>OY728122.1:1366910695-1376910695 GCA_963277665.1 Viscum album
TATTTATGTTGTTACCTATGTGGTAATATTATCATCATGCTGTTATCTTCATGGTGATCCCTTTATGGTACATTTACCATTGTGGGGTTATCTTCGTGGTGTTACATGTGAGGTACTTTTACCGTTGTTGTGCTATCTGCGTCATGTAACTTGTCTGGTACTTTTACATTCGTCTTGTTATCTTCATAGTGTTACCTATGTTGTACTTTTACCATCATGGTGTTACCTTCATGGTGTTACCTTTTTTATATTCTTCCATCATGTATGATAGAATTATATCTTGATAACATAGGTATATGTATGGGCATATACCTATGTAAAGTTTTTGACTACTTCGTGTAATGTGGTTCATCCTTTGTGGAACACTAGAAGACCTTCCGGGGTATCGGGTTCCCTACCGAGTATCGTTATACTCACCCCTACACGGGCTACACCTGCACCTTGTTGTGTCTTGTGCAGAGGACAAACAACATTTATCGAGGCTGAGGGTGCCAAGACAGAATAGTGCTCAGAGGTGCACCTTGACCTGATGTGCTAGAGTGACTACTGATCATGAGTTGTACATACCCATCATGTAGGATCCTTGGTGTATGATCTGAGGTATATTTTTATCTTTTAACATGTTCTTGAACTTTCTATTTGGTCTTGTATTCCTAACCCTTTACTTTCAGAACACATTTTACTACAATAGTTTTTTTCGAGGTTTCTTCTTCTTGTTTTCTTCGATTGTGTGTTTGTATAGGTTTAAAGTCAATGCATTCCCATTGTAGGGATATGCCTTTTCGGTGCTAGTCGCCAGCCCCTCACTTATGGATGGTGGGCTTGGAGAAGTCACGATACGGGCCTCAGGGGATGCTTCATGACAATGTTGTATCCGAGGAGTTGGTTCTACCGTTGAATTTGGATACTTGTCTTTTCTATTGGTCAATATTGTTATGGGTTATGTGTGTGGTCTTCAATTAGGGGAATCCAGTGTTGGTGCAGTGGTCGATGTATCCATACACCTGGACCCAGAATTCTGATTCTAGACTCAGTGCATGAAAACAATAATTTCTTGTGTTTTTGAAATGGTTTTTCATCTTCTTATGATCTCTTTGAGTCATCTCACTAGTTATAACATACTTATTGTGGTGAACCTATTCCTTATCAGGATGCCATTGCATAGACAGCTAGCAAGGATTGATGAGAGAGTACACGATAGCGGCCCACCATGTGATGAGGCTTAGGTGTAGGGCCCTCTTACTATATTATCTCCTTCGGGTGGTGTACCAGTAGCACCACCACCCGTTGGGAAGCAGTTACAACCATCCATAATGGAGGAAGGTGTACGCAAGTTGAGCGCATTGCATGAGATCTAGTGGCAGTGGCCTCTGCGGATTCAAGGCGAAACAAATTCTTAGTCATCTGAGTATAGGAAAGTGGCTCTGGTTATAGTGTTATTCATAGTTCAGACACCAATAGAGTAGATGGTGATTCAATCTACAAGTCTTTTCCATTGTGTGACCATAAGGATGGTCTGCAGGGTGAATATGCTTCGTTACATGGATTGTTTCCCATGATGGTACCATTAGGTATTGTGCCAGCAACATCACTACTCGTTGGTCAACATATACAACATGTTGTACCGGTTGTGGACACTTGTAGTATTCATTCCTTACACATGTTTTAGCACCTGATACCCCACCGGTTCTAGGATGAGCCCGACTCATAGGCGGCTAAGGACATACTTGAGGAGTTGGATGAGTTTCCATCGAGCCAGGGCACCATTCGATCAGATGGCGGTCCTCGTAGAGAGCCTTCTATGTGGCTCAATAGAATGATGATAGGGTTTAGATTACCATGATGTTGATATGATGTGATTTTGTTTGGACAATCATGAGAACCTTCCTCAGAGAAAGGGGTCTCTCTCCATAAAAAGCTAATGGGTTAGTGCACTCTAGAGTTTCTACAGCTTCGATGAGATGACTTTTCGGTATCTGCGTATTCATCGAGGTGTACAGAAAACCACAGGTACTAGATGAATATAGTACGGTCAGTGCTTCATGGCTTGGAACTTTTATTGATGTGTTCTTCGGTAAATCCCAGAAAACACTTTTCCTCTATGCATTCCTTCTTATGATAGGGTTCTATAGAGAACCTTTTTGGTTGATGTTCTTTGGCTGAGCGGATACGGATAGTGAATGTTAGCCGTGGGAAATCCTGAAACTAATGTTTTTCTCAGAGATATGGGAATGTAAAAAGTTTTATGAAGGGGGCGTGATAGGGACATATGAATCTGTAGGGCAGAAAACATATAAGTTGATCTAGGAGAGCTGCATGAGGTGGTATACATTTTGACATGTTACAACTAACACCCTAATGTGGTCCCCAACAGTCTTAGGGATCCGAAGGACCAGGGAAGGGAGTAGATACATTCAGTCAAGGGGTGGTACATAAGGGCTCTAGTAATGATTCTATGTACGATCTATATCGTCTACTAGCTTCTGTATCAATTGAAATAGGTAAAAATAATTACTTATTACCACAAATCTTGTTCTAGACATAGTGTTTTCGATAAGACCGGTGACATAATGCTTACGTCTAGAGATGCCTTTGGGAGGATACTCGATAATCACACATACCTATGGTGTGTTATGACCCTTTAAGAGAGAGATTCTGTTCTAACCTCTTGATGGAAGCATCGAGGCCATACGAGGTTAGTTTCGGTTTGGACAGGTCATCCACAGTTCATAATCAGATTGATTGTATTAGGAAAAAAGGATATAGTATATCTACACCTTCAGAATGGGTTTTCCAAGGTCGTTGAAAAAGGAAACCGAGGTATCACGAGATAAACTCATGCATGGGAGGGTGCATTCGATCACTCTTGAGTAGGCCAACCTTACACTCGTGGTATTTGGAGTTTTGATTTTTCAGTTCCCCACAGTAGGGATAGAGTGTGGGGACATATTTAAAAAATATTCTACTAAGACTACCTCCCTGAGGGGGGAGGGACTTCTGCTTTAGATAGGTAATTCAGGAGATTTGTACTTCACTTCCTCTCGGTAGGGTCACCCTTCTCTTCATTGATGATGGAAGGGGAGCCTTTCCTTTGGATGTGGAAGTGTGAGTAGAGCTTTTAGGAGATAAGAATGATACTGTTGAGTGCCCCTATCTAGAGGCAACCAGAAGAGGGTATTGAGTATGTAGTCTACTATGAAACATCAGGGACTAGACTAGGATGTTTCTTGATGTAGGAGCAGGAAGTGATTTCCTATGGATCACGGTAGTTGAGATAAAAAGAGCAGAACTATGTTACCCATGACATGGAGTTGGAATTAGTGGTCCTTCCACTGAAGATGTCGTGGCTCTTCTTGATGGGTTAATGGTTTACTGTTTACTCTAATCATAAGTGTCTTAGGTATATCATAACATAGAAGTACCTAAACTCGAGTAAATGATTATGGATTGAGTTATTCTAGGACTATGTCTTTGGGATAGTCTATACTACTAGATAGGGGAATGTTGTAGAAAATGCACACAGTAGTAGGAATAGTCTAAATCTGCTGAGTGAGGTATCCGAGCAGCTAGTCACGCTGTGAATATCATTTATGTATAAAGATGTAGTAACATACTTCCATTCTATGACTGTCACTCCACCAATTCTTAAGTGTGTTTGGTTGGAACAGCTTGGGGCGTTTAATGCGATGCCCGATGAGCTCAGATATTATCATGATGTTCTCTTGAAGGATTTTTTAATGTTGGGGAGCACATCGTTCACTTCATAGGATGCACCATGTTTCCAGTGATTCATCAGGATGAGGTGTTGAGGAATTTTCATTCATCCCCTTTAATGGTATATCCAGGAGTCTAGAAGGTGTACCAGGACATCCAGCATATGTACTGGAGGCTAGGGATGAAGGAATCAGTGGAAGGGTTTGTATCACGATACCTCACTTGTCAGCATGTGAAGTCTTTGTAGAGTTGGAATAAGTTATATTCTGAAAGGTGATGGATACCCATGGTGTCGGAGGAGGGAGACCATGTCTTCTATTAGGCCTCACCCCGTTGAGGATTATGAATGTTTGGACAGGGAGTCAATCTTTCTATGTGGTTTATCAGACTTTTCTAGATTTTCAACAGAGTTTTTGATGTGGGGTATTGTCTAAATCTCCCCCAAGAGATGAATCAGGTTCATAATGTATCACTTGTGATTTAACTAATGATATATGTGCATAATCCATTGCACGCTATCAATTGGGGCATGTTGGACTTGATGATGTGGCAACTATTATGGAGTTCCCAGTTGAGATAGAGGATCAATAGGAGTGAGTCTATAGTGGAATTTTGTTTCCTCTTGTGTGATTTCATAGTAGCACAAGATCCTCCAAGAGATCCCATGGTAGTGGGAAGCTCAAATTGTTGCTCAGTACCCTCTTACGTTTGGTTTTATTTATTTTGGAATTTGAGGATGTAAAGCCATAGGGTGGGGAGAATGTAATGTTCTAAAATTTTCATATATTTTATTTTATTTATATGGAATTATTTCAGGACTGTGAAATCTGAGGGTGCATAATTCTGAGGACTGGAGTGGCCAGAATGATCTGTTGAAAAATTTAATGTCTAAAAATAGTGTGAGTGAGCATTTTTCCAAAACAAAGTGGAATAACACTTAAACAGGAGCCCAGATCAGAAATCTAATAGCACTCTTGCTTTCCAGAAGGTAGGATTTCCCTCTGCATGTCATATGATTAGTCGGTGCATGCCTCCAGTGGAAAAAATGAAAATGGAATAATTTTAAATAAATTAGTAAAATAAAATTATTTTATTTTTCAAATGCTTCTAACTCACGAATGGTAACTCATATTAAAAATATGAGACCACCGTTTAACTCGACAGGGTATTCATTCTATTGGTTGATACTAACATTGTCCAACACAAGACACTAGTGATAGTTATTTTTTTTCTGTAAATAAAATAATTAAATGACAATTATTTTATTGAAAAATTATTACCATCTTAAGGGTAACTCGGATTGAAAAACCAAGAGTACCGTTGAGCTCGTGCGGGTGTTTACTCCTTATGGAAATCCTCTCTTCAACCGGCATGAGTCAAGGGTGACTATAAATAATTTTCTGAACTTTTTTTTGGGTATGTTTTGTGAACCAATGGGCGGAATTCTCTAACTTTTGAACTGTCACGCAGATTAAAAATCCAAGGTCACAATTGAATCTACGTCACTGGGATTCAGTTAAGGGAAGACTCACTTAGACAACAGTAGGTTTGGTGAAAAAGATAGATTTTGGGACTTTTAAAAGAATAATAAAATAACATTGTTATTTTATTTCTCTCGTTTTTATTTTTCCAATGGAGACGCTGCAGTGGTGGGACCAATGATGTGTCAAGCCATTAAATGGCCTAACTCCTCAAATATTTTTTAAATGCGACGTTGGAATTAGTAAGGTTGATATTAAATGAAACCCCATTAATTTCATGGGCATTAATCACTCTCCCCCTTTTCTATTTATATGGATCTTGGGGAGAGGTATTTCCACACCTTTAACAAGCGACAATGTTCTGATAAGGTTCCAAAATTCCAATCATTTTGAGGACGGAGCATGTTCCTGCGGGACGTGATGAGTGACACCGAATCAGGAATCGAAGGATGATGTTTGAATGGCATTGGCAGCGGCTTATCGAGGGAATGACGAACACTGAATCTCCCTCATGCGCCGATGTCCTCCACCAATCATGAGGTAGGGGGTCTATTTTGAAATTTGTCTTTGATAAATTAAGTCCTCTTCGACTTTCTATCACAATAATGCGGAGGGAGCGGGACAAACGAATAAGTCCTAAACCCTATGCTGCTTCATTCTTGATGTGATACTCGTGTAATAATTTCCATCCTCATTGAAACACAAAATGTCGGGTCATGCTAGTATGATGACAACATGGAAGAGATGTAGGCACCAACGACACCATGAACGGACACCAGAGCATATTCGGTGACCCATGGATGAAACCAATGGCACACTAAGTTGGCAGTGACCGATGATGGCTACAGGTGACACGCATCAACCGGCCGCCGATGGTGAAAGGCTGCACATGAAGGCGCACTAGGGTGGCCAAGTGCAGCCGGCCCAAGCCAGCTTCAGAGGAAATGTGTGGTGCCTGCAGTGGCCATCAACGGAAGTGTCCGCGGAAGGAAGGGGCAGTGTGGCCCTTGACATGCCACGTTGGCGACACCCAGATGACCAAACAACCTACCAGTTAATTGTAGTGTGGAAGCACCCCATCGGCTGGTGAACAACCCCACAATCATGGGGCCAGAGAAGAAAAATAGTCTGCCTCCAGGTTGACCGAGCTAGTACGGGACGACCGATTGGGATGGACCCACCCATCGTGACAAACCCACCAGCGGGCCGGACCAGCAACAATGTGGACCAACACGGGTGGGCCGAGCCCCACCCAACAGGCCAGGCCAACCACAACCTTGGCCAACAAACCGAACCAGGACGACCCCGATGGGCTGGACCAAGTAAACGAGACCGACCATTAGTGGGCAAGACTCGAGAAGGGTCAGGTGGTCCCTAGGACCTGTTTCGTTGGGCTGGCCTAATCGAGTATGACCAGGCGTAGACCCAACCAGTCCCCGAATAATGAAATGTAAATAACTGACAAACTGGGAATCCATTCGACATGCCATTAGTGGTGTTGGGATCTCTTTTGTGATGTGATCCCATTGATGTATCCCGGCAGGCCTAACCGAGTTGGGCATGACCAAGGTGTGATTGCCCCTATTCCACATAAAGGGGATCCCCTAACAGACCGAGCATTCGTTTGATGAAACATCGATGGAACCAGAACCCTTAAGACAAGGTGGTGCTTTTGGTATTACTCCACTTGGTTTTTGGAGAATTCCGGAGTGTGGCCGGGATTGATCAAACATGAATCAAACCAGGACTTCCGAAACTAAAATGCTTATTAGTCACAGGCCCAATGTCCAATTGACTCACCGTCTACCACGTTGGAACCCTTTCGACATGGCGGTCATTTGGGATAATTCTAAATGGTGTTTTGGTGGTTGAGTTACAACCAATGGATTGATGAGTTGTTCTCCCAAACGTGCTATGAGATGGAGTCTAGGGGCTGGCAGTGATCTGATGGTTGGAGGCAGATCATATAGAGGTTAGTATTGAGCGATACTAGGTGGGTCATCACCGATCATTTGTGGGTCAGATCCTGTGTGGGTCAGCACTAAGTGATTCTGTGTGGGATAGTGCATATTGATCCTCTGTGGGTCAGATCCTGTGTGGGTCATTGTGGGGGTTAGTACATATCGATAATTTGTGGGTTAGACTCCATATGGTCAGCAGGAGTGCCTATCAATAAAATAAAATGATCTAGTTTCTTTACTAATCATCTGTATATTCGTGCAATACATATATACCTGGTGTGAGTTGAGTCTTTTATCTTCGTGGTGATATATGTGTGGTACGTTTACCTTCGTGGTAGGATATTCGTGGTTCTACTTGTGTGGTAATTTAACCTTCGTGGTGCAATCTTCACAGTTTTACCTTAGTGGTACTTTTACCTTCGTGGTGTTATCTTCGTGGTGATACCTCAATGGTACTTTTACATTCATGGTGTTATCTTTTTTGTGTTACCAATGTGGTACTTTTACATTCGTGGTGCTATCTTCGTGGTGTTTCTTGTGTGGTATGTTTACCTTCAGGGTGTTACATGTGTGGTTCTTTTACCTTTGTGGTGTTGCCTTTATCATATTCTTCCCTCAAGTATGAGATGAGTATATCTAGATACATTAGTAATATGTATGGTAATATACGTATGTGAAGTTGTTGACTTCTTTTTTCTATGTTCTTGAGGTATTAATTTGTGGTTTTTTCATTTTCGAACATTGGGAGACCTTCAGGGGTCTCTGGGTCCCTACTGAGCATCGTTATATCACCACTGCACAGGTTACACCCACACCATGGTGTGCCCTATGTAGACGACGGATTGCATTGATCGAGGATGAGGAAGCCAGGATGGCATAATGTTCAGAGGTGGAACTTGACGTGACGTGTTGCAGTGAATACTGACCATGAAATGTACATACTCTTTAGGTAGGATCCTTGGTAGATGGTCTCAGATCTTCTTTTCTCAATTCAGTTGTAATTTTAATTTCCAGTTGGGATTGTATTCCGACCCCTTTACATTCAGAACTCATTTTACAATAGCAGTTTACTTTATGGTTGCTTCTTATTGTCTTCGTAGATTGTTAGTTTGTATAGGTTTAAAGGCAATGCCTTCCCATTGTAGGGATACACCATTCTAGTACTAGTCGTCGTCCCCTGACCTATGGATGGTGGGTTTGAGTTTGTCATGAAACATGCCCCAGGGGAAGGGTCGTAAAAAATATATATTATAGGAATTATCATATAAAAACATGGAAAATGAATGTACCACCAAAATATAGTAAAATATAACAACCCCTATATATAGTTAAATAAAATTGAAAAATTATGCAATTTGAGTATGAGAAACCAATTAAATGTAAAACACACAAGATGAAAAACCCATTAAGGGAAATATATTTTTAGAATACAATTACATCTATGTCAAACTAACTCTAGGTATAGGATGTTATATTTCCTCGACCAAGCCTCCTATAATGGAATCTATATGAAACTATCCCCATCATGTAAAATCATCAACTAGAATGTAATATTTATTATACCTATGCTCTCTCCTTGTATGCCAATTTTTTCTTTAAACTATGATATATCTACACAATCACAACACATGTGGTCATGAAGCCTATGGAAGGGTGAGTATAAATATTCATAATAGGATGTCCAAAAAAAGTGTAATGATAAAACAATATCTCACATAAAACCCAATACTAGGGAATAACATATGTTATTCAAAAGGAAACTAGATAATATATAATGCAAATTCAACCATGGAAAAATGAACAGTCCCAATCCTCACCACTCAAATCTTCAATGGATTATATCAAACAAGAAACTATTGATATTGGGTGTAATGTATGTCTTTCAATACCTGAATTCTAATGTTTCATTGTAGACCATAATAGTAATAAAATCCCAAAGGCTTAAAATTCCACTAGTATCCCAAAGTCATCTATAATCAAATGTAGTATATGTCTCATGACCCATGACCTTCTTATATTCTATAACATCCTCACTAACTCTTTGGAATTATAGTTGTGTATCGTGCGTCATAGAAGTATATGTGTATCCACCAAGAAATTACATATCCCCTGTAGAGGAACACAACATGACTAATAAGGATATACAAACTCCACTGATGGAGTATTGTGCCTTATCAAATATGGGGATTAAAAAATCAACTGATGGAGGACCATACCCCAACATACAAGAGAGTACCTAAACTCTATCATTCATATGGGAACCACACCCTATAATATTTATTTCTTCAGGGGATTACCCAAAACATCAAATGGGTGGGGGGACCAAAACCAAACACATGATGGAGTTCCTAACTATATATCAGCTCTAAACATATCACATTCCATCAGTCATCGCCTCTACAAAGAAATGATCTTCGAACACCAAAAACTATAATATCAACAACATTTAAGGTTTAAGAGGATCAAATTTTAGTTCTATACATGATAAGATACTCAGAATGGACCACTGAAATGTCCTAAACTGGTACCCCTATTATAAATCAAGGATAATACCATAAATGGCCCCGCGAAAGTCATGTACAATAGGGTACATGATGGGTAGGGCTCTCGGGAAAGGTTGTTCCTATACAAATTCAACCCAACTCATGTGAAATCCACAGTATAAGCATGTAAACTATGATACATATTGTGTATGAAAAATAAGTACACTATGCAATTAAGAATAAACCAAAATAATTATATGTTATTCATAAACATATGACATGGTGTACCGGGAAATACATATCATGTGAGGAAACCAGGATTGATGGCTTGTACTCTAGATACAAGCTAAGCCACCTCACTAAGGGTACATGGAATTTGAAATAGATAAACAACATGTATGTTTTATATAAATAGTGTCTACAAAAACCTTTATATTTCAATATTCTCTAGATGAAATACATGATTTTTTTGAGTAATACATATGGCACTGGAATATAAAATTATGATTTAGTGTGTACGTGATTACATGATTTGGTGAATGATTCTGTTTTACATGGTGTATAAACCAATTCCACATTGTGTGTGACATAATAAATCACTTATAACCATATCATATCCATGTTCAAGTCACATGTAAATATTCCTATGGGGATACATGATGTGTGGCATTAAAGGGTACCTAAAAACCATGGATGGTGATGTACAAGACTTCCAACCGATGACTATATGTTATCTAGTAACAAAATATCCTCATAGCAATAAAATATTTCATCATTCCATGAATATCTTGATCACCTCCATTACTATCTATACCTCCATTACTAGCCAAAATTTTCCACTTTGGATACTCTAACACGCCTTAACAATAGAATTTTTGGCCAACCATCATTTAGTACATCATCACATGAGAATTCATTGTATTGTACCGAAAACTGATAACAATATTGTTTTCATGAGTCTAGTCCCATTTTTCGATGGGTGTCCTATATTGTAACATCATGAAATCAGTACTCTAACTCAAGCATAAATAACTCGAGAACAATATTTAATAATGTCATAGTTGGGGAAACCCTACCACCTAGGAATTTGATCATGTTAGAGATTATTGGGGAATATGTGTATGTGTTTAAAATAATATAATTAAACATGGTAGAAAATATACTAACAAAAAAGGATATACAATGAATGTTTAATTTTACAAATAAATAATTTTAAAATTATTTAATTTATTTTATGATAAATATATTAACATTTTTCAACATAGTGATTATAAATCATTACTATAAAAATCAATGATAATAACTAAAACGAACTTATCATGAACATAGAGTCTTCAACCCAATGTCCATCCTATTCTATTAAATAAATAATTCAATTATTACGATCGCATGAACGATAAAGGAACTATAAGAAACTATTAAAAAAATTCATCTGGGATTTATAAAATTATCCAATTTATATATTTAGTAATATTTCCATTGAAACCCTACTCTTTTCCAATTATAAAAATCACCAAAAATAATTAATGTTTTATAATAAATATATTTATGAAAAAATTCAATTATTCAGAGTGTGTAACTTGAGTGGAAACTAATAATAAATTTTTTATTATTTGTTTTCTCAATATTCAATTATAATTTCTCATATCTTATAATCATGTCCACTAAATGGAAAATTATTTTCGAAATAATAAACACTAAAAGGAATAATTTTTCATTTTATTTCACATAAAATCCATTGATGATGAAAATCCATTAAATAATAATTTCACCTAATTAAAATTATAATGTTATTTTATTGAAGCTAATCCTTTAATAATTTTCCATAAAATTTTTGGTAATTAATTATCGTTAAAATTGTGCATTTTTAATTCATTTCATCATCATAAAATATTTGTATTATTCTATATAGAGATAAAGGGGGGTAAATCAAATTATAAATAATGGGAAAAATAAGAAGAAGAATTATAACCTTGCCACAAAATAGCATGGGTACATTGGTAACATGATAACGGAGATAGTCTTGACATAGCTCGAAGGATGTTCCTGATACCCATGGGTTGTTGAATAGTAATTGGCATCATACAAATAGAATGTGGGAGCGATTTTCCAACTAACAATGTGTAGGTTAAAGAAACAATACAATAATAAAATCAAAATAAACCACTTGGGGAGTAATGTATCAGAAGTCAACAAGGAATATTCAAGACCAAGGCACTACAACCCAAGTACCAAAATAGATGAAAATAGCTCATGTCCCTAAGGAAACAACCCAAAAATGTCCGAGGTTATACAAATGGATCCACATCTAAGATATTATTTCCCCTTCTTTGAATCTATTAGGAGACAATCTACAAACACCCAAAGACACAAGTAGGGTGTGAGATTAAAATCTTAGTTGGGTCTCACCAAGGATTCAATAACAGATTCAAATAATAAATTAACCAAAGGAATCCTTTCAATTTTAAAATAATCAGGTTTGGAATTTCAAATAATAATTGAACAAATAATGTTGTATAGTTAAAATGATGAAAAATACAGTAAGAAATTCCTTTCTAAGCAATGGAATGTTCCTAAAACAACAACCAAAACAAAACACTTTATATAAAACATTTTATATAAATTTAGATGGGAATGTCAAATAGTCTAACAACATTGGAATATAATTATATCTCAATTATAAACAGGCGAGCAATAAAATCATCTTCGAAATAGGTATGGAATATTCAGGCTATAGGAATCCATAGTCTCTATGTGATCTAGACAATATGTGTACACACATGTCCTCTAGACACTGGTCAAAGAGGAATCCTCACCATCGCCTAAGGAATGTGACTTTCTGCATTTATCTTTTAGAATGTTGTATAATCATAGAGTGTGTCCAAATAACTCAATATATACCTAAGGATTTCATGTGATCATACACAATCAATGATAGAGAATTTATTTTATGAAAATATAAAATACAGTTAAATACCATCCCCCATTTCTAATGAAAAGTTTCTATTTAAACCCAAAATATTTTTTAATAAATAACATTCATTTATAAGTAAATAAAAACACTGGTTTTTTATCAAAACATTTTCATCCATTTTTCTATTTAAAAAATTCCATAAATTCAATTTCAATAATTAAATTTAGCAATTTAGTTAAAACCATTTCCTTCCATTTTCAAACAAACCCCAATTCAACAGAATCGATGTTTTTCCCAATGTCTTGCCAAAACCATTTCAAATCTCAAAATTAATTGGAATTGCATTTAAATCAAAAAAAATTTAACGTAATTTCAAACAATAGAATTTAAATCAACTGAAATAAATCAAGAAATTTAAGGATAATCAATTTGTCCAATTGGAACAGAATCACCTACCTTTTTTTCAAAACACAATTACTACAAAAAAACATCCAACAAGAACGAAGGTACCAAATTCCACAAAACAAATGACGAAATGATATTCAATGTTAAGGGGTTTATTTTGGAAAATCCCAATATGATAAATAAAAGTAAAATGAAGGAATATAGAAAGAGACTATGAGATGAGGAAAAGGCTTACTCAGTAAATAATGCCACAATGAGAATTATGATCAAATGCCGAATGAAAATGAAATAGATGGTTTTGAGTGCCCCACAATTGCCTGTGAAATCCTCGAGGGTCGAGAAAACATAAAAACCAGAGAGGATTAGAAGATAAATCATCATTGATTCCTATTTAAAAATAACTACCAAGAAATTACATGATGTGAAACCCAGTTACACATATTGAATTTGTTATGTCTCATGTACATCAAGAAACCCATCAAAAATTTCTTTAAATAGATTTAATTTTATTTTAGGAATTACATGATGTGTAACCATATTACATATTGTGAGATTCTTTAGCAGGCTACAAAAACAATTGGTTTTAGAAGTAAACCCCAAAAAATAACTAACTTCTCCATTATAGGTATCCTCCCAAATCAGTATCAACCCTACCCAGTCAATGAAAATGAAAAATACAATACATGATTAAAGATTTACATGTCATATTAGTATAGTGATGTTATTACATCCCCACCATTAAAACATTATTTCCCCCAAAGAGTATGAATAAGATTACATGCCAAAAATAGGAGTTCACTCCTCTCTCATCAGTGCCTCGATTTCACATGTCTCGTGACTGTCAAATAAATGCTTCCATAACCCAAAAACAAAATGTATCAGCCTTCCACGAAGTACTATATTTTCAGAATCAACTATCCTGACTGTTCTTCTAGTCAAAGAAAAATCATGATCAATTTCAAGATCAGTCCAGCTCAAAACGTGAGGTGGATCAGAGATATACTTCCTTATCTTCAATAGATGAAATACATTATTTATCTACATCTCCCACAGTTGAAGTTCTAAATATTAAGAAACATTTCCCACATACTCAACAACCTCAAAATGTCCCGCAAAATAGGTTAAATCTTCCTTTTCCTCCCAATATATCGATGACCCTACTAGGGAGAGACATTCAAAAATTACTAGTAACCGAATATCAACTCAAATGGTCTACAATGATGATCAACATAAGTCGTATAACAACATTGTACTATGATCATTCTCTAATGAATAATATAAATCATTATTATCATCTCTTGCACCAAACATGGTCTATATAAAGAACTTTCACAAATATATGATCACAACAATGGAGATTTATAAGGCCGACCATACAAGTCCTCAAAAGGAACAATTTCGATCATGGAATTGTATCTATTGTTTTATGAAAAATCAAACACCCCAAATGATCATCCTAATCCCAACTGAAATCGAGATCACAAGCACAGAGCGTATCCTCAAGAATCTGTATAGCTCTCTCAATCTGGCCATCAGATTGTGGATGGAAGGTCATACGTAAATGGACCTAATATCCCTGTGCTTCTTGAAGGCTGTTCTATTAGTGACATGTGAACCAAGGATCCCTATCAAAAACTATAGTTGATGGAACTCCTTGAAAATAGACAATCTATTTCATATAGTGTTTTCCTATCTCCTCAAATTTGGTTATATGATGAATGGGTATGAAGTGATCTGACATGGCCAGCCTATTGAACACAACCCATATCACATTCTTCTTTCTCTAGGTACGAGGAAACCCAACCACAATGTCCATAGATATTTCATCTCACTAACAATTAGGGACTGGAATTGGCTTAAGAAAACTCGAAGGATTATGATACTCAACCTTAAACTATTGGAATGTATAACAATAGGAAAAAACTCAACAATTCCCCATCTCATACATGGCCACCATAATTACCAACTGAAATTGTAGAACATCTTGGAGATATCCTTGATGAATTATCAATAATATCTAGCTATACCCAAGAAGCTATGAATTTTGAAAACATGATGTGTTTGTTCCCATGTCATAAAAACCTTTAACTTCTTAGGGAAAACTGAGATTCCTTGTTCCGAAACCACATTTCCCAAGGATTTCACTTCTAAAATTCAGAAATCACACTTCGAAAGCTTGAAATAATTTCGTTGACTTCTTAAGAATCTCAGAACTATTCTAAGATGATGTACATGATCCTATATAGACATAGAGTAAATGAGTATTTCTTCCACAAAGTAACCTACAACGGTATCTAGATATTCAAGGAAAAACCGGTTTTTTTCTCCATAAATATTGCTTGAGAATTGTTTAGACTAAACGGAATAACAAGGAGCTCATAATGATCGTACATGCTTCGAAATGAGTTTTTATGAATGTATTATTCTTTTATTCTTAGTAAATGGTAACCATAATGAAGATCGATCTTAGAGAACCACTTCAACCCTATTAATTGATCAAATAGATCATATATATGTGAAAAAAGATACTTGTTATTTATCGTAAATCGATTGAGTTTTTGGTAATTCACACATAGGTGTAGTGAACCATAAAACTTATTGGAAAACATAATAAGCTCCACCCAAGGTGACACACTCGAGCATATAAATCCTTTCTCTAAAAGATCATCGAACTAAGACATCAACTCTTCTATTTTAGAATAATTCATTTGGTAAGATGGAATAGGAAAAAGTTGAGTATCAGGTACCAAATAAATAGAAAACTACAACTCCCTTACCGGTGGAAAACTAGAGAAGTTAAAAGGAATCATGTCACGGAACTCAACGACCACTATAGGGAGATCACCACCCAATAATTCTCACTATAGAAGAAAATAAAACATTGATATCTCTTTCCACATCTCTAGATAAGAATATTCAATTTTTCTCGATCTCAGGTCTCATTCCCCCTAAAAGATACAAAACACCCCATCAAATGTATTAATGGAGACCCATTGAACATAAAAATCAATCAAGGATTTATTGGAAATGATCCAATCCATCCTGAGAATGTCGTCAAGGGGTTTCATGTTGAGGAACAGAAAGTCCCATGTAAGGTCGACATCAGCCAAAGAAAAAGTACAAGAGGGACTATGGAGACCCCACTCTTTCTTAGATCCAAGGGGGTAGCAATACCCATTACATAATATTAAAGGTCTGTAATAAGATTTATCATTTTAATATTTTGGGTTGAAATAAATGAGTGTGATGCAACATTATCAAATATAGTAGTGCCTAATGATGAATTTATAGAAACAGAACCTCTCATAGTCATTGGACCCATATCTGCTTCCTCTAGAGACTCTTCCACTATATGAAGAAGCATTCTTTCAAATTCCCTAGGTGGGAACATTTGGTAAATGAAGCATATGACTTCCCCACAATTTTTGGCGGTGTTGATGATCCTTTGCAACTACGTGATGTGGAAAAGTTATGGAAGAACTTTTGTAAGTTCCATGAACATCTGCAGGAGACACATTTCATAGGTGACTCAATTCAAATCCTTGTTTAATTCCCCAGTTGATCACACTGGTAGAAAATAAATGGGCCTCTACAAGGCACTACAGGAGGTCTGGAACAACCCTGCTGTCAAAAAATTCTTTGAGATTCATCACGCATCCTATTTCTATTAAAGGAAATCATGTTTCCACAGGAAGGAACCAAAACCCCCTTCAACCATGACTTACCAACCATGTCTATCTCAACCATCTTCGCCATATCCAATACCACAACATGATGCGAAGTTTCAGTAAGAATACCTAAGAAAAAATATCTGATCAATATTTGAACTCGAATCGTTGTGCCTTCAACCACTCATTAGATTTAATCTCTAGTTAAAACAACACAAACTCAATAAATATATTTTAATACCCTGTCACAGATCTTTCGACCGTATCATGATTTAAAAAAACACTTCAGCTTTGGCCAACACCATTAACTCCGGATATAATTGACCAGGGAAAATAACCTTGATGTATTTTTACCCTAATCCCCCACGTTTCTTCACCATCACCATGATGTCCCACCATCTCTTCCTCGATCCCTACAACACGAAGGTGTCACACCTCACCAAGATCTCTTCCCATATATTCACAGAAAAAATTATGTTATATCTTGACCAATAATTGCTATGCATATTGGGGATAAATGGATAATTTGAAAACTAGTGGATTCTGGCAAAGAAAGTCTTGAGAACCACTCCAAATAAAACCCTACAATGGTTTCCCTGTTTTAGCATAAATGAGGACTGCTGGATGTACTTGTTCTAAATCTTGGATAGTACACATGACAACCTCAAATAGATTTAGATATACAACATGATTCTATAGATGAGGTTTAGAAGAATCCAGTTCATGTATTTGATTCATACGTCTTCTCGAATGCATGATGATACACAACATCAAATAGAAATAATGAATAAATTAGATATTTCTCAAACAGAGCTACAAGGGAAACATAATCCTAACCGTTAAAAATGATTTGGATTTCACTCTATCCAAATAAAAATAAATAGAATACTACATCTAATTCAAAGGACATATTTATCTAACCTCCCATGGAAATGTGAGGTTCATTATGGTGAGGGTTGTCCAGAAACTCAATCACAACTATATCCTATATCCAGACACGATTTCAAAAAATGCATATTGAATTAAAGAAAAAATCACATCATGATCATCCCTCAGATACCACTTTGTCATGATCTATACTAGGTACCTTATTAACTCAATAATTAATCCATCCCCAACATGTCCTGAAGGGATTTCCCGATCCCCATGGGTTTGTGACTAGAAGGTTACATCATAAAAACTGAATGTTGGAATGATTTTTCCACTAACAATTCAGAAGAAAAAGAAACAAGATAGAATGTAAATAAAAGGAAAATCCATTGAGAGTAATGTACCAGAAGTCAGCAAGGAATAAATAATCCCATGGTACTATAATCCATGTACAAAAATAGAGAAAAACACCCCATGTCCTTAAGGTCACAACTCACCATGGATGAGGTCCATAAAATGGATCCACCTCCAAGAGATACTTTCCTTTTACTCGAACATAAATGGAGATATTGTACAAACACCTGAGGACACAAGTAAGGTGTGAGATAAAAATATCAGTAGAGTCTCTCCAAGGATTCCATATTTGATTCTAATAAATAATTAACCAATGGATTACATTCAATTTTTAAATATTCTGGTTTGACATTTTAATGTATATTTAAGAAAATTGTGACGTATTGTTCAAATGATTGAAAATACTTTAAGAAAACGCTTTTCAAGTTGTGAAATATTTCTAAAATAATGTATTAGTGAAATTTTATTATATAAAATAGTTTATATAAACTCATAAAGGCTTGTAAAATAGATTAATGTCATTTACATATATTTATATCTCAAATATGAATAAGAGAGAAACATGATTATATTCTATATAGGTACGAATGTTCCTAGCTATAAGAATTCACACTCTATAAGTGATATTAAAAATATGTGTACACACATTTAGTCTTGGAACTGGTCAAAGATGACTTGTTTCTATCACCTAAGGAATGTGACTTACTGCATTTATTTTTTAGAACATGGAATATTCATATAATGACCAAATAACTCACAACCTACCAATGGATTTCATGTTCTATTACACAATGAATGATGATAAATTTATTTTAAGACTGCTTAAAATACAATTAAATCACATTACCCCATTCCAAACTAAAATATTCAATTTAAAACAAAAACTGGTTTTAATAAAAAAAATATACATTTTTAACAAGATAAACGCATTGAGTTTATATAAAAACATTTTAATCAATTTTCACAATTTATAAAATTCAATTAATTATGTTTCAAAAATTAAATTTAAAAATTTTATTGAAACCATTTCCATCAATTTGTAAACACCTCCCAATTAAATTTAATTGGGGGGTTTTCCCAATTACATTCCAATACAATTTCAAATCACCATATTAATTATAATTGTGTTTTAATCAAAACTAATTGAAATAGATTTAAAACAATTTAATTTAAATCAGTAGTTGAAATAAATCAAGAAATTTAAAGTTAATAAATTTGGAAAATGGATGTAGAATCACCTACCTTTTTCCTGAAACTCTACGCCCCCAACAAAACCAACCCAAAAAAGAAGGCACAAAAGACCTAAAAAATAATCCTTGAAACATTATTTGTTTTCACAAAGTTTATATTGGCCAATCCAATTATGATAAATCAAACTCCAAGAAACTTATAGAGAAAAAGACAAAGAGACGGGGAGAACGCTTATCTAGTAAATCACACCAAAACTAGAATGATGATCAAACACTGAAAAATGTCCTGGAAGGATTGGAGGGATACAATATCGCATGGGAAATCCACTATGGATAAAAAAATAAAATTGGATAGTATCAGAAGACAAATCATACCTACTTATTATTTAAAAACAATTATATAGAAATTAAATGATGTGTGACCCAGTGAAACATCGTGAAATTGTTAAGCTTCATTTAGGTTGAGAAACCCATCACCTCTTTCTTAAAAAAGATTTAATTTTATTTCAGGAATTACTTGATGTGTAACCATATTACAAGCCATTAATTTCATCAGATGGCTACAGAAATGACTGATCAAAGATGAGAACTCAAAAAATCTCAATCGTCAACATTATAGGTATCCTCCCAATTCATTCTCAACCCTACAAAGTCAAAGAAAAAGGGAAGAACTACATCAAGGATAAAGGAATACCTATAAAATCAGTAATGGGATTTTCCAAACCATAAATGTGTTTAACCATCACTCAATGAAATCTCAGAATACAATGATCTTCATTGTCTCTACCAGAACAAAGAATGTGAATAATGTCGAATATCTCAACGAATGTTTCTCTACTGTTGATGGTAAGGGAGAGAGGCAGAATGACATATTTCAATAAAATGATCCACGAATAATAAATGGGAGAAGTATTAATGTTAATAGTGGATGGAAAAATTATTTCCATTATATTAATTTCTCCCCATAAATTATTATAATGTACTCTATAATAATCTCATTTTTTAAACCTCCAATAATGTCATTGATATGAAAAAAAATATAATTGTTATATAATTTATATAAAAAATATCTTACTCTAGTGCCCTTGAATATAGAACCTCATTTTTAATGTCACCATGAAACATTACCATATCAATAATATGCACAATAAATAAAAAATAATATTAATTTATTATTTATTCAATTTAAAGGGTGTAAATTCTAATTACTTTGGTTCCATGACTTGTTATGATAGTTATAATTGTTCTAGGAAAAAACCTAATGATGGTCACATCAATGGTATTAATATTTTGATTTGGGAAATGTTTTTTTGAGTTATGGAATGTCTTCACTTTTTGGGTTAATATATATTTATTTAATAAATTTTATATATTCTTATAAATTCAACCTAATTGATATTTCATTAAAATAATATCAACGGGTGAGCACTGTATATTGATTCCAACAAAACCGTTCGAAAAATATTTCAATGTAAAATAATGGGGATTATATTCAATATATACCTCTTTAAGAGGGTTGACTCATGAAACATAAAATAAATTTTGTCTCATTTATGAAAAATACATGTTGTTGTAATATTTTTTCCTGAGATTCAGCATAATCCTAAAATTTTCACTACAACGTAATGGATGATATAAGACATAATTGCCAACCATATCATAGTTTGTGTGATCCAAAGTAGAGCATCGTATTGCTAATGTGATATCACTAAAAATAATAAGTTCTTACACTTCCAAATTGATACACTTACGTATGACAATATTGGTGTTGAGTTAATATTACGCTCACTAATTGAAACATGATATATCATTGTGCTAATATGTTAATGATATGTAGGCCACGCATTACTTGTTTTATATTACATATCCATATTATCATCCATATAATATGATTGATATTACTGGATGGAGCATTGCACTGTGGATTTTCAATCATTAACAATGGTAAGTTTATTATCGTTCATTATGATATATGAGAAAACTGTGATTTTAAAAAAATTATGAATGGATTAGTATAATTCATAAATTGTTTATAAATTATGGAAAACATATATTAGATATTTATTAAAAATTATGTAATTGTTTATAAATTAATTAATTATAAATTGTTTATAATTTATTCTGTAATACAAATGAAGCATTTATTAAATAAATATTCTATAATATTAATGGTTAATATAAAAATACCCATATCTTATTATATAGAATGACTTATAATTTGGATATATATGGTTTATATGGAAATTAGAAGAGTAATTTATAATGTTTTTAAAAACTAAAAAATAAGTCTAAATATAACAGACCTTATATGTAATATTATCATATTTTAATAATTTTTAATTTTGATTGTTAAAATTAAAAGAATTTATTTGATAATTTATTTAAACCATATCATAATGTGTTTTGTTAAATGATATGACCATGGATTATATAACATTAAATATATTATATTTAGGTTATGTAAATTGTTTCCACAATATAATTGGAATATAAATTGTCCATATTTTATTTAATTTCATATATTTAAGTAAAAATAAATTTAAAAGAATTATATTATTGAGTTTATATAAAGAATAAATATTAATTATATATATTTAGTTAATTATGGAATGTTCATAATTCATATATAAAATATAATGTGTAAATAATTTCATTATTTATGATTTTTCCCTAAATTCTTATTTCATGGTTAACCTTCTAAATTGTTCATTTATTTAGATTATTCAGTTCATTATTAAAATATATAAGTTTTTTATATTATTAATTTGTCTGTATTATTCCGTTTAAAGTGTTATACAACTTCTATAAATTGTCAAACAAGCATTTAATGAGTTAAATTATAGTTATTATTATTTATTTACTTTTCACATACCTAATCTAGATGGTGTTGGTTTATGAGACTTTTTTAACAAGTTAATTATAGTTTATACATATTACGATTTATTATTTTTATGGAATTAAGGTCCCTCTAGGTGAAATTATTCTATGATAGAGTGAAGTTGGGTCAAACCATTAGACTTGAGGATTATATCATCTCTAGAAAATAGGGTGTTAGATATATGTTGATCTAAGCTTACTCTTGTATTAATTATTGATTTTATATGACTATTAGTCATAATAAGAAATGTTCTTATGTACCTAGTATTTGATATGAACTTAGATAGGTTTTAATATACAGGGTTTTTAAATTGGGATAATTACACAATATATGACTTTTGTAAAGTGTTACATATCAATAAGGATTGAACATATTTATTTTATTGATATTATGGGATTCCAAACTAAATCACTAGAATCATTAATACATGTAACATTAATTATACGAGATTATATTCTAAGAGTAAATCCACATAAAAATAAATATTAAAATATTCCATTAAAAGAATCCCCTTCTCAAGACATATATCATCCAACTGGGTAGGGTCTGCTAATGAAGGGAGCCCATAAATTATCTTGAATAAGGAATGAATGTAAGGAACTGGCCATAAGAGTCGTGTACCTATTTTGGAATTTTATTTGGGTTACACCTAGCTAGGGAACCCAATGATTTTGGAAACCCAAGGAATGGTTTTTGAGTATATACATATGATGTATTGATAAAGATTCGGCCGCTCAAACATTTGATATTCAAATATGATATGATTAGCATAATGACATTACTAAATAGCTAAGTGATGATAGTAATGCCAAAGGTGACTCATGGATTAGTGAAATATGGATTTAACCCATTAATGTGTTCGATATATTCTAAAGGGGTTATTATTTTAGTTGGACATTATTCAAAAAACATCCTTATTAATTTAATGAAAAACATGAAACTCATTTAATAAACATTTTTGTTGAAGTTAAATGAAATCATCAATATTAAAATTAACCATTATATCAATATTAGAAAAATGATGATCTTGAATCTTATTAGAATATTACAAAACATATAATCTATTCATATGTAAGAATAAAATTTTATGTGATAGGGTAATAACATCCTGAGAGAAAAAATGTTGATGTTATAAAACAAGAGAGAATGGATAATTATGAGAAGAGTGTTAATAATGTAATTATTGTTTCAAAGAAAGTAAATAAAATATTTTCAATGAAAAATGATTCTACACTCATATAATTAATTTTATTGATTGGGATGATGACTTGGAGAGACTAAGGGTTTCCATAATGGCATAATCTGGCTATTGACATTATTTTTGAATCATTATTTGAAATTTTTTCTAAAATGATAATGAGAATATATTTTTTACAATATTTTCACAATGTGTTGAGGATAGATAGAAAATGGAATGTGATATCTTGGTTTATGTTTGTTATTGAATGTGAAAATGGGTACATGTTCAAACTGAATATAAATGTGTGTTGGAATGGCTAATGATGTTTGATCAAGTATATGATAAAGTTTACGGAAACCGTACATTATTTCAGGAAGGTTGGACATTCATTATGTATGATTGAATTACTAAGGAAATTTAAATAAGTTTGAATAACTACATAAAAATACATATTAGATATTACTATTATAGAAATAAATTATTTTATTTTTAATGGTGTTGATCCCCCGATCATATTAACCGTAGAGTGGTGGGTGGAGGTGCATCTGTTGTATACTATCACAAATTATTTTCTTTTAATTCAACCACTTGAACAATATATTGTTCTTGATCATGTCAATAATATGTTATAGGCTCACCTTTATATATAAATAATAACATAGATCATAACAAACTACATTTATATGGTTTAGTACAAAGCCATATTCCATTCCATGTAGGTTAGATGACCCAATAAGGATTATACAAAACAATATTATCCCCCATAACAATGTCTTAGTTAGAAACTAGTTATACAAAACAATATTGTATCATCCAATTGATCCGAGATCTATACCCCAACAACCAACTCTTTTATCATAATTCATTAGACACACCAAACAATCCTCTATTCACAATGATGGTTTATATAACCCAATCGGTATACTATTTGGTTTGGATCCACATATAGAAATACCACTTGGGTCTACTAGTTTCTTTTACTCCAAGTAATAAAAATATTCCCCCACCAGCTTATGGGATCTTTTCCGCATGTATAAAAGTATTCAAGTTCTTCAACATCTTATTATCAACAAAGTGATATTTCACATTGTGTATTGATATTCAAATGACCAGGACAACCTCAATTCACTAAATACATGGTTATTAATGTTCTCTTAAAATTAAAATGAATCCCAAGCTTTAATATCAAAATAATAAATGATTAGGCATTCCAAAATCATCTTCCATCAATTATGATGAAAGACAATAAAAAAACATTATTTTGATATTTTTAATGAAATAATAATATATTAGAGTATCAGTTCAGTCTCCTTATGTGTACTTCATGCATGGGAGATGTTATGCATGATGCATGGTATAATGGATCCCTAACACATAACAATGAATATTTATTGTTATTATAATTATTTTATTTTCCAAATGTGGGTTCAATATTAATAATTATTTTGTCTCAGATAAATTTAGTTATTCAATCTTGTCCACACATGAAATTTGTTAGACCATATTAATGTATGCACTCATGATTTATTGCATGCATGCTCCATACTATTCACTAGGGTTTCACATAGAAATAAAAACACAAGAAAACTTCAAGGATGATTCAATTATCTTCATGTAAATACATAGGCATACAACTCATGTACATTTTAATAGTCACCTCATGAAATTAATGGGCATAGGTTTTCCCCAAATTCTCTTCACACTAACAGATGAGTGTGATTTCTTCTTTAAAAATTCATCATGAATGATGATACCACATGAGATAATGTTATTCATGATTATTTATAGAAACTGAAGACATCATGATGCCTCTTTCCTTCATAAAAACCAGAAAATCTCCCCGCTCACTCTTCATGAATATCCTGACACGATGTAAAGTCCCAGAATTATCCATGTATTTTTTTTAATTATATGGATTTATTATGAGTTTGGGAAAATTGACGTGCATGACTCCAATGCCTGGTTTTCCCAAAATTAATTTGTGAAATTTTTTAAGATATGTTCAGTAAACGCATGAGTGGTATTTTCTAACTTTTTAACTGATGCTTGGATTAAAAATCCTAAAGAACCATTGAATCCACATCGTAGGGATTCGCATAAGGATTCACTTTGTCCGAATTAGTTTGGGAGAAAAATATAGTTTTTGGACAATCAATATAGTAATAAAATAACAATGTTATATTATTTCTCTTTTTCTTTTCCTCCAGAGGAAAAGTGGCAGTTGCGGGACCAGTGAAATGTCATGGCATTAATTCGCTTGACTCGTCAAATGTATGAAACTGTACCATTGGAAATTGGATGGTTCATTATTAAATGGAGCTCATAAATTCCAAACAACATTAATCACCCTCCCACTGTCTTGTTTATATATAGCATGAAGAGTGGTGTTCGCACGAATTCACCAAGCAACAAATCTCTAGAAAATTACCACGACGCCAACCACATGGAAGATGGATCTTTTCCAGTAATCGGTGATGTGTGCCACTGAATCATAAACCGACAAACACCAAATCCTCCTTGATAAAGGAAATTATTCAACGGATCATGAGGTAGGGACTTATCCAATTTAAATTTCAATAGGATGTTGAATCCTGTTATTCCCTCATTCAACTGAGCTAACGTAGAGGGCGTCGGCTAAACAAACATGGCCCAGACCCTCTGCTACATTCTTTATATATGTGTTCTTCATTGAAAATTTACATGGGTTGGAAGGAACCCATAACTGAGGGTCAAGAAGAGAAGAGGGTGTCCTGGGGAGGCTGTTGGTACCTTTAGATGGAAAAATGACCCACTAAATCTCACCTAGTGACCCGCAAATGAATGTAGGTGCGACACCGGCACGACAACACCGGTGACCGGCGGCGGCGGGTGACGGCGGCGGTCAGTAATGACAAGTCATAGAATAGATGATGGCATGGCATCAAGAAAAACTGGAGATATCCATAGCTCGAAGCTGAGGTGGAGGATGAGGGTCCCGAACTGTGGGTCCCACGATGACCTGGCAGTGCCATGTGGTGTCGCCTCTTATATTCCTAACGGTTGTGATGTTCAGAAATAATGGGGAAACTCCTCCCTCCCAGTTCCGGCTAGGGTGGTCCCCAACCTGCGGTCCACACCCCAACATGGGTCGGGCCATGAAAACCCAGCGAGTCACGCTCTTCTCAGGCTGGGCCACTCCCCTTCATGGTTCGGGCTGCGCATGCCCAGCAGGCCACGCCGCTCCATGGGTCAGGCCGCTCGAGACCTATGGGTCGCACCCCTCCGAGGGCCGCACCGCACTACCATGGTGGGTTGGGTGGGTCCGGCCCAGACCAACTGGGCCAGGATGGGTCGGGTCTGCCCATACGTGTTCGAGTCAGGTCGGTCCAATCGGGTCGGACCGGACCCGGACCCATCCAGGCCCTCATTCGCTTATAGGCCTTATCTCCTAAAATATTCCAATGTTTGAAGAAATGTCTATGGCGATGTGATCCTTAGAATGAGGAAATCCTTTTGATATATTCCTGCTGAGTTTAGGAGAATGTTGTAGTACGACCGTGTTAGATTGAACACTAATCCAAACGGGCTACCAGTATTAAAATTCATATAACTTACAAACTGAGCGTTTGATTGATGTGTCGTCTATCACATTGGAACCCTTACAACATGGTGGTATTTTGTGATGATTATTCACGGAACTTCAAGGTGTTAGATGTATAATTTATTAATTGAGAAGTGGATCCTGCCTGAATCAATTGTGCTTAGAGTGGGAATCTCGTGGCTGGTTGTAACGTGAAGAAAGAACATCAATCCTATGTGGGTCAGCAACTATCGAACATGTGTGGGTCAGTGCATAGAGATCATGTGTGGGTCAGTATATATGGATCCTATGTGGGTTAGTGTGTAGAAATTTTGTGTGGGTCAGCATCTATCGATCCTGTATGGGTCTGCAGTAGAGCCTCTCTACATAATAATATGATCTATATTTATGACTAATCTTATGTAATTGTGTACATTCGTTATATTCTTGGTGTGAGCTGAGTCTTTAACATTGAGGTACCTTTATATTCATGGTGTTTACATCGTGGTGTTACCTTCACGGTGTTACCTTTGTGGTATGTTGACCTTCATGGGGTCACCTTAGTGGTACTTCTAACTTCGTGGAGTTTCCTTTGTTATGTAACCATTGTGGTATTCTTCCCTCGTCGATACATAGTTCAAAAGGCTTAAAAGTTATATAATTATGTTTCTTCATTTATGAGAAGATTATATCTAGATATATTAGGTATATTTATGGTCATATTCGTATGTGGAGTTGATGACTACTCCTTTATGCTTTATTATTGAGGCCATGCTTTGTGGTTTTCCTTTGTGGAACTCTAGAAGACCATTAGGGGTCTCAGGGTCCCTACTGAGTATTGTTATACTCACCCCAATACGGGCTACGCCTGCACCTTTTTGTGTCTTATGTAGATGATAGAAGATGTTGATCAAGGCTGAGGAAGCTAGGATGTGACAGTTCTCAGAGGAGGACCATATGAAGTGTTGTGTTGTAGTGACTAAGGATCATGATATGTACCTACCCTTCAGTTAGGATCATTGGAGAATGTTCCAGGAGTAGTTTTCTCTTTTAGTTGTTCTTGTACTTTCCCGTTGGGCTTGTATTCCCAAAACTTTACTTTTATTACACTTTTTACTGTAGTAGTTTACTTCGTGGTTTCTTCTTGTTGTGTTCATGGATTTGGTGATTATACAGGTTTAAAGAAAATGTGTTCTTGTTTTAGGGATATGCCTTTCTGGTGGTATTTTTCAGTCCCTAGCCTATAGAAGGTGGGCATGGGTAGTCACAGCACGGGCCCTGAGGTTTACAATCCTGAGATATATCTACTTCTCTATGTAGCCTATGACACTCAAAATGATTTTTTTATTCTTAATGTGAGAACCCACAAAAATATTTCAGTGGATGTAACTAAATCCCTCATCACTACCTCTATATTTAGAGATTAGGTGATCATCATCTCTCCTATGATTTTAATTCTATTTCAAGCCTTGATATTAATATCTCAAATGCTTCGGTATTTCAAATATATAAAATTTAAATGAGGCTGAAAATCATTCCATCTAAACTTATGAGAGTTCAAGTTTTCCATTCATAGTGAGGTTATCCTGTGCATGTGATCACAATCACATGAATCAAATACTTTGACTCCATGACGACATTTGGGTATGTGAGACTGCATTTAATTCAATCATCGAATACATGAAAATAGAAATATTTTTTTGAAATCCAGATCTCATGACATCTTAGAAACAATTCATGTAAAATAGAATCATTTTTACTTTGATATCACATCAAGAAAAACATCTTCGTTTGAACAAGGATGATGAAAATCTTGGAAAGTGCACACATCATGCTGAGGAAAACATAGAAGAGGTTGAAGATGAAAGAGTGAAGATGATCCAATGACACATATTAGATATATTCAATGACTACAATTATTTTAATTTCTCCTTAATTAGAGTAATAATACTATATTCGACACTCATACCCCATTCAAAAATCCATCATTTGAAATCTTATTAATAATAACCTCTATAACATAAATCGCAAAAGGAAATATGAGGGTCGACACCGAGATATATTTCACAAATGCCCAACATGGTATGCACCACATCATTGCCCATTCTACCCCGACAATAACTTGTGAGACATTTTCACATGTTATTCATGCTCAATATTCTCTAAGTGGGCACTATACATTCCCTCATACATACCCCCCACCAACGGACGAAAAGGTTGATCATCCCCCAATGTGGTAGAACATAGGTACCATATCTATAGTTTAGGTGGGTACTTGGATGGACACGGTTGTCCAAATTCTTTTAATTAAATGAAAAAGAAAATAAAAATTGTAAAATATGATTAAATTCCAAGAATATAAATTATATTTATTTGTAATATACTCATTAATTCAACATGAAAAACCTCAATATTTTAACATGTGGTTATTTCCAATAACGCCTTCCATAATAAGAGATCATTGCATATCATGCATCATCAAATATTTCATAAACTCTCAACATTAATATATCTTCTTGAAAATTAGTATTTTAATGGTCTTCACCTCCTTAAATTTTATTAATAATGTAATTCCACCTAGTGAAATTTGTACACTCCATTAGAATTAATGATCAATTCAATAATAATCTGAATTATTGTAAGCACTATGTCTAGGACATCCCTTGAATTGAACCATCTAGTAGCCTCAAATTACATGCCATAGACCCTGGAAACCCATCAATAAACCAGTGGACATACATGGATGATTTATAAATCATGAAATATTATTCCCCAAGCATCAACAACTACACATTTAAGTCATTATTGATTATTGAATTTATAATATCATGACAACGAATACAACATTCATTCTTCAATAATGCATGTGTGCTCTTAAATCCCCCACATTGAATTTTTTTGATACTTCATTATTCATAATGTTAATATTCTTCACCAACTTGTTGAAAATAAATGAATACGTATAATTGGGGCCTTCTTATCTCATCAATTTTCACATTCTATCAGAGCATACTCATATCCTACTTTCATTTATGGACACTGCCTTCACAAACTGTGGGAGAAGGATGAAATCCCATGTTTTCTATATAAAAGTTCAAATATCTAGAATATTATATGTATACATGGATATATAATTTTTATAATAAAATAGTTCCTTAACTACTTGTGAGATAAGGATACCATAACAGGTTTTTCCTTTGAAAAGATCCCTTGTCTAGAAAATATTATGCATACATGCATAAACTCATTTTATAATAAAATAGAATATGTACAAGGTGATCAATGATATCCATAAATTTAATATAATGTGATAAAAACATATATAAATCACTTCTTTATGACTTAGGACAACTAAATAAATCAATTTGTGAAAAATATTCATTAGGAACTCATCTCAGAAAACACCAAAAAATGTCCAATTGATAAAATATATTTCCCCCCATAATAGCTCAATAAGAACTCAAAATTACTAACACCTGTCAATTAATTTAGATTAGTATCATTAAATTGATTATCATACATAATTTTAAAATATCTCAATATTTTTTAGAATTTCATCATTCACTGTATAGTTAACATTTAATAGATTTTACTCAATAATGTTCTCCCTCATCTAAAATATAAATCATCTTTAATTCATTAATATTAATATTAAATGAGTTTGAAAAGTGAATAAGGAGGGAACTATTGTTTTTTTCTCAGAAAAAACATTCATACAGATATCATCCTGTCAACGATGAATATTTCCTTCTTCGAATATCAGAATGGGAAGTTTTATTTAGATAATTACCTTTAAATTATTTATTATGTTGAATATATTTTTCTATAATAGTGTTTTGAATATTAATTTTTCTAGTTATGGATAACAACTCATGAATTTTCACCTCATCATCTGAATCCACATTATTTCGTTTATCTTTAGATCATTTTTCTACTTCCTACAATTGTTTATTTAATTTCAATTAATTTGGCCAAAAAAATAGGCATAATTTTATGAAATTATCAGTCTTCTCATAATTATCACATGAAATAACATTGTTTTTATTTGTTCAATTATTCCCATTCAAAAGTAGGGAAACTCTCCATGTAGATTGGTCACACCTTTGTCAGCTTTATGACAATATAATATGTATCTTTCATATAATTTTTCTTATATTCAAACATATTTTGTATAGTAATCATTGATGGTTTTCTAGGTACTAATTTTCATATTTAAAAATATTTTACCATATATTCACCATGAATCCCCCTTTATTTATACATGTTTCCTAGAAATGATATGTAAAACTAGTAAGAGTATGCTTTGTTCCCATACCATTCACAACACGAGTAATGACCTCTGATCATAGATCTTCCAGTGTGACATGTATTCTATCAAGATAGTTTTGTTGACGAACTTATTCCAATTTATACTTATTTTTCTAATGGAATATTAATTTTTGTGGAATAATTCTCTTAACATTTTATATGGGAAAGAGTATCTCACTTTAATTCTCATATTATACGATTTCAGATAAATTTTTCACAACAGTAGTTTTTTATTTATCATTTTTTCTTCTTCTTGTAGTCAATAGGTTTTTTACTTATATAGTATTTTATCCTTCATGTATTCAGCATCCTATTATTTTAATGTATTTTTATATTATGAAAATATTCCAATGACATGTAACCATATTTTTTTCCACACCACAAATAGGGAATGGATTTTCTTCCCTTCCATTCTGGTATAAATTTTGTTCATTTTATAGGTTATAAACCCTTTTGTTTTTGAGTAGAACCACCACTCATTTAGAAAATTCATGAGGATCATATCGTTATAAATTATCTCTCTTACACACATGATTTTGTGGGAATAATAGTATTTTTCACCATCTATAATGAAATGTGTTGTCGTGTGTGATCACAAATTATGTTTGAATTAAGGCCATTTAGGTGCAGTAGAGTGGGTAACTAAGGTCATCTCTCAAAGGAGGAATTAATTTAAATCAACGTATCAAATGTATTTTGAAAATAAAAAAAATAAAATATTCACACTATTTAAAAGTATGTGGTGTTGTTTTTGTGACACCCCAAATATTTCTAAAAATAAATGGAAATGTATGAAACATGGTTTTATAAAGATATTTATAAATATACTTCAAAAATAATTTTTCCTCTTCTAGGTTTTGAATTTCGAAAAATGTTTATCCATAATTGTGTTGAGTATGTTTTTTAGAGTCAAATGAAACCAACATAATTTTTGATTAATAGTAACATACCATTAGGAATAATAATATGAATAGTAATATGACCCTAATTAATAGTAAATTTTATTATGATTTTATTTTCTTGTGGATTAAGGATAATGATATCATGGTTAATTTTTCAATGTGATATAAAAACAGATGTAGAATAAATATTGTTAATTTTTGAATTTGTTATGATTTTATATAAAAATAAAATTAATAATATGTAAGGAATTATTTTAAAAAAATGGAGTTCATTTTTTAATTCTACCCGTCTAAAAATAGTAAGTGGGGATTTTTTGGATTTTTCTGAAATTCTAGAATTTTCAGGGAATAGTGAAATACGGTAAAATGCCATATATTCAAGAAATCAAATAAATTCACTATTTATGACATCATAAGAAATGTAAGACCACTTGGTTCGAACTCACATTCTATTATTACTATTTGGGGTAACTTTAATTAATACTATTCATAGTCTTGAGAAAAATAATACAATAGTGATTAAAATAATGAAAAATACCCCCTCTCCTCCACAATAAATATCACCCTCATTTCCCTCTACCTAGAAAATCTATCAAGCCTCGAGACTTACCAATTTTCTACAAAATAATCCTCCCAAGGATCTTCCCCACGTCTTAGATCTTCTGGATTCATCAAAAGGCTAAAACCCAAGGCCTTAGGAAAGATTTCAAAGAAAAGAGATCGAAAGGAAAACATCCTCTTTTGTTTTCTTTTTTTTTCTTTCATTTTATGTTTTAATTTTAATTCCCTTTGGCTTATGATGGTATATGAAATTACATATTCCCATTACTACCAATATTATCTACGAACTATAAGGGACCCATTTTCTCTCACCAAAATATTTTATGAAATTTAAAGTGACGTCGTTAGGCTACTAAATTATCATAATGGATTTATCAACACTTATTTTCTTTTGAGTTCTTTTCTTTTCATCTTATTTCCCCACCTCCTCATATCCATGAGTCGTGAATGATCCAGAATCTTGTATATTCTTGATTTTATCATGTTCATGGAAAATTACTCATCTATCTTTTCTTTATCTCTCACTTATTCAAGGAATAAAAACATTGTCTCTAATGTATCAAATTACCAACATCGTGGACATTGTGATTTCAATTTGAATTAATTCCTTAAAGGATGGAAATAAAACCATTTTTATTATAGAATGTGGTTATTTTATATGTATTATGTCTCCTCCATTGTTATAGATTCATTTTATACACATGTTATTATATTATGAAACAAAATGAGTTCCTTATGATTGAGGAATCACTAAAATTCCCTAAACAAATAACAACAATGTTTTAACTTATTAATCATCCTCATGTAAGAATTAAAAATGATAAATTTTATTATTTATTATTCAATAAAAATTAAAATACCATTACATTCCAATTCTGGAGTTTAACTTCAAATTTACATGAACAACCTCATGAAGCAATCATGGAAATCATGTAAAGAACTAACACAGAACAGTGAAAACAACAAAATACTAACAATTAACAGGGGAAATGATTTAATGAAATGATAATATATGGTATTGTAAAGATTTATATGTTTATTTAAGATATTGAGAACACTATTTTAACCACTATATAAGATGATTAAATGAGTTGTAAGTAAGACAAACCTGAGTTAAGAGAATTCATAACTCGATTTCCATTCATTGGGTTAACCATTTAATTCGTTATATATGTGGTATTAAATATGTTTGTGTGATGGGTATTGTTTTTATAATGTTTAATTATGTGTATTTATAGTGTTTTTAATATTCTATCCACTCTATTAACTCTCACTAGAATTATATGATATTTTTAAGGGGCTTTTCTTTTTAAAATCCTGTTTCAATATTCTATTTTACAGAATTCAATTGGAATGTATATTTGAAATTAATAATGTTTTGTGATTATGTTCCAGTTCTTGGGAATTTTTTATGATTAATATTGGGACCTATATCTCCCTCCAATGCATTATGTATGTGTAAGTAGGAGTTCGGATGTATGGTTACTCCAAGGGTAACTGCGATAGATACACAAATTGTAAGGTTGTTGTGATGGTGAAAAATAAAAATGTAGTCAAGAGGGTTACAAGATTATGTATGTAATTCCCCAAGATACCTTTATGGTTATATTTATATTCTTATGTTTTGTGTGGATCTTGTGTAAATCTCATGTTTCACAAACTAAATGTATATGGCCGACAAATATGTCTATTGAAAATGATTTCATAAGTTACATGTGTCCATATACTAAGGTGTTCTTTCTTTATTTTTATATCCCTTACTGAGATTTTGTGCTCATAGAAAGTTTTTAAATGTTTTTCACATGTTATAAGGATGTGTAAGACAAAGAAAGAACCCAATTTAAATGTTTGAATATTATTAATCGAAATAATGTTTTATGTGAAAAATTTTATATTTAGTATGAAATAAATACTGTATTTATGCTATCCACTCTATAATAATGTGTAATTTTATGAATTTATTATGTCCCAATTATCTAAATATCTAAACATGAAAATATTCTCAATGTGAAATAAATCGATTTCTTGACTAAATTCATGATTATGTAATGTGATAAGGCATGGTCATTATAGTTAGTTTCAGAGGATGGTTTAGATAACTGTTGGGGTTAGGATGATTTCAATATACTACCATAAATGTTTTATTACTCTATTGTCAATTTCAAAATATATAGAATTTAAAAATTACCATATTTCTTTGACTAAGATATGTTTGTTTAGAATGGTTCTCCACAGAAGGAACAGGGGAACTGAGGAGGAGAGGCACTAACGGAACGACATCCTTCCGAATCTGCAGCACGCTATGGTAAGGATTGGAACCAAGTAGTTTAGGCCATTAATGGATCAGCCAATGATAGAAATAAATGGTGGTAGAATCCATAAAAGTGAACAACTATATGTACCGCAATGGAACTTGAAAATAGTGGAACATTTTATTGGACAACACCCTCCTTCATTCAATGGATATTCTCACATAGTAGCAGCAGTAAGATGGATTAAATCCCTTGAAAAGATATTCGATGTTATGGGATGTTTAGACAATTAAAAGGTAAGACCTTCCATTTGTCATTTTTAAGGTGAACTTGATTATTGGTGGTAAATGGTAAGGAATAATAAGGATTGAGAGGATTTTTATGCCTTAGAGTGGGACAAAATATAATGTATTTTCCTTGAATTTTTTTTCCTAAGGTGGTGAGACATTGTATGGAGATAAAATTCATTAAATTGATGAAAAAGGAGAAGGATTCAGAGTCCGTGTTTGAAACAATGTTCACGTGACTGGCGAGGTATCCACCAAATCTTATTTTGGATTTTTATAGAAAAAATAAACCGCTTTTACTCAGGACAGAAGCCAAAGTATTGAAGGGGGTTGGCATCTCGTGAATTAAAAATATATGAGATACTTCTACAATGGGATGAGAGGGTAGAAATGGAGTTTAGTAATGATCACATGAATTTTGGAGATAAGAAGAAGAAGAGGTCTAAAGGGCAATTGATGGGTCATAATCAAAAAAAGAAATCTGATGGGATGAAAATCCATTTTCCAGTTTGTGAAAAGTGTTGAAAGAAGCACCTTGAGGAATGTATTACCCAAACTGGGAAGTGTTTTAAATGTGTTATGTTTATAAAAATGAATGTATATGGTAATTAAAATTATCCTACGAAAAATCCTTATAAGAAATCAGTAATGTGTTTCAAATGTGGTGAGATGGGTCATTATGAAAATTACTCCCCAAATAGAGATCTGAATGATGCAATGAATCCAGACTAAAAGCAGAAATTAGTGGTGAGATCCTTTGCAACTACATCAATAGATATCGGCCCATAATATAATGATGTATCACATTCTTTTTTTTTACTCCTATTTTTCTAATGTTTTTTTGATACATGGTCTACACATTCCTTCAACTCTGAGAAATGTTTTGGGGAATTGGAAATATCACCTCAATAAATTAAACCAGAACATGCTTTTAAACGCCATAGGGAAATATTATAGAAGATCTGAATTATAATAATATTTCTATTGTGGTATGTGGAAATAAATTACATTCGAACCATGTTCTTTGGCCCTTATTCAGAGTTTTATGGCATTCTAGAAATGGATTGTCTTTCCGTTTATCATTTTATGATTGACTGTTGAGCTAAAGAAGTTTATTTTTCTGGAAGAGATTTAGTTGGTATATAATAATGAACCCATACACTTGATAACATATCAGTAATAGGATAATCTATTAAATTATGGAAATTAAAGTTATCTCGCTCATATTGACGGAAACAAGGGAACTTTTCAGAATGATGATGTGCCTGTGGTAAATGAATACCATGATGTTTCTCCAAATGAGGTACCCAGTGTCATATCTGATCGCAAAGAAAAATTCATAATTGATTTAGTTCCTGATTCAAATATAGTTTCAAAACACCCATATCATATGGATCAAGTGGAACTTCGTGAATTTAAAAATCATTTGCATGATTTTCATTATAAAGGAATTAGTCATCTTAACACTTCACGATGGCTTGTTCATGTTCTGTTTGTTAATAAAACAATGGTTACATGAGACTATTCAATGATTATAGAGATTTTAATAACATCACTATTAAAAACTACTATCATTTTCCCCATATCGATGACTTGTTTGACCAGCTTCAGGGAGCTCAGAACTTTTCGAAGATTGACTTGAGATCCGGATACCATCAGCTGATTGTAAAGAAGGATGACATCCCAAACACATCCTTTTTTACAAGATATGGGCATTATGAATTTTCATTATTCCGTTTGTGTTATCTAATGCCCATACTGTATGGATCAAGTGGAACTTATTGAATTTTAAAATTACTTTCATGATTTTAATTATAAAGGATTTACTCGTCCATGCACTTCACCGTGGCGTGTTCATGTTTTGTTTGTTAAAAATAAAAACGGTTCTATGAGGATATTCAATTATTATAGATATTTGAATAACATCGCTTTTAAAACCTAGTATCATTTTCCCCATATTGATGACTTGTTTCACTGGCTTCAGGGAGCTCATAACTTTTCTAATATTGACTTGAGATCCAGATACCATCAGTTGAAGGTAAAGGAAGATGACATCCCAAACACATCCTTTTATACAAGATATGGGAATTATGAATTTTTTGTTATATAGTTTGGGTTAACTAATGCCCCTTACTGTATTTATAAATCTTATGAATAAAATATTTCAGGAGTTCATGGAAATGTTTGTGGTTGTGTTTATTGATGATGTTCTATTCTTTTTTAAAAATAAAGGGGACCATGGAAAACATCTAAGCATTGTTTTACACACCTTTAATGAAAATAAATTGTATGGAAAATTCAGAAAGTGATATTTTTGGATGTGAAAGTTTTATTTTCTTGGGAAAACTATAAATAAGGATGGAATAATAGTTGATCATGCCAAAACAAAAGGGGTTTATGAATGCACAATACCTAGAAGTGTTATATAGATTCGTAGTTTTTTTTTGGATTAGAATGTTTTCACTAATGGGTTGTTAAGAACATTATACAGTTATCTAGCCCGATAACCAAGTTAACATGAAAAGGGTTTATATTTATTTGGACAGAATAATGTGATGTTTGTTTTCTAGAAATGAAGACGTGATTGGTGAATTATCCAATTTTGGACTTGCCTTCTCGAAATGGTGATTTTTCATCTAAAACGATGCATCTTTGAAGGGACTTGGTTGTGTGTTGATGAAAAAATATTTGGTAATTGCTTATGCATCAAGATAGCATAAAACTCTTCAGTTAAATTATCTCACACTTATTTTGGAATTTGAATTTGTGTTTTATGCTTTGAAAATTTGGAGGCATCAATTATACGGAGCCAAATGTCAAATATATACGGACCAAAAAATACTAATGTATATATTCACTCAGAAGGAATTAAATATGAGGCAGAGAAAATGGTTTGAACTAAAAATGGTTAATTATTTCAAAATCAATTACTATCCAATAAAATAAATCAAAGTGACAGATGCCTTAAGTCAAAATCATCATACATCATTAACCATGTTATGTTTGGAACATGATACCATAATTAATGATTTGATGAATTCTTTATTAGAAGTCATTGGTATAGGGAACATATCTGTTTTGTTTTAGGTTTTAGTGCAGTCATTATTATCAGGCAGAATTATGAAATCGTAGAAGGAAGACTGTGAGTTATAGAAAAAGGTAGAATTTGTTAAAATGGGTTACTTTGTAGAATTTAACCTTGATAAATATTAGGTTTTCGGATTTGAAAAAAGGTTGTGTTTTCCTTGTGATTCTTAGTTGAAAAAAGATTTGTTGTGTGAAGCTCATAGTTATCCATTTTCATTTCATCCTGGATGTACTAAGATGTACAAAGACGTTCGAGTGTATTATTGGTTGGATGGAATGAAAAGAGATGTAGCCGATTTTACCATGAAATGTTTGACATGTCAACAGGTTAATGCAGAGTGACAGTTACCGAAAGAGATGCTTCAACCTTTCCCAGTTCCAGAGTGGAAATGGGAGAATGTATCCATGGAATTTGTGGTGGGACTACCTAGGACATCATTAGGTAATAATGAAAATTGTGTTATTGTTGATTGGATGGAACAATATGTACATTTTATTTCTATTGGAGATAAAATTTCATTAGATCATCTTTCTCCATTGTACCTCAAGGAGATTATCAGGTTAAATGGATTTCCTCTTTTCATTGTATCTGTCAAAAATCCCAGGATCACTTCTATCTTTTGGAAGGTACTTCAGATGTTTATGGGCACAAAATTAAATTGCAGTACATCGTTTCCTCCTCAATAGAATGGGCAGTCAGAACGAACGATTAAGGCATTGGAGGATATGATTCGAGCTTGTTCAATGGACTATTAGGGAAGTTGGGTTCATCATATAACTTTAGTTGTGTTTTATTATAATAAAAAATTTCAATCTAATAAATAGATGGAACCTTTTGAGGTATTTTATGGAATGCAGTGTCAAACTCTAGCGTTTTGGAATGATTCCGGTGAATGAAAGTTGATGAGGCCAGAATTATTAGTGGAAGTGGCTGAGAAAGTGAAGATGATCCAACAACAGAGGATGAAAGCACAAAGCAGGCAAATTTTTTTTGCAGATAACAGAAGGAAATAATTCTCATTCGAGGTAGGTGACTATGATTTCATTAAAATAACTCCTTGGAAAAGTGTGTTGTGTTTTGGTAAGAAAGGATAGTTATGTACATGGTTCATCAGTATATTTTAAATCATATTGAATGTTCGACTAGTTTCATATTGAGCAGCTTTTCCTCTATGTTTGTCTTAGGTACACAATGTTTTTCTTATTTTGATGTTGAGAAAGTATGTGGCTGATTCATCACCTGTATTGAGCCCAGAAGCAGTTCAGCTGGAAGAGAACCTTTCTTATGAAGAGAAAAGAGTTTACATTATTGATCGAAGGGAACAAGTATTGCGGAATTTGGTAATCCACTATGTAATGGTTTTGTGGAGAAACCACATGGAAGAATAAGCAACATGGGAGTCTGAAAATTCTCTGAGAGAAAGGTAGCTTGACTTGTATAATAAGTTAATAAAATTATGAGGATGCAATTTTCAGACGGTTTGGAAATGTTACACCCCACGGTTTTCTAAAAAGAAATGGAAATACACGAAACATTTTTTAAGTATATATTTATAATTGGCATTTAATAATAAATTTTCAGATTCTATATTTTGAATTTTGAAAAAAGGTCATCTATAATTGTGTTCCATATGTTATTTGGAGTCTAATGGAACCAACATTATTTTTTATGAATAGTAACAAACTCTTATGAATAGTAATATGAAAAGTAATATGAACCTAATTAATTGTAAATTTTATTTTTATTTTATTTTCATAATTCTTTAATATGATGATATATTTGTTAATTTTTTAGGGTTATATAAAACATGTTGTAGAATTAAAACTGCAAATTTTTAAATTATGTGTGATTTTATTTAAAAATTAAATTTATAAATTTTAAAAATTTATTTTCAAACAATGGAGTTCAATTTTGAATTTTTCATGTTTATAAATGGTAAGAGTGAATTTTTGTGATTTTTCTGAAATTCTGGAATTTTTGATGAATAGTGAAATACGACAAATTACCGTATATTCAAAATATCAGTTAGATACACTATTTATGACATCATAAGTGATGTACGACCACTTGGTTAGAACTCACAAACCATTGTTACTATTTTGCATCACATGAATTAAGACTACTCATATTCTTGTGAAAAATAATAAAATAATGATTAAAATAATGAAAAATACCCCATTTCCTCCACTATAAATACCACCCTCATTTCCCTCTTCCTCCCACACCTCTAGAGCCTTGATCCCTACCAATGTTTTATCCAATACAACCCCAAGGATCTTCCCCACGTCCTATATTTGTTGTTCTCACCAAAAGGGAAAATCACAAGGCCTTAAGAAGGATCTCAATGAGAATAGATCAGAGGTAAACATCTTCTTTTGTTTTCTTTCTTTTTCATTCATTTTATGTTATTATGCAATTCACTTTGGATAATGTTGGTATGCGAGATTCCATATTCCATTTACTACCCATATTATTTATGAATGACGAGGTCCCCCTTTTCTCACATCAAAATATTTTATGAAATTTTATGTGACATCGTTAGGCTGCCAAATATTCATAAGGGATTTCTCAACTCTTCTTTTATTTTGAGTTCCATTCATTTATTCTTCTTTCCTCACATACTCTTATCCAAGAGGCATGAATGTTATAGGATCTTGTATACTCTGGATGTTCTCATGTTCATGGAAAATTCCTCATCACTCTTTCTCTCCTCTATAACTAATTCTAGGAATTAATGCATTGTCTGTAACGTGTCGAATTACTGACATCGTGGACGATTTGAATTCAATTTACTTTAATTCCATAAAATATGGTCAGGGAACCATTTTTATTGTATAAACAGGTTATGATATATTTATTATGTCTCATACATGGTTATATGATCATTTTATACACATGTTATTAATTTATGAAACACAATGAGTTCTTTACGTTCAAAGAATCTAAAAAATGACCTAAATAAATATAAATAATGATTTAACATTTGAATCATCCAAATATTTGAATTAAAAATGATAAATTTTATAATTTATGGTTATGAAAATATTTAAATACCATTACATTCCAATTTTTGTGTTTCACTTCCAATGGACAAGAACAACCTCATGAACCAATTAGGGAAATCATGTAATAAAGTCACCCAAAATAGTGCAAAGAACAAAATACTAATATTAAAGGGTAAAATAATGTAATGAAATGATCATATAAGGTTTTATAAAGATGAATATTTTTTAATATATTAAAAACACTCTTTTACACACTATAAAAGAGGTATAAATGAGTTGGAATTATGACAAACCCAAGGTAAAGGAATTCATAACCCACTTTTCATTATTTGGGTTAACCTTCTACCTAATTATTTATGTGGTATTAAAATTGTTTATCTGATGTGTTCTGTTTATATTATGTTATATAATGTGTATTTATAGTTTTTATACATATTCCATCCACTATATTATGTTTCACTTGAATTATGTGATATTTCTAAAGGTATTTTCTTTTAAAATCCTTTTTTAAAATTCTATTTTAAAAAATTCACGGGAAATGTTTTTAGGCAATTATTCAAGTTGTATTGTTATGTTCTGGTTCTTTGGAATATTTTATGATGAAGGGTGGGACCTATATCTCCCTCCATTGCATTGGGTATTTGTATGTATGAGGTTGGCCATATGGTTACTCCCAATGTAACTGCAATGGTTACAGAAATTGTAAGGTAGTCGTGATGGTTACAAATTATAAGGTAGCCGAGAGCGTTACCAGATTATGTTTATAATTCCCCAAGATAACATTATGGTGATATTTTTGTTATTATGTTTTTGTTGATTTCGTGTCAATCTTATGTTTCAAAAATTATGTATATTTTGGTGACAAGTATTTCTTTGGAAAATGATTTCATATGTTACAATTGTTCATGGACTAATGTGTTTTTCCTTCTTTTTATATCCCTTCCTGAGAGTTAGTTCTCATCCCACGTTTTTAAATGTTTTTCACCAGTTATAGGGATGTGTAAGACAAATAATACCTCCATGTTAAATGTTTGACTATTTTTCTATGAAATCTTGTTTTATGTGAAAAGATTTATATATTTAAAGAAATTAATAATCTTTTAATGGTATCCACTCTATAATATTGTGTAATTTTATGAATGTATTACTTCCCAATTATCTAAATCTCTAAACATGAAAAGATACTCAATGTGAAAGGAAGTAATTTATAGACTAAATTCATTATTATGTAATGTAATAAGGTCTGGTCCTTATAGTTTTTCATTTTTAAAAACAGAATAACTGTGTTGTAAGAAGATTTTATTTTATTTTTTGTTTTTGTTTTTGAAATGAAATTTGATTAATAAAACACAACAAGATGATGTTTTGTAGAAAATATTTTAAAAATAATAATAAATATAACTATTCCTATTTATTTACTTATTAATCATTATAATTTAAATTTATATCCATTTAATTATGATTCCCTAATTTATAAACCCTTGAACCATATGAGAGTTAACATAACCACAAAGATGAAATGAATAAAACCCTATGTTATCTTTGGAACATGCAATCATAGCACCCTGCTTTGATTGACGTTCTAAGTATAGCTCATGGGATGTGGTAAATTTGGGCACATATGAATTCTGTAAAATAAGAATTAATAGTATTTAGGGATTATATTGGAACTCTACAAATTTATACTGTGAGCTTTTATTTCACCTGTAAAGGTCACGCTCTCACAATTCACACATTACTCAACCTTGTGTGTTTTTTTCCTAAATCATTCAATGGATTGATGATTTTCAATTAAATTAATAACACAATTAATAGATCATTTTAAGTGAATTATATAATCTCATCTATTAATAATAAATTAATGAATAAGGTAAGATATTGACCAATTACAAAAAAGAACTACTATTATATTGGTTGTGTAGTCATCATAGAAAATTTTTGTATTCACAGTAGATTAGAAAGGGAATAACCCAATATCATTTATAATATTAAACTGAAAAAAGAATAAAAATACTAAGAGAATACAAATTTTGAAAATAATATAAGTAACGGAAGAGATAATAATAGTTTATTAAAATCACACCAATATTACGAATTGAAGAAGAAGAAAAATAAGACTTCAAAGAAGGGATCCTAGCTTCAAGAGACCTCCCTTTTGAAATGTGTGGGGGAAATTGAGTGAAACCTATTCTAATTGGAATTTATTACCCCAATGCACATCATAACCACTCCAAATGTGAAAAACACAAATTTATAGAGTGGATGGGAAGCTAGGATTCAAATGAATTCAAGTGTGAATTGGGAAATTCGGCCAAATATTTTCTTCCAAATTTCAACACGTATTCTACCTTCAAAAATAGTAAATAATCTATCCTTCTAGAATGGAGATTTGTGTGAAATGTTTTTCCCAGTCTCCTCTCCATATTTGGTCCAAATGTAAGAAAACATGAAGATGTTATGCCCCAAATATAGAACTGATCCCCAATAAAGAGAGTTCATCCCATATTTGACTTCAAGGACATTTTACACTAATTTTTTTTATTTATCTCCCATTTCCTGAATTAATGTTCTATTCCATTATTCCATAACATATTTACCAAATTTTAATTTCCAATAATAGATATAAAAATATTTGTTTCGGAATTACTATAGTGCACTTTAAAGGGTAAAATTAGAATTATCAGCAAATTTCCAAATGAATGATCTAAACCCAAATATTTTTTAAATAAACATATTGAGCACATTTTGAAGGAATTTTTTCATTTATTTTCAATAAAATGTTCAATAAAAATGTGTCTTATTAACTCCCCCACACTTATCCTTTTTCACTCCTTGGAAAAACCTAATATCATGCATTTGAATAAATTCTAACAAGATATGCATGTTCATATTCCTCAATCCACAGTGGTAATATAGGCAATGTAAGAATCCTATAAAGTGTAAATATCAATAAATTTTGAAGTCATTATCTCATAAATTATGTCAAAACAAAATGTACTCAGATTAATAACACTAATCAGAGCCAAAACAAGTCATGAGTCTACAATGCCACTAATTTTTATGTGTGTGTGTGTTAATAGTTTTGAGATTGTATCTCCACCCATTATAAATTATATTCCGGTCAATAAAAAACATTTATTTTTAACAGATTCTATTCCACAAAACCTTTTCAACATCCTCTAAAATAAAATTCCAATACCAACTCATTTATATATTCCCAGATGTCAAACCATGAGCTCCCAAACTTAATATCCCCACATGTTGTACATTTATTCCATACGCTATTTATTGATTATTTTTTAATTTAATTTTTGTTTTGATTTTTGTTTTCTAGGACATACAACAATTATATTTCAGTTTCACATGCATAGGTCAATCAAATACAATTATGGGAGTGATTGGATGAGAAATGAACGTATAGAAAGACAATGTTATAAGATGAAAGGAATTACATACCCTGAATGCAAAAACAAATAGGCAAGAAAAAATCATAACTCATGATTGTGGGAAATAAATTTTCTAGATATAATTGAAAAAATTTACCATGAAAAAAATCACAATGAATGGTTTCAAAATATAAAAGGTTTTATGATGACACAACCAAACATATTATTAGTAAAATCAGTTTTACTAAAAATCAACACTTGATTATGTAATCTAGTTCATTATTATCATGCCACCGATGAATTTTGAAAACATGAATTTTCCATATATTCCATATCAAAATTTTAATGTTACATGATATGTTTTTGTTTGTTTTTTTTGGAAAATCTAACATAAAACACACAGAAAACAAGAAATGAAAATCCGAAATATATTCCCCAAAATTTTTTCTCCTCCTCCAAACATAAAATATTTAATTTATGTTAATTTTAACCCATGATATGATATGTGAACATTAAATGAATAATTTTAAATAGGAAAACTATTATAAAAGTGAAAGGGTTATGAATAGCCTGATAATATCAAGTGATGATGGGGTCATGCAGTGTGATGAAATCAACTGCATTGGAAGGAAGTCCATCAATGATTTTTTTTAAAGTATCCAACTAATTTTAATGATCCTTATATTTTTCTCTTCTATGATATCCACTACACCATAAGGGAAAACATTAGACAGAATATATGGGCATAACCATGTGGAATGAAACATACCATACATCAGCTTCTATAATGAACTGTATAGTTGAACTTTCTATCCTACACGACAATACCTTTGATAGATTATTATATCATGAGATGTTTTTGATATTTCCATGTAGAGGCTTGATTTCACATATGATGAAAATCGAATCTCCTCATGCTCTTGAATTTGCAGCTTCATGGGAATTCCATCTTAGGCCATGTCGATGTTGCATTTCATTATATCCAAATATAAGTGATGCTCGAATTCCATAGGGGGAGAAAAAGCTTTCCAAAAAACAATCCGAATTGGGGAGATATATATATGGGTCTTCTATGATGTCCTATAAGTCCACAATGAAACATCTAACCACATGCTCCAATCCAACCTCTTGGGATGCATAATTTTTTCCCAATTCTGTTTTAACTCTAGATCTGAAAACTAAACTTGGCTATTTATTTGGGGGTGGTATGGTGTTGATGTTCTATGTGTCACCTCATACTTCTAAAAGAGGGAAGCTAAATTATGATGGCAAAAGTGTTTCCCCTGATCACTGATGGTAGCCTTTGGTAATCCAAACCTACAAAAAATCTCTTCCTTGACAAAGTCCCCTACAACATGAGAATCATCAGTTTTAATGGACATGGATTCCATCCATTTACTCACATAATCAACAAAAACCAAAATTTACCAAAATACAAATGAACTTTGAAATGTTCTCATAAAATCAATGCCCGTACTTAAATTTTTTTACTAAATAATATGGGTTGTTGGGGCATCTTGTGTCTCCTTGAAATTTTCCCAGTGTGTGGGAAACGAGATAATGACTTAAAAAATACATGGGCATCATGGAATAAGAGAGGAAAATATAATCTTGAGTCAAACACATTCCAATATGTCTTTTTTTGGGTCCAAAGTTTCCACCATAAAGAAAGTGGTTGACAAAAATGAAAAAAATACTCAAAATCCTGAACAAGAAAAGACCTCCTAATAACACGGTCATTACACATGCTCCATTTGAAGGGATCATCCCACACCTAAAATGTAGAATCACTATTTAAATTTTGTACATTATATTTCATTAATGTTTTTGGAATTTTATAGGCAATAAGGTAGTTAACTAAATTAGCATACCATGGAGGTGTTCCTGACAGTGTATAAATATGCTCATCTAGGAAAGTGACCTGAAGTTGTACATGGACTAAGTTGTAATCCTATAATGTGTGAGTAAGCATACCCATGTATTTTACCTCCATTTTTTCTGAACCCTTCTTATCTTTTTTCTCAATATCAAGTTCTTGAAGAAGGATCATCTATCGGATAATCCTGTTATTTGCATCTAGATTCCTTATAAGGTACCTCGAAGAAGCATTGATTGAAAAAAATAATTACATTAGATCCTAATAAATATGAACATAATTTATATAAATTTGATATGAAGGAAAGAAACTCCGTTTCCATTTCTGTGTAGTATGATTATGAAATGTCCAATGTCCCTGATGAATAGAAAATCCCATGTGAACTTACCTCCACCCTTTGTGAGAAGATAGCACTTACCGCAATGTTGGATGCATCACATATAATCTCAAAACGATGATCACACTATGGGGTTAGTATGATTGGCGAAATGGTCAGACAATTCATTAACTCATCGAGGAATGTCCTGAAAGTATCATAAAACACAATGTTAGAATCCTTTCAAAGTGATCATAAAACAGAAAGAGCTATCTTACCATAATCATTGATGAAGTGCCGATAAACTTTTTCATTCCCTAGGAATGATTAAACATCACAAACACATAAAGGATAAGGTATTTATGAAATAATATCTAGAAAAGATTTATCAACCTGAATCACATGTTTTGATACTACATGCCTAAAGAAAATTCTATACTCTACCATTAAATAACACTTTTCAAAGGTCAGAACCAGAATATTCTCAATACAAAGATTCAACACCTTCCCCAATCAAAATATATATTCCTAAAATGAGGATCCATAAATATTAATTTCATGCATAAATACCTCCATGCATGTCTCAATGATATCTAATAAAATACCCACCATGAATCTCTGGAAGGTACCTAGGGCATTGCATTGTCCAAATGGAATCCTTCGGAAGGAAATGTTTTGAATGGAAAAGTGAATGTCATATTCCCCTGATCCTTCATAACTATAGTATCCTAAAAATATCTATAATGTAATTCGAAGAAATAATAGTTTGTTTTCATATCTATTCTCTCAAAAATTTGATAGATAAATGAGTTGGTAAATGGTCCTTCTGAGTGGATTGATTTAGTTTCATATAATAAGTAAACACACACCAACTATTTTTCAGTCTCATTGGAACTAACTCCTATATATCATTTCTCACAATAGAAACACCAATTTTATTAGGCAAAAAATAAATAGGAAATACCCACTCGGAATATAAAATGGTATAAATTATACCCAGCTCACACAAATTTTAATCTTCTTTTTAAACAACTTCTAGAAGAGTTGGATTCAGTATCCTTTGTGACTCCCTCACTAGTTTATCCCTATCCACTAAAAGAATCTTATACGTGAAAATGGAGGGGGTAATACCTGATATGCCATCAAAGTTCCACCTAATTTCTATGATGTTCTCACTAAAATGATTCAAATGTTTGTATTCACGTTCAAAATGGATATGTTAGCAATGAGAACAAGTAATGTCTAACCACTCAACAAGTATGAGTGTTTTAGATTTTGTTGCAATGGAATGAGTTTTAGTTTAGGGGGTGATGTATGGATAGAGACATAAAAGGAAATGAAATATGTGAACAAAGAACATCAGTACCAGAATAGACATAATCAAAATTCTAGAATAATTCATCATATTCATCAGCATACTCAACAGCTGAGTCATAATCAAAGTAAACATGACCAAATTAGGAATATGAATCCATTTCAAAAACAAATCTAATAGAGGTTTGAAAATTAGATACATGTTTTTAATTGATCATAGATATTAAACTAGAACCAATTCATATAATATTTCTATATATTGGACAATAAAATTATGTGGGGTTTTTATTTGGTTATTCAAAATGGGAGATAACAAAAGAAGAATGGTCCTTTGAGTGGTACGTCAATGGGTACATAACAATAAATATCCAAACCTCATATCCAAACTCTAGGGAACTTTTACACTGATTGACACTTATTATATTTTTTTATTTTTGTTAAAGGGACTACATATGATAATGGGAGCATGCGAACTTACCTAATCATCCTCCATGTTAAGCACCTAGAGATATACTGGAAAAATCATGTCTCTTACCCGAACAAGTACATCCTCAAATACTCCCATTGGATATGTTGTATCTTTTTTGTCTAACTTAACCACTACTCTCGTTTGGTACAACTCACCATCCTGTAATGAATAGAATATAAAGCAAGGAATCACATTTATTGAATCACCTAAATCACATAATGCATCAGAAATGTGTAACTCACCAATGGTGCATGGTATGGTGAATGTTCCTGGATCCTTGTACTTTCATGGAATTACTTGAGTTGGTGTAAAAAGTACTAACCCATTCTTTCCAAGATTTATCCTCTCATTTCCCATGAGCCCTATTTTATTAGTACAATGTTTTTTTAGGAAGTTGGCATACCTTGGGGTTTTATTAATAGCTTTAACAAGGTGGCTATTTGTCTCCACATGCTTGAATTTTCCCAAAAACTCTTATTGAATTACTTATTCCACCATCTTATTGGTTTATATAACTGTATTTGGGAATGGAAGGGGGTTTGGAGGAATATCATCAATATGTATCTTATCATTTTCTATCCCCTTAAGTTTCTAATCAGTTGGCATGGAATGGGGCTTCTCCTAGGATTAGGTGAATCCCAGTGAAATGATAGGTGCAGATGTATCAGTTTTTTTCGTCCAACTTCACAATGTGATGGAACTAGAATTTACCTTTGGATTTAGAGTAGGTTGGTAAGTAATATTTCAATAGTTATTACATACTAGTTTATAGAGGGTGGTGGCATTATGGCACAATTGAGTCTTCAACTCCATCATCTCCGAACCATGACTATTCATCTCATTTTGTTTAATATGAACTATTTTTTCAAAAGGTAATCATTTTTAGAATCTATATTTGGTAAATGGCTCCCGTATTGTTGGATTTTCTATGCTTGTGCCTCAAATATCTTTTGGGGTTGTAGGAGAACCTTTTGGTAAGGTAGTTGCTACTAGAAATTTTGATGAAAGGGGGGACATTTTTGTATTCAAGAGACATACTTCATGTCATTTTGATCCATCCACCCATGGTTTTATGTTGAAGAAAAATATTCATACTTATTTTTGAGATGTGGTTGTTGTTGATGTTGATATGGTCTCCTGAGGAATAATACTACGCAATCCTCTATCTCTTATAGTTGGGGTTAATATTTAGTTGGGTGGTATATTTATATGAAAATTTCACAAGGCCTTATAGGAGAGGGTTATGATGTCTTCTGATCCAAAGCAATATATCTCACCATAGTGTTCAATACATCCAACATTATTTCAATTAAATTATTTTAATGAGAAGAATTTATTACCTAATATATTCCTCTAACATATGGTTTTCCTGGATCGCCAAATTGTTGGGAATTTTGTTCCATATTTTCAATAAATAGTCTTGCAGTTGTTGGTGTTTTATTCACCAATGACCCTCCAGATGTGGCCTTCACCAAGATTCTCTCCATAGGTGGGAGGCCTTAGTATAAGTATTTGATGAGAAGTTTCCCATTAATTTGGTGATGTGGATAGCTTGTCCACAACTTCTTTAATCACTCATAGTACTCATACCTTGAAACCCATTGGGATTTCATGATTCCTAAGATATATGAATGAATTGAAGATGTCCTCGATGAGGGAAAAAATATATTCAAAAAAAGAGGTTTCAAATCTTTCCAACATGTTACATATTCTAGGTGTATGTAATACATCCAATCCATTGTAGTTTTATCAACTGGGAATGGGAAATAACTTAGTTTTATTTTATCTTCAGATACATTTCATGATTTTATGGTTTATAAAACCACATTGAATTCTATTTAATGTTTTTTTGGATACTCTATAGATAATCCACGAAATTATGGAATTCGTTGAATTTAACCCAGATTTCAGTTCAAAGATTGATTCATGATTTGGGTATGCCATACAATTTTTCTGATAGTTAATTTCGGGTGTATCCAATTATTGAATAGTTATACAAAGTTCATTATTATTATTTTCATTCATAGGTTATTTTTTTATGTTTGATTAAAATGTTTCTCTTATTACAATGTTCCCACAAAAGAGGAATTCTCCAACTGGTTGAATGTTGAAAGATTCTATAGACTAATATTGTATGATTTGAGGATGAAGGATACATTCAATCTCAATGTCAAGATATAAAACATCCCTATGATTACTTCATTTAATAAATAAACTAAAAATGAAAATTTTAATGTTATACCATAATAAAAACAAAAAACTTTTTAGTTAGTTTGATAAAAATAAAATAAGAGAGAAAAAATATTTTGAAAGGATAATAAAGAATGAAACCGGAAAAGAATAGATTAAAATGAAAAATAAATGAAATACCTTTAATTGGTTGAATAAATTATATACCTCCCCAAAAATATCACCAATTTGAAATGTTCTATCTTCTGAGCTCTCAAATGATGTTTGAATTCAGGATATTTAGTTGTAGTAGAGTGGATGACCAAGGTCATCTCTTATAAGAATATGTAATTTAAAACAACATATTTAAGGTATTTTTAAAATAAAATAAAATAAAATAAACACATTATTTAAAAGGATGGGGGTTTTTATCATTTAGGAAATAAGAATAAGTATTCTAGAAAAAGATTATATTTTTTTTGTTTATGATTTTTAAATGAAATTTGATTAATAAAACACAACATGAAGATTTTTTTTAGAATATATTTTAAAAAGTGTAATAGATCTAACTATTAATATTCATTTAATTATTAATCATTATCATTTAAATTAATCTCCATTTAATTATGATCCCATAATTTATTAACCCTTGAACCCTATGGGAGTTAACTTAATCACAAAGATGAAATGAATTTAACCCGAGGCTATCTTCAAAACATGCAATCTTAACACCATGATTTGATTGAAGTTAAAATTCTAGCTTATGGATATTGGTAAATTAGGGAACATATCCATTATAGAAAATGTGGATGAATTGTGTTTATGGTTTATATTTTAACTCTATTAATTTATCATGTTTTCATTTGTTTCATCGGTTATGGTAGCACTCTCAGAATTCACACATTACTCAACCTCCTGTGTTTTTAAATGAATCAATAATTTATTTGATTAGTTTAAATTAAATTAGAAACGAAATTCATAGATAATAATCACTTAATTGTAGTGTCTAATTGATTCATAATAAATGAATGAAGAAGTTAAGCGGCAAACTGATTACTAAATATAACATCTATTCCATGGACGATGTATTCATCATATAAACATTTTTCATTCGTAATGGTTTAGAATGGGTATAACAAAATTTCATTTATACTATTTTATTACCACCCAAATATAATATTAAGGGAAGAATAATGTTTAAAAAACCAATTAAATGGAAGTGAAACTAAGAGTTTTTTGAAATCCCAACAATATTACAATGTGATGAAAAAGTTGAAGGCTTTAATGAAGGGATCATAGCATCAAGAGATCTCACTTTTGATATTTATATATAAATGGTGTGAACCCAATTATACTCTACTGTCAATCTCCCAATTCACATAATACCCCCACAAAATCAGAAAAACACAATTTATACAGAGGAGGGGAGGCATGGTTTCAAGTAGTTTCAAGCATGAATGGTGAAATTCATCCAAATATTTTATTCTCAGTTGAATTGAATCATTGACCTTCAAAATAAATGAACCATATGTAAGTTACGAAGGATTATTTGTGCTAAATGTTTTGGATAACATCGTCTCCAAATTTGGGACCAATTTAATCACTTATGAATAAGTTATGTTCCAAATAAAAAACTAATGTTAAATCTAGAGAGTCCAACCCATATTTGACTTTATGGAACTTTTTCTCTACTCAAATTCATGCTTTATCTCCCAATTCACGAATTAATGTTTTATCCAATTATGTTACAAACAAATTTGAAAAATTTTATGTTCATATAATATATATATAAATATTTATATTTGAATTACAACAATGCACTTTAATGGGTAAAACTAGAATTTTCCGAAAATTTTAAAATGAATGATCTAATCCCAAATATTATATAAATAAACATATTTATCACATTGTGAAAATATAATTTCACTTATTATCAAGAAAATATGCAATAAAATTGTGTTTTATCGTATACATTCCAAAAAATTTAATTTAAAAACTTTTTAAGTAATTACAAAATCATTATTACAGAAATATAGTTTGGGTTATTGTATACCTTCCTCTTAGAGGATGTATCCATTACACTTGAGGATGATCTCATTCACTCATTGGAGTGATTGATATTAATTAAAACTTGTGCAGCTGAATTTCCTTTTTTATAAATATGGGATGTTTTAACATGTGGTGATTCCTAGTTATTCAATCTCACCAACAACTAAAAAAATTATGTTGATGGACTTATTCTCATCCTCAACTATTCTTATCATTTCTTCCAAATCCTTTATCATCTTCTTTATTTGTTCATAATAATTTTTTATGAATTCTAGCCAACATTTTTTAATCAAATTTTCCATTTGTAATTTAGCATCTAATTTACAATATTTAGCATTAATAAATAAATTGATAAATTTTTATTGTTCTTGGAATGCTCCAATAAAAAAATCTCAAAGGAACCCTTTGCACATACATTACTATGAAATAATTCAATAGTTTTAGTAGATTTTTCATTGAAAATATTGACTATTTCATCCATTTCTATGACATGTTTTGTGAGGGTGTTTTATAAATTTTTATTCAATTACTACTCTATATAATTATCTTTTACTTCCATCTATAATTATTTATCTTGAATATCCTGGATAGTTTCATCGATACAATTTATCCATATTTGGTAACATTATTCAGATATTTTTTGAATTTATAATGAAGATCACTGAGTGACTCATCACTATCACAAATTGAATAATACTAGTTAGAATACTAATAATCAAAATTAAAATTACAACTTATACCACTATAATTACATTCAGTTCATGGAGTATCTCCCTATAATTTTAGATTTTTCTTCATCCTCTTTACCAATATTTTCTTCCTATTTTTCTACGTCTTGGTAGAAATATCCTTCTTTATATCCTAAAGTGTATCATACTTTTACATCATATTAGTTAACACTAAAATTTCAGTAAATATACACTTAATTAAAGATATTTAATGAAACAAGAAAAACATGGATCTCTAAAGGTAATCATAGATGGATACCACTTATAGATCCCACGATCAGATTGACAAGTGAGAGGTTGTTGAATTAGTGGTTTAAATATACATATTCCATTATTTCAAGTAAACCTCATGTATTTTTTTAAGGTTCTCAAGACTCAAAATAATATATAATTGTCTCACCTCATATACAAAAATAAAAAGAGGGTACAATATAAGATATTTACCAGTTACAGTACAAAGACATAATCTTTACCATACAGTTTGATAACATAACATGGATTCTCAACTATAATATTATGCATAATTAAAATAGATTTCGAATTAACTGGTTGTGCACCCCAGTAATTGATCCTCTAATTGATCAATATTCTACACACCAAAAACCATCTCTTTTAACTCTGTTAGTTAGAAACCACAATCATCACATCTTCTATTTGATTGGTTACACACTCCAATAACTCCCCCCTTAAGTGTTAATCCATATGTAGAAAGATCTCGAATAGCTCTTGGTTTCTTTAACCCAAACTAAGAATTATATTCATATATAAGAATATGTGATATAACCTTCTCATGTAAAATGATTCAGTGAAATCATCAATAGATTATCAAATTCCTAATCATACACACTATCGACTAATATTCAAATGATCATGAACTTTTTAATTCACTAAATACTTGATTATAATTTTTATATTTTGATTTATAGATATCCTCAACTACAGTCTGAAAATTTCAAGTACATGGGAATAATTAATACTTATTTTATCAATGATGAATCAATAAATTTCAAAATCATTCTTATAATGTTTTTTGATCTCAATTCTATAAAAATTAAACCTTCTCGTGTTTTCTTCATGCTTGGATGATTAAATTCATCGTGAATGTTATTGTGAAACCCTATCACACAATAAGGAATATTTATTATTATTTTTTGAGTTTCATTTTGTGTGTTTATGATTATTCTTTCTTATATATATATATAATTTGTTTTATAAATATTCACAACTAATGAGAATGGTTCGGCAATTTTAGTGCACGCACTCATTTTGTATTACATGCATGCACCACATTAATCACTATTGTTTCACTATGAAATAAATGCACTAACTCCTTGCATGTTTTTTTGTCTTGCTAGCTAAATCTAACAGGCACACAACTCTTGTACTTTTTGGTAGTTACATTGAACATGTAATGAGCATGGGTTCTCCCCAAATTTTCTTCACACTAATAAATGAGAATGATGCTTTCTATTTATAATCATTACGAAATTTGTCCTCATAAAAGATTTATTTCTTCATAATACTTTACAAAAACTCATGACTTCAAAATGCCTCTTTCCTTCATCCAAACTATACAAGTTTGATTATTTTCACCATGAATGTTCTAGATAAAAAATATTTCATCCTTCACACATGTGTGTGAAAGTGTATCATATGCATTCTCCTTTATATTTACTAGCAGTATAGTGGTTCTATTTTTTCATCTAAAAATTATATCCTCTTGAAAATATTTTAATGACCACAACTAAAACCTTTTTCCCTAACTCTATATTTATGGATAAGGTGATAACCACCAATATTTGATGATTCCTGATTTTTCAAGGATCAATACTAATATATCTAAATCCTTGAGTAATTTAAATATCATAAAAAATCATGAAATAAAAAATCATGTTGTCTATTCTTATTCATGATCAATTTTTTTCCTTTCACTTAGGTTCACACATACATTTGATAATGATATGAGGCATACATTCCTTCAACTATAGGTAGGAATTTAAGTATGTGATATTTCTTTATGTTAAATAATTTCGTATAAGATAGTAAGATATTTTTCAAACACTAGATTCCATGCCCATAATAGAAACCTTGAATAAATATCTGTATCATTTTATCCATGATCATAACATAAACTCAAACAATTCTCAATTGAGGTCGATTTTTATCTTAATAATCATAGATATAATGTGTAGAAAAAGGTAATTTATCATGAATATAAGTTTAAATTATGATTTTATGACCCTTATTAGTCATATCAAATGGACTTTCTTATTTATTTATCTTATTAAGTGGAGTAATATTTCCACACTCGACACTAGTACAACATAAAAAAAATCATTTCAGTGATGCTTAATATGAATCCCTAAGTCATTAACTACTCATGATAATACTAGGATCGACATGTGGATACACTTTACTCGTGATCAACAAGTGTCGTGCACCCCATTTCACGGTCCAAACAGGCACTCACATGTTCACCCTGTGTGCACACTATGAATGCTCCATGAAATCTTTATGGGAACTATGAATTCCACCATAATCACCTTCCTCATATAGGTGGGGAGGTTTATCATCCTAACTTTTGGTATACCCTTACTCCAACAGGTGTAGTTGAGGTGGGTCCTTGGTTTTCCATGAGTAGACATATTTTTTTATATAATGGAAAACTCAAGTATACTTCATAAAAGCTAATTGAAATATAATAATATAAAATATCTTCATTTTAAATATTCTCAACATTTCATCCCTGAAAAAAATAATATGTTTTCATTTAATTCATTCTAATAATTTCATCTTACAATTATAGAATATTTTATGGTCTTTTTATTCAAATATTTCATGGAAACATAAATTTGTCATATCTTCATAAAATTGTATGATATTCACCTTTTTACATGTTTAAAATAATGTTCAATCTCCATGTATAATTGGAAGATATCAATATAAATTAATTACATTCCTATAATCATCATAATTATTGTTTCTTCTATGTATTGAAATTATCCTAAAATTTTGAAGCATCTAGCCTAAAATTCCTTTTCAATAGACCACATTAAAATATCATTTATCCTTGTAAATTACATGGATACTTTATCATAAATGGAATAAAATTTTCCAGTAATCATCAACTCCTCATCTATTTCTTCCTCATATATTGGAATTATAACATACTAACAGAAAATACAACATTTATTCTTTACCCATGAACTTGTTCTCTATAATGTGAATATGATGAAGAATGTATATTTTAAAAAAGATAAAAAAATATAGAGTTTGAAATAATGGTATGACTTAATGTTTTATATAATTTGTATTAAAAGGTTAAAATAAAAGTTTTTAAATATCCTATAATTTAATGAAATTGAAAATATCCATCCTAGATGGCTCAGTATAAATGAATTTAGTTTTTAGCTTATTTCAATCATTTGATACGAGAAGTTGATTTTTATAAAGACATATTGTAACTAAAATGATATGAAGAACATGTTTTATACATATTTGATTATAAAAACTATTTCAAAATGGGATAATAATTTCAATATTTTTATCTTATTTAAAAGATATTATCCAGATGTTTTCAAAAATACGAGGGATTTGATTCCATCATCACCATTGTTTTTTAAAGAATAAAGTATTTTTTTCAATTTAATACACCAAAAATATAAAATATCAAATATGATAATGATATTAGATGTCTATTAGTTAAATATTCAGGCTCAACAAATTCTGTTTTATTTTATAATATAATTAGCTTTTGGTATTCATAATGATATTCTAATAAAATATAGTTTGTGAGAGTCTAATAAGTGTATGATTAGTCATTGAGAAATTAAAAGTTACAAAATATAGGATTATAATTGATAAAATATTAGGTTAGTGACACATAATATGTAATAAATTATCAGTTATTTCATGTAAGAGATTAGTTTAAATAGTTACATTAGATACAAAAAAATTCAAGAGAAAAATTTGATGGAAATGTTTTAATGAATTATGATGATGATAAACATAGAAATAATTCATTATTGATAATAAATATTATTAATATTGAAAAATTTCATGTTTCTATGAAAATATGTTTAAATAATTTTTCATAATGTTGAAAATTATAAATATGATTCCAATGTATCACTGTTTACCAAACTAATTGTTATATAGATTTTACTCAATAATGGAGTTAAGTTGGAGGGTTTTAGAATATGGTCACGTAGGAATGTGGAAGTAATTATATGGATATGCAATGTGTTTAACAAAAACCAAAATGTAAATACAAAATAAGGATTATATTGTGGTATTTAATTTGGGATATGATTAAACATGTGATTAATTATGATTTTATTAATGTTTATAATAGTGTTTAAGGATATAGAATAAATCATGTTAATACAAAAGGTTGTCCCCAATTTTTCAGGATGGATAAATATATTACATGAATTAACATCTCATATTAGGAATTCATATACTGATTTTAAATATTTTGATGAGACATAAAAAAGGATACTTTTAGAGAAGCTTCAACCAAATATACCACATTGATTTTGATATACATGTCATTTTTATACCGAGGGTGAATGTTTCATATTTGTAATTACCAATACTTGAGGATAGAGAGTTAAATAACCTAATAATAATTAAATGTTAATATATTTTTTATGAAAGCCTTGAGGCTTAGCTTATCATGGGTAGTTTGATAATTTTATAATATTTTCATTAGGTAGAGCTTAACTGAGATACGATTTATAATATCATATGAAATGTATGCAACATGGGACCATAATTATAATAAACTATGGAAGTGTATATCGCTACCAAGATAATACATGTGATGCACTTTTCTATTGGATGATGACAATGTGATGTGATATTATATAAGGTTAAATGACAGGTGATATATTCATCAACATGAACTATCTTTACTAAGAGAATATATAAAAAATGAGTAGATTATATGGGATTACAATAATTCATACCCCATGTTCACATGAATTATTGGAAAAAGGTATATAATGAATAGATTTATTTTTATATGATATAGGTGACAGAAATTGGTATAGAGAAAAATGTGTTTGATAGTGATTTTCTCAAATCCCTTTTGAGCGTGACTATCAATAATGGTTTTCTAGAGTTTCTGTTTGGTTACATTTTTTAGATTTTGGAATTCATGTCTGTTTTCAATGATGCATTGGAACATGGGGTCACACATTTTGGTTCATTAAATGGGGAAAATGTTTTATGAAACATAGATAGATACTATAATAGTTTTTTATAGCCTATAAAAAATAGTTTTGGATACATATTTACAAGGCCACATATGATGTGATACATGGTAATATTATTGGAAGCGTCTAAAAAATATTTTCGGAGATTCCTAAAAGGATTTTGGGATATATATCTATAAATTATTATATATGATGCGATATAAGGTTAAATGACACATAGTCTATGAAAAATTAATAAAAGTTAGAGATTGAAGGAGATATTCCCTAATGCCTTTACACATATGTTGGTTATTGGTCTATATAATAAGGTATGATATATTTATGTTGTATGGTCTGATATATATAGAAAAAAAATGAATTTTTATGTTTAGGTTTATGAATATCATTTTCTATAATAAACATATATCATATCAAATATCTTGGTAATATAATAATATTGAAATTAATATTGAATGACTGCAGTGGCTTCCAATTATTATGCTTCGATGCTAAAGATTATGTAGTTTACATTCAAATAATCTTCCATGAATAACAACAATTGATATTTATAACACATGATAGAATCAAAATAGCAGGTATATGAATAAATGAATTCATATCAAATTTGTTTCTCATACATTTTTTAAAATATAAATAAATGTATACTAAATAGTGTGTCTAGGGATATATAAAGAGGTAGTCACCATGTGAGGTGGATTTATAGTGCTGGCCAACACTCACACTAAATCTATCCACAATATATATCTTATTCATTATTTTTTACAATCAGAGATACTACCATATCATGTAGATGAGTAAAATCCATTCAAAGAACTGAGGGTTTCACCTAAGACAATCAATACACTATAGAGGAGGGAAACTAATTGTAATGACCCATGAATTTTGAATGATATTTTTTCCTATGAAAATGTGTGATGTATTACTTTTTACTTAAATAATATATCTCATTAACATTAAAGTGAGTATAATTTGAAACGTGACCATCGTGTTTTGACTATTATATGAACATTTTTCAATACGATCGGTGGGCAATACGACCATTGGTCAATATGACTTTTGGTCAATATGACTGTTTGAGACATTACTCTTCATAATAATTTTAACTTTATAATAGGTGTTTATAAGTAGATATGAAAAAAGGATATTTAATGTAGAGTGGAGAAACAATGTCCTCAACTAATAGAGTCATTCCATACAAAGCACATTTTTAAGAACTTGGCAGGGAGGTAGCATTACTAGTCTTCTATCATGACCAAACCCAAGCTCATCTTCAAAAAGTGAAGCATGAATGAATATGTCTATGAGGGAAATTCAAGTTAGTTTAAATTATCACTCAGGCAATGTTACCTTAGCCTCCCCATAAAACTATCATCATTAGAGACCTTATCCTTAGGTCATATTTATGTGGTATAATGGGATGTTTGTCGAGGCCTTAGTTACTTAAGGAATAATCCCTTGGTATAAATAAAATTTCATTTCCAACAATTTTCCTAAAAGAATGGATTTTCTTAATAAAAAAATATGAAATACTTGATAAATTGATTTTTTTCAAAAAAAATTACTTTTTTGAAAATATATATATTTTTCTAATAAACTAATGTATTATGAAAAATGTTATTTTAGTGAAATAATATGATTAAAACACAAATATTTATATATAATGGATAAAGTAATTTTAATTTTTTCAATGTTTTTGAAATATTACTATGCATTTTCAATTTTCTATTATTATTAATAAATACAGATTATTAAATTTAAAATTTAAAAGTATCATATTTAGAGAATTGTTTTGACAAAATAATTTTTTTTGAAATCATAATTTCGAAATTAGGTTAGGGTCAATTTATGTAAATTTTCTAGAATAATTTATTTTTCATGAATTGTAAAATTACAGTTTGACTTTTTCAGTATTTTTAATGATATCATAATATTTTCATAATATTGTAATAGTTAATTAACCCCAATGCAAAACAAAAAATATTTAATTTTATTAATATCAAGTATTTTAAAATATTTTACTAAATTATAAAATATATAATTTACTTTTCAAATTAAATAAGAGAATCATTAATTTTCAATATGTAATTTTGTGAAAACATTAATTTTCCTTTCCAAAATAAGAAATATAAAATGATGCTTGACTCTTTACTTCAAGAACTTATTAAAATTCCATGTTTTTTACATGAAAATCATTATTTCTATTCTTTTTGGATAATTTTGGAGAATTTTAATTACGATCAATGTAGATCATACTAATTATGAAATTTTAAGGGTGATCTATGAGAACACTATAATGCATTAGGTATAGAACATAATCTCTAGAGATCACATATTTTATGATACCTTGGTAATTTTTATGACACCTCATTGAAAAACCAAGGTTTTATACCTATGAATGTGACATTTAAATTATTTAGACACATTTACATGTTATGATTCATGATCTTTTTATTATTATATTTTTAATAACCCATTTTTCTGGAGAAAGTGATAAAATATGGGAGGAGAGATGGTAGACCCTCTCTCACTAGAATCCTTGAGCTTCTCGGGTTTCTCTGCCTGAAACACTAACTGCACAGACATGGCGGACTTCTTCAAGCCTGGGAGGTTCGAATCCCACCATTTTGGGATCCCTCAAAAGAAGTAGACTTCTGACCTTCATGGCCATGTCGTGAAAATTCATGCAGAAGATTCCCTTGATGAGCATACACGCACCCAACCTTTTTCTGGTAGATCCCAAGTGATTTATTTCCGGGATTCACTGAAGGGATCTGATCCAAGCACATACATTATGAAGAAGCCAATTCTTTTCATGCGACGTGATGATGGCGGTTTCCTGGTGGAAGCGGATCTGGACGCACTTCATCAACGCACACAAATGTGAAAATTTTCTATCCTGGGCCGAGTCTCCTACCTTAAAGGTGATCGTCATTGGCCTCTTTTCGATTTGCATATGTGTATTTCTCATTGTTGGAATGTTTCAAACTAGCAATTGATTCCAATAGGGAATGACCACTTCCACATATTGCTAAAATCACAAGAATACATAAAGTGGGCTTGGAGAATTGGAAACCTCAATCTAAAGCTGGGACTGCTTATAATTTCTGATTGGGACTCTACTTTTAACCCACACACATATAGAAACACAATAGCACAAGTTTAGGTTAAACTTCATGGCCTTAATTAGTTCTTTTTGCACCCAAAAATTCTTAATGACATTTTTTCATGCATAAGAACCCCTCTGAAAATCGATCACAGAACATTAAATGATGATCTTGGGCTCTCTGCTAGGATTATGGTGGAAATCAATATAGACCCAAAGCATCCTAACACAATCATCTTCACTACGAATGAATACAAAACAGAAATCTGAATAGAATATGAGAGGAAACCTCCCTTTTGTGACCTTTGTAAAATTATAGGTCACACAATCTCTACCTATAGAGTGATTAGAATGAAAGTAACCCAGCCAATTTATAATGACTGGAAGGAAACTAGGAGGAATAAAAAATATAAATCTCCCATGATAGAGATATTTGAACCCATCAAAATGAAAGCGGAAATCTGGGTCAGAAAAAACAATATAACACAACTAGGGGCACCTCAGGTATAAACTGGGCAGATTTTGCAGAAGAAGAGGACACTGAAATTAAGGATCACAAAATTTTGGATGAGCTAGAAAAGTCTAACCTCATCCAAGATGCAGATCTCACCGAACCTCTTCATAAGGAAAATGTTCCTGAGATTTCCACAAGTCAAAATGTCATGAAACACACACTGGATTTGAGTTTTGGACAAATTTAGAAGTCAAATTCTGCAAATTTCACTAAAATATCAAAGGCAAACATTTAATGCAGCAATAAATCAGATAAGGTAGGCTCTCCTCACAATTAAGCCACATCTGTTACTTGCTCTGAAAATATGACTTCCACTGGAAAAAGTTTAGAATCTTGTATTTCATTGGCCACCAGAATGACACTCTGACCATAACACTTTTCACTACTGACCAATTGTCTGATGTCACAAAAAAACTGGAGCCTGTGAACCCAATTAAGAGAACTCCTCCCTTGGTACAAGCTCCTGCACAAACCCAAAGCAACAACTACACAAAACAGAAATCTCTTGAATGACCTGGGGTGAATGAATTTGTTTCAGACAACTCTACTGTCACACATACCTCTACTGATAGTTCTGGTATTAACACTGTTTTCTATGTTGTCCTGTAACACTCCACCCACCACTCCAAATCTTAAGAACGTAGCAATACAACCTACTACCAAAGGGACCTCTCTAAACCCAAAGAATGAACTCAAAATGGAAAATGATGAACCAACTGATATTTTTCCATCTCCCTCTAGCACTATAAGTAGCTCGAACATCTCTGAATGTGTAGAGACTATACCCTCTAAGTCTGATGTCATGGTACCTGAATTGGTTGATCATAGTAGCAAATTATTAGTACAGTAAACTCAGCCAATGCAGGTTGTGAAGGCTTTTATTGAGAAAATACAGAGTTGTCCAGTTCTGGATAACAACAAGCACACTATGAAGGTCTCTATTGAGCAAATACAGAGCTGTCCAGATCTCGACAGCAGCAAGAGGCCGAATGCATCCACTCCACAGGCGCCAGGTACGCTTCTTCCCCTTCCTGTAGATATCACAAGCACTCTAATACCAGAACCTGCTTGAAAAAACACCAGATAATCCAGCAATAATAAAGAACAGACCGATGATAATCAGAATGTAAGAATATCATCAAGAAATAAAGGTTCTAGAAAAATAAAAAAAGGGGGTTCTAACTCCAAAACTAAATTTAAATTAAGAACCTTTTTTTGTAATTTTCATGGAATTGCAAACTCTAACACCTTCATTATTTTAAGAACAATGATAGACACTCATCACCCTCTTTTATTTGCTATTTCAGAGCCAAAAATTAAATATTCCTCTAAATACTCCTACTTATGCAAAAAGAATTATGTTTTTACTGGTGCAATCACTAATAACCTTAATGCAGAATCATTGTGGCTTTTTTCACATTCCTCTTTGCAGAATACTAGTGTCTACAATATATCTGATCAGATTATTACATGCAATTTTAATATTGATGACACACATATCTATTGCTCTTTTTTTATGCTAAGAATAGATATCAAGAATGAATAAGGATAAGGAATGACCTTTCTTATCTTGGCACTAATATTAATGCACCCTGGTTTATTATAGGTGATTTTAATGCCATTCTCAACCCAAGCAAGAAAATTGTACCCGCTCATGATTCTATTTCCACAAGAGAATTTAGAACCTCAATATATGATAATAATCTCATAGAAATAAATCTCACTAGTGGAATGTACACTTGGTAGAGAAGGCACTACAACAAAGTTGTTGCCTCTAAACTGGATAGAGCCTTCACAAATGTCCAAGTTTTAGACAATTGGGACACAATTTATAGTATTAATCTTCATAGACTGAACTCTGTTCATCACCCCATCTTGATCAGTGTCCCCATTAAAGACAAGAAACCATATATTCCCTTTTAGATTCAACAATTCTTGGTTCTCTGATGACGAGTGCTCTCATATCATTCAAAACATTTGGTCCTCAAAGACCAGTAACAATGATATTCTTGACTGTAGCCTCAAATTAAAACATCTCAAACAGACACTAAATCTTTGGTGTAGCTCTAAAGGCAAAAAAATCAATAATGACATCATGACTCCAGAGAAAGAGCTCAATGATCTTCAAAACATAAACACCACCTATGACCTCAATGTTGATCCTACTCATGAACTAAACACTACGATAAAACATAACTCCCTGCTCAATTTCAAAGACAATATGAGAAAACAAATATTTAAAGCTAAATGGTTAACAAACGGTGATATAAATACTAAATTTTACAATTCTCTTCAAATAATAAAGAAGGCCTACATGCCGTTATCTCTCTTAATGGATGGAAGAAGGCTCCTTGAAAACGAATATGACATCGCTCATCATATCGTCTCCCACTATGAAACCATTTTCAATGGTCCTGATATAAACAATGTCCTCCTACATGATGTCATCCCCATGTGAGAAATGATGGGGATAACTCATTCCTCCTCAACACCTCGATGGATCATCAAATCAAAGACATTGCCTTTCGTCTAAATCCTGATAGTGCCTCTGGCCCTGCTGGTTTCAACAGTGGTTTTTTCCAAAATTACTGGGATGTGATTCAAATTGATGTTTGTAAAATTGTTAAAACCTTTTTTGAAAATGGGGTTCTCCCTCATGCTCTAAATGACCAGTTTCTCACATTGATACTGAAGGTAGATAACACCTCTGAGATTCTTTTTTTTAGACCCATTCCTCTTATCAACACTCTATTTAATGTCATTACAAAAATAATTTCCAACAAAAGTTCCTCCCTCATGAGAAAAATTGTCTCGTAGAACCAATTTTGATATATAAAGGGAAGATCCATTCAATACTGCATTTGCCTCGCCTCGGAGTGTGTCAATAATGTGAATAAAAACAATAGGGGATGAAACATAGTGATTAATCATGATATCAAAAAAGATTTTGACACCATGGGCTGGAGATTTATTTAAAAATTCCTCCATGGTTATGGTTTTAGCACCTATTTTATATCTGCAATCAGAACTCTCTTAAACTCGGCGTCTATCTCCATCCTGGTCAATGGCTCCCATAAATGTTATTTTAAATGGACTAAAGGTGTCAGAAAGGTGACCCCCGTTCTATAAGGCCCCGACCTTAAACCTTACTTAATATTGAATTAAATTAATAATTCACATTGAGGATCTTTTCAGGTTTAGTGTTTTAGAGAATTAGGAAATAACTATTACATCTCAAAAGATTACAAAGTAGAAACGTCTACTAAGTTTCCATAAAATAATAACTCTTAAAAAGAAATATGTCTAGTTCCATGTTTTTTAGGTAGCATAACTTTCCCTTGATCCCATCCTTGACCCTATTCCACGTTAAGTCATGTGAAAAACATTTCAAAAACTTGGGATGAGAATAAAAAGCTCAGTAAGGGATACACAAAGAAAGAAAACTGTTAGTTTTTTAAACATCAAGTAAACCATGTATACATTATCAAAGTAATACCTTCACCTTCATGAAGTAGTAAAAAACTCTTCACTGAATAAAATATCATTACTTACCTTTATTTAACCAAAGGATTACCATAAAACCCATATAAAGAACACATAACATATATAAAGGTAACTTGGGACATAAACATACTTAAGTGGAATAACCATACGTTCGACTTCCACACATATCACTTAATGGAATATCTATCTGGCCAAATTCCATACATACTTAATGGAATAGCCATACGGCCGACTTCCATACCTAATGCAATGGAGGTTATAACATAACCACCTATCCCGGTATTCACGGCACCACCCGTCATATGGTTTATCACGTAACCACCCGTCAAATGTACAAGTAACACTATAAATTTATAAGACATAAAACAAACATAATGGAAAGAAAAAATTTCCACACATTGATCCCAATGTATCACTCAAATATATTGACATAAAAAATCCATTATAAAAACCATTTTCAATACCAAAATACATAAATGATTATATGGTATTTATTTCATTTTAAAAACATTACGTCTTGTTGCGGAAGCCAAAGACCAAATAATACTCGCGGCGGTGGAAAAAGTCGTTGTCACCGTGTATGATAAAAGAAACATTTCTTTTTGTCATTTTGTAAAACGCTTCATAGAAAAATATTCCTTTTGTATAAAAGTAAAACGTAAAGGGTTTTATACACCGTATAAAAAAAGTTGTGTATAAAATGAAATATGCCTCAATGAAAGGAGATTAAGATGAAGTCCCTTACCTCAGGTCCGACTTCACTTGATCGTTCTTTAACGTCCTGAATAATAAAGATGAGTTAATTTCTATTTTCATGAGAACCTTTTTCATGTTAATTATTCCTTTTATATCACTTATTTCCATGTTATAAACATTATGTAACCATTTAAGTTAATAATGTTTGTTTTGTCGATATTTGGTTCTTATGTCGAAAGTGGACTTCTTACAATTACATGTTGTTCGTGGGGTCAAAGGTTCTTTATATCTAGAATGACATTCCTGATTTGGATAGGATATATATCATATATATCCATTATATACATGTATTTATAATATTACATAATCATCTAGAGGTGAGAAATGAAATGCACCGTTCATGGAGACGGTAAGCCATATGTACGCATGAACGCTACTTTCATTTCTTTGTCATATTAATTGAATTAAAATTAAATGGGAGGTATGTATATTTTAATTCCAGAATTATATTAATCATTTAGATGTATCATTCATTATATATATCCATTATATACATGTACTTTTAATATTACATTACATTTGGGGATAAGAAATGAAATGCACCGTTCATGGAAACGGTAAGCCGTACGTACGCATGAACGCTACTTTCATTTTTATCTCATACTTTAATGGAATGAAATAATAATGATATAGAGGTATATTATAATTCCAGTATAACATCATATATAATAACTTTAAATCCATCATTTATACATCCCACATAAGGCATTAATGAATCACATCACTTTGAGGGGGCGGTAGTCCGCACTTCCTTAAATGAAGATATCGTGTTTACCCATAATTTAAACAATAAAGGTATGCCCAAAATGAAAAATACAAAAGCTTAAGGAAACCATAAACATATTATATATCATATATAAATATAGTGTCATTTTAATGGCCACCTTTTAACGTGTTAAAAGAATGTTGAACAATCATAGTTTCGGGAGGCAGAAATTCGCCATCCACGGAAACAATATGTTCTTTAACCATTAGATGTAGGTGTCTGTAACTGTAGCTCGAATCCTTCTAATAACAACATCCTAGTATATTGAGAATACTGGATTTGTCACAAAAGAAAATAATAAAAATATTTTAGGGGGTTGGAGAAGCAAAATAAAACAAAAGGACCCAAAAGAAGACATTACCATAAAATCGGGTAACTCTCTTAGATTTGAGCTCAACAGATTCCTTGGGAAGACTTATGCCCAATGTGAGGCTTCAAGGAGTAATAGAGGTATGTGGAGAGACAAAATGGGCAGGGTTTGGCCGATCCAAAGGCTTTGAAAGTGTAGGTAAAGAGGTAGAGGTGGGGGCCTTTTATAAGAGAAGAGGAGGGGCACTCTTGGAATGTAAAGAAAAGTTACATTATTGTAAAATGTGTTTCGGATTCAAAAGGTCCCACAATGATATAATATGAGGGTAAGGTGATAAGGGTTCTAAATCGACCCATCCAATAGGTTTTAGACATGTGTAGGGCATATATTTTACATTATCTTTTCATTTTATTTAAATCCTTTATTAATGAGGTTAATCGCTGCATCATTGTGATGTCATAAATAATTTAATATATATAATGTCTAAAAATTATTAAAAAAAATACCATGATATAGGAATTTTTTTAGCATTATAATGAATATTTATAGTCAAACATCTGACTTGTATAACCCCATGTAAAAATTGTTTTACTAAAACATCTCATGTTTGTGTCATTTTTACTTTAACATTTAATAAAAAGTTATTTATGTCATTTCCCAAACAATGTGGCTCCATGGGGTCCCCAAGTTGATCCATGGATTTTCTTGGTCGGCCATGACACATCCAATAAGTTTAAGACAAGTTTCAAGGTATTTTCAATTTATTATAATATCATTTTTTCCTTAAATTTCACTAATTATCTCTAATCGCGATTAAAAACTTAATAATTTACTATTCACCAAAAAATTGTTTTAATCTCATTGAACCACATTTTACTTCTTAAAGACAACCATGTATCTAGGATTTTTGAAATTCAAAACACAGAGGTGGAAAAATTTCATTTAAACGAAAAATCTGTTTTTATAAGTACCACTTAGTGGTTTCACTATTCATCAAAAATTGAAGTTTTTCAGAAAAATACCAAAACGTCACCCTAAGATATATTTGATATTATGAATTCAAAAATGAAGTCCATTTTACAAAATTCAAAACATATAAGTTGCATTAATTAAATTAATAATTAATTTCCGCTCTCAGAGCAAATAGCGTGTTTTTATGAAACAATAAGTATCAAAAGATTGACACTAGTTTAAGTCCGATTTCAAAGTGAAATTGATTCCAATGACCACCGTTGGATTAAATGGTAAAAATATATTCTAATTTCACTTTAAAACCAGTTTAAAAGATAATTTAATCATATAAATAAATTAGATTAAAAAGGGGTTTGAATTAAAAGACAACATTTTTTCACTATTCATTAAAAAAATGAACTTTATCAGAAAAATACCAAAAATTCACACAAAGTAGATTATGATGTCCCAATCATAAAGAATAAGTTTATTTTGACAAACATAGCTTATAAAATTGTCAAAATATAGATTTAAAAATGGTTTTCCATAAAAAGGCTGTAAAACAATCTTTTAAAAATATTAGTGTATTCCATGGGTAAGATTGGATTTATTTTCAATTTATGCCTCTAAAACACTATCTTATTCATTAATAGGTATAGAAAAAAATATATATTATTAATTACTTACTTGGGATGTTATATCCTTCCCGCCTTTAGAAAATTGCGTCCTCACAATTTATTTACTTATCGAATAATTGGGGGTATTTATCCCTCATTGCATTTTCAGATTCCCATGTTGCCTCTTCAACAATATGGTTTTACACAAAACCTTTACCTGGTGAATTACCTTATTTAGCAACACTTTATGTCTTCTGTCAAGAATCTGGACTGGTTGTTCTTCATAAGAGAGATTCTTTTCCAAGTGAACTACCTCTGGGCTCAAAACATGAGATGGATCTGGCATATACATCGTCAACATCGAAACATGAAAAAAATTGTGTACCTAAGATAAACTCGGAGGTAATTCCACATTGTATGCAACTGATCCAACTCTCTCCATAATTTCATATGGTCCAATGAACCTTGGACTTAGTTTTACTTTCTTACTAAATCGCATCACACTTTTCCATGGAGAAACCTTGAGAAAAACATGATCACCTACCTCGAAAGATAGATCCTTCCTCCGGTTATCCGCATAACTCTTATTCCTGCTTTGAGCTGTTCTCATGTGTTTCTGAATCAACTGAACTTTTTCTGCCATCTCTTCTACCAATTCTGGTCCCATCAGCTTCCTTTCACCCACTTCAACCCAAATTGATGGAGTTCGACACTGCTTCCCATATAATGCCTCAAATGGTGCCATCTGTATACTGGAATGAAAACTATTATTATATGAAAACTGAACCAAAGAAAAATTATGGTCCCAACTTCCCTGATAATCCATCGAACCAGATCATAGCATATCCTCCAAGGTCTGAATTTTTCGTTCTGACTGCCCATCTGATTGAGGATGAAAAGCTGTACTAAAATTTAGTTCAGTACCCAACGACTTCTGAAGGCCTTTCCAAAAGTTATAAGTAAACCTGGGATCACGATTGGACACAATGGAGAGAGGAACTCCATGTAACCTTACTATCTCTTTAATATACCAACGGGAACGTTGATCTAGTGAAAAAGTATCTCGTATAGCAAGGAAATGAGAAGATTTTGTCAAGCGATCAACAATAACCCAGATTGCATTATTACCTCGAGATGTCCTCAGTAATCCCACAACAAAGTCCATGGATATGTTTTCCCATTTCCACTCTGGCACTGGTAAAGGCTGAAGCATCCCTTTCAGTAACTTTCTCTCTTCTTTAACCTACTGACAAGTCAAACACATCACAGTAAAATCAGAAATATCCCTTTTCATTCCATCCCACCGGTAATTCTCCCGCAGATCTTTGTACATCTTAGTATTGCCAGGATGAACTGAAAACGAGCAACTATGAGCCTCACATAACAACTCATTCTTCAACTGTGAATCAAAATGCACACATAATCTCTTCCCAAACCTCAAAACACAATCATTATCAATGTTGAATTTAGGCAACTTACCCTTCTGAACCAGCTATACCTTTTTCTGCAACTCACTGTCTTCCCTCTGTGCTTGCTTAATTCTGTCTGATAGGGATGATCTCACTAATACCTGAAACGAAATAGAATAACTTCCTTCACCAACAACTTCTATTCCAAAGTTCATCAAATCAAAAACCAAAGGATCTCGTTCCAAACGTAGCATGGTTAATGAAGCATTACTTTTTCGACTCAAAGCATCGGCCACTTTATTTGCTTTTACCGGATGGTAGTGAACTGTATAATCATAATCCTTGATTAATTCCAGCCATCGCCTCTGTCTCATGTTCAATTCATTCTGAGTGAATATATAATTTAAACTTTTGTGATCAGTATATATTTCACACATTACTCCATACAAATGATGCCTCCAAATATTTAAAGAAAAATCAATAGCAGCTAATTCCAAATCATGTGTAGGGTAATTTACCTCATGAGTTTTCAACTGACGTGAAGCATAAGCAATAACCTGATCAATCTGCATAAGGAAACAACCAAGTCCCTTCAACGATGCATCACTGTATATAACAAACTCACCATTCCTAGAAGGAGGTGCCAAAACTGGAGCATTCTCTAATCTTCTTTTCAACTCCTGAAAACAGTCATCACATTCTTTTCTCCAGATGAACTTAACACCCTTATGAATTAGCTTAGTCATTGGACTAGATAACTGTGAAATTTTTTGAACAATCCTTCGGTAGTAACCTGCCAAACCAAGAAAACTATGGATCTCGGTTACATTTGTGGGTCTTGGCTATTCTTCAAAAACTTTTGTTTTAGCAGGATCAACTGTTATGCCATCTTTTGAAACAATGTGACCCAGGAATAAATTTTTTTGTAACCAAAACTCACACTTGCTGAATTTTCAATATAGTTTCTTTTCTTTTAAGGTTTTCAAGATAACCCTTAAATGACTTTCATGCTCCTTATTACTTTTAGAAAACACCAAAATATCATCAATGAACACAACCACCATTTATCACCTGATTCAAACGAGCCATCAGTGCAGTAAACTGCTCAATTCTGATTCCGATCATCTCTGGTTGCCGATTCAAAAGGTCATTATACTCTGTATGCCTTCCTAGAAAAGATGATATGTTTCCACTATGGAAAACAATTCTTATCATAGAAATATCTTAGGCGAAGAAACATGGTAATCTTTCAATGCTATATTATTTCAATCATACCATAAATTAACTCATAATTTAACAATTTTCTAACTACTAATGTTGTCTAAACCGACCTCTGATACCAACTATAAGGCCCCGACCTTAAACCTTACTTAATATTGAATTAAATGAATAATTCACATTTAGGATATTTTCAGGTTTAGAGTTTTAGGGAATTAGGACATAACTATTACATCTCAAAAGATTACACATTAGAAACGTCTACTAAGTTTCCATAAAATAAAAACTCTTAAAAAGAAACATGTCTAGTTCCATGTTTTTTAGGTAGCATGACTTTCCCTTGATCCCATCCTTGACCTTATTCCACGTTAAGTCCTGTGAAAAACATTTCAAAAACATGGGATGAGCATAAAAAGCTCAGTAAGGGACACACAAAGAATGAAAACTGTCAGTTTTTCAAACATCAAGTAAACCATGTATACTTTATCAAAGTAATACCTTCACCTTCATGAATTAGTAAAAAACTCTTCACTGAATAAAATATCATTACTTACCTTTTTGTAACCAAAGGATTACCATAAAACCCATATAAAGAACACATAACATATATAAGGGTAACTTGGGACATAGACATACTTAAGTGTAATAACCATACGGTCGACTTCCACAAATATCACTTAATGGAATAGCAATTCGGCCAACATCCATACATACTTAATGGAATAGCCATACGGCCGACTTCCATACCCAATGAAATGGAGGTTATAACGTAACCACCCGTCTTGGTATTCATGGCACCACCCGTCAAATGGTTTATCATGTAACCACATGTCAAATGTCTAAGTAAAATTATAAAATCATAAGACATAAAACAAACATAATGGAATGAAAACATTTCCACACTTTGATCACAATATATCACTCAAATATATTGACATAAAAAATCCATTATAAAAACCATTTTCAATACCAAAATACATAAAAGTGTATATGGTATTTATTCCATATTAAAAACATTACGGCTTGTTGAGGAAGCCAAAGACCAAATAATACTCGCGGCGGTGAAAAAAGTCGTTGTCACTGCATACGTTAAAAGAAACATTCCTTTTTGTCATTTTGTAAAACGCTTCGTAGAAAAAGATTCCTTTTGTATAAAAGTATAAGTAAAATGGGTTTCTACACCATATAAAATAAAGTAGTGTATAAAACGAAATATGCATCAATGAATGGAGATTGAGACGAAGTCCCTTACATCGGGTCCGACTTGACTCGATCGTTCTTTAACGTCCGGAATAATAAACTTGAGTTAATTTATAATTGCATAAGAACCTTTTTCAAGTTAATTATTACTTTTATATCACTTATTTCCATGTTATAAACATAATTTAACCATATAAGTTAATAATGTTTTTTTTGTCGATATTTGGTTCTTATGTCGAAAGTGGACTTCTTACAATTACATGTTGTTCGTGTTGTCAAAGGTTCTTTATATCCAGAATGAAATTCCTGATTTGGATAGCATATATATCATATATATCCAGAATATAAATATATACATAATATTACATAATCATTTAGAGGTAATAAAAGAAATGCACCGTTCATGGAGACGGTAAGCGGTACGTACGCATGAACGCTACTTTCATTTCTTTGTCATATTAATGGAATTAAAATTAAATGAGAGATTTATATATTTAAATTCAAGAATTATATTCATCATTTAGATGTATCATTCATTATATATATCCATTATATACATGTACTTTTAATAGTACATTACATTTGGGGATAAGAAATGAAATGCACCGTTCATGGAGACGGTAAGCCGTACGTACGCATGAATGCTACTTTCATTTATATCTCATACTTTAATGGAAAGAAATAATAATTATATAGAGGTATATTATAATTATAGTATAAAATCATATATAATAACATTAAATCCATCATTTATATGTCCCACATATGGCATTAACAAATCACATCACTTTGAGGGGGCGGAAGTCCGCACTTTCTTAAATGAAGATATCGTGTTTACCCATAATGGAAACCATAATGGTATGCCCAAAATGAAAAATACAGAAGCTTAAGGAAAACATAAAAATATTATATATTATATATAAATATAGTGTCATCTTAATGGCCACCTTTGAAGGTGTTAAAATAATTTTGAACAATCATCGTTTCGGGAGGCAGAAATTCGCCATCCACGGAAACAGTATGTTCTTTAACCCTTAGATGTAGGAGTCTGTAAGTGTAGCTAGAATACTTTTTATAACAACATGCTATTATATTGAGTATACTGTAGGTTTTACAAAATAAAATAATAAAAAGAGTTTAGGGGGTTGGAGATGCAAAATAAAACAAAAGGATTCAAAATAAGACATTACCTTAAAATCGGGGAATGCTCTTAGATTTGAGCTCAAAGGCTTCATTGGGAAGACTTCTTCCCAATGTGAGGCTTCAAGGAGTAATAGAGGGATGTGGAGAGGCAAAATGGGCAGGGTGTGGCCGAGCCAAAGGCTTTGTAAGTGTAGGTAATGAGGTATAGGTGGGGTCCTTTTATAAGAGGAGAGGAGGGGTACTCTTGGAAAGTAAAAAAAAATTAATTTATTTTAAAATGCGTTTCGGATTCAAAAGGTCCCACATTGATATAAATCGAGGGTAACGTGATAAGGGTTCTAAATACACCGATCAAATAGAGTTTGGACATGTGGAGGGAATAGATTTTACATTATCTTTTCATTTTATTTAGATCATTTATTAATGAGATAATTGTTGCATCATCATGATGTCCTAAATAATTTAATATATTTAATGTCTAAAAATTATAAAAAAAATATCATGATGTATGAAATTTTGTTATATTTCTAATTAATATTTATAGTCAAATATCTGACTTGTATAACCCCATGTAAAAATTGTTTTATTAAAACATCTCATGTTTGTGTCATTTTTACTTTAACATTTAATAAAACGTTATTTATGTCATTTCCCAACCAAAGTGGCTCCATGGGGTCCCCAAGTTGATCCATGGCTTGTCTTGGTCTTCCATGACACATCAAATAATGTTAGGACATGTGTCAAGGTATTTTAATTTTATTATAATATCATTTTTTCCTTAAATTGCATTAATTACCTCTAATCGCGATTAAAAACTTAATAAGTTACTATTCACCAAATAATTATTTTAATCACATTTAACCACATTTAACTTCTTAATTACAACCATGTATGTTGGATTTTTGAAATTCAAAACACAGAGGTGGCAAATTTTCATTTAAACAAATAATCAGTTTTTATAAGTACCACTTAGTGGTTTCACTATTCATCAAAAATTGATGTTTTTCAGAAAAATACCAAAACGTCACCCTAAGCTATATTTGATATTCCGAATTCAAAAAAGAAGTCCATTTTACACAATTAAAGACATATAAGTTGCATTAATTAATTTAATAATTAATTCCCGCTGTCAGAGAAAATAGCGTGTTTTTATGAAACAATAAGTATCAAATGATTAACATTAGTTTAAGTCCGATTTCAAAGTGAAATTGATTCCAATTACCACCATTGGATTAAATGGTAAAAATATATTCTAATTTCACTTTAAAACCAATTCAAAAGATAATATTATCATATAAATAAATTAGACTAAAAAGAGGTTTGAATTAAAATACAACATTTTTTCACTATTCATTAAAAAATGAACTTTATCGGGAAAATACCAAAAATTCACACAAAGTAAATTTTGATGTCCCAATAATAAATAATATTTTTATTTTGACAAACATATCTTATAAATTTTTCAAAAGATAGATTCAAAAATGGTTTGCCATAAAAAGGGAGTAAAACAATCTTTTAAAAATATTAGTGTATTAAATGCTTAAGAATGGATTTATTTTCATTTTAAGCCTCTAAAACACTATCTAATTCATTAATAGGAATAGATAAAAATATATATTATTCATTACTTACTTGGGATGTTACACGTTCTACCATTCTCTTCTCGATAGAAGAAGACAACCTCATTCGTCTGATCAAAAAGATGTTAAGCCAGAACAAAATAAAACCTATTCATGTCTCCAGAAATTTGAACACTCCAACTCATCTTTTTTACGCTGATGACATCATACTTTTCCTTCAGGGAGATGAAAGAAACATTCTTAACCTAAAAAATGCTCTCTCAGAATATGAAGATGTTTCTGGTCAAACCATTAGCTGGAACAAATCTTGCATCTTCTTTGGGAAGAATTTCCCTTCAAGAATAAAATGTAACATTCTCAGTGACCTGGGACTAAAGGAAGGCACGCTCCCTTTCACATATCTTGGTGTTCCCATTTTTTTGGGTAGACTCAAATCTTGTCACATTATGACTATAATTGATCATGTCCATAATCAACATTCTTCTTGGAATGGTAAGTCTCTCTCTATGGATGGTAGAACTTATCTTGTTAAATCCGCTATTGTATCCAAGATGGTTTATTCAATGATGGTCTATAAATGGCCAATTGGACTCATTAAAAAAAATAAACACATCCATAAAAAACTTTATCTGGACCGGTAGCACTCTTGAAAGAAAACTTGTGACTGTGCCCTGGTCAACTTGTTGCAAACCCATTGAAAATGATGGTCTTGGTATAAAAAATATCAAACACATCAATGAAGCCATTCAAGCAAGACTCACTTGGAATCTTTTTCACAATACCTCTAAAGAATTCTCATTTCTTAAAAATGGGTTTCTAGAAAAACTTAAATTGGGAAACTCGAACTTCATTAACTCATCTATCTGGACATCCATTCAAAACTCCTTCCCTAATATTATGCATAATTCTAGATGGATGGTCTCTAGAGACTCCTCCATGAAATTTTGGATGGATAACTAGACTGCCATGCCTTTAATATCCATGTTTCGTCCTGATCAAATCTCTGATACTACCAACATCTCTATCAAAAACATTTTAAACTCTCAACAGGATCAAATACCCGACACTTTTTTAAACGTTATTGACAAATAATCCTTCTCTCCCACCAATGACCTCTTAATCTGGGAACCTGCTCACAATGGTATGGTCAACTCAAAGCATTTCTACAAACACTTTTTTTGTAACTCAGAAAACGACTATAGTTGGTTAAAAAACGTCAACAAACCTTGGATAAAGCCATCGCGTTTCAACCTTATATGGCATCTTGTGCACAACATAGTGCCCACTGATCTTTGCCTCCAATCTTTTGGAATCCAGCTCTATTCCAAATGAAAAATCTGTAATCAGCACAAGGAAGATACTAACCACCTTTTTCTATCTTGTGCTACTGCTTCTAATCTCTGAAACTATATTCTTGACATTTTTGACTACAGATGGATGAATCTTAATTCTTTCAAAGAGCAACATAAAAAATGTGAAGAAATTGAAGGCTCTCAACAAATCAGGAACCTCTTTCATGCTTCGGTTTCTTAGCTTCATCATGTGATTTGGTATGATCGAAATGCTATTATTCACCAAAATTACTCATTCAATCAAAATGCAGGCCGAATGCGGATCCTCATTGCCATAGAAGAAGCTGCCTCGATTCAAAAAGGAAAATGCCAAAAGACCATCCATGACTTTGTGATCTTGAGGCATCTCCGGATTAAAGGCAATTTATGTTAGCTTCATCATACTCTGGAGGTGTTATGGTGATCACCCCTTCCTAGATGGATCATGATCAATATCGACGGTGCCTCCAAAGGCAATCCGGGAACTGTAGGATATGGTGTTGTCTTCAGAAATCACCATGGCTAGATCCTTGGCTGTTTCATGGGTAAATGTGGCATCACCACCTCCCTCGAAGCTGAGATGTTGGGCTTGATTAATACCATTACCTTTTCCAAATCATCTGGTTGGAATAACCTTTGGATCAAATGTGACTCGATGACCATTGTCCAAGCAATTTGGAATGGTGTAATCCACCTTGCTTGGCTGATCACCACCCGCTGGATGGATTGCACCCACTCGCATAGTGATCATAACTATATCATTACACATGTTTACCGAGAAGCAAATGCAGTTGCAGATCGTCTGGCCAACATGGGAATCAATCAGGAAATTACTTGTCTTGAAGAGCTCCTCATTGTTCTCCACTCCTTGCATGAAAAATATTGTAATATGATCCCATCTTTTAGACTCTTTAAATATTTCTTCTCTTTTTTAATAAATCTAAGGCTTTGGTCGTTTTTGACCAAGACATCACCTTTTATAAAACCCCACATTTTCAAGGTCACACCCTTTGCGAAAAAACCATTGTTTAGAGTGTTCTGGTAGGAAAAGGAAGCTCATTTGAAGAGTTTTACCAATTTATAGTTTTTTTCCATTAGTTACATAGGGCATCGGTAATGGAATGTTAGTGTGTCAACATGTCAGAATATTGGCATGTTAGTTCCTTGGCATGACAGTGCAATTGTGTGTCAGGGGCATCGACATTGGTGAGTCAGGAACATCAGTAATAGAATGGAAGGGCATCAGTAGTTCAGGGCATTGGTAGGCCTGATCATTAGTAGATCATTGATTCAGTATGTCATCACGTTAGTATCTCACCCATCGGTGGATCATCATTGATAGGTCAAATCAGTAGCTCACCCTTTGGTGGCTATGGGTCAGTGACTTACCCATAATTGACCAATTTGCCGTTTTCCATTTTTTTCAAAGTTTTCCAGTTTCACTCCTCATATGTATTATTTAATGTAAACTAACATTAAAACCTTCACAGAGAATTGTAAATATAATTTTTCAGTATATTAAGTGTATCTTTAATATCGTAATTTTATGGTGGATTTTAGATACTCAAACTGCATGATGATGACCACAATTCTGTGATTAATGTCTATTAAAACAATTCTTCCTTTAATATTGGATCTGGCTCTTCCAAGCCTGGATCATCCCTTCCTAGTAAGTTTTCTATTCCCTCTTGGTGAATCTGGAGCCTTCCTCTCTATAAGAGTTGTGCACATGTGCTAGATCCCCCTACTAAGTTTCCATGGAGTTATTCCCTACTGCTCGTGTGATCCCCTATTCTTGGCGTAAGTAGGAACTCTGATCCTTTGATCATTCTTTGTGAAATCCTGATATATATTTTTAGTTTTTTATCATGCATGATGGTTTTACTAATGATTCCTTAAGAAGAACGAGTGAATAATTTCATAAATCAAGAAATAAATATGAAGGGAATATGATCAAAAGTTAATGGGGTTATGAAATAACGGGCTAAGAGTGGATTTATGTCTGATCACCGGTTTTATTTTTGTTGTCTTTGTTTCATTATAGATGTGTTGTGGTTCTATGACTTTATAAAATCATGGTTGTTTGTGGTCTTTTCATGTGCAATGGAGGAGTCTAATTTTTTTTATGATGTTTGATAATCAGACATAACATGAATACTACACAAACACATATAATTGGTTAATTTAAACAGATACCTAGGATGGAAACACTTATATGATCACCACTATTTATCATGTGGGTTATAGAATGGTGATTACCAAATATGAATATGTGTATATATATATATATATATACATCCTGTTGATAGGTGTGGAGGAGTGATGTGTTCTGTTGAGTTTGGTGACATTATGTGAGTTGTGTAGTGCTGCTATTGGGAGCACAGTTGTGGGTACATGGGTGGACATAAGAGTTGGTTCCATGTAAATGGTATGGTATGTTTGTATACAAGGGTTGTGGGTTAATATTAGATTCTAGAGGATTTTTTGGGGAATTATAGGTGTGTTTTGGTATCCTTGTTTCATAGAATGACTGATTACGGAATGGATGAACTTATAGGTAGCTGAACTATATTTTCTTGTGTCACCGCCATAAAATATAGGTAGGTAGTAGGTTTTTGGCGTTTTTATGAACATTTATGCAATGGGACTATATATGGGATTTTTTGGGATATGGTTCTATGGATCTGGGTTGTGAGAGAAGGATTGTGTTGTATAACATTGAAGAATGATTGTTGGATATGGTTGAATAGGGGTGTGTAGTGGGACTACAAATCTGGTTTTTTTGTTGTTTTGTTATTGATTTGGTTGGTAGTTACCCGAAAATGATCGAATAAATTATAGTGTATCACTAAATTACTAAATGATATGTGGTTAAATGTAAAAGGTGTTGGGTTATTCATTGACAATTGTTGTTCTGTGGTTGTCTATATAGGGGTTGCATCAACTGTGGTTCTATATGAGTTGGTCATCTATTGTGGGTACCTATTGGTTTGGATGAGTGTTTTCTTACTTATTGTTATATATATCGTAGTTCCGTGTGATTTATAAACTCACCCTCCCTTATTAATCACTATGCTATGAAAACCTCCATTTCATGGGAGAGGGTACCTTTCCAAACATCCTTGTGGGAGGATCGAATCAAGTTACATACTTTCTTCCTCATACCCACATCTGGTTCTCACTAATCAAGTGTATCTGGGTAGGCTATAATGTCTTGAGGCTTACCATAGTCTTAGATCCTTCAGGTGGATATGTTGTGTATGATAGTCCAAGGTGTTTGCGGGCCAGGATTGTTTTCCCAAGTGTCTCCGGGATGAGGCATTATTTTCTATGGGTGAGAAGCATGGGTGTTGTGGCCCAAGTATCTGTGGGTGGGGTTGTGTGTGGTTTGAGTCCCAGGTGCTTGCGAGCGGGTTTTGGTAGTGGGACTGCATATGAAAATATTGGTAGAATCCTGATTTTTTTCTATTAGGGATGAGCAGTTAACTAATGGGAAAGTGGTGAGAGGTACCCAAATATCGATGTGCATATACTACTACATTACTTGACATGCATTATTTTAGGATTGTTCCTTGGTGAGGCTAGGCTTGTAAGTATTCCTCGGTAGGTTCTTTGAGTTTCATCTAATTTCTCACATTAACATTAATATGTTACCTTTCTTGTGCATGAGTGGAATTTTTTTCCGACTAGGTATACATGTATACTCACACAACGTTTGTAACAAAGTTTTCAGATTTTTAAGAGGACTTTGAGGACCTTGCTAAAAATTATGAGATCAGGTGTCGATATTAGTTAAGGTTTCTTCTTAGTCTCTTTTCATTTGGAACTTTATGTAGGTGTTTTTTTACCTTGTATCAGCATTTATTTTGAACATGCACGTGGGTAGGGATTTTGGATTTACTTTTACTTTTATTATATTGATTTTCTTGGGATTCACAATCTTATCTCCTGACCTTGTTCTATAAAATTAGTAATTCCTTCGATATTATGGGAGATTCTATACACGTTGTGTTTGTCGCTGCTTCAGGGCATATTGAAGGTGAGAGTTAGTGTTCCTAATCCCTCCTTAATCTTTTGGAATGAAGGGCATGGCTGTTTTTTTTCCTTCCCTCATCTTGAAGAAGGAGGGTCAGGATAATATCCCCCCTTTTCCTTTTATCATCCCTTTTTTATATTTACTATTTTTTTATTGATATTTTTCAAAATCACATATAAAAAATTACCCTTTCTTTCCCTTACATGGCCTTATTCTCACCCCTTAACTTAATGTATGTCTCCACGTTATGAGATGTTGTAAATGTACTTAGGATGAACCTAGGAAGAATCATTTTAATTAGATTAGAAGAATGTTTTATGTATTCATGTATTATATACCTTTTTCCAAGAAACTAAAATTTAAAAGATCCTATGTTTCATCCATGTAAATTAAAATTTACGTAATAAAATGGTGGGATTCCATAGTTGGAATCAAACAATTGTTTAATTATTTTTTGAAATTACTATTTGAAAACAGTAGGAAGAACCTTAATGGAATGTTAAAATATCAGAAAACATCCATGTATTTTAGTGAAGTATTATGTAAGTGGTTTATAAGAATAGAAATCTCGGTATATATACGAACAAGTGGATGTGTCTCTAGAACAGATATATATTGGTGTAAAACAAGAAAACTATGCTTCGAGATAGACTCGAATGAAATGTGGTGCTTAAAAATCATCTTTTCATCACTCTCGGTTTGACACTCCCAACTGATATGTTTGGTTAATCATAGGATTCTTATGAACCATTATGAATGATTTATAGAAAATTTAATTATTGTTAAAGAATAACATATTTAATCATGATGTTTTATGACATAAAATTCCATTAGAATTATAATATTCTTAATTTAAACAAATTTTTCATAAAGGTTTTCTTATTTTATAAAATGATAGGATATATAAAGAATCATGTAAATAGTGAGTGTAATGGACCAGGAACTGATGGCCATATGATGGAAGTCAGAATGGAAAAATTCATTAGAATGATGAATGAACTAACTCGAGTAATGGGAAATAACTTGAATCAAAATGAGATATCGAATAAACCATGAAGGGAAAAACTTTTTATTGAGTCCTTTAGGTGTCAACGACTACATTATTTCAGTGGATCTACCAACCCATTCATTGTTGAACAACGGATAAGCTCTATAGAAAAGATATTTTCGGTAATCTGTTGTTTAGAACAGGAGAAAGTTACCCTGGTTATGTACCATTAATAAGGAGAAGCTAATCATTGGTGGACACTGATTAAAAACATAAATCCAAGAAGGGCTATTGAAGCTATGGATTGGAAGAGATATGTGGAACCTTTTTCAAAAAATATTTACCTCAATTAATGAGATCGAAAATATAAAGAGAATTATGTGAGATGAAGCAATAGGAAAATGAATCTATGGGAAGCTATCAGATGAACATTACATGACTTTCTCACTATACCCCTAGTTTTGTTATGGATCCTAACAGAAAGGATGATAGATTATTTAAAAAAATAAGACCCCATCTACGTAAGAATCTTTTCAATTGAGACTATGAAAACTATGATGATATAGTGTGAAGTGCTACAAAGGTTATAATATATTTATGAGAGACACAATGGTCCAATAGATTTAATGAAAAGAAGAGATCAATATAGGCAATATTAGGGAGGAATATTAATCATAAAAGAGGAGTAAACCAAGTTAAAATTCCCGAATGATATAAATAAGGGATGAAGTATTCGGGGAAAAACATTCTCAAGGGGTGAAATGTTAAAAGTGTAGATGATACTTCCATATTTCTCAGAACTATAGTATTGAGGTGAAGCCTTAACTTCTTAACACTAGTGGAAAAGGTAGGATGGTTTAGAACCAACCTGAAGTCTAATTCTATAAGTTTGGGCAACTTGGAATCTTTTCTAACAATTTTCCGAATCAGAACATAATTGGAGGTAATCACTATCAACCAAATCATATGAAAAAATATAAAGTTCGTGATTTTTCAATCACAACGGCTGGTATAAATGCTACAAATGATGTGGTGGATTTTATTGTTGTTGTTCTATCAATGATAGCTAGTAATTTGTTTGATTATGGTTTTATGAATTTGTTTGTATCCTCCATGTTTTCAAAGAATATAGAATGAATTCCTAATGGTATAAATGTGGATTTATCAATCAGGACTCATATAGTGATTATATAATAATCAATCATGTTTTGAAACTCCAATATTCACATTGGTGAGCCCAATATCATTGCAAATCTAGTTATCATTTCCATGATATAATTAAACACTACAATAGGGATGGAATGGATCTCAATGTATAATGCTAAGATCAAATGATGATGAATTGAAATATCAGTATTATTGAGTGAAAAACTACAATTATCTTCAATGGAGAGATATCTTGACCCAAGTATTGTTTAGAAACATCTCCCATAGCCATATTTATGGGAATTATCAATGAAGATGAAGAATGGAGTGAAAGTATATTAATATAAAATTTTCCCATCATTTAGGAATGTATGGAACTATTTACCGAGGGGTTACTTGGACCTCCCCTAGACTGAGAGAGAGTGTTATCTGTAAATCTCATGCCTTAATCCAAATTAATATGAAAAACCTCGTATTGAATGGAAAATGTGGAGCTGGAGGAATTTGAAAAACAACTCCAATTACTTTTGGAGAATGGGTTTATCTGAACCAGTGTGCCTCCTAAGGGAAAACCTATTCTATTTGTAAATAAGAAGGATGTATCAATGGGTATATTCATTGATTATAGAAAACATAACAATATCATAATGATGAAGAAGTACCCATTTCCAATGATTGGTGATTTATTTGAACACATTAATGGGGCTCAATTATTCTCCCAGATCGATCTTTGATAAGGTTATCATAAATTGAGGGTAAAGAAAGAATATATTCAACAGAGTAACTTCTGATCAAGATATGGTAATTATGAGTTTTTTGTTACTCCCTTTGGCTTTACTAATTCTCCTTCTATACTTAAGAATTTGATGAAAAACGTCTTTGAGGACAACCTTGGTAACTTTGTAGTAGTTTTTATTGATGATATTTTGATATATTAATAAATTTGTGAGGATCATGAGGATCATCTAAGGGTTATATTATAAACACTTAGGAAGGAGGGGCTATTTGAAAAATTTAAGAAATGTGATTTTTGGATACAATAAGTGGATTTCTTGGGGAACATTATAAATAATGAAGTAATATCGGTTGTAAAGACCCGTAAAATTCAAGGGAAATTTTTTCTTAATTTTTTTTGGAATTTTACAAGAGCGCAGTTTCTGACGGCACCTGATTCTGAGGCCCGGTGTGCCCGGAATCAATTTCCGAAGTTTGGCTTGGGTACGTTCAGTGAACGAACGAGCGAGAATTCCTAAATTTTGATCCGGTGCTCGGAATTGAATTCCGAGAGCACCGATGGAACCGCAACACTGGTATTTGCTTAAGAACGCCTATTCCGGAGTTGCATTTACACGAGGGAAGTTGTAAAAAAAATTTGAATGTCAAAATAAAAATTTAACTTCACTTTTTATTTTCTTTATCTTTCCTTAAGTGTTTTTACCCATTGGATGGAAGTTGGGTAACTACCCAACATCCCTTGGGAGATTAAGAGGGTGGTGGGGCCCACACGAACCCCACCCCTTCATATCCTCTAACTCCCCAACTCACAATTAATGATGTGGACTTGAGTTATAACTTATGACATTAATAAGTGGGTTTAATTTGAGTTTTTCAAATTCAAACTCTTGAATTTCAAAGGTTGGTGTTTTGTTAATAAATTAAGTGTGAGCTTAATTTATTTTTGGTTAGTTTCTTTGCTGCTTGAGAGGTTTGGGAGAATCGTTGAGAGACTTGAAGATCTTCTTCGTCTTCGACGAAGAACGTGAAGAACGGTTCTTCTCCGACGAAGAACATCGACCCCACGACCTTCAAGACTCGGCGTCACGGATTCTTCCGTCTTTATCTTCCTCCTCGACAAGGGAGAAGTCGCCGACCATGGTGATCATAGCCAACGACAACGTACCTCCCTTCTTCGTCATAGCGAAATGTGAAGAGATGTCGTTTCCTCCTCGGACGCACCCCGACGTCCACGGAATCTACGTCCGACGCCGCGATGCCTTTCTCCGCGATACCCGACGTGCGACGTCATTTTTCAAGGTAGGGGGTTTATTTGAAGTATGATAAATACATATTTGTTTATTCCTCTTGTTATTAATTCTCAAAGATGATGGCCAAACAAACATGGCCATCAATATGGACATTGTCCATGACCCTTTTTATATTTCATTCTTCGCACGTTCTCTGCGCGTTCTTTCGCACCAAATAATTATGTGCGTCAAAACATCGATGTTTCGTTGAGAGCGATATACGAACGTGGAGATCTCGACCCAAGGAATGCGAATCTGCTGTCGTCACAATATTCTGGCCTAGAACGAAGGTGCGGTGGACCACGGAAGGGGCGACGTGGAGATGCAATTCCGACGCGTCTTCAGAACGCGGCTTCCGACGAGGGTGCCAACGGTCCAAGGTGACAATTCGGTTGGGCGAGTAGGCGACTGTGGCGGCTGGTGCAGGCAGAAGGCGGCGCAGAATGGGGTTGGGTGCGTGGTCATAGGAGGTGGCGCGGCCAGCCACAGGCTGTGGCCCGACGGAGGACAAGAAAGGATGGCTGGTAGGGTAGAGCCACGTGAAATTTTTTGAGGGAGGATTTAGATTGGTAAGAGAAACGAATTTGAGAAATAAATAAAAAAAGAAGTGGGAGGCGCTATATGGAAGAGAGATTGGCAGCCTCAATTCATGCGTGGAATGAGTTGGTGTTATGAAATGTTTAAATAAATAAACAATTAACAATAATAATAATATTATTATTATTATTATTATTTTTGTTGATAAAACACTTTTTCGACCGCAACTTATTCGTGCGACCTCGGTTTCACGAACTGTCTACGGCAGTGCGACCCAGATTCCGAGACGGACATTCCGAGTCCAATATTGAATGTCTTTTTCGGGTTTTTTTGATCGGGTACCCGAAGCGCTCGAAAAATATTAGATTTAATATTCATATTAAATCTTCGACCCGCCTTAACTCATGCGTGCGACATCCGATTGGCTTGCCTTCAGTGGCGATGTAATGTTGTCCTTAATACGGACGATTCAAGTCTAATGATGGATACTAAATTCTGGTTCGTGGTTCGGGGCCCCGAAACACCGATTAATAATAATAATAATAATATTATTATTACGGAATCTTGTATCGGACATATCACTCTCATACAGTGTCAGAATGACAAACCGTCTGCGACGTTGAGACCCTGGAATTAAGAAGGATGTTCCAAGACCAATTTTGGATATTTAAGTCGAGGTCGATGCGTGGGCCCCACGAGGCCCGGTTCGCGCGTGTTGCGGTGAATTGCAACTTTTTCACCGGCTATCTGTTTTGGACCAATGGGTAGTCCATCTCGTGTGTTTTTCCGTATGAATAGTAATGGTGTAACCGGTTTGGTTAACCGGTGTCAGTTGGAGTATTGCCGGGTTGGTTCGAACCTGAACCCAACCGGGCCCTCGGAGCAGAAACGCGTATAACTTGAGTTCCAGACGTCCGATTGACGTGTCGTCGACTTTGTTGTAATCCTTTCGGTGAGCCAGATCCTTTGGCATACCTCACCATAATTTTGAACGCATTTGGAAAACGGCCAGGTTGGATTGTACCCGAAATCCAACTGGGCCCCTGAAATGGAAAAGTCGATAACCTTCGGACCAGACGTCCGTTTGACGATCTGTTAGCGGCATTGGTGATCTCGTTGAGAAATGGTCCCTATGGGTGTACCCTATGCGATTTCGTGGTATTGTTGAGATAGGGTCGGGTTGGTTCGTACACGAAACCAACCGGGCCCCCGGGAAGAAAATTCCAATAACTCTCAGACCGTGCGTCCGATCTACGCACCGTCTGTTGCGTTGAGTTCCTGTTGACGATACAGAACTTTTGGATACATCAACTCTGGACTTTGTGACAGATGATGTATCAGCCTCTTGGCTCTTGTAGCGGACCCTCCGAACGAGCATGCTGTGTGCGGGAACCCTAGTGCTGGCTGCGACTGCGACTGTTATTGTGACTACTACTGCTACTACTGCTACTGTGACTGCGACGACGGCAGTACAAAGATCCTGTGTGGATTCGACGAAGACGACTACAGCACTCAGCGATCCTACGTGGATCAGTGATACAGGTCCTGTGTGGGCCCGATCCTGTGTGGGTCTGATCCTGTGTGGGTCTTTGCGCTCAGCGTTCCTGTGTGAACCAGTGCCTACAGGTCCTACGTGGGCCCGATCCTGTGTGGGTCTTTTGCGGGGGTTAGTTACCTATCGATCCTTCGTGGGTCCGACGGCTTAGATGGATCAGAGATCATATGTATCGTCTTTCGAAGAAGTATACCTATGTGAGCTGAATCCTGTTGCTTTCCTATGTGGATTGTGTTGTGCTATCCTGTGTGGATTACATTTTGCGTTACTCTGTCGAATACGTTTACTTTCCTATGTGGACTGAGCTGTACTTGGGCTCGGAGGTTGGAGCGTATTTGAAATTTATGACTTAGGTATATGTATGGGCATATACCTAAGCAGTGTCGGTTGTTACTTCGTGATTGTACCTTTCTTCGTGGTTTATCTTTTGTGGATTTGAGAGACCTTCAGGGGTCTCGGGGTCCCTACTGAGTAGCTTATACTCACCCCTGCACGGGCTTTTCCCGCACTACGTTGTGTTGGTTGCAGACGACAGACAGCGTTGATCTTAGCTGAGGCTTGCAGAGCAGGACGGTACCTGGAGGTGGACCACTGGGCGGAACGTGCTCGGAGCGGATGGCGGGACCCGTGGAGCAGTGGTGCTATCTGTACCCACCCATCAGGTGGGATTTCCAGTGGACAGCTCGGTGTAGCGGCTTTTACTTTACAGTTGTTGTTTTCTCTTTCGAGTTGTACTTTACTTTCAGTTTGGGTTTGTATACTGGCCCATTTACTTTTCCGCACTTTTAGTTGTACTCTGCTTTTTCTTAGTGTTTACATTCCACTTGCTTACTCTGTGGTGTTTGTTTACTTTACAAAGGCAATGCCTTCCCTTTTTACCGGGATTTACGCCTTGGTGCTAGTCGCCAGCCCCTGGCCTATGGAAGGCGGGCTTGGGGTAGTCACGGCACGGACCCCGAGGGCGGGTCGTGACAAATTGGTATCAGAGGAGTTTGGTTCTACCGCGAACTCTGATCTTTTCTATGTGAAGCAATAATGTTTAGCGTATTGAGTGTGGTTATCAGTCCAGGGAGTCTAGTGTTGGTGCGGAGGCCGACGTATCCGTACACTAGGACCCTGACTTCTGATTTCCGACTTAATGCACGAAAACATTGATTGCGTGTGTGTTTCAATGTTTTCTTTGTGATTTCTTTGTGTCAGCTCACCAGGTATACTGTTTGACTGTGGCGCACCTCTTTCCTATTCAGGATGTACCCACGACGGCAGCCAGCTAGGGTTCCAAGAGTCGAGTGTGACGACATCCCACCGAGCGACGAGGCTTCGGTGCAGGGCCCTTTTTCAGCAGTGGCACCGGCGGTAGTTCTACCCGCTGAGCCCCCGATGCTTCCAGCACCAGCCGCTGACAATGCACGTCGCCTCAGCGCACTGCATGAGTTTCAGCGCCAGCGACCACCTAGGTTTCATGGGGAGACGGATCCCCAGGAAGCCGAGGACTGGCTGGAGGCAGTGGTACGTGTGTTAGGCTAGTGAGGACACAGGCAGACCTCATGGTGATCCTCGCTGCGAGCCTACTACACGCAGCAGCAGGACGATGGTGGAGCTTGATGCTCCAGGTGCACGATGAGGCATCTCTACTTTGGACGGACTTTGAGAGCCTCTTCCACTCGGAGTTCGTCCCAGCCACCCTTCATGCGGTACGTATCCAGGAGCTTCTTCAGCTGCGGCAGGGCATCATGACGGTCGCTCAGTACTCGGCGAGATTTACTGATCTCTCGCGCTACTCGACCGACATGGTACGGGACCCATTCTTTCGGGCCCGGACCTTCGAGCAGGGTTTGAGACACGAGATTAGGGCATCGCTGATCTCCCTCAGCATACCGACTCAGACAGGAGTACTGGAGCGGGCCCTTCTGATTGAGAGCTTCCTTGCTGAGTCTACACTAGCGCAGCGACCCACCGCAGGGCGGCACGTGGCAGAGTCTTCTGCGGCTGGCAGTCGACGGATGACTCAGGGGTCCAGGCAGACCAGACCTTCAGGCAGACGACCTCAGGACACTGGCTCAGCAGTGCGGGGCACACAGCGCGGAGCCAGTCTTTCGAGTGGAAGACAGTGCTATGCATGCGGCGGGCAAGGCCACATGGCTCGTGACTGCCCGACCCGCCATGCAGAGGAGGAGTAGACGGTTGAGGAACCACCAAGGCAGAGGCAGAGGTTCGACCGTGGCGGTCCGCAAGGAGAAGGCGGCCATGACAGGGGAGCTGGCCGTGCAGCAGGAGGTGGACGACACTTCGGGGTGTTGCCACCACCACCACCAGGAGGTCCACCCCGACCGTAGGGGACAGGAGGACATGGGAAAGCTCAGCTTCAGGCAGTTGATTCCTATGATCATGGGGCTCCGGGAGAAGATGGATAGGAGTCGGACTATCTCCAGACCTGGAGAATTTTGTTCATGTTGCTTCTAGTTTTGTTGATGTATGTTTGTAGATGCTTTGTGTCTTTGTACTTGACCTGCAGTAATAAAAGACACCTTTTCTTGTGGCATTTTCTTCCATGTCCTCTCTTGTGTTGTTTCTAAGAGGTTCTGGATTATACCGTTGACTTGACCCTCACTTGAGAAGTACCTACTGGAGGAGACCCAGTTACCACACACTGATGCCGACAGTGTGACTAAAACCTTGGAGGCGAGAGTAACTGTTGGATCTCTTTGTGGTAGCGTCGAGGCCTTACGACGTCATCCTTGGTATGGGTTAGTATCATCCATGTCGGGCTTGACAGTATTAGGCGAAAAACGTGGTTCATCTAGGGAATGAGACCAGATTTCTCTTATCGGAAAAGAAGAAATCATAGCAGCTCTTGTGGGACCAGAGGTGGTCTAGGCCACGACAGAGAAGGTCCAGGTCATCCAGGAGCGGATGAGAACAGCTCAGAGCCGGCAAAAGTCATACGCTGACAGGAGGCGGAGGCCACTTGAGTTCGAGGATGGCGACCACGTCTTCTTGTGGGTCTCACCTCGACGTGGTATACAGAGATTTGGCTGTGGCGGCAAGTTATCTCCCCGCTTAATCGGACCCTTCCAGGTCCTCAGCAGGATTGGCGAGGTGGCTTATCGCCTGACTCTACCACCTCAGTTGCACCGGGTGCACGACGTCTTCCACGTGTCTCAGCTGAGGAGATACGTGCATGACCCGACGCACATCATTGACCATGGGGAGATTGATGTTGACAATGGGGAGACTTTTACGGAGGTCCCGGTGGAGATAGAGGATCGACAGGAGCGGGTCCTGCGTGGGCGATCGATTCCTCTTGTGCGCATCAGATGGCAGCACGAGAACCTCTAGGAGAGCACATGGGAGAGGGAGGCTCAGATGCGTGCTAAGTACCCTCATTAGTTTCCCTATTTTTTGATGTATCTTTACGGGGACGTAAAGCCCTGAGGTGGGAGTAATGTAATGACCCGTAAAATTCAAGGGAAATTTTTTCTTAATTTTCTTTGAATTTTACAAGAGTGCGGTTTCTGAAGGCACCTGATTCCGAGTCCCGGTGTGCCCGGAATCAATTTCCGAAGTTTGGCTCGGGTACGTTCAGTGAGCGAACGAGCGAGAATTCCTAACTTTTGATCCGGTGCTCGGAATTGAATTCTGAGGGAACCGATGGAACCGCAGCGCTGGTATTTGCTTACGAACGCCTATTCCGGAGTTGTGTTTACATGAGGGAAGTTTTAAAAAAATTGTGAATGTTAAAATAAAAATTTAACTTCAATTTTTATTTTTTTATCTTTCCTAAAGTGTTTTTACCCATTGGATGGAAGTTGGGTAACTACCCAACTTACCTTGGGAGATTAAGAGGGTGGTGGGGCCCACACGAACCCCACCCCTTCATGTCCTCTAACCCCCCAACTCACAATTAATGATGTGGACTTGAGTTATAACTTATGACATTAATAAGTGGTTTTAATTTGAGTTTTTGAAATTCAAACTCTTGAATTTCAAAGGTTGGTGTTGTGTTAATAAATTAAGTGTGAGCGTAATTTATTTTTGGTCAGTTTCTTTGTTGCTTGAGAGGTTTGGGAGAATCATTGAGAGACTTGAAGATCTTCTTCGTCTTCGACGAAGAACGTGAAGAACGGTTCATCTCCGATGAAGAACATCGACCCCACGACCTTCAAGACTCGGCGTCCCGGATTCTTCCGTCTTCATCTTCCTCCTCGACAAGGGTGAAGTCGCCGACCGTGGTGATCATCGCCAACGACAACGTACCTCCCTTCTTCGTCATAGCGACAAGTGAAGAGACGTCGTTTCCACCTCCGACGCACCCCGACGTCCACGGAATCTACGTCCGACGCCGTGACGCCTTTCTCTGCGATACCCGACGTGCGACGTCATTTTTCAAGGTAGGGGGTTTATTTGAAGTATGATAAATACATATTTGTTTATTCCTCTTGTTATTAATTCTCAAATATGATGGCCAAACAAACATGGCCATCAATATGGACATTGTCCATGACCCTTTTTATATTTCATTCTTCGCACGTTCTCCGCGCGTTCTTTCGCACCAAATAATTAAGTGCGTCAAAACATTGATGTTTCGTTGAGAGCGATATACGAACGTAGAAATCTCGACCCAAGGAATGCGAATCTGCGGTCGTCACAATTTTCTGGCTTAGAACGAAGGTGTGGCGGACCACGGAAGGGGCGACGTGGCGATGCAATTCCGACGCGTCTTCAGAACGCGGCTTCCGAAGAGGGTGCCAGCGGTCCAAGGTGACGATTCGGTTGGGAGAGTAGGCGACCGTGGCGGCTGGTGCAGGCAGAAGGCGATGCAGAATGGGGTCGGGTGCGTGGTCGTAGGAGGTGGCGCGGCCAGCCACAGGCTGTGGCCCGACAGAGGATAAGAAAGGATGGCTGGTAGGGTAGATCCACGTGAAAATTTTTGAGGGAGGATTTAGATTGGTAAGAGAAAGGGATTTGAGAAATAAATAAAAAAGAAGTGGGAGGCGCGATATGGAAGAGAGATTCGCGGCCTCAATTCATGCGTGGAATGAGTTGGGGTTATGAAATGTTTAAATAAATAAACAATTAACAATAATAATAATATATTATTATTATTATTATTTTTGTTGATAAAACACTTTTTCGACCGCAACTTATTCGTGCGACCTCGGTTTCACGAACCGTCTACGGCAGTGCGACCCAGATTCTGAAACGGAAATTCCGAGTCCAATATTGAATGTCTTTTTCAGGTTTTTTTGATCGGGTACCCGTAGCGCTCGAAAAATATTAGATTTAATATTCATATTAAATCTTCGACCCGCCTTAACTCATGCGTGCGACATCCGATTGGCTTGCCGTCAGTGGCAATGTAATCTTGTCCTTAATACGGACGATTCATGTCTAATGTTGGATACTAAATTCTGGTTCGTGGCTCGGGGCCCCGAAACACCGAATAATTATATTATTATTATTATTATTACAGAATCTTGTATCGGACATATCACTCTCATACAGTGTCGGAATGACAAACCGTCTGCGATGTTGAGACCTTGGAATTAAGAAGGACGTTCCAAGACCAATTTTGGATATTTATGTCTAGGTCGATGCGTGGGCCCCACAAGGCCCGCTTCGCGCGTGTTGCGGTGAAATGTAACTTTTTCACCAGCTATCCGTTTTGGACCAATGGGTAGTCCATCTCGTGTGTTTTTCCAATGAATCATAATGGTGTGACCGGTTTGGTTAACCGGTGTCAGTTGGAGTATTTCCGGGTTGGTTCGAACATGAACCCAACCGGGCCCTCGGAGTAGAAACGCGTATAACTTGAGTTCCGGACGTCCGATTGACGTGTCGTCGACATTGTTGTAATCCATTCGGTGAGACAGATCCTTTGGCATACCTCACCATAATTTTGAACGCAGTTGGAAAACAGCCGGGTTGGATTGTACCCGAAATCCAACTGGGCCCCTGAAATGGAAAAGTCGATAACCTTCGGACCAGACGTCCGTTTGATGATCCGTTAGCGGCATTGGTGATCTCGTTGAGAAATGGTCCCTATGGGTATACCCTATGCGATTTCGTGGTATTGTTGAGATAGGGTCGGGTTGGTTCGTACACGAAACCAACCGGGCCCCCGGGACAAAAATGCCAATAACTCTCAGACCGTGCGTCTGATCGACGCGCCGTCTGTTGCGTTGAGTTCCTGTTGACGATACAGAACTTTTGGATACATCATCTCTGGACTTTGTGACAGTTGATGTATCAGCCTCTCGGCTCGTGGAGCGGACCCTCCGAACGAGCTTGCTGTGTGCGGGAACCCTAGTGTTGGTTGCGACTGCGACTGTTACTGTGACTACTACTGCTACTACTACTACTGTGACTGCGACGACGACAGTACAGAGATCCTGTGTGGATTCGACGACGAAGACTACAACACTCAGCGATCCTACATGGATTAGTGCTACAGGTCCTCTGTGGGCCCGATCCTCTGTGGGTCCGATCCTGTGTGGGTCTTTGCGCTCAGCGGTCCTGTGTGAACCAGCGCCTACAGGTCCTACGTGGGCCTGATCCTGTGTGGGTCTTTTGCGGGGGTTAGTTACCTATCGATCCTTCGTGGGTCCGATGACATAGATGGATCAGAGATCATCTTTATCGTCTTTCGATGAAGTATACCTGTGTGAGCTGAATCCTGTTGCTTTCCTGTGTGGCTTGTGTTGTGCTATCCTGTGTGGATTACGTTTTGCTTTCCTGTGTGGAATACGTTTACTTTCCTGTGTGGACTGGGTTGTACTTGGGCTCGGAGGTTGGAGCGTATTTGAAATTGATGACTTAGGTATATGTATGGGCATATACCTAAGCAGTGTCGGTTGTTACTTCCTGATTGTACCTTTCTTCGTAGTTTATCCTTTGTGGATTTGAGAGACCTTCAGGGGTCTCGGGGCCCCTAATGAGTAACTTATACTCACCCATGCACGGGCTTTGCCCGTACTACGTTGTGTTGGTTGCAGACGACGGACAGCGTTGATCTTAGCTGAGGCTTGCAGAGCAGAACGGTACCTGGAGGTGGACCACTGGGCGGAACGTGTTCGGAGCGGACGACGGGACCCATGGAGCAGTGGTGCTATCTGTACCGACCCTTCAGGTGGGATTTCCAGTGGACATCTCGGTGTAGCGGCTTTTACTTTACAGTTGCTGTTTTCCCTTTCGAGTTGTACTTTACTTCAGTTTGGGTTTTTATACTGGCCCATTTACTTTTCCGCACATTTAGTTGTACTCTGCTTTTGCTTAGTGTTTACTTTCCGCTTTCTTACACTGTGGTGTTTGTTTACTTTAAAAAGGAAATGCCTTCCCTTTTTACCGGGATTTACGCCTTGGTGCTAGTCGCCAGCCCCTGGCCTATGGAAGGAGGGTTTGGGGTAGTCACGGCACGGACCCCGAGGGCGGGTCGTGACATCGGTTGAACCTGATAAGACAATTTTTGTGGAGGAGTGACCATATCCTACCACAGTAATTGATATTCATAGTTTCATTGGTTTAGCAGGATATTATAGAAGGTTTTTTAAAATATTTTCATTACTTCCTAATCCTCTAACAATGATAACTCGAAAAGGGGAAATGTTCATATGAAGAATGTATATTGAAGAAAGTTTCCAAGTGTTGAAGAAGAGTTTCATTACTGCACCTATGTTTAAACTACCCTATATCATAGAAGGAAAATTTTTTTAGTGATTCATCTCAGAAATGGATTCAGTATATCCACAAGATAAATGATAAGGTGTTTGCTTATGCATGTTGACATTTGATGCCTTATGAGCAGAATTATCATATGAATGATGGGGAGATAACTACATTTTTTTCCTCTAAAGATATGGTGTAACTGTATTTATGGGGAGAACTGTGATATATACACAGAACACCAACGTTTCAAGTATATTTTCATTAAAAGTAATTAAACATGAGCCATAGGATATGACTGGAACTTCTGAAATAATATGATTGTTTAATTCATTATCACCCTGAAAGCGTAATCAATGCCACTGATGCATCATGTACAAAAGAGCCTATTGTTCTAGAAATTATTAGGATTCAAGGATATCCATGTATCGAGGACCTAGTATGGTTGGATATGGGATTCATGAGGGAAGGGAGTTAATCAAACCTATCCCAAATAATTTCTCAACCACAATTAGTAGAAAAGAGCATTTATTGCAGAAGAAAATAGAAACTATAATGAATGTGAAGTTTCTTGAGGTCGATATTGATCTAAAAAGTGTTCTCAAATTTCATTCAAGGGTATGAGTTCTATATTTTCTAGATATAAAAAAGGAGCTAATTGATAAATCTCATATCTTTATATTCACTACACGTCTTGGAAGAATTAAAATATATTGGGACCTTCATGATATTTATTGGGGGGATAATATTAAAAGGGAGATTATAGACTACACAAAAAATTTACTAGTCTGTAATCAAGTGTAGGAAGTGTTAAAAATTACAAAAGAGGTATTACAACCACTTCCCATACTAACATTGAAGTGGGACAACATCACAATGAACATTATTACTAGCCTCTGGAGCACATCCAAAAGAAACAATGCGATATGGGTTATTATTGACCATATCACCAAGACTGCCCGTTTTTTCTCTATATGGTAAGACTCATATATTGATCAAAATTACAAGATTATATAAAGGTAGTGGTGAGATCGTAAGGGTTGAAACATTATATTGTTTCTTATTGTGATCTAAGGATCACATCAAAATTCTGTAGAAGTCTTTATCATGATGGGAATAATGAATTGAATTTCATTATGACCTATCACCCCCAAACAAATTGAAAATCTGAATGTACTATTCAAATTTGTGAGGACATGCTAATAACATGATAAATAAAATTTATAGGTGGATGGGATCAACATCACCCATTAGTTGAGTTTTTATACAATAATAGATATTATTTGAAAATTAAAATGGCACCCTATAATGCTCTATATGGGATGAAATGTAAAACTCCTACATGTTGAGATGAAGTTGGTGAGAGAAATCATCTTTGGGATGATCTTGTACACTAGATGAAATAAATGTTTCATTACATCCAACAACACATAAAGGCTTCTCAGAGTAATCAAAATAGGTATGCTAACAACCGTCATGGGTACTTGGAGTCTGATTTTGGAGACAAATTCTTTTTTTGAATTTCACCTAGGAATAGATTCATGCATTTTAGGAAGAAAGGGAATATAAACAATAGGTATATTTGACCATATGTAATCCTTGATCGCATCAGAAATGTGGTAGATAGGCTTGAACTTCCTCCAAATATAGATCATGTTCAAGATGTATTTTACATTTCCTTCTTGAGTATGTAGGTACCTGAACCATCACATGTAACGAGTCCTTAGGTGGTACTATTGGAATATAATCTCTCTTATGAGGAGAATCTAGTGGATATCTCCATCAGTAGAAATAATGTTCTATGCAACAAGAAAACCCCCCCGTCAAATGGTTATGGAGGAACCGTATATATGAAGAAACAATGTGTGAACTATAGGAAATAATGATGCAGAATTACCCACAACATTTATCAACTGAGGGAAAAATCTAAAAATTTTGTGATGAAATTTCATATGGGGGAAGAATGTAATGACCCATAATTTTTTAATAATATTTTTTTCTTGAGAAAATCTGTATTATATTGTTTTTGTATTCAACAAAACTATATCTGATTAATAATTAATGAGAAAAATTTTAAATGTGACCATCATGTTTTGACCGTTTTATGAGAGTTGATCAATTATGATCGTTGGATAATACGATTATTGGAAACAATACAATTTATAAAAGTATTACCATTATAATTAGTGTTTATAAGTATAAATGGCAAAGAATAATTAATGGAGAAAGGGGAAACAATGGCCTCAACCTGTAGAGTCATGCTGTATGAATCCCATTATTTAGAACATCGGAGTTTGGTATTATCACTAAGATTCTCTGTTGACTACGCCCAAGCTGAGCCTCAACATGTAAAGCTTCAACAAAATTGTTTACAGGAGAAGCTCATGTTATTATAAATTACCACTCAGGCATTGTTATCTTAGCTGACCCAACAATCTATCACCATAATACACCGTACGGTTAGGTCATATGCAGGTGTTATAAGGGTATATGTGTTTAGGCCTTAGTTACTTTAATTTTAATCCCTTTCTATAAATAAAATATTTTTCCATCAATTTTTTTCTAGGAATAGTTTTTCTTAATAAAAATTACTGTGAATTTTATAAATTTATTTTTCAGACAAAACTTATACTTTTTAGAAAACATATAAATTATTATAATAAACTAAAGTATTATAAATTCATATAATTTAATTATATAGTATCATAAAACTACACTTGTTTATATATAAATGATAAAATAATTTACTTTTTTCCAAGTGTCTAAAATTTCACTATGCATTTTCAATCTGCTATTTTTTTAAATAAATATGGTTTTTATATATATATAAGATAAAATTATCATATTTATTAAATTATTATGATTAAATAAATATCATTTTTGAAATCAAAAGGTCAAAATTCGGTTAGGGGGAATATATGAGAATTTTATAGAATACATTATTTTTTCAGAAATAGTAAAAAATACAATTTGGATTTTTCTATATGTTTAATGACATCGTAATTATGTAATTATGATTTATTAACTAATTAACCACAATAAAAGGAATAAAATATTTTATTTTATTAATTTCAATTATTTAAATATTTGTAAATAAATTTCTAAATATATATTTTACTTTCCAAATTCTAAAATGGAAACATTAACTTTAAAAATGTTTTTTTGAAAATATTAATTTTCCTTTCCAAAATAAGTTGTATTAAATGATGTTCAAATATTTTGAATTAAAATACGATCAAATGAATAAAATGTGTTAAATAATATAGGAAAATACCATGGGCATGCCCATGGTGTTTCATTTACCACTTCCTAGGTGTCAAAGGCCCAAATTTATAAATTAATAAATGAATCACCCAATATTTCTATTTATACCCACACATTTATCCATTTACCATCATTCCTTATTCATAGTCCATGGATACATGATAGTTATACCTCCTAAGGATTCTTAAATATGTGTCTTCAATCCCCCAAGGTCCTAATACATAGATTTTAGGGACAAATCTTCATCGTAAGAGAAATCACCACTTCTTTTCTACTCGAGTTTCCTCTTTGTGAGACAAGTCTTTATAATTTCTAAACTAAGATCTTATGTACAGTTTATTTTATCCATTTACTGTATTGAGAGTATTTTTTTATGTAAGACCCATGTACCATCACTTTTTACACTTTTCTAAAACCATGTTTTATACCTGTTATGCTGTCGATTTAACTTCTCAAATATCTCTCTTTTCCTCAAGAAATTCTCTTTTGTTTTCTTTATATGAAAACCCAAACCAATATTGTATCCTTGAATATTCAACAATATGTTAAAATTATTTATTTTATTCTGGGATGGACATACATAAAACGATCTTTCCCTTTTAATTGTTTATAAATGACATGTAGATCTTGTACCATGTAAATGAAAATTTACGTAATAAAAAGCTGGGATTCCATATTGGTGACTACCTTTTTGTGTTCTTCACCAAGAATGTGAATGGATAAAAAAAACTATAACCATCATCTGGTTAAGTGTAAAACCCCATGTATTTAAAATTCAATTTAATATTAATATATTGCATGCAACACTAATTCTATGCGTAACAATACTTATTATAATAATTTAAATAAGATAGTTATAATCAAAACATTATTCGAAGTAATATTAATAGTAATTACTACTATTAAAGGTTATTTATACTATTATAAAAAAATAAAACAAATTTAAAACTAAATATATTATTTTTGGTAATATAGAAGTAATTTTTTGAAAATTAACATATGGTGAATTATTAGTATTTTTCCGAGATGTTTCATTTTTTGATGAATAGTGAATAATACAACATTTTAGTTAAAAACTGTGTTTTATAGTTAAATAATGTTTATAAATTAAATTTATTTTTAAATTAACAATTGATAATATATATATATATATATATATATTAATCCAATTTAGATCATTGTAATCATTTTTATATTGAATGTAGACATAAAGAAATATTGAACTTTTGAGCGTTCTTTTTACCATCCTTCATGCCACACTTACGGGAATAACATTAAACATAATTTTTCCACATATGTGAATTTAATTTCAAAATAATGAAATACATGGCTTCGATCTGTAATATATTTAGAGTCTGATAGAATCAACTTAATTTTTCAGCGAATAGTAACTTGATCCTTTGGGATAGAAATGTTAACCTTATAAATAGTAATATGTCCAAATGAATAGTAATATCACCCATAAAAGTATCACTAATATTTATGCATCTAATAAATAAAGGTATAATATAATTATATTATATTATAATTAAGTGAATATTTAAAAAATTAAGAATTTAGTGTTGGTATTTTTGAAGGTAAAAAATATTTAATTAAAGGTTTAAAATTTTTAAAATGAATACAATGGAAATTTATTTTCATAAAATGTATTGATAAATTATTATTTCTCTATTAAATTATTTTATGATAATTTTATGAAACCTTGGTTATATTTTCAATGTGTTATAAAATTTATAATAATTATAATTTTTTTTGAGTAAATGATGATATTAATTAAAAATTAAATTTCTCATATTTAGAAAAACAATTTTATAAAATGGAGTTTATTTATGAATTATACACATCTTAAAATGGTTAGGATAAATATTTGAGAATTTTTGGAAATATTAGAATTTTGTTTAATAGTAAAATACAATAATTGATGGTATAAATACATTACAAGTTAAATACACTATTCATTGAGTCCTAAAAGATGTAAGCACCATAATCTTAAATATCCATTCATCTGTTTAATATATATTTTATACTACTCAATCTATTCATAGTCTTGATCCAAAATAATAATCAAATGAATTAAATATTAAAAATTCACCCCTCTTATCCACTATGAATAGAACTCCTCGCCACCCCTTCCCCTCAGCGCTTCCATTATTTGATCCTAATCAAATTTATACCCAATTACTCTTCCCAAGTACCTCCCCCATTCCCATTTCCCAATGAGAATGATAAATCTCGTATCAAATATCTACTAGAATTATATCATGTTAATATAATATGCATCATAAAACTCATTCTTATCTCTCTTTTATTTTAAAAACGAAATCATTGTCTGTGAGGTGCCAAATAACAACCTTTATGGATAACTGATTTTTGTTCCTCAGTTTATCCTTCAAGGATGGTCATGTAACCATTTTTATTTTTTAAATAAAATATAATATATGTATTAAAACCTATTTAATGTTATATTACCTATATAAATATAAAAACTAGTTCATGATTATCGAAAAGCTTCCAAAATAATCTAAATGATTAGCACAAATGTTTTATATAATGAATCATCCTCATACAGTAAAACCAAATGAATTATATTACCATTAAATTTTATATATGTTCATTAATATCATATAAATTCAATTCATTATAATTAAACACATTCTACATGAACTTTATTACACATAAACAAAGAACTAATCATGAAACAATTAAAATAGATGCTCTCGAATGATGAAATTAAACATTATAACTCATTACTATGGCCATAAATTAACCAAATAAAATAATAATGAATAAAATAAATATATAAAATATTATTAACTAATTAATTAATGGATTTTATATTATTATCCAAGACATTAAGGTCATGTGAATAACACATTCATACATAAGTTATGGGGTTTCTCACCTCACTTTTATTTCCTTGAGATTTCCATTATTTTCCCCTTGTTTCTTATATGTGGTGTATTTATACTAAAATGTGATATATTATATTATGAATATATTTATATTCACAGTAATAAATTATTCATTGGATGATTATTAATTTTTGAACATACGATTTGATTGATTACAATGTGTTAATGATTTCTTCCTAATCCTACATTCTTTATTGGGGATACTCAATCTCTCTGTTTACCTCAATTTAATTATTCATTATTTTTATATAATTATAATATATTCTATTTATATTTCCCAAAATCATATATCCATATCATCTCGTATTTCATTAATTGGATACTACATGTTTTATTATGGTTCCCTTCTCAATTCTTCCAAATAAACAATCCCGATTAAAGGAAACTTCTCGAATTCTTACCCATTTTCAAGTGTAGTATATATTCTATTTTAATCCATTATTATTTTTATGTAGTCAAAAAATTTATGAGGAAAAATATCTTGGTTCAGTTTTGGTTTTATGAAATCTACCAATACATTCCACTCTAAAATCTCTTTAATGTTTTCCTTAAACCACACTAAAATGTTTTATTTCTAAAGAATCTTAAAAACTATATTTACAAGATTTCATTTCGATGTGACCTCATTTGTGCTTAAAATATAATTTAAATACCCCGACATTTTTTTTCTAGTAAATAAATTGTAACAACCTTATTTTATTTCAAATAGAAATGATTTTCCAAAAGAAATATTCTTTCTAAAGAAAAGAAATGGTTTTTTCATCTCACTTTTACTTCTATGATATTTTTTTTATTCACCTCTATTTCCTTTTGTGTGGTGTATATATTTAACTTGGATATATTATATAATGAAATACCTTATTATCATATATTATAAGTTTCATTTAATGTAAAATGGGATTTTTATTTTATATGATAGAAGTTTTAGATACTTTGGAATGATTAAAGACTATTTCCTCTACAATTTCGCAATGATTTTATTTTAGTATTTTCCTCTATGATAGTTAAAAGTGGTATAGTACACATTTATTTAAATCTATACGTGTATTATACATATGAGGAACGCATTATAGTTAGTATTTGATAGTAGGGGCACACTATATCACCTCTATGAATCAACAGGTCTCTTGAGACAAATAGGAGTAGGTTTTGGCTGAGGCATTCCCCATTTAGGTAGAATTATTGGCCAAGTTCTAGGTGGTATATTTATGATTTATGAAATACAAATTCACTCATTATGATATTATAGATTTATAATCCTTGTGATTATTCTAGCAGTATAATATCCTTGGTAATGTTTTATTATGTAATTATTTAATCAAATTTTATTCATAACATATTATACTTAAGATTTTTTTTTCATTGCATGGGTACTTTTAGTTATTCATTATACCATATTATTTATGTTTCTGATAAATTTATTACCCTTGTTGGGAATCTGATCTCACCCCTTATGTTTTATTTTCCCCATGATGTGAATATGTTTATTATTAATGACATTGAGTGATAATCTAGGAGTTATTTGAGTTTCTAATGGGTTCAGTATGTGGGTTTTCATTTCATGTTGTAATAGAAAATATATAAATGTATTCTAGATTGCAAAACTACTAAACTAATTAGTCCTTTGGGATTCGATTCTTGTTTCCTTTCCAATATAATAATGTAATTTACTACTTCCAGGTAACTAGTGTTATGGATTTAATATTTTTTAATAAAGGGAGTTTAAAAGAATCCTTCGAAACTAGTGTTAGAAAACATATATTAGAGAACATAACCCAAAGATATCCTTTTAGCATAATAATATAAGAACAGCCTAGAATTTTGGAAAATTTTAAATTATTTGGGTCTTCCTAGTAATAAATTTATGCCTGGATACTACAAATGGACATGGTTTTTACATATATGTACCTAGGGGTAACAACTCCAACATGGTATACCAGCCCCGACTCAGGGTATCCTAGTACATGACAACAGTACATATTGCGCATCTAGTTTGACACACCCAAGGGGATATTATTAGGATAAGTCACATTTCCATTATAAACCATTATGAATGATTTAAAAGTAAATATGTCCCCAATGGAAACATGATTATGATTATGAGATTGGGTACATTTAAATATTTCAATTTATGTTTAGTATTTTAGTAGTTTTGTGATTTCACATTAATTTTAATAATGTTATGATATAATCTAGTTTATTTCATTGTTTATAAATGGATCATAGTGGAAGGAATCGAAATCAAACCAATGCACATAATCCAAAGAGTATGAATGATCATTTATTCTATGGGATTAAGCCAGTCTTTCGAAGGGAAGTTGTCTCAAAAATATTTTCATCATACAAGGAAATAATATCATGTTATAACAAGACATAGAAAAAATTATCCAAGTCTAAATTACTTAGATGGGATGAAAGAGAAGAAGAGTGTAGTGGGAAAAAAGATAGATAATGAGATTAAGGTAAAAAATGTATTTTCCCACAAGTGATAATTGTGGAAGGAAAAATCTTGTGATATTATTATGTAGAAAAGGAGTTTAATTAATGTGTGGAGAAAAAGACCACCGTGATCATAATTTTATGAGAAGGAATGAATTTTTCAATATTCAATGCTACAACTTCTTGGATATTGGGAAATATTCAAAAGAATGTCCCAATTGTCAAGGAAATGTAGCTAACAATGTATTGTGATCAAGGTCATGCTTATGATGTATCTACATTTGAAGTAGAATAATTAATATTTTTCTGATTTTGTATTCAAAAACTATGTTTTGATATTATTTTTATCATAATTATAAGATATATATATGTATTGTACTATAGTACTTCTTCTTTATGATATTGGAAGCATGATCTGAATAGCACCGACAACAAAGAGAAGTGATTCTGTTGTAGGTATATAATTTTAAAATCACGTGACTTTGGAAAGATAAACCAGCATATGAGTTTGATTATTCATATAATAATAAATAAATTTTTTATGGGAATGTATTGGTAACCATGAAGTCAATTCGTTATCTGATGGTTTATGTTATACTCCACTTACTAGATGTTCAAATTTAAGGAAAAACTATTATTTTACTCCTGCGAGCATGTATGATTTGATAACATTTAATGGTGATTAAGGAATTCATATATTTATCATATTACAATATGTCTATGTTGTTTTTGTAATCTTATGATTAGTTTATTTGTGAAATTTTGTTATATTCCTTATAAATTTATTGTCTTCAATTTTGGAAAAAAAATATTTTCGATGAGTTGGGAGTTTAACTATATATGGAATGGATTAAGAAATATTATTGATTAAGATCAATGTATGATTTATCAAATTGGATAACCTGTGATAACCATATTAGTTTCAGTAAACATTTAATGGTTGATGGAATGACTTGGGAATCTTATGATTCATAAAAGTGCTTCATGTATAAACATTTAGCTTGAATATGCATATCTATATTAAAGAAATAAAGTGGAGATAGATTGAAGTAAAACAAAATGATGCGATTATAATAGGAAAAGAATCATTTTTTCTTATTTTCACAAGAGCATATATGTATAGTAAAATAATCCACCAATAATAAGAAAAATATTTTGGAACAGAAACATTATCAACATAATTTTATTTCTAAAAATTCAATAGTCTTTTAACCAATAATAAATTTACAAATTTGTGATGGTTAACATCTTAATGACTATGCTCTAAATCACTCTCCATAAAAAATAATAGTTATATTTTTCATCCATGTCCATACATTCACTTCTAAATAATGTTATCCTATTCAAATGCGTAGTTTTTTGTTAATCAATGCATTTTTCTTTCCCTCTTATTAAGAGAATATTTATTAACCCTATTTTTGATATTGGTTTCCCACAAGGGAATTTTTAAGAAATAACCTTTAACATTTAAAGTGAAATATGAAATTAATTGGACTCAATTTATTAAAGGATGGGAGAATGTAATACCCCTAGGATTTACAAATAAATTTAATATTGAATGTATTTCTTATAATATTGAGTCTCTGCGAAACAACACTTTGTTCTTATAATTATTTAATTATAATAGTTATAATATAACCGTTAAATATAGTAATATTAAAATTAATAACTTCATTTCAATTTTATTTATAATATTTTCACATAAATAAATCATATTTATAATTAAATTTATAATTTTTGGAAAAATAAAAATCATTTTTTCAAAATTATCTTAGGGTAAATTTTCAGTATTTTTCTGAAAAGTTTTATTTTTTGATGAGTAGTGAAAAATACTACATTTTAGTTTAAAACATTTTTTCCATTTAAATAATTACTATAAATTAAATTGATTTGTAATGTAACAATAGTTTAATTTTTCATATATTAATCCAATGTAGATCATTGTAGTCATTTTTATACTAAAATTATATATAAAGTCTTATTGAACTTTAGAACATTCTTTTTACCTGCCTTCCCACCACACATACTGGATTACTATTAAACAAAAAATTTCACTTCAATGAATTTAATTTCAAGAAAATAATTCTCACGGTTTCAATTATAAGATATTTTGAGTCTGATAGGATCAACTAAATTTTTTTGGTGAATAGTAATTTGAACCTTTTGAAATTTAATGTTAACCTTATGAATAGTAATATGTCCAAATTTATAGTAAACTCACCCCTGAAATTATAAGTAAAATTTATACATCTTATAAATAATGTTAAGATATAATTATATCATTTTATATGTATGTTAATATTTTAAAAATTAATAATTATGTTTTGGTATTTTTGAATATCGTGAAATGTTAATTACAAGTTTATGATTAATAAATTGATTTAAAAGATAGTTTATTATAATAAACTTATTAATAAATTAATAACATTCAATCTTATACTTTTATGATAATTTAATGAGTTTTAAATTATTCAACGTGTTATAAAATTTGTTATAATTTTAAATTCTCTATTTTTCGAGTAAATGTTGTTTTTAATTAAAAATTAAATTTCTCATATTTAGAAAATAATTTTCAGAAATTCAGTTCGATCTCAAATTATACATATCGAAAAAATGGTTATGGTGACTTTTTGGGAAATTTTTGAAATATAAGAATTTTTAGTGAATAGAAAATTATAGTAATTTCTAGTATAAATACATTACAAGTTAAATAAACTATTCATTGAGTTTTGAATGATGTAAGAACAATAATCTATAACATACCTTCATTATTTTAATTTTTTTTTATAATTATCAGTCTATTCATGGTCTTGATCGAAAATAATAAACAAATTAATTAATTATTCAAAAATCACCACTCTCATCCACTATAAATACCTCCCTTCATCGCCCCTTCTACACACACCATCCAATATTTGAGACCTTTCAAATTTATTCCCAAGTCCTATTCTGAAGTACCTCCCCAAAATTTTTAATATATTGTTATTAAAAAATATAACAAAACCAAGGTCCCATAAAGTGGTACTAAAAGAAAATAATTCAAGATGTAAATCATGTTTCTTTTTCTTTTCACCTCCTTTCAATTTCCATTTTCATTTCTTATCATATAATCACATCCTCTAAAAAATAGAATTATAACTATAGAATAAATCGTATACTTTAAATATATAATTTCAATATATTATAATTCATCAAACTCATTTCCCCCTCTCTTTAATTTTAAAAACAAAATCATCATCCATGAGGTGCTGATTTACAACCTTCGTGGAAAATTGATTTCTGTTTATCAATTTCCCATTCAAAGACAGAAATGAAAATATTTTTATTGTTAATATAGACAATAATATATGTATAAAACCTATTTAATGTTCTATAACCAGTATATATTCAAAATATTAATTCATATGAAAAACTAGTAAGTGATTATCGATAAACCGCCCAAAAAATATAAATGATTATCACTATTGTTTTATATAATTAATCAACATCATACCATATAATCAAACTAATTATATAACCATTTAATATTATATATTTTCATTAATATATTATAAATTCAACTTTTAAAATTATTCAAATTCTACATGAACTCCATTATTTATAAACAAGGAAACTGATCAAGAAAACCATGAAAACTGATACTCACGATTGATGATATTAAAATATATAACTCTTTTGTAATGACATAAATGAAATTAAGAAAACTAATATTATTAAAATAATTATATAAAAATATCTTAATTAATTAATAAATTAGATTAATTTTATTATCTTTGACAATAAGGTCAACTGCAGAACAAATTCGGACATATGGTAATGGGTTTCTCACCTACCTTTTATTTCTGTGGGATTTCCATTATTTTCAACTTATTTATTTTATGTTGTGTATGTACACTGAAATTTTATACATAATATCATTAATATATTTATCTTCATTGTATTTAAAAATTCATTTTATGATAATTATATATTGTACAATTGATTTGATAGATTACAAAGGGGTATGAAACCTTTCCCAAACCTCAATTTTTCATTTATTATACACTCTCTCCATTTTTACATCTATTTAATTATTCATTATTTTATATATTACTTATATATTATTTTTATATGTACTAAAATAATATATAAAATTCATTTCTTCTTTCATTGATGTTATAATAAATGTTTTAATATGGCTCCCATCTAAATTCTTCCCAATACGCAATCCTGATTAAAGGGAACTTCCATAATTATTATATATATTAAAGTGCACTAAATATTCTATTTTATAACATAATTATTTTTATAAAATAAAAAAATTATCAGGAAAAAACAAAATGGTTCATTTCAGGTTTTATGAAAATAGATAATACTTTCTTATATAAAATATCATTAATAATTTCCTTAAACCACTCTAAAATGTTTTATTTCTAATGTTTTTTAAAAACAATTTTTACATGATTTCACTTCAATGGTACATCTTTTATGCCTCAAATATAATTTCAATTTCCTTCACTTTTATTTTCTAGGATATACATGTTGAGTCAATAAGGTTTTCATTATGACTATTCCATTCCTTTTTGTTTTGAAAATCACAAACACCTTATAGTTAAGAAAATATAAAATTTACCTCTATAAAGAAAATTTACTTCATTAATGAATGTTACCCTAACCTATATTTTCTTATACATAGAAATATTTTTCCTTAGTATAAAAACCAGATTCATACCCAAAATTCTAAAAGTCGTATAATGTAATTATTTGGAGCATTCTATTTTTAGGATCCGAATTTTGGATGTGAACTGTAATGAAGTTCCAGTCCGACTTCTGGACTCTAAACATTCATGAGGTCGACTCCGAACTCTGAAGAAGTTCGACTCTGAACTCTTAAGTAGTTCGACTCTGAACTCTTAAGCGGTTTGACTCTGAACTCTTAAGTGGTTCGACTCCGAACTCGTATGAAGTTCGACTCCGAACTCTGAAGAAGTTCGACTCTGAACTCTTAAGTAGTTCGACTCTGAACACTTATGAAGTTCGACTCTGAACTGTTAAGCAGTTCGACTCTGAACTCTTAAGTGGTTCGACTCCGAACTCGTATGAAGTTAGACTCCAAGGTCTTATGAAGTTCGACTCCGAACTTTTTCTAGTTCGACTTCGAACACTGCAAGTTCAGATTCTGATCTCTGGGGAAACCAGACTCCGAATTCCTATAAAATAGAATCAAAACATTTCATAACATAGACTCGGAATTTCATTTTGGTTAGACTCTGAACTTTTGACTTGCTTACACTCCGAAATGTTGAATAGCTTTTACATACATATGCTTCATTTCAAAACGATGTCGTGCATTCAGTTATACATGATTTATTATTAAACGATGTTGTTCATTCAGTTTCTAATTAACAGTTGGTTGAGTTACATGTGTACAGGTCCCTCCAAATTTCATGGAAAATTTGACCGTTGGAGGAGGGAGCCGACCGTTTGAAATTTTCCTATAAATAGGAGCTCATTTGAAAGATCTCAACAACAAGTTGATTGATCTAGATACCACACATTGTTAAGGTGATTTCTAGAAAGAGAAGCTTTTAATGCCTTATGCGTACTGAACTGCTCGTTCAGATTGCTTTGTGCGACTCCGAATGTTGGTGATTGCATTTGAGGACTTCCGGGGATAGGAAGAAAGAGGTGTCTACTACCTTGAAGTTCTAGGGCTTCCTTGATGAGGAAGATAGAGGTTCCAACTACCTTGATGTTGAGGGCTTGCGGGGATAGCAAGAAAGAGATTCTGATCTTCGTATCGAGGGGTTACTCTGGTGTGGGTAAGAAAGACTTTCTTGAATATATAAATCAAGGGACCTTTATCCAAGGTTGTTGGATACCCTTCTCTTTGGGTTAAAAAACTCCTATGTTGTTACTTGTAGTTTTACTACTTGTTTTCTGCTGCATATTGTATTGTAAGGAAATTATAACCTTCTTATATTTCCTTACACTTGTACTCTGATTAGTTTAGATTCTATATGCTTTAAGGTAGAATCTCATATTGTAAACTTTGATTCCAATTCTCCAATTGGTGATTAGAGGTGTTGTGAATTTTCTTTAGTTTAACTTTGTTAAACTCATAACATTCCTTGTCTAAGAAAAACATAGTTATCCGTAACTAACATTAAATGTTCCATACGAATTTTTAAAGTGTAAAATTCACCCCCCTCTTATATATTGAGCATCTACATATTTATTTAGATCCTACAATAGGTATTAGAGGAGGTCTCTAAAATACTTGTACTCATGTATATGTTTTTCTTGCTCATTTTTTTCTTTCTTCTTCATCCTTGCTTAGAATGTTTTTTATTCATTCCGAACTTTTTAATTCTGAACTTTTTCATTCCAAACATTGTCATTCCAAACTTTTTAATTCCGAACTTTGTCGTTCCGAACTGTGTGGTTACAAACTTTATCTACTAACTAGTTTGGTTGGAAAGTTTGTCTTGAGAATGGTAGGAATCAATGTTGGTTCTATTGACAGTATAAACCCTACAAGACCACCAATCATTGATGGTAATGACTATGAGTACTGGAGAGATCGAATGAAGACTTTAGTTATCAATACTGGAGTGGATAATTTCGTTATGCTTACTGGAAAATATAAAATTCCTGATAAGGAAGTTATAACTATCACTAACTAGGAAAAGCAAGAGTATCAACTCAATTTTAAGGTATGAAATACTTTACATTGTTCAATGACTAGAAATATATATAGCCAAATTTCTTCTTGTGAAGCAGCTAATTGTATCTGGAAGAAGTTAAAAGTTACTCACTTTGGCATTTCTAAAGTGATTGAGACTAGGAGAGCTATGCTTAGAGCTGAATACCATGGATTCAATTTTCCTTATGGAGAACCAATCTGTAAAGTTTAACAGAGGTTTATGACTATTTTCAACAGCTTACCGTATATGGGAGAAAAAGGGTTAGATGATGAAGCTCATGTCGATAAGATAATTGATATTATGCCCAATGAATGGGAATCAAAGAGAACAACTATATATGAGAACAAGAAGGTCACTCAAATTTCTCTTGATGGGCTATTCAGAACTCTTCTCCAACATGAAACAAGAATGATGAGAGATGCTGACAACATCATGAAGAATAATAGGAATGGTACTGTTTCTTTTATAACAACATCAAGTCATATGAAATCTATGACTCCTGAGAGAGTAACTATATCCAAGTCTAATAATGTTATAATCCAGTCCGAATATAGTGAGAGTAAAGTATCTGAGAATGAGTTAACACACCTTTCTTGAAGGATGAACAAGATAGCTGCCCATAGAAATTTCTAGTCCAAGTATAAGAAAAAGGAAAGGAAAGATAGGAAATATGGAAAAGTTACGTGTTATGAATGCAAGAGAGCTGGACATATTAGACCAGATTGTCCTTTTCTCAAAAAGAAAGAAAGGAAAGAAAGACATTCTGAAGGAAACCGAAATATGTACTACAAAATCAAAGCTAAGAATGTTTTTAAATCAAATGACACCTGGAGTGCCAGTGGTGGTGATTCTTCAGATGAACCTTCTGATTATGAATCTTCGGGACAGAAGAATCTTGGTCTTATAGCCAAACTACCCATTTACAATCATTGTTTTATGGCTATGGTACGAAATACTGAATCATTGACCAATGTTACTTTAAATTCTAATGATAGATAATATTATAACTCTTCTGATGAAGAATCCTCTTCTGATTAAGAAAATACTTTACCTACCTATGAAGAAGTTTCTAGGTTTTTTGAACTTCTTGAAATTGAGAATTCTAAACTCAATAAAAAACATGATAAGGAAAACTCTAGGAATTCGATTCTTATAAAAGAAATATCAGATCTTACAAAATATTTTGATAGAAAAAATGCTGATTTTATAAATATTTCAAAAAATCTTGAGGAATTATGTTCTGAGAAGAACAAACTTTCTAAAGAGTTAGAAAAAGTTATTTCTATGAAAAGTATCTTCGAGCCTAGCTCTATTTCTAAATCTAATGATTTTGAAGATAAAAACGTGGTTATAAAACTCATGTCCGAATTTTTTTCTTTAATGAAGTGTTTATCAAACTTTACCAATGGAAAGGGAAATTTTGATAAAATGTATTCTCAAAAATGACATATGAGAAACAAATCCGGATTTGGTTACACCCATGCTAAACCAATTTTTAGTAATAATAACTTTGTTCCACAAACGGCACCATTTTGTACCAAGTGTCATTGTGGTGGTCAATGGGAAAAGAACTATTCTTTAAATAAAACCCAATCGTTGTATTTTCATAAAGCCTAGTTTTCTAAGAAAGTGTGGATTCCTAAAATTTTGTTATCTGGAAATCTCGGATCCAAGCAAGTTTGGATTCCGGAAGTCTAATTCTTTTCTTGTTTTCGTGAAGATAAAGGAAGTACCAACAACAATACGTGGTACATGGATAGTGGATGTTCCCGGCACATGACTGGTAACAAAAGATATTTTGAAAAGATTATCAAAACAAAAGGAGGAAAGGTAACTTTCGGAGAAAATGCTCAAGGTGAAATTGTTAGTATTGGTAATATTGTTATTGTAGGTAAAACATTGATTTCAAATGTTTTATTTGTTAAGGGTCTTAAGCACAACCTCATTAGCATAATTCATTTAAGTGATGAAGGTTACAATGTGAATTTTAGGAATGATAAGTGCTTAGTACACAATTCAAAGGAAGAATTTATTATCTCAGCCAATAGGCAAGAGAATTATTACACTTTGAACGTAGAAGACCTCAGGAGTCAAGACCTACCTTGCCTATGTGCAATGAAAGATCATTCCTGGTTATGGCATAAAAGACTAGGTCACTGTAACCTTAGAAATTTATATAAACTTTCTAAGAAGAAACTAGTTAAGGATCTACCAGAGCTTAGATTTGATTGTTCTAAAGATTTTGATCCTTGTCAATATAGCAAGAAACATAAATCTAGTTTTAAATCAATTGGTGAAGTTCAACGACTGATGCATTATAGTTAGTGCGTATGGATTTTTTTGGTCCAACAGAAAATGTAAGTATTGGAGGAAAATACTATGTGTTTGTTTTATTTGATGATTACATTAGATTTACATGGGTCTATTTTCTAGAAAATAAGTCTGAAGCTTTTTCTTATTTCAAAATTTTTAGTGCACAAGTTAAAAATGAGAAAAACCATCCGCTGAAAACTATTCATTGTGATCATGGAGGAGAATTTCAAAATTCTTATTTTGAACATTTTTGTAGTAGAAAAGGTATTACTCACAACTTTTCAGCATCTAGAACTCCTCAACAAAATGGTGTAGTTGAATGAAGAAATAAAATTCTTCATGAAAAAACTAGAACCATGTTGAGTGAATATTCTATAGCTAGAAATTTCTGGGATGAATCTATAGGTACTGCTTGTTATAATATAAATCGAGTTTTGATTAGACCTTTTCTTAATAAAACTCATTAAAAGTTATGGAATGGTCGAAAACCAAGACTTTCTTACTTCAATGTTTTTGGATGCAAATTATTCATTCTGAATACTAATGATAATCTACATAATATCGCACCGAAATCTGTTGATGGAATTTACTTAAGCTACTCCACAACTTCTAAGGAATATCGAGTTTTCAATAAAAATACTAGTACTGTTGAAAAAAAGTGCATATAAAATTTGATGAGTCTGATCCTTTTGTTTTCAAACCATTCCAACCTATATCCTCGGAAGTGTTTTCAAAAACTGATTGTCATCCTTTGATAGAAGATCCTTCTGATAAGGAAAATGTTCAAGAAGATACATTTGAAACATTTACCCTAGAATACTTTCTACCCTATATTGATGAACAGGTTTTAAAAAACCCAAATCAGGTGTTTCTTAAGAATCATCCCAGTGATAGTATCATTGGGGATGTAAATCAACCTGTAAGGACTAGGAGTTCCTTGAGAAATGAAGTATAACATCTAGCTTTCATTTCCCAATTAGAACCAAAAAGCATTGATGAAGCATTAGGTGATGATGATTGGATCAAAGGCATGCAAGATGAACTAAATGAATTTGAGAGGAATAATGTTTGGACCATGTTTGAAAGACCTAAAGAAACTTCTTTCATTGGGGTAAAATGGGTCTTCAAAAATATGTGTGATGAAAATAGAGTCATAATAAGGAATAAAGCTAGACTCGTTGCTAAAGGCTATGATCAGCAAGAGGGAATAGACTATGAAGAAACTTACACTCTAGTAGCTAGACTTGAATCTATTCGTATTCTCCATTCCTTAGCAGCATTCTTCAATTTTAAACTTATTCAAATGGTTGTGAAATGTTCTTTTCTTAACGGTTATGTTCATGAAGAAGTTTTTGTTGAACAACCTCTTGGCTTTGAAGATACAAAACATCCTGATCATGTTTTTAGACTTACCAAAGCTTTGTATGGTCTTAAGCAAGCCCCACGAGCCTAGTATGATAGATTCACCGGATTTTTGCTTCAAAATAACTATGGTAAGGGAAATGTAGATCCAACCATTTTTATAAAGAAAGATAAGAAAAATGTTTTGATTGTTCAAATTTATGGTGATGACATCATATTTGGTTCAACTCTGCAATCTTTAACTGACTCTTTTGCAAGTCTAATGAAATCTGAGTTTGAAATGAGTATGATGGGTGAGATAAAATTTTTCCTTGGTTTTCAAATTTCTAAAATACCAGAAGGAACCTATATATCTCAACATAAGTATATTAAATATCTTCTCAAAAAGTATTGTTATGAAAACACTAAGAGTATAAGTACTCCCATCGGTACCTCAAAATCTTTAGATCTTGATGAAGCTGGGAAACCAGTAGATCAAACATGTTTTAGAGGTATGATATGAAGTTTACTTTACTTAATATCTAGTCGACCAGACTTAATGTTCTCAGTATGATTATGTGCAAGATATCAATCCAATCCTAAACAATCTCACATAACGGTGGTAAAAATAATTTTTTGCTACCTAAAGGGAACCATGGATCTAGGATTATTTTATACTTCTGGAAATGATTTTATTCTAAAAATATTTTTGGATGTTTACGTTGGTGGATGTAGAATGGAGAGAAAGAGTACATCCGGAACTTTTCATTTCTTAGGAGATTCATTAGTTTCATGGTCCTACAAGAACCAACATTCTGTAGCACTTTCCACTGTTGAAGCTAAATATGTAGCATCTGGAAGTTGTTATGCTCAAGTGTTGTGGATGCAACACACACTCATAGACTATGGCCTGAGTCTTACTAAAACTCAAATTTTGTGTGATAATACAAGTGCCATTTCCCTAAGTAGGAACCCTACACATCACTCTAATGCAAAACACATAGATATTAAGCATCAATTTCTTAGGGATCATACACTTAAAGGAGATATCATTCTTCAGTTTATCGGAACGCAAGATCAACTTGCTGATATTTTCACAAAATCATTACCCTCTGAAAGATTTGAATTCCATAAACAAAAGTTAGGAATGATAATTGTAAGGTAATAATTCTTCATTAACTTCTTGTTGAACAGTTCTCATAACAGTAATAAACTCTTTCTCGTAGGGGGTGTAAATATGATTGTTAGTGTGACTAAAATTTGCTTAACCCTTTTTTTTGTGTAAATAAAATTTTTGTAGTTAGTTTTTCAAACTTTTCAGAACTGATGTTTCTGGAAAGGAAATTTCTGAAACTAAAATTTCCAAAATGGGAATTTCTGGAACTGAAATTTTCAGTATTGAAATTCTTGGAATGAGAACTTCCGGAATGGAAATCTTCATACTAAGAACTTCCGGAATGGAAATATTCGTACTGAAAACATCTGGAATGGAATTTTCGTAATGATATTTTCATACTGGAACTTTCGTAATGAGTTTTTATTTAATTTTTTTTTCAAGAAGAATATTAAAAATTACGAACAATGTTTCTAGACAATTCGAAAGCTATGATTTCCTTACTTATAGTTTTGTAATCAAATTTTTCTTGCTGGTATATTCCTTGTTTTTAAAAGTTCGGATTCTAGTTTTTTCTTCAAATATGAATCTTTTCTTTAGAAAAACCTCCAAAGATCAGAGTCAAGCTTTCCTTGCGGGATTGTTTTCAACCGTCAGATCAAATAAAATCCTTTTGAACCATTAGATCGCTTTCGGAAGACCAAAGGTCACATCCATCGCCTATATAATGGGGATCCCGAGACTCGTCCCACATCATTTTTTCAAGCTTTTGCGTCTCGAAGCCCTACTACACTTCTTGAGGATAGTTCAAAACATTACAAAGCCGTTCTGAATCTTTCAAATTTATTCGCTCTGAATGTCTGTAGAAGCTACATCTCAAGATATGTCATCTGCGAAACCAATATCTAAGTGGTTAGTCTTCACGGAAAGGTTAGTTCATCCAGATTTCTACAAGCTTGATTCTATTGTAACATATAATATTAAGTTGAATGGTTGGGAAGATATTTGCCTATTGAAGTCAGAAAAGCAGGATCCGGTGTATACTGATTTGTTGATAGAGTTATATGAGTCTGTTTCCTTCTAAATGGAAGATGGCAGAGAATCGTTTTCCTTTATGTCTTATGGAAAGACTTATAAGCTATCCTACACAAAGGTTGCGATCTTGGTTGGTTTTTCCTATGAGGGGGAAGCTGATTTTTTCTCACACAATCTTCCATATGAGCAAGTAAGTTTCAGCAAGGTGAAGGATTTAAAATGCCTTGTACTTAAGGATGTTACGACCGCTAAGATTGCTCATCTAACTCCGAACAACAAGATTCTTCAACTTTGGGTGCATGGTTTTCTCATTCCGAGAAGAGGCGACAAAGATATTTTGAAGAAAAGTGATATCTATATTTTAGATTTCTTGGTGAATCTAAGAAAAATTAATTTTATGAGGCATGTCTTGATTACGATCAAGAACATCTAGGAAAGGAATTTGAGAGCTCAGATAATTATGTACCCTTCTTTACTATCAAGTTTGATAGTTCGTTGCTTAGAATCCTTCAATGTTGCATGAAAATCAAATGTTAGGAATTGAAATATTATTCTAGTTAGTGATGATACTCTGAAAAGGATGAAGATGGGTTTTTCCAGTGAATCCGGAGAATTTTACCCACTGTTGGTGGAAGAGGTTAAATCAGCTCAGAGAGAATTACAGAATCCGGAACCATCCAAAAAGCAAAGGAGGAAGAGAAAGGTTAAGGAAGTGGTTGCTGATGAAGAAAATACTCAGGTTAAGGAATCTCAGTCTGCTCCACCCAAGCTGAAGAAGCAGAAAACATATATAGATGAAGTGGCAGCCAAGGGGAGGGATGATATAGAAAAGTGGAATGAAGGGGATCCACAATTCGGATTGGACCATGCAGAGGCTAAATCCATAAAATAAAAAGCTGCTGAGGAGATATAGAAACAAGGGAATGAAAAGAAAATGAAAAAGAAAATGTCTGAAGCTGAAGTGGTGAAATCATTGCTGAAAGATTCAGAGTTAGCTTCTAGAATGCTTCTCGTTCTGGAAACTTTTGGTGCTGAACCTTCTTTACCAGAAACTCCAGCCAAGAAATATGTCACTCTGGATAGATCCAAGGGTAAAGAAATAGTTGAAGAAGCTGAGAAATAAGTTGCTGAACATGTAGAGGAAGAAGTTGAAGAAGAAGAAGAAGAAGAAGAATGTGAAGATTTGGATACCCTGGTCAAGCATGTACATGACTAAAAAGATAAGGCTGAATCCGCAAAGTTAGTATCTCCAAGAAAGGCATATCAGGAAGCTAGTATGAATGATGATAAGAAACAGAAATAAGAAGAAGAAGAAAATGTCTTGTATGATGAGGATGAATCTTATGAGAAGAATTTTCTTTAGGAAGGTCAAGAAAAACAAAAACCATATGAAGACCAGATCATTCAAGTGTCTGAATCTGAGGAAGTATCACTTAATAAGGAACGAGTTCTTAGAGCTGATAATGGAAAGCAAGCTCTCATGGAGACACCTATAAAAGAAGTCATCAGGTGGAAAGATGTTGGTGGTGCCTCTAAAAGGAAGCTAAGGAAATTTGAAGAAGAGAAATCTCAAAGGGATTTATCTGATTCGGAATCATCATCTCATGGGCATGATTTTGTGGTTCAATCTCTGAGGAAGTTGGTGGACACCATTCCGATTTTTCCAACAATAGATTCGAGATGGCAGATGCTACAACAAAGTATGAATCAGAAATCGGATTCTTTATCCATGGTCATGGATATGTTTGTAAAGTTGTAAGCTAAACAAAAAATTTTTCTTATCGATTATGATGTGCATATAATGTCATGCAGTATGGTAACCAAGTGGTCTAAGAGAGTGGATGAAGATTTAGTTCACTTTGAAAATTTTCAGGCTGATGTTCAAAATGCTTTTGAAACGGAGGACAAAAATGATAACGAGATTTATGAAAAGTTAACCAAGGAGAAAAATTCTTGGAATCAATAGATCAGGGACCTGAATGCGAAGCATAACTCAGTATCTCAGAATTGGAAAACTGAAAGAGTTTTCTGGATTGTGTTTTAGCAGAAGATGGAAAATCAAGATGATATAATAAAGTTGCAGAAAAAATCCATGGAGGCTCCGACAGAAGCTTTAAAAGCCCATGAAGAAAAGGTAAAATCCTTGGAGAGGTGGCGTGAGGAAGACCAAAGATACTTGAAGAAAATCAAAACCTTGTTAAAGAAGCTCATTCTGATGGAAATGGAAGACAAATGAACCCACTCCGATCTTTTGTTTTTTTTGTCTTTATTTGTAAAATTTTCCAACCCTAATTAAATGATTATTTGGTTGGTTGTATCTTGTCATATAATAATATTTCAGGTACCATATTTTGTTTTCCATTCCCCTCAATTCTTTTTGAAAATCACAAAGGGGGAGAAGGAAAAAGAACTACTCCTAAGGAGGAGAAAGGAAAAATTTCTAAGAGAAATATTCTTAATGAAAGGGGGAATTTTCCACTACGAAGTTTTTCATTCTTACAATAATGAAAACTCCACTCCAGAAACATAGAATATAATCCATAGAGCTTCAATGCCTAAGGGGGAGTTAGTTTTATTCATTTTTATCCATGGACAAAGGGAGATAAGTTTTAATTTCAAAGCCTAATGAAATGTTTTCAAAATCCTTATATGCTTTTTCGAATGGATGTTTCTGCTTTACAAAAAGGGGAAGATTGTTGAGTCAATAAGGTTTTCATTATGACTTTTCCATTCCTTTTTTGTTTTTAAAATCACAAACACCTTATACTTATGAAAATATAAATTTTACCTCCATAAGGAAAATTGAATTCTTTAAGGAAAGTTACCCTAACCATGATTTTCTTATACATAGAAATATTTTTCCTTAGTATAAAAACTAGATTCATACCCAAAATTACAAAAGGTATACAATGTAATGATTTGGAGCATTCTGTTTTTAGGATCCGAATTATGGATGAGAACTGTAATGAAGTTCCAGTCCAAATTCTGGACTCTGAACTTTCATGAGGTCGACTCCGAACTCTTAAGTAGTTCGACTCTGAACTCTTATGAAGTTCGACTCCGAACTCTTAAGTGGTTCAACTCTGAACACATAAGTGGTTCGACTCCGAACTCGTATGAATTTCTACTCTGAACTCTTAAGCAGTTCGACTACGAACTCTTAAGTAGTTCGACTCCGAAGTATTATGAAGTTTGACTCCGAACTCTTAAGAAGTTTGACTCTAAACTCTTCAGTGGTTCGACTCTGAACTCGTATGAAGTTCGACTCTGAACTCTTATAAAGTTCGACTCCAAACATTTACTAGTTCGACTTCGAACTCTGCAAGTTCATATTTCGATCTCTGGTGAAACCAGACTCCGAATTCCTATAAAACAGAATCCGAACAATTCTTAACATAGACTCTGAATTTCATTTTGGTTAGACTCCAAACATTTTACTTACTTGCACTCTGAAATGTTGAATAGCTTTTACATACATATTATTCATTTCAAAATGATGTCATGCATTCTGTTATACATGATTTATTATTAAACGATGTCGTTCTTTTTATTTCTAATTAACCATTGGTTGGGTTACACGTGTACAGGTCCCTCCGAATTTCATGGAAAATATGACCGTTGGAGGAGGGAGCCGACCATTGGAAATTTTCCTATAAATAAGAGCTCATTTGAAAGATCTCAACAACAAGTTGATCGATCTAGAGACCAGACGCTGTTAAGGTGATTTATAGAGAGATAAGATTTTCATGCCTTGTGCATAATGAACTTCTCGTTCACATTGCTTTGTGTGACTCAGAATATTGGTGATTACATTCAAGGACTTCCAGGGATAGGAAGACAGATGTGCCAACTACCTTGAAGTTCGAGGGCTTCCTTGCTGAGGAAGACAAAGGTTCCAACTACCTTGATGTTGAGGGATTGTGGGGATAACAAGACAGATATTTCGATCTTTGTATCGAGGGATTAATCTGGTGTGGGTAAGACAGACTTGATTGAATGTATAAATCCAGGGACCTTTATCCAAGGTTGTTGGATACCCTTCTCTTTGGGTTAAAAGATTTATATCTTGTTACTTGTAGTTTTACTACTTGTTTTTCTACTGCATATTGTATTGTAAGGAAAGTATAACCTTTTTATTTTTCCTTACACTTGTACTATGATTAGTTTAGATTCTATATGCTTTAAGGTATAATCTCATATTGTAAACATTGATTCCAATTCTCTAATTGGTGATTAAAGGTGTTGTAAATTTTCTTTAGTTTAAATTTTTTAAACTCATAACTTTCGTTGTCTAAAGAAAACATAGTTATCTGTAACCAACTTTAAAGGTTCCAAAGGAATTTTTAAAGTGTACAATTCACCCCCTATTGTATATTGAGCATCTACATCGTTATTTCGATCCTACAATACATGCATACAATCTTATTTTATGACAAATATAAATTATTTTTCAAAAGAACTCTTATTTGGAATGTAAAAATGGTATCTCTCATCTCACTTTTACTTATATGAGATTTATTCATTATTAACCACTATTTACGTATATTTTGTGTGTATAATTACCATTGATATATTATACCATTAATTATTTAATTCTCATTTTATTATAAGTTTCATCTAATGTTAAAATGTATTATTATTTTAAAATTTTCAAAGTGTTATAGGGAACTTCAGAATGTTGAAAGACTATTTTCCTCAAGAATTTATCAATTATTTTATTAGTGTAATTTCATCTATGATAATTCAAAGTGTTATGGGACAATTTTATTTTAATATATCATTGTAGTATATATATTATTAATGAATTGTACTTCATAAGTGATGAGTGGTGCCCGCTATATCCCCTTAATGCATCAGTAGGTCTCATGAGAAAAACAAGACTATGTTTGGGCTGAGACCTTCACCATTTATGTAGAATTCATGGAAAAGGCCTTAATGGTATGTTTATAATGTCCAATATATGGATTCAATCATTATGATATTATAAATTCATAATCCATGTGAAGAAGAATATACATGGTTTTGAATTTTTATTGAATTATTTGATCATCTTTCATTCAAGCCATATTATGCTCAAGATTATGTTTTAATGGGATGCATACTTTTAGGTATTCACCATTCCTTGTTATTTATTTTTCCACAATATTTATTACACTTACTAATCACTTGAGTTGACCCCTTTCTTAGGATCTTTTTTCCAGAATGCATAGATGTTTATTATTAATGACTTGACCGGATAAATAAGGAATTATGTGAGTTTCCAATGGATTTTTTATGTTGTCTTTCATTTCATTTTATAATGAAAAATATATGTATGTATTCTGGATTCCAAAACTACTAAACTAGTCAGGCCTTTGGGATTCAATTCATGTATCTACGCTAATATAATAATGTAAGGAATCAACTTTGGGAAATTGGGGTCAGGGTCATTATAGTAAGACACAAAATGTTATATATATATTTTGTTTTGTTGATGTTTTTTATTTTATACATTGTATATATTTCGAAATATGGTATCTCATATCTTTTTGTTACATGTAATGAGTGTCTTCCAATCCATAGAAACCCTTCATTTTTTTCTTAATATTATTTATGAAATAATATTTATACAAAAAATTTTGAATTATAGATTAATATTTTTAGGACAATTTCTCCAAATTCCAGAGAGATTAATATCAATTTTACCTAAATTTATAATTAAAATGATAAAATTAAAACTCTTAATACATTAGATAAAGATTTTTTATCAGAATACCATGAATCAAAATTAATGGAATCATAAAGACTATATTCCGGAATATAAAGAATCATGATTTACTTATAGAATCAAGACATGAGAAAAAGCTAAATTATGATTAACTAATATTTATCGATTAATAAATGAAAATGATACACTAATAATCAATACATATAACCATATGAATTTATATTCACTTATCCAACACTTTTAAGCTATCATTTTTTACTCAAAAATTTTTGGAAGAATGAACATCAATCTTGTTGGTATTTAGATGATACGATAGAGTTTATTTTTAATTATTTCCTCCTAGAAAACAACTTTTAAGACATTATATTATCATTGTGTCATGGAGTTCTATATAAATCATTATTTATTACATTATTCCAAGCTCTTAACCCATGATGGTAATGAAATTTATTCATTCATTAGGCTTAAATTTTAGATATTCAACTATAAGAACATTATTTATCAAAAAATCCTTGAATCTAAAAAATGATTTATATGAATATTATATACCCATGTATTCAATATAGTATTCCACAGATATTACATTATTCAATATAAAAGGTATTCTACCTCATATTTCATAACATAATTTATTAAAACTCAGTACAAATATATGGATCGTAATTTAAATAACCAATTTATAACATTGGAAGTTTGTAAAACTAGTTCATTTATAAATAAAATCACTAATACTATTTAATAATGATTATATAGGATACAATAATTAAAATATTTATTATATTAGTTTTCGATAAAACAAATGACACTGAAAAATAATTATTGATATTTGATTATGTTAAGTTGTTTAAAATATTATATTAAGAACCTGACATTTAAATATTATTAGATTTTAATACTTTATTATAATATGAAGGAGTCATACAAATATTGTTATAGGTTGTGTGAAATTATAAAAATGATTTATGTTATTTAATTTTGAATATTAAATTAAATTATTAACCTATCAAAAACATATATATATATATATATATATATAAATTTATATATATATTAACAGAAATATTAAAATAAAACCATCCATTATTTTTAACAATAATTCATAATATTAAAAACTAAAAGTAAGAAATATAGTTCTAGAACTGTAGTGTAAAAAAATGTATGATATAAGAAACTATAATTTTTAAAATTAAAACTAAAAAAATATTTATCTAAATTTAAAAATATTAGACATTATAAAAATTACATTTAAACTTCTTATACCAGTGTACTTATATATATTCTTGTTTATCATCATATTAAAGTGTATTTTTTCTCATTGATTGACATTTTTTTTTGAGTTTGTAAAATTTTGATTGATTTGATTAAGTGTGTAAGCATTGACCAAAATGGTGAGTATGATCTCAATTAAAGAATGGATGGAAACCTAAAGTTAACGGATCTTAGGAAACATACAGTTTACTTTATTGATTTATAATATTTCATACCATTTTTATAATAACATGAATTTTTCCTCTAGTGATAATTCATCTTTACATCTCAAGGTCATGATTAAACTATTGACCTCAAAATTATCTTGATTTATTCATTAGTCTCAAAATGCAATAATTATTTATTGATTTATTTTTTGTGTATTTTCATGTAGGTTGGATTTTGAGGGATATTTATAATTTATCTAAGAAATATGTATTTATCACGTGATCATGAGTTATGGAATATGCAAAATGGTTGTTGAGAGCTAATGTTATCCTATACTCATGATTCTATAAGGAAACTGGGATTATTTATATTCTATAATTTATTCATAAGGGTCCAATAATGTTTTTTCACTATAGTTGGTTTTTTTAATACAGAATAATGATTGTTAATTTCTCTTTTAAAAATATAAATTGTTGCCAAAACAATTTTTTTTAAAAGTTTATTTAGTGTGAATATGAAAAAATATTCTATTAATGATTAAAAAGTTTTGTTTAAATATAATTTTATAACTCATTTAAGGTAAAAATGAAGGGTTTCTAAGAATTAAATGACACCCGTTCAAATTTATCAAATAAATTTGCAAAGAAATTCCCCTGATATACCACAAATGAAATAGAAATAATATATAAACATAATATAAAGAGCATAGTGTGTACCATACACTTATGATGGATTAAACTCTTTCATTATTAAAATACTAGATTAAGTACACTAAGAGGATACAATTAAACTCCCTTCTCTATAGTGTCTCCACAGGATGATTTAAATCACCCATTGTTGGGGTGAGATTTTTTTCTTCATTATAACTAGAGATAATGAGTAATGTTAAAGGAGGAATAAAAAATTTCCAAGATCGATAGATTCTTTGGGTGTGTAGAGGAACAACAAAAATATAATTTACATGCTAACTACATCTTTAAACCTTGAGTGAATGTGATGAAATATAAATAATCATGGTTTAGCCTTTCTATAGACCATAAATTTTTTATTATTCTGCTAATACTAGATAGTGATATTTACTATTAGGCTGAACATTGGGTGAATTTTGAGAATGTCATTTTTTATTGATATTTATTATTTATTAAATAAGTATAAATTTATCTTCAGAGTGTGAGTTATGGAATCTACTATATGGAAGCTTGAATGAAAAATCAAACATTATAGTTGTTGTATCAAATATTTTATATTGCTTATGTGAGGTGTATGTTTTGGTTTTGGTGTTGTTTCTATACTGTATTTTTTCCAGGTATTTCTTAATTGTACTGGTGGACCATTATAACATTATAAATTTTCTCCTAAACCCTTTTCCTAATATTAGACACCAAAAATAGTGATGCAAACCAAGAGGGATATAAATTGAGTATATGGATGTTACATTAATTTAATAGTTTCATTTTTGTGAGTAAACAATGATAACACATGAATTAATGATGAAAACGTATTATATCATCAACATTTCACCATCGAGGTAGATTTATTGTTAATTATAGCTTTACTCCTCTTGTTCTTGAGTCCCTCTTTCAATATTATTGTTTTTGATAAATCCCTATGATAAAAACTAGAATGGAACGAAAAATATTAAAATATTGAAATATTATTTGGCACATGATGTTTAATAATCATGGTTTATTCTCATGAACTATGTAATAGTGAATTTTAATTTCTTGGTTAATCATGATCATGAGTCCTTTATATATTTTTTTAATTATTATTCCAAGGGTTGTTAAAAATATAAAATCCAATAATTCAAATGTTTTTAGATTAACTAATTATTTTGTAGTTAAAACATTTTTACTTGTTGAACATTCAAAAATTTAATTTCTTTCACTAATAGATTTATTACTAAATGGGAAATATTTTTTTATAATCTATACAATGTAAACAGATCTGTTTTATATTATGTTTTTAGGATAACATTTTTTTGTGATTTGTGGGAAGAATATATTATCCATTAAATTTATACATGACCTTTGTAAAGTTCAACATGGTAATTTCATGCGAATTCATTAGTAATAACCATAACTCAATCCTCTTATAAAAAACTTGTTGTTCATAATTTCCTTCAATGATATTGATTCCAAATATTAAACTGAGTGGTCATATTATCCACTAACAAATGTTCATTGATCATTCATTTCTACCACACCATTTTCATTGTGCATAAATATGGATGAATATGGGTTAATTAAATGTTGATGAAAAGGTATTTGAGGATGGCCAAATGTAACAATGAAAATGAGTTGGTGTAACATAAATCAAGTTATGGATAATCATTATTCAACTAGAAATTTATGTGACCTAGAAATACAGTGATAGAAGAACAACCAATGTCTGAAGACACAAATCTAGAGGGTTACATAGGGGATCTCTATAAATATCAGTCTTGGGAGTTAATAATGGTGAAACTACATGTATAAGTCATGAAAATGATCCTATTTGAAGTGATGATTGTCCAATGTTTTAGATATTGAATTTGTGAATAAAAGTAATATAGTCCTCTATGTTATATATCATCTATGTTTCATTATATACTGATAGGGCTTTCATGGGTTATAAATATCACAAGGGGTGTGACATCAAGTCACATGCCTAGGACCTGTAACTTGAGCATGTACTAGTTGTACACACTGAATAACCGAATAGCCCAAGACATCATGTAAAGTTCAGTTCATCGTTGTATAACCTCAATGAAAATGATTTTGGATTGTCCTTTTTATAAAAACAAATCTCATGTGTCACACACTATTTAATATTGGGTAAATAATATATATATTTCGATGATATGATTCTGTGTAGTTAGATATACATGATTAGGTGGAAAAAGGATTTCACATATCATGTCTCATGTTGTACATGTTGTGTAGGTTTAGAACAAATTAAGGAAACTATAATGGATTCTTTCTATCTACTATTGATCCCTACATTAAATGAAAATTATTGTACATACCATGTATTGCATAGTTTTTATTTTTCTTCCTATTTTTCTCACATTAGTGTTAGAATTCGACATATTAATATCTAGTTATAAGATTTTATCCATATAGAATGTGATGGTGGAAATATATTCATCATATTGGGATTATTTTAGAAGTGTTTTAAGAATTTTATGTCTCTTTAGCTCATTAAGATTATGATAGTTATGGTGGGAAGGATAATTGGAGAAATCATGAGGTTGGTAATCCCCATAGAAACATACATGTTTTAGGGAAAGGGTCCTCCATGAAAATAATGAAGTAGAAAACCCATTTTTATGATAGGTTATATATCCTCTATATATGTAGTGAGAAACCACCTTTCCTATTGTGCACATAATATTTCAAGGAAAGATATCTCCATAGGGTTCGATACCCCCATGATTTTAATGCATACCATAGTGGGGAATGGGTCCCCATATTTGGTGAGATTTAGGTAAAAATGAATTTTAGAGGTATAAATTATTTATGAATTGTGTCACAAGGACGATTTTGGAATTTTAATATAGTTTTCATGTCTAGAAACCTTCAAGATATGAACTAAAACTAGGGAATTGAATTTAGGTGTAAAGATTCCACAATATTCTGGGTTTCCATTATTCTATATGGGATGTGGACCTTCATATATAAGAGACGTGAAGATTGAATTCCTTTTCCATCCATGGTTATATTTAACTTCGAGCATAATTTTTTCTTTCTAGATTCTTCGTCTTGATAACCTCAGTCATTGGTTTCTATACAATCAAATTTTTATCTTTATTATTTTTCTTAGGGAATCCTTTTTGGGTTGTTTATAGTCATGCCAAACCAGGCCTTGTATTCATAGATTTTCATCTATGTAGACATCACATACTTCAAGTTTCAATTTGATGTACATTAAAATAAGGGAGTTGGTGGAGTGGGTGATCAATTTCATATGATGGTTCATTGATGAAATTGATTTTTTGAATTTTTATTCCCTGGAGTTTTTATATTGTTGGGAGGTTTCCCCATTTCAAAGGATTATTATACTCAATGATATTTTAAACTGTATATATACCTTTTAGTTTTTCCATTAATATGTTTAAACAGTTTTTTGTGGTCTAATTAGTGGGTTATTATAAGATCAAGTTGTTTGTGTGTATAGTAGTTATTGGATATTTAACATATATTGGTGGTGTTTTATTTCTAGAGGTTTATGTAGGCTAAAGAATCCTATGTGTATTATTACTTCTTGGTGAGAGTTTCCAGTATCTATCCTATTGGAGGTGGTATCAGGGTGTTAATCAAGGCTTACCACTAGCCCAATTGCCCCCAGTCTCCTAGGTCATGTCAAAGTGGATTAGAGGGGATATAATTATTATGATAGAGTTTGGATTTATATTTTATTGAGAGGATTGGTTTTGGATGTTAGGGAAGTGATATTAATGGAATCATGAGATTTTTTGTCATACTAGAGTGACTAGTGTAGGTAAGGTGAAAAAATCATCCTTAAACTAGGAATTTAATAACATGTAAGTCAAACTAGATCTCAAAGGAATAATTTTCATGGAACAATAATGTTTTCATATCAATTATTCAGTGGTAAATTCTAATTTTTTTAATACCCCTCATGAAATTTTTTTAAAGTTATAAAGCATCAATACATTTCTTGGTCATTCCAATCCTTGCATGTTTTCCCTAGTAACTCAATAACTACCAAGGATTACATGTGATCAAGTCAAAATCAGTTTTATGAAACATATTTTATGAAACTATACAATTAAATACAATTGTCTCATTTTAAAAATTCAAAATTTTAATTTTAATATAAAAATAGGTTTTTAATAAAAACATTAATTTTTCGAAGATAAATCACAATGTATTCTATCAAAATTATTTTAATCAATTTTTTGAAAATAATCATTTTAAATCACTACACAATTAAATTTCACAATTCAATTTCAACAATTCAATTCATAAATTTAATTGAAATAATATCTATTAATTTCACATTTTAAATTAAATAATTTAAATATCTATAATTTTCGATCAATTTAACAATCACACCCCAATTAAATGGAATTGTGGTTTTCCCAATTTAGTGCAAAAATTCAATATCTAATGACCTCAACTCAATGAAAATGGGGTTTTAATCAATCCATTGAATGAAATATAACTTATAAGAGTAATTGAATTTAAATCACCAATTGAATTTAAATCAAAAATTGAATTTAATTCAAAAATTGAATTTAAATCAAGAATTTTAGAGTTATTAAAAATTTCGAATCATGAAAGAACAACCTACATCATAATCTATAGATCTCAGAACTCCAAACACTTATTAATATTTTCTATCATATAATTATGATAATGAAAACTATGAATCAAACATATGTTTTAGATCCCAAAACAGAGGGGATTAGATCATCCAAAAAACATGGAGTCTATAAAACCCTGTGGATGAATGTTTAGAGAGTGGGAGATTGATAACAGGAAGAGGAAACTAACCCAGAGAGGATAAACTACTATTATCCAAGGTTCGATCTTCTTCCAATAGGGTTCTATGGGCCAAAAACTACACCAGGGAGCTCTCTTAGAAGGAGAAATTAGTTTCATGTCAAACTGGTTTGTCGGGGACTTAAAAGTGGGGGTTTTGGTTTTTTAAAATAGAATTCCTTATTAAAATAACCATGTACGCATAGTTTTTTGGACTTGGACACACATTTAGAACAAACCGTATGCCCTGTCAGTGCGCCTATTTTAAATGGATGCACAATTTTCCTATGTGGGTATATATTTTTAAAAACCATGTGTATGTTGTAAAAACCCCAGTATTTAGATTTGAATAATTTTCCTAGAGTCCGTGCATGGTTTAGAAAAAATGTGTGCTAATCATGCAGTAGACTATAAAATTATAAAACCATAAAGTTGTTACCTAAAAAACCCCAAACAATACCCAAAGAAAGAATGACTAAAAGGGGGTTAAAGAATACCTGAAAATAGTTACAAGATGTTACAAACTCCCCACTATAGACACTTTCTATCCCAAAAATTCTTATGATGAATATTAATTGCCAAAAAGATGAGGCCACAACTCTCTCATCTTTTCCGCACTCTCCCACATCTCATGATTAAAAAAAATGTGCTACCATAGCACTTGATCCAAAGTTATCATGCTCGCACAAAGTACCTTGGTTTCATAATCATCTATCATGACCGGATGTTCTATCATGGATAAATCAAGTTCAACTTCAATATCACTCCAGTTCAGCACATGAGTTCGAGGAGACATATACTTTCTCAGCATAGATACGTGGAACATGGTATGTATCGAGCTCAGCTTTGGTGGAATCACTAAATGGTAAGAATCATTTCCCAGCATCTCAAAAACCTGATAATTCCCACAAATCTAGGAGAATGATTCCCTTTCCTCCAAATCCTTCAATAACCAAACTGAGGTTAACCTTTGAAGAACTCATGTTCACTAACTAAAAATTCCAATAATCCAAGATGATGATCAAAATAAGATTTATACTGAATATGTTCCATAAACATCCTATGATGAATCCACTGAATATTTGCTGTCTTATCTTGATCTATTCTTTTTCTAACTAAGGAAATCTCACCAATATTTGACCAACACAACATAGATCTGTAAGGCTGACCATATAAATATTCAAAAGGAATCATTCAGATCATGGACTACTAACTATTTTCATAATCACTATCAATCATCCCAAAATGTATTCCCAATCCTCACCAAAATCAAGAATACAATAACATAACATATCCTTAATAATCTGTATATGTCTTTCTGTCTGGCCATCCGACTGTGGATGGTTTGTCATTCTATAATGGACCTGAGATCCTACTACCTCTTAAACTCCTCTCTAAAAGTGATAAGTGATCCAAGGATCCCTATTAGAAACAGTAGTATATGTAACTTTGTTCAAATGAATAATCTCTTTTACATAGAGATTTACTAACTCCCGAACATTGGTTATACCTGGAATGGGTACAATGTGAGCCAATTTAGTCATCTGATAGGTAACAACCCATATCACATTATTCTTTGTCTGGGAACACAAATACCTAACCACAATGCCTATAGATATGTCATCCCACTTCCATGTAGTGACCAGAAGTACATGATTCAAACATGATGGTTTTTGGTGCTCGACCTAAACCTATTTGTATATATAATAATGAGATACAAATTCAGGAATTCCTCACCTCATACCATGACACCCAAATCTAGGATGATTTTCATGAAACATATTTTTGATTCCTAGGTGCACACCCCACTCAGAATTATGGAAATCCACCATCACATTTTTCCTTACAACTAATGGCACAACAAATCAATTTTGATTGAATAGAATTCCATTAATGGAGAATGACCAATAATGCATGGTCTCTCCACTATAAAGAGATTCTACAATTATAAAAAACTCATTTTCTATGTGCTATTACTAAAGAATAAAATTGATAAGATATGACATTAATTTGACACTATCCTAAGAATCCTATGCCTTGATTTTTGGACTCTAATATGCAATTGTGCAAATGGATCAATCAAGTTCCACTCTTCTGTATATTCATTCATAGCATGATTTAGTTGTTTCCTACGCAAATCATCAATAATTGAATTCCCTTTCCCTGGGGTATAAGAAATTTATAAATTAAAATATTGTTGTTATTCCACCCAAAGCATCTAGTATAGACTCAAATCATTTTTTTTGCGAGAATATATGAATCAACCTCTTCTGGTCTAAAAACATGGTAAAACTCTATCCATAAAGATAGTGCTTCCAAATATTATGATCATTCATCACAACTATAAGCTCAAGGTTGTTTTTTGGGTAATTCCTGTCATGTTACCTAATATGAAGACATCCATAAGAAACATCGTGAACACCTTTTATAAGAAGGTTACCAAGACCTAAACCTGATTCCTAACAAAAGACTACATTACCATACCGAGCCTCTAGAATAATCAACATTGGTACATTAATAAAAATATGTTTTATCTTGACAAAATATCATTGATATTTTTCATCCCATGAAAAATTTACTCCCTTGAGTCATAGCCTTCACCGAAGAAGCCAAATTTGAGATGACCATTACAAATTGATGATAATAACCAACTAGACCAATGAAAATACATATCTCGAAAACATTTTTTCTTTGTTACAATATCATAACAGGCATTAAATTTTTAGGCTCAACTAAAATACCATGTTCTAAAACGACATGCCCCAATAATTTTCCTTAAAAAAAACATAAATAATATTTTTAAAGCATTTAATAATAAAAATGATATCTCAAAAATTCCAAAAATTACTCTCTGATGATGCATATGATCATTTTTGGAAATGGATTAAATTAAGATATAAACCAAAAATACTACCACAAAGGTATCAAGATACTCGTGGAAAATACTCTTCATTAAATCCATAAAGACTGTAGGATAAGTTGTTAAACCAAATGGCATGAAAAATTACTCATAATGGTCGTACCTACATTAAAAAGATGTCTTATGAACATATTATTATTTTATCCTTGACTGAGGGTAAACAGAATGATGATAAATCTTCATGAACCACTTCTCCCATTTCAACTGATCACAAAGATCACCAATCCACAAAAAAATACTTTTTATTTATCATAACTAGATTGAGTTTCCCATAATCAACATAAGTTTTCAATGAACCATTAGCCTTCTTTCCCAAGAGAACCGGTTTTTCCCAAGGTGACACAGTCAGGAGTATAAATCCTTTCAATAGAACATCATCCAATTGATTTTTTAGATACATAATTTCATATAGTCCAATGTAGTAAGAGGGAATATATTCTGGTTGATTTCTAGACACCTAGTTGATGAAAAACTATTCCACTCTTACCGGTGATTTAATTGAAAAACCAGAAGGAAACACATCAGGAAACATGAAAAAAACTAGAGGGAGATCACTGCTTGAACATTCCCACTCTAGATCAAAAGAAAACAAAGATATCAAATTCACCAGTTCTGGATAAGTAGGACCATATTTACTTGACATTGGGTCCAATTCTCCTAGGAAGACTCCAAAAATGACATTTGGTGTAGTAAAGGAGAAATGTACAAGATAACAATTTATCTGAGATTTGATGACAATGATCCAATCTATCCCAAAAATGGTGTTAAGATATTTCATATTGAGAATGATAAAAATGAAATAATGACCAACATTAGATCAAGAGAAAACACAAGTGGAACTATAGAGACCCTAATATCTCTTCATACCAATTGGTGTTCTAATAAACATTAAATAAGACAAATAGAGCAGTCACCACTAATGAGTCTATTGTAGAGGTACCTCTCAAATTAACAGGACCTGGATATGCTTCCAATAGATAATCTTACACAACTTGGTGAATCTTAATTATTGATTCCTATTGATAGAACACTTTTCTATGTGATGTATCTGATTTCCCAGATGTTTTAGAAGGTTCAGATTATCCAATTCCACTATTTGGAGTGGAATTGTAACATCCCAGGTAAATAAAGAATAAAGAATTTTCATATTTATTAATATTTACGAATTAAATATTAATTTTAATTAAAAGAGTTTCTACGTTCGATAGTGTACTCAGTACACAATGATGAGTTTCATTGAAAACTTACGTTGCACACAAGTAATAAAATAATATTATTTTAAATGATAGTTAACGAGTAGCCGTTGTACTGGTGGGAATGGATACAAATAACTAAAATATTACTATATATGTTTTTAAATGTTTTTAAATTTACCCAATAAAAGATAAAGGCTTAAAATATGGAAAGAGTTCAATTTTAGGCATTTATACCCTAATTTTCACGAAAGGTCCACTTATCACCTTTTGACGGAGAACAGTCATTAAATATAGTTTTCATCGATCTTATAAATTATTTTGGACCAAATATAACTCTTCTTTAGAATAGGGATATCAAAATTTACTTTGTGTAAATTTTTGGTACCTTTCTGATAAAGTTCATTTTTTTCAGGAATAGTGTAAAATGTTGTATTTTAATTCAAAACCTCTTTTTAATCTAATTTATTTATATGATTATATTATCTTTTGAATTGGTTTTAATGTGAAATTAGAAAATATTTTTACCATTAAATCCAATAGTGGTCGTTGGAATTAATTTCACTTTGAAATCGGACTTAAACTAGTGTCAATCTTTTGATACTTATGGTTTCAAAAAAACACGCTATTTGCTCTGACAGCGGGAATTAATTATTAAATTAATTAATGTGACTTATATGTTTTGAATTTTGTAAAATAGACTTCATTTTTTAATTCGTAATATCAAATATAGCTTAGGGTGAATTTTTGGTAATTTTCTGAAAAACATCATTTTTTGATGAATACTGAAACCACTAAGTGGTACTTATAAAGACTGATTTTCCGTTTAAATGAAATTTTGCCATCATTGTGTTTTGAATTTCAAAAATCCGACATACATGGTTGTCATTAAGAATTAAAATGTGGTTCAATGAGATTATAATAATTTTTTGGTGAATAGTAACTTATTAAGTTCTTAATCGCGATTAGTGGTAATTAATGTAGTTTAAGGTAAAAATAATGCTTTAATAAAATAAGATGAGCTTGACACATGTCCTACCCTCATTGGTTGTGTCATGGCCGACCATGAAAAGCCATGGGTCAACTTGGGGACCCCATGGAGACACTTTGGTTGGGAAATGACATAAATAACTTTTTATTTAATGTAAAAGTAAAAATGACACAAACATGATATGTTTTACTAAAACAATTTTTAAATGGGGTTATACAAGTCAGATTTTTTATTATAAATATTCATTGGAAATCTAAAAAGATTTCCTACATTATAGTATTTTTTTATAATTTTTAGACATTAAATAAATTAAATTATTTATGACATAATAATGATGCAGCGATGACATCATTATTTGACGATTTAAATAAAATGGAAAGATAATGTATAATCTATGAACTACACATGTCAAAAACCAATTGTATGAGTGGATTTCGAACCCTTATCACCATATCCACGAATTATATCAATGTGGGACCTTTTAAAACAGAAACACATTTTCAAATAAAGTAATATTTCTTTACATTCCAAAAGTGCCCCTCCTCTCCTCTTATAAAAGGCCCCCACCTCTACCACCTTACACACACTCCTCAAGCCTTTGGCTCGGCCAAATCCTGCCCATTTACTCTCTACACATCCCTATCCTCATCCTAGAGGATTCCCTTTGGGCATAATCCTTTCAAAGGAAGCCTTTAGGCTCAAATCAAAAGGAGTTACACTTTTAAAGGTAATTCATTCTCTCATGTTCATTTGTATTATTTTGCTTCTACAACCCCCTAAACTCTTTTTATTTATTTCTTTTGTAACAAAACCAGTATCTTCAATATACTAGGATGTTGTTATATGATTTATTCGAGCTAAACTCTCACACAACTACATCAAATGGTTAAAGAACATACGGTTTCCGTGGATGGCGAAATTGTGCCTCCCGAAACGATGATTGTTCAATACTCATTTAACACCTTCAAAGGTGGCCATTATGATGTCACTATTTTTATATATGATATATAATATGTTTATTTTATACTTATACTTCTTTATTTTTCATTTTTGTCTTTTATTTATGGATTCCATTATGGGTATACGCGATATCTTCATTTTAGGAAGTGCGGACTACCGCCCCCTCAAAGTGATGTGATTCGTTAATGCCATATGTGGGACGTGTAAAGGATGGATTTAAAGTTATTATATATTATTTTATACTGGAATTATAATATACCTCTATATAATTATTATTTCATTCCATTAAAGTATGATATAGAAATGAAAGTATTGTTCATGCATACGTACGGCTTACCATCTCCATGAACGGTGCATTTCATTTCTTATCCCCAAATGTAATGTACTATTAAAAGTACATGTATATAATGGATATATATAATTAATGATATATCTAAATGATGAATATAATTCTGGAATTAAAATATACATACCTCTCATTTAGTTTTAATTCCATTAATATGACAAAGAAATGAAAGTAGCGTTCATGCGTACGTACGGCTTACCGTCTCCATGAACGGTGCATTTCATTTCTTACCTCTAAATGATTATGTAATATTATAAATACATGTATATGCTGGATATATATGATATATATGATATACAAATCAGGAATGTCATTCTAGATATAAAGAACCTTTTACCACACGAACAACATGTAATTGTAACAAGTCCACATTCTACTTAAGAACCAAATATCGACAAAACAAACATTATTAACTTAAATAGTTACATAATGTTTATAACATGGAAATAAGTGATATAAAAGGAATAATTAACACTAAAAAGGTTCTTAATCAAGTATAAATTAACTCAAGTTTATTATTCAGGACGTTAAAGAACGATCATGTCAAGTCGGACCCGAGGTAAGGTACTTCGTCTCAATCTCCTTTCATTGAGGCATATTTTATTTTATACACAACCTTCTTTTATACGGTGTATAAAACCCTTTGAATTTTACTTTTATACAAAAGGAATCTTTTTCTACGAAGCGTTTTACAAAACAAAAAAAAAGGAATGTTTTTTTAACGTACGTGGTGACAATGACCTTTTCCGCCGCCGCGAGTATTATTTGGTCATTGGCTTTCTCAACAAGCCGTAATGTTTTTGGAATAAAATAAATACCATATAATCTTTTATGAATTTTGGTATTGAAAATGGTTTTGAAAAAGGATTCTATTATATCGATATATTTATGATATATTGTGGTTGAAATGTGGAAATGTTATCATTCCTTTATATTGGTTTTATGTTTTATGATTTTATACTGGTACTTGGACATTTTAATGGGTGGTTACGTTATAAACCATATGACGGGTGGTGCCGTGAATACCCGGACGGGTAGTTATGTTATAACCTCCAATGCATTGGGTATGGAAGTCGGCCGTATGTCCATTCCATTAAGTATGTATGGAAATTGTCCGTATGGCTATTCCATTAAGTGATATGTGTGGGAGTCGACCGTATGGTTATTCCACTTAAGTATGTTTATGTCCCATGTTACTGTTATATATGTTATGTGTTATTTATATGGGTTTTATGGTAATCCTTTGGTTACAAAAAGGTATGTAATGATATTTTATTCAGTGAAGATTTTTTTTACTACTTAATAAAGGTGATAAGTATTACCTTGATAAAGTATACATGGTTTACTTTTTGTTTTGATAAACTAACAGTTTTTATTCTTTGTGTATCCCTTACTGTGTTTTTATGCTCATCCCAAGTTTTTGAAATGTTTTTCACAGGACTTAGAGTGGAATAGTGTCAAGGATGGGATCAAGGGAAAGTCATGCTACCTAAAACATGAAACTAGACATGTTTCTTTTTAAGAGTTTTCATTTTATGGAAATTTAGTAGAAGCGACTACTTTGTAATCTTTTGAGATGTAATAGTTGTGTCCTAATTCTCTAAAACTCTAAAACTGAAAAGATCCTCAATGTGAATTACTCATTTAATTCAATATTAAGTAATGTTTAAGGCTGGGGCCTTAAAGTTGGTATCAGAGGGAGGTTTAGACAACTTTATGAGTTAGAAAAGTGTTAAATTATAATATGATTGAAATGATATAGCATTTACGGATTACCATGTTGCTTCGCCTAAGATATTTCTATGTTCAGAATGGTTTTCCGAAGAGGAAACAAAGCAGCTATGTTGGGACGACATCAGGAGGAAGATAACCTTCCAAATCAGCAACCTGAGATGGTCGGAATCGGAACTGAACAATTTGTTGCAGTGATGGCATAGTTGACTCAGGCTATAAATGGTGGTGGTATCCATGAACGAGATCAGCCAGATCAACCGTAGAGGAACATGTCAGTGGTGGAACATTTCATGAGGCAACATCCCCCATCATTCAGAGGATCATCTGACCCTGTGCAAGCTGAAGGGTGGATTAAAGCACTAGAGAAGATTTTTTATGTCATGGGGTGTTCAGAACATCAAAAGGTTAGTCTTGCTGTTTACCGTTTTGAAGGTGAAGCTGATCAGTGGTGGTCAATGGTGAAAAGTATAAGGGATAGTGATGAGATTGAGGATCTTCACTGGGACGAATTCAAAGGTATGTTTCTTGAGAAATATTTTCCTAAGGTGGTTCGTCTTAGGATAGAAAAACTGTTCCTTGATTTGAGGCAGGAGGATGATTCAGTGGCTGCTTATGAAGAAAAGTTCACTCGATTGGAAAGGTATGCTCCAAACTTCATACGAGATCTTGATAGTAAAATAAACCGTTTTTACTCAGGATTAAAGCCAAAATATCGAAGGGCATTATCTTCTCGTGAGTTTAAATGTTATGAAAAGCTTGTTCGATGTGCTGAGAAGGTGGAAATGGAGTTTTCCGATGATGAGGTGTTCTATGAAAAACAACAGAATAAGAGGTCTAGTTGGCAGGTAAAGGGGAAGAATTCATCAAAGAAGCAAGGTGGTAAGAAAACCAAATATCCATCCTATGAGAAGTGTGGTAAAATGCATCCTGGAGAATGTTTATCCAAGTCTAGTAAGTGATTTCGGTGTGGGAAGTCTGGTCATATTGCTCGTAACTGTAAGGAAGATGATCAAGCAGGAAATGAAAAGCCAACAGTAAGATGTTTTAAGTGTAATGAAATGGGTCATTATGCAAACGAGTGTCCAATGAAGAACTCAACTGGGGGAATGCAGCCAGACTACAAGGAGAAAGGGGTGGTGAAATCCTTTGCAACAACTTCAGAAGATGATGGGCCATCGAATGAAGTTGTATCAGCTCCAGGGAGCTCAGTATTTTTCGAAGATTGACTTGAGGTCGGGGTACCATCAGTTGAAAGTAAAAGAAGCAGACGTTCTGAAGACTGTGTTCCGTACTAGATATGGCCGTTATGAATTTTTAGTTATTCCTTTTGGGTTAACCAATGCACCTGCTTTATTCATGGAACTTATGAATAAAATTTTCCATGAGTTCTTGGATAAGTTTGTGTTTGTGTTTTGAGGTTTGGGAAGAGGTTATCTGTGCCTTGTGATTCACAGTTGAAGAATGAGTTTTTATGTGAGGCTCATAGTTCCCCGTTTTCAGTTCATCCTAAAAGTACTAAGATGTACAGAGATCTGCGGGAGTATTACTGGTGGGATGGAATGAAAAGAGACATTACTGATTTTACTGTGAAGTGTTTGACATGTAAACAGGATAAAGCAAAGCGGCAGTTACCAAATGGGATTCTTCATCCTTTACCAGTTCCAGAGTGGAAATGGGAGAATATATCCATTGACTTTATTGTGGGATTACCGAGGACATCTCGAGGTAATAATTCAATTTGGGTTATTGTTGATCGCTTGACCAAATCTGCTCATTTTCTTTCTATACGAGATACTTTCTCTCTAGATCAACTTTCCCGTTTGTATCTTAAAGAGATAGTTAGGTTACATGGAGTTACTCTCTCAATTGTATCTGATCGTGATCCCAGGTTCACATCTAACTATTGGAAAGGCCTTCAGAAGTCGTTGGGTACTGAATTAATTTTTAGTACATCTTTTCATCCTCAATCAGATGGGCAGTCAGAACGAACAATCCAGACATTGGAGGATATGATATGAGCTTGTTCTACGGATTATCAGGGAAGTTGGGACCAACAACTTTCTTTGGTTGAGTTTTCTTATAATAACAGTTTTCATTCCAGTATACAGATGGCACTATTTCAGGCATTATATGGGAAGTGGTGTCGAACTCCATCATTTTGGGATGAAGTGGGTGAAAGGAAGTTTATGGGGCCAGAATTGGTAGAAGTGTAACACCCGAGACTTTTATGTTATATAAATCATCAAAGGAATCTTTTTCTACACAACACTTTCTTGGCTTGCTTTACACGCAATCACGACCTTCCTCGATAGCTTGCGTTGTACGCAATACCGAGTTTCACTAAACAACAATATGCTATTAAAACTAGCCGTTATGAATAGTAATAACCACTTTTTGAAATTTAATAAATTTTATTTTTCAAAATCGACTTCATTTTTGGACTCAGAATATCGAAATTAGCCTATGGTGAAATTTTGGTATTTTTCTGAAAATTTCAATTTTTGATGAATAGTGAATCCACTAAGTGGTAGGTTAAAAAATGAATTTTGCATAAAACTTAATTTTACCACTTCTGTGAATGGAATTTCAAAAATCCGACAGAAACGGTTGATATCAATAAGTAAAATGTGGTTCAATGAGATAAAAATAATTTTTTAGTGAATAGTAACTTGTTACTTTTTTTACCGCGGTTAATAGTAAATAGGGTAACTAAGGGTAAATATGATATTACTATTACCCTAACACATGTCCTAATTCTATTGGATAAGTTTAATTCGACCAAAAACAACCTTATGAATAAAATATGACCATTTAGGCCCAATTGAGTTAGATTATGTCATTTATTATTAATTTATTTAAAGAAGGGTTAAAATAGTTAAAATCAACGTTTAATAAGTAAATCATTTTTAATATGGGGTTACACATAAGATAAATTCAACAATAAATATTAATCAGAAAGCTAAAAATATTTCCTACATAATGGTATTTTATTTATAATTTTTAGACATTAAATAATTTAATTTAATTATGACACAACGATGATGCAGTAATTATCTTATTTATGAAATACTGACATAATTGATGTTATAAACACCAAAATAAATGTAATTTGATACTTTTTATGAATTAAAATAATTTTCAAGGTTACTATGATATATTAGTGTTTATTTAATCAACTTGGTTCGAACATATAATTCTGTTATGACTTACAGAAAAATCATATATCAAATAGTGTCAAAATTGACACAAAATAGTTTTTAAATCAAATATTATATTATTAATTGTTATTTTATTCCTAAAAATCTAAGGGTCGGCCAAATGACTTATATAAGGATATATATATTAATAATAATCAATTTGGGGTTCGTTTGGAATGTTATAGTAAGTGTATTAACCATATAGTGAAAGAAAACAAAAAGACATGGTAAAAGTTAAATTACTTAACTTAGAGTTAAATCTAATTGATAAGGTTAAAATAATACCCTAAAATTGTCTAAATCATATTGGTTGATAGGATTTCGACCGTTCCCCACTTTAGCTTCGAAATAAGACCCTTTGGAACCATTATAAACCGATTTTGACTTTAATATAAAATAATATTTTGAGATATTCCTAAGGTGCCCCTCTCCTCCCTTATAAAAGGGCACCTCCTCCCCCTCCTCCTCACACCGATTTGAGCACTCAAGCTCGGCCAACCCATGCCATTTTCTCCTCTCCACTTACCTAGAATAATCCTATAGGTCCTGGTCTTCTTCAAAGACCAATCGTTGTTTCCTAAGTGGAGGATTCAAAGAGGCGTTCCAAAGAAGAGGTAATATCCATTACCGATCTTTTCAATTTCTTTCTTCTTCAAATTCTTCTTCTTTAGTTGTTTCATGATAACATCAGTATTACTTACATACTGATATGTTATTATAAATATGAAACAACCCTAATTTACCTTCTATCCATCCTACGGAAAAAATGAAATCCCCGCGCGTGCGTACGTACGGAATACCGTCTCCACGCCGTGGTGTAATCTATTTTTCCACCATCACTTTACAAGGATGGGTATAATGGTGTAATGAGTAAGTATTTATGATTATTATAAAGTAATATTGATACTGAAATAATATATATATACTCCAATATAGTTCCACGATCATAGGAATGATATCATCACTCGTGCGTACGTACGGAATACCGTCTCCACGATGTGATGCGACTCGTTCTACATGATCCTCATTACATAGTAATTATATAAATGAATTGAATGAATAAATATGATATATGTTACACTAATACCATTCTGGATATAAGGTATCTATAACCTTAAAAGAAGAATAAGAATGTATTCGGCAAAACACGCATAAGAACAAAAGGCAATAAAGACCCGAGTAACAAGTAACAATGAAATATTACTAACAAGAAGCTAAGAATATGACCATATATGATATCATATCAATATGTATGATTCTGGAACAAGTCAATAACATTATTTAAACCATTATACAGGAGCTTCAGACACGTACAAAGCAAATCGGACCTAAGGTAAGGGAAAATATCACAATCTCATTTTTATCCGAGATTGTTTTTACTTTGAAATTTACTGGGGTGTATTTTATCATCCAAATCCATGTTTCCTCAATATGTAATATTATTTCCATTCACCTAAAATTGTTTAAATCCTATTTTACCCTTTTATTAGTTTTTAGTAATAGATATGAATGGAATCTTTTGTCGTTTTTCATACGAGGTACTTTTTTTGACTTTTCCGACAAAAGTACGAATAATGTTTTTTTTAACTTATACGGCATGAATGGATTTCTAAAACATTATTTCCAAGAAGTTTCCTTTACAAGTATTCATGTTTATTTTTAATCAACTTCTTTTTGTTTAAAATTGTATGACATGTTAAGAAAGGAAAAGTTTTTTTTTGAAGTAGAAAGGATATTTTCCTCAAGAATGGAGTTCAAATGTTTTATCAAAATTATTTTCCATCTAAGATAATATAGGGTTCTGTTTTTATCCCTATTATTACACTGATTTGATTATGTTTTGAGGAAATTATTTTTATGAAGTCATTTACCTTATATGATTTGTTATATGATGTCATGATGTTTCAAGAATCCCATTTTTGTTACATGTGTTATGCGATGATGTATGATTTATGATTATGTGGCACACATAAGAAAGGATTCATTATAAGATGGGTGGGACCTATATCTCCCTCCAATGCATTGGGTAAGGATTTATATCGCATGAGATAGACATGGTTGGAACTGAAGGTTATTTCGGTTCAGTGAAACAGGACTGAAACGAGGAGTGAACTCGGTTCAGAAATGGACTTTGTCCGCTAAGATAGTCTTGGCATTTAGTCATGACTAACAAGAAATGATTTTCCATGATTATGTGTGCATGCCACAAAGTTTCAAGTTTCATGTTATGATTATGGGGATCTCATTTTCACTTCTATGATTTATTCCATGTTAAGATATTATGATCTCTTTTGCAGGTTATGATTTTCAATAAGATATGATATGATTTTTATTTCCTTTATTTTCCCTTGCTGAGCATTTGAGCACACCCTTTTATGTTTTCTTTTCCCCAGGTCAGGAAGATGGATATTAAGTAGAATATGCTAAAAGGGACCCTAGATATGATGAAATAAATGGGAGACACTGTAGAAGATTTATGAACCAGTTGTTTATGTTTCCCAGTTTCTAAAGACACTATACCTATACGGTCCTTTGTGGTTTTGTCATATGTTGTAATAAGTGTGCTTCAATTTTGAAGTATTAACAATGTATGTAAAGTATGGGTCGGTATAAGAAGAGATGGCAGAAAAAGTTCAGCTGATTCAGAAACACATGAGAAGAGCTCAGAGCAGGAAGAAGAGTTATGCGGATAAGCGGAGGAAGGATCTATCTTTCGTGGTATGTGATCATGTTTTTCTCAAGGTTTCTCCTTGGAAAAGTGTGATGAGATTTGGTAAGAAAGGAAAGTTGAGTCCAAGGTTCGTTGGACCATACGTAATTCTGGAGAGAGTTGGATCAGTTGCATACCGAGTGTCTTTACCGCCGAGTTTATCTCAGGTACACAATGTTTTTCATGTTTCAATGTTGAGGAAGTATATGCCAGATCAATCTCATGTTTTGAGTCCAGAGGTAGTTCAGCTGGAAGAGAACCTATCTTGTGAGGAACAACCGGTCCAGATTCTTGACCACAGGGAGTAGGTGTTACGGAATAAGGTGATTCATCAGTTAAAGGTTTTTTGGAAAAACCATGTGATTGAAGAGGCAATGTGGGAATCTGAAAATGCTATGAGGGATAAATACCCCCACTTATTTTGATAAGTGAATAAAATTGCGAGGACGCAATTCCCAAAACGGGGGAAGGATGTAACATCCCAGGTAAATAAAGAATAAAGAATTTTCATATTTATTAATATTTACGAATTAAATATTAATTTTAATTAAAAGGGTTTCTACGTTCGATAACATACATGGTACACAACGATGAGTTTCTTTGAAAACTTACGTTGCACACAAGTAATAAAATAATATTATTTTAAATGTTAGTTAACGAGTAGCCGTTGTACTGGCGGGAATGGATAGAAATAACTAAAATATGACTATATATGTTTTTAAATGTTTTTACATTTACCCAATAAAAGATAAAGGCTTAAAATACAGAAAGAGTTCAATTTTAGGCATTTATACCCTAATTTTCACGAAAGGTCCACTTATCACCTTTTAACGGAGAACCGTCATTAAATATAGTTTTGATAGATCTTATAAATTATTTTGGACCAAATATAACTATAGTTTAGAATCGGGATATCAAAATTTACTTTGTGTAATTTTTTTTTACCTTTCTAATAAAGTTCATTTTTTAATGAATAGTGTAAGATGTTGTATTTTAATTCAAAACCTCGTTTTAATCTAATTTATTTATATGATTATATTATCTTTTGAATTGGTTTTAAAGTGAAATTAGAAAATATTTTTACCATTAAATCCAATAGTGGTCGTTGGAATTAATTTCACTTTGAAATCGGACTTAAACTAGTGTCAATCTTTTGATACTTATTGTTTCATAAAAACACGCTATTTGCTTTTACAGGGGGAATTAATTATTAAATTAATTAATGTGACTTATATGTTTGTAATTTTGAAAAATATACTTCATTTTTGAATTAGTAATATAAAATATAGCTTAGGGTGAATTTTTTGTAATTTTCTGAAAAACTTCATTTTTTGATGAATAGTGAAACCACTAAGTGGTACTTATAAAGACTGATTTTCCATTTAAATGAAATTTTGCCATCATTGTGTTTTGAATTTCAAAAATCCTACATACATGGTTGTAATTATGAAGTAAAATGTGGTTCAATGAGATTATAATAATTTTTTGGTGAATAGTAATTTATTAAGTTCTTAATCGCGATTAGTGGTAATTAGTGTAGTTTAAGGTAAAAATAATGCTTTAATAAAATAAGATGAGCTTGAAACATGTCCTACCTTCATTGGTTGTATCATGGCCGACCAAGACAAGCCATGGGTCAACTTGGGAACCCCATGGAGACACTTTGGTTGGGAAATGACATAAATAACTTTTTATTTAATGTAAAAGTAAAAATGACACAAACATGATATGTTTTACTAAAACAATTTTTAAATGGGGTTATACAAGTCATATTTTTGATTATAAATAGTCATTGGAAAGCTAAAAACTTTTTCAACATCATAGTAGTTTTTTATAATTTTTAAACATTAAATAAATTAAAGTATTTATGACATAATAATGATGCAGCGATGACATCATTATTTGACGATTTAAATAAAATGGAAAGATAATGTAAAATATATGAACTACACATGTCAAAAACCAATTTTATGAGTGGATTTAGAACCCTTATAACCTTATTCACTAATTATAGCAATGTGGAACCTTTTAAAACCGAAAAACATTTTCAAATAAAGTAATATTTCTTTACATTCCAAAACTGCCCCTCCTCTCCTCTTATAAAAGGCCCCCACCTCTACCACCTTACACACACTCCTCAAGCCTTTGGCTCGGCCAAATCCTGCCCATTTACTCTCTACACATCCTTCTCCTCATCCTAGAGGATTACCATTGGGAATAATCCTTTCAAAGGAATCCTTTAGGCTCAAATCAAAAGGAGTTACACTTTTAAAGGTAATTCATTCTCTCATGTTCATTTGTTTTATTTTGATTCTCCAACCCCCTAAACTCTTTTTATTTATTTCTTTTGTAAAAACACCAGTATATTCAATATACTAAGATGTTTTTATATGATTTATTCTAGCTACACTCTCACACAACTACATAAAATGGTTAAAGAACATACTGTTTCCGTGGATGGCGAAAGTGTGCCTCCCGAAACGATGATTGTTCAATACTCATTTAACACCTTCAAAGGTGGCCATTATGATGTCAATATTTTTATATATGATATATAATATGTTTATTTTTTACTTAGGCTTCTGTATTTTTCATTTGTGTCTTACCTTTATGGCTTCCATTATGGGTATACGTGATATCTTCATTTTAGAAAGTGCGGACTACCGCCCCCTCAAAGTGATGTGATTCGTTAATGCCATATGTGGGACGTGTAAAGGATGGATTTAAAGTTATTATATATGATGTTATACTGGAATTATAATATACCTCTATATAATTATTATTTAATTCCATTAAAGTATGAGATAGAAATGAAACTAGCGTTCATGCGTACGTATGGCTTACCGTCTCCATGAACGGTGCATTTCATTTCTTATCCCCAAATGTAATGTACTATTAAAAGTACATGTATATAATGGATATATATAATTAATGATATATCTAATTGATGAATATAATTCTGGAATTAAAATATACATACCTCTCATTTAGTTTTAATTCCATTAATATGACAAAGAAATGAAAGTAGCGTTCATGAGTATGTACGGCTTACCGTCTCCATGAACTGTGCATTTCATTTCTTACCTCTAAATGATTATGTAATATTATAAATACATGTATATGCTGGATATATATGATATATATGATATCCAAATCAGGAATTTCGTTCTAGATATAAAGAACCTTTGACCACACGAACAACATGTAATTGTAACAAGTCCACTTTCGACTTAAAAACCAAATATCGACAAAACAAACATTATTAACTTAAATAGTTACATAATGTTTATAACATGGAAATAAGTGATATAAAAGGAATAATTAACTCTACAAAGGTTCTTAATCAAGTAGAAATTAACTCAAGTTTATTATTCAGGACGTTAAAGAACGATCGAGTCAAGTCGGACCCGAGGTAAGGGACTTCGTCTCAATCTCCTTTCATTGAGGCATATTTTATTTTATACACAACTTTCTTTTATATGGTGTATAAAACCCTTTGAATATTACTTTTATACAAAAGGAATCTTTTTCTAAGAAGTGTTTTACAAAACGACAAAAAGGAATGTTTTTTTAACGTACGTGGTGACAATGACCTTTTCCGCCGCCGCGAGTATTATTTGGTCTTTGGCTTTCTCAACAAGCCGTAATGTTTTTAGAATAAAATAAATACCATATACTCTTTTATGTATTTTGTTATTGAAAATGGTTTTGAAAAATGATTCTATTATGTCAATATATTTATGATATATTGTGGTTGAAATGTGGAAATGTTATCATTCCTTTATATTGGTTTTATGTTTTATGATTTTATACTGGTACTTAGACATTTTAACGGGTGGTTACGTTATAAACCATATGACGGGTGGTGCCGTGAATATCAGGACGGGAGGTTACATTATAACCTCCAATGCATTGGGTATGGAAGTCAGCCGTATGGCTATTCCATTAGGTATGTATGGAAATTGGCCGTATGGATATTCCATTAAGTGATATGTGTGGGAGTCGACCATATGGTTATTCCACTTAAGTATGTTTATGTCCCAAGTTACTGTTATATATGTTATGTGTTCTTTATATGGGTTTTATGGTAATCCTTTGGTTACAAAAAGGTAAGTAATGACATTTTATTCAGTGAAGAGTTTTTTTTACTACTTCATAAAGGTGAAATGTATTACCTTGATAAAGTATACATGGTTTACTTTTTGTTTTGATAAACTAACAGTTTTTATTCTTTGTGTATCCCTTATTGAGTTTTTATGATCATCCCAAGTTTTTGAAATGTTTTTCACAGGACTTATCGTGGAATAGGGTCAAAGATGGGATCAAGGGAAATTCATGCTACCTAAAACATGAAACAAGACATGTTTCTTTTTAAGAGTTTTTATTTTATGGAAATTTAGTAAAAGAGACTACTTTGTAATATTTTGAGATTTAATAGTTATGTCCTAATTCTCTAAAACTCTAAACCTGAAAAGATCCTCAATGTGAATTACTCATTTAATTCAATATTAAGTAAGGTTTAAAGCTGGGCCCTTATATGAATAGACATATAAGAACTTATGTTTCTGATCTAAGAATATGCATAAGCCACATATCATGGGTGCCTCAGTGAAAACCCTCTTTGAATTACCAAACATTCCACACTATTAACAAATCAATACAACAATAATAGGAACTACAGGAGGTTCAGAATGACTATACTATTGATAACCACCATCATAATCATCACACTTCCTCTTTCTTTTTCATGAACATGAACTATCATGAGGAGGGAAAGATACTCACGTCAACCCTGACATTCTATCCAAGTCTATTTTGACCATCAATTCTCTATCTAGAACATCAGCTTAAGAAGGAAGCATCATCAAGAAAACCAAAGAGTATATATCTTGTCAAAGTCCAATCATGAACCATCTAGAATTATCTTATCATTCAATAAAATCTCAAGTGAAAACTACATGAACTCATCAAAACAGTTTTCCCACTTTTTTATGGTCTTTTCAGTTTACTAATGTTTGAAAAACTCAATATCCTTGTACAAAAACATCATCAAACGATAGAACTAGTTAGTGAAAAGGATTCTAAAGTCCTTACACCCAATTACCTCACGATTCTTCTCCATTAGCATCATGTCCCACCATCTCCTACTTAGTATATTATGCACGAAGGTTGAACACTTCACATTGAATTCATATGGTGTCTCCAATAACCCAAAAAAACACTCCATCCTTCTCAGCAATTCTATATCCTCTTGAGGATCATTTGTACCCTTGAACCTAGATAAATTACGGTGAAGTAATTACTAAGAACAATTCCAAAGATCATCCCATTTAGGTTCCATAGTTGGAGCCCGAATGGGAGCTGGTGGTGGTGTAAGTCCTAGTGACTGGATAGTACACACAATCACCTCAACCAGATTCGGTTCCACAAGAGAATTTTCCCACTGAGGTTTAGCATTGGTTTTCTCTTGGATATTATTTTCATGTCTTCTTGGAGGTATGATTTTAGAGAACATCATAAGAAAACAACGAATACATCTGATTAACAATCAAACTGAGAAATGAGGGAATATTAATACCATTAGATAGATAACCAAGATTTGGATTTCACAATATCTAAATAAAAGGAATGGAAAATACTATAACTAATCCTCTAGACATCATTCCCTAACCACCCTTGGTGACTAAAAGTTCACTGTATTGTGAGTCGGTCCTGAACTCAATCGCAACTACCTCCAATGTCCAGACAAGATTACACAAATACATACTAACCTCAAGGAAATAAGCTCTACCCAGAGCTATGATACCACTTTATCATGAACCGACATGGGAAACATGGTAACCTAATAACAGAGCTCACACTGGCAGAGCCTGAAGGGAATTCCCAATCCCCATGGGTTGGTGACTAGCACCTAGAATCATACAAAATGAATGTGAGAATGATTTTCCACAAACACTGTTGAAGGATTAAATACAATAAAATTATCATACAATAAAACTATATAGTGAGAAGATTATTAGAAGTCAAATAAATTTAAAAACCCATGGTAGTATAAATAAGGGAAATAAAAATAAGTAGAACTACCCAATTATTAATGGACACAACACACCATGTCCATAGATCAACAGTTAGAACCTCCTCCAAGTGATGATTTACCCCTTATAAAACCTATAAGGATATAATCTAGAAACACCTGAAGGAACATGTAGGGTGTGAAATAAAATGTCTATAGGGACATACTAAGGATTCCATAACATATTCCAACATTTAATTAAAAAATTAAAAAGTTTTCAATTTTAAATAAATATGTTTGGAATTTCAAAAGTATGTATAAAAAATCAAGATTTATATTTCAAATGATAGAAGTACTTTTAAGAATGGCCTAAATAAAATTTTTATATAAAATAGTTTATATATATCTATAAGTCGTGTAAAATAGTTCAAAAAAATTACATACATTTATATCTCATATAAAAATAAGTGATAATCATTATCATCTTCCAAGAGGTATGATAGTTCCTAGTCATGGGATCCTCACACGCTCATGTGATAATAACCGCAATGTGTACACATGTCCCTTGAAACTAGAAATAGCGGACTCCTCAATGTCCCACTAAGGAATAAAACTAGATTAAATTGTTTCATTAATGTTTTAAGGCATAAATCATGTGCTAGGGAATTCCCATCCTATCATGTGTGTCTATAAAAACTCGCTAACTACTAAGGATTGTTTATTCTCTAGTGAAAATCAATGATGAGAACTTTATTTCAAGAAACCATAAAATAAAAATAAATCCCATTTTCCCATTTCAAACTTTCAAATTTTCCATTTAAAACCCAAAATGAGTTTTTAATAAAAAAAACTAGCCATTTATAAGATAAAACCAAAATGTTTCTATCAAAACCATTTTCATCAATTTTTTCCAAAGAAGAATTTCAAAAAAAATCACAATTCAATTTCAAAATTTAAATTCAACAATTTTAATCGCCACAAATTTCCATCAATTTTACAATCACACCCAAATTATGTAGAATTTTGGGGTTTCCAAAATTCATGCCAAAAATCAATTTCTAAAAACTCTAATTCATTGAAATTGGGTTTTTAATCAATTAATTGTAATAAATTTAATTTATAACATTAATTGAATTTAAATAAAAAATTTATTTTAAATCAACCAATTTAGTGTTAATAAAAATTGGGCATCATGAAAGAACCACCCACCTTGGAATCGCTAGATCTCGAAACTTCAATCCCAAATCTAGATTTTCAAATGAGGAATGATGAAAATGGAAACATGGAATCAAAACATGGTTTATGATCCCAAAATAGATGTTATTAGATCATCCAACAAATACAGTGATCTATAATACCCTAGGGAGGAAATGACAGAGAGGAAGAGATAGAGAATGGGAAGTGAAAACTAACTTAGAGAGGATCAACTGTCTTTTTTCAAGATTCGATCCACTTCTTTGTGGGTGGTTAGGGGCCAAAAACTACTTTTGGGATTTCATTTAGAAGGATAAATAAGTTTTTGGTAATACTGGTTATTCAGGCACCTAAACGAGAGTTTTAAAGATTTTAAAACTTTTGTTTGGATAAAAAAACACCTACACACAGTCGCCAGTGCTGGGCCACACGACTTGATGAAATAATTCACCCTGACTATGCACCTATTTGAAATGGGTTGGGTGGTTTCTATTAAGTGGTAACATAGTTTGTTAAATTGTGTGAAATATATGAAAAAATCATTGGTCTGGGTTTACATGGTTTGATAAAAGCGTGTTCAAACAATGCAGTAGTCTAGAAACATCCAAAACATTTAAAATTTCACCCAAAATAACCCCAAATGAAACCCAACCAAATCATGATTAAAAGTGGGTTTTATGAATAACTAAAAATAATAATATGATGTTACATGAGTGGATGATTTATATGCCTAGGTTCATGTAGTTTTCCAATTATGTAACGTAACCATGACATAATGTGCATCATTTGTGTTGGGCATTGTGCGCAGTCCTAAATAAGGATCAGTTATGGTGCCACACATCCCAAGTCTCACATGGCACGTGGGGGAGTATTCGGAAACATATATATGTCATCTAAGTTTCATTGACAAACTATATTCCTATTCTATATGGATTAGAGTCCCATAAAAATATATAGATGGAACCCTATTATTGATAACATTGTGGCTATATGGGTGGACACAAATCCTCATGTGGTAATTCAAATTACTCGAGATCTCTTAATTTGAAACATCCCATAACTCCTATTTATAACTGAATATAAATATATCTAATATATGATAAATATCAATGGATTAATATTCCATAATCATGGAATTATTCCTCTTTCAATCAATGATTTTCACACACATTTTGAATGTATATAAAAATATACAGGCAGGAACATACCAGCTTCAATTATGGCGTCATCATATTTTATATTGTCAATTACCATGTATATTCTTATTCCTATATATTCTAATTTATTGATGACTAATGATATAAATGATCATGAATATTATTTCCAATAGATATTAAAAAAAATTCCATCAACAAAATTTAAAGTCATGAAAATAAAATAATCCTAGAAATGTTGAATTTTCAAACTGTAGAATCCTCAAAAAAATTCTATTCCTTTAACACTTACATAGATAAGAAAGATTATGTGGTTAAGATAATGTGGTTGTTATAAGAAATTTAAACCGGTATTCTAGAGGATTATTCGAAGAAGTCTTACATTGGTATTCAATAGTCTTATGCTCACATGTCTTATGACGGTCTTCTAAAGGTATATGATCTGATGAAATATAATCAAAGCCTCTAGAAAAGTGTCCACTATGGCATGGTAACACTCCATTTCAAACATCCAAGAAAATTTATTATCATATAGAGTAACACATTGAAAAAATTATATTCTTCAACTTGGTCAAAATGGATACACAATAGTGTGATTTAGGGAAAATAGATCCACATTCCAAGCATTGTATAATTACATATATGATTATTCATCTCAAAATAACCACCAGTAATGATCTATGTCATGTGAATAACCATTTAAAACCCCAATCCTTAGTTCTCATTTTACTTTTCCTTACATATCTACTGAGTAACATCCATGGATGATGTTGGATTACTTTATATAGATTTTTTTTTTACTTTACATAGCTATATGATAACCATCACACTTGTTTTTTATACCCTTACAAAGTTAGCATAGTTTAGCATATTAGAGTGAAAATTATGTTTCTAAGTGGTTTTCTATGACAAATTAATGAATAATGATTTTTAATCATTAGTATGAATTTTATTTTCTATATTCCACATTCATAGTACCTTTACTTATTTGTTACATAAAAAACTCTTTTAACATTCCTTGTAACAAGATTCATCTTATGATCATGACAACAAAAATGATTGTCTGATGGAACTTATGTACTCCTCATATCATTCTTATGAACTAATTTATTATGTTATTTTAAACATTTTTTAATCAGGTATGGTGTTTCTATGTTTATTTATGAACATACAAATGAATAATGAATGTGTATCTAGAGTTCAATACAACATTAATAGAAGAAACCTAAACTAGAATCTCAAGCTTGGAATGTGTAAAGTAGCTTGGTGAAGGAAAAAATCACACTTACTCAATACCCCCAATATCATACACATATTATTTCATGAAAAATATCACTTAAAACAACATCCCACATTAATTATTCCCCAATTATGTCACTAGTTAATAATCAAAAATAACTTGTCCCTGGATTAATGAAATCCAAATGGAGTAAAAAATCTCATGGGGTGTTCTATATACACCGACATGATGTAGGATAATCACTGTTATCTCTTATAACCTCATACTACTCTATTGACTAATGTTGGGAATTTTCCTCTTCTCAAAATCACTATATGATTGTTGGATAACCTATCCAATTAGACGGGTAGTCCCTCTTGGATATCGTGGATGCTCAGTTATCCAGCTAACCTTGATATAGAAAATATTTTTTTTCTAACTACATTAAAATTTCATTGGAAAAAATAATTTTTACATCCTCTAAACACTATTATCCTTCAATATAAATTAATATTTGGTGACTTCTAAAGGAAAGAGATGTTCATTTTCATTTAAATATGACACAAAAAATAATATACTAATCATTCAAGTTATTTAATAAATATGGAACTTATTATTAGTAGCTTCTTATTTAATATATTGACAACAATACCATAAATAAAACTCACACAATGTTGGATTGAAATTCTATAATGTTTTATTTGTTGGAAATACATTTTAATTGATATGTCAATATGATATCTCTACATTAATTATTCCCATCCCCCTTTTCATCAATCATTCATTTCCATTCATCACTATAACTAAATTTTAATAAAAATGAAACTTATTCTTCAATATATTTAAATCTATTGACAATAAATAAAACTCACACAATGTGGGATAAATGTATCTCTCTTATATAGATTTTTTTTTATATTTTAATAGAGGGTATGATAACTCCACCTGAGTTATATAAAACTACCGGAAGTATAAATGTGATATGTTCATTCCATAAGTTTTTTACTCATGATTTTAAAACGTATGTTTGATCCTTTTATGACATAGTATGGGTTTTAGTTGAATAAACAAGACTTCATATATGGTTCAAACACCAAATAACCAGATTATGATCATTACATTAGTCATTACCCTCATAGTAAAAAATTCCAATAGTTAATGTAACCCAAACTCAAAACGGTGTTAGTAAACTATGGTTGGAGTTTGATATTTTGATATGGGGTTCCATCTGATGATTTTGAGGGTGATTGAATTTTAAAGGATTGAGAATTTCATCAGGGTGGAATGATAATGACCAACCATGTATTGAGAATTACATATAATGTAATCTATGAGCATGATTTTGAATGTATATTATTCAATATTTGTAGTTTTTCTAAGGACTCAAAAGTGATATTCATTATGGTATTATTAATTTTCACATCATCATCCTACATCGAAGATATAGACTGAGAGTTAATAGTTTTTTATTTTCCTGTTAGAAGTTTGACATGGACCAAATATGATTGGTATTATACTATTTTAATCAAGATTAGCTATAGTGTTAAACCTTCACATTCTAAGTGACATTGATATTATATATCTTCTTGTTTTGGTATTGATATATTTCTAATACTCACATTTCTTTCATATCTTTTTAAATAAAAAATATGTTTTTTTTCATTTAGTTGATAATATTCCTTAACATCAATAATTTAATTCATCTTTGGTAGGATATAAGTAATAGTTTTAAATGAAGACAATGGACCAAATATGATCATGATTTCCATAGAGATAATGATTTCCATGACAATAGATAACTGTGGGATACATACCGGACTCAATGCTAATGATAACGAGTGAAACATGGATTTTGAGTTTAGAAATCATCCATTCACATTGTGAATGTCATATTCATAATGTGAATATGGTGCGAAAAATATTTGAATACATGACATGAAAAATATAATAATTCATGGAGAAATCCATAACTTTCATAGCATGAATCATAATTCATGTTGGGAACGTGGATGGACAGACCCAAATTTGAGAGATTTGACATGATTTTTGACATAAGACTTCCCAATTTGAACCAAACACACTATTGATCACCATGATTGAATAAAGACATATTTTTAACCATATTAATGAGGAATTAAATCATTCCCATGAACCATAATGTTCTATAAATATATGATTATGCTATTGATATTAGAGAACAATGATTCGAATACCAAATCTTAGGGTGAGTTTATTTTCTTCTATTATAAAAACTAAATCATAAGGTACATAGACATTACATCATTTATGCAGAATACATAAAACATTTCACAAATATATGATCAAATATTTTATTAGTTTAGTGCCTTTGGATACATGGAAATGTAAATAATTATACACGGGTAAGAAAAATTAACTCCCATAACGTTATTCATAACTAGAATAATTCATAGACACAACATAATTAATATATACCGTCATATTATGGGGAAGGAAACATAAAAAGTGGAGAGCTCAGATTATAATTATGGGAAAACAAGGGCGATATGTAATAAGAAACATGACAATAAGTGTATGAGAATGTGATCATGACATTAGATGATCATAACCTTCATATCAAATATCATAGACATGAATCATGACATGCATATTGGTAGTTCATAAGACATGAATCAAAATGGAAATAAGAGCATAAGCATATCATTGTAATATGACATAAAATTTGTTTCGTAAATATAAACATATAAAATCAAATGTTAAGGAAACCTACCAAGACCATAAAAAAAATTTGGCTTCGGATTATAACCTATGTAGCTTATTTGGGCATGGAATGCCAGCCCATGAACCCTCTTGTTTCATTCCTCGGATGTCTAACCAAGCACCCTCTTTTTTATGGCTTAAGATGACCTCTTTTTTTGGGCTTGGGATTCCCTTCCATGTACCCTCTTATTTTGGGATTGATATTTTCTCCCATGAACCCTCTTGAGATCATAAAAAATTTATATTTACCCAATGCATTGGAGGAATATATACATCCCACCCATCACATGATAAAACCATACATTCATGTGCCATAAGATAATAAAAAATTCATTATACAATGACCCAAAAATGAGATGGGTTTTATAAACATCATATCATAATTCATGAAATGAAATGGGTATTATAAAAATTTAATCATATAATAACCTATGGAAAATATATAGGTTTCATGATCATTTAATCCTAGAATAACTCATGAAAGGAACCCGGTTTCATATGTATTCATTATGGTATAACCCATTGAATAGAAACATGTTTCCATAGAATATATCCCATATAATAGGAACATGTTTCACAAACATATAACCTGTGTAAGAAAAACTAATTTTAATAAATATCATGCCATCCAAATATATAATAATAAGAGAAACAATATCAATGGAACCTTTGGATCATTTCACAAAAATCCATGAGTAACACCAACATATGTAATCTTAGATGTAATATAATGTTGAAGTATATTTTAAAAAAGTTTATTGGGGTAAATATATTTTCTTATTTGGAAGTTTTTTTAAAAAAATAATACCTTTTGAAAACAAATTTCATGAAAATAAACTTGAAAACATATAAAAATTATTGAAAACATTTTGAAAAACATTTTTTGTTAAAATATATAAAATAATATTGAAAACATTTAGAAAACCATTTTCCTTAAAAACATATAAAATAATGTTGAAAACATTTTGAAGATAATTTTCCCTGAAAATGTAAAAAAGAATCTTGAATGAATTATGAAAGCCATTATACTTGAAAATACATTTAATATTTATAAAATAAAATTTCAAATAATTGAAATACTATTCATTGAAAACATCATTTTGAAAACATATAATGGATGATTTTAAATTCATTAAAAACACATTTTAAAAATAAACACTTATTGGAAACATTTTTCGTTGAAAACATATTTAAAAAAATGAATTTATAGAATATTTGGGGAAAAAATTATATAATAAAAAGAAAATTTTAATTATTTAAATTATTCATCAATGGAATGAAAGTGGGTAAATCCATATATGTAGAAAATTTATTTCATGTCGTAAAAAGTTTAGCAAAGTTCCTTTATTGAGAAATGTGAAGAAGATTCCATATTTTTTAAAAATAATTTTGTTTAAACTATAAAATATGGTTAAAATATTATTTTTATGATCATTGGAAAATAGTAGAATATTTTTGGAAACTTTTTTAGAAGACATGGGATTGGAGGAACATATATTTTCCACTGAAGAGAGAGGTAATGTTATGAATTATTAAAAACACTTTCTTAACTATCTTATGTACCATTTAGTAGAAAAATCGTACCAATATAAGAATATATCATGAATAAATCAAGGAAAAGGAAATTCTTGGGTGTTATTGAGAGATAGATAATAATATTTCATTATAGGAAATGTAATCATAAACAATCTCGAAACACTATGAGATTGTTTCAATAAACTCTTACCATATGGTAAATTTAAAACATACTCTTCGTTAAAGAAAATGAAATTAAATGAATCTTAAATTATAATGAAATGTAAAAAATTTATGACATAACATTTCAAAGTAATTATATAATCCTCATAGAAAAATATAGGTTCTTGATATGGATTGTGACTCAAATAAGGCCAAATGATAAAAAATTACATTTTTGATTTGGTAACATTAGAAACATATACCCCATAAAAGAAATATCATCAAATAGATAAGTAAATACCCATAAATTTTAGTATAAGAATAATAGAATACACATATGGTCAGTATACACCCCACACAAATGAAATGGGTTGTTAATAAATAATTTATATCATGGAAATAAAAAAATGAGATGAAATTTGATTACCATGTGTCTTAACTCTCATAGTACTCGTACAAACATCCTCTTACTTGGGTAACTCCATTGGATTTTCCCCAAATGGATTCCATGGATTAAATTATTCAAAAAATGATTATTCAATTAGGAAGGGAGTGATATGGGGAATTGTATTGGTTAGATACTCTCCAAACATATGTGGTTTGAGATGTGTCAGGAAGAGAAAGTGGTGGTTTCATTTTAAAATCCTTTTGATTAAAAGGTAAAAAAACAATAAAATGTATTTTAAAGTTGATGGGAAAATATTTTAATGTTATCTAAATTTTGTTTATAAATTTTTTTTTTCAAGAACATAAATTTTTGACAGAAGAATGATGTAATGTTGGGTTTTCTTAAAAACACATTTTTAACTATATTATTTACCAAAGAGTGGAAAAGTGGTACCAATATATGAATATATCATAAATAACTGGTGGATAAGAAAATTAATGTGTTTTCTTGACAGATGTATCAAAAGATTTAATCCATGTATGCATAATCATAATCAATCAGTATACAAGATGAGATTGTTTCAATAAACTCTTACAACTTGGTAACTTTGAACCATACTCCCCGTTTAAGAATATCAAATTACATGGAACATAAAATATAATGAAAATAAGTATATTAATGATAATAAATTTCAATGTGAGTATATAAAATCATGGAAATAATACGTTTTTGACATGTAATGTGTCTTAATGTTGGAAAATTATGACATAATTACTTTATAGATTTGGTATCTTTTGAATCATAATCCCCATGAATGAAATATCAGGAAATGGATATGAAAATAAACATAAATTTAAGTATTAGAGTCATATAATACATACATGTTCAGTATATAAACCATTAAATGGAATATTTGGTGAATAAATTATGGATCTAATAGAAATAAAAAGTGAGATGAAATTCTATTTCCTTGTGTCTTAACTCTCTTCCTAATGATACAAAATTCATCTTCTTTTGGTAACTCCTTTTGGTTTTCATCAATGGGATTCAATTGATTTATTTGTTCCCAAAGGGTTGATCCAATGAGTATTTGAGGGATATTGGTAACTTTATTGGGTAAATATTGGATGAACCTATGTGGTTTGGGAGGTGTGTGGAAGAGGAAGAAGTGGTGGCCTTTTATAGGGGAGGGAAAGCGCTCACTTGGTATTTTTGAAAAAAAATTAGTTGTACTCATCTTTTTACCAAACTGAAGTCATCCAAAACCAACCAAAATAAATGCTTTAATGTTAATTGTCTAATAATATCCAAAAAATTATTTTTGGACCAAGGGATAGGTCATTTGTGCTGTTTAGTATAAGGTTTAGTAATTTTTTTTAGAATTGTTTTGCCTTAATCGTTGTAATTAATTTTAATTAATTTCAATAATAGCTTGGGTAGAAACCTATGTTTACATTATTAGATATTATAAATTATTCTTATTCCAAATATCAAATAAATTTTTCTAAATTTGAATCACATAAGTCCCAGAAATATATTAAAATTTAAACTCATTGATTGGATGATAATGCATGTTTTTAAAGTAAAAAATGTTCAAATGTTTGCAATTTTTTATATCTAATTATATAGTCAAATTGGTTATAATGAAAAAAATTTAATACATTATTTATATTTTATATAATTATACTTTAAAAAAATTAAAAGATAATTTATCTATATAAATAAATTATATGAAATAGCGGTTTTGAATTAAAATTTATTATTTTGCACTATTCATCCAAAAATGATGTTTTCCAGAAACATCCAAAAAAATCAACCTAATATAATTTAATAATTATAAATTAATAAATGAAATTTATTTTATAAAATTAAATTTATTATAAAAATAATTTTACTGTTTTTCACAAAAGGACAAAGTAGCTCATTTGAGAAAATATTATTTTCAAAACAAATACAGACTTTACCAAAAATGATATATTTCATTATCATTATGTTATTTATTAAAACACTATAAATAATATTTGAAAAGTAAATATTACTATTTATATTACTTTGTTTAATATCGAGGTTATTATTACCTCGATTAAATAATATAAACAATAAAATTATCTTTCAAAGAAACTCAATGTTTCGTGTAACACTCGCCAAGTCTGTGTTGCGTGTAGCGAAAAGAAAGTAGGGGTAGTATAAAATGGATTCTTATCTTAGTTAATTCCAAAAATATATGACATATACTGTGTTTCTTGATATGAAAAATATCAAAAATATTAAATTAATTCAAAAATTCCTAATTTCTTGGGGTGTTACAACAATAGATTCCAAAAGCAGTATCCCTCTCCATTTGGTTTACGAGTTTTTACTTTTTTACTTCCATATTATTTCATTTATAAATTAATAAGGTTATTAATCCCAACTTGTTCTCAGTGATGTATGTTAAGGATGAAGGATAGTTGTATTATTATTATTATTATTATTATGGGTTTCCAAAATATTTATTTTCAATTCCTATATCATTCTTTTTATTAGTTCATTACTAATATTTTATGAATATAGAAAGTAAATTTTAATTGAAAAAATGATTATCCTTGATTAGTAATGACCATTGAATGCCCACATTAAATACTTTTATAAATGACATCAAGATGAACTTCACCCATTAAAATCCAAAATTACATGACCATGGGAAATATGTTATTTTTTTATTATGGAGAGGATATTAGGATCATTGGATCCCCATCATCTAAAATCATTCATAATTCCTAGAATAAAAATTAATTTCTAAATTCATTATCACCATTACCATAAAATCTATAAATCCTTAGTACACCTTCCAACAAGATTTTCAAAAATCAAACCTATAACTTTTTCTTTTCCCTTGATTCCGAAAACACAATAAAAACCCAATCTAATTTTCTTCATTATTCATATTTCATTAAAACCAATAAAAAATAATTATTTTCATTTAATTCAAGAAATCTATTTTCACTATATCTGTACATTTATCATAAAACATACCACTTTTTTAAATATATTATTAAGTTTCTTTATTACAGTTTAATATAAATAATTAAATTTTGTTAGACCAATATCCAATTAATTATTATCCATGGGTAATCAATATTATAGCAGTATTTACCTGGATAATCACATTATATTTTTTATATTTTTAAAATTTTAATTTGATTTATTACATTATTTTATTTTCTCTATTTAAACGAGGTTTTTTTATTTTTCCTTCTAGGTCTGTAATTGTTTATATACAACCACTAAAACATATATAAAACCATAAATTCCCTTGATTTTGATGAAGTAATGGAAAAAATCTTGGGAAATAATAGATTTGAAAACATGGTTGGCGCATATCACAAACATGTTTCCTGAGTACCAGCAAGTGATTCTATATTGTGAACACTGGAAGATTAGGGAAGGCCATCAAAATTTTCACACAACTAAGAATACTCATAGCTATAGAAGATATTACACACTTCGACATAAATCCTTCAATTGTACAAATGATCTATAACATGGTACACTAATATGGAATTCCCCATGATGATCTAATCACACATCTAGGTAGTTTCCTTGAGATTCATAACACATTCTTATTTTTTAAGATGTCGAGTGATGTGTTATGAATTAATGTATTCCAATTTAAATTATGAGAAAACAATATTGGATCTATATATTTCCTAATCATTCCATCACTACATGGGATAAGTTGGAAAAAAAAAATTTCATGATTCTTTCCTCCCACTATATATTTGTAAATTTGGGAAATAATTCATAATATCAATCAATTTTATGGTGAATCATTATAAAATAAATGAGAGCACACTAAATAATTAATTATGAAGTTCCCCCACCATGGTATATAAAATTGTACACTAATCAATGAATTATTTAAGGACCATTCATTGGGATGCTACACAATTTTGTAATCTATAATTGGTGGGTCACTAAGGAAAAAATTTACAAAAAATAGATTCAGTATATTATATTAGATAATGGGAAACATCTTCCAATGGGAATCTGATAGAATATAGAGATTATATACTGAACAATAATAAATAGATGGTAGCCCAAATAAAAGAACAGGTAAATAAAATGCTCATAATGATGGGACATAAACAACCCCATAGTGTGTATACATAAGAAGTAAATTATACTGATTATAACCAAAAAATTAATTATCAAGGCTAGATGCCACAACAATATCAAGTCTAGGTGTAAAAATCAAAGTCAATATGCTATTTTCCCTAATAAGGGCCATAACTATAGATCCAAATCCAAACACTGAAAAAACCATAGTCATATTCATAACCATCATTGGGGATCCTATAAAATAAATCACTACATTATCAAAGGACTAAGGGGATAAAATCAAGGAGATAAAGGAATACTTGTTTTAATAAAAGCCAACGTTATAAAATTTGGTGTATAAAGTAGACAAATATTTTGAGAAACTCATAGGGATAACTATAGGAATATTACTAGGAAATGAGGAATATGAGGAAGTAATGATCTATAAGAAAAATATGAAGCACCACAATTTATTATGATGCCACCTTTTCAAGAGAATATAGCACAAAATAGAATTGAATAACAACTATAGTCATTTTAAAAAAATCTTTATTAATATACCTTTTATCGAATATTTCACCAACATAGTGATGTATGCCAAATTATGGAAATATCTAGCGACCAATATGATAAAACTGGTTGAAATTGGTACAATACAACTCACACTACGATGTTTATATGTTGTTTAAAATGAGATTATAAAAAATTAGGAGTACCCTAGTATTTTTTCAATTATAATTCATATTTAGTCTATCAATGTTCTAAAATCATCTTGTGATTTGATATGATAGTGTGAACGTCATGTCATGCAATACATTCCGGATATTGGGTTTAGATAAAATAAAAAATACAAGAGTTACACTCTATCTAGTAGATTCAACAATTCAATACCCCCAAGGATAGATTAAATATATCATAGTAAAAGGCGGTAAATTTTACTTCCAAATGGATTTGATAGTTTTAGAAATGGACTAATAGATTAATACTCTTTTTTGAGAGGGTTATTCCTAGATACTAGAAGATAATTAGAGACATAAAACGTGGAGAACGTTTTTTGACTATTAGTAATGGACATGTAAGTTTTATCATTCATTGGGTAATAAAAAATTACTATTTAATGATGATGATGATCTTATAGAGGAAAAAATACCGCAAAATAAATATATATATGAAGTACCTGAATTTATTTTTATCATATAGGAGGATATTTAGAGAAATATTAATACCAATAAGAACAGGAGAATAAGGGATCTGACAAATGACTCTATAGGAATGGTAGATCCATCCATGTTTGAAAAGGTCCAATGTGTAAAGATGGAACATGAATCTTCAATTAATCCTTTAGGATTAAAATATAAATGGTTGATCGGTATGATGGAAATTTTGAATGAGTTTCCAATGAGAAGAATTATGATGTTTTAAGAAGAGTTAAATGAGCCTACCAACATAGAATAGTTAGTGTTGAAACTATTTATGGCCTTGAATAGGTAAAATATTTTCAATCATCCATCAGATGAGCGATAATGTGTAAGCTAAATCCAACAATGTTAATCAAAAGATCTTTTCAGAGGCAACATGAATTTTTTTGTTGACACATAAAATCTAGCCCAAATAATTTTTTTGGGTAATGTTACATTACATTCACTTATTTATTTTAATTTTATAGGACCATGTAAAAAAATCTGGTATGTAGTAGAAAGAAATTATAGAAGCTAATATTGATGATTCGCAGAATTAATCCATTCATGATGTGAGATACTAATTCACAATGTATATAATGTTAATGATGTAAACTGATACATGTAGAACACATGAATCCAAAAATATAACCAAATATGAAAGGGGATTAATCATTTAAATTAAATAATTTTCCACTTTTCTCTAGATATTATTATTATTTTTGTATTTTTATCTTCCAATTGCATGGCTTCAATGATTATTTCTATAATTAATCGATCTAGGAGACACTAAAAAATTAAGGCAATTTCCATTTCACGTTTTAAAATTTTCTTTTAATTAAATTTTATGTTCAAAATTGGGATTATTAATTAGTTGTTGCAATATGTCGTTTGGGATTTGAAAAATCAGGATTTAGGGGATCATATTTTTTTTGTAATTTAATTTTTTCTTAGAATTATGCCACCTTAAAATTATGATATCTAAATTAAATTATTTTATTATTCATTTGAATTTCTATAAGTTAAAATCCTAGCCATTATTTCTCATTACTATGATAATTTATACAACCATATTTCCCATTCATTCTATAGTTTTTTTATTGAGAGTCTTGAGTATGTTATCTTTTTTAACTTACTTATAATCTTATCAAATATTTGATTGAAAGAAAAAAATTTCAATATGATTGAGGAATTCATTTTTTTAACACTTTATACATGGACTCAATTTATCATAATCCCTTTTTTTCATGAGGATTCAATGAATTTATTTGATAGGAAATGAGCCACTGTTCAAGACTATTATATCCATTCTTACACTACTCTCAATGTGCTTCATTATTTTTAATGAAATAATTATAGGGGAGTCAATTTTTACGGGTGAATGAGGACGTACATCATAGAGTAGAAATAACTGGGGTTTTCTTGTGATATCGAAATATGATATTCTATTATTCAATGAACTTTTTTTCACATCAGCCGTGTGAAAAATTTAATAAAAAATGAGTTGTGTCTTCATAGGTTTAAAAATCACTACTTCCAAATAGGAGATCCTTCAATATTAATTGTTTAGGTGGTGGATGTGATATTTTTATTTAGCATAACATTCAAGAAAAAAAAACAGAAGAGAAGGAAAAAAATCAACCAACCATATAAGAAAATCTAGTCAATACTCTTACTTATAACATGAACCTACATTGATCTTTGTGGGATAGGGAGATAAAATTCCCATCATTACAGGTGTATTTCATTAATATTATCTTCTGTTAACAAAAAATATTATTTATAATAAAATCGTCATTTTAATACTAATCTTATTTATTTCCATCCCAACATATCCTCATAGATATTTGAACATTAATTCATTGTCATTGAGATTAAATTTTTATTTTTATTTTCATGGTATAGATTCTAAAAGCATTACGAGAATATGGAATGTGACTCGTACTTGAGTTGTGATCCAATTTCACTAACACTTGTTACCTTTATGATGAATGGAAAATTAATTTTCAGTAAATTAATAATGTATTTCATATTAAGAATTAATTTAAAAATAAAAATGGATAAACATAAATGTGTGTCCATTTCAAAAGAAAAGTTAACTACACGGTAGATTTTTTTTCCTCAGAAATTGAGGTGTTGGGGAATATTATTGTGTGTTTATTAAACATTTAGAATCCACATTAAATAAATTTATTATATTTAAATTTCACTTAAATCATAGTAAGGTGATTATCCTTATAATTTTTCTATATTTCATCCTTGAGGATATGTATGATTTTTTCAATGGGGGGATTTGATACTCAAATTCCATGAAATTTTTTTAAATATAAAATTTATTAATTGTTTTAATTTAATTAATATTCTTAAATGATATTAATGGTTTAATTGATCATTTGATGGATACAAACATTTGGTTAAAAACAATCAAATGATGTAAATGTGATAGATATTAACACTGAATAAAGAATTTTCAAGTTATAAGCTGATTATAGGGTACTTTTAAAGAGTGAAACTAAATTTACACTGTGAAAATGTCCTTACGGTGATCGAAATTGGCCATTTTTGTTGTGAATTACATATTCATGATGAGAAAATATTGTTAAAAAGACATGAATACATGTTGTGAATAAAAATTATTTGGGGAAAAATTCGTAACATTCTTGGTGTGAAACATAAGTCTTTCTATGACTATGTATGCACATACACTAATTTGGAATATTTGACATGATTTTTGATAGAAGACATCATTGTTTGACTCGAAACCACTATTTATTCTAGGGATATACATGTTAATTGTTTTTGACTATATTAATTATGAATTAGAAAAACATGAGCACCGTAAAGATCAATAAATAAAGACTCATGTTTCTACTACTAGATATCATTAATGAAGAGACCAAATTTCAGGGTGAATTGATATAATATTTTAGATTCATCCACTAGCCTTACTATCCATTTTCATTGTTCATTCTTTTATTCTTTTTCATTTCATCTAACTCCCTCATTACTAGAATGAGGGGGTAACTCCCACCTTGTGATTTTTAATATAGAGTAACAGGGAAGGTGTGCATGTTTTCTATTTCATTTTTTTATTCATATTTGATTTCAAAATTATTTTATTTAAATCCCAATATTTTTCCTTTACTTAATTCATGATCATTTTTACTTAAATTAGAAAATTATATTCTAATTGAGCAATGGATTGTCCAGAATTTAGAAAGGCCATTGAATAATCTTGGGTAATTATGTTTAAAAATTGTTTCTATATAAACACAATCCATTAAAACACTATATACCTAAAACAATATTGGGTAATTTTCAGTGAGGGGGGTTGCCATGACCTTTGGATCTCACTCATCCTCTCTCCATAACCAATCTTAGAAAAACCAATTTTTTTAACTCTATTCACACATATAACCAAGAATATATAAAACCTAGGTTCTTCTTCCAATTTGGTTTTAAAAAACCCAAACATCTTTGATTTCAATTCAATTTTTTTCCAAACATAATAAAAAAAATTCTTTTCGTTATTCATATTCTTTCTTAAAACTAATTCAAATAAATTTTTCATTGAAATTTCAAAACACTATTCTCATTATCTGATTGGGTTCAACCTCAAACATAACACTTTAAAAAATTAATTAGATAGTCTCATTGATAGATTTTAATATAAATAATTAAATTTGGATAGCTCTATAAGAAACTAATGACACCCAGTCGATGGTCAACTTCCATAAGGTAGTTACAGTTGAGGAGTTAGTGGTATATTAGTTATTAGATTTTTATAATATTTTCAACCATAACTATAACCACCTCTAGAATAAACTTTTAAAATAATAGTATATGTGTGTGGTTAAAATATATTTTTTTATGATGGTTGTTCTTGTGTGAACTACTCCATTCTTATTGTGCTATCAATTGGGGTTTGGAGATACTAGTGCTGCTTCTTGAATTATACTTTTTTAGACTCCTACAAAAATTATTTACAATATCTATAATGAATTTTGAAGTTTGAGTACGGTCATAAGGAGAATAATATGGATATAAACTCTATTATATTTGGATGATACCATGTGAAATTAACCTTTTTATGGGTTTTAGGGTATATCATTATCACAGAGTGAAATCTAGTTGGGAATATGTGTCTACGGTCACCATAAATAGTGAGTACGACCAATCCAAAGAACATTCCACAGTTCCCCTTATATATAAATTTTATTAAATACTATTTTTGGGGTTATACAAATATATTCTAATATTTATCAAGTATATTGATTATTCAATGAGATATGATATTGTAGTTTTGGTGAACTATTAGAAAATATTATTTATTGGGATGAGTGAAACCATTGTGGAAAACTTAATTAAACAAACTTTATACTATTGTTTTATAATAGGTTTGTTCTTTGTAATCGTATGTTTCATGAGAATGATATTCTATAGGAAACAAACAAGAACATCTAAAGTCATCATGAAATTCTAGAAATTAAAATGGGAATAATGAATTACATTTCATTGATATGTTACTAGATGGTCATTTTATATGGTATTTGTTAACTACACCATTATTTGATAAAAAATAGACTGTAAAAATATAGAATATTTGGAGGTTTTTTTCTTCATTCTTCAAGAACACCATTTACATGGTGAAATCTCAATGTGTAATTTTGGGATTTGTTAGGTCCATTCCATTTGGATTGATCATTAAATTGTATTTCCTATCCACTAGAGGAGGTAAAATAATGGATAAATGATATTAAATTTTATTTTATTTCATCAATTGGTGATAATCATAGTGGATTTGGTAGATCAGGAAATAAAAATAATGAACTTAGGTTTCTAGGAAAAATTCATCTACATGTTGTATCTATCAGATGAACACACGAAGTGTAGCCACACATTGGATGTGGTGCTTGGGTTTTGTAAAAGTTAAGGATCACATGATTTGTGGTTGTAACACACACCACGTGAATCTATATGGGCGGCCATTCCATGTGACAACTAGAGAATGCCCAAAGCCCCATTCTATCTGAAAAATTGTGTACTCTGGGAGTACAGGGGCACGAGGTGGTACCCATGCAGGACTAAGTCCACAACCCGACGTACATGCTCATGGCTAGGTGAACATGAGTATAACACATGTTTCTAATAAATTCCATGTATGACCCATACACACCATGTTTTATGGAATGGATTATGATACATGTCTAATGGAGAAACTGATCAAGAGGTGAGGTAGGGTCACATGTCATGTGGACCACGGTACATGTAGTGTATCCCCCCTTGATATTATTTCTCTCATATCTAATTCTTCTCAACATGGATTTTTGTATTTCAAGTAGCCTATATTGAGTATTTTTCTATTTAGTATGTGATGGTGGACTTTATTGTGGAACATGATATATGATTCAAGATATTCTGAACATGATACTTCTTTAAGTGATGATCAATGATATAAGTGATGAAGGAAAGATCAAATGATAGATATCATGGTTTGTACTCCAATGTTGTGCCAGGGCATGGGTTCCCCATACTATCTAAAATATTCTAGGGTCAGTACTCCCCTATCCCAAAAATGATTGGGTTATCCAGATTATTTATACAGATATAGAAGATTCTCCCCTACACGATTTTGGGTCCCCTATCAACAGATCCATACTGTACTGTTATATATCTATAGTGGGGTGTGGGTCTTCCATGGGAGTTGTGTATCCCTCATCTATGGAGTAAAATTAAGAGGAGATGGCCCCTATACACACGTTTTTGTGATGATTTGTTTGATGCTGGGCATAAGTGATGTACTTTTGGGGCTATAAGAATACTCATAAACTTTGTCTTGGATGTTATATAAGGATGTCATTTTTAAGGGTAATTTCATGGCCAAATACCAAGTCAAAATTTATTAAAAAATTAAGGAACTACAGAAGTCTGAAAGATTGGATTTTATTACAATCTCTTTCATAGAGAGAAATAAGTTCCATCTGAAGATTATCAAACCAGGTAACGCCCTAGTTGATACCTTTGTTAGTGAGATCATCAGCCGCCATGATTGTTTCCTGATAGGCATGACTAGAAATATATCTAATATCCCAATGAGAGTCCATACATCTCATCTAACATGATTTAACAGTCCAGGAAAGATGGATCACAACATTCCATTTTCTTGGATGATGGATGTAGAATCACATTAAATCAAAATGTTGTTCCATACCTTCATTTATCTCTTCTCTAAGTTTCATTATGATCATTTATATATGTATTTGTGTGTCTGAGTGTGTTTCTATTGGGTTTTACTTCCATATTTCATTGTCTTGAAATTACTATTGTTGTATCTCCGTATCTATCACATTCTGTTTTCAGGGTGTCCTACTAGGTATGTATTTAATCACCCCTTAATGGGCTTTTCCCATACATGTTGTTTCTTATGAATATGAAAACTATGTGGTGATTTTGTAAGATCGTAGTGATACCTGGTCGAATTAACTTTTTACAGTGGTTGATCTTGTAGATTGGGATCCATTATCTCTCAGATTTATTCATTTCAATTTATTTTTAATTTGGTACATCATTTCTGAGTGTTTTTTTGTTTTACAAATTTACAATATATTTATATTCAGTTATACTATGATGTATTTATTTGAGTTTATTGCATCAAATGTTTATCTCATAATGTTACAACCTTTAATTTATATTCATATTCAATACTATATGGTGCTTTTTTGGTGCATTCATATAGGTACATTTGGGAAATGCATCTCATAATTGTTATTCATTCTGAGTGAATTTTTCTATCCACTGGTCTTATTGGAGGTGGGATTAGGGTTATGAAGACTCGAACTTCTTCTTGTCAGGTGGTCCCTGCTAGGTCAGGTCATTATAGAGTGTTGTAAAAGGTGGTAAATCCTTTGGAAAGTGTTTAGTGTTTTACCGTTATAATTATTGTTATAGAAATTAGTGTAACTATGTTTTTGTGTGTCGAGTGTTTTTTCTATGACAAGGACCCCAGTATGGAAATAATGAATAACATTAACATACACCAAGAATCTAACTACCTATATATTGACTACTCCTTTCAAGATATTGGATGTGAAAAATAATTGTACATGAATCAAATAGGATTGAGTCTTTTTACCACACTTCTTGAGCCATGTCTCTATACATATATTCTAATCTTACCATTGAATTTATCTATTACTTTTAAGATTCCTCCCTGAAGAATTCCATCTGGGTTATAGATTTAGAATCATGCTAACAAATTGATGAGTGATGAGGCCACAGTTTAGGGTCCATCCCATCAAGAGTTCCTTTCAGGAGGACAAAGAGTAGCATCCTCACCTATCAATAAGCAGTTATTATCAACAGTTCTTCTCATGGATGAACATATTGTTAGTGAACTCCATGTGTTCTTTCTTAAGAGACTAATGAAGTTCCGTAAAAAACTATATCCCTAGGAAGTGGTGGATTATCTGGATTTAGTTGTTCATGTATTCTGGTTATTTCAGAACCTGACATATTAGATGGTTGTACTGGAATCCAGTCATTTCAATGTTGCAGTTAGGCACTATTGGAGTATGTTTATAATGACCCATTTCGATATGACACTCTCATGTTACAACTTATAGTAATTGTTTCATAAAGAGTGCATTCCTTTGTTTCTTCACATAGTTTGGATCCAAGAGAATCATGAGATGCAACATGGTGATATGTCAGTGGATGAGACTGTCTAGAGGTTCACTAATCAAACACGATACTCTAATAATATGATACAAGTTGACTTCCTCTTGGAAAAAGGCTGTATATGGTATTCAAAGAGACATTTGAACAAGGGTAATTTAATTATACTTACCCATATATACTAGAGCTCTGTAGGAGAATTTGGTGACTGAGAGATTCATATAAGTGGGTTGTCAGGTGGTGGGAGTCAATGGTGGAAATCATGTAGCTAATTCATCTATAATATGTTGTTGGCTTTAGATGTCAAGTTCCTATAATTTGATGCATTCATATTCTCGGACTCAAAGGTGAGGATTTGTGGCATAGGTATTCCATAGATATTTAATCCAACTCGGAGAAGGGTGATGTTATGCTTGAGATGGGTGAGTTCACTTAACTCATGATCCCCCCCCCCTTATCACGTAGAGCAGGAGAGAAACACAATGGAAGGACCACCATGAAAAATGAAACTCCATGACCAGGTCTCTCATAGATGTGACTAGGGTGTCCCTCCGATATGTGGTCTTGGATGAGGAGTAGGAACAACTCCATTGGGAGGAGATGTGGGTGGAGGATGGCGTAACAATCTGTTACCAACATCACCTCCAGGTGGACCACATCTATCATAGAGAGCTGGTGGATTGGGATGTGGACAGTTTCAGGCCACAGACGGATAGGACAAGGCTTTACATAAGATGATACAAGATACAATATTTTTTTATTCAAAACATTCCTTAGTAATAGTTGATGTAGGTGTGAGTCACTCTATAATGAACCAAAAGTTTTAAATGGTTATTATTTCATGATAATATTTGTTATTTTACACAATGAAACCACATCTCTTTTAAAAATTATGTATTATTTATAGAGTATGAGGGGAATTTTGAATTTCAAGATTTGACAGTTATATGACTATTTGTTAGTATGAATGATGTAAAAAATACACATAGTAATAAATTTAACATTATAATTAGTGTATATAAATATAAATAAAAAATTATATTTAATGCAAAAAAGGGAAGGGATGACCTCATCCAGTAGATTCTTGATGCCCATTTTTCAGAACATGGGAGGGAGGTATAATCACTGGGGTTTTCCCTTGATGAAGCTCATGACAAGATTAAATAATTGAATCATGAATGATATCACCTATGAGATAAGTTCCAGTTAGTTGAAATTAAAACTCGGCCGATTCTTATATAAAAAGAGAATTCCCCAGTGTGTCCAAGACACCCCATGAATATATCATTATCTCATACAATACCCTTAGGTTGTAAACATGATTTATAAGGAATTATGTGTTGAGGCATTACTTTAATAATGTTTTATTCCTTTGTAAAAATAAAATTCATATTCGATCAATTATGTTTAAATAAAAAAGATTCTTAATAAAAATATATGTTTAATTGAGATGGAATTGGATGGATTGATTTTTTGGAAACAAATTATACTTTTCAAAAAATATAAAAAAATTTATAATAAAATAAGGTATGATGAATTATATTTTTTTTTTTTAAATAGTATTATAAAACACTATTATTCAAATATAAAGGATTAAGTAATTTTAAATTTTCCATGAATATTTTTATGTGACAAAATTTTACTATACACTTCAACATACTATTTTTTTTAAAAAATAAATATTTTTATAGTTTAAATTAAAAAATATCAAATTTATAGAATTATAATAATAAAATAAACCACATATATTAAATAATCACATAAAAATTAGTATCTAAAGAATTTATAATAATTTTCTAAAATACATTATTTTCCCATGAAGTGTAGAAATATAGATTGAGGTTTTCATTTTGTTTAATGACTTGATAATTATTTCCAAATGATATAACAATTTAGAAACCAAAATACGCAACATAAAATAATTTATTTTATTAATATCAAGTATTTAAATGGATTTAATTCAATTAAAAAACCTATAAATGGATTTTTGACGTCTAAAATAGTAACATTGATTTTAAAAACATCAACTTGGGAAAAATTTATTTTTTATTTCAAAAAATGTAATATAAAATCTTGCTCAGTTCTTGTGGATTTAAATAACAAATAATACTATGAAAATATCCAAATAAAATTTCAAAAACCATGGATAATCCAATTTCTTTTCTTTTTCAATACCTAGATTTCCAAGGCAATTATTTGGAAATTATTAAATAAATACTCCACTTTTTCTAAAAATAACCACACATTTATCCATTTAATTTCACTCCCAATCAATCCTCCATTAATATATGGTGGTTTTACATCCCAAGGAATCCTTTCAAGGTGTCCTTAATCCCTCAAGGTTACATTCTTCAATATTTAGTATTAACTCTTCCAGGTAAGGGGATTATCCTTCTTTTCTCTTCAATTAATGTTCTTCTTTTTTTATGTGTATTCCAATTGTTATTATTAATCTCTTTTATTACCATTTTTGTCATACTATAAATACAATTTTTTTATCAATGAAATAAAATTCCCACCAAAAATTTTAGCCTTTATCTAAAACCATGTTTTATACCCGTTATGGTGCCGAATTTACGTGTCAAAATTTTTCCCTTCTCATTAAGAAATTCTCATTTGTTTTATTTTTTTAAATACCCAAAATAATTAATTTTATAGGGGGATTTAGCTAGATTTGAATATGGTTTATTTGATTTTGGGATTTACAATTAAGAAACCCACACTCGCTTTTCATGGGATATAAATAACATAATGATCATGTATTTATGAACTTTTGAAAGTATATTATTTTGATAAGAAACTCATACTTTATTATATATGGGTTATTAATGATATGATTTATTGTGATCAATGTGGATAATATATATTACTAAATTTGAAGGGTCTTCCCTGATAGCACTCTAATTAATTAGGTAATTAATTTAATCTCAAGAGAGGGCATGTTTTCCAATACCTTGGTGAATAATATAAGAAATTTTGATTTATGACACCTTGGTGATTAACCATAGAGATATTTTTATCAATTTATAATTTTAATGTTGTAGAAACATATCTATGTTATGATTAATGTTATTTTTTAATGATATTCCTTATTTTATTTTAATCAATACTTAATGAAATTCCTAATTTCTTATTGATATTCCACATGATAACATGTAAATGTTTTACATTATTTGGCCTCATGTTCACCCCTTTACTTTAATGTTTGTACCTAGGATATGAGATGAATTAAATGTTCTATGGATGGACACATTAGGATGTATTAATGTTGATTTATAATATTTTTTATGTTTTTATATATTATGTTTCTAATTTACATGAAACTAAACGTTAAAAGATCCTTTATGTGTACCATGTAATGAAACATTATGAAATAAAAAGGTTGGATTCCATAATTTGAATCAAAGGACTGTATATTTATTTGTGGAAATTAGGATTTGAAATCGTTAGAAAGATCCATAGAAAATATTTTATTTATAGGAAAATATCCTGGTATTTTTGTGACTTATTAATTAGTGGATTCCGAGAAAATAAATCCCTCTCTAGATACAAACAAGTGGATGTGGCTCTCACAAAAATGTATCTAGGGGAAACACCTGATAACACCAAATTGAGATAGACTCGAATGGGAACTACTGAGCTGTAGAAAAATAGATATTCTTAAAAATGTAGATGATCTCAGAGTTAAATGTTGATGATAATGTTTTCATTAAAACATCACCATAGAAGAGAGTCATGTAGTTTGAGATAATTAGAAGCTTTTCCCTAGGTACATTGGACCATATGAAATCATTGATCTCATATGATTAGTGGCCTATCGACTAGAAGTTACCCTAATCTAGCTCAATTACATTATGTATTCCATTTATCTATTTTTATGAAGTACATAGCTAACCCTTCACATGCACTTAATCATGATGTGATACCATTGGAACATGACATATTTTTTTAGGAGGATCTAGTGGATATATGATACCATAGAGACAATGTTCTATGAAACAAGACAGTCAATATCATAAAATTTTTGTGGAGAAACCATCAATATAAAGAAGTAATGTGGGAACTAGTGGAGGCAATGAGACAAAAGTACCCATGCATTTTATCTATAGAGAGAATGAGTTACAATTTTGGGGATAAAATTTATTAAGTGGGGAAGAATGTACCAAACTGAACATTTTAAAAAAATTGAATCCTGAAAATGTCTGTTATTTTAAACAACAAAACCATATATCTTTAAAAATGAAGTAGAATTTGTAGAGTATAAAGGGAAATGTGACCATCAAAATTCAACCATCATATGAAAATTGATTAATATTATTGTTGGAAACTATTATTTTGATTATAATTTTATCGTTATAATGAGTGTATATATTTATAAATGAAAAAGGAGAATTAATGTAGAAAAGAGAATTATATACCTCAACCATTAGAGTCGTGCCATATGAATCCCATTTATCCAAACAAGGTAGGAAGGTAGTGTAACTAGTGTTATCCCTTGACCAAGACCAATTTTATCTTCAAAAAATGAATATTGAATTAAATCGACTATGGGATAAGTTCATGTTATTGGAAGCTACAACTTGGTCGATGTTATCTGAGCCACCCCCGTGAATTTATCTCTATCGCACACCTTACTCTTAGGTCATGCATGGGTTTTATAAGAGACTATATATCTAGGCCTTAGTTACATAATATTAAATGTCATTATATAAATAAATTTTTTATTGCATAAATTCTATTTTAATAATTGTTTTCTTATTTTAAATATAGGATTAATTGACATGGAATTTGATAAATTGATTTTTCAGTCACAAATTGTAATTTTTAGAAAAGATATAAATTTTTATAATAAACTAAGATATTACGAATGATATTTATTTCAATGAAATAGTGTGATAAAAAAATCCTATTAAAATATTAATGATAAAAAATATTACTATGTCTTTGGTAATTTTCAATATTTAGAAATTTTAATATGCACTTAAACAATCAAATTTTTATAAAAATAAATATTTTTATAGTTAAAATTAGAATTTTTCATATTTTTTAATTATAATGATAAAATAAAACTAATTTTTTAAATCATTATTTCTATATTAGGATAGGGTAAATTTATTAGAATTTTCTAAAATACATTATTTTGTTATTACTAGAATAAAATAGTCTGAGGTTTTCGACTTATTTAATGAATTCATAATTATTTCATGATGATTTAATAATTAATTAACCATAATACATATCCTAAAATATTTTATTTTATTAATATTATGTATTGTTATTAATATTAATCAACTTCCAAACCTGTAAATGACTTTTCGAAGTCTAAAATATAAGCATTGATTTTAAAAACATTACATTGTGGAAATATTAATTTTTTTTTGAAAAAAGATGTAATATAAAATGATACTCAGATAATTTGGGATAAAATAACTTAAAATAAAAACCTGTTATCCAAATATAATGGTAGAACCTTGGGTAAGATAATGAGTTTATTTTTCCACAATCTAGATTTCAATGGCCTATATTTGGTAATTTTTAAACAAATCCCCCACGTTTCCTTTAAATAACCACCCATTTATACATTTCATTTCATCCAAAATCCATAACCCACGATTTTTCTGTATTTCATCCTCACAAGGAGTCCTCCCAAGGATTCCTTAATCCCACTTGGTTCCATTCCTCATGATTTCAGAGTAACTCTTCAAGGTAAGGTAATTATCCTTCTTTTCTCTTCAATTATATAACCTATTTTTATATATTTCTTATAAATTTAATGATTACTCTATTTTATTAATGTTTTTATCATAACCTAATTTAAAAATATGTTTTATAAATTGGGTAACCTTTCCCACTCCCATTTTACACTTCTCAAAAACCTCATTTTAAACCCGCTTTGTTGCCGAATTTATTTTTCAAAATTTCTCTCTTCTGCTTAAGAAAATTCCATTTATTTTATTTTTGTTAATACACAAATCAGTTTATTGTCTGGGGGTATTCACATATATATTATGATTATTTATTTTATTCGGGTATTTACACCTAAGAAACTGACACACCATTTTCTTGGGCTAAAATGATTTAATGATCATATCTTCAAGCACTTTTGAAATGCCATGATTTTGATAAAAATTAATTATTTATTCCCCACAGTTATTTAAAGAAATGATTGATTATGATATATATGGATAAAATTTATTAATACATATTATGGGTTCACAATGATGAAACTCTAATTCATTGGATAAAGATTTCAATCTTTAGATATGACATGTTATAAGAAATCTTGTCGAATAACCATGGTAATTTTCAGTTATGAAACCTTTGGTTATTACCCATTGTGAAATGATTACGAATGTATAAATTGAATGTTTTATCCACAATTACATGTTATGATTCATGTTATATTTATTATGAAATTACTTATTTTTCATTACACAATCAATAATTTCATTCCTCAAGTTATTATTGATATTTTTCATGACCACATGTACATTGTTTCCCTTTACTGGGCCTCATGCTCACCCATTTTCTTTAATGTAGGTCCCTAGGATATGAGATTCCCAAAAATTTATTTTTTTGAACCCATTATATTCTTTAATGTGTATTTAGATGTTTTTTTGTTTTCATATATCATGCTCCTTATTTCCAAGAAAATGTACTTTTAATGATCCTCCATATGAACCATGTAATGAAAAGATGTGAAAAAATCTAGGATAACATAGTTGGTATATAAGTATGGATTAGCTAATTTTGTAAATTAAGATTTGAAAACATTAAAAAGAACCCTATAGAAACGTTAAAATATAAGAAAAACTCTTGCTAATTTGATAAATTATTAATTTTGTGGTTTATAAGAAAATAAATTCCTGTCTTGATAAAAACATGTGGATGTGGCTATAGAAGAGATGTATCTAGTGGTAACACCCAAAAACACTCCATTAAGATAGACTCAAATAGTAATTGATCAGATTTGAAAGAATATATATGTTGAGAACAATCGAAGGGACTTGGAGTTTTATGTTGGCAATAAATTTTTCCTTCGTATATCACCATAAAAGAGATTCATGTGGTTTGGGAAGAAATTGTAGCTTATCCATTGGTATATTATCCCCTATTAAATCATTGATCACTTAAGAGTAGTGGAGTATTGGATAGATCTTCCATAAAAGCCAGCTCAATTTCATTATGTATTCTATGTATCTCTCTTAAGAAATTACATACCTAACCAGTAAAATTTACTGAATCCAAAGGTGGTATAGACGGAACATGACTTCTCTTATGAGGAGCAGAAGGAGGAGATCATGAATAATAGAGACAATTTTATACGCAACAAGACTACCACATCAAAAAAGTGTTACGGAGGAACCATAAATATGAATAAGCAATGTGGGAACTAGAGGGTACAATGAGACAGAAGTACCCACATAATTTTTCAAATGAGAACAAGAGTTGAAATTTAAAGGGAAAAATTTATTAATGGGAGAAGAATGTGATGAACCATACATTTAGAATTATTTTAATTACCTAAAAATGTGTTTTATTTTGCACAAAAAAACCTATCCCTTTTTAAATGAAGTGGTATTTATAGTGTATAATGTGATATAAACCCATCATGATTCAACTGTTATGTGACCATTGATTTATTTTACTTTTGGAAACTACACAATAGTTAATAATTTTAATGTTATAATTAGTGTTTATATTTATAAATGAAAAAGGAGAATTAATTTTTAAAAGATAAGTGATGTACTCAACCAGAAGATTCATGCAATATTAATCCCATTTATCCGATCATTGGGGGGAGGTAATGCACTAAGGTTCTCCCTTGACCAAGCCCAAACTGAGATTCATCAAGTGATGAATATACAAAATCTCTTATGGGAGATGTTCACATTATTGGAAATTACCAATTGGTTGATGTTAGCCAAGGAACCCCTTGAATCTATCACTATCTGAAACCTCACCGAAGATCATATGAAGGTGTTATATCGGGTTATATGTCATGTTCGTAGTTACAAAATGGGTTTTTAATCTGTGTAAATAAAATTTTAACTCCATTATTTCTATTTAATAATAGTTTTTCTAAATAAAAATATAGGTTTAATTGAGATGGAATTAGATAACTTGATTTTTCATAGAAAAAGTATATTTTTTAGAAAAGATATAAATTTTTATAATAAATTAATGTTTTGTGAATGATATTTGTTTTAATTAAATATTATGATAAAAATAATCTTTTATCAAATATAAATGATAAAATAATTTTATTATGTCCTTGAACACTTTTAAGTGTCATAAATTTTAATAGGCATTTCAACCAGTTATTTTTAATAAATAATGATTTTTATAGTTAAAAGTTAAAATTAACATATTTAGATACTTATTCTGATAAAATATACTTAACTTTTGAAATCTTGATGTTGAAATTAGGTTATATTGAATTTATGAGAATTTACTAAAATAATTTATTTTTTCATGGATAGTAAAAATACAGTTCGAGGTTTTTGTTATGTTTAATGACTTCATAATTATGTCATGATGACTAAATAATTAATTAACCCAAATATATGAACTAAAATATTTTAATTTATTAATATTAATCATACTAGTGGATTTAATGAATTTTCAAACCTATAAATGAATTTCTAAATTAAAAAATGGATACATTGATTTTAAAAATACCACCTTGTATAAACAATAATTTTCTTGAAAAAATATATAATATATAATTTTTATAGGTTATTGTGGGTTAAAAAAACATTATATAATACCCAAATGTATAGAACCATGGGAAAAGCCATGGGAAATCCATTTTTTCTCTTTTTCACATCCTAGATTTCAAAGCCCTATTTTTGGAAATTATTAAAAAAACTTCTGCTTTTTCCTTAAATACACACTCATTTCCCCATTTAAATTAACTATTTATCCATAATACATTAATTTATAGAATTATTTCCTCTCAATTATATCCCTGAAAGTTTCATCAATCCCCCAAGGTTCCATTCCACATGATTTAGCAGTAACTCTTCAAGGTAATGGAATTACCCTTCTTTTCACACCAATTCAAGAACCTCTTTTTGTATGTGTCTTATAATTGTTATGACTACTCTCTTTTATTACACTTTTGATAAAACCATAATTCAAAATTATGTTTTATAAATGGGATACCATTTCCACCACTTATTTTACCCTTTTCTAAAACCCCATTTGATAACTGTTATGATCCCAAATTTACTTCTCAAAAGATTTCAATTCTCATTAATAAATTATCTTTTATTTTATTTTTTTGAATAACCAACCCCATTTATTATCCATGTGTATTCAAATATATGTTATGATTATTTATTTTATTTATGTATTTATAAATAAAAACCCACACTCCGTTTTTTGGGATAAAAACAAAATAATGTTCATGACTTTATGCACTTTTCAAAGCCATGATTTTGATAAGAAATCCATTATTTATTCTATATGGGTTATTAATGCAATTATTTATTATGATATATGTGCCTCAAATATATTAAGACATATTAATAGTTCACCCTAATAACACTCCAAATCATTATTTAATGAATTTATTAAATATAAATGAAATTTTTATAATACCATGGTGAATAACCTTGGAAATTTTCATTTACGACACCTTGGTGATTAAAATTTGTGATATTCTTATGAACGTATAAATTGAATGTTGTATCCACATTTATATGTTTTGGTTAATATTATTTTTATTATTATATTCCTGATTTTCCTTTACGAAATCTTTAATTACATTCCTTATTTTCATATAGATATTTCTCATGATCACATGTAAATATTTTTCCATCATGGGGCCTCATGCTCACTCGTTTCCTTTGATGTCTGTATCTAGGATATGAGATGTAGTAAATGGTATTAGTATGAACCAATGAGGTTGTCTTAAAGTGGATTTATTATAATTATATATGTAATTCCCTAAATCTTGTTTCCAATAGGTGCTGCATTATTTTATTACATTGTATAGATCATATGAAAATCATATCCTGGAGGACCGATCAATTTAGTAGCCATGTAAATACTAGATACAAACATAAGTTTTTCATTACATCATGAAATGAAAAAACATAGTGTCTCTTTTGAACACGTGTATATCTTCTAGACTATCACTACCGGTAAGTCATAATAAAATTCATCACATTTTGGGGGAAATGAAACATAATAAAGTGGTGATCTCAAATGCTCGGTATGGATAAACATTATAGATGAAACTGTCATAGATAAATAAAAACTTTTAAAGAATGATATACAAATAAAAATAAATACCTTTAAACATAATATTCAGAATAATATGGAAAGAATAAATAAAATTATTACATTTAAACTATTACATGAATATTCTACTATTCAAATAATAACATGAAATATCAATAACTAATCCCATAACGGGGAAATGCACAATGCTGAACATCATAACCATACCATCAAAATCTAGTGTGAAGACTATTACCATATGATGAAGGAATTTTTCCAAGAAACTAGTTTGTCTCGTGATAACCATTAAAGAATTGAGGTTTTATATCAGGCCCCACTCATCATTTACTAAGTCCAATGCATTCCTATTAGGAAAAGGGTGAAACATAACATAAACATTCATATTAAAACTAGTATATGAAATGTCAACACTTAAGCCATAAACAATGAATGGTAAACACATAGAACATACATAGTCAAATATATCTTAGAAACTTCAATAATATATTGAATATTGTATCATAATATGTCAACCTCAATTTATGATAAAATCCAACAATAGAAGCCAATTTAGATGAAAATAATAAAAAAATTAATAAAAAAATCTTTGAGAGAAATATAAATTTTTTAAATTGAAATCATTTAAAAGTCACACAATTATAAAATAAAACATTTATTTTGTAAATATGCTTGTAATATTTTATGTAAGGCTTCAAAAATATAAGGCATCATAATGGAAAAAAAGAGTCTCTTGCACCATATAAGTTAAAAATACATGCATTCCTTAATTTTTTGTAATGTTTATGAAGTACCTCATTTATAAATCCATATAAATATTCCGTTGAAAAGATTTTACGAAAATTAAAACATTGGTAAAATGACCTTAAACAATTTTAAATAATATTTTGAATAATATTTTATTAAACATAGACTTGGAGGATATGGATATCCCAGTAAATACTTATGTATTAAACAACCTTGAATAAAAATGAGATTGTGAAATTAACCCTTACATTATACTTTACGTTAGTAAAGAGTTATATAACATAATTTATAATGGTAAAATAATGTTATTGCGTTTTATTTGGACCATATTACTATTTATGATATAATATATGACCCTCTTGTATAATTTTGTTAATAATATTACAGTATTACATTTATTTCGGGTGTTAAGTTCTTCATTTTCCCCATTTTTTAATCATGTAAGTCATGTTATTTATTTATAGTATTAATTTTATTTAGATAAAAAATGATATTCAGTTCATAATTATTATTTTTATTCATCATATAAATTTCATAATCATTTTATAATTTTTAATTTGTGGGATAAATCTCATTGTGTAGTGGAGACGGTCGGTCGTACATACGCACGAATGGCGGTATAATTCATCTGATGGTTAAATGACATAGAATTTGATGATATATTAAATATACCGAATAATTATATTGTTATATTAATTATTTAAATCCATTGTACTCATCATTATATCCATTTTAATAATGTATTTTTGAATAATAAATTACCCCACGTCGTGGAGACGGTAAGTTGTGCGAATGCAGATATGGTTATATAGTTATTTGTAGGATGTATAAAAGGAGGTATAAGGTTGTATCATAATAATAAAAAAGATAAACATATATAATATACTAGAATTATTAATTTATTATTGAAACAAAATAGAAATAGGAAGTCTAAGAAGAATAAAACTTTGAAAGAGGTGATACAACAGTTACCTCTTTTTTGGGTATCTCCTTTTGATTTTAAAAAAAGGACTCCTTAGGTTGGATTTCTACAAACATTGTGGCCTCTATTATTATGTGAGGTATGTTAGGAGAATAATTGGGTAGGGTTTGGAAGAGACAAATGACATCAGTGGTGTTAATTAATGTAAAGGATAAGTTCCCATTTATAAGATAGGTGAGGGGAAATTTAGGAAAATCTAAATATATTAATTTAATATAAATTAATTTTTAGTTACAAATGGTCCAAAAATAAATTAATTTGAATATAAAATGATGTTTGGTCAAATAAAAATAATCTGATTAAAAAAATACATGTTTTAAATATTTTTTTAATCCTTACCATTTTGGTTTTACCCTTATTTTACCCATTTTATTTTTTCTGTGATATCATGTTATTTATATTTTTGTGTAAATGAAATTACCATAACATTTTTAACAAGCAAAAAAAGATTCATTTCAGACATATTGGGACATACCAAAAACTATTTGGTTAAATTATATATTTTTATAAATTTTATAAAATTTAATAAACTATTTCATATTTTAGGTTATGAATTATGACAATTTCGACACTATTCATAGTTTAATTATTAAAAAATTAATTACAACATGATTCATTAAAAAATAATTTAAATAAATCCAAACATTACATAGTAATCTATAAAATTCGTGGATGGAATAAAATATTTCAAAAAATATTTATTTTATCATTTATAATTTCATTTATTTGATTCATTCATTAATAAATATATTATTCCATAATCATTGTGCCATAAATAAATTTAATTATTAAATTTTAAAAAATATAAATAAATAACCACGATGTATTGAATATTATTATCTTTTTAATTTCCATTTATTGTCTAATAAATCACTTATATAACCCCATATAAATATTATTTTACTAAGAAGATACATGTTTAAAATATATTTCCCTTTACATTAAATTAAATGCTATAAGTGTCATAATCATACCCAAGTGGATTCCAAGGGCCAAAGTTTCATCCAAAGAGTTTTATTGGTCACCCATATCTCATAAAATAGTATTAGGATAATTTTTCAACTATTTTTAAAGTATTATAATAATTTATTTTACCCTTTTTTCCTATTCTACCCTTTAATAGTGGTAAATAAAAATAATTACTAATGTTACCATTCATAGTGCCAAAAAATAAAAGGGTCCTATTTAAAAAATTTAGAACATTTTTTTTCTAAATATGGAATAAATATTTATAAATTGAAAAAAATATTATTATTAATTAATTTAAAAGTAATTCCAATTAATTAAATTATAAAAGGTGTTTTTTAAAAGTAAAAATTTATCAAAAGATTGGCATGTATTTATATCCAAATTTAATGTAAAAATAATTCAAACGACCTGAGTTACATTATGTGATAAAAATATATTCTGATTATACATTTAAAAAATTTAAAAATATAATATAACAATATAAATAATTTAAAAGAAAATGAAATTTTGAATTGAAATGAAGTATTTTTCACTATACATTAAAATGTGAACCTTTTTAGAAAATTAGGTTAATTTGTCTGTACTAAATTTTTATGTCCGAATTCTAAATATGAATTATATTTTTTCAAATTTAATATATAAGAGATTAAATACTGAAATTAAATTGGTTCCACCAACAAAATGCTGCAAAAAGGTATTTTTTGAAAAATAATTCTTCTATCCAAGAAAATTGAATTTGTACCTTTATCATGTCTAGAAGTTACATAAGATGAATTTTAAAATTATATGGAATATAAAGATTAAAAATGAGGTTAATAATCTATATAAATGCTAATTTAATTTCTACTTAATATATTACAATAATATTTTATTAAATTATTTTTCCTTAAAAATGGGCCTTGCAGGTAACGCAAGCCAACTCCTTGTAGTGTGTAGCAGAATATTAACAAGGTGTATCAAAAAAATAATTCATTAAACAAAATTAAATTTATTTTAAAATATTATAAATTCTTTGGGTGTTACATTCCCTCCTCCTTCAATAAATTTCATCCTCACAATTTAAACCGGTGATTGAAAACTAGGGGTTTGACATTTCAATATATCTTTATTGTAATCCGAAATCGGAAAATAGATTAATGAGTCGTCCATTTTAAAATAAAGAACATGAAGTGTGTTGTCGCCTGATATAACACATATTAGAGTTCCATGTATGAAAACATGGAAATTAAAGGGAATTTAACCATCATTTTCTGATGGAGAGTGATAGAGAACATGATTCGGATAAATTTAACAATAAAAAAATATAAATATGCGACGATCCAAAGGACCATTTGAATCATCTCAAAATAAAGTACTTGGGAAATTTTTTTGGTTATTTCATAATTCCCATGGAGTTTAGGAATTCATTAAATGATATAATTAGAACAAAATGAAACATACTTACTTGACAAGTATAGTTCAATCCTTCAAATAATTTCTAGCACAAACATATCATTCATTCTAAAAGTTAATAAAATTAAAAACATATTATATTTATCTTAGTCACATAGAGATAAAAAATGAATTTACACCTTATCTGTCATACCATTTAAATAAACAAACTATGGTATACAAATAATGACATCACGTAGTCTACTGGTAGGTAATAAATTCTTGTGACACTTTGGTTGTGGGTTTGATTACTATAGCCAAATCTGACGTGATGAGTTGTCACCTGACAAACGGTTTTTTATTTTCATAAAAATATATTATTTTATCATTCCAAAAATAATCGTATGCAATGTTTTTACCTTAAAAAATAATTTCCAATATCCAACATAATCCATTATATCCATTATACTTATCCAAATTATGTTTTTCTAAACTCACAATCCAAAAATTTATAATGAAGGTCACATAAAATTATGAATATATTCTTTTCACATAATAAGCATGTTAATACCTTCATCATGTATTCTATAAAAAATGGTAATAACAAAAATTACCATAAAAACTAATTTGAATACATATGTTCTTACTTATTACATATGTAAAAGGTATAATACTTGATATACTCCTTAAATTCAAAATGTTGTATCACCCAAAAATGATGGAATAAACAAACCATTATCCAGTTCATATGTAGGAGATAATATCCAATATACATTATCCAAATCAATCATCTATTTATTCAAATATCAATATCACATAATCAGAAACATATTAAGGGTTATCTTTTCCCTCAACCATATTTTTTTCCAAAAATTTTAGCATTAAACTATGTAACTAAACTTATTACCATAAAATATAGATTCCATAATGAAATAGTACTGAAGTACAATTCTAATTTATTTTCACAATTCATATATACAGTACAACATAGATAAAATACTCAAATGACATAAGTATTCAACAACAATATGGGCACATTAGTCATTACTCTTTATACGTGGTAGTATCATACCCTGATTATTATCTAATAGCATAATCTGGGGTATACTTTGACGATTTGGATACTTATTTTCCTGGTGTCCCATGTCCTTATTGATAAATCATTGTAAATTTTAAATATTTTTCTTTCCCATTCAATTACAAACATGGTGTCCATTTTATCCATACTTATAACAAACTACCATTCCCTTCGTGAATTTTATAGGGTTATTCTTTCCTCAGTTATCAATGTGGGAAAATCCTTATTTTCCTTATTCCCTTTATCCAATTTTTATTTCTATCCCCTTCTTTTCATTCTTCCTATCAAAGCCATATGACTAATATAATTCTATACTAATCTTATAAAACATGATTTTATTTATTAATCTGATGAGAATATATGGGAGACTATATCCCATAAATATGATGGCTTAAAAACATGAATCATACGATCCTTCTTACACATTGGATTATTTTTATTAGAGGAGTTCTCATTCCTTCTATTGGGTGCCATTTCTTAATGATGACATAGACCATGTAAGATCATACAATAATGTATAATCCAAAAACTAGAAAAATACTTATCATTAAATTATAATTTATGCGTATATAGTCTAATAATCATAAACATTTTTTCTTTGTGGACATATTTAAACATAAATCAGTCAAAATTATTTGTAATGAAAATATGAATTTTCCTATGAAAATACCTCACGAGTGTCAAACTAGGTGCACAGTAAGGCCCGTTGTCACGTACCAGGATACCATGAGTCAATCCTGAAACACCTTATTGAAGTTATTACTCTTAGGTACATCTATCCCAGAACAACATCCACTTGTAGTATCTAGACATGGATTTATTTTCCTAAAATAACCACATTATATCTACATTACAAAACTTCTAGGGTGTTATTTTATACTTATACTCAAAGACACTCTTAGGGTAATGTTAGATAATAATGTTTTTTCAAAATCTTGTTTACAAGGATTGTACTAAACATCTTATGATATCAACTATAATTCCATGAAACCATTTTCCCAGATTCAGTGCATTATTTTATTACATTGAAATGATTATAAGAAAATTATATCTCGAAGGACCAACCCGTTTAATATCCTTGGAAATATTAGATAGAAACACATGTTTGACCTTACATATTGAAATAAAAAATAACATAGTGTCTCTGTTGAAAACACATATATCCCTTAGACTATCCTAGAAGGTCAGTCATAATATACTTATTTGAATCCTAGACAAAAATGAATCCTAATAAAGGGTAGATCATAGATACTTAGTATGGATAATCATTACAATGTAAGATATCATAAGTAGGCATAATATTTAATGTAAAGGAATAAAACTAAATCACAAGCCATAAAATCATAATTATAAGCATTATATGTCATGAATAAATCAAATAATTCCATTTAAAAGTCAACATGTATATTTTAATTAGAAGAATAATCCCAAGAAATATCAACAGAAAGATCTCATAATGATGAAATGCATAACGTCGGACATCATAATTATAAAATCGAGGACTTGTGACAACTATCAAGGCCTTGTGCCATGAAACTAGTTTTCTAATGACACTTAAAAATGCATTGATGGGATACAGTAGTCCTCTATCATCACTTACTAAGTCCAATGCATTACTCTAATGAAAAGGGTAAAATATAACATAAAAATTCATATTAAAACTAGCATATGAAATGATAAAACATTAACCTCAAGCTATGAATGGTAGAAACATAGCACACCCATATTTAAATATATCAAAAACCCTTAAATACAATATGGGGGACTGTGTCATAATAATTCAACCTTAATTAATCATAAAATAAAACAAATCAAGGTGACATAGATGAATATAATCTAATATATTCACTAAAACTCTTTGAGAGAAATATCCATTTTTACATTGAAATAATTTAAAAACCAAACAATTATAAAAGAAAACATTTCTTTTGAAAATAACCTTGTAATATTGTAAGTAATTTTCTAAATTATAATGCATTTTAACTGCAAAAAATATCCACTTTTGCTGTTTATGTTAAAAAACATTTTTTCTTAAATTTTTCGTAACGGTTATAATGTACCTCGTTTGGAATGTGACATAAAGATTTCATTAAAACACTTTTATAAAAAGTTAAAATGGTTAAAAATAACATTTATCAATGGTAAATAATATTTTTAAATATATTTTAAGAAACGTGGACAAGGATGATATGGATTTTCGAGTAGATACTTACGTATTAAACAACCACGAATTAAAACGAGGTAGTTAAATTAATCATTACCTTGTCCATTCATTTAGTCGGGAGTGAATTAGTCTCATATATAATGGTTAAATAATTTTATTTAATTATAAAAGGACCTTATCCAAATTTATGATATCATATATAACCCTATTTTATCATTTTCATTATAATATTTCGTATTTATATTATTTTGGGTCTTAACTACTTCGTTTTCTCTTCTAATTTTGTCATGCAAGTCATGTTGGTTAAGTATAGGATTTATTTTAGTCATAATAAAATGATATTAAGTTGATAATTTTTAATTTTACTCATCATATTAATGTTATAATCATTTTTTTAATGGTTAATGTGGATAACAAATCTCAATGCGTCGTGATGACTGTAGGTCGTACATATGCACGAGGGATGATATCATTCACTTGATGGTTAAATGATACGAAATCGGATAGTATATTAATTATAAAAAGAAATCGAAATTCTATATTAATTATTTAAATCCATTATAGTAATCAATATATATATATATAAATAATTTATTGTTGAATAACAAGTTACACCAAAGCGTGGAGATGGTAAACCATACGTACACATGCATGGTTATATTGTTATTAATTAGATGGATAAAGGGAGGTATAAAGTTTTACCCTAATTATAATAACATATAAACATTTATAAGATAAATTATTTTTTACTTTAAGATTGAATAAACATAGAAAGAGGAAGTATAATGAGAAACGAATTATAAAAGATGTGATAAAACAATTGCCTCTTTTTCGTATATCACCTTTTGATTTTCACAAAAGGACTCCACAGGATTTCACAATGCCCTATGTGTGGCCTATAAGGTAAATTGGGGGAATTTGGCAGTATAATTGGACATGTTTTGGATTAGACAAAGTGATTTGGAGGTGTGAATTAAAGATAATGACAAGTGAACTTTTATAAGAGAGGTGAAGGGCAATTTAGGAAACTCAAAAAATATTAAATTAATATAAATTAATTTTTAGTTTAAAATGGTACCAAGATAGATTATTTTCATCTAAGATGATTTTGGGTCGAATCCCCATCATACAATTAAAATTAAACATGTTTTGAACATATTTTTAATCCTTATCGTTTTTGTTTAACCCTTATTCTTCACTTTTCAATCATATTGTGATATCTTGTTATTTATAAATTGTGGGTTAATGTAATTACAATAACCTGTCAAACAACCAAAAAATGTGTCATTTATGAAATTTTATGACTTATCATATCTATGTTGTTAAATCTTGGATTTTTATGAATTTTATAACATTTAATAAATTATTTTATATTTTAAGTTATGAATTATGTCAGTTTTGACACTATTCATCTTGGAATTTTTAAAATATTCATAAAAACATTATTCCTTAAAAAAATTAAATTAATCCTAATATGTCATACTAATACAAAAAATTCATTGATGGAATCCAATATTTAAAACAATATTAATTTTAACATTTATAATATCATTTATTTGATTCATTGATTAATAAATCAATTATTAGATCATCAATGTGTTATAAATAATTTTAATTATTAAATTTAAAAAAATAAAAAAAATAACCATGATGTATTTAATATTTTTATATTTCTAATTACTATTTATATTTTAAGATTTCACTTATACAACCCAATATAAAAATTATTTTCGTAAAAAGATACATGTTTATAACATATTTTCATAGATTTTATTAAAATTTATAAGTGTCATAATCACACAAAAATGGCTTTGAAAAGAAAAAATTTACATCCCATGGGTTTTATTGGTCCTCCAAAAATCATAAAATATTATTAGGACAATTTTTAAGCTAGTTTAATATTATCATAATATTTTTTACGCATTTTATCTATTTTACCCTTTAACCGTGGTAAATAAAAATAATTACTAAAGTTACAATTCATACTGCACAAAAATAAAGGGGACCTATTTAAATAATTTGAACCTTAGTATTCCAAATAAGGAATCCATTTTTTATGAATTCATAACACAGAAGCTGTATTAATTAATTAAAAATTAATTCCCGCTGACAAAACAAGAAAACATGTTTTTTAAAAGTAAAAATTATAAAAATAATGACATGTGTTTATATCAAATTTTAATGTGATTATAATTAATAAGAAATTAGTTATATTAAATGATAAAAAATAATCTGATTATACTTAAAAACTTATTAAAATTATAAAATTTCAATTAAAATAATATAGAATAAATGGGAGTTTTGAATTAAAATGCAGTATTTTTCACTATTCATTATAATGTGAAACCATTTAGAAAATTAAAAAAATTTGTCCAAACTAAATTATTAAGACCCAATTATTAAAAAGAATTTTATTTTTCAAATTTAATAGATAAATTTTCCAAATATTGAATTTAAATTGTGTACGCAATCAAGCTGCTGAAAAACTATATTTTTTTATAAAAACTCTATTATCCAAAAATAATAATTTGTTCCTTAATCATGTCGTGAAATTACATAAGATGAATATTAAAATTATATGGAATTATGAAAATTCCTAATGTGGATAATACTATTCATAACTGCTAATTTAACAACTATGATTTATGTTACAATAATTTTTTATTAATATATTGTTGTTTGTTAAAACTGGTCCATTTGTGTAACGCAAGCCAACTCATTATAGTGTGTAGAATAAGAGTAAATTTTATTTTAATAAAAAGTAATAAATAAACAAAATTAAATTAATTTATAAATATTATAATGTCTCAGAGTGTTATATTATAAATTCATATGTATTATGTACCTTATATCCAAGAAACCTAACTTTTAAAGATCTTCTGTATGTACCATGTAATGAAAATTTTTTAATTAAAAAGGAAGAATTCCATACATTACTTCTCCTCATTATTCATGGTTTGATATATTGAGCATATAGTTGAGACATTAGCCATTCACATATGGATAGAGGTTCTTACAGGGAGTGATTATTCAATATATCTTATCTTCTGATAGTAGAGGCTATCACATTATGAAGAGAGCTTCATGTGGGACCTCGTGGTACTCATGAATAAATATTGAGAAATCTTATTGGGTAGGGATTGGTTGTCCACAACATGGCATCCTACCTTTTTATTATATAAACTTTTCATTACACTGTAAAAAAATAGAGGGTGTTTTAAAGATTAGTTTCTTGGAAACAAGGTATACAATATATGAAAACATTTAAAATTATTATAAAAATTTTGAAAGAATTATTCATTGGTTCATCCTATGTTCTCTTACTACATCTCATAACCTGGGGACAAACATCAAAGGAAATGGTGATCATAATTCCCAGTAGTGGAAAAAAAGAGAAATAATTTACATGTGATCTTCAGGAAAAATAAATATAAACATGAGGAATTTGAAAAAGGCCTGAGAAAAGGAAAAATGGGAATATATTAATAAAAATAACTTGAATAATAACATGTAAATGTTGCTAAAAATTTTAAATGAGATATTCAAAGTGTATTGTCAAGGCTTTTCACCGAGGTGTTATAAAAAATATTGGTCGAAGTGGACACTCAAGAGGGGGGTGAATTGAGTTCCGATTAAAATTTCTATTAAAATTATTTCTATTCAAATCCCCCAAATTGAATAACAATATAATATTTAGTGAATTTGAATTAATTTAAAGGGTTAGTTAGGTTATCAAAGAGTGATTAGTTATCAGTTAATATTATCTCAAGAATAATTAATTTTGGAAGCTAACCTAATAAATTACTAAACATACAAACACATGCTAGACTAAATATCAAAGAACATTAATATAGGTTTTTATTTCAATGTAACATCAGAAGAATATAAATTAGATATTGTATACTTTAAACATAAACTAAAATTCATAGGAAATGTTACAAAGAGGTTCAGTCTCAAGCCAAGACTTAGTCCTCTCAAATTTATATATAAATTTAATCCACACCCTAGATCGGGGTTAACAACAGTTTGGAAACATTCTATGTCCTAAGACCTCTACCACTGTTCTTCGTGGGAAAAAAAGACAACAGCACTCAGGCTTTCCAGGTCCTACTTGACCTCTACCCCTATCTTCAGAAGGACACAAAAATGGGTAGAAAGTTTGAAATGAGAATTTAATATCCTCCAGTTTAGCATATGAGACAGTTTGTGTGTAAAAAAAAATAGGATACACACACTACCCAAAAGTAAACAAAATAATCACTAAGATTAAGTATGAATGATTTTAGAAAAGCTCTAGTGATTGGAAGTGAAGCTCTGGACTCGTTGGATTCAATATAAATACTTCTGAGTCCTTTTCGGTTTTTTCTGTTTAAAAATAGAGTTTCGTGGTTCAGCTTGGTGTCTTTCACATGTGAAGAAGTTCCCTTGATTATTCATTTGTTCTTCAGTTGTGTTGGATTGCACACATGAGAGTAATTTTATGATCTTGCAATGTGTTCTTGAGTTGGGCTCAGGATTTCTCTTCTATTCATTACAGTGCACGTGTGTTTCTTGAGTTCTTGGACGTACGTATATTATTCTCTCTCTTTTCTACCGCAGCTCAATATTCCTTATATTCCATAATCTCCAGCAATAGTAATGATTACCTTTTCATATGTATGAGGAATGGTTTATTGACATGCCAACAACTATCATTAAATAACATTAACTACATTAAAAACATCAAATATTACCGTTAGCATTACTTTAATAATATTGAAAAGTAGGTTAAGAAACAGTGTCACAGTAATTTTACAAACGGTGTCTCCTTGAAACGGTGTCTCCTTCACGGTATTTGCTTCTTGGTGTGTCCATGTCACGGTGTCTGAGTCATGGTGTGTCCTTCATGGTGTCTGGGTCACTGTGTGTGACTTATGATTTCTAGATTCTGGTGCCTTTCTCATAGTATTTTGCTTCACGGTGTCAGGCTTACTGTCACGGTGTGTTGAGGTCACGGTGTCTAATTAGTCATGGTGTCTAAGACTTAGAATCTACGGTGTCTGCTTCACTGTGTCTGTCTTACACTTCACGGTGTCTGTGTCTTGCACACAGTCTGTCTTATTGTGTCAAACATCACGGTGTCTTGATACTTAGACAAATAACTGTATTCAAACATAAACAGTAATATGTATAATATGAATTAAGCTTAACCATTATAAGTTAAGAGAACTTGGAACAGAAATACATATGTTTGATAAGATAAGTAAGATTTGTGATAATGAAAAAGATTTGTAAATAATAATGAGATTAATTAATAGAAATAAGAGTTGTGATCATTAAAAAATGATTAATACAAGAAGAGTCCAACAATCTCCCCCTTTTTGATGATCACAAATCATGTATAGTTGAAGTATAAATGAAATTCAACGTTAGAGAAAATAACATATACATAATAATAATAGGAAAAATACTAACAGATAACTCTTCTCACACTCTTCTCACTGTTTCTCCCCCTTTTGGGATTATCAAAAAGGTGGGAGAAGGGAGTTAAACAATCCATTTTTCATTAAAAAGTTTCAGACTACATCATATAATTGAAATAAAAAAACAAAGACATCCTATCAAAAAAGAAAAGTCACTTGGTGACTTCATGGATTGGCTTTTTCCTTGCCTTTATCAATAGCAGGAGCTGGAGCTGGTGTAGAAGAAGGCATGGAGGTAGTAGACAAAGACGGTAAAGGTATACCTTCAAATATGGAGGGAGCCAAAGTAGGAGCTGTAGAAGACCTAGTTTGTGGTTTTTCATGAATAAATGTCCATATATGAGATAGATCTTGGTTAACTGACATGACAGTTGAGGCTAGGGACGGTATACCTGGTCTTAGGGGTGCAACAGTTGGAGCAACTATAGCAGTACTCTGCACATGAAGATACGACTTCAAATGATTGATGAAATCGGTAATGATTTCTCCGAAACCTCTTTGTAGGCACACGGGAAAGGGCCTCTGAGCGGAGTTGTCTCCCCCCTATGTGCAAACCTAGGGTTTCTTCTCCATTATGTTTTCCTCCCCTCCTCCGGCTTGGTCTGGCTATGGCGGAGGCCTTCTCATCTCAGATCGATGTCGATGGGTGGTGGATCCGTGTGGCCTGGCTTCGTTCTTGGCTCAACGTTGGATTTGTTGTGCCTCTCGGATTCTGGATCTCATTTTGCTGCTGGTGTGCTCGGCATCGGAACAGGTTCGCTCAATGACTACATCATCTCTTCTACTTTTGGACCTACTCGGCCAAGGTGTGCTTCAACTCCAAGTGATCTGATTCGGGTAGTGGTGATGACTCTTCCAGCTCCAGGATCTCTTTGCGGCTCTAGGTGTTTGGTGTCAACTTCAGCATGCTCAGTTTCAGTCTCGTCATGCCTTTGGCTTCAGGATCTTGTCGTATTGGTTTTCTTCTCATCGTTTTCTCCCCTGTGCTAGCTTCATCCTTCTTGGGATTCCGTTACGGCTTTGGTGTGCATAGGTTGGGGTATGGTGTGCTCATCGTCGGCCTTGGCATGCCTCCGCGATCTCAGTGCGTCCTCCTTCCAGCTCGACTTCGGCTCTGGCATGCGACGGTTTGCTCGGGATCGGCTCCAGTGTTCTGGAGGGGGGGTCCTCCATTTTGGCGTTCCTATGAGTTTTTTCAGGTTCTGATTTGGTTAAGGTGAGATCTTGTTTGTTTGGATGTGAAATTAGTGGTTTTTTGTAGTGCTTTTGACTGGTTGGCTGTGAATCCATTGTCCTACTGTTAAACTGTGGTTGGAGGTGAAATGGTTGTATGTTGGGGAATCCAGACATTATACATGGTTTTTTCTTCAGATGAGGATAGAGTTGGTCGGCTCCATCATGTATGACTTTTCATATTTGGATTATTGAGAGGGTATGGCGTAGCCATTGGTACTGGGCCCATGCGTTCTTGCATGGGACAGTTTTCTGATCAGACATACATTTGTGGTGGCATACCTTGATGATATTGATGCTAGGTATAGGCATTTTTGAGTAGTATTTTCCTGGGTTGCAATACATTAATTTTCTAATCTTGTTTAATTCTTTATGTCTCTGAAGTCTTGGTTTACACCTTTATCCTTAAAAGGGGATTATCCAAAATCAAAAAAAAAATATCTGTCTTCGGGCCATTCAGTCAGTAATGATTTCTCCACTCTATTGCATTGCCTTTTCAAAATAATCCTTATTCTCCAGGAATTAGTCCAACAATCTGTTGAATTCTGTAAGCTTCTGAACATGAGTTTTGAAAGCCTGAGTCACAGGGGTATCTTCAAATTTTCTACAAGATACCTAATGTGATTTTTCTTATCACTTTTAGAGAAAATCCAGGTGAGATAGAAATATATCTTCTTAGAGATCTCCTGTTGAGCATCATTGCCAATATTAGAATGGATCTGAACAAGATCAAGTGCTCTATCACATTTCTTCACAACATTAGATAAAGAAGACAAATCTAAGCCACTGAAATCATTCTGAATTTCTTCCTTGATTATGGTTCTGAGAAGAGAATCGTCCAAAGAAGGAACATATGGTCGACCAGATGGAGGAGAAGCCTTTACAGCTATAGTTAAAACTTTGAGCTGTTTCAAAACCTTTTGATGGCATCTAGTTTAAACATCTGTGAGCTTATTCAGATTTTCTACAAGCTCTCTCATGCATTGCAACATCTTTGTGTGTATTTCTCCAATCATCTCATCAAAAGATAACAGATATGGATGAACTTGAGATACAATATCTCTAGAAATGTTGGAAACATTTGGTTCAGGGGAAGTAGCAACAGGTGATGGAGCAGTAACAATAAGAGCAGGCTATGATCTTGAAGACAGTTCTTTTTTCATGTCGGCTACCATACTATTCAAAGTTGCAACATCAGAAAAAAGAAACATATTTTCAACCCTTACCTCTTGAATTTAATGAATCATTTTGGGTTGAAAATACAGAATAATATTTTCCAAAAGATTCAAGGCATCGTATTGACTTTTTTGAGTCAAAGGACAAGGTTGATAGGATATAATCCTCTCAACTCCAGATAAGATAGTCTCTCCAAAGACTTTGAAATCTTATATACTTACATAATATTTCCAATCAGGAAAGGATTCAGGTGAAGAAAGTAGTACATGAGCATTTTCAGGGTCTGGTTGCAGTTCTGAGTCAGTTTAAGTTTTAGATTTTGATTCAGGTTGAGATTGAGGTTGAGGTTGAGGGTTTGTGACTGAATTCAGTCGAAACAAAGTAGAAAGTTCAATCCCAGATGCAGTGACTTACTGTGATTCACTCACATCATAGAAACTTGGGAATTCATACTGAGTGTATAGAGAGTATCACTTAGTGGAAGGAGGTGCATCACCAGGTTCAGATTCATATTCATCAGATTCAGCTGCACTAGGTTCATGGTTTTGCGGTTCCTCCCCCTCAACAGGAGCTTCCATTTCATGAACTATAGGCTCAGTAGCATAGTCAATATCTACATGATCAACTCTATTCTCCTCATCCATTTCTTTCCCTGCCAACTGAAAGGAAATTTCCATCCTCTCTTCAGCAGAAGGTATGTACTCAGGAACATATTGTTCCTCTAGAACTGCTTCCAGACTTGCTTCTAGCAGGGAGGTGAGATCTTCTTTATTTTCTTCTTGCATTTTAGGGAGGTTTTCTATAATAGGCACAAGGATAACTAACAATATTATAGCCATAGACTGAATTTTTATTTTAACTTCATCTCTAGAAGCTGGAGCTTCTTCCTCTCCAAGAACAGCATGAGGTTCTACTTCTCTAAGAACAACAGGAGGGTCAACAGCAACATCCTCTCTAAGAGGTATTTCATCATGAACAACAGGGACAACAGTCCTTTCTTTCTCAATAGGAGCTAATTCCTTTTGAGGTATTTTAGCCTCTTCTCTAGGTGGTACTTCAGCTGCCACTTCCTCTTCTTCTACCTCTTCTGGATACTTATCCACTTCATCTGGTTCCAGACCATGATCAGTTATATTCTATGGCATTCTTGGATAATCAACAGGATTATACATCTTATATAGTTGATCATTATCCTCAACCAACTTCTTCTTCTAAGGGTTCCAATTGATTTTCATCCTTCTAATGGTAGGCTTGGATAAACAATATTCAAAATCCACAAGCTTTTCTTCATTCTGCCCAACAACTGCTTTGGAAACTAGTATAGCCAAAATCATCCTTGAGTAAAACAAAGATGTGGATTTGGATGTGACCTTAATCAGTTCACACATATGGTGAATGACATATTTTCACAGGTTGATCTTATGTCCATTATTCATTAGATGAATCAGGAACACGTCTTGATACTTCAACACAGCAAAATCACCCTTCCTTGGGCTAATCAAATTTTGAACAAACATAAACAGAAGCCTTGTCTCCCCATCCATCTCAGCTTCTATGGCCCATCACTGGGTGCCATTTCCAGTTAATATTTCCAAGGCATTTTCCAGATCAAATATTTTGGTTGTTGGAGGAGGGTCTCTCTGGAAGTCATCACAAATCCCTTCATGAGGAATCCTCAAGCATGCACCCATAGCCTCGAAGAGAATGTGAATTTTTTTCCATTGATCCAGCTTGTTACCATAGAGCTTTCTTCAGAATTAAAGGAAAACTTTACATACTGATAGAATTGTGAAACCAACCTCAAGTAAATAAGCCTATCTTTTCTAGAGAACCATTCGAGCCATCCTTGTTCTATTAAGATTTTTATAACCAAAGAATTGCTAGATAGCAGCCACTCGAGGAAAATCACTTTCTCAGGAACTGTATTATGGCTTACTAGGTTAGGATTTAGGGGTCCTTCTGGTGCATGCTTTGATGTCCTCTTCTGTTTCTTAGACCATTGCTTCTTAGTTGAGGGTGAAGATGGATGCTTCATCCTTGGTATCCACATAAGATTCAGGAGAGTGAGAATAATAGAAGGTTTACAAGGTTGGGAAGGTTTTGGAGAGAGTTCAGGTGAGGAATCGAGTGAAACCCTTAACTTTTATCACTTGGGAAACTCAAATGTCATAAAAATAATAACGCGGGAATGGAAATAGTGGTGAAATAAAAATTACCGTGATATGGATTAAAATAATTAATCATCACGGTGAGACCGTGAGTATTCTTTACGGTGTGAGGATAAGAGGTCATCACAGTGAGATAGTTAGTGGTCTGTGCATACACGGTGAGACAGTGAGTGAACTGTTCAGTTACAATGAGACAGTGACAGACCGTGAACACAATGTGTTAACTGTGAGACTATAAGCATGAAATAGTAACTGAGAAACCGTGATCATGATACCATAATGTAAAATATAGTAAAATATTAAACAGTAAGACCAGTAAGATATCTATTTATGATTTATCATTCCCTGATCATGTATGATGTAATATAATCTCTCAGAATTTAATGGTTTAGTGAATATATCAGAATGTTCATATTCAGTACCAATGAATTCCAAAGTGATATCACCTTTTTGATAATGATCCCTCAAAAAGTGATGTCTTACATCAATATGTTTTTCCTAGAATGTGAAATAAGATTCTTTGAAATGTTAATAGCACTTGTTTTGTCACAATTTATTGGTACATGTCTGAATTGATATTCATAGTCTAGTAAAGTGTGTTTCATCCACAAAATTTGTTCACAACAACTTCCAGCAGCTATGTATTCATCTTCTGCAGTAGATAATGCAATATAATTTTTTTCATACTACACCATGATACTAGTGACTTGCCTAAAAGGTGACATGTTTCAGAGGTTCTTTTTCTATCTAACTTACATCCAACAAAATCAGCATCAGAATAAATAACTAATTCAAATGATTGTACTTTGGGATGGAACAATCCTTTATTGGGAATATTCTTGATGTATTTTAAAATTCTTTTTACATCATTTAAATGTGATTCATTATTGTTTGCTTGAAAATGAGAACAGATACACACACTAAATATAATATCAGGACGACTAGAAGTTAAGTAGAGTATACATCCAATCATTGCTCTATAAGTGTTTTGATCAACAGATTTTCCATCTTCATCAACATCCAACTTATAGGTGGTACTCATGGAAGTGTCACTAAATTTAGTGTTATCCAATCCAAAATGTTTTAAAATATCTCTAGTATATTTACTTTCAGTTAAAATAATTTCATCATTATTTTGAAAGATTTGAAATCCAAGAATGAATTTTAGTTCACCCATTAAACTAATTTCAAATTCGTTTTGCATTATTTTAGAAAAATCTTCACGTAATGAATTTTTTGAATAATCAAAAATAATATCATGTATATAAATTTGAAAAACTAAAACATCTTTAGAAATTCATTTTATAAAAAGATTAGGATTAGCTATTCCTTTTGTAAAACCTTTAAAAATTAGAAAAGTACTTAATCTGTCACACCAAGCACTTGGAGATTGCTTTAAACCATATAATGCTTTTGAAAATATGAAAATATGATTTGGAAAATGAGGGTTTTTAAATCTATGTGGTTGTTCAACAAAAACATCCTCAACTATATACCTGTTTAAGAATACACTCTTGACATCCATTTGATATAGTTTGAAATTCAAATGTGGAGCATAAGAAAGTATAATTTTAATGGCATCAACTCTGGCTACTGGAGAAAAAGTCTCCTCATAGTCAATTCCTCCTTCTTGACTATAGCCTTGTGACACTAATCTAGCATTGTTTCTAACTAGGTTTCCAGCTTCATATACATTATTTCTAAACACTCATTTAGTGCCTATGAAAAAAGTGTCCTTGTGTCTTTCAACTAGTTTCCAAACATTATTTCTTTCAAACTAATTATGTTCTTCTTGCATTGAAATTACACAAAATTCGTCATTAATTGCATCATCAATGTTTTTAGGTTCAAGTTGTGACAAGAAGTCTTGATGTTCAACCTGATTTCTATGAGAGGCTCTAGTTTGTGTCCCTCTAGGCATATATTTCCCACAACAGCTTCTAAAGGATGATTCATTAGAATCATTGTTGATATAGTAAAGGTATGACTATAAATTCCAGGTTCTCTTCTAGGTTCGGGTTCATTAGGAGTAGATTCTGAAATATTTCCAGAACTGGTTGTCTTTAAAGCAGGTTCATTGGTTTTATCAATATGGTTTAGAACAGATAAATCTTCTTCATGATTTTCAAGAAAAGGCTTAGGTTCATGTGGATCAGATTCATCAAATTTGATGTGAATGGATTCTTCCACACACTTGGTTATCTTATTGAAAACTCTATTGGCTTTTCTAGTTATAGAATATCCTAAAAATATTCCTTCACAACTCTTAGAAGCAAACTTATCAAGATTATCCTTGGTATTAAGAATAAAGACTTTATATCCAAAGACTCTAAAGTAGCTAACGTTAGGATTCCTATTGTTCAACAACTCATAATGGGTCTTTTTGAGAATAGGTCTGACTAAGACTCTATTGATGATATAACAAGTTGTATTTACAACTTTAGCCCAAATGTAAATAGGCAGTCCATACTCATTAAGCATAGTTCTGGAAATTTCATGAAGGGTTCTATTCCTTCTTTCAACTACACCATTCAGCTGAGGTGTCCTAGGGGCAGATGAATTGTGAATATAGCGATTTTGTCAGAAAAAGGAGTCAAACTCACGATTTTCAAACTCACGGCCATGATCACTTCTCAGGGTCTTAATCTTATGTCCACTAAGGTTCTCTATAGACATGGAGTATTTAATAAAGTAAGAACAAGACTCACTTTTTTGAGCTAAGAAGTATACCCAAGTATATCTAGAAAATTCATCTACTAAAACATAGACATAGTGCTTCCCATTTAAACAAGAAACTCTAGAAAGACCAAACAAGTCCATGTGTACCATCTCGAGAGGTTGATAAGTTGAAACTTCTTTCTTTGGTTTGAAATATATTTTGGGTTGTTTTCTCTTTTGACATTGATTAGAAACTTTGTCATTTGGAAACTCAAGCTTGGGTAAGTCTCTAACTAAGTTCTTCCTATTCAGTTTTCTAATTGAATGAATATTACAATGTCTTAATCTTCTATACCAAAGCCAAGATTCCTTATGAAATTCATTTAAACAAGTGATTTTTTGTTTAGCTAAAGTATTCAATTCAACTGCATAAACATTTTCATTTCTCAAGGTAGAAAATACCAAAACATTTTTATAATTAAAAACATTACAAGAATAATTTTCAAACATAACATTAAAGCCATCATCACATAACTGAGAAATATGTAACAGATTGTATTTTAGTTCATCAACAAATAAAACTTTAGAAATTAAAACTGAGTTAGTGTTACCAATTTTGCCTAGGACGACGATATTTCCTTTAGAATTATCACCAATGGTGACATAGCCTCCATCAACCATTATTAAGCTCTTGAAGAATGAATAATTCCTATACATATTCCTTGAAAATACACTTTCCAAGTACCATATCTTCTTATGGGAACTATTCAAATAGGTTTCCTACAAAACAGTTTTAAACAGAGAATAATTTTAGTACCCAGATTTTCTTAGGTCCAGACAAGTTAGCAAGAAAAGCTTTAGGAACCCAAATTTGTCTTATGGGTCTCATATAATTAATATATTCAACTGATTTTTACAAATAAACAATATTTGATCTATATCTATGTGAGTAACCAGTTGAAGCATATTAATTTCCAAAACTGGAACTAGCAGAATTTTGTCCAGATTTGGAGAAAATTCTAGTTTTGGTAAACTATCATTGTCCAGGTTGGTATCCCTAACTAGTAGTATAATTTGGTGCCACTTTTTTACCAAACATTTGAGTTAGTGTATCTTTTCCCTTTGTGATTTTTCCTATGTCCTTTCTAAGTTCATAATTAAACATTTTTAATTCAGTATTTTCCTCTAACAGTTGAGCATTCTTTTCCTTTTCTATATCAAGGGAATATTTAATAGTAGAAGTGAGAGAATGCTATTTCTTTAAGGCTTCGTACTTGTCCTTGAGTTCATTATAGGTCCCTTCTAGCATGTTAAAATATTAAGATAATTCAACTGTAGTCATGTCTTTAGAATCAGAATTATATTCTGCATCATCGCCAGAATAATAGGAATTTAAAATAGGAGTATCTAAAGTTACCTTAGATGTGTTGGTCATAAAACACATGATGGGATGATTATTTTTAGAATCAGAAACATTAGATTCTCTTATGTTGTCTTCTGAAGCACTTCAGGTATCTTTCATATCTTTTTTGTACTTACTATCCTTGTAGTCATGTTTCTTCTTGAACAACAATTTTGGACAGTATGCTTTAATGCAACCTTTTCTCTTGCATTAATAGCAGACAACTTCATCACTTTTATCGTATTTCTTCCTGTACATTTTCCAATGACCTTTATTGTTAGACATTCCTTTGTAATTTGACTTTCAAAAGAACTTCTTTTTCTAATAAAACTTCTTGAATCTTCTGGCTATTTGATCCATCTCAGCGTCACTGTCTGAATCCAAATCATCAATGGATGAACTTTCAGTAGGTACATGCATTTTGTCCTTATCTTTTCTCTTTGAAGTAGTAGACTTTAATGCCATGGATTTTCTCATTGGATCATCGTCTTCCTCCTTATTCACCTTGATTTCATCCTCATAAATCATTAATTTTCCAACAATCTCTTTAACAGAAAGAGCACCAATGTCACATGATTATCTGATTGAAACCGAAGTGCCTCTCCATCGGTCTGGTAGACATCTCAATAGTCTCATGGTTTATTCCTTTGCTGGAAAAGCTTTTCTTAGTGATCTCATTGTGTTGAAAATATCATTAAACCTGAGGTACATGTCAGAAATTGGTTCATCTGGTCTCATCTTAAAATTATCATATTTAATAGTATAAGTATTTAATCTCATTTCATTAACCTTAGTTGTTCCCACATGAGAAACACCTAAATTATCCCATATTTCATAGGCTGTTTTGCAAGCAGATATTCTGTTAAATTCCTCATCTCCTAATGCACAATAAAAATCATTCATAGCTTTAAAATTATTATTGTAAGCTATCTTAGTAAGTTCATCCCATGTTATTCTTTCAATTTCTAGAATTTTATATTGAGTCTCTATAGCAGTCTAAATATCAATACCCATACTTTCCAAATGAATTTTCATCTTAAATTTCCACTGGGAATAATTTTTACCATTAAATGAAGGTGGCATGTTGGTAACAGCACCTCCTAGTCTATTGTCCATAGTTATATTTTAGAAAAGATATTTAATGAGATAAAATTTAGAACTAACAGAAATGTAAGATCTTTAAAGATAAAACTAAAATCATAATTGAAAAATAGAATGTCTAAAAAAAATTAAAAACAAAAACAATCCTTTGATACCAAATGTTGGTCAGAGTGGACACTCAATAGGGGGGATGAATTGAGTTCCAATTAAAATTTATGATAAAAATTATTTCTATTAAAATCCTCCAAATTTAATAACAATATAATATTTAGTGAATTTGTATTAAAGTAAAGGGTCAGTTAGGTTCTCAAAGAGTGATTAGTTCTTAGATAATCTAATCTGAAGATTAATTAACTTTTGAAGCTAAACTAATACTCTACTAAACATACAAACACTTACTAGATTAACTATCAATGTAACATTAAAATAGTTTTGTATTTCAAAGTAACAACAGCAGAATATAAATTAGATATTGTATACTTTAAAGTAAAACTCAAATGCACAGAATATATAACCAAGAGGTTCATTCTCAAGCCGAGAGTTAGTCCTCTCAAATTTATATATATATTTGATCCACACCCTGGATCGGGATTGACAATAGTTCAGAAACTGTCAAGGTCCTAAGACCTCTACCATTGTTCTTCGTGGGAAAACAAACACAACAGCACACAGGCTATCCAGGTCCTACTTGTCCTCTACCACTATCCTCAGTGGGACATAAGAAGGTGTAGAATGTTTGGGATGAGGATTTAATAACCCCTAGTTCAGCACAAGAGACAGTGTGTGTGTAAAATAAATAGGATACACACATTGATCGAAAGTAAACAAAAGAATCACTAAGAGTAAGTATGAATGAGTTTAGAAAATCTCTAGTGATTCGTAGTGTAGCTATGGACTCGTTGGATTCGGCAGAAATGCTTCTGAGTCCTTTTCTGAATTTTCTGTTGAAAAATAGAGTTTTGTGGTTCATCTCGATGTCTTTCACATGTGAAGAAGTTCTCTTGATTCTTCGTGTTTCCTTAAGTTGTGTTGGAGTTCACTCATTAGTGTTCTTTTAAGATCATTCAATGTGTTCTTCATTTGTGCTCAGGATTTCTCTTCAATTCAGTACTGTGCACTACTGTTTCTTGATTTGTCGGACGTACGTATATTCTTCTCTCTCTTTACTACTGCAGCTCAATCTTCCTTATATTCCATAATATCTGGTAATATGAATGAATACCTTTTCATAAGTACGACGTATGGTTTCCTAACATGCCAACAATTATCATTAAATAACATTAACTGCATTAAAAACATCAAATATGATCGTTATCATTATTTAAATAATATTGACAAAAGGTTAAGAAATAGTGTCACAATAGTTGTGCAAATTTTGTCTCCTTGAACTGGTGTCTCCTTCATAGTATGTGATTCACGGTGTGTCCATGTCACAGTGTGTCCTTCACGGTGTCTGGGTCACGGTGTGTGAATTATGATTTCTAACTTCCGGTGCCTTGCTCGTAGTATTTTGCTTCACGGTGTCAGGCTTAGTGTCACGGTGTGTTGAGTTCATGATATCTCATTGGTCATAGTGTTTGAGATTTAGAATTCATGGTGTCCGCTTCACTGTGTCTGTCTTACACTTCACGGTGTATGTGTCTTGCAAACCGTCTGTCTTACTATGTCAAACTTCAAGGTGTCTTGATAGTTAAACAAATAATTGTATTCAAACATAAACTGTAATATGAATAATATGAATTAAGCTTAACCATTATAAGGTAAGAGAAATTGGAACATAAATACAGAGGTTTGATAAGATAAGTAATACTTGTGATCATGCATGAGATTTGTAAATAATAATGAGATTAATTAACAGTAATAAGATTTGTGATCATTAAAACATGATTAATACATGAGGAGTCCAACAAAAATTACCAAGGTTATTCAACAAGGTATCATAAAGCATGTCATATCTATATATTAATTTTTTTACCTAATGCATTTGAGTGATATCAGGGAGTACCCACAATATATCATAATTAATGTGATCCACAAATATCAAAATGAAACAACACATAAATAACCGAGGGAGAATTGAAGTTATGACTTTTATATAAAAATCAAAGCTTTTTAAAAAGACCTTAAATACAATATCTTAATATCATTTATAACCCATAGAAAGGTAATGTGGGTTTTATGCATGTCCATTATGGAATAGAATAAATAATTTTTACATCGTGTGGAATATTTCTAGAAAATTAAGGGGTTTAGAAATTCCCATAAAATAATATAAAATTTTATTTCATTAAGTCAAGAGAGAAACATTGATAAGTATAATCAGAAACATAACGGCTATAAAACATGGTTTAGAAAAGGGTAAAAAATAGTGGTGAAAATGGTCTCCCATTTATAAAATAATATTAATATAGTAATGGGATAAAATAAATTATATAGTTGAACTTAGTTTGGATGTTTGAATTACGTATAACATAAAAAATGGAACTGTAAAGGAAAAAAGATGTTCAAATTTACCTTACCTGGATGAGTAACTCCTAAATCATGAGGATTGGGAATATGGGGTCTTGAGGAAAGCATGGGAGGAAAAAATATTAGAGTATTGTGGAGTATTAAATGATAGTTATTGTAAATGTATAAATGGGTGGGTATTTATAGATAAACTAGGAGATTTGTTTATTAATTTCTAAATAATGGCCTTATACACCTAGGTAGTGGAAAATTAAAAACCAGGGAATTGACCATAGTATTTTCAAATGGTATAGGAAACATGGGAAAACTATTTTGTGGTTTTAGTCCATAAGAGGGTATTATAATTTAATATTACTTAATTTGGTAAGTAAATTTAATGCTTTCACAAAATAACATTTTTAATGTTAATGTTTCCATTTTATAATTTGAAATGTAAATTTAATATTTGTAAATTGATTAAAATAAATTAAAATACATGATATTAATAAAATAACATATTTTATTTCATGGATTGTTGTTAATTATTTATTAGATAATTATGACATAATTATGATTTCATTCAACATACCAAAAAACTATAATAATACTTTTACTATTAAAAAGAAAAAAAGAATTTTATAAAATTCTAAAAATTCACCCTAACCTAATTTCGACATGATTATTTCAAAAATGATATTTATTTAATCATAATAATTCTATAAATATGATAATTTTAACTTTTAATTATAAAATTCATATTTATTAAAAATAATAGAGCATTTAAATCCATTCAAAAATTTCGGACACATAAAATTTGTTATCATTTATTTTCAAATAAGAGTATTTTAATCACACTATTTTATTAAAGTATTTATTCTTAATAATATATTATTTTATTAAAATTATTTAAAAATTTTAGGGATGTACTATTTCAATCCAAAAAATCAATCTATCAAATTATTCCTCAATTTATTTAGAAAAAATAATATTAAAACAGAAATGATGGAATAAAAAATTTATTTAAACAAATGAATTACACACTAAAGTACGAAAACATAACCCATTATTACTCTTCTTTAATAATGTAACGTCTCGAACTAGGTACCATGCACCAGTGCCCCAATCCAGACCACCAATTGACCACAACCACATCTCCCCGTATGCTAGAGGCTGGGACTAGTAGTGAGGATCTAGTAAGTCAATCATTGGGATACCATACCCTCTTTTTATTTTATTTATTAATAGTGATAAACCAGTGGAAATTAATAAACAAATATTGAATAATATAAAATCATAAAAAATACCAATATCCTATAATGACCTAAACTAGAAATACATAATCAAATCTGAACATTAGATATGCCATGTTATATATGTGCCTAGTGTTAAATGAAAACCCAAATATAAAGACACTGAAAACTCCCAAGAAGGTCTCAACCCATGTTTGGTTCCCTTATCCCTGATCCATGCCAACTCAAACATCTATCATTGGAACTTTTCCCTTAAAATATCCTAAAAAAACAATGTCTATTCTAGTACCGATCATGCAACCAGTGTATGGTGTGAGTACAAATCAGTAGGCCCCAACCTATGAAATATAAAACAAATACAATTATATAGTGTATGAATTTTTACACAAAAATAATTTAAAGGTAAAAATAAATGGTTATTACAATATCATTTATTTTTTATAGCTACATTATCTTTAGGGTTCCCAAGGATACATGTATCTCAATACTTTATTCAATTCATGTTGGAGCCCGAGGTGTTCCCTATGTAATAAGATATCTTAATACCTTGTTCAACTCATGCTGGAGCTCAATGTAATAAAAGGTGATATCATATCTCAGAACCAGATTCGACTCTTATTGGATTTTGAAGTATTCTCATGTGAGGCCATAACTCAGAGTACTCTTTGGCAAAAAACATTTTGTATGTCCTCCCAATTCTCAACATGCATAAAAACGATTATTCTATATCATCATATTTATCACCCAATTTTCATCATTCAAACATCCCATCGATGTAAAGCATCATGTCTAGTACGTAATTCTCATTTGTCTTAACCAATCTCTAGTCTAGATCATGATGCCTAGCACCCTATTCATTTAATACCCGGATATATATATCACTCGAATAGACTATCATGTCTAGACCCCATTCTATAACTATGCATTTATATCATCATTGGCCTAGATCTTCATGTCTATTACAGTAATTCTCAGTTATTCATGTCAATTTCTATTGATCACAACTTCAGATGTATCACATTATCACAAATTTTCACATTATCATATCAACTAAGATTAAACACATTAACCTTTATATCATGAGTAACCAACACAAAATCTATTAATTAATTCATAAATTAGTTAGTCCAAGTCCATTAATTAATACAATAATTAATTATTCTCTTTTCAAAATCAATATCCTATAATTAATTCCCTAATTAATTATTCAGACACAGTAATTCAATATCTCGTAATTAATTCTCCAATTAATTATTCATTTTGTTGGATTAATATCCAATTATTAATTTCTAAATTAATTTTCTCAAATTTCATCACCCAAATACCATAATTAATTTAACAATTAATAACCCAATTCAACCATGAGTTTATATCATTAGAATGGGTGTAGATCATCATGTCTAACACACCATTTAAAAATCATTAACTAATTTATAAATTAATTAATCCATGTCATTAATTAATTCAATATTTTATTAATAACACCCATTCCCATTAATTATTTCAACAACTAATTAACCATACCTTTCCCATTAATCAATTCAATAATTAATTAGTCACATCTCTCTTATTAATAAATTAAATTGTTAATTATCTCATTCTAAATTTCATTAACTAATAATAAATTCTACAATTAATTAACTCGAATAATATAGTTCAATATTCCATAATTAATTCCATAATTAATTATCTAAATAAAAAATCTCATTGTCCCATAATTAATTCAATAATTAATTATTCAATATTATTAATTCACCATCAAAACAGTCAACATTAATTAATTTAAAAATTAATTAATCTAATTTCATTCATTATACCATTACAAAAAACCCCATTAATTAATTCTCTAATTAATTAATCCAACTCAGAAATCATAACAGTACATCCATTAATTTATTCCCCAACTAATTCATCTAATTTTTCTCTGTAAATTAATTCTATAATTATTTAATATAACTCAATCCTTTAAATTAATTCACTAATTAATTTTTCCTGAAAATAACATTAATTAATATCAAAAATTAATGAAACTAATTCAATCCAATTATTTAATTCAATAATTAAATAACAACACTGATCCAATTAATTAATTTAATAATTAATTATTACCAACTTAAACAATTCAATATCCCCTATTAATTTGTCAATTAATTTTTATATCTTCATTAAATAAATCACTCCAATTAATTCTTCAATTAATTATTCTATTTCAGTCAATTTAATAATAATAATAGATCTAATAATTATTTATATAAATAATTATACATATTCAACAACTTCAATACACAAATTATTAATTCCTTAGTAATTCTTTCTATCTGAACAATCATTATATTGGAAAAATAAATTCAAAAATTATTTACCAAAATCCCATTTTCATAATCTCAATTGTTACCATTTATTAATTCCGTAATTAATTTTATTTGTTCAATCATCTCAATAACTTCATAATTAATTCCCACAATTTATTATCATATTTACGAATTCCAAAATCTCATAATTAATTCTCGAATTAATTATCTCATTCAATGATCCCTAAATGTCACAATTTCACAATTACATAAATAATTAATTCACCAAATTAATTAAGTATACTTGGGAATCCAATTTCTAAATAGATCTAGAAATTATACTACTTGAATATACGTAATTAAAAATTATTACTATGGGATTTGAATTTTAGGAAACCTACCTCAAGAACAATGATGACGAATGCACACCAATGTAAAACTATAATTTGAAATGAATCAACCATGAACACGATGAATAACACAATATTAATTCGAAACCTAAATCCATTGTTTAACAAAACAAGATATCTCAAATCTAGATCTAAATCAAACATGAATAAATCTAGACTAAAAAAATATAGATCTAGATGTAATAATGGATAAACATATTTCATTTATCAGAGAAGAAGAGAGGAAGAGAATGATAGATTTAACGAGAGGAACACCAATACTCGGGAGGTGCATGGAGGGTATTCGATCGAAGACAGTGGTTCATGAAGGAGCTTTGGTCAAATGATTATGGGTGCAGAGGAGTTATAGTCCAAGGTGGAGGTGCACATAAGACTTTCAATCCAAGGTGGAGGTGTGGAGGGGAGTCAATGTTAAAGAAAAGATGGTGAAGAGGATTATGTGAATATGGAAGAGTTTTTTTAAAAAAAATACATGTGTTAATTACACGACGTGACTTATCATTGCATTCCATCTAAAAATTCATAACTGATTTCCATTTTCCTAAGAAAATCTTATCAAACTATTTAAAAAACATTAATTAATGATTAAATGTTGTGTAATCTACTTACATGACACATGGAAACGTGGTGAATGGTAGTTTCAAGGGATATAAATTATTTATGTTGTGAATTAATTCAAACTAATAATTAATTTCATAGGGTGTACCCAGAAAAATTCTTGTCCTGAATTGGGTATATAATGTGTATTTGTTCCGTAGCCATATCTCACCACTTAATCCTACTGCACTCCAGCAAAAAGACAAGATCTTAAAATCTCCCAACATTATAATACCTCGTCCTTAAGCTATACTCCAAAACAACTCAATGATTTTGAGATAAAAAGATCGGGCCAATGATCCCTAATATCATTTTTTCTCTCCCATTTTTCCTCCTGTACATGCCCAATATTTCTATATGATATAAACTATCAACACAGCCTTTTCCTACTACTCCTTCCCATACCGGGCCAATAAATGTATCTAATGCTTCTCAAAGGACACATCAGTCTCAATATCAACATCCACAACATACCTAATGTGTTTCCCAAATAATTGTTTAAAAAAACTGAAAGAATAGAATCCAACATTAGCACATAGCCTTGCCATCAACAAATTCTTGGAAAGGATAGACATCGACTACCTCCAAGGCCCGCATGGGCTTTCCCTAAGTAATGTAAACATGATACTTATAGTTTCCCCATTGGAATTATGATGCCACCACTTAGAACCCAATGTTTATCTCCATGCATCTACTATTAATATATCACTCCGCACATTTGGATCATTGTAAACACCACTTATTAAGAAACTCAATCACCAGGGCCCATGGCCCACAATATTCATCGACCTCTAGTCCCTCCTGAGAACTTTATATGTCAACTGTCAATGGTGTACCTCACACAATTCATCATCACATATATATCGCCACATAAGAACAACCTCCAAGGGGCCCAGTATCTAACCAAAACACAATTATGTTTCAATGTGTAAACCCATATCTTTCTCAGTGTACCCAAGATGATGTCAAGGTAGGGGACATGATCATCACTATTTAAAAGGGTAAAAATAAGTTGTCAATGAACACCACCACAAATCCTCCATCACTAATGTTACTAACCACTATGGAAACATCTTAACATATTGATTTTCTCTATCATCCCTACCTACCAATATCTGACCACACTGATCCAAACGCAGATAGTCCCTCACACAACTCACCATCGAGTTTCCAAACCAGGGCATTCTCACCACCTTAACTAACCACATAAAGGGATGAAAAAATAAACATGTGATTTTCAATTCAAAACATTATAATATTTAATAAGATTAATTTACACAAAACCATATATATCATTCCCCATTTTTCCCGCCACATGATCAAAATTGAGGCATTGTCACATCCCTTAACCATCACACCTAGGTTTAGGTTATTAAGGTTAAGAACATTCTCATTATCCATGTTTATCATTTAAACACCCATTAATTCACATATTGTGTAATTTTACAATCTAACAATTTTATATTAGGAACATTTTTCAATTCAATTTCACAAGAAAATTAATAAAGATCAATTTAAACTACATACCCATAACCAGTTTTCATGTGCATTCCTAAATTGACGCATATTTATAAAATAATCATGTGTTCTTAGAATTATGCATGTTGAATCAAAAATCATGCCATTCAGAGAAAAGATTCAATCTAAACAAATATTCAAAACAATAAACACATCACATGACAAGTGTTTCACACAAGGTGAAATAATAATCAATTATAACAACCAAAAACTATAAAAAAATCCCACCCTGGGTCTTTGGGTTCTCCCCCATACACGGGGTAGCTACTCCTATGAATGAGTTACTATACAAGTCTTGACTCTTCCTTGTCTACTTTATACTTTTTTCCCAATAGAAATAAAAAAGACGAAGAAACAAAATGTGGCCTCTAATACCAATTTGAAATATCTCGGCCTAGGTTCCAGGCACGAGTGCCCCGAGCTAGACTGCCACAGGACCTCAAGATTGTCTCCTCATATGTAGAGGTTTCCGACTAGATGTGAGGGTCTAGTATGTATATCATGGGGAGACTATAACTTTTTTTCTAATATCAGAGAAATACACCAGTACAAAATAACAATAAAATGCGGGAGCATATAATATCATAAACAGAACCAATATCACAAGGTGACCAAAACTAGAAATAAAAAATAAAAACTGAATAGAAGTTATGACAAGCTATATACATGCCAAGTTTCAAATGAAAACCCAAATTTAAATACACTAAAAAATCCTAAGCTAGTCCTAAACAACGTCTGGTTACCTCATCTATGCTTCATCACAACCCAACCATCTAACATTGGGAATTTTCCCTTAACCTATCTAGAAAACACAAAGTCTATTTGGGTACTGATCAGGTAGACCATGTAGGGTGTGAGAACAACTAATTAAGCCACTAGTAATGGTGTTTGAAATAAATATAGTCAAACAACATATTCAATTGTACACAGAAATAAGTACAATACATAAATAGACAGTTATTACATTATCATTTATTATTTATTTTACTTCATTAACTCCAAGGTTCTGAGGATACCGATAACTCAATACAAGAATTATCTTATGTCAGAGATCAAAGTATTTCGTATGTAATATGATATCTTAATACCAAATTCTACTCATGTCGGAGCATGAAATTAAAAGGTGATATCATATCTTAGTACTTGATTAAACTCGTGTGATAGTAAAAAGTATTCTCATGGGATGGCATAACTCAGAGTACTCTTTGGCATAGCACATCATGTCCGCAATCCGATTCTCAACATGCATAAAAACCATTGGTGTAGATTATCATCTCTAGAACCCAATACCCAACATGCATATATAACATTGGTTCAATTCATCATTTCTAGCACCCAATACTCATTTTTCACACCCATCACTTGTGTAGAACACTATTTCTAGAACCCTATTCATTAAATATCACGATAGAACAATCATAGGTATAGATCTTCATGTCTACACCCCATTCAAAAACAATTCATGTATATCATCATCAACCTAGATCATCATGTATAGAACCCCAATTCTCAATTTTTCATGTAGATCACTTTTCATCACAACTTCACATGTATCCCACTATTACATGTATCCCATTATAACTTGTTTACACATTATGACATCAACAATGATTTAACAAATTAACCATTGTATCACAACTAACCTACCTGAATTCCACTAATTATGTCATAAATTAATTAATCTAGGACTATTAATTAATTCAAAAATTAGTTATTCATTTTTCAAAATCAATATCCAATAATAAATTCACTAATTAATTATCCAGACAAACTAATTCAGTATCAAATACTTAATTAACCAATTAATTATTGATTTATTTACATTAATATCCCCTAATTAATTTCCCAATTAATTTTCTAAAATTATATCATCTAAATCATATAATTAATTCCATAATTAATTAATCAATTTAACCATGCATTTATATCATTATCATGGGTGTAGATCATCATTTTTAACACCCCATTTATCAAACATTAACAAATTTATAAATTAATTAATCCAATCCCATTAATTATTTCAAAAATCAAACAGTAACATCCATTCCCATTAATTAATTCAATAATTAATAAACCATGCCATTACCATTAATAAATTCAAATATTAGTTAATCACATATCTCCCATTATTGGATTCAATAATTAATTATATAATTCAAAATTTTAATAATGCATAATTAATTCAATAATTATGTATCTCGAATAATTTATTTCAATATCCCATGATTAATTTGATAATTAATCATCCTTCTTACAGAACTCATTGTCCCATAAATAATATAATAATTAAGTATTAAATACTATCAATTCAATATCCCAACAATACGCTTTAATTTATTTTACAATAAATTAATCTAGTTCCTTCAAATGCTCCATAAAAACCCAATTTATTAATTCTTCAATTAATTAATCCATCCTAGAAATCAGAAAATTAAATACATTAATTAATTTCCTAATTAATTAATCCAATGAGTCTCTATTAATTAATTACATAATTCATTAATCTAATTGAAACCCATTAATTAATTCCCTAATTAATTTTCCATCTCAATTCTATTAATTAATTTCCAAAAAAATTAATCTGACATAATCCCATTATTTAAATCAAAAATTCAATAAAAATACTACCCCAATTAATTATTTCAATAATTAATTATTCCCAACATAAAAAATTCAATAGCCCTAATTAATTCAACTATTAATTATTATATATTAACAAATTTAATAATCATAAAAACGGTATTAATTAATTCTAAAATTAATTATCCCCATTAAACAACAGAAATACAATAATAATTAATTCTTCAATAAATTATTCAATCTCATCAATATTTATCCTTCCATAATTAATTCATAAATTATTAACCAAAATCAAAATTTCATAATTTCAACCATTCCCATTATTTAATTCCCCAAATAATTAATCAAGTTCAACCATCTCAATAACTCTATAATTAATTACCACAATTAATTATCAAATTCCCAAATTCCAATATCTCATAATCAATCATCTTATTAATTATCTTGTTCAACAATCCCTAAATCTCAGAATTTCATAATTGCATAATTAATTAATTCACAACCTTAATTAATTCCATTTAGAAATTCAATTACTAAACAGAACATGCAATTATAAAACATTCACATACGTAGTTAAAAATCATGACTATGGAATTTCAATTTTTGACCACCTACCTCAAGAAAGGTGATGTAGAAATTACACCAATAGAAAACCCCAATTTAAAATGGATCAACCATGAACGCGAAAAAGAACACAGTCTAGATCCAAAACCTAAATCCACTGTTAAATTAAAAAATATATCTTAAATATAAATCTAAATCAAACAAGGTTAGATCTAGATTTAAAAAATCTATATCTAGATCCAATAACTGATAAAATTATTTTTTTATCTTGTAATAGGATGGGAATAGAAAGATAGATCTAATTGGAAGAACTCACATACCCATGATTTGCGCATAGTGTATTCGATTGAATATGGCAGCACGTGAAGGAGCATCAGTCCAATGAAGATGTACACAATGATGTTCTAGTACAAGGCGTAGGTGCATGTGGGAATTCATGTCCAAGACAGTGGTGTGTGGGGTGTCTAAGACAATGAACAGAGGTTTTAGAGGGTTATGCAATTCTATAGGGGAGATTTTAGAGTGATGTGCATTTTGATTACTGGACATGAATTCTCATTTCGTTTTGTATAAAAATTGGTAACCAGTTTCCCTTTTTCCAAAAAAAATCATATAGAACCATTTAAGAAAAACACTAATTAATTATTACTTGTGGGGTAATCTACATTCGTGATGTGTCAACATATTCTAAAAGATAGTTACAATGGGTGTAAATTGTTGATGTTTTTAACTAATTGAAATCGAGAATTAATTTCAAAGGGTATACCCAAAACAATTCACGTTGTTAATTGGGTCCATAACATGTATTTTTTAAACATCCTGAACTCACTACTAAATCATTCTACACCCCTAGAAAAATATGGGATCTTACAATTTCTATGAGTATGGTGTACGAAGGTTGAAGTCTCATGGGGTTCATTGTCTAACATTAACCGAGTGGCCATCTCCTCAGAGTTGAATTTCACCCGCAAATGATTTCATTGAAGATTCACTTATTGAAGCTTGGCATTGGATTGGTCAAGGGTGAACCCTAATGATGGAACCGCCCTCCCAAGATCTAAAAAATAGGATTAAAATGAAAAAACTATATTGGTTTAGGCCATCAAATCTTTTTTCTTAGTCAATTTTTATTTTTCAAATTTTTACATAAAAACACTAATGATAAAGTTAAAATTATTCTTAAGAGTATAGTTACCAAAATTCATATTTTCTAAAAGTCATAATTCACCAATAGTCATCTGAAATCTGAATCCCGATGGTCACATTTTCCTTTATAATTAATTCATTATAAAGAAAATGGAATTGGTGTGAATAATATAAACAACAATTTTAGGAAAAAATGGTCATTCAAAATGTTCAGGTTGTTACGTTCTTCCCCCCTTAAAAACTTACATCCCCAAAAGATCAACTTTTTCTCTCTATTGAGAAGAGATGTGGGTACTTCTGCCTCATTTTATCTTCGGGTTCCCTTATTGATTCATTATATTTATGGGTCCTCCACAAAACATTGATGAGTTGGGTAGTCTCATTGCATATAATCTTGTCTCTATAGTTTAAAACCTCCACCGGATTCTGCTCATAAGAGAGATCATGTTCCAGTTGATCCACTAAAATATTTTGAACATTTGAAGGACTAGGTATATACTTCCTCAAGAGAAACACTTGGAATACATCATGATCTTGAATGATATTTTCTAGAATTTTTATCTGATTGGCCACTACTCTAAGGCAATTGAGGATTTCAGAGGGTCCAATGTACTTGGGGCTAAACTTCCCTTCTCCTACTAAACAACATGAATCTATTCCATTCTGATTTTATAAGTAACAATTTATCTCCAACACCAAACTCCATGTTCCATCGATAGATGTCAGCATATCTCTTTTTCCAACTCCAAGAAGCCTTAATGTGTTGTTGGATGGAATTATCCTTTTCACTCATCTCTTGCACAAGATATATCCCAAGCATCATTCTCTCACCAACATCATCCTGAAATGTAAGACTTCTACATTACATCCCATATAGATCTTAATAGGGTACCATTTGATTACATTAATGGAATTTATTTTGGTATGAGAACTCAACTAATGGGATTTGTTGATCCGATAAACCTTTAAATTTCATTAATCATGTTCATATCATGTTTTGAAGTGTTTAGATATTCCATTCTAATTAGCCATGAATATGGCGGTGATAGGTCTCAGTAAAATTCAATTCAATACTCAAAGAATATTAAATACATATATTGATTTTCTTGTTACCCTTGGATCATGATCATAAGTGAAATAATGTGGAGCTATATGAAACCTAACTAATTCCTTTATGTAAATATTGAAATGTTTATCAAGAGATAAGTCTTCCAAAATAATGATAAAATGGGAATTCTTGGTGAGAAGGTCCACATTAACTTGTATCACATTATTTCGTATGGATGTTCTTAGGAAACTAGTGAAAAAGTCCATAGTGATACTGTACCACATCCACGTTGGTATTAGTAGTTGTTGGGATACCTCTTTAGGATAGTGTTAGCCTTCCTTCACTTGGTGACACACCATGCATGTTATAGTGTAGTGGGAAATCTCTTTTTTCAGGTTATCCTACTAATAATGATAAAAAAATCTCCATATACATTTTAGTGCCCACATGATGTATAGAAAATGTAGATCTATGTGCTTCATCCATCAACTCCTTGTCTATTTCAAGAATATATGGAACACATATTGTTCTATGAAATTTCAGTAAAACATCTTGATCAATATTGAACTCTAAAAATGCCCCATTATTCACGTCCACTATCTTCTTCGTTAATAAAGGATCTTCTCGTTGATATTTCTTCACCTTCTCTATTAGTTGTGTTTGGGAAATAATTTGGGACAGGGTTGATGATATCCCTTCCCGTAAAATTCTCATGTATAGTTTTACTATGACTTTGATCAATGGATCTTCTTGAATCCTTATCAATGCCACCGCAACATGGAATTTCCAACATAATCCATCAACAAATTTGTTTTCTCTTCTAGGATGATTATTAATTGAAGAATCATAGTAAATAAAAATATCCAACAATCTCTTATATACCAAGTTCAATTCCTTTTGTGTGAAATATAATTGAAACACTGGTGGTCTGTGTATATATCAAATTTCTCCCTATAATGATACTACCTTCATATCATCAATAAAAAATTTACCACAACCAGATCTAGGTCATGTGTAGGATAATTCTTCTCATGATTCTTCAACTATCATGATACATAATCAATCGTCATATCATTTTTCATTAGGACACACCCAATCCATTTCATAGATGCATCACTTAATATAAAAAAAACCTTCTTCGATAAGGGTAGACTTAACATAGGTGTAATAAGAAATATCTTATTCAGATCATGGAATGTTTATTCACAATCCTTTATAGATATGATCATTGACCCTTCATGAGTTAACTTGGTTTGTTGATTTGAAATTCATGATTTTTTTTTTCAAAATCATTCTATAATATATTGTTAAACCAAGGAAACTATGAATCCCAGTTACTATTGTAGTTGGAGGCCACTCCTCAGAAAATTTTATTTTGTAGGGTCAACTGAGGTTCCTTCATTGGTTAAAATGTTCCCCAATATTGAATCTAGTTGTATCCAAAATTTACATTTTTTTAACTTTCCGAATATACTCTCCTTCCTAAGAGTTTTTAATATAACCTTTAGGTGATCCTCATACTCCTCATGAATTTTATAATATATTAGAATAAAATCAATAAAAACTAACGGAAATTTATCATGTTTGTCCTTAATGACTATATTCATCAAATATAAACATATAAAATGAGCATTAGTTTAGAAAAAGGGAATAAAAACAAAATCATCATTTACATATCTTAATCAAAAGGTAGCCTTTTGAATATCCTATTTCTTCACCCTCAATTGATTATTATGATACCTAAGATCAATATTAAAGAATAATTGAGCCACATGGAGCTGGTCAAAAAATCCTCAATCCATGGAAGAGGTTACTTGTTCTTTCATGTGATACCATGAAGTTCTCTAAAATTAATGCATTTTCATATTGATCTATCCTTCTTCTTCACAAATATAATAGGTTCTCCCCAAGAAGACACACTTGGTTGGATAAAACCCTTATCTAAAAGGCCTTGTGACTATTTCATTATTTCCTTTAGCTCCATAATTTCAAATATATATGGTGTCTTTGATATCAACTTTGATCCAGGCATTAGTTCAAAGGATAAATCAACCTCCATTTGTAGGGGAAGTACACGAAACTCCTCATGAAATACATCTAAGTATTCTTGAATGATTGGAAGTTTTCATATTCATATACTTTCATGTCCAAATTTATCTTCAAAGATCATCTCAATAAAGAAGTCTGTGGGAGGTGCTTGTTGGAAAATATCTGGCTCAAATAACTCTTGTTTGAAATCAACTGTAGGTTTTCCATTCAAGACTACTAATATTTACTTGTTTCTACAGTTGATTTTATTTTTGTACATTGAGATATAATCCAACCCTAGTATTTTATTTAAATACAATATGGGAATGACAACAATAGTTGTGATTAGATGGTGCTCGCCAAAATTGAATAATAGAGTTTCTATACAATATTGATGCTTGGATGATCCCTCCAAGAGTCTTGAACGATAAATCTATTTCTAGAAGTTTATGGATTGATTCTATATTATTTTATAACTTAGAGGAAATAAAGGAATGCGTAAAACCAAAATCAAACAAAGTACTTGATAGATTTTAAAGAACAATGAGAGTACCATCCAATATACAATTTATTGCTTCAACTTTAGCTTTTATGATATAAAATCCTGACCTTTCTCTCTTGGCCTACACTGAGGTTGATGGTGATTCTCCTCCACTATCATTGGATTAAAATAGTGAATGGAAATGTACCAACTTTTTCACACTTTAAGTATTGGACTTCTTGCTGGGCCATTTATATCTTCCCTATTTCATTAGTGTTGATGAGTTAAGTTTTCACCTTACTATGATAGTTCCGAAAAATGTGGACATATCTTTCATAGTTATAATATTTTCCACTCATAATGAAAGAAGTTACATGAACCATTCATCCCACATTTGTTTCATGTGGGAAGTTACAATTTCTTTCCTCCACTTCTATAATCATTGTTCCTCCCTACGTTTTTCTCTAAAGATAACTTTATCATACAATCTATTGGACCAATGTATCTCTACATATTCCAGATCAACCTTAATAACACTTCCCAGAATTTCCTCATAACTTTCATAGTCTCAATTGGATAGATTCTTCCATATATTGATTTTCAGTCCACCAAATAATCTATCAACATTCCATTAGGATCCTTTACAATGCTACAGGTTTAGCGAGAAATCCTTTTGATGTTCAACTCACAACATCTAACATATTCATTTCCCATATGTTTTAGCTTTAGGAATTCCATCTAGATTTTTGTTCTTATTGAATGATGATGATTTTTATTGAAAAAGTATCACAAAAAATCTTCCCACTCTATAGAATTAATCTCTCTTATTGTATTCATGTTTTAAACAATTGTTCACCATTGATCAGCTTCTCCCTCCAAGAGGAACCCTACCAAGGTGAATTAATCTAGATCCAGACAATAGAGTAAGAAAAATATATTTTATATAGAGGGTACCCAATTTCAAAAATAAATTCATTAGTATACCTACTAAATAAAGGTGCTCATTGATATATAATGTAATCAACATAATTTTTTCACTTCAAGGTCAAACCAGTCTCTTGACGTGATACATGTTATTGCTCATAAAATAAGTCAATTTAGTTAGAATTCACATTATGTTTACTATTCCAGATTCCATCAAAGGCCCATCAGTGCCTAGTCTATTGCACACTCGATATAGTGAGAAATTTGGTTCTTTTAATAATATTATAACTCTAAAGTAATTTATTTTTTAAAACATCATGTTTAATTATGTTAATTATTAACAACAATTAAATTTTATGTAAATAATTCATAATGGTTTATAAAAATCTTTTAATGAACCAAACATATCCCCTAGGAGTACCAAAATATGAGTTTAGTAAGTCCATTTTTCATTATCCAATTCATGTTTGAGTCTATCAAAAAGTATTTTTTTCAGTTTTTACCCATAGATACATCATTACTAGAGCCACATTCACTTGTTGATATCCAGACATAGATTTATTTTCAGGGAAACCACTTACTTAATATGTTACCAAATTCCATGATGTTTTCTAATATTTTATTTCATAACTATGGTTCTTCATAATTTCTTCAAATACAATTTTCCACAAATAACAAAAAAATTATTTCATACCAGCTGTGGAATCCAAACATTTAATTACATAAACTTTTCATTATTTTTTTCAAAACAATGGATCTTTTAAAATTTAGTTTCTTAGAATAAAGGTACATAATACATGAAAATATAAATAATTATTCTAAATAACATCAATGTATTATTCAGTAGTTAATCATGTGTAATTTTTCTGAATATCATATATTGGGGATATACATTAAAGGAAAAAGTGGGCATATGGCCCTGTATAAGAAAACAAATTAAAAAATTTATGTGTGATCTTGATGAAAATCAATAATAACATGAAGAATATCACAATGGAATGAGAAATGGAAAAAGGACAGATCCTAATAAAAAAACTAGAATCATTTCATGGAAATGTGAATACAACATTTAAATGAGACATTAATAAGCATATCATCATGGATTGTCACCGAGGTGTCATAAATAGTACTAAGTTAATTCATCAAGGTATCCTAAAACAAGTCATCTATAGAGATTAATTCTGTTACCCAGTGAATTAATTGTATATAATGTAAAATAATTCATATGTATTGGTTAATCTGATCCTATAATATTATAATAAAACATTTCATAAATAACCAATAGAGAATAAAATAAATGGGCTTCATATAAAAATTATGGCATTTTAACAAGTGTATAATGACAATATTAGTGTTTCATTTATAACCCAAATAAAGGTTTTGAGGGTGTTATTTTTGTAAACTAAATAATTAAATAATTCATTTTTACATCTTGGTGAATACCCCTAAAAAATAAAGTGATTTGGGTATTCACATAAAGACAATAAAATAGAATTTCTTAAGGAGAAGAGAAATAATTGAGAAGTAAAATCAGAAATATAATTGGTATAAAACATATTATTAGAATGAGGTAAAAAGATAGTGTAAAAGGGTATCTGATTCATAAAATAATCTTAATATATGTATGGTATAAAGTATAATAAATAACATTGTTTGGAAATTTAAAAGATTTTCCCAATAAAAAGGGTACTTAAACGGAAAAAGAAAAGATGAAATTTCTATTAACTTAAAGATTAACTCATAAACGATGAGATGTGGGGCCATGATCTAATAAAAATGTAATTTATACAAATGGTTTGAAATTGTTGGGATAAACCTTGAAAGTATTGTTATGTGAGCTATCGGTATAGCTTTACGCCCATGGTTTACAATGAAACATTAGTATAGAGCAGTTGGAATTTTATTTTACCAACGGTCTACTATGAACTGTTGGGATATATATATTACCATAGTTTAAAACCATTGGAAAATACATTTACCAATTGTTCAAATAATTGGGATAGAGTTATCCAAATAGTTTTGCACCATTGCAAACGTCCTATTCAAGTGATTAATATTGAATTTTTGGGACAGTGTAGTTAAAATTTAATTTTACCAACGGTTCATTATGAACCGTTGGAATAGATATATGTCAAAGGTTATGAAACCATTGGTATTGATCCCCCCATCTCCCTATAACGTAGTTTCCCAACTTTCCACTACACCTCTAATCATATATTTAAAATATAACACACATGTGATGGAATCAAATTTTCAAAACTAAACCCAACTACAGTCAAACCATTAAAACAAAACATAAGAAATAATCTATCCAATAGAACAGTTCACATGAAATAAAAAATGACTACAATAAAAATACAACATATTAAATAAAGAAGATAATCAACCAATGTACCTACAATAAAATTAGAACACTTATAATGAAAACAGAACACCCTTAACATACATTGAAAAAAAAGAACATTCTCAACACATGTCACGACCCATCCTCAGGGCCCATGCCATGACTACCCCAAGCCCGCCATCCATAGGCCAGGGGCTGGCGACTAGCACCAAATGCGTAAATCCCGATAACTGTGAAGGAATTACCTTTATAAAACGTAAAAACATCCAACCAGAGTACAAGAGGAAGTAATACACTAATTACAAAAGACAGTGCTGAAAGGTAAATGGGCCAGAAAACAAACCCAACTGAAAAGTATAGCTACAACTAAATGAAAGTACAACATAAAAGACAAATAGCTGGAAGATAGAAGCAGCTCCTGGGTCATCCACCTCAGATCCTACCTGAAGGGTTGGTACATATAGCCTCCTCAATGCTCTATCCCGCCGAACACCTCCGAGTATCGTCTCATCGTGAAGTCCACCTTCAGGTACTGACTCGTCATGAGGTCCACCTTTGGGTACTGTCCAGTCCTCGTACTCTCGATCTCTGTCAGCGTTTTCTGTCATCTGCATTCAACACAACAAGGTGTGGGCATGGATTGTGTAGGGGTGAGTATAACGATACTCAGTAGGGACCCCGAGACCCTCAAGGTCTCACAAAATATAAGATGGATAACCATAAATAAGAATATCAATAGATAACCCTTACGTAGGTATAAGCCCATTAATACACCCATGTTATCAAGAGACCCTTATCAATCATTTGGAAACAGAAAGTTTATGAAATCAATGGATAACCACTACTTAGGTACATGCCCATACATATACCAAAGTTATCAAGTGACCCATCTCAATCATGAGGTAAACACAAAGGTCATTGAATCAGCTCAAAACTAGGATTTTTATTAACAAAACCACTACTACTGGAGAACTCCTCCTCTATCGAGTATAGTAGCCCTGTCACAACTCTGAGGCACTACTCACTAACCTTAGACTTCTAAGGTACTCCTACTATCATGTATCGCGGGTCCGCACCCAAACACAGTATTACTCCCCTCCAGGGGTCTGCCGCCCAAACAAAGTAGTGGTTCCCCTAATAGCCTACATATGTACTCCTCATGTCGAGTACCGTCAGTTTGCATCCAACTACAAGGTGCTCCGTCCGTCGTGGGTCTGTCGCCAAATACCGGGCGCTTTGTCGACTGGGCTAGTCGACTCACTCCAAGTCGAATCTGTCAAGCAGTCGTTAGGTCTACAGCTACTAGGTCTCCACACTCTGTACGCTCGTCTCTAGGAGTATCTTCTCCACGAGCTATTGGTAGATACTCCAAGCATCAAAAGTCCCAAAAATAAGTACCACAAATGAGCTCCTCATCACAGGGTTTTCAACGCAACAGACGGTGCGTCAATCGGACGTCCGGTCTGTGAGTTATTAGCCTTTTCGTCCAGGAGGCCCGGTTGGTTTCGTGTATGAACCAACCCAACCATATCTCAACAGTAACCCGAAATCTCATAGGGTATACTCAAAGGGACCGTTTCTCAACGATATTAACAATGCCACTAACGGTTCATCATGCGGACATCTGGTCTGAGAGTTATTAATATTTCTGTTCTAGGGGCTCGGTTGGTTTATAAGATAAACCAACCTGACCATACTCCAATTGCATCCAAACCACCAGTGGATTATTCCAAAATAACTATCTCATCAGGAGGAAAGAAACGTAGTTGATGGCACGTCAATCAGACGTCTGATACTCAAGTTATAACTGTTTCCGCTCCGAGGGCCTAGTTAGTTTCATGTTCGAACCATCCCAGCCATACACAAACTCTGCCATAACCTTGAGTGTAATATACCAAAATGACTGTCTCGATCCATGGAATCCAACGTAACTGACTGTACGTCGATCGGAGGTCTGTATCTCAATATAAGTCCGTTTAACCAAAAACGGTCCGAAAATAGGGGGTCTAGGCCCAGTCCGACCCGGCCCAACACCCCCTGGTTCGTCCCGAATCGGCTCGACCCGACTCGGGTCTGGGTATGGCCCGGTTGGGCACGGCCCGAACCAGCTGGCGCGGCCTGGACCGGCTTGGCTTCTGGCCAAGCTGAATGAAAAGGGGGTGCGGCCCCCTGATTTTGGAAACAGCGGTTCCAGTGGGATCCCCCCTAACAGCTAGTCGGTGGGGGTTACACCTACCCAGTTTCCGGATAACGGCTGGCCTTTATGGTCGGCCGGGTTGTGTCCTACCGTGGGACCCAGAAGGGGTCCCGCCTTCTAGAGACGCTGGTGGTCGGCCGCCCCTGATGGTCTGCCCCGGCCTTAAGCCACGTCTCGGCTCTCCGGCGAGGTGCGACGACGTCACGCACCACTGCTGAAGCCCGCTCCAGCCGCGACCTTCCTCGGCCTCTTCGGTGCGGCGCGACGGCACCGCACCCCACCGCCATAGCCCTCTTCGGTCGTTTCCATCATTGGCCTGTTCGGCAGGGCGCACTGGTGCTGCGCACCACTGCCACGGCCCGCTCTGGTCGCGACCCTCTTTGCCTCTGTGCGGTGCAACGACACCGCGCCACCATTGTCGCGGCCTTGCATGGACGTGTTTGTGTGGCCTGATCTCCTCCCGTTATGACGATATCATACGACCAAACCCTAAGCAACGAAGAAGGATGATAAAGACTTGAAAAATAAAAACCCATACTACGTGTCATTCTTTGTTCGTCGGATCTGATGCAAGGAAGTCGTCAGAGTCAACGTAGTTCGTTTCACCCGCACAATGCTACCGATCCCTGCACGTTCGTTGGTGTCTCATCAGAGAAGATGGAACCTCGGTATTCATTGAAGAAGAGGCTTCGTTCTTCGTGGGAGGAAGATGTTCTTCAATGATGGATAAAGCTCTCTTCTAGTCCAAAGGTTCCACGACTAGATTTTCCCAACCCATATTAAGATGAGACTTCCTCATATTTAATAGACATTCCAAGTATTCAAAATAATTCAAACTCTATAATCTATTAATTAAAGAGTTTGTTTCATTAATTTTGATAGGTTGGAAAATCAAAAGGAGTGAGAGGGTAGGAATTGGAAAGGTTACATAAATGAAGTAGAGTTACAAATTAAAAAAAGGGGTGATTATAGGGGGAGATTATGAGAGTTAAAAGTGAGTTAAGGGAATGTGAAAGGTTGGAGTTCGTGTGGGCCCCACCTCACAAATATCCTCACATGGGTAGTTAGGTGCTGTTGGGTCCCACCCAAACTCTCCCATGTAGGATAAAACCACCTTAGATAAAAAAATAAAATTTCTCCCCAATTTTACTCACTTCACATTTAATCCACAAATTTTAACTTCTCCTCCCATGCAGACGCAACCGCGGTAATGGTACCCTTAGGAAAATTCCAGTATTGCGAGTTAATCGGTGCCCTCAGATTTCAATTTCGAGCACTGGTTGAAACGATAGAAAAATCCGCTCGTTCGTTCACTAAACGTACCCAAGAAAAACTTCTGATATTGATTCAGTGCACACCGGGCCTCGAGATCAAGTGCTGTCAGAATCCACAGACTCGTAAAATTCCAATGAAATTAAGAAAAAAAATTCCCTGAAATTTATGGGTCTTTACAAGACATATAAACTAAAATTCAACCAATAAAGCATATTCAAATTATAACAGACCAATAAAAACATTTTAACAAATAAAATCAATTGATTCATTTTACTAATCATGAAAAACATAAAAAAATATCACCTATCTTCATTCACACCATATCATCATAAAAAAGTCATAAATATCAGTCAAAAATGAAATTGATTAATATATCCGACATCCCCATCACTATTGAAACCATCATCCTTAGCCTCATACTCTTACTTAGCTTTGAATGCGGCCATACCCTCTTCCTCACTATTATCCCCTCCCCCTTCCATGCCATCATCCCTACCATCTTCCTCAGAGTCATCCTTTCCACCTCCCTTGCTAATTGCATCATCATCCTAACAACAACTAGGAATACTTCCTGGTTCACTATATAACATAATCATCATCGACATATATGCATCACAATCCATGACATTCTCTAGTGATTGTAATGGACATAAAACATTGATCAGTTTCATAAATTCTATATTTTCTATTTGACTCCATTCATCCAACTGTATGGACCTTTTTTGGACTTTTCTACCTTAGCTTCATGCGATTCTACACGTTCATTATCCCTTTCCATATCCTTTTTACTAGAACCTTCACCTAAAGTTCCCCAATACCTTATTTTGGAAATACTATTCATTGGCTAGAAGCATACACTACCATGGTGTTCATCTCCCAAGACTTGATGTAAGTGATCAATTGGGGAAAAGTTGTCATGTTTTTGGGCATCAAGGTCCTCCAATGCAGACTTTTACTAAAATAAATAGACTATTAAGTTAAAAGTATATATTAAAAAAATAAATGAACAAAGTAAAACCTACAATTTTTTATTGTGTCAGTTCATTTACCGCACTTATAACACGCATCATTCAATATTTAAAACCACCCTGTACAATGACATAGAAAGTTGAAAACCATAACTGCAAATATGATACTAATAATGAATTTCATAACTAAAATACAAAGGAATATTAATTGTAAACGAATCTAAAAAGAATAAATATATGGTGAATGAATTATAACTAAGTGTTAACGAATGGATTATTTATTGATATAACATTTATATAAGTGAATAAGTCATCATAATGATCAATAATATGGTGGTTCTCTAATCACCATAATTAGTGATAAGGTGAAAAGTAATTACAATATAATAAATGAATTTGCTTGAATGTGTTATTAACACTCTTATCATGATTACAACCTAATGAAATTATATTTTGGTACGATTTTATTAAACACATTTCATTACCAAAATTATCATTTTGATATTATAAATTAATTACATGATTTGAAATGATTTAATGATACAAATGAAATTTTGTTTCTCAATAACATGAGGTCCCAGTGTTCTCTAGAACCCCTCATTCTATTACTATGATCCAAATCCTGACTAAAAGAATGCTTTTTCTTGGTTTTTTTCTAATATTTATATCAATTTTTTTAGTTTTATTCAATTTAGTTTTTTAAAGTGCAGTTACATTATAATCATGTTCTGTCAAGACATATTCATTCAGGTTTAAAAAAAATTATTTGTTGTAGTTTTATTTGTTTCAATTTGATTATTTTGAGTTTATTTTATGTTTGGTTGTGGGTGGTTTAAGCCACATCAATTCATTATTGATCCATTTACGTCTATTTTTTTGTTTGACATAGATTTTTTAGATCTATACATTTTTTTAATTTATTTCATTATATTTTACTTCTATTTGGTTTTAATGAAATTAATATCATTATATTTAGGTTAATTGTTTTTTTTAGTAAAACACAGCATCATTTCCATCAAATTAGGATGGTGGAATACTGCCATCATTATCTAAATATACATTATTATAGACCAAGTTGGGTCAATTCATATTGGTCCAATTCTAATTTTTTTATATTTGGTTGAGTCTATTTAGACAAATTTAGTTCAATTTGGTTTATTTTAGTTCATCTTTATTTGGTTAATTTTTTTTTGTTTCAATTTTATTATATAAAATCCAAAATTATTATGAGGATTTCCCTTATTTTTGGTAAATATATAAAACTATAAGTTCGGTAATAATTGGATTTTTAATGATAAATGGTTTTTTTAAAATAAATCAGAGAAATAAAAAAGTGTGTTTTTAATTATTTAATATTAAAAAATTATTTAAAAAGTTCTAAAAAAATTAATTATTTTATTTTATTTTTTAATATATTTCCCAACTGGTTCATGTTTGTTTCATTTTGATTAATTTATTTTATTTTTTTTCTATTTAGTTTTGGTTGTTTTTTGGGTTGTTCATGCTAATTTGAAACAATTTTTCTTAATATAGTAATGGTCTATTCTAAAATTTATCGTTTGGTTTAATTAAATTTATTTATGTCTTATATGAATAAAATTATTTCAATTTGTTTATTTATATTAAATTACTTGCATATCAGTTAGGTTTAATTTGGTTTGTACTATGTAGTCTATGTCCAGTTCAATGGAGTTTATTTTTTTTGGTTCTATGAGGATCGAGTATTTTTTATTAAATTTGGTTTAATTCAATATAGTTTGTCTCAGTAATTTTATTTTATTTTTTTTAATTGGTCATAGGTTTCTTCATTTAAGATTTTTTTAGTTTATTTTAGATCGGTTCGAGTCGAGATGGTTTATATATGTTTAGTTTAGTATGGTTAGATTTGGGTCTATTGGGTTTGGGTGGGTGTGTTTTTATTCTAACATGTTCTTGATGGTTTGATTTTTTTCAGTTAATGTATATTCAATTCAATTGGGTTAGAGTGAAAATGAGTAAACTTATTTTCATTTTTATTAATTTACATTTATTCTATTTTTTTAATGATCATAATTTGATGTTTTGGGTTTTATTTAGTTTAGTTTACTATATTTAGGTGAAGTCGGTTTAGTTTAGTTTCATCTTGTTTTATTTCATTCCTATACATTTTTGTTTTTTTGGATGGTTTTAAAATAGTTCATATTATTTATAGGACGTTTGATCATGTTCATTTTGTTATTATTTTTAAATTAGTTTAAATTATTTTAATTTAGTTTTATTTAGTATATTCTAATATGATTATATTTCTTGTTGTTTTTTATATAGGTTTATTTTGGTTAGATTTATTTTATTTTTGTTTGGAACAGTTATGTTTTTTTTATTATTTCTCTATATTTTTTTAATCTTTCCAGGTCCATTAAGAAAAATTCAATTTCATTTTAGTAAAAAGATTGAATTTATTTCAGAATAATTTAATTCATTTTAAATATCCATAATTTCATGGGATTGTTTTTAGGTTATTTAAATTATTATTTTTAAGTCACACTAGTTATGTTCATTATAATAAATTATTTGATAGTTTGAATCAATTCACATAAAATTTATTTAGCTGGGTTCCATTTAAATTTATTTGGTTTGATTTGATTTGGATCACTTTGCGTGGTTTTTTTCAGATTGTTTTGGTTTTCATTGGGTATAGTTAGGTCATTTTGTTTTAGTATAGTTTATTTTAGTGTGGTATGGATCTATTTATATTGGGTTAGGTTAGATCAGTTAGTTTTATTTAATCATATTCACTTATCTATTATATATGGTTCAATATAATTTTTTTCAAGTTAGATTATATTAATTTTTAGTTATATTTGATTTATTTTTTGTTCTGTTCAAGTTATTTTAGTTTAATTTTATTTGGTTATATTATGTGTAGGTTATTTTTAATAGTTTTACTCATGTTAGGTTTGTTAAATTTTGTTATATTCACATAAATACCATTATATTTGACATTATTTGGACAACTATGGTTTTATTTTGTTTGATTTTATATTGTTCAGTATTGTTTAATTTTGGCTGGTTTTGATTTCTTGATTTTCATCTTCTTGGGATTGTTCAATTTTATTTGGGTTTGTCATGATCACTTTAGGACCATCTAAGTCAGTTTAGTTTAATTAAGTTCGGATTAGTTTAGTTTGATAAAATATTATTTATATTACATCTAGTTTCATTTTGTTTTATTCATTTTAGTTTTGTTAAATTCAGTCCTGATCAATTTGTGAAGGTGGGTTTGAGAATAATATATTTCCAAAACACCCTAGGTGGGGGATACTAATCCAATGGCCAATGATCTACATTATGGGAAGAACAATGTTCAAAAGACGAAGATCGGGGGAAGAGGCCAGTATTTATATATGTTATGTAATCCCTTCTTCTAGTATTTATATATGTGAACATTTTCATATGTAGTGAATTTTTATGTGTGTAATCATCTACATCACTATAATTTTATTAATTGGGTTTTAGCTATGTTACTATTTTGAAATGTGGTACAGTTTTTCTATAAATTCTCATACATAGTTCACTCAAACATCATTTTTCATTCATTTCAAATCACGAAACCCTCAATTGATCATCAACCTTTATTAATCATTCATAACCACATAAAAGCACCTTATGGAAATTGTAAAACATGTCAAACACTTGAGACAATTTCACAAAAATAATGACAATATATAAACTCACCTTTGAGAATATCTCTAATAAATCCACTAATTTCAAATTTTCATATTTTGATTAGTCTTCATCCATGTGTATTTATGCACTGATTTAAAAAACGATTTTTTAGTATTTTATATGGATCAATTCCATTCCTTCGTTTTTGTATTAATTTATTTTGATTCAATTTTATTTAGTTGAGATAAATTTGTTGTTATGTGATTGATTAGGTTTCTATAACTTCTTTTAATTTGGTGTGGTTTATCTTGAATAAATAGGAGATGGTTTAGCTTGGTTTGGTTTGGTTTGAGTATGTTTAGTGTAGATAAGGGTTTTTAAGTAATATATTGTTTTGGTTAGGTTATCATGGTTTGAATTAGGTCATTTAATATAATGTCAGTTTTTTCTGTTAATTTTTATTTATTTTATTTAATTTTACTTCAGTTCTATTCATTTTGGGTAAGTTTATGTTGAGTTTTTTTATTTGACTCAATTCAGTAATTTTTACATTATTCTATGTTATTTCAATTTGATTCCAATGGGTTTGGGTTCATTCAAGTCATCATCAATTCCATATTTATCATCCTATTTATTAACATAATTTTTTAGGGAAGTTAAAATTGAGGGAATAACTACATAATTCTTTTAAAAAAAGTAAACTATTATAAATTAGGTACAATAATTCTAGTCCTATCATAAAGGGTTAAAAAATTACAAGTCATTTTTCATTGAGGGACAATATAACTTACATTAACTATACTTTTTTCAAGGGAATTTGTAAGCTAATTTACCCCCATATATTCTCGAGATAAAAAAAATATTTAAATCTATGTAAATGGGTGTCATACATACTTCCTCTCGTTGTTTGGCATCGTAGTCTACCCCAAAGTGTGGAGGTATGTCGTAGAATCCATTTTTTTTATTTTTTCCTGATCATTCCTAAAAAAAGTCGATAATAAAAAAGTAAGTATTAATGAAAATCATAGCAATTTTCATTTTACACCCTCAATTTTATTTAATACCTTGATCTCGATACTTTTCCAATAAGTAATCATATCCTGATAATATTTTACCTGATAGTTATCCATGATACGTGTGGCCACTAAATCCATTCCAACATTAGCATACCAGACAGTATACAATGGATGCATATTGCCTCCCTAAAGCTCACCTAATTTGATAAGTTGTTCTACCCTCATATCCCCACAATCAAGAATTTTAAAACGAAGTTGGCACCAAAAAATTAATTCATATAAAAACATTAATAATATAACATTAAATACAATGAATATGTTTGCCCATATTTAGGCCCAATCATTATCCTTTACTTCATTTGTTAGGTTTTTCTAGGATAGTGGACAAACGTGAATGATGTAAGAGTATTTTGGAAAGCACTGAAAAAAACACATGCATTCATGTACTATTTTTCCATTCATTTGTTTTTAATCATTTTATTCCACCATCAACTTCATGTTGAGGTTCCACACCACACACATGCAGGTAAGACTATGCCTCTTATCATTAGATCCAATTATTAATGAATTAAAAAAATTATATCAATACATCTTATAATGAAAATATTAATGGTTAAAAATTTTAATGGGGTTCTATAAATATTCATAAGGTACTCTGATCATTGGGGTTGTTGGATCCCAATACACTAAATGAATAAATAATTGTATAGATGTAGTGGGCCCTAGTGTATGATCTACATGATCAGAAGGTGTTGAACCAACATTCAATGAAGCAGGAATGTAGTATTCTAAGGAGAATTAAGTAGAAAGAAAATAATATGGCACAGATGGCTATGTAAATACATAATAAGGACATGGAGTAAGAATCATCATTAGATATAAGAATGAGTGTAAGGGAGGATAGGATGCAAATAGAGTTTCTAACATGGGTGTCCTAAATATTAAATGAGTTTTTAATGACATTGTGGGATCAAAATATGTGGTAGATGATACGTCAGGTGGAGGGATGGGGTGTGATCAAGTACGTTGACTAACAACACCTAGCTACAATACCACCCCCTCAAATCTCAAACATGAGCCCTAGAACCATTATCTTGGTTGGTTAATAACTGAATCCTTAGAGGTGGATCCCGATTAAATGATATAAACTAAATTAATTGAATAACATTATATGTTATTTATATATATTTTTAAATAAAATAATTGTAATGGGAACTTTATGGGGGATTCACATATCACTAACTCATCATGATTATGATGCAGTTTTTTCTAATTTCAATGCGATCAAATTTATTTTTTCTTAGGTCATTTGGTTCCTTCTCGTCAATTAATTAGGCCATTTTCCCTTTGTATTTATCTAATCTCATTTGGATAATTTTTGATAATTTATTATATCATTTATTCATTTTTATTTTCCTTAGGTCAGTTGGTTAATATTTTAGGATATGCCAATTTTCTATTTTTTGTTTATGTAATTATTTTTATTGGTGTAGATTTTCATATAAATTAGTTTAATATGTTAAAATCAATTCATCATTTTTTTATTAGAATTATTATTTTAGTTTTATTTGGTTTCATAGGTTAGAATATAGTTCAATTCAATATTATAAAATGAAACTCCAAGAAAATTTCTACCAGTAAATATTGAAAATTAAAAAGATGGTCTAGTTGGGTAAAAAATATGTGTAATCAATAGTAATTCAATTTTTATAGAACCAACCTCAACAACCCAAGTCTAGGTAAACCAAAATAAATTAGAACACAGATAGATGATACTATATATTTCCCACAAAAAATTTTGGTTCATAATCACATCTGAAAATTGAAGCATTGTAGTCATCATAAGTAATAAATGGATTGGGGCCAATGGTATTAGAGATGGTTTTAATACCATAATAACCATCATCAAAAATATATCTTTGTATTACTTAAAAAACATCACCACATTTAGTTGGAAAATGATATTTTACATAAAAAACATATTTCTCCATTGATTCGATCATATATGATTCATTGGTAGAAAAGTGTGAGTCATTTCTATTACTCAAAATCCACATTCATTAATAAATGTGAAATGCCTCATCATTGAGTCAAACCACTATCATTTCATCAGAGTGACTTGACCATGGGAGTAATAATCCTATATTTTTATTTTCTCAACGAATCCATAAGAGGATACATTATGAAATCAAGGTATACTCTTGCATGAACTGGCATAATAGTCTATTGGGAATGTTAAAATAACACCATCATGTTGTGTTCCCATGTTATTTTCTCATTTAGTGATAATAAATCTGTATATATTGATAATAATTGATTTTCATTCACGAACAATGGAGTTATGAACAAAAGTGAAATCTCTCACTTAAATATAGATAGATCCATCTAGAAAACTCAATACCTGAAATATAAATTAATATTAAACTTAATAAAATATTGATTTTATTAATTTACTATATTATTATCTCTACCATTAATTTCAACGAAGTAAGAAAACTCTTTGGTATGAAAAGTCCCTCTTCAACCAAATTATAAAGAATGATGATTTCTATTTATCATTGTTTATGATCCACTCTAAAAAATAGATATAATTTAACATATTTGTAAAATTACATTGGATGAAATAAGATACACATGTTCAATTTAATTACTTGACATAGTCATCAAACAAACCACATTTAGAAAAACTGTACAATGTGCCATCTTTCACTTTTCAAGGATTAATTTCACCAACATATATGATCTCATAATTCCTCCTATTTGGGGATGTGATAGAAAATAGGGTTTAAGTTTCTCCACCGATTATTATTCTATTTTTCATTAGTCATTTCCCTCTCTTAGTCAGATTAGAAAATTACATTGAAAATAAATCCATATATTCTTTATCCAACATACCATTGATGATATAAACATCGGGATGATTTCTGTGGTCAGGAAATGTAACCCCTTATTACACCCATGCACTCCCTAAGAGTAAGGTTTGTTATGGTTGTAGTTTCGTGGGGTACCTCGGCTAAGATCGACCGAGTGGTTACCTCTACAAACATGATCTTATCTTGTAGAGAATTTCATTCAAAATTCAATTATTGAATCTCATATTGGGCTTCATCAAAGGAGAACCGCATTAATGAAACCTCTCTTCCAATATTTGAAAAATGGGCTTGAAATGGATCGAATCTACAAGTTGAAGCCATCAAATATTCTTTCTGAATCAATTATTCTTTGTCAAATTTTTACTTATAAACCCTTACGATAACGTTAAAATTATTATAAAGTGTATAGTTTTCCACAACCATATTTCCCATTGGTAAAAATTCACCAATGGTTATAAAATGGTTGAATCTAGAGGGTCCCATTTCCCTTTATATTCACTTCATTAAAAAACAAGGTTTTTGTGGTGAATAATATAACAAAAATATTTTTGAAATAATTATCATTCAAAAATTTCAGGTTGTTATACAAATTTTGGTCCCCGAATTACATTATCAATCATGGGTCAGATGCCTTCAGATATATGATACAAGATTCAAATTTGAGGGTGAGAGTTATCTAATGGAAAGGTGAGTCAGACTTTTGTGGAGAAATCCATATCCCATCACCCATCAATTAACTATTCTTCCATTGGAACAAGGGGATCTTCTGGCATATGCATTTCTTTGGTAGTGGAGGAATTTATGGATGTATTCCTTAAGGTTGTTTCGGGATAACCACTATGAATGGATATGTACTTCTACATTTATTTTCACCCTTGGAATATACCTATTTCAACTATGGAATATAGAATGGCTCCTACCATGTTTTAGAAGATAATGTTTCAGTTGGAGGACCATCGAGAGAAGGGTTACATCACACCAACTGCACCCCATGGGAAGATCATGATTTTTGTGTGTAAAAGGAAGAATGGATATTAAGGATTTCTATTGGAAATATTCACCTGAAATAGTTAATTATAAATAGCAGTACCCCTTTTATGGATTGATGATCTATTTGATTAGTTGTGAGGAACGAGATGGTACTCAAAGATCTATATCAGGTCAAGCTACCACCAGTTGAGGGTTCATGAGGATGATATTTCAAAGATGTAATTTTGATTTTTTATGGACACAATTAATTTTTGATGATTCATTTCAGTGTGATGAAGAACCCTACAATTTTTATGGATTATATGAATTGGATAGTACAACAATACATGGTCTGATTTTTGGTTTTCATTATCAATGAAATACTTATATTCTTTTCATCAAAGGAGGAGAATGCAGTGTACTTGAGGATGGTCCTTGAAATAATATGGTAGTTCTATATTTATTCTAATATCATGACGTTCTTGTATTGGATCTATGAGGTTCACTTAATGAGTAATAAATTATCTAAGTATGTATTTTCAAGGGACATAGTGAAGATTGATTTCATTCTTACATGGGTACCACCCCAGTGCATATAATAGGTGTGGAGTTTCCATGGTTTGGTTGGTTACTATATGAGGTTTGTGAGAGAATTATCTAGTATTTCAGACCATTTTACATCCTTTACATGGAATGGGTATCCATTTTTCTATATAGAGTAGTGTCAGAGATCATTTGATGATTTGAGGGGAATGTTGGCTTGTGCTCCTATTTCAAGACAACCAGAGGAGGGCATGGAGTATGTAGTGTATTACGACACTTCTAGAAAAGTTCTCTGTTATGTTTTAGTTCATAGGTAGGAAGTAATGGACTATAGTTCTAGTTATTTGGGACACCATGAGAAGAACAATATGACTCATGACCTAGAGTTTGTAGTGATTTTCTTTGGTATGAAGATGTAGTGGAATAATCTTATGGGAGAGAATATTTTTGTCAACTCAGGCCATCAGAGTCTCTGGTGTATATTCAGGTTGATGGATCTAAACCAGAGTTAGAGGATCTAGTTGGAGTTCCTATAATATTATGAATTTGAAATAGTCTCTACTCCAAGGATAGGAAACCTGGCGGAAGATGTCCATAACAGGAAGTCACATTCTCATTTAGTGGAGGAGGTGTCTAAGTTGTTAACTTCCTTATAGATGACCTGATAGTGGAGAGGTTTGTATATTATCTTCATTAGAATGTATTGAATATTCCACTTCTCATGTTTATAAGGGATACTCAGTTGGTATACACCGACTATGAGGTTCTTCATGATTAGATATCTTCCTGAGATTCACATGATGGATATTATGAAGAAAGGGTACACATCATCCTTTTCTAGGAATAGATAGTGGTTCCAATTATGATAAAAGAGGGAGTTATCATGGTGTTTTACACATCTACTTGAGTTAGACATCATAGTGTAGGGTTGATGTATTGGGAACATAAATGGAGATTTTAATGTACTGCTATGTGGCAGAGTGTTTTTGAGTTTGTCTCTTGGTGTCACACATGTCAGCAGGTAATGGCTGAGAACCAGTTTCTGATTGCGTTACCACTGCCTCTTGATATCTCGACGAGGAAATGGGAGGAAATATACGTGGACATTGTGACTGGGCTTCCATAGATAGTGGTAGTAAACCATGACATATGGGTGATATTTTAATGAATTACATAGTCATCACACTTCCTTTCCATTAGGATGGAGAGTTTGGTGGAGAGTCTCATATAGTTTTATACATGGGAGATCATCTGAATCATTGGGGTATCATGAGAATACTTTTTCTAATTATGATGTGAGGTTTATGAAACAACTATAGAGAGGAATTTATGAGGAATTAATGACCTTGTTGTGGATGAGTACATCAGTCGACCCTCAGACAAATTGGTAGACCAAGCTCACTATCCTGGTGTTGGAGGATATGCTCAAATATTTGGTTTTGGACAATGTCCCAAGCTGAGAGGATCACATTAAATTATTGTAATTCTCATATAATAAAATAGTTCACTATATGATTGGCATGGAATCTTTTGAGGCCTCATAATGGGGGCCATGTAGGTAACTTTTATAATGTACTGAGATTTGTGAGGCATATATTGTTGGTGCAAAGATGAAGAAGGGGATGATGTTGAAATTTTAGGTTATTTGCAAGCATGTGAGGACACACTAGAGATTATTGAAATATATAATATATCAATGTCGTATTTACCTAGAGTTTAAGTAGGTAGGACATGTTTTCATGAGTGCCCCCACTCCCAATGAGGATTGCGTAGGTTCGATCGGGGAGGCATGTTATCCCATTGGATCATTGTGCCGTTTGAGATCCTATAGATTGTTTTTGAGTTTCATTACCATATATCCTAAAACCCATAGCTAGATTGGGATTGTGATGACTTCCATGTGTCGTAGCTGAGGACATTCATACATTATCCGATGCATGTCATTGATTGGGGAGAGATGGACATTGAGAATGGAGACACATTCATGAAGTACCCAGTTGGAGTCAATGATTTTTCAGAATAGGATCCCATACGGATGAACTATTCACATGTTTCATATATTGTTGGAGAACGGGATCATGCAGGAGAGATCCTGAGAGTAAGAGATCCATATTCCGGCTCAGCATCCCCACCTTTCTATTTAGATTACAATTTTTTCGGGATAAAAATCCATGAAGTGGAAAATAATATAGGGACACTATTTCTTCCAAGTAAGTACTTTAAATATATTAATGGATATTTCATAATCTACGCATTGAGACGAAATGAGATTCTGAGTGCTGATGATTTTGGAATATATATTTTTAAAATATTATATAATTTAATATAAAAATTTATGTTTTTATTGAAATAGTTTAATGAATCCCAAAGTGAGTCTTCGATCAAGAATATTAGACCAAAGCTGAGTTAGGAATACTGGGTTTAATATATGCATGACCTATGGTTGGTTGGTGCTGGATGTTCACTCATGGCAATAATTGGTAATACGTTTAATTAAAATAAACAGTTATATTTATTTATTTTAGTTCAAACACACAAAAACCAAAATCCTTAGAATATTCCTCATTATAAAAATTATATAGATTTACCCATTCAAACATAGAGATAACTAAGAGGATCTCTAATGTTCTTCATCAGAAGATACAGATTAGGGGACAATGATTGATCAGATCATGGTAGATCTACATACAATGAATATAGTGAGGATTATCCTTCACCGTAGAATGTGTTATTCAACAAAACTTGACCCCAAATCTAGTTGGGGATAAAAAATATACGATTTACAACATATATATTAAATTTTTGAGTATTTATTAATTATCTAATTTGGATTTTTCAATCAAAAATTCATCACATGGGTGTTGTTGATCAGTTAAATTTAGTTAATTCATTTAATTATGATTATTACATGTGGACAATCTATTTTCCCTGATCTATGATTGTTGTCCAAGAGTAATTGGAAAGTGAATTTTTCACATTACTGTTTGTGTCTTTCCCCCACATGTTCATCATGTTATTCAACATTGTTTCATGGGGTCATGGTTTGGAATTATTAGGGTGGATTCATGGTCAATTAAACCTATAAATTCATGGAGGTTTCAAAAATGATGAATGGATTATTATTTTATGGATAAATCTATATGTATTGTGAGTTCTGGTGAATATTTTTGGATATGAGACCTAAAGATGTGATGGAATCTTGTGATAGGGGACATGAGGAATGATTTCCAACACTGCGAACTTCGAGTGGATCACCAAATTCCATTTTCTATCCACTATAGGCCAAGATACAATGTCTAGAGGATATTTCATTTGATTTAACCAATATCAAAATAGTAGATTAGAAATAGTTATTTAAAGGGGGTCATGAACAACCCCATCTAAATTCATATTCTATATAGATTAGAAGGGGTTGTGAAAAACCCCTTCTAATAATAAAATTCAGGGGGAGGGTTTCAACCCACTATATTTTTGTTATTATTTTTTATATTCAATTGTTTGTTATATGGGATTAGGCCAAAAACCAACATTAATTTTATGATTAGTGGAACTATATATTCTATTGTATTTTAGCAGCTCTATATGTATAGGCTATATATATTTAATATTCAGTTTTATTTTAGAATCTATGTATATAATAAATTTTTTAAGTAAATAATGTTGGTTGAGATCCCCTTATCATCTCATATATTAGAGGGGGTTCAAAACACCACTACATTAATAAATAAATTCCTTATAATACAATATATATAATTAAAACATAGCATATAAATGTTTTTATGTACAATATATGAACATATATGATAATAAAATACTGTATTTACATGGTGTTTTAATGCCCTCTAATTTTTTAATTCATTTATGAATAAATCTATTATATATTAACGGTGGTTTTCCCAAGTAAACATTTAATTTATATGAGATTTATATAAAAATATAGGGGTTTTTAACCCCCTATAATGTAAATATCATTTATAAATGTATTTAAAATCCATTCTTTAATTTATCTTTGTTTTTTAACCCCCAATTTTTTTTTCTTCGAAAAATAAAATTTTATAATATATGTGTGCTAGTGCGCATTTTTATATATAAATATTACATAAACATATTATATAAATGTATTTTAATACATTATAAACACACACACACACATATATATATAATGTAATTATATAGATACGTCAAATAAATACATATACATATAAAAATGTATACATATATATAAATATAGGTATAAATAATTTATATTTAATTATAAATAAATATATAAATATATTTATTTAAATATATAAATATTAAAATTGGATTTATAAATTTAATATATTTTCATAATACATTTATATTACGATTTATATTACACTTATATTATATTAAATTCATTTCAATTATATATTTTTTTATAAATACATTTATATTGTCTTATGAATGCATATACATATATAATATAGGCAAAAATAAAAATAAATATATTTTATTATATTATATACAATTATGAAATAAATAAATATATATATATATTATAATTATATCATATGTATTGTAGTATACCTTATGAATTATAAATTAATATTGTAAACACATAATATATTATATAATTATAATAAATATGTATCCAATAATATGAATGTTTTTAATTTTTTGAATATATATATATATTTGGGAACATGATATAATATAATTTTATATAATACATACATAAATATATTATATAAATGCATTTAATATAATATATGTATGATAGAAAACATTAAATAAATGTATAGTATTAATAAAACCAACATATAAATTTTATCGTTTAAAAAACTGGTAAAATAATAATAATAATAATAATAATAATAATTTTTTTATCACACACACCTATAAGTATATCATATTTATAAATATTATTTAAATACATAAACACACACACACACATATATTTATAATTATAAAAATCTATAAATATATATTTATAAATGTAAATATGTATTTATGTGAATAAATAGATTATATGAATATAGTTATAAATATATATACATTTGGGTATATACATAACATAAATATAATTATAAATATATGTATAAAATATACTTACTAAAATGTCTGTAAATATACTATAAATATATAGTTTATATAAATATATATATAGTTTATATATTGAAATGTATATAAATATATTTTGTAAATAATTATTATGTATTAAAATATTTAATGTATATAAATAGAATCATATGTATGTAAATAACATATATTAAATCAATATATTGGTGTCAGGAGAGGGCACGTGGGTGACGGATCTCTGGCCTATCTGGGTTTGATTCCCTTCAGAAGTGGATTTTACATGCGGAGGTTGTAGGGGAGGGGTCATGGCATGAATGAGAGGGAGAAAAAAGGGATGTGTAGGGGGAATGGAAGGGGCCACATAACTTGATTTTAGGATTCATAGGGGAATAGGATATGAGTGTTGGGGGAATGGGAGTGGGTAGCATATGGGTGGGGTTAGGGAACTGGATGGGTCGTTTGGATTTTTGGCTTAAATAAAAAAGTGTAATTTTTGGGGTGGTTTGAACTGCCCCTAAAATGCAGTGTAATTTAGGTTGGCTAAAAAAACCCCAAGAATTGTTCCTCATAAATCAATTAGATTATGTTACACCCACATTTAATCAATTAAATTAATTAGAAGGTGTTTAAACCCCTTCAAAAATACTAGTTTCTGGTATAAATAAGTCAGAATTAGAAGGGGTTTAAATCCCTTCTAATATTATCACCACTACTCCCCAACCCAAATTACCAGTGGGTCATCGAAACCACCACTAACAATATAAGGGGTCTAATTTAGATAAGATTCACCATAAAATTCCCTAAAGCATTTATAGTGGTTATAACCCCCTCTAATCACAAAAATTAACCCCTTCTAATGACAATATTATTTTATTCATGGCAGTCAATATGTGAGAATCGTGGAGATGGTGTTAGATGTGGAAACCACATGATGGAAAGTTGGCTTCTATGAAAAACAAGATATCACACCATGTATAATGGAAGGAAACATGACATATGTCCCCATGGATACAATTTTAGGGTTACAAAAAAATAGGGATCACACACCATGTGGCCAAACCACAAAACGTGTGACCCTACCTTGGTGGCCAAGATGTGTGCCAGTTTGAACATGCCCAGGATCCAATGTGGTCCAATAGAATGTGTAATCCTAATGTAAATATGAATGAGTTGGTACCTAGGAACAACCAAGTGAAAAAAGGTACATGGGCATGGACCGGCGTAGATGAATATGGCCTGGATGACATGGTCAGGACCCGAGTAACTGAGAGACACCATGTATGATCCATAAATGTTGTGTACTATGACATGTATGCAAAGAAATTTCAATATGAGAACATTGATAGGTAAAAATAAAGGTCACACTCTGTATAGACCTCCATAGACTCTATATATTCCCTCATTAAACTTCTTCCTCATCTATCTCTTTCTTAAATCAGATTTTGGCCCGTAAGTAGCCTGTCCAGACTTTGTTTACGCATAGACATCGATGATGTTCTTCATTGTGGCACAAAATATAAGATGTGAGATATTCCATTATTTAATATTCTTTAGGTTATGACCTATTATGGACATTATTGGTTATGGATCCTTATAGATATTTCAGGATCAACACTCCCATATCGCGCCAGGGAATGAGTTCCAAATACTATTGGAGAGATGTAGGGGTTATCACTCCCATCTCACAATAGGTCATAAGTTCCACATGTTCATTATAAATATAGACATGGTAATACCCTTCATGATCATGATTCCTCTATCTACAAAGTTTTACTACCCAATTTTCGAGCTTCTGTGGGGTGTAGGTCCTCAGTGGGAGTTGGGTCTCCCTCAGTTGTGGGGTGTAGTTTCCAAGAGCATTCCCCTCCAATAATATTTATAGAAATGTTTCATTTGATAGTGGAAAATGTTTTTGGAATTTTGGAGCAACAGGATTACTCATTATTTTGGCTAGGATATGAGATGGATATCCACTTTAACTCTCATCTTAGTTTCTTTATAAACATATATATATATATATATATATATATATTGGGTTTTGTTACCATCTTTATTTATATTGAGATGTCTATATCTATATATCTATATTTCTATGATTTATTTTTTGGGGGTATTGTAATAGGTATGTATATACTCACAATTGCATTAGTGTTTCTCACATATGTCATGAATGATATAGACAATATATATATCAGTGGTGATTATGGAATAGAATACTGATACCTGGGTTTATTGACCATGTACGGTGGATGGATATGGAGATTAGGAGACAAGATCTCTTATCATTATTAATTTTGATTTATTTTTAGGTTGGGACTTCATTTCTAGGTAGGAATTTATTTTACCCCTTTACAATTTGGTTTTATTATGTTATAGTCTGATGTATTCCTTATAGTTTTTTCAAATCATGGGTTATCACTATGTGTTACATTCTTTACCTATATTCCTCTGCACTAATTCATGGAGATAGTTTAGTGTGTGAAACCATGTACAATATGCAACGACATTTCAATATAATTATGAAATCTCAGGGTATGTTGCTAACCCCTATCCTATTATAGGTGTGATTGGGGTTGTGATGGATTGGACATCTGTAAGCCAGTCATGCCCCGAAATGTTGATTAATTATAGTGGTTATATTAATGAGAAATTCCTTTTGGGATATTCTCTAAAAACAATCTTATTTTTACTAATTTGAGTTTCATGTTGTGATGGAAGACATACTACTATAGATATTGGATCCTTTTCATAAAAATAGTTTCTTATATATATTTATGGTAGTGTAAGATATATTAAATGTATGGATTTATTTTATTTTTGGACAAAAATTTAAAAATTGTCGCTTTGTTAGTTATTAGAAGGAAATAAATGGATATTTATTTTATAAACCATAAAAAACCTTTTATTGATTTACATGATATTTTTGTAGATAAATTAGATCCACTTGATGAAAAATATCTAGAATCAACTAAAAATTCATGTGCTTTTAATCCAAAAGTGGACATAATGCCTTTGATGGTTGAGCTGATTCTCTAAGATATTATGGAAGGAGAATTCACACATTATACACATGAATTAATAATGTTGAGTATGATTCTTCATGAGATCAAGAGATATGTTTTTCTCATGGAATATTTTTATGATTCTATAGATATCAGTGATGACTTGTCCACATACATGGAAGATGTTCATATTTTTTATTCCTATCTATAACATAGATCCATGAACTATGAGACAAAATCAATATACACTAATTATTTTGTTGACATTTTTTTATTTACAAGATAGACCAATACCTATATAGTGAAAATTGGTGTTTAAGGGATACATTTACATGGATGGTAAATTATACACCTTTAAATCGCATTGGGTAGAAACATATTTGAATGAAATTCCTTAAATTGACAATAATGGAGTGATCTCACTTGGTGGGATGCTTAAATATTTTATAATCATACCATCCATTACAAAATTATATGACAATGTGATTTATTAAATGGATTATAATGAAAAGTCCATTATTGGGAACATCCTTAGGGATGTCTATATGTCCCAAACTAAGGGTTTTTTCAAATAAAAAAAATGTTGAAAAATATATTTTAGTTATAAAAGTCAATTTAGGTATGTAATAAGTATTATACGGGTTATATTATTTAGTGTGATGAAGAAATTAAAAAGTTTGGGCATGAAATATAAAATGAATGGTTTTATATAAAAAAGGATCGATGAGAGTGTCATACTCTACCGAATGTTATACAATGATGACATATTACACATTGGAAATGAAAATAATATTCTAAATGTTATGTTAGAATGGATATGGGAATATGGTATATAGGGGGGTGAATAGGCCAGGTTATAATATCATAAATAAAAGGATTAATTATATTAACTAATTATTAACATTAATTAATAAAAATAATTAGTAGTGGAAATAAGATAGAAATTATATAACATAAGGATATTTTTTATGTTAGCTCAATCCAAAGTGGACATAGTCTACTATTATAAATTTCTACTAAGAGAGAGATACATTGTGAACTAATTCAATTTTTGAGGGGTGGGGGTCATAACTAGATTACAATATACTTTTTCATTTGGTGGAGGTTTAACCACATTGAAATAATGGATTTTGTTTGGGGACTCACAACCCAAATACTACACTAACATTATACATTGAGAGTCACAACCTAAATTTTCATGACATTATAATTTGAGAGTCACAATTTTAGGGAAGTTATTCAGAATAATTATTCATATATAAAATAATAAACAAAAAGTTATAGTACATGAATGATAGGAGGAAGGGTTACAAACACAAGAAACCTAGATTAAGTAGAAGATAAAAACTAGGAATCACAAGTACTAGTGATTAAGTAAGGTATCATGTCATCTCATCTTCGTCTTTGTAGTTGTAGGATATTAGGTAAAATCCTTGAGAGATTATCTAATATAATAATAATTATTTTCCTAGACACATCACTTCAATGATTAGAGTAAATCTATTTTGATTCTTGAAATATCGTATTCACATAATTGTTGTTTATTTCATTTGAATTCATCTCAAACATATTAAATAATATCACTAAAATCCGACGATACAAACATCAATCAGGTAAATAAATTCAGATTCAAACAACTAAATTTTCTATGTGAGAGAAAATTATCATCTTGAATAATTTTAACAAACATCATTTGAACATAAAATATTATAAAAAATTAAAACTAATTTTAATTAAAAATTAAATATTTATAAGACACTCCATGATAATAGGTCAAAGCAATCTGATAAATTACTTAAGATAATTTAATTATTTAGATTCAAATTTCCAAATACATTCTAACTAAATGTAGTATGTAAGTATGAAAAAATAAAATTATACCATATTAATTAATGATAAAAAAATTTATTTATTTCCATGTTATAGAATATTAATATATAAAAAAATTAACTCGATAAAATCAACTAAAAATTTAATAACATGAATATTCAAAAAAATATGTTGAATGTGTTTGCGTGAAAAGAACAAATTAATGCATGTTTTAAAACTAATGAAAATAAAATAGTAACAATTCTTAGGGAATTCATATATTATAAATGAATTTTATATATGAAAAAAACAAGTAAAAAAATTATCATAAAAATACAGTTAACTAAGGAACAAAAAATGGTGATAAATTGAGATTGAATAAAATTCCATATTTATGAAAAAAATAAAGTATTGAACTGACAATGTGTGCCCTCTGATATTGTGACCAGTATATCAACCATATGAAAATTGTAATACACGGTCACTTTACTTACCATGAGAACAAGGTGAGTTCAATTAAAATATCATGTGGTTGATATATTAACCATGAATACAAAACCATTATACATGTCATGATAAAATATAATGTGTGGTAATTATAGTTACCATGTGAACATAACACGGTGTGTGATAAATTTACTCATCATGATAACATAACATGCAGTCAACTGAATTACTAAATAAAGAACTCTTTGTATTCTTGGGATATTAAGTGTGTCAGTAGAGCTCTTTCATCTGATATCATAATATCACTAATAGAATCATTCATGCTTTATAATACATATAATTTCATTACAATAACATGGATTATTAGACAAAATAAATCTATAAAAATATTTTTTTTCATGAATCGTAACTCTAATATAGTACATATATTATGGGTTTTGAAACTACAAGTTAGTTTTATTGCACAATTTATTTACCATGTAATTCAAGAAGGTGAAAACGTTCTTTAAATTAAATTCTCATAAGTTTGTTTCAATTATTTTCATGATTTAGGACTATAATGTTGAAATTCATGTGCATGTAGATGAAACCATGTAGTTGAAACGCTCTGCCTCATAAGGTCACTTGGATGAAATATTTGAGGTATGTATAAAGTACACATTTATTAACTAAAACACACATGTAGTATTTAAAATATGTTTCATGGAAGGTTAACAATATCATGATGTGAATTTAAACTGAAACTCATGAAGGATTGGGAAAAGGTTCATGATTTTTATATAATATGTGGTTTTCAAAACCTGTATATCTTGAAATATAGATTTTGGTGAATTTTTATCCCATAAAAACAGTAAATTTATTTAAAGTTCCTAATTACATAATAGTATACAAAATAAATATATTTACAACTAATCAAACAACACATCTATATTACTTATATAGATAATGATATCAACAAAAAATATTAAAAGATATATATTTAATGATATAGAAAAAATGACTAGAATGCTTCACAATATAGGACATGTATTAATCAAAATAAATGAATTTATAGCCTTGAATGCAGTTGAATGAAATTTATACAAATGTATTATATTTACAAAGAAATTAATGGTGTGTAATTCCAATATATATCACATGTTAATAATGGAAAAACAAAAGAAAAAAAATCTATAAATTCTTGAATTATAGAACTATTACATAGACTTTGAGAAAATTTTAGATCGCTAGAACATGGGTTTCATAAAACCAAAGAGTATAATGAAATGTAAAAAATGTTTTGTAAATCTAATAAAAATATAAGGATTTAGGCATTTTTCATACTGGAATTAAAGTTAGATAAAATTATTATATATTAATTGATATAGGATTTATAACATTCTAATTAATATAAATCATGATATAATAAAAATATAAGGATCTAGTAAAAATGACTTTCAGCTAAAATTTTTAGAGGGTTTGGAGTATTGAAAAACATAAAATATTAATAAATAATATTTAAATCCCATCTAACACCCCCCTTTGAATATTATGAAACTAAAAAAATATTTTATAAAATTATCCCACCTTTTTAAAATTTTAAAAAAGAATATTTTTATACAAAATTAGTTAGAAAATAGAACTAAAATCATATTTATTAAATAACCCCCTTTAATAAATGAAAATTAAGGTATGTTAAAAAAATATTAATATAATATTTTCAAAATAAATTTCGTCCATAACAATATCAAATTTAATTTTCTAAAATTGGGAAAAGTATGAAGGCTTGGTAAGAATTTATTTAAGATGAATCTATTTAGGTATATATTATAAAACAATATAACCATTTTACACAATATCATAAAAAATGATATCTACGGTTGATATGATTTGTTATATAATGTTTTAAAGGATTTTTAGAAATATAAAATATTTATTTTTTCTCAAAATAAATTTGTAATTTTTCAATTTAAATACCCAAAAAACATTATGATTTCTTAATCCATAAACATTTAGCACAACTAGAGGAAATTATATACTCAAAATTTAGTAGTGTGTACTGTATTTACATGATTTACCAATGTTATATACTTAACCATTTGAGGTTTTCCTTCATTCTGGATCACCAATATCAATTTTTTTTCCAAATAACTGAGGTGAATTATAAATAATCCAATAATCATTTATGTTTATTCCTATCATCTTAATTTTCATTCCCATAGACTATGAGGTCTAGTAAAAGCATTACATAACTAAATAAGTAACATTAAATTCAAAATAGATCTAATCTATAACACTTATTATAGGTTTAATTGTACCGGGATAGATATTATATAGTTGGGGTTAATAGACTGTATTAAAATTTATTAATGAAAATTATTATGAAAATAAATTATTTTCATTAATTAAAATAATTATTTTTAAAGTAAAAGTAAAAGATAAATTGAAGAATAAAAGAATTGTTTTATAGTAGTTCAGTACAAAGTGGACCTAGTATACTATTATACATTCCTAATCATCGAGATATATATTATACATAAATCGTATTTTTTAGGATGAATTATAACTCAATTAAAAAATTCCATTTCTACAAGGATGAGGTATAAGAAAATTGACACACTAACATTTGTATAGGGAGTCAATACCAAAATAAAACACTTATATTAGAAAAGGTTTGTCAGAAATCGAACAGTCTTGAAATTAGAATCTGAGTGTCCCAACCCAAATAAATATAAGAAGAAGAATTATTTAGTATGTAAAATCATAAATATAAAACTGAATGTGTGTGAAATATTTGAAGAAGTTTTATAGGCCCAAAAAACCTTGAATAAGTATAAGATAAAATGAGTGATGCACATTTACCCTTTATTGAGAAAATTATTAGGTCATCTCATAAAGGTAGTAGTAGTCCTAGAAGATTATCTATTGTCTGTGATAGATCTTCTAGTAGAAGAATAAAATTTCACATAGGAACAACACTCAAATATTAGAGTAAATATATTCTGATTCATGAAATATCATATTCTCATAATTATTACATCTTTCCTTTGAAAGAATCTCAATGTTTTTAAATAGGATTTATAAAATCTAACAAACCAAACCACTAAAAGTTAATTCCATTCAAATTTAAACTATATAATTATCCACGTGGGAAAAACTATCATCGAAAATAATCATAAAAAATATCATTTAACTTTAAATATAAATACAAATTTAATATAATTTGAATTATCTATTAAATAATTAAAATAAACCCTATATTAATATACCAAAGAAGTCTCATAAATATCATAAGATAATTTAACTATTTAAATTTAAATTTCGAAAGACTTTCTAATTACATGTAGCATGTAATTATTAACAAATTAAATTATAATATATTAATTTTTTCAAAAAAATATTTAATAATTTCAATATAATTAAATATTAATATAGATAATAATTACTCCATGAAATCTACTTAACATATAAAAACATAAACAATAAAACAAATTGTTTGTGTGTTCACCTGAATAGAGAACATATTAATAAATATTTTAATCCTAATTAAAATATATTAAGATAAATTTTCCTGAAATTAATATAAAAAATTATTTTAAAAACAATAAAAATCTTAAAATAATTAACACAATTATGCAATTAAAAAAGAAATAATAAACAATAAAAATAGAGCATTCTCAAAATCAAAGATTTAATTGAAAAATAAATAAGGTATTGAACTTTCCATGTGTACCATGCCATATATCTATCAACATACTAAGCATTCCATGATGTTAGTTCATGTAGTCATGTGTTCACTATATTGACAGTGTGAAAATTGAAACATTTGGTAACTATATTGACTATGCAAACAATGTGAGGTCACTTAAAATATCATGAGGTGGATATTCTTACCATGAATTCACATTTTGTATATTAACAATGAGAAAATTTAACATGGGGTAGGAGTAGTTACCCTAAGACCATAACTCGGGAATGATAACTTTACATACCATGATAACATAACGTGTGGTCAGTTGAGTTATCGTAAAATGCATTGTCAGTTAGATAGGGAGACATAGTGCATTAGATGATCTATTTTATGTGATATTTGATTATCGAAAATAGAAATAAAATTATTTTATAGTGACTATAATGTATTTACTATATCACAGATTTATAAATACAAGCCATCTGAAAAAAAATCATCTTCAAGATGTATAACTCCAGTAGAGTTCATACATTAAATATTTTAAAAAAGAAAGTCTATTTTACTATATAATATGATATGCATGTAATTCTGGAAGATGAATTAATTATTTAAAACAATATCTCATAAATTATCATTTTGTATGATCAAGATATATGATTGTGATGAGGTTATGTGTGTGTAAGGAGATGAAACTATGTAATATAAACCCTCTGCATCAGGATATCACCTAGAAGAAACACTTGTGGTAAGTATAAAACACATTTATAGTCACTTGAAAAGAAATGTGATATGTAAAATAAGGCTCAGGGTAAGTATTGAATATCATGTGGTGAATTTAAACTGAAACTCACTATTGTTAGATTAATTGTTCATGATAGGTATGGAAAATGTGTGTTTGAAAACCATTACATCTTGATATCTAGAATTCAGTGATTTTTTATCCTATAAGAAATATTAAATATTGAATAGTCCATTTGACATATATTTTAATAAAATCTTGATATTTATAGTGGATTGGGTAAAAATAAATCATACTTATATAAATAGATATATTTTAAAAAAAGTGAAAGATATAAATTAAAATATGTTGAAAAGATAACTCAAAAGTTACATAATTTCTACCATTTTTTAAGGAATGTAAATTGAATTTTCATCATTTCATGTAATTTTTTAAAATGAATAAAATGTATTATATTTAAATTTTAGTAAACTAAGTTTAATATTTATGTATATCATGAGATTTATAATAGAAAAATAGAAGAAAAATTATACTGTAAAATCTAGAATTACAGAACTCTTGCTTAGGCTGAGAAATTTATAGAGAGATTAAAAAAGATTTTTATAATTCCATGTTGTTTTTGTAAATATGTATATTAAATCTAACAGAACAATTTATGTGTATATCCAAGCTATAGCTCATGTTATAATGGAATAAATAAACAAAACATTAAAATAATTTAAAATTAAAATTATTGTTAAAACAAAAATACTTTAACATGTTTCCTAGATGGGTTTGGTCTTGTGGTTGTGCCCTGTGGTGTTTTTATTGGAGGTATTGGTTTTAAGCCTCCCTAGACTCATTTATATAGTATTTCCATTTATCCACCCCTTCCCTCATCATTTTTAAACCAACATGCAACATGTTTGTACCAAACTGTGAAAATTACATGATATTGATTTAGAAATTTTCATTGTTTAGTAAATGTAAGATAAAATTATTATATAACATTTGAAATTGTATTTATAACTATGAAAGCACTATAAATTAAGATATAATGAAAATATAGTGATCCATTAAAAAATAATTTCCATATAAAATATTGATATGGTTTGGGATATTCAAAAACAAAATATATAAATAGAGAAAAAAACCCCAACACTATAGTCAATGGAATATTTTCACAGGAAATATTTTTTAAACGACATTCATTGGACATCCCTCATATAAATAGTGTGTGAGAATCTATAAATATAAACAAATAAATGATTCACATACTATGTTAGAAAATTTACATTAGTCTAATTATGAATCAGTTCAATGTGAATGATATAAAGAAATGGAAGAATAGGGTCTTTAGGATATCTAATAAGTTTTATGATTTTATGAAACCAACAAAAATTAAACCATGATTGTTTAGAAGTAGTGTTAGGACATATTAATAGTAATATATATTATCGGTAAATAAAAAATATCACTGTTGATCTAAATGAATATATTTCATATACATGATTAATATCACTAAAAACCCAATATCATATTTGTTTGATATGTTATATACCAAAAAATTAAATAATGGATAAAATACATAAGACACCTTAGAAATATATTAAATTAGAGTACCTCCATATTTTATTAGAAGGAGTTATAAAGATGAATGATTTATTACCTATGTAATTCAAACAAAATATAAATCTAGTTCCTCTTAAAATAGGATTTAATTTCCTTATATAACCCCCATTATTAATTTTACAAATTAATATGAAGATAATGTTATGACCCAAAAAATCATTAAAGAAAATTCCTCTTGATCTATTTAAATTTCTTCTTATGGTTATATAAAATGTACGCACTTATTTGGTCATATGTTAAGTTTTATTAAATACAGTTAAGAATTGTGATTGTTGCTAATATAGTCTTTGAAAAGTGATCACATGATTAGTATAAATATAGGGCACTAACAAATCCAATTTACGCAGACAAAGGAACTAGTGGCCACATCCAGTAGACTTTCCCCACACGATTCCCGTTGGTCGGACCTCATAAAGGTGGTGGTGTCATTGGGCATTGTAGTTGACCAAGACCAAGCTGAGCATGAATACGTTATGCTCGAGTGGAAACGACTATGGGATAAGTGCAAGTTGATAGAGATTACCACTCTAGAAATGTTATTCGGGCCACCCCAAGAGTTTTCCATCACTGCTCACCTTACCCAAAGGTCATATACAGGTGTTTTAAGGGTTTATGTAGAAATAACCTAGTACTATGATTATGTAAAATATTTATTTATAGAGAGTGTACATTTTTTTTATTATTGTTACTTTGTATATTTTTTTTAAAGAAAAAATTGAATTTTTAGTTAATATTGAACTAAGAAATATATTTTGATGAATTAATGGATCATTGAATTAAATAATATTCTAATAAAATATTATTATTATTATTAAAATATTTTTATTAAATATAAATTATTGTATAATTTTATGAATGCAATTGTAATTTTTAATAATGTTTGAAAGCTGTTTTTATCAAAACCCATGAATTTTTTATAACTGTCAGTTTTTATATTAAATGTAAAAATTAACATAAATAGACAATTATTTATATAAAATGAATTTTATTTTTGGAATCAGGAAATCAAAATTATCATGTGGTGAATTTCTCATAATTTTTGGAGATAGTCGATTTTTTTTGTAAAAATTAAATACCATTTAAATATATAATGTGTTTTATGACATCATAATGACCCAATAGTGATGCAATAAAACACTATAAGAATTATTTTTAGAATATATATGTCTTAACATTAAAATAATGTTATTTTGGGTTTGTTTGATTTATTTTACATAGATTTAGTGGACCTTTCAAGGATTATAAAACGTTTTTTCTTTTTAAATGGTTTTCTTGAAAGTGTGACTCACCTCCACATAAGCAACCCTATTATGTTAATATTTTTTACATTGGACTTATAAAATAATGCTATTATCTCCCCTATGGATAAAACAGTGGACAAAAACCATGGTTTTGTGTGTGGTTTTGATTATTTTATTGTGAGGAGTCCCAAACATAAATAATAAAGAATTCCCTCACCTTTCCTATATAAACCCACCCAAGATCCCACTTACTCTTCACTAAAGTCCTTTGGAGTTCATCCACCCCCTGCCCCCTCTCTCTATAATAATCCAAGGTTCCATAAACTCCCAAAAAGCCTCTCTCAAGCCTCTCCCAATCCTTTGGTAGCACTCTTCCAATTAAGGGATTTCTTCCTTTCTCATTTTTGTCCAATTATATTTAAGTTGATGTCCCCTTTTTCAATTAAAAATGTTGGGGTATGATTTCGCACATACCACACACTTCCCTATTTATGTTTGTATGATTTGAGACCCCTTTCTCTCTCAATAATTCCTCCAATGTACACCTATTACCAAGCAAAAATTTCGTGAGGGATTTCACTCCCCTCTTTTACATCTAAGTAATTATTTTTTATTATGCATCTAAATTTAAATACATTTTTGGGGACATGTATCAATATGACCTCCTATCTATCCATTTAATTTAAATATGATGAGACACCCATTTATCTCTCATCAACCATTTTCATGAATCCTTATGTCACGCTGTTATGCTGCTAAAATTGCACCACATTTTTTCATGCCATGATCATTGTGTAGTTAATACAATACCCATGTCTCTATCAAGGTTATTCCCATTTATGAACATTTACATATTTAATGGTACATTCATTTATTTAGTCCACATTACTTAATCATGGAATAACATATGAAGTTGATTGAGTCCACATTATAGGATCGATGTGGAGCACTTATGGATGAAATGAAATGTTTAAGAAGGGAGCACCCTAATAGTTCTACAATGCATTAGGTAAATTATATTATCATTATTCATCATATGAAATTAGTGGTCACTCATTCTAATTCAAGTGCAATGAGGTTTTACTCGTGCTTCATGTTCAATGAGGGTTTACTCATGCTCCATTTGCAGTGAGCCTTGGATCATGCTAATTCCCTGATAAATGTTGTTGCCACATTTGCAGTTTATGATTACCATGCTTTATCATGCCTTTATGTTCATGTTTCTCTTGTGCTCCATTTATATGACATTTTAATAACATGTATTGTATTCCTCATGTTATTTCATGTTTATTCCCTTACTGGGCTTTATAGCTCACACTTTTCTTATGCATGACCTCAGTTTATCCCATGGAATGATAAGTATGAAGGAATGCAGTGGTCATGTAAAGGGAGTTTTCAATAAAGATATTGTATTTCATGTTTTAAGTTGTTATGTAAGGATCATAAGCCACAAATACACTTTAAATCTCGATATTCTATATTGTATCAATTGATTTTTATTTTAATAAATCATATTTAAGATTGTAATATGGAACAAGGTTGTCATAGTTGGTATCAGTGGATAGGTTTACTTATTTTTGGGGATTTGGATTAGAGAACCCTAGTGCAAGCCTTTGGGATAAGACTAAGTATAATAAAAATATCCCAATATTTTGGTGAGTATTTATTAATTGTATTATCATGCAAATACATCCTTGTATAGATATGAGCTAGTAGAGGTGGCTCTAGCACAGATATTCATAGGGGTGAAAACTCCGACAATGAGTTTTGGGCTTGACCCGGGTTATCCTGGTACACGAAAATGGGCCTTTCTTCACTCTTAGTTACGTCACTCCTGGAGTATATTCTTTGGTAAATTTACAAGAATAGTATGAACCATTATTAATGGAAAAAAATCCCATAATAATACAACTTAAGAAATAGATTGAGGATAACATAGATTTAAACCTATAGAGTCACAGGTTAGGATATACTATTCATTTACTAGTTTAACATTTTATGTTCAATGTTTACCTTTTATGCTAAATAGAAATGTATTAAAAACCCCTAATTGTATAAATTTTTTATAGTTAAAATATGGAAGGACGAAGATCACGAACAACTCTTCTCTCTCATCCTGAAGAACGACATGGAAAGATCGTCCTGAAGTCATGAACTGATGACTTTGAAACTTTTTATAATATCCATGTTACCTGCCAAAAACATTATGAGGCATCCAATACCACTACCATTTCATGATTCTTTCAAGGATCAAGTATAGTCTGTTGAGGAATTTTGCGCTATCAACTTTGATACCATGCTAATTGTGGGAAGTACCATTAGGTTCTTTTCAAATTCTTCTCTTTATTTGAAAATTATGAAGCACAAAAATATTTTCTAGATGATGCAAAATAGGGAGACCTCTGAGCATCCAATATGTATCAAATTATAGATTTTTGTGTTTGGGGAAATACAAAAACTGATTTACGAAATCCATATTTTGAAATATTTGGAGTTAAATAAGTAAGATATTTTTATAAAAAACATGTTCAGAAAGATATTTCATTATTATATATAAGAAATACCTTTTAATGACTTGTCTATGCTTCTATCAATATAAACACGGACACCGTAAGTGTTTTTAGGCAAAGGATATAGATGATTTTTAAAATATCATGATTTACAATTGAGACACATGATCCATTTCTACATGAAGGAAATGATAATAGGAAATAATGAAGATGTTGTTGATGCAATGAAGGAAACTAAACATGTCTATTTATGGCATAGAATGTAAACCAAAATTTTGAGGGAAAATTTTTTTGAAGTGGGAAGATTATAACGACCCAAAAATTTATTATGGAAAATTCCACTTGGTCTATATAAATTTCCTCTTATATTTATATAAAATTAATACACTTATATGGTTCTATGTTTTGTTTTTTAAATACTGTTAGGAATTTTGACTATTTCTAATATATCCATTTAATAGTGATCACATGATTAGTATAAATATAGGTAATTAACAAATCCAATTTACTAAGATGAAGGAAGTGACAGACTCATCCATTAGACTATCCCCATATGAAGCTCATTTGTTGGATATTGGAAAGGATGAAGCATCATTGGGCATTGAACTTGACCAATCACATGCCGAGCTTGAATACATTATGCTCGATCAGAACTACCTATGAGAGGAGAAGTGTATTTTGATAGAAATTACCACTCGAGCAATGTTATCTGAGAAACCCCAAGAGTCTTTCACCATCGCGCACCATACCCAAAGGTCTTATGAAGGTGTATTAAGGGGTTGGGTAACAAGACCCTAGTACTATTATTATTTACATTATTTTTTAATAGATAATATACATTCTTTTTATTATTGTTACGTTGTAAATTCTTTCTAATGTACAAATAGTATTTTTAAGTAATATTAATCTAAGTAATCAGTTTTGATGAATTAATGGATTTATATATTAAATTATATTCTAATAAAATATTATTATTATTAAATTAATTTTTATTAAATATAAATTAACATATACATTTACGGATGCATTTGTAATTTTTATTAAGGTATGAAAGGTATTATTGTCAAAACCCATGAATTTTCTATAAAGGTCGTTTTTTATTTTAAAAGTAAATATTCACATATTTAGAATATTATTTAGATAAAATGATTATTATTTTTATAATAGGGACATTGAAATTAACCAATGGTGAATTTTTCATATTTTTTTGAGATAATCGAATTTTTGGGTAAAAATTAAATAATGTTTAAATATATAATGTGTTTTATTACATAATAATGACTCAATAGTGATGTAATAAAATACTATAAATAGTATGTTCGGCCAATAATTGTTTTAAAATTAAAATAATGTGATTTTGGGTTTGTTTGATTTATTTTACAATGCTTTAGAGGACCCTTTAAGGCTTATAAAACATTTTGTATTTTTAAATTATTTTCTTGGGGAGTGTGAGTCGCCTCCACATAAAAAACCTTATTATTTTAAAATTTTCGGCCACTGGACTTATAAAATATGGTTTCCCGATCGCCTTTGGTGAAATCCATGGGAAAAAACCATGGTCTGGATAGTGGTTTTGAATAGTTTAATGGGAGGTGTCCCAATCCTATATAACAAAGAATTTCCTCTCATTTCCTATATAAACCCACTGAAACTCCCAATTCCTCTCCACTCAATGCATTTGGATTTCAACCAAAACCAACCCTAATCTCTCTAAAATCCTACCAAGGGGATCCAGGTTCCTATGAATCCTCTCTCAAGCCACTCCCAAGCATTTGGAAGCACACATCCATGTAAGGGAATTCTTCCTTTACCATTCTTGTCAAATTATTTTAATTTGTTATTCCATTTTTCAATTAAATATGTTACGGTATCATTTTTCACCTCCCCCATACTTCCCTCATGATTTTTGGATTATGGGGGACCCATTAGCCTCTCATTTATGCCTCCCATATACACTGGTAAAAATGCTGAAATTCCGTGAGAGATTTATCTCTTCTCTTTTACATCCAAGTGATTCATTTGTATTAAGGATATAAATTCCATTAATTTGGTTGGGAAATGTATCTCTATGAACCCAATAATATTAATTTCATTTAAATATTATGAGACACCCCTATTACTCTCATCAAAAATTTTCATGAATCCTTATGTCACGTCATTATGCTGCCAAAATTGCATCGAATTTTTCCAAGCCAAGATCATTGTGTAGTGAATACCATACCGATGTCTCTATCAATGGTATTAATCTTTATGAACATATACACATTTAATGGTACATTTATTTATTTATTATAAATTTATTAATCTTGGAATAAGTTATGATTTTGATTGATTCCATGTTATATGATCCATGTGTCACACTTATGCATGTAATCAAATGTTTAAGAAGGGTGTTCCCAAGTAGTGCTCCAATGCATTGGGTAAGGTATAGTATCATGATACATCATGTGAAATTAGTGTTTAGTAATTCTAATTCAAGTGAAATTAGGCTTTACTCGTGATTCTTGTGCAATGAGGGTTTACTCATGCTCCATGTGCAATGAGCCTAGTCTCATGCTAATTCCATGTTAAGTGTGGCTTCCATATTTCCATGTTATGATTTTATATCCATTATGTTCATGTTTATATTATGATTCATTGATATTATTACTTTCTAACATTTATTGTATTCCCCATGTTATTCCATGTTTATTCCCTTACTAGGATTTATAGCTCATCATTTTATTATGCATGTCATCAGGTTGTCCAATGCAATGCTTTGTACGAGGGAATGTAATGGTCAGGTAAAGGATGTTTTATATAAAGATGTTGTATTTCATGATTTATGTTGTTATGTAATAATCCTAAGCCCCATATTCACAAACCCACTTGATCTTCTATGTATTATGAAGTGAGGTTTATGTAATAAATCATGAATAAGTGTGTAATAAAGTACATGGCGGTCATAGATAATGTACTAAATAAATAAACACATATTTTATAAATTTATGAAACAAATTTTTTAATTTTTTCAAATGTAATGTTCAATAATGTAAATGTCAAACTCACTTGACATTTATTGATTCACATTTAAACTTTCAAACAAACCGTTAAGAGATGTGGTCGATGAAATAATTATATCTATGCATGAAATGAAAAAATAATATAATTCAAAGTTATAACCTATATATCAACCCACACCATAGTAAATCACACAACAATATACACACCACCCTATAGTATATCTCACCATGAAATATGAGATTTGAGGAATGTATCATTAAATATAACACTTACTATAAATCATTATATAGTTTTATAAATTCTTTTAACTATATTATAACATATGTTCCAAGTTTATGAAACTGTATACAATGTTTTTTAATCATAATAGTAACTATTATTCAAAATAAATCATATAAAATAAATTATTTTTATTTAAATATTTAGTACCCAAACAAATATTTATTCACACATACATAATCTTGACCATGTAGTAGATTACACTATTGACAATAGAAAGAAATTACTAACCCATAATCATAATTAAATAGTTATATATATCAATTCATCAATGCTACTCAATCGATAAATGTATTTAGAGTGTTATTAATCTCACAAAGGTATATTTACTCAAGAAAATATTACATATATCTTCATACAAAATACATGTTAATAGAAACACATTATTTATGAAATTGATTATATTTTGGTCACATAGTACCTATTAGTCTCATATAGGCCAGCTCATCTATTTTTCATTATATTTTATAGAGTGAATATGATATATGAATTTATCACATGTATTTCATCTAAATATTTTACCACATCATATGCCACAAAATTAGGAATGTCTATTTATTTCTTAGTATTACTCAATCAATGGTATAAATTTCATCCCCATAATACAAAAGGATACTTACCATAACTTTTAAACAAATCCATCTATGTGATTAAGGACTCAATAAAACATTCTTATAGTGGGGTGTGGGAAAAAATATTTCCCATGTCAAAATGTTGAAAATTGGTTAACCTAGGTTGTCTCCATAGTGGAGCACACAACAATCATGATATCACCTAAAAATTAGAGATTATAGTGGTGGTAGTGTTTTGAAATTATTTTGTATATAAATCAAACTAAAGTATTAGAATCAAGAGAAGTCAATAAAAATATTAATTTTTTATTGAAAAAGTATGTTATTGAAAACAATGATAAGAATTTGCTGATCAGGTTTGGATCATTTTTTCAATGTCAGTGTTATCATTATTTGAATTTATCCAATCCTATTATACTAAGCTAATTAAATTGTGATTCCACAACTGATTCATCTCACTCCCTTAGTAAATGGTGATGGTGAGATTATAAATTACCATGACCTTAGTTTTGTATAATATCCTTCATTTGTGTGAATAGTTTCAATGGATACCCTCTATTGACTTTTGAAATTCCTGATCATGTCTTGTTTATCCCAAAAAATCATGAATATTTACTACCCATGCCACACTATAATGAAAACCTTATTTAAGATGATGGAAGGGATAGAAAAATGTCTAGACCTTCCTTCCTCATTATGAAGTACAGATAATGACCCCCCCCCCCTCGAGTCCATCCTTAAATATGCCTTGGGGTGGAGAATGGTACCAAGTGTATATAAATCTCACAAAAAAATGGGAGGAATTATTCTTTTATAGTAACCAAGATTTAGAGATAAGATTTATCAAACTCAATAAACTTAATGAAACATATATATAAAGATTCCAAAATCCATACCACATGCATGTATAATGTAAAAATTCTATAAATACAAAGAAAACTCCAATGTAAGTATCAAAATGATACTAATCAGTGACATAATAAATGTCCCCAATTTACGTGATTGTAAGGTGTAGCACAATCCACATAATATCCCTAGAATCCTGAACATAGTTTTATATATGTAGGGTGAGAATACAAGAATAAAAATTCGGGAAACCCCAAAGTACCCCATGCACAAGTGGGAGATGCATATTAATGCCCCTGTGAGGAAATAGTAGAAACTCAGAAGCACCTATCAAGGTATACTATCCACCCCAACCTCACCAAAAAATCCTCCCCAAATAACAAAAGTCATGTTATGTAAATTATTAAGCACATCTATATTTGGCTACCTCGGAACAATTTCCATTGGTTAACAGCTCATCCCTATTTGGGAACATCCTAATGCTTCCACACTCTTCCACAAGCCCCACTATCACAACCTTCATGCACACACCTGGTCCACATAACACATCACATCTTTCTAGTGAACGCCTAGTCCACTAAGCGCAACCCCATCCAAAAGACACCCGGGAATCACCACACAACTCATCCTGAAGACATCGGGGAAGAAAACCATTCCAATAGACACATAATCCTCACATCCTCACCACAAATTGCCTGAAGAGTCTACGGATACCAATGACTATAAGATGGAGTATTGAAGTGCCAATAACAAACCATTTATCCTCCCTCCGGGATATTGGGAATGGACACCCTCCTCCACAATAACAGAGGTTTTCGTGGTGGAGTTCTCAACATGGGTGGAGTGTGTATAGAAATCACAAATAAATAAAAGTATATATATATGTACCAAACACTCAAAAGAACCTATGGGTCCTAAAAACAAACTACCCGCCCACAATCAATTTCCCTTTCTACCACCTTTAAATGTACATATCAAAATGAACGATTGTTACTTTCAAATTATATATGTGAATGCTGATTCACTACAAGTCACAGCTCAAAACATACCCCCATCCAATTCATTTAAATAGTTTTCATTCTACATTATAAATTCATTCATTTATTTATTCCATCTCTACCCAAGAAACTACCAAACACTTCAAATGTTATAAGGTGAAGTAATCACACTAACCACTACCAAAGACAAAAAAGGATAGAATGTCCAAGGTAAAAGAATCTATTATAGCACCCATTCAAACCAAATGGTATCTGGAACCTATGGGGGAAAGGCCCACACAAGGTAACACCATCCATCAAACAATAATTCCTTATAAACCATCATCAGCATCCCTGCTGCACCACAACACCAAAACCAACACACCCATAAACATGACCATAACACAACCTAGTCCTCTGGCCCCGCGGGCCAACCACTACCCCGATGCATTCCCATATCATAACAATTTCATCCACTCAAAAAACAACCAATCATTCAGCCGGAGATACCATCAAACCATTGGTACCACCCCATACTCACAAACACAAAACTATCCCCAACACCACATGAACAACACAGGCACAAGGTTGAACAGAACCACACGCAGCACATATGAACACCAATATGAAAATTTTTAATCAGATTTAGCAGCACTCATTCATTAATTACACTTGATAAATCATGGGTTATCACAGAAAAATTTCGATCTCGGTGCTTCTATTTTTTTTACCAAATATATGTGGTTAAAATTTTTTCATAATCATAAGATTATTCACGGAGTATCAACAACAGTATTCACAAGCCACACTGGTGTGAAAATAAAGACCATTGACCATCATGATATTCAGAAGGCATGAAACCCTTACAAAACACAAAATGGATTAAGGATAACATATAAAACAATTGATCCTCATTATCATACTCCCAACCCCTTATTTATTGATTTTTATTCTAATCATCAAATTTCGTTCAATAATAACCATATGAAGATATTAGTACACCCACCCCTGCATGATACACAAAAAAATAGAGATGAATGGACCCCTACCTGGAACAGTAGATGATCATCAATTCATCACTGCATCAATAATAGGGGGTTATATGTGTAGCAGAAAAGATTCCACGAGAAAACAGGATAGACTGTCACGTCACAGGTGCACAACTACTTGGGTAAAAATGGTTCCTTGAGCACCAAACTAAAATGGAAGGGTTCAAAGTAATAGATGATTTTAGTTTTAGAAAGGCCAGATCCAAAATCTATAAGAGAAACTATTTTAAAGGACATTAATTTCAGATCACGATCAAGACCATGTGATTTAAGAGTCAATGTATGATTCAGTTTTTAGGAGATAAATACAATTTTAAAAATCCCAAAAAAATCATTAAATAAATCATTTAACAAATTTATTGTCAAAGGTACATCATAGGTGAAAAACTAGAAAAATGGGAAATGAATCACTGATTTGTGAGTCACCAACACGAGTCACTAACATGAGTCACTGATTCCTGACTCACTGATGTGAGTCAGTGATGTGACTCACCAACACCAGTCACTAATGCCACCCACTAATGCCACTCTTTAATGCCAATAATATATTCCAGACACCGACACCACTCTCTGACACCACTCACTGATGCATTTCCTATAGACACTGGTCCTACCGACGCCCTGACCTCCTAATTCCATGACATTCTAATGCTATGAGACACTGGTACCCTGATTCACCAATTTTTGGATTTGGATGTGATCTACTGATGTTAACCTACAGACATTGAGCAACCTACATCACTCAATGATGTCTAACTTACTGATGGAAAAACTGGAAATTTGGAAAACTCTTGAAATGAGATATCGTTGCCTCCCAAAACAATCCAAACACTATATTTTGTCAATATAATGGACCACCATGGTCTTTCCCATTACATAAGAAACCTATCAAACTATTCTCACCATCTAGAATTGAATTCCAATCCTAGAAGAAATAGGTGTTGAACAACCAACCTATAAGATACCTCTCTAGGATAAACCACCTTGTGTTGTTTGAAAGATGGAGTGAAACCCCAATATCCAAGAACACCTCATCCCATATCTACTAACCCAAACATCAAAATGATACCCACACATGAAAAATCTATTTGGAAACATGAATCACGGAATTCCTTTCTCCATGTGAAGATAAAGCCCACTCTGGGCAACACTAGATCACCCTCATGAGTTTAATCGCATATCAATTAATGTGTAATGACTAGGAAATCGGTCTCCATATTTTTAACATGATAGGACTTTATAGTATGATTGAAAACAAGGAAACAACTCATCTCATATAAAACAAGGTTTATGCACTACATAATAGATCAAAACACACAAGAAAAACTCAAAACAACTCTGGGTACTGGGAAATAATTGTCATCTCTCGATCCTAAGAACACTCATCAAGGCGGCCATGACTCCACAACACATGAACCAAGGGAATGGTATTTCCATGATGAAAATTCTCTTGAATATCCTGGATCTCTACTGGATGCTCCATGAATGTTGTGTCATCCCCGATATACAACTCTCCCCAATCAATGTCATGGTTGTCATTGGGAAGTTACTGACGATGTTGTGAGACATGAAAGACATCGTACATATTTATCAACTACAGTTTAAATACCTACTGGTATTCCACCTCACCAACTAATCCCAACACCTAGAAGGGTCCTACGAACCTGGAAGAATGCTTACCCCCTCTACTGAACCTCCAATGCCCACGTCAAGGGGAAACCTTCAAGAACACGTGTTCCACCACCTCAAACTCAAAGGGCCTTCTCCGGTGATTGTCATATGACTTCATCCAATCTATTTATAACTTAATACTCTCATATAAAATCTTCTCCTACTCCTTTTCACATTGCACCATGTCCGAACAATGAATAGATACATCCCCAAGTTCAGTCCAGTACAAGGGTGAATGACATAGTCTTCCATATAAAGCTTCGAACGGTGATTTTACAATGTTAGAGTGATAATTATTATTATATGAAAACTCTAACAATATAAAATGTCAAACACATGACCCACTAATGTTGATAACACATTTTTGTAACATGAATTCCAACATATTGTTGGTCCTCTATGTTTTCCCATCCGTCAGAGGGTGGAAAGAAGTGTTGAGGTGTAACTGAATGCCAATGGAATAATGGAATCCAGTCTAGACTCGCGATGTAAATCATGTATCCCATTCTATGATAATGGATCATATAAATCCATGAATCCAAACTAAAACTTCCACATACCTCTATGCTAATTCATCCACTATGGTCGACTCCTTGATCATTATGAATTGACCCGATTTTCTCAACTGATCCACTAATTTCCAGATTTCATGTCATCATCCTTGATCCCTGTGTAATCCAATGATTTAGTCCTTTGAGATGTCATCCCAAATCCACTTACAGGCATCTAAGGGATTCAAAAAACCATCATGAACATGGTGCTCATCTTTCATATTCTGGCACACCAAGAACTTTTCCAAAAAATCTAACGATTCTCACCTCATCCTAGGCCACCAGAATTGTTCCCTCAAGCCATAGTACATCTTGTAAATTACCAAGTGTACTACCAGGGGTGAGCTGTGAAATACATAGAGAACATCCTCATGCATCACCATCGGACAAAACCTCTTCCCATGGAATAACATGTGATTATAACCATCTCTGACCATCCCTATAACGCATCACCCTAGTCAAAGTGATCATGCATTACCTTTGCCTTAGAGTCTTCCCACTGAGACTCATCCACATGTTGCCTCAGATATGAATGCACCATCACCTGAAATATACAACATCTGACACTATACATTCCTAAATCTAATTACATGGCATCCAACTCCTCTATCATCCTCCCAGAGATTCAAATTCCCAAACCACTGCCTTAGGTGACTTCCTACTCAAAAAATCACACACAATGTTCCCTGTTCTTGAGGTGTAGGAGATCTCAAAACAGAAATGCTAGAGAATCTCTATGCATCTCCACTAACACAAGATCAGATCTCACTTGGAAGAGATATAACTCAAACTCTTTTGGTCTATGAAGACCAAAATCACTCCCCATTGAAGTAATTTCACCACAAATTTAACACAAACACGACTGCTACTAGATCCAGATCATGGGTGGAAAAGGTATGTTAATGGGGATGTAACTACCTGGACCCATAAAATATCACTCCTTGTTGTTGCATCTATATAGAACCCAAGACCAAACAGGATGCATCATAAAACACCTTGAACATCACCCCTTCCACAAGAATTCAGGGCACAAGAGCACTAACCAATATCCAATACAGATATCTGAATGCCTCAATGAAATGATCACTCTACAGTAAATATTAGACTTTTTTGGTCAAAGCATTCAACATAGATACTACTCAAGAGAAATCAGGTATGAATATTCAATAATATCCTTCCAGACTGAGAAAACTATGAACCTATTCCATGTTTAGGGGTGATTCCCAAGAAACAACTACCTCGACCATAGAGGGATCCACCACTGCTGCCTTCTGAGACTCCACATGTCCATGGATGTCAACCTACCATGTAAAAAACATGCACTTGGATATCTTTTCATTGAGATGGTGGGGTCGAAGGACCTCTAAGAGTGTCTTGAGATGCTCAGTATGATCCACCTCTGAAAACAATTATATAAGGATTTCATTGATGAATATATTGATGAACAAGTCCAGGAACTCATGAATGATAGAGTTCATCTTCCCCATGAACATAGCTGGTGCATTTGTAACATCAAAAAACATAACCATGAACTTGAATTTCCCATGCCTACACCTGAAAGGAGTCTTCATGATACCTCACTCCATAAACCATAAATAGAAATTCCAAAACCACAGATCAGTCTTAGATAAAAAACTTGCTCCCCTCAGCTGGTCAAAAAGATCATATATCCTCATGGGGATGTAATATGTCTTGGCCGTTACATGATTTAACCTCACGTAGTCTATACATAGCCATAGGCCACCATATTATTTCTTCATAAACATGACATGTGCACCCCACCATGACATAATGGGTTGTATAAAGCACTTCTTCAGTATATCCTCAATCTGGATTCACAACTCCCTCTTCCTAGAATGTTCCATTCAATTAGGATCCCTAAAAATTTGACTAGCACTAGGTTGTAAGTATATCCCAAACATAATGTCACTTGGAGGGGGTAGAGTCCCAACCTCCTTGGGTAAAAAATACAATAGTTCCTAGAAAACTCCCAATAACTCGACCTTATTAGCATCTAGTGATTCTACTAACATATCGGCTAATATGGAAAGAAAAGGCTCCACACACTAACTTCCCATCAGATAACTCCACTTTCTAATGAATGTCACATGTTGGACACCTACGTCTGAAAACACGACTCTTCTCTGGAAGCAGTCGATAAAATCATATGGAGAGTATAAATATTTAATGTGATGGATAACACTACATGGCCTCATTTTTAGTAGAAAGAGATCCCTTCTAGAATGATGTGGCCCTAACAATAGTCTAATTCATCGTAAAACATCAAACAAGTTTATATGAACTTCGATTGGAATACATAAAACTAGGGGTATAAAATGTCTCTATCTACATATAGTCCTAGATAATGGGATAGATCGAATGAAACAAAAGACTATGAATCTCCTGAATCAAACAAGGTGTAAACAAGAGTACTAAATAGGATGATTGTACCTAGAACAACATCTGGCCATCTAGGAACTATTTCCTCTGCAGTGTGAAACTGACTACGCCCATCTCTTCTCCCCATATACTATATACTACCTCCCTGACCACACCTAGTTCGAGGTCCCAATTGAATTCCCTAAGGTCGACCTTCATCGTCTATATCTCCCCTCGGTGGAGTAGGAGCACGTTGTCCGTACAGCTGAAATGGCCTGGCCATAAATTGTTGTTGAGGCAGGAACTGAACCAGCCAACCTCCACTATACTAGGACTGAAATCGGCACTAAATCTACAGGTTCCCACAGCCTCCAGAAGCGAAACACCATGGTCCCCAGACTACGGGAAATGTATGATGACCTAACGGTTGATGATGATACTGCTGGGGCTGGCTGCCCACCAGCTAAAACCTAGAAAGTCCTGACACTGGAGGGTTGTGTTTGGCAACCTTCACATTTGATGAACAAGGTTGGATCCCCTCTTGTGGTACACCTCTTCATGTGTGCATCCTTTCAAATAACTCATCCTTCTTCTAAACCTCTAATTATGTCAATATGGTGAAATGAGTAACTAAATACTATAGGAATGGATGGAGTGCCTCCTCTAAACATCTTACCTGAGACTCTTCATCCGGAAAGAGATCCCGAGAAAAGTCAAGGTGATCCTTGAACTTGATCCACAACTCTTTTATCGACATACTCCCATGCTGGAGGGAGAGTATTTCATGTCATTTCTCATCCTTCATCGTTGAATAGTAAAATTCCACCTAGAACTCCTTATCAAATTCATCCCTAAAAACATTGCTCTCTTTCCTCTCCCTATGGTAAAGAATCCAACATGGATGCAATTCTCCCCTCATCTGGAACATTTCCAAGGGATCCTAGTAGCCTGTCGGAGCCCACAACAATCTGAAAGTGATCACCAGATCCTAGAGACAACCCTCTATCTCCATGTCTGAGACAATTAACTCATACATCCCCAAAGTCTGTTGTTTGAATCCATGAAGGTTATTCTACAAATGATTGTCCCACTACCATAAATAAACCCTCTAATGGTCATCCATATCTCCCTATTGAGCCTCCATTTCCTATGCCACTCATAGACGACAACCGAGTTCAAAAACTGAAAGGTAAACAAGTAATTCCTAAGAAGTAGTAGTATGGAATTTCATTACAATTCATTTTAACTCATTTTTTATATTAATTTCATAAAAACTCCAAAAAATACAAGAACAAAAGTCATCATGATTCATGTACATTTCCAAGGGTCTCTATCCTGTAATCTATGTATCCTTACTTTATCATTCGGTATGCTCAGTGTCCTTGCATCAAATCATGGGGGGCCTAATATCATGTGTCCTAGCTGGTCTTCCCTAGCATATATCATGCACTAAGATCACCAAGCATGGTTTCCCTACTAACCCATGCAATCCTCATTATTCCTTACTCCAAACTCCATAATATCTCTCAACCATCATCCCCTCAGACCATTCTCTCATGACCCAACTTTTTCAAGATGAGGGAAGGGATACCAATATATCAATTCATTCCTTCCTTAAGATAAAGGAGAGATAATGACCCTCGAGTATTGAATCTAATAGGAACGGGTGTGGTTACCAGTCCCAAGGGTATAAAAATATAACAAAAAATGGGAGGAATTACCCTTTTTATAGTAACCCTAATCGGGAGATAATATGTATCAACCTCAAAAAAAATCAAGGAAACATATATATATATATATATATATATATATAATAAAACCAAAATCCATCCCACATGTGTGTTTATATTAAGAATTCTAGAACTACAAGGAAAATCCAAAGTACAAAAATGAAACTAATTAATGACACGACAACCATCCCCAACATCTAACTAGTAAGGTTTTGCATGGATTGCGTAATCTACCTGTATACCTAAAAACAATTATATATATAGGGTGAGCATACAAGTATACTCTATAGGGAATAACTAAAGTCACCCATGCACAAGCTGGAGAAGCATACTAATGACCCTGTGGTAAAATAGTAGAAACTAAAAAGCACCGAACAAGGTATACTATCCACCCTAACCTCTCCATTTGACACTCACAAAATAACGCATGTCGAGTTAAGTAATGTAGTATGAACATTGATATTTGGGAACCCCACACCACTTCCCACTTGTTAATGGCTCATCCTTAATAGTGAACGTCCTTATGCTACCACATGATTCAAGAATGCCCACTTTCATAACCCACAAACACACACTTGGCCCACATACCACATCATATATCACCCGAAAACACCTAGGCCACCAACCACAACACCATCGCAAAGACTCGTAGGAAGCAAACCACTCCTGTAGACACTTGGGCTTCACAACCTGCACAATGAGTCATGGGAAACCAATTACTAGAAGACGGATAATATAAGATACAATAACCATCCATACATCCTCCCATTGGGATGATAAGAAAAGGCACCCTCTCCCATAACCAGGGTGGTGTTTGACACATAGTGCTTAATACGGGTGAGATGTGTATAGAAATCACAGGGAATTAAATATATATATATGTGTACCAAGAACTCATACAAACCTATTTTTCTTCAAAAAAAACTACCACCCCACACAAAACTACCCTTAATGCTAACTCTAAACGCGCATATCAAAACAAATGATGGTTAATTCCAAATTTGATAAGTTGACGCTGCTTCCCTACAAGCCACAACTCATAACATACCCACATACAATTATTTTAACAGGTTTTGATTCATCATTATGAATTAATTAATTTTTTTATTCAATCCCTACCTCGGAAACAACCAAACCCAGAAAAAGTTATAAGGTAAAGCAACCCTACCAACAACTGCCAAATATGAACAAGGAGAGAAGGGATAATGTAAAATAATCAATTCTAATATCAATTCATTAAATAACAGTCTCTGAAAACTCTGGGAGAAAGGACCAAGATAGGTAACAACATCATTCTTCAAAATCATGCCCCATAAACAATCCTCGGAGGCCCTTATTTACAACAACACCACGCCCAGTACACCCACAAACATGAACATGACACAACCCAATCATATAGCCCTGTTGCCCAACCACTGCCTTGATGTAGTACCACCACATAAAAATATCATCTATTCAACCATCAACCAATATCTCAACTGAGGATATCATCACACCATCGTTACCAACCCATCGTCAGCACCACAATCCAAACCACCACACCACACGAACATCAGAGACACAAGGATGAAAAAAACCACACACAACACATAGACACAACAACAAGGAATGGTTTATTACTAGTTAGAAGTACTCATTCTTTACTTCCACTAGATAAAATAGAGGTTATCACATAACAATTTCAATGCTAGGGAATCGATTTATTTAACCGAATTTACATGGTTATCAAATTTTCATATTCATATGGTTGTTCATGGAGTATTGATAATAGTATTCCCAATCCCCTTATGCATGAAAACAGAGACCACCCATGTCCATGATATTTACAAGGCATAAAACCCTTAAATAACACATCCTGGATCAAGGATATCATATAAATCAAGTGATCATGATATTCATATTCCAATACCCCTACTTATAAATTTTTATTCTTCCTTAAATTGGTTTCTACCGTAACAACAGGAAGCTATCAGTACACCCAACCCATGTGATACAAAAATACAAGAGAGACAAAGGGATCCCTACATGGAACAGAAAATGATAAACAATTCTTCATTACGATAAAAATAGTGGGTCACTCAAGTAGCAGGAAAAACTCTAGGGGAAAATCGAACAGACTGTTACAGTACAGGAGCACAAATCCTTGGGGAAGAAAGGTTCAGAGAGAACCAAGAGAAAGATAAAGGGTTTAAAGGAAGAGGGGATCTCAATTTTAGAAATCCCTAATCCTAAATTACTGGGGGATACTATTATAATGGTTATTAATACTGGATCACGATAAAGACCACATGGTTTAGGATTCAAAAGAAGATTCTGGTTTTTAGGAGATATATAACATTTTAAACTTCCAAAAAACTCATTAAATACAACATTTAACTCATTTAACGTCAAATGATACGTCAAATGGGAAAAATATGAAAAATTGGGAAAAACTGGAAATGACTCACTGATGGGTGAGTCACCGACTGGAGTCACTAATTCTTGACTCACCGACATGATTGGACGACACTACTCATAGAAATGAGTCACTATCGCCACCCACTGATGCCAATTATCAATGCCACCCACCAACACCACTAGCTGATGCCACTCACTAACACCACTGACTGATGCCACCTGATGATGTTTGTCCTACTATTTCATACACTACTGACGCACCGAACTACGGACACCTCTACCTACAAACACCCTGAGTCACCAATGCCCTAAGTCACTGACGCTGAGATACTGTCAAAAGCTACTGATGCCACCCTACAAACGCTAATATATCGAAACTACTCACTGATACCTGACTCACTTATTTAAAAACTAGAAATAATTCAAAATTTTAAAATGATCTTGATTATCTCTCAAATTTACCCAAGAGATGAAGGTAAAATTGTCATTGTAGTCTATCTTGGGTTGTCGAATCCACAGAGACCTTAGAAGTAAACTATAGACACGCACATTCTATGGACTATTTTCGGCTATGATGTGGCCAAATTGGATTGATTTTAGATGTGTTTAGAGGATATCTAACAGATTTAATTTAATTCAATTTTAAAAAAATGACTTGATCCTTGGTTATCTCTCGGGGTGGATTGGACGTATTTCCTTTTCAAAGATTTCAATTTCTTATATTTGAGATGGGTTCATTTAAGAAGATAAATAAACATCATCACTTACTGGTTCAATGCCTATACCCATTAATACTAATCACCTATACACTTGAAGGATCCATGTTTTGAGCACTTCAAGGTAAAGGTTTGTATTGGCACATGAAGTGTGTGGCTATAAATTCAACAAGGACGATGGAGTTTAAAAATCATCAAATAAAAATAACAATTTAAGAAGTGATTATAATAAATGGGGTGATAAATAACATCCAATCCAGCCCCTTTCTACTCCCTTGTATCAACCCATAAGTGGGTTAGCCCTCTATTGATTCTATGGTTTCAATGGAAGCGGAAAGTAGACTCATGAGGGAGGACATGGAGAAGTAAAGAAAACAACAAAAATAAAATGATCACTCCACCGTTGTGCGAATAATTTCAAAAGATTTGGTGTGAATAAATTCACACATTGAGGCAATGGTATCAAAGTGATATGTAGAACAACAGAATAAGAGGATAAGACGAACTTTTATTATGAAACCAATGTGAATTGAACAACTTACAAGTGAATGACAAATTTGAGACAACAAAATCGTAGCATAAAATTACAATTGAACCAAGCACCAAATATTCTCAACTCCTCCACCACCACTGCCTTAAATGGGCATTTTGGAAGCCTTGGGTCGAGCCTCCAACAGTAAAAAGTATCCCACTTGAGTATGGTAGGCCTAGGGTGGTGGAATTTAAGGGAGAGGAGACTTTTCCACCCTTGACCCGATGTGGCATCCAACTTGCTTCTACAGAACAGATGCGCTTTTGAGTCCTTATAGATGGCCGAATCAGAGTTTTCCATAGAAGAATAGAATGGATCCCCCGATGTCTTCCAACCGTATGAAAAATATGGGCCCATTTGGATTTGTGGATGCATAGATATGATCATATTAGTGGGCTATAATTCTGGACCGCAGAATCTGGCCCAGAATTTTATCTCTAAATTGGGCCGCCTAAATGGACACCATGGAAGAAGAATTAGCATTGTATCCTGAATAATTATTTGTGTCTATATATTTATTCTAGCATCCTACTAAATTTGGGATTCATTGAGACTTTATTGTGGGCCCCACATTCTCATCAGTAGGCTGGTGTCCAATCTACCTTTTCCAGAATTGCTTCATTTTATTGCCAAATATCTCCATCATCCTTTATGAATATTTCATTGATCCTTTAATAAAAAATGTTCACATTGAAGTGAATATCCAGTTAAAAAGAATATCAAATTAAAATATGTATAATTATATTCCTTAAAATTAGATTAATAATTGGGTACTTCAAATGATGTTAAAAATGTACCACATAATAGTGCATTTTAAGAAGGTATTACAATCATAATGTGAAATGATGTTCAAAGTGTAAAATTCACTAACATGGTGTTTATGAATAATAAAGAACATTAATATTCTGTATATTAACAATGAATATTAGCCTCATTTAGTGTCTAATCACACCCCCAACTTGAGTTTTGCTAGTCCCGAGCAAAATATATCTCAACAATATGTAATTCGAATTCCCTTTTCCAAAAACATTTTAATACATAATGATCACCAGAAACCCATATACCAAACAATCATGAAAACCATCAAAATAGTTTAATAAAAGATAATTTCATAAGCATATCCCAATCCCAAGACTATTCCTTTGTTCAAATTCATTAATATATTTCATCCAATGTCAATTAAGTATGAGGATGTGTTGTGCATCACAATAGACATGGGGGTTCATCATTATTAAAGGCGAAAATTACGGAAGCGCTACGTGGAATCGCATTTCAATATTAAGATGAGTATTCAAAAAAAATTTGTATTATTATTTTTGGTTTTTTTGGTTTTTTTTTGTTTTTGCAATTTTGTCATGGTAATTGAAATTGCACTCAAAAGAGTCAACCCCTGTAGTGAGACTTTTCCGATGACTCCTAGGCTCAAAGACCTTAGGGAACCAAGTGAAGCCCACATACTCAGGGATCATCTCGAGTTAACTCAGTCAAAAAAAATTCAAATTCCCAAAAATAGAGATAAAATTACTAACTCTGGGCCAGACAACTATGGAGTCACGATCCCCAAGTGTCGAAAGCCACGCATTAGGTCATTTCATTTCTCTATGCATAATTTTATTTTAATTTTTTTTAATACTCATATTAAACTAAAATGATCACCAAACCTATGCTATTTATTTTGGGTACCCCATGAACTCAAACTAATACCCCACTATCCAAAGGACGTGCACTGTGATCTTTTTTAATTTGGATGAAAATATAAACATTGAAATATCACATTGGACATCCACACTTTCCAAAATCTATGCTCATGAAATTATAAAAGGATTAAAATAAAAATATGGGAATGCTAAATTATTTGATATTCAGTTTCAAAGTGTGCAAAATTTATTACCATGTTCAAAGTTAAAGGAATCATTCCATCCATTTACACAAAAAAATTTTCAAATCATTCATTTTTTTGACATAAGAAATATTTTTTTATATTATCTCCCCCCCAACTTAAAACAACACTGTCCCCAGTGTTTAAATAAAAGAAAATGTAGAAGGGGGTAGAGGTAGAGAATGAAATTTCAAAAAAGAAATTGAAAATGAGGATCATGGAATGATGTCACCTGGTGGTTGAAGTTGAAATTCTTCCCTCTCCTATTTAGTTCTTTGATATCCATGTCGCTTGCAGAGTTCCCTAGTGGAAAAAGGATAACAAACAAACAAAACAAAACAGTATATATATATATATATTTATATAATAAAGAAACTAAAATTTTAGTATATATATATAAATTATAGAATAAGGAATCAAAAAAGTCCATAGGTCAGTGGTAAGCGCGCACCCCTTTCTCCCTTCGGTCCCATGTTCAAATCCCTGCGACTTCGCCGGTTGTGACGAGGGTTGCCCTACGACCCACGACATGTCCCTTATTATTATTATTATATTTATATTTCAATCTTTTTTGTATTTTTTATTTTAACCTACAAAAACATAAAAATAAAACGAGCTGATGATACATAGTATTCTTTTTAAATTTCTGGGTAAGGCATTACTCAAGGATCACACCACGTGACACAGATGAATATGGTGCTCCCCTTTCATACCCATCCGTACTCATAATAGAAGAACAGTTCAACAGTATATTTTTTTAATATAAAGAAGTTTAATTAATCTTCTTTAAAATATAATATTTATTAAAACAATAAAATGATAGGAAACATGAAAACCATGGGTTTCCTCCCATACAACGCTTTGTTTAACGTCGTTAGCCTGACATGAACACCCCTAACTTACCCAATACCACCATTAATAATTTTAAGGACCACATGTTTGACCACTTAACTTAGTTTTATATTGATTTTATGTTTATAATTTGTGTCATGTACAAACCTATGATCTACAATGAGTGGGAAAATCCAAGGAATGATTGAAATGGTTGTTCCAGTTTCCACTGTAGTTTTTCCAAAGGCATCAATGGTCATTCCAAATTTTTTGGTTTCATGAGAAGAGTGAATTCCAACTAAATGTTCATGGTTATATCCAATGAAGGTATACTTGATAATGGAAGGAAGGACAATAATTTTGAGCTCAGGTTGGATAGTACATTCAAACACAGGTTGAGATTTTGAATTCAAATCAGTTTTATTTTCCAAATTTCTCAACAAAATTGGTTCCTTTTGAATAGAAGATTCAACCAAAAAATTGGAAAGATCAGTGTTAAGAATTTTTATGGACACAAAGTTTGTGATTTCTCCCAATGGTTCATTAATTTTTTGTTCTAAAGAATCGATGGAGTGATATTCAGGACACTCAATCCAGGATGTCAAATTCTCCACTTGTGAATACAAAAAATCAGTTTCATCTTGATTTAAACACCTATCAACAATTCCTTGATCCTCATCATCTTCTCCAAATCCAAAGGTTTTCTCCTTATAAAATTCATGAGAGGTTTGTGGGAAAATAGACACTTCACATAAGGTTATGGAAGAGACAGTTCGTGTAGGGATGGGGTCCTCACAATTTTTAATGATTTTTAGTTCTAACCTCAATGATGAATCCTCAAAATTCAATATCTCCATTTTTTGACACAATATTTCAAGTAATGGGTGTGGATTATGATGGATAAGGGGTTGAGACAGATGGTATATTCCAGGTGGATAACTATGTTGTTGGAATTCCATAGGAGGATGTTCAAATTGGCTTTGCGGGGATTGAAACTCATTATATTTTGGAATTTTTTGTGGATAATAGGAATTAAAAGATTGTGTCTCAATTGTTTGTTGTTTATCCCACCAGTTGAAACTAGGATGGTCATTGTACATCACATTTGGTGTGGGGTGATCAATGTAGGGAGAGGTTCCCCATGTTTGGATTTGTGCAAAATGATTTTCCATAGGAATGAAATTGGGGATGATATAAGAGAAGTGGGATGAAAAAAAGGATGATAGTGTCTAAGATAACTTACATAGGTCCCCTTCAACAGTGCCAAAATTTGATTCTCGCTCAAATTTACCCAAGAGATGAAGGTAGAACGGTCCTTGTAGTCTAGCTTGGGTTGTCGAATCCACAAAGACCAAAGAAGTAACCTATAGATACGCACATTCTATGGACTATTTTCGGATTTGAAGTGGCCAAAATGGATTGATTTAGATGAGTATAGAAAATATATAACATATTTAAGAGAATTCAATTTAAAAGAATGATTTGATCCTAGGTTATCGCTCGGGGTGGATTGGACGTATTTCTTTTTCAAATATTTCAATTTCTTATATTTGAGAAGGGTTCATTTAAGAAGATAAAACAACATCATCACTTAATTGTTCAATGCCTACACCCTTTAATACTAATCACCTATACACTTGAAGTATCAAATTTTTTAGCACTTCAAGGAAAAGGTTCGTATTAGCACATGAAGTGTGTGGCCTTAAATTCAACAATGACGATAGAGTTTAAACATCATCAAATAAAAATCTCAATTTAAGAAGTGATTATACATTAATGGGGTGATAAATAACATCCAATCCAGCCCCTTACTACTCCATTGGATCAAACCATATGTAGGTTATCCCTCCATTGATGCTATGGTTTCAATGGAAGTGGAATGTAGACTCATGAGGGAGGACATGGAGAAGTAATGAAAACAACAAAAATAAAATGATCACTCCACCGTTGTGTGAATAATTTCACAAGATTTGGTGTGAATAGATTCACACCTTGAGGAAACAGTATCAAAGTGAGATGTATAACAATAGAATAAGAGGATAATAAGAACTTTTATTAAGAAACTAATGTGAATTTAACAACTTACAAGTGAAAGACAAATTTGAGACGAAAAAATCACAGCATAACATTACAATTGAACCAAGAACCAAAGATTCTCAACTCCTCCACCACCACTGCATTAAATTGGCATTTTGGAAGCCCTGGGTAGAGCCTCCAACAGTACAAGGGATCCCACTTGAGTATGGTAGGCCTAGGGTGGTGGAAAGTAAGGGAGAGGAGACTTTTCCACCCTTGACCCGAGGTGGCAGCCAGCTTGCTTCTACCGAACAGACGCGCTTGTAAGTCCTTATAGATGGCCGAATCAGAGTCGGACATACAATAATAAAATGGAGACCCAGATTTCTTATAACCTCCTGTAACATTTGGGGACATTTGGATTTATGTATTCTGAGATATGATCATATTAGTGGACTGTTTGTCTGGGCCGCAGAATCTGGCCCGGAATTTTATCTCTATATTGGGCCGCCAAAATGGACATCATGGAGGCTGAATTATTGTTGTATCCAGAATAATGATTTATTCCTCTATATGTCTTATAGAATCCTACGAATTTTGGGATTCATTTGGACTTTAGTGTGGGCCCCACATTCTCATCAGTGGGATGGTGTCCAATCTGCCTTCTCCAGAATTGCTTCATTTCGTTGCCAAATATCTCCATCATCCTTTATGAATCTTTCATTGATACTTTAATGAAAAATGTTCATATTGAAGTGAATATCCAGATCAAAAGAATATAAAATCAAAATATGTATAATAAGATTCCTTAAAATTAGATGAATCATTGGTACTTCAAATGATGTTCAAAAGTGTTCCACATAATAGTGCATTTTAAGAAGGTATTACAATCATAATGTGAAATGATGTTCAAAGTGTAAAATTCACTAAAATGGTGTTTATGAATAATATAGAACATGAATATTATGTATATTAACAATGAATATTACCCTCATTTAGTGGCTAATCAAACCGACTATTGCCTCCCAGAAAACCTATAACAATAGATTTTGACTATGTAATAGACCATAGAGGTCTTGGCCCTTACACACACATACTAACGATTATTGGGTATTTCACCCCTAAGCCCTAATCTATTCCATAGTGATATAACAGAACCTAGTGAAGGAATATAATGATAATTTAAAAAATAAAAATAATAAAAAATCAAATATGATATCCTAAGATAATAAAAACTTCTATTAGAATTTGAAACCAACATTGTTAAAGAGAGAAATATTTCATACCAGTAAGTGCATAAACTCAAACAATACAAAAGGGAAAACCTCGATATCATTAATCATAAAAAATATATACCCAAACCTAGTTTGTTTGACCAAGAATTGTGGTGAATAAGAAGACATTACAAAATTAAGAAGAAAAGAAGTGATAAAGTAAAGAACGGAGAAATTTATCCACCAGAATCTGTCTTCCATATGTTTTTTTCAGTTCATTCCACCAGATGGACACAACATGACAAGGAACACTTTTATAAGATTTGATAAATTTATTTGGATATATACCCTTGACATTTCATAGATTTTATAGTCATGTACCAGAAGTTATTACTGCCTAAATAGAATTGACTTTTTATGGGAACCAAATACTATTCCACCCACCCCATTTTGACTCATTCAAGGGAGAACATAATTGAAGATGTCATGTATAAATTTTATTAGGAATCTGAACATTCAAGTTAGATTTCAATCCCATAAGGAACCACCTCATTTGGAGGCTTGTAACCAATGATATACCTCATTAAATGAGGTAGGGTCCATTCTGCCGACCAAAATAAGTTTTTGACTTCAAAGATTTGTTTGGGCTTATGGGAGTTCGAAAGAACTCTGGGTATATAAGAATAAATTTTAGCATAGAAAACACAGAAGCATAAAAAATAAATCAGTCAATTTGGATCAAAATTTATGATTTTATGATAAAAAAGAAACAGTAAAATGTTTAATTTATATAATTAACCAATTTTCACATATTTGGTCAAAAATATCAAAAAATAAAAAAATGATAAAAATCATCAAAAATTGGTTAATTGGTAGGGATAAAATCATTAACAAATGCAAAGTTATGAAAAAATTATCTCTATCAATTCCCACACACATATAACTTGGACCTCTAGACTAGTAAATATCAAAAATCAAAATAATCAAAATTTAATACACATTTCCATAAGATCCGTCAATTTGACCGCAAGAAACCAAAGATATCATGCCTTATAAAAAACAATATTTCAATTTATCGATTAATATTATTCCATAAAATTCCACTTAGTTTCTCCTCTCCAGTACACAAACCACTTACCTCAACTTAATTTTCCCTTTTCACACAGATGTTAATTTTCTGTAATTTCATTCACATCTGATACACAAGAAAGGGTTACCGTAGGCTTGATAAATTCATAATTATCCCCCTGATGTGAGTCAATGACATGTATTTATCATGATGACTTATCATGTTTGTTATGTGGATTTTAGTTGGTATTATTTTAATGTGAAAAATATTTAGGCTAAATAAGGAGGGCTTGGCACTTTTTGAAGAAAATTTTCACGATTCTAGTATTCACTCAAGTATTATCTCATCCTCACTCCCATTAGTAGAAAATCAGCTCTATCATCCTAAAAACTCATGTAATGTTCACAACATTTATAATTTTAGTTGCAAAAATTATATTCTTCTCAAACATAATTTTTCTTAAAATCTCTAGAAAGGCACAACTTTTGAAAGAATGATACTTTTTCAGTAGAAAAAACTTATATTCAAAATTTAATTTTCTACCCATAGTATCACCAAATAAATTATCAAAACATGAGTTAGATTTCCCCTGTAATATTCTAGACCTTCGTGGGCCATTAAATTGCCAAAATCCATTGTTTCGGGTGCTCTCAGATGTAATGGGGTCTCATTTCCAGAGTTTTAAAAATTTATATTTTTTCATTCAGTGGGTCAAGCATCGGTGAGTCACGCTGATAGCTGACCAAGATCATATTTTCATAATTATTAATATTTTTTTAAATGATTTAATCCCTTCTAATTAACCAATTTTATTTTCTTTGCATCATTTAATGACTTTTGGTGAGTTTTGAGCTTAAGTGTGAAAATTGGTTAGTTCTGGACATTTAAACATTTTGATGTTGCCTCTGTATTTTATGTATAACTCCCACAATATTCATCCAATTCACGTGATTCCTTTTATGTAGGATGTCATGATTCGTGGGCTACATATAAGTATTCACGAACAAAATACAATTATAAATTCAACAATCCAAAAGAATTCTGTCAATGTGAACATTTATTCTGGCAGGTAGAATATACCATGACTCATTCAATGAGACATATCTCTGGATACCTACAACAAAATGCGGTGCTTCCATTGGGGTAAGATAGAAAACTTACGCATAATATTCAAATTACATTTCATGGAGAAAGGAGTTGATTAAGGTTTTCCTTCAACTGGTCAAATTATGGTTAGTGGAATATTGATTGGCGGCCAGAATAATCCTGGTCTACAAATTCAGCTCTAACTCATTACATATTTCTCCAAATGTTATAAAACATTGTGGATAGATGTAAAAAACCATTTCCCACCTCCTATAAAAAGGGACCTCTGCCTAATTCGACAATATGGTGGGAGAACCGAAGCTGAAATTCTAGAGAACTGAATCTAGAGGATAAAATTTTGTTCTTTATTTTCACTTCTTACTTCTTTTTATTTTTATAATGCATTCAACTTCATAATTATTCTCAATTACCCTTACCATGGTGTGGTAAAAATTTTAGGTGATTGGGGGAGGTATGGTTTTATAATTTAAATTCTTTGAGATATATCATTTTATTGAATAAAAACTCTCCCTCTTATGCGAAGTTGTTTTCAAATTCTAAAAATAGAATTTATTATCTTATGTGATAGTATTCGATTTTATATTATGTTGATATTATTTATTTGATAAATTATAAATTTTCTCCCTAAATTAGGTTCTAGTCTACATTCAATATAATAATATCATTGCTTAGTGGTGAAGTACTTGGTGATCGGTAGTATGTGTGGAAGGGGTTGTGAATATTCATGATTATTTAGGATAAGCAATACCCGATTGGGAATTGACTAATATAACCGGTGGTGGTCACAAAAACTCTACCACACAATGGAATAAGTGTATAACCAAATTGAATTTTGTTAAACCATTTAACCAAATAGGTGAGTTGAAGTAATTATTTAATCCCACTTAAATCAACTTGGCATAAGAGGATTGAATTAAATGGAACAAGGATAGAATTTCAATTATAAGAACAACCCCGAATTGATCACCCATATCATAAAATAGTTTTTAAATCATTTTAATTCCATATTTTTCTTGAATCACTTCACTAATTTCTTCTGTTGACCTATTTTTCTCTTTGATTTCAAAAAAAATCAATAACTCATAACATTTTCTCTAATTAAAATGTGACAAACTATTTTGTGAGCACTCATCATCGGGAGACAACCTAGGTTAACCACTATAATATATTTTAACTTAGTAAATAATTGTTTTTCCACACCCCACGATTGGTACATGTCAAAAATGGTGCCGTTGCTGGGGAGGAAGTGCCTCAAAACACAAAAACAAAAAAATACATTATTGAAAGACCCATAGTTCAAATAACCCCTTAATTGAACTTGATCCTGAAATCGATCGTACCATAACCCAATTGAGATGAAAAAAATTAAAATAGAGTTTGAATAAATACACCTCACGGATTGAAGTGATACTTTCAGTGATCACTCTAAACATATAATAATGGATAATCACCCCAACCAAACTTGGAGTGATCTCTACACACCTCAATTTGCTAATCAAAATCACCAACTCACATTCCCTGACATTGAAAATGATTTTTAACTACAAATTAATATGATTCAAGTGCTACCAAAATTTCATGGTCTTGTAGGTTAAAACCCAAATCGACACATCCAAGAGTTTACCTATGTGTGCTCCAGCTTCAAACCCCGAGGATTCACAGAAGAGCTAGTAAAGTGGACGACATTCCATTCTCACTTGAGGGAGCATCAGAAGAATGGATGTACAATCTCGAACCAGGGGAGATAAATGATTGGGACGACCTAAATATAATAGTATTGTAGATATTCTTCCCTACATCATGAAGTACAGTAATTTAGAAAGATATTTATTTCATACATCAATCGACTGGGGAGACCCTTCCTAAAAACAACAAGGACTATCATCAATGTCCATGAAGGAACACTCGCAATGGGTCTTGGAGATAGTACAGTGCACATCAACATTCATGATGCAATGAAGCATCCTTCTCAGAATCACTCACGTTATGTGACCTCCCATGAAGAATGTATAGAACCAATTGAAGATTTAGGTATGCTTATTGACTTCTTATCATTAGGAGAAAATTTTTCATTTGAAAATTCCAATTCCCATGAACCTGAAAATCATAAAACCATGTTATAGAATGAGGTAAAATATGTCTTTTCTGGTGATTTATTAAAATAAAATGAGATGATACCTATGATTCCAGTCTTTGGAACATGATACCGTAATTCAATGTCATCCCTTGAACAACCCCCATGTCCAGAAATTAAGCCATTTCCAAGTGATTTGAAGTATGCTTAACTAATGGAAGGATTGAAATTTCCTGTAATAATTTCCAATAACCTATGCCATTCACAAGAGTAAACTCTAATTGACCTACTCAAAATAAGTTTCCAAGTTATAGGATGGAGTTTAGGTAATATACCCGGAATCAATCATAAGGTCTACTCTCATTGAATATTTTTAGAATGTCATTCCCAACCAGTTTAACAACCTCAAAGAAGACTTAATCCCACAAATATTCAGGTTGTTAAGAAAAAGATAGATAAATTACTAGTATCTAACATCATTTTCCCAATCTCTGATTCTCAATTGGTCAACCATATTCATGTTGTTCCATAGAAAAATGTCCTAACAACTGTCAAAAATAAAAGAAATGAATTAATCCACATGAGAGTAAAAAATATCTGAAGAGTCTGTAAAGATTACGGGAAGCAAAATCAAGTTACCCCAAAAGGAATCTTCTCCATTCCATTCATCAATCAAATGATAGAAAGGTTAGCTGGAAAAACCCATTACTATTTTTTAGAAGGATTCTCAGGATACTTTCAGGAATCTATCACACTAGAAGACTAGGAGAAGACAACCTTCACATGTCCATTTGGTATATTCGCCTACAAAAAGAAGCCTTTTGGGCTATGGAACACCCCAGGTACATTTCAATGTTGTATGGTGAGTATTTTCCCTGATCATATTGAGGAATTCTTGGAGATATTTCTTGATGATTTCACAGTTTTTGTTAATTCATTTGATCACTGCTTAGTAAATTTGGTAAATGTTTTGAAAACATGAATTCAAAAGAATCTTGTCTTAAATTATGGAAAATGTCATTTCATGGTTGAAAAGGGAATTGTTTTGGGGCACATAATTTCATAAAAAGGTATATAAGTTGAAAAATCAAAAGTCAAAGTAATTAATTCCTTACAATATCAAACTTGTTTAAAACATGTTAGATCCTTTTTAGGACATGATGGGTTTTAAAGAAGATTCATCAAATATTTTAGTAATATTTCTCTCCCTCTTTCAAGATTACTATTAAAATAATCTATCTTTAATATTGATTAGGTATGCAAAATGTCATTTGATGAACTGAAAAAAATGTTGATCACACCTCCAATAATGCAACCACCCAACTGGGATTACTCTTTTGAGTTGCTTTGTGATGAATCCAACCAAGCAGTGGGAGCTTCTCTATCACAAATAATTGAAAAAAAAATCCTCAAGTCATATCATATGCATCAAGGACCTTGGATTCCACAAAAATCAATTATACAACCACCGAGGAGTTCCTTACAGTTTTCTTTACACTAGATAAATTCTGATCATATCTTCTTGGATGAAAAGGTTTTTTTTTGATCATAGAGCACTCAGGTATTTAATGAAAATGGAAGATTCAAAGACAAGGCTAGTGAGATGGATGCTACTCTTAAAATAGTTCAATTTGGATATTAAATATAAAATGGGAACTAAAAATCAGGTGGCTGATCATCTAAGTCGACTACCCCACACCACTGAAGGATAAATTCCAAACCAGAACCCACTTAATGATGAGCTTCCTGGATAATATCTCTACGTAATCAATAGTGAAGTTTCGTGGTATTCCAATATAGTCAATTATCTGCTAACATCTCAAGTCCCATCTCATTTAAATTACCACCAAATTCAAAAGACATAATTTGAATCTAGATATTACATCTGGGATGACCTATTTCTTTGAAATATTTTCAATGACAATGTAATAAGAATATGTTTTCCTGAAAGTGAAATTAATTATATCTTTGAGTTTTTCCACACATTATCTTGAGGAGGCCACTTTGGACCTCAACGTACATCAAGGAAGGTTTTTGAATCTGGACATTATTGGCCCACCATTTTTAAAGATTCTCATGGATATTGTTAAAGGTTTGAAAAATGTTAGTTTTTTAGAAATATTTCAATGAGAAAAGAAATTCCCCAACAACCACTTAATTTTTATGAAATTTTTTATGTTTGGGGAATAGATTTTATGGGCCCTTTCCCAATGTGGTTTGGAAATTACTATATCTTGCTTTCTGTTGATTATGTTTCCAAATGGGTGGATGCAAAATCCACAGGGACTGAAGATGCTAACGTTTCTTGTGATTCTATTAGGACTAACATATTTTTTAGGTTTGGAGTTCCTAGATCAATAATTAGTGATCAAGGGACTCACTTTTGCAATAGGAGAATGGAAGCATTGCTGAAGAAATATGGGTTACATCATAAAACATAAACTCCCTATCATCCACAGACTAATGGTCAAGCTAATGTATCCAATAGGGAAATAAAAGGTATTTTAGAAAACAATGTTAATACAAATAGGAAGGATTGGAGCAAAAGGTTGGAAGGCGCATTATGGGCTTACAAGACAGCCTACAAAACCCCGATTAGAATGAGTCCATAGAGGTTGATTTACGGGAAAAGTTGTCACCTTCTTGTGGAATTGGAACCTAGGAACACTGGACTGTGAAAAAGATAAATTTAGATCTTGAAAGTGATGGGAAGGAGAGATTATTACAGTTGTAGGAGAAAGAATAAATTGTAAGGGAAGATTGTGAAAACTCTAAAATTTATAAAGATAGAAAAAGAATGTCTCAGGAAAAGTTTATCGAATCAAAAAACATCCATCCTAGAGTCATGGTGCTATTATTCAACTCAAGAATCATGCTGATGCTAGGTAAACCTTCTTCCAGATTGGAAGGTCCATTTATAGTTACTCATGTATATCCTTTGGGTATTGTGCAGATTGTGAAGGATGAAGAGTGGAATCCATTCACTGTTAATGTTCATCGGTTTAAGAAATACCTCAGTCCCATACCATCAGAGCCAGTTCAGGAGATCACACTCCTCAAACCTGTTTATCAATAAATTGATCACATTCTACCCTTCCTTTACACATAATTGATTTCTATGATTCAATTAAAAATATTCTTACATATTAAATCAATTTGAATGCATTACAGGCACTCCATCATTTATGTGTGGGAGAGGGAAAATTTATAGTTTAGTATTTTTAGTTGGGGTTTATTCAAAACATTTGAGCTTAAATGATTATCACCAAATATTTTGAAACCCATTTCAATGTTTGAAAAAATTTATCCCATGAAACTAAGATTAAAATAATGTTGAAATTTACTTTGTTTCAAGTTCAAATTTTTATGAACATCATAAAATGTACTCTAATTTTTTAATCCCACGAAACATATCACTGTCTTTATATTTGAAATCACTTTCCTATGAGGTTTCTAAACCTATTTTCATACTCTTTTAATTCAGATCACTTCTTGAGAGAACCATACCATGCTTGATTTAACCAGAATTTGATTTATACCTATCAAAACATGAGGGTTTAAGAAACATGTGTTTTAAATGATTGAGGCATTTCTTTGTTATTAGAGCCCCCTTTTCAATAAATACTTTTTATAATGGACCACCTTGTACATTTAATCCTTGTAACCCATTGAATCCATGAACAGCCTGTTAGGTTAGCCACATTACAAACCAATTTTCCCTATCAGACCTGCTCTTGAAGTAAAATTGCATAATCTAGTTGAAATTAAGTGTTTGGGGAGAATGACTTGTTTTGTGCTACCTCATTTTGAGATACTCTGGGTGGATAATAAAATTTTGAAAATGTGTTATTTCTATTGAAAAAATAATTATTTTGAAATTTGTTCTTTATATGGAGCTTTCATGTAAAAGAAGTTGTGCCTTTCTGGAGATTATAATGAAAGGAAAGTTGTGCCTATTTGGGGATTTCAAGTAAAATCATGTTTGAGATGACTGATAATTTTTCTGCTGAAATGATGAATGGTCTGAAATTTCACTGATTTTTCATGCTCTTCGAGCTGATTTACACTGAATGGGACTGAAGAGAAGACCATATTTGAGTAAAAATTAGAATAATGCAATTTTTTTCAATAAGAGACAAGCCCTCCTTATTCAGCCTCATAATTTTTCACTTATAAATCCTACAAACAAGAATCCACATAACAACCTTGAACTGTCCTCATTACAAACATATGTCCTTGACTCATATTGGGTAGATATGAAGAAATTTATCAAGCCTATGGTGACCGTTTCATGAGTATTGGTTGAGAAAGACATTGTTGAAAATTGATATTTGTGTGATTAGAGAAAATTCATGTTTGGTAAGTGTTTTGTGTGCGTGGGAGAATAAATGAAGAATAAATATATTTAATTAACTAAATTGATAACGTGAAATAATTTTTTTATGAGGCATGGTATATTTTGTTTCTTGGTATTAAATTATTAGATCCCATGGATATGTGTTTTAAATTTTATTTGATTTGATATTGATGTTTACTTGTCCAGGAGTCCAAGGGATAAGTGAGGGGGAATTTTCAAAGAACATATTTTCATAATTATTCACATATTTTTAAATTATTTAATCCCTTCCCATAAACCAATTTTATATTCTTTTCTTCATTTTATGAATTTTGGTGAGTTTTGAGCTTAAGTGTGAAAATTGGTTAATTCTGTACATTTAAGCATTTTTATGTTGCCTCTTTATTTTAAGAATAAATCCCACAATATTAATCCAATTTATTTGATTACTTTTTTGTAGGATGTCATGATATTTTGGCTATATATAATAATTTAGGAACAAAAGCCAATTCCAACTCCAAGAAGCCAAAAGAATTCGGTCAATGTTAACATTTATTCAGGCCTGGAGTATAGACCATGACCCATTCAATGAGACATATCTCGGGATACTGACCACAAAATTGGGTGCTTCCAGTTGGGTCAAAAATCCAACTTGACTAGGAATATTCATATTAAATTTCATGGATAAAGGATTTGATTAATGTCGTACTTCAACCGGTCAAAGTATGGTTGTTGGAATAGTGATTGGAAGCTAGAATAATTCAGGTATACTAATTCAGCTCTAACTCATTCCACATGGCTCCAAATTCTTTTAAATATCGTGTGTAGATGGAAAAATCTATTTCCCACCTCCTATAAAAAGTGAACTCGGCCTGATTCGACCAGATGGTGGGAGAACCAAAGTTGAAATTCCGCAGAACAGAATCTGGAGGAGAAAATTCTCTTCTTTATTTTCATTTCTTACTTCTTCATATTTTTTTAATTACTTAATATTTTTATTTATTCTCAATTATAATTACCATTGTGGGGTAAACATATGTGGTGATTAGGGTAGTGAAGGTTTTATATTTTTAATGATTTGAGTTCTTACATTTTATTGAATAAAAACTCTTTGTCTTCTGCGAAGTTGTTTTCAAATTCTAAAAACAGAATTTATTATCTTATGTGATCGTAATCGATTTTATATTCTATTGTTAAAATTTAATTGATAAATGCTTGTTTTTCTCCCTACATTATGTTCTAGTCTATATTCGATATAATAATCTCAGGGCTTAGTGATGATGTACTTTTCGATCGCTAGTACATGTGGGAGGGGTTAGTAATATTCATGATTATTGAGGATAAACAATACCCGATTGGGAATTGCCTAATATAATTGGGTGTGTTCACTAAAACTCTATCACATAATGGAAGAATTGTATACCAATATAGAATTTTGGTAAATCATTTAACCCAAGAAGTGGGTTGATGTAATTATGGAATCTCACTTAAATCAACTTGGCAGAAGAGGATTGAATTAAATGGAACAAGGATAGTCTTAGAATTGTAAGACCAACACCAACTTGATCACCCATCTCATAAAATATTTTTTAAATCACTTGAATTCCATATTTTTATTAAATCACTTCCCTAATTTCTTCTTTTGTTCTGTTTATCTCTTTGATTTAAAAAAACAATTTCAAAAACACATAATGTTTTCTCTAATTAAAAAGTGACAAAATATTTTGTGAGAACTCCTTATCCAGAGACAACCTAGGCTAAACAATATACTATATTTTAACTTAGTAAATAATGGTTTTTTCTGCACCCCATGATAGTTATGTGTCAATATCTCAGCATTAGTATGATGGAATTGGTAGCTTATGCATTGGTGAGTGGTGTTAGTGAGTGGTGTTGGTTAGTGGAGTCGGAAGGTTGAGGCATTGGTGGGTCGAGGCGTCAGTAGTTTGAGGAATTGGTAGGTCAGGTATCGGTGAGTGGAGTTAGTTAGTGGCAATAGTGAGTCAAACATCAGTGATTCATGTCAGTGAGTCGTTGTTTGTGAGTTGCTTCTGTAACTCATATATCGGTGATTTAGGTATCACTAACTCACCCCTTGGTGAGTCACTTCATGTTTCTCCATGTTTTTTCAGTTCCACCCCTTGGACATATCCTTTGACTTTAAATGAGTAAAATTCCATATTTAATCAGTTTTTTAACTGTTTCAAATCGAATTTATCTCCTAAAAACTTGGAGCTTCCTTTGTCTCCTAATCCACATCGTCATGATCATGATCCAGCTTTATTGGACTTTAAAATAGTTTCCTCCATAGATTTTTCTTATGGCCTTTATAAAGTAGAAATATTCTCCTCCTCTGAACACTTCTATTTTAACTTGGTGCACTAGGAAACTTTTTTCCCCAATGAGTCATGCGTCTATTCTATTATATTCTAGTCAGTTTTCCCAAAGAGTGTATCCTTCTACAAACATGACCCACAATTTTTGATGCAAGGACGAATTGTTAATAATATGTTGTTCCCTGTAGGGATTCCTTCATCCCGCTTTTATTTTTGTATCATGTTGGGTGGGTGTACTGATATCATCATGTGGTTACAGTTGAAACCAATTTAATTAAAAGAAAAAAAAGTAATAAATAAGGGGTTGAGAGTATGACGATGTCGATCTATTTTTTTATAAGTTATCCTTTATCAATGTTGTGTTTTTAAGGGTTATAATCATTTTGAAATTCATGGTTTTTGGTGGTATCTATTTTCACACCTACGTATCTTGTGAATAATGATGTTAATAATCTTTTAATCAACTTATGATTATGAAATTGGATAACCATGTATATTGCCTTATTAAATAGATCCACTATGATTGAACTTATTTTGTGATAACCCATGTTTTGTCAAGTGGAATTAAATAACAATTGTTTTCAAAATATGAATAATCTTTTCCTTTTTGTTTTGGTTGTGTGTTTTGTGTGGATTCATTTAGCCTTATGTCAATGTTGTTCATGAGGTGTTGTGGTTGTGAGAGTGGTTGTGTGTATAGGGAAGTACCGGGGGTGTGATGATATCTTACGCTGAGAGATTGGTTGACAATGGAATGCATGAACTTGTTAAGAAACATGACTATATATGGGAAGTGGTTGGGAAATGAGGATTTAGGACCAAGTTGTTTCATGTTCACGTTTATGGGCGTGGTGGGTGTGGTGTTTTTGTGCATCAATGTTTTCAGGTATGGTTAATGAAGGATGATTTTTATGAAGGATGGTGTTACCTTGCATGGTCCTTTCACCTAGATTTTCCTAAGACCGTTATTTTATGAATGGGTGTTTGAATGGATTAATTTACCTTTTCCGTTCTCTCCTAGTCTGGCTTTGGTAGTGGTTGGTGTGGTTGACTCACCTTATAATGTTTGCAATGTTTGCTAGTTTCCTGAGTAGGGATGTAATAATCAAATTAATTAATGAATTGATAATAAAGAATGAAAACTAGGTAAATGAATTGGCAGGGGGTATGTGTTGATTTGTGGGTTGTATGGAAGTGGTGTTCACTTATCAAATTGGGAGTTTACCATTATCCATTTTGATATGTGAATTTAGAGATGGTAGTAAGGGATGTTCTGTGTGATTTTTTAGTTTTTTTAAGACCCATAGGTTGGGTTGAGTGTTTGGAACCTATATATATACATGTAGTTCCATGTGATTTCTATATGCAACCCACCCATATTGAGAAAAATGTGTCAATCACCCCCATTATTATGGGGGAGGGTGACCTTTCCCAACATTCTGGTGGGAGGATGGATGGATGGTTATTGCTACTTCTCTTCTCCCTCTTTTAGGCATTGTTATCCCTAGACTCTTTAGGCATGTTATGGTGTGGTTGTGAAGCTCATGTGTTTAGGGGCAAGGTGTCCTTCCCAGGTGTCTTCAAGATGAGTTCTTTGGTGATTACTAGGTGTCTTTGGGATGAGGTTGTGGTTTGTTGCCCATGATTTTTTATGAAAGATGTGATGTGGTATGTGGCCCAGGTGTGTGCAGAATGGTTGTGAGAGTGGGGCTCATGGAAGAGTGTGGTAGCTTAAGGACTATCACCATTAGGGATGAGAATTTAACTTGTAGGAAGTGGTGTGGGGTAGTCGAATATTGATGTGCTCACTACTTTACTTTATATGTCTTCTGTTATTTGGTGAGAAAGCCTTTGTGAGGTTTTGGTTGATAGTATATATTTTTAGGTTCTTTTGATATTCTTTTATTTTCTCATAGGGGCATCAGAATTCTTCTCCCACTTGTGAATGGGTGAATTAGGTTTTCCCCTATTGAGTATACTTGTATGATCTGCCTATAAATATAAAACTGTTTTCAGGTTTCTAGGGAGATTACATATTCAATTATGGACCTTACTAGCTCAGATGTTGAGGATGGTTGTTGTGTCACAGTTTAGTTTTATTTTTGTACTTAATTTGGATTTTTCCTTCTATTTCAAGCGGTTTTACTTTAATCATGCATGTGGAATGGATTTTTGTTTCATTATATGTATGTGTCTTGGAGTTGATTTATATTGACACATCATAACTCATGATCTTGGTTAATATAAAAATGTTAATTCCTCTTACATTGGGGGATTGTTTACCTCCCCTTGGTGCTAGTCTCCACCTCAGGGCCTGTTAGAGGAGAGACTCTGAGGTCATTATCTCTCCTTCATTATGAGGAATAAGGTCTCGACATATTTCTATACCTTCCCTCATATTGAATAAGGAATGTCATGAAATAATGGTATCAATGGTGATTGTTGAATGATAGGATGGAGGTTGGAGTTATCCACAGTGAGGATTGCATGGTTTGGTAGGGAAATAGAGTTTGGTGATCTTAGTAGGTGTCCAAGGCTAGGGAAGACCGGGTAGTTCATAGGATTTTAGGTCCCCCTATTATCCAATGCAAATACTATGTACCTACCGAATGACCATGTGAGGCTATACTAATTATGGGATATAGACCCCAGTAATGGTACATGCATCATAATGACTTATTTTCTTGTTTTTTGGATATTTGGGGAAATTTAACTAAAATTTGAGTTAAAATGAATCCTAAATAAATTCAATACTACTCGGGCATAGTAATTCCATGTTTACCTTTCATCTATGGAACTTGGTCATCATCCATGAGTGGATCAGGTAGTGGAGGATCTACAGGCCAATCTGGCTGATCAGTGGAGGGATGATCTAAAGGAGGAGGACAATTAGTGGACGAAGACCCTTCGTGCATTGAATAAAAAGACTCTTGGAATTTTTGAGGGATGCGTCTCAGATATAGATATGTAGGGTTGGATCGAGGATATGGTGATCACTTTCATCTTGATCTGGGCTCCGACAGAGTACTCAGTTCCCCTTGAGGTGATCCAGATGAGGGAAGAAGCATGTCTAGGGTGGATACTTTACCTCAGGGAGATGTAGGAGACTAATGTTTAATGGGATGAATTTGAGGAGTTTTGGGTAGAATTCCTTTCATTAATGATGAAGGCTGAGAAGATAAAGAAGATACTCTACCTCCAACAGGGGTTAATGATTATGAGGGATGTTTGGATTAAGATCAACTGTCTCATTCACTTTTATCTATATCTCTTTCTAGATGAGATGTATAGGGTGAGAAATTTATTGTAGTCACTCCTTCCTTCCCTCAAGTATGATGTTTTAGAAAAATGATGATTTGGAAGAAAGGATGCACTCACAATGATGTTAACCATGAGATTAAATCCAACTATGTTCTTCAATGGGTTAGGCTATCAGCAGTATGTCGTCGTCATCAGTACATTCCATGTTTCTATTTATGGAGAGCTAACCGCAACTGTTTCAGTTCTGACCATCAGGTACTCTTCCTTTTATTATAGGATTGGGACCGAGGATTTTATTTTATGAATGATGTGGTCACATTCAGATTCAATGCCCAGTTCGAGCTCTGTATGGTGGAGATTGGCGTGTCTAACACCCACCTCAGTAGAAATTTTATGCCAATACATTTCAGCGATAGGGATGGCAGGGTCAGGCTCCACCAAGTAGAGATGGTGAAGGCGGAGACTGACCTTAGGGTCTTACATAGGGTCCTCAACTCAGGTGTGGTTTGGTAGGTGTCTGATATTAGAGGGGAATCAGATGTGGGTGTGGTTGGTTGCACGTCGTAGAGGCAACAGTTCCAGTAGGGTCGATGATCATTCGAGGTTCGATCAATTTGTTTAGTACTATTGATTGTTCCTTGTTTAATTTAGGAGATTCACACTCCTTTTTTCACATGGTCTATCACATTCTCTAGGACTGGACCAAGAGAGGATTTCCATTCCCCTGGTGTTAATTACACTAGTCGGAGGTCATTACATCTTATTAGATGTCTTTTAGGGATGTAGACTGATGATGGGGATGAATTCGTCCAGTGGGGATCTCTTTGTTCTACATATGTTTCCATACATTGTTATCCATGGAATAAATTGGTTGTACTCTATGATTGTTTTTATCAAATTCTTCTGGATAAGAGTCATGTTTTCAGATGTGGGTGTCCAGCGTGTGGCTATAGTTGGGGAGTTGAGTTATATGATAGGTAGTCGGCATGTAGAGCCATTCCTTTCATTTTTATCGGAGTAGTCAGTGGATTCAACGGATGATGATATGGTGTAGATATTGGGAGTCTTTAGGTAGTTCATGAATTTTTTCACTGATGAGGTTGTGACTCTACCCCCTTGACGTGACATTGAGTATAATAGAACACTACAAACTGATTTTATTCCAATTTTGATGAATCCTTATAAGCTGGTGCCTTATGTGATATGGGATTTTCAGATCTAGATTAATGATCTTATGAATAAGGGATCCATCCCTCATAGTGTGTCATCGTGGGGTGCTCCATTCTTGTTTTTTAAGAAGTAAACTGGCGGTTTAAGGCTACGTACAGACTACCGGAGGTTGAATCAGGTAACTAGTCAAAAACCCTTTCCATCTCCTATTTATATATGATCTTTTCAAATAAATGAAGGGAGAAATTTGGTTTTCTAAAATCGATCTCTGGTATGGGTAACACCAATTTATTATTATGGGTGGTGACATCCAGAAGAAAACTTTTAGGTGATGATATTGGCACTTTGAGTTTGTGGTTATGATGTGTGGTGTTATGAGCACACCATCTGTGTTCATGGGGATTATGAACTCCATTTTTCATGGAATACTATACCGATTCATTTTAATATTCATCGATGACATACTGATCTACTCAATTTTAGAGGAGTTGCATACCGAGCATCTCACAACTGTCCTAGAGTCCTATCAACCCCATCAACTCTATCGAAAGATGTCCAAGTGAATGTTTTTCACATTGGAGTATCACTTCCATGGACATGTGGTGTCTCAACAGGGTGTTGTAGTAGACACATATAATGTTGGGGAAGATGTTTCTTGGGAAACACCCAATAATGTGTCATATGTTTTCAATTTTCTCAGTCTGGTACGATATTACTATAGATTCATACATTATTTCTCTCGATTAGCAGCACTTTTAAAGGATCTAACTAGAAAAGGCCATGCTTTTGTGTGGAGTGGGAAGTACCAGGATGCGTTAGGATATCTAAAATAGAAGTTGGTTAGTTCCATAGTGCTCAGGTTTTTGGATGAATGGGTGATGTTGGAGGTGTTTTTTGATGCTTATCGTCTGGTCTTCGGATGTGTTATCATGATTCAACAAGGAGTGATCATCTATGGATCTAAGCGGTTATGTACCCATGAATATATGTATACCACCCATGATCTGGATCATGTAGTAGTCATGTTTGTGATAAATATTTGGTGATATTAGGTAATTGGGGAGTTTTTTGTGGTCTTCAAGGATCACAAGATTTTTAGGTACATTTTTTCCAAGTTATATCTGAACTTATGACAATGGTGGTGGATGGAGTTTCACCAAGATTTCGGTTTTGATATCTCATACACCTCAATAAATGGGAATGTTGCAACCAATTATTTGAGTGGGAAGTTGTAAAAGGAAGTGTTTTGGTAATATTTAGATTCTTAGAGAGAAATGGAGGAGTTGGGTACCTTGAAATTATATGTTGGAATGGATGGTGGTAGAGGTTGTCTGTTTCAGATGTCAGTGTTTTCATATATGAGGTAGTAGGTGGAGGAGTATCAGTGGGGATACTCAGAGGAAGTTGTAATGCATGATTTCGTTAACTAGGTTGATGTTCCAGAGGGATGATCAAATTATGGCCATAATCTGATATTGTTCTATGAAAAGCTATTTGTTCTAGTAGTGTTGCACGATGGAGTTCTTAGTGAGTATCATAGATCACACATAGAGGTACTGCCAGATGTTTCCGAAATGTACTGTGGCTTGAGGAAATAGTTCTTGTGGCCCGGGATGAAGTGGGAAGTGATAGAGTTTTAGAAATGATCCTAGTGCTCCAAAAGGGGAAGGTTGATAATGGAGATCTTGATGGTTTGTTGCAGCCCTTAGATATCCCTGAAAATAAGTGGGATGACATCCTAATGGATTTCGTCATAGGGTTACCCAGGGCTCAGGGAGGATATGATGCAATCTGGGTGGTGGTGGATCGACTGACGAAATCAGCTCACTTCATAGTGATCAAAGAGTCGAGCACATTGGATGGCTTAGCGTACATGTATGTGTATGAAATAGTGAGGAAGCATGGGGTACCAAGATCCATTATCTATAATCGGGATACATGTTTTATGTTGTGAGTATGGAGTGGATTTCAGTATACCAATGGATCTCAGTTAGGACTCAACACTTCTTTCCTCCCTCAAATGGATGGAAAAATAGAGAGGGCCATCCATAAATTTATGCATGTGTTTAGGACATGTGTTTTGGTCTTTGGTAATTCGTGGGTAAGACACCTGACCATGGTAGAGTTTTCATACAATTATATCTATCACTCTTTTATAATCCCGGCTCTATTTGACGCTTTAAGGAAAATATTATTTCATTCACCCTTATAATGAATAGAGGTTGGGGAGATAGTTGTTTGTGGTCCATACATTGTGTAGAATGTGAAATATAAGGTGTATCATGTTTGTGAGAGGATGAAGATTGATAATGATGAGAATAATTCATATTCCAATCATAGGAGGAGGCCCGTGGAGTTTGAGGTTTTGGGACATGTTTTCTAGAAGTTTTCCCCTAATCATGGGCAGCGAAGGTTTGGTAGAGGCAGTAATCTTTCTCCTAGGTTCATTGGACTCTTTGAGGTAATGGGATGTGTTTTGAGGTGGCATACCAGTTGGTATTGCCACCATACATGGGAAGGATCCACGCCATCATTCAGGTATCAAAACTTCATTAGTATCTTCACGATGACTCCCATGTCATTGATTGGGAGGAGTTGGATATTGAGGATGACACAACATTTATGGAGAAACTAGTAGAGATCCAAGATCATCGGTGTAAGGGGCTTCATGGATGGATCATTCCCCTAGTTTGTGTGTTGTGGAGGCCTGGTGTCATGGGGAAGATTACTTTGGAGTAAGATATGCAAATGTGCACCTAGTACCCAAAGTTATTTTGTGTTTTTGTTGTGCGTGTTGATCTTTGATGTTGTGTTGGAACCTTTTTTTCTATGAGATGAGTTTTTTCCTTGTTCTATAATGTATGATAAATTCCTACAATGTGATAAATGGGGAGACCATATTCCTAATAAAGATGAAATAATTGAGATAAGATTAATCCCATGAAGGCGAGTCAGTGACACCCAGTGTGGACAATATCCTGACATAGAGAAAGGAATTCCATGATTCATATGACTGGATAGTTTGTTCTTGTGTGTGATATCTAGTGGATGTTTCAGTTAGAAGACATGGAATCAGTTTTTCATGGATGTTTACATTTGACTCCATCTTTCAAACAACATGGGTGGTTTATCCTTGAGTGGTATCTTACAGGGTAGTATTTTGGACACATATTTCTTCTGGGTTTGGTTTTGAATTATCAACAGGGGGAATAGTTTGAGAGTTGTCTGATGTAGTGGGAAAGGCCTTTGTGATCCATTAAAATATTAAAATCTACTTTTTGTGGTGATATTGGAGATAATGGTGGCTCATTTCAAGAGATTTTCAAAATTCTAATTTTTTCATTAGTTTGTCAGGTGTCAGTAGATCAGCATTTTTAGGTTGGTATCGGTAGCTCAGGCATCGATGAGAGGCATAGATGAGTGGCATCTATAGGTCTAGGAGTCAGTGGGTCAAGGTATAGGTTGATTGAGGCAACGGTAGGTTGAGGCATCAATAGGTCGGGCATCAGTGAGTTGCGTCGGTGAGTAGCATCAGTGAGTGGCGTCGGTGAGTGGCATTGGGGAGTGGAGTTGGAGAGTCAGGTGTTGGTGAGTCACATTGGTGAATCACTATTGGAAAATATCATTGGTGGATCAACATTAGTCTTTCATCCATAGGTGATTCTAGCATCGATGACTCGGGTTGCGGGATAACCAATTGGTGAGTTATTTCTAGTTTTTTTCAGTTTTTTTAGTTTCTCCACTTTGACGTATGTTTTGAAATTAAATGAGTTAAATGTCATATATTATGAGGTTTTGGTCAATTTGAAATTATATTTTTGTACTAAAAAATGAATCTTCGATTGACTCTTAAACTGCATGGTCTTGATCGTGATCCATCATTAATTGCATGTAAAAGTGTTTCCCATGTAGATTTAGGATCTATCCTTTCTAAATCCAAAATCCTCTCTTCGTTTCAACCCTTCATTTTTTATTCTGGGGTTCTGAGATCCTTTCCTCTCCGAGGAGTCAATATCTAATGTTGTAGCTGTCTATTCAGTTTTCCAATAGAATTTTTCCAGCTACTCGTGTGACCCCCTATTTTCGACAGAAGGATTAATTGTTAATCATATGTTATTTTAGGTAGGGATCCATTCATCTCTCTTTTAATTTGGTATCATCTGAGGTGGGTGTATTGATATCTTCATGTGGTTATAGATGACACCAATTTAACAAAGAGAATAAAATGTAATAAATAATGGTATAAGAGTATGATGATTATGATTTATTTTTCATATGATATCCTTGATCCATGTTTTGTTTTTTAAGGACTGTATGGATTCTAAAAATCATGTCCACTTGTGGTCGCTTTTTTCACACCGGTGTGGCTTGTGAATACTACTGCTGATAGTCTGTAAATGATCAAATGATTATGAAATTGCTTAACTATGAATAATAAGTTAAATAAATGGATTCCCTAGGATCTAACTTGTTCTACAATAATCATTGTTTTATCAAGTGGAATAAAAGAACATGTGTTTTATAGATCTGAATAAACCATTCCTTGTTAGTTTGGTTATGTGATGTGTGTGGTTTTGTTCGTCCTTGTGTCTGCTAGTCATGATGTGTTGTGGTTGGGAGTGTGGTTTTGTCTATGGGGGTAGTACCAGTGGTTTGATGGAGTCTTAGGTAGAGATATCAGAATATTTTTGAATAGATGAACATTTTATGAATGGGGACTACATCTGGGTCGTGGATGGGAAGGAGGTCTTCCAGACATGGTTGTGTCATGGTCATGTTTATGGGTGTACTGGGTGTGCTGATTTTGTGCAATAAGGCTACCAGGGATGGATTATGATGTATTATTTTGAAGAAGTATGGTGTTACCTTGTGTCTTCCTTTCTCCCAGAGCCTCCAGATACTGTTATTTTATAAATGGGTGTTATAATGAATTCTTCTACCTTGTACCATCTATCAATGTTTATCATTGACAGTGGTTGGTACAGTTCCTTCACCATAAAGAAATGGTAGTGTTTGGTAATTTCACTGATTGGGATGAAATAAATTAATTAATTAATGAATTGATAATATATAATAAAAACAAGATAAATGAATTAGTGGGGGGTATGCTTTGAGTTGTGTCTTGTAGTGAAGTAGTATTCACTTATCGAATTGGGAAGTAACTTCCCTTAATTTTGATATGTGCATTTAGGGGTGGATGCAAGGGCAGTTTTGTGTTGGATGGTAGTTTGTTTTGAATACCCATATGACGTGATAAGTGTTCAGTACCTATATATATACTTTTAGATCCTTGTGATTACAATATGCACCCCACCTGTGTTGAGCACTACATGCCGAACACCCCCATTGTTATAGGGGATGGTGTCCTTTCCCATCATCTTGATGGGAGGATGGATTTCTATTTATTGGCTCTTCTCTGATCCCCCTTTTATCATTGGTTTCCCTAGACTCTTTGGGAATGTTGTTGTGTGGTTGTGATGCGCAGGAGTCGGCAGGCGAGGTGTGTATCAGAGGTGTCTTCAGGATGAGTTGTGTGGTGATTCATATGTGTCTTTAGGATGGTGTTGTGGTTTGTTGACCTGGTGTTTTTGGGTGAGATTTCAAGTCATATGTGGCCTAGGTGTGTTCAGGTAGGTTGTGACAGTGGGGTTTTTAGAATAGTGTGGCATCATTAGAACATTCACCATTAGGGATGAGAAAATAACCAGTGGGAAGTGGTGTGGGGTACCTAAATATTGATGTTCTTAAAATTTTTCATCACATGACTTGTTTATTTGGTGATTGTTCCTTGGTGTTGTTTAGGTGGATAGTATACCTTGTTATGTGCTTTTTATTTTCTATTATTTTCTCATAGGGGAATTAGTATGCTTCTCCCACTTATGCATAGGATACTTTTGTTTTTCCCTTCTGAGTATACTTGTTTGCTAACCCAAGGTATACAAAACTATTTTTAGGTTTTTAGGGAGATTACATGGACCATGATGGACCTTACTAGCTAAGACGTTGGGGAGGGTTTTTGTGTCTCTACAGAGTTTTATTTTTGTACTTAAAATAGATTTTTCCTTGTATTCCTAGAAATTTTACTTTAAACATGCATGTGGTACGTATTTTGGTTTCTTTATATATATGTGTCTTGGGGTTGTTTGAGGTTGACACATCTTATCTCGCAATATAATTTTCATTAAAAAGTTTAATTCTTCCCATATTGTGTGAATTTTAATTCCCATGTTGCAGGTCTCCACCCCAAGGGTGAGACTTGGGGGGGTCATTGTGTCTCCTTGATCTTGAGGAACTATGGTCTCAAAATTTTGGTATCCCTTCCCTCATCATGAAGAAGGTGGGTTGTGAATTCCCCACACTTATTTTATAATAGATTATTCAATATCACTTCTAGAGCATGTTGGATAGGAAAAAATGGCTTGTAATGAGGATAACCCAATAGGATTCTCATGGATTATAAGGGATACAAGGATTAAATGTGAAAGGTAGTCCATAATGAAAAGGAGATATGGAAAAGGAGGCTTTGAAACAAAATAAATTCCTCAATTAGTTAAATCAAAAGTCCATCAAACCCTCATGCTTTTATAGGAATAAATCAAATTATGGTTATATCATGCATGGTATGGTTCTAGTAATAATTGATGTGAATGAAAATAATATGCAAAAAAGGGATTATAATCCTATCATGGGGTGTTACAAAAACAATTATTTACTATGTCAAATTGTTGTAATGTGTTTAACCTTGGTTTTCTCTTGATAGGAGAACACAATAATCAACCAGTAACATAAATATCAAAGAAATAAGTGGTGGTTGTTTTTTAAATTCATTGATTTTGAAAAGTAACTGAATTACAATAATATGAGATATAAATATTGAAATATTAAAATAAATTTGAAATAGTATGTGATTGAAAATAGTTGTATGAATTGGGTGATCATGTCATGTTTAGTTTTCCAATTTCAATGTTATCGTGGTTTCAATTTATCCAACCCTCTAATACTATTCCAATTGAAGTGGGATTCCACTATCGAATCATCTCACACCCTGGGTCAATGCTGATGGTGATATTAAAAATTACCAAAATTTTAGATTGATATAATTTTTTTTTTCAGGAAATTTATCTATATTATACCCACAATTAATTTAGGCAATTCGTAATTGGGCCTTTTTTATCCTAAACAATCAATAATATTCTCTACCTCTGCCACACATACTGATGATCACTGATTAGTTCACTACTAATCCCTGATCTACACCAACGTATATAGACCAAAACTTATTGGAGGTAGATAATTATCATTTACTAATGTAATAATAACAAAATAATTGAAAATCAAATATGATCACACAAGATAATAAAAACCACAATTATAATTTTAAACCAACATTGGAATAGTGAGAAATGATTTGTACCAATAAGTTCATGAAATTAATCATTAAAAAATGTAAAACCTCTACTTAATCAACAACTAATGTAATTTACCCCACCATGGTATGGCTAAACCAGAATAATGTGGATGAATAAGGAACTACGAAATTAATAAGAACAAAAGAGTGAAAATAAAGAATAGAAAATTTATCCTCCAGAATCTTTCTGCCAGTTCTTTACTTCATTTATTCCCACAAGATGGCCAAAAAAATCCATGGTTCCTTCTTATAATATGTTTTTATTTGATTTGGATATCTAACATCTATATTTGAAGGATTTATTATCATGAAAAATAACTTATGTCCACATTAATAGAAATGTCTTTTTTCCCCAAATATTATTCCACCTACCACATTTTTTTCTCATTCAAGGGTAGAATTAATGAAAGAATTTCAAGTTGAATTTTGTTGTGAATCAGAAAATTAGATTCATATATTATACCTAGTTTGAATAACCACATTTGGAGGTTGGTATCCTATGATATACCTCATTTAATGAGATAGGGTCCATTCTACCAACCAGAACAAAATTTCAACTTTATAAATTTGTTTGGGCTTGTGGGAGATCAAATGGGCTATGAGTCCAGAAAAAGAATTTTTAGATCACTAACCAAATAATCCTAAAAAATAATAACTCATATTGGATAAATGTTTTAGATATTATTCTCTTAAAAATATTCAACAAAAAACAGGTAAATGTACCGAATTATCCAATTTTCACATTTTAGCTCAAAACTCACCAGAAATCATAAAATGAAGAAAATTACCTCAAATTGATTAATTGGTGGGTATTAAATCATTTAAAAACGTATGTATAATTATGAAAATATTATATCTATCTATTACCACACACATAGAACTTGGAATCTTGGACAAGTGAATGTCAAAATCAAATCAATGAAAATTTAAAACACATATCCATGAGATCAAAAAATTTGAAACCCAAATACAAAAGATATCATGTATCATAAAAACAATTATTTCATGTTATCCATTAATATCATTAAATATATTTCCACTTTATTTTTCCTCCCATGTACCCAACACTTTCCTCACATTCACTTTCTCTTATCACACAAAAGTCAATTTTCAATAATGTCATTCTCGTCCAATATTCAATAAAGGGCCACTATATGCTTGATAAATTCTGAATTCTCCAATTGATTTGATTAAAGGTCATGTATTTATAATGAAAACTTATCAAGGTAGTTTTATGAATTTTAATTGGTAGGATTTTGATGTGAAAAAATCTGAGGTATAATTAGAAGGACTTGGCACTTTTTGAAGAAAAACTACATGATTTTAATTTTCACCCATGAATGGTCTCCTATTCACTCCCATTAGTAGAAAATAATTTCCATAATCATGAAAAAATAAGTGAAGTTCACACCATTCATCATTTTAGTAGAAATAATTTCATTCATTTGAAACATAATTTTTTATTAGAGCTCTAGAAAGGGACAAATTTCAAATGAATTCATTTTTTTCAGTTGAAAAACATCCCTTAAACATTTTATTTTCCACCCATTGTATCACTAAATAAAATATCATAATAAAATATTGCTTCCCCCACACATAAGTTCAAATAAATTATTCAATTTTACTTCAATGGGAGGTTGGATAGGGAAAATTGCCTTATAATGTGGCTAACCTAATTGGATGTTCATGGATTATAAGGGATCGAAGAAATAAATGTACAAGGTAGTGAATAATTTAAAGATTTAATTTAAAAGGATGCTTTAAAACCAATGTAATTATTCAACAATTTAAAAGGAAAGTACCTCAAACCCTTAGGATTTGATATGAATAAATCAAATTATGGTTAAATCAAGCATAGTTTGTTTCTCTAAATAAGTAAGGTGAATGAAAATAATATTAAAAAAGGTTTAAAAGGCTCAAAAGAATGTGATTTCAAAGATAATTATAGTGAGATATTACATGAGATTATAAAATAGTTGGACATTTCATGATATTCCCAGACATTTTAACATGAAACAAAGCCATTTATGCCATTAATTTATGCTTATATTAATGGTATAAATTGGTTAAATATTTGACATGGATTTAAAAAATAAATATGATAATAATTTTAGATTAAAATTTTTAGAAACACACGAAAATTTGAAATGCACGGATTTTTTATTTTTTTGGAAAAATTGAAAAACAAACAATAGAAATTCCTAAACTATAAAGGATCCCTCCCTCACACTTAAATGATATAGTTTCCTCAATGAATTAATGGGTATTTAAAATGTAATTATATTTTTAATTGAATCACTTCATTAAATAAATTTTTATGTAGAGGTACAACCTAACATATTGGCAGTGCATTGTTGTGTTAATCTCCCATGTGATGCACACATGAAATCCTAAAACCAAAAGTAGATTTAATAACATTAGAAATTTATTAAAATAAAATAAATTAGAAATTTAGTGATAATGTAAAGATAGATCTGTGTTTAATCCCCCATGTAGGCCAAGTGATTTTACTACCTCTAGATGAGATGTTCCATTTGGTTATCCCCAATTAGATGGCGGGTGATTTTTCTTGATCTTGAACCAACCAAAATTCTTCTTTCCATCATTAAATTATTAATTTTTTGTTTAGGAAACCACAGATATAGTAACCAAAAACTCCCACATGAAAATGAGATGCATATTTTATGTTGTGGTTTGGATAAATAATTAAACTTACTCATTTTTGGTATCCACTTACACATCCACCTCTTTATTCCCAATTGATTTCTCAAGGTATGAAACATCAATGGAATGATAAAAAAACCAGAGTGTGATTCTATTTGGACAAAATTAAATCAAGTAGAATAAATATAAAATCCTTAATTTTTAAGGAATAATCTTGTTTCTTGGTTTCCTTAGGGAAGGATTCTTTGGTATCCTCTTGAACTCCCTCTAATCAGTTTTCATCATGTACATGGATCTCTATATATTCCTTTTTATGTGTATCTTCTTTTTCTTCCTTATCCACCAAGCAAACAAAAGTGTTTTCTAAATCTGAAAATTTAAAACAAGGAGAGGTTTTAATCAATTCTGATTCAACAAAATTATATGAAAATATGTTTAAGAAAAGATCAACTCCGGGTGTTTGTTTTGATTCAATTTCTTCTACACTGGAAAGTTCCTCTTGGAGTTTAATTTCAATCAATAGTGGTACGTAGTGAGGCTCCTCTATTAGAAATATGTGTGAGTAAATAACTTCAACCACTAGTTTGGATTATGGTTTAGGTTATGGTCCATATTCAAATGGAACTTCCTCCATAATTTTCTATATTTAAGAATCTTTTTTGACTTGATTTTCCAGGTCCAAAAGTTCTTGAAAAGAGAGACCATGTGGACGGTCAATATTTTATTGGACAAAAATAATGACTACATTAACCTTTTGTAATAGAGATATCTCATCATTATCAACCATTTATCCTTGCATTAGTGTATTATCAATCCAAAAAATATATTTTCATATTTTATACATCATCAATTTTTTAAAATGAATTAATGGAAACTTATTTATGAAATGTGATAATAAGACTATTAGAACTACCTCCCCAGAAATGGCATTGAGATTTGACACATGCCTATCATGGGGTGTGGGAAACAATTTCCTAAGTTATAATGTAGTAAAGTGGTTAACATTGGGTTTCTGCAGAGAGGATCACAAAAAAATCCAATTATCACAGTAAAATTATAGAACAATGTGGTGGTTGTTTTTGAAATTATTTGATTTAGAAAACAAACGAAAGTAACAAAAAAAGAAATCAATAAAAAAATTTAAAATAAATTTGACAATGTAAGTGAATGAAAATAGATAATTGAATTTTTTGATCTGGTTAGCTTTAGTTTTCCAATTTTAATTTTATCATACTTCCAATTCATATAATCATATTCTACTATGCTGATTATGGTGAGATTCCATTATTGATTCCACTCACTCTATTGGTAAATGGTGATGGTGAGAGTAAACTTTACCATGATCTTAGTTTGGTGTAATCTAATTCCTTTGAGAAAAACTATTATAGAAAATACCCATAGTTGACATTGGTCATTCCATATTGGATCTTGATTATCCGAAACATTCAAGAATATTCACTACCCCTACCATATGTATGGATGATTTCCAAGTACTTTGAAGGACCCTGGAAAACCCGGAGAGGGGAGGGGTTAATCAAGGTGTCAACATTTTCTTTTCCAACTGATTTATATTGTTCGCACATTGGTAAGATCCTATTACACATGTGAAAAAAATTCATGAAATGATATGACACAAAAATTTTCCATTGTTCAATACAAAAGACCATGTACAAGGAGTATACACCAACTGTGTGTTGATCCTAGCAATGACCACTAATCATCACTAGATATGGAATAGAAAGGATTAGACATAGTCACATTGTTCCAGGGACACTACCTTTATAATGGTTTAGTTATATCTTACTACATCCCTCAGATCACATCCATTGAATCCCCCTAGATCACTGCTTTTAGAAAAGTCTAACTCAATTTATCGACATGTAGTTCGATAAAATAAATTGAAATTGAAGTCTTTGTCTCTATTTATAACGAGGCACTACTTTCATCGAATACTTGAGTAGATGCACACTAAAATCCAAACCCACTTAACCCATATATCCAATACCATCCTTTACAAACCCACTTCGAGAAGCTCAACCCTTTACAGAGCAGACCACTTCACAGAGTACACACCTTCATAGAGAACACTGCTTCACAGCGCTCACTACTTTTCATAGCTCAACCCTTCGCAGAGGATTGACCTTCATAGGGAAAAACATTCACAAAGCACAACTACCATTGTGGAACCCACTATCCTTGTAAATCACACTACATTTGCACAACAACTTCCTTTGAAATGCTCCGTAAGCCAATATTGAATGACCTATCTTCAAGAAGCACTCAATACATAGAAGCATTTACATCGTTTAAAACTAAAGTAGAATTTTTGAAAAGAAAAATCATGTGTAGACCACCAGCTTCGAAGATCACCCCATTCTTCATGAAATCAAATCAATTCCAAATTTTCTCTCTCATGTTTGTTTCAAATGAAGAGAGGTTGACTCTTATTTATTGGCATGGTCAAATGCAGAGCTCCACTTCTTCTGGCATGGTTTCTATTTAGGTAAAAAAATTATTTGTGGCATTTCTCCCTTCGAAAATCTCCCTGAATATTCCTTCTTTTCAAATCTCATTGTAACCATATATCTCTCCATCAAAAATCATTGTGATGCTGCAATGGTCCACTCAAAAAGCCTACTGTCGAAACTTCACACTGGAAAAATGATAAACGTTTTGTAACCATAGAGCACATTTTCACTATCATTATGTATTCGAAAAACACACACATGAATCCCATCTCTGGGAAACTCATGCCTTTTCCATATATTCATGAGATCATCCAGAAAACCCACTTCTCCCAATTCTTCGAATTCTCCAAATTTCAGACCCTATAAATATGGAAAACACTATAAAATGGCATCACCTTCAATACTGCTGAAAATTTAATTATATGATCCCTTTCCTTGAAATATCTATGATCATCCATTGGTGGATTGAAAAAAGATGCAAACAATACTCCATTTCAAGCAATGAACATCATTGGTTCTAATAATCTCCCCCTTTGGGTTTGTTGTCAATCTGCTGATAAATTCAATATAACATCAGCCACTGTCAAAACCTGATACCCAGAATCAACTCATCCAATACTCTATGTCTACGTAAGAAATCATTTTTGTATAAAAACAAGATGGAATATATGAATTTTATTTTTGTTTCATTGAATGAATTATCTAACCGATTCCTCATGGAACCAACATGGTTTCCCCGTTCACAATGTCCATTCTCCTGCAACTAGCATAAAACCATAAAAACAACTACTTTATCATGGCACATAATTATTTTTTCCCACCACATTCTTCATCCTCCGGAATCTAGCCTATAAACATAAAAACATTTCATCTTCCACATTTTCACATTGAATTTATCCACCCCAGCCCCCATTGGATAAAAACCCAAAGACCGGTATTTGAACATTGAAGAGCATAGAATATACTCCCCAAGGATTGTATCTCATCCATAAACCAACATCACATCCAAAAATACATTAACACTATTAAAAAAATTGGGGATAGGGGAAAATATGTAGACTCCCCATGAACTAGGAGATGGATGAACATTGATGTTCAATCGATGTTTCTCAAACACTACAGCTGAGAGTGGCCTGGTCAGAATGTAATCCACTTACTCATAATTTCCCCCATAGTCTATTTTGATCATGATTTATTCAAATTTTTCCTTGTGGAAGTGATATCTGGTTTCAATATTATTTATACAAGAATAGTGAACATGATTCTTTGTAAGATCAATTGTGATTTTATTATCATAATAAATCACCATTATTTGTTTCACCTCATCACCTATGAAAATAAGTTGCCGATTTATCTAATGTAATTGATTTCTCTCATTGGTAACAGAGATATATTCAGCTTCAGAAGTACTAAGTGATGTGATTTCTTGTTTCTTTCCCAACTAGCCAAAAAATTTCTTCCTAATATATAATGATCCACCACTAGTGGAATTTTTATCAACTACATCTTCATCCCAGTCACCATAAAAAATCGCTGATAGTTTATTTTCTTTTCATGCAACAAAGAATGACCAATAATTAAGATTACCTAGAGGGTACCTAATGATTATATTCACTGTTTCCATTTTCTCTGCCTTATGATTACTCTGAAAATGGGCCGTTAAGCATGTTACAAAGACAATATCTAGTTTTTTCGTTGTAAGGTACAAAAATATTCCAATGATTCTCCTATACATTTTGGGATCTAGAGACATCTCATATTCATGCTTTATGAGTTTTTTTACAACTGAAATCAGATTCATCATTGGTCTGGAATCTTTTAGATTAAATTTCTTTAATATATCTTTTGAATAATTTCCATTGAAACGAATTATTAATCAATATTTTGAATCCCATGTAGCCCTAAGAAGTATGTGATTTATCCAATTACTATCATTTTATATTTTAATTTCATGTGATTGCAAAATTCATCGACGCGTGCCTACATATTTCAACTGAAAATAATATAATCAACATATACCAATAATATGAACTGATCCTTTTGATTATTCATCACATAAATATTTTGATCTACTCCTCCTCTTCTAAGTTCAATATTTTTTAGATAATAATCCAATCGAGAGTACCATGCCCATGGTGCCAGCTTCAGTCTATAGAGTTCTTTCATTACCCTGCATACCTTCATTTTATCATTTCAATGCAAGAAACCCAACAGTTGTTCAATGTAGACTTATTCTTCAAGAAAAACATTTAATAACGTTGTCTTGACATCAATTTGATACACTCTATACCCTATTTGGATTTTCATTGCAAGAAATTGCATGATGGACTCATGTTTATAAATTAGATTAAATATTTCCCCAACATCGACACCTTCAATCTATGAATATCCCGTGAACACCATTCATGCAATATTTTGGGTCCCACTACCATTCTCATCATATTTTTTCATAAAGACCCACTTTTTACCAATCACATTGTGACCTTCGGGTATCATGACATGATCTAGTGTCTTATTCTAGTCAATATGATCTAACTCTTCATTAATGGATTTCCCCATGATTCATACTTTTCATCCTCTTCAAATGAAGATGGTTCCACAATTGATAAGAATTAATATTGTTCATTATTCCACATTATACTTGTATTTTTGTGTGTATTCATATCCCTAATGATGTTGGATTGATCAATATCTACTCTTCAATTTATCATGTGAGTTTCAGTCGAATTTCATTCATCAAGGCTTTCCTCTTCTAATTTCTATTCTAATTATACATCATGATGTGACTCTTGAGAGTGTTGTAAAGCTTCCCCTACTTCAAAATTTCTGTTTGATCCATGATCACATTCTTCCTTATCTTCTATCTCATCTGGATAGTAATTACAAGAAGCATTTTTTGTTTTCCCATCAATGATCTTAACATCACTACATTCCACAATCCTTCATAAGTTCTTTTTGAAATACATGTATGATTAGATGTTCATTTAATATCCAAGTAATATTCATTCTTTTTCGTTTTTACCATATTTCCCTTAATTTACTTCTTTATTTCAGATGATACATTAACATCCGAAAACCCAAAAATATTTCATAGATGGATTCCTTCTATGCCACAATTCATATGGTGTCTTTGTCTCTCCCATAAAACCGATGTTCGATTCTGAATGTGCATAGAAGCTTTAGCAGCTTATTTACAGTAATGGCGAGAGATACGAATCTCAATCAGCAATGTCCTAGCTATGGTTTTCACTTGACAATTCTAGCACTCAACTACTCTATTTTACTATTGAGTTCTCATAGCAGCCTCCCTATGCCATATTCCATGTTTTTTAGGTATTTTTAAAAATAAATGGATGTTTATTACCCTCTATTATCATATTGTAGAACATTTATTGTCTATACAGTATCATTCTAAGCAATTCGATGAAATGTTTTCAAGAAATCAATCACTTGTCTCTTCCTCTGTATAACCATTACAAATTATATTCTATTGTAATCATCTATGAAAATAAAAATGTACCATTATTCATGTGTTCCAGAAACATTTATTCGGACACATAAATTTGTATTAATGTATTCAATAAGATTATAAAATCTTTTCTTCTTTGGTCGATAGGAACTATAGACCACCTTCCCTAGTATGCAAGAATCACATGCCTTTTATCATTCAGGTTTCATTTTGGGGATATCAATGACTATCTTCAACATAGATATATTTTTCTATATATTGTTTATTTGTATGCCCTAATATTTGATTCCACAATTTGTTTCCGTTTTAAACAGTTTGATAACAATTTTAATCATTACTGTCATCCTAATATAGGTTTTCATCTCTTCTATAGCATTACATGAGACAATTCCTTGTCTATCTTTTTATAGTTCATTCCTTTTGATTGAATGTCACTATAAGTCATGAGTCATACAGTTGACTCACACTGAGTAGATTGTGATGAAAACCATCCACATAAAGGACATCAATTTTCTTCAAATCTCTATTAGCTATCTCAGTACTTCCACTAACTTTGATCTTCAATGCACCATCAGTAACAATCATCACTATTCCATTGACTATTTTTTGTGAATTTTTTTAAAAAGTTAGCATTGACCGTCATGTGGGATGAACATCCACTACCATGAATCATGGTTTTGTTGTTCTTTTTGGCTTTGAGGGATACTTCAGCAAGATTGGATTTTTCAATTTTCCTCTTTTCTTTCCACGAGTTATTGGATTTAGTGTAGGACACTAATGTCCATTCAAATATCTCTTCCATATACATGGGTTCTTCATAATCATACTCTTATTCTAAATTTGAAAACTTGTTTGGGATAGAAACACCGTCTGGTTGGATATTATTCACTTGTCTCTGATTTTCGTATAAATATCACATGTCATTATTATTTTTTAAAATATACATCTTTATGGAAAAAGTTGGAACAATTAAAATAGTATCCGTAGAAAATTTTTTTTATAAGATTTTGGATATTATTTTTTTCTCTCTAATTGAACTCCAAGATCTTCCCCAGTCATATTACTCTTTGCCTCTTGTCAGTATGACATGGTGTGACCCAAATCTCCACATAAATGACATTTCATGGGAGTAAATGTCTTCTCATTTCTATTTCTCCTCATGAATTCATTCATGGGAATGTACTTTAACTTCCCATCATTTCTGGACGCTTGAGGATAATATTAAGATATTCATTCAGGTAGATTCATGGATCACTTTTTCATCACTTCTAGTGATTTTTCAACATGATCAACTTTCATTATTTCTTTTTTGGTCCACATTATTTGCCGCATTTAATGTTTCATTTTCCTAATCTATTCAAATTTTTGCAATGCATGTGAGACAATGATCACTCAAATTATTTTTAGCTTTATCAGATCCACATTTTTCTCTCACCAACATCTTAGCATTTAAGAACCTATCAAATTGTATTTTCTTCTTTGATTAATTTAGATTTGATTCAATTTTTGGTATACTCCTACGAATAAGAACAACTTTTATGAGTCCCTTTACATTTTTCGACATCTCCTCTAGGATCGATATATGGTCATTGATGAACTTTTCCTATTAATAAATTCTGAGCTTTAGTTCCACTACATCATTAGTCCCTTCAAGGATTGATAACTTTACATTCACCAGCTCTTCCAGTCGTTCAATTTCTACTTCAAGCTAATCAACATATTCTGATTATTCTTCCACCATTAGTTTCCACTAATTTAATCTCTTAAAAATATTCTCAATCTTACTTAATAATCCTTAAGTGGAAACATGTGATCATAATTAGTTTTTGACTTATTGTATCTATCATTATCTCTTTGCAGTTCTAACTTTTTTGTAGTTTCCAACATGGGAGCATGTTTTCTGATTTTAAATTCTTGTTCTTCTTCTTCACATAATTCATTATCATCATCTTCCTTTTCCCAAAAAAACTATTATTTTGTACATTCTTTCCAGATTGGAAGTATCCCTTTTCGAAAAACCTTTTCTGATTTTTCTCAATGCTTTAAACCTCACTCCCTGCATCTTAGATCATTCTTGAGTACTGAGATGCAATGTTCCCAACTTTTCCACAACAAAATAAAGCCATAGGAAACTATAATTTTAAATTTCCATTTCCCTTCTTAAACATCTTGAATATGAGAGAAATAACTTCTTTTTCCTCATCACCTAAAAACTACCATCTCATAAAATTTTCAGTTTTTCCAGGGAATTGAACGACATTTAATTGCTCACATGAGTTGTAGTGTTTTCTAGTTTGACTATCATTTCATATGATACTAGTTTATTCAACAAATCATTCAATAAAAGTTTGCAATGATCTCTTTCCTCAAGGTATAACACCTTTTCATTGTAAAGGGGTGGAGTTATTTTCAATATTTTCTTTACAATATCAATGTATTTGATTTTTTCTCTCTGACCTCAAATTGATCCCACCACTTAAGTTACTCTATTGAACAAGGAATCCACATTCTCATCGGGATGCATATTCAAATTTCTTATCCTATTGTGTAGAACCTAGATTTTATCCTCGTTCAATTTTTTATGACCTTTATAAATATTTTCAGGTTTATTCAACATAATATTTTATGACGTACAACTCTTCACCTTTAGATAGATCATATCAGATAAGGTTTTGGTGAGTGTATTTTGTGTTTTAGCATCCGCATCAAAAAATTTCATGTCTATACAAGTCATAGCCATCCATTTGGAATCAGTAACATGTATTACTTTCACAATATCATACAGGACTTCCCTTCTAGGAGATATTAGATTAGAACTCATTATGTTCTTCCAAATCTGAAAATTACTTCCATCGAAGAGGGGGACTACTCTAAAATTGGTTGTATTCTCCTGACAACATGGGAAAAGTCTAAAACAAGACAGCTAACTCTAATAGAACATAAATACCGTAGAAAACCCTATGAGGTGATGTGTGAATCAAGGTGTCATCTAATTATTTTTGAATTGATCAATCATGTTACCATATTGGTAAGAACATGTTAATACCATCATATAAATGCATGAAAATGATGACACAATAATTATACATGGTTCACCATAAAGGACTACATCCTAGGAGAATACACTGATAGTGTGTTAGTCATTCCAAATTATAAAAATCTCTACAACATTTGGAATACAATGGTTCAGTCATAGTCACTTTGTTCTAGGTGCATTTCCTTTACAATGGTTTAGGGATAGCTCATTACATCCCTCAGATCACTTCGGTTGGCTCCACCTAACACACTGCTTCGAGAGAAGACTAATTATGTTTATCAACTTAAAGGACTCTTTAATAGATTTGTATTAATGTCTTTTTCTCTTTTCAGTATGAGACACTTCATGCATCAAAAATCCAAGTATATGAATATTGAAAGCTCTGTCCACTTTAGCTGGATATCTAAGATAGTCCTTTCCAAACCCCCTTCGTGATGCTCAACCCTTTGTACTGCACAAAATTTTGTAGAGCACAGAACTTTGCAGAGAACATAGCTCCATAGAGATCACAACTTCACAGAGCTCAACGCTTCTCAGAGGAATGACCTTTTCAGAGAAAACACCTTCGCCAGGTAGACCTTCCTTTTTGGAACCCACTTTTGTCGCAAAGCACACTACATTTGTGGAACAACTTATTTCGTGAATCTCACTAAGCCAATGTATAACATCATATCATTTTGAGGCAGTAAATATTTTAAATAATTGAATACGTTCAATTCTAAAGTAGTCTTTTCACAAAGAAAAATCTTTCATAGACAACTGAATTCATATTTCACGCCTTTCTCCATGAAATCAATGTGATTCCAAATTTTCCCTCACATGTTCATGTTGAACGAAGAGGGGTGGCCTCTTATTAATTGGCATGGTTGAACGTAGAGAACTTCCTCTTCTGCCATAATTTCCAAATCAGTCAAAAATTCCATCCAAGAATATCTCCCTTCTCAATGCTCCATGAATATTAGCCATTTTAAAATCTCTTCGTAACCATATAGTTATCTGTCAAATCTCTTTGTACTGTCATAATGCCATACTCGCAAAGCCATCCATCATACCTTCACACTGCCGCAATTTCCCAAATTATCAAAATCGTAGAGCACACCACCACATTATTTATTCCTTCACAAAACACACTTCATGGATCCCATCTATGAAAAAGTCATGCATTTTCCATATTTTCATGAGATCATAAAGAAAACCCACTTTTCACAAAGCATTTAATTCTCAAAATTTTGGACCACATAAATTTAGCAAACCCTGGGAAATGATGCCACCTTCAATACTTCTTATAGATTGAATTATATGATCTATTTCATTTCAATCTCTCTAATCATCCATTAGAGGATTGACATTAAACAAAAACCATACTCCATTTCTTGAAATGAACAGCCTTGGTTCCAATATACATCACCACTATGCCATGATCTATTCAATCATATATAGACCAGAACCTACTAGAGGGAGATAGCGATCATTTACCATAGAAATAATAACAATAGAACATAAAATAAAATATGATATCACAATAAAATAAAAATCTCTATTTTAATTTGAAAACAACTTTGAAAAGGGGAGAAATATTTCATACCAATAAGTGCATGAACTCAAAAATTACAAAATAGAAACCCTCAACTTCTCAAATCACTCATGAAATTTACCCCACAAATGTATAGGAGACCAAGAATTATGGGGAATAAGAAGGAATTATGATGTTATGAATAAAAAAAGATAAAACCAAAAGAAAAGAAAACTTAACCATCCAGAATTTATCCTCTAGATGTTGGCTTCAGTTATACCCATCAGATAGCCAAAACATTACATGGTTCCTTATTATAATATGTTTTTAATTGATTTGGATATCTACCAATAGAATTTAAAATCCTTTATAGTCGAGTACAAGAATTTATGGCTCGATTAATAGAACTGACTTTTTTTGTTGTTGAATAATTTTTCACCAACCCCATTTTAACTCATTCAAAGGAGGAATTAATGAAATAATTTTTCGCATAATTTTATTGAGAATCTGAGCATTTGAGGTATTTTTGAACCTAGTTGGAGTCACATCATTTAGAGGTCGTTATAATGAGAAATACCTCATTTAATGAGATATTCCCCATTTAATGAGATAATATACATTCTATAGACCAAAATAATTTTTCAACTTTATAGATTTGTTTGGGATTCAGGGAGTTTGAATGGGCTCTGAGTCTATAAAAGTAATTTGTATCCCTTGATCCATATAGGCCTAAAAATAAGGAATCAATCAAATTACATCAAATTTCTAGATTTTATACTCAAAAAAATATAAGCAACAGAAAACATCTAAATTTACAAAATTACCCAATTTTCACATTTTTGCTCAAAACTCACCAAAAATAATAAAATGATGAAAATAATCTCAAATTGATTAATTTTTAGAGATTAAATCATTGAAAAAATATGTAGAATTGTTAAAATATTAGCTCTATCACATAACCTACCACCCCTTAATTAACACATAATGTCATAAAAGTAAAAACATTCACATGTAGTGTAAAATTTTACCCTTATAAAAATTAAATTACATTAAAATAAATAACCAAATTATGATAATGGTCCTTTATATTATATTATAGTTTTATTAATTAAGTGAAGTATTCATGATAAAAATTCATTCTTTTTTCAGAAGTGAGATATATATCTCTGTATGAGCCCATGTGAAACTCATTATTATATATCATTACAACCCATGAATTTTTATAATGATAATTATTTTTTAAAAACTCTGATATTCACCATTAATTGTTATTTTATTATTCCAAACTCACATTTTAAATAAATCACACAATAATTATTGATGGGGTTAAAAACACATTACTTATAAAATCATGATATATTTTCATTTTCTAAACTACTTCCATTACCTGGATAGGTTTCCGAATATTTCAAAAATATACCTAAGAACTAATAAAAAAAATATTAATGCATAAGGACCATAAAGGGATCAAGTGTATTAAATATCAGATCCTGAACTTTTCTAGAGAATACTCAGTATTGTTTCCATGTACCCTTTTCCCCAGTATTGAATACTTTATTTGGGTTTTACCTTGGGGAGTATTTGGGTGAAAATATGAAGTTTTGGATGGAGGGAATGTGAAATGTTTTCAAATAGTTTTCCCAAGACATGTGACATGTACCAGTAAACCCTTAAACACAAGACATAAAGGGTTTCCATGGCTTGTTCATGGTTTGTAAAACTGTGCACCCTATTATGAGAAATTTCTCACCCCTAGAAGAGGGACACAGTTAAGGAACCCAGTTTGGAAAACTATGCACCCCTTCCCAGAGAACCCTATGAACCATTTTAATTAATTTGAAAATTTGTTTTCAAAATACCCAAACCCCAAATTAACCCAAAATCAAACCCTACTCAACCCCTATTTTTCATGTTTTATACCCTCAAAAGAAATAAAATGTTTTTGGACCTCTGTTTTTCACAATTCAAAGCCCATATTGATGATCTACGCCATCCAGGTATGTGGTTTCTTCCAATTTCGATCACTCTCTCTCTCCTTATCGCAGATAAATGAGGGATGTTGATCCATTATTTTTTCTAGATCTAGGTTTTTTAGATCATGAATCATTTAAATCTAGGATCTTGGAATTCAATTAAGATCTCATTCATCAAAATTGTATTTTGTAAATTTGGGGATTTCCATTAGGAAGCAGTAATCATCAATCTTGTTGAAGGTGATCTATAATTCAAATCCCAATGTTTTGATTTCAATTAAATATACGTAATTATATAATTATAATAGATGATTAGAAATTAGTTTATTAGATAGAATTAATTAATTTGGAGAACTAATTAATTAAGGGAATTATGAAATCAGGAATATTGTGATTGTGTATTGAAATAATTAATTGTTTAATTAATTATTATGTTATTGAGTGTTTTTAAATTGATTTATTAATTTATTAACCAATTAATGAGAATAGATGGGATTATGAATTTTATTTATTTGAAATATGTAGTTACTAAATTAATTATTGAGAGATTGAGATTATTGAAATTGAATAATTAATATTTGAATTTATTAGTATTATAGTGACATTGTTGAGTTAGAATAATTTATTGTTTAATTAATTATTGGAGATTTTTAGGATTATGTAATCTATTGAGATGAATAATTAAAAATTGAATTAACTTATAAGATTGATATGATGAACTAATTGTGATATTATTAATAAATTTTATATGATTAATTATTGAAGAATTAATTAATGTAATGATTTGAGTATGAAAATTTTCTATTTTGTAAATTAATTGGTGAAATAATTAAATTTAAAAATGTGATTAGAAAATATGAGTGGTAAAAATGGAATAAAATTAAGAAATGATGAATTTTAACAATTAAATTTAGTCTTGTATTATGAAATATAAATGGTAATAAAGTAATTAAGATATATGATATGGTTCGGGTGTCCTCAGGAACTCCGGGGTGTTATGTGGTCAAATAATGTGTAATTGAATAAAAGTAAATAGTTTACCTTATTGTTTGTATTTTATTCATTTTATTACTACATACATTGTTTTGACTAGATATATTTCTAAATGTCATTCCTAGAGGCCTACTGAGTTTTACTCACTCCATACTCAAGCTACTTGATCGATACCAGAATATGCTTCATGTTGGTAGGATGGGATAAAAGAAAAGTCCATGTATAGAATGGAGATTTGGGATGGAGCATGGATGAGGGACTCGATCATGGTTCAGGTCCCGCTAGGGAGTTGTCAGTGTCTTTACTATTGGGTTTCATTTTGACACCTGACACATATTCTATAATGGAATATCTACTATTTAGTTTTGATATTGTATTTCTGGTTTTGGTCATCTTGTGATACTGGTACTGTTTTGGTCATGGTTATATGTCATTTTGTTACTGTTTAATTATTTCCACTATGGTATTACTATGATGAATAGGGTATAATCTCACAATTATCGATATTAGACCCTTACTACTAATCATAATCATATGGTGTATGGCAAGGTGCACCTGAGGTCAGGTAGTGAACCTGCTCGGGGAACTATTCTGTGTCATCCATTCTAGGACATTACAAAGTGGTATCAAAGTAATTTTTTTTATTTTTTTTATTACTTATTAGTAAATTTATATAAAAGACTAGAAATATTTGTCCCTTGGATATGAGATAGTTCATGGGATTTGTTATCCCAAGTATGGGGGTTGAACCATGTACCTAGGGTGGGATTGTTTCTATTTTTTTTTCTTAAAGTTGAATATTATTTCACATTGTGTGTCCCAATTCTTTTGAGATTTGATCATTATTGATGAGATTTTATGATATTCAAATCTTGGCTCAGAATGGAATGATATTTGAGTATGAATACAACATTATAGGAACTCATGACCATTTTTTACATGCATCATTTTATGTATGCACAGGAAAATGATTTTTGGGTACATTGTTTAACATAAACATTTTTTCATGTTTGTGAAATTACATTAAAAATGTACCTAATATTAATTGAGAATTATAAAATTACACAGGATTACAAAATTTGGTATTTAATCATAAACCTGAATATGGGAATTATATTACCCTTTGTTATTCGTGACCTGGAGAAAGGATGACTAAGGGTAGTGATGGAGACTCGGATTTGGTCATGTGGTGAGGGTTTTTGAAAAAGACCTATTGTGCCTTATTGTGATTTCAACTTACATGAACATGATAATTTGATTTTATGTTTCCTAACATATGTGTATTTAATTGTAGATATATTCCTCCATGATGATGCATTTTGAGAGAATTGCATGAGGATAAGGTTGGAGATGCTCCTCTTTTAGTGGAACTCGAGGTATTAGTAGTTCCGGTTGAGGAATTCAATGTGAACATCTGAGAGAAATTTGTTCTCTTAATTAATTTCATGGAAAGATAACTAGGGAGAGTTGTGAAATGGATTTATGATCTGACAATAGAGTTCTAATTGAAGCACCCTATAATTTTTACTAGAGAGGGTGGACCTAAAGCAGTTGTGTTCTTGATCAAGTCTATCACAACTATACAGGACCATAAGGACACTCCTACTAAGAAGAGAGTCAAAATTCATTCTTATATGTTTTTCGGATAATCAATGTGTTGGCGGGAAATACATACTATGGATTCAAAACTGTATAATATGGAATTGAATAACTTACAAGAGAAGTTCATGGAGTACTTCAATCTTGAGATGCTGAGGCAGGATAGAGTAGCTAAGATCATGAGACTGAAATAGGGTAAAATTTCCATAATGGACTAAGCGGGTCACTTCATATATTTACAATGCTTTGTTCTAGAATTGATGGGAGTTTATGCTATTGCAAAAAGGCAGTTTCAGGATGGGTTTAAATGTGAAATTAAATACTTTGTTAATATCTACCTGATAAATATGTTTTCATAATTAGGGATTCAGGATCCCATGTTTGAGGAACCTAAAGAGGCCATTAGTTCCAGATAGGTGGTTTATACTAGATGGTCAAGAGGTTTGACTTCTGAGTGAAGGAAGAGTAATTATGAGAATGTCATTCTGTGTAGTAGAAAACAGAGTGTCTAGACAGAGGGGTCAGTTACATAGGACATTGCAGGATTTTTCTACCACTAGTGTAGTGGTGTATGCCACTATAATATACATTGTACCTAACCACTAGTAGAGTAAAGATATTATGTAAGGATTGGTCAAATATAGAGGTTTTATAGGAAACCAAGAAAAATGAGTAGTGATGGAGTATCTTGATAGAACCAGGGTGTGGGAAGGGGATATTCTACAATATATTACTCTAACAACTGGAGTTTTACTAGCCGAGGTGGTAGAGGTAGTTGGTGAGGTGCCTCTACGATTGAGTTCCAGTATCAGTAGAGTGGTGTAGCTTAGGGGAGTCAGACTTCATCACAGAGAAGATAAAAAGGGAAATTAAATGTCATTCATCATAATCTTGTGGATTGTGAGGTTATTCCATCTATAGTAAGAGGTACTATTCTTGTAGCATCTATGCTATCTAGTGCCATATTTGATTCTGGTGCCCCTAAATCCTTTATTTCTACATAAATTTTGAATGATTTGATCCTGGAGGTGAAGTTCAATAGTGGGGTTTTGATGATAAATACACAATTGGCAGTAAAATCAAGAGACACTGGTTTATGTAATGGGTGTTCTCTTGAGGATGGGGAGTATCATTTTCTATGGGATATTCACATACTTGATGAGTTAGGCATCAACATGATTTTGGGTTTGGGAAGGTTTGTATTATACCGAGCCAACATAGATAGTTACAACATGAGGGTGATGTTTACATCACCAATGGGTGACAACTACATAGGCTGATGGGAGTTTTTTCTTATGTGTTGATCACCAGAAGTCGAATCAGATGAATGTAAGGAACTGGTATCCACTTTCATGAATCGATGTTCCCATGGACTAGTTGAGGGAAGCTTGTGTATTTTCTATGATCAACTGGAGATCAAGGTTTCATCTTTTGAATGTTTAATCTTATTATATACTGAGGAATACTTTTAGAAGTAGGTATGATCTATATGAGATGTTTTTTATGTCTTTTGGGTTATTGAATGCACCAAAAGTGTTTATGGACATGATGAACAGTATATTCCATCCATACTTGGATCTATTTTGTGTTGTATTCATAGATGAAATCTTGGTGTACTCCCAGACATAGGAAGATCATTCCCAACATCTTGACATCATCTTGAGAACTATGATAGAGCATTAGCTATACTCCAAGCTATATATGTTCCACATTTGGATTGATTTTGTACACTTCTTGGATCACATCAACTATATTCAAGGTGTGCTAGTGAACCTAAAAAAGTATAATAAATGGTTTCCTAGGATAATAAAAAGACTATTTTTGAGATATATAGCTTTTGGGGATGGATGGATATTTTCGGAGATTTTTATAAGCCTTTTCATGATTGGAAGTGCCACTTTTGGCCTTGAACGAGAAGGAAATAAATATTGAATAGTCTGAAGCATGTGAGAATGATTTCCAATAGATAATGAATCAGTTGAAATAAACAACCATTTTGATTCAACTTGAGTCAGGTGAGTAGTACACAATGTTTTGTGATGCCTCTAGGATAGGGACAAGAGTAGTGCTGATGTTGGGATATCATGTTCTGGGATATGGGTCTTAGAAGTTGGTTCCACCGGAATGAAACTATTCTACACATGACCTCGAGTTGGCTATAGTGATTTTTGAATTAAAGTGTTGGTGGAATTATCTATTAGGCGATAAGTTTATTGTTTATACAGATGAAATGATATTAAATTATTTATTTTGGTAGAGATATTTGAATCTCAGAATATGAATGTGGGTTGATTACATATAGTCATTCTATTTTGAGCTCACATATACACACACGAAATGTTAAATAGAGTAGCTAAAATTTAGAGCAGGAAAAATTATAATCAAGTATTTCAGTATACTAGTGATGGGAGGAAAATGAGGGCTTTACTATCCAAGATTTATGTTATGGTTGCAGTGAGTCAGGTTCAGATGAATCTCATATTAGTTTTATTGGAGTCAATATTTTAATGATGGATTAGAGACAAGAAGTGTGAGGATCTGGTGTCCTTGACCTTGGGGGAATTCCTCGATGGTGGGGATTCACCTTCCAGTTGAATCATTGATCAGAATGAGATAATCATTGTCAAGAATTAGGTAGTTTTTCCTATGATCATGTGGGCGGAGCATATTCTTGAGTTTCAATCCTTGAAGTGGGTGGCGCATATAGGGGAGAATAACTGTAATGTGATCTATTTTGATAGATTGGATGGTCAGACATGAATAACGAGATAGTAGGGTTCATGACATGATACAACACTTGTTAGTTGGAGATGTTCGAGGACAAACAACATGGTGGTTTTCTACAACTGTTCACCATTCTAGAATGTATGTTGGATGAAGTGACATGGATTTTATGGCGAGACTCTAGAGGACACCTCATAAGAATGACTCTATTTGGGTGATTTGGGACCATTTGAAAAATGAATCACATTCATTACAAGTATACGAGACCTTATCATGGGAGAAATTGGGATAATTTTATGTTCAAGAGACAGTCTATCTGTACCAGGTAACATAGAATATTGTTTCAGAATTTAAAAAATGTTTTACTTCATGCTTCTGTTAGGGCCTAATGAAGGATCTTGGTTCATAGTTTCTATTATGTATAACATTCCACCCACATATAGATGGGAAGTTAAAATATAATATTAAATTGAATGAGGACATTCTAAGAGAATATGTCCTTGATTTTGGAGCATCATAAGAGAAGCACCTTGCATTGGTAGAGTTCTCCTTATAGAAAAGTTATCAGAAAACTATGCATATGGAACTATATGAAGATCTTTATGGTAGGATATGCAGATCTCAACTATCCCAAATGGAGCTAGGTGAGTTAGAGTTATTGGCACTCAGTCTCCTACAAGACACATCAGAGTCAAATTTTCTTATTTGAAATATTAATGATATAGATCAAATTATACAATAGTAATATGCTGATAAATTCCGTTGTACCCTAGATTTTACAGAAGGTTATCATGTATTCCTTCAACTATCAATTATATTGGGTCACCATAGGATATAGAGGTAAGAAAAGATGGAACCCAGGTTCATCAGGACATTTTTGGTTGTTGAGAGAATTGGTCTGATGGGATAATTATTGGTTCTGCAATAGAAATACAATTTTATTCACATGTCACAAATTTCGGGGTATCACCTCGACCCCTCTCATGTCATCGATGTAGATTCTGTTAAGCTTTATATAGGTGCGTCCTTTTGAGAAGAATCTAACTCATGTGTTGAATCATAGTGAGAAAGTGTTTTGGGAAAGTACCATGATGATAGTTCTTCTATTGTGGCAACATGTACATGTTCAATAGAAAAAATGACAGAGAGAATTAGATATGAGGGCCTATTGGACCAATCTTTTTTAGTTATAATCGTAGAGATTCTTGGGATTATAGCTCAATTATGTGCAATTATAAGGTGAAGAGAATGTATGATTTTGACCATTTTTTGAGATGTTATCGTATTTTTTTGGTACTCTGTTTCCTAGTTTTGAGTACTATTTGTTTGGGCATTACCATGGAGTGTGTTTGGGTGAAAAAAATAATTTTTTGATGGAGGAGGAAAAGTATATGGATGGCGCATGGTTTTACCAAACAGTGTGCCCGGACCCAAAAAATCATGAAACCATGGAAAAAGAGGGTTTTCACTATTGGCACATGGGTTTTCAAGTCGGGTTCCTTGTTAAGATAAACCATGACCCCCCCCCCAAATAGGAGCATTGTCAAGGATCACAGTTCGGGAAACTGCACACCCTTTCCCATCAAACCATACATATGGTTTTAATTAATCTGAAAATTAGTTCTTAATATAACCAAACACCAAATTAGCACCAAATTGACCCCCACTCGACCCCTTACATTTTTTTTGGATTTTGGAGGCTCACTGATGAATTCTGAAATACTTTCACTTCTGTTATTCACAATTTGAATCCCGGATTGAATATTTTGACCACTCGGGTATATGGTTTCTTTCCGTTTAGATCTCTCTCTCTCTCCCTCTCATATTCCTAAATAAATAGGGATGTTTATTTAATTTTGTATCTTGATCTAGATCTAAGTTTTTTTGGATATTGATTCATTTATATTTTTTAACTAAAAATTGAATCAAGATCTCATTATTCGTCATTGTTCCTCTAAATTTTTTCTAATTTTGATGGTGGGTGTTTATAAATCAATCATCATATAGGTTGTATATAATTCAAATTTAATAGTCTTTATTTCTATTATTTCTATGTAATTATATAATTGTTATTATATTAATATCAGTTGATTTTCTAAGATTAAATTAAAAAATATGGTGAATTAATTAATTGAGGGTATTATAAAATTGGGAATATTCATATTTTCAATTGAAATATTTAATTGTTGAATTCATTATATTGTTATTGAGAGTGTTGTACTTGATTAATTAATTCATAAATTAATTAACGAGAATGGTTGGGATTATGAAATTTATTAATTTAAAATAATTAACTGTTGAATTAATTAAGGTGAGATTGAGATAATTTAAATTAAATAATTAAATTTGGAAATATTATTATTATAATGAAATTATTGAGCTTGATTAACTAAAAGTCGAATTAATTATGGGAGATTTTTGTGATTATGAAATCAATCGATATAATTAATTAATTTTTGAATTAATTAATAGTATTTATGTTATAAACTAATTATATTTTATTAATGGAATTGATGCGATTAATTAATTATCTAATTAATTAATGGAAATATACATTTATGAAAATGTTTAATCTGATTAATTAATTTTAATATTGTGACTATGAATTATAAAAGCTAAAAATGGAATTCAATAACGAAATAATTAATGGTAACAATGGAATTCAAACATTTATTATGAAATATGAATGTTAACAATGGAATTGAATTATGAAATGAAGAGTGTAAATAATGTAATTTATTCAGGTATTATGTAATATGAATGGTAATAATGGAATTCAGACATGTATTATGAAAAATAAGTGGTGGAATTTTAATTTAAATATATGATATGGTTCTGGTGTCCTCAGGAACATGGGGGTGTTATGTGGTTAAATAAAGAGTAATTAAATAATTTTAAACTATTTAACTTATTATATATATTTTATTATTTATAAAATTACATACACTATTTTGAATGGATATTATTTTAGATTACAATGGTGTTGGTCTACTGAGTTCTACTCACACCCTACATGGTCTACCTAATCAGTACTTAAATATACTTCTTGTTTGTATGGAAAGATAAGAAAAATCCATGTGTTAGATGGAAGATTTTGGATGGATCATTGTTGAGGGAACCAAATGTAGTTTGGGACTCACTTAAGAGTTTTTGGATTCTTTACATTTGGGTTTTAATTTTTGACACTTGGAATGTATTCTAGCATGGAATATATTCTATTTAGTTTTGATATTGTATTTCTAGTTTTGGATAAATTGTGATACTTGTATTGTTCTAGTTATGGTTATATGTTGTTTTCTTATTTCTTATTTATTCCTACTGTGATATTAATCTGATGAAAAGGGTATAGTCTTCCCATGATCGACATTATAACCTCACTATTACATAGTAGCCTCTATAGTATGGGGTGGAATGCTTGAGGCCATGTAGCAAACTGACATAAGGCACTGTTGTGTGGTACATGGGTCAGAAAGATACATTTTCAATCCCAGTATTCTTATATTAGAAACATTTACATATATATATATATATATGAAACAATATATTATCCACATGAAGAATAATTAAATCATACCATCAATAAATTATTAATGTATATAATATATTTCATGAATGTATTTATATTATATCTATAGATTTGTGCTTCATCATATTTTCATGACTTGGTTTTGTTGGGACCCTTTACTGTGTCGATTGGAAAATTGAGCATGAAAACCTAATATCACCTCCAGTAGGGGAGTACATAGAGAGTTAAATCAACGGTATAAACTCATAATATTTATAATAATTAGAATGTGATAAAATAAACTAAACCACCTTACACATTTATATAATTTCTTAGATGATAATTGTAAATGTATTCAAGATTAAATTGAATATGATGTGTAAATAAAACCATAACAAAATATCAATGTTGAATAAAATTTAGTATGAATCCCCTCATACAATAATTCCCCTATTTGAATCCATATATACTTCTGAAACAACAACATAGAATTATAAGAATACATCAACCATTGCAACAATATCAAATACATCTATATAGGTGGGGGTAAAATATTTGTTCAAAATTATCTTCTTCTAATATATAATTAGTTTAAATAAATCCCAATTAATTTATATCGTCATATAAGATACTCAAAACAATTTAATCTCAATCCCACATATACACTTTTTACATTAAAAACCCATTCTCAAAATTAAATAAGGAAAAGAAATTTTCAAACAAAACAACTCATCATTAATATCAATATAAATAAATAAGAGAAAAAATGAACAAAATGGCCCCAAATACAATTAATACACACAAATTCTAATCAATATCATAACACACTTTCCCAAGTAGTTAACCATAAAATGATGACTCATTATTAACTGAATATAAATAATATCATGATTAATAAAAATTTTTTTTTTCACAATTCCTCTAATTTTCCCATCAAAAATAGTACCATGATCATATTTTAAATTATACTAGATTTTTCATAAAAAACATTACATAAAAATTATATGATATATAATATAAATGAAATAATAAAATTAATAATAAAAATACTAATTAAATTCAATAAAAATAAAACAATCTGTATTTAATCTTTAAAAAGTGGTGATGTTTTTAATACAAAGAGAATTACACTTGTATCAAAAAAATGTACTTATAAATATTATATCACAACATATTAATTAATATAATTCAAAATAAAATCATATTATTTGTGGTTTTTTGATACATATAATGTAACATGATATGTCACATTGCGATCCTACCCCTATCAGTCACATAACTAGTTGAGGAAGAATAAGCCATCATCTAACAAGATAGAGGATGTTTCAAAACAATAAGGGAGAGGATACACAAATTCAAATTAATTTTAAAAATAAAAAATGAAATCATACATATCAAAAAGATAAAAAAACATGAAACAAACATATATACTAAAAAATGGAAATGAATGGACAAATGTTTTAATATATAATAAAAATTCCAAATATATGAATCAAACAATAAATTATAATAAAAAATTATTAAACTATAATAATAACCAAGTTATAATATAGAATCATTTTATGAAAATAAAATGATCACACATAATAGTAACACTGAGGAATAGATTCTAAAATTCCTCATACAACATAATAACTTGAAATATGAAGCATTTAATCATAGTCAAATGTAAGTCACTATAAAATTTACCTATATAGTATCGAATATAAAATATAGTAGGATATCCTATGTGATAAGAAATTAAAAATTCATGCTAGTTTATGTATAATTATCAATGAATATGAAATCATAATATATATTCATAAAACTACATCCCAATTTCACCTCAATGGTGAATCTAATTCAAACCTTAATCTATGGAACCACCAAAATGTATGATTCTATATGTCATCATATAATTTTTGGATTTATTTTCAATATCATAACCTATATAATAAAAAATGTAACTTGATAAATAAAATTTATTATATAAAAAGTTTAAAAAATATTGAAAAAACTAGAAACATCATTAACTATCAATTAAAAAAACTAATAAACCAAGGGACCACAAAACATAAAATATATGTTCCTAGAAATGTAATTTCACAACTCCGTCATAATGGATCGTGTAATATCACAGACTTATTTTGAGGTATTTAATTATTTTAATATTAGTTTTAATTGTATTATATATGTTAATTAAATGTATCTTGAATTTATAAGGATGCTTGGTGGAGTCCCAGGAGTTCAAAACATGAAATAAGGTGTAAACAAGTATTATAGTAAAGATTTCATAGTTGGAGCAAGGTTAGTAGTAACAACTCTCCATAAACATGCTTTCATGGAGGATGTGGTGCATGATTGGTAAGACCATGCATGGGGAAGGACTATATTGCGGGGTCTTGGAAAGAGCCATCCCGCATGGCTAGCACAAGATTTTTAAAACTCTGCGGGATCCCAAGAGGATTTTCAAACTGACCCCCTCTTGGCTATAGGGTTCCACACAGTTGGCACATGGTTTGGCCAACTATGAGGCCAAACAACGTGAATAATTAATGATAAGGAAATTAACTATTTTTCCATCAGACCATAAGTACTCATACCCAATTTTCTCCACCCATAATTCTACAGTATCCAAGGGTGATTAAACCTTCCTCCGAAACTTAAGATTAATCCCCATCATTTCTAATCTATTTGGAGCATCGTTGGGTGAATATTTATGCTTTTGGTGTGTCTAACACTCCTCTTCCTTCCTTTTTCCGGATTTGGGATTATCGGGCCATTATTCTTCTTATGAAGCTCAAAACCCCTCATTTTCAAGAGGATTCCATGTTGGGGTTTGTAATGAGGTTTTAGTTTGATTCAAAGATCAAGGTTCGGAAATAGTTTGTCAATAGAATGGAGGTAAGTGGTATAAAAGTTATATCTCAAAGTCTTATGGTTAAATTTATGTGTTTTTGGTTGTGCGCTCATGTTGTTGTCATGTTTGTTGGTTTTCTAAGGTTGAAATGGTGAATTAATTGGTTAATTAATGAATTAAACCCCTCATTATTCACATGGGATGCATTGAGGTTTATTAGACTCAGTTATGGGATAACCATAAGGTGTTCTACTTTCCCAAACATGGAATTGAGTTGTTATGTATAGAATTGAAATGTTATGAGATGAATCCCATGATAAATGTATTAAAATATTATCTTTATCTATGATATGGAACAAATGGTATGAGTATTTGTTTTTTTAAATGTCATGAGGGGGTGTTTGGAAAATAATAAATGTGTTTAATGGATTAAGTCATGTAAATGGTAAATGTGTATATGGGAGAACGTATAAGGATGATATATGTGTTGAATGAAAAATGGATGAAAAATGGTAAAATGTGTTTAATGAGTTTTGGTTTATGATCGGTATATGCATTTAATGGTTAAAAAAGAAAATTCACATGACTTGGTTGTATGTGGGGTATTAGACTTGAGGCTCTATTCCCATTGGTTGGGTCCGACTGAGGCTCAAATCCCCACCCCTATAATGCATAGTTTAAGAAGCCATGAAGAGGATCTATTACCCTAATGAATGCATGGGATATGAATAACAAGATTGAGGCTCCAAGGTAAGTGCTTTGTATTTTTTTTTTAATGTCATTCCTTGTGATTTGGGTAACTTGAATAGTACACTTTTTTGATAATATATATGACCAGTATTGGATAAAGTTTATTTTATGAAAATGGTTAACCCTTAGAACAAAAGGTGAAATGGTTAAAGCTAATCTTATTAATTATTGGAGCATGGTTCATCTTTCTCTATCGTGTTATACATTATTTACCATCATACACTATCTATTTAGATTGAATATTTTCTATGCATTGTTATTACGGCGTAGTGTGTTATACTCACACCCTGCTTGGGATTCCATTAAGTACCAAAGTAAACTTTCTGATTGTAGGTCATGACGGGGGGAAAGGCATTATGCTAGATGGTTGATTTGGCAATGGGATGTACATGGATGAAGGATTTATACTTGGATTCAGAACCGAATCTTGGGATTCATATGTTTTCTTTATTTTTGATTTCCTTACACTTAGCTCAATATGACATGACAAAACATATTACTATTTCATTGTGGGATCATACCATTTTTTGGTAAATGGATTCAAGATGCATATTATTTTTTATCTATTTTCTTTATTTTTTATTTCATCTGCTATGGATTACCCTAATAAAGAAGGTATAAGTCAACAACATGTTTGATTAGAAACTCACTACTAGTCAGTAGCTTCTGGGGTATGGGGAGGGACACATGAGGTCATGTGGATACCTGGATCGGGACACTGAATATTGTGGCTATAGAGCCGAGATGTTATAAAGTTGAATCTGAGTGAGTTTTATTTTCTATTGTCTTACAATTTTGGGATGGTGGATGGGAGAATAGTAAATGCCAACCCATGAAAATGAGTGTGTGCATGTGAGTAGCTAACCTATGTATGGGGGAAAACCAAAGTTCCTAGGGTGGGAATGTTGAAATTAATGTTGGTTGTTATGGTTGGATGATATTTCACCTTGGGGGAAAGACATGTTAAGTGATATGACTATTTATTTATTTTTTCATATAGATGAAATGGTGTGAGGTTGTGCATACATGATTCATTTTAGGCACCTATAGATATATGTGAAATTCATCATGGTAGGCAGACATGGGAAGGACATATGGGATGACTAGGATAGAATGAATTTCATTTTTCCGTTAAATTTAGAAGAAGTGGTCTCTAATAAATATGATCAAAATTGGTAAATGGAAATAATGTGAAATAGTGGTTAAAGAATAGTGCCTAATGAATTTCCATAAATGGGTTAAAATCGTGTTGTGATGAGTTGAAAATATATAAATGTTCATAATTAAGAAAGATTTATGTTATAGAGGTAATATGGTAATATGGTGCATCTAATGAATGATTTGTGACTATGTATGTTGGTTTACCACATGTTGACTATGTACCATGGTGGCGATGGATGAGGGTAGTGATATATATGTGACTATATCCGTTGGGATAATATGTCTAAAATGGGTTGTTTATAGCTAGGAGAGATCATTCTATTTTACTAAATGTTAAATATTTATGTTATGTGTTTTGAGAAATGTGTTTGTAATTGTATAGAGATTCCACTACAACGACATGTGTCAGTTTGGTTATAAAAGGTAATTTATGAGATTGATCCTCTAGTAGAAGAGAATAAAATCCATTTGATCTAGGGTAACGTATGGAAGGAGATATTCTGTGGAAAAATTATATCATTTCATTTTGATTATTGAATAGGACTCATGGTGGGTTGTGCAATGTATGTTTGACTTGAATAGAGAGTTTCAGTTGCAGAACCCTGTGATGTTTTTTGGAGAGGGTGTACCTAAGTTAGTTGAGATCTAGATAGAGTCCATCTAGATTATTCTGGTTCAATGGGGTACTTCTCCCGAGACATGAGTCATGTTGGAAAATTATATGTTAGGAGGACTAGAAAAGAGACGGTGGGGTATTTTGGTTTAGACTGAGAAGGTAGAGGGTATGTTGTGGAAATATTTCCAGGAACTTTTTTTGAACATTTTTATCTGGAGACATTGAGTTAGGATAACATGTCAGATTTATAAGGTTGACCCAGGGGACTATTATGGTGGTTGATTATGTTGGCCACCTCATCACCTTGAAATTATTTGTTCTATCAATGGAAAGGTATGAGGTAGCTACGACGTGATGTTTTATAGATAGGCTTAAACATGATATAATGTCTCAGGTGAATATCTTCCATTTGAATATGTTTGATGAAGTAGTAGACCAGACCCTTCTATTGTAAAGGAACCTTAAGGTGGCTTCTGATAGATTAAATTTGGTTCTAATTAGGCAATCTGGTGGTGTGATTTAAGATAGTTGGTAGCTCCATTTAGAGATTTTTCACCAGGGAAGTGGTGGATAGAGTAGTCAGGGAAGAGGACTAGACTCTCAATGTAGTTATCTTATTTTCTACTCTTAGTGTGCCAGAATGGGACACATGAATGGTCAATATCTCAAAACCCAATTGGAGTTCCATTTGTGTTGAAGGATGGGGAATGTGAAATTTTTATGTAGGAACCCTCTTTAGATGGGTGGTTATGTAGGATCAAGACTGATGCAGAGTTCAGTTTGGGGTCATATACGCCATACCGAGTAGGAAGTTTGAGTTCTACTGGCAGTATCGATCTGGGAGTCTGATTTGGTACCCCATGAAAAAAGTGCCCGTACATGCAGTGGAGTGTCACACCAGGAACATAGATCAGAGCCCAAGACAGGGATACATGAAATCTCTATGCATTTCATCCTGCACCCAAAGGTGGTGACGTTGGACCATTGATAGTTACAGGTATGATTCTTGTAGATTCCATGATTTCTAGTGTTTTATTTGATACATTTTCATCACACTCTTTCATATCTGATAAATTTGTGAATATGTTGGGTCTATTGGTGGAATATATGTGTGCTTTTATATTGATCGACACACTATTAAGAGTGTGAGTAGAAAACATCTGATGACATAAGAAATATAAATTTATGGTTGGTGGGTACTATCACCTTTGGGACTTGTTTATGATAGAGATTTTAGGTTTTGATCTTATATTGGGGATGTATTGGATGGTATTATATCAATACCATATTGACTATTATCACTGTTGGGAAACATTCACATCCCTTAAAGGGGGGTACTCATATCCAATGTGGGGAATTGGATATCCACATAGGTTGTGAAGGGCCCATTCGTCAGTGGTTGGGTGAGCTCATTGCCTAAGTGGTATGTATTTTCCATGATAATAATATCATTAATATTCTTAAAATGATCCTTAATAGGTAAGATCCATCTCATAAACAACCTACAAACATTTCCAACTTAATCTACAATTTTAAAAAATCTATATATTTTAAAACTTTTTTTAAAATATCTATTAATGTGAATAGGTAAATAGGATATTTTTTTGAATCCTCTAGTAGAATCCTAGGAGATAAAATATCCAATATAGAACCTTTTAACATGAGAATATTGCTCATGAGGGTGAAAATATCACCAAGACTCATGGGTTGGGAACCTTGAGGGAATATAAAGTCTCCACAATTTACTCATGTTATCACCAAGTGGGATAACCATAGAGAATACTCTTCTAAAAAAGGTGTGTAAAATAAAATCCCCAAAATCATATATAGTATTCTTAATTACTATCCCACTTAAAAAATTTGATATAATATGTGGAAAAATAATAATTGTCTCAAATGTTATATGGACTACCCGAACAATGAATAATTGATGAGGGTCAAAAAAATACCCCATCATTGATTTTGAGGTAAACAACAATAAATAAATAATAATAAAAATACAAATAATATTCAAACTCACTTATGATTAATTTATTACCATTCTACAAGATAAAAAATAATCATCTCTATAATTTTTCCAGTTATCCATGGTTTTACACCACTTAGTGGTAAACTAATTTTCCTCAGAATAAAATTAATAACTCATATCAAAATCCCATAAGAAATAACTATGATGTTAGGGGTAAATGTCATAAAAATAATGAATATAGGGATTATATAGTTTGAATTAAACGTGTATAAACCATATGAACTCATTTTATATAATTTTATACCATTAACCATTTATAATCTTTGTGGGTAAATTTTTTAAAATTGATAAAAGATCTACATATAGTGATATTAGAAAATTTGAAAACCATTGTTGAAATTTTCACTAATATATCCCCTGAAAAAAAATATTTCATTATATATAAAAAACACATGAGGGTCACTCTTAAAGAAATATCAACCCATTGTAATGATCCTAAATTCATAAATCATGGTTTTATGAAGAACCCAACCATTCCTAATCTTACACTCATTAAACATCCTTATAAATAGGAGAAAAATTAAATGATACCCAAATATATCAAATTAATATTAAAATTAATATATTTATTCCAATTTATTCATATACTACCTAAAGTATTGGAATAATCTTGACCACCAATGTTTTGAACATTAAATATATAGATGTGAATGAAAAAAATTGTCTATAATGAATTATTATACAAATACTGAACAATAGTTCAAGGCATGATGGTGAAAATGAATAAGAAATAATTTGGAACCCTAAAAAAGTAAAATTTCTTTTTTTTATGTGTTCATAGAATAAAAATATTAACCGTTAAGAAAATCCTTTTTTTAAAAAGATATACAATATTTGGAAAAAACATATATCAAATTCAGTTTTTCATTTAATTTTATTACGTAAAATAAACTAATGAAATTAATTACATTAATTTGAAACTAATTTTATTTTTAAAGACTAACTCACATTAATATATATTCAAAATTCACTATTTTATAAAATGGATACCTCATCCATGTAATTTCAATTAAAAAATTAATGAATTAATGTAATACTTTTTGATTGATCTGAAACCAATTGTTTTATTTAAAAAACATATTTTTTATTTTCTATTTCATTAGTCATTCATTAAAAAATTTGAATGTAATGGTTATAAATATCTATTAATCATTTCTTTAAAATTAATGTCATACTATCCCCATGACTACTTGGGGCTGCTTTTGGACAGATGGTTCCATGGATCAGATATATTAGGGCTGAAAAATAGAGCTCGTGCAGTTATTCTTCATGATGGATGTTGGTGTTTATGGAAGACATGTAACATTTCTAGGTTTGAAGGGGTTGGCATCATTGGGTGTTCTATTATTATAAGGAAATGATCCCTCCTTATTGACATGGATTGTGGGATCATAAAATGGAGAGACTCTCCATCGCTAAGAGATTTGTGGGTGAGTTATTCTGTAGTGAAATGACCTACTTCGAGTCCAAGGGGCCATTGGGTGCTGTGAAATCAACAAGATATGGGATTAAAGATGATCTTTAATGGGTCTTGTATTGAGGGATTCATTAGAGGTTGCAGGGTGGTCTAGGACTATAGGGGCAGTGTTCTTCTAGAATCTACGACGTACTATGAGAGGGGAAGCTCCATCTATGAAAAGGATAATAAAATGTTCACGGGGATGAGGTTATGTTAGGAGAAGGATATGTCCATTAACCCAGTGAAGACTGCCTCTAGGAATTTTACATGATTCCATCCATGTTAAAACCTCGACTCCATGGTTGATAACTAATATTATAAGGATATGAAAATCCATTCTCAACAATTACAAGGTTCAAGTGGTATAAACATGATGTGAGGGAAATATAATGTTATTATTGTGGGTTTCCATATGCTAATAAATCTTTCAATAGAAGGAAACCAATAAATAAACCATTTAACTTTAGCTATAAGATCTTTCACTGTATTTTGAATTCAAATGTGATATATTGAATTTTACAGTTTCTAATATTAATAAATAAGAATTAGTCTACGACTCCATGATTTTAATACAGTAATACTAATAATTAAAGGTCCCGTTTATTATGGGATGAATATATTGACATTATAGTTATTCAAGGAATCTAAATAAGATTGTATGGTTGGTGATGGGGGTGAATCCACCCCCTAAAAAAGCCCAATATACGTCCCTTATTGTTTGGTAAAATATTGTTAATATTATATATTAATGAATGGAAATGAATGAACATGATACATTGTAAGAAGGACATAAAATATGATGAATTTTAAGATAATCCTAATTTCAAAGGTATTCTCCGAATTTGGAGGGTGCCTTCTACAATATTATTGAAATAGCTTGGAAGCTTATATCTACTTGGGATATTTATGTGAATTATTAATGAATGAGAAGATAACTAATGTTGTGAATCCATGCCAGAGTTATTAATATTGAGTGTTATTGAAGTCATTAATTTATTTTAATTGGATAAATTCTTTTAAAGGATGTAGTTGATGATGAAATGAAAATTCAATGAGGTATAAGAAACACTCTAAATTAGTATTTAAAATAACATTGATGTGTTCTATAGATGTTTGGAATTATGATTAAAATTTAAAAAATCATCGGAAGTTATTTTGAAGTTAGTCCAACATATTGATAAATAATAATATTAATTTATATAAATTTGGAGACATTTCAATAATTTTTGAATTCATGTGATAATGTTGATAAAATTAAAAATTCAAAGACTTTTTTTATTACAATCAATTTCATAAGATTTTAGTAGAGCTAGTTTGACTTTGTATTGATGTAATAATTTTTTCCCATGTGTAATACACTAAAAATTAGTGAAATGTTTTAATTTTAAGCCTTCAATAGAAACTATATGACATTGTGTACAATTCGTATGACTCTGTGAGCTTCGTACTAATATTGATTTTTTTGGACAAAAATTTTGTCTTGTAAGATTTCACAGAGTTTGTAAGTCTCACACATATGATGAATACTCTCAAGGAAGTATTTATAAAGTTATATATAATTTTACTCATAAAAATGAGTATTCACATAGGAATTTATTTTTTACTGAATACGAGTGTGGGTTTATGACATTGAGGAATAATTGTAAGACTTTTGGGATTTTATGAATTTTAATGATATCCATAAGACATTACCAGATTTTATAAAACATATAATATTTTAGAAAAATAAGTTGATGAGTTTATAAGATGTATGAGTTCTCAAAATCTATTAAAGGTATAAGACTCACAACAAATATATAATTCTATAGTGAGAACCATAAATTATTTTGAGGCCTTTGAATATATCAATCTATAAAATATACTAATATTTGTAAGATTAATTCATATATGATACGAATTTTTATACTATGTTTGTGTTTTTAAGAATATTTGATTCCTAATATATCATCTAAATGCATATGAAATTCGTCAAAAGGTACAAATAACTTTATAAAAACCATATAGTTCAACCAACATAAAAAAACCTTAAGGAGATTCTGGTGTTGTTTATTTTGAGAAAATAATGAATCAGATTATTCTCATATTGATTATTATTGTTTTAAATAACATTTTTTTATCCATGATGGTTACATAAAAAATTATCTTCATGGTACAGTAAAAGGAGATATATCTAGATATCAACTTTTAAGAAATGAAATAAATGTGAAGATACATGTGTTGTAATTTGTATTATAAATATCTAAAACTGATTTTTGATTCAAGTTGGATGAGAATAAGATGAGAATAATCTATATTATTTATTTTATAGATTAAATCATGATGTATTTATTTTTTATATAAACTCACATGCTATATTTAAGAACCCAGACCTTCTTTTAAGGTATGGGTTTTTTTAGTGGTGTTTTTGAGAAAAATAAGAGAATCGGGAAATTTATGGAGAACACTTTGGGTACTTTGGAGTACATGTTGTGTACTCGGTAGCCACGGATGACCATGTACTAGTCATGTAATGACTGATTACATGTCCATGTGGGGTGACCAAGAGACCGCCTAAAGTGGAGGCCAATTAAGTAAAGAACGCACTGCATACTTTTAATGAAAATGTCATGTACTTTAATTTTTAATTGTTATATCAGACTAGGGTTGCGTCTAATCGATAGAATCCTCTTCTTCCAGGGTTGCCTCATTTTGGAGTGACAAATACTAAATAATATTCTCTGAGACACCAACTCGTTGTCTATTCTCCAAATCATCTTTGTCTATTGCGTTGGAATCCAATCGATGAGTTCTTCCTTCTTCTAGAGCCCCATCTCTTGATTTCTCATCTATCATAAGACATCCTCGGTTGAATGTTTTTGACATTTTTGTAGATATACTGTGTTCAAGATTGATTCAAGGAATGGCATCAGCATATATCAATCGTACAATGCTGAGGTAGGTGGTTGGTGCCTTTCTGTAGTTAGTCAATGAATATTATGTGCAAAAGTTCACAATACCCTAGATCGAGTTATTTTGTGCTTAGGGATTTTTCCCCTATTAATTAATGATATTCCATGAGTTCCTGAGTAGAGGTTTATTTATTGTGATTAGGGTTAGTTTTCATTCCATTGATGTGTTTTCCATGTTGGTTTTGTTTTTGATCGTTTTTCATAGCTTTGTCAGATATGCTACTTATTTATCATTCCTAGTGTAGTTAGGATGGAGTGATATTATCTGATGATGTTTTATGATTTTGTATTTTTAAAAAAGTAGTTCTTGAAAGCTATTATCCATGAATTTCTTAAGTTTTTATTTGGATATTGAACATCGTTGTGCATGATCGACTTAAATAGGGTTGTGGGAACCTTTTGTAGTAGACCATAGAAGGAATGGATAATAAGGGATTCCCAGAGTGTCTGTTTATTTTTCATGTTGTGAGACCAATGAGAGGATGGACATGAGTTCTACCTAAATGTGTATTTAGATCCATTTTGAGAGACCGCATGGGGAATTAGACATTGAGTGCTTCGCTAGAGTGTTTGTAGTATACCGATAAAATACCATAGGGGAAATTGACGGTTAGTGCTTCCTCAGTCTGTCTTTGTTAAAGCTGAACCAGAGGGGTTAGAAATTGAGTACATCCCAGAGGGTTGCTTGTGTTTGATAGGTTTAACTAGAGGGGATATGCTGTGGGTAATTCCCATAGGGTTACTTGTTTTTTCTGCATACTTGATATATGCAAATGAGTGCAATTGAAACTACAAGATTGTTTAATTTTGACTACTTTTTTACTGATAAATTTTTACTATTGCCTATCATATATATTCCCTGAATTTCAGGGACATATATTAGAGTGGTTTCCTACTAGGATTCATCTCACACCCAGTTTGGGTCATGATTTTTATCCCAAATAGGTTATATTGCTGCTGGTATGGAAAAGGGAAAGTGTGCTTCTACCTCATGTTTTTTTATTGTTGTGGAGATAGAGAGCATGGGACTAAGATGTGGACTGAAATGATGCTGGAGTTAATTTTTTTTCACTGTTCTTTTGTTTAGTACCATATTCAATCATTGGGTCTTTTTTGGATTCTTTCCTAGATATATGTATCTCGTATCATTTATATATTTGTTCTTCAGTTGTTTATTACTTCTAGTTTTCCGATGTTTACTTGTTACATGTTATTACTGCTTCCTCTATTGTTATCTACTTATGTATGTTGAGTTAATCTACCTATAAGTTCCTAGTTTCCCCCTATCACAACCAAGGCCCTCTCTGCTAGTCGGCATCCTCTAGAAATTATGGAAATGTGTTTAAGGCCATGTGACCAACTGGGTATGGGGCACCACTGGGCAACACTCGGAATCAGAATGTTACAAAGTGGTATCAGAGGAATTCATTTCATATTGAATTACTATTTAGATCCTATAGTTAGGGATATTAGCGAATAAGTAGTTGGTAATAAGATGTACCTAGGAGTAGCTAACTCGTGAATTGGGAAAAGCTAATTTATCTCGATTGTTAATATTTTCGGGTTTTTCAATTATTACGGTTGATTTCATTTCACCATTGTGTGACTAACAAGTTTTGTTATGTTATTGTTGATATTATTGAGGTTATATTTCTATTTTAGCCAGATGAGATGATGGTATTCCATCTCATGCATCAAATAGGCACTTTCTAGATATCACATTTCACACATTCATTCCACACCATTTAGGGTGAATTACTGATTGAATGTTGTTGTGATAGATTTTGTGCTAGATAAACATGTTTTTGTGATATATTCCATGATATGATACCTTCTATTTGATATGGTATTTCTAATATTTAAATTTTACTTGAAGAAACACCAAACTTTGGTCCCTACGGTGTTATGGGCCATCTTGTATCATAATTTAGTGGATCATTTAATTGTTATTCATTTCATATGACATGTATAAGATTCAAAGCATTGATTTGAAGGCAGTATAGGCCCCCACAGATCGTAATTTGGCACTTTAATGTTCATTTCAGTGTTTTTTTGGGTTCTGGTGTAGTCTCTGAAGCTTACTGTCCGAAAAAACCCAGAATACACGACTTTTATGACTGAGTACACGCCCTGTATCCTTATATTCAGAAATGAACTATTTTTCTTAATAACATGTTCTGTACTGTATGTATATTCCATGTATTCTCTAACCATGTCACATCCTGTGTGGGATGAGACACGGGGTTAGAAAGTCATGGATGGAACACATCATGTACTAAACATACACACCGTGTGAAGAGACCATGTGTCCAGCCGTGTGACCAACGACATGTGTGGATTATGGGTAGTCAGTGCACACCGTGTCTGGCATCAATACTCTGTGTCGAGTTATCCGTGTAACCAGTCGTGTGACTAACATCATGGGTCAGTGAAGCTCTTTCTACTACACATCATTTCTAAAACAAACACGCAGTGTAGTCTTCCTCTTAGAGAACCATGTGAGTTAGTCGACTAGAATAACTCAGGAAGTGAAACATGAATTAATTACATGTAGTGTCTTGGGAGAACACACTGTGTGCATGGGGTGTTACATTATTAGGTTTGGTAGAGCACACACCCATGTAAAGGCTAGAAGGAACATGCTGTGGAGGGGACAATACACACCGTGTATCCACCTTTTTGAAATCATGAATTCATTCTTTATCCCATTACATTCATCAATTTATATGTTTTATTACTTGAAAATTTTGATCTATGGTGTGCATTCGACCTTGAATATTCATGCCGCCGATAATTCCTCTGGTTGTATGCTAGTAACAGGGAAGTGATCAGACACCAGACATGGAAGATCTGGAACTACTAGTAGATCCTCCCGTTGTGCCCATCACGACACCAGCCATTATTCTAGACACAGGTGACCAAGAACAGTTCTGAAAGATATTCATGTGGTTTATAAAAAACTTCCAGGGAGCACTGCATCCTGACCCGTCAATGTCAGAGTTGATGTGGGTCTGTTAGCAGCCGCATCCTCCCACCTTTTCAGGGAAATGAGGACCTCAGGCTGCCAAGTTATTGTTAGAAGACATTTTGTAGATCTTAGAGCATTTGAAGACACCCCTAGATATGAATGAAATTCATGCTATGTATATGATTTGGGATTCTACAAAGTGATGGGGGGATGTGATCTCACAGGTATTACACCAGTATGTTATGGAATGGGATGAGTTCCGGCATGCCTTCTATGATTATTTCTACTAGGAGAATTTGGAGGCTGATCCAGCCTGAGAGTTCCTGAATTTGGAACATGGTACTCTCTCAGTAATGGAGTCATTTCCTCACCTCACAGAGTTGAAGAGTTTCTCACCCATTCTAGGAGGTTATGAGTTATTTATGGAATGGATGTTTGAGGATGCTCACATGAATGACATCCAATCTTAGGTAAACATCTTCAGTATGACTTACATCACCTCTATATTGAACCAGACACTGATCACAGAATGCTATCTGAGGGATTCTGGAGAAATCATCTTGGGCTTCTCGGCATCTGGAGTTGGTACCCCATCTAGTGACAGTAGGAAGCACCACTAGGATTTTACATGTGGGGATCCAAGGATGTTGGATATTTATTCTGGTAGCTTAGTGGTGTGCTACCAGTGCGGGAAGAGTGAGAATATGAGGCCACAATTCCCAAGAGACATAGTGGATGTCCGATCTTTTGGAAAGATGGGTCATCTTCAGAAAATACGGTGGATTAGCTCAGGGTGGTAAGCCAGTTTCCCGGATTACTGTGAAAATACGGTGGATTAGCTCAGGGTGGTAAGCCAGGGTCGCAGGGCTATAGTATAGGCTATACTTTTGCATTGCAGCAGACCCAACAAGAGCAGGATCCCGAACCCTGAACAGTTATAGGTATGATCCTAGATGCCTCAATTTTAGCTTCTTCACTTTTTAATACAGGGGCTTCCAATAGTTTCATATTTTTTGGAGTTTTGGAGAGCCTTGGGCTATGTATCTTTACTCTTGTTGATGTATTGACACTGGATAATCTATTAAGGACAAGAACTACTTGTGTATGTCAGTGCATGGAGTTCCCTTTTCTGGTTGGTGGGTGTCACTTCTTATTGAACCATTATGTCTTAGAGATGATGACGTATAATTCCATTCTTATAATGGAATGATTAGTTCCCTTCCAAGCTGTAGGGTATTTTAATCTCCGTATGGTGAGTTTAATGTCACCAACGGGAAAATGTTTCCTACATAAGGGTGAATGGGATGTTCAAGCGAGCAGAGCACGACCCAAGCATCATGGGTTGGGAGGAGTTACATCCTAGATTACTAGTCAATATTTCAATGAATAGGGGACTTCACAAATGTACTTTCCTTTAGTGTTCTATCGTTTTAGGTATGTCTTTCCAAAAGAATTTTCATGTTTTCCTCTAAAGAAAGAGGTAGAATTTTCTATTGATCTTGTGATAGGAGAGGCAATAGTGTCCATTTCTCATTATAGGATGGATACAAAAAAGTTACATGAGGAATTGAAGTAGTTATTGGAGTTTCAGGAAAAGGGTTCCATCGAAAACTGTATATTTTCATGGGGTTTTCCTGTCCTATTTTCGAAGAAGTTGGATTGTACCCTCAGACTACATGTTGATTATCGGAATCTGAACCAGTTAACGGTCATGAACTGATATGCCTTGTCGAGGATTGAAGATAACTTGGATAAGATTCGTTGAGCCCAGCTATTCTCCAAGATTGACTTTAGATACGGTAATAATCAGTTGCACATTAGACCATATGATATACCTCTTACAGCCTTTTGGAGTAGGTATGGTCTATACGAGTACGTGGTTATGCCATTCGGTTTAAAAAATGCACCAGCAGTCTTCATGGCACTGATGAACTAGGTCTTCCATCCATATTAAGATTCCTTCATGGAAGTCTTCGTGGATAATATCTTGGGGTACTCTGACACTCAAAACGACCATGTCACACATCTTCATATCATTTTTCTGCACTGATAGAGCATCAGTTATATACTAAGCTCTCAAAATGACACTTTTGGATAGACCAAATTCAATTCTTGTGTCATGTTATCTCAATGACAAGAGTGTCAGAAGACCCAGATAAAGTAAGACCAGTAGTTTCCGGGGAGCATCCAAAGAATGTCTTTAAGGTACAAGGTTTTTTAGGGATAACTGGATACTACAGATGATACATACAAGACTTTTTGTGCTTATCAGCGCCATTTACGGGCCTAACTAAGAAGGGTGCAAAGGACTTTTGTTCAGATTTTTGGGAGTCAGCCTTTCAGGACCTTAAAGGGAGGTTGACTTCGACACCGATATTAGTTTTTCCATAGCTAGGAAAGATTTATACATATTACAATGATGAATCAGGTATCGGTCTAGTAGTAGTGCTTATGTAGGGGGAAGGAGTCATTGGGTATGTGTCTCAGTAGTTGAGTCCTTATGAGAGGAATTACCCGATTCATGATCTGGAGTTGGCAACAATTGTTAAAGCTTTGCACTATTGGATAAATTATCTATTGTGAGAGAATTTTGTGGTTTTTACCAACCACAAAAGACACAAGTACATATTTACCCATCTTGATATGCATTTAATATAGCGATGGTGTGTTGAGTACATTCAGTACATTGACATCGATATTGCCTATACTTCTAGGAATGGCAATGCAGTGGCAGATGTGTTGAGCAGGAGGAATCAAATACATGATGTTCAGGAGGCCAGTAGTGAGTGACGTCTTATGGCTCTGTTCTTTGAGATGCATTTGGAGGTGCACGATAGACAGGGGAAAACTTTTCTTTATTCTATTGTTGTTACCTCTTTTATAAATGATCAAGTGATAATGAGAGAGCTATCAGATTTAGAAGGCCTAGTCCAGTGGGATAGTGTGATAGGAGAAGATCCTATTCTTTGATGGACTGTAGGTGGGGATGAGATATAGCATTTCCATGGGTGTGTATGCGTGTCAGCAGACATGTGCAAGGAGCTGACGCATGAATTTCATTCCTCAATTTGGGATGTTCATCCTTGCATCCTTAAGATGTATCGAGATCTACACCGTCTATATTGGAGCCCAGGTATGAAGAGCTATTTTTCTAGTTTTTCATGTGGTGTTCCACATATCTACAGGTTTAGACAGAGCATCAGCGACTAGTAGGGATTTTACAGAATCTATACAATCCTAATTGGATGTAGAATAATGTCATGATGGACTTCGTGACAGTCGTACCGAGGTCGCCTCATTGGAATGATGAATTTTGGGTTGTCAATGACAGACCCACGAAGGTTGCTCACTTCTTGTTGTTATAGGAGACCATTAGTGTTGATGAGATGGGAAGGTTTTATATCTGATAGGTTGTACATATACAAGCAGTTTCACACTCCATAATTTTAGAAAAGGATGCTTGTTTTACATCTCAGTTCTAGCAGGGATTTTAGGGGGTTTTCGGTTTATAGGTACTTCTAAGTACATATTACCATCCCCTGACTGATGGTCGGTTTGAGCATACGATTCAAGTGATGGAGGTCATGCTTCAAGCACGCATCCTAGAATTTGGTGGTTCTTCGGAAAAAAACATACCTATTGTGGGGTTTTCCCAAAATAATAGTTTTCAAGCAACAATTCAGATGGCACAATATGAGGATTTGTATGGTAGGTCATGCCGATCACCCTTATGTTGGATGGAGGTAGGAGATGCAGCAATGTTGGGACCATGTCTTGTACAGGAGAACACAAAGAAGATAGAGCTGGTTTAGAAGAGTATGGATACTGCATAGTCATGGCAGAAGTCTTATTAAGATCTAAGGATATGACCTCTGGAGTTCAAGGTTGGAGATCAAGTTTTTATATGTGTCGCACTATGGTTGGGACACAAGAGTTTTATTAGATAGGTCAAGCTTTTCCAATGTATTTTGCACCGTTAGAGGTTTAGGAGAGAGTCAGGATGGTTGTATATCAGTTTCAATTAGCTCAAATGTAACAGGATATGCACGACGTCTTCCATGTATCTCAGCTACAGTGTTACTTCTTGGACCCATTTCATGCCTTTTAAACCGAGGAGGTTGAGCTAAAAGTGGACACATAGTTCGAGGAGTATCTTATTAGTATTTTTTATTACAGTGCAAGGGTTCTCGAAGGCTGGCCTTTTCCTCTGGTATGAGTGATATGGATGAACAGGTGAGTACAGGATGAGACTTGGGGGAGGGAGGTCGATGTACGATTGTAGTGGCTAGATCTGTTCAAGGATTCTTCTTCTACAACACCTTGCTAGGGAAATTCAGGGACAAATTTATTTTAGCGGGGAAGTTTTTAAAAACCCATACATTCATTTAAGGTATGGGTTTTTTATTTTATGGTGTTTTTTGAGAAAAATATTATAATCAGGAAATTTAATGAGTACACGACATGTACTTTAGAGTACACGTCGTGTACCCGATTGACGCAGGTGACTGTGTATTGGCCGTGTAATGACCGAGTACATGGTCGTGTGGGGTGACCTAGAGACCACCTAATGCGGAGGCCAGTTAAGGCATGTACACACCCTATACGTTTGAAGAACACTCCATGTACTTTTCTTTGTAATTGTTATATTGGACTGGGGTCGCGTCAAATCAACAGAAACCTTTTCTTCTAGGTCTGTCATGTCCAAGAGTGACAGATACCAATGAATATTCTGTGGGCCTTCATCTTATCATCCACTCGTTGAATCGAACTATGTCAGTTGCATTGGATTTGCATCGATGATTTCTCCCTTCTTCTAGATCACAATCTCTTGATTTACCCACTTTCGTGAGATATCCCTGGTTTAATGTTTTGGATGTTTCTATAGATCTAACTCATTCAAGATCGATTCCAGGGATGACGCCAACATATATCAATCGTACAATTCTTAGGTAGGTGTTTTGTGCCTCACCATAGTTATTCATTGAATATTATATTCAAAAGTTCCCAATAACCTTGAGTGGGGTATTGCGTATTTTGGGATTTAATCCATGTGAATGCCTGTTATGCCTTGTGTTCCTGAGTAGAGGTTGTTTGATTTTGATTAGTGTTATTTTCGATGCTATGTATGTGTTTCCCATGTTCCTTTTTTTCTTGACCATTTGGTCTAGCTTTTCTAGTTAGGCTACTTGTTTTCCAAGATGATCGTTGTTAGGATAGAGTGATATTTTATAATGTTGCTATATGCTTTTAGCTGTTTAGCCAAGTAGTTCTTGAAAGCTATTTTATATGTTTTTTTTCATGTTTAATTTGGAGGTTGAACATAGTTGTGCATGAATGACATACACGGGGCCATGGGAACTTGGTTTAGTAGACCATAGCGGGGAATGGATGCCGAGGGCTTCCCCAGAGTGTCTATTTACTTTTCACATTGTGAGACCATATGGGGGGATGGACATGAGTGCTCCCTCCTTAGAGTGTCTATAGATCCACATTTTGAGACCAAAAGGGGAATTGTATGTTGAGTTCTTCCCTAGAGTGTTTGTAGTTTACCGATAAAAGACCATAGAGGGAATTAATGTTTAGTGCATACTAAGTGTATCTTTTCTAAAGCTGATCCATAGTGGTTAGACAGTGAGTACTTCCATTAGGGTTTCTTGTGTTTGATAGGTTGAACCATATGAGATTGCTTGTGAGTACATTCTAGAGGAATAATTTTTTTATTGCTTCTTAGTTGATATATTAAAATAAATGCAATTGAAACATTATGATTATTTATTTTTGAGTACATCTTTGTTTACTGAATTATTTTTCGTATTGCCTTCCATATATATTAACTGACTGTTAGGCCCAGATCATCGGGTGGTTGCATACCGGGATTCATCTCCCACCATATTTGGGTCTTTATTTTGGGTCTAAACATCTTATATTACTTCCAGAATATATAATGGTAAGTACCCTTCTACTTAATGCAATTGATTTCCCTGGAGCTAGAGAGAATGGGACCGAGGTGAGTCTTGTGATGCTATTGGAGTTTATTTGTTTTATTTGTACTTTTTTTGTTCTGTATTCCAACATTGTGACTTGATTGGATGGTTCCTTAGAAATATATATCATGAATAATTTATATATATTTCCCCCAGTTGTTTATTACTTCCAATATTCTGATTTTTATTTGGTGCATGTTATTACTGCACCCTCTATTGTTATCTATTTTTTTCCGTTGCATTACTATGCTAATGAGGGCATAGTTTCCCCACTATCACAACCAAGGACCCCTCTACTAGTCGACATCCTCTGGTGTTTGTGGAAATTCACTAGATTCCATGTGACCAATCGGGTAATAGGATCCTCTGGGTGGCCCCCAGAACCAGGACGTTAGAATATTAATTAAATGAACCACACCATAATCTATATTCTATATTTATTTGAATTTATTACTTTAAAGATTTTTTTTAATTTATATACAAATATGAGAATTAAAAGAAGAGTCTTAAAGAATGGTGGGATAAATATCTAATATATATATATATATATATATTATAGAAAATTTATAAATGTTAATTAGAAGGAAATTTGTAGAAATATTCCAAGGATAACCATTTAATAAAAAAATGAAAAAATAGATCATGTGGAAAATCCATCTATACAATCTTTGGGAAATTTTAGTAGAAAATTATATGGCATCACAATATATAAATAATTAATAATGATATAATAAATTCAATATATCGAAAAAATATATTTTGTGACCTACGTATAAAATATGATAAGAAAGAGGTGGCATTAGAGTTTCAAAGAGTAATATTGAGAGAACTTATAGAGATATTAAAGGAATGAAGAACCTGCTCATCTTCTACTCAATAAATATGAAATGGGTACCAAAGAAGAATACATAATCTAATAATTTCATCTTGATCACATTTATATTTTCATACAACGACTAAAGAAGAAGGAGATATATGATACTATGTATTATAGATTAGTGAGAAATAATGAAATATGAACAAAATTAGAGAGAGAGATCAACATTTCAATTTTTAGTATTATTATTGATGTTGAAACATTCAATGTGAGGAACTTATAGGCTATTAATATCAAAGGATATAATGTTTTTTATTCCTATAAATTGAATAAAAATGTAATTAGAGATATTGTATTAAAGTAGAGACTGAGTTTTATTTAACATAGAAGATAATATCAAGTCATTTTTAGACACTGATGATTGAGTAAGTGGATATGTTTTTGTTGATTCCTAACATACTATGATTAATTAAGATTTACTGGAAGATGTGATTATTTAAATACTAGTAAGGATATTTAACTGCAATGGGTCCTATTAATATAGTTAAATATTTGAAATAAAAATTCGTTTAGGATTATACCTAATACACATAAATGTATAGTGAGAAAACATGGGTACAAATTAATCCCTACCAAAATCCACATGTATTTATTATAAGATTATAGTAGAAAATATATGATTCAGAAATCGTAGAAAAAATGTGTAGGTTTCCTGGAGGGGTCTAAATCTTGAATAAATCAATCATGAAATATTTTACCTTATTCTAATACATTTAATGTGTTTATTTTTTGGTTGGTAAAATATAAATAGATCCATCTCTATTATCTGTAAACATTGGTTCAAATACCCATGGGATGAATGTTAAAATATGATTTTGAATTTGGTAAATGAAACAGTCAATCCTGATTCACCACACAGCTTAGGTGTCTACACTGGTCCACAATGCTTCACATGAGGTATCATAGACAAATAGGTTCCCATTTTTTATCTATATTAGACCCAACTATGTTTTAATTGGATTTTATAATGTGATAATTTTAATTGTTATTAGATGACCCTAAGATAGTTGATTCAATTATTATTCATGTTGCTAATAAAAGGGATATTTCATTAAAAACATTTATAAATGTGAAAAAAATATAATAAAAGAAGTTGGGGAATAACATAAAATAGAAATATGGAAAATCATTAGATTAAATTAGTAAGAGTAGAAAGCATCTTTCTAAATTGGATTATGATTCATAAAATGAATTAAGTACAAGATATGAAGAAGGTGAATATAATGAATTACGTAGTGGTTTGAAAAATGAATTTAATTATTATCTAAAGAGTATTCCAATATAATTAGCTATATAAATATATATTTACATAAAAAATTTAAATAAAAATGAAAATTAACAGAAATAACAAGAAGATGCTCCAACAGAATAGGAATTATCAAAAAGGGGAAGAAGCTATAAAAGCATCCCTAAACATGTGAAATTAAAAGATAAATCTATTTCACATTGAAATAAAATAGAATTTTTATTGATGATGAATTAAAATTTTCTATTAGTGAGAATCATATTTTTCAGAATGTTTTCAGGAAGTGATCTATGCATTAGTGAAACTACATAAAGCTTGTATGAATGGTAATGATACTCATATTGAATTTAAATACATGAAAGTGAAAGGGATGGATAATTCATTATTACAGAAAAATAGAATTCATGAATAATAAATGAGTAATATAAAAATATTTTTTAAAGAGAGGGTGAATTAGGTTGATGGCCAAAAATACTTGTTAAATATGAGATTAGTATAATTTGTTATCAGGCTAAAAAATCGAGAAGTCATCCATATAGTTACTTCACAATATTTTTTTTGAAATTATGTTGGCAAATATTTTTTGATAGGATTATTTCTTCTATGAAAAAAATTTATAGAAATAGGATCTTGGAATAATCACTTGATTTATACAACGAATGCTTTTGAAAAAATGCATCCATTTCCATAATTAAATCTATTGGCTCTAAAAATATTTTAACTACTAGTGTTTGATTAAAATAAAATACTAGGAAAATATAAATTATTATTAACTCACACAGACAACGAAATGTTTCAACGGTGGATTATATTATGTATTTAAAAAGTGTCACTTCATATCAAGCCCAAAATTATGTGGTTTCCACACAAAAAATGTAAGCATTAAAATCTGGAAAAACAGATCTCACAAGAGAAAGAATAGGGGTTTTTTCATCACTTATTATTTTTTGGTGGATTAAATAACTTGTCCATTGGTTTTTGGAATATCATGTTAACATGTGGATGTTGTAGAATGCATAAATTCAAGGGTAGAAAAGATAAAATCCTAGGATAATCCTTTTGGACAGATGATGTTCTCATAGAAAAATAAACATTGGTAATGTAAAAATAGATTTAAAAACATGATAATTTATGTGAGTATTGCAAGAAACATGGTAATTTATATAAAAAAATTATGTACCATTCCAAAAAAACACTTTTCCACAAAAAAATTCAAACAATAATATTATGAATAAATATTAAATAAGAAATAAAAGTATTTCATAAAGAGTGTATAGCAAAATATTTTGGAATTGTGGGCTCCTAATATGGAAATAATGAAATATAAAATTGATTTCAATATAATAAGGAAAAACGGATTCAACATTAATAGGATAGGACAAATCATGGACCACTATAAGATTTCTATGAATCTTAAGATATAAGGGATAAAACTAAAAACATCAAGAGTAAATAAAATTGAGAAAGGGATAATAGTAGTGGTTTACTTATTGAGCTAAAGAAGAATAATATGAAATTATTGGTAAATATTCATAGAAAGATAGCTGAGAGTTTGTTAGAAATGTGTCTGGATGTTATAAGAAGATAATGTATTCCACTAAATAGTGTATGAGTTATATTACATTATAAGAAGAGTTGTTGAAAACTAATAGATGATTACCTTTAATTACTGCTATCAAAGTCGATACTAAAAATAAGTTTCCATCCAAAAATTAAGAATGTTGGCCATACTATAAATAATAAGTTTCCATTTGTGTATTATCATTAAAAATATCTTTTAATATGGGGGATTCAAAAAATAATCAATATTAATAGATTGATAAAGTAAAAAAGGTTGTTTTAATTAATGATAAATATATAGTAAAAATATAACCATACTTCCTGGAGAGAAATATGTTGGGAAATTCAAGAGTGGAGTATGAATGAAGATATTCAAGCACTCAAAAGCCTTAACAAAAGATGTATCTAATATTAGAGATAAGTCTCAACCCTATATATATCATTGACGAGATGATGTCATACATACCATATTCTCATATTTTTGTAAATTTTTTATCATGGAAGAGGTAATTTAAGTTGAATCATGAAAGAAGAGAAATGGTGAATTTTGTAATTTCTAAATAAAAATAATTTCATACGTTATACTGATTAGTAATTAAAAATACATATCACTCATGAAACTGTATCATACATACATGGAAACACAATTGATAAATATCATTGGATTGAATCCCTTGATGGGGTGATGAGATCTATTCTTTGACATTAAATCAGGGTATCTAAAAATTCCTTAAAAATATTAAGGATGAATATAAATTTATATTTCCTATATTGCATTGTTTATTATTTAATATTATTATTATGTGGAAGTTATTTTCCATAGAAATGTGGGAGAAAAGTAACTTCCACTTAAGAGTTATTAATGTGATTGTTCAATGATGAGTTCTTGGTAATTAAATCTCTTCAAAATTAGTTTTTTAACACATAAATGAATAAAGACTATGTTGGTATAATATTGAAGAAATATATAGATAATATTTTTTTCCCAATTGATAACTCATTTTTCTAGAAATGGTAAGCTCTAGTAGACTTATATTTCGTTAATTGATGATTCATTTCTAAGAGAAAATGTGCTCCCGCAAATATCTGATGTAGAAACTGATTTCTCTAGTCAAAAATTGATAGGAAAATTAAAAAGGAGGAAAAAAGTGGACAAGATTCATTTCTAAAAATTAGAGTAGAAAAGTGGTATATGATTTACCCTAAAACCCCCACTACACCCATGGAATCATAATAAGTGGGAGAATACCCTACACTATCCTTTTAATTTATTGACAACAGGGGTGGAATGATATTGAATTTATAAATGATGTTGGTATTTAAAACAAATATTAAAGGAGATATTTATATTACGTATTGATTTTATGTTGTATTTATTATCAATTTAGTCATTAGAGAAAAGTAAAAGTGATGGGAAGATGGGTGATTGATGAGTAATCCACAAACTGATAATTTTGAGTATACTACTAATACTATTGGTTAATCTAGATTAAATATCATTTCATAATAAATTTTAAATTATAATGATTCGTTTTGGTAAGTATCCACTAAAATATGATTATATTTTATCTTATCTTATTTTTATTGACAAATGATGAAGTTGGAGAGTGTTGTATAAAACATTTTTAAATGATTTTGGAAATATATATATATATATATATATATATGGGGAAATTTAAAAAATATATTATAATATTAAGATCAAGATGAAGTTTTAAATACATCACTATGTTATTCAACACTGTGGCTGCTAACATAAGTGAGAAATTTAACAGCGGTAAAGGCTTCAAAGGAAGATGACCGTGCTGAAATGATATTCAGTAAACAATTAGAAGTACTCAAAATGAATGTTTTTAGACAAAAAAATTCCATGTTATTGTGCTATAGGGGTTTATAATTACTATAATAATTCATTGTATTATTGATGATATTATGTGTTGATTTTAAGAGTTTGAAAATAAATTTGATTAATTGAAATACATCTAAATTAATTTCCTGTTTTTTTAATTCTTATGATAATTTTGAAAAAAGGAATATATAAAAAAAATTTAATATTTTCAATTTATTAAGAGCTTATAAAATATCATATGACTTTGTGAGTGATGTTAGACATATAGAATGTGAAAAAGACTTTACACCTATCAAAAGTTTTATGTTTAAAAGACTTCAATGAGAAAATGTAATGCTATGATTATTGTTTAAAACACTCAGTGAACATTGTAAAACATCATATATTTCTAAAAAATGTGACCTTGGAATATTCCATAGAGTCTATAAGACTTGTAATTCTGAGTAAGACTCAAATCACAAGTCTTTATAAAGTTTCATATGTACTTTCTTTTAATTATTCATATACACATAATTCATAGTGATTGATCAATTTGACTATCATTGTACACCATTATTTGAGAAATGTATTTCTTTAGATATTGTAAAAAAATTAATGAGGAACACTAAGTGATACATACATTCTATGAAATTATAGTATCTTATAAAAATCAAGGGTTGAGTCTGTATGATATCATTGGTCATTGAATTTAGGAAAGTCAGAATACTCACCTTGTGTGATGAATAGTCTATTGAGAACAGTATAGGGTGTTGATATTTCATAACATATCATCCCACACAAGGAACCATGTTTCATAATATGAATTCCTATATGTTTTTAAGGCTCAAAAAACATGTGGAAAAAATATTACGGGATTCCATAATTATATATTTTGATGAATAAATGATCTTAGATGAAATTAAAGGTGATTTTACTTGAATAAAACCACCATAACCTTGTGATCTAATATGGTCACATAAAAAAAGATATTTATAACTATTGAAAATTACATTTTTATGTGTAGAATTTCTTTAAAATAAAATTAATGTTACTATTCTTGTATTATAATTTATATTCTATATATTCCCAATGGATTTTTGAATCTAGTATAATGAGAATAGGATGTAGTTGAGATACTATATAGTATTTATAGATTCAATCTTGATGTCGATATTGTTTTCATGGAGTCTATCATGCTTTAAATGGAATGATCTATGCCACAACCAATAAAACTCTATGATTTTAATATAAAGGTTTGAGAAATAATTTTCTTTTGGATTTCTATAGGAATATGAGAATGAAATAACTAGGATGGTATCCTAGTTGGGTAAATATATAGATGATATATTTGATTTATAGAAAAATGTAAAATGGAATGGATAAGTGTATTTGTGAAAGTGTACTTGGGACAACTGTAAGAGGGAAATTGAAAACTAAGATCATAGGACAAACCCAAATATATTAGCATGAGACAAATTCATAGGGAAAAATTATTATGGAAATTAACTATTCAAATATTATTTTCATTATTAAATATATATATAATATATTTTTTATAAACAAAATATAATACCCAAGAATAAAGTGATTGTTATAATGTTTTAAAGAGTTAAGTTGAGAGAATATTTAGATCTCTCATAGGAATAATGAACATGTTCTTGTAGTAAATAAAAAATACCAACTAGGTATCAATGTAGAAGAAGGAACTAACTTTTTCCAATTTGATAAGATTCTATTTTTTTGAATAAGTGAATAAAAATTAGCTATTTCATACTCTATATTACTTATGCAGTTATAATGAAAGAAGATGATGAAGCTTCAAGAGATAGAACAATATATTTATTTTCATTCTTATTATTGGGGTAGTTCCTTTAGATATGAGAAGATATTGGTTTATTAATTTCATTAGTGCTCATGCTAGGGTATCCTATAAATAGATTCTGAATAAGATCTGGGATTTTTTTAATAGTAGTTTCCAAATTGAATATAATATAACAAACAATATCATATTAATCTAATATTATAATGATTTTAGGAAAAAATATGTTTTTGGTTATTCTTTAAATACATTGTTGAATGAAGATATACATCAAGAGGTTATGTATTGAAGACCAATTGGGAGATAAATGTACAAATATATTCTACATGTTTCGTGGTATAATGGACATGGAAATAGTTTTAGGATGATACAAAACACCCTATGATGGTGTGAGTAAACATTGGGGTACCAAAAAATCACTACCCAACTTCTCTTGTATTCATAATAAGATTATAGTGGAGAATCTGTGACACTGACTTCCAGAGAAAATTAAGGACTATGTTTCTCATTAGGGCCTGAACCATTTAAAAGTACAGTGATAGGTTATTACATTACATAAATTCTTTTCATGTGTATACTGAATGATTGTTAAAATAAAAATAGATACAACTAGCTTAAACATAAATAAAAAAATTAAATTAATGAAGGATGATAAAGATAAAAAAATGATTTATAATTTGGTAAAATATTTAGCCAGATATGAATCACCATCCCTGAAAGGTTATTACACCAGGCCCCTTCATTTTACATTAAAAACAATAATAATACAAAATAAATGTACTATCAACCCATATTTTAAGGGAATTCCTAAAAAAATTTAACATAAAAACCCAATAAGAGTAAATGTAACCTACCTTAGATAATATATTGGATATTATCTTGAAAAATTAATGGGTATATAATCACTATATAGTATATAAAAAATTAAAATATATATATTATTAGTTAAAATTAAGTCACCATAAATCCATAAATCATATAAATTACACAAAAACTATTTTTATGGTGTACTTAAATTAAATTCTATAGTAACAACATTGATTTTACCTATAAATACCTTTATAATACATCAATAAATATATCTATTTTGATTAGGATCTACTATGATTTATGGAAACACACATATTTAAATCCTTAAAATACCAATTATAATGTGATATATGAATTATGATACAATTTAAAAACCATTTCTACATCAATTCACAATATATTTTCCTTTTATTGTGTTCATTCATATTATATAAACCCTATTTAATATTTTCTAAACTATACACTAAGATGTGCTTAACCCCAAAAATATTCATAACATCTTTTTTAACCTCTATAATATATTCAGCACATACTCTCTTATATAAGATTAATTAATATTGTTATTCATGGAATATATAAAAATTGAATCCCTTTTAAATGACTATCCGTATTATTCAATCAAAATGAATAAAATTTTCAGAAAAATATAATATTAATTCTATTTAAGAAAAATAAAAAAAACTAGGGATCTTATACTTATGATGGTTCCTTTGTAAAAAATAAAAAAGATTATATATCCTTATAAATAATTATTTATCATGATTGTTATAATCTCATCATACATTTTTAATTCATTATAAATATTAAATTAATTTATAATTTTACAAATCAAGAATTTAGGAAAACCATCGTTCTTATATGTTATGTTCGCTTCATCGATGTAACCACATCATTATAACATTTTTCAATTAAAAGAGACTTTAAATGTCCATCTCAATCAATGAAATTGAGTGTAATATCAATTATCAAACAATAAATACCATCACTAAAAAAATTCGAGTGATTTTGGTGAAATTATGAATAAGAAATGCATGGTAAATCAAGAAATAATCCTTGATAAGTGTTCAATGTTACATAATTTATGTTATTAGTAATGTGAAATTGATCCCTAATCTACTCTCCAAATCTGGCCCCAGGTCCCATTTTCTATGGGTATTAATAAGGCCCTTTTTATATCATTCCCATTGTACCACAAATTTGTTTTTATACTAAAAATTCCACACAATGAAGGAGGTCCTTCTAAATGATATATTGTTGACACAACTTATCAAACAATGATATTTTTATGTTATTCTTATGTCACATAGGTATGGTGAAGATCATATATGTATCATCCAAATTTTATATAATCACTAAGAAAATATATATATATATAAAGTCCCAATGTGTCAATAGGTAAATATTTTTTCATAGATATTCTACTAATCTATGATTCATTGTGACTGTATTTTTTCTATGTACTCATATCAATAAATAAAAATAAGAAAAGTGGCCAAGGGAAGATATAAATTGGATAATAATTATAAAAAATGTTCAATATAATGAACACATTGCAATTTATTACTCAATGTATCTTGAGGAAAATAGTTTTTGTTCATTTAATTGAGAGGCACAATCTAAAATCATCATGATGTGTTATCCAATATCCAATAACTTTAGTAGCATGTTATTACCAAATTTATTTCCCTATGGGAATCATTTATTCCCACAGGGGTAGAAAATTTCAAAATTTAAAAATAAGAAACTAGAAAAACTAGTTCTATAATTATTTTGTATAGGATTTTCATGAACTGAGTTCAATCACCTAAATATAAGATAGATTAAATAATTAATAAGGACCTAAAGTATTTAAGGAATTTAAATCTAGACTACGAATCATGGTGATTATTTATGAATTTGGGGGGATAAAATACTAAAAAAATGTACTACACCTGTAATTTTTTGATTCAAGAACTAAGGAATATAGGTTTAGAGTTTATCATTGTTGTTTCAGAATTAGGTTAAATAGATTTTGTTAGTCCATATGATCACTCACCCTGTCACTAAAATAACATTTCTAATGGTCAAATATTTTATGTAATTTATGAAAGAGGTAACCAAAAAAAATTAAACCCATAACCAATTTCCTAACAATTTTCATGGTGAGGGTTTAATTATATTTTTTAATTAAAATTAAAAAATTTAATTGACATGTAATGATCATGCATGTAATTATAAAAAGAAAATAATGAAGGGATTTAGAATATAAATACACAATTAAAATTAACCATAAAACCAAATAATATCATAATAACCCCCCCCCCCATAGATTACATATGCATCAAAAAATAAGTTTCCCACTCATGGAACACTTGAGTGGGTGAGTAAAATGATGATATAAAAAACCTATATAAATGAAGGATTATAACTAGTGGAGGATAATACATAGTGTAGATTTTATAGACCTCATCCATTATTGGATTTCTATACGAAATTGCCTACTCCTCAATTTATAGTTCTTCTTGGGTGCCCGAGTTACCTTTAATTCATGATCAATGTGACTTTCAATGAGGATCGGGTCTATCATTGATGAAAAATCAAGTCATGAGTCCTAAATATTCCACTTAAATTTAACTGAACATTCAAACTATTGAATCTTTGAAAATATCACAATTTTTATTCCCAAAATTGGATTCATACACATAATTTGATTTACTCCTTAAATTGGATTCAGAAAAAAAATTTAATTCATTCATGAAATTGGATTGAAGCCCTAAATTGGATTCAAGAAGTAAATTTCTAGTTTCTAGTGCTTAAATATCTATTTCATCCTATTTATTTAGTTACAAGACTCTTGAGACTATATAAACATCCTACATCATGGAAATCTATCTTTTAGTGGAAATCATGACCATTTGTTCACCTTTTTCTCATTTAACATAAATAGATGTGTCCATATAAATATAATTAATTATAATAAATAACGGAGAAATAATTATTCATTTATTTAATAAAATTATTTTATTGGAATATAAAAACTGTGCATAAAATTCACATATCTAATCCCCCACACTTTAATATAGACTTATCCTCATGTACAGAATCTTAACACACTAAAAAGGATGCTCAACCTAGCATTATTAAATTCAATTTCAATATAATAAATTTATAAAGTTGGAATCCCAATATTGAATCCTAACATAGGAAAATTCATCAACACCTCACATTTAAAAGAAACAAATCAACTGAGTATTTTACCTTTCATAGTTTGAAATAGTCACACCTTTTAAATACACTATTCTTTTTTTAATTCATTATTAAAATGAATATAATTTCCAATTTATGCCTATTTATATTATCTAGTCATTATCAAGGTACAATTGAGAAATATATTTCATTACAAACCATAAAATCATGTCACTTACTGTAGTGTTACAAACCTTATATTATCCCCCCATGTAATGATAGAAATCATGATTAATTATGAGGGATTATCATAAAGGTTCAAATGTCTCAAAGGCTTAAGAGTAAGTGGGTAATGATGTGAAAATAATTAAATTTTAAAAATAAGGTGTGAATCAAAATAATAAAGAGTTATATAAAAAATAATCACAGTTTAAATCTCCCTTTATAGATGTCATCTTCACCCCACAATGCTCATGGTGAGCTCATGATAAAATTAAGCACAATGAATAAATCACCAACTCTATATTATTTTCTTTCTCTCTCTCTCTCTTTTAAAATATATATTGAATAAAAATATCGCATCCATCACCTAAACACATATGATCAAAAATCCATCAGGATATAAATGGTGATTTTTATCTTCCTATGATATAAACAAATTTTATTAAAATATAGGTGAATAATGATTTATAATGGATAATATCATGGTCTCTCAAAAAAATATCATGAAATACCACCCAAAAATTCTTCTTATTGATTTATGTCCCTGTTTACCATGGAAGGTCTCCCCATATGCTCATTATATTAAATATCATGCAATATTATTTGTTTGTTGTAGGAATCGATATAAAAGGATTGTAACATGGATCTTTTACAACAAGGTTTTTAATGTATTATATGAGATTAAAATGGATTAATGTCAAGGATGGTCCATGGTTAAATTGTTTAACAAAAATATTTTTCAACCATATTCAATGTAATTTTATTCAGTCAAATCTTTAAAAATATGAAAGGAAAGTTTTAGAAGAGTACATGCCCAAGTCTCTTAAGAAATATAGGATAGAAAAGAGTGGAAAATATTACCATTAGAGGATATATCCAAAATAATATGAATAATTAGAAAAAATACTTATTGAAATGGATTTTAATAATTAAATAAATTACTCAAATATTATAAATTTAATGTAGGTTAAATATTATAAAATGATTATTTAAAAAAATCAACTTGTCTTCATAAATCATTATTTTTTAAAACCTAATACATTTTTTTATCCCAACTGATTCATTAATACATTTTTATAATTTAAATTTCTTTGAAATAAAAATTAAAAGATGACATGAAATTATACCAACAAGTTTACTTCTACTAGTTCAATTTGATTAAATCATGAATCAAGTTAGGGCGTGAAATTGGTAGTTCAATGGTATAAAAAAATGAAAATTGGAGATTGAATATAAATTTTATATAATTGAAATGGTTACTACCCTTTCAATGAAATTATGTACATGGATACACAGGTTCTTCTTGAATCATATTTACGATGTCAGTGAATCACACGATGTGATTTATTTGGATTTCATGATGGGGATTGGGTTCACATTGTGGGTTTATCTTGTATCATCTTATCATGATACCTTCTTTTGCATGCTCTGCATATGTCATGATCATAAAAATAGACAGAAACTATTGAATTTATAACTCCTTTCAATGTGCTAAAAAAATATAACGTAAATTTAAATTAAATCCAAATAAAAAATTAATTCACAAGGAAGTAATAAATTTAAAATCCTAAAATTTGTTAAAAAAACATAGGTTTCTTACCCAGAAGATTCACTCTCTTAATGGTCATTTAGATCGCCCATACATGGTTTATCTGATTGGAGTGTGATATAAGTGTAACTATCTTTGGTTAACCCAATTTTGAGATTTTTCTACATTCGACTCATCTCTTCTACTCTGTAATGAAATCAAAATGGAATTCATAGAATGTGACTAAAAGATAGTTTTTGTGATATTGAGTAGGAATAATTTGACAACTCTCCAAAAATAATATAGTTCTTCAATGTTAACTAATATATGTTTATGTTGTATTTATTCAATGTTCACATTAGGTTCTGAAAACATTCATTGTAAATGAAGATGGTTATAGGTTCTTCTTCTACTTCTTCTTCTGGTGGAGAAAATAAATATAAAAAAAGGAACTTAAATTTTAATGTAATCAAACTCTCATATTTCTTCAATAACTCCATAATATGCAGTTCATGCAGAATTTGGGTTTTTGTCTTTAGAACTCGAAAAATTCATTACTTCAATAAAAATCAATACACCACTATTCTGAACTTCACTTCTATTGTCCTGAGATTTTATTTGTAATGAATTTCCATTAATGTCATAATCAGACAACATTATCACATTTAAACATAGACAACCTATTAATCATCTTAATGTCTTTGATACATCTAATCTACCAAGCAAGGTCTTTTTAAACCATGAAAAACTATTTTGTTGTGCTCATGAAAAATCAATATTTCTTTCATATTTGGATGTCTTTGTTTCAACTCATTAATATGAAATGTGATATACGGTTGAGAATCTACTATGTTATTCAAGATGTATAATTTTAGCTTCTTCATCTGTTCAGCTGAAAACAATTTTACTTTCATGCCACAAATCTCCTTTCCCTTATTATTAACACGTTCATAGTGAGAGGGAGGAGAACTTATGAGCTCCACCGTAGCCAAGTAGCTCGTACAAAACTCCGCAAACTCCTCAGAAATATACTTTTCAGTAATGGAGTCTTTATGATGATATGTGTTCTTAACATACCCCTTAAATATTTTCATATACCTTTCAAAAGGATATATCCAATGAATATATACAAGACCATAAAGCTTTATTTCTCGAACAAGATGAGTCATTAAATGCACCATTATATCAAAGACATATGGAGGAAAATACATTTCTAATTGAAAAAGTATAGAAATTGCATCATTTTCCAAAATTTTAAAAGTATTCACATATATCACCTTGTTATAAATTGAATTGAATAAATTACAGAAATTCATTATATACTTTCTATCACAGATGGGAAATATTCCACGCAATGCAATTGGTAGAAGTTGTTGCATCTTGATGTGACAATCATGAGACTTCATACCTCTCAAATTCAAATCCTTCAAAGAGACAAAAATTTTTAAATTTGAAGAATAACCATGAGGCACATTGATATCATGAAGGCACTGAAAAAAGATAATTTTCTCCCACATAGATATTATATGAAAATCCACAGGCAGAAATGTTCATTATCCATTATGTGTGGGAGCTAACTCCAAACGTATTCCCATTGATAGTAAGTCTAATCTTGAATTTAACCCATATTTTTTATTTCCATTAATATCTAGAAATTCTCAAATAAAACTGTCATAGATATTATTCTCCATGTGCCTTACCTGAATGTTATGTTTCACTGCATGGTATCTCCAATATGGTAGCTCAAAAAATATTGACATTTTCTTCCATATATGTTTATCATTACCAGAGTTTTGTGTCTTTACCAATGTCACATCAAGGTTTTGGACCCTCTCAAATTACGCATCAAGGGATAATGGTTTTGGAGCAATATCAAATTCTTGTGAGCCATTGAATGCCTTTTTTAGTCTTTTATAAGAGTGAGAAATAGGCAAAAACATTCTATGACCCATGTACACTATTTTCCTCCCATGATGCAATTGATAATATGAAGTCTATTTTTCTCAATTTGGACATTCTTTATGCCCCTAAACACTATATCCAGAAAAATTTCTTTATGTGGGGAAGTCGTTTATAGTGAACATAAGCACTTAATGCAGTTTAAAATATTCTATTTTATAAGAATCATACACCCTAATACCTTCCTGCAATAAAACATTCAAATTATCAAAAAATAGTGACAAGAAAACATCTATATCATTTCCGGGTTGCTTCTTACCAGAGATCATTATAATCAACATGACATATTTCTGCTTCATACAAACTTTATGAGAGAGTTTGTAAATTACCAATAAAACAGGCAATGAAATGTGTATGCCAGTGAGGGTTTGGTGTTGATTCATTCCATTTGTGACCCACCCTAATTTGAGACTTCTAATTTCATTTCCAAATGTAGGATACTACTCATCAATTTTCACCCATTGTGGACAATCAGCTGGATGAAGTATTTTTACCCCACATATCTACTCGTCATCATGTCATCTTAACATTTTTTCATCTTTTGAATTGGAAAATAAACATTTCATATGATGAATTATAGGAATATACCAAAATAAATTGGAAGGGATCTTTATAATCTCTACATCATCCAGTGATTTTTCTATCAACTAAAACCTTTATGTCCTGTATTTAGGACACTCTTACAGAAATTCATATTCTTTATTTTATAACATATAGTCATTTGGATAGGCATGTATTTTCCTGTACCCCAATCCCATTGGGCATAATATATTCATGGACTTATAATTTGAATGTGGATGATCGTTCTGTTTTGGAAGAATGTCTTTCAACAATTTTAGCTGGTCTGTAAAACTTTTGTCACTCCATCCTTGTTTCACATTCAGGTTAATCAATCTTAACACCATTCAATAAACTGTAAAATCTATACATCCATGATACAATTTCATTTTAGCATCACAATATAGACATGCAAGTGTCATTTCTCTCTCAATTTGTTATAAAACAATATCACAAATCATTTCTTCAATTCCATAGAAGTTACCATCTTGAAAATTATCATCATCAGTAGATCTGACATTCTGTCCAGTTTCACGTTTCCAAATCCAAGGGTTGTAACTTGGATTAAAACAATGAAAAATTAGATCATATTTGACCTCTTTACTTTTCATCTTCTTTATATTCGAACATTTCAGGCATGGATAGAAAAAAAAATGTCACTTCTGGGAACATTTCGTTTAGAAAATTCCAAAAAGGAATCAACACCTTCCTCATATTCATTACTTATTTGATGTACTATAATCCAACTTCAACTCATTATTACATATAGAAAATACTAAAATTATACATCTCATTAAGATAAGACAAATATATATTTATATGAAAAATATCATAATTTTAATGTAAATAATTTTTGATATATAAAACAAATCTATGTGTATTTGAAAAAAATATGCATGAAAATGATTTAAAAAAATATTTTTAGATATAACATTTTCAAATTCATATTGGATCCTTTCTTCTTAACGAACATAAAGAATACATCCTTATGCAACTAGATACCAAATTCACCCTTTCGTAAAAAAGAAATAAAAAGTGTAAATATTAAAATATGTATACATTCACAACTGAAAATTACACATATCCCAATGATTTGAAACCATTAGGATAGCCCCTGAAACTATTGGGATAGAATACTCCAATTGTTTCACACATTGTTGGCATGATGGTCGTTGTAATAGCCATATACCAACGAATCTATAGGAACTATTTTTATAAACTATGTGAAGTTAAAATATTCCAACAGTTTCAATGAAACTGTTGGGATATATATATATATTTAAACCAAGGGGGTGTTCAAGGGGGTAGGGGATATCTGGTGGGGTGGTGGGGGTTTTCTAATGGGGTAAGGACTTTCCATAGGGGTAGGGGTTGTCCAAGGTGTCTAGGGGGTGCAGGTGTCCAGGGGGTAGGGGATGACCCTATGCATTTCATTTAAATAAAAGATTCATTTGCTGCTAGTTTCAAATACAAGAAAATAAACATAGTTTTGTTAAAAATAATCCTCATGAAAACATTTAAAACCAAGCATTCAATTTTACCAAATAGACACACTACAATTAGTGAGCATAATCAATGACGACATAATAAGGGCAATGGGTAACCAGTTTTCAATTAACCATACCAGTTGAGGAACCTAAATTATCCTCCCTAATAAAATAAGTGTCATAGAACATGGTAATACCTAGGAGATTAGGGGAAAATATAGAAAATATTGTAACCTAATCAATCGTTTTGTTGTTCCTGATGCAATCAAACAGTCCTAACACACGAGGGGAACCATCCCCAAAGCAGAGCGTGTTTATACTAAGGGTCAATTAGCTAGAGCATAATCATAAAATAGTGAAGCATGAATTCTCAAAAATTCCACTACCAATTATAGGTTACCATGTTATGTCTAAAATGAGGGTGACCCGAGGAGTATCAAATGATCAACAATATATAATGAATAAGCACAAAACACACATAAGCCTCACACCCACAAGAATCCCCCCCCCCCGAACACCACTCCAAGGAAGTACCCTTTCATTAGGGTTGTCAACGCCCAATGAATGTCACATACCATTGATGTTCCCATTCCTTTTAATAATGATAAGGAAAGAGACACATTCCCAGGAGAGTTTCCCAAATAAATCCCACTTTCTGAAAGTGCCTACCAGGCCACACATGTTCTGTTAAAAGAATAATTATTTCAAAAGAATCCAAAGCCACCATTTAGGAATCCATGAAATATTTGAAACACATTTGAAAAGGCACAACATCATTTTTAAATCATATACTTCTTATAAGGTCCTACAAGGGTTTTAATCAAAAACTTGTAGTGCAGTGCTATGTAAAATAATTCCACAAAATTTAATTCAATGGGAATGAAACTTGATTTAATTCAATTAGTCTTTCAAAAAATTATATATTTTTAATAAGCATAAAATCAAGGTATAAACATCTAGAAATCAATGATTCATAAATTTAAAGGCCAATACATAGGGAAACCTACCTCAATCCAAACGCTTTCAATGATGACAACTCAAAACGGCTTCAAGAAGGACCAAATGAGTAAGGAATACCAAGAAGAACCATAACAAAAAATACCCAATATTTAGAAACAAAGAAACATGAACCCTATACCAAAGGAACCATTGAAAAATAACAACTAAGCTGAAAATTAAAGAAGTAAGAAGAGGGAGTATGATGATATTATATGGAAAAATCACCCCCAAACTTGTACAAACCACTAAGAATCACCATTGAAAGGTGGTGAGAGGCATGGAGAAGAGGAGAAGGATAATACTAGGGATTCATGTTCCAAATGGGGGTGAAATAGGAATTTTGGTGTTAGTATTCGATAGGGGAAATGGTAAAAAATACATTTTCAATAAACTCGGGCACTGCGAATGGTTAGGCTACACACCCCTGGACACCCCCACCAATTAAAAAACACCCAAACCGTTGGGAAAACCACACACCCTAGACACCTCTAAACCCTTAGATACCCCCTACCCCCTTGGAAATCCTCTCACCCACCTAGAAACCCCCACCCCTAGACAACCCCCTCACCCCTGGACACAACCCCCCACCACCTAAACACCCCTACCCCCTTGGAATGCCCCCTCACCCCTGGACACAAACCCCCACCCACGAACAACCCCTCCCACTTGGAAAGCACCATCAACCCCTTGGAACCCCCCCCCCCCCCCCCACCACCACCACCTTGGAGACCCCCTGGACACCACCAACCACTTAGATAGCCCCGCCACCCCCTAGACTGTCCCCTAACCCCTCTGGACACCACCAACCACTTAGATTGCCTACACACGCATGATTAATCAATACCATGAAGCAAAAACCAAGGGGAAACACCCACCACCATGAATTAACCCCACTAAATATAAAATTAACTCAACCAGATTGAAACTAGAACATAAATATCAATACTACAAACTAGGCCAGGATACAATCGCAAAAAGAAGAAAAAACTACAAAGGTCGACCTGAAAATGTGGGTACTGAAGTTGTGGTATAGTTATTTCATGAACTCCTCGGCCCATATGATCTCACAAGGCATTGTCTGGTCTTGGCCATAGTCCTGCTAAACCTAGGACTCCATCAATGAATCTGTCGTCTATACAGGACACAACATGAGTGGGAAAAGCCCATGTAGTGGTGAGTAAAACAATACTCAGTAGGTCACCCCGAAACCACAAAGGAAGAACCACAGGAGAATGAACAATCATATCTACATAGGTATACCCCATTCATATACCATGGTAATCCATATATACTCATATCCATCCACAATGAAATAGAGTGTAATTAATGGCCGCATTTCAATCATGATATTTCGCTTGAGGCACGCTCATTTTGGGGGAACCCACTCCTCGAGCCTTGATTTCATTGTGGACTCTTACAAGGAGGTTCCACTTATTTCGGATCAACCTAATGAGAAGAAACTTTTTTAAGGGTCATGATATATAGATAAGTTATTATCCTTGAAGAATACTGCAAATCCATTCTGTATTACCCCAAAACATAGGGGATTCTTAGAGAATACCATGAACCCAATGATATAGCTTGGAATGTATGGGATTCAAAATAATACCACAAACCCTAATAATATGGACCACTATATAGAGGATTAATTCCCTTCACATAGAGTTCATTTATATAACTAACTAACTCCATCAAGTTTGATATAGTATCACTCTTGTCCCATGGTGGATTCCATAACTCTATCTTGTACTTTATATCTTGATGGGATTTCTAGGCAATGTCATACCGAACCCTCATGAAACGAACCAAGGGTTAGCTCCTTCAACCATAGTCCTTTCTAAAAACCCTCTTATCTATCTCAAAAGTAATGCCACATCACAAGAGTCCCAATACCATAGACGTCTCAACAAAGGGGTGTAATGTCTGAAAGTAACAGGTTTTTTGTAAAAAGGGGTCGGTTGGGTCTATGCCCTATCCGACCCGACTTGACTTGGGTCCACCGACCAGACCTGCCAGGTCGAGTTGGTCCATTGGGGCCAGCCCAAACAGGTTGGGTCCTGCTTATCTCAATATGGCAGCCCTGATCGCTATGTTGGCCTGACCCGAGGCAATACCCTATCCCACGACAAGCCTTCCTATCCATTCAGGCCCACTGGAGTGGGCCGGTCTTCTCTACTCTAGACGTGATGGGTACCACATCCTTCCATGATAAACACATCCAGTAGCTAGGTACCCACCTCCCCCTCGTGTGGTCACACTGACTGCTTTCCAACGCACACCAGTGACTAAGCTGTGGATTCTTTCACCTGACATAGTGCCTGCTGGCATCGTTGCTCTGCACCACTGTCGTCGTCGAGCCATGGCCCTCAGCTCACTACAAGTGGCTACTGCCAAAGGTGCATCCACTGCTGGTGACCGTCTTCCATCAGGTGGTCGCACCAATACGCACCACCACTGGTTCCAGCACTGGCGCTCCGTCAATGGGAACTTGTTCCTTCATCGTTAGTTGAAAATTCCATTGGAGAATTGATCTAGGATTCCAGGGTTCCAATCTACACTGATCTGGTCTTTTTGGTCGAATCTCCATTGTTCTAGAGCCCGATCTTGTACGAAACAGCTTGGAAATCTTCCAGCCATGACCACGTGGTTTCTTAAACAATGCGCGAAGAATGGGTAAAGGAGAAGAATGAAGAACACTGAATATGGACGGATTATGGCCTAGTTTTTATTGACCGAGAACATTCCAAGTAAGATGAATAACAAGGTGAATAATAATACAAATCCAAAATTTGATTTATCATAATTCAACCCCACATGTTTAAACCAGCTTGCAAGACTCATACAACTCGTGAATCGATCTGTTCTTCGATTGATTAACGTTCATTATTCTATGGATCACGAACTCGGAGTAATCCAAATAAAAAAATTTCTTACTCAGAAAATTGGACCAGTTGAAAAAGAAAATTCATGTTCCTTGTTCGTAAATCCACCGTCGATTTATCCACAAATGATCACGATCCTTGAATTCCCATTCGTCACATGCCAATGCCTCCTACTATGGTTTCCTCTCTCCAGATTTCTCATGAAAATCATTGGGTTATGAATTGTAACCATGGACCCCTATACCCGGGTTTAATAAAAATAAAATGGAATCTGTTGCATCATGAAAATATTTTTTATTAAATATTTAATGAGTGTTACGTCGAAAATATATCTTTTTCATCTGGCTTGTGCCAATTGATATTAGGCCCTGCCTAAAGTAAATCTATTATTTCATACACAATAATGCCCTCATATTTTCAATCTAGGAACCTATTTGTGAGTTATAAAAATTAAAAGTTATCCGGTGAGCATTTTTTTAATTTAAAGACCTAAATTTATTCAAAAATTTATTCCTCACACACCATACCTTTGAATCTTGTGTCGTATCATCATGCGGTCAATGTTTTTTTCATAACTAATTTATTAAAATAAAATGGATTAAAATGTGAGTTGTTATATTGAACTTATCATATTGATGTGAAAGTTCAAGGACTTATCATCTTCTTTTAGATTTATTTTCCAATTCCAAATATCGTAATATGTCAAGATATACATCCTGTATAATTTTCCATTTTCTCATCCTATTCTTTGTGAAAAAATTAACACCACATATAATTTAATATCGATTTTGATTCCTCTACTTCAATGGTGTCACATATCCCATACATCGACATGAGAGGATTTCTACAATAATATTTACATGACATATCTTAATCAAAAAATAACTAATTATAAAAAAATATTAAATTTTGATTACCTTAGTTGGATATTTCATCCTCCTAATGGAAAAAATATTTTATTCATTTATATTTGCATTTGGAATAATTAAATTTCCATCTTTATTATATCATTATCAAAATGAATCATTGAAAAAAACCAACATATGATTTTTATACATACTAGGATAAAAATCATTGTTCAAATAATTTATTAATGAAGCCTTTAATGATTCTTTGTCCAATGAATCTATATAAACATTCCATATATCAATCTCAAAGATAACTCAATATTGACTCAGTAGTGAAATCCTTTATTGGACAATTTCATGGGGAATATCCCAGATACTACATGTGGGTGTGGCTTTGTCACAAACCTGCCGAGGGGTAACAACCCTAAATAATTTATTAAGCTAGCCTCAATCCGGAATGGATTCATGAAAATGGGACATTCTACACACATTGATTTACACTCCCGAGGGATACTCATGGGAAATTCACAAACTCTTTTTCAATCATCATAAATTATTTAAATTGATAATGACTATAAATGACCTAGGATAAACATGTAGTGTCATAAATTAAAGAATGTGTTGTAATTTAGTCATCCTATAAGTGATTTTTCCTAATTATGTGGTTCTCTAAAATGAATATTGTTTATTACATTATTATTTTCATTCTTTGTTAAGTTATAGTACAACAAAATAAATTCTAATATTTAATAAGATTAAAAATTCATTGACTACGAGATACCAAATTGGATAATGACTGGAGAGAATTATATTTTGATTATTCCTAATATTCTATCGCGATATATGATTAGGAATGTGATCTTTATTGAGATTCATGATACAACTAGTAAGACTACGATTGAATTTTATGATTGTTCAAGTGGTAAATAACATATAGGAAAGAATATTTGGCTTCCTACATATCAATAATGGAGGATGAAAAACCCAAAAAAATATCTCAAAAGGAGCATAAAATGTTTTGACTATTGAAAAGATGGATACAAATCAAGTAACTACAAGGAGAAAATGATAATTTTATTTTACAAAATGTATGGGGATATTGGTCTCCCTATGTTATCATCCACTATTGGATGATTTTAATTTGGAATGTATGGGCATTACACTAATTGATGTCCTAATAGGAAACCATGTGATTAAAAACATCAAGGTTCAACATGTAATGGGTATATTACTAATGATAAATAGAGTAAATATTACATATGAATAGAAATAGGTATCAAGGATTAAGATAATGAAGCATTGATAATTATTTGAGGAAGAATTTCGGTGAGTGAATTTTTAATGTAGTGGAATTACAAGATTATAAATCATGAAATATATATGTATTGTTCAGTATATGTTTTCATTATGGATTTTAAATATTTTTTTAAATTTTTATGATGGACTAGAAAATCGATTCAATCAGAAGCCTATTTAGGGAATATAACCTTCAATTGTTTTCTATGGTTTAGAAAATGGTTTTTAGTTTCAATAATGATATGATATATTTAGATAATGTACATTGGATTGAATTTATGACCTCAAAACTAATTATCTAATTATTAAAAAATTGGTTTATGTTATCATTGATGGAGTTTACATTATTTTTTGATTTAATGAATATATCGAATAATTTATATTTTGTGAAAGGAAGTATGAAAGAATTATATTTTAAATAATGTTTAATGTAAATTTAGGTTATTACCATGTTTCATGAGAATATATGATGAAGTTATTCAATTATTTGGTATTTGATACTCTAGATCCATGTTATTCTATATGGGGGATTCATGTTAGGTTTATCTAGAGAAATTTTGTAACCCTGTTTATAAATACTGAATTATGTAATGGTTACAAGGATAAATATTTATGGAATGCTTTATGTTAAACATCATATGAGGTTTTAGAGATTTCTTTATTACTTTACAATATAATGATTTATCCATACTGGATAATTGGTGAAAAAAATTATTATGATATAAGGAATGAATTATCATCAAATTATGGTTCTTATTTTATACTTTAAAAAACCATCATATTAAAGAAATAGATGAACTATAAACTGATCAAGGAACAACCAAACGATGAAATGTTTCCTCAAAAGAAATATTAACAATGTACATTTTTATATGTTTTCAATATATATGGAAACAGAATTCCCCAAAAACAAGAAATGGATCCTATAAAAATGTATAATTCTAGAACCATATTTTATGATGAATCAAATAGTCCACTAAATCCTCAAATATTTATGGTTTTGTGGTCATTAAACTTATTTAGATCACTAAATTTCTTATTTTCAATGTTCTCTATTAATCACCCTCAGTATTTTGGTTATATTTTTCTCTTCTATGTCCATTTATTCACTTCTCACCTATATTATATTATATGAGAAAATATTTACGATTTACTTTAGGTAACTCTTTTGTTTACAACTTTCCATTTTCTTGGGTTTTTTATAATTAATTCAAATGATGTGGGTTAAATGAAGGAATTTTTAAATGTTAAACCTTTAATGACAGCGACAAAATTCTAGGGAAAAATTCATTATAAGGGGGGTAGAATGTAACACCTTATGATTTTTTGGAATAACTTTTTTCAAATGAAGTTAATATTCTCATTATTTTGATTTATACGCAACATTGAATTTATATTTGGATACATTAAGTAAATATGTTTATTTTGATTTTTTATGGAACACTATGTTGGAAGTTTTGTTACATACAATACCATGTTATGCTTGCATTACACAGAACACCGTGCTTAAATGAAACATAGTATACCATTAAATTTTTCTTATTTAATATAATAGTGATCACCTAGCCATTGGAATGGAACATATGAGTATGATTAACTTAATAATGAAAATGTGGTTTAAACATGGTTATGTAATGAATAATTTTATAAAAAATTAATTTTAAATGAAAATAAAAAAACTATTTGAATATATAAGAAATCATTTTTTTGAAAAACAAATTATGCATATAAATGTATTTTTGCTCAATAAAATAACAATCCCATTTTTTGGTGAATTAAATTAATAAAATTTATTTATTATACATTAAATATGATATTTAAAATTCATCCTATGTTTTTTCTACACAACAGACAATAATAAATCCAAATTTATGGCTAAAATTGTATTTTTATAAAAAGACATTTTTTACATTTGCATGGTTCCCTAATATTAAAACATTTTTTCCAATTTTAGAAATTTTTTTCATGAAATAAAAATATTTTTTGAAATCAGAAACATCAAATTTATTTTAATGTTACTTTTAAGTGGTTTTCTAAAAAGTTTAATTTTTCAATTGGTAGTGAAAAAATCTGAATTTCAATTGAAAACTACAATTTCATTTCCAAAATTTATAAAGATAAATTATATATATATAATTATTTTAAAATTATAATTAGTTCAATTATAAATATATTAATCAAATTTATTCCATTTTAATAAATTTTATATTTAAATTTTTAACAAAAGCATTGTAATATTTCGATAGATTTTCTCATTTGAAACAACATTTCTCATAATGTCACTCTGATTAATTTAAATTATATTTTTTACAATTAATTGAAATGAATTTCTAAAAATAGATTAAATATTTTTAATCATGATAATTTATAATTATCTTAAGGTAAACTTTATTTTTTACAAAAATAAATAGTAGATATAGAAAAAATTATTTAATGTGTTTCAGGTAAAAATTTATTTACTAGGGGTTAAACATGAAGGATAAGTATAAAAATTCCCTAAAAATTGATATTAATTTTATTGAATATGTTTTTTATATGTTTTACCTCAAAATCACTAAAATATATAAATATCAAGAAACATTCCTTTCAATACGACACATATAATAAGTTACGGGAAAACTCAAAAAATATACTTTTCTAATTTTTAATATCTATAAATCATTAGAATTGGGAAACATAATATGTTTGGTTTTATGTATTATTTTGAAATATAAATTTTTTTGTCATAATAATTTATAGATAATTTTAAAATTTTAAATAGTTATATGAAATGTCTTAGAAATTCCAACATAGTAATTATTTGGTATACAAGTAAATAAATTTAATGATACTAATATTTTAAAAAGTGAAGTAATTTAATAATTTTTTTTTCCATTAATTTTTAACATTAATATATTATGTAACACATGTGTGATCATAATAGACTCGAATTCCATCATTATATTGAAATTTTATTAAAATAATTTTAAATAAATAATGTCAAAATTGAAATTAATGTTTTTTTTTGATAAATTATATTTTGTTGAATTATTTAAAATTACTAAAAATACTATATTATTCCAAGTGATTTTTAAATGGTAATATATATAAACTATTTTCAATTAATATAAAAAAGTTTCTTTTATAATGAATATATTGACCCAGAAATAGTAAAAACATTATTTGTAGTTAAGGTTAAAGAGGTGTTTTTACCCATTACATGCGTTTGTGTTAAAATTAATTACAAAAACACATAGGATTTATATTTATAAGTTAAATATTATATTTATAATCCTTTTTAAAAAATTATATAATACAGATCATTATATTTATGGTTTAATGTATAAATTATTTAGGTTAGAAAACTTGTTATCATAGTGAATAACCAAAATGGTAAAAATATGGATACATAGATGTTAGGGGGAAAATTTTTAAATAAAGTTTTCAAATGTGTGGTAGAGGTATTTATTGTCCATACCATCAATAAAACCCTGTAATTATAAAATTTGGATCCACTTGAGGTAATATTGACCTCCTTATAGTGAATACTTTTGTATATTTACATGAATGCCACACCTCTTCATTTATCAATGGGAACTCAACGTCCTCCCTTATTCTAAACATTACACCTCAGTGGTTCATAATCTCCCTAACAAAATTATTTATAAACTTTATGAAAATCATCTTAGAAGCCTTATTTTGGACATAAAATCAACCAAGTGAGTTACAAAGTCATCGTTCATGTGTACAATGGACTACCGCCTCATATACATATTTGATTCATTTTTACATTACCAAAATTAAAGGCTAGTAATAATAATTTATTTGTTTTTTATTTATGATATATATTATATATATGTTATTTTATTAAGATAATTTATTTTTTTATATCACACATACATTCATTATTTCATTTTTTTTGGGAATATGATAATGTTGTTCGTGTGTATGGCAGTCTACCACTGCACGAAGTGATGAGTTTCATTAATTCTATACATGGGATGTATTAAGGGTGGGAGTAAATAATATATATGTGATATATGTGACATAAATATTCAATTTTGACTATATTATATTTAAAAATCATTTTCTATTCTTTCATTCTATAGTATATGAAAATGGAAACAACGTTCAGGAGTATGTACGACCTACCATTTCCATTAATGGTGTATTTCATTTCCTACCAATAAATATTTGGGATTTAACAAAAAAAAAATATAATGAATATATATGATATTTATATATTGTCTTACATTCTCTAGATTATGAAACAATGATCTATTTAAGTGAAACAAAAATAAAATAGTCAAAACATATATGAAAAGCAATGTAGTTATTACCTGAAACATAACTTTAATAATGAATTGTAAATAAACAGTTACAAAAATGTCACAAGAAAATGATATATTTATTGATATATATGAAAATGGTTATTTAATTTATTTATAATAATCTTATATGTGATATATAGTAGTTTTTAAAATGTACGACTGATGTAAATACATAAGTTAATGGATTTTCGTCATACAATTATATTCTATGAGTCCAATCCATATTCCCCATGTATTCCATTGATTTTCTGTATATAATTACCATGAATATATTTTATTACAATAATATTTAAAATTATAAGGGTTTACAAATCCATTTTCAGATTTCTTTTCATTGGATTTACGGTTCAAAAGATAACAACCTGATAAGGAGGTTTCTTGTCTCACCTTCATTTTTAAGAGACATATTCCTTATTCACCACTCATTTATTCAATGTGGTGTATATAATTACATATGACATTATATATCATTAATATACCTATTTTAATTATTCTTAAATTTTCTGGAAATTATATTCATTCATCTAGATGACAATTCAAATGTTACTCAACCAGTAATGGGGTTTTTTCACAATGTTCCTTCTTTGAGACACACGTTATGTTATGTAACCATATTACTTCATGCGATGTATTTGAAACCCCATTTAAATTTAATATGATGAATGTATTAATCCACATGATATTATATGTTTCAATTTTTTCATTCCTTAATGGGTTTTATGAATCATGTTTTCCATAGTGGTAAGATTTTATGTCAAATTCACATCATTTATTGAGATTGTTTTTTGTTATGATTCCAATGATAAAATAATATGATCCATATATCAAGAAACCCAGAACATTTATTCTCATATTTTTTTTAATTATATATTCATGTAATAGTAAATTTCTTATCCCAATCATTGGTACTTATGATAATTGAGAAATATTATTTAATAAAATATGAATTTATTTCTACCATCAGTACGAAATCCAATTTCATATTAAATAATATTTTCTAAAAATGGTAAAAAAATTTAATTATTCCCGTATGATTTTTAAAATTGATTTTTACCCTTGTGATACTTTTATAATAAATAATTAAAAGGAATATTAATGAATTTTTTTAAAAAAAATGGCAATTGTCTTTTAGAAATATGTGAAAAGAATCTCTATTTTTCACATGCATGACACGAAATATATTTCCCGCTATCATGAATGCTCATGAATTTCAAGATACACTAATAAGTTTTTTATTTTATTTCCAATGATATTTTTTTCCTAAATATATAATTATTTTTCAGATAAATTATTTCAAATGAAAATTATTTTTATTTTTTTGATTTTTTTAAAATGATTTTAAAAGTTGAAAGTTTATATTTATCATGAAATTTTTTAAATGATTTCTAAAATCTTCCTTGAGAATTTTGTAAAAAAATTTCTCAAATAACATTGTTTTAAATTTTTTAAAATTTTCAAAAGCTTTTTTTTTCATACCGGAAAAGATATTTTCATCAATAAATATATTAAATGATATTTTCAATGTATTTTCTATATAAGATGAAAAAATTACATGTTACATATTCATTAGTGGGGTCATGGTCTAGGGATACAGTTCGTACTCTTTCTCTGAATGGTGTACACTTATTATGACATGATTTTTATGAAACATGTTATTCTTCCACATGTTATAACATGAAGAAATGATTACGAAACCCACTTATTTTCACATGTTATCCTATATAGAAATTATTATGTGGCCTTTCTCTTTTTAACATTTTATGATCTAATGAAATATTTTTTATACCCATTATATTTCATGGGTAATGATATGATAAATGTAATGATATTGTGGCACACATATGTATGATTTACATTATGTGATGGGTTATAACTAAATCATCCTCTAATGAATTGTGTAATGATTAATGTTATATGAGCTCAAAGTGTGCACTAAAGGTTATGTAAAGATAGAAATAGGGTACACATGAGGTTATCCCAAGCCTAGAATTGGTACACGGGTGGTTAATCCAATCCTAACATTTTATTAATGTCTTTTTGGGTGGCCTTGACATAGTATTTTTATGATTATGTGTATTAAAAAATTCAATGTTTTATGAATATTTTATACCCTCATGGATCATGCACTTTGATTTATTTATATTCATGTATTTGGAACTACCAATATTTATTCCATGACCCATGATTATTATCATTTATATGTCGGGTATGGTTTTCAAATATCATGTTAATGTTATCATTACCTTATACACTTGTTATTATTACATATCTCACTTTTTTTACCCTTACTAAGAATCTTAGTTCACCCTTTATTATGTTTCCATTCCCAAGGTTATGATGAAAGGTTTAAGTAGGATATGTCTGTAATGAGTACTTAAGGGGGATATCGTTGATGAAATAATTTAACATCATTCACCAAATTGGAAGAATGTGTTACTATTTTATAAAGTTACTATATAGTTATGCACCATGGGAATGTTTCTGTTTACTCTTTTTAATTTTCATTTAAAATATGTAGCATCCATGTATGAGAATATTGATTCTCTATACCACATAGGAGGTAAGTTCTAGAGGTCACTTAAAAACTCTTTATGTAAACTGCATTACCATAGAATTACTCTGACTCTCAGAATACCTTTCATATAACTCTTCAAGAAGAGATGACACCTAAAATAATGAGATTATATCCTTAGGAATATAGGTTCATCAATGACTAGACTACAGGTTCTATACCCCTGGAAATAAATTAGAACTCCAATTGAGTGTTTTTAAGTTCACCCTCATATAATAAAAAAAATTATGGTCTTTAAAAGAGGTCATATATTACATCCAGAGATTAAAATCAAAGAGTTACATCTCTAGAATGAGAAAGTCCCGTTATAAATCAACCTTTGACATCAAGATAACACATGGAGAAAATAGAAATCCCCTCAATTTTTTTATCCCAACGGGTGAAGATATGTTCGTGACATATGACACACACCAAGATGAAATATTCAAGGAATATGTAATATGGGAAGTTACAAATGAATGAGTGGCACATATATAAATTAAATAAGTAGAGATAGGTGTTGTAATAAGTATAATACCTCAATGACTTATTGGACATGCATTTTATTCCGTAGGAAAAGACTCCACTTCTTGAAATTATATATATATAGAATGGGACTTAGTCCAGCCACTGGTTAGGGGATCAACCCTAAATTGAATCTTCTAATTGGATATACTACTTCTACCTTGATATCAATACTAACAAACAATCTATGTATTAGTAGAATCCAAATGAACTATGGGTCCTCTTTGAGTTGAGAATCCCACACCACTTTGTGGAGATGGGTTTCATCTATATAATCTATCGAGATGGTCAATAATCCCAATCAAATGAATTATTTTTGGAGGGGCCTTCAGGTATGTTTGTATTATATTATCAAACTATCCATTCTTATTGTAAATAAGAAACATTCTCCCAATTATGGTAGAGGAAGCCAACGATGATGGATATTGTGAGACACTATAACTACCCCGCCAAGACTCCTCTCACCACCAAATATTTTCTAAAATAAACATTCAAAAACAATATGCATATAATTTTTATAAATAATACCTATCAATACATCTTAACTGATATACACTGTTACACTAGGACCCACAATATTTTCAATGGTGGTAATGATGAACATGAAGACCTGGGATCAGATGTCATTTTATTATCACGAGTAAAACAATTAGGATATAAATTCAACATTTTAAATCATCTTGGGAGAGAAATGGATGAGCTCTGAAAATAGTTTTAATATTCCGTAAACATATGTTTTCCTTGATGGAGGTAAAAAACTCTAATTTCATTTCCTATTCAATCATATCTACATAGAATAGTTGTGTGAATAAAAATTTAAAGTCATTCCACTCAAGGAACTCAGGTATCATTTAATGAAAAATTAAATCCAATAACATATTTTTGAATAATTAGAGCTGAAAATAGTTTCACATAAAATTAATTAACACTATATTATCAATGAATTAAAAAATCCCCTCAGTACTTTTCAACCAATACACTACCTCTTCAGTATTGGAATGACTATAAAAGTATAATGTATGATGGTGATGAAATTATAAAGATTGGTCCTTATCTTAACATAGACCTATTCCTTCCTTCATACACTAATATAATACATGGAACAATACTTTATCAATGTATTAAACTGATCTCACCAATATCATGATCAAATTATAATCCACTAGATGAATATGAAATGGTTAATTTTCCAGATCTCTCCAATATCATGTGTAGGGATCATCATCAATGAATGGATATATATAAAATATGATAAAAAAATATTTAAAGGCCATTAAAATATGTAAATAAACATAATAAAAACCAAAAAAAATCATAAAACAGAAATAGGGATCATAGAAAGTAATAAAAGAGGGATGACGAAGAATAAAAAAACTCAAAATATAATATGTTCATAATACACTTTTCATGACAAGCTATCGAGACTCAATGTTTATTGGGTTGAGTGTTTTTCATACACTCACGTGTTATCTACCACTCAATTTTTGATGATTCTACATCCATTATACCATAAATTCCATAGATATCATTACCAAAATGGGGAATTGATACTATTTTGTAATGAACTAAACTAGGCAACTCATGACCTACTATGTGAGTTTTCCCCTGACAAGGCTTAGTATGTGTTCATGATCCCAACATTATAGAATGTACTACATTGATATAGAGGATTTTCATTTGGGATTAATCTCACCGAATAAATCTAATTACTATCAAGAGGTTCCTAACTGAGAATTTGGTATGACCTCTCTTTATATCAGGGATTTATGCACTAAAACTTTTGACAGAATTATATTCAGAATAATTTGTAAAACCAAATACATATTATTAAATAAAAAATCAAACAATACTAAATATATATAATAATACAAAACATGATAAGAAAAGGGAATGTCATGGGAATTCGATAATTTAATACATTTAACAAGTTGTGAAATAAAACAAAATACATAATAAACCCAAACCAACAATCACATATATCTATGTGAAATGAGGGATCACTCCTAAAAATTCACCACCATCCAAACAAATCCCATCTATCAAGAAAATTTACAAGCTACCAGAGAATACTTTCCTTTACCTATATTAGTGGAAACGAGGTCTCTATACGACCAATTGGTGTTTAGAGGGTATGAAAATAATATTCCCAATAGTATTAACCCTATTTATCCACAAAAAACCTTTGGTAGATAATCTAATTAGGCTAATTTTAAAATAACCATTTAAAGATAAAATTTTAATATCTCAGAACAAGTAATGATATTTAATACATTTAAGATTGATATTATAGTTCCATGTAAAAGGAATTCCAAACTAAAAACTATGGGATATACTATAGGGTCACAAATTCAAGTCCTACTAATATCATTATATTAATCCATGTACAACATCTGAATATATGCACGAGCCTCTAGCTAGTGTGGAAAACTAAACTATTAGCATCTTTCCTAGTCAAAAAATAACTATATCTAAGGGGGATAGTCTTGGAAAAGTGTTATCTTTGCCTATCAGTTATGTATACAAAAATCCCAGCATAATAAATTAGGGCTCCCTAGAGGATGAATAATTTTAAAGGATTTTATTTTAATCAAATATCCATTTAAGTCAAACTAATAATTTCATTATTAAAACGGTTGGAATCCATGATTTCTTTAAATAAAACACACATTTACATGAATCCTTTTTACTTATATCAAATATTAAATCTAGGAAACAATATAACAAAAATAACAGTGTGCAATGATTTCATGAAATGAATTGAAACACTTTTAAAAATATTTATTGAAAATCAAGCACACTCAATTATTCAAATAAAAGGGAGATACTAAAACAACCTACTTGAAGTTTTCCGGAGTACACTCTTCATGAAACTATATCGGATCTTACTATAATTGAAGGAAATAATATAATTTGAAAAAATTACTTATTTAAGGGGAATATACTAGAAAATAATTAAATGTTGAGTAAAACTATCCATAAATACAATTGGGTAGCTAGCCATACCCTCATCCACCCCCTCTAAAAAATTACATATATAATGGACAAGATTTGGTGATGGTATCTCTATGATATGAATATTTAAATAAGATAATTATTTAGGGAATACCCTTTGTGTTTCTAAATAATTCAACCCACCCTATATTTATAATCAAAAACTAGTTTTTTTTAAAAAATAATGATGAAAATTTTAAAAACTCATTTATTGGAAAATAAAATAAAAAACCATATGTATCACAAAAGAGAAGAACTATGTGTATAGAAATACATATATTTAAACAATTTATTATTTTAACGTAATTATAAATATGAAAACAATATTTATCTAAACCGTGTATATAAAAACCATACATATCACATTACATCAAATCACTAATGAATTTAGTTTTTAAAAAATGGAAAATCTTGTATAATTTATATTTCATAAGTATTATTTTTTCATTAAATGGAAAAAACATGTATAATATATTTCCAAGTCCAATAAAATAAGTAAGGTTTATGACATATACATTTTTTCAATCTATATAAAACATTATGCATGGGTAATCTTATATAATAATAAATTTTAAAATTTTCATCAAAACATTTTAAATCCTTACACATAGAGAAAAGATTACATATATTGTGTTTTCCAAATTTTTAATAACCAAAAACTCAAATTTCAAAAAATATAGAACATATTGAATTCTACCCAAACACATATAGACATCTAATTTTTAAAAATTCATTTCAAACACCAACTCCTAATATTTCAAACTAGATGAATCTAAAACATCAAAAAGAATAGCCTCAATCCAATCTGAGACATAATACTTATTTCACACCCTACACTAACATCATCAATTCCTCAATAAGGTTCAAAAAGGCATAGTCAAACTAATGTCTTCCACAAATGAAGAAGAATAAATAAATAAAAATACTTAATGAATTTTATACCTGAAAATGACATCATAGTTATTAATTGAATTATAAAAATAATAAAAAACGACATACATGAAATAAAAAAACACAATTTGGCCATGTGATATTATATATAGAAAATATAATAATTTAGATAATGATGGTAGAACATGATCCCAAAGACAATAACTCCCTTGAGAAATTTGAAAACATGTGATATGAGAACCAACTGAGCTGAGAATATAAAGAAGATGTGTAAATAAAAATAATTAAGTGAAAAATTGATACATGACTCCTTCATTGAATAATTTTCATAATATAGAATATATTATATAAATAAGGTAAAAATAACATAATGAAATGGTATTGATAGAAAACCATAATTGGGAATATCTTACGATATGAATTATAGATAAATAACTCAAAATATAATATCTTGGTTTTGAAATACTCTTAATTTACCAAAATATAATAAATATTATTATAAAAATGGAAAAATTAAAAATTATATTCAAATTAATAATATTCATTTGGAATCTAATATAAAAATTGAGTGTAAGGGAAAACCCCATACATAACATCCAATATTCCCAAATGAACCCTAATATATTGGGTAATTATATTTGGATTATTAATTATCTATTATACAAAATTATTTATATTTATATTTTTTATATTTATATTTTTTAATATTATTTAGTTATACTAATAAAAAAAATTAAATTTTTATTTATTTATTTATGTCTAATGACCTGATATTTCAATGTTTTTTTTGTAAATAAATATTGGGTTCAATATCATGCTCTGCATGCATCACCATACTAAAACAAAGAACATGATATAGACAAATATAATAAAAATATAAAATAAGATATTTAAAACCAAGTTATTAAATTAGAAGGTATAAATAAGAGTAACCAAAATATGAGATATTTGTGTAATGAATATAAATATTACTTTTAATACTAAAAAAATGAAATTAGTATATATTAAACAACTAATAAAATAATTTTATTCATAAAAATTTATTTTAATTGAGTCAACATTTTATCTTTAGGAACTATTTTTTTGGATAATAACATAATATTTTGATTGAGTGAATAATAAGTTGACATTAGATTATATAGAAATGTATATGAAAAAGGGATGGTTAAAATATTAAAAGTCACTTTCACATAAACATATTTTTCCTGTATATTTTATTCTCCAATTTAAAATCAATATTTATGTATTTTAGGATGTTAATTTAAAAAAAAACATTTTTGTATTTATCCTTAAAAATATTAAGTTAAGATAATTTTTTTAAATCAGTTTTAGGTAAATAGATCAATATATTGTTTTTATTAATACTATAATTTATATTCCATTATTGTTATATGATTATGGACTATAAATTTATGGCGCATTTTCATGAAAATAAATTTCATTCAATATTGAAATTATATATTTCAAAAAAAATATAGCTTATATAGATATATTTTATATTTTATAACACCAATAGAATTTTTCTTAAAAACTATTTTCATAAATTAAGATTTTATTATAATAAACCTACATTTTAAAAGTGCTCTAAATTTATTATAAAAAATATATTTTAAAATTTTATATATTATGTCCAAATTATCAAACAAGTAACACTTTATTTTTAGGCATAAATATTTTTTAACTTAGATAATTTTTTTAACTGTTTTAAAATAGTTATTTTTGAAAGCAAGAGATATTTAAAAATATAGTGTACATGTAATTGATATATTTAATATCAATACACTAATATGTTGTATATATATATGAAAATAAATTTATAACAATTTAATATGTAATCAATGTTTAATAATATGAAGAACACATAACAATTAAAACGTCATCTCTCTACAGAAACTGTTTTGAAAAACATTATATTATTAGAATTAAAAGTTAATTGTTTCTTATTAAGAAATGAAATTAGGCTAAATGAGTCGAAAATTAGGATTTATCACATTGAAATTTGGTTAAAAGGGACATATATTATTTTACGTAACAAAGTAATTACCATAGTTAATTTTTAATCAAGATTAATAAGGGTAATATGGGAAAATAAGGTATCTCAAATATTTAATAAATACAATTACACAAAAACCTTTAAGATATCCTTGTATGGTTATAAATTCATACCCACACATATGAACTTTAATTTATTCACCTTCATCACCTAAACCACCTAACCACAACTTGATGTCATTCTTAACCCTCAACTAACTTTAGATTCCACGAAAAAATCCTCTTAACACCTATAAAAATAGCTCCCTTCTACCCATTATCTCATACATCTCCACTCCAAAGGTATTTATAATAATTTTAACTTATTTATACCTATAAAATACCTACCTATGAGTTAATATGGTTCTAATGAGTCCCCCAAATCATTAATAATCTAGTTATCTTGGTAAGGGTCCTCCTCCTCCTCCTCCCTTCGATTCATGTAATTTTTTATAAGCCATTTATATTCCGATTTGATTATTCTTATTTGAATTGATATTAAATTTATTAATATCTATATTATTTACTATTTATTGAAGAATATAACTTTTTCACATTAATCTTATTTCATAGTAATTTTTATATAGCTGTCATGCTACCAAAATATCACTGTGATTCTCATCATCCCCTTTTCATTCAAATGCTTCATTATTGTAATACATTGTAATTCCATGTTATTATGCATCCATGGGTTCATAATAAATTAAATAAAATACAAATTATTCATTATTTTTGATATACTACCCTTATCAAACAATTTTCCAATTTCAAAGCCACGTTTTTATATTCGTTATGTTGTTAAAATCACTCTTAGATTCTCTAACTCTTATTTTAATCTTCAATATCTTCTTTTCTTACAAGAATTTTGATTTTGGTGACAATATGAAGTCATATATTTGTAATCAATTTTTGCCATCAATTATATTTCTATTAATAAGAATCTACCTTTGTTACACATTTGACCCTTGGTATTTTCCTTTTGAATAATATTTATGATGCTGAAATCCTTCCTTGATTTTCAATCATTAGGTTGTGAATACCCAAATTTAATATAATTCATGGGTATACAAATAAATTATGTTTATAAAATATTATGGCTATATGAAAATTCAGAAAATAGGTGATTAAACTATTTATGGAGATTAGGATGTATTTGACTATTAGAGGAAACAATGAATTTGTTTTTGACTTAATAATACATCATAAAGCATGATTTGAATTTATAAAAAAAATATTTATAAGATGAAACTACTACCCTATATATTTATAATATCATAAATTATTTTTCAACTTGGAACATTCAATTTCATTCATTCTCTTTCGTATTGTTGTTTATGATTGATATATTCCCTAAAATGTAATTGTTTTTATAACTCATTTTGATTCATGAGTTATAATGTTTCTCCATTAGTTTTATCTTTGTTAAAGACCCTAATTATCCATGTAAATTATTTTTAATATAAATTGGAATTTTATGAGTTCGTGAAACTTGACGGCGCGTGAATCCGAGGCCCGGAGTGCCCGAAATAAATTTTTAATATTATTTCCGGTACGTTCAGTAAAAGCAGGGGCATGTTTTTATAACTTTTGAAACATCGCTCGGAATTGAAATCTGAGGGCACCACTGAACACGTAGCGCCAATATACTCTTAAGAAGACATACACCTCGACATTAGTTGGTCAAGGGTGAAAGATACTCTTTGTGTTTTTTGTGGAAATAATAAAATAAAATAATCACACATTTTATTTTACTTTGTTGTAACCACCCACTTGTGGATATTGTGGAGGCGGGGACAAAAAGAGTTTTATTCTCCAAATTGAATGCTTGGTGGTGGGTACCACCAAAGCTAGTAAAACCTCCCTGTAGGGGTTATGGTGGTGGGGACCACCCAAGTCATGAAACCCTCAAACTACCTATTAAATATGGGGGAGCCTCTTCAACTTCTCCATCATTTATTATGACAACCCGCCACCATTAATTAATTAAGACATCACAATTAATTAAATGTCCCAATTTGAGATTGTGCCAACATTTTTTATTATATTGGACATCTCTTCTTTTTGGTGGGTTGGGGGAAATTAAACGTTGCCAAAGGAAGGAGCCTTGGGAGAAAATATCTCCAACGAAGAATGCTCCACCGACGAAGAACACCTTCTTTGACTACTTCCTCAGGACACCCTCCAAGGAGGAACGTATTCGACTATGACGAACCGATGCATGAGCCCAAGATTGGAGGTGTGTGGCGGATGATATGAACGTCGAAAACTTCGTCTTCTTCCTCGCGACCTCATCAACTTCATTAAGTGAATGAGGTAGGGGTTTATTTATGAGTGATTTTATATTCCCATGTCCTTTCCTTCTAAAACAACAAACACAGTTCAACTCTCTATTTTAGATTGATATGTGAATATTTTTCTTTTTCGGGTTGGGGAATAAATTGTTTTGGGATGTTGTAAAGCATGATGTTCTTCTTCATGTACATGGTGAGCCATATACTACCAGTATAATGTAGAGGGTATGGACCAAAGAAACATGGCCCGTCCCCTCCACAAATCTTGTGATGATATGTGGTGTTGAACACGATGAAGGCGACGACGCAACGACACCACCCCATGGCCACCACCACCTCGCGACCTCTGTGCCCTCGCGGCACCGCCACGGCCAAGCCGCTCCTCAGAACCCATGGCTGTCGTGCCCCACGGCTCTGCCACCTGCGGCCCCGCCGCGCCGCACACGGATGTTGCTGTCCGGCCCGAGCCACCACCACCGATTGGGCTGAGCCGCCGTCGTCGTCCGTTGTGCCGCCGCTTCCGCCACCGTCTCTTGAGCATCCTTTGCTGTCGGATGAGCCTCCACTATCCGGCCATGTCCCGACCTTCTGATTCGCCCCGGCCGCACCACCCGCGACCTTCCGAGCTGCCCCGGTTGCGCCGCTGCGGCCCTCCGCACCGCCCAGCTGCCTAGTCACGCCGCCTGGCGGCCCCCGAAGCACTGCCCGCGGCCCCGACGCTATGGACGAGCCTCCCCGTGGCCCCGAGCTGCTCCGTCCAAGCCGCCCCACAACCTCGAGCCGCTCCGTCCAAGCCGTCTTTTGGCCTCGCACCGTCCATAGCTGAACCCCTGCGGCTGCTTGCAGCCTACCGAACCGCCCTGTGGGCCAAGCCGCATGGTCCGGCCCGGGCAGGACCAAGTGGGCTGGGCTGAACCCAACGGGCAGGGCCACATTGCGTGCCAGGTGAGACACAGTGGGTTGAGCTGGGTCAACCCGAACTCGGTCGACCCAGGCTGGGTTATTCCAACAGGGTCGGACCAGACCCGGGACCACTATGACCCATTTACTTTTTTTGGACATAAATTGGGCACCATACATCCGTTTGACGAACCTTCAGTGGTGTTGGAAATCTTGGAATGAGAGAGTAACTTTGACTATACCACATTAGAGTTTTGAATTAAGATGGGAAATGTTTAGGTTGGATAGAGCATGAATCCAACCGGGCACCGGGACAAAAAGGATAATAACTCACAGACTGGGCGTCTGATTGACGTGTCATCTATTGCGTTGAGACCCCGATGAAAATGAAGACCATAGAGATACTTCTTACTAGGAAATATTGGATATTGTAGTACCAACTAGTAGCTCATGAAGTGGATCCTCCCGAAGACGATCGGGCATAGTGTGAGAGCCCAGTAGCTTGCTGAGACTTGACGACTACTAACCATTTTGAGTCGGAGTGACTTGACAGGCCTAGTGGGGAGTGCCTCCGTGTGACATGACAAACTAATGGTGGGGATCACCTCTGTGTGATGCAGCTGACCCATGGTACTCGACAGGAGGAGTTCCTTAGTAGGCTACGAGGGGGAATGCCTCTGTGTGACGTGGCAGACCCATGATACTCGACAGGTGGAGTACCTCATCAAGTCATGAGGGGGAGCGCATGTGCGTGACGTGGTAGACCCATAGTGAGGATCACCTTTGTGTGTTGAGGAAGACACACATTAATCGATAGTATGAGTACCTTAGTAGTCCAAGGTAAGTGGGAAGCCCCTCTGTGTGACACGGCAGGCCCACTATACTCGATAGGGGAGGGGTTCTCTGGCAGCCGAAGAGTTCGACGATGTGATTGGGGATGTTACTTGTTACTACCACTAGAATAAATCCTGGTGTGAGCCGAGTCAGTACCTATATGTTTTCCTCATGATTGAGATGGTTTTTTTGATAACTTAGGAATATGTATGGGTATATACCTAAGTAGGGTTATCTGTTTAATTCATACATTATGGTTTATCCTTTGTGTATTTTGTGAGACCTTGAGGGTCTCAGGGTCACTACTGAGTATCGTTATACTCACCCATGGATGGGATATGCGTACACTTCATTTTGTTTAGTGCAGGCGATGGATAGTGCTGACCGAGGATGAGAGTACCCGGACGGGACAGTGCCCGGAGGTGGACCATACGGTGGGTCGATACTCGGAGGAGACGGACGGATGTGGAGGGATGTGGAAGCGATATGTACCTACCCTTCGTGTAGGATCGTCAGAGGATGACCCAATAGCTTACTTTCTCTTTTCTTCAGATTTATTTTATCAAATTTGTACTTGTACTTTCCAGTTGAGCTTGTATTCTGGCTCCTTTTACTTACTGCACCCACTCTATTTGTAGTTCAGTTTACTTGTGTTCCTATCTTGTTGTGTTCTTGGTTACGTGTGCTTATAGATTATAAAGGAAATTTCTTCCCATTTTTAGATAATTCTCCTTCAGTGCTAGTCGCCAGCCCCTGGTCTATGGTAGGCGGGCTTGGGGTAGTCATGACATGGGCCCCGGGGGACGGGTCGTGAAAAATTGTTTTCAAAGGAGTTTGTTCTGCAATAGAACATAATACTCTAATATTTCTTTTTTAACAGAAATGGTGTTATGTGTAGTGAGTGTGGTTATCAGTTTAGGCAATCCAGTATTGGTGCAGCGGAAATCTTATCCACACACCAAGACCCTGACTTCAGATTTCCGACTCAGTGCATGAAAACACTGATTTCATTTTTGTTTTCAAGATCCTTCTTTTTGAACTCTTTGAGTTATATCACAAGTTATAAATTATTAACTGTTGCACACCTGTCTCTTTTCATGATGCCTCCACATAGACATCCATCTAGGGTTCCATGATTTTTACACACTGATAGCCCACTGATCGACGAGGCCTCGGTGCATGCCCTCTTCTGGTAGAGGCACCACCAGATGCACTAGCGATTCCATTCCTAGTTGGTCCACCGATGCCACCATCCCCAGCAGCAGATGGTGCACGCCGATTGAGCATGTTTCATGAGTTCTAGCACTCGAGGCCACCCAGGTTTAGGGGAGAGACGGACCGAAAGGTGGCTGAGGATTGGATGGAGGGTGTTGAGAGAGTCTTCCGACTCATAGGGACACCAGCCGATCTCATAGTGATCCTTGAGTCCAACCTTCAACAGGAAGCAATAGGCAGATGATGGATCTTGATACTCCAAGTTCATGATGAGTTGATGCTTCTCTAGGAAGACTTCGGGAGCGTGTTTTGGGCAGAATCTGTTCCAGCGACTCTTCACACTGTGCGCATACATGAGCTTCTTCATCTACAGTAGGGTATCATGACTATAGCTCAGTACTCAGTGAGGTTAACTGACCTCTCACGCTACTCCACAGATATGGTGCGACACCCATTATTTAGTTCCCTGACCTTCGAGCAAGGGCTCAGGTGGTAGATTAAGGCTTCGATGATCACACTCATCATCCTGACGTAGGCGGGGGTGTTAGAGAGAGCCCTCATCGTGGAGATTTTTCGTGCTAATTAGTCACCAGTAGTGAGACCCATCACTAGTCATCACGTAGAGGAGTCTTCTGCAGCTGATAGTAGACAGAAGCCACAGAGGTCCAAAAAAACCATACCTACAGGTGGACGGCCGCATGACTCATGATCAGTTGTGTGGGGCGCACGATGCAGAACCAGTAAGGCAAGGATCATGTAGTGTTACTCATGCGGTGGGAAGGGTCACATGGATCGTGACTATTAGACCCGTCGAACGGATGATCAGCAGATGGTCGAAGGACCGCCTAGGAAGAGACAAAGGTTCATCCAAGGAGGTTCATAGGGAATAGGCAAACGTGTTAGAGGAGATGGCCATGCAGCTAGAGGTGGGCGACGATTCGAGATGTTACCGCCACCACCAACAAGAGGTCCACCCAGACTGTAGGGAGCAGGTGGACAGGGAAGAGGTCGGCTCCAGGTAGTTTAGGCTTACAATCATGGCGTTATGAAGATGATACGAGGTAAAATTTGTTTCTACTCCATCATAGATGTAGTAATTATAGACACAAGTTTCAGTAATTCATTTATTTCCACTTCCCTCATTCGAAGATCAGAGATTCCTATGGAGCCGGTGGATCAATACTTACGGCTAGAGACTCTTACAGGAGCAGATTCGACAATTATGCACTGGTGCTGGCTGTGCGAGCTTACAATAAGAGGTGAGAAGTTTGATTGTGATCTCCAAGTAGTAGCGTTGATGCCTTACAATGTCATCTTTGATATGGACTAGTTATCTAAAGTCCATGTAGATGTAGACTATATTAGGTGAAATGTGCGGTGTTTCCGCACGGATGGGACCTGTTTTACCATCACTAGTGAAAAGGGAGCCTATGCAGCGCATGATTGACATACCTAGAAAAGGGTGCGGTCGATTACACATCAGTTGGAAAGCCTTACCCTCAGAGTTGTTGATGTGTAGAGTCTGTGTTGTCCTATAGTGGTGGACCAGTACGTGGATGTCTTCCCTATTGATGTTCTAGGTCATCCTCCTCACAGAAATTTGGACTTTTACATTGACTGGTACCCCGAGACGGCACATATATCTATACCAGCGTGTCAGATGGCTCCCTCTGAGCTTTTTGAGCTGTGAGTACAGTTGAAGGACTTGTATGGGAAGAGATTCAATCGTCCTAGTGTTTCACCTTGGGAAACCTCGATTGTGTTCTCCATGATGGAGGAAGGGAGGTTGAGAATTTGTGTTTACTATCGGTGCCTAAACAAGGTGACTATGAATAAAAAGTACCCACTCTCAAGGATTGATGACCTCTTTGACCAGCTGAAGGGAGAACAGTGGTTCACATAGATAGACCTCAGATCAGTCTATCACCATATCAGAGTACAAGATGAGGATGTGAAGAAGATGACCTTCACGTGTCAGTACGGCCATTATGAGTTCTTTGTTAGGACATTAGGCATGACCAATGCTCCAGCAGTGTTCATTGGACTCCTAAATAGGATCATTCAGCCATACCTTGATCACCTTGTAGTAGTCTTCATCGACGACATTCTGATCTACTCGACTACTGAGGTGGAGTATTCTTATCATTTTCAGGTAGTACTGGACACACTCAAAGAGCACCAGCTTCATGGTAAGCTCTAGAAGTTCTAATTTTGGATCTGAGATGTTCACTTTCTGGGACATGTCTTATCAGAGGCTGGAGTTGCAGTGGATCCAGCAATGATTGAGGCGGTACTTGGTTGGGAGCCACCCAGGAGTGTGACAGAGGTACGAAGTTTCCTGGGTTTGGCAGGATACTACTGGATGTCTGAGCCAGATTTCTCCAGAGTTTCCTCACCACTATCATCATTGACGAAGTATTGGAAACCCTTTCTGTGGTCGGAGAGATGCTAGCAGAATTTTCAGGAGTTGAGGTAGAGGCTTACTAGTGCCCCCATCTTGAGGTTTCCAGAGGAGAGAATAGTGTTTTTAGTTTACTAAAACACATCGGGGACCGGGCTTAGATGTGTCCTGATGCAGGAGTGATAAGTGATGGCATATGGTTCTCGACAGCTGAGACAAAATGAGCAGAATTACCCTACCCATGACCTGGAGTTAGCAACAGTGGTCTTCGCCTTGATGATGTTGTGACATTATCTGATGGGCGAATGTTTTATAGGTTACTCTGATCACAAGAGTCTCTGGTATATCTTCTCTTAGAAGGACCTGAACCTGAGACAATGACATTTTCTTGAGTTCCTCTAGGACTATGACTTCGAGATATTCTATTCTTTTCTTAAGAGGAACGTTGTTGCAGATGCATTCAGCAGGAGGTCTTGTACACAACTTCTTAGTGAGGTGACAGAGTAGCTGGATACTTTACATATATCATTTTTTGATAGAGATGGATCAACTTTTATTCAGACTCTTACAGTCACTTCCCCACTTCTTTGGTGAGTCAGGGAGGCGCTATGTGGGGACGCTAACTGCGAGACAATACATGCTCAGATATCCACAGGACAGGCACAAGATACATTTTTTGAAGGTGGGGATTACATCATCCTCTTCATAGGATGTACCATGGTACTAGTTTCACATTAGGATGAAGTGTTGAGGGAGTCCCACACATCCCATCTAGTGTTACATCCAGCAGTGGAAAAGATGTACCAAGATCTCTAATGACAGCACGGGTGGCCGGGAATGAAGAAAGCAGTAGCAGAGTTTGTCTCTCGGTGCCTCACTTTTCAGCAAGTGATGGGGGAGCATCAGGTACCAACGGGCATGGTTCAACCTTTAGAGGTCCCAGAGTGGAAGTGGGATGAGATATCCATGGACTTCATGATAGGTATTCCACATACATCTAGGGGACATGACTCGATTTGGGTGATCATCGACCGACTCACCATGTCGGCCCACTTCCTACCGATCAGAGATCAGTGTTAAATAGAGAGCTTGGGAAGCCTCAATGTGTAGATGATTGTGCGACTACATGGAGTACCTTCGACGATTGTATCTGATCGTGATGAACGTTTTACTTCCTTTCTATGAAAGGGGTTGCATGAGGCTTTCGGGATGTAGCTTCATTTGAGCACCGCCTTCCATCCTCATACGGATGGCAAAACAGAGCGGACCATACAGACCCTTGAGGACATGTTGCGTGCTTGCATCCTCGACTTCGGTCGCAGCTGGTAATATCACTTACGTTTGGTGGAGTTTTCATACAAAAACAGCTATCACTCCACAATTGGGTTGGTACCTTTTGAGGAATTATACAGGCGACCATGCAGATAACCTTTGTGATGGAATGTAACACCCCGCGATTTTATGAGAAATATTCTTTTTAATTTTACTGATGTCTTGTTTTATACGTTATAAAAAAAGAGTCTTTCACAACATGCATCCCTGACTTGCCTTGCATTACACACAATCGCGACCTTCCTCGTTCGTTTGTTTAGTATGCAATACCGAGTTTCACTAAACGAGATATTATTATAATATTATTATGAACTAGCCGTTATGAATAGTAATACCCACTTTTTGAAATTTTATAAATTTTATCCTTCAAAATAGACTTCATTTTTGGATTCGGAATATCAAAATTATCTTAGGGTGAATTTTTGATACTTTTCGGATAACTTTCATATTCTGATGAATAGTGAAATTACTAAATTTTAATTAAAAACAACATTTTTTAATTGAAAAAATTAGTATTGATTAATTATTAATTTGAGTGGTTTTAAAGTATATTTAGAATATACTTTTACAATTTAATACAATGTTGGTCATTGGATATAATTTCACATTTAAACCAGACATAATCAAGTGGCAATCTTCTGATAGTTATTATCTCTTAAAAACACGCTATTTGTTTTGACGACAGAAATTAATTTTTAAATTAGTTAATGTACCTGATAAGATTTTAATTTGGTAAAATAGACATCAATTTGGAATTCATAATATCAAAAACAACTTAGGCCTATTTTTTGGTATTTTTCTGGAAACTTTCATTTTTTGATGAATAGTGAAAGCACTAAGTGGTAGTTAAAAAAACTGAATTTTTCATAAAAAATAATTTTACTGCTTTTGTGAGTGGAATTTCGAAAATCTGAGGGACACGGTTAATATCAAGGACTAAAATGTGGTTCAATGAGATGAAAATAATTTTTGGTGAATAGTAACATGTTACTTTTTTTAACCACGGTTAAAGGTAAATAGGGTAATTAATGGTAAAAATGATATTATTATTACCCTAACACATGTACTAATTCTATTGGATAAGTGTAATTCTGACAAAAACAACCTTAGGAATAAAATATGACCATTTAGTCCCACTTGGATTGGATTAGGACATTTATTATTAATTTATTTAAAGAAGGGTTAAAATAGTTAAAATCAATGTTTGATAACTAAATCATTTTTAATATAGGGTTATACATAAGATAAATTCGACTATAAATATTAATTTGAAAGATAAAATGATTTCCTACATAATGGTGTTTTATTTATAATTTTTAGACATTAAATAATTTAATTTTTATATAACACAAATATGATGCAGTAATTATCTTATTAATGAAATATTGACATAATTGATGTTATAAATACCCAAATAAATGTAATTTGAGACATTTTATGAATTAAAATAATTTTATAGGTTAATATGACATATTAGTATTTATTTTGTTAACTTTTTTCGAACTAATCATTCTGTTATGATTTTTACAAAAATCAATTACCAAATAGTGTCAAAATTGACATAAAATAGTTTTTAAAACAAATATTATATTTTTAATTGTTATTATATTCCTAAAAATATAAGGTTTGTAAAAGATACTTATATCATTATAGGTGTATCATTAATGGACCACTTGTGGGTCTCTTGGATGTATATGGTAAGTTTATTAAGTATATAATATAAAAATACAAAGTGACATGGTAAATGTCAATCTAATTAACTAAGAGTTAAAACTAAATTTTAAGGTTAATATAATGAAATAAACTTGTCTAAATTCTATTGGATGAGAGTATTTAGACCCATACCCACCTTAGCTTAGAAATAACTCAATTTGGAGCTATTAAAAACCGAATAAGACTGTATAATAAAATAATATTTTTAGTTTTTCCAAAGATGCCCCTCTCCTCCCTTATAAAAGGGAACCTCATCCCTCTCCTCCTCGCACCAATTTGAGCTTTAATGCTCGGAAAAACCCTGAAAAATTATCTTCTCCACTTCCCTAGAAACATCCAAGAGGTCCTGGTCTACTTCAAAGACCAATCGTAGTGCCCTAAGGGGTGGTCTCAAAGAGGCACTTCAAAGAAGAGGTAATGTCCGTTACCGATTCATTGAACTATATTTCTTCTTCTAATTTTTATTCTTTAGTTGTTTCATTATGAAGTAATAACATCTGTATCAATAATATACTTATATGATATTATATGTATGAGACAACCTTATTTCACCATCTATCCATCCTATGGAAAACAAAATCACCGCGTGTGGGTACGTACGAAATACCGTCTCCACGCCGTGGGGTAATCTTTTTTTCCAACATCACCATACTTGGATGGGTATAATGGTGTAAATAATAACTATATATATTTATTATACCATCATAATGATTATGATATATTGTATCATCCACTACAATTCAATTCAATAATTATGTAAATGATATCATCGCTCGTGCATACATACGGACTACCCTCTCCACGACGTGATGAGATTCAGTTTCCATGTTAACAATTTAAGAATGATTATAAAGTATCTATAAGAAATAATAATGAAATATATGAAAATATAAATCTACTATATTTATGTATATGTATTTCACATACTTAATTCCATTCAACTCAATAAGGAAAATGAAAACAGCGTTCATGCGTACGTACGACCTACCGTCTCCATGAACGGTGTATTTCTTTCCATTTATCGATCTATTATAAATATGTATATTCTGAATATATATTATATATAAATCATGTTTTATATTCTGTAATTATGTAATCATGATCTTCATAATCATATGAATAATTACAAGTGAAAACACGAACGACAAATGAAACGATTTTACCCAAAACACTCTTTAACATCGAATTTACAAAAGAACGGGTAATATAAATTAATAAGTTACCATATATGATATAATAACAATGAATATGATTATGTAATAATTCAATGACATTATTTAAATAATTATACAGGAGTTTTGGATACGTACGATGCATATCAGACATATGGTAAGGGATAATTATTCCAATCTCTTTCTTATCCGAGATTGTTTACTCGTAAGTATTTACTGGGGGTTATGTTTATTATCCATGTCCATATGCTCTCAAAATGTTTTAATAAAATGTTTACTTTCCTTCCATTTTTGTTTAAGACATTTTTACCCTTTTCTTACTATTACCACATCGTATGGAAGGAATCTTTCTTTTTTTACCATACGAGGTACTTTTTGACTTTTCCGGCAAAAGTACGAGAATAATGTTTTTTAACATATACGGCACGAATAGATTTTTACGGTTTTATAAAGCGTTATTTTCAAGAAGCTTCCTCCAAAATATTTCATGACTATTTTTAACAAAATCCTTTTCTTTTAAAATTTCATGATGTTTTGTGAAAATAAATTGATTTTGAATAAGAAAGGATATTTTCCTCAAGAATTAATTTCAAGTGTTTTATCAAAACAATTTTCTATCTAAGATGAAATTATTTCATATGTGTATGTTTCAAGTATAATGTCTCTATTATTTACATGGTTTTAATTTTTTTATGATGAAATATACATTTGTTTTATATGGATTATGTGATGATGGGATGATGTTTATGAAACTCATTTTATTCTTTGGGTTATGATGAATGTTTTAAGTTTATTTTGTGGCACAAGTAAAAATGATTTCACTATGAGATGGGTGGTACCTATATATCCCTACAATGCATTGGGTAAAGATTTATATCTCATGAGATAGACATGGATAAAACGGAAAGTTAATCCAGTTCATTGTTACAGGACTGAAACCAGGAGTGAACTCGAATCAGAAAGGGACTTTGTCCACTAAGATGGTCTTGGCAGCAATGCCTTGGACACTATGGAAATCATTACATGTGCTTAATGGATTCCACAGTTAAATGTTTTATTCCCATGCTATGTTATCATTATTTATGTTCATTATGATCTATGACTTATGTACTTCCATGTTTTATGTCGTAGCTCATGATTTTGATGTTTAAACATTATGTTCTTGTTTTAAGGTTCAAATGTGTATGGTTTGTTTTATTTTATCCATTATTACCTTTACTGAGCATTTGAGATCACCCATTTTATGTTTTTATTTTCCCCCAGGATTAAAAGAAAGGTTTTAGGTAAGGAAACAAAAAGTGGAAGATCTTCATGGGAGATGTTGAAGATATTTCACCAAGATTAGAAGATTACGTTCCATGTTTCCAAAGACACTAAACTATTACGATCCTTGTGTGTTTGTTTTTGTTATGTATTATGTATTCAGCAAAAGTAATGTAATATCTATGTACGTCAAGCTTTGGGTCTCTACATTTGGTATTAGAGGAAAGGTTTAGTCAAACTTTGGAAACTAGGATGCGAAAACATTAGTGAAATCCCTATAGATATTTCTATGGTATTTCTAGGGATGTCACTAAGGAATAGTATAAGTATAGGTTATAGTCCTAGAATTACAGTAAAAATCATAGAATTAATCCTAAGATGTTAGATATTGAAGGTACTCCCCCTTTATTATGTTGTTTTCCCTAGCATGATTTTTTCCTCTCACACTCTTCTTCTTGGGTTTTAGAAAATGGCTGGAAACAGGAAGATTCATGATAATGGAGGATATGACGGACAATAGAATGATATTCTTCATGAGAAACCAAATGAAACGGGATTTTGAAGTCCAAACAACATTATTATTCCTAATCATAAATTTCATAATATGATCAATAATCTCAACTTTGGTAAGTTTCCCGACTCAGATAATAAGAGAACGATAGAGTTTCATGATGATCATAGAGGAAAGAAAGTTCAATTTCCCTCATGAAAATCATGTGGGAAGAGGCATCGGGTAAATTGTTTCAAGGGAACTGGAAGAAGCTTTGGGTGTGGAAAAGAAGGACACAAAGCCAGTAAGTGAAAAGGAAAAGGTTTAGTTAACACCATGTTTGAGGATAATGGTATTGCTACGACATCAACAATGGTTAATTGTTTTAAATGTAGAATTTATGGGCATTATGCAAACCAATTCCCTAAGGTAAAGTATCATGAAGAGAATTAGTACGGTCATATGGGTAGTATTTATGTTGATGATGATGAATAGACTACAAATAATATTTGAGATGAAAGAATTGTTGAAGCTCGGTCAATGGTTTAAGAAGGTAGTGGAATGATTACATGTTTATCAAGTGTAATGTTGTATAAGTAATCTCATGGTCCTATGGAATAATGAGACATCTAAGGATTGTTACACTGTGGTCTTTCCTTGAGTTTTGAAGTGTATGATTAACGGTACCAGTATCCATGAAAGGTTATTTAGATATTTTTGGAATGCAGATGATATGCGCATAATGAAGGGATAAGGATAGAATTAAATGTTTGATAGTATTCATGAGCTCATGAATGATATAAGGAGAAGGTTATATCATGGTTTGAGTATATAGAATTTTTGGATTTTGGTATGTGGAAAGAGTTAACTTTTGATAGCATTCATGTTTTCACTAAGGTTTAATGGGTATTCATTTTTCAAGAGAATAAATGATTAAGGTATTCACATGATTGTAATGTGACCAACAAGATATATGGGGGATAAATGATGGTATTCACATGCTTGGTTGATGACATTTCAAATAATTGTTTTCTTTATACTATGATCATGGACCGAAGTATTTTAGATAAGTCTAAAGATTTGAATGGATTATGTTGGAAATAAGTTAGTATTGTTTAAGGATATAACTTTATTCGATATTATTGATGGGATGTCATAGTAATGTAGTTTTAGAAAAAGGACAGCTTCCAGGACGGGCGACATCCCATCGCATCGGACCGGGATGTGGGAGTCGAACCCACAACCGAAGTGCGACTGGCCTTTATCACCTACCACTGGACTACATGAAGTCCCTCTTCAGTATAAACTATTTTTATTATATTAATCATTATGATATATGAAATATAAGTCCATTTTAGGAACCATATTTGATTAATCTCAATATAGATGGACTAATGTATTTTTTATAACTTTTATAACCTTTTGTTTGAGACAGAATGGAATGACCCATCATTCTATCACATGAGCTACTAACACTTCACGAAGGACAAATGAAACTTAATTTCATTAGGAGATGAAGTGGAAATTGTCCAAATAACTACCAATGATGAGACTTTACCAAAATCACGAAAGTATTTCTTCTAATTCCAATTTCATCAACTTTAGGGAAATGATCGTGAAAACCAAAAATGTTTTCTTATTGCCCTTATATATGATGAATCAGATGGTGCCTTAGATCATCACAAATATATGGTTTTGTGATTGATGGTTTTTTCATAGCCATGTTCTCTACCACTTTCCATCAGAACTTGATGGTTAGATTTTTCTTCCATATCCATATTTTCACCTATGTTCTCCTACGTGGAAACCCAGTGATGAGTTAATTTGGGTAACCATTACATTTCATACTTTAGTTTTTAAAAGCCAAGTTTTTGTATTCCTTTTTACGATGTGGGTTTCTATTAAACAAAAATTCAAGTAGTAAACCATTTTTAACCCCGACGAATTTCGAGGGCGAAATTCAGTTTAAGGGGGGTAGAATGTAACACCCCGAGATTTTATGAGAAATATTCTTTTTAATTTTATTGATGTCTTTTGTTGTACGTTACAACAAAGGAGTCTTGCAAAACACACATCCCTGACTTTCCTTACCTTACACGCAATCGCGACCTTCCTCGATAGCGTGTGTAGTAAGCAATATCGAGTTTCACTAAACGAGATATTATTATAATATTATTATGAACTAGCCGTTATGAATAGTAATACCATCTTTTTGAAATTTTATAAATTTTATCTTTCAAAATAGTCTTCATTTTTGGATTCGGAATATAGAAATTATCTTAGGGTGAAATTTTGGTACTTTTCGGATAACTTTCATATTCTGATGAATAGTGAAAATTACTAAATTTTAATTAAAAACAACTTTTTTTAATCGAAATAATTAATAGTGATAAATTATTAAATTTAGTGGTTTTAAATAATATTTAAAATATATATTTACAATTTAATTGAATTTTTTTCATTGGATGTAATTTCACATTTAAACCAGACATAAAGAAGTTGCAATCTTTTGATAGTAATTATCACTTAAAAACACGCTATTTGTTTTGACGACGGGAATTAATTTTTAAATTAGTTAATGTAACTGATATGTTTTGAATTTGGTAAAATAGACATAATTTTTTAATTAATAATATCAAATATAACTTAGGCCTAATTTTTGGTATTTTTCTAGAAACTTTAATTTTTGATGAATAGTGAAACCACTATGTGCTAGTTAAAAAAACTGAATTTTTCATAAAACTTAATTTTACCGCTTCTGTGAGTGGAATTTCTAAAATCCGAGAGACATGGTTAATATCATGGACTAAAATGTGGTTCAATGATATGAAAATAATTTTTGGTGAATAGTAACGTGTTACTTTTTTACCACAGTTAAAAGTAGATAGGGTAATTAATGGTAAAAATGATATTATCATTACCCTAACACATGTCCTAATTCTATTGGATAAGTTTAATTCGGCCAAAAACAACCTTAGGAATAAAATATGACCATTTAGTCCCACTTGGATTAGATTAAGACATTTATTATTAATTTATTTAAAGAAGGGTTAAAATAGTTAAAATAATTAAAATCAAAGTTTAATAACTAAATCATTTTTAATTTAGAGTTATACATACGTTAAATTAGACTATAAATATTAATTTTAAATATAAAAATATTTCCTAAATAATGGTATTTTATTTATAATTTTTAGACATTAAATAATTTAATTTATATTTAACACAAAGATGATAGAGTAATTATCTTATTAATGAAATATTGACATAATTAATGTTATAAATAACAAAATAAATGTAATTTGAGACTTTTTATGAATTACACTAATTTTATAGGTTAATATGACAAATTATTATTGATTTAGTTAACTCTTTTTGAACTGATCATTCTGTTATGATTTTCAAAAAAATCAATTACCAAATAGTGTCAAAATTGACATAAAATAGTTTTTAAAACAAATATTATATTATTAATTGTTATTATATTCCTAAAAATCTAAGGTTCGGCAATAATACTTATATCATGATTGGTGTATCATTAATGGACCACTTGGGGGTCTCTTGGATGTATATGGTATGTTTATTAAGTATATAATATAAAAATACAAAGTGACATGGTAAATGTCAATCTAATTAACTAAGAGTTAAAACTAAAAGTTAAGGTTAATATAATGACCTAAAATTGTCGAAATTATATTATATGAGATTATTGCGACCCATCCCCACCTTAGATTCGAAATAACTAAATTTGGAGCTATTAAAAACCGAATATGATTTATAATAATATAATATTTTTAGTTTTTCCAAAGGTGCCCCTCTCCTCCCTTATAAAAGGGAACCTCCTCCCTCTACTCCCCACACAAATTTGAGCCTTAACGCTCAGCCAACCCCTGCCAAATTATCTTCCCCACTTCTCTAGAAACATCCTAGAGGTCCTGGTCTAATTCAAAGACCAATCTTAGTGCCCTAAGAGGTGGTCTCAAAGAGGCACTTCAAAGAAGAGGTAATGTCCATTACTGATTCTTTCAACTTTATTTCTTCTTCTACTTTTTATTCATTAGTTGTTTCATTATGAAGTAATAACATCAGTATAAATAATATAATTATATGTTACTATAAGTATGAAACAACACTATTTCACCATCTATCCATCCTACGGAAAACAAAATCACCGCGTGTGCGTACATACGAAATATCGTCTCCACGTCGTGGTGTAATCTGTTTTTCCAACACCACCTTACTTGGATGGGTATAATGGTGTAAATAATAACTATATATAGTTATTATACCATCATAATGATTCTTATATATTTTATCATCCACTCCAATTCAATTCAATAAATATGGAAATGATATCATTGCTCGTGCGTATGTACGGACTACCATCTCCACGACGCGATGAGATTCATTTTCCATGTTAACCATTTAAGAATGATTGTAAAGTATATATAAGAAATAATAATGAAATATATGACATTATAAAGATACTTGATTTATGTATATGTATTTCATTTACTTAATTCCATTCAACTCAATAAGGAAAATTAAAACAGCGTTCATGCATACTTACGGCCTACCGTCTCCATGAACGTTGTATTTATTTCCATTTATCGATCTATTATAAATATATATATTCTGAATATATACTATATATAAATCATGTTTTATATTCAGTAATTATGTAATAATGATCTACTTAATCATATGAATAATTACAAGTAAAAACACGGACGACAAATGAAACGATTTTACCCAAAACACTCTTTAACATGGAATTTACAAAAGAACGGGTAATATAAAGTCATAAGTGAACCATATATGATATAATAACAATGAATATGATTCTGTAATAAGTCAATGACATTATTTAAATCATTATACAGGAGGTATGGATACGTACGAAGCATATAGGTCCAAAGGTACGGGATAATTATTCCAATCTCATTCTTATCCGAGATTGTTTACTCGTAAGTATTTACTAGGGGTTATGTTTATTATCCATGTCCATATGCTCTAAATTTTTTTCATAAAATGTTTACATTACTTCCATGTATGTTTAAGACATTTTTACCCTTTTCTTACTTCTACCACATCGTATGGAAGGAATCTTTCTTTTGTTTACCATATGAGGTACTTTTTGACTTTTCCGGCAAAAGTACGAGAAGATTGTTTTTTTAAGTTATACGGAACGAACAGATTTTTACGGTTTTATAAAGACTTATTTTCATGAAGCATCTTCCAAAAGATTTCATGACTATTTTTAACAAAATCCTTTTCTTTTAAAATTTCATGATGTTTTGTGAAAAGAAATTGATTTTGAAGAGGAAAAGATATTTTCCTCAAGAATTCATTTCAAGTGTTTTATCAAAACCATTTTCTATCTAAGATGACATTATTTCATTTGTGTATGTTTCAAGTATAATGTCTCTATGATTTACATGGTTTCAATTTTCTTATGATGAAATATCCATTAGTTTTTTATGGATTATGTGATGATGGGATGATGTTTATGAAACTCATTTTATTCTTTGGGTTATGATGAATGCTTTAAGTTTCTTTTGTGGCACAAGTAAGAATGATTTCACTATGAGATGGGTGGGAACTATATCTCCCTCCAATTCATTGGGTAATGATTTATATCTCATGAGATAGACATGGCTGGAACGGTATGTTAATCCGGTTCAGTGTTACAGGACTAAAACGAGGAGTGAACTCGATTTAGAAAGGGACTTTGTCCACTAAGATGGTCTTGGAAGCAATGCCTTGGCTACTATGGAAATCATTACATGTGCATAATGGATTCCACAATTACATGTTTTATTCCCATGATATGTTATCATTATTTATGTTCCATTATGACCTATTCCTTATTTACTTCCATGTTTTAAGTCCTTGATCAAGATTTTGATGTTTAAACATTATGTTAATGTTTTTAGGGTCAAATGTGTATGGTATGTTTTATTTTATCCATGCTTACCTTTACTGATCATTTGAGCTCACCCTTTTTATGTTTTATTTTCGCCCAGGATTAAAAGAAAGGTTTTAGATAAGTACACAAAAAGTGTAAGATCTTCATGTGAGATTTTGAAGATCTTTCACAACGATTAGAAGATTACGTTTCATGTTTTCAAAGACACTAAACTATTATGGTCCTTTTGGTCTCTTTTTTTTATGTATTATGTATTCTGCAAAACTAATGTAATATCTATGTATGTTAAGCTTCGGGTCTCTACATGGACTGGCCTAGGGGAGTTAGCACTTGTGGGACTTGAGATGGTTTGGGCTACCATAGAGAAGGTGCATATCATCCAGGAGCAGATGAAGACTGCACAGAGCAAGCAGAAGTCATATGCTGACAAGTTATGGAGACCTCTGGAGTTCAAGGATGGCTACCACATCTTTCTAAGGGTCTCAACTCGATGAGGTTTATAAAGATTTGAACAAGGTGGAAAGTTATCTATGAGATTAATCAGACCATTTCAGGTCCTCAGCAGAGTTGGCACGGTGGCATTCCGCTTAGCTCTTCCACCTCAGTTGCACCGGCTGCACGATGTCTTCCACGTATCTCAGCTGAGGAGATATGTGAACGACCCTTCTCGCATCATCGACCATGGAATGATAGACGTAGACGATGGGGAGAATTTTACAGATGTTCTAATAGAGATTGTGGATTGACATGAGTGGGTCCTTCTGGGATGGTTGATACCTTTGGTGCGCGTTTGATGGCAGCATGGGAACCACCAGATGAGCACATGGGAGCGGGAGGCTCGGATGTGTGACCAGTACCCCCACATGTTCCCTTAGTTTGAGTTTTGTCTTACATGGAAGTAAAGCCCTAAGGTGGGGAGAACATAAAGACCCATAATTCCCAGGAAAATTATTAGTTTTTAAATAAAAAGGATTTTTAAGAGCCCGTGAAACATGATGGTGCATGAATCTGAGGCCCGGAGTTCTCAGAATTAATTTCTGAACATTATTTCGGTAGCGTTCAATAATCTTATGAGTGTGTTTTTTTAAATTTTGAACTTGTGCTCGGAATTAAAATTTGAGGGCACCGTTGAACTTGCAGTGCCTGTTTTTTCTTAAGAAGACTTTCACCTCGACGGTAGTTGGTTGAGGGTGAAGAAAGGTTTTTGTGTTCTTCATGGAAATAATAAAATAAAATAATCTCACATTTTATTTTTATTTTTTTGTAACCACCCACTTGTGAATATTATGGTGGTGGGGACCATATGAGTTTTATTCTATAAATTGAATGCTCAGTGGTGGGGACACCCCCAGCTGGTAATACATCCCTTGAGGGGTTATAGTGGTGGGGACCACTAGAGGCTTGAAACTCTAAAAATTCCTATTAAATAAGGGGGATCCGCTTCAACTCCTCCCACATTTATTATTCCAAGCCTCCGCCATTAATTAATTAAGCCATCTCAATTAATTAAATGTTCCAATTTGAGATTATATGAATATAATTTATTATATTTTCTATCTCTTCTTTTTTGTGGGTCAATGAAAATTAATCGTTGGAAAAGGAATGAGCCTTGGGAGAAAATCTCTCCAATGAAGAACGCTCCACCGATGAAGAACGCCGACTTCGACTACTTCCTCAAGACACCCTCCAAGGTGGAACATCTTGGACTATGACGAACCGACGCACTATCTCGGGATTGGATGTGTGTGGCGGACGAGATGAACGTCAACAACTTCATCTTCTTCCTCGCGACCTCGTTAAAATAATAAAGAGAATGAGGTAGTGGTTTATTTATGAGTGATTTTATATTCCAATGTTTTTTCCTTCTAACACAAAAAATGTGGATCAAATCTCTATTTTATATTGATCAGCGAATGTTATTAATTTTCAGGATTGGGAATAAATCATTTTGGGAGGTTATGAAGCTTTCCGTTATTCTTCATGATCTTGTTGAGCCATATACTACCACCCTCAAGTGGAGGGTACGGGCCAAACCAACATGGCCCGACCCCTCTAAAAATCTTGTGATTATTTGTGGTGTTGAATGCAATGGAGGTGACAGTGCAATGATGCTGCCCTGTGGCCACTGCCGCCTCGCCACCTTCATGCCCTCGTGGTACACTCATGGTCGAACCGCTCCATGGCACCCACGGCCACAAGGCCCTAGGGCTCAGCCACCTTCATACCCACCACACCGCCCATGGAAGCCGTCATCCAATCCGAGCCGCCACCACCGACCGGGCCAGGCCGCCACCACCATCCACCGAGCCACTGTCATCGTTTTTCGAGTCGCCGCTGTCCCGCCAAGCCTCGGCCTTCCAAGCCTCCCCGGTCCTGCCACCCATGGCCTTCCGAGCTACCCCGGACGCATCGTCATGGAACTCGGCACCACCCTACAACAATTCTGTGCCGCCCAGCGGCCATGCCGCACCACCCGCGGGCAAGCTTCCCCTCGGCCGTGAGCTGCCCCGACCGAATCGACCTACGCCATCGCATCATCCCCAGTCGAACCCCTTGTCCCCTCACGGCCTACCAGACTGCCCCATGGGCCGAGCGGTCCTGTACAGGCTAGACGGGACCCAGTGGGCAAGGTTGAACCTGACAGACTGGGCCGCACTGCGTGCCGGGCCAGACCGAGCGGGTCGGGCCAGGTCGACCCGAACCGGTTCACCTAAGGCCGGGTCAGGCTAGGACAGACCGGACCCATGCCCACTACAAACCATTTACATTCTTTTGGCCATATAGTTAGCACCAGATTTCTATTTAACGAACCATCATTAGTACTATAAATCATGGATCGAGACAGTCCCTTTGAGTATACCCCACTGGAGTTTTGGATTAAGATGAGGAAAAATAATGTTGGATGAAGCACGAATCCAACCGAGGACCTAGGAAAAAAAGGCTAATAACTCACATACCAGGCGTCTAATTGACGCGTCATATGTTGTGTTGAGACCCCGATGACATGGAAGACCATAGAGATACTTACTCATGGGACTTCATGGAAGATGGAGTATTGAACAGTAGATCATAGAGTGGATCCTCTTAGAGACGAGTGAGCATAGAGCGGGAACCCATTTGCTGGCGTATACTTGACGACTACTGACCACTTCAACTTAGAGTGACTTGACTGGCCGAGTGGGGAGAACCTCTCTATGATGCAGTAGAACCATGGTGGGGAGCACCTCAGTGTAATGCAGCAGACCCATGGTACTCGACAGGAGGATTACCTTAGTAGGCTATGAGGGGGAGGACCTCTGTGTGACACGGCTGACCCATGGTACTCGACAGGTCGAGTACAACAGAAAGTCATGAGGGAGAGCACCTCTGTGTGACATGGCCAATCCACGGTGGGGAGTGCCTATGTGTGATAAGGCAGACCCATAGTACTTGAGAGGATGACTACAATAGTAATCCAAGGATAGTGGGATGCGCCTCTGTGTGACAAGACAGACCCACTATACTCGATAAAGGAGGGGCTCTCTAGCTGCCGAAGAGTTCGATGATGTGACTGAGGATGTTAATTGTTACTACCCCTGGAATAAATCCTGGTGTGAGATGAGTCAGTACCTCAGTGTTCTTCTCATGGTTGTGATGGATTACATGATGACTTAGGTATATGTATGTGCATTTACAAAATTAGGTTTATCTGTTTATTTCAAACATTTTGGTTTATCCTTCATGGATCTTGTGAGACCTTGAGGGTCACATGGTCGCTAATGAGTATCTTTATACACACCCCTATACATGATATTCCCACATAACATTGTATTTGGGGCAGACGATGAACAACACTGACTGAGGATGTGAGTACCAGGACTGGACGGTGCCCGGAGGTGGACCATATGGCGTGTCGATACGTGGAGGATACTGATGGATGTGGAGTGCTGAAGAGGCAATATGTACCTACACTTTGTGTAGGATCCTCGGAGGAAAACCTAGCAGTTAACATTCCCTTTTCGTCAGTTTTATTGTATCATAGTTGTACTTGTACTTTCCAGTTGGGATTGTATTCTAACCCCTTTTAGTTTCTGCAATCACTCTATTTACAGTTCAATTTACTTGTGTTCCTATATTTTTGTGTTCTTGGTTACATGTTCTTACATGTTATAAAGGCAATTTATTCCCAGTTTTAGGGAATTTTCCATGGATGCTAGTCGCCAGCTCCTGGCCTACAGAAGGCGGGCTTGGGGTAGTCACACCACAGGCCCCGAGTGATATGTCTTGAAAATCTTGTATTTCATATGTTATACCCAATTTCATTATTGGGAGATAGATATTAATTCAAATATTACTTATTGATGAGTTATCTTCCCAATTTTAAATGTAAATATGTAAATATTAATTGTCATCCTCCTTAATGACCATTATCATCTTCTTCCATATTTTCCTTTCCTTGGAATGTTATCCCTTTAACATTAAAGTAAAACTATACGTTTTCTCATGTGAACATTATATTTACAATCTTTTCTGTTTGAAAATGATTTCTTTTACTCTTTTCCAATATGGGGATTAGATAATTGTATTTCAATTGTTCAATGAATTTTCCATTATTTCAAAATAAAATGTTTTCCCTTCTAATACACATTAATTTTGATCATATTGATTTCATTTTAATGATATGTTATTAATAATCATTTTTAAAAAGGGAATTTTTTATATGTGTTTTTATCCACCTTTTTGATACTATTATTTTTTTTAATGATACACTATTGGAAGTTCCTTCTTAAAAAATTAAATCTCTCATAAAAATATTCACTTCACCATTAAAAAATTAACATTCAAAGTTATCTCAACATATTCTTTTATTCAAAAATTCAAAATCATTTTCATAAAAAATAAATAATTCACTGCCTTTTTTGCAAAGAATGTGATATTTTTGTTCTATGAATATTAATATTTTATATGAAATTACTAGAGGTAGATAGAGAGTTTAATGATGTACTAGGGACAATAAAGCCTTTCTGTCAATATATTTAATATATTAAATTTATTATTTCATGCATGAGATGTTTATTTGGATATAATGGATTGTCTCATAAATAGTTACACAAATGGGAAAATGATACTACCATTAAATATGAAGAACTGGTTTTCCCTTGGAATGACCTATCAATTATCATTATTTCATAGTTTTATTGAGTTTTTTATGGGTGGATTAAACGACATAATTTAACTTATTAGTTTTTTAGACAACTAATCATCTAAACCTAAAATAAAACATCTATTTTACCTAATATAGAGATAAATCCCAGTGGTAATCCACAAAACCCTATTGGATGATGATAATAGAGAGGGATATCTCCATTGGTGAGTGTGATGGTGGATGATAATGAAATCACGGATCGATTATCAGAGTACCCTGTAGATTAATGTCATCAATACGATGGTTGAATCTAGATGATCATATTGAAAAGGAGTTATTATTAATCAGTGATTGATGTAACCCAATGTAATATTTTTTTTGGTTTAATTACCCATTCATAGTTTTATAATGAAAATAAATTAATTAATTATATAATAATTTTTCATATATTATTCAATGATTTTTCTAACATTTGTTTTCATTTTCTATAATAATGAATTTGATATTTATTCTTCTACATTAATTTTATTTTTCAATAATTAACACCATTACTTTGATTTTAATAAATATGCAAAAAAGAGGCATGCCCTTCATTTGATAATAACTTTTTAGTATTATGCATGTTTACATATGTTCTTCAATGACCATCAATGGTATTTTGATTTCTTGATGATTCTATAGTACCCTAGAGGACCAATCAATGTGAAATAATTCTCTGGTGTGATTGATCATGTTCATTGGTTAGGTTTTGGGATATGGATATGTGATAGAATTGTGGTGGTGGTGACAAGTATCTGATGATATTATGAGTGATGGTAGTTTTGCGAGCTAGATTGAGAAGGTATCTCTAAAACTGTGTGGGTTGGTAGCACCATGAAAAGGGTGATTGGATTATTTTGAGCATTGATGATGTTGACCTAAACCTGGTCAAGATTGTGTATCTCCTATTATTTGGACAATTTCAAGGATTTTAAAGGTGTCAATGTGAATCTTTTGCTTAAATGGTGGACAAAATATGTCCATTGGAAACCTTTTTGTATTTTTCATTGGGGATTCATGGTGATATAAATGATTTTTTAAGTGGATAAATGGGGGAAAATATTTGTATTGAAGCCATGTGATGAACTTCAATTTTGGTGAATTTATGATCCACACTACATGTGGTTCCTACGAAAACATCTTGTGTTTCCACAATAAGTGGAAGCTATTCTTTATGTGGTATGTTAAATACACACACTATGTAGTGGGACCACATTACATTTGAACCTTATCTAACAATCATGGTGTGCATAGGGAATACACAACTTTTAATCTATGTCAAAAAAAACACACCATGTGTGGTGTGTGAAACCCCATGTCCATTGGAATGTGGATGGTTTTGGTAGATCTCAATAACTCTGTTTTGGGCCAACCACTACACATGTGTACCCTAATTGTCACTCCATGTGTCTGGAGAAAGATATATTATTCAATATTGTAGGAAATGGATAGTGATATACTCAGTGGGACATGATATTTAGCACATTAGACAAGCCATATACTCATTAATGGGATGATTAGAGACCTTTTTCTTCTCATACTAACTGTAATATGAGATTGGATGTGTTCCCTCAAACATTTTGAATGTGGTGTGTTCCCTCAGTCCATCCTTTTTATTGTACAATATGGGGTCTTATCCTATTTAAGGGATTATAAATACCCTCTAGGGGTTATTTTTGGAATTATTTAGGTATCCCTACATGTTGAGTAGGGTGTATTCCTCTATCATTATTCCCTAGGTTGGGTTGAGTATCTTGTTTTAGATATTAATGGTGTGAGATCACCTTCCTAGTGGGTTAATCAAAATACGATAGATTATCCCCCATTATACTAGGGTGTGGTCCCTAATCTCTATGTTGGCATATATTGTCTCCATGTGTGGTTTATATTGATCGAGTGTTTATATTTGGATGATCCTTTTAAGATCCTTTATTCTTATTCATGAAACGATCGGACGATTATGTCAGGTCGAATGAGTGCCATATGTATAGAAAAACATGATGAATTATTTCCCTTAGTTAATCATACCTTGAATCATTGTGTATAAACCTTAGTTGGTAGTGATGAAATTTCCACACCTTTAGTCTTAAAGTATTTCTCCGTACATATCTATGTTTCCTTTATAAATAATTCGGATTCATTACATAGAGTTGACTCACCCTTTGATGCTTTATGTATGGTTATTTTGAAGTGTCTTATATGGTATATTTTTAATATCCATGTAATGGGACCTACCATCACATGTAGTGTAATACATAGATGAATTGACATAATGTGGAGTCCTTGGAGGACTAAGAGCAGGAGATGTATAGTTCTTCAAGACGGACTACATTTAATTCAAGTAATTTCATCCTGATATAAGTCCATTATTTACTAGAATGTTAGACACATTAATTTTTGATGGGCTTGTATTTCCTCTTTTTTCATTCACATATTGGTTTCAAAATCTAATATTGTATTATATATATAAGGTATCAAATATTTTTTCCTGTCTACATTATATTAGTCTTTAGATATTTGTGTGTGTACAATCACCATGGACTAAGACTTCCCATGTGTGTTATATGACTACTCAAAACTAGTCACCAACACCTAGCCTATTGGAATCTCGAATGGGGAGTCACACATGACTCATCACAGTAAATGAAATCCCTAGTGGTTTGGGTAGTTATAGAGTGGTGTTTTTATTAATTTTTATTAGGATAGTATTAATTATATTGTTTATCTGTGAGGTTTCTATCTGAGAATTAGGAAAGCAGTGTTATTGTGTCTTGAGATTGGAACATAGGCCATGGAATCTTGTGGTTTTATAGTAGTAGACTTATCCACTCATAAAGGATCTATAAAACATGTAATTTACTCAAAAATGTAGGAATTGGTTTAATGCAAACCATTATCCCATGAATAATACAGAAATTTGTTGCGGTTTCCTTGTCCTTCTTGATTTTGCAATCTAGATACATTCTCTCGAATATAGTGTATCTTTGTTATTTCATTTGTTTCTATGTGGATATGAGGTTGGGATTATATAGAAAGATCTTGGTTAAAATAAACTATGTGATGTGTCTTCTATATAAGTACATGTGAAATAGGTGGTTGATCAGGGTGGATAACAAGCATTATCACTTCCCATTGAGAAGTATGATAACCCTCTTTTGAAGGATCAGGTTGACGCCCCCATTTATGTTTGGTATTAGTTAGTCCCAACAGTTCGACTAGATAATGCGTCGATATTTTTTTCACTTCACAAGTTTTATAGATAGAGATCCCCATGTTTTCAAGGTGAGAGAGACCTCCACCTAAGGTGGTATAGGATTGGATCGAGTCGGTTTTGCATGTTTTTTTCATTATTTTCACCACTCTTGATGGTGGTACATGTAGTGATACATATACAATGTGACACAAGGTCATTGTAGAGGCCCATGGAGGTGACTTTTTAAATGGATGCATGCATGAAAGGAAGAGGGACATTCCCCCACTAAGATAAGTTTTCTTGTGGTGGGGTTTAATTTCATGAGGGTGAGTTAGTATTTCACAAAGAAGATAGTAACCATGATTGGGGATGGGTTCCATTTATTCATATGATTGAAACCATTTTTCATATGATAAGTTATTGTATAGAATAATATTTTGGATATTAGATGGGGAATATGTGGTATAGTTGTATGATATGGATCTAAATAATTTAAAGGCAGAGGGTGTGGTCATAGGTTAAACTTGTGATCCCATGATTTAGTAGTATTTTTGACAAAAAAATTGTCTTTTGTTGGAGTTGGTTCCCTAGAAACCAAATTCTTTGTAATTAATGATAAAATTGTATTAATTGGATGAATATTTATAAACTGTTTATCACATCATGATTGTTCTTATGCATGAAATAATCTGCAATAATGTCATGAGAATAGTTGTCACACTAAAAGGAAATAGAAGATCCCTACTATGATGATAACCCAGAAGTTCCATGACACAATTCGTGAATATATATTCTGTGGTCGGATGATATCGTTTGAAGGGACATAGACGATACATGCTATAAGGGGTGGGGACAAATGAAACATTGAGGAACCATCTCATTGATTATGGCCTTGGTAATATTCAAGAGGATATTATGAGATAAAAACACACTAGTAGGAAATCGACATTCATAAGTTTCATTGGATGTTCTTGTCTACGAAAATGCCTATTGGTCCTCAAGCTTAATGATTATTATTAGTGGGTATTATGGATCATGTACTTATATGTATTGATGAAAACAATGATGATAGATGTATGTGGTGATGTAGGATAAGTTGGGTGTATCACGAGTAATATTTTTTTAATGAATAATGTGATAAAGTATTTTTCACATCTCTGGAAGTAGATATATCAGTCTCGTTACTGGAAATGATATAGCCTAACTAAATCCATGGCCATGGTTTTATCTATGATGGTTCTATTCATAGAATCCAAAGAATGAGAAATCAAGATCTTGGGTTGATGGAACTTTCATGCAACCATCTTTATTGGAGATATCAGGTCAAAGGGATTATATTACATAGTAATCGTTCATATGAGTTGACATGTCATTGTGACAGCAACATATTTCTCTTGAATGACTTTACTCATAGATGGACAATAGTATTGTACTTTAGGCAAGCCCACCTACTACCAATGATAAAGAGTCCTAGAGAGTCACACACTCTGTGTAGCAAGTATCATAGTTAAATAATTAATTTATTTAACAATTTGAATAAATATTATCCCATGTTGTGATTAAATAATTATCCAAGTATACCTGATCACGTTTATTTTGTCTCTAGTTATTTGAGAGAATATATTTCAGGTTAGATATTTATTTATCAGCGAATAATGCAGTTATATTTATTTAGTAAAAAATAGTTATTATTCAAGGCCCGATTAATATTGAGGGGGATTGGTGGACCAAGTTATGGGTCCAGTGGGAAATAATATTAAATATTATTTGGTTAATTAATATTTAAATATAATGTTCAGGTTATGTTCATGTCATGGAAATAATAAAATTTATTTTATTATTTGACATGGGGTTTCACAAGGAATAACAAATTATGTAATGAAACATGTTCTAATTATTTATTATTACCTGTGAATTAAATTCCTCATTATGTTATTATTCTCTATATAAGTCGAGGGGTCATTTGACTGGCCAACCAATCATTGGGTACACAACATCCATGGAGAAAATCACTAAATCCTGGAGAACTATTACCACTCCAAGAACGCACTCAACAACGAAATATATCCTCCTCCATAGGATCAATGTGAATTATTTCGAAGAGATTCTGAAGGAGATCAAAGGTGGACATTACTAGCACAAGGATCTTCCATGATACCACCTAGATACTCCTTCGATAATGTTTGTAGATATGTGGGTCATTTTTGGATCACTACTAAGAGATTATTATCATTAGAATCTACATCAAAATTAAGTCGTACATCAGAACCAAGGATATATGCATCAACAAAAAAATATTCACCTTTGAGATAATTCTATAATATAATTAAATTGATTATAAACAAATTATTTCGATCCTCTGTTCTTGGTTCCATGTTCTCCCATTTTTCTTTTATCTTTGATTCAATTTTTTGGATACAACCATTCATCATCTTATTGATCCCAAGTTAATAATCGATTATGGAAATTTCCCATGTTGGGTACATGCCTATCATGTGCTTCGTATGTACCCGGAAACTACAAGTGGTATGAAAGGGCTCATATTTTCATTTATAATTATTTAAATAAATCTTTGAAGATTTATGCTTTAATAATTTAGTTTGTCAATTAATTTTTAATCATTATTGTAATCTAAATTTTGATATATGTTCTTCCCTCATAGTTTATCGTAGATCTAATAGAAACGAGTAATTTTATGAATAAAATTAAATCAAGATAATACAATACCCACCATGTAGTCAAATATACATGATGTGTATTTTTGTTCAATGCCTCATGAGTAATTCATAAACTACTCAAGTCATGTGTATTAATGACACATGGGGAGATTAATTATTACACCACATGTTGACTAGGATAGACTATCCCATGATCAGCCAGACTACATGCCATGTGGCCCATTGTACATGACGTTTAGTCCCTTTCGGTTAGGGTCCGTTTGTGTATCCCATACACAAATTTCATAGATCGTGATTGTGTAATGCGGAGTATAAACTTCTTGTGGCCCACTGGGTATTCCATGTACTATGAAGATTTATAAATTACACCTTACATATTTTTCCCAAAGTATGTAATTCAGATGGATACTGAGGAGGGTACACGGCGTGTAGTCGGATCTACATGACATGTGTTGTTTCTAGATTACGTATATTTTAAACATTATTCTTATATTATGTAACAATAGAGACATGTACCTTTGGGTGAGACTAAAGCTGGGACACAACATGAGATAGTTGAATGATATGTGTATTTGCACGTGTGTCTATCTAATTGTCTGTGTGTGTGTAATTGACATCAGCATAAGTTTTGATGATTTTCACATCATGTATGATTTGTATTACAATTATAATTTTATGTGCATTCTACATTTTACAATGAATAAAGTGTATACAAGTATAAATACATGTTGGGTAGTGTTAGACGAGTATTCAACCGGTTGCTTCCAAGGTACAAGTTATGTACAATGTTATAAATGAGAATATCAAGGAAATTTAGAAAAGTATTAATGAAAAAAATATTGATTATTTGAAGATAATTATTAATCAATTCAAGATTAAATTATCTTAATAATAATGATTAAATAATTTAATGATTTTTTTATAAAATGTTTAATTCATTTAATTTATGTGGATTATTATCATAAAGGCCAAACCTTTGTATATGATTGGTTCCCATTCAATTTATTTATTAAATAAAAATCGTTGGCATGTGTGGCTTCTCCTCATTAATATGTTGGGACGACGTGTACATGGTTTCTTTTATGTAAACCTACTTTTACCCCTCACTTGTGTTTGAGTTAAAATCATATGTAATGGATAGAGATCCCAAGCTAGTGGAGGCGGTTCATGTTAATAGATGAGGTGAAACCAATCCAAGTATATACAAAGGTGGACAGGAGAAAATATATAAACACGAACCTTAAATATTTTAAGTTGTTTCTCCCCTAGGTAAGGATTAGTTTATCAACCACTGAATAAACTTACCAATATTAAAGCTCGTGGTCATACACTTTATTTTATTTCTATCAGTTGTATGTTTATTCATTAGTGATGTTTTACAAGATCACATAATTAATGAAATTACATGTATATAATATGTAATTAAAATAAATAATGGTTTATGCGTAAAAAATATGAATACATGGTTAATCACTTATGTATATCCCACTTAAAATTAAGATGCATGGAAAAAAGATAATAAGTGAAAATTTACGCATAAAGGATAAAATCCATCATTTAAATAGGAAGTTGGTATATCCTTCCAATAATTGGATTAAAATTGAACCATAGTTCAAAGTGGTTGACCATCCCTAGTTGGGGAAATTTCAATTATCATAGAATTATAACTTGTAGTTTTGGGTTGAATTAACTTATTTTACATCAATGTTTGATAGATTTAGTAGGACTAGGTGTAACTTAGAGGCAAGGGTTGATGAAATATGAAATTTAGGATTTCGGGATTTCAGTGTCCACTCAACAGATGAAGGAGTTTTGAGTTAATGTAGTTGGAATTTTTAATTCCAACCGAAATCCACTTAATTTTCATGACCAACCATTGTTGGGGTAATGAAAAGGAAAATATGGATCCTTTCCACTAGAATATCCAAGAAATAGGATATTCAGAAGCCAATGTTGAGGGCTATAGGGTTTCAAAAAAATAGTGGGAGACTACTAGATATTGATTGATTTATTTGTGTATATTTGTCAAGATAGCGTAATAAAACTTATTTCATATTAATTTGAAGAAACATTAATATAAATGACATCAAAAATATCCTTTTGATGCATACTCGATAAGGAAAACCTTCTCCCCAACACAAATTTCGAAGACTGGCATAGGAACCTTTGGTTTATCCTTCGCCATGAGAAGAAACATTATGTGCTGGAAGAGCCTTTACAAGTTGAGCCTGAAAATGAGGCAAGATATGAGGAACTCTCTGTGTACATGAAACATCTTAATGACACAACATATGTACATATGTTCAATGACTCCAGCTATCCTCCATCACAAATGAGATCTTGAAGCACCACAAGTAAATGGATTCATATAGCATGATGTACCACCTTCGGGGTCCTAGAAAGGGAAGGGGAGCCCTCAGAGGTATGAGATCTCCAACAAATTGTTCACTAATAATATTGGAGAGTCTACACAAGCTGGACCACATGTAGTCAAGATTATTCGCCACATTGAGCATTTGGACATTTTAGGGATTAAATTATCAGATGAGTTGCATACAGATCTCATACTATCATCTCTGCATAAGACATTTTCTAGTTTTATTATGAATTATAATATGAAAAATAATTAGAAGTGTATATTAGAGATTCTTTCCCTATTTCTCAAAGTTGATAAGGACATGGGGCATGAATTACATGTGGTCTTTAGGCTTAATAGGAAGAGTAAGGACAAGGACATGGGGCCAAATATTAATAAACAATCTAAATCATCCAAGAACCATCTGACCAAGAAGAAGAAGATCCAGATGTTGGGCTAAGAATAGGAGGAAGTATGCTTTGTATGATGCAATTTTGGCTACTAGAAGAGGAACTACACCTAGGGGAATGGTGAATTCAAATGTGCATTCATTATTGAGTTCAATATTTTTATTTATACACATTGGGTATAAGATAATGATTGTGGAGCTCACATCTGTATAAAAATATAGGAACTATGTAGATTCCTAAAAATTTCCATAAGATAGGTGGATCTATGAGAAACCAATGGTGTGAGGATGGCTGCTCTTTCCATTGGTGACTACCACCTCACATTGCAATTGATAATGATTCTATTTTAACAAGGATATTATTATGTAAGAATTGTTCCCAAGAACATAATTTTTGTATCAAGCTCAGATATATGTGGATTAATTTTCATATTCGGAAATAAATGTTGTTACATTTATATGGACAACCTATGTTATGGTATTTCCCATTTAAATAACATTCTGTATGTATTAAATTATTAGAACAAATTGTTGGAAATTGATAATTAATCATGTTCACATGACTCATACAACACCCAGTTGTGGCATCACCACCTTGGTCATGTAAACGAGAAGGGCCTGACAATTCTCTGTCAAGATGGTTATTTCAACACTTCCAAGATAAAACCACTTGATATATTTCAAGCTTGTTTAAAAGTTAAAATTACTAAACAACAATTTTTTTGGAAAGGTGAAAGGGCCATAGGGAATCTAGGATTGGTACACACTGATGTGTGTGGAAAATTTCAGGTTGAAGCTAGAGGTGGATATTCATAATTCATTATATTTACTGATTACTTGGGGGGGGGGGTTTGGATATGTCTATATAATGAGGTATAAGTCTGAGTCCTTTGAGAAATTTAGGGAGTTCAAGAATGAAATATAGAATAATATTGGTAAGAAGATAAAGAAGCTTTGATCAGATTGAGGAGGAGAATATCTTAACCAAGAGTTCATCAAACTCTTATGGGAGGATTCTGGGATTCTATTTCAACCCACTCAACCTTATAAACTATATTGGGATGGTGTTAGGGAAAAAAGGAACCATGCCTTTTTAGAATTGGTAAGGTCGACAAAGAGTCATGTAGATATTCCAATATTCTATTTAGCGATATGTGTTTCAGACTACAGTATACACATTTAACCTAGTACTAACTAATGTGCAAAATGGGATTCCCTTGGATCAACATAGGGGAAAGAAACCCACTATGTCGCATACATTTGTATGGGGATTTGAGGTGTTTGTTAAATCTTTCTGAGGCTAAACACTAGAACCCTGAGGCATGAAGTGTATCTTTATATGGTTTCCCAATGAAACAAATGGATAATAAATATAAAACCCCTAATAAAATAATGTGATTGTTTACAGTTAAGATGTCTTTATTGAGTGGGATCACATATACAAAAAGGATAGTTGTAGAAAGGCTAACTACATTGATGTTAATGATCAAGATACATATGAGGTGGTACAAGAACATGTTCCACGGGTCCCGGTGGAAGAGGAGTTCCTAAAACATAAGTACCACCTAGGTGCACAAGATAGGTAAGGTAACCAAAGAGATATGATTTTCTAGTCACCGTGTATAGTGAATCATTATTATTGGACAACAATGAACCTCTCTCCTACAAGGAATAAGTAGAGAGCTCGGAAGCTTCAAGATGTCTTGGAGCTGTAAATTCTGAGATGAATTCCATGTATATGAACCATGTCTGGGTTTTGTAATTACGCCAGTTGATGTAATTCCTGTTGGGTAAATGCGTATTCAAAAAAAACTTGAAATAGAAGGTCACGTTTGTACCTATAATTCAAGGCTAGTGGCTAAAGTATTTAAACAACATCATGGAATTGACTATGATTAAACCATTTCACTAGTTTCCATGTTTAAATCAATAATAATCATACATGCCATTATAACTTTCCATGACGATGAGATCATGAAAAAGGATTTTGAAACTACATTCATTAATTGGAACCTTCATGAAGTTGTCTATATTGCACAACCAGAAGGGTTTGTGACACCAGGTGATGCTAAAAAGGTATCCAAGTTACAGAGATCCATTATTTACTAATAAAATAATCCATATCATAGAATATTCAATTATATGAGGCCATAATAGAATATGGATTCATTAAGAATTAATGTGAGCCACGTTTTTACAAGTGGTTTAATGGGAATTTGGTCATTATCCTAGTATTGTATGCATATGACATATTTCGTATAGGAAATGACATACCTATCATTCTGTCAGTCAAGGACTGGTTGAACATGTGCTTATCCATGATGGAATTAAATGAAGTGGCCTACATTCTATAGATGAAGATAATTCATGATAGATCCATGAGGCTTCTAGGACTAAGTCACATACATTGACCAAATACTAAAGAGATTTTGTACGGAACATTCCAAGAGGGAATTGGTTCTAGTGTCACATGGTATACATCTTTTCAATAAAATGTGTCCACATACAAAACATTAGAAATATAGGATGGCTAATATTCCATATGCTTCAGCGATATGATCTATCTTGTCTTCCATGTTATGTACCAGACTTGAGGATGCCTATGCACTGAGAATGGTAGGCAGATATCATGAAGATCCAGGAGAACAGCATTGGACTATTGTCAAGACTATCCATAAGATTCTCATAAGAACTAAGGAAATTTTCCTGGTATATATAGGAGAAAAGGAGCTTGTCATCAGAGGGTATGTGGATGATAGTTTTAAGATATATTAGAATTATATGATGTCACAACTGGGATATGTTTTCTTTCTCAATGAAGGAGTTCTGAGATGGAAGAGTTCAAAGAAGCTAGTGGTCACTAATTCTACAATAGAGTTCAAATCTATAGAGTCTTCTGATATATCCAAGGAAGACATATTTGTTCGGATCATTTTCCCGGATCTTGTTGTCGCGGCAAATAATAAATATCACAATACATATTATTGTGATAATACTACAACGATGGATCATGCAAAAGAGTCAAGGTTACATCAAAGGAAAAATCACATACTCTGAAAGTATCACCTATTGAGGGATTTCTATCGAAGGGGTGATGTTGATGTGATCATAGTTTCCACAAAATAGAATATTGTGGATCCATTGACTAAAGGCCTATCTATGTAGAAGCATAAATATCATGTGAGTGCCAGTGGACTAAAGGTTGTGAGTAGTTGGATCTATTTCAAGTGGGAGTCTAATGGAGTGGGTTCCCTTGAATCCAACTTCATTTCACTTTATGATAATCATATAATAAATAGATGAATAATTATAAAATCCTTATCACATCATGATTATTCCTATGTGCGACATAGTTTGTGATAATTTTTTAAGAATATTTATCACAATAAAATGTCATAGTGGGTCCCTACTATGATGTGAACATAAATGGTTAATGACACTATTCTTGAATATATTTTCTACAGCTGGATGATATCATTTGGAAGGACAAAAATGATACAGGTTATCAGGGGTGGGTACTCATGAATCATTGAGGCACGTTTTCATGGTGTGCATCCATGGAAATATCCAGAAAGATATTATGAGAACAAGACCAAGCAGTAAGATATCCACATTCATATGTGTCATTTGATGATCCTATCAACGGACATGTGTATTGGTCCTTATACTTTAATATTACTATTAATGGGAATTATGGCTCACACACGTAGATGTATTGATGAAAATATTGATGACATATGTTCACGGTGAGGTAAGATGTTTTGGGTGAGTCATGAGTAATACTGCATTAATTAATATTGAATGAAAGGATTTGTCACTCCTACAGAAGTAGATATCTAAGGCCCTTTGATGGAAGTGATATAGCCTAATTAAATCTGTTTTCATGGTGTTCTCTCGGAATGCTCAATTCCAAGATGTCAAAGAATGTGAAATTGAGAATATGGGTTGATGGAAGTTGCATGAAACCCGTTAATTGGCGATATCAGGGAAAAGGGATTATATTACATGGAAGTGTTCATTTGAGGTGACATGTCGTTGAGATATCAAATTCATTCTCTTGGGTGTCTTGACCGATTGCTAGACATTAATCTTTGACTTTAGGGGAGATCACCTAATTCTAATGAGGAAGAGACCTAAAGGGTCACACACTAAGTTTAGCTAATATCTTAGTTAAATAATTTATTTATTTAACAAGTTAACTAAATATTATTCCTGATTGTTGTTTAATAATTATTCTAGTATGATTGATTGAATTAATTTCGTTACTAGATATTCAAGAGAATATTTTGTGGAAAGAATATGTAATTATCAATGAATAATGCAGTTATATTTATTCAATAAATAAAGAGTAATTATTCAAGGAAAGGTAAATATTGTGGAGGATTGGTGGACCATGTTTTTGGTCTGTTGAGAAATAAGATTAAATATAATTTGGTAAAATAATATTTAAATATAACAAGAATGTTAAGAACATTTCATGGAAATAATAGAATTGTTTTTATTATTTGACATGAGGTTTCACATTGAATAAAAAATTATGTAACGAAACCTATGCAAATTATTTATTATTACCTAGTGAATTAAATTCCCCATTTTGTTATTATTCTCTATAAAATCCAATGGGTCATTCAACCGACTGACCCATCATTATGTGCACAACATCCATGGGGGAAAGCTCTTGAGACTAGAGAACTCTTCCCTCATGAAGAACTCCCTTAATAATGAGAGTGATCCTCCTCCACCAGATCAAAGAGAATGCTTTCAAAGAAATTCTCAAGGCGATCAAAGGCGGACATCACAAGCATAAGGATATTCTCTACTAGTACCTGGAAACTCCTTTAGTGACATTAAGAGATACGTGGTGAATGTGTGGATAACTTCTAGAGGATTCTGATACATGGATTCTACATCGCAACAAAGCTTCACCTCAAACCAGTGGTTAGATGCATCAACGAAGAATGAATCACCTTGGATGCCATTCTATAATTTAATTAAATAAATTATAAACAAAATATGTTGATCTTATCTTCCTGGTTCCGAGTTCTCTACTTTTCTATTATCTTCTATTAAATTCTAATGATATTGAAATTCTTTATTATATTGATCCAAGATTAATCATAAATTATGTAATTTTTCCATGTTGGGTACACACTCATCCTGAGATTTCGATATGCCTGGAACCTACATCAGTCACTCTATCCTTGTTTAATACTGTTTTGAGACCTAGATTTTATAGTGGATCATGTAGATCGACCCTTTTTTATAGAGAATAATATTGGCTGTGTTTTATCAATACTAGTTCTCTTCTGAATGTGTGATTTAACTCATGGAGGAGACTATCACAGGGGATCTCTTTGAAGTAGGAATGAGTCCCTAAGATGTTTTCCTCATCATGGAAAAGTTGGATAATATAAAATCTTATATTGAATGTAGAATGTGAGGGATACCATGTATCAAAAATAGTGGGACAACAATTTACCTTATTTAGCTACAATGGATCTCTAACAATGAAGGATGAGCTCATATGTAGCAGATACAACAGATTTCATATTAGATGGATTGTGTGGACCTTATAGAATAAGATATTATGATATTTTAGTTTCTTATAGTGGTGGAGGAATATGATGGATTCTTAAATGAGGATGTCACAAGATTACCTCCCCACTAAATCATCATCTTCTACATAGACTTACATCGAGGGATGTCCCAATGTGTACACAATCCTATCGGATGACCCCATAACGCTGCGATTGATAAGGTGGAATTAGAGAGTCTATAGAGAAAGGGATTCAATAGACATAGTATGTTTCCCTAGTAATACCCATTGTTTTTCATAGATAATGATAATGAGATATTGTGTTTATGGGTGGATGGAAATCACCTATATAAGGTTTCTATCAAGAAGTATTTTCCAGCATTGATAATCAAACACTTCTACAACTAGTGGATGAGGGCGAAGTGTCTCTTTGAGCATGGACTCTATACAAGATATAATGATATTTTAGTTAAAGATGTGGAAATATGGAATATGTGTTTTATAGATTCTATGGTTACATTGAGTTCTTTATAATACCCTTTGTTATGTTCAACACTCCTACAGTGCTTATGGAACTCTTGAACGATATCTTTTTCCCATCATAGATCTATTCATGGAGATGTCCTTAATCGGCATCCTCATGTGCTTAGTGTTAGATGAGTATTATGATATATATTTGTGGATTATAATAGTAATACTATGAGGGAACCGTATTTATGGGATTATCTAAATGTTTCAGTTATGGAATTGATAGGTTCTCTTCCGAAGACATGTAATCTCTAAAGATGGAGTGATATAGGACCCAATAAAAGTTGAGGAAGTTATAGCTTGAGATCTACCCAAGGGAATGGTTGTCACTTGAAGATTAAAAAGGATGTGTTATAAAATACTGAAAATTTAATATTAAATTTTATTTAAATAATTTTACGTGATCAATATATTTCTTAATACACAACACCGAGAATTAAGAAAATTGAAATATATTATAAAAATAATATTTTTTAAATTTTCTTACCTATCCATTCAAATGATGGGTATCAATATCAGTAACACAATGGTAGAATAGGTTTTTAATTTCTGAAAAAATATAATTATATTTATGAATTCATATGAAATTCAAACTCAATTTTTAGTGAATTCTTTTTAGGCTTAAAAATCCATTTCCTTCAAAAATGAATTTATTGGATTTTATGTCTACAAATTTGAAATAAATTATAAAGATTTTAGAATTTTTTTAAAACTAAATTAATTTTTGAAATTATAATACCATAATTAACAGAGAATAAAAATTTGTAATTTTTCTAAAATGATTGATTTATCAGGGAATTGTGAAAAATACCGACATTTCTAAAACAATGATATCATTTCTAAAAATAAAATAATTTAAAATTATCCTTAATTTTTTACTTAAAGGGATATAAGATGAATTTTATTTCAAATAATTTAAATAATTCTGTTAGGATTAATATTTTACAAGTTTTTTATGTATGTTAATTTTTCAGTTTTAAATGCAACATTCCAGAAAAATGTTTTCCATCATATTTTTAGGGATTAATTTTAAACTAATTTCTAAAACAGAAACATATTTAATTTTATTTAATGTATTAAAAATTTTTAATTAGGACTTTAAATTTTTATTAAATATTTTACATTAATTTTTATAAATTATGAATAATAATTGTTGTAAAATTTACTACCATAGTAATGGTTAAATCAAGTAATTAAGGATAAAAATAATGTAATAAGGAATTAACATTTTATATATTAGTTTTAATTATTTTAATGGATGAGTTAAATTCAATAATATACATAAAAATTATACTATATTAATTTTTTTTGGAATTTTCCAATGATTATGGCATTTGTATTACATTATGTAACGAAAATTCAAAATTTTCAATCTCGTGACAATAATATCAATAAAAAATTTATAATATGATAGAAAGAGGATAATATAATTTATAAATGTTGAGTTTAATTATTAATAAATTTTTCTATACTAATGTTTTATTTTTAAGATGTTTTGATAAATTAATTTCCTTAACTACTTATATAACACTCACATAATGTTTACACAAGCAGTTGAATAACCATGTAATTGTTTTTAAAAACACTACAAGTAATATTAAATGGATTATTTATAGTTACCTATGAATTATATATATAAATATAAATATTATGGATATTTTAAATTTATTTATTTTAATTTCATATTTTTATTGATGTCTTTAAAGTAAAATTAAATAAATAGTGTAACTGATGTTATTAATGATTTTTTATTAAAATAAAAATTTATAAAATTATTTAAAAATAAAAACAATCATGGATTTGGAAAATAGTGAATTCATATGGTAAAAAAATATCTTCTCATGGTTATTTATTTTTGAATTTTCAACTTACAATCTAAATTACAATGGATTAATACTCAAGTAGTCAATATCATGAATAAGATTAAAATTTGTTAAAGAATTGGTTAATCCAAAAGTTAACTTTTAAAATGATATCTAAATCACTATATATTTAATTTGGATGATTATATTAGTACCATATAAAAAATATCATAATATTCATATCATCTTGGAATAAGTTATCCACGAATATAACATTGTTATATTTTAATATTTTGAAAAAACACATGACTTTCCCACACCCCATGTATAAAAGGAAAAACCTTTCACTCTTTTCATTAAACCATATTGATCCATCTATCTCAAGAAGAACATTACCATTTATCTTATAAAATTACAACTAAAAATTATATATTTTTTCATCTTAAAACACCATTCTATGGTACCTTTAAAAGAAATCTAATGAAATTCCACCAAAGAAGTGGTAATCATATTTATCGACACTTTAAAATTTTATTCTTCTTATAATCCTTATAAATATATTATCTACAACAAAAAATAATATCCTTTTACTATTAAATATATGATATTTTATTATGATTATCATGAAACTATATTCACCCACTTTTTGATCCTATAGAATGTGAAAAAATTGCATGTTTTTACATAAGGTTTATCATCCCCACATTATGAAGTAATTATTTTTTAATCATTGTTTTAAATGTATGGGTATAATTATTAAAATAAATATATTATTAAATTTTTATTAGGTAATTATGCATCTAGAATTATGAAATTATATCTACTATTGTATTATCTAATCTGTTGGAAACTGATAACGTTGCTCGTGCGTACATGTAGACTACCACCTCCACAAAGTGAGGTGATCCATTTTTAATTTATTATTTAAATGGATGTTAATATGGATATATTTAATATGTATATATTATTTATATTATATAAAAATGATACTATATTGTATAATTTTTATTTAACTTTCTTTATTTTCATTTACTGAACAAGTGAGAAAATAATTCATGTGTAAATATGACCTACCGTCATGAATATTGTAATTAATTTTCAGATAATTAACTTTTGTATAATTATATATATAATTAATATATATTATATTTATATGATAAATGAAATTCTATATATTATTAAACCATAATCAATGTATGAGTACTTGAACTACCGAACTAAAATTCTCTTAAAAAATGAAGTAGTTAATACCAAGAAAATTTATAATAATAAAATATTATTAAATAACAAGTGAAAAGATGTAATAAATATATAATATATTATATTATAGATATATATTGTTATCATATTAATGTATAATAAATATTTATTTAATATAAATGATGTTAAAATAAATTTTGAGGAATGTCATGCTCGTCAATAGGGGTTACATAACTCCATTTACATTAATTCGATTGTAAATCTACATTTTTGACTATGTTATGGAATTGATATTTGTAAAATTAACTCTGATTATATTGTGTTTTAACTCAACATTATTGGTTTAGTTTTCCTTTTTTTACATATATTCACTTTATTGATCAAAATTTCACTCAAATTATATGATTTTTAGGGGATTTCATCTCAATTTCCACTCCATTGGGATGTAATTGGTATTATGATTCTATTTATTTTTATGTAGCTTATATACAAAAAAATTTATGCATTTAACAGGAATATATATTTATTCATTTTGATAAATTTTTCAATTCAATTTTTTTCTTACATAGGGTTGTAATTTGAATGTTACCAAAGTGGTTGGAATTTATTTAATAATTTCATTTTTTTGTGATTAATCATTTATTCATTAAAGAAATATAATTATATATCCTTCAAAAAATATCAATTATTTATAATATGTATATTTAAGGATTTTCCCAGTTTTCTTCCAACATTTACTCTCTTTTTCACTTGAATCTATGAATGAAGTTTTTAAATGAAAAGATGAGCATATTTTTAATTTTGAATGAGTATATTTTTATTTCTTGTCAGTTATTTTCAAAATTAATTTTAAAAATTATTTATTACTAACACAAATGATTTATTAATAACAATTTTAATTTTAATTTACTATTAAAATGGTTTTAAAAAAATAAGTATAATGTTTTTTTATTTTCATATTTTACTTCAAAAATATTATTTCCTTTTTAACATATGTAGTGGTAAATATATTTCATTTCACTATATACTTTTATAATATCTGGATTTTTCTATATTCTTATGGGTGGTAAGAATAATAAAAACTTGTTTGAATTAATCGAGAACTATCCACAAGGATGAAGAACATGCAACTTGATTTCATCAAGGAATCAACTCTCATGACAAGGCACAAGACCAACTAGTGATCATGCTCATGTTTTCCTCAAGTGATCGGGTTTCGTCACATTACTCAGTATCCACAAGACATCATTTTTTGGGCCATGCTACATCGTTTTCATACTCTTACAATGTGTGTGGTTCTGTCATCATTGTTTCTTCATATCTTGCATATTCCCCTCCTAAGGGGTAATCATACCCTGATGTTCCGCCTATTATGAGTACCTAGATAATACCTGATGTAATGGATAATACAAAAAAAAAGGTAGATGATAATAATTCAAGTGATGTCATGTCATCGTGGGAATATATTAAGAACTTTTAAAAAAAATGTAATCAAAATCAAGCATGGTAACAATATAAATTATTAATTCTCATGTAATTACACATCACTCTCTGGTCTTGTGAGATATAAACAGACAAACACATGAAATTTTCACTTATAATGGTCAACAAGCTATACCATCAATGTATGAAATCTTAGAAAAATAGTTTACAATAGCCTAAAATGGTAAGGAACTTCATTTATCAATTTTATAGATAAAATATTTTAATATTTCTCAGATTATTGAAGACCAAATCATGATATGAATCCACAGAGAAATTTCTTACATGTCATGGATTACTATTTTGGTATCTAATTCAATAATATGGATGTTTACAATGAAACACAAAATTATATTCAATTTCAGAATGGTAGGTTTTATAATCACATAACTCATTGATTCCATCAATATATCATGTTCTAAGATATGTCGAAGCCGAGGATGTCAATACACCAAATCAATTATTGCATCACAAATTGATCATAAATTTCACATCAATTCTAAATGATGTCTTCATAAAAAGTCAACTAAAATTGATCCACCATTGATCTGTCACCAGAAAAAATATCCAAGATGATATTCAAGAAGAAGAGATTCTTGAGGTGATTAAACTATAGAAACATTCCCAAACACATACACCCTTAATGAATGATCTAACATAAGTCAAGGAAATTTCATTGAAATTTAAAATCCACCACAAATCTAACAAAATGGAATCCAAATATAATATTTATATCTTTAATCCCCCATAAATAAGTGGTATAGAAATATTTTTTACAAGCACATTCTTCTGAGATGTTTGTAATCAACGGTGGATCTCTTTATTATTTAGATAATGTGTAAAAAATAATTCTATCACTGATCAATAAAGGATTGAATAATTTAGCATTTTATCAGTATATAAATCAAAATACGTTATAAATACATGAATATCACACAATGTAGATGATAAAATTATTGTAAATCTAGAGAAACTCACTATTTTATCATCGTTGGATCAATACAATGCTAAATAACTCAAGAGAGATAAATATGAGAGATAAATATTCAAAGGGAATGATAAATAATTTTAAATAAATAGGTTTCATAAGATATAGGTAACTAAAAAATTGGAAAACCATGTGAAATTAAAATTCTTAGGTTGAATTTAATGATCACCCAACCAAGCTGTATCGACCATAAAACAACCTCACCCAACAGCTAGTAGAACCATAATCATTATGGAGTTCCTTAAAAACCCATATGGATTCATATTTCACCCAAAGATTTTTTAAGGGGGTCTATAAAAAATAGAAGACCTATTGTAGCCTCACTTATTGGTTGATAGATTCATTATCTAGCTGGTGGAAGCTTTCTGGACACATCATAACCAAGTCTCAAATCGACATTCTAAATGTTGGCTCCAAGACCTATTTACTAAAAATTAAATGCCTAAAACCGTATCATAGAAAAAATATCAGAGTAATGGTGACATTTATAAACTGAAAACAACAAGTACATCCTTATAAGAAATGATGATAATATTTTCCCCCTCTTGTGACATCTTATCCCCAAGTAGTTTCTTTAAGGATTCTTCTATAACTACTCAGGCAATTGATCTCAAACATCTACCTATCACTCCAAAATTTCACCATATATCCCTATATTACTAAATAGTATATATATAAGAGGTACCATATTACCATAGTGTATTTTCACACTCCAATCTATAATAATTACCTGGTGTTCCACATATGATGCATCAGGCTCCATATAAACATCCTCACAGTGGACAACATGTATAGGATTGGGAATGTACCTATAGAGATAAGTTTCATGAAACGCATTGTTCATACCTAATTTATAGTGAATCAAAAAATTTACTCATATGGTAAAATTATTTTTAATATAAATATCAATTTATTATAACCTAAATATCACGAGACCTGGGGTACTTAAAAGACTAGGTTCATGATACATCAAAGTGAGGGTAAAAAATGAAAAAAAATATAATTTTTTTATTATCCATAATGAGATCCTAAATCTATTCGAGCTCCTACAGTATATGGGTAAACTTGGTGAATATATATATATAAGGCATGATCTAAAAATACCAGTAAGGTAATAAACATGAAAAATTGGAATAACTTTTAGTCATAATTAAAATGAGATATTAGAAAAGATAAGGATCATGAGTTATCACATTGAATCATGTAATAAATAAAATTTTATCAAAAATCATGGAATCATAGGTAATGTGAATGAAAAATATAATAAGACATAAATATTAATCAAGAATTATTTCTTAGGAAAATAACATAGTGGACAATGTCCCATAAGGGATGAAGTTTACTCACTAATCCCACACATGATGTCTGAGGAGACTAAAACATTACCTAAATAATTGGCGGAATATTTTAGCTCAACCTAAATAACATTTTCATGATATATGTGATATATATGAAGGTAATAAATCATGATGCATAACATAATATTTAAATAATTAAAGAATATGGGATGCATAATCTTAATACATATCATAATAAAATGAAATTTGATAATGAACAAATTTAAGAAATTAACATAAGGAGTTTATTAACACATCATATAAAGGTAAAATAAGATATATATATATATATATATATATATATATGAGAGATTTATATATAATTAATTTAGAATAAACCAGTAACAATAAACCTTTTCGTCATTGATGAAAATATCATTAAAAGAAGATGTGTATTATTTTATTTTAAAAAAAACTATTCACATTGAAATCCCATCATTAAAATATCTAAAATTCTAAAATGATATATAAATAAAAATTTTAAAAAATTAACATGTAAATTTATAAGGAATTATCCAAAATAATTACTGGAAATAATGGTTGGAAATTCCATACATGTCTTATAAGTTAAAAAAACTACTTTCAATCTTTTGTGAAAATAGAAAAAGAACATCATTTATAAAAAGAATATAATATTCCTTTTAAAATAATCCTTAAATGGACAAGAATGGGTAAAAATATATTTAATAAGTCATTTAGATAATTTAAAAAACATTCATGAAAATAGTTTTACAAAATATTGAAATGGATGAAAAATGATTTTCTACCAAAGATGATAATGAAGCCATCTTTTCATTTAAAAAATTCCAAAACCATTTTAAGTACCAATGGAAGGATAATAATACTTCTATTTCTAATTTTTGGGAATAAAAATATGAGTATAAAATAAAAGGGGTTAATTTGATAATGATCGAACAATTCCCTATAATGGAAATTCTTATATGAACAGTCTAGATTAAAATTAGATTGAAACATAGTCCCTTACCACCTTGGAAACATTTTAAACAAAACTCCCATGAATGAAGGTAATTAATTGAAACATAAAATATCATGAATTATTAAGGATTCAATATATAATATGAAAATGGTAAATATATTCATTATTAAAATAAATTAGGTACATGGAAGAACATAGTTCTCAAAGAAATAATTTTTGAGATGAAACTATTACCTAAAGTCCATATATTGTCTTCTATTTATTTTATCTCATATATTATAAAATTTTATCAATTTTATTAATAATAACTTTTTACAGGTTTAAAACATTATACATAAACCATTTAATTAATTAATATTAATATTATATTTAATTACATAATAAATTTTTTCCACGTCTCGTGTTTTAAGGATGCTCTATACAAAATTTTGAAACGACATCAGTGTGTTGATAGCAGTCAAAGGGGTAATTATTACATAACCTACAGAATAATAATTATGAAATAATTATAATTTTTATAATTCAATTTTAATTTTAAAACCAAACTTTAAATATGTATATGAAAATTAAATTTGATACAATCATTGAGATGGTATTCAATATATATAAATAAGTTGCGTTCCCATTTTTCATGATCAAGATAGAAATAAAGTAGGTTTAATTTTACATTTATAGAACGATAATTATATAATAAATATAAAATTATATTGATAAATAAACATATGTATATCTTATATGTGATTTATTAATATGAAATTTAATCTCATCGATTCTTGAGGTGGTAGTCTATCGTACATACAAAAGATGTTATCATTTATCAATGGATGTTAAGGTGAGATGGTATATGATATATCCATTTTACATAATGATAAATATATAATCATTATTATATATTATCATTAAATACATTATAATTAACATTCATGAGAGGAGGTGATGGAAAACCAATTACATCGGTTCGTAAGGTGGGCATCTGCTATACACACAGATGAAGGATTTGATTCTGATTTGATGAGAGATTGGATGGATGAATATTATGAATCATAAAAAAAATATCATTATATATTAGATAATAGTTTTGTTATATAGTAATTGTTTATACATAGTTTAGGGTGGAAAAATAGAATTAAATAATTAATTTTCTCCGTAAAGATGATTACCTTCGCTTAGAAGAACCTCCTTTCGATATCTTATTATGGACTCCATTGATTGTAATTTGGGAAGACCAGAAGCTCAATAATGTGTATAAAATTTTTTTTTTTGAGTAATTGTTTCTCGAATTTTCCAGACCAAATTTCTTGAGGGGATTGAAGATGAAAGGGTTGGGGGTTCCCTTTTATAATTGCGGTGGAGTGACATTTTGAAAAATATACAAAAATATTAAATAATGGTAAGTCACTCTCAAAAAATGTGAAAAATTATAAAATATATGATTTATAGAGATATAAGGATGATACGCAACTCTAAAAATTAAAATACACATGTTTTGAACAATTTATCATCTTTAACACTTAGGTTACTCACTTTTACTATTTAAATTTTTTTACCATGGTAATTTTTTTACCATATTTATTGATCATTATAAAAAAATTATTTTGAAATTATTATATAATATAAATTATGATTATAAAAAAAATTTGAAACCATTTTATAAAATTCAATTCACAAAAGTGGTATAATTGAATTTAAAATTAAATAAGCAAACATGTCGAAAACACAGTTTTTCACGAAATGCATTGTTTAGAAATAAAATGATATTATAATAACAATATGAAAAGTAATAATAAATAAATTTATTTAAATTATAATTTATATAAATATAATCTATAAACATAATTTAATTAATTTCATATAATTGGTTATTTTAATTAACTAAAATGGATAAACATTATCCTTTTTAAAAAAATTCTAATAAATGTGCGTTTAAGCCTATAAATAAAATTATATTAAAATATAGTATAAATATCTTGTAAATAAAATTAATATTATGAAATATAAGTTAAATAATACATGTGCTAATTTAAAAACAATACTAAAATTATAAGGGGACTTTTATGTTAATTAATTTATTAATAAATAATTATAATTTTATAAAAAACTATATTTTTAAAAATTCACAAAAAAATAAATATTTTCAAAAAAAATATAAAAATATCACCATAATTGATTTTATATATTTCAATTTAAAAATTTATATTAATTTTATAAAACCTTATTTTTAAAAAAATTCAAATATTAATTAAATCATCATCTCATTAAAAAAAATTGATGAAAAAGTATTTTTGAATCATAAAAGAGATTTACTAAATTTTGAGTAATTATTATTTTATATTAATAAATACATTTGGTTATATTAAAACATTATAGATATTTTTAATAGAATGTAAATTCCTATTCATAACACTAATTTTAACGGATTTTTTATAATGGTCATGTTTGAAAAATAATTTTATTATAAAATACCATATTTCATTTAATATCAGTGGTTTGTGTTGTATAAGCTATTGAAAATAGTGTTATTTTACAATTCCAGGGTGCTAAATTATTCCCCATTAAATAAATAAATTCCTCTCAATTTTAACTTCTACTTAGATTGACATTGGAAAATTCATTTGTGAAAAAATGACTTCATAATAATGGTTAATGAAACATCCTCTAAACCAAGAAAAAGGGAGATATGAATTTCATCTGGAATAATACATAAATAAGTTTACATGTTAGATAATATTTTTGTAAGTTCAACTATGTAAATGGAAGAAAATAATATAAAATTATGAATATTTATAGAAATCATTGATCATATGAAAATATTTCACTAAGAGAATGTTAATTATCACAAAAACCTTAAATATGTAATGAGTTATAATGGAATAAATTCTTTAGATATGAAGATTAAATGAATTTTTTTTTCAAGATAATTTTCCAAGAGTTTGGGGATTATGTTAATATAATGATATTAAGCACCCTAAAATATTATTACTTGTTTTATTTGATTTTCATAAACAAAATTTCATCATTAGGTTTAACATCAATCACTTTACACTTCACCTATTACTCAAAGTGTTTAATGTCTATGTTGAATATCTTAAATCCACATTTCTAAAATTAACTTCTAACGAATCATAAGATCTATTAATGAGTACCACATTATTCTTGTGTTCATTATTAAACCTAAAATTGTTACAATAATTCATGATAATATGAAAAATGAATATGAATGTATTAATATCTAAAATTAAAAAATAAATCTGCTAATTCAATGTAGATCATTCCTTAAATTTTTTACCCTACCTAAAAAATAACCTCAACAAAATCAACATAAAATATGGTTTTAACCTCAATTTTTATATCGAACCATTCAATTTAAATTTATAAAAACATAATAGAATTGTTCCCAAATAATCCATTGTTTTAAACATAATGTTTATATAAACGTCAACCAAATAAAACATTTATTAAAATATCACAAATCACCACAAAATTCTATAAATTCAAAATTTATAAATCCTTTAATTTATCCACCAAAATAAACTAAATAATTATCCCAAAATCATTTAAGTAAAATCAATTTAGTAATAACCAATAAATCGCATATTCTAGTTGTGGTAGGCATTATACACCTATCACTCTTTGATTATGGATTGAAGCCCTATAGCCCTTATGAATGCAATGGGTTGTTTCCCTGATTATGGGTTATCATTTTTATAAAACTATTGAAAATTAAAATTTATAATAAAATTCATAATTTCCTTTGATCTAATAATTTTCTCAATAATATGTCTAACATGTTCTAAATAACATGTATCATCATATCAGTTTTCTACCCAAATAGTTTTCTATATAGCTTTATTTTCCATTATATCAATTAATATTCATTGAAAATTATTACCTTAACAAAAAATATAGTATAAACCTTATGGTTTCCAATACCATTAAAATTATGTTCATAAAATATAAATACATCCATCCTCAAATATCTTCTTTTAATAAATCTCATACTAAAATCAGGGGTTATATTACGGTAAATGTCTCCCAAAACACTCTTAATAAATTTATTTTTCCATAAATATAATCCTATAACGTGGTATTTAATCCTTTAAATTTATTATTAAGAATGTACTTATCAACAAAACACAATTTAGGATTATCCTATGTCATTCTACATTAACATATATTCATTTCCGTCTTGAGTGTTCATATAGAGCCAATGAATTTCGAAGTCATATCCCTTGCGAGTGTCAAACCAGGTGCAGAGTAAGGACCATTTTCATGATCTTTGGTGTTGATCAGGTAAAATAAAAATGCACAATTTTTATACATATTACCCCTAGAGAAATCTATTTCAGATCCACATTGACTGTAGTATCAAAATAGAGTTTTTATTTCTTCGAAACCACTCACTCTACACATCACCAAATTTCCAAGATATTTTCTTATACACAGTATTATCCTACTATTATCCCAATGGTTCTCACTAATGGTTTTTCATCCTATCTTACAAAGGATAAAAACCTTTTTTATACCAAATATAGAAACCCAAAAAATTTATACATATTATTAGATGATTTTTAGTATAAAAACCAATTAATTATAACCTAAAGATCATGAGGCCTTTTGTCTCTTGACATCTAGGTTCATAATACATCAATTCATGATTAAAAATTTAAAAAAATTATTTTACTATGCATAATGAGATCATAAATCCTTTCAAGATACTAAACTATATGGGTTAACCTAGGGGATATATTGAAAAAATGGGTGTGATAAAAATCCAAATAAGGGAATAAACATAATAAGAAAGAATAACATGTGAGTCAAAGGTACAACATGATATCATAAAATTGAAGCCTCATGAGTAATCACATGGAATCATAACATAAAGAACATGGTATCATAAGATCATGAAATCATACGTAATGTGTATGAAACATATAACAAGACATATACATGAGTCAGGTCTATTTTACCGGATAATATCACATGGTATAAAATGTACCATAAATTATTATTTTTACACCCTAATATCATTCATCAAGTCTCATGTGACTAAAACTACACCCAATTCATTTTAGAACTGTTTGGGTTCACACATCATATCATGTTCATGATTACACAAGAAATCAATCATAAAGAAATTTGATCAGAATAACCTAATAAAGAAAGAGGTTTTTATAATATTGTCACATCTCACAATAAAAGGAAATTTCACAATTAATGTATTTTAGAAATGAACATAAGGAATGTAATAACCCTATCAATGTATGGGATAAAAATAATTTTCAATATGTGAGATACATATATATATATCTATAATTTATAGAAAATATATAACATAAAATGTGGTCATAATTGATAAAACTATCTTTGTAATTTTATAAAGAATAATTAATGTCAAAAATAAAATTTTATCTTTGAAATCACTTCATCATAATATCAAAATTTAAAAAATATTATACAAATACTTTCCCATAAAAAGAACCATAGATACATATAATGGAATATTCAATGAATTTATTTTTAATAATGGTTGGTGATTCAATATGTTTTGTATAACTTATAAATCATTCCATTACACTAATTTAAAATTTTCAAAAATTACATAATTTAAAAAGACAATGGAATTAATTACAAACCATTTTCTAAATGGTAAATCTTCGGTAAAATTTTCTTTAATATATCATTTTTAGAATGTAAAAAACATTTTTTTTATAAAACATGGATATGGAATAGAAATTATATATTAAAAACATTCTTACAATAATTTTATTTATTGAATGGAAAAATTGAAAAATTAAATGAAAAATTCATGAATTAAATTATTATAGGAAAAATAAAAAAAAATTATTATTAAATGATCAAATAATTCCATATAATTGTAATTCCATCATAATCAAATCCTGATTAAATTAAGATTGAAACACAAATCCTTACAACTTTGGTAACATTTGTATAAAAATTCCCATGAATTATGTAAATGAATTGTGACTTAAAATATCATTAATTAATAATAAATAGTGTTAACATATATAAAGGTGTAGTATATACACCATTAAAATAAACTAGGTTCATAAAACAACATGTGTCTCAATGAAGGATGATTTAGAAGAAACCTTTATCTTGAGTCTGGACATTTTCATGTATGTATTTTATCTACTATATAATAAATGTTTATAAAATTTTTAATCATAATTTTTTTTATAAATTTAACATCCTATATTTAAAGATTTAATTTATTTATTTTAATTATGTATTTAATTACTAAATCAATTATGTCCACGTTATGTGTTTTGGGGATGCTTAGTTCATAATTTTGAAATTCCATCAGCCTATGGATCATGGTAAAAGAAGTCATTATTGTAACATCTGAATAAAATATAAAATGGTCTCTTTTATACATAAATTATACTTTTAAAACAATGAAATTTGGTACTAAAATATAATCAATATTACAAGCATTGAGATGGTATTTTGTTGTTAAACATGAGTGACATTTTTATTTTTTTAACGGTCATGATTGAAATAAGTATTGTGTTATTTTATCTCACATAAATGTTCATAACACCCAAAATATAAAATTAACGCTGTAAATTCACTTAAATATTCCATACTTGTGATGTAGAAACAAAAAATAATACTCAGATTTCATTGCAAGGCGGTAATCCACAGTAAATACAAATAATGTTGTAACATTTTAACGGATGGTAAGGTAAGAATGTATATGATATAGTAACATTCCATAATTATTAATATTTCATTAGTATCATATATAATATTTACATCAATTATTATAAAAATCTATGAGAGTTAATTATTGAAAATGAAAAACATATGTTCATGTGGTGGCAGTCCTCCGTCTACACGAATAATGATTGTTTCCCATTTGATGGAATATTAGATGGATGAATATTATTCCATCAACATAATAATATATAAATATATTTTGAATACTATTTTTATTATTTTTTAATTTTTCATAAATATTTAATTATGGAAGAAAGAAGAAATAAAAATTGGATCTCGATGACTAAGATTAGATTTTATTAGAAGAACCTCCATTGGATATATTATTAAGAACCATATGGATGGTATTTTGGGGATAATATAAGCTATAGAATGTGGTTAAGTATTTTTTAGTGAGATTTTGGTATTTTATTTTTTTGAAAAAATTATTCAGTGGTGTAAGGAAGTGAGGGGAGGGATTCACTTTTAAAATTGGGGAATAGTGTTATTCTTAAAAATAAAAAAATATCAATAATTGGAAGTCACACTCATTAAAAGTTCCAAAAAAATGATAAATATTTTATTTTATGAGATATATTTCTAAGACACACCTCTTAAAAAAAATAAAAATGTTTTAATTTTTTTATCCTCTTTACGTTTATGGTTACTCAGTCTTAAAAAATGAATTTTCCCACAAATATAACTACTTTTTTACTATTAATTATGAACAGAAACTATATCGAAATTATTATATAATATAAATTATTTTGAATCAAAATATGGAATCCATTTTATCAAATTCAATTAATTGATGTGTTATAATTCACTAGAAAATTATACCTAGAAAGGTGTTGAAAGAAAGGTTTTTAGGTAATACATTTCCCAAGCATAAGAGGATCTTATAATAAAAATACGACATGTAATCATAAATATATAAATTTAAAATCATATCAATAGATATTTATTATTTACATTTCATTTAAATTATTCCTTATTCGTGGTATTTTAATTAATTAATATGGATACACATTATACACTTTAAAATAGTTTTCATAACAATGTTCCTTTAAGGCTAAAAAATATTATACTAACATCCATTATAAAGTTGATTTAAATGTAATTAATTTAATTAAATATTATATAAATAATTACTATTTTTCATTGAAATAAAATTAGTTGACTAATTGTAATTTTAAATTACAAAATTTATTAAAAATAAATATTAGTTTGGTTGAAATCTAGATTTTCTCTATTCAATGAAAACCAAATATTTTACAAAAAATATGAAAAATTCACACAAATAAAATTAAGATATAATTAATTCGAAAATGTTTTTTATTTTATAACATAAGGTTTATAAAATTACTAAAAAATAAATATATTATTTTTTCACAAAAATCAATAAAAATAATATTTGGAAAAAATAAATTTGCAAAGCATAAAATAGAATTACTAAAATTTGATTAATTATTTTTATGATTTAATCAATACATGTATGTTATATAAAACGATTATAGATGTTTTTTATAATATTTTTATTCTTATTGACACTGTAAATTTTAATTTATAGTTTATAAAAGTCATTTTCAAATAGTAATATTTTAATAATATTTTTGGTTTATCAAATATATGTGTTTCGTGTTTGTATACGCTATTGAACATAGTTTTCTATTAAAATCATGTAGCGTTACATAGGTATCTAAAAAATATCTAGATGATATACATCTTTTCCAATTCTCTTAGTGATCTTGACGGGTCCAACATAATGCAACACTATCTTCCCGTACATGCTAAAACATCAATGGACTTACCGTATAATCACTCCCAGAGAAACCCAATCACCTATAGAAAACACCAAATGTCTCCTCTAATAGACAGAATAAGATATATTCATACATTGATTTATGACCAACCTGTTCAAAATAATTTTCAATCTTTCATAGGTCTTATTTACCATGTGGGTCCTCACAACTACTTCCTCTCCATCCTTATGCTGAAAAAGTGGAGAATGAAGTTTCCTACCAAAATGAGCCTCATAAGGTTCCATATGAGAAAAATCCTGGTAACTATTGTTCTATTCTAACTAAAACTATGAATGGTGATCATCACAAAATTTTCTTATTTCTAGGGTGTAGTCCAAAATCATATCCTCAAATATATGAATTATTCTCTCCGACTATCCATTTATATAGTGATTACATGATGTGATCAATCTCAATTGAGTCCTTATGGCCCTCAAAAATCCTTGGAAAAACCACAACAAAAAACGTGAATCTCTTCCATATAAATTACTTTAGGTAACTCCATGGATGTATATTTTCCCATGAATATACCGCTTTCTATGCTTATTTACTAATTGAGTCTCATGGATCGTCAAGAAATGAGAATCATTCATTAGACCATCGAAAATCACCCAAACAACATCGTGGCTCCTTAGGGTCCTAGTTTACCAATAATGTATACCATCAGGATGTCCAACCACTTCCCCATGGAAATATGAATTTTTTGGATTAAAAAACTCGGATAATGGTGATTGTCTTTTATTCTATTATAGTAAAGGAATCATGAAAAAACCCACAATTTCACCCTTCAATCATAGAAACATAAAATGACTCCTAAACTCATCATACATTGCTTCCTCTATATAATGAACCACCCACTTTGGGTTATGGAAGTCACTTATCAGATCATACTTGATGGATGTAGGGACTAAAAATCTCATGTGTACTAAAATCACATAATCTACATCCAAAGAAAACCCATGTATCAGTTCACCACATGGTAGTTTTTCCTACATCATAATACACTCTTGTTCAATTACCTATCTATCATTCTCCTAGTTTAGTAGATAATATTTGACCATTATTGGGTAACATGCATCAATCCATTTTGCATCGAATTTTCTATCCACCAATCATCCAACAATATCAGTAGGTTTCATAATTCAACTGAATAATTTTCCCCAAATTCTTAATCTACATGTATCCTATAGACAATAGAATATAAATAGAATAAAAAATTAAATAGTGTGTACTACATCTCAAATTATAATTTCTTTGGGTACTCTACTGAGTTCCCTTCCCTCATATTCAGATCTTATTGGGAGAAGTTATATTATAGGATCTTGAATACTGTGTAGAATGCAAACCTCAATCTAAGGATATAGTTCTTCTAAAACATAAAATCATGAACATTGATTTTTGATCAATTTCATGTGTAGGAAAGGTCTAGTAATGAGGTCATAACTGTTATAACCCATAAGATATCACCCACCCCTATGCATTCTAACTCCCCCCAAACAAAATCCTAATGAATCACAATATATGATATGTCTAATCTTATTATTATGAAGAATCAATAATTGAATTATTATGAACCTATAATTCAGCTTAAGAATATCCCCCTCATATTGGTCCAGACAGAAAAACATCACCCCTTTATTCATCAACATAATCAATAGTGCAAATAATTAGGATAATTTCTGGATAAAATACTGATAATACCCCACTAAATCTATTATGATATTCATATAAAACACATTAGGTGGATATTTCTAAAACATAACCACCTGCACATTAAATAATTATATTATTATTTCAGTCTAAAAAACGAGATTCTCTATGAATTTTACCTCTGAAATCCAAAATTAACACTTCGATATCATGGCATAAAAAACATTCACGATGTTTAATCAATTCTATTTCGTATTTTTTTTGGTATCATACTCTATTGTAATTGATTAAATGAGGAGATCATCAATGAAAACCATGAAAACTGAGTAAACATGTGGGTGGAAGATCTTGTTCTTGGGAGTCGAAAAAACTGTTGGAACAATCATTAGTCCAAATAGAGCCACCATGTACTCATATATCCTATATATACATTGAAATATTTTCATAGGGATAAACTACTCTCTAACTTACAATTGGTGAAATCCTGACCAAAGATGAATATTAGAGAACCCAGAAGATCTCTGCAACTAGTCAATGAGATCCTAAATCTATGGAAATGGATATTTTATTTTTAATTTCATGTAATTTAGATTTGGAAAACCATATAACGTTTAATTCTACCATCCACATTCTTGAAAAATATTAAAAGTGTGCCACCCTGTGAAGAACTTGTCATGATAAATCATTCTCATTCCATGTCCACTAGTTGATTATTGAGCTCCATCAACTTGGTATATGATACATGATAAGGGGGTTTTGAAATGGGCTTTAAACCTATAAGGGGATCTATAGTTAAGTAAAATAATCTATCATGAGTAATTACAATGAAATAATCTAGATTTATGTCTAGATATATATAAAAAACTTTTCGAAAAGATAAGGGGGATACCAATGTTCTGGAGAAAAGATTCATTCCAACATTCTGGACTATAATTTTACTGAGTGGGATAATGTCTGCACCCAATCTACTTCCTACTTACTCCCACTCACTGGTCAGTACCAAATTGTCTCTCATTGGTGATATTAACATTAAAAATATATGATATCAATCAATGGGGGATCAAGGGTTCATCAACCTATCCATTCCAAGATTCTCATTAAATCTTTTCATCTATAGAATCATGATGCATCATATATTTACATAATAAAAAATGAATATATAATAGACTAATAGTTTCTTAATATGGCCTAATTTGGTTTCCAACAGTGTATCAAGTTAATGTAACTTAGATGTAAAATTGATCAGAATGTCATGTCCAACAATAACATGTGTAGATATAATTGAATGAGAATCAACAATATAAAAGTTGTAGATGGGGTATAAGTGAACAATACCATACCTAAAATAGTATATTGCCCCTCAAAACCACAGAGTAGAGTCTGATTTACTATATGTACTAATCATCCCTTAGCTCTGTGACCCTATCCCTAAGGAATGACTTACCTTAGTTATTATCATCTAGGCCACCTACTGATGAACTCAGTTTGATCCCGGGGTCATTATCACACCAATCATGCTCCCCAATGTTAACTCACCCTTGAAACTCTATATCATAACTACTATAGATTCGTCATATTAACACACTTTCAAGAATTTATATGAGGTGTAGTGTATAAAATTCAATTAATTCTGATGTAATTTATCGTGAGTGGGATGAAGAATCCAAACTCTATTAAACTATTGTACTTCTACCCTAGATCACATCCACGGAATTCATCTTCTTTCTAAAATAAGTGAAAATAATAGTGGTATGAGGTCCACCCACGAATGTATTGAAGGGTATAAAAAGATAAACTAATCAATCATCCACCAAGATCATATCAATAATCAAATAATTTCACATAACTGATGAGTATATCATCATGTTGAAGATCCATACATGTCTCATAATGCTAGTATAAAGTCCATTCCTAATATTTATATCCTTTTATACATAATTTAGTTTAAATAGTTGATAAAATTAAATAATTTCTATTAAATGAGAAGAGAATGTGGATATTTTCATTAGTCCATGTTTTTTACCCATAAACACTAGTACTCAGTACTACTTTACTTTTTTGAGAAATAATTTCATGAAGGAAAGTCCTTCAGGGACTCTTAAGAGAGACCCTAGTGTCTTTTTGAATGTCACATCATGCCCAACAATCTCCTAATGAGTCCCAATCGTGTGAAATCTACTATCTCCACCTTCCAATCCTTGGGTTTCTCAAAAAGTTCAAATACAGCCTTAATGACATGTATCCAATATTTTACAAATGGTTTCCTTCCAAATCCCAAAAATACAAGTGGATTATAGGTTTGGATGACATTTTCATAGTCTTTCATGGACCATAGTGGACATCCACCCTATAAATAAACATGAGAAAGGACTCCTAATGAAGTAGGGTCACCATATGAAAAACTAGAGTAGGTGTAAGAGAATTATCTACTACACCCTCCTATATAGTTGGTAGTGGAACATGGGAATTCTCCTTAGTGGGAGAATCTCAAACCACATCAATTGGTTGTCCAATCTATCACCTTTATGAAGTCATATTCTTAAATGTGAGAGAAACATTAAGAATGACTAAAGTCATTATTTCAAGATAGATCCTAACCATTATGATTAATAACATCGAGGTTCTCCAAGGATTTTACCCACAAACCAATGTATATCGCTCTAAGAACAATCCATGTTCTCCATCCACACATGTTAGTAATAAGAATATGTATAAAAAAATTAAGAACATGTAAAGGATTAACTAATTAATGCAAAAAAATATATATCATAACAATAAGGAAAATATAGATATATCACTCAACAGATAATATATAACCACCTAAAATAGTTATTTCATTTCAAGTCATAAAATTAATGAACAAATATGACGTATGCAATAGGTGTATATATAGAATGAGATCTTGTATGCCAAATAATTATGCATGAATTCACAGAAAAATCCCATAAACTAAATAAAAATATCATCAATGGTTACTCAACGTTCTATTACCCACAATCTAGAAAGAAACATAGAAACTCTCACACCTAATTCCAAAATATTTTATCTATGTTCGACCATATATTAGGTTAGTCCAAATAAATAAGAAAAATATTATTAGATACCATTTTAAAATAATTATCCCAAACCACTAGGTTTGATCTAGAGATCCAAAAGACCTCAACACTCCATATGTAAGTGGATTTCAAATAGCATTGAGGGTATAAACATAATTAATTTGGAAATAACACAATAATAATCATATTCATACTCCTAAAAGATAAATAGTTTTTAAAACAAATCATTGTTATCATGGAGAATAAATAAACATCATAATGTAACATTAGTTGGTACACATGTCATACTAATAAATAAATGGGGCTACTATAGTGGAAATAAAAAATAGATTATATAGAGTATAAGAAAGATAATAAATCAACATTTTATAATTATCTAGAGTACATCATGGTACTAATTCCATGTTAATTATCCTCAACTCAACTACCTTCCATGGGACCCTTTCAACGTCTTGGATCCCTATACAAGATGTTTTCAAAGACATCGAGATGTTTTTGAGGGAGCGAGTAATGATACCTAATAGAAAATCAAAAAGTAATCCAAAAATTGTTTTCATTGGATTAATAGGTATATTCCATGATAACAATAAATGTATTAGTAAAAATACACAATCTAATGAAAAGAGATCATGTATTAACCAAACCACTATGAGCCTCATCCATAACTTCCACTACTCCATGATGGATGGATAATTATGGGATTTAAAAAGTGATCATTAAATATACATAAGGATATTTAACATTTTTCTTTTTATCCTCAAGGAATCAAGTATTAGGTCAAACCATAAGGCTAACTAGTGAACATGTACTAAGAGTCCATACAGAATCTTATTTTGGAATGCTACTTAGAATCCAAAATGGGTCATTTTATAAGAAATTCCACATGGATGTAATATTCCTACCCTATGTATAGGTCCAAAATCATCATTGTTTCTTACCATGAACACTTCCCCACTAAGGGGTAATCATGCAACGTTTGTCCACCTATTATGAGTACTGGGGAAATACCATTAATTTATAATAAAAATTCAAAATAGGGAATATCATAATAAGGAAAATAATACAAAATCATCCTAATATTATATTACCAACATATTAAAATATGATATCAATATAAATAATGGTTACAATATAAAATAAAAATAATCATGGAAAAAAGCATCACACATGGGTCTCATGGGATGAACACACACAAAATAAATCACCACCAATCCCCGTAAATAAGTTATTCTATCATAATATGAAATCAAGGGAAGATTATTAATAAATTTACTCAAATGTATGTATCTTCCTACCTCATGATTGTTAACAAATTACAATAATATTAATTAAAAGATCTAAGTATAAATCACGTTGTGGTGTTGTGGAAAACATACTTTCATTTCAAATATTCCTTTCTTGTGTTCTAGATCATATTGAAGATTATTTGAAAAGAGGGACCTGAGTACGTTCAATGTTAAAAAGGTAGGTTCTAGAATCACATTCCATATAGATTCCTTCAACAGAACTAGTTTAGAGATTTGTTGATGAAGAGGATGACATATCACTATATCCATTTTTCTATTCAATAACGACCCTTGAATTCCATTTAAAATATAGAATAGGACCTATGGTCTAGTTAATGAACATTAATCCACCATAAATCTGTCATCAATAAAGGTATATAATAATATATTAGATATGAATCATTCTAGGAGGTGATTGATCTATGGAAACCTACCGAGAAATGACCATCATTCATGAGGGATATTAATCCAGTCAAGGATATTTCGTTAACATATAGAATTAACCAACTTTCTACCATAAGTTCATCTACATATTGTATTTTTGTCATCAATTTTCCTTCAAGATGAGGTTTTGTAAAACTACCCATAAACACATACTTGTATGATGTGTATAATCAAAGTTAGATCTTGATCTAATTAATTGACCTCATAATAATACTATATTTTCCACAAATATATCAAAAAAAGGAGGAATTAATCTTTTTATTCAAAATAGAAACCATAGATAAATTATATATCCATCCATATCTCTCAATGTTTAAGATAAAATTGGAGTAGATCAAGAGAAAATTCCTTATTACTTTATCACCAAATAGATACAACATTGATGAACGATGGGCAGATTAATGGGAGTGCTCAAGAGACAATTGGAGAGGCCTCCAATTCAAAATAGTGTGTTTGGTTCAATATTTGGTAACTAAAAAGATATAAAACTGACAGAAATATAATGTTATACGGTGAATTTAACACACACATTTCCATGCTACAAGGGTTCGCCAGTGGGCCCCACCGACCGACTGATGTACTAGGGATAACCATCGGGGTTATTCTAAAACACTGACTAGCCCGTGGAACCCAACCAGTTGGGATGTATAGTCTATGGAACACTATATCCATGTTGATACCTCAAAGTTTTGTTGGTGGGTTCCGCCAGATATCTGATGGTAGCATTCAATCCACCATATAACTCAACCTCAAATCAATAATTGACCCATTGGTTCCCAAACCCCTTATACAAAAAACCAATGTCTTGGACACACATATCAGATATGAAACATCATAGTAATTTATAAATTTTAAAAAATAAAACATCTATTTATTACTGATATAAATGAGGATGTTACATTGGGTTTTAAATAAATCTATTTGAAAGTTATCAAAAAAATTATCAACAAATAAAAAAATGTTTTTTCTTCTAATCCACATTTCATTTGAAATGCTTTATTTGTTTTTAAATATCTATTATTGAATTTTATTTTTTAAAAATATATGTTTTCAAATAGTTTTCAAATTTCCTTTTTTAAAACCAATTATAATTTTTGTGGCTCTAATATTGGATGTTTCTTTTTAAGAAAGTAAATATTTCTCCAATGTTATCTCTTCATAGTTTTGAAAATGAAATTTCAATGTGATCATATCATGTAACACCCGTGGTAAATAAAGAATATGACATTTTCATATTTATCCATATTTTTTAATAAAATATTAATATTAATTTAAAGGTAATTCTATGCTTAAGGGCGTACCCAATACACAACAACGAGTTTCTTTGAAATCTTACGTTGCACTCTAACAATAAAATAATATTATTTTAAAAGGTAGTTAACGCCTAGCAATTTTAATGGAGGGAATGAACAGAAATAACTAAAAAATGATTATATATGTTTTTCAAATATTTTTACTTTTATCTAATAAATGTTGGAGGCTTAAAATGAAAATGAATCCAATTTTAAGCATAAATCTTCTAATATTTATTAAAAGGTCGATTAACCGACTTTTGATGGAGAACCCTTTTTAAATATACTTTTGACAATTTTATATCTTTTATTTGAAAAAATAAAATCCTTTTTTAAAATCTAGACATCAAAATTTACTTTGTGCAAAATTTCATTATTTTTCCGATAAAGATCATTTTTATTGAAAATGTTGCATTTTAATTCAAAACCTCCTTTTAATCTGATTTATTTATATGGATATATTATATTTTTAATCTATATTAAAGAGTATTTTGAATATATTTTTACCATTTAATCTAATTGTGGTCATTGTAATTTATTTCTCGTTGAAATTGGACTTAAACTAGTGTCAATCTTTTAAAAGATATTGTTTCTTAAAAACATGCTATTTGTTTTGACAACGGGAATTAATTATTAAATTAATTAATGAAACATATATGTTTTTTATTTTGTAAAATAGACATCATTTTTGAATTCAGAATATCAAATATATCTTAGGGTGAATTTTTGGTATTTTTCTGAAAAACTTCAATTTTTGATGAATAGTGAAACCACTATGTAGTAGTTTAAAAACTGATTTTTCATTTAAATGAAATATTACCACTTCTGTGATTTGAATTTCAAAAATCCAACATACATGGTTGTCATTAGGATGTAAAATTTGGTTCAATGGGATTAAAATAATTTTTTTGGTGAATAGTAGCTTTTATGTTTTTAATCGCGATTAGAGGTAATTAGTGTAATTTAAGGTAAAAATAATGTTTTAATAATATGAAATGACCTAGACACATGTACTACCCCCATTGGATGTGTCATGGCTGACCAAGAAAATCCATGGGTCTACTTGGGGACCCCATGGAGCCACTTTGGTTGGAAAATGACATAAATAACTTTTTATTTAAAGTTAAAATAAAAATGTCAAAAACATGAGTTGTTTTACTAAAACAATTTTTAAATTGGGTTATACAAGTCATATTTTTTACTATAAATATTCATTAGAAAGACCAAACGATATCATATATCATGATAGGATTTTTATAATTTTTATACATTAAAAAAAATAAATTATTTATGACATCATGATGATGCAGCGATTACCTCATTAATAACAGATTTAAATAAAATGAAAATAAAATGTTAAAACTATAACTTAAACTTGTCAAATAACTATTTTATGAATATATATAGAACCCTTAACACCTTATCCTATAAATACATCAATTTGGGACCTTTAAAATCCGAAACCCATTTGAAAATAAAATCACATTTTGTAACTTTCCAAGAGTGCCCCTCCTCTCCTCTTATAAAAGGCCCCCACATCTACCACCTTACCTACACCTCTCAAGCCATTGGCTCGGCCAAACCCTGCTAATTTTATCTCTCCACATCTCTCTATTACTCCTATAAGCCTCACATTGGGAATAAGTCTCCCCAAGGAAGCCTTTGAGCTCATATCAATGAGAGATACCCGATTTTAAGGTAATGTCTTCACTTGTGTTCTTTTGTTTTATTTTCCTTCTCCAACCCACTAAACTCTTTTTATTCATTTCTTTTGTAAAAAATCCAGTATATTTAATATACTAGGATTTTTTTATAATAATTATTCGAGATACACTTAAACACACCTACATCTAATGGTTAAATAACATATTGTTTCTGTGGATGGTGAATTTCTGCCTCACGAAACGATGATTGTTCAATATTCTTTTAACCCCCTCAAATGTGGCCATTAAGATGTCACTATATTTATATATGATACATAATATGTTTATGTTTTACTTAAGCTTCTGTATTTGTCATTTGTTACATACCTTTATGGTTTCCATTATGGTTAAACGCGATATCTTTATTTTAGGAAGTGCAGACTACCGCCCACTCAAAGTGATTTGATTCGTTAATACCATATGTGGTACGTATAAAGGATAGATTAATGATATTATATATGATACCATATAGTAATTATAATACTATTATGTATCACAATGTTTTAATTCCATTAAATAAGAAATAGAAATAAAAGTAGCGTTCATGCGTACGTACGGCTTATCGTCTCCATGAAGGGTGCATTTCATTTCTTACCCCTAAATGTTATGTAATATTATAAATGCATGTATATAATGGATATATATTATATATATGATATCTACATAATTAATTTAATTCTGGATATAATATATATTTTACCACATGAACAACTAGTAATTATAAAGAGTTTATTTTTTACTCAAGTAGCAATGATCTACAAAACGACCATTATTAACATAAATAATTACATAGTGTTCATAGAATGGTAGTAAGTGATATAAAAGGAATAATGAACTTGAAAAAGGTTCTTAATCAAGTATAAATTAACTCAAGTTTATTTTTCAGGTGGTTAAAGAATGATATAGTCAAGTCGGACCCGAGGTAAGGGATCCACCCCTCTCATTCTTTTTAAGTACACTCTTTTATGTCATTTCTTTTAATATCATCTTTCTTATGATTGGGATGTTATTTTATATTAATCATACTATAATTTTTATGTTCATATGATGAGAGACCCTATTTTCTCTCATCAATCCATTTTGTATGTTTTAATTGGCGTCGTTAGGCTGCCGAAATTTCGTAAGGGGATTTTAATCTCACTTTGTGTTTTTGTGAGATTCATGCAACATTTTCCAATATTTCATTTTGAGTGGTGTATGTACTGTCCATTATTATACTCTTTGTGTAACATACATTCGTTTATGAGTATTTACATCAATGTTTTATAGTCCTTCTTTCATGGGGTGTACATTTCGAAAGTTACCCAAATCGGTAAGGGAACCATTCACCCTCCTCTTTTTAAAAGACTTCTTTTGTTATGTCTTTTAATTTTCATCTTATTATATGGGGATATGTTCTTATATATCCTTATTGCCCTAAATTTTATTTCTAAGTGATGAGATACCCTTTATCTCTCTCATCAACTTTATTCTATAATTTGATGTGACGTCATTAGGCTGTGAAGGGAACTTCTTAACCCAATTTCGATTTCTTTGGGTTCAACATGTAGTTGTTGAATATGTCATCCTTTGAATATGTGTGAATTACCTTTGATTATTTTACACTTAATATCCATTTATATTGTGTGTATTTATATTTCTCACACATAATTATGAGATTTATTTATCTTTAATTTAAAGATACCATCTTTATAATGGGTTTCATCTAAATTACATTTCCATTGAGACTTCATTGTTGTTATGCGCCAATTCACTATTATATGGTGTATATACTGTCCTTTGGAATATTATATCCAGAATCCCTTTATTCTCATTATATTATAATGTTTTTATTAAATGTTATTCCTCAATTATTGTATTCAAGTGTCTCTCATTTTGTTAAAAACCCTTTAACTAAAATATCGTTTTAAATGATTTAATGATTTATTCATATAAATATTTCTCCTTAATATCCATGTTTTCAAAATGGTTTTAAGGATTTATTTATATGAATATTAATGGTTTAAAATATTAAAAGCTTCAATGTGGTATGAGACACTTTGATTTAAAAATCTCTTTATTAAATGTTTTAAATGGTTTTGAAAATGGTTTTTTGAATGGATTCATTATTTCAATATCTTAAAATGTTATATTTTTATTGTAATGTGGGAATGTTAAATTTCATTTATGCTTAAGTTATGTACTATGATTATGTTATGGTTCTTGAGCATTATTTATGGAGACGGGTGGTTCCGTGATAAACAAAGGGCGAGTGAGCCCGGTATAGCTCTCCAATGCATTGGGTAACGCGAAGGAGTTAAACGTTAAGGTTTCTCCAAAGAGATTTAGGGAATATATTGTGATGGGTATTCCAAACATAACCAAGAGGGTTACTCCCTATGTAAGAATGTTATGAAAGCCTCAAGTTACCTTTATGTCTTATGATTTCTATGGTTTATTCATGATTTTATGAGGTATGTTAAAGTGCTTATGTTTTATGGGTAAAGTATGATTTCATTCTTATGTATATATGTACTCACGTTTCCGTTCCATACTTTTTATAACCCTTACAGAACTTTTTATGCTCATCCCTAGTATTTGAAATGTTTTTCATAGGTCAAGGGAATGGTACATGATATTATTATAGTTTCAAGGAAGAGTCAAGAAAGAATCCATGTTTTATTTTAAATATGGTTCCATTGATGGGATAAATGAATACTATATTTTATGTAACCACTATGTTTAAAAGTTGAATGTAATTCAAGATTTATGATATAATTATCTAAAACTCTAAACATGAAAATATCCTCAGTGTGTAATCCTGTAATAACTCAAGATTAAGTAAGGTTTAAGGATGGGGCCTTATATATCATCTTATTTTATGCCAAAAATAATATATTTTTCTAAAAAATATTTTAAAATTAACCTTTATTTTCCTCATTATTTATAAAGGATATATATCATTTGAAATTATTTTTTATAAATCAATTTTTTATTTTTATTATGATATACTTAATTGGGTTGATTGAATTTTATGTATCGATCGTTTACATGCTTGAATTAAATTTTAGTGATTTCATCATGAAGTTTTGTGAACACCATTTCTTTTTCCCTTGGGTTTTAAAGCTATCTTTTTTGATCGATTTATTCTAGAACACTTATATATGGATGCTGATATGAACATAACTATATAACCCTCATATGTATTGGTTAAGGATTTATTTCTCAAGGGTAAGGGATTCCAATAATGGAATGTTTTTTCATTCACAATATGAAGTGTGAACATTTTTTTCACAATACGAAGAATGAAAAAAAATTATTCATGATGTGATGTGTTAATTTTTTTCACCATATGAACCATGGGTATATTTTAATTGACATCATGAGTTATGGTAATTTTTTATTCCTAATATGAATAATGGGAAATTTTTCTACTGCATAAATGATGTTATTTTTTATGTGCATAACATGATGCATTATAATTTTTTCATAAGATTAAGCATGGGAATTTTGAAATTTCACAACATAAATAATTAACATTTTGATTTTTCATAATGTTATAATTTCCCTATAATAATTTTTATGCCAAATTAGAAGGATTTCACTGTTTTATCTTTATTATCATTCTTATTTTATGATCTCGTTGCTAATATTTATTAACTCAAAAATTTATTATATTATACCTAGACTTATTCCATGATTTAAAATCTATAATTTTTTGGGTATAGGTTTATTATGTATCATGATTATACCCATATAATTATATTTTTGTGTAGATTTTATTTACATTTAATACTAATTGGAGCTCACCCTTGTCATATGTTTTCTTTTACAAAGTTATAAAGAGAGTATGACCGAGGATATTTATAGAGGGAGATCTAGAGGTGTTTGAACATGTATAAATGTGAAAAAGTTTTTATAAATATGTGTTTATGTATCTTTCCTCCATGACACTAAACATATCAGTCCTTGATTTGTGTGGTAGTTATTTTGTTTTATTAATATAACCATGTAATTAATGTAATTATAATATACGTTATTTATGGTTCATTATAATATGTTAAAAAATAGTTATCATACGAAAAATATTATGTTTTATTTAGTTTGGAGATCAGGTACTTATATCATTATTCAAGAGTTATTGTATATAATAGCCAACGTAATGAAATAATGATGTAAAAATGAGTTCTAAATGTACATATTCATTCCTTGTTATATAAGTTCATTTTTTGAGAGAAACAAATTTAGGAATCAATCACATTACGGTTACAACATAAAAATATAGAGTTATTTTAATAATAAATTTTCATTTGAATATTTTCATTAACAAACCATAATAATGACTTTAAATCAAAATATTAGTATATATATATATATATATATAATATAATTTTATCCTTCCCTGATGACTTCAATGATTTTAAAGTATCATTCTCCATTTTGAATGTTGGGTCAAACCTTATAAGAAAGTGTTGAAATAAAACAATGCCAATGAGTATTTTATAATTTCAAAATAATATATTTTTTATAGAATGATAATTATGCCAACTATATTTTATAAAAAATTAATCAATTTCATTTAGGATAATAATTAAAGGATAAAATTTCAATAATTGAACAATTCATCACTTCCTAAGAAGAAATCAATTTATTATTTTCAATCCCTCTAAGTTTTAAATATTTTAGGTGTTTTCATAACACTAAGGTCTTAATAAGTGAATAAATAATTATAGGGGACAATTTTTCAGAACATTTTAGTGATAAATTTACTATTTAAGTACATATTGGAATGGGAGGTGGGGGTATCCTTATATATATATATATATATTAGAATAATTTTTTAAAATTCCCATTAAACAACTAAGGATTAAAATGTTTTGGGGAAAGTGACATTGAAATCAAAAGTTTGAATGTGGGTCATGCATTTCATATCCATTAAAATTTTATTATAATATGTGATTATTTTTATTTATTTTTAAATGGGATTATGAATATATCATATTTATACTATTTATATATGTAAGATCCCATATTTTTCAGGTTTTTCCCTCTTTAAATTTTTCATCTAATATATTTTGTTAGACATTAATTTTTCTATAGACATTTTTGGTTGAGTCTCATTCTGATATATAGATCATTTTTTTGTAAAATTTCCTAAGCATTGGGGATTTATGTTTTTTTGAATTTATAGAGTCTAGGTATAAACATATTAATTGTGAATACAATGGTTTCAAATTATTTTGGAAGGTTTTGGAGGATTTTTGTGCTCTTTTGTAGAAGATGGGCCTGATGATAATTACATGAAACTTACACATTATGTTGATGAGTTACATGATGTGTAACAAACGATGGGAATATTCCATGAAAGGGTCACCAACCATGAAATGGTTTATGGTGTGAACTGAATTACATGTTGTGAATATTCATTACATGACATGTAATGTTCGAGTAGGGTTAAATTAAGATAAGGTGATAGGTTTTTTGGTATATAACATAATTAATGATTATATGCATTTTATATTATGGGAAGGTAATTTTTATGGTCATGAAACTCTTAGGATTTTCATTTTCTTTTCATGTATCTCCCCTCTCTCAGCCATATGGATATTTTCAGTCGATTTTTGAGTCTCTCCTTCCATTATGGATGTCTCATTCAATCAATCAATATCTGATGAGTTTTTTTGTCAAATTTTCCATGCATCCAAGTTTATCTCCATCGATACAGTGTAAATAATTTTCCATAGTGGTTTTGGGTGTTTTCCTTGTTATTTTTTTTACCAAGGTTCCTTCTCTCAATATTTTACACCTTCATTAATGTTTCTGTTATAGGTTGGAATCATTGTGTTGATTGCTGGTTAAAGGTAAGTGGTCTAAAACCTAACCCTAGAGACTACATAATTTTCATGTAAGTAAAATACTATGACTTTCACTGAAACAATGTGTGTATTATTTAATAGAATGAAGAATGATTATAAATATTTTATTGGATAATTCATTTAATCCATTTGGATTCAATTTATTTGGTGACCTGACTTTTGGCTACCCATTGGTTTAGAGAACCCTTGACAAAAAATTAATTGGGTAATGTTTTGAATTTTGACTAGCATGACATGATATTTTAGGTGATTTCTTGATATATAATAGCATTGATAATGTATTTTTTTAAGTGACACTCAATAAATTGATATGAATGTGAATGTACAATTGAATTATAGATTGTAAATTTCAAAATTAACCATTGATGTCGATACCATGATATTGTGATATCCTTTATAATATGAATTATTGTTTTCATGATATTTCATTATATAGAGATCTTGTTCTTAGTAACTGTTTTTCTCCTTTTATAGGGGTCTTGGCATAGTTTTATGTTTTAATTATTATATATATGGCTTTTCCCAAATGCTGAAATTATTATTTAGTGGGCATGAACCATTGATACATGTTGAAATACATATATATTGGTCTTTTCCTATAGGATAAAATGATTATATAGAGGTATTTCTTGGTAATTATATTATTCCATGGTTTACGTTTATGGTTGGTATGGCTTCTTTAAATTCTTAGACACATTATGAAATGGTTAAAAAGTATGTTGATTTATTTGTTGAATTAAATAATTAATTAATTGACATATTTATAACTTTATTTCATGAACTTATTATCAGACATGTTTTGTTAAACATGTTGGTGTTGACTGACTGAGTTTTAATCACACACTATTTTGGCCATCATTTGGTACTTGACCAAGCTATATAGGAGTAGGTATTTAAAAGGGAAAGAGATATTGTTTATGATTTTTTCTTGGTGTATGTAATTGAGTTTTGATAAGGGATCGTCCTTGGGTTTTGGACCAAGGACTTTTGTGATTGTTTTTTCCATCTGATTATTTTATTTATTTTACAATAATTTCCAAATTTTGATTCATTCAGCTTGTCATTAAAAGATTCACAATTACTAGGTTTATTGATCCCTCTAATTATTTCCAGTTGGACATTGTAATATTTCTTTTATTTACGTTACTATGATATTTATTATTAATGATTATTCTTGTATGTTTTAACTCTATAGCAGGGGTATTGTCTCCGTACTATATTCATCAAACACCCACTACTAGTTGGAATCCTCTATCATATGAGGAGGCATGATTGAAGTCCCATAACCAATCTATTTTTTCCATGTTATAGATTACTTGATCTAAAGGTGAAGGATTTATGTTTTTGTTTCTTTAAAATTTGGGAAATGTAGAAATGAGGCTTCGATGTTTCATGACATGGTAATGAGCTTGTGCACGGGGAATCCAATCATATCTGACAAATAGAATGAAAATAAATGTTAGGTCATTCTAAAATACTTTTAATACATATTTAGGGAGACCAAAATTCGATGGTTCTATATTTTTATCACTTTTTTAGGTTGACCTTATTTTTATCATGTGTTTTAAGGATTTTGATTGTCATTTATAGAAAAATACCCATCATAATATTCGAGTTGAGTTTCAAGAGGGTGAAAATCAACACGTTCCTACACACCTAAACCATATGATCATATATCTCTTGAGGATAACATGGATGTTTAGCATCATGACATATTATTAAGTTTCATTTGATCCAAGGAATGGGATACTTTTCTCTCAGTGCCATCAATTTCTAAACTGAAGCGGGAGTTTCAGCTACAACTCCACCTCTGTTCGCTGGGGAAGGAGGCCCCCAGGAAATCGAATTTTGGATTGTGTAGATTAAAATGATCTTTAATAACCATGATACACCTAAATGTACGAGGGTGAATCCTTCTTCAAAAATACTTCAGGGACCAACCAACTATTGGTTAGATATTCTATGGAATGCTAAGAAGTAAGAGGGTTAATAATGGAAGAACAATGAGGATTATTTCCTGAGACAATTCTATCCAAACATGTTGAGGTATGAGAAGTTTCTTGTGTTCATGAACATGATGTTGGATAGAATATTAGGGATAGACTACATTGGACGCTTCACCAACCAGTATCACTTTTCTTCATCTTTAGATGATGAGGAGATCTCTAGTGAGAGGAATTTTCATGATGGAATTCATTTTGAGATTAGGTTTAAGGGTAATCTCAATATCTTGATTATATTTTTTGACATGATAAACTACACCCTCATCATGTAATGGAATATAATAGGGGACCTAGGTAGAAAGTAAAATGTTTCTGTACGATGAACTAGGAGCTCTTCTTCCTCTGGAATGAAGCACTGATATGACAGTTATCCCAAAATAAATAGTGCGAAGAGTAGTCAAGGTAGTGGGAATCCATCTTAGGACTGTGTTCTATTTCAGTGTTATCAATGTCGAACTTGGCCAAAAAACAACCTCAATGTCAGTACGCCACATTGGAGTGTCATGATTTTTGACGGATTTTTCATCTCTTTATTTTTTGAAGTAACTTCTCATAGTGAAGCAATGGAAAGGGATCAGGATAGGAAATAGAGTCTGGGAAGGATTTTGTAATGAAAAATTAGCCAGGTTACTAGATATCGGCAATAGATTTAGGATGAGGCAGGGGATGTGGTACCCCTGTAAAAGAGCATCAGTACCAAGAATATTTAATAGACCAGGGGATTTAAGCTATATCCCAAGAAATCAGGGCTAGTCAAATAAATTTTATATATTCTACTCCTACTAGTGTGGGTTCAAGACCTTATTCCATCATAAGTATTATAATAATATAATATGTTCCCTAATGAATTTTTTAATATAAATGATAATAACCTTAATTTTTTATGTTCACTTTTTTAGAAGGTTTAGGTTAGGATATGGAATGGTTGGATTGTTTTTTGACCATCGATACTCTGTTTGGAGTGTGTTTGGTGAATATCAAATGTTTTAAGTTGTGTTCTCAAAAAATATTTTGTTAAAATTATTTTTTCAATTGTTCGTGTTGAAAATGATATCTTTATAATTGATTATTATAATGGAATGGATATTACTATACTAGTCTCATATTAACTATTATTAATAGAAAGATACCTTTAAATATCTCGAAGGAAGAAACTATTAACATTAGGGTGAGTATGATCTTTTGTCAGGTCATGTAGGACTAATTTACTAGATATTTTATTGTCTCACGGATCTGATAGCAAGTCATATTCTGGATGATGATGGAATGAAACAAGATTATTTTCCTCCTCTAGTTGATTGTTTTTAGTATTTCTATTGAATGTTTTTTTATTACCTCCTGAATGGGAGATCGAGTTCATTACCAAGTTCATTATAGGGGAAGATCTAGATTATATTTCTCCTTATATAATGGAACCAATAAATCTTAATGTATTGAAATTTTAGTTGGAATTTTGAGAAGCTAAAGTTTTTATATGTCCTGATACATCTCCATGGGGTTCTCTAGTTCTTTTCTCTAATAAGGATGATGGTACATTGTCTTTATTTATGGATTATCAGAAATTGAAATGGGTGATGGTCATGATCTTGTATCCCCTTATAAATATCAATTACCTCTTTGATAATTTAAGTTGTTATAAAATGTTCTTAAATATTTATTTGAGATCAATATATGACCATTTGAGGGTGAGACCATCAAACATACCTCATACTAATTTTAAGAGAAGGTATGGATTGTATAAATTCATAGTGAGACATTTGGAATGAAGAACATGTCGGTGGTATTCATGAATTTGATGAATTATATCATTCATAATTTCTTGGATTGGTTTGTGTGTGTTTTTTAATACATGTTAGTGTACTCCTGGTCTATATATTATCATGCCCAACATCAAGAAATTATATTTATTAATTTGAGAGAGAATCATATTCACTCCAAGATAACAAAATGGGGTTATTAGATAGATAAAGATCACTTTATGGGTCATCTAATCATAGAGTATGGAGTGTTAGAGGAGGCAGAGAAATTTTCTACCACGGTATCATAGTAATGAGAAAATAATATCTCTAATATTCAATGTTTTCATTGTCTAGTATGTTATTACACAAGTTTTTTCTATAAAATCTCATGTCATGCAGCACCGATGTCTGGGATAACCAAGAAAGGGGGATTTTTGTTAGGTCAAATGTTTGAGAGAGTGTTTCTAAGTTCCATAATAGAAAGATGACCTCATCACTAATCCAAAAATTACCAGTTCCTGGTAAAGAATATACTATGTACTATAATGTATCTAGATTTGGACTTGGAGTGGTTATAATGTAAGAGGATTAATTGGATTCCTATGTCTCCAATCATATGTAACCACATAAGAGGAACTATTTGGCTCAAAATTTGGTGTTAGTAGTAATGGTACATTACTTGATATGTAGAAGACACTATCTTTTGGTGGATATTGTTTTTTTGTATGTGGAATATAAAACCCATCCATGGGAATGTTGGTTGAGTATATATAGTATTTTTACATTGAGTTGGTAAAAAAACTAGAAAGTTAAATTCCATTGTTGGTAACCTGATCTAGTGTTGGGACCACCTTATGTATGAACATTGTATTTTTTTAAACAGTTGTCAATGCTAGTCAAAATGATGGAGGATATGAAGAATAAATCCAATGATAATGAAGATTGGATGACATGAGGATTCCTGGAGATTTATTACAGCATCCTAGGATTTGATTTAATGTTTGGTAAATTCTCCATGAAGTTCAAGTTATACGATTAATACACTAATCATAATGTTAAAAAGACTTGTGTCAGATGTGACACAATGTTTATAACAATGAAGAATGGTGAATTATCATTCAATTAAGGAAGAATGAAGAAGAAATGGTGGAAGGTGAACTTCTATTTTTGATCATGACAGAGAAAAGTATTATGTGATTTGCATGAAGAGGAGAAGAAGAGAAGAGTCTGTATTTGGTTTGGATGAGAACACATCATGCATGCAATAATGTTCATAAATTTTCAATTCCCAATCCAAGTGAAAGAGAATCAGATATTTGTGACCACACGTGAGATTGAAATTCATAATATCTATACATGAGATTGGAGTGAAGGTTATTTCAATCACATTCTGTTAAAATTGGAATGAAAGATAATGCTGGAAGATAGAGAAGTTATAATGCTTTACTCTATAAATATGACGATGAATTGTTGGTATATATTTCACAAAGATAATAATTTCGTTGGACAACATATGATTCACGAATTATGAAGGAAATTTGGGGAAATGATGTATCCAATCATCATGGTTGGTCTTACAGAATCAGGTGTCTAAGGTGGTGCAGTTTCCCAGTGATTTCCAAATTTTTGGGGTCCAAAATTTGGAGTTGGGCTACCATCGTGAAAAGAGTATTTTCATGAAGATCATATCAAAATATGGAATAGGAATCAATTTCACAATTATGGGATTTATTAAGTGTATTTAATAAAGACATGAAGAATGTTGATGGTGTTCTTCGCAATTACGACAAGCTTCGCGAATGGAAGAGGTGAAGTGCATTGTTAGAAAGGATTGCAGTGAAAAGGAAGAAAGAGCATTGCAGTGGTAAGAAAGAAGAAATATCATCAAGGTGGTGCAATGTATTTTATGTAACACTTCACGATTATGATGATATTTTCATATTTGGAAAATATCCAGGGTTCTTCGCGAAACATAGTGAATTTCGGCAGAAATTTTGGATCTCTGTGATTTGATGCTAAAGTGGCGCTGAGTTGGCTCGATGGTTCTAGAGTCTGTGGTAAAATCCTTATATAGGCCCCTACCCCCTTGAGATAAGTAGAGATAATTCACATGAATTTTAGAGATTTTTAATTGTGAAGAAACATCACAATGAAAGTTATTCCATGAAGACAACGTGATTCGTAAAGTTAGGATGTTCTAAAAAGGATCAGTGAGCATTGTGAAGTTGTGTTCTATGAGAAGGCAGTTTTTTTTGTAGTGGCTAGGGGTTTTGAAAAGGCTATAATCTATGTGAAGGCTGTAAGATCTACGAAGGTAGAGATATTTGGGATGGTGTGTGCTCTACGAAGTTCAGAACTCTGTGAATCAGTGAGCTCGGAGAAGCAGTGAGCTCTGTAAAGTAGTGTGCTTTGAGAAGGAGATTTGTAAAAAAGCTTCGGGAATGAGAATTGTGAATATCGGTTGTTAATATCTATGTTAGGTGATCCAGTTCATCAAAACATACCACTACACTATTCCATATCACTATGTGTCCAAGAAAAATCAAGTGTCCTCACATAGAGACTGATTATTACTCAGGGGAGAATATTTGTGATGATTCTAAGTTAAGCAAGACTTCATTGATCTAATAATAAAAAAGGGAGTTTCTATTTCTGGAAAAGAATAAGATATGTGATCTCAGTGTATTTGGGATTTCACTAAAGAAGAATGTGGGAATAAGAGCATGTTCTAATGCAGTTGGTTTTCCACCCATGAAGAAGAGGGAATAAGAGGAGAGTCGCTTGACATTATCTTTGTAAGAAACCATGTGAATTTCAATAAATAATATCATGAGACATACCTTCATTATTCAAGAATGAATAAGACAATCATTAGAGGTAGTATAATGAACTAGCATGGTGATGTATGTTGGACAAAGTCATCAACAGTTCAGGAAGAAGGATTATTTCCCTTCCACCTCCATGTGTTGGGAGCCACACAGGCTAGACGATTATTTTCCTAGTCGACCCACTATAACAACATATCACATTATTGTGAAGAATCCATGCACTGGTCATTCCTATGCATGTAAAGGATGTATATTAACTTATTGAGTGGTGATCCATGTAAAAATATCATGTGAATATTTTTATTTCTGTATATTATTGCATGCGACCTGGAAAATAGAATAATAGAATCAAGATCCTTACTGGTCAAGAGGTACAGGGATAGAAAGTTGGAATTGGTTCCAAAAGTCTCCAACACTGATTCACCCCCCCTCTCAATGTTAGGTATATCCCAAACTCATCCTCTCAGCTAGAATATATAGAAAGATGAAGAGTGGGAGTCTTTTAATAATAGGTGGATGATGGAACTCTTTTTATACATGCAACTAGATGTCCAATGGTCCTTGGAATGAGTGTCTATAATATCAAAATATATCAATATCATTCTTATAAAATATATAATTTCCTAGAAGATATATTATCTAGTGGGATTATATCTGATGGAAAACATATATTGTCGATAGAAACCATCACGATGGTCTCTTGGTAATAGAAATTCTCTTCTTTTACATGGAAGATTATGGACTTCTATGGCCTCTGCAGGGAGATGATGAGAGAGGTTGATGGTTCTGGATGTGTGTAAAATACTATATTAACAATGAAATATCATGATCTACACAAATAATACTGGTGTTCTAGAATAAAGAAGGGGGTATTATAATTTTTGTGACATATTTCACCTATTTTTCAGTAAAATCCACGAATTGGAGGCTTACTATGCTATTGGAAACTCTACACATTCCCATGTGGAAATGGGATGATATCACTGTGGATTTTGTTACAATATTACCCTGTAAACCCATCAAGAATGGTGCAGTATAGTTGATTGTGGGTTGAATAACGAATTTATCCAACATCTTACCTATTAATTATACATTCACTATAAATGATTATGGTCGTATCTTCGCATGTGAGATATTTCAGTTTCATGCAATTTCTAGGAGAATCAATTCTGAAAGAGGTACTCATTTCACTTAGTGATTCTGGAAGAGTCTTTAGTAGGATCATAGATCGTAGGTTCTTTTGATAACAACCTATCATCTGTAGAATAATGGTTAATTTGAGAAGACTATTTAGGTTCTGGGAGATATGTTACAATTAAATGTTATGGATATTGGTTGTTCATGGTAGTATAATATGGAACTTATCATGTTTTTGTATAAAAACAACATCTAGGAATTTATCTAGATGGATCCTTTCAAGGATTTTTATTACAAGGCATACTGTAGAACTCTTTATTGGTTGGATGTAGGAGATTCAATGCTGGTGGGACATAGTCTCATGTCATAGATGTCTGAGTAGGATCAGTTGATCAAGAGGTGGTTGGTAACCACATATAGATGAAAAAAGTACTGTGCTGACCATCAGAGATAACCTCTCAATTTTGAGGTTGGTCATGTATTTTTGCTTCACGTTTCAACCATGTTCTGTCAACATTATATTAAGAAACAATAAAATCTAACATATTGGTTTGACATGGTGTTTTATATAGTAGAGTGGGTCGTTTAAGTAGTGTGTTTATTTACCATTCCACAGTGCTACAGTTCCCTGAATGATTTTATTCATGTTTAGTAGATATAGATATATCATCCCAATCCTTTTAAAATGGTATATTTCAAGGATTTTTAGATTTATGTAGATGTTTACATTGAGGTAAATATAATACAGAATGTTGAATGTAGTGGTATGTCTATCGGTACTTGGACTATACCTCTGGTTTGTGCATAGTTGAATCATGGATATGTTCAAGAGGAGAGAAGGGATAGGGAGTCTGATATGTGACCACTATGGCTAGAAATGTTCTTCAAAACCCCCATAATAATTCATAGAGAAATTATGTCCCTTTTTGAATTTTTCATCAAATCAATTTTGGTGGACATTCCATTCTTTTAAAACCTTGTTAGATTAGTCTTTCTTAGATATGGAGAGGTTTTTTGGAGAAGTGACATCAGGCTTGGGGATGTGATTTTTTTTAATTTTTGGAGTGTACGTATTAACATCTTAAATGGGATTACAATGGTTTCATTTTGAGTTAGGAAGGATTCAGATGTGATTTGGGTTATTTTCAGAATTTGGGCCTATGTCTAGATGCATGAAATTTATATTTCTTGTAAATGAGTTACAAAATGTGTAACTACCACATATAAGATGTTGTATAAGGGTTAGATTAAATTAATTAGCTCCTTGAATGAACAATATTACATTCCATGAATCTACATTATACAATGTGTAATATTTGAGGAGGGAGGAGATGGGGTTTTTGGAGTACATGAAAATTAATAATTATAGGCATTGTAATACATTTACACATTTTGTAAGTCATTGGATGGGTGGTTTTATGGTAACAGAACACTTATTTTTTCATATACTTCACATGAATCCATCCTTTATTGACCATTGGGTGATTTTCAGGTGATAATATAGTCTCTCATAAATTATTGGACATCCTATTAAAGAAATCTATCTACAGTGGTTTGTTTTTCTTAGGTTTTCATCTCTTCTCCATTTCTCCCCAACATTGACATCAAAATATTTTGACCATGATGGTTTTTCATATTGATCATGATCTTTTTTGATCTATGTTCCTTCTTGTGATCTTTTACACCTTCATTCTTGTTTAAAATACTCGTTTGAAGCATTGTGTTGATATCCAGTTAAAGTTATGTAGTCTAAAACCTATTCATGTAGTCTTTATAATAGTCATGTATGTGAAATTCTATGATTTTCATGAAGAAAACATGTGCATTAATTAAATTAATTACTAATGATAATAAATATTATTTTCGATTATTCATTGGATCCCTTTGGATTAAATTTCATTTGTGACCTTGATTATAGCTAACTATTGGGTGGGAGAATCCATGACTAATGATTATTTAGTTAATGGTTTAAAGTGTGTTTATCATGAAATGATATTTTAGGTGATTTATTGATATTGAATCACTTTTATAAGGGTTTAATTTATCAAAAATATAAGAAATAAATTGATATTACTTTGATAGTATAATTTAAAGGAAACAATTTCCATAATTAAATATTGGGGATGATGATATGAAATCGGTATATCCTTTATTTTTTGAAGTATTATGTTTCATGTTATAATGATCATATAGCGGTTCTAGCCCTATTTCATTCTATATTTCATATTTTGCAGACTTAGCCTAATAATAAATTAAAAAATTCTTATAAATATGGCTTCTCATGGATGCTAAAATTCTTATACAGAGGGGTTTTCCAGCTTGTTTGATTATGCTATGGTTTATGGTTATGGTTGTCTTGGTTGTATGACATGCTTAGAGACATTATTACATGGTAAAAGAAGTACGCTAACATTTTTATTCTATTAATTTGTTAACCGATAAACATATTTATAACTTTGTTACATGTATGTATTATCGTACTGGTTTTTATTACACATAGTGTTGTTAACATACATTGTTTTACTTACACCTTATTCCGACCGTTGTTTAGTACTTGAGTAGATTACATGGATGATGGAATGGACAAGGTAAAGGGACCATGTTTCAGGTTGTTTCTTGCGGGATGGCCTAGAATTAAAATATTATACCAAAATGGGGTTTGGGACAAGGATCTTCTGTGTTTATTTGTGTCAATTGGTTCTTCTATTTCTAGTTATTTCAGTTTTACATTTATATAAATTCATAATATCACTACATGATTCACTATGATTTTTTTATTGATACATCCAATTATTTTTAGTTTTATGTTGTATCATATTGCCTATTTTCATTAATCTTATATTTATTATTATTGGATATTCTTCTATGAAGTAACTATGTACTAGGGGTATAGTCTCCCAACAATTTTCAGTATACCCCTACTGCTAGTCGGTAGCCTCTAGAATATGGGGAGGCATGCCTGGGGTCCTGTAAGCAATATGATTTTTTCATGTGATAGATTTCTAGATTGCGGGAAATTACATCATACATATTTCATCTATAATCAGTGTAATTAAATTTTTATCAAATTGATTTCCCCTGTCATTGAATATCATAACCAAATTATAAATGTGAAATAAATTTTATAAAATTATAACTATTATTATAAACTATTTATTTTTGAAAAGAATAAAAAAAATATTTTAAAATCAAATTATTTAAAATGAATGTTATTTATTTATCCATTAATTATTATATTTTTATTTCACATCGTTAAATAATATTCCTATGTATATTAAGTATTTATTTATATGTTAAATTTAATTTATTTCATGTTTTTAATCTATATATTTATGTATATATATATAACTTGTAAATAAATATTACTTGATAGTTATGAAAATTGTATTATAAATATCAACCATGTATATACCCAACAACTATATATTCCCGATATCTATATAATAGTAACTTTACCATATTTATTTTTTGTATTACATTACTTTATTTCAATTAATATTTTAAGAAAATAAAGGTGAATATATTCCCTCATGCTATATTGTTTTTGTAATTGACCAATATAATTTTGATTTACTTGATTTGGATTTTGGTTCACAAAATGTGTCACCATAAATAATATTTCATTATTTAACAATGACCAAAACATTGAGTCATTATTAAAATATCTTTATAAGGGTTTAAATAAATAAATGAGATAAGATAAAAAATTATAAAGTATAAATAAATAATAATAGTTAATTCATAATAAAAAACCATTTTTTTTAAATATTACTATTTTTTATTTTTAATTGTTTATTTATAAATATTTTAATTCTTTTAATATATATGATATAGAAAAATATTTTAAAATTTTAAGAATGTTTCTATTACATTTTTTGAAAATAGCATGTTAAATAATTATTAATATAATATTGTTTTCATTTGTAAATATAGTCCATATTGTAACATTATATTTCTTCATTAATTCATCAAATAAAATTGTCAATCTAAAATGTTTATCATATTTTAGTGTATTCCACTACAAATCCCTTAATTTAACTATTTTCTATCAATTCTATATTTCCTTAATTTCATAATACTAACAAGCCAATTCCAAATCAAAAATAGATTAATGAATATATGAATTTTTCGATGATATATATAATAATGGTGATAATAGAATAAATACCTTAAAAATAGGTAATTATGGTGAGAAAAATTATATTATCATTAATAGACTGTTGTAATATATAATTAAATTTTTATAAAGTAAATTATTTTAAACAATTATTTTGAATTGTGATTTTAAAATGTAATATAATGTGTTATATAATAGATTCAAATTTGATTATATATCAAATTTCATACTCAATTATCTCTTAATTCCAAAAATTATATAATTTCCACCCCTATTTATCATATTAAAATTTTTCCATTTGTTTACATCAATAAAATCATATAATAAAAATTATAAAAAAATTTATTTCTATACCATACGTTAATTTATTTACACAGAAAATTATATAAGTGGTGTAAATAATTGTTATTCTATTTATGAAACTTTTATAGGAACTTTACTTAATTTTGGACAAACCTTGTAGGCTGTTTTATGATTTTTCGGTTTTTTTGTTAATAAATGATTAATATTATTTATAAGAATTCAATTATAGTAATAAGTAATATTTATGTAATTTTTAATTATGAAATAATGTCATTATCATTTGTTTTCTTATTTTTTTGGAATTTCATGATACTCCAAGTTGAATAAAATGGTGAATTTTAATTTTTCACGTTTTCCTATAGAAATAATAATATGAAAAACATAATTAAAAAATAATAACAGTATCAATAAAACAATTACTTAACTAAGTAAATACTGGTAAAATATACAACCATTTTTTTTTTAAAATTGTGTGTTCAAAATCCCCCTATAAGAAATTATGTACTAATAAATCTCATTTATTGGTAAATAGGTGGGGATATATTAATTTCATCACTTACTTAGTCTCATATATAGAATTTTCAACCATTAATTAGAAAATTTACATAATAAATAAGAATCACAGGTATTTCTGATAACCATTACACTATATTTATGAAATATAATTATATATAAACAAAATTTTCAATAGTTATGAATTATCGAATTGATTATAAAAAATAATTAATTTTTTTCAATGGTCACTGACCTAACACCTAGACCAAAATATTTATTAAATATTTATGTGACACTAAATATAATAAGATATATTATCAATGTAATTATTACATGAATTGATAAATAATATTACTATAACTACTCACCCATGATATTTTTTTAATGTTTTATAGGATTATAAAATAAAAAAATACCATAAATTTATTTTAAGAAAAGGAATAAAAACATGAATACCATAAAATATTAATTATAATTTTATGGAGTCTCTAGAATTATCATCTCTTCGGACCAAATAACTTTGAATAAATTCTAAACACTCAATGATTCTAATTATTTGTGAATAGTGTAATAATTAATTATACTGACATACATATGAGTGAATTAATATCATTATATTCAAAAATATTAATATAAAAAATTATTTAAAATAATAAAAATAAGAAAGTATTTCTTTGAAATAATAAGAAACAATTGATTAAAACTAAGGAGATCAATACTATGCGGTATGTTTTACCGTAATGATGGGAAAATAATAAATATGTTTATGGAATATATGATTAATGGTCATGAATTATTAAGAGTGTTTTAATTATTATTCTCAAGTAATATACATTCATATATGGCATAATGTTATTTAAATATAAATATTATGAAAAATTAGTGAAAAATGTTTGAAATCCCATTGAATTTTTTTATAGATACTTCCAGAAATATGCTCCTATATAGAAGAACAATTCAGTTTGATAAAAAATTAAAATTTTTATTTGAATTAATATTATTTAATATTAAATTTCATATAACAACATTTTTAGAGTTGATGAAGAGAATACATGATTTACTGCAAGACTATACCCAATAGAGAAGGATGTTATCTATTACCATGACCAAGAAATTTCATCAACATAAAATGAGACATGTCTTCTTTATGCCTCATTTTTAGTGCCTTTAAATTTCCACCAATGGTATACAATAAAAATTTTCAAATGATATAAATTATGATATCATAACAACAATTCATTATTAATAATAAATAATAAATAAAATATAAATTAATCTAATCAATCTAAAAAATAAAATATTCAAAATAGAATATGTTATTGTAACGATAATCAGTGATAAATCATTAATTGGAGTATCACAATATAATTTAAAATTAAAAACTAAACAAAAATATGTAAATATAATGAAAAAAATATCTCTTATATGATGTCTTAGACTCTCTATAATACCCAATCTCTATTTCCCTGTTGTATCTCATTGATCAACCATCAATTGTAGGGATAATTTTCTACAGGCTCCATGAGATATAAAATGATCATTTATATGAAACATGTAATTATATGTTTTTATAAAATTTAATATGTAAATTTATTTATTAATTAAGAATCAATTAATAAGAATACTATATTATTAAGGGGAAACCAAGCAACCAGGATATCTTAGGTTATATGCTTCTTCTATTGCCTAAATATTTGAATGATTTTTTATGTAACACAAATATAAATTTTTCCAAGAATAAAATAGATAATGGAATACCCATTCAAGAGTATAACATATATCATGGAGTAAAATTCTCTCCATGGAATAAAATAGTTGCTGGAAATGCTGCTTTCAAGTCCATGAAATAACATAGATCGTTCGCATCCCCTTAAAAATAATGGAATAACATAAAAAATGGTTCAAATCCATGATCAATATCATATAACCATAATTAAAAACCAATTTCAACATCATACAAATAAAAACTTATTTTAATTATTATATCGTTCATATAATATTTTTGTGACATCAATTAAATAAACATACTCATGATATTACAGTTATCTCACCACCACAAAATACATCACATGTAAATTAGTCCATAAAGAACATTAAATTACCATTATAATTATTTAGATGTCTAAATATTATTATTTATTCAATAAATATATATTATTTTCCAATATTTCACCTGAATATAAATTATATAATTTTATTACCCCAGTACAAAACAATAGTTTAGTCATATTATCTTATATATGTAACTTTATTTAAAATATAATCATCCACGATATACCATTAATCCTCATGTTTTTAATCATAAAATATGATAATGCAAATTACATAAAAACAATTATTATATTACATTAAATGATTAAAATAATTTAAAAACTAAAAAAATATTCTTCAATGATGAAAACCTAACTCCATAAGAACTAAATTAAATTTTTCACTCATTAAAAATATTTGAAAATTTAAATAAACATAAATATTATTAAAAAAAATAATTTCAAGAGGAATGAAAACAATTTTCATATCCATAATCTATAATTCCCAATACAATATATATGACATCCCACCTTTTTATTACATAACTTTTCATTACATTTTATAAACAGAGGATCTTTAAAGTCTAGCGTCATGGAAATAAGGAACAAAAACAATTGAAAACAACATAAAACATTCATTTAATCCACCTTTAAGGATTCATAATATGTTTATCCTTTGTACAATTACTGCATCTCATATCCTGGAGACATACATCAAAGGAAAGGGTGAGCAGAAGGCCCCGTAAGGGTAAACAAGGGAATCAGTTTACTTGTGACATCAATAAGAACTTGAATAAAAACATAAAGACATGACAAATGGAAGTATAGGCATATAATAATGAAAATAACTTGATACATAACATTAATATGTGTATTGAACATTTTATTTTGACATTCATGAACATATCACCAAGGTCCATCCCTATGGTGTCATAAATATTACCAAGGTTATTCATCAAGGTATTGTAAAACTTGTCAATATTTAGAGATTAATTATTCACCCAATGCATTGAAGTGATATTAGGGAGCACCCTTATTATGTCTTTATATTAATGTGAGCCACATAGATCATAATCAAACATTTCAAAAATAACCCATAGAGAATTAAATAAATGGTTTTCATTTCAATATCATGACGTTTTAAAAGTTCTTAAAAATAATATCATCATGTCATTTATAACCCATGGAAAGGGTGTGATGGTTATATGTAGCTCAATTTCAGAATAAAATATATCATATTTATATATTTATAAACACATATATTAACTAAATAGGTCTGGTTATTGACATAAATTAAACAAGAGAATTTTTGGAGAGAAAGAGATAGATACTTTTAGGCGAACTTTCTGCAGTATAACTGCTATATAACATGGTTTAAAAAATCATTGAAAAGAGAGGGGACAAGGGTAACACACTCATAAATAATTTATAATATAGTGTGGGTACATAATAAGATCATGGTATGGATATTTTAATGACATACCACATGAAAAGGAATCATTAAAGAAAAGAGAATATGCAATTTCTTTTATGAGAAATTCGACAGCCTAACGGCGTCACTTAAAAATTCTAAAAACAAATTGATGAGAGTGGAAAGGGTCTATCACAAATTATACATGAAATGTACTATAATGAGAACATATAATAACATACCCACAACATAAATATATGAAAAAAAGACACAACATAAATTATGTCATGGCTTTAAAAAGGAGGGTGAAAGAATCCCTTACCTTGAAGAGTAACTTAGAAAGAATGAAGTTCGGGACCTTGGGAGGATTTATGGAACCATTGGAGGACTCCTTGGGAGGTCAGGAGACCAGATCTTCGTTTAGGATGATTTTGGAATGAAATTAATGAGGGAAATGTCTTGGTATTTATAAGAAAAGTGGGTGAATGAATTATAAATTTCAAAGGGACACCTCATCGGTGGTATTTGAAACACCATGGGATTTCCCAGGGTATTTTCACATGGTATTGGCCACATGGGACACCTAATAGTATATATCCCTATTCATAAGTCGACTAGAAATATTGCATCATTATTACATCATTAATGACGTCATTAAACATCCGAAACTCAAAACTACATTTTTACTATTCCCTGAAAATTCAATTGTTTCCAAAAAATCTCACAAATTCACCCTAACCTAATATTGATTATTTGAATTCAAAAATGAATTCCATTTTATGAAAATATTTTTCTAAATATTTTTAATTTAATTTTAAAATAAAATCATTATTTATTCCAAAAAATACAACTTTTAAACTATAACTCATTTTGTAACACCATAAAAAAGTAATCAAGGTCCCATAAAATTATCATATACCCATAAGACAATAAAGTAACAATTTATGATTAAATATTATGAAAATAAATTTTCATTTTAAATTATTAAATTAATTATAAAATTTTAAATAAAATATTTATGGCATATAAAAATACCAAAACCTAAACTATGGTCATTTATTCCACATTCAAGATGTATAAAATGTATTTATAAATTCATGGGTGAAGTAACTATTTTTTTGGTCAATTAAATATTAAATACTATTCATTAATATTCATATGGGTATGTTACTATTCCTACTTGACTATTCACTAAAACCTAAGTTGATCTTATTAGACTATAAATTTCTCACTGATCACAACTGTAGAAGACCATTTTTTGAAAATACTTTTTCATTATTAATTATTTAAAGAATACAAAAATATTTTAAAATACACTTTTTTCCAAAATTCACCAGTAATACACATCCTATATCAATCCATATATTTGAAAATCACAAACTTTTCCATAATAAGAAATAATAATTTTATATATATAAAAGGATTACACAAATAAGCTAAGGTCTCCTTACATAGCCCCATATAACACCATTATAGGAACTAAGTGTAAGGTATGCTATGGTGATGTAATCTTGGGGTGGTCACACAATAATGCCCGAGTGGTGATTTATATCATCTTGAACTTCTCCCTTAGGTGATTCAGTTCAAGCGTTATACATTAATGTTCATCTTGGGCTTGGTCCATAGAAAATCCCAGTGTATCTACCTCCTTCCCAAGCTCCGACAGATGTGCTTCATATGGATCGAGTATACTGGATGATGCCATCCAATCTTATTTCTTTATTAATTAACCAAGATAACTGTATTTGTAAAAAAAATGTTAAGATTATAGTTTCAAACTGTCATATTGACCAATGGTCGTATAACAGTCGAAACCCAACGACCCCATTTTAATTATACCCACTTCATTAATTAAAGGATATAGTTTTTTTGAGTATAAAATAAAATAACACTCAAAATTAGGAAACAAATATAATTAAAAAGTTTTGGTCATTACATTCTTCCCCACTTAAGAAATTTCATCCCCAAAATTTTATCTTGTACCCTATAATGGGAAAAGGTGAGGGTACTTCTGTCTCGTAGACTCTTCCAGTTCCCACGTGGCCTCTTCATATTTGTGTTTCCAGCAAAACACCTTAACAAGGTTGGTAGTCTTGTTGCGTAGAACCTTGTCTCTATGATCCAATATCTCCACCGGCTGGTCTTCATAAGAGAATTCATGTTCTAGTTGAACCACCTCTGGGTTTAGTACATGTGAAGGGTCAGGTATGTACATCCTCAAGAGGGATATGTGGATGACATCATGAAATTGTGTTAGATTTTGAGGAAGTGCAAGCCGATAGGCCGCTGCTCTTATGAGATTAAGGATTTCATAAGGGTCAATGTACATAGGTATGAGATTCCCTTTCTTCACAAACCTCATGACTCACTTCCAAGGTGAAATCTGAAGAAATACTTCGTCACTGACAACAAACTCCAAGTCTGTTCGACAGTTTTTGGCATAGCTCTTTTGCCGACGTTGAGCAGCCTTAATGTGTTTCTGGAATAGCATGGACCTTTTCTGTAATCTCTTTCTCAAGATCAGGCCCAATAATCTTTGTCTCACCAGCTTCATACCAAAAATTAGGAGTTCTATATCACATCCCATATAGAGCTTCATATGGTGCCATTTGAATGCTCGAATGAAAGTTGTTGTTGTAAGAGAACTCAACTAAAAGGAGATGTTGATCCCATCCACATTTAAATTCAATTGAGAATGTTCATAGAATTTACTCGAGTTTTTGAATATTCCTTTCTGATTGGCCATCAGTTTGGGGGTGATAGGCCGTACTGAAATTCAAATCATTACTCAGAGCATGTTGAAGACTTCTCTAAATTTTGATGTAAACCTTGGATCATGATAAGATAAGATAGAAAGTGGAACCCCATGCTGCCTTACCACTTCCTTCATGTAATTCATGAAAAGTTCATCAAGAGATAAATATTACTTAATGTAAATAAAATGGGAAGCCTTGGTGAGATGGTCCACAATAACCCATATCTCATTGCTTCCTTTGGAAGTTCTCAGGAGACCAGTGACGAAGTCTATAGTGATATTGTCCCACATCCATGCTGGTATGGGTAGTGGTTGCAACAAGTCTTTAGTAATTTGTTGCTCTGCCTTCACTTGTTGACATACTAGGCACCTTAAAGTGTATTAAAAAATCTCCCTTCTCATATTATCCAACCAAAAATGATCATGAAGGTCCCTATACATTTTTTTGATTCCAATATGTATTGAGAAAGTAGAGCTACGTGCTTCATCCATCATATCCGTCTTTATTTATATAATAGATGGAACACATAGTCTTATACAAAATTTCATTACACCTTCTTGATCAATTTTAAACTCAAGAAACGTCCCTTCCTTCACAACCTCAAACTTCTTCTGTAACAAAGGATCTTTTTTCTGATCTTTTATAATCTTATCTAGTAATGACGATGGGGAAATCATTTGGGTTAGGGTTGATGATGTCCCTTCCCTTATAATTCCCATGTCCAACATTACTAGGTCAATGATAAATGGATCTCTTGGAATCCTTATTATGGAAAGAACAACTGGGTCTTTCCTAATTAATGCATCAGTAACTTTGTTTACACTTTCGGGATGATAATGAATTCAAAAATCATAGTTTTTAAGAATCTCCAACCATCTCATTTGTCTCATGTTAAATTCCTTTTGTGTGAAAATATACTTCAAACATTTATGGTCTGAGTATATATCACATTTCTCCCTATAAAGATAGTGCCTCTATATATTCAGAGAAAAATCGACCGCAGCCAGCTCCAGATCATGCATATGATAATTCTGCTCATGAGTCCTCAACTATCGCGATGCATAAGAAATGACTTTTTAATTTTTCATGAGGATGCACCCAAGCCCATTTAGAGATGAATTTCTTAAAATAATGAATCCTTCTCCACCTGAGGGTAGTGTTAACATGGTTGTAGTAACCAATCACTTCTTCAGCTCTTGGAAACTTTTTTCACACTCCTTTGTCCAGATTTACTTGACCCCTTTTCGAGTTAACTTGGTTAATGGATTAGAATGTTGTGAAAAAATTTACAAAATCCTCCTATAATATCCTGTTAATCCAAGGAAACATCAAATCTCAGTTATTTTTGTAGGTTGATTCCACTCCTCTATAACATTTTCCTTTGTACGGTCAATTGTGATTCCTTTAGTGGTAACAATGTGCCCCAAGAAAGAAACTTTTTTTAATCATAATTCACATTTACTGAACATTCCAAAAATCCTCTCCTTCCACAGAGTTTTCAAAATATCCTTTAGATGATCCTCATTCGCCATGCGTCTTTCAGAACATATCATAATACCATCAATAAAAACTACCACAAAGTTAACAAGGTAGTCCTTAAAGACTCTATTCATCAAATCCATAAAAATAGCAAGTGCATCAGTCAGCCCGAAGGGCATAACAACAAACTCATAATTCCCATATCTTTATCGGAAGGCAGTTTTTGGAATATCATGTTTCATCACCCTCAATTGATGATAACCAGATAGAAGATCAATATTAGAGAAGAATTGATCCCCACAAAGTTTGTCAAATAAGTCATCAATTCTTGGAAGAGGATATTTTTTCTTTACTGTGATCCCATTTAGTTATCTATAATAAATTCATAGCCACATAGATCTATATTTATTCTTAACAAAGAGAAATGGTGCTCCCTATGGAGACACACTCGGTCATATAAACCCCTTATCCCAAATATCTTGGAGTTGTTTCATTATTTCTTCTAGCTCTACATTTTCCATCATATACGGTGTCTTAGATATCAGATGTGATCCAGGTATGAGTTCAATTGAGAACTCCACCTCTCTTTCTGGGGGAGGTCCGGGTAACTCGTCAGGAAATACATCAATGTATTCCGGGACAATGGGGACATTTTGTATCCTTAAACTCTCATCTCCTTCTTATTTTTCACCGATCAACTCCATAAAGAAGGATATAGGAGGTTCTTCTTGACCAAGATCTGGTTGAGATATCTCTTCTTGGAAGATAATTGTATATTTTCTATTCAAGACTACTAATATTTCCTTGCTTCTTCAATTGATCTTAGAATTATACTTTGAGAGCCAGTCCATCCCTAGTATAATGTCGAATTCTGGCATATGAATAAATAATAGATTTTTTATATGATTTTTCTCACTAAATTAAATACTAGAGTTTCTAAACACTGATGATGCTTGGATAGTCCCACCATGATTCTTGATTAATAAATCTAGTTTTAGAAAATTAGGGGTTTAATCTAAATTCATTGCAAACTTGGAAGAAATAAAGGAATGCATTGAACCAGAATCAAACAAAGTATTTTCTATCATTGAGAGGACAAAAAGAGTACCTGATACCACATCATTTGGAGCTTCAACTTCAGCTGCGATGATAGAAAAATCATGACCCTAATCGCTTGGCCTTTACTGTAGTTGATGGTGTTTCCCCTCCACTGCCCTCAGATTTGGAATGTGATTGGAAAACTACCCACATTTTCCACACTTAATGACCTGGACATCAGGTAGGGCCTGAACCATATTGCTCTTGTAGTTTGTGTTTGGGTGTTGAGTTTTCACCTCACTATGACAATTTCTCACAATATGGCCATCTGTTCCACACTTGAAACACTTCCCACTCCTGAGAAGGCAGTTCCCTGAATGCTTCTTCCATCATTTTTTACACTTGGGAAGTTATACTTGCTTCCCACCTCTTCCTTTATCTATGATCCTCCCTAAGCTTGGCTCTAATAATCTATTCTTGTTTTTTGATTTATGAGTCCACTACGTCTCACCAAACTCTAGCTCAACTTTTATCACCCTCCGCACAATCTCCTCGTTGCTATCATAATATTGGTTGGATAGATTCTTCTGCAGATGGGGTCCCAGTCCATCGTATAATCTATCAACCATTCCATTTGGATCCAGGACAAATCTAGAGGTATATCATGAATGTGGGGTGAAGTTCATTTCATAGCATCCGACAGATTCGTTCCCTTTCTGCTTCAGCTCGAGAAACTCCTTCTCCATTATTGTTCTCATGGAAAGAGGGAAATACTTACTGAAAAAGATCCATCTGAACTATTCCCACTCCAATGCATCAACATCCACTATTTTCCTCGTGTTTTTGATCAGTTCCCACCACTGAACAGCTTCTCCTTCTAAACGATAGAGATCCAGGGTAAACTTCTATTGATCTGAATAGTGGAGCATAGAAAAGATCTTCTTGATGGATATGATCCATTGCTTAGTAATCAATGGGTCAGTCGATCCACTAAAGTTTGGTGGTCGTTGGCACATAAAGGACTCAACAAAATTTTGTTCCTTTTGCAGTGTGATAATTCTCTTAGCTTGATTCAAGTTATTTTCCATAACTTGAGTTAATTGGTTCATCATTCGCATTAATGTTTCCATTCCAGCTTCCGTTAGAGGGTCGTCAGTGCATGGTTCATTGTGGTCACCATTTGCACGGTTCCTCCTATTTCCCACCATTTTTTATAAGAATAAGACCTTAGTGAGAAACTTATTTCATTTAGGAATCTTTTATCTATAAAGGATTTTATGTCATAAAACATCATGCTTAAACAATTACATTTCTATACAATTCCTTCATAATGATTTATAAAAAGCTTGTGATTAACCAAACATATTCCTCGGGAGTGTCTTCACCAAGAGTGCAGAAAGGCCCATTGTTGTGTACTAGGATACCCCAGGTCAAGCCTGAAACTCCTTATCGGAGTTTTCACTCCTTGTTAGCTTTGTACCAAAGCCGCCTCTACCTGCTCGTATCCATACAAAAATGAATTTTCTTCATAAACCACTGACTCAATATTCACCAAAATACCAGGATGTTTTCCCATATTTAAACTTTTCTATAGGATTCATCCAGAATTTTTCATATCCTAATTTCCATAAATAACTAATCTAACATTTGATACCAAGTATGGCATCCTGCCTTTTTATTACATAACTTTTAATTACATATTACAAACAGAGGATCTTCAAATTCTAGTGTCTTGGAAATCAGGAACTAAAAAACGTTAAAACAACATAAAAAATTCTTTTAATCCACTTGTAAGTCATAATCATATGTTCATACTATGTACAATTACTGAATTTCATATCCTGGAGACATACATCAAAGGAAAGGGTGAGAAGAAAGCCCAGTATGGGTAAATAAGGGAATCAGTTTTCTTATGACATCAATAAGAACATGAATAAAAACATAAGGACATGAGAAATAGAAGTATAGGTGTATTATAATGAAATAAAAATGAAAAATAACTTGAATATGTGGCTTCAAAATTTCATTTATACATTCATGAACATATCACCAAGGTTTATCCCTAAGGTGTCATAAAAATTACCAAGGTTATTCACCTCATGATATTTGAAATATGGTAGCTCAAAAAATATTTTTCCATTTATTTTATATATTTATATCATTAAACGGTTTTTTGTCTTTCCAAATGTGACTTCATTGTTTTCCTCCCTCTCAAAATATTTATCTATGCATGATGGTTTTGGATAAATTTCAAATTCTTATGATATATTTAATAGATTTATCTATCTTTTAAATGATTTATCATAATAGAGAAACCTTTGATTACCCATGTATACTATTTTTTACCCTTTTTCATTTGATAATATGATGTATATTATTCAGAAATTAAAGGAGTTAAATACACCTTAACACAGAATCTAGAAAAATTTCCCAATGCTGGGAAGTCATTAATAGTGAACATAATCATTCATTTTAGCTAAAAATTTTCATTTTTATAAGAATCATATACCCTAATATTTTTCTCTCAAAAAAATTTCAAATCATCAAATAATGGTGATAATAGAACTTCACTATCATTTTGGGGTTGGTTTGGTCTAGATAACTTTAAAAAAAACATGACATATTTTCAATACATACCATAGTCATGAGATAAGTTTTAAATGTATAAAAAATAGGCTATGAAATGTTTATTATACTAAGACAGATCTATGGATTCATTCCATATAGAAATAGTCCATGTATGATGTTTCTATCTTTAATTATAAATATAGTAAACTGTTGATCAATTTTCAGCCACTATGGACAATTAGCTATATAATTTAATTTTCACTCACATGTCCCCTCATCTACATTACATATTAACCTTATTTCATCATTTTAATTTACAAATAAACATTTCAAATAAATAATTATTTTAATAAAAAAATTCTTTATCAGGAGACTTTATAACGTGTACATCAGCAAATGATTTTTCATTCATCTTTAACTATGACTTCCTTGATTTAAGATTATTCTATAGAAATTCGTATTCCTTCTCATATTACACATAATAATTTAGTTGTGAGTTTATTTTATTATGCAACAAACACATCAAGCATAATATTTTCTTTACTTTATAATTTTCATTTGGGGGATCATTGACTTTAGAAATTATAAATTTCAACAACTACAGAAGCACTGTAAAACTCTTCTCACTCAATCCATTTTTTCATCCCTGTTAATCATGCTTAAAACCCTTAATAAAACATTAATTATAAAAATTAGATATATTATTTTCATAGAATCACCATATAGACACTCAATTGTCAATTCTTTCTCAATTTCCTCTACATAAATATCACAGATCATTTAATCAATTTTATCAGACTTAAAATATTAGAAATCATCCTCATCATCAATAGATTTGGAATTCCTAATAGTTTGATCATTCCAAATTCATGGGCTTTAACTTAGATTAAAACATAAATAATTAAATTATCTTTTACCTCACTATTTTTCAACTTACTCTTATTCATACATTTTAGTCTTTTATAGAAAATTATTTCCTTATTTGGAAAATTTTCCTTTAGAAAATTTCAGAAAATAAAAGAAACCTTCACATATTCATCACTTATTAAAAGTGGTCTAATCAATATTTTAATAGTTTTTATGAATAATAAATAAATAAATATTAAAAAAAATTATTATATTGAAAAAATAAATTTCAAATTTAATTTTATAAATAAAAACAAAATATAAAATAAATTATTTTTCAAAAAAATATAAATACAACTTATTTGATAACAAATATAACATTGAACATATTTAGTTTGTATTCCTTAAAAAAATAAAAAATACACAATATAAAAAAATTTATTCCTTGATTAAAGTATACTTTTCATTTGGGAATAATCGGAATTGAAAATTCTAATATCGATGATAAGGTGACATGAATTGAAAATTGAAAATGAAAATAACAATTCAAATACATTTTATGTAGTGAAAATAAAGAATAAACGTATAAATTAAACTGATATTGGAACTAGGATGACTTAGTAAGCCACACTAATGGTAATAAGTCAAAAAATAGTGGTCGTCGATGGGTGATGGTGGATTGTGGTTGTGGCTGTCAATAGAAATATAATGAAACATCAATGGAAAATTGGAACTAAAAATAAAAATACATATAACTGGGATTCATGGGAAATTTTTACTATCAAATAAAAAAATTGATTTGGTAAATGGTAAGATTGAGAAAGAGGAACCAACAAGAAGATGGTGTAAGTGGTGGATGATGATGGGTGATGGTGTATGGTGGTGGTGGCTTCTAACTCAAAGAGAAGAAGTCGTCAAAGGAAAAATTTAAAATGCGAAAAAATAAAAATACTTTGGATGAGAGGAAAATTGAAACAATAAACACAAACAAAATATTGAAATTTGAACCTTAATGACTAAGAAGATGATACCCCTGGAAATATGATACATATGATGGCCAATTTTAGGTGGCTATGGATAGTGGTTTTCGATTAAAAATGAATTATATTTGTTTCTTCTGGAATTGGGGATGACATCTTTGATTTAAGGTTCAAACATTCCAATCAGTATCTAACAGGTTTATTCGTAGAACCGGAAACATCCAATGATTCTATAGCCATTTCGACCTACTTTCCAAAGGTAGGTGCTAATTAGTTGTGGGCCAATGAGACTTATGAATTTTCATTGGTTGAGAGGATGGGAGGTCGGACTTATCACACCTTTTTTAGGGGAATTATTGTCTACTCTGGGACTCTCTTTATAGATTTAAGTTATTTTGTGAGTCCTTATTAAATTACCAAGTATAAAATGAGCTTTCCTTTCGATCTGACAATCAATGATTCATATGTATAAATATAGAGAATCTTTTATGTTTATTCGAGGTTCTTCATTGATAGATAATCATCTGTATTTGTTAGAGATTCTTAGTCAATGGTATCCTTTATTACATTATATAAAAGTATCTTGGTCATTATGATGACAATACTGGCTTTAAATCCACTCAGTGGGGCACTAGAAGTTTATTTTCATTCAGAAGGACATGGATTATTTCAATGTAGGGATCGTAACTGCAGATGGGCTACCTATGTATCCTTTATTTAGAAAAGGAATCAGAACCCACATAGTTTGATTAAGGGAGTATGATGTTTATGTATGATTGATGGCTCAAAGAAAGCTGTCATAATTACTTTTACACTCTAAGCTCACATGAGTCATGCTCGGTGTTAGAAACAAGAGGTATTGTTAAAACCTAACAATTGTGCCATGAAAGATGCAATCATAAGAAATGATGTGGGGATTATGTATGTATGATTGCCCAAATAGATTAAGATTCAAATTTACTTCATGGAAGAAATCCAGGAATAAGGTCCATACAGGTATATGTACTTTATGGAGATTTGGATACTCTAACTTGGGGCTTACTCAAGAGGAAGCTGCCCGAATTAGAAGGGGACTTATGATTGGGTTTTACTCCTGAGAAGGAATCCCATATCAAAAAGTTGATTAAGACTTGTTAAAAGAAATTAAGACTCGGGTTTATTACTAAGGGGGAGGCCCAGGTTAAAGGGATTTTAAAATTAAGGGACTTGGGGCTTACTCCTAAGGAGGATGGCCATATTTGAGATTAGGGTTTACTCCTAAAAAGGAAACCCGGGATAAGGGAATTATGGTTGGGGCTTACTCCTGAGGAGGATGCCCAAATTTGGGAAATTATAACTGGGGCATACTTCTAAGGAGGATGCCCAGGATAGGGGACTTGGACTAGGACTTACTCCTAAAAAAGAGGCCCAGGTTAAGGATTCTCTCATCATAAAGGATGAGGTTGAATGAATGAAATATTTGACATTAGTAACCTAATGATATGTAAATCACTAGGTCCTAAGAGATGTTCCACATTATTCCTTTTAGATAAGGAATCCAACAAGGAAATCATTCCCTGATTGGATTTGGAGAGAGTTCTGAAGGATTAATATTGAAGAGGATAGGTGGATAGGCATAAGAGAGGTAAAATAGGCATGAGGGGCACCCAAAAAGAGAGAGGCGTGCAAGTCCTGGTCGGTGCGCTAGTACTGCGTGGGCGCGCAAGTCTTGGTCACGCAGGTGTACCTGCGCAACACATGGGTACTTACGCGATGGTCAACCCTTAGGGTGGAACTTGGGCGAGGCTTGGCTCAAGCCTTTAATACTACCCCTAGAGGTTACCAGATGAGAGGTGTGCATGTTATGTTGAAGGGGTAAGGTGGAATGAATGTGTGTACATTTCCCTTAAGGTCTGGCCACCTAGGCACATAGGTGTTGATGAGTTTCAACACTTAGGCCTTACTCCCCCTCTTTTGATCTTCCGTTCTAGGTATGAAATTACCTTAGAAGTGTTCGGAAGCTTTGAAAAGAGACCTGGGCACCGGGAGCTCAAATCTGAGTTTCTGGAACTTTTCGTCCGCTCAAATGGGGGGCCCACAAAGGGTATTTATAGTCTAGAGAAGACCCTGTGCGAATTTCAAAGAGGGCGCGCAAGTCACTTGTGCGACCACTGGGCGGCGCGCAAGTATACTTGCGCGACCTTGGTGGAACTTACTTGACCCAAGTTCATTTGAACTTTTGTTCATGCCTTTGTAAATTTTTGATGTTTTCTTCAAAGGATGAATCAATTTTAGTTCAAGGTATTTCTATTTTCTTTCGTTTAGACTCTATGACGGAAAAGTACTGTCAAAAAAAGTCCCCCCTCAGATTTGGATCTGAAAGAAATGAGGATGTGACTCTGAGGAAAAGAAGAAATCTAAAGGAAAGGTAGTGCACAAGTGTTGAGCGCGCAGAGGGCGGCAAGTAAGTGTTGAGCCGCGCAGGCGTCGGTGTTCAAGGGTGCGTCCTGGCCTATTTATACTCATTCATTCCTCACGCAAAGAACCAAATTTCAAATTTTCGAGCTCTCGCCGCGCAAGTCACTTCCATAGCGCAAGTTACCATGTTTTCTGCTATTTCTTCATTGTCGCGCTGCTGTCAAGGTATTTGGACTTGCGTGGTGATACTTGCGCGCCAAAAACTTGTGCGACAAATCCATACTTGTGCGACCCATCCATACTTGCATGCCAAAATTAGACTTGCACACCTTAATGCCTTTTCCATTTTTTCGAAATTTCTTCACAAATTTTATAAAAAATCAACCCATTTAAGAGTTAATTTATGCAACCTTTGTACAGATTCAATGGCTCCCATGAGAATCAGTATGGCTGATGAACTGACTAGCAAGAGAATTGATGTTATGATGATCATCATTGGCCATGATTATTATACCGTCTGCGACATCACCCTCTCGTATTTGGCTATGTATTTGAAGAAGTATCATTGTGACTTCCACCATAGCATTAACCTGCCTCTGTATGGCCATGGTCATCTACAAAGATTCAATTTTCCAGATGCAAATAACTATATGCCCGAGATGTAGTTGCATTGCTACTCCTCTATTTTGGTTATTCTGTACATTTAGAGCAAAAAAAATGGTGCGAACTTTCAAATTTTTCCTCCATGCCATTTCCATGTAGATATGAAACTGGAAAACCCATGGGCTAAATTTTTTTCCACTGCCATTTGGGGGAGAAAAGACAATCAGGTCATTATAACAATATCTAAAAAGAGTACTCTCTCCAAATGGATCGTTACTTCTAATGTTCCATTCTCAAATCCATGTATCCATCTTCCAAGTCTCTTGGACAGAAACAGAGTCACTGTTTGATCAGCAGAAAATTTTCTCAAACCACACTCAAGAACATTCTTTTACAATTGTTCCAAGAAGAGTTGGTATCACTGTATCTCTTATTGTATCTAGTTGAATGAATGAATTCCAGGTGGCTGCTGATGAATCATGGGATGTCGTAAATCAAATAAAGAGTTATGTTGAAAGACTTTTGTAATTCCTAAAAAAAGAGAAGATACTTCAGTCTTTGGATGTCCTTCTAACTCTTGTGCATCAATGAAAAACACTTTCATCTTCAACCATTTATGAATGCCTTCTTTTTCAACCTGCTTTATATTATACCAATGCCAATGGGCCTAGTAGGCATAGTTTGATTTTTACTAGGAATATTATAAATAACCTTACAAACTTTGAATCTTTTAATTGCTAAATATTACCTAAATCATACAAAATGTATGTTTAGTGAACTTGGAATTGAATTTTATTCATAGTTCCCTTGTCTTTTGTGGGCAGTTTAAAGTCATGCACGTCAGACATAAAAAGGCTAATGTTTAAGGTCGAAATATATTTGACCGAATAGATTAGAATTTACTCAATTCCTTGAAAATTTATCTGAAAACATATTATCAAACTCAAGTATGAGGGAAAATATGTAAACGATGACTTAAGAAATTTTGAATCTAAGGAATGATATGAAAAAGGGATAAAATGCATTAGAAGAAGTATTTCCCAAGAATTAAGTTACCATTATTTAACAAACCCGTTAGGGGGTTGAATTATGCATGGTCATCTAGGGGCATTGGCTGTATAGTCAAATAATAGTATCTTTTGGATGACAGGTTCATTATGTATACTACTTATACAAGGCCGCCTAAGGGAATGTGCTGCATAGTCAGGCAAAAGAACTCTCAGAAATTTACTTTTCTACTGCTAAAAAGCCAGTGAAAGTTTATGGGGATTCAAATTTTCCAAATCATATAGTTTGTTGTATGGAGATAGGTACATGAATCTCAAAAAGATATTTCCAAACAATATTATCTAAGAACATAATGAATGTCACTCATACGAAGGTCTGACCCAAATGTAGGGTAGGAAAATATAAACCATAGACTTGAATACTTTCCGATCATGAAAAAGATTATGAGACAAATATTTTAAATATGGCTATTTTTTGCAGATCCCTAGTTATTTTTGTTAAAGAAAACTAAGGAAAAAGGAGGTTTTCATCCCAAGAATGAAGTTACCATTATTTAACAAACCCGTTAGGGGGTTGAATTATGCAGGTCCACCTAAGGGCATTGGCTGCATAGTCAAATAATAGCATCTAAAGGGTGACAGGTCCGTTATGTAGACTACATATGGAAGGCCGCCTAAGGGCACATGTTGCACAGTCAGGAAAAAGAACTCTCATAAATTCAACATTTTGTGACTAGAAGTCAGGAAAAGGGTTATGAAGATTTGAAAATATTTAAGTTCCGGATTATGACACATAAAAATGGGTATTGTCCAATGTATGTAGAGATACACAGATCAATGCTAACCATAATCATGTTGTTGCTGGGTCCTGAATTGAAATGTTGGACTTCGCTATGTATCCCATAAGGATGGGAATCGATCCATACGTAGTTCTTGAAATATAGTTTAATTTCATGTGGGACAAAAGTATGGGAGATCTTAGTTTAGGGTCATAGAGCATGGACCATAATAATGAATTCATAGTGTGTGTTTTCATGGGGACTTTTCAGCCAGGGGCTAAAAGTGGAATTTCGGGTTAGGCCCAAAAGACATGGGGCTGGATTCGAGGAACACTCGAATGTTCCTACATATCACATAAGGATGGGAATCAAGCCCACATAGTTCTAGAAATACCCTCTGTGCAGATTTGGTTTGTAAATGTGAAGGGTGAAAACGGGACTTTAGTGCAATGATGGTTTGACCCAAGAGAAAAGGTTCTGGAATTGCCATGTATGCATGTAGTTTTTGGAATATAACATGATTGGAAATAAATTTAAATAATTATTCCTTCTCAGGCGAAGGTATTAAATAATGTTGTAGTTTCTTGTCATACAAGACAAAGGTGTTGTACAGTTTAACATCGTATAACAAGGACAAAGGGGAACCAATGTAAAGATATTGATTCTGGGGGTGGTTTCACGAATCAACATTGTATGAGATGGAGGTGAACCGATGTGAAGATATTGGTTTTGGTCTTGAACCTTGGGTGGTTTCCTATGTACCCATCCTAGAAGGCAAGGATCAAAGTATGCGTAGTTCAATTAAAGAATGAATTAGTGATCAAGTTGTTCATGGGGAAAACGACTTAAAAAATGGTGCTGGGACTTACGCATGGTTAGCAGCCTAGTGAGGGTGTTATGGTTAAAGTTTTCTCTATGGTCACGTGAGTCATACTCGGTGTGAGAAACAAGAGGTAGAATCAACCTTAACGATGAACAGTTTAATGTTGTGTAGGACATATGAAGGGACTATGTAGTTTAAAGTATTGCAGTTAAGACTATTGGTACTGCACATTTTAGTGTCATGTAGCAGGGAAAAAAAATAGTATAATGTCATGTAGAATGTATTAAGGGAAAACAGTTTAACGTCATGTAAGACGGAAGGGGACTGTGTAGTTTAATGTCATGCAGTAAGGACAAAATAGGACACAATTTAATGTCAAGTTGGACGTATTAGGGACTTTTCGCAGTTTAACATCATGTTGATCGAATGAAATGCAAATAGTTTACAGTCATATTCATGGACCATAATGGTGCAGTTTGACGTCTTGCCGGACATAAGGGACTTCTGTACAGTTTAGCGTCATGTAGCTAGGACGTCACAGTTTAACATCATGTTGGAAGAAAGTGCAAATAGTTTAAGGTCATATGCATAGACCAAGGTGATCTATTTTGTGTTTATACAAAATATTTCTTCAGAAATATGGAATTGGTTGGAGTAGTGATGAGTTCTCCATTTATTTAGCTGTATGAAGAAACTCTGTGGGATGATGAATGAAGTTGGAATTTACTTGGAATTAATGAAACTTCTTTGTGAAATCAACACAATCTTGTATCATTGAAGGCGAAAAGTATCCAAGCCTTTAAATTTGATCAGACAGTCTATGTCCAGACTGGTGAAAACCACAGACTCCTACATGCAATTCTTTCATGACATCCATTGTCTCTTCCCCAAAAATGCATCTGAAGAGAACTCCGTAAAAACCACGCATGTATAGAACTTTCTCTAGGTGATCTGGGCTTTCATAAAGAGTAAAATTGACCACACGTTGTCGGATTTGTTCTTTCCCGGCTCTATCAGGAGGAAGTGTTCTATTTGAAGGTATTCTCTGATAGGTGTCATCCATCCTGTAGTATGACCATATGGTTCAGGAATGGGACTAATTTTATTGATTTCCTCTGTTCTTGTTTGAACATAAGAGGAAATTGTAGAACGGTGGGCAATACTGATGGTTGTTTTGGCCTGATTTGGACCTGCCAGAGATGTGGCTATATTATCCAGTGCATCAGCTTGAGAATTTTGTGATCGTGGGACATAAGAAAATGTTTGTTCCATAGGAAATTATGCCATTAACTCACTGATGTAATCATAAAAAGGTATTAGCTCTTCTTTTTTGATTGCATAATCTCCATTGTCTTACTTGATTACTAGGTCTGAATCACTTTTCATTTTTAAGTGATTCACTTGTTCTTGAAACGCCAATTCCAAGCTTGCGATGAGATCTTGGTATTCCACTTCATTATTTGTACCGCCTCCCAACAATAAAAAGGAATAGGGTAACACTACATTTTCTGGAGAAATGAGCACAATTCCTAAGCCAACATTGTCGAATTTAGGATTTTCCATTTTCCTTCCTTTTGGACTTCTAGAAGGACCATCAAAGTACATTTTCCATGTCTGAAGAATATCTTGAATAAATAAGACTTCCTCATTAGGAAGTTCAATATTTAAAGATTTATCTTCTACTGAAGGGTGTTTAGTAGGGAAATCAGCTACAGCATGGACCTTTATTGCCTTTTGAGACACATACTGAATGTCAAATTGCTGCAGAATAATTTCCCACATTTCCAAACATCTTGTAATCATTAGACGACTAAGGATGAATTTGAGCGGGTTATTAAGAGATACCAATTGGACCTCGTGATGTTGCAGGTAGTGTCTCAACTTCTGAACTGTAATGATTAATTCTAGGCAGCACTTCTCAATACATGAATATCGGGTTTCTGCTTCAAGCATAGTCTGACTGAGATAGTAGAGGTGGTTTTCATTCCCAGCATCATTCTTATGATCAATAAAGTCGCCCAATGATCACTCTAATGCTGTCACATAATGGATAAGTGTCCTTCATTTAATATGGGGCATTAATACTAGTGGACTCAATAGATACTTCTTGAGAATATCAAATGCTTCTTGACATTCTTCATTCCACTGGTAAGTGACTACCTTCTTCATCAGTTTGGTGTAGGGTATGCTTTTTCTTGCCAAATTGGTGATGAAATGCCGAATATAGGATAAGTGTCCTTGAATTCCTCTAAATTATTTCAAATTTCGAGGAGGTGACATACCCAGGATTGACTTTTTCTTCTCATGATCGACATCGATACCACGATGGAATACAACAAAGCCGAGAAATTTTCCTGAGGTTAACCCAAAAGCACATTTTAAGGGGTTCATCTTGAAATGATGTTGTCGAAGCTTGTGGAATGTAACTTCTAAATCCGCCAAGTGGTTAGAACATTGTTTGGATTTGACCACCAAATCATCCACATAACATTCAACACACATCCATAAAAAGGGTTTGAAGATACGATGCATGGCACGCTGGTATGTTGCGCCAGCATTCTTTAGGCCAAAGGGCATTACCCGATAGCAAAACACACCATGAGGGGCTTTGAAGGATATAGATTCTTCATATTCTAGATCTATTCAGATTTGATTATACCTGTAATATCCATCCATGAAGTAAAGTGCTTCATAGCCAGCTGTTTCATCAATTATCAATTTTGTGATTGGAACTAGAAAATCACCCTTAGGACAATGCCGATTAAGATCTCTTAAATCGATGAAAACTCTAATTTTTCCATTCTTCTTCTTCACAGTGACAATATTATCCAACCACTTGGGGTATTCAACTCCACTTATGATGTTATCTTTGATAATATTATCCACTTCAACTTCAATTTTGGAAGAATAAGTTGGGTGTGATATTCTCGCAGCTTTCTTAAATCCTCGATGTTCTTCAGGAAAACCCAAATGATGAGTGGAAACATCAGGATCAAGGCCTGGCATCTCTGTATAGTTCCATGAAAATATATCACAGTTTTTCTTTCAAAATGAATCATACATCTCTTTTTCTTTAAGAGTCATGGCTGCACTAATTAAAGTGGGGCATGGATCTTTTATTGTACCCAGATTTATTTCTCTGAGTTCATCCACGGTGGTAGAGATACCCACTTCAAATGATTGAGGAGCATCCCTAATATCTTCCTCTTATTCTTCAACATTTGTTACTTCTTCTGCTTCTACATTCATAGTAGATGATGAAGTAGAATTTTCATTATCAGAAGAGATGTTAAAATTTAATCATCTTGATGAAGAAGCTTCCATTTCTGACCCTATTGATGATGAAGGGTCTTCCATGGGTAACAAAGAGGAGAAGATGGATTGAGAATCAACATCATCATTCACCTCTGGCATTGCTAAACTTCTTCTGGCCTGGTTGACGAAGTATAGACTTTCTGAATTTCAGTAGATGAAATGAATACATCCCCATTTGAGCTTTCATCATTGCTTGGTAAATCACTAATTTCTCCCAGGCTGTCTGGCTTGACTTCCGTAATTGACATTATGGAAGTTTCCATAAGAGTATTTTGATTTGGGTCTATCCTGTCAATTTGACTGATAGGCAACACATAATCTGAACTCACATGTTTAAATGGATTTACTGGAATCTTTTCCAAACCAAATGGAGCATTAACTTTGGTAACCTCCCATGTTGTGGATTTCTCCGCTCCCTTCTTGTGATAGAATTCCACCTCAATATACTGAGATTAACATGTCTTGAATGGGGCATTATCACCATATAATGTCCCAATTTGACAATTGAAACAATATTTAAGTCATTGATGGTATGATGAAGGGATATCTGCATGTTGATGAAGCCAGGGTCTCCCGAGAAAAATATTGAAGGTTGTATCGTGGTCAAAAACCATGAAATATGAATTGGATACAAGGTCACCAAACTGAGTTCTGAGTGTAATCTCACCCAGTGGTTCTTGTTCATTTTTATCATACCCTTGCAACATCAAAGTAGAAGGAGATAAATCAGATTCGGTGAGTCCCAATCGACGAAGTGTATTAATGGGGATGAGGTTGAATCTTGAACCATTATCAATGAATTCTCTTCGGATGTCTACACCATTCAACTTTCCAGATAAGTACAATGGTCTAATATGCCCATGCACAACATCATCTTCATCTTCATCTGTGAAAGATATCACTTCATGGCATTCTGCAGGATTATTCTTTACGTGGTATAATTCAACTGCATCAATTTCGGTTTCAAACCCTAAGGACTTCACAAAGCCTCGATGAGTTCCTCATAAAGATTCTTTGATAAATTCAAGGCATCCAAAATTGATAACTTTTTCGGTACTTGGGCCAGGTGTTTCAATACATCATACTTTTGATCCAAAGGTCTGTGTTACCCAACAGGAACATGTGGTTTAGCAAGTGCCTTGGAAGTTGATGTTTTAGAATTAGATGCATCTTGTATCAGGATAGGAGTTGGCAATATTCCTGGATTTGGAATATTAGACCGAATATGCCTATTGATTTTTTGAGAGGAAGAAGGTGTAACTTCCAACCGATCCTCCAGAATAACTGTTCTAGGACTGAATCTTCCTTGTGAGGAAGAACTTGCTTCTTCTTGATGATCTCGTTCAAGGGATCTTCCATGAGTTTCTACCGTATAAATAGTTCTAGCTGGGGTATAATTGGAATAGTGGATTCTGGGATATCTATGTCTTCCTCTGTATCCCAGACCCCTGGAACTTCCTCTAATTCCTCTGTTTGATACAGGGAATTCAGGCTCATCGAAATAAAAACTGTGACTGGCATAAGGATCTGTTAAGTGAATCATATTAACAGAACCGAAGATTAACTCTTCATCCGATGAAGACTCTTCCTGACTAGCCAATTTAGGTTGTGCTGTTTGGTGGGATGGTGCCCGTTACATCGAAGTAGATGGCATAAAATCTGCCATAGTCAAAGAAAACTTGGGATTTTACACATACTCATCTTCTTCTGATTCTTCTGCTTTCTTTGAATCATGTTGTTTCTTTGAGGATTTTTCCTCTGATGAAGGGGGATTTGTTGTCGCATTCATAGCAGAAGACACAATTGGTTTCTTCAATTGTGTTCGAAAAATAGCATGATTTCGGTTGATCATTTTTTTGAACATCAAATCATCATATTTTTGTGAATTTTTGTTAATGACATCTTTTCAGTCACCTTCTTCCTCTGGATATATAGAAGTAACACATGCTACCTGAGATGAAGAGCATTTCAATTTGACGTGTCAAGAGTCAAACATTTTTTGAAGGAGTTCCTTGAAGAAAAAACACTCCTGATTGGGATGCCCCAACATCTGATGAAACAGGAAATAATTGGGATGGTCTTCATCTCCTTCCTTGTTCAACCTTTTGGGCCTTCGAAATTGTACCAAATTATTTTTCAGATCCAAAATAAAGTAGCTAGGAACTTTTTCATTTCGGAAAGAAGAAAGTTTACTTTTCAAATCCTCAAATTGTTTTCGTCTCTGATCTCTTTGATCATCTTGACGAAACGGCCTCTGTTGCTGAAGCTCAGGAGGTGGAGCCCTTCGAGAAGATGAAGGTTTTGAAGTAGAAGCATGTACAAGTTCTTGTTTAAGCATAACTATAGCATTCTATTCTCTACCTATTCTCCTTCCTAGAGCTGATGGAATTACACGAGTTTTTTCCATAGTCTTCATAAGATAATCTTCAATCTATTGAGCGATTGAAGTAAGGTCTTGAAACCCTCCTATGTATTTCACAGGGATCAACGGTGTGCATAACTCATCACGTATATTTTCCACACATATTGTCAAATATTCTTCTTGAGGGAGTGATAAACTTAGGGAATATGTTAATCCCTTCCAGCGAGCAATAAAATACGAAACCCTTTCATTTTCACTTTTCTTACAGTTTTTAAGATAAAAAACTATTGTCTTTGGCAATGTTGAGCTGAACTGAATAAGAAATCATTGAGGGATATCTTCCCATACATTAATTGACTGGGATTTCAAGCTAGTATACTAGACAATGGAAGGTCCTTGTAATAACTTTACAAAACACCTAAGCATAACTGCTTCTTGCTGCTGAGTGGTTCCCATCATAGGATCACAATGAGAAAAAAAATGTGTTATGTGTTGCTCTGGGTCTCCGGAACCATTAAAGATTGGGAATGTGATACTTTCAAAATTTGATTTGGGAGGAATGGCAACAACTCATTCAGGATAAGCTCTCTTTTCTGGTTGAATTTGAGAACGCTTTCCCTCCATAGCTTCTAACCGAGCTGTTAATGACTCAATAGTTGTTATTAACTTTTGAGAAACATCCGGTCGATCTTGGACATAAACAGGTTCACTGACTTGATCTTGGATAGATGTGGAAGCTGGTACTACAATTGATGGAAGCACGTGACCTGTAGGATTAGACCTATGAGGGTGTACTGATAGAGGAGGATATTCTTGATCCATCTCAGTAGCTGCAAAAAATTCCCTTGGCTGACTGACTCCAGCATGCTTAGGAGGAAGACTGCCCTGAAGTATTTCTGCATTCATCCTCCACAATTCCTTCATTTCTTCCTCATGTTGTGCAAATATTTTCTCTAGTAAGAGTGATTGGCATTCTCTAGAGGAAGGGTATGTAACCTGATTCTTTTCATTCCCCTTGTTGGATCCATTTCGGAGAGGGGGAAGTGGGTTACTTGAAGGAACATCCAGATTCTGGGTAAGACTTTGATTTCGTGTACGCACACCTTCTTAATTTGTGTCGGTGCGTAAAACTTCTTAAGAAGGAACCTCTTCATCTGATCCCTCTGTGTGAGCCCCATCTGGTGGATCAACAAAAATGGAATTGATGTCATTAATTGATGCATAATGTATTTCATCTTTTCTATTGGAATTTCTGCGATATTGTCTTCTTCCATGTCCCTGATGAGACATTTCCTTTTGTCGATTTGATCCCTTAATACATTCTGGAAGAACCGTAATTTGGAGGGAATCTCTTGATAATTTTTCTCTTCGTTCCTCTTGGGGCCTCTTCCCTAATAGAGAGAAGAATGAATTTCTCTAAGGAAGGGATTGAGGATTTGAAGTCCCCAGTCCGGTGGACTTGGTTTTTTCCGGCTATTCCTGCTCAATTCCTCAAATCCTATTTGGTGATTCCGAGGGTTGGGTTAATAGAGTCCCTAGCCTGGAAAGCTGGGGTGGTTCTTGACAAGCTATATCTGAGACCTTCTTGTAAGCACTCCTGATCTTGCAGACTTTAGTCTGGAAATTAGTTGGATGCATCAACCTATATCCAATTTTGTCACCCCGCTCAAAATACCATTGGATGATTTCTGAAACTTCTATCACTAGATGATGTGCTTTCTCCAAATGAGAGGCATGTTCAATATTCTCGTTTTCTTGATGCAGGAGTAATTGAACAAATTTTTCTCTGTATGCTTGATTTTAAGAATAACTAGTTGAAGCATGTTCTTGAGAAAGCCTTTGATTACAAAAAAATCCAATAGACTATGGCCGGCCATGGGAAATAACATTGCTGAGACCATTTTCAGCGGGCTTTGCTGAATGGAGAGTATAGTGAAATGTAGTGCTCCATGAACACCCCATCCCCTAATATGAATACCAGATGGGGCATTCACAATTAACTGGTGCAATCATCTTAGTGCGCCAAGGCATGAATGCTGAAGGGCTCTCTATTGCTTTTCAGCCTTCAGATATTGAGAAAATGAGAGAGATGCCAATTCAATTTGGCGTTATAACTGTTCTATTATCTTGATATGAATTTCTTATTCATCATAAGATAATATTTTATTTTCTACTGACAAAGAGTTTTCCATATGTTGAGACGAATATCATGAATTCCATCTTCCATCAACATCTCTAGAATATTATATTGAGAGTTAGCCAAAGGCCAAACCATAACTGGCACTTCACCTTTCGCCAGTTGTTTTCTCATATTCAGCATTTCCTCTTTATCATTCAATGAAGACTATTCTACCTAATTAGACCATAGTTGGTGCTTCCTTGTTGCCTCATTGGATTCAACAATATTGGTAGATAATTCACTTATCAAATTAGAATATGAATGACCCAAGGGTGGTTCAGAGAATGATCTACACCCCAGGCTATCTTCTGATTGAGAAATTATTTCACCTGCTAGAAGAAAAGCATCATACATGACTGGCTTCACATTTGCAAGTGCCTCAAGATAAGAGGGATTTCTCGTCACTGCATTGTCTTCTGAATAATTTACCAGAAAATGTGAATTACTATTGCGTAGAGGACTTTCGTAGCTATATTAATCATCATGGGGAGGACCACCATGGTGGGTTATAGAAAAAGATGAAACATTTTCCTCATTAGTCTTTTGGCCACACAGAGGGTTCCTGTGGCTCTCATATGAAGATGAAACTTCGAGATCAACCGAACTGTCATGTAGCAAGCCTTCCTGAGGAAGTGTCTGATGAAGACCTTTGGAATTAATGTTCCCACTATTGGGAACTGAGAGAGTAGAATCTTGAGTTGCAACAGATATTTGTATGAGTGCATCAAGAACTCCAGCATCGAGTAAGGCCATATTATAGATTGGCCCTTGATTTATTGACTTTACTGGATGGGTCTTGTTCTTAGACGCCTTCTTACACAAATTGGGAACCACTTGTTGACGAAAGTGGTCATTATGGGAAGGTGTATGTTCCTGCTCAAGAGAAATGATCAGGTTATGCTGATTATCTCTGCTCAAATCAGGTGTATGTGCCTGACATGATTGTTCGTATGATATGGGGGAGTACGCCCCACAACCCTCTTGGACTAGAACAGAGTTGTGTGTCTGTTCCTAATTGAACTGTTGATGTGTCACTCAACTGGTAGGGATAGATTTGTGTGTCTTTCCCTGAGATGCTGCTGAAGCTGTTATAATATCCCGGCAGGCATCCATAATCTGAGCATGAATTTGCTTCTTCTCTTTCACCATTGACAGAATGTGCTTGGTGACTTCAGCTGCCAGAATAGGGATATAAACACATTTCGTGCTTGGATTAGGTGTGTATTCATGCTCTTTTCCTCCTTTTCCTGTCAGTGAATCCTGACAGTACTCAAGTGTGGGGGCAGAGTGTTGAGTCTTCCTCCTGTTTGTCACCGGAGCTTTCCGACTGACTTCTCCAAGTGCTACCAAAAGATACTGTTGGTAGGATTGATCAATACTAGCAGGTGTATATGCCTGCTGATTGAACTCTGCTGAACCTGGTTGACAAGCTTCCTTAAATACTGACAGATTAGGCTGCTGGAAGGATTGATGAGTGTAAGCATGTGTATGTGCCTGTTTAACAGTTGTCAACACATTGGGTTGGCGGGATACATCGTATGTAGTCAGACGAGCCTGCTGACTAGCTGATTATTTATAAACCGGTTTTTGAACTTGTCTATAGTACTTCGCCGGAATTGCCTGGTGGGATTGGTGTGCTTCTGCCAGATGAGTCTTCTAGACAGCGGAATTAAAACAATCGGGTGTGTGTGCCTTCTCGTTGCTTGCCACAAAGTTAGGATGGTGGACTTCTCCGGAGATGGCAGAGATGATAACCTACTCACTGTTGATCATATTTCACCACTGACGGTTTGTCCTTCTAGCATGGGTTTGAGGAACCTGAGCCGAACGCATGGAGATGATACCCTCATCATGTTAGTGGTGCATTGGCGCACGAGTCTAGCAGCGATTGTTGATGGGAACCCTTGGGAAGGACTCATGTCTCCTTGAATTAAGGCCCTGATAGACCTGCTCATTCACCTCCCTAGAATATGGGAGTGAATGATGATTGTATTCCGAGGATAAAGACCTGAAATGGTTGAAGACGGTGGTTGGGACCACCTTCTTCTTGATCGCTGGTCGTCGCTGTCTGGACGACCAGAATGAATTATTGACTTGAAGGGCATGTTGAGTGGCCTCTAGAGTCGGAATAATACTATATTTATGGTACTCCTTAACCAGTGCATTTGATACCCAGCGTTGAAGATGTTGAGTAGGTGATATCATCCTCAGAGCGGACGACGATCTAGGAGGAGTAGCAACAGAGGCATTCATAGTAGAAGTATTCACAGGTGTGAACTTGAGAGAAGCCATTTCTATAATGCAAAAGATCTTGGAAAAGAGTGCATGTTTGATATAACATACATAATAATGATAAGTCTAGTCACTATATCTTTTGGATATGCACATAGGTTATTAACTGTCTTGTTTTACCTCTCATTGAGGTTAAATAGGGGCCTAATAAATATGTAAAATATCAATTTATCATGGTTAAGGATTCACGTCGAGTTCACCATTTTTTATTTCTTCTGGAATTGGGGATGACCTCTTTGATTTAATGATCAAACATTCCAAACGATTTCTAATGGGTTTGTTCGTATAATCGGTAACATCCAATGATTCTATATCCATTTTGACCTACTTTCCAGAGGTAGGTGCTCATTAGTTGTAGAACAAGGAGACATAAGAATTTTTATTGGTCGAGAGGATGGGAGGTCGGACTCATCAAACCTTTTTGAGGGGAATTATTGTCTACTCCAGGACTCTCTTTATAGATTTAAGTTGTGTTCGTGAATCCTTATTAAATTACCAAGTATAAAATGAGCTTTCCATTAGATCTGGGAATCAATGATTGATATGTAGGAAATTTAGAGAATCTTTTATGTGTATTCAAGGTTCATCATCGATAGAGAATCATCTGTATTTTTTAGAGATTCTTAGTCAATGGTATCCTTTAATACATTATATAAAATCTCTTGGTCATTATGATGACCATAATGGTTTTAAATCCACTCAGTGGGGTAACATTATGTTTATTGTCATTCATAAGGACATGGATTATTACAGAGATGGGATCGTACCTGCAGATGGGCTACCTACATATCCGTTATTTAGAAAAGTAATCAGTACCCACGTAGTTTGTGTAAGGGAGTATGATGTTTATTCATGATTTATGGCTCAAAGAAAGATGTCATAATTACTTTTACATTTTAATCTCACGTGAGTCATGCTCGGTTTGAGAAACAAGAGTTATTGGTAAAACCAGACAATTGTGCCATGAAATTTGAAATCATAAGAAATGATGTGGGGATTATGTATGTTTGATTTCCCAAATAGATAAAGATTAAGATTTACTTCAGGGAAGAAATCCATGAATAAGTTCCATAATGTTATATGTACTTTATGGAGATTTGGATACACTAACTTGGGGCTTACTCCTGAGGAAGATGCCCGAATTAGGAGGGGACTTATGATTGGGTTTTACTCCTGAGAAGGAAGCCCAGATCAAAAAGTAGATTAAGACTGGTTAAAATAAATTAAGACTGGGGCTTATTCCTAAGGAGGATGCCCAGGTTAAAGGTATTTGAAAATTAAGGGACATGGGGCATACTCCTAAGGATGATGCCCATATTTGAGACTGGGGCTTACCCTTGAAAAGGAAACCCAGGTTTAGGGAATTAAGGTTAGGGCTTACTCCAGAGGAGGATGCACAAATTTGGGAAATTATGATTGGGGCATACTCCTAAGGAGGATGCCCAGGTTAGGGGACTTGGACTGGGACATACTACTAAAAAGGAGGCCCAGGTTAAGTATTCTCTCATCTTAAAGGATGAGGTTGAATGAATGAAATATCTGACCTTAGTGACATAAAGATATGTAAATCACTAGGTTCTAAGAGATTTTCCACAGAATTTTTTTCAGATAAGGAATCCAACAAGGAAATCATGCCATGAATGGATTTGGAGAGAGTTTTGAAGGCTTAATCTTGAGGAGGATAGGTGGATATGCATAATAGAGGTAAAATAGGGAGGAGGGGCACCAAAAAAGAGAGGGGTGTGCAAGTACTGGTCGGCGCGCAAGTACTGTGTCGGCGTGCAAGTCTTGGTCACGCAGTTGTACCTGCGCAACACATGGGTACTTGTGCTACGGTCAACCCTTAGGGTAGATCCTAGGCGAGTATTGGCTCAAGCCTTTAATACTACAACTATAGGCTTCCAGAAGAGAGTCTTGCAAGTTATGTTGAAGGGGTAAGGGGGCGTTCAAGTGTGGTCATTTCCCTTAGGGGATGGCCACCTAGGCGCACAAGTGTTGATGAGTTTCAACACAATGGTCTTACTCCCCCTCTTTGGATCTTCCATTCTAGGTAAGAAACTACCTTACAAGTGTTCGGAAGCTTTGAGAAGAGACTAGAGCGCCGAGAGCTCAAATCTGAGTTTTTGGAATTTTTTGTCCTCTCAAATGGGGGGCCAACAGGGGTATTTATATGCTGGAGAAAACCCTGGGCGAATTTCAAAGAGGGCATGCAAGTCACCTACGTGACCATTGGGTGGCACGCAAGTATACTTTCATGACCTTGGTGGAACTTGCATGACCCATGTTCATTTCAACCTTTTTTCATGCCCTTAAAAGGATGAATCACTTTGCATTCAAGGTATTTATTTTTTCATTCCTTTAGACTCTATGATAGAAAACGAGCATCAACAATATTCAACTCCAATTATCAAATAATGATATATTTGAGTCTATTTTTTTAACAATGAAAATATTTGAGTCCACGGATCAATGATGGAAGGGTTAGTATTTTACTCATGATAGAATATTGGTTTTTGTCACATAAATAAATGAATACTAAGTCACTTCCCTCAAAATATTTATCAAAATAATAAGGACTTTCCATGTTTGTTATTTATTAATATAATTGCAAAAGTAAAATTTTTACATGGGTTCATCAATAACCAAAGTTAAAAAAATGTTTTTAATGTATTTTAATGAATAACCAAAATGAAAAATCATGATTTTTTATTTTCTATTTCAGTTATTCAATAAACGATGTGAAAATTATTCTTGTTTTTTACCATCTTGTGCAATGAATAAAGAAAATGGTATACCATTTTTCTTGTTGACTATCTATAATCATCCTTAAAAACATGTTTGGATAAATCAATTTTTTTACTAGTGTAGACACTCATAGAGGGATATTATTTGGTTGATAAAATTCTATTTCCAAAACATTAATATGGATTTGAGCACATCATTGTGGTATAATGGATAAAATAATATAAATATGACCGTGAAAAAAAAATAATAAACTTAAGGAGTTATAGATTATCCCAATGATATCATATTTTACTCTGAATTATTAAAGGTTGAAATTGAGGTGTCATTGGAGAAGACATATTATGATATGATTTTTCATAACCATATAATATTTTATTATGATATGTTTAGCAATCTTATCTTAAGAATTTTGGTTTAAATATATGGCTGGAATAGGATCATGAAAAAGATGTTATGAATTTTCTATCCCTTGAAACTCTAATAACCAAATAAGGAAGTATATTTGGTTAAAATTCGTTGAGAAAAATGAAAAATCTCAACACATTCCTATTATGTGAGAAATGATGAGTCTTGTCTTATAAAAGAGTTTGATGTTGATATATTTGAAAAATATATATATTTTATTTCTAAAGGATCTTATCTATTCTTCTACTAGTGAATGATAATTAAAATTGCAAGGAAATGCTTTTTTAAGGGGATAGAATGTAACACCCTAAAATTTTGGGATATATATATATATGTATTCTAAATTAATATTATTTTTATAGCTTTCTCTACACGTAACTCCGAGATAAAAGGATCCATGGGATATTTATTATTATGAAAATTTAAGAATAATAATGAATCTAGTAAACAAAAAAGATTGTAATAAGTTAAAAAATAAATAAAAAAATATTATTAACAAAATTTAATTTTTTAAAAGGGAAATTATCTATAAAAATAATATATATATTTATATTTTATTTTATTTTATAAGATAAATTTTATAATTTTATAATTTTAACATAAAAAATAACATCATTTTTGAATAACACATATAAATATTATTCTATGGTGATTTTTTATATTTTTTAAGAATAATTTATTTTTAGGTAAATAGTAAAAAATAATTATTTTTCAAACACTATCAAGTTTATTAAAATATCATTATATAATAATATTATAATATATATTAAATTTTTTTTCAATTATATTAAAAATTAGTTTTAATCGCTTGTAAAAGATAAATAAAACAATATTTCATATTTTTTATCAACATGTTAATATTATTTATTTATTTAAATTTCATTTTAGGAAAATTATTATGACTAATATGAATAATTATATTAACCATGATTGTGGTTAAAGGGTTATAATAATAGTTTTATTAATGTGGAAAGATGTTATCTAATATATTCAAATGAATTTTTTTATATAAATAATATGAAATGATTTTTAATACATTATACTAATTTTTTATCAATCATCTATTTGGTAGTTACTGTTATATATTATTATGAACCCAAAATTGTGAAAACAATATTTTTCAAGAAGACATTTTCTCAATATATTAATAATATAATCTCAATTTTAATTTTTTATTATTTATAAATTAAATTAGATTATATGTGGATTAAAACTTTATTATAGAATAGATATTTTGTTATTGGGGTTACCTTATATTATTAATAATATATATATTCCTTAATTAAAAACTAGTTACCATTATAAAAAACAAAATGGTAAAATGTAAAAAATCAGTAGTAAAAGGATCAAAATATGCCTAAAACATGTGTCTAACTGAGTTTTAGAGACTTTATTGACATTATATCACCCCTAAATCCATTATTTCTCACTCTTGGATCCATTAAGCGTCAAATAATGTCATTAAACCATTGACAAATTATTTTTATTCCAAAAGATCCATTTTATCACTTATAAAAGGGGATCACATCCATCAATTCATAACACACCAATACATTAAAATAACAACTAGAAAGTAATCCATTTTATCATAATATTTGAATCTATATATTTAATAGGCGTCTACTCCCAATTATATATCATATTTCATTCAGTTACAAGGATATTTCCAAGTGAAATATTGAGTTTTCAACATGAGTATTTCTCACTCCTTAGTCACTTCTTCTTAATAATCCTATTCTATTCATATTATATACACCCTAATATAATTCCACCAGTATTATTAATATTATGTAATGTTATTATATTAATGTGTTAACCATTATTTTATCCTCTTCATCCTCTAAAAAATAACAATTATTATGTTTACGTTTAGACTATCACCACCACGAAGTGCTGTAGTTCATTAATCATCACCCCTATTAAGGTTCTAACAACCCAATATTTTTCAAATAGGAACATCATGTTATATTTATTGTATGAAAAAAAACCATTATTATAATGAAATAAAAAATAATAGTATATTACAATACATTTCATTTTAATAAAATTCAATCTCCTTGATAATTTGTGATCCACACAGCTCATGGTTTAAAAAACACTATACTATAATAAAAAACATTATTTAAACCGGAATAATAAAAACCAGTAGTTAACATTGAGGGTATGATTATTACTAACTAAATAACAATAATTATTATTATTAACCATTCAATTAAATGGTTATCTATATATTTCAAATAAAATAAGAACTATTTAAAAGAGAAAGAATTATTTTCTAAATAACTAAAATTTTCTAAAAGGCAGATTTTTCATGCTTTGGGAACATAATTTAAATTTATTTTTTACCACTTTTTTAAAATTTATTTTATATAATGAATTTTATTTTTTGAAATAAAATTGTAAAAATTATTTTTCTGCAATTTTAAATAATATTAAAAATTATTCTATTTTTGTTGATTTGGGAAAAATACAGAATTTTAATGAAAAAAATTTCATTTCATTAAAATTATTTTAAAAGATAAATTATATATTAAATTACTTTTAATATATAATTACTTTAATTAAATATATAATTAATAAATTTATTTCATTGTAAATATTTTAAAATTTAATTTTTATATAAAAGCATTGTAAACTATTGAACATTTTATCTTTGAAAACGAGTCTTTTCATCATGCCCTTGGGATTGATTTTAAATGATATTTTACCACTTCAATGCATGGAATATTGAAATATTTATTACATGTATTCAATAATAATATATTATATTATATAATAAGTTCAATATTATTTTTTACTACAATGAACTCTAAAAAGAGTAATATTTATTTAACATTGTCAATGTAAAAATGGGTTTGTTGGGGGTGAAACAAAAAAACAAAAGGGTGATAAATGACGGAATTTATTTTCCAAAACACATCATATTGAAATAATTTGAGTTTATATCTTATTTATTTCAATAATTATCCATTTTGGAGCCTTTTTCATATTAAAAACATGGTACACCTTTTTTTCAATACATTACAAGTGTGTAACTCATCGCACTTATTATAGGACACCCCCTATCTTCTTTTCAGAACATTGTAAAAAAATTATAATCCAATTCATACTAATATGAATTAAATTATTCCCCCTATAACCCTATAGTCTTTAGTTTTTTCAAAAATCTATCACAATAAACCTATTAATGAAAAAAAAAGTTTTCCGAAGAGGAGGTAACGTCCCTAAACAAGTAGTTTATATTATTTCTTCATACACCGCCATAATTTAGACTTAGTCCATTTTGATATAATAACATCATTAAATTAAATATATTTAGTTATTATTATGTTAATTTAATATCCTAAATTCTTCCACTATTCCATCAAATGTGTTATGAAATCATCATTTGACTGTATGGTGGACTACCGCCTCCCAAAATGATATCATTCATTTTCCATAACAATCATTAAATGTTGGATGTAACAATGGATTTAACATAATTATAAGATATTTATGATATTATTATACTTTTTAAATTATAATATCACATATAACTACTTCTTATTCAATGAGGTATACGATAATGTCTCTCATCTGTACTGTGGAATACCACATCATTAAGCGATGTGTCATTTTTCTCCTAAACATTAAATAGAAGGTAGTAAGGATAAAATTTAATGAATATATATTATATTAATTATATAAAAATACATATTTAAATATAATATGACATATAAACTCTTATCTTCCAATCCATTTGAAAATAATAATATCGCTCGTGTGTACGTGTGGACTACCGCCTCCACATAGCGATGTGAAATGTTTTTTAATTTAATTTTTAATGGACATTAATAAAAAAGAATTTAATTAATATAAATGATATATATAAACTAATAAATATTTTTTAATGTTTTTTTAATATTTATTTTTATTTCATTTCATCCATCGTGGAAAATGGAAAAACTGTTTATACATTTGTATGCCCTACTATCTCCCAGGATGGCGTAATCTATTTATATAACCAAATTTTATAGATTAATATAAATAAATATATATATATATTATTTATATAATCTATTACATTATGGATATGATTTATCCATGATCAAATTAAATGGAATAAAATTACTGAAACAAAACATACATGAATAACAAAGCATTAATCACTTGAAATAGTGATTTTAACAAAGAGTTGCTTATAAATGAGTGATAAAAAACTATAATTAAATAAAACATGGTATGAGATATATGAATATGGTTACTTAATTTATTTTACAAAATCCAATATTCATTATGTAGTAGGTTTGGACATATATTAAAGAATTCGAAAAAGTTGTATGTGTTACTTCTTTAACTTTTACTTTTTTGAGACATATGTCATATTAAATAATTATTTCCTTTGTGTGTTGTATATAATAAACCTTTGATAGGTTATAAAATGAATCCATTTATATTCTTGTAATTTAATGTTTCAGTTTATGTAATTTATTTTATTGATCTTTCTATACAGAAGTTACCAAAGTGATAAGGGTTAATATCACAATCTCATCACTATTCGAGATTGTTTATGTTTACCAATCCCATAGTGGAATTATTTAATTTTTATATGTTAAAATAAATCTATTTTCTTCACCTATGGATATTAATGAATTTTTTCATGTAATTTTATCATTTTCCACAATTTGGTACTTAAAATTATTGAGGAAAGTTTTTAAAGAAAACATCACTTTATTTCACTCTTCGGCCAGAAATCCATTTTACACCAAAAATCTTGATTTATAAAAATGATTTCAAAATTGTTTTAAAATATTTCAAATTTATTTATTCAATACATTTATTATCCATTTATTTATAATTTTTTTTAAAGTAAGGTCCAATTATTTTTCAAAGTAAATCCCTTTTGGTTTTTAACAAAAATTTGAAAGGACTATTTTTTAACATGTATAGCATGAATGGAATCTTCTTATTGTCAAGAAAAATAAATGTTTTAATTATTATTTTACAAGTAATAAAATTTAATTTTCAAGGGAAATTATTTAAAAAAACATGGATACATTATGTTTAGAAAGGTGATTTTCTAAATTCATATTTTTTTTTGTATAAAATTGTTTTAACAAAAATTTGTTGATATTTATATTAATCAATGTCATAATCCCCCTATTTTAAATATAATATAATAATAATTTGTTGTATTGATGCCATCTATATTATTTATCAAGATGGTTTATGTTCATTTTGAATGGATATTTACTATCTTTTCACATTCAACCTTTTACACTTGATGGTTTAAGATTATGTTTAATGATTGGGGTAAGTATTAATAGTTCATATGTTAGTTTTTCAATATTAATGTTTATATATATTGTGTTTGAACCATTTCATATATTGAATTAATTAGACTTAGTATGTGATCGGAAGGGCTCGTTATTTCCCATTGATGTAGGATAGGTACAATGAGAAAAACTAGATTGGGTTTTGTCTAAGGCATTTTCCATTTATTTAAATTCCATGCATCAAGGCTTCAATTTTTTATATGTCCATCATTATGCATTACAAAATTATGATTTCAGATTTTGATATTCCATGTGATTATTCTATTAGTTATGACATCCATGGTTATTTTTCTAGATCTAGTGATTATTTATATGGAATTATTTGATCATAATATATTTCATCCATATTATACACAACATATTGATTATATTTCATGTGTCCATGTTATTTACATTTATATATGGATTTTTCCTTATTTTTTCAGATATTATACTATACCCTAACCCATATTAAGCATCAGAGCACACCAATTTATTCTTCTTTATTTTACCAATGATACCGTCCTATTTTTTGTGATTGATATGCGTGGATAGGATATAATTATTAATTTTTTTCTAAAAATAATATTTTTTGTATAACATATTTTTAATTGTAAAATTAATTTCATATATTTATTTAGTTACCAATACTAATAAAGTATTTGTAACATTATGATGTAATTATTGGAAGCATGTTCCAATGTAATAAAGAAGACACCATCTCTTGTGAAATGGGGTCATGGTTGCCACTATTTGTATTAGATGATGTTTAATAGAATCCTTGGAGACTATATATAGGAAAACATAGATTAAGGAACATAAACCTATGTTATTCATTATGTATAATATAGAATAAAATACTAGTTACTTGTTAAAGAATATATTATTGGGATTTTCGTAGAAAATGCAACCCTGTATGGATACTATAAGTAGATGTGATTCTGACACAGATTTACCTAGGGGTAATAAAATTAAAAAAAGAACATTTTTCTTGGCATGAACTTCTCCAAGTTAATGAAAATGATCCATACATACCATTTATTTTGATGGACATTGTGGATATTATTAGGATAAATCAATATTTTATTTACAAACCATTATGATGGAAATGAAAATAATGACATCTCCAAAGAGAACATTTTTATTATTATGAAGTTATCCATGGATAGATTTTTTAATTTATTTAATGTGTCACTAGTTTTGTTAGTATACATTATGTATCATATATTTATGTTCTAATATAATGTATTACATTTGTTGAAAGTGGTTTCTAGTGGTTGGAATTGGAACCATGTCATTTCATGTAATCCAATGATTAAGAATGGTCATTTTATTTATGGGAATAAGACATTAATTATAAGAGAACTAGTCTCAATATAATCCACATAAAATTAGGATATAATAACATTTTATTTTAAGAAATTTAAATATTCTTATATATTTTATGGATTTGAAGAAAAGATAAAGAGGAAGGGGAATACAAAATAAAAAGATTACAAGGGGAATTAGAGAAACAAGGATTTATCAAATTATAATATCTGTTGAATGAAACAATATTATACTTCTTTTAAGGGAACTTTATTTTTATAAAATTTTGGATATAAATACCATTGTTCTCGTTATTGTAATGGAATGAAATAAATTTACAATGTTTAATTACTCAACTATAAGGATATGGGGCACTATGAAAATGAATTCCCTAAGTATCATGGAAATATACCTCAAAAGAATATATGGGAACATGGTAAATATTATGATATTAAAATAAGATAAATTTTATGATTAATTTTCTTGTGATTGGATTTTTGAATTATATTATCAAAAAATTTTATCAATGACATTCTGATTATAAAAAACTCAAATGTATAATGATTTTTATATATTACTATTTGTTAATTTATTTCAAAGGTTATGTTGAATGGTGTAGATGACCAATAAAATTTAATCATTGACAAGTTTTACCTCTTTTAAAAAATATTATTTATAGAGAATAACCCTTAATATATTCTTGTTGGAGAGAAAATAATGACATTTTTATGGGACAATGTTAGTGTCCATGAAATCGATTAAAGTTATGATGATTTATCTTATATTTTCTAGTGTTTCCTATATGAATTGATTTATGTAATATATTTAACCACATGATATTTTATATTTTTAATAATTATTGTTTCATTATGTTGTTTATTGTGATCAAGGTATTAACCTATTTTTAAAGTTATATTAAGAGCCCCTTTATATTATAAAGGGAATATAATGTCGATTAAGTGACCTTCATTATTTTTTTTATTTGAATAATGATCAGATATTTTGGGAAAGTCTTACATTAAAAATATATATAATGGATTATTTTTAACTTTCGTTGTTGTTGGATAACACGTTATAAACATTTGGTTTTAAAAAATATCTAAAGATAAGAGGAATTGTATCCCATTATAAGGACATGTTAAATGTTCTTCAGGCATAAAAATTCATTATAGATATTCACTTATTAGAGTATGAAATGAAATTATAATTATTAAATCACAAAAAAGGATTAAATTATTCAATTAAAAAAGAAAGATACCAAGTAAATAAATTTCATTATTTTTATAGATATTAAAATAATTACTCAACTTTAGGAAAAAAATCTTTAAATGATAATATTATCCTAACACCTTCATTTATAATAATCAAATAGTCTTTTCACCCTTTAATGATATATTATTTTTTGTTCATAAACCTTCAATGGATCACCCACTTTATAAAAATTAATTATCTCAAACAATATTTATAATTATTTACACTTTTTATCCTTATCTATATCATCACTTCCAACCTTTTTCCTCCTCCTTGGAATCCTATATATTTAATTATTCAAGATGACCTTTATACTTTCATTTCTATCTAATAAGAGGATGTTTTATTAAACACTATCATGATATGGGATTTCAAGAAGGATATTTACAAATATCAAACCCTTTATTACTGATAACATGATTATAATATGAGGAAGAAATTTATTTAAGGGGGAGAATGTGACACCCTAATACTTTTAAAATAAGAACATCGTGTTTTATAGATCGTGCGACACAAAAGATTAAAATATGTTTTAAAGTAAATATATTTCAATGATATATATATATATATATCAAATTATGTTCATTGGAACCATTTTATTCATGAATTTCAATATAAAAAACAATGTAAAAATTTGAACATTTTCCATTTGAAAACTCGCTCGCTCTTTTCATCTATGGGAATAATTTTAAATTAAAAAATTTAAAATATATTAATAGAATTAAAAAAAAGGGACTAAATATTTTTAATTAAAATAATTTATATTATCTAATAAGTTTAAATTAATTTTTTACCATTATTAATAATAAAAATTACTTACCGCGATTAGGGTAAAAATAGGTTTACTATGTGTTAAACTAAAATGATAAGTGTTAAAAATTACCCAAAACTTGTGAATAGACCATTTTATATCCACAAATGTATACCTTTTAACTTATAGTGTTGTGTATTTACATTTTTGGAGCCTTGTGTAATTTGAAATGTGTGCGTATAATGTTTTTCTTTTCAAAAATTATAAGTGTGCCACTCACCTCACTTATAAAAGGCTCCCCGTCTCCTCTATTTTGCATTCCATCAAACAATATTGGTCAATAAATCCTTGAAAAACCCAATTCATTAATTACCTAATCAAATTTTATATTACTTATTTTTTCATAAATCAATCCTCTAAGGTATTTTGGTAAACCAAATGATGGTGTCCAGAGAAGAGGTAACGTCCCAAATTTAGTGTCTAAATTTATTTCTCATTTCAAATAATTCAATTAATTTTATGACATTCGGATACAATAACCTCATTATATTATATATAATTATATTTCATTACGAATTTTTAATAATCCAAATCCTTGTCCTCTTCTCTCAAATTGGTTACAAAATCATCATTCGTGTGTGTGACAAACTACTGGCTCGCGAACTAATGTCATTTATTTTCCATCACCATCATTCAAGGATGTATTTAATTATGAATTTTACATATTTATATGATATCTATGATATAATCAAACTTATGGTATTATAAAATCACATATAAAATTTTACTTTTTATTCATTGATGGATAAGATAATGTAACTCCTGTATATAGCAGACTATCGCCTCACGAAGTGATATAATTTTTTTCACTTACTATTTACTTGGAATGTATTAAGAATAAAATTTATTTAAATTATCTAATATTTGTACTATAACCATACTTTTTGAAAAATAAAATCACATCCAACTTATTTCCTTCTTATCTATTGGAAAATAATAACATTGCTTGTGCGTATGTATGGACTACCACCTCCACATAGTGATGTGAAATGTTTTTCATTAATTTTTAAATGGATATTAATAGGGATGGGTTTATTCATATAAATGTTATAAATAAAATATTAGTTTTTCTATAGACTTTAAATATTATTATTTTTTTATTTTTTATTCATTGAGAAAAATTGAAACAACATTTCGGTGTATGTACGCCCTAACGTCTACATGAAAGGTGTAATCCATTTTTAATCACTAAAGTTTAGGGATTAATGAAAATAAATATATAATTAATGTTTAATATGATTATTTAATTTATTTCATTAATTTAATTTATTTCATTTTTATTATTATGTAGATAATTTTACCATTATTAAATTAAAAGTAAAAAAATTAATGAACCAAAACAAACATGAAAAACGAAACACTTATCACCTGAAAGAGTAATTTTTACAAATATATGTTAATAAATCAGTGTAAAAACATTATAATTAAATAATATATGGTATGATATATTTTATTATGGTTATATAATGAATTTTTAATCAAAATATATTTATTATACCTGATGTTTGGAAACTGATGAAGGAATTCAAACAAGTGGTAAGGGTTCCTCATCTCACTTTTACTTTCATGATACATACACAATATTCAAAAACTATTTCCATTGATTTCTGTATATAATACCCATAAAATATGTTATATCATTAATAAATTTATATTAATTGTATTTAAAGTGTAATTATATGTCATTTCATTAATGAGACTTATGATTTAAAAATTACCAATGTGGTAAACATTTTTTTCATAATATCATCACTGTTCATGATTGTTTGTGTTTATGTTTTCCAAGGGGGATTATTTGATATTTATATCTTTTAAATACATATATTTTATTTTCCTATATTTAATCATCATATTTTTTAGATAATAGTTCCATTTTCCATATTTTGGTACTTAAAATGATTGAGAAAATATTTTTAAGAAAATCCGAAATTATTACCCTCTTTGATCAGAAATAATTTTTCATCTAGACTGATTTATTCTAAAAATATATTTTTTTAATAAAATTAAATAATTCTTTTCCAATTTTTAGTTTTAAATTTTTTTTAAAAGGAACCATCATGTCATTTTCAAAACAATTTCCATTTAGTGGTTACTAAAAATGTAAAAGGAATCATTATCTTAAAATGTAGGATATAAATTGAACATTCCACCATAATGAACAAACAATATTTCTAAACAAATATTAAAAAAATTAAAATATTTATTTTCAATTAAAATTATTTGCAAAAAGTTTTTTAATCTTTTTTTTATAATATGATTTTCACAATGTAAAGGTTATTATTCTAAAAATGATTTTAACGAAATTTTAATGGTATTTTTATACATCAACAACATCAAACATCTATTTTAATTATGAAGCACTAGGGATATGTTTTATTTAATCATACTTATTATTTATTTATATTTTTTATTACTATTTTGACTAGGGATGTTCATTTTTATTTCCATTCACCATTTTACTCTTTATAGTTTATGATTATATTTATTAATTGGGGTATGTATTGACATTTAATCTGTTACTTTATCAATAATAATGATTATATTTATTATGTTTTACCTCATAAATATGTGGAATGAATTGGAATTAGCAATTGATGGGTGGGGCCCTCTATTTCCTATTGAAGTATCGATAGGTATCCTGAGATAAACTATATTGAATTTTGGATGAGACGTTTCCAATTTATTTAGATATCATATCACAAGGCCTCGATGATATGTTATAGATGTCCGTAATTATTATTTTTGTCATTATAAATTTATTTTTTGATATTCCCAGTGATTATTCAATTAGTGAGAATGTATATGGTGAAGTTTCAAGCTCATTTGATTATTTATATGGAATTATTTGATCATCATTTATTCCAACCATATTATTATCATGTTTTTGATTAAATGGGATGATATTTAGTTACTTACCATTAATTAGTGATTATAAATTATTTCTTACATATTTTGTTCTATTGTTACCCTTACTGATCATCTCAAATCACCAATTTCTTATATTTTTTACCTAAGATGCCAGGAAGGTTTTTGTGATTCATATGAAGGGATACTATATAAGGAATAATGGAGTTATCAAAGAAAATACTTTGTGTACTTTATGATTAAAATTGTAATATTAATTTCATGTTTGTGTATAGTATACCATTACAACTAAACAATTAGTTCGTTCAGTATGGAATTTCTCATATGTTATGATAATATAATAAAGTAGAAACCAGATCCAGGTTACTAGGGATTTGGTCACTAAAATATTTTATAAAAATGATATATTTTTGGAATTACAATATTTAAATTTTTACAACTATGATTATGAAATAATTATTTATCATAATCCATCATTAGATTTATTCATTTATAAATGAAATTGTTAGTTGTGTGTATGTACGGACTATCACATCCCGAATGACGGATTCTACTTGTCATCATCGTACTACATGGATAATTAAAAGAATGATTTAAATGAGTTTAAATGATATTTGTGAAATTATTAACCTCATATATATGATATATTAACATTATGTGAAAACAAACCATTACTCATTAAATCATTATAATGTGCACTATTTTAGGTAATTTATACCCCCCACCCACATGAATGGTGTTTTAATATTTATATCATGAATGATTATGGAATATCATATAATGATAATATAATGTTATAATATTTTATTAAATATTTGTCAATTATTCTATAGGGATTTTATTTATATTTAACATATTTACTAAAATGTCACCTTTCGATCGTTAAACACTTCGATACAGGTTATTCAAAATTTATATTTTCACAAACAATTCTATTATCATCCATGAAATCCAAATGGTATATGATTATTCATTTAATAACCATTATAGTTATATCATGGATAATCTATTAATGATGAAATTTTTCTTAATATATAAGAATCGACAACACGATTAAAAAATATAAAAATTAAGTAACATTATTTTCTAGACTTTGATGATGAAAATAAACAATAACTAACTGATATATTTATAATAAATTCCTATAAATGATTTTAATAAATAGAAATATATATGAATATTTTTATGTTATAAGTGATAAATATATTAATTTTTATTATTCAAGAGGATAGTGTAAATTCTATTGAGAAGGAATAAAAAGTAACTCATTCTTTTTCTCAAATTTAATATCTTCTGATATATTTCAAATTGTGCACCATGATATATTAGATTTTGTGTGAATACAAATAAATTTATTTATTTTACAATATTAATATAATTAAGGGGGTTTTAAGATACATATCATGTTATTTATTGAAATTGACTTTGATTCATAAGATACCAAAGTTGTAATGGTTATTTGTCTCTATTTTAGATTTGATGAGACACGTTTTCAATTATACACCATAATTCATTTTATATTGATTATTCAATACCAAAATAACATAAATTACAGGGAAAATAATTCATTTAATTCTTTTTTAATTTCAATATCCCGGTAACATTGATAATATTATGTAACAATAACAATAACTAATTTTTGAAAACTCAAGTGTTATTCATTGAGTAATGATTATTCTTATTGAAATTATTTTATATAAGTTGGGTACATTATTTTATTTTATTTTATTATGTGTTATTTTTTATTCTATTTATAGAGATTTATATTCCTACCACATATTTAACATTCCAATTATTTCTTGTTTCTTGAATTATGGCTTTTGTAAGGGATTTTATTTAATAAAATTTTCTTTCATTGAGTTTATTTTTTTCAATTGGAATCATTCACATAAGTTTGAAATATTATTCTATAAATAATTTAAAAGAGATATTTCCTCATTTATCTATTTTGGATATAATTTTTTAAATTAGAGATTCATAATTTCTGAATTTCATTCCAACAATTGTGTATTATTTTTATTAAACAAAATCACCTCTCCTTTAATGATGGTATTTCCTCTATTTACTATTTATATTTAAAAAAATACCTTCCTTATTTTATGATAAAAATATTTTTTCATTCATGACACCTTATTCTTTTTCATTACCACTTTTAAGACGTATGATTTATTATCACTTTTTACAATGTGGTTTTTCAATAATGGTATTTCAAAATATTAAAATTGTTTTCCACCCTTTCAAAAGAAAATGTTTTATTTTACACTCTCCATTTATTAATTTAATATTTTATTAACTTCAAATTCATATAATTAATTGTTATTTTTTAGATATAAAACCATTCAAAATTCTTCATTACATCTTTTTGAAACCTTTTTGTTTTTTAGTGCTCTATTTGTTGAGATTCTTTTTAAAAGTATATGTTTTCAATGTGATTTTATTTTATATTTTAAATAAAATTGTCTTTCCAAGAACTAATTATTAGGACTTATAAACCCATATTTATTCTTAAAATTAATTATTTTCAACTTCTCAAAAGTAACCATTCTAAAAATGACATTTCAATGTGACTATAACTTCATCAATTACACCCAATATAAAGGTGTTTTCTAAAAAATATATTCTGATTTGACATTTATTTTATATTTATATCCAAAGGCTTTGTTTCTGTAGAATATAATTTTCATTAATCAACTACTAATTTTTTTTATAAAATGCTCGGTTATGGAGATTGAATCTTGGATATCAACTGTTTACATGAATCATGTCATTTTTTTGTGATACTATCTAAAAATTTTTGGAAACCCATATTTATTTACATGTGTTCTTTATGATTTGATGAATGATTTATTTTCAAGTGTTCCACTTATATATATTTGATTCATGGGAGTGGTCCTATATCTCCCTCAAGTGAATTGATTTATTTTTTACACCTCACGAGGTAAGGTTGTTGAGTGTGAAAATGATGTCGATTAGAAATGTTCATCTTTTTTGTTATGAACATGATCTGGATTAGATGCATTTACATGATTGAGTGTGAACATGGAGTGTATTAGATAAATTATATGTATTGTCTGTGAACATAATTCAGATTAGCTATTTTAATAATATTGAGTGTATACATGATGAAGATTATCTACCTTCACATTATTACGAATGACAATGATGAGGCTTAGATATTTTATAAGATTGATCATTAAAACAATATAAATTATATACATTCAAATTATTGAGTGTAAACATGTTTTTAATTATCTTTTTTCAATAGATTTTCATTGATAATGATGTAGGTTAGATATTTTAAAAATATTCAGAATGAACATGAATCAGATAATATTCATTCACATGGTTGGGAGTGAACTCAATGTGGTTAGTTATATACAAAAGGTTATGTTTTCATATGATGTTTACTAATAATATTTTTATGTTGTATTATTATGTTTTTATCCATGGATCATATTTAATATATCTTGTTGTTGAACATTTATTCCTTGATATATTTTTTTTCATTTGAAATTACATGTCATTTTATCATTACATATGGAAAACTATTGTTGTTTAATGTTATTTAAAAATGTTATTTATTGATAGATAATGTTTTCTCATATGATTATTATCTATCCCTTGAATATTTTTTTGATTTATTTACCTTACTCAGTGTTTGATCTCACCCATTTCTTATATTTCCTTTCCATATGTTAGGAATATGAGTATAACATATGGGAATACTATAAGTTATTATAGTTTTGTTCAATTATAGATAAATGTTACAACTATCATTAAATAATTATCTCATGCAGTTGATCCCGAAAGACAATGAATCTTATGTTCGTGAGATTAGTTGTTTTTTTGTGAGAATCAATGTTAGAATTAATAAAATATAAGTTTAGTTTGGGAAACTCAAATTGTATTAAATATAGTGTTTAAAGGAATTATTTTTTCACAATATCTAGGTGTGGGGATAAGGAGAACATATATTTTATTGAATATAAAGTAGATTATAAAATATTTTATATTTTCCGGAATAAATTATTGGTTTTATGTTAGATTACATAATATGAGTGTGATATATTATATTTTCAATAACCTCATGTGGTGATTTTTGATCAATTTAGGTGGCTTGAAGATAGCCCGTGAATGTTTCAGATATGGATGGGATTCCTAGTAGAATAGATTATAATAGAAAATTTTAGTATAGTGTGGGGTTTTTTATAGGAATGGGATGCATTGTTTAATTAGAACCCTATAAGATGGTAGAGTGTGTATTATGGGATTCCTTATTTATGGCCAAGAATGAAAGAACATATCATTATCGCGGGATACCATAAAGGATTATTTAATGATGAATCGTTTGGTCTTAAACTTTTTTATTATTATTATAATCTAGATATTAGTAGATAAGACTCATGGTTACATTATTCAGAACTATAATAATAGGGTGGTATGAGTGTGTGAATCAATAAAGGTATGATTGTAATTTTAACCATTATGTGTTGTGATGTTTGGGGATTTAGTTGTTACCAATATATAATAGAATAAATTTATGGTGTTTTTTTTAATTTTTGTTTTTGATGTTGATAAATATTATTATGTTCTTTGGAATGGGGGATTATCCCTTTATTTATAGAAAAAAGAGAATATATTCACATAAAGTTTTTGGAATGAGAAATTGAATGACATGATCTAGACCATTTAATATTTTTCTTGATCAAGGTCATCTGAGTGAGACTATTATTTCTTATATATGTATTTTAATGTGAATATGTTTTGAGGATAAAAATATATTTGAGGTAATGTGAGTTTAGATATATACTATACAAATATAAGGGAACCATAATCATTTTAAAGAAAATTATTCTTTGTTAATTGTATTGTGGAATGAAATGATGTGTAATTATGTAAAAATATTTAAATGAAAATAATTGACTTTATTTATGTTGATAAATAATTTAATATCATGTTTTTTACTAATTATGACTTTGTGATATTACTAAGAGTATTTCTAGATCGAAGCGTTGATAGAGCATGAGATTATGAGGCACAATGATCATGAAAATTATATTTGAAAATAATATTAAATATATAAAAATTAAGTACAAATATTTTTCCTAAAAATGTGTAATAAATCCAAAATTGAGTCTCAAATCAGAAATATGGGACCACTAATGATTTCAGAGTGTTTTCTTTAACCTAATAATGACATAATTATTGTGGGCATCAGGTGTTTGGTTAAAAGCCATCATAGGCCAAAAATAATTAGTTAATTTATTTATTTTATTATATTGATATAGAGAACTATTTTCTTCTATAAATATATGGTTACAATGAAATCTCATGGATGGTCACTTATCCCTGGAGATCTAGAGGAACGTTTTAGGAGAGCATTCTTGGATGCGACATTAGATTAGTTCGAGATTGAGGGTCATGCGCCAACATTTCTTTTGTATCTTGTAAAATACAATGACGTGTGACCATTCTCCCTCAGTGTTTGAACCAAATAAACATTGGATGTCTGTTTTTTGGATTTATTGTTTTTTATTATCCCATGATAAATGTGAATCAATTCACTAAGTGATTTATTTTTAGATATATTGTTTTTGTGGGTATGGGTTTGTTTATATAAGATTGGAGGGATAATGATTTTTTTTGTTGTTATATATTTATTTGTTTTTCTAATTGAAATGGATTGTGTCCAATAATAACAACAAATGATCTTTTTTCGCCATTTTTTTTGTGGTTATCTTTTTATGTTCTACATGTGATCATCATCAAAATTACTTTTTTTCTGGCAGTTCGAGGAATACCTTGATATCAGTTTTTTCATGTTTGATATAAGGTGCATTATATCCTTTTTGTGGAAAATATTTCATGAATGGTCATGGTATCATGATGTGTGTTTATGGTGGGAAATTAGTTTCAAATAAGATAACCTTGGTTTGGTTTTGGCATATAGCAGTAGAGGGGAATGATGGGGGATGATTTTTGAGCATTTTGAATGGATGAAATTGAGCAGTCAGTGGAAAAAATTTAACATAGGTCTAGATCCTAGATTTCAGCATTCATGGTGGTAGATCCAAAGTAATCAGGAGTTGTGGGTGAAGACTCCTAAGAATCCCATGTAATCTATGAAAAAAATGACCACAGAGTGTGTAGTCCCTTCTTTTCAGAACTAAAGTTTCCATAAATGGATATGTATTGCATTCTATGTGACCAGTATCCAACCATCTAGGTGTGTGTAGAGGAATATGTTTAGTAGCTATGTAGTGTTACACATTGTGTCTTCCTAACCTTTTTTCATCTAATGTGTGGAGGATGGATCAGTTTGTGCAATGAGTTCATGCCCAGGTGTCCATGTGGCCCCATGCACCATCTACTTGGTTTGTATATGGATAAGAAAGATAACATAGGTAGATCCATGTACTTAGACATGTCCATGTTCATGGGCACAACCCATTATACACTTGAATAGTAATACCAACTCATTATGTTCCAGGATGACATCTACACGCCAATTATTTTTGGGACACATTGTGTATTTGTGAAATGTGGATGAAATATGAGCACAAGACACATGCAATACCAAGCTTCTAAGACACACCATATAACCCCATAGACACATTTTGTTCTCCATTGAATATAGTTTGGTTTTCTATTTATTCTCAACTTATCTTTTTTGTGAGAATGTGTGAGATTCATTACAGTAGCTTTAGTTGAGTGTGTTCCCTTAGATATAATCCTCTGTGAGTTCAGTGAAACATGACATTATTATCATATAGAGTGACCTCTATGAAAATTGATGTTGATAATTATTGTATGGGTTATTTTCCATATTTTAGAGTGAGTCTTCCCAGTCCTCTTTTACTATACCCTTAGTAGCTTAGATCATGTCTTCCTCCAAGCAGCTCGGATTGATTCTCATGTTCTATGTTTTTCCTTTGTTAGGGTTTGTGGAATTTATTTTCATAGCACTACATCGGTTTTTATCCCGTATATAGAAGGATGTTTCTAGTAGGGTCTGGTTTCCCACCTATAATCTCTAGTCATTGACCCCTAATTTGTGTATTGGGATATGATCAATATGATGGTGTATTAGTCCGATGGAGTGTGTATTTAAAATAAAACCACTTAGTTTCATATTCTTAATTTATGGTGATACATGAAGAGTGTATATCTTAGATGAGTTCCATCAAGTATGGAAGATCATTTCCTTAGGGAGTGATATCTCTTGGTTGGGTTCCATTATGGATGGTAGGTCTTGTTGAGTGAGATCTCCTAAAAAAGAATTACCTAGAAACCACACAATGATTCTATAGATTGAAATGGTTGAGACCTTTTGAGAATAATTTTCATTTAAAAGTATATATGGGATATTTTTGTTTCACATTATGTCTTGTATCTTGTTGACATACCTTTGTTTGATGAGATGACTATTCATTATGTTTAATGCTTAATTATTTTTGGGTGTAATACTAGATATTGTAATACTCACCCCTACATGGGGTCTACCATATCATGTCTTTGAGGATGATGAACCTTTTTATGAAATCCAATGAAGAACAATATTAGTTGAAGCATAGTTTGGTATGGGAAGAATAAGGTGTATAACGGAGTTGCATTTGATAGCATGCCCCTTCATCTGAATAGGTCAGAGGTTATTTTCTAGTTTTGGGTGGTCTTTCATTTGGCCCCTTTTATTTATTTCTAGTAAATTATGTCGTAATCTAGTGGTGGGTTTATGTATGTATACCTGAATTGTAATCAATTGTTTTATATTTCAACATTGTATGAGATTATAGAGATTTGTGTGTGTGTGTGTACATTTATATAAGGCTGATACATCACATGTATGGGTTATTCCTTCTCTATGTTGGTCACCAACCCCAAACCTATTGGATTTGGGATTGTCATAGTTGTGGATTTAGCCTTAGTGGCTTGGGTCTTGACATAATGGGATTTGAGGGGGTACCCAACCTGATATGTCTAAAACATCCTAGGTTGGGATATAGGGTCTATAAAGAGTTCTATCAATATACTGGAGCTTGTGAGATTAATTTGGATTTTTGGGAAACATTTTTAAGTGTTCAATGTTTGGAATTCAGGCTAGGGACACCAGTTTTGGTGAAAAAATGACATATCCATTCACCATGACTGTGAAATCCTTAATTTTGACTCGGTACACGTAGTCACTTGTTTCATGGAAAACTTGAGTACATGCATCGTATATGAATGTGATCTGGTTTCCATGTACCTTTTTAGTTATCTAACTAGATATACTCATTTACCATGGTATGTCTTTTCCTATTTATGGATGTGTTCTAGATTAAAACTAGTGATGTTTTCATATCGGGGTTGAGAGATTGACCCTGTGATTGATGAGGTGATTCTCGCTCAAATTTATCCACGATATGAAGGTAGAACGGTCCTTGTAGTCTAGCTTGGGTTATTGAATCCACAGAGACCTAAGAAGTAACCTATAGACACGCACAATATAAGGACTTTTTATGGCTATGAAGTGGCCAAAATGGGTTGATTTTAGATGGTTTTAAAGGGTCACTAACAGATTTAAGTAAATTCAATTTAAAATAATGAGTTGATCCTAGGTTATCTCTTGAGGTGGATTGGACGTATTTCCCTTTCAATGATTTTAATTTCTTATATTTGAGATGGGTTCATTTAAGGAGATAAAACAACATCATCAATTACTAGTTTAATGCCTACACCCTTTAATACTAATCACCTATACACTTGAAGGATCATGTTTTGAGCACTTCTAGGTAAAGGTTCGTATTAGCACTTGAAGCATGTGGCCATAAATTCAACAAGGATGATGGAGTTTAAAAATCATCAAATAAAAATCTCAATTAATGAATTGATTATACACTAATAGGTGATGAATAAAATCTAATCCAGACCCTTTCTACTCCCTTGGATCAACACATAAGTGTTTTATCCCTCCATTGATTCTATGGTTTTAATGGAAGCAGAAAGTAGACTCATGAGGGAAGAAATGGAGAAGTCAAAATAACACAATAAAATAACAATCACTCCACCGTTGTGTGATAATATCACAAGGTTTGGTATGAAAAAGTTCACACCATGAACCAATGGTATCAAATTGATAAGTAGAAGAACATAATAATAAGATAATATGAACTTTTATTAAGAAACAGGGATGAATTAAAACAACTTACATGTGGAAGAAAAATTTAAGACAACAAAACCACATCATAACATTAAAATGAAAGAAAGATCAAAGATCCCCCAATCCTCCAACACCACTGACTTAAATAGGCATTTTTGATCCCTTGGGTCGACCCTCCAACAGTCCAAGTCTCCTCAATTAATTATTGTAGGCCATAGGTGGGTGGAAAGTAAGGGAGAGTTGATTTTTCCACCCTTGACGCAAGGTGGCAGCTAGCTTTCCTTCACTGAATAGATGCGCTTGGAAGTCCTTTTAGATGGCAGAATCAGAGTGGGACATAGAAGAATAAAATGGAGACCCGTATGTCTTCTAACCTCCAATAATCTTTGGGCCGATTTGGAGTTTTAGATTCTAAAATATGTTTATATTAGTGGGCTGTTTTTCTGGGCCGCAGAATCTGTCCCAGAATTTTATCTCTAACTTGGGCCGCCTAAATGACCACAATGGAGGAATAATTAGCACTGGATCCTGAATAATGATATGTTCCTATATAATTCTTACAGCATCCCACTAAATTTTTGATTCATTGGGTCTATAAGGTGGGCCCCACATTCGAATCTGTGGGCTGGTGTCCAATCGGCCTTCTCTAAAATTGCTTCCTTTCATCACAAAATATCCCCATCTTCTTCCATTAATTCTCCATTTATCCCTGAATGAAAAATGATAATATTGAATTGAAGATCCATTTCACAAAATATCAAATTAAAATATGGATAATTACATTCCTTATAATCATATGACTAATTGGTTACTTTAAATGATGTTCAAAAATGTACCACATAACAGTTCATTTTAAGAAGGTATTATAATCATAATGTGAAATGATGTTCATAATGTAAAATGTAATAAAATGGTGTTTATGAATAATAAAGAACATGAATATTATGTATATTAACAATGAATATTATCCTCATTTAGTGGCTAATCACACCCCCCAACTTGAGTTTTTCTAGTCCCGAGCAAAATATATCTCAACAATATGAAATTCGAATTCCCTTTTCCAAAAACATTTTAATACACAATGATCACCAAAAACCCTTATACCAAACAATCATGAAACCCATCAAAATATTTTAATACATGATAGTTTCATAAGCAGATCTCAATCCCAAGCCCGTTCCTTTGTTCAAATTCATTGTCATATTTAATCCAATATCAATTTAGTATGAGGATGTGTTGTGCCTCAAAACAGACATGGGGGTTTATCTTTATTCAAGGGGGAAATGACAGAATCTCTAGGTGGAATCACATTTCAATATTAATATGATTATTCAAAAAAATTGTTTTTTTTTTTGTATTTTTTTGTTGCAATTTTTCCATGGTAATTGAAGTTGCACTCAAAAGAGTCAACCCCTGTAGCGAGACTCTGCCGATGACTCCCAGCCTCAAAGACCATAGGGAACCACGTGAAGCCCACATACTCAGGAATCATCACGAGTTAACTCAGTCAAAAACAAATTCAAATTACCAAAAATAGAGATAAAATTACTAAATCTGGGCCAGACAACTATGGAGTCACGGTCCCCAAGTGTCAAAAGCCACTCATTAGGTCATTTCATTGATCAAGATGAAAATTTATTGTTTTTTTATTTTTTATTGAATACTCATATTAAAACTAAAATGATCACCAAACCTATGCTATTTATTTGGGGGACCCCATGAACTCAAACTAATACCCCACTATCCAAAGGTCGTGCATTGTGATGTTTTTTTATTTGGATGAAAATATAAACGATGAAATATCACATTGGACAGCCACACTTTCCCAAATCAATGATCATGAAATTATAGAAGGATTAAAATTAGAATCAGGGCATGCTAAATTATTTGATATTCAGTTTTAAAGTGTGCAATGTGTATTACCATGTTCAAAGTTTATGGAATTCTTCCTTCCATTTACACAATTTATTTTTCATTTCAAATCATTCATTTTCAGTTTTTTTGACACGAAATCATTTTTTTTATCTCCCCCCCCCCTAATTAAAATAAAAATGTCCCCAGTGATTAAAGAAATGAAAATTTATAGGGAGTTAGAGGTAGAGAATGAATGTTCAAAAAGGAAATTGAAATATTAGGATCATGGAATGAAGTCACCCGGTGGTTGAAGTGGAAATTCTTGTTGCTCCCTTTTAATCCTTTAATATCCATGTCACTTGTAGAGTTCCCTAGTACAAAAAGGAAAAACAAAACAAACAAAACAAAACAAACAATATATATATATATATATAATAAATAAAGTAAAAAATAATTATATATATATAAATTATAGAATAAGTAATCACATTAACTCGTAGGTCAGTGGTAAGCGCACGCCCCTGTCTCCCTTCGGTCCCAGTATCGAATCCCCGCAGCTTCACCAATTGAGATGTGGTTTGACCCACGACCCACGACGTGTCCCTTTTTATTACTATTATTATATTATTATTATTATTATTTTGTATTTTTATTTTAATCCTACAAAAACATTAAAATAAAACAAACTGATGATACATTGTCTTCTTTTTAAATTTATGGGTAAGGAATTACTCAAGGATCACACCACGTGACATGGATGAATATGGCTCTCCCTTTTCATACCCATCCATAATCATAATAGAAGAACAGGTCAACAACCAATTTTTTTAAAATATAAAAAAGTTTAATTATTGTTATTTAAAATATAAATTTGATTAAAATAATTAAATGATTGGGAAATTGAAAACCATGGGTTACCTAACATGCAGTTCTTTGTTTATTGTTTCTAGCCCGAGATGGACCCCCCAACTTACTAAATACCAACTTTCAACATTTTAAGAACCACATGTTTCACTAATTCTACTAGGTTGAGATTGATTCAATGTTTATAATTTGTTTCCTGAAAAACCCTATGTTCTAAAATGAATGGTAAAATCAAAGGAATATCATAAATGGTTGATCCAGTTTCCTTTGTAGTATTTCCTATGACATCGATGACCATTCCAACATTTTTTGGTTTCAAGAGAAGAATGAATTCCAATTGAAAGGTCATGATTATAACTTATGAATGGATTCATTAAAGGGGAGGGAAGGACAATAATTTTGAGGTCAGTTTGGATAGGACATTTAGACACAAGTTGATATTTTGAATCCAACATAATTTCATTTTCCAAATTTATCAAAAAAATTGGTTCCTTTTGAATAGAAGATTCAACCACCAAATTATAATGATCAGATTCATGAATGGGTATGGACTCAATGTTTGTGACTTCTCTTAATGGTTTAGTGATTTATATTTTTGAAAAATCATCAATGGAGTTATATTCATGAGACTCAATCCATGATGTCAAATTTTCCTCTTGTGAAAACAAAAAATCAGTTTCCTCTTGATTTAAAAACCCATCAATAATTACATGATCCACTTCATCTTCCCCAAATCCAAAGGTTTTCTTTTTATTAAATTCATGAGAGGTTTGTGGGAAACTAGACACTTCATATAAGGTTATGGAAGGGACAGTTTGCGTAGTGATGGGTTTCTCACAATTTTTAATGCTTTGTAGTTCTAACCTCAATGATGAAACCTAAAAATTAATTATCTCCATTTGTTGACACAATTTTTCAAGTAATTTATGTAGATTAGGATGTATAAGAGGTTGAGATAGATGGTCTATTCCAGAAGGATAACTATGTTGTTGGAATTCCATACGAGGATGTTCAAATTGGATTTTTGGGGATTGAAACTCATGATATTTTTGAATATTTTGTGGAGAATAAGAGTTAAAACATTGTGTCTCAATTGGTTGTTGGTTATCCCACCAGTAGAAACTAGGATGGTCATTGTACATCACCCTTCGTGTGGAGTGATCAAAGTAAGGATAGGTTCATGATATTTGGATTTGTTCAATAGGGTTTTCCATCGAAATGAAATTGGGGATGAGATAAGAGAAGTGGGATGAAAAAAAGGATTATAGCGTCTAAGATAACTTACAAAAGTCCCCGGATAAGGTGCCAAAATTTGATTCTCGCACAAATTTACCCAAGATATGATGGTAGAACGGTCCTTGTAGTCTAGCTTGGGTTGTCGAATCCACAGAGACCTGAGAAGTAACCTATAGAAACGCACATTATAAGGACTATTTTTGGATATGAAGTTGACAACATGGGTTGATTTTAGATGGGTTTAAAGGATCACTAACAGATTTAAGTAAATTCAATTTAAAATAATGAGTTGATACTAGGTTATTTCTCGGGGTGGATTGGACGTATTTCCTTTTCAATAATTTCATTTTCTTATATTTGAGATCGGTTCATTTAAGGATATAAAAAAACATCATCACTTAATGTTTTAATGCCTATACCCTTTAATACTAATCAACTATACACTTGAAGGATAATGTTTTGAGAACATCATGGTAACGGTTTGTATTAGAACTTGAAGCGTGTGGCCTTAAATTCAACAAGGACGATGGAGTTTAAAAATCATCAAATAAAAATCTCAATTAAAGTAGTGATTATATATTAATAGGTGATAAATAAAATCCAATATATCTCCTTGATAATACCTTGGATCAACCCATAAGTGGGTTAACCCTCAAATGATTCTATGGTTTCAATGGAAGCGGAATGTAGACTCATGAGGGAAGAAATGGAGAAGTAAAAAAACACAATAAAATAACAATCACTCCACTGTTGTGTGATAATATCATAAGGTTTGGTATGAACAAGTTCACACCTTGAACCAATGGTATCAAATTTATATGTATAGGAATATAATAATAAGATAAGAAGAACTTTTATTAAGAAACAAGTATGAATTAAAACAACTTACACGTGGAAGACAAATTTGAGACAACAAAACCGCAATATAACATTATAATGAATGAAAGCTCAAAGATCCCTCAATCCTCCAACACCACTACCATAAATAGTAATTTTTTATCCCTTGGGTCGAGCCTCAAACAGTCCAAGTCTCCTCAATTAATTATGGTAGGCCATTGATGGGTGGAAAGTAAGGGAGCATTGATTTTTCCACCCTTGACCCGAGGTGGCCTCCAGCTTTCCTTCAATGAACAGACGTGCTTGGAAGACCTTATAGATGGCAGAATCATAGTGTTAAATAGAATATGAAAATGGATCCCCTGATGTCTTCTAACCTCCTGTAAATTTTTTTCCCATTTGGAGTTGTAGATTCAGAAATATGATTATATTAGTGGGCTGTTTTTCTGGGCTGCAGAATCTGGCCTAGAATTTTATCTCTAAAATGGGCCGCCTAAATGACCACAATGGAAGCCGAATTAGCACTTGATCCTGAAGAATTATATGTTCCTATATATTTCATCTAGCATCTCACGAAATTTTGATTCATTGGGTCTGTCTGGTGGGCCCCAAATTCGAATCAGTGGGGTAGTGTCTAATCTGCCTTCTCTAAAATTGCTTCCTTTCTTCACAAAATATCCCCATCTTCTTCCATGAATTATCCAATGATCCATGAATGAAACATGTTAATATTGAATTGAAGATCCATTTCAAAAAATATAAAATTAAAATATGGATAATTAAATTCCTTAGAATCAGATGACTAATTTGGTACTTTAAATGATGTTCAAAAATGTACCACATAATAGTGTATTTTAAGAAGGTATTACAATCATAATGTGAAATGATGTTCAAAGTGTAAAATGTACTAAAATGGTGTTTATGAATAATAATGAAAATGAATATTATGTATATAATCAATGAATATTATCCTCATTTAGTGGCTAATCACAAGGCATCCCTAAAGGGAGTTAGTCCTGAGTTAGTATTTCTTCAGGATGGCCATTAGTGGTGCTTTATACTTATTCTTTCATCCTAGCCCCTCCTCTAGTGGTTTAGGAGGATGAAACATGCCATAGTGATTTGTGTATGGATCCTTTAGAGCTAGTTGGTTATATGTAGGTTTTAACTACATATCATTAGATTTCAATGAAGGTATCACCTAGGATATAGGGTTAGCATGACTTACCAATTGTAAGTGTTCATCATAAATCATTAAAAAATTAGTTTTATAACAGATATAATGTAAAAATCAGTTTTAGGAGGTTGATATTTATCTATTCTTGTGATGGGATATGATACCTCAATCAGTATTGTCAAACTCATTGTGTTGTAAACAGAGAGGTGGGTATAAAACGACATAGGTAGAGGAATCATTTGGAACAAATAGATCCATGGGATGGAATATGTGATACTGGAGCTAGGGGAGTAGTATGAGGTGGTGGGAACTTTGGTTTTATCATAGAACCCCCACCCTTAGATGGACCAATGTAGGATCGAGATGCCAGTGGTTAGAATCTAGGACAATTGCAAGCGTTATAGGTTCGTTACCCAGAGGCACTATGTGTGTTTTTAGGTATGATTTGTGTCCCTTCTACTATTTTTTAGTACTATTATACATAGTTTTGGGCCACTATTAAGCCTTTTTGTATGATATAATTTCTAGGGAGATGCAGATCATTAATAGAAACCATTTTTCATGTTTAGTGTGAATTTGGGCATTCCAAGTAGACGGAAAATTCCTCCACCAAGATGCATTCTTGAGACACAATCCAAAATAGTGTGGGTGAGATAGAGATTCCCAAAGAGGAAAATGTCATGGTGTGGTGGAAGATTTCATTTTATTTATGTGATTTAGGTTGGTTATTTTATTAAGAAGTTAAAGGAATCCCTAATTATAGTAAACAAAAAGAAAATGTAAGGAATGAGTTCCAAGTAGTAGGATCTCATCCAGGAATCAAGTGTGGTTCAAGGTATGGCGTGTGTTTTCACTACACCATATGTGGTTTTCTAATGGAATCATGTGCTATATATCCTATATTGCGTCCCATGCTCAAGAAAAAGTGTAACCAATTGAGACTATTTTCGCGACCATTTTGTTATAAGACTCTTCATAAAGGATTAGTGATTAGCACTTCTACTGATAGTGTGACTAGACTTATGAACGTTAGACAGCTTCATGTGGTATATATTCATAGTGGAAGTCATACCCTGTAGTGAATTAGTCAGTATGGACTAGTTCCCAACCATTCAATCATAGATTTCTTCCAATAGTGTGTATGTTGGTTTTTGGCCTATTGGGAAGGAATTTTCTTCAATCGATAAGGATTGATACCAGGTAGAGCATTATGTGATCATGTGTCTATTATTTGGATACTAATACCATTAGAGAAGTGGATGATGAGATATTTTTTCCTTCATTAGTGGTAGAGTATGATGAGATATTTACTAGGTAATTTTTGTGTTTACCACCCCATCTTGAGTAGGTTTTCATTATATAAATTTTCAAGCTATGACCTGATATCTAAATTAGCATATCAGAAGGCCCTGTATAGCTGTTAGAGAAGGGGGTGTAGATGGAGGAGTCTGAAGAGTATGTGTTTCATAAGACCTAGTGTATATTCCTCCGGATCAAGGTGTTGTTCCTCTAGGATATATATATATTAGTGATTTAGGTTCAGGGTGAATTGATTTCACTTGAACCAGAGGAAGAGTATCCACTCTTGATAATCATTAATTACATCGACCAACAGTTTGGAGTAATGTGGTTATACCCTTTTGTGACTTGTATACCAATGAATAACCATTAGACTTATTAAATGGATCCGTAACCTTTCTTGAATTATTAAAAATCAGTCTTCATTCATGAAATATTTTAGTGTTATTAATCTGATTTGGATCATGAGAGACACCTCAGGATGGTACGGTTTACCTCCAGTAGATAGTTGTTTTCCATCCAATTCATCAGATATCTAGAGAGGTATGAATCTAGTATATTGATTTTGAGAATTTGTGAGACCAAATATCCAATGGATATGTTCTTTGTGGATTTATAAATGGTGGGACTCTCATCATACTTCATCAATAATGGATAGTTATGCCTATCTCACTACAAAAGCAGATGATTTAGAGGTTTTTTCCCTTAGCCATACTCCTGGTAGAGGTGAGGATGTGCAGGAAACTCTTGTAAAATGTTAGGCATCCAAGGGAGGTTCAAAAAGTTTTGATGTTAATAATTTTTTTTCACCTATCAATGGGATATGACCAATTTAGTTTTTGGAGAGTCTGGGACTCTTATGCATGCAATAGGTAGTCCATATTTGTTAAATTCCCTCAATAAATATTTCTTGATTATGATTATTACCTAAGGGAATGATTCAATAGTGAATTTGGGAAGCTTTTGGGGACATAATTTCTATTTAGAAAAATATTTTATCCTAATAAATTGTCCATTTATAGTGAACCATATAGGTTATAGAGAATTTTATTTTGGTTCATATGTTTGATTTAGGCCATTTCCAGGAGGATCATTTACCATCATTGGAGTTTTTGTATCATAGTGACTAACACACCACCATTGTTGTAGCCCTTTTTAATTCCATATAATATAGACCTTTTAGGACACTATTATACTAGTTAGATTCAATAATTTAAAACACTTGGATACTATTTTATTTTTATAATGATGCTTTTATGGGTGTCTTTCATCCAGTTTCAGATGTAGACTTACTAGAATGGTTAGGAATTATTTACTGACCAATGAAAAAGGACTTTGGATTTTGAGATATATGGTGTTTTTACTAGGGTTTTAGGTTATCTATGAGGTTCTTAATCCATTTTGTTTTCCTATTTCTATGTTAGGTTATCTAGTGGTGTACTACTTAAAGTCGTGATAATAGTATTTTTTGTTTCTTGGTGTTCCCTACATGTCATAGCTGAGGAGGTATGTGCATGAATCATTGAACAATATTGACCTGGGTTACTAGGTTCATGAGAGTGGATTTACCTTTTTCAAGGATCCAGTGTTGTTGAGAACCAGTAGAGGAGGACCCTTTATAGGAAATTTTTTCCATGAGTGTGTGTTTATTGGAAGCACAAGAAACAATTAGTGGTTGTCATGGGTGTGGGAGACCAAATTGAGTTCTCAGTATCCCTAACATTTTGTTTATATTTTTTCTTTTAAGTTGTTAAAATAAATATAGTGAAAAATAATTTAATGTTTTAAATTTCTCTGTTTAAAACATTATAATATTTCTATGAATATTATTTAATCAATCCATAGAGAATACATGAGATTCTGAGACCCTATGTTCCTAAAATTGATATTTGAGAAAAATATTAAATATGTTAAAATAATGCATTCATATATTTATTCAAAAGTAATAATAATTCAAAAATATAAGTCTCATAACAGAAATATATTACCACCATCAATTTTAGACCATGTGCCTTACCATATACATTATACAATCTTTATTGGCATCCATAATTTTATTTAAATCTGTTGTGGAGAAAAATAATAATATAAATTAGTTAGCATATTTATTATATTATATTGACACAATGAACATTTTTTCTCTATAAATATATGGTTATGATGAGTTCTTAAGTATGGCCACTTAACCCTTGATATCTATATGACAGTTGGAGGAGAGTGTTCTTGAGGACAACATTAGATCAGATGAAGATCAATGATCATGTGCCTATACCACTTTTAAATATTGAAAGAGTAAAATACATGAGATCATTGATTATCAGTTATATATCCAAATTGCATTAGGAGTTTTGTTTTTTTATTTATCACTAATTTATATTCCGGTAATAAAATCAAATCAATCGACTAATGGATTGATTCATGGATCAATTGTTTTTTTGGGAGTGGGTTTTTTTAAATTTTAAGGATAATGATTTTATAATTTATTGATGGATATTAATTCATAATTATAATGGAAAATAATCAATACCAATGAAAAAAATAACAATGTTCATTCCTCATCCTTTGTTTTGTGGTTTTCTCCCCCTGTAATATGAATGATAAGTGTAGATATTTATCTTGTTTGGTGATTTGATGAATACCCAAAAAGAGATCATGGAACATTAGACTGTTGAAATAATAGTTTGTTTCAATGAATCTAGTATCATGATCCGTGATGGGTTCAGGATGAATGAGGAGGGAAATCAGAGTCATATTAGAGAACCCATGTTAGGTTTTGGACTATGGTTGTGAAGTGGTGTGATCATGACTTATTCCCAAGATATGGGTATAGCAGGAATCTGACTAATGGGGATGGATCGGCTCACAAAGATTGAGATATGTTCTTTTCGGTGTGAATTGAGCTAAATGAAAAGGAATTGGGAGGTGCAGGAGAAGTCAAATGAGAATCATATGGGTTTGTAAAAAACATTAAAACACAACATGTATTTTGGAAGAACACATATTCGGTAGTCCCCTATGTTCAGTGCTAGGGTTTACACATAGAGATATGTACTGAAAACCTTGTGACACATGTCACACACGAGGTGACCCTTATCCAAAGAGATTTTCTTGTACATGGGGTAAAATCAAAGGATAGTGTGTTGTGTTAAACCCAATGTGTTCCTAACCATAGGTTGTGTAGCACGTGGTGGGTGGAATTCCATGTACATGGAGTACACTCTTAGGTGGCCATGAGGACCCACACATTTTGTACTTGGGGGAAGTAAATGGGATAGCTGGATCACATGGGAAAATCCATGTAATCCTATGTGGAAAAGTACACGGGCATGAAGAAATTTTCATAGGATGTGGCAGAACAACATGTTGTATGCCAGGATGGCATATACAGGCCATGCATCTTTGGTACTCACCATGTATTGTGTAAAAGTGCATTCCATGTAAGAGTGAGACACAGGTAGTGACAGGATATTTAGGCACTCCATGTACCCCTATGGAAATGTCATGTGATCCTATGAGGACAAGTTGTATTTCACTTTCTTCTTAGATCGACTTCATTATGATATTCTGTGATATTATTTGTACTAGTATAGTGTGTTCCCATTGGTCCATTCCTATGATGGTTTGGTGTGTCATCATGTTCCTATCATAGAGGGCTAGCACATTGGAGCTTCTAGTTAATCAATTCAATGTGGGTCAGTCCCATTATTATGGATTGATTTATCATTGTATTCATTTCCCAAACCCTAGTTATATTATAGAAGGTATTCCTCCAACATTCAATAAGTGTTCCTCAGGTCCTTCATGTTTTTATATATAGGGTTTGTGGAATTGGTGTGAAAAATACTACAGATGCATAAATCACCTATCCAAGAGGATGCTTCCAGCTGGGTTTGGTGTCCCCCCAGTGAGCAATGGGAATTGGACACTTATATATGTATCTAGATCTAATTATTCTAATGGGGAATTAATCTGACACAATTTGTATCTTGGATTAGCCCTGTCTATTTCCTTTTCATTTTTCATTGTGATACCAAATGAGTTTATCTCTCATGTGTTTGAAATCAAGGATAGAAGATCTGTACCTAACAGAGTGGCATCTATTAGTTGAGTTTCATCATGGATGGAAGGTCTCATGAAGTGAGATCTCATGGATGAGTGTTACCTTGATGCATTGCTGTGTATCTATGGTTATTAGTGGTGGGGACCTTTAGTTACTCAAAACTATTTATGCGTATATCTATGATAATTTTGGATATTATTATGTAAAATATATTCTCGACATGGTTTTTTTGATGAGTTTACTACTATTTGTTTTTTATGCTTTGTGACTTCAGGGTGTCCTAATGGGTATTGTTATACTCACACCTGCATAGCATCATCCCTCACGTGTAGTGTTTTATTTAGACAACAAACCTATTTATGTGGTCATAAAAGGACCATGTGTTAGTGGATATTAGTTTTTTATAGATAAAATAAAGTGTATATCAACACTTTATTTTAATGTAGTATCCTCCATCAAGCAGTCCAAACATTATTTTATACTTTTGTGTGGTCTTATATTTATCCCTTATTATTTCATTCCACTACAATACATCATAATATGACTGTGGTTTTATAGTATTATTCATTTATTTTGATAAAAATAATCATTTCAATATTGTAGGGTCTTGGTGATTTGTGTGTGGGTACAAGTTTATTAGGATAATGTCTCCCATGTGTGGGATATTCATTCATGACACCGATTGGAAAAACCTGGACTATTAGAGGAGGGCTTAGGGTATTTGTGTCTCAGGCCCTAGTGGGATCGGTTGCAACACATATGGTGTTCCTATGATCATATTTTGGAAAATAAGTATCCTTTGTAAATAAGGGTATTATATAAAAAGATCCATTGATTGACATGTATGTATGAAAAATGACTCTTGAGTTGGTGTTTGATGGTAATATGTCCAAAAATGATATATTCTATTGAAATTATAATATATGGATCCTTGAAAAATGACTATCATGTTAAATTATTGGATGTGTGTGATGGGTTTTGACATGTAAAAACTACCCATGGTAGTTTTCATGTTATACATCATTTGTGACTATAGATTTGGGGTTTAGGAATAATGAATTTTTGAAAATCATATTTGATACATATTATAGAATAATCCATTAAAATACATTATATTAATAGATGTTATAAACTATATATATTTTAGTAAATTTTTTGTTAAGTGGATTAGAGTTTTGGTGTAGTTGAATGTTGATCTAACTATACAAGACTAGGAATGTGGGGCATCCTCATGGTGTTGGACCACTAAACTATAATGGAATGATTATAAATTTAATATACAGGGTGATTTGAGAAGTTAATATGTTTTTATAATAATATTCACTAATATGTATGGTATCTTTAATAGGTTTAAATATATTTCAATGATTTTGTAATTGGAGTTCAATGGATTGAATAAATAAGGGAATAATTGAATGGATGTGTAATGTTAAAGGGAAATTTGATCAATGTATTATGAATTTACAAAAAATGTGTGATGGGGTGTTCCTAACAGGATTCAAGGGTGGTAATGACTGGATGTTTAGGGTGATGAATATTGGTGGTTTGGAGAACCACGGTATAGATAAACAATAAATAATGGATTTTATGTTTGGATTTTATGTAATGTTGTCCAGTGTTTTTAGTGGTAACTTTCTTAGAATAATAGTTTCTTTGTATATTAGTGTTTGAAATAGAAACTTTAGTATTGAGGAGTTCTATACAACATTATTGGAGTAAAAATCCTATATTGGGAGAGTGTTGTGAATTTCACATGGGATAAGGATAGAAAACTTGTGTTTAAGATAATTTATTTATCACAAGAAAAATTAGAATACAATTTTTTAATGATATATATATTTTCAAATTAATAATACTTATTATATCATCCAAAAAACCACTAGTTATATAATATATTAAATTATTTTTTTGATATAATAGTCCCTTATGACCTCTTTTATTATAAAATTAAGAAGTTCATTTATAGGTTATTAACTATGTTCATTTGGACCCTTTAATAAATAGGAGGTGTTGGGATGGAATTATAAGGAATTGTAAATCAAAATAAGATCGGATTCCCATTACTGACAATATTAACTCTTCATATTGGGGTGGATTACATGGTAAAAAGAGGATAAGACAAAAATATATCTAATAAAAATTCAATTGGACTACCTTATTATAGGATCCAATGATATTTTTGTTTGATATGATAGATTTCAATGTTTAGGAAATGTAGGAAAGTGATAAGATATTACCTAAAAAGGTGTCCTATATATTTATATTCTTGGAATTTGGTGATTATTTTCTATCATAATATTCCATACATTACATGGTAATTAGTGTATCGTTGTGACGGTTGGTAATGTAGCAATGTAGGTTGTTGAACTCACTAGTAATCAAGCCTCAAGTGTTTTGAGATTCATAAGTAACAATATTTTTGCATGGTTTTGGGAAACAAAATATATAATCATTTATAATGGATCCATTTAAATAATTTGTCATAAAAATATTTATAATGAAATTTGCTAATATCCATAAAAAGGTACCAAATACCACCCACTGACTACAGGGCAAGATAAAATTTACAATTGACATTTATAAAAAATTGTGAAATGTATTTGAGAGTATCGACAAAAAATTATTCTCTAAAATTGGATGAGTATTTTAGGGCCTAAATGATATCCATAAGGACACCATTAGGTATATCCCATTTTGGTAACTTTCATTTAAAATCAAAAAAAAATTGGTTGAACATGAACATAAGTCTTTTAAAGTAGTGACAGACTAGAACATTTACCTGAAATAGATATAGGGAATAGGTTACATGAGTTGTATAAATTAGATGAAATGAGGAGATTCTATAATGAAAATTACAAGATTAAAAAAATATATGACCAGTTATTTTCAAAATAAATTCATTCAAAAGTCATTTTAATGGTGGTGAGAATTTTATTTTATTCATCTTAATATTGAATCTTTTTATAGGAAAATTGGAATTCAAAGGGTTTGGACCATTAAAAAATAACCAGGTGTTAGATAATGTTTATTTAGAGCATGTAAGAAGTGATAATTGAACAATTTTATCATTAGAAAATGGGTAAATAATTATTTGGAATAGAGACTATGTAAATAGTTATTTTCTACTCTGTATAATACTAAAAAGTTAAAAAAAAATTAATAAGGACTCTAAATATAGTGCTTCATGGAAGTCAAATAATTGTTTTTTTTATTTTTATTGTTTTTTATATTTTTCATTTTCAATTGATTTTAATCATGAACAAATGGATGGTTTAGTATTCATGTTGTGGTTGGTGAATAATAACATGATATCATAAAAACTAATATTTATCACTATAAAAGTATTGCAAGTTTATTGGTTTGTGTGTAATCTCGATAATTATCAAAGAGGAAACATTATGGAATTCTACGAAAATTGAATGAATATTGATTAGTATTTTCTATCTTTTGTTTATATTTTGGTTCATAATATTAAATCAGAACAAAAAAGAACCCTTCTTTTCTTACAAAAAATAGCACTTTTTAATTCGTATATAGTTAATGAGGATTGAATTACTTTTGTCTACCTCTATAAATGATTTTCCCAAATCATTTTAACTTAAATTTATATCTTGTTAATTTTTTGAGTGTTTTCTTACAAAAATGAAATTAACCATGTCTGGGGGTATTTTGACGTGACATCATTTTAAGCAAATTTTGTTCACATTTTATGTAGAAAATAAAGTAAATTATGGGTGAAAACAAACATTCATGATTTTTTTTGAGTTTTGTGGTGTTTCTTTTATCAAATTAACAATTTTGGTAATTATTGATGCATAATATCTCATTTTTCATAATGATTACATTTTGTAAATTTAATACGTGTTTATGTGTGTTAGATATATTATTTATAGGACTTAAGTTCATCAATTAAAAACTTTCAATGTATTCTTCATAACAAAAAATATTTTGATGAAATTCCATTGTATTGTGATGATATTTATTGTATATGGATCATTTTCGTATTTATTGAATGTAATTAAGCTAAATTATTATTGGATTCATTTATTAATTATACATTTTTTACTTTTTTACTATATTTGACTTTTTTGGGGATCAAGATTTAATCATGAGATGAAATTTTAGTGGTATTATATGATGAATGTGTTCTAGAATGTTATACTTAATCAAGAATATTGATAAATATACATTAGTAGTGATAAAAAGGTAATGTTAAAGGGAGTGGTTTTATTACTGATAGATTAAAGCACTGATAAGGGGTATCTTTATCTGTGCTAAAATAATAGACAAAATTACCACCTTTATTTATTCTTTTTTTAGCACTGATAAAGGTTATATTTATCAGTTCTTTAATCTAGTGCGGATTAAAGTGCCCTTTATACTTGTTTTTTGTAGAACTGATAAAAGGTTATCATTTTTGAAAAAAATATATATATTATTTAAAAAACATATTTAATATAGAAATATATTTTTATTGATATAGATAAATATATACATTCTTTAAAATGATTTATACAATACAGAATAGGTATTTACTCTTAATATGTCATATATTTCGTCAAAATGGTTTATTTGGTAATTAAAATTAATTTCAGTTATAGAAAATGACAATTTGATATTAAATGAAATTGAATAAGATTTTTATATATCAACGACATTTTTTTCAATTATATAAATATCATGTTTTATATATACAATGATTTCACACATACATATACAAAATTAAATCAATTTATATTGAAAAACACATACAAAACTAATAAAATTTTAATATTATCATTTTATTTTTTTATTTATTAATATTTAATATATAATATATTCTTCCTTTAGTTATTAAATAATATTATTTTTTAATATTATAAATTAAAAAATATTAGTTATTAAATATTATATAAATATTTTAATTTATTTATTATTATTATAATTATTTATTTCTATAATATAGTTTTTAGTATTTTAATATTTTATTCATTTTTAATTTTAATTTAACTATTATTAATGAAATTATATTGATTTTTAATATTGTTTTCTAACGGATTTATTGATAAAAAATTATTATTTTTTATAATATTACAATTTATATAATTAATATAGGTATTCATTTTCATTTTAAAGTATATTCAATTTTTATTTTTTTCAATTTATTTATTTTTAACACCGTCATTTTTTGAGTATTTTTTCAATCTATTTATTTTATAAATAAATTTCACTCATCCTTAACATTCATTCAATTAATATTGTTTATTTATTAACAGAGTTAATTAAATTTTTTGTTTTTCTTAATTTATTCATTATAAATATTTATTCATTACATATATTTTTTAAATTATTCATTTTTAGTTTTTTTATTCATATTTTATCATTAATATGTTTCAAATTTTTCTTATAGAAATAATTTTATATTGATAAATATATAATAATTTTTTATAAATTATTTATATATTAAAAAATCATGCATTTTCCCTTAATAAGTCATATATTTAGGGGAAATAGTTTATAAAATAATTATAATTAATATTAAGTAAAAATATTGATTAATCTTTTATCAAGTAACAGATATTTAATAACATTTTGTTAATTTCCATTTTTTTAATTCAATATATATCATAATATTGTAATATAAATACATTAATTCCACCCACATAGAAATGTATTTAATTCAACATAATATAGAAACTCAGACACACATAATTTGTTTTTGAATTTATTCGATTTCTAATATTCATTTTACAATTTTATTTATTAATATAAAATATTTAATATATTATTTTAAATTATAAAATTTTATTTATTTTATTTTCTACTGAAAATATTTATTTATTAATTTTTAATATATTTTCAAATTTTTTTCTCTTTTGATTATTTATTCATTAATAATAATACTAATTTTTGTAGAATTTTTTAACATATTCTTCTTAAAATTTAATTAGTTTAATATTTTTTAAATTTTTCTCATTTTCTATATATATTTATAAATATATATTCATTATCATTTTATTTTATTAATATTATTGTAGTTTATATAATTTATATTTATTCATTTCAATTTTAATATTTATTGACTATTAAATTTTTAAATAATCCATATAATTAATAACAATTATTAATTTTTTCATATTTTTTCAATCTATTTATTTTTAAATTATTAATTTTCACACTTTGTTAACATTTAATTATTTAATATTATATATTCATTAATATTGTTAATTAGATTTTACTTTTTCAAATAATTGATTCATTTTTAATATATATACATTTTATATTTGAGTAATTAATTCATTTTTAATATATTAATACATATTTATTCATTAACATTTAATTTGTGTTATATGGCTGTAATATAAAAAATTAGTATGTATTCATTTATATTTTAATATATATTAATCTTTAATTTTATTTAATAATTTATATAATTAATCAAACCGATTCATTTTATTATTATTTTTGAAGCCCATTGATTTTTTTTACTTTTTATATTCAATCGATTTCACTATTCATTCATTTTATATTAACAATTCAATAATAATGTTAATTATTTTTTATTTTTTATAATTTATTCATTTTTATATTTATTTGTTTAATATTATTTAATTTATTTGAATCATTTTTTATCAACGCTTAAAGAATGCATCGATACATTATAATTTTATATGCATTAACATACAAAGAGCTATTAAAACCCTTTCCAGGCATTTGAAATCAATCCCAACAGAATCCTCACTCACTCGCACCATTCAAGCTCCCAAGGAACTCAACATCTTCCACAACTCCCCCGCTAATTTCTCATTTTAATCGATCCTCCCAAAATGAATGGTATGATACACTTTTTACTCTTTTTTAATCAATAATTTTTTCATGTTTTTTAGTTCTTTTGCCCTATAATTGATGTTTAAATGCCTGAATTTGAATCCCCATTTTTTAAAACATTTTATAATGTATGTTGGGAAATTATTTTCAATGATCCAGTGGGGTTTTCTCATTTGATTCTAGGGTTCTCTCTCATCGTGGTATTTTGGAATGTAGGGCCACCTTCCACTTTGATTTGCATAGATGATCTTATATTTGTTTATGTATATATGTATATAATATAAAATTCATAATAGAATAAAATAAATTTAAATTAATCAATATGTATTTAAATACTTACATACTATATATAACTAAATTAATTAAGGGTTGAGTAATTAAGCAACATCCTTAATATATTAATTATTAGATTGATGTGAAATTATTCATTGATAAAACTATAATTTTCTATCATATTATTCCATTAAAACATTTTTTTTCATTACATCCTTGAGTTTTGAATGTGTGTGTAATGTTTGTTTTAGGAAAGGAATAAAATATTCCATATAAGTAACAATAATAGTATCCTTTTATGTTTAAGATTTTATACTTGTTTACCAATTTTTTTATCCCAAAATGAAATTTGATTATATAATTACTTGCTCCATTTAAAATTTCTACAAGAAATTTAAAATTCTAATTATTTTAAAAACATCTAAATTTTACCATTTTAGGGTCCTGAAAATTTCACTAAGGAGAAGAAATACCCCTGAAATCACTTCGCAGAAGAAATTAAGCACTTTTATAAGTTCATCAAGGCTAGGGGACTCAAATTGAGTTTTATTTATTTTAAGGAACATGAAGTAATTCAGGTTTTCAAATGGATCGTGTACCATCATTGGGAAAGGTATGTGAAGAAGATGGATCGTGCACTTCCATGTATATCGGACAGTCAGTGAACTGCTAGCCCACAAGACGATGGCCAGCGAGCAGGGAAAACCGCGAATCATTTCAACTGGAGAAGTTCTGTGCTGAAGAACATCTGTTTACCATGCAATAATCCACTCAGTTTGCATATTAAGCAGATGAGCATGGTTTTAAAAACCATTATCACAAAAAAAAAAGTCTTTGCAATTTCTGGTTGATCGAGTCTTCTGCAGGTTGTAAAATTGCTTCAATGGACATCCATGAATGGTGTCGCATGCCTATAAGATATGATCGCTCTGATGCTCTAAAAAAGGAGAACAATAGAAGAAGAAAAAAAATGTAGAGAGGAGATAGATAGAGGGAAGGATGATAGATGAAATGTTAATAAAAACTCATAGGTTTCACTCCATATTCGATCTTGTTTCATCGGCAAAGCACGAACTGCGAACCACTCCTTCTATAGGTACATCCGGTCGCGAACTATAAAAATATGGAATTGAATAAAAATATGAATCGCAAACCCAACTAGTGAAACAAGAACCGAATAATTCTCGAGGATGAATTTTCTACGAATGGTAATTCCCTCGAACCTCCATCAATATGGCACTCCACGTAACGTACTGCAAAGTGGACTGAACCTGAAGCCACGTACCCAATCAGTACAAGAATGTAACCCAAAGTGGCACGGTGATCTGTGTACCACATTTGTACAAAGTAGGCAATACACATGCCCACATACCACACTGGTACATGGATGTACCTCCTACCCGTGTACCACTATGGTACATGGATCCATCCCCATCCTCTATGAGAAACCAGTACAGAGAATAGAATGTTCTTAGGTATTGTTCTCTTCGGTTCCAACCTCACCCCTTCATTACCATCCAGTCCTCTAGAATCCCTCCACTAACCAGTTCTCTAGCACCTGTCCAAAGCCTCCTCCAAAGCGTTCGAAACCATATGATCAGGCCATTGGGTACATCAGTGTGCCCCATTGAGTCTACATAACCATTGTAAGCGTAGTCAAGAAGTCCCTCCCAACAAATGTGTAGGCTTCGGGAATGCCGTTAAGGCTACATTCCCACGGTAACCCAAAGTCCGACCATGGGATGATGACATAAACCTCCCCATTCTCGTGATTAGGGGTGATCACTTGGTTTTCCATTTAATGTGGAACAGAGATCAGTCGAAGGGGTTATGTTCACTAACCCCTTTGATAAGGACAAAACTCATCCCCTTCCTAGAACATTATCTGGAGCTATCCCATTGAGGTAAGTCCCCAATATTCTGAGGTAGGGCTATGTGACCATCAATGTCATTTCACATTTAATAGTTCATCACTCTGAGCCCTTTCCAATGGTCACCCTGGCCTCTTCCTCCACAGGCTCTCCCTACCCCACAAACAGGGGAGAAGGCTTGTTCATTTTTGAATCTTTCAAATACTCTTGTTTCTCACACTGATCATGATTCACATGGGATTAGAGGTTTGTGAGGATTAAAATATCATCACACAATTTGAACTATGTGATCTCTAATTCCTAATAAAATATGGATACGTAGGACGCCTGGCAGAAGTCCTGATATCAAAAGGGTGCCCATCCATAAAGGTTCCACCCATTCTTGTTCCATAAATGGATTGCTTTAATGCATATTCCCCACACGATTTGAACTAAAAGAAATCGGATTCCTGATCAATTCAAGATATGTAGGATTCTTGCTAAAAGGCCCAAGCACAAAAGGGTTCAGATCCCTAAAGAGTCCACCCATCATGTTCCCCAAATGGGATGATTCCATGTGTAATCCCCACTCAATCTGAATTATGAGAACTCTGATTTCTGACTAAATCAGGATATGTAGGACACCTTCCAGAAGGCCTGATCTCAAAAGGGTGCACACCCATAAAGGTTCCACCCAATCTTGTTCCTCAAATGGGATGCTTCCATGCATAACCCCCACACAATCTGAACTATGAGAACGTTGATTCTTGACCAAATTTGGATACATAGGATGCCTTCCAAACTGACTGAGATCAAAATGGTGCCCATTTCAAAAGGTTCGACCCAATCACGTCCCCTAAAATGGTATTCTTCCAAGCGTAATCCCCACAAAATCTGAACTATGTGGGTTCTAATTCCACTACAATGATTACAGAGGAATCCCTCCTTGTGGTCCCAATCCCAACAACTAGCCACCTTATGTCCCCCTGGATGAAGATAAAATATAGAGCACCTTACAATACGGTTAAGTTAGCATCACCTCCATGTCATCAAACATATGCATGCTCACGATGATCTTTCAAATCAAGGGTAGCCGGTAGACACACTCTTCGGGAAAGAACCAATGATTCATGAACATATGAACACGACTTAAATTTATAAGAGAGTCATAGAACATGTAACAATCCTCCCCCAGAAGGGTGCGGTGAGCCTGGCCTCCCATCCTCTTGACCAATGGAGTCCTCAAGTGTCGTTGGCCAAATTGTTAGCCAAAAAACACCTTCCTTGTGAAATATAGTGCATGAATCATGGATATATGGGTCATTTGGTATTCTGGGGTCTTTGAATAAACCCATTGGAGACCATTCGAGGATGTTATATCCTAGAATGTCTGATTTCATGAGTGCTTGACCCCCACACAATCACCCGCAGGGACCAACAGTTCTTTAAAGGATAAATTCAACCTTTATTAAAGGATACTGACATGGAATGGGTCGAAACAAAGGAATGGTAAATTTTAATAAAGACTGTCCCTATGGATGAAAAGATAGGTGATCATATTCATCGTTCCATATTCACATCACACATAAACGCACCACCTTGGAGGAGGAAAAATATGGTAAACTCGACATGAATCCTTAACCAAGGTGGTGGTTCTACCCACAATGATAATAGAAAAAAGGACATTGCAGGTCATACCATTTTGTTCTCCCCAGTATGTGAAAAATGTGCCACCTCATAGGCAAACTAAAAATGGTGAACATGACGTGAATCCTTAACCAAGGTGGCAGTTCTACCCCAAAGATAAATGAAAAAAGGATACTCTATGTCGGACCATTTTCACCCCAGTGCACGCAAAACGCACCACCTCAGAGGCAGAAAAAAATGGTGAACCCAACATGAATATTTAACAAAGGTGGTGGTCTCACCCCACTGAGGCCCCTTCACCCCGTAGTAAGAGAAATATTGAAGGGGTAATGATGAATCTCTAAATAGACATGTGTTTAAAGGAATGCTACAATGATGATGTTTAGTGGTTTGTATGTCATACTGCAGGTTCCCACAGAGTGACCTTTGATCCAAATGACATCACCATGATCCATGAAGGCGCACACATTAGAAATCTCATTGGAGGTCGGGCCTCAACGAAGAGAAGGACCCATTCTCCTACCTAGCGTCTTTAATAGTGGGAGTCCAATACAATTATTAAAGTGTCCCACCAATATGGTATTCTCCCCACATTGGATAATGCAAGAAAAGTCATCCGGTTTGTGAGGGTCCGCCAGCCACCTCTTCAGCCACTAATGGTACCTCAGCACATGGCGGCCACGGTGGTTATCTCAAAATGTTTTAGGAGAATGTCCCTGGAAAGTGACTAATACAACCTCCCATATCGTAGGGAGGTAAATGAATTCAATTCTGACGACTTCATCCCCACTACACAGGGACCCTACCCATGGGACCCCACTAGAGAGCTTGAGGAGGATATTTTTCTGAGGGCACCTGCCAAGATCCAGGAGACCCGGCCCCTTGGGCTTCCCACCAAGGGCAGAGAATATATAACCATGGACAGGTTATCTCCCTAGTTCCTAAGGAGCATCTCTGTTGTACTAATCCAGTGGCAGTCAATGGGTAGACATACAAATCTACCATCTCCACTCAAGCCCACCATTGAAATATGGTGGCACAATACGAGAACATGAATTTTTCTGCAAGTGCTCGCCAGTCCCTCCATGTAGACATAGTAGCAAGCTACAGGTAGTTGCAAATATCTTCTGACGCACAACAAGCCCCCCATCAAAACATGGTGACAACTGGATATATTCTGTCACAAACACATGATGATGCATTCCAAGCCTGCCATCAAAATATAGTAGCATCAGGCTATACACAGTCACAAATACCTACTAATGCATACCATGTCCACCCTCAAAAATGGGCGGCAAGCAAATATAAGAAGAGTCAAATTCTTGTGAATGCATACAAATCCCATGAGAAAAAAACAGTGGCAAGAAAGTGGTTGAAATTTTCATCTCATGAATATAAATAACACCATTCAATTATGGTGGAATCTAGAGAAGAAAACCAGTGACAGACTCATTCCTCTATCTAGGCACAGGAGAACTACCAGTATCTACCAGAAACTCATGGAGGACCAGAGTAGGCACAAACTCCTGCTCCGACATCGGAATGGGCCATCATAACTATTCCAGCTAAAGATGTATCTCAACACATTCTGTCCATGATGAATTATCAGAAATCGATTACATGCCATATCCTCCAATCATTCTATGATATCATTTCATCGGAAGCAATAGTGAGAAATCGGGCCCACAACCCGATTTCCTCGAATGAAATGAATCTTTCCCAAAATGAGTTAGTCACTCCAGAGTAGTTATGCATCCCTTCTCCAGTCTATGAGGGGTGAAGTAAATATCCCGCGACATACGGACAACCTGATCGGGAAGAAATACATGTTCCAACTGGGGGATGATGGTCCAATGTTGTGGAAGCTCCATGGCAGGCATATATACATGTAAAAACTCAAGATGCCCGTCAGCATATCCTGAAAAAATCACAGGACCCAACAATATGGGGACCCATACATGAAGGTCATTACGTACAACATATGGCCCCGATTACCCATAAGAGTGCATCCAAAAATGAAAAACACCAAAGGTAATCCGAAAATGAAGATCACTTCCATGATACCACTCTACTGGAAGGTGTGGTTCTCAATGCCCTCAAACATATATCAGTAGAGTCTCATGACCTTGTCATTCCATTACCAAATTATGGAAGTGGCAGTAGTAGTTGCAAAGGTCCTCCCCACAATTTTCCTACTAGTAGCTCTGAATGTCCTCCACAGAGCTCCCATGGAGGCTTACTTTATAGATCTAGAATGATCGATCACGAGAGCCTATATCCTAATTTGCTTCAAGGTATCCATCCCCTCGACCTGAACATCAGACTGTAGTAAGTTCCTCCCCTTGTTGTCATCCACCTTGATGGTACTCCCCAGGGTATACATTGTAGATATGCTTCTCCTTGTAGTCGTCCATCAAGTCATGATGGTAGTCATTGCCATGATGACATTCATTGTGAAGGCCCTCCCCACAATGATAGTTGTATTGAAGGAACTCCCCACTATAACTCCATGCAACAAGAAGGTCCTCCCCTCTTTACGGTACACCCTAAAGGTCCTCCCCAGGATGTATACTACAGAAATTCTCCCTGCAGCCAGATATCAAGTCATGAAGGTAGTCCTTTCCATGAATATGTACATTGCAAAGGCCCTCCCCGCAATGACGGTTACTGTGAAGGCCCTCCTCATAGTGAAGTCAAGAATCCAGATGGGCCTCCACTTACAATAGCCCGCCCTAATGGTCCTCCCTAGGGTACAAGACATCAAGAAATTCCCCCACGGTCGGGCATCAAGTTTCCAGGGTTTTCCTTACCATCGCAACAGCACTTGTGAAGGTCCTCCTTGTAAATAAAATACACGCTGGAAAGAAGTTACTACCCTTTCTAGAACAAATATAAGAAATCCATCCTAATCTGAGGTTCTCAGAATGAGGTCAAACACATTTGGAACTCTTTCTATTATGAGTGATATCCTTTCTCAACTAGAGGACGGCATGGGGCCATGGTCAACTTCTGAGCCACCCCTACGGCATCTGCAAATAAATAAGACCCCCACTAGCATGATCACCTAGAAAAAAAATCATCAAGAATCAGTTGAGCTGGTCATATCATGTAGAGGATCCTCCGAAAGAAAAACATTATGATATGTTGCATGTGAGAAGAAAACTATCTAGGGATTGCATATCAGTGATGTATTGGCCTACGACCACTTCTCTCTTAGACATACCATGGGAATTTTCTAGAAAATTCATGCATGGTATTCACCTCAATATATGGACAACTCTTCGAAAGCTGAAAGAAAAATTCCTACCCTACGAAGGGTACACAAACCCTGTCAGCACAATAGGTGAGCTTCGTCATCTAATCGACTCAGATTCCATCTCGTTTGCAAAGTATCCACATTTAAAAAAGTCAAAATACGTACTTTGAACTGGCTTTCCTCCATGAACTACATAAATTTCATTGCCTCATTGGAAATTCCCCGGCTGGAGTTCACATTTGGGGTGGGGAGAACATGGAGCTTTACACTTCACCCCACGTCTTTTCATGTAGGCCCTAATGGAAATGAAATCCTGAAATGGCATCCCCCATAGGAAATAATAAAATGAAACACCTACTCATGAACGATGTGGTCCTTAACAAGAACCGGCCCGGAGTAAGTCTCGAAAGCTTTAGGGTTTAAGGGATAAATACATAAAAAAACTTCTCAGTCAGGTGACCAGGAACATCTAGAATGATTCCCGTTTGGTGGAAGCCAACCATAAAGCATTTCTCATGTCTTCAAAATATGATAGATTATGTTCCATCCTAATGCCACACTCTGATTACACCCGAACGAGAGTACATGAAATTCAAAGGGTGGAAAAAGTGGCAGCTACTACTGCGATACAGGAACAACCCCAGCACACAGGTATGGGGACAACTATAAATCAAAAATCCCCTCTATGACTAACAAATCTAGGCCACAGCACATCGGAAAGGGAACAGGAACAACCCCAGTCCATAGGGATAGGGTCCTTTTTACCTCAAATCCTCACACAGTGGGTGTCTGGCTTCCACTGTCTAGGAAGAAAAATGGAGATATGAGTTAACTATTCCACCCATTCTCGTGGTTCGCACCGTGCAATACAAAGGTGTGTTACGAGGTCTGACCAAGTCTCCCATTGGATCAATCATCACTAGAAAGACCTAATAATACTGTAGAATTGAAGGAGAAAGTCCAATAAAGGGCTCAAGAAGGCTTCCTACCATTAAAAACTAGGTACACCACCCTCAATGTGGTATGCCTCAGTGAATGTGGTGAGCATCAACCCCACAGATCTCACAGGAAATGGTGTAGGGGGAAAAGTTTCAATGGAACATGGTTCCCAACTAGAGGCATTCCACACCGAGTCTGATGGTGTGCATACCCAAAACCAGAGGGTGGTTCTAAATTTAGGTTCCCCCTCAGTCAATCCAACATTACCTCCCCCGTGAAAGTCCAACAAAGAGAAAAACATATCTAAGTTAATCTATGACCCTCCTCCTCCTCCCCACGAGTGTGCGTTCCTCACCCTTGAGGAAAGGTTTGCCAAGGTGGAGGATGAAATGAAAGAGCTCAGATGAATTAATTTCGATCTATATCGATGGAGTTATCTCGCCGGATGTGTTCCCTCTACGGAACGTCAGCAGGTGCTCCCAGAAGAGGTGCACATACCACAACCACTCATCCCAATGAACGAATCCAAGCTTAGAGGATCGTTCATCCCAGACCTGGAAGGATATCCAGGCTTCCCCCCATTGGGAAGGCTTCTGTAATATATCCAGGTAAACCCACAAAAGATTCCCATGGCTAGGTATCCATACCTAATTCTAGTTTCACCGACACACCCAATCATAGCCCATGCCACACCATATAAAGCTCAATCATAAGAGGATATGCATCAAGGGATCTTAAACACTATCGAGCAGTAGAAAACCCGACTAGAATCCATGGAGGGGCGGTGTGCTCTGATTCAACCAGATCACAAATCACACCCTGAGTGGGTGAGTAATGTTCTACCACCAAAAAACTTTTAGAACCTCGTATTCCCAGTATTCAATAGCTCTAGGGTCCTAGAGTATAATTTAATGCATTATGAATCTTATTGTAACCAAATGATGGGCACTCTAGAGCTGCATGAAGACAAAAAACTCAGGTATTTCATATGAACCCTATAGGTCTTGGATTTTGTATGGTATACTAGCCTACTAGCTAATTCAATTACAGGATTAGAGGACCTCCGACAATAATTTCTCTTCTAGTTCAGTTTGACGCTACCCAAGATGACATTCATTGATCTCACAAACTTTAAGATGCGTGGGAACAAGAGAGTATGCGACTTCATTTCCAGATGGAATGGCCTGACTTATTCCATGAACCAGAAACTTCTCCATGATGAGATGTTCTCTATGTGAATCGATAACCTTATGGATGAATTGCGAATGCTTCTCATCCCAGTGAAGTACACCAGTGGGTTTAGTTACTTCTCTTCCATTACCCAAATGATAGAATAATCCTTTCAAAGGACTAACCTTATATCCCGAGTTTCCCCATTGACCACTGGGAGAATAATGGGAAAAGCTGAAGTGGATTCTATCACACTTAAGAAACCCCCAGCACCAGCCCCAGTTGCAAGGTCCCCACTGAACCGTATGAGACCCCATGGACACCAATAGCCACCCCAACATTGGAAATATGAGTGACTAGCGTCCAATATAAATCAGTTTGAAGAACTATGTAATAGATTTTCTTTATTCTGAGATGACTAGGAACATGACAACCTAATATATGCCATGAATTGTAGTACGCTCTGGCTACCAGAGCCAAAGCGAGCCAATGAATTGTGTCTCGATGAGTGTCCAATCAATTTTCTATATCACCGAATTCTAGGACACACCATTCAGGAATTCCAAATTTTCAAGGATATCTAACAATTGATGGTGGATTCTTGGCAAGTTAAGTTGGTCCCACCACCAGCACAAGTGGCATATGTATCCACCTCTAACTCGAGGGAGAAAGAATAATTGAAAAAATAAATAGAAAGGAGTAAAAGTTTTACAATTGGATGACCTGGGAGACCATCAACTTAGTCCATGACATCTTCCAGGAACAGTTGAAACAACCAACTGTGCCCACAAAAGCTCTTAATATATCACATCCATTTTCCTTATCCTTGTGTTCCTCTAAAGGTTAAAAGGGAGGAATGAAATAGAAAGAAGGTGACTTGATACCAAATAAAAGACTTTGTTGACACTTTTGAACTTCTTTCAAACAGACTTGGTTCAATGGGAACATCACCTCCATAAGGTACAATGGGAACCTTCCTTCCAAAAGGTTAAATGGGCACTACCCTGTCAAACAGTTCAATGGGCTCCGCCTGACCAAACATTACCATTATAAGGAGGCAGTCAGACAGGAACAATATCAGATCAAGAACTGTTCCTCATCTTCATTAATGTAATCAATTTGATGGACCCCTTCTTTGATGAAGTCTATGGCCATGAACCTAAATTGATTGCACCCAACTGGAGTTCCAGAGGGAGAGGCCGCAGAGGCCGGAGGTTTCCCAAAAGGAATGATTGTGGAAGGATTAAAATTCATAGACACACCCCAAAGTCAGACCATTAACATTGGGGAAACCCATAGAAGGACCCTCCAACAAACACAACAGGAACCGAAATTCTACTTCAACCCCTACAGATGAAACCCAAGACCAGTTGTCTTCGATTATCCATTAGGGGAGAAATGTACTGAAACATCCAAGGAAAACATGTAGTCCAATTCGGCCCAATGTGGAAAGGATTGCAATACCGCCGGCTCCTACAATAGAGGTTGAACCATCATCTTCCAATGATCAATCCCCTAAAGTGTCTGCGAAAAAGAAACCCTATGCTGTGAAGCACCGACCTTTAGAGTATAAGTATGAAATTTTAAAACAGTTGGCCTCAGTACCTGCAAAGATGTCAATCCTAGATGTGTTGAGTTTGTCCGCAGATCTTCGAGAGGCACTCATCAATACGTTCCTAAGTCCCCAAGAGTTCAAGACAGAAGTAGCAACAGTTGAAGTTTATTGAGTGGAGACCAGTCCCAAAGAATGTCCTTTCATCATCTCCTTCATCGGTAGGGATGAAGAATCCATCATTCTAGGGAACATCAAACCCTTATATGTGTCTAGATAGAAAAATGCAGTTGATGTTCGGAGGATTTTCATCGACAACGGATCTAGAGTTCTCCACCTCCTACTGAGATCGCTTCTTCGAATGGGATATGATAAATACAGCTTAACACTCACCACTGAAACATTTCTAGGATATGAAAAAATTGTGCAATAACCATTGAGATGAATAAAGCTTAAAAAATGGCTTGGAAATCTCATATCATATTCCAAGTTCTTGGTGGTGCGGCAAAGTGTAGCATTCAAATTTTTGTTAGGGAGGCCTTGACTGCATCAGCTTGGTGAAATTCCATCCCAATACCATTTTGTATTAAATATTGCACTAATGCAAAAATGGGGTGTTGCAGGCTGATAATTCGTCATTTGAGTTATGTGATTCACATTACATCGACGCAGAGTTCTATGAGTCATAAGAAAAACACCTTTTGGTCGACGAAGTTCATTGGATCAATGCCCTGAATGGATTGGAGATGGATTCCACCTACCCCTTTCAACAGCTTGGGGAGGAGTATGTACTACCCATGAACCATGTTTAATGAGTATGTACAAGACCAGATATAGACTCAATTATCTTCATGGTCTCTGCTACGACCACCAAGTCTAGTGACATATAATGATGGGATGAATCCCATGTTGTTAAAAAAATCCTAACCGAAAATGCTCCCGGAACATCCTTGGGGAATCAAACTGACCTTGCCTCACACACTAGGGAATAACAGGATTTCATTCCCAATATTAAAGAAGTTATGAAAAATAAAATTTTCTCCATCAGAAGGGGAAGATGACAAAGATGAAGAATAAGAAGAGGAATAAGACCTCAAAGATTCCCCTTCTGCATTTGAATGAGGTGTTTCGACCACCATCCATGAACTTAAGAAGATAAATCTAGGCACGAAAAACGACCCTCGAACCACTTTAATCAGTGTGGCCATGCCTGTTAAGGAACATGAAGCATATAAATACATCCTGATGAAGAATCGAGATGTTTTTTCTCAGAATTACAAAGAGATTCATTCCTCGATCATGAAGTCGTCACCTATCATCTGGGCTTACCAGAATATCCTCATGGCTATAAATAGGAAGCCAGAAGGACCCACCTGATGCATGCTACGAAAATAGTGGCTAATGTAAAGAAACCGATCAAATCCAACATCATACGGAAGATCCAATATCTGATCTGGAGGGACAACATAGTACCTATTAAAAAGAAGAATGGAAATATTAGAATCTACATCGACTTCAAGGACCATAATCGGCATATCCCAAAAGACGACTTCTCGGTCCCAATCATAGAATTGTTGATCGATGGAACAACCAGATACAAATCCCTCTCCTTCTTGGATGGCTATTCTAGATACAATAAAATATAGATAACATGAGTAGACGAAGAAGCTACCTCTTTAATGGCCCTTTAGTGTGTGTTCTATTATAAAGTGATTCCATTCATTCTAAGAAATGTTGGAGCCACATATCAGTGTTACATGCATTTCATCATGAAGCCCTTTTGGGGAAAATTCGTCAATTGTTATGTTGACAACATAGTGGATAAGTCATAATGGTATTTGAACTACCTGGCTGAACTTGAAACTATCTTTAATAAATTGAGATAGTACAGTTTAAAGATGATTCCCTTGAAATGCACCTTTGGTGTTACCTCATGAAAATTTCTCAGCTTCTTCGTAAGCCATCATGGCATCGAAGTCGACCCAAAAAAGATAAAATCCATTATTGGCATGTCCCCACCTCACAACCTCACCGATTTGAGAGGTCTCTAGGGGAACCTCACCTAAATTCAACACTTCATAGCCAACCTGGTAGGTATATGTTTACCTTTCACAATCTCATGAAGAAATGAGTAATGTATGAATAGGATAACAATTTTCAAGAATCATTTGACAACCCTCAAAGATATATCTTAAGCCTGTCGGTGCTCATGCTTCCAATGGAGGGGATATCACTCATTTTATATGTAAATTCCCTTAAACGGATATTAGGAGCCTTCCTCACACAAGAATAATTATTTTGGTAGTGAGAACATCTCCTAATACCTCAACCAGACAATGATTGATGCCAAAACTCTGTATTCAAAGATAGAAAAAAACTTCCTGGCCATAATCATCATAGTTTAGATGCTCGGGCATTACCTATAGAACCATGAGGCCCACCTAGTACCCCGAAGAAACCCGCTCAATTATATCCTCACCCGTCCCATGCTAAATCATCACCTATAATAATAGGAAGTCATCCTGTAATAGTTTGACATATGGTATGTTCCCTAGAAGGCCATAAAAGGTCAGGCATTAGCAGACTTTCTGGACAAGCACCCCTTGGAAGAGACGACACCATCCAATACCAAACTTCCAAATGAAGAAGTGTTTTCTGTCTAGGGGAACCCCCAGATATGGGAAATGTACTTTGATGGTGCTTCCTGAAGCCCGATATGGAAAAGGATAGTGGATCCCAAGCTCAGCTATGTGGGGACAGGTGTTGTACTTGTATCTCCCGAAAAGGTTCTCTTGACATAATCTTTCCTACTTTCATAATGGTGTACCATCAATGAAAAACATTATTAGGACCTCATCGCAGGTCGGGAGTTGGCACATCAGGTGAAAGCTGAACACCAAAAAATAAATGGTGATTCAGTGCTAGTCGTCGAATAGGTCAACGATGACTATGCTATAAAGAAAGAAGTATTGGTTCCCTTGATGATCCATGTTCGATAACTGATGGTATAATTCCTATTAGAACCAATGTTGACTCATGTCGCCTGGTAACAGAATGCTCAAGCCGACGCTTTGGAAAATGCGGTCACATCCTTGGCCGATCCCAACCGGGACTAAACATTCATTAGCATTACTCACCACCAAATGGTCTTGTCGTTCATCCATATAAGTATAGAAGAAATTTAATAAATTATCCCCATTCTTGAGGCTTATTTTCATACCACTGGTTGGATGACACCCATCACAAATTACCTATGAAACGGGGAACTCCCACCAGTTAGGGCTGAAAGGAATCAGGTCTGAAGGCGGGAAGTCAATTTTACCCTGTATATTGGGGTGAACCAAGAAGAGTTGCACTACAAAAGAGGCCTATAAGGAGTCCTTATCAAGTTCATTTATAGAAAACAGACTTCTATTGTAATGAAAAATGTGCATGTTGGAGCTTTTGGATCATACCTGTCATCATCCAAGCTTGCTCACCAAATCCAGAGGCTTGGGCATTACTGGACAACCATGATATTGGATTGCGCCATATTCAATAAGAAGATCCTTTCTTACCAAGTTCATGCAAATTTCATACATTTCCCCCTAGAGTTTTTTTATGCGGCTAAATACTCCGGGCCATTCGTCTCTTGGGGGATGGATGTCGGGGGACTGTATCCTTCTGCTACAGCCGTAAAATTCAGGTTCGTACTCCCCGCAACCAACTTTTTTACCAAATGGGCTAAATCCATTCCCCTTTATGATGTCTGGGGGAAAACAAGTCATAAAATTTGTGAAGGCCTACATCGTTACCATATTTGGTGTCCCTCATACAATACTAACAGACAATGACACCACATTTTTCTCTTTTGAGCTGGATAAGCTATAATGAGAATATAGAATCAAGGTCAACAGGTCATCCCCCTAACATGTAGAGGACAATGGAAAAATAGAATCTTTAAACAAGACCTTATCCAAAATACTTAAAAAGATGGTCGAGAAGGATAAGAAATCGTCTCCATACAATCTCCTTTATGATTTGTGGGACTATTGGACCGTATCCCACACATCCACTCAGGCAACCCTGTACTCACTAGTATATGGGGAAAAGGTGTTGTTACCTATAGAAATCCACATTATGTCACTTCGTGTGTCCATTTGTGGTCACATGTCCACGAACGAGCAATCCCAAAGACGATTTGATGAATTGGAGCAGTTAGACAAAAAAAGGTTTCACACTCTACACTATTTGGAAATCTACCAAAACCGGGTTGCGCGAGACCTCATCAAAAAGGTTCTCCTTTGACCATTCATTGAATGAGAAATTGTACTAGTCCTCAGAACCCTGATGATACTAGGGAATAATCCCCCAAAGCATGAACCAAAGTGGAAAGGACCACATGTTTACATCCGGTTTATTCCAATGGAGCGTACGCCCTGATATCAATGGACAAAAAGCTTATCATGGCTCCCACAAATGCGATGTTCTTGAAGAAATACGTCAGATAGAAATTCCCGAATCATAGATTCCATTGTCTATGACCTTAAACTCTGAGTCATAAAAATATTCCCATATTTCATGGTCCAAAATCTTAGACCATAAACTATGAGTAATGGAAAATTCGAATGTTAAGGTCCAGACTCTACGACCATAAACTCTGAGTTAAAAATATCCCTATGGTCAAAACATTATGAACCTAAACTATGATTCATAAATGATTCCCCCATGATAAGTTCCAAACTATACTACCTTAATTTAGGAGGTAAAAAAAATCACCCATATCATGGGCCAAACTCTATGACCCTAAACTATGAACCATAAAAATTCCCCCTCGTATCATAAGTCCAAGCTATACGATGTTAACCTATGAGTCATAATAAAATTCCCATATATCATGGTCCAAACTCTATGACCATAAACTATGAGTCATAAAATTTCCCTCTATTATCATAAGTCCAAGCTCTATGACATTAAACTATGATTCATAAAAAATTCCCATTTATCATGGTCCAAACTCTACATCCCAAAACAATGAGTCACAAAAATTCCATATCCAATCATAAGTCCACGCTCTACGATGTTAAAATACGAGTCAAAAAAATTCACATATGTCATGGTCCTAACTCTATGACCATAAACCATGAGTAACATAAAATCCCCATGTTACGGTCCAAACACTCAGTCCTTAACCTAGGAGTTAAAAATGTCCCCATGGTCCAAACTCTACGACCCTAGACTATTAGTCATAAAGGATGCCCCCATTATATGGTCCAAACACTTTGACCTTAAACAAAAAGGTAAAAAAGATGCTCCCATATCATGGTCCAAACTATATGGCCCTAAACTATGAGTCATCAAAATTCCGCCTCGTAACATAAAATCAATGGTCTAAGACGTTAAACTATGAATCATAAAAAATTTACCCCCAATGTCATGGTTCAAACTCTAAGACCTTAAACTATGAGTAATGACAAATCCTCAACTATAAGGTCCATTCTCTAAGACATTAATCTATGAGGAACAAAAAAATGACCCCCGTGCCATGTTCCAAAATCTAAGATCTTAAAGAATGAGTCGTCATCCTTTACACATGACATTAAACTGTAAGGAACATATCTCTGTCATAAGATGTTAAAACTATGTAACATAAAACATCTAATTGCATGAAAATAAACTGCATGATCTTTCACAGAACTGCATGTGGCTTGATTCCTTCCCTAGAAGGACAAGTATTAGCACCTTGATCTATGAACCTAGCCCAGTCTGCATAAATAATTAAAATTCCTCCATCACACCCCCTATCTACCCATATTTGTAAAGGAGATCCTTATCACTCCTTGTTTCTCAAACCAAGTACAACTCACGTGAGCATAGTAATGGTGATAGAGATTCTCTAATGAAGGTAAACTATGGGGAAACATGGTGATCCTGAAAACAGTGATGGGTGGAATTAAAATGACCATACCCGTTGGACTGATCCAAACAGGTATGTGGCACACACAGATCTATGTACGACATGATTCCTACCCTTGTAGGATACATATCTACAACTTGATCTTTGATCCGGGCCCATACCCACTGGGGAAGAAAATTAAAAGGCCCCCTTCATAATCTCTATTGCCTCACACATACAAAGGAGACTTGGTGGCTACCCATTGTTTCTCACATATAGTATAACTCATGTGTACTTAGGATCAGTGGTATGGATTCTGTTACGCTAGTTAACCATAGAGATGTATGGTAGGCCTGGAATACGTATCAATTAAAAACAAAATTCCCTCACGTTTCCCTTACAAATCAAACAATCTTTCGTAGGGAACTTATATAAATATGTGTGTCTTGATTCCTGCACTCATAGGATACATAGAAACACTCGGATTTAGCATCATGGCCCAGCCACCTGCAAAAAATCCCCATTCCCCCATTCGTGGGTTAGAAATATGTGGAAGCTCCAAGAAGTTTGCAATTAATCATGGTATGGTTATTATCACATTCCCAGACATACCTTTCACGTTTTTCACACTCTATACCTTGTGAAAACAAGGAACCTCACCATCATCCAAGACGATCTAGGATGGAAGGACAGTGTCCTATGGACACCATTGATTGACAATGCATATCATGCCCCAGTGGCTCTGCATACATCGCCCACAAAAATAGTCATCAATCAAAGGAAAATTCATCCCCATGAAAGTCCTCTCCTACCTCATTATGCCTAATTGCTTTCAAGCCCCATGTCTTTCCTCCTGATTCTAGTCTCCCACGGGACATTGGTTTACACCTTCTATCATCACTCACGTCTAAGGAATGCCAGAACACCCTAACTATGATTAACATGAAACTTTTGAAGAACTCTTCAATTCCAAAAGTTTCCTCACTACATGACGCTAAAATGGAAGGAAAAAACCTTCCTCGCCTCATGATGATAATCTTCAAGGCCAAAATCATTATCATTTCATGACGCTAAACTACATGTCCAAAATCATCCACACTTCACGATGCTAAACCGCAAGGCCAATATCGTCCTCACCACATGATGCTAAACTATGAGGCCAAAATCTTTTTAATCACACAACACATAACTATAAGGACAAATTCTTCCTCATCATAGGACACTAAACTGCATGGCCAAAATCTTCCTCACCACACGATGCTAAACTATAAAGCAATTGATTTAGTCAATAAATTCCCCTTAATATTGAATTCACTCTTCTTATTTGGTGACATGAAACTCTTGTGATCCCTTTTTTGTCAAACTGAGCATATCTCACGTGAGGATATGGATCTTAGCAAAAGATCCTCTGTGACATAATGGAAAAACGGACAACGAATTTGGTCCTAGAAGCATGACACTAAAAGGAACATCACGATTCCCTCTACTGAGAGGAACCTCGTGTCCGGGCCATGTGTTTTCAAATGATCGGGAAACCCAAAGATTGAACGAATACCTGACACTGTGTATGGTTCAGATCTATGTAAGGGACATCATTCCCTGAGTGAATCACATCCCAAATGTCCCCAATATGTCCTGTAATACCCCTTCCATATTCCAAACATTGTTCTTTAAGTGATCTTGAATCCCCATCACCATCCAAGGCCATCTGGGATGGAAGGATAGTGTCTTACAGAGACCTTTTATTGATTGTGAATATTAGAAACTGGTGGCTCTGTATATGTCTCCCATAAAAATGAACATCAATCAAAGGAATATTCATCCCCATGAGATTCCTCTATAATCTTAGTATTCCCAATGGCTTACAAGCCTCATTCAACCTCTCCAGATTCAAGGTCCCTCAATGTCAATGTTTATATATTCCCCCTTCCACACGTCATAAATATATCAGAACATATGGACCTCATTCAGCATTGGTCTCATTTGAGGTTTATAAAAGTTATCATATCCACATGCATGAAGTTGATCGACATGCAAAGGAAGAGTGCCCCCACTGGATTCCAGGTTTCCCCGAAGAAGATCAGCTAAAAAGCCCCCTCTTGTTATTAGAGGCACCCCTAGTCGAAGGTCAGGCACCTTTTTTTGGAAAATTCCCAATATCCATTATCCTTATAGGCTATCGGAGGCGAAAGGAAAGTGTCTTGTTGACACCTTTTCTTGACTATGCATATCATGCCCTGGTGGCTCTACATATGTTTCCCACCAAAATAGTCATCAATCAAAGCCAAATTCATCCCTACAAGATTTTTTTTCCAGTCTCCGTATGCTCAAATGAAATTTTCATCTTATCATACCCCAAGATCCTAAAATCTCTTGGATGACATATTATGTACCTCCTTATTCCCAAGTACCCCTGACGTAGAAAATACTCTTAACTGAATAGACCACTTTCCATCTCCCCGTCACACAAGTATGAAATATGCAGAAATTATTTCCCACTCAAAGAAAATGATAATGATCCTAATTTTCTCTTATGAAACTACTCAAGACATCTACATATTGTGAGTCCAAACATCAAGATAAACCAAAAAATGTGGAAAATCCCATAGGGACATTGGGAATGGAAGGCCAGTGTCATGTGGACACCTTTTCATGACTATGCATGTCATGCCTCGGTGGATCTGCATACGTCACCCAAAAAAATGACGTCAATCAAAGTAAACTTCATCCCTAGGAGAGTCATTTCCTAGCTATGTATGCCTATAGTGGCTCTTGAGCCTCATGCATGTCCAGAATCCACAAATCCAAGGTCAATGAAAATTCTTAACCCATATCTGAAGGATACTATAACATTCTCAAATATTTTTCCCAATTCAGGGAATTACCCTATTAAATTTGGTTGATGTTGTTTGAACTAAAACATCAGTAATAAATTTGAATTCCAGGAATGTGATCTACCGGCATGAAAAAAAGGAGTCGTTATGATTTCCAGAGGGAAAATATGCAGAATACACCTATGTGTAAAAGTCGAGTATTGGTTCGCTAAAAAATGCATTGAACCATCAGAAAATGCATAAATCTTGTTTGGTTGAAAACCCAGAAAGGGAAGCCTAAGAAAAAAAAAATTTATAACTGCTAAGCCTGTATCAAGTAGGATTTGGAAAATTTATGGTTATAATAAAAAAGGCACAAAAGTTCATGAGGTGTTCCATAAAACTTCAGCAATAGTCGAACTACATTCACTGAGTCCCTTGGCACAGGAAAAAATTATAGCTCAATTTGGTTATCTCTATTTACTGATTTCAAATCGTGGTTTAAAAATTAACAGTTGGCTAAAATAATGCTTAAAGGAAGAGATAGAAAAGTGGTATTTAAAATCACAATCTGTTTCACTGGGTTTAGCAAAAATGGAGGAACGTCCCCAATTCTGAGTCTCTCTAGAGTACAAAAGAATGGGGGAGGGTACATTATGTAATTGGTGACATAGTAACAATAGGGGACGATTCTACCTTTCCAAAATAATGTCCAGTGATTTTCTTGGGCCATCAATGGTTTTTTCCGAAGATGTTATTTCCTCTGTCTCGACTTAGAATGTTGGGTGCACCCACTCCATGACAGCTTTAAGGCCCTTCCCTTCCTTTTGGATTGATTCATGATTGGAACTCAAAGAGTCTAGTTTCTCCCTCAACTTGGTTTTGTGGGATTTACACTCATTCATATCTTCCTCTCGATCTTCCACTAAATCATGATCCTTAACATCCTTGTTTGTAAGATGATCAAATTCATCTAAAATAACTTGGAATGTCGCCACCTGGTGATGGGATGAATTAAACCTATCCAGATTTTCCTTTCAGGATAAGATGTCTTATCAGGAAAAGGAAATTTGGTAAGTAAGTAAATGAATCTGGTGATAATCGTAGTTTCTGAAACCCAACTCCGCAAATAATATCCTAAAATTGTCAACCACATTGGTGAAATTTGCCTAGGGTGTCTCCACAACGAGAGAACGTAACTGGAGCCATGCCTCTTTGTGCACATCCTGGTGTCTCACCATGGCACTAGCACTTCAATCCCCCCTGCTGCCACATGTTTTTAAGTGGTATGTTTCACCATAGGAGTGGGAAAAGACTTAAGCCTAGTCACCCAAGGTGGGAGACCCTCATTTCCCTCAGATTTCCTAGCCTCTTGAGTTGAAGTCAGAGGACTAACTGTGGTCTCCATGATGATTATAGATGCTCATCTTGTTCCCATCCCATCAAGATATGGGTAATATTCATGGGAGGGGGTAGTCTAAATCTATCCACAACAAAATGGGTTGTACTGATGAAACCCCTCCAAGATGCTTTTTATGAAAGATTGAGCGCCTTCTCACCACGAGAGCGGGATCTGGAGGTGTATCCATCTTGGTTGCTGATAGAATGGAAGTAGAAGGCATGACCATTGCACCTATCAAGATGATGGAAATGTGTGGTGTTTTTCTTAGAGAATAAAAGGGACATGAAAAAATCAGGGGTTTCTATACCTGATAGACTAGTTCTTTCAGTATCCTTGTGGGGTAACAATAAACACATATTTGGGCATACACCAACGATAGGATGGTGGGCCCCATCATGTTAGGAATGATAATCTCTCTAGCAGCACCTTTGTGCATCATCATGAGCCACAATTGATGGAGACCAGAGGATGACATTATCCCCTTAGTCGAACAGCCGGAAGAAACACAGTCTATTGAAGGCATCCAAACTTCATGGAAAATCAATCGGGGAGGTATGGTTCACAGATAACTACTCGATCTACACGGGCGGTGAGCATCCCATTTCAAAGACTGATGGGGTATGAACATTCCTCCAAAGAATCTCCCCTATCATCTCTCAATGATCCATGATTGGTAAGATGTGGTGAAAATGAGGATTGAGAGGCATCATTCAATAGCCAGACCGCATTAGTAGCAGTCAATGTATGGGGATGAACAAAAAAATGCTGAGAAGAGCCGGATGAAAGATTGAATGGGGAACCTGTGCGGTATGACAATACTCATAACATGGGAAGTGATCCACTATCCACTCATACATGAATTGGAACAAACCACTGAGACGTTTTGGAGACCTTCCTTCTTGAATTTGTCCTAAAATTCATAAATATTGTCGAGGGTAGGAAGGGCCAAATTAATGGATCATCCTTCCGCCAGCATCACCTCCATAATCAAGGTTGAGGACCAAAACATGTTGTATACATCTCAATATGGGAAGAACCATTCACTTAAGAACATGGTGAAGAAACCTGTTATCCTAATCATAGGTGAAATGTCGGCCAAATCTCCTATCCCCATGAGGCATTGCCCTGCATCAAGGGTAGCCTAGTATGACCCTAGAGTCTGACGGCAATGAAGGGTTGGCTAAGTTCAACTATGGAGCGCCTTCAACTTAGGCTCATTAGTCTACAAGAATAACCTTATCCATGATTCGAATGGGATGAGGGAACGAGATTCAAGGGGATGATCCAGTTATCCTGTAGCCATTACCAATAAACTCGTTGTCAAAGGAGACACATGATGAGTGTCTTTCCATGTGGTGGTTGCAGGGAGAAACTCATCTTACATATATTCAAATACATGGAGTGCTCAAAGCTGTTAGATGTCCCACAGACGGATCCCCACCTCTCCATGTAGTAGATGATAGGTTATGGTTCTCGAACACTGGAAACTCAGCACTTTTGGATGGATTTAGCCATGATATAAGTTTGCAAACTGAGACACCCTGGATCCCTGGTGCAAGTCCACTGCCTCCTTCTGGTTGGGGGACTCTAGAGATGTCTTATTCACCTAGAATTCCTAGGCCCTCTCATCGTAGAAACATCCTTTGGCCCACTAGTCCCACATGGTGCTCCACCCTCCACTTGGATTTTCTCGAAAAATGCTTATAATGGACGGGTATTCTCGGATGTCTAGTCTTGGGACACCATTGTGGCACTCGTAATTACCTTGATTCCATGCGGAACATCGCAATATGAAAATGTTTTCCTAAGCAGAAGCAGTGGTGATTTATTTAGTTGGGGAAATTTTGGCATGGTCAGGATCCTCTGGTGCCTCTAAGAGGACGAAAGGAAGGTTGGGATCATGCATCTTCCGGGGCACATCAAAAAGATAACCAAATCCAAAAAGGGGTAACTAAACAGGAAACAGATAAGTTATAATCTTTAGAATTAAGAATACCATTAGAAAGTCGGAACAGGGAATGATGTGGGTTTGTATATTACCATCGTTATTCCTTTCCATGGTGGACCATGTCTTCATCTATTTGTCAACATCCTAGGAATCAGCCATTGAAACCTACCTAGGAATATCCAAAAGCCAGTTAGAAGTCAGTCCGATAAGAATTGTTGGGAAAAGGCTAGGAAATAAATGGATAAAGGACATAAATAATGTCTGAAAAGGGCTACTTGTACTGCCCCTAAAACTCGTACGTGAAAATAGATGTTCGCGTATAGCATAACACACAAAAACTAATCCACCAACAGCTATGGTATGAGGAAACTATTCACCATGTACAACCATGGTATACAGATTGACTATGATGCAAAGGACCAAAAACCGATGGTTGGTGAATATAATGGTTCGAGGAATGTAGAAACCACGAACCTTGGCCTCAGTTAATTTCACATTCAGAAGTTGTGGATTAAAATTTAAGTCGGTACTAATAGTTTTTGAGGTTTGATTCTTCGATCCAAGTTTGGTATGATAAAAAGTCAGTAGCGTAGCCTTATTCTATGGAAAATCCGGATATTATGTTTTAAAGTCCAGAAACCCATTTGCGGATTCCAAAATGAAGTATGTGAATGAGGAAAATGGAGAGGAATTCGGTTCCCGAAACGTATAGAACAGTTCACAAATGCTATTATTGTAAGGAGCACAGTATGAAAAAGTGAAGGAGTTCAGTAAATCATGAGCACTTTTAACCATGAGAAATGGTAATAGAAAAATGGAATGGGACCCTATATATAGGTTTGGTCCCCTTCAACCAGGTCTACCTAATCTACCACCAATCATTTTAGTTCAGGATCACTTCTACAACAGAATAGTCCCCTTTTCATTCCAAACGAACACCATTCTAATGCAGTCATTTGTAGGGTCCTGAAAATTCTGCTAAGGAGAATAAATACCCTTGAAATCACATTGAAGATGGAATTATTCACTTCATTAAGATTAATAATGAGAAGGGACTCAAATTGAGTTGTATTTATTTGATGAAACTTGTAAGAAATCTAGTTTTCAAATGGCATGCGTACCATCAACATGAAATATATGAGAAGAAGATGGATCGCGAACTTCCAGGTATGTAGGATGGTCTGCGAACTGCTGGCCCATGAGACGATGGCCAATGAGAAAGGAAATATATGAACTATGTCAACCAAAGGAGTTCTACGTGGAAGAACATCCACATATAGTGTCGTCAACCCCTCAGTTTTCAGATTAAGTGGATGATCGGGGTTCTGCAAACCATTATAACTAAGAAACATCTCTGAAAACCCCGGTTGACTGAATCTTCCATGGGTTAGAAAATTCGTTCAATGGGGCCCCACTAATGGTGTCACATGCCCATTAGATACGATCACATGGATGATCTATAAAAGGATCACAATAGAAGAATAAAAAAACACATAGAGAGGAGACAAATAGAGGGAAGGATGGACGATGGAATATTGATGGAAACTCAGAGCTTGCACTCCAGATTTTGTATTGTTTCATCGGCGATGTATGAACCACAAACCACTTCTACCATAGGTACTATCAGTCGCAGACCAAACAAATGGGTAATTGAATAATAATAATAATAACAAATGAAAACCCAACTGGTGAAATGTGAACAAAATACTTCTCACAGATGAATTTCCCACGAATGGTAATTCCCCCTACCGACCTTCAATATGGTTCTCCGCGTAGTGTACCGCTATGTTCACTGAACCCAGAGCCGCGTACCCAATTGAAACGCGGATGTAACCCAAAGTGGTATGGTGATCCGCATACCACTTCGGTACATGGTTGGTGATACCCATGCCCACGTACCACACTGGTATGTAGATGGCCCTCTTTCCTGCATTCCACTATGGTACGCAGAGCCTTCCCCATCCCGTATGAGAAACCAGTATGCAGAATTGGGTGTTTTTTGCTATTGTAGTCTCTGGTTCCAACCTCACCCCCCCCCCATTACCATCCAGTACTCTGTAATCCATCTGCTAACCAGTTCACCGAAACTAGAAAGAATCCTCTTCAAAAGCCATTGGACTTGTATGATCAGGCCATCAGGCGCACTAGACTGCCTCATTGAGCAGACATACCCATAGTAAGCGGAGTCCTAAAGTACCTCCCAACATAGGTGTGGGATTCAAGAATTCCTGTAAGGCTATATTCCCATGGTAACTCAAAGTCCAACCTTGGGGTTTCACATTGAACCTCCATGTTTTTGGGATTAGGTGTGATCACTAGCTTTTCCATTTAATGAGGAATAGTGATCAGTCGATGGAGTTTTGTTCGCTCCCCCCATTGATGTGGAAAAAACTCCCCCCCTTCCCAAAATGTACTTCGGTGTTCTCCCACTTAGGAAAGTACCCAATATTTGGAGTTAGGGCCACGTGACCTTAAAGGTCATTTGACATTCAATGGTTCATCGCTCTGCACCCTCACCCATGGTCACCCCAGCCTCTTCCACCGCGGGCTCTCCCTCCCCCACCAGTAGGGGAGGAGGCTTGTGCATTGTTGAATATTTCAAATACTCTTGTTTCTCACACTAATTCTAACTCACATGGGCATAGATGTTTGGTAGGATTACAAAATCAGCACACAATCTGAACTATGAGAACTCTGATTCCTGATCATATGTCGATACATATGACACCTTCTAAAAGGCCCGAGATCAAAAGGGATCCCATCCATAAAGGGTCCACCCAATAAAGTTCCCCAAATGGGTTTCTTTTATGGGTATGTACCACATGATCTGAACTATGACAACTCTGATTCCGGATAAAATTGGGATACATAAGATGCAAGTGAGAAGGGTCGAGCTCAAAAGGGTTCCCATCGATAAAGGATCCACCCAATCATGTTCCTCAAATGTCCAGCTTCCATGCATAATACCCATACCATTAGATCTATGAGAAATCTGATTCCTGAACAAATCCAGATATGTTGGATGCCTACTAGAAGGCTTTATCTCAAAAGGGTGCCCATCCATAAAGGGTCCACCCAATCATGTCCCTCAAATGGACAGCTTCCATGTGTAAGCCCCACTCAATATAAACGATGAGAACACTGATTCATAACCAAATCAGGATATGTAGGATTCCTTCTAGAATGCCTGAGCTCAAAATGGTTCCCATTCCAAAAGGGTCAACCCAATCAAGTCCCCTTATATATGCAGCTTCCATGCGTAAGCCCAACATAATCTGAACAACATGGGTTCTGATTCCTCTCCCAAGGATATGTTAGAAGCCTTCCTTATGGTCCTAATCCCAACATCCAGTCACCATTTCCCCCCCTAGATGACAATAAGTATCAGAGTTCCATACAATACTGCTAAGTCTACGTCAAATCTATGGAATTAAACATATGCATGCTCAAGATGATCTATAAACCCCCGAGTAACCCATAGACACACTCAAGAATGAACGAAGGATTCATGAAAATATTAACATGACATAAATCTACAAGTGAGTCCCAAAACATGTAACAATACTCCCCAAAAAGGGTGCGGTGAGACTGACCTCCCATCCTCTAGACCAATGGAGTCATCAAGTGTTGTTGGACAAATTTTCAGCCAATGAGTGCATGTCTTTGGAAAGCAGGTCCATGAATCATGGATACTAGGGTCATTGGGTGTTCTTGGCTCTAGGAATAAATCCTTTGGAGACCATCCGATGAAGTTATATCCGAGAAGGACCAATTTCATTAGCGCTTGACCCCCACACAATCACCCGATGGGACCAATAGTTCCCCACAGGGTTAATTCAACCTTCATTAAAAGATAATGATGCTAAAGGGGTCAAAACAAAGGAATGGTAAATTCGACGAGAGCCCATCCCTATGAAAAAAGGGATAGGTGATGATCCACATCGTGCCATGTCCACATCGCCCATAAAATTGCCTCATGAAAAGAAGAACAACCATACATACTAATATACACTAAAATGAAATCAAACTAAAGTATTATGCAATGTATTTTAAATCATAGGCTATATATATTAATAGAGAAATATGTTTAATGGCAGAGATATAGATAATTATATATATACACTAAAATTCCAATAATTAATTTTTCATATAATTATATATATACATTATATGCATTCATTGTGTGTATTTTTTAATATTAATATAAAATATGAATAATTATGAAGAAAATAGTATGAATATATTTTGAAAATGAAAGGATACTAATTTTATGAAAAATGAGAATGAGAATGGTGTTATAGAGGTCATCATGTTTACAGTGAAGCATGCATACAACCCTTTTGAAATCATTGGTCCGTGTTTACATTGTTTTTATTAAATAAAAATTAATTTTGGGTAATTAGAAGCACATTTTACTTTTTACTCAATAGATGAATGATATAAAAGATGGGATAAACACAGGAAAAAACTAAATATTGATAATGAATAACATGATTAATTGATTTATGGATCATCTAATATGAATTAAAGTGTAAATGATGTTGGTGATTGTATGGATGAAATAATATTGGAAATTGAAGATGAACTTTGTGATTATCCAAAATTATTTGATAAATTAATGATTAGTTCAAACAAACCATTGTATACCAGTTGTAATAAATATAAAAAAATTTCAGCTATATTGAAGTTATATAATTTAAAAGTTGTCATCGGATAGAGTGACACTAGATCTACAAAACTACTTGGTCTCCTGGATAATATGCTACTAGAAGAAGATGATCTCCTTTATCAAACATATGATGGTAAAAAAAAATTTGTTCAATGGGTATGATATCTATAAGAATAAATTTTTTCCAAATTATTTTATATTATTCTTATAGGACCATGAATCACTTAGGAAACTCCATAAATGTGTTTTTTCTTGATATAAGAATGATGAATAAGCTTCATGAAAAAAATATTTTATTTACTACCATTCCAAGGTTTATCAGGCTATATGTATGTTAAGAGACAACTAAACAATTATCATGGTAAATATATACAAGAATTAAATATTGGAAAAAATAACACCTATAGGACACTCCTCATTAGATTAAAATTAATTATCAGTATCATGAATTTTTCAATGAGTCATGAAACCTCTATCTTGTGATATCTATAAATGGAATGAATTCTTTTTCTGTACAAAGTAATGCTCACAATACATGGTTTAATATTTTGGAAAATTATAACTTCTCATAGTTGTTATTTATGAAGGGAAAATAAATTAGGTTTTCATTGTTTATATTTTAACAAAAACAACCTCATAATAATAATGATTTTTATTTGGCCACATTGATCAAATATCTAAAACTAATGTGGGATACCAGTGTTACATTGTATAATTCTCATAGAAGTAAATAGTTAACATTGAGAGCCACATTTTTAGGGATGATAAATGAAATTATTACATTTTTTTCTAGATATAGATTTAAAAAAATTGGGGTGTCCCATTTTTACGAAGGTGCACATTCAATTAGGTAAAACATTCATAAAATAATTTATTTTTAGGGAATCAAAACATTTCCCCTGATGACAAAAACAATGTCCCTAGAAGACATCATTAAAAGGTAATATAGAACTAGGCACAACACACTCCTCCTTAATGGGTAATCAATCATTAAAAAAGTAAAATATATTGTCACTATTATTGATAAAAAAATTAGATAAAACTTACAAGTTCATATTGAACAAATAGACCAGTTTTCATTGAATTTGATTTATGGAATTGATTAAACATCAGATATTTTCTTAATGTAATGTATGTATAAAAATTTATAAGATATAGTTTTATTAGGACATTAATAAATGAACCAACCCAAATAAGTGATTGAATTTAAGCTTGGTTGTAAATTATTAATGTGGGTATTTGGGATGTGTAGGAACATGTGATGGGTGAATGATGAACCTTTATTCCTCTAGCAACTTACATACTATCCTAATAAGCAAAATCTCAATTTTTCAACATCCTTAATGGTGTAAATGTTCCCGAGGATTTTTCCTCAAATATCTACAATATTATGTCAATATATATTTTGAAGATAAAGGGTTTAAAATAAGATGATATTTATGTTATTATAAAATATTTAATTAATATGTCATTAAATTAAAATCTTCCAAAAAAATAGGACACGCATTAGACAAAATTTTCTTGTTTTTTAAATCCTTATGCATAAGTGTTATAAACCTAGAAGATTTCCATTCTCAGGAAAATAAATTTATATCATATTATTTGAACTGGATATATTCCTCATATTATCATTATTTGATATAATTTTCCACCTGATGGTTCACTTTGAAAGATATATTAAATTATGGGGTCTTGTATATAATATATGGATGTACCCCATTGAAAAGTACTTGAAGATTTTGAAATGGTGTGTCAAGAATTGATTTCATCTCGAATGATGTATTGTAAATTAATATATTTATTTAGAAGATGTAAAATTATTTTCCAATTACATATTATATGTTGATAGCATTTGTCTCCCAAAATACCATCAGAGATGATTCATTATCATCAATGTGATTTTTGATGGAGATTTTGTTACAATTATAAATCCATAATGGGATGAAGATCACATTTTTATTTTACATAATATTACAAATGTTTCCCCGTGTGTTGGAACCCAAACATAATTTCTTAGGAATTTTAATCTATCAAAGGATGAAATATGGGTATCATATACAGATAATAAATAGTTATTATAATTATTTCAAGATCATACATATAAGGATTTATTTTCAAATATGAATTCAATTTCTGAATGACATCAATGGATTTTCAGAAGAATAAATTTTCATGTGTTATCTGAAAATTTTTAGGTAATTATCTATTATATTTTCAATATGATGGAATAAAATTAATTTTTGAAGATAAAAAATAGTAGAGTTAATCATAATGTGTAAGTGATGCTTGTGTGGGGTTCCATGGATTGAAATCCAAATTATGTGACTATGTCATACTTTGGGATCATCAAAAAAAATATGAGTTGGATTATACAACATTACTAGATCCAATTTTCTACTGGAAATGGGTTATAAATAGGTGTGCAGATAAAGTCAATAAAATGGTCTTCAGAAATCTGAATATCAATGTGTAATGTCACAAGGAAGAACTATACATAATTTCACCTTAAGAAGCATATTTATTTTATGCCCCATTAACTAAAAATAAAAATTGGTCAAGAAATATATTGGTGACTAAAAAATTCAAGATAAAATTAAAATTCAATTTAGGATGACGCTTTTAGAGGAAAAACATAATTATTTTATGACAGTACCAATATAGATAGATTATTAATCATGATAGGTGACAACATGGTGGGGATTTGGATACTTTATAGAGAATCAGATCACCATATACATTTAAAGAAGAAAAGTTTTATTCAAGAAAATGGTTAAGATTATAATGGATCTTATTTTCCATGTATTATTTTTAAATATTGTATGGATTATTTTAGTGACCAAGAGTTGAGAAGGCGTGTGATTCTCAGGCCAGATGCTCTAAAAATAAATGTTTGAAATATATTAAATACCACTTGCGAACAATATTCCTGTTGAAAATTAAAATAACATCTAAATGGGTGACTAAATTAGAAATCTGAGGGCACCATTTAGTTTAGAATGTGATTTTTATCCTAGAAGAGACTTAACTTTAGTCATCGTGGGTTGTTTGTGGAAAAGTGGTCACAAGCATAGAATGAATAAAATGAATAAATTAAATTAAATTATTTTTTTATTTTTGATGATGTTTTTCCCTAATTTTCCTATTTAAATGCATGCTTTTGGAAATTTTTAGTTTTAGATGCATAACCATGAAAATCATTGGAGATCCATGGGAGAGAGTGGAACAAGATTATATTGATGGAAAATGGTCAGATCGAGGATCGATGACCGATAAAGGAATGAATTGAAGTATCTTTATAAACACTATTAAACTGCATCATTATTCCTCGTCAATTTATTTGAATCAAGGTAGGGTAGTTGTCCATTTTTTTATTCAGTGTTCCTTATTCCAATAATGATCACGGATCAATCGACCAAAGGACTCATCAATGGATCCTATGAATTTTTGGGATGTGAATATTTTATTGTGATTTTGGGAGAATTACTTTGATTTGTTGATTTCTTTGTTTTTATTCTCACAAAAATGAATCATGATCAACATGAATATTCATCAAGATTCATTTCTCTTAATCTTTCTTCGGCATTTCCCCCCCAAATCATCATTCACCATGGGAGTTATTTGTTTATAATAGGGTTTCAAATATCCCGATCAATCGATCATTGTGGCCCCATTTCCAGGTGCAATGGTGTGATATCATAGATATGGGATCATCATGACACAATTGTGGTGTGACGATGGAGAAGGCAGTGAATCAAATTATGTAGGTACCCAATTTTCAATATATTTGACATGTAATGATGAATAATGGAGATCCCATTTTCCTGGAAGATTAAAGGTCTAAATCTTGTTGATTCAGTGATGGCATGACACAAAATATCATGATCTAATTTTTTGCAACAAAGTGATCACTGTATCAAATGCCAGAGCAATAGACAAGACGCACAGATCTAGATCTATATTTCCAGAAAAATATGTGTTACACGATGTGTAATCTAGATCTACATGTCGTGTGGGGACCCATGGGGGTATTTGGGGTTTCAGGATAATCATAAGTATCACACTTCTTGTGACCCTATCACACAACATGTGGAATCTCCATGGAAATTCAACATGTACCAAGGAGGGTACACGAACATGGGTTGGAGTACACGGTTTGGAGCATGTTGTTTACTCCCCCGCATGGATAAGGCTAAGACTAAGTACATGTGATAAGATATAAACTAGTTCAGAGTAACATGAACATGAGTGAGAGCCATGTAATGGAAAATGGGCAAACTACACAGGCATCCTATACACTATTTACATCTACTTGAACATAGGAAAGTGACACAAGACTTTTACATGGGTAGAACCTGGGATCAAGGGAGATAGCATGTGACCCCTTCTACATGTTGTGTACCTTTTTATACATGGATAAAACCATTTTACTCGATATCTTGGAAACAATTTCATTAGGGAGTTTTCCGATTATCCTTTCCCTAAGGGTTTGTATGGAATCATATCTTAATACTACGAATACAATCCCTTCAACAAGTTTTATTAGATAGAATCATTGGAATCCCTTTGAAATACCTTATGTGATATCCTCTATTTATCATTATTCCCTAGGTGGAGTTCATTATATCATCACGAAAAAAATCATCTGGGCATTAATCGTATACAAACCGAGTTAAACCAAATAGATTTGTTGGTATCACCACATGGAAATAGTAGTGATCCTCGTTTGTGTATTGAATCTCTTTAGAAATTCAGCATGTACTTTCTCATGATGAGACCCGATGAGCACTACCTATCGAATGGATTTCATCAATGTTATCATACTCAAGTGTGTGTTCTCCTAGATGACTGCTATGTGGAATCATTGAGATCAAAGCCAAGGATGGTATACTATGGTTTTGAATTACCATTAGACTGTGTGACTTTTTTGAGTATATCTAGATATTCTTTTTATGTGTTTTTTATACATATACCTATGTAGATCTGATTTTGTACCCTTTATTTTATGCATTGTGGTTTCAGGGGGTCATACTATGTATTTTTATACTCACCCCTCCTTTTTATTTTCCCGCACATGGCATGTCTTGTGGAGATGATTCACCTTTTGATAGAGTCCAAGATAGACTAGGACTAGACGATTCTTAGAGACATAGAACAGACTGAGTTGTGTTACTATGGATTTTTTATATTATACCCCAACACTTACCTTTTAGGTTGGACTTGTGTTTTCAAACCATCATTTTTGGTACTATATTTTCCCATGTTTACTTTCTTTTAATTATTATTGTACTATGGTTGTGAGATATAGATGTATCTGTGCATGGTTGTTTAGTGTTTTTACATTTCAGTATTTTGTAGGATTAGATATGTGTGCACGTCTATAGTACATTGGCTAAGACCTCCCATGTCAGTGATATGGCTACTCAGCACTAGTCTCCATCCACTGTCCTATAATAGGTGGGATCGGGGTTTCACAGCATGGGCCCCATTGGGATGGGTCATGAAAGAGTGGTATCATAGGTGTTTAGTTCTTCCTTCTTACTATAGTATGTGAGAATGGATTGCGGAAAGAGTGATATGTGTTCTGAGTTTGTATTTTTTTTCAATGACTCTAGTGTTGGTGTGATGGCTGACATATCCATAAATCAGGAACCTGGTCAACTGAATTTTGACATGATAAATGAGAACAATAGTTTTAGGGAAAACAATGGGACATGCATCATGGGATAATTGGTTGTTATTTTCATGTCCTTATTGAGTCATCTCTAATGATATACTCATTTACCGTGCTACATCTTGTTTACTTCAGTATACCTCTATGACATATTCCAATTAGGATTCAGCATGATTATAAAGACAATCCCCTTAGTGATGAGGTATCAATACAGGGACTAGTTCCAATGGTGTTACCTCCATGTGCTTAGACAGCTATACTACTACATATAGAGCATCATGTGGAACCCGAAGTACCAGTGGATGAGGTGCACAGGTTGAGAGTACTTCATGTTTTTTAGAAAAAGAGGCCCATCATGTTCAAAAGTGAGACCTGAACAGATGTGGCTGATGATTTTCTTGAGGTAGTGACCTATGCTTTTCGTTTATCAGGACACTAGTAGATAAAATGTTGTTCTTGGTAGTGAGCCTTATTTACAAATTAATTGGGTGATTGTGGGATTGGTGACCCAGTTTTATGATGATGTGAATCTTTCATGGATGTAGTTTGAGCGTCTTTTCATAGAGGATATATAACCAACAACATTGAGGTATTTATGTATCCAATAGATTTTGACGCTCTAGTTGGGTAGAAAAAATATTAACTTCGTAATAATTGAATATTACCGAACTCTCCAGTTACTCGATAGATATAGTTCGTGACTATTTCATCAGGGATCAAACTTTTGAGCAATGTCCTCATATAAACATATGAGCTAGTGTTATCCCGCTATGATTTCCTACCTATGTTGGGGTGGTAGAGATATATTTTTTGGTAGATAGTTTTTTATAAAGGAGATACATCTAGTGGTTTCTAGGAGTGGGTAATCATGCGCAGATACATAGGTATCATGGAGACGACATCAATATCAGGGACCTGGACATGTGAGACATTTTAGGAGGAGGTTGTAAGAGAGAGGGTCTATGGTTTAGGGCTCAATGGGTGGGTCTAGTCATCCAATAAAAAGGTAGTGATACTCATGTGATGGAAAGGAACATCTTTCTTGAGATATTAAAACCCTCTATATAGATAAAATAGAGACTATGGATGGGCCTCCGAGGTAATGGAAGTGGAAGGAGGAAAAAGGTTTGTAGGGTAGTAGATATGGAAGAGGATCTGGGAGAGTAGCAGAAGGTGGTTGACTGTAACACACCCAAATGATAAAGGGTTAAATGACTAAATGATATCACTCATGTAACCAAGGTGCACCTTCCTTTCAAGAGTCTGTCTGATTAGAACTTCACAGTTAAGCATGCTTGGCCTGGAGTAGGGATCAGGATGGGTGACCTTCTGGGAAGTTTCCAAGGGTGTGTGTGAGTGAGAACAAAGCACACTAGAAATGACATATGTTGTCCTTTGGGTACTGTCATTAGTTAGATGACTCGTTCGGGCATGTGGGTGGGCCCCAAGGTGGGAACAACATGTCTGCGGGGCAACTGGTGGTACCTGGCGGGCCAGGACCTGACATCCATGTTAAGGAGGGGTGTATATGCTGTCATTGGGCCCTAGTTGTTGCATTTGGTAATAGAGGTGGTACCCAGCCTTAAGTGTGGTGCACTACCTGGGTTTTGATGTAGGTCCCACAATGAAGACGTTGTGCTCTAAATGATATGACTCAAGTTAACAAGGTGCACCTTCCTTTTCGGGAGCCTATCGGATTAGAACGTCACAGTTAAGCATGCTTGGCCTGGAGTAGGGATCAGGATGGATGACCTTATGGGATGTTTCCTAGGGTGTTTGTGAGTGAAGACAAAGAACACTGGAAAGGACATAGTCGACCTGTGGGGACAGTCATTAGTCAGATGACCCATTCTGGCACGTTGGTGGAACCCAAGGTGGGGAAAACATGTCTACAGGGAAACTGGTGGTACCTGGAGGGCCAGGACCCGACCACCATGATAAGGTGGGGTTTTTGTGCTATCATCGGGCCCCAGTTGATGCATTTGGTAACATAGGTGGTACCCAACCTTAAGTGTGGTGCACTGCTTGGGTTGAGATGTAGGTCCCACAATGAGGACGTTGTGCTCTAAATGATATGACTCATGTCAACAAGGTGAACCTTCCTTTTCAAGAGCCTATCTAATTAGAACATCATAGTTAAGCGTGCTTGACCTAGAGTAGGGATCAGGACGGGTGACCTTCTGGGAACTTTCCCATGGTGTGTGTGAGTGAGGAAGAATCACACTGGAAAGGACATGTGTTGGCATGTGGGGACTATTATTAGTCAGATGACCCGTTCGAGGATGTGGGTGTGCCCCAGGGTGGGAACAACGTGTCTGCAGGGCAACTGGTTGTACCTAGCGGACCAGGACCCGATGACCATGTTAAGGCGGGGTGTTTTTGCTATCACCGAGCCCCAGTTGTTGTATTATGTATCAGAGGTTGTACCTAGCCTTAAGTGTGGTGGACTGCCTAGGTTGAGATATAGGTCCCAAAATGAGGACATCGTTCTCTAAATGATATGAATCATGTCAACAAGGTGAACTTTCCTTTTTGGGAACCTATCTGATTAGAACTTCATAATTAAGTGTGCTAGTCCTGGAGTATGTATCAGGATGGGTGATCTTCTTGGATTCTTCCCAGGGTGTGTGTGAGTGAGGACAAAGCACACTGGAAAGGATAGGTCCCACAAGTGTGGAGCACTGCTTGAGATGTGATGTAGGTCCCACAATGAGGACAGTGTTCTCTAAATGATATGACTCATGTAAACAAGGTGCACCTTCATTTTTGGGAGCCTATTTGATTAGAATTTAACAATTAAGCGTTCTTGGACTGGAGTCGAGAACAGGATGGGTGACCTTCTTGGTAGTTTCCAAGGGTGTGTGTGCGTGAGGTCAAATCACACTATAATGAAAATGTGTTGGCATGTGGGGACTGTTATTAGTCAGATGACCTGTTCGGGCACATGGGTGTTCCCTAGGGTGGGGAAAACGTGTCTGTGGGGCTACTGGTGGTACCTGGAAGGCTAGGACCTAACGACCATGTTAAGGCTGGGTGTATGTGCTGTCACTGGGCCCCAATTGTTGTATTTGGTATTAGAGGTGGTATCCAGTCTTAAGTATGGTGCACTGCCTTGGTTGAGATGTAGGTCCCACAACAAGAACGTTGTGTTCTATATGATATTAATAATGTTAAGGAGGGGTGTAGGTGCTGTCACCGGGCCCCAGTTGTTGCATTTGGTATCAGAGGTGGTACCCAGCCTTATGTGTGGTGCACTTCCTAGGTTGAGATGTAGGTCCCACGACGAGAATGTTATGATCTAAATGATATGACTCATGTTATCAAGGTGAACATTCCTTTTCAAGAGCTTATCCGATTAGAAATTCACATTTAAGCATGCTTGGCCTGGAGTAGGGATCATGATGGGTGACCTTCTAGGATGTTTTGCAGGGTGTGTGCGAGTGAGTAAAAAACAAACTAGAAAGGACATGTGTTGGCCTGTGGTGACTATCATTAGTCAGATGACCCATTCGGGCAGGTGGGTGTACCACAGGGTGGGGACGACGTGTCTGCGGGGCCACTGGTGGTACTTAGTGAGCCAGGACCAGACGACCATGTTAAGGCTGGGTGTCTGTGCTGTCATCGGGCACCAGTTGTTACATTTGGTATCAGAGGTGGTATCTATCCTTAAGTGCGGTGAACTGCCTTGGTTGAGATATAGGTCCCACAACGGGGACGTTGTGCTCTAAATGATACGACTCATGTCAACAAGGTGCACCTTTCTTTTTGGGAGCCTATCTGATTAGAACTTCACAGTTAAGCGTGTCTGGACTAGAGTAGGGATCAGGATGGGTGACCTTCTGGTAAATTTCCCAAGGTGTGTGTGTGTGTGAGGACAAAGCACACTAGAAAGTACATGTGTTGGTCTATGAGGACTATCATTAGTCAGATGACCCGTTCAGGCACATGGGTCGGCCACAGGGTGGGGACCACATGTCTGTCGGGCAACTGGTGGTACCTGGTGGTCCAGGACCCAACGACCATGCTAAGGCAGGGTGTATGTGCTGTCATCGGGCCCCAATTGTTATATTTGGTATCAGAGGTGGTACCCGGTCATAAGTGGGGTGCACTTACTAGGTTGAGATGTAGGTTCCACAACGAGGACCTTGTTCCTTAAATGATATGACTCATGTCAACAAGGTGCAACTTCTTTTTCAGGGGCCTATCTGATTAGAACTTCACGGTTAAGCATGCTTGGCCTGGAGTAGGGATCAGGATGGGTGAATTTTTGGGAAGTTTCCCAGGGTGTGTGTGATTGAGGACAATGCACACTGGATAGGACATGTGTTGGCCTATGGGGATTATCATTAGTCAGATGACCCATTCGGGCACCTGGGTGGGCCCCAAGCTGGGGACAACGTGTCTGCGGGGCAACTAGTGGTACCTAGCGGGCCAGGACCCGATGACCATGTTAAGGCAGGGTGTATGTGAAGTCACTGGTCCCCAGTTGTTACATTTGGTATCAGAGGTGGTACCCGGCCTTAAGTGTGGTGCACTGCCTGTGTTGAGATGTAGGTCCCACAATGAGGACGTTGTGCTCTAAATGATATGACATGTGTCAACAAGGTGCACATTCTTTTTCGGGATCCTATCTTATTAGAACTTCACAGTTAAGCATTATTGTCCTGGATTAGGGATCAGGATGGGTGACGCTCTGAGAAGTTTCCCAGGTTGTGTGTGAGTGAGGAAATAGCACACTAGAAAGGACATGTGTTAGCCTGTGGGGACTGTCATTAGTCAGATAACTCATTCGAGCACGTGGGTGGGCCCTAGGGTGGGGATAACGTGTCTGCGGGTCAACTGGTGGTACTTGGTGGGCTAGGAATCAGTGGCCATGTTAAGGCGGGGTGTATGTGCTATCATCAGGCCCCAGTTGTTACATTGACACATTGAATTGCTACCACCACCACCCCTAGGTAGTCCATTCTAGACTTAAGGAGCTGGAGGATAGGGGTAGAGACAACATTAGGTGGTCAAAACATATGAACTTGAGGATCTGGGAGAATATCTGATTAGAACTTTTCAATTAAACGTGCTTGGCCTGAACTATGGATCAGGATGGGTGAGCTTTTGGGAAGTTTCCCAGGGTGTGTGTGAGTGAGGACAAAGCACACTGGAAAGGACATGTGTTGGCTTGTGGGGATTTTCATTAGTCATATGACCCGTTCCTGCACATGGGTGGGCCCCAGGGTGGGGACAACGTGTCTGCAGGGAAACTGGTGGTACCTTGCGGGCCAAGACCCGACGGTAATGTTATTTCGGGGTGTCTGTGCTGTCAACTGGCCCTAGTTGTTATATTTGATATCAGTGGTGGTACCCAACCATAAGTTTTGTGCACTACCTGGGTTGATATTTAGGTCCCACAATGAGGACAGTGTTCTCTAAATTATATGACTCACGTCAACAAGGTGCACCTTCCTTTTCGAGAGCCTATGTGCAGTTCACAGTTAAGTGTGCTTGGACTAGAGTTGGGATCAGGATGGGTGACCTTCTGGAAAGATTTCCCAAGGTGTGAGTGAGTGAGGAAAAAGCACACTGGAAATGACATGTGTTGGCCTGTGGGGACTGTCATTAGTCATATGACCCGTTCGGGCACGCGGGTGGGCCCCAGGATGGGGACAACATGTCTGCGGGGCAACTGGTGGTACCTAGGGGGCCAGGACTTGACGGCCAAGTTAAGGCGGCGTGTCTGTGCTGTCATTGGGCCCCAGTTGTAACATTTGGTATTAGAGGTGGTACTCACCCGTAAGTGTGGTGCACTACCTAGGTTGATATGTAGGTCCCACAAAGAGGACGTTTTTCTCTAAATGATATGACTCATGTCAACAAGGTGCACCTTCCTTTTCAGGAGCCTATGTGATTAGAACTTCAAAGTTAAGCATGTTTGGCCTGAAGTATGGATCAGGATGGGTGACCTTCTGTGAAGTTTTTCAGGGTGTGTTTGAGTGAGGACAAAGCACACTGGAAATGACATGTGTTGGCATGTGGGGACTGTCATTAGTTAGATGTCCCTTTCGGGCACGTGGGTGGGCCCCAGGGTGGGGACAACGTGTCTGCGGGGCAACTGGTGGTACCTGGTGGGCCAGAACCCAACGGAAATGTTAAGGCGGGGTGTCTGTGCTATCACTGGGCCCTAGTTGTTATATTTGGTATCAGAGGTGGTACCCATCCTTAATTGCGGTGCACTGACTAGGTTGAGATGTAGGTCCCACAATGAGGACATTGGTCTCTAAATGATATGAATCATTTCCACAATGTGCTCCTTCCTTTTCGAAAGCCAATCTGACTAGAACATCACAGATAAGCGTGGTTGGCCTGGAGTAGGGATCAGGATGGGTGACCTTCTGGGAAGTTTCCCAGATTGTGTGTGAGTGAGGACCAAGCACACTAGAAAGGACATGTGATGGCCTGTGGGGACTGTCATTAGTCAGATGACACATTCGGGCATGTGGGTGGGTCCCAAGGTGGGGATAACGTGTTTTCGGGGAAACTGGTGGTACTTGGCAGGCTAGCACCCGACGTCCATGTTAATAAGGGGTGTTTGTGCTGTCACTGGGACCTAGTTGTTACATTGACACTTTTAATTGTTACCACCACCACCCCTAGTTGGTCCATTCTATGCTTAGGTAACTAGAGGATAGGGGTAGGGACAACATTAGGAAGTCAAAACATATGAACCAGAGGATCGGGGAATGATTCTAGGTATGATCTGGATATTTTATACCTTATCTATAGTACTGATAAACAGAGGTTCTATTAATTCATTTCTTTCTACATACCTTATAAGAGACCAAGAGAGTTTGGTTGATCCCTTAGCTTGACCTTTACCCTTGTAGACTCCTATTAAAGAATACTCAATGATCACACACTATTTCCAATAGAGTGACCTGACTCTTAGAGGTGACAGTTTCTATTAGAATCTTTTCTTAGTATTCTCAAGGAATTACGAAATCATTCTTAGTATGGACTGGTTATCAATAGAACATTCCATGATTGACTGTTTTAGGTGAAGGATATGGTGAGTCCCTAGTGACGGAACATGGTTTTATTTGTATGTGAAGGGGAAAACAAGAAATCGCATGATGGAATCTTGAATTGAAGAGTGAAACTGATTAATCATCAATTGGATAGCCTAACCCTTGGTGAAGTGGATGTTATGAGTTCCCAATTTCAAAATGTAGTAGATTAGTATGAAGACGTATTTCTTATGGATATTTGGATTTTACCTCCCTACTAGGAGACAGACTTATTCATTGATCTACACCCCAATACATCACTGATAACTTCACAAATATATCATATGTAACTCTAAAAGCTTCATGAGATTATGGTGTAGTTGGAGGAATTTCATTGGATGGTATTTTTTTAGACTAAGTGTTTCTCCCTTGGTAGGAATGGTTTTGTTTTCTAAGAAGGTGTATGGGATCTTGATGTTTTTTGTGAACTACCGCTGATTGAAACAAGTGACCATGAAGAAAAAAATGTCAAATACTGAAAATTTATGACCGATTTGATTAGTTTGTTGGGGATCTATGGGTGTTGGAGGTTGACCCTAGGTCAGGCTATCACCAGTTGTGAGTACGGAACAAGTATATACCGAATATGACATTAATATTTTTCTATGTTCATTATGAGTACATGGTGATTCCCTTTGGCATGATGAATTCTCCAACAGTGTTCATGGGGATCTAGAACCAAATCTTCTAGCCTTTCTTATACTGTTTCATGCTATTCTTCCTCAATGATATTCTAGTAAACTTTTTGTCCAGGGAGGATCATGCGAAACACTTGAAGATAGTTTTAGATGTACTCTGAGAGCACCAGATTTATGAAAATATCAGGAAGTGCAAGTTATATATTCATATAGTCCACTATTTGGGACATGTTATATCAGAATATGGAGTAGAATTGGACAGATACAAGTTCAAGGTAGTGTTATCTTAGGAGCCACCTAAGAGCGTAATGGAGGTGTGCAGGTTCCTTGGGTTGTTAGGCTATTAATGATGATTTATATGTGATTTCTTTAGAATATCAGTATCCTTGACAACTTTGAGTCGAAAAAGATAGCCTTTCATGTGGAAAATTTGGAGACAATAGTATTTTTAGCAATTGAGGTAGAGATTGATGAGGGATACTATCTTGTGATTTCTAGAGGAGGGTTTTCAGTATAGAGTGTTTTGTGATGCATCAGAAACCTGTCTTGATTGTGTTATGATGTATAGGAACGAAGCGATTACCTATGTTTCTTGTCGGTTAATACCACATGAGAAGAACTATGAAACCAAAAATATTGAGTTTGCTGCGTTAGTATTTTCACGAAAGATGTGGAGACACTACCATATGGGTGAGCAGTTTATTAGCTACTCAGTTTACAAGAGTCTCAAGTAAATATTCTCTTAGAAGGATCAGAATTTGAGATAAAGTTGATGGCTAGAATTCATCTAGGATAAGAACATCGAAATTTTATATGCTCTTGTGAAGGGGAACCTGGTAGATGATGCTCTCATTAGGATATCTTTTTCATAGTTTTTGAACAAGGTGAAAAAGAAGTTGAGCTCGTTACAACTGTTCTTTTCTATGTGAAGATGGAGTAGCTTACCTCCAGTCAACGGTTGTCATCCCTCTTCACTGGTAGTGATTCAGGGATCTCTACTATAAAACCGACATTAACCATGATGGTATTTATGAGTGCAGGAAAAAAGCACTGACAAATGGTATTTTTATCAGTGCTAAAGAAAGCGTTGATAAATATAACCATTTATCAATTCTTTTTTAGCAATAATAATGGGTACCCATTATTAGCACCTAATTATTGGCACTGAAAAAGGATACCCTTTATTAGTACATTATTTTTAACATTGATAAAGGGTACCTTTTATCAGCACTATATTTTTAACGCTCATAAATGAGTCCTTTATCATCATTTTTTAGTGATGATAGTTGTCCAAAGAAATAAAATGAAATAATTATATAAATAAAAATTGATTTTATTTAAAAAATATTACAAATTTTATTAATTAAAAAATTATTGATAAAAATGAAAAAATTGATTATACTATATATAAATTATAAATACTAATAAATAGTATGTATTAAATATATAAATATCCCAAATGAAAATTAAACAAATTATTATTAAAAATAAGTAAATTGAGAAAAATATTAAATATTTTATTATATAGATGATTATTGATAGCGTTAATAAATAATATATTTTAAATATATAGACATATATTAATGTATATAAATAAGAAATATATATTAAAAAAATATTTATTCACTTTAGATTAAATAGTCATATATTTAGTGAATGATGTTTTATAATTAAAAATTAATATGAATTATAAATATTGACTAATTGCATAGTGTAATGGACATATAATTGAATGGTGTTTGATTTTTCTATTTAACATAGATCAAATGTGTGTTATATAGATTTCACATATACGTAATTAATGCATTTTTATATACAATTCACAGACAATAAACATAATCATTTTTTCTATATTATTAATGTGTAATTATTTTTTATTTATTCAATTTCACTCATTTTTTACACGCATGTACATGAAATTAGATATTAATTAATAATGTAAAAAAATATTTGTAAAAAATTGTTTATAAAAAATATTTATAAATAAATATATCCATAAATAAATATATTTAAAAATGTAAATTCTATATTTATAAAATTATATATTTATAATTATAAATAAATATATATATTTTAAAATTATTTATATAATTAGAAATTTATAATTATATATATTTAAATAATTATTAAATTTATAATAAATTTACATAAATAATGAATATATTTACTATATTTATATATATATATATATTTATTATATATATATAATTATATAAATATATATAATGATATAAATATTATTTTTTAAAAAATATTTATATAATTATAAATAAATAATTTTATATTGAAGTAATTATAAAATTATAATAAATATATTTAAATAAGGAATATATTTACTATATTTATATTTATTAATTATTTATTAATTATTTATATTTTCAGATTATATTATTTATAATTATAATTATATATTCCTTAATCATCTCTTAAGTAAGAAATGCTAATAAAAGAAATATTTATCGGTGATTTCATTAGTGCTGATAAAGATGAGGGTTTATCAACTCTAAAAAGGAACTGAAAGATAACTACCTTTATCAGTTCTAAAATAGCGCTAATGAATATGACTTTTATCAATGCTTAAATAATAAGCACTAATAAAAGGACTCATTATCATTACCTTTAAAAAAGTGATGTTAAAAGTGTCCATATCTAACTAAAGAAGCCTAACATGTTGTGAACCTGTCGTGATATCAAATATTTCCTTTTAAGATGTCCATTCATGGAACTCTTCCTCGGTGAATCAAAGCATGAATCAAACAAATGCACTCAAATCACACAAAACCACTACCTCTAGTTGCTCGAACATTGTCTGGAATCCAGAGTTCGGTTGTAATTTGGGTTTCCAAATAATACATCGAGATCTAGATCCAAGGGTCTTGGATTTTCTTCAACCTATCGTGTTAGGGATTTTTTTCCATTAAAGGTTTGTATTTTCTTTCAGTATTTTCCATTTTGAGATCTAAATCTGAGGGTATTAAATTTTCCTTTATAGTTTCTGATTTTCTTTCTTTATTTGGGCTTCAGTTATTGTATTATGTTTTGATTTTTTTTATGATCTATTTTTTTTCATGATTAATATTTTCGATATCCTGTTTTGGACATTCTAAATTGTTTTTTTGAATCAATATTCTTCGTTGTCTATATCTATACACCATCTTGGTATGATATTTTGAATCAATTTCCATTGTAGGTTCCAATTAAATTTATATAGAAAATCAATTCACAGAATGATGATGGTGTAAAGTACCAACACAAGATGATTTTATACAATTCAGGTATGTTAATTTATTTATTTAAATTATTTTTTAATATTCTGATGTAAGGTTTTTTTTAGAAAAATTATTTCTCAAAATTTGGTTGTTTTATATTTATATTAATCTAAGTATGGGTGATAGCATATTCTTTTTTCAATGGCTCATTATATTCAAAATTATTATCGTGTTGTGTTTATTTTACTATGTTGGGATATTATTCTATAAGGGTTACATATATATTTATCAATTTAACATTATTTTATAAATATATGTATTAATATATATGTGTGTGTAAATATATATCGTTCAATATATTTATATTCATTTTCAAAACATATAATGTAAGGGTGATTTTATAATTATTTGTTCACAAATTATGGTTCTGGATTTCCAAATTAGGAAGGGGATATATTTTTTTCCTTAAAAATTATGTTTATATGTGAATTTATTTTTCAATTGTTTGTATTATAAATTCCATGATATATATATACATATATGTGTGTCTTTAAATGTGTGTGGGATTGATGTTGCAAGGGTTGGTGTCTTTTTCCCATTTGTTTCTGATTTAAGCTTTTTATTTGTATTATTGCTTTATGCAAACTTCTTTATGGACCTCCCTACAATCTCAAGGATGGGTAAACACATATTAGATGGCCTCTCTATAATCCTTAGTTTTCTATATAATTATTTCCAAAAAGAATAATGGAAGTAATCAAATTCTATATTTTAGACATTATTTTCAGGTATTTATCATTTTAGGCCTATATATACATTTTTGGTCTATATATAAATATAATTAACAATAATATAATTTATACTTAAATAACTAAAAAATTATTATAAACTCATGTCACTTTTAAAATAATAAAATTATATTACTATATGTACATTTTTCTAATAGAATTTAACTTTATAAAATTTAAATATTTATATTTTATACAAATTTACCCAGAATAATAATTATTTGTAATTAATAAAATTTAAAAATCATTATTAATAGTAGTTTTTAGTTTAATTAGAAAAATAGTATTATAGATATTCATCAAATAATAAGTTATAAATTTAAACAAATTTAAATAAGATAAATAATATATATATATAATTATATTCAAATAAATTTATCAATATATTACATATATATATATATGACATATATATAATATTTAGGTAGATTCACATTGTTTAACTATATATTGAATGAGGAGTGACCTCCATTTAATATTTTTTGATGATGGAAGGCGTAGACCCCATTCAGGTTTATTACCTATCAAGGTATGTGTGAACAAAGTACATGCCTACATCGACCTCTTTTTTCAATCATTTAAAACCCTGTCATTTTTTTAATAAAATCAAACCTATTAAAAAAATATTTTACCGAAAAAAAACGTTATAAAAAATCATTAACCAATTCTTTTATTAAAGTCTTATTCGGATCCTTGTGGATAAATTATAGGATAAAAATGAAAGTAATTCATCATTAACTCTGCCTACACATCAAATCAAATAAATTAATTTTAGTAACATACACTCATTAGTTGAAATTACATTGTATCATCCCAAGACCTCGAGGCTATGAAATACTATTGTTACATATTCTAATTATTCCACCTCCACCCTCTTTATTTCTTTCTCGCCCTTCACTCTACAGTTTCTTCGGTTATGTGGAACTTTGCTCTGGAATGAGTTTTTTGGAAATGGAGGCATCAATTTAATAACTATTATCAATGTTTTAATTCTCACAAATGGAGTAATTTCCTATTTTAGAGGACACAATGATGTAAATGTGTGGCATTTCACCTTGTACTTCATTCTATATTCTAAAAGGCGTAATGTCACCAATTTGAGAGAATTACACCATTGAAACTAGTTATTAACATGATTCCTCCATTTCCCCAAATTCCTTCCAGAAAAAATCTCCACAAAATGAATGATATAGTGAAGGGAGATAAAGAAATTGAGAGGGTGGATATGGAAGAATCAGAATACGCAACTGCAGTGCTGTGCAGCTCGGGGGGGGGGGGGGGGGTCTTAGGTTTCTACAATGTAATTTCAGCTGACGAGTGTATATTATTGAAATTAATTTATTTGATTGGATGTGGGGGAAAATTTAATGATGAATTAATTTCATTTTTATCCTAGATTTTCCACAATTATCTGAATAAATCTTTAATAAATTAATTGTTTAAGGATTTTTTTATAATGTTTTTTTTATAAAACATGGTTCTTTTTAAATTTTTTATTTTATTTAAAAAATTATAGGGTTTTATATGATTGTAAAAATAGGTCGATGGATGTGTGTGCAATGTTCACACTTGGAGAAATGGTCTATAAGTCATTTAAGATGTGTAGGAATCAACCACAGCACAATTAGAAACATGGTGGGACCGCTATGACTCAATGTGTCTGTTATCAGTTTAAAATTGATAGTTTAGTTCAAAAAATTTCATTCAATTAAAACAAAGAAAACTCACTTGTATATTCATAATAATTCAGTACATTGATTCATAAGTCCTTTGTGATGTATAATAATTGGCCTCATGTCAATCTAATACACGATGTGATAGGTATAGCTCAATGTGTGTGTTTCTCTTTTAAAATTACATTTTAGTAAAAAACAATTCACATACTCCAAACCAAGAAAAATCATTCATATTGATTTGATACTTTAGTAAAATAATATAAAATTAATTTGAGATTTTTAATAATCAACTATACCTGAATCTGATTTATGCTATTACCAGTATGACTTCAAGTGTGTATTTTTTTTAAATGACATCAATTTTAATAAAAAGGAAAACCGACCTACTAAAAACTAATAAAACACAATCATATTGTCTTTATAATTTAGTTAAATGATCTATAAGTCATTTGTGACATGTATAAGTATATTTCACCTCAATATGAGGCAGGGTGTGCCCGATATGACTTAATGTGTCCGTTGTCAGTTTAAAATTGAATGTTTTCATCAAAAAATTTCACTCAATGAAAACCGAGTAAAGGTGCTTGGATTTTCATGATAATTTAGGAAACTGATTCAAAAGTCATTTTTGATGTGTAATAATCAATCTTACATCATACTGATATATGATGTGATCGGTATGATTCAAAGTGCGTGTTTCCAGTTTAAAATGACGTTTTAGTTAAAAAGGCATGTGACGTACTCAAAACTGAGAAAACGTGCCTAGATTGTTTTCTCTTCATTTAAATTATAAATTCAATTGAGGATGACCCTTTCATTGTGACATCACTATCAGTTCATGCCAGTCCCAAGGTAGACAATGTGTTGTTCAAATATTCTCATGCAGTGTTGGCAATTTGACAAAGAATGTCAATGTAAATCGTGTTAACATTGAAACTTTGGATTGTTTTGAGAGTTTGGTACATGTCGGAATCAGCCACACCTCAATATGAAAAACTATGTGACCATTATAACTCTAATTAATTATTTATTTTTTAAATTTACATTAATTTTTATAAAATATAAGCTAAATCAATGTGTCTATTATTAGTTAAATATAGAAAATATACTTTAAAAAAATGCCACTCACTGACTAGTGGAATTCTCAAAAACCAATCAAACAAATCAATATTGTCTTGATACTTTATTAAAACAATCCATAAGTGATTTGGAATGTATAGGAATTATCCACACCTCAATCTGATGCATGTTGTGACCAGTATGCTTTTAAGCGCGTATTTATTTAAAATTGACATCAATTTTAGTGAAAAAACAAATTGACCTACTCAAAAAACATATAGAAAAATTAATATTGTTTTGATAATTTAGAAAAATGATCCATTTGTGAATTGATACATTCATGAATAATCTTCACCTCAATCTGATTCATGGTGTGTACGGTATAACTCCAAGTGTGTGTTTTTATTTTAAATTTACGTCAATTTTAGTAAAAAGGCCAACAAACCTACTAAAAACCAATAAAACACATTCAAATTATTTAAATACATTAGATTAATGAAACATAATTTATTTTTGATATTTAGGAATTATCCGCAACTCAATATAATACACAATGTGATCAGCATGAGTCAAAGTTCCAGCTTCAATTTTAAAATTACATTTTATTAAAAAATGATTGATGTACTTAAAACTGAGAAAACACATTCATATTGATTTTATACTTTAGTAAAATGATCCATAATTCATTCGGTACATGTATGATTCAACTACACCTCAATATGTTGCATGGTGGACCAGTATGACTCAAAGTGCATCTTTTTATTTAAAGTTATCATCAATTTTAGTAAAATGGACTAATTTCCTACTCAAAATTGAGAAAAAAATAAGGACTGTTTTGATACATTATTATAATTATCCATAAGTCATTTTTGACCTATAGTGATTATTCAAACCTCAATCCATTACACAATGTTCTCGGTATGACTCAAGGTATCTGTTATCAGTTTAAAATTGAAATTTTAGTTCTAAAAATGTCACTCACTAAAAACCAATCAAACTTGCATTGATTTTATTGATAATTTAATACAATAATTCATAATTCATTTTTGATGTGTAGGAATTTGTTTCACAACAAAAAAAATTCATGATGTGATCAGAATGAGTCAAAAGTGTGTGTTTCAAGTTTAAAATAACATTTTAGTAAAAAACACTAACATACATAAAACTATACAAACACATTCACATTATATTGAGAATTTTGGAAAATTTTCCATAATTCATTTGGGATATACCATAATAAACCACACCTCAAACTGAGGCATGGTGTGACTTGTATGACTTAAAGTGCATCTTTTAATTTAAAATTGTCATCAATTTTACTAAAATGGAAAACTGTCATACTCAAAATTGATCAAACACATTTTGATTGTTTTTATACTTTATAAAAAAAATCCATACGTCATTTTTACATGTTAGAATTATCTACACCTAAATCCTATAAATTATGTGCCATGTATAACTCAATGTGTCTGTTATCAGTTTAAAATCAACATTTTAGTTCAAAAAGTGTCACTCACTGGAAATGGATGAAACATGCTCATATTTTAATGGTAATTTAGAACATTGATTCATAATACCTTTTTGATTTGTAGGAATCCATTTCATTTCAAACTGATACATGATGTGATCATAATGAGTCAAAACTATGTGTTTCAAGTATAAATGTCATTTTAGTTAAAATGACAAGTGACGTACTCAAAACCAAAAAAATTATATTATTTTGATACTATAGGATAACGATCAATAAGTCATTTGGAAAATTGTGGAACCAAACAATCCTCAATCTGATTCAAGGTGTGACTGGTATGAATCAAAGCGAATCCTTTTATTTAAAATTTTCATCAGTATTAGTAAAATGGAAAACTCTTCTACTCAAAATTGAGAAAACACATTCGGATTGTTTTAAAACTTTAAAAAATGGTATATATTTCAATTGTGATGTGTAAGAATCAAAAAAACCTCAATCTAATACATGACATTCCCGATATGACTCAAAGTCTCCATTATCAGTTTATAATCACTACTTTAGATCAAAAAGTGTCACTCACTAAAATGAAATCAAATTCAGTTTGATTTTATTTATAATTTAGGAAAATGATTCATAAATATTATTTATGTGAATGAATCTATTTCACATCAACTAGATACACAATGTGAACATAATGAGTCAAATGTATGTGTTTCCAATTTAAAATGACATTTTAGAAAAAAAAGACAACTAATATACTGAAAACAAAGAAAACACATTCATATTGTTTAGATAAATTAGGAAAATGATCCAAAATTCATTTTAGACATGTTGATATCATCCACACCTTAATCAGCATGGTGTGACCAGTATGAACTTAAGTGCATATTTTTATTTAAAATTTACATTAATTTTAATAAAATTAACACTTTCTGTTAATTTATTTATTTATATTATTACTAACATAATAATTGTTTTCTTATACAGGTGTGTTATTTTGATTGAGAATGGTTGGTTCATTTTAAAATAGCATGAGTTGGGTCAGGATTAAATGACAAATGAATTTTTATGTTTTTTAATGTATGTAATAATTTGTATTTATGTAATTGTATAAACCAATGTTTGAAATGTCTATAATGTAGTGTTTTTCTTGTTTTTGTTTTATAAATTTCATTTCATTTAAATCCTATATTGTGACTCTTTTTTTGATATATGGTATGTTTTTGGTGTTGTGGTGTGCTGTTACAGCACACTATAAAGGTGTTGCAGTGTATTGTTATAGCACACTACAGTATGGATTTTTATCAACGTATATAAAGGACACATTTATTAGTGTGGTTAAAAGCACTAATAAAGGTCTTCTTTATCCGTGATTCTATGTGCACTAATAAAAGGTCCCTTATCAAAAAACTTATAAGCATAGATAATGGTATATTTTATCAATACTTCAATAACTGTAGATAAAATACACTTTATCATCACTTTTATAAGCCCTGATAAATGTTGCCTTTAGCGGGGCTAAATTAAAGAGATGATAAATTGTTCCATTATCATTGCTTTTAAAAGAGATGATAAAGGACCCATTTATTAGCAGTTTTTTAGCATCAATAAAGGAACCCTTTATCAATTCTTTTTCAGCACTGATAAAAAACTGGAGCTTTTAACCTCACTCATATAGTTAGTGCTTTTCTAGTGCTGATAAAGGTCATTTATAGTATTGTTAAAGGAATTTTTTGTATTTGTAGAGGTACATCAAGGGGATAATGACTGTGAGACCCTACGTACTAAGATATCCATAGGTCATGCTCTTGTTGGATTTTAGAAATGTATAGTGCAAATTGTTCTTTTCAGAGGACGCACGATGGTACCAATGATGTTTTTGGAGGAGGTTCAGAGAGAGTTTCATATGTCTCCATTAGTAGTGCATATAGGTGTGTAAAGAATGTACCAAGACTTCTGAATTTTTTTTTGGTGGGCATGTATGAATAAAATATTTGTATAGTGTGTCTCTAGATTCCTTACTTGTTAGCAAGTAATTGATGAGCACCATGTTCCAACCAGTTTAACTCAACCCCTTGATGTTCCAGAATGGAAGTGGGATGGGATAACCATAAACATAATGAATGGATTACCACGTATGTACAGGGGACATGATTATATATAGGTGATCATAGACTGACATACCAATTTGAGCCACTGCTTAGTTATATCTGAAAAGAGTTAAGTAGAGAATTTGGGATGCATCTCCCTTCAGGAGATAGTCCTAATCTAGGGAGTTCCATCGACGTTCTTTTCTAACTGTGATTCTCGATTCAGATCCTGTATATGGAATGGATTGTAGGAGGAATTTGGGACTTAGTTATACTTTAGCACAAAACCTCACTCCCAAACTGATGAACGGACTAAGAAAAGCATTCAGGTTCTGGAGTAAATGTTGTGAGGTTCTGTGTTGGACATTGGCTATTGTTGGGAGGATCTCCTCCCACTAGTGGAATTTCTATAAAACAATAATTACCTTTCCACCATTAGGAAACATTTTAGGATTTTTACAAGATACCATGATGGTCACCACTTTGCTGGATTGTCCTAGGATATTCACCACTCATAGGCCAAGAGTTGGTGTGAGAAACAATCAAGAAGTTTCAGATCATCTAGGAGCAGTTGAAGATTGCATAAATCCTTCATAAGTCATATACTAATAGATGAAAGAGGCCTCTGGAGTTTGAAGACATAGAACATGTGTTTCTATGGGTTTCACCTCAATGTGGATTATATAGATTTTTTTTGGGGCGTCAAGCTATCACTATGGTTTAATTTTCATCTCCATATACTTTATGGAGTTGGTGAGGTGACATACCACTTAGCTCTACCTCTGTATTTTGACCACATACATGACGTCTTCCACATGTTGCAGTGGAGGAGGTACATACATGACCCATAAAACATTATCAACAGGGGTGAAATTGACATAGAGGATGAAACTACCTCTGTATAGTATCTGGTAGATTTCCATGACCAGTAGGAGAGGATCATTCATGGGTGAACGATTCCTTTAGTGCATGTCTAGTGGAAGCACAAGAACCTCCAAGAGATAATGTGGTAGCAAGGGTCTTATATTCATGCCATGAACCCACATCTTTTTTAGCCCTTGTTTTAGCTTTTCACGGACATAAAGCTCCAAGGTGGGGGGAATGTAATGACTTGAATTTTCCATGATTTATTGTTTGGTATTGTATGGATTATTTTCGAGACTGGTTGTTGAGATAGTGTGTGATTCTGATGCATAATTTTTCTGGAATAAATATTTGAAGTATTTGAAATATATTCAATATCACATGTTTATAAAATTTTAAAAAAATGTATAATAAATTCTAAATAGGTTCCCAAATCAGAAAACTCGGAGGACCATTTAGTTCAAAATACATGTTTTTTCCTAGGCATGACTTAACATTAGTCAGCGTGGGTTGTTTTTTGAAAATCAATCCTTGGTGTAGAATGAATAAAATGAATAATATAAATTAAATGAAATATTTTATTTTTTGATGATTTAGTGACCTAATTTTCAACTTTATGTTCATGATTATTGAAAACATTCAAGGTTGGCCACATAACATTGAAAATCATTAGAGAGCCATTGAAGAGTGTGGAATGAGATTTTGTTGGTGGATGATGTCCGGAATGAGGATTGATGTCCTAAACAGGATGAAATAAAATGATCTTTGTTGAAGGTTACATACACAGCAGAAGCGTGGCAGTTGGGTGTGGCCCAAATTTTCTTTTTTTATACTCTATGAACAATCCGGGATTAATACGATGATGAATACTAGTATCCATGGATTTAAATAAAATATTTAGAGAAATAGAATAAAGGTTTAGGATCTGAGAAAGAGGATCTTACACATTGGGTTTATAATTATTTTATTAATTTCTGAAAAATTAATTACCTATGTCTTTGGTACTTTCATTATTGATGATTGTTGACCATCAGGAATGACCCTTCTGGATTTCCTTCATTGTTCTCAGAAGGATACAAAGTAGAATCCCTCTATTGATGATCCAAACTTTCTCTAATGGTCTCCAAAAAAAAGACACGGATTCTCTGGGTGATAGCATGGTGTAGAGAATGTCTTCTGTCGATTGTTCTTGATCGCTCATTTAAGAACTTATATCATTCTTGAGAGGGAGATATGAGAGGTGTCGAGAGAGAAAATTTTTTCTTTAATAATTCTCAATTAACTGGGTTGTTGAATGATAGATGTAGCAAAAAATAAATCCACATGGGGTTTTAGTTATAATATATAATTGTGAAAAAATGATTAAATGAAATTATAACTATTAGAGAAAACTCTTACCGCATAATAACAATAACAACCCCATTATTTGTGGTGCACCAACTTGCGCAAAAACAGAACCATAAATGAAATCATTTTCTACATAATGATAACAATATTATTATTATTTCCTACATCAGATGGATAAAAATTATTTACTAACTTGCAAATAATTAATTTTTAAATGGAAACGGTCTCGGTATGATTGAACTCCTCTTCCATTTATTGAACACCCGAATAAAATATTTTATTCTCTCAAATAAATATTTTTTTTTAAAAAATAATACATAAATATTTATTAAATGTTCTATAAAATAAATAAATATATTTTATTCATAATTCAGTGAATAAATATTTATTTAATTTATGTAAACATTTTACATGAAAAAAATTATTCATAAGTCTTGAGAATAATACTTATTCCATTAATTAAATTCAAATAGAAATTAATCGAGACCACCATAAATACTAACTGGAAGAACCTCAAGGATTATTTCTTATTGGCATTTGGTGGGATTGTCTAAAGTCCAATATTACTGTCTAGAAATGGGTCAAGGAACATAAGACAAGGAAAATTAAGTCACAATGATGAAAAACACATACAAACTCTCACTGTGTAATATAATCCCGTTGTCACAATATCTCATCATTCAGGTTTCATGATAGTGACATCTACATATATGATTGATACATCATTATTTGACTACCTGAAATAAATATGTTGTTAGGTCATGGAAATGGAATTTAGGGAGATGGTTCTATTTCAATCCAAGGGATGAGATATAAAATTCCATAAATGGAAAGGAAAAAATTCTTCCTTGACTTATCCATTAATAAAATCTTATTCACGAAGCACCCAATGTACCATAATTCTTGTCAACATATGGCATGACAGTTTTCATTAGTCAATAAAATTACATGAGTCGTGACATGTATTAATGATAATCCTAAAGTCTAAAGACCATTACACATGATCACAGATAGGAATATATGATGACACCAAAACATGTGAAATTCCAATTGGTGAGAATGTTCCCATAATCTCTTGTCTTGGAGATTACTAAGTGAAAACATAATGAGAAGAAGTCTCATCCACTTATGAGTACTCTCACCTGATAGTTTTATACTATGTGTCTCATTATATTATGTCATCCAACTATAGAGCTATATTTATGAATATTTTCATATCACTTCAAGGTTCACATCTTAGAGTGGAACTGTTATGACCTTATTAATGTGACAAATACTCTAGGACATTATTATATTATAGTCTTGAAGAACATTGAACAATATTTAATAAGATTTTTAATATTTAAAAAATTATTTATTCATGTAATTAGAGTACAAACAGTTGGTTCTAGGAAACCAACTCTAACAAACTCCCACACGGACTAGAGCCAACTGTTTATGACTTTTAGTCTGCTAGACATCACTTGATGACTATGTTTCTGCTAATACATGGCTTTAGTCAAGGGGTCTGCCACGTGGTGTTATGTGGTAATACTTCTCATAGTAACATCACCTCTCTAAGAAAAATCCATCAATAGATGATACTTACAAAGTATGTGATTCATCTATTGATGTGACCTTAGCACTTTTGCGAGATCCATCACTATATTATTATCACAATAGTGTGTGATGGGATATTTACTCTTAGGAACCACATCCTACTCTTGGATGAAGATTTAGATCCCAACATATTCTTTAGCTACATCAAAAGTTGTGAAATACATATACAATACAGTAGAATCTACGACCACACCTTTCTCTAAGATCTTCTATCTCACAACACCTCCATTCAATGTGAATATGTATCCAATTTGTGACTTCATGTCATCTTGATCAGTCTGAAACTAGTAGCAGCATATCTTCTGATTACTAGTTCCTCATCTCCTTAATAAACCTGGAACATATCCTTACTACTCCTCAGATACTTAAGGATAGTCTTGATTTCCATCCAATGGTGGTCACCTAGATCATCTTGATATCTTCCTACCACACTCAATGCATAGGAAAAATCTAGCCTAGTACATAACATACCATACATGATTGACCCAATCCCTAATGCATTTGCAATCCTTTCCATTCTCTTTTTTCCCTCATGCATCTGAGGACACATTTTCTTGGAAAGATGAATGAAATGTGATTCTAGAAACAATCCTCTATTGGAATGATCCATACGAAACCTGTTTAGTATATTTTCAATGTATATACATTGATTTTGTCCTGGAAATCTCTTGTATATATCAAGAGGGATCTGGATCCCAAGAAAATTTGTTGTCTCACCCAATTCCATAATGGAGAATAATTTATTCATCTATTCCTTAAAAAATTGTATGATTGGTATTTCATTTCCTATAATTAATATTCCATCGACATATACTATTCAGAAAATGACTACACTAACAGTAACCATTTTGTAGACACAAGACTCACAATCATTATTTATAAAACCAAATTCCATTATTGCTACATCAAAATAAATTTTCCATGAACTAATTTATTTTTTAATCTATAAATGTATTTTTACAACTTTCATATCTTATTGGTATCCTTTAGAGTCAAAAACCCTTCAGGTTGTGTCATATATACATCTTCCTAAAGGTTCTCATTAAAGAACACTTTTTTGACATCAATTTTCCAAATCTCATAGTCATGGTACATAGCAATGGCCAGTTGAATTTTGAAGGATTTCATCATATAAACTAGTGAAGAGGTTTCATCATAGTCAATTTCATGATGTTGTTTATAACCTTTTCCAACATGTTGTGCCTTATAGGTACTGACTTGTCCTTCCATGTCTAGTTTCTTCTTGAATACCCATTTGAAACCAACGGGCTTTACATCTACTGGAGGATCTACCAAAATATAGACATGATTTTGGTAGATGAATTCCATTTCTGAAATCATAGATTCTTCACACTTGGATGTGTTTCTGCCACTTATTTCATCCTTTTAGGTTATAGGATCATTATTATCAACTAATAATGATTCACCATCCATAGTTAATATAAAATTGTACCATTCTGGTTCTCAAACCTCTCTTATATTCATACATAGTTCTTGTATCTCTAGAATAGATCTTTCATCCATGGGGATTTGGGGAATCTTTTCCTATACCAACTCTTATATACCTTGATACTTGACTTCATTGAAGTGTATCTTGGTCCCACAATATCTTTTGGATATGTGATCCCTCTTAAGGAATATGGCATGTCTTTCCACTATAAAATTTCTTATGAGAGGTTTTATAGGTAATATCCCCTTATTTACTTAGTGTATCCTATAATGGTAAACTTTGTTCCTCGGGGTGAGAGTTTTATACCTAAAGAGGCCTTAAAAACTCTTCACTTCCCCCCAAATTTAAATTCGATAATAAGACTATTCTTCCACTCCAATGCTCATGTGGAATACCATTTATCTATTTAGACGGTATTTTGTTTAGTATGTGTGTTGTTGTTTGTAAATAATATCCCAAAAAGGACAATGTAAAACATATATGAATCATCATTGATCTCACCATGTCAAAAAAGGTGTGGTTTCTCCGTTCTCTTACACCATTCCACTGGGGTGTGTATGGAGAAGTGAGTTAGGATAGGATCCCAAAATCATGAAAGTAATCAATGAAGTCTTGATTAAGTTATTATCCACCAAAGATTGAGAAGCGTCTCTTAATCTTCTTACAAAACATGTTCTTAACTTCATTCTTGTTTTCCATTAACTTATCAAAGTAATCCGACTTATAACTCAGTAAGTACATATATCCATATCTACTAAAATCAACAGTAATGGTAATGAAGTATGTGTACCCACCCATTTCTTCAACCGGAAATGGTCCAAACATATCGGTATGAACCAATTTAAGAATATAGTTGGCCCTTTCACCTTTCCCACTAAATGGGGCTTTGTTCATTTTTCATTGTAAACATGCATAACATACACGAAGTGGGTTTAGTTCTAAAGAATATAAATATCCAAAATGATGTAACTTTATCAATTATTTCACATTTACATGGGCTAGAGGGTGATTCCAAAGTTGGGTGTGGTATGAGTCATGTGAAGTAGCTTCATTATTGATTTGCATTACTTGGTTTGGGTAATCCAACATGTAAAAACAGATATATAAATGTGTCTTAACAAAGAAAATTCTATATTTATTAAATAAGAAACATTAACATCCAAAATTTAAAATAAATCCATTAGAATATATTTTGGATAGAGAAATAATGTTTTTGGTTACATAAGTCACATAATAGCAACCTTTTAACACCAAGATATTCTCATTCAGCAATGTGAGGTGGTTGTCTCCAACAGCAACAACAGTAAGTCTAGTTTCATTGGAATGTTATAGATCAACCTCCCCTCATTAATTTTTCATGAATCTACTTGGTTACTATATTTGGATACATATGTGAGAACCACGAGCTATATCTAATACTCATTTGGTAGAAACAGATAAATTTCACTCAATAACAAACACACCTGAAGCCTCCCCTTGCTTATTTAGTTGGGTACAGTTTTTCTTCCAATAGTCCTTCCTTCCACATGTGAAAAAAAATTGTCAGGTTCTCTTCCCACCCCCTTCATCTTTCTTTTCATGGAATGGTGTGGAGAATATTTTGTATTAAATCTTTTCACCTTCTCTTTCCTCTTATTAACTATATGGATAGAAGTCTTTTCACACTTCATGTCTTTTTCCACTTGGTAAATAAGGATAATAAGATCTGGAAGAGACGTTTCAATGATGTATATATTAAAATTCAAAACAAAACAAGAGATTCTCTGAGGGAGTGATGCGAGAATGAGATAGGTACACAGTTATTTTGGGATATTAAACCCTATAACATATAGGCATTCAATGTAGCCAATGAGCTTGACTACATCAGGACCATCTAGAGCACCCCCTCCTAGATTACTCTGAAAGAATTCCTTAGAGATCTCAAACCACTCATATCTTTCTCTCTATGGGTAAAGACCATGGAGGTACTCAAGCATGCTATAGTTATCCATGCTTTCGTGAGACTTCATGTGTTCACTTGACATTGATGATAACATCAAACAATCAATGTCGACCACATCATTCATATGATTATCATAGACCAGGAACTCTTCATCACTCTCCTATTGGGAAGGTGGATTAGGTAATGAGGACTCCATCATGTTATATTTATGTTCATGGTTTAGAATTACCCAAAGGTTTGTAATCCATTCCTGGAAGTTACTCCTAGTGAGGATGTTATCTTTATCCAGTATTGATTGTAGGGATAGTGTGGTTGACCAGATTTTCATTTTTATTCTACAATTAAAAGAGATGATAAATAGTACATTCTTGATTAAATTTTATGAGAAATAATAAATTAATTTTATTAAGTCTCACTCAATTTTATCATGTCCTAATGGCCCTCACCATTGAACTCAGAATGTCTTGTTTCTTGGAAATTCTAGTGACTAGGATCCATATTCCCCTTTGCATAACCCAAAATAGGGTTGTTCAAGCTATTTGAATGTATTTAGGTTGGAAAATATTTTCCAACTGTGGGCTTGCATCTCCTTGATTCATTGAGTGGACTCCTCAATCCTAAAATCCTCACTTGGATTTCCTCAACACTTGCCTTAAAATTTACAAAAAATATAGAAAGGGAAACTCCTCTTGATGTAAAATGGTTAAGTCAACCAGAAAATTTCATAAAATATTGTTTTATAAAAGTAATTGTCCAAACAAGGGTTGGTCAAACACATAGTTTTATTGAGTCTTTCCCTTAATCATGTAATGGAAGGCTTATTCTGAATTAATATTTTATTGAGGGATTTTAATCTATTATGCATAAATTGACGTATTATCTTTATCCAATGGGTTTTAATATTAAGTGGAAGTTACATATGTGATTTACCATGCCTTCATAATATTTATGCGTAATCCTAGTTTATTTTAGTTCCAACTTTCATGCTTGGTAATTCATTATTTACGTAGTCACAAAAATATATCACTAATAAAAAACTATGTTAATGGAATAAATAAAATAATGTAAAGAGAATCATCATGTGATCTTCTAATTTGTTAGTTTATCAAGAGGTTGATAAAATAGATGATGACCAAGGGGAGAAACACATTGAACTATTTATGGTTCGTGTCTACAACATTCCACCTGTCCACCTTTTAATCTCCAAGTATTGGTTTCACCTTGGCTCCTTAATTAAACAGTCCCAACAAGATTGGGATCTCCTTCCATTACATATGATTTTTATCTCACGCATAAGTGAGTGATAAAAAGGGAGTTTACATAAAATAAACCATGGGAACACATTCCCAACATATTAATAAGGAGAGATGGCACGAAGGAAACAATTTAATTTAAAATAAATTAAAAGAAAACAAACTGCATACAAAGGTCTAGTCTAGCTCATGATTATCCACATACATTCAATGAATTATTCATTTAATAAAACTATAATTCAATTATTTTATCATTCTCATTATGATAAATCACACTTGAACCAATTAATTATTATCTTTAACTGATCAATCCTTTTATCTTAATCCATTTCTGTATTTCATTGAGATTATCATCCATAACATTGGAGGTAACATAGTGAACACTTTTTTGAATCTATATGATATGTAATTATAAACATTAAAAAACATTAATTTTTTAATTATGGGTAATTTGTTACAGTACATGGTGTGTAGTTCCGACTACACGGTATATACTACCTTCACCATATTCTCTATAGTACTCGCTTAAGGAAAAAGTGTGGGAGGAATACGTCCAAAATATAAAAGTACACGACATGTCTAGTGGGACACATGATTTTTTTTCAATTAGTTACATGGTTACCAGTTTGATTAGATGTGTGTGGGATACATAGTTTGGGCCTTGACCCAAAGGGACTACACACCATGTTTAGTGGGCCACATGGTATTTAATCTGATAACTGTGTGCCTATCTGTTTTTGTCAAAATGCGGTGTAATAATTAAATACATCACATGTAATAAATTCAAATATCATGAGTAATTGTAAAATTACACTTGATGTGTTGAACACAACAACAAGATGTGAAATCCAGATTAAACGATGTGTAGGGAAGATTACATGGCATGTAATTCCGAATACACGACCTGTACTGTTTCAATGCCTGGACAGAATCGTCAACGCCTCCTGATGAGATCATTGATTTAATTTTAATAAAAAAATTATTCATTTATGTAACATCTAAGAGAAATGAATAGAAGAAGAACATATATTCAAATTCAGAATACAAGAACGATTAAACATGAATTGAAAAACTAAATTATTGAAGCATAAATCAACAACAAATTATTTAAATAATTATAAATGATAATGACCCCACTCTGATATCACTTGAAGGATCTAGATGCAATTAAAGCATGGTACATGGGTGGGGCCCAAATTTTCTTTTTTCATAATAGATGAAAAATTCAGGATCAATACACAGATGAATGCATGTATCCACGGATTTAAATCAAAGATTTGGACAAAGATAAGAAAGGATCCGGATCTGAGAAAGAGGATATTTCACATCATGATTATAATTAATTTATTAATTTATGATGAATTTAAATACATGGTTCATCAGTACATTATTCATTGATGATCATTGATTATCCAGAATGACCATTTTAGAATGCCTTCACTCTGCTCTCAAGGATCCAGAGTAGAATCTCTCTAGTGTTGATCAAAATGTGCTCCAATGGTCTCTGAACAATGCCACTTGTTCTCCGGGTGCTAGCGCGGTGAAGCGAATGACTTGTGTCTGTCATTCCTGATACATCATTTAATAATTTCTATCATTCTTGAGAGATACAGATGAGAGGAGTCGAGAGACAATTTTTTTGGCTCAATAACTCTCAATTCACTAGGGTTTGGAACAATGGTTTCACCTTAATATCAATTAACATGAGGTTTCAGTTACAATATTCAATTGTTAAATAGAGATTACATGCAATTATAACTATTAGATAAATCCCATTCCATATAATAAAAATAACAACACCATTATTTATGGTGTTCCAACATCTACAAAAGGGAACCATAAATGAAATCCCATAAAACATAATGATAACATTATTTTTATTATTTATTGCACCAACTGGATAAAAATTATTTATAGAATTTTAAATAATTAATTTATCAATAGACATGGTCTTGGTCTGTTCGAACTCCTCTTCCACTTATTAAACACCCTAATAAAATATTTTATTCTCTTAAATAAATATTTTTTATTTACAATCTAATAAATAAATATTTATTAAATGATCTATAAAATAAATTAATTAATTTTATTCACAATTGAGATAATAAATATTTATTTATTTTATGAGGTCATTTTAACTTGAATAAAATTATTCCATAGTCTTGAGAATAAAATTTATTCCATTAATTAAATTCAAATTGAATTTAATTGAGACCACCAGAAAAATATAATGTGTTACCCTCTAGGACTCTTTCACCTTGGTATTCGGTGGGCTTGCCTAAATTCCAATATTTCTTTCTAGAAACGAGTCAAGGAAACCAATAGAAGTAACGTTAAGTCTAAAAGTGGAAAAACATATGATTGCTCACTATGTAACATAATCTCTAAGTCACAATATCTCATCATGTAGGTTTCATGATAGTTTCATCAGCCTATGTGCTTGATATGCCATTCTTTAACTACATAAAATAAAATCATCATTACACCACAGCCATGTAATTTAGGATGATGGATTTATTTCTATAAAAGGGTTGAGATATCAAATTCCTTGAATGGAAGGTATAATCCCTCTTCAACTTATCCATTAATTACATGTCATTCATGGCACGCCCAGCATACCCTATTTACCGCTAACATATGGTGTGACTATTTTCATCAGAAAATCAAAGTGTACGAGTAATGACACATATTAATTATAATATTAGATCTATGGACCATTACACACACTCATAGATTAGAACATCTAATGATTCCAAAACATGAGGAATTCTTATCATTTGGTCTATTCTCATAATCTCCCATATTGGGTATTACTAAGTGAGAGCTTCATGATAATAAGTATCATTCGCATATGAGTATTTTCACCTAACAGTCTGTATATTATGTGACCCATCAAAGTATGCCATCTAATCATAGAACTGTATTTGGGAATATTTTCATTGCACTTGAAGGTTCTCATCATAGCTGGGAACTACTATGACCATATTAATGTGACAAATACTCTAGGATATTATTACAATATAGTCATGAAGAACAATGAACAATAGTTAATAAGATGTTTAATATTTAAATACATTAAATATTCATGTACTCAAATAAAAAATAGTTGCATCTGGGAAAAAAACTCCTTCACTTTCCAAGGACTATGACATGACATTTTTCATAATAATTAATTTATTTTAACTAAAATAGTGAAGTTGTTTCATTTTTATTTCTTCCCCATTATTTATTCATATGACTAACATTGATCAATCAAACAATGGATTGATCCTTGGATCAACTGAATTTGTGGGATTGGTTTATTTCTAGGATATTTTGAGAGAATTTATTTGAATTGTTTATTTCTTTATTATTATACTAATTAAAAATAATCGAGATCAATATAAACATTGATATCGGTGCATTACTATAATTGTTTTCTTATTCATTTCTTCCCCAATTCATTATTAACCATTATATTTCTTCATTTGGGATGGGGTTCAACATATCCCAATCAATTGATCATTTTGATCCTATTTCTTGTTACAATAATCCAATATCGTAGAACTTTTATAGGCATAACATGGTGGTGGTGCAAAAATGGAAATGGAAACGAATCAAATTCCATAGGTACCCGATTTTTGTGTTGATCAGCATGCTTCAAAGAATTATAAATATCTTATTTTTGGTGCTGATCAAAGGCCTAAATCATGGTGTTTCGGTGATGGAACAACTTGATGAGGCTTGATCTCCATTTTTGTGGAAAATCAATCACTAGATTAAAGGCTGGAATAACAGCAAGGATGCATGATGTTGGATCTGGATTTCTAGAAACGAATTCATTACACATATTGTAATCCAGATCTACATGTCATGTAGGCCCCCTTTTTTGTGTATATAGTTTTGGGAGAAACATATGTATCACAGGACGTGTGACTCTATCACATGGCATTTTTTCTCTCCCCAGTGACTCGACTTATACCTTGGAGAGTACACTAGTACGAGTTGGAGTACACAGGTTAAAGAAACATGTGAACTCCCCCGCACAGGCATGACATAGACCAAATAAATGAGCTACGTCGTGTACTGGTACATGGGTAGTTGCACAAGGGTGAGAGTCTTGTATTGGAAAATGGGTAAACTACACGGGAATCCAACACATCATTTACTTCTACAATGGGAATAGTCAAGAGACATGGGTCATTTACATTAGAAGAACCCAAGGTCAAGGGACACAATGTTTGATCCCTACAACACAATACGTACCTTTTGATACACGTATTAAATCCCATTTCTTCCATATTGTGGAAAATTTACATTACGTTTAATTCCCCTTATCCTTTCCCAAAGGGTTGGTATGTAATTTTCTTCTACTCTAAGGACTATGATCCCTTAAATATGACTTATTAGATAGAGTCGTTGGAATCCCTCCAAGAGGCCCGGAGTGAGATCCTATATTCATATTTGTTCACTTTTTGGAGTTCATGGAATCTTCCTAACGAACAATAAGTGGGTGTCGTTCTTCTACATTGTGAGTTAATCTAGATTGATTTGTTGGTTTGACCCCATGGCCATAGTAGTGGTCCTCATATGTGTATCGTATCTCTTCAGAAATTTAGAATGTAATTTCTCATGATGAGACCTGATGAGAAATACATCTCAGATGAAAATAATCACTATTATCAGACTAAAGAGTTTGTTTGCCCAGACGAGTGATTTATGGAATCATCAAGTAATAATACTAGGTTGGTATACTATTGGTGTGACATACCTTTATATTGTTTCTCTCTGTTGAGTATATCTGGATATTCTTGATACATGTGATGTAGATGTATACCTATGTAGAGTTGATTTTATTTAATTTTTTTTATTATATGTGGTTTCATGGTCTACTAATAAGTATATTTAAACTAACCCCAATACAGGATTTACCCACATGTGTTGTGTCTTGTGGAGAGGATCATACTTTTTAAAGATTCATAGATGTATCAGACCAGACGATGCATAGTGAGATAGAAAAACTGAGGTGTGTTCCTGTTTCTTTTTAAAACAGACCCCAGTACTTACCATTTATGTTGGAATTGTGTTATCAGACTCATTATGGTGGGATTATATTTGTCCCTATTTACATTCTTACAATTCATATCACACTCTAGTTATAAAATTTAGAAGTATGCATGCAAAGTTATTTAGTTGTTTTGATATTTCAAAATTGTACTATCATGGAGATTTTTTCATGTGTATATGTTGTAACACCCCAAGATTCCACGGTACGTTTATCTTTGAATAATTCAATATCCCGCATTGTACGAAACTTGGAGTTTTAACACGCCATGACCAATCAAACTAACCGTTATGAATAGTAATACCAAATTTTTGAAATGTTATAAATTATATTTTGTAAAATGGACTTCATTATTTAATTTGGAATATCGAAATTAGCTTAGTGTGAATTTTTGGTATTTATCTAAAAACGTTCAATTTTTGATGAATAGTGAAAAACACTGCATTATTATTTAAAACCAACTTTTTATTTAAATTTATTTTAGGGTTTCATCCCACGCTGCCACCTCCTTCACCATGGTTTTATGTGGTGAACTCCTTGTGCTCGTTGAGATCTGGTGGTTTATTCTCGGCGGCGGTGGTGCTTTGTGGACTCAGCCTTTGCATCGATGCTGGATTTTTCATGCCCGACTCCCTCAAAGCTGGATAAGGCACCCATGGCAGTGTGATGATTTTCTAGGTTTGAGTTTTGAGTTCCCGTGTCCTGGGGGATCCTCCTTGACTACTGTGTGAATAGTGGGTGATTTGTCTTGGGCTCTGAGTGCGTACTGGTTGGCGGTGATGGGATCTTGCCGGCGGGACTTTCTTCCGGTGTCTGGTGATATCTTTTGATTTCATCTTTTTTGCAGTTGGATATATCTTAGGATAACCGGGTTCGTTTTGATATGTCTGTGTGACGGTGATGGTTTCCTCTTGACCTTTCTGTGATCTAGTTTTGAATTTCTGGATCTTCGGCTCTGATAATATGTTCATCTTGTGGTTGATGGATGTGGGGTGTTGTCATTCTATGAAACCGTTGGTGATTTGATGAAACAGGTGATGTTTGTTCTGTATGATGTTTTGGAACTGCGGTGGCAACGTACGATGGGTTCTCTTCAGAGATTTCTGGTTGTTTTCATAACCTGGTTAAGGATTTTAGTCTACTAAGTGTCTAAATCTTCATCACATTACTTTGGTTTCGTTGCAGATCTCCCAGATTAGGTTTCTGTGACAGATGGATCATTTTTATGTTGTTCGTGTTCTATTGGTTGATTTTTCTATTGGTGTTGGGTGATTCTGGGTATTACCCTAGGGATGATCATAAAATAGTATTGATCTAGTTATTGGATGGATCTACGGTGACTGATGGCCGTGAAAACGACGAAGATGGCGTTGACGATGATAAGGTTTCTGGTGGGTCTCTCCGGCATGGTGATGATGGGTAGGCGATAGGCATGGATTTTCGAAGTGATGGGCGTGTGACGTGAGGAAGGCACTGTGTGACTCGAGGCAAGTGCTCGATTCAATTTTGATGGGACCCAAGATAGTTATGAGGTTTTTGAATGTTTTAATTTGAATTGAATGAGCATTTTGTTTGAATTCTATGGTTTCCCGCTTTCCTTAAAGCAGCATTTTGAAAATGAAAAAAAATTATTTGCAGCATAAAATGTTATTTTACCACTTATATGAATTAAATTTTAAAAATCCAACATACCTGATTGACATCAATATGAAAAATTTGGTTCAATAAGAGAAAAATTATTTTTTGTGAATATAAACTTTTGACATTTATTTACCACAGTTAAAAGTAAATAGGGTAATTAGAGGTAAAATGATATTATAATTACCCTAACTCGTGTCCTAATTCTACAGGATAAGTGTATTTCTAAAAAAATCACCATTAGTATTAAAATATGATCCTTTTTGTGCACTTGGTTTAGATTATGACATTTATTATTATTTTATTTAAAGAAGAGTTAAAAGTGTTAAATTCAATGTTTCATAAATAAAATATTTTTAATATACGGTTACACATAAGATAAATTCGACAATAAATATTAATTAGAAATATAAAAATACATTATACATATTTATATTTTATTTATAATTTTTAAACATTAAATAATTAAATTTATTTATGACACAATGATTATGAAGTAATTACCTTATTAATGAATGATTAAAATAATTGATATTTTAATATCAAAATAAATGTAAATTGATTCTTCTGATGCATTCCAAGAATTTTCTAGATTAATATGACATTTTAGGGTTGATTCCATGAATTGGGGTCAAATTAATCTTTCTTTAATGACATTCACATTAAAAAAATACCAAATAGTGTCAAAATTGTCATAAATGATTTTTTAAATCCAATACTATATTATTAAATGATATCATAGTCCTAAAAATATATGGTTCGGCCAACGGACTTATAAAATAATATATATGTCATTAATTAACCACTTGGGTTTCACTTTGAATTTTATTATAAGATGATTAACCATATATAATAATAATACATGAATACATGGTAAAAGATAAACTGTTTAACTAAGATTTAAATCTAAAATATACGGTTAATATGGTGACCTAAACATATATAAAACCTACTGGTTGAAAGGTTTTCAACCTATCCCCACATTAGCCTCTGAATAAATCATTATGGATCCATTAAAGACCAAATATTATTATATAATAAAATAATATTTCAAGATTTCCTAAAGTGACCATCATCTCTCTTAGAAAAGGGTACTTCACCTTCTCTCAAAATCACATCTCCAAATCCTTTTGGATTGGCCAACCACTTCCCAAATATCATCCCAACTACCCTAAATTCTACCTAGATTTCTTAAATTGATCATAAATCAAACCTAAGGAGCCATTTTGATCAACTCAAAATGAAACACCTGAAAAAGAGGTAATAATTTTACCATCCTATTTCAAGTTCTTTTCTTCTTCCACTTCCTCTTAATTTATTGTTTCCATACCAAAATAATAACTCCAGTACCTTCTACATTATATTATGTTATTATAGATATTTTAAAACCAAATTCATTATTCTATCCATCCTATAAATGACAAAGTCACCATAAGTGCGTACGTACGACTTACCGTCTCCACATCGTGGTGTAGTTTGTTATTCAAACGCTTCATTATTTGTATGGGTATAATAATGGGTATAAATGATGTAAATAATAAATATAACATTTTAATGATTCTTTATATATGATATAACACCCAATTACATATGATTTCTCCATTTATATAATGATATTGTCGCTCGTGCATACGTACAAATTACCATCTCCACGAACGCGATAAGATTCAATCCCCATCATAATTATTGAAGAATAATTTTCATTTTATGAATAAAAATAATGTTTAAGAACTTAATATCATTAGGGATATGAATAAAATACATCATATACATAACAAACATGGCTTACATAACCAATCATATAAAGTAAAATGGATTAGTTAACACCTGAAACTATGGTACTACTGAAATATTATTAAAAAATCAATATTAGAGGATCATATATGATATCATATTTATGTATATAGTTATTGTATAATATAATATCACTGTTTTAACTATTAAACATGATTTTAACATACCATCAACAAAGGATAAGTACAAGGTAAGGGATAATTTTACAATATCTTTACTTATCTGAGGTTTTTAATGCGTAAGTATCTACGAGGACATCATTATCACCCACATCCGTGTTTTCATATAACTGTATTTATAAACATTTTTACTATTTACTGGACTATTGTTTTAATTCATTTATAACATTATTTGACCTTATATATTCTGAAAGGAATCTTTCTTTCATTTTCAAAACATGGTATGTTATGACCTTTTGACAAAATTAAGGTAAAAATGTATTTTTTTAACTTATTCAGAGGGTGTGACTATTTTACACTGTTATAACATTATCTATGATTCCCATAAAATCTTAAAAAAATATTTTCAAAAAATATTTTTTCTTTAATAATTATTTGACTCTTAAATTATTTGAAAATAAAAAGATATATTTCTATCAAATAGTTTTGATTTCATCTATTTCAAAATCCTTTGATAAATATTACACTTGTATGAAGTTGATTTATTTTGATACAAATATTCCATAATGTATTTATGTTTTTGAGATTTTTTTGACTATGTATGTGTTATTTTTATACCATTCATATTTTATGGTTAAATTATTGACATTTCATATGCTAGTTTTAATATGAATGTTTATGTTATATTTCATAATTTTCATACGAGGAATGTATTGGACTTAGTATGTGATTGGTGGAGCCCGCTATTTCTCCTTATTGAATTGGTAGGTCTCATGATAAAATTAGACGTGGAATTGTCTGGGGCCATTCCCAATTTGATATATGGTTTTGGATGAGGCCTTAATCATTTTTAGATTTCTTGTCTGAGGCCTTGAGAAAATGGTTCATAATGTATCGCATTATACATTCCCTCATTATGAAAATAATATTGATGGTTCATGTGATTTTTGGACTAGTATAATTCCCATGACTTTTTTTTATTATGAGATTATTTACTCAACTCATATTCCTGCCATAATGTATTCATGTTTATTATTTGTAAAGGCATGTGTTTCCAATTATTCACCTTGCCTAATGTTTATGTTATCTTCCGCTATATTGCTTACTCTTACTGATCGTTTGAGCTTAACCATTTCATATGTTTCATTTTACCACGATATGAAGAAGTTAGTTATGAGTGACTTATAAGAATAATCTAGGAGGCTTGGATGTTTCTAATAGAATAAATTAGTGTTTTATTTCTTTTCAAGTTTTAATGTTGAACTTATGTAAGTATCTTGTTTCCAATAATACAAAACTGATTTGTCTTTCGGGACACGATTCCTTGTATCATGCCAATGTTATCTAATAATGCACTGACTTTGGGTAACTAGGATCGAGGGGTTATTGTTGGTATCATAGGATGTTTTGTACAAACCTTGGAAACTGGATTTGGATAGAAATTAATTATGGCACATTTCCCTAAGATAGACTTTGAGGATTTGTAGAGAAGAACATCCTAAAATTTTGGTAATGTATAGATTTTGGGTATTTTCCAAAAAATACATCTTTTTCTAGATACGAGCAGGTAGAGGCAGCTCTGGTATAGATATACCTATGAGTGAAAATTACAATAAGGAGTTTTTGGCTTGACCGAGGGTAAACTGGTACATGTCAATGGGCTTTGCTTCACTCTTGGTTACAACACTCCCAGCGAATATTCTTAGGATATTTCACATTTTGATAAAAAAACATTATGATGGTTTTATGATTATAAAACTCTTCAATGAAATTTTTTTATGATTATGTATTATACCCATAAACTGTTTAATTTATGTTAAATGTTTTACAAGTTTAGAATTATGTATTGTGATTCATAAACTAATATAGTGTACTCCACTTTTTAGAAAGGGATCCTAGTGGAAGGAATGGAAACTGTATCAACACACATAATCCATGTAGAGACTACCCCCAACTCAAGATAATTTTTGTGGAGCTGGTGATGCAATGGGTGCTCATTTACTTATTACCATAATGGGAAAACTCACTCAGGTTTTGATTAATAATCATACATGTACGGAGCACCCTCATCCACCACATAGAGGATCAATGTTATATTGATTCATGAGGAAACAACCACCAACATTAAATGTGTCTAAAAATCCATTTTTAGCTGTGTAATAGATAAGTTTCATAGAGAAAATATTACATTCTTTAGGGAGTAGTGAAAGGGAAAAAGTTGTCATTGCAGTTTATCGCCTCGTGGGAGATGTAAATCAATGGTGGTCATTAATTCAAAACACAATGGAGGATGAATAAGAATAATTTATGGAATGGAGGTAGTTTAAAGAAATTTTCATAGAAAATTAATTTTCTCATGACCATCGAGCGGATTGGAAAGTCATTTTTTGAGTCTGAGCAAAAAGGGGATGGGAATGTCGCAAAGAATAAAGATAACGTTTCAAGGTTAGAAGGACATGCTGCAGATTATATACGTAACCCAAGAAGTGCGATTGATCGTTTAATTTATTGGTTAAAACCATTTCTCAGTCAAGAATTAGTATGGAAATCCTTCTCAACATATGAAGATATTGTCTCGTATGTTATCAAGATAGAAAAATAATTCTCTAATTCTTACAACTTTAAAGTAAAGCAGGAGAAGAAGAGATCTGATGAACACTTGAGGAAAGGAAATAAAGAAATAGGGAAGGTGGGAAGAGTTGAATTTACACCCTGTGATTATTGTGGAAGGAAGGACCCTGGTGCCTATCTAAAAGGAAATGGAGTATGCAACAAATGTGGATAGAAAGGCTATCTTGATGGTGATTTTAAGGGTAAGAAAGAAGCTACCAAGGTTCAATTATACAATTGTATGGAGATAAGACATTAGGCACATGAATATAAAAATCTCCAAGAAAACATACCTCAAAAAAGTACAAGGGTGCAGGACTAAGCTTATATGATCACTACTGTTGAGGTTTAAGCTCTGAATGATTTGGTGTCAGGTAATTTAATGGTTTATCAAATTTAGCCAATGCATTATTTGCTTCTGGATCATCGCATTATTTCATATCTTCCTAGTAATCGACGAAAAATTAATATTTTAAATTTGACTTAACAAGGGATTTATCATTCAAAACACCTATGGAACATATCATTGCAATAATGTTTTGTGAATTAGTTCCCAATAGGGAATATAAATGCGATTTTTCTACTGATCTCAACATCATACCCATGATTTAATTTGATATAATCCTCAGTATTTATTGGATTTCAGACCATGATGTGAAACTTTATTGTAAGAAGAAGGGGGATAAATTTTTTGATGATGATTAAGAGTACTTTATCTTTAGAGTAGAAACGTCACCATCTGATTCTTATCTTGACCGACCCCCAGTATCTCTACTAAATTCAATTATTGAGGAGGAAGATAATGAATTAATTGTGTGCGTGGAAAGGAATGTTCAAATAGAATATGTACATATTGTGAAATAATATGGTGATGTGTTTCTAGAGGATTTACCTTCACATCCTCTAAAATGAGAAATTGAGTTTTCCATTGACTTAATTTTTGGGTCAAGGCCTATATCAAAGACCCCTTATAAAATGAAAAATGTGGAATTAGTGTAACTAAAGAATCAATGAGAGGAATTGAATAATAAGAGACTTATTCACCCCTAGTGTTTCTCCATGGGGATCCCATGTCCTTTTTGTTATTAATAATGATGGATCTATGAGGTTGTGCATAGACTATAGGGAGATCAATGCTATAACAATAATGAACAAGTATCCACTACCTCACATTGAGGATTTATTTGATCAACTTCATGGATCTCAATATTTTTCCAAGATTGACCTTCTATCTGAATATCATCAGTTGTGTGTGAAGAAGGAAGACATTCCCAAGACAGTATTTCGAACCAGGTACGAGCATTACGTATTTATAGTAATGACTTTTGGGATGAAAAATTCGTCATTTTTCTTCATATATGAATAGAGTTTTCAATGAATATCTTGATGACTTTGTAGTGGTATTTATTAATGATATATTGGTATACTCCAAAAGCTACAAAGATCATGAAAATAAATTGCGCGTTATTCTGAAAACTCTTAGAAGAAATGAATTATATGGGAAGTTTTGCAAGTGTGAATTCTGTATTTTGGAGATTTCTTTTCTCAACAATATTATCTCTAAGGGTGGGATCTCTGTTGATCCTTCAAAGATAAGAGCAGTCCAAGAATGGTCATCACCGATGAGTATAACTGAGGTACGCAGTTTTATTGGTTTAGCAGGTTATTATCGGTGTTTTGTCCAAACTTTTTCCAGATCGACTAACCCATTAAACAAGCTCACACGTAAAGTGGTTAAATTTTTTTTATAAAAGATTGTGGATAATGTTTTAAAGAGGTGAAGAAAAGATTAGTCAATGATAATATCTTGACTCTACGATTGGGGAATGATGGGTTTGTTATTTATAGTTATGCTTTAAAGAAAGGACTTGATTGTGTCCTTATGTAGAATGATAGATTTATTGCCTATGAATCATGACAACTAAAAATTCATGAACAAAACTATCCTACTAATGATCTAGAGTTAGCAGATGTCATATTTTCTTTGAAGATACAAAGACACTATCTATGGTGAAAAATATGAGATATATACCGATCACAAGATTTTGAAGTATATTTTATCATAGAAATAACTCAACATGAGGAAAAGGTCGTGTCTTTTACCACACAAATATTATGATTTCACTATATACTACCACACAGGGAAGGAAAATAAGGTGGAAGATGCGTTGAGAAGAATGGATCATGGAGTTCTGAACAAGATGAGAGTTGAAAGGGATCCTATTTTCATTGATCTATTTAAGATGGATATGGGAGTAATGATCGATGGTGAAACATCTATACTTTTTCAAATGGTTTTAAAACCATCTTTACTATAAACAATAAAATTTTCTCAGGCTGATGATGAGGAGTTTCAAATGAAAATTATGTCAGTGAATGATGGGATATTGATCAAATTCTTATATGAAGATGGGATTTTGGAATTTGGGAAGAGACTTTGAGTTCATGTCATACCTGGTCTAAAAATAGAATTGATGGATGATGCTCATAGCTCTAATTTCTCTATACACCCTAGTAGCACTAAAATGTATATATATTTGAAAGAATGTTTTTGGTGGGACAAAATGATGAGGGAGATACCTAAATATGTGTCATGATATATGGTTTGTCATCAAGTGAATGCTGGAAGGCAACACCCTAGAGGAGTAACGCATGCTCTTCCCGTACCTGAGTGGAAATGGGATGACATTACAATGGACGTTTTCATGGGGCTACCAAAGACTCCTAGAATGAATAACGCAATATGGGTAATTGTTGATTGTCTTACAAAGTCATCACTTTTTCTTGTGATAAGATAATAATTACCATTTGAACGTTTAGAATGACTATATATTAATGAAGTTGTAAGACTTCATGGAGTACCCCTTTTGATTGTTTTTGATCGTGATCCTCTTTTTTCATCATGGTTTTGGAAAAGAATTAAGAAAGCCCAAGATACTGAACTTCATTTGAGCACTGCCTATCACCCTCAAACTGATGGAAATTTAGAACAAACTAATAAAACCTTAGATGACATGTTGAGATATTTCTCACTTGACTTTCAAGGTATGTGCAATCAGTATTTACCTCTGGTAGAATTTTCTAATAAAAATAACTTCTATTCAAGTATTCATATTGAAATATATGAAGCATTATATGGGAAGAGATTTTTCCCACCAACTTGTTGGGATGATGTCAGTGAAATAAAACTCGTAGGCCGAGAACTAATTGAGAAAACAATGTAAAAGGTGAAGGTTATCCAAACCCACATCAAAGCATCTCAATATAGGCAAAAGATGTATGCTGATAACTGATGGAAGGATTTGGAATTTCAAGTAGGATATAATTTTTTCTTGAAGGTGTCACCATGGAAGTGTGTTATAAGATTCGGTATGAAGGGAAAATTAAGTCTCGGGTACATCGATCCTTTCGAAATTCTAGAACAAAAATGTAGATGTAGTTTATCATATGGAAATACCCCCACGTCTCTCTAAAGGTCATGATATGTTCCACCTATCACTATTAAGAAAATAGATGTTTGACCCAACGCATGTACTCACCTATGAAAAAATAAAACTGTAACCTGGTCTCTCTTATTTTGAAGAGTCTAACAAGATTCTTGATACTGGAGAGCAAGTGCTGTGAAACCAAATGACTCGTCTGGTGAAAGTTTTATGGAGAAACCATAAGATGGAAGAGGCAACGTGGGAACCCGAGAAACTTATGATGAAGAACCATCTGAATCTTTTTATGGAGTAATATAATTGAAATTTTGAGGGTAAAATTATTTGAAGAAGGGAAGGATGTAACACCCCACGCTTCCATAGTATGATTCCCTTTGAATAATGCAATAGCTTGTATTGTACGTAACTTGGAGTTTTAACACACCACAACCAATCAAACTAGTCGTCATGAATAGCAATACTCACTTTCTGAAATTTTAAAAATATTATTTTTCAAAATGGACTTCAATTTTGAATTCGGAATATATAAATTACCTTAGGGTGAATTTTTGGTATTTTTCTAACTACTTTCAATTTTTGATGAATAGTGAAAAACACTGCCTTATTATTTAAAACTAACTTTTTATTTAAATATTTATTTATTTTATTTTGTTTTTATAGTAAAAATAGCTACAAAATACCTATATACATTTTATTTAATTCATTGGATTCATTTTATAATAATATTAGACATATAAAATTTTATTGAACTTTTTACCGTCATTTACCCACCTTCTACGCGCATTTGCAAATTTTCATAAAAAGTAATTTTACAACTTCTGTGAATTGAATTTTAAAAATACTAGACAAAATATTGACATCATTAAGTAAAATTTGGTTCAATAAGATGAAAATAATAATTGGTGAATAGTAACTTTTGACTTTTATTTTCAACAGTTAGTTGTAAATAGTGTAATTAGAGGTAAAAATGATATTATAATTACCATAAAACATGTCCTAATTCCATTAGAAAAGACTATTTCAACCAAAATAAACCTTATAAACAAAATATTTTCCTTTTGTTCCACTTTTATTAGATTTTGGCATTTATTATTATTTTATTTAAAGAAGATTTAAACGTGTTAAATTCAATGATTCATAACTAAAACATTTTTAATATAGGGTTACACATAAGATAAATTCGACTATAAATGTACATTAGAAATATAAAAAGATTTCCTACATAATAAAGGATTTATTTATAATTTTTAGACATTAAATAATTAAATTTATTTATGACATAATGATGATTCATTAATTACCTTATAAATGAATGATTTAAATAATTGATATTATAAATATAAAAAATGTAAATGTATACTTTTAATGAATTCCATGAATTTTTTATATGAATATGACATTATAGTGTTTATTCAATGAATTTTTTTTAAGTAATCATGTTGTTATGACTTTCACAAAAACAAAATATCAAATAGTGTCAAAATTGACAAATATGAGTTTTTAAAACAAATACTATATGATATAATAGTCCAAACAATCTAAGGATAGACCAATGGACTTATATAATAATATATATGTCATTAATTAACCACAAGGTTTTCTATTGGAATTTTATAGTATGTTTATTAACCATATAATATAATAATACAAGAATACATGGTAATGGATATACTATTTAACTAAGAGTTAAATTGAAAACGATAAGGTTAATATGGTGACCTAAACCTATCTAAAACCTATTGGATTAGAGTTTTTAGACCCATACCCACCTTATACTATAAATAAATCATTTTGGGTCCATTATAAACCTAATATGATTGTATAATAAGATAATATTTCAAGATTCCCTAAAGTGACCCTCACCTCACTTATAAAAGGGCACTTCCCCTTCTCTCAAAATCACACTGCCAAAGCAATTTAGCTCGGCCAAACCCTAATCAAATATCCTCTCAACTACCCTAATTTCTACCTAGAGTCCTTACATTGATCATAAATCTATCCTATGGAACCCGTTTGATCAACTCAAAAGGAAACACCCCAAGAAGATGTAATAATTTCACAATCCTCTTTCAAGTTCTTTTCTTCTTCCACTTCCTCTTTCTTTGTTGTTTAAATAACAAAATAATAACTCCAATAACTTATAATAACTATTATTTTATTATCAAAATGATACAACCATATTCTTTATTCTATTTATCCTATAAATGACAATGTCACCATACGTGCGTACGTATGGCTTACCGTCTCTACGACACAGTGTAGTTTGTTATTCAAACCCTTCCTTATTTGGATGGGTATAATAATGAGTATAACTAATTTAAATAATAAATATAACATGTTAATGATTTTATATATGATATACCATCCAATTACATACTATTTCACCATAAAAAAATTATATTGTTTCTCGTGCATACGTACGGATTACCATCTCCACGAATGTGATGAGATTCATTCCACATCGTAATCATTCTAGAATAATTTTCATTTTATGATTAAAAATAATTTTTAAGATGTTAATATCATTCTAGATATTAATCAAATACATACTATCCATAACAGACATGGCTTATGTAACCAAGTAAATAAAGGAAAACGAATCAGTTAACACCCGAAATGAAGATACCACTGAAATATTATTAACAAAGCAATATTAGAGGATCATATATGATATGATATTTATGTATATATTCCTTGTATAATTTAATAAAAACGTTTTAACTATTATATATTAGGTTAACATACCATCTAAAAAGGAAAAGTACAAGGTGAGGTTTAATTTTACAATCTCTTTACTTATCTAATATTGTTAATACGTAAGTATCTACTAGGACCTCTTTATCATCCACAGCTGTATTTTCTTAAAAATTTATTTAAAAACATTTTTACTATTTACAATACTATGGGTTAAAGTCATTTATACCATTATTTTACCTTATATTTTTTTAAAGGAATAATTCATTCATTTTCCAAACATGGTACTTTAGGACCTTTTGACAAAATTAAGGTAATAATGTCTTTTTCAACTTATACGGTGGGTGAAACTATTTTTCACTATTATAAAATCGTAAAATCATCATATACAAGATTATAATAAAATTTTATAAATATTGTTTTTTTTATAATTATTTGACTCTTAAATCTTTCAAAATAAAAATATATATTTCTCTCAAATAGATTTTATTTCAACTATGCCAACATCCATTGATTAATTTTACACTTGTTTGAAGTTGATTTATTATGATACAAATCTTCCATATTGTATTTATGTTTTTTTGATACATTTGACTATGGTTGTTTTATTTTCATACCATTCATGGTTTATTGTTATACTATTAATATTTCGTATAATAGTTTTAATACGAATGTTTATGTTATGTTTCAACCATTTCATATGAGGAATGTATTAGACTTAGAAAGTGACGGGAGGATCCCACTATAGATCCTCGATGTATCGGTAAGTCTCACTATAAAATTAGACATGGAATTCGCTGAGACATTCCTAATTTGATATGTGGTTTTGTCCGAGGACTTAATCATTTTTTGATGTCTTGGCCGAGGCCTTGACAAAATGTTTTAGAATGTCCCACATTATACAATCCCTCATTATGAAAATATTATTGATGGTTCATGTTGTGATTCAACTAGTAGAATAACCATTACTATGTTTTATTGTGGAATTAATTCCTCATCTCATTTTCTTTCCATAAAGTGTTCATGTTTATTATTTGTAAAGGTATGTGTTTTTAATTATTCATCATGCCTAATGTTTATGTTATCTTATGTTGTATTTCTTACTCTTACTGAGAGTTTGAGCTCACCCATTTCAAATGTTTTATTTTCCTAGGATATGATGAAGTTAGTTATGAGTGACGTTTAGGCATAATCTATGAGGCTTTGATGATTCTAATGGAATAAATTAGTGTTTTATTTCTTTTTATGTTGTAATGTTGAACTTATGTATGTATCTTATTTCAATTAATACTAAATTGTTCAGTCTTTTGGTAGATGGTTCCTTGTATCATTCCAATGTTTTGTAATATTGCACCGACTCTAGATAACTGGGGTCGGTGTGTTACACAGGTAATTTGGATATGGCCTCTATTGTTAGAAATACGCTTATTCAGTTATAGTCTCTTACCCCAAGCCTGTTGGAGGTGGGCTTTGTGTGTTGTGACATTGGCCCCATTTGGATGGTTCATGAAAAATATTTTTCTTTATTAACCATTATTTTCCTCATAATATTATGTGAAACAACTATATTATTTAATCTAAATTTAATTTTTAACTACTCCCGTGGATAATGATTTCCCACATGCTAATTCTACCAATCCCATGGAAGATCAAAGTTTTAATGATGAAACTATTGAATTGTTTGGGAATGAACTATATGTAGATGATAAAAACATGAGTATTGTATCCCTACCATGTTTACAAAAGTTAATAATTCATCATGAAAAGGTATAAAATTTTAGGTTTCATGGAATCAACATGGGCAATCTTTTGATCCCAAAAAGACAATTTTCATTAGTAACATTGGGGTCGGAACATGAATGCATATACTAATTCATATAGATATGTGGCACAATGTCATGCTTTCATTGAGAAAAATTATTTTGGGAATTTATTAAGGCAATTATTTAATACAATTTCTCAATTTTACTAAAAATTATATAATTAAAATTTTATTTAATTTTCATTATCCCTTTCAATGTACATTTATATTATAGTATTATTTTATCAAATTAATATTAATGGTCATGGGAATAGCTCATTGAGCCATTTAGACACATTATGAATCAGTATCATATGGATTCTCATGGGAAATTAAACCCCCACTCAACCGATATGTATGCTCACTTTATGAACTGAGAATCATGTAATTCATTCTTTCAACACCGTGAGGAAGAATCATTCAATGTTTATTATAATTGGTAATATTTTTTTGAAATTATTTTTTCTATCCACAATAATTCAAATTTGTTAATTTATAAAAAAAAATTAATGTTAAAAATAAGATACATGTATCAAAACCAATATACCTCTTCCATAAATCATAGATAGGGAATTCTTCACGTGAAAAAAATTATATGTATTTTATATCTACAGTAATATTAGAATGTAAAATGAAATAAAAACATAGTTAGGTTCCTTTTTTTATATGTAGATTAAAGAATAATAATTTAAAACCAAATCCATCCCATGGAATTTGAAATTAAATGCGGATCTTTTAAATAGAAAATGAATAATAGTATTTGAAAACTGATAATGAGTATGGGTATCATTTGTAGTTGTTATATAATAGTATTTTATTAATATTTATAATAGTATTATATGAACATATATATTTATTTTTAAATGTTTTTTATATGGGTTAGACATAATAATTTTCATTGGTTGTACCTGAAGAATGACTACATAAAATAGATTTGTAGTAACCAGGTAAATATAGACCCATTAGAGGTGTAGGTTCTGGAGTGTTTTTGTGAGTAAATTTGGAGAAAAATGTCACAGAAAGATATAAATGAGAAAATAAAAAACATGCAGATATAAATATATTCTCTAGAAGATTTTATTTTCTAGACTATATTAGTGGACTATAATATGCATAGAGTAGAAACAGAACCCAGAGTTCAACAATTATGAGTGTAAGAGGAGCCACTTCCCCTTAGTTTTGAATCAACTCATCCCCCTCAAGCACTTACCTTACCAAATCTGATCAAGTTTTCCATAATAGTTTCATAAAAATTGGAATGAAATATTTATCTATAACATTATTATACTTAAATTCTATTGGGTTAAATTGAATGTAATTTATATCTATCGATACCCACCCATCTTATTTTAGTGATGGGTATGGTGCACAATATCCACAGAAAAATGTTACATATTAATGAACTCTAAAAAGATCATGTTAGTGTAGTTATTCAAGTAGCTCATGGGTTGAGCACTGAGATTTATATTCCACTAGATGATATGTACACTACAAAAAATGACTTATACCAACAGAAATATATTGATAGATAATATATTTTTTGGAAAAAATTAGCAATTCTAATAGATATTATGTTTTATTGGTATTGGTTTTAAGTACCAACACTTTTTGTAATGACCCGACCCTAGTTACCCTGAGTCGGTGCATTATTACAAAACATTGGCTTGATCACAAGGTATCATGTCCTGGAAGACCGTTCAATTTAGTATCCTTGGAAGTACTAGATACAAATATAAGTTTTACATTACATTATAAAATGAAAAACAACAATAAAATTGTCTCCTTTTAATACATTCATCTCCATTAGACTATACCTGCAGGTCAGTCATAATATAATTCTTCGCATCCTCGAGAAAATAAAACATATAATGGGGTGAGCTCAGATGCACATTAAGAATGACAATATAGCAAAAACACTCTTAAATAAGTATAGTCATTTAAGGAAATGTCTAAGACTAAATCATATTCCATTTAAACATAATCTTCAGCATAATATGGAAAATATAAATTGAATAATGCTATTTACTTATTCACATGGATATTCTACTAGTTGAACAATCACATGCAATATCAATAGCCAATTTCATAATGATGGAATGCATAATGCCAGACTTCATAACCACATTGTCAATGCCTCATTCCAAGACTACAAATAATATTTTTTCAAGGCCTTGATCCTAGACACTAGTTTGTTTAATTAGTCTTACCGATGCATCAAAGAGCTATAGAGGGCTACACCAATCACTTACTAAATCCAATACATTCATCATATGAATAGAATTAAACATAACATAAACATTCGTATTAAAACTAGCATATGAAATATCAATACATTATACATAAACCATGAATGGTTTAAAAATAACACATACATAGTCAAACATATCACAAAACCATCAATATAATATGGAATATTTTTATCAAAATAAATCAACTTCAAACAAGTTTATAATCCATCAAAGGTTGTTGACATAGATGAAATGGAAATAATTTGAACGAAATGCCTCTCTCTATTTTGAAATCATTTAAATGTCCCATAAATATAAAAGAAAACATTTATTTTAAAAATATTCTTATATGATTGAAAAGGAATCTTCTAAGGGGTTATAACGGGGGAAAATATCAGCACCCACCGTGTAAGTTAAAAAAACATACATTCCTTAATATTGTCTAAAAGGTCGTAAAGTAACTTTTTTGGAAAAAAACAGGAAGATCCCACCATAAAAATCTTTAAAAAAAGTCGAAAAAGGGAATAAATGACATTATCCCATAGTTTCTTTAATATTAAAAAAAATTGAAATACATTTTTAAGAAATGGGGATGTGGATGATAAAGAGGTCTCAGTAGATACTTAGGTATAAAAAACCTCGGATAATGAAGAGATTGTTGAATTAACCCTTACCTTGTACATTTCCTTGGTCGAGGATATGTTAACCTTTTGTATAATAGGTAAATATTTGTTATTAAATTATACAAGAACCACATTAATAAATATCATATCATATATGATCTTTTAATATTGCTTTGTTAATAATATTTCAGTATTATCATCATTTCGGGTGTTAACTGATTTGTTTTCCTTTCTATGTTTTGTTATATAATTCATGTTTATTATGGATAAGATGTATTTTATTCATATCCATAATGATATTAAGTTCATAAAAATTATTTTTTAATCATAAAATGATATTTATTCTTGAATGGTTACAACGGGGAATGAATCTCATCGCGTTCGTGGAGACGGTAAACTGTACGTAAGCCCGAGTGACAATACCATTATATTGATGGTGGAATAATATGTAATTGGGTGGTATATCATATATAAATAATATTTAACACGTTATCTTTATTATTTAAATCAATTATACTCATTATTATATTCATCCAAATAATAAAGTGTTTGAATGACAAACTACACCACAATGTGGAGACGGTAAGCCGTACGTACGGACGTATGGTGACTTGGAATTTATAAGATGGATAGAATAATGAATATGGTTGTACCATATTTATAATAACATAACAGAATTTATATGATAATGGAGTAATTATTTTTATATGGAAACAACCAAGAAAGAGGAAGTGGAAGAAGAAAAGAACTTTGAAAGAGATGGTGAAATTATTACCTCTTCTTTAGGTGTTTCCTTTTGAGTTGATCAAAGGGCTCCATAGGATGGCTTTATGATCAAAGTAAGGCCTATAGGTATAATTTAGGGTAGTTGGGAGGATTTTTTAGTGGGGGTGATGCGCCAAATAGCTTTGTAGGTGTGAAATTAAGAGAAGGGGAAGTACCCTTTTATAAGAGAGGTGAGTTCCCTTTAGGAAGTCCTTGAAATATTATTTTATTATACAATAATATTCAGTTTATAATGGCTCCAAAATGATTTATTTAGAAGCTATTGTATGAATGGGTCAAAAAACACTCAACCAATAGGTTTTAGACAGGTTTGGGTAACCATATTATCCTTATCTTTTAGAGTTAACTCTTAGTCAAATAGTTTAACTTTTACCATGTATTCTTGTATTATTATATTATATGGTTAATAATCATACTATAAAATTCAATGAGAACCCCATGTGGTCCGTTAATCATATATATATTATCATATAACTCATTTTTACAATCCTTATATATTTAGGAATATTATATCATTTAATAATATAGTATTTCTTTTAAAAACTCATTAATGTCAATTTTGACACTATTTAGTAATTGAATTTTGTGGAATTCATAACAACATGATTACATCGAACATAATTAATTAAATCAACCATAACATGTCATATTAATCTAGAAAATTAGTGTAATTCATCAAATGTATCAATTTACATTTAATATGATATTTATAACATCAATTATTTTAACCTTTCATTAAAAAGGTAATCACTGAATCATCATTTTGTCATAAATAAATTTAATTATTTAATGTATAAAAATTATAAATAAAATACCATTATTTAGGAAATATTTTTAAATTTATAATTTATATATAAATTCAAATTTATATTATGTATAACCATATATTAAAAAAATTACTTATGAAAATTTGAAATTAAAACTTGTAACTCTTCTTTAAATAAAATAATAATAAAGGTCCTAATTTAATCCATGTGGACCAAAAGGATCATTTTTCATTACTAAGGTTTATTTTGGATGAAATACACATATCCAAAAGAATTAGGACACGTTTGAGGGTAATTATAATATAATTTTTACCTTTAATTACCCTATTTATTTTTAACCGTGGTAAATAAAAGTTAAAAGTTACTATTCACAAAAAAATTATTTTCATCTTATCGAACAACATTTTACTTACTGATGTAAACCATGTCTCTTGGATTTTTGAAATTAAATTCACAGAAGTGGTAAAATTACGTTTTATGCAAATTTATAAATGTGCCTATAAGGTGGGTAAAATACGGTAAAAAGTTCAATAAAATTTTATATATCTAATATTTATACAAAATGACTCCCATGAATTACATTGAACATATATAGGTATTATGTATCTATTTTTACATAATAAAAATTTAAATTTAATAACTATTTATTTAAATAAAATGTCAGTTTTAAACAATAACACAATGTTTTTTCACTATTCATAAAAAATTGTATTGTTTCAGAAAAATACCAAAAATTCACCCTAAGCTAATTTTGATATTCTGAATTCAATAATGAAGTCCATTATGAAAAGTAAAATTTATAAAATTTTATAATGTGTTTATTACTATTGATAACTACAAGTTTGATTGGTCATGGTGTGTTAAAAATCCACGTTGTGTACAATGCACGATATTGTATTATTCAAAGGGAATCGTACCATAGAAGTCTGGTGTGTTACATTATTCCCTCCTTCAAATTATTTCATCCTTGAAATTTATAAAATATTACTGCATAAAAATATTCTGGTGGTTCTTTATCATATGTTTCTCGAGTTCCCATGTTGCATCTTCCATCATATGGTTTCTCCATAGAACATTTACCAGTGGATTTGTCTAGTTTCTCATCACTTTTTCTCTGGTATAAGAATCTTGATAGGATCTTCAAAATAAGACAGATCAAGTTCTAGTTCAATTTACTCATAGGTTAGTACATGCATTGGGTGTGGCATGTATTTTCTCAATAGTGATACATGGAACACATCATGAACATTGGAGAGACTTGGCGGCTTTGCCAAATGATAAGCTGCAACTCCAATTCATTCTATAATTTCCAAAGGTCTGATATACCTGGGACTTAATTTACCCTTCTTACTGAAATGTATAACAACCTTTCATAAAGATAACTTCAAGAAAACAAGAACTTCTACTTGAAATTCCAAATCATTCCTTCGGTTATCGGCATAGCACTTTTTCTTACTATGAGAAGCTTTGATGTGGGTTTGGATAACCTTTACCTTTTCCATTATTTCCTCCACAAGATCTAGTCCAATGAGTTTTATTTCACCAACATCATCTCAACATGTTGGTGTGAAACATCTCTTTCCATATTACGCTTCATATGGTGCCATCTGAATACTTAAATGTAAGATATTGTTATAGGAAAATTCTACTAGAAGTAAATATTGATCCCACATACATTGGAATTCATGTGAGAAAGATCTTAACATGTCTTCAATGGTTTGAAAAATCTATTCTGATTGTCCATCAGTTTGAGGGTGGTAGGCAGTGCTTAAACGAAGTTCATTATCCCAGACCTTCTGAAGACTTTTCAAGAATCTGTATGTAAAATGGGGATCACGATCAGAATCAATAGATAGGGGTACAGCATGAATTATTACAACCTCATTAAAATATAGTCTTGTTAAATGTTCAAGTGGTAAATCTTCTCTAATAGCAAGAAAATGTGATGACTTGGTAAGATAACCAACAATGACACACATTTCATCATTCCCTACAGAAGTATTTTGTATCCCAATGATAATTTCCATTGTAATATCATCCCATTTCCACTCAAGTATTGGAAGAGGTTTCATGACTACTCTAGGATGTTGTTTACCAGCTTTCAACTATTGAAAAACAATACATCGTGACACATAATCAGAAATCTCCCTCTTCATATTGTCCCACCAAAAATGTTCCTTCAAATATATATATGTCTTAGTGCTATCATGGTGTATAGAAAAATATGATCTATGAGAATCATACAAAAATACCATTTTTAGATTAGTTATATCAGGAACACAAAATATCTTCCCAAATTTCAAAATTCCATCTTCATATACGAACTCAATCAATATCCAATAATTCGAAGCATTAATTCTCATTTGAAACTCCTCATCGTCAGTCTGAGAAGTTTTTACCCTTTCTTGAAAAGATGGTTTGGAAACCATTTGAAAAAGTATTGGTGATTCACCTTCCATGATTATTACCATATCCATTTTTACTAGATCCATAAACACAGTATCCCTTTCAACTCTCATCTTGTTCAAAACACCATGATCATTTCTGGTCAAATCATCTGCAACCTTATTTTCCTTCTCTGGGTGGTACTGTATTGTGAAATCATAATCCTTGATTACTTCGATCCATCTCCTATGCCTCATGTTAAGTTATTTTTGTGAGAAAATATATTTCAAGCTCTTGTGATTGGTATATATCTCACATTTTCACCATAGTGATAGTGTCTCCATATTTTCAATGAAAAGACTACAGCTGCTAACTCAAGATCATGAGTGGGATAGTTTTTTTCATGAATATTTAGTTGATGTGATGCATAGGCATTAAGTCTATCATTCTGTATTAGGACACAACCATGTCCATTATTTTAAGCATCACTAAAAATAAGAAACCTATCATTCCATGATAGTAGTGTCATTATAAGTGCATTGACAAATATTCCCTTCAGTTCTTCAAAACATTCTTCAAAGTATTTTTTCCAAACAAATTTACCCCCTTTACATGTGAGCTTGGTTAATGGCTTAGCCAATTCGGAAAAATTATGGATGAAGTGCGGATAATAATCTTCTAATCCCATAAAACTGTGTACATCGGTTATACTTTTCGGTGATTGGAATTCTTTAATTGCCTTGGTTTTTGAAGGATCAATAGAGACTCCATCCTTAGAGATAATATGGCCAAGAAAATAAATCGCATGAAGATAGAATTCACACTTTCTATAAATCCCATATAATTCATTTCTTCTGAGAGTTTTCAGAATAGTGCCCAAGTGATTTTCATGATCTTCGTGGATTTTTGAGTAAACCAATATATCATAAATAAATACCACTATAAATACATTAGGATATTCCTTGAAAACACTATTCTTTAGTTCCATGAAAACATAGGGTGCATTTTTCAGTCCAAAAGGTATTACTATAAACTCATAATGCATGTACCTCGTTCGAAATGATGTTTTCAAAATGTCTTCCTTCTTCACACACAACTGATGATATCCAGATCATAGGTCAATCATTGAAAAATATTGAGCTCCATGATGTTGGTAAAATAAATCATCAATGATAGGTAGATGATACTTGTTCTTTGTTTTTATAGCACTGATCTCTCTATAGTCAATGCATAGCCTCATAGATCCATCTATTTCTTAACAAAAAGAATAGGTGCTCCCCATGGGGAAACACTAGGGTGAATAAATCCATTATTTCTCAATTCCACTATTTTTTTCATTAGTTCCACATATTACACAGTGGCCACTCTATAAGGGGTCTTTGATATGGGCCTTGAACTAGAAATTAAATCAATGGAAAACTCAATTTCTTATTGAAGAGGATGTCCAAGTAAATCCTCAGGAAACACATCAATATATTCTTGCACAATTGGTACGTCCTCTATTTGAACATTTCTTTCATCACCCATAGTTATTTTATTATTTTCCAACCCAATAATATTATTAAGTAGTGCTATTGGGGGTGGATCTAGATAAGAATCATGTGGTGCCGTTATTGCTCTAATGACAAGGTACTCCTTATCATCATTGAATATTGTAACCTCCTTCTTCTTAAAATAAATTTTCACGTCATGGTCTAAAAGCCAATCTATACCAAAGATTATATGAAATTATATAATGGGTATGATGATGAGATCATCATATAAATAATTTTTATATGCCTTAATGGGAATTGATTCACAAAACATTGTTGCAATGATACTTTACTTATGAGTTTTGACTGACAACTCCCTTGCTAAATCAAATTGGAAATATCCAATTTTCTAACAAACTATGAAAATATGAAACAATGTGATGATCCATAATCAAATAAATCATTGGATAACTTTTATGAAACCATGAAATTACCTGCCACCACGTAATTTGGATCTTCTGCCTCAGTAGTATTGATCACATAAGCTTGGCCTTCTCCCTTGGTATTTTCTGAGGTATGATTCCTTGGCTCCTAGCACATTCAGTTGCATAATTCCCTATTTCACTACAATTGTAGCATTCAACATTGAAAACCTATTTTTTTCCCATGCAATCACGAGCATGGTGGCCTTTTTCACCACACTTGTAGTAGACTCCCATTCCTTCCAGGAAAATATTGGGGTGTTTCTTCCCACATTTACCGCAGGATGGATATTCATCTTTTCTGTTCTTCCCCTTATTTCCATTTTCGGAGTGTTCAACAGATATCTTATTCTCTGTATTTTCTTTAAATCCGTAAGTCTTAGAGAATTTATTTTTTGTCTTGATATCACATGAAAAAATATCTTCAAATGATGAGAAGGATTATGAGAATAATGCTCGATAGAGAAATGGTTTTAACCCATCAAAGAATCGATTAATCTTACTCCATGGGTTATGTATATAATCTGTTGCATGACATGCTAATCTTGTAATGTTTGCCTAGTATTTGGAACATTTTCTTCTTTCTTTTGCCTCAGACTCAGAAATTATCTTTCCATATCCGCTTGATGGTCACGAGGAAAGTATTTTTCTATGAAAAATCTCTTTAAACTCTCTTCATTCCAAATTTTATACTTCTTCATCCTCCTTTGTGTTTTGAATTAATGACCACCATTGTTATACATCTCCCGTGTGATGATAATATACCATGAAAAATTTTACCCTTTCATTACTCCCCAAAGCATAAAATATTTTCTCATAGGAACTTATCTAGTCCTCAGCTATAAATGGATTTGTACTCCCCTTGAATTTTGGTGGTTTTTTCCACATGAAGCGGTCTAATATTGATACACCGCATTGTGGATCAGGGTGCTCCATATGGGTAAGGTTATTATTCTTAACCCGAGTGAGTTTTACTAGAATGTTGATAAGCTGATCATCACCAGTTGTATCACCCCCTCCACTATAATTATATTGAGTAGGAGGGAAATCTCAACATGTATTTTGTGCATTGATATGGTTTCCATTCCTTCGGCTAGGTACTATTTATAAACAATGGAATACACTAGATTAGTTTATGAATCGAAATACATAATTCCAATCTTGTAAAACACATTACATAAATTGAACAGTTTATGGATATAATCTATAATCATAAAAATGTTTTCTTTTAGGAGGTATATATACTCATAAATCCTTCATAATGGTTTGTAACAAAAATGTGAATTATCCAAAGCATATCCCCTAGGAGTGTCATAACCAAGAGTGCAGCAAGGCCCATTGTCGTGTACCAGGATACCTCAGGTCAAGCCCTAAACCCCTTGTCGGAGTTTTCACACCTAGGTACATCTGTTATAGAGCCGCCTCTACCTGTTCATATCCATACAGGGATGTATTTCTTGGAAAAATCAAAAAATCTCTGCATTACCAAAATTCTAGGATGTTCTTCTGTACTAATCCTCAAAATCTATCTTAGTGTAGTGTTCATTAAAATCTAGCTCCCATGGTTTGTATTATACTTCCTCTAACACCAACTGTAACGCACTGACCCAAGTTACTCAGAGTCACTACATTATTACATAACATTGGCATTATCACAAGGGATCAAGTCACAAAATACCAATCAATTTAGTATCCTTAGATGTTCTAGACACAAACATAATTTATACATTACATTATCAAATGAAAAACAACAAAAACATTGTCTAATTTTAACACATTAATCTCTCTTAGACTGTCCCTTTAGGTCAGTCATAATATACTTCTTCTCACCATGGGAAAAATAAAACATAGAAAGGGGTGAGCTCAGATGCGCAGTGAGGATAAAAATATAGCGGAATCATTTATAAATAAGCATAAACATTTAAGGAAACATATATGACTAAAACATAATCCTTTTAAACATAAACATTATCATAATATAGATAAAATAAATCGAATAATTCCATTTACTTATTCACATGGATATTCTACTCGTCGATTAATCACATGAAATATCAATAGCCAATTTCATAATGATGGAATGCATAATGCCAGACTTCATAACCACATAGTCAAGGCCTCATTCCAAGACTAAAAATATGATTTTTTCAAGACCTAGTGACAAGACATTAGTTCGTCTCATTACACCTACCAATGCATCAAAGAGCTATAGCGGGATCCACCCATCACATACTAAGTCCAATGCATTCCTCATATGAAAACGTTTAAACATAACATAAACATTCATATTAAAACAAGAATATGAAATTCCATTAACTTATCTATAAACCATGAATGGTATAAAAATAACACATCCTCATTAAAACATATCACATAACCTTCAATATAATATGGAAGATTTGTATCATAATAAGTCGACTTCAAACAAGTTTAAAATCCATCAAAGGATGTTAGCATAGATGAAATGAAAACTATTTGAAAGAAATACCTCTTTCTATTTTGAAATCATTTAAAAGTCACATTATTATAAAATAAAACATTAATTTTGAAAATATTCTTATAAGATTGTAAGGTAAGTCTTTATGGTGTTATAACAGCAGAAAATATCTACACCTGCTATATGAGTTAATAACATTCTTTCCATAATTTTGTCAAAAAGGTTGTAAAGCACCTTTTTTGGAAAATGACAGAAAGATTCCTTTATAAAAATATTTTAAAAATTAAACTAAGGGTATAAATAAATTTAACCCATAGTCTATGAAATAGTAAAAATGTTTTGAAATACATTTTTAAGAAACATGGATGAGGATGATGGAGTGGTCCTAGTAGATACTTACGTATAAACAATCTCGAATAATGAAGAGATTCTAGAATTAACCCTCACCTTATACTCTTCATTGGTAGAGGGAATGTTAACCTCCTGTATAATAGTTAAATAATTTTTATTAAATTATACATTAATCACATACATAAATATGATATCATATATGATCTTCTAATATTGTTTTGTTAATAATATTTTAGTGGTATTATCTTTTTAGGTTTTAACTGATTCATTTTACTTAATATGTTTTGTTATGTAGGTCATGTTTGTTATGGATAAGATGTACTTGAATCATATCCAGAATGATATTATGTTCATAAAAATTATTTTTTAATCATATAATGATATTTATTCTTGAATGGTTATGATGGGGAATGAATCTCATCGAGTTCATGGAGACGGTAATTCGTACGTATGCCCGTGAGACAATACCATTCTATTGATGGTATAATCGTATGTAATTGGATTGTATATCATATATACAGAATCATTAACATGTTATATTTATTATTTACATCAATTGTACTCATTATTATACCCATCCAAAAAATGAAGTGTTGGAATAACAAACTACACCCCGACATGGAGACAGTAAGTCGTACGTACGCACATATGGTGACATGTCATTCATAGGATGGATAGAATAATGAATGTGGTTGTACCATGTTTATAAAAACATCATAGTATGTATAAGGTAATGTATTTATTATTTTTGTATGGAAAAAACAAATAAAGAGGATGTTGAATAAGAATAGAACTTGGAAAGAGGTGGTGAAATTATTACCTCTTCTTCCGGTGTTTCCTTTCGAGTTGTTCAAAAGGGATCCAATGTTTGGATTTTTGAAAAAAAGCCTCTAGGTCGAAGTGAGAGTAGTTGGGAGCATATTTGAGCTAGGTTTGGCCGATCCAAATGGCTTTGGAGTTGTGAAATTAAGAGATGGGGAGGTACCCTTTTATAAGAGAGGTGAGGGTCACTTTATGAAAACATTGAAATATTATTTTATTATACGCTAATATTAGGTTTATAATGTCTTATAAATGATTTATTTCGAGGATAATGTGGGGATGGGTCAAAAACCTCTCAACTGATAGGTTTTAGACAGGTTTTGGTCACCATATCAGCCTTATCTTTTATATTTTACTCTTAGTTAAATAGTATAACTTTTACCACATATTGTTGTATTATTATATTATATGCTTTATAATATTACTATAAAATTCCAAAAGAACACCATGTGTTTCATTAATGACATATCAATTATTAAATAAGTCATTTGGATTAACCATAGATTTTTTGGAATATTGTATCATTTAATAATATATTATTTGTTTTAAAAACTCATTTTTGTCAATTTTGACACTATTTAGTAATTGATTTTTGTGGAAGACATAACTGCCTGATTACATCAAAAAAATACATTGAATCAACCCCAAAATGTCATATTAGTCTAAAAAATTAGTGGAATGCACCAAAAGTATAAATTTACATTTATTTGGATATTTATAACACCAATTATTTTAACCTTTCATTAAAAATTCAATTACTGCATCATCATTGTGTCATAAATAAATTTAATTATTCAATGTCTAAAAATAATAAATAAAGATCCATTATGTAGGAAATTATTTTATATTTCTAATGAATATTTATAGTTTAATTAATGTTATGTATGACCCAATATTAAAAAAAATTTAGTTATGAAAATCGGAATTCAACGCTTTTAACTCTTCATTAAATAATATAATAATAAATTTCCAAATCTAAACCAAGTTGACCAAAATGATCATATTTTATTCCAAAGGTAGATTTTGTCTGAAATAAACTTATCCAATAGAAATAGGACATGTTTTAGGGGAATTATAATATCATTTTTACCTTCAATTACCCTATTTACTTTTAACCGTGGTAAATAAAAGTCAAAAGTTACTATTCACCAAAAATTATTTTCATCTTATTGAACCACATTTTACATACTAATGTCAAACATGTCTTCTGGATTTTTGAAATTCAATTCACAGAAGCAGTAAAATTATGTTTTCTGAAAATTTGTAAATGCGCCTAGAAGGTGGGTAAAAGATGGTAAAAAGTTCAATAAAATTATTTATATATAATATTATTAAAAAATGACTTCAATGAATTATTTTTATCATATATAGGTATTATTTATATATTTTTACCTGATATAAATTTAAATAAAATTACTAATTATTTAAATAAAAATGCATTTTTAAACAATAAAGCAGTGTTTTTCAATATTCATCAAAAATTGAAAGTTTTCAGAAAAATACCAAAAACTCACACTAAACTCATTTCGATATTCCGAATTAAAAAATTATTTCCATGTTGAAAAATAAAATTTATAAAATTTCAAAAAGTGTTTATTACTATTCATAACGGTTAGTTTGATTTGACGTGGTGTTTTAAAACTTCATGTTGCGTACAACGCAAGTTAATGTACTATTCAAAGGGAAACACATCGTACAAACTTGGGGTGTTACATTTTTTTTGACCAACAGATATATCTATTGGTATGTATCATTTAATACCTACAAATATTTTAACAACAGTTAAATCTGTTACATTATCATACTAATAAAAACACTTTTTTACTAATAGTTGAATCTATTATTAAAATAACAATTACAAAAAAAAATAGTTTTTCCATCTATAAAATCAATCATAATACATTAGTCAGTGATAATAACCAATTAAGAGAAACCAAATTTTTTTATAGATTATTATTTTTTTGACCAAAGTCAATATTTAATTATAGTTGTTTAATTAAATGTGTCTTATTAACTCATTTTAATTTTAAATTTTCTCCAAGTATCGATAGTTTTGATATTTTTAAATTCCATTCATTTAATAAACATATTAACACTTTTAATAAAAAATCATAATTGTATTTGAATATAATAAACAAAATAAATAAAAACATGATAATCAATAAAAAAATTAATAAAAATAAGTAAAATATAAGTACATAATAGTGGATATTCGCATATTGATATTTTCTATTTTTTCTAAAAAAATATAATTCTTTATAAAACCTAATATTTATTATATTTATTGTATAACAACAAATTCAGTTATTAGTTATGAGTATTTACATATTTAAATTTTATTTATTCGTTATACTGTTTGAGATATTGAATATATATATATATATATATTTTATTATATATTATATTTATTTAATTTTATAAAATTAATAAATTTCCAAATTTTATATATACTTATTGTATTTTTAATATAAACTATTAAATGTAATTTTTTATTTTCATTTAGTACATTATTATATTTTATTAGAAGGAAAATCTATGCACTATCATCTTCTCCCATGCCCCGACTCACCATCTCCTCCTCTTGGCCTTAGGCTTCCTAGATTCCCACATCCTAGGGTTTTCTTCTTCTTCTATTTCAGGTGAAATTAATAATCAGGGACTCCCCTTCACCCCGCTCTCCCAGGACATCTGCGTTGAACTGTCTCAACACCCCCAAGCTGCACTTCTCTATGCCTCCCAATCCCAGACCCCCTCCCCATTGCTTCTCAATGTTTCCTCCATCAACTCTTTTGTAGAAGACACCATGGATTTGGGTTGCGAATCAGAGTTTCTGGATTCCCACAACACAAATCTGATGAACATGGGGAGTGGGATCCGGACGAATTTTGTTGATATGAGCTTGAACATCCACATGTGTACCAATGACTTTAGCTTGGGCCATGTATTCTTGACGAATGCTAATGTGCTACCCTCGGCTCACAAAAGCGTTCTTGATAATGTGAGATTTATTGGTTTCGAGGAGCCTTCTTCTATTGGTGTGGGCGGTTCTATCCTACTAAATTGATCCTGGTTATTGAGACACCTAGAAACATTCCCTCTAGTGGGAGAATATCTGTAATGCCCGAGACTTTTATGAGAAATATTTTGTTTTTATCAAAGGAATCTTTCACTACACAAAACACTAGTTTGGCTTGCTTTACACGCAACTGCGGCCTTCCTCAATAGCTTGTGTCATACGCAATACCGAGTTTCACTAAACAACGATATGCTATTAAAATATTATTAAAAATAGCCATTATGAATAGTAATAACCACTTTTTGAAATTTTATGAATTTTATTTTTCAAAATGGACTTCATTTTTGGATTCGGAATATCGAAATTAGCCTAGGGTAAAATTTTGGTATTTTTCTGAAAACTTTCAATTTTTGATGAATAGTGAAACCACTATGTGGTAGTTAAAAAAACTGAATTTTTCATAAATCTTAAATTTACCACTTCTGTGAGTGGAATTTAGAAAATCCTAGAGACATGGTTAATATCAATGACTAAAATGTGGTTCAATGAGATGAAAATAATTTTTGGTGAATATTACCTTTTTACTTTTTCTTCCACGGTTATAAGTAAATAGGGTAATTAAGTGTAAAAGTGTTATTATTATTACCCTAACACATGTCCTAATTCTATTGGATAAGTGTAATTCGACCAAAAACAACCTTAGTAATAACATATGACCATTTAGGCCCACTTGAATTAAATTAGGACATTTATTATTAATTTATTTAAAGAAGGGTTAAAATAGTTAAAATCAATGTTTAATAAATAAATCATTTCTAATATGGGGTTATACATAAGATAAATTCTAATATAAGTATTCATTAGAAATATAAAAAGATTTCCAACAGAATAGTATATTATTTATAATTTTTAGACATTAAATAATTTAATTTATTTATAACACAACGATGATGCAATAATTATCTTATTAATGAAATATTGACATAATTGATGTTATAAATACCCAAATAAATATAATTTGAGATTTATTATAAATTCCACTAATTTTATAGGTTAATATTACATGTTAGTATTGCTTTAATTATCTTTTTTCGAACTAATCATTCTGTTATGATTTTCACAAAAATCAATTACAAAATAGTGTCAAAATTGACATAAAATAGTTTTTAAAACAAATATTATATTATTAATTTTTATTTTATTCCTAAAAATCGATGATTCGGCCAAATGACTTATATAAGGTTATATATATTAATAATAAACAACTTGGGGTTCTTTTGGCTTGATATATTAAGTTTATTAACCTTATATTGTAAGAAAACAAGAAAACACGGTAAAAGTTAAATTATCTAACTTAAAGTTAAATCTAAATGATAAGGTTAAAATTGATACCCAAACTTGTCTAAATTCTATTGGATGAGCTTATTTCGACCTATACCCACCTTATCTTCTAAATATATCAATTTGGAGATATTAAAATCCGAATTTGACTTTATAATAAAATAATATTTTTAGTTTTTCCAAAGGTGCCCCTCTCCTCCCTTATAAATGGGAACCTCCTCCCCCTCTTCCTCACACCACTTTGAGCCTTCAATATCGGCCAACCTCTGCCACATACTTCTCTCCACTTCCCTAGAGACATCCTAGAGGTCCTGGTCTTCTTCAAAGACCAATTTTAGTTCCCTAAAAGGAGGTATCAAAGAAGCGCTTCAAAGAAGAGGTAATGTCTGTTACCGATTCTTTCATCTTTATTTCTTATTCAACTTCTTATTATATTTTTGTTTAATTATGAAGTAATAACATCAGTATCACTAATATACTGATATGTTATTATATGTATTAAACAGCCATATTTCTCTATCTATCCATCCTACGGAAAACAAAATCACCGTGCGTGCGTATGTACGGAATACCGTCTCCACGCTGTGGTGTAATCTATTTTCCACCACCACCTTACTTGGATGGGTATAATGGTGTAAATAATTACTATATATGATTATTATAAAGAGATATTTATTCTTAAATAGTATACATACACTCCAATACAATTCCATGATCATGGGAACGATATCATCGCTCATGCGTACGTATGGAATACCATCTCCACGATGTGATGTGATTCGTTCTACATGATCTTCATTTCATAATGATTATATAAATGAATTGAAATAATAAATATGATATATAGTGCATTAATACCATTCTGGAAATTATGTATCTATAACCTAATGAGAAGAATAAGAATTTATTCGACAAAACACGCATATGAACAAAACGTTATAAACACCCAAATAACAAGTAGCAATGAAATATTACTACTAAGAAGCTAAGAATATGACCATATATGAAATCATAACAATAATTATGATTCTGGAATAAGTCAATAAAATTATTTAAATCATTATACAGGAGGTTCAGACACATACGAAGCAAATTGAACATAAGGTAAGGGAAATATCACAATCTCATTTTTATTCGAGATTCTTTATACTTTAGTATTTACTGGGATGTATTTTATCATCCAAATAAATGTTTCCTCAATATGAAATATTATTTCCATCCACCTACAATTGTTTAAATCCAATTTTACCCTTCGATGAGTTTTTAGTAAAGGATACGAAAGGAATCTTTTGTCATTTTTTGTACGAGGTACTTTTTGTCTTTTCTGACAGAAGTACGAGAAGAATGTTTTTTTAACTTATACGAAATTAATGGATTTTTAAAACATTATTTCCAAGAAGATTCCTTTACATGTTTCCAAGTTTATTTTTAATCAACTACTTTTATTTTAAAATTGTATGACATTTTAATAAAGGAAAATTTTTTTGAAGTAGAAAGGATATTTTCCTCAAGAATGGAGTTCAAGTGTTTTATCAAAATTATTTTCCATCTAAGATAATAATGGGTTCTGTTTCTATCCCTATTATTACATTGATTTGATTATGTTGTGATGGAATTATTTTTATGAATTCCTTTATCTTATAAGAATTGTTTTATGATTTCATGATGTTTAAGAATCCCATTTTTATTACATGGGTTATGCTATGATGTATGGTTTATGATTTTGTGGCACATATAAGAATGGTATCATTATGAGATGGGTGGGAACTATATCTCCCTCCAATGCATTGGGTAAACATTTTATATCTGATGAGATAGACATGGCTGGAATGGCAGGTTAAACCGGTTCAGTGAAACAAGACTGAAATGAGGAGTGTACTCGGTTCAAAAATGGACTTTGGAAACTAATATAGTATTGGAAATGAGTCTTGACTAACAAGAAATGATTCTCTATGATTATGTGTGTATGCCACAATGTTTCATGTTTTATGTTATGATTATTAGGATTACATTTCACTACTATGATTTATCCCATGTTATGAAATTATGCTCTCTTTTGCAGGTTAAGATTTCCAAAATGTTATGTTCTTATAAATATGATGTGATTGATATTTCTTTTGTTTACCCTTACTGAGAATTTGAGCTCACCCTTTTGTATGTTTTCTTTCCCCAGGTCAGGAAGAAGCTTATTAAGTCAGATATTCCAAAAGGGACTATAGATATGATGAAATAAATGGGAGACAATGTAGACGCTTTATGAACAAGTTGTTTATGTTTCCCAGTTTCTAAAGAGACTATACCTATACTGTCCTTTACTGGTTTTGTTATATGTTGTAATAAGTGTGCTTCTATTTTGAAGGATTAACAATATATGTAAATTATGGGTTGTTATAGTTGGTATCAGAGGAAAGGTATAGTCATCCTTTGGAAACTAGGATGCGAATGCCTTAGTAAGAATCCTAAGGATAAGTCTAAGAATAGAACACAATCTTAGTGTTTTAGAAATTGAAATGAATTACCTAGGATAAGACCTTTTGTGTGAAATTTTATTCTTGATTATATGGTTTTCCTATTATAATTAGTGTTGATCACATTATTCTTCTTGGTATTAGTCAATGGATGGAACCCGAAGGAACCGTGTTAATGCGGAATGCGACGAGCAATGCAATGATTTTCCCCCTGAACAACCAAACATTATGGGAGCTGGAATACAAAATCTTGCAGCCAATCTCACAAAACTTTGTCAAGCTATGAGTCATGTAGGACTTCTAAACGAGCAAAGGAAGGAGAAAATTTTTGTTGAATCCTTCATGAGGCAGCGTCCACCTTCATTCAGTGGGTCTACCGATCCATTAGATGCTGAACAATGGATTAGTATAACTGAAAAGATATTTTCAGTTCTTCAATGTTCTGAACATGATAAAGTCATCCTAGTAGTGTATCGGTTGGAAGGAGATGCTGATCAATGGTGGAATATTATTAAGAATACGAGGCAAAGGGATGAAATTGAGTCCATGGAATGGGACGAGTTCAAGATCTTATTTTTCAATAAGTACTTCCCTCGTATTCTCCGAACAAAGATGGAGAAAGAGTTTCTTGAACTGAAGCAAAAGGATGGGGAATATGTTGGTACCTATATAGCAAATTTTACAAGACTTGCAAGTTACGCTTATGGTATTATTATCCAACCTGAGAGTAAGATCGATCGATTCTTTAGTGGCTTAAAACCAAGTCTTCGAAGGGCATTAGCCATAAGGGACTTCAATAGCTATGAGGAAATCGTTCGATGTGATCTCAAAGTCGAGATGGAGATTGAAGTAACCCATCAGTCATACGGGTCTGATAAGAAGAGGAAAATGGAATTCAAAGGAAAATCTAAAGAGAACACTCAAAAGAAGATGAGCTTTCCCTTATGCTCAATGTGTGGAAAGAAACATGGAGGGAGTTGTCTTAAATGGACAAGTAAATGTTTCAAATGTGGAAAGGAAGGTTATCGGGAATTTGAATGCCGCAATGATGGGAAGAAGATCTCTAATGATGCAAACAAAGGAAGGGATACACAGAATGAACCTAATACACTTCAATGTTTCAAGTGCAAGGAGATAGGGCATTATGCCAATCAATGCCCAAATCCAAGGGTTGATGATGATGGTCGACGTCAACAAACTCTTAAGGCTAAAGACAAAGGAAAGTCACATGAAATTTCTATCAGCGATGTGGAGTACGATAACGATGTGATGAAAGGTACACATAACATCCACTCTGATGTATCAAATGTTTTATTTGATTCCGGATCCACCCACTCCTTTATTTCTGAAGAATTTTATAAGGATGTCACCGTATTACCTCAACAATTAGATGTTGAGTTAGCTGTGAAAACCCCTAATGGAACAACAGTCGCATCAAAAGTTTATAATTCTTCTCCAATTGAAGTTTGTGGGAAAGTGATTCCTGCAAATCTTGTGATCCTTCCTATATTGGAATTTGATGTGATTCATGGCATGAATTGGATTTCGTTATATGGATCTCATATCAATTTCCAAATAAGGGAAGTCACATTTCATATTCCTGATCAATCTATGATTGTCTATCGATGCAAGGATGAACATATCCTTCCAGTGGAAATTTCTTCCATCTTATGGGTCTTGATTCCACAAAATGAAGGTTATTTATCTCAAATTGTTGGTGAGAAACTCACGATTAAGAATATTCACATTGTAAAGTATTTTGACGATGTCTTTCCAGAGGAATTGCCAGGTCTTCCACCAAATCGTGAAGTTGAGTTTTCAATAGAACTCGTACCCGGTGCTTTGCCTATTTCAAAGACACCTTATAGAATGGCCCCAATTGAGTTGCAGGAGTTGAAGAAGCAACTACAAGAGAATCTTGATAAGGGATTCATACGCCCTAGTGCATCACCTTGGGGAGCACATGTTCTATTTGTTAATAAGAAAGATGGATCAATGAGACTATGTATTGATTATCGAGAACTTAACAAGATCACTATCAAGAAAAAATATCATCTCCCACGCATTGATGACTTATTTGACCAACTATGAGGAGCTCAATACTTTTCCAATATTGATCTTTGTTCAGGGTATCACCAATTACGGGTCAAAAGAGAGGATATACCAAATAAGGCTTTCCGTACAAGGTACGGACACTATGAATTTATAGTGATGCCATTTGGTCTTACTAATGACCCTGCTATCCTCATGGATATGATGAATAGAGTCTTTAGAGACTATCTTGATCAGTTTGTGGAAGTCTTTATAGAAGATATTCTTTTATATTCAATGAGCAAGGAAGAACATGAATATCATTTGAGAATTATACTGAAGACCCTGAGAAAGTAGAAGATTTATGCCAAATTTACCAAGCGTAAATTTTGGCTTCAAAGAGTTACATTTTTAGGTCACATAATCTCAAAAGAGGGGAAATCTATGGATCCAGCAAAAACAAAGGTTATCAAAAGATGGTCGATACCAACAACAGTAACTGAGATCCGAAGTTTTCTTGGTTTGGCTAGATATTATCGATGTTTTGTGAATGATTTTACACAATTATCTAATCCACTTACCAAGCTGACTCGGAAAGGAGTTAAGTTTGTCTGGACGGAGGAATGTGAAGAGAATTTCAAGGAGTTGAAAAGAAGGTTATCCAGTGCACCTGTGCTCACACTACCTTGTAGTGGAGAATGGTTTGTGATCTATAGTGATGCATCCAAGAATAGATTGGCGTGTGTTCTTATGCAAAATGATATGGTGATATCTTATGCCCCACGACAGTTGAAAATCCATGAGAAAAATTACCCAACTCATGATTTGGAGTTAGCTGCGGTAATCTTTGCATTAAAGATTTGGAGACATTACCTTTATTGTGAAAGGTGTGATATTTATACTGATCATAAAAGTTTGAAGTATATTTTCACACAAAAGGAGCTGAATATGCGCCAAAGAAGATGGTTGGAGCTGATTAAGGATTACGACTGCTCAATTCATTACCACCCTGGGAATGAAAACAAGGTGGCAGATGCATTAAGTCGCCAAGACCATGCCAGTTTATCCATGATGAGGATAACAAAAGATCCAATCTCTATGGATTTACAAAGGATGGATCTTGGAATTATAATGGTAGGGGGGAAATTGTATCTTTCTCAAATGAATGTTCAAACATCTATACATGTGAAGATTAAAGAGGCAGAGAAAGAAGATGTCAAGTTACAAAAGAATGTGAGAAATGTTTCTGAATTCAACCTTGATTGTGATGGGATAATAAAGTTCAAGAATCAGGTTTGTGTTCCTCCCATCCCCGAATTAATGAAGGAGCTACTGGATGAGGCTCATAGTTCATCATTCTCTATTAATCCTGGAAGCACGAAGATGTATAGTGTCCTGAAAGAGTACTTCTGGTGGGATGGAATGAAAAGAGATGTTGCTAAATATGTCTCTCGATGCTTGGTTTATCAGCAAGATAAAGGTGGGAGACAGAAGTCTAAGGGGATGCTACAACCATTACCCATACCCGAATGGAAATGGGAAAACATCACTATGGAATTTTTCATAGAACTTCCTAAAACATCCAAAGGAAATAATGCTATCTGGGTCATAGTTGATCGTCTTACAAAGTCTGCACACTTCATCTCTATTAGAGGGTATTTCTCTCTATATCAGCTTTCTAGGATATATGTAAAGGAAGTGGTAAGATTGCATGGAGTACCACTTTCTATTATATCTGATCGGGATCCGAGGTTTACCTCAATGTTCTGGCGATGTCTTCAGTATACTCTGGATACAGAGTTGAGTTTCAGCACTGCTTATCATACTCAGATAGATGGTCAGTCTGAGAGAACAATTCAAACTCTAGAAGATATGTTGAGAGCTTGCTCTATGGATTTCAAAGGTGGTTGGGATCAACACCTACCTTTGGTAGAATTTTCTTATAATAATATCTTTCACTCTTGTATTCAGATTGCTCCTTATGAAGCTCTCTATGGAAAGAAATGCAGGAATCCAACTTGCTGGGATGAAGTTGGGGAAAGAATGCTATTAGGACATGATCTTGTTGATGAGATGGAAAAAAAGGTCCGATCTATTCAAAAACACAAAAGAGAAGCTCAGATTCGACAGAAAAGTTATGCCGACAAACGATGAAACGACCTAGAGTTTGAAGTGGGTGATAAGGTGTTCTTACGAGTATCTCCCTGGAAGAGAGTCATGAGATTTGGAATGAAGGGGAAGTTGAGCCCTAGATATATTGGTCCTTTCAAAATACTAGATCGTGTTGGAAAGGTAGCATACCGATTGGCGCTTCCACCGAATCTCTCTCAAGTTCACGATGTGTTCCATGTATCTCTGCTGAGAAAGTACATACCTGATCCTTCACATGTATTCAACTCAGAAGTTGTACCGTTGGAGTACGATTTTTCTTATGAAGAACAGCCGATAGAGATTCTGCATCATAGCGAAAAAGTCCTACGAAACAAGACCACTCGTTTGGTGAAAGTTTTATGGAGGAACCACCAATTAGAAGAAGCTACATGGGAGCCTGAGGATATGATGAGGGAGAGGTATCCTAATATTTTTGTCATAATGTGATGAATTTTGAGGGCGAAATTCATTTTAATGGGGGTAGAATGTAACGCCCGATACTTTTATGAGAAATATTTTTTTTTATCAAAGGAATCTTTCACAACACACCACACTAGCTTGGCTTGCTTTACACACAACTGCGGCCTTCCTCAATAGCTTGTGTCGTACGGAATACCGAGTTTCACTAAACAATGATATGCTATTAAAATATTATTAAAACTAGCCGTTATGAATAGTAATAACCACTTTTTGAAATTTTATAAATTATATTTTTCAAAATGGACTTCATTTTTGGATTCAGAATATGGAAATTAGCCTAGGGTGAAATTTTGGTATTTTTCTGAAAACATTCAATTTTTTATGAATAGTGAAACCACTAAGTGGTAGTTAAAAAAACTGAATTTTTCATAAAACATAATTTTACCGCTTTTGTGAGTGGAATTTCAAAAATCCGAGAGACATGGTTAATATCAAGGATTAAAATGTGGTTCAATGAGAAGAAAATAATTTTTGGTGAATAGTAACTTTTTACTTTTTTTTATCACGGTTAAAAGTAAATTGGGTAATTAAGGGTAAAAGTGTTATTATTATTACCCTAACACATGTCCTAATTCTATTGGATAAGTGTAATACGACCAAAAACAACCTTAGGAATAAAATATGACCATTTAGGCCTACTTGGATTAAATTAGGACATTTATTATTAATTTATTTAAAGAAGGGTTAAAATAGTTAAAATCAATGTTTAATAAGTAAATCATTTATAATATGGGGTTATACATAAGATAAATTCGACTGAAAATATTTATTAGAAAGATACAAAGATTTCAAACATAATGGTATTTTATTTATAATTTTTAGACAGTAAATAATTTAATTTATTTATGACACAACAATGATGCAGTAATTATCTTATTAATGAAATATTGACATAATTGATGTTATAAATACCCAAATAAATCTAATTTGATACTTTTTATGAATTACACTAATTTTCTAGGTTAATATGACATGTTAATATTTATGTAATTATCTTTGTTCGAACTAATCATTCTGTTATGAATTTCACAAAAATCAATTACTAAATAGTGTCTTAATTGACATAAAATAGTTTTTAAAACAAATATTATATTATTAATTTTTATTTTATTCCTAAAAATCTAAGGTTCGGCCAAATGACTTAGGTAAGGTTATATATATTAATAATAAACAACTTGTTGTTTGTGTGTCTTGATATAGTAAGTTTATTAACTGTATAGTGTAAGAAAACAAGAAAACATGGTAAATGTTAAATTATCTAACTTAAAGTTAAATCAAAATGATAAGGTTAAAATTGTTACCTAAACTTGCCTAAATTATATTGGATGAGATTATTTCGACATATACCCACCTTATCTTCTAAATATATCAATTTGGAGCTATTAAAAACCGAATTTGACTTTATAATAAAATAATATTTTTAGTTATTCCAAAGGTGCCCCTCTCCTCCCTTATAAAAGCGCACCTCCTCCCCCTCTTCTTCACACCACTTTGAGCCTTCACGCTTGGCCAAACCCTGCCAATATATTCTCTCCACATCCCTAGAGACATCCTAGATGTCCTGGTCTTATTCAAATACCAATTTTAGTGCCCAAAAAGGAGGTCTCAAAGAAGTGCTTCAAAGAAGAGGTAATGTCCGTTACCGATTCTTTCATCTTTATTTGTTCTTCCACTTATTCTTCATTATTTGTTTCATTATGAAGTAAAAACATCAGTATCACTAATATACTTATATGTTATTATATGTATGAAAAAACCCTATTTCTCCATCTATCCATCCTACGGAAAACGAAATCACCACCCATGCGTACGTACAGAATACCGTCTCCACACCGTGGTGTAATCTATTTTCCACCACCACCTTACTTGGATGGGTATAATGTAGTAAATAATTACTATATATGATTATTATAATGTGATTTTGATTCTGAAATAGTATACATATACTCCAATACAATTCCACGATCATGGGAACAATATCATCGCTCGCACGTACGTACGGAATACCGTCTCCACGATGTGATGTGATTCGTTCTACATGATCTTCATTGAATAATGATTATATAAATGAATTTAATGAATAAATATGATATATAGTACACTAATACCATTCTGGAAATGATGTATCTATAACCTAAAGAGAAGAATAAGAATTTATTCGACAAAACACGCATAAGAACAAAAAGTTATAAACACCCGAATAACAAGTAGAAAAGAAATATTACTACTAAGAAGCTAAGAATATGACCATATATGATATAATAATTATAATTATGATTCTAGAATAACTCAATAACATTATTTAAATCATTATACAGGATTTTTGGACACATACGAAGCAAATCGGACCTAAGGTAACGGAAATATCGCAATCTCATTTTTATCTGAGATTGTTTATACTTTAGTATTTACTAGTGTGTATTTTGTCATCCACATCCATGTTTCATCAATATGTAATATTATTTCCATCCACCTACAATTTTTTAAATCCAATTTTACCCTTAGGTGAGTTTTTAGTAAAGGATATGAAAGGAATCTTTTTTCATTTTTCGTACGAGGTAATTTTTGACTTTTTCGACAAAAGTACGAGAAGAATGGTTTTTTTAACTTATACGGCATGAATGGATTTTTAAAACATTATTTAAAAGAATATTCCTTTACAAGTTTTCATGTTTATTTTTAATAAACTTCTTTTAGTTTAAAATTGTCTGACATTTTAAGAATGGAAAATGTTTTTGAAGTAGAAAGGATATCATCCACAAGAATGGAGTTCAACTGTTTTATCAAAATTATTTTCCATCTAAGATAATAATGGGTTATGTTTCTATCCATATTATTACATTGATTTGATTATGTTGTGATGGAATTATCTTTATGAGTTCCTTTATCTTATAAGAATTGTTTTATAATTTCATGATGATTAAGAATCCCATTTTTATTACATGGGGTATGCTATGATGTATGGTTTATGATTTTGTGGCACACATAAGGATGGTGTCATTATGAGATGGGTGGGACCTATATCTCCCTCCAATGCATTGGGTAAAGATTTTATATCTCATGAGATAGACATGGCTGGAACGGCAGGTTAAACCGGTTCAGTGAAACAGGACTGAAATGAGGAGTGAACTCGGTTCAAAAATGGACTTTGACCACTAAGATAGTCTTGGAAATGAGTATTGACTAACAAGAAATGATTCTATATGATTATGTGTGTATGCCACAATGTTTCATGTTTTATGTTATGATTATTGGGATTACATTTCACTACTATCATTTTTCCCATGTTATGAAATTATGCTCTCTTTTGCAGGTTAAGATTTCAAAAATGTTATGTTCATATGAATATGATGTGATTGATATTTCTTTTGTTTACCCTTACTGAGCATTTGAGCTTACCCTTTTGTATGTTTTGTTTCCCCAGGTCAGGAAGAAGATTATTAAGTAAGATATTCCAAAAGGGACTATAGATATGATGAAATAAATGGGAGACAGTGTAGATGCTTTATGAACCAGTTGTTTATGTTTCCATGTTTCTAAAGACACTATACCTATACGGTCCTTTCCTGGTTTTTTATATGTTGTAATATGTGTGCTTTAATTTTGAATTAATAACAATGTATGTAAAGTATGGTTCATTATAATATCCCACTCTCTTCCAAAAGTGGTCTCTTGTTCGTAATCATTTCACTGAGAAAGGTGCGTCCAATTTTGGGGTTCTTGGTTCAGAGAGAAATAAGGGAAAAGAACAGGAGAAGGTGACCATGAGAAGAAACAACATCAATAGGGACAGTGTGGATGATCCAATCATTGGGGGTTCAGGGCTAATTTATGATTTGGATGACGTGATCAAGAGCTACAGGATGGAGGAGGGAGGGAAGAAAGGAGGAACCAGCATGAATGTGAACATGTACGGTTATGGAAGGAGATGAGAAGGCGAAGAAGGAGGGTCTCCCGAACGATAATATGATGTGGTGGAGGAAATTGGAGAGGAAGCAGTGACATGCTTTACATGATGCCACCCATCATCCCAAATATTTGCAAGATGGATTGAGCTTCAATCCTTGGAGATGCTATATAGTACTTGAAGGAACATCTCCATAAGATCAATGATCTACACAATGAACTTGAGTTAGCTCCTACAGGTCCTGTAGTTACACCAATAGTAAGCTTCCACTCGTTAATACTAACACCTTTTCCCCACCCATTTCTAATAAAGGAAGAGCTTTTCTCGAGTTCAATGCCTAGCCCAAATGGCCTACAGCCTGCAAGGGATGAAGGGCCAATGAATAAAGAAATGTGTACATTCACATGTTTTTCTGTCACAATCCTAGTTTATTATTGTCTACCATAATGTATTTGGATGAGCTTGGGATTGGAATTAAACTTGTTGTTATGAGTTTCTTCAATGGTTTTCACTGGACATCTTCCAGGATGAGCAATGCCAAGAAGGGAAGGATTTTCATCTGAGTGAAATCAAGGAGCCCTCTTGGACTCTTTCGGCATTCCTAGCTTGTTGTGAATTTCCTTTGATTGATTAATTGTTAGGATTTTTCAAACTGGAGTTCTTGTTCATGCTCACATTGGATCATCAGGATTCTTGATTAATGGGTTTTATTTCCCGGGTTTAGTGTTTGGGGATAAATTTTAGTTCCTAGCTTGATCTTCATTTGATCCTTCGATGCCGACAGAGGTGTCTAGTTTGTTTGCATTTTGATGAGCCTTGGTAGGTTCATGCATTGATTTATTGAGCCTTATCGTCTTCAAATCTTCTTGGGGGAGGGTGTTTTATGCATGGAATAATCATGTTAGTTTATTGGTAATTTTTCAATTATCCCTTATTTCATTTCATCACTAAATTTCTTTTCAGCCATTCTCAAATTTCATCCATCAACCCCCGACCAATTTCTCATTTCATCTTTTTCTTTTCCTCCTTTCCCAAATTATAGTCTATTATTATCTGTAATATTATATTCTTACATATATTACACAATTCAGTATATATGTTCATGTTCAATGATTTTTAAAGAGATTGATGATCCAACCAATGTATTCATTTCAATTAATAATGCTTTGATGGATAAAACATAGTATATGGTACCATACTAAGTACCTTTACAACTTGATGAAATTCATCAAGTGTGTAGCTTCCCTTTTATCTGTGGTTGTATTTTATACATCCATGCATGGTCAGATTTTTTTGATGGTATAAATGTATTGTGAAATATGTATTCTGCTTAGTCAATCTTAGACCACTATGATTGGTAATCCATGTAAACTTCTAAGTTTGGTTTAAATTCATTATTATGATATAAATTCATGAATGTTAGTTTATTAAAAAAAATTACACAGCAATATTGTTTTCCTTAATAGTTTTTTTCTAGAAAAAAAAATAAAAGGTTCTTTGATTCACTATTGGCGTGATCAACCCACACATGAAGGACCTTTCTCTTATAATTTCATGGGAAATTCAGAATTAAACATAATTGAATGTTTTTTTCAACCACCCGTGCATGCTTCCTTTTCTATTAACATAATGAAGTTCATAAAACACTCATAACAACATGTTAACTTGTACAATTTTGGAACACTATAATTATATCATTATAAAGAGTTTATTTATATGTTTCACGTGGCCATAACCACTCCATATGTCTACAAAATGTTGCATTAATACAACTATAGAATTTAGGGTACAACTTTCAATTTGTTTTTTCCACTACTTGGAATAAGCATTTATAAAACACACCTCTAAAAAACAGCCTATAGATCACCATATTTATGTTATTAAACTAAATAATCCATCATTATAAAATGTAATATATTTATCTTTGCATGTGAAAAGTACTCATTATCACTCCTGTAGACGATCTCACATATCCCTTATTATAACTAAACTAGAAAACCAATGGCACACATTGTTTCCCCTTTTGTAGTATTGCAATATGTTTCATTTATAGCAGATATTTTATGTTATCATGGATCATGGTTGATTTTCTATTGATACCGAATCCAATATGTTTGGCAGAAATACCAAATGTATTCATGGAATAATTTATGGTATCTTTCACACCCATATGACTATCAAATGTGTTTTTTTTTCAGGGTTGATTCTTTAATGGAGTGCAATTATCTTGTTTTGATACCATATTTTCACATGTTAATGTTTTATTATTGAAAAATTCTGCTAATTCTCATGGCCAAAGTCATGTATTTTGAGGAGTTGGATGCATTTTATAAGAATTTAATTAGCTCCGGGCTTTTACTATTCATCCCAGTGGTTTTCTTTTCTAATATACATTATTTTCTATATGATCTCATAAATGTAATTTAACTTTCTTCAATATTATTATTAATTGACTAATGTAATTTTCATAGTTTTTCGGCCATTTTTGTAGTTTAATAGGTGTTGGGATAGGTGACGCCTCCTAGGGATGACGGTGAAGCCGGGACATGTACCGGGACAATTAGAGATGGGATGATGGTTGTCCACTACAATCAAACTGTGCGTCGGCCAATGAGAGTTGGGACCGATGAAACATCATACATAAAAAGGTGTTCCACTATAATCAAAGTGATGATAGTTATTTTGTGCATGTTAAGATCCACTACAGTATATAATAGCACATAAGAAGTAATGAGGATTCCACAATAGTGATGTATGATGTTTGAGAGAAATAGATTGTAGAAGTAGTTTCATTGAGTTCCATGTAAAGTGTCTAAGCATTTTAACATGTTTAATCATGTTTTTAATATGTTTCATGTAACTTATTGTCCTTTCATGAAGTTTGAACATGTATTTAAATTATATTTCAATGTAAAATAAAATATCAGTTTTTTGTGTTTCATATAAGCCAATTTTAATATTATTTGATAATAAATATAATAATATATTATATATAATATATATGATAATATATATATATAAATATATTAATAAATAAATAATTAAATGGTAAAAAAACTATTGGAATACAATCATTTAAAATATGATTTAAAAATGGATATTAATTGTGGGTATTTTCTATAAATGTTAATAATATTACCAATAGATATATTAGTCGTATTAATCTGTTGATAAACATTTTCACCAACATATATATTATCTGATAGTTTAATTATAATTTCAAAAAAATCATTTTATTTGTCGTAATAACATTTAACGATATAGTTTTTACCAACTATTTAGTGACATGTACTTATGTGTTGCTAAAAATAATCCTACATAAAATGTGTTTTTACCAAAAGATATGCCCAAGCAGGAAAAAGTGAATTATCTTGTAATGGTATTTTAACATGGTCAACATGCTATTTTAACACTCATAACATGGTCCTTTAATCATATAGTGTTATGTGATAATAATGAGGTATATTTTTTAAAAAATTTTTAAAATGAAAAAAAATTTACAATTGATGAAAAATGTAGAAAAAGTGGTATGTTATTATAGATGGATAAAAAAAGAGAAACAAAGGGTGGGATCAAAACAATCTAGTGGATCAACCATGAAATCAAAAGGACCATCCAAAATTACCTTTACCACAAAGGTTTCAGAACAACATACATTAACATTACATGTTCATGCTGATATAAAATTCAAATATTGAAATATGATATACATTGAAATTTGAGAAGAAATATTTGGCATGTCCATTACAAACCCAATTATGATTGAGAATATAAATAAAATTCTCAAGTTTGAATAGATATATGTCTCAATTTTAAATCATTAAATATGGTATATTTTCATAATCTATTTGTTTATAAATTTAACTGTTGTGTTATTTACAGTTAATAACATGGCGAGTCGTTTCACTGAAGGTATGTAATTGGTGACCCAAATTTTCTTTACCCTAACGAGTATAGTACTTGTAAGGGGTCGATCAACAGGGAAAAAGAAGTTATTTTTGTCTTTCTTAACTTATTTTTCATTTTTTGTTTTATTAAATGTTTTTTTTATTTAAAGTCGAATTTTGATATTTGGATGAAATTAATAATTAGTTTTATGTTTGATTGATATATTTGTTAATGAATAATGGTAAATACGGGGAAATTGGTTTTGATTCAAATAAGGAGAGAAATGCGTTTGGGTTATGGATTTATGAGAAGTTGATTATTTAATCAAATTGCTTATGAGGTTGTTTTGTTTATAATTATCCAAAAATCTGGATTTCAATATGTAACAAAGTTTCCTTGGTCCAGTAAACTTTATATTTAAAGTTGAAAAAACTAACTCCTTGGTCCGGTAGTTAGTGTTTCATAGTTTTTTATTTGGATTAGTCTATTTTGTTGTCAAAAAATATTTCCAATGATCATGAAAATATTCATTGTTATTCTTCTTTTGAATTGCTGAAAATTATTCCCTATGTCTAGTTCATAATTTTTAGCGATAAGATGAAGTGATTTACAATGAATAAGAAGAAGTTATTAGAACAAACAAATTCATAACAACTAATCTAAATAACAATTCTTACATCTCCCATAACCCCAACACACTGGGTATTTATTTACACATAGAGGTAAACATAAGCACAAAACCCTCAATACCTAATTCGATCATTTCTTGAAACATAGAGGAGGGAGTGACTCTTGGGTAGAATGGTAGAATGGCGAAGTAGAAGGACCGTGGTAGAATGGCATCAGATCTTCTTTCATTCGGACCATCAACCCATTATCTCTACCCATTCTCTCCTTTTTTGAACTGGAGGCCAAGGCCTCTATTTATAGAAAATAGAACTATGCGGTGTGTGGAAAAAGTACATGATTTGTACTTTTGTCAATGTGCTTTTGTCCTTGTTTTATCCACTGGTAGGTGGCCTAACACGCCTTCTTTGGGTTGGAACACGGCGCCTCCTGGTAGGTAGATATACACAGCATGTAGCGCCGCCATACATAGAGTGTAGTCTCATTTTTCAGCCACCAACCGCTTCTAGAATGACATACACGACGTGTATAGGTTGAACACGGCGTGTCCCCATCAGCCGACCACATGGGCGTGTAGACATCTTCTCATCCGCCAACTGCTTCTAGAAGGGTATACATGGCGTGTATAGGGTGGACACGACATGTACTGGATTCTGTTTACTTGGGCATGTACATGTCCTAGTCAATCCGTGTCTGCGTCTGAATGTAAACGGCATATGTACATTTACATGCTGTGTAGTTTTAAAATATTTCTTAGTTCTCCCCCGTTTTGTGTATTTGGACATAAATCTCATGAAAATGAATAAGATCACCAAAATCAAATTATTTGTCCACTAAGAAGTAAGTAATTTCTGAAAACTTGTTCTTATTTTCAATAAAGTATGTGAAAATGTTACACAAATCAGATGCATCAAACTCCCACATACATAGACATTTTCATTCCCTCAAGAAAATCTCAAAATCTAATTAAGAGATTTTATATATTTAAAAGAACCAATTCAGTTAATCATAATTGTAAATAATAATTCATAGTAGAAAATTCTAAAAATCTACAAAACAGTTTCAATTCAGGAAATATTCTAATCATGCCTCATATACAATTCAATTAACTACATTCATACTCATTTAAACACATGTTACAACATTTCAAAAATAAACAACCCACATGATGATCTACCTCACCAATAATATAATCAACACTCAAGTTATTTTAAATTAGTGTTATGCTCAATCAAGGATATATACATTCTATCCATTGGTTTTCAAGAAATCATGGTCTCTACATCAGAAAATTGATTTACAAAAATCATGAGGACTTTTCAATAAGGATCAAATGTTTCTGTGGCTAATGGTTGGTAGGTAAAGATGTGAAAAATAACTCCGAGGCTTGAAAATGGAGGATAAATTCTTAAATAAAAGTGCATGTTATTCGAAGTTAAGCTCAATTAAAAAAGCATCCTTATCATGATTTATCAAATGATCTCATCACCACCATCTCTTTTAGTTATATAGGTAGGGATCACAAACCAACAAGTGAGTTTGAGGTCCCTTTGTCTGTACCATTTTTTTCTTTTAAATAGAACAAAGGGAACCATTTAGAATTTCCACGAATAGAGGTTTGGAACCCTTTTTTCCCCAAATGATGAATAGGATCTCCACCATATGTAATTTTATGACAATTCACTAATATATTCCATGTGTTTCCAATACCTTATTTTAAGCTCAAGTGAAGAATCATGAAAAATCATAAAATAATTAGGGTAGGAAGGGAAATAGGCTTGTAATATGGCTTCCTATAAAGTTTATTCATGGTTTCTAGGGGACTTATGAAGATAACATGTAGGGTTGGTCTCCTGATAAAGGGGATTAAACAATATAATTCCTCAATAATTTTAATGTAATTCAAAAATTCCTCATGTTTCGAAAGTAAAATTTTCAAATTCTGGTAGTTTTGTATATCCTAAGAATATCCCAAGAAAGAGGGTTTTAGAAAGAATATGAAAATGTTTTTAGAATATCTCTCAGGAGTGGGAAAAAAAATAAAGAGACAATCAGGTCATGACTTTTTTTATAATTGATTAGTCTAATCGGTGTAATTTTCCTATGATTACAAGTTGTAATATAAACAATATTAGCAATCATTTTAAAACACATAAGAACCAATATAACAATGAATCTTTTAAAAATTTCCCACTTTTAGCATTATTATTTAGAAATATGATTAACCAAATTGTCTTTAAATTTTTAAATGTATCTTCCAAAAATGATGTCTTATATAATGATGATAAGGACAAAGACTAAAGTGGTCAAGAGACTCCCCCCATACTTAATATCGCATGTGGTCCACCATGTGCCATAGAAATTGACTAAGGGAATGTGGGGACACAACAGTGGACCAGAATGAGAGGACGTAATGAAAGAAGTAAACCAAGGATGAAGGCCCAATATGATTTATGATCCAATTCTATTGGTAGATGGAATTGATTTCCATAAATGAGGTGAAATGGGGACATTCCCAGTGGTGTTTTGAAAGAAGTCTGATATGACCACAAAGCATCGTCTAACTTCTTGGACCAGTCTTTCCTCGAAGTGTTTACTGTATTCTCTAGGATCTAAATGGGCTCACAGCTAGAGAGCTCCCCTTGTCCACTGGACTGCGGATGATATGGTGTCCCCATATGATGCATTACTCCATACTTCGACGGTATTCCTCTCATTAGTGTGTTGTCTAAGTGGGTCCCTCTATCGATGATCAGTACTCGGGGAACTCCAAACCTTCAAAAAATGTGTTTCTATAAAATGCTCATGACTACATTGGCCATGTCGTGAGTTGTAGCAGTAGCTTCCACCCACTTGGAGATGTAGTCGACATAGACCAGGATGTAAGTGTTACCGAAAGATGGGGGAAAGGGACCCATAAAATCTATTCCCCAGACGTTGAAAATTTTGACCTCCAGGATGGGGTGCTAGGGAATCTCATCTCTACATCCCACATTACCAGTTATTTGGCACCAATCACAGCAGGAAACATAGGCCTGAGAATCTTTATTCTTAGCGCGCCAGAAAAAACCAGATTGAAGGATATTTTCTATCATACGATTGGGTCCATGATGTCCGAAAATGTTGAGGCCTAGAAAAATTTCAAGACTCCATGAACATCATTTTACAGAATGCAACAATGGATCACCCCATCTCCACATGATCAGAACAGAAGAGGATCTTCCCATAAGTACCTCTTAACATCAGAAAGATACCACTTCCTTTGTCGGAAGGAGAGGTCGGGGTGAATGACACCTATAACAAAAAAATTATAAATATCATCATTCCAAGGTCTTGGTGTTTCAGTGATTAAAAAGAGGTTCTCATCAGGGAAGACATCCATGATATCTCAATCTTCCTCCTTCACCAAATGAGGCAGCTCCAGGTGGGAGAGATGATCAGCAACAATGTTCTCACTCCCTTTCTTATCTCGAATCTCCAGATCAAATTTTTATAGGAGGAGAATCCAATTGATCAATCTGGGCTTCATATCTTTCTAGTTTAGCTGGCACTTTACTGTTGCATGGTCAGTATAAAAAATATCTTTAGATAGCACTAAGTAAGAATAGAACTAGTAAATGTGAACACTACTGCCAAAATCTCTTTTTCTATGGTGGTGTAGTTCATCTGTGCCTCGTAGAGTGTCCTACTGGTATAATAAATAGGATTAAAAATTTGGTACAGCCGTTGGCCCAGGACTTCTCCCACTGCGTAATCACTGGCATAGAACATCACATCAAATTGTTCCTCCCAGTTGGGAGAAATCATTACTGGAGCATCGACCAGGCACTGCTTCAGGTGCTCAAAATCAATGGTGCATGTCTTATCGAACTGAAATATGGAATCCTTGGTAAGAATATTATTGAGGGGCTGGGATATTTTTGAAAAGTCATGGAAAAACTGCTTGTAAAAACCGACATGCCCTAGGAAGCTGAAGATGGCTCTGAAGGAAGTCGGAACAGGAAGTCGTGAAATGACTTCTATCTTTGTAAAGTCCACATCTATCCCTATCACTAAGATTTTGTGGCCAAGGATGATCCCACTTTTCACCATGAAATGACACTTCTCCCAGTTCAAAAATAGGTTAGTGTTTTCACATCATTCCAAAACTAGCTCCAGGTTCTGAAAGAAAGTGGTGAATGTTTTTCGGTAAATGGAAAAGTCATCCATAAATACCTCCAGGATCTATCCACCATGTCATGGAAGATATCTAGCATACAATGATGGAAAGTGGTAGGGGAGTTGCACTTGCAAAAATACATCCTTCTGTAAGAAAACATATTGTAGGGGCAAGTAAATGTTCTTTTCTCCTGATCTTTTGGAGGAATGGAAATCTGGTTGTAGCCGTAATAGCCGTTGAGGAAGAAATAAAGGTTATTACCCACTAGTCTCTCTAGAATCTGATCCATGAAGGGAAGGGGGAAATGATCCTTCCTCATGGGGTCCTTTAGCTTCCGACATTTAACACAAAATCTTTAGCTCATTATAGTGCATATAGTGATGAACTTGTTCTTAGCATTTGAAATCGCAGTTATACCCCCCTTTTTGGGTACCACGTGTAGGGGACTCACCCACAGACTATTCGATATGGGATAAATGATTCCAGCATCCAAAAACATAATAACATCATTTTTAAAAACATCATTCATGGGGGAATCAGGCATCACTGTGGTTGCTGGGATTGCTTTGCACCTTCTTCAAGTAGCACATTGTGGGTGCAAATGGTAGGGATGATGCCCTTAAATTATGAAATTGTCCACCCAATAGCGTGCTTCCATAATTTCAAAACCTGTAGAAGTGAATCTTCCTTCTCCTGTGACTGTTTTGCACTTATAATGATAGGAAAATTTTGATGGTCTCCCAAATACCCATAATTTAGAGATGATGGGAGAGGATTCAATTCTAGTTCAGGCACCTTTAAAATCGAAGGTACAAGTGGTTGCACCTTTTCTCCTTCCAGACTATCAGGAACAACTACACATTTCCAATATTGGTCACCCTGGTCTTCTAGGAATTGCAAGTCCTCAGACACTTCTTCTACTATATTGTTTGGAATGATAAGGTTCTCTGAGGTAAAACAACATACCAGATCATCCCTTTTTTCACTCAAGCAATCATCCATGTTGGTAACTACACAACAACTCTCATGCATTGATAATTATGCTTTCTTAACGACATTGAGGACATTGTAGGAGACTCCCTCATCTTCTACTAAGAAAATTAGTTCCCCTTAGTGCACATTGATTAGTACCTTCCCAGTTTCCAAGAAAGGACTTCCCAAAATGAGAGGTGCCTCCTGGTTGTCTTCTATGTCAAGGATGATGAAATCAATGTGAATGATTAGCCTACCTTCCTTGACCAGCATGTCCTCTAGTAGCCCCTTTGGATATTTTATGGATCAGAGGAAAGATGAAGGGCTACTTGGGTAGGATTCAAATTGTTGAGCCCTAACTTCTTGAAAATTAAAAGGGGCATGAGGTTCACACTAGCCTCTAAGTCACAGAGGGCCTTCCCAATCTCACATGGTCTAATAGTGCATGGAATAGTGAAGATACCTAGATCTTGGAGTTTGGGCGGAATGGAATGCTGGACGACTATATAACACTCCTTAGTTAGGGAAATGGTTCCCAAGTCCTTCATCTTTCTTTTTTTAGAGATTATTTCCTTCATGAGTTTTTCATAAGTGGGTATCTATGTATGTGCCTCTGCAAATGGAATATTTATGTGAATCTTCTTCAACATGTCCATGAATTTTTCGAACTGGTGGTCCAGATTCCACTACTTCAATCTCTCTGTGAATGATAAGGTGGGCTCAAAGGGTTTGACAACATCTTTTCCTTTATTCTGTGAAGCCTCTTTCAGGGGGATTTTGGATGAGGAGGGGTCTGTTTCTTTAACTTATTCATCAACAGGGGGTTTGGATTCACCTGGTTGTGCTGGTTGGTTCTATGGTGGTAGATCCTTTGCACTCAGTAGTGTGAAACTTTGGGCCTCCTCCCTCGGGTTCTTCTCAGTGTCACCAGGTAGTGTACTAGGATTCATTCACGATAGTTTCTTTGTTAGCTTGACAATGTGGTTATCTAGGCCTAGAATTGAAGCCTCCTAATTTTGGAAGATGGTCTCAGCAATAGATATAAATTTCCTCATGAGATCCTCTAACCTTGAGGTGTTCTCCTACTGAGGTGGTAGTTGAGCTGGGGGAGGTGTTGGCTGTCGTGGCTGCTGTGTGTGAGTGTTTTGAGACCCTTAATAATGATAAGGGCCCTATTGAGGTGTTACTTCTTTGGGTAATGGTTCTAATAAGGATGCTGGTTATAGTCGGGCAGTCGTTGGGGAAGAAGATTCTACTATTGTTGGCCCCAACCTTTGTTCTATTGATCATGCCAAACTGGGTTCTGATACTGCTGGCACTAGTTTGGGCCTTGGTTTTGGGCATCATTACTCACCTCACTTGTTGAATGGCCACTTGTAGAACCTGTATATTCTCCCATGATGTGGTTTTCACCACATTCACTACACGCCGGATGGTTTTCTGCATGTACTTGGGATGTGACCTTCAGATTGAGCATGTCAATCTTTTTGGACACAACATCCATATGGGCAGAAAGCATAGTAGTAGCATCAATGTTATGCATACCTCATTTCTGTGTGCCCCTCTCGGAATTTCATTGAAAGCTATTGGAAGAAATTACTTCCAGTTGTTTGAAAATCTCTTCAGGGGATTTCCTCATTACTATACCTCCAGCAGCATCATCCACCATGGACTTTGTATTTTTTGTCAGTCCTCCGTAGATGGTTTGGACCTACATCAAAAGTTGGAGTCCATGGTGTGGGAATTTGTGCAACATCTCCTTGAAGAGCTCCCATGATTCATACAATGACTTTGAGTCATGCTTCTGGAAGATGTGTATTTCATTCCATAGAGCCACTGCCTTCATGGGTGTGATGTATTTAGAGAGGAATGCCTGGGTGAGCTCCTCCCAGGTGAGGATGAATCGTTGCATCAATCTTTTGATCCAGTCTTTCTACTTATCACTTAGAGAGAAGGGGAAGAGGTGAAGGCAAATGAAAACTGTGGATACTACGTGGTAGTGTAATGTGTCACAGACCACTTGAAAAATGGAGATATGGGTATTAGGGTCCTCACTGGGCAGGCCGCCGAACTGAATGACGTTTTGGATCAGCTGCATAATAGTAGGCTTGATCTCAATGTGTTGGGACAACACTGGTGGAAGGATGATGCTCGTGTAATCTCCACGTATAGATGGAAGGCTATATTACAGGAGAGTCTAGCGTGAAGGTGGAAGATGAGGGAGTGGAGCCAGCATATATTGTTTTTCCGGAGGGGTGTTGTACAACCCCGGACCAAAATGTAAAAATGGAATCTGCTCCGGTTGGAATTGTTGGAGCTGCTATGGGCCATACCCTTGAGCAAGTGAAGCTTGATGGATCTAGTTGTCATTTGGACCTAATGGATATCCATCTCATTGGACAAAAACTAGATTTCATTCCTCATTCTTTGCCATGGGATTTATGTGATTGTGCAAGGTCAAGCGTGCTCATTGGTGCCTCAAAACTGCCTATTCGATCTCTGGTTCAATTGGGGAAAACCTTCAACAACTCAGTATTCTTAGAACATGTGAGGTAGCCGCTCATACACCTAATGACCTGAACAACACAAAAAACATCAACAGTAAATGAGTAAAATTAAAGATAAACAAAAATTAGATTAGAAACGTAATTTTTGGGAATATATGATTTTTATTTTCACTAAAATTTGATAGAAACTTAATTAAAACAAGAAAAAAAATCACCTTTTAATTTTTCCACAGAAACAACACCAAAATATGGAAACTTGTTTCACCAAAGGTATATTATCTATCACGACCCGTCCCCTAGGGCCCATCCCCTGAATACCCCAAACCCGCCTTCCATAGTCCAGGGGATGACCACTAGCACCAAAAGGCATATTCCCTAAAACTGGGAAGGCATTGCCTTTATAACCTGTAAACTCACACAACTAAGCACAAATCAGGATAAAAGAAAAATGTAAAACTCTATACTAAACATGGTGTGTGAAGAAATAAAAAGGGGCCAAAATCCAAGCCCAACATGAAATTACAGAAAAAATGGGAAGTACAATTAAACCGAAATAGCTCCTATGAACACCCACCAAGGGTCCTACCTGAATGGTAGGTACAACTATCAGATGGTCAGCACTACAGCATGCCCCATCTAATATCTAACTCTGAACCACCTCCATTCCTATTACCCTTAGTCTCAATCAATTATGTTCGTCGTTTTCACCAAACACAACGAGGTGCGGGTGTAGCCCATGTAAGGGTGAGTATAACGATACATAGTAGGGATCCCGAGACCATCAAAAGTCTAACAAAATCCACAAAGGATAAACCACAAAGCATGAAACCAACTGACAACCATACTTAGGTATATTCCCATACATATACCTATGTTGTCAAGTAAACCCATATCAATATTGATGAAACACAAGGCCTAACTCAAAATCCCAAAGTTCTACTGTCCCACAAAGGAATGAATACCACGAAGGTAATGCCACAAAGGTAAGTACCACAAAGGTAATGCCACACAGAAGAATACCACAATGGTATCACCACGATGTTGAGTACCACAAAGGTAATTCCACATAGAAGAATACCACAATGGTATCATCACGAAGGTATGAATCACAAAGTTATGCCACATAGATGATTACCACACAGTTAATGACTCAACTCACTTCAGGTATAACTTAGGTATGAATGAAAATATGATTAGATGTTACTACAGAATAATCTTACTCAATTAATAGACAGACCCATGTAGGATCCTAAATTGTCAGACCCACATAGGATCCTAGTATAGAAGACCCACATAGGATCCTAGAGTAATCCCAGATGGATTCCTAGAGTGGATCCAAGTGGGATACTGGAACACATACCCACGAAGGATCCCAAACCATAGACCCATGTTGGATTCTAGAGTAATCCCATGTGGATTCCTAGAGAGGATAAAAGTGGGATATTGGAACACATAACCATGTAGGATCCCAAATCATAGACCCACATATGATCCTAAGGCACTGATCCACATAGGATCCCTTTCTCATCTTACAGCTAGCTACATGGTTCCCGCACTAAGCTCGCTTGATTCTGGGAGGGTCTACTTCTCAATCCACAGTTTGATACTCCAACTGCCACGAAATCCCATTAATATGTATCCCAATGGACTGCCATGTAATAGGGGTCTCGACACAACAGACGGTGCGTCAATCGGACACACGGTCTGTATGTTATTGGCCTTTTAGTCCCAAGGGCCCGGTTAGATTCGTGTTCGATCCAACCCATCCATACCCCAACATTATCTAAAACACAAATGCGGTATACCAAGTGGACTATCTCAATCCAAAGTTCCTGGTGTCATAGATGGTTCATCAATAGGATTCCCGTAGCTCACGTTATTGCTGAAAGAGTGGAAAAGTGTTGATGCTGGTCCGGGTCTGATTTGACCAGTGTTCGGCCCTGGGTCCGACCTGGGTCTTGCGTGGTTGCCTGGTGTGGCCCGGGCCATGTTGGGGGGCCCACTGGTCTACTCTACCCTATGGATGGGTTCCCCCATTATGGGGTCTTCCCTAGACACCACCAAATGGGGAGGCACCCCTTGGGTACCCCGAACGGTTGGGCCGTACGGGTTGGGTAGCGGACCAGCCAGTGCCACGTGGCGAAGGCAGCTGGCATGCAGGACCCGGGGTCCCACTCGACTCCCCAGGTGGCAGGATGGCCAACCCACCCATGTGGCATGGTTGCACGTTGTTCCCCCACCGGTTGCCGGTAGCGAGCTAGCCACCATCCTTCACAGCCACGACCTCGTGTTGCAGCTCATGCACACCTGAAAACGCGCCGCCGCCCCTTTCTCTCAACCGGCCCGACACCGAACACCTCCATTGAGCAGCTGCAACTGAAAAACAATGGACCTTCTCCGGAAGTGCGGTCGCACCTTCGATGACATCGCGGCTGGCTGGAGTGCTGGTCACCGACATGGTTTGCCAAAAACGTTCCTCGGGTCACCGGGCGTGCCCCTGTGGCCCATTCTTCATTCTGAAAACTCCCACAATCAACTTATAATGTCGCCATCGATTCAAGACCATAAAAACCCTAAAAGTTTGTGGAGAGTTTGGGATGTGTTCCTTTGGCCCACACCCTCCGCGTTAGAAGGGTATCACGTGACATAATTGTTCTAAAATCAAGAAGATTGACAAGAAGAGGGTAAGGGGTATTCAAAACAACATTCCCTACCTCAATTTCTCATTGGAGGTATCACTAGATGAAGTTGGTGAATTTGAGAAAAAGACGGATGTTAGTTATTCATTGAAGAGGTTCCTCGTTGGGGATCCTTCAAAGGAGTTCTTCGTTAGAGAATGTGTTTTTCGTCGGATAGATTGTTTCTTCAGAATTCTCCCAAGCTCTCTTTTTCCAACCAAATCCCCCATCAAAGAGGTGAAATTAAAAATAAATAAAGTTATGTTAATTAATACAATTAATGGTGGAACATTAATTAATTTGATGTTGGCAAAATTAATGGGAGAAGAACCCATGAGTCACCTCCCTCATTAAAGAGGGAGTTCAAGGATTTGGTGGTCCCCACCACCAAATTCAATTTAGAGGATTTAATTTCAAAAATAAAATAAAGTTAATTTATTTTATTTTTTCCCATGAAAATCACAAAAACTATCTTTCACCCTTTACCTACTGTGGTCAAGGTGAAGGTATCCTTCAATGAATACCAGCACTGAAATCCCAACGGTGTCCTCAGATTTTGATTCCGAGCACCATTTCAAATGTTACAAAAACCCACTTGCACATTTACTGAACGTACCCAAAAAAATTTCATAAATTCATTACGGGATCTCCGGGCCTCGGAATCATGTGCCATCAAATTTCACAGACTTGTAATATTCCCATATAATTAAAGAATATTTCATGTAATTTCAGAGTATTTATATTCTCCCCACCTCAGGGATTTGTGTCCCCAAAAGCCACATCACAAAAACTAGAAAAAAAGTTGGGGTATTTAGCATGAATCCAAGCCTCCTACTCCAATGTGATTTCCTATAGGTTCCTGTGCTGCCAACGCACATGCACCAAAGGTATCGATCTCCCATGAAGGACTCTCTCATGTCGATCCTCAATCTCCATTAGAACCTCTAAAACATTCACCCCATCGTTGATGTCCAACTCGCCCCCATCAATGATGTGAGAAGGATTATGCACGTTTCTCCTCAGCAGGGATACGTGAAAAACATCGTGCACCCGATGCAACTGAGGTGGATGTTCTATGCGGTATGCCACGTCACCAACTCTATGGAGGACCTGAAAGATTCCTATGATCCTTGGAGATAACTTGCCGCCCTGTTCAAATCTTCGCAAACCTCATTGTGGTGAGACCCATATAAAGACGTGGTCACCATCCTCAAACTCCAGAGGTATCCGTCTTTTATCAGCATAAGACTTATGAATTATCTGTGTAGTCTTCATCTGCTCCTATATAATCAGCACATTCTCTATGGTGACATGTACCATATGTGGTCCCTTGAGTGCTAACTCTCCCGGTTCAGTCCAGCACAAAGTCAATCTATAAGGTCAGCCGTACAGAGCCTCTAAAGATGCCATACCAATGGTAGAGTGATAGCTATTGGTGTATAAAAACTCTACTAAGGGCAAGTGATCCTCCCAGCTACAACCGACGTCAAGGACGCAAACACGCAACATGTCCTCAAGGGTCTAAATAGTCTGCTCAGTCTGTCCATCCCTATGAGGATGGAAGGCAGTGCTCAGATGAAGTTGTGTCCCGAATGCCTCCTTAAACCCCTTCCAAACCCGGTTAGTGAAACGTGCATCACGATTGGATTCAATAGTTGAGGGTACTCCATGTAACCTCACAATCTCCTATAGATAGAGGCGTCCCAATATCTCTACTGAACCCTTCTCTCTGATCGGTAGGAAGTGGCCTGAATTGGTTAGTCGGTCGATGATCACCCAGATAGAATCATGACCCCTATATGTATATGGGGGTACTGTCATGAAGTCATTGGATATCCCATCCCACTTCCACTTTGGGAGATCAAAAGGTAGGAATAATCTTGCTGGTTCCTGATGCCCCGCCTTCACTTGCTGACAAGTGAGGCACCGAGAGACAAACTTTGCTACTGCTTTCTTCCATCTCGGCCACCATTGATGTCATTAGAGGTCCTGGTACATCTTCTCCACTCTTGAATATACCACTAGAGGGGATTTTTGGAACTCCCTCAACACTTCCTCCAGAAGAGACACTGGTACCACGGTATGCCCTTTGAAAAAGATGACATGCTCCCCACCTTCAGAAAATCCATCAGGTGCCTATCCTATGGATATCTGAGCACGTCAAGCCTCGTAGTCAGTGTCCCCACGCTCTGCCTCCTTGACTCGCTGAAGGAGTGGGGGAGTGACTATAAGATACTAAAGAAAAGATGCACCGTCTCGATCCCCAAAGGATATCTGCAAAGTTACTAGCTGCACCATCGCCTCAGCTAGTAGTTGTATACCAGATCTTCGACTGAGTTCATATACTACAACGTTCCAATTCCCAGGATTATAGACTATTTAAAAGTCATAGACTTGGATGAACTCAATCCAACATTGTTGTCTCAGGTTTAGGTCCTTTTGGAAGAAGATATACCTGAGACTCTAGTGATCAGAGTAGACCGTAAATCGCTTGCCCATCAGATTATGTTTTCCCATCTTCAATGCGAAGACCACTACTGCTAACTCAGGGTCATGGGTAGCATAGTTCATCTCATTCTATCTCAGTTTTCTAGAACCATATGTGATAACTACTCGCTCCTAAATTAGGACACATCTGAGCTAGGTCCTCGATGTGTCGTAGTAGACTATGTACCCAACGCCCACCTCTGAAAGCCTCAAGATGGAGGAACTAGTTAGCCTCTTCCTCATCTTTTGAAAATTTCATTGGAAACTCTCCAACCACATGAAGGGTTTCCCCTTCTTCTTAAATGCGGATAAAGGTGCCAAAAATCTGGAGAAATCTTGCACAAATCTACAGTAGTATCCGACCAAACCCAAGAAACTACGTACCTCCATCACACTCCTAGGTGGCTCCCAAGAAAGTACTACCTCAATCTTCACTGGATCCACCGCAACTCCAGCCTTCGAGATGACATGTCCTAGAAAGTGAACCTCTCGGATCTAGAACTGGTACTTCGAGAGCATAACATAAATATGGTTCTCTCAGAGTGTGTCTAGAACTACCTGCAAATGATAGACATGCACCTCCTCAGTAGCCGAGTAGATCAATATGTCGTCGATGAAGACTAATACAAAGTGATCAAGGAAAAGCTAAATGATCATGTTCATGAGTCCCATGAACATTGCTGGAGCGTTATTCACGTTGAATGTAATAAACATGTTCTCATAGTGTTCGTACCGACATCTGAAAGTAATCTTCTGCACATCCTTTTCTCATACTCTGAGCTTCTGATAGCCTGACCTAAGGTCTATCTTCGAGACCCACCGTTCTCTATTCAGCTGATCAAACATGACATCAATCCTCGGAAGTGGGTACTTTTTCTTCACGATCACCTCGTTCAGGATATGATAGTTAACACAAAGTCTCAAGCTCCCATACACATTCATGGTGAACAAAATTGGGGTAGCCCAAGGAGAAACACTAAGCCAGATAAACACATTCCCTAGTAAGTCCTCCAGTTGTACCTGCAACTCACGAAGCTCTGTGGGAGCCATCTGATACTCTATTGTAGGTATCAGTGCCGTATCGGGGTACAAGTCGATGTTAAATTCCACCTCTCTGTGAGGAGGTAGACCTAGAACATCCTCAGGGAAGACATCCATGTACTGTTCCACCACAACAGGATAGATCATACACTCCACATCAACCCCTCCGAGGGTTAGTCTATACAACTGATTAGTGATCAGCAGCACACTCCTCTGGGTAAGTCCATCCTGTGCTTCATAGGCTCCCTTATAACCGGTGATGGTAAGCCTAGTCCCATTAGTGTAGACACACCGCACTTTGCACCAAATACAGTCGATCAGGGCATGGAATGTATATAAACAATCCATAACCAAGATGATGTCGTAAGGCCTCGACGCCACTACTATGAGATCCAAGCCGAAGCCCTCACCTCCTAGAGTAAGATCACACTACCAGAAAGAGTGTGTAATAATATAATCCTCTCTTTTAGGAGTCTCTAGATGTAAGGATCGATCCAATAGATCCACCAGAATATCTGAGCTCCGAATGAGGGTAGTGGAAATAAAAGAATGACTGGAACATGTTTCTATAAGTACTGCAGCGAAGGTGGAGTAGACACAGATTATACCTCGTATCATCTGTAGAGAACTGTGTTCATTGGGCTAAACATCCTGGAGCTGAGATCGCCCCTGTCCACCTACTCCCTATGGTCGGGGTGGACCACCTGGTGGTGGTGGTGGTGGTAACATCTGGAATCGTCACCCACTGCCAGCTACACGACCACCTCCTCTCCCACGTCCGCCTACTCCTTGTGGACCACCTCGGTCGAACCTATGTCTCTTCCTGGGTGGTCCTTCGACCATCTTCTATTCATCTGTATGGTGTTTCAGGTAGTCACGAGAAATGGTACCCTACACACCGCATTCAAAACACTGCATGCTCCTCGCATGACAGGCTATGTCTCAGGTTCCCCGCACAACTGACCCTGAATCGTGTTGTCATCCACCTGTAGGTCTGGTCCTCTTGGACCTCTATGAAATCTATCAACTGCCAACTATAGAAAACTCCACTATGTGATGCTCATTGGTGGGTCTCACTTCATGTGATGACTCATCAAGAAAACTCTCAACTAAGAGGCCTCGCTATAACACCCCCTCCTGTGTTGGGATGTTGAGAGAAATCATCGAAGCCATGATCTCCTACCTAAGTCCATGCTCGATGGTCCAGGCCCTGAATAATGGGTCTCACACCATTTCAGTGGAGTAGCATGAAAGTTCGGTGAACCAAATTGAGTACTAATCCAATGTCATGATGCCCTGATCCAGATGAATATTCTCTTGTATGTGGATTACATGAAGGGTCGCTGGGACAAACTTTTCTCGAAACAGGATCTCAATGTATGCCCAAAGAAATGTCACCTCATCGTGAACCTAGAGCATCAAACTCCACCATTTTCCTAATGCATTCTGTAGATGACTTGTGGTAATGATAATTATTAGATCAGCTGGTGTCCCTATGATCGTACCACGATTCACTGTTTTATTCCACCCTTACACCGCTGTTTTAAACATGTTTTGTAATGAATATTCCAAATATAATAATAAATTTAAATTTATGTCTGAATCATTTAATTAATGTTAATCAAAATTATAATTGGAATTGTTACTTGTTTTTATTATTTCAATGTAGGTGGAGGTGATTTGGAGGGCCCTTGATGAAGAGGAAGACAAATGGTCCAAAATTGCATGGATCCATGGACATCTGTCCACTGTTTTGCATAGTACACAAAATCCGTGCATCCAAATGGGCTGATATTTTGTGAACTGTCCAAACATTACTATTATACATTTCATATTAAAGAACCCAATCCTGATTCGTCTTCTATGAGGCCCATCCGAACTGATCTTTCCAAGCCACCGAATTTGGACCAAGTCAAATGTGATGTTCTGTATTTTATCAATATCTTGAGTTGTAGTTGTCCAAATGGTTCCAAAAATTCTTTGGAGACATTAAATAGTTAGGGATACAACTTTTTTGTTTTCTCCAAAGCAATATAAGGCTTTCTAAATACCGAAACGCGTGGTACATGTGGATTGATAAAATCTGTGTGCCTAAAACCACCTTCTAAATTTCCTATAAAAGGGAACCAAGGGAACCTCATTTGCAAGTTCGGTCAAGGAGTAAAGTGATACCAATTATGAGTCTTAGAGGATTATCCTAATTACATTTGAGGTTCTGGATGCCCCTATCCTCATAGGGGGATCAACAATGAAGAAGGAGTTAAACCTGAGCTTCCTCCTCCACCCGATGTCGAGCTAAACGGTGGGTGTTCGTTGTAAGGGAGCTACACAAATGTAAAGGGTGTTCCGATGCATAAAATAGCTACAGGTTTGGATTAACTTGGGTGTTTAAACATTTAATTCCATGTATATTATTTTATTTCAGATATTAATGCTTGATTTGATGCATGTGAGTGTTATGCTCTTAATTTCTAACTGATCGGTGTGAGGTTTTGAGTGCGTGACTTGTGTTGTTCCGATTGGACATCACAAGAATCATTTTCATACCCACCTTGTTGAGATTTCAATCTTCTTTGGAAGCTCATATTACATGCCTAAGTACTAGACCTTGATAATAAGATTGTTACGTCATGGTTTGGTCCTTAAAGAATTGAAATAAAGGCTTATTAATTAATCGGGATTCCAATTAACTCCAACCAAAGAATTACTCTAAACCTAAGATGAATCTCTATGAACAATGAACTTGATATGTGTGTAGTGAAATCACATCGACCCTTTTATCTCATATTTTTCTCAATCCACTAGGTCACTCAACATTTAATCTATTTCAACTAAGTCATTATTTTAAACTCTTTTCAAAACCACCCTCTCTCTTAGTCATTTTTATTAAAAATACACACACTAAACCTACCAACGCTACTTGAGAGATGACCTAGGGTCTACCCTAGACTATAAATCAACCTTAAAAACATAATAAATTTGATGTGTCATGATAACACGGTCATATTTTGGCGCCGTTGCCGGGGAGCGCTTTGGTTTTTTGTGCGTGTTTTTTATAAATTATTTGTAATTTTTGTGAATATTTGTTTGTTTTATCTTCAACCGTTGAATGTATTTTTTTGTTATAATTTATTTATTGTGTAGGTTCTATATATGACACATTCTACTCTAGGAGACCTACAAACTTTTGAACCCAAACTAGAGAGGATCCTACATCAACGAAACTGCGACACACTAGACCGCACTTTGAAGGAGGATACATCACATCTTAAAATTCTTCTTGATTCTTCTTCTTCTTCGGAAACTAAATTTAAAACTGAACATAACATGTATAACATGGCTGAAAATAATAGAACACTAAAAGAAATCACCTCAACTGAAGTTGATATCTGACCTACTTACATTCAATTACAAGGAAAGGCACCCAATTTTGAACTAAAATATGGTTTAATTCATTTATTACCAAGATTTCATGGACCGCCTGGGGAAGATCCACATAAGAATTTAAAATAATTTCATACTGTATGTTCAAAATTAAAACCTCATAATGTGTATGAAGAACAAGTAAAACATAGGGCATTTCCATTTTCATTAGAAGACACGGCTAAAGATTGGTTGTATTATGTTAATTCAGCTATTAGAGGTTGGGCGGATATGAAACGACCTTTTCTTCCCAGCCACTCGAACTGCATCAATAAGGAATGAAATTTGTGGGATAAGACAACATCAAGGATAAACCCTTCATTAATATTTGGAACTCTTTAAAAGATTTTGTGAAAGTTGTCCACACCACCAAATAAGCGATCAACTTTTAATACAATATTTTTATAACGGTTTAATTCCTATAGATCGTAACATGATTGATGCTGCTGCAGGTGGTGCAATAGTGGATAAAACCCAAATCGCTACAAGGACCCTAATTGAGACCATGGCACAGAACTGTCAACAATTCAGTTCAAGGTCCATTGTACCCATTGGAGGTTTCCATGAGGTGAAAAGTACTGAATTCGAGAAGAAGGTGGAAACAAAGTTTGAAGAGGTGAGTACCCTTCTACGACAACTTGCTCTTTCCCAAGGAAAATTCCAATATCCTCCTCCCATACATTGTGGTATATGATCTCCTGATACCTACTATTCTGAACTATGCCCCAAATTGAGAGAAACTTCTATGAGTTGTGAGGAAATATTCCCAGGACGCCCCTATAACCAACCCATTAGGCAAGAATCTTACTATCCATCCAACCCTGGTTGGAAAGACAACCAAGCCTATAGGAAAGGGGGTATTCAAACCAGCCTCATCAACCATGGAGACAAACAGGGCAATGTAGTCATCAACCACCACCTCCCAGAAATTTTCAACCACCCCAAAGGCCTTTCCAACAACACCCTCCAAAACATGAGCCAAGCCTAGAAGATATGATGAAACAAATGGATGCCAATAATCTCATGTTCCAACAAACCACCCAAGCATCCATACAAGACCTCAAAACCCAATTAGTCCAACTAGCTAACTCAATGGGTGAAATCCAAAGCCATGGGTCTGGTAAACTACCATCTCAACAACTTATCAACCATAGGGATAATGGAAATGTTAGTGCCATCACCCTTCGGAGTGGAACTCAACTTAAAATCCAAATGAACTCTCCATTAAGGTCATCCTCTTCAAAAGGAACCACCATGCCAACCACTAAAAAAGGTTCAAATGAGATGGAACCTTGTCTTGAGAAAAGTCCTACCAATGGAAAGAGTGTTTCTATTGATGAGTTACCAAGCCCAATCATTCCTCTTCCATTTCCCCAAAAGAGCCACCCAACCAATGAAATAAAAGGAAACTGAACTTGATACAGAAATCTTGCTGACTTTCAGAAAAGTGCAGGTTAACATTCCATTTATTGATGCCGTCAAGAAAATTCCGAGATATGTGATGTTTCTGAAGGAGATATGTACCCATCAAAGGAGACTTAGAGGTGATCAGAAGGTGAGCCTGGGGAGGAACGTATCAGCATTGATACAACCATCCCTTCCCACCAAGTGCAACGATCCTAGAACATTCTCGATTCCATGCACCATAGGAGAGTATTCTTTCCCCAATGCTATGCTTGATTTGGGTGCTTCTATTAATGTGATGCCTCACTCTATGTAATCTTCTCTGCAGGCCAGTGAACTAAATCCCACATGAATAGTTATTCAGCTAGCAAATCAGAGTATGACACACCCTTCTGGTGTGTTAGAGGATTTTCTTGTGAGGGTTCAAAATTTAATATTCCCTGCTGATTTTATGTGCTAAAAATGGAAGATGATTGGATGAATGGACATGCCCCAATTATATTGGGGAGACATTTCTTGAAAACTGCCAAAACCATAATTAATGTCCATAATGGTACATTATCTATGGAATTTGGTGGTGACATAGTCTATTTCATCATCCTTGATGCCATGAATCACCCCTTAGAAGAACATTCCTCTGTCTCGGTAAATTCAATTGATGTACTCCCTTCCCCTAAAATCACTTCATTTGTTTTCCCTGACCCCCTTTCGGAATTTTCCTCTTTGATTGAAATTATTGGAAATGAATCGTGTGTTGATTGTTGTAGTGGTCTATAAAAGTGTCATGCATGTTTATTAATTGATAATTTCTTGAACCCGGAGGATCACATGACCATCGATGATACTGCTACGCCTATAAAAGCTAATTCCTCATCTGAGGATGATACCATTGAGCAGTTAGATGAGATTAGTGACCTCTCACTTTCACACAAACTCCAATCAATCCAAAATCCACCTGAATTGGAACTAAAGAAACTGCCTCATGATTTAAAATATTCATATCTTCAGAATGGAAACATGTTACCCATCATCATTTCTAGTTTACTCCCTCCTGAGCATGAATTACGACTGCTTGAACTTTTGAGGGAACATAAACAAGCATTAGGATGGACACTTGTAGACATTCCTGGTATTAGCCCATAAATTTGTACACATCATATTTTATTAACTGATGTGGCTAAACCAGTGAGGCAGGCACAACGTCCACTGAACCCAATCTTCTAAGAAGTAGTTAAAAAGGAAGTAACAAAATTATTGGCTGCTGTAATCATTTACCCCATCTATAACAGCCAATGGGTCAGTCCCGTTCAAATAGTTCCTAAAAAACTGGCCTAATGGTAATTAAAAATAAAAACAATGAATTGGTTCCAACTCATGTGCAGAATAGTTGGCGTGTCTGTATAGATTATCGCCGACTAAACCAACACACTAGGAAAAACCATTTCCCATTTCCATTCATTGACCAAATGCGAGAGAGGCTAGCGGGGAAGTCCCATTACTATTTTCTTGATGGGTATTCTGGATACTTTCAGATCCATATTTCCCCCGAGGATTAGGAAAAGACAACCTTCACTTCCCCTTTGGCACATTTTCCTATAGAAGAATGCCATCTGGTCTGTGCAATGCTCTGGGTACTTACCAGCGATGTACGATTAGTATTTTTTTTGATTACCTGGATAATTGCATGAATGTTTTCATGGATGATTTTACTATTTATAGATCCTCTTTGGATGAATGTTTAAGTATTATTGGTTCCATCCTATATCGCTGTATTGAAAAGAATCTTGTATTAAATTATGAGAAATGTAACTTCATGGTGCGACAAGGTATAGTTTTGGGAAATGTCATTTCTAGGGATGGTATCCAAGTAGATAAATCGAAAGTGGATGTCATTTCTTCCCTACCATTCCCTAAAAATGTCGTGATGTGTGGTCATTCCTTGGTCATGCGGGATTTTACTGTCGTTTCATTCGTTATTTTAGTAATATTTCACATCCCCTCTCCCGCTTACTCCAACAAAAAGATTATGTCTTTGATAAAGAATGTGAAGAGGCTTTTAATAAATTAAAATGGAGTCTCACATCACCCCCGGTAATCCAACCACCTCGGTGGGATTTACCATTTGAGCTCATGTGTGACGCCTCTAACTATGCAGTTGGGGCAGTCTTGTCACAAAGGGTCGACCGAGCTCCACATGTCATAGCCTATGCCTCACGTACTTTGGACCCTTCCCAAGAAAACTACACCACAACTGAAAAATAATTCCATTCCATTGTGTTTTCCATGAAAAAATTCAGGTCATATCTTTTGAGGTCCAAAGTCAATGTGTTCTCAGACCATGCAGCCCTCCGGTATATCCTAAAAAAACCTGAAGCTAAACCACGTCTCATTCGTTGGATGCTCCTCCTTCATGAATTCAATCTAGAAATTAGAGATAAAAAAGGAGCAAAGAATGTGGTGGAAGTCCATATCAGTTGGATCCTCCCAACATTGGACATTGTCTCATCCCCCTGTATTCCCATTAATGACATGTTTCCTGATGAGAAATTTTACAAAGTGCAAGATTCTATTCCCTAGTATGCTGAAATTTTAAATTATTTGGTAGAATCTTGAATTCTTACTGATTTCAACAAAAACCAACCCAGCCATCTAAAACATGAGTCTCGTTGGTACATTTGGGATGACCCGTAACTTTGGCACACATGTAGCGATCAGGTCCTTAGGGTTTTGTTCCCAATAGTGAGTTTCAGTATGTCCTTAGATTCTGCCACACTCTTGCTTGTGGGGGCCACTTTGATCCCCAACGGTCTGCTTGCAAAGTTCTTGATTCTAGTCTCTTTTGGCCAACACTTTTTTGGGATGCCCATAAATTTTTTAAATCTTGTCCTTGTTGTCAATGAATGGGGAATGTCTATGAAAGGAATGAAATTCCACAACAACCCTTACTCTTTAATGTCATTTTTGATGTTTGGGGAATTGACTTTATGGGGCCATTTCACAATTATTTTGGAAAATTGTACATTCTTTAGGCCATTGATTACGTATCAAAATGGGTAGAGGTACGGGCCACAAGGATAGATGATTCCAAAACAGTTGTAGAATTTTTGAGAGCTCATATCTTTTCTAGGTTCGGATTACCTAGGTTCATTATCAGTGACCAGGGTTCTCATTTCTGCAACTGAACAATGCAATCACTTTTGCGTCCGTATGGGGTCAATCATTGAGTTTCTAATGCATATCATCCATAGAACAATGGTCATGTTGAGGTGTAAAATAGAGAGGTAAAAAGAATTCTTGAAAAAACGGTTCAACCCAATAGAAAAGATTGGAGTCTTAGACTTGATGATTCATTGTGGTCCTACCGTACTGCTTTAAAAACTCCCATTGGAATTTCACCCTATCGTCTTGTGTTTGGAAAGAGTTGTCACCTCCCTATTGAGATTGTGAACTGGGCCAACTGCGCCATCAAACAATGCAATTCTAATAATTCTGGTGAAGGTGCTCAAAGGAAGTTGTAGATTCAGGAGCTAGAGCAAATGAGAAGAGATGCATATGAAAACTCCAAGATTTATAAGGAGAGAACCAAGGCTGCCCATGATCGTCTTATCCTCCATCGTCAATTCCATATTAGGCAGAAGGTCCTCCTTTATAATGTGAGGCTGAAGTTGCATCCTGGTAAGCTTCGTTCCCGCTGGTTTGGACCATACATTGTTACTGATGTCTCTCCATTTGGGGTTGTTCAGGTTCAAAATGAAGAAACCAAGAAAACCTTCACTGTCAATGGGTAGGGGCTGAAGCACTTTCATGAACCCATTCTAGAGTCCCCAATGGAAGAACTCCATTTTCAAAAAGCACACTATGAATGACATCCACCAGGTTTTATCCTTCCTTCCAACGTTCTCTTTTACTACAGTGAGGACACTGCATAATCTAGGTGTGGGGGGTAGGATACATTCCTGGGATAGTTAGGAATTTTTATTGTTTTCTCCTTTTGTTTTCTCTTTTTCGCCTTCTTTATGGTATTTTAATTTTTCCCCATTATCAATTTCGATGTTCGATGATTTGGAAACCATAATGTGGGGAAAGTAAAAATACCATAACGAAGGCTAAAAAGAGTATTTGTATGAATTTAACATCATGGAGTTATTTTTAGTGAATTGGTTTTCTGTCAAAGATATAAATCGTCGTATCTATGTGAATCCTTTGAGATGATTGATTCCCATTGTGTGAGTAGTTTTTGAGAAAACTGTGCCACTAATATCTCCATAAATTTTTGCACCAAACCAAAAAGTGTGATTACTTATTACTTAATATAAGGTAAATATATGTTGGGTTAATATTTTTCAGCTTTAAATGATATTTCCATACATTCATTCCTTATCTGATCTGTTTCATTACTGTACCAGATTTACCTATGCGTGTGTACCTAAAGTCCGACTGTTGTACACCCTGAAAAAAAAATTGTTGTGTCTTGGGCAGGTCAAAAACCACTCCTCCTCAACCTTTGATCTTGTTAAAACTATTGCAATTAATGTCGTGAGGAGATCAAACAAAGGGTTGAGAGATGAGTGGGATATTTGTTCCAATTGCAACTTCAAAAAAAATATATAATAAATGAGGGGAGTGATGAAATGTGAAAAAAATGGTGATATCTAGTTCGGGAGCTTATGGTTTGACTTCTGGGAATGCTTAAATGAGCGGGTCTTGAAATGTTATTGCAAAGGATGTAGGACATGTTTGGTGAAAAAATCATTTAAGCTGGAAAATGTTATAATAACATATATTTATTGGATATCAAGTGGAAATAAGAGAATAGAATGGTTTTCACACACACATGGAGAGTTAGTGTCATGGTTTACTTCTTAATTCCTTTCTCAATTGGGTATCGTGAATCTTTTTGAATTTCTCTATGATATGATTTATGAGACATCTTTTTCTACTTTCACTAGGAAGAACTCCTTGGTGTGGTTCGTGCATTGATGACTTTAATTTAAATAAAATTTCCTCAAATGATAAATCATCATGATGTTGGAAATATATGTATATATATATCATTGTATTTGAATATGTGACTTTTCATAGGAGTGCAAATGTTTAGGTGTGGGGGTGTGATCGTACCACGATTCACTGTTTTATTCCACCCTTACACCGCTGTTTTAAACTAGTTTTGTAATGAATATTACAAATATAAAAATAAATTTCACTTTATGTTTGAATCATTTAATTAATTTTAATCAACTTTATTATGGGTAATGTTACTTTTTTTTATTATTTCAATGTAGGTGGAGGTGATTTGGAGTGCCCTTGATGAAGTGGAAGAAAAATAGGCCAAAATTGCATGGATCCATGGATATCTATCCACTGTTTTGCATATTACACGAAATCCGTGCATCCAAAGGGACCGATATTTTGTGGCCCTGTCCAAAATTTAATATGATACATTTAATATTAAGGAACCCAATCCTGATTCGGATTCTATGGGGCCCATCCTAACTGATCTTTCCAAGCCACCGAATTTGGACCAAGTCAAATGCGGTGTTCTGTATTTTATCAATATCATGAGTTTTAGTTGTCCAAATGGTTCCAAACTATCGGCGGAGATAGTAAAGAGGTAGGTATATAGCTTTTATATTTTCTTCAAAGCGAGATAAGGCTTTCTAAAGACATAAATGCATGGTACAAGTGAACTGATGAAATCTGTGTGCCTAAAACCACCTTCCATTTTTCCTATAAAAGGGCACCAAGGGAAACTAATTTGCAAGTTCGGTCATGGAGTGAAGTTCTGCCAATTTGGAGTCCTAGAGGAGTTTCCTAATAACCTTTGAGGTTCTGGATACCCCTATCCTCATAGGGGGATCAACAATGAAGAAGGAGTTCAACCCGAGCTTCCTCCTCCACCCGATGTCGAGCTAAACGGTGGGTGTTCGTTGTGAGGGAGCTACACACATGTCAAGGGAGTTCCGATGCATACACTAGCTACTGGTTTAGAGTAATTTGGGTGTTCAAACATTTCATTCCATGTATCTTATTTTATTTCATATTTTAATGCTTGATTTGATACATGTGAGTGTTATGCACTTAATTTTTAACCGATCGGTGTGAGGTTTTGAGTGCATGACTTGTGTTGTCCCAATTGGACATCACAAGAATCATTTTCATACCCACCTTATTGATATTTCAATATGATTTGGAAGATCTTATTCCATTAATAATTACAGGGCCTTGACAATATGATTGTTATGTCAAGGTTTGGTCCTTAAAACATTGAAATAAAAGCATAGGAATTAATTGAGATTCCAATTAACTCCTACCAAAGAATTACTCTAAACCTAAGATTAATCTCTATGAACAATGAACTTGATATGTGTGTAGTGAAATCATATCGACCCTTTTATCTCATATTTTTCACAATCCACTAGGTCACTCAACTTTTAAGCTATTTCATCTAAGTCTTTGTTTTAAACTCTTTTAAAAAATTATTATTAAAAATACACACTCTAAACCTACCAACGCTCATTGAGAGACGAACTAGGGGCTACCATAGACTATAAATCATCCTTAAAAACATAATCAATTTGATGTGTCATGACAACGCAGTCACCCTACCAGTCGTAAGACTCTCACCGCAGCCTCCAACCAATCCTCAGCCACCTGTGGGTCCGTCTCACCCCTGAGCCTTGGTGGGCTGTCATCACGTACTCTTCCTAGAACCCTAGATGGCTTCTGCGTGGAGGCATACTAAAAATAAACAGTTGTTCCACTGTAAATAAGTTATACTTTGTAATCTGAATCAAGAAATCACATAGAAAACTTTTGAAAACACACACGCAATCAGTGTTTCCGTGCAATGAGTGAGAAATCAGAAGTCAGGGACATGGTGTATGGGTATGTCGGCCACCGTACGAACACTGGATTCCCTAAACTGATATCCATACTCATAACACCTAACACTATTGCTGTTAAAATATCAGAGTCCAATGTTTTATAATTGAACTGACACCTCTGATACCAATTTTTCATGACCCATCCCCAGGGGCCCATGTCGTGACTACCCCAAGCCCACCTTCCATAGGGCAGGGGATAGCGACTAGCACCAAAAGGCGTATTCCCTAAAACTAGGAAGGCATTTCCTTTATAACTTTTAAACTCACACAACTAAGCACAAATCACGGTAAAATCACAAAGTAAAACTATATAGTAAACATGGTGTGTATAGAAAGAAAAAGGGGATAGAATACAAGCCCAACTGGAAAGTAAAAGAAAAATGGGATGTACAAGTAAACTGAAACAACTCCTATGAACACCCTCCAAGGATCCTAACTGAAGGGTAGGTACAACTCTTGAATAGTCATCACTGTGGTATGCCTCGTCTAATGTCCACCTATGATCTACCTCCAGTCATGGTACCCTCAGCCTCGATCAATGTTGTCCATCATCTGTAACAAACAGAACAAGGTGTAGGCGTAGCCCGTGCATGGTTGAGTATAACAATACTTAGTAGGGACCCCGAGACCCTCTAAGGTCTCACAAAATCCACAAAGGATAAACCCAAAAGAATGAAAAAAACTGACAACCATACTTAGGTATATGCCCGTACATATACCTATGTTGTGGAGTAATCCCATCTCAATCTTGGGGAAACACAAGACCCAACTTAAAAGGCCAAATCTCAAATATCCAACGAAGTAAAGAATACCACGAAGGTAACACAATGAAGGTAAGTAACACAAAGGTAATTCCACATAATATAATACCACAAAGGTATCACCACGAAGGTAAGTACCACAAAGGTAATTCTACACAGAAGAATACCACAAAGGTATCACCACGAAGGAATGCATCACAAAGGTACACCCCACAGATATTACAGCATATGTAAAGACTCTTCTCACATCAGGTATAACATAGGTATATAATTAATGATCATTAGCTGTAACTATTTAATCATATTAATTTTTTAAGAGGCAAGCCCTCGTAGGATCCAAAATCGGCAGACCCACATAGGATCCAAGTACAACAGACCCATGTATGATCCTATATTAATCCCATATGGATTCCTAGTGCATATCCAAGTGGGAAACTGGAACACAGACCCACGTAGAATCCCAAAGCATAGACCCACGTAGGATCATAAGGCACATCCCCACATAGGATCCCTTTCTCATCATAAAGCCAGCTACAAGGTTCCCACACTAAGCTCACTTGATTCCAGGAAGGTCCGCTCCTCAAGACACAGGTTGATACTCCAACTGCCATGAAGTCCCACAAAGAAGTATCCCAATGGAACGTCATGTAATAGGGGTATCCACACAATAGATGATGCATCAATCAGTCGCCCGGTCAGTATGTTATTGGCTTTTTAGGCTTGATGTCCCGATTGGAATCGTGTTCGATCCAACCCAACAGTACCCCAACAATATCCAAAACTAAAAAGCGGTATACCAAAAGGACCGTATCGATCCATGGTTCCAGACACTATAGACGGTTTGTCAAACGTATTCACATACCTCATGTTATGGCCAAATTATTTGAAAAAGGTTGAATCTAGTCTGAGTCTGGTCCGACTCGGCTCGACCCGGCCCACTAGGTTTGGCCTGGCCCACCGGCATGGCTCGGCCCGCTGTCATGAACTGGCCCGCGGCTGGGTGGCCCCATAGTGGGGTCCTCCCTAGCCTCCACCCAAGGTAGAGCAGCCACTTGGGTACACTAAATAGATGGGCCGTTCGAGTTGGGTATATGACTAGCCAGCGACACGTGGTGCTGACAGCTGGAATGCGGGACTCGCGGTCCAGCTCAGATCTTATACCGATGGGAAGACCATCCCACCAGCATGGCGCGGTCACGCGCCGCGCCACCACCGGTGGTAGGCATCGATCCAACCACCCTCCATCACCACTATGGCCTCGTGTCGTGGCTCCTGCATGCCCGACATTGCTGTCACGCATCGCCACCCCCTTTGCGCGGCCGGCCGTGCACCGGCCGCCGCCCTAGCTTTTCCACGGTCGATGGGCCACAGCCCTTCTCCGGCCACGTGGTTGCCCCGCCAACATCTTCGTGGCTGGCCAGAGTTCCAACCACCATTCTTGAGCCCCACCGGTGTTGGTCACCGTCACGGGTTTCTAGTGACGTTACTCAGGTCACTGGACGCACACCGTTGGCCCGTTCTTAATTCCAAAATCTATTTCACTCGACTCTGAACATCGCCATCGATTCCAGACCTTCATAAACCACAAGGGTTGTGAAGAGGTCGGTTCATGTTTGTTTGGACAACACCAACCATGTTAGAGTGATAGTAAGCGGCATAATTGTTCTTACATCAAGAAGAGTGACAAAAATAGGGTAAGTGGTATTCAAAACAACATTCCCTACCTCAATTGCTCGTTGAAGGTGTCATGAGATGATGTCGATAAAGGTGAGGAAAAGACGGATGGCATTTCATTGTTGAATATGTTCCTCATTTGTGATCCTTCAATAGAGTTCTTAGTTGGAGAAAGAGTTCTTCGTTAGAGAGATTGTTTTTTCACAATTCTCCCAAGCTCTCCTTTCCCAACCAAATCCACCAACCAAGAGGTGAAATTCCAAATAAATAAAGTTAAATTAATTAATAAAATTAATTTTGGCACATTAATTAATTTTATGTTGGCACAATTAATGGGAAAAGAACCTAAGAGTCACATACCTCATTAAAGAGGGAGTTAAAGGCTCGGGTGGTCCCCAACACCAAATTCAATTTGAGAGGATTGAATTTAAAAAACAAAACTATGTTAATTTATTTTATTTTCTCCCATTAAATGAAAAAAAACTATCTTTCACCCTCATCCTAATATGGTCAAAGTGAAGTAATCCTTAAGAGAATACTGATGCTGTGAGCTCAATGATGTCCTCAGATTTCAATTATGAGCACCGGTTCAAAAGTTACAAAAACCCGCTCGTATGATTACTGAACGTACATGAAAAAAAGTTCAGAAATTTTTTACGAGATCTATGGGCCTCAGAATCACGCGCCATCAATTTTCTAAGACTCTTAATATTCCCATATAATTAAAAAAATTAAAAGTAATTTCCGGGTCTTTACATTATCGGTATCTCAAATTTTTTTTACCCTAATTAGTACAATACAAGTAAGGGGTCGATCTAGAGGAAAAAAGTTATTTTTTCCATCTTAACATTGTTTGAATTTTTGTTTTAATAATGATTGTTGTATTTAAAGTCGATTTTTCATTTTTGGATGAAATGAATAATTGGTTTTAAGTTTCTTTAATAAATTCCATAATGAATAATGATTAATACAGGAAAATTGGTTTTGATGTATGTAATGAGAGAAATGTGTTGGGGTTATGGATGTATGAGAAGTTTATTATTAAATCAATATTCTTATGAGGTTGTGTGGTTCATAATAACCCTACACTCTGGATTTAAATTTGTAACAATGTTCCCTTGGTCCAGTAAACTTTATATTTAAAGCTGAAGAAACTAACTCCTTGGTCCTGTAGTTAGTGTTTCACAGTTCATTATTTGGCTTAGTCCATTTTGGACTCAATAGATATTTCCAATGATCATGAAAATATTCATTGATAATCTTCTTTTGAATCACTGAAAATTATTCATTTGGTCTGGTTCAAAATTTTCAGTGATAAGATGATGTGATTTAAGAATAATAAGAAGAAGTTATTAGAACAAACACATTCATAGAAACTAATCTAAATTACAAATCTTACAACTCCCACAACCCCAAAAAAGTGGGTATTTAGTTACACATAGAGCTGAAGATAATCACAAAACCCTCGATACCTAATTTGATCATTCCATGGAACATCAAAGAGGGAGTGAATCTTGGGTATAAAGGTCGAATATCGATGTAGAAGGATGGTGGTAGAATGGCAGCATAGATTATTTCCTTCGGAACTTCAACCCTTTCTCTCCACCCCTTCTCTCATTTTTTAAACCGGAGGCCAAGGCCTCTATTTATATAAAATAGAACTACACGGCGTGTGGAAAAAGTACACAACATATACTTTTGTCAACGAGATTCTTTCCTTGTTTTCTCTACTGGTAGGCGACCTAACACGCTATCATTGAATTGGAACACAGCGCTGCCTAGTAGATATATATAAACGGTGTGTAGTGCCACCGTACACGATATGTAGTCTCATTTTTTGGCCACCAACCCCTTCTAGAAATATATACAAGGCGTGTATAGGATGGACATGGCGTGTCCCCATCTTCCGGTCACATGGTCATGTAGGCTTCTTCTCAACCACCAACTACTTCTAGAAGGGTATAAACGGCGTGCATAGGGAGAAAAAGGTGTGTAATGGATTCATTTTTACTTAGGAATGTACTTGTCCTAGTCAATTCATGTCTGAGTCAGAATGTACACGACGTGTGTATACGTACACGCTGTGTAATATTTAAATTTTGCTCAGTTCTCCCCCGTTTTGTGTATTTGGCCATAAATCTCCTGAAAATGAACATTATCACCCAAATAAATGTATTTTTCCACTAATCAGTAAGTAATTGCTGAAAACTTGTTCTTATTTTCAATTAAGTATGTGAAAATGTATACACAAATCGGGTGCATCATAACTATTCATATTTTCATTAGGTGTATATATCAGAATTATATAAGGGGAAAATTTTGTGAACAAAAATGTGAACTTATTAATCCTACTATCATTTTTAGGTAAAAGATTAAATTAATAATAATTGACAATGAAAAAAAAACAGATGAAATGGCCACATCGTTTGAATAGAAAATATTAGAATACAAACTCATATTAATTTAGGAAATACATGGGTAAAACTCTAAAATCTAATCCAATAAAATATATTTTTCATTTTTCCTTAAATATTAATTTTTGTTTTTAGGAGGCATTGGATTCCCATTTCACTTAATATGGATTCCCTGCAGAATTATGTTTGGGATTCAAATCATGGATTTCAAATAAATATACCACAAAACAAGACCATTATGAATTAGTAATGGACTAAAATAAATATTTTATAAATAAACATCATATTAAATATTTTCATTTATAATGTAAATGAAATTTTATTATAATAGGCTCACTTTTAAATATCATAATAATCATGGTTTGAGGATGGGGACTAAGCACAAGAATACTTTGGATTTCTAAAAATGGATAATTATTAAGGTATATATAGTATGATTTAACTATAAAAGCATATTCCAAATCAAATGACTTTTTTTGTTCAATTTTTTTTATAGATTCCCAAATATAATAATTTCAACTGTTTTATATATTACATTTTTAAATAAAAAATATATATCATATACCATCAAAAAAATATAATATTTGAAGAGGTATAATCGAAGATTAATTATAATTTCATTTAAAATAATGTTTTTTTCAATATTTTTCTACTACAATAAATTTTATCGATAGTATACATATTTAAAAGAATAAATATATTTGTTTACAATTGAGGGGTACGATAAAATTGTTTCATACTATTTAGAGAAATCATGATAAACTGATTACATATTGTGTTTGTAATCACGTTTTTATTTAATAATGATAATGATCAGCTATTTTGTTAGGACTACTCCAATTGTCTATTTTCAGAAATTAATGAATTAATGGACATCACTTCATAATTATAGTTTGATGGTTAATATTGATTTTCATCCAATAATTTTGTGTCATAATACATTAGAAGGATTGCATGCAATGTTTTTATTGAAGTTAAATATTAGGAAAATGATTCATAATTCAATTATGATGATAATGGATTGATCAATCATCAATTTAACACATGATGTGACTGTTATAATTTAAATTTTCTATTTTCGCATTAGAAAAGTTAAATTTTAGTCTAAAATTGAAGTCACATATTCCAAATTGATAAAAAGAGCTTGGATTTATGTGAAACATTTGAACAAAAATAAATAAATAAATTTTGAGGTGTATTAATTGACACCATGTCAATCTGAGAAACAATGTGATCAATATGAGATGAAATCATTGTTTTCAATATAAAAGTTTCATTTTAATTGAAAATGTGTGTAATGATAGGTTTTTGGAAATCATGTGTTTCTCTAGTAAAAATTTCTCCATTAGAAATCATAAGAAAAACTATCAAAAAATTGATTTTATTCTTTTTTATTATTTTATAGTAGTCGTGGAAAAATAATTCCCCCGGTTAATCTTATATCATACGGCTGTTATCGGATTCTCATAATCAGAAAGAGGAAGCCTATATTAAGGTTTTAGTGTAATCAGAAGGAATCCATTAGATAGAATCATCAAATTTAGTACTAAAAATGTGTTCATCAATAGTGGAATTTACATTCTTGATTCATATAAATGGTGATCAGTGGTTGTTGGTTTCATCAGATGGATCCACAACACATTGGGGGGTTTCCAGGTCAATAGGGTGTGGACTGTGACTCTCGGAGGCCGGTGCAACATGTTCATGAAACAAAGGCCTATAAAATATAGGTTTTTGACCATGTATGAATGCTATGATTTTTTTAGAAAGTATCAAATTTTAATAGTGGTATTATATGGATTAACATTATGAGACACTATTATAGAGTGTAAGTGAGCGATTACTTTTTTATTCACTTGCATCTTTAATAATGAACATGTTTGTAGTGTTCTACCATAGATATATGAATTTTTTATAAACCACATAAATCTTGTTTGTGCATTTTTATTTGTTTGTGAGATGTGTATTTGTGGAGTTTTATCTTCTAATTGGGTGGTACCCCATCGTATTTCCATTGCACAGACTTGAAGGAGGCAGTTATTGGTGAAACCATAGCCTAATATCACTGTTAACATTTCTTTTTCACATGATAATGTAATCGAATGAACATCCATACGGTGTAGGTTGTGCTTTCCAGGTCCACCAAGTGGAATTTAAATAATGCTATATTCAATGAAAAAAAGTTATATTAGATCAATCACTCTACATCACATATTGAATTCTGGTTTTCTCCACTACATGGCATGTATGTTTTATTTATTTCTATTGGTTTGATTGGTATTATAAAAAACTTCATAGGAAGAGAAGGTTCATATAAATATTTTTCATGGAATGGAATTTTCCTTTTAGAGAATTAAACTATGTGATATTTTTTTAAAAATGTTATTTCTCATCCTTTTTTTGGTAAATTCCCTCAAACGAAGGACAATGTAAAATGGGAGTGATTGGATAGAAAGGATTTATCCTGATTCATAATTTCTCATTCATAGAATATTTCAATCCACATTAGTGAGATTAAAAACTATTACAGTGGTTATGAATTCATTAGATCACATGTATGAGAAGGAAAAATATCTTAATTTTTTTCAAGATGTGAAGATTGATCATATTGAGGTTATCAGACATAAGTCTCATAGTTGATCATGTGAATCACATCAATATAATCTAAGGGGATTTCTAACTGGTGAAGGTAACTTTTTTAAATGATCTTTAAACTTTGATGTGTCTTACCTCACTTCTAGATAATTGTAATCCGACAATTACATATATAAGAAACTATAGGGGAATATAGATCTTATATTTGATTACATTAAAAAAATTATATTAACTAATTAGTTGAGGTGGAATAAAGTTCAATCTCAGTCGAGAATTTCTCTTAGTAGTACTGAATATGGGCGATCACCTCAATGTAATTACCATTAGAAGAATAAATATTCATCAGATAATTCTTAGAGAACATGTCAAAGAAAAATTTATTAGTTCAGGTCATATAAGATTGATTTATGGGGAAAATGGAAATTTCAAGAAAGATTATAAAAATCAAACAAAGGCTTTGACTTCATGATCGAAAAAATCAACATGTACAATGGATGAAGTATCCATTATAATACAGATTATAATGATTCTATATTATTCATGGGTTATTGAATTATGTGAATCTATTCATTCAATAGGTTACTGAGGGTTCATTGTAAATTATGAACCAATGTTCTAGGTTAGAGTTCATATTTCTGAAGATATATATATATATATATATTTATAAAATTATATGTTCACATTTGAATGATAAATATAATTGTCTTTATATTTAAAGATGATAGACATATTTCATGTCTCTAAAAGAACCACATATCCATAGGCCCAAAAGATGATGTAGGTATCATAATGAATTTTTATAATGGATATTGGAAGATCTAATGAGTGTCTATGGTAATTGGTCATGGAGTTAATAATGAAACATTGTACTTTAATGGATTTAACTATTATTTTTAATCGATCGTAATTACTTCATTGGATGTTCTTTAAAATGGATTCCATTAAATCTGGTGGAAGAAATAAAAGGAATCAAAATCTATAAAGTATTAATTATTATGATTGAGCATTATACCCTATTCATTATAATAGAGAATCATTATTCTTTATGACCATCGTTGATGATACTTATTTAATGTTTTGGGTTAACTCCCTAAAGAATAAATCTAATGTGATTCAAGTGTTTATTATGTGGAATGTTTTATCCAAGAAAGAGTGTAAACAAGTTGAAATGTATCTAGATGGAAAATAGTGGGAAATACCCCAGACACAATATTCAAAAAATTTATCGAAGGAATGTAATCATGGACGAGAAGAGTTTTCTAGTAACTCTAAAAAACAATAAGGTAAATAATATGATGAATCAAAATCTATAAGGTAAAACTTAAATTATGAGGCATTAATCTAGAATGTGTAAGTGAATTTCAGAAAGGTATATCAATATAGTAGTGTATTTGGTAGACATTGGTTTGAAATTAACTATGGTACAAGATCAACATAAACCAATAAGAACCTATAGTTGAACCATCTCAAAGTATTTGAAAGTATCGTGTAGGATCATATCAATGCTAAAGAAAGAGATATATTATAGGATAAATACATGCTATTTTTTCTTATCATATATTTGTAGGATTGAAATATTAAATATATTTTCTCAATTATAAGAGTGGGTCAATTGTATGTTTCAAAACTTTTGTTTTTAACCTTCAGGAAAACTATGTTTAACAAAGTTAAAAAAAGTAAATTCACAACCCCTAAAATAGTTATATGATGAAAACTAGTTTTGGATACAAAAATATGGTTTTAGAAAAGAATCTTAAAAAAAATACTGATGAAATATTCTACCTTAAAGAGTATAGAATCTTGATTATCATAGTATAAAATAGGACACGAAATTATAAGACAGTTACAATTTCTTCTTTTATCAAAATTCAATGGATATAAAACCTGAAACAATGAAAGTAACAAGTATAAAATATTTTATCCCAAAGAGAAGGGTATCCAACAACCTTGGATAAAGAACCTTTGATTTATAAATTCAACAAAGTCTATCTTACCCACACCAGGGTATGCCATCGATAGTAATATCAGAATCTATCCTGCTATCCCTAGAAGCCCCAGATCATTATGGTAATCGGTACCACTATCTTCCTCTCCCTAGAATTCCTCAAACATTAAGGTAGTTGTCACCTCTGTCTTACTATCTCTAGAAGTCCTTGATTGTACTCAGCAAAAATTAGAGTTGCATGAATAAAGCAGAACAAGGTGTTCAAAACGCACAAGGCATGAGAGTATCTCTCTCTAGAAATCACTGCATACCATATAATCTCTAGATTGATGGAATAGTAATGAGCTTGTTCAACTGAACTCCTATTTGTAGGAATGACTGCAATGGTCAGCTTCATCCTCCAACAATCATTTTTTCCCATGAATCACAAAGGGGCATGTACATGTGTCACTCAAACAACAGTTAGTTAGAAACATATTGAATGAAATCATTTTATAATAATAGCATGTTTAAGGAAAAATGATGATACTTAACAAAATATATTATTCAGAGTCTAAGGAAAAAGTAATATACAAAGTCTATCCAAATAAACATTCACAGTCTATAAGACATGGACATTCAGTTATTGTTTAATAAAAAATTTAGAATCTAAATTCTATAGACTCCGGATTCTAAATTATAATGAATTCGATGGGTAAATTCTAAGAAATTCAGACTCTGAATTCTGATGAATTTAAAGTCTGAATTCTGAGGAATTCAGAGACGAAATTCTATGAAAATCAGAGTGAGAATGCTGAGGAATTTAGTGTCTGAATTCTGAGGAATTCGTAGTCTGAATTCGGAGGAATTTGGGGTCTGAATTCGAGGTAATTCAGAGTCTAAATTATAAGGAATTCAGAGTCTAAATTTTGAGGAATTCAGTGTCTAAAATTTGAGGAATTTGGAGTCTGAATTCTGAGGAATTCAGTGTATCAATTCTAAGATAATTTGGAGTCTGACTTTTAGAGAATTCAGATTCTGAATTTTATAGAATTTGGATTCTAAATTTCAGAGAATTCAGAGTCTGAATTTCAGAGAATTTGGAATCTGAATTTCAAATAATTCATAGTCTGAATTTCAGAGAATTTGGAATATGAATTTTAGAGAATTCATATTTAAAATTTCAGAGTATTTGGAATCATAATTTTAGAGAATTCAGAGTCAAAATTTCAGTGAAATCGGAGTCTAAATTTTAGAGAATTCTGAGATTGAATTTCAAAGAATTCAGAGTCAGAATTTTAGAGAATTTAGAATATGAATTTTTGAGAATTAGGAATCCAAAAATAGAGTAGTACATATCCAAGGAACAATAAGATTCTGAGTTTTTAGATGTGAATCATAATTTTTTACTTAGTACAAAAATGAGTTTGATTTTTAGAGATTGTAAAAAGAGAATGAAAATAAAGGTATGGATAAAATTTTCTTTAGAGAAGGGAAATTTTCCTCAAGAAAATAATCCTTATGGAAAAATAATTTTCTATAAGATAAAGTGTTTGTGATTTTCAAAACATAGAGGAATGCAAAATTTATAAAGAGGCCTTATTGACTCCACAAGATCCCCCTTTTTGGAAATCACAAACATCCTTTAGAAAAGAATATAATGACTATGATTTTTCTTTTTGAACATAAAAAAAAACTTATCATCCTTTTCTTTTGAACCATGATGAATATGAATAACTCCCCCTTATGTTTTGAAATCCCTAAGGATCATATTATTGAATTATTTAGAGGGATTTTACTTTATCTTTAATAATAAAGTCTTATTTGAGTAAACTCCCCATTTGTTAAACACCCCATATTTAGGGAATTGTCTTCATTAATTTGTATTATTTTTTTATCATTCCTTTCTCCTCATTTTCTATTTTCCAAAAGGAATATAGATAATGAAAAAAAATGTGGTACCTGAAATATTAGAAATATATATAATAACCAAATGAATCACAACAAGAATTTTCATTATGATAGGAAATATTGATTCAAGGAAGTTATAAAAAAAGATCAGATTTAAAAGGAAAAAAATAACCGTTATTTTTCCTTCAGCATGATCTGCTCCAAAATGGACTTCATCTTCTTATGATCCTTATGATATTCTTCAAAGAACGTGAGTATATATTTCTGATCCACAATTTTCTTCTCTATAACATTGATATTTTCATCCTAAGACTTTAGGATTTCTGCCTGAGACATCATGAGATCTTTTTGGTTTCTAAAATTATCTTCAATCTCAATTATGAGATCTCTTTCCCTCATTAAATTCAAAGAAACTGAATCAATCTTCTTATTCAGATCTATTACTTCATTCTTCTAGGATTCTTGTTCAAGGTTCTTCTTTTCTGAAAACTTTTCATAAGCTCATTCATCATCTTATCTTCTCTATCAAAAGAATCCTTCACAATGTCTTGATTGTCATGGACAATTCATAGAACTTTAATCGTCTTCTTGTACCACATAGTGATTTCCATGAATGACCTCCTGTGAACATCATAACCAATGTAGAAGGTTATAAAATCGGCCTCAAGCCTGATAAATTTGTCCAAAAGCATGCTAACAGAATCCAATTTCTGATTGAATGAGTGTTTAATCATCTGGCACCTCAAGTCAATACTCAAAATCAAGGGAATGGTATCAACCGATTTCTTCAGCGACTAAACCAAAAAGTCCTGACCCATGGAGGACGATTCTGAATCTGATTTCCTCATTGGTGAGGATTCATTCTCTATATCAACTGCCATTATTTTTGAGGAACCACCATCAACGTTCTTAGCTACCACAACATTCATAGGTGTATCAAATATCACATGATATCCTTTATTAGCTCTCAAAATGGTCTATGCAGATTTTGGGGATTCATATTCACTATCTAATACATGAACAATTCTATATTCATCAACCTTTTACTTCATAGAATCTACATTAAGATAATTAGGTTGAATGAAGTCGTGATTACTACATTCATTATCAGATGTTTTATTACCATCTTCCTAACACTCGTCTTCTTTTCCTAGGAAAACATGTTTTTTAGATTTAGCCTGGGAATCCCAAATTCACAAATTTTTAGAAGGGATTTTCTTCTTAGGTTATTATTCAAATTTCCTTATCAAATCATCGATGTCATATCCTTCTTCCTCTTCTTCTTCTTCCACTTCCTCTTACTAATAAAATCTCTTCTTCTTCTTCTTCTGGTTCCGAAATAACCATATTTTTTCCGGAGTCACTTGATATGATTCATGAAGAAAAGATTATATCACCTAGATTTGTTCAGTGGCTTCCTCGGTTTCCATGAGAAGAGATTGAACTATTTCAGCCTCAACCATTTTCTTTATTATCTTCTTTTTCTTTTCCTATTTTTCATACTCCTCAGTAGCCTTAAAATTCACTACTATTACCTTAGCAGGATCCATGCCAAAGATTGGATCTAATTTCTTTATATTCTTCTTCTCTTCCCTCCACATGAAAAACACTTCATCAGGGTAAGATTTTTTCTTCTTTGAATTTGGGTGTGCTAGCTGAGTTTCCTGAACTATGGGTTTATCAATGACTTCGTGTTCCTTCAACTTTCTCTAATTTGGTACATTCTTGGATGTAGATGCTACTTCCAACTTCTTATCTAAGGTCTCAATTTCACTTTCATATAATTCATATAATTCTCATGAATTGTTATTAAAACCAACCTTTATCCTCATCAAGGTATCATCATTGAGCAACGAGACTTTGAATGATATGGGATTTGAGCTACAATGGATTTTGAACGACTCTAGACATAAGACAACGATCTTGGATATGATTTTTAGATACATAATGATTTTCAATTTGAGGGTCCCATTTTTGATATTTGTGCTCGTTAGACAGATATACACAACTAGATTTATCTTCCTCATGTTCACCAGAAAATCCAGAACGAAGACATCACCCTTATTCATGTTTTCCGTATCTCCTTTTATCGGAATTAAGAAACCCTGAACCCATAATTCTAGTAGACTGATGTTTATTGAGAAATCGTTTATCTTTGGTGTTTCCACTCATTTGAGTCTGAGGAACACAAATTATTTCTCCTTCTCAAATCTTTCTGGTTCATCTAGTAGTTTGTGGGTGTAGAAAATGGCTTCCCCTTCATACGGTATTCCAATGATATTCGCATCCATGTTGAAGGAAAGGGAATAGGTTTTCCCTTAACTTTTGAATAAAAATTTATCTATCCCACATTCATTAAAAAAAATCTATCTCATAGATCCAAAAAGTAACTCTGGATAAACCAGATAATGTCATTTCAGTTTGGATACACACAAGCTTTTCCATCCATTCAGCTTGATATTTTTCATAATGAGGGAATTATTTCTTTGTAAAGAATTTAGGATCAACTAACCTCTACCAGTAACTTTTCCATTCTGATATTTCCTTGATTGAATAAATTTTCTTATGAGGAGATGCTTCCAAATACATTCAGATTTAGGGAAACCATGAATATCGAATGACCCTTCTGAATAGAGGTAGAGCTTCAACACGAAAATACATGGTAAATGATGTCAGAAAATGTATAGGGGCCTTTATATAGGCATTGAAGTGATGATTAATATTCATGAATTGACCCAATGGTTGAAACAATCACGATATAATCTGATGGTTGAGATGAAAACTGAAGAAGGATTTGGTAGGTTTCGATCTTTTGAGGTTTTTAGGGAAAAAAATCGAATTTATGGAAAGGGAATCCAATTTTTTTTTCTTAAAACTAGTTAAAATACTAAGAAGTAAAAAAAATAATTAAGAAAATTTATGTAAGGAATCATACCTTCAGGATTACTAGGAATATTTTCAGTAAGGTGGAAAATTATTTGTTAATAACATTAGGTTCCCGAAAATTTTATTAAAGAAAGGATATTTTTTAGTCTTGAAAATATAGCGGGTAAACAAAAATAGTTTCTGGAATTTTGAGCTCCAAAAAATTTTTATTAAAAAAATAATGACTTCTGAATATTTTTGAAAAAAATAGGTTACCAAATAAAATTTTATTAACAAAAGAAAATGATTATGAAACATTTTATTACAATAAAAATTTAAATAATAAAAAAAATTAGTTTAAAGGAGATGTAATCCCCCTATGAAAAAGAGTTACTCAATGTAAGGGGATAGATTTGAACAAAAAGTAAATTTGTAATATTACCTTATGGTTATCATTCCTAAATTTTATTAATGTATTAAAATCTATCAGAGGGTAATGATTTTGTAAAAATATCATAAAATTGAACCTGTGTTCCAATAAATTGAAGAATGATATATCCTTTTAGTGTGTGATCCCTGTGAAAGTGAAGCCTAATATATATGTGTCATGCGCGAGAGATATGTGGGTGGTTTTTTCTTAGTTAAATGGAACTAGTATTATCACACAATATCTATGTTTTGGTAAAAACTCATTCCATAGTTTTTGAGTGCGTGATTCATCCACAACACTTGAGCACAGAAACTTCCAGCTACTACATATTCAGCTTTATAAGTGGAAAGTGCTACTGAGTGTTTCTTCTTTCATGACTAAGAAACTAATGAATCTCCTAATAAATGAAAATTTTTGGGTTTTATTTTTCTATCCATTATAAATCCACAAAAACAGCATCTAAAAAACATTTTAAAACAAAATAATTTCAAAAATTATTGAAAATTCCTAAATCCATGGTTCACTTAAAATAGGAAAAAAATATTTCCACTACTTTTAAATGGTGTCACGACCCGTCCTCGGGACCTGTGTCGTGACTACCCCAAACCCGCCTCCCATTGGACAGGGGCTGGCGACTAGCACCAAAGGCGTAAATCCAAGAAAAAAGGGGAAGGCATTGAATTATAAAGTAAAAAAACACAACAGAGTAAGCCAGTATAAGTAAACAATAAGTAAAACTGGGTACAATAGTAAGTGCAGAAAGTAAATGGGCCAGAATACAAACATAAACTGAATGTAAATTACAACTGGAAAGAATGAATAGAAACTGAAAGTGAAGAAGAAACGTCGAGCCATCCACTGGAAGTCCCACCTGAAGGGTGGGTACAGATAGCCTCCTCAGCTCCTCGAGTCCAGCCGCCCACTCCGTGTACGTTATGCCCAGTGGTCCACCTCTAGGTACTGACTTTTTCCACAAGCCTCAAACACGATTAGCGCTGTCTGTCGTCTGCATCCAGCACAACGTAGTGCGAGCATATCCCGTGCAGGGGTGAGTATACGCTACTCAGTAGAGACCCCGAGACCCCCAAAGGTCTCCCAGAATCCACAAAGGATAATCCACAAAGCAATGATACAATCATGAAGTAACATCCAACACTACTTAGGTATATGCCCATACATATAACTAAGTCATCAATTTCAGTTTGGCTCCAACATTCAAGCCCATGTTCGATCATGTCCGCATAGGAAAACACAAACAAATCCATATAGGAAATCACAACCCAATCCACAAAGGAAAACAAGTAAATCATATCGAAGAAAATGATTGAATGTCAAGAATCAGCTCACACAAGTATACTTCTTCGTAAGGTTATAGAGACGATCAGATGTAGCCACTGATTCATCTAAGCTGGGACCCACGTAGGATACAAGAAAAGAGTCAAACACTACCAGACCCACGTAGGATACACGAACAATAGTACTGTCAGGCCCACGTAGGATACAAGATCAGTAGTCATCGCCATCGAACCCACAAGGGATTTCAGTACGGTGTTCATCACTGCCGAACCCATAGAGGATTTCAGTGCAGTTTTCTTCGCTGCCAAACCCACGGAGGATTTCAGTGCAGTCGTCATCGTTGCCGAACCCACGGAGAATTTCAATACAGTCATCATCGTCGTCGCAGTCGCAACCAGCTCTAGGGTTCCCACACATAGCATGCTCGATTCCGGGATGGTCTACTCAATGAGCCAAGGGGGTCGATACATCACTCACACGTAGTTTGGAGTTGATGTATCCCAATGTTCCATCTCGACAAAAAAAAACTCAACGTGATAGACGGCGTGTCAATCAGACGCTCAGTCTGAGAGTTATTGGCTTTTTCGTTCCAGGGGACCGGTTGATTTTTAAGTCAAAACCAACCCAACCGCACTCCAACTATGTCCAAACCTCAAGAGTAGTAATCCAAAAGGTCTGTCTCACTAAGAGGGATCCAACAATGGCGACAACACGTCAATCGGACGTCCAGAGCTCAAGTTATAAGAGTTTCCGCTCCGAGGGCCCGATTGGTTTTGTGCTCGAACCAACCAATCCGTACCCAAATTTCTCCGAAGCCTTGAGTGTAATATACCGAAACGACCGCCTCGATCCAAGGATCGCATCGCAACAGGCAGTGCGTCGATCAAAGGTCCATTGCACATGATACAGGCGTTTGAATAGAACTGTCCGGAAATAGGGGGTTTTGGGCCCAGACAGACCCGACCCAAGACCACCTGGCTCGGCCCGAACCGGGTCAGAGTCCAGCCCATTAGGGCATGGTCCGACCCGGTCTGGGTCACTGGTTGGCCTGGCGTGGGCGCGGCCCGCATGGTTAACTCGACGCTGGTCGAGCCGTCGCGGAAGGGGGGGGGGGGCGTTGCCCCCCTGTTTGAGAAATGGCCCCCCACGAGGGGGGCACACCATTTTCCAGTTGGGGGTTACGACCCTCGACATTCTCATAAACCGGCCGGCCAAGATGGCCAGTGAGTCACCACAGGACCCCCCGCGGGTCCTGCCCTCCTAACACCGGCGGTCGGCAGTTCCAGCGGCCACTCCCCAAACCACTGCAGCCATAGGCCGCGGCCTTGTCCGACCGGTGCGGCGCAATAGCGCCGCGGACCCGCTCCGACCGTGACTTCTTCATGGTTCTCCGGCAGGGTACGACGGCGCTGCGACTTCGTTCGTCGTTCTCCGGCACGGCACGACGGCACCGCGCATCTTCGCCCATTCCTCTTGCTTCCTCACGGTGTCGTTGCACCGCGCTGCCATTGCTTGTGCCGCAACAAGTACAACATCAAAGGGGGAGGAGGGTTGGCCGTGTTCGTGTGGTCCGACCACCTCCCGTTATTACGATAACAGTTGGCCCAATATAAAATTAGATGAATGGAAAAGAAAACATGAACAAAAATTAACCCCTACCTCGATGAAGTCGTCGAACGAGGTTTGTCACGAAAAAAAAAGACGTCGCGGAAGACGACGTCATGGAAGGAGGCTCTGTAAGCGTCTTCAATGTCGCGGTACATGGCGTCACGGTGAAGAGTATTGTCGGCGTCGTGGTACATGGTGTCACGTCGTCGATCTCTGAGTAATTAGTGTTCTTCGTCGTCCTTCGTCGAAGGTCGGCATTCTTCGTCGGTGTCGGTGCGTTCTTGGCATTTTTCAAGGAGGAAGATGAAGTTCTTCGTGGAACTCTCCCTCTCAACACAACGAAGAAACCCCTAATGAAATAAGAATTTGTCTTATTTAAATAACACACACAAGCCAAAATTCCATTTGAAATTAAAAAGTATTCATTCAATTAATTGAATTAATTGATGAGTCTTAACAATCCAATTAATGTGAGAGTTGACTTGGAATTTAATAAGGGGTTGCAGGTGTGTTACAAAATAATGGGGGGTTTGAGGAAGTTGAAAATGTGGGGCTCGTGTGGGGTCCACCTCACTAATATATTATCAAGAGGGGTTAGGATATACTGGGTCCCACCTCAACTTCCATAAGTAGGTTTAAACTACTAAGAACATAAAATAAAAATTGTTGCACTACTTTTATTTTATTAATTAATTAACCCTTTTTTTAAATAACCACACCCAAGAAAACGCAACCCCAGAAAAGGTGTTACTAAGCAATTACCGGTGCTGTGGTTTCATTAGTGCCCTCAGATTTTGATTCTGTGCACCGGTTCAAAAGTTAGGAAACCCCGCTCGTTCGTTCACTAAAGGTACCTGAGCTAAACTTCGGAAATTGATTCCGGGCACACCGAGCCTCAAAATTAGGTGCTGTCAGAAACTGCATTCTTGTAAAATCCCAAATAAAATTATGAAAAAATTTCCCTTGAATTTTACGGGTCTTTACATTACTCCCACCTCACGGATTTACGTCCCCGTAAAGATACATCATAAACTAGGGGAACAAGTGTGGGTACTGTGCACACATCTGAGCCTCCCACTCCGAAGTGCTCTCTTGGAGGTTCCCGTGCTACCATCTGATGTGAACTAAAAGAATAGACCGCCCACGTAGGACCCACTCTTGTCGATCCTCGATCTCCACTGGGAAATCCGTAAAAGTCACCCCATCGTCAATGTCTAGCTCCCTATGGTCGATGATATGTGCCGGGTCATGCACGTACCTCCTCAGCTGAGATACATGGAAGACGTCATGCACCCGGTGCAACTAAGGTGGTAGAGCCAGGCGATAATCCACCTCGCCTATCCTGATGAGAACCTATAAAAGTTCGATGAAGCACGGAGGTAACTTTCTACCCCAGACAAATCTCCGTAATCCACGTCGAGGTGAGACCCGCAAGAAGACATGGTCGCTATTCTCGAATTCTAGTGGTCTCCTCCTCCTATCAGCATAAGACTTCCGCCAGCTCTGAGCTATCCTTATCCACTCCTGGATGACCTGGACCTTCTCGTTCGTGGCCTGGACCATCTCCGTTCCCACAAGTGCTGACTCCCCACGGTCTATCCAGCACAGAGGTGATATGTAAGGTCGGCCATACAATGCCTCATATGGTGTCATCCCGATGGTGGAGTGGTAGTTGTTGTTGTACGCGAACTCCACCATGGGTAGGTGGTCCTCCCAGCTGCGACCAAATTCGAGGAAACATGCACGGAGCATGTCCTCAAGAGTGTGAATGGTTCTCTCCGTCTGACCATCCGTCTGAGGCTGAAAGGTGGTGCTCAGATGTAGCCGCATCCCGAATGCCTCCTGCAACCCCGTCCAAAGCTGGGAAGTAAAGCGAGCATCTCAATCGGAGACTATAGATGATGGAACACCATGAAGCCGTACGATCTCCTGAATGTAGAGGCGTCCCAGGCACTCCACTGAGCCCTACTCTCTGATGGGTATGAAGTGAGCCGACATGGTGAGTCGGTCGACAATCACCCAAATGGAGTCGTGACCTCTGGATGTATGTGGAAGTCCAGTCACGAAGTCCATAGATACCCCATCCCACTTCCACTCTGGGACCTCCAAGGGCAGTACCAAGCCGGATGGAACCTGGTGCTCCACCTTCACCTGCTGGCAGGTGAGGCATCGAGAAACGAACTCTGCCACAACCTTCTTCATACCTGGCCATCAGTGCTATTGTCCAAGATCTTGGTACATCATCGCCACTCCTAGATTTACCACTAAAGGGGAAGTGTGAAACTCTCTCAACACCTCCACCTGTAAATCAACTGGTATGATAGTATGTCCTCTGAAAAGGACGATGTGCTCTCCTCCCATAGAGAATCCATCATGTGACTGTCCTGAGGATATCTGTGCAAGCTGTGCCTCACAGTAAATGTCTCCATGTTGTGCCTCTATAACCCACTTTAGAAGTGGAGGAGTGAATGTGAGTGACTAAAGAAAGGCTGATCCATCTCTATCCATCAAGGATATCAGCAAGGAGGCCAGCTGCTCTGTCACCTCCCCGAGTAGCTGAATGCACGTCCTCCTGCTGAGAGCATCGGATACTACGTTCCCCTTTCCAGGAGTATAGACTATCTCAAATTCATAATCCTAGAGGAAATCAATCCATAGCCACTGTCTCAGGTTCAGGTCCTTCTGCGATAAGATTTACTTGAGAATCTGGTGGTCAGAATAGACTGTAAACCGCTCGCCCATCAGATAGTGTCGCCACATCTTCAGAGCGAAGACCACTACTGCTAACTCCAGGTCATGGGTAGCATAGGTATGCTCATTCTGCCTCAACTGAAGTGATCCATAGGCGATCACGGCCCACTCCTGCATCAGGAAACATCCGAGTCTAGTCCCTGATGCATCGCAATAGACTGTGTACCCTACTCCCTCCTCCGGTAGCCTCAAAATAGGTGCACTGGTCAATCTATATCTCATCTCCTGGAAGCTCTTATGACATCTATCTAACCACGCGAAGGGTTTCCCCTTCTTCTTCAAAGCTGAATGTGATGTCGCAACTCTGGAAAAGTCTGGCACAAACCTTTGGCAGTACCCAGCTAGACCCATGAAACTCCACACCTCTGTCATGCTCTTGGGTGTCTCCCAATCTAGCACTGCCTCGATCTTCACAGGATCCACCGTAACTCTCACCTCAGAGATGACGTGTCCCAAGAAGTGGACCTCACGTAACCAGAACTAAAACTTAGAGAGATTTCCATAAATTTGGTGCTCTTGGAGTGTGTCTAGTACAACCCGCCAGTGGTAGGCGTGCTCCTCCTCAGTGGTCGAGTATATCAATATGTCGTCGATGAAGACCATGAAAAATCGATCGAGGTATTGCTGAAAGATCATGTTTAAGAGACTCAAGAACACCGCTGGAGCATTGGTTACGCCGAATGACATAACCAAGAACTCTTAGTGGCCATACCGACATCTGAAGGTCGTCTTCTGCACGTCCTCATCCCGAACTCTAAGCTGATGATAACCTGACCTGAGGTCTATCTTTGAGAACCACTGTGCTCCCTTGAGCTGATTGAAGATGTCATCAATCCTCGGTAGTAGATACTTGTTCCTCACGGTCACCTGGTTCAAGCGATGATAGTCGACACACAGTCGTAAGCTCCCATCTGCCTTCTTGGTGAACAAAATCAGGGACGCCCAGGGTAAAACACTGGGTCAGATGAATCTCTTTCCCTGCAAGTCCTCCAACTATACCCATAGCTCTCAAAGCTCAGAAGGGGACATCCGATATGCTGGAGTGGATATTGGGGCTATCCCGTGGAATGGTTCAATATAAAAGTCTACCTCTCTGCAAAGAGCTAGTCCTGGAACGTCGTCAGGGAAAACGGCCGCATACTGATCCACTACTACAGGGAAACCAGGACTCTGCATTTCAACTGCTCCTAGGATGAGGCTAGCCAACTGAAGAGTGATAGGTTTTCCTATCCTCTGCGTCAGTCCATCCTGTGCTGCAAAGGATCCCTTCTCACTGGTGAAGGTGAACCTGCTCCCATCGGCGCAAACACACCGCACCTTGCACCTAATACAGTCAATCTGAGCATGGAATGTAGATGAACAATCCATGCCCAAGATATCATCGTAAGGCCTCAACACCACTACAAGAATATCCCAGTTGAAGATCTCGCCTCCTAGAGTAAGCTCACATTGCCGGCACTAGTGTGTAATCATCGAGTCTGCTCCCGTATGAGTCTCTAGCCGTAAGGATAGAGTCAACAGCTCTGTCGGAATCTTTGAGCTCCAAACAAGGGCAGCGGCAATAATTGAATAACTCGCTACTGTGTCTATAAGAACTGAAGCAAGGGTGGAGTAGACACAGATAGTACCTCAAATCATCTCTGGCGCGCCGTGGTCATAGGCCTCCGCTACCTGAAGCTGAGCCTGCCTCTGCCCGCCAGCTCCCTGTGGTCGGGGTGGACCTCCTGGTGGTGGTGGTGGTAAAGCCTCAAAGCGTCGCCCACCACCTGCTGCTTGGCCAGCTCCCCTGCCTCATCTGCCTGCTCTCTATGGAACACCATGGTCGACCCTCTACCTCTGCATGGGTGGCTCCTCAACCGTCTACTACTCCTCTACATGGCGGGTCAGGCAGTCACGAGCCAAGTGGCCCTACCCGCCGCATGCATAGCACTGTCTGCTCCTCGGAAGGCTAGCTCTGCACCATGTGCCCCGCGCCTTTGAGCCTGTGTCCTGAGGTAATCCTCCGGATGGTCTGGTACGCCTGGACCATTGTGATGTCCATCGACTGCCAGCTGCAGATGACTCTGCTACATGCCACCCTGCGGTAGGTCTCGCTACTGGTGTAGGCTCAACAAGAAAGCTCTCTATGAGAAGGGCTCGCTCCAGTACTCCTGCCTATATCGAAATGCTGTGGGAGATAATCGATGCCCTGATCTCATGCCTCAGTCCATGCTCGAAGGTCCGGGCCCGGAAGAATGGGTCTCGTACCATGTCTATCGAATAGCGCGAGAGATCGGTAAATCTCGCTGAGTACTGAGCGACCGTCATGCTGTCCTGCCGCAGCTGTAGTAGCTGTTGGATGTGCACCGCACGGAGGGTGGCTGGGATGAACTCCGAGTGGAAGAGGCTCTCATAGTCCATACAGAGAAGAGATGCCTCATCGTGCACCTGGAGCATCAAGCTCCACCATCTACCTACTGCCGCATGCATGAGGCTCACTACGAGGATCACCATGAGGTCAGCTGGTGTCCCCACTAACCTGAAAACTCGCACAACTGCCGCCAGCCAATCTTTGGCTGCCTGAGGGTCCATCTACCCACGGACCCTGGGCGGTCTCTGACACTGAAACTCGTGCATTACACTAAGGTGATGTGCACTATCAGCGGTTTGGGCTGGTGGCATCGGTGGCTCGGCAGGTAGTGGTACGACCAAAGCCTCTGCTGAAAAAGGGCCTTGCACCGAGGCCTCTTCGCTCAGTGGGCTATCGTCTCGCACAAAGATCTAAACCCTAGCTAGCTGCCATTGTGGAGCCATCCTGAAAGAAATAGGTGTTCCATGGTCAAAACAGTATACCTGGTGAGCTGAAACAAAGTAATCACAATGAAAACTTTTGAAACAGACATGCAATCAATGTTTTCGTGCATTGAGTTGGAAATCAGAAGTCAGGGTCCAGGTGTATGGATTCATCGTCCGCCACACCAACACTGGACTCCCTGGACTGATAACCACACTCAATACCCTTAACAGTATTGCATTACATAGCAAAAAGATCAGAGTCCTGAGTTCTGTGGTAGAAACGAACACCTCTGATACTAATTTGTCACGACCCCTTCTCAGGACCCGTGCCGTGACAACCCCAAGCCCGCCTCCCATAGGCCAGGGGCTGGCGACTAGCACCAAAGGCGTAAATCCTAGAAAAAAGGGGCAGAAATTGCCTTATAAAGTAAACAAACACAATATAGTTAGCCAGAAGAAGTTAACACTAAGTAAAATTGGGTACAATAGTAAGTGCGGAAAGTAAATGTGCCAGAATACAAACCAAAACTGAATGTAAAGTAAACTGGAAAGAAAGTACAGCAACTGAAAGTAAAGTAGCAATCTCGAGCCATCCACTGGACGTCCCACCTGAAGGGTGGGTACAGATAGCCTCCTCAGCTCCTCGGGTCCAGCCGCCCCCTCAATGTACATCCTTCCCGGTGGTCCACCTCCAGGTACCGACTTGCTCCACATGCCTTAACCACGATCAGCGATGTCCGTCGTCTGCATCCAACACAACATAGTGCGGGCATAGCCTGTGCATGGGTGAGTATATGCTACTCAGTAGGGACCTCGAGAACCTCGAAGGTCTCCCAGAATTCATAAAGGTTAATCCACAAAGGAAAGATACAATCACGAAGTAACATCCAACACTACTTAGGTATATGCCCATACATATACCTAAGTCATCAATTTCAGTTCGACTCCAACATTCGAGCCCAAGTTCGATCACATCCACACAGGAAAACACAATCTAATCCACATAGAAAAGCACAACCCAATCCACATAGGAAAGCATGTCAATTATATCGATGATTATGATTGAAAGTCAAAACTCAGCTCACACAGGTATACTTCTTCGTAAGGTGATAGAGATGATCAGATGTAGCCACTGATTTATCTAAGTTGGGACCCACATAGGATACAAAAACCAACTACTCTTCCAGACCCACGTAGAATACAAGAACAGAGTCAAACACTGCCGGACACACGTAGGATACACGAACAGTAGTACTACCAGACCCACATAGGATACAAGAACAATAGTCATCACCGTCGAACCCACGGAGGATTTCAGTACGGTCTTCGTCGCTGCCAAACCCATGGAGAATTTCAGTGCAGTCTTCATCGCTGCCGAACCCATGAAGGATTTTAGTGCAGTCGTCGTCGTTGTCGAACCCACGAAGGATTTTAGTACAATCATCATCGTCGTCGCTGTCGCAGCCAGCTCTAGGGTTCCCGCACATCATGCTCAATTTCGGGAGGGTATGCTCCACGATCGAAGGGGGTCAATACATCAACTAACACGTAGTTTGGAGTTGATGTATCCCAACGTTCTGTCTCGAAAAAAGGAACTCAACGTGACAGACGGCGCATCAATCAGACGCCCGGTCTGAGAGTTATTGGCTTTTTCGTTCCAGGGGCCCGGTTGGTTTTTAAGTCAAAAACAACCCGACCGCACTCCAATTGCGTCCAAACATTGAGAGGAGTAACCCGAAAGGTCCGTATCACTAATAGGAATCCAACAAAGTCGACGGCATGTCAATCGGACGTCCGGAGCTCACGTTATAAGTATTTCCGCTCCGAGGGCCCGGTTGGTTTCGTGCTCGAACCAACCCGGTTGTACCCAATGTTCTATGAAACCTTGACTGTAATATACCGAAATGACCGTCTCGATCCAAGGATCGCATCTCAACTAACGGTTCATCGATCAAAGGTCCTTATACCATGATATGGGTGTTTGAACGGAATTGTCCGGAAATAGGGGGTTTTGGGCCCGGACCGACCCGGCCGAAGACCTCCTGGGTCGGCCCGAATCGGGTCGACCCGAACCGGGTCTGGGTCCGGCCCATTAGGGCGCGGCCCGGCCCGACCGACGTGGCTCGGGCCAGCCTGGGCGGCTGGTTGGCCTGTCGTGGGTGCGGCCTGCATGGCCAGCTCGGCACTGGCCGAGCCGTCGCGGAAAGGGGGGGGGGGGGGTGCACTACCCCCCTATTCGAGAAATGGCCCCCCACGAGGGGGGGCCCTCCATTTTCTAGTCGGGGGTTACAACCCCCGGCATTCTCAGAAATCGGCCAGCCAAGCCGGCCGGTGTGTCACTGCGGGACCCCCCGCGGGTCCCGCCCTTCTTGCACTGACGACCGGCGGTTCTGGCCGCTGCTCCTCGCACCACCGCGGCCATAGGCCGCGTTCTTGCCCGACCGGCACGGCGCGATGGCGCCGCACCCCTCTGTCGCGGCCCCGCTCCGACCGCAGCTTCTTCGTGGTTCTCCAGCGCGGCGCGACGGCACCGAGAATTCATTTGCTGTTCTCCAGCACGGCGCGATGGCGGTGCACATCTTCGCTCGTTCCTCTTGCTTCCGCGCGGTGCCGTTGCACCGCACTGCCTTTTCTCGTGCCGCAACAAGTACAACATCAAAGGGGGAGGAGGGTCGGTCGTGTTTGTACGGTCCGACCTCCTCCTGTTATTACGATAACAGGCGGACCAATATAAAAGTTGATGAACGGCAAAGAAAACACGAACAAAAATTAACCCCTACCTCAATGAAGTCGTCGAACGAGGTTCGTCGTGAAAAAAAAAAGACGTCGCGGAAGACGACGTCGCGGAAGGAGGCTCTGTAAACGTCGTCGACATCGCAGTACATGGCGTCGCGGAGAAGAAGATCTTCGGTGTCGCGGTACATGGCGTCGCGTCGTCGATCACCAAGGAATTAGCGTTCTTCGTCGTCCTTCGTCGGAGGTCGGCGTTCTTCGTTGGTGTTGGTGCGTTCATCACATTCTTCAAGGAGGAAGAAGAAGTTCTTCGTGGAAATATCCCTCTCAACACAACGAAGTAACCCCTAATGAAATAAGACTTTGTCTTAATTAATTAACACACACAATCCAACATTCCATTTTAAATTCAAAATAATTCATTCAATTAATTGAATTAATTGAAGAGTCTTAACAGTCCAATTAATGTGAGAGTTGACTTGGCATTTAATATGGGGGTGCAGGTGTGTTATAAAATAATGGGGGGATTAAGGAAGTTGAAAAGGTGGGGCTCGTGTGGGGCCCACCTCACTAATATTCTATCAAGAGGGGTTAGGATATAGTGGGTCCCACCTCAACTTCCATAAGTAGGTTTAAACTACTTAGAACATAAAATAAAAATTGTTGCACAACTTTTATTTTATTCATTAATTAACATATTTTTTAAGTAACCACACCCGAGCAAACACAACACTTGAAAAGGTTTTCCTAAGCAATTACCAGCACAACGGTTTCATTGGTGCCCTTGGATTTTTATTCTGAGCAGTGTTCAAAAGTTAGGAAAACCCGCTCGTTCGTTCACTGAACGTACCCGAGCTAAACTTCGGAAATTTATTTCGGGCACACCGGGCCTCGGAATCAGGTGCCGTCAGAAACTGTATTCTTGAAAAATCCCAAAGAAAATTAAGAAAAAATTTCCCATGATTTTTATGGGTCATTAAAATTGGTATTTTTTTGATTAGGTTTATATCTTGTACCTAAGAATACTAAAAACATAATGTTTGGACGAATATCAGTCAAATATAGTAAGCATACTATCATACATCTAAATGATGTTTAATCTACTGGTTTCCAAGCATCATCAAGATCAACGGAATTTGTGGTACCGATTGTAGTACTTATACATTTAGTGCTTTCATATCCATACAATTGAAGAAGATATTTAATATACATACATTGAGATATAAAGGTTCCTTCTGGTTTTTGAGAAATTTGAAAACCTAAGAAAAATGTTAACTCACACATCATACTCATTTAAAACTATGATTTCATTTGATTCAAAAATAAATCATTTAAATATTGTTGAGTTGATCCAAATATAATGTTATCAACATAAATTTGAACAATAAAAATATTTTTCATATCTTTCATTATAAAAAGTTTTGAATCAGCAGTTCCCTTAACATAATTATTTGGTAACAAATGTCATGTAAGTCTATCATACCTGGATCCAGGGGCTTGTTTAAGTCCTTATAATGAATTTGTAAGTTTGAAAACATGTTCAGGATATTTTGTGTCTTAAAAAATATAAGATTGTTCAAAATAAATTTCCTCTTGAACATATCTGTTAAAGAAATCAGACTTTACATCCATTTCAAAATGTTTTAAATTAAATAATGCTACCAGGGAATCTAAAACGTGAATAGATTCAAGTCTTCCTACTAGAACATAGGTTTCCTCATAGTCTATTCCTTCTTATTGATTATATCTATTAGCAACTAATATAGCTTTATTTCATTTAGCTCATCCTGTATTGCTTTAATCCAATCATCATATCCTAAAGCTTCATTAGTTCTTTTTGGTTTTAATTGGTAATTAAATGATAGATGTTCTACTTGATTCCTTAAAGAACCTCTATTCCTTGAAGGTTGATTTACGTCACCAATGATATTATCACTGTGATGATTCTTAAGAAACAACTGATTTGGGTTTTTTAAAACATGTTCATCAATATATGGTAGAAAATCATCTGGGGTAAATGATTCAGAAATATTTTCTTGAGAATTTTACTTATTATAAGAATATTCTATTAATGTTTGATAATCAAATTTTGAAAAAAAAATCCAAGCATATTGGTTGGGGTTGTTTAAAAACAAAAGGATCAGTTTAATCAAATTTAACAAGCACTATTTCTTCAATATTACAAGTATTTTTTATTAAAACCCTATAAACCATAGAAGTAGTAGAGTGGGATAGGAAAATTATTTAATTAGATTTGTGGGAAACTTTATGTAAGTTATCATTAGTATTCAGAATGAATACCTTGTAACTAAATACTTTGAATTAAGATAGTTTAGGTTTTCTACAGTTCCACAATTCATAAGGTGTTTTGTTAAAAAAAAGGTCTGATTAAAACTTGATTTATTATATAACAAGAAGTACTAATAGCATTATCCCAAAAGTGTTTAGCTATATAATATTAACTCAACATGGTTCTATTTATATCTTGAAAAATTATATCTCTTCTTTCAACAAAACTATTTAGTTTAGGAGTTCTTGGAGTTGAGAAGTTATGAGTAATGCCTTTCTAACTAAAAAAATATTCAAAGTCTAAATTTTGGAATTCTCGTCCATGATCACTATGAATATTATCAATGGAAGGTTTTTCTCATTCTGAAATTGGGGTCTAAATTTTGGAAATAATAAAAATCTTCATATTTTATTGCTAGAAAATAGTCCCACATAAATCTAGTGTAATCATAAACTAAGAAAAATACATAATATTTTCCTTCAATACATCTAGTTTTTGTTGGACTAAAAAGATCCATATGCACTAACTAAAATGAATCAGAATTTGAGACTTCCCAAATTGATTTAAAACTTGATTTATATTTCATTCTATATTGAAAAGTATCACAAACTTTTGAAGAATCAAATCTAATCTCAGATAAATCCTTAAAAAGTATTTTGAATGAGATTTTTCATTGGTTCCTATGGTTATTGTGTCATAACCTTCTATGACATAACCAAGATTGATCTTCCATTTCAATAATGAAAGAAAGATCTTGGATCATAAGGTCTTATACGTTTAGTGTGTATACATTATCATGCTTATGGTTAGAAAGAATAAACATTTACTTGGAATTGTCTACTGAGCATTTATCATTCCTAAAAATAATAAGGTAACCATCATCAGATAATTGGATTATTCTGATGAGATTTTTCTTAAGACAATTAGTAAATAAAACTTTTAAATCAATGTTTTTTCAAGAAGAACAATGTTTCCTATATCAACAATTTCTCCCACATCATTATCTCCGAAATTTACTTTTCCTCCATTCGTCTTGATAATATTATTAAATAAGTTTTTGTTTCTAGTCATATGGTGGGAACATCCATTATCCATGTACCATGAATTTTTATTGGTACATTCTTTATATTCCTAAAAATAAAAGATTTAGACTTTTGGAATCCAAGCATCATTGGATCTAGAAATTTTAGAAAGTAAAATTTTAGGAACCTATATTTTCATAGTAAAATAATCATTATTAAATACTAAAGAATGAGATTTGTTTAAAAACAATTTCTCCTAATATCCACCACACTGACATTTAGTACAAAATAGATCACTTTGGGGAACAAAATAAATGTTACAAAAAACATGTTTGAATGAGTATAACCAAATCCAGAACTATTCCTTAGAGAAAAAATTTGGGAATACATCTTCTCCAATATTTTTTTACCAGATGTAAGCTTTGATAGAAATTTCCTTAAGGAAAATATTTCTGACATTAGTTTAATAACCATGTTCTTATCCTCAAAGTTATTAGTTTTATAACTAGTGTTATCCTTTAAAAAAAATTCTAAGAAATTACATCTTTAAGATCCATAGAAAGTTTACCCTTCTCAGAATTAACTTCCTTAATGTTTTTAGAAACACTTTCAAAGTCAAATGTTTTCTGACCATGATCTTTAGAATGATCTGAAACTTCTTTGGATAAAACATAAATTCTATAATTTTCCTTCTCTACCTTCATTTTTATCTTTCAATTTTAATTTTCATGATTTTTTAAACACCTAGAAACTTCTTCAAATGATGGTAAGGTATTATCTTCTGATGTGGAAGTTTCATCATATGAAGTTTCATAATATGCTTTATTAAATTTTTTTTATTTAAATAAATATTGGTTAAGGATTTAGCATTGTATACATTAGACAAAAAATAGTGATTTTCAAGTGGTAGTTTGGCTAGTAGACCAATATTATTCTGACAAGAAGATTCATAATATGAAGATTCATCTGAAGAGTTACCACCACTAGCACTCCATCTGTCATTATCTTTTAAAACATTCTTAACCTTAGTATTATAATACATCTTCCTATTTTTTTCAGAATGATTTTCCTTCCTATATTTTTTCTTTAGCATGGGGAAATCTTCCCTGATGTGTCTAGCTATTTTTCTCTCATAAAAAGTGAATTTTGAATCTTTCTTGTCCTTTCTTTCTTTATTCTTATATATATACTGAATGTATTTATTTCTGATTATGTTATTTCACTCTTCAAGGAAGATTAGCTAATTAATTCTCAGAATATTCAATTTCAGTTGACTATGATAGAACATTGACTTTCTTAGACGTAGATCTTGTAACTCTTTCAGGAGTCTTGGATTTTGTAGTAGTCAAGGGTACACTTCCATTTCCATTCTTCTTCTTATTCATATCAGCATAACTTTTCATTCTGGTTTCATGCTGAAGAAGATTTATCAATAGTTAATAAAGAGTAATATTGGAATCCTTCATATTTTCATCAATATTTGTCCTTTTTGACTCCCACTCATTAGTCATAATATCAATTATCTACTCCACAAGAGCTTCATCATCAAGACATTTCTCTCCCATAGATTGAAGATTGTTGAAAATGGTTATAATTATTTGTAGTACATTGCAAAAAAGGTTCTCAATAAGGAAATATAAATCCATGATATTCCACTATCAATATAACTCATCTGGTCTCTATCACTTTTGAAGTCCCAAAATTAGTAACCTCAAGTATATTCTAGATGTAGTTGGATGTTTCACAACAAGAAATTTAACTATGTATATTACTGGTCATGGAACAAAAAAATGTATTGTGTACCTTTTAATTTAGTTGATATTCTTCTTTTTCTTGATTGGTGAAGGTTTTGAATTCTTTTTCATGCATTTTGTAATCTACAATGAGAATTATAAAATTTTCTACTCCAGTATTAATAAAAAAATTATTCATTCTATCTCTCCAATACTCATAATCATTAACATAAAAAATAGGTGGCATGGTAGGATTTAGAATATCAATATAACCAATATTCATACATTCCATCATATAAAAAAATACTTTTCCATAAGAACTTATTAGGAGTAAATGTTTTTAAACTATGAAAAACAATATCTAAGAAAAATATAAATAATAAAAGTTAAGAAGGAAAATTTATAACAAGGAAAAAATTAGTAAGAAAACTTATATGTAAGTATAATTTTTTCATATACCTCCTTTGGTTCCAATTGTAGGATCAAAATAGAAAACATAGATGTTCAATTACAAGAGGGGGTGAATTGTATGTTTAAATAAATTAGTTTTTAAACTTATGGAAAATTATGTTTAACAAATTTAAACAAAGTTAATTCAGAACCCCTAAAATAGTTCAATGAGGAAAAAATGATTAGGTTCTTGAAATATTGTTCTGGAAAAGAAACTAATGAAAAATTTTATAAGGAAATATTACACCTTAAAGCATATAGAATCTAATTTATCAGAGTATAAAAAAGTAATAGAAAGTATAAGAATGTTATAATTTATTATTTTTTCAAAATTCCGGGAAAATAAATCATGAAAAAATACCAGTAACAAGTATAAAATAATTTAATCCAATGAGAAGGGTATCCAATAACCTTGGATAAAGGTACCTTGATTTATGCTTTCAAGTAAGTCTATCTTACCCACACCAGGGTGATCCCTTGATAGGAATATTGGAATATATCTTGCAATACGTGCAAGCCCTAAAACAATAAGGTAATCAACACCTCTACCTTCCTATCCCTAGATGTCCTAGAACTTTATGGTAGTCGTTACCTCTATCTCCCTATCCCTTGAAGACATCGATTGTACTCCACAACAATCAGAGTCGCACGAAGCAAACTGAACAAGGTGTTCAGAACACAAAAGGCATGAGAGTCCCTCTCTCTATAAATTACTTCACAAAATGTAATATCTAGATTGATGGAATGGTTATGAGCTCAATCAAATGAGATCCTATTTATGGGCACGAATCCAATGGTTGGCTCCCTCCTCCAACAGTAATATTTTTACTTGAATCTTGGAGGGGCCTATACATGTGTCGCTCAACCAATGGTTAGATAGAAATAGATTGAACGATATCATTTCATAATAATAGCATGTGTAAAGAAAAAATGACATTACTTAACCAAATTTATTTTTCAGATTCTAAGGAAAAAATATAATTCAGAGTCTAACCAAATAAACATTCAGTGTCTATATGACTTGGAAATTCAGTTTCTGTTTTATAAGAAATTCAGAATCTGAATTCTCTAGATTCTGGAGTCTGAATACCAATGAATTCTGAGTCAGAATTCTAAGGAATTCAGACTCTGAATTATGAGGAATACTAATTATAAATTCTAAGAAATTTAGGGTCTGAATTGAAAAGAATTTGGAATTTGACATTGAGAGAATTCAGAGTCGGAATTTTAGAAATTTCAAAATCAGAATTTTAATGAATTCAGAGTCTGAATTTCATAGAATTCAGAATCTTAATTTCAGTAAATTCATAGTATGAATTTCACAGTATTAAGAGTCTTAATTTTAGAGAATTAGGAGTTTGAATGTCACTGAATTAGGAATCTAAATTTCAGAGAATTTGGAGTCTGAATTTTTGAAAATTCAGCGTCTGGATTTCAAAGAATTAAGAATATGAATTTCAGAGAATTTAGAATCTAAAAACAGAAGACTCTATATCCAATGAAATATAATATTCCTAGGTTATAGATATGAATCAGTATTTTTGACTAAGTAATAAAATGATTTTTGTTATGAGAGACTATAAAAAGAAGATAATGAAAACAAAGGTAAGGGTATAATTTTCTTTATATAAGGGAAATTTCCCATAAGAATATAATCCTTATGCAAAAAAATATTCCTTAAGATAAAGTGTTTATGATTTTCAAAACATAATGGAATGGAAAAATCATAAGGAAACCTTGTTGACTCAACAATATTTTTATGAGAACATTGTGAATAGCATGTGGGTAGATGAAATGAAGCAATTCATCTGAATTTGATATTTTTTCAATTATAAACTTATGTTTAATGTTTGGAACTTTGTTATAGAGTATGTTGAGGGTATATCAACTATTTAATTTAATGATGATTGAATAGAGGTTATCAGATAAACTCTTCATCCATAAAATTTAAGGGAAACATCCTAGGTTGGTTATTTGATATATAGAATACCTATAACAAATGGTCCCCGTAAATATCAAAGACACCCCTCCATAACATAACCCTCGGGTCTTGGCCTGCTAGGAACCACCAATTTCCTTGTAGGCATGTGGCCCCATCCATAGGTTCCACTCATATTCCCAAACAGGTCATCAGAAAATGACATTCACCAAATGAAAAAAATATATTCTTTCTAATGATATTTCCCTCACTTTTATACACCTTATGAAACTCCTTAGAAGGTCACCCATCCTAATCATTACTCTAATACGATCATGACTAACCATGGATTACTAATTAGGAAGGCTCTAGAAAAGAACAGTGTGCCTTGTTGGCATGAGTCATATCACTTAGACTTTTCAACCTTAAAATTTTTGGGGTGTTAAATTCACCATCCCCCCTAGAGAAAAAAATCATTATTATAGACCCAACATTTCATTAACCAGAAAATTTAGGGTAAACATCATTTGCTTTTCCTTTGACAGACATGCTACTTGTATCAAATGGACCCTGATGACAGCACATACACCTTTCCATAACTAGTCCCTCTTTTCCGGACTAACCAAGCACCACTAGTTTCCCTATAGATATGTCGTCCCCTCCCTATGGCCCGCATATGTTCCATAAAATTTCTTGGGTGTTAAATTCATCCCCCCAGTGCACAACATCCTCATTGTGGACCGTTCAAATCTTCTTCCAGAAAATTTACGGGAAACATCACAGGATTGTGCTTCTATAGAGAGGAAACCTATAACAAATGGGCATCAATGATAGAATAGACACCACACCATAACTTTTCCCTTGTGTCCTAGACTACTAAGCACCACTAGTTTCCCCACATACACAGGGTCCCCTTCATGTGGCCCATTCACATGCCCAAAGAGGTCATCATACTATTTACTATCCCCACATGCCAATACATGTTATTTTAAATGTGCCTTTTCCTCACTAACATACACCCTGGGAAATATCCTTAAAGGTCACCAACCATGATCACTATTATAGGTCAGACATGTTTGACTATGAAGTTCTAATCAAGGAGGTTCCCGAAAAGAAATGTTTTCCTTGTGGACATTAGTCAAATCATTTAACCTATTGAACCTTTAAAATCATGGGTTGTTACATTAACCCCCCACCCCCACACACACACACACACACTTAAATTTATAGCACAAATTATTCATTGTAGACCCTACAACTCCACCGAAGAAGTACCACCACAATTAAGGCTAGGTTCCTCCTCTGATACCGATCTAATAGCTGGTCCCCACTAATACTAGATAAACCTCTCCTAAATTTGGCTCTAGGCCCTATAGGCACCATCAATTTCTCCATATACATATGGTCCACTCAATAGGGCCCACTCATATTCCCAAATAGGGCATTAGACTAATGATTTTCCTCATGGTCCAAAACATGATCTTTCCATGTGCTCGAACAGGTCCTCAAACAATTGTGTGTCCCCATAGGACAACACATGTTCATTAAAGTGTTCTTTTTATTCAATATCACACACCCTAGGAAACTTCCTAGAAGGTAATCCATCCTGATCACTGCTCCAGGACAAGTATTATTAAATTTGAAGTTCTAATCAGGAAGGATCCTGAAAAGAAAGTTTCATCTTGTTGACATGAGTCATATCATTTTTCCATTTAACCCTTTTAAATTCTATGGTGTTACACTACAAGATAGAGGATGATCGGATAAACCATTACTATATTGAGAATTATTAAACAAAATTCTACCAGAATGAGAAATTTATGATGAACAAATATCATATTGAGAGGTTCAAACATATAAACCTGTGTTTGTGGGAATAAAATCCACTCAAAAATGGAAACCATTCTAGATATTTTGAGATTATATTACCTATCTACTTCTAATGAAAATAGGGGAAATGGAATGTATGAAATATGATTCTACTTCTAGAGACTCAAAATAGTGGTAATAATCAATGAAAGATTAAATGAATTCCTTAAATCTCAAAAGTACATGGGTGTTTGTTGAACTACTAGAAGGAATGATAGATTTAGAAAATAAAAGGGTAATTCATTTGAAAAAGGAAACTAATAAAAGTAATCGGTGGAAATAAAGGTTATTGGTGAAGTGTTTTTATTGAAAGGAAGGGATTGATGTTCCTAAATTTTCTCACCAGTGGTGAAGTATAAAGCCATTTGAATAGTGTTTATAATTATTTCTTTTGTGGAAGAAGTTTACATGGTTCATCCAAGGGATGTGAATTTAATCAGATGATATATTTAGTTTGTATTAAGAAATGAAGTTATTATGGGTTAATGAAAAGTTATAGGATAGTTTAATAAAAAGATCTAAACATTCATGTGTATGGAATATTTAAACCATTTTAATTCTGATCACTTTTTCTATGTGATGAAATGGTATGATGAAACATATATCATAATTTTGTTTCAGGTGGATGATATATTGATTATTAGTCATGAGTTCCATCAGATTAAATAACTAAAGAAGAAGTTATCTATAAGGTTTTTGATGAAAACCTAAAAAAATATTATAATATTTTGATGATGAGAATTAAGAGGGATTGAAAATTCATCTACATGTATTCAATCTCACAATTTAATTACATGAATTTTATCATAATTTCTTAATAAAATGTCCCATTAATTTCAATGAATGATTTTTTATGTCTTGTGTCTTGGAATCTAGGACCACAATACATGAATCCTATAAGGAAAACATGAATATATGAATTTCATATTCCTTTTGAATGACCCCTTTGTTAATCCTTCTAATGAAACCTCACTAATAGTGATTTCCTGAGAATATACATCAACAGATAAGGGTAATCATAATACAGAAAAATTGATAAGAAAAGAAAATAGAACCTGAATGATGTTCATGGATTAAAAATGAGAAATTAAATGAGGTAATAATCAAATGTGTAGGATATATTACACTGAAATGTGGCTATTTTTTAAATATGAGACATTATAAGAATATAACCATGGTTTAATAAATCATAATTACTAAGTATATTCACAAAAGTTTTATAAAAAATGTCATCTCTTAAGATTAATTAATTACCCAATTTATTGGAGTGAAATAAATGGTCACCCTCCATATATATTAATTAATATGAGACAAATTTATAATAATAAAAATAATTCTTCAATAACATGTTGTTAATAAATAATGGGTTTTTTATAATATCATTACATACATAAGTGCATACATACTTCAACATTTCGTCATTTTAAACTAAAAAAAGTTATGTGGGTATTGAATATTTATATATCCAAATAAATATATCATATCTTACTCTAGGTGAGTAAAAATAAATCAAGAAATGGTTTGTTTAATAACAATATATTAATTTCTCATGTGAAAGAGAGAAATCCAAAAAATGAATTCGACAACATGACGATATAAAATGATGATTAGGGAAATGGAATAATGGGTGGGGACGATGGTATCCAATAAATAAAACACTATTTCCAAAAAAACTATAATAATATTAATAATAATAATCAATGGGATAAAATATTATAATCCAACATTTATAAAACATATCTCTAAAGAGGTACTTGAAAAAAATAGGAAGTGGAGAATTCCCTTACCTTGAAGAGCTGCTTCCTAAAACACAAGGATGGATCCTTCATCACATAAAAGAACCATGGATTAACTCTTTTAGATGTTAAATAACCAGAACATCATGGATTGTGTATTTATAGATGGATGTAATAGTCTATGGTTGGGTATTATAGTAAAGGAGTGGAATATTTTTTATTAATTTATTAATATAGGTTTGGGACTTTATACAATAAATTAATCCAAACAAAATACTATCCCATGGTGTTTTTCGATAATTTCCACCACATTGAAGTGGAGTTAATTATTTTATAAGGAAACGAACCAAAATCCTTTTTGTAATACCCATGATAATGTGGAATTGAGTCATGTTTATAATGAAATGATTTCAAACCATTAATATAAAACATAGGTTTGAAGGATAAATTATGTTTTTATAAAATTAATCAAAAAAAATCAAAAAAATTATTTAAAATTATAAACATTATTTTTCTCACAGATACTATTTATAGAATATATTTTATCACTTTTGGTCATTTATGATTTCATAATAGATACTATATATTTATATTGTATTTAATTTTAAACCCAAAATTTGACTATATCAGAAAATTATGAATAAATCACCATTGGATAATTTTGAAATGTTTATTTCAAAAATGTGTTTTATTTTATAAAATAAATAAATAAATATTAAAATTTAATATTTTTAATTAAAAATGCATTTTTATTGAAAAATATGGTTTTTTACGACGATAACAGTTTCTGGCCCATTAAAAAATAAATTGTATTTCATATAATTATATTTTGATTTATATTTAAATAATTAAAAATAAATAATTATATTTTATTAAAATAATTATTTTTATAAATTATTCATTTATTAATATATTTTCTTAATTGAAATAATATATTTCCCACAAATTCTATTTTGATATATTCATATCAAAATCTAATTTTTATCAAAATCACTATATAAAAAATTAAAAAGTAATAAAAAATGGACAAATATTATAATTAATATATTAAAAAGGGAAATAAAAAAAATTATTACTAGGGCCTAGATACATAACCACATACCACACAAAATAATCTCAAAGGGTAATTTTAGGGATGGTGGTAGATTCATGGGGTAGTTTAGCTAACATTGACCTGGTGGTGATCTCCACTGACTTGAACTAATCATGTAGTTTGATCTATTCAATCCTCATGTGTTGATAAACTTCTTGGTATTGGTAGAGGGTGTACCCTTGTGGTGATACCTCCATCCCATGCTCTAACAAAAGGGCTTCAAAAGGAATGACTCTAATGGTTGAGGACATTGTTTCTCAATTCTACATCAACTATTAGTTTTCATTTCCCTTTATAAACACAAATTAAAATGGTAAAATTATTAACATTTCTAATAATTCCCAATATTCATATTGGACAATGGCCATATAAGAGAACAATCCTATTGACCAATAGTCAGGTAATGCTCAGATCCAAATGTTCACTTTTCCATTTATTTTCTATATAAAACCCCGAATGGCTCGAAGGCCTTCATTTTTTATTGATTTTTGACAACCCCCTTTTCAAGGGATGATGGGGAACCCTTACAAGGCTCATAGGCTCAAAGATTACATGGACCGTAGGCTTAGGAGATTACATGACCCGAAGGTCTAAGGTAATTCAACCAGACTATCTATAAAGAATTTCCCCTCCCCAGCATCAGCATCATGATTGTAGCTCTCCACCTTCACATGGCCATCTGGCTAGGCTTCCCATGCAAGCACATGCTGGTCCAGATGGCATAGTCATACCCTCTCACAAATCCATTTTGGATCTGCTCTGGTGAGTACACATGCTCTAAATCCTCTTTTGGGGCTACTCCTATTTATGTAGAGTCTGTCTGGGGAAACTACATGTGTCCCGAAGGCCTTGAGGTGGCCTGAAGGCCTTAAAGGTGGCCTAAATGACCTAATGACCAGAATTTATGGGTGTCCCGAAATCCTTAAGGACTCCAATCCCAAACCAGTGGCCCAAGGTGAACAGTTCCAGCTGCTAAAGTAACGAACAGTACCAGCTACAGTACCTGTATAGTGTACAGTTCTACAACAGTACTGCACAATGTATAGTCTCTGCTACAGTACCCACATAGTGTACAGTTCTACTACAGTACCTTCTATAGTACCCGTAAATATGCCTCTACCTGGTGATATCTTGAGAAATACATAATCCCTAACATGAAACTCTTATACCTTCCTTCTTTTTTCTGCATAAATTTTCAATTGACTCTTAGCATCCATGATGTGTTTCTAAATAGCTTGTCTCTATTATGTGGTCCCTTCACAATTTCTAGTCCCAACAGTTTCCCTTCTCAAAATTCATCCCAGCATGTTGGGTTTCTACACCTTTTTATATAGGAACTATTAAAAGGTTCCATTTGAATTCTCAAGAGGATACTATTGTTATAGTAGAATTCAAAAAGTGTAAGATTTTTTTCCTAACACCCATGAAAATAAATTGAGCTTTCCAGTAACATGTATTCACATTTATAAATAGTCTTATTAGACTACCCATTAGTTTAATGATGATATGTTATACTCTTGTTTTCTCCAAAAAAACAAAGAATTTTGAAGGCTCCAATATAATTTAGAAGTAATCCATGGATCTCGATCAAAAAAAGTCAACAATTTTACTCCATGAAGTCTTATCCCCTCAGGAATATATAGGTGATCTAGGTGTTCTATGTATAAATCCAATCTTATAGTAATAAAATTGGAAAACATTTTTAATCAATTGATGTTCACCCGTATAGATTTTTTAACATTGGAAGTCATTGTAAGGTACGTGATAAATATTTTATTGATTTTATACCACATCTATATAGGTATGGGAATTGGTTATATTACCAATTTATGAAATCATTGTTATACCTTCACTTTATTATAAACCAAGCACCATGTGGTATAATCGAAAATATCCTTTTCAAATTATCCCACCAATAGTAATAATGAAGGTCCTTATACATTATAGTTCTTTGGATATGTATAGTGAATGTAGAGATCTTAAATTCATCCATAAACCCCTTCTTCCTCTCTAGATAGATGTAATAAATTGACCTGATCCAAATTTTAGAACATTATCTTGATCAATATTGAATTTATAAAACATCCCATCTTTCACAGCCTCTATCTTATTTTCATCATAGGATCGTCTATTTATTATTTATTGATCTTATCTAGTAATGGTGGTTGTTAAATCATTCATGAACGTATTGATAGTTCTCCTTACCTTATGATTCCTATTTCCAACCTTTCTAGGTCCATGAAAAAGGGTCTCCATCAATCTTCATCATTGCAATAACACCATGATATTTACTACTCAAATCATTTTTACCACTATTTTCTCTTTCAAGGTGATAATGAATAGAAAAATGATTATCTTTAATGGGATCAAAACATCCCTTTTGATTTATGTTCATTTCATTTTGTATGGATTTATTTTTCAAACTTTTTTGTTCTGTGTATATTTCAGTATATCCCCCTAATGATAGTGCCTCTAGATATTCATAGAAAAGATGGTTGGTGGTGACTCTTAATAATGAGAAGGATAATACATTGAGACATTAACAATCGAGCTAAATAGGTGACCACCTTGTATTTTATCATCAAGATACATCCAAGAAAATTTAGATATGAATCACTATAAATTACAAATCCTTCTCTAAAAATGGGTAGTGTTATCATAATTTTACTACCCAACCTCTTCTTTAGTCAATGGTAACGTTCTTCACACTCTTTTTTCTATATAAACATAACTCCTATTAAATTTAACATGGTCAGTGGATTAGAATGTCATGAAACATTTTTAAAAATACTTCTATAGTGTACTGATAAACCAAAGAAACTAAAAATATCTTTGACATTATTAGGATGTGGAAACTCCTACATGACCTTTTTCTTGAATGGATTAATTGAGATTCCTTTACTGGTCATCATGTTTCCCATGAATGAGTCCTTTTATAATGAGAACACATATTTAATGGATATACCAAATAAAATATCCTTCCATTATGTTTTTATTGTAACCATTAGATGATCCTCATACTCCTTATAACGTTTGTATTTGTAACAAAATATCATCAATAGAGGCCACTATAAATTTATGGAGATAATATTTGATGAATATATTCATATAATGCATAAATATAGAAGGAGAATTAGTTGATTGGTAGGGCATAATAAAAAACTCATAATTCATATATCTATATCTGAAGGTAACTTTTATTGATATATTCCTTCTTCAAAATTAATTTATGATAACCTAATCATAGGAAAATCTTTGAAAATAAATAATCCTGATAATGTTACTTGAAAAAATCATCAATCATTGGAAGAGGGTATTTTATCTTCACCGTTATTTGTTTAAGTTCCCTATAATCAATTCATAGCCACATTAATCCATCCTATTTCTTTACAAATATAATAGGTTCTCCCTAAGGAGACACAATTTTTTGAATATATTGCTTCTCTTAAATATCATGAGGTTTCCTATAGATCTAATTCTATAAAGGTTATTTGATATTATGTTGGATCCATGTAAGATTTCGATGGATATCTCTAACTCACTTTATGGTGGAGGTATAGGTAACTCTTTATGAAATAAATCAATGTATTATTAAATTATTGGGAAATTTTATATCTTTATTATTTTTTTTAATTCTCCCTATTTGTTGACCATATCTATACATAAGGATATGAGAGGTTCTTCTAGGAAATGATCAGTTTAGGATATATCTCCCTTGAAATTTACACTAGGTTTTCCATTCAATAATATGGATATTTTGTGTCTTTAGTAGTTGATCCTAGAATTATACATTGATATCCAATCCATCCATAGTATGGTTTTTAATTCCACCATGGAAATAACAACTTTAATTTGGATGATATTGTACACACCAAAGTTGATAATAATGTTTCTATAAAACTTTGATTATGGAATAATTCCTATGGGAGTATTAAATATAGATATAACTCTAGAAGTTCTAAATTTGATTATACATTTTTGAAAAATTTGATAAAACAAAGTAATTCCAAAAACTAGTTTTATAAAATGTACTTTATTGCTTTGAGAGAACAAGGAGTGTTCCATTCCAATCATTTTTTGGAGCCTCTAATTTATGCATCATGATTATGAATGGATGACATTTATTATTTAGTCCATGAGAAGGTCGGTGTTTTCACACCATTACCTATTTATTTTTTTCATTTATTTTAAACGTTCCCAAGAAATCCATACATGACGCATTGAACATATGGTCGTAGTTTCACCATATTTCCATTGTTGTTTTATTTATAATATTGAGGATTCACATCACTATGAATGTTATAAGCTATATATTCATCTCTTAAACAATTTTATGACATTCCACTCAATGAAATTATTTCCCCAAATTTTTCTTCCCAATATTCATTCACATTGGTTGTTTCAGTTTCATTAACCCACTTTTGTTATTATAATTCTACAATAAGTTTGTCTCACTTTATCTCTATTTTCATTATACATATATGACCACCGTAACTCTACAAACTCCATTTCAACCATCATAAGACTCTACACTATATCCTCACAGCCTTTATAGTATCTATTTTCTAGATTACTGGATATATGTGTTCTAAATCCATTGAATAACCAATCAAAATTTCCATTAGGATCCATAAATAAATATAGGTATTTAAAAAATGTCATCAAAAAAATTTCATAGAACCCCACCTATTAAATTTCTTAATTATTTAGTTCCAAGAATTCCTTCTCCATTTTTTCTCATCTAATATCGAAAATATTTATTGAAGAATGTTCTATTGAACTCTTCCCACTCCATCACATCAATCTGGCCTCTTGTATTCATGTTCTTAATTAGTGTACAACATTGACCAGTTGATCCTTCAATGATTTATACATGCAAGGTGACTTTATCTAGATATTAATAATAGAGTTCAATAAATATATTTTCTATATAAGTTCTCCATTTTTTATAAATTAATGGATAATTAAATCATCTAAAGAAGGTGTCCATTGATCCATGAATGACGCAACAACAAGTTACTCTCTATGAGGTGAATACAGCCACTTAACTTGATTCTGGTTATTATTCATAACCTAGGATAGTTTATTCATCATCCTCATGATGTTTTCAATTCATGATTCCATTATGTTTGGAAGATTTTTAGTGCATCTTCTATTGCACCCCTCTTTTTCTTAGTTCCTCCTATTTCCCACAATTATTTCAAAAATTACAATACGTTAATGAAAATAAAGTTAATTTTATGAATCCAATACTTAAAAATGGTGTTTATTTCATTAAAACATTTTAAAGTTGTTATTATTTTAATATCCACAAGTTAAAATTATATTTTCTAAATATACTTCATTATTTTTCATAATAAGAATGTAATAAACCAACAATATACCCAAATAATGTCAATACTAGCATTCAACAATGCCCATTTTTTGAACCAGGTGGATATCAAGTAAAATCCCAATGATCCATTTCCATGTTTATTATGCCAAGATACAACTATTCTATATCCATATCCACTTGTTGTATATAGGAATCAATTTAAATACTTAGAAAACCACTTTCTTAATACTTCACTAAAATTACTATATGTCTTCATATATTTAGACATATCTCTCGGGATACTACTTGATTTTTATAATCCAATTTAACAAAAATAACTAAACCTTCTCATTTATTTCATCTTTTTCATCCTCACATTTTAGTACATTAATTTTAAATAATTTCATAACCAAATATTTCATTAAAAACATTGATTGATCATATATAGTATAGTTTCATGGAAACTAAGTACATATTACATGAATTTCAAAATGAAACATGAGAATAAATATAGTTTAATAATTTTGAATGAATAATTTTTTAATCCTTCCAAGGTCACCTCACTGCCGTTGATTTCATGGGGACATATATCAATTTAAAAGGGTGATCATAAAGCCCATTAATGGATAATCAAATGAAATTGAAGGTGAATGATGATCACGAATAATAAATCATACATAAAATGATAGAATAATAATAAGTACATGATATATCACATGGAAATGTGTCTACTATATAAACATGACACATTCATAATAATCTAACCAAATTTAATCGATATGTTTTCATAAATCTTAATTACCACGGTTATTCACAAAGGTGTCATAAAACTTGTAATCTCAAGAGATTAATTATATACCCAATGCATTGGAGTTACATCAAGGAATTCCCCTCATATTTGATAATAATGTGATCAAAATTTATCATAATAAATAATTTCATCAATAACTTATGGATAATAAATAATGGAATTAATATAATAACATTGCGTACATAAGTTCTTAAAGACATGAATGTTGCATCACTATTAACACATGAAAATGGAATGTGGGTTTTTTATATGAAAATACCTAAATAAATAAATTATATTTGAATCTAGTTTAATAAATATTAATAAATGAATGTTTTTGGTATTCAAAATAGAATTATTTCTCATGTGAATCTAGAAATTTCTGGAAATGAATTTGACAGCATGATGGTATAAAATGTTGATAAAGAAAAAGGTGTAATGGGTGGAGTTTGAGGTCTCCAATTGATAAAAAATATTTTTGAATTAATGGAATAATAATAATAATTTATGAAAATATTATAATCCACAATATTGAAAATATTCATCAATTGATGTACATAAACAGAAAAGAGGAAGTGGATAAATATGTTACCATGAAGAGTTGCTTCCTAAAACATGAGTATGGAACCTTGAGAACATAATGACACTTTGGTGGCACTATTTCGGAGGTAAAATGACCAAAACCTCTTGAATTATGTATTTTTATAGAGAGGAATTTGGAATGGGTGGGTACTTGTAGTAATAGAGGGATAAATTCTTTATTAATTTCATAACATAGGTTTTTGACTTTATATGATAAATTAATCGAAACTACCAACTATACCATGGTTTATTCACATGGTTTCATTAAAATAGGAGTGAATTTAATTATTTTATAAGGATAAGAACCTAAATCCATGAAATAATACAATTGATGATGATGAATTGTGTCTTATTTATAAATAAATGATATTAAAACATTAAAATAAAATATGGGTTTTGAGGGTAAATTACAGGTTTATAAAATTAATCAAATAACCTCAAAAATTATTTTCAAGGATAAATGTTATTTAGGAAATGGATAATGTTTATAGTATTTATTAGAACACTATTAGGCTATTATGATGTCATAATACATACAATATTACTCAACCCTATTTAATTTTTAACCCAAAAATCATCTATCACAATTTTTTAAAAAAATTAACCATTGGATAACTTCAATGTTTTGATTTAAAATTTAATAATTATTTTATCAAAAAAAATTCTATAAATATGAAAATTTATGTTTTTAAATTAAAAATATGCATATATTAAAAATAATGGGTTTTTATATAATAATTTTTTTGACCCCTTAAAAAGTACATTTGTCTTCATAAAATTATATTATCATTTATATTTAGATAAATATAATTTTAAAAAAATTATTAAAAAATTATTTTAAAATTTTTTGATTTATGAAAATAGTTCCTTAATTAAAAATATATTTTTCCCAAAAAAATTTTATTTCTTCGTATCAAAATATAATTTTAATCAAACTCATTATATAATCCTTTACAAAGTAATATAAAAAAGGGATATATATAGTAATTAATTTATTAGAAAGAAAAATATATAGATTTTTACCAATATGGTCTAGATACATAAAACATTATTAGAACATCGTAATCCCTAAGGATTGTTTATGAAATTATGGTAGATGAATTTTTTGGTTTATCTAACATTGGCCTAGAGGTGATCACCAATGACTTGAACTTTTATCATAGTTAATTTATTTCAAGTCATAGTAGTTTAAGATCTGTATGATCTTGGTCAAGGGAGAACCATATTGACACTTCCACCCTACCATGTTTTGAAAAATGAGTTTCAAAATGTATGACTCTATTGGTTGAGTCCATTTTCCCCCTTTATGTATAAACTATTATTAGTTATTAAACATTATTAAAAATAATTATAATGGTAAAATTATTACCAATTGTTATAATTTAGAACGGTCATATTCAATAATGGTCATAATAGAAAATGGTTATATTGACCAATGGTCATATCGGCCATTGATCTCGTAACAGTCCGATCCAAATGGTAACTTTTTTCATTTATAGTCTATATGTACCTCACCATTTACTACATGATTTCCAATGGTTTTTCCAATTCATTTCTTAACATTTCATTTTCTTTTAATAGTTTTATGGAAAATTTAATATTCTTTAGAGTGTTCAACACTATGTTGTAAAACATTTTTTGGCGGCAATTCATTGTTTTTCATATTATTATACTATTCATAGATGTAATTATTGGTATTATTACATGAAATGTCATATTTAATTTTTTGTAATAGTATATCTAGGTTATTCCACAGTTCAATAAAATAAGATAGGAATCATGGAAAGAAGGTTAAAAGTTTATTAATCAAATGAGAAATTCTAATATCATTATACATCAGTTTATCCCAGAAGGAATATATAATGAAGGTAATTAAAAGATTCAAAATGACCTATTGTAAACCTCTCTGAACCCCCCTCATTAGAAATTTCAAAATTTATAAAGAACTAAAACCATTAATGGATAGAGAAGCTCATGAAATGTAGAATATTCCTCGTGCTTCTATTATATGAATTTTTAAGGATACAATGGTTTGTACTCAATCAAACATTGCATTTATAGTGGTATTTATAATCCATTTCATGTCTAATTTTTGAACAAACATTAGGAATCTATGATATATATCACTGGATACATGAATGAGTTGACGAAATTAGGTTTATGTTTCGAAGATGATTATCATTTTAATGGGGTTTTACATGAGGATTTTGAATATTAAATGGACTCATGAAATAGTAATACACACATTAGTATTTAATTTTTATTTAATATTATTCATCTATATGAATCGATTGTAGTTATTTTTTTACTTTATCTATAAAGGAAGGAAGGTATGTTTCAACTGTTGAATCTGAGAAAGAGTTGATATAGACGATACTATTTTTGAAGGAACTTGTTAATGGTTCAGATAGTGGAATGTTATTCCGTGATAGTCAAATTACCATCTGTATTTCTCAAAATCATGTGTTTCATAAAATAAATAAACACATTTACCTAATATATATAGTGACCTAGTATTTTAAAACCTAGGTATTACACCTTTTTATAGGAATATTCATTACATTACAAAAAAAATGTTAGAGGAACAAAATAGTTTAGTGTCTTTTGAGACTAGGTACACAATCATCAAATTTAACAAAATATCATAAACATATCAAATAATGATCCTCCCACTTAGTAATCCTTTTAGACATACCCAATATAATCCCCTTATTCATAACCCAGGTAAAAGAATCCAAGGAAAGGGATATTTCAGATTCTCAATAAGGGAATGAAAGGGATATATTTAAGAATAAATGGAGAAGAACAGTATTAGAAAATTTCAAAAAAATTGAAAAACATACCCAATATATTAGAGATCACAATATTGAGTAATGACATAATTAATAGTTTTTATTAGACATTAGTCATATGGAAATAAATTATAATGATCCCTGAGAGTATAAAATCATTTTTTGGTGATGGATTTTCTACTCAACATCAATGAAACATTGGTTTTTCTATTTCTATTTGTGATGGATGATGTTGTTTTTAGTGACAAAAAATATGGTGGAAATGTTAATGGTTTTCTTTGTTTTTTGTTGTCTGAAAATCCAGTTATGGTTTTTGTGGTTCTTAATTCATTGGATTTTGCTTAAATTTTTGGATTTTTTATATGAGACGTCAAAGGATTCTGATGTTTTTTGTATCATTTGGTTATTATGTGTGATTTTAGGGGGCATAGCTTTATTGATTCTAGAAATAAGTAAGGGTAGGATTACAGCAAGGTGGTCTTCACTACTGTTGTGGATGATGATAGTGTGATTGGTTACGCTAGGGTTCACGACTCATGGTTATTCAGCTCATGGTTTGTGACCCGATTCAGTGGTGTGGAATTGTTGTTTTAAATTTAATCTTTAGGGAGTACTGTGATAGTTGGGGTTTTCATGTTTTTTTTTGAGGTTTTGATGTTTTTGTGGTGTTTTTAAATTGGTATTTATAAATTGTATACTTCCAACTCAACAATATAGTGTTTTATGAAAAATAATAAAAAATGATATATAGTGACTTAAGGCTACCTAACAAGACATTAATAATATATTAGTAATAGGATGACCACCCATGCACTAAATTAGTTCTTAGGATAACTTCCCATACAACCTATTTTGGGCTCGGTAACCACCCCCCCCCCCCCCATGTACACTCTTTAGGAATTGGATAACCTCCCTTTTATCATTTGAGCATATATAACATTAATCATTGACCAATTCATTAGAGGGAGATATAGGTTCCACCTTTCACATGATTAAATTAATACATACAAGTACCAAAATATAATAAAAACAATAATCATATCATAACCCATGAAAATAAATGGTTTTAAAAACATTTAATCATAACATATATGGTGGAAAAGAAACTATCCTCATAAATATATTTTTATCAAAAACTTAAACCATCTAGATAAATAATGTTAAATCTATCCTTAGATCATATCCCCAGTAAAGAATAATTAAAATCAAAGGAAGTCATATTTTATGGAATAATTATTTGGAAAGATTACTTTGATCACTTCATAATGAAAATATCCATTATTTGAAAATGAATTTATTAAACAAGTATTTATAAAATATTTTTTTAAATAATTTTAATAAAAATATTATTTGAAAAATAATAAGGGAACAATGAAATAAACTAATGGTCATGATATAAAAAATTTTGTTCACAGCACACATGTTTAAACACATATTCCGTTAAAATTTATTGTAATATCCAAATAAGAATTGTTTATAAAATGAAATGAATATTCTTTACAGATAATTTTAAAAATATTAATACATGGAGAAAAATTTATTTAATAATTTTTTTAGAATATTATAAACATTTTTTAGATAACATGTTTTCAAAAGAAAAATTTGTTTTCGAATGAAGAGAGAAATATAGAGGATTTTTATTAAAACATTTCTTCGGAACTGTTGAATACATAATGATAGTTAAATTAAGGGGAAAATAGAGTCTCCTAAAATAACATGAGTGAAGAATATAGATGATTTTATTGTGATATATTTTACATGAATTCATTATTTAAAGCATAATCATGACAAATCCCATTAAACAATGAGATTATAACATAAAATCATTACCAATTTGGTAACATTGAATCATGTTCCTCATTAAAGAATAAAATTAAATAAAACACAGAATATTATGATATTAATTAAATTCATGATATTACATGTTAATGGGGATATATATTCACCATATAAAATAATATAGTTTCATAACACAAAATTTTTCTCAAATAAGGGAAATTAAGACAAAAACCCCTTACTGTTTTTGTATATAATGAACTATTAAACCCATGAAAGGGAGATACTCAAAGAGAGATGGTAGGTCATATGTACGTATGAATGTTATTTCCATTTTATATAATGAAATAAATAATGGAAGTAAAATAATATATTATCATACCGTAATATTTTTTATTTTATATATATCACATATTTTAATTAAACCCATTATTATTTCCTTCCATGTTTTGTGTGGACATGTCACATCTCTTCACAAGGCGGTAGTTCACCGTATAAATCAGTGATGTTATCTTATTCCCATGGAATGGAATGTTAGAATAAATATGTGATATCATGATTTCAAGAGCATAATAATATCATATATATTATACAAAAAATTACAAATCTATCATTATATTCAGCAGTAAGTGGTTGTAACGGAAAAAAATGGCATCAGTTTGTGAGGCGGTAATCAGTCGTAAAAAATGATAATCTCATAACCCATTTGATTGAATAATAGATAGTTTTAGATCATTAACTTAACATAAAAACCTTACAATATATTGAATATACTGATTTTATTATATCGTCATGGTTTAATAATAATATATGTAGGTGAGGAACAAATAGAATAAAAATGTACGTTGAAAAACATTACCTCTTTTTTGAGTAACCTCCATAGGATTTCAACAAAACCCTTACTAGGTTGGATTTATGACCAAAATAATAATTCTAGAATGATATTATGGAATTAAAGATGTTTTTTTTCTAGAAATTTATTAAAAAATTGGTTTTGAAATTTTGAGAATAGATGAGAGGGGTGGCCTTTTATATTTGAAGTTAGTGTCACACCTATAATTTTTGAAATGAATATGGTGGTGAAAAATATCTCATAATCCACATGGATCTTAAATGTACCATTATCAATCCATGAAGTTATAAGGTCTATATATGTATTTGAAATGTATTTTTAAATGTTTTTTTGTCATTTATAACCATTACATTTTCAGTTTAACCCCTGATAAACCCATATTTACCATAATCATGGTAAATAATTATTTAGAATTTTTTACTATTCATTGTGGTAAATTACTAATTTTCTTTTATATTATTTATATAATTATTATTAAAAATATATAATTCATATTTCTAAATTTTATTCACTGATATTACAAACATTAATTTTAAATAATCTCATAAACGATAAGAGAATTTTTGTTTTCAAAGAGAAGATGTTCAAAATTTTAAAATTTTAATATATAAAAATTCTATATTAAAATGAATAAAATTACCTATATTATATTAATATATATTGACCTATTTTTTCTTTTAAAATAATATTTAATTTTTTTAAATGTGTTTAAACAAGTGACAATTCTTAATAAAAACAAGTATTATTCACAATTAATCAAAAAAAGTATCATCTGGAAAATTAAAAATATTTAAACTCATATAATTTAAAATAATGATTTAAAATATAAATATTATTTTTTAAAATAATGTTTCAAAATGTTTCAAAAATTATTTTTAAACTATGTTCTCAAAAGGCAACAAAAGTGTTTTTTATAAAAATATTTTTTTTAAGAATAAAATTGGATTTATTCATAAGATTTCATAAAAAACACATAAGATAAATGTTAAAAAATTGATTGAATATAGAATGAATATATTTAATGAAAACAATTTTTAAAAACTAGTTTTTCAATTAATAATATAGACTTGGTTTTATCATTAAAATAGTTTTTTGAAGAATGATTTCCTTTTTTTTAAAATAGTTTTAATTTTCTTTTTAAATTAATTGGTCACAAAATAATTAATTTCATATAAATTTATAAAGCATCTATTTTTAATTTTTAGTTAATCATATTCATTCCATCCATTACAACATCTTAATGATAACTATCATATTATATAATTATATATTCTTTGTATTTCACACTTTATTTAAATGTAGTGTTTGGTGCAACACAAGATAAAATCACCATTCTATAGAAACAAAATTCTAAAATCAATGTTTTATGAAGTATAAAGTATGAAAAATATTATATTTTAATGATATATATATATGTCAGTAAATTTTTTTGGTGTTATATTCTACACCCTTATAATTAAATCATCTCTTGAAATTATTCAATTTAGAACCAATAATCAAGGATACGTCTAACTAATTACATTCCTCATGTTTTGATGTAACATCCACAATCTGGTAGTTTCACGAAAAAATATTGACCAGGTGACTGGTATTGTTTTTTTGAACATTTTATGTATGATCCAAAATCTCCACCAGTTGTTCCTCATTAGAAAGATCATACTCCAACAGTACAACCTCTGAATTCAATATATATGATGGATAAGGTATGTACATCCTGAGGAGAGATAAATGGAATAAATCTTTAACCTAATAGAGGATCATTGGAAGCATTAAAGGATAATGTACTATCCAAATATGATCAATTATTTTAAAGGTACCAATCGTCATTGGGTGTTGTTTTCCCATCTTTCATCCTTGTAGAAATTCATCAAAATACCTTATCACAGACATAAAATTCTAGATCATGTATAAAATTATCACTATAACCTTTATAAAAACATTTTTATTCCATTGTGTGTTATTGAATTTCAATATCATTCTATTACATATCTTTATATGGCTCAAGTCCAAAAATATTTATTTCTACAACATTATTCTAGTATTTCAGAGTTATACACTTATTTCCTTAAAGGGATTAATAAGGATCCAAGTGATTGCTTAATTGAAAGTTATTATTTCCATAAAACTCAAATTTAGGAAAGGATTTTATCCCAAACACCTTTTAAAACTTTTGAAAATGATCTTAGCACATCCTCTAGGGTTTTAATTGTTCTTAGAGACCGACCTTCTATTTGAGGGTGATACATAGTGCTGAAACTCAACTCAATATCAATGTATTATTGAATACGCCACCAAAAAATCATGGTAAAATTCTGGTCTCCAATATATACATTTTAATGTGGTACCCCACGAAACCTTACCACATCTTGAATGCATTTTTTCAAAAGGGTCCTTAGTAAAATCTTCACTAATAGAAACTAAGTGTGATGACTTTATTAGGTGATCACATAAAAACCATAATCAACTCAACATAAAACATATGATGAACCTTAAATTTACCAGTACATTTAATCATATATCAATAAAGTGTAATGGAATTCCTCCTCAAAAAAAATTTCACTAAAAGTTACACAGAATAAAAGGTTTTGATTCAACAAACATCCCTTAAAATATCACTAATCTTAATAATCTCTCATCATATAAAATATAAAAATGATATTTAATGACATTGAACATATAATCAAACTTAAACTCATAATCCTAGGATAATATCCATAAATATTAATATAATATTATAATTATACATATACATATCCAAAAGTTAATTCACCATGTATTCCTTATATATGATCTTATCTTATACAAAGACATTTTCATTGGAATTTTAGGTTCATCCTGGGACACATAGAATATCAAATGTTATTTAACTACTCCAAAATCCACGTAGAGGTGGAAAAAAATGATTAAAATCACATGAAATTTCGCTGATTGTTGAACAATAATATTTTAATAGGGGTTATTCATTACAAATCAAACATGAAATTCACAATTAAGGAGGGGTGGATAACGTTCTCTATTTAACATGATTCACATCATCCATTTGTGATTATATAATATTTACCTTTTTCATTTTCCATTAATTGTTTTTGTGGTTCATCATCCATATTATTCATTATATTCTGTAATTGGTCCACATAATTACCAAACTACTAGAAAATGAAAAACTATAGTGTGGGTGGTTCATTATGTGGATATTTCTCCCAATTTTAATTATTAGCTAACCTCTTCCCACCACTTTATCATTTTATTTCGTGATGAACTTCCCTCCACACATAATATATTTTCTTTTCCCCTTATGGAAAGTTCCTCCATGTTTCATGAAAAATATTTATCATAAAATAAATATCTTCATATTCTCTCCATGGGTTATATATTTTCCATTAAACTCTATTTTTCTCTTCATATTAAAACCATGATATCAATACAAAACTCCAACCTCCATTTCCACCATGATTGAAAATCGACAAATATATTCACATTTACAAATGTATCTTATGAGAATCATTTTTCAGATACATGTTTTTAAGAAAATAAATAATCAACCAACCATATGTTAAGGTTATATTATTATACTAGAATCATACCTTGAATGTCTGGTAAATTTTCTTCATAGTTAACAATATATTCATAATACTTTTTCTTTATCTCATAGTACACCTTCTCTATCTTCTTACAAACCATAAATATAAATTACTTAATATTCATTTAACTCATCCCAATATATGGAGTCAATCTCATCAAGTTCCCTTGTATTATTAATGAGATTACACTAATAATCTTGAAAATGGTAGAAATCAAAATAGAATTTCTAATTCTCTGAGTACTCGAGGGTGATAAATATCATTTTAGTGGTTCTTATCCTGTTCTTAAATACTATTGGATTAGAATATCCTGATAAATAAGATGGGAATTTAATTATAAAGCACTAAATAGAAATATTCCCTTATATTTCTTGTTGGGAAGTCCAACTAGACTCAAAACATGTGATTGTTTTCTGAGCATAGTAATGATATTTTTCATTCCATATACCATAACATTTGGTTATTTAAGAGTAAAATCATTGTATTTTCCATCATATTTATATTAAAAATAAAATATTCAAATTCTATCCATAAACTAAAATAAATATCATATTGTGAGAAACACTAATCATAGTGGGAAACTATATTATCATGAAAAAACAATTATAGGATGTCTAAATCATGAAACCTTAATTTTAATATAAAAAATCAAAGGATTATACTATGTCATTAAAATTCATCATCTACTTAAATCCATAATGGTAGTTCATAGAGTTTTTTTAAATATCAAAAGAATAAACCCCAAGTGTGTCAAAATAGGTGTCCTACAAGGCATGTTGTTGTGTACTAGGTGACGATCTAGTCCACATCAATGTTCCCTTTTTAGATTTATTACCCCTATGTAACTCTGTCCTAAAGACATGTCTACTTGTTGTATCTACTTAGGTATGTAATTTCTTATAAATACCTTTCTATGTCATTTAACTAAATTATTTGACATTTTCCAAAACATTGAATCAACCTTAGGCTAATCCTCTGAGATATCCTTATTGTTATCACTGATTTTTTTGAATCCTAATTTTCTGAGGTTATCCAAACCATTCCTTTGATACCAAATATAGTGGTCTGGTAATATTTATAATGGGCTATAATTGATTACTATATGGGAACTCCATGGGTGATGATGCCTTTTAGGTAGGAAACACAACCTGAAATGTCCCCAACCTAAAATCCACTAAACTGATTCTTTGAGTCTTTTCACCAAAAGACATCAGGCATGCCTTCTTGTATGTTAGAGGATGGAGACTTGTAGTGAGGGTATACTAAATCATGTGGGGAGACTATACCATCTTTATCAGGGTAAGAAAAATAGAAATAATAAGATGAAATGGAAAAATAAACAATAAGAAATTAACAGCAACCAGGCATTAACAACCATTTCCTAAAACTAGTTACAACCTAGAACCAAACACTTAATATTCCATGTCATGTCAACAATTTCAAAAGTGATGAAAACCCAAAATGAAGAACAATGGAATATATAAAAAATGGGCAGACATCCAATTATGGATCCCTCATCTATGCACATCCCATGTCCCAGTCTACTCACTACTATATGGCCCTTTCCTTTTTCCCGACCTGCAACCATGAAATATGCTCGAGTACCCAATGGTACCCGAGTAGGGTATGTGTAAAACTGAGCAGTCCACTGTTGGCCCCAAAATCCGTTCTGAAGGTGGATGAATTATGGAAAACACTTTTTTGGATAATGTTTAACCCTCAGAAGGCACAAAAAATCACCAAAGGGCCTACCTCATGAAGCCCCATCCTAAAGCCCTTCATCACAAAGAATGACATGAAGCTAGAAGGTAGACCAATCTACGACCACTGAAAATTACTGATGGTTGCCTTTAGGAGTCCAACGAGAACCATGACTATCGTAGAGTAGTGACAAAAGACTCCATGAGTCTGATGGGTCCACCTCTAATCGTTAAACAACTCTCCTTCGTGGCGTTACTTCGACAATTGTGATACCATATGAATATAAATAGACAAGTCACCCACACCCCAAAGGATCGCTACCCTGAAATTTATCCATCTGAGATCCCATTTTGTGAAGAACCCCTTGCATCGTGATCCGGCGATAAAATGCACCACACAAGGTATTTGAGCATTCCGAACATGCATTCCCTTTGACCCAATTTACCTCTTCATCAAGTGAGGATTCCCATTGTGAATCCCCATGGTTATCATGAATTTTTTAGTCTGTTTTGGGATCTTAGGGCTTCATAGGACATTTAGACATCGCAAATAACCCTCCGAACACATGTAGATCCCATGCCTCGTCTAGGTCGCCATGCTTCACGATGATCCTCCCTTTGCAGCAACCCCTTTTACCATGCTTTGCGAAGAACCATCCTTCTTCAATTTCCTTATATTCTTGAAAAAGTAGAGATTAATGAATCCATTCTTAGCGAGGCCTTCTGCATCATGAAACCCTCCCCAAAATAGCCCTCCAAGATTGTATGAAGTGATTTAATATCTTCCCAAGTGTTGTTTCATATTGAGTTTTCCATCATTATGATTCTTCTCATAGGAACGCTAATGACTATTTATTCTTTTCATATCGATGATAATGTGAGCCACTCGAGTGACCAATCCACCACCTCACTCCCATAGGGCGTTTCTTCTGCCTTCCTTCCCCCACATGCAGATTGGTAAAAGTTACATAAATCTAAGGGATGAGGATTGAGTCCTCATCTTATGAGTTATAGGACGTCAAAATGCCATGAACCCTTATCCACAACACACGACTTTAAACTATGAGTTTCCACATGCATGGAAACCCTAGGTGGACACAACGGAGAATGAACATTATCTCTCCCTCACTCCTCTCTCCCTTTTCACTTTATCTCCTTGTGTGCCTCATGAAGTCTTCATGTATGCCTCGACACACATTTATATGGTGTTCCCTGTACTACAGTCATAAACTCCTTGTACATCAGAAAAACCTCCTTGTGATTTCGTCCTATTGTAAGCCCCAATATCAGTCTTCACAGGTCACAAACTATGTATAAACCTCATACTATCCTTCACGATCACCCCCTTTGCAACACGTCTATCTAGTCAACTACTATCTCTTGTTTCTCACACCAAGCATGACTTATATGGGATTAGAGTTTAGCAGTTACCATGACATCTCATTGGGATTCAAACCTTTCATAATTCTGATGACCCTCACCCCGCATGATGTCAAACATCATTCTCTTGAACTACGGTACTTTCTTTACAAATAAGTTACGAAGGAAGCCTCTTTGTGGTTCAATCCCCCATCAATCCCCATAATCCAACTATTCTATGCATTTCACATTGGTTCACATTCATCTCAAAAGATGTTAAATTGTATTCCCTTTTGAACTACATGGGTTTTTATTCCCATCAACTATGATATTTAGGACTATTCTTTGGGGTCCAACCCTTGTCTATAGTAAACTATGGTACTCCCTTTTAAGGGATGAACCCTCCTGATGCGATTCTCTCATATTTTGGGATGCATCTCCATGATCTGCCTCTTTGAGGAATAATGATCCCCAAGGGAGGTTAACCATGAATTAGCCCCACACAACCCATACTCCTCTAACCAATAGTTCCCCTCTTGGGATGGGCTGGTAACCATGTGTAATCCCCGATAATGTATTCGAGTTGTCACCCTTTGTGTACACCCCAATTCTATGCCCCATTCCAGGAATATGTGTACTTTTACTACCAAACACTTGGATACATTGGATGCCTCTTTGAAGGTTCATGCTCATCATCCATATCCCATCCCAGTCTTCCATTCAAGTCTTTATATATCGGGAAGATCATGCCCCAACTCAGGGGTTCTACTTCCTGTAGGCCCCTATTCATGCACTCCATTATCATAAGACACCTCATCTCCCCAATAGAACTACATGTAATTTGATCCCTACCTTCAATGAAGGGTAGGTAGGAAACCTCCTCGATGTTCAAGACATTTTTTTTCCACCATTACTACATGGACATGGATCCTTTCCCTCAACATAGGGTACACTGGAAACCTCCTTGAGGATCAATCCCAACACCATCATCTTTATGTCGGTTCCACCTCATTCACCATCATCATTTGAAACATCCTCCATATCCATCTTGATTTTACCTAGGCCGCCACATCCTAGTGAAATGATTCCATTCATATAGGAAAAAAACCATGCATAATCCCCAACCATTTTCACCACTACCTTACCTGTATCATTTTAAGGTCACAAATTCCCTGGTTTTGGCAGCGCTCGAGAAGATAACCATGTGTAAATCATGAATCACCCCTTCAAACAATGTAGGGTTTGATCCTTGTCATCTACAAAGGGTATGTAAGAATCATCCCTGAGGTTCAATACTATCTAATGGTAAAACTTTGTGTCCATTTTTCCCGGACCCACCATCTCTTATCCGACCTTTGGGGTGTTAATATCAACCTTCATAGCGTGAAACCTTAAATTTTTGGGACATTCCATCTAGATACCATCCATATGGATGATTTGAACCATCCACATGGTAAACCATCCAAGTGCTCCCTCCTATAGACATATCCTTCTGATCCACTCTCTTCAATGTTCTGATCAGTTAGATCCACCTCCACAGGATAATAAAATTATGGAATACCCTATGTTAAACATGGGAATCTATGAAAAATATCAGAGAAATGCATCTGTAATAAGATTCCCTACATTATACATGGGATGGATTGGGATTTCATGCTCTTGAGAATCCCTATAATAAGGGAAAATTCAAGTTTATCATGGTTCCAGCATCCATACATGCCAGCTATTCCCAACATGAATACATCCTTAACTAAATGTTGCATCCCTAATTTGACCCTTTCAAATGTCCTGATAGAAGCAACATAATTAAATGGCATCTACAAAGAGAGGTAACCAAGAATGTTTTTACGAACAATTTATTAATCATTATGGGAGATCCAAACTAGGAGGCTAGTTTTGAGGAGGAATCTATGGAAGGAGGAACCAACATCTCATCATCCTTTTTATATAAAGGAGTAGAAATCACTAAAGAGGTGAAAAATTTCTCCTTCCATTGGAAAGTGGGAATGAAAGGTACAATGAACAATCAAGTGATTGTCAAACATGCTTGTTGGTTCTCCCTAAATGAATGTGTTCAAATTAGAAATGGTGAAACAAACGTGAATATTTTCTCCTTCAACCATGGGTATTTGTAGGATTCCCTACATCATTAGATAAATTTTTTACTAGATACATCCATCTAGTGCTTGGTATGGCCATGAAAATAGTGGTTTGGCGTTGAACCCACCAGAATTTGCGGTAGTTAATTGTTGTGCATTTTAGTTCGTGACATCTTCAGTGTGAATATTTTTATCTAGACATGGTAGACTTAACAGTGCTAGGGAACTGGGAATTGGTTTCCTATTATCTGTGCTAATAGCTAAATCCTCATGATTTGTAGGATTAAATATATAGGAACCGAGTCACCTTCAACCCACAGATTCAAGGGAAGGGGAAGTGCTAATGCGAAAATCCCGCATAGCTCCTCCTTTTCCATGATGTCATCCAAAACCGCGACTACAGGGTGCCCACTCCCCATATCACCATCAGATCATATCTATAGGATGTTTATTGATACTCTAATTTGACAATACGAACCAGAATGGTTTATCCCAATGAGGGATACGACCCTCCATGATTTATAGGCTTCTATGCCACACCATCACCACCACCCCCACTGGTTGTGTAGGGAGCCATTGCTCCCCACTCTGACGTTCAATCATTTCAAGGGAATCTCCACGGAATACTCCAATGAATCCCTCCCCTACATCGATGTTGTAAGGGATGTTTGAGTCATACAAACATTGGATGTCACGTATGAATTTCCAAGGAGGGATCCCACCATGAAACATAAACACCCCCAGCTAGTACCTCAGGCCAAGGAATAGGTGGTTTCTACCCCTGCATCATCAGCCCCGGTTCGGCCGACCCGATGTCAACATCGGGTGAAGGCTCAAGATAACTCCCAACAAGGGACATCATCTTCTACAACATAATTTTACAATGCTATAATTGATTCATACTATCATCTTACCATTAATAATGATCAGGGGAACCACATTGTCTGATCTAGATTGAGACCCCATCCAGCACATGGACACGTTGGGCTGACTCTACTGGTCACCAGAATGAGCAAAAACCATTGCAGGCCAAACTGTGACATCTAGATCTAGTATGGATGTACTACCCATACTATATCCAATCAGAGTGGAGGACCTCCCTTCTCTCTCACTTGGAATGGAGTTCCTCCCCATACTAATAGTTCCAGTCTATGCGGAGGTCCTCCCCATCTTGGTGATGTCCAACGATAAGGTACTCACCATGATCAACATCCCAGATATGGATATTTTCCCCATATTTCAGGTTATCAATGCGAAGTTAAACCTCACCCCATCTCCCATCAGTATAGACCCCCCCCCAGTGTCTAGTTTTATCACTATGAAGGCCCTCCTTGTACCACCACTACCAAATTCCATGGAGGACATTCTCTTTCCGCAAGTGGCGGACATGGAGGTAATCCCCATGTCCTTACAAGTACTACCAATTTTGGAGGTTCCCCTCAGGGATTCCGTACCCATCATGGGGGTCATCCCCCTGCCCAACCTCTCCCAAATGGAGGTCCTCCCCGTGTTCCATTTGACATCTCCTTGGGTGATCCTCACACCCCTATGCACCCAAGAGGAGGTCCTCCCCACACTATCACCCAACAAGGAGTCCCTCACCTTGTCATTATTTTCACTCATATCATATTTACCTCCCACTCTAAAAGCATTAGTCTTGGAGGTTCCCCCCTATGTTCTTACTAGCTTTGGTAGAGGCCCTCTATACTCCAGCACCATCCCGTATGAAGGTCCTCCCCATGTCAATGATTTAACCTACCCTAAGGAACCATTACATGGAACAAGGTCAAAACATCATCGCCAAAGGGAAAATCCTTCATAGTTCTAGATAGTTGTCAATCTGGTCGGATTTTCAGATTTGGATGTGGAGTGTGATTCAATGATGGAGCCTTTTCCTCGATCCTTTACATTGGAGTCAGGGGTAGGGACCAATCATATCATATTCATCTGTTGGTAAACTGAAATGAACCAGATCCTCGATTCCCTTCCTAAGTACATACAGGAGGAGGAATACTTGTCTCCTCTTTAAGTTCATTGATATGAAATTCTCTCTATCATCACTGGGAAAATTCCATAACTCCACACGAGATTATGGAGAGTTATCCTGGAGGTCAGTAGATGATGAGCACCCCCCACATTCATCACTATATGCTAGCACATTCTAACAGGAGGTGAAAATTAGCACTCCATCATATAAGGATGTTATTATGCGGTCTGTACCACCCTCGAGAGATGAGACATTATGTATCATCTTTTCACCCTATGAAACATTCTCTCCAATATCCATTCCCCCAACATAGTGGTCCATCTCAGAAAAATTACTAGTTCCTCAGACACCCCTAGTTGAAGAATGGGGAAACCAAGGTTTGGATCCTGATTACGAATGAAGAATTCGGTGGGACATTCTCGCAGTAGACCATCTTTCCAAGATTTTGTCGTCGATTGCTACTTCAAAATACAACATTCCAGATCCACTAACTCGGGATATTGTCATGTGTATCCATATAATCCTTGGGATGATTCACTTCAGTCTCCATCATCATTGGTTGGATTATCCAAAAATCCAGGAACATTATGATGACATGTCCCAGAAATTCCACCTGGTTGAGTTAACCAAGCTTCCCGTGGATCAGCACCCCATATCTACCAATTTTCATCGGAATACATAGAAATAATGCATTTAGATCTTCAATGTTCTCCACATTATTATTTAGGATACATATCCACACATCCAAATCAATGGATGGGGGAAATATGATACTCTTCACTTCAGTCCCATCCTATGTTAACCTAACCTTCTGGGTGATATCAAGGATATTCCACCATGAGCAGTCACAGTAAACATAGATAACCTCATAGAAAAGGACATAGAGGAAGGAGTCATTGTGGAAACCCTACCCATTAGTTAATTTATACCTTTTTTGGATCTCATAGGCATTGTCACTCTCCATCAATGACACTTACTTAGCCTTGCAGACTTTGCTGAGTTGTTTCCCTTCGGTAGGGACCCCAACAAGGGTAAATGACACAATGGGACTATTAATCCCTTTGAACCATATTCTTTAGGAAAAAATATGGAAGATAATATCAAAAAAGGTTTTGTTTCTCCAATATATTGTAGAATATATGAAAATTATTGATGTGCTCCTTGCCTCGCAGATAATAGAATGCCAACCAGACTATGATGATCCATTGTATGATCCCATCCATCCACCATAAGTGAAGAAGGGGTAGGTATAGTTTCCCTCTGGTGAGTTTCCCCCCACTGATGTCGACAACCATATATATCTCAATAGGATAGATGGAAGAGCTTATGGAAATCAGTAGTGTTATACCAAACCAAATTTAGCTGAGCTGCGTGAGAATATTTTCCTAGACAGGAATACACAGGTCGCTCCTATAGTGGCCCCTCATGTTCCACCTAAGATCATGAATCTAGAAACAACATGGGTCATTCCATCAGCCACTCCATGATCCACTAGGAACAAATATCATGTTGAAGAACCCACTAATGCACTGGTGGTCAAGGATACTCACCAAGATAGAAACCCTTTCCAAGATGTTCTGAGGGAGAATCTCATTACTTTCCTTTATGCCCTTGAAAACAAACAGGTGGAAATACCACCTAATGGTAACCCATATCAGGCATGGGTGGATGATATTTCATCACCATCGGGCTTCGAGAATCCTACATTCTCCCCCTTCAATGTGATGAGTGACCCCCTACATAATCTGGATCACTTTATCTCAAGGTATTAACCCATGATGGGAACTCTAACATACCCAGTGGCTGCTAAGCTCTGGTTCTTCATACAGAAAATGGAAGGGCCGGAATATTTCTAGTATATCTAGCTACACATTAGTTCTATAACTAGTTGAGAGGATCTTTAAAGATAGTTTCTATATTTGTTCAGCTCCACTACGTGAAAGACTGGTATTTATGACCTCTTTAAGTACATGAAACATCTAGATGAGCGTGTCATAGACTTCATCACTAGGTGGATGGGTCTCACGTATTCGATCGTCATGTCACTTACTTAAGAGCCTCTATTGAAAATGTGTATGGGGAATGTGAAGATTTAATTGGTCCCCTATCTTATCAGTTAGAACATCTTGGGTGGATTCCTGGATTTTTGTGACAAGGCTCAGTATATAGAGATGCCTTGGAAAAATCCATGTCGGCACTCTTGTTTCCCCAACATCTCCTCCAAGAATATAATTAATGAATGATACCACTTACATTACATAGGTAGAGGCCCCTGGTACACTAGAGTTGTTACTAGTAGAGCCTCCTTCATAGACTCAGTGAGAACCCAACCTCATGTTCAGCATCGCCCACCTCAAAATCAGAAGGTGCCACCGCATAATGCACCACCACCACCAATGTGAGACAATCAGGTTTGACCTCCTCATTAGGCTCCATCCCCTCATCTGGGCTATGATTCCTAATTTCCTTTTCTGGACAGGAGAAACCAAGTCTAGTTGTTTGACAAGGCTTAGGTCCCTGGTTATTTCCAGAGTGCCTTAGATTAAGGAATCCAATACCTTGTAGAATATAGAAGACCTCAAGAGGCTGATCTCATAGATCATCCCAAATACATCTCCTACCATCGTTGGAGAGGATGAAAAATATCTTTTCCGCGTTTCTTTGGGATGCAAAAGTAGAAGGAAGATGCCACTGGGCATATTGGAAGTGGCTGGCTCGTCCGGTGGAGGAAGGTGGAGTCAGTCTTCATGATGTTGAGGTTACCATTATGGGATTGCAAGCACGGTTAGCCTGGGAAGCCATTGTGGGGGAGACTCTCAGGGTAACGTTTTTCAGAGCACGATATGGCTGGACGGGGGAGGTTCGCATGTAGGGCACGACTGTTTTAGCGAAGAGCATGTTTTCCCATATTGAGAGACTAGCTGGCTATGTCAGGTGGATTGTTGGCTGGGGGGATATTAGTTTTTGGGAGGACAACTGGGCCGGGGAGAAGCTGGGGTATTCGGGTTGCCCTTCACCGGGGATATCTTTCAGCGAGGCAAGTGGCAGGTAAGATTTTATACAGGAAACCCTTAATCCCAGCCAACTTGAACTGTTTCGAAGCATAGTGATGAGCGCGGAGCCAGACCAGTGTTGTTTCATGGAAACTAGCAATGGTAGGTACACTGTCGGGGGCTACAGGGAAATCCTCCAAGGAGAATGCACTACGGGGGAGAGGTGGCCAGCTGTTTGGTGCAAGGAGATACCGGTGAGACTGAATTTCCTGGTGTGGAGGGTCTTAAATAGAGAGATACCAACGGAGAATAACATACAGAGAAGAGGGGTATGCATGGTTTCCCGTTGCTACTGTTGTGAGCAGCCGAACTCAGAAATGACGACCCATCTTTTCTTTCAAGGACAATGGGCCTCCGGCCTCTACTCTCTCTTCAACCATTCCCCTTTTCCGATTGGTGGGTCGCGCTTTATTCAGGACTACTTTTCCTTCTGGCTTCCAGGTAGTGAGAACGGAACAATGGAGCGGGTTTTCAGAATTATCATCTTAGTTGCGATCTGCTGGGTGCTTTGGGAGGCGAGGAACCAGGTTCGACTGGGGAGAAAAAGGTCATTGGTGTCTATACAGGTCCAACTGATGTCACTTATTGTTGAGCTAGATTCTCTCGTCAAGGGAGGTCTGTCTTCAGTGGCAGTGTGCAACCTGCTCAATAGGCCATGCATCCAACGTAGAGGAAAGGAGAGATGGGTGAGGTGGATACCACCGAATCAGGGTCTGAAGCTAAACATTGATGGATCCTGTTCGGGGGGGGGGTGTTATGAGGGGTTGTGGGCTGATCAGAGATTTTTGGGGCTCATGGATACTAGCGTTTAGTACCTTTTATGGTCTGGGGAATTCATTGGGTGCGGAGGTTCGGGCACTTCTTTCTGGCTTGTTGGTATGCAGGCGGAGAGGGATGCAAGTGTCAGAGGTAGAGTCTGATTCTGAGTCTCTAGTAAGGATGCTTCAGGGAGGTCACTGCATTCCGTGGGACTTGATTTTTCTCATTTGTAGGTGCAAGACAGAAACCAATCAAGGCCAGATTATTCACCACAGTTGGAGGGAGTCTAACTTTGCGGCTGATGCCCTCGCCTGCCTGGGCAGACAGGAGGAGCCACTTGTGATATTTGATAGTTTTAACTCCCTTCCCCTTGAGTGCGTTACTGTGGTGCAAGGTGACTCCCTTGGACTCCACCACTTTCGACCTCCTTGAAGGGAGGTTCTTTATTTTTCTGTGCTTAGGAAATAATAAAAAAAAGTACTTTTCGGCAGAGAATATCTATCTAGATGTTGTTATTATAAATATGATGACTATATGGATCACAAGTTGGCCTCTCACACTCAAGATATCATCAGTGACCATATGAATCTGGTTAAGAATTCTAAAACCATTGTGCCTCGTCCTTCTTACGCTGCTACACCCATATCTTAGTCTTCTACCTCCCAAAAGGGCAGGTGCCAATGGCACATGGGAAAGCAAAACCTCCACCAGTGCTGAAACCATCTCTTACATTTGATGACATTATTCACCTTAAGAAGTGAATCACCACTAGGATCTGAAGAGAATTAGAGGGTTCTTCAAGTGATTATTATAAGTATGCCTCATTTAATATCATCAATATGGTGGAACCTTACATGGTTCCCGACAATTAGAAGGACTAGGAATATCCTCCTAATGACCCCAATCAATGTCATCATTGATGAAGCTGTGGATACATGAATTGTCAGAATGCACTGGATAGTGCCTCTATCTAATCCATGCATGCTACCGAGACAATAAAGTTGGTTCAAAATAGATCTTATCATGTAAAATCCCCTCATCCTATCTCATCATATTCACGACTAAAACAATTTTTACTCCGTGATCAGGAAGATCCACTGTGACCACATTTTGATCATCCACGTTTTGATGTGTCCACACCTCAACCATCTGGTAATCAGCTAATAGTCTTTTTATGTGGTTCATCTATAGATCACTCGAATATTCCCAGTACTATCCAAATTCACTGGTTTGACCAACATTTTCCATCATAACACCAACCACAAAGCTATTCCTTATTTTTAGTTGGATGATGATTCTCTCGATCAACCATTAGATTTACTAATGATTTTGGATGATGAAACAATTGAACATGTTTTTTTTCTTAACATTATTGAAGAAGAAGCTCCTAGAGCGACAGGAAGGTATTTGAGGATGAATATTAATGAGGAACAGTATAACATGATCGATTGATAGGACATGACTTTAGTTTGGGGTTTCAAAAATGGGAAGATCATCCTTGAGAAGTACGTTCATATTTGGGATAAATTGACATTACAACGTGGAGATATCTTAACAGACGAACCAGAAATTCTTGTACACAATATCTCACAGAAACTATTTAGGGAGAAAATTTCTGGTAGTCTTAAATTGTTTTTTAGTGGTTCAGTTATTTCCTTTTGTGTCTGAACCATGGTTTCTCACTTTTTCTGTCACACCCCGACCGCGGATGTCCGTAATTGTTCTCCTTTCTTGGTCCCGATTTAAATTTTTCGGAGATTAATTGCATTGGCGGTTTCGCGCCGGTGCGCGGTCACCGCATTGTCAGCGGTGACCGTGCGTTCAGCCCGGGTGACCGTGTGTTCACCCGGCGTTTTAAATTTTATAATTTTTATGTTGATATTTTATTATTAGTAACTTTTTATTTGTGTTATTATTATTGTGTATATATATATATATTTATATATGTATAAATATATATACTTTTGTAACATCTTTAAATTATTTTATCATTATTATTTTAAATATGTGATCAAAATAATTATTATTGGAATTCACTAAGTTATTATTTATTATTAATATTATGAGTTTTATTATTATTATTATAGTTTTATTATTATTATGATTATAATTATTATTATTATTATTTTATCATATATATATATATACTTAACCCTAAGCGGACCCCCCCTAACCCTATTTCCGTTTCCCCCTCCCGTAGCCGCCTCCTCTCTCCCTCTCCCCCTTTCTTCTTCCCCGAGTCGGCCCTCCTGCATCTCCCCAACCGGGTGTTGCGGCTTCTTCCGACACCTCCTCTGCTCCCGGCCTCCACCCCGTCCCGGCTCGCTCCGCTTCAACCGCGAACCCCCAGCCGTTTCCGAATCCCCTGCACCCCGCGGCCCTCTCCTCGGCGCGCTCTCTCTCCGCGGCACACCCCTGCTCCAGCTCTCCCGCTCATCCCCCTCCGCACCGCCGCGCCCTTTCTGCTCCCTCTCCCTGTCCCGAGGCCGCACCCAGCCCGCTCCGCCCTCGCGCCCGACTCCTGGAGAACAGCAGCCGATCCCCGGCCTCCCCTCCTGCCTCCGGCGTCCGCAGCCGCCGCCCTGCTTCGCCCGGCCTCCGGCCTCTCCTTCGTCCGGCGCTCCGCCTCCCTGCACCCGAGCTCGCCGCTCCTGCACCTCTCCCCGTCCCGGCTCGCCGCCCTCCTCTGCTCCCGCGCGCAGCCGGCCCTTGCTACCTCTCCCTGCTTCCGGCTCCCGCTCACCCCCAGCCCTGCTCCCTGTCGTCCCGCCTCGCCCAAGCCGTCACCGTCCGCTGCCTCCGCCTCCCTGCCGCATCGCCGTCCTGGCCGCCCCGTTCCGGCTTCCCCGCGCAAAGCCTCTCCCCCCCTGTTGTAAGCCTATTTGTTTGTTTTTATTTATTTTTATTTATTACGCTTTGTTTTATCTATCAAGTTAATAACACTGTTATTATGTTATAATATTATTATTCTTTTATTATTATTATTGTTGTTATAATATAATTATGTTAATATTATTATATTATTATAATATCATTATTGTTACAATTATTATTAAAATATTACTTTATTATTATTATCATATTATTATCATGATATTATTATTATTATTATTATTGTAGTTGTTATATTATTATTATTTTATTATTATTATTATTATTACTATTATCTTATCATTTTTATTATTATCATGTTATAAATATTATAATTATGCTAAGTTATTATTATTATCATTATATTATTATTATTGTGATTATATTATTATCATATTATTATTATTCTATTATTATTATACTTATTAAATTATTATTTTTATATCATTCTGGTTATTGAAGTATGTTATTATTATTATTATATTATTATTAATAATATATTATTAAGATTAAGATTATTATTATTTTCATTATTTTCAAGTTAATATTATTAAGTTATTATCTTGTTATGATATTGTTATTATTATGGTCATGCTATTATTATCATTATAATAATATTATTATTATTATTATTTTCTTATTATTATTACTCTGGCATTTACTTGTGCTTTGTTAGGGGTTTTCTTCATCAATTTATATTTGTTTTTGGTAGGTTTAAGACTTTAGGACCCGCGCAGGGCGTTTCCGAGGTTCTGCCGTCTCCGCGCCTCAGTTTCGAGAGTGTTGAACTTTTTCACGTGGCTTCGGACACACGTCGTGTCATCGCGCCTTGGTGCCAAGGTCGTTTTACCGTCGCGCTTGGATCTTGAGGTAGGTCTCCCTTTGCACTCGCCTTTGAATTTAGAATTTATTTATTCCTTGACTTTCTATTAAGTTTCAGCAAATTCAAAAGTATTATTAAGTAGTTATCTATAGTTTGGTGATCTGCTGATGATAAAAGTTGTTTTAATTCTAGCATTTCATTAAAAGAGTTTTCTTGGATTTAATTGTGTGCTTCCATGGTAGTTTTGCTAAATGGTTCTTCCTGAATAATGAAAGTTATGTTAAATTGTGTTTTGAAATGTTTTTGGCGTGTGTAAATTTGTAGATGTATTGTTTATGGAAAATGCTGTTTTTCTTAGAACCTTGATTGGAGAAAACGTCGTGTGACCTTTGAACTTGTTTTGGAAACTTTATGTGTGGCTCTTGGTTGATGAAAGATGTTTTCCTTTATTACGCGAACAAAAGTTTGGATTTCATTTGGGAAATGGTGTTTCTTCAAAAAAATGATGATTAAAGGCCCGTTTGGCTCTTGATAAAAGTGGGGTGTGTTTGGTGATTGGAAAGTGATTCTACTTGTGAAACAAATGTGTTCCAGGTTTAAGATGCTGATCTGAGTTTCTTAAATAAATTTCTAAGTGCGTTTCTAGTTTTCAATGAAATGGCGTGTGTCATCCCTCTTTAAAAACGCTTTAGTCTCAAATGATCAAAATGTAAGTGACATGACGGCCCGGTTGGCACTTTATCAAATGTGAAGTGATTATATATATATATATACGTACTTGTGAGGGCATTTCTACAGGGGGACTTCCCTTCGAGGGTTGTCGTGTAGTGATGTCCGTGTAAGGGGTTGGCAAGTGCGGTGAGATGAGTCACGCGTGCGAGGGTCTCCCACTTACACAGTGTTACAAAAACTACTATGGGTTCCTGGGCGTCTTGTAGATTATCGAGTGACGGTTGCTTGCTAACCCTGATTAGACGGGTTAGTACCCCCTGGAGTTACAGACAGGCCAGGAGGGATGTGCCACTGGTTGGCTGTTAGGGCGGCCAGTTGGTTATTGACTATGGAGTACCATGCCGGCAGGTAGTCTGAACCCGAGTACGTCCAGGGGTTTTCTAGGGATGTTCAGGATCACCCATGGTTATTGCTGACAACTTCTGGTTTGTTTTTACTTGCACTTGATTTTCCTTGCCTGTTTACCTTTACTTGCACTTGTTTTCCCTGCTTGTTTTCCTTCAGCCATATTTCACAGCCTATACTGTTAGACTTTGAGAAAAATGGTTTTCAAATGAAAATGCTTTATTCGCTTTGGGTTTAATTTGAAAATGTAACACTTTGCTTTTCAGAACGAGTTTAAAACTAATGAAATGGAACTATCTTTCGAAAAAGAATAAGGGAAATGTCTCGTGTTTGATTTTCAAGTAAAACGTTGTGAAAAATTACTTTTATACATTTTAGTTCAAACCTGGATTATGTAGATTCTTTATTTACTGGCAGTGCATTGGGATTTGTTGTTGGGCTCACCTACTGAGTACATTTGTGCTCACGCCTATCTTTTACCATTTCAGTCGCAGGTCTTCTGTTTTGAGTCGCTCAGTGTTGGAGCGAGGTTGCTCTCTAGTTGGGTGGTGACCTGAGAGGTCACATGGAGGTACGTGGTTGTGTGGTTTCTTTTTCTTTTCCGCTATTAGTGTTTATTTATTCTGTTCTATTTACTTTTGTTTTGGGCTGAAATCGTTCCCAACGATCAAGTCTTAATGCCCGGCACTGGTTGCCATCCTGGGGGGATCGGGAACGCCCCTTGGGACTTGCCGCGGATCGGCTCGGGTGACCGGTTCAGGGTTGACCCGGACTGGTTCGTGACAAAATGGTATCAGAGGTGGTTTTTGTTATTTGGGTTGTCCGGTAGAAGGAGATTAGGACTGTCGGAACTCGAGGGGTAAGTACGGGAAGAGCGTCGCGAACTCTTGCTCGCACTGATCCTCGAGTTACCAGGGGTAGTTCGGGAATTGTGTCCTTGTCTTTTCTGGTTTGTCTTGGATTGAGAGATGAAAATGGAGGCAAGCCGATGTTACGTCGTGATTTCACATGGAGTAGTGACCCATGTGGAGTCTGAGTACACGGTTTGAATTCCTCCTAGTGGTCGACACTGACTTGGGACATGGCTCACTACCATGTCGCCAGGTTGAGTGTGACTACTAGTCCCTCATTTCAGTGGTTGATGCAAATTTGGCTGTTGCTTTCGTTTTGGTTTGTGTGAGTACGTTGTTGGAAATGAAAAAGGGTTTTTGAAAATTTGGCTGGTTTCTTTTAAAGGATTTTAAATGTATAAAATGGGTTTTGAAAATGAAATCTCTTGTTTTGAAAATCTTTTGTTTGCATGGAATTGGATAAGAATGATTTGGGTTGAAACCTCGGTTCCTCTTTATGAACGTTTGCACATGTGTGAGAATGCATGGTAAGTGTGTGTTGATGCACGTATGAATGGAATGTGGATGAAGACATGTGCAACGGTTCATGAGATTACCTGGGTGTGTATTTGAAATTAAAGGCTTGACTTTGTTTTCTAAATTGGTTTTAAATGGGAAACGATTTTGGAAAGTTTTGGTTTGAAAGTGGATTGGTTTTTGGAAAGTGATCTTGAAAAAGGGTGGTTTTGAAATCAAAAATGAAAAGGGAATTTTGAAAAGGAGATTTTATTTTGGGTTGTGTTGTATTTGATTGGTCCTTGTGCTGACTGTTTATGATGAAGGCGCTTTTATTGATGTTGCTTCGATTTGATGTTGATTTGGTTTGATGTGGGTTTTGGCCTTGTGTTTTATATGTCGCTCAGGAAATGCCGCCCAGAAAGGTCTTTAAGGATTCAGATATGTCATGCCCAGTTTTTAGTCCTCCTCAGACTTTGCCTGTTCTCCATGGTGATCAGGGTCCGTTAGAGGCAGTGGAATGGCTCGAGGAAGTGGAACATGTCTTTAGAATATTGGGAACTCCCGATAATGTTATGGTTCGTGCAATTGTGGAGTTGTTTGAGGGTCCAGCTCTGGACCAGTGGAAGATGGTTACCCCACCGTCAACGCAAGGTGAAATGACGTGGGATGTCTTCAGAACCGTTTTCATCCAATGGTTTGTACCTGAGGAAGTGAAGCTGGAGAAAAAGGGAGAGCTTGTGCATATTCAACAAGGCCAACGGACGGTGAAGGCATATGTTGACCATTTCAAGGAACTGATTTCCTTTTCTCCAGATGTAGCGTCGCACGAGCTCATGAAGGCCTCTCTTTTCACTGGAGGTCTTCGTCCAGAGATCAAGGAGCGTGTCCTCCCTTCTAAAGACCTTGGTTTCGAGAAGCTGGTGGAGAAAGCTTTCTTGGCTGAGTTGGTTTCCGGTGTGCGGGTGGCTAATACTTCAGCATCCCCTGTTGTTCGCAAGAGTTCCCCCTCTGGTGAGGAAAAGGCGCGAGAGATACCTGTCCCCAATGAGTTATCCCCTTTGGTCCCAACTTCCAGTTCATCAGATCGTTCGATGGTATGCTTTCAGTGTGGTCGTTTCGGGCATTTAAAGCCGTCTTGTCGCAACCCTCCGAAGACGTGTCATCGCTGCGGTTGTCTGGGTCATCTGGAGAAGTTTTGCAAGAAGCGTCACTTGAAGAGGAAGCTGTGATGGGAGAATGTCAGTACCTGACTGTGAGGCAGAAGATGCTTCAACCATCAGAGCCCCAGCCACAAGTCTCGGGGTAAAGCTCGCGCACAGTCAGGAGTTCCCAGGGTTGTGAAGCCTTGGTCCAGGTTTTGTGTTCCGTGTTAGTAGGGGAACAATCAAGATCTTTTAGTACTTGTTTTTCTGCTGTTAAGTTTTGACGTTGTTGTACGTTCATTGTTTTACCATGGGGTTGTCATGGACTTGTTCAATTATAATCCAAGTAGTCTGGATTATGTAAATGTGTTGTTTTTCTGAAAAGTGACAATGGACTTGTTCTATGATAAATCTAAGCGGACTTGTCATGGGAATGTAATATTCTAAATCGGGTGTCCTTCCTAAAAGTGTGTTCGTCTCTCGTGTGGGTTGACCTCGTTCTAGTAATGTTGTCGATGTGGTTATGTTCTGTGGAATTCGGTGGATCATGTCTCCAGTTTGATGTTGGTTAAATGTTTTTCTATGGTTTTTCCCTGGTGTTGAAGGTTGTTGACTCTGGTCGAGGATTTAATGTCTTGACGGAAGTGTTGTTTTAATCGTGCTATAGGAGTTGGTTTGAATTGGTTGGGAGTTCCCGCGTCGACCCCCTTTTCTAGGGTCTTCCTTTTAGATGATCAACTTTCCTGCACTAGTTAAGTTCTTGTGGTGGGGAGAACCCCTTCGTGTTCTCCCCTCAATCTCGGACCCCAGTTTTCTCTTGAATCGGTCGGGTGTGACCTGTGTAGAGTAAGGTCATCCCCGAGAACCTCAGTTTCTTCAGTTCCTTTAGTTCTGTCTGGGCATAGACTTGGTTTTTGGCTGACTTGTGACCTGGTGACTTTCTGGGGGCAGAAAGTGTCTGTGGTGGGGAGAATTGTCACATCCCGACCGCGGATGTCCGTAATTGTTCTCCTTTCTTGGTCCCGATTTAAATTTTTCGGAGATTAATTGCATTGGCGGTTTCGCGCCGGTGCGCGGTCACCGCATTGTCAGCGGTGACCGTGCGTTCAGCCCGGGTGACCGTGTGTTCACCCGGTGTTTTAAATTTTATAATTTTTATGTTGATATTTTATTATTAGTAACTTTTTATTTGTGTTATTATTATTGTGTATATATATATATATTTATATATGTATAAATATATATACTTTTGTAACATCTTTAAATTATTTTATAATTATTATTTTAAATATGTGATCAAAATAATTATTATTGGAATTCACTAAGTTATTATTTATTATTAATATTATGAGTTTTATTATTATTATTATAGTTTTATTATTATTATGATTATAATTATTATTATTATTATTTTATCATATATATATATATACTTAACCCTAAGCGGACCCCCCCTAACCCTATTTCCGTTTCCCCCTCCCGTAGCCGCCTCCTCTCTCCCTCTCCCCCTTTCTTCTTCCCCGAGCCGGCCCTCCTGCATCTCCCCAACAGGGTGCTGCGGCTTCTTCCGGCACCTCCTCTGCTCCCGGCCTCCACCCCGTCCCGGCTCGCTCCGCTTCAACCGCGAACCCCCGGCCGTTTCCGAATCCCCTGCACCCCGCGGCCCTCTCCCCGGCGCGCTCTCTCTCCGCGGCACACCCCTGCTCCAGCTCTCCCGCTCATCCCCCTCCGCACCGCCGCGCCCTTTCTGCTCCCTCTCCCTGTCCCGAGGCCGCACCCAGCCCGCTCCGCCCTCGCGCCCGACTCCTGGCGAACAGCAGCCGATCCCCGGCCTCCCCTCCTGCCTCCGGCGTCCGCAGCCGCCGCCCTGCTTCGCCCGGCCTCCGGCCTCTCCTTCGTCCGGCGCTCCGCCTCCCTGCACCCGAGCTCGCCGCTCCTGCACCTCTCCCCGTCCCGGCTCGCCGCCCTCCTCTGCTCCCGCGCGCAGCCGGCCCTTGCTACCTCTCCCTGCTTCCGGCTCCCGCTCACCCCCAGCCCTGCTCCCTGTCGTCCTGCCTCGCCCAAGCCGTCACCGTCCGCTGCCTCCGCCTCCCTGCCGCGTCGCCGTCCCGGCCGCCCCGTTCCGGCTTCCCCGCGCAAAGCCTCTCCCCCCCTGTTGTAAGCCTATTTGTTTGTTTTTATTTATTTTTATTTATTACGCTTTGTTTTATCTATCAAGTTAATAACACTATTATTATGTTATAATATTAATATTCTTTTATTATTATTATTGTTGTTATAATATAATTATGTTAATATTATTATATTATTATAATATCATTATTGTTACAATTATTATTAAAATATTACTTTATTATTATTATCATATTATTATCATGATATTATTATTATTATTATTATTGTAGTTGTTATATTATTATTATTTTATTATTATTATTATTATTACTATTATCTTATCATTTTTATTATTATCATGTTATAAATATTATAATTATGCTAAGTTATTATTATTATCATTATATTATTATTATTGTGATTATATTATTATCATATTATTATTATTCTATTATTATTATACTTATTAAATTATTATTTTTATATCATTCTGGTTATTGAAGTATGTTATTATTATTATTATATTATTATTAATAATATATTATTAAGATTATGATTATTATTATTTTCATTATTTTCAAGTTAATATTATTAAGTTATTATCTTGTTATGATATTGTTATTATTATGGTCATGCTATTATTATCATTATAATAATATTATTATTATTATTATTTTCTTATTATTATTACTCTGGCTTTTACTTGTGCTTTGTTAGGGGTTTTCTTCATCAATTTATATTTGTTTTTGGTAGGTTTAAGACTTTAGGACCCGCGCAGGGCGTTTCCGAGGTTCTGCCGTCTCCGCGCCTCAGTTTCGAGAGTGTTGAACTTTTTCACGTGGCTTCGGACACACGTCGTGTCATCGCGCCTTGGTGCCAAGGTCGTTTTACCGTCGCGCTTGGATCTTGAGGTAGGTCTCCCTTTGCACTCGCCTTTGAATTTAGAATTTATTTATTCCTTGACTTTCTATTAAGTTTCGGCAAATTCAAAAGTATTATTAAGTAGTTATCTATAGTTTGGTGATCTGCTGATGATAAAAGTTGTTTTAATTCTAGCATTTCATTAAAAGAGTTTTCTTGGATTTAATTGTGTGCTTCCATGGTAGTTTTGCTAAATGGTTCTTCCTGAATAATGAAAGTTATGTTAAATTGTGTTTTGAAATGTTTTTGGCGTGTGTAAATTTGTAGATGTATTGTTTATGGAAAATGCTGTTTTTCTTAGAACCTTGATTGGAGAAAACGTCGTGTGACCTTTGAACTTGTTTTGGAAACTTTATGTGTGGCTCTTGGTTGATGAAAGATGTTTTCCTTTGTTACGCGAACAAAAGTTTGGATTTCATTTGGGAAATGGTGTTTCTTCAAAAAAATGATGATTAAAGGCCCGTTTGGCTCTTGATAAAAGTGGGGTGTGTTTGGTGATTGGAAAGTGACTCTACTTGTGAAACAAATGTGTTCCAGGTTTAAGATGCTGATCTGAGTTTCTTAAATAAATTTCTAAGTGCGTTTCTAGTTTCCAATGAAATGGCGTGTGTCATCCCTCTTTAAAAACGCTTTAGTCTCAAATGATCAAAATGTAAGTGACATGACGGCCCGGTTGGCACTTTATCAAATGTGAAGTGATTATATATATATATACGTACTTGTGAGGGCATTTCTACAGGGGGACTTCCCTTCGAGGGTTGTCGTGTAGTGATGTCCGTGTAAGGGGTTGGCAAGTGCGGTGAGATGAGTCACGCGTGCGAGGGTCTCCCACTTACACAGTGTTACAAAAACTACTATGGGTTCCTGGGCGTCTTGTAGATTATCGAGTGACGGTTGCTTGCTAACCCTGATTAGACGGGTTAGTACCCCCTGGAGTTACAGACAGGCCAGGAGGGATGTGCCACTGGTTGGCTGTTAGGGCGGCCAGTTGGTTATTGACTATGGAGTACCATGCCGGCAGGTAGTCTGAACCCGAGTACGTCCAGGGGTTTTCTAGGGATGTTCAGGATCACCCATGGTTATTGCTGACAACTTCTGGTTTATTTTTACTTGCACTTGATTTTCCTTGCCTGTTTACCTTTACTTGCACTTGTTTTCCCTGCTTGTTTTCCTTCAGCCATATTTCACAGCCTATACTGTTAGACTTTGAGAAAAATGGTTTTCAAATGAAAATGCTTTATTCGCTTTGGGTTTAATTTGAAAATGTAACACTTTGCTTTTCAGAACGAGTTTAAAACTAATGAAATGGAACTATCTTTCGAAAAAGAATAAGGGAAATGTCTCGTGTTTGATTTTTAAGTAAAACGTTGTGAAAAATTACTTTTATACATTTTAGTTCAAACCTGGATTATGTAGATTCTTTATTTACTGGCAGTGCATTGGGATTTGTTGTTGGGCTCACCTACTGAGTACTTTTGTGCTCACGCCTATCTTTTACCATTTCAGTCGCAGGTCTTCTGTTTTGAGTCGCTCAGTGTTGGAGCGAGGTTGCTCTCTAGTTGGGTGGTGACCTGAGAGGTCACATGGAGGTACGTGGTTGTGTGGTTTCTTTTTCTTTTCCGCTATTAGTGTTTATTTATTCTGTTCTATTTACTTTTGTTTTGGGCTGAAATCGTTCCCAACGATCAAGTCTTAATGCCCGGCACTGGTTGCCATCCCGGGGGGATCGGGAACGCCCCTCGGGACTTGCCGCGGATCGGCTCGGGTGACCGGTTCAGGGTTGACCCGGACTGGTTCGTGACATTTTCCCAAAAAGTCATTGGAAATAAAAAGAAATTATTTTTCAGTCAGTATTTGCAGGAATGTGTGCCTAGCACAAAAGTATGATATGCTTAAGAACCTTTATATCATTAATGTATAGAAATCAATCCTTTAGGGTCATCATCTATCTAATGATATGCGTGAATCCCTTGTGGAGGCCTTGAAAATCCCCTTCCAGTTCGAAATAGAGGAATCAGTCGTAGATACCTTCCATGGAGAAGAATTCAAGCATGAAAAATGTCAAGCCATCATCTCATTCTATAGAGAAGATGAAGGTGCTCCCATATAGGGGAACATCCGCTTGGTATACATCACCAGCCAATTTAATGGTGTGGATGTCTGTCATTTTTTTCAACATAGGTTCTGTGATCAAATTCATCTCGACCGGGACGCTCTACAAATTGGGGTTTTCTGAAGAAGATATGGATCCCTCTGACCTGAATGTTCAAGGTTATGACTAGACTGAAAAGACTTCAGGTGGAATGATCTGTCTAAAATCCCAGTTTGGTGGCCTAATTACAAGAATTAAATTCATGGTCATCTTGCAGGACACCGCCTACAATGCGTTGATGAGTAAAATGTGGCACTATCTACATGAATTAGTTCCCTCTTCCTCTCACCAATGACTAAAGTACTCCCTCAATGGTATAGTGGGAGTGATCTACACTGATGCATCTCCCTTAACCTCTTATGAAGCCTACTACCAAGATGCTAACTACTACAGGAGCAAGGAAAAGAAGGTTCAGGCTGACGAGTTCAGGCACACTGTCATTGTCACCAACCAATGGATACATCTGGATGATGGCTTTGTCCTCCCGATTCATCAATTAGAGGCCATTACCGTGAACTTGGTAAACAATGTTTTTTTATCTAGAAGTAGTGAGGAGCACATTCCCATGTACATGGAATTCTTGGAGATCACTTCATACTCTTACATGAATCGTTCTCAAGTCATACCAGAGCCCCTTACCCTTGTAAGGTATCAGGATGTTCACCACATGGAAAAAAATACTCTATACTTACTTCGTTCACTAGGTTTGGCAGAACCGACTCAAGCTGAAACGCAACTACTTCTTTGATACTATCAAGAATGTTCCCCTAGGTCTAATGATTGATGGAATTGGATTAATATCTGTTGTCACCATAGTTTCAAAAGTACAGGAGTATCTTGAGGAATATTTTGGTGCTACTAAGGCTAGAACCAACATTCATTCAGGGTTAATCAATTCAGAATAATTTACTCTTGCTAATAACCCTCACTCGAAGGAAAATGAGGAGGATATATAAGAATCTCCACTGGAATTTGAAAAAAGTGTCTCTCCCATCGTCAATGTGTTGTTATAGGTAAATCTTGGTACTGAGGATGATCCAAGACCAACAATGAAAATCACAACTATGTCTGTGGAAGGGCAACAATGATATGTGGATTTCTTGAAGTAGCACTGCAATGTATTTTCTAGTAGCTATAAATAAATTCAAATAATAGATCCTTAGGTTTCCATCCACCGTCTCGGTCTCCCGACAAGTCATCGTGGGACTAAACAAACTCTTAGAATGATACACCCCTCTCATGGTGCCAAGGTCGATGCCAAGGTTGATAAGCTCATCAAATCTAACTTTGTTAAGGAAGTCCAGTACCCTCTATGGATAACTAACAATTTTCCCATAATTAAGAAGAATAGAAATATCAGATTTTTCATCAACATTAGGTATCTCAACAATCACTATTCGAAGGATGATTTCCCCTTCATGTGATGTAGCCGTTGAACAACGCTACCACTGGATTACAAGCCCTCTCCCTCATGGATGGGTATTTAGTGAATAATTATATTTACATGGTCCCCAAGGATGAAGAATCCAATACCTTCAATGAACCGTAGTGTACCTTCTATTAAGAGGTAATGCCTTTCGGTCTGATGAATATAGTGGCTTCTTATCAGTGTGCCATTCACCGCATATTCAAACCGATCCTCATGATGTTGGGGGAATAAAACATGGATTATTTTTTGTTCAAATATCGCCTGTGTGAGGACCATCTCAGAGATCTTAAGAAAGTGTTCAACTTCATCCACTATGATATTCTGATGTTGAACCCCTTGAAGTGTTCCTTCTTTGTTACCTTTGGATAGTTCCTCGGCTTTTTTTAGGTATATAGCCATTGCGATCAATCGAGGGAAGATCAATACCATCAGTCAGATGCCTCCTCCAGGAAACCATTGAGAGATTTGAGGTTTTCAATGAATCTTATCCTACATATGCCAATTTATTTGGAATTGGCTAGCATGTTTAAGCCCTTATCCCAACTCTTGAAGAAGGGGGTCATCTACTAATGGGATGAATAATGTCAAACCACTTTTGAGGAGATCAAGAAGTACTTGATAAAACATCTGATTCTGATGCCACTTATCTCTATAAATCCATTGTCCCTCTATATGACTGCTCGAGAATAGTCCCTCAATGCTCTTCTTGACCAGAATAATAACTAAGGAGAAAAAAAAGTTTATACTATCTTAGTCACATAATCCTTGAAAAAGAGACAAGATATTCTCTTATCGAGAAGAGTTGTCTCACACTGGATTTTTCAATGTAGAAGTTGTGGCAATACTCCAACATCAAAAGATACAACTAGTATCTTGTGTAGATTTGGTAAAGTATATTCTAAACCATCCAATGTTGGATGGTCATCTGGATCGGTGGGCAGTGATTCTTCAATAGTTCTACATAAGGATTGTCCCACAGAAAGCTGTCAAGGGTCAGGCACATGTGTATTTCCTTACTACCCATTCATCTCCCATAGATAAGTCTCTAGATATTTCCTTTCTAAATGAGGACATTATATCAGTGGACTAGACCATGTCGTTATGGAATATTCACTTCAACGGAACTTCCAAAAGTCCCACCAGAAAAAAAAGGCTCAATGATCCTAGACTCAACAGAGTAGTTTTGGGCCTCATCTTCATCATGCATACAAAAGCTATTTTCCCTAGTAATGTTTTGTCAAAAGGATACACCAACAATGAGGTAGAGTATGACGATATTATCACTAGCCTTGATATGGACCTCAATATTGATTTTCCCCACCTACACATGAAGGGGGACTCTGAGTTAGTTATCAAGAAGATCAATGGTGGCTATAAATATAGGAAGCTGGAGATCGTTCCCCTTTTAGAGTGCACTCGCCAGCTGATAGCCCAATTCCCTTCACTATCGGAGGTCACTCATGTTCCTAAGTCAAAAAATGGTGGATCTAATTCCTTTTACAGCCTTTCCACATATCTCACAGATCCTGACCAAGAAGATTTGAATATCTACATGGAACATTGAATGGTCATTTCTCCTATCAGTTTAGGCGATGATGATAGCCATCAGGTAAGACACCTTACTGCTAATGACTCCACACTAGTATATCCATGTCCCCCTACAACTATTGTTGTCCCAGCCTTGAGAAGATCCTCTACAAATGTGTTATAAATGGAGTTATACTCGATTGTATTCAATGAGATTATATTACCCATTCCATGTAGGATGTTCATTCTGGTTCATTTGGATCACATGAGGTAGGGTTGAAGCTCCCCCACCAGATTTGAAGTCTGGGATACTTTTGGGAAACCATGGTTTGTGACTATATCGAGTTCACTGAGATGTGTAACACATTATATATTTATGCCAACATTGTGCATCAGCCACCAGAACCCCTCCATTCTACCAAGTACTCCTGACCCTTTTCATTCTAGGGACTCAATGTATTGGGACCATATCCACCAGAAACAGCTCACCAGTGCAGGTTTATCATGACAACAACAGATTTCTTTTACATGTGGGAAGAATTGATACCGGTCAAGTAATTCAAGGCTTGTTCTATTGATGAGTTCATGGGATCCAACATAATTCACTAATTTAGAGTCCCTCAATCCATTATCACTGATAATGACACCAAATTTAGATCAGTCATGAAAATGGTACTATATGCTAAGTACAAAATCTTGTCTAAAAATACATTTCTATATCATGTGTATGAAAATGGGAAGATCGAGGTGTTCAACGGGACCCTCTCTATCATTTTGCAGAAGAATGTTGGTCCGAAAAAGAGGATTTCATAGGACAAGCACCCCAATGCACTCTGAGATAACCAGACAATGATTCTCAATTACTCCCAGTTCACACTGTATTCCTTGTTGTATGGGAGAGAATCATTCCTTCCCATAGATTTTTTGTTATCGTCACTTCGCAATGTTGTTTACAATTTGAAGATGTCAGACAATATATAAGATCTCTATCTGGATGAGATGGAAACCTCAATAATAAATGTCTCTAGGCCTTCCACAATTTGGGGAGGCACAAGAACTAGGTAGAAAGTACTTTAAAAATTTTTATCTATGTTCCTTCCTCCAAGGTGACATGATATTGGCTCTGAGGATGCCAATGATACCGGACAGGAAGACACCAAAGATGGAACCCATATGGGAGGTACCATATACCATACATAAGGTTTACCCCAATAGTGCATACTCATTAGTCTCTATGAATGGCAAGCGTATTACTCCTCCCACCAATGAAAAATTCCTCAAGATTTACTTCACATGAGGGCCTCCCTTTTCATTATCCGGGATGTAAGACATAAAAATTCCCAGTATGACCATCTCTAATGACATTAAAATTATCTAAAGTCCTTACATAATGTCATTAAATTACATGGAATTCAATAACTACATGTGTCTTTATCCCTACACTACTAGGGTACGTAGATACAACAAGAAATTTCGTCTTCGGGTCTAGCCACAGGTCCATTGACCTCCCTTTTCTTCATTCAGGATGCAAGATGTAAAAGTGCCCAACATCACCACCCCCATGATGTTAAAATGTGGTTATTTACTTACCAGGATGTTAAACTACAAGGAATTCAATAAATACATGTGGGTTGATTCCTACCCTATCATGGTACATAGTGACACCTGGACGTTTTGTCATTGGGTCCAGCCCCAAGTCCATTTAACTCCATGTTATTTTTTCGGGCTACAAGACGTAAAACTTCTGAGAATCAACACCCCACATGACATTAAACTATAACCACATTATTAACACATGATATTAAATATCTAGTCATTCTAGAACTATGTGTGGCTTGATTCCTACCCTATAAGGATACGTAGAGATGCCCAAATGTTTTGTCTTTAGGTCCAGCCCCAGGTCTATTGACCACCCTTTTCTTCATACAGGATGAAAGACATAGAACTGTCTAGCATCACCATTCCCCATGATGTTAAAATTATCACACATCCTTACCACATGACGTTAAAATGCACATCAATCATGAAGTACACATGGATTGATTCCTTCCCCCACGTGATATGTAAGAACATCCATACATTTCATCTTCGGATCCATTCCTAGTTTCATTAATTCATGTTCTGACCCCTTAGACCGAGTTCTCTCTTGGGATTGTGAATGGTGTGGTGTGGACTTATTCGGTCCTCATTCATGTCAGGTTATTTCACCATGCCATATATATCCCCCATTTGGGATACATCTTTCCCCTTCGTCCTTACTGTAGGACATTAAATTTCACAACATTCAAGAACTACATATGTCTTGATTCCCATCCTTATGGGATATGTAGGAATTCTCAGAGATTTATTTCTTCAGTTCTAGCCCCATGGTGTTACTTTTCTTCCCCCGGTCCAATGGTTCCCTCTAGGAGTACATGGTGTGGTGTGGGAAAATTTTGACCTCATTCACACCAGGTATGTAATAGTCACACCATGTGCCTCCATTGGGAACACTTCACTTTTACCAAAATCCTTACTACATGTTGTTAAACTATATGGGTCTTCCAGAACTACGTATGTCTTGATTCCCATCATAATGGGATACATATGAACGCTCAAAAATTTTGTCTTTGGGTCCATCCCCAGGTTCATCAACCCATTTTTTCCATTTTCCCCACTCATCTTCTTGAGTCATCTTCCCCTAGTTGAATCCCTTGATGTCTGTATCACCTCATTAACATGCTCATATGTGTCATGGTATAGGACTTGGGGTGTTGGATTCTGAATGGACATTTGATCATTCCACAGCCACACTTTTTAGGCTCATTGTTTGGGTCTCCATCATCTTTCACATAAACAGGACCCAAAAATGGTATAAATTATTGGACTTATGTCTCACCTAGAATACTAGGCCAACATCCAGGAGGATCTTGAACAACGTCTTAATATATGTTTCACCCAAATTTCAGTTATGGTCAGTGGACGACCCTCAGATGTTTATTCATATTCTAGGTTACACGATATAGATACTGTGTTTTGAATATAGTCAACAGTTATCCTCCATCATTATTCTAATCCAATTTCATCGCAAATGTTGGTATCGTGATTCAAATTCCTTCAAAAATCTTTATGTCTAGATGGAATTTCAATACTCTAGGTTCCATACCTCTATGAACCATTACATGTTGAGTGGGCGGACCAACGTACTGGTGTTGTCCATGACTCCACACCTCTATTCCCCAATTGTGTTCTTCCATATTCCGTAAATGTATTTTCTCCCCTTGTTTCCCACACCAATCATGGATCACATGAGCGTAGGGGTTGTTGAATTATTTTTTACTTACATGGATGAGTTTCATGCCATATCGTATTAACTCTATAACCTTATACTAGGAGTTCAAGTCCCAAAATCTGTGCATTATAACTTTAAACTGTGTGTGCATTTTCATGGGATTTTTTGATGTGGTGAAAACCTCTTCAGTCTTCATTCAAATTGGTTTTCTTTTGACACCACATTACATTTTTCTTATTCTGAATTCACATTGTCACAGTACAAACTCTATGACCTTAAACTGTGATCTTTAGCATCCAAGTTCACACAACATTAAACTGGATGAAAACCCTGATTGTCCTCATTTCGGTAGATATCACCCCCATTGGAATTTTCCATTTCCATGTCTTCCCTCAAGAAATATGTGTGGCTTGATTCTCATCCTTATGAGATATGTAGGAATGCCCAGACTTTTCATCTGTGGTCCAGCCTCCATCCTTTTGATTTTGTTGTCCGTTCGGTCTGGGTTCTTCTAGTATTACATAGTATTGATTCAGCCTTTTTCAGTACTCAATCACATTGGGTTTATAATAGTAATGCCATGTACCTCCATTGAGAGTATTCCTCCTAACATTCATTCTTACTTCAAGATGTTAAACTGCATGGGTACAGTTCATGATTCACACTTCCCCTTTACATGGGTCTCCACCGCCTTCTGCATCTGAAAGGACCCCGAAATGGTATGGATGCTCAACCTTAATTCTCACCAAACATCCTGGGACAACATCCTAGAGGATCTTGAATTGAATATTGAGATAGGTTTTACCTGCATTTCGAATATGGCCAACGGCTGATCATCAATTTTTTGTTCCCATCCCAAATCACACGATGGGTAAACTGTTTTTCAAATATGGTCAATAGTTATCCTCCATCATTAAACCACCTCCATTATTTCCTAAATATTAGCTTCATTGATTCATTTTTTCCTACCCCTCTATTCTCCAACTCCCCTAGATTTATCACTCCATACATCAGCATACATCGAGTAGGAATGTTGTCTTGGCCAGGATTTTCCCACCCAACATTTCCCTTTCATTGTTATGGACTCTCATGTGATAAGGAAATCCTAACATCAAACTTTTTTTCCATAGCGATCATGGATCACATGGGCATAGGGGTTCTTGATAAGGTTTATAATATCATGGAGGAGTCTCACACCTTATGGTCAAAAATCTATGACCTTAAAATAAGATCACTTCTATACAATCCTTATGATGTTAAACAATGACGCCTTGTAGCACATTACTTTAAACTATATAATACTTACCATATGATGTTAAAATTCATGGTATGGTATAATCATATGACATTACACTACTCACAATCATCCAAACCACATGATAAAATACAGCCCAACATTATTATGTTCTCACTTGAGAGGGAATCACATTGGGCACTGGTTATCCACTATGTCATTTATCAAGGCCTATATAATGCCTGATTCCTATAGTGACACCCATAATTTTCATCCTAGGATATTCGTTAAAAAAAATGCATCAGCAAAATAACAACAAGATATATCTAATGCCTCATTTATCTATGTGTGGGTCAGACCTGTGCACCCCCCAATAACTACGTGTGTCTTGATTTCTATCCTTATAAGATATGTAGTGACACCTGGATCATTGATCATGGGCCTGAAATCAACATTATTTCCCCTTTTTTCTCCTTTTTTCATGGCTTCCCCTTAGGGAATGTGTGATTTGGTGTGTTATTCTTTTCTCCTCATTCACATCGGGTTATGTACCACACAACATGTTTTGTCATGACCCGTCCTCGGGGCCTGTGCCATGACTACCCCAAGCCCACCTTCCATAGGCCAGGGGCTGGCGACTAGCACCAAAGGCATAATTCCTGGTAAAAAGGGAATGCATTTCCTTTTTAAAGTAAACCAACACCACAGAGCAAGCAAGCATAAGTAAACACAAAGTAAAAACTGGGTACAACAGTAAGTCCAGAAAAGGTAAGTGGGCCAGAATACAAACCCAAACTGAAAGTAAAGTACAACAGGAAAGGGAAAAAACAACTGAAAGTAAATCTGCAGCCTCAAGACATCCACTGGAAGTCCCACCTGAAGGGTGGGTATATATAGTCTCCACAACTCCCTGGGTCCAGCCGTCCGCTCCTTGTATGTACCGCCTAGTGATCCACCTCTGGGTACTGACCTGCCCCTCGTGCCTCAACCTCAATCAGCGTTGTCCGTCGTCTGCAACCAACACAGCGTAGTATGGGAATATCCCATGTAGGGGTGAGTATAAGCTACTCTGTAGGGACCCCGAGACCCCCGAAGGTCTCCAAGAATCCACAAGGATAATCCACAAAGGAAAGATACAATCACAGAGTAACATCTGACTCTACTTAGTTATATGACCATACATTTACCCAAGTCATCAATTTCAGTTCGCTCCAACCTCCAAGCCCAAGTTCGATCACATCCACACAGGAAACCACAACCCAATCCACACAGGAAAGCATAACATAATCCACATTGGAAAACAAGTCAAGATTCAGCTCACACATGTATACTTCTGTGTATGATGATAGAGATGATCAGATATAGTCACTGATTCATATAAGCTGTCGGACCCACAAAGGATCAATATGTACTAACCCCCGCAATGACCCACAAAGGAGATGACCCACAGAGGATCGATAGGTAACTGACCCCCGCAATGACCCACATAGGATCTATAAGCGCTGGGCCACACAGGACCGCTGAGCGCTGACCCACACAGGATCTGACCCACACAAGATCAGAAGCACTGATCCACGTAGGATCACTGAGTGCTGTAGTCGTCGTCGCCGAATCAACGGAGGATTTTTTCATAGTCGTCATCGTTGTCGTAGTCACAGCCAGCTCTAGGGTTCCCGCACATAGCAAGCTCGTTCGGGAGGGTCCGCTCCACGAGTCGAGGGGCTGATACATCAACTGACACATAGTCCGGAGTTTATGTATCCAAATGTTCTGTATCTTCAACAGGAAATCAACGTCATAGGCGACGCGTCGATCAGACATCCAGCTGAGAGTTATTGGCCTTTTCATCCTAGGGGCCCGGTTAGTTTTTAGTCAAAATCAACCCAACCATACACCAACTGAGTCCAAACCTCGAGATTAGTAAGACAAAAGGTCCGTCTCAATTAGAGGAATCCAACAAAGTCGACAAAACTTCAATCGGACGTCCGGAGCTCAAGTTATAAGCGTTTCCACTCCGAGGGCCCGGTTGGTTTCCTGTACCAATCAACCCGGCCAAACCCAAAGTTCTCTGAAACCATGAGTCTAAGATACCGAAAGGACCGTCTCTATCCAAGGATCCCTACGCAACTTCCGGTGCGTCGATTGGAGGCCCGTAGCTCATGTTATGGGCAACAGACCGAAAGAGTTTCGGTATTAGGGGGTTCGGGCCCGGTCCGACCGACTCGATACCCTCTGGGTTGGCCCAAACCGGGTCGACCCATCCCAGGTCCGGGTCCGGCCCGCTTGGGCGTGGCCTGGCCCGGTGGCTTGGCCTAGTGCGCTGGCGCTGGCTAGGTGTCCGGCCCCTGCTGGCCGACCGGGGGTTACGAACCCCCAGTTTTCCCCTGACAGGCCTGCCCGCTCTGGCCGGCCATCTACTACCACCATGGGACCGGCAATGGCCGGTCCCTCAGTTCCAATGCTGACGGCCCGGAATCGGACGCCAGTCCCCCTGCTCCTCCGCGGCCCGGAACTGGCCGCGGCCTTGGTCCGTCTGATGTGGCACGATGGAACGACGCCCCTCCGCCGTGGCCCCGCTCCGACCGGTGTGCTTTTGTGGTTCTCCGGCGTGGCGCGACGGTGCCGCGTCTTTGGTTTGTCTTCAACGGCACGACGCGACGGTGCTGCACTTCTCCCCCTTTCCTTAATAATTCCCACGCGGTGCTTCGGAACCGTGTTGCCTTGCTTGTGCCGCAATAATATCAAACAACCAAAATGGAGAGGAGGGTCCGTCGTGTTCGTGCATTCCGACCCCCTCTCATTATTGCGGTAACAAGAGGCTCCAATAGAAAAGAAGAAAGGCAATAGAAGAATTCACGAACAACAATTAAAATAAATCCCTACCTCGTAGAATTAGATGAGCGAGGATTCATCGCAGAAATAACTGTTGCGGAAGAAGACGTTGCAGAGGGAGGATTTTCGCGTCGTGAAGAAGCGTCGCAGAAGAAGCGTCGCAGAAGAAGGAATGTTACGGAAGAAGAGTCGCGTCTTCGATCTCCGAGGATCCGTCGTTCTTCGCATTCTTCACGTTCTTCGTCGAAGAAGATGAATTTTCTCCAAATCATGTCCACAAAACACGTTCCAACCCAAATAAAATAATATTTGTCTTATTTTATTGACGCACAAGCCAACGTTTGAATTTCAAAAAGAAACGAGATGAAAAATTAATTGAGGAGTTTAAAACCGCCCAATTAATGAGGTGTTTAATATCCAGATTAAATGCAAGAGTTGACTTCATTAATAGGGGATGCAGGTGTGATACTTAAAAGAAAATAAATGGAGGGGTTCGTGCAGGCCCCAACTCACAAATATCCTACCAAGTGGGTAGGATATTGTGGGTCCCACATCATCCACATAACATAAGTTTAGAAAAATAAAATAAAAATCAGTTGTACCACTTTTATTTTATTTCTTAACTTAACCCCAAAAATTAAAAACCACACCCGAGCAAGCACAACCTTGGAAAAGATGTTTCTAAGCAAATACTGGCGCTGCGATTCCATCGGTGCCCTCAGAATTTGATTCCGAGTACCGGTTCAAAATTTAGAAAAACCAGCTCGTTCGTTCACTGAACGTACCCAAGCTAAACTTCGAAAAAAGATTCCAGGAACACCGGGCCTTGGAATTAGGTGCCGTTAGAAACTGCGTTCTTGTAAAAATTCCCATGAAAATTAAGAAAAATTTTCCTTGAAATTTTTGTGTCTTTACATCACTCCCACCTCAGGTCTTTACGTCCCCGTAACGATACATAATAAACTAGGGAAACAAATGTGGGTACTGAGCATGCATCTGAGCCTCCCGCTCCCAAGTGCTCTTCTGGAGGTTCTCGTGCTTCCATTTTATGTGCACTAGAGGAATCAACCATCCACATAGGACCCACTCCTGTCGATCCTCAATCTCCACCAGGACCTCCGCAAAAGTCTCCCCATCATCATCGTCCAGCTCCCCATGGTCAATGATATGTGTCGGGTCGTGCATGTATCTCCTCGGCCGGGATACGTGGAAGACGTTGTGCACCCGGTGCAACGGAGGTGGTAGAGCCAGGCGATAATCCACCTCGCCAGTCCTACTGAGGACCTGGAAAGGTCCGATGAAGCGTGGAGATAAATTACTGCCTTGGCCAAATCTCTGTAATCCACGTCGAGGTGAGACCCACAGGAAGACGTGGTCCCCATCCTCGAACTCTAGTGGCCTCCGCCTCCTTTCAGCATAAGACTTCTTCCGGCTCTGAGCTGTCCTCATCCACTCATGAATGACCTGGACATTCTCTGTCATGTCCTAGGCCATCTTCGGTCCCACAAGTGCTGACACCCCAGGGTCTGTCCAGCACATAAGAGATCTGCAAGGTCGGTCGTATAATGCCTCGTATGGTGCAATCCTAATGGTGGAGTGGTATCTGTTGTTGTATGCGAACTCCACCAAGGGTAGTTGGTCCTCCCATCTATAAACAAAGTCAAAGGCACATGCACAGAGAATGTCCTCGAGAGTCTGAATGGTCCTCTTCGTCTGACCATCCGTCTGAGGGTGAAAGGCGGTGCTCAGACGTAGCTGCATCCTGAACGCCTCCTGTAACCCCTTCCAAATACGGAAAGTAAAGCGAGCATCTTGATAGGAGATGATAGATGATGGCACACCATGAAGCCATTAAATCTCCTGAACGTAGAGACGTCCCAAGCTCTCCACTGAGCCCTACTCTCTGATTGGTAAGAAGTGAGCCGACTTGGTGAGTTGGTCGACAATCACCCAAATGGAGTCTTGACCTCGGGAAGTGCGTGGAAGTCCAGTCACGACGTCCATAGATATGACATCCCACTTCCAATCAGGGACCTCCAAGGGATGTACCAAGCCTCATGGTACCTGGTGCTCTCCCTTCACCTTCTAGAAGATGAGGCATCGAGAAACGAACTCTGCCACAAACATCCTCATGCCCGACCACCAGTGTTGTCGTCTGGGATCCTGGTACATCTTCGCTATGCTAGGATGTACCACCAAAGGGGAAGTGTCAAACTATCTCAGCACCTCCTCCCGTAAAGCAACTGGTACCAAGTTCCGTTCTATGAAAAGGACATCATGATCTCCTCCTATAGAGAAACCATCAGGTTCCTGTCCTGAGGATATCTGTGCACGCCGCGTCTCACAGTCAGCGTCCACACGTTGTGCCTCTCTGACCCACTGCAATAGTGTAGGAGTGTTTGTGAGTGACTGAAGGAAGGCTGCTCCATCTCTATCCACTAAGAATATCTTCAAAGCGGATAGCTGCTCTGTCGCCTCCCCAAGTAGCTGAATGCCTATCCTCCTGTTGAGAGCATCGGCTACCACATTCCCCTTTCGAGGAGTATAGACTATCTCAAGGTCATAGTCCTGGAGGAACTCGAGCCATCGCCACTGTCTCAGGTTCAGTTTCTTCCGTGAGAAGATGTACCTGAGACTACGGTGGTCAGAATAGACTGTAAAGCGCTCGCCCATCAGATAGTGTCGCCATGTCTTTAGAGCGAAGACCACTACTGCTAACTCTAGGTCATGGGTAGCATAGTTCTGGTCATGCGGCCTCAACTGATGTGATCTATAGGCGATCCCTGCCCGCTCATGCATCAGGACACACCCGATTCTGGTCCCTGGTGCATCGCAGTAGACTACGTACCCTACTCCCTCCTTCGGCAACCTCAAGATATGTGTGTTGGTCAGTCTTTGCTCAGCTCCTGGAAGCTCTGATGAAATCTGTCTGACCACACAAAGGGTTTCCCCTTCTTCGTCAAAGCTGAGAGTGGTGCCGTAACTCTGGATAAGTCTGTCACAAATCTCTGGTAGTATCCAGTAAGTCCCATGAAACTCCACACCTCTGTCACGCTCCTGGGTGGATCCCATGGTAGAACTGCCTCAATATTCGCAGGATCCACCGCAGCCCCCGCCTCAGAGATGATGTGACCTAAGAAGTGGACCTCACATATCCAGAACTGACACTTCGAGAGCTTTCCATAAATCTAGTGCTCTCGGAGTGTGTCTAGTACAACCCACAAGTGGTAGGCGTGCTCCTCCTCAGTGGTCGAGTATATCGAAATGTCGTCGATGAATACCACGACAAATTGTTTGAGGTAAGGATGAAAGATCCTGTTCATGAGGCCCATGAACACTGCTGGAGCATTGGTTAAACCGAATGGCATAACCAAGAACTCATAGTGGTCATACCGACATCTGAAGGCCATCTTCTACACGTCCTCGTCCCGAACTCTGAGTTGATGATAACCTGACCTGCGGTCTATCTAAGAACCACCGTGCTCCCTTGATCTGATTGAAGAGGTCATCAATCCTTGGTAGCGGATAATTGTTCCTCACTGTCACCTGGTTCAGGTGACGATAGTTGACACAAAGTCGCACGCTCCCGTCCGCATTCTTGGCGAACAATATTGGGGAAGCCCAGGGTGAAACCCTGGGTCGGATGAATCCCTTACCCTGCAAGTCCTCCAACTATACCCATAGCTCTCGAAGCTCGGCGGGAGCCATCTTATTTTCCGGGGTGGATATCGGGGCTATCCCGGGATACAGATCAATATAAAAGTTTACCTCTCTTTGAGTAGGTAGTCCTGGAACATCGTCAGGGAAATCGTCCGCATACTGATCCACCACTACAGGAAAACATGGACTCTGCACGTCAACTGATCCTAGGATGAGGCTAGCCAACATATGAGTGATGGGTTGTCCTCTCCTCTACAAGAGTCTGTCCTATGCTGCGAAGGCTCCCTTATCGTCGGTGATGGTGAACCTTCTCCCGTCGGTGTGTAAACATCGCACCTTGCACCTAATACAGTCAATCTGAGCATGGACTGTAGATAACCAATCCATGCCCAAGATGACGTCATAAGGCCTCGACGCCACTACATGAACATCCCAGCCGAAGTTCTCGCCTCCTAGAGTATGCTCACACTTCCGGCACCAGTGCGTAATTGTCGAGTCTGCTTCCGTAGGAGTCTCTAGCCGCAAGGATCGAGCCAACGACTCTGTCAGAATCTCCGAGCTCCGAACATGGGCATCGTCTATGAACGAATTACTCGCTCTTGTGTCTATAAGAAATGCAGCAAGGGTGGAATAGACACAGATAGTACCTCAAATCATCTTGGGCCCGCCGTGGTCATAGGCCTCCACTGCCTAGAGCTGTGCCTGTCTCTGCCCTCCAGCTCCCTGTGGTCGGGGTGGACCTCCTGGTGGTGGTGGTGGTAGAGCCTCAAAGTGTCGTCCACCACAAGATGCCCGACCAACTCCTCTGCCTCGTTCTCCTAATCCCTACGGACCGCCACGGTCGACCCTCTGCCTCTGCCTGGGTGGCCCCTCAACCGTCTACTGCTCCTCGGCACGGCGGGTCGGGCAGTCACGAGCCATGTGGCCCTGCCCACTGCATGCGTAGCACTGTCTTCCTCTAGAAATAATATCTCCGCGCTGTGTGCCCTGCACCACTGACCTAGTGTCCTGAGGTCATCTACTTGAGGGTCTGGTCTTCCTGGACCCATGATTCATCCATCCACTGCCTGCTGTAGAAGACTCTGCTACGTGCTGCCCTGCGGTAGGTCTCGCTGCTGATGCAGGCTCAGCAAGGAAGCTCTCGATCAGAAGGGCTCGCTCCAGTACCCCTTCCTGTGTCGGAATGCTGAGGGAGATCAGTGATTCCCTGATCTCATGCCTCAATCCCTGCTCAATGGTCCGGTCTCAGAAGAATGGGTCTCGTACCATGTCTGTCAGTAGCGCGAGAGATCGGTAATTCTCGCCGAGTACTGAGCGACCGTCAAGATGCCCTACCGCAGCTATATAAGCTCCTGGATGCACACCCCACAGAGGGTGGCTGGGAAGAACTCCGAGTGGAACAGGCTCTCAATGTCCGTCTAGAGGAGAGATGCCTCATCATGCACCTGGAGCATCATGCTCCACCATCTTCCTGCTACCGCGTGCAGGAGGCTCACTGCGAGGTTCACCATGAGTATTGTTGGTGTCCTCAATAACTTGAAAATCCATACAACTGCCTCCAGCCAATCCTCAGCTGCCTGAGGGTCCTTCTCCCCATGGAACCTGGGCGGTCGTTGGTGCTGAAACTCATGCAGTGCACTAAGGCGACGTGCATCATCAATGGTTAGGGATGGTAGCATCAGTGGCTCGGTGGGTAGAGGTACCGCCGGTGCCTCTTCTGTCAAAGGGCCCTGTACCGAGGCCTCGTCGCTCGGTGGGCTGTAGTCATGCACAAATCTCGGAACCCTAGCTGGCTGCCATCGTGGGGACATCCTGAAAAGAAACAGGTGTGCCACAGTCAAACAGTATACCTGTTGATCTGACACAAATTAATCACAAAGAAAACATGAAACACACATGCAATCAATGTTTTCATGCATTAAGTAGGAAATCAGAAGTAAGGGTCCTGGTGTACGGATACGTCGGCCGCCACACCAACACTGGACTCCCTGGGCTGATAACCACACTCAATACTCTTAACACTATTGCTTCACATAGAAAAGGATCAGAGTCTTGAGTTCTACGGTAGAACTGAACTCCCCCGATACCAATTTGTCACGAACCGTCCTCGGGGCCCGTGTTGTGACTACCCCAAGCTCGCCTTCCATAGGCCAGGGGCTAGAGACTATCACCAAGGCGTAATTACAAGTAAAAATGGAAGGCATTGCCTTTTTAAAGTAAACATACACCACAGAGAAAGAAAGCAGAAGTAAACACTAAGTAAAAACTGTGTACAACAGTAAGTGCAGAAAAGGTAAGTGGGCCAGAATAAAAAGCCAAACTGAAAGTAAAGTACAACTGGAAATGGAAAATAACAACTGAAAGTAAAGCCGTAGCCTCGAGCCGTCCACTGGATGTCCCACCTGAAGGGTTGGTACAAATAGCCTCCACATCTCTTGGGGTCCAGCCATCCGCTCCGTGTACGTCCTGCCCAGTGATCCACCTCCAGGTACCGACCTGCTCCTCGTGCCTCAACCTCGATCAGTGTTGTCCGTCATCTACAACCAACACAACGTAGTGTGGGAATAGCCCGTGCAGGGGTGAATATAAGCTACTCAGTAGGGACCCCGAGACCCCTGAAGGTCTCCCAAAATCCACAAGGATAATCTAAAAAGGAAAGATACAATCACAGAGTAACATCCGACTCTACTTAGGTATAGGCCCATAAATATACCTAATTCATCAATTCCAGGTTGCTCCAACCTCCAAGCCCATGTTCGATCACATCCACACCGGAAATCACAACCCGATCCACACAGGAAAGCATAACGTAATCCACATAGGAAAGCAAGTCAAGATTCAGATAACACGGTTATACTTCTTCATATGATGATAGAGATGATCATATATAGCCACTGATTCAACTAAGCTGTCAGAACCACAAAGGATCGATAGGTACTAACCCCCACAATGACCCACAAATGATCTGACCCACACATGATCGATAGGTAACTAACCCCCGCAATGACCCACAACGGATCAGACCCACACAAGATCTGTAGGCGCTGGCCCACACAGGACGGCTGAGTGCTGACAGACATAGGATTGGTAGCACTGATCCACGTAGGATCGCTGAGTGATTTAGTCGTCACTGCCGAATCCACAAAGGATTTCTGCACAGTCGTCATCGTCGTCGTAGTCACAGCCAGCTCTAGGGTTCCCGCACACAGCAAGCTCATTCGGGAGGGTCCACTCCACAAGCCGAGAGGCTGATACATCAACTAACATGTATTCTAGAGTTTATGTATCCAAAAGTTCTGTATTTTCAACAGGAACTGAAATTCATAGACGTCGCGTCAATCGGACGCCTGGTCTGAGAGTTATTGGCTTTTTCATCCTAGGGGCCTGGTTGATTTTCCAGTCAAAACCAACCCGACCTTACTCAAACTACTTCCAAACCTCATGAAGAGTAATCCAAAAGGTCCGTCTCACTTAGAGGAATCCAATAAAGTCGATGGCATGTCAATCGGACATTCGGAGACCAAGTTATAAGTGTTTCCTCTCTGACGGCCCGGTTGGTTTCGTGTACGAACCAACCCGGCCGAACCCAATGTTCTCCGAAACCCTGAGTGTAATATACCGAAATGACCGACTCGATCCAAGGATCTCTACGCAACTAACTGTGCTTTGATCAGAGGCTTGTAGCACATGTTATGGGCAACAGACCGAAAGAGGTTCGGTATTAGGGGGTTCGGGCCCGGTCCGATCGGCCCGATACCCTATGGGACGGACCAAACTTGGTCGACCCGTCCCGGGTCCAGGTCCGGCCTGCATGGGCGCGGCCTGCACGGCCCGGCCCGGCCTGGGTGCGGCCCGCCCCGATGGCTCGGCCCGGCGCGCTGGCGCTGACCGGTTGGCCAGGCGACCGGCTCGACCGTTACGGCCGAGCGAAGAGGGGGGGGGGAGCTACCCCCCGCGTAGTGAACCCGCTGCCCCCATGTGGGGGGCCGCACCTGCTGGCCGACAGGGGGTTATGAACCCCCAGTTTTCCCTTGACCGGCTGGCCCGCTCTAGCCGGCCGGCTGCTGCCACCACGGGACCAGCAAGGGCTTGTCCCTCTACTCCGACGCTGGCGGCCCGGAACCGGCCGACGATCCCCCTGCTCCGCCGTGGCCCAGAACCGGCCGCGACCATGGTCCGTACGGCGCGGCGCGATGGTTTCGCGCCCCTCCGCCGCGGCCTCGCTCTATCTGGGGTGCTATTTTGGTTCTCCGGCGCGGCGCGACAGCGCCGTGTCTTCAGTTCGTCTTCAACAGCACGGCGCGACAGCGCTGCGCTTCTCCCCCTTTCCTTAATAATTCCCGCGCGGTGCTTAGATACCGCATTGCCTTGCTTGTGCGGCAATAATATCAAACAACAAAATGGAAGAGGAGGGTCGGCCATGTTCGTACGGTCCGACCCCCTCCCGTTATTGCGGTAACAGGCGGCTCCAATAGAAAAGAAGAAAGACAACGAAAGAATTCACGAACAACAATTAAAATAAATCCCTACCACGTTTAATTCGATGAGCGAGGATTCGTCGTGGAAATAACCGTCGTGGAAGAAGGCGTCACAGAGGGAGGATCATTGCGTCGTGGAGAAGCATCGCGGAAGAAGCATCACGGAAGAAGGAACGTTACAGAAGAATCATCGCGTCATCGATCTCCGAGGATCCGACGTTCTTCGCGTTCTTCGTGTCCTTCATCAAAGAAGAAGACTTTTCTCCAAATACTCTCCACGCAACAAGTTCCAACCCAAATAAAATAAGAGTTATCTGATTTTATTAACGCACAATCCAACGTTTGAATTTCAAAAAGAAACGAAATGATCAATTAATTGAGGAGTTTAAAACCGCCCAATTAATGAGGTGTTTAATATCCAGATTAAACGCAAGAGTTGACTTCATTAATTGTGGGGGTGCAGGTGCATTACTTAAAAGAAAAGAAACGGTGGGGATCATGTGGGACCCACCTCACAAATATCCTACCAATTGAGTAGGATATTATGGGTCCCACATCATCCACTTAACTTAAATTAAGAAAAATAAAATAAAAATAGGTTGTACCACTTTTATTTAATTTCTTAACTTAACCCCAAAAATTAAAAACCACACCCGAGCAAACGCAACTCCGGAAAAGATTTTTCTAATCAAATACCGATGCTACGATTCCATCGGTGCCCTTGGAATTTGATTCTGACCACCGGTTCAAAAGTTAGAAAAACCCGCTCATTCGTTCACTGAACGTACCAAAGATAAACATTGAAAAATGATTCTGGGCACACCGGGACTCAGAATTAGGTGCCGTCAGAAACTACGTTCTTGTAAAAATTTCCAAGAAAATTAAGAAAACATTTCCTAGAATTTTTCGGGTCTTTCCATATTTCTCCATTGGGGTCTACATGTCCTATCTGTATGACATGAAACTCCCATGAAATCACCTCATGATGTTAAACTGTACGACATTCCAGAACTACGCATGGATTTATTCCTACCCTCTCAGGATACGTAGTAATTCTCAAACATTTTTTATTTGATCCCAAGCACAAATTTTATAGTCCAACACTATGACCCTAAACTGAGAACTTATGTCCAATATTCATGATATTAAAATGGCGACCCTACCCCGAACAAGTTCCAGATGACCTATGATAATTACGGGATGCTTCAGCTTCCTCTCTATATAGGATTTCCCCTACCAGTGTCAGTACCTAACCACACTGTGATTCGAGAACTATGTGTGGCTTGATTCCCATCCTTATGGTATACATAGTGACACCTGAACATTTTTGCTTCCGGTCAATCCCTAGGTCCATTGACCTCCCAAGCCCTTTTTCCTCAATTATGGTCCAAAGTTTATGTCCTTAAACTAGGATCCTCTAGTCCATGTAACATGACTTTAAACTATTAGCAATGTCTATGTAATACGACCATAAACTATGAGCAGCATTCCGGTCATATGATGTTAAATTATCCTATGAATATTCGTCCGTACTATAGAATTCTAACCTATGTACTTACCATCTTCATTGGAATGACGTAAAATTGTAAGGAATTATAGATCCTCATGAGAGAGGATCTTCCTAGAGGTAGGTTTTATTTTGATTCAGACCAATACACCCACTCAATGTGCCTTCAACATGGTGGCATAATTTCAAGAGTGTAGGAATCTATTTAAACAGCTCATCACTCCATCCCCAGGCATTACACGGCCTTTATTTGAATCCTCATCCCCTTTCACATCTGAAAAAACACCCTAATAGCCTGGTCCCATGCCATTTTTACTCACATACAATCCTGGGACAATGTTCTGGAAGACATCAGATGATGTTCAGAGTTAGGCCCCATGTTTTTGAACTTAGTCAGCAATTGGACCACATGTTATTATCCACATTTTAGGCTAAAGAAATATGGATACATTGTTTGTAATAGGGTCAATAGTTATCCTCTTTTGTCATGCCACCATAACTGTGTTCCGAATTTTGGTTTTCATTATTAACACATATCATTCCCCTTTATTTGGATTGGTTCTAATGCCCCTAGTGTTATCTCAATCATGTACTAGAAACACACTGGTAAAGGCATGTTGGATACTTGGAGAAACATATTCTATATTCATGACCTCCTCTATCTCATCATGAATATGTTGGGTGGTAACTTAACAAATAGAAAACCCTAATTATTTGATAATTGGTCAGTTACCTCATATACAAAGTGAACAATTATGTGGTCGTACATTGTTTCTCACACCAGGTATGACCCTTGTGGGATTAGGGATTGATTATTAGTAGTTCCAAGGATATAAATGAGGGGGAATAATCAATTAATGTAATAATATTTCCATGAACTCACATAGAAAAAACAATCAAGCATAGAAATATGTTTGTGAGTTTGGAAAAACAATGTCCCCAGGGATTGGCCCCTTCTATAGAGCATCTCAGCTCTGCCTCTCTTTGACGTGTGGATTATAGGATTTTTTGAAATCACCTGAAATCTCTTCATTCCTCGTTTTACATGGAGAAGAGTTCATTATCCCTATAATTCACTCAATCCTTCCCATCCCAGATGTCGACAACTTTGTCAAATGATTGCTTTAGCTATTCTTAGGCTTCATCCAAATGGACTTGTAGTCATTATATGAGTTCTGATTGGGTTTTGATGAAAGACTAGCACTCGTTCATCCACATTTCTTTGTGTTGGATATTCTGTTGAACCTCGTAAAGCTTATAACTGTAGACATACTTCATCAGATTCCAAGCAACACTAAAGTTGTGGTATCTATCCTGTAACTTCTCAGAAAGGTAGTCTCAGATGAGAATGTGTGAACCTCATGCATCTACCCCTCTAGCACATAGCTTACGTAGTCATAGATGAATTGATCCCATTCGCATTATCCACTCTGATAATAGGATGTTGTCGATGAAGTACTTGATCAGTTTCTATGAGAAACAATGGAAAACATGACTATCATCTACAATAGAGGCAGAATTATCCAACTCCTCTAGATCAATTGGTTTATACTATTGGAATTCACTATATTTCACCTATATAGGTTCAGGTTTCACCCCACTAGTGGTTTTACCCATTTCCGTAATCATTTTGGTCATGTTATCATGGAAGTCGGATTCCAATTCAATCAGAATTCCCCTTTGGAAAGGATCTCTGAGTCCCCCGTCCATCCTCATTAACAATACTCCCCCTACTTTATGGAATATTCCGATATGTATTATGTCAGTTGATCAAATTGGGTGGTCCATAATTATTAATCTATAATGATGAATACTTTTAACGATCCACTAGTTTCTCGTGCCCTATGTCTATTGTTGTTGGGACCCCAGGATAAGTCCCCCTTATATAGTTGTGAGCTCCAATGATTCTGGAGGATCCACACTAGTTATCATAGCCCTACTAGACCCTGTGACTACCATATTCCCGGACATTGGTCCTATAGATTGCCCCTCTACGTCTATTATTTCGTGGGAAGGGGTATTTTGAGTGAGTCTCTCCTAAACAGAACAAATTTCAGTTGAAAAACATGGAAAACATGATTAATATCATAGAATAAAGGAACTACTTAGTGCTAACCTCAAGAGTATTGGTGAATTATCCCATATTTGAGGCTGTAACCAATCCTTCCTCCAAGGGGATCTGTTTATCATCATCTTCCCCCAAGACCCTTCTGATTCCTTAGGCAGATAAAAGCACTCTGCCAGCTCAGCAACTGAATGTTTTGGTAGGGCGTTATTTCAACCAATACCTTTACCTAATATTTCATTGGATGCAGTGTTCTCTAGGAGTGTACTAATCCCACCAACTCAGCCAAATATTTCTCCCCCTATTCCTGGGGCATTAGAAAGTTGGTCCTAGCCTGACCAATTTCAAAAAGACCCATCCCAAACTGGTTATGATAGTAGCACAATTTAGTAGAATTAATTAATTTTTTGTTGACCCCCCTCCTTCTGATGCCTTCAGGTAAACCGAATCATCAGGAATGTCCAAACAGCACAGCTTCTTCCCAAGAGCATGGGTTGGTATTCTGCAGAATCCTCTTGGTGTCCTCACATCCTCCCGATTCTTCCTAGTAAGAGCCACGAGTTCTGCTACTACTAGTCCTCTTTTGTTTCTAGCCAGATTAGGTCTTGGAATTACTATCCCTACATCATGGCATGCTCTTCTCAATGTATTAACCTAACCTCAGGGTTTAGGTTTCACCCAATTATCAACTTGGGTGATCCTTTTCTTCAGAATCTCTCTCGGGTAGTTTGCCTCCCAACTTTTTGTGTACTCCTCAATCAGCCCATATGTGGTGTCAGGTGGAGGAAAATAATTCTTCATATTCCCTTATTCCCAAGAGAAATTGATCCATAGCTATCTCATCACACATGGGTGATCCTCATAGATTACACCAAGTAAACCCTTGGGGTTAGCCTCTGTTGACACTAGAATTACCATGAAAAGTTATGTCAGGTATATGGATCGAAAATAGGTTTGTAATCTACCCACACTGCTATAAATACACCTAAAAAGGCCAAGAGATATGATCTATGTTCCTCAGGCCCACTACCAAAATTAGTGAATAGTACTGTTGGTAGTGGTAATGGATGGAAATTGAATTTGTCTGTTCTACATACTTTGTTCAGCACGGCTATCAAGGTCAACTTGATTGGGAAACTCCCCACTATGTTAAAAATGGCTGGTCAAAAGTTTAAATTAGGAAGGGAAATGGGGAATAGATATCCGTATGCCCTCAAGTGTTCTACTATCCAACCATATAGAAATTGAAATGGTTTGCATACAAGTTGTGGGTTCTTCCTCTCACTGATATTTCAAATAACCTTGTACAACTTTTCCAACATCAGGACCCCAAAATTTACATGTTTCCCCATTTCTAACATGGAAATTATAATGAATGTGCTCAGTCATTCACCCATGTGTGCATCCACGATTAGAAACATCCTTCCTCAAATGAGTGAAAAAATTGACCCATCAAACATAACCACTGGTTTTCTCTTGATGTTGACATTGTACCCCCATAACCACTATTGTTTATCCATTAGGATTCGAAAGTATGATCATTTATTGCTACGTTTATCCCCTCTTGGGAATGTATGTGGCCTTACATGAAGCTTCCTGGGTTCCTTCTCTCCCTTAGAAGGAATCTCCGGTGTGAAATTCCGGAAATGACTGAACCACTGCTTGAATTGGACATCCCTCACTGACTATTTATCATTTCCTAACAACAGTTCCCTCAATTCCTTTTCCAACATTGTTATATGATATGGGTCCCCAATGTATTCTTTGTAGGGATTAATTCACTTTAAATTTTCTCCTAAATTGGTATCCCTGAAATATGGTGGAGATCCCAGAGACTGATGTCGACCACTCTATGATGAAGATAGAAAGTGTTGCTCCTCGAGGACCACCTAATTATTAGTTATGGAATTATGTATTTCGGTTGGTAGATGTGAAATTTAGAATCCCACTCAGCTTCATATAGGCCTACCCACCTCAACTCAACTCTAAATTCATCATAGGATCTACATAACAAGTTGGGCCATGCCCACTCTTCTATGAAATGTTTACCCTGGAGAAGGTCCCATTTATCAGTCCACCTTTTCATTGGATTTTCTATAAGCCCTCTTTGATATGAGTATGGTATTGTGGTGGATATAACTTTGGTTGAAAGGTCTTCCACTCAATTTCATTGATATGGTTGTAAAGGTAGTCGGTAATGAAAAGCGTATGACCACTCCAGGTATGGCCATCAGTGGCTCTGAACCACTATTATTGACATGCAGTTCCCATGAACCAGTAAGACAGATCATCCCTACATACTTTAGGAATCGAAATGCAATCTATCAGAACAATTCCATATAACAGAAATCACTTAAAGAGGGGGAGATCCTTTTTCAAGTCCTTCATAATCTTCATCAAGGACTCATGGTTAGAATGAATTTGCGTACATTTTCTGATCTCGGTATTGTTCATTATGTCCCCCCATTGAGAATCATCTACAAGGACCTCCCATGCAGATTCTTGATTGGACACTTGGTAGAAGACTTTGGAATTTTCCTTTTTGGTTTGGGAAGCTCATTTTTAGAGATAATTCATGGAGATCATTCACAGATCATGTTCCTAGAGCCTTGAATGACTCGGTATGCTTCACAGAGAAATAATGGATCGCGATACGCCATTTCTCTATGTAGTGTTCATGGAGCACCGATCGGAGGAACCTAATTCATAAATACAGTTCATGGGGGTGCTGGAGATTCACGATTTTAGATCATGATCACAATTTTCATGAAGAGAGGATGAGTAAAAGGGGGACCTTGAACCAAATATATAGGTAGCAGCCTCACAAGCTTCGTGGCACCCCCATCATCCATGAGCTTCGCGGCGACCTCTCAGTGCACTCCGCACACCCATATCATGAAAATACTTCTCAATCCACATGTTTTCATCAATCTACCCTCAATATAAGACCATCATTTTTTACTCAGCTCCCATTATGAGAGAGGGAATTTTTTGGCCCGGAAATTGATTCTGAAGATGGATGACCATTTTGGATAATGTGTTTCCCTCACAGGGCACAAAAAATCACCAATGGGACTACCACGTGAACCTCCATTAGGAAGCCCTTCATCACCATCAATGACACAAATACGGTAGACAAACCACTCCACGACCATTGTGAAGCAGTGACAGTCGTCTACATGAGTTTGATGAGCACCTCAACTACCAAAAATTATTGATGAAAACCTACGCAAGACCAATGGAGCCACCTCCGATTGTGAAGAGACATCTCCTTCACGATGCACCTTCATGCATCGTAATCCCCTATGCCTATAAATAGGGGAGTCATCTCCACCCCAAAGGATCACTTCCCTTGAATTTCTCCATCCATGATTTGGTTTCGCGAAGCACCACTATCATTGAATACCAGTGAGAAGATGCATCACCCAAGGTATTTTATCAACATGAAATAGCTCTCCCTTTGTCCCGATTTACATCTACTTCAACTGGGGATTCCATTCATAAAGCCCAATGGGCATCCTGATGGTAGGAGTCCCTTTTAGAAAATCTGAGATTTTTGGATCATTCATACTTTGTAAAGCACCCTCCACGGACATGTAGACTCCATGCCTCGGCTAAGTCACCATGCATTGAAAGTATCCTCTCTTCACAGAGACATCTTTTACCGTGCTTTAAGAAGAACCCTCATTCGTGAAGGTCTTTATCTTCATGTGGTACTGGAGCTTCATGATTACCTTATTTTCATGGGATTCTACTTCATGAAACCGTATCCCATGATTCCCTCTAGGCTCGTACAAAGTGATTTCACATCTCTTGGAGCGGTGTTTGATATTGTGTTTCCCTACCTTATGCCTCTTCACACAAGCACACTAATGATTATTACTTCTTCTCATATCCATGATAACATGATCCCCTCAAAAGATCACTCCTCTACCTCACCCTCTTTGGGTGTTGGTTGATCCTTACCTTCCCCATGTATGGGTTGGTACAAGTTTTGTATGTCCAAAGGATGAGGAGTGAGTCCTCATCATCCATGTTGTAGGATGTTAAACTTCAAAGAACTGTCATCCCCATCAAACAACATTAAACTATGAGTTACTGAATGTGGGTGAAACCTGGGCAGACTCAGAGGATTATGATCATCTTTTCTCTCCCTCTCCTCTCTCACTTTTTTCTTTGCTTCCATGTGTTCATTAGGAAATCATCAAATAATCCCCAACAAAAACATTGATAGGGTGTTATCAATACAATGACCATATCCTCCTCATACATCCAAACACCCTTATTATGATTCCCTTCTGAATTAATTCCTAATATCCATCTCCATTGGATGCTAACCATTTATAAGCCCCATAACATCCATTATAGTCTCGCCCTTCATGACATGTCTATTTGGTCTACTATTATCTCTTATTTCTCACACCGAGCATAACTCAAGTTGGATTAAGAGTTCAGAAATGACCATGAAATCACCTTGGGTGACTAAACATTCTTAGGTCACATGCCCCATTCCCATATGACATTAAACTGCATCCTCCTAAACTACATGGACTTTGATCCCTATCTTAGAAATTGGGTATGTATGAAGCCTCTCCGAGGTTCATGCCCCTCTCAATCCCCACAATCCAAATGTTACGTGCATCACACATCATTTCACCTTAATCATACATATTGTTAAACTCTATTCCCTTCCGAACAATAAGGATTTTAATTCCCATCCACTAGGATACATAGGAATCTTCTATGAGGTCCAACCGCAACGTATAGTAATCTTTGGTACTACCTCTTAATAGATTTACCCTCATGATGTGATACTTTCCCTTTTTGGGACGCATCCCCTAGAATCGCCTCTCTGAGGTGTTTTGATCACCATGGGAAGATAACCATTCATAATACCAACATAACCCATCCTTATAAAACCAAGAGTTTCCCCCTTGCGATGGGCTTCTAACCATCCATAATCCCCGTGCATATCTTCGGGTCATTTTCCTTTGTGTATACTCTAATTCAATGTCTCATTCCATAACTAGGTAGACAATGATTCCATACCAATAGGATATGTAGGAATCCTCTTTGAAGGTTCTATCCCATCATCCATATCCCATCCCAGTCTTCCCTTTGAGCCTTTGTGTCTTAGGAAGATCATGCACCAACCTGGGGGTTCTACTTCCTCTAGACCCCTATCCGTGTTCTCCATTGTCATGAGTCACCTCCTAGGGTGTCTCATCATCCCACTAGAACTATGTGAACTTTGATCCTTTCCTACAATGCAGGGTACATAGGAAACCTCCTCGAGGTTCAATACCAAAAAAATTTTCCACCATAACTACATGGAATTGATCCCTACCTTCAATGAAGGGTATGTAAGAAACCTCATTGAGGCTCAAGACCAACACCATAATCTTCATGTAGGTTCCACCTCATTCATCCTCATAATTTGAAACTTCCTCCACATACATCCATATTTTACTCAGGTTTCCACATCTTGGTGAACTCATGCCGTTCATACGGGTAGCTAACCATGCATAATCCCCAACCATTTTATCTGCTACCTTACCCTTATCACGGTAAGGTAACATCTTCACCACTTTTTGCAGCACCAGGAAATCTAACCATGTGTAATCCCCTAATAAAAACTTCAAAATACATGGTTTTGGATACCTATCTTCTACACATGGTACGTAGGAAGCCTCCTTGAAGTTTAATTCTAGCCAATAGTAAACCATGGTGTCCCCTTTGTCGGGACACACCTTCTCTTATCCTCCCTTTGTGGTTTTATGATCATACTTCATGGTGTAAAACCTTCCATTTTTGGACATTAAATCCATAGTCCATCCTTACAGACATTTTGACCCATCCACCCAATAATCCTTCTAGGTGCTCCCTCCTAGGGACATATCTATTAGATCAACAATCATTAGTATCCTGATCATTCATATTTTTCTCCAAAAGCTGTTAAACTCATGGCTTTCCCCATGTTAAACATGGGAAGCCTAGGAAAACCACGGAGGAAAGCCTCTAGCAATGGATTCCCCACATACAACATGGGATGCCTCCAGATTTCACACCCTCAAGAATCCCTCTAAAAAGGGTGAATTCAGTTGTACCAAGGTTCCAATATCCAATCATGACAACTATTCCCATTGTGGCTACTTCCCTAACCAAAGTTTACCTCCCTAACTTGACCCTTTGGAATATCCTGAAAGAATTATCATAATTAAACGGCATCTAAAATAAGATCCCATTTGGACGGGATTGAAGAACAATGTATTAATCTTCAAGGGATAGCCAGACTAGGCAATGAGTTCCGATGATGAATCTATAGAAGGTGGAACCAATATCCCATCATCTCATTTTGATCAAGGAGAATAAATCCTTGAAGAGGTGATGAATGCCACCCACCATTGGAAAGTAGGAACTTGGGGTATAATGCAGAACTGAGAGAACGTCAAATGCGCTCAGGCGGCGTGCCTTGGGGGAAATTTTCGTAAACTACCACCACCAATGATGTCTACAAAATATCAATCCAAAGAGATAGTGCATTAAAGTACTAAATAAATACCTATGTAAATAAAATAAAACTCCCCTTCCATTAGTTAACAATATTCACTTTGACCATTTTATTCACATAATCCATTTTCATCCCTTGTTCTATGGGTTAGGCATTTACATCATTTACAAAATTTCCTATGATAAACGATTAATGTACATATGGGGATATGTTAAGTTCTCTATATCAATAGGGATAATAATTTTGAAAAAAATACATCACACATACCCTGGAGACTCGGTCCAGGTGTTCTCATCAAATGAAACAATTATCGGAATAGAGACTCATTCCCTTTCCATCACTTATGCATTATAGGGGTGTGGATTAGAGCCTCGGTCTGTCTCTGCCTGTGGGCATATATCCCCAAGTACAATACCCCACAACTACAAAGCCATGTTCACATGCTTATTTATACATTTACCACATATCCATATCACGAACCATACACATCCAATACACATAACATTTACAATTAAAATTTCATTCCACATATGAATCATCATCACGACTTAACCCATTATCATTTTTACCATTTACTTAGCATATCCCATATTACACATTTCCCTTATCATACCTTAACCCATTTAACTCAGTCATCAATTCACAAGAATTTACCCATATAACATGTCCATCACTTCACATGAATCAACCCATTTAAGAATTCATGTACAATTCATAAGTCATTTAGCTCAATCACTTTATTTCATCCATCCAATTTCATATTAATACAAAAAATTCCTTATTCTGTTATCAAAGTCTATATAGAACAATCAATCTTCCCTTTTTAACTAAGCTAGCATATCAACATGTTTATCCTAGGATATATACTATCACAAGTCAATTATTTTCTTAGACTTATAACATTTAATGTTTGGGAATGTTGGCAGACCCCATGGGTTTCCCTAAATCAATCTACTCAAACTCAATTCATCCCACGAGGATCATGAGGGGATAAAATCCTCATTTAACAAAAAACATAACAATTATTTAAAATGAAATCAAATTCACAAAAAAATACAAGCAACAACCCAACCACATATGAACAAATAAACTTAAGACAATGAGATATAACTTGTAGAAAACCTACCTCAAATCTAAATATGAACGCTTCATTAACCCTAACCTTAGATCCATATTTAGGCACCCATTGAAGCCACAACCAATGATCTAATGGAAAAGGGGATTTTAGGGATTTAGAATTATAAGAATGAAAAAATACCTAATATAGAAAATATAACAAAGAGGGGAATTATACATACCTGGAGATTCAATCCAAACCTACCGACACTCCAAATGGCTTAGAAATGAAGGATAACTGAGAATATTTTTCCACACTGGATCATTATTAGGGATGTTGGGAGAATAATCAAGAATAAAATCATGTGAAAAAATAATATATTGAGGGGGGGGAGGAATGGTTAAAACACACTTTTAATGGGGAACACGGTTTGGCCACATGATCTTTCAAACTACGCACCAACCGTGTCCCAGATTATTTCCAAGAGGGATCCAATTCGCATGGTTACCTAGGGAGCCCACAAAATATGGGAAAGCATACCCCAACCACATGGAATGCATATGTGAAAAGTCACATGGCTTGTCCATCCCCCTAACATGGTTTTCATACCCATGCACCCCATATACTGCCAAGCATGGTTTGGGTTCATGGTTACTACTAACCTTGAACCGACTATGAAACATGCACAAGATGGATAAATTTCCCCTTATTTCATGTATCGAACCACAGGTACATCTCTGAGACTCCTCACAAAATGAGAAAACCCTCCACTAACCAAAATTATGTGATTTAAACCATAATTTAAATGAGAATGTACCACCACAATGTTTGAGATCTTACAACCTCCCAACCTTATAATAGCTCATTATCGCATTGCACTTCCATGAATTAGTAAGCTTCTAATGTAAGGGGATTGGGCCACTAGGCTCACATATTTTTCCGCATCTCCCATGTTTCTTCCTGAACATTTCTATACTCACACAACACTTGAACCAAGGGAACATACTTTCCCCAAAAGACCGTCTCACTATAATTCACAATACAAACTAGATTCTCTTTAATAGATTCATCATCCTCATTCTCAACATCCTCAACATTAATCATGTGATATGTGAGAGAGTGATACTGCAATTTTTTTGAAACATAAAATACATCATGAATACAACTATTCCGTTGTTGAAGAGCCAATAAGTATGCCGCAAGTCTGGTCCTCTCCACAATCTCAAATCTTCCCATGTACCTGGGTGCCAACATTCATTATTTCCATATCTAAAGGTGGCCCAAAATTTTCGACACCTGATGGAACACACGATCACCCACCAAAAAATAAAGAGGTCAAATAAATTGATCCTTATAAGACTTATACCCACTCTGAGCTATTTTCATGTGTTTCTGAATAAATTAAACCTATTCTGATGCCTCATACATGAGCCTCAGTGCCAAAAACATCTATTACCTTTCCTCCATCCGACATAATGGATATATACATTGCCTACCATAGAGAGCCTCATACAGTTCCATCTGAATCTTCACATGGTATAATTTTTTATTGAAAAAATAAATAAGCACTAAATTATTTTTACAAATATACACTAAAATCTAGGAAAAAATCTCTCAAAATGTCCTATAATACCTGAATAGCGCACTCAGATTACCCATCCATCTATAGGTAGAAAGATGTACTCAAAAATGCCTGGGTACCCAGCACATTCTGTTATCCCTACCAGAAGTGAAATGTAAAACGTGGATCACAGTCCAAAACAATAGTCCTCGGTACCCCATGAAGCTGAAATATCTCTTGAATGTACAACTCACCCAACAAATCCATGATGAATGTCTATCAAATTGGTAATAAATGAGCCACCTTAGTCAACTGATCCATAACTACCCAAATCGCTTAATCATTCCAAGGCATCCTCAAAAGACCCTCCATGAAATCCATCATCAAATCATCCAATTTCCATTCTGTAATGGGAAATGTTTGAAATAACCCACCTGGTCACTAATGACTGGCCTTGACCTGCTGACAGGTATAACATCATTCCATAAAACACACAAAAACTTTATTTGTCAATGAACACCAATACTACCTATGAAGGTCATGATACATTTTGGTCAAACCAAGTTTCACCACTGACTTCAATGCACGAAACTCTTGAATTGACTATTCCCATATACATGTAAGCACTAAAACATGTCCATGAACATAAATGATCTCATCCACACTAACGGTCTAATTGGATGGTAACTCTTCATCTTTAATACTTTCCATTATGGCCAAACATTATGGGTTATAAAATTTCCTATCCTTGATCCATCTCAGAAGTATGAACTTAGCATCCAATGATGGATGTTTCATCTTCCCTTAACTATCCTACACATCTAGATGAATCTCCAAAAAATTTCCATCATCCTCCACTCAGAACTGGATTCGTGAACTTCCTAATTCAGTTTACTCTGAATCAAATAATTTTCAACACATTTTACGTTTCCCAATGTGTAAACCATTTCAAAATTAACAGAATTCATATACTCAACCCACCTTCATTTCTAAAGATTTAGATCATTCTAGGAAGATATATAATTATGTATTTTTTATTGGTATACATAGTAAAATGTTCTCCTAACTGGTAATTATGAAAAAACATTAAATCATAAACCACCATGGACAAATCAAGACCATTCTTAGTGTAATTTAGTTCATGTGGCCTCAACTACCAAGTCCCATACCCCATGACCTGGTCCTTCTACATCCAAACTACCCTCAGTCCAACATCGGATGCATCAAAAAACAAGCTATACTCTATACCCATCTTGGGAATAATCAAAACCAATATAGTATTCAACCAATTGTTTAACTCCTTGATGGTTTTATCACATGCCTCAATACATTCAAACATGATTCCATTTTTGGTTAAAACCAAAAGAGATGCATATAAATGGGAGAAACCTTTGAGGAAACATTAGTAATATCCTATAATCCCAAAAATCATCAGACATCAGAAACATTATTGGATTTCTTCCAAGACACAACTACCTGCACTTTATCTAGGTCTACTAACACACCTTCCTCAGATATGATATAACCCAAGAAATATACTTTTTTAATCTAGTAATGGAATTTAGATAGCATAGAGTATATCATATTCTATATCAGTGTACATGGGATTATTTCAACACGTTTGACATGATCATCGTGAGTCGTGGAATATGGAAATATGTCATCAACAATTAAAACCAAAAACTGATATATTTATTGGTGAAATATCTAGTTCATTGGGTTCATAAATAGTGTTGGTGCTTTGGTCAACCTGTACGACATGAAAAATACTCATATAACCCATACATGAAAATGAAGGAAGTCCATGGTATATCATAAGGTCTCGCTGTTAGCTGATAATTCCCTGATCTCAAATCAATCTCAATGAAAATTGAAGACCGATGAGTTGGTAAAAAAGATCATCAATTTGATGATGAGGGATTCTATTCTTAACTGTCATTTGATTCAAATTCCTATAATTGGCACATACCTACAAAAATCTATAAGCCTTCTTGGAAAAAAACATTGGAGATCCACAAGGTGATGTTCTAGGACATATAAAATCTTAAATCACCAACTCCTCAACCTAATTTTTATGCAGAATGAGTTATGCCATTGTCATTCTATATGAATGAATATAAACTAGTTCTACACGTTGTAGAAACACTATAGTGAACTCTACATATCCCTCAGGTGGTATACCCCAGATTATTTTAGGAAATACATCATGAAACTGATACACCATAGTAGGAAGGTAATGTTTTTCTACTCCCCCATAATCAATAAAAAGACACACCACATGGGTTGTGAGTTCACCCATCTACTGATAAAATGGTCCTGCATGGCTTGCCTGAACATCTCATTCACCATGTTGGACATAAGTGTCTCTCTCAAGAGATATGAATGTTTCCCTACATTGGTAACAATAAATATGGGCCTAGTACTACACTAACCAATCCATCCCCAAAATCAGATCAAATCATGACATATCTATCATAAACAAGTCATAATGAAAACGATACCAACCAACCATAAGGGAACCCCCTTTAATTTCAGGATATTGTATGTTTTCATCCATGATAGTATTTCAATTTAAATAATCCCACATATATGTTCCACCACTTGGCCCAACACTTACACAAAATGAGTAGATTCAAAATAATTTGAGGTACCTAAATTAAATAAAGATCTAAAAAGTGTGGAAGCTATGAGAATTTTACCTTTAATGGTCGATGGTCCAACCTCCCCACCTCCATGTGTAGATTGAACTACATGAATCTCACCTACCCTCCACCCTAGGCCCCAGTCTGAGTTCCTGGTGCTGCACTACCCTACTGATATTGGCACTCTAACCTTAGAGTACCACGTTTTCCACCTCTACTAGTACGACCAGTCGAGATCCAACTGCCTTCTTGATATGGGGTAACGAACCCCCTGCCTACACTTTGCATCATCCATTATCATCCATCAATTCCCAACAGTCAAGGGATTCTACAGAAACTCTTAACATATGAAAATTTGTCACATTCTAGGCACTCAAAGAGTGGTCGGGGGAATTGACCACACATTTGTACCAACCTATCACAGTAGTAGTAAAAACACATAGTCACTTTATTGAGAGGTGGATCCTGTTTTTGGACTACTCTTCAAAATTCATCCCTGGTGAATATTTATGAAATGATGATTTCTACCTATGGAAGTCTCACCACTGGCCTGTCCAACAGGAACCACAAAAACACTAACTGAGAAATACTTTAAGTCCACTTCTTAAATGAGGGCATATTCCACTGGCTCCCAAACCTATTTAAATGAACAATGTTCACCTAGAACCTAATATCATGTCTAATTCCATTCTAGAAATGTATCATCGTAGTAGCATCATCCCCATGCCAACAGTGGAACAAATTGTTTCAAGTTCCTGATGTGGACAATATAATCCATCCACGACATAGTCCACTAGGTCAACCTCATATACTTATCATCACACTATTTTCTCAAGGTCTCTAGATATAAATGATCTAAAATGTTTTTTGGATGTATATACTTAACATATTATCATCCTATTGAGTCTTAATCAAATCATCCCACCATTGCTTTGCTGGTCCCCCCAACATTTAAGCCACCAACTTGACTCCCTTATTAGAAGGACTCTCCAGGTGACCCAAAATTGTTTGGATGGGATCTATTCAAAACTCTTCTATCTTAGGCCCAAAATATCTGGAAAATGTTGGAGGGTGCTACAACGAAAAATATCCGGTCAGATCAAACATACTCGGCACTACCCACCCAGGGGATTGTTCCATCACCTGCATAAAAAAATCAAGGTTCTCACAAAACTACTCATATCCTTGGTTACCCTAAACCAAATGAACCTCTTTCCACACCTTCATAGGATAATTCTCTAGGAATTCCTCTTTTCACCCAACTAATACCCATCATAGTTGTGTCATTTCTCAAAAATTCCAAACACACATCTCAGACCACTTAATATAAAACCTCCACAATTTTCAAAAAAGAAGTATTTCTACTATCCATAAAACAACTAAACCTACGTACACTATCTTAATGGGAATCATCACACATAGAGAAATTCTCTCAACCATCCCAATCACATGTCATTTACAACATGGGTTAAACCAACTTACATAGTCACATGCATTTATTTAAAACCCTTTTTTGAGAAAGTTTACCTTCAAAACATGATTCATCCTCACATGGGAAGTGTTATAAATTTACAACACGATACAACTAGTTTTTTAACTAATTATTAACTTTCCCTTCAGAAAAATTATTTAACAATTATTTTTAATTATTTCCACTTACCAATTTGAAATACATTTATTAGAACTTTCCTTATTTATACTTTTAGGTAATATGAGATGCCCTCTACCCTCCAATTCCCACAAAACCTTCCCAATTGATCCTACCATGATGAATTCCACCTCTGTCTATAAATTCCTAAAATGATGCCTAAATTCATAACCTAATGTCATTCCATCCATGATAAAAATATCATAAAATAGTAATGTCATACAACATGTTCATCACCCAATGGTGAAATATCATTCAACTATAAAAATTCACATAAAGAACAAAAATTACCACCTAGGGTACTTGGTTTTTCCCTTATACATGATTTAAATACTCCCAAGAACGAGCTCATTTCTAAGGCCTATAACTTCAAAATCTATTGCTTACAATTTTCAAATAGTAAGGCACAAAAATGAAATACTTGGATACCACTTTGTAATATCCCCAACCCAGAATCCATTAAAGCAGTGCTCTATGTTGGGTTGTCACGTGACCTCATGCATGCCTCCCAATACGCCAGAGGCTAACGACTATAAACGAGGGTCTACTAAGTCATGTGGGGAGACTATACCCGCTTTAACAAATTAATCCACAGAAGAGAGAATCTAAATCAAAGGAAAAAATAAACAATAAGAAATCTTCAACAACCATGCATTAAAAACCATTTACCAAAACTGGGTACAACACAAAACCAGACACTAAATATTTCATGTCATGTTAATAACGTCAAAAGTGAAGAAGACAAAAAACAAAGACCAAAGAAAAAATCCCCAAAATGGGTCCTGACTCTTAGTCTGGATCCCTCATCCTTATTTTTCACATGTACCAATCAAATCCCTAGAATATGGACCTTTCCCTTATTCTGACCCACAAACATGGAATATTCTTAGGTAGCTAATGTCATCCTGAGAAGGTTTGGAGTAGAACACAGTATGCCACCAGCAATGGAGCCTCCAAAATATCGAGTCTAAACAGATAGTTCATGAAAGTACTAAATAAATGACCAGGTAAAGAAAATACAACTCAGGTTCCATTATTTAACAATATTCACTTTAACAATTTTAATCACATAATCCGTTTTCATCACTTGTTCCGTCGTCTAGGCATTTACATCACACAATGGCTTAAGACGATCAATTACTATGCATTGGGGGACAAGTCGTGTTCCCTGTATCACTAGGGATATTCATTTCACCAGAAATACAAAACACTTACCTTGAATCCTTGGTCTATATAGTCTCATCAAATGAAACCCTTAGGGGCGTAGAGCCACAATATCCTATGATTTACATTAGATTATAGGGGTGGAGTTTAGAGACCTGGATTAACCCAACCCAAGGCAGTAGATCCTCAAGTCCAATACCCCACAATAGTAAATCCATGGGTACATACTTCATTATCCAATTACCACATATCCATATCACAAACCGTACAGAACTAATACATATGACATTTACAATTCACATTTCATTCAATATATGAAACATCCTCAATCCTTAAATAATTATCACATTTACAATTTACTTAGCATAACCCATTTATCCCACTTCCATTTTCATAACATAATCCATTTAACTCATTCAAAAATTCACCAACATTTTCCCATTTAACATGTACAACCCATCACATTCATTAAACCATTTTGGAATTCAAGTTCAATTCATAATTCATTTATCACAATCGTTTTTTTCATCCTTAACATTTCATATTACAGCAAAAAATACATTAGACCATTATCAAAGTAAATAGACAACTGTCAATATTCCTTTTTCAACTCAACTAACATATAATCATGTTCATCATGGTATCTTCTTTATCAAAAGAAAATTATATATTTAACATTACAATTTTTCATGTTTGGGAATGTTGGCACACCCCATGGGTGGAACAAAATTGGTCTAGTCAACTTCAATGCATCCCATAGGGATCATGAGTGGTTCAATTCATCATTTAGACAACAATTTTAACAAATATTAATAAATTAATAAAATTTAAAATAAAATTGAAGCAATAGAACAACAACATATGTACAAATAACATTCAATACTATGTAATATAACTTTTATACCACCTACCTAGAATCCGACGATGAACGCCCTCTTAACCTTAACCTTTGATTCAGATTCAAGAACCATATGAAGACCCAAAATATGATCTAATTCAAAAATATGGTCTAAGGGATTTTTAACAATAATATTGAAAACCAGAATCCCTAATTCAAAAAAAGAGAGAAAAGTGGAGAATTAGACTTACCCAGAGCATCAATCTGTACCCAATGACACTCCTAATGGCTTAGAAATGAAGGTGATTGATCCTTTAGATCATTTGGTCACTTTGGTTCATCAGTAGGATTTTTGGGAGAATAATGGGGAATAAAATGGGTGAAGGACTTGAAATACCAAGGGGGAATATTAAAAATACAATTTTAATACGGAACATGGTTTGGCCGCATTGTTTGATAAACGATGCACCAACCATGCTACGACCTCTATCCAAGTGGGGTATAAGTCACACATTTACCTAGGGAGCCCAAAAAGTTTGAAAAATCATGTCCCAACCCTATGGAATGCCTTTGTCCAAAGACACATGGTTTGGACTTCCCCCATGCACAATTTTCTTAACTATGCACCCCTCCTCATAACTAGCATGGTTTGGGCGCACTGTTACTACTGACCATGTGCCAATCATGAAACATGCACTGGATGGTCAAATTCTCCCTTATTTCATGTCCCTAACCCCTCGGACACCCCTGATAATCCTCTTACAACCACAAAACATTACATTATCCAAAATTAAAATATTTAAACCAAAATTTAAATTATAGCATATGTTCATGAAGTGAAGGATCTTACACCACCAACCCTAGTGAAAGACCTTTCCTTATGAACCCCTTGGGATGAGATCCATGCTTAATCCAATGATTAAACATGATGGTTTCAAAGGATCATATTTCAACTTTTTCCTATTATAACAACTATAGAAAACTAGGATTTTCATACACATGTATTACATCTTTTATATTAATATTCATTACATTACAAAAACACATTCATGAGGATCATTATAGTTCAGTGTATTTGGATACTAGGTACAAAATATTCAATTGTTTTAATGATCTTCATCATATCCAATAATGATATTCCCATATTATACCCTTCTTATAAATACCATACTTAAAACCATTCTTCATAACTTGGTGAAGGGAATCGTACAATTGGGAGAGCTCTTATGCTCAGTAAGCGTAGTCTAGAGAGATACATAATCATATCACGAAAATTAGTGTATGAAAAAAATGAGAATAACAATTTAAAACTATGCCCTTAATATTAATGATCATAGTCATGAGTCCTAGCATAAATATTGGTAGTACATAAGACATAAATCATTATGAAATTATAGAACAAGCCTCTTGAGAGCATGACATTATAATAAGATATGAAAACATGGAATATGCATAAAAATAGGAAATTATATTTCAAGGAAACATAGAAAAACATTAATAAAATATTAGGATTGAGATTTCCACTTATTTACAAACATCAGGCTTGGGATAACCTCTCATGTACCCTCTTTCAAGATTAGGATAACCACTCATGTACCCTCCTTTGGGCTTGTACCAACCTACCAAGTAACCATTGAGCTCATATATCATTAATAATTATACAATTAAATTGAGATAGATATAGGTCCAACAAATGTAACTATTAAATCCAAACATAAAATTTCAATAAAATCATAAAATATTCATCATATAAAAACCAATGAATATAAATGGATTTTATAAACATTTCATTATAGCATAACCTATGGAAAAGAAATAGGTTTAATAAACACATTGTCATCATAAACACAAACCAAGTAGATTAAAATTATGAATTTTATCCTTGGATCATATAATCATTAAAGAATAAGTAAAATAAATGGATTTAATCTTACATGAAAAAATTATCTTTAATGATCACATAGAACATTTCTGCATAAAATTAACAATGATTGGAAAATAACTTAATAAAACTAGTATTTATATAATATTTTAGAAATAATTTTTATAGAAAATAATAATTGATAAATTATAATGGAGTCATAAAAAATTTAATGTTCATGATAGTGGGAAATTATGTTCATACATTACATATTAAAAACAATGATTCCTCTCACATTTTCCATAAATTCAAAATGAGAAATCATTGGACTAAACTAAGAAGATTCCATTCAAAAATATTTATAAAAATTACAAAAATGGGTAAAAATTCCCATTAATAAATCATTAATATAATGTTAAATACTTTTTTAAACAATTTATTTAGAAAACCTGTTTTTGGAATAAAAATGGGTTTCTAACTGAAGTGAGAAATAAAGATGATTATTATGGGAAACATTCTTTTGAAATATTGAATATATAAAAAGAGTAAATGTTGGGAAAAATATATTCCCTATGAATAACCATAGGATAAAATAATAAACGAGTTTCATGAGATTTAGATCATATTATTTCATCATTTGAATCATAGTCATGAGAAATCCTAATAAACGATGAGATTCTAACATAAAAACCATAAAACATTTTAAATATTCAATCGTAAGCCCCACGAATGAATAAAAATAAATTAAACATATAATAGCATGTGAATAAATAATTTTATGAAATTATATTTCAAAGTGTCTTTATATAAACCTAATTAAAGAATATACGTTCATAACAAAACATATTTCTAATGAAAGAAAATTGAGATCAAAATCCCATAATGCTTTGGTATATTTTAAAACATAACCCCCATGAAATAGAGATCATAAAATGGATATGTAAATAAAAATAATTTCAATGATCAAAATAATAAAATAAATTCATTGGTATTATATACACCACATGAATTAAATAGGTGGTGAATATGACATTTGACTCACTGAAGTAACAAGTGAGATTCAAACCCTTAGTGTAACTCTCAAAATCCATCATAAAAATTTGAACCTAATGTATAATAAATATATGTTTATTATAAAAATATAATGGTTACATATATGATTTAATTAAGTCCTTTTATTACCTATTTATTAATAATTAAATGTTGATGTCATGTTTTAGGAAATAAATACTTTGGTTTTTGAGTATGTTTTGATTTGTCATTTTTTTCCTATTACTTTGATCATGGTTCAATAATTTCCATAATTTTAATGATGATATAAATATCATATAAATTTGGTATAAATTAATTTATTGTGATACATAAAATTTAGAGATAGAAACTAAAATACACCCTTCACAGATATACTAGGTCGTGCATACACCTGAGCATTGTTTCCATTTTCTTGATGGAAATAATGAAATAAAGTTAAATTATATATTAAAATTATAGAATAATTTTTAAATAATATATATCACATATGTTCATAAAATAAATCCTTATTACCTTCTATTTAAATCATAAATGAATCGCATCACTTTGCGAGGTGGTAGTCCACCGTACACACGATCTCTGTTATCGTATTCCCACAAAATGAAAATTAATACAGAATATATGATGTAATGATTAAAAATGGATAATAATATCATATATTTCATATATAATAAAAAAATCCAAAACTATATTCATCTATAAGAGGTGTTAATGATAAACGAATAATATTGGTTCATATGCTAGTAGTCCTCTAAACACACGAACGATGATTTTATAACCTGTCTCCTTGAATGGTCAATGGTTTTAGGTCATGAATAGAACATAAAAACCTCTCATTATATTTAAGATACTCAGGATATTATATAATCATGGTTTAATAATAATTTATTATTGTGTATTAATAAATAAAATAAAAACATTCATTGAAGAACATTACCTCTTCTTTGAGTTACATTTTTTAGATTCCACCGAAATCCTTCCCTGGTTGGTATTCTATCCAATATAAGAATTATATGACGACATGATAGATATAAGGAAATTATTTCAGTAATTATTATATAAACCAACTAGTTTTTAATGTGTTAATGGGATATAAGAGTGGGTGGCCTTTTATAAGTGAAGTGAGTGGAACACATGTAATTTTTAAATAGAAAATGGTGTTCTTATGTTTTTCACATTCCAAAAGGCACCAAAATGGACCATTATCTAACATTGAGGATATAAATCTGAAATATTACCATAAAATAGTTTTTTGATACGTTTTCTGTCATTTTTAACTCATATAGTTTTAGTAGAACCCCTCGGTAAAACCATTTTAACCTTGACCAGGATAAATATTTTTTTTACTATTTTTACTATATATTATGGTAAAAATTTAAGTTTAATTTATTATATAATTTAAATTTTTCTTTCCCCAAATATGGAACCCATTTTTTCAAATTATATTCAATTAATTTTAAAATTTTAATTTTAAATTAATCTTGAATATTTTACGAGAATGTGGGGTTTCAAAGAGTAAATGTTTAAATGTTTAAAAAAATTTATATCCAAATTAAATATGAAAATGATTTAAAAAAATTCTATTAATATATATATATAATTGAATAATTTTTCATATAAAAATATCTTAAATATTTTTTCATTTTTAAAAATTTTTAAAATAAATTGAAATTCTTAATAAAACCTTGTATATTCCACTATTCATTTAAAAGGTAATATTCTCAGAAAATTCAAAAATTTCACCTGAAGATAATTTTTTAAATTTTTAGTTTAAAAATTAACTATGTTTTTACATGTAAATCTTTTAAAATAGAAAAAATAGTTGTAAAATAATCGTTTAACTGCTTTTGAGAAAATACAAATTTTTAGTGTAAAATTTGAATTATTATAATATTTTTTTTAAATACTAAAGATTATTGTTAAAAAATATATTGAATATATAATATATATACATATTTTTTAAATAATTGAACAAAAGTTATTTTTTAAATTATTATGCTATAATGAATTGAATTTCATGAAAATAGTTTCTTAGAAAACAATTTTCATTATTTTTAATTAGTTTTTATTTTAATTTTTAATTAATTATTAACCATGGAATTAGATTTATAGACTTGTTTTAACTATTTATTTTCTAAACTTCTTTAATCATATTTATACATTGCATTACAACTTCTATGTGATAACTGTCATGTTAAATAATAATATTTTAATATTATGTAACATTTTATTTAAACTCGATGATGCCTGTAACACAAACTAAACATAGTGATGCGTATAAAAAAACTAAAATTATTATTTCAGGTAAAAAATATAAAAAATATTTAATTAATTTGAAAAATATATATTTCACCAAAATCTCAGGGTGGGGAAAAGTAACATTTTAAAAACAATGTTTACTCGATTGTAAAGTATTAGAGATGCCGAAGATTTGTGGGGAAGTACAATCATGTTGATGTGATCCAAAGGTGTAGACTATGACATTTTGAGACAACATTTTTACATGGTTTTACTAAATTGATCAGATGAATTGGGGAACACCGTATTCATCAAACATAGTATGAGATCATGTGGATGATTGAAGAATGTCAAATTCCAGAAGAAATTTCCATGTATAAGGTTATTGAGTTTGAGTAAAATACTTATTTTCACTGGATAGACTTTTCCAGTGAGAAATAATCTGATACAAATCAATAAATTGATTGTTTTCCTGATCTACAGTCTTAAAGTGGTCATGAAATATTGGTTTTCATCGGGTAGACATCTATTAGACTAAAAGATGAATATTTTTATTAACTGAAGAAAAAACCAGCAAGCCACATCACCTCCCAAATCATGGTAGATGAAAATGATGAATTTTTAGGGAATCACCTCTGAAAATAAGATTACAGTTATCCAAGAGGGACCCCATATAGGTATATAAAATAAGAGTCTCTTCAGGACACCTGTTGTTGGCAATTCATCTGTTGCATTGTTCCCTTCTATCCAAGTGTGACCCACACAAATAGTCTTGTTGAGTACCCTTCTAAAATTCCAGATAAGATAAGATATATCCCATGGTTGATGGAAATTCCCTTGGAGTAACCCACCAGGAAGCTTGAATCATACACAACCTCCACAATTTGTATGTTATAGGAGTTACCCAACAAGATTTTGGTGACTATTTCCCTAATTTCAGCTTCCATAGGGCTCTATTCCATGAATAAAGAGTTAAACCTCAGATGATGGTGGCTTCCATTTGACCCACTATCCATGGGTAGTTTCTCCTCCACTATCCAATGAATATAGAGCCCATGGAATAATCCCTTTAAATTTCACTGATGTTTTCCCGCCTTTAATAAGGATGATAAGTTTCACCACTAAGCCTTTCACCCGTACCTAGAAAAGCAGAACAATAATCTTCCTTCACATGCCTTGTTCCTTGCATCACATAATGACCATAACACTATTTTAGGGACCACACTTCTAACATTCACTTCTTATCCCATCTGTCTGGTCCCCTAGAACTAGATTCCAAAAAATATTTGACATAGAATCACCTCCGATGTGGATTCCCATGCAGGTAGTGATGTGATCCCATATTTTTTTCTCCCACTCTATTTGAATGAAAAAATGCCAAACAATATCATGTTGCTACCCTACACAATATAATCATCTAGAATCCAAAGTGACACCCCTCAACTACACATTATTGTTAAACAGAATAGCCTGATTCCTCATCCTCCAAACCAAAAAGTTTATTTTAGCTAGAATATCATTACATTAGAGAAGAGTCTCTCATTCATCAACCTCATTTGAGGTATGACTAATTATCAAGAAATACTAAGAAAAAAAAACATTCTGACATCGACCCCATGTAATCTCACTTGTTACCCTCATAAAGAAAGCTTATAACGATGGAACTCTTTTGGATATTGATACAGTAATGCGCCTAGGAACTCAAGGAAACAAAAATCCTCCCTATATAACAAGTTTAGAACTCAAAAAAATAGAAAAAACATAGGGTTTCCCACCCAATTATCCTTCCAAATCATAATATTCCCTCGACCAACCAACCACTAGGTTTTTGTTAAGATATCCTCTAGATGATCCTTCATGAACCTCAGAATATTTTTGGTTTTCCCAGAATGGTTGGACCATTCCATTCAATCATCAACATATCTTCTCCTTATAAATCATTCCCAACGAAAATTTCCATCAATAATGTCCCTTGCCAACCTCATCAGCATAGACAGAATCGAATCCACCACATAGCATAAAATAATGACAAATTCATTGATAGGATGCGCCAACCTCTTCCATAACATCCAATGATATCATCCCATTTGGTTTACATCCCACAAAAAAGAAATCATCATTTTTTCAGGTTTCCCATTAGTCCCTTTTGGAACTTTGATAATTGATAGTAGATGCCTAGGAATTCAGGTAAGAACACAATTAATCAAAGTGATCCGACCTCCAAAGAAAATGAATTTATTCAATCAATTGTAAATACTGGACATGATCCAGTTGCTGATATTATCAAATTGGTTTTTTTGATCTGACCATTGTATATAGGATCTCCAAGATAAGTCATAGGAAGTTGTCGCCTTTGCATTCCAAGTGAATTCTGAATAATCTTGATATGAATTATTGATCATTTAATGAATATGAACACACTTCATTTACATTGGATGATTCCTTGGCCACTTAAGATGACACATTGCTCCCTAATTTGACTAAAAACATTAAGTGACCTTTTTTTCCATTAAGGAAAAACATAATATCATCTGAAAACATTAGGTGTGACACCATATTATAACTTAACCTGTTAAAAAAGTCCTTGATCTACCCATCCTACAAGATGTGATTGAAATTTCTTTTAAGGGACTCCTGGTTCAAGATGAAGAGATTAGATGTTAAGCGGTCACCTTGGCTGACTCCCTAAATCATCTTCAAAAACCAAAACTCATACTCATCAGAGAAATGTAAAGCCAAGGGGAGGAATAACATTGAATGCACAGATCATAGAACTATTCTCTATAGCCAAACAACCTCATTACTATTATGAGGAATCTCCATTCTAATCATTCATAATCTTTTTCCATGTCGACCTTAATCATCACATTATATCTAATTGTCCTTTTGTTAAGATTATCAACCATTTCACGTGCAATTATAATCACTGCCTAAAATTACTCCCTTGAACAAAAAGTTGTTGTTCCTTTGAGTCCAATCATGAAATAATATTATATTGCCTCATTTTGATGAGACAATTGAGAATATTTAATAAAATTATCAGAGACTATTTGGTATTTTATGATTAAGACTTCAAGAATACTTCAATTTAGGAACTAGAATCACATTAGAAGCACTAACCACCCTATTAAGAGCACCAACTGTGAAAAAATCACACACTACATCTCCAATATGTTCCTTAGTAACATCCCAAGTATCCACATAAAAAGTTCATGTAAATTCATTGGGCACTAATGCACTTTATTTTTTCATGTTGAAATTTTTTTCTTTGATTTCCTCTAACTCTTGGATTCCTTCCATGATTACAAGATCCTTGCCATCCAGAATATTTGGTAAAACCCCATAAATACTACCTAAATATAATCCATGTCCCATCTGGTTCTGATGAAGGTGCTGGGTCTTGCCAGTAGGTCCCCAAAATATTCCATATCCAAAATTCCAGCAGTATTAACATCAGTAGTATAGGATCCATCCTCTAGATTTAAATTGATATTATGAACCAAATTTTTCTCCTTCAACCATGCCTTAAATATTGTGGTATTCCTGTTCCCTTCCTTGATCCCTAAAACTCTTTATTTCTATCTTTATAATCTCACAAATTCTAGGATAATCTTCGATAGTAAACTTTTTTTTCATCTATCACCCCAAAAGTGTTATCATCCTAGTTATCTTAGATCCTTTATTCATGTTGGGAAGTTTCATTATTGATCACATATAGATTGTCATAATTGGACAACCAAATGGAATTCCAAACATTCATGTCCTTCTTATGTCGCAAAAGGTGATTCAATAGTCCCTCCCAAGCACCACCATGCTTGGGCCTCTCCTACAAGTCTTTAACCATATAAATGAATCCATCCTCTTTATGCCAACTACTAGAGTTGCATAACCATTTTCCCCATGGATCCTCCTTCATAAGCAACATCGAAAGTGGTGAGGGGTCTAAAAGATTCATGGTGGTATGAGTAACAATTACCCTTGGAAAGGAGTCAAATCCTTGCAAGTTAGAGAAGCACCAATCTAACCTGATCCAAATTATCCAATTCTATTTACTATTGTTACACCATGTGAATTTATTAACCTTGATTTCCAAGACCATTAATAAATTATTATACATGAAATCCTTTAATAATTTCATATATTTGGTAGATAACATTGATCCTCCCATTTTCTCAGAATGATTTGAAATATGGTTAAATGACCCCCAATAAACCATGGGAGGTTGGATGGATTAAAGTGTGAAATGCTATAACTATTAAAAATCATGTTTAAGACCTCACAGCTAGCATAAGTAATGAAAATGAGAAGTTCACTTCCTATTGAGATGATTTTTGGGGTTATAGTTTAGGACGATGTAGACACGAAGTCCACCAAGACCAAATGTTTCCAAAATAACAAGATGTACATGTTTCATGGGTTTGCACACAACCAGTTTCCAAAGCCCATACTCTAGGAAAATTAAGGCATTCGATCCCCCCATGTTTTGGATCCATAATATCCATTACCATGACCTGAAAGCGACAGGATTCTGTAGAGATGAATTTTATTTTAACATGTGCCCCTAAACCCCTGACATTCTAGATAAGAAAATAAATCATAGTTGTCAGGATGGTGTGGCCTTGAAGGTGGAAGTACCTAGTATTGGAATTGGGTTACCACAAGATGTATCACATGATATTTTTCTTGTAAGAGGTATATTGTCCACTAAAAAAAAGAGCAGTTTTTTTTTCATTTATTTACTTTTGAAAAAAGGAGTTGTCACACCTAGTTTTTCTTTTCTAATATTATGTTCACGTTTGTTGGAAATATTTGTCTTCATTTTGATTTATAGGTGTGAAGAGGGATACATATTGAAGTGTTTGTTCATATAGTTTTTATCTCATAGTTTATCCTCAATTGTTTTGGGAGTTCTTTAAGAAAATTTGGGATTTCTGGATTTGCATTGGCCTGTGGACGGTTGGCGAATGGTTTTGAAAACCATGCAGCAATGCCCAAGAAACCAGGTGGCCAGGTGACATTTTGGGACAAAGGCATTTGGTACAGTTTGTTCACAATTTGGATATAGTGTTTCCAAACCATTCTTGTGCCTCAGTGTGTCCCGTAAGGGGAACACGGTTGGTTTATGATTTGGTTAACCGTGCGGCCAAACAATATGAGAAGCCAAATAATAAAAAGTGTGAAATTCCAGTTATACGATTATGGGAATTTTACACAAAATACACCCATTTATTCCTCTACCTATTTTATACATCCCTAGGGAGGCCTCTACTTGTTTCTCCAAGATTCATTTTTTAGGGTGTGGATCTAAATATTTATTCAAATTTTTGGGAAAATTTCTCAAGTTAATCTCTTCTCTTCATTCTCCCTCTTCCTTTTCCTTCCATTTCATCTTGAGTTTCTCTTATCCCATGGTCATTTCATCCTTATTTTTGGATTTATCGTAGTTTTATGTAGGGGTATTGTTCTTTTCGGGCCCCTGTTTGTAGATCTAGGGTTTTGTAACCCTCATGGAGTGATCTCGGGCCTACGTTGTTGATGCGACATGGATTCATGGTAGATATCCCATTCACTTTCCTTTGTAATTTAATAATATTTGATTTCATGATTTTAGAACCTTTTTTACATTCGAAATATTGTTATATGATCCTTGGATATGTTTTTTGGTGTGTAAAATGGTGTTTTGTGCTTTGTTTTGTGATAAATATTGTAGTTTTGTTATCAATGTGAACACATAGTGTTTAATAAAATGTCTTGTTAGCTTTCATACATGGTTTTTTATATTTAAAACATTATTTGAAAATGTAAATGAATTAATTGCATGTGAAATGACGTTTTGGGTTCCTTTTATGAGTTCCCAATGTGGTTTTGATTTTCAAAATGGGATTTTTTTATGAGATTTCAATGTGGTTTTTCATGTGAGGGTGGTTAATGGCCCGTTTGGAATTTTTGTAATTATAGTTTTTCCTTGAAAATGTGAAGTGAGTGTTTTAATGTGATTTTTAAATGATTTTTAAATGGAAAATGGTGTGCCTACATTATTTATGAATTGTGGATTTGTATCCTTTATAAATGTTGTTTTTGTGAAAAATGCTTAAAGGCCTTTTTGGCAATGTTGTGAAAATAGTAAAATTGTTTATTATGAAAATATCCATTGGATGGCTCTCATCCCTTGTTCATATTCAATGTTTGGGATTTTCTCACTATGGAAACCTCATGATCCATTACTATAGATTCTCAGTATGGAATCCTTGTGTGTAATTTTTACTATTGCTTGAGACCAGTATTTGGGTGACACGAGGGGAGGCATGTTTTGGGTTCTTATTATTATATGGTTGTGATTAAATTATCAGTTCGCATCAGTTGGATCACAACCTTTATACCTGAGACATGTGAACCTGACAAATTAAGAGAATTTTTTGAGAATGGTTGTTTCACTGGATAGTTTATGAAAAAGCTAGAATCCCATAATAGGTGGATATATTTGGGTTTATTTCTATGGGATTTCCCCTTGATCCATACTCATCTTGGGTGTCTAGGAGTGTTAGGCAGTTTTTTGATTTCATCCTGTGTGGAATGCTATTAGGGATGGGTATTATGTATTAGTATTCTATGGATTATTCAAAATCTCCTAGCTTCACCCATGTCTATTAGCACATATCTTCATGCAGTGGTGATTGAGATTCTTTGATACACTTGTGTGTTTACTTATATTTCCCTTATTAGGTAATGTTTTTAGTATTCTCATTGTAGGGTTTTTTTTCAAAAGTGATGGGTTTTATTCAAAATGGTTATGAAAAATGTTTTTAAAGTAAAATTGTTTTATTCTATTTTGTTCCATTTGAAAAAGAATGAATCACTTTCCCCTTGAAATGAAAATGTATCTCTTTGGGAAATAAACATGGTTTTTGAAATTATGGAGGGAAATGGACAATAGTTTGTTTTTAAGTAATTTTTTTATAAAATCTTACATTGTTATATTTTATCTCAAACTTGAAGATGATGTTTCTTTTATTTTAAAGGAACTAAATTGGGAATAGATTATCTGGTTATCCTATTGAGTTTTAATACTCACACCTAGAGTCCATTTTTATTTTTAGCCTTTAGTGAAGGTTCCATCTTGAATTCTATCACATTGGATGATGGCGGTTCCCTGTGTGGAGAGTATCCCATGGGGTCACGTGGATATAGTGAAGTTATCTCATTCAATTTGATTTATTTTATATTGGTTGTACATTTTAACCTTATGTAAAAGATTTTTAGTTTGGTATTATTATATGTGTTGGGAAGTTTTTCTTTCTTTTCATTGTTTAGTTTTTTTGGGAGAAATCATTCCCTTTGTGTACTCTGTTGATGCCCGACATTAGTTGTTAGCATGTGGGGATTGGGAATGTCCTTCGGCCATGCTAATTATTGGCTCGTGTAACAGATTTTGGGTTTTTCCTGCTTGGTTCATGAAAAAATGGTATCATAGAAGTTCATCTATTCAGAGGACCATGTGTTTTAGAGCACCCTTCATTACTTGAGAATGTCTAGGAAGATGGAGTAGGATTTTTGGCACCCAAGAGGTAAGTGAAGGAAGAGCGTTGAAAACTCTTGATCATTATGATCCTCAAGTTTCTATGGGAAGTCTGATTTTGTTTGATTCTTTGGTATGTATGGGTTTTTTGGTTATTGTGGTAAGAAAAGGGGAGTTGGGATAATGGTCATATTGAGCTCATAGGTACTGGAAATCCTTGTGGATCCAGGATCCTGGTCCTAGAAATATCTAATGTAGGTGGTGTGTTTGGAAAATGGCCTCCAACCATAGGGCCAAGTCCCCCATTGACAATAGTTCCACTAGTGAGTCTCTTTGATTCTACATTGAATTCTAAAAATTGTTTTGAAAAACCCTTGTGTTAGAATCATGAATTATGGGTTTTAGTGGTATTTTATGGATATTGGAAAGTGGGAAATGGGATTTTTATAAATAAACATGTGGAAGGCCTTATAAAATTAGGTTTTAAATTATGACATCTTGGTTGTAAAATTGTAAAGACTTAATGAAATTATGATTTTACAATTAAAACATTGGGGTTTATGGAATTTTTTTTTGAAATAGGTTGTTTTCATTGGAAGTTGTTTTAAATGAAAATGAGTGGGTTTTTGATCAAATGGTTTTGGTAGAATGAGGTTTATTGAATTACTGGGAGATGTTTTGAGTTAAATGAAAGAGATTTTTGGTGGAAATCATGGGTGTTTTATTTTAAATCATGTTAAAATGGTTTGATGTGTGGAATCTAAAAAAATATTATCAGCTTTGTGGTTAGTGAGCCTTTGGAAGGTTCATGATTTTTGAATCAGGTTGAATGTTTTGTCTTGGAAAATGAGGATTGTTAGAACTCAATTTTTCACTCAAGAATGGAGCCATTGAATTTCAGCCTTATCTTTTATTTTGGACATAATATAGATGACAAATGGGTTAGTGAATGCCTTAGGGGTGTCTGGGGCATGTTTGGAGACCAAATCCCATATTTTTGAAAAAACAAGCTTGGTGTGTGGTTTAGAGTAAACCGTGAAAGAATGATGCACAATTTGGAAACCTGTGCGGATTGTGTTTTCTTGGATAGAGACACCTCACACTATTGGTGCACGGTTAGAGAATGACCATGCAGACTAACTGTGCGATCTGCCCTTTTTCCAAGGTATGCATGCATGGTTTGCATATGGTTTTCAAATTGTGCAGAAAAACCCTGTACAAGCCTTTTATCTATGTAATTTTACAAATTTTCTCATAATAATCTATTAACCCTCCTTCCTCCTAATATGGGAACCTGTGGGATTAAAACATTTTCCAATTATTTTGGATATTTTTTAATACCTAAGGTAGTAATAAAGAGTTCTGGTTCATCCGGGATATATTCTATCTTCCATTCATCACATTAGATGTGCAACAGTAAGTACTCGAGTCTGTTTAAGACTTTCCTCTTCTCTCTTGCTCTTGGACAATTTATCAGGGTATGAGTGTTTTTCTCCATTTTGTAGATCTACTTTGATATGATTCAAATAATGGGAAAATACTAGATTATGAGAGTCTTACAACCCTAAGGTGGGTGTTCTATTACACATCCACCATGTTCATCAATTTTGGAAATTTTCGTGTGGGGACCAATGATTTAATCGAATGTTGTTTATCAAAAATTTTATTCCATGCTTATACTCACTATAACTATATGGTTATGATATTTCAAAATCTGTGATTATTTTTTCGGGGTTATTCCCATAAATCCATTCATCCCACATAGGATGTTGTTCCATAATTTTTGTTTTCGTGTTTTGACACGTTTGATCCACTGTTCGAGTGTGCCTTGGATTTTCCCTCCTAAGGTTAAGCATTTCTCTATCAAATGGATTGTTTATATTGTGAATTTAATAATGTCAAGTAGAATTTTTTCTCACCACATGAACCTCCTAATGTAAGTGCTTCAATTTAATAATAAAATGTGAAATTTGAATTCTAAAGTATACTAAGTATTGGACTTGGACATAAATGTAAAGGAATAGATGGTTTCATGTCTGTAGTACTGCTTACCAAATTAATGGAAGGTAGAAGAACGAACCATGAATATGGAAGTGCCTTAAATGGATAAAATGAATGGTTTCATGCTAATTTTCCTTATCACACTAATGAAAGGAAAAGGCTTAGACCAAATGACTTAATAAATGTTACTTCCACTATTTATCTATGTATACATTGATCTGATGTGATACAATTTGGTAATGATGTAATTGTCTCCCCATGGACACAACTTAGTCCATCACTACTAATCTGATGCCTCTAGAATACAAGGAGATGTGTTTGAGGCCATGTGGCCCACCGGGCTTGGGGAATCCATTAGGTGGTATCCGGGTCTGGGACATAACACATTGGTATTAGATGAGGTTTCCCTTTCATTATTTACCATTTGGAGACAATAGATTGGAGATTAGGAATTCTTGGGGGTTGTTCATAATCTATTTTTGGGCATCATGAACCCACATTCAGGGTAAGAAAAATGTTTCCTAAATTATAATTGTAGATATGTTTTTTCTTATTACAGTTGATATTATTTCACCATTGGGTGATGCACATGTAGTCTGGTGTTTTTGATTTTTACTCTATTAGATTATTTTCATTCATCCTTGACCCAATGATATGTGGGAATGGATCATTGTTACATGAATCATTACAGGCACCTAGAATTCTCATGTCATCCATATTGTCATGCCATATAGTTGCATTTCACTGCTTTGCATTGCTTGATATGCCTATGATTATTGAGTGATGCTGTGATAGTTTGAATATACTTGTATTAATCTTGGATGAAATTGAGTTATTCAAGGTCTAGGTTCATGAGGTGTATGATCCATCATGGGTTGGAATGAGTAATATACCGAGTCAGGACATTATGCTATAAATAAATGGGTGTCGTTTCTAGTGACAAGATTATGGGAATTGATTCACCTGAAATGGATATCCATTATAAAGTGAATTATGAAATATAAAATGAATTGGGTGCACATAATTATCCCTCATTGTCATTTTTATGAAATCTAAATGAGTGAACATGGTAATTTAATGGAAAATGAAATGAAACTTATACTTGAGCACTTATCGATACCTGGTCGTCTAAGCGGGTAGTTGGGGTATTATGCCTTGGGTGGTGATTTATATTACGCTCATCTTACTCTAGTGATGTTATCTTAATGTTTATATGAATTTTATGAGATGTGTTCTTGGAAATTTTACATCAATGTCGCCATGATGTCCTTATGTCATACTCTTGGAGGGATGCAGTGACCATGCTCTAGACGTGGTGGGCCATGAGCTCCCACTATTCCCTCTAGGAGTGCCACTCGAGGATCCACCTGTTTCAACTGATTTGGGAACCAATTCCCTTGTTCATGAAAGTTTCCTATGTCATATGTAGTCCACGAATGTTGTTCCCTGGCTTTCACCTATGATGACAAATCTAACTTGTGAGTTCTAGTATCAGCATCCTCCTACATTCTCAGGGGATGACAATCAACAGGTTACTAAGTCTTGGATAGAAGCCACCCTATCTATCATTGATCATCTGGAAACACCTCTAGAGTTCTTTTACATTAAATTAGGTAGGGATTTGGAATAGCACGATCAGTTTTGGATGAGGAGGAGGTCATGGCCATGGTATCCAGACCCCTGATCACCAGTAGCGATAGCAAGGCAGTTATGGTCATGGTAGTCCATCTATTGCATAGGGACATGGAAGGGGCCAATTGAATGCACTATAGTTGATACATGGGAATCGGGCTGTGGTACCATCCACAGTATGAGGTACTAGTCTTGTGGCATCTACTATTGTATCTACTTCATTTGATATAGGTTCTTCGAACTCTTTTATCTCTATATCTATTAAAAGGTCTCGAACTAGAGATTCAATATCACTATGGTGTAATCACCCTAGATACACCATTATGGGTATGAACAGAGGGTATAAACTAGTTTAGGGACTATCACCTTGAGGTAGGTATTTACCCTTTATTATGGAACCTATTTATTCTTGAGGTGACTTGATTCGATGTCATTTTTAGAATGGAATGGTTGGTTAACTATTAGAATTTTGTATACTGGTATCGCCACAGGGTAACTTTTACATCACCAAAAGGCAGAAGTTATATATACAAGGGTGAGTGGTATGTCTATGTTGGTAGAGATGGACTAGAGAATCATGGGATAGGTGGAGTGACTACCCATATTGAAAATATCTATGTAGAGGATAAGGGTTTTTTGACAAGATGTTTTTTCTCCAGTAGTGGATCATTTTAATGACGTATTTCAGGAAAAAATTTCTGGCTTCCCTCCTAATAAATCAGTAGAGTTTAAAATAAATATTCTATAGAGAGAATCTCTAGTGTCAATTTTTTCATACAGGATGGAACCTAAAGAGCTTTAGGAGATAAAGTTATGGTTAGAGGATTTAAAGGACAAATATTTCATATATACAAGTACATACTTTTGGGATTTTCATTTTCTTTTTTCCATAAAGGAATACTGAACCTTAAATCTATGCGTGGATTATAGAAGGTTTTACCAGCTTACGGTCAAGAACCAACATCCACTTCCTTAAATAGATGATCTCTTTGTCTAGCTCTATTGAGAAAAGGTCTTCTCTAAGATCGATTCGAGATTGGGTTATCATCAGGTGCGAGTTAGATCGTCAGAAATACCCCATACAACCTTTAGTAGTAGGTTTATTATGTATGAGTACCTTACAATGTCATTCGTTCTAAAAAATTCACCCTCCATTTACATGGATTTGATGAATAGGGTTTCCCACCCCTATTTGGACTCTTTTTTCATAGTCATTGTGTACGTCTTCTTGGTGTATTCTCACTCATAGCAACCATGCCAAACATCTTGAGATCATTCTGAGTACACTGAGAGAGCATTCAATTTATTCCAAGCTTTCTAAGTGCCACTTAGGGATCAACAAATATCACTTCTTGGGTCATATTATCTCAGAATTAGGAGTATCAATTGACCCTGAAATGGTTAGTGTTGTAGTTTAATGGGATCATCCCGGGAAAATTTTTTATATATGAAGTTTCTTGGGGATTTCTGGATATTATAGGATTTTATATAGGATTTTACCACCTTGATTCACCTCTTATTGTACATAAAAAGAAGGGTGTCAATTAAATATGGTTAGAATCATGTCATAAATCCTTTCAAGAACTGAAAGGGGGTCATGTTTCCTCAACTATTCGGACACGTATGGATCTAGGTATAGTTTATACAATTTTATGTGATGCTTCAGGCATCGGCATAGGAGCAGTGCTGATGTAGGGGGACAGAGTTGTTGTGTATAGATCATAAATGTTGAGGCCTCATGGGAGAAACTACCTGATGCATGTCCTTGATATATCATCAGTTTTCCATGCCTAACATAGTTGGAGACATTATCTATTGGGTTAGAACCTTGTGGTGTGAACATACCACAATATCCCCCAATATATCTTTTCAAAACATGACTTGAACCTCAGACAGTGAATATGGGTCTTGCATATATAATTATTTGATTTTTAGCTTGACTATATGCCTTGGAAGGGAAATGTAGTTGTAGAAGTGGTGAGTTTTAAAAATAAAACACATGCCATACAGGTAGCCAATGATTAATGGAAGTTAATATACCTCTTACATGAGATGCATCTAGAGTTTCATGACCATCATGAAGCATATTACCTATCAACTTTGGCAGTTACCTCTTCTATACTTGAGAAGGTGAGGGGTTGAAAATTCTCAAATATTGATGGTTTGGATCTCCTTGAGAGTATATCAAGAGATAACTCACCTCTAGATTGATCTATAGACATAGGTGACATCCTATGTCTATGTGGACATATCTCGGTTCCTACAGATATGAGATATGAGTTGGTGAAGGAGTATCACACCTCCCAGTTTGTTGTTCATCATGGAATCTCAAAGATGTATGGAGACATCTGATGCTAGTATTGGTGGTCTGGGAAGAAATTTAAGAAATGAGGCTTTATCACTAGGTGTTCCGCCTATCAGTAGGTTAAGCCAGAGAACCATATACCTGATGTCTTACTACAACTGCTTCTAGACCCAGAATGGAAATGTGAAGATGTTTCCATGGATTTATTGATTATTTTTCCGTGGTTTCTGAGGTGAATAGATTCTATATGGGTATTCATTGAAAAACTAACAAAATCATCCCACTTCATACCTATTTGGGAAACATTCTTACTCGATGAGTTGAGAAGACTGTATGTCTCTGAGATCATATGACTCCATGGGGACCCTTATACAATTGTTTCAGATATGGACACTCATTTCAAATCATGGTTCTAGAAGGGTTTTCAAAAGGATATTGGAACACAAGTTCTTTTATGCATATATTTTCACCCTCAGACCAATGGAAAATTAAAATAGACAATATAGGTTCTAGAGGGTATGCTCTATGTATGTGTCCTTGATTTTGGCGGTTTAAGGGGGAAGCATATCCCTCTCATTGATATGGCTTATAATACAAGTATCTAGGTGAAAATTAATATGGATACTTGTGAGGCCTTATATGGTGGGATATTTTGTTTACCCCTATGCTGGATAGAGGTAGGTGAGAAAACACTAATAGGCTATCATTTCATTTTGCAGACATCAGAACTGGTTTAGCTGATCTGAAAGTGTATGAATATTGCTCAGTCTAGAAAGAAATCTTATGTCGATATCCATCAACAACCTCTAAAGTATGAGGTTAGGGATCATTTTTTTATTTTGGTATCACACATGCTCAGGAATATATGGTTACAAAATTAGGGAATGTTTTTCTTTTTATTTTATAGGGCTATTTTAGATTCTAGAGACAGTTGTGCCGACAACTTATCGGTTAATACTACCTCAGAGGTACCATGCCATACACAAAGTCTTCCATGTTTTACATCTTCACCAGTATCATACTAATCTATCTCATAATTTTTATCCCAATGAAGATGAATTATATGTTGATTCTACCTTTGATGAGTTTCTAGTAAGCATCATTTCCAGGAGCTCTAAGGCTCTATGAGGCTGGTATGTTGCTCTAATATGGGTAATACAGTAGCATGACCACATGCAGGATGAGACTTGGGAAAGGAAAGATGACGTATGTGCCCAATGAAAAGAATTATTCTCAGACCGTGTTTCAATACCCTTGGAAGTTGAACTCAAGGATGAGTTCTTTTAAGGGGGGAAGATTGTAAGAACCTGGTTTTTTCACTCAGGTATGGATCCTTTAAATTTTAGTCTAATATTTTATTTTGGACCTAATATGGATTCTTAGTGGGTTATTGAAGTTCTTATGGGTTTCCAAGGATTTTTCAGAGATCAGAACCCATATTTTTGTGAAAACAGGCTTGGCGCACGATTTGGAGTTAACTGGGCAGGAATGTAGTATTATCTGGGAAATCGTGCAAATTGTGTTTTCTCAGATAGATCACCCTCGCACGGTAGGCACATGGCTATGAATCCTAACCATTAAAACACCCCTTCCACCAAGGTAACAGTGCATGGTTTTCACATGGTTTTTCAAACTGTGTGAAAAAACCTTGCACATGCTATTTTTATGGGTAATTTTAAAACATTTCTCTTAATTATCTATCAACCCTCTTTCTTCATCCTAATACGAGAACTAGTAGGATTAACCACTTTTACACTCATTTTGGAGCTTTTTTAAGACTTAAGGTAGGAAAAAAGATATATCTTTATCCGAGGTCGGTTCAAACTTTCGTTCATCACATTGGATGCGAAACGGTAAGTACATGAGCATGCTTAAGCCTTTCCTCTTCTCTCTTTCTCTTGGTCTAGTTATCACGGTATGATCATTTTTCTCCGTTTCATATATGTACTCCTATAAAAGCCAAATAAAAGTACAAAACTGGAGGAGTAGAGTCATAAAACGTTAAGGTGGGTGGTCTATAACTCATCCCTCAATTTTGTTGATTTTGGAAATTGCCAGGTGGGGCCCACCAATATCATCGGCTGTCATTTATAGAATTTATATTCCATGGTTATAAATGTTAGAACATTATGGTTATGTTATTTTCAAATGATAGATTAGTTTTTATTGGTTATTCCCACAACTCCATTCATCCCATGTAGTATGTTGTTCCATAATTTTCGTTTTAGTGTTTTGAAACGTTTGAGCCATTGTTCGGGTGTGCCTTGGCTTGACCCTACTATGGGAAAGAGTTTCTATATTAAATTGGTTGTTTATATGTTGAATTCTATAATGTCAAGTACCATGTAGGTTAAACACTTAACATGCCTAAGGTAATTTCCTCATTTTGACAATAAAATTTGAAATGTGAATTGAAATATATACTATGTATATGAATTGGACCTAAATTTAAATGAATAGTAGGTTTCATCTTCGTAGCACCCCTTACCAAATTAATAAGGTAGTGGAATGAACCTAGAATATGGAATATTCCCTAAATAGATCAAATTAATGGTTTCATGCTACATGGCATTATCGCGCTAATGAAAGGAAAGGCTAGAACCAAATGACATAATAAAGGTTTCATGCTACCTGACCTTATCACACTAATAAAAAGCAAGGCAGAAACCAAATGAAATATTATGGATTCATAATCAAATAGGAATGGCCTGACTCGATCTCACCATGGATATCTGATTGGCGAATTCCATGAGTTCTTAGGAACCCCATTATGATACATGGGTACAACATGCTTAGGTTAAGACCCACCTAGATCCTAATCCTTGACTATTATATGGATTCATAGGTCGACACCATAGGATCCCTTTTATATCATTATAGGATGACTAAGATACACTCCTTGGATCCATCATTAACAAGTCGGTTCGATGGTCCAAGCACATCAGGACCAGTCATTTCATAGCCCCATTTTACCTTGGATGAACTCTTAAGACTCAGTAGGAATCTCATTTTGGAATTATTTGGACTATTCTCATTGGATTACGCTCTTACCCCAGACCATGATATAGTTATTACTGAGTTGGAAACCCTTGAGGTCTACGTCTACTAGGTTATTACCTTGACACTTCACTATTAAAGATCACTACAGGTTCCCTTGTTACATCATGGAACCTTCACTATTATTAACATATGACATATTATAAACTAGTAACAATCAAATAATGAATTGGTTACATGTTCATATTCTAGATAACAGATGCAACATGTACATGGGTATTTAGTTACATTGTAATTATTTACTTTATATATCAATGCTTGCACACTGTTTCATTTCCATTACACATTCCAGATGTTATAAAAACCATTGGTGGTGGCCCATTTAGATTTATCTCACACCCTCTTTGGGCACCGTTTGGTACTCAAAGTAGATTACAAGGTTGCATGTTTTGACAAAGGGAATCATACAACCTCAAACACTTGATTTCTTATTGTTTCGTATGTAGCTTGATAGTAGGGGACTAAGTTTGATATTAGGATACTAGGCATAGTCTTTGATTTCTATTTTTTTCTTATATGGAATAGGTTATGCTTTCTATCTAGTATCCATGTTTTCCAGTTTTCTAGTGACATGAAATATCATCAGTTGTTGAATGTTATTCCATTTGTTTCAGTTATTTTAACTATTGCCTCTATTCTCCGTTGTGCCTTTTGTTTTCTTATATTTCTTCCTCTATTTTTCTATGTTTACATTCATTTGTTTAACTACTCTATGTTAATGAGGGAATATTCTCCCCATGAACACACCCTAGGCCCTCGCTTCTAGTCAGCAGCCTCTCAAGTTCGGGGAATGCACATGAGGCCATGTTGTCCACTAGGATTGGGGAACCCATTAGGTGGCATCCAGGTTAGGGACCTCACAAGGACGTTTTATTTTATCCTTGGTGTTCTCATGGGTTCTCACATGCATTGTGGTACATGCTAATGTGGATGGATTCCCGATATGGCATGGTGGATGGGTGCTCATGGTGGCTTCGAAACATGCATGTGAGTGAGACTCAAATGAATTCCAATGGATATTGTTCAACCCATCAGGATATTATTAAATTAAACATGTATTAAAAATTAATGTTTTTATGTTAATAATGGATTGTTTTCCTCTATTCAATGATTGAAACCTATGCAGTGTTTGTTCTTGAAGATAGTGGTTGATGGGTTGGCCTTGATTTAGTTCTTGGCTTTATTTATTCCCAATGGTTATTCTCATAGAGCTTCAATTGGTGACTATGACACATCTATGAGTTATTTCTCCATTCAAAGGATTCATATTTGATTAGCCTAAGGATTTATTTCTTGATTTTCACAGGATAAACCCACATCTATTTTATAGTCAAATGGTTCCTCTCAAAGAGGAAGAGTGGATATCAATGATCGATATGATGTTTATCCTCATCGAGTATCCCGAGTTTCTCAAGGTTATGTTTTCAAATTTCATTCTTGAAGTTTCACCATGGAAGTGGTGGATGTTGGTATCTTAGAACAATCCTTGTGAAGATCATACATGAGAGTTCTTTAAGGCTTCATTCATCCATCAGTATTTTTCTGAGAAAAAAGGGTGAAAATGGGGATTTAGATGAGTTTATTGTAGCAAGGATATGGATCGGTGCTGGAGTATATGCATCACTTTGTGGACCTATTTCTTTCCCTTCCAATTTATATTTTGAATGGTCCCATAAATACTCAATGTTTTGAGGATGGGCTTCATCCTAATCTGTAATATAAGGTTTAAATGATCAATTTAGTCTCTTTTACCAATGTGGTGATGCAATCCAATGATTTGAATTTGTGATAACAAGTGTTCTAGAGGTATTCCTTCCTCCTTCAATCCCACTATGCGTTTGGGAGAATTCAGGTAAGGAGGTAGGAAAGCGACTGTAATCTATAGAAGATGGTCATGGAATAAAAAGTCCTTGGGATCTTTCATCAACCTCTTCTTGGAATTATATTCTAGTGTGTTATTAGTTTGGAATATTATGCAAGAATAATCTGTTATGTCCTAGTACTCAAAAACATTTCCATGCTTGTGGATGCATGGGTCACTTGCAATGGTTTTGTCAGGGCATTTGTAGAAAGCATCCTGGAGCCAACTCTCAAAAGTGATGTGTGGTTAAGAACATGTTTATAGTTTTTTTTTTGTAAGTGTCCACCTAGTTATATGGGTTCGTTGGTTGTGGTGGTTGTGTTGATGGTGTTTTGGGTGTTTCAAATGTAATAGATTATGTGAATGTTTTAATGAACTCATGTTTCCAATAGAAGTGTGATTTTTATTTCTAAAATTATAGTGTTTTCTTTTTATCTTATATGGTGATGTGTTTCCTGGGATGGGATTGTCAATTACTGACTATGAGAGCGAAGATGATTCAATCATCAGAGCTCCTTACATAGGTCTCGGAGTGAAGTCAGTGCATAGTCATGAATATCAGGGTTTTGGGGAGTGTTGGCTGAGTTCTTCTCCCCTCCATTTGGGAGTGGGTAGTTTAAATTCTCATATTGTGCTCTTCTTATCCTTGGTTGGTATGCCTACATGGAAGGGTTTTGGTTGGACTCTGTGGGAAAGTCCTAGCGTTAACTTGTGTTGAGTTTTTATTTTTTTGGTGCTGGTTAGTTCCTAATGGTGGGAGACCCATCATGGGTCTCATTGAGTTTTCTCTTATGAGGTTTTTGGGTGCTAATTTTTTTCTAATGGTGGGTAGTACATTCAATCCTCCCTTGAAATCAATGGATTTTTCCTGTGCTATTCAGTTTGGGTGAGCATTGGGATTCTTGGGATAAAGCACAATGGTATTGTGCTCAGCATGGTTGCAGATGTCAAGGATTGATCTTGACATAGATTCTCGAGCAGTGGTTTCAGGTTGTACTCTTGTTTTAGGTAAGAGGTACATGTTTTGTTTTGTAGGGGGTGAGATGGTGATAGTTTTAATGGTTGGATCATCTATTTACAGAATCCTTACTCATTGATTGATAAACTAGAAGATGTTGTGGATTTTGGGGGCATAAATCATAAATGGTGGGGAGAATTTTAACACATGGTTTTTCTTTTCTTATATTATGTTCTGGTTCGTTGGGATTCTCAGTCGTTATCTCATGTTATAGATTTGATGAGGGTTAAATTTTGATGTTTTTCTTTGTCTGTTTTTTATACCATAGCTGATCCTTATTTTATTTGGGAGTTCTTGGATATAATTTGGGATATTTGTCTTGGTAGTGGCCTATGCACATTTTAGCAAACCGTGTGACCAAACACGGGTAACCGTGTGGGTAAGGGACATTTTGGGACATAGGCATTTGACATATTTTGTGAGTGGTTTAGAAACTGTGTGTCCAAACCATGCTCATGGCCAAGTGAGTCCAATAAGGGGCACAAAATTGGTGTGCAGTTTGGTAAATCGTGTGGCCTAATTGTGCGAGCTGCCCAAATCTTTAAAAATATGAAATTCCAATTATACCCTTATGGGATTTAAACCCCAAATCCACCCATTTAATTCTCCACCTGGTTCATACAGCCCTAGGCAGGCCTCCCTTTGTTTCTCCAAGCTTCCTTCTTCCTCATTAGGAGTGGATCTAAGAATTTCATCATCATTTTGGGAAAATCACTCAAAGTAATATTTTCTATTCATCCCCCTCTTCCTTCTCATTCTATTTCATATTACAGTTCCCTTCTCCCATGGTCATGTCGACCTAGGGTTTGGTTTTCCCCATTTTAATGTTGGGATTTTTGTCCTTATAGGGCCCCTCATCGTAGATCTTTTTTTTTGTAACCCTTGTGGAGTGATCTCGAGCGCGCGTTGTTGATGTGTCATGGATTATAGTAAGGTTTCCCATGAGCATTCCTTTATATTTTATGAATTCTTGATTTCATGCTTTTAGAACGTTCATTACATTCTAAATATTGTTCTATGATCCTTGTATAATTTGTTTGGTGTGAAAAATGGTGGTTTGTGCTTTGTTTTGTGATAAATATTGTTGTTTTGTTATCAATGTGCACACCTAGTGTTTGATAAATTGTCCTGTCAACTTTTGCACATGGTTTGTGATATTTAAAACATTATTTGGAAATGTAAATGAATTTATGGAATGTGAAATGATGTTTTGTGTTCCTTGTATGGGTTTTCTAAGTGGTTTTAGATTAAAAAAGGGGATCATGTATTGGATTTCAATGTGGTTATGCATTTGATAGTGATTATTGGCCCATTTGGATTTTTAAAAAAAATATGTTATCCAAATGTGACATGAGTGTTTTAATGGGATTTTTTAAATGATTTTGAAAGAGAAAATGATGTGTCTACACTTTTTATGAAATGATGATTTATATCGTTGATAAATGTTGGTTTTGTGAAAAATTCTTAAAGGCCCATTTAGGAACCATGTGAAAATAATAGAACTATTTGTTACGAATAACTCTATTGAATTATTCTTATGTTGTGTTCATATTCAATGGATGATATGTTTTCCTTGTGGATTTATTGTGATCCATTATTAGAGATCCTCAGTATGGACTCTTTGTGTCCTCTTTATCCTATGGCATGAGAATGGTCCTTGGGGGGACTCGGGGTGAGGCATGTTATTGGGTTATTATTATTATATTATTGTAATTGGATGCTCGGTTGGAATAAGTTGGATCAACTGCTTTATACATGAGACATGATAACCTAGAACAGTGAGAGAATTTTCATTGAAGAATTGCTGCCTTGGATAGTTTACACACTAGCCGGTTGCCCATAGTAGGTGGATATATATTGGGTTTATTTCTATGGGATTTTCCCCTTAGTCGGTTTTGAGAAAGGGTGTCCGGGATTGTTGGGGTGTTTTTGATTTCATAGTGTATGGAATGCTACCAGGGATGAGTCTCATGTATTACTATGTTATGTATTATTCACGATCTCCTAGGATCACCCATGTCTATTAGCACATATCTTCTGGTAGTGATGATTGAGATGTTTGGCTATACTGGTGTGTTTATTTTCATTGCCCTTATTATGAAATGATTTTAGTATTCTCATGTGTGGTGTTTTTCTGGAAAATTGATGGGTTTTCATCTAATGGTTTATGAAAAATGTTTCTAAATTAAAAGTGTTTTATACACTTTTGTGCCATTTGAAAAGGAAAGAATCAATTTTCCCTTGAAATGTTATGTTCTTGCTTTTGGTAATGAATTTGGTTTTGAAATGATGTAGGGAAATAGATTATAGTTATTTTGAGTAATATTTATAGAAAATATTACTTTTATATATTGTATCTCAAAATAGAATTCAATGTCTCATTTATTTTAAAGGAAGTTCATTGGGAATAGATTAGCGGGTTAATTTATTTAGTTTTAATACTCATTCCTATATTTCATTTTTGTTTTTAGCCTATGGTGCAGTTTTTATCTTGAGTATCATTTTCCTGGATGGAAATGGTTCTTTGAGTGGAGAGTGACCCACGGGTCACATGGAGATCGTGTGTTCATCTTGTTTTGTTGGTATTATTGTATTGTGGTTGTACCTTTCAGTTTTACGTAAAATCTGTTCAGTTTGGTATTGTAATATGCATTAGGGTGTATGGTTTTTTTCAGTTTATTAATTTATTATTGAATGAAATCATTCCCTTTGTGTAGAGACCCAAAGCTTAACGTACATAGACATTACATTACTTTAGTGGAATACTTAATACATAACAAAAACAGACACACAAGGATCGTACTGGTTTAGTGTCTTTGGAAGCTCGGAATATAATCTTATACTCGTGGTGAAAGATCTTCAACATCTCCCATAAGATCTTCCCATTTTTGTTTTATTACCTAAAACATTTATTTAAATCCTAGGGAAAGGAAAACATATAAAGGGTGAGCTCAAATGCTCAGTAAGAGTAACCATGGATAAAATAAAACAAATCATATACATTTGAACATCAAAACATGAACTTAATATTTAAACATCAAAATCTTGAGCAATGACATAAATCATGGAAGTACGTAAGGCATAGATCATAAAGGAACATTAATCATGATAAAATATCATGGGAATTAAACATGTAATTGTGTAAAACCATTAAGCAGAAGATATGATTTCCATAGTAGACAAGACATTCCTGCCAAGACCATCTTAGTGGACAAAGTCCCTTTCTGAATCGAGTTCACTTCTCGTCCCAGTCCTGTATTACTTAATCGGTTTAACATTCCGTTCCAGCCATGTCTATGTCATGAGATATAAATCTTTACCCAATGCATTGGAGGGAGATATAGGTCCCACCCAACTCATAATGAAATCATACTTTCATGTTCCACAAAATCATAATTCATACATCATAGCCTAACCCATGTAATAATATGGGATTCTTAAACATCATGCCATCATAACATTATCCATAAACATTTTATATCATTTCATCATAAGAAAATTGAAAACATTTAATTCATAGAGGAATTTTACTTGAAACATATACATATGAAATAATGTCATCTTAGATGGAAAATAGTTTTGACAAAACACTTGAAATGAATTCATGAGGAAAATAACCTTTCTCCTTTAAAATCATTTTCTTTTCACAAAATTCCATGCAATTTTAAAATATAAGGGTTATGTTGAAAATATTCATGCAATATTGTAGAGGAAGATTCTTGAAAATGTGAAGTTATGAAACCGTAAAAATCCGTTCATGCCGTATAAGTTAAAAATAACATTCTCCTCGTACTTTTGTCGGAAAAGTCAAAAAGTACCTTATATGGTAAACAAAGGAAAGATTCCATTCATACAATGTGGTAAAATGTAAATAAAGGTTAAAAATGAATTTAAACATTCATTGATGAATGGTAAAAATTTTATGAAAACATTTTTAGAAAACATGGTCATGGATGATAAACGTAACCCCAATAAATACTTACGTATAAGCAATCTCGGATAAAAATGAGATTGAAAATTTATCACTTACCTTAGGTCTGATATGCTTCGTACGTATCCAAACCTCCGGTATAATGATTCAAATAATTCCATTGACTTATTACAGAATCATATTCATTGTTATGATATCATATATGTTTCACTTATCACTTTATATTACCCGTTCTTTTGTAAATTCCATTTAAAGAAGTGTTTTGGGTAAAATCATTTCATTTATCGTATGTGTTTCAACTTGTTGTTCTTGATATTATTACTTATATCCTGATTTACATAATTCCAGAATGTAAAATATTATTTATATACAATATATTTTCATCATATATATATATATATATATATATTATCGATCGATAAAAGGAATGAAACACACCGTTCATGGAGACGGTAGGACGTACGTACGCATGAACGTTGTTTTCGTCTCCTTATTGAATTGAATGAAACTAAATAGATGGAATAAATATATATATAAATAAATCTAGTATAATTATTATTTCATATATTTCATTTTTATTCATTATATAAACTCTATTATCATTCATGTATGGTAAACATGGAGAATGAATCTCATCGCGCTGTGGAGACGGTAGTCCGTACGTATGCACGAGCGATGATATCATTCCCATAATTATTGAATGGAATTTTAGTGGATGTTATAATATATCAGAATCAGTATGATGTTATAATAACCATATATAGTTATTCTTTACACCATTATTCCCATCCATGTAAGGTGTTGGTGGAAAAACATATTTCACCACTGCGTGGAGAGGTATTCCGTACATACGCACGCGTGGTGGTTTCATTTTCCGTAGGATGGATAGATGGTGAAATAGGGTTGTTTCATACATATAATAACATATCCGTATATGAGTTATACCGATGTTATGACTTCATAATGAAAAAACTAAAGAAGTAGAAGTGGAAGAAGAAATAGAGTTGAAAGAATCCGTAACGGACATTACCTTTTCTTTGAAGCGCCTCTTTGATACCTCCTCTTAGGGCACTAAAATTGGACTTTGAAGAAGACAAGCACCTCTAGGATGTTTCTATGTAATTTTAGAATAGAATTTGGCAGAGTTTGGCCGATCTTGAAGGCCAAAAGTGGTGTGAGGAATAGAGGGATGAGGTGCCCTTTTATAAGGGAGGACAGGGGCATCTTTGGAAAAACTAAAAATATTATTTTATTATAAAGTCACGTTCGGTTTTTAATAGCTCCAATTTGGATTATTTCGAAGCCAATGTGGGGATGGGTCGAAATCCTCTCATCCAATAGAATTTAGAAAAGTTTAGGTTTCTATTTTAAACTTATCATTTAGATTTAACCTTAAGTTAAATAATTTTACTTTTACCGTGTCTTCTTGTTTTCTTACACTATAAGGTTAATAAACATACAATAAAAAGCCAAAAGAACCCAAGTTGTTGATCATTAATATATATAACCTTATCTAGGTCATTTTTCCGAACCTTATATTTTTAGGAATAAAATAACAATTAATAATATAATATTTGTTTTAAAAACTATTTTATATCATTTTTGACACTATTTGGTAATTGATTTATGTGAAACTCATAACAGAACGATTAGTTAGAAAAAAGTTAATTAAATCAATAATAACATGTCATGTTAACCTATAAAATTATTGGAATTCATTAAAAGCCTCAAATTAAATTTATTTGGGTATTTATAACATCAATTATGTCAATATTTCATTAATAAGATAATTACTGCATCATCTTTGTGTCATAAATAAATTAACTTATTTAATATCTAAAAATTAAAAATTAAATTCAATTATTTAAGAAATATTTTTATCTTTCTAATTAATATTTATAATCGAATTTATCTTTTGTATAACCCTATATGAAATATAATTTACTTATAGAACTTTGATTTTAACTATTTTATCCCTTCTTTAAATAAATTAATAATAAATGTCTTAATCTAATCCAAGTGGACCTAAATGGTGATATTTTATTCCTAAGGTTGTTTTTGGTCGAATTAAACTTATCCAATAGAATTAGGACATGTGTTAGGGTAATAATAATATCATTTTTACCCTTAGTTACCCTATTTACTTTTACCCGTGGTAAAAAAAGTAAAAAGTTACTATTCACCAAAAATTATTTTCATCGCATTAAACCACATTTTATTTCTTGATATAAACCGTGTCTCTCAGATTTTCAAAATTCCACTCACAGAAGCGGTAAAATTAAGTTTAATGAAAAATTCAGTTTTTTAACTATCACTTAGTGGTTTCACTATTCATCAAATAAATGAAAGTTTCCAGAAAAATACCAAAAATTAGGCCTAAGATATATTTAATATTATGAATTCAAAAATGATGTATATTTTACCAAATTAAAAACATATCAGTTGAATTAATTAATTAAAAAATTAATTCTTTTCGTCAAAACAAATCGCGTGTTTATAAGAAACAATAACTATCAAAAGATTGATACTTGTTTATATCCAATTTCAACGTGAAATTAATTAAAATGACCAAAATTGGATTAAATTGTAAAAACATATTCTAATTACACTTTAAACCTAATTAAAAAGATAATCTAACCATATAAATTATTGCGATGAGAAAAGTTGTTTTTAATTAAAATATAGTGTGTTTTAAGTATTCATTAAAATATGAAAGTTATCATAATAATATGAAGAATTTATCCAAAGTAAATTTTTATACCCTGATTCAAAAGAATAATTTTATTTTGTCAAATTGAACTTATATAAATGTAAAAAAACAATATTTAAGGTGGGTGTGCCATCAAAAGGCGACAAAACTACATTTTTTAAAAAATATTAATTTTACTCGAAAAATTGATTTTGTTCTCATACAATGTTCTAGAAAATGTGTAAGATGAAAAATAATGTCATAAAATTAAAACATTAGTTGATACTATTCATAAAGGCTTGTTCATAATAATATTATAACCATATATCATTGTTTCGTGAAACCTAGTATTGCGTACAACACACGCTATCGAGGAAAGCCATGATTGCGTGTAATGCAAGCCAAGTCAGGGTTGCGTGTTGTGGAAGACTCCTTTTTTGTTTCGTTATAACAGAATCTAATCATTTTTTATTTATACATTGAATATATATATATATACACTCAATGTTGCATAGAAAAACCACAATCAAAATTGTGTGTAACATGATCCTATAATAGTGTTGTGTATACTGCAAGCTCATACGGTATTGCGTGTAGCGCAAGGTAATATTGTTGTAGCATAAAACACAATACATCAATGATATTAAAAGATTTTTTCTTATAAAATCTCAGGGTGTTACATTTCCCCCCCCCCCTTAAAATGAATTTCGCCCTTGAAATTCGTCGGGGTTATAAATGGTTTACTACTAGAAAGTTTGTTTAATAGAAACCCACATCATAAAAAGGAATACCAAAACATGGCTTTAAAAACTAAAGTATGAAATGTAACGGTTACCCAAATTAACTCATCAATGGGTTTCCACGTAGGGGAACATAGGTGAAAATATGGATATGGAAGAAAAATCTAGCCATCATGTTCTGATGGAGAGTGGTAGAGAACATGGCTATGAAAAATCCATTAATCACAAAGCCATAGATTTGTGATGATCTAAGGTACCATCTGATTCATCGGATATAAGGGCACTAGGAAAACATTTTTGGTTTTCAAGATCATTTACCTAATGTTGATGAAATTGGAAATAGATGAAATACTTTAGTTATTTTGGTACAATCTCACCGTTGTTCGTTCTTTGGACAATTTGCACTTCATCTATTAAAGAAATGAAGTTGAATTTGTCATTCGTGAAGTGTTAGCAGATCATGTGATAGAATGATGGGTCATTCCATCTATCTCAAACAAAAGGTTATAAAAGTTATCAAAAATACATAAGTCCATCTATAGTGAGATTAATCATATATGGTTCCTAAAATGGACTTATACTGCATATATGATACTGCTTATTATAATAAATATTGTTTCTACTAAACAGGGGCTTCCTGTAGGCCAGTGGTAGGCGATAAAGGCCAGTCGCACATCGGTTGTGGGTTCAATTCCCACAGCCTTGTCCGACGCGATGGGTTGTCGCCCGTCCTGCAGGTTGTCCATTTTTTAAAACTACAATACTATAACATCCCATAAATAATATCGAAAAAAGTTCTATCCTTAAAGAATAATAACTAATGTCAAACATAATCCATTCCAATCTTTAGGCTTATCTAAAATACTTTGGTCCAAGATCATAGTATAAAGAAAATGATTACTTGAAATTTCATCAACCAAGCATGTGAATACCATCATTTATCCCCCATATATCTTTTTGGTCACATTCCAATCATGTGAATACCTTAATCATGTATTCTCTTGAAAAATGAATACTCATTAAACCTTAGTGAAAACATTCATGTTGTCAAAAGTTAACTCTTTCCACATACCAAAATCCAAAAATTCTATATACTCAAACAATGATATAATCGTCTCCTTATATCAGTCATGAGCTAATGAATAATATCAAACATTTAATTTTCTCATTATCCCTTCATTATGCGAATATAATCTACTTTCCAAAAATATCTAAAAAAACATTCATGGTTAGTGGTACCATTAATCATACACTTTCAAAACATAAGGAAAGACAACAGTGTAACAATCCTTAGATGTCTCTTTATTCCATAGTACCATGAGATTACTTATACAACATTACACTTGATAAACATGTAATCATCCTACTACTTTCCTAAACCATTGACCGAGCTTCAAAAATTATTTCATCTCAAATATCATTTTTAGTCTCTTCATCATCATCAACATAAATACTACCCATACGACTGTACTGATTCTCTTCATGAGACTTTCCCTTAGGGAATTGGTTTTCATAATGCTTGTACATTCCACATTTAAAACATTTAACCATTGTTGATGTCGTAGCAATACCATTATCCTCATCCATGGTGTTATCTGAACCTTTTCCTTTGCACTTACAGGATGTGTGTCCTTCTTTTCCACACCCAAAGAATCTTCAAGTTCCCTTGAAACAATCTCCCTGATGCCTCTTCCCACATGATTTACATGAGTGAAATTTTACTTTCTTTCCTCTATGATCATCATGAATCTCTATCTTTCTCTTATTATTTGAGTCGAGAAACTTACCAAAGATGAGATTATTGATCATATTATGAGATTGATGATTAGTAATAATAACGATGTTTGGACTTCCAAATCCCGTTTCATTTGGTTTCTCATAAATAATATCATTCCATTGTCCTTCATATCCTCTATTATAATGAATCTTTCTGTTTCCAGCCATTTTCTAAAACCCAAAAAGAATAGTGTGAGAGGAAAAAATCATGCTAGGGAAAACAACATAGTAAAGGGGGAGCACCCTCAATATCTAATATCTTAGGTTAAATTCTAATATCGTTACCGTAGTTCTAGGACTACATCATATATGTATACTTATCCTTATGGACATCCCTAGACATACCTTAGAAATATCTCTAGGGATCTCACTAACGTTTTCACATCCTAGTTTCCAAAGGTTGACTAAACCTTTACTCTGATACCAACTGTAGAGACCTGAAGTTTAATGTACATAGACATTACATTACTTTAGCGGAATACTTAATACATAACAAAAAACAGACACACAAGGATCATAATAGTTTAGTGTTTTTGGAAACTCATAATATAATCTTCTAATCGTGGTGAAAGATCTTCAACATCTCCTATATGATCTTCCCCTTTTTGTTTTCTTACCTAAAACATTTATTTAAATCCTGGGGAAAAGAAATCATATAACGGGTGATCTCAAATTCTCATTAAGGGTAAGCATGGATATCATAAAAAAAATCATATACATTTGAACATCAAAACATGAACTTAATATTTATACATCAAAATCTTGAGCATTGACATAAATCATGGAAGTACTTAAGGCATAGATCATAAAGAAACTTTAATCATGATAAAATAGCATGCTAATTAAACATGTAATTGTGTAAAACCATTAAGCACATGATATTATTTCCATAGTAGATAAGGCATTGCTGCCAAGACCATATTAGTGGACAAAGTCCCTTTTTGAATCGAGTTCACTCCTCGTTCCAGTCCTGTATTACTGAACTGGTTTAACTTGTCTTTCTGGCCATGTCTATCTCATGAGATATAAATCGTTACCCAATGAATTGGAGGGAGATATAGGTCCCACCCATCTCATAATGAAATCATTCTTTCATGTGCCACAAAATCATAAATCATACATCATAGCCTAACCCATTTAATAAAATGGGATTCATAAACATCATGGCATCATAACATTATCCATAAACATTTGATATCATTTCATCATAAGAAAATTGAAACCATTTAAATCATAGAGGCATTTTACTTGAAACATACACATATGAAATAATTTCATCTTAGATGGAAAATAGTTTTGACAAAACACTTGAAATGAATTCATTAGGAAAATATCCTTTCTTCTTTAAAATAATTTTCTTTTCACAAAATTCCATGAAATTTTAAAAGATAAGGGTTTTTTTTGAAAATAATCATGCAATCCTGTAGAGGATGCTTCTTGAAAATGAGGTTTTATGAAACCGTAAAAATCCGTTCAAGCCGTATAAGTTAAGAATAACATTCTAATCGTACTTTTGTCGGAAAAGTCAAAAAGTACCTTATATTTTAAACAAAGGAAAGATTCAATTCATACAATGTGGTAAAAAGTCAATAAAGGGTATAAATGAATTTAAACATTCATGGAATAATGGTAAAAATTTTATGAAATTTTTTAGAAAACATAGTCATGGATGATAAACGTAACCCCAGTAAATACTTACGTATAAGCAATCTCGGATAAAAATGAGATTGAAAATTTATCCCTTACCTTAGGTCCGATATTTTCGTACATATCCAAAACTCCTTTATAATGATTTAAATAATGTCATTGACTTATTACAGAATCATATTCATTGTTATTATATCATACATGTTTCATTTATTACTTTATATTACCCGTTCTTTTGTAAATTCCATGTTAAAGCAGCATTTTGTGTAAAATCATTTCATTTATCGTATGTGTTTCGACTTGTCGTTCTTGATATTATTACTTATATCCGGATTTACATAATTCCAGAATGTAAAATATGATTTATATATAATATATATTCATCATATACATATATATATTATAGATCGATAAAAGCAATGAAATACACCGTTCATGGAGACGGTAGGCCGTACGTACGCATGAACGTTGTTTTCATCTCCTTATTGAATTGAATGAAACTAAATAGATGGCATACATATATATATATACATAAATCCAGTAGAATTATTATTTCATATATTTCATTATTATTCATTATATAAACTTTATGATCATTCATGTATGGTAAACATGGAGAATGAATCTCATCGCGTCGTGGAGACGGTAGTCCGTACGTACGCACGAGCGATGATATCATTCCCATAATTATTGAATACAATTGTAGTGGATGGTATAAATATCAGAATCAGTATGATGTTATAATAACCATATATAGTTATCCATTACACCATTATACCCATCCATGTAAGGTGTTGGTCGAAAAACAGATTTCACCACGGTGTGGAGACGGTATTCTGTACGTACGCACGCGTGGTGATTTCGTTTTCCGTAGGATGGATAGATGGTGAAATAGGATTGTTTCATAATTATAATTACATATCAGTATATTAGTTATTCTAATGTTATTACTTCATGATCAAACAACTAAAGAAGAAGAAGTGGAAGAAGAAATAGTGTTGAAAGAATCGGTAACGGACATTACCTCTTCTTTGAATCGCCTCTTTGAGACCTCCTATTAGGGCAATAAAATTGGTCTTTGAAGAAGACCAGAACCTCTAGGATGTTTCTATGGAAGAGTAGAGGAGAATTTGGCAGGGGTGGCCGAGATTGAAGGCTCAAAGTGGTGTGAGGAAGAGAGGTAGGAGGTGCCCTTTTATAAGGGAGGAGAGGGGAACCTTTGGAAAAACTAAAAATATTATTTTATTATAAAGTCATATTCAATTTTTAATAGCTCAAAATTTGTTTATTTAGAAGATAATGTGGGGATGGGTCGAAATTACCTCATAAAATAGAATTTAGACAAGTTTAGGTTTCTATTTTAACCTTATCATTTAGATTTAACCATAAGTAAAATAATTTTACTTTTATCTTGTCTTCTTGTTTTCTTACACTATAAGGTTAATAAACATACTATAAAAAGCCAAACGAACCCCAAGTTGTTTATTACTAATATATATAACCTTATCTAAGTAAAATTTAAAAAGACTTATATTTTTAGGAATAAAATAACAATTAATAATATAATATTTGTTTTAAAAACTATTTTATGTCAATTTGACACTATTTGGTAATTGTTTTTTTTGAAAATCATAACAGAATGACTAGTTAGAAAAAAGTTAATTAAATTAATACTAACATGTCATATTAACCTATAAAATTAGTTTAATTCCTTAAATGCATCAAATTAAATTTATTTGGGTATTTATAACATAAATTATGTCAATATTTCATTAAAAAGATAATTACGGCATCATATTTGTGTCATAAATAAATTAAATTATATAATGTCTAAAAATTATAAATAAAATAACACTATGTATTAAATCTTTTTATATTTCTAATGAATATTTATAGTCAAATTTATCTTATGTATAACCCTATATTAAAAATGATTTACTTATACAACTTTGATTTTAACTATTTTAACCCTTCTTTAAATAAATTAATAATAAATGTCCTAATCTAATCCAAGTGGACCTAAATGGTCATATCATATTCCTAAGGTTTTTTTTGGTCGAATTAAACTTATCCAATAGAATTAGGACATGTGTTAGGGTAATAATAATTTCATTTTTACCCTTAATTACCCTATTTAATTTTAATCGTGGTAAAAAAAGTAAAACGTTACTATTCACCAAAAAATACTTGCATCTCATTGAACCACATTTTATTTTTTGATATTAACCGTGTCTCTTATATTTTTGAAATTCCACTCACAGAAGCAGTAAAATTAAGTATTATGAAAAATTCAGTTTTTTAACTACCACTTAGTGGTTTCACTATTCATCAAAAAAATGAAAGTTTCCAGAAAAATACCAAAAATTAGGCCTAAGCTTTATTTGATATTATGAATTCAAAAATGATGAATATTTTATCAAATTCAATACATATCAGTTGCATTAATTAATTTAAAAATTAATTCATGTCATCAGAACAAATCGCGTGTTTTTAAGAAACAATAACTATCAAAAGATTGATACTTGTTTATATCAAATTTCAAAGTGAAATTAATTCCAATGACCAACATTGTATTAAATGGTAAAAATATATTTTAATTACACCTTAAAACCAATTAAAAATATAATCTAACCATATAAATTATTACGATGAGAAAAGTTGTTTTTAATTAAAATATAGCGTGTTTTTACTATTCATTAAAATATGAAAGTTATCAAAATATAATGAAAAATTTTTCCAAAGTAAATTTTTATACCCTGATTCCAAAGAATAATTTAATTTTGTCAAATTGAACTTATAGACATGTCAAACACAAGATTTAAGGTGGGTGCACCATCAAAAGGCGGCAAAACTACATTTTTTAAAAAATACTTATTTTACTCGAAAAATTGATTTTGTTCTCATACCATGTTCTAGAAAATGTATAAGATGAATAATAATGTCATAAAATTCAAAATTTAGTTGGTAATATTCCTAACATCTAGTTCATAATAATATTATAACCATATATCATTGTTTAGTGAAACCTGGTATTGCGTACAACACACACTATCGAGGAAAGTCGCGATTGCGTGTAATGCAAGCCAAGTCAGGGTTGCGTGTTGTGAACGACTCATTTTTTGTTTCGTTATAACAGAATCCATCGATTTTTCATTTATACATTGAATATATATATATATATATACACTCAATGTTGCATATAATAACTACAATCAAAATTGTGTGTAGCATGATCCAAGAATAGTGTTGTGTATACTGCAAGCTCATACGGTGTTGCGTGTAGCGCAAGGTAATCTTGTTGTAGCATACAACACAATATATCAATGATATTAAAAGAATATTTCTCATAAAATCTCGGGGTGTAACAATTCAGGTACAATGTTGCTACCTTGAACTAATTTCCATCTCATGGGGATCAGAAAAGCACTTTGGACAATACCATTGATCGGATTGGGTGACCGGTTTAGGGTTGATTGGATTTGTTTGTGACATGAGTGGCCTTTTCCATAACTGATCTACAAAAGGCTGGTAGCTAAGAGGGAGAGTTGGTATATAAATTATGAGGATCGGCTGAGCTAGAGTCTCTGAGATACTCATTTGAGGAGTCCAACCCCTCCGTGGATCCATCAGGTGCCTCCGTCAATAATAACCTTTTAGAGAGGCCAGACATGGAGATAGAAGGGGATCTTTGACCTAGAGACATGGATTTCCTGAGCCACCATGAGATGAATGAAGGGGATCGATGAAGTAGTGAAATAGAACCAACAAGCAACGCAGGAGGAGCCGGTGAACCTAGAGTCACAAGAAAGGAGACATATGCACGTAGGTTGTTGGCTTTAAGGATGACATGGGTCGACCCGATCTAAATGCAGGACAGACCTAGGTCTATAGGGGGACTGATGCACTTGAGCCAAATTTTCTAAATTTGAAAATCCCATCTCACATGTTGATGCAACGCCCTGGGCTAATGAAGAGAAGGAAGCACATGCCAATGCCAGATTCGGCGTCTCTTTCTCACCTGCCCCCTTGACCGGAGCACCACGCCTTCTATAAGCCTCCAGTGATTGTCCTTGCAGACAACACTCCATGAAAAACCTCACAATACAACCCTCAACACGAGTTTTACAATGTGGCCCATGGGTTAGGGCTAGAATAAAGTGAAAATGAGGCATTAAGGGAGGTGGAGAAGTCCCGGAGAGGACCTCCTTGAAATAATTCACCCCTGCAGAACCCACATTTCCAGATTGGCCACCAGCTACTGGTTGCGAAAAAGGAGAGAGGGCCTCACCACCCAATAACAATAGAATCATTTTTCCCGATGGGAAATATACCGTAGGAGTAGCCTGGCCACAATCAAATAGCATCATAAGGGGTAGAATATCACCACCCAAGACCACTAGGGATGACATCTCCGAGAAGCACACCACATTGGGAATATCACCACTCAAGAATCAATAAGATTATTCAAGAACCCTAATTTTCTATATTTTCACAAACCGTCAATCAAGAAGGATTCTAAATAATAATAAAAACACAATTAACCTTCATTTAATAAAAAAAATAATCAATTTTAAAGTATTTCTGTCCATTATACTATGAGGAGTCGAGTGTTTATCCACATACAATGAATATTATGATGTGAACTGAAAAAGTATGAAGAATGCTCATGAAACCAGATAAAAATTCCATGAAATGCCTTAAATCTATTCCCCTATCAACACCAAAGTAAAAACAATCATAAATTGAATCCATAATCATAGATATACCCATAGTGGGAATTGATCAAAGAATATGAGAAGAGGGGTGATGTAGATCTAAGAAGATGTGATGTGAATAGTGAATAAAGATTACAAACTTCAAGAATCGGGCTTCTAAAGGTCAACAAGAGGCTCTGGATGGATTCCAATTATATTGGTAGATGTTATACATCCTTAAATAGATAATAATACCATGTTAAGGCCACATTAGAGGAATAAGAAGGCCCTTAAATTAAAAATTTTATGAGATCCACTTTTTTAAGATATCCCATTGACCCTATGCAAAGTTTAGTCGTATGGGTAGACTAACTGTGTGCTAACTATGTGTTAGCTACTACCTAGAATTACCAATACATGGAATCATTGTATGGTATCCCAAACCATGTTCCCACCATTACAATTAAATTATCCAACTTCTTCCACACTACCCATTTTGTCAAAGGATTCTTCATGGTTGAGACAAACCATGCCCAATCCATGGGCCATCCCTTTAGCCACAAAAATTTCTTGAAAGATCCAAAAATTCTTCCAACCATTAACATTATATTAAATAAATATGTATATATAAATCAAAATATTTGGGTTAAATTCTAGAAACCTGGGGTACAACATTATCCACAACATTGGTCATTCCATCTCTGGAAAGTAGAAAACCATACTTGTACTGAATGAGTTCGGGCCACTACTCTTTCATTTCCTTCTTGTGTTCCCAATTCTCTTCCTAAACCTAGCCATGATTCCATAAAACATTCACTACATAATTTCTTTTTCTATGGAATAATTTATCCTTCCTATCCACAATCTGCAATGAGATATGTACCAATGAATCATTCGGCTCTAGGTCAACGTGATCCCATCTGATCACATGGTCTGGATTAGGCTAATATTTTTTCTCCATAGATATGTGGACCAAATTATGCATCTAACTAAACAGTGGTGGTAATTCCAACCAATATTCCAACTATCCAACCTATTCCATTTTAATGAATGGGCCAAATCTATTGAGGATATATCTCTCCCTTATTCTCAAAATGATGATGTCTAAGCCTCAGAGAGATCCAAAAGACCCCTTGATCTCTCACCCCTAACAACAACAGCTGTCGAAGATGATCTGCATATTATTTTTGATGACTTTGAGACATCTCTAATCTCTTTATGATCATCTCTATAATCTCTTTATGATCATCTGAACCTTATTTATTGTTTCATGGACAAGGCTTAGTCCAACTAGTGAAATCTCACCAATTTCCACCCAACACAGTGGAGAACGACGAGGATTCACGTACTACAAATAAAATGGAGAAATATTGTTTGAGGATTGATAGTTGTTATTATAGGAGAATTCCACTAAGGTTATCTACTCCTACCATGTGGCACCAAAATCCATCACACAAATCCATAATATGTCTTCCAATGTATGTATCATCTATACAGATTGGCTATCCATATGAGGGTGATACATTGTACTTGTATTGAACTAAGTCCCCATGGCATCATGTAAGGATTTACATAAATATGATGTGATCCTCAAAAATCAATCAAACATGATCTTAACTGGTATTCCATGTCTCTTAACAAAATATGGGATATAGATTTTGGATAGATCCTCCACTGAATGAGTTTCACTAATAGGGATGAAACGAGACAAATTTACGAGCCAATCCACTATCACCCATATAGAATCTTGTTTATGAACTGTTCATGGGAGACTTGTAACACAATATATCGCTATCTACTCCCATTTCCACACTAGGATAGTTAATGACTGAAAAATAAATATTTTTCATTGATGTTATACATTAACATTCTGAAAATTTTAACACATTAAAATGTAATCATCTTCTTTCTATTTCATAACAATCCACCAAAACTGTGCCTTCAACACCCTATACGTATTTTTATTCCAGGATATACAACCCATCTTGAGTGATGGTTGTAATGTAGATTTTTTCTTGAAAAGACATAGGTACAACTATCCTACTTTTAAACCAAAAAACTGAACTCTCATCATGTTTCTAACCATCAATGGTGTCCCCAACATTGAATTTTGAACTCAAAACCTGGCATTCTACATCATATATTTGTTGTTATTTGTCCATATTTACCAAATCAGGAATAATTGAAACCAAAAAGAAAATATCAACATCACCTTGGTCTTTGCATTCTACATACATGTCTGCTATGATAGACACCAATTTCCACTCATCTGAAGCTTCATTTTCCAATTGAGAATTTGACTTTCTGCTTAATGCATCGGCTACCGAATTACATTTTCCTAGCGTATGCATCATATCAATGTCTAAAATAATGATGTAATTAACCACTACAAATTTAATCTGATAAAAATCCAATAATGATCCAATATGTTTCAATCTCTTATGATTTGTGAACAAAGGAAATTTCTCACAATGTGATAGTGACAACAAGCCTTCAAGGAAAGACAACTATAGCTAACTCTGAATCATGTGTTGTGTAATTTTTTCTAATTCTCTCTCAAATTCCTTGAACTATAAGTAACGTCATCGTATCCTTGCATAAGAACACATCCTATCCTAGATTGTGAAGTATCACAATACACCACATATGATTATCGTGATTCCATAAAAATCAAGATAAGTGCCGATGTAAGACCTAATTTTAGACTGTGAAAAGATTTCTGAAATTCTAAAATCCATTGAAATAGAAAATTATACTTGGTCAAATAATTAATTGGTGAATATAGCCATGAGAGGTCATGAATAAATCATGAGAAATAACTATCTAGACCAAGAAATCTTTGTATCTCAAATATTTTTTTTCCATTTTCCATGATATAATGGATTCTATCTTTTCTGGATCTACTGTAACTCCTTTTTTAGAAATTACATGGATAAGAAATCATACTTCTAGTATCCAAAAATCACATATTGATAGTTTGGTAATAGAGAAAATGATATGTCAACATTCCAAACACCATCCCCAATTGTTTTTCATTCTCATCCATTTTCATTGAATACACCAATATGCCATCCACAAACACCACAATTATAAAATTTAGATATCTCTGAAATATATAATTCAGCAATGAAATAAAGGCATCTGGTTCATTCATATGACATAAATTCATGACTAATTATTCATAATGGGCATATGTTCTTCTGAAATATGTCTTTGGAATATCATCCTATTGAACTCTCAATTGATGATATCCCAATCACAAGTCAATTTTAGAGAACAACTAATCTCCCTTCAAATGATCGAACATGTCTTCTTTTTTTTAATGTGTATACCAATTATTTATTGTAACATGTTTAACATTATGAATATCCACCCAAAGCCTTATATTTTCACTTATATTCATCATGAAAAAGACTGGTGCTGCCCATGGATACAAGCTCATCCAAATGAAACATTTTTTTTCTAGCTCCTCTAACTTCACATTAAATACACTTAATTATATTGGTGACATCATATAAGAAGGAAGTGAAATAAGACCAGTACATTGGACGCGATCAATCATAAAATTCACTTCCTTTATTGGTGGTAACCTTAAGAATTTCAATGGAATGACATATGGGAATTAATATAAAATTGTTGGAAAAATTATTTCTTCAATCTCATATATCAATACTAACATCATCACTACTAATTGGTAAGAGGATGCTCCCACTATAGGTTCTAGCAAGCCCATTTCACCTATCCTTACAACCATTTTTCCTCTGAATAGATGATTGACACCGTCTCGGTTGAAAAACTAATAACTATGATATAATAATTGACGTGATCCTTGGATAACTTCAACCAATACATACCCAATATTACCTCAAATACATCCATGTTCGACACTAATAAATACAATTTTATCTCATCTCTATCAATGGTTATAGTACACACTCAACTTATATCGGATAATCGTTCTATTTTCCCACGAAGAGTTAAATGTTTTATCACAAAGAAAATCCTTTTAAGTTTTGAACATAGAAAATCAATATCATGAGAAGAAATGAAGGAATACAATGCACCGGTATCAAAGAAATCTTATATAATGGAAGAATTTAGTAGAATACTACCCCTCACCACAGATGGGCTACCTTGATCATCAAAAATTTCATACTTAGCTCAAAATAATTGCTTCATTGCTACACACTACATATTGTCTTTATAATGATAATTTCTTGGATGAGGATTCATGGTATTCCTAGAATCTACCTTACTACCTCTACTGTACTAATGAAATTGATTTTGTTTCCATCTCCCCATCAAATCATGAGATGCATGCGAAACCTGAGAAGTTTCTCTTTCACCCTACATTATGTAACTATGAAAATAGAATTGAAGATGCACCATTTTATTTCATTTATTACATTCTCTAGTTTGATCCACCCACTCCCACTTTATGTTTTCAATAGAACAAAATTGTAAACATACTTATTTTATCATAGGTTGTGCAGGAAGGTTTACTGATCCATCCATCAGATTTTGAGTCTCTTTCCTAACATGGAAATATGTGTCCCTCTTCTATTGGATCCCAACATTCGAGTTACCACCATTTCCCATAAGTATCATCATACTTACTCCTCCCATAGATCTGGATATATCTCATTCATCCATTGTTACTCTACTGACTATCTCTAGATAATCCATAATGAAAATCACAACAATCTTTGATCAAATATCCGACCACATGTATGATTCGAAGATACATGCCTTCATGGCCGTAGTCCCCAAATCATAACAATGGATGTGCCCTGAATTCATGAATTAAGCGTAATATTCTGTAAAAGATAGATTGTCCTAATTTAGGCTGAATAATTTTTTCACTCCTTGGATGTTGAACGTTTGAGGATACAATTTTTTGTTCAAACATTACTCATAATCCTCCCAACTAAGACCTTGATAAACTTTTTCCAAGACCAGTGGGTCCCACCACTAACATTCAAGATCCTCAAGAATATAAATTGATAGTTTTGAATTCAAATACACTAGTGTATAAATGAAATAAAATATATGATTCATCCTATTTAGCCTCACCATCACCTTTTTGAGTTTAAAGTCACCCTAGAGAATTGGTGGATTCTGATTCATTAATTGGATAGAATTATCCAAATTTCTAGAATCATCCCTTTAGTTTCCTATTTCCATCACCTAGAATGCATGGAAATTCCTTGAACTAGTTCTTCGTTATCCTATGGCGCAAGTGCAACCATATTCTACGTAGCTTCTTTCAGTTGGTTTCTACGATGCCTATCATGTCTCATTTTCTAAAAAAAGAAAAAAAAATTATATGGATTATTCTCTATCAACTGAAGGATTATAATATCAAATTATATCTCATAAAAAATGAAAACAATGTTTCTAAAATCAACCTTTTCCATTTTTAACCATTTTATAAATATCCATTCATTCTTTTCAAAATAAACCAATTTTTAAAATATACCAACCATTCCCTTTTCAATACCATTCTTCTAAAAAAATGCACATTTTTATAAATCGACGAAATTCATCATATCATATTTCATTTTTTAAAAATAAAATATGAAATCCTAATGGTAAGTCATTCTTCAAATGCATGTAACAGTCTTCTCATTGGATAAACCCATGATAATGAGATCAAATATTCAATAATTGTCTCTAAAACACTTATGTACCCAAATCTCTAGTAATATGATGTTCTGCATAAAAAGGATAACTACATAATTTTATGCTCAACAATTAAATTCCCATAAATCCTACTCCATTAAATGATTCCAATACAAGTAATAGATAATAATGAATTAAAATCCAAGAATGAGAATCTAAAGACAACGTGTAATGAAAGGACCGAACTTTCTGACACCATTTTATTGGCCCAATTATTCTCATTCGAATGAGAGGTTGGTGAGCCATTACTATTCCTTAAGAAATATCCCCAACATTCCAATGTTGTGAGATAAATGTCAAAGGGTTTCAGTACAAGTTGGGTACTATTTATCCTTTAAGAATATGACCACAACAAACAACTATTACCAACCAACTACCATATTATGCATAACTAATTAAAAGACAACTCAACAACGCCCTTTGAAACAAAACCAACCAATGTGTGAAATAGAAGAAATAAAATAAGCATCCAATTAAATAGTAAAAAAACGATATAGTAAAATATGACTTTACGACTCTATGATCCAACTTCACTAAAAAAACAAAGTATCAAGAGGTGGTGCAAAAAATGTGTGATATTTTACCTTTTCATATTTATCAGAAGATAACATCTGAAAAATCACCAAAGTGAAAAATTAGGGTTGAGTATAAAACTCATCAGTTTTTCCCCAATGACATCCCTACACATTCCACTAAGATATAAAGGGTAACTACATTTATCTAAAATATTTTATATAAATTTTTTTTTCAAAATAGTTTGTAACATAATACAACCATGTTCCAAAACCATTTATAACCAAATGTAAAAAATTTCCATTTTAATTAAATTTATATAATATCATATTTCTAGAAACAAAATAAGCATAAAACCAATTTTAAATTCCATATTTTCATAACCATTACATTCCCTCTTTTTCACACACCCGACCATTCATGCTTCATTTCGATAGATCCATACTCATGAGCAGTCTCTCGTCCTATTACATGGTGTCCCACTAACAGATTCACAAAATCCTGGTTCACGAACCTTGTACACCACAAATACACACCCCTTATTTATGGGCGCATCAAACATGAACTCAAACAACCCATATATGCCAAAACCATTTTAAATATACCATTTTAAACCACTTTAATAAAACCGTTATTTGATTTAAAACCATTAAACAATCCAATTCTGAACACCTTATTAATATCAATAAAATCATTAATTTTATTAAAAACTTTTTAATCAAATTCATTAACAATTATTCCAAAAAAATTACATTTTAAAAAAATCATCATTTTAAAATAAAGAACTAGACACTTTATCCAAGAACACTAATTTTCGATATTTCCAAAAACCATCAACCTAGAAGGTTTTTAACACTCAATAAATAGAGAATTTTACATCATTTCAACACAAATTAATCAATTTTATTTAATTTTGATCAGTACTACTAAGAGAAGTTAAGATTGAAGTATCCTACCTCGAATGTTTTGATGAAAACTTAAAACAGACGAAGAATGCTCAAAAAACCAGGTATGAATTCCATTAAACTATGTAGATATATTTTTCTATCAACAGCAAAGACAAAAATAAACATAGGTTGAATCCAAAATCTTCTATATACCCATATTAGGCAGAGATATAACAATATGAGATGAGGGGGGAATTAGATCTTAGAATACGTGACAAGAACGGTGAAGAATGATTACATACCACAAGAATCATCCTTCTAATTACCATGTGGATGCTCTAGATCAACTCCAATTCACATGGAAGAGGTTCTATATACTTCAAGATAGAATAATCTCGAGTTAGGTCCATTTTTTTTGAAAATTGGGGAAATTAATGTCAAAAATGTGTGTGACCCAATTTTTTAGGATCTCACTTTGAACCCGCGCATGGTCTAGTCTCATGGTTAGACAAATCGTGCACAAAAGGTTCATTAAATACTACCTAGGAAGGCCCTTTCACATCTTCATTGCACAGTCTCCCTAAAAATGAACCCTCTCTACTGAAACTAGTATATATCATATGCAACTCTACACAGTTTCTCCTAGGATTCAACATGGATTAGGGAAACTATTTGTACCATCTGCACCTTTCTTTTAGCCTCAAAAACTGCTTTAAATATCTCTAGACTCTACCAAACATCACCATTATACATTATATACATAAAATGCACCAATTAATGGTTACATACCAAAAACTGGGGGTACTACACACATGTTTTGTTCAAGAATATAAGATTTATTGAATTCTAAATAAACCTATCTCCATTCAATGGGTTATTTTATGACTATGATTGATAATAGTTCAATGTGGAATGAAAGATTATTTTAATTTTATTATCATAAATTTCCTTATGAAATTATATACCACCCCAATTCATTGTTTAAGGTGATTATCTCATTATATAATGTGGAATATTTTAGATCATGATTATATATTTGTTCACAATGATGGTTATATGGTTATCCACATATGTTATTCATGAACATGATTCTAGATTTTTACACAACTATGTGTGGTATTTGACCACTAAGACTTGGTGTTTCATTTTTAATCATTGGCACTTTCTATTCCATTATCAAATTATTCCTACCATGAATTAATGATGATTTCATTAATATGTTATAATGATTATGATTATAGTTTCAAATGTTTTATTAATTCATGAACTTATATATCCCCTTAGTGGACATTTATATCATCCCATTAATTAATATATACCCATAAGTTATTAATTATACCAAGTAATAAAATCGGGACACCATGAATCTAGGGAAAAAGGGATTAAATTATTTTTTTGTTTTATTGTTTAAATGTTATGTGTGGTCCTAATTTACCTAATAAACTAATCCTTTGGATCCTAGTTCTATATCATTTTTATGTAGTTTATCATTAAAATGATTTAATTTTCATGTAATAAAAAGTAGGGTCTCCATATTTTAGTATCAATAATACATTATGATTTTGTCTCTTTTCCATTATATGGAATTACACATTATTTGGGATATATAATCCAATATATTCATATTTATTCCCTTTAAATCATTAGAAATTATATTTACTCTATAAAAATAAAAAAAATCAATTGTTTTAATGAATCTATTTTTTGATTGAAAATGTATAAAATAACACATTGTTTCCATTAAATAATAAAATCCATTTTCTATAATAATGTTACAAATATCAGAAATATTGTTTATTATTTAACATTCATGATACTAAATTTGCAATAAAGAAAAAATAAGTCTAGTATTTGACAATAATTTTTATGGTTTCATTAAAAGTTCAATTAATTATTTGTTTTTATGTATATGAATTTTAATCATAATATAATATCATAGAAAGAAATTATATGTTTTATATTAATCACAACATAATGATCCGAGTTTGAAAAGAAATTTTAAAAATATTATAAAATATATTCCCAATACGTTAGGAATTTTTTAAAACTTTTTGAGTATAGTTTTTGGGTGACCATTAGATAGGTAGATACTTTGGAGATTTAGAAAATATTTTGAGTATTTTGGGACATTGTTTGTTAGAAATCAAGCTACACCATAGCCATGATGCTACTTGTGTTAGTCCATATTTAGCCATATGTAGAATGTGTGAGGTAGATAGTAAGACCTGGGCATGGATTATGGCATGGAGTTCTAGGGTATCACATTTGGGCCCAACTATAGTTACATCACCATGGAAATGGTGGATAATTGGGAGAGAGAAATTGGGATTTTTGGGGAACTAATCCATGGGGGTAAAACATTTTGAGAAGTCATTCTCATGAACTCCACTATTGTTTTGCTGACATGGTGGATGATATCATAACATATTCATGGGTTTTGAAATGATTAAAATATTCCATGTTACTCATTGATCAAGAAAATTTAAATAGATTAATTATTTCATCCTAAATTAGGATTCTATAATATATTTTTAATTATTTTCTCCACTCCTTTAATTGAGAGACACTCTTATTCTTGATGGATTCTTCAAATGAGATGATTTATAGATGAAATTTTTGAGAATTTTATGGAATGGATTCTAAATAACATTCTTTTTGAATATAAAAAATTTGGTGATTTATTATCCATGAGTCTCTATGCTTTTTCATTCTAGAAATTGAACATAAAAATATGAGGCCTTCACCTTTTCAACCATATTCATTAAAGAATGTCATATTTTTCTATTTTTTTTGTCTATGAGAAATGAATTTCCACATTCCATAACCAATATAAAATTATTCACTTCATTTCATTTGACGTTGGGTATATTACTGATGTACACCTTGGATTTTTATTTCATCTGTCACATTATAGAAATATTTCATATTGAAATAAAATATGTTGTATGAAATTTTTATTTGAATAATTCTTATTGTTTTTCTATAAATATGGTTCAGGTGATTAAACTCTTGGAATAAAATGATTTTAGTATCAATTATCTGGATTAAGGAACTTCCTTACCATATAGAGGTCATGTATAATATCATTAACATGATTTTTAATTTTTAAACTATATTATTTACACAGTAAATGTATGTGGTTGATATATATGAGAGTGTGCATAGCCCATGAGGCCATGTTTTACATTTGATCACATGTAAGCTCGTGCATCACCTGTGAGACCCATGATAATGATTGATCACATGCCTGTGTGTTTCAGAACTATTTCTCACTTTATCCTTATATGTTGTTCCAATGTACGTGATGAAACTATTTCCATGAGATATTTCCTATAAATGATATATTTTTTTCATTGAATTTACAAAACTGAAAGGTCCACTGTTTAGGCATGGTAGCCTTAGAGGGGGCCCTATTTTGAAAGTAAATGTGATATGTTGTTAGGATCAAGATACATTATGGTGAATGAGGGCCTTTTGGATCGAACTAGGGGAATGATATTGTTATGTGATCATACAGTCACATCCATGATTTATTTTAAAGGTATTTTTCATCTTCCCCATTCATTATTTGTTTTGGGAGTTTCACATGAATTTTGGTGGATATGGTGGGTTTTCAATATTCAGATCAAACCGTGAGCCCATTTCCAGATTTAAAAATAAATTTTGTTTCTTTTATAACTCCTTAATTATTCAAAATTTTACACCCATTACAATTCCCCATTGGAATCCCATATTATATTAAAACCACCATGTTAACTTGGAACCCATAAGAATCCATAATAATGATAGATTTGGTTTTTTTATTAAGGTGTTGGGCCATCCCAAAATCCAATTTCCTATTTTAAATGTTTTTTATATTATTTAATATCTCATTCAAATTTTATGTTTTTTGTCTTCAGGTGTATTAATTATATGGTGTTCTGACCGTGGAATGTGGGTTTCAAAATTAAAATATTTGTTTGTCTTATTTTTTTGTCATGCAATTTTGGGTGTTTTTTTATTTGCTTCATTTTTTGGGCTATGGGTTGATTTGGTTTGCTGGAACTCTATGATGCTTTTGATTTATTGGGCCGATCAGTTTTTTTGGTCTGTGTCCCATTTTACTCATCTGCTTCCACTGTGGCGATCCTGATGTCCTGCATTATCCCACCTGTTTAGGTTTAGTGATCGGAGAGTCTTGGTTCGTTGTTTTGTGTTTATTGAGGTGCATGTCTCTTACTGCTTGTGCATCTGTAGCCGTTTTCATCTCCCGACATTTGCTAGATTTGGTTGAAATATCACTGAATTCTCAATTCTATCTTATTTCCACTGGCTTCAATATGGTTCCTCATCTGTTACGTTTGTCAAGGAATCAAATTGGTTCTACTGGGATTTTACTTCAACTCGTCGACCCTGTGGTGTGATGGTGTGTTCCTTCGGTTGCGCTTACAGATAGAGTGTACAGTTCATCGAGTTCTTGAGTTCCTTCTATACGGAGAGCACTGAGAGGAGAGAACCATTTCTTGTTCTATGATCTACTGCATGTATGCCACCTACTAGACATTGTTCTTGTGATTTCTGGTGGAGACCGCTTCAGAGATCCAAACATCCAACCCTAGCAAAGACTCGAGTTCTTCAGTTCTTTTGTATTTGGGAGCACATTCATTTTATTTTTGTTTAGTTTATGCATTGTATGTTCTTAGTTATTTTACTGGTTTGGTTTATGGTGTCCTGGGTTGGAGTGTGTGAGTTTTTCCAGTTCAATATAGGATTTTACCTTCTTCAAGCAAGATTCCATCATTTGTTCTGGACTGACAAGGTATCTATGGCTTGATAGTTTCTCAGGTCAACGTGTGTAGTTTTCCTTCCCATTTCCTTCCTCGTATGTGGTCTACATAGTTTTTTTAGATAATAATAAAAGTTTTTGGTGGTGTTCTTATCATGGAGAAGGGACATATGGTCTGAACCACATAAATACCATTGTCTATTTTACTTTCTTGCAAGTTTCACATTCTGTACATCGATATTTTCAATAAACCGTCTTACATTTCTATCTAGTTTTCTTCAAAAATTTGTAAACTATGAAAAAATTACTCAACAAGTGGTATAAGAGCCTATTATTTGTTTTATTTTACAATGTATGCGATGTTTGAAATTGATAAATTTGACATAGAGAATGATTTTAATACATATATAGTTAAAATGTGTGCTTTACTTATTCATAATGGTCTAACTGATGCCTTACACGGTAGCAAGAAACCCATAGTTAATATTGCTATTGATGGACATTCCACCATGACTTATGTTAATGTGGATAATAGTATATTATAAAATGCTCAATACGCTTGACTTTTAACCCTAAGTGATATGGTTTTATATGAAGAATCACATGAAACCACAACTAAATCAATTTGGGTTAAACTCAAATAGTTGTATATGAATAAGTATTTGGATGGGCATCTGTATAAAAAAATGTGTTTATACAATTTTAAAATTTCCCCTGGATCTTCTATATATGTTCATATTGATGAGTTTAATAAAATTCTGTTGGATTTAGAAAATATTGATATTAAAGTTAAGGTTAATGATCACTCTTTAATTTTGTTAACCTCTCTGGATGTTTCATTTAATTCACTAAGAGATTCCATGATGTATGGTATATATTCTATCACATTAGGAGAGGTTATGTTCATTATCCTACATCATGATCTTCAAATGCATGGTTTTAAGGACGAGTTGAGTTATATTAAGAGTGAACCTAAAATATTGTATACTAAGGCTCTTATGCAAAATATGGGTAGCAAAGGTAAGAACCAATTTAAGGGATTTCAGTGTTTTGAGTGCGGTAATATCGCCCACTTAAAATGTTATTGTCTTAGTCTGAAAGGTAATGATATTATGGCTTAGTCACATGTAGTATGTCCTGATTATGAGTCAGCTGACGTTTTTTAGTTTAACAACCCCTTCTTTAGAACTTGACATAGGTTCTGTGTTGTATTTTTCTTGTGTTCCTAGGAAATTCTCCATTTTTATTTATGGGGGAATCATAGTTAAGAAAAAGGGTTTTGTGGTTTGGTATATGCTATTCTAGCTTAGATAGAAAATTTTTTATTCTATCAGCATTTGGTTTTATGATTGTGGTGTCTAGTTTTCCATTGCTATGATTAATGATGCATTTTTTGAGCCTTGCTTTGATTTCATTTTTACAATATATTTAACCCTCGGGATAGGTTGTTTGAATTGTTTTTCAAGGATAAATCATAGTTAAATTATGGGTATGTTTTTTGGGTTAATGTGGTTTCTTAGTTTAAATTTATAAGCATGTTTAACCTATTTAGCAGAAGATTTTTAGTTTGGGTAGAACATGTTTCAGTACCAGCACATGTTAGGTGATGTTAATGTTGAGTGAATATTTGCAGACATAGGGTTTTCTATTATAGAGAATCTTCCCACATTGGTGATAGGTAAGTGGTTGTTAGTTGTCTGCAAGAACACCATCAGTTTTGTTTTGTTTTATTTCAATATTGAAAATGTAGAGATTAGTGAAATGTGGTTTTGAAAATTAAATTGTTTTTTGGTTTTATTTTTTTGTTACAATGAAAAATTATCCATGGAAATTTGACTGTTTTTATTATGTGATTCATATTTTTTTTCTAGGTTTTGGGATGCTTCTTTTTCCTAGACCTATGTTCTGCCTTTCATTTATTAGACCTGTTGGTTTTTTTTGTCTGTGGCCTATTTTACGTGTGTGTTGCCTCCATGGAGACCCTACTATCACGCTTCATCCTGGTCGGTTATTTTTAGTTATCTGACCGTATTGGTTAGGGGTTTTGTGCTTCTTGGGGAACTTTTCTCTTATCGTCCATGCATCCGTATTCGTTAGTGTGTCTTGGATTTTGTAGTATTTGGTTGAACCATCATTGGCTTCTCGATTCATCATTGTGTCCATTGGCTACCACGTGGTTCCTCATCCATTATACCTTTCAGGGAATCGCTTCGGTTCACTGCTCCTTTTCATCATCACCTCGACCCTATGATATAATGCATCATGCCTTCTGTTGTGATTATAGAGGGAGAGTGCATGGTGCTTCGGGTTCTTGAGTTCCTTCTACACTGAGAGTACTAAGAGGAGAGGATCATTGTTTTCCCTATGATCAACTACCTATACGCCGCCTACTCGACATCGTTATGGTGATTTTCGGTAGATACCTCTTCAGAGATCCGAACTTCCAACATTGTCAAAGACTTGAGTTCTTCGGTTCTTCTGTATTTGTGAGCATGTTCCTTTTATTTGTGTTTAGTCTTTGTGTTGAATGTTTATGATTCTTTTTTTGTTTGGGTTTATAGTGTCTGGGGTTGTCATGTGTGAGTATTTTCGGTTCGAAATAGGATGTCACCTTCTTCGAGCTAGATTTCATCATTGGTTCTAGAGTGATAAGGTCTCTATGCCTGGATAGTATCTCTGGTCCGCGTGCATGGCCTGCCATTAGTTTTCCTTTCATGTACGTGCTCTGCTTCGTTTGTTTTGCATAATAATAGAAGTATGTGGTTGTGTTCATGTTGTGGAGTTGGACAATAAGGTTTGAACGCTATAAATACTGTTGTCCATTTTACTTTCATGCAAGTTTCACATTTTTTACTTCGATATTGTTAATAAAATATATTTCCATACCATTGATTTTTCTTTGATATTTTGTAAACTGTGAAACAATTCCACAACACTCACAAATGGAGTTCACTTTTAGTAGAGTTTCAATGCATGAGTTGTGTGCATAATGACTAACTATTGGTGGTTTCTCTAGATGGTTCAATAGTGTATTGATGGTTTTTCATGTCAATGTGAGTTTGATCAAGAATCTAAAAAGATGGTGAAATAAGTCCTCCATTAAATGTACTTTATAAATAATGGTTGTTGACCTTCAATGATGGTTTTATTTGGAATACAATTTTTAATGTCTATTAGTGGTAGTTTCTCACATAAAATTTTAATACATTTTAACAGATAAGAAGCATGCAATGATTTTTTTTCCATTTTTTTTCATCATCTATAATGAATTTTTTTAGTTTACTCCCGTGGGTACAAAGTATTTTTTCAAACCAAATAAATCTTGTTTGTATAATTTTTTTGTTGTCTATAAGTATTTTTTTCTTGTGTTTTGTGTATAGAATGGGCGAGAGCTCATCCTATTTCCAGTGCATATACATAGAGGAGTCAGTTACTGGACAAACCATTGTTTGAAAACATTTTGGTGACTTATGTTTTGTAGGATGATCCTATCTAAAGAATTTCGATCGTGTGTATGTTGTTCTTACGAAGTCTATCTAGTAGAAATTATTGAGTGCTCCCTTCCTCCCAAAATTTCACATAGTAAAAATTGATCAAATGGGAATTAATTGACATTGAACTCTTAGAAAATGATTTTTAGTTCATTTGTGGAATGTATGAATTGACCTCACATCAGCACAACAAATGTTCGGGCAAGTATGACTTAATATGTGTGTATTTAATATAAAATCGTCATCATATTATAAAATGATAATAAAATTGTCAAAACTAAGAAAACGAGATTGGATTGATTTGAAACATTTTGAAAATATTCATAGTTAATTTCTGACATGTAAAAAATCAACCACAAGTAAATCTAACACACAATGAGGTAAGTATAATGGAATGTGAATGATTTCAGATTAAAAAGGTATAATTTTAATCTAAAATGTGAGTCATACAGTAAAAATCAGTATATTGGATCTAATAAATGTGAAACATTAGGAAAATGATATGTATTTTATTTTAAATGTGTAGGAATTGACCTTGCTTCATTTTAATACACGGTGTGGCCAATATGAATCAATGTCCTTGATTTCAATATAAATATTTCATTTTAATCTAAAAAAAATTCCCATATTCAAAACTAAGGAACCAAGATCATATTTACATGAAACAGTAGGAAAATGATCCATTATTAATTTTTTGATGTCTGGGAATAGACCAAATGTGAACCTGACACATGATGTGGCTGGTATGACTCAATTTTAGTATTTTCTATATAAGTGTCATTTTATTCAAAAATGCACGTAACATAGTTAAAACCAAGAAAATGGGACTATATTGATGTGAAACATTATTAAAATGTCTTGTAATTCATTTGTTTTGTGTAAGAATCAACCACATGACATTCCAAAATGTTGTGTGGCTAGTATTATTGAGAGTGCATGTTTTCACATTAAAATATACAATGTTAGTCTAAAAGGCGAGTCACATACTCAAAAAGTTATTGGAATGATATGAAACAATAGATAAATGATCTGCAATCCATTTATCATGTGTTGGAATATACCTCACATCATCCTAACAGTTGATGTGGCCGATATTATGGAAAATGCATGATTTCAAATTTAAATGGTTTAATTTTAGTCTAATTTGAGATTCACACTGTTAAAATTGAGAAATAGGACTTCCATTGATGTGAATTTTTTATAAAAGGATCCATAATTAACTTTTTATGCCTAATCATTATCCTCACATCAAACTGACACATGATATGGCTGGTATGACTCAATGTATTTATTTCAATATAAAAGTGAAATTTTAATATAAAACATGAATCACATAGTAAAAACTGATTAAATGAGCTCATATTGAAATGAAAATTTGGTAAAATTATCCATATTTCATTTTGTTATGTAGGAATTGACCACACATGAATATGAAACATCATTCGGACATTAAGACTCAAAGTTTGTCTATTCAATATAAATGTTTCTATTCTATTAAAAATATGATCCTATTAGTTAAAAACCAGAAAAAGATCAGATTGTTGTGAAAATTTTGTAAAATGATTCAGAAATCATTTTTTATGATTATAAATTGACCACACCTCAATCCCATAGATGATGTTGATAGTAAGACTGAAATTTCATGTTTAAAAATTTAAAAAGATTAATTTTATTCTAAAATGATAGTCACATAGTCCAAACCATGCAATAGATCTTGGATTGACAAGAAATTATATATAAATTATCAACAATTCCTTTTTTATTTGTAGGAATTGAAATTACATCAGCCTGACACATGATGTGGTCGGTATAATTCAATGTCTATATTATAAGTATAATAGTTTCATTTTGAATTAAAATATGAGTCTCATAATCGAAACTAATAAAAATAATCTAATTAACAGAAAACATACGTAAAATAATATATAATTTCATTTTTCATTTGTACGAAGGGGTATCTTGTGAATTTGACACATGATGTGGTTAGTATGGCTCCAAGTGTCTGTTTTCAATATAAAATTGTCATTTTAGTCTGAATCCCGAGTCACGTGGTCAAAACCTTAAAATGATCTCGGATTGATTTGAAACATTAGAATAATTAATCAATATTCATTTTTTACATATAGGAATACATTTCATGTAAATTCATCACACGATGTGGCTGTTATGACTAAAATATCATGTTTTCACATTAGAAAAAGTGCATTTTTAGTCTAAAACGCATGTCACATAGTCAAAACCAAGAAAAATAGCATAGAATTATGTGAAACTTTTGAAAAAATGAACCATAATCCATTTTTTACATGTAGTAATAGAGGGAATATCAACATGACACACAATGTGATTGATATGAGTCAAATTTTGTGTTTTCAATATATAAGTGTCATTTTCATCTAAAATATAACAAAATCAAAATTGATAAAACATGATTTGATTGATGTTTAAATTTTTGAAAAATACCATATTTCAATATATATTTGTATTAATTCATTGTATATAAATTTTTCACATGATGTTACTAAAATGACTCAAAGTGTTTTTTTTTGCATTTAAAAGAGTGATTTTAGTCTAAAACATGATTCATTTAGTCAAAACTGAAAAAATTGACCTAGAAGTTGTTAAAAATTTATAAAAAGTCCATAATCGTTTTATGTGTATTAGTTTATCTCACATCAATATGAAACATGATACTACCAGTACATCTCAATGTGTATGCTTTCAATATAAACGTGTTACCCAATGAATCGAGGATCTAGGCGAAACTGGTCCTAAAAAATTTATTAATAAAAAATAAACATATAGAGTCAGTCCTTGTAAGGGATGTTGCAAATATGGTAGTGAACCACCCCTTGCATGTTATCATCCACAAATGAGGTGTAGTAATCAGGTGCTTGGAATGCCCACATCGTACATGCTTCAATGACCATCCTCTTTGACAAAACATATGTCACCTTGTGGGATTCTCTATATCCATGTGAAAGTACCAGATTAAGTTGATTGACATGATTTATAGAAGAAATTCAATGTGGTAGAAGCTTCCATGGAACATTATGGGTTCTTTCCTTCAACGCGTTAAAAAAATTTCCATAATCAGATTCGATCCATTGGGCATGCCACTTATGATGAAAAACATATTTAATAGCATGAATAATTTCCCATATCCCGACTTCATAAGTAGTCCCTATTTAAAAATAGTGGTAGAAGCAACCCTTAACAAATCCTCTATAGGTTCCGAAAATACCTCCATGACCTTATAGGCCTGGATTGAAAGAGGCCACACTATCTACATTTTCATTGACCCACATTCCAATGGAAGAAATCCATCTCAAAGAATAAAAGTGTTATTTTATTCTTAAAATAAGTCACATAGTTAAAACTAATCAAATGAAAACTAATTGATGAGAAACATTAGGGAAATAGTATATATTTCATTTGTGACATGTAAGAATTTACCGCATGATAATCTGACATGCGATGTGACTTGTATGACTCCAATTGTGTGTTTTCATTTTATGTGACATTTTAGTCTAAAAAAAGCCATATAGATAAAACCAAGAAAATGAATTTGGATAGTCATTATAAGTTACAAATTAATAATTCATTTTTGATATGTAGTACCCAAATTCATATCAATCTGACACATGATGTGGCTAATATTACCCAATATTCATGTGTACAATATAAAAGGGTCATTTTAATCTAAAACACAACTCACATATTTATAATCGAGAAAATGATATTGTATTGAATAGTAACATTAGCAAAACTTTCAATTTTTCATTTTTTATGTATAATAATTAAATGCAAGTCAATTAGTCTCATCCTTTTCCCAGACACTAATTGTAAATATTCAACAAGAAAGTGTCCTTTAAGTCTAAAACATGGTTCATATAGTCATAACTGAGAAAACTACATTATATTGATGTAAATTATTAGGAAAATAATCTATAATTCATTTGTGACCTGTAGGAAATAGCTTCACATCAATCTGACAATTTATGTGGCTATTGTGACTCAAAGTATATACGTTCAATATTAAAGATTAATTTTATTCTCTAAGAAGATTCAGATAATCAAAACAGATAATATGATCATGAATTGATATAGAATGTTAGTAAAATGATCCATAATTCAATTTTGTCTTATAGTAATCAATTGTACATTAATCTCACAACCGAATTGATCAATCTGATTAAAAGATGCATTTGAAATTTTTTATGTTCTATATTATAATACAACTATGATTCTTTTAAAAAAAATTAAGTACTATTATTAAAATAATAATCATTTTTATTTTAGGAACACAATTCAGTACTGGTTTGGTTGATTGTTGGATAATGAGAGTTTTGTTTTTTATTAGTCGTAATTTTTATTTATTTAAATTGTATTTACATCATTGTAAAAGTTATTTATTAAAAAATTTTAATTTATAGTTTGAATTGAAACGATGGTTCAAAGTAATGAAAATTCTTATATACGTATATAATGGTGCAATGTAATATTTTTATTGCAATTGTGATTAATTTAAAATTTTTAATTTTTTATATCTATTGAAGATGGTGTCTTGGCATTAGTGAAACTCAAATTTCATTCATTTTTTTGAAGAATCATTATTTTGGGAATTTAATGTTCAATCCGGAAAAACATCGATATTGTTGTTTGGATATTTATTCTAAATAATGAACTTTAATTTAAATAGCATTTTTTTAAATGAATTTGGAAAATTTGGAATGAATGAATTTTTTGAAAATTCTAATTGGATTTTAAGTGGTTGTCCTAGCATATTATCATTCTCTATTATTACATCGTTCTTAAGAAAATAGATTACATAAAAAGTAAAATCACACAATATAAAAATTATGGAATTGAATATTCATATATTTTTTATATCTTATAATTTATTCTTAACAACACAGGGCTCTACTGTTTGAAGACACAAAGTATCCCAGTGAAATTTTTGCTCAAGATTATGTGATGTAGCTGGATGAACACACCATGACTTCCTATATACAGCCTATCCTACCTTAAGATCCTTTTTTAAATATAATCATAGTTTTATAAATTTATTATCCATTAATTAATTTATTTTTATTCGTAAAAATAATAGCCTTATATATTTTCACACACATGAGTTTTAATTATTATATTGTTGATTATTTTTATATATTTTAATTAATATTTAATATCTATGAATTCTTTTAAATAAAAACAACTACTATAGAATTTGAAATTTTAAGAGGTACCCATTATCAGTGCAAAAAAAATCATTAAAAAGGATGCAATTTTAACTTCTCTAGTTAAAGACACATATAATGGGGTATTTAATAGCACTAAAAATTGTACTGATAATGTTTGGATTTTATCTGCTTTGATAAAGAACTTTATGAATTCTTTTCGTAGAATTTATTAACACATTTTTTAACATTGCAAAAGACCCCCTTTAACATCATTTTTCATAGGCTCCACTACTACATGTTGGTCCAAATTTAGCAATATACAGTCATTATCATCATAAAAAAGAGTTGACAATCCCAAAAGAGTTCGACATTTATCTTCTTTAGTAAAATAATTGATAAATACGACATTTACTAGTGCATTATTTTAGTGCTGATAAAGGTAATACCAACTGCTGCATCTTTATAGCCACACAACATCCCTTAAGAAAAAATAGAAATTATCCAGGAATAAAAAAATTAATAATTAAAATTAAACACAATTTCAATACAAATATTACATTGTACCGTCATTTCAGTTCAAAATTTATATTTAATAATTTCATAAAAAATATTTACATTAATGTAATATTTTTTTTAAATCATGTGGTTGAATCCTCAATTTATTATAAAAGAAATTCAAAGACCTCTTTTAATTGGGTAGAGGGAGACCCATTACATAGCCCGAAGGGCCAGTGGGCATGTTGCTCATTACATGGCCCACATGCCAAAATACATGCTCCAAGGCCCATTCTATGAATAGTACTACTATAGTACCGTATAGTGACCACCACTGCTATAGTACCACTACAATGCTGCTATAGTACTGCGCACAATAGGTGTTGAACCCCCATTTTTCATGCAGTATTACAGGGTTATTACCACTAATCCAAACCCCAACTACAACATTGATGTAATATTTACTATTAATAAAATAAATCAAAACCTAATAAAAAGACAACAGTCTTATAGAAGACTATTAATGATCAACTAAATGGTACGAAAAAATGTTACTATAACAAAACCAAGGTTTATTTTTGTAATAATACACAAAAAATAAATTATAATTATAATTTTATATAATCCACATAAGATAAATTAAATTGCTAGTTACTGAAAATTTTAATGAAATTAAATGTTATTCTATTATTTAGACTATTAATAATTATATTTTATTTATTATATTTTTAATTATATTATTAATTATTAATTATAAAAAAATTTATAATTATATTATGAAATATTAATTAAATTGTTAAATAATAATATATACAAATTATATTGTTAATTACAAATTTTTTAATGATATTGATAGGTATAAATTATCTTAATTACATAACAAGTTATTAATAATTATATAATAAATTACTCATATTTTAATTATTTTTTTAATTTTTAATTATATTATTATTTATTAATTATACTAATCAATTATTTTTTATTGTTAATTATTGATATAATTAATTAAAATAATAATATTATTGTTTATTACATCTTCTATAGCGAATGTGAACATTCTATATGAATCTGGTTGGAGGTCTTGGTTTGTGCTTCTTAAGACCTGTTTTCAAAATATAGATCATTTTCCATATTTATTAAAACAAATTGAGCTTGAATTTTTAGTTTTAACAATGTAAATCGTGTATTAGAAAGAAATGACACTTTTATTTAAAAAAAATACACTTCTAGTCATACTGTCCCTTCATGTGAATCTTCCCACAACTACTGGAAAACCAGGGCAGATCCTGTGGAAGAAGAGAAACCTAGGATTCTCACGATGGAGGAATCCAAAAGAAGAAAACATGCTAAATGGGATAAATATTCTATTGAAAATGATGATCTAAGGGAGTCTTTGCAAAATAGGGTATGTTCTCCTGATATGATGGCCCTTGATAAACAAACATGTAATAAGGAACCTTCTCATAGTGAGTATATCTTGTCACATCCAAGGGATGATTTACTGGGCCCATATCCCTCTATACATATAACATATAAGGGTTCAACTATTGAGAAAAATACAGTACCATATGACAGGAATTCAAAATCCACGAATGGAAAAAAAATGAATTTCCTTTTTTTGGAACTACCAATGATGTGAGAATCATGGAAAAACTAAGTCTACAAGTAATTTCATCAAAATCCATCATCCTATAATGATAGGTACCATTGAGATGGAAACTCATAAGGCTTCTGATAGAACCCAAAGACTGGAAAATTGTATTATAGAAGATAATTAACCAAAATATTGTAGAAATGAGGAAGAAGAAGGAGATCGGGAAAGGCTCCTCCCCAAGACTAAAGGCTGATCTGCTCAAAGAAGCCCACTTAATTCGTAAACATCTGGATTCCCTCACCTTAAACATATACCCTTATTTATAATCTCTCTCCCTAACCAACTAATAATATTCCCCATAATATTTTCTTGGGGATAGAAACATATTCTATATAATATTCCTCATAATATTCCCTCTAGCTTCTTCAGGTGGCATACATGGTCTCTATTAGTTTCCTTCAAGGGCTTGAATTTTGATTCTTTTGGTTATGAGATTGTTTGTATTAATAATGTCTGTGCAGTAGTGGAAAAATATGGGTGTTGGTCTCTAAAATGGGTTTTAATTGGTATATAATGCATTCCATCCAATAAATTATTACATATATGGGTTTCTTTGATAAAAATATTCTTTTCCACTCCATTATATATTTTATATATAATAAACAATGAAGGTAGAATCTTTTGGAAGAAACTGTAAGGCTAAAGAAAAATGTCACTAGGACCTAGGGTTTTTGAAGTTATTTTAATGTTGTCATAGGATAACACGAAAGAAAATGGGATTAGAATATGGCTATTTCTGCAATGGAATTTAGTGAATATATTGATATTAATAACATCTTATAAGAATATCTACATGGTGACATGTTTGCATGGTATATGATATCTACGAATTGGATGATGGCCTACAGGATTGATAAAGTATTTGTTAACTTTGAGTCTCATGAACAGTGAGAGGAATCTCATTCTAGATCCCTAATGAAGAAACATTCTGGTAGTCATTCCATTCACCCGTAATTATTGGAATAAATTTAATGGGATTTATACAATTTTGATTTAATAATTAATTAACTATACATTAGGAAAACAGAAAGGTGATACAAGCAGACTATACCATAGTTGAATACATATATTACCTTTATGCATGTGTCTCAAGGAATTGAAATCTTAAATATACACTCAAAATTTAGAGTAAAGGAACAATTTATGATCTCAATGGGGATATTTTTGTTAGGGAAATAGAATTAGAGTAACTAAGGAACATTCATGATGATGTTTTTGATATATATTATTATAATACGGAAGTGGATCAAAATTATAGATTATATAAATGGATTTCTATGAAGGATTTAATTTTAAAGGAGAACATCTAATCCCAATGTCATAAACAAGGGTACATAAAACAACATTTCTAATAACCATCCATGAGTTTGGATGTCCCTGAGAACCATTTCATATCAATAAAATTCAAACAAAATTATCTCTGAGATGAATTTTCTTTAGGAGAATGTTGTCAGTTTAATTAGAATTTTTTAAATAGTGGATGTTCATCCAATATTGCTGATTTCAGTAATGTCATCCCTAAATTTGTTTTCCACAAGGTTAATTCTAAACATACTGGACTCCCCAATAGGGAAGAGGTTAGGTATATATTTTTTTCCCTAAAACTAGGAAGTGAAACTGAACAAGATGGTTTCACTAATCTTTTTCCCCAGGAAGAATATGATATTATTCATGATGGTCCTGTGAAAATGATAATGATTTTTTTAAATGGAATGCTTCCAATAGTCCTAAACTCAAAATTATTGATCCTTCTTCCTATAATATGAGTTACTGATTTCGATGATTCATTCAGGAATATTTTCATTGATAATACAATCTAAAATATTATGATTAAGAATATGTCAATCAAGATATCCTCCATTATTAGATAGGTCATTTCCAAAAAACTTGTTGAATTTTTCCATTATAGGAGGATTTAGGACTACATGTCCACTCCATTATATTGTGTTAATATATTAAGGAATAACATGGGGAATGGGATAATTACCCTCAACTTTTATATATAAGTTTAATTTTAATCCATAAATTAGATATTAATGATTAAGGAGTTGGAGTTGTACCAGTTTTGTGATTTTTTAATAAGATTCTTATGATACTCTTTAAATCGGTCATGATTTCTTCTATGGTGAACTAAAACCCTAATGGTTACTCCTCATGGTCATGTGCCATTTGATATGGAGATGCAATTTATTCTTTTATTTTAATCTGTGTAAATGAATATCTCATTAGGTCTATTCTTGGTTTGTTGTAAAATGGGATCATAACAATAATAAAAGTTGGTAAAGTGATTTATTCTCCAACTCATATTATTATGATGATTATATAATTTTATTTTTTGAGGTATATTTGTGAATATTAGATAAATAAATAATTTCTTTGATCATTATGTGTCTCTCTTAAACATAAAGATAAATTGGCTGATGTCACTTATCTTTTTTATTCGAAACAACAGTCACATAGGATAGTAAGAAATTATTAAAAGATTGGGTGTTAGAGAGGAAAGGTTGTCTTTCACATAAAATTATATTCCACTCTTTCAGTGATGTCCCAAGGACAAATATTTCTATGATATATATAAAAATATAAAGATCCCACTCCCTTCTAGGAAGGATAAATCCCATTACCTTACTAGCATGATTTTACTCGTTAAAGTAGTGGCCACTTCTTAGATCGTCAAAACATTAATGGTGTATAAATAGCTGAGCACCCTTCTTAAAATTTTTTCACAATGTTTCAAGAACATCATATAGATTAGAAACATATATAAAACAAGGGACGTTTTGTTTCAAATGGGGAACCAATTGTAATTCCATAATAGAGGCGGTCATGGAATTATGAACCTGATAAAACCAATGAAGGCCTGGAAGTCAATCTCATTTGGAGACATAATGTTAATAACCATATAAACAATGTTTTTATAAAGAAAAGTCCCACCAATACCATTGAAAATGGTAAAATATATTATATTATTTCCTCCTTCTATCATAGTTTAATGACTACTAGAAAAGTATCCATGAGGAGTAGTCGATGGATGGTCTCCCTCAACTTATCCCATAAATTCTGGATTGATAATTGGAGGAGAGATCCTTTTTATGAGGAGTTCCAAGATCATATTTAAGACCCATTTATGAAAATACTTGATATGATTATATCATCTAAGATCATCTTCCTCCTTCCATAAAAATATGTTTATTATTTTAACATCATTAAAAAAAGGGGTACTCTGGTTTTGGATCCATATCTACATGGATCCCAGATGCATAATAAGTTCTACAATTTCTCTATGAGAAGGCCGATTGGTTTGGAGGCCAAAATCTATCCATTATATAGGCACTATATTGCTCAAAATAATTTCACCATGTTTTTGAGAATAGATTATCATATGTTTCCCACAAATGATTTCCTTATTTCTAGTAGGATCAAAATGTGCCCCTCGTGATGTTTTTTCCACCAGAGACTTGACTGTAATGATTAATTTTTTTTTTCAATTCAAATTTTCTAAATTCTTATTGATAATTTCGTCAAATCACTTTGAGGTGGGATTATCTAATACTAATGACACTCAATCCCTCCACACCCAGTGTAGAAAGAATGAAGTCTTGAATCATCTTTGGAATTTTCATTATGTTTCAGTTGTTGAGGCCCTCTATATAATCCAAAAGACTAGAATCATTCTTTTTCATGGGGGATAGGGTCTCGATCATTATACGGTTCTTAGATCTACCTTATATTCCATCATATTAGAAACCTAATACAATATAGGTTTATCTAGTTACTTTATTTGGGATAATACTTTATATTACATGCTTGGAACTCATGGAAATTTTAATTCTTACATGGGATAAAGTCAAGCATTTTGGAAACCTTCCCTCATGGATCATATCAAAATTAATATTGAGGGTGTATACAATGGTAATCTGGGATCCGCAAGCTATCTGATTTTCATCAGTGACTATATAACATGACCTATTTCTTCCATCAACACGGATTGCGGGATTGTTATTACCATATGAAGTAGAGATAGAAGGTGTGATTTTGGAGATTTATATTGGGAGGCATAACAATTGTATATGGTTATGGTTGGAACTTGACTACACATTCATTTTAAGTAAAACCATTCTTTCAATATCTTCTCCTTCGAGGAGACTTGCATAACCATGAGAGAATTGCATGGAATACTATATAAAGATTAATTTTGTGGGGTCACATATTTATAGTGAGGATACAAAAATTTCATATCCTCATTCCAATCACACGGTATTTCCAAAGAGTTGTATTTGATTCTTGTCTATTTCAAATGTTATTAGGAAACTTATGTTCTATGAAATTTGTGAAACTCCATCTTTTAATTATTTATAATATTTAATGGGCCTCAAACATTTTCTCTCCAGATGACTCTTATTATTATGTATAGTACAATAACATCAAAAACATTAAATGCTAATGAATACATATGTATATATAAATACTAAAAAGTAATAAATTTAAAAAATATTAAAAATGAAATAAATATTAAAACAGTAAAAAATAATTAACATTTTTAATGAATAAATAATATTAAATGAGTGAATGTTAAAAAATAGTGAATTTTAACATTTAAAAAATAAATAGATAGAGAAAATATTAAAATAATGAATATGTTTTATTAATTATAAATATAATAAAAAGAATTAAAAATGAAAATATATTAAAATAAAAAAATATACATATTTATTTTATAAACTAAAACTATATTTAAAAAAATTAAATGGTAATGAATTATTATGCATAAATAAATATTAAAAATGGATTAATTTTCCAAAAATATTCAATGAATAAAAATTAATAAATTAATAAATTACAAAAAATAATAAAAATTATTTAATTTTATTAATAAATAAATAATATTAAAAATGAATAAATTAGAAAAAATAATAAAAAGTAATATATAGTACATTTTAATTAAAAATAATAAAATAAATTTTATTTACCAATTAGAATCATGGAATATTAAATATTTCATATTAATAGATAAATTATATATATAATATTAAAAATTAAAAAAACAATCATAATATTATGTGTGTGTGTTTAAATATAAAATTTAATTAATAAAACATTTTTTTATTTGTGAAATTAATATATAATAAAGATGGGGAGCTTCTCTCCCTTTCATGGAGGGCATCTCTCTTAAAAATTCCATGGTGATCCCCCTGATCGCATTCCTGAAGTACATAATGAAGACATCGTTGGCCACTTTGAGACGATCGTAGCTTGTGTTGTGAAGTGTCCTCGACTAGATTTGGGCGAATCAACTCGTGAAGATTTAGATGGTATATCCCCTATCATTTGTAATGATATGGGGTTTCTTTTAAGGTTCCTGCTTTACCTCATGATCATAAGAGGAGGAACTCATATATGGGGTGTTCCAAGACTTTTTTTGCATCCTGTAGTGGAGTAGCAGCGGCATGTCTGGGAAAACACTGGATTCTTTGGAATGAAGAGGGAACCAAATGACATTTTTTTGAGTTAAATGGTCGGAGTTGTTTTCATTGGTGGCTATTGGGAGACAACCTTTTATGGGGGACCTTCTCCTTTTTTGGGATTTATGCACCCGAAGGTTGTGAAGGTGGTCAAAATAGGCTTGGGAGTCATGATGGAGGCTCAAAAATGGTGATAGCGCATGTCAGTGATAGATGGAGGATATGGGATCCCGATGGGTGCCCTGGTGGTGCATCGAGTTGGGATGGCAGCAAAGGAGGCCCTCTTATCGGTGGGGCGGTTAGATGGCATGCAGGAGTTGTTGCATTTTGTTAGGTCCACTAGGTTAGATACCCTGAGAGGGGGGTGAATTAGGGTATGAAATATTAAAAAAACTACCCGTATTGATATAGTTTCACTATTAAGAAAAACTATCTTCTCTCCCTTTCCTATAGAAAAGTATAAATAGAAATGAAAACATTCCCAGGACACATTGATTTTTACATTGTTCACCCTCACTAGGCTACGTCCAAGGAGCATACACTGGAGATTTTCTGATGTGCCAAATTCACTAAAAGTGCACTATAGTTTAAAATGTTCAAAACTGACTAATTTTCCCTTCTGGTTTACAAAAAATCACAACATGAAATCTCACTTCTCTCTCAACTGAATTGTGCTCACTACTTTTTAGAAGATCTACTCAGAGTTTATAGACCTGCATGTCTCTTTTTTGTTCAGTAATTAAATTTATATCTTTAACTGTTGTTAGATGCTCTATTAACGTCCTACTTTCATCCACTGATGAACATCTATTTGCACCAGTTGTACTGGGATACCCTAATTATTACGCACAACCCTCATTGGTCCTTTCCCAAAATTCCCTTCTTTTGCACGAAATCAACCTTTCGCGCAAGACCTCTTTTACATGCAACCAATTATTTTAGGAACAATAGCCTTCTTTTAGGTGCAACCATTTCTTTATGTATAAACACTTCTTTCAAGTGCAATAGACTTCTATTACATGCAACACCAATTTTTCCACAAAACTCCTTTTGCGTATTTTTTATGCGCACTTGAGCTCAGATTCTATCTAAGTATTGATCTTTTAATAAATGAGGGGGTTCACTTCATATTTATAGGCAAAATCAACCCTGCGTGAAAAACCCTCCTTGAGCGCATAATTCTATTCATGCATGAAAAACACATCTTTCATGCTACACCATTTTTTGTGCTGTGCTCCAATATTTCATGCACCTCATGACTTTTCCAATTTTCAATCTTCTAATCTCAAAACACCTCTTGGGCAAGAAATGTAATTCCTCTATTTCTCACACCTTACCAATATTTCACACACCACTTTAAATTTTCATGCACCACTATAATTTTTTGTGCACCTCCCTTTTCCAAAAACACATCACTCTATTTTTTGTTTTTCAGGCCCAAAATTATGGCAAAAACTAAAAAATGACACCACCTTTTATTTACTGTTTTTGTTCCACCTCTAGATCGTACATTCCATTGTCGAGGTTCTTCTGTCAAACATGGATGGACAACAAAATCTCTTGAACGCACCAAATCAACATGAAAACCCCCTTTACCATCAAATTGGATATCATGGTCTGCTTTGTCAACAAACACAACATGTAGTCCTTCTTTGTCAACAAACACAATCACCTAAAAAAATGATTCAATGATACCTTGAGGGATTTTTTCCCAACACGTTTGGTGGTGGCCATCGATAGGATGACGATGGGTGTGGAAATGTTTTTCATTCCATGGGAGGGTGCTGCCGGTGTGCATGACGATGACTAGAGATGGGTCTGTTGTGCGCCGATTATTGGGTGATCAAATAGGTGGCGACGAAGGTGATTAATTACGATGAATTTTTGACCACGATGACCTCGGGGGATGTGATGACTTAAGGGGAGCATGGTTTCATAATTTTGGGGAAAGAGATGAAGGTGGTTGGGTGTGGGTTCATGTGGAGGCTGGTACTAGGCTGGCATATTGGCTTGTAGCTCTTGTTGTTGGCTTTCATTTTTTGGGCCTTCTGGCTGATGGATCAGAATACCTATATGGGGATGATTACTGGCGGTTATAAGGTGTCTATCGATATCGTACATCGATGTTGTGACTTTCTTTGTCTTTCATGTTTTAGGCCTTTGGGGTTTTTATGTTGTTGGGTTTCAGGCCTTTTCAGAATGTGGGTTTAAGGGCCATGGTGTTTGTGTTTGTTTGCATTTAATTTTTTAATAAATTTTGTGGGGTCATATATTTGGGTCACCAAATCCATGATCAGAACTACCTTCTATAACACAAGTTTGATATTTCTCTAATTGAAAAAATATACGACATTTATATGATAAGCTGTAATATTCCAATTACTCCATACTAATTAGTCATTAATTTTAATTATTAATATTTTTTAATTATATCATAGACCATTTTTCATCAAAAATATGAATTATTAATTCTAAATACATATTTCATATACATAAATCATATTTACAGAAATATTATATATATATATATATATCAATAAATATATTTCCATATTAAAATAATTAAATATATTAATGAATATGTTTTTATGAAAAATAATAAAATTAAATAAATTATAGAAATATTATGTGAATAAATTATAAAAATAGTAAAAAATTAATAACATTCATTATGAATAAATAATATTAAATGATTGAATGTTAAAAATTAGTTAAAATTAAATAAAATATAAATAGATTGAAAAATACTAAAAAAAGAATAATATTTATTAATTATATATATTATAAAAAATAAAAAATGAATATATAATAATATAAAAAATAATCAAAATTTTATTTATGTAAATAACAACCATAAAAAAATCATTAAATGTTAATCAATGTATATGTGTAAATTAATATTACAAATGAATAACATTACCAAAAATTAAATCAATCAATAATTAAAAACGAATAAATTTAAATGTTATTAAAAATATATTAATGAAATAAATAAAAAATGAAATAATTAAAATATATATTAAAAGTAATAAATCTAATATATTAAATAAAAATATAAAAAATGATTTAATATTAATAAATAAAAACATAATAAATTAAATATTAAATAGTAATACACAAAAATATTAAAATGATAACATGAAAAATTATTATTTCTCTATGTGTGTTTCTATATAATATTGAATTAATTTCATAGAAGTGTGAAATTAATATATATATTTATATATATACAGGATTAAAATATAACATCATGCCCCTGTTCATTGGTTTGAGAAGATGTGGAGGTGCTACTAGGTCATAGGTGATATCCCCAAGACACTAAAGGCAAAAAAATAAATGCCAAGGGTCTCAAGAACAATTAGAGGATGATTTTCACTTTTAAGGATAAAAAACCAAGACATCATAAACAAAAGAAACCAAACGTCTATAAAATACATGAGTAAAAAATCAGTACATAAACTCACCAACAACCAAATCAGTGTGCAAGTGGAATCCAAAAGACACAAACAAGGAGAACCGAAATGCAAAAAAAAAACAAAACTCCAAAGTGAAATCAACCAACAACACCCTAACCACTCCAAGATCCATCTTTATATAAAAGGCCTCAAAACATGTAGAATCATCACTAAATAACTATGATACCATGCCTCTATTGGTGTCTCAATAGTTGACTTTTAAAAATACACAATAGTTCCCACGTAGGGGGTGCATCTAAACTATATAATATTTCACCAATGACTTACCAACTCTTTCCACTAGGAAAAAACATACTATAAAAATTTATAAAATGATTTTATACTATAAAATCATTTTATATGAAATCCATAAACATGTTTTCTAACGAATGTATACAAAACCCTTTAATCCATTGCTCATTTAATTTGGAATATTCTTTTCTATGTCCACACACACAACCAAACACACACACACACACAATCATACTATTACCATTGATTGTGGAACATCACACCCATATTTCATCCGATATTGAAGGTGGAACTTCAAGACCATTATTTATCCGATTCAAATCATGCTAACCCATTTTTTCCTAAATCATGATAAGTCATTAAAATAAAAAAACCAATATTTAAAACATTTCAACATATAATTTACCTACATAAAACCAATACATAATTTTTTTAGAAAAAATTAAAATTATAACGAAGGAGATTTCCAAAAAATAGAATCAACATTCCAAAATTATAAATACAATAACAAAAAGATCTTCATTATCAATCACACAAGGATACCATAACTATTTCAAGGGATAATTTAATTAAATCTAAGACTTCATGTTTTATATAAAGTGGATTCAAAAGAGAATCTGACAACCTTACAACTATTAGTGAAAATGAAAAATGGAACAAAAATATCAATATCTAATCACAACCGAACCTCCATTTGCTAGATCCAATAATTCATCATCATAACACCATTCATAACATATAGATCAATCTATAATGCACTAGTTCTATGGTTCTGAGAGAGGGAAAAAATAACATTGCATATATGATGATTAAGGAAGATTGGGTACATATCGATGAATTTGTCCCCCCTACACAAATTTATTCACCTAAGGATCACTCTCAAATAAAAAGGGATCGTCTATTAAGCTGAGGGAGGGAATGGAATTCAAGATCCAAGGAGTTTAGAGAAAAAATGGTTAAAGGGGATTATTCATATTAGATACAAAATTAAAGGAGGGCCAATACTATGAAGCATGATTTGGATAACTATTCAACCACAATGCGAAACTATTATCTAAAGGTCACACCTTGCATGGTTGGCTCATATGATTAGACGAACTATGCACAAACTATGAATTTATCTATTTTGAAGAGCACATTTTCCCCTGGGCACTCAAATGGTTTGGACAAACCATGTTCCAACCATGTACCTATAATGTACCAAAATATCCATGTTGTTTTTTAAATTATATGGAATTATTTTGAGACCACATGCTCTGAAAACACGTGATTTCGAGGCCCGATGATCCCATGAAGAAATTTTGAACTTTTTTTAAGGTACGCATAGTAAACATTTGAGTGAGTTTTTCTAACTTTTGAACCAGTTTTCAAATCTAAAATCCAAGGGTACCATTGAACTCAAAAAATCGATATTCACCTATAAAGGTTTTAAATTTGACTGATATGGGCCATATAGAATAGTTAATTTTAATACATTTCATGAAAAATAATAAAATAAAATAAAAATTTATTTTATATCTTTTCTCACAGATGAGAGATCACCTAGAAACATTGTGATGTAGTGACGAGTCAGAGATGAGATGCATTAATCGATCTCATTAATTGCTCATTAACATGAAGCTTAATGATGATTTAATGGAACGTAATAGCGATGCAATTTTCATAAATTAAATAGCGTAATAGAAACAATGCGACATATTTTCTTTTTAATAGTTTGACGTGTTGGTGGAATAAGGATTAAACTGTGAGGATTTTAGGACGAACCATTGATGGATTTTCCTCCCCAATAATGAATGACAAAAGCTGGTGGGCGTCATCAACTTTGACGTACCTCGAAGAATGAAAAAAATTGTTGACCTCTTAGACCCACGATGACTAAACAGTACATCAACAAATGTCAATGAGGTAGGGGTTGATTTTGGTTTTATGAATTCCATATTATTTTTCAAAATGATGAATTTGGGTTAACCCATGAACATGTTAATCCACAGATCAGGATTTATTGTGGGAGGGTTCTGTTCTTGGGTTTTCATTTCAAGAATAATTTTATTGTTGGTAGAATTTTAATCCCCGAACCTTCCCCTGTTTTAAACCTCTATCACGGAGGATGTGGTCCGACATGAACAAGGACCGAGTCCCTCTGCACATGCGTTCTTTGTGGATGTATCCTCAAATCAGCGACAAGAAGAATCTATGGCCAAGGAAGGGATGGCGTCGACCCGAGAGGGCCATAGGCATAGGCGAATCGAGAAACGGACCACCAGAGTAACTCTGATGGCCCAAAGTGGGAACCGTCAGTGTGCCCATCAGCAGCAGGCTAGCCAAGAAGATGAGGATACACAGAGCTATTGGTGCCGTGTGGAGGGGAAACCTATGCCTGGGATACTCGGGTGAGCCAGATGCAAGCTGCATCTGGCTGTGTACAACAATTTTGGCCTCCCAGCTTGGTCGGACGCATCTGCACCAGGTCGCAGTCATTTGAACATGGAGGAGAAGGGGCCCAGTGATGACATGTGGGGTAGTTAGAGGCCATACACAGCATCTGGCTGCATCCCTTCCAGGAGGACTGGGTAGGGCGCTGGCCACCCCCTTGGGCCGGACCCTCCCTATCGATCCGGACCCACCCTACCAGGCCGGACCCACCCTTTCAGGTCAGGCCAACTGGTCCAAACCCATGCCAGACCGAACTAGGTAAGTTTCGGTGGACCCCGAACCATGTTGGGTTGGGTCAGACCAGACCCAAACCCAATGAGCCCCCATTTCAATGAAAACATCAATAACCCGCAGACCAGTTGTCCAATTGACGTGTCGTCTATGGCACAAGCACCATTGTGATGAGGCTGTCCTTTTACAATACTCTATGGGAGTTTTGATGGGGGTTGGAATACATCTGAGTTGGATCATACTCGAATAAAACCGAACCATTTTTACTAAAATGCCCATACCTTACAGACTGGGTGTCGGTTCGACGCCTCATCTATTCGACGCATCATCTGTTGGGTTAGAACCCTTATGAGAAGACAATCCTTTGGGTTATTCTATGTGGGACTTATTGGAATTTTAGGTATGACTGATGGATTAAGAAACAAATGTGTGGATATTTAGTGTCATGGAAGATGAGCATCAGCCATGTGGATCCTTAGTGGCCCGACAGATGAGCAGCAATTCATCAGGGAGGAGTTCCATAACAGTACGAAACATTCAACACTATAACTGTTGAACCTTATTGCTATTATTTAGATAGTACCTAGTGTGGGGTTTCCTCACTTTGTGGTGTTAATTCGTGGCCTAACTTGGTGTCTCTTCTTTTGTGGATGCTTTTTGGTATTTCTACTTAGTGGGTTGGGGTCCCCTTCTGAGTATTGTGTTACTCACCCCTGCATGGGCATCACCCATGTGTGTTGTGTATTGTGTAGATGATGGATGTTTCTATGTTGGACATGGTGGCTTAGGACTAGGCTGGCCCCAGTGAGATTAGGTAGACATGGCGTACTCCCACAATTTCTAGTATCCACCCTACTATTACCATCAGGCGGGGTTCTTAGCAGCTGGTTTGTTCACAATTTTTACTTGTACTCTTCAGTTTTGAGTTGTATTTTGTTGGGTTTGTATTCTGAAGCACTTGTTTTTTGTTCTACATTTACTCAGCACTTGTTTTAGTATAATTATTTTCCCCCTTCAGTTTTTGGGGAGTGGTTGGGCATGTGTATGCGTACAAGTACTTAGTAAAATGCCTCCCACTAGCAGATTGACTCTTTCAGCCCTAGTCGCCAACCCATGGACTTCAAATGGAGGGCATGGGTTATGTCATGACATTATCCCTAGGGGATGGTTCATGACTATGTGTTATCATAGGGGGGTTGATTCTATGAAAAAGATTGGGAGTATATAGTTTTGATTTTGGGAAATAGTGTTGATTGTCTCAGGTTTGACATTCAAATACAGGGAGTCTGGAGTTGGTACGACGACCAATAAATCCATGCACCGGGACCCTAAATTATCCTTTTCAGCTCTAAACATGAAAAACACTGGTTTCATATGTGTCACTTTTTGTTATTTTTTATATGAGTCATCTCACCAGGTATAATCTATTGATCATGGTCCATCTGGATCTATTTTAGGATGCCTCTACATAGATAGCCAGCTTGGTTCCCAATACATTGTTGTGATGATAGTCCGCCAAGCGATGAGGTGTCCGTTTAGGGACTAGTGCTAGAGATGGCCCCATAGGGTGCAATACCGGTGTTAATTCAACCTGTTGATCAACTAACATGAATACCTCTAGTGTTTTAGGTTGATGCAACATTCCAGACATAGTCATGGATGACTCTTTTGGAACTTATCAATGAGGAACATGGTATGAATGTGTGTCACGTGAATCCAAGGAAATGATCACCTGATATGCAGGGTCAGTAGGACCAATAGATTACAGGTGAGAAAAGTAAGTCGTGGTACTAGAGTCTTCATAGGATAGAACATGATAGTTTCTAGAAGGGAAATATTTTATATGGTTGTTGTGGAAAGGGACATATTGTGTAATATTGTCCCGCCATTCAATTTTTAGGGTAGGAGAGAAGACCGTTACAGGCTATCGAGGTTTATGACCCCCGGAATCTAGGGATGAATCAATGTATGATGCATGTCATTCTACATTATCTGCTGTATTGATAGACACTTGTACTAGTGATTTCCCTTTCCTTCCACTTCTTTTTTTTATACCAAGAGGTTACAGTTATGACCGTTGACTTGACCCTCGCATTTAGATACTCCTACTGATGGAGAAAAAATGACAACACACTAGTGACAACAGTGTGACCTAACTCTTGGAGGCACGATTATTGGTTGGGAACTCTTGTTTGTAGCATCGCGACCTTACGACTTCATTCTTGGTACGGACTAGTACAATTCATGATGGTATTTACTGTATTAGGAAATGGATGTGGTTTATTTATGCAGATGGAAACATAAATCCCTTTATCGGAAGAGGTTAAATCCTTATAGATCTTGATGGACTCAGGTAGAGGAGGGTGTAGCCAATTCCTATTGAGTTGGCTAGTTCGACCCTCAGTACAATGAATGTAATGAGTCCTCAAGTTCCTTAATGACTAACGAGTATAAATACGTCTCACTTGAAGATGTTCGATGTTTACCACTCCATTGAGAGTTATACTTCTACTTTGATCTATACCATTGGAAAAAACCTTTATCCACACTAGCATATTGGATTTCTCTCGTGGAGCTTTGTGAATTGAGGGTAAAACTGGAGGACTTGTAGGGGACGACATTCGTGAGGGCCAACATTTCACCATGGGAAGCCCCAGTATTGTTTAACGAAAAGGTAGATAAGATTTTGAGGTTATGCGTGGACTATAAGTGCCTGAACTAGGTGACTGTGAAGATTATCTATCCACTACCGAGGATTGATGATCTCATCGATCAACTGAAGGGAGCAAGGTGGTTCTCCAAGATAGACCTCAGATCAGGCTATTATTAGCTTTGGGTACGGGATGAGGATGTACCAAAGAAGACCATCAGGTGTCTGTATGGCCACTATGTGTTCCTGGTAATGATTTTCGACATGACCAATTCCTTATACGTGTTTATAGGACTCATGAACAAAATATTCTAGCCTTACCTCCATTGTTTTATGTTGGTTTTTATTGATGACATCTTGTTGTACTCAGTATTTGAGGAGGAGCATGCTACACACCTACACGATTTTCTTGGATAAACTCAGTGAGAACTAGCTTTATGGTAAAATCTCAAAGTTCTAGTTCTGGATATAGGAGGTCCACTTTTTAGGACACATCATCTCGGAGGCTGGTGTTGCAGTGGACCCACCGAAGATAGAGGTAGTTCTAGATTGGGAGCCACCTAGGAACGTGACAGAGGTGCAGATTTTCCTTTGGATGGCAGGGTACAACCAGAGGTTCGTGCCCAAATTTTCTAGAGTATCAACACCTTTTTCAGCTTTGAGAAAGAAGGGACATCAATTCTTGTGGACGAAGAGTTTCCTGCAGTGTTTTTAGGAGTTGAAACAGAGACTGATGAGTGACCCCATATTCAGACTACCAAAAGAGGGTGTTGGGTATGTAGTATTCTAGGATGCATCAAGGAATGGATTGGGTTGTGTCCTAATGCTAGAGTGGGCTGTGATCACCTACGACTCATGACATTTAAGGCAGTATGAGAAAAACAATGTGACCCACAACCTGGAGTTAGCAGCAATGGTATTTTCCTTGAAGATATAGCGGCACTACTTCATGGGTGAAACATTTACCATATACTCCGACCACAAGAGTCTTAGTTATATCATCTCATATAATGGCCATAAATTGAGACAACGACAATGGCTGGCGTTCCTCCAAGATTATGAATTTGAGATAGTCTATACTCTGGGGAAGGGGAATGTGGTGGCAGACACACTCAGCAGGAGGTCTGGATTATAGCTGCTGAGTGTGGCAACATAACATCTAGATGTGATGTAGATATCCTTCATGGATTATGATGAATAATCTTACCTTCAGTCGATGACTGTCACACCCTCACTCTTACAGTAAGATAGGGAGGCACAACTGGTGGATGTTGACTACGAGGCCTGACGTGCTCAGATACCCTCAGGATAGGCTCCTAATGGATTTTTTAATAGATGGGGATTACATCAGCCTTTTCAGAGGACACAACGTAGTACTAGTGACATTACGAGAGAATTTTTTGGGGGAGTTCCACACATTCCCTTTGGTGGTACATCCTAGAGTGGCGATGATGTACCAGGACCTTTGAAGTCAGTACTAGTGGCCATGAATGAATAAAGTAGTGGCTGTGTTCATCTCACAATGCCTCAGATGTCAGCATGTGAGGGATGGGCATTAGGTTCTAGCAGGCTTGGATTAGCCACTAGAGGTAACAGATCGGAAATGTGATTTTATCTCGATGGACTTCGTGACGGGGTTACCACATACACCCAGAGGCCTTGATTATTTCTAGATGATTGTTGACCGACTCACCAAGTCAGCTCACTTCCAACCCATTAATGAGTAGAGACCTGTAGGGGTATCAGGACGCCTATTCATCTAGGAGATAGCGACGATCCGTATAGTGCCTTCAATGATCATATTAGATCGTGATGCACACATTACTTCCCGGTTATGGAATGGATTACAGAAGGTGTTCGGGACACAACTGCGCCTGTGCACAGCCCTTCATCCTCAGACAGATGGTCAGACAGGGTGGAACATAATAACCTTGAAGGACATGCTCAATGCTTGCGTATTGGATTTTGGACATTATTGGTAGGATCACATGTCACTGGTGGAGTTTTCATACAAAAAAAATCTATCAATCTACTATTGGCATGACACCATTTGAGACCTTGTATGGATGGCCTTACAGATCACCCCTATATTGGACAGACCTAGAGGAGTTGGCATTGATGGGTCCAGAGTTGGTACGGGCTACCATCGAGAAGGTGCAGATCATCCAGGAGCACATGCAGTCTGCACAGAGAAGGAATAAGTGTTATGCCAATAGAAGAAATAGACCCTTGGATTTTGAGGAGGGAGATCATATTTTCCTTCAGGTCTCACTTACATGGGGATTGTAATGATTTGGTCAGGGCAACAAGTTAGATTCTAGGTTCATCGGTCCTTTACAAATTATCAAGAGAGCTGGCAAGGTGGCGTACCACCTAGCTCTTCCCCCAAAGATGCACTGAGTGCATGATGTTTTTTTTACATGTCATAGCTATGGAGGTATGTTCATGATCCATCACTCATCATCAACTAGGGTGAAATGGAAATTGATGGTGAGGTGATGTTTGAGGAGTTCCCGATGGAGATAGAGGATCCACGAGAGCGGGTCCTTCAAAGATGACTGATTCCTCTAGTGTGCATTCAGTGGCATCAGGGGAACCTCCAGGAGAGAACATGGGAGTGGGATGCTCATATTCGTTCCCAATACCCCCATCTATTTGATTAGACCTTGTTTTTGATTTCAGGGACATAAAAACCTAAGATGGGGAGAATATAATGTTTTGGTATTTTCTTTTTTTAATTATATAGAATTCTTTCAAGACCACATTCCCAATGAAAACGTTATTCCAAGGCACGACGAGCCCAAGATGGAATTCTGAACATTTTTTATGGTACGTTCAGTAAATGTGAGAGCAAGGTTTTCTAACTTTTGGAAAAGTACTCAGATCAAATATCATAGGGAATTGTTGAACTCAGAATGTCTAGATTCACCTAGAAAGGACTTAACCTCATCCAAAAATGGAAAAAAGGTTAATTTTCGTACTTTTCATGAAAAATAATAAAATAAATTATAAATTTATTTTATTTATTTTCTCTCTAGTGAGCGGCGACAAGACATCACTGTAGTGCAGTGATGAGATGTATTAATGGAGCTCATTAATGGCTCATTAACACGTAGTGTAAAAATTATTTAATGATGCATAACAACGATGTTGTTTCAAAAATGGAATAGCGTAACGACGTGACGTCACAACATAACAGAAAAGATCCAATGTGTATTATTTTTAATAGTCTGACGCATCGGTGGAATGATGATTAAACTATGAGAATTATCTGATGAAACTCAAATGGATTTTACTCCCCAATGAATAATGACGAATGTTGGAGGGACGTCATCGAATTCGATGTAACACAATTAACGGTGAATGCCATCGACCTCGTAAACCATCGAGGACGATGCTCTATGACAACGAGCGTCAACGGTATAGGGGTTTGATTTTTTTGAGAATCCTCATTAATTTTCTAAAAAATGAGTGCGGGTTATCCAGAGAATAGGATATTCCATATATCATGAATTCTTGAAGGAGGGTTCTATTATTGGATTTTATTTTTGAGATTAATTTTATTTTTGGTACAATTGTAATCCCTGGACCTTACCTTGTTTTACACCTCTAACACGAAGGATGCATGCTGACATGAACAAGGCCTGGGTCCTTCAGTATGTGCGTTCCTCATGGTAGTATCCTCAAACCAGGGATTGGAGGAATCTAGATCCAAGGCAGGGATGTCAACGACCCAAGAGGCTCATAGGCATAGGAATATCGAGAAACAAACCACTGGAGCAACTCCAGGGGCCTGTAGAAAGAACCACCCACGCGCTGATAGCTAAAACTGGCGGTGGATGTGGGTAGATGGAGGAGATGAGCCATGAAATTATGGAGACGCATCACCAACCGATGCTGCGTGGGAGAGCGGCCCATGTCCGGGCAGCTCAGGCGAGCCAGTGGCACATGGCATCTGGCCGCATGCGGGGATTTCGTTCGACTGGCTTGGTCGGTTGCATCAGCACCAGGCCTCGGTCATTTGACCATGATGGAGAAGGGGCCCTGAAGGGACCCATGGGGACGTAGGAGGACAAATGCGGGATCTGCTCACGTCCCAACTTGGCAAACAAGTCGGTCTGCCCTAGCGGACTGGGTAGGCCACGGGCAACCCCCTTGGGCCAGACACGCGCCACGGGCCAAACCCGCGCTACCAGGCCTGACCCTCTCTACCAGGATGAACCTGTGGGCCCAACATGCATCACATATTGGACAGGCCAGACCCAGGCCGGACAAGACTCAGGTCGGGTCGGTGTACCCTATACCAGGTCAGACCGAACCCGGACCCAGCTGGCCCCCGGATCACTAAAACGTCAATTACTCGCAGACCAGGTGTCCGATTGACGTTCTGTCTACAGCCCGAGGACCCTTGTGACAAGGAGGTCCTTATAAGATACTCTAAGAGAGTTTTTATGGTGGTAGGCATAGGACTTGGTTGGATTGGACTCAAATCCAACTGGTCCATTTTTACTAAAATGACCATATCTTACAGACCAGGTGTCCATTCGACGCACCTTCTATTGTGTTGGAACCCTTACGACGAGACATTCATTTGGGTTATTCTATGTGGGAATTAATTGTGGTTGAGGTTCAAACAATGAATCGATCCGTAACCTTGTGGTTCCATAGTGGCCCGATAGAAGACCAGAAACCATATGGATCCTTAGGGGCGTTGCATATGAGCAAAAGTCATGTGGAACCTTAGTGGCCTAGTAGATGAGGAGCAATTCATCAGATATGAGTACCTAAATAGTAAGAAACGTTCATCAATATATCCTATGAACCTTCTTCCTATGCTTTATATTGTACCTGGTGTGAGATTTCCACACTTTGTGGTCCTACATCGTGACCTTACTTGGTGTATTTGATTTGTTGTATCTTTGTGGTATTTCTCCTTTGTGGACTTCGGACCCCTTCTTATTACTATGTTACTCACCGCCACATGTTGTTCACCCTCATGTGTTGTATCGTGTGTAGAAAATAGGCACATTGATGATGAACTTTGTGGTCTAGGACTAGACGGGCCCCAGTGAGATCTGGAAGACAAGGCGTACTCCCACATCTTCTAGTAGCTACCATACTCATACCATCAGATTAGGTTCTCAGCAGCTGGCTTGTTCATATTTTTTACATGTACTCTTCAGTTTTCAGTTTCCCTTTGTTGGGTTTTTATTCTATCCCACTTGATTTTAGTTGTAATTGTACTCATCACATGTTTTAGTATACTTGTTTTCCCCTTACAGTTTGTGAGACGAGGTTGGGAATGTGTGTGCGTACAGGTACCCAGTAAAATGTCTCCCACTAGTAGGTTGGTGCCTTCGATGCTAGTTTCCCACCACTAGCCTTCGAGAGGTGGGCTTGGGGTATGTCATGGAACGTGCCTTTGTGGAAAGGACATGACAACACCTACCCAGTTCCCACTATCATCTATTGTACAATTTCATGGATATGGTGCATGGTTTATATTAACCATGAAAAAATTTTGAACCTCTAGAAATGACTAAAAAACATGCCAAAAACCCTTAGAACCTCATAAAAAATATCCAAAAAATTATATAGACCTAAAATACATGAATTAAAGGCAATGTACATGAAATGGGTTGTTTTAAATTCTCCCAACTGTTATCATTTCATCTTCAGAAAGTAGAAAATACATTTCATCCTGGAAGTATTTGGTTCATTGCTCCACCATTTAATTCTATTTCTCCCATGTTTCATCCTAAATATTAACATGATTCCATAAAATCCACACTAGACTAATTCTCTATCAACATAATATCTTCTCCTTCTTATCCATAATCTGTACTACCACATGAATCACCGTAGAATCCAACTATAAGTCAATGATATCACATCAAACAACATGGTTTGGATCAGGTTGGTACTTCTTTTATAGAAATATATGAAACAAATTTTTCACTAAATAGAATGACATTGGGAAATCAAACCAATATTCTCCCTCACAAAATCATTCTAGTTTCTCAAAAGGGCATACATGTCATGGATATAAATTTCCCTGTTTATCAAAATAACAAGACCTAATCCTAGGAGAGATTACAAATATAAAATGATTCACACAAAAAACAATAATGATAAATAATGATGATACATATATAATTTCTAGTGACACTACACTATCACCTTCCTCTTCCTAATAAACCAAATCATCATTGTTGTCTCTTATTGAAGACTATGTCCAATTAGTTGAGCCTCAATTGTTTCTAACCAAAATAGTGAAGAATTTTTAGGACACCCATACAATGCATAAAAAATATCCATATGTATTGATGTATGATAGATTTCAATTTTCAATAACTCAACTAAAGTTATATGCTCCCCTAATATCCACTAAAATCCATCACACTAGCCTTAATAATGTACCCCTATGTTTTTTTTTTCCAACTATGAATCGATTTGAGGATTATATTATTTGATCAATTTCAACTATGTTCCATGGGATTTCTTTTAGGATTTCCAAAAACATGACATAAACATTTAGTCTCCATTTGATACAATCGAGACATGAATGTGGTGAATAATATCAATTTCTTGAATGTATATTTTTGACATGTCTTGCACTACGTTAGTTTCAACAGTAAGGCTTAAATGCTCCAACATTGAGATTAAATCCAATATTACACATATGGAATCATTTTTCCAATCTATCCATGGTTGAAATGTTACATAATCCATGGATATTAACTCACATTTACGTATTGGAATTGGTAAAGATTGAAACATACCTTCTGGTCATTGGTTCTCTACATTGATCTACTGATAGGTGAGGCATATCAAGACATATTCTACTATTTATATCTTTATTCCAACACACAAAAACATTGATTTAAATTCTTCTAAAAATATTATGAATCCCATGATGAAAATTCCATTTTGAATAGCAGAAGGGACAAATAATTTGTTCTTGTTTAGTCAATGGTAAGACCATATGATCTCTAAACCACAACACTGAACATACATACATATTATATCCCTCAGTGGTCTTCCGATCATTGATTATTCACATCATAAAATTATTTTAATGATATTTTTTCTATTCCTTTATAACATTCTTAATCAAATCAAGAATAATATAAACTGGATGGAGAACATCCAAGTCTCCTTGGTTAATGAAATATAGGTGAAAATTTGATATGAATGATATTCGTCACCATTGGTTTAAATAAACATTATCTAATTAAGAATTTTAAATCCATATCAATGAATTTACAAAAAATTTACCTTTACCCATTTTATAAATCAAGTTGATATTAATCTTCTACAGATACTCTATCCATCGATGTTTCCTTAAATTGAAATCACACTGTGAGAAAATTTGTTTCAAACTATTATGATTATAAACTTGATGAATTTCTCACCAAATAGTTTATGATGTCATGTATTAAATCCATGAACCACAATCCAATTACAATCTATGTTTTGGGTAGTTATTCTCATGAAACTGTAATTGTTTTTAACTATAATCATCAACATGATCTTACTGCTTGAAAATACAACCCAACTAAGATTTTGATGGATCAAAATAGACTACATAGCCTCATCTAGAATCTATAAATATAATTATAGGTGAGGATGTATGTCTAACATTATTATCATGAATGTATTTATGAGATCCATCCATTCAATGGAAAGGAGTACCTTTCCTCATCAAATCTATTATATGTGATTCCAAACATGGAAAATCATATACAATACATCTATTGTATTTATATATTCCATGTAATATATACATCTCAAAGACCATAATCTATGGTTTTCATGTGATTAAAAAATATATCTTTTCCTGATCTATAAAAAACATTTTATATAAATTACATGTCTAAGGAAATGTTTCTATTATTTCCATAAATCCACAATGACAATATGAAATAAAAATGATGCCATTGCAATATACCCAACACTTTTTCCATATGCTTATTATGATAGGAGTTTATCAGAGAGTAAATCAATATATCAATAAAAAACCACCAAAATTTAATCAAGGTATCTATAAAATATTCAATTAATCAGTTCCATAATGGTGGCAAGTTCATTCATAATACCAAACAACATGATAAAAAATTCATAATGGACATGTCTACTTTTGAAATATGTCTTGTAATATTTTCTTTATGAACTCTCAATTGGTGATACCCCAAATGTATTTCAGTTTTATAAACCACTGGGATCCCCTAAATTGATCAAACAGATCATTAATTCATGGAATATGATATTATTTTTTATCATAACATGGTTAATCTTCTAATAATCAAGACAATGTCTGAAAGTTCCACCCACCTACTTCATAAATATAACTGGTTATTTTCATGGAGATGTTCTCTATCGAGTAAACACATTTCCTTAAAACTGTTACAACTAAAAAATTTACTCCCTCAATTCAATAGGAGAATTTGTATTAGACAGAGGAGAAATTAGACTAGTCCTCAATAAGAGATTAATCAGAAACCCCACATCCCTTTTGGGTGGAAACCTTGATATTTAATCAGGGAATTCATTAGGAAATTGGTGAAAATAAGTTGGAAAATATATGTCCCCAATTTCATCCATAGATACCAAATTCCTTTATTCCAACATGTATGATATGCTTCCAACCACTGGTACCAATATTCCCACACATCTTATCTTTTCATCCGAATATCCTCTAAAGATATATCAAATGCGGTCCATAGATGTGAAAATAATATTTCAAGAATAAAAGTAGATGTGGTCCATGACTGAATACAATTAATCGATGGCCAAAATCATGGAATAGACGTCCATCCCATGTATAGTGGAATCCAAAATCAACTTATCCCTATTGGTATTTATAGAAGAATATTTAAATATAAAATCTCAAAATTCTCATTGGACATGAGGTGTTTGAAGATTACAAATAGATTCCATCATATCCACAATAAAGAACATATGATCAACAATAAGAGAACAAATAAATGAGTTGTACATGAATGTATCAATAAATGATTTCATAAGGGTAGAACTAAAAATAATCATACATCTAACCATAGAAGGACCTGATGAATCGCCTATGATCATTTTCTAAATTTAATATAAATTCTTTCCCACTACACTTTTATTTTTATCATCATATTGGCATTTGATTTGATGATGAGTCATGATGTTACTAGAATCCACTTAGCTCACTCGGCCTTAATGATGTGAATTATTCTCCAGCACATGTCCCGTCAAAGCAAAATATTCTAGAGAAACATAAGATGTGTCTATAGGACCTGTCATTGGTGAAAAGTGGCACAAGTGATAATGATGTCCCATCTTTTTGAAATAATGGAATGCTATAGGTGGTTCCATAAAATCACACTTTACATGATCAAGATATCAACACTATCAACATAATGTATTATTTTTAGATTAAAGTGGAATAGTTATGAATACCATAGTTTGATTATACGGTGTAGCACCACTCTGGATATAGGTGTCCCTCTGCTTCTTTTCCTAGTATTTGAGTTCCCACCAGGTCGTAATGGAATAATCAAACTCTAAAAAATATTATTTCTTTAGATATCTCTTTTTTTCCAACATTTCCCTATTGACAATCTCTGTATAATATAATATACAAATAACTTCAATCATTGATAAATTTTTTACCCTCAACCCAAACATAAAAATAAATGCGTCAAGGATTCATCTTCAAAAATATCTCATAAAAACTAAAATAAATCCATGTATTTTACTACGTACTCTATCATTATGAAGTTATCCTTATTTAAACTATATAAATATATTGTATTAGCAATCTGATAGGTGTAAGGATACAATTTATTATTAAAACATTCCTATAAAACATATCTGACATGACTTGGTACAATTTATACTAAAATTATAATTCCAACCATTTTCATGAAAAATACTCTAGAATATTATTTACTAAATTTACATTAATCACTAATGGTGGCCCAAATAAATTGAAGACTCAATACATCTAATTCCACAAGACTTTTTTTCTGGCTCAACGTCATCCCAAAAGACAAGTGGATTTTGATTTTTAAACTCAACTAAATTGTACACTTGTTGTGGTAATAATTAATATTACCCTTATCCATATCCTAAAAATCATAGATAATTAATTGGAAGAGCTTTTGGATCACATTGTCTTAGGGGGAATCACATTCATCGTCGCCTATTTTTGTTGATTTCTATGAAGACTACACATTTCCATTCACTATAATAAAGACTCTCAATTTCATCCCAATAATTATAAATATAATGCATTGTGGTTCTAATTTTTAATATATGCATATTTCATGACAAAACATTACATAATTCAACCAGCATCAATATTTCAATTTTTCTTTCAAAATAATGTAACCATGATTTTCAAAATAACTATTTTCACTATTTTATGAAATAAATAATTATTTTGCATTTCATAAACCATAAAACATATATTTAACCACGAATTCATTTTTTGAATTCTTATTGTTAATTCATTGGATGAAACTCCCACTAGCTAAACCCATGATGATGAGGTGAAAACTCACCTAGAATTATCCTAAAACAATCATGTACCCAAATATCCAGGTAACCTAATGTTTAGAATAAATAGGTTTTGTAACTTTTAGTCTCTAAATTTCATTTTTTGAATATCCAATATCCTTGTCTCCATCCCATGATACAGACTGATACCATTTCTAACTCAAGGGTAAAAAATCTAATACTATTTCCCAAAAATAAATGATTGATTGGCCCAAATTGAAACTATATGTAACATTTCACCCCTTTTCATGCTCATGAGAAGAGTTGGAGGTACTCCTAGGCCTTAGTAGGTATCCCCATGACACACATGGTTAGAAATAAATTCCATGGGCCACATTATCGTTTGGTAGAAGATTTTCCCTCTGTAAGATAAAACATCCAAACTATATAAACAAAACCAACGAATCCACTATATGATGCATGAGTAAAAAATAAAAATTAAAACATATCCAAACCAATAACCAAATTGGAATGAATGAGGAAAAAAATACATACACATGGAGAACAATAAGACTATAAAAAACATAACATAAAATTGAAATCAACCAGAAACACCCAACCTCTTCCATGCCCCTTGTACATATTCCATTCTTTTGGGTATCAATAATCATCACTAAATAACAACGATACCAATACTCTACCTATTTATCGATATATGACATCTTTAAATGAATAATAGTTCCCATGTAGGGGGTGAGTATAAACTTAATGGGATTTACCTAATGACTTCCCATCTCATTCCACTTGAAAAAAACTTGTTAGTGGAATTTATAAAATATTTTTATGTATGAAAAAATATTTTATATCAATGTTATAATCAAAATTTCCAATTAAATCATAGAAAAAGCCACTAAAATATTACCAATTTGATTTGGAATAATATTTTACATGTCTGCAATCATCACTACAGACACATAAACATATTCAGTATGTTATCATTGATAGTGGAGCTTCACATACATACATCGTCGTGTTTTGATGGCGGTACATCAAAACCATTATCCATCGCATTGGACACATTAAAAAATGATTATGGAAAAATCAGGCCACATATTTCTTTTTAAAACATTTTTTCTTTGAATAATTTCAAAAAAATACATGCATCAAAACAAACCATTATTTTAAAATCACCATTTTAAAATTATATAATATATGGTTTCCAAAAAAACCAATCAACCTTACAAAATTTACTGGAGAATAAAAAAAGTATATTTTTATCAAGAATCACACATGGATTTCAAAACCAATTCATGAAAATCATTTCATTAAAACTAAGAATTAATTTCCTAAATAATGTGGAGTTGAGATATAATCCATCGTCCTTACAATGGTTAGAAAAAATGAAAAACGACATAACGAATATTCAGGATCTGATCAAAACTAGGTTCCCTTCACGCGATCAAACTAGATTTCATAAAAACACTATTAATAACATATATGTATATTCATAAAACATGAAATGTATGGTTTAGAAAGATTTATAGAGATAGAATAACCTTTTATATAATAATAACTAGGAAGAATGGGTTCAACCTGACGAATTTGAGCCTCCATCACAAATTCAGTTTCCTAAGGATCCATCCTGTATCCAAGGGTATTATCTCTTAAGAATAGGGATTAAAAGGAATTTGTGATCCTAAGGGTTTATGGGAGAAAAAATGGCTAAAGGGGTTAATTTTTATTAGATCCACAATTTAAGGTGGGTTAACAATATGCAGCATGTTTTGGAAAAATATCCGCCAACCATGTGTTGCTACTATCGTAAGGCTGGACCTAGAATTATTGGCTCACATAGTTTGGAAAACCATGTTCCACCCATAAATTTCCCTCTATTTCATGAAGAAAAATTTCCCCTAGGAACTCACATGGTTTATCCAAACATTATGACAATAATTCACCTTACCAGTTCCCACTATCACCCCTTGAACGATTTTCTAGAGATGGTTCAAAGTTTATACTAACTATGAAAAAATCATCCAAATTCCAAAATGCCTCCATAACATGAAAAAACCTTTGAAACCTCCTAAAACAAAGAACATACATTATATTGACTCATAATACCTGAAATAGGGTCATGTACCTATTACAAGGGGTGTTAAATGATAAGTGTAAAAATAAAAAAATAAAATGACTTTGATATAAAAAAATGCTATTGAATATAAATTGACATCAACTAGTCAAAATTAATAAATAATATTAATTTATACTTATCTTATAAACCATTTTCAACAAATATAGATATTTTAACATTAAATTATGTATTCGGTATTATATAAATAATATTTAATTAAATTACAAATATACATCAATATAAATATATTTTTACATAAAATTTGATTTTCAAAAAGATAATTTTTTTCTTGGAAGATATCCTTTTAAGGTAACTAAATAATGAAATAATAAAAATTACTATTATTAATTCTTTCTAAATATAATGATAAATATATCCTTTATGAGTATTAAATAAATTGATGATAAAGGTTGTAATTTTGAAAATTCTTTTTTAGCTCTGATAAATATATCTTTTATGAGGGCTCTTATATAGAACTGATAAACCAACCCATTATTAGTACTTTTTTAGCAGTCATAAAAGGAACCAATCAATAATAACTTTTCAATAGTATTTCTTTATCAATTATTTTTCAACCCTGATAATGACCCACTATGTTTTATTTTTTTCTCTCTGTTAAATGCGATTTAAAAAATTTATAAATTAATAAAAATTATATTTTATAGTATAAATATATTTATATTGATATATATATATATATATATATATATATCATAATTTCATGAATATTTTTTATAAAATACTAAATATATATTTAATCATAATATATAATATAATTATTCAAAAATGGATTATGAAATAATTAAAAATTAATATTAATTAATAATATATAAATTGTTATTGGTAAATAGATTGTTAATAACATTTTGTTGACATAAAAAATAAATAAATAAACTAATACCTAAAGATTAGATGAAAACATGTCGTGAACATCAAACAACTACAAAATTCAATCTCAGTATCTATTTGAGCTCCATGAGATTTAAAATCAAATCCATTGAAGACATCTATGAAATAATAAATAGATAATACCCCTGTCACTTTTTTCAAAGACAAAAAAGGTGGTGAAGGACTCCAAAACTGTGTTTTTAGTTAGGATACAAAAATTTATAAATAATTGATGGAATTTATACTTCGTTGAAGATTATTTTATTATGCTTTTTTGATAGAGAATAATTTTAATCAAAGGGCTTACAATCATATAAATGTTAAGGGGATGAAATATTAATGGTATTCTTATTGTAGTGTTACATATAAATATAAATATATATATATACATATTTTCAAATATTTACATATAAAAAATTTCATTTCACAAATAAATAATTAAATATATATACATATAATATATCTACATAAATATATAAACCATATTTTAATAAATAATTTTTTTTTTATTTAAGATAAGTATTTATCCATTAAATTTATGTTATAAAAATGTATTAATATATATATCATTAAAAATTCACATGTAATGTTATATATAAAAATTTATATATATATACGTGTGTGTGTGTGTGTGTGTATCTCTATTAACCAACATATATATATTCATGTATATATTCTTGAAATAGTGAATAAATATTATCACATAATATATGTAAATAAATATAAATATTTATATTTATATGGATATTTTTATTTATATAGATATTGATAGTGATATTGATATTCATATATATACATAAACAAATCTATATATAGATATAAACATAGGAACAATATTTATTTATAATTGTATTCACAAATGAATAAATGAATATATATAATTATATATAAATATATAAATATAAATATGAAAAAACACTCATAAATATAAATATAAACACACAAACCCAAACATATCATTTATACATGTATTTAAAAATAATTATATAAAAATATATAATTTCATAAGAACATATATTTATATGAATATATATAATTATATGAATAAACATTAGAAAAATATGCATGTATATACATAATAACTAATAGAAATATCACAAAAATATAGACAAAATGGTTTTATATAATGGTAATGCGTGTTCACCTTAAACTTGGAGGACCTATGGTCATATTCTAGGAGTTCTAGAAGAGTTTAATGGGGGGGGGGGGGGTTAGTGCAGAAAAATAGGGCTGAGGTGGCATCCACTGATAAAGATAGTGGATGAGTGGGGGGCCTGAAGCCTGAGTAGAAGTGGTGGTGGGGTATTCTAGCACTGATAAAAGGTGTCTTTGGAGAAAAAAACTAATTTAAAAAAAAAATATTTCTATCAGTTCTTTTTTAGTGGTGATAAATGTGACAAGCTTTCATGTGCGCTGAAAACATAAATTATTTTTTTTGCGTTAATAAATATGTGTTCTAGTGCTTATAAAAGTGGGATATGTAGTAGTGAATATTTTGAGACAAAATTATGTATATATTGGTTTATAAATAAATTAATATTTATTTGTTTACATTATAACACACATACAAAAAAAATTATATATTTTATTGATATATATATATATACATATACATTATTTAATTTTAATTAATATTCTATTATAACATATATTTATTTTTAAATATTTTCTATATATATATATATATATTTCAATATATTTATAAAACAGAGTATGAGTGTTGTGTGTGTGTAAAATTCTATCTTGGATGAGGGTAATAATGTGGCAGTTAAAATGGCCTCCAAAGGTATCCTGGTTGATCAACATAGTGTGCTTTCTATATTAAATCCCCACCTAACTACAATGATTTTGTAAGTTCCAATGCACTTGGGATATGTTAATATATACCCCAATTTTCTTTCTGAATATTAAAATTTTTTTAATTTTAGAGAGAGTGCGGGGAGGTAATAAAAATTTTATTTTTTAGGGATTTTTCAAATTAATATAAATAAGTTGATTCTAAAAAGAAAGTAAATTTCTTCATAAATTAGATATTTTTAAAAGTTTATTTGTCTAAAATTATCATGAAATTTCAATTTTAGTTAATAGGTGATTTCCAATTATTTATATAAATATATATTCAAAAACACATTTATTAAATAAATTAGATAAGTTATTATGTCATCTTGTTTTAATTTACCAACTAACTAAAACTGTAGTTATTAAGGGATTTTGAAAATATAAATAGAAATTTGGATTCTAAAAGTACATTTAACTTCCTCATAAATTACATATATATATGTTAATTTGTTTAAATTTATTAAGTAACTAAAAATATAGTTATGTGATTTTATAAATTAATATAGATATGTAGATTCCAAAGACACATTTAATAACTCTAGAAATTATATATTTAAATATACTGATGTGGTTAAAAGTATCATGTAATGATTTTTTTTATATGATTTTCAAAATTTATATATAAATACAGATTCTAGAAACACATTTAGTTAATACAAAAGGATGATATTTTTATTTGAAAATGTTGTGAAATAAATAAAATTAATTTTTTTCACTTATCTGTTACATAAAATTGGTAATGATCCTCTTTCCCAATTCAGATCTGATTTCTATTCCACTCATGTGTGTCAGCTATAGAAGATGCTTCCATTTCACGTGAAGCCACTTCCTCAATAGGGGGAACATAAAGCTGTGGTGATACATCTTCTTTATACTAATCTACTATTTCTGGGACATCTATATGATGCCATGTTAGTACCTCCTCATATTATAGGGTAGACAACTCTCAAACACACTATTTGGAGGACTCCCTAATATATGATGTGTATTCATGCATCAACAATCATGGGTTCCCAATTAAATCCAATTAAGATAATGATAAGGGTATAAATGCATTAAAGAATTCATCATAGAAGGGAGTGTATCACATGTATTATAGAAACATTGATGTACTATCTAGGATCCACCCCTATGAATTTCTAAAGACATAGATCATTAGAGATGCTTAAGATGATGAAGTTATATCTGATGCATGAGTAAATGTATATTGTAAATGATACTGTCTTTATTGTTCATGTTCTTCTCTATGTGGTGTAGTTGTTATATTTCAGTAGTAGGATGACTATAGGTGGAGTGGTTTACCATTAATAATAATTTTAAAATTATACAATAAAATAAAATCGATTATTTTACAATAAAAATCATTATTTTTAAAATAATTAAAGTAAATAAAGTGTAGAGGAAATTAAAACTTTAATCACTACAAGATAAAAATTGTGGAAATTTAAAAGGAACACATTGGTAAAGTAGTTTGATAATAGCTCAAGAATAAAACACTATGTATCCTCCCCATAATAAGGTTTGAGAAGGTTTATATTGCTCCCTTTTTATAATAAAAAACTAAAACTAAAACATAATGGAAATCCATTTGTTCTAAAAGAATCCAGTTTTGAAGAAGACCAAGAAACCACAAAAAATACCTCACTTTAATAGTGGTGAGAACCTAAAGAAGAAGATAATGGAGAGAGAGATGATTGATTTTAAAAACACATTTCAATGAAGAAGATATCTATTTATAAGAAATAATGAATATGAAATATTAATATATATATATATATAGATGATATATGAAGTTCGTATGAAATAAAATCACGGTATAAAAAATGATCCATGAGAATAAGAAAAAGAAAAAGGATTAATGAACTTGATTTTTGGTTTCATTTAATGATTGGGAATTGTTGTTCCCTTGAAAAAATGCTAATATTTTTTTGTTGGTCAATCAATAATTCATTGGTGTAATTGTTTTTCGTAATTATTGTAGATTTGATCTAATACTCTCTTGATGTCTTTTTTATGCCTTGATATGTGATGGAGGATTGTTGGGTCACATAAAGCCACTAATTAACTAATTTATGTATTTTAAAAAAAATCATGTAACACTCTTTAGCTATTCCAGATCAATCCCACTAGTTAGCTGCTCGATGCCACCTATAATCTTGGGACATTACTATAACATTAAAAGTTTCTATAGCCTATACTTGGTTAATGGGGAGGTTCATCATCTATAAAGGGGGATTGTGTAATGTCCCATAATTCCATGTATTTTATTTAAATATTATATGGGATTAATTAGATACCAGGCTCTAAGAGGACATGTGATTCTGAGGCCTAGAGTGGCCAGAATGTATTTTCAAACATTTTTTATTATTCATTAAATAATTGTGCGAGTGGGGTTTTTCTAAATTATAAACCAGTGACTGAATCTATAATTAAAGGGAACTTTTGAACTTAGAGCATTGGGATTCAATTATAGATGGACTAACATCGACCAATATGGGTCGACCAATAAAGATATTTTTCAAAATTTTTGGACAAAAAACAAAAAAAACAAAAAAATTGATTTTATTATATTTTCTTCTTAGTTATTTAGTGACCCATCAATGTTGTGGTTCACTAATGAGGATACAATGAATCCATTAATAAACATCATTAATGAATCAACATGGTGATTCTACAACACACAGAGTGTACTTTTTCTTTAATTAAATACTGATTCAGGGATGATGAACAACATGAGAATTCCTCTCATGAATGACAAAGGAAAACTCTCCAAAGATGAACAGTGGAGAATACAAAAATGGAGAAGACACCATTGGAGTGTGGATTCAAGAACAAAGATCAACATTAAATCATCCTCAACAGCTCTTCTTCTTCCTAGGTAGGGGTTTGATGCTTTTATGTATAAATTAATTTTCCCCCGTATTTCTTATAAATGATGAACGCATGTTATCTCATGAACAAGTAAACCTGTTGGTCGATTTTTCATGTGGGATGAGAACATATCATGCATGTATTGGAAGAAATGGGATTAATTATCATATGTTCCATTGTCTTTTCTAATGTGATGAATTAAGACCAAATGAAATTGCCCATAATTCATCGACTTGGGTGTTCCTTGTGAACTCCCCATTTTTATCTCACATTTTACGTCGGTGGACACCCAGGGTCACATCAGGTGTTCACTAAGGGATTTAAAATGTGGATGATTCCTTGTACTGATAGAATAATGATATGTATCCCACAACATACATTTACATGGCCCAAGGAGCATGGGATAGTTCTTGTATTGAATAATGGACCATTGAAGCATGTCTGATGGCCCGTAGAGGAGGGGATGTGCGCTGATAGTAGCCAGTAGGTGGGAGGTGGCCCACACAGCGTGTTTTGAAAGTAGAAGGATCTATCGAGACCAAGGCTGACATGAGGTTGTAGGAGGCCGATGACTGGAGGGAGGCAGACACGCCCACTCGACCGCGTTGGAGGTGCCACATGGTGAAAATTCACAGTCCGCAGACTGCGAGAGTGGGAGTTCAGCGTTACACATTTCCATGTTTACCATATGGCAAGATGTGACACCCCACTATGTCCCATGTGGAGAAACCATCCAACACTTTTGGTTTCATGGTAGGTGTACGCCGACCGGCCCGTGCCCTGGCAGGCTGGGCCGACAGGTCTAACTAGAGCCAACCAATCCGAGCAAGGTCCATCGGTCTAGGATGACCCGACTAGACCTAGACCCATTAGGCCCCCCATTTCAAAATAAAGTTGTATATTTCGGACTGGGAATCCATTTTAAGTACCATCTATAGTGTTCGGAGCCTTGTGATGAGGCGGTCCATCTGGTATACTCTGGTTGGTCTGACCATGCCGGACTAGGTCCGGATGAAACCGACCCCTATTTATTAAAACAACAGTGACATTCAGACTAGACATCCTATTAATGCTTCGTTAGTGGATTTGAGACCCTTACAATAAGAAGGAAATTTGGGTATAATCTCAGTGAGTATTTTGGTAATTGGAAATACAGAAAATGGTTTGAGGAGTCAAATATCCCAAAGTCAGGTGCACTAGAGAGTATGAATTCTACAACTAGCAGTGACATGAAGGATATGATAGGCGGGACCTCGGTGGCATAGTAGCAGAGAAATCCTCGGTGGCCCAGTAGTAGAGTAGACCTTAGTGGTCTAGTAGCTGAGCAGACATTAGTGGTCCAGTATCTTAGTGGGCCTCATTGGTAAAATAGTCGAGCAGACCTCAATGGTCCAGAAGCCGAGAGGACCTTAGTTGTCCAGTAGTCGGGTGGACGTTAGTGGTCCATTTTCGCATGGAACTCAGTGGTCTAGTAGCCGAGTAAACCTCAGTGGTCCTGTAGTGGATTGGACCTCAATGACCCATAAGGGACGAGTCCCTCCGTAGTATAAAATTATTTTTCTTCATGATTGATAATCTTACGTTCTATACTCTTTGTTATACGTGGGGTGAGAAATATTTTCTTTATTGAGTTTACTTTGTGGTCTTACATTGTGGTTTCGAGTCCCTATTGTGTATATTGTTACTCACCCCTACATGGGATTCACCTGCACATGTCATGTATCGTGCATGTGATTGCTGCTTCAACAAATAAATTGGGGATCCAGGACCAGGTGATGCTCAGTGAGATGGGACATATGTGCATACTTCTACGACTATAGATAGCTACCCTTCATTGACCCTTCAGGTATGGTCTCAAGCGGACATAACATGGTAGTTGTACTTCCCTTAGTGGTTTTGTGCTTGTATTATGTCTCCTTTTTTACTTTCATTTTGTTCTGTACTCTCAGTAGTTGTCTTAGTGACATTTGTGGTTTACTTTGTGTTTACTTTCCATAGTTTTTGATTTGTGCGTGTGTGTAGGTTTAAAGGAAATTCCATCTTTTTTTGGGATATGTGTACTCAATTCTATTCACAAGCCTCTGGCCTATGGAATGTGGTCTTGGGTTGTCATGTCAAGGGCCCTGCAGGATGGGTCATGATAGATTGATAGTGTCTTAAGAGGTTTTGAATTCCTTTCAGGCTAAATGATGGTCTTTTACTAAATGGTCAGTGCTATTTCCCAATGAGTTCCTCAAAAGAGACCCTCTAACCTTGTTTTTATTCCTTCATTTGAAAAAATGAATTCATTTGGTTATGTTCAAAATCTATGATACAAATACCCCAAAAAATGGTGACAAAATATTTTAAGTAATTATGATCATAAAAAAATTATAAGATAAGAAATATCCCCCTATTCAATGATCCCAACAAATAATTTAGAGTAAAAATAAAATATCAAAAATGAGGAGAAGTAGAAAGATGAATGTAGAATACATAATATAGGGAAAATGAAAATGATATATAAATATAGTTTCAATTAAAAAATATATCTCAACCTTAAACTATATCATTACCTTCCATTGATAATATTATATTTTAAAAGAGATTTTTCCCCATTGTGATATCATTATAATGTCCCACCATCCTAGTACACTGATTGGTTCCTATAATGATTATTTCTATTATACCTTAGGCATGCATGCCCATATTCCAGATGATTTTGAATAGAAACATGTGTGTATGGTGGTATTGCAGAGGGACTATACCCCATATATAAAATTGTGAAATAAATATAAAATAATTAAACATCATCAACATCATAAAATAAATATAAATTGGAATAAATAGATGTAAAAAAACTAAATAATGAATTAATATCTAGAAAGGATCAAATATCCATGACATGCAAACAATTTACCACCTACTAAGCTAGTAACATGTTCATACATGAAAAAAAAATTAAAGACAATTTCTCAATTATATCCTGATCTAATTATCATCCCAAGAACCATGTACATGTCTAATATATCCTGCTCGGTCAAATTACATGCCTCCCTCAGCTAGTTCTTACATCCATGTGAGAGTCTGTTCGAGTACCCCATGTGAAGTGGTGTCTTAGTTAGGGTGCGAGTATAAAACATGGATGAGAAACACCAATGTGGACACATACCAAATAATATATGCAATGATATTTTCATGTCACATGCTGAGATAAAATAAATAAATAACAGACATAAATAAATAATCTACATACTAGTTTCTTCATAATCATGCCAAATTCTGTGAGTAATTTGAATAATCATGCCAACCACAATTCCATTAACCTCCCTCTAAGGGATTATTCATAGTCATTAAATAACCCCACTATAGTAGTATTCTAGTAATAAAAAAACTAGATCCATGATCACCCTGGTATACTGACCATCCATTCCAAAGGAGATTGCATTCCCCCTCAAAGATTACTGGCTCTAAGAACCTAATGTAATGCCCTCGTCATGATAGAACATGATAGGCTCACTGATCATCTAGAGTCCAAATACATGGAAAATGGGGAAAAATCATATACCTCCATTAGGGGAGTATCCTCAATCTTGAATATAAAAAATATTTATATCTACCCACCTACAACATGGGAGTTATCCATATTCTGAATACATAACAATCATTACAAAGCTTCCCCATTGTAGTGATCCATTTGAGGAATAAATCCTACAAGTATCTTTTCCAACCTCTCAAATGGGAGTTTCCACATCCTAGGAATATTCAATATAATCATTTGAATATCCTCCACCCATTTGGGTTTCCATAATATAATCTTGAAACCCTATGGAAAATAACATATCAAAAATATACATAAAATGTTATAAGTGGTTGGATTTATTCCCAACCTTCCAGGAAACCTATGGTCGGACTACCTAGAGAATGACCAAGATCATCACAACCTAAACACGCTTTAAACATTGATCTAGGTTCTATAGTGACACCCACAATCATATTAAATATTACCTATATCCTTCCTCTCATTGGGCATTCAAATTAAAGGGTACCTACTAGGGTCCCCTCAGTCTTAATAAATTATAGGAACCCTGTCATGGTTCCATGGTCTCAAACATAGTCTCAGTTAACACTTGATTCACAATTATACCACATCCCCTAGCATCATTATCAATACAGAATAACCTTTCTATCTACACAGAATCACCATACTGGAATTAGTAAAGGGAATTTACCAAGGTCCATCACAATCATTATGTATCCCAGGGTCAATACAATCATGAACCATAATCCCAATATACATTTGGCCTATCAACCTAGGCCTAGTCAAATAAAAATAAGAGATGATTTCTTTTACATATCTCAACATAATGAGTACAAATGAATTGAATTCCAAAAGCGGTACTATACTGCATAAAAAACCTAGAAACTATATATACACCATCACCTCCATATCAAAGGTATCAAAATCATTTATGAATAGGCTAGTCATTTTCATCAGGGCTGCACTCACCTATAATGAGTTTTGGAGGAAATATGGTATCACAAAGGTCCCAACTATGTCCATTAGTGGATGAGGTATAATACTTGTGGAAAAGTTTAATTTTTGACCCATGGTTCTTTTATATTGATGGAAAACATTTTAATTCATTTTATTTAAATGAATTTAATTAAAATAACCAGGTTAATTTTCCACAATTGAATGCTTGAGCATCCACATGTAACATAAATAAGACATAAAACCCATAGGGAAGGAACATTAGAGAACATTTTTTTTTAAATATTTTCTAATTTATATCCATGTTAAGGAATCTCTATGAAGTCCTCCCATAGTCCTTTTGTAGTCTATCCCAACCCACTTCACTAAATAAGAACCCCACTCTAGCAAAGGGGCATCATGCAATAATTTTTTTTATAAAACAATTAATTATTTAAAATAAATTAAACATTTCATATTAAAAAAATTAACATTTCAATGATTCACACTCAAACTAACTGAAAAGGTACCCCATTACTCCATATGACATTCCCAACACTACATTGAACAAAAGACCCAATATAATTTTTTTTAAATCAATATGCAATTTATTTAAATTTTGTTGAAAAACCAAGGAAAATCTAAAACAAGGACACACCATGATGAATCATAGAGAAAATAGGTGTGAATGGTGTGTATATACACCTTCATCATAGGAAAAATGAAATCCCCATCACCAATATCTAATTAAACCATGTTCTAATAGAGTATGAAACAGAAACTCTAACCAATGATATGAAAAATAGAACATTGGTGAGGTGGAGGAAATGGAGGCCAATAGAGTAGGATAAATACATTGGATCAACATTAAACCCCCTTGTAAAAACACCCATAAAGGGGTTTGAAGAGATGAAAAATTGGGTAAAAAACCTTGGATATGTTATAGAGTATGAGGGAAAAAATATTTGGGGTAAAAATTTTATTTTTACCTCTATTAATGAGTCACTATTTGGTTGAACGGGTGAGCTTATATTGTACCAGCCATGTGATCCCCTATTTCCATAACCAACCACTTTGAATGGATTTAGTACATAGTTACATAGATTATGTACCATCCATGCGACATGTCTACACTTCACTACATACACTCACATTATCTTCTCGAACATTCATTATTGTTTTATAAAACGTGTACATAAGAAAATTAGGCTAAATGGGTTGGTTTCATGGTTAGTAATAACAACACACTAACCATGCCCATTTCCCTTCCTCCCCTAAAACATAAGAAATAGAACCCAAAGGCCTCGTGGATCTCCTGATCTTGTAATTCGTCTCCAAAGACCTAAAACAAATATTAAAAAATTAATTTAAGACATTAAAATAATCTGAATTCTATTCTGAAACCCTAATTTTTTTTATGCTTCCATTAATTTAATATTATAATTTATTTTTATATTTTTAATGGTTATGGATTAATGTTATTATAATTACCATTCTTTTTATGATCATTACCCCCCTTTGATTATAATGATTTCCCCTTTTGTACATAATAAATCATTACACCTCTTTTCATGAATGTTTTATCCGTTAAAATAAAAAACTATTATTTAGTTCTTCATTATTATTTTACATACCCATATACATTAATAATAGACTTTTCACTATATACATTTGAATTTTATACATATTTTTGATTAGAAAAAATGATTATAAATAGTAATACATTCTATATAATAGATAAAACATGCATAAGATCACGTAACTGATAAGTAAATCATGTTTTTTTAGATTCGATCAATAAAATCGATGTTATTAAAAGACTGTAAATTTTTTGGAACAGATAACAAATATAAAATAATAGATAAAAAATAATTACAAATATACTATTCCTAACACCCACTTAATAAAATTAAAACATTCAAAAGAAATGGGTTTTGTGAATATATAAACCAATTAAAGATCTATAAAAATATATTATATCACGATATCTCTAATTTGAATGTGGTGTCACAAAAAGTGATATCAAATATCAATATTCATAATGTATGCTTACTGAATATGATTTCTAATGATTCTTATGTTGCTAGAACTATCATATTTAGTTGGAAAAGGAAGAAATTTTATCCAAAATCTATGATATTTCGGTTAATCTATATAATTTATGTTCATCAGCTCCCCACAACCATATATTCCATTTCAGGTGTAGAAAATGTATCTTAATTTTGATTTTTAAAATTCCATGAGATTAATTAATGTCCATGATGGAGGAAACTGTTAAATATTAACTAGAATAAATAATTAAATATTTAAATTAAATGAATTTATTTACCATAATGTTTCATTAATCTATTATGAATGAATTAAATGGAAAAAATATTAATTGATAAGGATCTATTTAATTAAAGATAATGAGAATAAATTTGTATGGATACTATAAATATTAATGGCACATTTCATTAAATTAAATGCGTCATGGATGGATATATAAATTGATGTGATCACTCGTACAAAAAATAACAATTTTTTAGAAATCCTCTCAAAGATATCTTCCTTCACATAGGCTATTTATTAACCACAATGAAGATACTATCACCTCTTATAGAGTATGATATTCCTCTTATTAGTAGAGAGATCAATATTTTGTTGTAATCCCTCAGTGGAATAAAACATTTGATTTCTTTTGTAGTAACCATCATGAAGAAAACACTTTAGAGATGACTACATTGGCTATCCAAGTACGCACATATATATTCTTAATTTATTAAGAATTAATTTTTAAAGAAGATAGGTCATATATATTTGGGTATTTATTCCATTTAAATGTTCATATGATGAACAAAAAAAACCCAATATTGGTATCAGAGGGTGTTTTCTTCAACGAATCAATATTTTCATTTTATTATTTCATGAAAAGCATGTTTAAAAAAATATTAAATGGGTTATTTCAGTCCTGAAAATGAATATTAAATTTCTTATTTGTTTATAGTAATTAATAAAAGGTTTTATAATTATTTATGTCATTGATATTTATATCATAATTTTGAAAATATTAATATTAAAAATAATATTGTCTTAATAAAATTTGTTTTACTATAACATCTTAAATATTAAAAGGTCATATTTATAAATCATATATGCTAAAATAAATAAATTATATATTTTAATAAAAAGCACTCAATTATGAATTGAATTAAATTATTTATAAATTGATAATCAATAATGGAAATTATACATTGAAATATTTATAAATATTTATAAATATTTTTTATAATCTAATTAACTATATATTGTTTATAGTTAATTGATATTATTTAAAAAATTTATAGTTTATAAAATGTTTATAAATAATAGAAAATTTTATTTTAGGTAATTTTAAATTTATAGAATTTTATAAATAAATTATCTATAAATTGTTTGAAATTTATTATATAACTATTTGTGAAATATTTTTCATCAAAATATTCCAAATATTAAATTATTATATTTACAAATCATTTTCTAATTTTTTTGTATGATTTTTGAGTTTGAAATAAAATATTTATTTAGAAATAATAAATGAAAATTTATAATGGGTAATAAATTATAATTTATAACCAATATATAGTGAATTTTATTTGTAAAATTTTGAATTATTTTAAAGTAATTAATTTTATGTTGTCCAATTTGAAAGGGGCCTTATATTATTTAATTATCAAAAATGCTTTCATAAATAAATAAATAAATTATTTATACATAATATTCAATTATTAATTGAATTAGATTTTTTATAAATTAATTATAAATAATTACAAGTATATATGATTTTTTTTAAAATATACAGAAGGTGTTTTAAAAAATAATTTCATATATATGTTTTATAGTTAATTGATTAATAATTTTTTGAACATTACATTCAAAAATTCCTTTAATACTAAAGAATTAATTTTGAGAATATAACTTTAAAATTAATATCACATATAAATGTTATAAAGCATAAAAAAGGTTATTAAAAAATTATATGTAAACTTTATGGATTCTTTGTATTATTTTACTAAAGTATTCATTTAATGACTACTAAGTGATTTATTAAAGTGTTCATAATTATCATAAATATGGTCAAAGTATAAAATGTTTTTATATTAATAGTCGTTAATTTTTCAGAATTAATTAATTCAAAACTATTCAAATTGAAAGGGAATATCATTTTAATATTTTAATTATAATATATCAAAAGGGTATTGATTATTGATTTGATCAATGTTTTAAATAATAATTTATAATTTCATATAAAGTAAAATATAAAAGAGTTCTTATTAGATTAAGTATAAAAAAATTTTATATACAAAATTTTAGAATTTTTAGAATTTTGTAATTTTTTATTATGTTTATAATTTTATTTTATATATGAATTATTCATAAATGGTTATCTCATGTTAATTTTTTTAATTTTTCATTTAATTTAACTGTATTCGATTATTTTTTCACACATTTATATTTTTTATTATGAGTGTGTATTATTTATTTATATATTTGGATTTATTGGGAAGATGGAGGTGGGGTATCATCTTCATAGTGTGTCATGAAAATTGAGATTATCTAGAGGTAATCAGTATGGGATTAAACGAGATGATTTATATATGTTGATCTTGTCATCCCTTTAGATGATATATCTAGAGAGTGTTAGGTATTAGTAGTTGAATCAGGTATATGTTCACTCGTTTATTTTAGGGAAATTTCTTCTAGTTAGAGTTCCAAAAAGTGTTCATTGGATCACACGGAAGATAATTTAGAGTCTCTCTCTGAAAATATGAATATGGTTAGTAAATTTCTTATTATTATAATTACTCACCCCAATGTCCAAAAAATTGGGTCAATCAATGATTTAGTCTATAGGGTTTCTCTAATTTGGGGATCTATAGATTGGAAGTGTGTTTTAATTTGTATTTGGTTGTTCACATGTTTATTTTCTTCAGATGATCTAAATAAGGGAACACATAATTTTGGGTCTTTATTTTTGATGATTGGTCCTCTTGGATTTCATTAATGGAGTATGGATTTTAATTTATAAAATTTTAGAAAGGTTTTTTTTGGATATGGATAATGATTAATTATCATAACTAGATCATGTGCCTCCAAAAGATTCAACATAACATTTCCATGATAATTGGAGTTCCAATTAAAATATATGTAGATACTGAGATATAAATATTTAGTAATTTTTCATTAATACTGTAAGAGTTGGATCTTAATTACACCCTCATAGTGAACGAAATTATTTCCACCCATAGTCACGATATTCACATGCCTATGGAGTTTGAGAAATTCCCTTTGTACTATATGGATTAAAATACAATTGGTAATTTAAAATATATATGTTGTAGGAATATAACTTATAACAACTATCACATAATAGGAAAATAATCCAAGGATATTCTGAGAATGGAAAAGGTAAATATATTGATGGGGTGTGACGCTCACAAGAAGTTAGCATAGTAAAAACCAAGGAAGGATCAAGAGGTGCATGAGCTCCACTCGACTCCCTTTAGTCATTTTGTATTTATGAAAGTAGGTTCATCAAAGGATACTCTCATGGATGGGACATCTTTACAGCCTATATCTAGGATTAATTCTAATATCAAATCTAAGTAGATTGTCATTCCTATAGTGAATTGAATATTGGGATGGTAGGATACATGTGATGTGAATTTTCTATTAAATAATTATACTATGTTATGGGATAATCATTTTTTTTAAAAGGATACCAATAATATTGAAGAAATTGGGGGTCAACCCAATAAATATTAATTTGGATAGATTGATTATGATCTTGAAGCACAATAGTGTGCTAAAATCCATTTATGGTTGGATAAAAAAAATATTTCTTCAATGAACAAAAATTGTATAATAAAGATGGAATAATATATTCTAAACAAGATGTTTATGGATTTGTTTGGTCATGTCACTCTGCATCCTTAGATTAAAAATATATATTCCATGAATATTTAAGTGAATGATAAAAGTAATCCTTTATTTGTACACTCCAAATGTGTTTTAGTGGTGAATGAATCTTGGAATTCATGGAATCCTAGATTCAAGATAATTCCTACGTCACTTAGTGAAATAAAACATTACAGTTTAACTTCTATGAAGTGGGTTATTTTATCAAATTACATGTACTTGTATTCTTCCTTTAGTGATAAAAACTATAGATATGATCCATTTAATTTAAGAAAACATAAGGGAATATGGATGAATAAAGGTCTTCTTGTTTATTCGTTACTCCGTAGTTATGTGTCTTATTGTACGAACGTTTTAGTTAATTTACATTAGAATAATGTTATGATGATGTCCGAATAAATGGATGAACATTATTCCACTATAAATATATGTGTAGTGTGGGAGGGTGTTCGAGATGATATCTACTATATGGAAGTGGATAGGATTGCTGATGTGGTGGGTTTCATCCCTATGGGTGGTATTCCTTATGCCACATAGCAAGGGGCTATTATGATTGTTAATACATCAATTTATATGGTCAATCCTTTGGTTATGCTATCAGGTAGGTTCAGTCATGACCTAATAGTGGGTCATGATGACCTTGTACCTACTATTGAAATAAGGAGTTCTAAATCATTTCAAAATGTGTTCATAGGTAAGGTTCACACCTACAATTTCATTGAGCTACATGCCTCATATAGTAGCGAGGATGATTAAAAAAGTTGTGCTAATACTTATAAAGAAGAATATATAAATGTTTCTTATGAAGATGAGAATTATAATTATGTAGTTGGACTAACATAGTAAGATAATCGATGTAGGATGTGATGAAATCCTCATGGTTGGGGTGGATGGGATCCTCATGACAGCATAAGTACCCACTCTCATTTTATAATGACCCACAATTCTATCAATGAAATTTCCCTTTTGAATATACAATAGTGTCTTATTTAGTAATATAATTTTATATATTTCATAGACAATAAATGATAAAAAATAAAATATTTTATTTCATATTTTTAAACATTACATTTAAATAATAAAAATGAACATAATAATTCAAATTATTAAAGGAAAAAAATAGAAAATAATATTACAATAACAAGAAAATTTTGATCTGCTCAATCCCCCAAAATAATTACACTCATAAATAACACTTTAGAATTGATTTAGTATATTAGTAATTATTTTATTGAAAATGAATATATATGCCACATTGGGGAAAAAATGAAGTCAATGAAGAATTAATGAAATATTATGCATGTGTCGGATATAGGGATCCCATATTACCATAAAAATATGGCTATTAGAATAGTAACATGACCATTGGAATATTAATCTAATGGTTAAGAATATTAACATGATTTTTATAAATGTTTACTCACATATGGAAGTGTAAATTAATAATTTGGAATCTTATAAAATTTAAATATGATATACTTATATCATGGTATAAGTAAATATATGTTTTAAAAAAGATAAATTATGTGTTTATAATTTTTTAAAACATAAATATTTTAATTAATCTATTATATTAAATATAATGATTTAAAATAATGTTTATTTACATAAAATGGATTAATAAAGATATATTATTTGGGATATAATGATAAGATAATTTTATGTGTCCATAATTATTTTTCCAAAGGGTTCGAGAATTGATCATTATATTTTTATTTTTATTTCTAAAAAACATGTATTTAAACTATTAATGAAAATTATCATAATAATTAAATTATTTTCATAAAATAGGTTTTATTTTTGGAGTCTGCAAATGGAAAAATTGTTTCAAAACATATGTATTTTTTGTAAATAGTGAAATATGGTAAAATATGGTATATAACATTACAAGCTAAATATATGAATTTTCAAGTCATGAATGATATATGAACCGATTAGTTAAAAATCACATGCATATTGTACTATATTAGTAACTAAAATCAATACTGTATATTTTATTGGACCAAAATAATAAATTAATGACTGTAATATTCAAAACACCCCAACCTTCTCATATAAACACCACCCATCACCACCCCCTATCTTCAAAACATATATTCCTTGGAGATTTCCAAATTTGTACAAAAATATATTAGAAATAATACCCCCATGTCAGAGAGCTGTTGGTCCTATAAAAAGACCAATCCAAGGTTCCTAAAGTGGAAACCCAAGAGAAGACATCTAATAGAGAAGGTAATTCTCTCAAATGATTCTTTTATATTTTATTCCTCCTCATTATCCCAAAAAAATCCCCCAAAACAAGGAATAATATCTCCATTATCATTAATATAGTGGAATGTTATATTTATTATGGTATATCAATCAACAATTCTCCACTCTTCTCCTTTTTATTCTAAAAATGAAACCATTTTCTACACTATGTTGATTCACTCCATCCATGGATGCTGGGTTGTAATTTTCCATAAACACATTGATGGAGAGTTTAAATTATATTTCAATGACTAAAAATGAACTAAATATTTATATTATATGTATTTTCAATTTCTAGAATGAATATATGACCATAATAATAAATAAAATAAAATCAGTTAATTATTGACTATAAAAAATCCAAAATAAAATAACTATATGATATTAATATTTTTACTAAATGGATCAACCATATATTAGAAAAAAAGATAATTTGGGCCCTTTTCAGTTTATTGATGTTCATGAATACCATATCATTTCACATTTGGTATAGTAGTCTCATTTTAAAAGAACATCAATAAATAAACACAAGTGATACGATAATGAAACCATGAAATGAACATTCTCAAAATAACATAATTGAACATTATATATCATTTAAATTGTTATTAAATATCATAATAAAGATATAATAAATACTATATATATTTAAATGTTTTTGAATTAATCAATCAGTAAAGTTAATTTTATTATTTAGTAAATTAAGTTCCACTACAGAGTAATTTGGGAAAATATGCTAAGGGATCTCACTAAACCACCTTTTTTCCTTAGGTTATAACCTTTAACTCTCAAACATAATTTTATTCTAATATTGATGTTTTTAAATTCCTATAAATAATTTATATATGAATCTTACAAAGATATCTAGATTATTATTCCATCCTTTTATGGGATAATACATTCCTTAAATTCATTTCTCAAAACTCCATTATTAAAATAAAACATGATTAAGGGGAACTTAATTATCCAGAAATATGTTTATTGAAAAGTCATTTAAAATCATTATTCCCAAATGAAAACATTATTTTTATATTCATACTTCTACAATCAGATATGAATGTCAAAAATAATGGAATCATTATGAAATCTCCTTTTATTATGATTTGAGGAATGATTATACAACACTTTTCATTCCATGGAAAAATCTTATGTTTATTACTTATGATTAATTTTCTTTTTTTAGAACCCATAAGCATGTACATGATATGAAGGATTCACCCAAATAGTGATTTACTGCATTCAATATATTTTGTCTCATTAAATGTTATATATGGGATTAAGGATTAAAAATAATACATGATGGGACTCTTCCCACCATGTGATGTTGTAATGACAATCAGACATGAATTTGGTTTATGCCTTTTTATATATTTCTACAAATTTTATATGGTTCCATGATATTTGGATCCCATTTTCTTTATGTTATTTTTTCATGTGATTACTCATGATACTTATCTATTATGATATCATGTTATACCATTTGACTCATATGTTATTCATCATTATTATTTTTATTCCCTTATTAGGCCATATATCTTATCCCTTTATGTTATGTATCCCCAATTTATCCTATGCAGTTTTTGGAGCTCAAAGGGATTTAGGATCTCATTAAGGGGAATAAAAAAAATATTGTTTTAAGATTTATTTTGATATAATATGAACCTAGTCCTCCAAAGACATTCTGGAACAAGAAAATTGGATTTCTTTTTAGATGTTTATGTATTAATATCATGTAACAATATCTGCAAAAGGATTCAATATTTATAGATTCAATCAAATAATGTTTGAGAAATCTCAAAGTATTTGGATGAGAATAAATTAGTGATATACCGTGGATTATGTTTATGAATAGGAAAATATTAGTGAATTTTTTTGAAGTAAAAAATGAGTGATTTACATGAAAATACATATATATATCTAGATACTACAATTTGATATGAATCTAAAATATATGTACCATGAGGTAATAACCCTAAAAAGGTCTTTTTGTGAATTATTTCAATTATCACCTAGCATAAGACCAAAGTTAACTTCAAGTACAATTAGTTTGACAATCCTGGGGGATATGTTTTGGAGATTCAGAAACACTTTATGAACCATTATGAATGACTTGAATAATTTGTTAATATTGATATCCGAATAGGGAAAATAATAAGGATAACCTATATTGAATCATAGATACTCATAAGTAAGAATATATTTATTTATTATATATTATTCCTTCTATGTTAATAGTTTCCCAAATATATGATTATTATTTAATGTATTCATATCTAGTTCTTACATTATTTTTAATAATGATGGTAAATAGAAGGAACCATTCCAACAAACAATGTGATAGAAAAAGTGATGATTTCCTTATTAATATATATAACCATATGTGAGTGGTAGCTAGGAATTTCATGGAAGCCCTATCTCAAATAACCCACACTATGAATAATAACTTTAATTATGTGGAATGTACTCCTCATGAGAAATAGAAAGTTGTTCTTGAGTACTTTAATGTCAAAGGTCTAATAACATCATTCTATCATATGTTCCCATCATCATGGAATAATGGATTAACTCCATCGAGAATATATTCCCTATCCTCTAATTCTCCAAAAAAATATAATGCCAATCTGGATGTTTATCGTCTTGAATGGTAAGAAGATCAGGGGTGGAAATTGATCAAGAACATGATTTATAATGGGGATATTGATTCCATGGAATGTAAGAGATTAAAAAAAATAATATTTCAATAAATATTTTTCCTGAAATATATATCGTAAAATGGAGAGGTAGTTCGTTAGGATAATTTAATTGAAAGATGAGTTTATCATGTCTTATGAGGGAAACTTCACCCAAGGATATCATTGCATGCCTTTGAATTTGTCATCAAAATCAAAAGTACAATGAATTTTTTTTTGTTTAGTTCTATTTCTATGAAATTATTTAGTGATTAGTGATTTTTAATGATATAAAGAGGTTTAAAATTATACCCTAAAGGAAAGGTAGAAGTTTAGTGACTCTCAATGGTCTCGTGGGTGTGGAGATAAAAATTGTAAAATAGAGTTTTGGAGGATCAATGGATTAATCCCATAGAGAAAAACACCCCACATGTAAAAAATATGGATAAAGAATACCATAAATTATCTCAATGGAATTTTTATATGATTCATGTTTGGAAAATAAGGTCACTAGGGAAATCAAAAACAATGGGATATGAAGAAGCACACTAACGTGATAGAGTAAAATAAGGTTTAGATCAAAACTATGGAAATAGAATAGTGTTTCAACAGAATAAAATAAGAGAATTATTCAAGTATATTCACAAATCCCAGAGTTTTTTGAGAAAATACATTATAACAATCACCAAGTCCTAGAGATAATGGAAGGGAATATACTATCACTAATACTGAGGTTTATCTTAATAATGATGTGCTGACTGGTATGCTAGTTAGTCATTAAATAGCAATGAATATATTTTTTGATTCAAGTTATATAAATTATTTAATATCATTTATATTTATTAGAATAATTAAAACACCACCTCAAAACATTAGGGTTGTTCTATCTATGATAATAGTGAAAAAATGAATTATTCAACCCAAGTATATAAGTCATCCGTGGTCAAAGTATATGGAATTAACCTCCTAGAAAATATTATCCTACTCTCTTTAGTGAAGTTTTATTCTAGATTGGTAATGGATTGGATATCCTTATATAAATCCAAAATAAACTATTGGGAGAGGTAGTTCACTATTTAAATCTCATCCCATTCTCAGATTCTATATAACTGTAAGGATAATGATAAATATCTATTGGAATATTTATTTCAAAGTTGGATATAATTTCCTTGTGAAAAATCATATCCAGATAACATGATGGAGAAAAAATAATGAAACTTTATTGAATACATGCCCATGTTGAGGGATTATACAGATGAATTACCTAAAGAGTTTCATGGTCTTCTTCCTAACAGAGTGGTTTAGTTCTCAATCAAAAATATACCTAGATATCAACCCATTTCCTTTAATAAATATAGAATGGACATGATTATGTTGTAAGTGTTGAAGAAGTAGTTACAAGATAATATGGAAAAGTGTTTTATATGCCTAATTTCCCAATTTGTGGATTACTCGTCCTCTTTATCATGAAGAAGTAAGGGTCAATTGTCCCTTTCATTAATTATCATAAATATAATAAAACCATGATAAATAATAAGTATACCCTTCAGGTGATAGATTTATTGTTCGATCAGCTATGTAGAGCCCATTATTTCTCTAAGGTTGATTATATATCTGGATATCACCAATTCAATGTGAAGAAGGAAACCATTCCCAAGATTTTATTTCGAGTAAGGTATGAATACAATGAATTCTTATTGACACCCTCCAGACTCAATAATGCTTCAAAAATATTTGTGGACATAATTAATGTAATTGTTTTATGTCACCTTAACAAAATTTTGGAAGTATTTATACATGATATTATGATTTAAAATAAAATAAAAAAGGGGATGTAAGATTATTTGAATACAATGATAAATACTTTATATAAGGATAATCTATATGAAATGTACAATAAAAGTGATTTCTAGATGGTGGAAATTTCAATCATGGGGGATTTTCTCACTATAAAAGAGATATCAATAGATCCATATATTAATAATGAAATTTAGGAGTGACCGAGACCAACATCAGTATTTGAGATCCGTATTTTTTTGGACAATATGAGTATTTATATTTTTTTTGAGAAAATTCATATGATAATCAAAACCTCGATCAAAGATGACTTAGAGGGGAGTAATATATTTCTAGATAACACAGAATGAGAAAAGAGATTTGTAGAATGGAAAAAGATGGTTATTACTACACCAGTCCTCATAATTGCCTCAATTTCTAAAACATTATTATTATACAACGATGATTCAAAGAAGGGACGGAGATTTGTACTACTTAAAATTGATAAATTGATAGCATATACCTCAACGTAGTTGAATTTCCATGATTATAACTATCCAACACATGATCTAGAGTTGGATACAGTAATATTCACATTAATAATATGGTGAAATCATCTCTATGAAGACAATTTTGAAATATATATGGATGATATGTTACTAAAATATATATTCACACTATAGAATATTAATATTTTCCATCGAAGATGATTAGATATTGTTAAGTATTATGACTGATCAATCCACCACTATCCTAGGAATGAAAAAAGTAGAATATGATATATATAGGAAGGCTCTGGACACCGGATCAATAATGAGAATTGGGAAGGATCCAATATTCTTAAACATGAATATGATCAACATTACAATCATACATGAGGGAACACAATCATTACATTGTAAAAGGTTTGCTTAACCATCGATTCTTAAGAAAAAAAATGATGCTAAAATAGGTGATGTTGAAATACATAAGATGGTGGAAGAAATTTGACAATAAAAATTGTTGGAGTACAAGATTTATGAGGAATGATTTGTATGATTTGGGTCCCGACAATGTGCACTATAAAAACATGGGATAAAGAAGTAGTTTTTTGAATGATAGATCAACATTCACTATCTAATCATGGATTAATAAGAGGTTTCTATATATATTGTAACACTATTAGTGGGATAATAAGTTGAATTATATCACACAGTATACATAAATTTTTTTGTTATGACCATATGTTAATAATAAAAGAAATAAGTCTATAAAGGATGATGAAACTATTACCTATACTTATATGGAAATTGCAAAACATCACAATATATTTTTCCACTGGTATTCCGAAGACATCAAGAGAAAATAATGCTATGTGGGTTGTGGTACATCATCTTACAATGACTTGTCACTTCATTGAAATTCATTATGACTTCTCACATATTCAAATTGCAAATATATTTATCATATAAGTAGATATGATTCATGGATAAACACTATTTATTATTTGTAATCAAGATATATGATTTAACTCAATGATCTAGAAATGTATCCACCATGATGTAAACATCAGGTTTCTGTTCAGTAAGACATATAAACTTCAAACTAATTTCTAATATAATCACACTATACATTAATTGGAAGACATGTTGATGGAATTATAGATGTACATCATAGGTGGATGATATGAGCATATTTATCTGGCTGAGTTCATATATAATAAAAGTTTACAATCAAGAATTCATATGGATCTAATTGAGTCACATTATGTGAAGGTATTTATAACACATATGTTCTAGGACGATGATGGTGAAAATACAATATTGGTTCTTATAATGGTTGGGGAAATTAAAAAAATGGTCAAGACCATTCAACAACACTTCATGGATTCTCAAAATTGATAGAATGGATACGATGAAAATCATCCATGATACAATGTATTTGAGGTTGGAGATAAAGTGTTCCTCCTTATATACACATGGAAGAGAATAATGGGATTTGGTAAAATGGGAAACTTATGTCCTAGGTATTATATTAAATATGTGGCCTATCGACTAGCACTCCTAATAACATTGTCTCAAGAACATGACTTGTTCCACATATCCCTCTTGAGGAATTAAATACTAAATCCATCACATGTAATTATTTTTGATGTGGTGTATCTAGAAAATGACTTATTTTTTGAGGATAAACTGGTGAAGACCTTAGACCATTGAGATAATGTTTTATATAAAAAAGGAAATTCACATTGTTTAAGTACTATCATGAAAATAGAAGTACGAGGAGGAGATATGGGAACCAAAAGGATGAAATGAAGTGGAAGAAGCCTCACATAATTTTATCTTATTTGTAATGTGAAATTTTTAGGAAGGAATTTATTAAGGGTTGAAGAATGTAATGACCCAAAATGTTATCAATGTAATTTACCTTTTGAGTATATAATTTTGTTATATTTAGTAAAGAAATATTATATAATTCATACAAACCACATGTTAATACTAATTTTATTTATTATATCAATTTTCATGTTAAATTTCAATAATAAAAATGGATATAAGAATTGAATGAATTTCAATGGGAGAAAAAATATAAAATAATATTTCAAAAAAGGAAAATTCTGATCTCCTAGATCCCAATAAATAATCAAACTCTAGAATAAAAAAGTATTAATGAAGTAGAATATCATTAATTTAAAATGAATTTTGGAAATGAAACTACATTTATCATACAGTGAAAATTTATATGAATTAATAATGAATAAAATATACGGTATTTATAGGAAGAAGGAATCCCATATGATCATTACAGATTTGACCTTTAGAATAGTAACATGATTGTTGAAATAGTAATATGACCATTAGTAATATTATCCTAACCATTAGAGTAGTATACTAACTTATGGAACTGTAAATTAATATTTAGATATATTATAAAATGAAAATATGTTATGTTTATATCATGGAATATGTAAATATTTTTTTTAAAATTATATATTAAGTGATTTTAATGTTTAAAAACATATATGTTAAAATCACACATTTATAAAAATATAATTATTTACAAATAAATTATATTTTCACAAAAATGGGTGAATAAATTAATATTATTTTTTATTATACTGATAATATAATATTATATGTCACGACCCGTCCTCGGGGCCCATGTCGTGACTACCCCAAGCCCACCTTCCAAAGACCAGGGGTTGTCGACAAGAACCAAAGGCCTAAATCCCGGTAAAATGGATGGCATTTCCTTTATAAAAGTAAACAAACACAAATAAGTACGCAAGTGAAGTAAGCACTAAGTAAAACTAAGTACAAAAGTAAGTGCTTGAAAGTAAATGGGCCAGTATAAAAACCCAACTGAAAGTACATATCAAATGAGAAAGAAAGTACAATAGCAGTAAAGTAAAGCGGAAACCACTGAGTCATCCTTCGGTAATCCCACCTGAAGTGTGGGTACATATAGTCTCTTCGGTACCTCAGGTCCGTCAATCCTATCCATGTATATCCTGCCAGGTGGTCCACCTCTGGATACAATCCAACTATACAATCCTCAACCACGATCAGTGTTGTCCGTTGTCTGCAACAAACACAATGTAGTGCGGGCATTGCCTTTGCAGGGGTGAGTATAACAATACTCAGTAGGGACCGTGAGACCCCCGAAGGTCTCCCAGAATCCATGAAGGATAAACCACAAAGGAAAGATTCAATCACGAAGTATCAACCAACTCTACTTAGGTATATGCCCATACATATTCCTAAGTCATCAATCTGAGTTCGACTCCAACATCCGAGCCCAAGCACAATCCCGTCCACACAAGAATGAAGTTAATCACGTTAATGATAATGATTGAAAGACAATACTCATCTCTCACAGGTATACTACTAACGAAGAGGGGTAGATATGATTAGTTGTAGCCTCTGAATTATCTCCTATGCCGAACTCATGTAGGATCCAAGTACCGAAGTCATCACTATCGAACACACGTAGGATCCAAGTACAGAAACCATCACTGCCGAACCCACGTAGGATCCATGTACAGTCGGCATCACTTCCGAACCCATAGAGGATCCAAGTACAGTCGTCCTTGCTCCCGAACCCACGTAGTATCCAAGTATAGTCATCTTCTTTGTCGAACCCATGGAGGATCCCAGCACGGTAATAATAACAGTAACAGCAAGTTCTAGGGTTCCCGCACACAGCGTGTTCGATTCAGGGAGGGTCCACTCCTCGAGTAAATGGGTCGTTAAAAAAACTGTCACAATGTCCAGATTTGATGTATCATGATGATTCATCTCATCAAAAGGAACTCAAAGCGACAGACGACGCGTCAAACAGATGCTCGGTCTGAGAGATATTGGATTTTGCTTTTCAGGGGCCTAGTTGGAAATATACTTTTTCCATACCCAGCCATTTTCCAAAGATGCCCAAAACCTACTTAGATTATAGAAAAAGGACCGCCTCATCGAAAGAATCCCAGTGCCACAGACGACGCGTCGATCGGACGCGCGGTCTTTATGTTATTCATGTTTAAGTGAATAACGGGCCCTGCACGTTAAGCCCAGTGGGCTGGCGGGTCGGGTCACCCAGTTTTGGTGGATCTGACACGGTAGGGGTGTCGGACCGGCCCGATGATTCGCACGGCCCATTCTGAAGGGCGCGGTTCGACCCGAAGAGCGCGTAACCCGACTTGAAGTGGCGCGACTCGGCCCGAAGTGGCGCGGCGCGGCCCGGTGGGGTGCGGCCCGGCCCGGTAGGGCATGACTCGGCCCGGACCGTCGCGTACCGGCTCGGCTCAGCCTGGCACGGCCCATCCTCGTGGGGCCCTACTGATCGTGATCCGGCTGGGCGCAGGCCAGCTGGCTCAGCCCGTAGGCTAAGCAGTCCACGGGGGGGGGGGGGCATGACTGCCCGAACCGGCGACGCTGGACACACTAACCTACCTGCTAGAGACGAAAGACCTTCTGGTGAAAGTGTCCCGCATTGGTGGGCCGCGACTCATCCTGTGCGGCGATCTCCTGGCACTGCGGCATTGCTCCGCCAGACTGGTCCTCCCGCCGAAGCGGGCCACGACACGGGCCATGGTTCATTCCTCACAGATGGTGCGATGGTTCCCACTTCCTCCACCACAGACCTCTTGGCTGTGACATTCTTTGCATGTGGGATGGCCGCCCTTGCGCCACCATCCACTTCCGTGTTCCGCTACCGGTCGCTGATTCCAAAAATAAACAAGATCAAACGGAGGGTCGTCAGGCTGTGTTCATTGGGCCTGCACCCTCCGCGTTAAGCGATAGTAATAGGATGAGACAAACAATGTTATAAAACGATCAACGATGCACAAGTTTAATACATTAAAATTGAACATAATCCCCTACCTCGATAATTGACGTCACACGTCGTGTGTCGCGGAAGATGGTGTCGCGGGGAGAGGATTCGTAGATGACGTCAGAGTGCGTCCGAGGAGGAAGAGGTGTCTCCTCACTTGTCGTGGAGAAGATAAAGGAAGGTGTGTTGTTGTTCTTCATGGAACCGGCATTCTTCATCGAATAAGTCATCGTTCTTCGTCGGAGAAGAAAACTATTCTCTCAAGAGCTCTCTCCCTTAACACAACGAAAGCCCTCCCAAAATAAAATAATTAGCTACTCCTATTATTTTATTAACACATGACCATTTAAAATTCAAACATTCAAACCATTAATTAATTAAATTGGATGATTCAATTTATTAATTAATGTGTTGGCATGAATTAATGGGAGAGGAGTTGGTGAATAAGTCTCATAAATAATGGGAGAGTTGTAAAAATTAAACAAGGGAGATTTAATGAGGGGGGGGGGGTTATGAGAGTTATGAGACATTCAAGGGTTTAGGTCACATGTGGGCCCCACCCCACAAATATCCTCTTATGGGAGGTTATGTGGGTGTGGGACCCACCTTTAACTCCCCTTGGGAGGAAATAACTACCAACCATAAAATAAAACTGTGCTACACCAATTTTATTTATTTTAATCCAATTCCTCAAATATTAACTCTCAACCTACTTAAAACACAACTGCAGTAAAGGTCCTCTTAAGCAATTACCGGCACTGCGAGTTCATCGGTGCCCTCATATTTCAATTCCGAGCAACGGTTCAAAAGATAGAAAAACATGCTCGTTCTTTTACTGAACTTACCCGAGCTATACTTCGGAAATTGATTCCTGGCACACCAGGCCTCAGAATCAAGTTCCTTCAGAAGCCAAAGACTCATAAAATTACATAGTATTTAAGTAAAACTTTTCCTTGAAATTTCCAGGTCTTTACCTCACTCACACCGCAGGGCTTTACATCCCCATAGAGATACAACATAATCTAGGGAAACAAATGATGTTATTGAGCATGCATCTGAGCCTCTTGCTCCAATGTGCTCTCCTGGAGGTTCCCGTGCTGCCAATGGATGCACACCAGGGGAATAAACCATCTACGTAGGACCCAATCCTTTCGATCGTCGATCTCCACCGGGACCTCCGTGAATGTATCCCCGTCATCGATGTCCAGCTCCCCATGATCAATTATGTGGGTCGTGTCGTGCACGTATCTCCTCAGCTGAGATACGTGGAAGACTTCATGCACCTGGTGCAACTGGGGCGGAAGGGCCAGGCGGTAAGCCACCTCTCTTACTCTGCTGAAAACCTGGAATGGACTGATGAAGCGTAGAGATAACATGCCACCTCGCCAAATCTCCATAATCCACGTCGAGGTGAGACTCATAAGAAAATGTGGTCGCCATCCTCGAACTCCAGTGGTCCCCATCTCCTATCAGCATATGTCTTCTGTCTGTTCTGTGCAGTCCTCATCCACTCCTGGATGATCTGAACCTTCTCTGTCATAGCCTGAACCATCGGCATGGTCAGCCATACAGTGCCTCGTATGGTGCCATCACAATGGTGGATTGGTAGATGTTGTTGTAAATAAACTCCACCAAGGGTAGGTGATCCTCCCAACTATGAAAAAAGTCAAGGAAACATTCACAGAGCATGTCCTCGATAGTCTGAATGATCCTATTCATCAAACCATCCATATGAGGTTGAAAGGCGGTGCTCAGGCATATGTGCATCCCAAATGACTCCTGCAACCCCTTCCAAAGCCAGGAAGTAAAGAGAGCATCTCGATTAGAGACGGTAGATGATGGAACACCATGAAGACGTCCGATATCCTGAATGTAGAGGTGTCCCAAGCTCTCTACTGAGCCCTGCTCTCTGATCGAAAGGAAGGGGGTGACTTGGTGAGTCGGTCAACGATCACCCAGATAGAGTCATGTCCCCTAGAGGTATGTGGAAGCCCCATCACAAAATCCATGGATATCCCATCCCACATCCACTCCAGAACCTTTAAGGGTTGTACAAAGCCTGCTGGTACCTGGTGCTTCGCCTTCACTTGCTGTCAAGTGAGGCATCGTGAAACGAACACTGATATAACCTTCTTCATACCCGACCACCAGTGTTGTCGTCTGAGGTACTGGTATATCTTTTCCACACCAGGATGTACCACTGGAGTGGAAGTGTGAATCTCCCACAACACATCCTCATGTAGTGAATCTCGTACCATGGTACGTCCCCTAAAAAGGATGACATGCTCTCCTCCTTTAGAAAATCCATCAGGCGCCTGCCCTATGGAAATATGAGCACGCCGTGTCTCAAAGTCAACATCCCCACGATGTGCCTCTCTGACCCACTGATGTAGTGGATGAGTAACTATGAGGGAATGTATAAAATCTAACCCATATCTATCCATGAAGGTTATCTACAATGTGGCTAACTACTCCGTTGCCTCTTCAAGTAGCTGAATGCCTGATGTCCTGCTGAGAGCATCAGCTACTACGTTCCCCTTCCCAGGAGTATAAACAATCTCAAAGTCATCATCCTGGAGGATCTCGATCCATCACCACTATCTCAGGTTCAGGTCTTTATTTGAGAAAATATACCTGGGACACTGGTGGTCAGAGTAGACTGTAATGAACTCTCCCATCAGATAGTTCCACTACATCTATAAGGAAAACACCACTGCTGATAACTATAGGTAATGTGTAGCGTAGTTCTACTCGTTTTGCCTCAACCACTATGAACCATAGGCGATCACTGCCCGCTCCTGCATCAGTACCCACCCATGTCCGGTCCCAGACGCGTCACTGTAAACCACATACCCAACACCCTCCTCCGGTAGCCTCAAGATGGGTGCACTCATCAACCTCTATCTCATCTCCTGGAAGATTTGCTGGAATCTATCTGACCACACTAAGGGTTTCCCCATCTTTATCAAAGCTACAAGTGCTGCTGCAACTCAGGAGAAGTCTGGAACAAATCTCTGATAGTCCCCAGCCAGACCTAGGAATCTTCGCACCTCCATCACACTCATAGGTGGCTCCCATGAAAGTACTGCCTCAATCATAACAGGATCCACCGAAACTCCCACCTCCGAGATGACATGCCCCAAGAAGTGAACCTCTCGAATCCAGAACTGGCACATCGAGATCGTACCATAAAGCTGGTGCTCTCGGAGTGTGTCTAGTACAACCTGCAAGTGGTAGGTGTGCTCCTCCTCAGTAGTTGAGTAAATCAGTATATCGTCGATGAATACTATGACAAAATGATCGAGGTATGGCTAGAAGATCTAGTTCATGAGACTCATGAACACTGCTGGTGCATTGGTTATGCCCAATGGCATAACCAAAAACTTATAGTGGCCATACCGACACCTAAAGGCCGTCATATGCACATCCCTGTCTCGAACTCTTAACTGATGATAGCCCGACATGAGGTCTATCTTCAAGAAACATCGTTCTCTCTTGAGCTGATCAAAGAGGTCTTCAATCCTCAGGAGTGCATACTTGTTCTTCACGGTCACCTGATTCAGGAGACGGTAGGCGACACACAATCATAAGCTCCTATCCTTCTTCTTGGTGAATAAAATCGGAGAAGCCTAGGGTGAAACACTAGGACGGATGGATCCCTTTCCCTGCAAGTCCTCCAGTGGTACCCGCAACTCATGAAGCTTGTCCGGAGACCTCTGATATGCTGGAGTAGATATCGTTGATGTCCAGGGGTACAGGTCAATGTATAAATATTCCTCTCTACGAGGAGGTAGTCCTACAACGTCGTCAGGAAAAACGTCCACATACTGATCCACCACAATAGGAAAACTCGGACTCCGCACATCAACCGCTCCTAGGATGATACTAGCCAACTAATGTGTGATCGGCTTCCCTCTCCTATGCGTAAGTCCATCTTGCACTACAAAGGATCCCTTCTCACTGGTGAAGGTGAACCCGCTCCCATCTGTGCGGACACTCCACACATTGCGCCTAATACAGTCGATCTGTGCATAGACTATAGATAACCAATCCATACCCAAGATGACGTTGTAAGGCCTCGATGCCGCTACATGAAGATCCCAACCGAATCTCTCGCCACCTAGAGTATGCTCACACTGCTAGCACCAGTGCATAATCGTCGAGTCTGCTCCCGTAGTACTCTCTTGCCATAAGGATCGAGCCAACATCTCTGTCAGAATCTCCAAGCTCCGAAAACAGGTAGCGGCAATAAAAGAATGACTCAGTTCTATGTATATAAGAAAAAAAGGGTGTAGTAGACACAGATAGTACCTCGAATCATCTTAGGAGTGCCGTGGTGGTAGGCCTTGACTGCCTGGAGCTGAGCCTGCCCCAGTCTGCCAGCTCCTTGTGGTCAGGGTGGTCTTCTTGGTGGTGGTGGTGGTAGAGCCTCGAAGCGTTTTCCACCACCCACTGCTCATCCAGATCCTCTGCCTCGTCCACCTGCTCCCTGTGGACCGCCATGGTCGAACCTCTTCCTCTACCCGGGAGGTCCCTCCACTGTCTACTACTTGTCTTCATGGCAGGTTGGGTAGTCACGAGCCATGTGGCCTTGGCCGCCGCATGCATAGCACTGCCTGCCCCTCGTATGGATGGCTCTGCTTTGTGTGCCCCACACATTCTAACCAATATCCTGAGGTCGCCCACATGATGTCCTGGTCCACTTGGACCATTGCGACATCTGTCTGTTGCTGGCTATAGAAGACTCTGCTACGTGTCACCCGGCGGTGGGTCTTGCTGCTAGCGTCATCTCAGCAAGAAATCTCTCCACAAGAAGCGCTCTCTCAAGTACTCCTGCATGCAGCAGAATGCTTAGGGAGACCATCGAAGCCCTGATCTCATGCCTCAGTCCCTGCTCGAAGGTCCATGCCCGGAAGAATGGGTCACGTACCATGTCCGTGGAGTAGCGCGAGGGGTCGGGAAATCTCTCCGAGTACTGAGATACTGTCATACTGACCTGTCGTAGATGAAGTAACTCCTGGATGTGCATGGCATGGAGGGTGGCTGGGTCAAACTCTGAGCGGAAGAGACTCTTGAAGTTTGTCCGAAGTAGAGATGCCTCATCATGGACCTGGAGCATCATGCTCCACCATCTACCTACTCTTACATGTAGTAGACTCGTGACAAAGATCACCTTATGGTCAGCTGGTGTCGCTACTGATCTGAAAACTCTGACGATAGCCTCCAGCCAACCCTCGACTACCTGAGGGTCCGTCTTCCTATGGAACCTGGGTGGCCTCTGTCACTGAAACTCATGCAATGCACTCATGTGGCGTGCACTCTCTACTACTGGGGCTGGTGGCATCGGTGGCTCAGCGAGTAATGGTACCGCTGGTGCCTCCGCTATAATGGGGCCCTGCACCGAGGCCTCATCGCTCAGTGGGCTGCCATATCGCACGTACCTCGGAACCCTAGATAGATGCCTTCATTGGGCCATCCTGAAAAGCAACAGGTGCACCATGGTAAATACAGTATACCTGGTGAGATGACACAAATTAATCACAAAGAAATCTTTTGAAACACACATGTAATAAATTTTTTCATGCACTGGGTCGGAAATCAGGAGTCAGGGTCATGGTGTATGGATACGTGGGCCGCCACACCAACACTGGACTCTCGGACTGAAAACCACACAAAATAATCTTAACACTATTTCTTTGCAGAGAAGAAAGATCAGATTTCTGATTTATGCGGTAGTAACGACTCCTCCGATTCCAATTTTCCATGACCCATCCTTGGGGCCCGTTCCGTGATTACCCCAAGCTCGCCTTCCATAGGACAGGGGCTGGCGACTAGCAGCAAAGGTGTAAATCCTGGTAAAAGGAAAGGCATTGACTTTATAAAAGTAAACAAACACAATAGAGTATGCAAGTGAAGTAAGCACTAAGTAAAACTGAGTACAAATGTATGTTCTAGAATGTAAATGGGCTAGTATACAAACCCAACTGAAAGTACTGTACAACTGAGAATGAATGTACAATAGCAGTAAAGTAAATAGGAAAACACTAAGTCGTCCTCTGGGAATCCCACCAGAAGGGTGGGTATAGATAGTGTTGTCAGTACCTCAGGTCCGTCCATCCGCTCCGTGTACATCCCGCCAGGTGGTCCACCTCCGGATACCATCCAGCTCCACAAGCCTCAAACACGATCACTGTTGTCTATCATCTGCAACCAACAGAACGTAGTGCGGGCATTGCTCATGTAGGGGTGAGTATAACGATACTCAGTAGGGACCCCGAGACCCCCGAAGGTCTCCCAGAATCCACGAAGGGTAAACCAAAAAGAAAAGATACAAACACGAAGTATCAACCAACTCTACTAAGGTATATGCCCATACATATTCCTAAGTCATCAATCTTAGTTCCGCTCCAACTTCCGAGCCCAAGCACAATCCAGTCCACACATGAAAGAAGTCAATCACATTAATGATAATGATTTAAAGACAAGACTCATCTCACATAGGTATACTACTCATGAGGAGGGGTGGAAATGATTAGATGTAGCCTCTTAATCATCTCCTCTTCCGATCCCACGTAGGATCCAAGTACAGAAGTCGTCGCTGCCGAACCCACATAGGATCCAAGTATAGTAACCATCGCTGACGAACCCACATATCCATGTACCGTCGTCATCGCTGCCAAACCCACGTAGGATCCAAATATAGTCGTCCTCACTTCCGAACCCATGTAGGATCCAAGTACAGTCGTCTTTGTCGTCGAACCCATGGACGATCCCCGCATGGTAATCGTTGCAGTCGCAGCCAGCTCCAGGGTTCCCGCACACAGCGTGCTCGATTTCAGGAGGGTCCGCTCCTCGAGTAAAGGGGTCGATACATCAACTATCACAAAGTTCATAGTTCATGTATCCCGATGTTTCTTCTCATCAAAATGAACTCAATGCGATAGACGGCGCGTCAAACAGACGCCCGATCTGAGAGATATTGATGTTTCTGTTCGAGGGGCCCGATTGGAAATATACTCGTTCCAAACCCGGCTATTTTCAAAAGATTCCCAAAACTCACTTAGAGTATCGAAAAAGGAATGCCTCATACAAAGGATCCCATTTCCGTAGACGTCCCATCGATCAGTCGTGTGTTATTTATGTTATACATGTTTAAGTGAATAACGGGCCTGACCCATTAAGCCCAGTGGGATGGCGGGTTGGGTCACCCAGTTTTGGGAGGTCTGACCAGGTAGGGGTGTTGGACCGGCACGAAGTTTCGTACGGCCGGCCTGAAGAGGGTGCGGCCTGACCCGAAGTGGCGCGACCTGACCCGAAGTGGAACGACCCGACTCGGTGGGGCCTGACCAGGGGCGGCCTGGCGGGCCTGGCCAGCTGGCCGAGCGGCTTTGCCTGTACACCATGCTGCCCGAGGGGGGGGGGGGCGACAACCCGAACCGGCCGGCGGGAGCCGACCAACCTTCTGGCATGCGGCCCGCATGGGAGGGTTGTGGGTCATCCGGCACGGCACCCTCCTGGCGCTGCGACTTTACTCCGCCCAGCCGGCCGATGGGCCGACTAGTCTTCTCGCCGAAGCGGCCCATGAAGCGGGGCACAATTCCTTCTGCACAGCCTGCACGACGACGCCGACTTCTTCCACCGCAGCCCACTTGGTTGCGTCTTTCTTTGCATGTGCGATGGTGGCCCTTGCGCCGCCAGCCACTTCCACATTCCGTTTCCGGTCACCAATTTCAAAAATAAACATTCTCAAACAGAGGGTCGTCGGGCCGTGTTCGTTTTTCCTGCGCCATCTGCATTAAGCAATATAAATAGGGCGAGACAAACAATGTTATACAACGATGAACTAGGAACATGTTTAATCCATTAAAATTGAACATAATCCCCTACCTCGATAGTTGACGTCGCATGTCAGGCATCGCAGAAGACATCATCACGAGGATAGTATTCGTAGACGACGTCAGAGTGCGTTCGACGAGGAAGCAAAATCCACTCACTTGTCGCGGAGAAGAGAAATGAATGTGCATCGTCATTCTTCATTGAACCGGAGTTCTTCATCGAATAAGTCACCATTCTTCATCGTAGAAGAAAACTATTCTCTCAAGAGCTCTCTCCCTTAATATAATGAAAGTCCTCCCAATATAAAATAATAAGCTACACCTATTATTTTATTAACACAAGCCATTTAAAATTCAAACATTCAAACACTTAATTAAATTAATTAGAGGATTCAATTTATTAATTAACGTGTTGGCATGAATTAATGGGAGAGGAGAAGGTGAAGAGATCTCATAAATATTGGGAGAGTTGAAAAAATTAAACAATGGAGCTTTAATGGCGGGTTTATGAGAGTTATGGGGAGTTCAAGGGTTTTGGTCATGTGTGGGCCCCACCCCACAAATATCCTCTCATGCGAGGTTATGTGGGTGTGGGCTGCACCTTTAACTCCCCTTGGGACTAAATAACCACCAACTATAAAATAAAATTGTACTACACCAATTTTATTTATTTTAATCTAATTCCCCAAATATTAACTCTCATTCTGCTTAAAACAGAACTACGTTAATGATCCCCTTATGCAATTACCGACACTTCGAGTCATCGGTGCCATTAGATTTCAATTCCGAGCACCGGTTCAAAAGATAGAAAAACCAACTCTTTCTTTTACTAAATGTAAACGAGATAAAATTTAGAAATTGATTACGGACACATCGGGTCTCAAAATTAAGTGCCATATGAATACATAGACTTGTAAAATTCCAAGGTATTTACGAAAAAAAATTCTTTTAAATTTCTGGGTCATTACATTATAAGTCCATAATTAAATTTTTAATGGGTCATAATATTGTATTTTTCAAAAAATAAGGATTTAATTTATAAAATATAATTCTAATATTTAAGAATATTATTTTCAGAAAATAAATTTTATTTTAGGTATATTCATGTCAAAAAAAATTAGCTTCCATTTATTGGTATTTTTTCTAAAATACATATATTTTCTATGAACAATGAAATATAGTATTTATTATTATAAGAAAATTACATAAATGTTTGATTCATGGATGATGTAAGAACCCATTAGTTTCGACTCAAATTCACCATTTTCTATATACAGTCATAAGAATTACTAATTTTGATTGCTTTGATCAAAAATAAGAAACTAATGATTTTAATATTCAAAACAACCATATCCTCCCCTTATAAATACCAACCCTCACCATCCCATCTTTTAATACCTTGTAAGACTAAATGATTTAAAAATTTCTACACTTATACCTTCCAAATACCCCCTTCACCACATCCGAGTGATTCTTGTCTCATCAAAATATTAATATAATGTTCATTATGTGGAATCCCATGGGGAGTCATCCAAAGTAGAAGTTAATTCCCTCAACTAGTTTTTTATTTTTGATTCATCCTTATCCTAAAAAAATCCATCAAATTATGAATAATAACTCTAGTGTCATATATATATATATGTGTGAATTTTATATTTATAATAGTATATCTACCATCTGTTATCTTTACTTATCTATTTATTATTAAAAGGAATATATTGACAATACTATGTCAGTTCACCCCCTCCAAGGATGATGAGATTTATTTTTTTTTCATTACCACCTTCATGATAAGTTTCAATTATAAATCATTTTTTTAAATGGCCTAATTTGTATATTATATGTTTTTTCGCATTATTTAATGAATATAGTCCATAATATTTAATAAAAAAAGGTAGTTCATGGTGGCTGAAAAAATATCCAAAACTAACAGACCATATAACATCAACATTTTAACTTATTGACTCATCCATATGTAGGGAAAAAATAAAATTTGGGACCATTTTAAATTATATATGTTCAGGAATACCATTTTATTTATCTTATGGTTTTTTAGTACCATTGGATAATAAATTCATTAATTATCCACATGTTATCTGACTATGAAACCATGGTACAAAAATTTCATGAATAATGATATTGAACATTATATATCATTGAAATTTTTATAAATGAAAATAATAAAATTATAATAAATAAAATATATTTTAAATAGTTTCCTAATTATTTAATTATTGAGTATATTTTTATTATTCATTCATTAAGTGAATGTACCGAATAATTCTAGAATATAAGGTATGAGTTATATCTGAACCACCCCTTTCATTATGTAATGAACATTTCCTCTTTAAATAACTATATATATATATTTATATAATTTTACTAAATGATTATTAATTATTTATATACGTCTCTTATAAACATATATAGCTTATTTTACCTTTATTCAATGGGGGTAATACATTCCTTAAGTTCAAATCTCAAAATGCATTATTCAAAATCCATCCCGATTAAGGTAAACTATTATATCCCATAGAACATTTATGAAATGTTAATTTAAAATAATTTTTCCCAAATTAACAACTTATTTTTTGACCTATTATTATGTAATAATATTTAAATATAAAAAATATTCAATTCATTATTCTCTTTGGAATATTTATGAAATAACCATTAATTTTGATACATGTCAGGATTACACTAGCCATTTCATTCCATGGGAAACAATTACATTTATAACTTAAGATTGATTTCAATTTGTGGGACATATAACAATGTACATGTTATTATGGTCTCACCAAGAAATTTATCCAATGTTTTGGGTAATGATTTTGGTCTCATGATACATTATGTATTAGATTGGGAAGTAAACCTATTCCATGATGGGACATTGTCTACCATGCGATGTTGTCTTGTCTATTATCCTTGAAATATGTTTATTCCACATCATATATTAATGCTAATATCAAATGTTTCCATGATCATATGATACCATGTTATTTATATTATGCTTCCTTGGGATTACACATGAGCATTCACTTTATTGATATCATCTTATACCTTTTGACTCATATGTTATGGTTATTTATCATGTTTATTTCATAAATGGGATTTATAGATCATCAATTTCATTTAGGTATTCTATATGATATATAATGTAGTTTTATGAGATTGAAGGGATTTAGGATCTCATTATGTAGAATTAAATAATGATGTTTTAATTATGTTTCCTTTTTATGTTTTATTAACCTAGTTTTCCAAATATAGTACGAATCACAATATTTGGATTATTTTTATTATATTGTTTTTTTAGAATAATGTAATAATATGTTTAATATGACTATATCACCATATTATTGGTATGAATGGTTATTCCACGTGTTGTATTAGTTTATTTCTCATTTATTGATAAATTTTATCTTCTCTGACCATTTATGTTCTATATTGATGTATTATTCTTCAACATATTGTTCTCTTCAGGATGTGGTAAGAATTATTTTATTCCAATATCCTATCATTGTGACACTCTATCTTTAATAAAGGGTCTTTGACCCAAGCCTTTTCATTTAACAATTTAACTACTTATCAGAGTTATATCCTTACATTACATTCTTATTATGACTTCACAAAATTTAGTTTACATCTACCATGACCTTACTATATAATTGAATTTATTACCATTAAATTTTAAATTGGAGATAGTTTGTGCATATTTGGGTTTAGAGTCAAAATGAATTGAATTCATAAATGGGTAATGTCTCACAAGTTAGTAATACTTGGAGTTGGACCTCCTACTAGCCTGTAGGATTATACCTTATCTTGAAAGGTGAATGGGGTTAGCTATCTATCACTATAGACTTACGCATGTGGATATTATTAATCTAATTAGTCTCTATTCTAGTATATTAAAATTTAATTTACCTTATGCATATAAAGTATTCAGATATATATATTAATATGTTTAAAATATATTTTGATTGAGTATCAAAAAATATTGGGTAGCGTAAAAGATATACATTAATGTGTTTTGAATATATTAATTAGGTAATTGGAATAATAATTCCAAAACTAAAATATTGAAAACATGTATACACAAAATGGATTAAAAAATGAGAATATAATGGGTATATAATATTTATATATTATTTTTATATAAATATAATGTTTATTAAATTGGTGACACTGAAAAACAACATAACTGAGGGTGAGAATTCATCAAAAGTAATACATATCAATACCTCAATAATCCAACCATCTAGGTCATTCCATAAATGGGTTATCATGTATAATATTGGGTAAGGAAATAAATTAATGGTTTATTCTTGAACATCCTTGGGTAGGTCATTCCACAGCTAGGTTCCCTTGGATTGAAAATTATTAACATATTTTTTTTTTGTTTTATTTAGGTTACACTTTATGGGACACCCTTATAGGATTAGGGTACGAGAGGAATATAATTCTGTGAATCCAAATGATATATTTGGAAGTGTTTTTTCCCTTTACTACCCAAGATTCATATGTTCTTTAATTGGGATGATTTAATACCTATATAACTAAGTGGTTTCAGAAACTCTATTGTGGACTCATTTCATATTACAATATATATTTTGGGTCACTAAATTATTATGATGTATGAGGATATAATTTTTAGTGGTATCACAATCAATAAAATTCCATTATGAATAAATATATGACATGATATTATTTTGATTAAAATTTATATTGTATTTAAAATCAACATCCTTACCAAACTAAACATTGAAATTAATACCTGAATTGAGAATACTAATTTATTAAACATCTAAGACATGTAATTTAATAAATTTTCATATCAAATAGTTATATCATATTTGTTAAAATAGTTCCTTCTAGAATGACGATGTATTCAAATTAATCGACAAGTGAATATTGGTTCTTAGGGATTCATGGGATAATTTATTTATGTTTTCAGAGGATGTAGATTATAATTTACCTATATAATTCTAGTATCATGTACTCAATATGACTGGGTATATAAATGATATAAAATATGATTGAATATCTTTGGATAGACTGGTGATTTCCTATAATTATTATTCTGGTTAATATATTTGTCGTGTTGACACTATGGTAAATGTTCCTACAATATGACTGAGTTCAAGAATCATTATCCTGATATTATCTAAAAATGTTTAAAATAAATGAACTAGGAAAAAAATGTATATGTTTTGGTACATTAGAGATTGTACTAGGTGATAACAGTTCGATAAAAGAAGAGGAAAAGTTAGAAGGTAAAATAAAATTTCATCAGGAATCAAGTTATGATTATTTAAAAATATTGGGTATTATCCAGAAGGAATAATGATTCTATATGATCTAATAATGTATAATAGATTATGGGGTTTTGGAACTTCATGTAATTTATATGTAGTCTATTAATATTATATAAACATATTATTCTATTTTAAAGGGTCTGTGATACAAAGTGTATATTTTAAAAGTGTTGTAAATATACATGAGTTCAAAATCATTAGAGGAATTAAAAGATATTATTTTTTAAATTCAAGTGTTTATGTAAATATTTTATACATAAAAAATTTAAATGTAAATATATTTAATATTATTGGATGAATATATGTAAATTTAGTTAATATTTTTATCACTTATCTTTTAAGATAAGAGGTGTTAAAAATGACTTATTATGAACTACATGTGATAATTAACTGGATACACTGTGACTTTGATTCATTAGATTCTATTCTTTTTTTTTGAGATGAAGATATAGGTAAAAGTTTTTTATCTAGTAATATTTGTTCATCTAGTTATTTGTTAAATTATGATGCAAATATGTAACCTCACTATTGTGGTGTATGTTTATGAACAAAATCATCCATTTCAAGAATGTACTCCAATGAAATATTATTCAATATGTTATAAAAAATAATAGTTTATTTGTTAGATATTCATACTAAAAGGAAATAAGTGTTATTTCCTAAAACACAGTGTCATTTATGTTGTAACCTAGAATGATATCATAGAGAGACTATAGTTTCTAAGATTATAGTTGAAGCGTGTTCAAACTTTGATATGTTCAAAGTTAAAAAATATAAGAATGTGACAGTTTCTGTTTAAATTATTATTCACATAATATATTAGGGAGGTATAAAACGTAATACAATAGAAAATGTAAATAATTACATTTAGTTATTATGATAAAATTAACATCACTATTAACTAAAGGATTATAAAACTGTAGGATTAAAATTTATTATTCTGTTAATGTACTAAAATTTTTAGGATATGTTATTATTAATTAATAAATTCCGTTAAATTTAGTTAAGTTAGTAATGTGAATTATACTTGGTAGCTTAAAACATGTTTTTGAATATGATAGTGAAGAAAATATAAACAGCTACATATAATTATTGTGGTAAAGTGAATGTAAATTTTTTAAAACTCATCTGGAAAGTGAAAATCACTTGATTTAATAAATATATTTTAAATTATTTTAATGATAATTGTAAATGGTTTTATGTTTTCAACACAATGAAGTGATTTTTTTTATCAAAAAAGAGTTCATAATATGTTGGATAAACATTGAATTGGTTACATTGACCTCAAGGAGGTAGTTTTAAGGTATAAATTAATAATTAGATGCGATATTAATTATTGAAATGGTTATAAATTTTCAATAGTAGATAAAAATTATAATTTTATATAATAAAGTTATGTATTTTGAATATTGGTTCAAATTGTTGAAATTAAGGTATATTATTCCTATGTCTCACTATTATTCAAACAAGATCGCTTCAAAAATGTAACTCACTAGGATGTTTTTGGAAGTATTTTATTGGATGGTCACATAAGGATGTATCCTGAATTACATATAGATGTAATGTTTAAAAACCATACTACACCAAGAACATGAGATTCAAGTATAATATCTTGATGCTAAACACTTAAGAAATTATTTATAATCTATATAAACATATCATATAATTATAGTAAAGGAAATCAATATTTTTTATTCATTCCATTGTGATATAACTTTACATTACTTGAATATTTTAATGATTAATATCCCCTAAAAGAAAAATATTTTAGATTTCCCTAGTCAAAAATATTTTAAGTGTATTATGGGTTGTGATGATATATTGCAATTTTATTGAATATATTCATGTACACATTTCAAATAGTTATAAATTAGTTACAAAGAATAGATTTATGAGGTAGTAAGTAGAGTCTTATTACTGAGACTGACTCACTAATGTATATCTCATGGAATTCAATATTATAATAGATATACATAGTGGTGTATGATTATTATCAAACCTTCTTACCTAAGGTTGAAGATATGATTATCATAGAACCTTCATACATTGATAAAATACATATGAAAGTAGATATTTAAACATATATAATTCGGAGGTGGTAGGGTATGATGCTGATCATGTCATTATTTTGAGTAAAAAAAGATGGGATTTGTGTACTAGTTTGATAAGAGAAGATATCTACCCCATAATTGAACATTACTAAGGCAATTCATAGCCATTATTATCTGAGTCAAATATGATGTGTCCAACTTCTTTGATTAGGGGAATGTGATGCACTCATTTATTAAATGAATGAAATGTGATGTATTCATCAACATAGTCAGTCTTTTAAGAGATTCTAGGAACGATAAGAGGACTATACTAGATTTAAAAGTTCCATTCCTAGTGGTTACTCTATAACATGGAAAGAAAGATTATATACATATACACAAATGATATATTCTATGGTAGACATGTTCATATTGAGTTATAAGTATGTATAATGGAAATTTAAGTAGACTACTAGTAGCTTGATTTACACTGATGATTTACAAGATGATTCTCTTTGATTACAACTATGAAATATAGATTTCTTATTTATTTTATACTAAGGCCCATAGGGTCACATTGTTAGTCCACTATATGAGGATTGTATTAGGGACAATGTGTTTGTTCTAAAAAGAATAGTGTACAATAAATCTTTATCCAAAACAGTTTTGTATGGATTCAAAAAGAGTTTTTATGTTTTGAAATAATTACATATATATTTTCTTAAAAGAATACGATTACTAAATATAAAATTAAATTATTAATTGAGTATTTAATTTTGGGGCATTAACATTCACACAGTTTTATAAATCCATTATGAATGGATAAAATGGATTTAATATTCATTGAATATGAATAAATTAGTTAATGAAAATGAGAATACATATATATATAGATATATAGAATATGGTTGATAAATTGTAATAAATTAATCTTATCATGTATGGATATAAAATGGGGTGAGATCCCTCCTGTTGAAAATAATTTTTTTGAAGGCCTCTCAAATATCTCTCACTTAAACTAGCTTGTTCATCACCCATAGTGATGGTGCAAACAAATCATTAAGAGAACAAGAATACATTATTGATATCAAGATCCACTGGATGGTGTACTAATTTGTAAAAATTATTTGTTTTTACCTATAACAATGATATTTATCAATAAAAATCATTGGATATTACTTACTTTTCAATCTATATACAGAAATACATGTTCTTAAGCTTTTATATGTTTATTCAATTAAATATAGATGATATATATTTGGGTTTTCTTCTATACCACGTCTATATATTGGATAAATAAAATAGAAAAACAAGGCCAATGTGTACTTTTACAATCTAGTTTACATCCTCAAAAATCAATTTTAGAAAAACATGAAATATCAAAAGTGATTAATTTAGGATAAAATAAACTATTATTTTTAAAAACTTTTAAAAAATGAAAAATACTTATGAGATTTTAATTAAAATTATTTTGTATTGGCATAAAAATGAGTGGATAGACAAATAATAAACATTATTTATGGCCCCATCATAATATGAAAAAGAGGACGACTGATCATACGTCTATAAATCATGTTGTTGACTTGTTTACCAGCTTAGTATAATGTTAGGTTATATGATGTACTTATAATACTATTAATTTACTCAGGTTGATGCATATCATACCACTTTATAAGTAAACATTATATTTTTTCATATAAAAGTGACATCATCCTTTTAAATTATTTGAAAACCATTAATGAATTTTAACTTTCCAAAAAAGAACATTTCTAATTAATTTATTATAAAATTTTAAAACTTATATCAAAGAGATTCATTTTCTGATCCTATAAAAATTTCATGGACATTGATTTTAATAATTAAAATATAATTTGAAAGACAGATTTAAAAATAATGTTGAATCCTATATTCCTATTTTAAAATATTATTCTAATTTTGAACTTGGTGTTATTTCATGCCAAGATTGAGGAGTATGATTTAAACCATATAAATCATTATTTAACATGAAAACTTAATTTTTAAATTTTGGATTTTTGTAATTTTTATGACTTAAAAAAACAATTTTATGAAAAAAATTTAAAAATTTTAACAACAATTTTAAAGAGTTTGAAACTTAGATGAGAGTATAATTCTAACAAGAATCTAATGGATTCTAGCTGAGAAATGGCTGCCATGGTTTCACCAGAATCAATTCCTTCTTCTTTATTATACCCTCTAACATCAATTCTAGATTTTTTATGTGTGATGTTACCATGTCCATCTAATTTATTCATAAAAATGAATTTTAAACCAATAATGGGATCAGCAATAGGTATTTATAAAGGATTATAAACCTAATGATGTTTAAATTGGTTTATCACTTATTTCATCGAAAAAAATTCAAATTTTCATTATTAATAGAATCTTAATGTTTTATAGTTTCATGAAATAAATTGTAAAAACAATACTAAAACTCATTTAAGATAGAAATTATAATAGGAGTACCAACATACATATCACTGAAAATATTTTAAAAGGGGTGGTCATTCAATGTTATTAATTATATTAGTAAAGCACTTGAAGGTGATTTGATATGATTTTTAAGAGAAATTGTATCGTTTTACATCAAGGGAACATTTTTATCCCCAAAATTATAGAATTGGATTGATGTTTTTTGAAAATTTTCATCAAATTTTATATTAAATGATTATTTGATAGTTTTTGTTCTCTTACAGATGAATTTGAAGGATTTAACTGATTTCATGTACCATGAAAATACTTTCATAAAATTATGGATTAATTACCCATTATAGTATTTAGTGTTATGAATATAATATTTTCATCCAAAAACATTGAAAGTAACATATTTCAAAATTTTATTTATTTAAAGGTCAAACCTGAAATTTTTGAGTATGGTTATGTTGAGAACATTTTTAATGAAATAGAATGTGGTATTGAACTCATGGTCCAAAAAATTATTGAGGGAATTTGAAATAATTAAAGTGTGATCATGATATTTTTTAAATTGTTTGACTTAATGATTTAAAAAAATTATTTTACAGTGGTTTTCACCATCATGGTTACATCAAATGGAAATGATTTCATAACCTTTTTAAATTTTCACCATCATTGTAAATTTTAATATGACTTTACAATCCTCGTTTTTTGAGTTACAAGGAAAAGTCCCCAGTGAATACTATATCATCACAGTCTATAAAAAAGGTATATGATTTTCCACATATAATGTCAAATTGAGTTAGTCAAAAGAGATCATGGTGAAAAAGTTAAATGGATTTAAAAATTGATACTTCTTGTTTAGGTTCAAGACACTTTTTGTGTTTCATACAACATTTTCAAGGTTCAAAAGAAACAATATCATTGAAATGAAATTTAGGTAAATGTTATACTAGATGGTTTCAGTTGAGATTAATGAGTTTTTGTGTGCTAAAGTCACAGAGGTGTCATTAACAGAGCCATGATTCAATATCGTGAACGATCAAACATTAAATTTTTTTATATTAAATATATTTTAAAAAGATAATGTCAATATTTTGAAAAATTATCATGGTAAACAAAATTTCTATTGGATTTTATAACATTTCAATTTTATTTTTTAAAAATATTTTTAAAACTGATATCACACAATTGTATAATAATTTAAAATTTATTTTAATACATAAATAAATAAAAGTATTTTATAATTATCTAATTGATAAGACTAATTAAACATTTACTTATTGTTTTACTCCATGAATATTAATTAAATGTTAAATATTCTCCATTGAGTTTTTCATGTTTACTAAATTTGAATTGGTCACCACACATGTGTCGAGAGAATCCTCTATTCATGTACGATGTTTGTTTTTAGGATTTACAATTTATAAAATTTTCCCATAAAAATAAGAAATTTAAATATTTGTACATATATTTTCTGTCATCAAATTGTAGTTATGAGGGATGTTTTTACCTAAATGTTTTTTGAATACATTTTCTGAGATGAGATATGAGATGAAATGTGGATAAATGTAACTATACAATGTCATGAATCTTTAAAATTATATTCAAAAATTAGATTCCTAGTTTTATAAAATAATACATTACTTTTCTTGGGAAAACCATTTTATAAAATTCACCTTCTTTAATGAACAAAAATTATTTATAAAACCAAAAAAATAATTATTTTTTTATACGTTGTCGAGAACCAAATTTTTTTAGAGTTTGATTTCTTTGGTTGAATTTCACATGATATTTTTTTTCATCAGAAATATTTGATTATAACTCATGAATATTATGCTAATTAATAATTTTTTTTTATAAATCATATTTTTTTATTATGAATATAACATTTTATTTAAGCATTAAATTATAATTATTTTTAAGTTATTTGTAAATTAAATTTATTTAGAAAAATATCATTTGATCAGGATAATATTTCAGATCATCATTTCTTAAGTGATTTGATTAATAAGAAAAATAAGAGGATCTTATTGAGGAATAATGAGAGGATTTAGAGTTTTATTTTTAACTAACAATGACTACACCCAAGAGACACATGGTGATTTCATCACTTGACTCACTTGCGAAGAGGATATAATCACTTTGAATACATATTTTAACGACGAATCCTTTGTTTATTTTATTATTAGTCTCCTTATTTTTAGTTTTGATCTTGTGGAATTATGCCATTATGTGTCCCTTATTTTTTCATTTGAATCACATTATATTTGGTTTAATTTGATGAACCTAATTTATTGAATATTGGTAGGATTTCATTCTTATGGAGAGTTTTATATTCTTCTTAGAAAGATGAGACAATTCATCACAATAATAAGAGTCATTCAAACAAATCTATATCATCGGGTGACCATTTTTATTCTTTTGTACTCATATTCATAAAACCATTCACAAAATTTTCCATATAATATAACCAATTATTCTATGAAAGGTTTACATATATGTATTATAATAACTATAGTTCGAAGCATACAAATAAGGAGTAAGACCTGTTGGGTCGGAAGAAACGGGGAATGATGGCAAGAGGGGGGGTGAATTGCCTTTTAAAAAAAAGATTAACAAATTAAAAAACAAAGTAAGATGCAGCGGAAATAAAGAGGCAAGACACACAAAATTGATAACGGAGTTCGGCCAAAACCCGGCCTACGTCTCCGCTCCTAACTCAACCGTTGAGAGATTCCTACCGCTTGCTTTTCAATGGTTTTAGCAAGAAACCCACTAGGCTTTGAGGTAGCACTAGGACCTATTACAGCTTGCTTTTATTGGTTTAGTAAGAACCCACTTACTTTTAATGGTTTAGTAAGAACCCACTATCCTTCTTACAGGTGAAGGATATCTCACCTATGTCTCAAGCTATTTAAAGGAAATCTTGACAACCTCTTCACACCTTAGTGGTGATGTGAAACCCAAAAGAAAGAGGAGATGAGAAAGAGTTTGGGGTTTGTAGGCACAAACCCAATTTTAAAGCTAAAAAATAATAAATACAAGAAAAACCGTATTTGAGGAAGTCTTGGGCGCCTTTGATTGATTGGAGATGTTGAAGGCCGCTTCCAAGCTTCTTGGGTGGAGCTCCTTGGATGTGGAAGTTGTTGGAGCAAGGGGGTTCCCTTGGAGGAATGCACCGGAGGTACGCCAAATGATCAACAAGGTGTCTGTGGGCTTCCGTATCGTTCCGGTAGGTGTCCGGGGCTTCCTTGGCCTTTATTTATAGGCATGGAACCCTTGGGGAGGCTTCGGAGCCGTTGAAGAGGTCTTCGGAGCCGTTGGAGGCCAAAACAGGGTTGACTGGTCAAACCCAACGGCTAGTTTGACTGGGCTACCGGCTGGCTGGTACAGCTCCACCGGCTGGCCGGTGCCTTGGTAGAGAAGAAGAGTCTTGATCCAGGCTCTACCGGTCGACTGGTGGAGGAGCCACCGGCTGGCCGGTGGCAAGACAGTAGCAAACACTATTTGGGCTGGATGCCACAGGTCGACCGGTGACAGAGCCACCGGTCGACCGGTGGAACCTGGCAGTGGGCAAATGCCTCTGCCAGTTCCACCGGCTGGCCGGTGCTATCACACCGGTTGGCCGGTGGACTGAATTTCAGTCCACTTCTTCTCCATTCTTGGGCCAATCCTTTGGAAATCTTTTGCCTATCATCCACAACACTTAAAAACAATGTTAGCCAAATAAGAAGGTGATTGTGATCATGAAAATCAAACAACGAGGGGAACGAGATGTACAACAAGACCCATATATTACTATTTGGGAGCCACATGGCTGTTTGAAAAATATTTCTTTTATAGAAAAAGTTGATAATTGAAATAAGTTAAGATATAGATAATAAAAATTAATTATTAAAAACCAGAAAATTTAGATAAAAAACCAAAACCTCCCCCATACACTATGTGTGGGTTAGTAGTAATATGGGAATGAATTAAACTACATTTAAAAGGTAATTTTTGAATGAAGAAATAAAATAAATGTGATTTGTTGTAAAATAAATAAACAAATGTATAAAACAATTAATGTATAGTGAGCATATTGGAAATTAAAATTTTAAGCAAAGAAGAAAAAAAGTGTGGAAATTATAAAGTAATAATTTGATAAAGATGATATGAAAAACTTATTATAAGATAATATCATAGGATATTTATATTAATAGTGTAGCACCTTGGAAGAATAGATTTGTCTAAAATGAGGAACATTGTAGTGATTCAATCACTAATTTCAATTCACATAATAAAATTATTTTATTATTAGTGAAATAAATAAAATTCTATATTTTATTTTTTAAAATGTTTAATAAAAATAGGAAATAAAATGAATTTGAAATTTATAATGTTGTTTGGGATGAAAAATATTTTTCATAGGGCTTAGCTATGTATGTTCTTACATTATTTGTTGGATTATTATAATCAATATGATAATAATTCTTTAAAAATGTCATAGATTAATTCATTTTATTTAATTTATTAATTGTGTCATTTTATCATGCACATGAAACTTATTCCAAAATCTAAATCCCATCTCCAAAAATAACCATGTATGGTAAACCCCTCAACTAGGAATGTAATACCCTAAATGAAATGGATACACAATATTCTATTTCAATACATTGGGTATCCTCAACACAACAGGATAATGATTTTTACCTAGAAAAGGGAGGTAATTATTATAATGATGTAGATTTAAATGTCATTCCATGGTAGAAGATCGCCACACCTATAAAATTATCTTTCACCCTACACAAATAGAATTATTTTTTTAAACTAATGTGAAGTTATTTTAGAATTTAATGAATTGTCCAAAAAGAACAAGCCTTGGGTTAGTCAAATTCCATCATAATGTGTAATTGATTATGGTAGATAGAGGGAAGAGAAAAAGTATGAAATCGGAAAAATAAAGAGATATTGATATGGAATAAAACATGGTAATTTTTTTAATAAAATCTTAATCTGTGTTATATTGAAAAAAGTAATTAAAAAAATTGAACAGAAAACCTAAAAAGAAGAACCCTATAAATGTACTATTTGATCCCTGGATTTTATGATTATTTAAATCCATCTTTATACATCTATTTATAGTTATATTTCATACCCACAGGGCATTATAATTTGGCCAATAAATGACTCAACATTAATAAGGAATGTTAATGGGTATTAAAAGCTGTGTTTGCATTAATTTTCATAAAAATAACTAATTATAGTTTAAAAAACATTTTTACACCATTAATAATGGTTTTATAGCCTAAAATCATCTAGGTATCACATATTGAATGTTTTATAGAAAATATTTAAGGCTTTAATTCTTCATTATTTAAATTTTATATTAACTATTTACTATATAAAATAGTGTTTCCATCATATTTAGGCACTCAACATGATTCATTAGAATTTATTTCCATGATTGGGATATGACCTATCCTTTATCACCATACATTATTTTCATCATCAAATCTTTCTCATTTAGATCATCCTGATCATTTAATTTTTCATACCAAAAATTAAAAAAATAAATATATACATATTTAATTAATCAATTAATGTGTATGTGATATATGTTTAATATTAAAATAAACATTAAAATTATGGTTATATAAATTACTCCAAAAATAGAAATTTATTTCCCCCAATCATTTAAACTCAACAAAATTATAGAGGAATTTCTTCTTATAGATATTTAAATTGAAAAATTAAAACGAGTTAATTTTTTTTCAATGGAAAATAGAAATTTTAATTTAACAAAAAAAATTCATCTAACTCTACAAATTTAAAAGAAAAAATTTAATCAATATTTTTAATTTTATAATTTGATAATGAAGTTGTTATTTTTATAAGTTACATTTATTTCATAATTCCTCATTAATATCCATGGAACTTTCACTTTTTGTAACATTTAATTCATTATATTAATATTTTATGGTATTTTATTTTATAATGTCATTCTCATACCTCATGATTATATCACATATCATAGGTTTCCAAGGAATCAAACATCTATACCTTTAAAAGATAAAGATCCAATATAATCACGAGAAAATTGAATTAATATTCAAATGTATCCAAGGATTATATACAGTAGGATAAAAATTTAAAAATAAATATCAAATAGGAGGTTCCTATAGTTATCAAACATCATGAAATTAAAAGTTAACATTAATGAAATACTCTAGTAATAATGTCATCTCTCCCATTCCCAAAACTCAAAGAAAACACATAATAAATCTAAACATCTTAATGCATCCCCTATATATATTTTTCATTTTATCATTATTTATTATTTGTGAGTTTATCTTTAAGATAATCCTCACATCCACCACCTAAACAAATATGATCACGAGATCGTTAGAATGGAAATGGAGATTTTTGATCTACTCATTACAAAACCTAATTATTTTCATCATTTTTGATTATTTTTTATATGGATAGGTAAATAATAATTTAAAATTAATGATCACATGTACTCTATAAAAAAACTAATTTTTTTTTATTCAATGTAGTATATCCCATCCACCATGGAAATACTATCACCCACATTTTGTCTTTTGAATAAAATGAAATATAATATGAGTATGGTCATAATGGATATAATATAAATGTAATAGAGATGATTTCATATAAATTTATTTTATGGATTCTATGGGGAAAACAAGGATTTATGACATAGTGGGTCTAAAGATAAAGTGTTATATAATTAAAATGAATCTATCTTATTAAAATGATTATGTTCAATCATAACATCTATATAATGAAAAAAAAATTATATTAAAAAAACATGCCTCAGTCTCCCAATAAATATACTATAGAATGAATTGGAAATATTTGTTATTAATTTTATCACAGATGAGAACATATGGTTTGGGGGAAGTAATCATGGAAATACAGAAAAATTCCAATTCATATATATTTTTTAAATTAAAAACATGACAAGTCTAAGAATAATTTCATTTACAAAAACAATTTTTTTTTTCAAAAAATCATGATTTTCACAATTTAACCCCTCATGATTCACATTACTCATTAGTTTCAACATTTCACTCATCTTTTCAATTCAATAGTGAAAACTAAAACATAGAATAATGACTATTTGAAGAAACTGATGTCTCCAAAACCAATAATAGAGTGATGGAGTTAAAAGTAGTGCATATACTCTACCTTTTAAATATATAAAATTGAATAAATTATTATAGGGAGTAATATTAAATAAAAAATTTCAAATCATAGTCCCATTTTCAATGATGTTCCATGCCAGATTGTGAAACATCTATTTTTCTATGTATTATCAGCATCATGAAACTATACAAGAACATAAAACATTAATATTTAAGGACAATTCTAAAGTAATATAAAAAATAATGAGGAATAGGAATTAAACCAAAATTATTACCAAACAATTGAATTAAAATATAATTTACTAGGAATAAAAAGAAAATAATATTAGGATTAATCTTGGTTTTATCCCCTAGGTGGGCCGTAGGTTTTGGAAGGCCTTTATAAGCAGTAAAAAATAATTGGCCTTTTCTGATAGAGGTATATCTATTGGTAAAAGTGCATTTTATGTTTGTAAAACGTTTTACCAACAAAAATTGTGTTTTCACTAAACTTTTGGTAAAAACTATGTCGCTAAATTTTATTGTGCTGGATAAAATAATTCGGTTGCAATTATAATAATACCAAAAGATAATATATATGTCGGTCAAAATTCTTAGCAACAGATTTATAAAACATATTTATTTGTTTGTAATATTATTATCATAACCAATACCATTAATTAATATTTTTTTATTTATATTTTATATAAGATATTATGTTTGGGTATTTAAATATTTATTGCTGAAATTTTATAGTATATTAATTTATCATATATAATACACTTGTTTTAATTATCAAATTGAAGATGATTTTCATACATGTTCAAACATAAAAAAGGATTAATAATATTAATAACATAATTTAATAAAAATTGAATTAATATATATTGGAAGTTCATTGATTCCTAAAAAAGTATAAAAACACAAAATACCATGATCCATCCATGTAGTTGCCACCGCCACACCCCCACTACCCATGACATATCTTGACTGTAATCCGCCATCATTGTCATGTCGTCTCTTGACTGCAGCCCTCCAGCACCGATTATGGTATAATGGTAGTTACATCCACCAGTGATCTTTCTGTCCAACAAGGCCATTCCCAATATTGGTTAATATAATTTAAAAATTATTTAAACTAGTGTGAAAACACTAAACCAGTACCTAATTTGGCCTTAGGTAAACTCCACACATCAACTCAGCATCCAACCACTAAATATAATAGAGGCAGAATCATCCTCAACATTGGTGATAAGAACCAACTTCATTAGTCAAAAATATGCACAAGCTTATTCTATTAACATACATGGATAACAATACTATCGTAAAATTGTTCAATATGGTTGTCCTAAAATAAAAGTGAACATACCTGGATAAACATGAGTGTTCCAGCTAATATGACAAAATAATAAGCATTAAAATCTAATAAAAAGTCAGTTGAAAATTCAAAAGTATGTATTTTGATAGAGAATAAACATTGTCGGTTAACTTTAAAAAATAAATGGCACTAGAAAACTCATTGAGAGTGTGTGAAGTTAGGGGAATAAGTTTCAGTAAGGGAAATCTCAATTAATTAAGGGAGAGTATTTGTAGTGTTGTAAAGAACATGAGTGTTATAGTGCACATGGAGTGAGTGGAAAGGAAGAGTGTATGGAAAATGGCATTACATGGGTGTTATTCATGAAGAACACACACTACCTTTTTACACACACATTCCATGTGTGTAATAGTGCACACAGTCATGAATAAAAAACATTATCATGGATGAAATAGAATAGTGTCATGGATGAAGCATAATAAACACACTCAAGTGCAATGAAGATAGAACACTTTTAATGGATGAAATTGATTTATCTTACTAAAACACAACATGAGTGTTTAAGTGCACACACTCTCTCATACTGCACAAACTCTCCATGGATAAAACTAATTTCCCTTACTAAAACACAACATGAGTGTTCTAGTGTACACTCACATTACTGATCCATTTATTATCACAACATATGTGTTCTAGTGAACATAATGTTTGATGAAGAACATATATGCAGATTTCCATTGTTCTTCTACACTCTCTATTGATGAAACACATTTCCATTATTAACCACTTCATTAGTTTTCTTTTGCACTAACTCACCATATTGAACACACACTCACTTATTGATCACACTGAACTTGATTTTTTGTTATGTAATTTAGTGGATTTGTCCTGGAATTTATATTTGTTCAAAAAATGAACAAACACCTCTTATTTTTTAGCATGCCAATTAAATGTGATAACTGCTATATGCGACCCATATTATGAAGTGCTTAATAAATTGTGGGAAATATGACCGTTGAAAAAAAAATTATATGCATATAACTAGGATAGGGTACCAGGGACTAGGTTCAAGTAGAAAATATACAAGACAAATTGTATAAAAATAGGTTTTACACAAACTTGGTTCCAATCAAGAGAGAAATCAATGTCCTAGAACATCATTTTATCATGAGTTCCAAGCAACTGGTTCATGTATAATTAAATATTTAAACCTATGAGAGATTTAAATTTAAATAAATAGAATATGGATATTATATTAAATAAATATTTTTATTCATCAATGACATAAAACCCATCAAATGTAACAATTTACCTCTATGAATCAGGTCCATTGGTAAGGAAAAATCCCCTACTAACCTAAGATTACAAGATCAAAAATTTGGGGATAATGTTTTATTAAATGGGATGTATAATAACACTGCTATAACATCTTGTCCTACATGATCTAGATTAGTCCAAAGCCAAATATACATCCATGGTGAAATAGGGAAGGTCCAGTATATTGAATTGATCATTGATATTAATTTTTTTAAAAAATTTGATAGCTTTACACTCATATAACAAAAAAGAAACCACATTAACATATTACTCACAATTTTTACTTGATTTGAAATGTAAATAAAAATCTACCATTTCTACAAAGTAACCTAACACTCCAAAAACAAATGAACACATTTGATTCCCATGCTTGGTTCATGTCTCAGTATTAGAATTCAAGGAGTAAGGAATTAAAATCTAAATAAACCCAGTGATTCAATATTGTGAGTCATATAGTTGAATGAGTTTAAGAAAAAAATACACAAAATAACATCCAAAACACCAACATTATCGTTCAGTGGGGAATAGTTACATACATTTCAACGAAATCTTAGATCGGCACCCTAAACCAACTATAAGAATCCATAATATGAACCCTTCTGTGATGCCATGAACTAGACTCCATGGAACAGCATCAGTTAAACTGAATATAGAGAACAAAATAATTCAAAACTGAATTGTGGAGTAACAAAAAAAGAACAAATTCTAAATTGAAACACAATATACAACAAAACTAAACATGATAATATCATAATAATAGACATCAAATATGTGAACTTTTACTTCCTAGAGATAGTCCCGATTTCAGTCATTAACAATGTCACTATTATGTGCATGATCATTATTTATTTTCGGATATAGATGACGTTAAGGACATGTGTGTGCAAGATTTTGAGTTAACATAATGAAAATGGAAGATGAAATGATAAATTCAATTTCTTTTAACTGTAATGAAAAATAGTCCCTACAAAATTCCAATACTTGTGAAATATTTCAACTCTTCTGTATCAAATTTAATTTAGAATCACTAGCTTTTCATATTCTTCAAAAATAGGTTATACTAGAAATCTCAGTTAGAAGAACATAAAGAAAAAATAGAAATTAAAAATAGGGATGGAAATCTACTACATTGTAATCGAGGGATTCAATTTACATGTCCAGAAATAAAATGTATTATGAATATCACAAAATTAATATTTTGAATGTACTATAAACTGAGATCATAATTCAGATTTTGAATGTACTATAAACTGAGATCATAATTCTGATTTAAATTTTTGTAAAATATTTGATGCTATTGAACTACTAATAGATGCAAATATATTTATTGGTAAAAATAAATATTGGTACTCAAAGTTAATATAAACAGAGTTTAATATCAATTGGAAAAAATCATTTTTACCAATAGATGTATTATCTGATAGTAATTTTCTATTGGTAAATGTCACTTTTTTTGTAGTGAAAGGAAGTACGGGTTGTTAACCAAAGGTGTAGAACAACAACATGTTGGGATGAGGTCGGTGAGCGTATGCTACTTGGATCAGAAATGGTAGATGAAATGGTGGAGAAGTTGAAAACCATTAAGCAACATATCAAGGCAGCCCACAGTTGACAGAAGAGTTATGCAGATTACTGTTGACAATACCCTGAGTTTATAGTTGGAGACATGGTATTTCTACGCATATCTCTATGGAAGAAGGTCATGCAATTTGGAAACTAAGAGAAGTTAAGTCCAAGGTACATCAACCCTTTCGAGATTCTTGATCATGTTGGGGATGTGGCCTATTGACTAGACCTTCAACCTACTATGGCCAAAGTACATGATTTCTTTCAGGTATCCTTCTTAAGGAAGTAAATACTAGACCCTTCACATGTACTCTCTTCAGAGGTTGTACAGTTAGAGGATGATCCTTTGATGAGGAGAAAACTGTGAAGATCTTAGATCGTAGAGAAAATGTTCTATGAAATAAGACAATTTCCCATGTCAAGGTGTTGTGGAGAAACCACAAGTTTGAAGAAGTGGCGTGGGAATCAAAGGAAATGATGAAGCAGAGTTACCCCCATTTGTTTTAGTGTGGGAAAAGAATATTTCGAGGGTGAAATTTTTTAAAGGGGGAAGATTGTAATGAACCAAACATTCATTAATTGAAATCCTTCGTGATCTAATTAAATGTCTCTTTATGTAAAATGTTTATATAAAAAGTCAACTTTTGGGTTTTATGTTAATAATTCTGACCGTTACTAATATATTCGTTGAACAATGATCACATGATTAGTATAAATATAGGGCTTTTACTAATCCAATTTACACAGACAAAGGAACCGATGACCTCATCCAGTAGATGTGCCACATACAAATCCCATTTGTTAGAGCTCAGAAAGGAGGTTGCGTATTTTGTATTCTCTCTTGATAAAGCCCATGCTGAGCTTGAATATGTTAAGCTCGAGCAGAACCACCTACGAGAGAAGTGGAATTTGATAGAGTTTTCCACCTGTGAAATGTTATATGAGCCAGAAAAGAGTCGGTCACCACCACACACCTTACCCTTTGGTCTTATGTGGGTGTCATAAGGGGTTATGTAACAAGACATTATCACTATGGTCAGGTACATTATTTTTTTATATAGTAATGAATATAATTTTCTTTTATTATTGTCACCTTGTAGATGGGTTTTAAAGCACAAATAGTATTTTTAGTTTATATTGAACTAAGAAATCTATTTTGATGAATTATTTGATTTTTGAAATAAATAATATTTTAATAAAATATTATTATTATTATTAAAATATTAATTTTTATTAATTATAAATGACTTTATAATTTTATGAATGCAATCATAATTTTTATTATGGTTTGAAAGACATTTTTGACCAAACCTATGAATTTTTTATAAATGTCGGTTTTTATTTTAAAAGTGATAATTAACATATTTAGGAAATTATTTAGATAAAATAAATATTATTCCTGGAACGAGGATGTCGAAATTATCCAATGGTGATTTCTTTTATGAGACAGTCAAATTATTTGGTAAAAATTAAATACCATTTAAATATATAATGTGTTTTATGACATAATATTGTCCCAATAGTGATGTAATAAATACTATAAGCCACATGTTCGGCCAATATATGTTTTACGATTAAAATAATGTGATTTTGGGGTTTTTTGACTTATTTTACAAATCATTAATGGACCCCTTTTTTAAATTGATTTCCTTAAGAGTGTGACTCACCTCTACATATTCGACCCCATTATTTTAAAAAGTTAGAAATTTGGCCTTATAAAATATTGTCATCCACTTCCCTTTGCTAAAAACCATGGGAAAAAACCATGGTCTGTTTTTTGGTTTGGATTAGTTTAATGTGTGGTGTCCCAATCCTAAATAATAAAGAACTCCCTCACCTTTCATATATAAACGCACCCAAGCTCCCACTTCCTCCTCCCTCAAAGCCTTTGAGTTCATCCAACCTCTGCCCTACTCTTTCTATAGTCCTCCCAAGGTGCTCCAATATCCCAATAATCCTCTCTCAATCTGCTCTCAAGCCTTTGGAAGCCCACATCCATGTAATGATTTTTCCTCCTTTCTCATTTTTGTCCAATATTCTTTAAATTTTTATGCCTTTTTAATTTCAATTATAAATGTTGGGGTATGGTTTCACAACTCCCCCATACATACCACTTTATTTTTGAATGATGGGAGACCCCTTTCTCTCTCATTAAATGCCTCTCATGTACACCTATTACTATTCTGAAACTCCAAAAGAATTGCTCTCTCCTCATTTACATTCAAGCAAGTCTTTGGTATCATGAATCAAAATTCCCTTACATTTGTGGGGACATGTATATATATGAACCCCTTACTATCCATGTCATGTATATATTATGAGACACACCATTATCTCTCATCAACCATTTTTATGAGTTCTGATGTCACACCGTTATGCTGCTGAAATTGCACCGTGCTTTTCCAAGCCAAAGTCAGTATGTAGTGAATACCATGTACATTTCTCTATCAAGGGTATTCACATTTATAGACATTTACTTATTGTTTAAAGAGTATCATGTATGTATTAAAAATTATTTTACCATGGAATAAAAAATTATGTTAAATTATTCAATGTTTTATGATCCATGTGGTACACTTATGCATGCAATTAAATGTTTAGGAAGGGTGCACCCTTATAGTGCTACAATGCATTGGGAAATGAATAGTATTATGAAATTTCATGTGAAATGGGTGTTGAATCATGGTAATTCAAGTGCAACGAGTTTTTACTCATGCTTCAGGTGCAATTAGGATTTACTCATTCTCCAAGTGAAATGATCCTTGGCTCATGGTAATTCATGTTAAGTGTTGTTGTCACATTTACATGTTATGATTATCTAGCTTTATCATGCATGTATGTTTATGATTCTGTTGTGATATAATTATATTCCTATTGTATAACATGTATAGTATTACTCAAATTTTATTCCTTTACTAGGCTTTATAGATCACCCTTTTCTTATGCATGTCCTCAGGTTATCCCATGAAATGATAAGTACGAGGGAATGCAGTGGTCATGTAAAGGAAGTTTTCAATAAAGATATTGTTTTTTATGTTTTAAGTAGTTATTTAATGATCCTAATCCCCAAATACACTATACAACTTGATCTTCTATGTTGTATCAAGTGAATTTTATGTAATAAATCAAGTTTATTTTAGAAATAAAGACCAGGGTTGTCATATAGATCCATTTGGAGACATAACTTAAAGCCAAAAAATAAATGGTCACTATTATTATCTAAATTACATATGTAGTCTAAAAAATTCTTATAAAATATTTTAATTTTATCCTTATAAATTAAAATACATTCTTCTTATTTATACATTAATATGAGGAAAAACCTCTCCATTTTAGCACATTTTATTTTGAGGAATGAATTTATTAAAGACTATCACATTAAGAGTTCCCTATTTTGAACTTTCTAAATCATAATCATATTTAATGTTATTGATCAAAGAAAACAATTGATCATCATATCCCTTAAGATAATACACTTCCTGAATAACCCTTTACATTTTATTACATACCAATTCCAGGAATATATTTTCCAAGTACATATTCTATTTTTCAAATACCAATTGATTAATAGTTCTATTAAAAGATAAATTATTTTATATCAGTATCGATCCAATATATGTGAATTTTATTTTTTAGAAACTAGTTTCAATATCTGAGCTATGTTATTTTTCATAAACAATGTGATCTGACCAAACATAGCGATGATTTTATTAGTTCTAAACTTGTTGTATTGGCCTTCTCACAAAGGATATACCCATAATGACTATATTTTTTTATTCTATTTCATCTAATAGGTTATTTCTATAAATAATGGAACACACTAGTTTATGTCATAATCAACATGAATATTATATCATAACATTAATATCCCTATAATGGTTGTAGAGAACTTAGTAAGATTGACCACTGAGAGGGGGTGAATCAATGGCTTAATTTTATGCATTCTTTTCTTTTAATTATAATTCATGGAATATTATTATTCCAAAACCTCTCAACTATACCTAATTTTCACACCAAATTTAAATAAATTATATGATAGAGTACAACACACATTATTTACATGGTTAGACATAAGTACATACTCCTTTCCATGTTGGTTAGGCACACAACATGGATTCTTCACTATATACACAACTGATAATTATAGAAGTTAGTTTGAAAACCTAAATATTATTACATAGAAATTGATTATACATGCCAACTAGAATATATTCTTTATTATTTGGTTATAAACCATAGTCCCAAATACCCTTTTCAAATTTTTATTTAAGGATGGTATGATCTTTTTCTACTCTAGGTTTTCTTAGAATGAAATGAAGTATTAAATATATTATATGATTACTGTATCAACTAGGCTTCTCAAGTATAAATATTCAACAAATTAAACAACTACTGACCATGACTACTGGTATTTCAAAAAAACATCAAATATTCATTGAATGAACTTGTCTCTCCTTTCTTCTAAATTTATCATATAGATATGATCTAAATATACAAATGATGTTCCCAATCATCGAAGATTACCATTATAGAAAACAAAATGACTTCAAATTCTCAATTCAATCACAAAAAATCACATAAATGTTTTATTATTGAATTAAATATTGTATAATACAACTAAAAACCCCAACACATAAAAGATATTATTCTTATTATTTTATGGGCTTCTTATAATGTTTTTTTTCAATATCATATAAAAAAATACCTTATGTGCTTAAAAATTGTTTTATAAAAATGGTCTGACTATAACAATATATTAACCCTAACTTTTCATACATTAACAATACATAAATATTTCCTAATACTTAAAAAATTATACAAATAGATGCCCAGATACAGTATTGTTTTAATTCATTTTTAAGTAAGGAAACATAAAAATTGATACATGGGTGAGGTAAATTATCTCCTGCTATTTTCTCTAATAATAACACCCCAATTAGACATATCATGCAAGAAATATGTCTTCGTAACCTGGGGATGGAAACATAAAAAGTGGTGAGCTCAGATGCTCAGTAAGGGTAAACAAGGGATACATGTAAGAATAAACAGGGGAATATGGGTCTGACAACATGATCAATAAAATAGATGATTATAAACTACATTTCAATGATCATAAACAGAAATCATGGAATAAAGATAGGAATTTAATAAGACATAAATCATAAGTAAATAAAGAACATATTTCATGAAATCATAATATATGAATAATAATGAGAATTGTGGAATACATTTTAGCATATATAATTATTTCCATTATTGTCAAGGCATCACTACCAATTCCATATTAGTGGAAAAGGTCATTCACTAAACCGGGTTCATGCCCTATTCTTACCCTGAATTAATAAACCATGTTTACTCCTCATTCTAGCCCTATAATAAAAAACTGAGTTTATTTCAGGTTCCAGCCTTGCAATTCTGAACTGAGTTCATTTCTCATTCAAACCATGTCTATCTAATGATATATGAATATTTACCCAATTAATTGGAGGTATATATTGGTCCCATTCATATCATAGTTAAATCATAAATACATTTACCAAAAAATCATAAACAATCATATATAACCCATAAAATGAAATGGATTTCATAAAAATGTAATCAAACAATAACTTATGAAAAAAGATACAGGTTTCATAATCATTTCATCCAAATCATAACTAGTTAAAGATAAAAGGATTTATTAAACATATAACCTAGGAATGAGAAACTGATTTCATAAACATATAACCTGTGGGAGAGAAATGGGTGTCATAAGAATCATTCCATAAAAATACACACCATTTAGAAATAAATATGAATGAAACCTTTGGATTATTTCATATAAGGTCATGAGTAACATTAAAGGATGAAATATTAGTTGGAAAATTACTTGGAATGAAATTTTTAAAACATTTCATGAGAAAAATATTCTTTCTTTTTGAAATAATAGATTTAAAACATAAAAACCTCTTGAAAACCATTTTCTTTAAAATAAACTTGAGTTCTTATAAAAAATAATTTAAAACCATTTGTAAAAATTTTTATATGAAAAAATATAAATATATCTTAAAAACATTTTGAAAACCAGTTCCCTTGAAAACTTACAAAAGAATCATGAAAACATTTTGAAAACCATTTTTTCTTGAAATATTTTAAAAGAACCACGAAACCAATTTGAAAAAAAATTTCCTTTAAACCACATGATGGAATATTTGAAAATAATAAAAAAATTAAAATATTGTTATCATGAAAATTATATTTAAATATCATATGAAATCATTTTATAAAACAATCATTTTGAAAAAAAAATTGATTTTTGAACGAAGAAAGAAATACAATCATATTTTTCTTAAAAACTTTTTTTAATTATATTGAACACAAAAGAGTTGAAAAATAATAATAATACATGATTATATCAGGAATAAACATAAGATAAGATAATTCACGAGATTTATTACGATATGGATGATAGTATTTTTTCAAAGGAAGCAGAAACAAAAAAAATCTCAAAAAGCAATGATAGTGTTTCGATAAAATCTTATCGCATGGTAACATGGGAGCATAATATCAATGTAATAGAGGGAAAATAAATAAAGATAAAAATATCATGAAAATAAGTGGATTTTTGATATATCATGTGATGTTGCAATATATACCCCTTGAAAAATAATGTTGATTCATAACAAAACATGTGTCTCAAAGAAGGAATGTTGAGACAAATCCGTCTTACTGATTTGGTAGATTTTGAAACATTAACCCCATGAAATAAATATCATATAATGGATATGTAATTACCCATAAATATAATTACAATAATCATATAATACATCCACGGGTAGTATACACACCACAAAAAATGAATGGGTGGAGAAAAAAAGTATGTATCTCATGGAAATAAAAAGGATAAAATTCCACTACATTGTATCTTAACTCTAATCGTACCCATGAAAACGTCATGTATAATAAATATATGTTATTTATATAGATATAAAATTACCATATTATTATATATAATGTTATATATGGTTTTATTGTGACTTTATATTTCCCAATCGTTAATAATTCTATGTTATGGTTTCACTTCGGGTAATTTTCGCTTTGTATTTCAAATGTGTCTTAATTAGTTATATAATTGGTCCATATAATTATATCACGATTTCAAGAACAAAAAAATTTATATAAATATAATTTATTTTCATTATTTTATTATTATTATAATAATCTATATAATATAGATGTATGAAAAAGAATACACTATTCATGGGGATGGTAAGTTGTACATACGCATGGATGCTGTTTCAGTTTTTATTTTTGTATTAAAATAAAGAAATTAAATGAAATATATAAATACATATATATTATAATTAACAAATAATAATTATTTAATATATGTATATACATATCATATAATTTCACTAAACTCATCCTTAATACATTCCATGTGGTGTGTGAATGAATCACTTCACATTGAGGGGGCGATAATCCACATTTTCTCAAACAAAATTATCATATTTACAACAAGAGGAATGTATAATTATATTTGTATTAAAAGGATTAAATAAGATTTAATACACAATATATATAATATTTAACTTATATAAATTTTTTTTCCATCATAATTTCCACTATGATTGGTTGTGAAGGAAAAATGAGCAGTCATCGTTTCACGAGAAGATTGTTCACCATACACATAAATAATATGTTTATTACCGATTAGATGAAGGTGTGTGTAAGTGAATTAAAAAACATTAGAAAAACATTATTAAATTTAGGATTCTGGTTCTGTTATAAAATCATTTAATACAGAGACTTTAGGGGGTGGATAAAGAAAACAAAATTAAGGAGCTTGAGAAAAGGTGTTACCTATTAATTGGGTAACTCATTTTGGTTTGTGTCAAAATGATTCCTAGGAAGACGTTATAAATAAGGGATAATTCAATTTTTAATTCATAATTGTCGTTATTATTTTATAGTAGATGTTGTCTGAAGCTATGTGTATTTAGATAAGTAATTAAGTTGAGGATAAGAGGCCTTTTTATAGTGGAGTATGAGTGACACTCTTGTAAATATTTGGAAAAGGAATTCCACCCACGTTTTTACCCAAAAAAAGTGGATCCCATAATGTAACATAGTCTATAAAAGTGATTATAGGGTCAAAATCTGGTCATCCAATGTATATTTAATAAGTTTATAAGTCCTTTTGGGTATTATATTTAGGTTTTAGGCCTTACTTATGCCAAATATTACTTTAATCGATGAAATTAATTTAATTACATTCACTACTAATTTTGGTCAAAAAATAATTTGAACTTATTACAAAATATAAATTATTTTTATTCCAAATATGTAATACATTTCTCTAAATTCTAATCACTTTAGTGGTAGAAATTAATTTAAAAATAATCCAACTGATAGGATGACACTGCATATTTTTAATGTAAAAACATCCAGAAGATTGCTATTTTTTTATACCCAACATCAAAGTGAAATTAATTAAAATTATCTAAATTAGATTAATTTAAAAAATTATTATATAATTAAACCTTTTAACTAATGTAAATAATAATTTAAACTTATAACTGAATTATCGGAAAAAATAGAATTAAAATTCAGTATTTTTAAATATTCATTAAAAAATTAATCCTTACAGAAAAAATAAAAAATTTACCCTAAACTATTTTTTATGTTTATCTTTAAAATATTAAGATTATTTTGAAATATTAAATCTATTAACTTTCAAAAAATTGGATTTAAAACTTGTTCTCCATTAAAATGCGGTAAAAAAACCTTTATAAAAATATAAGATTATAAACATAAAATTGTTGTTGTTATTATCTTATATATATCAAATATATTGGATGATTATAAAAAATAATTCTTTTAGATTATAACATATAAATTTTATTAATATCTTCCTAGTTATTAATTAATTTAACTTATTAATATAAATCATTTTTTCACATAAAAATAGTTTTCTATAAAATATGGAACATTATATTTTTTTGTTAGATATATTATTTTATAATTAACAGTTAACTAATTAATTCAACTATATATATTCACAAGATATTTAATCCTATAAAATTAAATTTAAAAGCCATGTTATATCCTATTAAATAATAATATTTTAATAATTTCTAATTTTTCAGTAACACTCGGTCCTGCGTGTTACGCAAGCCATGAAGGAAATTCATTATTGCATGTAACACAAGATTTCCTTGGTGTTCCATGTATATCATGCTAAAATTTATGTTGTTCACTGCGATTGAGTAAATATGTGTTGCATATAATTAATCCGAACATATAAACTATTTTTAGTGTCGTTTGAAATGAAAAATATCCAAAATATTAAATTAATTCAAAAAATAACAATTCACAAAATATAGGGTTGTTACAAACTACGCCCCTTAAAATGAATTTATCACCAGAAATTTATCTGGGTTTTCAAAGGTTTAATATTTGAAAGTTTCATTTGTATAAACCCACATCATGAAAATTAATACTAAAACATCCCTTAAAAAGGGCAAGTTGGAACCATAACACTTAGCCGAAGTAAAACATAAATGGGATTCCACATAAGAGAGCATAGGTTGGGAGTGAAGATTAGACATGGAGGAAAAGCATAAATATTTTTAGGGACTGATTGTAGCCAAAAATAAAAAACTTTTGAATGATCAAATGGTTCATAGACTCAAATTCATAAATCTGTGGTGATTTAAAAGGCCACCCATTCAACAAAATTTAATGTATTTGGACCGCACATTTTTTAAATCATTATCATGTCTTGGAGTAATTATTTTATTGACCAATATTGTAAGGAAATATAATTACATTTTAAATTTATATAAACAAAATTTCATTCTTTGGTTGTCATTTTATTTATTTCTAATTCATCTATTACTTCAAGAAATTTATGTTTAGAAATTAAATTTGATTCCTGAATCACTAAAATACACTTTCATCAAATCTTACGGCCCATAAAAGAAATAAAATTATTAATATTTTTCTCTGATAACCCATAAAAATAAATATGGTTAATTCATTAATATATAAACATAAAAAGTAACTCAATAATACATTATTAATATTTATTCAACAAAAATAAATAAACATTAAATAGGATATCACGTAGGCCAATGGTAAGATTGAAACCCTAATAGTCCATTGTTTTAGGGTTCAAGACACGTGGCCTTCAAGAACATGATTCGTTTTTACCCAACATACATTATGTATTTTTCTAAAAACAAATTAATATAATTTATAAAATAAAAATGCTGGACATCCTTGAAATAATGTTGATCACGAAATTGCCTTTTAAATACGATTTTCAATACAATCTTAATACATAAATACTTCATGAGAAGATTAACATAAACTTTTCATGAATGGTTAACCATATGACCCTTTCGAAAGATGATATTCCAATGATTTAGAAACAAATTCATGAAATCAACTTAACATTGAATATTGCATGGTTCCACATGACTTCCACAATCCAAACATGTGAATACCTTCATAAAGTATTCTATTGAAACATTGTTATTACCATAAATACTATTGGAAAACATGAATTATTCTTTATTCAATTGATTACTGGAAAAATTACATAAATTTATGATGTTTTAAAATTCATCAATGATATCATTAACTTATTTTCAACAAGTTCTTAATTAGTTCCAAGTTAATTAGTGCAGTTTAATTTACTTATATTCAATATATATTTATCCAAACATCATTATCATAACATAAGGATCATATTAATGTTTATCTTTCCCTTAATCAATTTTTTTCCATGGACATGACCTTTATAACAAATCAATTATCTATTCCATCAAATCCATTATACATATTCTTGTAAATAATCAGTGAAAAAAATAAAATGAACAATCCTTATATATTTCACCATTCATAATTCTAGAATCCAGATACATAAAAACATTTATTGCATCATCCTTTAGCCATTAATAAGGCTATCTTATTCTATTATTTAATACTTCTTTCCCTCCACATTTCATCTATAGTCTCATCATCATCAATAATGTAACCATTACTCAATCCACATTGCTAAATATCTTCAGGATCTCTCCTCTTGGGACATTGAATTTCATAATGACAATTTATTCAACACTTAATACACTTAACCTTAGATGATGCATTAGGGATAACAATATTCTCATCCATTTTGTTAATTGAACACTTCATTTTTCTCAGCCAGTCACATTCTTTGTGTCCATATTTTCTACAGTCATAACATATTCTTGCTCCACTAAGACATTCACTAAAGAGATTATTTACACATTCTGGACAGAAAGGAAACCAAATCTTATTTACTTTATGGTCTCAATTACCCTGAAATCACAGTGAATTCATTATTTCCCTTCCATGGTTAGTCTGAGTGTTATTTAAGGTACATGTTTTTAATCATGTACCATGAAAATTAATTATGAATGATAACAAAATATATCACTCTAATGATCATTCCACTTGACTACTCATCAGAAATTCATCTATCACATTCAGTATTAATCCAGTTCTTTCTGGTTCAGACCATTGACTAAAACTAGAAGAATATTTTGAGAATTACTTATCATAGAATAAAACCACATAATTATAAAAAAGAATTACATATAGGATATATAAATCTTAAATACATGCTTAATATATGACACTATATTTTCATACAAGGTTATTCAAATCTTACTTATATTTAAATCCTTCATGATAGTTCATGAATATTTTGTGAATTCCCGAAGCATATCCCTTGGGAGTGTCAAACTGGGTTTGCAGTATGGCTCGTTTTCATGTACTAGATTACCCCAGGTTAGGCCTAGATCATATTTTCAGAGTTTTTACCCATATGTACATATGTGCAAATGAATTATCCACTTATAGTATCATAAAAGGGATGTATATCAAGGAAACCACTCGCTCCATCCTTTACTAGAATTCCAGAACATTTTCCTACACTTTTCTTTATCCTTATTCTTATCCATAGACATATCATTAGTAATATAACTATTGTTTCTCATCTTACCTTCCAAAGGATATGTAAATATATTCTCTCATACCAACTATAGTCACCCTATTTTTTCATACATTAACATTACATAACTTTTACAGAATAATTAAAACATTATGAAAATAGATGCCCAAAGACCTTATTAGTCTAGTGCCTTTGGAAACATAGAAACATAGACACTCATGCATGAGTGAAATAAATTATCTCCCACTAGGTTCTCCAAGAATAGAACACCTCTAAGACATATCATTCATGATATATGTCTTTATAACATGGGAAGGAAAAATAAAAAGGCGGGAGCCCAGATTCTCAGTAAGGGTAAACAAGGGAGACATGTGAGCATAAACATGGTAATTAGGGTATGAGAACATGATGAATAAAATTGATTATCATAACCTACATATAAAAAGATTATAAACATGAATCATGGAATAAAAATAGGTAGTTCATAAGAAAATTAATCATAAGGAAATAAAGAACAAAATAATTGAAAGAATAACATAGGAATACTATATTGAATTATGGAAGTCACATACAAATATATGAAGATTTCTATATTATTCTAGGCATCAATTCCAAGGAAATATTAGTGAAAAAATTAATTTACTAAACTGGGTTCACTCCCCATTCCAGCCATGTATTTATGAACGGAGTTCACTCCTTGTTTTATCCCTGCGATAATGAACCAAGTTCATTTCTCATTCCAGCCTTGTTATACAGAACCAAGTTCATTTCTCATCCCGACATCGTAATACTGAACCGAGATCATTTCTTGTTCTCAAAATTTTTATATCATGATATTTAAACCATTAACTAATGAATATTATGTATATATAGGTATCACCCATCCCATAAAGAAATCATACAAACATGTTCGACAAAATCATAAACAATCATATCATAACCAATGAAATGAAATGGGTATCATAGACTTGTAATCATATCATAATATATGTAAAAGATATAGGTTTCATTATATTTTCATGAAAATCATAAAATATAAATGGGAAATACATTTCATAAACATATAACCTACGAAAGAGAAACATATTTCATAAACATATATCCCATGGAAGAGATACAGGTGTCATAAGCATCATTATATCAAAGCATAAACCATTCAAGAAAGAATATGAATGGATCCTTTTGATAAATTCCTATATGTTATGGAGTAATGTTAACATATGTCATATTATAATTAAAATAACTTGGAATGATAGTTTGAAAACATTTCTTAAGGAAAATATTCTTTTTTCTTGGAAAAAATATCATTTAAACATAACAACCTTTTGAAAACAATTTTAATGAAAATAAAATTGAAATATTGTCAATAAATATTTAAAAACCATTTAAAAACATATTTATTTGAAAAAAAATATAAATATATATTGAAAATATTTTGAAAACCAATATCCTTGAAAACATATAAAGGGATTTTAAAAGCAATTTGTAAACCATTTTCCTTATGAACATATAAATGAATCTTGAATTATTTTGAAAACTATTTTCTTTAAAAAATTATAAAGGATGATTTTAAAACAATAAAAAAATTATAATCATTTTCCCAAGAAAAATTTCTTCAAATATCATTTGAAAACATTTTTAAAACACATGTTTTTAAATAAAATAGATTTTCGACTGAAGAGAGAAATAAAGTCTGATTTTTAATAAAACGTTTTCCCAAATAATATTAAGTACAAAAGAGTGGGAAAAATGGTACTAATAAACGATGATATCATGAATAAATAGAGAATAAAAAATTCATGATAATTATTAAGATATATATCATTATATTTCATCAAAGGAAGCTTAAACATAAACAATCTCATAATGTGATGAGATTGTTTCAATAAACATTTATCACTAGGTAATATCAGATGAAATACTAAATATAAGAAAAGGGAATTAAATTAAGGATAAAATATAATGAAAATAATTATATTAATGATATAAAATTTCATATATAATTCTATACAAATCCATAAATATGGTTTAGGGATAACCAAACATGTGTTTCAAAGAAGGCAGGTTGAGACAAAAATGTCTAACCGATTTGGTAGCTTTTGAAACATCAACCCCATGTAATAAATATCAAATAATTGATATTTAATTATCCATAAATTTAAGAAAAAAATTATAGAGTACATACAAGGGTAGTATGCACACCCCACAAAAGTGATGGGTTGTGAATAAATCATGTATCTCATGAAAATATAAGGTGATATGAATTTCCCTAAACCTGTCACGACTCTCATCATACTTGTAAAAAATTACAGTATAATAAATAGATGTTTATTATAATTATATAAAATATTATAATTATTATTTCTAATAACATATATGTTTTGATCATGAATTTATATTACCCTCTTGTTGATAATTTTATGTTGATGTTTCACTTTGGGTAATATTTGTTTGTTTTTCGCATGTGTCTTAATTTAGTTATATCCTTTTTCCTAATACTTATATCATGATTTACAGAATATAAAAAATCATAAAAATATAATTTATATTTACTATATATTTATTATAAGAATCTATATAATATAAAATTTTGAAATGGAATACACCGTTCATGGAGATGGTATGCCGTACATATGCATGAATGCTGTTTATATTTTAATTTTTCTTATTAATAGAAATAAAAAATGACATATGAATATATTTATATTAAAATTGAATTATAAATTTTATTTCATATATATCATATAATTTCACTAAACACATCCTTAATACATTCCATTTATTAGGGGAACGAATCACATCACTCTGAGGGGGCGGTAGTCCCAACTTCCTCAAATGAAATTATCGTATTACACCAAGTGAATAGAATAAAGATATTTGTTATAAAAGGATTAAATAATATTAATGACATAATAAATATAATATATAACATAAATAAATATATTTTCCATTATAATATCCACCATGAGAGGTGGTAAAGGGAAAATTAATAATCATTATTTTGTGAGGAAGTAGTTTGTTGTACATGTATATAGTATGTTCGTTACCCATTAGATGGAGGTGTGTGTAAGTTTAGATAGAAACATTATAATAAAAAATTAATATAATTATTATAAATTTTTTAATGAAATAATTTAATAAAGAGTGAGTAAGGGGTGGAGAAATAAAATAAAATAAAGGAGTTTGAGAGATGACATTACCTCTTAATTCGGTAACTCCTTTTGGTTTGTACTAAAAGAAAAAAATGGAATATTTTATACCCAAAGGGAAGGTTAAAAGATAAAGGGATTATTTTTGACAGGATATTTTATCATAAATTGTCCCAACCTAAATGGTTTTTGATGTTCAATGAAGTGGAGGATTGAAGGCCATTTTATAATCGAGGAGGAGTGACACTCTCATAAATAATTGGAAATGGAATTCCACCCACATTTTTCTCATGGGATGTGCATCCAATAATGAACCAAATTATATAAAATGAAGTATGGGGTCTAAATATGTCAATAAAATGGATCTTGTACAATTTTATAGGTCATTTTGGGTCTTAAATTTATGGTTTAGTCTTTATTTATGCATAAATTTACCTTAATCGATGTAATTAATTTTAATTACATTCACTAATTATTTTGTTAAAAAAGTAATTTGAACGTATTAGAAATTATAAATTATTCTGATTAAAAATATGGAATCTATTTTCCATAATTTTAAGCACATAAGTGGCAGAAGTTAATTTAAAAATAATCCCTTTGATGAGACGACATTATGGGTTTTTAAAGTAAAAACGTCATAAAGGTTACTATGTTTTTATATCCAATTTCAAATTTAAATTGATTATAATGACCTAAATTGGATTAATTAAAAAAATTATTATATAATTAATCTTTTAAAAAAATTAAATATAATTTAACCTTATAAATGAATTATATGAAAAAACAGTTTTGAATTTAAATTTAGTATTTTTAATTATTTATTAAAAATGAAACCTTACAAAAAAAATAGATCCAATTTATCCTAACCTAATTTTTATATTTATATTTAATATAATAAGTTTATTTTGAAATATTAAATCTATAAATTTTCCAACAATTGGATTTAAAATGGGTTTTTCATTAACAAGCAGTAAAACTACATTTTAAAAAATATAGATTTTTAAGCATAAAATTATGTTTGTTATTTTCATATAAATATAAAATATATTGGATTATTTTCAACATTATTTTTCTGAATATATATCATATGAATTTAATTAATATCATTCAATAATAGTAATTAATTTAACTTATCTATATAAATTAGTTTTTTCATATAAAAATAGACTTTTATTAAATGAGTCCATTTATATTCATTAGTTTTCAATATTATTTTATAATTAATTGGTAACAAATGAATTATAATGTATATATTAATAATTTAGTTAATCCTATAATATTTTAATTAATATCCATGTTATATCCTATTAAATAATAATATTTTAATAATGAATTGTTTTTTGGTACCACTCGGTCATGCATGTTACGTTAGTCAATGAAGAAATTAATTACTACGTGTAACACAAGATAACATCGGTGTTCTGTGAAGATCAAGATATAATTAATGTTTTTATAGTGGAAAATTATCATGGCATAAGATGTATCATATGTAAAAAATATAAACTATTTTCAATTATGCTTGAAATGGAAAATATTAAAAAGATTAAATTAATTAGAAAATAACAAATCACTAAATATTAGGGTGTTTCACTCAATGTATCCTTATTATACTAATTCATAAACACTTTATCCTAAAATAATTTATTAAAAATGTGTAACGTATACCAAGTAACCTATATATTACATGATGTCCTCATATTTGGGATTCATTATACTAGCGATGATTATAGGTTCTCCTCAAACAGACCTATATTTAAAACATACTTCATGCGATAGTAAGAACATAATATCTTTGAACTTACACATTATGATTGTAGTGAGATTTATGATATCTCCATCATTTTCACATATATAAGGTATGAATCACTATATTTCTCATGAAACAAAAAAACTAATATGCAACTAATCATTGTGTTTCTTTGTAATGGGAGGTCATAAAATTAAATCCTGAAATATTGAAACGATTCGTGGGATTTTATACGTTCTTCACCTAATAGAGTATGTGGGATCATAGTTTCTTTATTAATTCAAAGGATCAATGAAACCATGATGTTATTTTACATACTTCATGTCCAAGGATGTAACACCCCGAGCTTCTATGATACGCTTCTCATTCAATAATGCAATAGCTTTCATTGTACGCAACTTTGAGTTCTAACGCACCACGACTAATCAAAGTAGCCGTTATGAATTGTGATACCCACTTTTTAAAATTATGGAAATCTTATATTTCAATATGGACTTCATTTTTGTATTCGTAATATCAAAATTAGCCAAAGTTGATTTTTTTGTAATTTTCTGAGAACTTCCAATTTTTATGAATAGTGAAAAATACATAAAACAACTTTTTTGATCAAAATAATTAATAGTGATAAATACTAGTATTTAGTGGTTTTAAATTATAATTAGAATATATTTTTTCTATTTTATCCAATGGTGTTAATTATAATTAATTTCACTTTGAAATTTGACATAAACTATTGACAATCTTTAGATATAAATTGTTTCTTAAAAACACGCTATTTGTTGTGACAGCGGGAATTAATTATAAAATTAATTAATGAAACTTATATGTTTGTAATTTTTTAAAATAGACATCATTTTTGAATTCGGAATATCAATTATAGCTTAGGGTAAAATTTTGGCATTGTTCTGAAAAACTTTAATTTTTGATGAATAGTGAAACCACTAAGTGGTAGTTAAAAACTGATTTTTCGTTTAAATGAAATATTACCACTTCTGTGATTTGATTTTCAAAAATCCAACATACATTGTTGTCATTAAGAAGTAAAATTTGGTTCAATGAGATTAAAATAATTTTTTGGTGAATAGTAACTTTTAAGTTCTTAATCGCGATTAGAGGTAATTAGTGTAGTTTAAGGTAAAAATAATGTTTTAATAATATGAGATGAGCTTGACACATGTCCTACCCTCATTGGGTGTGCCATGGCCGACCAAGAAAATCCATGGGTCAACTTGGGGACCCCATGGAGCCACTATAGTTTGAAAATGACATAAATACCTTTTATTTAATGTTAAAGTAAAAAATGACACAAACATGAAATGTTTTACAAAAACAATTTTTACATGGGGTTATACAAGTCATATTTTTGACTATAAATAGTAATTGGAAAGATAAAAAGATTTCCTACATCATAGTAGTTTTTTTATAATTTTTAGACATTAAATAAATTAAATTATTTATGACATCATGATGATTCAGCGATGACCTCATCATCTACCGATTTAAATAAAATGAGAAGATAATGTAAAATACAAGGCATAAACTTGTACAAAGCCTATTGGATGAAGATATTTAGAACCCTTATCACCTTATCCTAGAATTATACATGTGTGGGACCTTTAGAATCCTAAAATAATTTTATAATAGAATAACATTTCATTACTTTCCAAAAGTGCCCCTCCTCTCCACTTATAAAAGGCCCCAACCACTCCCACCTTATTCACACTTTCATGCCATTTGTCTCGGCCAAACTCTACCCAAATACTCTTCAAACGTCCCCCTCTTACTCCTATAAGCCTCAATTTGGGAATAACTCTTTCCAAGGAAGCCTTTGGCTCAAATCAAAAAGAGTTACCCGATTTTGAGGTAATGTCTTCTCTAATGTTGTTTTGTTTTATTTTTCTTCTACAACCCCCTAAACTACTTTTATTCATTTCTTTTGTATCAACACCAGTATCCTCAATATACTAGGATGTTTTTATAAGAAGGATTCGAGATACACTTACACACACCTACATCTAATGGTTAAAGAATATATGGTTTCTGTGGATGGCGAATTTCTGCCTCACGAAATGATGATTGTTCAACACTCATATAACACCTTAAAAGGAGGCCATTAAGATGTCACTATATTTATATATGTTATATAATATGCTTATGTTTTACTTATGATTCTGTATTTCTAATTTATGGCATACTTTATGATTTCCATTATGGGTAAACGCGATAATTTCATTTTAGGAAGTGCGGACTACCGCCCCCTCAAAGTGATTTGAATCGTTAATGCCATATGTGGGACGTATAAAGGATGGAGTAAATGGTATTATACACTATATTATACTGGAATTATATTATACATTTATATCATTATGATTTCATTCCATTAAATACGAAATAGAAATGAAAGTAGCGTTCATGCGTACGTACGGCTTACCGTCTCCATGAACGGTGCATTTCATTTCTTACCTCTAAATGTTACGTAATATTATAAATGAATGTATATACTAGATATATATGATATATATGACATCAAAATCATGAATATAATTCTGTAGATAATGGATATTCTACCACATAAACAACTTGTAATTATAAGAACTTTATTGTTGACTCAAGTACCAAAGATCGACAAAATGACCGTTATTAACTTAAATAATTACATAATGTTCATATCATTGTAATAAGTTATATAAAAAGGATAATGAAATTGAAAATGGTTCTTAATAAGGATTATACTAACTCTAGTTTATTATTCAGGAGGTTAAAGAACGGTTGAGTCAAGTCAGACACGAGGTAAGGGAACTTCTTAACCCAATTTCTATTCTTTGGATTAATCTCCTACTTTCAAATTATGTCATGATATTATTATGTCCTATCTTGTATTTTTACATTATTTATGTGTACATATAGTGAATACACATTATAGATGTACTTTATTTAAAAAAATTATCTTTTTAAGGACTTCGTCTCAATCCCCTTTCATTGAGGCATATTTGGTTTTATACACAACTTTCTTTTATACGGTGTATAAACCCCTTTAACTTTTACGTTTATTCAAAAGGAATCTTTTTTATACAAAGCATTTTGCTAAATGACAAAAGGGAATGTTTTTCTTTCTGTACTTATGCGGCGACAAGGACTTCTCCACCTCCGTGACCATAATTTGAGTTTCGGCTTCCTCTACAAGCCATCATTTTTTTAATGAAAAATAAATACAAAGTTTTAACTTTCTTTTATTTTGGTATTGAAAATGGTTTTGAAAGAGTTTTTATTATATCAATGTGTTGTATTGATATCTTGTGATTGAAATGTGGAAATGTTATATTTCCTATATGCATGTTTTATGTGGTACGATTATGTTATGGTTTATGATATGTTTAAACCTATTCATATGAGGAATGTATTGGACATAATAAGTGACGGGTGGAGCCCACTATAGATCCTCGATGCATCGGTAGGTCTCATGAGACAAATAGATGTGGAATTGGCTAAGGCCCTTTCCCAATTTTATTTATGGTTTTGGCCGAGGCCTTAATCATTTTAGACGTCTTGGACGAGGCCTTGAAAAATTGTTTCAGAATGTCTGGCATTATACATCCCCTCATTATGAAAGTTGTTATTGATATTGCATGTGATTATTCGACCAGTAGAATTTCCATGTGAGGAAGTGAATGGAATTATCTCATTTTAATTTTTCCATATTATGTTGATGTTCAAGTTTAAAAGGCTTTTGTTTTAGTTATACATTGCTTTAAATGTTTAGGTTTATTTATGAAAGCTTCTGCAATACTGTTATCCTTACTGAGCATCTGAGCTCACCCCTTTCAATGTTTTAATATTTTCCAGGATGTGAAGAAGTATTTTATGAATGACATGCAGGGATAGTCAAAAGAGGATATGAGTGTGGACTATGAATACTTTGTTATTAGTTTTTCACTTTATGATGTAATGTAACATTTATGAATGTATCTAGTGTTTCCAAGTCTACTAAACTAATCGGCCTTTCGAGACTTGATCTTTTGTGATCATGACAATATTACGATGTAATGCACCGACTCCGGGTAGCTGGGGTCGGGGCGTTACAGTTGGTATCAGAGGCAGTTTAGTACCAACCTTGGAAGCTATATTTAGATAAACTCTGATTAGATCATGTAGCCCAAAGATAGACTTTGAGGATTAGTATAGAAGAACTTCCTAGAATTTTGTTATTGTATAGATTTTGTGAGTTTCCCGAGAAATAAATCTTGTCTGGATACGAGCAGGTAGAGGCAGCTCTGGCACAGATGTACCTAGGGGTAAAACTTGAAAACACCGCTTTGAGCTATACTCGAATGGGAACTGGTTCACGACAATGGGCCTTGCTGCACTCTTGGTTACGACACTCCTGGGGGATATCCTTAGGATAATTTTCATTTTTTTACAAACCACTATGAACAGTTATGAGTATATACTTCCTCAAATAAAACCTTTTTATGATTATGGATTATATCCATAAATAGTTCAATTTATGTTAAGTATTTTACAAGTATGGAATTATTTATTTTGATTCATAAACTAATCTAGTTTATTCCATTGTTTAGAAATGGATCCTAGTGGAAGGAATGGAAACTTTATCAATGCACGCACTCCATGTAGGGATTTCCCTCCTGCTCAAGATAATTATTGTGGATCTCGAGATACAATTGGTGCTGATCAACTTATTACCATACTAGGACAACTCACTCAGGTTATGAATAATAACCTTACTCGTATGGAGCACCCTGATCCGCAACGTGGAGGATCAATGTTAGACCGCTTCATGAGGCAAAAACGTCCAACATTTAATGGGGTTACAAATCCATTAGTAGCTGAGCAATGGATAAACTCCATAGAGAAAATATTCCACGCCTTGGGGAGTAGTGAATGGGAAAAGGTTATCATGGCAGTTTACCGCCTCACTGGAGATACCGATCAGTGGTGGTCACTGATTCAAAACACAAAGGAAGATGATGACGTATCTAATATGGAATGGAGGGAGTTCAAAGAGCTTTTCATAGAAAAATACTTTCCTCGTGACCATCGAGCAGATATGGAAAGGCAATTTCTGAGTCTGAAACAAAAGGAGGATGAAATGTCGCAAAGTAAGAGGCCAACTTTACAATGTTAGAAAGGTATGTTGCAGATTATATACGTAACCCAAGAGGTAAGATTGATCGTTTCTTTGATGGGTTAAAAACATTTATCCGTCGAGCTTTAGTATCACAATCATTCTCAACATACGATGATATTGTCTCATGTGCTATCAAGACAGAAAAGGAATTCTCTAAGTCTTATGACAACAAAGTAACGAAAGAGAAGAAGAGAACGGTAGAACAAGAGACAGATAAAGGGAAGAAGGGAAAGAAGGATTTTCCATTATGTGATAATTGTGGGAAGAATCACCCTGGTACTTGCCTAAAAGGAATGGGAGTTTGTTATAAATTTGGAGAAAAAGGTCACCAAGCGTGTGATTGCATGGGAAAGAAAAAGGCTATCAATGTTGAATGCTAAAATTGTTGGGAAATGGGGCATTATGCAAATGAATGTCCTAAGCGTCCGGGAACCTTACCTCAGAAAATGCCAAGGGATCATGGAAAATCTTATGTTGTTACTACAGTTGAAGCAAAATAACTAATGAATTGGTTCTTTTGGACTCATGGATTATATTCTGGTTATTAGAATAATGTGATATATATATATATATAAGGATTGTACTGCAGTACATGTTTTTTTCATTAAGGATTTAATATTATGAAGGTAATAATATTTTTAGTATGTGAAAATAAGAGAAACTTTACTTTTTGGGGAATCTGAGGTTACAATTGATTTTGGAATTTAGAGACCTTTTATAGAAAGTCTGGACGGAGGTATTTTGGATAACTATAAATGTTGGAATGGACTAAGTTGATCTTTGAATAGTATTGTTTAATGTTAAATCATTTATGATGATTATTTATGGAATACTATAGTTTTAGGAAAAGGACAACCTGCAGGGTGGGGCATAACCCGTCGTGTCGGACAAAACTGCAGGAATCGAACCCACAATCATAGTGCAACATGCCTTTATTTCCTACCACTATCCAACAGGAAGTCCCTGGTTATTAAAAAATAATTTTACTAATCTAAATGGTATGTGTTAACATTTGGAACCTTATACAATTGGGATAAGTATAATATTTTTGAGTTCTATTATTTTTTTGAGTGAAAGATGAGTTGAAGGTTGAAACTCTAATTGTCAAGCATAAATATATATATACCTATCTCTTATTCAATGAATGAATTAATTCTAAAACTTTAGTAAAGGGATATTAAAACAAAAAAATGTGTTATCGTAATACCTTATGTCTTGTTGAACTAATGATATTTTAAATCAACATAGATTGAAGGCTTTGAGGACCTCAATTTAACAGTTGATTGTGATTGATGACCCCAATCACTCCCTACAAATATTTACGTTTTTCCTCCAATTATATGTCTCTAATTTCCACCAATGTTCTCCTTATCGAGATCATAATTTGGTGGTGACTTTCTTATTTCCATTTCCCTCTTATTAAGGCTAAATTTTATTAACCTTACTTCCGATGTGGGTTTTCCACAATGGTATTTTCTATTTTCAACCTTTTATTTTCAAAGAAAAATTTCAAATTGCGAGGACGCAATTTATTGAAGGAGGGGAGAATGTAACACCCCGAGATTCCATGATACGCTTCTCATTCAATAATGTAATAGCTTGCATTGTACGCAACTTCGAGTTCTAACGCACCGCGACTAATCAAAGTAGACGTTATGAATAGTAATACCAACATTTTAAAATTATGGAAATATTATATTTCAATATGGACTTCATTTTTGTATTCATAATATCGAAATTTTCCAAAGTTGATTTTTTTGTAATTTTCCGAGAACTTCCAATTTTTATGAATAGTGAAAAATACATAAAACAACTTTTTTGATCAAAATAATTAATAGTGATAAAATATACTATTGAGTGGTTTTAAAGTATAATTAGAATATATTTTTACCATTTTATCCAATTGTGTTCATTAGAATTAATTTCACTTTGAAATTGGACATAAACAATTTTCAATCTTTAGATATAAATTGTTTCTTAAAAACACGCTATTTGTTGTGACAACGGGAATTAATTATAAAATTAATTAATGCAACTTATATTTTTGTAATTTTGTAAAATAGAAATCATTTTTGAATTCGGAATATCAATTATAGCTTCTGTTAAAATTTTGGAATTGTTCTGAAAAACTTCAATTTTGGATGAATAGTGAAACCACTAAGTGGTAGTTAAAAAACTAATTTTTCGTTTAAATGAAATATTACCACTTCTGTGATTTGATTTTCAAAAATCCAACATACATTGTTGTCATTAAGAAGTAAAATGTGGTTCAATGAGATTAAAATAATTTTTTGGTGAATAGTAACTTTTAAGTTCGTAATCGCGATTAGAGGTAATTAGTGTAGTATAAGGTAAAAATAATTATTTAATAATATGAGATGAGCTTGAAACATGTCCTACCCTCATTGGATGTGCCATGGCCGACCAAGACAATCCATGGGTCAACTAGGGGACCCCATGGAGAAACTTTAGTTGGAAAATGACATAAATACCTTTTATTTAATGTTAAAGTAAAAAATGACACAAACATGAAATGTTTTACTAATACAATTTTTACATTGGGTTATAAAAGTCATATTTTGGATTATAAATATTAATTGGAAAGATAAAAAGATTTACTACATCATAGTATTTTTTTTATAATTTTTAGACATTAAATAAATTAAATTATTTATGACATCATGATGATGCAGCGATGACCTCATTATCTAACGATTTAAATAAAACGAGAAGATAATGTAAAATACAAGGCATACACTTGTCCAAAGCCTATTGTATGAGGATATTTAGAACCCTTATCACCTTATCCTAGAATTATACAAATTTGGGAACTCTAGAATCCGAAAAGAATTTTATAATAGAATAACATTTCTTTACTTTCCAAAAGTGCCCCTCCTCTCCACTTATAAAAGGCCCCCACCACTCCCACCTTATTCACACTTTCAAGCCATTTGGCTCGGCCAAACTCTGCCCAAATACTCTCCCAACTTCCCACTCTTATTCCTAGAAGCCTCACAATGGTCATAACTCTTTCCAAGGAAGCCTTTGGCTCAAATCAAAAAGAGTTTCCCGATTTTGAGGTAATGTCTTCTCTAATGTTGTTTTGTTTTATTTTTTTTCTCCAACCCACTAGAATATTTTTATTCATTTCTTTTGTAACAACACAAGTATCCTCAATATACTAGGATGTTTTTATAAGAAGGATTCGAGCTACACTTACACAAACCTACATCTAATGGTTAAAGAACATACGGTTTCTGTGGATGGCGAGTTTCTGCCTCACGAAACGATGATTGTTCAACACTCATATAACACCTTCAAAGGAGGCCATTAAGATGTCACTATATTTATATATGTTATATAATATGCTTATTTTTTACTTATTCTTCTGTATTTCTAATTTATGGCATACTTTATGATTTCCATTATGGGTAAACGCGATAATTTCATTTTAGGAAGTGCGGACTACCGCCCCCTCAAAGTGATTTGAATCGTTAATGCCATATGTGGGATGTATAAAGGATGGAGTAAATGGTATTATACACTATATTATACTGGAATTATATTATACATTTATATCATTATGATTTCATTCCATTAAATACGAAATAGAAATGAAAGTAGCGTTCATGCGTACGTACGGCTTACCGTCTCCATGAACGGTGCATTTCATTTCCTACCTCTAAATGTTACGTAATATTATAAATGAATGTATATACTAGATATATATGATATATATGACATCTAAATCATTAATATAATTCTGTAGATAATGGATATTCTACCACATAAACAACTTGTAATTATAAGAACTTTATTGTTGACTCAAGTACCAAAGATCGACAAAATGACCGTTATTAACTTAAATAATTACATAATGTTCATATCATTGTAATAAGTGATATAAAAAGGATAATGAAATTGAAAATGGTTCTTAATAAGGATTATACTAACTCTAGTTTATTATTCAGGAGGTTAAAGAACAGTTGAGTCAAGTCAGACACGAGGTAAGGGAACTTCTTAACCCAATTTCTATTCTTTGGATTAATCTCCTACTTTCAAATTATGTCATGATATTATTATGTCCTATCATGTATTTTTACATTATTTTTGTGTACATATAGTGAATACACATTATATATGTACTTTATTTAAAAAATGATCTTTTTAAGGACTTCGTCTCAATCCCCTTTCATTGAGGCATATTTGGTTTTATACACAACTTTATTTTATACGGTGTATAAACCCCTTTGACTTTTACGTTTATTCAAAAGGAATCTTTTTTATACAAAGCATTTTGCTAAATGACAAAAGGGAATGCTTTTCTTTCTGTACTTATGCGGCGACAAGGACTTCTCCACCGCCGTGACCATAATCTGAGTTTCGGCTTCCTCTACAAGCCATCATTTTTTTAATGAAAAATAAATATAAAGTTTTAACTTTCTTTTATTTTGGTATTGAAAATGGTTTTGAAAGAGTTTTTATTATATCAATGTGTTGTATTGATATCTTGTGATTGAAACGTGGAAATGTTATATTTCCTATATGCATGTTTTATGTGATACGATTATGTTATGGTTTATGATATGTTTAAACCTATTCATATGAGGAATGTATTGGACATAATAAGTGACGGGTGGAGCCCACTATAGATCCTCGATGCATCGGTAGGTCTCATGAGACAAATAGACGTGGAATTGGCTAAGGCCCTTTCCCAATTTGATTTATGGTTTTGGCCGAGGCCTTAATCATTTTAGACGTCTTGGCCGAGGCCTTGAAAAATTGTTTCAGAATGTCTGGCATTATACATCCCCTCATTATGAAAGTTGTTATTGATATTGCATGTGATTATTCGACGAGTAGAATTTCCATGTGAAGAAGTGAATGGAATTATCTCATTTTAATTTTTCCATATTATGTTGATGTTCAAGTTTAAAAGGCTTTTGTTTTAGTTATACATTGCCTTAAATGTTTAGGTTTATTTATGAAAGCTTTCGCAATACTGTTATCCTTATTGAGCATCTGAGCTCACCCCTTTCAATGTTTTAATATTTTCCAGGATGTGAAGAAGTATTTTATGAATGACATGCAGGGATATTCAAAAGAGGATATGAGTGTGGTCTATGAAGAATTTGTTATTAGTTTTTCACTTTATGATGTAATGTAACATTTATCAATGTATCTATTGTTTCCAAGTCTACTAAACTAATCGGCCTTTCGAGACTTGATCTTTTGTGATCATGACAATGTTACGAAGTAATGCACCGACTCCGGGTAGCTGGGGTCGGGGCGTTACAGTTGGTATCAGAGGCAGTTTAGTACTAACATTGGAAGCTATATTTAGATAAACTCTGATTAGATCATGTAGACCAAAGATAGACTTTGAGGATTAGTATAGAAGAACTTCCTAGAATTTTTTTATTGTAGAGATTTTGTGAGTTTCCCGAGAAATAAATCCTTGTCTGGATATGAGCAGGTAGAGGCAGCTCTGGCACAGATGTACCTAGGGGTAAAACTTGAAAACACCGCTTTGAGCTATACTCGAACGGGAACTGGTGCACGACAACGGGCCTTGCTGCACTCTTGGTTACGACACTCCTGGGTGATATGCTTAGGATAATTTTCATTTATTTACAAACCACTATGAACGGTTATGAGTATATACTTCCTCAAATAAAACCTTTTTATGATTATGGATTATATCCATAAATAGTTCAATTTATGTTAATTATTTTACAAGTATGGAATTATTTATTTTGATTCATAAACTAATCTAGTTTATTCCATTGTTTAGAAATGGAGCCTAGTGGAAGGAATGGAAACCGTATCAATGCACGCACTCCATGTAGGGATTTCCCTCCTGCTCAAGATAATTATTGTGGATCTCGAGATACAACTGGTGCTGATCAACTTATTACCATACTAGGACAACTCACTCAGGTTATGAATAATAACCTTACTCGTATGGAGCACCCTGATCTGCAACGTGTAGGATCAATGTTAGACCGCTTCATGAGGCAAAAACGTCCAACATTTAATGGGGGTACAAATCCATTAGTAGCTGAGCAATGGATAAACTCCATAGAGAAAATATTCCACGCCTTGGGGAGTAGTAAAAGGGAAAAGGTTATCATGGCAGTTTACCGCCTCACTGGAGATGCCGATCAGTGGTGGTCACTGATTCAAAACACAAAGGAAGATGATGACGTATCTAATATGGAATGGAGGGAGTTCAAAGAGCTTTTCATAGAAAAATACTTTCCTCGTGACCATCGAGCAGATATGGAAAGGCAATTTCTGAGTCTGAAACAAAAGGAGGATGAGAATGTCGCAAAGTAAGAGGCCAACTTTACAAGGTTAGCAAGGTATGCTGCAGATTATATACGTAACCCAAGAGGTAAGATTGATCGTTTCTTTGATGCGTTAAAAACATTTCTCCGTTGAGCTTTAGTATCACAATCATTCTCAACATACGATGATATTGTCTCATGTGCTATCAAGACAGAAAAGGAATTCTCTAAGTCTTATGACAACAAAGTAACGAAAGAGAAGAAGAGAACGGTAGAACAAGAGACAGATAAAGGGAAAAAGGGAAAGAAGGATTTTCCATTATGTGATAATCGTGGGAAGAATCACCCTGGTACTTGCCTAAAAGGAATGGGAGTTTGTTATAAATGTGGAGAAAAAGGTCACCAAGCGCGTGAATGCATGGGAAAGAAAGAGGCTATCAATGTTGAATGCTAAAATTGTAGGGAAATGGGGCATTATGAAAATGAATGTCCTAAGCGTCCGGGAACCTTACCTCAGAAAATGCCAAGGGATCAAGGAAAATCTTATGTTGTTACTACAGTTGAAGCAAAATAACTAATGAATTGGTTCTTTTGGACTCATGGATTATATTCTGGTTATTAGAAAAATGTGATATATATATATATATATATAAGGATTGTACTGCAGTACATGTTTTTTTCATTAAGGATTTAATATTATGAAGGTAATAATATTTTTAGTATGTGAAAATAAGAGAAACTTTACTTTTTTGGGGAATCTGAGGTTACAATTGATTTTGGAATTTAGAGACCTTTTAGAGAAAGTTTGGACGGAGGTATTTTGGATAACTATAAATGATGGAATGGACTGAGTTGATCTTTGAATAGTATTGTTTAATGTTAAAACATTTATGATGATTATTTATGGAATACTATAGTTTTAGGAAAAGGACAACCTGCAGGGTGGGGCATAACCCGTCGCGTCGGACAAAACAGCAGGAATCGAACCCACAATCATAGTGCAACATGCCTTTATTTCCTACCACTATCCAACAGGAAGTCCCTAGTTATTACAAAATAATTTTACTAATCTAAATGGTATGTGTTAACATTTGGAACCTTATACAATTGGGATAAGTATAATATTTTTGAGTTCTATTATTTTTTTGAGTGAAAGATGAGTTGAAGGTTGAAACTCTAATTGTCAAGCATAAATATATATATACCTATCTCTTATTCAATGAATGAATTAATTCTTAAACATTATTAAAGGGATATTAAAACAAAAAAATGTGTTATCCTAATACCTTATGTCTTGTTGAACTAATGATATTTTAAATCAACATAGATTGAAGGCTTTGAGGCCCTCAATTTGACAGTTGATTGTGATTGATGACCCCAATCACTCCCTACAAATATTTACGTTTTTCCTCCAATTATATGTCTCTAATTTCCACCAATGTTCTCCTTATCGAGATCATAATTTGGTGGTGACTTTCTTATTTCCATTTCCCTCTTATTAAGGCTAAATTTTATTATCCTTACTTCCGATGTGGGTTTTCCACAATGGTATTTTCTATTTTCAACCTTTTATTTTCAAAGAAAAATTTCAAATTGCGAGGACGCAATTTATTTAAGGAGGGGAGAATGTAACACCCCGAGATTCCATGATACGCTTCTCATTCAATAATGCAATAGCTTGCATTGTACGCAACTTCGAGTCCTAACACACCGCCACTAATCAAAGTAGACGTTATGAATAGTAATAACAACTTTTTAAAATTATGGAAATATTATATTTCAATATGGACTTCATTTTTGTATTCGTAATATCGAAATTTTCCAAAGTTGATTTTTTTGTAATTTTCCGAGAACTTCCAATTTTTATGAATAGTGAAAAATACATAAAACAACTTTTTTGATCAAAATAATTAATAGTGATAAAATATACTATTGAGTGGTTTTAAAGTATAATTATAATATATTTTTATCATTTTATCCAATTGTGTTCATTAGAATTAATTTCACTTTGAAATTGGACATAAACAATTTTCAATCTTTAGATATAAATTGTTTCTTAAAAACACGCTATTTGTTGTGACAGTAGGAATTAATTATAAAATTAATTAATGAAACTTATATGTTTGTAATTTTGTAAAATAGAAATCATTTTTTAATTCGGAATATCAATTATAGCTTATGGTAAAATTTTGGAATTGTTCTGAAAAACTTCAATTTTTGATGAATAGTGAAACCACTAAGTGGTAGTTAAAAAACTGATTTTTCGTTTAAATGAAATATTACCACTTCTGTGATTTTAATTTCAAAAATACAACATACATGGTTGTCATTAAGAAGTAAAATGTGGTTCAATGAGATTAAAATAATTTTTTGGTGAATAGTAACTTTTAAGTTCGTAATCGCGATTAGAGGTAATTAGTGTAGTTTAAGGTAAAAATAATGTTTTAATAATATGAGATGAGCTTGAAACATTCCCTACCCTCATTGGATGTGACATGGGCGACCAAGACAATCCATGGGTCAACTAGGGGACCCCATGGAGAAACATTAGTTGGAAAATGACATAAATACCTTTTATTTAATGTTAAAGTAAAAAATGACACAAACATGAAATGTTTTACTAAAAAAAAATTTACATTGGGTTATAAAAGTCATATTTTGGACTATAAATAGTAATTGGAAAGATAAAAAGATTTCCTACATCATATTATTTTTTTTATAATTTTTATACATTAAATAAATTAAATTATTTATGACATCATGATGATGCAGCGATGACCTCATTATCTAACGATTTAAATAAAACGAGAAGATAATGTAAAATACAAGGCATAAACTTGTCCAAAGCTTATTGTATGAGGATATTTATAACCCTTATCACCTTATCCTAGAATTATACAAATTTGGGAACTCTAGAATCCGAAAAGAATTTTATAATAGAATAACATTTCTTTACTTTCCAAAAGTGCCCCTCCTCTCCACTTATAAAAGGCCCCCACCACTCCCACCTTATTCACACATTCAAGCCATTTGGCTCGGCCAAACTCTGCCCAAATACTCTCCCAACTTCCCACTCTTATTCCTAGAAGCCTCACATTGGTCAGAACTCTTTCCAAGGAAGCCTTTGGCTCAAATCAAAAAGAGTTTCCCGATTTTGAGGTAATGTCTTCTCTGATGTTGTTTTGTTTTATTTTTTTTCTCCAACCCACTAGAATATTTTTATTCATTTCTTTTGTAACAACACAAGTATCCTCAATATACTAGGATGTTTTTATAAGAAGGATTCGAGCTACACTTACACACACCTACATCTAATGGTTAAAGAACATACAGTTTCTGTGGATGGTGAATTTCTGCCTCACGAAATGATGATTGTTCAACACTCATATAACACCTTCAAAGGTGGCCATTAAGATGCCACTATATTAATATATGATATATTATATGTTTATGTTTTACTTATGATTCTGTATTTCTCATTTATGGCATATTTTATGATTTCCATTATGAGTAAACGTGATAATTTCATTTTAGGAAGTGCGGACTACCGCCCCCTCAAAGTGATTTGAATCGTTAATGCCATATGTGGGATGTATAAAGGATGGAGTAAATGGTATTATACACCATATTATACTGGAATTATATTATACATTTATATCATTATGATTTCATTCCATTAAATTTCGAAATAGAAATGAAAGTAGCGTTCATGCGTACGTACGGCTTACCGTCTCTATGAACGGCGCATTTCATTTCTTACCTCTAAATGTTACGTAATATTATAAATGATTGTATATACTAGATATATATGATATATATGGCATATAAATCATGAATATAATTCTGTATATAATGGATATTCTACCACATAAACAACTTGTAATTATAAGAACTTTATTGTTGACTGAAGTACCAAAGATCGACAAAACGACCGTTATTAACTTAAATAATTACATAATGTTAATATCATTGTAATAAGTGATATAAAAAGGATAATGAAATTGAAAATGGTTCTTAATAAGGTATATATTAACTCTAGTTTTTTATTCAGGAAGTTAAAGAACAGTTGAGTCAAGTCAGACACGAGGTAAGGGAACTTCTTAACCCAATTTCTATTCTTTGGGTTATTCTCCTACTTTCAAATTATGTCATGATATTATTATGTCCTATCTTGTATTTTTATATTATTTGTGTGTAATTATAGTGAATACACATTATAGATGTACTTTATTTAAAAAATGATCTTTTTAAGGACTTCGTCTCAATCCCCTTTCATTGAGGCATATTTGGTTTTATACACAACTTTCTTTTATACGGTGTATAAACCCCTTTGACTTTTACGTTTATTCAAAAGGAATCTTTTTTATACAAAGAATTTTGCTAAATGACAAAAGGGAATGTTTTTCTTTCTGTACTTATGCGGCGACAAGGACTTCTCCACCGCCGTGACCATAATATGAGTTTCGGCTTCCTCTACAAGCCATCATTTTTTTAATGAAAAATAAATACAAAGATTTAACTTTCTTTTATTTTGGTATTGAAAATGGTTTTGAAAGAGTTTTTATTATATCAATGTGTTGTATTGATATCTTGTGATTGAAATTGGGAAATGTTATGTTTCCTATATGCATGTTTTATGTGATAAGATTATGTTATGGTTTATGATATGTTTAAACCTATTCATATGAGGAATGTATTGGACATAATAAGTGACGGGTGGAGCCCACTATAGATCCTCGATGCATCGGTAGGTCTCATGAGAAAAATAGACGTGGAATTGGATAAGGCCCTTTCCCAATTTGATTTATGGTTTTGGACGAGGCCTTAATCATTTTAGACGTCTTGGCCGAGGCCTTGAAAAAATGTTTCCGAATGTCTGGCATTATACATTCCCTCATTATGAAAGTTGTTATTGATATTTCATGTGATTATTCGACCAGTACAATATCCATGTGATGAAGTGAATGGCATTATCTCATTTTACTTTTTCCATATTATGTTGATGTTCAAGTTTAAAAGGCTTTTGTTTTAGTTATACATTGCCTTAAATATTTAGGTTTATTTATGAAAGCTTCCGCAATACTGTTATCCTTACTGAGCATCTGAGCTCACCTCTTTCAATGTTTTAATATTTTACAGGATGTGAAGAAGTATTTTATGAATGACCTGTAGGGATTGTAAAAAGAGGATATGAGTGTGGACTATGAAGAATTTTTTATTAGTTTTTCACTTTATGATGTAATGTAAATTTATAAATGTATCTAGTGTTTCCAAGGCTACTAAACTAATCGGTCTTTCGAGACTTGATCTTTTGTGATCATGCCAATGTTACGAAGTAATGCACCGACTCCGGGTAGCTGGGGTCGGGGCGTTACAAAGGAGGTTTATATGTCCTCACAATTTTTTATATCCAATTTCAAATTTAAATTTATTATAATGACCTAAATTGGATTAATTAAAAAAATTATTATATAATTAAACTTTTAATAAAAATTAAATATAATTTAACCTTATAAATTAATTATATGAAAAAACAGTTTTGAATTTAAATTTAGTATTTTTAATTATTTATTAAAAATGAAACCTTACAAAAAATAGATCCAATTTATCCTAACCTAATTTTTATATTTATATTTAATATAATAAGTTTATTTTGAAATATTAAATCTATAAATTTTCCAACAATTGGATTTAAAATGGGTTTTTCATTAACAAGCAGTAAAACTACATTTTAAAAAATATAGATTTTTAAGCATAAAATTATGTTTGTTATTTTCATATAAATATAAAATATATTGGATTATTTTCAACAATATTTTTCTGAATATATATCATATGAATTTAATTAATATCATTCAATAATAGTAATTAATTTAACTTATCTATATAAATCAGTTTTTTCATATAAAAATAGACTTTTATTAAATGAGTCCATTTATATTCATTAGTTTTCAATATTATTTTATAATTAATTGGTAACAAATGAATTATAATATATATATTAATAATTTAGTTAATCCTATAATATTTTAATTAATATCCATGTTATATCCTATTAAATAATAATATTTTAATAATGAATTGTTTTTTGGTACCACTCGGTCATGCATGTTACGTTAGTCAATGAAGAAATTAATTACTACGTGTAACACAAGATAACATCGGTGTTCTGTGAAGATCAAGATATAATTAATGTTTTTATAGTGAAAAATTATCATGGCATAAGATGTATCATATGTAAAAAATATAAACTATTTTCAATTATGTTTGAAATGGAAAATATTAAAAAGATTAAATTAATTAGAAAATAACAAATCACTAAATATTAGGGTGTTTCACTCAATGTATCCTTATTATACTAATTCATAAACACTTTATCCTATAATAATTTATTAAAAATGTGTAACGTATACCAAGTAACCTATATATTACATTATGTCCTCATATTTGGGATTCATTATACTAGCGATGATTATAGGTTCTCCTCAAACAGACCTATATTTAAAACATACTTCATGCGATAGTAAGAAAATAATATCTTTGAACTTACACATTATGATTGTAGTGAGATTTATGATATCTCCATCATTTTCACATATATAAGGTATGAATCACTATATTTCTCATCAAACAAAAAAACTAATATGCAACTAATCATTGTGTTTCTTTGTAATGGGAGGTCATAAAATTAAATCCTGAAATACTGAAACGATTCGTGGGATTTTATATGTTCTTGACCTAATAGAGTATGTGGGATCATAGTTTCTTTATTAATTCAAAGGATCAATGAAACCATGATGTTATTTTACATACTTCATGTCCAAGGATGTAACACCCCGAGCTTCTATGATATGCTTCTCATTCAATAATGCAATAGCTTTCATTGTACGCAACTTCGAGTTCTAACGCACCGCGACTAATCAAAGTAGCCGTTATGAATTGTAATAACCACTTTTTAAAATTATGAAAATCTTATATTTCAATATGGACTTCATTTTTGTATTCGTAATATCAAAATTAGCCAATGTTGATTTTTTTGTAATTTTCTGAGAACTTCCAATTTTTATGAATAGTGAAAAATACATAAAACAACTTTTTTGATTAAAATAATTAATAGTGATAAATTCTACTATTTAGTGGTTTTAAAGTATAATTAGAATATATTTTTTCTATTTTATCCAATGGTGTTAATTATAATGAATTTCACTTTGAAATTGGACATAAACTATTGACAATCTTTAGATATAAATTGTTTCTTAAAAACACGCTATTTGTTGTGACAGCGGGAATTAATTATAAAATTAATTAATGAAACATATATTATAGTAATTTTTTAAAATAGACATCATTTTTGAATTTGGAATATCAATTATAGCTTTGGGTAAAATTTTGGCATTGTTCTGAAAAACTTCAATTTTTGATGAATAGTGAAACCACTAAGTGGTAGTTAAAAACTGATTTTTCGTTTAAATAAATATTACCACTTCTGTTATTTGATTTTCAAAAATCCAACATACATGGTTGTAATTAAGAAGTAAAATGTGGTTCAATGAGATTAAAATAATTTTTTGGTGAATAGTAACTTTTAAGTTCTTAATCGCGATTAGAGGTAATTAGTGTAGTTTAAGGTAAAAATAATGTTTTAATAATATGAGATGAGCTTCACACATGTCCTACCCTCACTGGGTGTGCCATGGCCGACCAAGAAAATCCATGGTTCAACTTGGGGACCCCATGGAGCCACTTTAGTTGGAAAATGACATAAATACCTTTTATTTAATGTTAAAGTAAAAAATGACACAAACATGAAATGTTTTACAAAAACAATTTTTACATGGGGTAATACAAGTCATATTTTTGACTATAAATAGTAATTGGAAAGAAAAAAATATTTCCTACATCATAGTTGTTTTTTTATAATTTTTATACATTAAATAAATTAAATTATTTATGACATCATGATGATGCAGCGATGACCTCATCATCTACCGATTTAAATAAAATGAAAAGATAATGTAAAATACAAGGCATAAACATGTAAAAATCCTATTGGATGAGGATATTTAGAACCCTTATCACCTTATACTAGAATTATACAAGTGTGGGACCTTTAGAATCCTAAAATAATTTTATAATAGAATAACATTTCATTACATTCCAAAAGTGCCCCTCCTCTCCACTTATTAAAGGCCCCAACCACTCCCACCTTATTCACACTTTCATGCCATTTGTCTCGGCCAAACTCTACCCAAATACTCTCCAAACTTCCCCCTCTTACTCATATAAGCCTAAATTTGGGAATAACTCTTTCCAAGGAAGCTTTTGGCTCAAATCAAAAAGAGTTGCCCGATTTTGAGGTAATGTCTTCTCTAATGTTGTTTTGTTTTATTTTACTTCTCCAACCCCCTAAACTCTTTTTATTCATTTCGTTTGTATCAACATCAGTATCCTCAATATAATAGGATGTTTTTATAAGAAGGATTCGAGATACACTTACACACACCTACATCTAATGGTTAAAGAACATACGGTTTCTGTGGATGGTGAATTTCTGCCTCACGAAACGATGATTGTTCAACACTCATATAACACCTTCAAAGGAGGCCATTAAGATGTCACTATATTTATATATGTTATATAATATGTTTATGTTTTACTTATGATTCTGTATTTCTAATTTATGGCATACATTATGATTTCCATTATGGGTAAACGCGATAATTTCATTTTAGGAAGTGCGGACTACCGCCCCCTCAAAGTGATTTGAATCATTAATGCCATATGTGGGATGTATAAAGGATGGAGTAAATGGTATTATACAATATATTATACTGGAATTATATTATACATTTATATCATTATGATTTCATTCCATTAAATACGAAATAGAAATGAAAGTAGCGTTCATGCGTACGTACGGCTTACCGTCTCCATGAACGGTGCATTTCATTTCTTACCTCTAAATGTTACATAATATTATAAATGAATGTATATACTGGATATATATGATATATATGACATCTAAATCATAAATATAATTCTGTAGATAATGGATATTCTACCACATAAACAACTTGTAATTATAAGAACTTTATTGTTGACTCAAGTACCAAAGATCGACAAAATGACCGTTATTAACTTAAATAATTACATAATGTTCATATCATTGTAATAAGTGATATAAAAAGGATAATGAAATTGAAAATGGTTCTTAATAAGGATTATACTAACTCTAGTTTATTATTCAGGAGGTTAAAGAACGGTTGAGTCAAGTCAGACACGAGGTAAGGGAACTTCTTAACCCAATTTCTATTCTTTGGATTAATCTCCTACTTTCAAATTATGTCATGATATTATTATTTCCTATCTTGTATTTTTACATTATTTATGTATACATATAGTGAATACACATTATAGATGTATTTTATTTAAAAAAATGATCTTTTTAAGGACTTCGTCTCAATCCCCTTTCATTGAGGCATATTTGGTTTTATACACAACTTTCTTTTATACGGTGTATAAACCCCTTTGACTTTTACGTTTATTCAAAAGGAATCTTTTTTATACAAAGCATTTTTCTAAATGACAAAAGGGAATGTTTTTCTTTCTGTAATTATGCGGCGACAAGGACTTTCCACCGCCGTGACCATAATTTGAGTTTCGGCTTCCTCTACAAGCCATCATTTTTTTAATGAAAAATAAATACAAAGTTTTAACTTTCTTTTATTTTGGTATTGAAAATGGTTTTGAAAGAGTTTTTATTATATCAATGTGTTGTATTGATATCTTGTGATTGAAATGTGGAAATGTTATGTTTCCTATATGCATGTTTTATGTGATACGATTATGTTATGGTTTATGATATGTTTAAACCTATTCATATGAGGAATGTATTGGACATAATAAGTGACGGGTGGAGCCCACTATAGATCCTCGATGCATCGGTAGGTCTCATGAGACAAATAGACGTGGAATTGGCTAAGGACCTTTCCCAATTTTATTTATGGTTTTGGCCGAGGCCTTAATCATTTTAGACATCTTGGCCGAGGCCTTGAAAAATTGTTTCAGAATGTCTGGCATTATACATCCCCTCATTATGAAAGTTGTTATTGATATTGCATGTGATTATTTGACCAGTAGAATTTCCATGTGAAGAAGTGAATGGAATTATCTCATTTTAATTTTTCCATATTATGTTGATGTTCATGTTTAAAAGGCTTTTGTTTTAGTTATACATTGCCTTAAATGTTTAGGTTTATTTATGAAATCTTCCGCAATACTGTTATCCTTACTGAGCATCTGAGCTCACCCCTTTCAATGTTTTAATATTTTCCAGGATGTGAAGAAGTATTTTATGAATGACATGAAGGGATAGTCAAAAGAGGATATGAGTGTGGACTATGAAGACTTTGTTATTAGTTTTTCACTTTATGATGTAATGTAACATTTATGAATGTATCTAGTGTTTCCAAGTCTACTAAACTAATCGGCCTTTCGAGACTTGATCTTTTGTGATCATGACAATGTTACGAAGTAATGCACCGACTCCGGGTAGCTGGGGTCGGGGCGTTACAGTTGGTATCAGAGGCAGTTTAGTACTAACCTTGGAAGCTATATTTAGATAAACTCTGATTAGATCATGTAGCCCAAAGATAGACTTTGAGGATTAGTATAGAAGAACTTCCTATAATTTTGTTATTGTAGAGATTTTGTGAGTTTCCCGAGAAATAAATCCTTGTCTGGATACGAGCAGGTAGAGGCAGCTCTGGCACAGATGTACCTAGGGGTAAAACTTGAAAACACCGCTTTGAGCTATACTCGAACGGGAACTGGTGCACGACAACGGGCCTTGCTGAACTCTTGGTTACGACACTCCTGGGGGATATGCTTAGGATAATTTTCATTTTTTTACAAACCACTATGAACGGTTATGAGTATATACTTCCTCAAATAAAACCTTTCTATGATTATGGATTATATCCATAAATAGTTCAATTTATGTTAAGTATTTTACAAGTATGGAATTATTTATTTTGATTCATAAACTAATCTAGTTTATTCCATTGTTTAGAAATGGAGCCTAGTGGAAGGAATGGAAACCATATCAATGCACGCACTCCATGTAGGGATTTCCCTCCTGCTCAAGATAATTATTGTGGATCTCGAGATACAACTGGTGCTGATCAACTTATTACCATACTAGGACAACTCACTCAGGTTATGAATAATAACCTTACTCGTATGGAGCACCCCGATCCGCAACGTGGATGATCAATGTTAGACCTCTTCATGAGGCAAAAACCTCCAACATTTAATGGGGGTACAAATCCATTAGTATCTGATCAATGGATAAACTCCATAGAGAAAATATTCCACGCCTTGGGGAGTAGTGAAAGGGAAAAGGTTATCATGGCAGTTTACCGCCTCACTGGAGATGCCGATCAGTGGTGGTCACTGATTCAAAACACAAAGGAAGATGATGACGTATCTAATATGGAATGGAGGGAGTTCAAAGAGCTTTTCATAGAAAAATACTTTCCTCGTGACCATCGAGAAGATATGGAAAGGCAATTTCTGAGTCTGAAACAAAAGGAGGATGAGAATGTCGCAAAGTAAGAGGCCAACTTTACAAGGTTAGCAAGGTATGCTGCAGATTATATACGTAACCCAAGAGGTAAGATTGATCGTTTCTTTGATGCGTTAAAAACATTTCTCCGTCGAGCTTTAGTATCACAATCATTCTCAACATACGATGATATTTTCTCATGTGCTATCAAGACAGAAAAGGAATTCTCTAAGTCTTATGACAACAATGTAACGAAAGAGAAGAAGAGAACGGTAGAAAAAGAGACAGATAAAGGGAAAAAGGGAAAGAAGTATTTTCCATTATGTGATAATTGTGGGAAGAATCACCCTGGTACTTTCCTAAAAGGAATGGGAGTTTGTTATAAATGTGGAGAAAAAGGTCACCAAGTGCGTGATTGCATGGGAAAGAAAGAGGCTATCAATGTTGAATGCTAAAATTGTAGGGAAATGGGGCATTATGAAAATGAATGTCCTAAGCGTCCGGGAACCTTACCTCAGAAAATGCCAAGGGATCAAGGAATATCTTATGTTGTTACTACAGTTGAAGCAAAATAACTAATGAATTGGTTCTTTTGGACTCATGGATTATATTCTGGTTATTAGAATAATGTGATATATATATATATAAGTATTGTACTGAAGTACATGTTTTTTCATTAAGGATTTAATATTATGAAGGTAATAATATTTTTAGTATGTGAAAATCAGAGAAACTTTACTTTTTTGGGGAATCTGAGGTTACAATTGATTTTGGAATTTAGAGACCTTTTAGAGAAAGTCTGGACGGAGGTATTTTGGATAACTATAAATGTTGGAATGGACTAAGTTGATATTTGAATAGTATTGTTTAATGTTAAAACATTTATGATGATTATTTATGGAATACTATAGTTTTAGGAAAAGGACAACCTGCAGGGTGGGGAATAACCCGTTGCGTCGGACAAAACTGCAGGAATCGAACCCACAATCATAGTGCAACATGCCTTTATTTCCTACCACTATCCAACAAGAAGTCCCTCGTTATTACAAAATAATTTTACTAATCTAAATGGTATGTGTTAACATTTGGAACCTTATACAATTGGGATAAGTATAATATTTTTGTGTTCTATTATTTTTTTGAGTGAAAGATGAGTTGAAGGTTGAAACTCTAATTGTCAAGCATAAATATATATATACCTATCTCTTATTCAATGAATGAATTAATTCTTAAACTTTAGTAAAGGGATATTAAAACAAAAAAATGTGTTATCCTAATACCTTATGTCTTGTTGAACTAATGATATTTTAAATCAACATAGATTGAAGGCTTTGAGGCCCTCAATTTGACAGTTGATTGGGATTGATGACCCCAATCACTCCATACAAATATTTACATTTTTCCTCCAATTATATGTCTCTAATTTCCACCAATGTTCTCCTTATCGAGATCATAATTTGGTGGTGGCTTTCTTATTTCCATTTCCCTCTTATTAAGGCTAAATTTTATTAACCTTACTTCCGATGTGGGTTTTCCACAATGGTATTTTCTATTTTCAACCTTTTATTTTCAAAGAAAAATTTCAAATTGCGAGGACGCAATTTATTGAAGGAGAGGAGAATGTAACACCCCGAGATTCCATGATACGCTTCTCATTCAATAATGCAATAGCTTGCATTGTACGCAACTTCGAGTTCTAACGCACCGCGACTAATCAAAGTAGACATTATGAATAGTAATACCAACTTTTTAAAATTATGGAAATATTATATTTCAATATGGACTTAATTTTTTTATTCGTAATATTGAAATTTTCCAAAGTTGATTTTTTTGTAATTTTCTGAGAACTTCCAATTTTTATGAATAGTGAAAAATACATAAAACAACTTTTTTGATCAAAATAATTAATAGTGATAAAATATACTATTGAGTGGTTTTAATGTATAATTAGAATATATTTTTACCATTTTATCCAATTGTGTTCATTAGAATTAATTTCACTTTGAAATTGGACATAAACAATTTTCAATCTTTAGATATAAATTGTTTCTTAAAAACATGCTATTTGTTGTGACAGCGGGAATTAATTATAAAATTAATTAATGAAACATATATGTTTGTAATTTTTTAAAATAGAAATCATTTTTGAATTCGGAATATCAATTATAGCTTATGGTAAAATTTTGGAATTGTTCTGAAAAACTTCAATTTTTGATGAATAGTGAAACCACTAAGTGGTAGGTAAAAACTGATTTTTCGTTTAAATGAAATATTACCACTTCTGTGATTTGATTTTCAAAAATACAACATACATGGTTGTCATTAAGAATTAAAATGTGGTTCAACGAGATTAAAATAATTTTTTGGTGAATAGTAACTTTTAAGTTCGTAATCGCGATTAGAGGTAATTAGTGTAGTTTAAGGTAAAAATAATGTTTTAATAATATGAGATGATCTTGAAACATGTCCTACCCTTATTTTATGTGCCATGGGCGACCAAGAAAATTCATGGGTCAACTAGGGGACCCCATGGAGCAACTTTAGTTGGAAAATGACATAAATACCTTTTATTTAATGTTAAAGTAAAAAATGACACAAACATGAAATGTTTTACTAAAACAATTTTTACATTGGGTTATAAAAGTAATATTTTGGACTATAAGTAGTCATTGGAAAGATAAAAAGATTTCCTACAACATAGTATTTTTTTTATAATTTTTAGACATTAAATAAATTAAATTATTTATGACATCATGATGATGCATCGATGACCTCATTATCTAACGATTTAAATAAAACAAGAAGATAATGTAAAATACAAGGAATACACTTGTCCAAAGCCTATTGGATGAGGATATTTAGAACGCTTATCACCTTATCCTAGAATTATACAAATTTGGGAACTCTAGAATCCGAAAAGAATTTTATAATAGAATAACATTTCTTTACTTTCCAAAAGTGCCCCTCCACTCCACTTATAAAAGGCCCCCACCACTCCCACCTTATTCACACTTTCAAGCCATTTGGCTCGGTCAAACTCTGCCCAAATACTCTCCCAACTTCCCACTCTTATTCCTAGAAGCCTCACATTGGTCAGAACTCTTTCCAAGGAAGCCTTTGGCTCAAATCAAAAAGAGATTCCCGATTTTGAGGTAATGTCTTCTCTAATGTTGTTTTGTTTTATTTTTTTTCTCCAACCCACTAGAATATTTTTATTCATTTCTTTTGTAAAACACAAGTATCCTCAATATACTAGGATGTTTTTATAAGAAGGATTCGAGCTACACTTACAGACACCTACATCTAATGGTTAAAGAACATACGGTTTCTGTGGATGGTGAATTTCTACCTCACGAAACGATGATTGTTCAACACTCATATAACACCTTCAAAGGTGGCCATTAAGATTCCACTATATTTATATATGATTTATTATATGTTTATGTTTTACTTATGCTTCTGTATTTCTCATTTATGGCATATTTCATGATTTCCATTATGAGTAAACGTGATAATTTCATTTTAGGAAGTGCGGACTACCGCCCCCTCAAAGTGATTTGAATCGTTAATGCCATATGTGGGATGTATAAAGGATGGAGTAAATGGTATTATACACCATATTATACTGGAATTATATTATACATTTATATCATTATGATTTCATTCCATTAAATTTCGAAATAGAAATGAAAGTAGCGTTCATGCGTACGTACGGCTTACCGTCTCCATGAACGGCGCATTTCATTTCTTACCTCTAAATGTTACGTAATATTATAAATGAATGTATATACTGGATATATATGATATATATGACATATAAATCATGAATATAATTCTGGAGATAATGGATATTCTACCACATAAACAACTTGTAATTATAATAACTTTATTGTTGACTGAAGTACCAAAGATCGACAAAACGACCGTTATTAACTTAAATAATTACATAATGTTAATATCATTGTAATAAGTGATATAAAAAGGATAATGAAATTGAAAATGGTTCTTAATAAGGTATATATTAACTCTAGTTTTTTATTCAGGAGGTTAAAGAATAGTTGAGTCAAGTCAGACACGAGGTAAGGGAACTTCTTAACCCAATTTCTATTCTTTGGGTTATTCTCCTACTTTCAAATTATGTCATGATATTATTATGTCTTGTCTTGTATTTTTATATTACTTATGTGTACTTATAGTGAATACACATTATAGATGTACTTTATTTAAAAAAAATGATCTTTTTAAGGACTTCGTCTCAATCCCCTTTCATTGAGGCATATTTGGTTTTATACACAACATGCTTTTATACGATGTATAAACCCCTTTGACTTTTACGTTTATTCAAAAGGAATCTTTTTTATACGAAGTGTTTTTATAAACGACAAAAGGGAATGTTTTTCTTTCCGTACTTATGTGGCGACAATGACTTCTCCACCGCCGTGACCATAATTTGCGTTTCGGCTTCCTCTACAAGCCATCATTTGTTTAATGAAAAATAAATACAAAGTTTTAACTTTCTTTTATTTTGGTATTGAAAATGGTTTTGAAAGCATTTTTATTATATCAATGTGTTGTATTGATATCTTGTGACTGAAATGTGGAAATGTTATGTTTCCTTTATGCATGTTTTATGTGATACGATTATGTTATGGTTTATGATATGTTTAAACCTATTCATATGAGGAATGTATTAGAATTAATATGTGACGGGTGGAGCCCGCTATAGCTCCACGATGCATCGGTAGGTCTCATGAGACAACTAGACATGGAATTGGATAAGGCCCTCTCCCAATTTGATTTATGGTATTGGCCGAGGCCTTAATCATTTTAGACGTTTTGGCCGAGGCCTTGACAAAATGTTTCCAAATGTCTGGCATTATACATTCCCTCATTATGAAAGTTTTTATTGATATTTCATGTGATTATTCGACCAGTACAATATCCATGTGAAGAAGTGAATGGCATTATCTCATTTTACTTTTGCCATATTATGTTGATGTTCACGTTTAAAATGCTTTTGTTTTAGTTATACATTGCCTTAAATGTTTAGGTTTATTTATGAAAGCTTCCGCAATACTGTTATCCTTACTGAGCATCTGAGCTCACCTCTTTCAATTTTTTAATATTTTACAGGATGTGAAGAAGTATTTTATGAATGACCTGTAGGGATTGTAAAAAGAGGATATGAGTGTGGACTATGAATAATTTTTTATTAGTTTTTCACTTTATGATGTAATGTAAATTTATGAATGTATCTAGTGTTTCCAAGGCTACTAAACTTATCGGTCTTTCGAGACTTGATCTTTTGTGATCATGCCAATGTTACGAAGTAATGCACCGACTCCGGGTAGCTGGGGTCGGGGCGTTACAAAGGAGGTTTATATGTCCTCACAATTTTTCATCATCCAATAGAAGTGCTCTCAAATCATTCAAAATCTTGAGGAGACTCTTATATTATACTTTGACATAAGTGAAGGTCCGATGGTGTAATTTTATTTTTATAACAACAGAAAATGAGATATTAAAAAAATCAGTAACTAAAACCCTCATTCCCACCATTACATTTATAGATGAAGCGATTACTGCCTTTGATTTTATTATTTAATGAATTAAATACCCGATAACTATATCGAGTCAATAATGAAATTATATTCATTGAACATCTCATCATTTAAAATATCCACACTCATTTTCCCTCCTTCTCTAGCCCAAAAAATGCCAAATATTAATGCATAAATTGTCCATGCGATATTTTTTACTTCTCAATAATATTATCTTATGAATATGGTCAAGCACACCTAAAAACCCCATCAAAATCATTTATATATTAATGATCGCATGTTTTATCTTGAATGGAAACACAATAGTCCATTATTTTACTATGTTCATTTATGCACATCACAGATCTAGTGAAACAATTCTTGATGTGTGATCAACATCTGACCATCTTCTATCAAACTCAAGATGGCCCTTCCACTCTCGCCGCTGATCATGTATTGCATGAAATAATGACTAGAGTTCATAGAAACCCTTCGTTATTTTATGGAAGGATATGATTTTGTGTATTCTTGAGAGGAATCATACTTCATTGGATTTAATATCCATATTATATCTAAATCATTTTAAAACACAATAATAATTCCACAACCACATTATCTAACATCAAACTTATAATTACAAAAGACCTATATAATAATACCTACCTCTTCACCATCCCCATTATCGAACACCAGGGTTTCCAACTGAATACACTCCACACATGCCCCACATAGGCTTCTTCACCCTATTTTAATTTACAACCAAGTACCATTATGTTCACCCTGTGTAAACACTATAATTTCCCATATAGGCACACTATTTCTTCAATGCTGACCTAGGTTGGCCATGTTGATTACTCCAAAATGGTAGACCTTATTCCAACATGTCTTATTGAGTTTGGTGTTTGGTTGCATAATGGATGCCCATTTCTTTTATTTTCTCCCAAAATGACTCGACCAAATAAAACTGCCCATTTTTAAATCACAACTAACTACTCTAATTTTAAATCATTTATTTAATTTATATAATTTAAAAAAATTATTGTCAACTATTAAAATTATTTTTGATGATCCTAAATAACGTCATTTATTCATCATGTAAAAACATTAGAAAATTATCATGTAATTCCAACAAATAACGCCATCATTTAATAATATAATATTTCAGGGAATTCTTCTTCAAATATTATATAGATAGAAACCATAAAAAATTATTTATGAAATTAAATATTTTCATGGTATTTATCTTTTTATATTCTGAAAACAATTTTTGTCCTCCTAGTGGAATTTTCACATGTTGTTAGACTTTAAGAACCGTCCAAAAATCATCATAATTATTTCCAGTGTGTCTAGAAATTCATTGATTGAATTTTGCATGATAATATCCTCATATATCTCTTGTGATTATAATAATGGAAATGACACAATAATTTTATCAAATTAAATGGATATTGTATCAATCATGACATCCTTTTCCACAAAAATAATTTTCTTATCAATCAACAATTCCTTAAAATTTATATTATATTATAATGAATAATTATAAAATTTTTTCTTTAACCATTCACTTATTCTCATTAAGAGCACCTTATAATTTTTTTATACTTCTTCACTTCCTAAAGTTAATAATCTTCTACCCCTTATTGATAATAAATGAAAAGTTACAATATGGGAATTATAATCTCATATCCTTTCCCATGACATCCAAGAATCATCTTCTCCACCATTCATTTAAAGATTCAACGTGAGCCCCTTGTGAGAGATTGGTGACATCACGTGATTTTCCATTGAAAATATCGTTTAGTTATAACTATCAATACTAGGTGTAAATATTTTTTATAAATCAATAGGATATAACCAAGGAAACCAATTTGATGTATAAATTATGTATCATGTGATACAAAATATTGATAAATAAATTATCAATGTTTAGGGGATAATTAAAATATAAAATAATGAAATATATTTCATCATTCACATATCTCAACAAATATTATCATTTTTAAAAAGATACATCTCCACTTTCAATGATTAGTATAAATTCCCCATCTTAATAATTATAATTCATTTTGAGTGGGGACAGAGTGTGATTCTCAATCTCAAATGGTAATGAAATTACTTTTCCTTTATGATAGTATCAATATATTCTTTCTTTACTCCATTGGACATGTCCTAATTTTTTTACAAGATATCTAATAATTCATTATTATCCTTCTTAGATTCTTTTGGATTTAAATATTTCATTTTGAAAGGCTTAATAATGAATGGGTAATTTTTTGTGTTTCAAAATTTTATTCAATTATAATGAATGTCTCATGGTTGTATTTTTAGGAATCTATTATCTTTGTAACCCACTTGTACACATCTAACAAAAATATCATTCATGCATTCATATTTGTTTTGGGTTGGAAGCTTTGGTTGAATTTTGGTCACATCATACATACTATGAGAAGTTTTTACCATATTCTGAACATCGCTCCCCCTTGATTAATGCATCATTTGAATAAATTTCATATAATAACATAATGAGTTGTCTTTATGTACTATATATACATAACACCTATCGTAACCTCTAAAACAAAATATTCCATATTGATAGTTATTATTTTCATACACATGTTGATATTTTACATATTCAAATCAATCATTTTTTTCTTAGTGGGTATATTTTATAAATATATTGATCTATTTCATGGATGTAACAAACATTATTTAACTTATCTTCATGGTTCTAGTTGTATTAATTATATTTTTGTGACATGAACTTTATGAAATAAATATTTTCATTTCAAATAATTGATATGAATATTTAGCATTCCAAGATAGACCCATTTCCCCATTTACATGGGAAAATTCTTCATTAACACAAATTGACTTACTGAAGTCTTCTATGACATTGTTCATCTAATTTTTAAAAACATGACACATTAATTTTGTCTCACCCAGGCCATATTCCCAAATAAAAATATGCTCTTCAGTATCACTAATAATATTTTCTTATTAAACATATCTAGGATTATTCTTCTCTATATCGTCAATATAATATTCATAATTATTTTTTAGCTATTATTTTTCATTACCATATTTCTTTTTTTTTACTTTATAATTGTCTTATTTTATTATATAAGATTTATAATTTTCTCATTAAAACCTTCTAAAATACCTTTAAACTGTTATTAGGGCTCATTACATTATTCTCCATAACCTTAATATCTCAATGAATTAGATAATTATTTATCTTTAAGGGAAAAAATTTACCTCATAATATAAATAAAAACATGATGAAGAAGAGTATTTCTCAAAAATTTTCATCAAATTTATTCAATATTTTTTAGAATAATTCCTCCTCTTATTATATTTTTAATATTATAATATATCTCATCTTCCACAGTTTATTTCGATTTAGAATCATTATTCTTTGGATTATCAATGGATAAATGTCCAAACCAATCATTATTCTAGCACTTTATTATTATTTTACGTTTATTTTCTATTTTCCATAACAAACCATCAAAATATAAGATAATTTATTTGATTAACATCATCATATCTCTCAAAATATGAATCACTTGGCTCAGTGATGTCTTCTTCCAACTCATTCACTTTTCTCATAACATGGAAGGAAGTTTCATCTTTTTCCTTATTCTTAAAGGACATTTACTTTCTCATATCATAATGAATGATTAAATTATACAACCAAACTATTTTACAATATTATATTGGTTATTGGGATGATATTTGTGGATCAATCTAATATGTAAAATCACTCATCAATTTTTTTTGATAAGGATAGAGTAATATAACATCTCACCAAGTCCTAGATTGTTTAATACCATAACTTTTCCATGTTGAAATAGTCATTAATACCATATTATTAAATCATTTTGATTCAATAAAATTATATCATCAAAACATGATATTTATATTCTTTAATAATGAAATTACCGTCATAGTTGCTTCCCAATTTGTCCCAAATCTCCTTTCTAGTCTAGAGACCAATTAAATTTCATTAAAACTTCTCTAACAGAGAAATCAAGATGTAAATTTAAGGCTTACCATATATATATATATATATATATATATATATATTGATCTTATCCTCGTGATTCATAGAAATTCCATTAATAATTTCTGAAATAACCACTATTGAAACAACTCTCACAGGAAGGACATTGGATAGGAGGTTATGTAACATCTTATTCATACATATGTGATATTTTCCCCTCCAAATGTGTGGAAACCATAGCTATTGACCAAGATATTATTTTCCATATATCAAAATGATTTAGATGGGAACTATTCTCAAATAACACTGGTAGATCTTCATGATTTATTGATCATTAATAGTGGGTGAATCAGTGGTTTACATTAATGAATTCTTTTCATTTAGGTCAAAAATTAAAACTTTTTATGGTTTATGAACCTCTAAAAAATATATGATAGGCTCAAACATTATACATAAATAATAAGATAGAGAATATAACATGGTATTGAAAAGTTTCATTACCAATACATACTTCTTTCTATGGTGTCTAGGTTCTAAAAAATTAATTTTTCACTATATCCACATGTTATTAAAATAGTAGTTAGTTATACACCCAAAATACAATTCCACACTAATTTTTTTACATACAAAAAATGTAATATTTTCTTTAGTGACTACTTAGACACCATAGTTACAAGATCCTATATCATATTTTGATATAATGATGGTAATATATCATTATTATCCTAGTTTTTTAAACATCACCTGAAAAGGATCTTCCACTATAAGTTCCCTAGATCAACGAGATTGATCATGTACACATATTCTATAATGTCGAAAATAAATGATCAAGTATGTACGTATTTATAAATACAATTAATATTTTGGGAATGACCCATTTTCATATAAATTATAAAATTATTGAGAAGATATGATCTCCATTAATTAATGATATTTCTTGCCTCAGAATATCCCCATTATAAAAAACATCATATCTCTTAATTATCAATTCAATCTCTCCAAATACAATACATTTAATATTAGATTATTTCATGGTTTACATTGTTTATGGAATCCTCATCATGTATAGATTATTATTCTTATTTCTTTAGGTTTTTATTATGATGGATTTTTCACATTAATTATAAATTTTCCCTTATGTTCTTCAATATTATTTTATAAAAATGTCTTGGATATCTGAAATTATATGTACTATATTACTTCAGTAGCACACAATTTTATTAAGCTTGATGGAAAATTAATAACCTATATAAAGTGACTAGTTTATAACATGATGTCCCTATGTCACTATTTCTTCCAGTAAGTGATCAGTGTGTGTTTTCCTCAAATAGACTAGTGTCAAAAAATACTTCACATAACGGTAATCATAAATCCTTGCAATTAATTCCATTCATTAAATATGTGGTATTTTATATATCTTCATTTTTTTGTATAAAATTTACGTCGAAGTTTGTTCTTCAAGAAATAAAAAACCTAGATCTATAAATACTCGTTTTGTTTCTTTTTAGTGTCATGTTCTGAATTCCCTTTATAGATTCTTAAAAATATTCACTTGATATTTTACTTTCAACATGTAATATGGTAAATGGTATCGTAGTTTCATCAGGGATGCTATGGACCATGGAAACATGGATTCCCTTTTATTTAATTTTTGACCAAGGAGGCTTATGGGATCTCACATATTTTCATCATAAAAATTGAGAGATCTAAAATCCTTCAGAAAATAAGGGATTAATTTTGATACAATCATTTTTATGTAAAATAATTAAAATTCATTTTCATTCATTTGAAAATTATAAAAAAGATCTCTTAAAAATGATCCACAACTCTATCCCACTACCTTGACTTTGTTTTTATAGACATGGTGATTAGCACATATGATCAAGGAATTCACTGAAAAAAAATCTTAAAAATTACTTTGAGTCTATCAATATATTTCAGTCCATGAACATATTTGCCTTTCATACATTATCTCTTGGTTTTCCATTATTGTTCCCTATCCCACATGAAACTGAAGATTTTGGCGTTGATGTTCCTCATGACCTTTTTACTTCTTGATAGTATTATCATGTGCATCTATTTATGAATAAATAAATAACCTTCCCAATTCATACATCAAGTATTGAGAAAATATTTGATATAAAATATTGATATAGAAGCTCATTACTCAAATATATCCTTGTATACATGTGAAATATATCATGAAAGTAGGTTTTATACTTGATCATCACGTGGAAATCATCTCTAGAGATCAACAAAGCCATGAATGTTTTATAATTGATCTATCATAGTGAAACACAATGAATGGAACATGAAAAAACCCATCATTTATGGAAAAAAGGATAAAATGATGTGTGGTATTGATATACATATTATTCCTTTTGATTGAATGAACCTATTATATCTGCAACATATAAAAATGAGTGAAAAATTCCACTAACACAATTTCCAAAACTGACCTATTATTGTATGAGAATCTCTTAATAAGAAATCCAACATCATCAGTCACATAATCTGGAATAGTGGAGGAATATAGAAACTATTTACAAAACACCCATATTGGCCACACAACCACATCACATGGTCCACTTAGAAAACCACATTTATTCCATATTCACATGATTTTCATTCCCAATTAGGTTCTCTTTATGTTAAATTATTCTAAGGGATGGCCATGTTTATATTCCTCCCACGTGGTAGACATCATAATCACATGTGCAATTTAGGTGGGTCCTTGGTATTCTAATGAATGATGAATGTTTTGGTATTATAATATAAAAATTGATATCTAAATACTCATAATCATTTAATGAAAACTAAATCATCCATTTTTAAATAACAAAACATGAATATATAATTTCCAGAAATCATATTCGACAATTAAAATTCCTCTTATTGACATAAAATATCATCATATTTTCATCATGAAATGAAAATATTATTATTTCATGGATTATTTTTCAATAATTCCATCATGAAATAATATAATATTCCGTCGACCTCTTCTTCTAATATCGAACGAATAAAAAATTCAACATTTCTTAATAGAAATCAATATTTTCTTGTTCTTCAACTTTTTAAATGTTGTAATAAGTTCACACTCTCCTATTTTAATTGGATCATTTGATTATACAATAATAATAGATATCCAATCATCAAATATATCTTTTTTATGTCTTTAACATCTTTACATGAATAATTAAACCTAGAAGCCTCACATTTTTCATTTCCCATTAATTATAGTAACACTATAATAAAAATGTGGAAATACTCGAATACTTTATCATGAATGACATAAAATTACCAAAACATCATCATCTTCTAATTTAAGATGTCCTTATATAATTACTTTATGATTTACTGATAACAAATACACTATTTACTATTCAAATATTAACTTTTTCTCTTCAATGGTAAAATCTATCAAATATCCTATGGTATTAACATAATTCCCATGTTAGATATATTATTTTAAAATATTTTTTAAAAGATTCATACTAAACATCCCCTAATACCAAATGTAACAATCATGGTCATATAAAATAGAGATGATATTTGTTATATAACATCAGTAAATGATAGAAGGGATCTCACCAATTAGGCTTGATTAGTTTAACAGTCATGTAAAACTAGATTCATACAAGATTCCCATGTTACATTAGAAATATAAAAATATATAATAATAAAAATTCTTTGAACGCAGAAATAATTCATAATATTTATCTTCATATCCATGAGAAAGAAAGAAAAAAATATGGTCAGCTCCAGTGATCAATAAAAGGTATATAGAATAAAAGAAATCATGATATAATAAGTAAAGATCAATATTGCAGAGTGGATAATAAAAAAACCTTCCATTCAATAAATAATATGAGTTCAATGATCATCCAAGTGTAATATCAATATAGAAATCTCAACGATAATGAAAATTAAATTCTAAATAATTCATAATTTTATGTATTAATTATCAAGGAAAATCAACCATGTTATCATGAATACTACCCTAAAGTCCCCTCAACCAAGATATTATTCTTAATAAATCATAATGATCCAGAATTTTATCAATAAAATTTCCCTTCTTATAATTATTTCATACTGTATAAAACACATACATCACATAGAGAAACTAAACAAAACAATATTACCATAAAAAGTATAGATAAATCAATCATAAAATAGAAAAATGATAATTCAGAATATTATACCAGGACAATAAATAATATATAAGATAATAAGAATATGAAATATGGATATTCTTGATCCACTAGAGTGACCTCACTCGTAAACAAAACTATTGAAATAAAACATAAAGTTAATAATAAAATAATTATTTTTAAGAAGAAAGTATATATAACCTTTAGACAAAATATAATAGAATGAATATTAAATGTAATAAGAGGTATTCATATAAATTAAGGAACCTATATGATAGTTATAAATCCAAATATTATAATAGTAATATGACCATCGGAATAATAACCTGAACGTTGGAATTGTAATATGACTGTTATTAATAGTAATATAACTTTTATAATAGTTACTGTAACACCCCGAGCTTTTATGAAAATTATTCTTTTTAATTTTATTGATTTCTTGTGTTTTACGCTACAAAAAATGGAGTCTTTCACAACATGCAACCCTAACTTGGATACATTACACGCAATCGCGACCTTCCTCGATAGCGTGTGTTGCACGCAATACCGAGTTTCACTAAACAACGATATGCTATTAAAATATTATTAAAACTAGCTGTTATGAATAGTAATAACCACTTTTTTAAATTTTATAAATTTCATATTTCAAAATGGACTTTATTATTGGATTCATAATATCGAAAATAGCCTAGGGTGAAATTTTGGATTTTTTCTAAAAACTTTCAATTTTTGATGAATAGTAAAAACACTGGGTTACTATTTATAAACCGACTTTTTATTTAAATAATTATTTATTTTATTTAAATTTTTTTGAGGTCAAAATTTACACAGAATACCTATATAAGTTCAATGTAATTCATTGGATTAATTTTATAATAATTTTAGATATATAAAAATTTTATTGATCTTTTGACCGTCTTTTACCCACCTCCTAGGAGAATTTGCAAATTTACATAGAACTTAATTTTACCGCTTTTTTGAATGGAATTTCAAAAATAGGAGAGACACAGTTGATGTCATTATGTAAAATGTGGTTCAATGAGATGAAAATTATTTTTGGTGAATAGTAACTTTTTTACTTTTATTTACCACGATTAAAAGTAAATAGGGTAATTAAGGGTAAAAATGATATTATTATTACCCTAACACATGTACTAATTCTATTGGATAAGTTTAATTCGACCAAAAACAACCTTACGATTAAAATATGACCATTTAGGTCCACTTGGATTAGATTAGGACATTTATTATTAATTTATTTAAAGAAGGATTAAAATAGTAAAAATCAATGTTTAATAAGTAAAACGTTTTTAATATAGGGTTATAAATAAGATAAATTCGACTATAAATATTCATTAGAAAGATAAAAAGATTTAATACATAATGGTATTTTATTTGTAAAATTTAGACTTTAAATAATTTAATTTATTTATGACACAATGATGATGCAGTAATTATCTTATTAATCAAATATTGACATAATTGATGTTATAAATACCCAAATAAATTTAATTTGAGACATTTTATGAATTAAAATAATTTTATATGTTAATATGACATGTTAGTATTAATTTAATTTACTTTTTTAGAACTAATATTTCTGTTATGAGTTTCACAAAAATCACTTACCAAATAGTGTCAAAATTGACATAAAATTGTTTTTAATACAAATATTATATTATTAATTGTTATTTTATTCCTAAAAATATAAGGTTCAGACAAATGTCTTAGATAAGGTTATATATATTAATAATAAACAACTTGGGGTTCTTTTGGCTTGTTATAGGATGTTTATTAACCTTATAGTGTAAGAAAACAAGAAGACACTGTAAAAGAAAAATTATTTAACTTAAAGATAAATTTAAATGATAAGGTTAAAATAGAAACCTAAAGTTGTCTAAATTCTATTGGATGAGAGTATTTCGACCCATCCCCACATTAGCTTTAAAATAACTCAATTGGGAGCTATTAAAAACCTAATATGTCTTTATAATAAAATAATAGTGTTTGTTATTCCAAAGGTGCCCCTCTCCTCCTTTATAAAAGGGAACCTCCTCCCTCTCTTCCTCACACCACTTTGAGCCTTCAAGATCGGCCAACCCCTGCCAAATTCTATTCTCCACTTCCCTAGTAACATCCTAGAGGTTCTGGTATTCTTCAAAGACGAATTTTTGTGCCCTAAGAGGAGGTCTCAAAGAGGCTCTTCCAAGAGGAGGTAATGTTTGTTACCGATTCTTTCAATTTTATTTCTTCTTCCTCTTCTTCTTCTTTAGTTGTTTCATTATTAAGTAATAACATAATTATAACTCATATAATGATATGTTATTATAATTATGATAAAAATATATTTCACTTTCTATCAATCCTACGAAAAAATAAATCACCGCGCGTGCGTATGTATGGAATACCATCTCCACGTCGTGGTGTAATCTATTTTCCAGCACCACCTTACTTGGATGGGTATAATGGTGTAAATAATAACTATATATGATTATTGTAAAGTGATATTGATTCTTAAATTGTATAAATACACTCCAATATAATTCCACGATCATGGGAATGATATCATCGCTCGTGCGTACGTACGGACTACCGTCTCCACGACGCGATGAGATTCATTCTCCATGTTAACCATTCATGAATGATTATAAAGTATATATAATAAGTAATCATGAAATATTTTAAATAATAATGATACTGGATAACTGTATGTCATTCACTTAATTTTATTCAATTCAATAAGGAAACGAAAACATCATTCATGCGTATGTACGGCCTACCGTCTCCATAAAGGGTGTATTTCATTCCATTTATCGATCTTTTATATATATGTATATTCTGAATATATATTATATATAAATCATGTTTTATATTCTGGAATTAATTAATACTGATCTAATTAATCCTATGAATAATTAAATGTCAAAACACGGACGACAAATGGAACGATTTTACCCAAAATGCTCTTTAACATGGAATTTACAAAAAAACAGGTAATATAATGTCACAAGTGAACCATATATGATATAATATCAATGAATATGATTCTGTAATAAGTCAATGACATTATTTAAATCATTATAAAGGAGGTTCGGATACATACTAAGCGTATCGAAAAAAAGGTAAGGGATAATTTTGCAAATCTCATTTTTATCCGAGATTGCTTATTCTTAAGTATTTACTGTTGCTATTTCTATCATGTCCATGTTTTATAAAAGTGTTTTCATGTATGTTTAAATTAATTTTTAACCATTTAGAATTTTACTAAATTTTATGTAAGGAATCATTCTTTTATTTACGTTACTGGGTACTTTTTTTACTTTTCCGACATATGTACGAGGAGAATGTTATTTTTATCTTATACGGCGTGAACGGATTTTTACGATTTTATAAAGCGTTATTTTCATGAAGCTTCCTCCAAAATATTTCATGAATATTTTCAAAAAAATCCTTTTCTATTAAAATTTCATGAAATTTTGTGAAAAGAAAATGATTTTTAAGAATAAAGGATATTTTCCTCAAGAATTTATTTCATGTGTTTTATGAAAACCATTTTTCATCTAAGATGAAATTATTTCATATGTGTACGTTTCAAGTAAAATGTCTCTATGATTTTCATGGTTTCACATATCTTTTGATGAAATGATATCCATTTATTTTATATGGATTATGTGATGATGGGATGATGTTTATGAAACTCATTTTATTTATTGGGTTATTATGAATGATGTATGTTTATTTTGTGGAACAAGTAAGATTTATTTCATTATGAGATAGGTGGGACCTATATCTCCCTCCAATTCATTGGGTAAAGATTTATATCTCATGAGATAGAAATGGCTAGAACGGTATGTTAATCTGGTTCAGTGTTACATGACCGAAATGAGGAGTGAACTCGATTCAGAAAGGGACTTTGTCCACTAAGATGGTCTTGGCAGCAATGCCTTGGCTACTATGGAAATCATGACATGTGCTGAATGGTTTCCAAAATTACATGTTTTATTCCCATTATATTTTATTATGGTTGATGTTCTATTATGATATATTCCTTACGTACTTCCATGATTTATGTCTTTGCTCAATATTTTGATGTTTAAATTTCATGTTCAAGTATTTACATCCAAATGCTTATGGATTGTTTTATGTTATCTATGTTTTCCCTTACTTAGAATTTGAGCTCACCCTTTTTATGTTTTATTTTACCCAGTAAATAAAGAATGGTTTTAGGTAAGGAAACAAAAAGGGGAAGATCGTTATGGGAGATGTTGAAGATATTTCAACATGATTAGAAGTTTATATTTCGAGTTTCCAAAGACACTAAACTATTACGGTCCTTGTGTGTCTGTTTTTGATATGTATTAAGTATTCCGCAAAAGTAATGTAATGTCCATGTACATCAAGCTTCGGGTCTCTATAGTTACCTCATTAAAGAATGTGTAAAATAATATTTAGGTATCTTAAAAATGAAACATAACAAATTTATATCATAGAAAAAGTAAAAAAATGTTTTAAAAATGATAATTGAATTATTGGTATTTTTATAAAACATTAATGTTTATTTTCATATTTATAATGAGAAAAATGAAATTTTAAAAAAATATTTTTATAAAATGGATTCATAAATTAATACCAATTTTTATTATACTGATAATAAAATTTAATGCCACAAGAAGTAGTTTTCCAAAGGGTCATAATATGGATTATAATATCATCTTCAATATTTTTAAAATAAATAAGGATTTTGATTAAAAATTATAATTTTAATGTATAGGAAATTATTTTCATTAAATATATTTCATTTTTAAAATTACACATCAAAAAATGGATTGAGTTTATTTTTGGTAATTTTCTAAAATAGCAGCATTTTCATTGTATAGTGAAATACAAAAATTAAATGTATTTAACATTATAAGCCAATTATATAAATTTTTGAGTCATGGATGATGTAAGAACCCATTAGTTTGAACTAAAATTTAGTAGTTACTATATATAGTCACATGAATCAATAATATTGATAGTTTTGATCCAAAATAATAAACCAATGAATATAATAATAAAAAACACCCATCTCCTCCCCTTAAAAATACAACCCCTCAATAACCCTTGTACTCAAACCTTCTAGGCTTTGGAGATTTCCAATTTTCTACCCAATTCCCTTCCTAATACAATTCCCCAAATCATAGTGTTTCTAGTATAAAAAAACCAATTCCAACTTCTATAAAGAGGTTTTAATGATATGACATTCTAGAGTTAAAATTCTCAATCATTCTCTTTTAAATTCATTATTACATGTAAATTATCTGCATACACCTATCCAAAGTGACATAAAAAATATAATATCATATATGTATATATATTTATATAATTTTATTAATTAAATATATACCATAAAATCCCATCTCTACTCATTTTTTTGTAAAAATGAAAACATGATCTGTAATATGTTGGATCACCACCTTCGTGGATGAAGAAATTTTTATTACCATTATCCCCTTAAAGATAGTTCATAAAACCATTATTATGGATAAATAGTAATATAATATATAAATTAAATTATTTCATATTCTGGAACATAAATATATATAAATAATATTTGATAACACTATACTAGTTTATGAAGGTTGGAAAAACTGATAAAATTAATTAAACATTTTTCATTAACGTATTATCAAATAAATTGTCCTCATTTAATAAAAGATGATATATGAGACCTTTTAAAATACAATATGTTCATTTATAACATATAATTTTATTTCTGTATAATTATTACAATTATACGAGAACTTCCATAATTATATAAAAGTGAACTGATAATAAATCCATGGAATAAACACTTCGAGAACGACGTAATTGATCATTCTAACTCATCAAAATGGACATAAATGAACTTTAAAAATTTTAATAAATAAATTATATGTGGAAGATGTTATTAATTAAGTAAACTATGAATCTAATTTTATTATCTACGACATTATGTTCAACAGAATAATACATTCAGACATATGGTAAGGGACCCCTCTGAACCAATATATTTCATTTGGGTGAATCTTTATGTCTCGTTGCCTCAATTTATCTCATAAATATTATTATATACATATTTTAACTTATATATAGAGATATATATATATATATTAAATACATATATACCTAGCTCAATTCATCCTTCTTTTATATGAAAATATATATTTTAAAATAGTCCCTTCGCAATTCCTCTCGATAAGAAAACCATATTAAATGGAACATCTCCACGTCTTATCAATTTTAAAGTACAGTACATAAAATATTTTAATAATAAAATATCTTTCCAAACCAATCATTTTATTATGAAAACCAATTTTATTTTATTTATGATTTTATGGATGCAATCATTCCTTTCTCATTTTAATGAATCATTATTATTTTCCAGAAAAGAGAGTTTATGTGGAACATTTCTAGAGTTACCTAAAAAATAATTTTCATGTTTCCACTTAATTTTAACACAATTATTCATGATCTATTATTATTTTTCCCCTATTAATGTCCAATAACTATTTAATATATTTATTTATTGTTGACCACTATGATACACCATTAGGTTATGCGTTCTGACATGATTACGAATCCCATTTCATTTCATGTAAAACCATTATGTTTAATAATTATTATCGATTATTAATGTGGAACATATATTTATGAAAATTTTATGATGGGTGATCCATTTTAGAAATCAAATTCATTTGGAAATGATTCAGTCTCATGAGATGTTATGTATGGGATTAGGGAGTAAAACTAATCCATTTTCAGACTATGTCAACCATGTAATACCACCTTGGTAGTTATACATTATTATTGTTTATGTCATGTTGTATTAGGATCACACATTACTATATTTACATGATCATATGATTATAGGTCCTATAAGTTATTCCCCCATATGTTTATTCATGATTTGAGCCATTAATGTTATCATTTTATGACTTCTGACTCGTATACCATGTTTATTCCATTATTGGGTGTTTTAGCTCATCCCATTTAGTCTATTAATTTTAATTAGGTTATCCTATATAGTTATATGATCTAAAATGTAGTTAGAATATAATTATTTATATTATTAAATAGATGGTTTATTTTAGTTCGTTGTTTTCAATTTTATATACATTGACTTCCAATAACACTAGAATTTTAATTCCTTGGTTTCTATTTACTGGATAACTGTGTTTAACTCATGAAATATTTTTTTTAAATGTATAGGTTCATTATAGTTTCTATAATATCATGGTCTAGTTATTTTTCGGTATTTGGACTACAAAACATTAGTAATAACCCTTTGGATAATTCTGTCACCTCAGATGACCAAGATTGAATCTTAGGGAATCTAAAGTTAGGATAAAATTTTCATTTATATGTTATTTATTATAAGTTAATTAATTCATTTTTATAGTCTCATAAGATAATTATTCATGAAACCATTTTTTTGTTAATTGTGTGAAATAATTGAAATCGTGATAACAACGATTGGGATAGGAAATATGATAATTTCCCCAATGATATGTAAAACATGATGGGAATAGAAGCTCAGAACTTCATGAATTTATTTTACCAATAGGGATGTGTTATGAAAAATAAATTTAATAGTGTGTAATGACCTCCTTCTCTAAATAAAAAGAATGTTTCATTCAAATTATTTTTTTGAAAACTGTCTCACATCCTTAGCACATCATCTGATCCATTCATCATTGAGAAATAGATTATAATAATAATTAAAAATATATAGGTATAATAATATCATAAATATAATATATAAACATTAAATCCATCATTATATCTGTCAATTAGATATGATGATGGAAAATTAATAACATTAAAGTCTGTTATACACCCGAATAATGATTTCATTTTCCATTTGATTGATATAGAGACTGATTTAGGTTATTAAATTAACATGATAACATATAAGTATATAGGATACACTAGTTTAATTATTTTAGCATATTTTTAAAGCATTTTAAGGAGTTAGAAGAGAAATTAAATTTAAAATTCATAGTTAAAACCACTATTTATTATTCAGACAACCACTTTATGTTTAACCAAAGGCCTTCCTAAAATGGATTTATAAGGTCAAAAAATGCATCCAGAAAGTGGGTATGTAATTATGGAAGATATATGGGTAGGTATAATTTAATATAAATGGGTTTAGAAGTATGAATGTGAGAGAATAACAGGTGGCCTTTTATAAATGAGGTGAGTGGAAAACTAGTGATTTTTTAAAAGAAAAAGTTGTACCCATGTTTGTTTCATGAAAAAAGGCTAAAAAATGGGAAAAAATCTAAAAAATAAAAGTTAGAAGGTATAAATATTCCTAATATTTTTTTTATAAAATATTTTAGGTCATTATACTCCATATCATATAAGTTTAACCCATAATAAACCTGATTTAACCTTAACTATAGAAATTAATGTTTTCTTTTATTAATAGTCATAATGGTCAAAAAATGAGTTGAAATTCATATTTAAGTTAAATTATAATGATTAATGATATGTAATATATTTTTCCAAACCCCATTCACATAAGTTTACCATTTTAATTTAAAATTAATCCTCCATATTTAATAACAAAGTTGATTCTAAAGGAAAATACATCAAAAGTTTTAAAAAACATTCATATCAAAATTCAAAAGGAAATTGATTCTAATTGAATAAACTGTATTAATATATATATAATTGAATAATGTTACTTTTATAATCTTATTTAATAATTTTTAAGTATTTTTATCATTAATTTAAATGAAAATTCTAAATAAAACCCAATATTTTTCATTATTCACCAAAAAATATCTTATATGAAAATTCTTCAAAACCAACCCAAAGATAATCGTGAAATGATAATTTAAAAAATTAATTTCATTTATAAAAAAAAATTATAATGTTTTCAATAATTAATTTTAATAATTACTACACAATATTCCATAACACTGTTTTTAAGAAAATATTGATTTAAAGAGTAAATTAGATATGTTATTAACTCATACCTAGTAAACACATAAGATGAATATTAAATATTTTATGAAAAATGTAATATTTTAATTTCATTAAAATCATTCATTTAAGGTGTTTTACTTAATTTATTGACGTATAAATGTTAGTGCGCATAAAAATAGTTTTTCTCAAAATGATTTCCTTTATTTTCAAAATAATTTTATTTTAATTTCTAATTAATTGGTCACCCACAATACAATTTTTTATTATTTTGTTAAACTCATTTTTGGGTATGAGGGAACCTACATATCCATTAAAAATTGCAGATAAAAAATTAAAACAAAATCACCCAACATCAAAATTCAACAATATCATCACCAAATTGAGGCCACATCCCGCCGCGAGTCACGAACCCTAAGACATTTATAATTAATTCGCCACTCAAGAATTCATTTCATTTAAATTTCTGAAACATATATTTTCATAATATCGTTAATCCTATTCATACCCTCCATTAAATTGGATATTTTATAATTATCATAATAAATAATAATAGTTTAATATTATGTTGTGTTTCATTAAAACTATGTATTTCATGTAACATAAGATAAACTTGATGTTGTGTGTAATAGAAGATAAACTCATCGTTGTTTATAGTGAAAGATAAAAATTATGTTGAATGTAATTAAACCCAAAATTATTTTTTTGTATAATGAAATATAAATAGGAAATTAATTTTTTAAAAAAAATTAATAAATTTAGGGGTGTTAAATTTAACACCTATAGTGACCTAAGATTTATATAAATAGGCATTAAATATTTTTTTCATAATATTTGATAAATTAAATAAAAATATTCCCAAATTCCATATTAGTATAGGGTATTTTAAAATTTGGAATCATAATCAATAGTTTGATAATACATCTATATATTATTTCGCAAATTTCTTCATAATGACAACCCTTGTTGAAATGTCATAGTTGATTCCTTTCTTCATTTCCTAGGGAAAAGAAATAGAATAAAGGGAAATATCAGATGATAAGTAAGGGTAAAATGAGGATATAAATAAAAATAATATAAACATAAGGTTAATAGATCATAAGAAAAAAATTGAATATCAAACCATGCATGTCAAAGATTATCTAAAAGAGTCATGACATAAAGATTGACTGTTCATAAGACATAAATCAGAAGATAATAAAATAAGATGATCCATGAAAGTATAAAATGGAATAATACATGTAATTTTTTTTACACATAAAAATATTACATTGTGAACATGTAATCAAAGAAACATGTTCACTCGTTATGTTAATGACAAGAAATCAGGCCCTTAGATAAAGATATGGACATGAAACCAGGTCCATGCATAAGCTTATAGACATTAAATATATTTCCATGCATAAATTTTTTAACATGTAATCAATTTAATCCATAAATTTATTAACAAAAAATTATGTTCAAACATAACATTTGGGAACACGTAATCATATTCATTCATAACATTGTGAACCTATAATCAGGTTCACGCATAACATTGTAAACATGTAGTCAGGTTCACTATAAATTTTATCAGCATGACACCCATAGTCCACTATCCCATTAAATTGTAACATCAGCATTGCTTCCTGGCATGATACAACCACTTAGGTTAACATAATTTATTACTTCATTTATTAACAACATTACTACCTTCCCATATTCACAGGGATTCTAGAAAAACAGTATATGTTAATAAACATAGGGGTGATCAACTTAGTGAGTAGATGGACTACCCGTCAAGTTATTTCCACCAATAGAAAGATCATAGAACCAGCCTCCCTAGAGAAGCTAAACATAGAAAGAATGTGGTATACCCCTTGTGTCTTCACCCCTATTTTGAAGGAGGGTAAGAAATCCAGTTGCCTTGAGCAGTGAGAAAATTAATGTGGATAAACAACTGACAAAAATCAGCAAGCCTATAAACATTCACATACAATCCATTTCATCATCCCTAGTGTCCTCCCCGATACCCACTTGCATAAAAAGATTCATCTTGCCACTCTAGGCATCAATTGATGCCACAACAAATAGGCCTACATTCCCTCACATATCACAACATCCATCAATGCTCACATCATAACAAATGAAGTAGGGAAACAAACGTCATATAAATTTGGCTAATGGACCTTAAACAAGAAAGAGGGTAACTTAAAACCCTACAAGTAATTATCATTTATCGAATAACTAGTTCTTTAATCCACTTTTAATTAACCAATTTATTATTCACAGGTTCCATCTACAAGGAACCAAAACTGTATGCTATCACAAATTGATTAAACATGCTGACTGCATCAATTTGATTAGCATCAAATTAAAACTACACCAATTAGATTTATTCACATGCCTCGTTATCATTAGAGAAACAATTATCAACTAATTTTGGATTTATGTTATTTACCTATTTCCATCAAGAATGAAAATATAAACAAAGAAATCCTAGATATCACACTATCTAGCAAAACAAGAGGCAATAACCTATGATCGATATAAATTTATTTATCCAGTTCAAATATTTATTATGTAAATTCCATTGTGATTTAGTGGGATAAAACATGATAATTATACAGTTTCACGTAAAAGAAAATATAAGCAATGAATCCCCTACCTCAAATGGCTCTTGACATTCATTATACGAGAGCGAGCCACACAACAGGTTATGATCACCCCCTTGTGACAACTGTATCCACCCGAGGATGCAGAGACACCACCACACCGGTCAAAACCCAAGAAACCCCTATTAGGATCATGGGTATATAATTACAAAAATAGGAAAGATGAAACCGAAGGAGACATACCAAAAATAATGATGATGGATCATACCTTAAATCGAAGATTGATCGATACTTCTTGGTTGCATAAAAAACAGAGTGGAACCAATCTAAGGAGGAAAGATTGATCACCCAACTCCTATAGGAAGGAATGGAAGGTTTGAGCATCTCACACCTGAGAACAAGGAGGAAGAACTAGGGAGGAGTATATCACATCCCTTTAGAAGATTTAACAAAGAAACAGTTTATGATACACTATAATTTCAATTAAAATAGGACTGTATTAAAGCACACTGTTTGACCATGTAAAAGAATCCCAAGCCTCAGGAAAAATTAATATTGGAGTTATAGCCTTTGAATCGGCCTTAGAGTCATTAAAAAGTGGATTTAAATGTATTTTAGGTCAAAGGAAAAGTTAAAGGAGAGAAACTGTAGGAAGAAGGAAACATTGTTTATGACTCAACATTTGGAAAAGGAAATAGAGGTTCCCGTTGGACCTCACCGTTTTGGATACACTAATCTTGAACTCTAAATTTGGAAAAAAAAATAAAGGCTAATGTTGGACCTCAATGTTCTAGAAACACTATTCACCAACATAAAATTTGGAAAAGGAAATAGAATCTACCGTGGGACCTCAACATTCTGGGAACACTATACATGAACACAAAATATTGAAAAGAAAATAGAGGCTACGGTTAGACCTCACCATTCTGGAAACACTGTTCATGAACTCAAATTTTGGAAAAGGAAATAGAGGCTACCATTGGAAATAACCATTCTAGAAAAACTGTTCATGAACACCATATTTGGAAATGGAAATAGAGGAAACCGTTGAACCTCACCGTTCTAGAAACACAGTTCACATAAGGTTTCAGTTGCACTATTCACATAAGGCTAACAATGACATTGTGCACATAGGTTTACCGTTCCACTTTTCACATAAGGCTACCAATGACACTGTTCACATAAGTTTAGCATTTCATTGTTCACATTAGGCTACCAATGACATTGTTCACACAAGGCTACCATTGTACAATTCACCTAAGGCTACTGATGACAATATTCACATAAGGCTACTGTTGCACTTTTCACCTAATGCTATCGATGGCACCGTTCAGATAAGGTTAACATTGCGCTATTCACATAAGGCTACTAATGAAACTATTCACAAAATGATATCATTTCATTATTCACAAAACATGAAACACTATTCACAGAACTCGAAATTTGGAAATGTGTTGGGGATAAGAAACATAGTCCACTCAGAACACCTCAGACAATTTATTTTTACAATGGAATGGATTAGAGAGGTCTGAACCTTTAAATTAGATACCTCTAAAAATATTCTCTTCCTCAAGAACTAAAAACTAACCAAAAAGGAAACAAAAAATAATTCCAACAACCACCCATCGAGATACCTCTCAAAATATAACAATCCACATGAATCAACCAAATAAATCCATATTATAAACACGAATGGTCTACAAACACAAAGCGGACGTCGTTTTATGGAAATAGTTAAAAATAAAACAACTCTGGGTACTGAGCACGTATCTATGAATCATGCTCTGAGGTACTCTCCTTCATGCCACTATGTAACCACAAGAAATGATCCAAGAGGATAGAACGCCCACGCAACAACTTCTCTTTGTGGCCTTGGATCTGTATAGGCCACTCCTCAAAGGTCTCATCATCATCAACATCGATCTCTCCCCAATTGATGATGTGCGAGTTGTCATGAAGTTAACGATAGAGATGTGACACATGAAAAACATCATGTATCTCGCTCATCTGTAGTGGAAGTTCTACTCGGTACGCCATTATTCCAACATGATATAATACCTCAAAAGGCCCAAACAACTGGGGAGAAAGCTTACTCCCATGACCAATCCTTCGCTTCCCATGACATGGTGTCACCTACATTAACACGTGATCCCCAAAATCAAACTCTAAGGGTCTCCACCATTGATCGAAATATGATTTCTGATGACCCCTCCTTGTCTTCACCCTTCACGAATCACCTGAACCATTGATGTTATATTCTGCACTAGTTACGGTTCTAGAATTTCTAACCCTCCGACCCTAGTCCAGCACAAAGGAGAATGACAATGCTGGAGATACAAGGCTTCAAATGGTGTCATACCAAAGGCAGAGTGAAAGCTATTGTTGTAGGAAAACTCCACCAAGGGTAAGTGCCTCAACCATGCACGTCCAAAATCTCGGACACAAGAGCCTAACATGTATTCCGGAGAATGGATGGTCCGCTCAGTTTGACCGTCCATATGAGGATGAAAAGCAGTTTTAAGGCATAGATGAGAACCGAAATCAAGCTGGTGACCTCTCCATGCCATAGAGGAAAAAGGAGGACCTCGATTAGAAATGATCGTCCTTGGGACTCCATGAAGTCTCACCACCTCCTCCAGATACTACCTCGACAAACCATCCACTGAGTATAACTCCTTGATTGCAATGAAGTGGGTAGATTTTGTTAAACGATCGACTACCACCAAAATAACGTCATGTCCTCCCTATGATCGAGCCAACATAGTAAAAAAGTCCATTAAGATGTCCTACCACATCCACTGAGGAATTTAAAATTGCTGGAGCAAACCACCAGGGACCCGGTGTTTAACCTTTACCTTATGGCAGACCAAACATCGTGACACAAACTCTGAAACCGTATACTTTAGCCCAGGACACCAAAAAAGGTTCCTCATGGCTCGATACATCATTGTCATACCAGGATGCACCACTAATGAAGAACTATGAAACTCTCTGAGAACCGTCTCGTGCATCGCCAGTGGAACAAATATCCTCCCACGATACAACAGTCAATGTTGTTCATCCTCAAACCAACAATCTGGGGCCTTGCCACAAAAAAATCTTTCTCTCCAGACCTCCACCTCTATATCCCCCAAATGGGACTCTTCCACCTCATACACCAGAGATGACTGCACCGTCATCTAAAATAGAAAACCTCTTCCCCCAACATCTCCCATATCAATATGTAATGCTGAAAGTTCTTCCATTACTATCCAGATGACACCAGATTCATGCACTACATCACTACATGACATCCAACTCAGTACATTAGCTACAACATTCCCCTTTCCAGGTGTATACAATATTTCGATGTTGTACTCCTGTAAGAACTCCATCCACCGATGATGTCACATGTATAAGTCATGTTTGGAGAAAACAAAACACAGGCTCTTTTGATTGGTGAATACCAAAAAGTGATCGCCAATGAGGTAATATCTTCACAACATATGAGAAAACACCACAACTTCCCAATCAATATCATGGGTTGCATAGTTACGTTCATTGGGACACAACTCTCGAGACCCATAAAAAAATGAACATTACTACCTTAGAACACACCCTAACCCTAGATGCAATGCATCATAGATAACATCAAACTAAACTCCCTATAATAGAAGACAATGAACTATAGAACTTACTATCTTCTCCTTTATATACTCTAATGCATCATAACAATAATTTTTCTATATGAACTCCTGATCCATCCTAGTCAAAGATGTCGTAGGAGTTTCTTCTTGAGAGAAATTGGATACGAACCTCTTTTATTAGCCTATATGACAAAGGAAACATCACACCACTGAAAATATATTAGAATCTTCCCAAGAGACAACAACTTCTATCTTTGATGGATCCACAACTACTCCATTGTGGGACACAACATTCCCCATGAAACAGACTTCTCAAGACAAAAAATCACACTTCAAAAACATCCCAAACAACTAATGTTGACGAAGAACTTCCAAAACAGCGTGTACATGCTCTGTATGCTCCTCCATAGACATGGAGTACACAAGGTTGTCATCGATGAAAACCACCACGTACTTGTCTAGGAACTCATGGAATAAAATGTTCATCAATCCCATGAACACAGCTAGAGCATTTGTCACACAAAACGACATTTGAACAAAATCATAATGCCTATGACTACAATAGAAAGCAGAATTTGGGATATCCTCATCCTTCACATGAATATAATGACATCATGGCTGCAAGTATATCTTTTATAACAAACTTTCACCCATTATTTGATCAAATAAATCATCAATCCATAGAAGAAGATAGAGATTCTTCATTGTCAGTTTTTTTAAGAGATGATAATAGACACACAATCAAAAACCGTTATCAGCCTTCGTCACAGTCAAAACTGGTGCACCCCACGATGACACACTCGGCTGAACAAAACTGCACTATAACAGACCATAAAGTTTTATACATAGCTCTCCTAACTTAGAAGGGGTCATCCTATATGGAGACATAGATATAAGATATTCTCCTAGTAGTAAATCGATCCAAAACTCGTTCTCTCGTCGAGGGTGTAATGCTACAACCTCTTCTATAAAGACATCAGGGTACTCTCCTTCAAACCCAGAAAATGCCAACTACTGATCCTATGATGGAATCAGCATCATATCATCTGTCATGGATGATAAGGACGGAACACGCCTCTGACCCAACTGAGGGTCTCACTCACCAACGAAAACCACTGGCCCTCTATCCGCATCGAAGAACGCCATCTCCTTCATGAAGCAATCCACGATAGCCTGCACTAAATACAACCAATCCATGCCATGGATGATATCATATGGTTGTATTGATAAACATAGGAAATCTCTTAAATAGTGGTGTTTCCCCAACACTAGATCACAATCTCTACATACATAAAATAATCCATCTCAATATCTAATTAGTGTAGTCAATGCCAATGGCACTGGAGGCCTCTCTACCTCAAGTCCTAAAGCATGGACAAGGGTAGGTGACATGAAGGAGAGTGTATCTCCGGAATCAAACAAGGCATACACCAAGGTAGAAAACAAGAAAAGGGTACTACAAACGACTTCTGGATCACCTAGATCTGAAAATGATAAAGCATGAAGCTGACCAAAAACACCTCCACTTCCTCTCTGACCCTGATAAAGTCCACCACCATGGGTGAACTCTACTCTCTGAGGATGAGGAATGTCATGGGTCTATCCACTGACTGCCCTATATACCCTCTACTGATCTAAAGATACTGCAACATGCTGGTGCTACCTCAGATGGAACTACCTCAATGGAGGAATGTGGAGCAGAACACCTGGAGCACGTTGACTGCTCTGAAAGTTCGTGAACTCTCTCTATAGATGACCTCAACCACCATAAGAAAAAACGTGCTTGATCCCATGGCATAGTCCTAAGAGCTTCTGCCCCCAGAGAAACGAGATGATGAGTGCTGGGACCTACCCTCGGCCGAACGGAACCTCTTCCCACATGAAAACTGGGAACCATATACCATATATCTCTTTTATGATGAATAATGAAAACGCCCCTCTCGTGATGATCCTATTCTGGCCAATGTCCTCTCGATGACCTCTTCCCTTGCCCGCACCACAATATATGACTTCATGAGAAATGGGTGACTTGGTGATGGATCTTTTGACACAACGCCTCCCCATAATTCCTTGACGATGCCTCCTCATTTGGAAATATGTCCGAAGAATATCATAAAAGGTTACTGAAACAAATTGAAAACTCTCGCACATTGGATCCCCCATGTCGAAGGCCATGAAGCTCGTAGTGACTGGATGCCTTCAACATTGATGAAAGAAACTGAACACTAAACTTGTCTCAAAACTCCTCCAATGAGGTCACTGACTCCATGCAGTCCACGAGGAACAAGATAAACCACTGGTTCACTACTCCACATAGAATCATCACAACCAATGACACCTAGTGCTCCATCCAATCAAGGATCGAATTGAAGCCTCTCTTGACCTCATCCAACCAGTCTTCTGTGACTACATCTGAAACGAAACCCTCATACTTCTTCAGACTATGGCACTAAAAATCTCGGAGTTTCCTACTCCAAGTGTCATCGTTGTCAACCTCTACCCAGAGGTGATCTACTGGCACTACCTACCCGACATCTTCTATGCAATCCTGCCAAGGACATAGACCTGGAGCCATACCTATGAAATATCAAATAGTTAGAGGTCCTAAACCTGGAATATAGAATACTCATAATTAATTAATTAATTTTTTTCTTTTATTCATCATAGGTTAACCTATCCCAAGGTCTACCATTTAAAACACAAGCACAATGACGAATGATTCTTGATCATTACCTAGGTCTCTACCCTACAACTTGTATCACCTCATTTAGTAGCCATTGTAAACTTAACGGTCTGTGCATCAGATCATATAGGGCCCTAAAATCAAATGTCCTAGTCGGTCTCAAGTGTTTACATCACATTCTAAACATGACTGACACTATTACCATACCAACCCGTGCATCCTCACTAGTGCTTAACAAAAAACTACAACCTATCCCACAACTATACCTCCGATACCACTCTATCACAAACCTCTCTACACAAGCTGTACCCCTCCAGGGCCGAAATTGTGAGAAGGGAGATAATGAACCCCATGTCCCTCCTCTAGTAGGCCCCGGGTTGGCGACTAACACCTAGGGTATAGTAAATACAAAAATAAGAGGCATTTCCCTCTGAGAGAACACATGCGAAAGAGAGATATAAGATTGAAATCAACCAAATACAACTTAGAATAAAATATAAATGAAATCCCAAGTACACATATGAAATGTCATGCAAAAACACTACAAATGAAAGGGGAAAACTGCAAGTACCCAAAAGAATATAAAAACAGTAGTGACCACAAATCCTGAAAAACTCCGGAAACCCTATGTTACTACTAACCAGCCTAATCTTATACCTGATCCAAGAGATCTAATAAATACTTTATACATACATAGGGTGAGTATAATAGTATAATCAGTAGGATCCTCCATGGAGCCTCTGGTGAAAAGTAAAAAAAGAATGATAAAACACAGTGAAAAACAAATGAAACTAACTCATCACCATAAAAAGTATACTAAGTTCCCATCCTCAACATGGTTAATCTCACCATGTATAACAAACAAGATTATATAATATAACAAAGAATATTAATGGTACCCCACTACTACTTCCCTAGTGGTTTTCTGATTTCACCCACATCGCACGTCCTAAGCATATCTCTCCAAAAAGGATTTCCTGCAGACACCTGGGCAAAGAATCACAACATGATCCTCATGCAAAAAAACCCCCAAATCCATTTAATAATGTAACCCGGTAGTTTCAGGGAGCCACCACATCTTGCATAACGTGTATCATACGTCGGGTATTACACCTGAAGCCATTATAGCCCATACACCGAGTAAGGATCCTCAAGCCATCATAGCCTATATATGTTACACCTATAGTAGTCCATAGGAAAATATATCTAGAATATATGTGTTTGAATAACCACAAGCCATTACATCCCTTTATACACATATATGGGGAAAAATAACTGTTGTGCCTACCAGAACAAGTAACTACCATGAGAAAAGAGTAGGGACAAAGGGGGTAGTCGGCAATATATCCTCCCACCATAATGTTGGGGAAAACACCCTCATGGCTCAGAATCCCCAGTGTGTCATTTTCCCTAGCTGAAGGGGTGGAGTAGTGTATAGAAAAATAAAAAGTACAGAATATTTTATAGCTCACAAAACACTATGGGCATAACCTAGTTTAGAAACAAATACAACTGACGTCTCTTGAACTCCCAGCTGCCACTTCATTGACTGGGTATCCTATAAGCACACAACCATTTAAATAGCTTTATTACATTACTTCATTCCCTTTTTATTAGTTCACTTTACGTTAATTAATTCCTTAAACATTAATTAACCATTAATAGTTCCCCATTAAATTTCAATAGTTTCGCACCCAAAGTCCATTGTCCCTATAAATTGTAACCGTAGCATTACATCCCAGCAAGGTCCACCCCCTTTGGGTTAAAATCATTTATTCAATCATTTATTAACAACATTATTACCTTCCCATTTTACCAGGAATTCTAGAAAAAACATCTAGACTACTAAACACAAGGGGTATCAACTCAGTACGTTGATGAACTAACCTTCAATTATTTTCCACCTATAGAATGATCATAAAACCATCCTCCCTTGAGAAGATAAAAATGGAAATCACATGGAATACCCCTCATTTCCTCGCCCCTTTTTGGATGGATGGTAAGTAAACTAGTTGCCTTGAGAAGTTGGGAAATTAAAGAGGATAAACAACAAACAAGAATCTTCAAGTATCCAATCATTCAAAGCCACCCCGTTTCATCATCCCCAGTGTCCCCCCCCCTGACACCCACTTGTATAAAATGATGCATCACAACACTATAGGAATCAACTTCTGCGACCACCAATAGGAATTCATGCCCCCACATATCACAACACCCATCCAGACTCACATTACAACAGATGAATCGGGAAAACAAACATTATATAAATTATGATTTTGGCCCTTAAACAGGCAAGAGGGTAACTCCGAACCCTACGAGGAATTATCTTTTTTCGAACTATATGTTCCTTAATCAGTCTTGAGTTAACCGATTTATTATTCGTTGGTTCTAACTAAAAGTAACTAAACAATAATATATTAAACGTTGATTTAACATGCTTACTAAATCAATTTGATTAGAATCAAATTAAAATAAAAACAATCATATTTATTCCCTTTCCACTTTATCTTTATCAAAACAATTATCAATTAATTCTGGTATTATGTTTTTTACCAATTTCCATCAATAATTAAAAGATAAACAATGAAATCATTAATATCACACTATCTAGCAATACACGATTCAATAACATACAATTGATAAAAATTTATTTTTCTGGTTCTAATATTTATTATGTCATTTCCATTGTGATCTAGTGTGTTAAAATGAACTATGTATACAGTTGAAGGTAAAAGAAAAGAGAATCAACAAATCCTCTAACACAAACGTTTCACGATGTTCTTTATACGAGAATGATCCACACAACGGGTTTTGATCTCCTCCCCCCATGACAACTATATCTACACTAGGATGCAAAGAAACCACCACATTGGTCAACACCCATGAAAATACCAATAGGAATATGGAGATAGAATTCCATAGAAGGGCATAGAGAAACAAAAGGAGTTGAATCCAATATAATGATGATAGATCATAGCTTATATGGAAGATACACCAATACTGTTTGGTTGCATAAAAAACATAGGGGAACCAATCCAAGGAGAAAAGTATGATCGCAAAACTTCTATGGGAAGGTAATGAAGGATCGAGCATCTCACACCTGAGAACAATGAGGGAGAACTAGGGAGGAAGATATCTCATCCATTTAGAAGATTTAACGGAATAACAGTTTAAGATATGTTTAATTTTACATTAAAAGTGGATCGTATTAACCCACATGGTTTAACAAATTAAAAGCATCCCGAGCCATAAGAAAAATTATAATAGGAGTTATGTCCTTTGAATCGGCCTTATAGTCCTCAAAACAAGGCATTAAATGCATTTTACATCAAAGGAAATATCAAAGGTGCGAAACTGTAGGAAGCTGGAAACACTGTTCATAAATCAAAATTTGTTAAAGGAAATAGAGGCTACCATTGGACCTCATCATTTTGGAAACACTATTCATGAACTCAAAATTTGATAATGGAAATAGAGGCCACCAATGGACCTCACAGTTCTAGAAACACTATTCTTGATCTCAAAATTTGGTAAAGGAAATAGAGGCTACCGTTGCACCTCCCTGTTATGGAAACACTGTTAATGAAGTCAAAATTTGGAAAAGGAAATAGAGGCTACCATTGGACCTCACCATTATGGAAACAATGTTCATGAACATAAAATTTTGAAAAGGAAATAGAGGCTACCGTTGAACCTTGACATTTTGGAAACACTGTTCACACAAGGTTACCATTGTACTATTCATATAAGGCTACCAATGACACTGTTCATATAAGGTTACCATAACACTTTTCACATAAGGCTACCGATGACAATGTTTACATTAGTTTACCATTTCATTGTTCACATAAGGCTACCGATGACGTCGTTCAGATAAGGATACAATTGCACTGTTCACATATGGCTACACATGAAACTGTTCACATAAGGAAACTGTTGCACTATTCACCTAAGGCTACTGATGAAATTGTTCACATTAAGTTATTGTTACACTATTCGGATAAGGATACCGATGGCACTGTTCACATAAGGCTACTGTTTCACTACTAATAGAACTAGAAACACTGTTCAATGAACTAGAAATTTGGAAAATTGTTGGGGATAAGTTATCAAGACCTACCGAAACACCTCAGACACTAGATTTTCGCAAAAGAATGGACGAGAGAGGTCCGAGCCATTACAGATCTTCCATTATCCATTGGTCGGTATATCAAAAAGACATATAATCTAAAATTTCATGCTCCATACCTGACCAACATAATCTTCTTCTCATGTCATAATACATCTCTGTAGAAACTGGTTGAATAGATCGTGAAGAGTTGGGACAATTAAACAAGACTAAACATATTATAGGTACTGGGATTAAAAATCATATCCCAAAGTGAAGAATACCATCTAAATAGAGAGACCAACCTGAAATGGTCTCCCCACCATAATTTTTTTCATGAGTCTTCTAAAACACACCATTATACTACTGAATTTACAAAATAGACTCCATTAAAGATTATGATAACAGATCACTGCTCAAATCCATACTTGAAACATCCTAGAGTGTGTCTAAGTGTAACTGAGTGAAAATAACCATATGATTCCACTCCTCCTTCGATTCCAAAAAAGCCTGTGAGAGTACCCTCCTTTTAGAATCTGTGACAACATTCCCTTTCCCCAGGGTGTTGGTGAGGTCAAAGTAAAATGTCTAAAGATATTATATCTATTGTCTCTATTTGAGATTCATGTATTTTTTTGAGAAGATAAATTTTAGACTCTAATGATATGAGAATACCATGTACTTATCCCCAAAGAGATATTTCCTCTAATATTTATTCACATGCATAAACAAAGAAAGATCTAAATCATGAGTGGGGTAGTTATTTTCATATGGTTAGAGATAAAATGTTCTATAAGCTACCACATGATCATCATTCATCAGTATGCATCCCTAACCAGAAATAGATTCATCAAAAAACACCACATACCCCTTACCAGGATTAGGTAATATTAGAATAATATATGATGTAAAAAGTTATTGGAGATCATCAAAATAATATTTACACTTTTTATCCCATGGGAATTTCATCATTTTAATGGTAAGAGAAGTAAAAGGTGATTCCATATTTGATAAATCCATAACTAACAAACTATAATATTCAGAAAGATCAAAAAAGCTTTGAATTTCAAAGACATTAGGCAATTTCTTCCTTGAAATAACTATCATTACCTTCTTTAGATCAACTAATAATCCATGCTAAAGAATAAAATTCCCTATGATCATCACTTCTCGAATCTAGAAACAATATTTTGAAATCTTTCCATATAGAAAATGAATTCTCAGAATTTTCAAAATAAAACTTAGATGGTTCTCGTGCTCATGCTCAAATTTTGAGTAAACCAGAATACCATCGAATAAAACTACCAAAAAAGGGCCAATATAATGGTGTAAAATCTAATTCATCAAATCCATATAAATTTTAAGAACATTATTCATACTGATAGGAATCATGCGATATTTTTAATGGCTATACCTACTCATGAAGGATGTCTTTAGTATATTAGAATCTCGAACTTAAGATAATGATAATTTTCACAAAGATCAATATTTGAGAACCACTTTTCCCCCTTCAACGGATCAAACAAATCATCCACACATGGAAAATATTGTTTTTACTTATCCTTTAACTGGTTCAACATCCAATATACCATACAAAAAAAATTGAACCATAATATTTCGTGGAAAAGAGCACAGGGGATACCCAAGGAGAAATTCTAGGGGATGGAATCCTTTTTCTAGTAGGTAATCCAACTAAATCATGACATATTTGAGCTCAATTGATTCCATATGATAAGTAGGTATCAATATTATATTTGATCCTGGAACTAGATAATTCCTAAAATCTACCTATATCTCTTGAGGATGATTGAGAAAATCTTTTGGGAAAACATAGGGAAAATCTCGAACAACAATAGGAAGATCATTAATAGAAGAAACACCATCAATATCAAATATAATAGAAACCAACAAACTCCTAGGTTCTGGACATAAAGGTCTTTTTGAACTAGACCTCAGGTCCAACTTTCCCTAAAAACCACGATAGCTCCCATCGGTATTATGAAATGAATCATGATGATGATAATTATCAACCTCATTTTGATGAGCAAAAAGACAATCCATATCAATCATGATGTCAAAGGGATATAGATCAAGAGTGAGAAAATCCCATAAAAACTCTATATCAACTATCAATAACAAACAAGAACACTGTAACCAAAATGTTTCGTATTTTAAATAGGTGTCTCTAACTCTATTATTAATGACATAAGTTTTGTTTGATGTTTAAGCACATCAAAAAATCACACGGATATAAACTATTGGGAGGCACCAATAACAAATAAAGGAATTTATATTGAATATGCAATAAGTAAAATACCTCTCACTATTTCCAAAACTGCATCAATATCCATTGGAAACTCATATACTCAATGTAAATGCTTCAATCCTCAGGACTGTGGTGGGTGTCCTATATTCTATGAAGCCTCAGACTACACTACTATTTCTTTTAGAGCTGATGACTCCTGACCATAACGGGGCATATTCATAGCCTAAAAAAGAGTTGTAGATGAAAAAAAATTCCACAGATGTTTCACATATTCATGAGAATAGGACAATAACATCTGGCATGAACTCCCTTTCTAAAATGATATCAAGTTAGAGGCACACTATAAGCTGCAACGAATATTGCAGAGGAGGATCACTACTGAGACCCACCTCAAACACTTCTATGATGATTCTTCCACTTCCTCTTCATCCCATGCACACCACTAAAGCTATCACTATTGGGAAGAGAAGTGGTGGTAACACCCACATTTCCTACCATATTTATCTCAGCCATCATTACATTGTCTACTGTCTCTGCATAGCTAGAAATCATCAACATGAACACCTATGTTCTAATATCTGATCACATACCATGTAGTTATTTTTGAGCTTTTAGCTAGTAATTCATTACCATGTCTGGAGAAAAAACGGACATGATCAAAAAATCGCTTGGGGTTTGTCAACACCGAATGCACTTTATTCTACAATGAAATGAACTCCAAATAATTTTTCATCAACAATGACATTGGACAAAACAATTGATATAATAGGATTTTGAATCCCTTCCAATCCAAGTCTGCATGTCTGTATTCCTAGAAAATAGAGTCCCACCAATGCTTGCTAGGACCCTCAAGTTTTAACGCTTCACACTTCACCTTAATATTTTTATGTTTCTCCAGGGATATAAAGATTTGATCAATACTATCCAGCCAACACTCTACATCTTGAGGTTCATTAATTCCTATAAAGGATGGTGGCCTCTCACGCAAGAACTATCATGATAGATCTCTCTATCCTCCAGCTCTGGGTTGCAATTCAACAACCATGTTCTAAGAATGCGGCATATCCTTATAGATAGCACAAGCTGTCAATATGATATTATTAATGAGATTCTGATCTATAAGTGGTTTCACTTGAGGAGAATCGATTGATCCATCTTGAGGAACTCATGCAAGACATCTTGGAGTCATATTGCTACATGCCGAAACATAAGAACAATTTGACAAAAGAACAAATATTATTCCAAACTAGAAAAACCATTAGTAAAAACTAATATTAAAAAACCAATACATGAGACACACATCCCAATGTCCCATGGAAAATTTATTCTCTTCATAACAAGAGATGGTCATACACTTATCACAATATACCTCTCAAGTCATGATAATCTTATCTCTAGTCTAAAAGATGTCCCAAGACATGAACTATTGAGGGAAAAACTCTCCCTTAATACCCAACTATAATGAACTGACCTAGGTTTCCGTTAATACAAGTTCATGACCTGATCTGTCACATACCCAAAGTGTGTTCCTGATCCCCACTGGCTGGTCAAAAGCACTCAGGCATCGAACAATAAAACTGCGGGAACAATTTCACCCAACCTGAACAAACAGATGTCCTACAAATATATTTCAATAAATAAATAGTGTAGGAATAGAAAATATATTTACTTTAAAGGTATGGAAAATAGTAGAAAAATAACATTAATAGTATATGAAACTCCAATAGACAAGTCCATCTACAAGGGACTACAACCAACAGATACTCAAAGACATGGCGTGGAAAAACCCCAACAATCTCACAACAAACTACCCATCCTAGATAACACAAACCTCACCACAAAATTGTGAAGCCTTGACTTTCCATGCACTGGATGATACACAATGTTATATGTACTACTGAAGAGGTGTACATGGTGTGAGCTAATTGGCTCAGTAGCATCCCACTAATTTGTTCCACAACAAGTCTCTATATAGAAAATTGTGTATATTCGTATTTAAATAAATCATTGTCATGATAAGATTTAATGTCGTTTTATAGAAAAAATGGTAAATATTTCCCTTTTCTACAGTTTTAAACAAAATTATGTATTTCTATTTCAAAGAACATTTTTCCATATAACTTTCCATAGGAATAAACAAACCTATCAAGGATAACTCAGAAATCCATGAAATACAAAATATAAGCATAGGTATTACGATACCAATGAATACTATAGTTCTAGGCTACAAACTACTCATAAAACAATAATCAAGTGCATAAAAACATATCCTAGAAAACATATCTATGAAGTAGAGTAATACCCATGAGTATCCCCCCCCCAAGTGTCAATATTGGTACCCTAGAAAAATATGCCTAAGAAACAAAGAGAATCCCCAAGACAACACCCCTTAATAATAAAAAACAATGTAAAATTTCCTCAAGATAAACCTTCCACCTACGTACCCAAGGAATCCCACATGACATTTTTCACAATTTATTTTGATTCTATGAAAACCATTCAAAACCATTTCAAAAATCCTTTTATCAAAATCTAGGGAAAAACAATTTCTCTTTCATAACCTTTTTCAACACAGAAAAAAATCATGCCAATTTCATAAATCAATTTATAATGCAATAGAAATCAGGTTCATTATTATAGCATAGATATGGAACCACGAACTTTAATTCTTAGGTTGCACATGCCCACAATAGAACCCAAATCCAACGAAACCCAAAAATGTTAACAAAGTCCCTTGAATCAAATCTACACATCTTAGGAATGATCTAAATCTAAACAAAATAGGTCAAAGGAAGAGAGGAAACTCACATACCTTAATGATGAATGCCCACCACACCACAACCAATTCAGGAAAATGCCAATAGATTGAGATCTCACAAAAAACATAGAAGCAGACAACAAGGATCATACCAGAATGATAATCATGTCTAGTAATACAAAGCTAGGTCGCTACCATAATCAAATGCAATGATAAACTATAAAGAGCAGTTACCTAGAGAATGCATTGTAGAGGCAATGAAGATCCATAAATGATCTAATCGATCCAGAAGGAGGGGAAACTCTGAAAATATCTAAGGAAGAGTCTAGGGTCAAGAGTGAAGGAGTCTGGAAAGAAAGGGCCGAGCCAAACTTCTAAACACGTAACTTTAACATGGGTGTGGGTTGAGTCATGATGTGTGCCCCTTGGTAACATCCTGTAGGCCACACTGGATATACACACCGAAAACCCGTCACCTCAGGTTTATAATCCAATATTTAAACCCTATATGACATCTACCTTTGTTACACGATGTGTAACTTCTCACGTAGGATCTCCATATTCAATACATGTACCTCTAGTATACAGTGTATACTAGCTATGTAGCCTATAGAAAATTTAGAAAACCACTCCTATGGACATTGAACCAAAAGGGAACATAGAAAGATGGAAAACTTACCTGATCAAGTTAACATGATGTTACCAAGCATTTGTTTTCATTTATAGGTGCCAAATTTCAATCATTATTTTTCATTTTCAGATATGGATCTCAGGGTTTTAGATTTTCCATTGTAGGATCTAATTTTATTTCTATATTTTTCCTTCGATGGTCAAATTCTGTTTTGCTTATGTTTATGTTTCGCGGTTTTCCGGCTTGACTACTATTTTGGAGATCAGATATTGGTCTTTGTAGTTTTTGTTTTGAATCAATTTTCTTCACTTTATATATCTATATCCCCGCCATTCTTCACTATTTTGAATCTATTTTATTTGTTGGTACTGAGAAAATTGATTTAAGAAACTATTTCTCAGTTTGATGATTGTACTAATATGCAACAAAAGATAATTTTATACAATTCATTTAAGGGAATTTATTGATTTAAATTCTATTTTAATATTATAATTCAATGAGTTTTCCTTAAAAATTTATTTTCTAAGAATTGCGCGCTTTGATTTTATGATAAATTTTAGTAAGGGTGATACCATATTTATTTATTTTCAATGTCTCTCTAATTTCAAAATTTGTATAGTGTTGTATTTATTTTACAATGTTGTGATATTCCGCTATAAGATTACATATATTATTATAAATTTAATTTACTTTTATATATATATATATATATATATCATTCTATCTATTTATTTTTGTTTTCAGAACATATAATGTAAGGTTGATTTTATAATTATTTATTCACAAGTTATGGTTCTAGATTTTAAAATTGGGAAGGGATTATATTTATTTTCTTTAAAATTATGTCTAAATGTGATTTTATTTAAATTATATGTATTATAAATTCCATGATATATATATATATATATATATATGTGCTTAAATGTGTATGGGATAGATGTTGTAAGGGTTGGTTTGTTTTTCTACATTGTTTCTGATATATCTTATTGATGTGTATTATTATTTTATTCCAACTTCCATATGGACCTCCCTATAATTTCATGGATGGGTCAATACATATTAGATGGTTTCCCAAGAATCCTAGGTTGCTACATCATTTTTTCCAAAAAAACAGAATGAAAGTTATCAAATTCTATATATAAGAATTTATTTTTAGTTATTCATCATTTTAGGTCTATATATTCATTTAATTAATAGTAATATAATTTATACTTAAATAAACAATTAATATTTGTGAACTCATGTTACATTCAAAATAATAAAAATAGGTAACTATATATACATTTTTTTGAAATAATTAAACTTTACGAAAGTTTAAAAATTAAATTTTATACATAGTTATCCAGAATAATAATTATTTATATTTAATATAAATAAAAAAAATTATATATAATTTTTTTAGTTTGATTATAAAAAATTGTATTAAAAATATTCATCGAATAATATATTGTATATTTAAAAAAATTTAAATATGAAAAATAATATAAATATATATATAGTTATATTAAAATAAAGTCACTATTAATATATATATAACATATATATAATATATTTATGTAGATTCACATTATCTTATTATCTAATGAGGAGTGACCTCTATTTTATAGGTTTTGAGGGAGGAAGGCATGATACTCATTCAGGTTTATTACTAATTAACTATGTGAAAATTAAGTATATAGATCCATGGACCACTTTTTTCAATCATATAAAACCATATCATTTTTCAACAAAATAAAACCTATTAAAAAAATGTTTTATAAAAAATAATATAAAAAAATCCTTAACCAATTATTTAATAAAGTTTTATTTAGATCCTTATGGATAAATCTAAGGATAAAAATGAAAGTAATTCATAATTAACTGCAACTGTATATAAAATAAAATAAATTAAATTTAGTAACATACACTCGTCATCTAAAATTAAACTATAGAAACCCAATACCCCTTGACTGCATAGCACTGTAGTTGCGTATTCCAATATTCTATCTCCACCCTCTCCATTTTATTCCCGACTTTCACTCTACCATTTCTCAATTTTTATGGAGATTTTCTCTAGAAGGGGTTAGTGGAAATAGAGGTGTTGAGTTAATAACTAGTTTCGATGGTGTAATTTTCACAAATGGGAGACATTTCCCCTTTTAGTTATCACAATGAAGTAAAGGGGAGGTATTTCCCCTTGTACATCATATTATTATTTAAAAGGGTAAATGCATCTCATTTGTGATAATTACACCATTTACACTAGTTATTAACTCAACACCTCCATTTACCCCAATGTTTTATAATGAAAATCACTACACATGCAGAGAAACGATAGAGTGAAGGGTGGGAAAGAAATGGAGGGGGTGGAAATTGAAGAATCAGAATATAGAACTGTAGTATTGTAAATCCCCTGATTCATGGGTTCCTACAACATAATTTCAGATGGCATGCTTATGTTACTAAAATTATTTTATTTTATTTGATGTGTAGTTAGAGTTAATTATTAATTACTTTCATTTTTATCCTCTAATTTATCCATAAGGATCCCAGTACAACTTTACAAATATAATCAGTTGAGGTTTTTTTTATATTGTTTTTTGGATAAAACATTGTTTTTTAATAGGTATTATTCTATAAATAAATTATACGGTTTTATATGATTGAAAAAATAGTCAATGGAGGCATGTACTATCTTTACACTTAGGGAAATAATCTGTAAGTCATTTGAGATGTGTAGGAATTAGTCGTACCTCAATTTGATTCATGGTGTGACCGATGTGACTCTAAGTGCATATTTTTATTTAAAAATGAAATCATATTTCAAATAAATAAAATATAAACTCATCATTATTCCCAACCATGAATGTCAGTTATTTAAGAACGAACGATATAAGTTTGCAAGTCAGTAGTCTATCATACACATGAACGATGATTGTGTATCCCATATGATAGAAGTGTGTGAAATTAAATGTTATACCATTAACATAAAAACATATCAGTATATTAAAGATACATTTTTTATTGTAAAATAAAAATATAATAATAAGTATAGTGTTGGATAATGAAAAAATAAAAGTTTTTACTAAGGAATGTTACCTATTCATTGGTGGACTTCCACTAGATCTCTTTTTAAAGGATATAGGATTGGTATTTTTTTGAGATGAAAAATTAATGTACAATGGTAGAGTGAATAAGATATGTTTTTTTCAGTTATTTTATGATATTTAAGGTTTTAAAGTCAAAATGGGGTGGTGAGGGGTTGTATTTATTCTTTTGTAGGGGTTGTTTAAAGTGGTTAAATAATGATTATTCTATATTTAAAGCAAATTATATTGATTTTGAATTAGTATCAAAGAAATATATTGTTAATTAATGTTTTTAGTATTATTAATGCCAATAAATACCTCAAACACCAATTAAATGTGGTAGTTTTTTGGTATTCTAATCCTTTACCTTTTAACATTAACATGTTTCATTTTTTACGTACACCGTGAAAAATAATTTTTTTACCATGGTAAAATTTATATAAATAAAAATGGAAGTAAACCTAATAACTAATTAGTAACTTATAATCCAAAATATGGAATCTATTTTACCAATATAAATTCAATGTATTATCAGAAATTGATTTAGAATTGATCGGAAAGATGTAATGGAAGAAACATTTTGAAAGTGAAAAAGATAAAATTATTGAAATGTTTTTATATCCAATTTCAATGTGAAATTTATTAAAATGAACTAAATTTTATTTATTAATTCTAATTAAATAATTATTAATTAAAATAAATTTAAAATATAATTATACTATATAAATATATTAGATGAAAAAATATTTTAGAGTTAAAATTCATTTTTTTCACTATTCACGAAAAATAAACCTTCTTCAAAAACTACTAAGAATTAACCATTAGATAATTTTGATATTTAACTTTTGAAAATGTATTTTATTTTTTCAAATAAAATTTATAAATGTGTCAAAATTTAGTTATCATACTACTTCTCCATTAAAAGGTTGACCAATTTCCTTTTAGAAAAATATTGTTTCTTCTGATAGAAATTGGATTTATTCTTATCATACGTATTAAAAACTAGTTGGTTGAAATTAAAAAAAATTATAGAATATATGACATATAATTTTCATCAATTTCTTTATTTAATAATGATTAATTAAAATCATTATGATAAAATTCCATTATGGGCATAAAAAATAGTTTTTATAAAAAGAAAACATTATCTATAACTGGTATTTATTTCCACTTCACACTAATTTTTTTCCAATGAATTCATTTTATAAACATGATAAAACTATATTTTCAAAATTTTATTAATATCATTAATTACCAACATTCTTACAACTTGGTGGTATCTATCAACATTAAATAATAAAATATAATCATTTTTTAACATCGATGTTCTATATAACTAAGCTATCAAATAGATTAAATTTATTTAAGTAAAAGATACATACTGTAAAATAAAGACATATTAAAACTCTATTAAAATTATTTTCCCCTTTAAATTCATCACTTTGGAACCATGAAATAAAGATAATTCTAACTCATTACATCATCAGGTTCCCATATAGCTTCCGTAGGCTAGTGGATTTTCCACAAAAATATGATCAGGTTAGTGGTCTTGTTTCATTTAACATTCTCTGTATGGTCTAGAATATCAATTAATTATACCTTTTAAAAAATAACTTGATAAATAAGTAAAAACTCTGAGTTTTGTAATGATTAATGACTAGGTATGTAATTCATTATTATAGATACATAGAACTGATCATGAGAAAGAGTTATGTTCGATGGACGTACTAATTGATAGGCTCCCATCCCAACATGTTCAAGAATTTCAAAGCTACTATTATTCATAATGGTTTGCATTAAATTGTTTTTTACGAATAATTTCATCCTTTTGTTATGATTTTATAAATTTACTCTTCATCTCATACACTATGAAATAAAGATGAATTTTTTATGCCTGAAGAAAAAATGGATTAAAATATCCACAATATAATGAGATGTAATTACTTATATCAATAGTTATCATCATAAAAAAGTGGTTATCAATATTTATCTTATATGAATAAATATTCATGTTGTTAATTAAAACATTAATGTCAATTTTTTTTCAAAATTTGTAATCAATCTATTATATAAATTGATTACATTATAACCCTAACAACATTAAATAATTTTTATGGAGGCCACTATATTTCCAAAAAATAAATATAACACTAAATCTAAACAAATCATTAAGATGTTCTTAATAGCCACATTTCAAATATGAGAATACCTTGGACATGTATCTTCAAGAGTCTTGATAATAACCACAAATACAATTAAACCAAAATGAAAATTATCATAGATCCTCATTACTTAAATAAATACATATATTGATTAATTTATTCGTTATATTATAAAATATTTTATACTCCATAATTAATAACATATACAACGTTTTAAATATATCGTTAATTAGTTTTCGGGTCATCAATAATATCTAGTTTACATTAACAACATCAATCTTCCCTTTAACCAAATTAATCACCAATTTATAGAAATAAGAAACATATTATGGGTTATCATCTCATAAACATGTGTTTTTTAAGAAAACTCTCTGCCCAATAAATCATTTTTCATGATCAATAGTACTATTCATAATATAATTTGAAATAAATAAAGAAAAACTATTACAGAACAATCCTTATATGTTTCATGATTCATATAACATAATTAATGAATTCCCATACACTAACACATCAATCACTATATATCAATCATAAACCATTTTCGATGATTCCGCGTCTTATTATTTAATGTCTTTTTCCTTTTATAGGTTATTAATAGTCTCTTCATCATCAGCACTATAATCATTAATCCTAACAAATTTCATATTATCTCCATGAACTTTTCACCATGGACATCTATTCATATAATTCCCATTCATTCCGCATTTAAAACATTATACCATTGATGATTCATCAAGGAAACCACTATTCATAGTGATTTTTATTTTTCCTTGGTAATAACATTCACTATTCCATTCTTATATACACATAAAAATATTCTCATTCCTTTTATATATTCCCTATAGTGCTTATTACCACATTATTCATATACACGAAACTGAATCTTCATTCTTTCATAGCCTCCACCACCCAATAACTCAATGAACATTATGCTTATCTTACTTGGTGAGTCTGAGAGTTGGTTAAGGTGCATATTTTTAATCATATATCATGATAAATTATTATGCATCATAAAAATAACCTTCAATAAAGTTATTATCCCATTTGATTTCTCATCAACAAATTTTCCATTATATTCTATGTTAATTCAGCTCCCTCTGGTTCCCACCGCTATCTAAAACCAAACTGCACTATGTGAGTAACAATTTTCATAGTGGGAGACAACATAATCAAGAAAAATAAATAATATGATATCTAAATCATTAAAAATTATATTAAATATATTAAAACAATGACTTAATCAAGGCCATCCATAGTTATTATTTAAATCCTCTATTATTATTCATAAAGAGTTTGTGGATTTCCAAATGCATATCCCCTAGGTGTAACAAACTAGGTGTATAATAAGGCTAGATTTTGTAAACTTGGCGACTATTTAGTCTTGATCAATACACCATTTATGAATTTATTATCCATAGGAATATTTGTTTCAGCCCCACATCTAGTAATAGTAACCAGAAATGGAGGTATTATCATAAAACAACATTTTATTTACAAAAATTCCATGAATATTTCCTATACTTTGACTCATCCATAGGCCTATCCATTTAAATCTCATTAGGAATCTCAAAACAAATATTCACACCCTTGATTATAATGGATAACAACACCTTGATCTGATACCCAATGTAATGATTCAAACTTCTCATACATTAAAATTACTTATGAATAGATTAAAATTCATTAAATAATAAATTGATAAAAAACACAACTGTTTATGTATAGTGAAACTATAAACAAGGAAACATAAACAACTTTTCTATAAGTGAGCTACCCCATCTCTCTCTATGTTATTAAAAAATATCACCCTTTTTAGAGATATCATACATAACTCATTTAATCACATTTATTGGAATGTAAACATAAGAAACAGTGATTATATATACTCATTAAGGGTAAATAAGGGGAATACATAGACATAATATTATCATAAGGGAATGGGAACATGAGCATGATATATAAAAACCATACTCTATATATCAATGATAAAAATCTCGAGTCATGTAATAAATATTGGTAGTTCATTACACATGAATCATAATAAATGTAACGATCATGATCCATGAGATAATAAAATTAAAATAAGACATGGAATTATGTCATACACATATACATAAAAAATAAATTCCATATTTGTAAAGACTTATTTACAAGGCTATCATAGAGTAACGAGATAACTACTCATACCATCGTAGTAGTAAAGGTTCACTGTCAAGATTATAATAGTGGTGAATGTCCCGTAATAAAATGGGTTAAATATAAATTCTTTTTCTAGTTTGCATCATGGGATATTAATCATTACATAATTAAATGAAGGTAGATATTATTCGAACCCATTATGGGTTTTAATGTTACCAACATCCTTGGTGATAATGTGACAGTCGTCCTTGGTTATAATGTAACCACATTCACATAATGAAAATCATACATTCGTGTTTTGTACTAACATAAAACAGTCTTCATTTATGGAAAAATGAAATGAAATGGGGTTTATAAAATTTTCCATGAAACATTTCAACCCGGATGCCAGTAAACCAATGCTCTGAGAGTGTTCATTTGAGGCCTCAAGTAGGCACCTCCATAAGCAATTGTATTAATACTAGTTGAGTTGGAATAGGGTATGTTCATAGATATACTATGCCATCATATATAAGTAAAAAATAGTTGAAATATCAAGATAACTTCTGGAGCAGTAAATAAAATATCACACCCCGACCCAATATCTTGTGGTCTCTGTTATTTTATTTATATTTGAGTCTTTTGGTATCATAAACTTTAAAAACATAATAAAATAAATCAAAAATAAATAAAAGTGATTAAATGGAAAATGAATTATTAATAATAAAAATGATAATATTATTATTATGGGTATTATTATTATTAATATGTTAATAATAATAATAATAATATAATTAAATAAATGTTTTTTTGTTTTTTTTTGTTTTTGATTTTTTGAAACCCTTGGTCTCTTCCTCCCCCTATCATTATGTGAAGCACCTCCCATCCTCTTACCCCTTATGTGACGTGACCCCACCTTCCCTCTCTCTCTCACGCTTCCCACCACTGGCCAAGGGACCTCTGACATGCCTCTATACTTCCTTTGGTGATGGCTCCCATCATGCACGGTTAACCCTTCCACCTCTCTCGTGTAGCAAATGTCCCTCTTTTTCAGGTGACCCAACCAACAAGGAGAACCTATAACGCACTGCTCTCTCCCTCCGACGACCGAATCTCCTCTTGTTTTGGTGCGAGAATCCCTCATGTGAACCTATTTCCCCTTCCCATTCCCAGATTTTTCTATTTTATTTTATTTAAATGGGTTTCACATTTCTTGGACGAACCCTAATGTGTCTGGGGTTCTTATTTTTGTCGATACTTATTATTTAATGTTTTTTGTGTTTTGTAGAGGCCGGTTCTAGCCACTACTGACATGGCCTGTGGGGTTTCAATGGTTTTAGGTTAATGGTTTTTTAAATTTATTCACTGTCAATTAATTTTAATTTAGGGGATTTCTGTTTTTGAGTTTGAGCAATAAATTTTGGTTGTGCGGGTATTTTCCGCATTGTTTTGAGCTATGCATAAAATTTTTTATATAGTGCATTGAACTCTTCTTTGTGTTTTTTAGTTACAGGGTTTATGGTAACTCACCTAGGTGTGAATAGGTAAGTATATATGTATATGTGGGTTCCTCCATTACATGTATAATCATCAATGGATGTGATTGTCCATGAATGGGTCTAGGTGTTCCCATGTATATATATGAAAATGCATTTGTAGGTGAGTGGAGACTACTATATGCATATAAGCATATATAATAAGGATCCCCTTTCACATGTTAATGTCCATAAAGGTGTTTTCATAGGAGATAAGTGTCCTTATATGTTTGTGAAGGTGAATATGCTTAGTAGCGGAGCATCAACTTTAAGTTAGAAAGTGCCAAGGGCTGAATGTTTGATTTGGTTCCACTATGAGGTAGGTCCCCTATGCATATGCCTTTAAATTGAATACCTTAATTACTGGAGTTCTTTTAAAAACTGTTTTTACTACTAAATAGTTTATGTGTGATATGAAAAGTGATGGTGGTTCTTGATGTTGGACATTCTGTTGTTTTTCATGTTCTCTTTGAGAGTTGACATGTGTATTTTACATTAAAATATGATCTCATGCTTTTTTATAGTGATAAATATTTTAAAGTATTAAAATTAGTTTCTAAAATGGTTCTAGTTTTCTAGAAGGTATTTACCATAATTTTTAGTTTGTATTTTATTTGTGAAAGTGGATTTAAAGGAATACAGATTCTTGTGAGATTTTAGAAATGGGGAAATTAAACAATTTGGTAATTTAGGAAAACTATATAGTATTTGGTGTGAATTAAAGGTAAAATAATGACTTCCCTACCTTAAATTGGTTTTTTGGGTTTAAGGATGGTTTTAACTTGTTATAAAATGTCTGAAGCCTTTTTTAATTAGAATTTCAAATTGCTTTAGAACATGAATGTGTGGGGTGAGCATGTTTTCTAAAGAGAAGTTATTCTCTATCAAGTAATGAGGCCCGTTTTTTCACTTGAAAATGATTTGTGAATGGGAAAACCCACTCTTGAGGTATGTCCCATTGTTTTAGAAACATGATATTATTGAATCTATGAATTTTGATATGTGCATAGTAAAGGGACATGTGCATTTTTTGCGTGATGGAAAAACGGGATGTACTAAAGGAGGGAGATTATGGTTGAGAGGGTTGGTGTTGTTTTGAATAAAGATAATGATGTATTAATTTATATTAGTTTGATGAATACTCGCAACAACATGAAATAGAGAACATGAGAATCCTAAGGTATCTTGGTGGGAAGACTAGGAGTTGTATACTAGATGATTCAAAAGTGGTTCATCCCTATTTCATCTAGTAGGATTGATGCGTCAACACTAACTAAATATGTGATATGATTGGATACCACTAGGACTTGGAATGTGGTTCCCTTAGTGGCTCATGGTTGAGAACATAGTTGGTTGTGGTTTCTAAACCACATCAGTTGGTCATGGTTTCTATACCACATTTCACTGAGGTATGAGGTTCCTAGGGTCCCATTTGTGCCTGTTACATATAGGTATTGACCATGGTGCTCACTCAAGATATGGTTTTTGTTAAATGATTTTCATTTCTATTACTTCAAGATTGTTTCCACATTGTAAAATCCTTGTTTTTAATTTAAATTTTTTTATTTGAAAATATTAAATCAAGCTTGGAAACTATATTGAAAATTTAGTGGAATAGAAATACATTCCTTAATAATGTAAACTTATGAATTGAATTTAAAAATAATGAAAAAATTATTTTATTACATCTTATTTTCAAAACTAGCATGAGTGGGCTTCTTCTTAAAGGAAAGGGTAATTTGTTTTTTTTCTCTTTAGCATTCCTATTTAGTATCTTAATGCTCACACCTAATTTATTTTTTTAGTTTTATGTTCCTCTAGTTTTGGTTAACTCTTAGATAGAGTGTTTCAATGTTCTGTGTGGACCCATAGGATCACTTGAGGTATGTCCCTTTGCTTAGTTTATTCCTTATTCTGCTTCTAGATTGTTGATTTTATTTTATTTTATATATATATATTTTTAGTTTTTAGGGTTTATCATTATTTTTATGGGTCCAATCATTCCCAACTAGTTTATATTGATTCATGAAACTAGTTTCTAGCCCATCCGGATCAAGAATGATCTTCGGTCCTTATGGAGGGCCGGCATGGGTGACCAATTCAGGGTTTTCCAAGGTTGGTTTGTAACAAAATGGTATAAGAGGAGGACCTTGTTTTTTGGGGTAATAGGTAGCTTGGTGACTAGGTGTATATGGATTCAAGATGTAGGTGCGGGATGGACATCATTAACCCTTTCCCATCTCAACAATCTAGTTTCTAGTGGTATTCCGGGATTTAAACCATTATTTTACATGGTCTATGTGGATAAGGGATGAAAAAGGATCTATGTCGATGTTATGACAAAAACATTCATATATTAGAGACCCATGTTTAGATCGAGTGACCGATTCAATAATGTTTCTATGTTGTATGATCGCTCATATCATGGTTTTCTCAGACATGTTTTTGGGTTCCCATAACTACTAGTTTCTTATTTCTAGATGTTTTTATGTGAGATATGTTTTGTCTTAGTTTGGGATGACTTGAGTGAATTTCAAAAATGAAACTGGTTTTCATGAAAAGGGGGTTTTAAAAGTAAATGTGGTTTTAGAGTGGTTACTCAATTTTTGAAATGGAAATTGTTTTCTCATAGAGGAATGTGTGGTTTCAAAAGGAAAAAAACCAATGGTGTTTTGGAAATAATTTTAGGTTTGTGGAAATAATATTAGGAAAGTGAAATAAAATTACATGGGAATTTAGATATAAGTTGCATAAATGATGATTGGTAACTTCAAATTAGTTGAGAATTTGATTTTAAATAGAATGATCTATTTTGGAAAAGAGAAGTGTTTTGAATCAAACCTTGGTACACCAATGAGTGATAACATTTATGAATGTACGCATGTGGCATGGGGATAATTGGTGGTATGTGTGGATGGGTTCTTGATCTAGCAGAAGGATATATATATATATATATATATATATATATATGAGAGACTTCATGGAATATCAATGGTGGATATTTAATTTATTTTGTTTGTAAAAATGATTTTCAAAAAGTGTAATTTAAATTTTTTTAAAAGTGACTGAGCAATTGTATGGTGTTTCTATCCATGTTTGGTATCCCTTTTCACGAGATTTTGGTTTTTTCATGCTGATTTGTGGCCAGAATGATGTCTTTAGTTTTAGTTTTAGTTTGTGAATGAAGTGTGGAATTTTAATTTCTGATGCATTTTGATTCAGCTTTGTGCCTCTTATTTTTGAGTATACAACCCAGAAAATTCACATCGGGTTCTAGTGAGTCTTTTCTAGTCATTGGTTCTACCTAGAATCTTAGCAGAGTGGTGGAATTGAGTCATTTTATTCGGTGTTCATATTCTATGGCGATCATGATTTATTGAAGTTAGCATACTGGATTGGTGAAATAATTTGTTTTTTTAGGGTATAGGGAACTTCCAAATCTATGATAGCTCGTGCCGGTTCAAGTTAATTTGTAGCTTCAACTTTGGATTGGTTTAAGAGATAATCCATGCATCGTTTCATGATGGGGTGTATTTGAAGGTGTTTCATATAATTTTCATCCACTCGTTTATACCTAAGGAGGTGTAGGTAAGGAAAGTGGTAGATCTCGTGAGTTTCCAGCAAGACCAACAAACAATGAAGGCCTACATTGGGCATCACAAAGAGTTAGTTCATTTTTTATCTAATGATAACATCATGTATTCAACTAAATTTTTTCTTCTGTGGGACTTAGTTAAAGGATCAAGGACTGATTCCTTTTTTTATTTTGGGAAGGTTTCCCATCCGGTGAGGATAGTGAATCAAAGGAACCCATTTCTGAAAAGTTTTCTTGTTAGTTCCTTATTTTAAAAGTTAGGCCACTCTCTCGTTTTCTTCTTGTGTAGTCGGTTTGAGTACATTATGTTTCCTTATCGTTATCCTTTGAAGGCTTTTTGACTATGTTGGTCATAATGTAGTGGCATCATATTTTCAAAAATGTTGTGCTTATGGTTTTTGAGGAGTGTCTGAATGAGTGTTTCTCTTAGTATTTTCATCATTGACTCCATATATAAACAGAATTTAGTGGTGGATCTAGAGCCATTCTTGATTTTGGACCACACCTGAGTCTTCATGGTATGTCTCCCATCTTCCCTAGGTTATAAAATAAGAATGATTCATTCTTATGTGATTTTTTTGTTCGGTGTAGTCTCTTGGGTTATTTGAATGGGTTCTATGAGTCTCTCTACTAAAAGAGAAGTTATAGTTGAATATCGTCTTCTCCGGACTATGGGGTAGCAGATGATTCAAGATATCAGAGATCCATCCAAAGGTCTCAGAGTGAACCTTTTCACATTGTCAGGAAATCATTGGGTGTGGTGGACCTCCATTTGGATTTTGTCTCGAGTGCTGAAATAGGGATGATTTAAATTTCTCTGTTATATATTCCTCATCATTGAAGGTTTTATTTTTCTCCAAGATGAAAAGAAGTTTCATTTATACTTTGTGGTATTTTTTCTTTTAATACCCCACATTGGTTATAATAAGGTGTGGTGATATTGTTTTCTTGTGATTCTAGTATTTGTCCCTCCTCAAATGTGAACTTCAAAGGTTGTCTCAGTGGGGATTTGAGTAACGAGAAGATTGATACTCTTGTCAGGTCAGATCTTTTTATTACCCATTCATTTTTTGGACATGATAATTTTAGATAATCATGTGTCTTAAGAAATAATGAATAGGAGTTTGGTCTTCCATTCAGTTTGGTGTCTTTTATAAGGGACCCCATGTGGTGGGGGTTTAGTTTATGTGGAGATTTTTTGGGTCGATTGGTATTGGATTTCCCATATCGGTCTGGGATAGTTGGCCTAAGTTGGCTGGTTCATAACTGGTGGGAAGACCCACTATGAATCAGGTCATTCTTTCATTGAGAGTGGGTTTGTGTGGAAATTTTGGTGTAATTTGGATGTTTCATCTTTGGTTCATTTTTTTAGTTCTAGAGATATATTGTGTAGAGAGTCTCAATGTTGGTTGTGCTAGCAGGGTTCTTATGGTGAGGAGAACCATCCTCGTCTCCTGATGAGTCTTATAATTTTAATTTCCATTAGAGCTGGTCAGGTGTGGTTGGTGGAGTGAAACTTCACACTGATTTATTGATTTCATTAGCCTCATTCAGTTTCGAACTCGATATATATTCCTACATTGGTTGGGTGACTTTCTGTAGGTCGAATGTTTTTGTGGTGGGGAGAATTGTAATACCCTGACCTGAAATCATCGGTCATGGTTATTTTTTTTATATTTCACTATTTTCATTTCTTAATGATTAATTTTTTTAAATTAATATCAAAAATTAAAAAAAAATATAAATGGGAAAATATTTAAAAATAATAATAATGATAATATTATTATTATGGATAAAATTAATAATATTATTAAGGTTATTATCATCATTATTAAGTTATTATTAATATTATTATTATTATTATTATCACTATCATTACATTTAACTTCGATTTGTTTTTGATTTGATTTGTTTTTTTCCACCATTTGAGGGCCCTCCATCATGCCCCCTCCTTCCTCCAGCGATGAATCCCCTATTATGAAACCAACCCTCCTCCCCTCTCGTGTGAAAAACGTCCCGATTTTTTCGCACAACCTAGCCAACTAGGAGAACCTTCGTCATGCCACACTCTACCTCTATATACCGAATATCTTCTAGTTTTGGTGTGAGATTCCCTCTAGTGATCCTATTCTCCCTTCCCCTCCACATAATTTTTTGTTTTATTTTATTTAATGGGGTGCACATTTCCTGTCTAAACCCCAATGTGTTTAAGGGTTCTTATATTGATTGATTCTGGTTATTTTGGGTTCTTCGGGATCTGTTGAGGCGGTTTCCAACCACTACTATCAATTGCATTGGGATCACCATGGTTTATAGGTAAGGATTTTTTAATTTAATCATTTTGTATTAATTTTAATTTTGGGGTTTCATGATTTTTGAGTTCTCAAAAATTTATATTGGGTGTGTGGATCTATTTCGCGGTGTTTTGAACTGTTGGTAATTTTTTTATATAGTGTGTTGAACTCTACTTTGTGGTTTTGAGTTTCCAGGTCTTAGGAGACTCTCCAGCGTGTTCATAAGTAAGTATATATGTATATGTGGGTTCCCCCGTTACATGTATAATCATCCATGCTAGTGAATGTACATATATGAGGCCATGTGTTCCCATGTATATATTTTAAAGGGCATATGAAGGTGAGTGGCGACTAGTATATGCATATAAGAATATAGATAAGGATCCCCTTGCACATGTTTATAACCATGAAGATGTGTGAAAAGGGATAGATGACCTTACATTTCTGGGATGTTTCATATGCATAGTGAGGGAGAAAAATATTTTAGTTAAAAAGCACAAAGGGATGAATGTTTGGTTTGGTTCCTCCTCGAGGTAGGTCCCCTATGCCTATGCCTTTAGATAGAAATCATTAATTATTAAAGTGCTTTAAAAAGAATTTTTAATACTAAATAGTTTATGAATGATATAAAATGTAATGGAGGTGCTTGATTATGGACTTTCCATTGTTTTTCACATTCTCTTTGAGTGTTGACATGTGTATTTTTCATTAATATTTTATCTTAAGCTTGTTTTAGAGTGCTCAATGTTTTAAATTCTTAAATGTAGTTTCTAAAATGGGTTTGGGTGTCTGATAGGTATTTCCTAAATATTTTTGGGTATATTAGTTGTGGAAGTGGATTTAAACGAATAAGGATTATTTTGTCAGTTTAAAAAGGGTGAAATTCCACAATTTGGTATGTTAGGAAAACTATATGGACATTGGTGTGAATTCAAGGTCAAATAATTATTTTCCTTTTGAAATGGGTTTCTAGTATTTAATTATTGTCTTATGTTGTTTCAAAATGTTTGAATACTTTATTGTTTAATGGGTATTTCAAATGGATTGAGAACATAAAAGTGCTGGATGAGCAAGTTTTATAAAGTTATGTTATTGTTGGTGAATAAATGAGGCCCTTTTGGAACCATGAAAATGACTTATGTATGTGAAAAAGCCCTCTTGAGGTACTCCCCATTATTTTAGAATCATTATGTTATTGAATGTTGAATTGTGATACGTGCCTAGTAATGAGACTTCTGCATTTTTCTGACGAAAAAGGGGGATGTGTTCAAGGATAGAGATTAATGATGAGAAGGTGAGTGTTGTTTTGAATAAAATGAATGATGTATTCATGTATGCTAGTTTGATGAAAACTCACCAGCACTTGATATAGGGAACATGGGATCCCTGAGGTATCTAGGTGGGTGGACTAGGACTAGTACACTAGATGAATCATAAGTTGTTCGTATCAGTTTTATCTAGTTGGATAACACTTGGAATTGTTATGTGATTCCCCCTAGTGGATCATGCATGACAATATTGTTGGTCATGGTTTCTTAACCACATCACTTGGTTTTGGTTTCTATAACACATTTCACTGATGTACAAGGTTCATAGGGTCCTGTTTGTGCTAGTTACCTATAGGGATTTACCATGGTTATAACTCATGAAATGGTTTTTGTGAAATGATTTACATTTTCATTACTTACAGTTTGTTTCCTCATTATAATATCCATGTATTTAATTTAAATTGTTTTCCTTTCGTTTTGGAATTTTAAACCATGCTGAGAAACTATTTTGAAAATTTAGTGGAATAGAAACACTTTCCATTATTATATAAACATGTGAATTGAATTGGAATAGAATTATTTTTTTTGTTACGTCTTATTTTCAAACTTCTGTGAATGGGTTTCATCTTAAAGTAATGTGAATAGGGTGTTGTTGTTGATTGGTGTTCCAACTAAGAATATCGGTTCTCACACGTACATTATTTTTTTGTTTCAAGTTCATCTAGTTTTGGATCACTCTAAGAAAATGTGTAGTTTATGTTCTATGGTGACCGACGAGGTCATTTCATGTATGTCTTTTTGTTTAGTTTATTCCTTTTACCACTGTTAGATTGTTTGGTTTTTTTTTCAGTTTATGTTATTTATATAACATTTTTCATTGGAAAAATCATTCCCAGCTAGTTTATTTTGATTCTTGATACTAGTATCCAGCCCATGGGGATCAGGAATTCCCTTCGAGCCTTATCACATGACAACTTGGGTGACCAGTTCATGGTTGAACTGGGTTGGTTCATTATATAAACCAAGTGAAGAAGAGGAAAATAAACTTAAATAGAAACTATTGTAATAATAAAAAACATTATATAAAATCATGAACAACCATGTCTTATATACAACATTGTTCACCCACTGGGTCGACAATACACATAAGAGTACATAAGAGGAACTAAAATATATGTATTGAGCACTACTATTATCTCTAAACTAGAAGACATACCTGGTCTTTATACACTATCGAACTATACCATCCCGATCAAAATAATCCACATAGGCATCTTTCCTCAATCATGAAACTCCGAGCCTTAATCGTATCTACCACGAATCTATGATCATCCTTAAAATCATACATAAGGTCTTCATGTACTTTGAGGTGAACATACAGGGTGACAATATAATCTCAGTAGGCTATACAAATGATGAACATATAAATCTACTGTCATATGTAAATTATCATGAAATATTCTCCAGAAAACTGAGAAAGAACTGGAAAGATAAATAAATCAAATAAATGTAAGACCACAGTCAATTCCTGGGTCCATGATCCTGATAAACTGGGAATGGTGCTATTCAGTATATCCATATTTATAGAATATATATATATATATATATATATGTATGTATGTTTATTCACATTCATATTAATAGAAACATAAATATGAATATACATGTATTGGATGAATGAAATAATATAAGGAAAATGTAGTCGATCCTTGGTTTCATAATCCAATCACCTGGACATCCTGTTAAATGGGAATAGAACTGGATGTAGTACGACTTAAGACATGTATCATTTATTCATTATCTTTTTTTAAATCTCAATAAATAAAACATACTTCATTTAACACCAAAATGTACCAGGGAAATCTATGTCCCCATAGAAAAATACTCATCCCAAAACTGAGTTCACCTGTACCCACCTCCAATCACTTTAACAATAGATTCTAGTGATGTACCTATGGAAAACATGTAAATGGATTAAAATTTTATTCCATTTAACTAATTCGGTGTAATTCCAATGTAATGTCTGATCTCTAGGTCCCGATCCAAAGGCGATCCCAACATTGGGAAACAATAAAATGATATTATCAGTGAGAGGTCATTACCACCCCTTAAGATCTCTAATCAGGGAGATAAGAATAATATATATCATCTAGGAGAGTGTAATCACCCAAGTGTATCCAAAAATGTGAAATTCCATGTCCAAGACCAGGATCTAGTAATCGGTTTGGGAGACTGTAATCATCCCAATGAGTCAGGATAACGTAATCATAAATGAGTATAATCAGATTAAATTGAGCATAATCATCTACATCAGTTGTCTCATAGACGATATCAGAATCATCCTCATCACCAGTGAGAGTGTAATAATCTATATGTATCTTTAATAGGGTCTTATTGTCAGTATATCATAATTATAGTCTCTAAATCTCGATCCTAGGAAGCACTTATTGAAATCAAAAAATTATAATAGTTAAATATACATGCTTAACAACCAGATACAATGTATTATTCTGGATATTCTAGTAAATATTATAAATAACATGTATCAGAAGAAAGATCCTAAAAAATGTGTTTGGGAATTAGAAAGATAATGAAAGATGCATTATTTCATGCTCATCAGCCACTATCAAGGAAGTACATATGGATATCCTCGATACATCAGCATTAAATAGGTAAAAGTGTAAATAATGATTGAGCATGTCCAAACACCCAACCAACCAATACTTCCATAGAATCATGGTCATACATGTTCGGTATGGGTTCTAATGTAACAATTATTACCTTCTATACCCAAACTGACATACTAGTTTAGATTTGATCAAACATCAGGGAACCCATAGGGTCCCTCATGTCATAATACAAGAGAGTCATCCTACTCTAGATCCTATATAGAAAAGGTAAAAGAAGGAATTTAATAAGGGACCCTATAATGGTAAGTATGTAGTGGAATCCTACCCTTGATTCATAGAATGGTATATAGGTAATGGGAACCTGCAAGGTATTCCTTGAGTTGTCATGTAAATGAAGGAATCATATAAAAGATCTTGAGTACATAAGAAGATAGATGAATCCTACATGATATCTCCTAGATCTAAACTTATAAACAAGCAACTTACAAGGGATCCCCAGAAAAAATTATTCTCATAGTCTCTTAGACTATAAGGGAAAATCCTGCAAGGGAGACATCCTCAATGGAATTAAAAAAAACATGGTAATTAAATATGGATCATGGAAAATATCATATTATGTTCTCACACATAGGATTGAACTATATTCAATATCCATAGGGAGAACCTCTCCATTTAAGAAAATACCAAAACACCTCCTTATAGTTATCAAATTACCCCCAAGGGTTTCACCATCATGATCTATGTGGGAAGATTCATGGAATGGACTACTAATGAGACCAATTCTAACTCATCAACATAATGATACATAAAATATGAAAACCCTTATAAAGTGTGGCATGGATGAGTACATAGAATGTTATCCCTAGCACATGGTGTGTAACCTCATGGGCCCACAAGGGTGTGTAATTCAGTGAGAAATGATGATTCAAATCCCATGTACATGATGTTTTCATAATGTACATGATGTGAACCTTGCAAGGGGTACATAAACATGTCCCTCCCATGGCCTAACTATGTACTTCTCATAGATATTTACCTCCAAAAAGCATGAAACCCACACAAGGTCTACCCATGTACTCTACATAACCATATTCCATTACACGGTTTATCTGGATAGTTACTCATCATCATTGCCGAGAACTAGTATATGGTGTGTATATCGCGTACATTAAATGAATGTCCAAAATATTATCATCCCCAAAAAATAAGAACTCACGACATGAGTTCTCTGAACAAAACACTATGTAAAGGTATTTTTCCAAACAAAAAACCCTAAAATCACATAAAAATACTATTTTCCCCTTAAAACAATGGATTGACAGAAAAGGGTTCCTAAGAATTCATATAGAGGGTTTAAAACATGGAAAAAATAAATATATGGGTAATTTGTGAAAAAATAAAAATGGAAAACCTTTGGGTGTAATTTGCTGAAGCTTCATCCATTTCCATGATCCATGGCAACCAGAAGGTGGTCTGTCGTATCCCGAGATTTGCGACGATACCTCAATTTCCCTCTACCACATTATCTTTCTCAAACTCCCTCTCCTCACTTGATTGTGAAGTGAATGGACCCTATTAGGGGTGTACATGGTTATCTAGGGTTTAAAAGATGAAATAATATAGTAAAAAAATAAAATAATAATGAGAAAAGATAATAAAAATAAAAATAAGAAGGGGGCCCATCTGGGACCTCATGCTCGAACTGAGTTTTCCACATCCTATGAAAAACTCTATATTTCGAACTGAAGAGCAGAGACATAATTTCAATCGAATTATAAATTAAAAATATTTTTATGAATGAACCTACATGAATAAATTAATATTTACATTATTAAATATTAAATATTAATTATTCCACTTAAATTTTAATAGCTCTGAAATCTACTAAACTCCTATCCTTGGGTAAAAACCATATTTTGAGTCCAACATTTTGGTCAAAAAAATTATTTGCGATTAAATTCTTGGGAATACATACCATTTTACACCTAAAATAACTAAAAGGAAAAAAATAAAAGTTCTACTAAAAATTCATGTTCGTAAAAACATGGGTTATTATAGTATCCCATCAATAATGCTTCTCATCCCCATTAATCCGTGGTGAAAAAACGAACAGTCATTATCTAATCCTGAGAATCTACAAAAAAAACTATCTCGATTATCCAAGGACCAGTCTCATAGAATTAACAATTTTTTCCTACATGGTAGACATTCAACTGTGATTGATCTAGGTCACCCCACTATAGGAATCCACTTATCATCATCTGAAAATGACTTCTGAGAAAAAACACCACGAAAAATGATGAATTACACTAGAAATTAATGTTACCCCATTAAACAGCTAATGGTGCCCTCCACACCATATGACATACCTTAAACCTCTCAATGGAAAAATAATGCATACTTTCCATTACCAATGGTAAATATAATTAAAACAAAAGAATCTATGCTTAGAGATGAAGATCTATCAGCATAATCAAGATAATGTCAAGATAGAGCATGATTTTCACTATTTAGGAAGACCCTTAGATTACATTAAATGGAATTTACAACGCTATCAAAGCTATGATAAAAAACTTGATTCGCATTCCTCTAACCAACACTCGACCCCAAATCTTCTGACAATGCATGTATAGGTCCATCCAAGGTTTAACCATATCATGCTACCCAATTTTCTTTCAGTCTATCCTCTAAAATAGATGGAAATTAATCATTTTACTAAAACTTTTGTGTAACCATACTAACAAAAAATGCTTGAAAACATCAATCCTTAGATCTAACACAACCAATCATTGAATATTTATTTAAATGGAACCATGTGTATCAAGTGTGTATCTTTATCACCCAAATCACGCAATAATGATTCATCCAACAAAAGGATAAGATGACTATGCTACAGGAAGCATCAATCTCATTATTTTAGCATCTCCTAGGGAAATCCTCTTCAAAATTGGGAACCTAACTCATGATATAATTTTTTTTTTCAAAATATATATTAATATGGTATTGTTCTAGTCACAAAAAAGTAATAGTGTTCTAACTACATAAGAAATAGTAGAAATAATTTATCAAAAGGTCGAGGAACCCAAAAATACCTACCCATCAAATTTAGTTTTGATACAAAACACTATAGTGACTTCATCAAAATCCAAATCATCAGCATTCCAATAACTTAAAACCTAATAACTAACAATTCATTGGTCTCAAATGTTTGTATACCTAACTCAATAACTAAAAAGGAATTCATAAACAAGGGAAAGAATATAATTCATGACTCCATTGTTGAAAATGAATGTCTACCTATAAGGGTTTAAGTCACAACTAAGGGCCCCTAGATATCACACATATCACTACTGATCAAGTATCACCACATCGTCACAAGGTCTAACCACTTATACCAAAAGATAAATCCAATCACCCAGAATTATCATAAATAACATCTCCCCAGAGGTCACGATACCAACATATATGATATACTGAATTGACACTCATTGGTAATCTATATATAGTAATACCTCATAAAGGCCTAATTCATGAGAAACAACATTGAACCCATCAACATAATAATCAGCGATCTGACTAGATAACATAATATAAGGTTGGTTAAGTAAAATTTCGTTACCATATATGTATAAAAATAATGTATTGATTTTTAATGACACTTTAAATAACCAAACCTGAGAAAAAACACCATACAAGGGGTATATGACATGGGAATCAAGTTCTTTATCAACCTACCAGGGTCTATGCACCTCATGTGCTTGAGGACTATGTCATTATACTCACCATAATATGTCTCAATGTTTATCTACATAACCTTCCATCATAAAGAAATATATATGAATCTAGGCTCAATTAAGTACAATTAAACAAAAAACATATATAGTAAAACACCATTATTTTGTTTGACACTTCCAAAAAATTAGAATATATCTTCAAAAATAATCACTCAATAGCAGAGCATAAAAATGTTAATCCCATGTGCCAAATATGATGCATGAGATACCTATTTCCTTGAGTATACAATTGTCAAAATCAATATCCGAACTCTTTATAATGGAAAAGAGACTATAAGCCATAATAAATCATAAAATCCACAAAGACTATGTGTTTTTAAATGATAAAATCAATCACAACTGTAACATCATAGATCATAACAACAATACCATAACCTTGGAAACACAAAATTCATACTTGAACAGCTGTTCTCGACAGACCAGTCCAAAATCCATCACATGTACCCACAAATTCCTAATAATAATATCTACCATGTATCAAATACTAATAAAATACGAATAGAAAAACCTCTAATAAAACATTATAACTCCCCAAAACAGATTCCACTAAACTAGTTCTCTGAGTTGTTTCATTATGAGGCCTTAAGCATCCATTTCCACATGCCAAAGGCTTCCAGCTAGAAGTGATGGCCTATGGTGTGTCATTGGAGAGACTATTCATTCATATTAATGTAAACAAAAAATAAATAACTAGATAAAAAAAATATAAAAAAATAGAATGTAGAGGAAGTACATAATCTAAAGTAGATCATGTTTTAATAATAAATGGAATTATTTAAAAGTACAACTAGCCATGTCATACATACAATAATGGTCACCCATTGGGCAGACCATACACATAAGAGTAAAAAAGGAAACTTAAATATAAGTACTTGGATCTATTACTAACTCTGAGCCAGACTGCATGCCCAGTCTCCAAAAACTATTGGAAAACATTACCCTATTCATAGGAATCCACATGATCTTCCCTAATTAATCATGCTACTCTAGGACTTGGTTCTATATACCATGCATGTATGATCATCCTCAAAAGAGGAATTATGTTTTGACACACAAAAAAGAGCATATATTGGGGTGAGAATATAATCTTAATAGGCCACCAATTTGATGAACCCCTAAATTTTCTATCATAAATTTGTGATCATGAAATATTCTAAGCCTAGATGAGACACAACTAGAAAGATAAATAAATCAAATATAAGTGAAACCATAGTGGATCCATGGGTCCACGATACCAGTGAACCATAAAAGGTTCTATCCTGGATATCCAAATTATTATGCAAATATATATTCCCTTACATTTAATTATATATACCAAAATATGAATATACATACATAAGGTCAAATCAAACAACATAAGAAACAATATTCAATCCTTGGGTCCATATTCCCGTTCACTTGAACATCCTATGAAAAGTTAATTGAATTGGATGTTATAACACCCACTATGTGTATAATTTAGTCAATATTTTCATCCATAATCACAATCAATAATAACATCGTTGTCTATCATTGGAATGTCTCTGATTAAGCTATGTCACCATAGGGGATACTCTTACCAATCTCGAGTTCACATGTACTCACCTCAAATCACTATTATAATATATTATAGAAGAGTATGTTTAGTTATATTGTAAATAGAATCGATCGTAATTAAATTACAATCATTCAATGTACATCTTGTCCAATTTATAAGCCCTAGGTCCTGGTATGTAGGCTATCATAATTGTTTGACTTAGATAAACCCTAAGGGTTTGACCCTTCAGTGAACTGTAAGGATATCTCATCGGTGGGACATTGTGACCACCCCATCAAGGTGTCTAGTTAGGGATATATGAATCATACATATTATCTGGGAGAGAATAATGTTCCATGGGTATAGAAAAATTTAAAACTACATGTCCAACACCACATTAATGTACTCAGTTAGGGAAAGAATAATCATCCCTATAACATGGGGAATTGTAACCAACCATGAGAATAATTAGATCTAAGCGAGGGTAATCAACCCCATTACATGTATAATATAAGAGAGATGAATAATATTCATCACTCGAGGGAGTGTAATCATCTATTAGTATAATTACTATGGACAATGTGACCATATATCATTATCATATGCACAATAGATATATCATAAGAAGAATCTCTTAAAATTCTGAGAATATAATAGTAAAATACACAAGCTTAGTAGACATAACCCAAATGGTACCTATAGGTATGCAAATAATTATAAGAAATAACATGGATCAAAATTGGAATCCTAGGAAGTAAATTTGGGCATCCTGAAGAGAAATAAAGGAACATCGCATTAGGTTAATCATAAAATAATCAAGAAGAACCTCTAGTTAACATCAAGGCATCAAAAATAATAAATTTAATCTATAAATAAATAGCGTATGTGACCAAACACCCAACCCATCACTACTACCATATCCTCACGGGGATACCTATTTCGTACCAGTTATATAGAGACACCCACTACCATCTCTTTCAAAGCCTAACATACTAGCTCAGCATTGGTAAAACACTTGGGCACCCACTAAGTCCCTCAAGTCATAACACAAGAGAGGAATCCTACATAGGATCCGCAGTGGAAATGGGAAAAAATATTCCTACTAGGTTTCTTTTAATGATAATAATGAAGAGGCATCCTAGATTTGATCCTCAGAATAATATATATATAAAGGGATCCTACATGGGATCCCCTATGTCAGTATATATATGAATACTTCCCATAGGGGAACCTCAATATTGAAGAAGATATAGGTATCCTACATGAGATCCTCTATGTCAAAAAATTAGAAGCAGTATCCTACAGGGGATCATCAAAAACAACAAATACTAAGACCTATTAGACCAGAAGGGAACTAATCACATAGTATACATCCATAAATAAAGGATAAAATAATTGGTTATGGAAGATGGTTCATGGACCATTACAGATCATAGTATACCTCTTATGAGATATGTAAATTTTTTTAATAAAGAAATAAAAACTTCATTTAAGAAAATACTAAAATAAATCATATGAATCCTCAAATCACGCAAGGGTTTCACCATCATGATCTACATAATAATATGATCATAATGAGATACTCATGTGTCTAATTCTGGCTTCTATTTGTAAATATTTTAATGACAGGAATACTATAAGAAATGGTAGCAAGTAGGAGTGCACATCGTGTTAACCCTTACATAGAGTGTGTAACCACACAGTCCCACCTTATCATGTACATTAGCTTGACATAACATGTTATTTACCAAAAAAATTATGGTTACAATACATAGTGTACCGTCCCATGGCCCTCACATGGACTTGACATGTAACTTTCATGGCTATGTACCTCTACACAATGTGTAACACATATGGGGTATTCTTGTGTACTCTATAGGACCACGTTCCCCTACATGGGATGTTTGTCCTAGTACTTGGATACATGGATGATTACTAGTGCTAGGTGTTTATATCCCACATATCACATTTACTTACAAAAGATAATCTTCCCTGAAAAAAATAACACAAAGTGTGTGTTCTCTTGACTACATGCCTTGTACATGGGTTTTACTAAATGCAATACCCCCAAATTGAATGAAACACCTTTTTACCCCCCAAAAAATTTATTGACTGACAAGGGATACATTTAAATCATATAAGGGGTTTAAAAATTAATATGGAAAATATATAAGGATTTATTAAAAAACACATAAATGGACTTCATTTGGGTTGAATCCACCAAAGCATCACCCATTTCCATGCTCCACATCTACCACATGAAGATCCGGTGCATCTTGAGCTTTATGATGGAACATATATTCCCCCCTCCCTATTTCTATGTCTACATCTAAATCTACCAAACCTATCTCGGTCAATATAAAGGTACCCATTGAGGGGTGTACATGAGAATATAGTGGAGAAAAGGATAAAAAAATGAAAAATGAAAAGATGAAAAATAATTAAAAAAACAAAAAAGGGCACATGGGATGGCCCGAGTGCTCGACCTGAGTTTACGATACACATAGGAAAAATCCCACAATATAAACTTAGTAACAAAGTTAGAATCAAAATTCTACACTCTATTCAAAATATATGGATGAATGTCCTACGTGAATAAATTAATATTAAATTTGTTAAATAATAATTATATATTATTTAGATAAAATTGAATAACTAAAAAAATACACCATTCTCTTATCCCAGTGAAAAAACCAAATTCTAGGACCAAAAGGGTAGTCAGAAAAATTATTTCAGGCCATATTATTGTTTAAAATTGCCATTTAATCCAAATAATCATTTAAAGAAAAATTTCATTTTTTGCTAAAAATTCAAATATAGAAAAATTGGGTTGTTATATTCCCCATATCATAACCTATTGAAAAGAAACAAGTCTCATAATCAGTTCATCATTTCATTATAGACAAAACCACAAGGAAAAAAGAGGGAATTAAAATATTTTTATCAGGGTATAATACATAGAAGATAAACATTTTAATAAACATCATGGAATCATAAACATAAATATTTATATGAAATAATTAGAATGGTATCTTTTGGTATTATCTTTTATGAATCATAAGTAACAAAAAAATATGACATCTTAGAAGGAAAATGATTTTTAAGTATCCCGTTAAACATTTCTGGAAGAAAATAGTCTTCAAACTTAAAAAACCAATTTTTTTAACATAAATTATTTTCAAAAACCTTTTCTTTAAAAATAGTATTTTTAAACTTATAAAGAATGTATTAAATGTTAAGTCAAAAATTTATTGAGGAAAATAAATTTTTCAAATTTAAAAAAAGTTTTTAAAACATAATTCATTTTCAAAATACTTTTATTTTAAAATATCCATTGAAAAATATAAAGGATTCATTAGTGATAATTTAATATAATTTTTTGATGAAACTAATATTTTCTCCTAGAAAAACACATTTTAAAAAATACAACAATTTAATAATAATTTTTTAAATAAAATTATAAACATATAAAATAATATTTGAAATAATGATTGTTAATGATGGTGAAAAATACCATTCATTTTGTATACATTAAAATAAAGATACAATTCACCAATTTGGTCGAATCCAAAGAGGTATTATTTAGAAAAATACATGAATATTCCATTAAAACAAATTTGGTAAAAATGCATGAATGTGTAAAAATTTATCTAATGAATTATTTGGATAATTTTAAAAACATTTTGGAATGAACATTTTGAAAAAAAAAATTGGAAGAAAAAGGATTTTCGACTGAAGGGAGAAATAAAGTAAGTTTTCATTAAAAAATTCATTTGAGAAAATTTGTACAAAAATAGGTGGAAAATAATGGAAGAAATTTATTATAATGAAATAACCATAAGAGGATAAAATAAATAATTTTCTTGCGATTTGAATATTGATAATTCTTCATAAGAAGAAAATTCATTGCCAATCTAAATAAATGAGGTGACTATATCATAAAATCATTACAACACTATAAACATTGAATTATAGAACAAAATGGAAAAATAACATTAAATAAAATATAAAATATCATGAAAATAAATTAATTCATTATATTAAATTGAAATTATGCTTCATATATATATATTATAAAATAATATAGGTGCATAACATAATATATTTCTCAAAGAAGGCAAATTGAGACAAAAATATCCTACTGATTTGGAAAATTTTAAACATTAAACCCCATGAAATAGAGATAAAAAATTTATATGTAAATATATATTATTTATATTAAAATAATAATAAAATACGCTAATGTTAATTATATACCCCACATTATTGAAATTGGTGGTGAATATGGCCTTTCTCGCACATAGGTAATAAGTTAAAATAAAATCCCATAACATATGTTTCAACTAATTTCATACATGTTACAAAATCATATGGAATAAAAATAAGAATATTATATATAAATTATATAACCATAATAATATATATTATTCCATATATATAATTTACATATTACTTTCTATTACTCGTATATCAATAATCTTATGTTATAATCACGCCTCAGGTAATAACTGCTTTGTTTTTCATGTATATTTTGATTCCGTATTTTATTCCTATTAATTTTATCATGGAAATATAATTTATTTAATTTTAACCATGATATAAATATCATATATATTATGAATTTATTTATTTATATTAATCCCTAAAAATATAAATAGAAAATGAAATAAATCGTTCATGGAGAGGGTAGGTCATACGTACCCATGAATTTTATTCCTGTTTTCTTGTTGAATGAAATAAAAGAAATGTAAATAATATATTACCATTTAATAATAATTTATGTTTCATAATTATCTCATATATTAATTAAATTTACCCTAATTAGTATGCATGAAAGGCGTTTGTTAAAAAACAAATCACATTGCTTCGGGATGGGTCGTTGGTCCGTTGCACCCATGAACACAATTATCATATCTCGAACAGAATAAAATGTAAGACGATATACGTTATAGAACAATTAAATAAGTATAATTATGTTACAAAAATAACATATATTCATTAAATATATCCTTACTATCATATAATTAAAATTTAAATGAAAAACACATCACATTGGTTTGTGTAAGGGCAGTCTGCCAGACACACATGGTATGATATTGTATTCTGATTTGTTTTGAGGAAAGAAAGTAGTTTTCGTATTGTAATTTAAGAGGTATATTTATATAATAAATATAATTTCAAAATATTAAATAAATAATTATATAAATTTGTGATATTTTGTTGTGGAAAACAATTTATATCGGTTCATGAGGCGGTAGTCTTCCGTACGCAGGAATGGCGATTTTGTATCACATTAGACAGAATAAGAGGTGTATTTAGGTTATTAAATTAACATAATAACATCTCATTATATATGATATAATTATTTATTTATTTTATCATTTTTTAAATTATTTTATGGAGCTATAAAAAGATAAAAAATAAAAACACATAGTAAAAATATTACATCTTTTTTCGGACAACCTCTTTAGGTTTGAAAAAAATACTTCCTAGATTTGATTTATGATCACAAAAATGACACTAGGAAATGGGTAGGTAAGTAAGGAAAAAATTTGGGTATGTATTGTCTTACCTAAAGTGTTTTTTAGTTGTGGAGGGTAGAGGAGATGATGTGGCCCCTCAAAAGCGAGGTGAGTGGAAAACATGTAAATTTTTAAATGAAAAAAATTGTACCCATGTTTTTCATAATCCAGAATGTTAAAAAATGTACCATTATGGAAAATAAAAGTATATTAGGTAGATATACTGATATAAAATGGGTATTGGACATGTTTACAAGTCATTTTAACACTTATCAATTTATTTTAATACCCATGTAACCTTGTTTTATCCATAACAACAGTAAATATTTTTTTTCTACTATTACAATCCATAATTATAAACAACTATCATAAAATTATAAGATAATAAAAATTATTTTGATTAAAATTATGGAATAAATTTTTATAAATTCCATTCATAGAGACGGTAAAATTTAAATTAAAATTTATCCCACATACTTGATGACAAATATGTTTTTCCAAAATAAAATCATTAAAATTTTATATAGTTTTTATATAAAAAATAAATATGGAATTTATTCTAATGATAAAATTTGGATAAATAGATATAAAATTGAACTAATTTTACTTTTATGAAAATATTATTTTTTATGTCTTTAAATTCATTATATATTTGAAAAAGTATTAGTAAAATCTATTATTTTTCAATTTTCATCGAAAAATTTTACCTTCTCAGAAATTTTTCCCAAATTCATCCTATGATAATATTGAAATTCATATGAAAAAAATAAATTTAATATTTAAAAAATTCTAAAAAATTATAAAATTAATTTAGAAATTTTTGGGAAAAGTGTGATTAAGATTCTTTTTTAGAAAAATGTAATTTTTGGATTAAATTGGATTTATTCTGATCTTATGCCCAAAAGACACAAAAGATGAATGTAAAATATTTTATTAAATATATATTATAAAAATATAATTAAAATAATTCCACAAAAGTGATATATATATATATATATAATTTAATGATGTATAAATTTGTCGTGCGAATAAAACATATTTTTCAAAAATATTATTTCCTTTATTTTCAAATGGGTTTAATTTTCATATCTAATTATTTTATTACCAAATAATTAATATTATATACATTTATAAAACATATATTTTATCATTTTATTTTATTTTATTTATACACTCCATTCCAATAGATAGGAAATAACAAAATTATTAAGTAATAATATTTTAACAGTATGTCTTGTTTCATTAAAATTATTTAGTGACTGTAACAGAAGATAAAATAAGTGTTGTGTGTAAAAAAACCTAAACTCATTGTTTCATGTAAAATAAGATAAAGAGTGTGTTTCATGTATTAAAAGATAAAAACTATGATATTTATAAAATATATAAATTAATCAATCAAAATTTATTGGTAAAATTTAAAAATTACTAAGTGTAATAAACATTTTATATGGACTAATTTAAATTGGTGTAGAACCATGTGTTAGTTATATTTAAAACTAAAAAAATATTCTTGAACTAGTAGGGAATTATTCAAGAAAAAAATTGGAATATATCAAAATAATAGGAATCTCTTTAATGAAGAGTTTATAAAAAACCATTTTATATAAAATCATTAATAAATATGTAGTAAAACCCATATAGTAGATGCAATTTACATTGGAGGTTCATATTAATTGTCACAATAAGAGTTGATCTTTGGAAGATTTAGAATATAAAAATTGAACTTTTCTCCTCATAAATCAGTATAGTATCATTATTAATAGATCTAGTTCATTCACAAAATAATATAAAATTTAAGTTGATGGAGAAAAAAATATTTACATCAATCACATTCCCAAAAATGTCTATTGGAGGTCAGAAATAGACATGATATCTGATCATCATAAAATTAAAGGTTTTCAATACTTATTAAAATCTATTCAATTATTTTTTGAGGTGATAATCTTATAAAATTGTTTATATATAAACGAGATGTTAGATACCACAAAAATAATCCATTTTTTGTTCAATAGTGGATGGTAAGTGTAAAATTCATAATATAATTCTCATAACCCACTTCATTAGTGTGATCACATGATATTTTATTTGCCCTCTTGTCTTAATAGGTTCCTAAGACTGATTTTCATCATTAAAAATCATATTTGTATGTATATTGGTATAATTTCAAAAATACATGTAATTATAGAATTATATTGTGGGTGGAACATTCTATTGTGTTTACACTTCATTCATTTCACTAATGGAACTCTTAAAATTACATATATATTCTTTTTCTTGATGAAATAATACTAAAAAAACATTTACCAAAATCATAAATAATTTTCCACTTTCTTCCTTCCCAATTTCTACAGCAAATGATGAATAATTTTCATTCATATATTTTTATTATTATTAAAATTTTATTTAAATTCACTCTTTTTCATATTATCTCCAAAAACATGAGAATAATTAGAGTTTCAATATCTATTTATTGATTAAGAGAATATATAGTGATTTATTCATAGCGTAAAATTCCTCTTATAGTGAATTCCATTTAGATATTTGTCATAATTCCCTATGAGTTGGTCAACATTTATTTTAGGTTTGATAATAAATATTGAGGCATACCTCCCATGTTTGATAAAATTTTCCACATAGGGGAAAATATATTCAACATACGTCTACATCACATCAATTAATTACTTCCCTAAATCGGGTTAATGATTTTGCTGAAAATAATTATTTAATAATACCTACTTAAACTCTTCACATGTTTGGGATTCAATTTCATTATATTTCGTTATATTCTAGATAAATTTCCACCATTTAACTACTTCAATATCTATATAATAGATAACCAAGATAACACTATAATGGTCCAATCAATAAAGAGTGTAGAATATAATTTCTATAACATATATATTTAATAGTAATATGTGGATCATAGAAACAACTGATGGATGTTGGATGTTTTTACAAAAAATACTCAATGGTGATTTTTTCCTTCATTTATCATTTGTATGTTCAGTATGATTTATGTTATCATTCATATCATGAGTGACTTGGGAGAGAATAATATCATTATTTTTCATCCATTATCCCATAAAATTTATTTACATTTTAGTATGGTCATTTCATTATCTATAACAATATTATATCACATAATTCCTCCATGTTCCATCGATAAACTCAAAAAAAATTTAATAGGGCATGTATATAATATTAATTATCAAATTAAGATAAATTATGATTATTAAAATCATTCTTATTATTTTCAACATTATTTTAACTTTTTTTCAACCCCTGAAACAATAATTTCATCTCATATAACTATATATTTTCAAAGGGATTAATATATTCAATTCCTCTCCTTCACCGCAATGGGTTACAAACACTATGTGAATTATCAGAACAAATTCCTCGAGAGTCTAAAAATAGGGGTGTAATTGAGACTATTAACCATGAACTAGGTTAATATTTAGTTGATTCATAAATTGAATTTTTAGGTATATTACCCCTAGGTGAATCTGGGATAGAGAATTCATCCACATATTTGTATCCATATAGATATGTCTTCCGTAGGAAACTACACACTCTCCACGTTACAAAAAAATCATCATTTTATCCAATAATTAAACTTCTACCAATGGGTTTCACTAAATGTTTTGAATCCAAATTTAATAGAATAACAGAAAAACCACTCTTATATCAAATATAGTGACTTTAAGAATATAAAAAATATTATTGCAACATTTTATATTGATATTCAATATATCTCACTATAGTACATAACCATGAAATGTAAAGGTTTAGTGTTTTTGGAGGCTAGATACATAATCTATTTATTTCATCAATGATATTTAACATTTATTTAAAAGTTAATATCTCAAAGTACCTTTATTACTCATAACGAATATAAAACCATTCATTATAATGTAAGGATATATAAAAGTAAGATCGGCTGAGCTTAGATTCTCAGTAAGGGTAGAGATTAGATATATCAATCAATGATCACAAGTTTGCATTATATAAAAATAAGGTCACATTTACCTGATAATAAATATATAAATTCGTACTCAATCTATCTAGATCATTAACCAAGATTCAAGACATAACAATATTTTATAAAATAATATATACGTGATAAGAGTGAAGAATCATCAATAATCAATAACGATCCATGTAAACATATCGTAACCATAAGACAAATATTAATTAAAAAAAATTATTTAAAATAATTTCTTTAGTCAATTATCACTACTGGGACTATCATTGTAGATAGAGATCTATAATGTACTATGTTAACTCACTATTATATTATCTCCTTATCCAAGGATCACTAGAATGATTATACAAGGGTGGAGAATCCATTACTAATAGTGGTTTATTCCAAATTATATTTTATATCATCTCATATGAATTAAATATCTAATAATTTCACAAGATGGATATATAATACCAATATCAACTATCACATAATGAAAACCACATATAATTATTACATAATATCAAAAAAATCATCCTTTAATCATAGAATTATGAACCCATAGAAATTAATTATTTTTATAAATATTTCATTATAACATTATTAACACTTGGAAAGAAAAATGTTTCATTTAAACCTTCATAAAACATAATAATAATAATAAAAAATAATTTAGGTTTATTAAATAAAAAAAATATCCACAAATAAGCATTTAAATTCAAAATAGATGATTACTTAGGTAGAAAAGACGTTGAAAAGAGAAATTGAACCTTACTGTGAAAATAAGGAATATATCCTTTTCTTATGGGATTATTAAAAAATACAAATTTACCAGAATATTTAAAAATATATATCATTGAAAATAAGAGTGGAAAAATTTAATATAATATTGATTTAAAATAATGGTTACTATGGTAGGAAAATCAATTCATTTAATAATCTTTAAAATAATTTTTATTTTCACTCTTGTTTTTATAAAAAACATAAATATCATGTTTGGAAAACATTATAATAATCATATTCTAAAACATATAATAAATTTAAATACTTTTGAAAATTAATTTAATCAATAATTGGATCATAGAAAATAAAATCCATTGATGAAATTTTAATGGACTTGGATGCGGAAGAAATTTTTGGTCAACCAAAGAAGAAATAAGGCTAGATTATCTTAAAAACATTTTCTCAATAATTTTAATTACCAAAGAATGAAAAATGTTACTAATAATTATGAATTATATAAATATCTAGAGGAAAATAAATTTTATGGGTTTTATTGTATAAGGGTAATATAATTTCCATTAATGAAAATTTTTCAGTTAGAATCAGGAAAAAATTGATATTTTTACATAAAACCATTCTGTTTTCGCATAATTTCAATCTACATCACCTTAAAAGAAATAACATAAAATGAATGTTTAAAAATAATCAATACAATTATAATCATTAATTACAATTTCATGGGGGATTCGTATAAACCATATAAACACAAAAAGGTTCATGACAGGAATCTTGTCTCAAATAAAAAATATTGAGATGAAGAACCCTTATCTAAGGTGCCATATTTTATTAGGATCATTAAAAACTAAAATATAATAATATATAAATTTTATAAATCTATTTTAAAACCATATTCATATAAATATTATTATATATAATTCCCTTATAATATAAAACTTATGATTTATTATCCATTCTTCATTAAAATAATTATTCTCGTGAAAACTAGTATGTTTTCCATGCAGGTTTTGGTTTGATAGTTTTGTTACTTAATCCTTGGCCTTGGTTTAATAATCTATAGAAACAAAATAATTACATAATTATCATAATTATTTATTGTATACACAATTATGACAATCCCTATAAGGTGGAAATGAAAAATTTCTTACATCACATTATAGAGACGATATTCTGTAGGTACGCAAGAGTGATGTTTCCAATTATTGATATATATAATGAAATAATGGTAAAGAATAATTGACCATTCCAAAATCATAGATATATTATAGATATAAATTTTTGATTATATATATCCTTATTACATTCCATATATTGAGGAAATAAATAATGGATCACATCGCTCTGTGGAGGTAGTAGTCCACACTCACCCATGAGCGACATTATCATTTCACAATAGAGGATAAAGAGATATAAATTGGATTTACCATTAAAATAAAAACGTATCACCTTAGTAAATATACCTATTAAATATTTTTAGATTTTTTATAGTTCATTTTTTGGTTATTTGAGAATAATGAAACATGAAAAATATTGGTATGAACATATACCTCTTCTATGGGAATCCTCCTTGAAAATAACCTTATAGATTCGTGGATGGGTATTTTGGTAAAAAAAATTACAAGGTAATTTATAAGGATGTTTTCATAGTATTTGAGTAGATTTTGAATTGCTAAAACGCTCAAGTGGTATTGATAATTGAGAGGATGAGGCTCACTTTTATAAGTGTGACAACTGCAAAACATTAAAATAATAATAAAATTAATATAAAATATTTTCAATCACATTGGAATGTGACTCTATATTAAAAATACCAATATTTAAAGGTTATGAATGAAATTAAAGCATCAATTCAAATTAATGAAAGTGGTTTATGATATATTAAATTTCATCTCTTATTTCACGAATATCTAGGGACCAAGCAAGCCGGGCCTAAATTTATTAAACAAAAAAGTAAAGTACAAAAAATTAGGCCTTACATGGGGGAGTAAAAATTTTTGAATATTTCATGCCCACATATCATCATCCACCATGATAACAATGTTTTCGGGGATACTGAATGACCACATGGTGATCATTTCTACAATGGATCTATGTGAGAGGGCATCATCAATTTGATTCGCCTCCCAGTAAACATGAGATAAGAAGATCTGAAGAAGACTGGCCTGAGTGAGACAAGCGATCCAATGAGGAAGGAGTCTCCAAAGAACATCTCTACTACTTGTTCCAAAAGCCTTCGCATCATGTTGTGAGTATGATTCAATACAAAGTGGTGACCATTTGTGATAGACAACATATTTTATTTCATAGATCAAAACACAAAGTTCAACTTCAAATGTTGTACGTTGGCCAATAACGTGGAGGAAGCATCCTTTGATAAAACTGTGATAAGTACGTAAAACAAATCTACATATTGAAGGTCCTAGAGATCTAGAAGTAGAACCATCAATAATAGCTTTAATTCTCGGAGGGATCAGGGGAATCCATCTCACAAACTTGAATTCAAGAGGCTTCTTCGACTTCCCTGCCACACCAAGCAACCGCAGAGTCCACAAGTCCTCAAAAGAATTCTGCATCGTGCCAGGTTGCATCATCAATGTCTGTATGAATATACCTATTTATCGCAAGAGAATCATCATGAAAACAAGAAGGTTGACTCCCAAATATCACCTGGTTATGTGCAGACCAGATAACATGAATGACCGATGCAACAACCACAGTGGGTAGACTATGTACCTACGCACTCTTCACATCTTCAAAGAGTCATGACATGAGCTCCTCAAGATTCCTGCAATGATAGAAATCCTAACAAAACAATTAAACAATGTGTTTAGATATCTCCTTTGCATAAAAATAGTCCAAGAAGAGGTGATGGACATATTCTTCATCCCACATACATAGGGGAAGGTAGAGGCCAGATGGTGCCCAATATTCTGCAGTTGATCATGTGTAGGGATTTGGTCCCTCCAAAGCTTCCAAAGATGAACCATTCAAGATGACTAAACAAAAGGGGACTTAAATTGAAGCAAACACCGGGGTGGTCTTTGAGAGCCCACTGTTTTCATAGTATAATAATATTTGGTGTTTAAAAAACTATGTGAATTGGGCTACCAAATCAAGGTATCCTTATCTATGTATACATAATTCTAGATTTCCAAAATATATTGATTTGAACGAACATCAACAAGATCAAGATTTAGGCTCATGGAATCAACCACAATCATCAAATCCATGGTTGAGGGGATACTAGTGATATAATTAGGGTTGTCTAGCCAAGAGGTTTTCTAAAAATTAAGCATAGAGCCTCTACTAACCATACACTTCATGTTCCACATAATGTCATGAATGGAGTGCTAAAGAGAAGGACATACAGAGGAAAGAAGACAGTACGAATAACCACAAAATATCTCTTTTTTCAAACTTCATGACAAAAAATTATCTGAATCCTCACTAGAAGACCACTTGTTTCGTGTAAACTCGTTAATCAACCTATCATTGAATGTTTTGATGTCCTTGAAACCCATGCCTCCCATCTCAAAAGGCTTGACACAATCCCTCCAAGAAACTGTTATGAGTATCATCTCATGTGCTGAGAATGTCCATAATAAGTTCTTGACCATTCTTTGATGATCATTCAACATAAATTTGGGCCATTGATATAGTGAAAATGAAGACACAATCTTGGATGTAATAACAAAGTTGATGAACGAAATCCTCACACCATGTGACATTGTCTTGAACTTCAATCTAGAAAGCTGATTGAAGAATAACAAATAAATATTCTCCAGGTAGTGTCATTTGACATAGCCCCATTATAAGGGAACACGAAGGAAAGTAAAGGGGAGAGAGCCCTTACGCAGGCCAAGGGTTCAAGAAATTGTGTTTTACTTCCCAACAGTGAGACCATTTTGAAAAATGATAAGGTACTTACCCTAATTGATAGCATATCCAGCAACATCATTATAGTGATTAAAGAAAGCTTTAATGTAACCAATAGTGGGCTTATAGGGCTGCCCAAACAAGAGAATATAATTAGCATAATGCATGTGAGATGGAATATGGTTATTCTGACCAGCTTGCACTTGTTTATAAATCCCTAGATGAGTGAGCTCAATGATGCATATGCTCATGTATACCTCAACAAGAGAAAACAGGAGGCCCAAAATAGTGTCCCCTTGACGAACACCCCTAGAGCAAGGGAATCAGCCCCTTGGAGAACTATTAACCTGAATGGACAGCCGTGCAAAGTTGAGAATTGTTGATATCAACTTAATAATGTCACTATAAAATCCATACCTCTTATGTTTTTAAAATAGAAAAATCCATTTGCAGTGTCAAAATCTATAGATTTATCAATATTGAGGGAAATTTTCCCTTTATGTGATGTTTTATTCAATGAATTAATTCCTTCAGAAGTAGACACTAAACAATTTTGGATGCTTCGACCAAGAACAAACCCATACTGGTTTCGGGTAATATGAGCATTAATAATTTGACCCAATATGTTGACCAAAAATTTGCTGATAACCTTGGGAATGGTGTTCCCAATAGCAATTAGCCTAAATTCTTTGATATCAACTCTTTATCTTTCTTACGTATAAAAGCAATGAAATTAATTTCACATCCATGAGGGAGAGAGAATGTCTAAAAAACTATGTAATTATAGCATCCATGTCATCCTAAAGAATATCCTAGTAAAATATGAATAACTTGCTGGAGAACCCATCTGGTCTAGCAGCACATTCCATGTTAAGAGAGAACAAAGACTCCCTAATATCCTCCTTCAAAGGGTCCATAGTGAGGAGGTGTTTTTGAGGCTCATCGATACAAGGGAAAATGTTGTCAACCATTTTATAAGTACTATCAGTCCCATCTTCAAGATATAGAGTATCAATGTAAGGCACAACTAAACTAGTAATTTCACATTATAATGTGTGAAGAAAACCATTAAAACTAATGGTTTTCAGCCCTACCTGAACATTTTTTTCCTTATGCAGTCTTTGAAAAAACCTTGAGTTTCTATCACCTTATTTCAAAACATAAAACAGTTAATTTATTGTGGTTGAGACTCTCGTTGACATTCGACAAGTCATCAATCCTTAAAAGTTCCCAAATTTCATCCCTATAAGGGATATCATTGTGCTGGTTACAAATTTGGAAGCTTGAAAATCTTTCTTCTGCAATATGAATCACACGTTATAGGTTATAAAAAGATATCCTGCTCTATTCGTTTAGATGTCTCCTGAAATTCTACAAATTCTGTGCAAATATTTTTAATTGGAAGCCATAAAAAACATTTTTTGTTGGCCTTCATAATAATCTCCCGGTACCATGGAGTGGTGATGCATCCATTATTAAAAAGAAATAGAAAGAGATATGACCTTGTAATAGGGATGGTAATGTCCAGAATTATTGGATTATGGTTAGAGTGGTGTTTGGGCAGGGTATGACCAGATATTCCCATGGATTCATTCATATCATCCATGTAAATAAAGTAGCAATCAAGCATGCTGTCTTGTCACCCATTCTAAGGGTATCTACTCCATCTGATTGTTATACCTATAATTGGAACTTCCACAAGATTACACTAGTCAATATAATAAGAGAAATCAGTAGAGGAAACACGTTAGAAGCTCATTCCAGTTTTCTCGTCAGGCCTTAAAATATTATTAAACATTGTATCCATGCACAAAACATAATAAACTAGTTTTAGAGAAAAATTATTTATAATTATAAAAAATATTTTATATTCATTTATTTTATTGTTAAAACCATTAGATGATTGTTAAAATATTTTATAAATTACATGTTCGATACTATAAATTATAATCATTCATTAATAGTAGTTGATTTAATTTAATAATAAAATAATACATTCTTCACATAAAAACCTCTTTCTGAAAAACAACTCTTTTTACAATGATATGATTTCATCATCATATATAAACTAATGATAAACAATTTATTAATAAATAATCAAATTTTAGAATTCAATACAAATATATTTTATCAAAATCATTTTATATTAGTGATCAAAATACATAATATAAAAAAATGAAAATACATTGAAAAATTGATCATTTAAAATAAAATGATTTAATTTTTATCCTTTAAAATTGATTAATTGTTTCATATATATTAATAAATGTATTTTAATTTAAAAAAAATTTATAAATACTTCTCACAATACATTTTCCCTATTTCAAATAACCAATCCAACAACTAGGTGATTAATGTTATATTTCCACATTTTCTTCACCCCGTTCCCAAATTTTCACACAAAATAACTCAAATATCCGCATATATAACATTTATAAATTTGATATAAAATTTAACCCTAGAAAAACCATTTATCTATTCATAGAGAACTACTCAACACTGTACATACATTATTGGGGTATTTAAACACATCCAATATTTCTTTTGTTGTATTTCCTTGATGATGTGAGATAACCATTTTTTTATGAACATGAAATTTTTTATTTCATGAAGTATAAATTTATTTTTAAAATATATTTTTGGTTTTTTTAATATTAATGGTATACTAAATTTCTATCTAAGATTATATATTCCCCAGCGGTTTGCTGCCTCTAGTTCTTAGGTAGGTGTGATTCAATTAATATTTCAAACAATCGTAGGTTCTATTTAGGTGTACTAGGATAAGTATGATATATGTCGTATAGTGAGTATTATTAAAGTGATGATAATATAGAATATAATGATATCTATATGTGTCTATTTGTTACAAATTAGAGGATAAAAAATTTAAGAAATATTTTCATTTTATTTTTTCTAAATTTTACTATATATTAAAAAAAGACCACATTACACTAGGTAATAGGTGGTATACCATTAGTTACATGATTCTTACTAAATTCCCTTCCAATAGTTAAAAATTTATATTCCCATGACTTTGCATTGGTCCCTAGGTATATGGTGTCTTATTGAAGGGTACGTGGGGGTGTCTTCTATAGAATGAAAAGAATCACACTTTTTATTACTCTTAAACTCCTTCTTAAACAATGAAAAAATTATTCAAATATAATAAATACCCATATAATATTAAATACTAGTAAAAAAGTAAATATTAAAAAATACATGAAAAACTAAGATTTCTTGAAATCTCTTTTCTAAAAATATAATTCTCCATAATAAGTTTCAACAAGAATCTTGAGTGCATATATCCCATTAAACATTTCCATGCTACCACAACACATAAACCATTGGATCATTCATTCCTCATCAATTCATCTGTTTTAGATCTATATTCATTATTAAAAAAATCCATAATCAAAGCAACTATTACAAAATCTACCTCCCCATAGATAATAGTTGAGAAGGATTGTGATCATAATTATATAAAATAAATATATGAAATATATTGTATATTGTACTAAATGCATTTGATAATTCTAAACTACACTCCACAACCTAAATAAATTCAAAAAAATAGATGGATTATAAAAACTCTTATACAAACATTGTAGACCTTATTACACTATGATACTGTAACCATAATGAAATTGATAAAAAAAAATTTGTTATCCATTTAAAATTCTAAATCTTATTATCTATATTATGTATAAGATTCATTCAAACTAATCTATATTTAATCATTTCATTATCATTGAACCCAACATTTTTATGTCTTTTATATGGCTCAACATAATCAAAGATGGTACTACTATTTTTTTCAAAATAATGGTGAATGAAATGATGTCCTATGTGTCAATGAAAAAAATTAAATTATAATATAATCACAACAACATTTAATGCTAATAAAATAAATTAGAGGATATCTTTTATGACTTTCACTTCAACAGTCTAAAAAATAATAAAAAAACAACTTCCCAAAATTGGATTGTGTAGACATAGAAACTATTTATATATACATTTTATGGAAGAAAAATTACCTAGATGACCAATGATTTATAATTTCCATATTATAATTATTTATTAAATCAGGTGAACATTTTGGGGCCTAAAGGCAGAGTTTGGTATTTTCCCAATTTTTTTCCAAAGGTGTCCTTATATTTTTCTTTATATTAAGATGGATACAAAACATAGAAACCTAGAGTTAGTATATTTCACATATTATATATAATTAGTAAAAAAATTATAATTTCCTCTTTTCCGGTAATACTTTCATCTTTGATATTATTGAAATATTGAACCCCTATCTACTGTATTTTCCATGTGATGAAATTTACAGGTGTAGAATCCCTATAATTGTATCAAAAAATGATCAATGAACCATGGAACATTGTGGATGGATATTTATGTAATAAAAAAATAATCACCTTCGGTCATTCCCATTAATCACAACTAGAATTCCTTCTAGATGCTAAAGAAATTTATTAAGAACGGCTAGGGAAGTATGTTGGGGAGGAGTATCAATTCTAAAAAATCCATGAGACAATTATAGGGAAATATCTCTCTATATATGAGAAAACAATTTTGATAGAAACTATTTTTAAAATAAAATTTATCCCCTAAGAAATTATACAATAATATTTATATACATAGTTTATAGAATTAGTCATTTCATAATATCCATTATCTTGGAATATTTTTCTATATCCTTTTAAGGTGATAATTCTCCCTAACTAGTCTCCGTAGTACAAAATGTTTCAGAAATAAATATTCTAGTCTTGGTTATTCTTTGTAGAAATAAATATGAAATTTATTCATGGGGATTTTCTATAAGTATTACCAAGAAATATTAAAACAATCCATCATATTAGATTTATAAGAAATGTGTTTTTTTTCACAAATGGTTTCACTGGAAATTAGATTATATTGAAATAATTATTAATCTTTTTGGTGAAATTATAAGATTATTTCATGGACCCTCCATCATGAAATATTGATTTCAACTCCGATGATATTTTTTAGGAAATTGTTTAACCTTAAGACTAGACATCATTTATTTTTGGAAATAATTACGGGGTCTTAATGACGATTTTTTATATTTTATAAGAAACATAAAGGTCTCATATGTTTTTCAACCCCTATATTTTTTTTAATCCATTGTATAGTGAATTTACTCTCCCATAATGATCTTTTTCTTCAATTTAAATTTGGATTTTAAAACTCTATAAATTCAATATAAAATAAAATATCAAATAATAACAATATTGTTAATATTATTTTCTTTTAGGAAGAAAACCTCATATATATTTAAGTATCATTTATTTACTTAACCGATATTAACTATATACTTTCATCCAAACCATTTTACTTTTCCCATTAACCATCATATGAATTTATCAGTCAATAAATATTAAATATTTAATTAATCATATAAATTTCATTGTATTATTCATCCAATAAATAAATTATAATTATGATTACTAATTGGGGAGTAAATATTTATTTAATATTTAGGTAAAATTTATTAATTATAATTTATAGTTACTAAGTAGATTTGATCTAGAGGACTTGAATAATTATTATTCCTTATTACATGAGAATAAAATTTTGTAAAATATTTAATTCAAAAATAATTTAACTAACAATATAGATAAACATAGAATGTGAATCTATATGACATTTTATTATCTGATTTTGGTAAACTATACTGATGTATCTCATAAATTTCTACCAACATGTCAAGGAATTCATAGAGAAATATTATAATGGAAAAATAAAAATAACTTTATATTGATTCTCAATGTGTTATATAATAAAATTATATTGATATATTTTCATATAGGTTGAATACTTATGTAGTTAACAAATATAATTGATAAATATGTCTCAATCATTCTAGAAATGATTTTTTTTAACAAACTACCATTCTTATGGAGTCAATATAATAGTTCTATTCCTATAAATGTGTATGAGATATATAATTCCATTAAAAAAGGGAAAAATCAATTCATGACATATTTTTAATTTAATTTATTTTTTGACATACCCAACATATCTTAACTTCATGCGAGAATATGTTATAACATTTTTTTATAATTACAAATTATTATAAGGATCATTATGTACATTAATTATAATATCACGACTAAGGATCAATAAACCAGACCATTGATAGGAATATGCAATGACATAAAAACATATGGAATTCATTTTGGAATGAATTTTCTAATAAACTCCCCTATTAGATATTACCATCTTGGAAAATCTGTAGATGATTCCTCAATTTCATTTGACCCCCCTAAAAATGATAGATTGCATCATCTATTCCTTTTCATGTAGGTTTTATCCTACTATAGAAAATATATTTAATAATATTTTCTTATCACTTCAATGTTCCCAACATATAGGTTAATTCTATGAACTTTCAATGAGACTATTAATCAATAAATATTATCACATCACATTAATTCATAAGAAAACATAGTAGGAGATAATTTATTCTTTAATATTCATGTCATTGAATATAGTGTTAATTGAATGTTAAAAGTTGTACGTTATAGTAAAACTACTCCAATAGACACAAACATTTACTATATATAATTGATTACAAAATTTTTTATTCAATATTTTATATAATACCCATTCTTTTTCATAGATAAGGATTTAGACAATGGGTTTTCTATTTTACCCAATATTGAAACTCTTTATATTTTTTATTCACCCCTTTCATTGAAATACCTTTATAGGTTATACTAATGAAGTGTATTATTCATTCATTGATGAAACCATTGTTCCATTATGATGTCCATTTTTTAGTGTTATCATAATAAAATTTGATAGAGACATTACTTTTAGGCACCACATAAATACCTATGAGGAAGTTAGGTATCCTCATTAATTCCTTAGATGCACCAGAAGATAAAATAAACTAAATCATTTTCATTGAATTTGTGATTGAATGATACTTTTATATCTTATATCTCATAATGTCTTTATTAAGAGTGATGTGTAATGACCCTTTAATTTTTTGGTCATCAATTTTTGGGGGAGATTGAGTTCTTGGGAAAAAATATGTGTTGTTTCATGAATTATGATATAGATTAGGGATCCAAGATTTTAACCATTTCAGAAATTTTTTTTTGGATATTTATCAGGGTTTAGTAGTTAATTTGGGTGGTTGAGTGAGTATTTTAGATGTCCTAACAATAAATAAATGAAATTTTATTTATCAACAACATATTAATCTATTATGGTATGAGGTCATGTAATAATTATTTTTAATGGAGTATTTAATGTGTTGAAATTATAGGGCATTCCATCTCAAATTCTCATATACATCACATGTGTTTCTTATAAGGGTACATTGCACCGCAAGCCTGTTGGGATGCGTTTAATAAGGGGTTTCCTAATGAAAATGTCCCTTTACCTAGGGTTGTCTCATTATGAGAGGTATAAGGAGCATGAGTTTACACTATAAATGTAGAGATTCCTTGAGTGGTTCCTATTCTTATGGGGTGATTGCATCATGACCGTGAGGGTCATGTTATGACCATGTTAGGTGAAAGTGGTAAATTCCCCAAAACCCCCTAGTTACATCATGAAAAAGGTCAAGTTGTTTTTTTATAAAATTAGATTAAGCCTCATATTTGTTTTTGATATTCACCTACTTTTTATTAGGTTTACCATGAACATGTGGATGGATATTCATCCTTATCCTCCCAATAATATCTCAATTCAATCCCCCATATAAGGGTATGAATTTTGTTTCATTTTTATTATAGCTTAAGGAGTCTTTACACTCATTCGTCTAATTTTCCCTCTTTCATTTCCACATATTTGGTGTGATTTATGATAGTATTTCTGTACCAATTTTAGTGGATCCTAGTTGAATCATTTGATAGTGATGGGTCTTTCATATACAATGGATAAAAGAGATCATGTAAGGATAATCACACATAGTTGGTTGTGGTTTCAATGTGTGGAATTGGGGTGGTGATTGTTTAGTATAATAGAATTATTTAAATTTAATTGAATAATTAATTATAATAAATTATTTTCATAGAATTTTGTGAGAACTATACTTGGGGGAATTGATGATCTTGGATTATAGCTTATGAATCTAGATTTGTGGTTAACTATTGATTGGGGTATTTATTTTCTATGATAGAAACTTGTAATAATGATTACATATTATTTTAAATTCCTATATTATTAGATTAGTTCAGGTATGATTTATCTAGGCCTATGATATTTGGAATATGTTCTCTTTAGAACATTGTTAAATTTGGATCCCCTAATGACTATGCAACCATGGTGTGAAGGCACTCGATACATTTATGTGAGGTCATGGGTAGGTTGAAGGGTATGAGTGGTGATGTTTGATTTCCATTTTTTGGGGTCATAGGGATAGTTTGAGATCCTATGTGGCATGATGATTAATTAAGATGAGTGAGATGAACATACGTTTCATGAGTGACATGGAACCCACTCCAATGGTCGTAAGAGAGTCCGAAAATGTGTAAATAATGGGGAACATCCTCCAAAAAATTTGTTGTATTATATATAGATTTTTCCTATAGATGGTGGGTTGATATAGCTCTTTTAGGATATATGAGATGAGACATAGATATGGGTTGTGGTATGTTCATATGGACTTGAAATTAGGATTATAAGTGGTTATTGTAAGGGAACATGACTGTCCCACTAAAAATAAGGTAAGATAGATCCTACGACCCATGGTGACAATGAGTAGTGATGTACATGATATTTTATTGATGAGTAGTGATCAAGAGTCTTCACAAAGACTCTAGTAGATGCCTAAATGTGTGAGATAAGAAATTCATCGAGGTATGGGACATAGTTTCAAGTTACTATATCCTAAATTATGAGTTATTAATTTGTAATACATGATTTATTCCCCAATAATGTTTCATGTTCTTATGAAGGTCTATGAATTATAGTGTGGGTGATGTGAATCTAAAGTCCTTGAACCACCTTCAGTAATAAGGTACTATCTAGATATCCCTAAATATGATATTGTCCTCACTATGTATAAATTACTGGCTATCCCTGAGTTTGGAGGTGTGTCCTGAGACATCATGGATTTCCCTTGAGTGTGATGGTGTATTTATAAACATTTCGATATGTATGGTTGATCTATTTGGTAATTATATGGGATGTATGATCTTACATTTAGTGAGAAGGTAGTGGACATAACACTATATCTAATATGACTCGTAGGTCATAATGAAATGAAATATTGGATGATGTATCATAAATAGAGATATGTAGTAGTGTATTGGATTCTATAATGTATTGATTGAGAAGGCTTGTTAGAATGAGGTTTGGATTACAAATTTATACCATTGAGTGAAGAGGGATGTTCTAGGACTTAGATATAATATTGACTTGAGTGAGCAGGTGTGTCTAATTCTTGGATTTATAACACTACACTTATGCTTTGGGTAGTAGTTAGGATCCAATTGATTCAATACCACGAGTCTTCATGAATGTGGTGGATTGTATGGCATGAGGCAACTGGATTCTAGTATGGCTCTGATGTATGTATAAAATTTTATCATTGTGGATTGGTTAAGACATGGTGGTCATATGGTCCTGTATCTCATTGAGTGTCATGGTGGCCAGGTCACCACATAATTAATTGTTGATAAATATTACTTTTTATTTTTTCCCTCAGGTTTACACATTTAATGTTAATGATATATTAGGGGTTCTTGGTGACACCCTACAGAGTTATATTCCCACACCCTGCATGAAAAATCTAGTGCATGTGTAGAAATTATGACATCTTTTATGTTTGGCACATGATGCGTAGTGGGATGTTCCTATTTACTGTGAGTGTGTTTCTAAACATTATCATTGTGGACTTTGTATAGAAATAGGTATATTATGAATTTTCGGTTTTTGATTATATTTTATATGTGATATGCCTAGTTGGTGATCAATTTGATATATGGTCGTGTAATGGCATGTTTCATTTCATATTATAGGGATGTTCTGTCATTTTTTCTTGTACATAATGAAAGATTTTCGGATATTTGATTATTATTTATTATGTTTTTTATCTTCTAATTAAGGGAATAATATACCCTTGGTCTGGATTAGTCCCTCACTCTTATTCAACAAACTATAAATTATAAGGAGGCACTCATGAGGTCATGTATCTTTGGGATTAAGGGAAATATCAAGTGGTAATCGACCTGGGGTATCAAAAATGATAACTTTTCATTTATTTCATTATAATTTATAGAAATGGTACGAATGATCTCTAGGAATGTGTGAAATCATGTGATTGTCCTTCGACTAGTGTATCACAAACACTTTTTCTGACGGTATGTCCTGGTTAATAGTGTGACATGATTATTTATATTATCATTCAATGTTACTATAGGATAAAGATTAATGTATGATGTGTTTATTTTAGATCATTAATATTTTATTTTCTATTGATCCATGGAGTAATATGTATTCTATATAAGAATTATATTTTCACATAAGATTCACATTTTATTATGGTACTTGTGAGTGGTTATTTTTTTGATTAAAGGGTCATCTATTAAAATCTTTAATGAAAAATTATATGAACGTTTCTTGAATAATATTTTTGTGGAATTTTTTTCATTCAACCCATGGTATTTTATTTTGATGTATTGTTATGTGGATCCTATTGTAGGATATTGAATGTTGGTGGGTACAAAATCCATCTGTAAATTGGATGTATAGTGATGCTTAGTTTGTTGGTGGATGCATTTGATCCATGGGTAATGAATCAATGAGAGAATTATATACCTGATATGTTTTAAAATGATGAGGATTTAATTCCACAAGTAAAAAAGGTTTTGTTTCTTAATGTGTAAATAACTAATTATATGGGGTTTTCCCATATAGATTCATGATAACAATCCACCTAAAAAACTAGATAGTTGAGTAAAATAAACAAGAATAGCTTAATGTATTGGTAATGAGGATGGGTGAGATGGAATGACTAGTTAGATGCTCAGTCCTAGAATATCAATACGTACATTCATTTAGACATGGGGGTGTGGGTAGATTCTCAGGGAATTGGAATGAAACACACATAGTGGGAGATCACGTGGTCAAACATTACATGATTAAGATTCCTCAAACCATTGGATGACTTAAAATGTAGTGGGTCATGGTTAGTGGGATAGGTTCTGGATTCTAGGTTTTTTAAGTCGTGACTCATGTTATCATTAGTATGATTTTGATATTTTTTCATTAGTAAGCTCACACCAATTGGGTTTGGATGAGATTGATGTAGATAATAAGAGATAATACATGAATATAGTATTTGGAGGTTTAATTTTTCTTTTGAGGAGTTGAGTGAGGTCTGTATGGATTTCAAGAGAAAACATTAATGTGTAGGGGTATGTGTAGACTGGTCATGCATTACAGCGATTGAGATGTGTATTTGGGAGTGTTCAAATGAATATGTGGTTTCCTAAGGGTTTTTTTGGGATCATAAATGTAACTACAATAGTAATAGGAAACATTAGAGATGAAGCAAGGTTCCTTTTTAAAGTAAATTAGATCTTGATCATAGATAAGTGATTCATCGGGTTGGTATGCATGGTTTGATAGGAGAAACATGCGTGTGATGATGGAATAATTAGGTTTTTCACATGAGGATAAGGGTAAGAGATGCCATATGGTGTTGAGAGAATAATTTATAATGGACTGTGTGACAATAATTTTAGATTAGTTTTGGATTATTTCATGTATAACATTCTTGGTATGCTGACAATGGTTGGTGGCCACTGTTTTGGGATGGAACTTGGTTATGGCTGGGGTGGTCACATTTGACTGCTGATTTTAAAAATGAAAGTATGTGGGATATAGTGATTGGGTATTTCAGTTTGGGAGAGTGAGTATAAGGATTCTATTATGGTAGAGATCATTGAATTAGTTAACGCAACTAGAACCTCATGTTAGAAGGGTTGTAGTTGTATTTAGACCAATATGAGAAATGGTGAAGGTGACATTAGAATTCAAATTGTGATAATATCAACTAATATAGGGTTCATTATAGAATACCCTATTGTTAATTTAAAGGTAGTGTAAAATATATTTTGTGTTTTCATATCAGATAAGATTTGGAGAAGATGTGATTGGAGAGTGAGTCAGATCAGGGGTGCACATGTGCTTATTGGGAGAACATGATGACTAGATTTTTGGTTGGTTGACCAACCATGAAATTACATCATGATTTTCGATAGAACATTGGAAATGGGTCATGGATTATCTCATGACCATTCCGGAATACAAGACTTCATGATCAATATGTTATGCTAATTCAAGGGGAGTAACCAATTATTTATATGATAGGTTATCCAGAAAACGATTTTTTGGTGTTTTCTTCTTGAAATATTGTGTAGTGAGGTGGAAAAGTAACGTTGATTTTCATTAGATCTAGAAAATTTCATTTCTCTAAGAATTAAATATTATAGTGAGAAAAATAATATTCAAGTCGAATCATTTGAAGGAAAAATGTGGAATCTTGAGATACCAGCATTGGGGAGATCCATATCTAAGTTTGGGAAGTGGAAATCAAGTTGATTAGGTACTATGTAACAGTGTGTTGGTTTATTGGATTTGTATTTATAAATAATTTTCCGTGTTCAAGGATGTAATTCCATGAGTCCTTAGTGACTTGGTAATCATGGATCATTATGTTTTATAGCAAGATAACAATTGTTAGTTCCTCAGGATGACATGAATTATGGTGGGGGAGTATTTAATGACCATAAAATATCACAGTTATTTTCTTTCACATTGATTTTGAAAATTTCGACCATAGGATGGGTAGTTTAATGAATTAGGATTAATATTGTGTATCTATTAAATTAAAAATATTGTGTTTATATTTATATTTTTTTAGATGATTATAATTTTTTAATTAAGATTCATTATTAAATGTTGGAGAGGGTCATGTAGAAGCAACTGAAATTCATACATTATAGAAAATGTTTTTCCATGATTTTTGGAGGCCATATAAATAATTATGATAGGAATAATAGGTGTTTTTCATAGGATCATATCATTACATGATCCTATTGGGTCAGGTCAAAACTAGTTTTGCTCTAGGGGTAGGCCACTCTTCTTATGAGCGTCATGTTCATAGATTCATAAGGAGCTATTGGTCATTCAAAAAAGGAAATGAGACCTCAAGGGGTGGTTATACCTAATGGGTGGTTACATTGTGGCCTAGTGGGTTTCTCCATGACCATGATAGTGGATAGGTGTCTTCATGGGTTGACCACATAGGGTATGGTGACACTAAGGGTTTTGGGGATTTTTTGAATAAATTATATACAAATCATTTTGAGTAACTTCCCTTCATCCGTAGGATACTTAGGAACATGGAGAGGTCTATATATAAATCTCATCCACCTCGTATTTATCCATTTTTCCCACAAGTCTAGTGGATGGTTTTCGGTGAATTCCAATAGTGGTTTAATGTGTGTTTTCACATATCCATTCTTTTTTGGTTCCTCCCATTCATTTCCTCTAATTTGGGTAAATTTAGTCATGGGTTTTAGTGCTTATTACACTAAAGTATTTTTGAATCAAGTGACAATGATGGGAAATTTATGTACAATGTATAAGGGAGATCCCAAAAGTTATATCATGTTAGTTGGGAGCAGTTTTTTTCAAAAATTGATTCAAGGTGATTTTTAAGAGAATATTCCCATCTAAATTGAATTTGATTACTGTTTATAAATTATACTAATTAATTATTTCCATTATTTGGAATATGATAGGTTCTCAAGATAATTTGAAATCATTGAAGATGTTTTTAAGTAAATTAGAGGGGTAAACTCTATGATTGAGGTATGTATTCCATATGATAAAAACATATATTCATGATTATTTATTACTATAATACAGAATTGCATGGGTTATTTTTGTATTATTTAGGATGAAGTGATATTTGGGTAGAAGATATAAGAGGGTAAAAAGGCTCTTATACATGGAATAAGTGATATATTACATTTAAATAAATTGTTATTTCTAGAAACTTTTGTTTCCAAAGAGAAATTTTGTCTGTTAAATTGACATGAGGCCTTCTATAGGCCTCAAGGTACTAGTACTGCTGTAGGATAACCAATTTTATGTTCCTTGGAGCAGTAGAATTTCATTTTTGTATTTGTGGATCCATATCCCATATATTAATATATGATTTATTTTTTATTGACTTCAATATAATAATACAGACAACTGTATTATAGATGACCAACGAAATATTCAATGATAATGTTGTAGTTTAGTATTTTTCAACATGTTACTATAATGAAATTCATATAGAAACTAATGGTGTTGTTTCTTCAAGGACATCCTTCCACTTGTATCTTTAGCACCATGCTCTATTATGAATATTGGAACTGTAGAAACATGGGTTATTGTAGCACCATATTGATTCCTATTCTAATTCAATTTATGGGTTATATAACAGTAAATATTTCTCAATAAATATTTTTGTGATATAATGATGTGTTCTTACACTCTATAGATTTTTGGATTATTCTCAGGCCATGTAAATCCTATATTAGTGATCTTATTATTGTTATTTTGTTCTTTGTATACCATTTTTAATCTTCTTATAGAATCTTCCTTCATAGGTTCTCTCATCTTTCAGTAAAGAATACTATAATTTTCCTTCTTAAAAATATTGAGGTTGAATTTATCAAATTGAATGATGGATATTGAAGAAGTAATGATGAATATTAATAGCATTAAATGATTTGAGTTTATTTAATAGAGAATAATGATTAAAGATTATATTTAGCAGAGATATATGTATGTGAAACTTTTGGGTGGATAACTAATAAAGATGTATAAATTCGAATGGGGGAAACTATATCAATAGGTTTTGGGATTACTGGACATTATGTTGGAATAAATATAGAGTTCAACATGAGAGAGGAGGGGATAATTACTATATTAATGAATGATATAAATAATATCAATAAGAATACTTCTATATTGGCAATGTTTATTTGCTATAATGACTATTCAATCTGAAGATGATTAAAGGGAATATTATTATTGATTATGTCAATTAATTCGACAAAATCATAATTCAGATTTCATTTCGTGGGTATTATTGTAGATAATGAGGTATGTGCACTAGTCTTATATTATTTTTTACATAATTATTGAAAAAAAACCTAGACAACAGTAATGAATTATTCTATATGTACAATGTTAGAGTTGATTGACTAATGCTACATGATCTATAATGATAATATTTAGAGAACTGAGTAGGGATTTTTTTCATGATATTATATATACATGGAATGAATAAAAATATACATAAGGCAAGATAATCTTCTAGGATGATAAAAATCATGATGAAATAAGTGAGGTAAACAAAAGGGTCTATGTCCAACCAACTTGAATTTTAGAAATAAAGGAAATTTCAAGATGGTGTGTAGAGAACGTATAAGGAACCCAGAACCAATGTAGTAAACAATAAAACTAATGTAACCAATGTTTTGTTACTTTTAATCATGAATACAAATACTGGGGACTGAATTTTAGACTCAGGGGAATCCTTATATACAACATTGGGAAATGGTGTCTTGAATAAATATGTAATTTTAAAATTTTGGAAATGTAATTCTAGAAAATAGAGAGTCCTTAAAAATTATGTGAAAGGGTGATGCTCCGAATTAAACTAATGGTGAGATTTTTATCATTTTAGTGAATTTGATCCATATCCCTACAGTAAAATGTAATTTTTGTTTCTATCAAGTATCACAATGATGTAGGATATTTTAGTATCCTAACTATTGGTTCATGGGAAATTATCAATGATGTGTTATCATAACTCATGGAGGAAAGAACACAACCCTATATAACATGAGAGATAATTTCATAGAGAATTTTACAAGAATTAAACTAAATCTGAGATTTACAACTGTAGAGTTATAGGTTAAGCAACATGAGTACGGAGGAGATGGTGATTCATGAATCAAAAATAATTATACTAGATCTAAAATTGGTATAATTTGACATATGTGAAGATTGAATATTTAAAATAAGAATAATTAATCCTTTACAAAAGGATGATACACACAATTAGATGAAAAACTAGGGTTGGTGCACATTAATGTTTCGGTCCTGAACCAGTACAGTTCCATGGAGCGTTACTATATTAAGTGACACTTATTAATGATTCAACACGGTATTTAAGGTTTTAATTTATAAAAAGATAATAAGATGTATATACCATGTTTTTTTAGTTGAATACTATGGTGTAAAATGAATCAGGATCACATTAGAAATGATTGAGGATTAAAAATTATGGAGAGTATCCCAGAAAAGTCATTGGGGAATTTGGTTTTAATAATAGAATCCTATGGTAGAAGACTATTTCTTGTAATCTATAATAGAATAATTTATCTAAATGGATTAATAAGTCAATAAATGAATGTGGATGGATTATAAGGATCCACTATGGGTTATTCAAGTCCTTCTTGATAGTGGTTGTGAATACAGTAGATTATATAATCAATATGAGTCCATTTTCACTAATGGGGGAATGTGTATCCAATTATTTCTAGTCATTAAATGAAGTAAAAATATATCATTTAGGATTTATTTTTTGTTTATAATTTGTACATAGAGATTATAATACATGTTAAATCTCAAATTATAAGTCCAAACCATGTTTTTTTATATTCTACAGTGCTAAAGAGTTTGGATATCTCCTATAGGATGATAAAACCAAAAAAAATCATCAAAGAACGAAGTGTGAATTTTAATAATACATCATGTAAAAGTCCCATAATGTAGTTGAATTAGATAGTTGGAATAAAGAATCAAGATTCCATGATCAACTGGATCATGAAGGAGTACATGATTAAGTGATAACTAAACTAATAGAGCATAATCTATAAGTGTATTTTAAGAAATCAACATGGATGATAAGTTATATGAAGAGGTATTCAATAGCCATACACAATTTACTATTAAAAATTGGTGGAGAAATTTAATTCCTAGAAGTGGAAATGTAGTTAATGGAAATGAGAAAGTCATAGTTGTCTATGAATAGTGATATTTCATTATTGTCTGATAAAAATACATGTTACATTTTTCCTTTTCCACAAGGAAATAAATGATTGTATAAAAATGGATTTTATAGGGAAATTAAGAACAATATGATAAGATGTGGTAAAGGGAACAAATAGTGGTGAGAGGATTTCAAGAATAGGATCATGTTTGTGTCATTAGATGTTTATCAGATGTATTTAAACTTATAATAATATGGTTGGTTCATAGGATTATTTCCCCAAAGATTTATTTTTGGACTAGACTATTGTAAAGTATTCATTCCATAACACAGATTTACTATGGGAAATTTAAATTATGTATGTAGAATAAATTTTTGTGTCATGAAAGAAAGACCTAGGGTGTAAAATAAAAAATAGTTTATATGAGAAAAAGACTAAACCCAACCAGTGTAGCAATATGTCTGTTGAATTAATGAGTAGAAACTCATAAAAATGGTATATCATGGATCAATGTTTTTATTTCATGTCATATAGTGATGGATTCATTATATTTCATTTACATGTAGATGAAATGGTCATTTCCGGAAAATGTATATAGTGTATTGATGATCTAAAATTTTTTCTGAACGAAGAATTCATGAAAAAATATAATGGGGAATATTTTATGTATCAAGATATGAATATAATGCGAGAAAACATAGTTGGATTCCTGATTTTATCCTAGGATGACTAACATGGAATGTTTTTAAGAGTATTTTTTACTTTTAAATAATTTTGTTTTCTATAGAAGGACATATGAAATTATCCAAAGATCATGAAAAAAAGATAACATAAGAGGTATAATAAATTTAAACGTTTTTATATGTATTAGTAATTGGAATCCTGATGTATGTCAAGGGTTGTACATGACTAAACATTGCTCATTTGGTGGGATTTGTGAGCATGTACATGGATAACCTTGGAAATAATCACTGCGGAGATTCAATTTTGATTTTGGGATATATTAAGGGATAAGATATTTATATATATGTTATACAAGTTAAATGTTATTTTAGTGGTATTTTGATACATACCTTATATGTGATGTCAATAGTTGGGGTACATTATTTTATGAGTTTATATGTAACAGAAAAATAATAATTTGATATCTTAGTTACAGTAATTAGTTTCACTATCCACTATATAGGAAGATTAAAATACATTAATTGATAATGGAATGGATATTTTTTGGGTGATTTAATTGTTATAAGATATAGATAAAAATTATGTCAAAAATGTTTTAAATTATTGTTGTTAGAGTGAGATACATCTAAGAAATAACCAAGTGTTTCATGATGAGAAAAAACATATTTAGTTGATGTAAGATTTTTTAGAGGATTAATAAAAGATGGAATGTTGATATTTTATAAATATTAATGGGAAAAATAATTTTCCAATCTTGTTGATGAAGTTGTTGGGACTAATAAATTGATGCAATTTTGTGCCTCTATTAGTGCTGATTAACGAATTGAGGATGTAATTAAAAATGTGGAAGAACATTATGGAATAATGTTAGGGAAAAAATATTTTATTTCAATTATATTCATAATGAAAATGATTCTATCATGTGAAAATTCCAATTGGAGAGTAAATAAGAGAAGAAACTCAAATTAAGTTTCCTAAATCCTGAACCATGGATGAATGATAGTTTCTTTGATCAAGTTCAATTATGGATATTTTTTATTTCTAGAGCCAATTATATTTTGTAAAGTTGGTTAGAATTCTTATCAAACAAGGGGATTCAATAATACCCACTTTAGTAGAGATAACAAGTGAAAATGATTGTGGTAAAATAAAAATATGGAAAATTTATATATGGTTCTATAACATCATGGAAATTTGTGACAGTTGTAATATATCTCCATTGAATTCATACCAAGAGTTACTATATCATGAGGGACATAATATTTAAATTGGTACTCTAGAAATATATGTTATTATTTCTCCACATTTGTATAAGAGCTCATTCGTTCTTGGGTTTATGTGACACCAAATTTATCCCAATAATTATGATAAAAAAATGGAGTATTTTTACTCTCTATAGACCTTTGGATTATTCTCAAATCAAATAAATCCCATATTTTTGATTAACCTATTATTCTATAGTTGTTTATATACAATTTTACTACTTATTTTGAATCTTTATCTTCATTATCCCTGATGTTTATAAAATATGAATGATTTTATTATAGATTAGTGATTATGGGAGATACAATTGTATATCTCAATAGTGATTAGGAACTGCCTTGTATGGTAGGATGAGAGTCTTGATATATTTGATGTGATGGGGGACTCCTCTAGGACATGGAATCAGGGACATATATATATATATATATATTTACATTATTTTTCATTTTTAGTGATATATTATATAATGTGAGATAAAACCTTGGTATGGGCCATCTGATATTATTAAGTGCATGAAATGGGGATTCCTAGGAGGTTTTATATGGGAACTGGACCCTATATATTGAGACTGATGTTGGATAGATCATATTGTCTGTAGTGTCATTGAGGGATGAAAAATACTATATGTTATCAACTTTCAAAGATAAATACAATTTGGAAAAAATATAGTGGATTCCTTTATGAGTAATACTATATGTTCTTCTAGGTATAAGGCTAGGTATCAATGGACTAGTACCTATGTGATGATTTTTGAGAATTTTTTATTGATTATCTACCATACTCATATGTTTCTAACTATAATAGGTGATGGATTCAAGAGTGGATGATTTGTATCATAAGGTATGGCCTTCTATTAGTGAGATTACACTTGGAATACTTTCATTAGGTATATTTAGTCCTTATTAATTATAATGGTTTGGTTAACCATGAGTTAAGATCTATTTATTGATACCAGTTGTCTAAACCTTGATTATAATGGTTTTTTCATGGACCTTTTCATGGGTGAGAAGTCAGTACCTGTGAATTAGATGTGATGTAGGAACCTATATTGAATGATAAGGTATTGGTTATACATCAACAAATGAGATGGATTGTAATTTGTGATAAGATGTGGTAATGTATGATGGAACCTACATTGAGATTTATGTTATTGGATAGATGTTGGAAAATCTTGAGATTGAGATCCTATTCAGTTGAGTTAAGGATTACAAAAATCCTACTCTGTGTGATATGAGATGGTCTGTGATAAGTATGTGTATCAACTATGAGTATGAATATGAGTCTAGATAATGGATGTGAGACCCCATCCCCCCCCTTCGAGTAGTGGTCAGGGCATAGATGATTTCCTAACATGAGTCTTTAGGTGTGGACCATATTGTGTCATATGAAGAGATTTGATTACTGAAATGTAAATAAGAAAGCTTGTTTGGGAATAATGTAGTCTTGGTTAGGACATAGTAGATTAAATGGTGTGTATCCCATTAATTTTCATTGTGACCTAGTTATCTCACAATGAATCAGTGGTCAATTTTATTTTTTTTATTTTCATTTCCTCTTTGAATACACATTTACATCTTAGTGTATATTAGTGGTTCATGGCGAGACCCTACTGGGTATTATACTCAAACCCTTTATAGGAACATTAGTGAATGTATAATTGTTATGTATAATTTCATACAGATCCTATGATGTACAATGGAATATGAAAAGGCACTTCAAGGGTATTCAGATATGTTGTTGTTATGGCCTAATGATGATATTAGTGAACCAATTTATTTTTTATTTTGATTTAATTATATGTGGGATCATTCTAGTGGGTGATCAGTCTACTAAATGATATGGTGTATGTATATAACTTTTCATTTGATATGGAATTTTATATTATTTATTCTTGTTTAATCTATTGAGATGCACCCATATAAAATAATGGAATTTATATTGAAGATGCAATTAAGAAGTATACCTCTCGCAATTGAGAAACCTGTATCTACATCCATTGGACACTCATCTACTGTATGTAAATGCTTCACCCATGAGGACTGTGCTGAGATTCATGTATTCTATGATGCTTCAGAATACACCATTGTAGATTTTGGAGACGACGAAACCTGACCCTAACGAGGTGTATTCATAGCCTAAAAAAGTGTTGTAGATGACCAACACTTCCACAGATTTTGCACATATTCATGGGAATTGGTCAAGAACATCTAGTGTGCACTTCCTTTCCAAATTGATAGAAAGTAAGAGGCACACTTCAAGCTTCAACGAATGGTGTAGAGTACAATCATTACTAATACCCACCTCAACCACTTCTCTGATGATTCTTCCATTTCCTCATCTACCCATGCACACCACTAAAGAAATCACTAGATGGAAGGGAAGTGGTGGTAACACCGACATTGCCTACCATAATCATCTCAGCCATCATTACTCTGTCTGCTATCTCTAGAGAGGTATAAATATTCTCCATGAACACCTATGATCTAATACATGATCATAGACCATGTTTTTATTTATAAGCCTTTAGCTGGTCATTCATTAACATGTCCAGAGAAAAATGGACATGGTCAACAAACCATATGGTGTTTTTTGACACCAAACGCTCACCCGACTGAAATGAAAGGAACTCCAGTGAATTTTACATCAATAATGACTTTGGAAAAAACAAATGAAATAATAGGGTTTTGAAACCCATCCAATCCAAGTCTACATATCTGTATTCCTTGACAATAGAGTCCCACCAAACGCTTGCTAGAACCCTCAAGTTTTAATGCTGAAAACATCACCATAATATTTTTAGGTGTCTCTAGGGAATTTAGGATTTGATCAATCCTATCCATCCAACACTCTACCTCTTGAGGTTCATTCATTCCTTTAAAGGATGGTGGCCTCTCACGCTTGAACTATCATGATCGATCTCTCTATCAACCAGCTCCTGGTTGCAAGTAAACAACTACATTATAGACATGTACCACATCCTTATAGATACCACAAGATGTCTGTATGATAGTATCAATTATATTCTCATCTATAAGTGTGTTCCATTGAGGTGCATCGAGTGCACCCTCTTTAGGAACTCATGTAAGACATCTTGGAGACATATTTCTACATGCTGAAACATAAGAAAAATTAGACAAAAGAACAAATATCAGTCCAAACTTGTAAACACATTACAAAAATCTGATATTAAATAAATCTATACTAGAGACACAAATCCCATTGTCCCAAAGAAAATTTTTTCTCATCCTGACCAGAGCTGGACATACACTTATCGCAATATATCTATCAAGTCATGACAATCTTATCTCTAGTCTAACAGATGTCCCATGAAAAGGAATAATGAGGACAAACCTCACCCATGAAACCCAACTATAATGAACTGACCTAGGTTTTTGTCAAAACTGGTTCCTCACATGATCCATCACATACCCATTGGGAGTTCCCGATCCCCAATTGCTAATGACAAGCACTCAGGCATTGAACTATAAAACTGGGGGAACAATTTCACCCAATCATAAGAAACACATGTCTTACAAATATATATCAATAATGAAATAGTGTAGTACTAATCAATATAAATACCATAAGGGTAGCGAACATCACAGAAAAAATAAAAGAAATAATAGATGAAACTCCAATAGAGAAGTGAAACTACAAGGGAATACAACCAAAAGATACTCCAAGAGAAGGCGTGGAAAAAACCCCACAATCTCACCACCATATACTCATCCTAGCTAACACAAACCACACCACATCACTGTGAAGCCTTTCCTTTCCATACAATGGAAGACAAACAATGGTATAAGCACTACCAAAGAGTTGCACAGGGTGTGAGCTAATAGGCTCAGTATGATCCTGCTGATTTTTTCCACATTAAGTCTCAATATAAAAAATTATGTATACTCATTTTAAAATAAAACATGTCATGATAAGAAGTAATTTCATTTTATAGAAAAAAGTGTAATTATATCCCTTTTCCACAGTTATAAAGAGAAGTAGTTATATCTTTTTAAAAGAACACTTTTCCATATAACTTTACACAGGGATAAACTAGTATATCAAGGATAAATAAAAAATGAAATAAATACAAAATATAATCATAGGTGTTATGACACCAAGGAATACTATAGGTCTAGGATACATACTACTCATAAAAAAAAATCTACTACACAAAAATTGATACGATAAAAAATGTCTAGGAATTAGAGGAATACTCATGAGTAACCCCCCCCCCCCATGTCAATATCGGTACCCTAGAACAATATGCCTAGGAAACACAGAGAATCCCCAAGACAACCCCCCTTGATAATAAAAAAATGTCAAATGGCCTCAAGCTAAACCTTCCACCTTTGTACCCCTGGAAACCCATGTGCTCTTTTTCAAAATTCATTTCAATGATATGAAAACCATTCAAAACCATTTCACAAATGATTTTTATCAAAATCTAGGGAAACCCAATTTATCTTTCATAACAATTTTCAACACACACAAACAATCATTCCATTTTCATAAATAAATTTATAATTCAATAGCAATCAGGCTTATTATTATATGATAGATATGGTACCACATTCCATAATGCTCAGGTTTCACACACCTGCAAGAGAATCCAAAGCCAGTGAAACTCAAAAATGTCGACAAACACACTAGAATTAAATCCATACATATTAGGATTAATCCAAATCTAAATAGAAGAGGTCATAAGAAGAGAGAAAACCCACAAACCCCGATGATGAATGTCCACCGCACCACAACCAATGTAGGAAAATGCCTCTGGATTGATATCTCACAACGGACCTAGAAGAAGACAACAAGGATAATACATGAATGATAATCAGATCTAGTAATGCAAAGAGAGGACACTACCATAATCAAATGCAATTATGAACTAGAAAGAACACTTAACTAGAGAGATTCACTTTAGAGGAAACAATGATCCAAAGATGATCTAATCGATACGAAATGAGGGGTGCTCTAAAAATATCCATAGATGTGTCTAGGGTAATGAGAGATGTAGTTTAGAAAGAATGATCTGAGAAAAAAATCTAAACATGTTACTTTTACTTGGGTGTGGTTTGAGTCATGATGTGCACCACTTAGTCACGTCACATAGGCCACAAAAGACAAGTACACCGAAAAACCCATCACCTCATGTTTATAGTCTGATATTTAAACCCTACATGACATGTACCTTAAGTACACGATGTGTAACTTCTCACAACATGATTTCCATATTCACGATGTGTACCTCTAGTACACAGTGTGTAATTGCTCTGTACCCTATTGAATTTTTTTAAAACCGATCCTAATGAGTTCGAACCAAAAGGGAACGTAGAAAGATGGAAAACTTACCTAATCAAGGTAACCTGATGTTACAAGGCCTTTGTTTCCATTTATAGGTTTCAATTTTCATTAATTATTTTTCTTTTTCAGATCTGGATATGAGGGTTTTCAATATTCCTTTGTAGGATCTAATTTTATTTCTATATTTTTCTTTGGATTTTTGTATTCTGTTTTTCGTATGTTTATGTTTATTTGTTTTCCAGCTTGAACTCTATTTTTGAGATCCAATTTTGGTCTTTTTAGTTTTTGTTTTGAATGAACTTTCTTCACTTTCTAAATCTATACCCCATCTTTCTTCACTATTTATAATCAATTTTCATTATTGGTTCAGAGAAAATTAATTTAAGATACCAATTCTCAGTTTGATGATTGTGAGAATCAACAACAAAAGATAATTTTATACATTTCATGTAAGGAAATATATTAATTTAAATTCTGTTTTAATATTCTAATGTAATGGTTTAACCTTAAAAATTAGTTTTTTCAAAATTTTGTTGTTTAATTTTAAGATAAATCTTAGTAAGGGTGATATCATATTTACTTATTTTCAACTGCTCTCTATTTTTATAATTACTATAGTGTTGTATTTATTTTATAATGTTGTGATATTATGCTATAAGATTACAAATATTTTAATCAATTTAATTTTCTTTTATAAAGATATATATACACACAAATATATATATATATATATATATATATATATTTCTATCTATTTATTTTTGTTTTCAATACTTATAATATAAGGATGATATTATAATTATTTATCGACAAGTTATGATTATTTAGTCCAAATAGGGAAGGGAATATATTTATTTACATTAATAATTAATTTTATATGTGCATTTTTTAAATTATATGTATTATAAATTTGATGATATATATATATATGAATAAATGTGTATGGGATAGATGTTAGAAGGGTTGGTGTGTTTTTCTCCTTTGTTTCGAATATATCTTGTTGATGTGTATTATTATTTTATGCCAACTTCTTTGTGGACTTCCCTAGAATCTCAAGCATGGGTCAATGCATATTATATGGTCTCCCAATAATCCTTAGGTCGCTACATCATTTTTTCCAAAAAAAGAATTAAAGTAATAAAATTCTATATATAAGAATTTATTTTTAGTTTTTCATCATTTTTGGTCTATATATTCATTTAATTAATAGTAATATAATTTATACTTAAATAAACAATAAATTATTGTAAACTCATGTTACGTTCAAAATAATAAAATTAGGTAACTATGTGGATTTTTTTTGAAATAATTAAACTTTACTAAATTTAAATAATTATATTTTATAAAAAATTATCCAAAATAATAATTATTTATTATTAATATAAAGAAAAAATTAGGATTTATATTTTTTTAGTTTGATTATAATAAATAGTATTATAAATACACATCGAATAATATATTGTATATTTAAATAAATTTAAATATGATAAATAATATACATATATATATAAATATATATAATTTTATTCAAATAATGTTAGTAATAAAATATATATATAACAGATATATAATATATTTATGTAGATTCATATTATTTTTCTATGTATCTAATAAGAAGTGACCTCCATTTTATAGGTTTTGATGGTGGAAGGCGTGAACCTTGTTCATGTTTATTACCAATTGATGTAACTGTGAATGAAGTATAGACATCCATGGACCTGTTTTTTCAATCATATAAAACACTATCATTTTTAAATAAAATAAAACCTTTTAAAAAACAATGTTTTATAAAAAAAATCATAACCAATTATTTAATAAAGTTTTATTCAGATCCTCATGGATATATTGGAGGATAAAAATGAATGTAATTCATATATAACTCTAATTCCATATAAAATCAAATACATTAATTTTAGTAACATACCCCTGTCAACTAAAATTAAACTGTAAAAACCCAAGACCCCTTGACTGTGTAGCACTGTAGTTACGTATTCAAATATTCTCTCTCCATACTCTCCATTTCATTCCCACATTTCACTCTATCATTTCTATGTTTTTTTTTTGAGATTTTATCTGGAAGGAGTTAGTGGAAATGGAGGTGTTGAGTTAATAACAAGTGGCAATGGTGTAATTTTTACAAAAGGGAGACATTTCCCCTTTTAAAGAATACAATGAAGTAAATGGGAGGTATTTCTCCTTTTACTATATTCTGTTCCCTAAAAGGGTAAATACATCTCATTTGTGAGAATTATACAATTTACACTAGTTATTAACTTGATGCCTTCATTTCATGCAACCCCTTCCAAAGAAAATCTCCGCACCTGTAGAGAAACGATTGAGTGAAGGGTGGGAATGAAATGGAGGGGGTACAGATGGAAGAATTAGAATATAGAACTGTAGTGTTGCACAACCCATGGGTCTTGGTTTCCTATAATATAATTTCAACTGACACGTGTATGTTACCAAAATTAATTTTTTTTATTTGATGTGTAGTTAGAGTTAATAATGAAATACTTTAATTTTTTATCTTATAATTTATCCACAAGGTTCCGAGTAAAAAATTAAAAAAATAATCAGTTGAGGATTTTTTTATATTTTTTTTTTATAAAAAATTATTTTTTAATAGGTATTATTTTATTTAAAAATGATATGGTTTTATATGGTTGTAAAAAGTAGTCTACGGTGGCATTTACTTCCTTTACAATTCGAAAAACAATCCGTATGTCATTTGAGACGTTTAGGAATTAGTTGTACCTCAATTTGACGCACAGTGTGATCAGTGTGACTCTAAGTGCATCTTTTTATTTAAAAATAAAAACAATTTTTTTAAAAAGGATAAATTAAAAATTGAAAATCGATAAAACACATTCATATTGTTTTGATACTTTATTAAAATGATCCATATGTCATTTTTGACATGTAGGAATCATCTTCACCTCAAACTAACACCCTGTGTGCCCTATATTACATAATGTGTCCGTTATAAGTTTAAAATCGATAATATAGTTCAAAAGATTTCACTCATTGAAAACTATTAAAATGCACTCAATTTTTTTTAATAATATTCGAAATTTATTCGTCATTCACTTGTGATGTGTAGGAATTAGACTCATGTCAAACCGATACATGATGTGATCGATATGAGACAAAGTGTGTGTTTCTTGTTTAAAATGATATTTTATTAAAAAAGACAACTAATGTTCTCAAAACCATGAAAATGAATTGGTAAATTTTAATACATTATGAAAAATATCCTTAATCAATTTATGACATTTATGAATTAGTCGTACCTCAATCCAATTAAAGGTGTGACCAATATGACCCAAAGTGAATCTTTTTATATAAAATTGACATTAATTTGAGTCAAATGGACAACTCACCTACTAAAAACATAGTAAAAACATTATAATTTTATTTATACTTTTGGACAATGATCCATAATTAATTTTTGACTTATGGGAATCCAGCACACCTCAATATAATTCCTAGTGTGATCGATATGGCTCAGAGTGTGTTTTTTCAATATATATGTATCAATTTAGTTTAAAATGTGCATTTCATTTCCAAAACTAAGAAAAAGAGCATAGATTGTTTTCTCTTCATTTAAATTCTATATTAAATCAAGGATGACCCTTTTATTCTTACATCACAATCAGTTCATGCTAGTACCAATGTTGAAAATGTCTTATATATTAGTGGGGACCACAATTATAGGATTTTGATTCTCAATTATGGAACCAAATCCATGAAACCTTTTAAAAAATTAAGAGATTTCAAAGAGAATGTAATTTTTTAATATATTATGTTTTTACTAATAATATTATGTGTTCTATACTACATTAACATAATATAAATTAAATGTTTGACTACTCTTACAGACAATGTTTTCTATACATGATGATTTTACCAATACCTAAGAAGAAATGAATATTATTAAGGAATCGATTTGGAAATATTTAAAAGTAATGCTATGATATAATTTCACTATTATACAAAAAATTATATAATGAAATTTTGGTTTAATTTTCATTATTCTTTGATGAGATCATAAATTTTAGAAAAATTATGTCCATGAGTCATGAATTTGAAATAAAAGCAATAACATTGTCTCTATTCAATCATAAACGTAATCTTGATGACTTTACGGTAAAATAATTTTACATAGAATTAATGTATTGTTTCATATTTATGTTTAATTTATTTCTTATTATTATTACTCACATAATAATTTTATTCTTATATAGGTTTATTCATTAATACAAGTTGGGGTGCTCTATCCATATTTCACGCCTTTCTATACAAAAAATTTCACATACTTATTCTCCCTAAGTACCTTTTCACCCTTGTAGTGGTACATTAATTACATTATTTCATGTTACATCCACTCCCTTTGTAGGAAGAGAAATGACACAGCCTCTACCCAATTATAGAGGGAAATTTTATGATTTCACAGTAATATCATTGTCTATATAATTAATTTATTATTTCATATTTAGGATTTATTTATTTATTTTTATTATTAATTGCATAATAATTGTTTTCTTATACAGGTGGATTATTTTTTTCGAGTTGGGGTGATCTTTACAACATTCATGAATTTCTGCACTAACACATCCATAAACATATTCACCCTCAAAACCTTTTCAACCATATAGTGGTGCATTTACTATTTTCTTTCATGTTTCCTCCACTGCCTTTGTAGGAAGAGAAATGATGCTGACTCTGCCCAATTACAAATGTAATCTTGATGCCTATACAATAAAATAATTGTCCATATAATCAATGTATAATTTCATATTTATGTTTAATTTATTTAATTTCAGTATCACCCATATAATTATTATTTTTTTATACAGGTGAATTCTTTTTTTGAGTTGGGGTGATATTTCCATATTTCATGCCTTTCTGCACAAAATATTTCACAGAACTATTCTACCTAAAAACATTTTTCACCCCTGTAGCGGTACATTTTTCACATTCTTTCAAGTTATCTCCACATCCTTTTCCGGAATAGAAATGAAAATCCTCTTCTCAATCATAGAGGCAATCTTGATCTGTGTATAATAAAATCATTATACATAAAATTAATGTATTATTTAATATATATGTTTTATTTATTTATTTTTAGTATTACTCATATAATAATTTTTGTCTTATAAAGGTGGAATTTTTTTCATGTTTCTATACTCTATCTGTCAATAATGCCTTTCTACACTAATGATTCCATATAATTCTCCCCCCTCATTACCTTTTCATCTCTATAGTGGTGTGTTTATCAATTTCTTTCATGTTACCTCCACTGCCTTTATTGGATGAGAAACAATGTTGCATATGCTCTATAAAAGAGGTAATATTTATTTTCCACATTAAAATCATTTTCCATTGAATTAATGTATTTTTTTCATATTAAATTTTAATTTATTTTATTTTAGTAATACTTGTCACGACTCGTCTCCCGAGGCCCATGTCGTGACTACCCCAAACCCACCTTCCATAGGCCAGGGGCTAGTGACTAGCACTAAAAGGTGTATTCCATAAAATGAGAAGGCATTGAATTTAATCCTATACAAACACACAGTCTGAGAACAAAACAAGAAGCAATTGTGAAGTAACCGCTTTAGTAAAAGAGTGATAAAAGCAAAGGGGCCGGAATAAAAGACCAAATGGAAAAGTACCAGTACATCATAAAAGTACAAAACAAATGAAATGTGAAAAGCATTTCATGGGTCATCTACCATGGATCCAACCTGAAGGGTAGGAACAACTCATGATTAGTAGTCCCTACGTTGCGTCATACGAAATGGTCCACCCCGGATCCAACCTTAAGGGTAGGTGCAGAAGGCCTCCTCAGCACTCCAGGTCCGTCTGTCTCCTCCACAAACCTCCTGGTCCTAGCTCCCTCAAACCTCAGCCCAGCTGCACATCATCAGCACAAGATACAACTAGGTGCAAGAAAGGCCCGTGCACAGGTGAGTATAACGATACTCAATAGGGACCCTGAGACCTCGAAGGTCTCCTAGAATTCCACAAAGAAAAACCATAGGGTAACACCTCGATGGTAAAGTACCACATAGGTAAAGTACCACATAGCATAAACTCAATCACAAGAACAAAGTAAAGACAACTCACACCAGGATTTATTCTAGGGGTAGAAGGGTTATCACATCATCGAACTCCTCGGTTGCGAGGGAACTCCTCCTCTATCGAGTATAGTGGGCCTACCATGACACACATAGTCACTTCCCACTAACCATAAACTATTGTGGTACCCATCCCTGATGGGTACCGTGGGATTGTTGTGTCACACAAAGCAACTTCCCAACATGGGTATGATGTGTCAAACAGAGCTGCTTCCCACATTGTCTGAACTGAGGTACTCCTCATGTCGATCACCATGGGTCTACCAGGCCACACAGAGCCACTCCCCACTATGGGCCTGTTCGGTCATAGAGAGCCACATCCCCCTGGGCCAATTGTCATCCAGTATTCAAGTCTTAGCCAACTGCAGGGTTCCATACATAGTCTGATTGGGTGAATCACTCCTCAAGACACTCACTACATCATGATATCCATGGAAGTAACCATAATGTATATTCTAAAGTAGTAACCATATCATCATCAGTCACAAACCTCGGAAAACTCAGTTGCTGAATAAATCATCCTCTATTGAGTATAGTGGGAAAGCCGGGTCACAAGAGCCACATCCCACTAACCTTAAACTATTGTGGTACTCATCCCTGATGGGTACCATGGGCATTCTAGGTCACACAGAGCCACTTCCCACCGTGGTCCAACTGCACCACACAAAGATGCTTCCCACCTTGGCCATCGTCAAGCAGTCTTCATGTTATAGCCAACAGCAGGGTTCTATATGTAACACACTTGGGAGAACTGCTCCTCAAGACATCAGTCATATTACAATTGGTAAAAAGTCTCAAATATAAGTAAACCGATGATCCGGAATGACATAAGGGTTCCAAAACTACAGACGGTGCATCAATCAGATGCTCGGTCTATTCGTTATTTGAATTTCAGTGTTGAGGGTCCGGTTGGATTCGTGAGCGATCCAAACCGGTCGTACTCCAAGTTTCACCAAAAATATCAGGGAGTATGTCAAAAGGATCGTCTCACTCCAAGTATCCCAACACCACATATAGTTTATCTAACAGACGTTCGGTTCTCAAGATAAGGCCCTTTTTGCGTTCCTGAGCAGTACTGGGACATGGTCCAGTCTGCCTCGGTCAAACCGGACAGACCAATTTCGGCATGGGCCGAACCAGGTTGACCTGGGTCATCCCGGCCTGACTCAGGTCAACTCGGCCCGCTAGGCTAGGCCTGACCCGATTGGGGTGCTGTTGAGGTCGCTATGCCGCTGGTCGGCCTGCTGAGCAGCGGGTCGGCCCACTGGAAAAACCCGACAGTGCCACATACCTAGCGGCGCATCCCTCTAGGGTTACACGGACACGAAACATCCAGGAAGGGATGACATGGTAGTAAGACACATTGGCGGGTAAAACCATGGGGATGGGCACCAACGCGGTGCCATGGAGTGCGGCGAGTCCTCCGTGTCGCGGCTTTGCCGATGGGCCGCGACTTTTTTGATGGGCCACGGCTTTTCCGCCAGGCGCGCCGCGGGCACGCACCCAATCAACCGACCCCTTTCTCCTGCCACAACCACCATGGGTCGCCGCCTTTCTACCACGTGGGCGTGCCGCAGGAGGTGCGCCACACCTCCCATCCACTGGCTCCGTCGTGGTCGGTCAGCGTGCCAACTGTCCTCTCCTCGGGTCACCGCGACTTACGAGCCATGACACACCTTGTTCATCAGCATCATGCGACGATGCACCATGCCTCATTCACGGCTAGCCAGTGTCGGCCACTCCAATGACCACTGCCGCATTGTGTTGCGGCCTCCTCTTGCAGCGTGCATTAATGCACTAACCTCCACGTAGCTGATCGGTGTCGTCGCGCTGTCGGTATTCCATTGAGGCACATGGATGTAACAAATATAGTAGTGGGTTCTGCCCAGTTTTGATAGGCTTGTGCCCTCCACATTAACTCATAACAAGAGGGGAGTGAAGTGTTTAATTACAATTGAATTAAACAACCTGACAAACCCCACAAGATTCCCTTCAATGACCTCCTGCAAAGACGAATGATTCGTGGGTCATCCCATTAGTCGGTTGATCCGTGTTCATCATGTTATTCAATAACGAGGAAGAGGAAAATCAATTGAAAGCATAAAAAAATAAACCCCCTACCTCATTTTTGTTAGAGAGCTTCCGTGTTTAAGGAAGTGGCGGTGTTCGTCGTCCCAGCAACAGGCCACCGATGACATCAATCGATCGTTGTTCTTCAGTTCGTGGTTCGGGGTCGGTCATCACTGCCCACTAGATCTAGCTCTATCTTCCATGTGTTGGGAATCATGACACATTACCAAATCATCGTCGATTGGTGAAGTCATACCAATTCCTCCACCGAAGCTCCATATAAATAGGAGAGGGGGAGGGGAAGAAACGATCATGGAATTTATTAAGGTTATTTTAATTAGAACATCCCTAAATTCCAAAAATGTTGTTACTTAGTATTTTAAGGGTCCATCCAATTAATGACATGACTCACAGTGGGTGCCACACTACCTCTTGTTCATCAGTGGACAAGAAATAATATATTGTGATTACTTTATTTAATTTCCTTAATAGTCACAAAAAATACCTTTTTCACCGGAACAATTGTGGTCAAAGTGAAGTCTCCCTTATGCGAATCATGGTGCTACAGATTCAATGGTTATATCATATTTCAATTATGAGCACCGGTTCAAAAGTAACAAAACGCCCATCCCATGTTTACTCAACATACCTGAAAAAAAGGTTCATAAAATTAATAACAATAACTCATGACTCTCACTAGTCGAGGATAGGCTCTACATAAATGAAACATGCCTCAACGAACCCAAAGATACTCTCAGATTTCCAATCCGAGTTATAATTTAAATGTTATGGATTTTACAATAAAATAATTGTAACTTAATTATTTTATTTACGTCCAAAAAACTAACTTTAACTGGTGGCCCGCACTGGCCAATGTTAGTATCTTTCTAAAGAAATCATACCCTCATGAGTTCAGTGGTGCTCACTTATTTTTAAACCAATTTACCATTTGTGATTTATAAGCATTTGAAAAATAAAATATTTTATTAAAATATTTTATTTACGGTTATTCCATTTTTTGGTTTTCTCACAGGAGGCCCGCACCGACTAAACTTATGTATCTCTATGGGTAAACCCACCATCCTGATCGCAATAGTGCCCTAATATTTGTGATCTGCGCAATTGTTTAAGAGTAATTTCACATTTTCTAAAAAACTGCTTACACGTGCTATTTAAAGATTAACAAAACTTTGGCGGATCATTCCGAGCACTTTGGGCCTCAGAATCGTGCCCCGCCAGATTACACGCTCTCAAAATAATTACATATAATTAAATAAAAATATACGGAATTTATGGGGAATTAAATTCACCCCACCTTAGGTCTTTATGTCCCCAAAAACCACAACATATACTAAAGAAAAAAAATGGGGTACTGGACATGAATTTGAGCCTCCCGCTCCCATGTGATCGCCTGGAGGTTTCTGTGCTATCAGCTAACCCACACCAGAGGTACCGACCGCCCATGAAGGACCCAGTAATGTCGATCCTCAATCTCTAATAGAAACATTGTAAACGTTGCCCCATCAACTAAGTCCAGATCACTATGGTCAATGATGCGAGATGGGTCGCGCACAGATCTCCTCTGCTAGGATACGTGGAAGATGTTACACACCTGGTGCATCTGTGGGCGAAAAGTTAGATGGTATGCCACCTCACCCACTATTCTAAGAATCTAGAAAGGTCATTTGATCCACATAGATAACATGCCACCTCGGACAAATCTATGCAAATCTCATCGAGGTGAGACCTATAGAAAGACATGGTCACCATCCTTGAACTCAAGAGGTCTCTATCTATTGTTAGCATAGTAATTATTACTACTATGTTCAGTTATCATCTTCTCCTTGATGATCTGAACTTTCTCTGTGGTAGCCCGTACCATCTCTGGTTCCACGAGTGCAGACTCCCTTGGGTCATTCCAGCATAGTGGTGATCAGCAAGGCTGCACGCACAATGCATAAAATAACGCCATACCAATATTATAGTGATATTATTTTTGTACGCGAACTCCACCAAAGGTAATAGATCCTCCCAGTTGTAGATTAAATCATGGACGCAAGCACGTATAATGTCCTTGAGGTTCTGAATGGTCTGCTCTGTCAGACCATCTGTCTGAGAATGGAAGGCGGTGCTCAACAGAAGCTATGTCTTGAACGCCTCATTCAACCCCTTCCATATCCATGAATAAAAATGTGCATCACTATTGGAGACAATCATAGATGAAACTCCATGGAGCCATACAATATCCTATATGTAGAGGTATCCCAATCTCTCTACTGATCCCTACTCTCTGATAGGTAGGAAGTGAGACGACATGGTGTGTTGGACAACGATCATCCATATAGAATCATGACTCTTGGAAGTGCATGGAAGTCCCATTATGATGTCCATGGAAATTATATCCCACTTCCACTCTGGAACCCCTAATGGCTGAACTAAGCATGCTGAAACCTGATTCTCTGCCTTCACTTACTGTCATGTGAGGCATCGAGTGACAAAATCTACTACAACCTTCTTCATTACCGGCCACCAGTGCTGATGATGAAGGCCCTTGTACATATTCACCACAGCTAGATGTACCACACAAGGGGATGTATAGAACTCCCTCAAACCCTCGTTCTTCAGTGCTTCTAGTACCACGGTACGCCCTATGACTATGATTATGTGCTCCCCACCTTTAGAAAATCCATCAGTTGCTAGCCCTGAGGATATGAGAGCACGTCGAGCCATGTAGAAAGTGTCCCCAACCTTCACCTCCCGGACTCGCTGAAGGAGTAGGGGTGTGACAGTCATAGACTAGAGGTATGCTACTCCATCTCTATCCACAAAAGAAATCTGCAATGTGGCTAGCTGCTCTGTCACTTCACTCAGAAACTACTGACCAGACCTCATGTTGAGTTCATATTCTACCATGTTCCCCTTCCCATGAGTATATAGTAGTTCAAAGTTATATTCCTGGAGGATCTCTATCCATTGTTTCCATCTCAGGTTCAGTTCCTTCTGAGAGAAGAAATTCTTGAGACTCCTGTGATCAGAGTAGACTTTAAAATGTTCACCCATCATGTAGTGCCACCACACCTTCAGTGTAAAGACCACTGGTGCTAACTAGAGGTCATGGGTAGCGTATTTCTACTTGTCAGTCTCTATCTTAGCTCCTGAAAGCTCTGCTGACACTAGTCCATACACAAGAAAGCCTCCGCCTTTTTTATTGAAGCTGAAAAGGGTTCCACTACCCTGGAGAAGTCAGGTAATAATCTTTAGTAATATCTAGCCAATGTAGACGTCCCTCTCCCTTCGGGGAGGTAATCCTTTTAATATCTTTTGAAAAGATGTCCCCATGCTCTGCCACTATTGTTTGGCACTGAAAACTGAAAATTCCAACCGCCACAACGGTAAGCCTAGATGACCAAAGAGTGATCGGGTTCACAGTCCTATACACTAGTCAATCCCATGTTGCTTGGGATTCCTTTTTATCTGACCAAGTAAAAAACCATTCCAACATTTTAGATAAACCACATCCTTTTTTCCAAATATTGTAAATCTGAGTATGAACTGTGGATGTCTGGTATATAACCAAACTTACGTCGTAAGGTCTAGATGCTTCAACCAAGAGGTTCCAACCAAAAATCTCTCCTCAAGGGCCTGTTCACACCATCATCGTAAGTGTGATTATGAATTATCATGTTAGAAGTATCTCCAGATGTGATGGTAAAGTCTACGGTTTAACCGAAAACTCTAGGTCTTGGACAAGATTAATTGAATGAATGAATGATTGGTACCTATATCTATTGATACGACAACTAGTATTAGACATAGACCGTACCTTGAATCATTCCTAGAGCCCATGGGTCATACTCCCTGACTGCATGTAGCTACTCCCTTCCCCTATCCCCCATCTTCCTCAGTCTAGTAAAGACCACAAGGTGGTGGTTTGTAACATTTCAAAATGTCAACCACCTCATTATGCCCTACTAGATTTGCATCCACATCTGTAGCCCTGAAAATTCATCTATCCCTATCACATCCTCTTCCCTAAAAATTTTACAAGCCCATGTCTTTGAGACTAGTTCCAGTTTTCATCTTTTCCACTACTAACATTCACTAGATGTATCAACTCAGCCAATGAAAATTAAAACGCAAAGGTTCTCTTAAGCAGCCTAACATAGGTAGGAATTCATAGAAGAATTGTGTTGGCTTAGACTTCGTTGAAAACACCGTGCTCGGAAGTTAGAACCTTGAAGCACTGATCGTATCGTATTCATCGAGTACCCGGAGTGGTCGGTATGCCTCGATGAATACTCGGTTACCGACATGTCATCATGCCGAAGCAGTAGAAGCTCCTGAAAACTCTCATCCACCTCTTCAAGCTAGTCCTCTGCCGCCTATGAGTCGAGCTCGCATCAGAACCTGAGGGGTATCCAATGTTGAAACACATGTAAGGAAATAAGCCTATATGTGTTCTCTACTGGTACCACCAGTTGTTACTACTTCCCAACAGGTAGTGATATAGCTGACACAATACCTGAAGGTATCATATTGGGAAATAGTCCACATGCCGAAGCCTCATCACTGTCTTCTCTACTGGTATCCCAACTAGGATGAAAAATCTAGCCACCACTTCTAGCCAGTCCTCAGCTGCCTGGAAATATGTCTTGCCTCGAAACCATGAAGGCCTCTGCCACTGGAACTCGGGAAACACACATAGTCGGTATGCACCATCTACCAGTGCCACTTGTGGTAACTTCTTCCCAATTGGGGTGGTGGTGTTGTTACACCACCCGAAGGTGCCGACATTGTATGGGGACCCTGCACTGAAGCCTCATCGCTCAGTTGGCCATCATCGTGTACTCGCTCGGGAATAAAAGATGTCTGTCTACGTGGTGGCATCCTAATAAGGAACATGTGCACCACAATTATTATGTAATACCTGGTCAGCTGAGTTAAATAAATAATAAGAATTTTTTTTGAAAAAACCAAACAATCAGTGTTTTCGTGCACTAAGTCAGAAATCAGAATTCAGGGTCCTAGTGTGTGGATACTTATGTCGCCACCCCTACACTAGACTCCCTGAACTGAAAACCACACACATAACACTTAACACTATTTCCACAGAGAAATATATCAGAGTCCTAGTTCTTCTGTAGAACTGAAATCCTCTGATACAACTTTATCACAACCTATCCCCTGGGGCCCATTTTGTAACTACCCCATGCCCGCCTTCCATAGGCTAGAGGATGATGACTAGAACCGAAAGCATATTCTTTAAAATGAGAAGTCATTTCCTTTAACCTGGTATAAACACATGATCCTAGAATACAATAAGAAGCAACTGTGAAGTAACTACTGTAGTAAAAGCATGCTGAATGCAATGGGGATGGAATACAAGCCCAACAATAGAAGTACATGTACAACTGAAAAGTAAAAAACAATTGAAAGGTGAAAAGAAGCTTCGGGATCATCCACCACAGATCCTACCTGAAGGGTAGGTACAACTCACGATCAGTAGTCCCTACATCGCGTCAACCCAAAAAATCCACCCCAGATCCTACCAGAAGGGTAGGTTCAGATGGACTACTGAGCACTCCGCGTCCGTTCGTCTCCTCCACGTACCACCAGGTCCTAGCTCCCTCAATCCTCATCCAAGATTCTCTTCATCTGCACAAGACACTTAAAGGTGCGAGCGAAGCCCATGCATGGGTGAGTATAATGATACTCCGTAGGGACCCTGAGACCCCGAAGTTATCCTAGAATTCCACAATGAAAACCCATAGGGTAACACCATGAAGGTAAATGACCACATAGAATAACCTCAATCGCAGGCACAAAGTAAAGACAGCTCACACCCGGATTTATTCTAGGGGTTGAAGGGTTATCACATCATCAAAAAAATATGCTTCTGGGGAAATCCTTCTCTATCGAGTACAGTGGGCATGTCGGGTCACACAGAGCTTCTTCCCACTAACCTTGAAATGTCGTGTACCCATCCCTGATGGGTACCATGGGAATGTTGGGTCACATAGAACAGCTTCCCACTATGGGAATTCCAGGTCACACAGAGTCGCTTCCCACCATTGTAAAACTGAGGTACTCCTCCTATCGATCATTTTATGTCTGCCAGGTCACACAGAGCCACTCCACACCATTGTCCTACTAGGTCACACTAAGTCATTTCCCACTAGGACATTCGTCATGCAGTCTTAAGGTCTCAACCAACTGCAGGGTTCCATACGTAGTCTAAATGGAAGAACCGATCGACAAGACACCAACTGCATCATGATATCCATGGAAGTCCTTGAAATTTATATTCTAGGGTTGTAACCATAGCGTCGTCCATCACAATCCTCGAACTCCTCAACTGCTAGAGAACTCCTCCTTTACAGAGTAATGTGGGCCTTCTGGGTCACACTAAGCCACTTCCCACTGACACTGAACTTTTGTGTTACTCATCCCTGATGGGTACCATGGGCATTCTGGGTCACACATAGCAACTTCCCACCGTGGGCCTCCTGGGTCATACAGATCCACTTCCCACCATGGCCATCGTCCAGTAGTCTTCAAGTCTCATCCAGCTGTAGGGTTCCGTACGTAGCACGTTTGGGAGAACCGTTACTCAATCCATCAGTCATATTAAAACAGGTAAAAAGTCCCACAAGGAAGTAACCTGATGATCCTCCATGTTATAAGGGTTCCAACACAATATAAGGTTAATCAATCAGACTCTTAGTTTGTGAGTTATTGGAATTTTAGTGCCCTGGGACCGGTTGGATTCAGGAGCAATCTAACCCAGTCATACTCCATGTTTCTCTAAAACTCTCTTTGAGTATTTCAAAGGGACCGTCCTGCTCCAAGGAACCCAACGCCGCATACAGTTCATCAAATAGATGTTCGGTTCTCAAGATAAGGCCCTTTTTGCGTTCCTAGGCAGTACAGGGTCCGGGTCTGGTCCGCCTCGGTCGGACCGACCCAACCTGGTTTGGCATGGGCCAAACTGGATTGACAGTGGTAGACCCGGTTTGACTAAGGTCATCCTATCCCAATAGGCCTGGCCCAAACCAGATGGGCCTCACGTTCAACATCTAGACTACGAGTCGGCCCGCTGAGCTGCGGGTCGGTCCGTCGGACTATCCCGGCGGTGCAACCCGTCTCACGAAATAGACCACCAGGGATACCAAGACACGACATATTCAGGTATGGCTGGTGTGGTGTGAACCCACATCAGTGGGTCAACCTGTGGGGGTTGACCCCAACGCGGCGCCACGAGGCACCACAAGTCCTCTGTGCCACGACCGACGAGTCGCGACTTTACCGCCAGGCGGCCCTTGGCGTGCACCCCGTCCACCTGTCGCTGGTCGATCCGACAACCCATTTCTACCACTACGACCAACACAGGCCACAACCTTGCTGCCGCGTTGGCGTGCCATTGGGGGTGAGCCCCACCTATGCTCTGTCGGTTCCGTCACGACCAGTAATGGTGTCATCCAACCTCTCCTCTGGTCACCATGGCTGATGAGCCATGACCCTCTTTGTTCATGAGCGATGCATGATGGCGCGCCGCGCCTCCTCCACGATCGGACAGTGCCGTCTGCTGTGATGACCACCAAAACTTTGTGTTTTGACCTCCTCTTGCAGCGTGCGTTGATGCACTAACCACCACGAAGCTGATCAGTGTCGTCGCGCTGTGGGTATTCCATGGAGGCAGTAGAATGTAAAAAATATAGCAAAGGTTTCGGGACAGGTTCGTTAGGCTCGCACCCTCCTCATTAGCTCATAACACGAGGGGGTTTAAGGGTTTAATAACAACTGAATTAAAAAACTAGTTAAAACCCACAAGATTCCATGCAACGACCTCCCGTAAAGATAAATGATTCACCAGTAAAACCGTTAGTCGGTTGATCTCCGTTCTTCGTGTTATTCAAGAACATTGAAGAGGAAAATCAATTAAAAGTATAAATGAATAAACCCCCTACCTCAGGTTCATTGGAGAGCATATGAGTTTGTGAAAGTGTCGGCGTTCTTTGTCCCCACAACAAGCCTAATTCGACGCCACTTGATCATCATTATTCAGTTTGGGGTTGCTCGCCACCACCTGCTAGAACCGGCTCTGTCCTCCAAGTGTTTGGCATCACATAAAATTACTAGAGCTTCGTCGCATGGTGAATCCATGACCATTCCTCCCCCCAAGCTCCATATAAATAGGATAGGGAGAGGGTATGTAACGATTTTGGAATTTATGAAGGTTCTTTTAATATGAATCTTCCAAAATTCCAATGAATCTGTTATATAATATTTGAAGGGTCAATCCATTTAATGGCTTCACTCACCACAAGTCCCACACTACTACTTGTCCATTGGTGGAAAAGATATATAATAGTGATATTATATTATTTCATTTCCTTTTAAAAGTAAAAAAACATCTACTTCGGACCTACTACGGTCAAAGTGAAGTCCCCCTTAAGCTAATCCTGGTGTTTTAGATTAAACGTTGCCCTCATATTTCAATTCTGAGCACCGGTTCAAATGTTACAAAACGCCGCTCGCGTGTTTACTGAACATACCCAAACAAAGTTCATAAAATTAATAACAGTCACCCTTGACACACGCCGATTGAGGCTAGGCTCTACCTAAGTGAAAAACTCTCCAACAAACACAACAGTACTCTTGGATTTCCAATCCGAGTTACCATTTAAAGGTTATGGATTTTACAATAAAATAATTTTCACTTATTTATTTTATTTACGGCCAAAAACTAACTTTTATTTGGGGCACACACCAGCCAAAGATAGTATCTTCCTCAAGAAAGAATACCCTCACGAGTTCAGTGGTGGTCTCAGATTTTTAATCCGAGTTACCTTTAGTGATTTAGATGCATTTTAAAAATAAAATAATTTATTTAATTATTTTATTTATGGTTATGACATTTTTGGTTTTCTCAGAGGAGGCCCGCATAGACTGAAATTAATTCTCTCCTAGGGTAAACTCGTCAACCCGAGTGCAATGGTGCCCTCATATTTCTGATCCAGGCATCTGTTTATGACTTATTCCACTTATTTTGGTAAACTGCTCATGGGTGCTATTTAATGTATAAAAAAACTTTGACGGATCACTCTAGGAACTCCGAGACTTGGAATCACGCGCTATCAGATTTTGCAGTCTTGAAATAATTAAATATAATTAAAAAAAATTATATGGAATTTTTGGGACATTACATAACTCATAATAATTGTTTTCTTATATAGGTGTATAGTTTTTTTCATGTTGATGCAGTTTGTTCGAAGGTGCTCATGTGAGTTTTGTAGTTCGACAAAGAAAGTCAATGGAAAGTGTTGTAACATTTATCTTTAGGATTATTCTGAGGCTTTTTGATGTATATGAATCAACCACAACTCAATTTATCCAGTATAACTCCAATTAATTTTTCTATTTAAAATTTACATTAATTTTAGTAAAAAATATAGTTGACTCAATGTGTCCATTATCGGTTTAAAATTGATATTTTACTTTAAAAGGTGTTACTCAATGAAAATTGAGAAAACAAAATCATATTGTTTTAGAATTCAAGGCATTGATTCATAAATCATTTTTCACAGGTAGGAATCCGTCTCACGTCAAACCGATACACTATGTGATCAGTATGAGTCAAACTGGGCATTTCCTGTTTAAAATAATGTTTAATAAAAATGAAAAGGGACATACTCAAACCATATAAAACACATTATAGTTTTTTTGAGACATTCGGAAAAGAATACATAATTGATTTAGAACATGTATGAATTAGATGCACCTCAATCCGATAAAAAATTTGGCTGATATTACTCTAAGTGAGTATTTATTTAAAATGGACATCAATTTTAGTAAAAAACCAACCTAATCCAAACTGAACTACAAAATTCAGATTATTTTAATACATTATGACAATTATACATTGGTGATATGAGATGTGCATGGATAATACACACCTCAATACAATTCATGGTTTGACTGGTATGAATCCAAGTGCATGTTTGTATATAAAATTGACATCAATTTTAATAAAAAGGACAACTAACTTACTCCAAACAATGAAAACTCTTTCAATTTTTTAATACTTTAGTAAAACAATCCATAACTCATTTTTGATGTTTAAGGATCATACAATCCTCAATACAACACAGAATGAGATCAGTATGAGTCATAGTTTATGTTTCAATCTTAAAATGACATTTCTGAAAAAAAAAAAGAAGTGATGTACTCAAACCCAATAAAGCACATTCATATTGCTTTGATTCATTAGGAAAAATATTAATAATTCATTTAGGATGTGTAGTAATCAAAGAAACATCAATCTACTGCAAAATGTGACTGGTATGAGTCAAAGCATGTATTTTTATCTAAAAATATTATAAATTTTCCCAAAATGGACAACTATCCAACTAAACACCAAGACAAATCATTCAAATTGTATTTATAATTTATTAAAAATACCCATAAGTAATTTTTTATGTGTATGAATAATCTTCACCTCAATCCAAAACATGTTGTGCTCTGTATGACTCAATGTGTTCGTTATCATTTTTAAATAAACATTTCAGTTAAAAATGTATCACTCACTAAAAACTGATAAAACACACTCATATTTTCTTGATAATTTAGTAAAATGATTCATAATTCATTTTTGGCATTTAGGAATCGAATTCACATAAAAATGATACATTATGTGATTATAATGAGTCAAAAGTGTGTGTTTATAGTTTAAAATTACATTTTTGAAAAAAAAACTGATGTACTCAGAATTATTCAAACACATTTAGATTGTTTTAATAATTTAAAAAAATGATCCACCAGTCCTTTGAGATATTTTGGAATCCATCACACCTCAATATGATGCACAATGTGATCAATGTTACTCCAAGTGTATTGTTTTTTTAAATTGACATCAATTTTTGTAAAATTAAAACTTTTTTGTTAGTTTATTTCTTTATATTATTACTAACATAATATTTTTCATATACATGTATGTTATTCTGTTTGACCAGGGTGGTTTTTTCAGTAATAGCATGGGTCAGGTTAGGATTAAAATATAATGGAAGATTGAAGTTTTTTTAATGTATTTAATAATTTATATTTATGTAATTGTATAAACCAGTGTTTGAAATGTCTGTAATATAGATTTTTTGGTGTTTTTGTTTTAAATTTCATTTCCTTTATATATGGTCTTGGGACATTTTTTTTGATATTTGGTGTGTTTCTGGTGATGCAGTGTTCTATTACATCACAATATATTATGACCCTTCATTAGTGATTCTATAAACTCGTATAAAAGGTCCTTTTTCAGCACTTCTATAAGAACTAATAAGAGACTACGTCTCTTAACCTCTCTCATGTAGTCAGTGCTTTTCTAGCACTGATAATGGCCATTGCTAGTGCTGTAAAAGTCCTATTTTATAGTAGTTTTGGGGCGGTAGACCATATGTACACATGAATGTGGTTTCCATTTTCTTATCATATTGAATGAATGAAAATAGATTATATATATGTATATTAGACTGAATGTATCATATTTATGTCATATATTACTCATATTTTTATTAATCCCATACTTAATTAATTCTATGTAAAGCATGATTGAATCAAATCACTTTGAGGAGGCAGTAGTCCACACGTCCACAAATGAAGTTATCGTATTCCAAAAAAATGGAATTGAGGAAGGTATGTGTTATATAATACAAATATAAAAATAAAGACATTATAAATATCATATATTGTATATATAAACTACAAATATATCCCTAATACCAACCATGTAATGTTGTAATGGAAGAACGAACGAAGTTGGTTCACTAGGCGGTAGTCTACTGTACAGACGATCAATGATAGTATATCCCATTGGATGAAAGTGTGTTATAATTTCAGTCATAAACTTTACATAAGAACATATTAGTTTGTTTATTAAAAAATTGTTATTATATAAACAATATATAATTAAAATTTATGTTCAATAGAATGAACTAAAACAATATTACTTTTGGAAGAATGTTACATCTTCTTTGATAGACTTCTATTAGATCTCATATGAAAGGGTATAGGATTGGAAATGTGGTGATCATAGTGGAACATGGATGTGGGGATTGTTATGATGAGAGTTTTTTCAGATATTTTAGTAGATTCAAGGCCTGTATGTAAAAATGGGGTACTAAGGGGTGGTATTTTTACTTGAAGATGGTGGTTTTACGTGATTAGATAATATTTATTTTATGATTAAATACAACACCATTAAGGTGGAAATAATTTCAAATAATTATACTGTTAATTAGTTTTTTATAGGATGTTTAAGGTTTATAAATACCTCATAAACAAATCAAATGCTATATTTTTTAGGTATTTTACGCCTTTAAATTTTAACTTTAACTTGTTACATTTATACATATACTACGAAAAATAATTTTTTACCACGGTATATTTTTATGCCTAAAAATAAAATTACTCTAATTCCTAATTTGGGACTTATTATTGAAAATATATAATCCATTTTAAAAAATTCAATTCAAATAATTGGACAAATTATATTTAAAATTAATCTTACAGACACAACAAGAAATCAAGTTTTTAAAGTGAAAAAGTTTAAATGTCAAGAATGTTTTTATATACAATTTCAATGTGAAATTGATTAAAATGACCTAAATTAGATTTATTGATGTATAATTTAACTAATTAATCTTTAAAACAAATTTAAAATATAAATAAACGACATTAATAGATTAAATGAGAAATCAGTTTTCAATAAAAAATTCAACATTTCACACTATTCAACAAGAAATGAAACATCACTAAAAAATTTCCAAAATTCACCCTAAGATAATTTTTATATTTAAATTTCTAAAAATAGGATTATATTTTTAAATAAAATATATAAAAGTGTCAAAATTTAGTTTTAAATCATGTGCACTATTTAAAGGCGATGAAATTGTCATCTAGAAAAATATAGCCCCTATTCTTAAAAATGCATTTTGTTTTTGACCATGGGCCCACCAAAAATATTTGATGACTTTAATAAAATTTATTTAATATATAATATATTAGTATCATTTATATATTTAAATAAAAATAATTAATTAAAATTTTTAAGATAAAATTCTATTGTGTGCAGAAAAAATAGTATTTTATAAAAACTCTTCATTTATATTTAATAGATTTTTATTTTAATTTATTATATATTAGAAACCAATGAATTAATTTTATAAACATGTGAAATCCAAATTTTCATAATACTGATATTAACATTAATTCCCACCATTACAATGGCTAGGTAAAAACTATCATAGTTAAATAATAATATTTAATCGTTTGTTTATGATCAGTATTCTATGAAATACAAGCTATCAAATAGATTAAATTTAATAAAAAAAAGATATATACTGTAATATCATAGGGTTTCATATTCATCACCCCTAAAATTATTTTCACTAATAATTTACTCAAATATAAATATATTAGGATACATATTTCTCATAATAGACACAAGTTCCCACATAGATTTCTCAAATTGGTGGTGTCACCACATAACATTAACCAAATTATTGGTCTTGTTTCAGAGAAATTTATCTAGAATCACAATATAGTTATTCTTTATAAAATAATATTGTTATAATGATATGATATCTGAGTTTAGTATATCTGAAGGATAAAGTATGTAATTACTCATGATAGACACATGGAACACATTATGAAAATGAGAGAGATTTATAGGAAGAATTAACTGATAATATACAATCCAGATATGATTAAGAATATAAAAAAGGATCATTGAAATTTAAAATTTCACTGAAAAGATAAAAATAAGTTATTTAAAAATTCCGTTGTGGTGAACCCAAATCAAAAAATTGGTCATAATAACATCAAATGAACAATATGGAGATAAAATGTTGAAGATCACCCAAAAACTATGATTTCAATTAGCAAAAAGTGAAAATATATACATGAAAGATAATTCTAACTGTCATATTTTGTTGTATAATTATAGAGAACATTTTCATTATAAGATTAATGTCCAAAAAACATAGACTAAATTATCATGAAAAAAGTATTTTAAATCATATGAAATGATGATAATATGATAACATTTTATTTAAAAATTATTTGAGAAGATATACTTTTGTGATTTCATCTTATAATAACGATCTAACTCTTTGGTTTATCCATGATAAATTTATAATTCATTTCCTATTCCATGAAATGAATCTAAGAATATAATACCTATAAATCTAGTGGATCATAAGCTCCATAATATGATGTTAGGTCATTCCATCTATCTCTAGATAGAATCATAAAAAAAAAATTATCACATGTTATTTAGTATGAATAAGTCATCATATTATTCAGTCAAAAATTAATCTCTAAAACCACATAAAATTTAAACGTAAAAAATTTCAAAAATGTATACCCATATAAATCTTCAAAAAATATCAAAATCCAAAACATTTGAAAGAACGTATCTAAATTTCCAAACTTGAATTATCATTTGTCCCCAATACATCTTCATATAGCACTTAATTTTATCATTCCAAAAATGTGAATACTATTATTATATATTATTTTGTAACATTCTAATTTCATAAATTATAATAAAACCTTAGTGATAAATTCATTCTTTCAAAAATGAAAACTTTCCTCATACAATAAATCCAAAACATCAATAAACTAAATCCATAAACCACCTTGTCATCATGTTACTAATTCGTTCAATGGTCATCAGCACTATCTTTTATTTTTACTCAATCAAATATTTCTTTGTGTACATATAAGGTATTATCATTACCTTAATCAACTTTTCTCCCAAAATATCAACTTTCCACCTTAATCACTCTTCTATTAAATCATCATTATCCAACACATCCTTTCATAACCTTAATGATAAAATACGGCATACTATTACATAGATGTTAGATAATTCTATAATAACATAAATGTTATTTTTTGAAAACATTATTGAATCCAAATAAATACTTTAATCCTTAATATTAAATGATTATCATGGAATAGTTCCTTCCATTTTATGGAAGGTAATTCTTAGGTCTGTGCATTGAGTTTGATAATAACCCATAGTATCCACACATAATACATTGAACTCACAATTTTTTTACATTATATGCTCTTATCTTCCACATAGATAACAACATACCCTCAATTTGAGACATCCCTCCAGGTTCTTCTTCCCACCTTCTTGAAAAATGGGAATCAAATATTTATTACTCTGTGTTCATAACCACATGAACATTTGTAAAATTGCATATTCCTTTAATTCGGTGTGTTAAGACACCGGCCAAGGACTGTTGTTAAAAATATATTAAGATAGTTGATTAGGAATAATCACAATATCATTATATCTAATCATCATATAATATGGTCTCTCACAATCACTGAAATTTCCATCAGATTCAAAGTTAAAGTGACTCATTCTAGTTCTTACCATTGACTTAAGCCAAAATAATATTCTGCGTAACACTAATCATAGTGGTGAGAACACATAATCTAGGGAAATTATATAAAAAATTTCAATATATAACAATTTAGGTTTAATCCAAGGTTTTAACCAAAATTATAAGATTGTAAACTAGAATCATACTTATGGTTTTTAGTGAGGTTTTATTATATTAGTTTCCAAATTATATCTAAAATATATCTCAAATAGAAATTATTGCAAACGAAGTTTAATATACAATATAATTACTTTATTTTTTTTCAAAATATTTCATATATTACAAAAAAAACAACCAATGACCATATTATTTTATTGGATTGGGAAACTAAGAATCATTAAAAACTAGTTAATAATACATCAACATATTCTCCCACCTACTACTTCATTACAATAATCCTTTTTTGTAATATCATACTGAATACCTTTTTTCATTTCCTTGGGAAATGAAACATAATAGTGGGTGATGTTAGATGTTCATTAGGGGAAAACTAGTGAGTATGTGATCATAACATGAACACAATGGAATGACCACACAAGTAAAACATTTTAATATCATACCCTACTTGTCAATGATCATTTAAGTGACACTATAAATAAATATTGGTAGACTATAAGACATGAATTTTGAGATAATAAAACAACATGATCCCCGAGAGTATAAAAATGGAATAAGATATGATTTTTTTCTATACAAAAAAACATATAACATTGTGAACATGTATAAATAGAACCATGTTCCCTCGTTAAGTTAAGAACATGAAACCACGCCCTTGCATAAACTTATAGACATGAAACTAAGTCCACATATAAACATATGTACATGAATGATAGGTCCATAAATGTAATTTTTAAAATACAATAATGGTTATAAAAAAATTGTGATCGTGTAATCAGGCTCACTCATAAATTTCTTGAACATGTAATATGATTCACTCATAACATTGTGAACATGTAATCAGGTCTATACATAACATTGTGAACATTTAATAAGGTCCACACATAAAAATTTTATTCACCAGTTATCCATCTTTACCCAATTCATTAGAGGAAAATATTAAGACCACCCATCAATAAATTAATTTCATACATATGTGGTCCATAGAAATAGGAATCATTCATCACATCAAAAACCATGTAAATAAATGAGTCTTATATTAAATTTATAACAACATAACTCTTGGAAAAGAAACGAGTTTTATAATAATCATTCCATCATACACATAAAAAAATAGAAAATAATGAGGATTGTATCCTTCAATAATATCCCCCAAAAATTATAATTTAAAAAAACAACATTATCTTATATAGAAATTAATAATGAAAGATCACTTGATATAATCTATAAAAAAATGTCCTTTTTTTAGATGAAATAAATTTATAATTTCAAATAATTTCATTTAAAAATAAACATGTATTACATTAATGGATTGTTGTGGTAATTAAATAATCATGATGGAGGGAAATTTTTTTTTTCTATATAAGTTAAAAAAAACTTTTCTTCCATATTTTTGTAGGAAAGGTGAGAAATAACATCTTTTAAAAAATGAGAAAAATAATACATTAAAAAAAATCAAAATGTAAAAAATTAGTATAAATGAGTATAAAAAATAATAGGATAATAGTAAAGAAAAAATTGAAATAATTTTAGAAAACATGGACAAGGAAGAAAAAAGAGTGTTTTTATTGTAACATGAAAAAATAATTTTTAAAAGAAAGTCCCTTATAAACATCATATCATTGTTGTAGGTATTAACAAAATGAATTGAATATTATTATCCAAATTAAATCCACATAAAAATTGAAAATAAAACATAAAACATTCAATATTTAATTCACTGATGGGCATATCATGACATAATTATGAAGTACAAGTTTAAACCAGTGAATCAAAATTGAGTAAAAAATCCATTACATTTTGAAATCAGTCAAATCCATTGCAACCTAAAAGTAAAAATTATCAAATGAAACAATTTATACCATGAAAATAATTATTTTAATTGTATTATATATCTAATTTCAAAATATACACCACCCATAAGAAATAAATTGTGAATAATTCATGAATCTCATAGATGTAGAAGTGAGACAGGAAACCCTTACCATACACTTCATTTTTGTAAAAAATTAATCAAACTAAAGTATAATTGCATTAATATTGTTATTAACTTATTATATGTCCATATTAATATTTATTACATCATATATGATACTTTTATAACATATCATTAGGTATTAATTAATAATCATCCATCATTTTCATTATTTCGTGTAATAACTACATTATTTTTTCCTTATGTTTTGACTTGTTATTTGTTGATCTTATTATATATATCATGATTAATAATATAAATAATTTAAACCATGATATATATATAATATATATTAATTATATACATATTTATAATATTCCATAATATTTAGTGACAGGAAATGGAATGCACGGTTCATGGAGACAATAGTCTGTACGTATGCATGATCGATGTTTTCATTTTCTTGTCACTTTGAATGAAAGAAAACTAAATTATATATTTGAATACAATAATTAATCTCATTTAATGTTTATATATTATAACCATTATTTTTAAACACATTCGTAATATATTCCATGTAAATCATGAATGAATCACATCTCCTTGAGGATGCGATAATCCACACATCCTCAAATGATGTTATCATATTCTCAGAAATAGAAATTACAAACATATATGTTATATAATAAATATAAAATCAAAAAGAAATTATAATTATCATTAATATAATAATAATAATATAAATACATTATTATTATAACCATGAATGGTTGTAATTGAAGAACGAATGACATCGGTTTTCAAGTCGGTAGTCCATCATACACATGAACGATGATTGTGTATCCCATTTCTATGAATTGTGTGAAATTTAATGTTATACCATTAACATAAAAACATATCAGTATAATAAAGATACTTAGGATATTATAAAATAAATATATAATAATAATTAAAGTGTTGGATAATGATAAAAAAACAAATGTTTTTACTGATGAATGTTACTTATTAATTAGTGTACTTCGATTAGATCTCTTCTTAAAAGATATATGAATGGTATTTTTTTGATATGAAATACGAATAGACAAGGGGAGAGTGAGTAGGATAGGTTTTTTCTAGTTATTTTATGAGATTTATGTATTTTATGTCGAAATGGGGTAGTGAGGGGTTGTATTTATATTTGAGTAGGGGTGGTATAAAGTGGTCAAATAATGATTATTTTATATTTAAAGCCATCCACATTGAGTTGGAATTAATTTCAAAAAAAATATTGTTAAATAATGTTCTTAGAATTAATAGGTCAATAAATACCTCAAAAACCAATTAAAAGTTATAGTTTTTTGGTATTTTAATCCTTTACCTTTTAATATTAACCTGTTTCCTTTTTTACATATACCGCAATAAATAATTTTTTTACCATGGTAAAATTTAAATAAATAAAAATGAAAGTAACACTAAAAAATAATTTGTAAAATATAATTAAAAATATGGAATCCATTTTAGCAAATTAAATTCAATGTATTGTTAGAAATAGATTTAGAATTGATCCTAAAGATAAAACATGAAGACACATTTTGAAATTGAAAATGATCAAATGATTGTAATGTTTTTATATCCAATTTCAATGTGAAATTTATTAAAATGAACTAAATTTGATTTATTAATTTTTTATTTAATTAATTATTAATTAAATAAATTATAATAAAATTATAATATATAAATATTTTAGATGAAAAAATAGTTTACAATTTAAATCCACTATTTTCACAATTCATCAAAAAATGAATATTCTTCAAAAAATACCAAGAATTAACCCTAAGATAATTTTGATATTTAACTTTTGAAAATGAATTTTATTTTTTCTAATAAAATTTTAAAGTGTAATAAATTTAGTTCTAATACAAGTGCTCTGTTAAAAGGTTGAACAATTTCCTTTTAGAAAAATATAGTTTTTTATAGAAATTGGATTTATTCTTATCATAAGAAATCAAAACATATTGGTAGAATTTTAAAATAAATTATTGAATATATGACATATGATTTTACTCAATTTCATTATCTAATACCGATTATTTAAATTTATTAAGATAAAATTCCACTGTGGGCATAAAAAATAGTTGTTTATAAAAAAAATGTTATGTATAACTAGTTTTTATTTTCAAATCAAATTAAATCTTTACCAATGAATTCATTTTATAAGCGTGTTAAAATGATATTTTTATAATTTAAATAATATAATTAATTCCCACCATTCCTACAACTAGGTGGTTTCTATGAAAATTTAATAATAAAATTTAATCATTTACTTATCCTCGATGTTCTATATAACTAAGCTATCAAATAGATTTAATTTATTTAAGGAAATGAGACATACTATAAAATAATGGGGTATTAAAACACTATTAAAATGATTTCCCCCTTTAAATTCGTCACATTGGTAGCAATAACTGAATATACTTCTATCTCATTACATTATCAGGTTCCCACATAGTTTCCTTAGGTTAGTGGTTTTTCCACAAAACTATGATCAAGTGAGTGGACTTGTTTCATTTCACAATTTTTGTATGATCCATAATGTCAATCGATTATACCTTTTAAAAAATGACATGATAAATAAGTAAAACCTCCATGTATAGTAATGGTTAAGGACTAGGTATGTACTTCATTAGAAGAGATACATGGAATTGATCATGAGCACGAGTGAGGTTCAATGGAAGTACTAATTTATAGGCTCCCATCCCCACATGATCAAGAAATTGAAAGCTACTAATAGTCATTATTGTCTGCTTTACATTGTATTTTAATCATAATTTCATCCTTTTGTTATGATTTCATAATTTTCCACCTCATCTCTTACTTTATAAAATAAAGATGAATTTTTTATGCCTGAAGAACAAATTGATCAAAAGATCCATTGTATAATGATATTTAATTACATATATCAATAGTTATTTTCATAAAAAAGTGGTTATCAATATTTATCCAAGATTAATAAATATTTATGTGGTGAATTAAAACATTAATATCCAATTTATTTTTCTAAAAATGAAATTAATGTATTCCATAAATGGATAACCTTATAACCCTATCAAATTTTAATAATTTCTATTGATATCACAATATTTACAAAAATAAACATTACATTAATACTAAATAAATCATTGAGATGTTCTAAATAGTCACTTTCCAAATACGAGAATACCTTGGTCATGTATTTTTGTGAATTTTTATAATAACCATAATTACAATTAAACCAAAATGAAAATATTCATACATCCACATTCCTCAAATAAAAACCTATATTGATTAATTTATTCCTTATATCCAAAAATATTTTAAACTCCATCATTGATAACATATAAAACTTTTTCAATATATCAATAATTAGTTTTGGGGTCATCAATAATATCCATTTTACTTTATCTACATCAATCATCCCTTTAACCCAATTAATCACAAATTTCTCAAAATAAGGAACATATTAAGGTTTATAACTTTAAAATCATGTGTTTTTTAAAAAAACATCACCTCTCCATTAAATCAATTTTCATGATAAATAGTACTATTCAATAAATAATTTTATATAAATTACGAAAAACTGTTACAAATAAATCCTTATATGTTTCATGATTCCTGAAACATTATTCATGAATTCCCATACGCTAACACATCAATCACTCTGCATCAATCGTAATCCATTTTCAATGATTTCTCTTCTTATTATTTAATGTATTCTTCCTTTTATATGTCATTCATGGTCTCTTCATCATCAGTAGTATAATCATTAATCATAAAACATTGCATATTCTCTTCATGAGCTTTACAACTAGGACATCTATTCATATAAATCCCATTTTTCCACATTTATAACTTTTTACCATTGATGATTCCTTATGGAAACCACTATTCACATCAAATTTTATTTTTCCTTGGTAATAAATTTCACTATTCCCTTCTTATATACACATAAAAATATTCTCATTCCATTGATACGTTCTCTAGAGTGTTTCATACAACATTATTGATATATAGGAAACTGAATCTTCATTCTTTCATAGCCTCCACCGCCCAACCACTCAATGAACATTATCCTTATCTTACTTGGTGAGTCTGGGAGTTGGTTAAGGTGCAATTTTTTAATCATATATCATGATAAATTATTATGCATCATAAAAATATCCTTTACTCCAGTTATTATCCCATTTCATTTCTCATCAAAAAAAATTCCATTATATTCTATGTTAATTCTGTTCCCATTGGTTCCCGCCACTATCTAACACCAAACAACCTAGAGTGAGTAACAATTTTCATTATGGGAGACCATATAATCTTGAAAAATAAATAATATGATGTCTAAATCCTTAAAAATACTATTAAATAAATTACAACAAATACATAATCAAGTCCATCCTTAGTAATTATTTAAATCATATTTTATTATTCATAATGAGTTTGTGAATTTCCAATGCATATCCCCATGGAATAACAAACTAGGTGTATTATAAGGATTGCTTTTGTGAACATGGTTACCATTGACTCTAGATCAATACACCTTTTATGAATTTATTATCCCTAGAAATATTTGTTTCAGCTCCACATCCACTTGTGGTTACCATAAAGGGAGGTAATTTTTTTAAACCACTTTTTATTTACCAAAATTCCATGAATGTGTCCTATAATTTGACTCATCCATAGATTCATACATATAAATATCATTAGGAATATCAAAAACATATTCTCACCCTTGATTATAATGGATAAAATCACCTTAATCTGATACCAACTGTAAAGATTCTGACTCCTCATACATTTATATTACTTCTAAATAGATTAACATTCATTCAATAATAAATTGATAAAAAACACTATTTTTTATGTATAGTGACTTTATAAACTAAGACACATAAACAAATTTTCCATAAGTGAGCAACGCCATCTCTATCTATGTTATTATAAAATATCACCCTTATTAGAGATATCATACATAACAAAGTTAATCACGTTTATTGGAATAGAAATAGAAGAAATGGTGATCATATATAGTCAGTATGCGTAAATAAGGGGAATACATAGACATAATTTTATCATAAGGTAAGGGGAACATGATCAAGATATATTAAAACCATACTATATATATAAATGATCAAAACCTTGAGTCATGTAATAATGATTGGTAGTTCATTAAACATGAATGAAAATCAATGTAATGATCATGATCCAAGAGATAATAACATCTAAATAAGGCATGGAATTCTATCATACAAATATACATAAAATATAACTTCCATATTTTTCAAGCCTTATTTCCTAGGATATCATAGTAGAAAAGGTTCACTACTCATACCATCTTAGTGGTAAAGTTTCTCTCTCAATACTATAATAGTGGAGAATGTCCCTTAATAAAATGGGTTTAATCTAAATTCTAGTCCATCATATCTCATGGGATATTAATCTTTTCATAATTCATTAAAGGGAGATATTTTTCGCACCCATTCATGTTTTTAATGTAACCCCATCCTTGGTTATAATGTAACAGTCGTCCTTTGTTATAATGTAACCAAAATCACATAATGAAGATTACACATACATGTTCTATATTAACATAAAACAATCATCATTTTAGAAGCAATGAAATGAAATGGGGTTCATAAAAATTTCTATGTAATGTCTCAACCCGGATTCAAGTAAACCAATACATAGAGATGGATCATTATGAGGCCTCAAGCATGCACATCCATATGTAATTGTATTAATACTAGTTTAGATGGCCTAGGGTGTGTTCATGGAGGGACTCTACCTTCAAATCTAAGTAAAAATAGATGAAATATCAAGATAACTTCCAGAGCTGCAAATAAACTATAACACCCCAAACCAACATCTTATGGTCATAGTTATATTATTTATATTTGAGTATTTTGGTTTAATAAAATTTAATTTTTTTTAAATTAAAATCAAAATGATATATAGTAAAATAAATAGAAAATTATTTATTTTTAATAATAATGATAATATTACTATTATGGGTATTATTATTGTTATTAAGTTTATTATTATTATTAATATGTTAATAATAATAATAATAATAATATTATTATTATTATTATTAAATTTATGTTATTTTTTTTTGTTTTCATTTTTTTAAAACTCTAGGTCCCTTCCTCCCCTTATCACCATGTGCAGCGCCTCTCATCCTCTTTCCTCTTACGTGACTCGACCCCACTTTCCCACTCCTGCTTTCATTACCCCCACCAGCTGAGGGCCCCCAACATGCCTCCATCCTTCCTTTGGATATGGATCCCCTCATGCCCAATTGACCCTTCCACCTCCCTCATGTACCCAATGTCCCTCTTTTTCTCACGACCCAACCAACAAGGAGAACCTCCAACATGCTGCTCTCTCCCTCCAATGACCGAATCTTCTCCTGTTTTTGTGTGCGAATACCTCCAGTGAGCCTCTTTCCCCTTCCCGTTCCAATATTTTTCTATTTTATTTGATTTCAATGGCGTTCAAATTTCTTGGCCAAACACTAATGTGATTGGAGGTTATTATTTTAATCTATTATTTTTATTTTGTACCTTTCAGTTTTGTCGAGGCTGGTTCTAGTCACTACGGACATGGGCAGTGGGTTTTCAATTGTTTTTGGGTAGGGAAATTTTTTAAATTTATTCACTATCTATTAATTTTAATTTACTGGTTTTATTTTTTTGAGATTCAACAATTTATTTTGAGTGTGTGGCTATATTCCTCGGTGTTTTGAGTTTTTTGTAAAAGATTTTATACAGTTCATTGAACTCTTCTTTGTAGTTTTGAGTTACCGGGTCTATAGTAACTCACTTAGGTGTGCATAGATAAGTATATATTTATATGTGGGTTCCCGCATTACATGTATAATCATCCATCTCTATGAATATACATGTATGGGGATAGGTGCGCCCATGTATATATATAAAAATGCATTTGTAGGTGAGTGGAGGCTAGTATATACATATAAGCATATATAATATGGATCCCCATGCACCTATTAATGGCCATGATAATATGTGCATCGGATATAAGTGCCCTTATATGTTTTTGAAGGTGCATATTCTTAGTAGCAGAGAATCACCTTTTAGTTAGGAAGTGCTAAGGGATGAATGTTCGATTTGGTTCCACCATGAGGTAGGTCCCCTATGCATATGCCCTTAAAATGAATACCTTAATTACTATAGTGATTTTAAAAAGTGTTTTTAATACTAAAATGTGTTTTCATGATATGAAAATTGATGGTGGTGCATGATGTTGGACATTCCGTTGTTTTTTATGCTCTCTTTGAGTGTTGACATGTGTATTTTTCATTAAAATATGATGTCAATCTTTTTTAATAGTGCTTAATATTTTAAATTATTAACAGTAGTTTCTAAAATGGTTTTAGTTGTGTGGTAGGCATTTCCAAATTTTGTTGTTTTTTATATTAGTTATGAAAGTGGATTTAAAAGAATAAGGATTCCTATGAGATTTTAAAAAGGGGGAAATTCCACAATTTTGTAATTTAGGAAAACAATATAGTTTTTGGTGTGATTTCAAGATTAAATAATTATTTTCCTTCCATAAATGAGTTTTTTTGGTTTTAAGGATGGTTTTATGCTATTGTAAAATGTATTAAGCTTTTGTTTTTTAATGGGAACTTCAAATTTCTTTAGAACATGAAAGTGTTGGGTGAGAATTTTTTCTGAAGATAAGTTATTATATATGAAGTAATAAGGCTTTTTTTGAACTTGAAAATTATTTATGAATGGGAAAACCATTCTTGAGGTAGGTCCCATTGTTTTAGAAACATGATATTGATGAATCTATGAATTGTGATACATTCCTAATAAAGAGACATGTGCATTTTTTGTGTGATAAAAATAATGGTATGTACTAATGAAGGGATATAAGGGTTGAGAGGGTTTATGTGGTTTCAAATAATGATAATTATGTATTCATGTATGTTAGTTTGATGAAAACTGGCCACCACATGAAATATAGAACATTGGAAGCCCAATCTATCTTGGTGGGTGGACTAGGACTAGCATGCTAGATGATTAAAAAGTGGTTCATCCCAGCTTCATCTAGTAGGATTGATTGTTCAACACTAAATATATATGAGATATTATTGGATACCACTAGGCCTTGTGATGTGGTTCCCCTAGTGGCTCATGCATGAGAACAAAGTTGGTTCTGTTTTCTATACCACATCAGATGGTTGTGGTTTCTATACCACATTTCACTGAGGTACGAGGTTCCAAGGGTCCCATTTGTGATAGTTACCTATACATATTGACTATGGAGGTCACTCAAGACATGTTTTTTGTGAAATGATTTCCAATTTTGTTACTTCAAATTTTTTTCCACATTTCAAAATCCATGTTTTTAATTTATAAAGATTTTTTCATTTGAAATGTCAAATCATGCATAGAAACTATGTGAAAAATGTAGTGGATAATAAATACATTCCCTAATAATGTATACTTATGACTTGAATTTCAAAATAATGAAAAACATTATTTAATTACATCTTATTTTAAAAACTATCATGATTGGGTTTCTTCTTAAAGGAATGGTCATAGGGTTTTGTTGTCTTTGGCATTCATATTTAGTATCTTGATGCTCACACCTAATTTATTTTTTTAGGTTTTTGTTACTCTAGTTTTGGTTAACTCCTGGAGAGAGTGTATTTAATGTTCTGTGGGGACCCACGAGGTCACTTGGGGTATGTCTCATTGCTTAGTTTATTCCTTTTTCTGATTCCAATCTGTTCATTTTATTTTATTTTATTTATCAATTTTTTTAGTTTTTACGGGTTATCATTATTTTTTTGGGTCAAATCATTCCCCACTAGTTTATTTTGATTCCTGAAACTAGTTTCTAGCCCGTGGGGATTGTGAATGCCCTTCAGACCTTGTTGTGGGCTGACATGGGTGACCGATTCAGGGTTGAGCAAGGTTGGTTTGTAAAAAAATGGTATCAAAGGAGGACCTTGTTTTTTGGGGTGTTAGTTAGCATGGTGATTATGTGTGTAGGGATTCAAGAGGTAGGTGTTGGATGGATGTCACGAACACTTTTCCATCCAAACCCTCAAGTTTCTAGAGGGAGTCTGGGATTGTACTTTTTCATTTACATGGTCTATGGGGATATGGGATGAACAATATGTGGGTCAATGTTATGAGAAAAACATTCATATATTAGCGACCCATGTTTAACATGAGTGCACGGTTCAATATAGTTCCTATGTTGGATTCTCGCTTAGAACATGGTTTACTGAGACATGTTTTTGAATTGTCATAACCACTAGTTTTTTATTTTTGGATTTTATTGTGTGAGATATGGTTGGTCTTAGTTTTGGATAACTTGAGTGAATTTAAAAAATGGAAATGGTTTTCAAGAAAGGGGTTTTTAAAAGGGAATGTGCTTTTTGGAGTGGATACACAATTTTTGAAATGGAAATTGTTCTCTCATAGAGGATTGTGTGGTTTCAAAGGGGAAAAACAAAAGTTGTTTTAGAAATTGTTTTGGGTTTTTGGAAATAATTTTTGGAAAGTGAAATGAAATTACAAGATAATTTGGAAATATGATTCTTAAATGATGAGAGGTAACATCATATTAGTTAAGATTTTGGTATTTAAGTTGAATGATCAAATTTGGAAATGATAATTGTTTTGAATCAACCCATGGTACACCTATGAGTGATCACATATATGGATGTACACATGTGGAATGAGGATAATTGGTGGTATGTGTTGATGGGTGCTTGAGCTAGGACATGGATATATTTATATATATATATATATATATATGAGACTTCATGGAATACCAATGGTGGATATTTAATTTTTTTGTTTGATAAAAAAATATTATTCATAAGGCTAATTTAAATGTTTTGAAAAGTGGGTGAGCTATTATATGGTGTTTTATTCCATGTTTGGTATCCATGTTTCTGAGATTTTAGTTTTTTCATGCTGAATTGTTGTCAGAATAGTGATTTTAGTTTTAATTTTAGTTTTTCATTAATCAGTGGAATTTTAATTTATGATCCATTTTTATTCAACTTTTTCCCTCTTATTTTTGAGTATACCTCCCAAAAGAAGTCCCATACGGTTCTAGTGAGTCTTTTATAATCATTGGTTCTACCAAGAATCTTAGTGGAATAGGGGAATTGAGTCATTTTCGTTACTATTCATATTCTATGGTGATCATGATCTATTGAAGGTAGCATACTGGCTTGGTGAAATCATTGTTGTTTTCAGGTTATGGGGAACATCCAAATCTATGAGAGCTCTTGTTGGTTCGAGTTCATTTAAAGGTTTAACTTTGGATTGGTGAAGGAGATAATCATTGTTTCATTTCATGATGGGGTGTCTTGGAAGGTGTTTGAGACATCTTTCATCCACTAGTTTATACCTACGGAGGTGTATGTAAGGGATATGGCCGATCATAAGCGTTTCCAGCAAGACCAACAAATAGTGAAGGCCAATGTTGGGCATCTCAAGGAGTTGGTTTATTTCTCTCTAATGATAACATCATCAAATAAGCTAATGTTTCTAAAATGTTGGTCTCAGTTCATGGATCTAGGGCTGATTCATTTTTGGATTTTCGGAAGGTTCCCCATCCGGTGAGGGGAGTGGATCAGAGGAACCTATTTCTGGAAAGTTTTCTTGTTAGTTCCTTCTTTTAACAGTTCTCCACTCTCTCATCTTCTTCTAGTTCATTTAGTTTGAGTACTTTATGTTTCCTTATCATCATCCTGTGAAGGATTTTCATCGGTGTTGGTCATTATTTAGTGACTTCATATTGTTAAAAATGATGTGGGTATGGTTTTTGAGGAGAGTCTGAATGAGTGTTTCTCATTGTATTTTCATCAATGACTCTACATAGGCACTAAATTTAGTGTTTGATCTAGAGTCATTATTTATAGTGGACCACACCCATGTCTTTGTTGTTTTTCTCCCATCTTCAATAGGTGAAAAAAAAAGAATGTTTCATTCTTAAATGAAAATATTTTTTGTCTGGTGTGGTCTCTGGGATTATTTGATGGGGTTCATTGAGTCCCCCTACTAAAAGAGAAGTTTTAGTTGAATATCGTCAGCTCCTGACTATGGGGTAGATGATGCTTCAAGACATCAGTGATCCATCCATAGGTCTCAGAGTGAATCTTTTCACATAATTGGGAATTATTTCGGTGTGGAAGACCGTAGTCTGAATTTTGTCTCGAGTGATGAAATAGGGATGATTCAAATTTCTCTGTTGTATCTTCCTCATCATTGAAGGTTCTATATTTCTCTAAGATGAAAAGAATTATCATTTCTTCATTGTGGACTTTGTTCTTTTAATGACCAACATTGGTTGTGTGAAGGTGTGGTGATATTTTTTTCTTGTGATACTAGTAGTAGTGCCTCCTCAAATGTGAACATGGAAGGTTGTATCTTTGGGGTATGAGTCTCGAGATGATTATAAATCATGTGTGGTCAGACCCTTTTATGATGCATTCATTTTTAGGACATGTAAATTATAGATAATCATGTGTCATAGGAAATAATTAATAGTGGTTTGGTCTGCCATTCAATTTGGGGTATTTTATCGGGGACCCCATGTGGTGGGGGTTTGGATTATGTGGAGAGTTTGTGGGTCGGATTGTGTTGGATTTCACATATCGTTATGTGATAGTTGGCCTAAGTTGGTCGATTATTAACAGGTTGGAAGACCCACCATGGATCAGGTCATTCCTTCATTGAGAGTTAGTTGGTGTGGCAATTTTGGTCTATGTTGGTGGTTTCATCTTTGTTTCATGTTTTTAGTTCTAGAGATAGCTTGTGCTGAGAGTCTCAATGTTTGTTGTTCTAGAAGGGATCTTGTGGTGAGGAGAACCCTCCTCATCTCTGGATGACTCTTATCATTTTAGATTCCAATACAACAACTCGAGTGTGACTGGTGGAGTGAAAATTCACACCGAGTTATTGATTTCATTAGCATCATTCAGTTTCGAACTCGAGTTAGATTCCAAGTTTGGTTGGGAGGATTTCTGGTGGTAGAATGATTTTGTGGTGGGGAGAATTATCACACCCCGACATGAAATATTTGGTCTTGGTTATTTTATTTATATTTCAGTATTTTTATTTACTGAATTTTATTTCTTTAAAATTAATATCCAAATGAAATAAAATAAAATAAATGGGAAAATATTTAATAATAATAAGGATAATATTATTATTACGGATAAGAATAATTATATTATTATAGAAATTATCATTATTATTATTTTATTAATAATAATATTATTATTAATATTTATCACCATCATTACATTTAATTTTCTATTGTTTTTTATTTGTTTTTTTTTCACCATCCGAGGGCCCTCGGTCGTACCCCCCACCTTTTTCCAGCGACGAATCCCCTCGGGCGAAACCAACCCTCCTCCCATCTCATGTGACCAATGTCCCTCTTTTTCGCACAACCCATCCAACAGGGAGAACCCTCAGCACACTGCACTCTCCCTATAACGACAAAAACTCTTCCGGGTTTGGTGTGAGAATCCCTCTGGTGATACTATTCTCCCTTCCCCTTCCCATACTTTTTTGTATTAATTTATTTTATGTGGTGAACATTTCTTGTCCGAACCCTAATGTGTTTGGGGGTTCTTATTTTGATTGATTATTTTTATTCAGGGTTCGTTGGGTTCTATTGAGGCTGGTTCCAACTACTACTATCAATGTTAGTGGGTTCACCATGGTTTTTATGTAATTATTTTTGAATTTCGTCATTAAAGATTAAATTTAACTTTTGGGTCTTATGATTTTTTGCGTTGTGGGAAATTTATATTGGGTGCATGGATCTCTTTCTTGGTGTTTTGAACTATTGGTAATTTTTTTATATAGAGTGTTGAATTCTGCTTTGTCGTTTTGAGTTTCTGGTTCTATGGTGACTCGCCTGTGAGTGCATAGGTAAGTATATATGTATATGTGGATACCTCCATTACATGTATAATCTTCCAGGGCAGTATATGTACATATATGAGGTTGGGTATGCAGATGTATATATTTGAAAATGAATATGTAGGTGAGTGGAAACTAGTATATGTATATAAACATATATATATGAATCCCCTTGCACATGTTTATGTCCAAGAAGATTTTTGAAAAGGGGATATATGTCCATACATTTATCCGAAGTTGAATATTCATAGTGGGCGAGAAAAATATTATAGTTAGAAAGAATAAAGGTCTGAAATTTTGGTTTGGTTCCTCCCCGAGTTAGGTCCCCTACGCCTATACATTTAAATAGAATCCGTTAATTACATGAGTTCTTTAATTTTTTTTAATACTAAATATTTTATGCAAGATATGATATGTGATAGTGGTTCTTGATGTTGGACATTCCATTGTTTTTCATTTTCTCTTTGAGTGTTCACAAGTGTAGTTTTCATTAAAATTTTATCTCAAGCTTGTTTTAGAGTGAACAATAATTTAAATTCTGAAAAGTAGTTTATAAAATGGGTTTGTGTGTGTGATAGGTATTTCCCAAAATTATTTTTGGGTATATTAGTTGTGAAAGTGGATTTAAATGAATAAGGATTCTTCTGTGATTTTAAAAGGGGGAAATTCCACAATTTGGTAAGTTAAGAAATTTTTATGTACATTGGTGTGTATTGAAGGTCAAATAATTATTTTCCTTTTTTAAATAGGTTTATCATATTTAATTATGGTTTTATGTTGTTTCAAAATGTGTGAAGCAATTGTTTTTTAATGTGAATTTCAAATGGGTTTAGAACTTGAATGTTTTGTATGAGCATGTATAAAAATGTGTAGTTATTATTTGTGTTGTAATGAGGCCCTTTTGTAACCATGAAAATGATTCGTGTATGTGAAAAAACCCTCATGATGTAGGCCCCATTGTTTTAGAATCATGATGTTATTGAATATTGAATTGTGATATGTGCATATTAAAGAGACTAGTGCATATTTTGTTTAAAGAAAAAAGGGGGATGTACTATAGGATAGAAATTTGTGATGAGCAGGCGTGTGTGGTTTTGAATAAATAGAATGATGTATTCATGTATTCTAGTTTGATGAAAAGTCACAAGAATATGAAATAGGGAACATGGGAAGCATGAGGTATCTAGGTGGGTGGACTAGGACTGGTACACTAGAAGACTCATAAGCTTTTCGTAATAGTTTTATCTAGAAGGATTGATGTTTCATCACTAACTAAACTTGTGATATAATTGGATAACCCTATTAATTGGTATGTAATTCCCCCTAGTGGCTCGTGCATGATAATACAGTTGTTCATGGTTTCTGTACCACATCACCTGGTCATGGTTTCTATACAAAATTTCACTGAGGTACAAGGTTCTTAGGCTCCCATTTGTGCTAGTAACCTATAGGTATTAACCATGGTTCTCACTCATGAAATGGTGTTTGTGAAATGATTTCCATTTTTGTTACTTATAGCTTTTTTCCTCATTTTAAAATCCATATTTTTAATTTAAACCATTTTCCTTTAGTTTTGTAATGTTAAATCTTGATGGGAAACTATTTTGAAATTTTATTGTAATAGAAACTCATTCCTTTAATATGTAAACTATTTAATTGAATTTGAATAGAATGAAAAAAAAAATTAATTGCGTCTTAGTTTCAAACAAGTGTGATTGGGTTTCTTCTTAAAGGAAATGGCATTGGCTGTTGTTGTTCATTGGTGTTCCTACTAAGAATATTAGTTCTCACGCGTACTTTATTTTTTTAGTTTCTATTTCCTCTAGTTTTGGATCTCTCTAGGAGAAAGTGTTGTTTATGTTTTGTGGTGACCCATGAGGTCACTTCAATTCCTCCTTTTTGTTGAGTTTATTCATTTTCTGTTGTTAGTTAGTTTGGTTTTTTTGTATTTTTTATTTAGTTTATGTTATTTATCTATCTTATATTATTTTAAAAATCCTTCCCAACTTGTTTATTTTGACTCTTGATACTAGTATACAGCCCATGGGGATCAGGAACGCCCTTCGAGCCATATCACAAGCCGACTTGGGTGACCAGTTCAGGGGTTCATTACATAAACCAAGTGTAGAAGTGGAAAATATACATAAAGAGAATCTATAATAATAATAATTATTATTATATAAAATCTTGAACAACCATGTCATATATAAAACACTATTCACCCAATGGGCCGACCATACACATAAGAGTACGTAAGAGGTTCTATAATATAAGTATCGGGCACTACTACTATCTCTAATCCAGAATACATACCTTGTCTTTGTACTCTGTCGAACTATATCTTCCTGATCAAAATAATCCACATAATTTGATTTTCCCAATCATGAAACTCCAAGCCTTAACCCCAACCACCATGCATCTATGTTAAACCTTAAAAGCATACATAAGGGCTTCATGTACTTTGAGGTGAACATACATGGTGAGAATATAATCTCTGTAGGTCATAAAAATGATGAAAATGTAAATCTATTGTAATTAGTAAATTCTCATGAAATATTCTCAAGAGAACCGAGAAACAACAAGAAAGATAAATAAATAAAATAAATGTTAAACCACATTCAATGCTTGGGTCCATGATCCTGATCAACATGGAATGGTTCTATTCGGTATATCCATATTTATAGAATATATATATATATATATTTATATACAGATTCATATAAATATAAACATAAATATGAATATACATGTATTTGTTGAATGATATAATATAAGAAAATGTAGTTGATCATTGGTTTCATAATCCAATCACCCGGACATCCTGTAAAATGGGAATTGAACTAGATGTTGTAATACTAAAGACATGTATCATTTACTCAATCTCTTTTTCATAAACCCAATAGATAATACATACTTCGTCTGACACCAAAATACACATGGGAAATCTATGTCACTATAGACAGATACTCATCCCAAAACTGAGTTCACCCATACTCCTCTCTAATCACTATAATACAAGATTCTAGGGAATTACATATGAAAAACATGTTAATGGCCAAATTTTGGATTCAATTCCACTAATTCGATGTATATTCAATGTAATGTCTTATCACTAGGTCCCTGTCCAAAGGTGATGCCATCATTGGGAAATTGTATAATGATATTATCAGTGAGAGGTAATTATCACCCATTAAGATCTTTAATCAGGGAGATAAGAATAATCTATATCATCTGGGTGAGTGTAATCAGCCAAGTGTATCCAAAAATGTGAAATTCCATGTCCAAGATCACGATCATGTAATCGGTTTGGGAGTGCATAATCATCCAAATGACTCAGGATAGCGTAATAATAAATTATTATAATTAGATTAAATTGAGATTTATCATCTATATCACATGTCTAATGGAGGATATCAGAATCATCCTCATCACCCCAGTGACTGTAATAATCCATGTGTATAATTAATAGGAACCTCATGTCCATATATCAGAATTATAGGCATAAAATATCGATCCTAGGAAGCACCAATGTATATAAAAAATGTATAATAGTTAAATATACATGCTAAACAAAAATATCCCAGGTAGTATTCTGGATATTCTAGTAAATATAATAAATAACATGAATCAAAAGAAAGATACTAAAAAATTGTTTGGGAATACCAAAGAGAATGAATGATTCATTATTTCATTCTCATCAGCAACTATCTAGGAAGCACATATGGATATCATCGTTGCATTAGTATTAAACAAGTGAAAGTGTAAATAATTAGCGAGAATGGAAAAACACCAAACCAAACAATACTTCCATAGAATCATGGTCATTCATGTTTGGTATGGGTTCTAATGTTACAACTATGACATCTCTGCCCAAAATAAAATACTAGTTCAGATATGATCAAACATCAACGAACCCATTGTTTCCCTCATGTCATAATTCAAGAGAGTCATCTTACTTAGTATCCTCTATGGAAAAGGTAAAATATGGAATTCTCTAAGAGATGATATAATGGTTAGCATGTATTGGAATCCTACACATGATTCATAGAATGGTATATAGTTAATGGGATCCTATAAGGGATTCCATGAGTTAGCATATAAATGAAGGAATCTTATAAGATATCCTAAGTATATATGAAGATAGAGGAATCCTACACAAGATCCTCTAGGTCTAAACTTAAAAATATGAATCTTACAAGGGACCCTTAGAAACAACTAATATCGTAGTCTCTTACACTAGAAGGGAAAATCCTGTAAGGGAGACTTCATGAATGGAATTCTTAAAAACATGGTAATGGAAGATAGATCATGGAAAATATCATATTATGTTCTCACTCTCAGGATATAACTATATTCAATTACTAGTGTGAGAACCTCTCCATTTATGAAAATCCTAAAACACCTCCTTATTGTTGTCAAATGACCCAAAGGGTTTCACCATCATGATCTATGAGGGAAGCTTCATGGAATAGACTACTAATGAGACCAATTATGACTCATCGACATAATGATACATAAAATAGGAAAACCCTTGTAAAGGGTATCATGGATGAGTAAACAGAATGTTAGCCCAAGCACATGGTGTGTAACCTCATGGGCCCACATGGGTGTGTAATTCAGGGAGAAATGATGATTCAAATCCCAGGTACATGATATTTTCATATGGTACATGACGTGAACCTTGAAAGGGGTACCTCAACATGTCCCTCCAATGGCCTAACCATGTACTTCTCCTAGTAATGTACCTCCATAAAGAATGAAACCCACACAATGTATACCCATGTATCTACATAGACATATTCCCTTACATGGTCTAGCAGGCTGGTTACTTAGCATCATTTCCGAGTACCAATATATGGTGTGTATATCACATACATGAAATGTATGTCCAGAATATTAACATCCAAAAAAAATAAGAACTCATGACATGAGTTCTCTGAACCACACTCTGTGTATAGGGTTTTTCCCAAACACAAAACCCTAAAATCACCTGAATATACTATTTTCTCGTTAAAACAATAGATCGATAAAAAATGGTTCCTGAGAAAGCATATCAAGGGTAAGAAACAAGAAAACAATAAATATATGGGTATTTATTAAATAAATTAAAATGGTCAACCTTTGGGTGTGTTGGTCGGAGTGGACACTCAAGAGTGGGGGGGGGGGTGAATTGAGTTCCAATTAAAATTCATGTTAAAAATTATTTCTATTAAAATCCACCAAATTGAATAACAAGATAATCTGTAGTGAATTTGTATTAAAGTAAAGGGTCATTTAGGTTCTCAAAGAGTGATTAGTTCTAAGTTAATCTAATATGAAGATTAATTAACTTTTGAAGCCAACCTAATACTTTAAAAAACATACAACACTTGCTAGATTAACAATAAAAGTAACTTTGAAACAATTTTTTTTTCAAAGTAACAGAACATGAATATAAATTAGATACTGTATACATTAAATGTAAACTAAAATGAAAAAAGATATAACAAAGAGGTTCAGTATGAAGCCGAGACTTAGTCCTCTCAAATTTATATATAAATTTGATCCACAGCCTGGATTGGGGTTACAATAGTTCAGAAACTATCTAGGGCCTAATACCTCTACCACTGTTCTTCGTGGGAAAACAAAGATAACAGCACATAGGCTGTCCAGGTCCTAATTGACCTATACCACTATCCTCAGTGGGACACAAGAAGGTGTGGAATGTTTGGAATGAGGATTTAATATCCTCCAGTTCAGCACATGAGACAGTGTGTGTGTAAAATAAAAAGTATACACACACTGCTCGAAAGTAAACCACAGGATCACTAAGAGTAAGTATGAATAAGTTTTGAAAAGCTCTAGTGATTGGAATTGTAGCTCTGGACTGTTGGATTCGGCATAAATGCTTACGAGTCCTTTTCTTCTGTTTCTATTGAAAAAAAGAGTGTCGTGGTTCAGCATGGCATCTTTCACATGTGAAGAAGTACTATTGATTCTTCGTGTGTTCTTCAGTTGTGTTGGATTGCACAAATGAGAGTTCTTTTAAGATCTTGCAATGTGTTCTTCAGTTGTGCTCAAGATTTCTCTTCTATTCAGTACACTGCACTCGTGTTTCTTGAGTTGTCACAAGTACGTATATTCTTCTCTCACTTTTCTACTGCAACTCAATCTTCCTTATATTCCCTGAGCTCGGGCAATAGAATGATTTACTTTTCATAGGTACGAGATACAGTTTCCTAAGAGACCAAAAACTATCATTAAATATCATTAATTGCATTAAAAATATAAAATATGATTGTTAGCAATATTTAAATAATATTAATAGAAAGGTTAAGAAACAGTGTCACAGTGGTTATGCAAACGATGTATCCTTCACAATACTTCCTTCACTGTGTCTCCTTCATAGTGTCTCTCTCACGGTGTCTCTGTGTCACGGTGTGTCCTTCACGGTATGTCCTTCATGGTATGTCCTTCTCAGTGTCTGAGTCACGGTTTATTCTTCACGGTGTTTATCTCACAGTGTCTTGCTCACGGTGTGTTTCTCACGGTGTGTTTCTCACGGTGTCTGAGTCATAGTTTCTGACTTACTGTTTTCGGCATACAGCATCACCATGTCTCGTGGTCACAATGTCTCATTGGTCACAGTGTCTGAGACTTCTGCTTCACGGTGTCTGCTTCAGTTTTTCTGTTCAGAGTGTCTATTTGACTGTGGCTATCTTCACGGTGTCTAGTACTTATGAAAATAGTTGTGTTCAAACTTAAACAGTAATATGCATAAAAAGGATTGATCTTAACCATTATAAAGTATAAGATAACTTGAAACATAAATACATATGAGTAACAAGATATGTGAGATTTGTGACTATTGATAAGATGTGTAATTATTATTAAGATTTGAGATCATTAACAAGATGTGCTATTATGATTAAGATTTTTGGTCATTAAAACATTATTAATACATGAGGAGTCAAACAATCTCCACCTTTTTGATGATCACAAATCATTTATAGGTAAAGTATAAGTTAAATGAAACTACAGAGAAAGTAACATATTGAATAACATATTTTAGAATAACACATCACTATTTCTCCACCTTTTGGGATTATAAAAAATTATAAAGAGTAGAGAACAAATAGTTCATATGTCATTAAAAAGGGTTGGAATACACCATATAGTAGAAATACCAACAATAAACGATCAAAGACATCTCCATCAAAAAGAAAGTAGTCACTAGGCTTCATCAGGGATTGGCCTTCCCTTTGACATTATCATTTGTGGGTGTTGAAGAAGGCATAGAGGTGGTAGACAATGAAGGCAAAGGTAGACCTCCAAAGATAGAGGGAGACAAAGATGGAGTTGTAGAAGATCTGGTATGTGGCTGATCAAGAATAACTGGCCTGATCTGAGTTAGAGTTTGGATAACCGACATGGTAGTGGAGGCTAAAGCAGGTAGTCTAGGTCTAAGAAGGGAAACCGGTGGAGAAACTATTGTAGTACATTGGACATGGAGATAGGGCTTCAGAAGGATGATGAAGTCTGTGATAATTTCTCCTCTATATTGAATAGCCTTTTCAAAATCATCTTTATTCTCTATGAATTTTTCCATAAATATGGTGAACTCAGTGATCTTATGAACTTGAGTTTTGAAAGGCAGAGTCACATGTGGTATCTTCAAATTTTCCACAAGATACATAAATTAATTTGTCCTATCATATTTGGAGAAAATTAGGGTGAGATAGAAATCTATCTTCTTAGTGATCTTCTGGTGAGAATCATTGGAAATATTGGAATGAATTTGAACCAAGTCATGTGATCAATCACTGTTCTTAACAACTTCAGATAAAGGAGACAAATCAAAACCACTAAAGGAATTCTAAATTTCTTCCTTGATTATATATCTGAGAAGAGAATCATCCAAAGAGGTTGTGGAGGTCTGACCAGTTGAAGGAGAAACCTTGACAGCTTCTGTTAGAACTTTGATCTGCTTCAATACCTTTTGAAGGCAACCAGAGTATTCATCTATCAATTTATTCAAGTTCTCCACTAGTTCTCTCATGCGTTGCAACATATTTGTGTGCCTTTCACGAATATTATCATCAAAAGATAACATATAGGGTTTTATTTGGGACACAATGTCTCAAGAAATGTTGGAAACAGTAGGTTGAGGAGAACCAACAATAGGTGCAGGATCAGGAGCAGGAGCAAGCTCTGATCTGGAAGGCAGTTCTTGCTGGAGGTTTTCAACCATACCTTTCAGAGTTGCAACATCATAACTAAGAAACTTATTTTCAACCCTTACCTCTTTAATTTCGTGAATCATTTGGGGTTGAATATGTAGAATAATATTTTCCAAAAGAATCGAGGCATATTCCTGACTTAGTTGAGTCACAGGACGACGTTGAGAGGATATAATCTTCTCAAAAATAGCTAATATAGTCTATCCAAAGACATTAAAATGTTCTTTACTTACAAAAGATTTCTTATTAAGCAAGGATTCTGGTGAAGAAAGTGGTCCATGGGCAGGTTTAGGGTCTAGTTCTGGTTCTGAGTTAGTTTCAGTTTCAGATTCTGATTCAGGTTGAGGTTGAGGTTGAGGTTGAGGTTCAGGGTGTGTGACTGACTTCAGTTGAAAAAAAATAAAGGTCAATCCTAGATGTAGTCACTTTCTATGATTCACTCACATCATAGAAGCTGGGAATTCCTATCGTGTATACAAAGAGTATGACTAAGTTGGTGGAGATGCATCACCAGGCTCAGCTTCATCAATCTCGTGATATTGAGGTTTGTCCCCCTCAAAAAGTGATTCCATTTCAGATTATTGAGGCTTTGGAACATGATTATCTATAATATCCTCATCCATTTCTTGAATTTCCAATTGAAAGGAAATTTCCATCCTATCTTCAGTAGAGGGTATGTACTCGGGAACAGATTGTTCTCTAGGTAGAGCTTCCAGACTTGCTTCATATCCAGCAGGGAGTTCTTATTGAACATGATCTGTCTCTTCCATTGCATTCTACTAAGATTCAGATATGACTAACTCTCTTGCAGCTTCAGATTGGGTTTCCGGATTAACATGGGCATGAGGTGCTTCTTCGTCAATCCCAATAGAAGGACCAATAGTCCTTTATTTTTCAACAACAACCTCTTCTCATGAAACATCAGTAGGAACATTAGTTCTTTCTTTCTCAATAGGTGCTTCTTCCTCCTAAGGTATTTCAACCTCTTCTCTATTAGGTACTCTAGCTGCCTCTTCTTCTTCTTCTTCTGGATACTCAGCCACCTCATCTGGTTCCAAACCAGGATCAGTAATGTTCTTAGGCCATGTAGGATAATCAACAGGATTGAACTTTTCATAAACCTTTTCATTATCATCAACCCACTGGTTCTTCCAGGGGTTCCAGTTTATCTTCATACTTCTGATGGTAGGCTTGGATAAACATTATTCAAAATACACAATCTATTCTTTATTTGGTCAAACTACTCCCTTGGAAACTAACATAGCCGAAATCATCCTTGAGTAAAATAGGGATGTGGATTTGGAAGTGACCTTAATCAATTCACGCATGTGGTGAATGACATATTTGCACAGATTTATCTTATGGACATTATTCATCCGATGAATCATAAAGACATCCTGATACATCAAAACAGAAAAGTCTCCTTCCCTTGGGCTAATCAAATTCTGAACAAACTTAAATAGAAACCATGTCTCTCCATCCAATTCAGCTGCTATAACCCTTCCCTTAGTGCCATTTGCAGTTAGAATTTCCAAGGAATTCTCTAGATCAAAGATATTGGTTTTAGGAGGAGGTTCTCTTTGGTAATCATCATAAATCCCTTCAAGAGGAGTCCTTAGGCATGCAGCCCATAACCTCGAAGAGAATGAGAATTTTTTTCCATTGATCCATCTTGTTACCATATAGCTTTCTCTATCATTAAAGGAAAACATTACATAATGATAGAACTATGCAACCAACATCTGGTAAATAGGTCTATCTTGTCTAGAGAACCATTCGATCCATCCTTGCTATATTAATAATTTCAGGAATAAATACTTTCTAGACAAAATCCACTTAGATCATATTTCCTTCTAAGTAGAAACAATACAGATTACTAGGTTGGGATTCAGGGGTCCTTCAGGTGCAAGATTCGGTGACCTCTTCTATTTCATAGATCGACGCTTCTCAGATGAGGGTGAAGATGGATGCTTCATATATGGAATCCACATAAGATTTGGGATAGAGAGAAGAAGATAAGGTTTGAATGATTGATAAGGTTCAGGAGAGAGTTCGTGTGAGGAATCGAGTGAAACCCTTAAGTTTTATCATTTGGTAATGTCAAACGTCATAATAATAAAAACCCGGGAAAAGAAATAGCAGTGAAATAAAAATTACCGTGATACGGGTTAAAATAAATAATCTTCATGGACAGACCATGAGTATTCATTACGGTATGAGGATAAGAGGTCATCACGGTGAGTCAATTAGTGTTCATCACAGTGAGACAGTGAGTATTCAGTTTAGTCATGGTGAGACAGTGAGTAAACTGTTTAGTCACAGTGAGACAGTGAGTGTCAGACCGTGAATACAAAGTGTTTACTGTGAGACCATAAGCATGAGACAATAACCAAGAAACAGTGAGCATGAAACAGTAAAGTAATTTAGAATAATATTAAATAGTAAGACTAATAAGATATATATTTATGATTGATCATTCCATGATCATGTATGATGTAATCAAATCTCTCAGAATTTAATGGTTTAGTGAATATATCAGCAAGTTGGTATTCAGTACCAATGAATTCCAAAGTGATATCAACTTATTGATAATGATCCCACAAAAAGTGATGTCTTATATCAATATGTTTTGTCCTAGAATGTGAAGTAGGATTCTTTGAAATGTTAATAGCACTTGTGTTGTCACAATTTATTTGGACATGTCTGAATTGATATCAATAGTCTAGTAAAGTGTGTTTCATCCACAAAATCTGTGCACAACAACTTCCAGAAGCAATGTATTCAGCTTCTGTAGTAGACAATGCAAGAAAATTTTGTTTCATAATAAATCATGATACTAGTGACTTCCCTAAAAGGTGACATGTTCTAGAGGTTCTTTTCCTATCTAACTTACATCCACCAAAATCAGCATCATAATAACTAACTAGTTCGAATGATTGTCCTTTTGGATAGAATAGTCCTAGATACAGAGTATGCTTGAGGTATTTGAAAATTCTCTTTACAACATTTAAATGTGATTCTTTAGGGATTTCGTGAAAATGAGCACACATACACACACTAAACATAATTTCAGGACGGCTAGCAATTATGTAGAGTAGACTTCCAATCATTCCTCTATACATGGTCTGATCAACTGATTTTCCATGTTCATCAAGATCTAACTTACAGGTGGCTCTCATGGGAGTGTCACTAATTTTAGTGCTATCCAATCCAAAATGTTTTAGAAGATATCTAGTATACTTACTTTGAGTAAAAAAAATTCCATCATTATTTTGAAATATTTGAAATCCAAGAAAGAATTATAGTTCCCCCATTAAGCTCATTTCAAATTTGTTTTCCATCATTTTAGAAAAATCAACACATAATGAATTTTTTGAAGATCCAAAAATAATATCTTCTACATAAATTTGAACAACTAAAAAATCCTTAGAAATTTGTTTTATAAAAAGGTTATGATCAACTATTCCTTTTGTAATACCTTTAGAAATTAGAAAAGTACTTAATCTGTCATACCATTATCATGGATCTTGCTTTAAACCATATAAAGCTTTTGATAATTTGAAAATATGATTTGTAAAATGAGGGTTTTTGAATCCAGGGGTTGTTCAACAAAAACATCCTAATCTATATACCCATTTAAGAATGCACCCTTGACATCCATTTAATATAGTTTGCAATTCAGATGTGCAACATAAGCATGTAGAATTCTAATGGCTTCAAGTCTGGCTACTGGAGAAAAAGTCTCCTCATAGTCAATTCCTTCTTCTTGACTGTAGCCTTATGAAACTAACCTAGCCTTGTTTATAACTATATTTCTAGCTTCATCTAGTTTATTTCTAAAAACCCATTTAGTGCCTATGAAAAAAGTGTCATTGGGAATTTCTACTAGTTTCCAAAAATTATTTCATTCAAACTAATTATGTTATTCTGGAATAAAAATTACCCAACATTCATCATTAATAGCATCATCAATGTTTTTAGGTTCAAGATGATACAAGAAGGCTTGATGTTCAACCTGATTTCTAAGAGAATGTCTAGTTTGTGTCCCTCTATCCAAATTTCATACAACAAAATCTAAAGGATGAATCTTTAGAATTCTAGTTGACCTAGTACAGGTAGTACTAGAAGTTTCAGGTTCTTCTCTAGGTTCGGGTTCATTAGGAGTATATTCTAAAATATTTCCATAATTGGTTGTCTTTATAGCATCTTTATTGAATTTATCATTAATGTTCAGAACAGACAAATCTTCTTCATGATTTTCAAGAGGAGGCTTAGGTTCATGTGGATCAGTTTCATCAAAATTTATGTGAAAAGATTCTTCCACAAACTTGGTTCTCTTATTGAAAACTCTATAGGATTTGTTAGTTATTGAATATCCTAGAAATATTCCTTCATCAATCTTAGAAGAAAACTTGTCCAGAATATCCTTGGTTTTAAGAATAAAGACTTTGCAACCAAAGACTCTAAAGTAGCTAACATTAGGGTTCCTATTGATTTACAAATCATAAGGGGTCTTTTTTAGAACATTTCTAAATAAGACACTATTGATGATATAACAAGTTGTATTTACAGCTTCAGCCCAAAAGTAAATAGGTAGGTCATACTCATTAATCATAGGTCTTGCAGTTTCTTGATGGGTTCTATTCCTTCATTCAACTACACCATTCTGATTAGGTGTCTTAGGGGAAAAGAAATTGTGATTATAGCCATTTTGTGAGAAAAATGAGTCAAACTCATGATTTTCAAACTCAAATCCATGATCACTTCTCAGGGTCTTAATCTTATGTCCACTATGGTTCTCTATAGACTTGGAGTATTTAATAAAGTAAGAACAAGCTTCAATTTTGTGAGCTATGAGGTATACCCAAGTATATCTAGAAAATCCATCTACTAAGACATAGACGCAGTGCATCCCATTTAAACTAGAAACTCAAGAAGGTACAAACATGTCCATGTGAACCAACTCGAGGGGTTGATAAGTTTACACTTAGTTCTTTGGTTTGAATGTGATTTTGTGTTGTTTTCCCTATTGACAGTGATTAAAAACTTTGTCTTGGAAACTCAAGATTGGGTAAGTCTCTAACTATGTTCTTCCTAGTCCGTTTTCTATGTGAATGTTTATTACAGTGTCTTAATCGTTTATGCCGAAGCCAAGATTCCTTATAAAGATCATTTATACAAGTAATGTTTTGTTTAGCTAAAGAATTCAAATCGACCACATAAACATTATCATTTCTCAAGGCAGAAAATACCAAAATGTTTTTATAATTAAAAACATTACATGAATCATTTTAAAAATTAACATTAAATCCATCACCACATAACTGAGAAAGACTTAACAGATTATATTTAAGTCCATCAACAAATAAAACATTAGAAATTAAAATTGAGTTAATGTTTCCAATTTGGCCTAGGCCGATGATCTTTCCTTTAGAATTATCACCAAAGGTGACATAGCCCCCATCAACATTTATTAATCTCTTGAAGCATGAATAATCCGCAGATATATGCATTGAACATCCACTATCCAAGTACCATATCTTTTTATGGGAACTCTTCAAATAGGTTTCCTACAAAACAGTTTTAAACAGAGATTGATTTTGTATCCCAGATTCTCTTGGGTCCAGAAAGGTTTGCAAGAAAATCTTTAGGTACCCAAATTTGTCTTATGGGTCTCATATAATAATTATATTGAACAGATTTTAAAAGGTAAACTGTATTTGATTTATAACTATGTGAGTAACCAGTTGAAGCATATTAATTTCCAGAACTGGAACTAGCATAATTTTGTCCATATTTAGTGATAAATCTATTTTTGGTAAACTGTCTTTGTCCAGGTCCATATCCGAATCTAGTAGTATAATTTGGTGAAACCTTTTTACCTAACATTTGAGTATGTGTATCATTTCCCTTTGTGAATTTTTCTAAATCCTTTCTATGTTTCAAATTAGACATTTTTAATTTTGTATTTTCCTCCAACAGTTGAGCATTGGTTACCTTTTCTATATCTAGGGAAGATTTAACAGTATAAGGGAGAGCATTATGTTTCTTTAAGGATTTTTACTTGTCATTATGTTCATTATAAGTCTCTTCTATCATGTTACAGTATTCAAATAGTTCGTCACTAGACATGTTTTCATATTCAGAATCAATTCTAGAATAGTATGAATTTAAAGCAGGAGGGTCCAGTGTTAGCTCATAAGTGTTTTTCATAAAACAGATGTTTTCTTCATGAGAATATTAAACATTAGCAGATTCAGAATCACATGATGTGTCTTATGAAGCACTCCAGGTTGCTTTCATTTCGTTCTTGGACTTACTGTCCTTGTAGTCATGTTTCTTCTTTAACTTCACTTTTGGACAGTCTGCTTTAATGTGACCTTTTCTCTTGCATTCATAGCAGATAACTTCATCACACTTATCATCTTTCTTCCAATATTTATTCTTGTGTCCTTTGTTGTTATACTTACCTTTGTAGTTTTATTTTCTGAAAATTTCTTTTTCCTATATCATTTCTTAAATCTCCTGACCATCTGATCCATTTCTTTATCACTTTCAGATTCTGAACTTTCACTAGTTGAGATTTCTGTAGGTATGTGAGTTTTCTCATTATCCTTGATCATTGAAGAAGTAGACTTAAATGGAACTGAATTTCTCTTGGGATCATCATCTTCCTCCTTATCCACCTTTAGTTATTCCTTATACAACATTAATTTACCAATAAGATCTTTAACAGGCAGAGAACCAATGTCACATGATTCTATGATTGAAACAAAAGTGCCTCTCCATTAGTCTGGTAGACATCTCAGTATCCTCATTATTTTCTCCTCTGTTGGAACATCTTTTCCAAGTGATCTCATTGTGTTGATAGTCTCATTAAACCTATGGTACATGTCACAAGTGGGTTCATCAGGTCTCCTTTTAAAATTATCATATTTAATACTATAAGTATTTAATCTAATTTCTTTAAAATTAAATGTTCCTTCATGAGAAACACCCAAAGTATCCCATATTTCATAAGAAGTTTTACAAGAAAATATTATATTAAATTACTCATCTCCAAAATCACAGGACATGGTATTCATTGCCTTATAACTATTATTATAAGCAGTCTTTGTAGGTTCATCCCAAGTTGTTCTTTCAATTTTTGGGATTTTATATTGAGTTTCTATAGAAGTCCAGATATCAAAACCCGTACTTTCAAAAAGAATTTTCATCATAAGTTTCCACTGGGATTAATTTGTACCATTAAAGAAAGGTGTCATGTTAGTAGCAGCACATTATAGTCTATAATCCATAGCTATATTTTAGAAAATATATTTAAAGAGATAAAATTCAGAATTAACAGAAATTTAAGATCATTAAAGATGCAACTAAAATCACAGTTGAAAAACAGAATGTTTTGAAAACTTTTAAAAAAACCTCTCTCTGATACCAAATGTTGGTCAGAGTGGACACTCATGAGGGGGGTGAATTGAGTTCCAATTAAAATTTCTGTTAAAAATATCGCTATTAAAATCCCCCAAATTGAATAACAAGATAATCTGTAGTGAATTTGTATTAATGTAATGGGTCAGTTAGGTTCTCAAAAAGTTACTAGTTCTCAGTTAATCTAATATGAATATTAATTAACATTTTAAGCTAACCTAATACTTCAAAAAACATACAAACACTTGATAGATTAAATATGAAAGTAACCTTAAAACAGATTTATATTTCAAAGTAACAGCAGAAGAATAAAAATTAGATATTTTATACTTTAAACGTACACTAAAATGAACAACAGATATAAACAAGATGTTCAGTCTCATGCCAAGACTTTTTCCTCTCAAATTTATATATAAATTTGATCCAGACCCTCGATCGGGGTTTACAACAGTTCAGAAACTGTTCAGGTCCTAAGACCTCTACCACTGCTCTTCGTGCGAAAACAAAGACAACATAACACAGGCTGTCCATGTCCTACTTGACCTCTACCACTATCCTCAGTGGGACACAAGAAGGTGTAGAATGTTTTGAATGAAGATTTCATATCCTCCAGTTCAGCACAAGAGATAGTGTGTGTGTAAAATAAACAGGATACACACACTACTTGAATGTAAACCAAATAATAACTACGAGTAAGTATGAATGAGTTTAGAAAAGCTCTAGTGATTGGCAGTGCATCTCGGGTCTCGTTGGATTCAGCAGAAATGATTTTGAGTCCTTTTCTGATTTTTATGTTGAAAAACAATGTGTTATGGTTCAACTTGGTGTCTTTCACATGTGAAAAAGTTCTCTGGATTCTTCATGTGTTCTTCAGTTATCATGGATTTCCCACATGATAGTTCTTTTAAGATATTGCAATGTGTTCTTCAGTTGTGCTCATGATTTCCCTTCTATTCAGTACAGTGCACTAGTGTTTCTTGAGTTGTCGCACATACATATATTCTTCTCTCACTTTTCTACTACAGCTCAATCTTCCTTATATTCCCTGAGCTCTGGCAATAGAATGATTTCCTTTTCAGAGGTACATGATACGAATTCTTGTCAGATCAAAAAATATAGCTAAATATCATTAACTTCATTAAAAACATAAAATATGACCGTTAGAAATATTTAAATAATATTTACAGAAAGGTTAAGAAACATTGTCATAGTGGTTATGCAAACGGTGTCTCTTTCATGGAATGTCATTCACTATTTCTCCTTCATGGTGTCTATCTCACGGTGTCTCCGTGTCATGGTGTGTCCTTTACGGTATTTCCTTCACAGTATGTCATTCACGTTGTGTTGCTCATGATGTCTTTCACATGGTGTGTTTCTCACGGTTTCTGAGTCACAGTTTCTGACTTACTGTGTCTGGCTTACAACATCACGGTGTCTCGTGGTCACGGTGTCTCATTGGTCACAATATCTGAGACTTAGGCTTCACGGTGTCTGCTTCAGTGAATCTGTTCACGATGACTGTTTGACTGTGGCAATCTTCACGGTGTCTTTTACTTAGGAAAATAATTTTGTTCAAACATAAATATTAATATGCATAAAAAGGATTGAGCTTAACCATTATAAAGTATAAGATAACTTAAAACATAAATACATATGAGTGACAAGATATGTGATATTTGTGACTAATGATATGATGTGTAATTATTATTAAGATTTGAGATCATTAACAATATGTGCAATTATGATTGAGATTTGTGATCATTAAAACATGATTAATATATGAGGATTCCAACAGGGTGGAATCCGCTGAAGCATCACCCATTTCTATGATCCATGGCTACCACAAGACGATCTGGCATGTCTCGAGCTTTAGGACGGTACATCTCTTTCCCTCTACCACTTTCTCTTTCTCACACTCCCTCTCCTATCTTGATTGTGAAGTGAAGGAACCATTTGAGGGGTTTACATGGTAATATAGGTGATAATTGAAGAAAAGATAAATTAAAAAATAAAAGAATAACGATAGAAGATAAAAAAAATAAAAATAAAAAGGGGGCCCATCATGGCCCTTGTGTCCAAACTGAGTTTTCCCCCACCTAGTAAAAACTATATATTTTTAACTAAAGAGTGGAGACATGTATTCAATCCATTTAAAAATTAAAAATATTTGTATGAATTATCCTACATGAATAAATTAGTATTTAATTTATTAAATATTAATTATTAATTATTTCACTAAAATTTTAATATCTCAGACATCTTGTAAACTTCTATCCTTGGGGAAAAGAATATTTTGAGTCCAACATTTTGGTCAAAAAAATTAACTGCGTTCATCCTCTAGGGAATACTTACCATTTTACCCCTAAATGAACTAAAATTAAAAAATTCAATGTTATGCTAAAAATTCATGTTCAAAAAACATGAGTCATTATAATATCCCTTCCATAAAGCTTCTCATCCCTAATAATCCTTGGTTAAAAATCAAACAGTCATTATCTCAACCTAAGAATCTACAGAAAAAACTATCTCGATTATCCAACGACCTGTCTGATAGCATTAACAAATTTTTTCATAAATGGTAGACATTCAACTGTGATTAATCTAGGTCTCCCCACAATAGGAATCCCCTTATCATCATCTCAAAACCAACTCTGAGCTGAAAGACCAGGAAAAATGATAAATTTATCCTAAAACCAGGGTTACCACCATTAAATATCTAACAGTGCACTCCCCACCGTATGACATACCTTAAACCTCTCAATGATAAAAACATGCACATTTTCTTTTACCAAATGAGAAATATAATTAAAACAAAAGAATATATTCTTAGATATGAAGTTCTATAAGAATTATCCAGATAATGTCAAGATATAGCATGATTTTATCTATCTAAGAGGACCCTTAGATGCCATCAAATGGTGTTTACATCTCTCTCCAATCCATGAAAAAAAATCATGCTACACATTCCTTTAACCAACATCCATCTCCACATCTTCCGACAATTCATGTATAGGTCCATCCATGGGTTAACCATATCATGAAACATGATTTGCATTCGATGTGTTCTCTAAATTAGATGAAAATTCATCATTTTACTAAATAATTTATGTAACCATTCTCAAAAAAATGCTTGAAAACATCATTCCTTAGAATTAACACAAACAATCATTGAATATTTATTCAAATGGTACCATGTGTAACAAGTGTGCATCTTTATCACCCAAATCATGAAGCATTGATTCATCCAACATAAGGATAATCTGACTGTGCAACAGGAAGTATTAGTCCCATTAAGGTAAATTCTCCTAGTCAACTCATGTTCAAAATTGGGAACCTCACTCATTACCTAATTGTTTTTCCCAATCTTTATTAATCTGGAATTTTTATAGTCACAAGCATGTAACAGTGTTAAAAATACATAGGAAATAACAGAAATCATTTATCAAATGGGCCAGGAACAAAAAAATACCTACCCATCAAACTAAGTCCTGATACAAATCACCATAGTTACTTCATGAAAATCCAAGGCATCCTCATTCCAATAACTCAAAACCTGAGATCTAACATTGCATTAGTCTCAACATGATTGTATACCTAACTCACTACGTAAAAAGGAATTCATAAACCCATGAAATGATTTAATGCATGACTCCAATGATCAAATTGGATATCTACCTATACGGGGTTATGTCACAACTAATGGAGTCTAGATATCACACATATCACTACTGATCAAGCATCACCACTTAGTCATAAGGTCTAACCTCTTATCCCAAATGATAAATCCAGTAACCAAAAATTCTTATAAAGAACTTCTCCCTGGAGGTCACGAGACCATCAAATAAGATATACTGAATTAAAACTCATTGGTATTATGTATATAGTAATACCCCATCAAGGCCCAATTAATGAAAAACAACATGGCACCCATCAACATAATAATCTGTGATCCAACTAGATAACATAAAAAAAGGTTGGTTAAGTAAAATGCCATTCCAATAAATGTATAAAAATAATGTATTTATTTTTAATGACACTTTAAATAACCAGACCTAAGAAAAAACAACATAAATGGTGTATATCACATGGGAATCAAGTTCCATATCAACCCACCAGGGTCTATGCACCTCTTGTGCATGAGGACTAAGTCATTAGCCTCGTCATCATATGTCTAAATGTAGATCCACATAACCTTCCTTCATAAGGAAATATATATGAATATATGATTAATTTAGTATAATTACACAGAGAAAATATATAGTATAACACCATTTTTTTGTTTGAAACTTCAATAAATTATAATCTATCTTTAGAAATAATCACATAATAATATAGCAATATAAATTTAATCCCATGTGCCAAATATGATGCTTGAGATGCCTATTTCCTTTACTATACAATAGTCAAAATCAATCTATGATCACTTTATAGTTTAAAAGAGACTATAATCCATAATAAATCATAAAATCCATACAAACTGTGTGTTTCTATACGATTAAATCAAACACAACTGTAACATCATAGATCATAACAACAATCCCATAATAATGGAAACTCAAAATTCATACTGTATGATCTGTTATCGACACACCATTCCAAAATCCATCACATGTAATGACACATTCCTAATACTCCTATCTACTATATACCAAATACTAATAAAATAGGAATAGAAACACCTCTGATAAAAAATTATAAAGCCCCAATCCAGATTCCACTAAACTAGTTCTTTGATCTGGTTCATTATGGGGCCTTAAGCACCCACTTCCATATACTAGAGTCTTCCTGCTAGCCGTGAGGTCCTAGGGTGTGTCATTGGAGATACTATTCCTTCATATAAATGTAAACAAAAAAATAAATAACTAGATAAAATAAATTGAAACAAATAAATAGAGTGTAGAGTAAGTACATAAACTAAAATAGAATATGTTGTAGTAATAAATGTAATTTTTTAAAACAATAACAAGACATGTCATATATACAACAATGGTCACCCATTAGGAAGACCATACACATAAGAGTTCATAAAAGAAACATAAATATTAGTACATGGATCTATTACAAACTCTGAGCCAGATCGCATACCCAGTCTCCAAACACTATTGGAAAACATTATCCTATTCATAATAATCCTCATGATCTTACATTATCAATCAGGCTAATCTAAGACATAGCCTTATATACCATGCATCTATGATCAACAAGAAAATAAGACTTATGTTTTTGACCCTCAACAACGTGAAAATATAGGGGTGAGAATATAATCTTATTAGTCCACCAATGTGAGGAATCAATAAATTTTCTATCATAATTTCATGATCATGAAATATTCTAAACCTAGATGAGATACAACTAGAAGGATAAATAAATAAAATATAAGTGAAACCGTAGTGGATCCATGGGTCCGCGATACCAGTGAACTATAAAAGTTGCAATCATGGATAATAAAATTTAATATTCATATATATATTCCCTTACATTTACATATATACTAAAATATTAATATACATGCAAAAGGACAAAGAAATAACGTAAGAAACAATAGTCGATCCTTGGGTACATAATCCTGATCACTTGGACATCCTAAGAAAATAGAATTTAATTGGATGTCATACCACTCAATATGTGTATACTTTAGTCAATAATTTCATCCATAATCTCAATAAATAATACCATCTTTGGGTGTCATTGGAATGTATTTGATTAAGCTATGTCACTATAGGGGGATACTCTTCCAAATCTCGAGTTCAAACGTACTCACCTCCATTAACTATAATAATAGATTGTAGGGGAGTATGTTTAGACATATTGTAAATGGAATAGATCTGAATTAAATTACACACATTCCATGTAAATATTGTCCAATTTCTAATACCTTGGTCATGGTATGTAGGCTATCATAATAGTTTGACTCAGATAAACCCCAAGGGTTTGACCCTTTGGTGATCTATAAGGAGAGATCCTTGATGGGTCATTGCGACCACCCCCTCAAGGGTTCTAATTAGGGAGAGTGGAATCATACCTATCATTTGGGAGAGAATAATCTTCCATGGGTATGAAACTATTTAAAACTCCATGTACGAAATCACATTCATGTAATCAATTAGGGATAGAATAATCATCCCTATGACTTGGGTGACACTAAACAACCATGAGAATAATTAGATCTATTAGAGCATAATCATCCCAAATAAATGTATAATAGAGGAGATATGAATAATCTTCATCACTCGAGGGAGTGTAATCATCCATGTGTATAGTTTCTATGGACAATTTTCCCATATATCATAATCATAGGCTGAGTAGATATACCTTAAGAAGAACCTATTAAAATTATAATAATATATATGTAAAATATAGAAGACTAGTAGACATAACAAAATTAGTACCTCTAGGTATGAAAATAATTATAATAAATAACATGGATCAAAATCGGAATACCAGGAAGTAAATTTTGGCATCCTAAAGAGAAAGAAAGACACATAACATTAGGTTAATCAGAAAACAACCAAGAAAAACCTATAGTTATCATCAAAGAATCAATAATAATCATGTGAATCTATAAATAAATAGTTTATGTGACCAATCACCCTGCCCATCACTTCTACCATAGCCTCCCAGGCATAGAAGTTCTGTACAAGTTCAATGGAGACAACCACTACTATCTCTTTCAAAACCGGACATACGAGCACAGGGTTGGTAAAACATTGGGGCACCCACTAGGTCCCTCAAGTCATAAAACTAGAGAGGCATCCCACTCAGGATCCTCAGTGGAAATGGTAAAAAGGGGAATCCTACTAGGTATCTTCTAACGTTAAGAAAGTAGAGGCATCCTACATGGGATCCTTAGAATAATATATAGGTAAAGGGATCCTACAAGGAATCTCTTGAGTCAACATATATATGAATAATTCCCACAGGAGAACCTCAGTATCAAAGAAGATAGAGGTATCCTACATGCAATCCTCTAAGACGAACAATATGATGTGGTATCCTATAGGGGATCCTAAAAAACAACAAATACTTAGACCTCTTAGATCAGAAGGGAACAACTCACAATGTATTTATACTTAAAGGAAGGATACAATCATTGGTCATTGAAGATAGTTTATGGACCATATTAGATCATGGTATAACTCTTATTAGATAAAAAAAATTATTACCAATGAAATACCACTCTATTTAAGAAAATCATGAAATGAATCATATGAATCCTCAAATCACCCCAAGGGTTTCGCCATCATGATCTACATAGGAAGATGATCAGAATGGGATACTCATGTCTTTAATTACAGCTTCTAGTCATAAAGAAATTAACAGTAGGAAAACTATTAGAAATGGTAGTAAGTATGAGTCCACATCATGTCAAAACATACATAGAGTGTGTAGCCACACAATCCCACCTTAGCATGTACATTAGCTTGACATAGCATGTAAATGAAATTTTAAGTTGTGTGTACCATACATGGGGTATCGTCTCATGCCCCTTGAATGGACACGACATGTAGGTTTCATGGGTATGTACCACTACACAGTGTGTAACCCACATGGGGTATTCCTGTGTACTCTACATGCCCAAGTTCCCCTACATGGGTTGTTTGGCTTGGTGCTTTGATTCCTGGATGTGTACTAGTTCTAGGTGTTTATATCCCACATATCACATTTACTACTCAAATATAATCTTGCCTGAAAAATAATAACACACAGTGTGTGTTCTGTGGACTACATGACTTGTACATGGGTTTTACTGAATGCAATACCCCAAAATCACCTTAAACACCCATCCCCCCTCCCAAAGAGATCGACCAACAAGGGTGATTAAGAAATCACATAAGGGTTTTAAAAATTAATATGGAAATTATATAGGAATTTTTTAAAAAACCATAAAAATGGACTTCATTTTGGTAGAATCCACCATATAATCACCCATTTCTATACTCCATAGCTACTGCATGAAGATCTAGAGCATCATGAGCTTTATAATGGAACCTATCTTCCATCTCCTTATTTCTATGTCTAACTCTCAATATAACTACCCAATCACAATCATAATATAATGGTGCCCATAGAAAGGCATACATGGGTATCTAGTGGAGAAAGGAAGAAAGGAATAAAGAAAAAAGAAACAAAGAGAAATAATTGAAAAAAACAAAATAGGGTGCCTAGGATTGCCCGGGTGCTCGACCTAAGTTTACGATACACTTAGGTAAAACTCAACATTATAAAATCAGAAACGAAGATGAAATCAAAATCCTACACTCCATACAAATTATATAGATGAATGAATTACGTGAATAAATTAATATTAAATTTGTTAAATAATAAATATTAATTATTTGTTTAAAATTCAATGACTAAAAAATCCACCAATCTCTTATCATATTGTAAAAACCTCATTCTGGGACCAATAGAGTGGTCCAAAATATTATTTCCGGCCATATTATTGTTTTAAATCACCATTTTAATATATATAACCATCATATGGAAAAATTTAATTTTTACCTCAAAATTAAAATATAGAAAAACATGGGTTGTTATATTCCCCATATCATAACCTATGGAAAAGAAACAAGTTTCATAATCATTTCACCATTTCATTATAGAAAAAACCACAAGGAAAGGAAGATGGCAATAAAATATTTTTATCATGGTATAATACATGGAAGATAAATAGTTTCATATACATCATATAATCATAAACATAAATCACTATATGAAATAAAAAGAATGGTATCATGGGATCATATCTTCTATGAAGAATAAGTAACAAAAAAATATGTCATCGTAGAAGGAAAATGATTTTTAAATATAACATTGAACATTTCAGGTTAAATAGTCTTCCGACTTTAAAAACAACAATTTATAACATAAAACCTTTTCAAAAACCTTTTCATTTAAAATACTATTTTAAAAGTTATAAAGAATGTTTTAAATATAGCGTCAAAAATATATTGAGGAAAATAAACTTTTCAAATTTAAAAATAGTTTTTAAAACATAAATAATTTTCAAAAAACATTTATTTTAAAATATCCTTTGAAAAATATAAAGTATTATTTTATTATAATTTAATATAAATTTTTTATGAAACTTATATTTTCACCTAGAAAAACAAATTTTAAAAAATAATACATTTTAATAATAATTCTATTTTTAAATAAAATTATAAAATTATAAAATTATATTTGATATAATGAGGGTTTAGGATAGTTAAAAATACCATTCATGTTGTATACATTAAAATAATGATTGAATTCACAGATTTGGTCAAATCCAAAGAGGTACTATTTAAAAAAATACATGAATATTCCATTAAAAACATTTGGAAAAAATTCAAGAATGTGTAAAAATTTATCTAATGAATTATTTGGATAATTTTATAATCATTTGGGAAAGAGCATTAAGAAATCATTATTTTCGAATAAAATGGATTTTCAAATGAAGAGATAAATAATTTAAGTTTTCATTAAAAACATTCATTTGAAATATTTTGTAAAAAATAGGGGGAAAATAATGGAAAACAAATATTATAATGAAATCACCAGAGGAGGATAAAATAAATCTGTTTCTTGAGATATGGAACTTTATATTTCATCATAAGAAACAAATTCATTATCCATCTTAATAAATGATTGTATTATATCATAAAACCATTACAACACTTTTAACATTGAATCAAAGGACACAATTGAATAACAAAAATAAATAAAATATAAAAAATCATGAAAATAAATTAATTCATTATATTAAATTAAAATTTGGCTTTATATATATATATATCATAAAATAATATTGGTGCATAACATAATATATTCCTCATAGAAGGGAAATTAAGACAAAAATATCCTACTAATTTTGAAAATTTTAAACTATAAACCCCTTGAAAGAGAGATAAAAAATTTATATGTAAATATATATTATTTACATTAAAATAATCATAAAATACAGTAATGGAAATTAGATACCCCACATAATAGAAATAGGTGGTGAATTTGGACTCTCTCTCACATTAGAAAAATGATAGAACAAAATGTCATAGCATACGTATCAACTAATTTCATACATGGTAAGAAATCATATGGAATAAAAATAAGTTTATTATATATAAATTATATAACCACAATATTATATATTATACTATATATATTATTTACATATTACTTTTTATTACTCATAGTTCAATAATTCCATGTTAAAATCAAGCCTCAAGAAATAACTAATTTGTTTTTCATGTATGTTTTGATTAAGTATTTTATTCCTATTAATTTGATCATGGTTATATAATATACATAATTTTATCCATGATATATATATATCATATATATTATTTATTTATGTATATTTATTTATCCATAAGAAATATAAATAGAAAATGAAATAAACCATTCATGGAGAGGGTATGTCATATGTACTCATGAATGTTATTTCAGTTTTCTTATTGAATGAAATGGAAGAAGATTAAATAACATATTACCATTTAATACTATTTTTTTCATAAGTATCTCCAATATTCATTAAATTTTCTCTAATTACTATACAAGCCAAGCGTTATTGAAAAAACAAATCACATTGCATTGGGATAAGTCTGTGGTCCACTACACACATGAACACAATTATTATATCCCAAATAGAATAAAATTTAAGAAAGTAAACATTATAGAATAGTTAAATAAGTATAAATATGTTACCAAAATCACATATATTTATTAAATATATCCTTACTGTCATCTAATTTAAATATAAATGAAAAACATACCACATCGGTTTGTGAGATGGCAGTCCGCCGTACACACATGCGGCATTATTGTATTATGATAGGTTTTAAGGAATGAAGGTAGTTATAGTATTGTAATTAAATAAATATATTAATATAATAAATATAATGTATAAATATTAAATAAATAACTAAATCAATTTTTAATTTTTGGTAATGGAAAAAAATATCGATTCTTCATGTGGTAGTCTTCTGTACACACGAATGATGTTTTTGTATCACATTTGACTGAATAAGATGTGCATTTGGGTTATCAAATTAACACTATAACATATATGTATATATTATATAATTATTTATTTATTTTATCATTATTTTAAATTATTTTATAGAGTAATAAAAAGATCAAAAATAGAAACACATAGTAAAAATATTACATCATTTTTCAGACACCACTTTAGGTTTTAAATTAATCATTCTTTTATTTGATCTATGATCCCACAAATGACCCTAGAAAATGGGTAGGTATGTAAAGAAGAAATTTGGGTATGTATTGTCTTACCGAAAGGTTATTGTAGTAGTGAAGGGTAGAGGAGTGAGGAGGCCACTCAAAAGCGAGGTGAGTGGAAAACATGTAAATTTTGAAATGAAAAAGGTGTACCCATGTTTTTCATATTCCATAAGGATAAAATGTGTGACATTATCGAAAATAAGACTTTATAAGGTAGATATATTGATATAAAATGGGGTTTGGACATGTTTATAGGTCATTTTAACCATTATCAATTTATTTTAGTACCCATGTAACCTTATTTTAACCTTAACTGTGGTAAATTATTTTTTATAATTTTATTATCCATAATTATAAACAATTATCATGAATTTATAATATAATAAAAACAACATTGATTAAAAATATGGAATCCATTTTTCTAAATTCCATTCATTGAGATGGTAAAATTTAATTGAATATTAATCTGACATACCTGATGACAAAAATAGTTTTCTGAAGAGAAAATCATTAAATGTTTAAATAGTTTTCATATAATAAATAATTATGGAATTTATTCAAATGAACAAATTTTGGAAAATAGATATAAAATTGAACTAATTCTACTTTTAGGAAAATATAAATGTTTTTGTGTCTTCAAATTCATTATATGTTTTGAAAATTATTGATAAAATCCAATGTTTTTCAATATTCAACGAAACATTTATCTTCCCAGAAAATTATACAAAATTTAACCTATGATAATATTTAAATTCATATGAAAAAAATATTTATAATATTTAAAAAAATTATAAAAAAATTATATTTTATTTAAAAATAAGTTTAAAAAGTGTGATTAATATTCTTTTTTAGAAAAATGTAGTTTTTAGATTAAATTGGATTTATTCTTATCTTATGCCCAAAATACACATAAGATGAATGTAAAATATTTTAATGCATATGTAATATACAAATTTAATAAAAATAATTCCACAAAAGTCATATTTATATATATATAATTTATTGAGGTATAAATTTTTCATGCGAATTAAAAATAGTTTAAAAAATGATTTCCTTTATTTTCAAATGGGTTTAATTTTCATCTCTAATTAATTGGATACCCAATAATTAATATTATATACATTTATAAAACGTTTATTTAACATATTTTTTAATTTTATTCATATACACAATTACAATAGATAGGAAATACCAATATAATTAAATAATAATATATTAATAGTATGTCTTGTTTCATTATAATTATGTATTGAGTGTAACACATGATAAAATAAGTGTTGTGTGTAAAAATACCTAAACTAAATGTTTAATGTGAAATAATATAAACATAGTGTTTCATGTAATAAATGATAAACACTATTATTTTTATAAAAAAATAATTTAATCAATGAAAATCTATTTTCAAAATTTAAAAATTGTTATGTGTTATAAACATTCTATATTGGGTCATCAAAAATGGTGTAGAATCATGTATGAGTTATATATAAAACTAAAAATAAAGATTCTTCATATAGTAGGGAAGTCATCCAAAAAAATTGAATATATCGAAATAATTGGAATCTCATTAATGATGAGTTTCTCCAAAACCATTTGATATAAAATCTTTCATAAATAGGTCATAAAACCCATATAATAGATGAAATGTACTTTGAAGGTTCATATTATTTGTCATACTAAGAGTTGAACTTAGGATGATTTAGAATATAAAATTTTTCTTTTTCTCCTCATAAATCAATATAAGATATTTATTAATAGATCTTGTCAATTCCCAGAATAATATAAAATTTAAATTGATGGAGAAAAAATATTTACATTAATCACATCCCTGAAAAATTCTATTGGAGGTCAGATACAGACATGATATTTGATCATCATACCATTAAATGTTTTTAATACTAATTAAAATGTATCCATTTATTTTTTTAGGTGATACACTTAGAAAATTTTTTATATATAAATGAGATGTTAGATACCACATAAAATAATTCATTTTATTTCAAGAGTGAATGGTAAGTGTAATATTCACAACATAATTCTCTTAACATGCTTCCTTAGTGTGATCACATGATATTTTATTTTGACTCTTGAATTAATAGGTTCCAAAGACGGAAGGATGCACCTACAATTGGCACATCCACAAGATTACACTGGTCAACAGAAGAAGAGAAATAAGCAGAGGCAACATGGTTGGAGCTCATTCCAGTTTTTTCATTTTTCCTTAAATAGTATTAAATATCGTATCAGCAAACAAAACATGTTAAACTAGTTTTTGAGAAAAAGTATTTAAAATTATAATTTTTTTTTAAATTTCATTCATTTCATTGTAAAAACCATTAGATAATAGTTAAAATATTTTATAATGTACATGTTCCACACAATATATTAAAATCATTCATTAATAGTAGTAAATTTAATTTAATAATAAAAGAATAAATATTTCACATAATAATATCTTTATGAAAGATAACTCATTTTAAACTACTAATAAATAATTTATTAATAATTAATCAATTTTTAGCCTTGAAAACAACTATATTTTATCAGAATCATTATTTATTAGTGACGAAAATACATAATCAAAAAATAATGAAAATAATTTTAATAGTTGATATTTTTAAATGAAATTATTACATTTTTATCATTTAAAATCGAGTAATTTTTTCATATGAATTAATAAATATATTTTAATTAAAGAAAAAAATTATAAATACATCTCAAAATACATTTATCCCTATTAAAACGAACTAATCCAACTACTAGGTGATTAAAGGTAAATTTACACATTTTCATCACCCCTTTCACAAATCTTCAAACAAAAGAACTCAAACATCTGCATATATAAGTTTTATATAATTTGTATAAAATTATACCCTAGAAAAAACCCATTTACCTATGCATACAAAACTACTCAACACTATACATACATTATTGGGGATTTTTAACACATCCAATATTTCCTTTTAGAATTTCCTTGATGATGATAGATAAACATTTTTTATAAACATTAAATTTTTTGTTTCATGAAGTCTAATTATATTTTCCAAATATATATTTTGGTTTTTTTTAATATTAATGTTATATTCAATTTATATCCATGATTATATCTTCCCCATCAGTTAGCTTCCTCGGTTTCTAATGGAGGTGCAGTTGAGGACATATTTCAAACATGAATAGGTTATATTTAGGTGTACTTGGATAAGCATGATATTGGTATTTTTGTGAGTTTTATTAGAGTTATGATAATATAGAATATAATGATATCCATATGTGTTCATTTTTTGGAAATTAGAGTAGATAAAAATTTAAGGAATATTTTCATTTTATTTTTTATAAATTTTACCATGTATAAAAAAAGACCACATTACACTGGGTAATAGGTGGTATACCATTAGTTACATGATTCTAACTAAATTCCCTTACAATAGTTAATAATTTATATTCCCTTGCCTTTGCATTGGTCCCTAGGTATATGGTGTCCTATTGAAGGGAATGTGGGGGTGTCTTCTATAGAATGAAAATAATCACACTTTTTATTACTCTAAAACTCCATCAAAAACAATAAAAAATTTATTCACATATAATAAATACTCATATAATATTAAATACTTGTAAAAAAGTATATATTATAGAATACATGAAAACATAAGAGTCATTGAAATCTATTCACTGAAAATATTTTTATCCCTAATATGTTTCAACCAGAATCATGAGTGCATATATCCTATTAAACATTTCTATGCTACCATAACACATGAACTATTGGATAATTCTTTCCTATTCAATTCATATATTTTAGATCTAAATTCATTATTAAATAATGCATAATCAAAACATTTTTTACAATATCTACCTCCTCATAGATAATAGTTGAGAAGGATCTTGATTATAATTATATAAATGAAATATATGAAATACATTGTATATTGTACTAAATGAATATAATAAAGCTAACCCACACTCCACAACCTAAATAAATTTGATAAATTATATAGATTATAAAAACTCTTATACAAACATTGTAGACATTCTTACTCTATGATACTGTAACCATATTGAAATTGATAAAAACATTTTATTGTCCTTTTAAAATACAAAATCTTATCATCTATATTATTTATAAGATTGATTCATACTTATCTATATTTAATCATTTCATTATTAGTGACATTTAAATTTTTATGTATTTTATATGGCTCAACACAATCAATGATGGTTCTACTATTTTTTACAACATAATGGTGAATGACATGATATCTTATATGTCAATGAAAAAAACTAAATAAGAATATAATCCCAAAAACATTTAATGTTACAAAAATAAATTGAAGGAAATGATTTATTCCTTTCATTTACAAAGACTAAAATATAATAAAAATACATATCGTCCAAAAATTGGATTGTATAGACGTACATACTATTTATCTATAGATTTTAAGGAAAAAAACATTACCTAGATTAACAATGTTTTAGAATTTCCATATGAGAATTAATATGTAAATCAGGTGAATATTTTTGGGTATAGAGGTAGAGTTTGGTATTTTCAGAATTTGATTTCTATTAGTATCCTAATATTTGTCTTCATAATAAGATAGATACAAATCCTATAATCCATGAGGTAGTATATTTCACATATTATATATAACTAGTACAAATAATATAATTTCCTCATTTCCGGTAATTCTTTCCTCATTAATATTCTTGAAATATTGAACCCCTCTAGATTGTATATTCCTTGTGATGAAATATAAAGGTGTAGATCCCAATAATGGTATCAAAAAATGCTCTATTTACCATGGAACATTATGGATGAGTCATTATTTACAAAAAAATAAAAAAAAATCACCTTTGGTAATTCCCATTAATCCCAACTAGAATTCCTTAGAGAGGATAATATTTTTATTAAGAACTACTAGGGACATAAGTTGGGGAGGAGGATCAATTCTAAAAAATCCATGAGATAATAATAGGGAAGTATCTCTCTATGTATGGTAAAACTATATTGATAGAAATTATATTAAAAATAAAATGAATTCCATAAGAAATTAATTTTATAGGATTTATATACATAGTTTATAAAATAAGTCATTTCATAGTATCCATTATCATGGAATATTTTTCAATGTCCTGTTAAGGTGATAATTCTTCCTAACTAGTCTCAGAAGTAATCAATTCCTCAGAAATAAATATTCAAGGCTTGGTTGTTCTTTATAGAAATAAATATGAAGGGTATTAAAAGGGAAGTTCAAGAAGGTTTACCGTGAAATATTAAAACAAACTATTATATTGGGTTTATAAGAAATGTAGTTTTTTCACATAAGGTTTCACTAGAAATTAGATTATCTTGGAACAATTATTATGATTTTTGGGGAAATTTTAAGATTATTTCAGGGACCCTCCATCTTGAAATTTAGATTTGAACTCCGATGATCTTTTTTCGGAATTTTTAACCCTATGACTAGACATAATTTATTTTATGGAATAATTACGGTGTCTTAATGACTTTTTTATTTTATTTTATTGGAAACATAAAGGTCTACTATGTTTTTCATCCACAATATTTTCTTTTTTAACCCCTCATATAATTGAATTACTCTCCAATAAGTTAGATTTTTATGAAAATGAAATTTGGAGTTTAAAACTCTATAAATTAATTATAAAATAAAATATCAAATAATAACGATATTATTAATAATATTTTCTTTTTGGAAGAAAAACTCAAAGATATTTAAGTATCATTTATTTATTTCACTGATATTAACTATATACTTTCATTAAAATGATTTTACTAGTCCCATTAACCATCATATGAATTTATCGATCACTAAATATTAAATATTTAATTACTAACATAAATTTCATTGTATTATTAATCCATTAAATAAGTAATTTTTATGTTTTCTAATTGGGGAGTAAATATTTAATTAATATTTAGGTCACATTTATTCATTATAATTAAGAGTTACTGAATATCTTTGATCCACAGGACTTGAATAATTATTATTTCTTATTACATGAGAATAATATTTTGTAAAATATTTCATTAAAAAATAATTCAACCGAGATTATGGATAAACGTAGAAGTTGAATCTATATGAAATATTCTTATTAGAGTTTGGTAAACTATACTAATGTATCTGATAAATTTATACCAACATGTCAAGGAATCCATAGAAAAATATATTAATTCCAAAATAGAAATAACTTCATATAGATTCTCATTGTGTTATATAATAAAATTATATTGATATATTTTCAATCATTGTGAATACTTATGTGGTTAAAAAAATATACTTGATAAATATGTCTCTAATATTCAAGAAATGTACTTTTGAAAAAAACAACCATTCTCATGGAGTTAATTTAATAGTTCTATTCCATTAAATGTGTATGAGATATCTAATTCAATTTAATTAAAATTGAAAAATACCTTTGTGAAATATTTTTAATGTAATTTCATTTGTGACATACCCAACATATCTTAACTTTATGTGAGAATATGTTATAATGTTTTTTATCATTAAAAAATATTATATGTATCATGATGTACATTAACTATAATACCAATACTAAGGACCAATAAACATGACCATTGATAGGAATATCCAATGACATAAAAACATATGGAATTAGTATTAGACTGTATTTTCCAATAAACTCCACGATTTGATATTACTAAGTTTGAAATTCTTGAGAAGACGACTCAATTTCATTTTATCCCACAAAAAATGATATATTGCATCGTTTATGTCTTTTCATATAGGTGTTATCCTACTATAGAACATATATTTAAAAATATTTTCTTAGCACTTCAGGCTTCCCAAAATACAGGGGATATTCAATGAAATTTCAGTTATAAAATTAATCAATATACATTATGAAATCACACTAATGCATAAGAAAACTTAGTAGGAGATAATTTATTCATTAATATTATTGTATTTTAATATAGTGGTAATTAAAAGTTAATAGATTAATGTTCTAGTGAAAATACTCCAACAGACACTCACATTCACTATATATAATTGATTACAAACTTTTGTATTCCATATCTCATATAATACAAATGCTTATTCATAGATAAGGAATTATAAAATGGGTTTTCTATTTTACCCTATATTGAAACTCATTATAATTTTTCTTCACCCCTTTGATTGAAATACCATTACTAGTTATACTACTGAAGCATATTCTTTATTCATTGATGAATTCATTGTTCCATTGTGATGGCCAATTTTTAGTTTTATCGTAATAAAATTTGATAGAGGGATTAATTTTAGGCACAACATAAAGCTCTATGATGAAGTTAGGTATCCTCATTACTTCCTTAGATACGCCATAAAATAAAATATACTAAAACATTTTCATTGAATTTGTGATTGAAAGATACTATGTTTTCTTCTATATCATAATGTCTTTATTAAGAGTTGTGTGTAATGACCCTTGAAATATTTTGGTCATCACTTTTTGGGGGAGATTGAATTTTTTGGGAAAAATAAGTGTTGTTTTATGAATTATGATATAGATTGGGGATCCATTATTTGAACCATTTCAGAAAAATGTTGCAGGATATTTAACATGATTTAGTAGTTAATTTGGGTGAACGAGTTAGTATTTTAGAAGGCCAAGCTATAAATAAATGAAATTTTATTTATCAACAACATATTAATCCATTATGGTTTGTAGGTCATGTAATAATTATTTTTAATGTAGTATATCATGTTTTAAAATTCTAGGGAATTACATCTCAAATTATCATAGACATCACATGTGTTTTTTATAAGATTACATTGTACCACAAGCCTGGTGTGATGTGTTTAATAAGGGGTTTCGTAAGGGGAGTTCTTAGTTACTTGGGGCTGTCTCATCATGAGAGGTATAAGGAGATTAAATTTACACTATAAATGGGAATATGCCTTTAGTGGTTCCTCTTCTTATGGGGTGATTGCAACATGACCTATAGTGTCATGTTATGACCATTTGAGGTGAATGTGTTTAATCCACAACAACCCCTAGTTACATCACGAAAGAGGTCATGTTGTTTTTTTATAAAATTAGTGGAAGACTCAATTTTTTTTTACATTCACTTCCTTTGTTATTAGGTTTCCCATGAACATGTGGAGGGATATTCCTCCAAATAATACCAATAATTTCTTAATTCAATCCCCCGTATAGGGGTATGAATTTTGGTACATTTTTATGATAACTTAAGGATTCATTATACTCATTCATCTAATTTTTCCTCTTTCACTTCCTCTAATTTGGTGTGATTTATGACAGTATTTTTTTACCATATTTAGTGGATCATGGTGGAATCGGTTGATAGTGAGGGGTCTCTCATATATAATGGATAATAGAGATTATGTAAGGATTATCACACATAGTTGGTTGTAGTTTCAATGTGTTAAATACGTGTGGTGATTTTTTAAAAGAAAAAAATTATTTAAATTTAATTAAATAATTAATTATAATTAATTAATTTCATAGATTTTTATGAGATTGATACTTAGGAGAATGGATGATCTTGGATTATAACTTATGGATCTGGATGAGTGGTTAACTATTGTTTAGGATATGTATCTTCTATGATAGAAAATTGTAATAATGTTTACATATTATTTTACATTCTTATATTATTTGATTAGTTCGGGTATGATTGGTCTAGGACTATGATATTTAGAATATTTTCTCTTTAGAACATAATTAAATTTGGATCCCCTAATGAATATACCAACATGGTTTGAATGTGCTTGATACATTTATGTGAGGTCATGGGTAGGTCTCAGGGTATGAGTGGTGATGTTTAATAGCCATGTTTGGATTCATAGGGATATTTTGAGATCCTAAGTGGAATGAGGATTAGATATGATGAGTGAGATGAACATATGATTCATGAGTGACACGGAACCCACTCCAATGGTTGGAAGAGAGTCTTAAAATGTGTAAATAATGGGGAAAATCCTCCAAAAGATTTGTTGTGTTATAGAGAGAGTTTTTCTCAAGATGGTGGGTTGATATATCTCTTTTAAGAGATATGAGAGATGACATAGATATGGGTTGTGGAAATTTCATATGGACTTGGAATTAAGATTATATGTGGTAATTGTAAGGGAACATGACCTTCCCACTGAAAATAAGGTACGATAGAGCCTACAACCTATGGTGACATTGATTAGTGATGTACATGATATTTTATTGGTGAGTAGTGATCAAGACTATTCAGAAAGACTATAGTGGATGTCTAAAAGGTTTTGATGAGAAATTCATCGAGGTATGGGACATAGTTTCAAGTTATTTTAAGTTAAATTATGAGTTATGAATTTTTAATACATGTTTTATTCCCCAATAATGTTTCATGTTCTTAAGAATTTAAATGAATTGTAGTGTGGGTGATGTAGATCTAAAGTCCCTAAACCACCATGAGTAATATGGTACTAGCTAGACATCCCGAAATATGATATTGTCCTCATTGTGTATAAATTATTGGCTAACCCGATGTATGTAGGTGTGTCTTGATACATCATGGATTTCCCTTGAGTGAGATGGTTTTTTCTTAAACATTTCAATATGTAGGATTGATCGAGTTGGTAATTATATGGGATATATGAGCTTACTTTCTATGATAGGGTAGTGGTTAGAACTCTATATCTTATATGATTTTTAGGTCATAATGAAACAAAATATTGGATGATGGATCTAAAAATAGATATGTAGTAGTTTCTTGGATTATAGAATATCTTGATTGAGAAGGCTTGTTAGGATGAGGTTTGGATTAAAAATTCCCTCCATTGAGTGAAGAGGGATGTTCTAGGACTTAGCTATGTTATTGACTTGAGTGAGTAGGTGAGTCCAATTCATGTATGTATAACTCTACCCTTATGTTTTTGGTGGTAGTTAGGACACAATTGATTCCCTTCCACGAGTCTTCATGAATTAGGTGGATTTTATGTCATGAGGCAACTGGAATCTAGTATGGCTCTGAAGAAGGTATTATTTTTTATCTCTGTGGATTGGTTAATACATGTCGGCCTGATGGTCCTATATCTCATTGTCTTTCATAGTGGTTAGGTCACCACATAATGAATTTTTGATAAAGAATATTTTTTACATTTTCCATATGGTTTACACATTAAATACTAATAATAAATTAAGGGTTCTTGGTGATACCCTACAAAGTTATATTCCCACTCCCTGGAATGAAAATCTACTACGTCTGTAGACCTTATGACATCTTTTATATTGAGAACATGATGTGTAGCGGGTTGTGCTTATGTAGTTTGGGGGTGTTTCTAAACATTATAATTGTTTCCTTTGTATGGAAGTAGGTAAATTATATATTTTTTGTTTTTGTTCTTATTCAATATGTGATAGGATGAGTTGTTGAAAAATTTGATATATAACCGTGTGCTGGCATGTTTCATTTCATATTATAGGGATGTTTTGTTATTTTTTCTTCTAAACAATGAATAATTTTTGGATATTTCATTATTATTTATTATGTTTTTTACCTTTTAATTTAGGGAATAGTCTACCCTTGGGATGGATTAATCCCTCAACCTTATTCAGAAAACTTTGAATTATATGGGGGCACAAATGAGGTCACATATCTTTGTAATTAAGGGAAATATCATGTGGTAGTCGAACTTGGTTATCAAAAATGTTAACATGTCATTTCTTTCATAAAAATTTAAATAAATGGTATAAATGTTCTCTAAGAATGTGTAAAATCATGTGATGGTCCTTCGACTAGTGTATCACAAATAATTTTTCTGGTGGGAAGTAATGGTTAATAGTGTGACATGATTATTTCAATTATCATTCAATGTTACTATTGGTTAAAGATTCATGTATGATGTTTTTATTTGAGATCATTAGTATATTATTTTCTCTTGACCCTTAGAGTTATATGGCTTGTTTATAAGAATTATATTTTTACATAAGATTGAAATGTTATTAGGGTACTTGTGTTTGGTTATTTTACTGATTAAAGGTTATATGTTTAAAATTTTAATGGAAAATTATATGAAATTTCCATGAATATCATTTTTGGTGGAATTTTTCTCAGTCGAACCATAATATTTCATTCTGATGGATGGTCATGTGGATCCTATTGTAGGATATAGTATTGTGGGGGATAAATAATACATCTGTAAATGGGCTATACAGTGAACCTTAGTTGGTTGGTGGAGGCATTTGTTGAATTTGTAATGAATCTATGAGAGAATTATATACCCGATATTTTTTACAAGGACGATGGTTTTTTCTTTATGTATAAAAGCTTTTGTTGCTTAATGTTGAAATAACAAACTATATGGGGTTTTACCATATAGATTTGTGTTAACAATCCACATAAAATAACTAGACAATTGAGTAAAATAAACAGGAATATCTTAATTTATTGGTAAGGAGGATGGGTGAGAGGGAATGACTATTCAGATGCCCAGTCCTAGAAAATCAATACGTACATTCATTTGCAAATGGGGGTGTGAGTAGATGCTCATGGAATTGTAATGAAACACACATAATTGTATATCACATGGTTTTCTGTTACCATATCAAGATTCCTCAAACCATTGGATGAGTTAAAATGTAGTGGGTAATGGTTAGTGGGATATGTTCTTGAGTCTATGTTTTATAAGACATGATTCATGTTATCATTAGTCCAATTTTGATATTTTTTCATTAGTAAGCTCACACCCATAAGGTTCGGTTGAGATTCAGGTAGATAATTGGTGATAATATTTTAATAGAGTATTTGGATGTTTTCTTTTCATTTTGTGGAGCACAATAAGTTCTGTATTGATTTCTAGAGGAAGTTTTAATGTGTAGGGGTTGGTGTACACTGGTCATGCATGACACCTATTGAGGTGTGTATTTGGGAGATTTCAAATCCATGTATGGATTAAGGGTTTTTTTAAGGATCATAAATTTATCCATAATCATAATAGGAAACAATAGAGATGAACCAAGGTTATTTTGTAAAGTAAAATACATCTTGATTCTAGATAAGTGATTCTTGGGGTCGGTATGCAAGGTTTGATAGGAGAAACATGTGTGTGATGATGGAATAATTGGGTTTTTCACATGAGGATAAGGGTAAGAGATACCATATAGTGTTGAAAACATAATTTATAATGGAGGCTATGACCCTAATTTTATATTATTTTGGGATTACTTCATGTATAACATTCTTGGTGAGCTGACAATGGGTGGTGGCCTCTGCTTTGGGATGGAACTTGGGTATGACTAGGTTGGTCAGATATGATTGCTGAGTTTAAAAATGAAAGGATCAGAGCTATGGTGATTGGGTATTTTTTTGGGATAGTGAATATAAGGATAAAATTATGGTGTTGATTATTGAATTAGTTAAGGTCACTAGACCCTCATGTTAGAGGGGTTGTTGTTGTATTTAGACCAATGTGTGTAATGGGGAAGGTGACATCAGAATTATAATGTGTGATAATATCCACTAATATACGGTTTCTTATAGAATACCATATTTCCAATTTAGAGGTAGTGTAAAATATATTTTGTGGGCTCATATCAAATAAGATTTTTAGAACATGTGATTAGAGAGTAAGTCAGAACAGATGTGCACTAGTCTTTATTGGGAGAACATGATGACTAGATTTTTGCTCGGTTGACCAACCAAGATATTACATCAATATTTAGGATTGAACATTGGCGTGGGTTCATTGATGATCCCATGATTTTTTAGGGATAAAATTCCTCATGATAAATACGTTATGCTGATTCAATAGGAGTAACCAATTATTTATATGATAGGTTATCCTACAAAGGATTTTTTGGTTTTTGGTTCTTGGAATTTTGTGATGTGGGGTGGAAAAGTAAAGTTTAATTTCATTAGATATATAAAATTTTATTTCTATATGAATTAATTATTATTTTGAGAAAACTAAGATTCAAGTCGAATCATTTGAAGACACAGTTTGGAACCGGGAGAGAAGGGAATTGGAGTGATCCATATCTATTTTTGATAAGTGGAAATCAGGTTGATTAGGTTCTAAGTAATGGTGTGTTTGTTTATTGGATTTGTATTTATAAATCATTTTCCATGCTCAAGGATGGAATACCATGAGTCCTTGGTGACTTGGTGATCATGGATTATCATTTTTGATAGCATGATAACAACTGTTAGATCCTTAGGATGACATGAATTATGGTGGGGGAGTTTTTAATGACCCTAAAATACATGGTTTTTTTCATTGACATGGATTTGGAAAATTTAGACCATAGGATGGGTTGTTTTATGAATTGGGATTCATATTGGGTATCTGTGAAATTAAAAATATTGTGGATAATTTATTGTTTTTTAGATGATTATAATTTTTTTAATTGAGATTAATTATTGAATGTTGGAAAGGATCAAGTGGCAGTAGCTGAAATTCTACCTTTATACAACCTGCTATCCCATAATGGTTGGAGGGCACATAGAAAATTCTGATAACCATCATAGGTGTTCTTCATAGTATCATATCATTACATGATCCTATTGGGTCTGGTAAAAACAAGTTTTACTCTATGGGTAGGCCACTCTTCTTATGGGTGTCATTTTGATAGAGTCATAAGTTGCAACATGTCATTAAAAAAAGATTATGAGACCTTGAGTGGTGGTTATACCTAATGGGTGGTTAAATTGTCACTCAGAGGGTTTCACCATGGCCATGATAGGGGAGAGGTATCTACATGGGTTGACCACATAGGGTATGGTGAAAATATGGGTTTTGTGGATTTTTTGAATAAATTTCATACGAATCCTTCTGGGTAACCCCCCATCATTTGTAGGACTCTTTGGAACATGGGAAGGTATATATGGAAATCTCATCCACCTCATTTTTCTTCATTTTATCCCACAATTCTTGTGGATGATTTTGGTGAATTTGAAAATTTGGTTTAGAGTGTGTTTTCACATATCCACTCCATTTTGGTTTCTCCCTTTCATTTACTCTAATTTTGGGAAATTTAATCTAGGGTTTTAGTGCTTATTCCACCACAATATTTTTGAATCAGGCAACAATGATGAGAAATTTATTTATAATGGATAATACAGATCCCAAAAGTTATATCTCACATAGTTGGGTGCTATTTTTTTCTGGATTTGGTTCAATGTAATTTTTAAGAGAATATTCCCCTCTAAATTTAATTTAATTATAGTTTATAAATTATTATAAATAATTATTTTTCTCATTTGGAATGGCATAGGTTCTCATGAGAATTTTCAATCATTAAGGATGTTTTTTAAATAAATTAGAGGGGTAAAATCTATTATTGAGGTAAGTAGGCCCAATAATACAAACTCATATGCATGATTATTTATTAGTGTAAATGAATACATAATTTCATGGGTTATTTTTACATTATTCATAATGAAGTATTATTTGGGTAGAAGAGATAATATGGTTATAAGGATCTTATACTTGGAATAAGTGATCTATTACATTTAAATAAATGTTTATTTCAAGAAAATTTTATTTCAAAGGAGAATTTTTTTTTATTTAAGTTGACATGAGGTCTTGTGTAGGCCTCAAGGTACTATTTATGATGCAGGATTGAAAATTTTTTGTTTCTTGGAGTAGTGGAAATACATTTTTGTATATGTGGAGACATATCCCATAAATTAATATTGGTTTTATTCTTTTTGACTACAATATAGAAATACAGGCCACTATATTATAGATAACCAAAAAAACATTCAATGACACAATAGTATTTTAAATTTTTTTCAACATGTTACTATAATGACACACATATAGGAAATAATGGTGTTGTTTCATCTAGGACTTCATTTCACTTGAATCATTAGCACCATGCTCTATTATGAATATTGGAATTGTAGACACATTGGTTATTGTAGCACCATATTGAATCCTAATTTAATTAAATATATGGTTTATATAACAATAAATATTATTATAAATTTTCTTCATAAATAATGAAGTGTTCTTGCACTCCATGTATGTATATATTATTCTCGGGCTCTGTAAATCCTATATTAGTGATCTAAGTAATGTTATTTTGTTCTATGTATCCCATTTTTACTCTTCTTCTAGAATATTCCCTCATAGGTTCTCTCAAATTTCAGTAACAAATACAATCATTTTCCTATTTTAAAATATTGAAGTTGAATTTATGAAATTTAATGATAGATATTGAATAAGTAAAGGTGAATATCAATAACATTGATGGATTTTAGTTTAGTTAATAGGGAATGAAGATTAAAGATTATATTAATTAGAGATATATGTATGTGAAACATTAAGGTGAAAAACTAATAGAGATGGAGAAATTCGATTAGGGGATACTAGATCCATAGGTTTTGGGATTAGTGGACCTTATGTTGGAATAAATATAGTGTTCAACATGAGATATAATGGTATAATGTCTATATTAACGAATGATCTTTAGAATATATTTGAGAAGACTTCTATATTGGAAATGTTTATTGGATGAAATGACTATTCAATCTGAAGATGAATAAAGGGAATATTATTATTTATTATGTCAATTAATTCAAGAACATCATAATTCGGTTTTCATTGGTGGGTATTGTTCTAGATAATGAGGCATGTGGACTGGTTTTATTGTATTTGTTATATTATAATTGGGAATAATCATGTACAACAATAATTAATTCTTCTATATGTACAATGTTAAAGGTGATTGACTAATGCAACATGATCCGTAATGATAAAATTTATATAACTGAGTAGGGAAGTTTTTCTAGATATACTATATACATGGAATGAATATAAATATATTTAAGGTAATATTATCTTCTAGGATGATCAAAATAAAGAGGAAATAGGTGAGATAAACAAAATGGGCTATGTCCAACCCACTTGACATTCAGAAAGAAAGGAAATTTCAAGAAGGTGTGTAACGGAAAGTATAAGGAACCAAGAACCAATTTTGTAAACAAAAAAACTAATGTAACCAAAGTTGTGTTACTTTTAATCATAGACACAAATAGTGTGGAATGTATTTTAGAGTCAAGGGAATATTTATATACCACATTGGAAAATGTTTTCTTGAATAAAATTGTAATTTAAAAATTTTCGAAATATAATTCTACAAAATGAAGAGTCCTTTCAATTTATGGGAAAGTGTGATGCTCAGAATAAAACTAGTGGTGAGATTTTTATCATTCTAGTTAATGTGATCCATATTCCTCTAGTAAAATGTAAATTTATTTTTATCAGGTATCTCAATGTTGTAGGATATTTCACTATATTAACTGGTGGTTCTTGGGAAATTATCAATGGTGTATTTTCATAGCTCATGGAGGAAATAACTGACCCCTATATGCCGTGATAGTTAATTTCATGGAGAATTTTAGAATAATATAATTGAATCAATTATTTTAAACTATAATGTTATAGGTTAAGCCACAAGAGTACAGAGGAGATGATGATTAATGGATAAAAAAATTATACTAGATCTAAAATTGGTAGAATTTGATTTATGTGAGGATTGAATATATGAAAATTTGAATAATTAATCCTTTTCCAAAAGTGGATTCACACAATATGATACAAAAACTAGGGTTGATGCACATTAATGTTTAAGTCCTGCACCAGTAAAATTCCTTGTAGGGTGACTATATTAAGTGACCATTATTGATTATTCAACAAGGTATTTAAGGGTTTAATTTATAATAAGATAATAAGATGTATATACCACATTTTTGTAGTGGAATACTATGGTGGAAAATGAATCAGGATCACGTTAGAAATAATTGAGGATTAAAAATTATGAAGAGTATTCTAGTATAGGCATTGGGGGATTTGGTGCAAATAACGAAATCCTATGGTAGACGACTCATTCTTGTAATCTATAATAGGATAGTGTATCAAAATGGATTAATAAGTCAGTGGATGAATGTGGATGGATTATAGGGATTCACTGAGGGTTATTCAAGTCCTTCTTGATAGTGGTTGTGAATACAGTATATTGTATCATCAATATGTGTCCATTTTCTCTAATGGGGGAAGGTCTATCCATTTATTTTTAGGAAATAAATGAAGTACAACTCTATAATTTATAATTTATTTGTTGTTTATAATTGTTACATATAGATGATAATACAAGTTAAATGCCAAATTATAATTGCAAACCATGTTTTTTTATTTTCTATACTGATAAAGAGATTGGATATCTCTTATAATATGATGAGAAGAAAAATATCACCAAAATACAAAGTGTGAATTTAAAGAATATGTCATGTAAAAGTCCCATAATGTAGTTGAAGTTGATATTTGGAATAAAGAATCCCAATTCCAGGATCAGGTGGATCTTGAAGGATTACATGATTAAGTGACACCTGAACTAATAGAGCATATTCTATAGGTGTATTTGAGGAAATCAATAAGGATGATAAGATATATGAAGTGGTATTAAATAGCCAAAAATTCTATATTATTGAAAATTAGTGGTGAAATTGAATTCTTAGAAGTGGAAATGTATTTAATGGAAATGAGAAAGTCATAGTTGTCTATAAAGGTTGATATCTCTTATTGCATGATAAAAATACATGTTAGTTTTTTCTTTTTCCACAAGGAAATAAAGGATTGTATAAAAAATGGGTTTTATAGGGAATTTAAGAAAAATATGATAAGAAGTAGTAAAGGGAATAAATAGTGGTGAATGGATTTCAATAATTGTATGATGTTTATGTCATTGAATGTTTTTGCAGATGTAGTTACACATATCATGATACGGTTGGTTCATAGAATTATTTCATCATAGGAATTATTTTTGGAGTATTTTCTTAAAGTATTCATTCCATAATACAAATTTACTATAGGAAATTAAAATTAACTAAGTAAAAGAATTTTTTGAGTCATGAAAGGAAGACCTGGGGTGTAAACTCCATAATAGTTTATATGAGAAAATGATTAAACCCAACCAGTGTAGCAATATTTTTATTGAATTAATGAGTAAAAATTAAAAAAAAATGGTGTTTTAGGGATCCATGTTTTTATTTAATGTCATATAGTGGTGGATACATTATATTTCATTTATATGTAGATGACATGGTCATTGCTTGAAAATGTATATAGTGTACTGATGATCTAAAATTGTTTCTGAATGAGGAGTTCCTGAATAAATATCATGGGGATTATTGTATGAATTTAGAGATGAATATAAAGATTGAAAAAATTGTTGGATTCATGATGTTTTCCTAGGCTTACTAACATTGAATGGTTTTAAGAGTATTTTTAACTTTTAAATAAAATTTTGTTTATTTTTCCATAGAAGGACATTTAAAATTATCAAGGATCATGAAAAATAGATAACAGTAGCGGTATAGTATATTAAAAAGGTTTTATATGTCTTATTAATTGGAATAATGATGTATGTCAGGGGTTGTTCTTGACTTGACATTCCTCATTTTGTAGGATTTGTGAGCAGGTACATGGATAACCTTGTAAATAATCATTGTGGAAATACAATGTGCATTTTTGGGTATTTTAAGGGATAAGAAATTTATATATATGTTTTACAAATGAAATGTTATTTTCGAAGTACTTTGATACATACCTTATAGGTGATGTCAATAATTAGAGTACATAATTTTTTGTGTTTTTATGTGAAGGAACAATAAAAAGTTGATATCTTAGTTACAGTAGTTAGTTTCACTATTCACCATATAGGATGATTAAAATACTATAATAGATATCATAATGGAGATTTTTTTGATTATTTACATCTTGGAAGAGATAGATAAAAATTATTATAATAATGTATTACACTATTGTAGTTAGAGTGTTATACATGTAAAAAATAACCATGTTTTTCATGATGAGAAAAAACATATATAGTTGATGTATGAATTTTTTAGAGGATTAATACAAGATGGGAAGTCGATATATTATAAATATTAATGGGAAAAATAATTTTGCAGACATGTTGATGAAGATTATGGTGACTAATAAGTTGAGGCAATTTTGTGCCTCTATTATTGTTGACTAATGAATTGAGGATGTGAGTAAAAATGTGGAATATCATTATGAAAAAAGTTAAGGTAAAAAATCTTTATATCATTTATATCCATCATGAAAATGATTCTATCATGTGAAAATTCCCATTGGAGAGATAAGAGGAGCAGTAACTCAAATTAAGTTTCCTAAATCTTGAACCATTGTATTATGATAGTTTGTTTGATCAAGTTGAATTAAGGATATTTTTTTTAATTTTAGAGCCTATTATATTAGTTAATGGATGTTAGAATTTCTATTAAACAAAGGGTTTCAATAATGGCCACTTTAGAAGAGATAACCTGTAAAAATGATAGTGGTAAAATATGAAATATAATTTTTTTTGATATTGTACTATAACAACATGGAAATTTTTGACAGTGGTAATATATATCCTTTGAATTCATGCCACTGGTTACTGTATCATGGTGGAAATAATATGTAAATTGGTACTCTAGAAATATATGTTATTATTGCTCCACATTTCTATAAGAGATCATTTGTTCTTGGTTTTATGTGACACCAAATGCTTCCCTATAATAATGATAAAACAATAATGGAGTATTTATACTCTCTATAAACCTTTAGATTATTCTCAAACCACATAAATCCCATATTTGTGAATATCTTCATATTCTATTGTTCTTTTTATAATATTATACTACTTATTTTGAATCATTATATTTATTTTCCCTGACGTTTCTAAAATTGGAATGAGTTTATTATATATAAGTGATTATGTGAGAGACAATTGAATAAATCATGAGTTATTAGGAACTGACTTGTATTGTAGGATGAGAGTCTAGAAATATGAGAACAGTTGGAGCACTCCTCTAGGACATGGAATTAGTGACATATATATTTTTACATTATTTTTAAAATTTAGTGATATCCTATATAATATGAAAAGAATCTTGGGAATGGGCCATCAGATATTATTAAGTGCATGGAATTGGGATTCCAAGGTGGTTTTATATTGGAACAGGACCCTACATATCATGGATGGTGATGGATAAATCATATTGTCTGTAGTGTCACTGAGGAGTAAAAAATACTATATGTTATCAACTTTCAGAGACAAATACTACTTGGAAAAAATATTGTGGATTACATTATGAGTAATACGAGATGTTCTTCTAGGTATAAGGCTAGGTATCAAGGGACCAGTACCTATGTGATGTGTTTTCAGAATTTTTTATTGATTATCTTCCATACTTATATGTTTCTGATTGTAATAGGTGATGGATTCATGAGTGGATGATTTTTATCAAAAGGTATGGCCTTAAATTAGTGTGATTTCACTTGAAAAACTTTCATGGGGGATATTTATTTTTTTATTAATTATAAAGTTTGGGTTAACTGTAAAGACCCAGAAATTTCAAGAAATTTTTTTTCTTAATTTTCTTTGGAATTTTACAAGAACACAGATTCTGACGGCACCTGATTCTGAGGTCCGGAGTACCCGGAATCAATTTCCGAAGTTTGGCTCGGGTACGTTCAGTGAACGAACGAGCGGGAATTCCAAACTTTTGAACTAGTGCTCGGAATTGAAATCCGATGGCACCGATGAACTCGCAACGCCGATAAACTCTTAAGGGAAACTTTACCGTAGTTGCGTTTGTGCGGGTGAAGAAGTTAATTAATGGGGTTTAATTTAAAAAGTAAATAAAATTGTTGAATCAACTTTATTTCTTATCAAGGTGGTTTATTTCTCCCATGGGATGTTGGTGGTGGGGCCCACATTCACCCAACTTCCCATATGTGGATAATTGAAAGGTTGGGACCTACACGAACCCCCCCCCCACCTTTTCAAATCCCTTAACTCCTCTTAACCCCTCACCTTCCTACCTCCCCATTAACTCACTTTCTTTAATTTTTTGACAACTGGTTGTAATTAATAAGGTGAGTTACTTAATTTCAAACTCTTGAAATTCAAATGGTTAGGTTGTGTTAATAAAATAAGACTTGGTCTTATTTTATTATTGTTAGAGTTTTTCCCACCTTGAGAGGATTGGGAAGCGTGAAGTCTTCTTCTTCTTCAACCTCGACGAAGAACATGAAGAACATCTTGGACTCCTACTAAGAACACCGTTCTTCAATGAGGAACATATCCGCCGAAGAAAGCAATGTATTCTTCCAACGACGTTACCTCTTCGAACGCACCTAGACGACAACGGAATCGACATTCTTCTTCTGCAAAGCCCGACCTCTACGACGCTCATCATCCGTGGCTCGATTGTCGTGCATCGTTCCTGAACCGAGGTAGGGGTTTATTTATTTAATTGTTTGTGAATACCAACTTGATGATCTTCGTGGATTAAAACCAATTGTTATTGAAAAACGCGAGGGGGTCGGACCGCACAAACACGACCGACCCTGCTCATTATTTTCGTGTTGGTTTCTTTATGGTTGGTACGGGAAAGTGTGGTGTCGTCGCACCACGCAGATTCATGCGGAAGGATATATGTGGCGTCGTCGCACCGCGCCGGACGACAAGGGCCATGGCCAGTTCCGGGCCGCAGCGGAGCAAGGTGACTGGCGGCCGACCTGGGCCGCCGGTGTCGGAGCTGGAAGGGGACCATCCACCGCCTGTCCCGTTGAGCAGGAACCAGCCGGCCAAGTCGAGTCGGCCCAAAAGGGAGGAGACGGGGGAAATAAATTCCCCCGGCCGGATCAAAGCGGCCCCAATTAAGGGGCCGCGGTTTCATGAAACGGGAGGGGCAGCCCCCCCCCCCTGTGCGAGCTGACAAACGGCTCGGCCGTTTTGGCCGAGCACTGACCGCGCGCCCAGCGCGCGGGTCGCCGAACCATGTCGTGCCGGCCGAACCGGGCCTCCGGGCTGGGCCGCACCTGGCCGGGCCGACTCGGACCTGGGGCGGGTTGACCCGGTTCGGGCTGACCGGGGGGTCTCGGGCCGGGTCGGTCAGGGCCGGAAACCCCCGTTTTCGGAACGTTTGGGTTCAATTGCCCATAACTAAGGCTACAGACTTCCGATCGATGCGTCGTCAGCGGTGACGCGATTCTTGGATCGAGACGGTCGTTTTGGTATATCGCACTCAAGGTTTCAGAATAATTTGAGTTCGGCCGGGTTGGGTCGTACACGAAACCAACCGGGCCCTCGGAGTGGAAACACTCATATCATGAACTCCGGACGTCCGATTGATGTGCCGTCGACTTGGTTGAGTTCCTCTTAGTGAGACAGATCTTTTGGAATACTCCGCCCGAGGTTTGGACGCAGGTGGAGTATGGTCGGGTTGGTTTTGCCTTAAAACCCAATCGGGCCCCTGGAACTAAAAAGCCAATAACTCTCTGACCGGGCGTCCGGTTGACGTGTCGTCTATTGAGTTGAGTTCCTATTGACGATACAGAACTTTTGGATACATCAACTTTGATTATGTGTCAGTTGATGTATCAGCCTCTCGGCTCGTGGAGCGGACCCTCCCGAACGAGCTTGCTGTGTGCGGGAACCCTAGTGCTGGCTGCGACTGCGACTTCGACGACGACTGTGAAGAGATCCTCAGTGGATTCGACGGCGATGACTACAACACTCAGCGATCCTACAGGGATCAGTGCTACAGATCCTGTGTGGGTCCGATCCTGTGTGGGCCTTTGCGGGTATTTGTACCTATCGATCCTTTGTGGATCTGACAGCTTAGATGATTCAAGTACTGGTCTTGTATCCTGTGTGGATCCCAGTATAGATGAATCAATGAAGACAGCTGGTCTTGTATCCTATGCGGGTCCTAGCTGTGCTGGTCTTGTATCCTATGTGGGTCCCAGCTCAGATGATTCAATATTGGTCTTGTATCCTCTATGAGTCCCAGTATAGATGAATTAATGAAGACAACTGTTCTTGTATCCTATGTGGGTCCTAGCTGTGCCGGTCTTGTATCCTATGTGGGTCCTAGCTTTGATGATTCAAGTACTGGTCTTGTATCCTATGTGGGTCCCAGTATAGATGAATCAATGAAGACAGCTGGTCTCGTATCCTATGTGGGTCCTAGCTGTGCTGGTCTTGTATCCTATGTGGGTCCCAGCTTAGATGATTCAATACTGGTCTTGTATCCTATGTGGGTCCCAGTATAGATGAATCAATGAAGATAGCTGGTCTTGTATCCTATGTGGGTCCTAGCTGTGTTGGTCTTGTATCCTATGTGGGTCCCAGCTTTGATGATTCAGTGCTGGTCTTGTATCCTATGTGGGTCCCAACATTGAAGAAACAATGAAGACATCTGGTATTGTATCCTATGTGGGTCTCAGCTTAGATGATTCATTATCTATGTCTGATCGTCTCATTCACCTTTTGGATGATGTATACCTGTGTGAGCTGAATCCTATTTGCTGTCCTCGGTGGATTGTGTTGTGCTATCCTGTGTGGATTGCGTTTTTCTTTCCTGTGTGGAATACGTATACTTTCCTGTGTGGACTGAGTTATACTTTGGCTCGGAGGATTGAGCATATTGGAATTGTTGAATTAGGTATATATATGGGCATATACCTAAGCAGTGTCAGTTGTTACTTTGTGATTGTATCTTTCATTGTGGTTTATCCTTTGTCGATTTTGGGAGACCTTCGGGGGTCTCGGGGTCCCAACTGAGTATCTTATACTCACCCCTGCACGGGCAATGCTCGCACTACGTTGTGTTGGTTGCAGACGATGGACAGCGTTGATCGTGGTTGAGGCTTGCAGAGCAGGACGGTACCAGGAGGAGGACCACTGGGTGGGACGTACTCGGAGCAGACGACGGGACCCGATGAGCAGTGGAGCTATCTGTACCCACCCTTCAGGTGGGATTTCCAGTGGACAGCTCGGCGTAATGGCTTTTACTTTTCAGTTGATGTTTTCCCTTTCGAGTTGTACTTTACTTTCAGTTTGGGTTTGTATTCTGGCCCACTTACTTTCTGAACTTACAGTTGTACTCTGTTTTTACATAGTGTTTACCTTTTCCGCTTTCTTACTCTGTGGTGCTTGTTTACATTATAAAGGAAATGCATTCCCTTTATACCTGGATTTACACCTTGGTGCTAGTCGCCAGCCCCTGGCCTTTGGAAGGCGGGCTTGGGGTAGTCACGACACGGGCCCTGAGGACGGGTCATGACAAATTGGTACCAGAGGAGTTCGGTTCTACCGCAAACTCTGATCTTTCTTCTATGTGAAGAAATATTGTTTATCATATTGGGTGTGGTTATCAGTCGACGGAGTCCAGTGTTGGTGCGGCGGCCGACGTATCCGTACACCAGGACCATGACTTCTGATTTCCGACTTAATGCACGAAAACATCGATTGTGTGTGTGTTTCATGTTTTATTTGTGATTACTTGTGTCAGCTCACCAGGTATACTATTTGACCATGGCGCAACTGTTTACTTTTTAGGATGGCCCCACGATAGCAGTCAGCTAGGGTTCCAAGAGTTGAGTGTGACAATAGCCCACCGAGCGATGAGGAGTCGGTATAGGGATCCTTGTCAGCAGAGGCACCAATGGTACCTTTACCCGACGAGCCACCGATGCTACCAGCCCCAGCCGTTGATGATGCACGTCGCCTCAGTGCACTGCATTAGTTCCAGCACCAGCGACCGCCTAGGTTCCGTGGGGAGACGGACCCCCAGGCAGCCGGGGACTGGCTGGAGGCTGTGGTGAGAGTTTTCAGGTTAGTGAGGACACCAGCAGACCTCATGGTGATCCTTGCATGGAGCCTCTTGCACGCTGCAGCAGTCAGATGGTGGAGATTGATGCTCCAGGTTCACGACGAGACATCTCTCCTCTGGACGGACTTTGAGAGAATATTCTACTCCGAGTTCGTCCTAGCCACCCTCTGTGCGGTGCGCATCCAAGTGCTGCTACAGCTACGACAGGGCATCATGACAGTGGCCCAGTACTCGGTGAGGTTTATTGATCTCTCACGCTACTCCACAGATATGGTACGGGACCTGTTCTTCCGGGCCCGGACCATCGAGCAAGGACTGAGGCACGAGATCAGGGCTTCGATGTTCTCCCTCAACATTCTGACGCAGGCAGAGGTGTTGGAGAGAGCCCATCTAGTGGAGAGTTTTCTCGCCGCGCATGCCACAGTGACAGGGCCCTCCGCAGGACGGCCCGTAGCAGGGTCATCTGCAGTTGGTAGTAGACAGGTGACGCAGAGGTCCAAACGGGCCAGAACATCAGATGGGAAGTCACTGGATGAAGATTCGGTTGTGCGGGGCACACGAAGGAGAGCCAGCTACACGAGGGGAAGGCATTGTTATGCATGCGGTGGGCAAGGTATCATGGCTCAGGACTGCCCGAATCGTCTTACAGATGAGTAGCAGGTGGTAGAGGGACCTCCCAGACAGAGGTTCGGCCATGGAGGTCCGTAGGGTGCAGGCGGGCGAGGCAGAGGAGTTGGCCGAGGAGAAGGTGGTGGACGACGCTTCGAGGTGTTTCCACCACCACCACCAGGAGGTCCGACCCGACCGCAGGGAGTTGGTGGACATGAGAGATATTAGCTTCAGGCAGCTCAGGCATTAGATCATGGAGCTCTGGGAGAAAATGGATAGGAGCGGAACAAGGGGATACGTCTTTTGTACTTCTAGTTCCTTGTTGCTATTGTGTAGCGTGTTTGTGTTAAGAGCTGCAATAATAAAATACACATACCTTATTGATGTTTTCATTCCTGTCCCCTTTTGTGTTGTTAATAAGAGGATCCAGTTTTGACTGTTGAATTGACCCTCATGTGTGAGACATCTACTTGAGGAGACCCAGTTACCACACACTGTTGCCGACAATGTGACTCAACCATTGGAGGCGAGAGTAACGGTTGGATCTCTTGGTAGTAGCGTTGAGGCCTTACAACGTCATCCTTGGTATGGATTAGTATCATCCATGTCGGGATTGACTGTATTAGGCAAAGAACGTGGTTCATCCAATGGATGAGACCAGATTTCTCTTATCGGAAAAGAAGAAATAATAGCAGCTCTTGTGGGACGAGAGGTGGTCCATGCTATGATAGAGAAGGTCCAGGTCATCCAGGAGCGGATGAAGACAGCTCAGAGCCGACAAAAGTCTTTCGCTGACAGGAGGTGGAGGCCACTAAGGTTCGAGGATGGCGACCATGTCTTCATGCGGGTCTCACCTCGATGTGGATTACATAGATTTGGAGAAGGTGGCAAGTTGTATCCATGCTTCATCAGACCCTTCCAGGTCCTCAGCAGGATTGGCGAGGTGGCTTACCGCCTAGCTCTACCGACATTGTATCCTTATTTTGTGTTGAAGCTTTACGGGGACGTAAAGCCCCTTGGTGGGAGTAATGTAAAGACCTGGAAATTTCAATGAAATTTTTTTCTTAATTTTCTTTGAAATTTTACAAGAACGCAGTTTCTAATGGCGCCTGATTCCGAGGCCCGGAGTGCTTGGAATCAATTTATGAAGTTTGGTACTGGTACGTTCAGTGAACGAACGAGCGGAAATTCCTATCTTTTGAACCAGTGCTCAGAATTGAAATCAGATGGCACCGATGAACTCGCAACACCGGTAAATGCTTAAGGGAACCTTTACTGTAGTTGCGTTTCAGCGGGTGAAGAAGTTAATTAATGGGGTTTAATTAAAAAAGTAAACAAATTTGTTTAATCTATTTTATTTCATATCAAGATGGTTTATTTCTCCCATGAGATGTTGGTGGTGGGGCCCACATTCACCCAAATTCCCATGTGTGGATAATTGAAAGGGTGGGGCCCACACAAACCCCACCCCCACCATTTCAAATCCCTTAAATAATCTTAACCCCTCACCTTCCTACCTCCCCATTAACTCACTTTCATTTATTTTTTGACAACTTGTTATAATTAATAAGGTGATTTACTTAATTTCAAACTCTTGAAATTCAAATGGTTAGGTTGTGTTAATAAAATAAGGATTGGTCTTATTTTATTATTGTTAGAGTTTTTTCCACCTTGAGAGGATTGGGAAGCGTGAAGTCTTCTTCTTATTCAACCTCGATGAAGAATGTGAAGAACATCTCGGACTCCGACGAAGAACACTGTTCTTCAACGAGGAACATCTCCGTCGAAGAACGCGGCGTCTTCTTCCAATGATGCTACCTCTTCGAATGCACCTCGACGACAACGGAATCAACATTCTTTTTTCGCGATGCCCGACCTCCATGACGCTCGTCATTCGCGTCTCGATTGTCGTCCACCATTCCTAAACCAAGGTAGGGGTTGATTTATTTAATTGTTCGTGAATACCAACTTGATGATCTTCGTGGATTAAAACCAATTATTATCAAATGACGCGAGGGGGTCGGACCGCACAAACACGGCCGACCCTCCTCCTTATTTTCGTGTTTGTTTCGTTGTGGTTGGTACGGGAAAGCATGGTGCCGTCGCAACACGTGGATTCATGCGGAAGTATATGCGTGGCGCCGTCGCCCCGCGCCGTGGAAATAAGTTCAGGGACGCGCCGCCGTCGCGCCGCGTCGAAGTAAACCGAAGACACCGCTGCCGGAGCGTGGCCGCGGTGGAGGGGCGTGGTGCCGTCGCACTGTGTTGGACAACAAGGGACATGGCCGGATCCGGGCCGCAGCGGAGCAAGGTGACCGACGGCCGAGCCGGGCCGCAGGTGTCAGAGCTGGAAGGGGACCGGCCACCGCTGGTCTCGTTGAGCAAGAACCGGCCGGCCAGGTCGGGCCGGCCGGAAAGAGAGGAGTCGGGTGAAATAAATTCCCCCAACCGGATCAAAGTGGCCCCAATTAAGGGGACGAGGTTTCATGAAACAGGAGGGGAAGCACCCCCCCGTACGAGCCGACAAAAGGCTCGACCGTTTTGGCCGAGCACCGACGGCGCATCCAGCGCGCAGGTCGCCACACCGGGCCGCGCCGGCCGAACCTGGCCGCCGGGCCGCGCCACGCCGAGCCAGGCCGACCCAGAACCGGGGCGTGTCGACCCGTTTCGGGCTGACCAGGGGGTCTTGTGTCGGGTCGTTCCGGGCCCGAAACCCCCATTTTCGCACCGTTTGGGTTCAATTTCCCATAACTCGGGCTACATACCTCCGATCGACGCGCCGTCAGAGGTGACGTGATCCTTGGATCGAGACGGCCGTTTCAGTATATCGCACTCAAGGTTTCAGAATACTTTGAGTTCGGCCAGGTTGGTTCGTACACGAAACCAACCGGGCCCTCGAAGCGGAAACACTCATATCTTGAACTCCGGACGTCTGATTGACGTACCGTTGACTTGGTTGATTTCCTCTTAGTGAGACGGATCTTTTGGCATACTCCGCCCGAGGTTTGGATGCAGGTGGAGTACGGTCGGGATGGTTTTGCCTTAAAAACCAACCGGGCCCATGGAACGAAAAAGCCAATAACACTCAGACCGGGCGTCCGATTGACGCGCCATCTATTGTGTTGAGTTCCTGTTGACGATACAGAAATTTTGGATACATCAACATCGGACTATGTGACAGTTGATGTATCAGCCTCTCGGCTCATGGAGCGGAACCTCTCGAACGAGCTTGCTGTGTGCGGGAACTCTAGAGCTGGCTGCGACTACAACTTCGACAACGACTGTGCAGAGATCCTCAGTGGATTCAACGACGATGACTACAACACTCAGCGATCCTACGGGGATCAGTGCTATAGATCTTGTGTGGGTCCGATCCTGTGTGGGCCTTTGCGGGGATTAGTACCTATCGATACTTTGTGGATATGACAGCTTAGATGATTCAAGTACTGGTCTTGTATCCTATATGGGTCCCAGTATAGATGAATCAATGAAGACAGCTGGCCTTGTATCCTATGTGGGTCCTAGCTGTGCTGGTCTTGTATCCTATGTGGGTCCTAGCTTAGATGATTCAATACTGGTCTTGTATCCTATGCGGGTCCCAGTATAGATGAATCAATGAAGACAACTGGTCTTGTATCCTATGTGGGTCCTAGCTGTGCTGGTCTTGTAGCCTATGTGGGTCCCATCTATGATGATTCAAGTACTGGTCTTGTATCCTATGTGCATCCCAGTATAGATGAATCAATGAAGACAGCTGGTCTTGTATCCTATGTGGGTCCTAGTTGTGCTGGTCTTGTATCCTATGTGGGTCCCATCTTAGATGATTCAAAACTGGTCTTCTATCCTATGTGGGTCCCCGTATATATGAATCAATGAAGAAAGTTGGTCTTGTATCCTATGTGGGTCCCAGCTTTGATGATTCAGTGCTGGGATTTTATCCTATGTGGGTCCCAGCATAGATGAAACAATGAAGACAACTGGTCTTGTATCCTATGTGGGTCCCAGCTTAGATTATTTAGTATCTATGTCTGATCGTCTCTTTCATCTTTTCATTGATTTATACCTGTGTGAGCTGAATCATGTTTGCTTTCCTGTGTGGATTGTGTTGTGCTATCCTGTGTGGATTAAGTTTTGCTTTCCTGTGTGGAATACGTAGAATTTCCTGTGTGGACTGAGTTGTACTTGGGCTCGGAGGTTGGAGCGTATTGGAATAGTTGACTTAGGTATATGTATGGGAATATATCTAAGCAGTGTCGGTTTTTACTTCGTGATTGTATCTTTCCTTTGTGGTTTATCCTTTGTGGATTTTGGGAGACCTTCGGGGGTCTCGGGGTCCCTACTGAGTAGCTTATACTCACCCCTGCACGGGCTATGCCCGCACTACGTTGTGTTGGTTGCAGACGACGGACAGCGTTGATCGTGGTTGTGGCTTGCAGAGCAGGACGATACCTAGAGGAGGACCACTGGGCGAGACATACTCAGAGTAGACGGCGGGACCCGAGGAGCAGTGGAGCTATCTGTACCCACCCTTCAGGTGGGATTTCCAGTGGACAGCTCGGCGTAGCGGCTTTTACTTTTCATTTGTTGTTTTTCCTTTCGAGTTGTACTTTACTTTCAGTTTGGGTTTGTATTCTGGCCCACTTACTTTCCGCACTTACAGTTGTACTATGTTTTTACATAGTGTTTACCTTTTCCTCTTGCTTACTCTGTAGTGCTTGTTTACTTTACAAAGGGAATTCCTTCTCTTAATACCAGGATTTATGCCTTGGTGCTAGTCGCTAGCCCCTGGCCTTTGGAAGGCGGGCTTGGGGTAGTCACGACACGGGCCCCGAGGACGGGTCGTGACATTAACCTTGATTGAGAAGCTATTTCCTGATACCAGTTATCTTAACCTTGATTATAATAGTGTTTTCATGGACCTTTTCTTGGGTGAGAAGTCACATCCAATGAATGAGATGTGATGTAGGAACTTATATTGAATGATAATGTAGTGGCTATACTACTAAAAATGAAATGGATTCTAATTTTTGATAAGATGTGGGAATGTATGATGGAACATACATTGAGATTTATGTTATTGGATGGATGTTGGACAATCTTGAGTTAGACATCCTGTTCAGTTTAGTTGAGGATTATAAACAACCTGCTCTATGTGATAGGAGATGGTCCATGATAAGTATGTGTTTCAACTATGAGTTAGAATGTGAGTTTAGATAATGGATGCATGACCCTATCCCCACTACGAGTAGTGGTCAGGTCTTAGACGATTTCCAAACATGACTCATTGGGTGTGGACCAGATTGGTTGGTATGATTAGATTCAATTATTTAAATGTGAAAAACATTGTTTGTTTATGAATAGTTTTGTCTTTGTTAGTACATGGTATATTAAGTGGTGTGTATCCCATTAATTTTCATAGTGACCTAGTTTTCTCACAAAGAATCAGTGAGCATTATTAATTTTTTTTTATTTTCATTTCCTCTTAAATACACATTCACATCTCTGGGTATATTAGTGGTGCATGGTGTGACCCAAATGAGTAATATACTCACACCCATTATAGGAACACTAGTGAATGCATAATTGTTCTGTATAATTTCATATAGAGCCCAATATTTATAGTGGAATGTGTAAAATCACTTCAAGGGTATTCAGATAAGTTGTTTTTATGGCATAATGATGATATTAGGGAACCAATTTATTTTTTGTTAAGATTTTATTGTATGTGGGATCGGTCTAGTGGGTGATCAGTTTACTATATGATATTGAGTCCATATATAACTTTTATATTGTTATGGAATTTTATATTATTTATTCATATGTAATTAAATGGATATTTTGAAATTCATTCTGTATTTAAATTATTTTCATACACTTATTCGATGGTAGAGTCTCCCCATTATATAGTTTAATCCCTTTACAAGATTATACATACTGTAGAGTATAGTAAGAAATTCCGGATTTCATCAACTCCTCAGATTGGGGAACTTTTGGGAAAATTTTGGTCTATGTTGTTACATATATACATGTACTAAATGTGTATTTAGATAATTTTAACCAGTTTATAAATATGAATCACTATATCCCATGATTACTAGATCCTCACCTCCTCCATTTTATAGGAATATATCCTAATTATTCCTGATAAATTTTAGGATAATCTTGAATACTATCTCATTTTGGTCTACTTGATATTCTTGAAATATTCATACCATGATCATGTAGTAGGAAACATCAAGCCAAATATATTATTTACACATATTACTGATACCATCACCATTTTATAAGGAATCATATTCAACGTCTATCTCCCCTCATGTATTTTAGGATACATATTCAAAGGTAGATTCATTCCTTATGACATTGAAAAAAATACCCTCTAGGATTTTTCTATAAAAAAATATTTAGTATCTTGTTAATATATTTACACATACATTTTCCAAGATATAACTTAGATCTATCCTGAATTATCATAATCCAAATAATGTATTCCATTTCACCTAAGTCATTCATGAAAAATCATGTGTTCAACCACATCTTAATAGACTGAAGGGCTAGTATATTGATTCAAATTAGTAATATGTCATCAATATATAATACTAGAAAAATTCCTATACTCCCACTAATATATTTGTATACATAAGTCTCAAATTCATTTTTTAGGAAACCAAATTGTCTTATGTAATCATCGAAATAAATGATCTATGATCATGATGATTTATTAACCCATAAATGGGAATATGCAACTTGTGTACCTTACTATGATCTTTTAAATTAAATAAATTCTTTGGTTATTCTTTCTAGAAATATTTCATAAGGTTTACTTTTTGAATTTTTTTTAACATCCATCTTATTAATATCATAATCATCGTAATCTATAAGGGAATATAGAATAAAGATGTATTTTTGTATAGAAACCAGAGAGAATTTATCATCATAGGGAATTCCTTGATGATTCATTAACCCTTTAGACACTAGTTTTTAATTATATATATTTATATATACCATAACTTCAAGAAATATTTACCCATGAATAACTATTGGAAACTAATTAGATTTATATAAAATAGAGGTTCTACCAAAATCCAGACATTGTATTGGTATATGTAATCCATCACAGAATTTATATCATCTTTACATCTAGATGTATCTGACGCATTTATACATCCATATAAGACACATGTTCAATACTATAATAATTATCCATCATTATCATTGAATAGTTAACAATATCATTATGGTTAACTAACCTCTAAAGTGATCCTACAATGTACATAAATATTTGGAGAAACTTCATCCATTGAGAATTTTCTAATATGTTCTTCTATAATCCCTTATATATTTTGAGAATTAATTTAATTGAAGTGAATATTTATTCCACTGTCTATTTTTATGATATGATACCACAAAATGAACATGAAATTTCTATAAACTATTACCTTTTTTGGTTAGGTTATGTAGTTAAATTTAAATTTTAAACATAATATATAATATTAATATAATATTTATCAACGTATCACCCACTTATTACTTCCTTATAATACACTAGTTAATTATTATAAAGTAATAATGTGTCCCCCTCCAAGTGGAATATAAAACTACATAATCTTGGTTGTCAAACTTCTCTAGTTCTCATACATAGTACTTATGTCTCTAGGACCATATATTCCAGAGGGACTTCTATAATATGTTTCTATGCCAACTCATATGTATTTTGATCCTTAAATTAAATGAAGACAAACTTTATCCCACTATCTCTTTTAAATTTTTACTCCTTAACAATGGAACATAATTTTGTTTTCCTCTACTAACTGTTATATAAGAGGATACATAGATAATATCCCCATTTCCCTTAGGATACCCAAAACATATAAAATTTATTCCATAGGGAGAAATTTTATTTCCAACAGTTTCGTTGATAATTACTTTATATCATCACAAAGGTAAGCTAGACACCACAGATTTCTTTCAACACTGTAACCTATATTGGACACTCTTTCCCTCTTTAGATGGAACTTGGTTTAATATGTGTGTTTAAGCCCATAATACATATATCCAAAATGATAATTAATGATCTGTAAGAGTCATCACCAACCTCATCATGTACAAAATGTTGTCATTACTCCATTCACAAACACCATTACACTATAGTGTATAAGTATGAGTAAGTTGAGGTAGCAACTGAAGCACCCTTAGATATTCACTGAAATATTCATTTAGATATTCTCTACCTAAATATGAAAAAAATTATTTATCATCTCACTAGAATGAATATCTAAACTATTTTTTAGTCTATAAATTTCTTAATTTTATTATAATATGCCTCAATAAGTATAAATATCATTATATATTCAATTCATAAATAAATTTTATGGTTTACAAGTATCTACCTCAACAATTAATTGGAATAGTTCGAAACACAATTTTATGATCTAAGTCTGTATTCTTTATGTCCATTTATCACTTTACAATAAATGCATGTTTGGTTATTTTTCCATAATAAATATGGGACACTTACAAGTGGTTTTAGTTCAAATTATTAAAAATAACTATCTTTATATAGCATTTTGAAATATTATTTTCTTACATGACCTTGTATGTGATGTCACAATTAGAGCTGATATGATATATGTGAACATGATCCATTGTCAATTTCCAATAATTGGTATTGATATTATAAAACATAAATACAATTATTCATTTTTACATTACAAAACACATTCAATATTAATAAATTTAGAAAAATTTATTTTTAAACATGAATAAAAAATCATCAATGTATAAAAAATATATTGATACATTGTTTAGTGTTACTCTAATAACATAATAAAAATTATTTAAAACTAGAATTTATGACATATAAACTTGTTTAATTCCCATTAATTTCATGTTTAGTTACTTCTAAACTAGAGGTATTTTTTCATACTCTCTAGGGCATGAGAGGGATGGGGGGGATCAATGATCCATATTCATGAGAGGGTACCAAAACAATATTTCTATAGGATTTGGAGAATTTTATAGAGAAAAATGTTCTTCAAAAAAAAGTTTACTACTGGTGATATGATAAATTATGATTTTTATAATTATTTCAATGTATTATTTAATTGAAAAAATCACTTAACTAGTCTATTATTTTTTCTAAAACCCCATTTCAAAAAATAATAAAAATAGAATTATTTGTTCCTTGAAGAGAAAATAACCAATAATTTCTTAATAAAAATTATTTATATAAATATACATAAAGATATCATTAACTATGGTCCTTTGAAATCAGACGATCAAACATACATAGAATTTATAAAACCATGAATAATAAAATTTTATTTAAAGAATAAAATTTCAATGTACTATTATATATATATATATGTGTGTGTGTGTAATTAAATATTATATTATCTAACATGAAAACTCATATTTATTTAACATGAAAACACAAATTTAATCTTTTGAATAATTAATGGATGAATATATATGATCAAGATAACAAAGATAATGACTAATCCTTAGAAAATGAGAATAATATTTATTCTATAATTAAATTCAAATATAATTTTAACCAATATTATATATAAACATTGTGTGCTACCATTTAGGCATATTTCATAAAGTAATTAAAAAAACTACAATAATTTACATGTATAGAGTATTGAAAAATATCAATGAACCCATATAGAATTATGACAATGTTGTAAGAAAACAACCACATATGGATTCTCACTATGTAATTTAATCCTTTTGTCTCGGTATCTTATAGAAGTGGTTTCACACTTGTGTCATCAACCTATATTCCGGAAAAATTATTATTTGAAATTCTTGAATTGAAATCTTTGATAATGATTCCACGGCCCTGTAAATAATCATAAAATTATATTCCAATTAATAGGAGTAAGATATTTATACCCAATATCTCAAAATGAAAAAATACTCTCTTGACATATTTGTTAATATAATATAATTCATGAAACACACAATGTATCCTACATAGACATGAGTATATTTCATTTGATATTTGAATTTGTACAATAACTTATATGACTCATAATATATATTAATAAAAATATCACATCTATGTACACATACACACTTCCACATATAGAAATATTAGATGAAAAATAAATATATGAAATTACTATTTGAGGATTTGTTTCTCCTAACCTCCCCTCTTAGTGATTACATAGTGAAAAAATTATAATAAGATGTATCAAATACATATTATCCCATTAAACCTAATATCATGTACAATATATATCCCATAATATTTATTCCAGATATCAATATAACATATATTTTATAATATTGTAAAATCACTTCAAGATTCTAATCATTGCTGGGAAATTATAAATCATTTTGTTTTGAATAATAATAACAATATCACAATAATGTAAAGTACTGTAATAGTCCTAATGTGATATGTTATTTATTAATATTTAATTCTTTTAATATAGATTCAATTGAAATTACAATGTATTTTCTTCTAAGGCACCAAAAAAAACATCATTTGTCCATATATTTCAAATTAATTACTTTCATTATCAAAACAAAAAATTCAAAAAATTTCAATTGAAAATGTGTCAAGGATATGTATGAATTGATCCACATTTTCCAATGATTTAAAATTACCCACGAAATATTTCTTACCCTGGTCAATTATATGAGACCCATTATAATGTCTATCATGACCTCCACCCATTTAAAAAATTAATTTTATGTTATTTAAATATGCCAATTTGTCTCTAATAATTTGAATTTATTTTATAACATGTTAGAGCTAAAGAATAATACTATAATGTTTCATTCATCATCCTGGTACTCTAAAATTATGGTTGGTATCATAGAATAGTTTTAAAATCTAATATAAAAACCCCATATTGAATAATGTGCATTTCACATATGCAATTATTGTGTCTATAATATAGATAAAAAATGTCCATGTACAAATAGGATTGAATTACAGTCTTGATTTAAACCTAGTATTTTTTCTCTACCATAATTCATTTTATCTTTAACCTAGAACATTGAATATAAATCATAACTATATTTAATAATTTATATAGAAGTTCAATAAATATTTATATATTTTAAAAACAACTATTTCGACTCATGTTCCCCGCCCTTGTGAAATTATCTGAAAATATATTTGATTCTTGGCTCATATTTTGATTCATTCAGAAGTAGTGACTCCAAATTATTTTTTGAACATAAATACCATGATTCCATTTCCCTATCAAATATATAAACTTAAGGTAAAAATACTAATTATTATCATAACATAATCTCAAATATATATTTAAATATTTACATGAAAATACATAGTCAATATTGTTTTATTATAATCCATAAATTTATTTACAATTAATATGAAATGATGACATTTATGAGAATGTATGAAACAAACAATTCTTTATAAAAAATTATGTAATTTTCTAAAAGTATATCTTGCCAATAATAATAATAAATAGTGACTAAATATTTACATAATAATATAATAGACACTTCCACAAGTCATATACAACAAAATATTCCAATTAAATCATTATCGACATAGGAAATATAGTGCTCAATTCTTTTATTAATTTCTTTATATTATGGAATAATACACCACACTAATCATCCAATAAAAATTTATCTTCCATATTAGTTAGTTATATCATTAGTATAACTTAATTAGAGATGTTTTGTAATCTGGTGCAGGTAATATAAAATGAGTACTGAAATCCATAAACATTCCTTATATCCAAAACATATAGAACCAATGTTACAGTATCGTGATCAATTAGAATTCGAGTTTTTGTTATCAAATGAACTAGGTATTTTAACACCTTAATAAAAAACAAACACTTTTAGAGTTTTATATATAGATAGAACACAAATATGGTTTCCAATATCATAATAATTTTTTTTTCATATGCTTATTTTTCAAGACTATAAGTGTATTTCATAATAAAATATATTAATAAAGTTGGCATGTATTAAATAAATAAATTTTAAATTCCATTATATATGAATAATCTTTCTAAATCAATTAAATTGTGTTTTTTGGGATTTTAGGTTTTAGTGAGTGGATGGAAGTGTATAATTACACTTTGAATTTGAATTCAAACTAGTATAGTGGAATCAAAGAGTTTTTGAATAGATTGATGTGTAACCCTATCATTAGAATACCGAGTATTGGATGGAAGGATTAGCAGTTATTTCATTTTAGAGAACTCAATGGCACGGTGCATTGTAATATACCATAGTGATCATTGGAAAGGTTCATTGTCGCAACCTATACAAGGGTCCATGAAGCATGGTGATTGTGGATTTTACCTGGAGCTTGAGATCAGTAGTATTTTAGTTGTTTTTTTTGGGGATAATGTGGTGTAGTGTCTAGGTTAAACTACCACCCAATGTCCGGTTTATAGGATTAGGTTATTGAGTGTGTTTTGTAAAGGGGATCATTTAGTGTACTTAACCATTGTTATTTGAAGAAGGATTAGATTAAGACATATTTTGGTGTGGAAAAATATTTTGTATAATGGTTTTGGAAAAAAAACTACCTTTTAAGTGGGGTCAATAGTATTGTTTTATGGTATTATTTATCATATCCATTATAATATAGTATTTACTCCCAAAATCCTATTATTCCAAACAGATTCCTTATGACCTACGAGGTCATATGAGATTTTTTAAGTGACCCCTAATCCCCATTCCATTGCATTAGCCTCAGTATTCTGATGATTGATTCATAGGTGATCTGAGGTGTGTTTTTATCTTTACCATTGATTCGTGTTCTTTCACAAACATACTCGATCCATCCCACAATCATATACTCAAATGGGTCTCTCCCATGTATCGAGGAGTATTTATGATACCCACTAGCTAAAAAATAGTTTTGACAATCAAGGATAACTACCTGGGAATAATTTATCCCAATAAATAGCATTTAATAACAATATTATAGAATAAGAATGACCAGTCCATAGGTCATACAAGCGTACCAAATCAAATATATCAAAAAAATGTAAATAAAAAATTAAATATTAATATATTATATATGTGAAACATAAATAAAAATATATACTAATCCATCTTGTTACCCCTAATATCCCACCCCTACAATGATGTTATTTACACAAATATACCACCGGATTATTTTACATTAATCACCATTATATATAGTTACCCATAATACATATTACCAAAAAAACAAATATAGCCTATGTGATAATGGAAAACTAATTTTTTAATGAAAACTACCAATAAAACTCAATTTAATCATATTATTCTTCATACAACTAAACAATTCTCAAATTGTATTCAGGAAAAAATATTGTATCTAAAACTAAAATTATATAGAGTTGTGTGAGTTAATAGAAACATTAAAAATTCTAATGAAACAAAACATCATGTATAAATCTTAAAATAAATGATATATTTTATGCTAGTTGAAAATATAATTTTAATATTAGAATTGTTTATAGTTTTTATTTAGAATCCAAAAAAACAATCACATTATTTTCATGAATTTGATTGTTTTAAAGGAAGGATGGATATTAATATTTAATAATGTAATCATTTTATAATTATAAATAGATGGAAATAGTGGTATGAAATAAAAATTTCAATTATTAGAAGTTGATTTTTTTTTAAATAAAAAAGGTATATAAATTGATATTGGATAATGGGAAACCCCAGCTCACTAAGGCTAAGACTCATCCTAGGATCCTCAATGTCTCATTGCTCTAACTATTCAATATTGTTCCCATACATGAGTTATTAAAGAGGATAAATCCAAAGTACCTAAAGTAACCACTCCACATCATCATATATTTTATTAATTTTTGTAGCATAGTTTATAGAGGAGGACATAAACTTCCTAGAATATATTTCATATTCTACCCACCTAAATACATGGGGTTTCCATGTTAATTATTTCCCACATTGTGTAAAATAAAATTAATAATATCAATTCATCCTAGAACAATTCTTTCTAGAAGATCCCATTAACATTTTTTAGGAATAGGAAAATAAAATTAATATATCATTATAGAATATAAATGAATATCATGATCATCACAATGAAACATAAATATTTAAAAAACACTAAAATATATAATATAATACAATTTTAAAATCATACCACAATTCGTATTTTTGAAGTTCATTTATAAAACCAGAGTGAGAAACATGATTAATGTTATAATTCACTCTGTTATTTTTTCTACCCATATATACATACTCATATATATATAATATAAACATATAACATATTGCAAATAATAATTATTATCAAGTGAGTTTTTACATATATAATAAAAAATGTATATATTTATGGATTTCTAGGTATATATAATGAACCATTAGATAAACACACACACCTAAGAAAACACACACAGACAAGAATTGTCCATAATCACACATTTACAATTTAATACAAAATAAATTTTTTAATAATATAATCATTTTACTTTGATATTTTTTTTTATGGATCAAGGCATGAAAATTATATTTAAAACATATTTTATCAAGGTTTTAATTTTTGAAAATACCATTGAATTAATAGAATAATCAGAAGAAATATTATTTTTCCGTCAAATGTGGTATAGAGTTTCTTATAATTATTATTTGATATAAATAATTGAGATTATAATTAATAGAACAATATTTCTCTAAAATTAAATAAAAATAAAATCGGATACATAAATGATACTCATTGGATTAATAATTATACAATCAATCTACCTCAAAAGGTCTTAAAAGGAATGTAAAACTAGTGGAACCCTAAATAAATATAATACGCTATTAAATGAAGGTAAAAAATAGGCCTTGGATTCTATGATCTATATAATGAAGTAATTGATGATGAAAATTAGATAAATAGAGAGAATATGAAAAGAGAAACAGCTTGACTCATAAGATTGGAATCAAAACATATAGAAATCTAGAGGAAATCACAATATGAAGAGAGAGATAAGAGGGAGACATGGGTGAGAGGGGAAATTTATTAAGGGTGATATGAGATGAATGGGAAGGTAGAGAAGAAAAATAAATTAAAAACGAAAGCGGCTTTTTAGAGTATTTTCTATTTTTAGTTGAATTTAACACTTATCATGGTTTGGATTCATGGTTGGCCATACCATTTTCCCACCACATTCCACCAACAAGATGGTTTAGAATTAACACATGGGGATATAAAAAATTTATAAAAACTAGGAAAACCCATAAAATTTATCTCTAACAAAGTACATGAACATTATCGTGGTCTATACAGAGGTACAATGAACTCTGATCCATGCATGTACCTATGAAAAAAAGTTAAAAAATGTTAAAAATTTAATCTGGATCATCCTAAAATTCAAGAATGATATTTTCAATAATAAAATATAATAATGTAATAAATCAATCAGTGGTTGGGGTGTGATAAATATCCACACTATTATACATTCTTCCCTGAGTTATCCATGTATTAAATGATTGTTTCAAGAAGAAAAAGTGTCTAACTCTTTACAATTTGGATAATGAATAATTTGATTTACCATCAATGATGATGTTGATATATTTATCACATAAATATGAAATAAAAAAAATTTCAATTATCCACATTATAAACAAATATATTTTGTTTCAATAGAAAAAAATTTAATTTACAAATGAATGAAAATAGATAACCACATAATGAGACATTTCATAAACCAAGAAGCACACCAACAAATAGAGGCATGACGGAAGGAGCTTTCAATGGAAAAAAATATTTAAGATATTTTGGAAATGAATTCACAAGATGATCAATAATAAAATAAAAATGCGATCACACACAGGGTAAAAGTACTAGGATCCCACAAATGAACCATTGGTGGTGGTTTACCCATTATATTTTATCCTACAAACTCATTAGTTTTTCATGAAAATATTTATTCATGAAACTAGAACTGATCCAAAGTCTATAAGGAAATGAGTATTTATATGATTCATATAAATAATATAGAAATTTTATACTGAGAAAATATCTACAAGATATAAGGATAAAAAATCATCTCAAACTAGGACAACCAAATAAATTCATAAGAGAAAAAACAAGATATGTCTAGAATTACTCGAAATTAAACGAGCCTCAGAAGATGACAAGTCCACAAGTATGGGTCATGAGATTAAAATGGGAATTTACCTCTGGAACACCATCTACTAGATAACCCTATCAAAAGGATACCACTCCCACTAATTATATGAAATAAAACTAAACCCTAATTCTAGAACACCCCAAGATAATCAACATAAAATAAATAGAAAATATGGGAAAAATAGAAGTTACACCAATTAAGCTGCACCCACTGTAGGATAAAAAAAATCCATATATAGTAAGACATCAATATCCTTAATTAGGTCTACATATAGAAAATTTAAGGAATACACCCTAGAAGGACGATTTTCACCAATTTTATATGAGCATTTCATTTGGCCTAAGAAAAATATCACAAGGTATAAGATAAAATAAACCATATTCCAAAATAAGAATAAAATTAATTCATATTAAAAAAAACGAAAAATACAAAACACTCATCTCAATAAATTTTAAAATAGACTTTTGGAAATCCCACTGATTATATGTTTTAATATTTAAAATGTGATTCAAAAAAGTAAATATTACCTTAAACTTTTCCCTTAATTATTGAAAAAATAACCATAAAATCCTTTTACTGATTTAGATAACTAATAAAATATCCATTTTACATGAACCATTATTATAATTTTCCCTAAAATCTAAATCACCTGCCTCATTTTAAACCCTTTTCAAAACCTTTTTTTTAATTTCAAAACCTCCCATTTACCATTACATATTAAATTTTAATATCTAAAATCACATTGATTCATTTAAATAAATCCATTATTATTATCATACTAAAAATGAACACTAACAAATCAATAGCCACACTTACATTATGAAATGTCATCAAAATAAATATAAATAACACCACCACATAAATTAGAAGAACCATGTTCAAAGGGTTCACAATTGTTTTTTCAAAAAATGAATAGTCCTAGTAACCCCATATCATGTAACCTAGAGTTAGAGTTAAATTTCATACATTTCAACAATATATGGTGAACTTCACCACGCATGATTGATGTGTTTTATAGTTTTTTATATTTATATTAATATATGAATTTTATATCACATTGTAAATATAAAAACATAGCATAGAAATAATTCTTGTATAATTGATATAATTTAAAATATATTTATTTAAATATTGAACGAACAAAAAAAATAAAGGGTGTGAATTTATTCAGATAAAGGTTTTATACAATGGAAGTTATCATGAGTAAATAAGGAATAGTCAACATATTAAGAAGTATAATAAAAAACATTCCACTCATTCTAAAATAGATTTTAATGATAATCCACTGATAATAAAAAAAATTAAAATATAATTCTTAATAAAGGAATTTTATAATTTCATACATTCATGATAAAGGAATATCTACAAAGATATCAGGAATCCCACTGTCACTGCCTTTCAACCAAGATATCTCTCTTAATAAATGGTTTTGTGTAAACCAATAAAAACATTTTCATTGTAGTGCCTAATTTTCCCTTGATTAATGTATAAGAATTTAAGGTCTCTCTTAATAAGGCCCTAATAAAAACTTGTTGATTCTTGGAATTCCTTATATGAAATGTCCTAAAGTTTTCAATCTGAAAAAAATCATTATATGCCAAAAAATATCTATATTTAATCAGGAATACAAACATCATTACTTAATCATGATTGAAAAAAAAACTATGTAATAATGATGGAATCATTATATCATATCCTAATATCATCAATGGTTGGTCTCATAGTAAAACAATACATTCAAATTTTCGTTTCAACATTTCTTGGTGGAAAATTTCTTTTTCAATTTGACATCAATTTTTATAATCTAAAAATTTCCCAAATATTAATAATATTTGTTGTGAAATTAATTATTGAGAAATATAAAGGATGCATCAATACATTAAGCAGTCATACATTTAGGAAATTATTTTTAAGCAGTGTATCTTTGAAATATGATTTGATTCACATTTTTAGTAAATAGTCATAATTACCTCCTTTAGAAAACAAAATGATGATTCATTTTATTTCTTTTTAAAAATTAAATCATGTTAAAAAGTGATCATAAAATATCATAATAGAATATCAAAAAAAATATTTAATTTTTTTTATAAAACATTGATATAGAAGAAAAAATATTTTCAACTGAAGAGAGAAATAGTTTTGATTTTATTTAATTATAATATTTATGTATCATGAGCAATTAAAGAGAAATTTTTTTTTGGAAAATATGGATTTCAAATAAATTAAAAAATTATGGAAAGTTATTATTTTCTTTTGATATATGTCATAAAATTTAATCATTAAAAACAAAATTACAAAAAATCACAGTAAATAATGATATTGTAACATAAATCCCTTACCCCATGTTCAATATTCATTTTCAGTGAATTTAAAATCATATATAATTAATTTATATTTTTTATAATTCCCTATTATAACAATGTGTATAATTATAATTTCATTTATGATAACTTCATGACATTTCAATATTCGTTTATTAATAATTATTTTTCAATGTCATTGTTTCCTAGTATTAATTTTATTTTATTTTTCATGAGAGTTTCATTTCAAAGATTTTTTGCCCTTATACATTAATAATTGTTCTAGAATATCCATAATGTTAGTAAGGGAATAAATATAATAAATTTTAATTATATATACATTTATATTCATGTATACACATTATAGATAGAAGAACAAATTAACCCATTCATGGAGAGGGTAGGATGTACGTACGCTTAAACACTATTTACATTTTCTTATGGATGGATTAAAATAGTGGTAAATATAAATTTAATTTTATATAATTATTGATAATATATATATATATATTATTCATTTAATCTATCCATATTACCATTAATATAAATATAAAACAAAAAATGAATCATATTTCTCTATAAAGGTGATAGTCCACACGTATGCACGAGATACATTATAATTTTCCAATGGATTTAATGTAAGAAGATAGTTATTATATCATAATTATAGATTAATTATTATTTCACAAAAATAATATATAATCATTGTTTATATCATTATAACCATAAATGTAAAATATGGAAGAAAAAAAATTCATCACAATGTTTAGACGGTAAGCCGCACGTATGCACATGCTATGTTTTAGCATTTCATAGGATGAATATAGATGGAATATAGTTTTATGAAAATAAAAATATCATATTATTAAATTAATGATACTTTATTAATTATTTTATAGTAATTAAATTACCTTGAGTTAAATTACAAGAAGAATGACATTTGAAAGTATTGGTAAAGAAAATTATAGGTTCATCGATAGTCTTCCTTTATGTCTATTATTAAGGAATATATAAATTATATTTTAAGAATACCAAAACATAAAATTCATTTATGAGGATGTTAATAATATAATTATTCATGTATTGGTAGATAAATTATATCAGCCCTCACTTTTCATACATTTACATTAAATAGATTTTTCTGAATACTTAAAACATTATACAAACAGATACCCAAAGACCATACTAGTCTAGTTCCTCTAGAAACATGAAAATAGAAAATCCATTATAATGGTGATCAAAATTATCTCTCACTATGTTTTTCATGACTTGATCCCTTTTTATAAATATTAAACATAACACAAGTCTTCATAACCTGGGGAAAGGAACACAAAAAAGGGTGATCTCAGATGTTCAGTTAGGGTAAAAAGAAAGAAATGTAGGCATAAACATCATCATAAGGGAATGATAACATGAAAATATCCTTAATGTATCATACCATACATATCATATGATCATAGACATGAATTGTGGCATAAATCTTCGCAGTATATATGATATGAATTACAAGTAAATAGAGAACCCAAGCCATGAACACATATCATAGGAATAATTTTATAATACCGAACCAAATTATTATATATAATACCATATATGGTTTTATTATGACCTTATGTTACCTACATTTTAAAAATTATATGTTAATGTTTCACTTCGGGTAATATCCTCTTTGTTCCTTGCATGTGTCATAATTTTCTATAACTATGGCCCTTACACTTATTTCATTATTTAAAGAATGTAAACAAAGATGTAAAAATTATTTATATTTAGTATATTTGTATTATAATAATCCATATAAAATATAATAATTAATTGGAATACACTGTTCTTGTAGATGGTCGGCCATGCATATGCATAAACACAATTTCTCTTTAATTTTCGTAGTGAAAGGAATAATGTAAATGACATATATGTATATATATGTATATATATATAATTATAAAATTATGATTATTATATAATATATATTTTATATGTTCACTAAGACCATCCATAATACATTCCATATAGTGTGTGAATTAATCACATTTCTTTGGGGGGGGGAGTCTACATGTGCTCAAATGAAATTATCATTTTACACAAAATTGAAAGTATAATGATTTGTGTTGTAAAAGAGTTATATAAGAGTAAGGACATAATGTATATCATATATATAATATATAAAGAGATTTTACATCATAATTACCACCATTAAAGGTTGTAAAGGGAAACAAAAATCCTTGTTTCGTGAGGCGGTAGTTCTCCGTAAAGACATAAAGTGTGTTAATGACCCATTAGATGGATGTCTGTGTAAGTGTAGGTAATTTTTTTTATAAAAAATTATAATTGTATTTATGATAATGGTGTTGTAAAATAATCATTTAATAAGGCCAGTTTAATGAGTGATGAAATAAAATAATAGAAAGGATCTTGGAGGATGTTGTTACCTCCTAATTGGGTAACTCCATTTGGTTTTCACAAAAGGGATTCATTAGAAGGTTTCAAGGAAAGGGGTAGGCTTCAAAGAGGAATGTATGGATGTTAATAAGTGGATTTGGTAGTGATTTTATGAACATAAGAGGTTCAATAGGTGTGAATAATAGATAGAGTTGGTGGCATTTATATGTAAGGGAGGGGACATACTTGACATTTTATAAAATATGTTAGGTGTTCACACATTTTTACTTAAAAAACGTCATAAAAAACCAAAAAATCTAAATAATGGAAGGTTTATGGAAAAAGTTTTCCATACAATGGGTTTTGGACAAGATTCTAATTATTTTGGGCCAATAATTTAAAGGGTCATTCTCTTATTAAGATTTATTTTACATTAATCATTGTAATTAATTTTAATTACATTCATAAATATTTTTGGTCAAAACTAAACTAACCTTATTAAAAATTATAAATAATTATGATTCCAAATATGGAATCAATTTTTCCAAATTATAATAAAAAATTATTAAGAAATTAATTTATATTTAATCCCACTAATGGGACAACACTGTGAGTTTTTAATGTAAATATGATCAATAGTTTGCTACACCTTTATATCCAATTTCAATGTGAAATTGCTTCCAATAACATATATTGGATTAAATTATAAAAAATTATTATAAATAAAAATTAAATCAATTTATATATATAATAAATAATTAGAAATAAATTATATGAAATATTTGTTTTGAATTAAAATTTATTATTTTTCACTATTAATCCAAGAATAATGATTCTCAGAAAAATACAAAAGATTAATCCTATGGTAATTTAAACATTATAAATTAAAAAATGAACTATATGTTATATAATTCAATTTATAAATGTGTTTAAAATTAGTTATATTTTAATTTCTAGATGGACAGGAAAAGTAGTTCATTTGAGAAAATAATATTTTGAAATATATAAGGACTTTTCGAAAAACTATACATTTCATTATCAATATGTTCTATTAATATAAAAACATTATAAATAATATTTGAAAAATAGTTATTTCTATTCATATTAATATGTTTAGTGTCTAAGTTATAAATATCTCATTTAAATAATTATCACGAAGAAATATGTTTCATAGAAATATAGTGTAGTGTGTAACATACGCCAAGGTAGTGTTACATGTTATATACAACATGTTTATTTTGCGTGTAATGTATGTTGAGTAAGTGTTTCATGTATTGTACACCGTGTTGATTCCATGTGATAGTAATGTTGGAGTTTATGAAATGTATGAAATCATTGAAAATTTAATTTATTACAGGAAAAATGTCATAACAAAGTTAGTGTGATATAGAAATGTAACTCAAAATTATGTAATGAATAGAGTGAAGGGGTGTGATTTAATATATGATGTGTGGGGATCATTGGGAAATACTTGAAATATTATAGTATAATATGATTCTAACTCATGGTAAATAGTATCAAAATTACATAACTTCAATGGCTAAGAGGATATGGTGTTAATATAGTCATAAAATTAAATTTATATAGTTTTATATATAATTTTAGTACTTATTATTAGGATTAAACCATTGGTTAAATTATTTTATCTTTAAATGTGGAAATGGCATGTTAAGTTCTATTGGGATATAATATCACTTATATAGTAATAATTGGCTCATAAATGGAAAATGAAATAAATTTTTAGAAATATATTATACTATTTTCCCTAATTCATGATTTCTATGATTTGAAAATAATTTATAAATTAATTGTTTTACATAAAATATCGTTATTTCCATTTTTGACACTATTTAATGAATTTTACATTATTGTCATGACTATAGTAATGGAATTCAAATATAACACATTAACACATAACAAATATGTTATTTTTAATTTAAAATTCATGTAATTAAATAATTCATCCATATTATATTACATTAAATATTTTTGTAGTTCTTTATTTTCTTTTTCTATTACTTTAACAAATACTTTGTTGGCGTAGCATATTATTTGAATGGAATTATACCATTAATAAAACTAAAATTAAATTTAAAATAAATAAACAAATAATGTTCAAAATAATCTTTTATATTAATTAAAAACATATTATATTCTATATTTAAACATATAAAATTAACTAAAAGTAAGAGAGTTTTATTATAGAATTTTCATTACTTAAAATAAAATAAATGCCATCTTCCTGGTCAAAGGGATCCAAATTTTACATATATTCTAATTTGGGATGGTTTCCTTAAAAATAAAACAATATAATTAAATAAATATATTTTTTATGGATTTTTATACCTTATTTCATTTTTTTAATTATGTTTTACCCATTTTACCCATATAGAGTTGATAAATAATTACCATGGTTACTGTTAACAAACAAATAAAAGGGAAATATTCCCTAAATTTGAACCTCGTGATTCAAAATAAAGTATCCATTTTTATAAATTGATTATATATAATTTTCATAATATATTTTAATATAAATAAATAAAATTCAATGAAATATAATTTTTAGGAAAATGAGTTTTAAGATAAAAATATATTCTTAAATCAAAATCATGTATATTGTCTATTAAAATGGATTTAATTAGAATAAAAAAATAAACATGATAAAATATAAATTTAATATAAAAATAAATATATAATTAGTTTTTTAAATTACATTATTTAATTAGTAGAGATTATAGTATTCAAAAAATCAGTATTTTTTAGAATTCAAAGAAAAATAAAACTTTTCAAAAAAATCGCACAAGATCAACCGTAAGATAATTTTAATTTTACCATATCATAAATGAAAACCAATTTACAACATTAAATTTAAAATATTTAATTAAATTAAATTTAATATCCATAAGAACTATTTAATTAAATCCCTTTACGAATAAAACAGAATATAAAAGCATAAAATTGATTATCTAGAAATTGAGTATTTTTTATAAACAATATTTATAAATATTTATCAAAAGTTAAAATATGAAATTCATAGGAAAAAATATAATTAATAAGTTTTAAATACCCTTAAATAATATTTCTATAGAAGTTTCATTTCATATATACTTAGTGTTTCTTATAAACAATGCTATCAAATAAATTGAATTTATTTTAACATTCATCTGTCATAAAATATTAGGGTGTTATAGTATACCCTATTATAATATTATTTCCCAATAAATTACTTTACTATAGTTCATATATATTAGGATACATCGGTATCATCACATCACTGGGTCCCCACATAGCTTCCTCAATGTTATGAATTTCCAAAAAAAACCTATTAATCAGGCCTGTGCTATTTTTTCTTATCACTTTCAATATATAATCCAGAATCGTCCCAAGTTATTCCTTATAATATAGAACATTTTTTCATTTCTAAATATAATTTTAGTACATATTAATAGTTATTAATTCTCATCCTCATTAGAAATACATAGAACACATCGGGATATTAATGGAGATTTGGTTGAAGTGCCAAAGGACCAACATCCATACTGATAAAATCAAGAACATTAAATGGTCCCATATATCATGGCCTCAACATTCCTCAATTTAAAATCTCATAAAATTATTCCAAGGTGATATTCATTGGAATACCATTTACCCAAATTAATAATTTATATCTCACCAATGATTTTATGCATAATTTGTTTATTAAATCATATTTTTCTTTACATGTGGTTGAATGGTTAAACCCATATTGGCCATTTCATCAACTAGATCTAGTCCTAATATATTATTTTTTTTTCAAAATCATCATAGAACATTGGTTCTATGTATTTCTTTCAAAAAAATGTTTTATAATTAACCATTTGAATTCTCAAGTGAATTATATTGTTTTATGAAAATTAAACCAAAGGAAGGAATAGATCCCAACAAAGCTTGAATTCCATAGTGATTTATCTCATCATTTCGTCATGATTTAAAATGGTCTTATCAGAATGAAAATATTTTTAAGGATGATAAGAAATACTAAAATCCAACATTGTTTCCAAATTCTACTGAAGGCTTCTCCATAGCATAGAGATAATCCTTAGATCCTGATCATATATGGGTGTGAGTGGTACTCTATACAATATCATAAATTCTATAATATAGTTCATGTAACCTAATTTCATAGGGTTATTGACTTCAAAACAATTTTCATTATGTCATTCATAACTTTTAGAGAGTCCGATAATGAAATCTACATGATGTTTTACCATTTCATTTACAGTATGTGTAATGGTTGTAACATACACTTAGATTTATGTTTCTCTTCATTAAATTTCTCCCAAAATAGCCACTAGGATGTATACCTTATAATATCCCTCTTCATGTAATCCCACAAGATGTATTTTTTCACATATCGATACATCTTCTTACTTTCAATATGAACATAGAATTCTATGATATGGGATTCATGCAATATTACCTTATTCATGTATGGTATTGATAGTATAAAAACTCATTTCAAAAAATTATCATTATTTAATGATAATTTTTTATCTTAGGAACACACCACACCATCTTTTTTAATTTCAGATCTTCCTTTTATGGCTTCATAATCCCCTCATAGATTGATGGGTGATTATTCATATGAGAAAAATAATATATTCCCCCATTCCAAAATATTTCAAAAATAAAACTTCAATAAATTCATTAATATTGAACTAACCACAATTATAATCATATATAAACAATCATGGTATTAATAGGACATAGAATACTACATGGTTTTCTCCTTTAAATGGTGTTAATATATTGTTATTACATAATCATTGATCAACTCCAATCATAATATCTAGTGAAAATTTAACTATTTTTATGTAAATATAAAATTAAATATTTTGTGATCAGTTTGTATATCACACATTAACTTATAAATATAATGAATCTGTATATATAATTTCAATATTACATCTTCTTACTCAAAATAACGAGTTAGGTAATTATAACCATGAATTTTCAATAAGTGAGAGGAATAAGATATCATCTCCCATTCAATATGAGGATGCATAAAAATTAATTATTTGATTAATAAAATACAAACCATTTTTCATTGTAGGGTAGTGAATTCATTGGCACCTAGACCAATGTTATATTTAGTTCTTTCGAATTATTCTGATATTCCTTTAATAACAAGATCATAAACCACTTCCTAGTAAACATGGTGAATGGAATAGATATTGTTTTATAGATATCATTTAAATCATTGGTGGTATCAAGGAAAACCAAGTAAACAATGATTCAAATTTACTATGGTCGGTATATTCCACTATTCAATAATTTCTATATCTGAATGATCCATGCATATAACCTCACATGAAATTTATTGCCCCAAAATTATAGGTTTTTCATCATAAATTAATACTTGGTAAAGTTGGCATACAACTTATCCTTCCATAGGGGAATCAATTAAATCCTCCAATTTTTTCCATGATCTTAATTTCTATTTAAATAAATATAAACATTAACATAAAGACTACCAAAAACTATTCATGAAAATCTTTAATCTCTCTTTTAATTAAATCCATGAAGACTACAAGAGAATAAGTATATCCAAATAGAATTTCTATAAATTCATAAAGAACATACCTCATAATGAATAATTTCCATTGTATATACTCATTATTGTACCATAAATGTTGATATCTATATCATCTGTCAATCCTAGAAAACAATTGGTCCTTTTATAATGGATTAAATAGATAATCAATACAGGGAAGATAATACATTTTCTTACTAATGATCAAGTTATTTTCATGATAATAAAGGAAAATAAGGGATGGATCATCATTATTATTAATAAAAATAACATGCATAACCTGTGGTGATGAACTAGTAAAAATGTTTCACTTATTCATATTCTTCTAGAGATGCTTCTTCAATTACCAAAACTCAATCAGGCTATTATATATGGAGAAATGGAAATAGTTGAAGTGGCATATATGAGTTCTATTGGAATATCAACTTCCTGATTCATGTAAACACTATGAAACTATGTGGGAATAAAATTTAAATAATTCCATACAATAAACATATCTTCAATATTGTGTTCCTCCCTTACCATATATAATAAATGTCTCTCTTGACTTGGTAGTAAAACCCAAATGATAGAACTAATTTCCAATGGGTTTTCAAGTTAATAATCTCTCTTAATTATTATTATAGTTTATTTGGAATATCAAATATACTTGGGAAGAGTAATAATATTTATAGGAAGAATATTCCCAAAAGCATCTATGATAAAGTAAGAATATATTTGAGATATGATCATTTTACCAATTTGTGTTTTCACTACAAACACAATAACTGATCATTAATATGGTTATGTTATGACATTAAATAATTCACCTGTTGTAAATGTGTGGGTAAAACCTAAATTGAAAAAAATCACTTTTAATGTGGATAATAAGTTTACTATTTGCCAAATAATTAGGGACTCCCACTTCAACTACAATAATTGAATAATATTAGTTTCCCTATTGGAATCATCTATTATATGTTCCCTTGATTCTTGGGTCATTTTTTATGAATAATTTCCCATCTCTTAATATTTTAATCACAAGATAGTGTTGGTTTATTTATTTGACATGAATTGAAGAGAGTAGTTACTTATTTATACATACATTAAATAAACTCATGTTCTCATTAATCAAGTACTCGGGTTTTACTTTCCATAATTATCACATGATGGATATCTAATAATCCCATTATGCTTATTTTAATGATTTATTTTTTCATGGTGGTGAACTAGACTCTTATATTCATGACATCCCATAAATAAATTATACTAAGAATAATATTTCTCTATATTTATGGAACTAGGAACAATATCATTGTATGATTAAAATGACCGAGATACTTATTCCCATAAAGGAAATGGATTAATAACATTAAATAAATATTGTATCTTTAATTCTAGGTTATGTGTGTAATCTATAACATGAGTATATAAGAATATAATGGTATCCTCACATTATACAACACAATATTCATCTTTTTATATTTATATGTGGAATAACCTCTCCATTTCAGCTTTATATTCTTAGTGGAAGTATTTCTCAATGAAAAAGACATTAAAATTTATACATTATATGATTTCTATTTGTTCAACTACATTAGTGATTCGTATTAATTACCAAAATTTATCGACATATAATTTAAAATATTAACCAACATGAATATCTTGTCTAATTCATTACAACCTAATGTTAGGCATATCTTTTCATTGGAAATAATCCGTTTTTAGCTACAAATTATTTTGCGGTTCTATTATTGCGATCCAACATAGTTGAATATTGATTTGGATGTTTGAGTGGTTCCCTACTGGAATGGTTATTAGTAAAAAAACTAAGTTAAATCCCCTAATATGTCCATGATTAACTCTTTTTCAACACTAATATTATATTAATTCCCAGCAAAACAAATACGACATTATCTTTGTGTTTGGATTCCCTTTTTTCTTTTATCTTACATCACTAAATAATGTAATTCATTGGTCTATCTTATAATCATGACGAAAATTTAGCCATAAAAAATCACTATAATGGTAAAGGTTCTTTAATACAATAAGGTGTTATCATAATTCCAATGTTATCTATGATAGTTTATTACATAGTGCAAAACGTACCAACCAAACATGCTTTGATACAAACTGAAGAAACACAAACTCAAATAACCTATAGAATGTATCATATTTTTTACATTAATAAATGATTCATAGAATATCACCATGCATGTTCAGTCATTTTAGTAGTCTTGAAAAACTAGAGTCAAATATAATTCACATATTATAGTGTAAATATGAAAACATTTCATAGTGAACACTCATGTATACTTTATATCATTATTATTACCCTTTTTAAATCTCGGAGAAAGGATAAAAGTAAAGGATGAGCACAAATTATCACTAAGGGTTATATAAAATAATATTTATCAAGAAAAAAACAAGACATAATCAATATTATAGAGTAGATAATCTATGAACATGTCTTCAAAAAATACACAAGTTTTATTATAATATATGGATAATATAAACATAAAAAAACTTGGATATTACAAATTCAATTCTTAATAATGGACATTCATAATTCTGGACACTCGGTATCATTTCCTCTCAATGGAGGTATGATAACTCTTATATAGATTCCCTCTCCACCAATACATAATTGTTAATAAATAGGTATCTGTAAACTAGGGACACATCTAATATGGTATGTCATCTATACTGTCTCCTAATACCTATTGATGCATCGAGGTTCTATTTACACTTGGTCCCCACCTTTCAATTTCATTTCACATGAATTCATTATATTTTGAATGATCAATATAATTTATTATCAAAATGCCTTACAAGTTAACAACTACCTATATTGTGTTGAGAATATAGAGCATAAACACATTAACATCATAGAAAATACATAGAATTAATAACGATGGTATTATTGGATCATATCCCCTGAAACTTAAATGGAAGTTTTCAATAAATAAAATAACATTATAATTTCACTATAAACATTAATTGTGTAAAAATACCATTTTAACAATGAAATAACATATTAAAATCTTAAAATTAGAAAAAATATCAAATGTAAGTTTTTATTTGAAAATAATTTCTAAGTCATTTATTGGTTAAATAGAAATATTGATTGATCATAATGCTAGGAAATTTGGTTCATGTAGTATATTATAAAACAATTATTCCTTTCACATTTTTTGTAAGAAGTCAAAAGTGACTCATTCAGAAAATGAAAACATGATTACATTAAAAACATTAAAAAAATCAGGTATAAAAATGGAATTTAAAATCAGAGTATAATATTAAAAAAATGAGAAATATTTTTATAAAACCTGGATAGAAAAGAAAAAATAAATTTCAATTGGAGAAGGAAATAATGACCGTTTTATTTAAAAATTTTATTTATGTATCTAGAATTCTTAAAGTGTTGGAAATTATAGGAAACCATGTAATATCCATAAATAAATATATTATAAAAAATTTGAAGATATTATTGATTGATGGATAATAAAATATTATCATTCTAAACCTAACTAGAATCAATCTAGGTAAAAATATGGGATTGTGAAAAAAAATCCCTTACTTCATGTTTCATATTCCTCATAAGTAATTTTAACATAGTATATAACTTTTTAATTATTCTATATCCATTCCATGACTATATACATACATATAATATTATATATGATCCCTTCATTACATTCTAATAATTGTTAAATAAAAATTCATTATTAAAATCATAGTTTCCATGAGTTAATTATTTCATTTTATCTGGAGAGTTTTAGTTTGGAAGTTCCAGTCCATGTAAATTGATCATTGTTCAATAATCTTGATAATTTTAATAATTATATAAAAAGTACATATATTCATCATATATATATTTATATATCCATAAATGTTATAGATATTAAAATTAATTACACTCTTCAAGGAGACTATAGGCTTTGTGTACACCTTATCATTGCATTCACCCTTTGATAGATAGATTGAAATAAATGAAAATAATAATTAAATTTTCCAAGAACTTTAATATATATTATATATGTTATATATATTTTTAAATTAATTATTTATTATAATTCATGTAAATCATAAATTAAAAATTAATCCAATTTATTTGTGGAGGTGGTAGTCTACAAGTACGAGTGAGCAACATTATCATTATCCAATAGATGGGTATATAAGATGGTTAATATGATATTATAATTTAAAAAATTAATATTTCATAAATATCATATATATTCCTTATTTAAATATTTATATTCATCCATTTATAATGTTAATGTAAAATTAAATTCGATACTACATGGAGAAAATATGTCATATATATGCAAGAGTGATGTTTTCACTATTCATAGGATGAAAAAGAGATAACAAAATGGTTGTAAATTATTAAAAATCAAATCAATGTGTATTTTTATTTTCATTTGGTTTTTAGTATGGGTATAATATATTTTTAGGATGTATAAAAATAATGAAATTTGAATGATTCGGTAAAGATGATTATCTATTCTTTGATAAACATCCTTTATATCGTTTCATAATAACCCATTGAATGGAAATTTTTGAAGAATTGAACATATAATTTGAAGAAAGGGATGTTTATAAAAATTTTGGGTAGGTTTGTGGGAATATATATTGCTTAATGTGGTTCAATATAGAGGGAATGGGTTTCCTTTTATAAGTGATTGGAGTTACCCATTGAGAAATTAATAAAATATTATAATATAATACGTGTCTAATTCATGAAAAACAGTTCCAAAATGAAATGGATTAAATGATAAATTAGATATTATATGAATATAATAATCTAATAAAATTTTAATTGGTTTTAATATCATTCCAATCCTTATCTTTTGGATTTACCCCATTTTTAACCAATTGTAACATTTACTGTGGTAATGACTTTTCAATATTAAAGGGTTATAGTTTTACCCATAAGGTAAAAATTGATGTGAGAATGGTCAAGGGATGAAATATTCAACCTTATCATACTCCAATTATAATAATTAATTAATTTTTAATATCAAATAATTTATTAAAATATTTTTTTTAAAAAATCATCTTTATTGTTTTTTAACACTATTCATTTAATTTGACATTGAATTCATGAATATAGTGATGAAATTAGAATATAACACTTTGAAAAATCAATAATATTTTAATTTTATCTATAAAACTAATGTAATACATTAATTCGTAAATATTTTTTTTACATTTAATTTTTTTATAAATTCATTATTTTATTATTATATTACCTGAACAAATATTGTGTTGGTTGTGCATAATAATTTATTTTAATTATAAAATTACCAAAAAAATACATTCCAATGAAAAAAATTAATTATGTTCAAAATAATATTTTATATTTATTCATAACAAATTATTATTCCATTGTGGAAATATAGTAGAATTTAAAAACAAGAGAGGGATAATTTGGAATTTTCATTAGTTAGAATAACATAAATGTCATTATCAAAGTCAAATGGAACCAAAAAAACATATGATAGAATCTGATATGAATAAGGTAGATATAAATCTATAAAATTAAATAAATACTTGTATTGGGATGATTTTGAGAGATTATCTCATTGCTTTACCCATTTTACCTATACTGAAGTGTGAAATATTTATCGTGGATATGTTTCTTATGGTTTAAAAAATAAAAGGGCCATATTTAATAAATTTTAAGCTCATGATTAAAAACACTATATCATTGGTTCATGATTTAATCACCTGAATTATTTTAGTTAAATTTAAATATAAATTCATTAATGAAATAAAAAAGGGTTTTTAGGAAAATGTGTTTTTAATCATTGAAATTAACTTTTATCAAAATAATTTTCATTACTGATTAAAATACTATTTATAACATTATTTTTAATAAAATAGATTACATGTAACATTAATATCAAATCCATAATATAATAATATATTCATTTTATTATATTTAATGAAATGAAATGACAGTATTTCCAAAATCCTTATTTTATTACTATTTATTCAAAAATCAATCAATTTTTAACAATAAAAACAATTCACACTATGGTAATTATAATACGATGATTTAAAAAGTGATATAATTTTTATAGATTTTAATTTACAAAATTATATGAAAAAAATATAATATCAATAGAAGAACTATAATAAAAAAAATTGATGAAAAAATATAACTGAAACATAAAATATATTTTGGGAAAATTGTTTAATTATTTAAATAAAATAAATATAAATATTTTTCATAATTTGTTTAAAACTATTCATAATAAACAATATAATTTCTATGTGATAACTATCATTTAATAATATTTCAATAGTATATTATTGTTCATTAAAATAAATTGTTCTCTGAAATGAAATCAATCAAAGAAAATATATTTATTTATAGAAACATATATCATAAAGTTTCAGGGAGTTACACTAGTTAATATTAATGACGTGGACGCATGGGATGGTGTTATATGTCTCGATCATACCATTACCATGAGGAGTAATGTCAAACCATGTACCCGGGATTCCCCTAGTTTTATAAGACACACATGCTCATAGGGTATGATGAGTTCAACTCCAATTTCAACCAAAAAACTAGTAAATTCTTCATGAAATCCAAATAATAAACCATAATTCAAAACAACATAAATCAAAATCAAATATCATAAAAAATAATCAAAATTAAAACATTGAATTAAAATTCAAACCCCCCACATACTATTGTTACAAATGTTTCTTGTCAAGTGGTGGTGATTAGTCACCCATATACGACTTACCTCATTAGCCGAGAAGATCATATTCACAATCTTCCATTACTAAAAAAAATTAAAGGTTCTAATAATGTTATTTTATAATGATATAACATGATCTGAAACTCTATCATCAACCATAATTGGTTCATGACATGGTTTAAGTGAAATTCTTAATCACCATAGGATGAAAACTACTGTAGGAAATAAACGTGACCTTAGTGGGACTGATTTAAAAAAATATTTTTTAATAATAGCCTAAAAAATTAGGTACGACCAATATGTATGATGTACTTCAATAAAAAATTAAAATATATAGAAAAATACCCTATCAAAATAATATGACTATTGTAAAGTAGTTCAACAAAAATAAATATCAATATAAATCCTACCCCTCTCCAGTATTATCTCTCTCCTGTAATGCATAAACTCACAAAAATAAAACACCGAATTCGTTGTTTTTCATCCACCAGTTCATACAAATATGTTATATATGTAGAAATAAATAAAATATTATTTTAATTATGTCATAATAGTAACTAAAAAAACAATACTTCTCGAATACCTCCATGTGACTATTTAAGTCACCATCCAACTAATCAATTCACTAAATCAGTCATGATTAATGTTGGATCCTAGAACCAATATGATATGGATAAACACAGGATAGAAATATCTGTATTAATTCTAGATTAAACCAAATTCCATGTATAAGTCATTAAATAAATTATCCATTAAATTATAGTTTAAAATATAGTTATAAATTTAGATTAAATTCCCATTTTTATTTAGAAACCAAATAAAAAATTTCATTATATTAAAAATAGAATTATTTTCATGTGACAAGGGATATAAATTTTTAGTAATACAATCATTTTTAATAGTAAATAAAAGGAATTATAGATTTAAGGAAACATTTCATTTAACAAACTTAATTAATTCAATTTTTTTAAATTAAAATATAAAATGGAAATAAACATATCAATAATAATTAGTAGCCCTAGGTCACTAAATTTAGGACCCATCCTTGGATCCTCACACTATTAGTGATCAAACTATAAAATACCATTCCCAGACATGAACTTGTGAATATGATAATGGTAATGATCTATTTGTATCCATATCCACATCATTATATAGTTTTTTAGTGTTGTTGAATATTACACAAACTAGGGTGAGTGTAACATTCCTATGGTAATTTTCATCGTCCAACCACTTAAGCACATAGGGTTTCTATGTGATTTATTTCCCACTTTGAGTACAATTACATTACCCAATTAAATTTATCCTGGATGAATGACTTCCATAAGAATAAATTTATATTCCTCATGATTTAGGAGAAAACATTTAATGTAACAATGTTACAGACATATAAATATAATGAATACCATGATGAAGTATAATTGTTTTTATAAAGCTAAATGGAAAATTCAAATTTAATTATTAAACAATATAGAAATTTCTGACTTTGATCTTCATTTTGAAAATTAGAAAGACAACCACACATAAGGTTAAAGATCACCCTTTTATTGGTTTCCAAGATAAACTAACTCACACACACACACAAATATATTTACATCACTAATCAAATTAACAATTCCAATTTGAATTTGGGAATATATATATATATATATATATTCATATATATATGTATAGAATCAATATATATATATATATATATATAATATCTATTTTTTTTTAATAGTAAAATATTATTTTATAACAAAAACTCACTCATTATTCATAAAAACTATTTATGTGGAAATTTAGACTTTTTGTCAACCAATGCTTGAAAATATCATTATAATATATCTTACCAAGAATCCAATTTTTTGATATTTTTTAAATTTATATGAAAATCATCTGAACCATTATGTTTTCCCATCAAATACCCCTTAAACATATTTATAATTATCAATTTATATAAATAATAATTAATAAATATTGAAGAAATATTGTATCCTAATGTTAAAGACAAATGTTTTTGGGAACGTACCTAAAACTCTATTTATTCACAAAATGGAGTCTTGACTCTAGACTAATGTGGTACAATGTGGAATTAATGACCAATAAAAACCTTAAATCATTAATATCCCCAAAGAAAATTTAGTATGAATGATCCAATGGTCACATTGATCATTCTAGGGAAAGAAAATAGGAATAAAATTCTAGATTAATGTATATAACTAAAAGAGAAGGATATTAAAATAAGGGATCAATATCTATTCTTGATAACATATATTTTAAATCATTATATGAAGATATATATTAGAGGGAGATATGAGGGCGATAATAATTCTGGGATAGGGGTTTCACTAGATAAAGAGGACGGGGGGATGTTATTAAATGGGTAGGATAAAATTTGTGGAATTTTCCATTTTTAATAGAACTAGTATCTATGAACAGTTTGTCAACATATTTTTCCAAACCAAGCCACTATTGTGTGCCTCCAACTAGATTGTATAATAAATTCTCATGTTAAGGGTTCATGGTCTTAAAACTATGCACCGACTATGAACTTTGGATCTACCAAAGGATAAATGAATTATTGTGGAAAATGAATGTAATCAACTAACAATACACCAACCATGAACCTATGATGAAATTAAAAAAGATTAAAATTTTTTTAGCTTTAAAATCAATAACAATATAAAAATTAATTAAATAAAAATAAAAATAATACATTTCAATCTTAGGATGTGACATGTTCACTATTATTAAATATTGTAATGCAATGGAGGCTTTATTTTATTTAGTTCAGGTTCTATTTATCAATTATTGATAGATGATTCTGATGGAGATGATGTAGTTAAGGATAATTAGTTGTTTTTGGGAGCCATGATATGATATCTACTAGTATATTTTCCTTTCCTACTTATGGGATGTTAAAATATTCATATTGTGGTCGGGATTCCTGACCTTTATTTTATTATGTAAAATTGTGATAATAAAAATCCTTATTATCTATGAGTTGATGGTTGATATTTATCTAAATAATTATAATAATATGGTTATTATAAAAGCATAAATATAAAAGGGTCATGGTGATTGTATATGATTTATTCTATATTTAAAATATTTCATTAGATAGTGTTTAATTTGATTACTAGTATTATTAGTATTTTTATAGATTTTATTTTATTCATGAAGTGGATAAGAAAATGAAAATATATTAAGGTTGAGTGAATAATTAATGAAGAATGTGAATTTAATTACTTTCTATCATTGAAAAATTTCAAATATGAAACTGATGATCAAAACGAGTCTATTGTTGAATTTTTTGAATTTTTATATTTGGAATAATTTGTTTCTTTTCATTGAAACGATATCATAATAAATTAAATTATACATGGAGACAATTTTAGGATATAATTATTGAAATAATGTGCCTTGGGGATGTTATATTGAAAAAATATTTTTATTTAGTATGTATTATTTATTATTATTGTCATAAATTTTTCCTAGATTTGATATTATGAGAATCTATTTCACTATAATGTTTACGGAATTGGGTGGTGGAGCATCTTTTGAGTTATGCTGTTCTGTTAGTATTTTTGGATGACTTGTGAGTGATGATGTAGTTTTCTCTGGTTAATTTAGTGGTTTAATACCATTCATTCTATGACTAAATAGATGGAACAAGTTGAGAGATAATATTTAGTATATTCTAGGTGGTTCATTTGTGGTTGTTGATTGGTTCAGTAGTAATGGGTGAGATATGGTCAATCCAATTTTCATTATTTTATGCTTATTGATAGCTACTTTTCTTAGTGATCTATTGTTTTAAATTTCCAACATCATTTTTATTTGTTACTATTCAAAATGACGACATCATCATTGGATTACTTTTGGTTGAACCAAATAATACACAGATTATGGAATAATAAATGAAATATAAATGAACAAATTAAATTGGGTGATGATAATGGAAATGGCATAAGAAAAAAATCCATAAATTTTATTATAAGGGTTTCTTTAAGAGTATGTTTTGAAATATGAAATTGAAAAATGAATTATTAAAGTAATTTGTTATTGGATGATATGAAATTATTAATCTAGGATAGATAATGGGGTAAATAAATGATTGGTAATTTTTTAAAGAACTTATTGAATATGATAATGATTAACACTGATGATTGGGTAATTATATGTTGTCATGAATTGTAAACCGTAGTGGTTATAGTCATTCATCATGTGGGATGATATTTTATGTTATGGGCTATGACTTAGAAGTTTACCGTTGTTTTATTTTGTGATATATTTTTCATCTCGTTTTATGATTTCATATTCTCTAGTACCCAAGATGGTCCGGAAACTGATTCCCAAATGTTTTGGGTGTTTTCTCTAATAACTAGGTTGGAATGGGAGATTAAATGAATGGATACAAAATATTATACACTTTCTCTTTAGATGTAGAACTATATATAGGCATGTTTGAGTTGTGATGGATTCATTCATAGGGTATATTCATATAAAATTGAGAAGGCCCTCAATTTTTTCATACATATATGTGAGGGATCTAGTGAATTGAGTTTATAACACATACATGTATTCCTATTATAGTAAATATAGTAACCATAGGTATACTTTATTGGATTCTGATAAAATGAGGTAGATCACATGGTATATGGTCTAAGATGGTTCTCAGACTTAGTTCTTTGTTATCGATGGGAAGAAGTGATTTGAAGATATATAAGCATTTTGTTTTAGATGAGATGGTGATTTATATGGGATATGGTTTCATAGGTGGGAATCATTACATATATAAGTGATTAAAGAATATAATATTTATAATTGGGAAATGAGAGTGAATAAATTGTGGAGATGTGTATACATAGTTTATCGCATTTTATATATAATGACATACTTATATGTGATTCTTGGTGAACATTCCTTACCGAGGATGTGGTACAAGATTAAATACTTAGGTAATGAATTTATCATTATCATGGGAGGTTTTGGGAGTATCCTACTGAGTATACATGTATGGGAACCCAATATATATAAACTATTTTTCACATTCATAAGGGATGGATGGATAACGAGTACGGAATTACTTTATGATTGAGTTTTTTGGGAGATAATTGAGTTCTTGGTCACTAATTAAATTTTGTTTTTATTATTTCTATTATTTTTTTTTGTATGATATTACATTCAAGTATTGGATTTGATTATAAATGTTAATCATATGGACTAGATTGGTGGATCTTATAAATATTCATTTATTCATTTATTTATGGTAATGTATCCCATTTATTCAATCAATGTCCATTGATATTATAAACATTTAATTTTCTATTTTAGGTGTTCATCACGGTTCATCCAAATCAATACTTCCATCCTAATAGTGGTAATAGATGGGGGGTGACAGAGTAAAATCATTGCTTTTTTATAGTGATAAGATAAATTTTGGGGATAGGAAATATTGAGGAAATTATATGTGTTGATTGGGAAAAGGTAATAAATGGACTATATTGTGATGTATAAAAGAAGGCCAGATAGAAAATATAATTTTAGGTTATCCTATGATCTGATGCAAGGACTATAAGTTTACTTAACTTACTAATGAAATTAATACTAAATTAGGGGTAGATGTCTCGGTTAGTATCAAGAATCATGATTCCATGTACCTATGTTTTAACTATTCAAATAATGGGAACTGTGATTAATCATAAACAAATAACCTTAGATATTCAAAAATATAGTATTAGGGATTCCAGAAGACATTTACAGATTTATAGATATGGATCTACCTTGAAATCCACATTAGGTTTGTGCTGATGAAACCCATCAAGATTCACTCGAAGTACAACACAATGTTGATATTGATGACAACAATTCTTGGTGGAATACACTTCAATAGATTATTTTCCTGATTATATTGAGGTTTGAGGGATCTATTTCAAATTAAGAGACCAATGATTAGTGTTAGGAAGTAGAGATTCACATATATTTGATTCCTGCATGGATGTAGTATTGGGTTATTTTGGCTATCAGTATACCATGTGAGGCTACTCGATTGTGGTTTATTTTAGCCCTCAGGGATCACAAGGGCTTAGTAGTTTCTTGAGATAAGATTCCTGATGAGTTTTAGTCTATGTTTCTTTCTTTAATATCCAAGGAAACATGTGATAAGGAAATCTAAACTCTCCATCCATGGAGCTCTAGCATGAAAATTATTTCTATTATTTATAAGAAGTTATTATGTTATACATAAAACTATCTTCTAGGTTAGGAGTCTAGGGAGAGGTATTTTGAGAAGATTTTTCATCCAGATATCCACTTATTGGTCATAAATGTGACATTTACACCATATCGTGATTTACTAGTGAAAGAGGAGTCCATTAAGTGGATGATTTTCAATTTATCTCTATAAATTCTTATTTTCATTATTAGATTAATTCATAAACAATAGGTGCACCACACCAAGAATTTATGTTATATATTTTCCCTCAAAAGATAGTGTGTTCAATAACATACTTCACACACATCACCAAACCAAAAGAAACTATGAATCATGATACATACATTAAAATATTTTTGTATAATTTATTTGTAAAAAGAAATGTGACCATATTATGAAATATTTTTAGAAAAAAAATAATGTTCATAATTAAAAAATGCAGCAATGATAATTCAATTTGTGTAGCAATGTAATTAAGAAGATTAATTTATCCTTTAAAATGAAACCCTTATAAAATTGGTCTCATGAAAATTATTTAAAGATAATATATATATTATTTATATTGTATATATTTGGTATGAATAAAATATTAAACAAAAAATAGATTTTTAATTGATTGGAAATTAGAATAAGATTATGTAGTATCCTTTAAAAAATTATCTTCTAAAGAAATCAATTTCCATTATATTTTGATATTATTGTTATTTAAAATATAAATTCAAATAATTAAACAAAATATAATGTTACGCAATATATTTAATTTATAGATTCATTATTTCCATATTATACTAAATTTATTATTTTTAGATTTTTTTGAAATAGTTTATTATTAATTGAATAGTGAAAATACATTTTAATTTATAAAATATAATTTTTTGATGTCTTAATTATATAAAAAATAAGAATCTATTTGTAAATCCATTTAACAAATAAAATATTCATCAATGTTGTTATACTCTGAATCAACAAAAATAATACATCATATTTTGACAACCTGTAATTTAAAATTCAGCAACATAAGAACTATTTTCAAATAAAAGAAAGTATTTTTTATTTTATTTAATATAATTAATATATTAAAAGAATTTGGTATTATCATTATTTTAAATTCAAATTAAAATTAATTTTTTATAATAAATCACTTTATATAATGAAAATCAATTACACAAATTATTTTACGCTATAAATAATTTTTTTCTTCTAAAAATTAACTTTTTTATAAAACTATTTTTTGGAATTACTTGCACAAATGCATTAATTTTTTTAAAAAATATAATTTTTATATTAATTAATTGATTTTATATTTTTAATTATTATGTCGAAATTATATAATATGCTCTATTTTATTTGTTGGTATTAAAAGTAGATTACATAGATAAAAAATAATTACCATGAAAAATCATAAAATGGTAGAAGTAAACATTATAAGTTCTAAGGACTTCAAAAATATTTAATATATGTCTAAAAATTTATTACCTAGGTATTATAGACCTTATATAATCCCCCATGCTATTATTTTCTAATTTGGAGTCTTCTTGAGAAGTGAAAAATGTTCTCCTGTTATATTCAGTTGAAACATTTATCAAAATGCCATTCTCACCACTTATAAAAGGGAGCCCCATCACCCCTAAAAGACCAATATAAATTTAAGATCCTATGATTTTAAATTTATTTACACTTAAATTAATATTCATCATTTGATATCTTTCCTTATAGTAAACCTCGACTCTAAATATGTTGTGATAAAATATACCTTAATAACAAAACCACTATATTGGTGGGTATAATTTAGATTAAAAACTATAAGAAATATATAAATAAATTTTTTAATAATTTTAATATTATTAACATATACAAATAAATAATCATTAAATTTTTATTATAATAACCTTATTTTTAAAAGTCCTATTTTTTATGAAATTTATTTTTCTACATGTTGTGTATTTTTTTCTAAATAATATATATTGGTCACTATTGAAAAATTAATTCAATTAAATATATTAATAATTAATATGAATAAATCAATATTCACCCATTTAATAGTTATCAAAATGTTCATAATGAATATAAAATCATTTAATGTTAAAATGTGTCATTTTTCATAAAACTATTATTTGTGCCCCATTTATTTTACATAATAAATTAAATAATTAAATATTTATTAGCAATTATAATAAAATATATAGATTTTATGTCTAATTTACTATTTTAACCTTTTTTGAGTTTTTAATGGGAAACGAATGAATGAAAATTCATTCTTGTACAAAAATACATTTTTTTGATTTGACTTTTCATTATGTCCAGTGCCATGAATTTAAAAATAATTTCAACAATATTTGGAAATTCAATTTTATAAAATATAGTTCATGTTTGGAAAAATAATTAAATGAATATTTTATTATTCCATCCTCCATTTTTCCTATAATGATTATTGAAAACATTTATTTTTTCACAGTTAAGGTTAGAACCTTTTACCCTAGGGGGGTGGTAAAATAATATCTAAGGTTAATAATTAAATGTCAAAATTTATAATTACTTTTGGAAAAATATATTTATTTCTCATATTATCATACCATTAAACCATTTTTCATTTGGAATCATTATAAGATATTTATTATATTTTTATATTTTTTGTAATTCTAAGTGTGTTATGTCCCTAACATATAAAATAGAACCCCCTATCCACCATTAATCTTGAATTTTGAGCCTCATATATTAAAAAAACTACCCCAAAGCATCCTATATTCTGTAAATTCATCTTATAAGCACTATTATATTTATTTAGACTAACATTTTAGGGATAACGGTGTAAGCCAGAATTGGTTTCTCAAAGAAGTGGTACAAATATTAACCAATCTCTTTCTATTTCATTTTTTCATAGACCATCTCTAAACCTGTTGTGTATATAATGAAATTATTACTTGAGTATCCAAAGTATAATTATTTTTTTATTATTAGAACACAATTTTACACTTATTTTCTTTGAGAAGAAAAATGATCATACCACTTATGCAAACACATGAATTACCTCATATGAATATCAATATAATTAGTTTTCCATTACAACCACACAAGGTTGTTTAAAAATATTTATTTTAAGTATTAAATATTATATTTATTTTATAATTATGATGATTTATGTAGAAAAATATTGTTTCATTAATTTATTCTATTCATTAGACAATCAAAATTGCATTGATGTGTACGTACAGACTATTTTCTCAATGAAAGGCGGAATTTAGTTTTTATATATCTATATTTAAAAGATGTTTAATGATATTTGAATAATTAATATATATTATATTTATATAATTTTTAAAATAATGATCATATTGGGCATGTGATCAGATTACAAGGACTAGAATTTCAAAACTGAAACATACATGAGAAACGGAAAAGTTACCAACCAGAACAATGATTTCAACAATGAATTAAAACATTATCGGTAATAAGATAATATAAAAAACCATGAATGGTATTATAAGTGTTAATGTTGTTATTTTTAAAAAGTGACTAAAATTTTATTTAATTTTATAGATGGATATGGTTCAAAAAATGCATGTTAGACTTAAATAATGTGTTTTATGTTATAATATCATTTTTACTATGATTATTTATGAATAAATTTAGTAAGATGAAATAATATGATATATATCGTAAAAATAAAAAGAAGTTATATATTAATCTGGACAATTTTGTATATATATTATTTTATTTCATTATCCCCTATTTTGTACACATGTGATTGAATTAGTTTTATGGAAAAATAACATTATTTATTTCTTGGGTCATGAAATGTTTTCATCCTTTTCCATATTTTGATTAGAAATTGTTTTCATGACTTTTTAATTTTACCTAAAGATTAACTAAATTCATTTTTACCCTTTTTATTACCTTTATAATAAAATTTAAAATGGAATATTTTTTTCATTCATTAAAGGAGGTAATTTTAAATTATTACTGAAGCTGTGAAAGAAATATTTGTTTTAACATGTACCACTTGAAAAAAATTTACAACTACCATGAAAAATCAATGTTTCAAAATTTATTTTACTAGATTACATGATTATTTCCAATTAAAAATATTTACTTACTTTTTTAAAAAAATTATACGTTTTAAATATTTTATTTAAAATTGAAATGGGTATTTTTGTCATGAAATATTTACGTGAACTTTGAAATGAATTTTTAAATCTATGGTAATATATTAGATATTACATAAGATTCAATTTTGATATGACTCCAAATAACCATACTTATTCATTACCTTGATGATTTATGATTAGTATGACAAAAAATTGATCAAAACCATTTTATCCCAAATGTTATGTGATGATTAAATAAAAATATTTTCTATGATATTATAGAATATATATTAATTTATTATGATTATGTGATATTTTATTATTTTATATCTATACAATTAATTGGGAAATTATTTTTGTTTTACAAACTCAAATGGTACACAATAGGTTATCAAAATCCCAAAAGAGTTCTGACGAGTGGTTAAGACAATCCCAATAAAGGTACACTATTTTTAGTCCAATACAATCATTTGATAAATGTCTAGGTGGGTAACCTTGACATATTTTTTATAGAATTATGTTTTTTACATTTTATCCCACCCTTTTAAGATGAGATATTATTCCAATTTTATGATTTCATGGATAATGTTATTTGATTCATTTATTATCCCTATCTTATGAACTACCATAAATGTTTTCATCACTCATGATCATGACCTTTGAATTTTTTGGTGTGGGTTTAAAATGTAAATCTGATTTTATAAAAACCATATCCTCATGTTATTATCAAATAATCATCATTTTGTCCCATTTTTACCCTTAATATAATGCCCCAGCCGTAAACCTTACTTAATATTGAATTAAATGAATAATTAACATTGATGATCTTTTCAGGTTTGGAGTTTTAGAGAATTAGGACATAACTATTACATCTCAAAAGATTAAAAAGTAGAAACTTCTACTAAGTTTCCTTAAAATAAAAACTCTTAAAAATAAACATGTCTAGTTCCATATTTTAGATAGCATGACATTCCCTTGATCCCATACATGACCCTATTCCACATTAAGTCCTGTGAAAAACATTTTAAAAACATGGGGTGAGCATAAAAAGCTCAGTAAGTGATACACAATGAATGAAAACTGTTAGTTTTTCAAAACAACAAGTAAACCATGTATACTTTATCAAAGTAATATTTTTCAACTTTATGAAGTAGTAAAAACTCTTCACTGAATAAAAGTTCCTTACTTACAATTTTGTGACCAAAAAATTACCATAAAATCCATATCAAGATCACATAACAAATAAAGGTAACTTGGGACAGAAACATACTTAAATGGAATAACCATACAGTCGACATCCACACATATCAATTAATGGAATAGCTATAAGGCTGACTTCCATACCCAATGCATTGGAGGTTATAACGTAACCACCCGTCCTGGTATTCACGACACCACCCTTCATATGGTTTATCACGTAACCACCCGTCAAATGTGCAAGTACCATTATAAAATCATAAGACATAAAACAAATATAATGGAAAGAAAATATTACCACACATTGATCAAAATATATCACTTAATTATATTGACATAACAAATACATTATAAAAACCATTTTCAATACCAAAATACATAAAAGAGTATATGATATTTATTTCATTTTAAAAACATTACGGCTTGTTGAGGAAGCCAAAGAACAAATAATACTAACAGCGGTGGAAACGGTTGTTGTCACATCGTACATTAAAAGAAACATTATTTTTTTTCTTTTAGTAAAACACTTCATATAAAAATATTCCATTTTTATAAAAGTAAAATTCAAAGGGGTTTATACTCCGTATAAAAAAAAGTTGTGTTTAAAATGAAACATGCCTCAATGAAAAGAGATTGAGACGAAGTCCCTTGGAAATATAATTTTTTTCAATAAAATAGATCTATTATGTATATTCACTATAATTACACATAAAGAATGTAAAAATACAAGATAGGACATAATAATATCATGACATAATATGAAAGTAGGATATTAACCTGAAGAACGGAAACTGGGTTAAGAAGTTCCCTTACCTCAGGTCCGACTTGACTCGATCATTCTTTAACGTCCTGAATAATAAACTTGAGTTAATTTATAATTTCATAAGAACCTTTTTCAAGTTCATTATTCCATTTATATCACTTATTTCCATATTATAAACATTATGTAATCATTTAAGTTAATAATGTTTGTTTTTTCGATATTTGGTTCTTAAGTCGAAAATGGACTTCTTACAATTACATGTTGTTCGTGTGGTCAAAGGTTCATTACATAAAAAATGATATTCATGATTTGGATATCATATATATCATATATATCCAGAATATACATGTATTTATAATATTACATAATCATTTAGAGGTAAGAAATGAAATGCACCGTCCATGAAGACGGTAAGCCGTACGTACGCATGAACGCTACTTTCATTTCTATGTCATATTAGTGGAATTAAAACTAAATGAGAGATATGAATATTATAATTACAGATATATATTAATCATTTATATGTAACATAAATCATATATATACATTATATATATGTACTTATAATAGTACATTACATTTGGGTATAAGAACTGAAATGCACGGTTCATGGAGATTGTAAGCTGTACGTACACATGAACACTACTTTTAATTCTATATCATACTTAAATGGAGTGAATCATAATTATAAAAAGTTATATAATAATTCCAGTATAATATAATATATAATATCATTAAATCCATCCTTTATATGTTCTATGTATGGCATTAACGAATCAAATCATTTTGAGGGGGCGGTAGTCCGCACTTCCTAAAATGAAATAATCGTGTTTACACACAATGGAAACCATAAAGGTATGACAAAAATGAAAAATACAGAAGCTTAAGTATAACATAAACATATTATATATCATATATAAATATAGTGACATCTTAATGGACACCATTGAAGGTGTTATATGAGTGTTGAATAATCATCGTTTCGTGAGGTAGAAAATCACCATCCACAGAAATAGTATGTTCTTTAACCATTAGATGTAGGTGTGTGTAAGTGTAGCTCGACTACTTCTTATAACAAAATCCAAGTATATTTATGATACTTGTGTTGTTACAAAAGTGATGAATAAAAAGAGTTTAAAGGGTTGGATAATCAAAATAAACATAATAACACAAGAGAAAACACTACCTTTAAAACGGGTAACTCCTTTTGATTTGAGCTCAAAGGCTTCCTTTGGAAGACTTATACCCAATGTGAGGCTTCAAGGAGTAAGAGAGGAATGTGGTGAGAGAAAATGGATATGGGTTGGCCGAGCCAAATGCTTTGGAAGTGTGGGTAAGGTGGTAGAGGTGTGGGCCTTTTATAAGAGGAGAGGAGGGGCACTCTTGGAATGTTTTAAAAGGTTACTTTATTATAAAAAGAATTTCGGATAAAAAGGGTCACATAATTATATATTTAAAGGATAATTTGATAAGAGTTCTAAATCCACCCATCCAATACGTTTTGACATGTGTAGGTATTAGATTTTACATTATCGTTTCATTTTATTTAAATCGCTAAATAATGAGGTAATCGATGCATCATCATGGTGCCATAAATAATTTAATTTATTTAATGCCGAAAAATTATAAAAAAAATATCATGATGTACGAAATTTTTTATCTTTCTAATGAATATTTATTGTCAAAACGCTGACTTGTATAACCCAAATTAAAAATTATTTTTGTAAAACAACTCATGTTTGTGACTTTTTTATTTTAACGTTAAATGAAAAGTTATTAATGTCATTTTCCAACCAATGTGGCTCCATGGGTCCCCCAAGTTGACAAATGGATTTTATTGGTCGGCTATGACACATCCAATAAGGGTAGGACATGTGTATAGGTCATTTCATATTATTAAAACATTATTTTTACCTTAAACTACACTAATTACCCCTAATTGCGATTAAGAGCTTAAAAGTTACTATTCAACAAAAAAATTATTTTAATCTCATTGAACCACATTTTAATTCTTAATGACAACCAAGTATGCCGGATTTTTTAAATTCAAAACACAGAGGTGGTAAAATTTCATTTAAACAGAAAATCAGTTTTTGTAATTACCACTTAGTGGTTTCACTATTCATAAAAAATTGAAGTTTTTTAGAAAAATACCAAAACATAACCCTACGCTATATTTGATATTCCAAAATAAAAAATTATTTCTATTTTACAGAATTCAAAAAAAATAAGTTACAGTAATTAATTTAATAATTAATTCCCACTGTCTGAGCAAATAGCTTGTTTTTATGAAACAATAAGTATCAAAAGATTGACACTAGTTTAAGTCCAATTTCAAAGTAAAATTAATTCAAATGACCACTGTTGGATTAAATGGTAAAAATATATTCTAATTGAACTTTAAAACCAATTCAAATGATAATCTATCGATATAATTAAATTAGATGAAAAAGCAGTTTTGATGTAAAATGCAGTATTTTTAACTATTCGTAAAAAAATGAACATTGTCAGAATAATACCAAAAAATTATCCAATGTAAATTTCAATGTCCCAATAATAAATAATAAGTTCATTTTTACAAATATATATTATAAAATTGTCAAAAGTTTGATTTAAAAATGGTTTTCCATCAAAAGGCAGTAAAAAATATTCTAAAAATATTAGTGTATTACGTGCTTAAATTGGATTTATTCTCATTTTAAGCCTCTAAAACACAATATAATTTATTAATAGACATATATAAAAATATCAATTATTCATTACTTACTTGGGATGTTACATCCTTCCCCCCTTTATAAAATTTCCTTCCCACAATTTATTTACTTATCGAATAAGTGGGGGTATTTATCCCTCATTGCATTTTCAGATTCCCATGTAGACTCTTCAATCATGAGGTTTTTGCACAAAACCTTTACCTGATGAATAACCTTATTCCATAACACTTTATCCCTATGCTCATGAATCTGGACCGGTTGTTCCTCATATGATTGGTTCTCTTCCAACTGAGCTACCTCTGTACTCAAAACATGAGATGGATCTGGCATGTACTTCCTTAACATTGAAACATGAAAAAATTGTGTACCTGAGATAAACTCGGAGGTAAAGCCACTTGGTAAGCAACTGATCTAACTCTCTCCAGAATTTCATATGGTCCAATGAACCTTGGACTCAGCTTTCCTTTATTAGTAAATCGCATCACACTTTTCCATGGTGAGACTTTGAGAAAAACATGATCACATACCTCAAAAGAGAGATCCTTCCTCCTGTTGTCCAGATAACTCTTCTGCCTGCTCTGAGCTGTTCTCATGTGTTTTTGAATCAACTGAACTTTTTCTCCCATCTCTTCTACCAATTTTGGTCCCATAAACTTCCATTCACACACTTCATCCCAGAAATCTAGAGTTCGACACCGCTTCCCATATAACGCCTCAAATGGTGCGATCTGTATACTGGAATGAAAAATGTTATTATATGAAAATTAAACCAAAGAAATATGTTGGTCCCAACTTCCGTGATAATCAACCGAATAAGCACGTAGCATATCTTCCAAAGTCTGAATTGTTCATTCTGACTGCCCATCTGATTGAGGATGAAAAGCTTTACTAAAATTTTATTCAGTAACCAATGACATCTGAAGGCCCTACCAAAAGTTAGAAGTAAACCTGTGATCACGATCAGATACAATGGAGAGAGGAACTCCATTTTACCTGACTATCTCTTTACGATACAAATGGGAAAGATGATCTTGGGAAAAAGTATCTCTTATTGCAAGGAAATGAGCAGATTTATTCAAGCGATCAACAATAACCCAGATTGCATTATTACCTCGAGGCGTCTTCGACAATCCCACAACAATGTCCATGGATATATTTTCCCATTTACACTCTGGAACTGGTAAATACTGAAGCATCCCTTTTGGTAACTGCTGCTCTTCTTTAACCTGTTGACATGTCAAACACATCATAGTAAAATCAGCAATATCTCTTTTCATTCCATCCCACCAGTAATATTTCCGAAGATCTTTATACATCTTAGTACTACCAGGATGAACTGAAAATGGAGAACTATGAGCTTCACATTACAAATATATCTTCAATTGTGGATCATAAGGGACTCACAATCTCTTCCCAAATCTCAACACATAATCATTATCAATTTTAAATTCACACAACTTACCCTTATGAACCAGCTCTACCTTTTTCTACAACCCACTGTCTCGCTTCTATGCTTGCTTAATTCTGTCTGATGGTGAAGATTTCAGTGATACCTGAAACAAAACAGAAGGACATCCTACACCAACAACATCTATGCCAAAGTTCATAAAATCATTAACCAAAGGATCACGTTCCAAACGCAACATTGCTAATGAAGCATTACTTTTTCGACTCAAAGCATCATCCACTTTATTTTCTTTTCCCGGATGGTAATGAATTGTACAATCATAATCCTTGATTAATTCTAGCCATCTCCTCTGTCTCATGTTCAATTTTTTCTGAGTGAATATATACTTTAAACTTTTGTGATCAGTATACATTTCACACTTTACTCCATACAAATGATGCCTCCAAATTTTTAAAGCAAAAACAACAGCAGCTAATTCCAAATCATGTGTAAGGTAATTTACCTCATGAGTTTTCAACTGTCATGAAGCATAAGCAATTACCTGATCATTCTGCATTAGGACGCAACCAAGTCCTTTCAATAAATCATCACTATAGATAACAAATTCACCATTCCTGGAAGTAATTGCCAAAACTGGGGCATTCACCAGTCTTCTTTTCAACTCCTGAAAAAAATCATCACATTCTTTTTTCCAGATAAACTTAACACCCTTCCGAGTTAGCTTAGTCATCGGACTAGTTAACCGTGAAAATTTTTCAACAAACCTTCTACAGTAACCTGACAAACCAAGAAAACTACGGATCTCAGTTACATTTGTGGGTCTTGGACATTCTTCAACAACTTCTATTTTAGAAGGATCAACCGTTATGCCATTTTTTTGAAACAATTTGACCATGGAAAGAAATTTGTTGTAACCAAAACACAAACTTTCTAAATTTTCCATACAGTTTCTTTTCTTTTAAGGTTTGCAAGATAAGCCTTAAATGTCTTTTATGCTCCTATTTACTTTTAGAAAACACAAAAATACCATCAATAAAAACATCCTCCATTTTTCACCTGAGGAAAATGAGCCATAACTACAACAAATTGTTTAGTTCTGATTCTGACCATCTCAGGATACTGATTTGAAAGGTCATTTCCCTCTGTATGCCTTCCCAGAAAATCTATTATGTTTCCTCTATGAAAAACAGTTCTTAACACAGAAATATCTTAGATGAAGCAACATGGTAATCTTCCAATGCTATATCATTTCAACCATACCATAAATTAATTTATAATTTAATAATTTTCTAACTCCTGATGTTGTCTAAACCGACCTCTGATACCAACTATATGGCCCCAACATTAAACCTTACTTAATATTGAATTAAATGAATAATTCACATTGAGGATCTTTTCAGGTTTATAGTTTTAGATAATTAGGACAAAACTATTACATCTCAAAAGATTAAAAATTAGACACTTCTACTAAGTTTCCATAAAATAAAAACTCCTAAAAAGAAACATGTCTAGTTCCATATTTTAGATAACATGACTTTCCCTTGATCCCATCATTGACCTAATTCCACGTTATGTCCTGTGAAAAATATTTCAAAAACATGGGTTGAGCATAAAAAGCTCAGTATGTGATACACAATGAATGAAAACTGTTAGTTTTTTAAAACAAAAAGTAATCCATGTATTCTTTATCAATGTAATACTTTTCACCTTTATAAAGTAGTAAAAAATCTTCACTGAATAAAAGTTCATTACTTACCCTTTTGTAACCAAAATAATACCATAAAACCCATATAAAGATCACATAACATATAAATGTAAATTGGGACATAAACATACTTAAATGGAATAACCATACGGTCGTCTTCCACACATATCACTTAATGAAATATCCATACAGACGACTTCAATACCCAATGCATTGGAGGTTATAACGTAACCACCCATCCTGGTTTTTACGGCACCACCCGTCATATGGTTTACCACGTAACCACCCGTAAAATGTCCAAGTACCATTATAAAATCATAATACATAAAACAAATATAATGGAAGGATAACATTTCCCCACGTTGATCACAATATATCACGTAAATATATTGACATAACAAATCCATTATAAAAACCATTTTCAATACCAAAATACATAAAAGAGTATATGGTATTTATTTCATTTTAAAAACATTACGACTAGTTGAGGAAGCCAAAGACCAAATAATACTCGCGGCGGCGGAAAAGGTCATTTTCACCGCGTATGTTAAAAGAAAAATTCTTTTTTTCGTTTATTAAAACACTTCGTAGAAAAATATTCCATTCGTATAAAAGTAAAAGTCAAAGGGGTTTATACACTGTATAAAAGAAAGTTGTGTATAAAGCGAAACATGCCTCAATGAAAAGAGATTGAGACGAAGTCCCTTAGAAATAATTTTTTTTAAATAAAATAGATCTAATATGTGTATTCACTATAAGTACACATAAAGAATGAAAAAAATACAATATAGGACATAATAATATCATGACTTAATTTGAAATTAGGAGATTAACCCGAAGAATGGAAAATGGGTTAAGAAGTTCCCTTACCTTGGGTCCGACGTGACTCGATCATTCTTTAACGTCCTGGATAATAAACTTGATTTAATTTATAATTTAATAAGAACCTTTTTCAAGTTCATTATTCCTTTTTTATCACTTTTTCCATGTTATAAACATTATGTAATCCTTTAAGTTAATAATGTTTGTTTTGTCGATATTTGGTTCTTAAGTCGAACGTGGACTTCTTACAATTACATGTTATTTGTGTTGTCAAAGGTTCATTATATCCAGAAAGATATTCATGATATGGATATCATATATATAATATATATCCATAATATACATGTATTTATAATATTACATAATCATTTAGAGGTAAGAAATGAAATGCACCATTCATGGAGACGGTAAGCCGTACGTACACATGAACGATATTTTCATTTCTATGTCATATTAATGGAATTAAAACTAAATGAGAGATATGTTTATTATAATTACAGAATTATATTAATCATTTAGATATAACATACATCATATATATCCAATATATATATGTACTTATAATAGTACATTACATTTGGGGATAAGAAATGAAATGCACTTTTCATGGAGACGGTAAGCCGTACGTACACATGAACGCTACTTTCATTTCTATCTCATACTTTAATGGAGTGAAATCATAATGATAAAAAAGTACATTATAATTCCAGTATAATATCATACATAATATCATTAAATCCATCCTTTATACGTCCCACGTATGGCATTAACGAATCAATTCACTTTGAGGGGGCGGTAGTCCGCACTTCCTAAAATGAAATTATCATGTTTACCAACAATGGAAACCATAAAGTGTTGCCAAAAATAAAAATACAGAATCTTAAGTAAAATGTAAACATATTATATATCATATATAAATATAGTGTCATCATAAGGTCCACCTTTGAAGGTGGTATATGAGTGTTGAACAATCATCATTTCGTGAGGCAGAAATTCAACACCCATGGAAACAGTATGTTCTTTAACCATTAGATGTAGGTGTGTGTAAGTGTATCTCGAATAATTCTTATAAAAACATCCTAGTATATTGAGGATACTTTTTTTGTTAAAAAATAAATGAATAAAAATTGTTTAGAGGGTTGGAGAAGCAAAATATACATAAGAACACAATAGAAAACACTACCTTTAAAACGGGTAACTCCTTTTGATTTGAGCTCAAAGGATTCCTTGGGAAGACTTATGCCCAAAGTGAGGCTTCATGGAGTAAGAGAGGAATGTGGACAGACAAAATGGATAGGTGTTTTCCGAGCCAAAGGCTTTGGAAGTGTGGGTAAGGTGGTAGAGGTTTGGGCCTTTTATAAGAGGAGAGGTGGGGCAGTCTTGGAAAGTTATAAAATGTTACTTTATTATAAAATTATCTTCAGATAAAAAGGGTCCCACAATTATATATTTAGAGGAAAAGGTGATAATAGTTCTAAATCCACCCATACAATAGGTTTTTGTCATGTGTAGGTCTTAGATTTTACATTATCTTTTCATTTTATTTAAATCGTTAAATAATGAGGTAATCACTCCATCATCATGGTGACATAAATAAATTAATTTATTTAATGTATAAAAATTATAAAATACATATCATGATGTAAGAAATCATTTTATATTTCTTATGAATATTTATAGTCAAAAATCTGACTTGTATAGCCCCATTTAAAATTTTTTTTAGTAAAACAACTGATGTTTGTGAAATTTTTATTTTAACATTAAATAAAAACATATTAATGTCATTTTCCTACCAAAATGGCTCCATGGGGTCCCCATGTTGACCCATGGATTTTCTTGGTCGTACATGACACATCCAATAAGGGTAGGACATGTTTCTAGGTCATTTCATATTATTAAAACATTATTTTTACCTTAAACTACACTAATTACCTCTAATTGCGATTAAAAACTTAAAAGATACTATTCACCAAAAACATTATTTTTATCCCATTGAACCACATTTTACTTCTTAATGACAACCATGTATGTCGGATTTTTGAAATTCAAAACACAGAGGTGGTAAAATTTCATTTAAACAGAAAATCGGTTTTTGTAAGTACCACTTAGTGGTTTCACTATTCATTAGAAATTGAATTTTTTTCAGAAAAATACCAAAACTTCAACCTAAGATATATTTGATATTTAGAATTCAAAAATTATTTCTATTTGACAAAATTAAAAACATATAAGTTAAATTAATTAATTTAATAATTAATTCCCGCTGTCTGAGAAAATAGCGCGTTTTTATGAAATAATAAGTATCAAAAGATTGACACTAGTTTATGTCCAATTTCAAAGTGAAATTAATTCCAATGACAACTATTGGATTAAATGGTAAAAATATATTCTAATTTAAATTTAAAACCATTTCAAAATATAATCCCACCATATAATTAAATTATATTAAAAAGAAGTTTTGATGTAAAATGCCGACTTTTTCACTATTCATTAAAAATTGAACATTGTCAGAAAAATACCAAAAAATTATCAAATGTAAATTTCAATGTCCCAAATATAAATAATAAGTTTATTTTGACAAATAGAGATTATAAAATTGTTAAAATGTTGATTTAAGACCTTTTTTCCACCAAAAGGCAGTAAAACAATCTTTTAAAAATATTAGTGTATTCCATACTTAAGATTGGATTTATTCTCATTTTAAGCCTTTCAAACACTATCTAATTCATTAATCGACATAGATAAAAATAACTATTATTCATTACTTACTTGGTATATTACACTTAATGAGCATCTAATATTACCCTTTATTATGTTTCATTTTCCCAAGGGTATAAAGAAAGGTTTTTAATTATATTTTTCTACAAAGGGTTATAGTTATGCATATTATACTGGGATACTATCTATATATTTTTTAAATCATTTGCTTATGTATTCAATATTCCAAAATCACTAAACTGTTTTTGTTCTATAATGGATTACAATGATATGTAATAAATTATCGTCTATGTATATGTAATATTTATGTATATATTGTATGGGTCTCCTCAATAAACATTAATATTCCTCATAAACCTCTAACCGTATTAATTTACAAAGAATAATCTTTATATAATTTGATCCTTTTATCGTAAGAGATATTCCTGAGGAAATAATATCAATGTATTCTCCCAAATGTAACTAAAGTCCTCAACATGGTTACTCTTTTGCCCCACTTCTCCTCTCTTCTTTTTAACATCCCAAATTTTATATTTTTCATCATATATATTATCATATGTATTTTTTGTATACGTAATGCTATTATTCCAAGTGAAAAGAACATTGGCTACCATTTCCCTTCTCATATTAAAAAAAACTAAATCATCGTTTGTGAATTTAATGGACTACTGACTCCACAATTCGTTGACTTCAATTTTCACCACTATCACTCTTCACAAAATTTAAGTTATTTATTGATGAATAAATATTAAATATATAATATATTTATTATTTTAGGGGAAACATTATAACCAACCTTATTTCCCACTTATTATTCATGAAATGAAAATACTGACTCTGTTTTTTGCATAGTAACACCTCCAAGAACTAATGTATGCCATTTTTCATCTAGTTTCACTATATGTTTTTATAATAACTTAATATAAGATTCACTGACAAAAAAATCTAAATAAACATATAATTATTCTATAACAATGTTATAAATTTCACAATAAACTACTTTCATGTTTATAATCATCCAGGAATTGGGGTATGTACTTGTTTGGTATGGTCTATCCACCTACTTAAACATTAAATTAATATATTATTTTATATGCATATGGGAAACTAATTATTCATAATATATGATGTAAATAAAAAATAATGGTTTTTATTTTTTTATGAAATCATGTCAGATATTTTAATGTCATTAATTAAGATACTAAAATTCATTCGTGAAAAATCACCGAAACATTCTCATCATCGATAAAATATTAATGGATAACAACCAAAACTACTATATAATGAAATTATAAAATTACTGATATTATTAAATCATAAATTAGAATAAATTTTATGACTTAGATATGATAGAATTTTGGTTATGATTGATGAAAAATATCTCAGTTATAAAACTTTTTCAAAACCAACAAGATTACTCACATCCGATATTAAAATTTATGATAACTAATTAATATACTTGTAGTGTATACTATGCAATAAAAAAAATCTTACATTTAGTTCTGGAATAATAAAATTTCATTTCCATATTTGTTTTCGATAATGGTGGACTGATTTTTTTCATGCATACCATACACCATCAAAATGGAAAGCTGGATCTCCTATATCATAGAAGAACTGCTATGTTTTGAGTTTTAGAGAATTAGGAAAATATCCTTCATAAAAAATTCCTAAGAATTTAAATGATCAATTTTGAGACTTAACTAATCTTTTATTTTTCATAGTAAGACATCATCAATATCCATATGTAATCCATTATAGACCTAATTCATTCAACCTATTTATTTATTAACTTTGAAAAGGATACATAAAAAGGGTGAGTTCAAATTATCAGTTTGGTAAAATGTAATAATTAAAAAATTAATTTCATTAGTGAGAATAAGAAGAGTATAAGTGTATCATGGAATAATCAAGGTTCAACATTATAACATATGAGTATTCATATCTATCAACCCATGGATCATCAAATATAAAAACATGAAATAAGTAAATAACAAATGAAAAAGTTATAAGATTCAACAATGACATTCCATGTGATATCAATACTGATCAAATGAAACTTCAGAAACCCATTGAAATCAATGATAAAAAATTGGTATCTTGAAACATCATCTCCTAGAACCCTTACGCAACCCTTAAAAATTTGTATATCCATGTGACCGACTTCAAATATAAGTATCAGGAGAATATAATCATTACCCAATGCATTGGATTGCTATTTGTGGGGACACATAATTTATTCTATAATAAGCTCACCATGTACTATATAGGAATCCCCATCATATAAGCTGTAATGGGTTCAGATAAATCTGTATATGAGGAACTATCATATATAACGTAATTGGCTCAACATAAGGTATTTTGGATACCCACTATATAAAATTTATAATATGCCAATATTCATATTGTATATAGATATTTTATCCCACTACTCATATAAACAATAATTATTCCATTTATAAATTTATTTGAAGAACGAAAATAAATGGATTTCATGTCAATCCTTTTGAAACATGTTTATCCAATTGGGAAGAAATAGCTCTAATAACAATCTCCTTTAAAAATTAATATCCTATGGGAATGAAATGAGTTCTATAACAATCTCATTGAAATAATATTAATCCATATAGATTGTGAAGTAGGCTTTTATTAATATAACGTATACCCATTGAAGTAATAATAAATGGGTAATTGTTATTGATGAATGAAAATACAGTTAAATGTTCACTAAAAACATTATGGAGGAAAATATAATTTTCAATTTGGAGAACACTATTTAAAACCTAATACATTTGGAAAATCCATTTATATGAAAATAAATATAAAAAACTATAAAAAATATTATAAAATCATTTCAAATATTCTGGAAGATTATATATTTTCTTATTGGAAAACACTTCTTAAAATATTGTTTAAATATTTTTTATAAAACATTATTCTAAACGAAAAATATTATTTGACTGAAAATATGATTTTTAATAAAAAAACTTCTTTTAAAATCCTGAGTACATAAATTGAGGATAATAAGGGGAAAATTTTATTATCATGAAATAAAAATAAGATAATATAATTCATGACAATATTAATATTTCATCATTAAATAATTAATCATACTCAATCCAGAAAAACGATGAGATTACAACAAATGAATCTTGCCACTTATGAATCATTATATCCACAAACCCAATTAAAGAAACATCATAAATTGGATACTTAAATCCCCATAGGTTTAATTATAGTAATCAAAAATTAAAATCGGGGAAAATTTATACATCTAAAACAAAAATAAGTGGTGAATATGGAATATATATCAAAGAAATAAAAGTTCGGTGAGAAAAACCCTTATCTCATGTTTTAATTCACATATGTGTATTTATCTTATTGAAAAGAAATATTTTAATTATTTCATTTCATGGGAAATTTATTACTATTTATTATTTATTTGTTTTTACTTATTATAATGATATATGAAATTACTTAATCAATTAATTTTATATATGAATTTTTGACAATATTCGACCTGTGTGTCAAAATAGACTTTGGTATGTTGAATATCTTTAAAGAGGTCATCATATAAACATATATAGAATAATAATCATGAAATAATTATCATATTTACACATAAATTATAATTTTAAATGAAAAAATTATTTATGTTTGAGAAAAATGATATAACTTTATGATCACAGAGACAATAAGCCGTACGCAAACATGAGTGACATTTCAATTTTTTAATGAACATCATTGAAAGAAGGTGAGTTAAATTTATCTTTCAATAATTATAATAAAATCATATATACAATTTAATTTAATTATATATACTCATATATTTTATTATTGGAATGTGTTGGTGAAAAAAGGAATCACATCGCATTGAGGATCTCATAGTCCAGACGTCCCCAAATGAAGATTTCATTTTTTAGAGGAGAGAAAAGGTAAAATATAGACCGATATATTATTTCTATAGAATTATAATTATGAAATTAATATCATAAATATTTAATTTATATCATATATATTTTCTATATTTAACTTTTTTACCTTCCATTTAATAGGTTATTAAAAAACAAATCATATCACTTCTGGAGGCTGGAGTCTGCCGTACACATGAGTGATGTTATAATGTCTCTTATAAAATAGATTATAATATATATATATATATTATATAGTGATTCCAGAGGTATAATAGTGTTATAAATATAATGTAAATACATTATATCTATCAAAATATCAAGCCTTGAGCAGTGGTATTATAAAATGAAATGACATCATATTGTGATGTGGTAGTCCACAATACACACAAATGATGATTTAATAACCCATTTCTTGGATGTATGTGTTTTTCTAGGTCATAAATTTATTATAAAAGAATATAATTATACGGAATATAAATATTGTTTTATATCATCATGGTATAATAATAGTTTAATGAAGTGGATAAAGAAGTATAATAAAGACACCATTTGAAGAACATTACATCTTCATTGGGTAATCTCCCCAGTATTCCCATAAATACCCAATAGGATGAATTTATTCCAAAAATAAGGATTCTAGGATTATTATAATGAATTTGTGGAGTGATTTTATCAGGTTTTTAAAGAGAAAAATGGATTTAGGACTGTGGATAAGTGAGGGGAGTGAGTGCCTTTTTATAATTGAGGATGAGTTTTATTTTTGTAAATACTCAAATGTATTCACTATTGGGAAAACAATATTACCTAATGTGGCTGAATAAATGAATAATAATTTATGTTAGGGTACATTTGATATATCAAAACCACCAAAACACAAAAATATAATAATATTTGTCATTATTATCCTTATTTCTTAAATTTACTCAAATATTTTGTTTCAGTTTTTACAATAGTAACTAGTTTTCTTACCTAAATAATTTCACATGAATGACTAAATTAAAGTGATAAATATTATAATACTAATACCCAAGGATTATAGTTATAATTTATAATTTATAAAATAAAAATTACCATATTTGATTGAAACTAATTTTAATAAAAGCACATTGAATCGAGAAAAACACTATTTTTACCCAAACAACAAAAACTATGTTTTTACTACTTATGTGAAATATGTTCATGATAAAATATAATTTCTTACATTAATGGACAATATTTTACATCTATTAACAATTAAAATTACATGGTATAAGATAATATTTTTAGTAATTTTAAATCATTTTAAAAAATACCATTTATTATAAAATAATATTAATGTTAATTTTGTCATAATTAAGTTACTTTGAATTAAAAAATATCATCAAAATAAAGTAATTAAAATATTTTATCATAGAACAAGTGTAAAATAGTATATTAATCTTAAAAATTTATGGAACTCAATAATTCAATCAATTTACACCAATTTCATTATTTTTCGTATTTTTTCATTATATTTAATTATTAACTAAATAGTTTCCTCATTATTATTTCATAAGAATATAAAGTAAGTATTTCATTTATAAATAATTAAAATATATTTTAATGATTAAAAAAACATTTTATTTCAAATGATTATTTATAGTTCAACCAATGATGTTTTTTCCTATCCCAAATCTTTTAAAACTTTAACGGGATAAATGATTTCAATTTTTCTAATATTTACATAACATAATATATATGTTACCATCCTGAAATTATATCCAAAAAACACAAAAAAATATAAATTTTTTTAAGGGTTTAATTATGTCCAAAAAATGGGTTTTGTATAAGTACTGGGTTATTTTTATAGTTTATATTCTACGTTTAAGAACAATGTTAACTCTTTTTTACATTAATCAGTATAATTAATTTTAACATTTTTCACCAATAATTATGGTAAATAAATAATTTTACAATATTAAATAATCTAAAATATTCAATATATGGATATGAAACCCCTTTTAAAATTTAAACTCATATATGTGGTATAATTTAATTTAAAATTTATCCCATATAAATTATGAAAAAATCGGGTTTAAAGTGGAAATGTTTAAAAGTTTACAATGTTTTTTATACAAAAATTATACCTTAAAATGTTTCCAATGATCTAAATTATATTAATTTAAATATTATTTATCTAATTTTCATTTCATCAAAATTAGAAATATTATTTAACCTTATAAATTATATAAACAAAGAGTATGTTTTTGATTAAAAATCGGTATTTTTAATATTAATCAAAAAATGAAATTTCTGAGAAAAACAAAAAAAATCACCCTAAGATAATTTTTTCATTCCTATTTCAAAAATTAAGCTTATTTTTTTTCTAATAAATTTTATTAAAGTTCCAAAAAAAATTTTATGAAAAGTACACCATAAAAAGGTTACAAAACAGGTTTTGGGAAAAAATATAGTTTTTAGCTAATAATTGAATTTAGTTTAATCTATTTTTAGAAGACAAATATAATGAATGTTTAATATTTTATTATATATATTATATATAGATTTAATTACAATAATCCAAAAAGATGTATTTGTTTTATTTATTGGTGTAAAATATACTTATGTGCATTAAAAAAGGTTTTCAAAAAAAGATTATATTTTATTTTCAAAATGGTTTTATTATAATTTCTCATTAATTATTAACTAAATAAATAATTATATATTATTTTTTATTTTTTTATAATTAAATTTCATATTCTTACATTCAATTCTAATAACATGGTGATAACTATAATATTAAATAACAATATTAATAATATTTTGTTCTTCGAGAAACATTTGTCTTCCATATAACACATGCTATTATAAGAACTCATTTTTCTGTGTAACATAAGACAAAATATATGTTATTTTCCTTTTACTATATTAATATGATTTTATTATTTTGATGTATCAGGGTGTTACATCCTCCCCCAGTAATAAATTTCCTCTTTTCTATTTTATATTATCTCAGTAATAATAAACAAGATATGGGAAAATATTATTTTTGTAAAGCCACATCATAAAAAGTATTAACAAAACATCTTATTAATATTTTATAATTTGAATTACACAATTCATAGTGAATAAGAAATTACTACATTTCTAAATAGGAGAATATAGTTGGGAATTGAGGAAAACTGTAGATAATTATAGAGGGCGATTGAGGTCATTGATCATAATAATGTGAATGATCAATAAAAAGTTAACGTCCTCAAAACCATTAATTTGAGTTGATCGAATAGACCATCAGTTCATCATAAATGATGGTACTATGATACTAATTTTATTTCAATATCCTTTTCTTATATATGAGCAATTATTTTACCATCTATACTAAAAACATAGTGAAATATACATACATGCATGTAAAATTTCATCATTTAGATAATTTCCACAAGAATCCCATATTTTTCTCCAAATGATGAGTATTCAAGACGTATTTTTCATGATCTAATCACTAGAATAATATTTTAAATAAAACATATCCATAAAATGGATAATAAGATATTCCTTCTATCATTATACATTAAATAAAATGAAAATTGTTAGCATATGGAAATATAATTACCAAATATATAAAAATTAAAATGATACATTAATCATAAAAATTACACTGTAATACCAAATTTTAAAACAAAATCATTATTCATGTAACAATCCTTAAAATTCTTCAAACCATTCATGACTATGTTCGAAACATTATAATTACATTGATATGATCATATATTCTTCCAAGATAAATAATCATTTATTCCTCAATGAAAAAACAATATATTTCTAAATTAAACCAAATATTTACCTTAAAAAATTTATGATATAACCAAATAACCCTTTTATAATTATTCTACCCGATCAAATAAGTTGTAATGGGATCAACTAACCCTATTAGGGATACTAAATTATATAATTTACTACAGGTACAACCGGTGCTATTTGGGCCACTACATAATATAAGATACCTTAGAAGCAAAAAATGAATAATATAAATAGAAATTTAATCATAAAAGTCATATAAAAAATAATTATTATTTTTATAACTTGATTAATTAATGGAAATCAAATGGGTTTTACATTAATCTTTTTTAATCATGATTAACCCCTAGAAAAGAAATTAGTGTCATTATAATCTATTTGAATCATGATTAACCATTGGAAAAGAATTGGGTTCCATAATAATATCATTAAAACTATATTAATACATCTATAAATAGAATAAGGATGGAATCAATAAAATAAATATCCATTGGTGTAAGAATTAAATGTTTATTTTCATTGATTTATTTAAATAAAATAAAATTATAATGAAAAAAATCTTGAGAATAATATCCTTTTCATTTTGAAAATCACTTTTTTAAACATAAAACATTTTAAAAATCCATTTCATTGAAAATAAGCATGACAAAAATTAAATATGCATAAAAATAATTTAAAAAATTTCTGTATAAAAATATCCTTGCGACATTAAGAACTCTTTTAATACACTTTTCAAAACATTTTTATAAAACATTTTTTTAAGAAAAATATTTTAAAAAAAGTAGTTTTTAATAGAAAATTATTTTGAAATAATGAGTACATAAATAGAAGAGAATAAAAGGGAAAACATTTATTTTCATCACGTAACCATATGATAAGTTATTTTTTTATAATTATAATATTTCACCATTAGATACATAATAACACATCATCACGATGGAAAATTAGATTTTAAAAAAGATTCTTACCACTTTTGTATTTTTGAATTCATAATCCCCAGAAAGAGATATCCTCAAATGGACATAAATTTAATAAAGGTAATCATACAATAAATTCATGTGATATATGTAAACTATAAAAAATAATTTTTTAATGCTACATATGTATCATAAAAATAAAATTTAGATGAGAAAAAACCTTAATTTTGATCTAACATGTAATATGTGTATTTATATTCGTAAATAATAAACATACAATAATTAATTATTTTCTTGATAATGGTTTTAATTTTTATTAGTAATTATATTTCACATATTATCTTGTAATATAAAATTATTTAATTTTTTAATTTTCCATCAGATGTTTTGATCATATTACACTTGTGTGTCAAAATCAAATTTGTTAGGTTGATTATGGTCAAATATTTCATTATATATTAATCACTAGAAAAATAATAAATAAATATTTATAATATTTATAAATAAATTATTCTTTTAATACCAATCATAGATGAGTGTTTTGAAAAATGAATTAACATTACGATCATCATGAATGTAGTCCATATAAATGCATGAGTAATGTTTCCTTTTTCTTAGTGACCATTATAGAAAGATGGAATGAAAAATAAATTTTAAATAATGATAATAATATAATAAATATGATATTAGTTATTTTTTTATACATTTATATATAATTATTTTTATGTGGTTATGATAAAATGAATCTCATTAATTCGTGGAGGTAGTATTCCACACAACTACGAAGGATGTTATCATTTTTTTTAATTGAGCAGAATGGTAAAAAATAAAATGATATATTATATTTACAAAATAATATTTATTCCATTATTAGAATAAATATTTTGTGTATATAACATTTATTTATTATCAGTAACCTTATTATATTCCATGTAATTCATCAGTGATAACAAATCACATCGATTCATGAGGTTGTAGTTAACCGTACACATGAGGTACATTATAATGTCTCATATAGAATGAAATATAATAGTATATATAGGAGATAATGAATAAATGAGTATAATAATTTGATAAATATCATATAAATACTTTTTATCCATTATAATACCCACCCTTGATTGGTGGAAATGGAAAAACAACATTTTTTTGGGATACAACAATCCCTCATACACACAAACGACAATTTCGTACCCATTTAATGGAAGTTTCTCAGGTTTTAGGTCATAAAATTATCATAAATAATTATCAATACATATAAGATACTGATTTTATTATATAATAACGTTATAATATTTATTTAATTATGTGGGGGAAAGAATTAAAATAAATATGTACATTGAAAAACATTACTTATGTTTCAGGTATTATCCTTTGGTATTCACTAAATCCTCACTATGATAAATTTATTCCCAAAATAAAGACTATTATATGAGGGTATGGAAATTGGGGAGTCATTTTCTTTAGTTGTGTAATATCATAATGTCTTTACTGGTGTGGAGAAGTGTGGGAAGTGAGTTCCCTTTTATAATTGAGTATGGGTGACATTCCTTTAAATAATCAAAAGTAATAACTATATGGTGGTTTACATTACCACTTGTGCTAAAAAAATTGATTCCTAATGAATTTTATGATCAATTCATTAAATAAAAACCTTGAAGAAATAAAAAAATAATTTTTTTTATAATTTTGTTCCATAGTCATTAAATTTTCTCAATTTTACCTTTTTTGGTTTTTAGAATAATAACTAGTTTTCAATCCGAGGTAAATTATCCATTTAGACTAAATTAAAATGAAAATTATTAGAAATTTTATACCTAATTATTATAAATATTATAACTAACTTGTAAAATAAAAAAATATCTCATGTCTATTGGAAATTTATTTTTACAGAAGCACATGTAATTTGAAAAATAACTATTTTACCCCTAACCGATGTAACAATTTTTTTACTAATTAGGGGTCAATGTGATAAATATAAAACATAAATTGGTCCATGAATGGAAAATATTTTATACATGTTATAATTTAAAAATTATTTTTCAAAAGGTAGTATTTTTAAAATTTTTGAATCATTTAAAAATATATCGTTTATTATAAAATAATAATAATGTTAATTTTCACATTATTCAATTATTTTTATTTTAAAAATTTAAATAAAATGACGAAATTCATTAATATTTTTTTAAACCTATATTAGATGGATTAAACAACTAATAAATTAATTCAACCCAACAGTTCATCCAATTTACTTCAATTTTAATATTCTTATTATCATTTATTATATTTATTCATTTGTTAAATTATTATTTCATTGGAATTTCCTAACCATAGAAAGTAATTATTTCATATCTAAAAAATTTAAAAAAATTTAATAATAAAAAATTCTATTACATTTCCATATAATATTTATAATTGTACCTATGTAGTTTTTTCATCCCAAATCTTTATAGATATTAAAGGCAAGAAAGGTTTATTTTTGAATTTTTCATTACATAACTTATTATATTGATCACATTCTTGGAATATTGTCACCAAAACTCATAAAAATATATCATTTGTAGTTAAGGGTATAAATATGGACATTCCATGGGTTTTTTTAGTTTTTTTCCATACTTTTAACTTATATTTTTTGTTTAGCCATGAAGGAAACTCAGTTTTATCTTAGTCATGGTAAATAGTTTTAACTCTTTTTAAAAAAAACTATGGTAAAAAAATTAAGTTGACATTATTAGATATGATAAATTATTTTGAATAAAAAATTGTATTCCATTTAGAAAAAATAATATCATAGAAGTGTCAGGATTTAATTTAAAATTAATCTTGTTGACATGATGAGAAAATGTGGTTTTTAAATGAAAATATAAAAAATATATATATAATGTTTTTATATAAAAATTAAATATAAATATTATTCAAATGAACCAAATTTTATTAATGGATATAGTATTGATCTTATTTTACTTTAAAACCAATTAATGAAAATTTAATTAAGCTCCTGAAATATTTAAATGAAAAGGCTATTTTCAATTAAAATTCACAATTTGTCATTATTCATCCAAAAATAAAACCTCTCATAAAAATAATAGATATACAATATAATATAATTTTGGTATTTCTTTATAAAAAATGATTTTTATTGTAAGAAATAAATTTTATAATATTGTCAACAAAAAGTTAAAAAAGTTCCCCATAAAAAGGCTACAAAAAATATTATTTGGTGAAATAATTTTTAATAATATATATAGATTTATTATTATTTCTTTTCTAGAATTAAATTTATATTATTCTTAAACATTATATTGAATATATAATATATATATTGAATTTATAAAATAAAAAAAGAATGATTTGTTTTATATATTAGTTTAAAAATTACTTCTTTGGATTAAAATATGTTTTAAAAAAATTATCTTTTATTTTAAAAAAGGTTTAATTTTCATTTATAATTAACTGCTCAATAAATATTTCATTATATATAAATTTTTTAACCATATATTACTAATTAAGATAATCTAGTTCATACATACAATTCCAATGACTAGGTGATTACTATCATATTAAATAATAATTTTACTAGTATATTGATGTTCAGTAAAACTAAGACATGCATGTAAAATAATATATTAAAGAAACGCAATGTTGCGTGTATCATAATATAATCTCATGGTTTCATTGCCTTTATTCTAGGGAATATAATTTTTCACTATTAAAAACATGGGGTGTTACATAGAGAATAATAAAAAATTAGTTTCTTAAAATGTTATTGATATTAAGAAGGTTAATAAATTTATTGTTAAGATAATAATTATTTTTATTTAAGAGATTATTAAACATTAGGGGGATCTTTTAATTAAGGTAAGACATTATTATAACTTAATTTTATTCCATTGAGTTTCAAACATTCCTACTTATATCTTCTATTCCTGGTTTTATTCATACAACCTAATTAATATATTTTTTTTATATTCATTTTCATTTTTGTGGTTCTATAAATTTTATCTTTATAACATTAATATAAAATAATTCTTATCTGTAGTATTATGTAACATAAAAAGTGTTTCAGGGACTCAATTCCTCCTTCATGAAATATAATTCCTATTATACATAAATTTTATTATATGTGGTGTATATGTTATTTTTTTATTTTATATTATGAATCAAATAATATTTTATTTTATATTCAGTTTATATCTCCATATCATTAATGTGTTTTTATTTAGATTATTCTCAATAAATAAGTGTTTAATGTGTCAAATTTCCACCCCTTTGAGTCATATTTGTAATGTTACACCATATTTTGTTTAGAATTGTGTATCAACGTCCCATTTAATATTTATTATCATGATTATATCATTATTTATCGTATTTAATTATTAATTTTAAGTCATATCATTCAAGGGGTTTTGGCTTGATTTTTCATTGGGTATTAAGGGTTTCTTTATCTCCTTTTAATATTCTTGATACAATTTTGGTTCTTTGAACCATCATTTTTTATATAGGGTATTAAAATCCCTGTTACATTCAAATTTGAAAATATCATCCATTTCATGAGATTTTACTAAACATTTCAATATCTCCCTCTCAATATCATTTCCTTAATATGTTACCAATACAGTGAGGATTTTTCCTCAAATATCATTTCCAAATTGAGACTTCTTTTAAAATATAATACATATGGGGTATTTTTATTCTTTTTTATGTAAAACTCATGTCATTTTATTACACTCATTTTGAGACTCTTACTTTTATTCCCCCAATTTCATTTCCTATATTGGATCATTATTTATGAATTATAAGAAATCTAATCCTACATTTACTTTTTAGTTGGGAACCTCAATTTTCCTATTTCCATACACGTTGGATGAATTTGGAATTTTTCTATCTACCCCTAAATAATTAATTACAGATATATTCTACAATATGTACCTATTAATTTGTTTTATGGAAATTTTTATCATTTTTAATATGTATTGTGTTCATAATACTTTGAAAAGAATATTTTTTTTGTGAAATTGACAGTCTGAACTCTTGATTCCTCCAACCATGTCATTTTATATGAAATATTATTTCTATATTTTTATGGAATATAAAAGAAATTATATTTTAACTATTTTTATAAAATATTTATTTTTTAAATTGTATTTAAAGATCAAGGATATCACTTTTTTCAAAATTTGTTGTTATAAAAACCCAAAAAATGTTTTTTTATATATGTTAATATCGGTTGGAATATCATATGAATGATTGCAGAGATTATCGAAATTATACCATCCACATTATTTATATAGATGACTTATGCAATGTTATTGTATAAAAAATAAAATATTCAATATTCCCTTTGTTTAACCAAATCATCATTTATTTTAGGCATGTTATTACTTCCAGTGCCTTTCCACTATGAACACTATATTTATTTACTTCCCAATATTAAAGGGTGTACACAAATATTCCATATACTGATTGATTATTGATATTATTTAATTAAGAAATTACCACTTCTAAAATATGAATTTAGTTTTTGTGTTTAGTACATATAAAGATATTCCATTTATTAATTTGGATAATACTGAAAATCCACGTACATTTTATTCTAATATAGGTGATAATTTATTATTAAGGAATATTGTTATGTTATTTTTTAAATTAGTATATCCTTCAAATGATAAATTTTTTGGGACTAATTAGTTATGATTATAGGCCCATAATAACTATTTTATTCATCAATATGTCTCACTATTGAATATAGGTTGGTTATTTTTATTTATGAATTATTCTAAAGAAACTATTGCCTCGAATCATGGTATTGATGGTAAAATCATGATGTTTATGATCAGGATGTATTGTCTTAAAGAATGGTATTATTTATCTAACAATATTAATTGAATAATTAAGTGACCAATTATTGTTATACACGAGGTCCTTTTACATAGATTACTAATTATGTATTTATTATTAATCCAATTACATTCAATAATGTTTATTACCTATTATTACTATATTATTTATTATCATATTATTTTCACCTTTGATCATTGATTTTTATCACTAATATTTATACTTATAATTCATTTTTGGTTACTCATTTATTGATATTTATTTTCCTCAACTTGTGAATAAAATTATTATTCATGATGTGTTTAGAGGGAAATAACAATAGTGGTGAAATTAAAGGATATTTTAAATATTTACTTGGTATTTGGTATTTTGGAATATAGTGAAAAAACTTCCATTAATATATAATTCATGTTCTTAAATTAAAAAAGTTTTTTCCAATTATGTAATGATATACACCAAAAGGTTCATGGGAATTTATATATTGAAATATTTTATTTATGTCATGTAATTATGGGAAAATTATTTCAAAACATCATAGATGGTATGAAAACTATTATGTAATGAATGTGTTATTAGAACCAGATCTAAGAGTGATGGTACATAGTTTGGAAACTATGTTTTAGTTCAAACAATCTTCATCTAGTTTCACTGGAGGTAGAAGTTCTTGTACCCATTCAAGTGAATCAATCATGGTTTTTAAAAGTTTCATTACCATTAAAATATTGAGTGCATGAGAATACAAGACATTCAATGCACAGGTGGAAGCCCTATTCGAGCCCATAAATTATAGTTTTTATCCAATAAAGGTAAAAATTGAAACATGATTCTCAATAATTAGATCACCATAGAGGGGATAAAGTTTTTATATGACATCCATTTGATTCTTTTTATCCTCATGGACAGCAACAAAAGAAGGACTATGGAGGAGGTATCCATCATGGTGAGATAGTTTATGGAGAAAAATGAGGTTAATTGAGTTCCCTAGAGTTTCTAGATCAAGGTGAGATAGATATCCTGAGATGTTTTATCAACTAATATTCTACATATGCATATTATTTTTCAAATTGAATAGTTACACACTTCATTATTTCACCCTCCCTAGTCAATGTAATAAGACTTGATGAAGATAGGTTTTCAGTACAATTTCTTTTGAAATGGATGGTTTGATGTCTAACAAGATTTTATGAATATTGTAGAGATTGTGAGTTGATTAAATATCAATATAACTCTTGGGAATATATCTTCTATTTTTGAAAATATCAAAATGAAATGATCCACTACAGGGATTGGATATATTAAATGTGTGATATTTTTCTCTATTTGGGAGTGGTGTTATATTTAATGAACCTAGTCGATAGAATTCTATGGTTTCAGGTGGTCTAGACCCTAACATGGGTCAAAGGTGTGTGGAATCTCTATCTTATTAGATAACCAATAATATTTTTTGTTGAGTGGGGTTACTTGTTGGTTTTATTTTCAATGGTTATAGAAGAGAACCCTAATATATTTCTAGAAGAGGGTGTGACACAACCCCCCCCCCCCCCAATATAAGATCATATTTTATATTGAGTCACATATACATGTTACTATGATATAAAATTCCACATATATAATAATTCCAACAAAGTTGCAGGGGATGAATATTTATAATGAAGATATTCTATTGAATGTTTTTATAGAGGACAACATTTTTTCTTGGACTGATATAACTATATTTTCAAATAATATTGATGGAAATATGTGTATATGCGTTCATTATCATTATTCGAATTAGGTGACACTAATTAAATGATGTCCCCTATCACATATTGGTAATTTATTTGATCTATTAAGGGGAACTAACTTGTTCTCTAAGATTGATTTAAAGTCAGTTAATAATTAATTGAATATCGAGGATGCAGATATATAGAATATGGATTTGGTGACTAAAAATAAGTACGATAATAAAATTTCATATGTTTTGGTAATGATGATGGCCTGAAGATTTCTAGATGGGGAAATCCAAGTTTGGGGAAATATAAATGTGACATGCTGATGCCATAGTTGGTTATGGTCTGAGTGACAAATTACATACTGTCGTCAACTATGTGACTCAGGATATGCCTTAATCTTTTTTGAGAAATTTACTATCATCATTGAAAGATATGGTGAATTTGTTTAGTATGGAATTAATTTGAAAGGGAATCTATAAATTTTTAGTGTATAATTAGATATGTGACTTCTATCTAAGGAAGAATAAAAAAGTGATAGTGTAAACCCCTTCGTCACTTGAGCGAAATTTTCCTGAACAATCTGGTGAAATATGATGCTACTCGAGACCTCCAAGGATTATCACGTGATCATACTATTACATGTGATTCTTTTTATAATGGAAAAAATCATTTGAAAGACATATAATGCAAAATAGAAAAGGTCAAAAAAATTCTTGAGTAGGTTCATATTGATGTGTGTGGACCTATTTCCACAAGACCTACAGATTATAGGGGATATTATGTTACCATAATTGATTATTTTAGAAGATTGGAAAGGGTTTCAATCATCACACACAAATATAAGGTTTTTAGTTTAACAATAGCTTATCAAATTATGGTTGAAATGTTGTTGTGTCAAATAATCTAGATGATCCAAAAAGTGTTCACAAATAGACAAGTGAAAGATTAACTCGAAAAACATGGGATATGACACCAAGTATCAGTAGTAAGAACTCAAAAATAGAATGGAGTAGTTGAGAGAAGAAATCTAATTATCACACACATGGCTAGAACATTTCTCATTAAGAAAGATATTCTGAAGAAGTATTCGAAAAAAGATGTGATGGAATCAGTTTATACCTCAAATAGAGATTTCTTATGTCCAAATGAATAGAGGAATCCATATGAGCTTTAATGGAAATAATTCTACATTGAGGAAATTTCGAGTCGTCATAATTAATTGTTTCATTTTCAATGAAGAAAAACATAGGATGTTTGAATCCCATGGATATAAAGTGACATATCATGTCTACTCAAAGAAAAGAGAAAAATATAAATGATTCAATAAGTTAATGAGAAAGGTAGTTGAAATACATGATGTAACTATAGGAGAGAATGAGAAGAATAATTTAAAATATATATGATCTGTCTCAGGAGGATATTGATAAAGAGATAATAAGATCAAGGTATATTATAGTTTCAGAGGCTAATTCATAAAAAAATATTCAAAAAATGAGAAGGATGAGAAGAAACCAACATATGTCCAAATATGAAGAGAAGAGATGAAATTTATAAACAAAAAATAATATTTGATCAGACAACACCAGTGTTGATAACAAGGATAAAGAATCATAAAACAAATAATTATCATTATCATATGTAGAGAAAAAATATTTTAAGGTAGCTGATGGAGATGAAAATTGGGTCAACCGTATAAATGACGACGCTGACAAAATTGTGAAGAACCAAACATGGGAGATTGTTTTTAGGTCTATTGATTAAAATGTCATCAAGAATAAATGATTATTTCACAAAAACAATGAATGAATATGGTGTGTTTATTTGAAACAAATGATGTCTAGTGTGTAAGGGTACTACCAAATAGAGGGTATCATTATTGATGAATCATTTGAAACTATTGCTAGGATAGAGACAATTAGATTATTCTTGGAAATAATAGTGAAAAAAAATTCAAAATTTTATAGATTTACGTCAAGTCAGCATTTTTGAATGGGGTTATAGAAGAAGGAGTTTATATTGACAAGACTGATATTTTTCTCATTCATGAATATGAGAACATAGTTTTATGGTCGAATACGAATTTACATGGTTTCAAATAGACACTAAGAGCATGGTATTCAAGGATGTATCATTTTTTTAAGAAGCTTGGTTTTTGGTGTGGTGGAGTTAATTACAATACGAATGTCAACAATGATAGTAATCAACGAATGATGATGCTGGTATATGTCAATGAAAAATTATTTGGTGGATTAGATGATGTTCAATTTACTTAATTCTCTGAATTCATGAAAAGTTAATTTGAAATGTCAAATATTTGTGAACTGACATTTTTCTTTAGTTTATTGGTGACATAAGAAAAATGTGGAACACTTATTTCTCAATATAAATATGGAAATGGGGTTTTTAGATGATTTGGAATTGTTAATTCTATGGAGATAAAGACTCTAGTAGCTACCCAGATGGAACTTCCATGAGATGATGATGGAAATTCAGTTAATTCCATACAATATAGGAAAATTATTGGTAGTCTATTGTATTTGACAGTTAAAAGACTTGATATTGTTTTTCCCACATAAAAAGTAACACGGTATCCCAGCAATCCCATGGAAACCCACTTTATTGTAGTTAAAATAATACTTCTTCATATCAAGGGTATAATGGATTTCAATTTAATGTGTAATGATAAATATTAGAAAGATTTATTGGGAAATATGAGTGCTGATTGGATGGTTCAATAGATAATAGAAAATTATCACAATGTTATGCATCCTATCATGATCTATTTTTTGTTTCTTGGGTAAGTATGAAACTAGATTTCATTTCATTGAGCACTGAGGAAGATTAATATATTAAGACCACTCAAGTGCACTCATAGTTATTGCATATGAAACAATGTCTTCATGATGTGGGAGTTGAGGTGAAATGACTTATTAAAATCCATTGCGATAATTTAGGTTCTATAAATCTTAGAAAAAATATTGTTCATCACTAAAGGAAAATGAAAATTGAAATCAAGTATCATTTTATGAAGGGGAAGGTGGAAAATGTCTTGTCAAGGTAGAGTATGTTCCTACAGAACTATAGGTTTTATAAATTATGATAAAGGCCTTACCCAAAGAATAATTTGAATGATATCAACTTGATCTGGGAGTTCAGTCAACTCCCCACACTTTAAAAGGTATGGACGTATGAACCCCTCTCCCTGAGGTGTGATTTTTTTCAATAATGTGTTGATCAATGTTCATTAACCTATTGGAGATGAAGGGACTTCTGGTTCTTTTCCAATGAGTGAGAATATATAAATATAAAGGAGGAAGAAAATATCCCAATTAAGATAGGGGAACTACATTTAGGGGGAGGAGTGAAGTTGTGGTAGATATAAATATAATGATGCTAAATGTGATCAATCGAAGGTCATAATTCATGACATGATGAGGTTTATAATGAAATTTGTTTAGTGGTTTTGTATTTTTTTTAATGAAAGTATTCATCAGTGAACATTTAATTATACTCATGTTTTTCACATCGATCCTGGATTATGTGGGATTGGAGTGTGTGTTGATTAAATCCTTCATCGTTATCTAAACCACAAGGTGTGAATACTGGTAGAAGATGGAAGAATCTTTAACAATGTATCCAACTTTGAAGTGTTTTCAACAACCCCAAATGGGGAGATTCTTTGGAAAACATCACCAAGGTGTCATCTCAGTGTTTTTGGGTTAATTTTTATGTTGAAAAATCTAGATTAAAACTAATTAGTATGGTTGGTGTTGATGAAGAAGATATATAAGGTGAAACTATTACCCAGTGTTTTCTAAATTTTTGGACCTCAAAATTAAGTGTTTGGTTTTTTGGAAAAGCAATGTTTTCATGTAAGGAATACAAAACAAATAGTTCATGGACTATGAAGTGCAGTTTCGTACCACAAAAAAGGACCACAGATCGACGACAGAAAATTAAAAATAATCATTTTTGCATAGTAGTGCTATGCAGACCACGTAGTGCGCAACACAGACCACATAATGAAAATAGTTCATGGGGGGGGGGGGGTGGGGGGGTTGTTCATAGTAATTCCATCATTTATGGTTATAGGTGGTGATTCAATTGTATATTGAACTTACCACCACAAAGGACGAAATACTCTACGTGTACCACATAGAACATTTCATATAGAAGGCTGTCACACATCAATGATTTGGGTAATTTGTATTACTAGGATTTTTGGATCTATTTTCCTAAATATAGACCACTAATCACATCATTATCAGGAGATATTTTCCTATGAAAATAACATCAATACAGAAGGAATTCAGGGGTGTTTTAAATATTTTACGAGGAAGGATTCTATGAAGGGTGAAGCAGTTCAAGGGAACAACTCCATGAAAGGAGTTTTTCGAGGCACAGTAGCCCTTAAAAGAAAAGGTTTCTGTGAACCTTGTGATTTGGCAATGATTCATAGTGGATTCGGTGCATTGACACATTTACATTGTATTCCCTTTTAATTTGTCCTATTGAGGTTGATCCAAGTAAAATTAATGTTTATTGTGTATGATTTCAATTAAATTTATGCATTGCTATGAGATAGGGAGATAAGATTGTTTAGTTTAACAACCAAAAAAGATCTAAAGGGGATGTTGTTTTAATTAGTCAAACCCATATCTCCTCCCACTCTTTGGGTATTTAACCTAACTGGAATATAAATGATGATTCCTTATGAAAAATTTAAATTTTACGGATTTTGGGGTATGGATGATAGATATATTTTGACCAGTTCAGTGAAATAAATTATTTTAAAATTAATTCCCAATATCATATCAATGATCATCCTTTTTTATTTGGGTTAAAATTATAGTTTTAATAATCACGTATATATATTTTTGTTACTAGTATTTTTACCAACACATTGTGTTTCATTTTTATATTTCTGTTGTTTTTACTAATATATGTATTTATTTTTTATTCCACTACTTCATTACTATTGTTGGATGTTAAAAAAATGATGATAGATTATATTTTTACTTCATTTAATTTTTTATTCTAACTTGTGTATTGATTAGAATATAGTATCTCCTCCTAAATTTCATACTTCAGTATCTTATAAATTCTATATGTTTTTTAAAATTCAATTAACCCAAACTATTTTAGTATTTCTACCATATCTATTAGGGAAAAATATGGTATTATAGAGGGTATCCATAGTTTACATTGTATCTATTATTATTTCATGAATAGTAATTTTTATTATAATTTATTATCTCAATGTCACAACCCATCCCATGGGGCCTGTGCTGTGACTACCCCAAGCCCTTCATCCATAGGCTAGGGGCTGGTGACTAGCACCAAAAGGCGTATTCTATAAAACTGGGAAGACATTTCATTTATAACCTATAAACTCACAAAACTAAGCACAAAGGAGGATACATGCACAGAGTAAAACTATATATTAAACAAGGTGTCTAAAAAAAGAAAACAGTGCGAGAATACAAGCCCAACTGTAAAGTACAAGAAAACTAGGAAGTACGAGTAAACTGGAACATCTCTTATGAAGGTATGTACCACAAAGGTAATTCTACGCAGAATAATACCACAAAGGTATCACCACAACGGTAAGTACCACAAATGTAACACCACATGGAAGAATACTACAAAGGTATCACCATGATGTTATGCATCCCAATGGTACTCCAGAAAAATTATTACCACATAGGTAAACACTCAGATCAAATCAGGTATAACATAGGTACAAAAGTAATGATTATTATATGTAACTATCGAATCATCATACTCTGTTAAGAGGCAGACCCATAAAAAATCCAAAATCAATAGGCCCAGATAGGATCCTATTTCATCAGAACCATGTAGAATCGTAGCACAGCAGACCCACGTAATATCCTAGAGTAGTGCCATGTGGATTCCTAGAGTGGATCGATGATGGATCCTCGAAAAAAGACCCACGTAGGATCCCAAGGAACATACCCACATATGATCCATTTCCCACGTTACAGCTTGCTACAGAGTTCCCACACTAAGCTCACTTGATTCCCGTAGGGTCCTCTCCTCATGCCATAGTTCGATAATCTAAATACTATTATTTCACATGATGTAGAATCCCAAATGACCACCACGTAATAGGGGTCTCTACATAACAGACGGTGCGTCAATCAGACGCCTGGACTATAAGTTATTGGCATCTTAGTTCGAAGGGCCCGGTTGGATTTGTGTTCCATCCAATCCTCCCATACCCCAACTTTATCCAAAACTAAATTGGGTTATAATAAAAGGAACGCCTCGATCCAATGGTTTCTGGCGCATGAGACTGTTCGTCAAACGGACACACGTAGATCATGTTATGGCTGAAAGAGTGGAAAAGGGTCAAAGCTAGTCCGGGTCCGGCCCGACCTAGCCCGACCTCACCAGGACTGACCAGAGTCTAGCGCTGGGTCCAACCCGGCCCACTGGGTCTGGCCCTTGGTCTGACCCAGCCCGCTGGGTCTGGCCCGGCCCACTGGGCATCCCATGCTGGATGGCCTGCATTGGGCGGCCCGTGCTGGGCAGCCCACTGGCATCAACTGGCCCATGGCTCGGTGGCCCTGCAGTGGGGTCCACCCTAGCTACCACCCAAGTGGGAGGTGCCCCTTGGGTTCCCCAAAAGGGTGGGCCATTCGTGTTGGGTAGCTGACCGCCCAGCACCATGTGTTTCCAGTAGCTGGTAGGCGGGACCCCTGGGTTCCGCTCGGCTCTCCGGCTGGCCGGACAACCAGCCCTACTTCGCTGCGAGGTCACGTGCCACACCACCCCTGGTGGCTGCCAGTGAGCTAGCCACCCTCCTTCTCCATTGAGGCTCCTGCACGCCCAACGGCGTGGTCGCGCGCCTCTTCCCCCTTCGTGTGGCCTGTCGTGCACCGACCGCCACCCTATCTCCAATGGGACAGAAGGGCGGCAAACCTTCTCCGGTGGCATAGTAGCACAACCTACGTCGTCGTGGCTGGCCGGAGTGTCGATCGCCATTCCCGAGCCCCACCGGTTCCTGTCACTGGAATGGGTTTCCGACGACGTTTCTCAGGTCAGCGGGCGCACCTCGGTGGCCCGTTCATCATTCAGAAAACTCCCGCACACGACTTGGAACATAGCCATCGATTCATTGTAGAAAGGTCAGGTCATATTTTTTTTTGGCCCGAACCCTCTACGTTAGAATGGTAGAAAGTGGCATAGTTGTTATTAAATCATGAATATTTCCAGAAACAATGTAAGGGTTATTCAAAACTACAATCCTGCCTCAAAAATTTGTTGACGTTGGTGAGGAGTGGGACAGACGGTCGTCAGTTTCTTCATCATTTAAGACGTTCCTCTTTGGAGGTCATTCGACATAGTTCTTCATTGGAGAAAAGTTTGTCGAAGAAGAAGAGTTATTCGTTGGAGAAAGTTGTTCCCAGTTCTCCACGATTCTCCCAACCCTCCTATTCCAACAATTTCCCCCCATGGAAATTATTAGGAAACATAATAAAAATAAGTCTATAAATTAATTAATGTTGGAACAATTAATTAATTGAAGTTGTAACAATTAATTATTTGAAGGTGGCAAAATTATCCATAGAGAGTTGAACGGTTTTTCCACATTAAGAGGGGTTTGAGTGATCCCCACCAAAAAATTAAAATTGGGAGGATTTCCAACGCGGGTGGACCTCACCTCCATTATTCAAAAGCCGAGATTTCAAAAAGAAAAATAAAATTTTAATTATTTTATTTTTCTTCTTCCATGAAAAACTAAAAAACTCACTTCCACCCTTGGCCTACTATGGTAGAGGTGAAGGACTACTTAGGAGAATATCGGTGTTGCGAGTTCATCGGTACCCTCAGATTTCAATTCTGATCACCGATTAAAATTTTTGAAAACGCTGCTCGTGCGTTTACAGAACATACCCTAAAAAAAGTTCAAAACATTATTCCAGGAACACTGGGCCTTGGAATCATGCGACATCAATTTTTGAGGACTTGTAATATTCCTATATAATTAGAAACAAATCATGAAAAAATTCAGTTCTTTACATTTTCCCCACATCAGGGCTTTGTGTCCCAATAATCCACAACTCAAACTAAGACAAAAGGTGGGGTACTGAGGATGTATCTGTGCCTCCAACTCCCATGTGCTCTCCTGGAGGATCCATGCTGGCCACGAAAGCACAATAAATGTATAGATAGCCCACTAAGTACGCTCTTATGTCAATCCTCAATCATCAATGGATCCTCTGTAAACATCTCCCCATCGTCGATGTCTAACTCGTCGTGTTCAATGACGCGATATGGGTCATGCACGTATCTCCTCAGTTGGGATTCGTGGAAAAAGACATGCACCAGGTGCAACTATGTGGGAAGTTCATGCCGGTAAGACACCTCAACAAATCTTCTGGGGATCTTAAAGGGTCCGATAAACCTCGAAGATAACTTGCTACCCCGACTAAATATCCACAAACCTTGTCGAGGTGAGACCTGTAGAAATAGGTGGTCACCATCCTCGAACTTCAGAGGTCTCCGTCTCTTGTTGGCATAAGAATTGTGCCTACTCTGTGCAGTCTTCATCTTCTCTGGGATGATCTGCACCTTCATCGTGGTAGCCCGTACCATCTCAAGCCCCATGAGTGTTGCCTCTCCTAGGTCAGTCCAGTACAAAGGCGATCTGCATGGTCATTCATACAGTGCCTTGAAAGGTTCCATCCCAATGGTCCGGTGATAGCTGTTATTGTATGAAAACTACAAAAATGGAAAGTGATCCTCCTAGCTGCGACCAAAGTCAAAGAAAAAATCACGAAACATGTCCATGAGGTTTTGAATAGTCTGCTCAGTCTGGCCATATGTATGAGGATGAAAGGTGGTGCATAGATGAAACTGCATCCTGAAATCCTCTTATAACCCCTTCTGAGGTAGGGAAGTGAAACACGCATCATGATCGGAGACTACCATCGAAGTTACTCCATGTAACCACATAATCTTCTACACATAGAGGCATCCCAAGCTCTCTACCGAAACGTTCTACCTGATCGGTAGGATGTGGGCCGACATGGTGAGTCAGTCTACGTTCACCCAGATATAATCATGACCCCTAATCATACGTGTTATTCCCATCATGAAGCCCATGGAAATATCATCCCACTTTCACTCTGGGACCTATAATGTTTGAACTAATCCTGCTGGTACCTAATGCATCGCCTTCATTTGCTGACAGGTGAGGCACCGAGAGACAAATTCGGCTACTGCTATCTTCATTCTAAGCCCCCAGTGATATCGTCATGGGTCCTGGTACATCTTCACCACTCCAAGATGTACCACTAGAGGGAATGTGTGGAACTCTCTCAACACTTCCTCCCGAAGTGACCCTATTACCACGGTACATTTTCGGAAAAAGATGACATGATCCCCACCAACATAAAATCCATTAGGTGCCTATGCTGTGGATATTTAAGCATGTCGAGCCTTAAAGTCAGTTTCCCCATACTGCAACTCCCCGACTCGCTGAAGGAGTGGGGGAGTGACTATAAGAGACTGAATAAATGCTACTCCATCTTGATCCACAAACGTTATCTGCAAAGCGGACAGCTGCTCCATCGCCTCACCTAATAGTTGTATACCAGATCAACGTCTGAGTGTATCTGCTACAACTTTCCCCTTCCCAGAATTATAGACTATATCGAAGACATAGTTCTATAGGAGCTCAAACCAACATTATTGTCTCTGGTTCAGGTCCTTCTGGAAGAAGATATACCTAAGACTCTAGTGATCAGAGTAGACCGTAAAATGCTAGCCCATCAGATTGTGTTGCAACATCATCAAAACAGTGACCACTACTTCTAAATCAACATCATGGGTAGTATAGATTTTCTCATGTTTTCTTAGCTATCAAGAACCATATACGATAACTACTCACTCCTTCATTAGGACACATCTGAGATCGGTCCCTGATGTGTCAAAGTAAACTAAATACCCAACATCCTCCTCCATAAGCCTCAAGATGGGGGCACTAGTTATCCTCTTCTTCATCACCTAAAGAATAAAGTAGAATCACTCCAACCATGCGAAGGGTTTTCCATTCTTTTCAACACTGATAATGGTCCCAAAACTCTGGAGAAATATGGCACAAATCTCCTGTAGTATCTGGACATACCCAGGAAACTTCATAACTCCGTCAAAATCCTAGCTGGCTCCCAAGAAAGTACCACAAAAATCATCACTGGATCCACCACAACTCAAGCCTCCGAGATGACATGTCCTAGAAAGTGAACCTCTCCATTACAGAACAGGCACTTCGAGAGCTTACCATAAATTTGGTGGTCTCAGAGTGTCTCCAGAACTACCTGCAAATAATAGGCATGCTCCTCCTCAGTAATCGAGTAGATCAGAATGTCATCGATGAAGACTAATAAAAAGAAACCAAGTTATGGATGAATGATCATGTTCATGTGTCCCATGAATACTGTTGGAGCTTTGGTCATGCCAAATGGCATAACGAAGAACTCGTAGTGGCCATACTGATATCTGAAAGCCCTCTTCTGAACATCCTCATCTCATTCATAGAGTTGGTGATAGCCTGACCTGAGGTCTATCTTTGGGAACCTTTGTGCCCCTTTCAGCTGATCATAATGTTCTTCAATCCTCGGAAGTGGGTAAATTTTCTTCACGGTCACCAGTATCAGGCGTCGATTGTCAACACAATTTCCCATGCTCCCATCTGCCTTCTTAGCTATCAAAATTTGGGCTTCCCAAGGAGAAACACATGGCCGAATGAACCCCTTCTCCTATAAGTCCTCTAGTGGTAACTGCAGCACACGAAGCTACACGTGAGCCATCTGATACACTGGTGTAGATATCGGTTCCATCCTGGGGTACATGTTAAAGAAAAATTCCACCTCTCTACAAGGAGGTAGACCCAAAACATCATCATGGAAGACATCTGTGTACTAGTCCACCACTACAGGATAGCTCAGACTCTCCACATCAACCACCCCGAGGGAAAGGCTAACAAACTGATGAGTGATCAGCTGTACTCTCCTCTGTGTAAGTCCATCCTGTGATGCAAAGGCACCCTTCTCACTGTTGAATGTAAACCTAGACACCTTAGCGTGGACACACTAAACATTTTTCCTACACATTCACTCTAATCATAGACTGTAGATAAACCTCCCATACACATGATTACGTCGTAATGCCTCGACGCCACTTATATGAGATCCCATCTGAAGTTCTCACCTACTAGAGTAATCCCACACTATGAGCACCAATTTTTAATCATAAAATCCTCTCTCTTCAAAGTCTCTAGCCATAAATATTGAGCCAACGGATCCACGTGAATCTCCATGCTCGGAACGAGGTAAGTGGAAATAACATAATCACTGGAACATGTGTCGATAAGTACTACATCTAAGGTGTAGTAGACACAGATCGTACCTCGTACCATCTCCAGAGTGCTGTGGTCATAGGCCTCATCTTCCTCAAGCTGAGGTCGCCCATGCCCACATGTTCTTGAGGTTAGGGTGGACCACCTTGTGGTAGTGGTAGTAACATCTGGAATCATCACCCACTGCCAGCTGCACAACCAGCTCCTCTCCCACGTCTTCTTGCTCCCTACGTACCTCCTCGGTCGAACATATATCCCTACCTAGGCAGTACTTAGAATGTATTCTGATCATCTTTACAGTGGGTTAGGTAGTCATGAGCAATGTGACACCACCCGCCACATGCATAACACTGCCTAGTCCTCGCATGATTGAATCTGTCTCGGGTGCCTCACACAACTGCCCCAGAATCCTGCGGTCGTCCACCTATAGGTTTGGTACTCTTGGACTTCTGTTAGATTTGTCTGTTTCCAGCTGTATAAGACGCCGCTGCGTGATGCCAGGTGGGGGGTATCGCTGCTGGTGTCTGCTCAGCAAGAAAACTCTCAACTTAGAGGGCTCGCTGTAACACCCCTGCCTACATTGGAATGCTGAGAGAAATCATTGAATCCCAGATCTCCCACATGAGTCCCTACAAAAAGGTCCATGCCTTGACGAATGTGCCCAACACTATATCAGTGGAGTAGTGTGAGAGGTCGGTGAACCTCGCAGAGTACTGAGCCATAGTCTTGTTACCCTACTATTGATGAAGTATCTTTAATATGCGCACTGCGCGAAGGGTCACTGGGACACACGCTGCCCAAAACAGGATCTCAAAGTCTGGCCAGAGAAACTTCACCTCATCGTGAATCAAGAGCATCAAGCACCACCATCTTCCTACTACTTCATATAGAATACTGGTGGCAAGGATCCCCATGAGAGCAGCTAGTGTTCCTTCCTTTTAGAAGACTCTCACCACATCCTCTATCCAATCCTGAACCGGTTGTGGGTCCATCTCATCCACAATCCTGGGTGGCCTCTGGAGTTGTAACTCATGAAACGCGCTCAAGTGGTGTGCACTCTCTGCTGGTGGGGCTGGGGGCATCAGTTTCCCACTGGGTAATGGTACCGTTGGGGGCTCCACTGGTGCCTCTACTGATAAACGGCCCTGCACCGAGGCCTCGTCGCTTGGTTGGCTGTCATCACGTACTCTTCCTGGAACCCTAGCTGGCTCTCTGCATGGAGGAATCCTGAAAAGAAAAAGGTGTTCCATAGTCAACAAGTTATACCTGGTGAGCTGGCTCAAAAATTACAAACAATATTTTTCAAAACACACACACAGTCAGTGTTTTCGTGCACTGAGTCAGAAATCAGATGTCAGGGTCCTAATGTATGGATACGTCAGCTGCTACCCCAACACTAGATTCCCTAAACTGGTAACCACACTCATAAAACATAACACTATTGTCGTTAAAATATCAGAGTCTAATGTTCTACAGTACAACCAATACCAATGATGCCAAATTTTCCTGACCCGACTCCCAGGGCCAGTTCCGTGACTATCCAAAGCCCACCTTCCATAGACCAGGAGCTCGTGACAAGCACCCAAATAAGTATTCCTTAACACTAGGAAGGAATTGACTTTATAATCTGTAACCTCACACAACTAAGAACACTGTAGGATACAAGCACAATGTATAACTATATATTAAACAGGGTGTGTACAAAATGAAAAAGTGTCCAAAATACAAGACCAACGTGAATGTACATAAAACTGGGAGGTACAAGTAAACTAGAACATCTCCTGTGAACACCCGCCAAGGATCCTACCTGAAGTGTAGGTACATCTCTCAAATGTTTATCACTACGGTACGCCTCGTCTAAAGTACACCTCTGAGATACCACTAGTCCCGGTACCCTCATCCTCGATCAATAATCTCTGTTATCTGCACCAAACAAAAAAAGGTGCGGGCATAGCCCGTCCATCGGTGAGTATAATGATATTCAGTAGGGACCCAGAGACCCTACAAGGTCTCTCAAAATCCAAAAAGGATAAACAATAAAGCATTAAAACAACTGAAAACCCTACTTAGGTATATTCCCATACATATACCTAAGTTGTCGAGTAAACCCATCTCAATCATGAGGAAACACAAGGCCCGACTCAAAATCCCAAACATCAAATGTCCCACGAAGCAAAGAATACCACGAAGGTAACACCACGATGGTAAGTACCATAAAGGTAACTCTATACAGAAGAATACAATGAAGGAATCACCACAAAGGTAAGTACCACAAAGGTAATGTCACATAGAAGAATACTACAAAGGTATCACCACGAAGGTATGCATCACAAAGGTACACCACAAAAATGAATACCACATATGAAAAGACTCATCTCAAATCAGGTATAACATTTGTATGAATGTAATGATGATTAGATGTAAAAACTGAATAATCATACTCTATTAAGAGGCAGACCCATGTAGGATCCTAAATCATTAGACCCAGGTAGGATCCTAAATCATCAGACCCACATAGGATCCTTGTACAATAGACCCATGTAGGATCCTAGAGTAGTCCCACGTGGATTCTTAGTGATGATCCATGTGGGATCCTCCAACATCGAACCACATAGGATCCCAAGGCACAAACCCAAATAGGATCCCTTTCTAATGTTACAGCTAGCTACAGGGGTCCCGCACTAAGCTCACTTGATTCTGGGAGGTTTTTCTCCTCAAGTAACATTTAGATACTCCAACTACCACAAGGATCCATGATGAAGTATCCCAAAGGACAGCCATATAATAGGGGTCTCAACAAAACAGATGGTGCGTCAATCGGACACCGGGTCTGTATGTTATTGGCCTTTTAGTCCCGAGGGCTCGGTTAGATTGGTGTTCGATCCCACCCAGACATACCCCAAATTTATCTAAAATAGAAATGGGGTATACCAAAAGGACCGTCTGGATCAATGGTTTTCGGAGCCACAGATGGTTCTTCAAACAGACACCCATAGCTCATGTTATGGCCGAAAGAGTAGAAAAGGGTCGAAGCTGGTGCGGGTCTGGCCCTGGGAACGACCCAGCCTGCTGGGCTACCCACTTGGTGGCTCATGATGGACGACCTGCGATGGGCGACCCATGCTGGGTGGCCCGCACTGGTTGGTCTGTGTTGTAACCCACACTGGGTGGCCCACTAGGTGACCCACTGGCTCGTAGCTGGTTGGCCCTGCGGTGGGATCCACCGTAACCGCCACCCAAGGGGAGGCGCCCCTTGGGTACCCCAAACTGTTGGGCCGTTCAGGTTGGGTAGCTGACCGACCGGAGCCATGTGTCACTGGCAGCTGGCACGTGGGACCCCGGGTCCTGCTCGGTTCCCCAGTTGGCCGGAAAACCCACCCTCCACTACGATGCGGTCTTGCGCCACGCCACCCCCAGCTGCTAGCGGCGGGCTGGCTGCCCCCCTTCGCTGTCGGGGCCTCATGTTGTGGCTCCTGCATGCCCGATGGTGTGGTCGTGCATCGCCTCCTCCTTCGCGTGGCCGACCATTAGCCGACTGCCGCCCTTACTTGCCGTGGCCGACGGGCTGTAGCCCTTCTTCGGTAGCATGGTCGTGCCCATCCAGAGTTTCGGTCGCCTTTCCCAAGACCCAATGGTGCCAAGTCGCCTATACGGGTTTCCAGCGACGTTCCTCAGGTCCCCGGGCGTGCCCTAGTGGGCTGTTCTTCATTCTAAAAACTCATGAAGTCTACATAGAATGTCGCCATCGATTCAAGACCATCATACACCACAAAGATTTCCAAGTGGTCCGACCTTGTTCATTTGGCCCTCACCCTCCATGTAAGAATTGAAGGAAGTGGAATAATTGTTCTAAATAAAGAATATTGAAAATAACATGGAAATGGTTATTCAAAACAACAATCCTTGCCTCAAATACTTTTTTTTGTCAGTGAGGAGTGGGAGAGAATGACGTTAGTTCATTATTGTTGAAGATGTTCCTCATTGGATATCCTTCGACAGAGTTCCTCATTGGAGAAAATTTTCTTGATGGAGAAGAGTTCTTCATTGGTGTTTGTTCTTCCCAATTCTCCACGGTTCTCCCAAACATCCTTTTCCAACTATTTTCCCCCAAGAAAATGAAGATCCAACATAATGAAAATAAGTCTATCAATTAATTAAAGTAGGAAGAATTTATTAATTGAAGTTGGAAAAACTAATTAATTAATGTGCTCAAAATTTACCATAGATAGTTGAAACGTTTTCCCACATTAAGAGGGGTTTGGGTGATCCCTACCAAAAAATTAATATTGGGAGGATTTCCAACTCGGGTGCACCCCACCTTAATAATTCATAAATAGAGGTTTAAAAATGAAAAATAAAATGTTAAATAATTTATTTTTCTTCTTCCATAAAAAATCGAAAGACTAACTTCCACCCTCGACCTACTACGGTCGAGGTGAAGGTATCTTTAAGATAATATCAGCGATGCGAGTTCATTGGTGCCCTAAGATTTCAATTCCGATCACCAGTTCAAAAGTTATAAAACAATACTCGCACGTTTACTGCACGTACTGTAAAAAAAGTTCAAAAATTATTTTTGGGCACACCGGGCCCCGGAATTATGTGCCGTCATTTTTTGGGGACTCATAATATACCCGTATAATTATAACAAATTACATGGAAAAATTCATGTCTCTGCACTCAATTTCCATAATAATCCCACAGTAGTGGGGAATTGTTTTAATTGAATTATATCCATTTAGAATTCATTGGAATCTGAATCCATGAATACCAACTTATTTTTAGGAGTGTAATAATAGTACATACAAGATAGAGTGAAGTCTATAGCTACAAATATTGATGTGGATAAATTTCATATTTTGACTGGTGGATAGAATTATCTATATAAGGTGATAATACATTTTTCGAATTTAATGAAAACACGAGTATCAGTAAAATTCCAAGGCTCATAAAACATTATAGTGTCCAAGGATATATAAATTTATATCCATATATCATATTTTGAGAGTGTTAATGTGATGTGAAGAAAGTAATAGGTTATTCATTTTCAAAACACTAATATTATTGAATAATAAAAGTGAATTTTAGGTTTTTTTCCCAATATTTTATTCTTCATACCCAATTAATCCAATTAGCAAATGTATAAAATGATCATGGATATAGTCAAAGATTATAATCATTATGTGTGAAATAATTAATTGATAAATCATTATATAAAATCATATGGAAGCTCTTTATAACGTATAAGAATAATAAAATTTATTTTAATGGAACCGTGAATTTAGTTAATATGATTCTTGATGTCATCATTGCTACATTAATTTAATATATGAATAAAAAGAATAGATATGCTAAAATTCATAAAAATTAATGGATTAGATTTCACTACAATAACCTGTAGCCTAATGATCAATTTTAATCATTCAATTACTAATTATGTAATTATGAAATATAAATATCAATCAATACTCATTCATTTGGAAATTAGTGGAGGATTAGTTACAAAATATGAAATACATTGGAATAATATAATTGTAAGGTTTAACATCCATTAATATTGAAGTAGTTAAAGAAACAAATATTTAGAAGGATTTCACAAAGAAAATATTTATGAATGTATAAAGTTGACGAACATAATACTGGATTTTATGAGGTAAAAAAATAGTGATTGAATAACATAAAATAAGAAAATGGAAAATTTTCATTATACTAATGATATATTTTATGAAAAGGAGGATCATTACTTAAATCATAGTAGTGAATTTGATAATAATAATATTTATATAAATATAACTTGTATAATTGTAATGTTACATTAAATTACATTTTTTGATAGGAGTTACACATTCCTAAAATATTGTATAAATTTTTCATTATGTTTATTCTACTTTTAAAAAAAATGATGAAATACATTATATTCATCCGAATATGAGTAAGATATTCTATAGGTTGATGAAATGTTAATTTCTACAGGCTATCTCGATTGGAGACGTAACACCTCAAAATTTTAAAAAGTGAAAATTTAGGTTAGATAGAGTATATGATTTGAAACAATGAAACTATATGATTATTTAACACCCAAATATTTTATTATATATTTCTTTTAAAATAAATTACATTTTTTCGATAGCTTATAGAACCTGGAACTATGAATCTAAATGAATAATAATAGAATATATCATTACAACATAGATATTTAATAAGTTGTTATGAATAGTTTTAACATGATAATGAAAATTATATATTTTAAAACATGTATATGATATTTTTCATGTTTTAAACTGATTGGGAATAACATTGTAATTATTTTAAGAAAAAAGAAATGATTCATATTTTTTTTTATAAAATTAGCTTTGGTTATGGTTTGCGAAAATAATTTAAAATTTTCATACATTACTTTCATAAAATTTAATCTATAAAATTTATTTCTTCATTAAATAATAAAACCAAATTTACCTTAGGGAGAATTTTAAGTTGTTTTTGAAATGTTTCATTTTTCAATGAATAGTGGTAAATACATATTTTTTTTGAAAACCGACTTTTCATTTAAATAAAATACAGTGATAAATAAATTTTAAATTGATTTAAAATTTAAATCTGATATATTATATTACAATTTAACAAATTATTTACATCAGAACCAATTTCATATTGAATTTTGGTATTAAAAAATTATATTGTAATTAGAAATTTTTCATTTGAATGCCTCTTTCATCATGTGTGTAGGTATAAGTTTTAATTTTATTCTTAAAATTCCATGATTGGATTACATATTTTTAACAAGAAGAATTTATATTATATAATATGTTAAACTTATTTTGTGACCGTTATAAATAATAAAATGTGTAAAAATTAATTAATATAATTAAGGTAAAACGTTATTTTCTGGGGGTTATACTATAATGTTATGTGATAAAATCACCTGATTTTTTTTAAAAAAATTTCTGTATATATTTAAAGATTATATCCACTTAGGGGTGAAAATTAACCATTTTTGGGTAACTGGGTGTTGTAAAAATGAGGTATTAATTAATTATTTTAAAAAATGATATGTGTGTACTCTATCACACTTATAAAAGGCCTCCATATCTCCACCACTCTTCACACATCCAAATCCATTTAGTTTGGAAAATAATTTCCCAAATATGATATGTAATACACTAGAAACATTCTTTATCTAATTTTTTCTATCATAAATGAAATCTATAATGTATTTTGGTACAAACATATAGAAGTTATACAAAGAATACATAACATTATACCATGAACATTTTCATGTTTTTTCTTCATACACCTATATAAAATATTATGTAATAAGGATAATATAATAAACATTGATTATTCCATATTCTGATATTTTCTTCTATAATATTAATAATCTATATGCAACTCCTCTATCATCAAATGGGAAACAAAAATGCCGATCATATATAATGGGGACTACCACCACGTGAACCAATGCAATTCTTATACCATCACCACCCTCCAAGGATGCATATAATTATGAATTTATAAGAACAACATAATATTTATGATTTTTATACTTATTTAATTAGAATATCACTAATATGTTCTTATATATCATTCAGTTTAAAATACACTGACATCGATGGTGAGTACAACGAACTACCACCTCACGAAGCATTGTGAATCGTTTTCCACTTACTCATTAAATTGAATTTAATAAGGGTAAATTTAATGAATCTATGTAATATATATTACATGATATTTAATTTTTATGATTAATATTTAACAAAATTTATTACCCTTTCAATTTATATGGTAATGATATAGCTGCTCATGTGTATATATGACATACCATCTACATGAATAGATATAATTCATTTTTTATGTATAAATTTCTATAATGATTCTAATAAGTTATATTATTGGTCAATATTATATTTATAAAATTAATCACACTATGTATATGTTTTATCTATATAATAAGCACAAAAATTATTTTGTTCATGAAAAAGAACACACGAGAAAACAAATATATTTAAAGTAAAAACAATGAAAATAATGAAACATTATTAAGAACCAAGAGGTAAAATTTTATATGGGGATAATATGTGATATTATAAATATTAATATGGTTACATAATAAATTAATAACAATATTATGGAAATTATAGAGGATGCTAAATAATGTTCAACCAAAAAATAGTGTGAGGCTAGGGACTTCATCTAAATTTTCCTTCTTTGAGGTATATGTTAATGTTATGAACATCATTTATTTATAAGGTGTATATAAAACCCCTTTTAAATGTAATATCATTATTTATTCACAAATAATTTTATTTTATTTTCCATTTTGAATTATTTCATCGAAGGGGATTTTAATAATAAATTACTAAATTGTAATGAATTTCATAACTCAATTTCTCAACATTAAGTCTAATTGCTTAACATTGTCTTCTATATTCGTAGATCATGAGTGTAATGAAATCTTAATATTTTTACATATCCACGTATTATATTTTTATTTACATTTTATACACAATTTAAATTCATCGATTAATAATGTCTTCAACATTTTGATTATTGTAACAGATTTCATCTCCATTTCCATTTCATTGAGACATATTTTTTAATACTCAAGTTTTCACTTTTGTGTGGTGTATATACTACAAATTTGACATATTTACCATGAATAACCAATTATTAAATATTATTTATCTTTCGTTCATGTTTATTCATTAGGTTATATTAATTTAAATGTTACCAAAGAGGTAATAAATATTTTATAATGCCACTTTCTTTTTTGATTGCTTTCATTAAATTGAAGAAATAAGTTTATTATGATCATTTTTCATTAGATATTCCATTTATCATAAATATAAATATTAGAGTATGATGTATATGATTACTTCTTGAATATTATATCATTTTTACATACAATATTTAATTTAATATTAATTTCATTAAGTATGGAATTAATTATAAATCGGTATCCTTACTCAATATGAATATTAGATTCTATAGATCACTGATTATGGCATTAAATATATTTTTATATATATGTGTAATAACTTGGACATGATGTTATGGGTTGTTTTTTGGTTATTTATAGTCCCTCAATTCATCAAAATGTCTCATGAGATAAATAAGTTTTATAAATTTGATGTCTTTTTATCCAGTGGTAATAAATTTTCTTCTGAAAGGACTTGATAGAAGATTTATCGTGATTTATAAGCCCATGAAAACCAATAATTAAGCAATTATATAATTGATAACTCATTTATTATTATTATCCACTATATTTTCAATGTGATATTATCTCAATATGCATTTCATTATAATTTTATTTATTAAATGACATGTTTTTTCTGTTATTTACCATTCTCTGTTGATTATTCCATATCTAGTTATGATAGTAACGATATCGATAAAATGGAATGTGTGTTCAATTATTTAAATTAACATAATTATTATTATTTATTTATTCATGTTATCTTTTTCTGCATATTACCATTCTCCTCAACTAACCTCACCCATATCTTGTTTTTTTTTCCTAGGATACGATGAAAAAAATACTTGAATATGTTTCAGGGATGAATATTATTCGATTTTTTATGTATTATGATTTATATTTTATTACCAATGTAAAATGGTTATCGTGTATGTATTTGGATCTCCAAAACAACTAAAATGACAATTCCTTTGGGAATAGATTTCTTCTATCTGAGCTAATGGAAAAAGGTAGGTACTGGATCTGGGTTACACTTTTCAAGGTCACTATAGAAGGAATAAAAATATATAGATTGATCATAGGATGCATAAAAATAATCTAGCTAAAGATGGTGTAATTATTTCTTATCTCACATAAAATTTAATAAAATGACTTCCCATATGGGTGAAAATATTCTATGGTCTTGAATAACATTGAACAAAAATTAAAGTTAAATAAGTATCAACTATTTCAATATTGATGAATATTTCTTCAAATTATTATTTTAGTAAGAAGAAATTTTATAAAATTTTAAACAATTTAATAAAATAGAATATCTTCTCGAGTTGGCATTAATTTCGAAAAGTTACATTTTAATTCATTTTTTTGTCTAAATTGACATATTTTGATAAAAATTTCAAATATGTGTACATTAGGGGAATTACCATTCATTGATAGAATGTAATCTATTTTTCATTTATAAATTATTTATTTCAATGGAAATTCCATCTATTCCAAAAAAATGAAAATATGTGGGTTACTAAATTAGATTTTTAAAACATTTCTAGATCCATTTAAATTTTTCTACCAATCACTTACATTGGATATTTTTAAGAAAAGAGAATGATTACAAACTATTTTAACTCATTGTATAAGGATTGATGATATTCCTAACACATGACTTATGATATGTCCAATTTCTATAACATATAAAATTTATAGGAAATAAGAGTCATTCGTTTACTCCCTATGACTTCACAACATTTCCCTAATTTATTTTAGAGTATTTAAACAATAAAATATAAATTTTTAGTTGGATAATAAGTATAGATGATGTTTTATTTCATAGAAAATTGATAATTGATAATTATTAATTTTCCATAGGAGTTAAGAGTACTCTCACCCGAATAATTAACTTTTATGGTAGAGGTACTCCATGAATATGGGAAAACCTGATGTACTATTAAATGTCCAAATATATTTCAAATTTAATATTATGTTAGGTAAGATAACATGTAAAGACACAGAAATTTCAAGGAAATTTTTTTTCTTAAATTCTTCGGAATTTTGCGATTTTGCAATTTCTAGTGGCGCCTGATTCTGAGGCCGAGTGTGCCCGAAATCAATTTCTGAAGTTCTGTATGGGTACGTTCAGTAAACGCAACTGTGGGTTTATCTATATTTTGAACAGGTGCTCGGAATTGAAAACCGATCACACCAATGAACTCGCAGCGCCAATATTCGCTTAAGGGGACCTTTACTGTAGTTTCATTTTATGGGGGTTAAGAGGTAATTTTTGGGGATTTAGACTATAATAAATAAAATATGTAATACACAATTTTATTTATGGATGTTAGATATTTCCTCCCAAGTGGAGTTATAGGTGGGTCCCACAACCACATGACCTCCAATGAGAGGATATTTTTGATGTGGGTCCCACACGAGCCCTAACCTTTCATCTCCCTATATCTCTCCTTAACTCCCGTAAACCCTCTTGTTTAATTTGACAACACCCCCATTAATTATGTGATCTCTTAACCTCCCCCTCTCACATTAATTCTTTTTCCAACACTTTTAATTAATGGATTGAATCTTATAATTAATTAATTAATTTGTTTGAATTTTATAAATTCATATGTGAATAAAATAATATCGTTGGATATTATTTTATATTGGAACTTGTTGTGTTGAGAAGATTTTAGGTGAGCTCTTGAGAATTAGAAGAAGGAGTTACTCTCTTCAATGAAGAACTCCGACCTTCCAACGAAGAACCGTAAATAAATGATGATTGTCTCCTTAGATATTCAGCCAATCCAAAGGAGAAGGAGCCATCCCCATGGAATGCCAATGACATTCCATTCTCGACTCCTTCTTCCCCGACATCAATGAGTTGACGTCGTCTCCCCGTGACACCGTTTTACATGACACCTGATTACTGTGAACCTTATTTCGAGGTAGGGGTTTAAATCCTTTCCATACACATTTTACGTCTTTGAAATTATTTTTTGAAAACCAAATGGAATCACCATAAAATTGGGGAATTCAGACCGCACCAACACGACCGAATCTTTCCCATTTTATATTTTTTTGGTTGAAAACAGGAGCGGAAAATGGTGACCGACGACGAGCTGGCCGCGAAGAAGGGGGCCAGTGGCACCAGTGCCACTGGCTCCCAAGGATGGCGCGACATCGCCTCACTACGCTGAGAAGAGCTGCAGCCATGTCGAGTTGCGGTGGAGGTGCGCGACGCCATCACGCCTCAATGAGGGAAGAAAGAGGCCACAGATAAGGTGGTCCGCGGTAGAGGGGCGCGGTGTTATCACGTTGCACCGGAGAGAACCCACAACCTACACTCGTGGTGGGAAGGGAAGGTCTCCTGGATGAGGCGGCCGCCGGTGCGCCCGGCTGAGCGGGCTGCCGGTGCGCCTGGCTGAGCCGGCCGCCGGTGCGCCTGAGTGAGCCGGCCGCTGGTGCGCTTCAGGGCGGATCCCATCTGGGTTCCACTGAGAGGAACCGACAACTGCTGGTTCCATTATAGGGGGCCACCGCCGCCTGGTCACACTGACTAGGCGGGCCATCCGATCCCAACCACGTGGCTGGGTCACCACACCACGCTGGCCGGGCTACCGTGCTGGGCCAGGCCGCAACCGCTGGGTTGAGCCGCACCCTACCGCACCAGACTGGGACCCAGGTAGGGTCGACCCGGTTCGGGCCGACCCAGGGAGGGTTGGGCTGGGTTGGACCGGACCCAAACGCCCCTCTTCGGGCCATTTTCGGTTATTCACCCATAACATGAGCTAATGACCTCCAATCGATGCACCGTCAGTTGTGTAGGATTCTTTGGATCGAGTCATAAGTTTAGTTATATTACACTCAAGGTTTTGGCTATGTTTGTGTATGGTCGGGTTCATTCGAGCTCGAAACCAACCGGGCCCTCGGAGCAGAAACACTTATAACTTATGGACTGGATGTCCAATTGACGTGCCGTCAACTACGTTGGTTTACTTTTTATGAGAAGGACCTTTTGGAACACTCCACATAGGATCCTGATGAGACTGGAGTATGGATGGGTTGGATTGTAGCTAAAATCCAACCGAACCTCTAGAACACAAAATCCAATAACTCTCAGACCAGACTTCTGATTGACGCGTCGTCTATTGCGTTGGGTTCCTTCTAATGAGGCGGAACTTCAGGAGACATAAAATCTGGACTTCGTGATAGTTGATGTATCGAACCCTTGGTTTGAGGAGCGGACTCTCCCAGAATCGAGCGTGCTGTGTGCGGGAACCCTAGAGATGGCTGCGACTGCGATGAATACCGTACTAGAATCCTTCATTGGTTAAAGAACGGTCACTACTATACTTGAACCCCATGTGGGTTCGGGAGTGACGACTACTGTACTTTGATCTTCCATGGGTTCGGCAGAGATAACTACTGTACTTCGATCCTCCGTGGGTTCGACAGTGATGACTACTATACTTGGATCCTCTGTGGGATCGGCAGTGATGACTACTGTACTTTGATCCTCCATGGGTTTGACAGTGATGATTACTGTACATGGATCCTATATGGGTTCAGCAGCGATGACTTCTAGACTAGTATCATTTGTGGGTTTGGTAGAGGAGGCGATTCAGAGGCTACATCGAATCATCTCCACCCCTCTTCATGAGTTGTATACCTCTGTGAGATGAGTCTTGACTTTCAATAATTATCATTGATGTGATTGATTTATTTTCTGTGTGGAATGGGTTGTGCTTGGGATCGAATGTTGGAGTTGAACTGGGATTGATGACATAGGTATATGTATGGGCATATACCTAAGTAGATTTGGTTGATACTATGTGATTGTATCTTTCCTTTGTGGATTATATTTCGTGGATTCTGGGAGACCTATGGGGGTCTTGGGGTTCCTACTGATTATTTTTATTCTCACCCCTACAAGGGCTGTGCCCGAACTACGTTGTGTTGGATGCAGATGACAGATAACACTGATCATGGTTGAGACTTGTGGATCTGGACGGTACCTGGAGGTGGAACACTCGGCGGGATGTACACAGAGCGGACAGACGGACCCGAGGTGCTGAGGAGACCATTCATACCAATCCTTTAGGTGGGATTCGCAGTGGACGACTCAATGGTTTCTGATTTAATTTTATGCTATTGTACTAGACTTTTTGTTGTACTGTACTTACTGTTGGGCTTGTATTTTTGGCCCCTTTCTTTTCACCACTTACTATTGTTTACAGTTTTACTTTATGCTTACTTCTAATGCGTACTATTTTGTGTTTTTTACTATATAAAGGCAATAACTTCCCTTTTTATTGGGATTTACACCTTTGGTGCTACTCTCTAGCCCCTGCCCTATTGAAGGCGGGTTTGGGGTAGTCACATCATAGGCCCCGAGGACAGGTCGTGGGAAATTTGTATTAGAGGAGTCAATTCTACCACAGAACTCAGGACTCTGATTATTCTTTTCTATGAATCAATAGTGTTAAGAGTATTGTGTGTGGTTATCAGTCTAGGGAGTCCAGTGTTGGTGCGGAGGCCGACGTATCCATACACCAGGACACTGACCTCTGATTTCCTACTGAGTGCACGAAAACACTGATTTCATGTGTGTTTCAAAAGTTTTCTTCGTGATTACTTTGTGTAAGCACACCAGGTATACTGTTTAAACTGTGGCGCAACTGTTCCTTTTTAGGATGTCCCCACGAAGTCATCAATCTAGGGTTTCGAGTTATGTGCGATATGGTAGCCCACCAAGCGATGATGCCTCGGTGAAGGGCCCCATCACAGCGGAGGCACCAGCGGTACCACTACCCGCTGGGCCACTGATACTACCAGCCCCAAAAGCAGAGAGTGCACGCTGCCTGAGTGCGTTGCACAAGTTTTAGTGACAGAAGATGCCTAGTTTCCACAGAGAGATAAACCCTCAGGCATCTGAGGATTGACTAGAGGCTATCGTCAGAGTCTTTAGATTTGTTGGGACACTATCCAACCTTATGGTGATCCTTTCCATGAGTATCCTACACGTAGTAGCAGGTAGATGGTGGAGTCTGATGCTCCAGGTGCATGATGAGGCATCTTTACTTTGGACAGACTTCAAGACTCTCTTCCGCTTGGAGTTTGTTCTAGATACCCTCCGTGCGGTGCAGATTCCGGAGTTACTTCATCTGCAGAAAGGAAGCATGACAGTATCTCGGTACTCAGCAAGGTTCACTGACCTCTCACGCTACATCATAGAAATGGTGTGGGACCCATTCTTTAGGGCCCAGACATTCGAGCAGGGACTGAGGAACGAGATCAACACTTCGACGATTCCCCTCGGCATCTCGACACAGGTGGGGGTGCTGAAGCGAGCCCTTCTAGTGGAGAGATTTCTCGCTGAGCAGTTTCCAGCGGCGAGACCCACCACAGGACAACACGTAGCGGAGTCTTTTGCAGCCGAAAATAGACAGTTGATGCAGAGGTCCAAGAGGACCAGGCCATCAGGTGGGTGACCTCAGGATACTAGGTCCAATGTGCGAGAACACGAAACAAATCCATTCATACAAGGAGAACACAATGCTATGCATGCAGTGGGAAGGGTAACATGGCTCAAGATTGTCTGACCCTTCCAGAAGATGAGAATCAGGCAGTAGAAAAACCATCTAGTCACAGGAAGTGATTCGACCGTGGAGGTCCGCTGGGAGCGGGTGGACGTGGTAGAGGAGCTGATCAAGCAGCATGTGGACAAGAGCGGGACTAGCTTCATTGTTTTCATTGTTTGTGGATGATTTGTGTCTTTGTACTTTGATCTACAGTAATAAAAGACACTTTTCTTTGTGACTTTTTCATTCCTACCCTTTTCATGTGGTTGATACTGAGAGGTTTCAGTTCAAACCGTTTACTTGACCCTCACGTTTGATATTCCTACGAGAGGAGACCCAGTGAACACACACTGATGCCGATAGTGTGACTCAACCATTATAGGTGAGTGTAATGGTTGGATCTCATAGTAGTAGCGTCGAGTCCTTAAGACGTCATCCATGGAATAATTATCACCTTTCATGTTAAGATTGACTATTTTAGGCAACGGGCGTGGTTCATCCAGGGGATGAGACCGCATTTCCCTTTTTGGAAACAGAGAAATATTAGTAGCTCTTATAGGACGTACTATGGTACCAGCTGCACTATAGGAGGAGGTACTGAGGGAGTTCCACACATCCCCTAAAGCAGTGCATCTAGTAGTTCCAATGATTTATTAGGACCACAGATGGCAGCATTGGTGGCCGGGTATGAAAAAGCCTATAGTAGAGTTTGTTTCATGATGCCTCACTTGTTAGAAAGTGAAGGTAGAGCACCAGGTACCGATGGGATTGGTTTATCACTTAGAGGTTCTGGAGTGGAGGTGGGATGGGATATCCATGGATTTTATGAAGGGGATTCCACGTACATCCAGAGGACACGACTCTATCTGGGTGATTGTCGACCGACTCACCAAGTCGGCCCACATCCTACCGATCAGAGAGCAGGGCTCAGTAGAGAGCTTGGGATGCCTCTACGTTTAGGAGATCGTATGGCTTCATGGTATTCCATCATCTATCATTTCCCATCGTGATTACTGTTTCACTTCCTGGCTATGAAAGGGGTTACCGGAGGCTTTCGGGACACATCTTCACTTGAGCACTGCCTTCCATCCTCAGACGGATGCCCAGACTGAGAGGAGCATTCAGTCTCTTGAGGACATGCTCCGTGCATGTGTCCATGACTTGGGTCGCAGCTAGGAGGATCTTTTACCCTTAGTGGAATTTTCGTACAACAACAAATACAACTCCACCATAGGGATGACACCTTATGAGGCACTCTATTGATGACCTTGCAGATCACCTCTATTCTGGACTGACCCACGAGAGTCAGCAATTTTAGGACCATAGATGTTTCAGGCTACAATGGAGAAGGTGCAGATCAACCAGGAGCGGATGAAGACTGCACATAGCAGACAGAAGTCCTATGGTGATAGAATACAGAGAACACTGGAGTTAGAGGATGTCGACCATGTTTTCCTATGGGTATCACCTCGACGTGGTCTATGGAAATTTGGTTGGGGTGGCACGTTATCTCCACAATTAATCGGACCATTCCAGGTCCTCAGCAGGGTAGGTGAGATGGCTTACCGTCTGGCCCTTCCACCTCAATTACACCGGGTGCACGACATCTTCCATGTATCTCACCTGAGGAGATATGTGTGCAAACCTTCCCACATCATATACCACAGGGATCTAGACATCGATGACCATGTGACATTCTCGATAGTTCTAATGGAGATCGAGGATCGATAGGAGCAGTTCCTACATGGGCAGTCAATTCCTGTGGTGCGCATTCGATGGCAGCACGGGAACCTCCAGGAGAGCACTTAGGAGCGGCAGCCAAAGATGAAAGCTCAATACCCCCATTTGTTTCCCTAGTTTGAATTGTAGCTTTACTGGGATATAAAGACCTTAGGTGGGGGTAATATAATGACCCAGAAATTTTGAAGAAATTTTTTTTTATAAATTCATTGAAATTTTTCGAGTCCGTAGTTTCTGACGGCGCCTGATTCCAAAACCCGGTGTTCACAGAATAAACTTTTGAAGTTTTCTACTGGTACGTTCAGTAAACATACGTTCGGGTTTCACTATCTTTTGAACCGGTGATCGGAATTGTAAACTGAGGACATCGATGAACTCACAGTGCAGGTATTCTCTTAAGGGGACCTTTACTACAATTGCATTTTATTTGGGTTAAGAGTTAATTTTTGGGGATTTATAATAAAATAAATAAAATATGTAATACACAATTTTATTTATAGATGTTAGTTATTTCTGCCCAAGGGAAGTTAGAGGTGGGTCTGACACCCACATAACCTCCCATGAGATCATATTTGTGAGGTGGGGCCCACCCGAGCCCTAAGCATTCATCTCCCCATAACTCCCCTCAACTATCTTAAACCCCCTTGTTTAATTTGACAACTCCCCATTAATTATGTGATCACTTCACCTCCCACTCACCCATTAAATATTTTGACAACACTTTTAATTAATGGATTGAAGCCTCCAATTAATTAGTTAATGATTTTTAATTTTAAAAATTCATGTGTGAATAAAATAATAGCCTTAGGTTTTATTTTATTTTGGAACTTTTTGCGTTGAGTGGATTTTGGGAGAGCTCTAGATAATTACAAGAAGGAATTCCTCTATTCAACGAAGAACACCGACCATCCAATGAAGAACCGTCGAAAAATGGCGATCATCTCCTTCGATCTACTTCCAAGCCAAAGGAGAAGGATCTATCAGCAATGAATGCTGACGACGCGCCATCCTCGGCTCCTTCTTCCTCGATGTCAACGAGTTGACGCCGTCGCCCCGCGACGCCGTTTTCCATGATGTCCGATTACTGTGAACCTTATTTCGAGGTAGGAGTCTAAATCCTTTCCATACCCATTTTACGTCATTTAAATTACTGTTTGAATACCAAATGGCATCACCATAACATGGGGGAATTCAGAAAACACCAACACGGCCGAATCATCCCCATTTTGATATTTTTTGGATGACGATGGGAGCAGACAATGGCGACCGGCAACGAGCCGGCCGTGAAGAAGGGGACCGGCGGTACATGGGCCTCCAGGTGGATAGGAGGGTGCAACATCTCCACGCTATGCCATGAAGAGTTATGGCCAGGACGAGCCTCAACGGAGGCATGCGACGCCATCGCGCCTCGCGGAGGGCCGCGACGGAGGGGCAGAGATCCATCGCGCCACGGGTGAGAGAACCCGCGGCCTATTGATGTGGTGGGTAGGGAGGGGCGGCCAACTGAGCTGGCCACCATTGCGCTTCCAGGCGGATCCCAGCCGGGTTCGGCGGAGAGAAACCAGCAACCACCAGTTCCATCACAGGGAGACGGGGGGCGTAACACCCCAGTGTTTGACTTTGGCGGGGCCCGCAGGATGCCGCCGCCACCTGGTAACACTGTCCAGGTGGGCCTTCCAATCCCAGCCACACGGCTAGTCCACCGTGGCATGCGGGCTGGGCCACCACGCCACGCGGGCTGGGTCGCCGTGCAGGCCCGTCCGGCGCCCTGGGCCGGGCCGGCGCCCCGGACCGGTCCGCCTTGCTGGGCTGGGTCGCAACCGATAGGTCGGGCCATTCCCTACCGGGCCAGACCCAGACGTGGTCCCGTTCAACACGGTTCAGGCCGACACAGGGCGGGTTGGGCCGGGTCGGACCGGACCCAAACCCCCCTCTTCGGGCAGTTTTCGGTTATTTGCCCATAACATTCGAAACAGACCTCCGATCAACGCACTGTCAATTGTGTAGGATTACATGGATTGAGATGGTCATTTTGGTATATTACCCTCAAGGTTTTGGTGAAGTTTGTGTATGGCCGAGTTGGTTCGAACTCAAAACCAACTGGGTGCTCGGAGCGGAAATGCTTTTAACTTATGGACCAGTCGTCTGATTGACGTGCCGTCAACTATGTTGGTTTACGTTTTATGAGATGGTCCTTTTTGAATACTCCGAAAAGAATTCGTTTGAGATTGGAGTATGGTCGGGTTGGATTGTACCGAAAATCCAACCGGGACCTAGGAACAGAAAAGCCAATAACTCACAGACCGGATGTCCGATTGATATGCCGTCTGTCGCATTGGGTTCCTTTTGATGAGACAGAACTTCGGGATACATAAAATCAGGACTTCATGATAGTTGATATATCGACCAATTGGCTCGAGGAGAGGACCCTCCCGAAATCGAGTGTGTTGTGTGAGGGAACACTAGAGGAGCCTGCTATAGTGACTACTACCGTACTGGAATCCTCTGTGGGTTCGACAGTGATGACAACTGTACTTGGATCTTCTGTGGGTTCGGTAGCGATGAATACTATACTTGGATCCTCCATTGGTTCGACATCAATGACTACTGTACTTGGATCTTGTGTGGTTTCGGCAGCGATGACTAATGTACTTGGATCCTCTGTGGGTTCGGTAATGATGATTATTATACTTGGATCCTCTGTGGGTTCAGCAATGATGATTACAATACATGGATCCTTCGTGGGTTTAGCAATGACTAATTCTTTATTAGGATCCTATATGGGTTTGGCGGAGGAGAAGATTCAAAGGCTACATTGAATCATCTCCACCTCTCTTCGTGAGTTGTATACATATCTGAGATGAGTCTTGACTTTTAATCAATATCATCGATGTGATTGACTTATTTCCTGTGTGGACTAGGTTGTGCTTGGGATCGAGAGTTTGAGTCGAACTATGATTGATGACTTACGTATATGTTTGGGCATATACCTAAGTAGAGTTAGTTGATACTACATGATTGTATCTTTCCTTTTTGGTTTAGATTTTGTGGATTATGGGAGACCTTCAGGGGTCTCAGGGTCCCTACTAAGTATTGTTATACTCACCCTGGGCTATGACCGCACTACGTTATTTTGCATGCAGACGATAGAAAACACTGATCGTGGTAGAGACTTATGGACATGGACGGTACCCGGATGTGGACCACTTAGCAGGACGTACATGGAGTGGACAGACGGACCCGAGGTGCTGAGGAGACCATCTGTACCCACCCTTCAGGTAGGATTCCTGGTGGACGACTCAGTGGTTATTGCATTACTTTATTGTTGTTGTACTAGACTTTCAGTTGTACTGTACATACTGTTGGGCTTGTATTTCCGTCCCCATTCATTTTATCACTTACTTTTATATACAGTTTTACTTTGTGCTTAATTTTGTTGCGTACTCTGTTGTGTTTGTTTACTATATAAAGGCAATGTCTTCCCATTTTATCGAGATTTAATACTTTTGTGCTAGTCGCCAGCCCCTGGCCTATAGAAGGCAGGCTTGGGGTAGTCACGACACGGGCCCTAAAGACGATACGTGACATAACATTGGAAGTTTAATCATATAATACATATATATTAGAAACATTCCTTTCAGGAGAGATAATGAATATTCTTCGTTTATTTTTCATAAACAAATTGTTTACTTTTACTTATGGAAATTGTATATCCATTCCAAGAAATGAAATGATTGTAAATCAATAGTACATAAGTTCAATTCATCCATGGTTTTGATACTTTCCAATATGTAGGGAAATATAATAATATTTTTATATATGAATATTCCAGTATCACCTTCTGGTGGTTTTCATTTATTGCACATGGATATTTTTAGTCATAGAAACACTCAATGTCAATGTGGAAAACATGGTGTGAATATTTTAGTTAATTATGAAACAAGATTTGGAGGACATTTTTTTACCTTTTATATCTAATGAACTCTATTATATAATTTTTTTTCTTTGATACAAAATTTGATTTACCAAAATGTTTCTACTATCAGAAGTCATACAGGTGGATAATTTTTAAATTCCTATTTCAAAACATTCTGTAATGAAATAGACATTACTCGTTATTTTTATATTCTAAGAACACATCAACATAAAGTTATTTTATGAAGAAAGAATAGATATCTTTAGGAAATTAAAAATTATATACTGAATAAATATTCTATGGATATTTTTTAGGTAGTCGTCGTTCATATATATTGTAACATAATAAATATTGTATTACTTCAACTTGTTTTTAATAAATCTCAGAATTAATTATAGACATATAGAAAGAATTTTTTTATTATGTTAGTGTTTTTATTTTAATTATTAATATGGAATACTATATGTCATGTTAAAAAAATTATTCAAAATATGGTGAATGATTTTTCTTATCTTATTCCAAAAATACGAAGGCATATTGTGTATTTAGTAAAACTTATAACTATATTAATGTAACATTAAATGTTATATATGGTGAAAATGATATATACTTGTCTTAGAAACATTTTAAAATTACACCAGAAAACAATGATTTGGGAAATTTTATTCTTCCATATACTTGAATCAATCCAATTATGTGTGACATACTAGAAATAATTCTAATGGTAGTTCATTTAATTGATGTTTATTTAATTGAAGTGAACCTATTAGAATAAGAAAATATTTACTTTTTTCTAAATATCATTCAATCAGGAGAAATAATATTACTGATATTATCATTGGTGATTTCACTCAAAACAATTTAACTCATAGTCCTATATATATTGAGTGTGAAGATATTCGATTACTATCATATCATTATTATAAAATGAAATGTTAACCCTTAGGTAATTGATGTCGGATAGGTTCCTACCCAATAAAATCAATAAATTATAGTATAAAAATTCTTGTACACTATTTGATATAAATAGTTTTCTTCTGGTTGTAGGAGTCAAATGGGTCTATAGAAATTATTAAAATGAAAATGGTGTTTTTTATAGAATTTAGTGAAACTTGATGAAATTTTACATAATCAAGAAGATAGAATATATTATTTTGAATCTTTTACACCAATATTAAAGCAATACAAAATTTCACTATATATATTTTACATCTTTTATGATTAATATCTATTACAATACACAAACACACTTGAGGATTATAATGTAATAGTGAATTTGGAAAATTGGAAACATAAAGAATTGTTTGAAAAGTGAGATATGTCATCTACCACTATGTTTTTTATTACTATAATCCTTGTTATAGATATTGTACATAACACCATTATTCATATCATTGGGAAATTTAACATAATAAATAGTGAGATAAGATTCTTTGTTTGTTTAAACAATAGTGATATCCATATTAAATGAGAATGTTGCTGTGAGAACATGAGAATAATGTATAAAAAACATACCCTTCATATCATAGATCATAACAATGACTATTTTTATATATATTGGTATTTCATATGACATGAATCATAGTGGAATCAATGAACAAGAACTCTAAGATCATAACATTATCATTAGATATAGATTTGTGACATATACAGAATCATATATAATCATATGCCAAGGATACCCACCAATTCATTTATATATTTATTGGCTTGGGATAACCACTCTTGTACCTAATTAAATATTGGGATATCCTCTTTCATATACTATTTTTGTATTTGTATACCTCCCATGTACCCTATTTCAGGCATGGGATAACTTCTCATGTATCCGTTGAGATTATATAACATTAATCATTTACCAAATTAATGGTGGGATATGTAGGTTCCACCCATCAAATAATGTATAAATTTTTGTGACACAAGTTCAGATAAGATTCATCACTCAGTACCCATGGAAGGAAATAGGTTTAACATATAATTTAATGATAGAATAACTAATAGAAATGTAATTGGTTTCATAATAATTTCATCATTCCATCATATGATGACCCATGGAAAATATATGGGTTTCATAAATATAATGTAATCATAAAAATAAACCATTCAGTTAAATAATAATAATGGTATATTTGAATAATATACCCAATAAACCATAAGTAAAAAAAATTATTTAATCTTAGATAGATCATTATTTTGAATGAAACATCACATGAAATGTTTATTGGGAACGTGAGACTTCTCATTATTTAAAATAATTTTTATTTTTTAAAAAAACATTTATTTAAAAAAAATTAATATTTTAAAAGAATATTTAATACATTGTGTGGTCATGATGTAATAAAATATTATTCATGTCGTATGGGTTAAAACAAAGATTCCGTCCACTTTTTTCTAAAAAAAATATGGAATTGTTTTTGAAAAGTGAACACAGATTCCATTTAATTATTTTTAAAAATATTATAAAATAGGGAAAAATATTTTTAATAAATTATTAATATAATGTTATAAAATTAATTATAAGAAATTAGAAGACATTGATATGGAATAAAAAGGGTTTCCAACCAAATAGTAAAATAAATTCAGTTTACTACAAGAAAATTTATTTTTTAATCATGAGTATATCAAGTGATTAAAATGAAAGGTAAATATTTATTCGAATTATATAAACATAGTATAATAATATTCATTATTTTATAGATATATGGTTCATAATATTTTATAATTATAAGAATAAACATAAAGAATATTGATAAATGATGATATTTTATGATAAAACTATTACCACTTTGGTATCATTGAATCACAAGGACCATGAAATAATACAATTTAATGAGTCATAAAATATCAAATGAATAAATAAGTAAAAGATATTACATGTCAAATAGTCCATATATACATGTCATTAAAAAATAAAGATATATAATATAACAAGTTACAATAAAGGATGATCGAGAAAAAAATTGATTACATTAAATATTGAATTCCTTCAAACTCATTAAAAAAATCCTATATAATTAATATAATTTTATTTTACATCAATTAAAAATAAAATAAATAAATAAATAAATATATTATATAATATAATATACATAGTATTTATGATCTTTTATGACTATTTTATTATAAATTTTATGTTAAATTCACGTTTCATGCAATAACTGCATTGTTTTTTGTGTATGTTTTTATTAATTATTGTGTATCATCTTACATTGATAAGGACTCAATTATATCCATGATTATATAAATTAAATTAATACAGTATATATTAAGTATAAATATATTTATATTGATCAACTAACATTAGATATAGAAAATGAAATACATCATTTAAGGAGATGTCATACCGTACGAACGAATATTTACAGTTATATGTTCTCGATAGATTAATGTAAACAAAGTTAAATAATAATATATTATTATTATTATATAATATTATTATTTAATATTTATCATGTTGTTTCATTAAATTTATCATTATTTTCTTTTGTGTAAATCATGAATGAATCACATCCTTTCGTTAGGTAGTAGTCCATCGTACATAGAAGGGACATTATTTGATTCCTATATAATGGAATGAAATAAGTTATCTATGATTTAATTATTATATAAGTATAATAATATCATAAATATCATATATAAAAATTTAATTCATCATTATATAAAGCCATGAGATGTGTATATGGAAAACGAATAACATCGGTTCCTGAGGTGTTAGTCTGCCGTAAACTCGAGTAATGATTTAAAAAAAATTTATTGAATAGGATATAGTTTTAGTTAATTAAATAATGAAAACATAAAATTATATTTAAATTTTATTATTTTATAATATCACCATGGTTTAATAATAATTGATGTATCTGGAGGAAAAAATAAAATAAAAATCTCGGCTATGGGTGTTACCTCAACTTTAGAAAAATTCATTTGGATTGCACCAAAATGAATCATATGATAGATTTAATACAAAAATATAGATAAATTTAGGGGATAATGGAAATATGGATTTTATTTGGGTAGTTCTAGGAAGAACCAAATGGCTTTTGATATGTTAATAAGAGAGGAGAGTGGGTCTCCTTTTAGAAGTGAGGTGAGTGGCATACTTCTATTTTTTGAAAATAAAAAGGTGTACCCGTGATATTAACATGGTACAAGGATTGAAAATGACAAAATAACAATCATAGAATTCATATTTTCTAAATATTCCCATAAAAGTGGAGTTTAATATATTTTGGGTCATTTTTAAACTTATAGTTTTAGTTTAACCCATGGAAAACTAATTTTTTCCTTAATTGTGGTAAATAATTTTTATTGTTTTACAATTCATTATGGTAAATAAACTCGTTGAAATTATTTGAAAATAATTATCATAATGAATCCAAATATTTTATTTATTTTTCAAAATTCCATTATAAAATGCACAATTTTAAATTATTATTAATTTTGCAGACCGGACAAGAAAATAGTTTTTGAAAGAGAAAATGTTTGAGAGTTCAAAATGATTTGAAATTACTATTAAATATTTAAATTATTTCAGTGAAATAAATATTATTAGAGGATATATAATTTATCTATTTTTATTTTTAAAACCATTTTAATACTAAAACATCCTTTTAAATTATATAAATGAAAATGTTATTTTCAATAAAACACATTATTTTTCAGTATTTTCTGAAAAATTAAACTTTTCAGAAAAATAAAAAAAATTAACCCTAAGATAATTTTTACTTGATTGTTAAAAAATGAATATTATTTTATAGAATTAATTTTATAAGGTATTCATAAGTTAATTTTATTATTTATTACAAAAATAAAGAAATTTTTTAGAAAATAGTATTTTCGAAGCATATAATCACTGTCAAAAATTAAGTATTATTGATTCATTATGTTTTAGTTATATGTAACCATTATACATAATATGTAAAAATTATTTATTACCATTAGTATTTCTATGTTTAATTGATTTTTTTAATAATATCATTCAAATAATAATATTTACAATATATCATTGGTTTTAAAAACTCAGTGTTATGTGTAACACACATAATCTCTATTTTTCTAATTACAAATGATAAAATCGTGGTTTTTCGTAATGAAATATAATATATATTTTGTGTTTAATATAATATATTGAATAAATTTAAATTATTTGATGAAATAATTCATACAGACATAGGGTGTTACATTATAACCCGTTAAAATGAATTTATCCTTCAGAGTCCATCACTCATATAATAAATAGTGAATGTACTTAATCTTCAAAATATCATCATGTTCCCACATAGTTTACTCAAATAGGTTGTTTCACCAATAAATCATTAACTTGGGGTATGGTATTTTTTTGTAAGTATTCTCTGTTCGATTCGGAATCTCTTTCTGTTATCCCACATAAGAAAGATCCTTCTCCAGTGGTATGACCTATATGTTCCATAAATGTGAAGGATCGGTTGTGTACATAATTATGAGATATAAATGGATGAAAACAGTAATATTATATTGGGTTGGTGGAAGAAAAAACATATACGCTACCATCCCAGTATGATCAAGAATTAAAATGGGAACGATATAACTAGGGGTTAGTCTCACTTTCTTCTCAAATATCAAAACATTTATCCATGAAAAAATGCATAGAAACATCATGTATATAATATAAAAATTGAGATCATATCGATGATTATTAGCATAATTTTAATTTGAATTTATTTCCACAGTTAAATGTTCTAGAATGGATCTAATATTATGTACCATGTTTTAGCTATTTGAGGTCCCAATAGATTGAATTATTAGACTTCATTCCACTATTATAGATCTATAACTTTATTTCTGTATAGTGATTCATTAATTTCCATATGGATTATTCTGTAGAAGATATTATTATATGAAAAACCTACTATAAGAAGGTGTTGATCCCAAAAAGAATTAAATTTAAGATTAAAATATAATAACATATCCTCTAGGGTATGGATTTCTCTCTCTAGATTTACATCTTTTTGAGGATGATACATAGGGATATAAGTTAACTCAATATCAATATATTCCAAATGAAATCAACAAAATATTAAGGTAATCCTAGGATACTGATCAAATGCAATTTAATATGGTACTCCATGAAACATTGACACATCCATAATGTATATCCTTAAAAGATAATATAGAGAGAAATAATCAATGGTACAAATGATGTGTGATAAAATTAAAAGATTATTTACTACAAAAAATATAGAATTATAAACTTTTGACATTTTTTTGGAGTCCAACGAAAAAATACATGGTGATGTTTTCCAATTTATATAATGGTATGGGTTATGGATGTAACATCTATTGAAGATGGTTCCCTAGAACAAAAAATTGTGTACTTAATGATATGCTATATTCATAGATTTGAATACTGATAATCATTTTGTCACATAATGATTGTTCTTCACCATATCATAGTAGGTGATAATTTCCTATTAGCAGATGTCACACCAAAAGGACTTAGTAGTTCCCCACTATGATGAGAACCCAAAAGTGATAAAAAAAGTATTCTTAAATATATGTCATATAGATGGATGAAATCATTTTAGGGACACAGTTGATTTTGGATATCATGGTTTGACACTCTTAAGAAATTTATGAATCTTTTTATGGTTTACACCATTGGTAATATCTAGTATGACAAATTATGAGATAAAGACCCACCGGTAAGAAATCCACATTTATATGTTTCACTGGATGTTCCTTTATGTGGAAATGTGTATTGATCCTTAATCTTAAATTTTATTATTAATAAGTTTTATGAATTTCATAATTTTATATATTGATGAAAACATTGAAGAGATATGTTCGATGTGATGTAGGATATGTTGGGTGAATCAGGAGTAATATTTAATTAATGAATAATGAGATAAATGATTTTCACCTTTCATGATTTAACCGAAATTAATATTCAATCCATTTGATAGAAATTATATATAAAAAATTTATTCATGTAAATGGTGTTCTATTAGAAAAATCTATTTCATGGAATTAAAAGAAAGGTACATCGAACACATAGGTTGATGGAGCCACAATGAATCCTGTAAGATTAATGATATCTTGATAAAGTTATTATGTTACACAATATGCATCCCTAAGAGGTATTAGGCCATTTTGGAATTAATTTCTATCCTTATGGGTTACTTTGTGTGTTGCTAGTTTCTATCCTTGGACTTTAGAATTCTTTTCCTATTTCCAATGAGAAAGAGGCCTATACGGTTAACACTAAGTGAATAAAGAATCATAGTTTAATAATATGTTATTATTTATTATATTATAAGTTGAATAAATATTATTTAAATTCATGGTTCAATAATTACTCATCTTTTCTAGATCACATATATTCTGTCATATGGTATTTGAGATAATATTATGTGAGGGGAATAAGTAAGAAAAAATTATTTTCTATTTAGTGAATATTAAACTTATTTATTTATTAGAGAATAATGTAGTGATATTTATTTAATAAATAATTATGCATTAGTAAAAACATGATAAATATTTTTTTAGGAATGACATAATGGGTTTAATGGTCTGGTAAGAAATAATATATATTGAATATTATTTGAATAAATAATATTTTATTTTATTTTCATGATAAAGAAGATGTTGATAAATAATAATAATATTACTATTAAAGACATGGGGTTCTATAAGTATTTAATAAATATAAAAGGGAACTTGTAAAAAAATTATTTAAAACCCATAGGGGTATATAACTCCATAATATAATTTTTCATCAGAACCAATTCATTTTTTTGAGAATAATGAATCCAATAATCATCTCCAAGTTCTATATATATCCATTTTCCAACAACACTCCCCACAACAAAGAGTGATATTCATCTACCTCCCACTGTCGGGTCAATAGATTTCACGGAGAATTATTTAGAAATGATTCTCATAGAGATCAAAGGCAAACAATTCACATGATATGATCTGCCTTTCTACATCCAAGAGATACCTTAGTCAATGTTCACATATTTGTGGAACATGTCTTGATCACTTCTAGAGGGAATCAACTGTTGATTACTACAATGAAATAACAATAAAACTTAGATATGTTCTTATATCCCTAAATAATGAAATAATCTTGACAAAGTTATTATTTAATTGATTAAATTAATTATAAAGAATTTGTGATTACCATACACTCTGGTTCTGCTGTTTTTCGCATTGTCTTTTTTCATTGATTAAATTATATATATCATAATGTTTATCATTAGGTAAAACTTAGAATGATCATCAATAATGAAAGAAAAGAACGTTTTCCCTGAACCAACACATACTTTTTCTATTCTGAAAACCTAGAAGTGGAATCATAGTGGACAAAAAATTATTTAATATTATTTAATGTTTATTGATTGATTTACACATTTTTTATTTAGTTTTCTATTAATGTTTAATCATTCATTAATCCAAATTATGAGAAATATTTTTTCCTCTTTAATTTCTTGTAAATATAATCTTATCAAATAATTTTATGAACTAAATGAAATTTAAGGTATATTTTGGTGGCATCGAGGACTCTACCCAGATAATAGAATAGTAGGAACCATGTAACCAGAAGGTGTACTCCATGTACTAGTTTTCAATGATCAAAAAATTAATAAAAACTTAATTCAAGCAATCTGAATTTATTATGCACATTGTATATAATTATAAACCACATTTTGAATAGACGGTTTTTGTACAAATTCATCCAGAGTACATGTTGAGTAACTATGGTATACATCGTGTTGTCTTTTAGTCACCGAATGACTATCTATCATCTTTCTAAACCTATATAATTGGTAACCATGTAACTCAAATACCTTAGGAATCATAGCCCTTGTCCACACCATATAATCCATATTTTTCCATGGAATTTTTAAAAATCGAGTCCCTATGAATGTTACAAATATAGATGGTGAGGAAACATATAGTCCATATAGTTTTAATGTACAATCCATTTCCTTTTTCCAAATTATATAATATTTATATTAATTTATTACATTGATTAAACTAGATCAAGTACATTCTTTCTTGTTTTCATTAATTATGTAGAACATTACATGATATTTTTTTAATATATATAGTTGTTTAATTAATTTTTACATATTGTTGGGATCAACATATCATGTAAAATTGATATTACAGTTATTACACTACATTAATTGAAGCATAACATGTGTTAAAAAAATCATGTAATGTGTGTAATCATTATGTTCATAGTACACATCATGAATTTATGTAAAAAATTGCGTCTTCCACATGTCACAAGAGTTTATAGTATTTGAGTATAATAAATTTTGGGTTGTTTAGATGGGTAATCACCATGCTTCCACCAACGTTCATTTATTTATAGTGTCAATTTTATATAAATTTATTTATTTTATTAAAAATAATAAGGATGAGAATATCAATGAAATTTGAATTATAATTAAGATAAATTAATTGATTCATTAAGAAGATAATTAATTGATTCAAGAACATTTTATCATATATATGAATGATTGTAAATGAAATTTATTTTTATTAAATTCCAAATTAATTTCATGCTAGTGGATAAGCATGATCTCAGACCAAGTCCTTTGTATGTTATTGGTTCCATTAAATTTATCATTAAATTAAATTGTTGATATTACTATGATCTGCCATATCATTATAAAAGTGTCTGTTCTCCCATGTGTTCCTTTATGTAAACCCCTTCCCCTCACCTACGTGTGAGGAAAAGAATATGTAATGGATTGAACTTCTAATCTATTGGAGTAATTACAAGAATGGAGACAAGATGAATCCAATCCAAAAAGGAACATAGTTAGATATGTGGATATATACAACACAGACCATAATTGTTTTAAGGTGTTTTACCCTAGGTCAAATATTACATTATCATCCTCTAGATAATCTAACCATTAGTAAAATACCCAGACTATAAAACATTATTATTTTATTTCTATTAGGTTTCATGCTTATTTCATTAAAGATGTTTTTTAATGACCACAAGAATTAATGAATTATAAACCATGAAATATAGAAATAGATTAAAAGGTCTTATGTGTAAATATTTTCTATAACATGGTTAATAACCTAAGTGAATTAAATTAATATTAACATGAATTTAGTAAATATAATTAATGTAAATGTACACATAATAGTGTAAAATCCATTAATAATATACATTTAGTTAGTATAGAATTCCACTACTTTAGTTAAAACCTAACCATAGTTCAATATTTATAACTTCCCATGTTTGGGTGATTTCAATTATATGGGAATTATAACTAGATTTTTTTTGGGTTTATATATCCTAGTTGAAATCAAGGGTTGAATTTCAGAGAAGGAATCGGGGTAACATGGATGAAAGGGTTGAAGAAATCGAATTTAAGGATTTTATGATCAAAGAGTCTACTCAAGAAATCAAGGAACTATGAGTTAATATTAATGTAATTTGTAATGACTGCCCAAATCTATTTAATTTACTTGGCCAACCAATTTTGTGGTAATAAAATTGGGAATAATGATCCTTCCCACTATAATGTTTTAGAAATAGAATATTCTTAAGAAAATGGTGAGGGATATTTTTTTCGAAAAAATAAATGGAGATTAATAAATTTAATATTTATTAATTTATAAAAAATTTCACATAAAAAGTAAAAAAAAATTCTCTCATATTATTTTCAGAAACAAAGATAAAATGAATTTAAATATATCACTATGATCCATACATGAGAATGAAAACTATATGACCAATAAGAAGTTTTAGGAGTGTAAAGGGTTTTATTATTTATTTTTCTCCATGAAATGAAATTAAATGTACCAGAAGAACCAATTACCTATGTGCATGGAGATGAGGCTAGTGATGAAGAGTTAACTATATTTGAGAAACAATTGAATGATTACATATATGATTAGTTTTTCCTTCTATCATCCATTACCAATGTGATTTTGAACCAACATGAGGACATGGAGGCATATGGCAGGACATCTCACCTTCATGATCTCTATTAGTAGAATGAATGACAAGAGCTTTATGAGATATTCAATGCACTATTTGTAATGAAACATAGAGATTCAGTTCAAGCTAGGCAACAAGTGTTAAATAATAATGGTTACATTGAATTCTTAGACTTATTTGGTATTAATTTCACAGATGAGTTCCCCATAGATCTCATACATTTATCACTAACGAAGAAAATATCAAAATTTTATTATTAATTATAATTTTATCAATAATGAGAAGATTCATTTATAACAAATTACTTTGATACATTGATTTGATAAGGACATAGTGAGTGAGAAACCTAAGGTCCTCTTGGTAAATAAGAAAATAAATAAAAAACAGAAGGGGATGAAGATTCATATCAAGTCTAAAGATGATTAAATGCATCCTTTTATGAATATAATAATATAGAGATAATGTAAGGAATATAAGGAAGTAAGCATTCCTTATGGAAAGAAATGACACCAGATGAGGAACAACACCCAAAATCATGGGGATGATAATGGTGTGTTTTTTTATCAAATATAATGTTTTAATATTTATACAATGGATACAAGATACAACCTTTGATTCTCACATATGTGTCTTAATATGGGAACAACTAATATTTTGAAGTGTTTCTACTGGAGAGGTGGATTTTTGAGCTGAAAATGGTGTGAGGATGGACGATCTATTGACTGTTTATTACTAGCATTCATTACTAACTATAATGATATTGGTTTTAAGGGATTACAAGTATGTACAAACTATTACCGGGATAATTATTTCTATATAATTCTTAGATATTGAGGGATTTATTTTCATATTTTCGAAATAAAAGATATTCCTTTTAAAAAGACAACATATTTTATTGTATACATCATTTAAATAATGGTCCTTATGTATTTCATTTTAAAAACCAATAATTGTAAATAGGTAATGAATCTGGTTCGCATGAATATTACAACACCCTTCAATTACATCACCTTCTTGTTGATGTAAACCGGAAGAGTATGAAAAATCTCTATCAATATAGTTATTTAGAATCTTTCATGGTAAAAAATAATGAAATATGTATATCTTGTTTACATGTAATAATGTACAAAACACATTTTGGTAGATTGGGGGAAAGGACCATAGAAAATATAAGAATGGTACACACTGATGTGTGTGGAGAATTTATAGTAGAGGTTAGAGGTCATAACAGCTACTCCATAATATTTACTAATGGTATGATTTGATATGGTTTTGTATTCTTTATGAGAGATGAGTCCGAGTCCATTATGAAATTCGGTGAATTAAATAATGAATTAAACAATCAACTCTGAAATAAGATAAAGAAGATTCGACCATATTGATGTGGTGAATATCTTAAACAATATTATATTGAATTTCTAAACGAGTTTGAGATTCAATCCAAACTCACTCCCTCTTACACACAAAGTGTAATGGTGTAGTGAAATAAGGAACCATACCTTGTTAGAAATGGTATGGTCAATGATGATTCATACAGATCTTCCATTATCATTTTAGGGATATACATTAAATAGAGTAGATATATATTAAACTATGTACCAACTAATTTATAAAAATTAATTCCATTTGATATATGGAGTGGATATAAATCCATTTTGTCACATGCACATGTATGATGTTGTGAGGATTTTTTAAGGCCTTCTTAGGTAAAAAAAGCACACAGGGGCACAAAGATTATCCTTATAGGGAATCTTATGGAAATAAATGTATACTACCTATTAAAACCCTCATAAAATAATATAAATATTTATTGAAAATATTTTCTTCTTGAGAGGTAAAAAACCTCAATAAGGATAATGGGAGAAAGATTGAATTCAATGAAGTTGATGCTCAAGATACACAAGAGTTAGAATTGGAACAGATTCTATAGGTCCCCAAGGAATAAGTAGTTCATAAAACACAAGTACTAAATTGGGGAACTAGATATGTAATAGAACATGAGAGATATGGTTTTCTAGTCACCATATTCTAGTGACTAATTATTAACTAACAATGATAATCCTCTCTCCAACAATGAGTGAGAATATATCTCATAATCAAAAATATGTCAAGAATACATGAAGTATTAAAAAGATTCCATATATCAGAACCATGTATGGGTTTTGGTTAATGCTCATTTTGATGTAAATATGGTAGGGTACAAATGGGAATTGAAGTGAAAATTGGACCATAATGTTAATTCAAATACCTAAAAATCTAGGCTACTACTTAAAGGGTTTAAAAAATCATGGAATTAACATTGATGAAACCATTTCACCCATTTCCATGTTTATGTAAATAGGAATTGTATATTCTAAAGAATCATATGATGACTATGCAATTTAGATGATGAATTTAAAAATTGATTTACTTAATCAGAACCTTGATGTTTATGTTAATATCACACAAATAGAAAGGCTTGTGACTCTAGGAATTGCCAAAAAATATTTTCATGTTTCTGAGATCCATTTATGGATTGAAAAAATCTCCCAGGTCCTATAATTTTTTTTAAAGCTATGATATAATTTGGTTTCATTATGAATGAATATGACTCGTGTCTTTACAAGTGGGTTAGTTAAAATTGGTTCATTTTCATTGTAGTATATATCTGATGAAATATTACATATAAGAAATACTATAATATTCTTCAAATTTATTACGGACTAGTTGAAAATTTGTTTCAATATGTTGGAAATAGGTGAAGAATCCTATATTTTAGGGATGAAATATATTCATGATAGATCCAAGTGTCTCATTGGACTAATTCATAGTAATTACATTGAATGTATAAAAAATAGTTTTAGTATCGATAAATCCATGACGGTATTGGTTCTAGTGTCACATGGTATACATCATTATATAAAAATGTTTACTCAGACACAACATGAGAAATAGAGAATTTTTAAGAACCCATTTTCTTTAGTGATACGATCAATCATGTATTCTATGTTATGTTCTAGACTTTATGTTGTATAGTCATTTTCCATGGTTGGAATATATCAACCAAATAAAGGAGACAAACATTAGTTTAATGTTATGGATATCCTCAATTAGTTGAGAATAACTAAGGACATGTTCATGGTGTATGGAGGTGATTAGGAACTGGTCATCAAGGATTATACTAATTCATGTTTTGAAATAGCTCACAATGATTAGAAGTCATAGCTTGGATATTATTTCTATCTCAATAGAGGATCTTTGAGTTGTAAGAGAACAAATAAGCTAGTTCACATTGATTCTATAGTGGATTCTAAGTACATAGAGGCTTTTAATGTATCAAAAGAAGATGTTTGGATAAAACAATTTTTCTAAGTTCTTGATGCATAACCTAGTATTCAAGACCTTATCACATTTTATTGTGATAATAATACAACAATTAATCTTGAAAAAGTTCCACTATCACACCAATATACAAATAACATACTCTAGAAGTATCGCCTATTGAGGTATTTTATTAAAAGAATGAATTTTTTGTACGTAGAGTTACCAACAAAACATGTCACCCCCTTGACCAAAGGACTATCTTAGTAGAAGCATTTCTATCATGTGAGAGATAGTGGGATGAAGTCTATTAGTAGTTATATCTAGTGAAAGAGTGATTCAATTATAGTTAGTACCCTAAAAACAACTTCTATATAATTTATAATAGCCTATATTCAATGTTTTTAATATTAATAAAAATTTTATCACATTGTGATTGTTCTTAAACATAACATAGAATGTGATAAATTTCTAAGGCTAGATATCACAATGAATGGTTAAAAAATATTTTATATATGATTAGAAACAAAAATTTAGATGAAAATATTAAAAAAATATATGTATTATAGATGGATTGAATCATTTTATAGTCACAAATTATTTAGGATATCAGTTGGAGAGACTCATAGGACTTTGAGTAATCTTATCATGGTGTACGACCGTAGTAATGTCATGTGTAAGATAATATGGAAATGAGACCCCCTAATAAGAAATCCACATTTATATGCATAATTGGATGTTACTATCTACAGATGTGTGTTATTATTATTAATATTTAAGAATAAATTTAAGGAGTATTATGAATTATGTACATTGATGTATTGATGAAAACTATCACGAACTATGTTCAAAACAAGGTAGAATACGTTCGGTATGCCACATGTAATATTAAAATAATGAATAATTCATGAAATGATTTTCCATTCTCATAATTAATAGATTATGATATATAATGTTATTTTATTGAAATTATATAGATGAAATAAATCCATGGAAATCATGTTCTGTAGGAAATTGCAATTTCAAAAAATTCAAAGAAGGAGACATCGAGCACATATGTTGATGACACAAGAACACAACCGACATGATTAGAAATATTTTGATAATGAGATTATATTAAATAATAATGATTTGTATGAGGTATTATGTCATTTATAAAGTAATTTCCTTCTTTATGCACGATTTTTTTGGTTTTTAGATTCAACCCTTTGACTTTACGATGCTTTGTCTATTGCCATTGAGAAAGAGGAAAATAGGGTCACTCGAAAAGTATATCTAGAATTTTAGCTAAATAATATATTATTTTTTACTATTTAATAAAATGAATAAATTTGATTATAATATATGGCTTAATAGTTAATCATATTTTCTTGATCACATATATTCCGTTAGCAGTTATTTGAGAGAATATAATGTGGGAAGAGTATCTAATAAAAATTTATTTTCTATTTAGTCAATGTAATGTTTATTTATTTATTGGAGAATAATGATTATATATTTATTTAATAAATAAATTTACTATTTTCAAAGCCCTAAAAATATTGTGGAGGAATGTAGAACCATGTTTAATGGTATGAAGAGAAATAATATATATTAAATATTATTTGAATAAAAAACATTTAATTATAATATCCAAGTTACGAACATGTTGAGAAATAATTACAATATTATTATCATATAAAAGGGGTTCCACATTTATTAAATAAATATTCTAGTGAACATGTACAAATAATTATTTCTAAACCCTAGTTGTATATAAATCCAATTATATTATTTTTTAGTAGATACAAATCATTTGTTTTGTTGTTCCCAATGAATCGTAGAATCCTCTTAAATCCCAAAAAGAATTATTTCTCTAATAATTATCCCAATAATTTAGGTTGATCATTCTCCACCTTACATTCTAGAGTCTTGAGAGATCAAGGGGAATATAATGGAAGTGATTATTGTGGAGATCAAAGGTGAATGAAAAAAGCGGAAGGATTTGTCATTATAACACCTAGAGATTCCTATGACGATATTTAATGATATTTGGAACACATGTGGATCACTACAAGAGGGAATATGTTCTTTATTTTTATAATGAAAAGAGGTACATCATATATATTTTTAGAAACATCAATGATGAAATTATTATCATAATGTAGCTCTTTTATATATAAAATTAATTATAAATAATATGTCATGATCATGTTCTCTAGTTTCAACTTTTATCCTTTGTCTCTTTTATTTGATTCAATTCCATTGATAATAATGTTTGTTATTGTGTAAATATCATATTTACCATACATAATGAAAAAAATATGATCTAGGCATGACCCAATTCATGATTTCATTATTCCCAAAACCTGCAATAACCCCATATAAATTTTTCTTCCAACCATCACTAACTAACAATACAAGCACTAATATACAGAATCAGTGATATCTCTCTTCATTCCATACCACCATAAATACCCATATAAATATCTATACATCTTTGTAATACCATGATGAATATTGAATGAAGAACTATGAGAACCATCTAATAAATCCTCCTTCAAAACAGTAATGTATGAAACACATTGTTCTTAAACTATATAATTCCATCGTGATCATGGTTTGACTCAATGAAATTAATATAATTATTTTAGATATAATTTATATACATAATTAATAATAAAATTCATATATAGAAGAACAATCATTTGAGAAATATATATTTTCCACCTTACTATTTGATTTACAGATACATACTTTGTAAATTCATAAATATGGGATCTGTTATGATTCTCAACCTAGATAAGGAAGAATGATACCTTCAACTCAAAGCATTATCCACCAAGATCAATTTTCGATGGTGGAAATTTATTGACTGATAATAATATATTATTATCTATAACCATGTTCTCTAGTTAAAATTCAACATTCTATGTGAATATAAAATTTAAATTTTTTTAATCATTTTATGTATCACACTATTCTCCATAAATACAATTCCTCTATATCATTAATGAAAAGTTAACATAGAAAACTCTAAATCATGAGTTGGGTGATTTTCACATGAATATTCAATTATTTTGATGCATAATCTATTACCATGTAATTATACATAATAACACGTCCTAATCTTTTCTTTCCTGCATCAATATAGATTAAAAACCATTATGAACTATAGAGTAATGTAATAATAGGTTCTCAAAATTATATTCTATTTACATCCTCAATATTTTCCTCATATAAATATATCCAATGGTTCACAGTTATTTTATGAGCTAACAAGGTGAGTGGATTTGATAGTCATGAGAAATTTGTCAGAAACAGTGAATAATATCTAACTAAACCAAGATATCTATATATCTCAGTCCCAATGGTTTGTATGGGCCAACATTCAATATCATATGTATTTTAAGAGTCTAACAATATACCCTCTCTTATGATTATACAACCAAAACTAAAAACCTATGCATCCAAAAGTCAAACAATGTAAATTTCTCATATAGTTTCTCCTAACATAGTGTATTTAGGATAATTCTCAAGTGAACTTAATTTTTTCACTTTCTCTTTGGATATATAAGAATGTCATATAAAAAGTCCACCAAATATTAATCAACATAATCTCTAAATAATTATTTTATTAAATACATGATGATAGTGGGTGAATTAGTAAGACCAAATGGTATAACTATTTAATCGTAGTTCAATACCTTCATTATAATGTTCTCTTGGAAATATCATCCTTCATGACCCTCAATTGATGATATCCATAATTAAAGTAAATCATTGAAATGTGTTGAAATTTATAATATTGAACAAATTTATCAAAAATATTTGGTAATTGATACATTTCTTTGATTGTTTTCTTGTATAACTCATTATTATAAATATTTACTCAAATAGTTCCACCATTCATTTTAACTAAAATTATATGTTCACCAAAAGGTGATACATTAGATGAATGAACCCCTTTTCAAGGTTATTCAAGAGTTTTATTTTCAATTTCAAAAAAAAAATTGTTTCCATTCAAAAGGGAAATTTTTAAATTTGTTTTATTTAATGTATTGGGCCTATTATTAACTCAACTTTTGGATTTGATGGATGACTTGTAAAAGCATTCTGAAAAAATAATAAAATTCCTAAAAACTAAGAATATCATTTTATTATGTCTTGAAAAACAGAAATTATATTGAAAAACCTTATGAATATGAATCGAGGCCTATATAATCGATGAAATATCTTTTACATGTTCATAATTTTCATCACATAGATAGACAATTAAAGGTTGGATTGGAGTATATAATGTGAATTCCCTTACTTGACTGTTTATATTTGGTTTCTATATCGAAGTACATAAAATGCATAAGATAACATTATATTCAACAAAATGAGGAATGAAAATATATCATAGGAGTACACTCCAAGAAATTTCAACCATAGATAAATCATATACTTGATATGGAATCAATGAAAAATTATGGGGTTTCATGGCTAAATCTACATCTAATATGTTTATTGGAAACATGATACCCTTATAAAATACATCAGATATAAAATAATGGGTAGATCCAGAGTCAAATAAGACATTAGCAGTTCTATAATGGATTGTATGTGTACCATTCACCATGTTGTTATCAAACTACTCATCAAAAACATTTATTTAATGACAATTCCCATTTTTAAACTCATCTTAAATGTCTTCTAAATTCAATCGTTGTCATCAACCAAAAAAATTGGGACCTTGATAGAAAATTTTTTAAACTCCTTGAAATTTAAACAGTACTGTGTGGATGGTTTATAATGTGGAAATTTCTAAATTTTTTAATCATTAGAGATCTTCTTGTCACCCTTATACATTCTAAATTTTCATCATCTTGCTTTACACAGATAAAAAAATTAGGAGTTATCGTAATGAAATTTACTCTATGATTTAATCAACACATTGAGCATTAGGTAATGATCCTCATCCTTCCCTCATATATTTTATAGTTTCCCTTGATTTCATCCTTATTTTATTATCGAAACCATACGATTGATGGGTCACTCCAATCATTATTTCTACCTTGATATCACAACTAATGTTTTCTCATTGATACCCAAGTACCATATGGATAATTTCCTTTAAATAATTTGATTTAAGAGAATGTCGTACTTATCAAATTAACATTAATGATGGATGATAATTCCAAAATCACATCTCTTATGACTTTTAAAATTAGTCTCATAGGTACCAACATATTCATCATCCATTTTCTTTATTTATTGAAACTAATTTTTCATTTTTTTATGAAGAATATGAAGAATATAATTATTGACAAAGAAGATCTTTAACATTCCCAATTCATGGAGTCAAAATCATCATGTTTCATTTTATTCTCGATGGGTGTCCCCCATTGATACCCATTACCTTAGAAACTATAGAAATCAAAATTGATTTTTTCAGGTTCGGAATAGCAAAGTTCATAAAATATAATTTTAGTTATGCATACCCATTAATCATCAATAAATGGATCAGTGGATCCATTATTTTATGGTGGAAAATTTTTAATGGAGGGATAAATAAAATGTTGTCCCATAATTTTCTCAATTGGATGTTCAGTATGTATCATCGATGTAGAATGTTACTTGATAATAGAAATGTGATTTTATATTATTTCTCCAATAATGTTTGATTTTTTAAAAAGTCATTCATTGAATTTTACATCACAAATAGCATTAATAATGTTTCTATTGTTTCCATAAATTGTTCAAAACCATAAATAATAGAGTAATAAACAATAATCTTAGTGGGGAGCCATAAAATCATGAAAAAAAGTAGTTCGTTTCAATCATTGAAACTACATTATAATACTTGTTACTATAGGATTATCATAGGTTTTTAATAGTAATCATCTATTTGAAATAATTTATTATGGATTTTGTTGTGTTTTTTAATTTATAAAATGTATTCACTATGAGTCTCAACCCTGTTGTGTAAGAAGACCCATTGTTATGCACACAATAACAATTGAGTCTAGAATTCAAGTGATTTTTCTTTCACATTGACGCATCCTTAGACTTATCCTCAAAAATATCTTTTTTGTCATCAATAAGTTTTTCTCAAACTAAAACTTTTTTGTGATAACAACTATAGAGACCTAGTATTTTCATACATAAATATTAAATCATTTAATATTACCATTATTTACATTAGATAAACACATTATAGTGGTCTGTAAATGTATTGTGCCTTTTGAAACTTGTACACATAAACCGGTAGTCAATAAGTGAGGTAAGTAATATTCCACTATGTTATCCATAACTCAAAAAATTATTGTAAATAATATAAATAATAAATTAATTCATATTCTAGCTAATAGAATATAAGAAAGGGTTGGATCAAATTATACAAAATAGTAAACTAGTTATATATCAATATAGCATATCTTATAGCTATGAGAACATTATAATACCACATGAAGCCCACACCATTCACATAATAGACCATAAACATGAGTCATGGAATAAATCATGGAATTTCAATAGACATGATTCATAATGTAATAAAATATCTTGAGACATGTGACCATAACATTGGCCTAATTTATAGATTTGTTCAATAAACATAATAATATAAAATATAATTTCTTGGATATACACAAAGATATTCAAAAAAATATAGCCTTAGACTAACCAATTGTGGACCTTCTTAGGGATTGGGATAGAATCTCATATACCCTATTTCAGTCTTGTGAAAACCGCCCATGTACTCTATTTTAGGATTATGATAACCTCCCATGTTCCCTTTGACCCCATAAAAAATTAATCAATTACCAATTCATTGGAGGAATATATTGGTCTCACCCATCAAATAATCCATAAAGTTGTATTCCATAATATCATATAACAATAATCATATTATAACCCTTGAAAATAAATGGTTTTCAAATAAAAATTTCATCATAACATAACCCATGGAAATGATATGATATTTATAACTATTTTAGCATTTCATCATAATAGATCCCGTGAAAAATATATGAATTAAAAAACAGGTTATCATAAAAAAAATAAATTCTAACAATGAATACGAAAGATACCATTTGATAATATAACCAAAAAATTATATGTAATTTTAATGTATGTCATCTCAGATAGGAAATGATTTTCAAAGAAAAATCGCATGGAATGTTTCTTAATGATGATAGTCTTCCCACAAAGACTTTTTTTAAAAATAAAAATTAATTAAAATAATTTTCATTTTAAATAAACCTTTTAAAATTTTAAAGGTAGTTTTAGATCCCTTAGTGGTCTTTATGGAATAAAATAACATTCTATGTTTACAAGATAAGACAATTATTCCATTCCCATTTTTGGTAAAAGTCAAATGAGCATAATTTTTTAAATGACATTAAAATTCTATTTATAATTTTTTATAACTACTAAACAATTCGTAAAAATATATTTAATAAATCTTATGGATAAATTCAAAAAATTTATTCGGACACTTTTAAAACACCTTTATATGAAAGAAATAGTGTTTTCAACCGAATATAGAAATAATGTTTGTTTACTCAAAAAATTATTTTCTAATCACGAGTACATAAAGATAGGAAAATGAGGGTAAAAATGAATTATAATGAAAAAATAGGAGATTAATTTTTTCATGGAATATAGATCATAATATTTCTTCATTAGAAAAATAAACATAAACAACCCTGATAAATGATGATATTATACCATAAAACAATTACAACATTGGTTAAAACAAATCATAATAACCATTATGTAATAACATTAAAAGAAACATCAAATATTATAAGAATTAAAAATTTCATGATATTATATGTAAATTTTTAACATATCGAACCTCAAATCCACCTATCAGTACTTTGAGCTCAGTTTTCCACAGTCTCAAGAACATCTCCCCAAATGCCAGAGTCTACGGATAAGAAGTGGGGGAAGTTGTGTTATAGTGGGGAGACTATGATCCCATTAGCAACGTGTAACATATAATAGATGATAACAAATAAATAGAGGAAGAAGTAACGCCATACAATAGAAATAAATAACATTAGACTGATAATATAAATAAATAGAAGTCATTTCATACAAAAGAAGATTCTACATCATACCTTTTTTATAAAAAACCAAAACGGGTTACACAACAGACATATACAATAAAAGAATTGGAAGTGAAAAAAGTGAAAAAAGAAACACACAAGCATCTAAAGCCTTATCTTGGTCCCCTTATCTTCTGCTCCTAAGTATTTTATCAAGTATCTGCAGGAGGGAATATTCCATTATAGACACCTCGAATCATATAATCTGATTGGGCCCAATGCATGACCAAAATAGGTTCTGAGACAAAATCTAAGTATACAACCACTGATGATCTCTGCCAATATATCAATGAGTATATATAAAATGTTACATAAAATAGTGAATGTAGTAAGATAGGAATCACCCAAACAAAATAGTCCTATTCGCATTGGTTTCCATTTTAGGTACAATTACCCATTAAATTAAATTGAAAGATATAATTCTCATGATCCGGACTAAACCCGATGATCCCCCATATAACAGTAATCACAACCGATTCCTTAGAAGATCATCTAATGAAGATAAAGAAAATGACTGAATCTAAGCTCATGCTTTTTCTTAGCAGATGCATTACAAACCATTTCAAATATATAATAACCTGGGCCCACCATTGACATTCTTAAGATGGAATTCAAGTATCACTCCAGGTGGAAATCTACTAATACCATAGAATCCCATCCTGATGAACCTCATTGGAACTTTATATTACTCTAGGAGTTTTTAGTTTATGTAAACTAAACCCATCCTTGTAAATTATATAGGGTTCCTTAGGTATTACTCACGAATTATTCATGCCTTTTGATCCCATCCATGGAATCCTATAGGGATCCATGATTCACTCATCATTTAGTTCATAGCCTCCATGATCCCATCCATGGATTCCATGGTTCACTCAAGACTTTATAATTGTCAAAAACCCCATTGAGCCCATCCATGGAATTTGAAAGGAATCCAAATTTTACTCAAAGGACCATGGTAAGATATAAATATAATCCCATCTAGGAAATTCTGAAAGAATTCATTATTCACCCAATTATATTTATAGTATAACCATAACATGTTCACGTTTACAAAACATTAGACATGCCACTGTCATCACCAAAAGCCTCCAATATACCACCCACTAATAATGGTGTCTCATCTATGTCCAAAATATTAGGCTTGGATTATCAATACTGACATGGTAATAATTCATATGACAAGACATTCATATAATCTAGACCATTACAAGGATTTAACATAACCTAACTCACATGGGAAGGTTCATAATTAGAGAAAAACATTTCAAACATTCTTAAACAGGCAACGACATTCATATGGGTGAATGAGAAAGTCAAAACATCCCATTCCTATAACTTATTAAATTAATATAAAACACCTTTTCAATACCATTTTATAAAAAATTCATTTTTTTCAACTGTAGAATGGGAAACAAGTGATGCCTTATTGGAATCCTTGGCCAAACGACCATAAAGGTCATCCAAGGGATCCAACCCATGTGGTGTCCCTCATTTCAGTTATACAACCTAATATATTCATTGAATCACCAAATTAGTTACCTAAAAATTATAGGAAACAATATGTATGATTTAAAAATCATGATGACATCCAAAAAATGGTCTCATGACACTCCGATATATACAAACAGTTTAACATTCAATGAAAAGTACAAGGACACCAACCTTTGTCTTATGCTACATATCTCATCCAGTGTCATATTTTATTTACCATGGTCTGAGAGATAATATAACAATATATGAAAAATTATATATTAACCAATATTATCCCAAATTAAAATATTGCAATCAGTATATTGAAGCATTGAGAAATGCTAAAAAGGAAACAAAGAATTACTATTACGGATCCAAGGAGATGAACAACACTCGATTTTGAGATTAGAAAGACCAAGGATCTGAAGAGGGAGAATAGTCTTAAGATGAATCTCCGATGAATGACCCATGTTTTATAAATAATGAGGAGACAATGTAACTTAATGTTAAAACATTCTGAGGGAATAATATTAATTTTCATTTCCAAAATGTATTGTATGGTTAAGGCACATCGTTTTCCAAACCATTTTCCATTTTTCACGATTACTAATAGAGCTTGTGGGGGAGGAGTCACATGGTAACACCAAACATTATGTCAAACCATACAATAACCATGTAGTACCATTTTTCATGTTCACAAAACATTTTCAGAACTTCCACACGACTGTGTGGCTGCTACCATGTGGTTTCTTGAAACTATGCGGATGTTACTACATGCACTGTCTCCCCTCTCATTGTTAGATTAACCATGTACAATGCCCCACAAAATTTCTCTGAATTTTCTGGAAGTCCCAAAAATATAAAGTTGTTTGGTTCCATACTTCCAACGAGTCCCACACACCGCCGATCATTCCATGAAATCAATGAGAACCCCCATTAGGTTATATTAGTGCATTTTAACGAGGAGAAGATAGGAAATTCATGATGTATACCTCAAGAAAGAACTGGGTTCTTACAAATATCCACCATTAAATCAATTTTTTCCACAATTTCCCTTCAATGGGTGGTGAAAAAATATCTAAGAACAACTCCAGACACTACAATCATATATCAGCCTCCCTCTCAAAGGTATCATACTGCACTCGGCTATGCTTCAATAGAACCCATACTATAGAAACATATCAGACTCAAGGAACCTTATAGATATGATCTACAATGCATATATGATTCTCCTAAAGGGATGTGTCTACTTTTAACTCTACCTCATTGAGATGGAAAGCGAGAGATGGGTCTAAATAGTAACACCATAACCTAGAACCATGGATGATGTGGTGCACAACTTGATACCTGTAATGTATCTATAACTGATTGGAAACCAACCAGACCCTCTAAATAACCTAAAATGGCCCGAAATATCTCGGTGAAAGCATAACCATTATCCTAATCCTCATGTGTCCTATATTCAGTGGAATATGTAGTGAAACCTGATCACTATCCCGAAACTCTAGAGGTCATCTATGATGATCAGTGTAATATTTATGAAGAGAATGTGCAATATCCGTCCACTTTCAAATCAACTGACCCTACACAGTGGTATCCTATACGAGAAGAGGTCCTAGCATAGCTTCATATCCTAAATCTAACCAACATAGGGATGATAATCAGGACATACCATATAAATCCTCATACAGAGCTTTGTTAATAGTAGCATGAATGATATTAAAATAGGTGAAATCCTACAGAGGTTTGTGTGTATCCCATAAAACCCCAAAATATAGGACACATGCTTGAAGAATATCATTAAGCACTTGAATCTGGATCTCAGAATGACCATCAGTTTAAGGGTGGTCGTGCTCAAAAGAACATGGGTACACAATGCCCTTTGTATCCCTTTATAGAATATAGATGTAAACCAATCATCCATTTCTAAAATTATGGAATGTCGAACCTCATGTGAACATATAATATCCCGGATGTAAAACTTCCCAATCTCATCAACACTGAATTTTCCATTGATTGAATTGAAATTTTCTACATTAGTGAGCCAATCAATGACAACCCAAATGACATCATAACATCATGGAAACCTTAGTAAACCCATCACGAAATCCATCATGACATCATTCCATTTCCCCTCAGGAATAGTTAGAAACTATAAAAGTAAAACTAGTCATTGGTGATCCACCTTCACCTACTGACCGGTGGAACATCTCTTGAAAAAACAATCTACATCTCTGTTCATACCTGGCCACCAGTACTAATGATGTAAATATGGATAATTCTTTGTGACACAAGGATACAATTACCTAGATGAGGCTTGAAAATCCCACATCATATCTTCATTTATGTCTTTTGAAACCCATACACGACCATATAACTATAGAAAGTCATCATTAACTATGAACCAACTAGGGGGATATTGCTCACCTGGCAAACTCTCCTGTAGAACCAAACATTCAGAATACAATAGCTTCCTCATCCAAAATCTATATAGTAGTGTAGAGGTATCAAATAAAGATGAAAGAATCATCTTCCTATGAACACCATTAACCTCCAAATGCATCTCTGAGAAAAAATACATAAGATTCCACTTTCTACTGTCCTGATTCACTTCCTACAACTGAGTCCTCCTACTCAATGAATCAACCACTATAATTTCATTTCTAGGCATGTAGTAAAGCTCAATGTAAAAAGAATGATGGAACCCCGCCCACCTTTACTTACTCATATATAGATCACATTGTGAGAAATGTACTTGGGGATTTTGTTGTATATTAACACCAAAAAACATTCTCCAAGTATGTAATGTCTCCAAAATATCAATGCATGAATAACCACAACCAAATCAAGATCATGCATCATGTAATTCCTCTTATATGGCCTCAACTTCTGAGACCTGTATTTAATGACTCCCTCTCTCTACATAAGAACCATTCCTAGCCTGATACATGATGCAAAATGAATAAATAGTTCAACTATTTCATGGATCTAGAAAAATCAGTATTGGTGTAGGAGTTAATCTCCATTTCAACTTCTAAAAGGCAATCTCATAAGAATCTGTCCAAAAATACATCACACCATTTTCAGTCAGGCTGGTGAATGACATTGAAAAATTTGATAAGTCAGGTATAAAATGCATATATTAACGAAATAGCCATAAGATACTCGGCTTCTCAAAGACTTCCTTTACTACTCCCGTAAAAACTACTACTCCCACCTTCACATTTTCCACTAATACTCCTAACACTGAGATGATGTGACCTAGGAAGTGTATATTGAAGGACCCCGGGACACCTTGAGAGGGGAGGGGTGAATCAGGGTGACCACATTTTCTTTTAATGTGATGGATCTTGTTCCCACGTTGGTAGAACTTGTTGAACCTGTATGAAGATTATGATCATAAAGAAAACATTAACAAGCACAGAGAAGACACATCCATTTTTACTTGGTTCACCACTAAGGGATACTTCCAAAGAGCATACGCCGACAGGTTGTCGGTCGTACCAAAATACACTATGCTTCACTAGCTGTAGATTACAAAAGTTTGGGTACAGTCGCTCTGTCCCAGGCTCACTGCCTTTACAAAGGTTCAGGGATAGCTCACTGCTTCCCTCAGGTCACTCCCGTTGACTCCCCCTGGCTCACTGCCATTGGTGAAGTCACACTGAGTTTATAGACGTGAAGGTCACTTCTTCATTTGCATAAGAGTGCATCCTTTGTTGTATGTATATGCTCTACTGAAGTCCTATTCTCACTAGAAGAACAATATCACTTTTCCTCGAATGTACCGAGTAGTCTCTCGGCTTTCGTGCAGCTCCAAACACGCAGGTGGGCTTCAGCAAAACCAGGCGCGCTTCTCCAAGACAGTCGCGCAAGTCCCACTACAGCACGCAAGTCCAAACTGGCGCGCAAGTGTCATCAACACACATGCGCGACTCTTCCTTCCCCAACTACAAACTTGCGCGGTCCACTTCCTTTCTCTTCCAAACCACCTTGGGCGCACAACCAAAAACAGGCGTGCAAGCTCTACTTGCGCGACAAAACTACCACCTGCGCGACTCAACCACCTGCGCGACGAGACCTCGAACAATCTCTCGGCCTTGAACATCGTCAGAAATGAGGAGGGGTGGACTAGTATTTATAGGCAAACTGGACCCCCTGCGCGGCGGCACGCAAGTCCCTCGACGGCGCGCAAGTCTTGTCTTCAATAAACTATGTCGCACAACCCACTTGCGCGACCCAACCAACACTTGCGTGAACTTCTTTCCTTAGCCAGATTTTGATGTTCTGATCATCAGAAACATATGGCGCGCAAGTCTTTTATCCTCCAAGAGCATGGAGGGTATGATCACTTTGTTGGTACACACCCTGAACTTCCACTGAGGATTGACAACAAACACAAACCATACACCAAAACATGCTTTGATGAACCTGGTTCCAACAATCTCCCCCTTTGGGTTTGTTGGCAATCAGAATAAATTCAATAGATCTCCAACCATTTGCAAATACAAAATGCATGAATCAACTCACCCAACACTCTAAGCCTACGTGAGCAATGCTCGGTGTAGAAAACAAGAGAGGAAGCTTGAATTGGGTCTTAGTGTTTTGAAATTCTCCATGACGCCCGATGTTATCCTTATTAAACTTCTCATCACAATCTTACACTTCTCATCACAGAAGAATTTCTTGCCTTGAATTTATTCCATTCTCCCCCATTGACAATAAAACCAAAGACCGAAAAGTTTGTTCAACATTCATCTCAAGCCATACTCCCCCTGGATATTATCTCCCCCATAAACTTGCATCACAGCCATATGCAGATAAAAACAGTTAAAACAAACGGGGAGAGGGGACTTCCGGAGCCTCCTTATGCAGTAGGAGGTGGTCGAACACCGAGTTTCAACCGATGCTTCTCGAACACAGCCGTGGACAATGGCTTGGTTAGGATATCAGCCACTTTCTCATTAGTTCCAACATGATCCATTTTAATCAAGCCTTGTTAAACCTTTTCTTTGATAAAATGATACCATATTTCAATATGTTTTGTACGAGAATGCTGAACCAGATTCTTCATAAGATCAATTGCACTTTTTTATCACAATAAATCACCATTGGTTGCTGCACCTTATCACCAATATCTGTTAGCTGCTGCTTCATCCAAATAAGTTGAGTTCATGATTTTGTGGCGGAGATATATTCAGCTTCAGCAGTACTAAGAGAAGTGCTTTCTTGTTTCTTGCTCAACCAGCCAACACATTTCTGCCTAATATAGAAAACTCTACCACTAGTGGACTTTCTATCTACGACATCACCAGCCCAGTCTGCATCAGAAAATGCTGATAATTCACTTTCCCTGCCTGCAGAAAAAACAACCAGAAGTTATTTGTACCTTGAATGTACCTCATGATTCTTTTTACTGCTGCCATATGTTCCTCCTTTGGATTACTCTGAAAGAGGGCCGCAAGGCATGTTGCAAAGACAATATCTGGCCTTGTCGCTCTCAGGTACAGTAGGATTCCAATGATCCTCCTATACATGGTGGGATCAACAGAGTTCCCATCCTCATTCTTTCCATGTTTAGTTCCAACTGCAATTGGAGTTGACATTGGTTTGGAGTCTTGCATATCGAACATCTTTAGCAGCTCTCTTTCATATTTTTCCTGAGAAATGAATGTGTATTCCTTCTTTTGAATCACTTGCATCCCCAAGAAATATGTGAGCTCCCCAATCATAGACATTTCAAATTCTGATTTCATGTGGTTGGCAATTTCATCCACTGATTTCTTCCTACTGCCACCAAATATGATATCATCAACGTAGACAAGAACCATGAATTGATCTTTTGGAGAATTCTTCACATAGAGATTGTGATCAACTCCTCCTCTTTTGCATTCCAACTTCTTGAGATATGAATCTAGTCGTGAGTACCACGCCCGTGGTGCCTGCTTCAAACCATATAGAGCTTTCTTTAGTTTGCAGACCTTTGTTTCATCGGTACCCAAGACAAAGCCCACTGGTTGTTCAATGTAGACTTCTTCTTCGAGTACACCATTCAAGAATGCTGTCTTGACATCCATTTGATATACTTTATATCCTCTTTGGAGTGCCATGGCAAGGAAAATCCTGATTGACTCCAGTCTAGCCACTGGAGCAAAGGTTTCTTCAACATCAATGCCTTCAATCTGAGAGTATCCTTTACATACCAGTCGTGCCTTGTTTCTGATGAAACTTCCATGCTCATCAAACTTATTTTTGAAGATCCATTTGGTACCAATAACATTGTGACCTTTGGGTCTCTGGACAAGATCCCATGTCTGATTCTTGTCAATCTGATCTAATTCATCATTCATGGCTTTCACCCAAGATATATCTTTTGCAGCTTCTTCGAATGAGGATGGCTCTACAACTGATAGAAATGCAGATTGCGTGGTATTCCTCATACTTCTTGTTTGAGTGGGTGCACTCTTGTCCCCAATTATGTTTGATGGATCAATCTCAGCTCTTCGATTTCTCCTGCGAGGTTCAGTAGTATTCTCTTCAGCCATAGTTTCTGCTTCAGATTCTTCTCCTGAGTCAACATCATGATGTGACTGCTGAGTGTTTTGAACAACTTCATCTATTTCTGCACTTGTATTTTCTTCACGTTCACATTCTTCCTGACTTTCTATCACATCAGCATATGACGTCCTTGAGGCATTTTTGGTTTTCTCTTCTATTATCTTAACATCACTACTTTCCACAATTCTTCCCAAACGCTTGTTGAAACATTTGTAGGCTTTTCTATTCATTGAGTAACCATGGAAAATTCCTTCATCTGCATTGTCGCCATATTTCCCTTGATTTCCTTCTTTGTTCCTGATGAAGCATTTACTTCCAAAGACACGAAAGTATTTTAGAGACGGCTTCCATCCATGCCACAATTCATATGGTGTCTTTGTCTCACCCATATAAAGTCCTATTCGATTCTGACTGTACACTGCAGCTTGAACAGCTTCTTTCCAGTAATGTCGTGGAATACGACTCTCAATCAGCATAGTTCGTGCCGTGTTGTTCACCTGTCGATTCCTACGTTCAACAACTCCATTTTGTTGTGGAGTTCTCACAGCAGCTACCTCATGTTGTATCCCATGCTTCTCTAGATAATTCTCAAATTCAATGGATGTGTATTCTCCTCCATTGTCATATCGCAACACTTTGATTGTTCGTCCAGTATCATTCTTGGCGATTCGCCGATATGTTTTCATGCAGTCAAGGACTTGTCTTTTCCTGTGAATGACCATCACACATGCCATTATACTGTAATCATCAATGAAAAGGACAAAGTACCTTTCTCCATGTGTTCCTGCAACATTTATTGGACCACAAACATCTGTATGAATCAGATCAAGAAGGTGAGATGCCCTTTTCTTCTTTGGCCGATATGAACTGCAGACCAGCTTCCCACGAATACAAGCATCACACGATTTTTCACGATCACGCTTCAGGTTGGGAATGTCCATGACAATTCTCAATTTTGATATTTTCTCCATGTCTTGTTGATTGATGTGTCCCAATCTCTGATGCCACAGATTGTTTTCTTCTTCAACAGTCATGTAACATACATTTTATTCATTATCATCCTGATACACGTTTCCTTCTGTTCTGCATCCCTTTATGAGAGAATTGCCAGTTTTTCCCTTGATAGTGCAGCCTTTCTGATTAAAATTAACAAGTCCTGAGTCACAGAGTTGACTCACGCTGAGGAGATTATGACGTAGGCCATCTACATAAAGGACTTCAGTCTTCTTTAGTTCTCCATTAGCTAATTTGGTACTTCTACTCCATTTGATTTTCAGAGCCCCATCATTACCACATCTTACTGTACCATCAACATTCTTTATGATATTTGTTAGTAGGCCGACATTACCTGTCATATGAGATGAACAACCGCTATCTAGAATCCAGGTATTGTCGTTCTTTGTAGCTTTGAGGGCTACCTCTGCAAGGTTTGATTTCTCAATCTTCCTCCTTTCCTTCCATGAGACATTAGATTGAGTATATAGAACTGATGGCCTTTCAACTATCTCTTCCGCAAACCCAGGTTATTCATAGTCAAAGTCTTCTTTAAGAGGTGAGAACCTGTTTGAAAGAGAAACATTGTCTTGCTGACGAGACTTGACATTTCTATAACTTCTGTATGAGGTGTCAATGTCCCTTCTCTGCCTGCATTTAATGGCCTTATGACCAAAGCTAGAACAATGAAAACAATATCCATATAAATTATTTCTTCTATAAGAATTAGGATATGAAATTGTTCTCCTTTGTTGAGCATCTATATCTTCTCCATTCAGATAGCTTCTTGCCTCTTCACAATAAGACATGGTATGGCCCAAATAGCCACAGAACTGACACTTCATGAGAAGAAATGTCTTCTCACTTGAATTTCTCCTTATAGCTTCTTCCTTTGGAGAATAGTAAGACTGTCTGCCATTTTTGAAAGTTTGAGGATAATTTTCAGGTCTCCTTTTAGTTTGGATTGAGGGTTCTTTTTCAGCACTCTAGGTAACATTTCAACATGTTCAACTTTCATCTTATGTTTCTTTTGTATCTTTGCACTTCCAGCAGTTGATGACTCAGCCTCACAGCCAATTCCACTCTTTCCCATGCAAGCGGGTCTTTGATCACTCAAGATTTTTCCAACCCCATCAGAACCACATTTGGCTCTTGCTAGTAATTCTGCATCTGAGAATCGTCCAAACTGTATTTTCTTCCTTGATTCTTTTGGAACTGATTCAGTCTCCAGTTTACTCCTTAGAGTAACTACTTCCTCCTCAAGACACTCAGCAGTCTTGGATTTTTCATCCAGTCTGGATGTGAGGTCATTGATGACCTTTGCCTGCTCTTCAATTCTCAGCTTCAGATCTACTACATCATCATTGCTTTCAATTATTTTAGATTGTACCTTCAAAAATTCTTCCAGTCGTTCAATTTCAGCTTCAAGTTTATCAACATATTCAGTTGATTCTTCTACAATTGATTTCCACTTATTGCAGCTCTTACATTTAATCTTAAGCTTACTAACCGCATCCTTAAGTTGCATCTCAGGATTTACACAAGTTCTCAGTTGTTTTTCTCCTTCAGTATCTTATGGCTTTTCAACAGTGGCCATCATAGAAGCATGGTTCCCATTTTTGAATTCTGGTTCTTCTTCATCACATTATTCATTATCATCTTCTTCCTCTTCATAGACAAAACTCTTCCTTTGCATTTTCTTACCAGATTTGAAGTCTCCCTTTTTGAAGAACCTTCTCTGAGGCGTCTTGAAGTTTTCATCCTCACTATCTTCATCATTGATCATTTTTAAACACTGAGAATCAATGTGCCCAACTATTCCACAATGGAAACACGCGAGAGGTAACTTCCCTTTGAATTTCCCTTTCCCCTTCTGGAACTTCATTGTAATGAGAGAAAAAATTTCTTTTTCTTAATCATCTTCACCGATACTATCCTTTGATATTTTCAGTTTATCCATGGCCTTGAATTCCATTTCCTTGCTCACCTGAGTCGTAGCATCTTCAGGTTTGACTCTCATTTCATATGCTACCAAACTGCTCAGTAGATCATCTAAAGAAAGGATAGAAAGATCTCTTTCCTCAAGGGCTGACACCTTCTCATTATAAATAGGTGGAAGTCTTCTCAATATTTTCTTTACAATATCAATGTCTTTGATTTCTTCGCCTAGACCCCGAATAGCTCCAACCACTTCGGTAATTCGATTGAAGAAAGAGTCTGCATTCTCGTCTGGATGCATCTTCAGATCATCAAACCGATTGTGCAGCACTTGTAGTTTCACCTCCTTCACTTTTCTATCACCTTCATAAATATTCTCTAGTTTATCCCACATGGATTTTTCTGAGGTGCAATTCATCACCTTTAGGTAGATCTGATCAGAATGGGATGCAGTGAGTGCATTCTATGCTTTAGCATATGCATCAAGAAGTTTCCTGTCTATTTCAGTCATAGCAAGGCCTGTTGGATCAGTGACTTGTATTCCTTGCACAGTAGAAAAAAGAACTTCCATTCCAAGAGATCTTAGATGAGATCTCATTCTTTTCTTCCAAATCTAGAAATTGCTTCCATCGAAGTGAGGGACTCCCCTGACATTGATCGCGTTTTCCATGATGAAGAAGGTCAGATTCAACACCAGCAACCTTTAGCCTCTGATACCACTTAAAGGACCCCGGGACACCCTGAGATGGGAGGGGTGAATCAGGGTGACCACATTTTCTTTTAATGCGATGGATCTTGTTCCCACGTTGGTAGGAACTTGTTGAACCTGTATGAAGATTATGATCAGAAAGAAAACATTCACAAGCACAGAGAAGACACATCCATTTTTACTTGGTTCACCACTAAGGGCTACGTCCAAGGAGCATACGCCGACAGGTTGTCGGTCGTACCAAAATCCACTATGCTTCACTAGCTATAGATTACAAAAGTTTGGGTACAGTCGCTCTGTCCCAGGCTCACTGCCTTTACAAAGGTTCTGGGATAGCTCACTGCTTCTCTCGGGTCACTCCCGTTGACTCCCCCTGGCTCACTGCCGTTGGTGAAGTCCCACTCAGTTTATAGACGTGAAGGTCTCTTCTTCATTTGCATAAGAGTGCATCCTTTGTTGTATGTAGATGCTCTACTGAAGTCCGATTCTCACCAGAAGAAGAATATAACTTTTCCTCGAATGTACCAAGTAGTCTCTCGGCTTTCGTGCAGCTCCAAACACGCCAGTGGGATTCAGCAAAACCAGGCGCGCTTCTCCACGACAGTCGCGCAAGTCCCACTACGGCACGCAAGTCCAAACTGGCGCGCAAGTGTCATCAACACACATGCCCGACTCTTCCTTCCCCAACTACAAACTTGCGCGGTCCACTTCCTTTCTCTTCCAAACCACCTTCGGCACACAGCCAAAAACCGGCGCACAAGCTCTACTTGCGCGACAAAACTACCACCTGCGCGACTCAACCACCTGCGCGACGAGAGCTCGAACAATCTCTCGGCCTTGAACTTCGTCAGAAATGAGGAGGGGTGGTCTAGTATTTATAGGCAAACTGGACCCCCTGCGCGGCGGCACGCAAGTCCCTCGACGGCGCGCAAGTCTTGTCTTCAATAAACTCTGTCGCACAACTCACTTGCGCGACGCAACCAACACTTGCCCGAACTTCTTTCCTTAACCAGATTTTGATGTTCTGATCCTCAGAAACATATGGCGCGCAAGTATTTTATCCTCCAAGAGCATGGTGCGCAAGTACCTTTTCCAAAAACTCTTTACTTTGTTGGCCTATTTTTAGGCCCAAAAATTTGGCAAACACTGGGAAGCAGCGCCACCTTCACTACTGTTTTCTGCATGAACGGTATGATCGCTTTGTTGGTACACACCCTGAACTTCCATTGAGGATTGGCAAAAAACACAAACCATACACCAAAACATGCTTTGAAGAACCTGGTTCCAACATATATGATCCATCTAGAAGTGACCCCTTGTGATCATATCATGTATCTAATTTTTTATTAGTGTACTCAATACAATATCTATATGTTTTCCATGGACATGATCATTTTGATAATAAACCAATATTTCATCCATAAAAGACTTGAAAAACGAGTCATGATAAGGATGGAACACACGGTTCATTAACACCATGAAATCCTTTGGTTTTTTCATGAGACCAAATGACATAACTAGATACTTATACAGACCATACTCTCTCTAAAAGACTATGTGAGGTATTTTTGATTGTCTAACACACTTGATGATAACCATATCTCATATCGATCTTCGAGAAAACTCGAGCTCCAAAGATTTTGTTAACGAAATATTCTATTATCAGTAAGGGATCTTAGTTATTAACCATCAACTCATTCAATTTATGATAATATGGTAAATCCTAAGGGTACCAACCTCCATTAGCAAAAAAAAATGACCATAAAACCCCATGGAGAAGTACTAGGTCAGATTAAACTCTTAGCTTCTCAATCCCATAAATCCTCTCAATCTCTTGTAACTCCGTCATAGCCTTCCTATACGGAGGAATGAATGTCAATGATTCTCTTAGAACTAGATTGATAGATAATTACACCACTCTAACCAGATTTAAACATAATAGGTCATATGGGAAACATCCCTAAAAAATCATCCACTAGTCGGAAATGCATACGACATGTCCCCTGGTTATCCTGATACAAACTCACAATATTGGCTATCATTTCTCACATACCATGATGAATGGGTTCAAATTAGATCACCTGGACATCCCCTTCACCATTGTATATAAATGATATTCCCTCTAGTTATGTAAAACTCAACCTATGGTGATAGAAATCAACAATGTCCTAAAAATAAAATAAACAGTCCATCCAAATAAGGACTACAAATCCAGTCATATATTAAAAATTGAGGTCCCATAAAAAGTGACCCCCATCTAACTCAATGAGGAACTCATTGAATTGATTCACTCATGTTGTTCTAATTAGTAACAGAGTGTCTATCATCATAATATCATAAAATGTTAAAACATAGAGCCCAAGGCTCTCCACCACAAGAACACAAATGAAACTATGTGAAGAACCTATATCAAATGGAATGAAATTTGAAATTTAGTCTACTAGTATAATACCTATGATAGTATAAGGTTCAAGATCCTACTCCTTTTTGGTCTGTTTCACTGCATATGTCTGGCTGGTACTACAACCCTGAGACACTACCTTTCTACCTTATGCTGATCTATCCTACTGTCTCTGAGAACCTTGGGTATAGATGCCACAACCACAACCACTTCCTTTGCCCAAACAACCTAATATATTCCCTCTCCATATATTGTGAGAAGATACAAACCATTATCTAAGATGTGGAGATGATACCTACCCTCTCTCACTAGCAACTGGTTGAAATGTTCTAAAAAACACTAAAGATGTCATATCCTGCCATAAGATCATCACTCAACTAGGTCTTACAGACAATGTGGCCTTGTATTCCACAGCCTACCATAATGGTAGAACCTCACCTGGACACCTGAAGATACATTCTGAATTCTCACATCACAATGATAAATCTATAAACAACGCTTCCAACTACCAGTCGAGATAGTACTAGATCTAGGATGCTTACCATCCTTGTTTGCAGCTCCATGCTTCCTAAAATTATAATCTATGATCAATCCCTGATTCACTATAGAAAAGATTGCCATAAACTTGAATACATTTAACTAAAATAATATTTCATATCAGATACCATCCTCAATTATCCTTGATTTGGATACATCGTCACCCATCAGAATAAGTGTGATGTGCTAGAGCTCAGTGAAACGAGCCGAGTAGTCCATAAATGACCAATCAACCAACTCCAAATGCATAAACACTTGGGGTTTATTGTCCCTATGTGAATTTGGTTATTAGTAATCATAAAATTCCATCTGAAAATATCATCACACCATATTACGATTATGATCCTCCTATATAATCACATCACACTATCTCATGGAATAATCATACATCATGTACCTCAGTAGATTTTCCCTCATATCAAGTGGAATCTATAAATGCACGAAGATTGAAAAATGGCCTCTATACATGAATATGCATACTTAAGTTCTACATTCATAAAAAATATGGATAGATTCTACTACTAGAACACCCAAGTCTGTTCGACCATAAATGTGTCATGTTATGGTTCTCTCTAAAAGGTTTTCATAAACCTTATAAAGCATTCATGTAAATTTTCATTAACACCTACATCGTGTATAATAGAGGGAGCCACAACACACAAAACGGGAGGATCCACTGGTAGCCAGTGACCTACAATCTATAGGATATGATAATCACTACCCTCCTAGAATACAGTTGGAGGTCATCATTGTGGCATAACTCTAAAATTTCATGATGATTCCTTATTTCATGTTCAGTCTCATGGTCACAACTCAAAAGTGCATAAAAACCAGTAGAGGTCCAAACATTCCTCTAATTCTCACACCTATGCCTACCCCATGGGTGTCGTCCATGTGTAAAACGGTGAGAAACACAAAAAATACCACTAATAAGGTCAGGTCTAGTCAATTTGACTATAAAGGTCATTTCAAATTGAACACATTCCCCTCTTAAAGGGTATCCCAAATTGTATGAGGAATTCTGATCCATGAGGGCCTATACTTTCCAGGAATCAAATCTTTTCATCCTATTGTATCACATCAAAACCCAATTAATTATAAGACTGAACTATGGTCCACCAAATTCTTATCCAAGAGGGTCCATACACCTTAAGGAACAATGTTTCTCATCCATCCAATTTGAACCACAACATGTACCAATACATCTATCACAACAGCAAAGATATCTATCATGGAACCTATAAAAACCGCTTGTAATAATTAATTCTCCTAAATTTCATGGTAAGAATGCATGGAATGTGATTTCTAACAAGTTCTTATATGATGCATGTGATGGAATACCCCCATCTCATTAGTTTGTAACACAATATAACTAGAATCATATCAATAATAACAACACAACTCATGTGCATCACCTAATGGTGAAATCAAGTTATTTGAAATAAATCGAAATAAAAAATTCACAATTCAATTTGAGGAAATTTTTCTTTTACATATGCACAAGGTTAGATAATCCTTATCACAACTAATTAGAAAATCCCATAAGTTTCTTATCTGAGTATATTAGTGTGAAATATTAAGCCAAACCATAAAGAACTCCTTTGATACCACATTGTAACATCCTATACTCAGAAGCCACAAAACAACACTATGATCCTAGTTAGACACAACGCCTTAAGCGCACATCCCTAAAGGCTAGAGGCAGACGACTAGGAGTGTGTGCCTAGGTGAGAATGTTGAGAGACTATTCCATTATTAGAAGTGTTTATCACAACATGGATGATAAAAAATCAATAGCAGAAGAGGTAATAGCATTACAATATAAATAAAAAGTAGAACATAGGAAATATAAATAACAATAAGTCATGTCATACCATAGATGATGCTAAATGATACATGTTTTATAAAAGATCCATAATAGGTTACACTATAGTCATATTCAATAAATGTACAGAAAGTAAAAAATTGGAAAAAAAATACACTCAGAAGCATCACAATCCTCTTCTTGGTCCCATGCTCTCATTGTCCTAAGCATCATATAAGGTACCTCTGGGATGACGCTCTCCCTTATAAACACCAACTATCATTAAATATGTTTGGGCCAAAAGCATGACCTAATTAGGGTGTGATAATAAATTCCAATAGGAAACCACCCATGGCCTATTCCAATCTATCATTGAGTATATATAACAAGGAGTGCAATGTAGTGAAACCAGTAAGCAAAGAAATACCCAAATTTAAAAGTCTTAAAAGAACTAGTTTCAATTTCATGTATAAATACCCATTTTATAACCTTGAAAGATATATGTATCGAGATAAAACATAATCCTTCAGATCCCCCATATTGTAGTAAGAAAAACTGATGCCTCAAAATATCTTATAAGAAAGAAGAAAAAAATGTTTGAATACAATCTTGTTCTTTGTCTTGGAAGATGCATCACAAACCATTTCAAATATATAATAACCTAATCTAATTCTTTATATTCATAAGATTGAATTCAAGTAGAAATTCGGTTGAAAATCTACCAACACCCTATAATCCTATCCCAAATTACCTCACAGGATCCTAGAATCACTCTATGTGTGGTAAGTCTATGTCAATTGATCCCTTACTTAGTGGTCCTATAGGGAGCTCCAAGTATCACACATTACATATACATGCCTCTTATGACCTTCCATGGAATCCTATAAGGATATATGATTCAATCACCATTTAGGTCATATCCTTTTTGTCCCCATCCATGAAATCCATGGTTCACTCATGACATTAAAATTACAAACAAATCCATTAACCCTATTCTAGGCATTCATGTAGAATCCAAGGTTCATTCAAGGGACCAAGGTAAGATGTACATATAAGCACATCCATGGAATTCCAATAGAATCCATGATTATCCTAATTCTATTTACTGTTTAACATTACCAGGTTCATGTTAACAAAACATTAGACATTCTTGGGTCATCACCAAAAGGCCCAAATATAAAACCCACCACTATGGGTGTCCCAACTAGGACCAACCTCTAAATCTAGTACTAATATTAATCACATGGGAGTAATACGTATATGGGGAATGTCAAAACATCCCATTCCCTTATCCAATCCAATTTTAATCCAACACCATTGCAATTCCTTTTCATAAACAATTCATTTTTAACAATGCAAGAATTGAAAAAAGGAATGCCTCATAGGCATTATAGTCCCAACAAACATAAAGGTCATCCAAGGGAACTCACCCATTAGGTGGAACTCATTCCATGTATAGAACCTAATATATTATTTCAACAACCCTAATTAATTACCAAAATACTGATTGGATGCAATAGGTATGATTTATAACCCCAAAACTGGGTGCTGAGAAATCCAGCATATATAAATATCTTGAAATTCAATGAAATGAACATGACCACCTACCTTAGACTTATGATAGATAGACCATCTAGTATCAAGATCTGATTCAACCTAGTTTGGGAGAAATCTGAATAAATGACGAAGAATAGGATAGTAGGGCATATTATCCTAAATCCAGATAGAAAAATTGATATCCAGATGAATTGAGAAAGGCTAAAAAGTAATAGATGCATTACCATTATAGATCAAAGGAGACTAAAAACACTCAATTTAGAAATCAGAAAGAGAGGGGATCTGAAAACGGATAATACGCTTAAGAGGGAGTGACCACACTGTCGGGACATGGAAAATTGATTATATTTATAATTTTTATTTATAGAATAGGTAAGACCCTAGGTCGTCTTTCAATGATTATTGGTGGTTTAAAGTGTGCATATTTAATATGATGTTTTAAAGAGTGGTGGTTTTAAAACAGATTAAGAAAATGACTTGAATAAAAGAGTTTAATTGTTGATAAATAAAATAGGTGATTCATAATTATGAGATAAAGAGATAATTTAATGTTCATTATACATCTTGGTGAGTTCATCATTCTAAAAAATGCACATGGTTTAATGGAATCCATCAGTTGAGGGTTGTCAAGATCTCAACATCCTTATTGCCTCTTAAACGATGCTCAAAGAACCACACCTTGACAAAATAATCATGTTTTCATGGTTTTGGTGTCATGAATAGAGATTAAAGGAAACCAAATCATAAAGAAATATTATTTATGTTTGTGATAAATACGACTCCTTTCTTGTCCAATTAAAACAACCCAAGATTGCCACTTGAAATCTCAACCCAATCATTGTTGAAATAAAAAGAGTTTTAAATTATTTTAACAATAGAAATGAAATTAGAGGAGAATCATGTCAACATAAGAAATAATTAAAATATTTATCCCCAAAGTTACACAAATCCAATAGAATAACATTTTATGGAACTCCATCCCATGGGTGTGTAGCTACCTCGAAATGATCGTCCACCGTATAGCTCGAAATATGGAGGAGAAGGAAGCTCGGGTGGATCGTCAACTTCTTACTTGATCACCCTATGAAGATATGGAACTCTAGAACTGCTTGGATGATGTGAGGACTCCTTTGTGTCCCCAAAATACCAGAGAATTTCCACCTAGTCAAACTTACAAATGGATAGCCCAAGGTTCCATTTTATAGGGAAATGTGAAGGTGGTTTTGAGAAAATAGATTTATTAAAACCACTTGTCACATGGTTTTTGACCTTTAGACACCCTTATCATGATTTTGGTAAAATAAAAAAGTTCTAGACCCACCTCTTGGATTTCACCACCGAATGTTTAGTACATCATGAAAAAATAGATACTAAGATACAGATAGATCAGAACACACCACTTTTGAGTTCGTGCAGATTCAGTGTACTAGACATATCAATTCGTTTGGGCCACCAGATGGACGAATGTTTCTTGGGTTCCTTTGGATGAAATGTAGATAAATAAATTTTGGACCAGCCCGAAATATTTCAGCCCATTTCGATACTCAGTTCAGGAGCCACATGTGGATGAGTCCACTAGTGTGCATGGATCTTGCGCAATTAGGTCATTTTTTCATGGACATCATCATGGGTCATCCAAATCAGCTCCTCCTACAATGGAATAATAAAAACACGTAACATATACAATTATAATAGTGTTAAAAAATAAGTGATAAAAACATTGAATTCAATTTGTTATTATTTTTATAATTTTCAATATAAAACTAGTTTAGCACAATGGTGTAAGGGTGAAAATGAAATAGTGAATCGCGGTGCGATCACACCCCCACATCAAAACATTTTCACCCTGGGAAAACTCATTATTCTAAAAATAATGAAGGTAGATATTTCCAACATCATAAAGATTTGATATTCAATGAAAATTTAATTCTAGAAGTAAATGTGTAAAAAAAATCACACCAAGGAGTTTTTCTCAATGACCATTGAAAAAGATGTCTCAAAAATTGTATCCAAATGAAATTCCATGAGATGCATTATACCAATCAAATAAAATTATTCAAAAGATAATCATGTCACTAATTCTCCACACGGGTTTGTGAAAACCATTTTAGGTTATTCTTTCCACTTTTTATCAAGTAAATATAAGTTATTTTAAAAATTGTCTACTTATAATATCCATTCCACCAAACATTTCCCTCATCCATTGACATCAAATTTCAAGACCCAAAAACTTAAGCATTCCTAGAAGTCCAAAAATAAGCACCGAACCTAGATATCCACATATTTTGTACATTTATTCAGTTTCCTCATTTATTAATTTTTCAAATGTTTTACTTTGAAGAAATCTGACAATATTCTCCTGATCCATGTTGGATCTGCTCACAAAACTAATTGTTATAGTTATAAGAAGATCAATGATAGAGGAAGGGTGGTTTTTGACCTACCCAATATAAAACCCCTTTATTATTTTGATTATTTTTTTGGGGAATTCAACATTCAGAAAACAGGTACACATGGGTAGGTCAATCTGGTATAATAATGAAATAGAACAGATAAGGAATGAATGAATGGAAAATTGATTTTGAAATACAGAGAAAACTCATGCTAACTTATATTTACCTTCCATTACGTTATAAATTTTCACGCATCATGGTTGGGTGAGAAATAAATGTGTAGAGTGATTAAGTGACACAATTTTCTTACAAAGTATTCACAAATAGGGCATCATTCTTCTCAAAGGATCCAAAAGATACAACCATTTATATAATCGTCAAATAAAAAAAATTCAAAACAAATTCGCACCATAGTATTGAATTCTTTCTAAAATGCATATTTCATAAAAATTATTTTTTTAATGTTAAAACAAGATGGAATACAGTCATTCCACATGCATTTTAAATAACTTCTATGATTATACAGGCATAATTTTCCATGATAACGTGGAACTAAAAAAGTAATATTCCAGAACAAAAGTGATTGGGGATAAAGAGGGAAAGCAACAATACAATTCAGAAACCTGAAAATAGAAAAAGAAGAAAAATGATGAAAATTCCTAACTGACATTGGAATATACCCATCCCCCCACACCTAGAGTGTGCAGTTCCCTCACTATAAAAATAGAATGTCGGAAGGTAGGATAAAACTAGGTGGGTGTCACACATAGACTATTTCTTCAAAATGGAGTTCCTCTATCAGGGAATCTAGAAGGGTTTTGTGGAAGTGCTTTAGTTGCTTCCCATTATCTATGAAGGTTTTCTGGGTTTCCTCATTTTGAATCTAGAAAACACCAAATGGAGAGACATTATTAATAGTGTATTGTCCAAACTAGTGGGAATGAAGCTTAACTGGATACAGATTCAGCCTTGCATTATAGAGAATGATATTCTGCCAAATGTGGAATTGACGACGATTGATGAGTTGGTCATGGGAGCCTTGATTCAATCCATATAAATCATAGAGTTCTCAAATGCATCTCTTCATATTTCCTCCAGGTCCTGAATTTGCAGCTTCCTTTGAGAACCTCCACTAGAAAGATTAGAGTTTCATTGTTTGATGCCCAAGTAGGCCCCACACTGAATCTCAATAGGCAGGTGAAAACTCTTTCCAATCAAAATCCGATAGGGTAACATTCCAATGGGATATATAAAAGCAGTATGGTATGCCCCTAATGAATCATCAAGTAAAAGACTCCAATATTTTCTATTAGGTTGAACCAATTTTTCATGAATATTTTTTACCGCTCTATTTGATACCTCGACATAAAAATTGGATTATGGGTGATATGAAGTAGACATTCTATGACCGACCCCATACTGACATAAAAGTGATTCCATTGTTCGGTTGTAGAAATGAGAACCTGGACACTAATGATGATCCTAGGTAAGCCAAACCTAGATGAAAATTAGGTTCTCAAAAATTATAAAACTATCATAGATTCATCAGTCCTTGTAGATCATGCCTCTACCCATTTGGAATCATAATCCACTACCAAAAGTATATACAGGTTATCAAATGAATTGGGGAATTTTCTAAAAAATTCAATTCCCCAAAAAAAATACTATTGAAAATCATGGGTTTCTGTGGAATCTCATTTCTTTTAGATACATTTCACATTATTTGGTAGTGAGGACATGATTTACAAAATACACGGTAATCCAAAAATGATGTGGGCCAAAATAGACCAGAATCGTTGACCTTGCGAGAAGTCCGTTGGGGACCAATGTGGCCCCCAAAAGTAAAAGTGTGGCAGAACCTACGGACAATCTAAAACTCACTATCTAGAACACAACACCTAAGGACTTGATCGATACATGTTTTCTAGAGGAAGGGATCATCCCAAATGTACCAATGGGACTCATGTTTTATAAGGTTCCCCTATTTTTTCTGAAATCTGTAGGAATGCAAGATGCTACCTAATAATTTACAATTTTATAATACCAATGAATAACATATTGCACTCAGTATATTTTCTCATCAAGAAACATTTAATATATAGGAATATATGGAGATGAGTCAACATCCAATGATGGGTGGATCCTACTGATATGGTCATCCACTAAATTATATGCTCCTTTTTTATCTCAAATTTCTAGAGTGAATTCTTGGAGGAGCATCTGCAAATGAGGCATGGTTTGGCTTCCGGTTTCCTAAGGAGATACCGGTGGGCTGCATGGTCGGAGAATACAATGACTTTGGACCCAAAAAGATATGGCTTAAATTTATTAGAGGAAAACACTATGGAAAGGAATTATTTTTCATATGTGGTGTAGTTTTCTTGGGCACAGTCCAATGTATGTGAGGAAAATGTAATGACATGTGGAGCTCGATCGAGCCTTTTGACAATATTGTCCCAACTGCATAGTTAGAGTCATCACACATGAGCTCAGACGGTAAATCCCACTATGGTGGTTGGATTACCGGGGGTGGCTTGAGACTCCTTTTAAACATATTAAAATATTCCTCACATTTTTTATCAATTTTTTTTGCCATTTTGGATTAATCAAGAGAGTTGTAGTGAAATATTACTATTGTCACAAATGAAATGATGGTAAAGTCCAGCATGACCTAGTAAATACCTCACATCTCATACTTTTTTATTAAATGGTAGTGAAAAATGAAATCCACTTTTTATTTATATACTTGGATTCCATCCCTAGAAATGACATTCCCCAAAAATATATCTTGTCGAACCATGAAATCGAATTTGGCATAAATTAATACAATATTATTTTCAATACAGCGATATAGGACTGAACCAAGACAAGTCAAACAGTCATCAAAAAAGGATCCATAAATAGTGAAATCATCCATGAAAGATTCCATGAAATTCTGTGGTAATCAGAAAACATACTAACCATATATTGATAGAGTACCCAGAGCATTGAACAGACCAAATGGAATCCCCTTATATGAAAATGTGCCAAAGATGTAAGTGAAGGATTTGTTTTCCTAATCCATGGGGGAAATATGGATCTGAAAGTATCTAAAATAACCATCAAGGAAATAGTAGTTGGACTTACCCGCTATCCTCTTTAGTATTTAGTAAATGAATGGAAAAGGTAAATGGTCATTCCTAGTGTGTTGGTTTAGTCGGTGATAGTCTATGCAGACATACAAACTATTCTCCACACAAGATGGAACAAATTCATTATTTTCATTTTTGATTACTGTATGGAATGTTTTTTTCAGAACTACTTTAACAGGACTGACCCATTCACTGTCAGAGATTGGGTAAATGATTCTAGAAGACAATAACTATGATACCTCAATTTTCAAAACATCTAGGAGGTTTGGGTTCAGTCGATGTTTTTCTTGCCTAACTGGTTTGGCCTCATCATTTAATAAAATATGATGTTTACAAATTGATGGGCTTATACCAGGAATGTCATCATGTGTCCACCCCAATGCTTATTTATACTCCCACAAAAGTTCAAGGAGTTTCAATTCATGCTCAGGAGGTAGTGAAATAGGAATGATGATGGGAAACTTGTTTCAATTCGCAAGATATGAATATTTTAAATCTTTATGTAGTTGTTTTAGTTCCAATTTAGGTGGATCTTTGATTGATGGGAGTATGTGTTATTGTGATCTGTCACTGATCTCATCTAACTGCTCAATGGTATCCTCCCCAGATGAGAAATGAGCATTTACATGCTAAGCAGTATTATAAATGGTCATTGGATCTGTAGTGTTCATGAAATTATCAATTAATAAACATGCATGAAAATTTTCTAATCCACTACAACATTCATTGCACAAATCATTTCCTAGAATTTCAATTAATGAAGAAAACATAGAAAGGGCATCAGGGGAATGAAATGAAGTTTTTTCAAGGGAATGGAGCACATTCATAGAATTAACAGAGAGAGGAAAGTTCTTCTGATGGGTGCTTCATGGCATCAAGGATATTGGAGTGGACAATGTCACCATGAAACACTATTGGTATTGTTCAATTGTGGACATTAATTATGGTTTTGGCATTTTTCAAGAAGGGTCTCCCTAGTATAATCAGGGCATGTCAATTCATCCTATCATCCTCTATTTGATGAACATTAAAGTCAGAAGGAAAAATTAAATTTTTAACCTCACAAGAACATCTTATAACACACCAGTGGGGTGTGTGGTACTCCAGTTAGCCAGTTGAACAATAATTCTAGTGAGGTTCAGTTCCCCGTCCTGCAATATCGAGTAAATAGAGTGAGGAATGCTATTTATAGAAGCACAAAAATCAAGAAAAGAATTAGAAAAATAATACTCTCTTATGGTGCACAGAATTGAGAATGTTTTGGGATCGTTGGACTTGGTGGGAAGTGATTTCTCTATCAATGTTGATTCATTCCTCCCCAATATCTCCTTCTCATCACCTTGATATTTCCTTCGGTATGAAAACATCTCCTTTACAGACATGTCATATCATTGAATTTGTTTCATAGTATCAATAAAGGGAATGTTTACCTGCATTAATTTGAATGTACCCAAAATATCCTTACCGGGTTTAGTTTCCTTTTGTTTTCTAGGTTGCGTAGCCTTTTGTTGAAATGGAAGAGGAATTTTTGGGGTATGTGACTCATCAATAGACACACTCTTTCCTTTGGAGGAGATTCTATTAGGAAAATGTTCTACATCATGGGAGTATTTATAGTAGTTGGGATCATGGTTTCCTTAATAGGGGATGACTCTAGTAGAGGGGTCTTTTGGATTTTTAGTTTTCTTCCACACCTAGGAGTGATGGAACCAATAATTCCTTTATCTATATGGTTAACTACTAGTTGAGAAGGCATTTTATCCAACCCATGGCTCTAGATTTCCCTCACCGAGATGAAAAGTTTTCCTAATTGGGGATTTAGGTCTTGTATGGTATCTTGGGAGGTTGGTTGGAATATGATATTATTGGATGAAATTTGATTCATCATGTCTTCTAAGATAGGCTTGGATTTTGGAGTAGTTTGCTGGAAATACCTTTGTTGGGATTGAGGATTTATGAGTGGTGGTGGATTACTACTCTACCCCAGTTGGTTCCATGGTTGTTGAGGTTGGTTTGAATACCCCCTTGACTATAGGATTGGTTTATTTTTCCACTTAGTATTGGATGGATAGTATGGTTCTTGTCTAAAGGGTTGGTTATAGGGGACACTTGGAAAGATTTCCTCACAAATCTCAAATGTTTCTCTTCGTTGGGGGCATTGATCAGAGTAGTTGGTGTAAGAAGAACATATTACACAATGGATTGGAGGAGGAGAATGGGATTTCCCTTGGAAAAGAGCATGTTGTTGAAGAAGGGTACTTACCTCTTCGAACTCTGTGTCCACCTTCCTCTCAAATTCTGTAATTTTCCCCTAATGGACACCTCAAATAGGTACATTGGACCTTGAACCGAATTGTTGAGTGTTATGTACATCGTTTTTAATTATGGTCCTTATAGAAATTGTTTTTTTATCAACTAGTGAACCACTTCTAGGAGCATCAATCATATTTCGGTCAATATGAATTAATCCTTCATAAAAATAATGAATTAATAGTTGATGACTTATTTTGTGTGTGGAATGCTTGAACATAACCTTTTAATGAAATTGGAATAATCATGTAAGGTTTACCATTGATATTTCCTAACACCAGATATTACAATCCTTATAGTTACAGTTTAAGAGTCTTGGAAATAGTTTTCAGGAAAAAGATGGTTCATATCCGCCCCACCACTAATTGGTGAATTAAAATTGTAAAGCCAATCTTTTGCAGTGTATTCTAATAAAAATAAGAATTTTCTGAGCTTTACTTGTTCTACATACACATTTTTAGGTTTCAATGTAGAATACACATTATGAAATTCTATTTATGTGTTTATATGGATCATCTCTAGGAAGTACACATAATCTTGGTAATAAATGAATTAGAACATAATTTAGTTCAAAATTGGGTGCCTTGAATTTCATTTTAATGTAAGGGGGTTGGATATCAACATCAGGTGAGGTTAGTTATTTTAATGTCTAGTTATTTTCATCCATATTATGCAATTTTATTTTAGTTTATATATTGGTTCTAGAAGAAGAAGAGGAAGGATCAAGAAGAGTGTTGATGTTTTGTGTGTCCTCCTTCGATGGGTTCTCTTGTGCGTCTCGGTGTCACTGACATAGGATCCTCTCTGTTTTAGGATAAAAAAGACGAAAATATTCTGGATTAGAACGTGTCCTGAACTAAACCTACAAAATAATTAAATCTGAAGAAAGTATACGTAATTTTATAAAAAATTATTGACAAAAATTACATAAATATTACTAAAAACACGCACCAAAACTAAAGCGCTCCACGTCAATGGTGTGAAAATTTGACTGCTCTATCATTACACGTCAAATCGATTCTATTTAAAAGTTGATTTATATTTTTTAAAAGAGCCTAGGTTGTCTCTGAAGATGCTTTGGTCGGTTTAGAGTGTGTTTTTTTAATAAGATGTACTAAAAGAGGGGTGGGTTTAAAACAGTTTAAAGAAAATGAATTGATTTAAAGAGTTTAATAGTTGATAAAAAATGTGGTATTTTTGAATTATGAGATAAGAAGATCCTTTTAATTTCACTACACATATTGGTGAGTTCATCATTAAAAAAATACACATGGTTTAATGGATTCACTTGGTTGAGGGTTGTCAAGATCTCAACTTCCCTCTTTCCTCTTAAACGATGCTAAAAAAACCACCCCTCGACCCAAAAATCTTGTTGTCAAGGATTGGGTGTCAATCATAGTGAATAAATGCTTCCAAAAAATACTTAAATCTTATGTATGTGTGAGATAAATAGAACTATTGTCTTGTACAATTGGAACAACCCAAGATTACAACTTGAAATCTCAACCCAATCAGCGTAGAAATAAAAAGGGTTTCACATAATTTTAATAATAGAAATTCAAACAGAGGAGAGTCATTCGAAGATAAGAAATAAGTGAAATATTTAGCACAATAATTAAACAAAACCATTAAAAGAACAATTGATGGTACTCCCTCCGAAGTATGTGTTTTTCCCTTGAAATGAACGTCCACCTTTTAGCTCGACATCGGGAGGTGGAGGAAGCTCGGGTGGAACATCAACTTCTTCCTGGATCCCCCTATGAGGATAGGGGCCTCTAGAAATCATTAGATGATGATAGGACTCATTTGGGACTCCAAAATACAAGATCATTTTCTCCTGGTAAAACATACAAATGGGGAGCCGAAGGTTCCATTTTAAAGGAAAATGGGATGGTGGTTTTGAGCACACATATTTCATAAAACAACTTTTCACATGAGTTTAGACCTCAAAAAATCATTATTGTTCTTTGGGGAAAATAACAAGTTGTAGCCCCACTTCTTGGATTTCTCCACCGAATTGTTGGAAAAAGATGGAAAAATAAATCATGGGATATGGAAATATCATAAAACACCACTTTTGACATCATGTAAATTCTTTGTGTTGGAAAGATCCGGTCGGTTGGGCCAACATTATGCCAAATGATCATAGGTTTCCTTTAGATATAATGTACAAAAATGAATTTTGGACCAGCCCAAAAACATTCAACACATTTGGATGCACGGTTCAGGAGAAGTGTCCAGAGAGTCCAATGGTGTGCATGGATCATGTGCAATTTTGTCCATCTTTCGGGGACATCATCATGGGTGATCCAAATCATCTCCTCCTACAATAGAACCAATAAAACAAGTAACTGCTATATTTTTTACAGTCGTAATAATAAAATAATTGATTTAAACATGGAATTCAATATTATTTTTAATAATTTTCAATATAAATTTTTTTCATAGTGGTGTAAGGGTGAAATTGAAATAGTGAATCACGGTTCGATCAGGGTCCTCTCATGTATGACCCCTACAATTAAAGGAAGTAAGAGACAAAGAAACACAAGCTTTGACATTTCGAGGAAAAATTGTAATTTTTCATTTCTAGTATTGGTCGCATGGATATGGAATAGAATGTTCTTAACCATGTGTCATTTTACATGGTCACTACAGGAGCCTGAGGGGGAGGGGGACTTGTACGGTTACAATGAAAGATATGTCTTACCATGTGGTGCCCTTTGTCATGTTCTATGACTTTTGAAAAATTGTCGCATGGTCATGCGTCCAGTACCACATGGTTTCCCAAAACAATTCAAAAGCTACTTATTCCATTTTCACCCCTTTTATGGTTATATTAATCATTGGAATGTCCCCACATTGTTTCTCCTAACTATGTGGTAGGCCCAAAACACTTTTAGAGTTGGTTTCCAGGATTCCAACAAGCCTTAGAGACCCCTGTTCCATCCATGACCTCAACATGAACCCACATTAGAAATATTGAATCATTTAATCATGGAGAATATCGAAAAATCATGATCTGTTCCACATGGAACAATTGGGTTCTTAAAAAATTGGCTTTATATACCCTCATAAATGAATATAGGTAGGTAAAAATTTATATGTCTCAATGATGGAGAATTGGGGAAAATATAAGACTTTAATTTTATTACATCATTATTACAAATTCAAACCATATATATAATAAATATTTGTTCTTTATATATAAATTAAAAACTATAAATATTTATATCATACCATATTTTTTTACTCATGTCCTTTTGTTACATATTTATTATTAATTCTATTATAATATATCATTAAGAGAAATTACTTATTTTTTTGAAGTACATTTCAATTTTATATTTTTCATCCTATTGAATTGATCATGTTCAAATAATATAAATAAATTTAAACATGATATAAATATAATATATATTCATTATTTATGTATTTTGAGTGAAATGGTTATGTTAGAGAAAAAAAATGAAATACACAATTCATGGAGACGTTAGGATGTAAATACAAATGAATATTGTTTCCATTTTTATGATGGATCGAATGAAATAAGTTAAAAGAATATATAAGACATAAAAATTCATTATTATTCCAAATATATTAAATATTACAATTAAACTCATCCTTATTACTTTCCATGTTAAGTGTGAATGAATTGAAACACTTCGCAAGACTACAGCCTTCCTTACACACGTGCGATGTTATCATATACCTATAGAATGGAATGTTAGATTTTTTCTATGATATAATAATTAAATAATTATAATAAGAATAATATATATAATATAAATTTAACAATTAATTATTTCGATCTGTGTGGGGTAGTGATGGAAGATGAATAACATTGGTTCAAGATGCGGTTGTCCGACAAACACAAGAATGATTATTTCATATCCCATTTGATGTAAGTGGAGATGTTTATAGTTGATTAACATTATATAACATAAAATAAATTAATGGAAGGATATAAATATATTACGTCATTATGTTCTAACAATAATTTAATGAGGTGTATTAATAGTTAAATTTAATTCTTGGGTATCAATGTTACGTCTATTTAATGATTTGTTTTTCACCAAAAGGAATATTATGATGGATTTCTGACCAAAAATGATTATAGGATTAGAAAATAGAATAATGCATATGAATTGGTTAGTCCTTTCCCAAATAAATTGTTTTATAGTGTGAGGAGGAGAGGAATGTGGGTTGATTTTTACAAGTGAGGTGAGTGGCACACTTGTAATTTTTTAATGGAAAAAGGTTACCCACATTTTTCTCATTCCAAAATGATTATAAAATGGGAAAAATTTTATATTATAATATTTATTCTAAAATTATATTAATTAAATGTGATTGGACATGGTTTGTGTCATTTAAAATCCTATCTTTTTATTTTAACCACTAGTAAAACCATTTTTTACAATAACCATGATAAATAATTTTTTGTATTTTTTACTATTAATTATGGTGAAGATTTATATTGACCATAATAGTTAATATAAATTATTATTATTCCTAATATATAATCCCTTTCCCCAGATTCCATTATCCAAATTTAAAAAATTAAATTTAAAAATAAGCCCTCAAACTTGACAAAAAAGTTGTTTTCTATAGAGAAAACATTCAAATGATTAAAAATATATAATATAAAAAATCAATATAAAAATGTTTCCTATGAAATAAATTAGGATTATAGATTTTTTATTGAAGTAATTTTACTTTTATTCCCATTTTGAAAATGATAAATTTATTAATTCATTAATATAAAAGTAAATTTATAATAAAAACAAGTATTTTTACTATTAAATATAGAATTAATCGTCTCAAAAAAGACAATTCAATTCAACCCATGATAATTTTGAAAATATGATTTAAAAAATTATGTTTATTTTATATATTAAATTTTATATGTTTCAAGAACTAATTTAATTAATGTTCATAAAAATAAGTAATTTTTTTGAGCATGTTGTATTTTCGAAACATATAATGAATTTCTAGAAAATTAAGTATTTTTTATCAATATTTTAAATTTAAATAAGAAAATTACACTAACTATATAAAAATTAATTATTAATATTCATATATCTATGTTTATTGGATAGGGTATAATGGTCACATTTAAATAAAAAAATTTATAATATATTATAGTTTATAAAAATAACATTTTGGGTAACAGAAGCTATAATTTGTGTTTCTTGTAACAAAAGGATAAACACTTTGTTTCTTGTAAAAAAAATTAAGATGGACGTTAATTTAATAAAATATATCAATGAAATTTATATTATATGAAAAATATAATTCATCAAAAAATAGGGTGTTACAAATATTAATACATTAACCTATATTAATATTATTACCCATTGCAGTTCATTTAAATTTTACTTCCATTCAATTGGATGTCAATATTACCTTTATATGTTAATGTGTAAAAGATAAGGATTATGTGGATTAGCCAACTACATTTCCAATTTTATTTTTTAATGAACATTTTCATCTTATACAGAATCATTCGATGCACTTAATAATGGCCCGATATCATTGTAAAAATAATGATTTAAATATTTTTCTTATTTTTTATTTTTTCTATTGAATGTAGGTCTAATTTTTGTTATAAAAATTATTTTATGAAAAAAATAACAATTAATATTTATGTTGATGAAACTATACTTGGTTTAAATCATAAATTTATCATTGATAGCATTTTTAAAACCAATGGACTGTGAGTTTGGAATGACCACGATGGGTACGCATAAATTTCTCATAGTTTTCCAATTTCTAAAAAATATCACATAAATATATTTACACCTTACAACTATATACAAGACATAAATTATTCCATTTTGATAATTCATATAGTATAATTTATCTGGTTGGGAGATGCTTTAAATTAGATTTGTTGCCTCTAGGAAACAGATTGATAAAAAACTATACATAGGGATTTAGATAATTTTATTAAAACTCACCCTATGTTGAACACAAATATATTTTATTATGTATCCTCAATTTTTCATTCCATGATTGTTTAATCAAATCATATCTATAATATTTTAATTATACTTTCTATTATCAAAAAGGTTTATCAAAATTTGGATTATTTTATTCACCCAAAATAGAGTTTTCAATAAAAATATGTTCTGATACTGAATTTTATAATGCATAATAGTTTGGAAGATTACTTCATTGAAATATCATTTAATAGGTGGATCCTAATATTAAAAATATAATAATAGAAAATAATCAGGTTTACATCACCTATTAATGTTGAATATGTGGTAGAAATAAATTTTTGTGCTCTTGTGTTGTTGATGAATCACTCATTTATATTTTTTATTGATTTTTACTAAATAATTAATTGTGGTAGAAAATTTTATTTATCTCCTTTTATTAACACATTATATTATTTACATATAAATTACACTTATATAAGGTAATAATTCCTTAGTAATCACACATTAAAGAAGATATTATTCTTTAGTTTATTGCAATAAATAATCACCATGATGATATTTTTACTAAACCATTATATTATAATAGATTGGAATCAGTTAAATTGATATTAGATATGATCCATATTTAATGATCATTTATTACTATTTCTATTCCACATATATCCTTATAATAACAATTCATTGAGAAATTTGGGTACATTCTTTATTTTTATAAATTGTACTAACTTATATTTTCTTGTAACATTAAATTATTATTAATATGATTATAAATTATATATTCCAATATTATGATTATTTATCCGAAACAACCTCATTGTAATTTACACTAATTCATATGACTTATGGTAAATATAATTTATATTTAAATTTTATTATTATTGATCAAATAAAATAAAAATTATATCATTATGACATTTATTTTTTGATATTATTTTCTAAATATCATACACTATGATTGATTTAATATTAAATTTAAAAAATCAAAAATATTTTTTGGTTTAATCATTTTTTCTCTCAGGTGGATATAAAATTATTTTTGACTTATTTTATATCTATCACTAACAGAAGATCACATGTATGAATTCATAGATAACTTCCAAATAGTATAAATTGTTAAAATGTAATAATTTTACAATTAATATAGTTATTAAATAAAATGGTTCATACAATGATATTATATGGTCAATACCATCATTATAAATTGTTTGTTCCCAAGTAGTACATCATTATTAATTGTTTTAGACTTTATGTATTTTTATTTCATCATTTAGATTCATTAATAAAATCCTAAAGCAGGATAAATTTTTTTGAAATATTATTTGTGTTCGATTAAAATTTGTATAATATCGATTTATATAAATTTATCATTTAGGGATAAATTTTTAAAAAATCATGTTTTATTTTGATTCCTTTATTGTTATTTTTTTAAATGGGGAGAAATGATTATTTGGAATATATGATAAATGGATGTTTGAAAATGAGTGTATAGATTAATTAAAATGGAATGTTTGAAAAACACGTTGAAATTATTCTTTTTAAATTTAATTTAAAACATATTCATCCATTTTATGTATGTGTTCATTAAAATAGGGGGATACTATTTATTGAATGTTTAATTTTATCCTCACCATTGATTATTAAAATACAGTCATGGTTTAAGTTTGCTTAATATATTTTTTATGTTTCATATTGTGTGAGATAAGAATATGGTAATTATAATTACATATATTCTATATGAGGTAAAGTTTGGTGAAAATATAGAGGACTGTGTTTTTTTATAGTGTTCATCTATCAGATAATAGATCACTATAATATAACAATATAAATTCACTAAAGTACGAGTATCTCTCTTGAGTTCATTATAAGATGAGAAATTATCCTCTAACCAAATAAAAAATGACTATAAAGACTATGGAATTTGAACATTGGAGTTTGTTAAAATGTTATTTATAATAATACCATATCCTCAATGGCTAGAATTAATTACGTACTTGTGATATTTCTATCAAAGTATTTCTTTTCTTTTTTGAGTCATAAAACATCTTAATGATGAGTGTTCTTTTGATTATAGTAGTATTCATTTTGATTGATTCCACATAAAGAATAATGTTATTAATATTTCAATTTATGTTCTATATATTATTCTTGTTTTATTAATTACATTTATAACAACTTTTTTAAAGGATTATGAGGGGGAATAAATTTATTTTTATGATATTATATGATTAAGGTATTATGTGGGGTAGACAAAGGTTGTTCAGATCAACATTGATCAATGAATTCTATTATGGGAGACAAATTTTTTTTCCTTCTTCTAGATCCATGGATTGTAATATAAAAGAAATATTTTACAAAGTTTGGATTATAATATATTATGATGTGATCAATGTTGAGGGATTCTATTGTTTCAAATAGAAACATCTTCAATGATACTTAATCATATATTTTCATTGAACATTAATACCTTGAATCAGGTTGAAATTTATCCTTTTAATTTTTTGATATGGGAAAATCATATCAGGGAAAGCCCAAAAAACGATGAGGTGATATGTTCTACTATGGTGAATTCAGGGATCAGAAATATTATAAAGTATTTTTTTATTGATTTATTAACTTGGTTGAGAACTATATTCACTTATAAAAGTTCCATAGGCATACATGTATATTAAATTAATGGGTTATATTAAACCATGAATACCTTTATAAGGCACCTGGATGGTTTGGAGTTATATGAAGCTCTCAAATCATGATTTGTGATTTGTGTAACATGTCATATATTAGAAGGGTTTGAGAACACGAAAATTTGGCTCACCACTTATCAAAACTATTATGTCAATGAGGAGATGTGAGAACTTATTACGTTAAATGTTTTGAAAAAAGGGGATCCAATGAGAATAGAATGACATTTATTAGGGATATAGAGTAGGACCAATGAGATTTATAACTTATTTATTTCTGCCATATTTTTTTATAAATTCTTGATTTGAAGATTTTAATGAGTGAAGACATTATGTTTTATTAGGATACCCATTGTTGTTTTTCATCCTGAAATGTTTTGTGTATTCAATAGTAGATAAGTTATTTTGATTTGGAAAATTATTGCCTAGTGTTTAATATCATACATATTTGACTAAATTATATGTATTTTAGGATCATGAAGCACACATACCAAATATGTGGGATGTTACACATGTGAAAAATTGGGAAACACAGGGTCAAGAGATCCCCAACATCCCTCTGAGTGGGAGATATATTTTTTGTAAATTAAGAATCATGGTTTTTATGTCATGAGTAATGATATTAAAATATAATAATGGGGATGGCCTAGAACACCCTCAGGTTCTGAGTTCCACTATGGTGACATCAGACTCATAAGGATTAGAAATCCCCTTATGGATCCAAGCTTTCAATGGTTGGTAGGTCTGAGCCCCAGTGTATCGATAGAATGGTCCTTTATTGATATATAGATTCTTTTACAAGGGTAGTAAATGGTTTGTGACAACTAAGGGTGCTTGATACATGAATTTTTATTTCTGAATTGAGGTGATTAAATGGTGGTGAAAGATCCCCATACTCTGGGTGACTAGGGTATGGCTATTTTGGTCCTTCGATAAGGGATGGTAATGGATGATGGTCTTGATAATCTGACACAATGTTATATGGATTAAATTTCTTCCATGCAGTTTATTAGCAAGTAGTATGGAAATTTTCCATTCATTTTAACATCATATGGTAAATATGTGGGACACAAAGTGAAAATTTGTACAAGATATAGTTTATGCACAAGAAGGCTGTATGTAGATCTGACTCATACATAGAAATACTAGCCTTCTTTGTCTCATTCCCTATGAATTTGGGGTTCATTTTTATTGGTTACTTCAATTGGGCCATAGATTGGAGATCCATGCTTCACTATGTCTCTTTTGATAATAGAAATCAAGTTACATATAGTTATTGAACCAGAAACTCCCTACACTGGTTTGACACAAATGAATATGTGGGAATTATTTAAATTTATTGTCATAGATGGGAATCAGATTAGTGATATAGTAAAAACTATGCTTACATTGATGATAGGTATATTTTTAGATTTAGTTATTGAGGAACCATGTAATTTAATGAAATGAGCCTCTGAAGTAGGGTTTTCAATGATAAAAGGGTTATTGATTCTCTAACCAATGATAGAAGTCTATTCATCACTACATATCCTATGGTTATAGGAATTAATCTACACATTGTTCTCAAGGAAGGATATTCCTATTCATGAATAACCTATATGTATGGAGGAAAATTTTAATGATTATTTACTGTTTCTAGACCCAAGGATAAAGAATAGGGAATTACTACATATCATGTAACGTCAAGAATCATTTAAAATATAGTTCGTAAATGTATGTGTGTTAGGAGACTAATATAAAATAATCGTGGTCATCTCGGGTGAGGTCCATTAGAATGTGCATTTGTTTCTTGAAAGAGATTCCATCCATGCATTTTATAATCATTCATTGAGTAATCATGGAATTCCATTTAATGTCTTGTAGTTAAGAACATAATAAACATGTCACAAGGTGTAATTCCATGTTCATTTGGGGAAACCATTAATGAAATTCCTAAGCTCACATGATCTATGATCTTCATGAGAAACTAGGAATTGAGTGAGTTCCTCTTACCATGAAAAGGTGATTTAGGATTGGCCAATGGAATTTTGTATCATGTGGTTGTTGAAACAATATATAGGATAAAGGATCAACTACACATATAATTAGAATTATAATCAATGCATATGTAGTTGAATAAACCTGTGTTGTTTTATGTCCTGTGTGAAGAACATTTTCCATAAATTTTATCATCTTGTGGTAAGGATGTTGGTGAATAAACATGAAATAGGATAAATGTTGTGGATGGATCCCTGAATGAAGGTTTGGGTGTCACTACATATCCTATGATGTATGGAATAAAGCCACACATACATCTCTGAATCCATTTAGTTTACTGTCATGCAGAGGGGACATCAATCATGCATTTTAACGTCTTATGGTGAGGATGAAGATCACCCAATATGAATGAAGATAGAAAATTAGGGGATACCAATAATTTAACTTTATGTAGTGATAAAGTAATCCATAGAGTTTAAAATCATATGTTTATGATGTGACAACATATTTTAATTTCATACAACTGGGAATTATTTTTTTAGTTCAATTTTATACAACCAAATTAGCTCGGAACATCTTACCTTATTGTCGTTAAGATGTAAGATGCAATGTAGTTTAATGTCTTAATACTAGGGCACGATACTGGATGAAATCTATCTGATGTATTTATTAAAAACCATACATGGGAGGGGGGGTTTGACATGTTCCCCATCTATATTGGCCAATGAGTAGTCTCAATTACGATATACCTCATGTATGATTTATGGACATTACCATTTGTGTTCCAACTTTAGAGGCTTATTTCATGGTAACATTAGGGTTATTAGAGACAAAACTATTTTTCTTTGGAGTAATGAATAGAGGCATACATCTTTATTGGGGAATTATGTTGGACTTAATGGTTGTAAAATGTACTCAACCTGTTATCAATGTACTGATCCATCTCATCCAATCACTTTAGTGATTACTCATCATTCGAGATTTTTCAAAAAAATGCTTATTAAAAATTTGGGAAAAGGACATCTATAAAAAATAATGCCTTGGTCACATAAACCAATGATTATGGAGTTTATTGTGTAGAAATATTTATGATAGTATGGTAGGCACATAAATCATGAGAAGATTATCAGAAGAGGGCTACTTGTCTTCTTTCACCATCATCAATAGTATATTTCCCGATGTTTTTTTGAATTCAACTATTTTTCCATGATCTACTTCATGATAATGAGATTAGTGGTGAGACTCGATGATGATCTCAATGTACACTATATCCAATTCCATAGAACATGATTTCATGTTATTGTCCATCAATATTTTTTAGAGACCCCAAACATAGTCATGACATGATACATTATGAATTTGATGATATTGTTCATCCCAAATTAATTGCCGGGTATTTTCTTAAAAAATATAGAAGAATTCGGTAGCTTTAATGACATATTTGTACTATTTATGCGTGGTTAGAGGATATGACCTCACAACATATATTTCCCCTACATAAAATGGACATGGATATTTAGCTATATATTGATATTCTAGGTGTGATTGATGAATTTTGAATAGATCTAGAATGTGTGGAGTTTCCTTATAAATTCGACACAATCTAATATAATTGTTTTCTTGTAAGAACATAGTTTTTTATTTATTAAGAGATCCTCATCTCATAATGATGAGAACCATAGGATCCTACATGGAATTATTCAATGATACCATGAATAACACTTTCTATAACAAATCTAAGGAGGATTACATAAAATATTTTCTTTTAGAGTTCTTTTGGATCATTTGGGTAATCCAAAAGGTTAATGTTTTCAACACGGTGGAGAATCTATTTAATTCTGTGTCAATCAATTGGGAGAGTCCATTTTTGGAGATAAATGATTATGGGATCCATCCATCTAGTGGTGGATATTGGTCCATAACACTCTAGGGTGGTGTTGACCTAATTTATTTTTTCTATATCACATCTGATGGCCAACGAGACCATTATTATGTGTGTTATATTGATAATTGGTTCCTCATGACCAGGGTCTTCCAAGACTGGAATTTCATTAGAAAATGGGTTGGCATGAAAATTCTATGATTAGTGAATATGATTAGATGGGAGATCAATAGGGAATTTTTCCATTAGTCCCCTAACGTATCCATTGATAGGGGGAAAATAACATTTTTTAATGGTTTATTCTATATTAATCATCATTAGCACTAGTTAAGAATCACCTTAAATATTTAGGTAGGGTGTCTACATATGTAGGCCCAGTTATAAGACAACTATGGGGGTGTGGTATTTTTCCTCATTATTTTTTTATCCTTAAGATAATGGGAAATAGTAGGGGAATATATCATTGCCTTTATAATCAAATACAATCCATAATATCACCCAATTGAGATTCATATTTTCTATCCATTCTAGATAAGACTTATAGAGGCTCCATAAAAATATATCTCCCATGTATGGGGAGTGTTATGGGCATATAAATCCTCATTATCTTGCAATAAATTATCTAATGGAGTACTTCCTGAAGTGGGATGTATTGTGAAGAAATCATCTAGGGATTTCCCTTTCACCACCATATATGACATGAAATGGATGTAATATTGTTGCAGGATGACTACCCATCAATCTAGATGCCACATTAGAATGGGGAGTCCAGTGATCTACATGATAGGATAAATATGAGAGACTAGATGGACTTCAGGGTGCTATATGTAATTCCGTAGCATCTTCAGTAAAAATATGAGTGTGAAGAAATTACTATCGACATGTGAGTATCAGGACACAGTACCTATCAATACACAGATGAGGTACCAAAGACTATTCTCACTCATCATATCTATATTATATACTTGGAGGAAACTATGTGAGAATTCCATGGATTCCATATATAAGACGAGTGGCTTTCCCTCCACTAGTGGAAATAGGAGATGTGGGTGTAGTAGATACTACATAATAATTTCCGAGTACATTTGCTAGTCCCAACCCCATTGGTATTGGATCCAACTCATCCTTATATTGTGGAAAGAGAGAGATTTACTAAACAAGATGACTATGAAATGATTAAGGTAAAGGATGATCCTTCAGAGCCCCCAATAAGGTATGATATATCTAGGGTGACATTGAAAAAATGGCCCAACACACGATTAAACATTCATCCTATTATTTTTTATATTCATATTGGGTTCACCATTTTTGTTTTCATCGATCACAAAACAAAAAAAGTCTTGAAACATGATTTACTGATCAACCTATCATTTGAGAGACTCTCATTGGGTTAACTATTTTAGTTTTTTCATAGATATGTTAGTGGATTTTTTCAGGGGGATTGATTATGGGGGGTTTAATGTTCTACACATTCATGAATTAGTAATAAAATTGTTAATATTTCATAGAAAATAACAATTACTCCCATATACATAACTTGGTATAGATATACTTTCTAATGGTAGGTGGTCTATTGGGGTTTCAAACACTAAGACTCATAGGAACTATTGTTAGTCAAGAGTATTTGAGGAACGTCTCAACACAACCCTTTCGAGGGAATGTTTTCCTAAAGTAGACCCAATTTTAGATTTAATATATGTTCAATAATATCTTCCTCACCCCAATACAAGACAGGTTACCCTAATAAATGATCATAGGTTAAGTTTCCTTATATGAAAAGAGGGGGAGGGGGTCTTGTTTGTGAATTCTTATTAAGGTATACGAGGTTATTAATCCATTTACTTTTGATGAGTGGATACTTATATGTTTATTCCATATTATCTGGAACCTCAGTGTTTGTAATCTCCCATGGATGCATTTAATACTTCAAGGATGGGATTGAGTCATTTTGAGGCGTCCAACATATCCTGTTTTATGACAGGAATAAAAATCAACATAGTTCATTAATCTTGTGCAGTTTAACATCATATAGAAAGGAAATATATTGGTAAAATGGGGAACTAGACATTAGTGATTTAACATCATTGAGTAATCCTACATATCCGTCGTATTGTAGGAAATATATTTAATATAGCTTGGTTATTCCCTTTGGAATTTCTCCCAGGTAGAAAAAATTTTATGGTGGGTAGTTATATCATGCCATCGGTCAAGGATTACACATTGAGGTGGCCCTATAATGTGGAAATTAGTGATGCCAATTAGGAGATAATTTTGAATCCCTAAGACCATGAGATCTAAACATTGTGTCAGATGAAATGAAAAACATATTATATGACTCATTTCATATGGATGTCGAGATGAAATGATGGTAAATCCCATTGAATGATTAATATAGAGAGAAATCATTAGAAGGCATCATACATATCATGGTTATGGATGGAATCAGATTCATTATAGTATAATGATTTAAAAATATATTGGTGGATATGGAAAGATCATCAGCCCATGGGGAGGATTGAGTCCTAATGGTTAGAATGTCAATAAAATGGAGAGACATACACCGAAGTGTAAGCCAATTTTAGTTGAGGTCATAGGAAGGCATACTATGCATTCCAATTATTGAATAAATAATATTCATCATAGTATATTAATTTCAAAATCTGTTGGTTAATCAAGAAGGATAATCATCCTAAGGGATATATTGGGTCCTGATGGTTAGAATATCAGAGACATGGAGGGACATACACCAAAGTGGATTCCCATTTGAGTTAAATAATCAAGAGGGGTAATATGTAATTTGATTATGGTGGGAATAATATTCATCATAGATCATAGAATTTTCAATACACAGGTTTATGAGTATGGGTGATAAAAACATGGGAGTGATTGAGTCCTGATGGTTAGAATGTTTGAGACATTGCAAGACTTACAATGAAGTGGATGCCTGTTTGCACTCGGGCCTAGGGAAGGCGTCATATATATCTTGGTTATTGATGGAATTAGAGTAATCATAGTTCATTGATTTCCAAATTCACTGGTGGATGAGAAAGTCCATATATACTATGTGAGATAATGGGTATTGATTGTTGGAATGTCAGATTCATTGTAGGACATACATGAATTGGATTCTCATTTGAGTTTGAGTCATAAGAAGACATCCTATGCATACTTTTTATAGTAGGAATTAGAGTTATTATAGTTAAATGGGTCAAGGATTACACATAGAGGCTTACATTAAGAGTGATCTATATCAGACTATGATACTATATGCGGATTACACACCGATGATTCCATTCATGGTGGTCGGAAAAGTTATCAAGTCCTACGATGTCCACTTGGCATGTTCTGATTGTCTTCCTAACATATGTGGTTGTCTTCCTAACATGCCTTGATTATCTTCTTGACATGTTGTAGTATTTCATTTGGATATTTCCAAATATATTCACATGATATATTCATCTTGACGTAGGGATGTTTCATAATCTACAGTGCATTTCTAAACTGTATCACATGTCCAAGGATAACTTATCTAGAGGAAATCGTAAGAACTAACTGGTTAATCCTATAAGAGAATGAATGGAATAATATTAAAAGCTTGGATAGTGTCTCGTGATCCATATAACATTCTATTGTGTCATCATGAATGTTGGAAGAAAATATTGTAGGGTTTCACAATAGTCATTCTAACAGGTCTAGAGGATGATTCATGTCCATGACTACATGTCTGGTTATCCTCGTGAATGATGGATATCCTATCTAGGGGATATTGTAAGAGCTTGTTAACATAAACATAGGGTGGAATGATATCTATCATGATTTTCTAGAGGAATTCAAGAGATCCATCCCGCATGTCATGATTCCATTGCAATACTTATATGACATGTATTGGTTCTATCATATGATCTAGGCGACAGATCTGAAGGACATTGCAAGGTTGGGATTTAAATCCCATAGGGTTTCACAAGACTCATATTTCAGGTCTAAGGAGTACAATTTGACATTATATGACATGTGTAGGGGACTTTTCATGATTCGAATAGTATACCAGAGGAACATTGTGTGATATGGGTGATATTTCATAGAACATCCACAAAAATTGGGTGGTTCATGTGAAGAGTATGAGGATTTGTTTATATGTTATTAATATAATTACCCTATAATTTTATTTTTATTTCCTGCCTTTTATTGTATTTACCATAGAATTTTTACTATTGTCATACGTAATTATATGTGACTGGCTAAGTATATAGTATTTCATTCACATAACCCGCCCAAATTCCATCACGTGATCTATGAGTGTTCCAGTGAAGCGCTTATTCATGTTACATGATTTTATTTGGTTGTTACATGGATTTTACCTATTGAGAAACATTTTAGATCACGGTTCATCAATTTTAGGAAATATGTTATGTTGCCTACGTGAAAAGATTTGAGGATACAATGAATAATTTTTTGATAATGGGGTGGGGGATATATATAGGCCTCACCACTCGGATTATTCACTTATTTAGGTGGTGGATATTGTGAAAATATAAGATGGAGTCGATGGAGGGATTTTATGTCTTGGGTTACATGATATCCAATAGATGGTCATTTTGAGGGAATCACATGATTTTCAGAAAACTTGAGACCACCCCTTCAATACCCGATTAATTTTTTACAGAAAATTAATGTGGTAATGCCTTATTAGATGGGCATGACAATGGGATTTCACATTGTCAGGCTGATATGTTCAGTGGTATTTTCCAGATCTGGTCCCATATTGAAATTCCATCACATGATTAAGGCGATATGATTGGGTTCTTCTTGGAGACAAATATATCTTTCCAAAGGCCTTATCAGGATCACTCAATCCTACCTAATGGATCTTGTGAGGTATTTCAGAGCGTAAAAGTGTGTCTTTTAAAGTTTATGATCCTAAGAGTCTCCCACATTTTATCTTTTATTTCCCAATTTCATTAGTATAAAGATTTCAGATCTAGCGATATTTATTGAATGTTGTTGAATAAAATCAATATCCATATAGGCGATGTGTCGTGTAACCAAATAAAAGGTTCATATGGTGATACATGAGAATTTCATGGGTAAACACTTGTTTTTTACTTATAGTGAAGAATGGGGTGTTGTAGATCATACGCACCTATCTAAATCCCTTCATGTAGTGAGGGTGACATGCCAATGAGCTTTCCTATGGTGCGGGTGACAATTATACTTGGTAATTAATTGTCTCCCAAACTACTACAAGAGTCCCATGAATTTCCGCCCTTTTTATTTCTTTGTTTATTTTACAATGGTATAGGGACTCTTGAGTTTTCATGAGTGTTATAGAGTAAAATAATTATCTGTATCAATGATATGATATGTGGCATACAAAGGATCTTATGGTGACTCAAGAGAAATATCATGATTTTTTTTCCGACCAGGATGTGGTGTTCATGTCCTCACAAACATGACCATGTCCCTTCACGTGCCAAGGGAGACATGCTATCGGGCTTTCATGAGATAAGGTGGACATTCCATCAAGGGAATTAACAATGTCTCAGGTGCATCAGGGATTCGTCATGTGAGTTTTATGATTGTATGATACACCAACACATTTGGTACTTTTCTCTATATTCTCGTTGTATTTTTGTATTACTTGTCAAGAATATACTTCTTGACAATTCATGTGGCCTGGGGGTTTTCAACTAGACAACGTCACTTTTTCATTAATTGTATGGGATCCCTCACTAGAAAAAAAGGACATGGAAAAGGTACTTTGTGGGATCTATGGTAGGCCATTCCTTAAGAATTTATCCTTATTGTGAACTTTTGAACATCTTATGATCACATCTCTATAAGAGTGTTTTGTGCTCCATGAGTTATGGAAACATTTTCTTACTTTTTTTAATAGAATGTAATACCAATATTTAGTTATCTCTTCACTTGTGAATTATTTTATTTTCATTTGGAGGGGATCAGTAAGGACATTGGTTGTGTTGTTGAGGCAGTACATATATGTTTTCAAGAGTCTTCGTGGGCTTCTGAAGAATATTAACTATGTTTTTGGTAGTAATTTTACATCAAGGGTTCATAGAGGTCTCCATCTTGATTTTAGATGTTGAATATGAATTAAAACAAGTTTTCATCCATTGATAAATATTTAGATAGATTATAATATATTTAAATTCCATGAAAAGTTGTGTAATTGCGTTCGAGACGTTGTTAGTTCATGGGTAAGGCACACACACTTTCTTGAGTTATCATACAATAACGATGATTACTATACAATTAGTATGTCCCCATTAAATGTACAATATGTATATCCGTGCCTATATCTATTTTATAATTTACCATAATTATAATAAATACATTTTAAATAAATATAGTTGAATATAAATTATATAACATAACAAACCAATGCTAGAACCATATAGGTTTAGTGTATTTCGATACTCAGAATCATAGGCAATTGATTGAAAACACATATATATCATCTCATGCTTATTCCTCCATAACTAGAATAATTTTTTACATATTATTATGAATAAAATTATTCATATCCAGGGGAAAAGAAAAAAAAGAAAGTGTGAGCTCAGATGCTCAGTAAGGGTTATGAAGAGTGGTAACATAATCATAAGGGCATAAGAAAATGGAAATAACATTGGAAAAAATTATCCTACATATCATGGATCATGATATTGAGTCATGGATTAATTTTTATAAATTCACAAGACATGATTTATAAAATAAAAAAAAAACTCTTCATAAGAGTATAACGTAAGACATAAAATTTTGTCTTTAATTTATGCATAGAGAATCATTTTTGAATTAGTAATATATAATTTCCAAGACCATTATAGTAGAAAAAGTCCCTAATGAACCAAGTATACACATCATTCCATTCATGTATTAAAAGCACAGTTCATTTCCCATTCTTGTCCTATCTATATCTTGTGAATTAAATATCTAAACCATGAATTGTAGGGAGATTTAGTTCCCAATAAACAAATAATTAAAATTGTACTTACGTGTAACAAAAGTTCATAAATCAATAATCATATCAGAACACATGGAAATAAATATATTTCATAAATAGCTTTCCATCATATACATAAAAGAACCAAAAAAAGAATAAGGACAATATTCATGAAAATTATACCCAGGAAAGAATATGTAATATATATTTTTTTATCTTAGATGGAAAGTTATTTTGAGAGATAAAGTGAAAATAAATGTTGAGGAATAAATCCATTATATTTTTAAGAAAAAATAAAAAAAATCTAGGAAATTTAGAAAGGAATAATTTTATTTAAAGTAATATTTTAGTTTTGTAAGGTATGAATCACAAAATTAAATTTTTTATGAAATAATGAAAAGCTATTCATTCATTGCAACTGTAATAACTCATTGTTTCATATTTGTTCTGGAAAAGTCACAAAGAAACTCATTTGTATAATGAAAAAAATACTCCTTTAGAACTATTTCGTAAAAATTTAATAATGTATTAAAACAACTTTAAATATTTGTAGAAGAATTGTAAATATATTTTGGAAGATATTTTTTATGAAACATGGACATGGATGATAAATATTTTCTAGAAGATATATATATATATATATATAGTTTCAAATAATAATGTGATTGTAATATAAACCCTTAGTACAGGTGTGATTTTCTTAGTATGTATCTAAAATATTTTATAATTCTTTTTAGAATGATATTTTTTATTATTGAATGATATTAATATTTATGATATCATATATAATCAAATTATATAATATTATAACAGAATTTTTAATAATATTTCATTATTACCCTTCTTTCAGTTGTTAACGACTTCAATTTCCTATGGATGTTTTGTCATATAAGTCATTGTTGTTTTACATAAGATATATTTCCATAATATAAAAATGATATTACGGAAATAGATATCATATTTAAAGATTATATACATTTATATAATCATTATTTGATGGTGATCATGGAAAATGAATCATATCGTGTCATCGAGACGGTTGTCCATATGTACGAATGAGAGATTGTATCATTCCCTTAATAGTGAAATGATAAGGAAGTTGATGGTTATTGAATTATTTTTGAAAAATATATAAAATATTACATATATCATATAAATAAATATATATTTTCCATCATTATTCATGTACTTATAAAGTACTGATGAATAATAGATGACAAAACAGCGGGGATAAAACAAGCAATACATATGCACGAGCGGTGGTATTATTTTTCATAGGATGGATAAAAGGTGGAATATGGTTGTTAAAAAATAATAATAATATATAAGTGTATATTTAATACATTAGTTTATATTTTTTGTTGTAAAAACACATGAAGATGATGTAGATGAAGAAATAATCCTAAAAGTGTTAGTAAAGTGATTACCTCTTCTTCGACAAACATCATTTATACCTCCAATAAGGGACACTATGGTTGGTATTTTGAGAAGAACATAAAAAATATATATTGTATATGGAATTTTATAAGATCAATTGGTAGGGGATGGTTAAAAGTTAAGTCTTAATGTGATGTGAATAAGTGAGGTAGGATGTACCGTTTTATAATTTATGTGTGGTGACCATTGGGAATTTATAGAAATAATAATTTATAATAATTTAACTATCAATGAAAATACCTAAAAAATCCCAATTTTTTAATAAAAGAAGATATACAGTTGAAATATAAACAACCAATATATTTTATAAAAGTATTGGTATTATTTAAAACATTGTATTTTTTATTAACCCTTCGTTAACCAATTTTAATTATAACTATTGTAAAAACGTTTTCAATAATAATTGTTTTTAATTGTTACTTATTTGTTGTAAAATACACCATAAATTATATTTTATTGAATTTTATACCATATTGTAATTATTTTTTATTTTTAAAGCAGTTTTATGATTCTATATAATTTATTAAATTTTTAATTTGATAAAGTGTCATTAGTAAATTTTGACACTTTTCATTACCTAGAATTTAAAAAAAATAACGAAAAAAATTTAACATTGAACCAAATATTTTATTATATGTCTAAGATGTCATGGTAATCTATAATTTTTTTTATCACATTAATTACCCCAAATTATATTTATTTTAATATTTTCAGTAACATTTATTTGATATTTCAGTAAATAAAATAATTACCGCATTAGCATTTCATAATTATTAATACATATTTCTTTACTAAAATTTAATAATAAAATAACACGATGAAGATAAATATTCTGTATTTTAAAATAATAGTTATATTAGAATATATCAATTAATCAAATTTATACTAAAAAATGATATATTATTGAAAACATGAATATGAAAGCTTTTAATTTTTTTTAAATAAAATATTATAAATATGATAATTCCATATAAGTGGCCTAAAAAGTCAAAAATATATTAATATAATTAAAAGTTATTTATTATGTTAAAAATTTATATTTATATTTTTTCATATAAAACCATTCATACCATGAGGATACAGAAGGTATATTTTAGACAAAAAATTGACATTTTGTGACTTTAATTGATTTAAATATTATATAAGTCAACTACATGGACATGTGTCCATAAAAAAATTATTTTCAATCCTTGTTCATTAATGGTATAATTAAAATCATTCAATAAAATATGATTAACATATGGAATATATGTATTTTTATTTGGTTTATTATCGATTTTTTAGAGATGGAATGTATGATCATGTCAATTTGTGTGATGGTGTATGCAATTCCATTTTTAGGAACATTGTTCCTTTAGTGTGTTGAATGTTTTTCTATATTGAGGTCTCATATATATATATATATATATATATATCAAAGGGATGTTCCACTATTACACCTTTCTTTTTCTTTTTTGGTACTGGGTTTAAATTCTAAATGCTTAGAACTGTTCAAGTGGTATTTGATGTAACGACCATTTTTTGCCCTTATGTTGTTTTTTGGGAGATTGGATAAGTCGGTAAATCTATAAAAGAGTAAAATTGTAGATTGAGTGTGAAGTTATGTAATAGAAGGGAAATTTTAGTTCTAATAGGTAGGTTGAAACATGTTGAAATCTCAGGTGGATGACCTTGTAGTATGTCCTTTTCGTTATGTTATAGATCCTTCGGTAGATGATTTTAGTGGTCCTATTATTTTACAATACACTATATTATAGTGAATTTGGAATCAATATGAATAATAGAGGTCAATATTCTTGTATCTACCTCTTTGAAGAACCATACATTGTACATATTTGTGCCAGAGTATGGATATCGGGGGTTCATTTTCTTGACGTTATTGTTTTCAGGACTGTTATGGAGGGTTTCCTATATTGCACCATTGGCCGCCCCTGGGATTATAGGATCATGGTTTTTTCTGGGTTATAGAAATGTAGAGATACAAATGAATTATTCCATGATTTCTCGAGGATGGTATAACTCTGAGGTATTTTAGTATGGAAACCACTTGGAAAACATGGTTTTGGTAAAAAAACAAAACCATTTCAATGTGGTCATAGCTATTTCACTATGCTCATATGTTATTCCTATACATTATAAAATAAAAAATATTATAGAAAACCTATCATCTTATTAATCTTTCATTGAACTATGCGAGGCTATAGGATCTATTTTTATGACTCCTGATCCCCTTTTCTTGTAATTATCCTGCAACTACATGATATTTAATCCTAAGATATTGGGGGCGTAATTTCATCCTCCGTAATTGTTCTTGTTCAATTACATTGCCCATTAGCATCCTCAAAAGTATTTTTTATTATGTATTATCATTTCATAACTGATTATTAAAGAACTATTATTGTAGGAATGATATCCTTTGGGATATTGGGTTCTTCAAGATCAGGGTGATTAATGGTATACAGTTGTTCATCCATTCAGGTTTGGGGAACAATGAAATTCTTATATCAAGGTAGGGGAATCATAACCATTATATTATTTTTTGAATCAAATATTTTAACATGATTGATCAAAAACGAGTACGTGTTTTTTATTTACCTAAATGAAGAAAATAATATAGTTTTTTTACCAGTGAAATATAAAAAGAGCACTTTAACCGTATTCATTTTGTATAATTTTTTGGGGTTGAATATTAATATTTTGTATATTTAGTTCAATTTTATTTCTAGGAATATTATTTTTTATTATCATGATTGATATTAATGAAATTTTTATACCAATATAAATATATTAAACTGGTGTTAAAATCTAGTGAGGCATATGAATGTAATTGACGTTTTTTTTGTGAAACCCATTGTGGTTTAATGTGATTCATTAGAAATGAATATGGTAAATTTTATGATATTTTTAGCTTCTAAATCCTTGGTGTATTTTTGGAGAATAATAATTAAAATTAATTAATTAATCCAATAGGTAATTGAAAATGAAAATTTTTAAAAAGTAAAGTGTTTCTGGTTATTATCATCCAATTTCGATAATTCTGATTTTTTTGGTTTGTGCAATGAGTTTTGTTTCCCCATGAACTTATAGTCAAAAAAATTTCATCCACTATCATTATTAGGAAATATTATGATATAATCATCGCTGTGTTTTTTCATGAACCTATTAAGGTATTATAATTAGTGTTAGATGTGATATTTTTAAATAATTCTTAAAATGGTTTCGTATAGGTAATGGTGAGAAGAGATAGATAGAATAGGATGAGATGAAGAAATTTTTTATTGTAGTAATGTTGTGATTTGGTTTTTTATTTGATGATCGGTATGGGGTTCGAGAAAGATATTATTATTATTTTGATGTTTGATTATGGAATGATGGATTTCATAACGATTTATTATTATGATTTTCAATTTCTTAATATAGTTATCCTATAATATTCATGTTCATATTCCCTGAATTATTATAGGCTGAGTCCTAAAATAACCAAATTACACAATATTAAAGTAATTATAAATGATATTATGAGATTATATGTTGATACTCTAACGATATATAAAAAATAATACAAGATTACTTTGGAATGAATGCTCTTTGTATATGGGTAAAAATCATAAATTTGAATTTGATTTGTAAAATTAATGTTTCAATGAAGATATGATATGATTAAAAAATAATAATGATATGGTAAAAAATGACTAAAAATTTATTAAAAAAAAGTTCATACAAGACCATGATACTGTTGTACTAATATGATATGTGACCATTTTACCATTTGTGGTGGAAACCAGATGTCTTACGGGATAACAAATATAGCTCATGTTTAAGGATATGAAGTTAACCATAGTTTGGTTGTGTGATATACTAATAATTATGTTTTTTATTTCATATTATCTACCACAAAATTCTTTGGGGAAGAAAACACCAAATTATTTTGGGTTCCACCTGTTTTCTCCAACATCTAGGTTGGTGAGGGAACATATTTTTGTCCAAACCTTCTTCCCTAATATACCATTAATTGTATCTAAAATAGTTGGTATATATAGGCTATTATGGGTTTAGGTATAGGGCATGTGCTCATATAGTCTATAATGGATCATAGTTTTACCATACATGTCTATGCGTGCTATACCTTCATTACATCATAGAACATAGATGCATTACAGAAGTAGTGATTATTTTTACCAAATTTATATATTCACAGGATAAGATGGAATGTGGTATAGTGAATGATACCTTTTATGTGATGGATTTTTTATATAATTCATGGTTATAATTGTCACTACATGAGGAAATGACTTGTATTCATGAGGTGGATTATTAGATGATGATTTGGATTTGATATGGTTCTATGGTCGGCCTGGATGGCCTATGGAATGCTTTGAAGGACATTAAAATTTATATAGATGTACGAGAGTGTATAACTTGTGGGTTAGTGGATAAAATTTATGATTATATATATATAAATTCATTTTATATTGAATAAATTTAATTAATGTGTTACATAGTGAATGGGCCTTAATGGGGATGATGTATAGTTTTGCCTACTTTTGTAACAAGTTGGATCAAACTGTTTATTCACTAGGATTTAGCCTGATTTTTAACATTTTAATGAGAGGTTTCTGGGTGGATCCAACTAAGTATTGATTTATTATATCCCGATATTTATTTGATCTATAATTCATGTCCCTAAAATATAGTTATACATTAAATTTTGAATAAAAATCCTCAGGGGTTATTTAGGATTTGTTGGACTATTTAGAATCTACCATCATTTTTAAGGTATTTATAATTGTAAAAAATAATATGACAATAAATTCATCTATTATGATGTTTTTTATATTATTTATATGGCGTAGTTAATGGTTAAAAACATCATCTTGAATCAGATTGATTTATCTTGGGGAATTCCATCCTTTTATACAATTTATAACCTTATTGCTAGTAGCTGACCGATGGCCAATTGGAAGTGGTGTTATACTTCCATCCTCATAATAAATGTTGGACTAATTATTTTACAATTTTATGGGGAGTCATGAAAGCCATAAATATATTGTGTTGATATAGTAATCTCAATTAAATCACTACAAAATCACCTTCAGTATGACTACTCTTAAAAAATATCATTGGAATTTTCCTAACCAACACCCAAAGATGATGATAACTAGATCCCATACCTAACATGTATAAATACAATGAATTAAATAAATAATTAATAAATAATCAATAAAATTAAGGGGATACCATTTTTATTCATTATGTAATTTCATAACCCACAATCTAAAAAAATCCACATACATCCAATTCTTATTTGGGAATATAAAAATAGGTCCAAGTGGTGAAATGTATTTACTATTAAATATCATCACCTCAATTTCCTCTTATTTTAATTTCTAAATATTAATACATTTGATTTGATATGTAATAACTGAAAATAGTTTATTATCAAATACATGAATGATTATGAATTCGACATCATAATTTAAAGGAAAAATTAATAAATCTCAAGGAAAGATATTTTGATATCAATGAATAATATTATAAAAAATAAAAAAAATATATATTTTACTTGAGAAAACATTATATATTCCAAATTTTATAAAAAAATTGGTAGTTGTTAAAAATTACGACGTTTACACCTTTCATGTCGATCTAATTTACTAAGAAAGGTATTTGATTCACATGTTTGAGTGCTAATGTTCTCCTACAATTAATTTCTATCAATATGTTATATTTGGTTCCTTTTGGTCCCATTTAAATCCCCAATGGGGGGGGGTGAATTTCGGTGACATCAATTTATTCCCATAATAAAATGATTACATATCATTTCTTCATGTGATAATTGAAAAATTGAATCATATTTTGAATCGCACCCAATTGTGGATCAATATTGTGCATGAACATATTTATTTTTTTTCATTCTCCAATAAAAGGATACTATAAGGATAATATATCAATGATTCAATGGTATTTTTGATTAACTACTACCCTACTAGTAGGAGGACACATCTTAAGGAAGTGGTCACTAATCCACCAAGGTCCAAAATCATTCCTTCAATTCCACTCACTACATTCAAGAGGGTAATAAGAATAGAGATGACACACATGAACCTTTTTAAATATTATTTAATATTTCAAAACCCATCATTAATAATAATATCCATGATTATAGGTTTATATATTTTCATATTTCAATAATAAAATGAACACCAATATATTTTCTATAAATCCCGATATTTAATGAATTAAAATACTAGCACACGTTACCTAATAAAAAAAGACATGAAATATATATCACTAGTGATATATTTTTCCAATTAATATTAACTAAAATTGAAATAATTTTTTTTGAGACTATGTATTTTCTTCTACAATGAATAGCTTTATCATCAATATACATCAGAATTTTTAATTTGAAATTAAAAATTGAAAAATATAGGTTATCTATAAAAATAAAATTCCAAAAAAAATTCAATAGGGTTATATACCATAATATAATCCCCATGGGATTCAAATTGGGATATATAATCTTGTAAAATACCTTCAAAGATGTTATAGAGGTAAAAAGTATCTATATATATGAATAACATCACGATTTTCAAACACCACTACATTGTACCATCTAAAAAATACCTCTTTATGATATGATTCATGATTAAGATGTCCTGGTTATTTAAAAACCTCTATATATCATGACATATATATTGAAGCACCATTTTAAATACCTCATAACAAATTCCATTCCTATGATTCACTAATTCTATAATATCCAAATACTAGAAATGATCATAACTATAACATGATGTTGTCCAACAGTTCATTCTTCATAGGTATTCTATTAATCCAAAATTGATTCTATTGTTCCCATTATGGGGTAAACCATTGGCAATATAAATTAACCAAGAAATAATTTTCATTTCCATGGAATAGTCACAATATCTCCAATGTTTTACACTGTATATCATCACAATTATTTTCAAAATTCAAGGGGAAATGTCTTTCATATGATTTCTGAATCACTTAGTCATCATAGATATTCATTATTAAAATTTTAATGAAACTCAGAAAGATATGACATGGTTCTTTTCCCCATTATCATAAGTAATGTTATTAACTAAATCAGCATCAACTATGGAATTTCCCTCCCGCCTATTTCATAATTAAATAATACCATCTCATAATGACATTTGAAAAACCCACAGTGTCATCACCTGAACCATTCCCATTGCCACTATTTCTTAGATTGATCCACCGCAACATGTTTCCCGTAATAGAGATGTATTTTTTATGAACAAATACAATGGGGTCCAAAATGAAACTCCAACATCCCATAATAAATAGTCCAGGGTTTGGTTACTAGCATCAAGTAAAAAAATCATAAAACAAGTGGCCTTTACCTAAGGTACCTACACATACACACCAACATAAACATCAATCCAATAGTGTAGAAATATAAAGAGCTTGAAATTGATATTAATTTATACATATATCCCGAATGGGTGTACAAAAAATAACTAAAATCTTAAAAGGGTATAATAAACACACACCAAAAACATTAAATGAGTCCAATCTACATTGAATGGGGGAATCACTATCAAACGAAATTGCAAGAAAGATCCTCTTTACAACTCCGGTAAACAAATTGGTCAGTCTAGCTCACTATGCTCTACATACCTCAGGTCCTCCATAGGCTCTTTCAAAAGGCCAATGATCTTCAAAAGACACAACTGGTGTGGGAAAAGCCAAAGTAGGGGGGTCAGTATGATAATATTCAGCAGGCCACCAAAAAACTCAAAATTTATTTGAGGAATTGAAGGGCATCTGTCTACTCAAACTAGATATAGAAAACCCAAATAACATAGAAACTCCATCTCAAAACATCCTCAACTATACCCGACTAGTCATCCCAGTCCATATAGACTGTCAACCAAAAACCACCACAAGGACACCTTGAATCACCTTGATATACTTGTCTCAGACTCCAAGTATCATAATATTCCAACATCATAGCCATCAGTATGATTATACTAGTGGATTGAATGCCACACAAAACCATTAGATCACATTACCTTAGCTCATCCAACATATATGGAACCTTCATGATAGATACATTCCATCAGGATTATCAATACCATTGCTATGGTACTTGTGAGAGAATATGCTCCATTAGGAATAAATCACTTAGTCAAACTCTAGTTCCCATCACCAGAGGACTTGTCGTCGCTACCTTCCTCCCAAAATAAACAAAAATAATTCCATACGGAGAGGCCCACCCCTCACTATTACACATATTTTAGGGAGAAATGTTGTAGATAATGCACCAAATACAACCTCACTAGGGATAGATAATGGAGGGATCTTCACCTCATCAATACCCGGAAATTGATGGAGTACTAGATCCTATGTAACCAATGAAACGTTGTTCACTAAGTAATGATGTGGCCCACACCACTCTCTATTAAGGGAGAACTAACTTCAATCCAAATAACACACATATCTAGTTTAGTGGACCACTCCTCATGGATTTTCTATAAAACCAAGGGAGATATGAATCTATTGGAGGACCGTCTGTATGTTTTTACTCCAATATGGGGGAGTACAACATTTTATATAGAGGACATGCATTATCATACGATGGGGGAGTGATACTATAAATATGAGGTCTCGCACACTGGTGAGGCATGGATGTACCACTAAATATATAGAGGACCCAAACCCAAGAATTAAAATTGATTACCACTCTCTGTCTAGAGGCCCCACAGCCTTGTACGAAAGTAAAGTACCACTCTAGTAGTATGATCATTATGGGGACCTGCACACTGAAATGAAAAAGGGAGTACTGACCCCATGATAGATGACATACACCCTGGAATATCAGTGGAGTACCAAATCTGATGGGAAAATATATATATAGGTACATCTCCTCAGAGCTGCCGGATAGTTCAAACTCCTAGGATAGAGGACCTACACTCTAGCATGGATGGGGAGCACCCACTCTATCCATGAATCACATATGGAGGACCTGCACCATGACACGGTCGAGGAGTAATAATTCAACAGATAGAAAAACCTTTCCCTAGTCTAGTAGGGGAGTATATAAATTATCTATATAATTAGTATGATGGTCCCACACCATGGCATTGTTGGTTAGAACTGTCTCGAACTCACGAACGATAGGGGGAATGCGCACTCTAGTCCAACTATGTAGTATCATCCCTGAAATAACTACCCCTTGGTTAGAGAACCCACATTCATGATATGAAAAGTTCCATATCTACCAATGTTGAGAGGTTAGGAAATCCCACAACCTGATTCCTTAGGGGTGTACTACTCTCAATATTTCACTTCAGAATAACCCCGATATCTAACATCAATCATGATATACTAAAAATAGTGTCACACTCATCATACATCCTGTTGCAACACTCCCACAAGTAGGGGACCAGATCCCCAATGAAATAGTGGATAGCCTCTCTATCAGCATCAGTATTCTCTCAGACCCACATACTATGGTTACAGTGTAGGGTACCAACCCTAATGTCAATATATTGATCCACCCCAATCACTAGACATGGTTAATGATCACACCTACTGTTTCATTCCTGAAACATGCAACATAATATCTCTTAGTACAAAATAGAGTCCACCATCATGTTTTACATCGATAACTACTAATGAAATGATACTATCATGCTTGAATCTAGGGCCTAGATAAGAATATACCCAATGCATAAGGTCCCAAGAAGATCTCATGTGATTAGACAACATACACTGGTTTCCGCATGGCATATGAACCCTCCTAATCACCTAGACGTGTATTTTCTTGCACTGATTTTATAGCCATGTAGGCATACATATCGTGGAGAGGATGTATATGGTGTTTCCTACCCCACCCCATCTCCCAGGCCATGTTTTCCCTCACATGTCTCGACTATCTATGTCTCACACATGGAATGCACTGATGATACAATGAGTGTTCCTATGACTCATCCACAAGTATCTATCTCTTATCCCTACCCATGTACGACACCCCATGCCTATGTACATTGGCTGTGAAATTTTACACGGCCAAGTCCCAGGACATGTCAACCATGTCAACGACCCTTTTCCACACTATATGGTGTCATTTCATGGTGTGTAAACCTGGTACATGATGTGTAGTCAACAAAATCCATCATCCCTGAATAGGGAAGAACTCATGGCATGTCTCACATATTTAAACACTATGAAGACAAAAACTATTACCATAATTTCCCTAAAAGTCGCCCGTATCACCTTGGTATCCCCTAAAACAAATAGGTTAACCTAGAAGGGATCTCTGGAAATCATAATTGCGATCTAAATCCTTAAAACAACATATTAAAAATGTAATCAATAATAAGACTAAAATATTCCAACTTTTTGGTGAAACACAAAAACATAGAGTCCAAAATGCTTACTGAATCCTGCTCCTCCTCCATTTGATGATGATCGTCATCAGAAAAAGTGATTGGCAGCACCTCATCACTTCAATTCAGCCTCGATTCACATTGTCTCCAATGGGGGAATGGAGAGGGGATCACCTCTCTAGTTTTATGTTTACCAAGAGGGGGTGGGGGTGGGGGTAGGTTTTAATTGGATAAATTTTATTCAACCAATTAAAATCAATTTAAACACCCCTCCTACAACACCCCCCGACCAAAAATATAATGAAAATAAATTTTATGTTGTTCCTAGAGTAAACATGGTGTTTTTAAATAAACAATGGATTTAGATTTTTGATCTAAGACTCCACTCAATAGGTATTCCATGTTTCAAGAGAAACTGTGCCCATGTGAAGAAATTATGTTAAATTATTTTAATATAACTGGGATGAGGATATCTAGGCACTAGTATACCCCACCCACTCAATTAAAAGCATTGGAAATATTCATAGAAATATTCCAATGTCATATAGGTCAAAATACTAGTCATTATCTTCTCCACACTTTAAGGATTTTTATCCTAGAAAGGTCATCACCTATGACTAATGGAAGGATGTTGAGCTATCCCCTAGAACTGTGATATCAGCTATCTCATCAAGGGTTCCTATGCCAAATATTGGAACCCACTACGGGGAACCACCATGGATACACCACAATCCATTCAAGATATAACCAGTTTAATATTGGGAAAAAATAATCAAATGTATCCTCAACAACAACTTGGGGAAAACACTAATCACCACAGTCCATCTATTGTCATAGGGACTACCAGTACACTGAATATATAACCTGACATAGATACTAATATTCCCCCCAACTCACATCACCCATTGATAAATAGACCCATGACCTCCTAAGGTGTCTCACATACCATATTGATAGAAATATTGTGAATCTATCAATGTAAAACATAGGTCTTCTCGACTATAAACAACAGGTCATACCGGGACCATTAAACATTAACATACAGTTGTAAAAAAACATAAAAAACATGAAACACCTCCCCATCCACTAGTGTAATACTAGAAAATTATGGATGGTAGGAAACTATTACACAATGTAGAAAATCATAGGTTTTATATAAGATAATAACGAATGATTATTTGAAAGCATCTCCATCCACTATGGTTGTTAAGAATAAATGTCAATCAGAAAATATCCACTATAAATTCCATGGCCTTCTCTGACACTCCACTATAAAACCACTCCCCAAACAAAAAATTATATGGAATTATTCCACCACACCTCGACACTATCCAATTTGGATGGAACATACTCACTTTTATGGTTATTATCGCATCAGAAGAATGTGTCTTTATAGGGAAACCATCCCCTTCATCATGAGTCCAACACTATGTTAATAAAACCAACACAAGGTTCAACTGACTCCCCTCATCACCTCGGTTATACATCGATCCAGAAGAAGTGTAACGCCCCGACCCCAGCTACCCAGAGTCGGTGCATTACTTCGTAACATTGGCATGATCACAAAAGATCAAGTCTCGAAAGACCGATTAGTTTAGTAGCCTTGGAAACACTAGATACATTCATAAGTCATTCATTACATCAAAAAGTAAACAAACTTCAATAACATGGTCTTCATAGTCCACAATCATATCCCTTTCTGACTACCCCTGTAGGTCATTTATAAAAAACTTCTTCACATCCTGGAAAAATATTAAAACATTGAAAGGGGTGAGCTCAGATGCTTAGTAAGGTTAACAATATAGCGGAAGCTTTCATAAATAAACATTAACATTTAAGGCAATGTATAACTAAAACAAAAGCCTTTTAATCTTGAACTTCAACATAATATGGCAAAAGTAAAATGAGATAATACCATTCACTTCTTCACATGGATATTCTACTAGTCAAATAATCACATGAAATATCAATAACCACTTTCATAATGATGGAATGTATAATGCCAGACATTCTGAAACATTTTGTCAAGGCCTCGGCCAAGACGTCTAAAATGATTAAGGCCTCGGCCAAAACCATAAATCAAATTGGGAAAGGGCCTCATCCAATTCCACATCTAGTTGTCTCATGAGACCTACTGATGCATCGAGGAGCTATAGCGAGCTCCACCCGTCACTTATTAAGTCCAATACATTCCTCATATGAATAGGTTTAAACATATCATAAACCATAACATAATCATATCACATAAAACATGCATAAAGGAAACATAACATTTCCACATTTCAATCACAAGATATCAATAAAACATATTGATATAATAAAAACTCTTTCAAAACCATTTTCAATACCAAAATAAAAGAAATTTAAAACTTTTTATTTATTTGTCATTAAAAAAATGATGGCTTGTAGAGGAAGCCGAAACACAAATAATGGTCACGGTGGCAGAGAAGTCGTTGTCGCCGCATACGTACGACAAAAAAATTCCCTTTTGTCGTTTAGTAAACGCTTCGTATAAAAAAGATTCCTTTTGAATATATGTAAAAGTCAAAGGGGTTTATACACCATATAAAATAAAGTTGTGTATAAAACCAAATATGTCTCAACGAAAGGAGATTGAGACGAAGTCAATAAAAAGATCATTTTTAAAATAAAATAGATCTATTATGTGTATTCACTATAAGTACACATAAAGAAATTACAAATACAAGATAGTACATAATAATATCATGACATAATTTGAAAGTAGGAGATTAACCCAAAGAATGAAAATTGGGTTAAGAAATTCCCTTACCTCTTTTCTGACTTGACTCAACCGTTCTTTAACCTCCTTGATAATAAACTAGAGTTAATATATACCTTATTAAGAACCATTTTCAATTTCATTATCCTTATTATATCACCTATTACAATGATATGAACATTATGTAATTATTTAAGTTAATAACGGTTGTTTTGTCGATCTTTGGTACTTGAGTCAACAATAAACTTCATATAATTACAAGTTGTTTATGTGGTAGAATATCCATTATATCCAGAATTATATACTAATGATTTATATGTCATATATATCTTATATATCCATTATATACATTCATTTATAATATTACGTAACATTTAGAGGTAAGAAATGAAATGCACCATTCATGGAGACGGTAAGCCGTACGTACGCATGAACGCTAATTTCATTTCTATTTCGTATTTAATGTAATGAAATCATAATTATATAAAGGTATAATATATTTCCAGTATAATATCATATATAATATCATTTACTCCATCCTTTATACATCCCACATATGGCATTAACGATTCACATCAGTTTGAGGGGGCGGTAGTCCGCACTTCCTAAAATGAAATTATCGCGATTTACCCATAATGGAAATCATAAAGTATGCCATAAATGAGAAATACAGAAGCATAAGTAAAACATAAGCACATTTTATATCATATATAAATATAGTGACAACTTAATGGCCACCTATGAAGGTGTTATATGAGTGTTGAACAATCATCGTTTCGTGAGGCAGAAATTCGCCATCCACAGAAACCGTATGTTCTTTAACCATTAGATGTAGGTGTGTGTAAGTTTAGATCGAATACTTATTATAACAAAATCCTAGTATATTGAGGATACTGTTGTTGTTACAAAAGAAATGAATAAAAAGAGTTTAGTGGGTTGGAGAAGAAAAATAAAACAAAACAACATTAGAGAAGACATTACCTCAAAATCGGGTAACTCTTTTTGATTTGAGCCAAAGGCTTTCTTGAGAAGAGTTCTGCCCAAAGTGATGCTTCTAGGAGTAATAGGGGGATGTTGGGAGAGTATTTGGTCAGAGTTTGGCCGAGCAAAATGGCTTTAAGGTGTGAATAAGGTGGGAGAGGTGGGGGCCTTTTATAAGTGGAGAGGAGGGGATTTTTTGGAAAGATTGAAATGATACATTATTACACAATGATTTTCGGATTCTAAAGGTCGAAAACTTATATAATTTGTGGATAAGATGATAAGGGTTCTAAATCTCCTCTTCCAATAGGCTTTGGACAAATGTAAGCCTTGTATTTTGCATTATCTTCTCATTTTATTTAAATCGTTAAATAATGAGGTCATCGCTGCATCATACTGATGTCATAAATAATTTAATTCATTTATTGTATAAAAATTATAAAAAAATTACTATGATGTAGGAACTCGTTTTAGCTTTCTAATGAATATTTATAGTCAAAATTTGGACTTGTGTAACCCAACTTAAAAACTGTTTTAGTAAAATAACTCATGTTTGTGTCAATTTAATTTTAACATTAAATAAATATATATTAATGTCATTTTCCAACTAAAGTGGCTCCATGGGGTCCCCAAGTTGACCCATGGGTTTTCTTGGTCGTCCATGACTCATCCAATAGGAGTAGGACAAGTTTCATGCTCATCACATATTATTAAAACATTATTTGTACCTTAAACTACACTAATTACCTCTAATCGCGATTAAGAACTTAAAAGTTACTATTCACCAAAAATTATTTTAATCTCATTGAACCACATTTTACTTCTTAATGACAACCATGTATGTCGGTTTTTTGAAAATCAAAACATAGAAGTGGTAATATTTCATTTAAACGAAAAATCAGTTATTTAACTACCACTTAGTGGTTTCACTATTCATCAAAAATTGAAGTTTTTCAGAACAATGCCAAAATTTCACCCTAAGTTATAATTGATATTCCGATTTCAAAAATGATGTCTATTTTACAAAATTACAAAAATATAAGTTGAATTAATTTATTTTATAATTAATTCCCACTGTCACAACAAATAGCGTGTTTTTAAGAAACAATTTATATCAAAAGATTGGTAATTGTTTATGTCCAATTTCAATGTTAAATTAATTCAAATGACCACCATTGGATAAAATGGTAAAAATATATTCTAATTATACTTTAAAACCACTAAATAGTATAATTTATCACTATAAATTATTTTGATTAAAAAAGTTGTTTTAAGTATTTTTCACTATTCATAAAAAATTAGAAGTTCTCAGAAAATACCAAATATTCAACATAGGCTAATTTCGATATTACGAATACAAAAATGAAGTCCATTTTGAAATATAAAATTTCTATAATTTTAAAAAGTGGTTATTACTATTTATAACGGCTACTTTGATTAGTCGCGGTATTTTAGAACTCGAACTTGCGTACAATGCAAGCTATTGCATTATTGAAAGAGAGGCGTATCGTGGAATCTCGGGGTGTTACATTCTCCCCTCCTTCAATAAATTGCGTCCCCACAATTTGATATTTTTCTTTGAAAATAAGAGGTTGAAAATAGAAAATACCTCTGTGGAAACCCCACATTGGAAATAAGGTTAATAAAATTTAGCCTTAATAAGAGGGAAAGGGAAATGAAAAAGTCACCACCCAATTATGATCTCGATTAGGAGAACATTGGTGGCAATTAGAGACATATAATTGGAGGAAAACGTAAATATTCGTAAGGAGTGATTGAGGTCATCAATCACAATCAACTGTCAAATTGAGGGCCTCAAAGTCTTCAATCTATGTTGATTTAAAATATCATCAGTTCAACAAGACATAAGGTATTAGGATAAAACATTTTTTTGTTTTAATATCCCTTTACTAAAGTTTAAGAATTAATTTATTCATTGAATAAGAGATAGGTATATATAAATTTATGCTTGACAATTAGAGTTTCAACCTTCAACTCATCTTTCACTCAAAAAGATAATAGAACTCAAAAATATTATACTTATCCTAATTTTATAAGGTTCCAAATGTTAACACATACCATTTAGATTAGTAATATTATTTTGTAATAACCAGGGACTTCCTGTAGGCTAGTGGTAGGAAATAAAGGCCTGTCGCACCATGATTGTGGGTTTGATTCCTGCAGCTTTGTCCGACGCGACAGGTTATGCCCCACCCTGCAGGTTGTCCTTTTCCTAAAAATATAGTACTATACTATTCCAAAAATAATCTTCATAAATGTTTTAACCTTAAACAATACTATCCAAAGTTCAACTTAATCCATTCCAACCATTGTAGTTATCCAAAATACCTCTGTCCAGACTTTCAATAAAAGGTCTCTTAATTCCAAAATCAATTTATTAGATTTCCCAAACAAAGTAAAGTTTCTCTTATTGTCACATACTAAAAATATAATTACCTTCATCATATTAAAACCTTACTGAAATCAACATGTACTTCAGTACAATACTTATATATATATATCACATTATTCTAATAACCAAAATATAATCCATGAGTCCAAAAGCACCAATACATTAGTTATTCTTCTTCAACTGTAGTAACATCATATGATTGTCCTTGATCCCTTGGCCTTTTCTGAGGTAAGTTTCCATGACGCTTAGAACATTCATTTGCATAATGACCCATTTCTCTACAATTATAGCATTCAACTTTGATAGCCTCTTTCTTTCCCTTGCAATCACGAGCCTGGTGACCCTTTTCTCCACATTTATAACAAACTCCCATTCCTTTTAGACAAGTACCAGGGTGATTTTTCCCACAATTATCACATAATGGAAAATCCTTCTTTCCCTTTTTCCCTTTATCTGTCTCTTGTTCCACCGTTCACTTCTTCTCTTACTTTACTTTGTTGTCATAAGACTTAGAGAATTACTTTTCTGTCTTGATAGCACACGAGACAATATCTTCGTATGATGAGAAGGATTGTGATACTAAAGCTCGACGGAGAAATGGTTTTACCCATCAAAGAAACGATCAATCTTACTCCTTGGGTTACGTATATAATCGGCATCATGCCTCGCTAACCTTGTAAAGTTAGCGTCATACTTTGCGACATTCTCATCCTCCTTCTGCCTCAAACTCAGAAATTGCCTTTCCATATCTGCTCGATGGTCACGAGGAAAGTATTTTTCTATGAAAAGCTCTTTGAACGCCCTCCATTCCATATTTGATACGTCATCATCTTCCTTTGTGTTTTGAATCAGCGACCACCACTGATCGGCATCTCTAGTGAGGCGGTAAACTGCCATGACAACCTTCTCCCTTTCACTACTCCCCAAGGCATGGAATATTTTCTCTAATGAATTTATCAATTGCTCAGCTACTATAGGATTTGTACCCCCATTGAATGTTGGTGGTTGTTTCCTCATGAATCGATCTAGCATTGATCATCCACGTTGCGGATCAGGGTGCTCTATACGAGTAAGGTTATTATTCTTAACCTGAGTGAGTTGTCCCAGTATGGTAATAAGTTGATCAGCACCAGTTGTATCTCCAGATCCACAATAATTATCTTGAGCAGGAGGACAATCCCTACACGGAGTTCGTGCATTGATACAGTTTCCATTCCTTCCACTAGGCGCCATTTCTAAACAATGGCATAAACTAGATTAGTTTATGAATCAAAATACATAATTCCATACTTGTTAAACACTTTACAAAAAGTGAACTATTTATGGATATAATCCATAATCATAAAAAGAAATGTTTTCTTTGAGGAAGTATGTACTCATAACCCTTCATAGTGGTTTGTAAATAAAATGAGAATTATCCTAAGCATATCCCCCGGGAGTGTCGTAACCAAGAGTGTAGAAAGGCCCGTTGTCGTGAACCAGTTCCCATTCGAGTCTAGCTCAAAGCGGTGTTTTCGGGTTTTACCACTAGGTACATCTATGCCAGAGCCGCCTCTACCTGCTCGTATCCAGACAGGGATGTATTTCTCAGAAAACTCACAAAATCTCTACAATAACAAAATTCTAGGAAGTTCTTCTATACTAATCCTCAAAGTCTATCTTTGGGCTATGTGCTCTAATCAGAGTTTATCTAAATCAAGATTCCAAGGTTAGTACTAAACTGCCTCTGATACCAACTGTAACGCCCCGACCCCAGCTACCCAGAGTCGGTGCATTACTTCGTAACATTGGCATGATCACAAAAGATCAAGTCTGGAAAGACCGATTAGTTTAGTAGCCTTGGAAACACTAGATACAATCATAAGTCTTTCATTACATCAAAAAGTAAACAAACTGCAATAACATGGTCTTCATAGTCCACAATCATATCCCTTTCTGACTACCCCTGTAGGTCATTCATAAAATACTTCTTCACATCCTGGAAAAATATTAAAACATTGAAAGGGGTGAGCTCAGATGCTCAGTAAGGTTAACAATATAGCGGAATCTTTCATAAATAAACATTAACATTTAAGGCAATGTATAACTAAAACCAAAGCCTTTTAAACTTGAACTTCAACATAATATGGAAAAATTAAAATGAGATAATGCCATTCACTTATTCACATGGATATTCTACTGGTCGAATAGTCACATGCAATATCAATAACCACTTTCATAATGATGGAATGTATAATGCCAGACATTCTGAAACATTTTGTCAAGGCCTCGGCCAAGACGTCTAAAATTGTTAAGGCCTCGGCCAAAACCATAAATCAAATTGGGAAAGGGCCTCGGCCAATTCCACGTCTAGTTGTCTCATGAGACCTACCGATGCATCGAGGAGCTATAGCGGGCTCCACCCGTCACTTATTAAGTCCAATACATTCCTCATATGAATAGATTTAAACAAATCATAAACCATAACATAATCATATCACATAAAACATGCATAAAGGAAACATAACATTTCCACATTTCAATCACAAGATATCAATAAAACATATTGATATAATAAAAAATCTTTCAAAACCATTTTCAATACCAAAATAAAAGAAAGTTAAAACTTTGTATTTATTTTTCATTAAAAAAAATGATGGCTTGTAGAGGAAGCCAAAACTCAAATAATGGTCACAGCGGTGGAGAATTCGTTGTCGCTGCATACGTATGACAAAAACATTCCATTTTGTAGTTTAGTAAACGCTTCGTATAAAAAATATTCCTTTTGAATATATGTAAAAGTCAAAGGGGTTTATACACCATATAAAAGAAAGTTGTGTATAAACCCAAATATGTCTCAACGAAAGGAGATTGAGACGAAGTCCATAAAAAGATAATTTTTTAAATAAAATAGATCTATTATGTGTATTCAATATAAGTACACATAAATAAATTACAAATACAAGATAGTACATAATAAAATCATGACATAATTTGAAAGTAGGAGATTAACCCGAAGAATGAAAATTGGGTTAAGAAATTCCCTTACCTCTTGTCTGACTTGACTCAACCGTTCTTTAACCTCCTGAATAATAAACTAGAGTTAATATATACCTTATTAAGAACCATTTTCAATTTCATTATCCTTATTATATCACTTATTACAATGATATGAACATTATGTAATTATTTAAGTTAATAACGGTTGTTTTTTCGATCTTTGGTACTTGAGTCAACAATAAACTTCTTATAATTACAAGTTGTTTATGTGGTAGAATATCCATTATCTCCAGAATTATATTCATGATTTATATGTCATATATATCTTATATATCCAGTATATACATTCATTTATAATATTACATAACATTTAGAGGTAAGAAATGAAATGCACCGTTCATGGAGACGGTAAGCCGTACGTACGCATGAACGCTACTTTAATTTCTATTTCGTATTTAATGTAATGAAACCATAATTATATAAAGGTATAATATAGTTCCAGTATAATATCATATATAATATCATTTACTCCATCCTTTATACATCCCACATATGGCATTAACGATTCACATCACTTTGAGGGGGCGGTAGTCCGCACTTCCTAAAATGAAATTATCGCGATTTACCCATAATGGAAATCATAAAGTATGCCATAAATGAGAAATACAGAAGCATAATTAAAACATAAGCACATTTTATATCATATATAAATATAGTGACATCTTAATGGCCACCTTTGAAGGTGTTATATGAGTGTTGAACAATCATCGTTTCGTAAGGCAGAAATTCGCCATCCACAGAAACTGTATGTTCTTTCACCATTAGATGTAGGTGTGTGTAAGTGTAGCTCGAATACTTCTTATAACAACATCCTAGTATATTGAGGATACTGGTGTTGTTACAAAAGAAATTAATAAAAAGAGTTTAGGGGGTTGGAGAAGAAAAATAAAACAAAACAACATTAGAGAAGACATTACCTCAAAATCTGGTAACTCTTTTTGATTTGAGCCAAAGGCTTCCTTGGGAAGAGTTCTGCCCAAAGTGATGCTTCTAGGAGTAATAGGGGGAAGTTGGGAGAGTATTTGGGCAGAGTTTGGCCGAGCCATATGGCTTGAAGGTGTAAATAAGGTGGGAGAGGTGGGGGCCTTTTATAAGTGGAGAGGAGGGGCTTTTTTGGAAAGATTGAAATGTTACATTATTACACAATGCTTTTCGTATTCTAAAGGTCCCAAACTTATATAATTAGTGGGTAAGGTGATAAGGGTTCTAAATATCCTCTTCCAATAGGGTTTGGACAAGTGTAAGCCTTGTATGTTTCATTATATTCTCATTTTATTTAAATCGTTAAATAATGAGGTCATCACTGCATCATAATAATGTCATAATTAATTTAATTTATTTAATATCTAAAAATTATAAAAAAAATTACTATGATGTAGGAAATATTTTTCTCTTTCTAATGAATATTTATAGTCAAAATTTGGACTTCTGTAACCCCACTTAAAAATTGTTTTAGTAAAATAACTCATGTTTGTGTCATTTTAATTCTAACATTAAATAAATATATATTAATGTCATTTTCCAACTAAAGTGGCTCCATGGGGTCCCCAAGTTGACCCATGGGTTGTCTTGGTCGGCCATGACTCATCAAATAGGAGTTTGACAATTTTCATGCTCATCTCATATTATTAAAACATTATTTGTACCTTAAACTACACTAATTACCTCTAATCGCGATTAAGAACTTAAAAGTTACTATTCACCAAAAATTATTTTAATCTCATTGAACCACATTTTACTTCTTAATGAAAACCATGTATGTCTGTTTTTTTAAAATCAAAACACAGAAGTGGTAATATTTCATTTAAACGAAAAATTAGTTATTTAACTACCACTTAGTGGTTTCACTATTCATCAAAAATTGAAGTTTTTCAGAACAATGCCAAAATTTCACCCTAAGCTATAATTGATATTCCGATTTCAAAAATGATGTCTATTTTACAAAATTCCAAAAATATAAGTTTCATTAATTTATTTTATAATTAATTCCCGCTGTCACAACAAATAGCGTGTTTTTAAGAAACAATTTATATCAAAAGATTGGTAATTTTTTATGTCCAATTTCAATGTTAAATTAATTCAAATGACCACCATTGGATAAAATGGTAAAAATATATTCTAATTATACTTTAAAACCACTAAATAGTATAATTTGTCACTATAAATTATTTTGATTAAAAAAGTTGTTTTAAGTATTTTTCACTATTCATAAAAAATTAGAAGTTCTCAGAAAAATACCAAAAATTCAACATAGGCTAATTTCGATATTACGAATACAAAAATGAAGTCCATTTTGAAATATAAAATTTCTATAATTTTAAAAAGTGGTTATTACTATTCATAACGGCTACTTTGATTAGTCGCGGTGTTTTAGAACTCGAACTTGCGTACAATGCAAGCTATTGCATTATTGAAAGAGAGGCGTATCGTGGAATCTTGGGGTGTTACAAGAGGAATTAAAAGAGTACATAACAATAGTGTATAATAATTAATTTTTTATAAAGTATAAAGAACACATAGAGTACCACTATTCATGCTTAGAGCTTCTTGGTCAAAGAACATTATGACCTACAACTCTCCTTGTCCAACCCTCCAGCTCCACGAGCCTAGCGTGGACCACCTGGTAGTGGTGTTAGAAACACCTCAAACTATCTTCCTCCTCCAACTACTATAACAATTTTAATGACATGAAATTTTGAATAATTCTTGTTTCCTAATTTTGTGTGTTATTTTATTTTTTTACTCAACAAAACTGTTTCATTTGATAACATGAGTATAATTAAAATGATACCATTGGGTTTTGACTGCTATATGAAAATTGGTCAATATGACTGCTGAAAGTAAACGTTTCGATTATTGTCTCTAAATACAAGTGATCTTGGATAATTAATATAGAAAGAAGATTCGATGGTCTCATCTACTAGTCTCGAGCCAATCGAATCCCATCTAACGGAACATGGGAAGGAGGTAGCACCACTGGACATTTCTTTAGACCAAACCCAAGCTGAACATCATTGTGTGAAGCTAGAACGGAATCACCTTCGTGAGAAGTTCAAACTGATAGAAATTAATACTCGTGCAATGTTGACTGAGCCGCCCTCAGATTCTCTAACCTTAGAACACCTTACACTTAGGTCCTATTATTCAGTTATAAGGGAAAATGTATGGAGACCGTAACTGCCTTGTGTAATCCTTTGTTTTAAATAAAAATTTTGATTTCTTCTTATGATGAAGTTTATGAATTTTCAAATGTTTGGATAAATATAGTATTCATATTTTTGATGAATATTAGAGAAAGGATATTTTAAAAATGTTTATGTAAACCTTCAATAATTAAAAATGTGTAATGATTTTCAAAAAATGAACTTCTACAATTATGATCAGTACAAAATTTAGAGTCTTATAAGATCAACATAATTTTTGATGAATAGTAAAATAGGAATATTGATTTTATTCTTAGGATTAGTAATGTGAAAAAATGGATTAGTAATCTCACTTAAATAAATTATTAATATAATCTAGGTGCCTTGATTAAGTAATGTGATTCAATAAAATGGTCAAATAATGGTTTTAGAAATTATTAGTCAAGTATTAGTTTTTTCGGGTGAATATTGTTTGTTAATTAGAAATTAAATTAAAAATATTTAGAAAATTATTTTTATAAAATGTAATTTATTTTTGAATTCAGAACATCGATATTATGCTAAGTAATTTTTGGGGAATTTTCTAAAAAAAATAATTTTCTGTGAATAGTGTATTTATTTAAAAATTAAATTAAAAATATTTAGAAAAATATTTTTATAAAATGGATTTCATTTTTGAAATCAGAGTATCGATATTTGGTTAAGGTGAAATTTTGGGATTTTTCTGAGAAAGTAGAATTTTTGATGAATAGTGAAAATACAGTTTGTAAGTTACGGGTGTTTAATGACATCATTAAATGATGTGTTAAGTATGTAATCAATATGGTCGACTAATAAATAGTATGATAAGGTATGAGGTGTCGTATGTGGACAATACCATGGGAAAATACCATGGGCAATCCCATGGTTTTTTCAAAACCACCAATGAGGTGTCCCTTGGCCATTAATGCCTTGTCCCCTCACTTTCCCTATAAATACTCACCCTTACCTCCGTTCGTTTTCACTCCCAACTCTCCCCCAATGAATCTCTGGTCTCAGTACCTCCCAATGAGTCCTCTCAAGGTTCCCCCAAGCACTCAAGGACCCAACCATCGAGTTTTAAGAGTTACGTTTAACTTAAGGGATCATACCTCTCTCTTTCTTTTCAAGTAATCTCTTTTATGACGTTTCTTTTATGCTCCCTGATATTATGTTGGAGTATGTTCTTTTATAATACTCTTACTGCCAATTTTATGTTCATATGATGATAGTCCCCCTCTTGCTTTCATCAATTCATTTTAATAAAGTGTAAATGACGCCGTTAGGGTGCCGAATTTTTAAGGGATTCGTTCACCTTTCTAATTTTTTCAAAGTTCTACTTTCATGTCAAGTTATTCAAATTAATTTTTATTATGTTAGGGTATGATCTATATATCTATCATACTGATATTTTATGTTCATGTGATAATAGACCATATTTTATATCGTTAATTCAACTTTGTTGATGTTTAGGTGATGCCGTTAGGCTGCCGAATTTTTAAGGGATTCGTTCACCTTTCTCATTTTTCAAAGTTCTTCTTTCATGTCCTGACATTAAAGTTCCTTTTTATTATGTTGGTGTATGATATCTATATCTATCATACTGATCTTTTATGTTCATATTATGAGATACCCTATTTGATCTCATCAATTCTTTTTTTGAAGTTTATGTGACGCCGTTAGGCTGCTGAATTTTCATAAGAGAAATCTTATTTTTGTCTTCCTTTCATGTTCTTCATTTCATATGGTATATCTTCCTAATTTCATTACCTTGTTCTTAAATCCTTTATATTATGTTCCCATATTGTTTTATGGATTATTTATGAGTGGGTGACCCATGTCCACTCTCTTTTCAATGTTTTCTAAAACCTCGTAACATAGCCATTATGCTGCAGAATTTCCGTCTCAAAATGTCTCTCTTTTATTCTCAAATTCATTTATTATATTAAGGTAATACTCAAAGATATTTATTATAAATGGGTATTCACATATATACCAAAATTTTATATTTTAAATTCTTGGATTTACATACATGAGACCCTCATTCCCTTTTCGTGGGTTTATAGTGACATAAAGATCATGTCTTTAAAGCAGTTTTTAAAATGTTATGATTATAAAATGAAACCCATTTATTTTATGATATATGGGTTGTTTATGAAATTATTGATGATGATATATGTGGATGACATGATAATAAAGAAAATTAAGGGTGCGCCCTGATAGTGCTCCAATGCATTGGGTAAAGAGTTAATCTCTAGAGATGACCATTTTTAACGACGCCATGGTGAATAACCTTGGTAATTTTTAATGACACCTTGGGGATGGACCTTGGTGAAATGGAAATTACTGTCAATATTAAATGTTTTAGCCACATCTTCAAGTTATTAAATATGTTATTTTTATTATGATATTCCCCATGATCTCTTTCTCATACCTTTGAGTTCTTTTTCTTGACATTGTTGATGTATCTCAAGATCACATGTTTAATGTTTCCCTTGTTTCCCTTACCTGGCATTCTACTCACCCTTTCGTTTGATGTATGTCCCCAGGTTATGAGATACAGTTATGAACATAGGATGAACATAAGGAGAAGCCTTTCATGTGTTTAAGAAGGATGTTTTATGTTTCTATGTTTTACGTTCCTGGTTCCCAAGACACTAAAACTTAAAGATCCTCGGTTTTGTAAAATGTAATGAATAGTTATGTTATCAAAAGGAGAGATGCCATAGATGGTATCAAAGGATGGTTTAGTTATTTGTGGAAGTTAGGATATGAAAACTCTAGGATGAACCCTATAGAAAATTTTAAATATAGGAAATCTTCATTGTATTTTGGTGAGTATTGAGTAAGGGATTTCCAGGAAAATACCTCCCTGTCTGGATACGAGCAGGTAGAGGTGGATCTGGAACAGATGTACATAGGGGTAAAACCTGAAAACACCACTTTGAGCGAGACTCGAACGGGAACGGGTACATGACAACGGTCCTTGCTTAACTCTTGGTTACGACACTCCCGAGGGATATTCATTGGTAAATTCATAAGCTCAGTATGATCCATTATTAAAGTAACAAAGATAAAATAAAATAAAGATTCGCATAAGAATATATGATGACGGATAAAATAGATTGGAACCTAGGGGATCACATGTTAGGGTATACATTCCTTCTACAAGTTTATCATTCTATGCTTAAAGTTACTTTTTAATGATTATTGGATAAGTATTTAATCCCCCTAATTATACGTTCTTTTCATAGTTAATGGCTCGAAATGGAAGAGCATGTCCCAACAACCAATGCGATAGGAAATGTGATGATTGCCCTATTAATGTGACAGAGATGACAAAAGATCAAGTTGAACATATTGGTATTTTTCCAAACCAGCTATCAAAAATCACAATTAATAATTGGTACCCAGTTGAATGCCCAAATACATCAAGGAAGAAGAAGACAAAGTCTCAAGGATGTTCATATGATAATGTTGATAAGGGAAAGAAGGCCCAATTTCTTTTTTGAAAAAAGTGTGGGAAGAGGCACTAAGGAGAATGTCACAAAAGAACCGAGAGATGTTTTATGTATGAGAATATAGGGCATAAGGTATCTAATTTCTTTAAAAAAGGGATAATGTGATGAATGGAGATAAGGTTCGATCTAATGTACCTTATACATTTCGATGTCATAAATGTGGAGATGTTAGACATTATCCAAGGAAATGCTCTCTTGGAATGGATGGGAAGCATGATGAGCATCAACAATCATTGGGGACAAGGGAACAATGCAAGTCCTATGCTGAGATGGATCATGATGACATAAGTACATGTAACTTATTCGCAATAATTGTCTATGTCATGTTATATTTTAGTTCGTACTCTATGAGCATATCTTTTATGTTTTCTAAGATCATCGAGTCACTACCTAAGATGATTTTATATCATTAAGGGAAACATCTATTGTTATGTACGACATTTTGATGTAGTGAAGTAGTTCTTCTTAAAAAAAGCGGTGATTAGGATATTAAAAGATGATTATTATTTTGGAAGACGTTCACTATTTTGGGAACCCTATTTGATCGAGGTAAATAGATTACTACAGTATTTTCTTTAAGGAGTAAAGGTTGACTTATATTTTGAATAATAGATGAATTTAAGGAAAACTTATAGTAATTTAGGTTACATATGGAAACGATTAACCTATCTTGGGTAAAATGTGATTAGATTAGTTACTTTTGTTATAAGAGGATAAGGGTGGTTCATGTTGTTTGGAGATGAATGATAATGTCTATCTTGGAAGACTATGTTATGAGAACGTTATTATAATTGGGTTTCAATCTTAGTTTGGTTTATTTTGAGTAATTTTAAGGATAGTTATTTATGGAATGGTCTATAATGAACTTTGGGTAGTACCATGGAACTTTTAAGATTTAAAAATAGTTTCCCTTCCTATGGGATTCTTTCTTTTTGAAGAGTTGTTTTATCTTACCCTTTATGTTTTTGTGATAATGTATAAAGATAAAAGAAATTGATAGTTAATAATTTATGGATTACATGAGTCTCAAGAAGATGATTCTTTTGTTTGGATGAGACCAAGTGTTTTGAATTCTCATCGTTTGGAGAAATGATTAGTTTTGGTTGAAACTTATTAAAGGATGAAACTCTATTTGAAGGTAGTTATATTTCCTTATGTTTTTGTTCTATGTAGATAATGAATTCCTCAAAATTATGAAAATGAACATAAAAAACGTTGTTGGTTTATGTTTCCTACTAGGTAATCAAAGAGCATTTACCCACATCATAATTTTGTGATCTTCTTATGGTTAACTTTCTCCTAATCGTGTTTTCTAGAGGGGAACTATAGAAATTGTAATTAATCTCTCCAACATTAAAACCAGGAATACCAAAGGGGATCGATAATAAAAATCAAATACCCATACCTCATGGTAAAATGAGGATTAATTAGGTCTAAATGTTTTCTCATATTGTGTTTGTAATCTAACATATTATTATCTTCAAAAGTCACAATAATTGGAATCACCACATCACTTCGATTTTTCCTAAGATCTATGACGTTCCTAAGGGGTAAGAGAGAGGGGATCACCTCTCATGATTCCTACACATAAAGGTAGTGGGGGAGATAAGTTGTAATTGGATTAATTTTGTTGAACCAATTAGACTCCCTTTTAACACCCCACAACCAAATCACCCTTATCAAGAAACTTGGATGTAACAAATTTTATTTTTCACCTATGTTAAATGCGATGTTATAAAGTCAACTACATGCATAAATTTATAATACAAGACTCTTATTTGGTATTTTTCTAGGTTTCAAGAGAAACTATATTCAAATGAAAAAAATATTTAATTTTTTTTATTTCACCACATGATGTATATCTAGGTCCCAATATCCTACATCGACTCAGTGCTCAGCTTCAAAAATATTCTTAGAAATATTCCACGGTCTTACTAGTCAAAACTAGATTAATTAAACCTTTCTTCACCAATATTATGACCAACAACAAACGATAATCTCATGTAATCTACATTCCATCCAAATCCAGGAATAGACTAAAAAATATAGTGCACTCAGTGAAACTATTACATTGTGTTTCGTCATCATGTAACATGATTTGAACCTATTAAATTATCTTAAAAATACTGAATAAATTGATGTAAGTTAATCAATATCCAATAGAATCAACCCTAAAAATATAGTAAATCCTTATTCATTGTTAAAAAATATTATATAGAGCCCACTAGTTGTATCATTATCCCATTTGTAATTTAATTACTATGCCATCATTTATAAAATCCAATAACAATAACGGAGATATAAACTCTCTAATTTTCATAAATAATTCATTATCCTTTAAACATAAACATATTAGTGGATATTTATGCTTCTTTGGAATTATAAATTTAATTTTTATTATTATTTCAAACAAAAATATAAAATCTACCACGAACTACCGATATGTATAAAATTTTATAATGAGAATTTCAATAATATATATACTATATGATACAATGGTTAGTGTATGAAACCCAATAAATAATTAAATACTATAATGATATCCCTAAAAATAGATTAATCATTAGAAATATATTTAATGTCCCTATTAATAGTATATACCAAATATTCATAATTCTAAGTACTGATATAGAATAGAAAATACAAACAATAACCAAATACGATGTTATGTTCAATGTGAATGGGGAAATTTCAAAATCTCCCTAGATTTAGGAAATTGATTATACAACATGATTCAAATTATTCCATTTGAATATATCATCCTAAACTAGTTTTGTAGATATGTTAACCACTTTATCATGAAATCTAATTATTTAAATCCTCATTATGTCATTTTCTAATATCTAATTTATGAATTGGTACTATAACTCAATGTTATTCACGTGAGACTGTCGGTTTAGTTTTTTAGAAATATAAATTTCACTTCTTATATAAAATTGAATCATCACTGGAAAATATAAAACATCGCTGATTTTACCTTCTGTTTCATCATCTAGATAACCTATATACTATATTTTTAGACTGAAACACATTCCTCATCTAATTTATATAAATAAAACAATCATGTTTTTCTATTACACATGAAACATGACAATCTACAATGTAAATATATCATCCTGTTATAGGTTTTTATCAACAATATCACCATCCATATCGTTATCTAAAAACCAATAAATTATGTAAATTTATAGTGTTTAAAAGAAAATTATTATAATAATTTCCTTAAATATAAATTATTATTATTTCACCAAAATGAGATGTTACTTACAATAAAATCATTGGCTACTTGTTTTCAATAATGAAACATACGAAATACACATCATGACAAATTAGTGGCAGAGAAAACTACTAACAACACTTCTAATTAATTTTGAATCTATAAACTCACTTTCCCCATGATTACCTCATTTTTTCAATAACAATCAACGTTGAATTAATATTAATTTCATTAATTTGGAATTTCTCTAGGACATCCTTTGTACTGTTAATCTATAAATACATCTATTCATTTCATTTAATGAACATTCTTCCCTATAAAGTAAGTAAATAGTCTAATAATAGAAATTTCAAATGAATAATTCATCATGTTTGTAAAATTTTCATCATATTGTTATTTAATTATATTGAATATGATATCATTAGATTGCACAAACTCAATGATCTAATTCTCTTATAAAATTTTTATGTAGAGGGTCTGATCAATACCCCTGATATAGAACTCCATCTACTATATAAATGTATAAAACCTTGGATACTGAACATTAGGTTCTTAATTTATGACATACTAAGTTTTTACTAACCTACAAAAATTTTAATTTCCATTTCATAGAATAAATCCAATGATTTATTCAATATATATATATATATATATTCAAAAATACATAAAAATATAGTCATCAAATCCATATAAATCATTTTTCACTTTTTTTGAACAATAACTATTATAGATATTCAAATATAATATATTCCATCATGCGATGAAAATGTTTATTATTCTCAATGGCATAAAAATGATAATGTTCCTTACAACCCAATCATGATTTATTTTATATAATCTTTCTATTTTCAACTAGATTATTCTTGAATACCGACTTTATAGAAATTCTAATAAGATTATTAAGTTTTTCAAAAGCTTCATAGTCTAGTTTTCATCAAGTAGATTTAATTATTAATTAATGTATTTCACCCATGATTCTTCCATTACCACATCTTCTAATGAAGTGGGTTGAATCTCAAATAAATGCGAAGTGTCCTCTTCTCTCATCATCCAATGAGTTTGAGATGGTCTATATTTGTTTATAATTACATTTCATGGATCAGCCATAACCCATTTGAATATTTATTGAATCATTTTTTTTCTAACCACTTCATTATATTACTTTACAAAATCATCACCAAATTCCAGACCAGCCTAAACATATGAAATTTCTCCAAAAACTATATTTGTTACCTCAAACTCTTAAAAAACTTATTTAGAAATAGAATTTTCAATTTTTATTATTATTTTATTATAAACGAACCATCCCACACATCATTCAATAATATTTTAGATATTTTTATTGAGGAATTTTATTTCACACTCTCTGATGAGTAGCCTAAAAAATATATTAATATTATGCATCACTATATTCTCTTTGATTACTATATTCATTTTCGGTGATTCTTTTTCTTCTAGATGTAATGAATGGATTAAAATGTTATTTCATACCATTCCACATTTTATATGGGATCTCCAAAAATCTTAGATTCAGTCATACTGTAATTTGAGCATAGAAAAAAACTTTAATCACTTATTTATAGTAATGACATGAGATTCCATTGTCTATCAATAATGTCATTACATATTTTTTAACATGGATTTTATTGTTTCCTTAATAATTTTTTTATATGTTCTAATTAAATAAACTTTAAGCTAAATTCCATTAATTTTTAAAATAATTTCCGATAACAAAATATTTTTACAAAATACAACTATTCAGTCAGAAATTTTATTGTGTTCAACCAATTTCATTTTCTAATCTTCCTCAAAAAACTTTAACATAATATAGACCATATTTTTTTAATGGACGAATACAATACTCCCCTTAACGATATATCCCTATAATAATTGGGTTAAATTCCTCTCACTTTTAGATCCTACATGAAAAATTTGACCACACATATCCATGTAGATAAAATATATCAAGCATAATTTTGTTTTCTTATTTTAAGGATATTAATTTCAAACATCATTCCTCACATTCATGATTTATAAATATTTTACTAATTCCTATTTTTATTAGGAATATTCTCTCATATTTTTATTTTTAACATGTTCTTCATACTAGGATGTTTAGTGCAACTTATCCTTTGATACAAAAAATATGTTTTCTTCTTCTACGGTTAGCATACATGAGTTTTCATTTAAAATAAATTTATATATATATATATATATATATTTCAATTATTTCACTGACCATTTATTAAAAATTGACTGATTTTCCATTAATGTACAAGTCCATAAAATATAATGTGTCTTATAAGAGTGAGTAATGAACATGACAAATATGTAATAAATTATGTAAAAAATATTGATATAATTTAAAACAGTGTTTATTAATTCATCTCTATCCAATATAATATTTCTAGTTACTTTTATCTTCAAATTTCAAAAAAATTAAAATCGTATGGTTTCAAAAACATTCCCATTAAAACCCATTTAATTGTTCAAATTTCCTTTCTCATGAGACAAATTGAAACTATCAAAATTATAGGAAGTAAATTTTTTGATTATTTTGAGGAAACTTATGGTGAATTTTAATCTTAAATCTTACTTCATTCCATTATTAAAATTACCAATTGATTTGATACCTTTATTGGAATAATACCATCATTTTTATCATAACAAATCACGTAAAATTATTATTCCTCAAGTGAATACAACTTGCTATTAAAGGGAAATAAATTTGAATTCCAAGAATCCACATTATTTCAACTTCCATATGAATATATTTTTCTAATATTCATGCAATCAACTTCTTATATTTTTTTTAAAAAAAGTAAATAAAAAATAATACCTTCTTTAATATGAAAATTTTATTATAACTACCCTTTATAGATTCCAATACCCTTTATACATAGATGGCTTTCAAATTATACAAAATAATATGTAGTGTTTCCATGAAAATTAATGTACCCAATTTTAATCAATGAAAACATTATTTTTCTTTATCCAATCAAAAAAATATCATTCTCCCATGTTTTTACATACTTTTTTATTTGTACTATTTGGTTGGAAATTTTTTTCATTATACTTTATACATATGCTCTCAATTCATACAAAATATGTTTCTTATAGTTAAGAATCTAGGAATATACCATTTTATCTTATTTTATTTATCTATTCACTACCTTACACTTCTTTAATTATTATTATTCATTTTCTTATCACTATATTAGGACATTATTATAAAACTTCGTGAAATATTGATTCCTCATGGAAACATATGTTTTGATTTATGGTTCATCCTTCATTCACAATGAAAAAACATATTACTCAATAATTTCTTTTTTTTGAATTTCTATTTTATTGTTAAATTATTATCCTCAATAATATTAATCTATTAATTAATCATTAATTTACATGTCATGAATTTTTCATATTTCACTTGATTATTTTAATAATCATTGAATTTGTTTAAAGATTATCATTTTTCCAATCAATTAAATCAATATAAATTGTGGATTATCTCAAAACCCATAATTTTTTATTCTTCATTATTTACAAATAATTTCATTCAATACACCCTTAAAATTACATTTGAAGGAAAACACATTCATTTGGTTGATCATTATGTTTTCATCTATTTTGGTCATTCCAACAGTTTTTCATCATTATATCTTAAATATCGATTATACAATCACATTTAATACCCACCAAAATGTCTTAGTCAATATAAAGTATTCATTTATAAAAATTATATTTCATTATAAGAAATTATCCACTATAATTTAAATAATTTGAAATACTTCATTAAAGAAAATTATTTTTATTTTCTGATGATGACCCACACTCACCATCCTTTTATCAAATATATTTGGAAAACTAGATGCCATGTGTGAAACCCTTCCAAATCCATAATCTGATAAAGGAAACTTTCATTCAAATATTATATTTATAATTTTATACTTCTATGAATTAATTTAAAGTAATTCACCTCATAAAAAATCCTTTTTTCATCGTCATAAATTTACATCTAATCACTATAATTGAATTATATTTAATTATATAAATGCAATAAAGAACAATATTACTTCACCATATTTAATAAGAAAACATTTCACTATGAAAATCATCAAAATATAACTAACTGTAATGAATTTCCTCATGTGAAAATTCTTTTAGATTATACATAAGATGTAATATTTTTCATAATCATATTCACTATGCAATAATGTGTAGTTTCTTAATCATTAAATTTAATGGAACTAATAAGCTGTCTAAGAAAATTAATAAAAAATCTATATTTTCAGTAGAACTCATCTTCATTTAATGACACATATTCTGTAAGAGTTGTAAATTTTTACTCCTTCACGTTGGTGTCATTTTAAAATATAATTAAATATTTACACTAATTAAGGTTTTGGTTGATAATTCCTTCACTATTATATATATATATATATATATATATATATATAATTTTATTTCTTTAATTCATGGAGAGCCTTAACATAAAAATTAAATAGATTTTTGTTAGCCTCTATCATCACCCTTCCTATAAGATAAATTATTTGTATTCCATGTTTTGTAGATGAATAATCCTCAAGAACAGAAGATCATGGATGGTATCTAAATATGTTTTTTTTCAATCAAAAATTTTATTCCATTTAATAAGGTAAATTCCCTTATAATTGTAAAATTATTTAGGACTGATTAAATATAAAAATACATTCCAAAAAATGGACCTTGTATGAATTTTTAAACCCAATACACCTATTGGACACCATTGGAGTGAGTGAATTAGGGTGACATAAATTAATTATTTTATAAAATAAATTTGGATCATGAAATTGTGTTAAAAATACATATTTAATAAAATTTTGAATTTATCCATGTGTGGAAAAAATAAATTTAAAACACAAATTTTATTTAGATCAATAATAACAGACTACTACAAGAAGTACATATAAACATTTTATTGATATGTGTTATTATCCAATAAATCACTAATATTAAGTAACACATTTGTTATAAGATCACTTATCTAACAAGGATAAAATACTCTCACTCTCTAATACTAACTTATTTATAGAGGGTTGTAATAACAGATATGACACACATGTTACATTAAAAATATTAATAATTATTTCAATACTATACATAAATGGAATTCACTATTATGTACTATTTCTATATTTATAAATTTCATCACTAATATAAATATAATAATATTTTCTTTAATAACTAATCATCAATGTAATCCAATATTTACACACATTGCATTATAAATTTATATATTAATGTGTATCCCTATTTATTTGTCCACCGACCATATCATGAACAACTTAGTCCATTCTTTATTTGGGAACATGATTTGTTCTATTCAAAGGCCTAAGATTCATTCTCAGTCACTACAGGCTTGTGAAAATAGTAAAGGGAATAAAAAAACTAGTTGGGGGAAATTTAACACTACAAAAATAAAAATTTATACGTATTTGTAGGATATAAAAAATCTATAATGGTGAATCTATGTGTTATAATTTTATGCAAGAAATAAATAAATAGATCAAATAGATGAAGATAGAGGAAGATACATCTATAAAAAAATCTAAAACAACAATAATAAATAATTATATAGAATAAATATAAAAAAAGGGATACATGTATATGAGATATAACACATAATAGAAAAACCAAAGTACCTAGTAACATCTCCTTATTACTCCATGGTCAGTGTCCAAAAAAATATTCATTCTATATATATAATCCAAAACTATAACCTGAACCTATAAGGATAGTTTAGAAACTATTGGTGGTGAAATTCAGTTATGATGATGACATCCTAATTGGATTCCACCAAATATTCTATGTTTTCTTTTTTAAAAAATTTCAGAAACACTATTTTCAAATTTGATATTTCAAATTAGGTCGCTCTTAATTTGAGAAAATGACCTGAAAACAATTTATAAAGCCTCTTTGGAAACCAAAAGTGTGATTAAGAAAATCTAGAAACTTTCATTAAATATTTATTTTAAAACTTCACTTTTAAATCCATTTTAAAAAAAATTATGTAAAAACACAAAAAAAATCAAATGAAAATCCAAGAATCATTAATTGAAAAAACAATACAATAAAATAAAATGCTTGATTAAACTTGTAGAAGATTATTAATTATTATTAAAAGACATTCAAAGGGATATTAATGGAAAACAAGAATAAAGTATAGTGAGAATGAATAAAAATTAATGTATATATATAATCCTATGAAACACTTAAAAATATACAGAGACGATCCCAGACATACTTAGGTGGAATATTATAGATAGGATTTGGGAGCATCCAAATTAAATAACCAACTAATTCATTATACCTTCCATACCATTGTAAATACCCAAGATCAATGGTGTATTCCCTAAAGGGAGGATCTATATTTTATAATCAGGACTAGATTATAATTATGTCTCAATATCTCACTAGAATTATTAATATCCATATGTAACTAGTAATTGATAGTGAGGTATGATGTTTTTTTAGACACAGAAACATGCCTTTAATAGAATGGAGGTAAAAAAATGCCCATGAAAATCATCAACCCACCCTCACACACTTCTCCCACTAACTCCAATATTATCACTCATATATGTAAAAATATCATTCAATCATGAAACTCTTACCAATATAAATCCACGGTGATTTATTCAATAGAGTAGCTCATTTGGGAAAATCTATTTATATGATTTTCTAATCGACCCTTAAATTTCAAAACAAATAATATGATTTCCAAAATCACCATGGAAATAAATTTACAACACCCTGATATTTTAAATATCATTTTCATGTTCCAAATATTCATTTGGTTTACAAATTAGTAGTTATATCTATAATTAAGATTATATGTGAATACCAACACACACATGTGCATGAAAAAATATTAATGTATATAAATAAATAAATAAATATATATATATTATGGAAGCAAATTTGAAATGTTTTGTGATTTGAATAAACATTTTGGACTATGAAAAAATCCATCATTAAAACCGATATGGAATAGGTAACCATTATAAAATAAGACACAATATAATTTTTTCAGAATAAATCTATTTCGTTATTTTTATGTATTTTTTAGTTGAGAATTTGAAGTAACTGTTTCTATAATAATTAATTTGAATGTAATTTTATGCTGATAAATGTTAATGAAAAAAAATCATATTATTTTCAATATATTTGTCACTAATTATTGAATATGTAAATTTTTTCATAACTATAGTTATATCTTAAAAGATGGAGATGAGTAGACATTCTTGGAGCAATTTCTGGGAGGTGAAGTCATCTTTCAAAGCATGGAATATATGTCACACCCTAAAAAATGTTATCTATAGTATAATGAAAATTCTAAACAGGTCATTCAAATTGTGGAAGGGTTCATTAAAAGATGAATGTCATTTTTGTAGAAAAATGGGTTTTTGGAGAATACATGATGTTGTTGTGAAACATTTATCCATGATGTGAATAAGTTGAAAAAAATTTCATTTCCTTTTTAATTATTTTTTCCCTAAAATAAATAAATATTCTAATAATTGTTGAAGATTTTATGTAAATTTCAATTCTTTTATCTTTGGGAATTACATGCTATGAATGGAGGTTCACATTATGGATACATCAGGAAGTTATGTATTAACATCTAAAATCCAACAACTGAAGATAATATTTATATAATCAATCCATGAATAAAATAACATTATAGTTCAAATATTTATACAGACATAGATTTCATATGTGATTTTTATTCATATTTAGAAATATGGCAAATACCATTTAAAATTATAATGAATATGATTTTATAGAAGTTGATGTATAAGAATGATTCCGATTAGTGATGTTAGAAGTTTATTATATATTTAATATAGAAATATTAAATTAAAAATTATTCTTGTAGAGATAAGAATCCACTACACATATTTTTTAATATAGGATCCATTAATTGAATAGTAGAGGGAAATTCTGAAAATCTAGAATGAAAAATGTTTTATAGAAGGGAGAAATTCTTGGAGAACCATATCAAAGGAAACTCCTTAGTTATATATATGATTACCACTCAATTTCATTCATAATATCTCATTATAAATATATAGATAATAATAAAATCATAGTATGAAAATATATCACCTATCTATATAGGAGGATAAGTTAGTTTCTCATTAATGAAAAAATAGTGTGGTAGTATTTTCTTTATATATGAATGTAAAGTGTTATCAGAGGATTATGAGGAATTCCCCCTGGGTGTAAAAACAATATAAATTATTTAACCTTAGTTTCATAGGTATAAATGCATATTTCCACTCATTCTCCATAGATTATCTCATTATGGTGAATCATTAAATTTATTTTGTTCAATTTTTACTACATTCTTCTCCCAAGAGAGATTATAAGGGAGATATATAAATGATCCTCTAAAATATAGAGAAATAACATGATCAAGAAAAATGTATGAATTTATAATACCCAAATTGAACCCCTCATTAATGTATATTCATTGATAGATAACAACTAGTGGTATCACGACCATTTTTGGAAGACATATAATCACTCTCCAAAAATCATGGAACTTGTAGTAATTTGTAATAATAAAGAAATTATAATTTTCAAAGTGAAATAATAGCAATTATAAAAGAACATATTTTGACGTTACATTTGGAATTTTTGAATAGAAATATATACCACAATAATTCTTGTTATAATAGAGAACATAATGTGTGAGGATTTATGAAATAAATTCCACATGGAACTAGATTCAAATTCAGTAGAAAAAATTGCATTAGGGGACGATTGGTACAAACTTATCCCTACTATGATAATGTCATTCCCAAACTCTCATGTAATTTGGAAAAAATTAGAATGTTTATAAAGGTGATTCTAATGTATTTGACACAAAGTATCATTTAATATGGAATATAAAGAATTATTTGAAGATTATTCTAGAAAAAATATTTTATGTATTCTCTAATTTCATAAACAATATTCATTAATATATGTGTAGTCTTTGTGATAATATTCATGATATCAAAATCTATTAAATTTTTTTGGGAATCTATATTAGTATTCCAATATGATTCCATATGTTCTTGAAGAAAATGAACTAAAGGAAGAATATATGTAAAACAAATATAACACTCATATCACATATGGAATGAGAAATTATGACAGTGATTCCATATCCAAGGAAAACTCAAAGTTTGTTCCTCTTAAATATATTATAAATTTTTCAAGAAAATAATCTCATGATAAAGAGGTGGTCTGTGTGGTGATGATCCTTCTAACCTCAATATTTAAGAGGGTAAATGAAAATTTGAAGAAATGTTTTTCACAAATTTACATTATATGAGATATTATTTTACACCATGAAACTAGATTTCCCAATAATTATTATGATAACGATTAAGATGATGTACCTTATAAAAGGGAGTAAAAGGAAATGAAATGAATGAAAATATGACAATTTATTTTCATAAAATTACTGTCGTTTCATTCTCAATAATATGAATGATTAGAAGAAATTGATAGTGAAGAGTTTGAATACCATATTGACCATATTGATGATACATTCACTAAAATAAATATATGAAATAGCCTGATTATAGTGATGATAAAAATAATGAGGTTGACTCCACGTTGGATCTTTAGGTTGAAGACAAAGAAGCCTAAGAATAAATTGAAATATAGAGGAAAAAAAGTTAAATTAAGGAGATAATGATTCTAAGATTAAAATCCAGAAAAGTGGAATATAACTCTGAATAGATTCTGTATAATTATAGACTCAATTATATAAATTATAGATTCTCATAGAAAGAATTTTAGTCATAGATAAAAATTCAAGAGAATTAATGGATCACAAATAGAAAAACTGAATCTTAAATGATATATTCGAATAAATATATTATATCAAAGGAAAAGTCATTATGGGGGGATGGATGTTTAAAGACAAATAATGACTCCTCTCTCTTGACATTAAATTGCAATGTCTGATCTCATCATTAATAATGGAATCCCATATGGTTCGTGAAACCCACTAACTAACAAGTAATTATTATTTTAATTTTATTCCTTTTTTTATTAATTCATGGAGTTTCTTAGATATGTAGATTGAAAATGTACATTTTTTTGAAAAAATATTTGTGAACTGGGTTAAAACGTAATATGTGAAAACCATGTTTCTAACCATATCAGAGTGGTATTTTGGGGACACATTGGGGATACGAGTTTATAGGAACATAAAACCATATAATATTTCATAAACTATATGGGTAATGTTGAAAAATGGTCTGAGGGAGATCATTGAAATAAATTTTTTATGTGAACCGAGTGCACTAATGATAAAATTACACCCAATGTACAATATGAGCTCTTTTAAAGTATGGTTCTCATGGGACATAGTGAGTTATTATACAGATCAGATGAGGGAAGATAAAGAGAGATTTCAAACCATTTTCTTATAGTATTAGCTAGCTATTGAATCATTATATAGACTATGTCCTAGTATAATACTTTATATGGATCCCATGATTCATGATTCTTGTCCCTTAATTTATTTATATTCCCATGTGTTTATTCCTAGAAATGATATTGTTATATGTGATATTTATTATTATCATTCTTATGTTTCTTATTATTATTCTAAAATTTTTGAGTTATTTGATATTTTTTATTTAATGTGGCTTAACCTCATTTTTACATTATCCTTTTTTATTAACATTTTTAAGATATATAATGTGTTGGAAAAAAAGTACCTTTCAAATGAAATTCATTAAAGTGATCATGTTTTTAAAGTGAATGTATTAAAATGAGTTTCTAAAAATATAGGGGTTGGTTTTCATGGTGAATGGACGTATATAGATTTATTATCGAATCCTACTAGGCTTTATCCATCACAACATACATATTTCTCCAAGTGTATAAAAATATTGTATTTGAGTACATATGTAATGGTATGTAAAATAAGACATTTAGTGTATTTTTTATTAATATTTTCTATTGATAGTTGGGAGGGTGGAAAATTAATCTCACAGAGATTATCTCTCATGTACCATTGTTGGATTTATGAATAATTTGGGATGTTGTGTTAACCACTTTTATTGTGATCCATATTTATGATATTTTTCATTCTATGGCCATTAGATACCAAGCATAAGGATTATTTTAAATTTCTTTTTGATGTAATTTATGATATTATAATAGGTCATTTCAATGTAGTAAAATTTAAATATTGATATTTATTGTTGTTGATAATTTTGTTGGACTATAATTTCAATTCATGCATGATTTATTACCATATTAATGGGAAAAACCAATCCAAAATTATAAATTGATATTCCTTGGTGCTCATTTATAGTACATAGTGACTGCTATCGTTCCTTAGGCCTTGTGGAATACTGAATGGGGTGGTGAAATAAGTTTAACCTTGCCAATTAGACCTAAAATGTTATTATATAATCCTTCAAATTTTTTGGTTGATGAACTAGAGGAAAAACGTCCATTCCTACTAGAGAGTTACATGTGGAGGACTCCCTATCTGACACTCCATCATCCCAATCCACATGATTCCATGGTTGGTTGTGGGTTGTATATAAAAATTTTAATTTATTTTGGGATTCATTGATGTTATTTATTATTTTTCATAATTAGTTATGTTATTTTGAGAGAACCCATAAGCGTATTGATAAATTTTTTGTTTCCAAGTGAAATATGTAAGGAAATAATATGTGAATTATTTAGTCACATGATTAGTGGTGTCCATGTGGATTTTTTTGGCATGGTTTCCAATCATTAAATACATTCTCATATGGTTGGTGCATTGTTTTTGAAACCTTGTGGGAAAATAATGGATAATTGAAAAATGGTTAAATAATTAATGTATTCACCTCAATATTACTAAATAGTGATGATTTTTTTGATGTTTTTTTGTATTATCCCAGTTACATTGGTATTTTTTGTTCTTTAATGTTAATTACCATACAATTGTGTATTGAAAAGGTTTTTGTGCAGTACCCCAAATTTCAAGTATGTTACCATGAATCTTGGATTTATTTGTTCATAAAGTGTAAGGGTGAAATATGGGAGAGTTTTTCAACCATTAAATTAGTTTTTGGATCCAATGTAGAGGTGAATGGGTTGCACATAGTTTTTCAAAATCATGTAGAAATCCTAGTAGAAACCATGCATTGTTTCGGATTATGGACTGTGGCTTTGGAAAGGTTTCCACATGGTTAGGGAGACCATGTGAGGAGGCCATGTGGGGTGATATTCTGGGAAATAGGTAATGCATGGTTAGTACATGGTTTTCTTGACTGTGTAGACTATCTAAGCATGGGATTAAAACCACCTCCTAAAAAATATTATCTAGGTCGGGCATGCCATTAATCCAATAGTTTTTTCTAAAACAGGATCTAACATAATATTTTTCTTCACCATAGGAAAAATAGCATTCTACCATCAATCCAGAGGCAATCTAAAGGCTTCCCTTGGTGATTCGATGCCAGATTATTGAGGTAAGTGATTTTTCTTCATCGTTTTTGATCAGTTTCGAAGATATACATAGATATATATATCATATCTTCTAGTTTTCTCAGATCTATACATGTTATGGGTATATATATGTGTGTGGTTGGAAAATATGTTGATATTTGGTCTTCAGATTTGTTGGATAAGAGATCTATAGTTGTTTTATGAAGAATCGACCCAGTTTTCTTGAGCTTTCATCATTCGTTGTTTGTTTTCATTAAAACCATCGAGGCGGGTGTACTCACTCTGAACTCCACATAGTATAAATTATTTTCAGGTTTTCAAATTGAATATATTATGTTTAATTGATTGTGATTTGTCTGTTGAACTATTGCGGGTAACACTGTTTTATGATGGTTTGGTAAATGGTGGAAATCTAGATAATTGGTTGTTTTGAATAATGTGATTTTGATATTGGTTTTAAAATGTGGTGGATAATATGAGGATTTTATGGAATAGTGTCACATGGATTTTATTTGGTGGTTTCAATAAAATTAATGATTTATTGATATGGATTAGTTTATTGAATTGGATTTCTTAATGGTATTCAATAAATTAAAGGTTTTATTGAAAGGTTTTGAATTGGTTGAACACACATGGATTTGGAATGGGTTTCACATGGGAGGTTTCATGTGTTCATAACACTGATAACGGATGTATAATGGTATGAAGGACCACCGTCAAAAGTTTGGTGTGGATATGGGCGTGATGTACCCCCATCAATGTGGTCCACTATTTGAAGGCTTATTGGAAGGATAACTCCGCGCTCATGAGTATAGGGAGTTTTATTTTCATGAATGTGTGGGTTTGTTTTGAATAGTTTAATGGGTACAAAAAATTGATAATGAGAAATGGTTTTAAATCCTTATTTGGTTGTTTTCCAAGAACTAATAATTTCTTGAAAATTGTTTATAATAGAACTTGTTTTCATTATGTTACAAATGGTTTTTCAACATTCGTATATTATGATATAAACTGTTTTGAAGACATGTTTTATATAAATTGATTTATACACGGGTTTCTTACCATTCAATCATAGTGTAGTGACTAGGGAATTAATTGGGGAAATCATACTTTATTTTATACTCATACCTGCTTTAACACTATGGATATATTACAGATTCTATCTTCCATGACAAGGGAAGAGGTAAATTATTACACGTATTTAGCACAAAATCATGATACATGGGTTGTTTAGTGATATTAGAGGAGAAATATTATAGTGCATGGAGTCAAATAGTTGTCTTGGAGAAAATTGTGGTTCTCTTATGATGTTTTTTTGTTAATAGTTTGTCTTCATCTATGGTACAAATGGTTTGGCGGTGGTTATAAAATAAGTGGTTGATTTTTTATTAGTTCATGCATCATGTGGTGTTTGGTTGGTGGTTAAAGGTTATACTTATAAAACAGTATATCATCCCCCATATGTATATAAAATCCCTTGGCATTTATTTCAATCTTTTTTAATCATGGGGTCATATATTAAGGCCCTATAATGATTCATTGTATTCTGAAGACAATTTGAATAAGTGGGTCATTACAAATTGTATCATCTAGATTGGTCCTTACCTAACAAGTGGTCTTTAGTTTTCATGGACTTGGAGAAATTCATTCGTACCTACTCCATGGGCAGAGATCTTAGAAGGGAGTAGGATTTTTGGAACGTGAAACATAGAGCATAAAAATAAATAGCTAATAGTTTTATAATGAACATAATGTTACTAGGGAGATGGGTTGATAAGTGTTTTAGTGACCCTAATTGGATTTGAAATATCATTACCATTGGTTTAGCCAATGATATGATAATCACATGCATTAGAGTAATTAATTCCCCTTAGGATTTCATATTTCAATTTATATTAATGATTAATGATTTTTTTTTCAGAAGTATGAAAACATTTTCAAATGAAAGACATTGAAATGATTATGCATGATATATTTTCAAAATTGTTTTATTTTCAAAAATAAAGTTGCATTTTTTCAATGATGGTAGATTTTGGAAATGAAATTTTGTGATAATTGATGTTGTAGAATTTGAAATGCTAAGCCATAAATTGATAGAGAGTTTTACTTATCGAGTTCACTATTTATTTAGAAAATGGAACCCAATAGGCATCATTGAATCCAACCAAAAGAAGGTATAGAAAACAACGTTTCACATGGGCCAAAGGTGAACCAAGAGTTGTTTCAATATATCATACAACCATTTCAAACTATGGATATGGGGAATTATAGGGATGATCCATGGAATTTGGATCATTCCATCCAGTTCATGAAATAGAATTCACCCATCTTTAGGGGTGATTATTGAACATGAAAAGGCATAGGTGTGGCTGAATAGGATGAATCATATCCTCAACATCATGACCACACCATCTGAGAAAAAAGGAATGCTAGCAACTTATGAGCTTGAGGACCTTTCACAGAAGTGTTGGGATCTATTGGTGGAGGATAAATAGTATCAAGGCCTTTCATGGGAGGATATTGTGCAATTTTTTAATAAAAAATTATATCCTCACGCATTCAGAATCTAGAAAAGGAAAAACGACTTCAGTCTATAGAAGGAAAATATCCTTTTAACTAAGAATTAGGAAAAATTCAAAGGTTTAGTGAGATTTTCACTTGATGTTTCCACTAGTGTGTTCTTGAAAGCACACATCTTCGAATCAGTGATAAGGTTAAAGATTCTCTCAAAGAATGAAGTACTATGTATTACATATTATATGGAGATTGTGATCATGGTGATAGTTATTGAACGGGATACTATAGGATCTGTGGGTGGAGGATTTATGATAACATATATAGGAAATAGTTGGAACTAAAATACTGGGAAAATGAGGATGAGGGACACCTATTTCCATGGTGGGGCCAGGATTGAAAATATGATGGCCAGATCAGTGAACCTTCCTCTATGGACAAAGGGAAATGAAGGATTTTTCCAATGTGGTTCACTTGACCATAATAAAAGAGATTGTACGAAACAAAATAGAGCTGGCCATAACTACAAGTAGATGGGGTATCATGATCACTACTATCATAGTGCTCCATGGTCAGGGGCTTGAGACACATCTCATGTGTCACAAGCATTTTATGCTTTTCTGGGACCAGGATAGACCAATATGACTCATCAACAGATCATATCTATCCATGGTGATTCTAGGAATATAATGACTCATCAACAAGGAAAATATCCGAAAGGTAACCAGAAGCATAGTGCAGTCATGAAGCAGTTCTATGGAGATGAGCTAATCAATTTAGATGTCTAATATAGAACATCTTTGGTGAGTGGCGCAATTATTTTTAATTCAACACTTATGGATGTTTTATTTGACACTAGTGCGTCTCATTCCTTTACTGATTCTCATGTTGTTGATCTATTATATTTAAAACAAAAAATGATTCATTTTGTGTTAAAACATCAAAGTCCACGTGGTGAAAGAGAATTTTGAGCCTTTATGTGTAAATCATGTTTTACAAATGATGATGGAGTTGACATGAAATGGGAATTCTCAGTGTGGGAGATTTATGTCTATGATATAATCCTGGGAACGGATTGGTTGAAAAAATTTATGTCTCACAACGACATTTATATAAGAATATTTAGTTTCAAATCCATGGGAAGTGTTGAGAATCTCTTCAGATGATATAGGGTTGTAAAGAATGGTGAAACTATCTAGTTGGAACTGTTGGTGGGAATAATATCTTACCAGTTGTCAGTGTTGAATTTAGAATCAATGGAAGAAATTGACGATGTCGATTTTCCAGAAGTTATGGATCAATTTCTAGATGGATTTCTCAAGAACTTCTATGGGTTACCACCTATAAGGTTAGTGGTTTTTATGATTTATCTTATTCTAGGGACTAGTTTTATTTCCGTTTAGTCTTATAGGATCATACCAGAAATATTAATTGATATGAAAATGTAGTTAGAGGAGCCGAAAAGAACACGTTTCATTCATCCATTCGTGTCTTCATGGGTAAAACCAGTCTCGATTGTGAAGAAAGAAGAAAAACCCCATAGGTTATGTATTGATTATCATGAACCTAAAAAAGTAACAACAGAGAATTAATATCCACTTCCACATATTAATGATCTATTTGATCAATTGAGGGGAGATCAGTGGTTCTCTAAAATTGACATGTGACCAGGATATCAATAATTGAGAGTTCAGAGGGGTGAAAATTGAGAGACATCTTTTAGATGTAGATATGGACACTTTGAATATATGGTCATTCCTTTCGATCTTTTTAATGAACCAACAGTCTTTATTAAATTTATGATTTAGATATTTGTGTGATATTTTTATTTTTTTGTGTGGTGTTTTTGGATGACATATTGGTATATTCATGTTCAAGGTCTGATCATGAAAAACACTTGGTTATAGTTATGAGAATCATCAGAGATCATTGTTTGTATTCTAAACTATGAATGTGTGATTTATAGACATAATAGGTACAACTACATAGCCATATAATTACTGAATATGGTGTTTTAGTGGATCCCCAAATGATAAAATACATTTTTTCATTGTAAACATTGATAATCTTCTTTGAGATATGAATCATTCTTTGTCTAGTTAGTTAATAGCGATGGATTGTGAATAACTTCTCACAACTAGACTTGCCAATGATAGCATTGAAAAAAAAATTTCTCCATTTTAGTGGAGTGAAAAATGTGACTAGTCATTTCAATAGATGAAATTTCATCTCACCTCATCACCTATCTTGACTTTTTCTAGAATTAGAACAAGTGTACATAGTGTAATGTGATGACTTGGGATCGAGGATGCAATGTGTTCTCATGTAAAGAGACCATGTTTTTGGTTATAGTTCAAGGTAGTATAGAGTAAATGAGAAGATCTACCTAACAGATGACTTGGTATTAGGTACAGTCATTCATGCTTTGAAGACATGGCATCATTATGTCTTTGGTGATAAAATTACAATTTTTACGGATCATAAGAGGATGAAACATGTTTTCTCACAACGATATTTGAATCTGGATAAAAATAAAATGTATAGTTAACCTTCATATGTTTTACATTTTATTAATGTATGAAACATGATAATGTAATACGGTGGAAGAGGAATTAAGCATAATGTCATTTTCTATGTTCGAAAAAGAAGCTTCAGATGGGTGGTGGTTCATGTCAGTCCTAACTGACATGCACGTGTAATGTGAAGAAAAAGGTGATGTTGTGGTTCTCTATTTAATTACAGTGGTTCCTAATTTGGTAAATATGGTTAAATAGGCACAAACATCCAATGTATTATGCATGGTTATGAGTTTAAACCTCAATGATAGAGAGACATTCGAGGGATGGAAACCTAGTGAGAGTTTAGATTTGTGGTTAAAAATCAGATGGTTTTACCAATGGATTATCAAAAGAAAATTTATCATCCTTACAACCATTTGATATAGACTATACATACAGGAATTCAGAAATTGTATAAGACATTGAAGGAACAATTTTGGTCGAGCGACATGAAATGCAAAGTGGTTGAGTGCATATAAAAGTTCTTAATGTGTTTGCAAGTTATTCCAGAGCACCCACGACCAGTGGTTATGTTTTATTTTTAACCAATACTAATCTAGAAATGGGGGTATATAGCCATGGATTTTGTTATTAGTCTCCCATGAATTGTTAAAAACATGATTCTATATTGGGGATAGTAGATCAACTCACAATGTAAGTTCATTTAATTCCTATTCATAAAACTCATACAGTGGATAATCTATCCAAAATCGATATCAATGTGGTGGTAAACTGATATGGAGTACCAGTGTCAATTGTTTCAATTTGATATATGAGGATTCTGTATTGTTTTTGGAAATCCTTATTGAAATACTTTCAGAACCAGTTGACTATGAGTATGTTGTTTCAACCTCAAATGGATGGGTAATCCACAAGGATTATATATACATTTGAAGACATGTTTCACACTTGTGTAAATGATTTTTGTGGCTTATGGGAAGAGAACATTCATTTAGTGGAGTTATCATATAGTAATAGTTATGTTGCCTCGATACAAATGGATTTTTTTGAAGTGTTGTATAGGTGTCCTTGTCGTTCTCTGTGGTGTTGTGTAGAAACTAGTGATATTTCACTAGTTGGGAACAAACATATATAAGACATAACATAGAATATTTAATTGATCAGAAATATGATGGAGATTGCTTCGAGTCGTATGAAATATTATATGGATCGTCTCTAAATACCGTTATCATTTACGGTCAGTGATCATGTGTTCTTGATAATCTCATTAAGGCATGGATATTGTTGTTTTTTGTAGAAGGGAAATTTATCCCTTTGTTATATCGACCCTTTTGAGATAATGGAATGATTTAGAGAGGTGGAATATTAGTAGGATTTACCACCATGGTTCGGTTCAGTGCATAATGTGTTCCATGTTTCTTAGTCAAAAAAGAACTAGCCTCATCCTGACCAATTGATTAGATGGGATCACATTGACCTAGAGTCGGTTGCTACATTGGTACATATACTAGTACAGATTATGGATAGGAAAGAGAAAATCTTGTGGGGAAAAAGAATCGGAAATATGCGGGTTTTATGGAAAAATTTTCTAAATGAGGAAGAGGCCTAGGAACATGAGAAATAAATGAAAGAGTAATGACCAAAACACAATCTGGGCAATGATGGGTTCTTAATATCATTCGACAGAAAGAAAAATGATGGGGAGAATGTAGTACCCTCGGTTTTAGATACGTAACCCTTACTCTATGATTGGTATGTTTATAATGAGTAAGGGTGATGGATGGGAGAGTTTAGGAATCATTCAATAAGTTTTTTGTGCCAAAGGAGATGTGCACGAGCTGCACACAATTTGTCCAAACCGTATGAAAAACATAGTAGAAACTATGCATAGTTACCAATTCTATAGAGTAGATTCAACATGGGTTTCACATAGTTTAGGAGATCATGGGAAGATTACATGTGGGTTGATCTATAATGTAGTATCCTATGATCGGTTATCACATTGTTTCCTAACCATGGGGAAAACCCATGTGCGTGTAAAAAACCACCTCTTTAAAAAGTGGATCTAGGTCGAACATTCCATTAATCCAATGATTTTCCCCAAAACAAATCTGACTCTTTATTTTTCTTCTCCAAAGTCGAAATAAGGTTCCCCCATTGATCTAGAGGAAATTTGAGGTCTTACCATTGAGAATACAAGTCATATTCTTGATGTATGAGATCATTCTTCATCGTTCCTGATCAGTTTCCTTGATCTACATAGATATAATTCTCATATATTCATTGTTTCTCATATATATGCTTATTATGTATAGATATATGAGTTTGGATGACAAATAATATTATATTTTGAATTTATCAATCTAGAATAAGATATTTGAGGTGTTTTCATGAAGAATCAAAACTGTTCTCTAGAGCATTTTTTATCCATTGTTGGTTTTCAGCAAAACCTTCTAAGCATGTGGCATCACTCTCGAATCCACGTAGTAGAAAAAATTATAATTATTTGAAATTTAATATTTAGTTTTTAATTTATTATGATTTGGGTATTGAACATTTTTTGGAACACCACTTTTTTAATGGTTTGGTAAATTGTGGAAATCTGAAAAAATGGGTGTTTCAAAGTAAGTGATTTTGATATTGGTTTTAAAATGTGTATTTTAAAATGGGGATATTATGGAATTGTGGAACCTGGATTTTATTAAGGTATTTTCAATAAAAGGGATGATTTATTTAAATGAATTGGTTTGTTATAATTTTCTAATGTAATGGTTTTAAATAAATTAATGGTTTTATTGAAAGGTGTTGAATTGGTTGAACGCAGTTGGATTTGTCATGGGTTGGACATTTTTTGTTTTGTGTGTTCATATTTATTTGTAATGGATTGATAATGGATTGAAGGTACACCATCAAAATTTTGGGATGGATATGGGCATGAAGTACCCTTGTCAAATTGGTCTAATAATTAACGACATAGTGGAAGGATAAATCATCTCTCGCGAGTATAGAGAGTTTTATTTTGATGCATATATATGTGTGTTGTGAACAATGGAATAGGTATGTTAATGTCATAATGTGAAATGATTTTAATGAATTTTTTGGTCGTATACCTAGAACAATGACTTTTTAGAAAATTGGTTTAAATAGACCATTTTTTCATTTGGATAAAAATGGTTTTTGAACATGATTATTTTATGATATAAACTCGTTTATAGTTTTTTATTATATTAATGGTTTTATATATTTGTTTCTAACCATTATATACTAGTGGAGTTAGTAGGTAAGTCATTGGGGAAAGCCAACTTAGTTTTATACTCAACCCTACTTTGGCACTTTTGTGATCTTAAAGATGATATCTTCCAAAAGATGGGAAAAGGTAAAGTATCCCACATATTTAACACCAACATGTGATACTGGGCCTATTTGGTGATGTTGGAATGTGGATATTATGGTGCATGGAGTCATATGGTTGTCTTGGACTATCTTGTGGTTTTCATCCACTATTTTCTTCGTTAGTAGTTATTATTCCACTATGGTACATTTGGATTTCTTTTGGTTATAACATAAGTTGTTGATTTTTCTTTGTTAGTTTATGCATCATATGGTGTTTGGTTGTAGGTTTATGATTTTACTTAAAAAATAGAAAATCATCCCAAACTATTAACTAAAACACATAGGAATTTATAGCTATATTTTTCAATCTTGGGGATGTCTTTTAAAACCTAATAATGATTTATTGTATTCTCAATCCAATTAGAAAAAGAGTATCATGAAATCGTGCCTTGTGTTTCATAAACAATTTCTATTATAAGAGACTCCTCTTGTAAAATTGAGGGATTTGGAAATCATATTTATAATGAAGGAACTCTAGTTGATCATACTTTAGTTAAATCTGTGATTTAAATGATTTATTCCATATGAATTTTCGATAAAATAGGTTAGATATAGAAAATAATATAAGTTATAGCATTATATATGATTATTCCACAACTATTTCATGGTGGAAAATTAACCTGTGATATGTGAAAATGGATTTATAGGAATGATAATATAATTTTTTTGACACATGATACCTCCAAAATGGTTTTTCCACATAAATGTTGGAGGGACCACATATGATGTGGATGGAATCCCTTTTTTATGTTAATAGTCATGAAGTTCTTACTTGGACAACCATTTATGATGGATGTTAATCAGTAATTTTATCAGATGGAAATAATGGTGGAAATGGATCAGGAGTTCCATACTATAGAGTAGGGAGACCATAATAGGAAGGAATATACTACTTGGTTTTTTCTATGCCAATTCATTTATCCATCAATATCCTTTCGAATAAAAATATTCATGAATTATTTTTTGAAATAGATATAAAAGATGATATTAAATAGAGGATTATTCTTCATTGTCTACCTATTTTATAAATAATTAGATAAAGTGATAATTGATTATGTGAACATATTAGGGGAGACAGATATCAGGGGGGTTCATTAGTAGTATGTGGGATCACATTATCTTCCATTATCTAAAAGAGGAAATGGGGTGAACCATATAAGAACAGTGTTGAGGTTCCTTAGTGGTCCCCATGTTCAAAACTCGTGGATTATTCTTGGAATAATCTAATGACTTGTAATAGGTGTAGGAACATGTTTTCCATAATAGAGCTGATTTCTCAATGTCTATGAGGATGCTCCACTAGAGTGGGTTTCAAGGTCATTTTCACCACTTAAAAAAGGAATCCCTTCAACATAGTGTTGTTGGTTATTTCTCATCTAAGATTTATCGTATAAAATCAAATAATTCTAATGGTGTGGGATCATACCATCTTCCTAATGGGTATTCACAACATTCAAGAAGGAATGGTGTGGTATATATTAAGGTAATTTTTATATGGATAATATGGAGAATTAAAATACTAAATCTAGTGTATCCATCAAGATATGATGGTTTCTTATCTTTTCTTACATGTATGTTTCCATGTTTGATATGGTTATTTATAATTACAATAACCCATTATTTATTCTCAATGATTTTTGAGTGTGAGATGATTTTATTCCATTAATGATTGATGGATTTACCCATTTCACATGGATGAAAAATAATGGTTATAAGTTCCCAATATGTCAAGTTTTAATCTATAAAATAGAATTCTCATAGGAATTCATCATGATCAAACTACAAATTATTGATATTATCATAAGTATATATTAGATGATAGGGTTCTAATTACAAATTTACTATTATCACTATAGGGTCAAGTTTCTACGTCAAGTTGTGAACACTCACTTCATTCACAGTGAGTGAGATCCATGGTTATAGAGTGTAAGTTATAATTCTCAAGAAATGGAATATATTTCGTATTATTTATCCATGTTATTCATTGATTTCATAGAGTAGGGATTAGTTGGAAATCTTCATATTATTATAGACAAGTACACTATCGTGTTTATAGATAATTTTATTGATGGTTTCTCCCCATAGAGAGGTCAATTTGTCAATAAATATACGCCTTATGAATTTCTCTATCATTATACTATCTTGTTGGATGGTTGCTATAAAGATAAAATATTTAATGTTTCATCAAAATGAATATGATATCAAGGGTCTTATTCAGCATTATGTGCCACTATAAGCATTATTATTACTTTTTATAAATATAGATGAATAGATTCTTCAACAATACATAGACTATCAAAATCAAAAATAAGTGACCATAAATAATAAATTTCCACTAATCTAGTTTGATGATCGATATGGTTAATACATGGGTTCATTGTGGTTTTTTAAAATTTACCTATGAATCAGGTATCACTAGATAACTGTAAAAGAGGAGGGTTTTCCTAAAACATCCTTAAAGAGATCATATATTCACATTTAGTATCTTGTAATTCTGTTTTTAATTATCAATGTTCTATAGGTTTTCTTTGTTTTGAAGAACTAGATCATTAAATACAATATTCAATAATTGATTGTTTTTTCATTGATGATTTTTTGGTTTATTCCAATATAGTAGAGCTACATTGAAGATATATGGAGGTTTTTTTTGATCCTTAAAGACGAATCACTTGTTTTCTACGTTGTCAATATTCTAGTTCAGATATAATGAAATTTTTTTCTCGTTTAGTTGATTTCAAAGAGATGGAATTCATGGGATCTTAATAATATCCAAGTTGAAATTTATTAAAAGAGGTCTAAAATTATATTTGAGATTAGGAGAATATTGGGGTTGTCCAGGTAGTATATGAAATTCATTTAGATATCACAAGGTCAGCTTCTACCATTCCAACATTGACTCGAAAAGGTGTATATGTTGAGTGGAGTGAGATGTTCTTATATTCATTTGAGGGTTTTATTTTTCTTTGAAATGAGACACAATTATGAATCCCCATGATCCTAGGAAGGGATTTGTAGTGTACTCGAATACAATAGGTGTGGGTTTGGGGTGTGTCTAGATACATGATAACCATGTGGTGGCATATGTATCTCATTAACTACCACCACATTTTCAGAATTACCCCACCAACAATATAATGTTTAATGATTTCATATACGCATTTCAAGATTGGGTCCATTATCTCTTTAATGAGTTTTATAGAGGCCATTTAGATCATTAGAGCATGAAGTATGTCTTATATTGAGAAACATGAAACTAATTATGAGTTGTTCGGGGGATTATAATCATGCATTTGATTCAGTATTTCATGAACTCCCAAAAAGGGGAATCTAGATGACAAAGAATTGAGAATTTTTTTTTCAAATCCATGATACTATCAAATATATGGGTTAGTGGATTTTGATGGGTTAATAGAAGATATATATATGTAAATGTAGGGGGATAAAGAGAAAATATTATGTACCATTGTTTAGGTAACACACTCTATTGTTGATCTTGTTCATTGTGAGAATAAATATTATCTAGATTTAGATCATTTTAATAGTGTTTTAAAAGGTGGGAAGAAACTAGGTTATTGGTTTGGGTCACTAGATGGTTCTTTATTCTTCATGAAGTGACTGGAAGATTCATTTAGCTTAAGGATGTTTGAGATATATGTGGGACATTATTCTAGTTGGGCCATTCAATTAATGTCTAACCAAATGTTACATGCTATGTGTATTTAGTATTGTTTCCCTATTATTATAAATTTAGTAATGGATTATATACGTTGATGTTTTAACTTCCATATTATCAAAGATGTGATCAGAGACTAGTCAAACATCATTTTAGTTTATCTATTACAGAATAGAAATTAAAAGACATATTCATAAACATTATGACCAATCTATATCATAATCCAGGTGGGTGAAAACCCCCATATTTTAAACTATGTCTCATTAAAAAAATAAATTTTATCTCTTTGATAACTTAATTTGAAAAAAAACCCAATCTTAAAAAATCCATAAAATGTTATTATTTTAACACAACTATTATAACCTAGCAAGTAAATAATTGGGAATGAATGAGAGTAAATAAATTATATAATATAGTTTAGATATTTTTATAGATCTATTTTTTGGTTAATAATTAATTAGAATTGAAAATAAATAAATTGAATACAATGGATGTGTTTTTTATAATTAAACTATTTTAATGCCTAAAATATAATAATAACATAATAAATTAAATTGGTCACTATTATTGAAATATATTAATGAAACATATATTTTATATATTAAATAATATATTTTTAAGTAAATCCATTATTTTTTATAGTCCACACTTATGAATAAATATAATTTTATGAATAAAAAGATATTTTTTCTCTAAAGTGGTATTTTCCACCATTTAATGGGAACATTATTTTAAAATTAATTTTATAATATTTTTCAAATAAAATTAGTTAAAATAAACATATTCTTTAAATTTTAATTTCCAAATTAAATTAGGTATAAATATATGTATTTTTTAGATAAGATTCATTTTATTGATGAGTAGTGAAAAATAATTAATTTTAATTTTATATTACATCTTCTTATAATTTATTTACAGTGTTAAATTAAATTTTAAATTGGATTTAAATTATAATTAGTTCCATTAGAAATAAATAAATCCTATTTAGTTCATTTTAATTAATTTCACATTTAAATTTTATATAAATAGTTAAAACATTTGAACAATTTTTACATCAAAAACATACTTTCATGTCGGGTTGGTTGCATTAAAATTATCTAAATTTTCTAGTTATGGAATTTAATTTGGTGAAATGAATTACATATTTTTAATATATGTTAGAAACTTATTATTACGTTATATTAAAATTTTAGGAGTAAAAAAATTACCATGAAAAAAAGAATGATGTACCACGATATAAATAAAATAATGAAATTAGTTAGTTTTCAAAGGTAAAGGCTTAGAATACCTATAAAATAAAACATTTATTTCAAATTTAATATATTTATCAATAATTTACATAATTTAAAACATTAATTATCAGAAATTTTGTTTGGAATTTATTTCCTATAATTTTCATTGTCTTTATTTATAAAATAATCATTATTTAATCAATTTTAAACACCCCTCCAAAAGTATAAATATTATACCTCATGATGACATTTCTACATGAAAGAATTTAATATCCTAATATATCTAGAAAACATCTCATACTAACTCATACCATATCCTAGTACTTCTTTACTCACCAAAATATCATCTCTAATGATATTAATGGATCCTTTATAGAGATGATATTCAAGAGGTAATTTTCTATGTGCCCCTCTCTTAATTTCTTTTATTCTTATACGTTATCCTCACCTACATCATACATAAACGTATGAAAACTCTATAATCATTTATATACATTTTTATAATTTTATATCTCATATGAATTTCATTTCTCATGTCCAATAATTCATTGAAACAAAAATATTCTCCCAAATATGGCGGTTTACCATCATCGTGAATAATGATTTTGTTCATTTTCCATTAGAGTATTCATGGAGGGTCAGAAATGTATAATTATAGTTAAATAAAATATTAATATAAATAATAATATACATGTAATGATATTAACCAAATATATACTCATAATATAAATAAATTTAATGTAGTTCATGTTTTTCAGAAAAACATCAGAAATTAACTAAACATTTATCATTAGCATTCTGTCCAATTAATCATACTCATACAAGAATTAAAAATTATATATGGTAGTATTAATAAATATTTAAATTCATTAAATTTATATATTTTTTAATCCCAGTTTACCTGAATATCCATAATTATAACCTAATTAACCGATCATGAAACATTGAAACGAACACACCAAAAACCACGAAAATAATAAAATATAAAAAATTAATGGTAATAAGATATTATAAAATCATCAAATAAGGTATAATAAATATGAATGTAGTTATTAAAAGAGTAGTAAGATTATTTAAAACATTATTAGGTGGATAATGTACAAAAAACTGAACGAGATAAAGATGAATTTTTTTCTCACCTCACATTTTCTTCTATGAGATACTAGCCTTATTCACTTGTTATTTATTAGGTACAGTGTATATACATAACTATAATATATAATATATTTTATATCATTTTCATAAATTCATTAAATGTTTAATTTATATTGAATACATTTATGGGTCTTAATATTCAACAAATTACAAAGTGATAAGGGAATTATAAACCCAATTACCATTATTTTTGTTGACCTTATACATAATAGATTATATAATGTTATGATTATGTATGGGATGAATTTCTGTTGTCTTATATTTCAATTCCATTTCTATTATGAGTATTTATAATGAAAAAATGTAAGATATTCGTTTTATTGATGCTCAGTTCAATGATATGATATTTATATATGATTTCATTTGAAAAAACATCATTTTAATGGTTCCCTTAAAACTCTATTTTTCATTCATGACCATATTTTTAATTTTTTCACTAATATATTTTAAATATTATATTATGATTCTTAGAATAAATTTTTATTCAAGTTAGACCTTTTAATTTCTTTATGAGAGTAGTTTTTTTCATTTTCAAAATATGTTTCTCTCAAACTTTTCTAATAAAATATAGATGGAATGTTATTTAAATTATATGGAATTAATAGATTTTCCTTCATAATGATTCCTTAATACCATTAATATTCCATTATATTATACCTGGTCATTTTAATGAAATTTTCTTCACATATAACTGCATTTAATTTTATAAACTGTTTTCAAAACATAATGTGTATTATCCTAAAAGATTATTTCACATAATAATTCAAATTTTCTTCCATATATGAAAAAACTATTTTATGTTAATTATGATTTAGTGTGTATATTATCATTGAATAGAATCTATATTATATTTATGGTTGGTGTATATTTATGATGGAATGATATTTAAGACTCTCATTTTTTTCCATGGGTATTCTTATAATGAATAGTTTATAAAACTCATTTATTTACATTGGTTCTGGTGTGATGAATTAATTATGTTCTTAGAGAAAATATACATATTATATTCGTTATGTGGTTGGTAGGAACTATATCTCGAAACAATGTATTGGGTAATGATAATTCTTCTTTAAGACTAATGGGTACATGGGTAAACAGTGTATGATCAAAATAAGATGGTGCACATGACATATTCCCAAGCCTGATGTGGGTACACATGTGAATATCCCAAGCCTCCAATTTTATTCCTGAATTTGTATGTAGCATTAAAATAATAGTTTATATTTATACAAGAATTACAAAAATTACTTGTCTTATATCATTGTTATACTCTTATGTATCTTGTTCTTTTATTATCTTATGATGCGTGTCTTATGAACTACCTATATTTAATTCAATGAGTTTGGATTATGATCTTAAATATTAAGGGTATGATTTTTAGAGTTTTTTCTCAAGTTATCATTCCCTTTTGATCATGATATAAATATATATCTCCAATGTTTACCATTAACAATTATTTGGGATAAACCTTTCTTATGTTTCCATTACCCATTGTTATTTTGAATGGATTTAAGTATGAGTACTAAATGGTATGATCCTTACTAGATAAGTTGAAGATTTTTAACCCAATTAGATGAATGTGATCCATATTTACAACGGAACAAAAATATTAGGGTCCTCTAGAATGTGTTTTTATAATATAATAAATATTCATCTAAAATTATGTAATATAATTGTTTGAAAATATTAGGTTATCATAGTTTGTATCAGAGGAAAGGATTATATAACCTATGAATAAATGGATCAGATGACCTTATTAATAACCCCCACTCTGTTTAAGTCACAATTATATATTTTTTAAAGATCATGAATAAACTAAATCAAACTGAAGGTGTCATGGAAGGAAATTTATGGGTATTTTCCATTGAATATGTGTTTTTCCCAGTATGATTATTATTTCTTAGTATATACTTTTTTAGTAACTGATGGGAACCAAAAGTAATTGCGTTAATTTTGAATGAGATAAAAAAATTCGGATATGAACAAAGGGGATAATGACTATATCTATGGATTTTGTGATTATTCATAATTATAAATCCCATAATATTATCTATAATATCAATCCAGGGGAGTTTCGTGGCCCATTTAATAATAGAAATATGGAGTTTAATTGGGACAAAAGATGAGAGAAATTTAAAATATTTTCACATAAATATAATTTGGTAAGAGGAATCATGGATAATTTTTCAATGAAACTAGGAGATTCATTGGATATAGAAAATAAGAACACAAATCAAATATTTTTAAAGTAAAAGGATTAGTGTACACAAAAGATGAAAATAACACTAATAATAAGGTATTATTGGCAGTTAAATGTTTTAAATGTTCAATGTATGGGAATTATAAAAATTTATGTCCTTTGAGGAAAGATTATAAAGAAAAATAGTAAGGTTATATGAGAAATTGTTATATTTATGATGACGAAGGAACTACGAATATGATATGTGTTGAAAGAAGTGTTATGAAAAAAAATATGATGTATGGTTAATGGTTTAAGAAGGTAGCTAAATGATTTCATGTTTATGTTTGGGAATAATGTTATAAAAGTACTTTTATTATAATATATAATAACAAAATATCTATGTATTATTCCACTAATGTATTTCCTTATTTATTTTGATGTATATATTAAATGTTATTAATATCCATGAGAAGTGATTGAGTTGATAAGGTGATATTTTTTGAGAACACATGATCAAAGGAAATATAACACTAAATATTGGAATGATTTTTGTATTTTAATGTGTTGAAAAAGAGTTTGATTACAATAAAATTAATGGGATAGTATTGATAATCATGGAACTAATTGTGAACATGAGTAAAATGTGGTTTATGGACTGATTATATAGAGTTTCATGATTTATATCCAGAGGAAAAGTTACGTTTTGATATCCTGATTATTTTAAATTATTTTTTATAGTAATTCATCTTATTAACAAATTTGAAGAGATTTCATGATATTTTTATTCACTAGTTTTTTAAAAGTAATAGATACATCATGTCATTTATGGGATTAGCAATATTTTGATTTTTAAAAGTAGGTGAACTTATTTAAAAAGCATTGTATTATTATTTTATTTTTGAAGACTTGTAATGCTAACCAATTATGAAATTTTAAATGTATAAATTTGTATGAAGTTTTAGAAATTAATTATTTACATAACTATATGAATTATTATTTTTATTGGATAAAATGTGATAATCATTTTCTAAATATCACTAATGAACGAAATAATTACTGGTCAACACTTTATGGATATTATGATCCACTAGTTCGTTATGGATTACCATTTCAACTTTATTTGTTGGAATAAGAAATTATGTGTAAATGTATCAAGGTATAACAAAAAAGTGTGACTGTAATTTTGAGATGAAATTAAGTCGGTATATCATCATAAATGATTTTGAAATAAAATTTTATACTATTTTAATCATTTATAATTATATAAATGACCCTTTTAGACCAATTTTCCCTATTGTTTTGTGGTAATTAAGTTTCAAATGACCATGCTATCTATTATTCTACATTAGAAAATTACGGTTATAATTCTTTTCCATTACCATTTTTTCACTTTCTGTTATTTTTCTCCTCATATAAATCCATGTTATGTGGTTATATTCACATTTTAGTTTCCCTTATTTTACACGGTTGTTTTTTTGAAACCATTCCCGATGTTGTTTTCCCGGAAAAAAATTTCATAAATCTATAATTTATTTACTAATTATATTTCAAATTTGAATGGAAACAATTTTTTTAAATTATTCATCATTTTAGGTTTTTATCTTATCAATTGTATCTTCTACTAAATCTCTCTCAAGATCTTGATGTGTTAAATTTATATACTCCGAGGAAGTACATTCCTAATCCACAAAATTTTATAAAATTAATTGTAATACTGGTGTAAAAAGACCATTATTATAAGGAACAACTGATAATGATTCTGTATTGTTGATTGAATTTCCTATGAATCCAGACCACTCATAAGGTTAATGTTTTGGGGTGAAACAACCAATTTGTTGAAAATATATGGGAACCCGAGGATGTGATGATGTAGATGTATATTAATATATTTTTATCCAAGTGGTTAATTTAGAATGTGAATATAATAATAAGGGGTTATAATTTAACTCCCTAAAATTTTATTATATGTCATTTTTAAAATAAACATCATCTCTTCAATGTCATTGCAAAAAAACATTGTACTCAAACACACTCCTAAATATTATTATTTAAAAAAACCCTTAAATCCTAGAACATAATTTTCAACAAATTAAGGATATTAACAAAATTATTCAAATTTATTTTAATCATTTTTTTATAATTAATTATTTCATTATCAAGGAATTATAAATTGAAATAAAAAAAATTGATTTCAAAAGATTTTTTTTCGTAAAAATAATTACTTTTTCCCCCTAATCGAATTTTAAATTATTTAAATAAATTGGTAGTTATTATTTATTTTATATTATTGAAATTTAAATGTTATAAAATCTATAAATTTTTATATGTAAAAAATATTTTTAATAGACTTAACATAAGAATAAATACAATGATAAGTATAAAATATATATTTCTTTTGAAGGTAATATTGCTGCCTTTTGTTGGAACACTTATATTAAAAATAAATTTTGAAAATTATATATTTTTTTGAAAAAAATATACATCATTTTTAAAGTGGAATGTAAAAACTAACTTATTGTTAATTTTTGGCATTTTTCGGAGAAGTTTCATTTTTTGATGAATACTGATAAATACTGAATTTTAATTAAGAAATGACATTTTTTCAAATTAATTTATATAGTTAAAAAATATTAAATTTTTTATAAAGTATAATGAGTTAAATTACAAATAAATCCATTAAATTTATCACATTTTAATCAAATTTACATTGATATTTTATATATAAATCATTTAATACATTTGAACATTTTATGTTTAAACCCTTGTTTTATAATTTAGTCTGTGGGATTAATTTTAAATTTTATATTTCCCATTATGTGAATTTATTTTGGTAAAATAGATTCCATATTTAGAATAATATGGTCACAATTATTTAGTGAGGTAATTTTAATTTTTATTGATAAAACATTTACCATGGTAGAAAGATATATTTACCGTGATATAAGTAAAATAACAAAACAGGTTAATCTTAAAATTCAATGACAATAAATACCTAAATTCAAAATAATTAAACTTGTAATTGAGAAATTTTATAACCATTAACAGACTCTAAAAAATTAATTATCATCCAAATTCATGGAAATTAATTCCACCTCAATGTGGTTATATTTAATTTTAAAATAATCATTATTTAGTTATTTTAAACTACACAACCTCAAGTATAAATACCAGCCCTCACCACCCTATTTATCATAAATACCCTAGAATATCCTAATATATCTTCCAAATTATATCACAATACTCTCCCAATTTCTAGGTTCTTCATGTATTACCAATAACCATTTCTATTTTATTTAAGGGTTCGTTGAAGTAGTTGACATTCAAGAGGTAGTTTTCTCAAAGTTCCTCTCTTAAATTGTTTTTTTCTTCTATATTCTCCTCAGCTCAATAAATAATTAAAGCATGATAACCCATGAATAATGTAAATACATTATTTTTATGATTATAATGTAATATATAATAAAAAATTAATTTATAATCACCTCTTATTTAATGAAATGAATCTTTTGTTCAAATTATGAAACATTAGCATGTTATCGAATATTTATTTTGTTCGATTTTCATTACTACCCACATGGATGTGAATAATGGTATCATTGTAGTTTAATTATATTTTAATATTTTAATATATATATATATATATATATATATATATATATATTATAACCTATTTTACGTTCTGTAAATAATATATACAAATAAAAATAAATAGAACTAAGCTACTTCATGATATTTATAAAAACAATAAAAATAAATTAAACACATAACAATATTGTTCTATCAAACAAATCATCATCATAAAAGAATTAAAACATATACAGAAGAACATTAATATTTATGAAATTTAATTAATTCTATTTAATTTCCCCTTATATAGTTGTAAACTCATTTTACAAGGAAATCGATAATTATACAAAAATTAACCAGTCATGAAACAATGGAACAAACACACTTGAAGCTATGAAAATAATGAAATATTATTAATTAATGGGTCATAATATGTTATAAAATCATCACATAAGGAATTATAAATATGAATAATGTTCTATAATGTGTTAATAACATTATTTTATCCATTATACATTCGGATGAAGTACACATATCTAATGGTAAGAAAGATGTAAGGGTTTCTTGAGTCACTTTTTTGATTTGTGAGATACACAAATTATTCAAAACATTATTGTCAACTGTGGTGTATATAATTGTCTTTTATATATAATATCACATATATCACTATATTCATTTTATTAACTGTATCATTTAATAATCCTTACTTTTATAGGGAACATGATTTGACTGATTACAATGTGTTTAGTGAATTCTTAACCTAGTAAATTTTTTTATGTTAACCATATAATTCATCCATTATTCCATGTAATTATTATATTTTGGATGAATACTTATTATCTTCTGTTCATTTAACACTTATTTTATGTATATTTAAAAAAATACACAAAATGGATTAATTTAATTAATTCTCAAATCATTGTGATGATATTTATAATGAATTTTCTTTTAAAAAACTTATCTTTTAAATGTTTCCCTTAAAAATTTATTTTTCTCCCATGCCCATGTTATAATAAAATTGTTTCCAAAATTTTTAGTATTATTCTATTAAGATTGTTTAAATTAATATTTAATAATTTTAAACTTTTTATAAAATGGTTTTAAGGGATTATATTTTTCATTTTATAAATATGATTCTTTGTGACTTTTTAGAAAAAATTCAAAAGGAATTTTTGTCACTTATACCACATCAGGGGATTTCCTATATTTCATGATGCCTTAATACCTTAATTCTTCCATTAATAAATTAAAATTTTATTTTCATATAAATTATTCCTTATTATAATTGTTCATTATTTTGAAATTTTTTTACAAAATATTAAGAATATTTTTTTCAAGAATTATGTTAAGAGACAATTAGAACGTTTTTTGCATCTAAGGTAACACTATCTATTATAATTTCTTATTTTCTGGGGTTATTATTCAAGAATAAAAACCTTATTATTTTTTGTGTCTATTTTTTGTTTATGATGGAATGATATTTATGAAACCCGTTTATTTTCTGTGAATCATGTTATGATAAAATGATGATGAAACTCATATCATTACAGTAGTTCAGATGTGAGGAATAATTTATGTTCACGAGGAACACATATGTAAGATTTTTATTTTGTGATTAGTGGGGCCTATATATCCCTCTAATGAATTGGGTAATGATAAATGTCGAATGAGATCAAAGAGTACATGGGTGTATATCCTAAGACCCCCACCCCATAGGGTACATTTTTTGTTAGACCGTGACTATAAGAAAAGGTCACACTGGTTTTGATCCCAAGCGTAGAACAAAATGGTACACGGGTGGCCATTCGAAGCCCATAACAAAAGGGTACACATGTGGACAACCCAATCCCGTAAAATTTTTTTAATTGAGTGGAAAACCGAAGACAACAACAAAATGGTACATAGTTTTCCATCCCAAGACCACAATAAGTGGATACACATGTGTCTATCCAAACCCAATAATAAGAGGGTACACATGAGGTCATCCCATGTATGAAGTAGGAACATAGTGGAATATCACAAGAATAAAATTTTATTCATGTCTTGGTGGGTATCATTATCATATTATTTTATAATATTATGTGAATTTTTAAAATTCCTTGCCTTATAAAATTATTTTACTCTCATGGCTCATGTTAATTTATTATATTTTGATTCATGTTTTCTAAATTGGTAATATTTAATTCCATGATTCAGTATTGGGATATTTGAAATGTTGTGTATTCTTTTCAAAATGTTATACTCATATTCTAATACAATTATTTTCAAGATATTCTTACATATATCTCATTATTACCCTTACTGAGAATTTAATATCACCCTTTCATATGATTCCTTTCCATAGGTTATAAAGAAAAGTTTTATGTAGGATTACTAAATGGGATTTTCTTTTCTATCGATGTCGAAGACCTTTCACCAAATTAGAATATTTAATTTCTTGTTTCCAATGGGAATGAACAATTAGTATTTGGGAATTTGTTTTTTTAATATAATTTATATTCATTGAAAAATATTTAATATCCACATTTGAAAATATTATGACATTATGGTTGGGATGCTGATATTGATATGATTATATATGTGCTCAATATGTTATAAAATTGTATTCATATAATAGAGTATATGATATTAGAGGATGTTTGGAACATATAATCTTTAGAAGATATTAGGTTTCCTGGAATTCCTTTATCTATTGCTTTTTACAAAGATAACCTTTTTACTTTTTCATTTTAGTAGTCTATAGAATTTGTTAGGATCGCAGTTGATGTTGAGAACACTATATCTCCCACAAAAAACATATAATTGCTTTATAGACCATCCATAATCATGGGGATATGAATTATTATTGTGTGGTTGAATTTATGGGTTCATGGGAGATATATTTTTACTTGGTAATTTTTTCATACAAAAATAGTTAGCAGACCTTAATCACGATAGACCATTTTGAGTCATTTTATGGGAAGAGATGTTAGTCCCTATCATGTGGGGATGAGTTTTTCATGAGTTCATTAGTGGGAATAATACATATCAATGATATCAAAGATAAATTATTATTGATTAATTAAAATTTTCAAATATATCATTGTCACAAAAAATAATTTTCTCAGCTTGAGGTTTCTAATCTAGTGTTTATCTAAGTATAAATTTTACAGGGTTATTATTTCATGAATATATGGGATGTTGGTTCCATGTTACATCAAATAATTTATTATTTTGGAGAATATTTTTAAGTCATCCTATCATTTTTATTTTCTACCAAGGATGAGAAAAATCCATGTTGTCTATCATGTATCTTTTTTGAAGCTTCATCCAGAACCATTTCTTGTGATATAGTGGCATGATTTGGATATTGATCATGAATCCTCTATTGTGAATAAATCATTTTATATCATGGATTATCCGAAAAATAATATTTAGGGTATATCAATCTGATTGGTCAATGTTATTTGGTATCATGGTGGAAATATCCACATCATCATGGATGGGTATCTTTTAATGAGGGAGATTTTTTCATATATTTTTTATTTTAAAAATCCTTTAAAAAAATCAATGTGTATAATGAAATATATGGTTGTGTTAATTATGCCACCAGATGAGTCATTGATAAAATTTATATTGTTTATCGTTTCATCATTCTTATATTAGGATGTTTAAACCATTGATTTTAATAAAATATACAATTGAATATTATTAGTTCCCAATTATTAATAACCATGAAAATTAACATTTTCCTGAGGTATTTTGGGGACAATGTACTTTTAATTTTTTTTATCATAATATGTAAATCAAAGTGGGGATATCTCTAGTTAATTTTTTAGTGAAAATGCTTCCCCCTGATTGGTGAATGATTTTCATAACATGTTATCCAGCTTTTGTTATTTGTATAGAAAATTATGTTTTTATAAAATAACCATTTTATGGAAATATGGATTTAACCTATATCACCCATACTACGTATCCATTTTATACACCCACTAATATTTATTTGGGTTCTTATTACCTTTAATTTTTGGTGGGTTCTCCATAGATTCATGGTGGTTCAACTTGAGTTATTATAGTTTAACCTAGATTTATTCAAATATATTTTTTTAATATTTTTTAATGACGTGTATAATACTTTTCATGTTATATGGTTTAAAATAGGTGTTTTCATTGAGGGTATTTATTATTTCTTTGTCATTTTTGTGTTTTTTGAATTTACTGATTTTTTTATTAGATAGTTTGTAAAGGTGACATGTTTTCATTTTTTCTTATATGTATCTCTATTTAGGAGTGTTTTTATATCACATTCCAACTATTATTGGATTGAACTGTTGTTTATCATGTTTCCATTAAAATTGTTTTATAGTTTGTGGTTTATCTATGATTGATGATATTTGTGAATAATAATGGAAATTTGATGGTGTAATGTGTATTTTAGAATGGAATAAATATAAATTCATTTATTGTGTTTAAGAAATTTACTCAAGGATCATTTATGTATTGGAAAATATTTTTATTTGTAATTTTACTTGAAAAAGGTGTATTATTACTCTAGGAATATGGGGTTTATAAATGATACAATTTAAATGGATTTATATGTCTGGAAATGTTTGGAATATGGGACACCATGGTTGTGTTATTGACTTAGGAACTCAAATCCTTGGCTTATATCATGGACTCTGTAGAGAGTCTTAACCAAGGGACCATGGTATCCCATGAAAATATGCCATTCATGTGGATTGATTTCATCCATGAGTAGAATGTTACATAATGGAATGAGTTTGCTATTGGAAATGATATTTATTAAGGGACATAATGATTTCTTGGTTGGTTAGGCTAATGGAAGACCGATATATATTTAAAAAAATTTATATATTATTATCCATGTTGAGAACAACTTCATGGTGTATATTAAAATATACTCAATTGGTTATATTATGTGATATATATTTCTTTCTTCATTTTTTGAGTTAGGATCCCATACATTTTTCTTAAATGCTTTTTTTTCAATACGTGATGTTACATATGATCATGATCATGTCTGTGCATATACCCATGAAAGGTTTGGGTGGGTTGATAATTTATATTCCATGTGGTTTCAATAATTTTTTACATTATTCTTATTTTGTTTTTTTTACATTGGAAATTTTGAGAAAAACCAAAGGATACTTATGAGAGTAGTTCATTCAATGGAACTTATATTAAATTTTAATGGGTATTAAATATATTTTTTAACTATATTGTTTGGTTTTCACAGATAAGGGAACTATATTGACTCAGGGTAGAATTATACTTGGATTTGGGCCTCAAACTATGTATATGACTTCTGGCATATAAAGTGGTTTTTTAGGAAGTTAAAAAAAACATAACCATGAGAGTCTCTTATTGATTAATATTTTATATGTCTAGTTGGGATGATTGAGTTGTGGTATCATGGAGTTTAGATATCATGGATTAGTTTTTTGGTTTTTAATAGATTTTGATGTTATATTTACATCTTTTTTATTATTCCAATTTTTTTGAGGTTTTACATACTATGACTATTTTATTTCATGTAAATTTATTATATATTCAAAAATTATGTGATACTAAAAATCATATGTATCTTTAGTAAATTTTATAAACTCTAATTTAATACTTTATATCTGTTATTACTTATTTTTTTATACACATCTGAAACATGGATAAGTCATTTTGTTTTTTCAATGGTGAAATAAATATCAAATAGTTATGTTTGTAATGACCCTAAAATTTCAAGGGATTTTTTTCTTAATTTCTTTGGAATTTTACGTGTGCGCAGTTTCTAACGACACCTGATTCTGAGGCCCGGTGTGCCCGGAATCAATTTCTGAAGTTCACCTCGGGTATGTTCAGTAAACGAATGAGTGGGATTTTATATATTTTGAACCGGTGCTCGGAATTGAAATCCGAGGGCACCGTTTAAAACCACAGCACCAATAATTTCTTAAGAATACCTTTACCGTAGTTGCGTTTTATACGGGTTTGTCTTTATTTTGGAGTTTAATCTTAAATTGAACAAAAATTGTGTTGCACACAAATTTTATTTTGATTTGGATATATCCTACAAGGGGGAGGTTGGTGGTGGGTCCCACCCACACTTAACCTCCTTTGAGAGGATATTACGGGAAGGGACCCACATGTGTCTTAAACTCCTTTAACCCCATTAGAACCTATGAGATTCCATTTAATGTGCCAACCCTCTTCATTAATGAACTAAACAATTTTTAATTATTTGGCACATTTACGAATTCTCTAGAAATCATTATGCCAACTCTTTAATAAAGTGTTTTACTTTATTATTATGTGTGTTGGCATAATCTCTAGTGGGGAGAGCCTTGAGAGAGGGGATTTGGGAGGATTGAGAGGACTTCTTTCCCTCATCGAATAATGCAAAGAAGGTCAACGCCAACCATAGATTCTTCCTTTTTGACGTTGACAAAGAGATTCTGTCATCCCACGACAACGTCAACTGAACAACGATAGCATCACCTTTCTTCGTCAAGCGATCATCCTTCTTGAAATTATTTAGGGGTTATATTAGTTCAAGTTATATTTATCTATCTTCATTTCTTGATGATTGGCCGCTTGTTATCGTCATAACGAGGGGAGATCGGACCGCACAAACACCACAGATCCTCCTCCCCGTTTCCATTTGATCTACATTGATTATTGTGGTGAAGGTGGCATAATTCCGTTGCACCGCATGGGGACGAAGTGGTCTGTGGTAGGAGGGGGCCGTGACGGAGGTGCGTTGCGCCAATGCGCGGTACCGGTGAGGCCGTGGCCAAGGGCGGGCCGCAGCGGAGGGGCACGACGCCGTCACGCCAGGCCAGAGCTTGAAGGGGTCGCGGCCTAAAGCCACGGTGGACTTCCGAGTGGCGGCCGGTTGTGTCGGCCGCCAGCACCACATGGAGGTGGGACCCGAGGGGGTCCCACGGTTACACTGCTGGCCAACAATAATGGTTGGTCATTCGATGAAACCAGGGGGGCATAACCCCCCGACGGCTATTAGGGCGGACCCCATAGGGTCCGCCATTTCCACAAACAGGGGCGGCACCCCCTTCGCGCCCCACTCGGCCAGCGCTGAGCCGCGGCCGGCTTCCGAGTCGGGCCGCGCTGAACCAGGTCAGACCCGGACCCGAGTCGGGTCGACTCGGTTCAGACCGACCCATGGGGTATTTGGCCGGGTCAGATTGGGCCCGAACCCCCTATTTTAGGACCAGTTTCGTTCAAACGCCCATATCATGGGCTACAGACCTCCGAACGATTCACCGTTAGTTGCATATGGATCCTTGGATCAAGATGGTCGATTTGGTATATTATAATGAATCTTTTGGCAATATTTGTGTACAACCGGGTTTGTTCAAACCCGAAACCAACAGTGCCCTCGGAGCGGAAACGATTATAACTTGAGTTCCGAATGTCCGATTGACGTGATGTTGACTATTTTGGATTCCTCTTGATGTGGCATATATTTTGGCATACTTCACCTAAGGTTTGGACGCCGTTGGAGTATGGTCGGGTTGGTTTAGATTAGAAACCAACAAGGCCTGTGGAACAGAAAAGATGATAACTTTCAGACCGGACGTCCGTTTCACGAACCATCAACAACGTTGGTAATCTCATTGAGAAAAGGTCCCTTTGAGTATACCCTATGAGAGTCCAGGGTACAGTTGAGATACGGTCTGGTTGGTTCGTACATGAAACTAACTAGGCCCCCGGGACTAACAGACTAATAACTCACAGACCAGGCGTCTGTTTGATGTGTTGTCTATTGCGTTGAGACCCCTCTGATGAGGCAGTTTTTTAGGAGATTTCTTCGTGGGACATCGTGGAACATGGAGTGTTTACTAGTAGCTCATGGATCAGATCCTCCCAGACACGATCATACGGAGTACTGTGACCTTGTAACTGGCTGAGTTCTGATGACAGCTTGTTTGATTCGATTTGGAGTGACTGGTATAGCCCAGTTGGGAGAAATACTTTGTGAGGAGGCAGAACCATGGTGCAGGATCACTACTTTGTGAGGTGGAATACCCGGGATACACGACAGGAGGAGTACCTCTGTAGGCTATGAGGGGCAGCACTACTGTGTGAGGTGGCAGACCCATGGCGGGGAGCACTACATTGTGAGGTGGAAGAACCACGTTACTCGACAAGAGGAGTACCTCAGCATTCTAAGGTTACTGAGTGGCTCCTCGGAGTCATGACATGACTACTGTGCTCGATAGAGGAGGTGTTCTCCAGTAGCCGATTTTTCGTCACCGTGAATAAAAATCCTGGTTTGAGCTCAGTCAATGACCTTTGTGATTACCTCATGATTGAGATGAGTTACATGATAACTTTGGTATATGTATGGGATATAACTAAGTAGTGGTTATCCGTTGATATCATAACTATGAGATACCTCATGATGGAGATGGGTTACTTGATAACATAGGTATAAGTATGTACTTATACCTAAGTAAGGGTTATCTGTTGAGATCCTTCTTTGTGGTTATCCTTGTTAGATTTAGTGAGACCTTGAGGGTCTCAGGGTCCCTACTGAGTATTGTTATACTCACCCCTGCACGGGCTATGCCCGCAACTCATTGTGTAGGATGCCGACAACGGACATTGCTGACAAAGATCGAGTGTTCGAGGACTGGACGATACTCAGAGGAGGACATCATGACGAGTCAGTACCCGGAGGTGGACCTCACGACGAGTCAGTACTCGGAGGTGGACCTCATGATGATTCAATACCTGGAGGAAGACATCACGGCGATATGGTACACGGAAGAGGTTGGCAGATGAGATCGTTGAGGAGTCTATCTATACCAACCTTTCAGGTAGGATCCGAGGTGGACGACCCAGGAGTTGCTTCTATCTTCCAGCTGTTTATCTTTTATGTTGTTCTTTCATTCAGTTGTAGCTGTCATTCTCAGTTGGGTTTGTATTCTATCCCTTTACTTTTCAGCACTTTCTTTTGTGCTTTGTGTATTACTTCTGCATGTACTCTAGTTGTATGTGTTTATGTTTTATAAAGGCAATGCCTTCCAAAATATCGGGATTTACACCTTTGGTGCTAGTCGCCAGCCTCTGGCCTATGGAAGGAAGGCTTGGGGTAGTCACGGAACAGGCCCCGAGGACGGGTCGTGACAAATTGGTTTCAAAGGGAGGTTGGTTCTACCAAAGAACATAGGACTCTGATATTTTCTGTTCAATGAAGCAATATTGTTAAGGGTTATAAGAGTGGTCTTAACTTCAAGGAGTCTAGTGTTGGTGCCGGCAGATGACGTATCCACACACCAGGACCCTAAATACTGATTTCCGACTCAGTGCACGAAAACACTGATTGTGTCTGTGTTTTCAAAAGTTTCTTTTAAATCAGCTCAAACCAGTTCATCTCACCAGTTATAATCGTTTGACCGTGTCACATCTATTCATTCAAGATTCCTCCCCATGGATGACTAGCTAAATCCCCAAGAGTTTTACGTACTGACATGCCGTTGAGTGACAAGGCCTTAGTACAGGGATCTCATTCTGTTGAGGCACCAACAGAGGCACCAAAGGTACTACCACTTGTTGGGCCACTGATTCCACCAGCTCCAATAGCAGGCGATGCATGCCGCTTGAGCACACTACATGAGTTCCAGCACCAGAGGCCACCCAGGTTCTAGGAAGAGATGGACCCACAGACGGATGACGATTGGATGAAGGCTATGGTGAGAGTATTCAGACTAGTGGGTACACCAGTGGTCTTCATGGTGATCCTTGATGTCTGCGTCCTTCAGGAAGCATCAGTAAGATGGTGTAGCCTGATGCTCCATATGCATGACGAGACATCACTTCTATGGGTAGACTTCGAGAGCTTGTTCTGGATAGAGTTTGTACCAGCCACCCTTCGAGCGGTGCAGATACAAGAGCTACTTTATTTGTAGCAGGGTAGCATGACTGTAGCACAGTACTCAGCAAGGTTCAAAGACCTCTCACACTACTTTACAGACATGGTAAGGGACCTGCTCTTCCAGGCCAAGACCTTCAATGAGGTACGGATGCATGATATCAGAGATTTTACGATCCCTCTCAGTATCCTGACTCCAGCAGGGGTGTTGGAGCGAGCCGTCTTAGTGGAGAGTTTCCTTGCTGAGCAGACTCCAGCAGCAGGACCCACCACTAGTCGACTTGCAGCGGAGTTTTCTACTACTGCTAGTAGAAAGATGACACAGAGGTCTAGGAGGGCCAGACCTACAGGTGGTCGACCGCACGACTAAGGATCGGTAGTGTGAGGCACCAAGGCTAGAGACAGAGCCAGACCTACCATGATGTGTTACACATGCGGCACACAGGGTCACATGGATCATGACTGTCGACCTACCGCTCAGATGATCAGTAGAGAGATGAAGAACCTCCCAGGAAGAGGAAGTGGTTCGATCAAGGTGGACCACAAGGTGAAAAGGCAGAGGTAGAGGAGCTGGCCGTGAAGATGGAGGTGGACGACGCTTCGAGGTGTTGCAACCACCATCACCCAGAGGACCACCCCAACCGCATGGAATGGGTGCATATGGGAGAGCTCAGCTTCAGCCAGCTGAAGCATATGACTATGAAGCTCCGAAAGTAGGTGGACAGGAGCGTGTCTAGGCATGGATGCCCTTGGTCTTGGGGTTTTTAGATTCCATGTTTTCACTGTTGTAGTTGTATGTGTCTTGTACATTGAGCTTCTTAAATAAAAGACATCTTTTTTGTGACGATTACATTTCTGTCCACACCGTAAGGTTAATACAAAGAGGTTCCGGTTTAAAACCGTTGACTTTCTCCTCACTTCCGAGATACCTTCTCGAAGAGACCCAATGAAAACACACTGCTGCTGATAGAGTGACTCGACCCATGGAGGCGAGAGTAACTATTGGATCTCTTGGTAGTAGCGTCGAGACCTTACAATGTCGCCTATGGAATGAAATAGTACAGTTCATGTCAGGATTGACTATATTAGGAAAAAATGTGGTTTATCCAGGGAATGAGACCAGATTTATCTTTTCGGCATAGGTGGAATATCAGCAGCTCTTGATGAACGTAAACAATGAAGGGTGGAGATGAGTTCTTACAATTGGCTAGTCTCACTCATTTTTTCGTTGAGAAAATGGTTTACATTATTTCTAAACATAATAGTCTCAGGTGTGTTTTCTCATTGAAGGACCAGAACTTGAGATAGCGGCGATGGATTGAATTCTTCTAGGACTAAAACTTCGTGATAGTTTATACTCCTGGAGAGGGGGACGTTGTAGCAGATTCTCTTAGAAAGAGATCGGGAATTCAGCTGTTAGGAGTGGCAAGACAGTAGCATGCCGCGTTTTAGATATCCTTTGTGGATACTGATGGAGTCAGCACGTGTAAAACCAGTGATGGTTCAGGCTACGACGGAGAAGGTGCAGATCATCCAGGAGTGGATGAAGACTGCACATAGTAGACTAAAGTCTTATGCTGATAGGATAAAAGACCACTGGAGTTCGAGGGTGACGACCATGTCTTTATATGGGTATCACATCGACAAGGTCTACAGAGATTTGGCTGAGGCGGCTAGTAATCTCTGAGGTTCCACTGACATTTCTGGGTCCCCGGTAGAGTAGGCAAGGTGGCTTACCGCCTAGACTTTCCACCTCAGATGCACTAGGTGCACAGCTTCATTCACATATCTTAGCTGAGGAAATGTGTGCATGACATATTCCATTTTCATCGACCACAGAGAGAAAGATATCGATGAAGGGGTGACTTACATTGGGTTACAGTAGAGGATGATGATCGACATGAGTGGGTCTTATGGGGATGGTCGATTCCGCTTGTGCACCAATGTTGACAGCACGAGAACCTCCAGGAGTGAACATTGGAGCAAGAGGCTCAGATGCATGCTCGGTACCTTCTTTAGTTTCTCTATTTTGTGTTGTAGCTTTATGGGGGACATAATTCCCTGAGGTGGGAGTAATGTAAAGACCCGAAAATTTCAAGGAAATTTTTTTCATAATTTATTTGGAATTTTAAAAGTGTGCAGTTTTTCACGGCACCTGATTCCGAGGCCAGGTGTTCCCGGAATCAATTTCTGATGTTCATCTCGGCTACGTTCAGTAAACGAACGAGCGTGATTTTCTATCTTTTGAACTAGTGCTCAAAATTGAAATCTGAGGGCACCGATGAAACCACAACACTTGTAATTGTTTAAGGGGACCTTTACCGTAGTTGTGTTTTATGCTAGTTTGACTTTATTTGGGAGTATAATCTTAAATTGAAAAAAAGTTGTGTTGCACACAATTTCTATTTTGAGTTGGTTATATCCTACATGGTTGATGTTGGCGGTGGGGCCCACCCACACATAACCTACATTGAGAGGATATTAAGGGATGGGACCCAAACGGGTCTTAAACTCCTTTAACCCCCTAGAACCTATGAGATTCCATTTAATGTTCCAACCCTCTTCATTAATGAAATAAACATATTTTAATTATTTGGCATGTTTTCGAATTCTCTGGAAATCTTTATGAAAACTCATTAATAAAGTGTTATACATTATTATTATGGGTGTTGGAATAATATCTTGTGGGGAGAGTCTTGAGATAGTGGATTTGGGAGGATTGAGAGGAATTCTTTCCCTCATCAATGAACGTGGAGAACACCGGTGCCAACTTCTTCTTCTTCCTTCTCGACATTGACGAAGCGACGCCGTCATCCCGTGACAACGTCAACGGAAAAACTATGGAATCTCCTACTTTCATCAAGTGGTAAAACTTCTTGAATTTAAGAATGGGTTATCTTCATTCAAGATATATTTATCAATCATTATTGCTTAAATATTGGCCTCTTTTTTCGTCAAAACAGGGGGAGATTGGACCGCACAAACACGGCTGATCCTGCTCCCCTTTTCCTTTTGATCTTAATTGATTATTGTGGTGAAGGCGGTGCGGTGATTTTGTACTACGTGGGGACGAAGAGAACCATGACTGGAGCGGGCCACGATGGTGGTGCACAGTGCCGATGCGCTGCGCTGGTGAGACCGAAGGAGGCCACGACCAGGAGCGGGCTGCGGTCGAGGGGCACGACGTCGTCACACCTCGCCCAAATAGGGGCGGCACCCCCTTCGCGCCCCGCTCAGCCAGCGCTGAGCTGCAGCCGACTTCCGAGTCGGGCCAGGCTGCACCCAACTGGGCCGGACCTAGACCTGGGTTGGGTCGACATAGTTTTGGCCGACCCAAGGCGGTATTGGGTCGGGTCGGACTGGGCCCGAATTAGATATTTTCGGACTAGGTTTATTCAAACACCAATATCTTGGGATACAGACCGCTGATAGACTCAACATTTATTGCGTATGGATCCTTGTATTGAGATGGTCGTTTCTGTATATTATACGCAAACTTTCAACAAAGTTTAGGTATGGCCGGGTTGGTTCAAACCCAAAACTAACCGGCCCCTCGGAGCGGAAACAGTTATAACATGAGATCCGAACGTCCAATTGATGTGTTGTCAAATTTGTTGGATTCCTCTTGATGAGATGGATCTTTTGGAATACATTACCTGAGGTTTGAACGTAGTTTGAGTACAGTCGGGTTGTTTTAGTTTAGAAACCAACCAGGCCCCTGGAATGGAAAATCCGATAGCTTTCATACCTGACGTCCGTTTGATTAACCGTCAACGACGTTGGTAATCTCATTGAGAAACGGTCCCTTTGAGTATACCCTATTAGATTTTAGGGTACAGTTGAGATACAGTCGGGTCGGTTCGTACATGAAACCAACCGGGCCCCCGATACTAAAAGTTTAATAACTCACAGACCGGGCGTTCGATTTAGGTTCCATCTGTTGTGTTGAGAATCCTATGATGAGGTGGTTCGTTGAGATATTTCTTCGTGGGAATTAATGACACTTTGAGTGTCGACCAGTAGCTCATGGAGTGGATCCTCTCGTAGACGAGCATACAGAGTATGGTGACCTTGTAGCCAGATGAGATCTGATGACTACTTGTCCGATTCGATTCGGAGTGACTGGAATAGCCCAGTGGGGAGAACTACATTGTAAGGTGGCCGACCCATGGAGGAGGAGCACTACATTGTGAGGTGGAAGACTCGCGGTACTTGACAGGAGGAGTACCTCTGTAGGCTATGAGGGGGGATCTCTACTTTTTCAGGTAGGTGACCCATGGAGGGGAGCACTATTTTGTGAGGTGGCAGACCTGCGGTACTAGACAGGAGGAGTACATCAGCAGTCTAGGGTTTGTCAGTGGATCCTCAGAGTCATGACATGCCTACTGTGCTCGACAGAGGAGGAGTTCTCCAGCAGCCGTGTTTTCATCATCATGAATAAAAATCCAGGGTCGAGTTGAGTCAATGACCTTTGTGATTACCTCATGATTGAGATGGGTTACGTGAAAACATTGGTATATGTATAAGCATATACCTAAGTTGGGTTTATCCATTGATTTCATAACTGTGAGATACCTCATGATTGAGATGGGTTACATGATAACTTAGGTATAAGTATGGGCTTATACCTAAGTACGGGTTATCTGTTGAGATCCTTATTTGTGGTTATCCTTGTTGGATTTAGTGAGACCTTGAGGGTCTCAGGCTCCCAACTGAGTATCCTTATATTCACCCCTACACGGGCTATGCCCACACCTCGTTGTGTTGGATGTAGAAGACGGATAGCGATGACAAAGATTGAGTGTTCGGGGACTGGACGGTACCCAGAGGAGGACCTCACGACGAGTCAGTATCCAGAGGTGGACCTCATGACGAGTCAGTACCCGGAGGTGGACCTCACGACAAGTCAGTACCTGGAAGTATACATCATGAAAAGACAGTTCACAAAGGAGGTTGGTGTATGAGAGCATTGAGGAGGCTATCTGTACCTACCTTTCAGGTTCAATCCGAGGTGGATGACCCATGAGCTGCTTGTATCTTCCAGCTGTTTATCTTTTATATTGTACATTTGTTCAATTGTTACTGTACTTCTTAGTTGGGTTTGTATTCCTTCCCATTTACTTTTCAACACATTCTTTTTTTACTTTGTGTATTACTTCTCCGTGTACTCCGGTTGGATGTGTTTATGTTTTATAAAGGCAATGCCTTCCCATTTCTAGCATGTGGTGATTGGGAATATATCTTTTCCATTATAGAATACATGATCGTGTGGCACATTAGATCAACTATAACTTGTTAGTTATAGGGTTCATATTTAAGAGTGTATATGCACCCAAAACTTGATGTTCTTTAAAAAATTAGAAATTATATTTGTGGAATGATAATAAGGATAGAAAAAACATGATTCTTTCTAAACCACAGTCACCAACACTATGATGGAAAATAGATAATCTAGGACATCAATAGACATATTAAAATATAAGAGGGTGAAATAAAGGCACTAAAAGAAGTTGTTTTTTTATGGAATGTAGGTACACATTGAGTATGTGTGTTTTATTTCTAACTAGGGTTTTAAAGAGCATGAAAACTAAAAAATTCATGATTATTTTCAACATTATCTTATCATTTTCATGGTACTTATTTTGGTGTTAGGGTTTTCAGAATAAGAAGATTTATTATGATTCATGGGGAAAAAATAAATTTACCTTGGATTGCTAGAAATATTGATAAATTCTGAGTGAAATGACATAAAATTAGTTGAGAAAATATAAATTTTTTTTTGGAAAATGAGGAAGAAACCATAGGGAAAAATTTGTGACGAAATTTTCCTTCCATAATTGATGTTGACCAGTGGTCATGGGTAATGAAATGGTTCCATGGGATGTAAATTCTAATAGAGGCTTCGTTGAGATCATCAGAAAGGTCATGCTTAAGGATTTTAGATAGGGAATGTACCACACACAATTATACCAATGAGGATATTATCAATGATAATAATAAGTCCAAAATTATGTTGTTTAATTTGTTAATGAAAAATAAATAAATTGTTTTCCGATATGGGAGACAAAAAGATAGTGGAAAAGATATCATAAAAATATATATTCTATATTTTTTAATATCCTTGCAAAAATCATCAACCTGTGACTTATTTTTGTGTTTATTTTCATTTAGTAGAATATTTTAGTATGTGTTTCACTCTTATATAAAATGATTATTTATTTTTTTATAAGGAAAATGAAACAAAAGAAATAATTTGCTTATTGTTGAATACAATTTACATATACTATATAATGTGGATGAAAAATATTTGTTTCACAAGTTAGAAGTCTATTTTATAAACAAGTTATTAAAAAAATATATTGAAGAATAATTAACCTCAATATATCCCCAATATCATAAGTAATAACACCCATATATGCTATAATTTTAAAAAGGGAAATATTATTTGGAATAATTATAAGTCATTGAAGGGAAAAAAATTAATAGATATTTTTCATATTAAATTTTTTACATGATGGATGTTGTTTCTTAATATGAAAATAGGTATCATGTTTTTTTTTGTTGAAGACTTCAATAATATTTAATGGTTATTGCTGAATACTCGAATGAATAATGTATTGAAGTGTACAATCCCGAACTGGAAAGAATATAAAAATAAAATTTAATACAAATTCAAAAGTATCATATAAAAAATGGAACTTAATTTAAAAATACCCATATCGATGAATATATAGAAAAACATGGTATAAAATATTAATTGTTAGTGGTGATAAATCCCAAATAGTTTTATTTAAATGAGGAACAACATAATCAAAAACGTTGCTCAAACAATTCTTATTTAAAATTACTTACTAGAGAATTATTTTAAATAAGAATTTCAAAAAGATTCCCATATCTTCAATTTATCATTATTATATCCATGTGAGGAAAATAAACCAAATTGAATACGGTATAGAAATAACACGACACTCAAGTAATTCATGGTGATTGTATATAAGTGATTTATCATTGATAACGACAAAAAGAAATTTTGTAATATATTGTGGTGATTGAATTTTTTTTATATTCAATACTGAGTGAAGAATATAGGTTCCATAATAAATGGTTTTGGTAAACAATCAAAATCAATGATGTTTACATAATTTCAAATGGTAATATTTGAATTATATAAAATAATATATTAGTTTCATAGGGGAATAATTCACAAATAAACAAATAATTATTAGAGGAATAAAGTGAGGAATATATATCATTACCAGGGGATTTATAGGGTTTTTTTAATAGTGATGACAGTCTGATGATTAGGGAAATACAGTAGTGAGTGTAGGTTCAAGAAGATAACTAATTTGGGAATAAATCAAAGAAAATAATATCAAATGTTTCTGAGAAGAACCAATTAAAAATAGAATATGAAATCACCCAATTTTTTTTACCACATGAATTAATAAAATCCATCGATTATGTTCCCATGTATAAAATTTTTTTCATGAATATACATGAAAAAAAATGACCATATTAAAAGGAACCATAGGTGGGACTGTAAACCAAGGAAATGGTATGAAAATGTTATTGAAACCAAATTCGGGTTGTAAAACAACATTAATGAATAATTGAAGAAGTAAATGATAAATTCATGACTAATGTAAAATCATTATTCTCAAATTGAAGGCAACGATGTTGATGGTACATTTACACTAGGGGTAAAACATGATTCTATTTGATTATTTTCAATTTTTTATGAAAAAATAGTATCAAAGTGTATCAAATGGTTTTACAATATAATTTATTGAATCTAATTCAATAATTGGAATTCTATATTGAATAACAAGAAGGTTTTCTGACTCATAAGTATGAATGAACTATACACCAATTTAAGGAGGAATTATGAGTCCTAAAAAAAGAAACATGGTTCCAGTACACCATGTTTGATCAAAATATAAAGAATATCAGTTTTGATATATAAGTTGATGATCATATCCTCTACATGAAGAAGGAATAAGGATAATATATCATAATGATTCTATATGTCAATAACATCATATTCAATGGATTAAGTGATACTCAATTAAAGTAATTCTCAGAACACATGAAGGGTGAATTCAAGATGACTATAATTGGTGAATTTTCATTTTCCCATAGATTGAAGGATAGAAAATAGAGGATATGAAATATATTTCCCAATCATTATATTTTAGGGATACACTGACATTTTTTCAAATAGATGATTCTAAGCTGAAAGGAAATTCAGTGGAGATTGATATTAAATAATCTTAATATGATGATAATAATGTGGATAATGTGACTATTTATAGGAAAAGAATTAGTTTTTCACTCTAAGTGAAATCCACTAGATTTAATATTGTTTTTTCTAGTTTTTGAGAATCTTATTAAAAAAATTCCAAAAACAATTAACTTAACATATCAAAAAAAATTATATAATATTTTAGGGAAATTTTAGATTTTTTATTATATAAATTCATCGAATAAACTATTTATTGAATAAAAATGCAGATTTTGAATAATTAGTGTATAAATAAATGTAAACTTCTAGTGGTGTATTCTATCTTGGAAATTCTTGTTTCATTATTTTTTTTAAAAATAATGATTAAAAATCAATAGTCATGGAAGACGAAAAATATACAACAACCACATTGGAATGTACCCAATTTGTATGTATATAGAAACAACATTATTACATGGGAATGGAAGTGGAATCTCTTATTATGATCATGTGGGAAAACATGATTTTAATAAATCAGTGTAAAAAAAATTTTCATCATCAAGTGAAAAAGAATATAGAGATGAAATGTCATTTTAAAAGGTGAGGATTTAGAAAAAATTAATTAAAATGGTGAATGTATCTAATAAAAAAGTGATTGATATAATGATGAAGGAATTACCCAATGTATATTTATATTTATAATAATTTTCACTAAGAGTGCAGTTGAACCCATCTCTATGAATGGTTGTGGAGATATGAATCCCATTTCTCTTTGTAAATTCTTACTTTGAAAGGTATCACATCACTCCTAAATTCATTAGTTTTACTTTTTAAAATATTTTATGAAAATGCAAGTGATATATCTTTTGGTTTATCAATAAAGAGGTAGAAAAATTATATATATTTTTTAAGGGGGAATGAATTTTTTTATGTTTTTTCATGATATTAAAAAAATAGAGAGCATCATGGTGATATTGTTTGATAAAAAATTTTGTCGACATGTTTATACATAATGTTTTAAATAATGATTTCATTTAATTTGATACCATGATAATTATTTTATCTTACTACTGTTTCTCACAGTTATATCAAATCAAATGAGCTTATTATTTGTGATTAATGAATCATCTTTTCATTTCTAAAAGTTTTGATAAAATAAAAATAGTGATAATAAAAAAATTTGGTATGATTTGATTTTTTCTAAAATTATACAAGAAATGAATATTTTCAGTTTCATTGGATTTTTGAAAAAAACATAAAGAGAGATTAATAGAAAAATACCTTTTAGCTTATTTGTATTGATTACGTTTGGTTGAAAATTGTAGTCAATTCATTCATTAAGAAGACATTAAATGATTATTTATGTTGAATAAAGGTAATAGTCATAATTCACTTTGTGTTATATAATTTTTTAAAAAAATATTGATTATAAAAATGAGAAGTAAATTGTAGTTATATCTTGAAGTATAAAGAATCACGATATTTCTTGATTTTTATATAATTGAAATCATTATTCATGCAAAGATATAAATCTCACTCCTTGATAAATGTTGTAAGTATATAAAATATTGATTTTGTAAAGTACATTGTCATTGTGGAGGGTTTAATCAATATATTAAAGATAACATAATATTATCGAGTATTTTTAGTGAAAATATGTTAACACCCTGAAACATTCAATCATGTTGTGAAAATGTCAAGAGTAATTTTAATTCCTATGCAATCAATGTTTTTACACCTTGAATTAATACTACAATCGATGGAGAAATTATAAGGGAATTATTGGGGTTCTGTATTGGAGAATTACATGATGTAAATTGAAGTTCATGTTAGGAGCACTTAGGGTAGTTGATTTTAACAATATAAAACTCACTGGACACATGGTGATGTATATAATCATGTTATGAATGAAGAAAATATTCATGTTTTAATTTTCATGCTAACTTGGTTTTCAAAATTTGTTTTATTAGTTATTATTTACTAATGAAAATAATAATTTTAAATTGTAATGACTGTTATTATGATAGAAGATGGTCAAAAGGATGGATTTTAATTTGAGATGTAAGAAGTTAATAATACATTGAATATAAAAAATAATAAATTACAAATATTCAATGTAAATTTAAAATCTATTTTTCAGATTTATAAATAGAGTCTATAAGAACCAAATATTTGAGGGAACGTAAAAATATTATTGAATGAAAAATTTATTATTGTTGGGTGATATTATATGAACTTTTTCTCCCTAGAAACACATCAATTATATATAGAATTTGATCATATTTAATAGTCTGATATCTAATCATAGATCTATGGAGAAGAATAAAATTTTATTATGATAGGTTTTAGGTTATATTTGTAAGAGTAGTGTGTTTTTAATTGTTGGTAAATGATATCCATGAGAATACATTTTTTTGTGTGCGTACAATGAGTTCAGAGGGAATATGTGTTACTCATTTGTGTACAAATAGTCAAAAGATGTGTTCTTTAGTGTATTATGAATGTTAAAAAATTATTGTGAATGATAATTATGTTATACGATTAGTATGAACCATGTAATAACTTTTATTGAATACTTACTAAATTATTATATCAAGAGAGTTTGAAATGGATATTATGAAATGATCTTATAAGATAAAGAATAATACCATGATCAATGAAAATGACTTAATGTTTAATACCTTGAGTCACCCATATCTAGGTTTATTCCTTGACAGGGACCAATATATTTTAATTATAAAATAATAAAAATAGATATTTATAATTTATGTACATCTTAAAATCCTCTCAAAATAAACATATAAACCCAATTAAAAAGAATTCCATTGAAAAATACCATTATAATACATGTTAATCATCTGGAAAATTAAAGGTGCCTATTCAATGTAACATTAACTATAATATATTTTTGAAATTAAATATATATAATAAATTAGTAATTTAAAAATTCCAGTATAAAAATAAAAAGATAAAAATTTAGTAATGGTAAAATGAGTATATATGAAAACACCACCATTGATTCATGGAAGATGATGAAATAAGGTTAAGAACAAACCGATGAGGGTCGAAGATGATGACATTAAACCCATCAACAAATCCATCCTATCATTTTTCCAACATCATCCAACATGAAGAGAATGATATTAATATAGATATAAAATAAATAAAATGAAAAAAATGAAAATTAAAGTGATGTAATAAAGATTATGTTATTTTTAAAAATTAGGGAGGAACCTCAAACTCTTATTGGAGAATGCGAAGAATTCCACCCCAGGAGAACCATGATAGGTACTTCATTATTGGATGTATAGGTAGTGTACTAGGGATTTAATATATAGGAATATATTATAAGTATGTAATATTTTTAGAACACTTCGTATATCGTAATGTTTTCCCTCATGATTTACCATCCATGCAGCAATAGTGTCCCCTTCACAGGATACACTTGTAAGAGTAGAACCATTTCTCCCCTTGGTTGGAAAATCTATGTGCCAAACATGAAAAATTACATTGATTAGTGATTTTAATGTTTTTATGGAAAAAATAACGTTCAACATTCAATATGAACTCACCATGTGTCAATCACTATAATAGTTAAATTTAAATTTTCAAAGTAATTGAAAACAAAAATAATATAATGATAAAAAATAAAGAAATAATTAATATAAAATGGAGATTTATGGTTTGAGTGAATTTATTAAAAATAAAAAATAATTTTTCCCCATAAAATCTACTAAAGTAACATAGAATGTCATTGAATTCAATCATTGAAGAAGGACTCATATCCTTTTACACTAGAGATGATGCATAAAGGGAAAAAATTATATTGACCCCCCCTGAGGGTCTAGAATATAAAAGGGAAACCAATGGGAAATAAACTAAAATTATAAATTCAATAACTGATACTTGTAATATGTCTCCACCCATATAAGGATTTCAATTATCAGGACCGTGAAAATAGACTGATAATCATGCATGAATTCATAAAAAACACTACACACCCATTCAAATAAGGGAACTAAAATGAAACATTAAACTGAAATATCTATACATAATTATATCAAAAAAATATCTCTATAATAGAATAATGGATAACCAACCTAAAATAATTTATATATTTAATGTTTACTAATAATAAAAAATGGATATAAATGGAAATTCCTAGAAAGGGATTACCCATGAAAACACCAAGATCCAAGCTAAGATATGGATATTTTTTCATTGTTGATCCATGAAAAATAAACCATACTATGATCTTCCAATCCACTATAGATATGGTAGGTCTTATGGGTATTCCGGAAATTTCCTAGAATTTAAAAATTGAGAATAGTTTTTGAACCTATGTGATCACTTATTAACCATTGGAATTACAATGAATGGGATTACACACCATTTTTAGGGTGATTCGATGCCTGAGTTTATATTGATTCAACTTCTTGAAATATTTTCAACATTTAATAATGATTGATTAAATTGGGTCACCGCCACTAATAGGTTGGACCATTGAGAAAAAAATCTGCTTTTGTAATGTCATGAACTGAATAATGAGTCTGAGACGAGATCCACATGGCCTCATGCACACCACTCCATACACAAGATGATGCATATAGATGAAAGGATTAAATTATGATATTTTGGATAATGTACCATTTATATCCTTTCATCAAGTTGGTTAATGAATAATAATAATATGATAATAAATTGATGATATAGTAAATGAAGAAAAGAAATTATGAAAAAACTGACATAAATAAATTGCTTCTAGTGTGGTAATTCTATCCATGTTATGTAAATAAGATTAATGAAATACTATGGGCCCACTATATGTCATCCTCATCCACCACCCACCCCATGTTCCACTACTCATCCATAACAATATGAAAATTTCCCTTCACCTGGTCACTCATGAATCAATAAGGTTTATGTTACTGTGATGCTCACAAAGCTAACCTGCTCTACAGTTTCGGTCATCACACATCATTAGTACTCCCCATATAAGGGATGACATGATCTTGATAGTCACTTGTAACATATTCAACGAAGAAAACCTAAAAAGAAATATAATATACAATAAGGGTGAAAATGATAAATACAACATTCATAATGTGGAATATAGTAGAAAAACAAGGGCATGCAAATTATTTAATTATGTAAAGTGGCCACTCTATCATATATCATGGAAAAAATATCACAAAATGTCTCATGTGCTATATTAACACCCACATGTGATCACAATTTAATAATTGATATAAATTAAGTCACACATAAATCATAGTATTGATATTCAAATGAAATTAGAGTCCTCGAATGTAAAGAACTTCATATATCAAATTAAATGTTGTCAAAGACAAGGATAAACCATCATATGTGGGTAAATATTCAGAGTTAAATCCTAAATAGACAATGAAACATTTTCATATCATTATTATCATAATAGTATATATATCAATTCACAATGCTCAGAAAGGATTTCTGTGACCGAAACCATAGATTTTATTCCAAAATACAAATATTATATTTCATGCGATAATATCCTATATATCTCTCTTCTGAAATTTTGATAATTTATTATAAAATATCATTTTATAATTATCTTCTATATAACATTAAATAAATTATAATTTTATAAATAGTTTTTGATTATATCTCATTAATTAAGGTTTTGTAAATATTAATTGAATGTTTTCAAAAATAATCATTTTATGATGACATTTTTATAATTTATAATAAATTTAACTTTTTAAAAAATACCTTTTATAATTTATCAAATATTATAATTTCTCAAATATTCATTTATAATTTCTAAAAAATTATCCTTTATAAATTATCATCTATTAATTTATTTGAAATTATATCACGATACATTTATAAATTATCCAATGATAATTTATAGAAATTATCATTATTTTAAATATCCATTGATAGTTCGATTAAATTTTACATTGATACTTCATTATAATTATCATTTATTAATTTCAATTAATTTATACATTTCTAATCCTGCAATGAAAATTTCATAATTTTAATAATTATCCAATTGTAATTCAGAGTAATTATAATAAATAAATTCAATTAATTATATCTTGGTAAATCAATTCTATAATTGTTTGAAAATAACTATAATTAATCGAAAAATTATATGGGAATTTAAAAAAAAATATCCCTTGGAAATTTGGTGTTCATCATCATTTATAATAATTATTCATTTCCATTCAAATATTTTAGAAATATGGAATTTATGGTATAAATTAAATAAAAATAAATAATAAATTATATAAAAGGAAAACATGTCTTCTTATACAAGGGCCATGCACCGTAAGATGGGGTTCACTATTCTACACCAAAAGAAGATCCATATGGAAGGATATGGATTGTGCTTAACTGGTCAATGTCATATGAGAATTAATACTGCACGGATTCAATAATGAAAACTATGATCAAATTAAGTAATAATGTGGTAATTCAATACCCACACCAAATACAATTTTTCCACAATTAGGAACAATTACTTAAATTTTGTTTAATAAAAAACTATGTGTTTAAATACACCACTTTAATGTATTGGATATTTAATTATTAAAAAAGGAAAACATGCATGTTGTAAACTTACCAGTACATTAGAATTAAGATTATGGATGATGAATAGTAATTCAGGTTTAATAAAATAAAATTTTAATAATATTATTATTTTATTAGTGTATAATGTATTCTTATAGGCTATCTAATTGAATGCCTGATGTCTGACAATGTTATGTCGTTCCAAAGTTAAACCCCACATCCCTAATGAAACTGTGGTCTAAGAATTCTCATTCAATGAAAAAATAATGATATATTCAATTATTTTCACAAAATCTAATATAAAAATATAAAATATGTTAACCTTACATGCGATATGGCTATACACCCAATGCACAAAACTTTTATGTCATACCTAGGGTAAACCACCAATCCCAGATCTAATGGGGGTCTTCTATTTATAATAATATGCAAAATTTTGAATATATTCAATTAATTTTGGAAAAATATTTCTTGTGCAATATAATATATATAATATTTTTATTCTTTCAGCCATGAGTTTCTATGATCCCCACAATGTCATCCTATATCAATGCCTAACTGTGAAAATATTGGATATAGTAATCGAAGGTATTATCTTGGATTTTACACATATATAAATCCATTAAAACATATATTACGTGATTTTTATCGAAAAATTCAATTTTATATAAAAATAATAATAAATTATTTTAAAAGGTGAATTTTATTTTCATTAAAAAATTTGAATATTGCGTTCCCGCCTATATCTTCTTCACTTCCTTGAGAAGTACACCTACCAGCCTTGTTTAAAAAACACGGTCCACAAATCTTTAATATTATACTCCCAATCCCGTGACTCCTCCTAGGTTTATTCATGATTCAAACAAATCCATAATAATGTTACAATATTTCCATACATCAACTTCATACATCAGTCTATGATCCACACCATATTATTCCCATATGATGCATTGGTCTCCAACTCAATGAACATTGAATCAACTACAGAAGATGGTTCTAGTATGTACCTTTGAATCTGTGTCACATGGAGTATCTTATTCATACCTCTATTGAAAGAATAGAGATATGGATGTTAGGACACTGCCCATATCCACCCAATGATCTCAAAGGGTCAAAAAAATGAGGACATATCATTATTTCCTTCCCCGAATGAATTTTCCCTAACCAAGGAGTCACTCAGAAGATAACCAGATCTATTAATTTAAACTCCAATAGTCTTCCCCTTTGGATAGTATAAGATATTAATATACTATGAGTGATGGTCAACATATTCCATATCATCGAAACCATCTTGATGGTCTCCAAAACCATGTTGAGTCCAACAACCACTGCCTTACCCACCTCATGGTAAATGAATTTTGAGCGACATGACCTCCCATTAAGAGCCTCATTAGGTTAAATCAGAATCAAATCCTAGTTACATTATTTTTTTAGAAAACTCAATCATGTCTAGATGATCCTACCACACTCCACTAACTTATAGGATTTATATTTGAAAGAAATCCTCCAATATATGTATAATCTTGTAGGACTATTTATCATTATTAAGATGGATAACTGATCTCAATATCAGTTGAGTCCATATGGATTCATGTAATACCTAATAATAGAATGATATAATCAATTCATCTCTAATTGAAAATATTTTCAAGGGAAATCATTGAAGGTTTATGATCTCTCAATCATTGAGATTTCTCAGATCCTTTACAGAGTGAGTATCTGTAATATATAAGAATTTAGAAAACTTATTTAGTTGCTCAACAATCACACATACTACATCATGCCCCCTCAGGTTCAAAGGAAACCTCTATTATTTTCAATCATGTAATCCTCCCACTTACACATAGTTATGTAGAGTGGATTCAATATCACACTAGAAGCTGGTGCATTACCTTAACCCATGACTGGAAAGGCGTTAGGAGACAAAACCATCCATGTTCTCTTCTTCTCTAGACAGCAAAAGTATCACCTAATGTAATGATATATCTTGGACACCTATGATGAACTGACCATATTGAGGTATCATAATTCCTCATTAGCTCCACTCTGATGGAATTATGGACTACTCTTATCCTATATACTATGATCAAACCATATTTCTTCATTGGCCAACATAATATTGAGTCACCAATTGTTAATTGTCCCCTCATTACAACACATTCAGATTTTGACTCTTATTTGGCTTCTACATACTCCACAAGTGAATATGTGACTACCATGGTATCATAATTCATATAGTCGTAGTTCTTAAAGACATCTATCCTCTATTCATTTAATAAGGTCCTCAATCACCACTAGTCCTCTAAGGGACTATTTCCAAGATGTCACTCAATGTATATCTTGTGGATAAGAGAATCTACAATTAGATTACCCTGCCTATTTGAAAACTCAATCCCAGAGATGAAATTATAAAGATAGTCATCCAATTAAATACATATTAGTTTTAGGTCCCTCTATGTGAATATAGAGAAGATGATCTTGTGGTTCTTGTAAACAATAAATATCTCATCGAGGTGGTAGAATATAAAAAAATTTAGATCATGGATCATAGATTATTTCACCATGTCATGTGAAGTGTAGTTCCTCTGATGGGGTCTTACATGAAGAGACCCATATCATTTTACCTTATATATTTTCATTTTTACCTATCATAGAACTAATCTAGATGGATCACAATACACTGTAAAAAAAATTCAAGGCTCAGGGAGTGTCAGTACCAAAGCTATCATAAACATTATCTTTCACCCTAAGAGTAACTTTTTATATTCTTCCAACCATTGTAACTTCACTATATTATTTTTTAATGCTTCGATGTGTACTGATATATTAGAAAAGTGCTAGATTAATTATTTGTAATATATTTCTAGACCCATAATGATCTTAATATCAAATTTCTTCTAGGGATGTGTACTAGACATGATTGTCTGGAAAATATATGGGTATATAGATATACATGGTTCAGACACCATTTCTCTTAAAAAAATCACATATTGAATCGACAAGTCACACATTAATATATTGGTATAAATATTATGTTCTAAAATCATGATCAGAACTATAAATTTGCGCCAAACATGTTTTTATGGTGTCAAAAAGTATATGATAATATCACCGATGAACAAAAAGATGAACAAGTACAAGTGTGGATGAGAATAATTTTTCAGAAGTTCTATGATCACTGTTGCGAAATTAATCATCTTGAATGGTATCACTAAGTTCTCATGATGTCCATAACTACTTTTAAATATTAAATTTAGAATTTCATCAACTCTAACTCACAATTTTTGATACCTTGATCGATTATTAGTCATGGAGAATCAATGGGATCCCTTTTCCTGATCAAAAAGATCTTTTTCCTGGGAAATGGATATCAATTCTTCACCATCACATGTATCAGCTTCTAGTAATCAATTATAGATGAAGTATACTACAATATTTTATCATGGTGAAAAAAATTTGATGCCATTGTGAAATAATAAGTCTGTTAAATACTTACCTCTATATATTTTCAAGATATACCATAAGGTCCTTCATCTATGTTATAGTCATTTGATATATGGGAATTGGAATTGGTTTTGCATCTGGTATGAGCTATACCACAATGGAATCCCCTTTATTTGGTGGGAGTCTTGTGACATCATCTAGAAACACGCCCTAATAGAGATCCTCAACAAATGGAAAATATGATGGTCCTCCGGTGATACAGTTGAAAGAGTCAAGCCAATCATCTATGTTGATATTAACATAAGCTAACATAACTCCAAACCAAATATGCCTACACCAAGTTGCCTCACTTTAGTCGTCATGAACATATATCCCTTGGGTGATGTAAAAGACCCCCACCTATGATTTCATTCTGTGTGTGATCAGATGTTAGTCTTAAAGAATATTCTAAGAATCACATCAAAATTTTAATTTATAGAATAATGAATTCCCATAGATGTCCATAGATAGTTATGACTAGTATACACTCTTAGAATCTGTGAAGATGGTCCAATATTGTTTCCAATGGTGTATCGCAATACAATAAATCTGTGGATAACTTGACTAGTATGTCATGTCCAGAAACTACTTTTTATGATGTAAAATAATTGGTTACAACAGTATCAAATATAGAAATACCTATTGTAGAGATGATTTGAAATGTACCTTGAATAGTGGATGGTCCCTCTCTACCATCTTCTAGAGTTTGATCCATAGAAAAAACCTGAATATCCTTAGATCCGCTCCCCTATACTTGGGTGCATTAGCAGTCTAACTCTTCAACTTTGAATCTTAACTTGATCTCCATGTTTAAAAATAACCTCAATGATAATTCAGATAATAAATACAAGATAAAAACTATTGAATATTAATTAATGTTTTTAACTAATAACATGTTCTTTTAGGTTCTTAGCATATGCTATAATAATTTCTCTCCATTACAAAGTCTAAACACTCTAAAACTCCTCCTAAGAGGGATATAATGTTATACACTATTCTATCTTCTATATAGATCACTACTGCATGTATCAGTCCTTCCTCTTACTATATTCATATGAGACTCTAGTAGATGTGTGAAGAAGACTGGTCACAATAACACTATGGGATAAAAGTAATACTATTGTTTATGTTATCCATTTGTCTCTTATCAAATATTGGGTACTTCAAAAGAATTTTACATACATAGATAATTTAATTAACCTAAGATGATTTCTATGCTCTAATAGAAGTCCTTTATCAAACATCTAGGCCTTATTTTCCTCATTTGTAGATTAAAAGGGAATAAACTGACGAAACACCACAAATTGAGTAAAATATTAAGAGATATTCAGGGAACACCTATGAAATTACTTGAACACCTGTGCATGGTATAACTTCATCATTTTCAGAAAATACTACTCCAAAGTATCTCCTTGAAGGCCACATATATACAATTGTCTCATCTCCTAGAATGATTCATGAAAATAGACCATCTTCTTGGAGTCCTTAAAACACGATGTCCTCTAGTATCACATGACCCTCTGAAGGAGTCTATTGAAAATCTATGATGATATATATATTGTATTTCAAAACCTATAAATACTTATCCTCCAGTACCTAGGAATGATTATGGGTTCTGGAGTTATAAATTTTGATCATCATTGGTCATTGTCTTCTATGTGGATCCACTAAGGATATTCACTTTCTGAAAAATGATTATTTGAATATGATTTAGATCCAAATTCATATTTTCTTATATAATATCATACTGAGGTATATATATATGCACCAAAAGTAGTGACATGAGAGTATAATGGGTTCCCAGAGTAGGTCTTCCCAACAAACATCTTTGAGGAGGATTAAATTAAATAATAACTACTCTTGGAACATATACTGACCATATAAAATGTATGGGAACATGGTAGGTTCTCCCATGAGTCTATAAATAACTCATGGTAAAACAGTCCTAGTTCAACCCATGGTTTTCATCACTGCATGTTATTCATATAAAAAATATAAAAAAATATTTTCATTTTTATTAATTATATCAATTGATGATATATCAGAAAAACATGGTGACATAGATTTATCACACAATAGAAACTATCCTGAACAGATTGCATAAATCAAGAATTTAATTAATGAACTACTATTCAACATAAGAATATTTATATATATAAGGAAAGGAAATGTATTTTCCTAGTCATGATGAATGAAAATTACCAAAAACACATAAAAATTTATAAACATAATGTGAATCACCCATGGACAATTTAACATGTGGTAATAAGGAAAGATAATTTTCCCTATTTTGTGGAAGCTTAGAGGTCCTCTTAGAAGCGATGTATATATATTGATATTGTTTTACTACATGGGTCCCATTTTACTAGCATCATTAAATAATGTACCATCCCTTGGTAAATAGAAGGACAAGTTATGGAATATTATTCCTCTGATAACATTTTGTAACATTCATACATGAACCACTAAGTCTGATATGGAATTCCATAAGACCTCATGCTCACATAACAATATTCATGAAGGTACTGAGTAGTAGTGGGTATCTAAGTCCAATAGTGGTTATAATACAACCTCAGTATATTGAAATCATGTTGGATAATAAATAATAATAATAAGATAATGATTAAATAATAGGTATGAATGTTGAAAACTAATGTTGACCAACCTATCATAAATTACTAGCACAAATGTTGTATACCTAACTAAAGTATGTAATAAGAAAATAGAAAGACTGTGATTTCACATAATCTCATCCTCTTCTACCGTTTTCTATATGAAACAATGATTATAACTCTAACATAAGGAACATTACCTTCATTAGTAATCTCAAGAAATATTAAATCACACCAAAATTACTAATTTGGGTTTGAGTAAAAGACTCATTTGAACACCACCAATGAGTCCATTCTAAGTCTGATCATGTATAACAAGTGTATTGTATAATAATATAATTTTTTTATCACGAATAAATAAACAACAAAAAAATTAGTTTCCTGGATCTAACCAATTTTCAAAAACAAGAACCATACATAATTCTGACCCATACTGAAATGATAATCATGAATCATCATAGGGATCGTAGTGTTTACACAATGTTGTTGGCATCTCACTCAGAATCCATAATGAAACATGAGTTAGAATCATACTCCAAATCCAAAAGTCCTTGAGTAATAGAAGTAATCCACAAGGCAATGAGTATCTATGACCTATTCAATATCCATAAGTAATCAAGTAATAATTAAAATCCTTATCGAATTAAGTATTGAGAAACTACACAGAATCCACATTGCATTATGTCGATTCTAGTTTCAATGAAAATCATGATCAATTGTCTTTATCATCCAATATCATATATCCAACTAGGATTAATATTCATTGATATTACATAATTGTTGCAAAATATTTAGTACAATAAACAAATTAATGCATGAGGACCATAATAGTTTATTTTCTTTGGGAGCTAGGAAACATAATCCTTCATCCTAGTGAACGATATTTAATACATCTCTTAAATATATTACACTTTATTTATATAACATAAAACATTTCATCTTAAACTAGGGAAACATAAAATAGGAAAGAGTTATCTTAGATGATCAGTAAGGATAAATAAAAGAGATACATAAGTATAACATGAGAATAAGGGTAAGAGAATATTACAAAATCCTTTAATGGTCATTCCCTAATATCAATGGTCATATACATGGGTCATGGAATAATGATTGGTAGTTCATAAATCATGAATCATACAGAATATTAATGTTCATATATCAATCATAAACCATAATCTCATGTCATATTAGTGTGGAAGCATCATAAATAGAGAAAACGGAATCATGTGTCAAGGTTAACTACCAGGACCATTAATATAGTGGATCAGGACCCACCTATTTCATATAGTAGATCAGGACTCACATGTTTCCCATTATGGATCAAGACCCTGAAGTTTCCTATTATGGATCAGGATATAATTATTTCTCATTGTCGTTCAGGATGCACCTGTTTCCCATTTTGGATTAAGACATTCCAATTTCCTATAAGGGATTTGGACAATTTTTCCACATTAGGGATCAATCCTATCAACATATTTACCATTATTTACTCATGAGATATAAATATTTAACCAATTAATTGGGGGAATATATAGGTCCTACCCATCACATAGTGAAATCGAAAATATGTTTTTCATAAGATCATAAAAATTCATCGTATCATAACCCAAGAAATGAAATGTCTTTCATAAAAATTTAATCTTATCATAACCTTTTTAAAAGTGCAAGTTTTTTAATCATTTAATCACAGAATAACCCATGAATGGATGTAATAATCATAATAGTTTTATCATGGTATAACCTATAGAAGAGAAATGAGATTCATAAATAACATGATATATTAAAAATATATAATTCAGAGAAGAAAATTAGAATGGTTCCATAAGATTATATCCATAATAAATTATAAAATATATGAAAGGATATCATTTTTTCTAGAAATTGATTTTGAATGATTACCTAGATAATTTATCAAAGAATATAAACTTCCATAAAAATAATATTTTATGACATAAAATATATTAATTTTTCCTTGAAAACAAAATTGAATACTTATAAAATAATATTTGAAAATAATTTAAAAAATTTAATAAGGGAATTAACATTTAATCTTTGAGAACAAATGTTTAAATAATAAATCATTTTAAAAAAACATCATCTTTGAAAATCTACTTGAAAACTTTTAAGGAAGATTGTTTGAAAACAAATAAAATAGTTTTTATTTTTTTTGAATCCATTTACCGGATAATTATATTAAAATATCATTTTAAAAAATTTGAAAATATTTTTAGAGAACATGGTTCCAAAATAATTAAAAAAATTTACCATAGAGGGAAATAATGTAAGGTTTCCATGAATTTTCTTTTAATTATATTAAGTACAATATATTGGAAATATGGTACCAATAATGAAGATATAATTAAAAAATAATGGAATAGAAAAATCATGAGGATTATTAAGATATTATCATAATAAATCATCAATGGAAGAATAATCATAGAAAAACCAAAAAAAATGTTGTGATTGTAGCAATAAACTCTTACTAACATTGAAACGAGGAATCATAATCCCCTTTAAATAGTAAAAATAAATTATTCAGGAAATATAATTAAAGTAACTAAATTCATTGATATAAAATTTTAAAAGATTGTATATAACCTTTTTAAAAGAATATAGGCTCATAACAAAACCTTTGACTCAAATAAAGAAACTTGTGACAAAACTTCCTTACTGATTTGGTAACTTTTGAACCGTAATGCCCCATCAAATAGATAGAATCATGTGGATATTTAAATGACAATAAATTTAACTACAATAACAATCAATTAAAATAATGGTCAGTATAATAACCACACGAAACAAATGAGTGGTTAATTCAGAATAAGTCACGTGGAAATATAAATGAGAATAGAAATCCCCTTACAAACATGAATAAATTTTGGATTATGATATTTTTGACATAATAACATAAATTGAATATTTTAATATCATGAAATAAATTAAATTAATTATATAAAATTTTATAGGGTCTTATATAGACCACAGAACCAGAATATGTGGTCAATATAACATATATCTGACTAAAACAATTGTCATATGAGAAAACCCATACCTTATGTCTTGAATTTTTTAATAGACATTCAAAACACTAGTATAATAAATATAATTTAATTAAAAATATAATACAGAAAAATATTATTGTATTTCATATTATATATGATTTTATCATTTGTTTATATTACCCATTTATTAACAATTATATGTTAACGTTATGTTTATGGTAATAACCGCTTTGTTATTTGTATATGTTTTGACATGTTTCTCTTAGAACACATAAATTAGATCAAGATTTTATTATTTAAATAATGTAAAACATAGTATAAATATATCATATATTCATTTCATAAGTATTTTTTAATATATAAATTTTATAAATATGAAATTTATGACACCGTTCATATATATTGTAAGTTGTACGTATAAATGATTGTTCTTTCTGTGTACCTGTCATATTGAAAGAAAGAAAGTAAATTAAATATATTTATATATTTATATTATAATTAAATTATAATTCTTATCTCATTTATATCATTTATTTTTATCAAACCCATCCTTAATACATTTTATTCAATGATTGAACAAATCACATCACTTTGATGATGCAATTTTCTATATATCCACAAACAAAGTAATCGTATTACAAAAAAATTAAAATAATGAATGTAGGTTTTATTTAATATGTAAAAAAGAATAAATAATTTATATATATCATATAAAAAATAATAGTGATCATTATATGTAACAGTGAGAGGTGGTAAAGGAAGAATGATCAATATCAATTTGCAATGCGGCGATCCACCATACACATGAATGATGATTTCATATCTATTTTGACATAATTTTTTGTAGCTGTAGTATTAAAAATTAAAATATTTCAGTATATTAAGTATAATTATGTTTTTAAAAAATAATTTTATATAGATAATTGATGTGGTTCGAGAAATAATAAGGCAGATGTGATCATTGATGAATGTTACATCATCTCCAGGTAAATCCTTTTTGGATTACAATAATGGGTTTCCATGTCTTTATTTATTCCCAAATTAAATCATTTAGTATGATAGGATGAATTTTGGAATATTATTTGGGATGTTTTTTAATGATCTAATGGGATTGAGAGGTCTGAATATATTGCATGGGTGAGTGCCTTTTTATAGTGGAGGAGTGGAATTCTTGTAAATATAAAATGGTAAACACTATTGGGAGGTCTCCCTTAACTAATGTGTATAAAAAATTAAATTAATAGATTAAAATGGATTTTTTGTGACATATTCACTCCAAAAATATATAAAAACATTTGTATAATATTTTCTTTAATCATTATGTTTCCTTATTTTTTTCATGCTGTTTTTCAATTTTGGTTGCAAGTTTTCTTATAAATATAATTCATACATTAAGTATAAATTAAGTTATAATTACAAGAAAAATTTGACCTTAATATTCTAAAATATTAAAAATAACATATAAAATAAAAAACCCATATGTGTTGGAATGTAGTTTTAAAAGAAATGAATTTAACATTTAAAAACACTTATTTTAATCAAACTGTACTAAAAATCTTTTTAAAATTTTTGCGGCAATATGTTCATTATAAAATACCAAATCACCCATTAAGGTACCATATTATATATTTTTTAAAACATAAAAATCACATTTAATATGTCAGGACATTTAGTAATATTTAATTATTTAATAAAATATCATATATTTTATTTAATTAGTAGCCAAATAATCCATGCGTTGTAATTTCATAAGCATTTAGTGTAATTATATAACATAGAAAACATAAATTTAAAATTTTATGGAAACAATAACACATTTATATTTCAAAATAATATTTATAACTAAACAATGGTAACTTCTTCTCGACTCCAAATCATTATATGTATTAAAGGGAAGGAATGTTTCGATTTTTATCATTTTCCATAGATAATATATTTTATAGGTAAAATTAATCAAATAGTATCGAAATATTTAATTAAAATAGATACTAAGGCGGTTAGGGTGTAAATATGTCATGAAAATTGGAGTTTGATATTTTTTTGGTTATTTATACACCTTAAATTCCGATATTAATCATCAAGTAAGAATGTTCATACCTAAATCACTGAAATTAATTTTCATGTATGATTTAAAACAATTTTTATGTTCATTTCACATTACAATGATGACATGATTACATGATCCCATGTTCTACATGGCATTATTCTTTATGTTTATTAAAGAGCCTCTTTAGTACGGTTTATGAAAATATCAAATGGTATTCAATGAGGGAAATGTATAATTATTTTTATGAAAATAGAAAAGAATATTGGTGTTTCTTTTCTTAAATTTTTTTTATAAAAATAATGGTGGATTAAAATAAATTAGGTGGTTTAATTTATAATTAGTAATAAATTGGGATGTTCCCTTTGATGAGGCTTCCTTATCGAGAAGAGTAGAGAAGGGAAACTTATAAAACATGTATTAATAAATAAAAGATAAATTAATGGATGTAGATATATAAGTTTAGAATTAATAAAAAGAAGATGGAAGAATTAAAAAATAATAACTTACATTTAAATTGGAGTAATGAAAGAGAATTCATTACCCAAAGTTATTTGGGTGGTTAAGAGATAATACCATGGATTATGTCCAAAAGTGTTCTACACATATAATTAATTTACTAGATAATAAACTGAAATCCATTAATTAATTTATTCAGAACCAATTGGAAATATTAATTACTTATTTGAATTTTTTATATTCCTTTATGTCTATTATGATGAGATATAAGATTCAATTCTATCGTTCTGGGAATGTTAATTTTCATTGATTTCATGATAATGTTTCTTATATACAAGTATTTAAGTTCATGAAAAATGAGAATAATTATACATAATTGAAATTATTTGTTATTAATGAACATAAATATTATTAAATGGTCCTATATATAATTTTTTTATATTTTATAAGGATGATTAAATATATTATACATTAATAAAGATGATTTAATTTATTTTAGTGGGTTTTTATGAGCATCATGAACTAATATCATTTTATATAATATAATAATTATTTATTTGTTAAAAAACATTATATGATATATAATATTTATAATAAAATATTATTTAACCATAATTATAATTTTATGAATATCCTTGACAACTATAATAAAAAATGAATCTACATCATCCATGATGTCGGTAAATCACAACATCGTAGGCGATGTTTTCATTTTTTATATAAAAATGATAAAAGAAGAGATTTATTGATTAATCATCCATTTAAACAATAAAAATCCATTATACATTTTGTAATGGAGTAATAATGGCACTTGTATAGGGGGATGTGAGGATAAGATAAGAAAATTATAGGAATTGAATATAAAATAATAGAAAAATAATTTGGATTTTACCTCTTGACCTTCTTCTCAATGAGTACCTCATTAGGGAATATTGGTTTGGTATTTTGATATACTAAAAGGCACATAGACATGGGTTGGAGACTTGGGATATTTATTTTGCATAATTTTTAGATGAATCAAGTATTCTTCGGTGTGAGGAGAAGAGGTGGTGAGGGGTTGTATTTATATGGTGAGGAGAAGGGTTATTATTATTATTGTATTCATTATTTTATTATTCAGGATAATGAATATCAATAGTGTTGAAATTTATCACCAATTATGTTATATAATTAATTATAGTTTGATATTATGGTACTTAAATTATCTATACCTAAAAAATGACTTAGTAAAACATTTATATAGCTAGTATTTTTTATTATTCCATTTAACTAATAAAAAATTCTATTATTATTGAGAAATCCAAAAAAAGTCACCCAAAATATTTATTGATGTGTATAATTTAAAAATGAAATCCAATTTATGAAAATAATTTACTAAATATGATAATATCTATTTATAATTTATATAATAATTTATTCGAAAATTACTAATTTTAATTTTATAATCGATTTATGAATAATTGAAAAATTAAGTAAATTCAAATATAATTATCTAATAATACAATGATAATAAAATATTATTTTATGATTCTATTTTACTAAAAATTTATTTTCATCTAAATCATTATATTATATAATAAATGTTGGATAAATATTTACATCAAAAAAATCAACACTTAATTTATTATTTTTAAAAAATTTAATTTTTTTTTCTATGTATAAATATATCATATTTTCATTTATAAGATTCCAAAATAATGTTTATACTTTCATAGGTGAGGATAGAATTAAATTTCCTGGATTATAATTCCCAATGGTCGCTATACAATTCCAAATGTGATGTTACTATTAAATTTGTATAGGTGCCTTAATTTCATTAAATAAATTTAATTCTATTCGTCCATAATTTATAATGTTTGTATTGTGTTCCCAATGTAATATATGAGTTTTATACTATACATTAAACGGAACATAAGGTAATTTTCATTGATAAATGTTTGGGTTGTATCATTCTTCCCCTCTTATGAAATTTCACTCTAGAATTTCATTTAACAACTATGGTGATGACATGAGAGGGTACTTATCCTTCCTTGATTACATCAGTTACAATGTTTGATCTTCATACAGATTGTTCCATCAAAGTAATTTTACCAAATGAGTAATATTTTTGTCTAAAAAATAATATCTATTGTCGAAGATATTCATTAGCTTATACAGGTCTGAGTGGCCGTTCTATAGTTCCAACACCTTCAGGCATAGTATATGAGAGGTATTTGGTATGTAATTACTCAAGAGGGAGACATTGAATATATATTGTACTTGAGACATGGTGGGTGAGAGTGGTAGTTGATATTCTATATCTCCGACGTGATCAAGAATCTCAAAGGTATTGATATACCTAATACTCAACTTTCATTTGAACCCAAATCTCATGATCCTATTTCATAGAGATATGTAGAGGAATACCATATATCCATCCTGAAACTATAGTCCCCCGAAACGATTTTATGCAGAACACTTAGTCATCCTTTGGCTTCCTTGATGTGTTTCTAAATGGGTTTAACCTATTTTTCCATTTCATTAACCATTTCAAGTCCAACCAACATATTTTCTGCAAATTTATCCCAAAAATTATTGTTTTGTTTAACTTTTTTAGTAAAGGGATTCATATGGGGCCATTTGGATGCTCAAGTTGAAACTATTTTTTTAGATAACTTTTTTAGAGGGTGATTTTGTTCTCATCCACCCTTAATGTCTATAGAAACTGCTCTGAAATTGTATTCCAAAATATGATTTTGCTTCTCAGACTGACATCATATTGAGGATGATAGGTTGTATTGAAGTTCATATCTGTGTTCAGAAAATGTTAGAGAATATTCATGAACTTGGATTTAAATATTTGATCTCTATTGGAAACACTCAATAATGGTACTCCATGTAGCCTCACCACTTTTATGATGTATATTCATTCAAGTTTGTTGAGTGATTAGTCCATTCAGATTACAATAAATAGAGATATCATTATAAGATGATCCACAACACCACAAATAGAATTTTTTCCATTTGAAGTCTTCTGAAGTATGTGGAAAATGGCCATTGTGATGTTCTCCCATTTATTTATTAGTATGTGTAGTGGTCTCATTATTCCCTTATACATTTTTCTATTATCCTTTATATTCTCACATACTAAGAATATTAATTTTTATTCAGAAATCTCTTTCATTATATGTCACAACAATAGATTTCTCCGAAATATCAACACAATAGTATTCTAAATGGGTTAATAGAGAATGAATAACTATGTGAATCATTAATAATCTATCTCTTTATCATTATATTGGATGGTACACATAGTCATGACCCAAATATTACAAATTCATTCTCATAAATTTTCATATCTCCGGAATTATATTTTATTATTGCATCCCATTTTCTAGAAATTCCCACATCATTTAATTGAGAATATTTTATTTTAACCATGAGGGATTGTTGAGAAATAATATAAGAAATTATAGTTGATGTTTCCCTATTAGTGATTCTTATATAAATCCTTTAAAAATTCATCAATATTATATGATTCTCAATTCTAAATAATGATAATGTTTCATGATCCTTTCTTCTTTGAGCATCTATCATTTTATTTTCCATTTGAAGAAGGTTGTGGATTGAGAATTCATAATCCCTAATAATCAATAACCAAAATCACTATTGTAGATTAAGCTCATTCTATATGAATTTATATTTTAGGATCTTATAATATATATATATAAAAATATATGTCACACTTCTCCCCATAAAGATAAATATGAAATATTTTAAATGAAAAGATCAAAAATTAAAACCCCAGATAATGCATGGGATATATTTTTTCATTACATCCAACTTCATTGATGTTTATGAAATCACTTTATCGTTTTTTTATTATTATAAAACCTAATTAATTTTTTATGTATAGATTTATTCCATAAAGAGTTCCTCACTTTTGAGTGTTTTAATACTAGTGCACTGATAAAAATATTTTTCAACTCTTTGATGTAGTCCTCACATTCACTGGACCTGGAAATAATTTATCACTTTTATATCATAATGGTTAGATGGGTTTATTTTTGTGAGAATTTCATGAAAAGTTTCTAGTAATAAATAGCTAGACTAAGGATAATATATATCTCTATTATCAATATTTTCTTGTACCACTATTAAATTACCATTGTCTTGGGAGAAATAATTAATATCACATTATTAGTGATAAAATGACCCATGAAATATTCCTAAACAATTCAGGAATCACATTTACTCTAGTTTTCATATAATTTCTCCCTTCATAAAGTCTTTATCATAGTATTCTAATGCTCCTTATTTTCCACCATTCTCTTATAGTATTTTAGAATATCACTAATAGATACATCCAACAATTTATGAAGGATATATCTGAAGACTATATTCCATAATTAAATTTATATTTATATATAATTATTGAGTCCTATTGGAATAAATATGGAGTCATAGTGTCCAAACCCTGTTCAAAAGGAAGTTTTCTAAATATCTTTCTTCTTCACCTTTAATTGGTCATATCGTGAACAATGATCCACCTTAGAGAATTACTTGTACCCATATAGTGTATAGAACATGTAACCTATTTATGGAAGGGGAAAATTATTCATTATTGTGAATTTTCTAAGATAATGATAGCAAATGAATAGATTCCTTGATCCACCATTCTTCTTAATGAGTAGGACTGGGACACCCCACAGAGTGGTACTCAAGAATATAAATCTCGTTTCAAAATTCTATCATTAGAAATAATTAAGATCCTCCAACTCAATTTTTTCCATTAAATGTGGTATCTTTGATAAAGGTAGATATCCAATAATAAGATCAATTGATAACTCAACCACTCATTCAATAGGTAGACTAGACAATTCTTTAAGGAATACCTCTGGGTCGTCCCTTATAATGGACATGTCTTTGAGCATGATCCTCTCCTTTGTCTCAATAATATGAGGTCGATATGATTTCAAATAGTGAAATAATATCCATAATTGAGTTTGTGATTATAAAAGAGATTAATCATCCATATCACCCCTGTACATAATTGGAGGATGCTTCATGATGTGAAGAGTGATCTTCCTTCCCCAATAGTTGGTGTTGGATTTGTATGAAGCAACTAATACCTATGAAATATAGAATCAAAATCCACCAATGGTTATAAGGAAATATTCTATATGTGGCCAAAAACATATCATTTAAATAGGGATGACTTATATACATTGGACGCAATAATTTCTCCATATATTATTCTCACAGATAACTCAACCTCTATATTTTGTAGTGGTGTTTGATTAGATCTACTAGTAATTAATCATATAAAGAATTAATTAAACCAAAATAAAATTTAATGATCATTATTCATAAATTAATAACTAGTATAACTATCACCACATCATTTTCTGTGTCCACCTAACAAGTAATGATTGCAAATTCCATTATTTTATTAGAGGTTGTTGTCGTAGATTTCCTACAAAAAATCTTAGATTAGGGTAATGACTAACAGAATTACCATTTTATATTAATTTGACAAACTACACTACTTGATGACTGTTTATCTAAACCTTCATTTATTCCACCGCATTTATAGGATTCATCATATCCCTTCTGAAATTTTTATCCAGATTCCTCTCTCTATCAAATTTGATGTATCTCCTAGTTCACCTTAGTCAATTACCAGGATGCTTCTTCCAAAACTTTTGATAAGTGGAATGTTGGATTTTCATTCCATAATGGGATTTATCCATTGATCACAACAAATCAAACTTCATTTTACACATTTTACCTCTCATCCCATGAGTCCACTGAGAGTCTTCGATCTGAATTTATTATTAAGAGGAACAATAAATAATCACATTGTAGATATCAAATTCTCTAATTAACAAGGATTTTTATACACTAATCATTAATCCCAAAAATTAGCTATCCAATTTTCTTTCAGTGTTCAAGAAAATGAAAGAGGCGTATCATTCATACCATGTAATGTTTTCATCAAAATCATTGATATACTCTACATTCTTCTACTCCAGTTTTCGGAACTCCATTTCAAACTCAATATTGAGAGTTTTGGTAAAATATTTATTGGAAAATATTTTCTTGAAATGTTCCCATTCAATTAAATCTATTTCCTCATTAGAAATTGTGTTTTTTTCAATATCCCCCACTAATCATCTTCCCATTCAAAATGGTAGTCCATTAGTATGAATTTCAGTTCTTTAGAGAATTTAAGGACAAAGAATTGATTATCAATGGAGTGAATACATTTTTATTCAATTATGGGATCAAAAGATCAACTAATAATGGGTGGATATTAACATATAAACAATAAAACCACAACATACTTCATCTTATTAGAAGGAGGGTTTACCACATATATAAATTTAGTAATTATAAATATAGATAATTGATAATGTGCTTCCAAGATGTTTTGAGAACCCATTCTAATAACATTTTCCATTTTATTAGGGAAAGCATGAAATCTCCAATCATATTTATTATTGGTGTGAGTTATCCTATTTTCATCCATCAAATAATAATAAGAAAGAATAATTATGGGAGATTCAATAATAATATTAAGAAAATATAAAATGTAATCATTTATCATGTAAGGATAAACTTATATATGGAAATAATATCATAACATGTGATTACCAATGTTTCAATCTAGGTCATCCATGGTGATATAAGTTACCCTATAGTTCTTACTATTTTTTAAAAATACAAATACCCAAATAAAACTGGACCGTACACTGACACTAACTATAACAGTCTTAGACTTTTACACATATTATTATATAATATTAATTATAAAAAATCATGAAATAGAACCATGGAGCATAAATTATAGTGTCTTTGGAGGATAGGGTACATAAAATAGAAACCATGAAATCTAAAAAAACATATATTTTGTAATACCAATAATGATCTCTAAAATTTCATTTATCATTTACATGTTCATAGTAAAACCTAGGGAATTCATAGAAAAATAGGATAAGCTAAAAATCATACTATGGGAATAAACATAGGAATAAAGCATATCACATGAGTTAGAAGGAATACCATGATGTCATAAAAAACAAGGAACACGAATAAAGGATAGTAAGAATAACATATTGAACATCGGAACATGTAACCATAGAATCATTATTATTTGGAAGAAACATAAAACATGTCATAATAATGATTCATGGATAACATCTAAGACCATTTCACATAGTGGACAATGTGCCATAAAGGAATCAGGTTTAATCGTTGTCCAAACGTGAAGTCACATGGGACGAAACATTACCTAATGGATTGAAATTCTATCTGGGAACACCCATCATAATAGGTTCATGCATATTTTTTCCACATGAATAATCAAATATAATGAATAAATATAATGCTTATACATGGATTGAAATGGGTATCATATTAATGTCATAGAAAACAAAGAATGGGTGTTGCATAAAAGTGACCTTGAATGAATGTATTTAAATCATACATGAAAATTAATAAGTGATAAAAGTAATAGACCATGATATTTTATGTTCATTTAATGTGTAAACTTTCAAAAACAAAATTTATGAAACTTTATAAAAGTTACCCTTTAGTGTGGTTTATGAATATATTAATGAGTCTTTAATATTACAAAAAGGAATAATTGTTTTTGTAAAACCAAAGATGAATATATGAATTTTATTTAATGAAAAAAAAAATTTCATAAAAATAATTGGGGATTAGAACAGATTATTGAGTTTATAGGAAAATGAGTCAGGAATTGGTAGGTTTCTTTTAACAGGTCTAGAAAATCGGGTAGAATCAAGAAGAGAACCTTCTAAAACATGTATTTCAAAATAAAAATTGATATAATGGATAAGGATACATATTATTTACAAAATATCTACATAAAAAGGATTATTTATTTGAATTATTTATAATTAAATTAGTTCAAAGAGAGAGAAATCCTATCCCATTGGTAATTGGGATGTTCAGAGAAAATCCCATACCTTATACCCAAATGTGTTCTGCACTTGTACATAATTTTTCGGATAATAATATTAATTCAATTAAATAATAAATTCATAAACTGTAATAAATATATATTTTTTATTATTATATTTTTTTCATTTACAAACTATATAATAATTTATAAAAATCAATTCTTTCATTCTGGGAGTGTTTGTTTTCTTGGTTTTCAAGATTGGTTAACTTGTATAAAAGTATGGAAGTTCATTTAAAATTAGAATAATTATATATAGTTGAAATTATATATTAGTAAGCAATATAAATTTTTTTAATGGAATTATATATCATTTGGTCATATGATATGAAAAATATTCCTTATATGAAATCATAATGATGATGATTTACTTTATTTTAGTCATTTTTACGACCATTAACAAGTTATATCATTTTATTTAATATCATGTTTATATATTGGTTCTAGAAATTTGAATGAATTATAATATTTATTATAAAATATGAGTTATCCATAATGAATTGTTATTTACTCCCAGATGGAGGTAATTTAAAATGAAAATTCATTATCCACAATGTTTGTAAATTGACAAATCACAGACGATGTTTTAATTTTTAGAATAAATCGGAGAGGGTAAGAGGTCAAATGAATGATATTCAATTAACACAATAAAATTATAGTATATATATGAAAAATGAGTTATAATCCAATAATTATAATGGTTAGTGAGCAGGTTATAATTAATGAAAACAAATTGAAATGAAATTAATAAACGAAAAATGATTTTACCCCTTGAATTTCATCTACTTTAAAACCACCATTGGGAAAATTGGTTTGGTCTTTTCTAGAGACCAATGGATCCTGAAACTGGGTAGAGAGGTGAATTAAATTTTGGAATGAATTTGGACAATATTCAAGGATAATAAAGTGTGACTAGAATAGGTGATGAGGTGTTGTATTTATAGCGAATGAGAGGGGTATTTCTTATTATTATATTTATTTTTTTAATTTTGGCACATAATGATCAATATTATTGAAAAATATCACAATTTATATTAAATAATTAGGGATAGTTTGATATTTAGGTTCTTATATAATACATACCTCCAAAATTATTGAACAAGTCATGTATTTAGCAAATATTGAAAATTTTGGTTTTTAAATATTCACAAAAAATTCAATTATTTTAGAAAAAACATTAAAAATCACCCAAACAAATTTTCAGAATTTAGAATTAAAAAATGGAATCTATTTTATAAACACAAATTTCTAAATATAATAAATTTAATTTTTAATTAAAATGATAATTTATTCAAAAAAATACAGATTTTAATATTATAACAAGTTTTTTGGCAATTTAACAAATTAATTAATGTCTCTTAAAATTATATTATAATCATAAGAAAAAAAATTAATTTATGCATATATTTTATTAAAATAAAATTTTCTTTAAATCATTATATTAAATATAAAATTAGGATTAATTATTATGACATTTAGAAATACCTACACTTAATTTTTCATTTTTAACAGTATTATTTACTTTCAGCAGGATATGAATATATAATATTTTCATTCATAAGATACCCCAATTTTATTTATAATTCAATTGGTGTGGTTAATATTATATTGGAAGGAATACTCATAAAAATTGTAACATTACTATTACAACAAACATGTTACTATTACATTTTTATAGGTTCTTTAAATTTTAAAAATAAATCTTATTTCATTAATTTTTCATTTATAAATATAGTATTCTATGATTTAGGATATTTTTGTGTTTTATATTGAATACAATAATTATATGAAGTGAAATATATTTGATAAATGTTTTGTGTTATATATTTGTGCCATAAGATCATTAACATTCATCATTTCATAACCATGAAATGAGATGGGTATCAAAAACATTAAATCATATCATAACATATAGAAAAAATGTCTACTAATCATCTAAGAATCAATTAACCCATGATTCGAATCTAGTTTCATAAGTTTTTTATCCTGGATTAACCCAAGAAAGATAAATTGGTTTCATAAACAACATAACATCTTAAACATAAAACATTAAATGAAATAAATGATAATTATTTACATAGATCATATCCCCAATAAATCCTAAACTATATTAAAGGGTATCATCCTAGCTGGGGAATGATTTTGAATGATAACATGGAGCATTAATCTAATAAAATAACCATTATTTCAAAAAAAACTTAGATATAATATATCATCAATTTTTTTTCAAATATTCATTTTAAATTTATAATTTAATCATTAAAAAACATTTAAAACAATTAATGAGTAAAATAGATTTTCTTATTTGAAAAAATATTATATCATAAAACAGTTTCAAAACCATATTCTTTTAAAATAATCATGGAAACCAACAAATGAGACTTTGGAACAAATTTTAAACACTTTATAAAACATTTATATTATTTAAAATCCATTTTCAGGAAAATTATCTAAAAATATCAAGTAAAAAATTTAAAAATAGTTAAAAAAATATGATTTTCAGAATAAATAAATTTCTAATTGAAGAGAAAAATTAGGCCATATATTCTTAATTTTTTTTCTTAATTATATAATGTACCAAAGAATGGAAAAATGGTAGTGATACATAATGATATAATAAAAAACTAGTGGATTAAAAAAATTACAATTATTGGGTTATGGATCATAAAATTTCACCAATGGAAGCATAATCATAAACAATCCAGATAAACGATGAGATTGTAGAAATAAACTATTATTACCATGGAATCTTTGGATCAAAATACCGATGAATGGATAACATTAAATGAATACTAAAATAAATAAATTATGTATATTCATGATATAACATGTCATTTGGTAGTATATAAATCTTGAAAAATAATATAGGTGGATAACAAAACATGTGTTTGAACGAAGGAAAATAGAGACATAATTTCCTTACAGATTTGGTATCTATTAAATCGTAAAACCCCATAAAATAAGGATCGTAAATTAAATATTTAAATACCCATAAATATAGTTACAAAAATAATTCAATACATTAACCATCAGTATATACACTAGAAAAAAATGATTGATTAATAAGGCATAAGTCTTGCAGAAAAAAAAGTGAAATTAGAATTCCCATTAATACATGAGAAACTTTTGAATCATGAGATCTATGAATGTATAACATAAATTGATATTTTAATATCTTTAATAAATTAAATTCATGATATAATTTTTCAAAGGACATTATATATACCACACAATAATAATATGTGGTGAATGTAGCGTATATCTAATAGAAACTAAAGTGAGAAAGGAAAACCCTAACCGTAAGTCATAACATTAATTATGCACATTAGATCCTCATGTATGATAAAAAATAATTTATTATAAATATATCACAAAACTAATATTTTTATATAATACCATTTAAAATTTTATTAAGAATTTTTCTTACTTATTTTTTAAAAATTCAATATCAATGTTATGTTTTAGCTAATAACTACTTTTTTGTACTTGTTTTGACTTGTTATTCTTGATCCAAAAACATAGATCATAATACATTTGTTTATATAAAGTTAAAAATGGTATTAATATTTTATATATTCTGTAAAAAAGTATTTCTAATTATCTATAAAATATAGAAATATAATATGGAGGACAGTGTTCATAGAGACAGTAGGTCGTACGCACGCGTGAACACATTTTCCATTTTCTTATTTTATTGAAAGAAATAATGTAATAGATATATATATATAAATATTCTAATTGAAATATAATTTTTATTTCATATACATTATATATTTTTACTATGCTCATACTTAATACATTTCATGTAATATATGAACGAATAACAATGCTTTGAGGAGGTGGTAGTCCACACATCCACAAACGAAGTTATCGTATTCTCACATAGTGGAAATCCGGAATTTAGGTGTTATATAATAATTAAAAAATAAAAAATAATTATTTTATATAATATATATGTCATATAAAAACATTTATTATTATTTCCATCTATTTGAGATTGTGATGAAAAAAACGACCCCAGTTCATGATGTAGTTGTCCACCATATATACAAACGATGATTTTTTTTCTCATTTTATGGTAGTGTGTGTAGTTATTGGTGATAAAATTAATAAAAAAACTTATAAGTATTTATATAATATTAATTTAATTATATAATATTTTAATAAAAATAATATATGTTTTTTGAGAAATAAGGAAAACACAAGTGATCGTTGAAGAATGTTACCAATTTTTCTCGAAATTTAGTTTGGGTTAGAAAAAAATAATTACATGGATTTATTTTTTTAAAAATTGAGGATTCAATGATGACATGATGGATTTGTTCGACTTATTTGGGTTGTTTTGGGATGATCCAAAAGTATTTAGAGGTGTGAAGTAGTGGGTACGTTGAGTGTGTTTCTATAGTGGAGGAGTGAGATTCATTAAATATATAATGGTAAAAACTATTGAGAGGTTTAAAATAATTATTGTTAGTCCAAAATGAAATTTAAGGTATTAAATGGGATTTATGGTCGATCCAAAATAACACCACCAAAAAATAAAATAATTTTTTTTATCATTTATACCTTATTATATATGTTTATTTATTTTTTTCATTTTGTTTCATCATTTTCGTAGATGGTTTTCCAGCCTATGAAAATCATCAATTATGACTCAATTGATGTTATAATTAATATAAAATATATATCCAATAATTCTAAAAAATAAAAAAATTATAATAAAAATATTATATGTGATTGAAATTAATTTTAATTGATACACATGGAACAGAAAAAAACATTTCTTTAACCACATATGTGATAATAATGTTTTTAATACTTATGGGTCAATATGTTCATTATAAAAAAAATATCCCATTAATGGATCATATTTGATATATATTAACAATTATAAATCACGTGAAAGAATATTATATATTTCATAATTTTAAATAATTTAATACAATATCATTTATCTGAATGAATTATTAACTAAATAATCAATGAAGTAGCGTTTCATAATCATTTAATGTAATTATATATTTTCTAAAAATTAAAATTAATTACTATTAGAAAAATAAATCACGTATCTTCCAAAATAATATTTATAACCGAACCTATGTAGAAAATTCCATAATTCAATGAATTATATGTGTTAAACTATGAAATTTTCCTTTTATTTACATTTTCCTTATTTAACTTATTATATAAGTCACATTCATTGAATATGAAATATCCCAAAAAATATTGTTCTTTTATTTATGGATGTCTTTCCTAATAATAGATATTTTAATACAATTTATATAGATTAAATGGGTTATTATTTCATTAGAACATTATATTTCATGCATAGATTTGGACTAGTACACCTATGAACAAACACGACATATACACATTAATTAATGGTTTTTATTAATAAAATATATGTTTAATAGTGGAAATTTGGATAAATTTATTTTTCTGACAAAAATTGTACTCTCATTAAAGGATTTAATTTTTTTTAAAATAAAAAATTTAATGGGAATAATAATAAATTTTTCCCAAATGTGATATCATGTAAAAATAATAATAGATGATTTTTAAATTATATCATAGTTTAATGAATCACAATATAATTTTTATAATGGTCTAAATGTTAAATATCATATAAATTGGTTAATTTTCTATAAAATAATGATTTATTTGAAAGATATAAATTTTTACAATAAACTAAAACATTTTGAATAATATTTATTTTACTAAAATTTAATGATTAAAATTATAATTTAAATATAAATGATAAAAAAAATTTATTATGACCGTTAAAACTTTTATGTGTCAGAAATTTTACAATGCATTATCAACCCACTATTATTTTTGATAAATACATATTTTGATTTTTAAAAGTTAAAATTAATATATCTAGAAAATTAATATGATAATAAAACCATCATTGATTGATATCAGCATGTCGAAATTAGTTTATTGTGAATTTATTAGAATTTTCTAATATACTTTATTTTTCTATTTACTGTAAAAATACAATTTGGGTTTTTTATGTTCAATGATATCATAATTATGTATTAATTAACCAATAACTAATTAACCACAATATAAGGCCTAAAATGTTATATTTCATTAATATAAATTATTTTAGTATATTTTAATCCATTTCCAAACCTATAAGATACATTAGAAAGTCTAAAATGAAAACATTAACTTTTAAAATCATTTTTATAGAAAAATTAATATTATATTGTAATGTACGTAAAAAAATTTGATTCAAAGTCCTTGTGATTTAAAATAACTTAATATATTACCCAAATTTCCAAAAAAAAATTGAACAAAATAATGGTCATGGAAAAGGTTTTTCAATTTTCACAACAGATTTCAATGGCATATATTTGTAAATTAATAAAAAAATAACCCACATTATCTATAAATACACAACCAATTATCCATTTCCTTTCACTCGCAATTTATAATTCATCATTTTTTTGCTTTATTTATTCACCTGGTGTCATTATAAAGTGTCCTCAATCCCCCATGTTCCATTTATAATGGAATATGAGTAACTCTTCGAGGTATGGGAATATCCTTCTTTTCTCTTCAATTCAAGAACCAATTTTCATATAATTCTTATATATTTATTATTACTCTATTATATTAAAATTTTTATCAGTGCCTTAGATCTACATTAGGTTTTATCAATGTTATACACTATCTAACTATTATTTTACCCTTTTATATAACCATGTTTAACAACCATTATGTCGCTGAATTTATGTCTCATTTTATCTCATCATCATAAATAATTATATTTTATTTTATTTTTTTAATTAAAACACAACTTCAATTAATAGGGGTATTCACCTAGAAATGAATTTGATTTATTTTATATTAATATTTACAAAAAAATACCCGTACTCCCTATTCATGGGCTAAAAATGAAAAAATGATCCTGTATTTATGCACTTTTGAAACATCACGATTCTAATAGGAAACATTTTCTTTAATTTACATGTGTTAGTTTGGAAATTTTGATTATGATATATGCATAAAAAATTAACTTATAAATATGAATGTTTTTACAATATAGATCTCCAATTCATTGGGTAAAAAGTTTAATCTTTAGAGATGAGAGGTTTTACGATTCATTAGTGAATAAAGGTGGCAATTAGTATTTATAAAACCTTGGGGTGGAACATTATGATATGATTATGAATATAACATTTACATATTATAGAAACATTTACAATTTATGATTCAAATTATTTATTTTATAATATTACTTATATTCATATGATCATTGATTTTTATATTCCTTTCCCTCACATGCCAAGTACTTATTTTGATTACTCCCTTCTTGGGATTTATGCTCACCTATTTCTTTGATGTATTTACCAAGGAAAATATATTGCGTGAAATTATTTATGATGGAATAAAAAATAATTCTCCAAAAATAAATAAATAATATTTCTTTTTATTTTATCCTAATGTTATTCTTGTAATATATACCTAATTTCCATGAAACTAAACCAAAAAGATATTTTGATTTGTTAAATGTGTATAAAGAAATGAAATATTTATATATAAAAAATAAATGATGCCATATTTGTAACCAAATTATAGATTACATTATATATAAAATAAGGAATAAAAAAATATAAAAAAACGTTGGGGAAAATTTTAAATAAAGGAAAACGTCTAAGAATTTGTGTAAAGAATTAAATATGTGGTTATAGTGAAAAGGAAACCTTGTCTGGATATAAACATGTGTATTTGTCTTTAACACAGATACATTTAAGGGTATCACCTAAAATAAACACATTGAGCTTGACTTGATTGGGATCTAGTGTTTAATAATAGGCCATAGTGACCTCATGGTTTAAAACTACCAGGGAAAATTCTTTGGTTAATCACAAGCTTTTACAAACCATTATCAAAGATATAAAGATAATGTAAAACTTTCATTACGATTTAAGTATATCATTCAAGATGCATGATATTTGAAAATTTTAACATTAACCATTCTTTAAGAATATTTAAATATTACTAACGTCGGGGAAGACCCTGATAATTAGAATTAATGGTATCAATAATTAATTGAAAACTGTGTGGAGAAATTTTCATTAGGGGAGGAGGAATATAATGACCTGAAAAATGTACTTATTTTATTTATGGATCAATTTCCTTCAAATAACATTTTATTTTTTTACAATTGATAAACATATAATTACTTTTTATTTAATGGGATCATCATACACCATGAATAAATATTAAATAATAAAAAAATTATCAACAATGGGATATACACCTTAATTAATTGTTTTTCTTAATAAAATAAATGTTTAATTGAGATGAAATTGATAAATTGATTTTTGAAAGAGTAAAAATACATTTTTGAAATGATGTAATTTTTTTATAATAAACTAATATATTTTTAATAATCACAAATTATTTCTAAATGTGATTTCATCTAATAATAAAAATATATGATGATAAATGATATAATATTTTAATGAATCTCAATGTAATTTTTATAGTGGTCCGAATGTTGATTAACCTACTATATTGTTAATTTTCATTAAAATAAATATATAATTAAAAGATATAAATTTTTATTATAAAATATTGTATTCTAAATAATATATTTAATGTTAAAAACCCCTTTTGAAAATATAAATTATAATATAATTTCTTTAGGTCCATGAAAATTTTAATGTTTCAGAAATATTACTATGCAATATCAACAGAATATTTTTTTTAATAAATAATTGTTTTTATATTTAAAACATAAAATTATTTAAATTATATTATTATTATGAAAAAAATAAACTTCATTTTTGAAATAAACACATCATAATTAGTTCAGGATGAATTTATGAGAATTTCATAAAATACCATATTTTTTCATGAATAATAATTATATAGTTTGGGTTTTTTATATTTTTAATGGATTCAAAATTAGTTGATAATTATGCAATAAATAACTAAAAATAGTATATTACCTAAAAAGTCTTATTTTATTAATAAAATTTATTTTGATAGGTTTTAATGGATTACCAAACCTAAAAGACCCTTTCCTATGCCTTAAATGAAAACATTAAAAATAAAAATATTATTTCGTTGAAAATATACATTTCCAACATAAAACAGGTAATAAAATTTTATTGTCAATTATTTTATGTTAAAATAACTTAGAATAGGACCCAAATGTCATAAAGCAATGGAAAAAACCATGGGTAGGCCAATGATTTTTTATTTTTCACATCCTAGATTTCTAAGGTATATATTTGAAAATTAATAAACAGATCAAACATATTTTATCTGAATACCCACCCATTTAATCATTTTCATTCACCCCCAATCAATATTCATTTATATTTAGGTTTTTATTGATACCATGGAGAACTCCCATGGTTTCCACAATACCTCAATTCTCCATTCCTAAATAATTATATGTAACTCTTAAATGTAAGGGAATTATCATTATTTTCTCTTCAATTCAAGATCCTCTTTTCTTGTATTTATTATAAATTTTATTTTTTAATCTCTTATATTAAAATATTTATCATTTCAATAATTAAAAATTATTTTTTATTAATGGGATACCATTTTCCCCCTCTCATACTACACTTTTCTAAAACAAACCTTTACACCCATTATGACACCCAATTTACATCTCAACTTATCTCTTCCCCTTAATAAATTTTTTTTATTTTATTCTTTTGAATACCCAAACCTGTTTCCATTCAAGGGGTATTAACCTATATGTGAAGATTATTGTTTTTTATTTTGAGTATTTACAAATAAGAAAAAGACAATCCATTTTCGTGGGATAAACTTGACATAATGATCATATATTTAAGCACTTTTTAAAATTAATGATTCTAATAAGAAACAAGTTATTTATTCTCCACATGTAATTTATAAATTAATTTATTATGATCAATGTGTCTCACATTAATCAATACATGTTAAGGTTGTTCCATTATATCTCACTAATTTATTAGGTAAATAAGTTAATCTCTAGAGATTAGATGTTTTATGATTCCTTGGTGAATAAACTTGGTAATTATGATTTATGACACCTAGGGGATTGTCCTTGGTGATATTCTTATGAATTTATCATTCAAATATTGTATCACTGTTTACATTTTATGATTCACATTAATAATTTTATTATATTACTCATAATCACATAATCATTTCTTGTTATATTCCTCTTGATCACATGCTAAGTATTTCATTCGTTTATTCCCTTATTAGGATTTTTTATTACCCATTTCATTGATATATTTCCACTGAATATGAGATTTAGCGATATATCTTATAATGGGATAAAAAATAAGTAAAAATTATTATTTATTAATATATATTTTTATGTTATCCTAATGTAATTCAGTTAATATGTACCTAATTTCCATGAAACAAAAACAAAATGATATTCCCATTTGTTAATATTGTATTATAAAATGAATTATTTATTTAATAAAAATTATGGATTCCATATTTGAATATCCCAATAAATCATGAAAATAAAGCCTAAGGAGATGGGGGTTGAAATATCTCTAGCAAATGGGTTTTGTATACGTTTTAGGATGTTTATAAACCTAATATTCTAAGTCTAATAACTAAGTATGTGTATTATTAACATAATGACAATAAATAATTTTAACTTCTTTCTCTATTTAATTTTCTAAAATAATATAGGTGATCTTATTAGATTAAAAATTTGATACTAATTCCTAATATGTATATCTGTTTTTGAAAACATAAGACAAATAAGTGGCCAAAATTAATTTAAAATTGATCTTGATGAGGCTACGAGACATTGGGTTTTTAATGGGAAATGTTCAAATGAGTTAAATATATTTGTATCCAATTTTATTTTGAATTTTTTTTCCAATTACCTATGTAAAAACCTTGACCCAATTATCCTATAATTTTTATATGTTTTATTATAATGTAATAGATACAAGAGATCAAATCATCGAGGATCGAACAATTTAATAGCATTGAAGAAACTAGAGACATATAAGGTTCCCATATAACATTGGCAATTAATCATATTCCATAAAAATTAAATTAATGGTATTTTTCTCACTTATTCAAATATTTCATCATCACGACTAGGGAAAGGAAAAAAAATAAAAGGGTATGATCAAACACTCAATATGTTTTAAGTAAAATATGAAGATGAATCAATAATAAGTGAAGCATAATCAGCAAGAAATAATTAACCTGTTAATATAAATAACTAAAAAACACATACAGTATAATAAATAAACTAATAAGAAACTTTTATGCATAAAAGTTTTCATATTGAAAATAATTTAGATAATAATAATAAATTTTTAAATTAAGTCTATGTTAAATTAATTGACGTCAAGTATCAGGAACATGAACTATAATACCATCAAGATGGTATAATTCTGTGTTTATTAGCCAGACTGATTCTTCTTGGAAACAAAAATTAAGGGTTTGTTACCAAATTTCATTATCTCATAAGACTACTGATACATCTAAGGGCTATCTATAACTAGGACCCACATGTAGGTCTTGCATTAATCGGTCCCCAACCCATATGGCTTGCATTATACGGTACCCAAACTATGTCATTCTATTACATATAAATTATTATATATTAATTTGTTTAATAAGTAACATTCTTTATAATTATATATCCTTGTTAAATAAATGATATATATTTATCAATATTTTATAGATAATCAAATAACTATCAGTTTTAATATCGTGAATGATATCAAGATAGAATATCCCTTTTCAAAATAGACACAAACTATTCAACATGATATGGTAGATAAAAAAATAATAGATAAATCATAATATTAAATGGAGGGGGGTAGAAATAGATCAAAATAATGTAATAATATTATAGATAAATTATTTAAATAAATACCATTTTTAATTTGGAATGATGTGTTATTAAGGAAAATCATATGTATTTTTCATAAAATTATATGGTAAATATGTATGTCCTAGAAAATAAAATTTAATAAACAATACAATTATGTTTTGTCATAAATTATGTCCAAAATTAAGTAAAAACAAGTAAAAAGTGTTTTATAATACATTAGAAATGATCCTCTTTAGTAGTGTTTACGGAAAATGATAATGAGTATTTATAGAAGAAATGGTATGATTGTTTATTTAAAAAGTTAAATGATAAAAGATAGTTATTCATGTTTAAATTATTGATTATTTAATAAATATTGGAAGCTTAAATCAAATTATGGATAATACTTGAAAATGGAAATGAAATTGGGGACTTCCCTTAAATAGGGCTTTATTTTTAGGATGGATTGAAAATAGAATCCTTATAAAAAATGAATTTTACCATGAAAAAAAGTTGAAATGATCTGGATAAATGGTTTAAGAAGATGTAAAAATAATTTATAATAAGTCTATAAAAATAATTATGGTTTACATTCAGTTGAAAAGAGAGAAATCATAACCTAATTGAAAATTGTGGTTCAGGGAAAATCGCATACCACTTTGTAATCAATTTAATTATAATTTTCATAAAATTGTTATTCATAAAATGAACCATTGAATAAAATTATTTTTAGAAAATTCATTATATGATACATTAATGTATAGTATATATACAAAAAAAAATTAAAATGGAGGTGAATAAGTCATATACCACAAAAATAAAAGTGAGATGAAAAAACCTTTACCTTAAGACAGAATGTGTTATTCAAATGATCATAATGTCCTAAATAATATGATTAAATACATTAATTTATTTACTAATAAAATTATATATATATATATTATCTATTATAATTTTTTTGATTTCAATAATTTCTTTTTTGATGTGTTATAAGAAACAATTTTATCATGGAAAAATCGTTTATTTCCTTGGTTTTTATGATCAATTAACTTGTATACATGTATAGAAAACAATTTAAAATGAAAATATTTGTCCAAAAATTAAATTAAATGTTGTATATGAAATTATATAATTTTAAATATTTATATATTCAATTTGGTTATATTGTTGAATCATTAGATAAAACGTTATTGGTGATCATTTATATTATTTCAGAGGTTTTATATCATCACGAAATAGTATTGTTTTATTAATTAATATTATGTATATATATTAGCTATAGAACTGAAATAAGATGTAATAAATTTATTATTATTTTTCTAACCATAAAATGGTGTTATTAACGTCAATTAATTCATAAATTATAAAACAAGAAAAGGTTGTCCATGAAGGTGGTAAATCGCCACCTTTTAGACAATACTTTCATTTTAAGAATAAATGGAAGAGGTGAAGGAAATTTTTCATATATTTTCTATTTACCTAATAAAAATATCGTATATATAAGATAATCAACTAATCATTATTTTTTGGATATGGGAGGTTGTGTAAATATAATAAAATAAAATAAAATAAAATAAAATGGAAGGGAAGGATTAAGGGTTTACCAATTAAATTCCACTTCATAAGAACCTTTATAAGGGACTTAGGTTTGGTATTTTATTGAGACCATTGGATCTTATAAATGGGGGGTGATAATTGGTAATATTATTGGGTAGAAATTGGACATGTTTAAATTATTTGGTGGTGTAAGGAGATGTGGTAATGAGGAGTGCTATTTACAATGGAGGAGAGTGGAGATTTTTTATTATTCTAATAATTATTTCATTATTTTGGATCAAGACAAAAAATTGGGATTATTATTCTGAATAAATAAATAATATAGTGTATTTGATTTCGAACCAATGATTCTTACACCATCCAAACATCATATATGACTCAATAATTTATGTATTTGGCTTATACTGTAAATTAAAATATTTCATTATTCACAAAATTCAACTATTCATGAAAAACAAAAAAATATCACCCTAACATGTTTTAAATGATTAGATTTCAAAAATAGGTTCTATTTTATGAAAATAATTTCTTCCAAATTAAAAATATATTTTTTAATTAAAATCATCACTTACAATAAAAATAAAAAGTTTAAATTATAACTAGTTTATAACACTTTCAAAAATTAACAAATGTCTCATTAAATTATCTATTAAAAATAAGAAAAAAAATTAATTTCTGATTTTTTTGAAAATAAATTTTCTATTAAATAATTATATTAATTATAAAATTTTTTATAATTATTTATTTTTTATAAAACAACCAACACTTAATTTATCATTTTCAAAAATTTTATTCCCTTATATTATACAATAATTATATTATATTTTAATTTACAAGATTCCTAAATTTTATTTATACATTCATAGGTGAGGTCACTATTCTATTGGCCGAATTACTATTCCTAAGGGTCACGTTACTATTCAAATGTTGAGTTTCTATTTCATTTTTATATGTTACTTAATTTTGAGAAAAAACTTCTTATTTCATTTAGTCTTTATTTATAATGTTTTATTTGTGTTCTATATATGATTTTATATGATTTACACTATATGAAATAATGTTGTTTTATATGTATGTCATAAAATAAATTTAATTTATTTATGATGGTACATAATATAAAATCATGGGGTGTTATATTCTTCTCTCCTTTAATAAATTTCCAACTCGTAATTAGAAATTGTACGAAAAAATAAAAGGTTTATAATTCAATATTTTATTTATGGGAATCCCACATTGAAAACAGTTTTAATGAAATATCCTCTTAATTAGAGGAAATTGGAATAGGGACACCACAAAACATGTATTTTGTGTAGGAAATAAATATTGGAATGTAATAACATGGACATGAAAAATAAGTATAACTATCAAGATCTGATGGTGTGTAATAGATAACATGGTCATTAGAAATTTTACACTCACAAAACTGAAAATATAGTTATTTTTTAAAATACAATATATTTCTCAGAGTCTAATTTTAAAAGATAATTTTTTTTTCAAAAAATGATTTACCTATTGTTGAGGGATTCATTTAATATTCAGATTAGAAAGTTATAAAATAAACATAACAAAATAAATTCTTTTTCATAACAATAATTTCATTATTTTTTATGCATTAATATATTTTCACTTCAACCCTTACACCTGGAAATGAATTTTCAAGATGATATTTTTCATTATTAAATCACTTTTAACAAAACCTATTGTCCATAATTCATTCCATCAATCTTTAAATGTTTACTAAAACTAATAAAGATCAAATATGTTATCAATTAATGATAATATTATATGTTTAACTAGATCAATTCTACATGTACTAAATCATAAGACATGTCCAAAATATTTCTTCCCACATTCAATGACCAATAATTTTTGATGGAAGGTCACTAAATTTCTAAAGTATAAAAATAATAATATTATCCAAATAATGTAGCTTTTAATCCCACATATCAAATATATTATTACCTTGATCACCATTAAACCTTAATAAAACATGTATGCTTCCCTGAGTAAAAACGTAGGTTTTCGTTAAGTCCACACATATATTAATAATTTAAACCATCGGTTCATTAACCACCATCATATTCACAAATAATATCCCATTAACATATATTTATTATTATCTCAATCATCAAGAACATATTAATAGTTAACTATCCAAAGATATTTCTTTTAAAAAATATCAACCTATAATTATATCCCTTATCATGATTAAGATTTTATTCCTCAAAAACATCTAATTACTTATAGAATACATACTATAATACAATCCATATATATATCTCATGATTATTATAGAAAAATTATTATCAATAAAATATTCAAATAACATAATTCTTGTATCCAAACACAAGTATATTAATCATTTGTCATTCTATATAGTAATAATATAATCTTGACTGTGCTACATTTTCCTTATTTTTTTATATTCTTTTAATGGTTGATACATTGATTCGTGTAGTGTCCCATCTCCTTATAGTTGAAGAACTGAACATTGTAAAATAATTTCCTTTCCTTAAAATCATGAGCATTGTTTCCAGGTTCTCTACAAATGAATCATACTCATTTTCTTATTAACCGTATAAAAATGTATTCCCTTCCACAGTTATCATATGTGGGAAAATTCATTTTTCTTATACTCCTATTATCTATCGTCTTCACAAATTCCAAAAACTTCTATTCCTTTCGTTTGAAGAAATTAGTGATGGATATTTATTTACCAATCTTATTAGACCATGATATTATTTACTTATATGATGATAATATTTTTCAGCCTATTCCTTTATAATGATTGTCGTATGATAATAAAAGATGTTATCATTGTCACTCTTTAGATCCAGTACACTGTTGTGGTTTTCACTTTTCAGCTAGGTACCATTTATAAATAATAGAAAACACAATATTAGATCATAAAATTATGCCACATAATGTATAATCCCAAAATATGTGAAATACATAACATAAGTTTATTTATTTTTATATAATATCTTTATAGTAAACATGGTTTGACGGGTGAAATATTTACGTTTAAATCAAACATTTTGTTTTATAAATAAAATGATAATTATCCTACGAATTAACCTAGGAGTGTCAAACAAGGTGCATAGTAAGGCATATTGTTATGTACTAATTTTTTTTCGATTTTGGATGGATGTACCTTGTAATGGTTGTAACCCATTGGTACATCTATGTTAGATCAACATCCACTTTATGTATCTAGATAATGATGTATTACTCAGAATCCCCACTTAATATCTACAATACCTAAATTATAGGATGTTATTATATGATTATAATCAATGTATATATTATAATTATTCTGCCTAATGTATGTTTTATAAATGTAGTTCCTTTTTTTTCTAAAAATCATCTGATACCAACTATAACAACCCAGACCCAAATATCCCAAAGTTAGTGGTGTATTTATTACTATGGCATATATATAAAATAGATCACATCCCCATGGATTGACTATTTTTTAGTCTTAAAGATACTAGAAACATACATGGATCCATTTTTTACATTGGTAATTAAAAAAAGTAAATAAAAATAGAAAATAAACCATGTATTTCCACATATTAAAACACTTCATCTTCACAACCTAGGGAAGGAAAACAAGTAAAATGTTTTGATCAAAGGCTCTGTGAGGTTTATATACATAAGGAACACTAATTGATAACAAGTGATCCCAAATTATTAAAACATAATCAATATGGAACTCTAAATGACTGAAAATGTAGCATACAAAAAATAAACTAAGAATAAAAATGTTTTTATATATTTTTCTACAGTGAAAATCCTCTCGATAATAATAACAGATTACAAAAAGAATGCAATGCTTAATTATTTGATATCACTTATTTGGATGAAGAACTGTAATACCATTAAGGAGGTTTAAGTCTCAGTGTAAAAAAATAGATGATTCTTCTTGAAAAAAATATAAAAGGTCTGTCTCTTACTATTTTCTTCTCATGAGATTACCAATGCATCAGTGGATATCTATTATAGGACCCCACCAATAGGGATTAAATTAATCAGTACCAAACCTATAAGTATTTCATTAAATTGTCCCCAACCAATGTTATACCAATCCAAAGAATACATATATATATATATTCATTTATTTAATACATTTTTGACCAATCATGAAATGTATGTATTAAATAAAATATATAGATTTATCAATATTTTCTGGATAATCATATAACTATTTTGAGTGATATGGTGAAAGGCATCAATATAGAACTTCACAAGCCAAAATATTCATAAACCATTCATTATAATATTGAATATGGAAACAAAAAACAAAAAACATAATTTTCAATAGAGGATTTCTAAATAAATGAAAACAATCATATAAAATCATCACGAAATTCATGATTAAAAAAATCGTTTTTCTATAATAGAAGACATAGTACTTTTGGAAAATAATTTAGTTTTTTATATAATCATATTATAAACATTTATATCAATGAAAATAAAAGTGAATAAAAAAAATATTATGTTCTTGGAATAAATAATTTCCAACTGAAGTGAGAATATGTAAAAAATATATTAAGAAACTTAAGGATAGAGCCTCTTTAGTGCAATTGAAGGAAAATATTAGAGTATATAAAACAGATAATGTACAATTGTTTATATAAAATTATAAATACACAATATTTTTTATCAATATATAATAAATTATTTTAGAAATTTTTTTTGAATATTAAACCATATTGTGGTTCTTAATTGAAAATGGGTATGTAATTAGAGAGTTCCCTTAAACCGGGTGTGCTTATCAAGAAGAATTGAAAAAGAGAAGTTATAAAACATGATGATAAACATCAAATAAATACGTAATTATATAGATAAATTGGTTTAGAACATATAAAATGTTTTTATAAGAATTATATAAAAATTAAAAAGGATTACATTGGGTTAAAGAGAGAGAATTTGTACCATGAATGAAAAATTGAGGTTCTGGGGGATTCCCTTATGAATTTGTAATCAATTGAATCAAATGGCCCATAAAATTAAATATTATATAATGGAACTCCAAATTCAATGAAGTTAAGTATATTTAATATATTATACAACAATTCTCATTATACATATACCAAAAAGAGGAAATAATGTTTAATAAGGAATACCTCATAGAAATACATGTGAGATTAGAAAAACCATAAATTATGTTCGAATGTGTTCTGAACTTGATATTAATGTTCTCGATAATCAGATTAAATCCATTAATTAACTAATTCATAAAATTTTCTACATTTATTTTATTTATTATTATTTTCTATTTAATTTATGGCCAATTTAATGAGTTATAATATACAATTTTATTATTTGGAAGCATTCATTTCCTTGGGTTTCATGATCAATTAACTTATATACATGTTTGGAAGATCAAAAAAATAAGAATAGTTGTATTTAATTTAAATTAAATTTTATTGATAAATTTACATAATATTAAATGGTTATATATTTGATTTGGTTATGTGGACGAATCATTAGATAAAGCATTAGAGTTAAAAAATTTGATTTTTTTGGAATTTTCCCCATCATCGCAAACTTGTTTTCTTTTGTTAATTAGTATTATGTATATATATGGGCTACAAATATTAAAAAAGAATTAATAATTTTTTTTATAATCTGATTTTTCAAATGAAATGGTTTTCTTACCATCTATTAAGAAGTAATTGAAAAATGAATATACATCATCCACAAAGGCAGTAAACCGACACCTCACAGATAATGTTATTTATTTTATGAAAAAACAGAAGAGGATAAGAGACTTGATGGTGGATTTTCCAACTAAATAAAAACTTTATTATATATATATATATTTGATAATGGAGTTATCAAGAATTTGTTGATAGAGGCGGTTAGGGAAGGATAATAGTATAAAATAAAATAAATGTAAATTAAAAGGAATGATTTAGGGTTTTACCATATAAATCCATCTCCTTGAGAACCTCCTTAAGCGACTCATATTTTTCATTTAGTGACACCAATTTTTCATAGATTTGCGAAGGATACATGAGAAATTTATTGGGAAAAATTTTACCAAGATTTAAGGCTTTGGTGGTGTGAGCAAAAGAGATGGAGACACGTGCTATTTATAGGGGAGGATAGGGGTGTTTTTTGATTTTTTTAATCATTATATTATTATTTTATCTCTTGAAAAGGATTAAATATGATTCTTGTGACTAAATTAATTAACTAGTGCATGTGAGTTCTAAAAAATTGTTCTTTCATCTATCATTCACCAATTGTTAATTAATAATTCCTGTATTTAGCATATACCATAAATTAACATATTTCATTATTCACAAAAAGTTCAATTGTATTGTTTCTACTAAAGTGCTACATTAGAAAATCTAAATTGATTTAATTAAACATAATACTGGTCTAGTGAAAGTATGGGATCAATCCACATAATGATGTTGTTATAATATTTTGTTTTCCTGGTCTTTAAATAACTAGGTATAGCCTGCTATGATTTAGAGTCGATGTTTTGATGTTTTGATGTTTTAATGATAGAGTAATTAAACTTTCAATCGATTGATACTTTACTTAGAAGATAAAATTAAACACCAAAAATTTGATTCTTGATGAAAAATAGGAAGAATATGTGTAGGTAGTGGATTTTAAAAGTTGTTATTAAATCAATTTTCTTATTGCATAGGGTTGTTCATAATAACTCTGATCTATGGGTTATGAATGTCACAGAACCCACATGGTCTGGTGTGTTTTTTATAAAACATTAGAATCTAATTCTATGGTCTAGAATTTGATTTCTTTTAATTTTATAAATTTCATCCATTTTGAGATGAGAAGTATATACTATGATCATGGATATTCTTGATAGTAATTCTTAAGAAGATATCTAGAGATCATGTGCATGGTTTCATATGATACTTTTTGTGATATTTAGAAAGTATTATTAAGGAATTATGAGAGAAGAATGAATAACATTAGTATAATATAATAGTTGACAAAATACAACCCAAAAATTTCATATAGCCCCAACACATAAGGGATTTAGTTACTCATGGAGTAGCTAGTTACTAATGTACTTGGGATACATAAATGAACGATTAAAAAGGTTTGGAGTGATGGTCATCAAGAAGGTAGCACTGAAGAACCTTCAATTATCTCTTATCTCCTTATCTACTCTCTCTTCTTCTCTTCTCATGCATCTCTAGAAGTCACCCCCTTAGTCTATCATGGAATTAGTCAGTCCTTAAAATGGATGGCCCGCACTCTAATTTATAGTATTTTGGAATACATGTCATGTACCCGAATATACATAGCCCATACTCTAGTCCACACATTATGGCACTCTTTTCTCATATGGTGGGTGAGATACCTCGCAGCCCTTGACATGGAATATAACGCCACCTAGTAGGTGGAGGTACACAACTTATAGTGCCTCCCTACATGGCGTGTGATACTTATGATCAGCCACAAACTGATTCAATAAGGGACGGCATGGCATGAATATGGTAATAACATGATGTGTATACTTTGGAAAACAACTTGGGCATGTATCCAGTCCCACTGATCTGTTTCTAATGTAATAGTACATAACTTGTGTAAGAAGTGCACTCCATGTATATTTGAATTTTTGTTCTGATCCATTCCGGATTATTAACATTTGATGGAAAACACCGAAAAGTCATCATAATCACCTATATAAAGAATTTTATCCACAATACAATCAATATTTGGTGAAAAATAAGTTATTATTATCAATAATATATATGAAAAAGTATAAACAAACCGGGCACATATAACACCCCCACTTAGTCATTTTCTAGTCCTCAAGAAAAATCTCAAAATAAAATCAATTGTATCCATACTCAAAAAGGGAATCATGCAAGTAATTATAATTATAAATAATTTATCCATAGAAGAATATTTTATAAGGCACAAAACATATTTCAATTCCATATATATTCTAATCAAGCATCATATGTAATTTAATTAAAAATTTACATCCCCATTGAGATGAAGTTACTGTGTTTTGTGTTTATATTTTTTAATTAACTGGGGGAAGTCTAATAGAATTTATAAGTGATAAATTGATGTTTTAATGATAGAGTAATTAAATGATCAATTTCATTATAAATTACTTTTTATGATAAAATAAAACACAAAAAATTAAATTCTTGATGTAAAATGGGTAGAATGCATCGTGGATATGGTTTTTAATGGTTGTTATTAAATCAATTTTTCAATAAGCTTGTGTTGTTCGTAATGACTCAAATCTATGGGTTATGAATGTAAAATAACCCATTGGTCTAGTGAGTTATGTGTAAATGAATAGAAACTAATAACTTGGTCTAGAATTTGATTTCATTTAATTTTATTAATTGTTGACCTTTTGAGACGATAATCACATCCAATGATGATGGATTTTCATAATCCTAATTACTTATAAGATCCGTAGAAATTCCTTTATTGGTATGATACAATATTTCTAGTTATATTTAGAACGAATTATTATGGAATTATAAGATAAGAAGGAATAACACGAGTACCATTTAACAGTTGACAAAATACATCCCATAATCGTCCACAACCCCAACACATAAGGAATTTAGCTACTCATGGAGTAGATAGTAACTAAACTACTTGTCATAGCCAAATTAACCATCAAAAAGATTTGTATTGATGGTTTTTTGGATGTTTTCACTGAAGAACCTTCTCTCCCATCTTATCTCCTTCAATTCTCTCTAATTTTTCTTTTCTCAGGAATCTGCAGAATTTTCCCCCTTAGTCTCACTTGGAATGATTTTTTCCTAAACATGGAGGGCCTTCCATCCAATTTATAGTATTTAGTAATCCATTATGTGTACCAAAATGTAAACAATGTGTACTCTATTCAACACAATTTGGACCTCTTTTTTCATCGGTGGGTGAGCTACCTCATGGAATGTAACATGGAACACAACACCTCTTGTTAGGCAGAGGTATACGATGTGTAGTATCACAATATATGGAATGTAATATCAATCATCAGACATGAACTGCCTCTATAAGGGATGACACAATAGGTATATGGGAATCACAAGTCTTGTAAACATTGGATGGAAACATGGGTGTGTATCCAGTCCTATCAATCCATGTATTGGAAAATAGTACACAACGTGTGTAATAAGTAGATGCCGTATACATTTGAATTTTGGATCTGATCATTTCCCAACTTGTGACATTGGATAGAAAACTCCTAAAAATCATCATAATCGACAATATAATGAATTTTATCCACAGAACGAATGATATTTGGTCGATTTTTTTAAGTTCTTTTATATATATGATAAATTATACACAAACTAGGAACATAAAACTCCCCCATGCTTAGTCTTTTTCTTCCCCAAAAGCAAAATATAAACCTCAAATCAATAGAATCCTTACTCTAAAAATGGAATCATTCAACTACTTATAATTTTAAATACTATATCCATATTATAATATTTAAACATTCCCAAAAAATATTTCAATTCCAAATATATTCTAATCATGCGTCAAATATTATTTAATTATAAATTTGCATCCTTGTTCGTCCATATTATTTAACATTCCATAAATAAACATTCAAATTGATGATTTACAAGACCAAAAAGTAGCACACTCATCCATATAGATTTATTTTATATGAGTTATGATCAATCTTAAGTATATGCAATCTATCTATAGGCTTTCAAATGTTATCATTAACCTCTTCTGATGTCAAATCACAAAAATCCGGAGGGCTTTCAATAAGGTTCAAATGTAACTCAAAAGAATGTTTGGTATGTAATGATGATAAGTAATCTCAAGGGATTATAAAGGATTCTTATTTCATAAACAATAATTCATTATATTGGAAAATAAATATTAATTAAAATACAGTCCCCAACCATGTTCTCTCAATGAGTATCATTACCATGATATTCCTCTATCAATATGGGCTCATAAACAATGAATGAATTTGGCACCACTTTTTAAATTTTTTATAGGGACCACTAATAAAAAATTAAATATTTTTATTCAAACCTCTTATAACCAAAAGAATAAGTGATAAACTCCCCACACATAAATATATTGTTTCTTTGAAATATAACACGAATGACAAAAAATCTATCTCAAAATATCAAATGAATAATCATGAAACATTATGGAAGAATATGGGTTTGAATGGAAATAGGCCTGTAATGTAGTTTCCTAATAATGAAATTAATTTTCCCTTAGGTTTTTAAGAAGATCAGATGTATGGTATGTCTCATTGTCTAACGGGCTAAAAACAATCAAATGATTCAATAATTTTAATGTGACTCAAAAATAATTATGTTTTGACGAGAAAAACTAGAATGTTTTTCAAGTTATGCATATCCCAAAAATATCCCTAGAATGAGGGTATAATAAATAATATATCAAAAAGGATAGGAATGCCTCTCATGAATGACTGAAAATAAAATTTCCGTCCAGTCATGAAATGAGTACAAATGAATCGTCTAATAGATGTAAATTTCCAAGACATTAAATCCAAAGTCAAATTATATTAGCAATAATTTAATAATAAATGATAAAAAATATAATTTTAAAATTTTCATTTTGTGTTATAATTATTTATAATTATAATTAGTCAAAAATTTACCTTAATTTAAAATATTTCAACTATCTATGATGTCTCATAAATCATTTCAAGGAAAATACTATTGTAGTCAGTGACCCTCCCCCACACTTAATACAACAAATGGCCCCCAAGTGAAATACCAAGGAAGAAGAAAGAATATGGGGAAATAGTGAGTATCATATGAGGGTAAGTAATAAAATTATTAAATACAAAGTATACTGGAAAAATAAAAACAGAAAAAAACTCCCCTTCTGGTGAATGGAAAAATGTGGATATAGTTGAAAAAGACTTGGCCAAGGAACTCAAGAAGACATGTGACTGTCAAGGGAATGTAATATGAAATCTATAGATACCTACATCATCACAACCCAAGAATAGAACAAAACAGATATATATAATTGAAATATATATTAAAAAACAGTCACTAGGTTGCCATAGAAGAGGAATCATCTGCAACAGTGGAATCCGCCAAAGAAGAAAGAACTCCAGCTGAAACTAGAGGCATGGGCTAAACAATATGATTAGAAGGCATGTCAGACACTATAAGCTCAACAGTGGAGGTAGTAATAGGGAAAATAGTAAATAGAAAAACAAAATTTGTTGCAAGAGCTATTAATGGTGGCTATGTGGCAGAAGGCTGAGGCGAAAATAGATGTACAAACACATGAGATGTCATAAGTAAGGAAAGGACAACGTGCTGGAGGATAAGAAGAAAAATACCCTCTATTCGTGATAGTGTATGAGAGAGGTATGCCTGGTGGTGATGAATAAGGTCCAGACGTCAGTCCATCTCAGTTAGGCAGAGGGTGGTGGGGAGATCAGTCGAAGGTGCAGGAAGAGGTGAAGAGGTGTATGGTAATGAAGAAGAGAGGGTGGTGGAAAAAGAAGGAAGGATGGAAGAAGCTGGGTGGGGTCATACAGGAACATCTGCTAGTGGATTTGGGGAGGGGGTGGTCCTAGTCAGCAACACCAATAGGAGAATTTGGGTAATCTGTCACCCTAGAAGGAGGAGGGGCATCCTGCACAAGCCTGTACATATCCCTCCATCGCTTGACCATACTCAAGATAATAATCATGTGAAAGTAAAGACAGTAAGGAGAGACCAAGGGGGCATGAGGGAGAGAGGGTTCGAGACACTCAACCGGTGTGCCAGGGTGGAGGCATAGAATATTTCATTTAGGGTGCCCTCATGGCCGTGAATAAAATAATGGAAGTAGGTGGCAGCAATGTAGGGGGTTCAGGTTTGTTTTTCTAGACAAAATAAGTAAGGATATAAATATCCAATCTTTACTTGCCTCCCATATCCTTATGGTGAGTAAAAATAATGGAGCTAATTCACCAATGGGGGAAATGAAGGGGGGAAGAAATGATGAGCATGCTCTTCTGCGATGAGGTGGTGTACTTTTGGTTAGGCCCACCAAACTCCTGACCCATAGAAATGATGTCAGAGTGCTCAGGGTAGGTAAGGGAGTATATCATGTGGTGGGTTGGTAGCATGGGGGTTGAATCTACATTATTGGCTAAAATCTACAATGGTAAAGGAAAAGGGAACCCCCCTAAACTGAAAGTGAACAAGGATAGCTATATCGGGGGGCATCTGATGGAAGGTGGGCCCATAATACTCATGTTCACTATGAATTCACAAAATAAATCCCTATAAGTTGAAGTGATGACCTATAATTCCACATTGAGATGTATATTTCCTAAGAGCATCTCAATCTCCTCAAAAATTCCCCGGTGTGGGGGAACACATACGTCCATATAGAGGCTTCTGAACTGGACAGTGGGATGGGGGAATCACATCAATCAATCTGTCGTAGGATGACCCCCAAGAATGACAATGTATATATGCGGCTGAAGGTGGGTAGTGGTCAATGCAGGCAGTGGTTGAACTGCTAGATCCAGAGTTGATGGTTCGTCCGTAGTGGTTGGATGTGGATCAGTGGATACCTGAGATGGATAAAAAATATGACTAGTTGGTGGAGGTTCTAGAATGGTGAAGTCCACTTTGGGCATGGAGGGTGGCACTGAGGGGATGGAGTTGAAAGAGGGAGTGGAAGAATTGGAGATCTCATCCATTGTAGAAGGGGTAGAAGAAGTGGGGGAAGAGAGGGGTGTCACAAAAGGGACCAAACTGGTAGATTCCAAAGATAGAGGATCCAGTAGAATATAATGTAGAGTGGCCTATGTCAAGGCTTGTAAAACCATGAAATCCGAATATGATTGATCAGAATGTCAATGTTTAATCCAATGGTGAGGGGGATGCACACCCTTGGTAGTGGAAATGTGTCACTTCTTTGTCATGTGATCGTCACCTGCCATAGCTGGTGAAAAGAGAAAAAAGAATAGAAGAAAAATAAGAAAGAAATAAAATGTGAGAAAACATTAAATTAAGGATAAAACAACAAGTAGATCCATGGTATACGTAATGTAATATGATTTGTGTAAAAGCCCGGGTACTCTAGGTAGACTTGCTATAAGGGCATGTGTTGGGTAAAAAGCAGTACATGGATTGTATCAAGTTGTACACGTCGTGTAGTAAAACACAGAGTGGGGCCTATGTAAATATCCAGAAATAGCTTGACTATGGTAAGGGATCAGACAAAAAACATGCCATGTGGAAAGGGGGACACACCATGTGGATCAACATGGTGTGCACGGCGTGTACGCTGTCCAGACGGATTCAACCGAAGGGACGAATAACATAGTGTATACCGAACATACATAATGTGTGTAATGACAAGGGTAGGGGAAATATCATGGAGGACACAATCCAGGATAGAAGGCCAAGGGAGGAACGATGCACTGTGCATCCCATAAAAATACATGATATATAATTTAAATGAGTAATGTGTGGGTGTGTGGAAAAGTAAAAGATGTCCATGAGTTACGTTCTTCATGAACCCTGGGTTGAGTACATAGAGATGAATGGTCGGACTAACTGAAAACACCACTCATCTGGACAATGTACACACCTTGCACACATCTTGTGTAATGACATGGGTAGGGGCCACGTAACAGAGGACACGGTCAAGGATTGAAGGCCATGGGAGGTATGGTGCATGGTGCGTCCCGTACATACACACCATATAAAATTTAAATGAGAAATGTGTGGGTGTGTGACCATGCACTAGATGTCCACGTGTTTTGTTCCTCATGCACCCTTTGTATAGCACAGAGACCCGAATGATTAGAAGAATTGAAAACACCCTAAATGCTGATGAAAACTAGAAATAGATGGAGGATATGGAATGTCGACAGCACATATCCAAATTTCTATGAAATGGGGAACAAAAACACCAAAATAATCAGACTGATTTTGGGGAGGGTAAACGACGTGGAGGGGAAGAAATGGATAAGAGGGGGGGGGTTGTTTCACAACATAGACTAAGGCCAACCCGGGCCTTGGACATTATAGGTGAACGACCCGGCAGGTATAAATTTGTATATTCCATGTATGTTTTTCTAAATAAAAAGTATAATATAATTATTATAGTAAACTACATAATATTTAATAGTAATTATTAAAATAAAAATATATAATAAAATATATTATTTATGAAAAATATTTCTATACACGTAATTTAGCAGGGAAATACACATTGTGTGTTCAAAAATTGGAAAAATAGAACTACAACCTTGAGTCTGGTGCTTGGGTGCGATTTGAACCGGTGGTCGGTTGTTCCAAACGCAAGCCCTAAACCACCAGAAAAAAAGTTGTAGTGCTACATAGTATTAATTACATTAAATATTTGAAGTAAAGGTAAAATTATACATTTTAAGAATAAAATTAATGACGTGTGGTTTTAATTTAAATAAAAGGGCCGAAGTAGGGAGTTTAGATGAGTTTTAACCCAGGTCTTTTGAATCCAAGGCCGAGACCCTGTTAATCTGCCAACTTTACCAACATGTATTTTATTATCTCAAAAAGTAATTAAATTATTATTTAAAACATGGCACACATGACATAAATATAAATTCACACTGTGGAGTTTTGATTGATATGAAAAATGATGGAAATGGGTAGGGTGTCAGGATTTGAAGTCAGGTCTTTTTGATCTGGTCTAAGTCTCTCACCAATTGATCCATCCCCATCAAGGGTTTTATTTTATTTGGATAAATCATATATATTATTTTAAAATGTACCACACACTTCATTTAATAAAACACAGGTTTAAAAAGGATGAACCCTGTGCCTAAGGTTTTTATGGAGGTATTCAAACCAGCGATGGCTCATATATATTATAGTGACCTTACCATTGGCACTGACATCATCTTTGATTATTAAATTATTTAATATACATATATATATATATATTAATATTATAATATAAATTAAAATGATAAGTATATACCATGTATATAGGTGGTACACTACATTTAAACATTGGGTTGCCTCCAAGGAAGCACCTTGGTATTAAGTCGTTGGCTCGACCTTAACTGGGCATTTTGATACCAAAATTTTATGGTGGATATTGTACCCAAAAAATATTCCATTTGAATATAGTGTTTCAAATTATTCCCATTTAACTTAAATTGTTGATCATCCACTCCAGCCACATCCACTACACCATGGTAGAAAACATTGATCTCCTTAAAAGGTCCTGACAATCGAGACATTAATTTACCTAGAAACAATATCAAATTGGAGTTAAATAAGAATACCTCATCACCATCTTGGAATGATTTCTGAGAGATGATGTGGTCCTGGATCACCTTGGTATTATTGTAATATATTATGGCATTCTCATATGCCTCCCACCCAATATCATCATGTTCTATCAGTTGAAACTTCCTCTTTTCTTCTGCATCATTGAGATCATAGTTCTGGTCTTTCACAACCAAATAATCATTATGATCAAGCTCCACATGTAAATGAATTTTCTTCCCATAGATCAACTGGAATGGAGACATACCCAAAGGTGTTTCGGAGGCAGTCCAATATTCCCCCAAGGCATCATAAAGTTTCTTGGAACAGTGATTCCTTGAATCTCACATTGTCTTATCCATGATCTACTTTAATTCACAATTTGAGACGTCTACTTGGCCCCTAGTCTGGGGATGGTAATGTATCCCTTAGTTATACCTCACTACGTACCTCAAAATCCCATTTCTGATCAACATATTGTCAATATGCATTCCTATATTACTGAATAACACTCATGGTAGAAAAAAACTATTGAAAATGTTCTTCTTAAAGTAAGCCACAATGACCTTTGCAGTGTTGTGTGTTGGGGCAACGACCACCACCCTTTTTGATATGAATTCTACCAAAACTATTATGTAATAGTTTCCAAATGAGGAGGGATAAGGGACCATGAAGTTCATACCCTATATGTTTATGACCTTGACCTCATGAATGTCGTGTTAAGGAATTTTATCTTGGTGCCCCAAGTTACCTGTTAGCTGACATCGAGCAGAGCGTGTCACAAAATTTCTATCATCATTGTGCACGTTGGGATAGAAAACCCCATATTGGATAATTTTGCCTACTGTAGGGTCTAGCATATGATGTACCCCAGCTAGAGAAGAATGGAATAATGATTGAAATTCATGAATTTCTTCTTCTGGGATTCACCGTCCGATCACCCCATCTCGACATGAGCGGAAAAGCATAGGATCTTCCCAAAAATAAATTTTCACATAAAAAATAAATCATTTCATTTGGTGGAATGTCAAATCAGGGTGAAAACCACATGTATCCTAGTAATTAGATATGTCATCGTACCATGGATGAGGAGAAGCTCTTACAGCGAAAGGATGCCCGTCCAGGAAGTCCTCATGGATTTCTCAATCATCTTCCCTTTTTAGATGAATAAATTATATCTTGGAGAGATGGCCAATACTGAAATTTTCACTAACCTTCTTCTCAGGGATCTCTATGTAAAATCCTTCATGAAGAACCACCCAATGGATGAGTTGTGGTTTTGTATCCTTCTGGTTCAATAGGTATTTAAGTGCTACATTTTCATTGTAGAGAATTACATTGGATATCACAAAATAAGAACTGAACCTCTTGAATGACAAAACCATGATGAGCATTTCATTATCCGTAGTAGTGTAGTTGATCTTTTAATTATTTAAGGTTCATCTGGCATAATATATCGGTTTGATGATTTATTTGATTTTCTTCCAAATAATTTCTTCTACTATATATTCACATGCATCACACATGACCTTAAACTACTCTAGCCAATTTGGGGAAATCATGACATGATCATCTACTAATGTTTTCTTTAGAAGCGGAAAGTTGTGGTGCCTTGTTCATAAAATTCAATGATATCATCCTTCGTAATAATATATGTTAATGGTTGAGATATCTTTTAATGATCACAAACAAATGTCATGTTGAAACCTGCATACCTAAGAATCATTCGGATTACTTATATAGTTGTGGGAATATGAAATTGTGAGATGATTTCAATCCTGGCTGGATCTACTTCAATTCCATTCGTAGAAATCTGGCGGCCGTAGACGATTCCATGTAGTACAATGATGTGGTATATCTCCATGTTTAAAACCAGATTGGTGTGATTACACCATTCCATAACTATTTCCAGATTTTGCAAGATTGTGACGGATGATTTCCCATAGATGGAAACAACATCTGTGAACACTTTCAAAATATTCTCTACCATATCATGGTAGATGGACAACATGAAACACTGAAATGTGTTTGGAAAATTACACATTCTAACAGACATCCTCTGATAGGAAAAATCTCCATAGGAGAATCAAAATGTTCTCTTTTCTTGGATATTAGGGGAAATAGATATTTTATTATAACCAGATTAACCATCCATAAATAAATAGAATTTTTTCCCTGATAATAGATCCAACATTTGATCCATGAAAGGTAGTGGGTAGTGGTATTTTCGTGTGGAATAATTTAGTTTATAGTTTTTTACACATACTCAACATCTTGTGATTGTTCTTTTTAGGACACATTGTTTTTTATCATTAGTGATTACTATAATAAAACCTTTTTTCGGTACCACTTCCAGAGGACTTACCCATAGGCTGTCTGAGATCAAGAAAAATATTCTCACGCCTATGATTCTGATTACATACTTATTCATTACTTCATTCAGGAAAGGACTTAACCATCATAGTGTTTTCTGATAGGGATTAGAATCTTCTTCATGTAATATCTTGTGGGTGTAAATGGTTGGGCTGACCCCTTTATGATTAGCAACTATCCACCCAATGTCTTGTTTTATTCTCCACAGAACTTGTAGGAGTAGATCTGCTTGATCTTTAGTGAGTGAACCATTTAGGATTACTATCAGAGTGTTCTCATAAGAAATGTACCCATATTTCAATGATTATGGGAGAGTTTTTAGTTCAATTTGAGGGTCAATTACAACTAAAGGCTTAATTGGTTATACCATGGATCTCTTTAGGATATATGGAATGATTTCATTTTTCCAATAATGACCACTATGGCTGATGAAAAATTGAAACTATTCTAGTTCATATCCAGTAGGGAAGTCATTGATGAGTGGTTTTGTGGTCATAGAAGAACATTCCATATCATCGCCAATGTAACCCAAGGGATCATTCACAGTATTCATGAAAAAACAATGCTCATTCTCCACAATGATACGTGATTAACTTTTTTGAGGACATTGTAGGTGATTTTTTCATCTCCAACTCTGATGATCTTCTGGCCTGGGTGAACATTGATAAAAAACATCACTATGGCCTAGAAGATTCTTCCCAGAATAAGAGATGCCACTTGGTCTTCCATCATATTGAGTATGATGAAGTCATGATGATGAATAAGACATACCAGTTTTAAGATAACATATTAAAGAATATATTTATGATATTTTATGTATCAATATAATAGCTGAAGTGCTACTTCATTTGGTTTGAGATAATTTAGCCCCATCATTTTTATGACTAAATATAGAACAATGTTAACACACTCCTGAAGTCACAAAGGGATTTCCCAAACTCACAAGATCTAATTGAGCAAGGGATTGTGAAACTACCAAGATCGTGGAACATGGGAGGTATAGAAAGTTGTACCAATAATGAGCATTCCTTAGTGAGAGTTATGGTCAACAAATCCTGCATCTTCCTTCTATTTTAGAGGATCTAAATCATGAACTTCATGTGTATTTTTATTTTAGGTAATTCCTTAGTGAAATGAATATTTATGTTATGTTTTCAGAATACATCCCCGAATTTTGAAAATTGTTAATCTATCTTCTTCTTATTTATTCATGCGTGAAAAGGTAAGGTGGGTTCATAAGGCTTGAACACCTATTTTTCCTTACATTTTTCGGCCTCCATCTCTTTTGATAAGATCTGTGTTGATTGAGACTCCTCGATATCAGCTTCACAATTTGACTTGGGAGAAGGTGGAGATGAATTTTTCTTTGTTGTAGAGTTCTTTTTGGGGGGAGAACTTTTTTTCATTGTAAAGTGATTGTATTGGCCTCCTACCATGGGTTCATCATGGTATTTACTAGAAATATACCTGGGTTACATGAAGAAAGTTAATGGGCTAGTTTCATAATCTAATTCTCACGAGTCCTAATAGAGGCGCCCTTATTCTAAAATCATTTCTCATCAGTTTTTATGATTTTTCTATCATCACATATATCTCTGATGGAGGATATTGCTAAATTTATTATGCTGTCTAATATGGTTGTTGATTCCCTGGTTATTTTCCAAAATCATGGTTTTGATGCTTTTTTGTGTGAAAGATCCATCATGCTGTTGTCTGTGATATGAATTCTATTTTTACTGTTGACCATAACTAGATGTCCTTTGGTGGTGGTGTTGAGAAGTTTTTTTGTTAAACCTAGCCCATATTTGAGTTATTTTCCTATACCAGGTTTGGGTATTTAGGGTACATTATTGGCCATTCGTTCTAGGAAATGATGTTTACCTCACTTGTCGAGGCATCACCACATTTTCCTAAGCATTGACCCATGATGTGATTTCCACCACATTCACTGCATTCTACGAGATTCACTATTTGAGCATGAAAATATTTTTTCAGATTTAACACATGCATTTTATTGGATACAACATCGTGTTGAGAGGATTGAATTACAGTGCAATCAATGTTGTGCATGTATCTCTTCTATGTTCCCCACAACATGTTCTATCAGAAGATATTTGATGTCATGTCTTCATGCATGTTGAAGGATACCTCTGGTGATTACCTCCTAACAGTTCCTCCAATATTTGTATCAATCACAGGTTTGGTGTTCGATGTGAGACCTCCATAGATAGTTTGTTCTTTCATACATAATGAAAGGCCATTATAAGGGAATTTCTCTTGAGTTTATTTGAAATTATCCCCAGGTTCAAACAAGTATTCTAAATCATGCTACTGGAAATTGTGAATTTCATTGTGCAATGTCACCATCTTGGAGGATGGGAAATATTTTGATAAGAATGCTTGGGACAACATCTCCTAGGTGAGGATAGAGGATTGATGTTTTACTTTGATCCAATCCTTCACATTATCCCTTAATTAAAAGGTATATAAATTAAGGCGAACAACATACTTCGACACCCCATGGTATCGAAAGGTATTACAAAACTCTAGATAATTAGGGATATGAGCATTGGGGAATTAACTAGTTTATACTACAAATTTCCCCATGTTTTGGATGAGTAGCATGATAGTAAGCTTGATCTCAAAATGAAGGGCTTGCACCTATAGTTTCAAAATTCCCGTATCTTCCCCCTCAATGGAAGGAAGACCGTACTCAAAAAGGGTATTGTGTGGGGGGTATATTCAATTAAGGGGGTGGGGCACAAATTACTGCCAAGGAGGAAAATAAGTTCCTTAACGTAGATGAAGGTATGGAAACCGCTTTGGAGGTAATAGATGGGGTTACTGCGGGCTATACCCTAGAAGAAATATAGCTAGTGGTCCTTGTTGTTTTCCTGGGATGATCTCTGGAACACCCAAATATTTCATAGTAAGTTGTTTTCTTTAATGTTATTCAATAGCTTGCGCTACACACAACATTGAGTTCGAGAACACCACGACATTCCAATCTAGCCATTCAAAATGCAGATCTGAGTAGTATTAAATGAATTCTGAATTTTATATACTCCATATAATTTTATAATCCATATTATGTGTTTCGTAGACATAATATATGAACAAATTCATTTTTTCAGATTAAAGAAGTAAGTTTCAAAAAATTCAATTTTACCACCTTTTAATGGACAACACTTTTCAAAATAAATATTTTAATCTTTTATATAATAAATTTAATGAAATTAAATTCTTATTTATAATCGGGACATAATAATTTATTTTGCATAATTTTGTGTTACTTTTCTGATAACTATCATATTTTGATGGATACTGAAAAATACAAAATATTAATTGAAAAGAAATTTGTTAACTAAAATAATTTATAATGTTATATTATGAATTTTAATGGTTTATAAGTATAATTAAATTATTTTTTTTATCATTTAATATGATTTAGGCCATTATAAGTAATTTCATTTTAAAATTTGACATAAACCCATGTCAATCTTTTGATAGTTATACCTTTTAAAAAAACCCACTTTTTGGTTTTGACAATATGAATTAATTTTAAATTAAATAATTCAACCTCTATGTTCTTAATTTTTTAAAATAGATTTAATTTCTGAATTTCGAATATCAAAATTAGCTTATAGTGATTTTTTTTGTATTTTTCAGAAAACATTCAATTTTTAATGAACAGTGGAAAAAAATGCGTTATTGTTTAAAATAAATTTTTTATATAAATAAATAAATATTTATTTTATTTATTTTAAATAAAAATAGACACATAATAACTATATATGTTCTATGTAATTCATTGGAGTCATTTTATAATAAGTTTAGATATTTAAAATTTTATTGAAATTTATACTGTCTTTTACCCACCTTCTAGGAGTATTTGAAAATTTTCATAAAACAATATTTTGCAACATCTGTGAGTGGAATTTGAAAAATCTGAGAGACATAATTAACATCGTTAAGTAAAATATGGTTCAATGTGATGAAAATAATTTTTTAGTTAATAGTAACTTTTGACTTTTATTTACCACGGTTAAAAGTAAACAGGGTAATTAAGTGTAAAATGATACTATAATTAACCTAAAAAATGTCCTAATTCTATTGGATAAGTGTAATATGACCAAACACACACTTATGAAATAATATGATCCTTTTAGGTCCATGAGGATTAGATTAGGGAATTTATTTATATTTTCTTTAAAGTAGTGTTAAAAGGGTTAAATTCAACGTTTAATAACTAAAACATTTCTAATATAGGTTTACACATAAGATAAATTAGACTGTAAAGTTTCATTAGAAATATAAAAATATTTTCTACATAATGGTTTGTCACGACCCGTCCTCGGGGCCCGTGCCGTGACTACCCAAAGCCCGTCTTCCATAGGCCAGGGGCCGGCGACTAGCACCAAGGCGTAAATCCCAACAAAAATGGAAGGCATTGCCTTTGAAAAGTAAACAAGCACCACATAGTAAGGAAGCGGGAAAGTAAACACTATGTAAAAACGGTACAAGCTGTGCTGAAAGAAAAAGGGGCCGGAAATACAAGCTCAACTGTAAAGTACAACTGAAAGGCAAAAACAGCAACTGAAAGGAAAAACTGCAGCGTCGAGCCGACCTCTGGAAGTCCCACCTAAAGGGTGGGTACAGATAGCCTCCACTACTCCTCGGGTCCACCTGACCGCTCCGAATACGTCCCGCCCATTGGTCCACCTCCAGGTACCATCCTGCTCCGCACGCCTCCACCACGATCAGCGTTGTCCCTCGTCTGCAACTAACACAACGATGTGCGGGCATATCCCGTGCAGGGGTGAGTATAAGCTACTCAGTAGGGACCCCGAGACCCCCGATTGTCTCCCGAAATCCACAAGGGATAATCCAAAAAGGAAAGATACAATCACGAAGTAACATCTGACACGACTTAGGTATATGCCCATACATATACCTAAGTCATCAATTCCCGTTCGGCTTCAACGTCCGAGCCCAAGCACAACCGAGTCGACACAGGAAAGAAAAACGTATACTCATACAGGATAGCTCAACAAAATCCACAAAGGAGAGTAAACAGTAAATCCACATAGGATAGCTCAACACAATCCACAATGGAGAGTAAACAGTAAATCCACACAGGATCGTTCAACACAATCCACAAAGGAGAGTAACAGAAGATTCAGCTCACACAGGTATACTTATTCGAATGATGATAAAGATGATCATTGATCCATCTAAGTCGTTGGTCCCACGAAGCATCGATAGGTAAGTAACCCCCGCAATGACCCACACAGGATCGGGCCCACACAGGACCTGTAGGCGTTGGCTCACATAGAACCACTAAGCACTGACCCACACAGGATTGGGCCCACAGAGGACCTGTAACACTGATCCACGTAGGATCGTTGAGTGTTGTAGTCGTCGCAGTCCACTGAGGATCTCTGCACAGTCATCGACGCAGTCCACTGAGGATCTCTGCACGGTCGTCGTCGCAGTCCACTGAGGATCTCTACACGGTCGTCGCTGTCGAAGTAGCAGTCGCAGCCATCTCTAGGGTTCCCGCACACAGCAAGCTCATTCAGGAGGGTCCGCTCCACGAGCTGAGAGGCCGATACATCAACTGTCACAAAGACCGAATTTGATGTATCCAAAAGTTCCGTATCGTCAACAGGAACTCAACGTCACAGACGACGCGTCAATCGGACGCCCGGTCTGAGAGTTATTAGCATTTTCGTCCCAGGGGCCCGGTTGGTTTTTAATGCAAAACCAACCCGACCGCACTCCACCTGCGTGCAAACCTCGGTCGGAGTGTTCCAAAAGATCCGGCTCACGTAGAGGAATTCAATGAAGCTGAAGGCACGTCAATCGGACGTCCGTAGCTCAAGATATGAGCGTTTCCGCTCCGAGGGCCCGGTTTGTTTCGTGTAAGAACCAACCCGGACGAACTCAAAGTACTCAGAAACCTTGAGTGCGATATACCGAAACGACCGTCTCGATACAAGGATCGCATTTCCGCGGACAGCGAGTCGTTTGGAGGCCCGTAGCTCAAGATACAACAATTTGAACGAAAACCGTCCGAAGACGGGGGGTCCGGCCCCGGGCCGACCCGGCCCGACCCCCCCTGGGTCGGCCGCACCGTGTCAACCCGGTCCGACCCGGCCGGACCCGGTCCGGGCCGGCCAGGGCACGGCCCGGCCGGTCGGACCGGCCTGGCTCGGCCGGCCCTGCTCGGCGCGGCCGCGCGGCGCGGCGGGGAGCCGCCACCCCCACGTGACACCCCTGCGGCACCCATGGGGTGTCGGCCAGACAACCGGACGCGTCTTAATCCGTGTCCCGAGTGACGCGGGGGGGAGCCGCCTCCCCCGCGTGACACCCGCGGGACACCCACGTGACACCCGCGGGACGCCCGCGTCCCGCGGGCGCCGCCGCCGCGGCCGGTGTCGCGGCGGTCTCGTCCGGCGGCACGTCGGGCCCCGCCGCCGTCTTCCGCGGGCCGCCGGAGTCGCTCCGGTGGCCCGATTTTCTTCCCGTCTGCGTCGTTGCTCCTCCCGGGTTCTGTTCTTCACTGTGGGATCATCAAACATCTGTTGCGTCACGTTCCGTCGTCGCCCGTCAAATCCGCACAAAAACGAAGAACGGTAGAGGGTCGTCGGGCCGTGTTCGTTTGGCCCACACCCTCTGCGTTAGAGATAAACAACGGGAGGAATTAAAGTTCAACACATGAACTCTTATGCGAAACAATTTTTAATGAAATAAAATTGTTTCATAAAACGGGTCCCTCATTTGAACGGAAACAACAATTTTAATAAATTTAAAATTGTTCACAAAACCAGTTCTTTAACTTTTTAATGAAACAATTACGGGAAGATAAAAAGGGGTAATTCCAAAAATAAAATCCCTACCTCAAAGTCATCGCGTGTGTGCGTTCATTGCGGAATTGGTCGTCGCGGAAGAGGTGGATCGTCGCATCGTCGCGGGAAGGCGTCTCATCGTCGCGGAATCCGGCGTTGAGTCGGAGAACTCAACGGACCAAGAACAACAGATTTAAATTATAAATAATTAAATCTGTGTTTCGTTTTAAACCAAGAAGAACTTTTAGAAGAAACCTGAAATCAGTCACCTCAAACCGTTGGTGATCGGAGATCGGGGCGGGGAAGAACGTCTCGGATTGGAGCGTCGTTGATTTCCGCGGATGAAAGCGTTCTTCGCATTCTTCACGTTCTTCGCATTCTTCACAATGGAGAAAGAAGATTCAAGAACTCCTCTCAACGAGTAATCCTCCAAAAGATAGGTTGGTTTTATTTTATTATTATGCCAACAAACGAAAACAGGTAAGTAACGACCCATCAATTAATTTAATTAATTCAACGAAAGAAACAACTCATTTAATTTATGAAATAAACCACCCAATTAAATGGTCTGTTAAGAAATTAAGAAAACGCGTCTGTTGAATTTCATAATGACGGGTTTTCGCGGGTGCGTTACTTAGCGGAATGAAATGGTGGGGCTCATGCGGGCCCCACCTCACAAATATCCTACCAAGGGGGTAGGATATTTCTGGATAGCATCATATCCGGATCAACTCAGTTTAAGCCGTCTTTAAGTGGCTTCAAGTGGCTTCTAAGTGGCTTAAGTGAAATAAAATAATGTTGTCGCAAAATTATTTTATTTCTTATCCTTAAGCCCGAAAATTAAAAACCACACCCGAGAAAACGCAAGTCCGAAAGAGGTGTTTATAAGAGAATACCGGCGCTGCGATTTCATCGGTGCCCTCAGAATTCGATTCCAGGCACCCGTTCAAAAGTTAGAAAAACTCGCTCGCCCGTTCACTGAATGTACCCGAGCCGAACTTCGGAAAATGATTCCGGGCACACTGGGCCTCGGAATCAGGTGCCGTCAGAAAATGCGCTCTTGTAAAATTCCAAAGAAAATTAAGAAAAAAATTTCCTTGAAATTTATGGGTCTTTACATTACTCCCACCTTAGGGCTTTACGTCCCCATAAAGATACATCATAAACTAGGGAAACAAATGTTGGTATTGAGCACGCATTTGAGCCTCCTGATCCCGTGTGCTCTCCTGGAGGTTCCCGTGATGCCATCTGATGCGCACAAGAGAAATCAATCGCCCACGTAGGACCCACTCCTGTTGATCCTCTATCTCCACCGGAACCTCCACAAAAGTCGCCCCATCATCCACGTCTAGCTCCCCATGGTCAATGATGTGCGTCGGGTCGTGCACGTATCTCCTCAGCTGAGATACGTGGAAGACGTCGTGCACCCGGTGCAACTGAGGTGGTAGAGCCAGGCGATAAGCCACCTCGCCAACCCTGCAGAGGACCTGGAAAGGCTCGATGAAGCGTGGAGACAACTTGCTACCTCGACCAAATATCCGCAACCCACGTCGAGCTGAGACCCGCAAGAAGACGTGGTCGCCATCCTCGAACTCTAGTGGCCTCCGCCTCCTGTCTGCATATGACTTATGCCGGCTCTGTGCTGTCCTCATCTGCTCCTGGATGACCTGGACCTTCTCTGTCGTGGCCTAGACCATCTCTGGTCCCACAAGTGCTGACTCCCCAGGGACTGTCCAGCACAAAGGAGATCTGCAAGGCTTGTCGTACAACGCCTTGTAGGGTGCCATCCCGATGGTGGAGTGGTAGCTGTTGTTGTACGCGAACTCCACCAAGGGTAGGTGGTCCTCCCAGCTGCGACCAATGTCGAGGACACATGTGCGGAGCATGTCCTTGAGAGTCTGAATGGTCCTCTTCGTCTAACCATCCTTCTGAGGGTGAAAGGTGGTGCTCAGACGTAGCTGCGTCCCGAACTCCTCCTGTAACCCCTTCCAATGCCGGGAGGTAAAGAGAGCGTCCCGATCGGAGATGATAGTCGATGGCACACAGTGAAGCCGTACAATCTCCTGAACGTGGAGACACCCCAAGCTCTCCACTGAGCCCTGCTCTCAGATGGGTAAGAAGTGTTCCGACTTGGTGAGTCGGTCAACAATCACCCAAATGGAGTCGTGACCTCTGGAAGTGCGTGGAAGTCCAGTCATGAAGTCCATAGATATTCCTTCCCACTTCCACTATGGGACCTCCAAGGGCTGTACCATGCCTGCTGGTACCTGATTCTATGCCTTCACATACTGGCAGGTGAGGCACCGTGAAAAGAACTCTTCCACAGCCTCCTTCATGCCTGGCCACCAGTGCTGTCGTCTGAGATCCTAGTACATCTTCGCCACTCCTGGATGTACCGCCAAAGTAGAAGTGTGAAAGTCTCTCAGCACCTCCTCTCGTAAAGCGACTAGTACCAAGGTACGTCCTCTGAAAAGTATATCGTGCTCTGCTCCAAGGGAGAAACCATCAGGTGCCTATCCTGAGGATATATGTTCATGCCGCGTCTCATAGTCAGTGTCCCCATGCTGTGACTCTCTGACCCGCTGCAGTAGTGGAGGAGATACTGTGAGAGACTAAAGGAAGGCTGCTCCGTCTCTATCCACGAAGGATATCTGCAAGGCGGCTAGCTGCTCTGTCGCCTCCTCAAGTAGTTGGATGCCCGTCCTCCTGCTGAGGGAATCGGCTACCACGTTCCCCTTCCCAGGAGTATAGACTATCTCAAAGGCATAGTCCTAGAGGAACTCGATCCATCACCGCTATCTCAGGTTCAGGTCCTTCTCAGAGAAGTTGTACCTGAGACTCTGATGGTCAGAAAAGACTGTAAAGAGCTCGCCCATCAGATAGTGTCGCCATGTTTTCAGAGCGAAGACCACTACTGCCAACTGTAGGTCATGGGTGGCATAGTTCTGCTCATGCGGCCTCAACTGACGTGATCCTTAGGCAATCACGGCCTACTCCTGCATTAGGACAGACCCGAGTCTGGTCCCTGATGCATCGCAGTAGACTACGTATCCAACTCCCTCCTCAGGCAACTTCAAGATAGGTCCGCTGGTCAACCTCTGCCTCAGCTCCTGGAAGCTCTGCTGACATCTGTCTGACCACACGAAGGGTTTCCCCTTCTTCATCAATGCTGAGAGTGGGGCCGCAACTCTGGAGATGTCTGGCACAAATCTCTGATAGTATCCGGCTAGGCCCAAGAAACTCCGCACATCTGTCACGCTCTTGGGTGGCTCCCAAGCTAGCACTGCCTCGATCTTCGCGGGATCCACTGCAACTCCCTCCTCAGAAATGATGTGCCCCAAGAAGTGGACCTCTAGTAACCAGAACTTTCACTTTGAGAGCTTTCCATAAAGATGGTGCTCTCGGAGTGTCTCTAGTACAACCCGCATGTGGTAGGCGTGCTCCTCAGCCGTCGTCGAGTACACCAAAATGTCGTCGATGAAGACCACGACAAATCGATCGAGGTATGGCTGGAAGATCCTGTTCATGAGGCTCATGAACACTACTAGAGCGTTGGTTATGCCGAAAGGCATAACCAAGAACTCATAGTGGCCATACCGACATCTGATGGTCGTCTTCTGCACGTCCTCGTCTCGAACTCTGAGCTGATGATATCCTGACCTGAGGTCTATCTTCGAAAACCACCGTGCTCCCTTGAGCTGATCGAAGAGGTCATCAATCCTCGGTAGCGGATACTTGTTCCTCACTGTCACCTGGTTCAGGAGACGATAATCGACACACAGTCACAAGCTCCTGTCCGCCTTCTTGGCGAACAAAATCGGGGAAGCCCAGGGTGAAACATTGGGTCGGATGATCCCCTTGCCCTGCAAGTCCTCCAACTGTACCTGTAGCTCTCGAAACTCGGAGGGGGCCATCCGATATGCTGGAGTGGATATCGGGGCTGCCCCAGGGTACAGATCAATATAAAACTCTACCTCTTTGTGAGGAGGTATCCCTAGAATGTCGTCGGGGAAGACGTCCGCATACTGATCCACCACTGCAGGAAAACTAGGACTCCACACGTCAACTGCTCCAAGGATGAGGCTAGCCAACTGATGAGTGATGGGCTGACCTCTCCTCTGCGTGAGTCCATCCTGTGCTGCTAAGGCTCCCTTCTCGCCGGTGAAGGTGAACCTGCTCCCGTCGGTGCGCACACATCACACCTTGTGCCTAATGCAGTCGATATGTGCATGAACCGTAGATAACCAATCCATGCCCAAGATGACGTCCTAAGGCCTCAATGCCGCTACAAGAAGATCCCAACTGAAGTTCTCACCTCCTAGAGTAATATCACACTGTCGGCACCACTTCGTAATCGTCGAGTCTGCTCCCATAGGAGTCTCTAGCCGTAAGGATCGAGCCAACGGCTCTGTTGGAATCTCCATGTTCCGAACAAGGGAAGTGGCTATGAAAGAGTGACTCACTCCTGCGTCTATAAGAACTGCAGCAAGGGTGGAATAGACACATATCGTACCTCGAATCTTCTCTGGTGTACCGTGGTCATAGGCCTCTGCTGCCTGGAGCTGTTCCTGTCTCTGCCCACCAGCTCGCTGTGGTAGGGGCGGGCCTCCTGGTGGTGGTGGTGGAAGAGCCTCAAACCGTCTCCCACCACCTGCTGCTCGGCCAGCTCCTCTGCCTCGTCCGCCTCCTCCCTGCGGACCGCCACTATCGACCCTCTGCCTCTGCTTGGGTGGCCCCTCCACCGTCTGCAGCTCCTCGGTACGGCGGGTCGGGCAGTCACGAGCTATGTGGCCCTGCCCGCCGCATGAGTAGCACTGCCTGCCTCTCGGAAGACTGGCCCCGTGATGTGTGCCCCGCACTGCTGAGCCAGTGTCTCGAGGTCGTCTTCCGGAAGGTCTGGTCTGCCTGGAACCCTAAGTCATCCATCGGATACCAGCTGCCGAAGACTCTGCTACCTACCACCCTGCGGTAGGTCTCGCTGTGGACTCAGCCAGGAAGCTCTCGATCAGAAGGGCTCGCTCCAGCACTCCTGTCTGGGTCGGGATGCTGAGGGAGATCAGCGATGCCCTGATCTCGTGTCCCAATCCATGCTCGAAGGTCCAGGCCCAGAAGAAAGGGTCCCGTACCATGTCGGTCGAGTAGAGAGAATGATCGGTGAACCTCACCGCGTACTGAGCGACTATCAAGCTGCCCTGCTGCAGCTGAAGACGCTCACGAATGCGCACCGCTCGGAGGGTGGCCGGGACGAACTCTGAGTGGAAGAGGCTCTCGAAGTCCGTCCAGATGAGGGAGGCCTCATCATGTACCTAGAACATCAAGCTCCGCCATCGCCCTGCTGCTGCGTGCAGTAGGCTCGCCGCGAGGATCACCATGAGGTCTGTGGGTGTCCTCACTAGCCTGAAAACTCGGACGACCGCCTCTAGCCAGTCCTCGGCGGCCTGGGGGTCCGTCTCCCCACGGAACCTGGGAGGTCGCTGGCTCTGGAACTTGTGTAGAGCTCCGAGGCGTCGTGCATCGTCAGCTGCCAGTGCTGGAAGCATCTGGGGCTCGGCGGGTAAAGGTACCACCAGTGCCTCTGCTATCAACGGGCCCTATACTGAGGCCTCGTCACTCGGCGGGCTATCGTCGCGCTCTACTCTCGGAACCCTAGCCGGCTGCTGTCATCGGGCCATCCTGAAAAGGAAACAAGTGCGCCACGGTCAGAACAGTATACCTGGTGAGCTGACACAAGTAATCACAAAGAAAACTTGAAACACACATGCAATCAATGTTTTCGTGCATTAAGTCGGAAATCAGAAGTTAGGGTTCTGGTGTACGGCTACGTCGGCCGCCACACCAACACTGGACTCCCTGGACTGATAACCACACCCAATATGCTAAACATTATTGCTTCACATAGAAGAAACATCAGAGTCTGCGGTAGAACCGACCACCTCTGATACCAATTTGTCACGACCCGTCCTCGGGGCCCGTGCCATGACTACCCCAAACCCGCCTTTCATAGGCCAGGGGCTGGCGACTAGCACCAAGGCGTAAATCCCAACAAAAAGGGAAGGCATTTCCTTGTAAAAGTAAACACGAACCACAAAGTAAGCAAGAGGGAAAGTAAACACTAAGTAAAAACCGTAAAGTTGTGCTGAAAGAAAAAGGGGCCGGAAATACACGCCCAACTGTAAAGTACAACTGAAAGGAAAAACAACAACTGAAAGGAAAAACTACAGCGTCGAGCCGTCCTCTGGAAGTCCCACCAGAAGGGTGGGTACAGATAGCCTCCACTACTCCTCGGGTCCACCTGACCGCTCTGAGTACGTCCCGCCAGGTGGTCCACCTCCACGTACTGTCCTGCTCCGCACGCCTCCACCACTATCAGCGCTGTCTGTCGTCTGCAACCAACACAACGTAGTGCGGGCATAGCCCGTGCAGGTGTGAGTATAAGCTACTCAGTATGGACCCCAAGACCCCCGAAGGTCTCCTGAAATCCACAAGGGATAATCCACAAAGGAAAGATACAATCACGAAGTAACATCTGACACGAATTAGGTATATTCCCATACATATACCTAAGTCATCAATTCCCATTCAGCTCCAACGTCCGAGCCCAAGCACAACCCAGTCCACTCAGGAAAGAAAAACATATACCCACACAGGATAGCTCAACACAATCCGCAAATGAGAGTGAATAGTAAATGCACAGAGGATAGCTAAACACAATCCACAAAGGAGAGTAAACAGTAAATCTACACATGATAGCTCAACACAATCTACAAAGGAGAGTAACAGAAGATTTATCTCACACAGGTATACTTTTTCGGATAACGATAAAGATGATCATTGATCCATCTAAGTCTTCGGACCCACGAAGGATCGATAGGTAACTAACCCCCGCAATGACCCACATAGGATCGGGCCCACACAGGACCTGTAGGCGTTGGCTCACACAGAACCGCTGAGCGCTGAACCACACAGGAACGGACCCACACAGGATCGGGCCAACACAGGACCTGTAGCACTGATCCACGTAGGATCGCTGAGTGATGTAGTCGTCGCAGTCCACTGACGATCTCTGCACAGTCATCGGCGCAGTCCACTGAGGATCTCTGCACCGTCGTCACCGCAGTCCACTGATGATCTCTACACAGTCGTCGCTGTCGAAGTAGCAGTCGCAGCCAGCTCTAGGGTTCTCGCACACAGCAAGCTCGTTCGGGAGGGTCCGCTCTACGAGCCGAGAGGCCGATACATCAACTGTCACAAAGACCGAAGTTGATGTATCCAAAGGTTCCGTATCGTCAACAGGAACTCAACGTCGCAGATGGCGCGTCAATCGGACGCCCGGTCTGAGAGTAATTGGTTTTTTCGTCCCAGGGGCCCGGTTGGTTTTTAAGGAAAAACCAACCCGACCGCACTCCACATGCATCCAAACCTCGGTCAGAGTGTTCCAAAAGATCCTCCTCAATTAGAGGAATTCAACGAAGCTGACGGAACGTCAATCGGACGTCCGTAGCTCATGATATGAGCGTTTCCGCTCCGAGGGCCCGGTTGGTTTCGTGTACGAACCAACCCGACCGAACTCAAAGTACTCCGAAACCTTGAGTGCGATATACCGAAACGACCGTCTCGATCCAAGGATCGCGTTTCCACTAACGACGAGTCGTTTGTAGGCCCGTACCTCACGATACGGCCATTTGAACGAAAACCGTCCGAAGACGGGGGGTCCGGGCCCGAGCCGACCCGGCCCGACCCCCCTGGGTCGGCCGGACCGGGTCAACCAGGTCCGACCCGGTATGACCCGGTCCGGGCCGGCCAGGGCTCGGCCGAGCGGCGCGGGGGGGGGGGGGGGGGAGCCGCCACCCCCGCGTGACACCCCCGCGGCACCCGCGGGGTGTCAGACAGACAACCGGACGCGGCTGAAGCTGCATCCCGAGTGACGCGGGGGGGAGCCGCCGCCCCCGCCAGACACCCGCGGGACACCCACGGGGTGTCTCCCTGGCGCCGGACGCGGATTCAGCCACGTCCCGCGAGCGCCGCCGCCGCGGCCGGTGCCGCGGCGGTCTCGCCCGGCGGCGCGCCGTGCGCCGCCGCCTCCGGGCGCCGCCGCCCCCGGCTTCCGCGGGCCGCATGAGTCGCTCCGGTGGCCCGATTTTCTTCCCCTCTGCGCCGTTGCTCCTCCCGGGTTCCGTTCTTCACTTTGGGATCGTCAAACATACGTTGCGGCACGTTCCGTTGTCGCCCGTCAAATCCACACAAAAACGAAGAACGTCGGAGGGTCGTCGGGCCGTGTTCGTTTGGTCCGCACCCTCCGCGTTAGAGATAAACAACGAGAGGACTTAAAGTTCAACACATGAACGCATATCCGAAACAATTTTAAATGAAATAATTTTTTTTCATAAAACGGGTTCCTCATTTGAACAGAAACAACAATTTTAATAAATTTAAAATTGTTCACAAAACCAGTTCATTAACATTTTAAAGAAACATTTACAGGAAGATAAAAAGGGGTAATTCCAAAAATAAAATCCATACCTCGAATTCGTCGCGCGTGAGCGTTCTTTGTGGAATTTCTCGTCACAGAAGAGGTGGATCGTCGCGTTGTCGCGAGAAGGCGTCGCGTCGTCGCGGAATACGGCGTTGAGTTGGAAAACTCAACGGACGAAGAACAACAGATTTAAATTATAAATAACTAAATCTGTGTTGTATTTTTAACCAAAAAGAACATTTAAAAGAAACCCGAAATCACTCACCTCAAACGGTGGGTGATCAGAGATCGGGGCGGGGAAGAACGTCTCAGATTGGAGCATCGTCAATTTCTGCGGATGACGGCGTTCTTCGCGTTCTTCGCGTTCTTCGCATTCTTCGAAAAGGAGAAAGAAGATTCAAGAACTCCTCTAAACGAGTAATCCTCCAAAAGATAGGTTGGTCTTATTTTATTATTATGCCAACAAACGAAAACAGGTAAGTAACGACCCATCAATTCGTTGAATTAACTTAATGAAAGAAACAACTCATTTAATTTACTAAATAAACCACCCAATTAAATGGTCTGTTAAGAAATTAAGAAAATGCGTCAGTTGACTTTCATAATGACGGGTTTTCGCGGGTGTGTTACTTAGCGGAAAGAAACGGTGGGGCTCGTGCGGGCCCCACCTCACAAATATACTTCCAAGGGGGTAGGATATTTTTGGATAGCATCCTATCTAGATTAACTCAGTTTAAGCCATATTTAAGTGGCTTCAAGTGGCTTCCAAGTGGCTTAAGTGAAATAAAATAAAGTTGTCACAAAATTATTTTATTTCTTCACCTTAAGCCCGAAAATTAAAAACCACACCCAAGCAAACACAACTCCAGAAGAGGTGTTTCTAAGAGAATATCAGCGATGCGATTTCATCGGTGCCCTCAGAATTCAATTCCAGGCACCGGTTCAAAAGTTAGAAAAACCCGCTCGTCCGTTCACTGAACGTACCCGAGCCGAACTTCAGAAAATGATTCCGGGCACACCGGGCCTCGGAATCAGGTGTCGTCAGAAACTGCGCTCTTGTAAAATTTAAAAGAAAATTAAGAAAAAAATTTCCTTCAAATTTATGGGTCTTTACATGGTTTTTTATTTATAATTTGTCTTCATTAAATAATTTAATTTATATATGACACAATGATGATGCAAGAATTACTTTATTAACAAAATATTAAAATAATTGATATTATAAATGTCCAAAAAATGTCGATTAAGATTTAATATGAATTAAACTTATTTTCCAGGCTAATATGACATGTTAGGGTTTATTAAATAAATTTTATTCGAAGTGATAATGTTTTTATGGCTTTCAAAAACATAAAATACTAAATAGTGTAAAAATTGACATTTTTGAGTTTTTAAAACAAATGCTATATTATTAATTGATATAATATTCCTAAAAATATAAAGTTAATCCAGAAAACATATACAAGGTAATATATATTAATAATGAACCACTTGGGGTTCTATTGTCTTGTTAAAATTTGTTTATCAACCATATAATAGAAAAATACAAAGAGACATGGTAAATGTCAAACTATTTAACTAAGAGTTAAATATAAATGATATGATTAATATGGTAACCTAAATCTGTCTAAAACATATTCTATGAGAGGTTTTCGACCCATCCAAACATTATCCTTGAAATAAATCAATTTTTATCCATTCTAAATCGAAAATTATTTTATTATAAAATAATATTTCACCCTTTTTCTAAAGTGCCCCTCAACCCTCTTATAAAAGGGAACATCCCCTTCTCTCAAAATCACACCTCCAAAGCCATTTTTATCGGCCCACCCAAGACCAAATATCTTCCGAAAATCCCTCACATCAACCTAGATTCCTTATTTTGATAATAAATCCATCCTATAGAGCCCTTTTGATCAACTCAAAAGGAAACACCCAAAGAAGAGTTAATAATTTCACCACCCTCTTTCAAGTCCTTTTCATCATCCTCTTCATCTTTTTTTTCTTTCCACTGAAAAATAATAAATCTAGTACCTTTTAAATACTTTTGTGTTATTATAAATATGGTACAACCATATTCGTTATTCTATCCATTCTATAAATGACAATGTCATCACATGTGCCTACGTACAGCTTAGCATCTCCATGTTGAGGTGTAGTATGTTATTCAAACACTTCATGATTTTGAAGGGTATAATAATGAGTATAAATGATGTAAATAAAAAATATAACATGTTATTTATTAGGTATATATGATATACCATAAAATTTCATATTATTTCACCATCAATATAATGATATTTTTTCTCGTGCGAACGTATGACATTCCGTCTCCACAAATGCGATGAGATTCATTCCCCATCGTAATAATTCAAGAATAATTTTAATTTTATGATTAAAAATAATTTTTATGTACTTAATATGATTCTGGATATTCATAAAATACATCCTATACATAAAAAACATTACTTACATAACAAAACATATAAAGGAAAACGAATCAGTTAACATCCAAAACAAAGATACTACTGAAATATCATTAACTAAGAAATATTTGAAGATCATATATGATATCATATTTATGTATATTGTTCATTTATAATTTAATAAAAATGATTTCTCCATTATACATGAGGTTAACCTATACTATTCAAAGGAAAATTACAAGGTAATGGGGTTTCATATTTGACTTTTAATTTTGAGAGGATTCCACTATTCACCACTTATTTATTCCATCTGGTGTATTGTGTACTACCATTTGATAAAAACTATCATGAATCTATTTATATTCTTGGCATTTTATGATTAATTTGGTGGTTATTATATTTTGGTTTTATGACTCGATTGATTACAACGTGATAAGGGGTTTTCATCTCACTTTTGTTCCCATGAGATTCATGAAATATTTTCCACCATTAAATTTTTTTGTGGTGTATGTACTTCCCATGAATATATTTTTTATTTAATATATATTATTTTATAGGTATTTAAATCATCATTGGATGATCCTTATTCTATGGGGAGAATGTTTCGTATGTTACCAAATCGGTAAGTGGATTTCAAATTTCAATTTCAACTAATTTGGATTTATGCAAACTTCATTGATTACCATACTCCAAGATTATATATGGAATCACTATTTGTCTACATATGTAGTAATTTAAGTCCCTATTTTTGTGGATATACTTTGGATACAGATAATCACTACATTGATTAATTCTCAAGTCATCAATATAAGCTTGATAAGTGTAATTTTAACTCAATTTTTATTCATCGAGTTAAACATCCAAGTCCTTACTATTAGTTTTTCAAGAATATGTGTAAATGTCCTCTGATTGATTTAAACAGAATATCCAATCATATTGAGTGTATTTAAAATTTTGACACATAACTACATCATTGATTTATCCTTAAACTAAGGATATAGTCTTTATAATTGAATTCATCTAAACTTATATTCCATTGTGACATAGTTGTTGTTATGCGCCAATTCACATTTATTTGGTGTATATACTGTTCTTTGACAAAATATATCATGTAGCCCTTTATTATAATGATATTATAATGTTTTAATTCCCCAATTACTTGTCTTAATGAGTCTCTTATTTGGTTCATAAATCTAAATAAAATATCAATTTAAATGTTTTGTAGATTTATTCTTCTAATCCATTCACATTAATGTCTATGTTTTCAAAATAGTTATTACGATTTATTTATATGGACATGAATGTTTTAAAATGTTAATTCTTTTAAAATATTCAATTTGGTATGGGACACTTTGATTCAAAACTATCTTTTAAATTAAATCCATTATAAATTATGTGACTTTTAAATTATTTCACAAAAAAAGGATATTTCTGTGAAACATTTTTACTGGTCATTTTCAACTATGTCAACATCCTTTACATGATATTATTCTTGATTGATGTTTATATATTATGATACCAATATTTAATTTTTCTATTGAAGGTTTTGTGATATGTTCTACAGTGAATGTGTAATTTTTATAGTATTCATGGTTTATGGATAAAGTATTGACATTTCATATACTAGTTTTAATACGAATGTTTATGTTATGTTGAAACATTTTCATAAGTGGAACACATTGGAATTAGTAAGTGACTGGTGGAGCCCGCTATAACTCCTCGATGTATCAGACGTACTCATGAGACAAAATAGTGTCTTAGCATAAGTCCTTGAAAAAATCTTATTTGTAATCTTGGAACAAGTCCTTGATAATGTGGTTATGAAGTCTGGCATTATGCATTACATCATTATAAAATTGAGTATTGATATTGAATGTGATTTTTCAACTAGTAGAATATCCATGTGAATAATTAAATGGCATTACTTTGATTTATATTTTCCATATTATGATAAGGTTTTTGTTTAAAAGGATTTTCTTTTAGTCATAATGATTTCCTTAAATGTTGATGCTTATTTATGAATCTTTCCACATCATTTTTTATCCTTACTGAGCGTCTAATCTCACCCATTTCTTATGTTTTATTTATCATAGTATGCAATGAAATATATTACAATTAACCAATTGGAATAGGCAAAGGAACATAAGATAGTCCAAAAATAACACAATGTTGTTTTTTTAATTTCATGATATAATATAAAACATATATATGTATATACTACTTCCATGACTACTAAACTGATCATTATTTTAGGATATAATTCTTTGTATAATGTCAATGTTATGTAATATTCCCTGGATTCTAGGTAAATTTTATGTTGGGGCATTACAAAATTCATTATGTTTGTTGGTAGAGGTCATATATGCTCATTCACCGTAGCTATTTGTTGGTTCTAGTTGTCATCTGGTACAAAGGGTTGTCCAACTCCTCATACAATACCTGGATCTCCCTCTTATATGTTCTCTTGGTGGAGTTCTTGTTTTTCTTGTCTATTAGTGCCTATCGTCACTGCAATATTGTTCGTTCGATCTATTGATCATGCAGAAGTATGTTTGATGTTTCGGTGCTCATGGAACACGTGATTCAGCCACTCATGCACTTTTGATCTTGCATAATGAAAAATAAATAACCAAGAATAAAATATGAAAAATAAAATAGAAAAATAGATATGAAAATAAGAACATATTTTCTTTAGAATTTTTTATTTTTATTTTCACTTTAATCAATACAATGTGATTATTAAAAACACCATTAACTTTCAATTCGCTAGAAACTATGCCAAAATTTGTAATCGTTTCTGCTGAAGTGTTATTTTCTACAATCCAAATTCAATTAATCAAAATTAATACTATTATAGTGTTGGTATAGGAAAAATCCACATGGAGATGAAGTTATGTTATTTTTTTCAGGGTTTATAATTAACATGGTGAATTCTGCTGATATTTAGAGTCAGTTTTTTTGATGTTTTAATTAAAGTGTAATTAAACATTTAATTTCATGATAAATTTATTTTTAGGATAAAATAAATTCCAAAAATTTAATTCTTCATGAAAAATTGGAAGAATGCATCAGCGATATAGATTTTAAAGTTTCTTAATAAATATATTTTCAGATTGGGTTGTTATTTTCTTAATAACTCAAATATATGTATAATGAATGTAACATAATCCCTTTTGTTTGAGGATTTTTGTTTCAATAAAAAGAATTTAATTCGTTTTTCTATAATTTCATTTCATTTAATTTTATTAATTGCAGCCCTTTTGAGATGATAATAACATCCAATGATCATTGATTTTTTTAATCTTAATTCCTTATAGGATCCATAGAAATCATATTATTAGTATGATATGATATTTCTAGCTATATTTTGAATATATTTTTAAGGAATTATTATAGAGGAAGGTATAACACGAGTAAAATATAACAGTGGAAAAAATAAAACCCTTATTCTTCCATAGTCCCTACACACAAGGGATTTTTCAACTCATGTATTTTGTAGTAACTAAACTACATTTGACACCCGAATTAACAATAAAAAAGCTTCAGAGTGAAGTTCTCCAAGAAGGTAGAACATAAGCACCTTCTCTTCTCTCTCCTCCCTTCTCTTCTCTATCTTATTCTCTTCTCGGGCATCTCCTGACTTTCCTCCTTATTCATTCGTGGTATGAGTCAGTCCTGAACATGGAGGGCCTGCCCCCAATTTATAGTTTTTAGGAATACACAACATGTACTAGAATGTACTCGATGTGTACTTTGGTCAACATTTTTTGGCCATATGTTTTCCTTCAGTGGGTGAGATACATCACCGAAATTGACTTGGAACACGATGTATCCTGTTATGTGGAGGTAAACATCATGTTGCACCGCCCTACATAGCATGTAATATCAATCATCATCCATGAACCACTTTAGGACGGTATTCCCCGACATGTATATGGGAATCAAATGACATGTAAGCTTTTTCCGACAACATGGGTGTGTATCCATTCCTGCCTATATGTATCCAGAGCAATTAGACATGGCGTGAGTAAGAAGTACATGTCGTTTATATTAAAAATATTGTTCTGATCCTTTCATAATTTTTGAATGTGGATGGAAAACCCATAAAAATCATTATAATCACCAATATACAGATTTTGATCCACAAAAAACTATTAATATTTAGTTAAAAACAAGTTCTTATGCTCATTAATTTGAAAAATTATACACAAATAGGGAACATCGTTAAACTATTTTAGTAAAATCCCAAAACATAATCCTAACCATTTTTCATCATGTACAATTAAAAATGACATCAACTGTATGAATTTTTTCAAGATATGTGAAATTTAATATTTAATTAAAATCTATATTTATATGAAAAATAACAACATTAAAAATTAAATTTAGTTTTATAAAACTTTTAACAATTAACTAAGGTCTCATAAAATTCTCTTATAATAATAAGAGAAATAAATATTAATTTAGGATTATGTATTTTTGAAAATAAATTTTCTTTCAAATCATTATCTATGTTATAAAATTGTAAATAAAAATTTTATGTTTTAAAAAAAAATTAATTTATCATTTTCAAAATATTTATTTACTTTTATTATGATATAATTAAACAACATTTTCATTGATAAGATTTATAAATTTTATTTTTACTATCTTGTGTGGGATTACAATTCCATTGGATGAATTACTATTTCGAAGGTACAAATTGGTAATCAAAAGGAGATTTTAATATTTCATTGGTATACATTCCTTAATTTTTATAAAAGCCTTCTATTTCATTCATTCATCATTATAGAGACTTATTTGTGTTCTTTAGGTGATTTTATATGATTTACACAATTTGAAATAATGTTTTATACAATTAATGGAATCAAATGAATTGAATTTATTTAAGATGATACATACCATAAAATCTTTTGGTTTTATCACCTGTATTATTTTAATTTTGGTTAGATTTATTCAATTAAACTATAAAATAAATTTTATATTTGATTCAACTATATAATAAAAATTATATGAAGACATTGTTTTCAATTAAAATTCACTAATGTTAACTATTTATCCCTAAAATGAAATCTTTTAGTAAATTCTCCAAAATTAACCCTAAGAAAATATTTGCATAATGAAAAAAATGAAGTTTATATTTGCAATAATATTTGTAAACGTTTGTAAAATTATTTTTATACTTGTTTACAGAATGACGTAAAAAGATATTCTTTTGAAAAAATCATATTTTTTCTCAAACATAATATCATTATTGGAAATTATTTATTTCATTATCAATATGTTTTATCTATATGAAATCATTATGAATAATATTTAAAAATTATTAATTACTATTGACACTGCTATGTTTAAATGAAATGTTAATACCATCTTGTTAAAATAATAAAATGGTATATCTTATAAAATCAGTGTTGTGTGCAATAGAATTTAGGAAACATTTTCTTATTGTAGAACAATAATTTATTGCAGTGTATAATTAAGGATTAACATGGAGTAGTGTGAAAATAATGAGAGAAAATAAATTTTATTAATTTAAAAAAATTAATTCATAAAATCATGGTGTGTTACACATCTTGTTTACCCATACTCTACAGGATAACTTGACCTTGACAGTCAACTATCATTTGTAACAAAAAAATAAAGCATGGAAATATAACACATAGTAAGGGTGATCATGATAAATACAACACGAAATCATGATGTATATAGTAGTAGTACAACATCATGTGAAGATGTCTGAAATAGAAAGAGGATACTCTAACATATCTCATGGGAATAATTATAAAAAATGTTCTCACATGGCAAACACACACATGTAATCAAAAGTCAAACATGTATATCAATCAATTAACACATAAATTTTAATAATTTAAATACACATGTGACGAGGGACCATGAATATAAGGAACATCCTCAATAAAATTCATCGATGTCCATTATAAGGGTAAGACACCATTTTTGGTTTGATATACATAATGAAAACCCATATAAAAAATTACACCTCCTAATGGCCTTATTAGAAAAATTGTTAATATATCAATGCTCAAGTTTAATCAACTGTTATTATAACCATAACCATTTATTTTATTTCAAAGGGAAATAAAATATCACTTTTGGTAATATTTTCAATCTCATGGATAATTTCTACATTATCCTACTAGGCCAAGGCATGTTCTTATAATATTATCCTTATGAATAAATATTATGTGGTAATTGATTATAAATTATCCTTTAGTATTTATATACATGATAATTTATCATACATAAACAATTTATAATAATTATTTTTAAGTTCAAATACATTATAATTTTATATTTATTCATTAAAAAAATATCATAAATTACCTATTAATAATTTTTATATGACATTTTATCATAAATTATCTTTTTATCATTATATATCTAAAAAATTATCATAATATATCGATTTATAAGTAGTCATTTATAATTTCTCTTAAATTATCTTTTTATTATTATCTATAGATAATTTAAACTAAATAATCCCATGAAAATTGGATAAATTATTCCATGATAATTGGTTGTAATTATATTTTTCTAATTATATTTTGATATTTCGATGAATTTTTGGTATGATAATTCTAAATAATTATCATTCAATTATTTCTCATAATTTACCATTTTATAATTCGAAAAAATTATTATCTAGAATTTAATAAATTAATTCTCAATAAATAAACACAATAATACATTGATAATTTTATGAATATCATTTATAATATTTCATAGAAAAAGTCATCTAGATGAAACAATGAAATTATCCCATGATAGTCCAGTGATTACAATATATTAATATAATCAATAATTTTTTCAATAATTAGAGAATGAAAGAATAAAAAGAAAAAAATCATTAAAATGAAAATATAAAAAAATATTATCATATATATTCATTTATAGGAACAATGATCTTTAAGAGGGAGTTCTCCACCATTCATAAAAAAGAGATCATGATGGAGAGATATGGAAGGAGATTCACCGTTTATGCACATCTGAGATTTGTGGCTACTCAAATTAAAAAATATAATGAATAATGTGGGTGGAAATATTCATGTACATCAATACCCACACCACATATATTTTATTCATATTAAGAACAATAATTCATATTGTGTTTAATCCTAAAGAGATTGTTTAATGACACCTCTTATAAGTGTTGGGGATTGAAATCGTAAAATATTGAGTGGAAAATGAAGGTTTTGAATCAATCGATCAGGGAAAATGGGGTCTATCAATATGATTGGTGAATTTGAAATTAAATTTGTTATTTAATAATTAATGAAATGACAATAATACGAGAAATGTATTAAATTTCATAACATTACATGTGATCTAACCAAATTCCATAATTGTGAAAATGTTTTGTTATAACTTATTTAAACCTCAAATCCTGGTCCTGACAATGGAATCAAAATTCCCATATGATGCACAATATTATAATTGTTAAATTACTTTCGAAAAAATATATAATCAAAATATTAAACATCTTATCCTTATATGTGATCTGACCAAAATCCTGACATACCAAAATGATATGTATTTTCTTATGTAATCCCCACCATCCTAGATGTAATAGTGGCCTCTTATTTTCATATAATCCCCTATTGGTGAGATATTAAATTATTTTGATGACAATCATTTACGGATAGCATAATATAATTAATATTTATTTCTTTATGTTCGGAGGTTATATGGGCCTTGGAATCACATGCTATCCTAGATACTACCATTGAAAATATTCCCTATAATATTACAAGGTGTTAAATAGAATTTTACCATTATAAAAATAAATTATAAAATATATTTTGACATATTTATTGAAAAAATACATTTTCAAATAATAATAATATTAAATTTTCATCATGAGTGACTATATTTTATTTACAGAATTTTGGTATTGCAAAAATTCTGGAATTTTTATCATATACTCAAATGAAGATAGATTAAATAAGTAATATATAAAAAATTTTGAAGAAGAAGACCCATTACAATAATAAAAATGATCAGTGATTCCTCGAACTCCAAACCATGAGATAAGGATATCGACTAGTTTCAATGAGAGGCATACTCATTCACTGACTGGTCACATAGAGAATGAATTATAATCTCTATCACCCTCTCCAATTATAACATGTTTTTGAAATGAAATTGAATAAATGTGGTCTTAATAAATTATCAATTCATAATACTCTTCTAATAAATTTAAATAAATATCATAAACTATTCTAGACATTTCCCCATCAATAAGAATTAAATTAGGTTGTCTTATTAGAATTTCAGATTTCTTAGTGAATTAGAGTGTCATTCAATTATATCTTGCTAGTATCCCCCTGAGTTACATTCTTAACATAAAATATAAATTAAAATTGATAAAGGGATTGATCAACTACACTAAATAATGTGGGGTTAGGATCTATATATTTGAGAACCACAACTGATTTTTGAGAGACACTGGGATGTTGAACACAACAAGTTAAATGTTTACTAAAATCCCTCATGATATTCCTGGGAGGCATAACACATATTAGAAAACCCAAAATAATAATTTTTTTTATTTCCATGCATTTTACAGAGAATACAACATATTAAATCAAATTATAGTAACCCATTTAGAAAAAAAACTTCGAATTAAAAATTTAAAAAGTTTACATTTTACCTACAACTAAAAACTACGACACATCAACAATGTTTTTTAAATGAAATATTTTTTCCAGAATCATTTTGTACTTAAAACTATCCCATTTTCTTAAATCAAATTTTGGAATCTTATTTAGAAATAGAAAAAACAAAGCCTTTTCACTTTAAAAAAATTCCACTATAAAATATCAATAAAATCAATCCTATTAGCATTTATATTCCATGTAATACTCTGTAATCAATCTCAAATGATAATAACATAATAAAAAAGGAATAAAAATGAAAAAAGAAAAATGAATTTTTTTTAATGTTGTTAGTGTCTACTTATAGTTTGGAAACAGTAAATTATGGATCATATTCCAACCATAAAATAATCCACTTATAGATTTAGATAACCATGCACATAGATATATAATGGTTTTTCAGTATCTAGGGGAAATGCAGGAACCTGTAATTATTTTCCAAATTCCACCCCATGAAATCTTAAAATCATCTTTTAAAACACAAAAAATTGTAAAAAAACATAAATTCAAACCCTAAACCATCCTGAAAAAGAAAAAATATATCATAGAACCAATGTAAAATATTGATGTGATATGATGTATCTTTTTTTCATGAGAGGTAGTGATCAAGAAACTACACATAAAACAACTCTTCTGATCCTTTAATAATATGCCCCATCTACCAGAAATCCCAAATATAATTTGTTTTTCAAGAACATTTGGCCTCCCAATTTCCTACTATATTACACAATTTTTTCATTCACCATCCTAGGAAATCCTCGATCCTGAAACCCATCTTTGTCTCTGCTAAGACTCAAGGAATGTTCATGATCTCCTCAGACAAGTGAAAAGCCCAATAGACATAACAAAAACATGTTTGGACTGTTATCTTTATATAAATAAAAATTTAGGCTTTAAATATTCATCCATTGATACAAGATTTATGCTTTTATTCTTATACAAACATACAAAAAAATTATATAGATAATATATTTGTAAACTATGAATTATACTTCTTGAATTAATATGCAAATAAATAATAATAATAAGAAATCAAGTATAATCTATAGAAAAATAAGGTCTATATGAATAAAAAATATAAGAAATAAAAGATGAAAAATCACAAATAAATATCTCCACATGTTTCCAATGTTACTATCCAAAAAAACAACCACTCCATGTATGATCCTAAGAGAGAAAACAACCAATAATAAATCAAAAGGCTTTTTAGACATTGATTGGTTCTTGCAAGGTGTAAATATCAAATGCCAATAATATTTAACCAAATAGTGAATTATTTCCTTTCCCAGAATATTCCATAAACACTAGTTTTAAATACGCAATTTAAGAATATGGTTTTCATCATTATTGAGAAAAAGAAAACATAATATTTTTCAAACAATATTTTTTACCCTGTAAATGGATTAAGACACTCTATAATCATCCTTTAAATACATCATATAAAACATACCATTGAAATAAAATTTTAATGCTATTTATGTTTAGCTAATCAATAATAAATATATTTATAAAAAATAAACACATACAAAATATCTAAAAAAATGTAATATGTAGAAATAAATTAGAATAAGTACATTAAGATAATTAAGATGATAAATAATATATCTAGAAAATAAAAACCACAATCTGGTATAGTGTGAAAGAAGGCAATGTAATGTGTTTAAATTTCACTATGGGAAGCTGGTAACTATCAATTGAGACGATTCTATATATAATCATGTGAAATTATATACTAGCATATCAACAAATCTATAGTATATAACAAACTAGATTCTTACAACTTTCTTTATTTGAGGCACTCCACCAGGTCTAAGATATATCCCACACAATGGGGATCAATCTAATCTAGTTGTGATAAGACAATAACAAACTCCTAATATCTAACAACAATTCTTAGGATCCCAATGATACAAGTAATAATGGGAGGGTAAGGATATACGACATGTCAGAAACATCCCCACTAACAATTGTAACAGAATACAAGGTGAAATATTCCATGAATGGCCTCAACTCTCCCTTACACACTATTCTCAACAAAAACATTTGAGAAACACGAAAAGAGTTAAACTCATGGAATAACACCATATTTATGTCAAAAATTCTATAGGATGAATATTATTTGTTAGATTTTTTAGTTGAGGCATGGAATTACATCCATATTGTATTTAAATATCCATATTTATTATTATAAATTCCATTATATCAAAATGAATTTTCTACTTACATGTTTTTTAAAAAAAATTAACATTTAATTCATTCAGTTTCGATGAAAAAATATTTCCATATTTTAATATGGAAACAACATAGTTTAGCAGTGTCACTTCCCAAAACATTAAATTAAATTCAACTCACCTATTATTTTTGATTTTTTTAAAAAAATTGCATAATTTTAATGAATATATTTTTTAAAAACAACGTTTCAAATGCACTATAAAGGTAACAAATTCTTACTTTACTGTGTTTTTCTCTTATAAAAACTGAGATCATCAAAATGAGCACCAATATTTATATTAAATACCTATATAATCATGATATAATAATACATTAATTGATGTGTGATATTCTCAATATGGATCAGTCACACAAATATTCACATTTAATTGATTAATAAATTATCTTATAGAAAATTTAAAAATAAAGTCATGAAAAAAGGCTAATGAAGTTAATCTTATGGAGTGTCGTGATGGATCATACAATGTCCAACATGAATCTTTTGAATATTTGTATTCCTAGAAAATAACTCATACGATGTTGGAAAACACTCCTTCAATATAGTTCGTTATTCTTCATATGTCACCAAATAATATTTTTACATAGTAATTAATTATTATGATATTACCAAATATAATTACAATGTCCCATTTGAATCATAAGAATATCATGACTAATCTACTAATGTATCGTACTACTATTTTATGGTAATAATACACATACGTAGTCCTCTATTCCACTTAAAAATAAACATATTACCATTATGAAGTCCAAAATTACTCTAATATGGTGAAATATTAAAATTTAAAGTACATAATGCCTATTTGGAATTCAATTGGATTTTATTCAATTTATATATTTGAAATCTATGTCCAATAATGATTATTATGAAGATTTAAAATTTATATGCTATTATGAATCATAAAATGTAATTATAGAATGTCCTTATTTCAACTTGAATACATATAAGACTCATATAACCATTATCAATTATGATCCTAACAACATCATGAGATATTTTGGATGTTCTATCAATTACATTGTGAATAATCACTGTAAAAACATATACTAAGGATATTTTTTGAAAGAATATCTACATTTGAGTTTATTGAAAACATTAAAATAAATTTAACAAATGCTTATTAAATATCATTTTTGATGTAACCTCCTTGTTTTAATGCTCAATAATCATGTTTAAATTCTTCATTTGAATTTTATTATTTTTGATATTATATCATATTAAAAAAACGCGGTTAATTATTAAAAAGATAAACTCTTATTATATGATATAAAACTAACAGAATCCTTCCACTACTAGGATGTTCTACTATCAGTGTTTTGATGCTCCAAGATGTCCCACCACTAAGATCATGCTACATCATGCATTCTCTACCCACAATGTTTTTTACCACTTGTGTTAGCTACCACCAGTGTTTTGTACCACCAGAGCTGGCTCCCATAAGAGTTAACAATGACCAGATTTTGTTAATGCTTAGCATTCTACTCCTAGGCTCACACTACAACCATATGAAACACCACCAAGAATGTCACTATCATATTCATACGTCTAGACTCTATTGATGTTAGATGGTGCTACTATCAATTTTCCCACTATTTTTCGACTAAGTTTAAATTAAATTCCATAATTTGAATAGTGTGGGAGTTAATTTAATGGAATTATGTTATGATTATACCTAAAATATTTCCAAAAAACATTGATCTAAAAAATAGTCAGTTTGAAGATCCAAATGATCATGATGATTTTCCATTAATGGGAGAATTTTATGTTACATATTTTTAAGTGGAACCCTCACATGCATGGTGTGTGGATTTATGATTACAGGAGTGACCATTCATGCAAGAACATAAGAGATGACATATGTGTGTGAAGGTTTATATCATACTGGCGAACAAGATCCTTCCTTATTGATATGAAAAAAAATTGTGATACTATGTTTTAATTAAACATATATTGAAATAATTTTATCTACTCATCAAGTAAAATTTGAGGACTCTCAACCATCTAGATCAATATAGACCTAGCAACACTACACCATTCATATATTTTTGGATTATCAATATCTAGTTTTATTTTACTTTTGAGTAGTGTGTTCAATTATATGTTTACTAACAAAAATTGAATCATGTTTTAGAAGAATAGAATTAAATATATTCTATTCTTATTAATTTAATTTTTATTCTCATAATATTTGGGGATGTGATCCCTATGTGTCATGATATTGTTTTTATACCCATGTAATATTGTGGAAGAAGATTTATTCCTAGAAAACTTTTCATATTTCTTATATACTCAATCTATGTTGGGTGTTAGATTATTAAATGTGAATTTATTTTTGGTAGCATGGGATTTAAATGTGAAGGGGGTTTAGTCTATTCGTGAGAAGAAACCCTTTTTATATTCCACCAAGTGATTTAGTTTTTTCTTATTCATTTCAATGATTTATACTATACATGGTTTTAATATTTAAACAAAACTAGTTCGCTGATAGTTAGTAGTAACTGGTGTTTATATAAAGGTTTTTTTGTATAATTTTTTTCAAAAGGTAAATTATGTTTTCAAATTATTATAAATGATCCTTAATAAATATTTGATAAATTCTTTAGAAATTAAAACATATATTAAAGTGATATTTTGATTAACTATTTGATTTTAATTAATTTTTCAAATTGTATTTGAACATTGTTTTTAAAAATATATTTTTTTGGGAAATCAATTGAACCCCCTCATGAGTGAATCTCTTCAACCAATATTTTGTATCTGTGGATCTTTAAATATATTTTCAACTATTATTTAGTTGTATTTGTAGGATATAAAATTTCTGTTAGTATAATTTTTATATGGATGATAAAAAAAGGATTTTGCTACCAAATGGAATCAAATATTAATAGAAGTCATTATTATTAGTGGAAAATGAAGATGAAAATATATATTGAGTGAATAGGTATTGTAATATGGGATAAAATTTTAGAGAAATATGAAATAAATAAAACAAATATATAAATATCAAATGATCCATCCATTCCTTCGTTACATAATAAGTGTAATGATATGAATGGCCTATATGGTGATCTAGAAAATGATGAATTAAATAGAATATTCTTTTGCATAACTTATTTTTAAAATTAGGACACTTTTTCAATTTCTCATGAGGGAACATCAAATTTAAAATTAGTGAATTTAAATTCTTGTACTTTTAAATATGAAAATTCTAAAATAAAGAATTATGAGACTATTTAAGACATGTATCTTTGGTCTAATTAGATTTTGAATTCTATTCACTACTTAAAAAGTCCTATATCTGAAATAAACCATGCGAAGCGGTATTTGAGTAGTATACCAAAAATATAGACTGAAACCTTGGTCTAGATGAGAGAATTGTGTGATGTTAATAAGATATCAGTCAAAGATCTGATTGGAAAATCTATCATGTTGGAGGAATAACACAAATACAACTGAGAAGAAGATGATGAACCAAAATTAAAATTTGTTTTCTTCAAATCTACTTCATCCAAATAAGACGATAAAATTAATTTGAACGTCCATTTTATAAATAATCCCATGTTGATAGTTATAATGTGATGGCCCAACGAGACATGATATTTAAAATGATTTATAATAATAAAAAGTTCTTTAAAAATACATTATATAAATGTAAATAGGATATTATAATATATTATATGAATTAATAGAAATATGAAGATAATAAAAATGAAATCATTATTTATGATTGTAAACGAAAAGGGAATTTGAAAGATGACTATCCGAAGATAAAATATTAAAATGATATAAGATTTCAATGATAGTAGATACAAGAAATAAATAAATTGAACATGATGTGATTCAAGAGATTTATTAACTAATCAAAACACTACCCAAGAGTAAAAACTAGACATAACTAACATATGTTTTATGAAAAACACGTACAAGTATGGAATGTCATTCCCTATTCTCCAAAAAAAACTTAAATCATTCTGTAGATGAAAACTATGATGAAATCATGTATAATGATAAGATATTTAGATAATATATTATCGTGGAAAATAAATTCAATGGGCTTAATAATTATTATAAAATTCTTAAGAAACAACATTATGTCATAACATGTGTTATAACAGGCCATACTATTGAAAATAATAATAATACCCAAATTCTAAAATAGATAAACGAATTCAAAATGAATAATGGGAAATTGAAAAGGTAATTTGAAATATTCATAAATGGGAAAATGATTCATAAAAAATTCATTGAATCAATTCTTCTCCCAAATACACTACTACATAAGGATATCAACGAGGATAGAAGAGAGTTGGAAAAAATGAACTGATTCAATGTTCTAGTAATACTACCAATTTTTTATTTATTCAGACCCAACATAATATTTTTACTCTTATAGTTTGAAATATTTTTATATGAAACGCATTATTAATATATTGGTTCCTAAATCATTAATTACCGACACTACTAGATCATAGAATAATAGGGAACCACAATCATTTATGGTGATAATTTTTTTAGGGAACTTTCTTGAGGATATCTATTAAGAACATATGGTACTTGATCAATGGATGGTCTAGAGTCACGATTGTTGAGTATTCAAGTTTCATGAGTCTAATAAAAATGTATGGTGGTCATGTCACTTTTTGTGACAATGAGAAAGGTAAAATAATTGGCATTAGAAAAATTAATAATCATATAAATATATAAATTATTATATTTCAACAGTTTATAGTATAATATAAATATCATCTCACTTTTATGTAATGATAGTTTTTATGTGAATTTTGAAAGAAAATCAATGTTTTCGATTCTTAAAATGATTTAGTTTTTTCTTCCTTAGTAAGTGTAATTGTCTATACTATTAATCCAGACTCGTTATTTTATCAAAATACTTTCATGTATAAGTGAATTCCACAACTAATCATGGAATTGGAATAGTATATTATCCCATATCAATATTCACTCACAAAGAGATATTAGTAGGAAAGGGTTAGTAAAAGGCCTACCTAATATATAATTCTAAATTGAAAATGACTACTTCCCTTATCATAATTGGAAACCTCATAATATAACATTTTATTCAATGGATTTAATTTTAACATCTCAATCCATATATTTGGATGACATGGATTTTTTGGACCTTCAAGAGATTATGTCCCTCATGGGAAGCACTATGTATATGCCCTCATTAATGAATATTATCTATATACTAGGGTTTTATTTATAGGTCTGCAATTTTTATAATTTTATTATATATTAAAATTTATACTAATTATATACAAAACCATATTGGACATATAATTAACATCTTAAAATTGGATTGTAGTTGGGATTTTTAAAATCAATACATTAAATACTTTTTCATTATACATTTCTATAAACTTAACTTTTCTACTCTTATAATTCCACAATATAATGATGTTGTTGAAATAAGAAATTGTGAAATCATCGTAAATTCCCAGAATATACGTAATAACTATGACCTTACTACTTATTTTTTGGGTTGCGTATACATATGAAACATAACATAAAATTAATGGAGTTATATTTAGACTTATCATAATGAAAATCCATTATAATTTATGGAATATTTAGAAGCCAAAGGTTAATTAATTCAATTTTTTCTGGTTTCAATGTCATTATTACTAACACTATATATAATGCTGAAATTTATTTCCCGGATTAATGAAGGAATTATTCTGGATTATTCAACTTTTTGTAAATTGTATAGGGTGTTTAAAAAAATAACCAATACTATAAAAAATATTTTTATGTAAAATTTGATGAGGTGGATCCAAATGTGCATAAAAACCATTAGAAAACCTTTTGGATACTATTTTAATTCAAAACCTAAATGCTAATCCTTCTAAAAAATTTGTAAAACAAGTAGAAAAAAACAAGTGTTTTAGAAAATCTGGAACACAAACAAGATTATGAATATTACCATTATTTTTACCAACTGTCTTTTAGTATAGTTGTTTCGACATATAGATGAAATCCTAAATATTTTTTAGTTGAAGACAAAGATCGAGGCACATGTACCAGATCTTCAATTTGATGAGTTAGAAACTATAGAAAGAGATAATACGTGGTTTGTTGCAAAAGATATTGTCAAAAAAAGGTTATTGACTCCGAGGAAGCCTTGGAATAAGTTTCTAGACATAAATCATTTAGAATATTTCTTTCCAATACAACCCATTTGGATTTCAATCTCAATTAAATACATTCCAAAGTTGAACTATTAAAACGTTATATAATTGAAGATTTCTTTTGTTGAACAACCCCATCGATTTCAAAGTCCTCATTTTCCAAATCAAGTTTTGAAACTATCAAATGAATTAGATGGTTAAAAATAGGCTCCTAGAGCTTCATATGATATACTATTCAGTTTTATAATTTCTAATGGGTTTTCAAATGTTATAGATTATCCTGTTATATTTATAAAAATAATTTCAAAAGATGTTTCATTAGTATAAATATATGTTGATGATACTATTATATGATTTTATTTAAATATTTATTTTACTAATTTCTCTAATTTTATTAAATATAAGATTTAAATTAGTTTAATGGGAGAACATAAATTATTTATTAGTTCTAAATTTTTTAAAAAGAAATATGGAATTATTTTAAATCAATGTAAGTTTACTGATGAATGAATAAAAAAATTATATTTCATTGAACTAAATGTTTTGATACTCCCATCAGTATTACCTATATGTTTTATATTAATGATGTAGGAAAAAAAGATCAAACAGTTTACAAAGGTATAATTGGATGTTTTCTACACATAATAGCTTGATGAATTAATATTATTTTTAGTGCATGTATATGTGCCTGTTTCCATGAAAAACCCAACGATTCTCATTATATTTATATTAAAATATTTTTCAAATACCTCAAATATATATCCGACTTTGTACTATTCTTTCGTAATGGAAAATCATTTGAAATAGTATGTTATTCAGATCTGTATTATGGTTGTCGTCAGGTGGATAGAAAAATCGCCACTAAAACATGTCATCTTTTGGAAAATTATATAATATTTTGTGTAGTAATAATAAAAATAATATTTCACCATTTATAGCTGAAGTATAACCCATTTTTACAAAGAGTTGTTCTGAACAAATTTTGTGGATGAAGCACACTCTGCTATAATTTGGATTTCAATTTCGACATATCAATATAAATCATGACAACACAAATGTGATCAAAATTATAATAATATTTTGTATCATTATAGAAAAATAAGATTTATTTCAGAAATAAATTTTTGATAGATAATTATCATAATGGTGATATAACTCAGGAATTCATAAGAACTAAAAATCATATTTTTGATATCAATACAATACCATTAAAATCTGTGAGATTAAACTACATCAAAAATGAATTATGAATGAAAAATTTGGGTTAGTATTTTATCATGAATGATCCCCCATTAGATTGAACCATTATTGGGGTGATCAACTATCTAAATGATCCACTATTAGAATGATCCACTATTGGGATGTTTTAATATCAAGATAATTCACTAGTGAACGATTTCACATCCCTTTATCTTGTTACATTTTACAATTTTCACTCACATGATTCCCAATCATTTCGATGAAATGTTGAATGTACAGTGACCAATAGTGTTTTCTCCATAATGTCTATGGTCTATAAAATATCTATAGGAGAAATTATCCAATCCATTATTGAGATGATTAATTTTCAACTTTTGAAATGCATAGTGGTTGGTGAAAAGGTAGTCGAAATTTTATGGTTTCATTCTTATAAGTCATTACCTCTAAGGGTGATCTAAGACAATGTATGCTTAATTGGTTAGTATGACCATTCTATCCAGGGTTGGTTCATTAATTCTAATAGTAAATCGATTTTAGTTCTGGTGGAAAGAATACTTTTATTTATAGACTAATAATGTGTATGTAGTATAACTTCCCTTCAAAGGAATGAACAATATGAAAAATGTTCATCAATAATGAGTTTTTGAGGAATATAAAAATGATATTCATAGTTGATTTGAATCATTTGATTATGAGAATGATTTTTAGACGATTGGAGCTGAAAAATTTTGAATTCTAGCTACAACTGAATCAGTTGGAGATAATAGATTGATTTTAAATTTATACAACATATACTATTTTCCTGTAATGGAAACTTTTTTACTATGGAATATATATATTTTTACATTCAATTCCTCCTGAAATGAGGGTATTTGATTAACCTTGTAGATAATAAAATGTAGAAATGATGAAATTATAATATCATTTACCAGTTATAATTCTTTTATTTACCCTATGTTAATATCAGGAATATTGGAAACCATGTTTTTAATTTAATGTTGGGAAGAAATTGAAGTGTTGTTTTGTGGAATCGTCTTTAGTAGGGTTACATGAAATGGAATGAATGTTAGTTAATATATATGGTTTACAATGTGGATTTATGATAATAAAAAAATCTTTCCGAAATTAATCCTTTAAACAATACGTCTAGAAAAAAATAGTTGATCATGTCTTGAATCCAAATGAGATAGTTGAATACATTGATGACGAATAAGAAGAGAATGTTTCTCTAGTTTTTGATGAGTAATTTATATCAAATTTGAGTATGTAAGTTACATTTACAATCTCAATAACCCAACAATTTATTTTGGACATGTTGGACCTTTTTTCTATCTTCTTTCCAGAGGAGACACATACTAAAAGGAGACGATAATGAGGATACTAATGCTTCTAGATATGAAATTATTTGGAGTTCTTCTAATAAATATTCTATAAATCAGTTATACTTTTTATAAGATGTTGATTAATGTAGTGATATACTTGATAATTATGATAATGTGATGTTGACCAGATTGAATCACCTCTTCTATCCCCTACTAGTTCTGATTCCTGAGTTAGGCCTATAGAGACACCTATATCACCATGAACTGCAAGTGTTATGAGAGCTATTTTATCTAGTTATATATCTTTAGAGAGAATAATTTCATTAAAATAAATTTGAGATTATGCATCTTCAATAGGTGAGACAGGAGTAGCTACTAAGGGGGACAATGCCCCATGTTATGTTAGTCAGGGTGTTGTGCCTATTGACCATACTATTTTGACTCATTATAGTGTGGAATTGGGTATTCATGATGTTTCCCATATGTTACTAGATTTTTTTATAATGGTTTATAATATTCACTCTCGGGATTTGGACGAAAATGGTAGAAATCATAGAGATGCTCAGGGTTTTTCTACTTTGGAGATTATAAGACATCCTCATCGAGGATTCACTAAGTTTCAAATTTCATGGTATATAATACCTAGAATAAAATGGTTATAGTGTAGCTGATGACTAAAGGAATAAAAAAAGGTTGATGGAACAACTATATTAGTTGGAGTTGGGAGTGATTTTAAGGGAACTATAGAATACAAGATTGATCGGAATGGTGGAATTCCGTATTTAACTATATAAAAACAAACATCAAGATCAGATCATGCAGTCGATGTTGTTCATAATAATGGGAGGTCTGATACACCTCCAAATTCTTCCATAGCGCTTTCAGATTTTGGAAAATATTATATTTTGAGTTTTTCAAAGAGAGAGATACTTCATTATGAATTTTTTATAGTTTTGATGTATAAGGGAGCTCATGTTACAATGGACCCTAATGATGTTGCCCTTTTTTTGGAGATTGTTGTTTTCCACATTACACCCATTGTGATTTTTTCGCATTCATGAAATTAATATTTTAAATAAGTTGTAATTTAGTGGTATGGAAATCCTGAGATCTGTGATGGAGGAAATTTGGAACATATTTATACTAAGTGAGGATGCCTTATTGAGGAGGGTAGAGTCCTTACTTTCTACTACATCTACACCAAATGATCCACATCTCATAGATTTAGATAATTTCAAATTTATCTATTATATATTCGTTAAGGATCATTATGTTGTTTTGGGAGATTTTCATTCTTATCATCTGAAGGACATGAAGAAAATTTAATAGAATGATGAGTAAATTTACAAACTGGTAACATAATGTTTGAATAGAGCGAGATGTGAAAGTGAATCCATCTCTAAGGCCATCAAATAATATATTTATTGGGTCTAAACCAATTATGTGTTGAATTCACATATCTTATTTTTTGATAAATACCTATGTTTTACACATGTTACAACGAATTTCATGGAACAAGTCAACTAGTTTAATGTGTTGAATCCACCACATAAGTTATTTGTGGATAAAAATAAGTATATCATTATTAATATGTTGAGATGAGAAAAATATTTCTAGAAATTGAAAATCTCTTGAACCCATTTCTATATGTGACTGAAACTATAGTGGTTTCTCCAGAGGAGATACCCATGATAGGCTTAACCTATTCTCATACATTTGACCCTCTACCTCCTCAGTTCCATATTTTAGAGTGTCTTATGTGGATGTTGTTAGACATCATAGACCAGTTTTCTTTAGAGATATACCTTACACCACCACATCCACATAATAATCTTTTTCTTTTAATACTACCTCTTCCAAGTGAAAGTGACTTATAGATCATTCCTCACAGGCTGTGAGTGACTCTAATTAGATAGTGGTCTCTAATAGTGATTTTATTGTGTTTTATATTGTACTTGTTTTTTTGCTATAATATGATGAAATATCTACTTTATGGAATTTATCTATTATAATTCCAATATCTAATTTTATTTCTTATTGTTTTATGTTTGTGATATTCTTCAAAATGGTAGTGCGGTTATGGCATTGTATTTTGATAAAAATAGTTTTTGGATGGATTTTCTTTATTGTTTTCCATTGATAAAAAATTTATCTTTGATAACACTCTTCTCTCATAATACAAAAATTGTGGTGGATATAGTTTATGTACTTAGTTTCTGTGATATATTTCATGGAAATATTATTTTCTATTTAATTTTTAAATCACATAATAGAATTTATAATATCAATCATATTGATACTCTAATAACATATCTATTTATGAAATATTGTGTTTAACATATGGTTTATAAAATTCCAGGATTTGTGATCATAAAAATGAGATATTTTTGTAACATCCCAATTTCAATGATCTAACATCAATTTTATTATTTCTTTTAATTAATATGAGGATTTATGATTGTATATCATTTTAAAATTATATTTGGCTAAGCATTGAAAAGAGAGACTATTTTTTCAACTTCATCCACTATCAGAATCGTGCCTCTAACATTATGTTCTAACATTAAATTATACCAATAGACATCACACTTATAGGATTGTGCTACCACCATTGTTTTCTATAACCATTGTTTGATAACTCCATGATTTTCTGATTCCAAAGTTAACAACCTCTAGATTTTTTATAGCTTGATTTTTCTACAACTAGATTTAGCTACTAAAAATGTTTTCTGCCACTAGATGTTCCTCTAATATGATTATGATACCTCTAGATGAGCTACCTCTAGGGATGTAAACATATGTTTTATATCACCAGATTATGATGCTATAAGACTATGTAACCATCTGTTTTGAAAACATTTTTGGTGAGAATCCATTGAATTAAATGATTCAATGAAAATATTGTCATAGTCAATGTAGATGAATAATTTTATTATTTTTATAAAACTATTTCATAGATTCATTGATGAAAAAATCAGAGTCATTATGAGTCCCGAGAATATCTTGACGATTTTCCTTTAATAGGTGCATGATATGATATATATTTTTAAAGAACCCCCTCATACACGATGTGTGGTAACTGTTGAATTTTGGAGGGACAATTCACCAGAAAAATTATGTGTTAATATATGAGTACTATTGTGTGGAATATAAAAATGATCCTGATAATTTCCTAAAAATACAATACTAACTTTTTGTCACTCAATTTTAAAACAACTTTGAGATAAAATAATCAACCACATCATCAAGTCAAATTTGAGGACACTTGGGCATCTAGGGAACTACAAACTGAGAATCACTACTCTTTTCATATATTCTAAATTTCTCAATATAATGATTTATTTTACAATAAACAAGAGTTTTGTATTCTCTTATTCTTAACTAATAACGAATCATGTAAGAGATTTAGAGAATACATTATATTATCTTCTAATTATTTTTATATGTATACCCACCGTATTATTTAAAGAGATCCATGTGTGGAAAATGGTTTTTTATTCCTAAATATATATATTTATGTATTTTTGAGACTAAAATGCTTGTTTTATTACTTGTATACCTGATAATGTTTTTGGATAACATTATTTGACATAATAATCTAATTGGTACTGGGTGACTACCATGTAGAGAGAATTAGATATTTTGTTGATACATAACCCCTTGTTTATTCATCAATATGATTTAGTTCTATTTATTCATTACAATGCTTAGAAATTTATTTAGTTTTAATATATAAATAGTACTAGTACATTCATAGTTTGTCTTAATTAGTGTTTATATATGGATTTTTTATGTAAATAGATATCAATATTTATTCTAAAATTCCATATTGTTTTAACAGAGCCATAATAATGTATTGAGAAATCCATTAAAATATCATACTTGTATTAAAAATCTATTATGATTTATTGGGTAATTTTAATTAAATTGGGGTATTTTATTTGAACATTTTTAACAAAAATATTATTGGGAACTCAATTAACCCTCCTTCTTTAGTTACACCCTCTGAAAAATAATTATATTTATCTAGACTGGTCAAAGAACAATGAGTACCCCTTAACTTCAATAATGTTTCAAAAATTCCATTATCACAAAATCTAAAACACCTAACATTAATATAATTAGTAGAAACAATATTTAAATTAACACAGCCTAATCAAAACATTTATTAATCCTTTATTCTAATCAACACCTTAAAAATTAATCATCCCTTTATTACATATAAAAAATTATATACACCACATAAAATAAATATAACTATATTTAAAACCCATTTTCAATATGAAATAATACTACATCAGAAATTCAATACAAAATAAATTACAATAACTCACCCAAAAAAACATGAAATCCCCCAATTTTTAATGAATCTGAAGTTATTTTTTTTTTGAATGTTCATAAGTGTGTGTTTGAAATATAATTATTAAATAAAATATATACATTCAATTAGTTAACAAAAATATTAAATCCATTGGAGGAGATGGGGACATGTGTCTAACCCATCTTGTTTATACATTTTGATTCGACTCATAGTGATATCTGATGCCTGTTATAATCTTCATTTTTTATATCCTTAGTCATTATAAATAAAATATTCTTCTTTGAAGATTAATTCCCCAATTTCATTAATCCTTATTCAACATCAACATTGATTAAATCTTATTTATTCTCGACATATTATATCCTCTAATGTTGAATTGAATTTTTTCTTTGATTGAATTCATAGATGTTATCACACATGTTAGTAATATGATACATTAACACAACTATAATATCATAATTTTTTTTTTCATATACATTAATTGAGCACATTCTTTAGTGTCCCCTATTAATTTATCAATGAAATGTAGTCAGATCAAAAAAATCACCATCTAATGTTTACATAAAGTTAATATGTAAATCAACCAATATGCATTTATATAACCATGTAAAATAAGACATTGTTTTGCTGAAATAAAATAACAATAATTTAATTATATATTTTTTGTGTTGAATTATTCATTTCACCTCTAGAATGTGGATTTCCTTAAAAAATCATTGATAATGTGTCACATAGAATTTTGAAGATATGATGTTATGTTGTGTAGATTTTCAATCTATTTTGATTCCCAAAATATAATTTTTTTGTTCAATCAATTATCTTAACATATTTATAAATTGAAATCATCATCCAAGAATCTACTGGGTTGGACATTGGAAAATAATTAATCATTTTGAATATCATTATATCTTATTCAAATATTTTGTTTCATAAATTATGGTTCTATGTCCTCCTTGAGTTATCTTTATGATAAAGAATAATATAATCTCTCTAATAATGTAAATTGTGAATACACACCTCTTATATTCTTAAAAAATGTACATTATTTGATCCTCCAAGAAAATATCATCCACATATGTGATCATAGCCATCATTTTATCATTCTAGTTTATTTTTAGTTTTTGATCATCTATACTTCTTCAGAATCCATTATTCTACAAATATTGGTCATTCTGAGACTATAAATACCTTGGTTCCCTATTTTTTCACAAAATACCTTATTTATAAGAGACACATTTTCCTCATCTTTATCAACAATAAACTCACACATATTCTAATTGCATACATCGTATTAGATGACTCTATTTATTATTTCTGAATTAGACTCTATTTGATACTCCTTGAATCCCTATTGTAAAACCATAACTAAAAATTAATATAGTTTCCAAAAAATCTATAAATAAATAATTATCAGTAAGGTAAATTAATTAAATAATTTAATAAACATTTTAAATTAACCATTCATTTATATATATCACAATTCCATCATTATTGATTTTATTTTGTAACAAAATTAATTTTCTGAAGAAATTATAGTCATTCATCATTGGAAAAATATTCTTTGTTTTGTTCTATTTATATCAAATTTCATAAAGAATATAAATGATTTATTTCTAATAAATAATAATCTTGAAAAATTTTTATTTTCCACATGGGATATAAATTTTGATGTTCTGGATCCATTATCCTTTGAGTTTGAAACAATGTTTTTTGTTCACCAACTAAATTCAAATCATCTAATTCACTTATAGTGCTTCACATCATTGATGATACAAAAAATATTTTATTTTACACATTTTTAGATTCACTTTCAGAATATTATTTTTCACAATGAGATCACACTTTTATAATCACATGAATAATAAATTCTTCCAAAATATCCTTCTTTCCAAGTAAAATATCCTCAACAGGATGCATACTTTATTCAATTTCTGTAACAATTATATATTCGATTATAATGTATTTTTGAAGATGTTTTTAAGGAATTTTATGTATTTATTATTGATCAAAATAAAAGGTAAATTCCTTATCACCATGAGATTTGAATTTTTGGATCATCTCTTTATATTGTAAAAACAACATACGTCGAAAAACTAAAAACAACATGCCTTCTAGTACGTTTTGTACCAAAACCATTATTTGGAATCATATTCATTTATATATATAAAATAATTTTCAAATATGTATACTGATATAATAGCTTCCACCCTCCAAAATGTATCTATTATATTCTTTTATATGATAATTTTCTTAGCCAAAATACAATGACCCATATATTTCATACATATATATCATATCTTATTAGATGAAAATTAATTACATAGAAAGGAAATACTTTATGGATTCATATTAGACCTCTTTCTTTAGAAACATTTATATTTAAAAAATTGGATCATATGTTATCTATATCATCTACCAGAATGATATTTATAAAAAGCAACCATCCTACTATCATCGTATATAAAACCATTTTTAATTACATGGGAAAAGAAACATATGAATGGGTTATCTCAGATTCTAAATATAGATAAACATGGGATATATCAATTATCACATAAGTATAACAGGGGAATACGTTTATGAGAACATGATCCTTACATTTTGAAACCACACTATGTTTGTCAATGAACATAATCTTGTGTGATGGAATAATTCTTGGTAATTTATAAGATATTAACCATAATAGAATAATATAACATGATCCATGAAAACATGACATTTATATAATAAGTATATTTGTTCCATGCCCAAAATAATTGAAAAATTATTCATTATAAGTCATTGATCATTTCAAAGACTATAATAGTTGAATGGGTTCACTTATAAAATCATCAACGTAGTCATTGTTCACTAACAAGGCTATCATAGTGGAAAAAGTCCCTAACAATTCTTGGTTCACTGCCCATTCTATTCCAATTTATCTCATTATATATAAATATTTTCTAAATTTGTGGGTTGACAATATAATCCAATCCCAACGGTCACATAATTACAATGATGCTAATTTTTTCCATGTGATCATTAAATATTCAACATATGATAACCCGTGAAAATAAAATTGGTTTCATATATATATATCAAAATGAAATTCATGAGAAGTTAATTGATTTCATAATAATTTCATCAATTCCTCATAGAATATCCCATAGAAAAGGAACAAGTTTCATAAAATGATTTTCACCCTAACCAAAAACAAATTAGAATAATAATAAATATGGTATACTTGGAATATACCTCCAATTAATCTTATGTATAAAAAAGGACATCATATTATATAGAAAATGATTTAAAAAATCACATAGAAAATTTATTGAGGAAAATATATTTTTATCTATAACATAATTTATTTAAAATATAATTATTTACAAAATATATTAGAAAAAAAATCATGAAAATTAAAATTGAAAAATATTAATTTAATATTGAAATAATTGAGAGGACATGTTGGGTGAAAATACCATACATCTTGTGAACGGAACAAAATGGATTCCTTTCACATTTTTAGTCAAAATATAGAAAAATATCATTCCGAAAATGATAAGAATAATCCATTTAAATTATTTTCTAAATAATAAAATAAGTTTAGTAATGTAATTAATCAATCATTACTGAATAAAAAAATAATTATTTAATTTTTTTAGAAATATACGTTTAATGAAGAAAAATGATATTTAATTGAAGATTTAAATATAATTGGTTTCCCCTAAAAACATATTTTTTGATGCTTTATTACATTAAAATATAAAATAATAAAATAATAATTTAATTTATATAAATTACCAATTACAAATCAAATTTCATTGTTTCTAGAGATATAGAGCTTAATACATAATAATTTGAAGCATAATCATTGGTATTCCTAATAATCAAATTGAATTTATCATAAAACACTTACCACATTGTTAAAATTTGAATCATATAACCATTGATAGAAATAACCATAGTTGGATATGTATATCCCAAAATTTTAATTATAATATTAATCAAGTACACATATATATATAATATTCAGTATATAATGAAACAAATGGTTAATATGACCAGTGTCCCACAAAATTAATGATCAAATAGATATTATTTTCATAATATATAAATGTTCTATGTACATTTTTGAAAATCCTAATTAAAAAATATATTTTTATAATAAATATATTACAATCCTTATTAATATGAATCTCTTAATTAATTATTTTTTTTATATCCATTTATCATAATTTTATAAAAAATTTGATGTTAAAATCCCTTTTTCACGTGATAATGGCTTTCTTCCATGTTTGTTTTTGTTATATAGATTTTATTCTTGTTCATTGATTATTTCATAATCATTGAAATTTTTTATTCAAGAGACTAATGTCATATATATTCCATATATAAATATTTATATTTATCCGTAAAATTAGATATTATAAATTTAATTACAAATTTCATGGAGATTGTATCTTGTATGTACATATGAACATAATTTCCATTTACTAAATAGTTAGAATTAAATAAAGGTATGTATTAATTCAAAATTGTTGAATAATGATTAATTCATATACATCATATATATTCCTTCAATATATCCTTAATACAATCCAAATACATATAAAATGAAAAATGTATCGCATCGCTTGGAGGAGGAGATAGTCCACACCTACATTCATGGGATGCAACCATATTCCAAAAGATAGGAATGTAATGTGTTATATGTGAAATTATAATTTCACAAGTACAAAAATTTAATAAATATCACATATACTAATTAAATAAATCATTATATTCACATGTGGGAGTTGATTGTGGAAGATTAATTACAGCAGTTCATAAGGTGGTAGTCTGTATACATAATTTCAATACTTCCATTTCCCAGTATATGGAAGAGGATGCCGAAATGGTTTTTCTATTTTAATATTAAAATATAGTTATTTGGGATACATTTTAAAAATATTTAAATTATGTTTTTGTATAAATGAAACAAAAACACTCGTTTAGGGATAATAAATCTCCATTGAACAACCTAATTATGTTAGGAAACTAATACTACATTTGATTGTTTATTGTAAAAAATATGGCCTCTAAGACATGATTATTTAAGTAATATTATGTAATTGAGTAAGTATTCTCCAATAAAATTATTTCTACGTGTGAAGAGAAGAAGATTGAGGGTTCCATTTTTTCTCTATGGAAGGGGACATAATTATATCATTTCAAGAGAAATTTCATACCCATGTTCTCCCCATACCACAAGGCACCAATATTAATAATTATAGAACAATAGAAGTGATATGTTTTATATAAGGATATATTATTGGAACTAGAAATGTGTTTGATCATTTTAACCCTTATCAATTTTAGTTTGAACACAGGTAAATCCATTTAAACCACAACCATTGCGAATGATTATGGTATTTACTATTCTTTATGAATTTTTTAAACATGTTATATAAAAATAATAATTTGGAATCTAAATATGGTTTTTTTTCAAATTTTTACCACATATATTGTGAAAATTAATTTAAATTTAAAATGTTAGAAGCGATTAAAAAAATTCGAACGGAAAAGTATTGAAAAGTATTAAAAAATAGTTCCAAAATTCAATCAGAAATTGATTTTAATCGATTTAATTGGGTTAATTATAATATAAATAAACTAAATTTAATTTTAAATAATTTAAAAATGATATTTTTTTGAAATAAAATTCAATGGAAATTTTGTTTTAAATAAATAGCAGTATATTTCATAATTTACGGAAAAATTATTTTATTCTGAGAATTATAAAAAAAATAACCTAAGATATTTTTAATTATATAATTCCTAAAATTATATTGACTTTGACATATATTTTTTTTCTAATAATTGGATAAACATTTAAATTTATATTCACAAAAATAAACAAATATTAATTTTTGAGGATACATCTTTTTTTGATGTATTTAAATACATTATAAAAAATGTAAGTACATATTTATAAATATATTTTATTTATCTAAAACATTTTATGTAATCTTAAAAATGAGTTTATTCCTAATTGTACCTCAAAATTTAATAGGTAGGATACAACTATTTCATTAAATAACAATATTTAAATATTATATCATGATACATTTTAAATTGTTGATGTGGGTATCACAAGTTATTGATGAAATTAAATTTATTTGTAAAATATCTATTCATAAAGCCTAAGACTGTTATACTATATCACTCTAAAAAAGAATTTCTCCTTTAAAATTTGCCTATCTCATACAAAAAATAAATATATTTCGACGTCATAATATCCTCATTTTTTGATATAGCTTTTTCAAATTGGTGGTTTCACCAAAAAAACATTCACAATGTGAGTGGACTTATCTCATATCAAATTTTATTTATGATCCAAAATATCAATTTATTTTTTTCATATGAATGATCATTATCTATTTGTATGACCACTTATTTATGTACATGTGAAGGCTCTCTAATTTTCTTCCTCATAAGAGACACATGGGAAATATCTGTAAATTGAGAGAGGATAAGTGGAAGCACCAAGAAATAATCTACCATGAATACTCGATCAAGATTCACCAAAGGTACCCTAAAACTAGGGATCATCTATAATTTCTTAAAAAATCTCATAACATTCTCCCACGTATGAATGATTAGAAACACGTTATCACCATCTTAAAAATGATGATCACCACAATTAATTTCAAGATATTGTTTAAGTCGAATAGGATATTCTTTGATGTCATGTTGAAGGAATTTTACTTTATCTTATATTTCTTCAGATAAGTCATTTCCTATTATATTTCATTCCATATCTTCATCACAACATTTCCTTGTTTTACACTTATCTTTATAGAGGGATTTCTGAAAAACTATCTAAATGACTGTGTTAAAGATATTGTTGTCTGAATACAAGACAATAGAAAGGTGTTGCTCTGAATAAACATTGAAACTCTTATAATGTATCACATTATGTCCTCTAGGGTTTTAATTTTTGTCTTTGATAGACTATATATTTGATGATGACACACAATGTGGAAACACAAATATGTATCATAATATGGATAATGAAATCTCTATAATATCATGGTAAACATATTATATAGATTAGATTCAATGGTATTTGTTAATCAATGAAACTACACCCATTTGTTAATTTATATCATAAAAAATTATCCAAATATATATATTCTTTGATAAAAATAATATTTTCTAACATTATAATTTGATGTGCTAAAACTGATATAACATTATTCTGTTTATATGTTTCATGGAGTCTGATGAAAAACCATATAGTGATTTTTTCCTATTTATATAATGGTATAGGTATTGGTATTAACAACACATTAGAAATATTAATCTTATTCTTAAAAATATGATTATTTAGATTCATGAAAAAACAATACAATATCCCTGTTTACATTGTTAATCAAAAAACAAATTTAGATCAATACAAATCATTATACCTCTATGATGGATAGGGAATGAATAAATATATTCATTTTCTAACATATACATCATCTATGGTGTATAGGGAAGACAAAAATTGTTCCAAAACCATATCATTCCAATACAATAATGGTTTAGTTAATGAATATTTCCATCTTCATTTAAAACTATATAAATTCACTTTTCACCTCAATAATAATCACATGGATAGATTGTTGTACAATCAATTATGAAATAATATATTTCTCCAATTTCTTCAATATTTGTATAACCTTCCTTTGAATGTCCATAAATATTGGATGTTTTTTTAATCCTCATTGAAGAAAAGATTGAATGATCCTTTCAACTTAGTACATTATCCACCTTGTTCACTTTCTCAGGGCGTTAAGGTCTTCTTGAATGATAGTCATTAATTTAAAAATAATCACCTTATCTATTCATATTCGGCTCATATTTTTTGAAAATATACATTAATGTCTTATGATAACATTAAACAAGCCATATTTCTATTTAATGATATTTCCCCTATATATTTAATGTAAAAATTACAATTACTAAATCGAAATAATGTGTTTCATAATTTTTCCTTTGATCCTTCAATTTTTATGACACATATGCTATAATAATACCATTTCACATGAGAAATAATACAAATCAATTAAACTATGAATCACTATATATTAAAACCCCATCACTATTATAGGGAAATGTAAGAATATGTGAAGTAAATATTTATATGTTATGTTCCTTTGAATTCTCTTCACATTCCCTAAAACAAACAATCTTGTCTCCTTTCAAAGTTAACTCGGTGAGTAGATTAAATAGTTGTTAATAAAAATCTAAAAAACATTAATAATACTTATCTATCAATCTATCATCATCATAAATTTATAAATTTCATTAAAAAATAAATAGAATAAAGCATGCAAGGCCCACATAAAGTGGCAGGTTGATAGATTACATGGTTCTAAATGAACCATTTTTTAATCATTAGACATTATTTTTATACCCTTATAAAATTCATTATAAATATATGATTGGGTAGATATATATTTAAATAATCATTACTAGTTTTATAGTTCATGGTGTATATACCTTTACGAATGTCGTTATAGTACCTCTCATCTGAAATAGTGATCACATATGATTTACCTTGGTATCATAGAATAAGGGGTTATTGGAATAAATCATCATCATTAACCATCATATTTATCATTGGATAACATGATTCCTATAATCCATGAATTTGAAATAATAGAGTGTGGGTGGGGAATTCTTTATTGATTTCACACAATTCATATAATTGGAATCTTCTACCTAAAACATTTCTATCTGATTTATTGATGAAATTCTTTTCTATGCTATAAACACCCACCAATCCCCTTAATAAAATGTCATCCATGTTTTCATCAACACATCTATCATGAAAGAAAATATCTTATTCTACACATGATGTTTTTAGTGTTTCGTTTGAATTACATCAATATTTTCTTATCAAAATCACGAGTTTGTGGGTAGCTATTATTTCTATGTCCACCTTGATTAGACATCAAATGATTTATTCCTAGATACTAATGTTTATTATGAATAATAACCGTAATACAATTTTATTTAACACACAAATGAATCGATAAAACTTACATTTATATTCCATGATAAAACCAATTCAGTACCTTATAGGTTATGTATACTTTTCTTTATAGGTACCAACAAAAACATCATCATTATTTTTCAGTTCATGGAATTATATATACATTTTCATACTAAGAGTATGATAGAATTAATTATTGAGGAATATGATATTAAAACCAACCAACTATTTGAGTAAAATATCTTTTTTCTCAATTGTAAATTTAGTAAGAGTCCACCATTGACCTTGATCACATTATAAATGAGAGGGAACCAAAACGAATATACAATATTTAAACATTATAGAATGAAAAATTTATTTTTAATAGAAATGAAACATTTCTTTATATATAAAGCTTTAGTGGAACCTTTCAATGATTATGGATGTTTCCTCATAAAGAATACTACAAGTTGTTGTTACCTAATTTTCACATTTGAATGTTCATCATGATTCATATAATGAGAATGTTTTTTGAGCATATTAATGTAATTTTTCATTTCATATCACATAACATTTTGTTATTATAGATTTAAATCATAGAATTTTCAATCGTATCTATCATTAAAATGACTACTTTGCGTTATACCATCTAAATAAACATGATATCATTTATTGAGAAACATTAATCATAGTGGCAAATTTAATATTAATGTAATATATTTTATAAGAAGTGTTAAATATGGAAAATTATTTTTTAAATTTATGGAACCATAGGTTTAATATTGTTTATTTATGGTCATAATATATTCAAATCCTTCATGAGGGTTTTTAATGTGTTTTTAAATTTTCAAATAATAATAAATGGGATTGTTTAACAAGTTTTGATGTAAGGTTCGTTTTCAAGCCCCATGTGATAATTGAGTCAAATACAAATGTTCTGTTTTAAGAGTTAATATCCATAGATACAATTAAACTTTATCCATAAGCATTTTTAATATCCATATATTGATGTAATTTAATATAAAACACTCAATCAATCCTTTATAAAAATTAAATACTTTTTTCCAATACATAGATTTATTATTATGGTTCTCACAAAGGTGTTCACAACCTATTTTCCAACTATTAAATAAAATAATATCTTATTTAAAATATAGTGTCCCATAATTTTCATACAGCCATATTTTATCATATTAGGTGAAAATTAATTATATTACTTGAAGATAAATTCACAATTCAAATAGTTTTATGGCCTTTAGAAGTTGGATACATAAACTATATGTTCAAAAGTGAACTACATCATCTCCCTCAACATTCTTACAAAATATCACCCTTCCTACATTTATAATACATAAAACATTTCATAGCATCCTTGGTAATGAAAATTAATTAATTATTATATCATATTCTTACTATGGATAACCCTAAAATATATCGCTTTCCACATAAGCATAACATAATCATATGAGAATGTAAACAAGATCTTAACATTTGAAAACCATAACATATATATAAAAGATCATAATATGGAGTCATGGAGTAATTATTTTTATTATAAAAGGCCATAATTATAATGAAATCAAATAACATTATCTTTGTTAACATAACATTTTTATATGACGTAGATATTTAGATCATTGATATGAATATAATGTCACTACCTTAATATTAATGATTCATTTCAAAGACAATCATTTTTGAATGGGTTCACTCAAAAAATGATCATAGTCATTATTATTGGATTCTAATATTATCATAGTGGATGGAGTAGCTTACTAAACTTGGTTATCACCCCATTTTAGTCTTGTTTATCTGATGAAATATCAGTCATTATCTAATTCATTAGAGGGATATTAAATTTTAGGTTCACCTATAACATAATGAGAATAAAATAGATGTGTTAAATAAGGTAATAATAAATTAATCGTAACAAAATCCATGAAAACAATAGGACTTTTTTTAAACATTTAATCATATAATTACCCTTGGAAATTAAATTGGTTTCATAATCATTTCACCAATTCATCACAATATAAGCAGTAAAAAATGAATGGGTTTCATGAGCATCTTTTCCTCATAAACATAATCCATTCAAGGAATGAATATGTATGGTATACATGGATAATATCCTGATCAAATATTAGGTGAAATAAAATTATGTCATCTTAGAAGGAAAACAATTTTAAATGATTTCATAGAACATTTCATGAGGGAAATATCCGTTCTTAATTTGAATAACTTATTTTAAATATAAATTCATTACAAATATTATGGGTAAATTTTACCTAAAAATAACATTGTAATATATAAAAATATTATTAAAATAATTTAGTATTTATGATGGTCTAAAATTACTATTATTAAATCTATGGAAGAATTGTTGGGATTATTATTCACTATATACCAGTACGAATTGTTGAATATGGAATTTTTCCCACATAAGAAAAATGGAGTCTAAATTACCTTACCTCAAGTCTCAAATTTCACCATAAACCTTAAATCTTCCTAAAAAATAAATATAGGATTATTATAAACCTATTAATTAACCAAAATAATATTAATCATATCATATATGATTTTATTATAACATTATATTATCTATTTATAAACTAATTCGTCAAAATCATTATCCTGGGAAATAAGTGCTTCATTTCACTTGTATGTATTGGATTGTTAAATACGGTCCCTGTACATTGGATATTTTCACATCATAAAAATAATTTTAATAATGATATAAATAACATATATATCCATTGTATACATATTTATCTTCATCCACTAATTTTAGAAAAAGGAAAATTAATTACATCATTCATTAATATGGTAGGATTAACATACGCTTGAACACTATTTTATTTGTCTTGATGGATGAAAAGAAATAATGTTAAATAATAATTCAAAATTAATGAATTATTTTAATATCATATATATCATATATAATATTTAATTATATAATTATGAATATCAATGTAAAAATAAAATGAAAAGGGTATCAGATCTGTTTGTGGATGCATTAGTCCACACGTATGCACTTGCTGCATTTTCGTTTTCAAATAGATTTGAAGGTAAAAATGAATATGTGATAATATAGATAAATAAATATAATAATGTCAAAATTATAATATGTATAATTTATAGTCATCACTATATCGACCCATGATAGGCGTTGATGGAAAATGAATTACGTCACTCCATGACAATGAAGTTTGTTATACATACGATTTGCAATATCATTTTCCATTATATTGAAGAGAATATTGATATAGTTTATTAAATAATGATAAATTATATATAATTATATCTTAGATATTAATGATATTATATCAAAATATTTTATAGTCTTTATATGTATTTTTAATAATAATTATCAAAGAAATTCTCTGTTAGGAATAATTCCACTTATTGGGACAACTAGATTAGGTTAAAATAAAAATCATTAATTAGAGGGTTTAGTAATCTAAATAATGTCTCCATCATGTGGTTATGGATTTTAATAATTTACATGGTTTTTTATTTGATTATCATAAAGTATATGGATATTAAAATAACAAAGGAGCTGTGATGACCTATTATATGTGGGGGAGAGGATGCAATTTGATTAGTTGAAAATAAAAAATTATATTCAAATTTAACACATTCCATAATGTTCAATAATGGGTAATTATAGAACCCTAAGAAATATAATGTCAAAATGTGGGCACCAAATAGGAATTTTTCATGTTTGTAGCTAACTTTAACCCTTATCATTTTCGTTTAAAACCCAGAAAACATATTGTAACCGTTATTGAGGAATTTATTTTTAAATTTTAAAAATTCATTTTATGAAAAAAAAAATTGTTCAATTTATTATTTTATAGTATTTAATATAAATATGAATATAAAATACATTTTTACAAATTAAATTAATATAATTGGTAAAACTACAGGCGTGGAAGATAATGTTTCCAAATAAAAAGCTATCAAAAGAATAAAAAGTTTTTTAATAAAAATTGAACAAGAAATTGATTACAATGAATTTTTTGGGTTAATTTTAATATAAGAGATGTAATTTTACATGTTAAAAGTTTTAAAACAATATTTATCATTTTAAATAGATTTAAAAAATATACATTTATTAATAAAAAATGTATTTTTCACATTTGTATCGATAAGTTAATCTTTTTTGGAAAAAGTAAAAAATATTCCCTTAAAAAATATTATAATGATGAATCCAAAAATAAGATTCATTATAAATATAAAATTTTCTAAGAGTTTGAAATATTAATTTTAAAATTAATTCCTGAAAATTAAATAAAAAACATTTCTTTTAGAAGAAATGTATTTTGAATGTATTTTAAGAATTAAAAAACATTATGCACTTAATTATCAATATATTTTAATTCTCGAGAAAATTATAAATAATTTAAAAAATGTGATTATTCTTATTAATATTAGATAATTTAATTATATAATAAATTTTCAATATTATTTCACATTTTGAGTAAAATTGGTGTTATAAGTATCACATACTGTCAAATTAATAAAATTAATTTAAATAAAGATCATAAAATCCCAGAGTTTTATACATATTATTAATAATTTGGTTTCCCATCATAATTAGTTCTTTTTTTAGGATTAATCACTACTTATATATGATTATATATCCCATTCATCTTGAGATATTATTCTAAATAATAATTATTTAATTTTTTTACATTATTACTCTATGATGTTTGATTTTTTACACAAATGATTCATATCGTATAACTTATAATAGTTGGTATTGTAATCGAATACCTTCGTTATTAGAGTAATAATATCCAAACAAGACCTCATGGTATAATCATAAATAAAAATCATATTACATATTTCCATACATTAATTTGGTTGTCATAGGCTCACACACATTGACATGAACTTCCATGAGCATCCTTGTACATTCATTCTCTTTTGTATTTTTCCACTACCGTATGACAACCCTGCTTTTATTAAAAACATAAAAATGATTCATTACATAAAACTTCACTTGATACGACAAAGAATATCATTAGGTTTAATGTATTTGGGGCTTAGGATCATTACATAAAAACATAAAACTTGAAATACAACATCTTTATTGAAAACTTCCTTTACATGACCACTACATTCCCTCGTACTTAGCATTGCATGGGATAACCTGAGGACATGCATAAGAAAAGGGTGAGATATAAAGCCCAGTAAGGGAATACACATGGAATAACATGATGAGTTCAATACATGTTAGAAATTAGGCATATCAATAGATCATAAGAGAAACGTGAACATAATGGCGTGATAAAGCATGATAATCATAACATGGAAACATGGCAACAACACTTAACATGGAATTAGCATGAGCCAAGGCTCATTGCACATGGAGCATGAGTAAATCCTCATTTCACATGAAGCACGAGTAAAACCTCATTCCATTTGAATTATCATATGTCAACACTCATTGCACAAGACGTATCATGATTCTATACTTTACACAATGCATTGGACCACTTTAAGGGCACACCCTTCTTAAACATTTCATTTCATGCATAAGTGGGCCACATGGATCATAAAACATTGATTCATAAAACATAATAATTTATTCCATGATAAAGGAATGTGGAATTAATACATGAAACTTTATAATCAATAAGTAAGTGTACATAAAGGTGAATAACCTTCATGGAGAAATGGGCATTGTATTCACTACACAATGGCATTGGCTTAGAAAATCGGTGCAATTTCGGCAGTGTAACGGAATGACATAAGAATTCATAAAAAATAGTTGATGAGAGAGAAAGGGGTGTCTCATCATATTTAAATGAAATGGACAGTAAGGGGGTCATATAGATACATGTACAAACAATTGTAATGGAATTTAGATTCATGATACAAATGTATTGCTTGAATCTAGAAGAGGAGATGGAAGTTCCTTTCGAAATTTCAGCATAGTAACGGGTGTACATGGGAGAATAAGAGAGAAAGGGGTATCCCATCATCGAAAAAATAAGAGGGAAGTATGGTGCAGGTGTGAAACCATACCCCAGTATTTATAATTGGAATTAAAAGTGCATAATAATATGAAAAAAATTGGACAAAAATGAGAATGGAAAAAAAACCCTTACTAGGATGTGTGCTTCCAAAGGCTAGAGAGAGGCTTGTGAGAGGCTTCTTGGGAGCTTGGAGCACCTTGGGAGGATTCTAGAGAGAGTAGGGCAGAGTTTGGACAAACTATAAAGGCTTTGAGTGAGGGGGGAGTGGGAGATTGGGTGTGTTTATATAAGAAAGGTGAGGGAATTCTTTATTATTTAGGTTTGGGAACCCTTATATTAAATTAATACAAACCACAAACCATACCATGGTTTTTGACCATTGTTTTTTGAAAAGGGAAGAGGGAAAAAATATTTAATATATCCAAAGTCAGAACTTCTTAAAATAATAGGGTTGCTTATGTGGAGGTGAGTCACACTCCCATGGAAAACAATTTAAAAAGACAAGGTGTTTAAAAAGTCTCGTGGGGTCCACTAATGCTTTGAAATGTAAGTCAAACAAACCCAAAATTACATTATTTTAATGTTAAAACATATATTGGCAGAAAATAAATATTATAGTATTTTATTACATCACTATTGGGTCATTATGATGTCATAAAACACGTTATATATTTAAATAGTTTTTAATTTTTACCCAAAAATTTCACTGTCTCAGAAAATTATGAAAAAGTCACCGTTGGATAATTTTGACATCCTGATTCCAGAAATAACATTTATTTTTTATAAATAATTTTCTAAATATGTTAATTTTCACTTTTAAAATAAAAACCGACAATTATCGAAAATTAACGGGTTTTGACAGAAATGGATTTCAAACCTTAATAGAAATTATAATTCCATTCATAAAATTATAAGATAATTTATATTTAATAAAAATTAATTTAATAAGAATATTTTATCAAAAAATTATTTAATTCAAAATTCCCTGAATTTAATAAAATATAATTCTTAATTAAATAATAACTAAAAACAATATTTTTACTTTAAAAACAAATTATAATGTATCAAAAATGACAAGGAGATATTTTAATTATTATATAAAAAAATAACATACCTGAACATAGTACTAGTGATTTGTTACATAACCCCTTAAAACAGCCGCATAAGACCTAAGGGTAAGGTGTGCGATGGTGATAGACTCTTGGGGTGGCTCGGATAACATCGCTCAGGTGGTAATTTCTATCAACTTCCACTTTTCCCGTAGACGGTCCCGTTAGAGCTTTACATGATGAAGCTCAGATTGGGCATGGTCAAGAGCGAAGCCCTAGGATGCCACCTCTTTCTTAGCTCCGACAAATGGGCTTCATATGGAGAAATTCCACTAGATGAGGCCATCACTTCTTTTTTCTGAGTAAATTGGATATGTTAAAGTCCAATATTTATATTAATCTTGTGATCACTCTTAAATGACAATAATAGCAATAGTCAAAATTCGTAACATAAAATCAAAGAAGTTGACATTTTATATAATCCTAAAGAGACATTTAATTATATCAAGAGGGATTTACATTAATGAAACTTTGGGTCATTACATACCAGATGATCCTTCCTTTTCTTAATTAATCCCAAGTATCAGTGAAATCATTTTACTATTTTTTGAATTTCAATGGGACCTTCAGGTTTTTATCATTTTGGATAATAAATTTCGTCATATATAACCATGTAATTTATCCCATAATGAATGTTCATCATTATTTAAAATATATATCATTCATTTTCTCCTATAATGAGATAAAGATTTATTTTTTACATTCCTTACAATAAAAAATATGTATATATTCTATAACATATTTACCAATGTTATTAATGTCACAACCCATCCTCGGGGCCCGTGCCGTGACTACTCGAAGCCCGCCTTCCATAGTCCAGGGGATGGCGACTAGCACCAAGGTGTAAATCCCAGTAAAAAGGGAAGTCCTTGCCTTTGTAAAGTAAACAAACACCACAAAGCAAGAAACCAGTTGAAGTAAACACTAAGTAAAAGCTGATACAATGTAAGTGCGGAAAGGTAAGTGGGCCAGAATACAAACTCAAACTGAAAGTAAAGTACAACTGGAAAGGGAAAAAAGCAACTGAAAGTAAAGACGCAATATCGAGCTGTCCATTGGAGGTCCCACCTGAATGGTGGGTACAGATAGCCTCCACTGCTCCTTGGGTCCAGCAGACCGCCTCGAGTACGTCCCGCCCAGTGGTCCACCTCCAGGTACTGTCCTCCTCCGCAAGCCTCAACCACGATCAGAGATGTCTGTCGTCTGCAACCATCACAACGTAGTGCGGTCATAGACCATGCAGGGGTAAGTATAAGCTACTCAGTAGGGATCCCGAGACCCCCAAAGGTCTCCCAGAATCCACAAAAAATAACCACAAAGGAAAGATACAATGACGAAGTAACATTCGACACTACTTAGGTATATTCCCATACATACACCTAAGTCATCAATTCCAATACGCTCCAACTTCCGAGCCCATGTTCGACCCGGTCCACACAGGAAAGAAAAATGTAAATCCACATAGGATAGAACAACAAAATCCACATAGGAATGAAAAACAGGATTCATCTCACACAGGATTTTCATTATCGAAATCGAAACTGCTGAAAAGCCCCGTCTCTGGAGTGTATAGTGGTCCTTTCACGACTCCGAGGTACTACTCGGTAACCTAAGACTGCTGAGGTACTGCTCCTGTCGAGTAATGTGGTCCTGCTGCTACAAAAAAGTTCTTCCCACCATGGGTATGCCGCTACAACCAAGCGCTACCCCTAATAGCCTCCAGAGGTACTCCTTCTGTTGAGTATCGTGGGTCTGCCGCTACAACAAAGCGCTCCTCCGTCATGGATCTACCGCTACAGCCAAGCGATCCCCCTCATAGCCTTTAGAGGTACACCTTCTGTTATGTACCATGGGTCTGCTGCTACAACCAAGCGCTCCTCCGCCGTGGGTCTGCCGCTACAACCAAGCGCTCCCCACCGGGCTATCCGAAACACACCGAGTCGATCGTTCATGTAGTCATCAGGTCTCAGCTGGCTACACGGTCTCTGTACTCCGCATGCTATTCTTCTAGAGGGTCCACTCCACGAGCTACCAGTCGATACTGAATGTATCACAAAGTCCCATGATGAAGTATCTCAAAGGACAACCTCGTCATAGGGGTCTCAACGTAGCAGTTGGCATGTCAATCGGATGCCCAGTTTGTGAGTTATTATCCTTTTTGTCCCAGGGGCCCGACTGGTTTCATGTACGAACCAACCCGACAGTATCTCAACTATACCCCGAACTCACATAGGTATAATCCTAGGGATCGTTTCTCAAAGTGTTCACCAACGCCGCTGACGGTTCTTCAAACAGATGTCCAGTCTGAACGTTATCATCTTTTCCAATCTAGGGGGCTGGTTGGATTTCAGATACAATCCAAACCAGCCATACTCCAACTGCATCCATAACTCAGGCGAAATATTCCAAAAGTTCCATCTCATCAAGAGGAAACAAATGAGACAGACGACGCATCAATCGGACGCCCGGTCTGTGAGTTATTGTCTTTTTCGTTCCAGGGGACCGGTTGGTTTCGTGATCGAACCTACCCGACCGCACTCTGATGGCGTCCAAACCTCGAGTGAAGTAAGACAAAAGATCTGTCTCACTAAGAGGAATCTATCATAGTTGACATTACGTCAATCGGACGTCCGGAGCTTATGTTATTAGTGTTTCCGCTCCGAGGGCTCTGTTGGTTTTGTGTACGATCCAACCTGGCCGAACCCAAGGCACTCCGAAACATTGAGTATGATATACTGAAACGACCGTCTTGATCCAAGGATCGCATCGCAACTGAAAATGAGTCGATCAGAGGCCCGTAGATCATGTTATGTGCAACAGACCGAAGAAGGTCCGATATTAAGGGGTTCGGGCCCTGGCCGACCTGGCCCGAAACCCCCAGGGTCGGCCCGAACCGGGTCCGGGTCCGACCTGCATCGGCGAGGCCCGGCCAGCCCTGGGTGCGGCCAGGGCACCCGCTCGGCACGAAACGCACTGGCGCGCTGTCCAGGGACTCGTCCAAACGGTTGATTCGTTACGAGGCGGGGGGCGCTGCCCCCGCGTGATTGAAACCGCGTCCCCTTAATGGGGCCGCTCATCTGGCCGGCTGGGGATTTGTAACCCCCAGCTTTTCCTAGTTCGGCTGGCCCGCACCGGCCGGCCGGCTTCTGCCGCCACGGGACCGGCAAGTCGGTCCCCCCCCCCCCTTATCTGACGCCAGCGGCCCGAACCGGCTGCGGGTTCCCCTGCTCCGCTGCGGCCTTCGTCCGTCTGGCGCGGTGCGACGACGCCGCGCCCCTCCGCCGTGGCCCCGCTCTGGCCGCGGTGCCTCTGAGGTCCTCCGGCTCGACGCTACGGTGCCGCGTCTTTTGTTCAACTTCTACGGCGCGACGTGACGGCGCCACATATTTATTGTTTCCAATGGCACGGTGCGACGACGCCGCGCTTCTCCGCTCATCCTTTTTACAAAATCTGCGTTGTGCTTTGGCACCGCGTCGCCTTGCTCGCTGCATCAATGTCTACAACCAAATATAGGGGAGGAGTGTCGGCCATGTTCGTGTGGTCCGACCTCCTCCCGTTAATGTGATAACAGGCGGTTCAATTGAAAGGGGGATAATGCCGGATGTAATCAAAAGAAAAATAAACCCCTACATCAACGTTGTCGTTGAACGAGTGTTCGTCGCAGAATTAACTGCCGCGAAAGAAGAGGGTCACCATGGAATAAGAGGATCATCGTGGAAGAAGCATCATGGATTGAGGATCGTCGGGTCGCGTTACACGGCGTCGCGTCGTCGATCTCTGAGGGTTCGGCATTCTTCGTCGCCCATCGTCGGAGGCCAACATTCTTCATTGGCAACGATGCGTTCTTCGTGTTCTTCATGTTCTTTAGCGAAGGGGGATAAAGATCTTCAAGCCTTATTGTTTTCTCCAAATCCTCTCAACAAGCCACCCATCAACCATAATAAAATAAGTCCAACCCGCATTTTATTATCAAACTATTCTTTTGAAATAAAAATGATAAGAAACGAACAATTAATTCAAAGAAATATTTGTAACAATTTAACTGCCCAATTTAATGGGGCGTTTCTTAACCAGAAAAATGCACTGTTGACTTTCATTAAATAGGGGGTTTGTGGGTGCGTTACATAGAGAGAAAGAAATAGTGGGTCTCATGCGGGCCCACCTCACAAATATCATACCAAGTGGGTAGGATATTTTGGGTTCCACCCTATCCACTTAACTTGGATTAAGTGGCTTTAAGTGAAATAAATTAAAGTTGTCGCACCACTTTATTTTATTTCTTAACTTAACACCAAAAATTAAAAACCACACCCGAGCAAACGCAACTCCAGAAAAGGAATTTCTAAGAAAATATCGGCACTACGATTCCATTAGTGCCCTTGGAATTTGATTCCGAGCACCGGTTCAAAAGTTAGAAAAACATGCTTGTTCATTCACTGAACGTACCCGAGCTAAAATTTGGAAATTGATTCCTGGCACACCGGGCCTGGGAATCAGGTGCCTTCAGAAACTCTGTTCTTGTTTAAATTCCAAGAAAATTAAAAAAAAAATTCCTTGAATTTTACGGGTCTTTACATCACTCCCACCTCAGGGCTTTACATCCCCATAAAGATACATCAAAACTAGGGGGAAAAAGTGGGTACTGAGCATGCATCTGAGCCTCCCACTCCCAAGTGCTCTCGTGGAGGTTCATGTGCTGCCATCTGATGCGCACTAGAGGAATCGAACGTCCACGTATGACCCTCTCCTGTCGATTCTTGATCTCCACTGGAATCTCCGCAAAATTCTCCCCATCATCAACGTCCAGCTCCCCATTGTCAATGATATGTGACGGGTCGTGCACGTATCTCCTCAGCTGAGATACGTGGAAGACATCGTGCACCCGGTGCAACTGAGGTAGTAGAGGCAAGCGATAAGACAACTCGCCAATCTTGCTGAGGACCTGGGAAGGTCCTTTGAACCTCGAAGATAACTTGTCGCATCGGCCACATCTCCATAACTCATGTCGAGGTGAGACCCATAGGGAAATGTGGTCACTAACCTTGAACTTTAGTGGTCTCTGCCCCCCGTCAGAACCAGACTTTTGCCAGCTCTGAGATATCCTCATCTGTTCTTGGATGAGTTGGACCTTTCTGGTCCTACAAGAGCTGCTGATATTTCTTCATTGCCTATAAGAGAAATCTGGTCTCATCCCCTGGATGAACCATGTTCTTCTCCTAATACAGTCAATCCCGACATGGATGATACTAATCCATACCAAGGATGACGTCGTAAGGCCTCGACGCTACTACCAAGAGATCCAACCCTTACTCTCGCCTCCAAGGGTTGAGTCACACTATCGGCATCAGGTTGTGGTCATTGGGTCTCCTCCAGTAGGTATCTCAAGTGAGGGTCAAGTCAATGGCTTTTAAACCGTAACCACTTAGTTACAACCATAAGAGAGTACATGAAGGTAAACACCACCAGAAAGGTGTCTTTTTATTACTGCAACTCAATGTACAAAGACAGAAGAAACAACAAAAAAACATCAACAGAGGTAGAAGCAACATGAACAAAAGTCTCCAGGTTTGGAGCTAGTCCTGCTCCTATCCATCTGCCCCCGCAGATCCATGATCATAGGCCTCAGCTGCCTGAAGCTGAGCTCTCCCACGTCCACCTGTATCTTGCGGTCGGGGTGGACCTCCTAGTGGTGGTGGTGGCAACACCTCGAAGCGTCGTCCACCTCCAGCTGCAGGGCCAGCTCCCCTGCCACGGTCTCCTACTCCATGTGGTCCACCTTGATCGGACTCCTGCCTCTACATGGGAGGTCCTTCGTTCAACTACTGGTCATCTGTATGGCGGTTCAGACAGTCATGATCCATGTGACCAACCCCGCCGCGGGAGTAACACTGCTCGCGCATGGTAATTCCTTGCTGAGCAGTATCCAGCAGCAGGACCCACCACTAACCGGAATGTGGCAGAGTCTTCTGCAGCAGGCAGTAGACAGATGACGCAGAGGTCCAAGAGGACTAGACCTATAGGTGGTCGACTGCATGACACATGATCGTTTGTGGGATTTGACGAACGATTACCGCGACGCCCGACCTCCGCGACGTTGTCTTCCGCGGGTCGTTGACGATCTTCGATCTTGAAACAAAGGTAGGGGTTGTTGTTGGTTATTTATTTATTCTCGTTCTTGGTTCTAGCATGAAAAACGTGAGGATAATTATTTATGTGTTATCGTCTAACGAGAGGGGGGGTCGGACCGCACAAACACGGCCGAATTCCCCCTCCTTTGTTCTTGATTATGATTTTCTTGTGGATGAACGAGATGGCGTGGTGTCGTCACACCACTCGGAAATTCGCACGATTATATTGCACGACGCCGTCGCGTCGCGCCGTGGAAGGATCATCATGAAGACGACGTCGTCGCGCCGCGTCGAAGAAAACCGAAGGCGCCGCAGCCGGAGCGGAGCCGCGGCGGAGGGGTGCGATGTCGTCACACCGCGCCGGACAACGAACACCGCGGCCGGTTCCGGGCCGCAGCGGGACGAGAGAACCGGCGGCTCGTCGGGCCGCCGGTGTCGGAAGCCAGAAGGGGACCGGATTGTCCGGTCCCGTTGAAGAAAAACCGGCCGGCCAGGTGGGCCGGCCGAAAGAAGAAAGTCCAGGGGAATTAAATTCCCCCGGCCAGGTTAATTTCCCCCCCATTATGAGGGGGGGGGGGGGCGGTTTCATAAAGGGGGGCAGGCGGCCCCCCGTTTTCCCTCAAGGCAGGCCCCCACGAGGGGGGCCGGTTTCTCCAAAAGGCGTGGCTTTTAGCCGCACCGCCAGCTGGGAAGCGGGGGCCATCCTCCCGCGCGTGGCACCGAGCGGCGCCAGGCCGCGCCGCTGACGGCCGGGCCACGCCGCCACGTTGACGGCCGGGCCGGGTCGGCCCGGACCCAGACCCCCCGTTTTCGAATCGATTTGGGTCTATTGGCCATAACATGAGCTACGTACCTCCGATCGATGAACCGTCAGTGGCGATGCGATCCATGGATTGAGACGGTCTATTCGGTATATCACACTCAAAGTTTCGGAATACTTTGAGTTCGGCCGGGTTGGTTCGTACACGAAACCAACCGGGCCCTCGGAGCGAAAACGCTCATATCTTGAGCTACGGACGTCTGATTGACGTGTCGTTAGCTTTGTTGTGTTCCTATTAGCGAGACAGATCTTTTGGCATACTCCGCCCGAGGTTTGGATGCAGGTGGAGTACGGTTGGGTTGGTTTTGCCTTAAAAACCAACCGGGCCCCTAGGACAAAAAAGCCAATAACTCTCAGACCGGGCGTCCGATCGATGCGTCGTCAGTTGTGTTGAATTCCTGTTGACATTATGGAACATTTGGATACATCAACTCTGGAATTTGTGACAGTTCATGTATCAGCCTCTCGGCTCGTGGAGCGGACCCTCCTGAATGAGCTTGCTGTGTGCGGAAACACTAGAGTTGGCTGTGTCTGTGACTGCTACTGCTACTGCTACTGCTACTGCTACTGTGACTGCGACGACGAAAGTACAGAGATCCTATGTGGATTCGACGACGACTACAGCACTCAGCGATCCTACGTGGATTAGTGCTACAGGTCATGTGTGGGCCCGATCCTATGTGGGTCTTTGCGCTCAGCGGTCCTGTGTGAACTAGCGCCTACAGGTCCTGTGTGGGCCCGATACTGTGTGGGTCTTTGTGGGGGTTAGTTATCTATCGATCCTTCGTGGGTCTGACGACTTAGATGGATCAGAGATCATCTTTATCATCTTTCGAAGAAGTATACCTGTGTGGGCTGAATCCTGTTACTTTCATGTGTGGATTGTTTTGTGCTATCCTGTGTGGATTTCGTTTTGCTTTCCTGTGTGGAATACGTATACTTTCCTGAGTGGACTGAGTTGTACTCGGGCTCGGTGGTTGGAACGTATTGGAATTGATGACTTAGATATATGTATGGGCATATACCTAAGCAGTGTCGGTTGTTACTTCGTGATTGTATCTTCATTTTTGGTTTATCCTTTGTGGATTTTGGGAGACCTTCAGGGGTCTCGGGGTCCCTACTGAGTAGCTTATACTCACCCCTGCACGGGCTATTCCCGCACTACGTTGTGTTGGTTGCAGACGACGGACAGCGTTGATCATGGCTGAGGCTTGCAGAGCAGGACGGTACCTGGAGGTGGACCACTGGGCGGGACGTGTTCGGAGCTGACGACGGGACCCGTGGAGCAGTGGAGCTATCTGTACCCACCCTTCAGGTGGGATCTCCAGTGGACAGCTCGGTGTAGCGGCTTTTTCTTACAGTTTATGTTTTCCCTTTCGAGTTTTACTTCACATTCAGTTTGGGTTTGTATACTGGCCCATTTAATTTTCCGCACTTTCAGTTGTACTCTGTTTTTACTTAGTGTTTACTTTTTGGTTGCTTACTTTGTGGTTTTTGTTTACTTTACAAAGGAAATTCTTTCCCTTTTACCGGGATTTATGCCTTGGTGCTAGTCGCCAGCCCCTGGCCTATAGAAGGCGGGTTTGGGGTAGTCACGACACGGACCCCGAGGGCGGGTCGTGACAAATTGGTATCAGAGGAGTTCGTTTCTACCGCAAACTCTGATCTTTTCTATGTGAAGCAATAATGTTTAGCATATTGAGTGTGGTTATCAGTCGAGGGAGTCCAGTGTTGGTGCGGCGGCCGACGTATCCGTACACCAGGACGCTGACATCTGATTTCCGACTTAATGCACGAAAACATTGATTTCGTGTGTGTTTCAAAGTTTTCATTGTTATTACATATATCAGGTCACCGGGTATATTGTTCTGACCATGGCACACCTGTTTCCTTTTCAGGATGGCCCCACGACGGCTGCCAGCTAGGGTTCTGAGAGTCGAGTGTGACAACAGCCCACCGAGCGACAAGGCCTCGGTGCAGGGCCCTTTGTCAGCAGTGGCACCAGTGGTAGCTCTACCCGTCGAGCCACCGATACTTCCAGCACCAGCCTCTGATGATGCACGTCGCCTCAGCGCACTGCATGAGTTTCAACGCCAGCGACCACCCAGGTTTCGCAGGGAGACGGATCCCCAGGCAGCCGCAGACTGGCTGGAGGCAGTGGTACGTGTGTTTAGATGAGTGAGGACACCAACAGAGCTCATGGTGATCCTCTCTGTGAGCCTACTACATGCAGCAGCAGGATGGTGGTGGAGCTTGATGCTCCAGGTGCACGATGAGGCATCTCTTCTATGGACAGACTTTCAGAGCCTCTTCCGCTCGGAGTTCGTCCCAGCAACCCTTCGTGCAGTGCGTATCCAGGAGCTTCTTCAGCTGCGGCAGGGCAGCATGACGGTCGCTCAGTACTCGACGAGATTTACCGACCTCTCGCGCTACTCGACTGACATGGTACGGGACCCATTCTTCTGGGCCCGGACCTTCGAGCAGGGTTTGAGACACAAGATCAGCGCATCGCTGATCTCCCTCAGCATACCGACTCAGACAGGAGTACTGGAGCAGGCCCTTTTGATCGAGAGATTCCTTGCTGAGTCTACACCAGCACCGAGACCCACCGCAGGGCGGCACGTGGCAGTGTCTTCTGCAGCAGGCAGTCGACGGATGACTCAAGGGTGCAGGAAGACCAGACCTTCGGGCAGACGACCTCAGGACACTGGCTCAGCAGTGCGGGGAACACAGCGAGGAGCCAGTCTTTCGAGAGGCAGACAGTGCTACACGTGCGGCGGGCAGGGCCACATGGCTCTTGACTGCCCGACCCGCCGTGCCGAGGAGCAGCAGACAATTGAGGGACCACTGAGGCAGAGGCAGAGGGTCGACCGTGGAGGTCCTCAAGGAGGAGGCGGATGAGGTATGGGAGCTGGCCGAGCAGCAGGTGTTGGGCGACGCTTTGAGGCTCTGCCACCACCACCACCAGGAGGTCCACCCCGACCACAGGGAGCCGGCGGGCAGAGACAGGCACAGCTCCAGGCAGCTGAGGCCTACGACCACGGCGCACCCGAGATTATTCGAGGTACTATCTGTGTCTATTCCACCCTTGCTGCAGTTCTTATAGACAAAGGAGCGAGTCACTCTTTCATAGTCGCTGTCCTTGTACGGAGCTCGGAGATTCCGACAGAGCCGTTGGCTCGATCCTTACGGCTAGAGACTCCTACGGTAGTAGACTCGACGATTATGCACTGGTGCCGGCTGTGTGAGCTCACTCTAAGAGGCGAGAGATTTGGCTGGGATCTTCTTGTAGCAGCGTCGAGGCCTTACGACGTCTTCTTGGGCATGGATTGGCTATCTACGGTCCATGCGCAGATTGACTATTTTAGGCGCAAGGTGCGATGTGTACGCACCGACGGCATTAGGTTCACCTTCACCGGCGAGAAGGGATCCTTTGCAGCACAGGATGGACTTCCGCGGAGGAGAGGACCGCCCATCACTAATCAGTTAGCTAGCCTCATCCTTGGAGCAGTTGACATGCAGAGTCTTGGTTTTCCTGCAGTGGTGGATCAGTTTGCGGACATTTTTCCGGACGACGTTCCAGGGCTACCTCCACGCAGAGAGGTAGACATTTATTTTGACTTTTACCCCGTGACAGCCCCGATATCCACTCCAGCATATCGGATGGCCCCCGCCGAGCTTCGAGAGCTACGGGTACAGTTGGAGGACTTGCCGGGCAAGGGGTTCATCTGACCCAGTGTTTCACCCTGGGCTTCCCCGATATTGTTCGCCAAGAAGGCGGACGAGAGCTTGCGACTTTGTGTTGACTATCGTCGCCTGAACCAGGTGACAGTGAGGAACAGGTATCTTCTACCAAGGATTGATGACCTCTTTGATCAGCTCAAGGGAGCAAGGTGGTTCTCGAAAATAGACCTCAGGTCAGGCTATAATCAGCTCAGAGTCAAAGACGAGGATGTGCAGAAGACGGCCTTCAGATGTCGGTATGGCCACTATGAGCTCTTGGTTATGCCTTTCGGCGTAACCAATGCTCCAGCAGTGTTCATGGACCTCATGAACAGGATCTTTCAGCCATACCTCGATCGATTTGTCGTAGTCTTCATCGACAACATTTTGATTTACTCTACGACCGAGGAGGAGCACGCGTATCACTTGCGAGTTGTACTAGACACACTCCGAGAGCACTAGCTTTATGGTATGATCTCGAATTTCCAGTTCTAGATACGTGAGGTCCACTTATTGGGACACGTTATCTCTCAGGCGGGAGTTGCAGTGGATCCTGCGAAGATCGAGGTTGTGTTAGCATGGGAGCCACCCCGGAGCGTGACTGAGGTTCAGAGTTTCTTGGGACTAGCTAGTAACTATCGGAGATTCATGCCAGACTTCTCTAGAGTTGCGGCACCACTCATTGCTTTGACGAAGAAGGGGAAACCCTTCGTGTGGTCAGATAGATGTCAGTAGAGCTTCCAGGAGCTGAGACAGAGATTGACCAGCGCACCTATCTTGAGGTTGCCTGAGGAGGGGGTAGAGTACGTAGTCTACTGCGATGCATCAGGGACCGGACTCTGATGTGTTCTGATGCATGATCGGGCAGTGATCGCCTATGGATCACGTTAGTTGAGACCGCATGAGCAGAACTATGCTACCCATGACCTGGAGTTAGCAGCAGTGGTCTTCGCTCTGAAGACATGGCGACACTATCTGATGGGCGAGCGCTTTACAGTATTTTCCGATCATCTGAGTCTCATGCATATCTTCTCGTAGAAGGACCTGAACCTGAGACAGCGGGGATGGCTCAAGTTCCTCCAGGACTATGACTTTGAGATAGTCTATACTCCTGGGAAGGGGAACGTGGTAGCTGTTGCCCTCAGCAGGAGGACGAACATTCAGCTACTGAAGAGGCGACAGAGAAGCTAGCCTCTTTACAGATATCCTTCGTGGATAGAGATGGAGCAGCCTTCCTCCAGTCTCTCACAGTCACCCCTCCACTACTGCAGCGGGTCAGAGAGGCACAGCATGAGGACGCTGACTGTCAGACACGGCGTGCACAGATATCCTCGGGACAGGCACCTGACGGTTTCTCCCTTGGAGCAGATCACGACATCCTTTTCAGAGGATGTACCATAGTACCAGTCGCTTTGCGAGAGGAGGTGCTGAGAGAGTTTCACACTTCTCCTTTGGCGGTACATCCAGGAGTGGTGAAGATGTACCAGGATCTCAGACGACAGCACTAGTGGCCGGGCATGAAGAATGCAGTAGCAGAGTACGTTTCTCGATGCCTCACCTGCTAGCAGGTGAAGGCAGAGCATCAGGTACCAGCAGGCTTGGTACAACCCTTGGAGGTCCTGGAGTGGAAGTGGGAAGACATATCTATGGCCTTTGTGACTGGAATTCCACGCACTTCCAGAGGTCACGACTCCATTTGGGTGATTGTTGACCGACTCACCAAGTCAGCACACTTCTTACCCATCAAAGAGTAGGGCTTAGTGGAGATCTTGGGACGTCTCTACGTTCAGGAGATTTTGCGGCTCCACGGCGTGCCATCATCTATAATCTCCGATCGAGATACACTCTTTACTTCCCGGCTTTGGAAGGGATTACAGGAGGCGTTCGATACGCAGCTACGTCTGAGCACAGCTTTTCACCCTCAGACGGATGGTCAGACGGAGAGGACCATTCAGACTCTCGAGAACATTCTACGCGCATGTGTCCTCGACTTTGGTCGTAGCAGGGAGGACCACCTACCCTTGGTGGGGTTTGCGTACAACAACAGCTACCACTCCACCATCGGGATGGCACCGTACGAGGCATTGTACGGCCGACCTTGTAGATCTCCTTTGTGCTGGACAGACCCTGGGGAGTTAGCACTTGTGGGACCGGAGATGGTCCAGGCCACGATAGAGAAGGTCCAGGTCATCCAGGAGCGGATGAGGATAGCTCAGAGCCGGCAGAAGTCATACGCTGACAGGAGGCGGAGGCCAATGGAGTTCGAGGATGGTGACCACGTCTTCTTGCAGGTCTCACCTCGACTTGGTATTTGTAGATTTGGCCAAGGCGGAAAGTTATCTCCGCGTTTCATCGGACCCTTCCAGATCCTCAGCAGGATTGGCGAGGTGGCTTATCTCTTGTCTCTACCACCTCAGTTGCACCAGATGCACAACGTCTTCCATGTATCTCAGCTGAGGAGGTACGTGCATGACCCGACGCACATCATTGACCATGGGGAGCTTGACGTTGACGATGGGGCGACTTTCATAGAGGTCTCGGTGGAGATAGAGGATCGACAGGAGCGAGTCCTACGTGGTCGATCGATTCCTCTTGTGCGCATCAGATGGCAGCACGGGAACCTCAAGGAGAGAACATGGGAGAGGGAGGCTCAGATGCATGCTCAGTACCCTCATTTGTTTCCCTATTTTTTGATGTATCTTTACGGGGACGTAAATCCCTGATGTGGGAGTAATTTAAAGACCTGTAAAATTCAAGGGAAATTTTTTCTTAATTTTCTTTGGAATTTTACAAGAACGCATTTTCTGATGGAACCTGATTCTGAGGCCCGGAGTGCCCGGAATCATTTTTCGAAGTTTGGCTCGGGTACGTTCAGTGAACGAATGAGTGGGAATTTCTAACTTTTGATCCAGAGCTCGGAATTGAAATCCTAGGGAACCAATGAACTCGCAGCGCCGATATTCGCTTAAGAAGACCTTTTCCAAAGTTGCGTTTATTGTGGGAAAAAAGTTAGATTTGGGAGAAATTATAAGAAGTTAAATAATAAGGTGGAAACACTTTTTATTTTTATTTTGATGGTTAACTTCTCCCAAAGGGAGATAATGGTGGGACCCACATCCACTTAACCTCCCTTGGGAGGATTAAGTGTGGTGGGGCCCACACGAACCCCAACTACTCATCTTCTCTCAAAAATCCCCTATAACTCCCCTTTTAAATGAACTTGACAACTTAGCTTATTAAATGGGTTGAGTTGTATAATTTTTTCAAACCATTGAATTTCAAAAGGTTTGGTTGAGTAAATAAAATAATCCCTTAGCTTATTTTATTTGGTTAGAATTCTCTAGCCTCTTGAGAGATTTTGAAGTCTTCTTCTTCTCCTTCTTCTTCTTCAACTTTGACGAAGAACGCGAAGAACCTTCGAGCTCCAACGAAGAACGCCGCACCTCTCTTCTTCGTAGCCGGTTGTTTCTGAATATCAACGATGTCATCAGTTTCAACGAAAGGGAACACTGCTTCCTCTTCGTACTTCCTTCGTCGGCTTACGAAGATTCGCCAACGACGTACCTCTTCGGACGTACCTCTTCGTCAACGGATTTGACGAACGATTACCGCGACGCCCGACCTCCGTGACGTTGTCTTCCATGGGTCGTTGACGATCATCGATCTTGAAACCAAGGTAGGGGTTGTTGTTGGTTATTTATTTATTCTCGTTCTTGGTTCAAGCATGAAAAACGTGTGGATAATTATTTATGTGTTATCGTCTAACGAGAGGGGGGGTCGGACCACACAAACACGGCCGAATTATCCCTCCTTTATTCTTGATTATGATTTTCTTGTGGATGAACGAGATGGCGTGGTGCCGTCACACCACACAGAAATTTGCACGGTTATATTGCACGACTCCGTCGCGTCGCGCAGTGGAAGGATCATAATGAATGTGATGCCGTCGCGCCGCGTCGAAGAAAACTGAAGGCGCCGCGGCCGGAGTGAGGTCGCGGCGGAGGGGTGTGGTGCCGTCGCACCGCGCCGAACGACGAACACCGCGGCCGGTTCCGGGCCGCGGTGGGACGAGAGGACCGGAGGCTCGCCGGGCCGCCGGTGTCGGAAGCCTGAAGGGGACCGGCTTTGCCGGTCCTGTTGAAGAAAAACCGGCCGGCCAGGTGGGCCGGCCGGAAGAAGAAAGTCTGGGGGAATTAAATTCCCCCTGCCAGGTTAATGGACCCCCCATTATGAGGGGGGCCGGTTTCATAAAGGGGGGCAGGCGGCCCACCGTTTTTCCTCAAGGCAGGCCCCCGTTTTCGAATCGATTTCGGTCTTTTGGCCATAACTTGAGCTACGGACCTCCGATCGATGAACCGTCAGCTGCGATGCGATCCTTGGATAGAGACGGTCGATTCGGTATATCTCACTCAAAGTTTCGGAATACTTTGAGTTCGGCCGGGTTGGTTCGTACACGAAACCAATCGGGCCCTCGGAGTGGAAACGCTAATATCTTGAGCTACGAACGTCCGATTGATGTGCCGTCAGCTTTTTTGTGTTCCTATTAGCGAGACGGATCTTTTGGGATACTCCGCCCGAGGTTTGGATGCAGGTGGAGTACGGTCGGGTTGGTTTTTCATTAAAAACCAACCGGGCCCCTGGGACAAAAAAGCCAATAACTCTCAGACCGGGCGTCCGATCGACGCGCCGTCAGTTGCGTTCAGTTCCTATTGACGTTACGGAACTTTTGGATACATCAACTCTGGACTTTGTGACAGTTGATGTATCAGCCTCTCGGCTCGTGGAGCGGACCCTCCCGAACGAGTTTGTTGTGTGCGAATACCCTAGAGCTGGCTGCGTCTGTGACTGCTACTGCTACTGCTACTGTGACTGCGACGACAACAGTACAGAGATCCTGTGTGGATTCGACGACGACTACAACACTCAGCGATCCTACGTGGATGAGTGTTGCAGGTCCTGTGTGGGCCCGATCCTGTGTGGGTCTTTGCGCTCAGCGGTCCTATGTGAACCAGTGCCTACAGGTCATGTGTGGGCCCGATCCTGTGTGGGTCTTTGCGGGGGTTAGTTACCTATCGATCCTTCGTGGGTCCGACGACTTAGATGGATTAGATATCATCTTTATCGTCATTCTAAGAAGTATACCTGTGTGAGCTGAATCCTGTTACATTCCTGTGTGGATTGTATTGTGCTATCCTGTGTGGATTTCGTTTTGCTTTCCTGTGTGGAATACGTATAATTTCCTGTGTGGACTGAGTTGTACTCGCTCTCGGAGGTTGGAGCGTATTGGAATTGATGACTTAGGTATATGTATGGGCATATACCTTAGCAGTGTCGGTTGTTACTTCGTGATTGTATCTTCCTTTTTGGTTTATCCTTTGTGGATTTTGGGAGACCTTCAGGGGTCTCAGGGTCCCTAATGAGTAGCTTATACTCACCCCTGCACGGGCTATGCCCGCACTACGTTGTGTTTGGTTGAAGAAGACGGACAGCGTTGATCATGGCTGAGGCTTGCAGAGAAGGACGGTACCTAGAGGTGGACCACTAGGTGGGACGTGTTCGGAGCGGACGACGGGACCCGTGGAGCAGTGGAGCTATCTGTACCCACCTTTTAGGTGGGATCTCCAGTGGACAGCTCCGTGTAGCGGCTTTTACTTACAGTTGTTGTTTTCCCTTTCGAGTTGTACTTCACTTTCAGTTTGGGTTTGTATACAGGCCCATTTACTTTTCTGCACTTTCAGTTGTACTCTGTTTTTACTTAGTGTTTACTTTCCTCTTGCTTACACTGTGGTGTTTGTTTACTTTACAAAGGCAATGCCTTCCCTTTTTACCGGGATTTACGCCTTGGTGCTAGTTGCCAGCCCCTGGCCTATGGAAGGCGGGCTTGGGGTAGTCACGGCACGGACCCTGAGGGCGGGTGGTGACATGTACTAATTTTCTAGATTCACCATCTCTTGGGTCATTATCTTATTATAATTATATGTATGGTTTTCTAGGACCCATTAAAATTGGTACACATTTCTGGGCCTTCATACCTCAAACATTTCCCTTGGGTAAATAGGCATAATATAGAGGAAATATCTTCTATTGACATCATAAAAATATCACTGAGGGAACACATGACATGTATGAATGTCCCATAAGGGAGATTTCTAGAATCGTGTTCCCTTCTTAAGACACCTCAGATTCGTCCCCAAAAAATCCTACATACTAATCTCTACTCATAATTTCAATACTTGTATTAATAATATCTATTGTAGAGAAACACCTTCATCACTATCATGAAAAAATAATCTTGATGGAGCATAGGCATTACATAGTTCTCAATGACACTACTTTGCCTTAACATTTGAATCCCATTGTCTCCTCTACGGGGAGGTGATTAAGGATCCAATTCAAGGGGCACTTTTCCTGGTTTCATTCAATTTAATTTCAACCAATCTGGGTTCATATGTCACAATGAATATATTTGTAATAAATTCATTAGGTATTAATGAGTGATGTAATTAATCTAGGGAACATGTGTCCATCAGGTCACTTGACTCTATTGAGACTTTGAATTTAATATTCAATAAATAATTAATCTTATAAAAAATATGAATCTTCCTCTCTGGTGAGACAACATATCAAATTCCATAAAATTCTATCATATTGGTATGTGGAATATATGATTGATCACCTACCACTATAATAGGGATGTTTTCATTCACCACTACATGAATATTATTTCCCTAGATCAAAAAATTCTAGCCAATCAGTCACCATCATTATGAGGGAATTATTTATTCTAATAAATCTAATATAATAAATATAACCAATTGAAAATTAATTAACAAGTATTCATTTAGTTTCAAGTTTAATTGAATTAGGGAAAATTCCCCACTTCTTAATAAAAAATAAACACTAAATAGAATCATGGACCATATGGTTGGATCCACTCCAGAAATTCACCTAAACATAGTCAATAATTTCCATTTCCATTTATTATAAATAATATAATTATTTCAAAAAATTATTTCAAATTTCTGTAATTTCCAAAAAAATCTCATATAGTGATCATGTTGCAATAAAATTGAATCCAATCACATGTGGACGTTTTGAAACTCACATTTGACATAATATATAGAAAAAACACGAATATTCAACAATGATACATTACAAAAATTAATTTAATGTTATCTAAGACCCATTAAATTTTCATATATTGATGAAATCCACTGGAATTAAATTTTCATATATTGATGAAATCCACTGGAATTATATTTTATAACATGAATAAGTAATCTGAGGTCACCAATACACAAGTTGTAAAAAATAATAACCATTATCAGCCTATTCGGCCAGGCATTAATGAAATAAGAACCAAAACCCATATATTGAGAAATGAAACTGACGGGAATTCCCATGGATTTGTGATTAGATGAAGGAACATAAACCCAACCTTGGATACACTATGAAATTTAAAAACAATAAATCTCCACACATGGGGAACCAGTGGTTCGGATGAAATGGAGGAGGGGTCATCCAAAAGTACCTCTTGGAGAATTTCTAAATGACCAAAATCAAATGGGGATGACCCCTTTTTAGTTTTATGAAATATTTCCAATTCACCATTCATGTCATGAATTGTTTTACACCCCACAAACTGCCACAATATAGGGAATTCCCTTCTATTGCTGATATAATAATTGTTTGGACCCTTCCATCGGTAATTAATGGCTTTCAAATACTATTTTAGGAAACCTGGCTTCTTCAATCAAGTAACAATGTCTTCTATAACATTGGATATGCCACTCAAGACCAAAATTGAACAAAAAAACACATTTTAAAGATTTTTATAGACTCTAAATAAAAATATGATACTTTTAAATAAAATTATAACAACCAATAAAAATATTCAAATTCCATTCTAGTTTTTCATCCTATAATTGATACGAATTCCAGCCCCCTCACCAAATTTTTTTCCTCTTTAATAACAATCAGTGGTCATTCAATAAAAAATATCAACATATCTTAATCATAATTGGACAATAAAATCAGCATGAACTATCCTAAAATTCCCAATTACATACCATTATGAAACTCCAAACCTGATGTACACAATTAATCATGAACTAAGTTAACAATAATCATCAATTAGAAAAATAATGACGTGATCCTCACCCTCACACAATAATCATGAGACTCTACAACGTCATTATTCACTTCATCACCAATCACCTGTTCTAATTTCAATCAATAGTTCTCCCTTCTATTATAATTACATATGAATGAAAATTTTTAGTGGTAAATTTACCTACTTGGTGTGGTTTCCATCATTCCACCCACAGTTACATATGAAGGAATTGGTAAGAAACCAAAACAAATCCTCATCACCAATTCGAAAATTAATTGTTTGAGCCACCACACTCTATACTAATGGCCTGAATACAATGACATTCCGTTTAAATTCCATATTCAATCCTTGAAATATTAAAATAGTATTTGAAATGATATTCCATGTGTATTTTTCACTGATATATTCTATTTATAATTGAAAAAATTGATATACCATCGTCTTCCAAACCATTTTTAGAAAAACTCATCATCAAACACTGATATGGTATATCATCACCTAATCATTAGTTCTTAAGTCATAACGTAATCTAAGAATCATCAAACTCTAAAAATCATGTCTAAATAGAATTTTTATGTACACTATGGATTGATCCTCTATAAAAAATTAAAAATAGGCTTCATTCTACCACCTAAAAAAATAACACCTTTGAACCTATGAACTCTCAAATAATATTTGATTCTTTCTGATCCAAATAAAAATGCATAGAACCTATACAAAACCCCTTATGGACAAAATAATCTTTACTGCCCATGTTACAAAATAAAATCATATTTTTTAATACATTGGTATCCAATAACCACCTCAACTATCCTATGACTAGTCTCAAGAATCCCTGAATCTACGCACATGTGAATATTTCTCTATATCCTAAACACTTCCGATTCCAACTTGTAATTACATGAAATTACATTCCCACTCTTTCCTGAGTTCCAATAATGAAATTTCAACAACTTCCCTTTCCTGGAAATATACTAAAATATCATTCATAATGCAAGACAAACCCTCCCATAGGCTATATCATCATATTATTGTCACTCATCTCATGACACAATAATGTTTTCCTATACAACACCTTGATAGTATTAATATAATGGATTGATTGTGTCACCGCACAAGATCCATTTCAATTCCACTACTATCTAGATAGGTTCATTTCCCATATCATGAAATTATTAAGATATTGTTCCCATAAATATTCACCAAGACAATCAACACTCAGAACACACATTACCACTCATTAATCAATAATTTAATGCAACAACACATAATCGTCACACAATATCATGTTCTCATATCAATCTAATGGTTGTATTCTTCTATAACACCTAGAAAAAAAAAACCTAACACCATGGGACATACATGAATATAAATTGGTCCACATGCCTAATTCACTAACCATGTTCAAGGAATCACAATCATATTTAATAAAAAACACCATTCACACTCCTCTCCATTACAAGGAAACTCCCAAATGTCACGGTCTAATATAAGATCAATCACCAACATGAGAATCATTCCTTACCAATATAATTGAATTATTTAATCACCATATAGAAAAAATACATCCTAAATACCCATGTATATTTATCATGTTGATCATCATCTTGAATACCCAATTTGATACCAAAATCATGAAAACTCAATAATCTCATCCTCAAGAGTCCATGGAACCTCTACCCCTACACTACTACATGTTGTAGAACCTCTCTTATAATAATCTCATAAATTGAGACATTTACGCATGCTTCGTATTTATAAGGTATTCATAAACCATGGATGATCCCTATATTTTTATACCCTAATAACAACCTTTTATAATTTTGAACAGTGTATCTAACCCGCTAAACACTTCTGTCACATCAAATAACACATGGTTCTATCACATAACCTATTGGTCATAACCCATTTAAATCAGAACTCACTGGAATACCAACTCTATTCCCTTTTCAAATATCCCTTAGAAACTCAGTTGAAAAACTATCCACATTGGGGTTCTAATATACATGTTTCCATATCACATAAAAACACAACCATATATTATTATATTGATTCTCATTGGGATTCCATATACTAGACTACACCCTTTAGAGTCCTACAAATTTGGGACATCCTCATAATGAATCTATTTTTTGATGTCAACCCCTTGAGGAATCATTCTCATATATTAATATATATATATATATATAATGTCATAATAAAAGATGATCTATTCTAAATACCTTAGTAAGATAGTTTTTTTGTGTTGAATTCTTCCAAGATGCAATATTAGAAAATAACATTTAAGATATTAATGAAACATTATGTAGAAATATATATTTTATGATATCCTGTAAGGGGGTTATCACTAATAAAACAAACACATAAAAGCATTTACTAGGTTTATTAAATGTAAATTACAATGAAGGAATTTATATTCATTATCGAGACTGATCCCACTATCGAACTATATGACCCATCAATAGAATAACATATACCTTACTTCAGTTGATATAATGACAGTAAAATTTTATGTAGGAAAACATCATATATGGTTTTATTTATATTAAAAATTGATGAACCCTTTAATAATTTATATCAGTCACACACAATAAAACAGTTTTCGGATGAATACTACATGAGAAATAGGATAGATGAAGATGAACATTTTCCAATGGTCCAAGAGCGAAAAAAATTATAAATTCAAATATTCTTGTGAATTATTCTAGGTGAAATCATAAAAAAATAATTGAATAAACCAATAATGATAATTTATTTCCCATAGAAACTAGGAAAAACCATTTTGAGGGTGTCCTATATGCATGAGTCTAATATCCATCACAAGATTTGACACATTCTATTGTCAATATTTGACCATCACACCAAATAATAATAGCTAAAAATTTTATATGTTATCTAATATCAATTTGAAAAATTAATAAATATAATTTAATAATGTCAATCATCACAAAAATAATTAATAATACCTAGAATGTAAATCACTATAGGGGCCTTAGGCGTGCATCCTGGTATGCGAGTGATTGATGACTAATTGTGGGGTTTTAGGTTTGAACCATGAAGAGTCTATTCACCCCATATCAGAGTAAATAATAAAAGAAAAAAAGTATATAAAAATAATAATACATAACTTAAACATAAGTATTAAGGATAAATGAATGATATATCTATGTGAAATATAGAGGAAAAAAATCATACATAATCACCATTATTCATGTATACAATACCGATATCCTATTGGGACTATAAAACATACAACTATATAAATAATAAATGAAACTAATGGAATACTACAATATCTATGATTAAACTCCTCTATTATCATCATCCTATTTAGGCCATACCACATGATCATTATAAACCAATCCTATACCCCACATGATCCAATGATCATCGATGCTTTATTTATTAACCAAGGTCATTGGATTCCCATGAAGGTTTTGAGTAAAACACTATAGGGAACCTGAAACATGTTCCAATACATAAATAAGTTTTTATGTGTAAAAATATGATATAATTATAATTGAAATCATTTAAAATAAATTACTAATAAATAAATAACCCCAATTGAACAATGTGTTCTCAGGTGAATCCCATGATTGACAAAGCCCTACATAGGATAGTGTCATGATTTTTTATCATTCCAAATAATGTTTTCTATCAATATTATTTTTAAAAGGCGATTCTTATGCGAATTTATTAGGTAGTCCAAATCACTACCGTAGGTTATCAGTTTCCTAATTCTAACGGTGTACCTCTCCCATCAAAGAATCATGTAATCAAATCCATGTTGTACTATGGCACAACCACTTCATCCTGAGTAAGGGTGTTCCTTGTTAGAAATTCATCAACCATAAGATGGGTAATGTCCCTCCCTTACAACTTTTTATCATTATCCACAGTTAGGGATTACTCATATTGAAACACCAAATCTAAAATTAAAATTAATTTAATAATGGGAATTAATCACATAGATCTATGATTATTTGTATCCCATTTTGGACATAGCTTATGTTTGAAAGGATATTTTATAATTAATTAAAATTAAGAGAAATAATAATTTAATTTGGTATTTTAATAAGGAACTCCAAATTTCATGCATTATTTAGCCTCAATGAGATTCCCCGTATGCCTATTTTTTTGATACAAATATAGAAGGATATATCAATGGAGTATGTCCTTGGAATCCCATGTATCAACAAACATCCAAATAGGTTAGGAATTCAACCTAAATAAATTCATATAAACACTTATTTATGGATAGTATATCACCCCATTTATATATCAAAATAGATGATAACCTATAATTTTCACTAACTACCATTATCACAACCATAATATGATCATAGTTTCAAATTTTCTTCTTAGGTTATACCCACAATCATCACTACCCATTTCCAATATGAACATATGAATGGAAAAATAGTAGTACCCCTAGGTTTCTATAATATAATCCATAAATGATTCTTTTCATGTTTATAAAGTGTATGTGTAAATGATATGAGAGTTGGGAGAACATTAAATATGTATTTGGGGATAATGTAGATGCACACGGGCTACGTACAGTTTTCTAAACCGTGTGTTTATCCTAGGAGATACCTTTCTCAATTACAGTTTTGAGAGAGTGGATTCAACATGGTTTGATCATGGTTAGGGATACTATGTGAGAAGGCTATGATGGGGTTTCCATGAAGAAATATCTAATTCATGTTTAGTTCATGAATTTTCAAACCATGCAGACTCACTGTGAATAAGGAAAATGTAAGATCCTATTTTATAGGATGTTACACATTTTTCCCCTAATAGTATTTTTTCTTATCAATACCCTAAATTAAATATTTCTCTCCATTAAAGGTTTGGTAACCATTCCCAAGGCTTTAGGAACCTATCTAGAGACCTCCCTTAGTGTTTGAAAGATCGATTCTCTCAATAAGTCACATTCTTCTTCATTATTGTAATGTTTATTTAGATCCACATATAACAACATAACAAATTCTATTACATTCAAATATCTATTACTATTATGGTTAGATCTTTTATGATCGATTATAAATATAATAAAATTCATTCTTTTTTTCATAGGAGAAGGGATCTAAGGCCATTTTTGTAGATAATCGGCCCGATTTCTAGAGTGTTCTTCGTCTATTATCGGTTTACACCAAAACCGTCAAGGTAAGTGAATTAAATATCATCTAGACATAGTATAAAGGATGGTTATGATTTTAAATTTAATATCGTGTGTTTTTTTTGTTTTTTCATTGGATGATAAAAATGGTTAGAAACTCTTCTCTGTGATAGTTTGGAAAATTGGGGAAATCTAGAAAACTGGGTATTAGAATAAAGGGATTGTGTTCTTGATTTTAAAATAGTGATTTTAAAATGGGTGTTTTCTATAATTTTGTAACATGTTTTGAATTATATGTTTTTAATAAAAGTGAATTCTTTATCGAAATCAAATCACTACTTTGGAATTTTTTGTTCTCAATTTTCCAATAAAAATGTAGTTATATCGAAATTGTATGTTTTGGTGACATGAAATGGTTTTTAATATATATATTTTGCGAGTTCATGATTTATGTTTCCCTGAATAAGGGACATGTAACATTGGGGTACAAGTCGCATGACCTTGGATCGGGGGTGTGCGTCAATGGGACTAATGTTGATAAGATGAGATATAAGTCATGAGTATATAATTATTGAATTATGCTTGCATGGGTTCCTATTGTGAACCATGGGTTTGGTGTGCCAAAATATTAAAAGATAATTGGGTTTAATAAATAATTTTCTAGTATTTATGATGTATAACTTTCTGGAGTTTTTTTAATAATAACTGGAGTTCATTTGGTTACGATAATCATTGGATCATTTTTATGTTGTGTTATACACTATTTTGCAGATCTTTTTTATTTAAATATATTTATATAACAGTGCTAACTTTTCTCTCATATTGATATTAGTTGGGAAGTAATTGGGGAAATCCTAATTTGTTTTATACTTACCCCTACTTTGGAACATTGTTGATTTTGTAGATACTATATTTGGAGACATGGGAAAAGGTAAATAATCACATGTATTTAGCACCACCTCATGATACTTGGTCTGTTATGTGATTGTGATTCATGGAGCATGTGGTGCATGAAGCCTTGTGATCTTATTGGTGTATTGAGTTGTTCTCTAACTATCTACATTGATACATGATTTTTCATTTAATGCGGTACACATTAAATAGGTTTTGAGATAAATGATGTGGTTGAGTTACCTTTCATTTTTATGAATGATATAAAGGGAGCTGGTTTGTTATCATTTGGTGTGTTAATGGTTTTATTCATGAAAGGTAAGTCTTCACGCACTTTTATTTCAATCACATTGGCATTTATTTCCAGCCTTTTGAATCTTGGGGATGTCCCTTAATTCCATTTAATGATTCATTTATTCTCCATCCAATGGGAATTAGAGGGTCATTACAAAAGGTATCAACTTGCTCGATCCTTTCGTAATAAGTTTTCTTCAGTTTTCTTGGTCAATGAGTTGAAAATAACTCTTTTATAATCATTCTTGTCTATTCCATGGGTGGTGATCTTAGAAATAAGTTGAAATGTTATGAAATTAAATGTATATCATAAAAGTATGTAACTAATCCGTTTATGTTTAACTTCAAGTTATCAAGGACATGGTTACATAAGTGTTTTGGATACATTTATAGGATCTTAGAATATCATATTCATGGGTTTAGCCAATGAGATGAAAATGACATGCATTCTAGAGGAATGGTTTTTTTCTAGGATTTTATATTTCATTTGGGGTAAAGATTTATGATTTGTTTGTTAAACTAGTAATTTTTTTAAATATTTAGAATTTGTATTAAAATGATTGATTTTGAAAAGTGGGTAAATTGTGTACATTGAAAAAACGTTTATTTTCAAAATCCATAATTTATTCCTAAAAAAATGTTTGAAAATGAAGATTTTTTTTGGAAAATAATGTTTTGATAGTCGAGGTTATAGTATTTGAAATGTTAAACCAATAGATTCTAGGTTGGGAGACTTACCATGACTGTTGCTCATCATGATATATCACCCATTTGGAATTATAAAAACCAACATGAATAAGGTACAGAGAACATGGTTGAACATGATCCATATGTGTACAAAGATCAATATTAGAGTATAGTCCATGCATTTCAAGCAGTGGATATGGGGAACCAGATTGATGAACCAAGGCATGTGGATCATTATATCTAGTTCATGAAGAAGAATACACACCTCTTATGGCATGATTTTGATTAAAAAATATGGATTTGTCGATGAACAGGATGAATCGTATCTTCAAATTCATCGACACGCCAATGGAGATCACTGTCATGCTATCCACCAGCATGCTCGAGGATGTTGCAAAATAGTGGTGGTAACTAGTGATTCATTTTAAAGGGGATCAAGGCCTAATTTTGGCAGGATATTGAGGAATTTTTTACCAAATAATTCTATCCTTACAAATCCATGGTTGAGAAGAGGATAGACTTCTATAGTCGTAAATCGGAAAGTATTAATGTCACAGAGCATATAGTTAAATTCATTCATTTAGTATTCTTTTCACCGAATGTTGAAGTTAGTGTGTCCTTGATGGAACACATATTCTAATAGGGGTATAAGAGAGAGATTTTCTTGATGATCATGATGCTCTGTATTATAGATTATTCAAATATGGTAAGAAAGGAAATAGTGTGTGAGTGGGATATATCATGAGTTATGGGAGGGGGAATTATGATGATCCATATAGGAGATGGTGGGAACTCGAAATATGGGAGTATGTGAAAGAGGGAAACATTCTTACAAGGTGGGAGTGAGATTCATAATCCGACATCAATATTAGTGAAACTTTCTCTATTACCCAAGAGAAAACTGAGCTGTTTACATTGTGGTTTTCTTTACAACATAATGTGTGTGTGTATTAAAAAACAGACAACATGACACAATTGTATGAAGATAAGGAATATTTTGTGCTATTGTCATAGTACTATGAGGTTTGGTGATCTGGACACATCTTATGTGATACATGCATCATATACTTTGATAGAAAAAATAATGAAGACTCGGTCTCATTAGAAGAGAAAGGATAACCATGGTGATTTTCATAACACTATGAATCCATAGAATGTGAAATCTCATAAAGAAAAAAATGTGTAGTCTGCATCAAAGTAGAAATTGTATTCAGTCGTGCATATGATTATGGATGATATGGATGGACCATTTAAGGTGATATGCGTAATTCTTTGGAATTATACCCTTATGAATGTGATGTATGGTACTAGTAAAATTCATTACGTCATTTCTTCTCATTTTTCTTGTCTATTATGAGTAAAACATTATATGTTTCCTTTTGTGACAAAACATCAATATCATCTTAGTGAAATAGAATGTTGAGCCAAGTTGTGTTCAGAATGTTCTATAACTATTGATGAAGCTATGATGAATTGTGACTTCATGATGATGAAGATGGATTTCTATAGTGTAATCCAATGTATGGATTGGCTAACAATGTTTAAGGCTCACATCAACTATAATAGATGTAAAATGAGTCTCATGAATAATGATGGTGATGAGAATCTCTTCAGAGGAGAGAAGGCTGTAAAGAAAGGTGAACTAGGATTGTTAGAACCTCTAATTGGAATGATCTCTTACCGCATGGTTGTGTAAAATTTTGAATAGATGGAAGAGATCAAGGATTATAGTTTTCTTCAATTTTTGTATCAATTTCCAGATGACATTCCCTAGAACATATCAGGGTCACCACCTATAAGGTAAGTGATGTTTATGGTTGATCTTCTCTTAAAAACCAGTTTTATTTCCCTTACATCTTATAGTATGTTACCAGCATAGTTATGGGAGGTAAAAGTGAAGTTGGAGGATCTATACATTTAAGGTTTTATTCGGCCATGTACATCTCCATGGGAATCACCTGTTATGTTTGTAAAGAAAGATTATTGACCTCTTTGGTAGTGTACTCATTAAAATAATCTTAACCATGTTATAATAAAGTACATGAATCCAATTCCATGCATTGATGATCTGTTTGATCAATTGAGGGGAAATCAATGGTTCCATAAAATTTAATTATGACCAGGATATCACTAACAATGAGTTTGGATGGAAGATATTTGGAAGATAGATTTCAGAAGCAGATATGGACACTATGAATATGCAGTCACGCCTTTTGATCTTATTAATGCACCATCAATCTTTATGGATGTGATACATCAGATATTATAGAGATATCTGGATTATTTTATTGTGGTGTTTATTGATGACATATTGGTGTATTCAAGGACAATGGATGATCATGAGAAACACATGTCAATAATGTTGGGAATCTTGAGAGATCACTGTTTGTATTCCAAAGTATCAATTTTTGATTTTTTGATACAATATGAAATCCTTCACAGCAATGTGATATTTTTAAAAAATGAGTTTTTGTAAATCCTGAAAAGATAGAAGTTGTGACCTTAAGGAAACCTCTGAGGAATATTTTGGAGATATGATGTTCTCTTAGTCTGGTTGGTTTTCAGCGACAGATTGTGCGTGACTGTTCATGGCTTGATTTTCCAATGAATGCTTTAACAAAGAATAATGCACCATTATAATGGACTTTGAAATGAAAAAAGTCTTTCTAGGAGATGAAACATCGTCTTACATCATCATTTATATTGTCCGTTCTTGAATCAGGATAGGGGTACATGGTGTACTATGATGCTTCAGGATTAGGGTTGGGTTGAGTTCTCATGAAATGTGAACATGTGGTTTCTTATGTATCAAGGAAGTTTATAGTACATGATAAGAACCACCCAACACAGGACTTGGTTTTAGTTATAGCTGTTCATGCATTGAAAACATTTAATCACTCTCCCATTAGTGAGAAATTTTTTGTATTCATAGATCATACATTCTTGAATCATTTTTTTCTCACAAAGATATTTGAATCTAAGGTAAAGTAGATGGATCGATCATCTCAAGATATTTTACATTAACATGATGTATACATAGGGAAAATTTTATTTGATATCTAATTAATTATGTAAAAATTCATAAAATCCATTAGAAAAGCAATATTTAGGTGAATGGTAGTTGATGTTAGTCCTAGAAGATAAGAATATAGAATGTGAAGACCGAGGTGATGTGAATTTTTTCATTTCAATTGATTTGGTTCCTGATTTGATAAGGATGGTTTAATAGGAAAAACATATAATGTAGATTTCCTAGGTTTGAGTTAAATAATAAATGGTGGGGAGACCATTGAGGGACAGAAAATTGATGAGAGTTTGGTTTTGTGGTTTAGATATCAGATAGTTATACCTATACCTTATCAAGAAAACCAAATTCATGCATACCACCATTCCAGATGGGTTGTACATCGGGGAATACATAGGATGTATATGGCATTGAAGTCATAATTTTAGTGGAGCAGCATGAAAAAGAATGTAGATGAGTTCATTTTAAAGCGATTATCTTGTTAGTATGTTAAGGTAGAACAATAGTAAATGACAGCTTTGTTGTAGTCTTTACATATCCTTGTATGGAAATCATAGAAAATAGCAATGGATTTTTTATATGTTTACCATGAATGGTACAGAAGCATTAATCCATAAGGGTGAACATTGACCATATAATTATGACGACTCATTTCATTCCCATTTGTGATAATCATACAACAGAGGCTCTATAACAAATCTATATCTGAGATGTGGTAAAAATACTTGAAATAATAGTTATGATTTTCCTAGATAGATATCCAAGGATCATGTATCATTTTATAAAATCCTTATAGAAATCCCTTTGGACTTCGTTGGATGTGAGAATTGCATATCTTCATCAAAGAGATGGGAAATATGAAAGGATAATAAAAAAATTGCGTAAATTATTGATGTATTTTGTAATGGATTTTGTTGGATAATGGAAGTATCATGTAGCCTTAGCAGAGTTATCAAATAATAACAACTATCAGTCCTCGATATATATTGATTCTTTTGAAGCGTTGTATGGGTTTCCTTTTTTATCTACACAGTTTGGGGAGGTAACAAGTGAGACTTCACTAGTTGGGGTGATCCTAGTCCTTGTAATAATAGAGAATATTTAGTGGATCAGAAATAGGTTGGAAATGGACCATATTTGTTAAAAATCTTGTGCGGATCATCATCAACTATAATATTGTTTTCTGTGAGTAATCTTGAGTTATTTGGGATATCTCCAAGACATGGACATCATTATTTGGGGAAGAAGATAATGTTATATCCTTAGTAAATTACCCCTTTTGAGATACAATAAATTTTGGAGAAGTGTCATTTCAGTTGACATTGACACCATGGTCCTATTCAGTAAATAATTTGTTTCATGCGTCTCAGTTGAAAATGCAAATTCCTGATCCAGACCATGTGATAATAAAGGATCATGTGGACCTAGAACCAGATTATTTTTCGGTACATACCCTGGTGTGGATTTTCGATCAGCCGAAGAATCTCTTTTGGGGAAAATAATATGTTTAGTGCCGGTTTTATGTATGCATTGTCATATTTAGGAGGAGACTTGGGAATACGTGAAGGAAATGAAAGAGAAATGGTTGAAACTGTTCTGGGGAATTGATGGATTTCTAATTTCTGAGGACAAAAAGGCCAATGGTGGGGAGAATTCCGTTCCCCTATTTTATATTGTGTAATCCTTACATGTTTTTGATCCTGGTAATAATGAGTAATTGTGATTGATGGGAATGTTTTGTGAACTCAAAATATGTTTTAGGATAAATTTGGTGTGCACAGGCTGTACACAATTTGTCTTTTATGTGAAGATATCCTAGGAAAAACCATGCTCAGTTGTAGTTTCGAGGTATTATATGTGATTTTTTTTTCATTGTTAGGGGGACTATGCAAGGAGGACATATAGGGGTTTACGTAAGGCAATAAATAATACACAGGTAGCACATAGTTTCTTTAACCATGCAGACTAACCATGTGTTGAGAAAAAGTAAGCTTGTATTTTTTAAGACCATACTCCTTTTTTCTACTGCTAGCTATTTCATTTTCCGATATGGAACTAATTAGTTATTTCTCTACCTTGATGTCTTGGGAAACTCTCCCTAATTATTAGGAACCAATCCAGAGCCGTCCCTTGGCATTTGAAATCCATATTCCCTTAGTATGTGATGTTATATTTCCTTATCTTCACATTTCATTAGATCTACATAGATCTTCTTCTCCTGTTCAATTTATTTCTCAGATCTACACCTAATAAATTTAGATTTAATATTTTAGATGTCAAATGTTATTATATTTGGTCATTGTTGTGATATTAAAAGGGAAATAAAGTCGTTTTTTGGGAGATTCAACTCGGTTTCTAGAGCGTTTTTGTCTGTTGTCGGTTTTCACCAAAAACCATCAAGGTAGGTGGTTTCAATCTCGATTCCACTATGTTTAACTAATAGTAATTATTTAAAATAGAATATCTTTTTTTAATGGGTTATGATTTGGATTTTCAGAAATTTCTATAAACCCTTGAGGGTAATGGTTTGAAAAATTGGGGATATATGAAAAAATGAGTAATTGAATAATGTGATTGTGTTCTTGATTTTACAATAGATATTTTAAAATGGGTATTTCATATAATATAGGCCCATGATTTGTATTATATGTTTTCAATAAATTATAATTTTTTATTTAAATGAAATGGTTTCTTTGCAATTAGTTGCTCTTTGGTTTTCAATAAAAATGTAGTTTTATTAAAACAGTTTGTTTTGGAGAATTAAAATGGTTTGGAATATATTGGGTTATGTGATTCCATTATTGATGTGGCCCTTAATAAGGGACATGACCCACTGGGGTTCATATTTCATGATCATGGTTTGGGGGCATGTGTGATTGTGACAAACAATGATAAGAAGAGAGACCACTCATGAGTATGGAAATGTCAATCGAAGAATGAATGGATCTGTGTTGTAAACCATGGGTTGGGTATCCCAAAATGATAAATGGTATTTGGTTCCAATTATTTGTTTGGATCCGTTTTTTGTAGTATATCTTGATGAAAATTGGATTAATAAATACACGAGTTCATTGGGTTATTATTTGTATTGGAAGTAGTTAATGTTGTGTTATAAAATGTTATTTAGAAATGTTTCAAATGAATGGTTTCACAAAAATGTGAAATAATTTGTTCCAAGTGGATTGAGTAGGGATTTCATTGGAAAATCCAAAAAATATTTGTACTCACACATTTTTTGGAATTTTTTTATTTTGAAGATACAATCTTCTAAGGCATCGAAAATGGTAAAGGATTAGTCATTTTTAGCACCACGACAAGATACTTGGGATGTTTGGTGATTTTCATGATTAGAGATTATAGAGAATAGAGTCTTGTGGACATCTTACCGTCTGAATATTTTCTCCACTGTTCACTTTTATAGTTCCTTTTTATTTCATAGAGGAACACTTTAATGAGGTTTGGAGATAAATGAAGTGGTTGAGTTGTCATTCATTTGTTCATGAATCAAATAGTGAGTAGGTTGGTTATGGTTTTTTGAGATAATGGTCTTATTCATAAATGGTAAATCATCCACCAACATGTATTTTAAATCCTTCGTCATTTATTTCTAGCCTTTGGTTACTTGGTGGTGTAACTTACGTCCATGTAACGATTCATAGTATTCTAATGCTAAGGGGAATATTCATGTCATTACAAAACATCTCAATAGTAACCCTCTATTCTCCTTTACATCCCAACAATGAAAAACATTATTCATGGTCCCTCTTACAATTAACATGGATCTCATTTCAACACTCATAACTAAGAGGGTATAACATAATAAATATCATATAAGACTCACTGAGGTCTCACATACCTCAATGGAATATATCACCCAAGAGATATCTTCAATCCCATTCATATACCATGTCACCCAGGATAGCATCCTAACCCAAATTATTCAATAATTTTGCTATGGTCAACTCACCTTAGTAATCATGATCCTGGGGGTGGTAGGAACACTCCCCCCCACAATAAAATCAATTATCTCCGTGGATTTTTTGAATCACATTGTTCCCTAGCAGCATATATGGGCCAAAATACACAATCACATACACTCCTATATAGGGAGGTGTATATAGGTCATATAATAGGGACAAAAAATTTCCAATAATAAATTTAATATATACCATATCGTGGTATATGGTAAAAAATAATGCATTCATAATAATTTCCTCGACCATCAGTGACCTTTGAAATCAATCAAGAGAAAAAGGTTTAATCATATCCCTTGTCTCCTTAGTTAGTGTTGGATAATTTTAATGATGCAATTAATTTTAAATAAGGTTTTACAAACATTGTAGATAAAACACATATAAAATTCCATAAAAACAATATAATATGCATGTATGAGGGTAATCTAACCTCAATAACAATGTTATTTTTATCATCTCCCATTACTTCTCTCAAAATGTGATCCACATACAAACATAAAACATCTTTTATTGTGAGTCCCAAAATCAATACAATATATCCAATGTATTTTATTATACCTAAATTAACTTAAATTTATTTTTTTTTATATAATTATTTAATATAATTTTACGAGTAAAAATACTGAACATATCACTGATCCAAAACCACATTAAAAAAATGTCAAATTTAATTTATTATTACAATTACAAGACATTAAACTAATAATTTAGATAATCATAAAATATTATAGGATAACTATGTGATCTCATTTCATTGAAATTGTATAAAAATTTACCTAGAAAATCTATAATCAAAAATCTATACAATATTATGATGAATATATGACACGTGGAAATATTTAATTTTCCAATGTAATATATTTTAAGGTAAAACCATTGAATTAATATAATAGATATGTATAACACAAAAAATATTGTGATTATTTCAAGGATTCATCATAATAAACCATATATGCAATAAATGATAATATCCATCATTATTGTCCAATTACACCTCGATATTGTGGAATTGGGAAAAAAACCAAAACATGAGAAGAGAAATTGACATAAATTCAATGGAAATACAGAAATATGGAAGAAACCAACACCTTACCTTGGATATTATAATTAATTACCAAAAAAACATCCAATACAATGCTGGAACAAAACATAAGGAAGAGAGGTGGGGGAACCATCCAAAAGGCCCTCCCCGAGCATTCCCAGTTGACCACAATATATAACATCCTGACAGAGGTTCCAGAAAGTGGTTCCCTAATCTGGTCGGCCACATGACCTCAGGTGCTCCTCCCCTTATTCTTGATCCTTAAGACTAGTTTAAAGGGAATAATATTGATCATGTTGAGACTACACCATCTTAAATAGAGAAACACAATCGTGGAAATAAATAAACAATAACCAAATTAATGAACTAATAACAAAATGAAACAATTATCATAGTATGACCACAATATGAAATATCACATCCAAAACAAAAGAAGTAGATATTTTATTCAAAATATGTTTCATGTTACCATTTAAAAAACCAAATATAAATAAATACACTTACAAATCCATGAAGGATAATGACTCCATGGCTGGATCTGTCATGACCCACCTTCACCAAGATGAGGGAAGGGACAACAGATTTCCATACCCTTCCTTATTCAAGATGAAGGAGAGATAATGACCCCCGAGACTCACCTTCAATAGGTCCCCGAGTGGAGACTAGCACCATGGGTATAAATTCACACGTTAAATGGATGGTATTTCCCTTTTTCATATAATAGGATTTGGAGATAAGATAGTAAAGCCTACAACACCAAAACTGGAAGTACAAGTATGACTGAAAGTAACCCATTCCTATATGCATGTTCAAAGGAAAAATGATACTAGCCACAAAACTCCAATGGTAAAAAGATACCAAGAAAAGGAAATCAACACAAGCAATTGCCCCAAGGGTCTGAGCTAGTATGGTCCCGCACGGTCCTTAAAGTCTTACTTGAAACCTGAAAGCAATTTTATATATGTAGGTTGAGCATACAAGTATACTTAGAAGGGAAAACCAAGGACTCTCGTGCACAAGTGAGGAGACATTCTAATGTCTCGTGGAAAATGAGATAACCAAACACCCAACAAGGAAAAGCTATCCACCCAAACCTCTCCAAGTCATGCTCCCCAAATAATGCAAGTAAAGTAACATATAGTAATAGAACATAAATATTTGGGTACCCCGCGCCACTTCCCCACTGGTTATTGAATACATCCTACACATCGTACCAATCCTTCCATTCTCACCGCAGTCCCACTGCCACACCCCGCCCGCATACACCTGGGCCATATCCTCACACAGTCCCACTTCCAACCCCGCCCGCACACACTTGGGACATATCCTCATGCAGTCCCACTACCAAACCCTGCCCGTAGACACCTAGGCCACAACAACTACTACCATTCCCGAAGACACATGGGCCAGAAAACTACTGTCACTCCCGAAGACACCTCGACCTCATCCCGAAGACACTTGGTAATCAACCTGCCCGCAAAAACCTGGGCCAACCACCCCAACTACCCTGCTCGATGATTATTGGGATAATATTGGAATTCAGGCCAACATAGCCTACCTGAAGAGTCTTGTGCTATTCGGGAAAACGGAGCCGAACTGGAGCTAATAACCAGCCACTCATAGGAGTGTTGGGAAAAACACCCTCCCCCCATGAAATGGGAGTGTTCAGAACTTATGTTCTCACCTTGGGTGGGGCATGAATAAGAAACATAAAAACTGAAATTATATACATATGTAAACAAGCACTCAAGCAAACCTAGATCTTCGAAACTAGCCTACGAACAAACAACGTATCACTATTTATTCATGAAAGGTATTCCACCCATAGCCAGGTCAAAATCCATCCCAGAACCAATTTCCCCCATTTAACCCATTATTGTTTTCATGTTCATGTGATCCCATTCAGATGAAAACTACACTACTAGGCAACTAACATGTAGAACTACCACCTAGAGAAAGAAGACAGTCAAAGAAACTTGAACATTCACACACGGTTCTCTTGTAAAGTCACAACAACAATCAGATTAGTGAGAACCCTCAAAGTACTGGAACAAAAGAAAACATCGAGACGTAGCCCCATCTCCCCAAAATCCAGGACCCAACGGTTTCTCAACAGTAGAGGATTACACCCTAATTCATGATATAAGAAGAGTAATCACATATCCTCAGATTCACAACCAGCGAAAGTATAACAATAGGGGATCCCATCCCCACCCATATCACCCCAGCAATCGGCTCGTGAATGAAAAAACCAAACCACTACCACAACCACAAGGCATGCCCATGAAGGCTTTTTCAGATTTAAAATATTTAACACACTCCATGGTTTCAATTCCACGGTTTTTTAACCATGGTTATCACAGAAAAGGGTTGATCCTGGTGCATTATGTTTATTTAACCGAGTATACATAATTTACCTATTCCATGATATGGTTATTAAAACATCCTAGAGCACCTAGGTTCATTAGTGCGTAGAGAAAGACCACCAATGACCATGATTTTCATCGATCATAGGCCCGTACAATTCACAACACATAACAACATAAAGAGTACATTAGATCATTGATCACACCCCCTTCCATTCTTTAAAGTTCAGTTCATTATCTTCATTATGTTCGGTTACATCAATTTCCATAGAGAAAAAATCATGACCACCGCGCATGATACACAGAAGGGAGAGACTAAGGAGAAAATCCACACATGATTGATCAAGGATCATAGTTTTTCCCCATGCTCCAGGAACATGGGACATGCGATTTTCAGGGGAGGGACGTCGGGAACTCCAAGGATGAGTAGAAGACTTCATCCTAGGCACACCACAAGTCTCGGGAAATGGGGACATCAAGCGCACCAGAGAGAAGAGAGAGAAGTCGGCCAAAAGGAAGAAGGGGGAAGAAGAACATCGTCTTATGCGATATATAGATAAAATCCCGTTTTTAAATGATATGGAAAATTTTAATGCTTAATGTTTGGATCATGATTCCCCACATGGTTGGTTGGTTACACACGATAGGATTAATTTTTATTTAATGATCCCATCGGAAATGTGGAAACAACTGTGATTTTAAAGGACTTATTAAAAAAGTGGTTCATTATACAAGAATAGACATCTAGGTCATTTGGGGGGGGGTCGCTCCACCCTCAAGAATTTAAAAATATTTATTGAGGGATTAAAAATTTCCTTGAACAATTTCCAACAGTTAAAAAGGTCCTAAAAGTAATGTTATCGGGGAGGCTGCAGAAGAAATGCCCGCCAAGGCTGGGTGACCCTGATCGGTCTCGTCGATCTGTCGCGTCGAATATTGGAAAAGGAAGTGGTCATGAGGGTATCGACCATTAAATCAAATACCTCTCAAACCATTCTCACCCTCGAGAATCCAGAACTAGACCCCTAGGAAAGAGGGGGTCCGATCAACCACCCCGGAAGATACCTCTCTGGAGTGAACCTCTCTGACATAGGAACACCTTATCTCATGAACAAACACAAATGCCCTACTAATCCTTTCCTCCTGAAACCACACAAAACAAAAAGGCTAAACCATCTGGTTATATGGGAGAGAGGTTTTCCTTCCTCCGTGTTAAGATACTGTCCACTTTGGGTAGCACTGACTCGCCCGCACGGGTTTAGGCGCATCCACTTTAATGCATATTAACTAGGGATCTGGTCCTCCTCTCCCCATCCATTAAGATACTTAACACACATTTATAGAAAGGGAAACTGGAAATCCAATAACCAACAAGGTAATTCACTAAATAGTAAACAAGTACTGACCAAACATGATAAAAATCAAAACATCTTAGGGTATTCGGAACGCATTCCTGCTTCCCTCTCCAAGGTACTCTCCTCAATACCACTATGTCTCCCTAACAAAAGAACCAAGGGAATGGTACGCCCACGAAGCACCTTATCCTCAAGACCGTCAATCATCACTGGTCGCTCCATGAATGTTGCATTGTCTATGATATCTATCTCTCCCCAGTTGAGGACGTGTGAATCATCATGCAGATATCGTCATATCTTGGACACATGGAATACATCGTGTATCCTTAGTAGCGGCGGTGGTAGCACTAGCTGATAAGCCACTTCACTGACCTGCCGCAACACATAGAAGGTTCTGATGAACCTGGAAAAAGCATACTTCCCCTACCAAACCTCCACTGTCCACACTAAGGGGAGACCTTCAAGAACACGTGGTGTAACACCCCAAGCTTCCACGGTACCTTTCCCTTCGAATAATGCGATAACATGTGTTGTACGCAACCTCGAGTTCTAACACACACCACAACTAATTAAACTAGCCGTTGTGGATAGTAATACATACTTTTTGAAATCATATATATTTTATATTTCCAAATGGACATCATTTTTGGATTCGGAATATTGAAATTAGCCTAGGCTGAAATTTTGGTACTTTTCGGATAACTTTTATATTTTGATGAATAGTGAAAATTACTAAATTTTAATTAAAAACAACTTTTTTAATCAAAATAATTAATAGTGATAAATTGTGAATTTTAGGGGTTTTAAAGTATATTATGAATATATTTTTACCATTTAATATAATGTTGATCATTGGGCATAATTTTACAATTAAACCGAACATAAACAAGTGTCAATATTTTGATAGTTATTACCTCTTAAAAACACGCTTTTTGTTTTGACAGCGGGAATTAATTTTAAATTAATTTCTGCCACTTCTGTGTTTTGAATTTAGAAAAATGGATTCCATATTTGGAATCAGGATGTCCAAATTGTGTAAATAGGTAACTTTTATTTTTAGACATTTTGAATAATTACTGTGGTAAATATTTTATTTACCATGGTTAAGGGTAAATCCGGTAAATAAGGGTTAAACAATAATATTATAATAATACAAAATTACCCTAAAACGTGTCCTAAACTTATTGGTGGACACATACCCGACCATGAGCATCCTTGGGTCAATTTGGGGACCCCTTTGAGCCACTTGTATGTGGTAGGGACACTTTATATTAATAAAGTTAAAATAAAAATAAAAATGGCATAAGCTTACATCTTTTAGAAGAACAATTTTTACATAGGGTTATACATGTTGGATTTTCGATTATAAATATTCATTAGAAAGATAAAACGATTTCCTACATAATGATATTTTATTTATAATTTTTAGATATCAAATAATTTAAATTATTAATGACACAATAATGATGCAATGTTTACCTCATTAATAAATCATTTAAATAAATAAGATTATAATGATTAAAATATTATCTAAAACCTGTCCAATTCTTATTGGTTGATGTTATTCAGAATATGAGTCATCTTATATTCGACCTCAATGATTTTTGGACCATTATAAACCGAATATAACTATATTATAAAGTAATACTTTCACTCATTCCTAAAGAGCCCCTCTTATCCCTTATAAAAGGAGACCACTTCTACTCATTCCTCACACCTCTCAAGCCACTTGGTTCGTCAAAACTCTGCCCAAATAAGCTCCCCACATCCCTATCCTCATTCTTGAAGCTTCCCCTTAGGCAGAAATCATTTCAAGAAGTCCTTTGGTTCCAACCAAAGTGAGTTACCTAAATTAAAGGTAACGATTTCTCTTAAATTATTTTCATTTATTTTGCTTCTCCAACCCCCAAAATCTTTTTATTTCCTTTATTTTGTAACATCCCCAGTATCCCCAATATACTAGGATGTTGTTATAAGAAGGATTCAAACTACACATACACACAACTCCATCTAATTGATGATGAACATAATGTTTCTGTGGATGGCAAAGTAACGCCTCACGAAACAATGATTGTTCAAATACATCTTACCGCCTCTCATGGTGGACATTATGATGGCACTGTAATTAAATATGATATTAATGATATATATTTTATATATAAGCTTCTGTAATTCCATTTTATTTCATATCCTTATTCGTTTCATGTTGTATATACATACGATAATTTCATTTGAGGAAGTGCGGACTACCGCCCCCTTAAAATGATATGACTCGTTCATACCACACATGGAACGTATAAAGGATGGTGTTAATGAACTTAAGTAACATATATAAAATATTATATTATACTGGAATAATAATATACCTATGTTTCATTTGGATTCAATTCTTTTAAAATGAAAAATTAAATGGAAGTAGCGTCTGTGCGTACGTGCGGACTACCGTCTCCACGAACGCGATGAGATTCATTGTGCATCATATCCATTCAAGTATAATTATAATTTGATGATTTAAAAATAGTATCTAAGGACTTTATATCATTCTGGATATGAATAATATACATCCCATTAATAACGAATATGGCTCACATAACAAAGAATATAAAGTAAAATGAACTCGTTAACACCCGAAATGACGATAATTCTAAGATATTATTAACAAATCAATGTTAAAAGATCATATATGATATCATATTAAAGTAAATGATTCTTGTATTATTCAATAACAATTATTTCACCATTATACAGGAGGTAAACCTACCATCGACCAAGGAAAAATTACAAAGTAAGGGATTTTCTTATCTCACTTTCAATTCCGTGAGATTTCCATTGTTCACCACTTAATTATTGCATGTGGTGTACTGCCCATGATTGTATTCATTGTGTAATATAATTTAATTTATGGGTATTTACATCATCATGTTATGATACTTCTTTCATGGGTGTATGTTTCGTAAGTTACCTAATCGATAAGGGAATTTGAGATTTCAATTTCCACTCATTTGGCTTTACACATATTTCATTGATTATATTACTCCAAGATTATTTGTGGAATCGCTATTCATTTGATTATGACTTAATTTCCACTCCCCTTTCTGTGGATATACTTTTGATACACATAATCACTCCATTGATAAATTCTCAAGTGATCGGTATGAACTTGATAAGAGTAATTTTAACTCAATCTCCATTTGTTGAGTTAAATATCCAATTCGTTGGTGTTGTTTCTACAAGAATATGTGTGAATATCCTTTGATTGTTTTACACTGAATATTCAACCATATTTAGTGTATTTATATTTTTCACACATAATTATGTCGTTGATTTATCCTTAACCTAAGGATACGGCCTTTATGAGAGATTTCATCTCAATTTACATTGAACTGAGACTTCTTTGTTGATATACACCAAATCACTTTTATGCGGTGTATATAATGTACTTGACATAGTATATCATGAATCCCTTTATTCTCATGATATTACAACGTTTTTATTACCTCAATTATTTGTATTCAAGTGTCTCTCTTTTGGTTAGAACCTCTAACCAAAATACCATTTTAAAATGTTTTAAAGACTTATTCTTCTATATCTTGCTCATTAATGTCCATGTTTTAAAAATGGTTTTAAGGATTTATTTATATGGAAATTAAAGTTTTAAAATTAAAACTCCTTTTAAAAGTTTCAAAGTGGTATGGGACACTTTGATTCAAAAGTCTACTTTTAAATGGATTCTTGATAAATAGTGTGACTTTTAAATGTTTTCAAGAAAAGGGGGATATTTCTCTCAAATAGTTTTGATGATTATTTTCATCTATGTCAACATCCTTCATTTTTCATGATTGAGGATAATGTGATACAATACAATCTTCCATATTGTATCAAATGAGTTATGTTTGACTGTGGATGTTCTATTTTTATACCATTCATGGTTTGTGGTTAAAGTATTGACATTTCGTATGCTAGTTTTAATACGAATGTTTATTTTATATTTAAACCTATTCATATGAGGAATGCATTGGACTTAATAAGTGACGGGTGGAGCCCGCTATAGCTCCTCGATGCATCGGTAGGTCTCATGAGACAAACTAGTTTCTTGGCACAAGGCCTTGACAAAATCTTATTTGTAGTCTTTGCACGAGGCCTTGGCTAAGTGGTTATGATAGTCTGGCATTATGCATTCCAACATTATGAAAGTGGATATTGATATTGCATGTGATCATTCGACTAGTAGAATATCCATGGGAGTATGTAAATGGCAATATTTCATTTTACCTTTTCCATTTTATGCTGAAGTTAAAGTTTAAAAGGCTTTTGTTTTAGTTATAAATTGCCTTAAGTTTTTATGCTTATTTATGAAATCTTATGCTATAATGTTATCCTTACTGAGCATCTGAGCTCACCCCTTTCAATGTTTTATTTTTTCCCAGGATTATGAAGAAGTAATTTATGAATGACCTGCAGGGATAGTATGAGGGGATATGAAGACAAGATGTTTTTTTTATGATGTAATGTAAAAAAATTATGGATGTATCTAGTTATTCCAAGGCTACTAAACTAATCGATCTTTCGAGACTTGATCTTTCTCGTGATCATGCCAATGTAATGTAATAATGCACCGACTCTAGGTAACTAGGGACGGGACGTTACAGTTGGTATCAGAGGAAGTTTAGTACAAACCTTGGAAGCTAGATTTAGATAAACTCTGATTAGAGCATGTAAACCTAAGATGAACTTTGAGGATTAGTATAGAAGAACTTCCTAGAATTTTGGTATTGTAGATATTTTGTGAGTTTTCCGAGAAATACATCCATGTCTGGATACGAGCAGGTAGAGGCGGCTCTGGCACAGATGTACCTAGGGTAAAACCCGAAAACACCGCTTTGAGCTAGACTCGAACGGGAACTGGTGCACGACAACGGGCCTTGCTACACTCTTGGTTACGACACTCCCGGGGGATATGCTTTGGTAAATTCACAAGATTAGTAAAAACCATTATTAAGGGAATACAAAAAATGCCCCTAAGAATATATGTCGGCAAATAGATAGTGGATAACCTAGGTTTTAACATAGGGTACCCCAAGTTAGGATATATTGTTCAATTACAAGATTATCCTATTATGTCTATTTTTTTACATTGTTATTAGATAAGTATTCAAAAAACCCTAATTGTATTTTCTTTTGTTAGTTGAAACATGGAGGGAGCAAGATCACGAACAACTCTTCTCTCTCTTCCTGAAGAACTACTTACAATTATTATCCAGAAGTCATGCGCAGACGATGTTGAAACTTTTTCAAATGTCCAAGTTACAGGCAAACAACTTTATGAGACATCCAATACCTCTAGCATTGCACGATTCTTTCAAGTATCAAGTACCGACTATGGGATAATGTTGCGCTCTCAACTTTCTTACCACGCTAAGCGTGGGATGTACCATCAGGGTCTTTTCAAATTATTCACTTTATCTCAAAATTACGATGCACTAAATGATTTTCTAGATGTTGCAGAAGAGGGAGACCTTCGAGCAGCCTATATGTATCAAATTATATATTTATGTCTTTTGGGATATACGAAAACTGATTTACCAAAACCTTATTTTGAAATATTTGAAGATGAATCAGTGAGAATTTTTCTAAAAAAACATGTTAAAGACGATGTCTCAAAATTATATATAAGAAATACCTATTTTTTTATGATGCATCAATGCTTCCATCGATATAATCCAAAATGGATGAGGAGTTTTTGGGTAAAGGAAGTAGATGATTTTGAAAAATTCCTGAGGTACCATTCTGACACATGAACGCATTCTACCAAAAGTCAAATCCGCCTAGTCTCTACAGAGTTCATGTTGTGATCCACATAACTCTAGTGACAAAATACATGCCTGACCCAATGCATGTACTCACCTATGAAGAATTATAACTGGAACTCGATCTATCTTATTGTGAAGAGCCTATCAGAATTCTTCATACCAAAGATCAAGTGTTGAGAAACCGGATGACTTGTCTGGTAAAAGATCTATGGAGAAATCATAAGATGGAAGAGGCAATGTGGGAACCCGAGGAACATATGATGAAGAACCTATGTGGAAATAAATGGATGGTGAAATGTTTAAAAGTGTTAGTGCTCTTTATTGATGGGATTACTTTGGAATAATTTTCTCTTGTATGTGTAAACCTGCAATTTATCATGTGAAAATGATATCTGAGGAAGAATTATCTTTTCTATTGCGGATATAGTTATAAATAACCATTTGGTCTTATATGATCATTGGGTTTGAGGAAATTATAAGTTATTATAATTTGGGATGAAAATGCAAGGTATGATATAATATTTGTGGTTAAATTATGTTATTTTGAGTAATTTATCTCATTTTGGTAATATTATAAAATATATTTTTTGAAAAAGGACAACACGTAGACCGTGTGACAACCCGTCGCGACGGACAAAGTTGTGGGAATCGAACCCACAACCAATGTGCGATTGGGATTTATCGCCTACCACTGGACTACGTGAAGTCCCTGGTTAGTGTGACTAATTTTTTTTGATTGATCAATAATAAGATGATTTGGGTTCTTATGTCTTATCAAATGAATACCCTTGGTATAGGAAAATGATTTGGTGATTAAGTGATAAATGTTATTGTGGAAGATGTTCGCTTTGTTGGGAACACTATATGCCCAAGGAAAATAGAATACAATGGGGTTTCATTTGTAGAGTAATGGTGGATTTTTATCTACGTTTTTATTGTTGATTTATAGTGATTTGGGTTATTTATGGAAATGATTAACCTATAACAGAGAATATGTGATGATGTTAATTACTTTTAAGTATGTGACTTTAAGAGTATTTGATGTCATTTGGAGATACAATGTAACCTGGGAGACTACATAATCAAATTCTTCTATGATTTGGGTTTCAATATTAGTTTGGATTATATTAAAGGATTTTAAGGACAATTGGTTATTGAATGGTATCTATTTAACTTTGGGGTATTGTTGGTTTAATTTTAGAAATTAAGATTAGTGCATATTTATCTCAATGAATATCCTTTTGGGGGATCATTAGATCATTCACTTACCATTTTGGTTTTGATTAATCTTCAAAGACAATGTAAATATATGGTTTATCCTGCATGGATCATGTGATTCTATAGAAGTTTATTCTAGCTCTTCCAATGTGACCAAGTCTTCTTGAATACTCATCATTTTAAAAAAAAATTGAGTTAGTGGTGGAAATTTATTAAAGAGTGAAAATTTACTTAAAATGTAAGTATATCTCATAATGTTCTTAGTCAATATCATAAATGAATTCCTCTTCCTTATGTAATGTAACTTTAAAAAAAATGGTGTCCGTTTACTTTCCTACTAGGAGACTAATGGTCGTTTGTCCCAACAAAAGTTTGTGGTTTTCTCATTGTTAACATTCTCCTGATCATGATTTCTATCCCTCTCCTTTAGAACTTGACACTTAGTTTATCATCCATATCCATGTTTTCTTACATGGAATCCTAGTATGGGTTATCTTGGATGACCCTTATACCTCTCTTTCTTTCTTTTAAAGTGATAGTTTTATTGACTCTTTTTCCGATGTGGGACTTTCCATTATATTCCCAAGCTAAATTTTAAAAATTGCGAGGACGCAATTTATTTATGGAGGGGAGAATGTAACACCCCAAGCATCCACGGTACGTTTCCCTTCGAATAATGCGATAGCGTGTGTTGTACGCAACCTCGAGTTCTAACACACACCACAAGTAATTAAACTAGCCGTTGTGGATAGTAATACCTACTTTTTGAAATCATATATATTTTATATTTCAAAATGGACTTCATTTTTGGATTCGGAATATTGAAATTATCCTAGGCTGAAATTTTGGTACTTTTCGGATAACTTTTATATTTTGATGAATAGTGAAAATTACTAAATTTTAATTAAAAACAACTTTTTTAATCAAAATAATTAATAGTAATAAATTGTGAATTTGAGTGGTTTTAAAGTATATTTAGAATATATTTTTACCATTTAATATAATGTTGATCATTGGGCATAATTTTACAATTAAACCGAACATAAACAAGTGTCAATATTTTGATATTTATTACCTCTTAAAAACACGTTTTTTGTTTTGACAGCGGGAATTAATTTTAAATTAATTTCTTCCACTTCTGTGTTTTGAATTTAGAAAAATGGATTCCATATTTGGAATCAGGATTTCCAAGTTGTGTAAATAGGTAACTTTTATTTTTAGACATTTTGAATAATTACTGTGGTAAATATTTTATTTACCATGGTTAAGGGTAAATCCGGTAAATAAGGGTTAAAAAATAATATTATAATAATACAAAATTACCCTAAAACGTGTCCTAAACTTATTGGTGGACACATACCCGACCATGAGCATCCTTGGGTCAATTTGGGGACCCCTTGGAGCCACTTGTATGTGGTAGGGACACTTTATATTAATAAAGTTAAAATAAAATAAAAAATGGCATAAGCTTACATCTTTTAGAAGAACAATTTTTACATAGGGTTATACATGTTGGATTTTCGATTATAAATATTCATTAGAAATCTAAAAATATTTCCTACATAATGATATTTTATTTATAATTTTTAGACATCAAATAATTTAAATTATTAATGACACAATAATGATGCAATGTTTACCTCATTAATAAATCATTTAAATAAATAAGATTATAATGATTCAAATATTATCTAAAACCTGTCCAATTCTTATTGGTTGATGTTATTAAGAATATGAGTCATCTTATATTCTACCTCAATGATTTTTGGACCATTATAAACCGAATATAACTATATTATAAAGTAATACTTTCACTCTTTCCTAAAGAGCCCCTCTTCTCCCTTATAAAAGGAGACCACTTCTACTCATTCCTCACACCTCTCAAGCCACATGGCTTGTCCAAACTCTGCCAAACTAAGCTCCCCACATCCCTATCCTCATCCCTGAAGCTTCACCTTAGGCAGAAATCATTTCAATAAGTCCTTTGGTTCCAACCAAAGTGAGTTACCTAAATTAAAGGTAACGATTTCTCTTAAATTATTTTCATTTATTTTGCTTCTCCAACCCCCAAACTCTTTTTATTTCCTTTCTTTTGTAACATCACCAGTATCCCCAATATACTAGGATGTTTTTATAAGAAGGATTCAAACTACACATACACACAACTCCATCTAATGGATGATGAACATAATGTTTCTGTGGATGGCAAACTAACGCCTCACGAAACGATGATTGTTCAAATACATCTTACCGCCTCTCATGGTGGCCATTATGATGGCACTGTAATTAAATATGATATTAATGATATATATTTTAAATATAAGCTTCTGTAATTCCATTTTATTTCATATCCTTATTCATTTCATGTTGTATATACATACGATAATTTCATTTGAGGAAGTGCGGACTACTGCCCCCTTAAAATGATATGACTCGTTCATACCACACATGGAACGTATAAAGGATGGTGTTAATGAACTTAAGTAACATATATAAAATATTATATTATACTGGAATAATAATATACCTATGTATCATTTGGATTCAATTCTTTTAAAATGAAAAATTAAATGGAAGTACCGTTCGTGCGTACGTGCGGACTACCGTCTCCACGAACGCGATGAGATTCATTGTGCATCATATCCATTCAAGTATAATTATAATTTGATGATTTAAAAATAGTATCTAAGGACTTTATATCATTCTGGATATGAATAATATACATCCCATTAATAACGAATATGGCTCACATAACAATGAATATAAAGTAAAATGAACCCGTTAACACCCGAAATGACGATAATTCTAAGATATTGTTAACAAATCAATGTTAAAAGATCATATATGATATCATATTAAAGTAAATGATTCTTGTATTATTCAATAACAATTATTTCACCATTATACAGGAGGTAAACCTACCATCGACCAAGGAAAAATTACAAAGTAAGGGATTTTCTTATCTCACTTTCAATTCCGTGAGATTTCCATTGTTCACCACTTAATTATTGCATGTGGTGTACTGCCCATGATTGTATTCGTTGTGTAATATAGTTTAATTTATGGGTATTTACATCATCATGTTATGATACTTCTTTCATGGGTGTATGTTTCGTAAGTTACCTAATCGATAAGGGAATTTGAGATTTCAATTTCCACTCATTTGGCTTTACACATATTTCATTGATTATATTACTCCAAGATTATGTGTGGAATCACTATTCATTTGATTATGCCTTAATTTCCACTCCCCTTTCTGTGGATATACATTTGATACACATAATCACTCCATTGATAAATTCTCAAGTGATCGGTATGAACTTGATAAGAGTAATTTTTACTCAATCTCCATTTGTTGAGTTAAATATCCAATTTGTTGGTGTTGTTTCTACAAGAATATGTGTGAATATCCTTTGATTGTTTTACACTGAATATTCAACCATATTTAGTGTATTTATATTTTTCACACATAATTATGTCGTTGATTTATCCTTAACCTAAGGATACGGCCTTTATGAGAGATTTCATCTCAATTTACATTGAACTGAGACTTCTTTGTTGATATACACCAAATCAATTTTATGCGGTGTATATAATGTACTTGAAATAGTATATCATGAATCCCTTTATTCTCATGATATTACAATGTTTTTATTACCACAATTATTTGTATTCAAGTGTCTCTCTTTTGGTTAGAACCTCTAACCAAAATACCATTTAAAATTTTTTTAAAGACTTATTCTTCTATATCTTGCTCATTAATGTCCATGTTTTAAAAATGGTTTTAAGGATTTATTTATATGGACATTAAAGTTTTAAAATTAAAACTCCTTTTAAACGTTTCAAAGAGGTATGGGACACTTTGATTCAAAAGTCTACTTTTAAATGGCTTCTTGACAAATAGTGTGACTTTTAAATGTTTTCAAGAAAAGGGGGATATTTCTCTCAAATAGTTTTGATGATTATTTTCATCTATGTCAACATCCTTCATTATTCATGATTGAGGTTAATGTGATACAATACAATCTTCCATATTGTATAAAATGAGTTATGTTTGACTGTGGATGTTCTATTTTTATACCATTCATGGTTTGTGGTTAAAGTATTGAAATTTCGTATGCTAGTTTTAATACGAATGATTATTTTATGTTTAAACCTATTCATATGAGGAATTCATTGGACTTAATAAGTGACGGGTGGAGCCCGCTATAGCTCCTCGATGCATCGGTAGGTCTCATGAGACAAACTAGTGTCTTGGCGCAAGGCCTTGACAAAATCTTATTTGTAGTCTTTGCACGAGGCCTTGGCTAAGTGGTTATGATAGTCTGGCATTATGCATTCCAACATTATGAAAGTGGATATTGATATTGCATGTGATCATTCGACTAGTAGAATATCCATGTGAGTATGTAAATGGCTTTATTTCATTTTACCTTTTCCATTTTATGCTGAAGTTCAAGTTTAAAAGGCTTTTGTTTTAGTTATAAATTGCCTTAAGTTTTTATGCTTATTTATGAAATCTTATGCTATAATGTTATCCTTACTGAGCATCTGAGCTCACCCCTTTCAATGTTTTATTTTTTCCCAGGATTATGAAGAAGTAATTTATGAATGACCTGCAGGGATAGTATGAGGGGATATGAAGACAAGATGTTTTTTTTATGATGTAATGTAAAAAAATTATGGATGTATCTAGTTATTCCAAGGCTACTAAACTAATCGATCTTTCGAGACTTGATCTTTCTCGTGATCATGCCAATGTAATGTAATAATGCACCGACTCTAGGTAACTAGGGACGGGGCGTTACACGTGGTACCCGAACTCGAACTCCGTGGGTATCCTCCTGTCATCGGCATATGACTTCGGATGGTCCAGAGCCAACTTAATCCACTCTCGTATAATCTGAACCTTCTTTGTGGTGCTCTAAACCACCTCTGTGCCAAGAACACCTACTTCTCTAACCTCAGTCTATCACACGAGTGAGAGACAAGACCTTCTATATAGGTCTTCGAACAAATCCATGGCAATGGTAGAGTTGTAGCTATTATTATATGCGAACTCTACTAGAGGCAAGTGTCGTACCCATGATCCCCTGAAGTCCAGAACCCATGCTCTGAGCATATCTTCCATGGTTTGGATGGTGCACTATGTCTACCTATCTATCTGGTGGTGGAAGGTAGTGCTAAGGTGCATCTGGGTGCCAAAAGCATGATACAAACCCCTCCAGACTTGTGAGGTAAATAATGTATCCTTATCCGAGACTATGGACCACATAACTCCATGAAACCGCACTACGTTGTCCATATACCTCCGTTCTAGAGCATCCACTGCCCTCGACTCCATGATCGCCAGAAAGTGAGCCTATTTCATCAAATGGTCCACTACTACCCAGATGTCATTGTAGCCTCCTTGAACCTTGGGTAGTCCCTTGACGGAATCCATCGAGATTTCATCCCAATTCCACTTGATGTCATATAAATGATACAACAACCCACCTAGAACATGGTGTTCAAGCATCATCTACTGAAACACTAGGCACATGGCCACAAAATCTTCCACTGCTCCTTTTACTCAAGGCCACCAAAACCGTATCCTCAGACCCTGGTACATCTTGGAAACTTCTGGGTGTACCGCTAGGGGTGAGTTGATGAACTCACTAAAAACCTTGCCACACATTTCCTCCAGAACGAAAAACACCCCAAAGAAAAGAATATGATTCTAACCATCCTCTTACCACCCTTCCGGATCATCGTCTTGGCTAACTCGGTCGCGCATCACTTCAATCTACGAGTCTCCCCACTGAGACTCCTCCACCTGACACAACAGACAATACTATACTGTCATCTGATACAAGAATCCTCTAACACTATCCATCCTCGCCTATGAGTGCAAGGAATCCAACTCCTCCATCGCCTTCCAAGCGTCTGCCGAATCTCGGACCACATCCTTCTACAAACACCTGCTCAAAACATCGGCCACTACATTCCCTTTTACCGAAGTTTAGGAAATATAGATGTCGTAATCTAGGAGGAAATCCATCCACCTTTGCTACCATAAGTTTAGGTCCCACTGGGAAAAGATACACCTCAAACTTTTGTGATCCGTGAAGTCCATAAAGAGTTCTCCGATGAGGAAATTCCGCCACAACTTTAGTGTGAAACCGACCGCTGCAAGATCCAGATCATGGGTGGCATAATTACGCCCTTGAGGGCATAACTTCCTAGACCCATAAGAGATCACCCCTTGTTGATGCATCAACACACATCTAAGGCCTTGCCCGGAAGAATCACAGAACACATCATACGCCGCCCCTTCCTCTGGTAGTCTCAGCACTAGTGTACTAACCAACTTAACCTTCAGATAGATGAAGGATTCCTCGCACTGCTTATTCCAAGTGAAAGCCTCTTCCTTCTTGTTCAGGGCCATAAGGTTCCACAACATGAGAGAAGTTTGGTACGAACCTCCATTAGTAACCTTCCAGCTCGAGGAAACTATGATCCTCTACCACGTTCTTGGGTGCGGGCCAGGAATCAACCTCGTCTACCTTCGATGGGTCCACCACTAATCCCCGCTCAGACACCACGTGTCCAAGGAAGTGCACTTCTCGTGTCCAGATCCAGCTCTTAGACAACGTCCCATAGAGTTGGTGTTGTTGGAGGACCTCAAAAACCATCCTCATGTGCTCAGCATGGTCCTCCTCTGATCTTGAGTAGATGAAGATGGTGTAAATGAACATGACTATGAACCGATCCAGGTATTCCCGGAAAATGGAGTTCATGAGTCCCATGAACACAGCTAGAGCATTCTTAATGCCAAACGGCCTGACCATGTACTCAATGATCACATATCTACACCTGAAGGCCGTCTTCGGGATGTCACCCTCCTTCACCTTAAACTGGTGATATCCAGACTGAAAATCGATCATAGAGAACCATCATCCCCCCTTCAACTTGTCAAAGAGATCATCTATCCTTGGAAGAGGTTAGTGATTCTTGACCGTTACCTGATTCAGTCTCTTGTAGTCTCTACAAAACATGAGACCATTGTCTACCTTCTTCACGAAAAAGACTGGAGCACCCCACACTGAAGCACTTGGTCGGATATAACCCCTCTTCATCAGATTGTCAATCTGAATCCACATCTCTCGTAGCTCTGAAGGTTTCATCTAGTAGGGAGCCATTGAAATCAGACGAGCACTGGGCTGCAAGTCTATCCCAAACTCGATATCTCATCGAGGGGGTAGAGTAGTCACCTCCTCAGAGAATACGTCCATAAACTCACTGACGATCCCTGGAACATCCACCATCTCTGCATCCACTGATTCCACTGATAGCTCAGCTAACAAGGAGAGGAAGGATTCCTCCCACCTACTACTTTTCTGGAAATCCCGTTCGCCGATGAAATTTACACATCGGTTTCCCATGGCAGAAAACAAAACCCTTCCTCGAAAACAATCAATGAAGGAACATACAAGGAACAAACTGTTAATGCCTAGGATGACATCGTATGTCTATATCTGCAACAGAAGGAGATCCCTGTCTAACTGATGTGGCCCCATCATCAGTCTGCATCCTTGACAAACATATGAAAAGTTGGCCTGACCTCCAATTGGTTTGATCAGCACCAGGGGCACTGAATGTCTCTCAGTGTCTAAACCCAGAGTGTGGACCAGAATGGGTTTAAAAAAGGAGTGCGAAGATCCTATATCGAACAATGAATAGGCAAGAGTACTAAAGATGTTGATCGTACCTCGAACGACCTCTGGCCCTGCTGGAACTGCAGCCTCTACGGCGCGCAACTGCCCACGCCCAGGTCCTATACCACTCTGGTGTCTGCAGCCTCCCCAACCACGCCCTAGTAGAGGTCCCTGAGGAGCACCCTATGATCGGCTTCCTCCTATAACGTCTACCATCAGAGGGGCGGGATCCTGCTGCACCTCTTGCTGCTGAAAGGGCCTGAATGGAAACTGATGTGGCTAAAGTGAGCACTGAACCTGCCCACTCCCGATGTACTGCACTCTATCCGGGCACCGATTCCGAAGATTTCCATGGCTCCCACAGATGAAGCACCTTAGCCCCGGGCCCAAAGGGGTTGGAAGCGGACTGGGAAACTGGAACTGGAACTGCTACGGCCTACTCCCTACTTGTCGGAACCTAGAGGGCCCTGATACTGGATGCACACTGTTGATGTCTTATCCCTTTGACGAACCCAACTGGATCCCCTCATGTGACACACTTCCCATTTTGTGCATCCTCTCCACCACTTCAGCCTTATTCTTCACCTCGATGTATGTCGGTAGGGTGAAGGGAGTAACATCGTACTCTTGAGAAGTTCAAAGTACCTCCTCTAAACATCTTGCCGGAGACTCCTCATCCGGAAAGAGTTCTGGAGAAATGCGAAGGAGATCCTTGAACATGATCCCCAATTCTATCACTGACAGAGTCCCATGCTGGAGGGAGATTAGCTCTTGCCTCTTCTCGGCCTTCATCGTGGAATAGAAGAATTCTGCCCGGAACTCCTTCCTAAAATCCGCCCACACAATCTCAGCCTCCTTCCTTTTCCCGAGATAAAGCGTCGACCACTGACGCACTGGTCCCCGCATCTAGCTAACAGCTAGAGGAACCCAGTACTATGTCAGAGCTCGAATCAAGCTTAAAGATATCACTAACCCCTCGAGACTACTCTCTGTCTCCATATCCTAGGTGATTCCCTCGTACTTCCTGAGGGTCGGTCGCTGAAAGGCTCGAAGCGTCCTCTACCATTTATTATCCTCCTCCTCTCGGTCGATCCTCTTCCGATCGGCCAAGTCAACTTCCGAGGCACCGATCACCCACACAACTCATGGTCGTCTCCCCGGTGCCATAGCTGCAAGATAAACAAAGATTTCTTAAGCCCAAGTAGTGCAAAATATTGTTCTTAAATTATCCTTGAACATTTTTTTTCATTTTAATTTCCCATAACACCCCCGAAACAGGAGAAACAAATCATTATGATTCATTTACCTTTACTAGGGTTTCTACCCTGTAATCAGTGTAAGCTCACTTGGCCATTCGATAGGTCCAGATTCCTTTCTTCGGATCACGGGAGGCCCTAAAATCCCATGTCCTAGCCGGTTTTCCCTGGCCTAATTCACGCAACAAAGTCACCCAACACGGTAGCCCTACTATCCAATGAAATCCTCACTGTGCCTAACTCTAGACTCCATCCTATCTCTCAAACCTACTCCTCTAATACCATTCTATCACGACCCACCTTCACAAAGATGAGGGAAGGGACAACAAATTTCCAGACCCTTCCTTCTTCAAGGTGTTGGGGAGATAATGCCCCCGAGACCCACCTTCAATAGGTCCCAGAGAGGCGACTAGCACCAAGGTTATAAATTCACACATTAAATGTAAGGCATTACCATTTTTATTTTAATAGGATCGGGAGATAGGATAATAAATCCCACAACACCAAAACTGGATGTACATGTACGGATGAATGTAAACCATTCCCATACGCATGTTCAAAGGTAAAAGATACAAGCCACAAAACTCCAAAGGTAAAAAGTTACCATGAAAAGGAAATAAACAATAGCAACTGCCCCAAGGGCCCGAGATTGTATGGTCCCGCACGACCCCTGATGTCCTCCTGGAAACCTGAAAGAAATTTTATATACATAGGGTGAGAATACATGTATACTCAATTGGGAAAACCAAGGACTCTTGTGCACACGTGAGGAGACATTATAATGTCCCGTGGAAAAAGAGATAACCAAACACCCAACATAGAAAAAATATCCACCCAAACCTCACCACGACACGCTCCCCAAATAACGAATGTCAAGTAACGTATAGTAATAGCACATCGATATTTGCGTACCCCATGCCACTTTCCCACTAGTTATTGAAGACATCCTACGCATCGAACCAATCTCTCCATTATTACCGCAATCCCACTACCACACCCCGTCCACACACACCTGGTCTATATCCTCACGCAGTCCGACTGCCAACCCTGCCCGCACACACCTGGGCCATATCCTCACACCGTCCCACTGCCAAACCCTACCCACATACACCTGGGCCACAACAGCTACTGCCACACCCGAAGACACCTGGGCCAGAATACTAATATCACACCTGAAGACACCTGTGCCTCATCCCTAAGACACATGGGAATCAACCTGCCCGCAAAAACATGGGGAAACCACCAAAACTACCCCGCCCGATGAATCTTGGGCTAATAATAGACTTCTGGCCATCACATCCTGCCCAAAGAGTCTTGGCCTATTCGGGAAAGGGAGAAGAAAAGGAGTTAATAAACATCCACTCATTGGAGTGTTGGGAAAACACCCTCCCCCATTAAATAGGAGTGTTCAACACTTAAGTGCACAACTTGGGTGGGATGCGAATAAGAAACATAAAAACTAAAAGTATATACAGAAGTAGACAAGAACTCAACAAAACCAAGGGCTCTGAAACAATCCCAAGAACAAACACCGCGTCACTATTTATTCATGAAAGGCATACCACCCACAGCCAGGTCATAATCCATCCCAAAACCAATTTCCCCCATTTAACCCATTCTTGTTTTCATGTTCAAGTGATCCCATTTAGATGAAAACTAATCTACTAGGAAACTAACAGTCACAACTACCAGCTGGAGAATGAAGACAATAAAAACAACTTAAACGTTCACACCTAGTTCTATTGTAAAGTCACAATAACAAAGGGATAAGTAAGATCCCTAGAAGTAATGGAACGAAAGAAAACCCCGAGATACATCCCCATGTATGTAAAATACAGGACCCAACGGTTTCTCAACAATAGAGGATTCCACCCCAATTCATGATATAAGAAGAGTAATCACACAACCTCTGATTCACAACCAGCGAAATTATAACAACAAGGGATCCCATCCCCACCCATATCACCCAAAAAATTGGCCCATGAAAGAAACAACAAAACCACTACCACCAACACAAGTCAGTCCCATAGAAGTATTTTCATATTTAAAAGATTTAACACACTCAATGGTTTCAATTCCACTGTGGTTTAACTGGGGTTATCACAGAAATGGGTTGATCCTAGTGTTTTATGTTTATTTAACCGACTATACGTAATTAACCAATTCCAGGTTACAGTTATTTAACTATTGAGGAGCACTGAGGATCATTATTGTGTAGATTGATTCCACCAATGACCATGATTTTCAGTGAGCATAGGCCCGTAAATTCACAGTACATATCAATTTAAAGTGTACAACAGAACATCAATCACACCACCCTTTCATTTTTTAAAGGTCTGTTCATTACCTTAATTAAGTTCTATTTCATCCATTTCCATAGAGAAAAAACCATTCCCACCCCGCATGATACACAGAAGGGAGAGACAAAGCAGAAAATCCCTACTTGATTGATCAAGGATCGATGTTTTTCCCCCACGCTCTAGGAACATGGGACGCGCGATTTGCAAGGGAGGGATGTGGGGAACTCCAAGGATGAGCAGATGACTTCATCCTAGGTGCACCACAAGTCTATAAAAGGAGGGACTTCATGCACACCAGAGAGAAGTGATAGAATTCAGACAAAAGGAAGAAGGGGGAAGAATATCTTCTTCTTCTGTGATATATAGATAAAATCCCGTTGTTATGGGATATGGAAAATTTGTACACTTTAAGTCCGGATTGTGATTTCCCACGTGGTTGGGTGGTGACACACGAAGAGATTAATTGTTATTTAATGATACCATTAGAAAGGGGTAAATAGCTTTGATTTAAAGGACTTGATAAAATGGAGGAGCATTATACGAAAATACATAACTAGGTCGGTTGGTGGGGGGTCGCTCCACCCTCAGGAATTTAAAAACATTTATTGAGGGCATAAAATGGCCTTAAAACACTTCCAATGGTTAAAAAGGGACTAAAAGTGGGGTTACGGGGGAGGCTGTAGATGAAAAGCCCGCCAAGGCTGGGTGACACCGACCGGTCCCACCGATCGGTCTCACTAATCGGTCTCGCTGATCGGTCACGCCGATCGGTCTCGCTGATCGGTCGCGCCGAAATTTGGGAAAGGAAGAGGTCATGAGGGTCTGGGCCATTACAGGATCCCTCATCCATGTATCATACTAACTCATCCATCTAACATAGGGATATTTCCTTTATGTTTTATAGCATACATGAATTGTATTCATGTAGTGATCAGGCAGACCAAGTAGGGTGTGAGTACAACATAGTATTCCACTACCAACGATATATAATACAAAATATTGTCAATAACATTGTATGCAGTTGTATAAGGAATAAATTAAAATTCCAAAGTAAATATTAAACATATTTTATTAATCTATAATAAACCACAAAACCCTAGTTTTCCAAAGGAATACCAAACCCTCAATAATTTATTAAGTTTTCACCAATATCTAAACCATATCACAATACCATGTTATTTCATTTCAAAACATGTCATAGGAAATTGGAAACATATTATAATGTGAAACTCATGTGTGTAGAGTGTTCATCTATCCCCGTGTGGGTATTTTAATGTTTTGTCCCATTCCCACACCTCAATGTCACAAGGGAATTTGGAAACGTATATCCTATCCCACGTTGTTTATCACACATGGTTATTTGGATCCTAAATCCCTATCACACACTTATTGTCACATTTGGGTATTCAGAGCCTTTGTTCCTATCCCACACTTGTAAATCAATCAATCAGACATTAACCCATATATCACATAAAACAAGTTTAAACAAAATTATTCGTTAAATAACATTGAAAATCAGTTAATATAGCATTAAAATTATCAAAACAAATAGGGGTCCATTATTTAATCAAATGAAATTATATGAGTAATTGGCCATTATATAATTTTCTTTAATTTAAATCATTAACTATTAACCCATTAAGGTGAAATCAATTATATCATAATCCTTATATTACATAAATTCATAATCCCATTAAATGAGAAATTACAAAAACGGAATTATTCATATATTCCATAATAACAAAATTCCAATTCATATTAAAATAATTAATTAATCCAATTATAGAAATTCCAAATAACCAAATTTAACCAAAATAATCACCACATGGAAATTTAATTAACTCAATTCAATAATCAATACTATTACACAATCATGAGAATTGTAACTTTCACAATTACATACATGTAAATAAATAAAAATAACAGGATTTTAAATTTTTTCCACATACCTCAACATTGATAATAAATTCTCACCAACTATAATTTCTAAATTGAATCGGAATATTAAATTTTACATCAACGAAGATGATATAAATAAAAATAAATGAACCATTGAAAAGTTGATTGGATATATTAAAAAATATATCATGTAACGCCCCGACCCCAGTTACCCAGAGTCGGTGCATTATAACATAACATTGGAATGATCACAAGAAAGATCAAGTCTCGAAAGACAGATTAGTTTAGTTGCCTTGGAAACACTAGATATATTCATAATTTTTACATTACATCATAAAATGAAAACTACAACAACATAGTCTCCATAATCCACAGTCATATCCCCTCATACTATCCCTGCAGGTTATTCATAAAATACTTCTTCACATCTTTGGAAAAATAAAACATATAAAGGGGTGAGCTCAGATGCCTAGTAAGGATAACAATATAGCGTAAACATTCATAAATAAGAAAAACATTAAAGTCAATGTATAACTAAAACAGAAGCTTTTTAAACAAGAACTTCAACATAATATGGTAGAAATAAAATGAGATAATTACATTTATTTAATCACGTGGATATTCTACTAATTGAATAATCACATGCAATATCAATAACCACTTTCATACTGATGGAATGCATAATGCTAGAGTATCATAACCACGTATCCAAGGCCTCGTTCCATGTCTAAAAATATGATTATGTCAAGGGCTCGTGCCAACACAGTAGTTTGTATCATTAGACCTACCGATGCATAGAAAAGCTTTAACGGGCTCCACCTATCACTTACTAAGTCCAATACTTTCCTCATATGAACATGTTTAAACATAACATAAACATTTGTTTTAAAACTAGCATATGTAATGTCAATAATTTCTCCATAAAACATGAATGGTATAAAAATAACACATATACAGTCAAATATATCATAAAACTTTCAATAAAAAATGGATGTTTTGTATCACAATAAATCAACTTCAAATGAACATAAAATCCATCAATGGATGTTTACATAGATGAAATCAAAACTATTTGAGAGAAATATCTCTTTTTTTGAAATCATTTAAATGTCACATAACTATAAAAGAAAAGATTTACATTAAAATGATCTTATAAGATTGTAATGGAAGCTTCAACAATTTTATAACAGCGGAAAATAGTCGCACCCATCGTATAAGTTAAAAAAAGACATTCTTACCTTAATTCTCTCGAAAAGGTTAAAAAGGACCTTGTATGGAAAATGACAGAATGATTCCTTTATGAACTTCTTATAAATAGTAAAACATGGTTATAAATGAATTTAACGCATATTCAGTAAAATAGTAAAAATGTTTAGAAATTCATTTTTAAGAAACATGGATGTGGTTGATACATTGGTCCACGTAGATAATTATGTATAAAAAAACCTCAAAGAATGAAGAGATTGTGAAATAAACCCTTACCTTTCACTTTTCCTTGTTTGAGGGTAGGTTATCCTCCTGTATAATGGTGAAATAATTTTTATTAAATTATAAAAAAATCATATACATTAATATGAGATCATATATGATCCTTTAACATTGATTAATAATGATATCTTAGTATTATCATCATTTTGGATGTTAACTTACTCGTTTTCATTTATATATTTTGTTACATAAGCCATGTTTGTTATGGATAGGTTGTATCTTATTAATATCAAGAACGATATCAAGTTCTTAGACATTATTTTTAATCATAAAATTAGAATTATAATTGAATAGATAAGATGGGGATTGAATCTCATCGCGTTCGTGGACACGGTAGTCCATACGTACGCACAAGCGATAATATCAATCTTTTGATATTAAAATAATATATAATTGGATGTTATATCTTATATAAAGAATAATTATCATGTTATAATTATTATTGAAATCAATTAATTATCATTATCATACCCATCCAAATAATAATGTTTTTGAATAACAAATACACCACGACGTGGAGACGGTAAGTCGTACGTACTCAGGTATGGTGACATGTCATTCAAAGGATGGATAGAATACTGAATATGGTTGTAACAGATTTATAATAACATAACAGTATATAGAAGATACTAGATTTATTATTTTAGAAAGTAAATAGCAAAGAAAGAACAAGTTGAAGAAGAAAAGAACTTGAAAAAGGGTGGTGAAAACATTACATTTTCTTCGGGTTCTTCCTTTTGATTTGATCAAAAGGGCTCCGTAGGATGGATTTCTGATCAAACTAAGGCCTCTAGGTTGAATTTTCGGATGTTGAGAGAGTATTTGGGTAGGCGATGGCTGATCCAAGAGGCTTTGATGGTGTGAAGAATGAGTTAGAAGTTGTTCCCTTTTATAAGAGGGATGACTGGCTCTTTAGAAAAAAACTGAAAGTATAAATTTATATTAAATTTATATTCGGGTTATAATGGCTAAAAAGGAGATTATTCAAAGTATAAGGTGGTTATGGGTCGAAATCCTTTAATCCAATATATTTTAGACAGGTATGGGTCATTATATTAACCTTATCTTTTAGTTTTAACACTTAGTTAATTAGTTTGACACGTACCACGTCACTTTGTATTTTTATATTATACAGTTAATAAACATACTATATACATACAAGAAACCACAAAGTGGTATATTAATGATACACCTATAATTATATATGTCATTTGGTCGAACCATTGATTTTTAGGAATAGAATATGAATTAATAATATAATATTTGTTTTAAAAACTCATTTATGTCAATTTTAACACTATTTAATAATTGATTTTTTCAAAGTCATAACATCATTATTAATTCGAATAAAATTTATTTAAGTAATCATAATATGTAATAATAACCAATAAAATTCTCTGATGGCATCAAAACTTTCAAATAATATTTATTTTATCATTTATAATACCAATTATTTGATTTTTTTTATTATTAAAGAAAATAATGCATCATTATTGTGTCAAAAATAAATTCAATTATTCAATATCTAAAAATTATAAATAAAATACCATTATGTAGAAAATCTTTTTATATTTCTAATGAATATTTATAGTCGAAAATATAACATATATCACACTATGTAAAAATTGTTTTTCTAAAAGATATAAACTTTGGTCATTTTTTTATTTACTTTAACTTAATTAATATAAAGTGTCATTATCAATTACAAGTGGACCCATGGGGTCCAAAAATCGACCCAAGGATGAAAATGGTCGGAAATGTATCATCCAATAAAGTTAGGACATGTTTTAGGGTAATTTATTATTATTATAATATTATTTTTACCCTTATTACCGGATTTACCCTTTAACCATGTTAAATAACATATTTACCGAAATAATTATTCAAAATGAATAAAAATAAATAATTCCTATTTAAAAAATTTGGGACTCCTGATTATAAATATGTAATACATTTTTCTAAATATGAAACACAGAAGTGGAAGAAATGAATTTAAAATTAATTCCCGCTGTCAAAACAAAAAGCGTGTTCTTAAGAAATAATAACTATCAAAAGATTGAAAATTGTTTATGTCTGGTATAATTTTAAAATTATGTCCAATGACCAACATTGTACTAAATGGTTAATATATATTATAAATATACTTTCAAACCACTAAAATTCATAATTTATCACTATTAATTATTTTGATTAAAAAAGTTGTTTTTAATTAAAATTTATTAATTTTCACCATTCATCAAAAAATAAAAGGTATCCGAAAAGTTCCAAAATTTTACCCTATGATAATTTCATTATTCAAAATCCAAAAATGAACTCCATTTTGAGAGATAAAATTTATAAAATTTTAAAAAGTGTTTATCACTATTAATAGGGGCTACATTGATAGGTCGCGGTGTGTTATAATCTCGAAGTGGCGTACAACAAACGCTACTGTATTATTCCAAGAGAATCGTACCATGGAAGCATGGGGTGTTACATTTTCCCCTCCTTCAAATAATTTCGACCTCGAAATTTCTAGAATACTACCGGATGAATAGACTCGGGTGGTTCTTCATCATAAGTTCCTCAGGTTCCCACGTTGCCTCTTCCATCTTATGGTTTCTCCATAAAAAATTTTCCAGAAGATTCGTCCAGTTTCTTAGCACTTGTTCTCTCGTATCAAGAATCCTAACGAGATATTCACAATAAGATAGATCGGGTTCTAGTTCTAATTCCTGGTAAGTGAGTACATGTGTTGGTTCAGTCATGTATTTTCTCAATAGTGATACGTGGAACACATCATGATATTTGGAGAGATTTGGCGGCATTTCCAAACGGTATGCTACAGCCCCAATTCATTCTATAAATTCAAAAGGTCTGATGTACATGGGACTCAATTTACCTTTCTTACTGAAATGTATAACTCCCTTCCCTGGAGATACCTTCAAGAAAATATGATATCCTACATAAAATTCCAAATCCTTCCTTTGATTATCAGCATAGCTCTTCTACCAACTTTTAGCTACTTTGATGTGGTTTTGGATTACCTTTACCTTTTCAATCCTTTACTCTACTAGTTCTGGGCCTATGAGTTTTCTTCCACTAACTTCATCCCAATATGTTAGTGTGTGACATTTCTTTTCATATAACACTTCATATGGTGCCATACGAATACTTGAATGGAAGCTATTGTTATAGGAAAATTCCACCAACTGTAAATATTGATCCCAAATATCCTGAAAGTCAATTGAGAAAGATCTCAACATCTATTCTAAGGTTTTAATTTTCCGTTCTGATTGTCAATCAGTTTGGGGGTGGTAGTCAGTTCTCAAAGGAATTTCAGTATCCATGGATTTTTGATTACTTTTCATGAATCTTGAAGTAAAACAGGGATCACGATTAGAAAAAATCGATAGGTGTACTCCCTAAAGTCTCACAACATTATTAATAAATATTCTTGCTAGATGTTCAAGTGGTAAATCATCCCTTATAGCTAGAAAGTGTGCTGACTTGGTAGTACGATCAACAATTACCCATATTGCATCATTCCTTCTAGGAGTCTTTGGTAGTCCCATGAATAATTCCACAGTGATATTATCCCATTTCCACTCAGGTATGGGAAGAGGTTTCATAACTACTTCAGGTTGTTTCCTTCCAGCTTTCACTTGTTGACAAACCATACATCTTGAAACAAAATCATCAATCTCCCTCTACATGTTGTCCCACCAAAAATTTTCCTTCAAATCTCTATACATTTTTGTGCTCATAGGGTGTATAGAGAAATTGGAACTATGAGCATCATCCAACAATTCCCTTTTTAGATAATGTATATTGGGAACACAACGCCTCTTCCCAAATTTTAAAATTCCATCTTCATACAAAAAGTCAAACAATCTCCCATCATTCACAGCTTTAATCGTATTTTGAAATTCGAAATCATCGGCTTGATAACTATTTATTTTTTCTAGTAATGATGGTTTGGAATCCATTCGAAAAAGTATTGATGTTTCACCTTCTATTGTAATTCCCATATCCATATTCACTAGATCCTTGAAATTAGGATCCCTTTAAATTATCATCATGTTAAAAACTCCATGATCCTTTCGGCTCAAAGAATATTCCACCTTATTTGCCTTCCCCGGGTTGTATCCTATCGTGCAATCATAATACTAGAGTAGTTCAAGCCATATCCTTTTCCTCATTTTGATTTCTTTTTGTGAGAAAATATAATTCAAACTCTTATGATCGTATATATCTCAAATTTTTCACCATAGAGATAATGTCTACATATCTTCAAAAAAAAGATTACAGAAGGTAACTCAAGATCATTATTAGGATAGTTTTTCTCATGAATTTTCAGCTCTTTTGATGCATAGGAAATAACACTATCATTCTGCATAAAGATACAACCAAGTCCTTTATTCGATGCATCACTATAAATAATGAACACATCATTCCCTGATGGTAGATTCAATATAGGATCATTGACTAATCTCCTCTTCAGTTCTTCATTACAATCTTCACAAACATTTTCCAAACAAATTTAACCCCTTTACGTGTGAGATTTGTTAATGGGTTAGACAATCGAGAAAAATTCTGGATGAAACGTCGATAATAACCTATTAAACCAATAAATCTACATACCTCGGTTATACTTATTGGTGCTGGCCATTCTCGGATTGCTATTGTCATAGCAGGATCAACATAGATTCCATCCTTAGAGACAATATGGCCATGAAAAGAAATCTATTTAAGCCATAACTCACACTTTCTAAACATCCCATATAATTCATGTCTTTACAATGTCTTCAAGATAATACGCATGTGATTTTCCTGATCATCGTAGAGTTTTGCGTATACCATGATATCAACAACAAATAACACTAAAAAATCATTGAGATATTCATTGAAAACTATGTTCATTAGATAAATAAAAATAGAGGATGCATTAGTTATCCCAAAAGGCATTACTTTAAACTCGTAATTCCCATACCTGGTTTGAAATGTTGTCTTCGGAATGATTCCTTCTTCACACACAATTGATGGTATCCAGATCATATGTCAATATTTAAAAAGTAATGAGCTCTATGTAGCTGGTCAAATAAATCATCAATGCAAGTTAGGGGATACTTGTTCTTTATTGTTATAGCAATGATATCCATGTAGTCGATACATAACCTCATAGATCCATCTTTATTTTTAACAAAAAGAACAGGGGGTCCCCATGGAGAAACACTAGGGTGAATAAATCCATTATTACTCATTTCCTCATGTTGTTTATTTAGTTCAACTAACTCCATAGTGGCCATTCTATAATAGGTATTCGATATAGGCCGTGATCCAATAATTAAATTAATGGAAAACTCAACTTCTCATTCTCGAGGATGTCCAGGTAAATCATCTTGAAACACATCTACACATTCATTCACATTAGGTACATCCTCTATTTGAACATTACTTTCCTCACCCACAATCATTTTACCCTCTTCCTCCCCAATAATTGAATTTAGTTTAGCTACTGGGGGTGGATCTAGATAAGAATTAGTTTGTGATGATTCTTTTCCAAGGATAAGGTGTTCCTTATCATCGTAATCAAAAATCATAACCTCCTTCTTCTTATAACAAATATTCCCATAATGGTCCTAAAGTCAATACATACCGAGGATTATGTCAAACTCAATCATAGGTATGACGATGAGATTAGCGGATAAAGAACATTTATGTGCTTTAATGGGGACTGATTCACAAAACATTGTTTCAATGATACTCCCCTTTGGAGTTTTAACTGAAAACTCCCTTGTTAAATCAAATTGTAAATCTCTTATTTTCATAGAAAATTGTGAAGATATGAAACAATGCGATGATCCAGAATCAAATAAAGCATTTTCTAAACTTGAGAAAACCATTAAATTACCTGCCACCATGTCATTCGAAGCTTCTACCTCAGCCGTAGTGATAGTAAAATCTTGGCCTTGATCCCTTGGCCTTTTTTGAGGTAGGTTCCTCTAAGTCTTAGGAAATTAATTTTCATAATGTCCCATCTCTCTAGAATTATATCATTCCACGTTGACACCAACTCTCTTTCCCTTGAGATCATGAGCATGGTGGCCTTTTTAAGAACACTTGTAACAGACTCCCATTCCCTTCAAAAAAGTACCATGGTGTTACTTCTCACATTTACTATAGGATGGATAATCAACTTTTACCTTCTTCCATTTATTTCCATTTCCAGAGTGGTAAATAGATATCTTCTTCTCTTTCTTTTCCCTAAAGTCACAAGACATAGCGAATTCCTTTTCAGTCTTGATAGAAAATGAGACAATATCTTCATACGACAAGAATGATTCTGAGAGTAATACTCGACGGAGAAAGAGTTTTAACCCTTCAAAGAAACTATAAATCTTGCTTCTTGGGTTACGTATATAATCTGCTGCATGCCTCACTATCCTTGTAATGTTATTCTCACACGTTGCGACATTATCTCCTCCTTTTGCCTCTGGCTCAGAAATTGCCTTTCCACATCTTCTCGATGGTCACGAGGAATGTATTTTTCTATGAAATGTTCTTTGAACTCCATCTATTCCATTTTTTATACTTCATAATATTCCTTTGTGTTTTGTATCAATGACCACCATTGATCAGTATCTCTAGTGAGGTGATAAACTGCCATGATAACGTATTCCCTTTCACTACTACCCAAAGCCTAAAATATTTTCTCTAGGGAAATTATCCATTTCTCAACTACTAATGGAATTTTACTCCCCTTTAATGTTGGTGGGTTCTGCTTCATGAAGCGATATAAAATTGTTCCTCCATGCTACGGATCAGGGCGCTCCATAAAAGTACGGTTATTATTCATAACCGGAGTGACTTGTAATAGTATGGTGATTAGCTCATCAGCACCAGTTGAATCATGAGTTCCAATATAATTATCTTGATCAGGTGGGAAATCCCTACATGGAGTGCATGCATTGATACAATTTCTATTCCTTCCACTATGTTCCATTTCTAAATAATGGCATAAACTAGATCAATTTATGAATAAAAATACATATGTCTATTCTTATAAAACACTTAACATAAATTGAACTGTTTATGGATATAATATATAATCATAAAAAAATGTTTTCTTTAATAAAGTATATACTCATGAACCCTTCATAATGGAATGTAAAGTAAATGAGAATTATCCTAAGCATATCCCCCGGGATTGTCTTAACCAAGAGAGCAGCAAGTCCCATTGTTATGCATCAGTTCCCGTTCGAGTCTAGCTCAAAGTTGTGTTTTCGGGTATTACCCCTAGGTACATCTGTTCCATAGGTTTCTCTACCTACTCATATCTAAACAAGGATGTATTCCTCAGAAAACTGACAAAATATCTACAATAACAAAATTCTAGGAAGTTCTTCGATACTAATCCTCAAATTCCATCTTATGATTATGTGCTCTAATTAGAGTTTATCTAAATCTAGCTTCCAAGGTTTGTACTAAACTTCTTCTGATACCAACTGTATCTCGCCGACCCCAGTAACCCAGAGTCGGTGCATTATTACATAAAATTGGAATGATCACAAGAAAGATCAAGTCTCGAATGACAAATTAGTTTAGTAGACTTGGAAACACTAGATACATTCATAATGTTTACATTACATAATAAAATGAAAACTTCAACAACATAGTCTCCATATTCCACACTCATATCCCCTCATACTGTCCAAACAAGTCATTCATTAAATACTTATTCACATCCTTGGAAAAAAAATCATAGAACGGGGTGAGCTCAGATTCCCAATAAGGATAACAATATAGTAGAAACGTTCATAAATAAGAATAAACATTTAATGCAATTTATAACTAAAAAAATCCATTTAAATTTGATCTTCAGCATAATATGGTAGAAATAAAATGGAATAATTCCATTTACTTATTCACATGGATATTCTACTAATCGAATAATCACATGGAATATCAATAACCACTTTCATAATGATGGAATGCATAATTCCATACTATCATAACCACATAGCCAAGGCCTCGAGCCCAGACTACAAATAAGATTTTGTCAAGGCCTCGTGCCAAGACACTAGTATGTCTCTTGAGACCTACTAATGAATCGAGGAGCTATAGATAGATCCACCTGTCACTTATTAAGTACAATGCATTCCTCATAGGAACAGGTTTAAACATAACATAAACATTCATATTAAAACTAGAATATGATATGTAAATACATTCTCCATAAACCATGAATGGTATATAATTGACACATCCACTGTAAAACATATCAAAAAAACTTTAATATAATATGGTTGTTTTTCATCATAATAAATCAACATAAAATAAACATAAAATCCATCAACGGATGTTGACATAGATGAAATCAAAACTATTTGAGAAAATTTCTCTTTTTTTAATCATTTAAAAGTCAAATAATTTAAAAGAAAACATTTACGTAAAAAATATTCTTATAATATTTTAAGGGAAGGTTCAATGATTTTATAATGGTGGAAAATAGCCGCACTGGCCGTATAAGTTAAAAAAAGACATTCTTACCTTAATTCTATCGAGAAGTTTAAAAAGGACATTGTTTGGAAAACTACGGAAAGATTCCTTTATAATATTCTTATAAAAAGTCAAACAAGGTTATAAATGACATTTACCCATATTATGTAAAATATTAATAATGTTTTGAAATACATTTCTATGAAACATGGATGTGGATGATAAAGAGGTCCCAGTAGATAATTACGTATAAACAACCTCGAATAATGAAGAGATTGTGAAATAAAACCTTACCTTGTACTTTTCCGTGGTTGAGTGTAGTTTAACCTCCTTTATAATGGTGAAATTATTGTTATTAAATTAATCAAGAATCATATACATTAATATGATATCATATATGATATTTTAACATTGATTTGTTAATAATATCTATGTATTATCATCGTTTCGGGTGTAAAATTACTCGTTTTCATTTATATATTTTGTTCCATAAGACTTTTTTTAATGGATAGGTTGTATATTATTCATATCCAGAATTATATCAACTCATTAATCATTATTTTTAGTCATCAATTAGAATTATAATTTCATGGATACAATGGGGAATGAATCTCATTGCGTTCATGGAGATGGTTGTCCATTCGTACGCATGAGCGACAATATCATTATTTTGATATTAAAATAATATAGAATTGGATGGTATATCATATATAAAAAATAATTATCGTGTTATATTTTTTATTTAAATCAATTAAATATTATTATCATAACAATCCAAATAATAATTTTTTTGAATAACAATTACACCACGACGTGGAGACGGTAAGCCATACGTACGCACGTATGGTGACATGTCATTCAAAGGATGGATATAATATAGAATATGGTTGTACCATATTTATAATAACATCACAGTATATAGATGATACTGGAGTTATTATTTTAGAATGGAAATAAAAAATAAAGAAGATGTTGAAGAAGAAAGGAACTTGAAAAAGGGTGGTGAAAACATAATCTCTTCTTCGGGTTCTTCCTTTTGATTTCATCAAAAGGGCTCCATAGGGTAGCTTTCATATCAAAATAATTCCTCTAGGTTGAAGTGAGGGAAGTTGAGAGTGTATTTGGGCAAGTTTTGGCCGATCCAAAAAGCATTGAAGGTGTGAAGAGTTGGTTAGAAGTTGTGTCCTTTTATAAGGTGCAGGAGGGGCACTTTAGAAAAAACTTAATGTATTTATTTATAAGAAAATCATATTTAGTTTATAATGTCTCAAAAGTGTATTATTAAAAGAATAAGGTGGGTATGGGTCTAAATATATTCAACCAATAGATATTAGATAGGTTAGGGTTATTATATTAACCTTATCTTTTAGTTTTAACTCTTAGTTAATTAGTTTGACACTTACCATGTCACATTGTATTTTTATATTATATAGATAATAAACTTATTATATATATCCAAGAGACCCCAAAGTGGTCCATTAACGATACACCTATCATTATATAAGTCCATTGGCTGAAATATATATTTTTGGGAATATAATATGGATTAATAATATAATATTTATTTTAAAAACGCATTTATGTCAATTTTGACACTATTTAATAATTGATTTTTGATAAAGTCATAACAACATTATTAATTCGAATAAAATTCATTTAAGAAATCCTAATATATAATATTATCCAATAAAATTCGTTGATGTCATCAAAGAATTCAAATTATATTTATTTTACCTTTAATAATACTAGTTATTTGATTATTTTATTATTAAGGAAAACACTGCATCATTATTGTGTCAAAAATAAATTTAATTATTATATGTCTAAAAATTATAAATGAAATATAATTATGTATTAAATCTTTTCATTTTTCTAATGAATATTTATAGTAAAAAATATAACCTATATCACCCTATGTAAAAATTGTTTTTCTAAAAGATATATGCTTATGTCATTTTTGTATTTACTTTAAATTAATTAATATAATGTGTCATTATCACTTACAAGGGGATCCATGAGGTCCCAAAATCGACCCAAAGATAAACATGGTCGGAAATGTGTCAACCAATAATGTTAGGACACGTTTTAGGGTAATTTATTACTATTATAGTATTATTTTTTACCAATATTTACCAGATTTACCCTTTACCATGGTAAATAAAATATTTACCGAAGTAATTATTCAAAATGAAAAAAAATATAAGTTACCTATTTACAAAATTTGGACCTCTAGATTAAAAATATGGAATCCATTTTTTTATATTCAAAACAAAGAACTGACAGAAATGAATTAAAATTAATTCCACTTGTTAAAAAAACATGTTTTTAAGAAATAATAACTATCAAAAGATTGACAATTTTTTATGTCCGTTTTAATATTGAAATTATGTCGAATGACCGAAATTGTATTAAATGGAAAAAATATATTCTAAATATACTTTAAAACCTCACAAATTAATAATTTATCACTATTAATTATTTTTATTAAAAATGTTTTTTTAAATTATAATTTAGTAATTTTAATTATTCATCAAAATATAAAAGTTATCCGAAAAGTACCAAAATGTTAGCTTATGCTAATTTGGATATTCAGATTCCAAAAATGAATTCCATTTTTAGAGAAAAAAATTATGAAATTGTAAAAAGTGGGTATTACTATTCATAATGGCTACTTTGATTGGTCGTAGTGTGTTAGAATCTAGAAGTTGTCTACAACACATGCTACTAAATTATTCAAAGAGAATCGTACCGTGGAAGCTTGAGGTGTTACATATCATAATCTATAACGAATAAAGGGAAAAAAATATTCACAATATTAGTGACCGATGGGAGAGGAGGAAGTCAATCTGGATGATAATTTCTTTTTGGTGGAGGTGAAGATCTTTAATTCAAAATCAAATAATCATAAATGGGGGTTAGAGGGACTTGGAAACTATCTGGGTACAACTAAAAATAATTTAAATAATTTATGAAAATTTTTGGTTGATATATATTAAAATATATGGGCCTCATAAATTGATAATATTATTTATAGTGGTTTATTATTCCATGACCATGGTTTCCTATATGGGGTGCACAGTTACCCAAAACCATGTACAATACTATGTGCATCCTCATATGGGAAAAATAATTAAAAAAATGAGGGTGCATGGTTTTTCAAACTGTGCTCCAACATCACATTCCTCATTTTCATGGGGATGCATTGTTTCATAGGGTAGATCCCATAGTTTTAGAAATCTATAAGCCAACAACGAGTTGCCCAAAACCCCTCCAAAAACATCCAAATTTCACCCTAAAGAAATCCAGAGAAATCCTAGATAGATACACTAAATAATGAAAAAGAATAACCGAAAAACAAATATAGACATATCCATAAGTGGTTTAGAGATGAAAATCTCCCCACATTATAATAGCTCATCATCATGCTATTTTACCAATCATATCTAAGAATATGTGGTAAAAATATCGGTCCAATATTCCCATATATATACTTTTATATCTCGTGATTCCCCCAAAACATGCCCATGTTTCCACAGTACAAGTCTTATCTGCATAATCATTCCCGAAGACCCATTCTCCCTATGATACTACACATGTATCAGATAATCTCGAAATGATGAATCTATCTCATGATCAACATCATCAATATCGATCATATGAGAAGGGATGGGGGTGATACTGCTAAATTTACGACACTTGAAAACTATAATTATTAGAATAGTGCCTCTTCGAAAAATAACGTCATTATCTGATGGGAATAAATATATCTATAACCTCAAATGGTCCAATAAACCTAGGCACTAACATATCCTTCCTTAGAATCCTACAGTTACCCAATCCAGGCGACACTTGATGGAACGCATTATCACCTAATGAAAATGATATTGTATGATGATGTCTATCAACATATGAATTTTATCGTTTTTAATACATAGGAAAACACATTCAAATCATGTAAACAAACTCCATTGTCTTTGGTAAGAGACCCGGTTGCAACATCCTTGACTTCCATACCTCTAAGAAACAAAGATTCTATTTGTATGGCAACCCATAAAAAACTAGTATGGTTCCATATGAATACTTTCTTGATAATTATTGTTATATGATAACTATATGAGAGCTTAGTGAATCTACAATGAACCCCATCAGTCTCAGAAACATGCCTTAAGCATATCCCTAACCACCAATATAGTATGATCTGTCTTCCCATGTTTTTGTTGGTGGAATTCCATCCTTAGTTGCACATATATGCCAATTTCCTTCTATAAACCATTAATGAAGCAAGATGTAAAACAAAATTAATGGAATGAAACAATAATCCTTGGATCCAAAAGCAAGGAGACAATTTTATAGACATAAAAGTATCCTAACTATTCCAATGATAATACCTCCCATTATGGAATGAAATGCGCTACATTAATCAGTCATCCCACAACCACCAAAAAAAGATAATTCTTCTAAGGAATCATTTGGAGACCCAAAAAATTGTTCTTGGTCACAACATCCAACATCCAATCTGAACAGGTAAGAGACGATAATTAACTACTAGGTTATTTATTATTGGATTTAACCTATTGACAGGTGAAGCATTGTGTTACAAACCCAAAAATCTCATTTTTCATGCCAGACCACCAATACAATTGAGTAGGTTATAAAAAAATTTGGTCAAACATAGATATATTATCCTCTTCATGGAATTAAACTTAGGCATCAGATCCTCTCACAAACTCTAAGGATCAAAATCCAAATTCTAGACATAGTTGAACTTTTTTCATCTATGGTCCAATCTGATGGTCACTCCACACCTTCATGGTTATCCCTCAAGGAAAAAATTTCAATATCCTCATAATTATTTCCTGATCTAACTCAAAAGTGTTGTCTATACTAAAAAAATTTGAGATTTACACACTATTAACCCTACTGAACCACCATAAGTAAGAGGTCTCATAATGTTATCATCTGCCAATCTACACTAGAATCATGAACTACCTGAGTCTTTGCTTTTCTTCTTAGGTAATCTTCCCAATGTTTCCCAATCTAGGTGTATATGATATCTAAAAACTAATATATATAATCAATCCACATCCAATTCCAGATATTCAAATATTAATTAAAAAAGATAAAATTTATGATCTTGTGATCAATATAAATAGTAAAACTATTTCCCAAAAGATAATCATGCCAACAATTTAGATCATAAACCACTACAACTAACTCAAGGTTATAGCGACACAAACATTACATATATTACTATTACTTCATTTTAAATGTATGAAACATAATATTATATCACATAGTGGATCCAAATATTTTTTTTATTAATTAAAATAGGTCTATACATAACATTTACAACATCATGCATACACATTTATTTAATTAATTCTCCCCTAGCTTCTTATAGGCACTCGACCACTCCTTAGTACATGTAGTCACATTAGGATATAGATAAAATAGGGGGTGATAAAAGCCTAGTAAGAGGAAATATAAGTACAATATATAAATAGGTGAGAATAAACATAACATAGTAAAAAGATCATGAACATGAGAGGAAGCATTAATAAGAGACGTGAAATGTGGAAATGCATTAAAATGAAACACCGCGTCTTTCTGTTTAACTACCACACATACATGTGAACAAAGATAACATCTTGTTCACACATAATTTCAAATTATCTAATGAGCTTAACAAAATTACCTAATGCATTAGAGATATTTATAATTTCGGGAGCTCCTATCACTTGGAAACATTCATATTGAGCTATATAATTCCGTGTGAACCCATCAAATCATATCTTTAACATTTATCATGCATGACAGAATCAAAATATTTGAAAAATGAACATAACTAATGCATTAAAATCAATGGTTTTCAGCTCATAACAAAATATTCATAAACATTGGGTTCCCAAAATTAAAAGGGAATAACCTACAAGTTACAAGAACCGTCAACCATGAATTAGAAGTAAAAGGTGTGTTCTTAAAAGAAGAGTTCTTTTGGATGAACTTTTGTTTGAAATTAACACTATTGAAAAAAATTTATATCCCAGAAAAGTAAAGACAACGATGATCGAATTAATTTTAATGGGAATCCATATCAAAAGATGTAGTTAAATATGGAGAACTCGAATGATGAAAGATGGGTTCAAGAATTTCCCTATACCGTATATCGGAACACTTCCATCGCATAAATGTCATGTATTACCAAATTATAAACCTTAATTAACTTATATAGAAACTCTTTTACATGAATATGTTTCATTATGGTTTCATTAGGATATGTTATGTGCCTTTTTATGAGTTATGGAGTTTAAAAACAATGATCATGAAATTTGGTTTTTGTTATTTTTCATGTGGTGTTCACTTGTATTCATAAATTAATGTTTGGGTAGAACATGGGTAAACATACCGAACTGATATTACATGTTATTAATAATATTAACTTTGTTTAAATGATCTTATAATGAATTATGTTATATACTATGTTGATGAATCATTATATAGGAATTTGATGATGGTGGATTGGCTAAATTTGGGCGGTTTCTCAGCCACAACGAATTTGTTTTGATTAATAATTTGTAATATGTAAATAAGATAAATCCAGAAGATTAAATAGTACATAATAAATATAAATTATTAGGTTTCAACCATAAAAATGGTTTCATTACTAGATCTGAAAAAATGGAAAAAGAAAACATGTCGTTCTTGATGGTGATAGACTAACAACTCACGAACAACATTTTCATTTATAAAATAACTAGAAGAGAAGTGTGGGGTTGAATGTTATAATATACCATTAGTATCATAAACTTCTATTATATGTATGATACTAGATTTACCATACCATTTTGATGAATATAGGATGGGATAGAATAAGAAAAAAACATGAAATTGAAAGGAATTTAAAGGGAAGAGAGAGAGAGAGAGAGAGGAATTACTTCATTATTATCCTATTGAGATCCTCCTTAAGGAATCTCGGATTGGAATTTTGATGAGACCAAAATTTCTTGGACGTGGGGGAGGGTCTAGGGAAGATGTTTGGGAAGAGTATAGAAAAGTTTTTAATCTTGAGAGGTGTGTTAAAATGAGGCTATAAAGGGTGCTTTTTAAAGTGGAGTGTAGAGGGGATTTAATAATATAAAATTCCTTAATATATTATTTCTCCAAAAGATAAGGAATTGTGAGACTACTGTGACCAATAATAGTAATTTTATCATGTGATCCTGAACCAATTTGGAATACATCATTAAAACATCATGCAGGACTCTGTAATTACTATATTATATTATTTTTTAAATTCTGGTATTTCCCTACACATCAAAAGTTCATGTATTTCAGAATATCCCAAATATTCACCCCAAATATTTTTTTATGTGTAGATTCCACCAACGAAGTCCATTTTTAAAAAATAATTTCCTAAATATTTTTATTTTCATATTTAATTAAAATCAATATTTATTATCAAAAACCAATATACAAACATTCATTTACTTATTCTAAAATAACAGTACAACATACATTTACATGAATAATATTTATATGTTATCATAGGTATAGTTACTATTCATTAGGGTGTATCACTATTCATAATGGTATGTTACTATTTATAAGGGTATGTTATTATTCACCAAAAAACCATTTTTTCTAACAGGACTCTAAAAAACAAACTGATTACGACCATGTATGTCAGATTTTCAAAATTCCAAACACAAAAGAGAAAAACATATGATTAATGGTCACATAGCACTTTTTAGTTCATTATGTTTTTTTTATATGTGATTATATGACATATTTATAAGAATGAAATTTCAATTGAAAATTATTGGTTCATTACATTCTTCCCCCTTATGAAATTTCACCCTCGAAATTTCATTTTACATTAATAAATGAGGGTACATATCCTTCATTGCCTCTCCCAGTTACCATGTAGCTTCTTCAAACTTATGGTTCCTCCACAACACATTGACTTGGTTGTTTGTCTTGTTGTGTAGAACCTTATCTCTCTAGTCCAGAATCCTTACTGGCTACTCTTTATAGGATAGATCATATTCTAGTTGTAGAACCTCTGAGTTTAATACATGTGAGGTGTTTGGTATCTACTCCCTCTAGAGTGATACATGAAAAACATCATGAATTTGAGAAATATTTAGTGTAAGTGAAAGGAAATAGTACACCACTCCAATTCGGTCATGGATCAAATGTTGGAAATCTACTTTGGTATTAACTTCCATTTCTTTCAAAACTGCGTGACTCCTTTTCGTAGTGATATTTGATGGAAGAATTTATCTCCAATGTTGATAACCATGTCCCTTCAACGATTGTTAGCATAGCCCTTTTTATGAATTTGTGTAGCATTAACGTGTTTTTGTATGACTTGAACCTTCTCTGTCATCTTTTTCACAAGATTTAATCCATGTATATTTCTTTCTCCGACATCACCCCACCAGGTTGGAGTTCAACATCATTTTCCTTACAGAGCTACATATGGAGCCATCGGAATAGTCGATTGGAAGCTATTATTGTATTACAAATCAACCAATGGGAGATGGTAATACCATCCATCTTTGAAATCTATATATTTGGCTCACAGCTTATCATCAAGGGTCTGAATATTCCTTTCATATAGGCCATTGTTTTTTGGGGGGATAGGTCATGATGAACTTTAATTCAGTAATCAAAGAATGTTTAAGGCTCCTAAATATTATAGATGTGAAAGTTGGATCATGATCAGAGAAAATAGAGATTGGAATTCCATGTAGTCTCACCACTTCCTTCACATATGTCTTTTCACGTTGTTCATGCAATAGTTCTTCCTGAATAGCGATAAAATGGGTAGTCTGGGTGAGTCGGTCAACCACAAACCATATAACATTATTTCCATTCGACGTCTTCGGGAGACCCCTAACAATGTCCACGATTACACTCTCCCATTTCCATATGAGAATATGCAATTGTTTCATCAACCCTTGGGAATTATTTCACTCTTCTTTAACTTACTGACATACGAAGCACCTTGAGATATATTCTGGGATATCGGTTTTCTTATTATCCCACCAGAAGTGTTATCATAGATCACTAAACGTCATGGTACTCCCATGATGGATTGGGAATGTTGAGCTATGTGCATTTAACAATGTATCCTTCTTTATCCTAGGTGATGAAGGCACACAAAGCTACATTCCAAACCGAATAACACAATCATCATTGATATGGTACCCTTGCAGCTTCACTTCCTTTACTACATTCATTATCTTTTGTATCTCCACATCAACCCATTGTGCTTCCTTAATGTTCAATTGGATGGATGGTTGCACAATAATTTTAGAAAGGTAGTATGTATCCCCTGAATATATGATTTCAAAATCAAAAATTTTCATATCCTAGAAGATAGATTCTTTCTCAATCCATAACATTAATATATTATAATGTTCTTTTCATCATAGAGTATCAATTATCTTGTACGTATTTCTAGGATGGTAGTGAATGGAGTATTCATAATCCATAATTTTACCTAACCATATGCTTCGATGCATGTTGAGCTCCTTTTGTGTAAATATATAAATTAGTCTCTTTTGGATGGTGTATATGTAACATTTCACACCATAATGGTATTTTTGCTAGATTTTCAAGGCAAATCTCATGGCTGTGAGCTCTAGATCATGCATCGGGTAGTTCTTCTCATGGATCATCAACTTCCGTGAGGCGTATGATACCACATTATCATTTTCAAGATTAAGAAACCCTATCCTTTCTTTAAGGCATCACTGTATATCACAAAACATTCTCCACATTTCAGTAGTGTGAGTACTAGTGTTGTGATCAGCCTTCTCTTTATCTCCTTGAAGCTTCCCTAAAATTTTTATGTCCAGACATAATTTACCCCTTTCCTAGTTAACTTATTTAGCAGGCATAACAATCATGAGAAATTTCCCACAAAACATCAGTAGTTCCCAACTAATCCATTAAAATAATGGATTTCGGTTACTCTAGATGGCATGGGCCATTCCCCAATCTCCTTTTTTAAGGGTCCATCGAAATTCCAACACTTGTGATCACATGTACCAAGAACGTGACATGATTCATAAAAAAATCACACTTTTTGAAATTGGCATACAACATATCCTTTCTCAATGACACCAACAGAACTCTATGGTGTTCTTAATGTTACTAATTGATCTTGGAGTATATGATAATATCATAAATAAACATAACCAAAAAATTTGTCTAGGCATTGTCAAAAGACTCTATTAATCAAATCCAGGAACATTGAAGTAGAAATTTTAAGTCCGAAGGGAATCACCAGAAACTCATTGTGCCCATACCTTGCACGGAAGGAATTCTTCTAAATATCCTCCTTCTTCACCCTTAACTGATGATATCCATAATGATGATCCACCTTTGAGAAGTATTGAGCTCCTCTTAACAGATCGAACAAGTCATCAATCCTTGTAACATGATACTTTTTTCTTTATGGTGACATGGTTGAGTTCCCCATAATCGATACACAACCACATTGTTCAATCCTTTTTATTCTTCACAAAATTCATTGGCGCACCCCACGGTGATTCCATAGGGCATATGAATCCATTGTCAATATTCCATTGCAGCTACTTCTTTATCTCATATAGTTCGATAGGATTAATCCTATAGAGACACAGTGAGATAGAAGTAGCTATGAGTATTATTTATATTGAAAACACTACTTCACGATCCGCGATAATTCCTGGTAATTCTTCAGGAAATACATAACAATATTCCCTCACGATGGGCATTTCCACAAGGTTGGAACTTTCCTTAGACTCAATCATTTGGGAGAGGTATAATCCTTCATATGGAATAAACACTCTAACTATTGATGGATTTCTAATAAGAGATTGATGATATTATTTTAATTTTTAGAGGATTATGGGATGGTTTGGAAAATTAAAATATATTTCCATTTTATGATAGTTGATGTGTGCTCTATAGAATGAGAACCAATCCATTCCCATTATATCGTCAAATTACACTAATGTATTTATTACTAGATTAATTTGAAGATTCTTCCCAAATATACCAATAGGAGAAGAGTCAAAAACATATTTTTCAATGATTTCACCACATGGTGTTCTTTCAAATATATCTACATCAAGGTTTCAGGGCTTCGATTATATAGTTCAAGCAAACATTCATGATATAATGTAACCCAACGAAATAGAATCAAATAATACTTTTTCTATGATTGAGTGAATAGGAAGTGTACCTTTTCCAACTTCATTATCATGGTCCACTTATATATTAGTTATGGCCTAATCCTTCCCTTGTTACTATAACTTTGGTGGATATTGACGCTAATTACCCTCAAGAACTCTAGGTTTAGTGCTCTGGCATGCATAGTACCCTAGCTACTTATAGTTGTATCATTGAACCACGGGTGGTTCTATCCTTTGATCAAAAACATTATCTTTTATTATTATGTTCATTCAACACTCAAGAGCATTGTTTTGTTCATTCCCTCACTTAAAAAATTTTGTCATCCCTTTGAGGCAGTTACCTTGGTGCAACTTCCGAAATTTTTTTCATATCAGTCATTGGGTTTTCTTCCCACCACTATCATTAGATCCACCATCATGTAACTCCATCATTCGTTTCATATCACCATATCAATGGGACTATTCCCCTAACTCTATCATGACATTGAGAGAACATTGAACAACTTCTTCATAACTCCAAAAGTCTTGAATTTATAAGATCCATTTGACCGTGTGGTTTTAATCCACTAAATAATCTATGAATTTTGATATCATTGTTGATAACAAAACCCGAAGCATATCTTGCAACCGTTGTGAAATTTTCTTCATAGGTTGTGACTAATTCCCCTTCCTTTTTCATGAGGTCTATTAATTATCTCTCTATCTTCATGCGAAGACTTATTGAGAATTACGTGTTAAGAAACATTATCTTAATGTCTTCCAATTCCATCTCTTCAATTTCCTCCCATGGCTTGGTGTTCTTAATCAAAGCCCCCCATTGATTGGCCTCTCCATCAAGATGCTAAAAGAATAGTGTCACCTTATCCATCTTAGTAGAGTAAAGAAAATAAATGATATTCTCTATGGAGTTAACCCACTGTTCCGCCACTAGTGGATCAGAAGATCCACTAAACATCGATGGACGTTTCCGCATAAAACATTTGATATTCAGTTGTTCCCTTTTGGGGAAGGAGGAAATTCCCCATTATTTTGGTTATTGATCTTATCCTATGATATTTGGGTCAGAATCACCCGAAATTTCTGAACTCCACCACCCAAATCATTAGGGATGTCGTTCGAGAAATCGTTGCAATGGCCCTCACACGAGTTGTTGGCTTGGTTTATCCTGGTTCCACCCATTTTAAAAAATTGAAAAGGTTAGAACAAAACAGAAGTCAACAGGTCATGAATAAATAACATATTCATTTTCACAATTAATATACAAAACATAACATATGGGATCCCTATGTAAATCTTCTTGTATTCATATTTTTAAATAGTCTCATACTAGTGGTTTTCACTTGGGTTCAATAATACTAATTCCAATATTAACAAAACCATGCCTCTGATAAAAACTATAGAGACCCATCTTTTTCTTATATTACTATTTCATCATTTTAATGATAAAAAAAATTAATATTATTACACATATAGGATCACAATGATTAGTTTCTAGGGAAAACTAGGACCATACATAACAATTACAACATCAAGCATAAACATTTATTTAATTCATTTTCCCTTAGATTCTTATTGGTACTTGACCACTCCTTAGTACATGTAGTGACCAAACTATAGACATCAAAAGGTTGAGATAAAATCCCAATAAAAGTATATATAATAACAATATAATAATTGGTGAGCATAAACATAACATTGGAAAATGATCCTGATCATTAAAGGATTCATTAATAAGAGACTTGAAATGTGGAAATGCATAAAAATGATACATCGTGTCTCAGTGGTTAACTACCACATATACTTGTGAACAAATATAAAATCTTTTTCACACATAATTTCACATTAACTCATTAAATTCATCACTTTTACCCAATGCATTAAAGCATTGTATAATTCTGGGGCACCCTTCACATTGAAACATTCATATTGCACAAGATAATTCGGTTACACCTGTCACATCATAACATTTTGAATTATCATTAATGCCAAAAATGAAAATATAAAAAAATGGTACATAAATAATCCGTAAAAGTCATTAGTTTCATCTAATAATAATAAATTCAAAAACATTTGTTTCCGAAAAGAAATAGGGAATAACAAATATGTTTCAAGAACCGTCAACCTTGAATGCGATGTAAAAGGTGTGTTCTTAAAAGAAGAGTTCTTTTCGAAAATATTTTGTTTGACATAAACACTAGTGAAAATAGGTATATCCAGAAAAAGGTAATACAATGAAGAAAAAATTATTTTTATGGAGTAACCTTATAAAAAAGGTGAAAAAGGAGTACTCGAAGGGTGAATGTTGGGATCGAGAATTTCCCCTTACCTTATATCTGTAGGCTTCCTTCACTTTATTGTCATGTATAACAAAATTATATATACTAGTTAACAATTATATAAACTTATGTAAATTAATATGGTTCATTATGGTTTCATTATATTTTTTTTATGTTCCTTTGGATGAGTTATATAGTTTAAAAACATTGTTCGGGAATGATTTTTTTGGTTTTTCTTGGGTGGTTCACTTTTATTCATAGATTGATGTTTTGGTAGAAAATCGGAAAACATAAAGAAATAATATTACATGTTATTAATAATATCATAGGAGATTAAATGATATTATAATGAATTAAGTTATATACTATGTCGATGAATCATTAGATAGGAATTTAATGATGATCGTTTGAGTATATTTGGCAGGTATTACAACCACAAAATACTTTTTCTAAATAATATTTTATTAATATGTACGTAAGATATTTCCAGAACATAAAATAGGAAATAATAAATATATCGTATTTTGTTTCAACCATAAAAATGGTTTCTTGGCCAGATATGAATGTAATTATGTAAAAAGAAAACATCTCATTTTTGAAGGTGGTAGATTAACACATCCCGAACAACGTTTTTTTATATAAAATAAAATAAATAGGAGAAGGGGGTTGAATGGTATTATATCCCATTAATATCATAACATTACATTATATTCATGACACTAGAGTTACCATACCATGTGTATGAAGATATTTGGGGATAGAATAATTAATGTACTTGAAATTTAAAAGAATTTATAGGAAAGAGAGAGAGAGAGAGAATGGAATTACCTCTTGAATCCTCCTGTTGAGATCCTCATTAAGGAAGCTTGTCTTGGTCTTTTGAGGAGACCAGAAGCTTTTGGACGTGGAGGTGGGGCTAGGGAAGATGTTTGGAATGATTTTATACAAGTCCTGAAGCTTGGGTGGTGTGGGGAAATGAGGTTGTGAAGGGTGGTTTTTATAGTTGATGAGAGAGGATATTTCTCAATATAAAAAGCAATAATTTATTATTTCCCCACAAGACAAGGAATAGTGATTCATAGATGACCATGAATAGTAATTTTATCATTCTATCCCAAACCAATTGGGCATACATAAGTATATCATCATGCCCGACTCTATTATTATAATCTTTAGCTTATATTGTAAATTGTGGTATTTCACTATTCATAAAAAAATCATGTATTTCAAAAAATCCCAAATATTCAATCCAACCATTTTTGGAAATTTAGAAATCAAAAATGACATCCATTTATCAAAAATACTTTTCTAAATATTATTATTTTAATATTTAATAAAAATCCTAATTTATTATCCAAAACCTGTTTCAAAACATTCATTTATTTATTCTAAAATATAAGTACATCATAATTTCACTGGAATATTATTTATATATTATCATAAGTAAGGTTACCATTCATTTGGTTATATCACTATCATAAGGGTATGTTACTATTCATAAGGGTTTTTTACTATTCAAAAAAATTATGATTTTCTTATTGGTCTCAGAAAAACATACTGATCACAACCGTGTATGTTAGATTTTAAAAAGTTTAAATTCAAAAGTGGAAAACATATTTCAGAGGTCACATATCACTTATTAGATCATTATGTTGTTTTTTCATGTGATTTTATGTGTTTTTTTAAGAGAATGTAATTTCCATTGAAAAACGTTTGTTCATTACAGATGTCATATGTAGTGTAGTTCAGTTCATGTGGCCTCAACATCCGTAACCCTTATTCAAAATCATGATCAACCTACATCAATAGTTATCCTAGAACAATTCCTGAATCATAAAAAAAAATCACATAATCCTCACCCAAATCTAGCTTTATCATGGCGAGTTCACTTTTCATTCATTATTCAACTCTTGGAAGGAATTATCACAAATGACATAACATTGAAAATTTATCCCCTTGTTGGAAAATAACTAATGTGGTTCATCCATAAGGGAAATGTATTTTCTGAACCTGTGTAATAATAATCCAAACAAATAGTGGTATATATATAAAAAAAAAGGGGGCTAGTCCCATGTTAGAACTGGCTAAATATTCTCAGGGTCCATTGACACCCCTTCCTGTGAGATTTGGTGATCTTTGAAATGAATGTTATCAATATACAATTGGAACAAATATATCATGGTGCATAATTAATAATCTCTTATTGTTCTCAAGATTATGACAAGATGTTGGTGATGATCTTCATGAGTCTTGGAGTACACTAGTTTTTCACCAACAAACAAAACCACAAAATGATCCATGTAAAAATGAATGATCCAGTCCATCAAGTCCATAAACACTACCGAAATTTTCATCAACCCAAAAGGCATCCAAATAAACCCATAAAGTATATAACTACATCTAAAAAGGTATGACGTAGGTTAAAAGGTAAAAAACTCAATGGATGATACTTTGATCCCAAGTCGATATTGGAGAAAACATAAGATCACCCAATAGGTCAAATAGCTAATCTATACATGGAATATGATAATGTTTCATCACTATTATCTGATTCAACATCAGTTAATTAAAACATAATTGCAATGTGATGTCATTCTTCTTAGAAAACAATATTGGAGAATCCAGAGGTGATCTAATAATATATATAATACCCTTTTCTATAACTTCTTACATTTTAATTCTAATCTATTGGAGCTCTTCTAGTGACATTTTATATGGCTGAATGGAAACTACCTCAGCCCACGACATGTGGTCAATAATAATTTTTTCATCTCTATCCGGAATAATCCTAGAGTATACATCTTGAATAACATCCTAAATATTATCCTCAATGGGTGGAAACAAACCTTTATTTACACCACCATCTTCTAGAAATTGACTAGGATCCTAGGTTTTATGCTCTCCCAGTTTCTAGTGAACTACCCTTGAATGACCCCATTATATCCCATTCTTTAAATTGAATATAATTTTCTCCCTTAGGAAATGTAAATGTCATACTACATAAATAACAATAAATATGGGTTATGTGTTCTACTATAATGTTCATTCCCATAATTAGGTCAAAATATGGAATTTCAAGGATTTAATGACTATAACAAAAAAGATATTCCCCAACCTTGAGAGAAAACTCCTTGGATGAATGTTTGTCTCTTTGATTTACTCCAAATTTAGTATTTATCATTGTCACTTCATACACAAACATTAATATCGTACTATAAAAACTCACAAGTAATGATGATATAAAATAATTATATGAACAAATATAATATATTGAAATATATTATGAAGAATTTATAAGAATAATTCCTTTAACTATAGATTGTCATACATCGATATCCACCAGTATGGGATGAGTTGCATGAAACTATCCTACACCTCATCCATGTGATGTAATATGAGTCCCCTAAACTATAACACTCTTATAATATGGGAACTCTTTCCCAAAAGAAACACATCCACTACCTCTTCAACAATGGAAATTTGAAATCTTACATCCAATCTAATATGGTGTAGATGGTCCCCTTCCCCCACTCTGGTTCTTCCTATAATATCTGTCACTACACATCTATAGTTAGTTTATATAGAACCTCTTTGGAAGTTTCATCATGTCACAATCTCCAAAAATTACCAGTTTTTAGAGGAAAGGTCTACAAATATTGACCGACCTACATTAATGGTGGAAAAGAACTCAATTAAGGTCCTAAGTGACCAAATATTCAATTTAGTCACTATGTTTTCCACTATTTTAAATAACATTATCATTATGATTGTTAATAACTTTGGAATACATACATCATGATCATCTTTCATAAAAAACAATTCCTCCAATGGAATTACACACTAGGTTCCTTTCAGATATTAGATCATAATCCAACACATTAGAAAACTTTTTTCATCTAAAATATAATATCTTCAGATTTTATCTCACATCTACGCTTATTAAAGAAATGATTTTCATTAGTTATCTCATCCCCTTCAAACACTATAGAAATTCACAATGAACCATCAAATCAACCTCCACATTCCATTATGGGGGTACTCCCCTGTGTCGACCACAAGAACTTAGCATCCCTCTCATGTCTAAGTGTATTTGGAAAAAAGTGCTCCAGGAAAATCTCCAAAAGGTCCTTCCATACCATACAATTCTCTTTCCCAGCCATATATCGAATACCCCACTAGAAATTAGCTGATCCTCATAAGATATAAGCCAACAACAAGATCCTATTATTAGTAGGTGTATCTAAATTGTCAATTATAGTCTAGATGGAATAAATCTAGAACATAGCTACCTCAGGTCCACCCTCTCTAGTTAATATCATAGGGTGATATTTCTAAAACTTCAATGTTTGTTTAGAAATTCTATTAAAACCCCACTTTTGCCCTCTCTCAGTAAATTACATGACATGTGCTATGAACTAACAGATATGCTCTCAATCCCCTTCACCATGAAATATTGGTACCTCAGGTTCCACTACTAGAAGATTATTTCCATACATTCTCACCTATTGTTCGTTCATAAAGCATAATCAGGGATGAATATATATAAAAACCAAAACATGCATATTTGAGCACATTTCACAACATTGAAACTGTTATCATGTGTGACACACAAAAATCCATATCAAGTCATTCCCCCTTTCCCACCACCTGGTCAAAACTGAGGTACTAACAACACCCTTTTCCATCCAACATCATGGTCATATTTATCAAAGTGTAAACTCATTATCATATTCATGTTACTGATTAGACACCCATTTATCAAAATTTTAAGCATTAAAAAATTTTGATACATATTATGCACATATTTCTTCTCAATTACACAAGGATGGTAGAAAAAATTATAATATATACCACATACCCAAAACATATTTTCCTATACCTGCCTAAAAATGATCTGTTTCATAATAATTCATGAGTTAATATAATGATACATGCATAATAAAATCTTGTGACATACTTCTCCATGATTTAAATACCATAAAATATCATAATTTAATAATATTACAGAACAAGTGTACCTTCCAAAGTGAAAAACATCCAACCATAATATCAAACATAAATAATAATTATCCCACCTTGGGAAGTTTAATTTTAGCATAGTACATAGGTTATCTACTCCCATTAATCTAACCATTTTCCAATACACCATAGTCTATTATCTAGCCTTCCCAAAGAGTAAGAAAAAATAAAATAAAATTAGTCTTCACTGATACAACTTTGGGACATCCCAACCTTGGTGCCACCCACCGGTTCTCCAAGCTAGTGGATCACTTGACCTCAAGCATTCCACCACATATGTTAGAGGATATCAATTTTAACTGATGTTATAATATCAATAATGGGGATACTATAAATTCTTTATAAAAGAAAGAAACAATAGAAAAAAATAAACAACAAACCAATCATAAAACCAATAACCAAACCAAAACATTATCAAAAAATGATCAAAACAAGAAATTATTTATTCAACTAAATAGTAAATATTTCATTCCAATTATGTATCAAGAGTCAATTGGAAAAACAAAAAAAAAGTATTTTGAAATTATGAACTCTCAAGAGGATCTTTGCACAATGTTTGGTTACCTTATCCCAGCTCTATATTGACATAGCCATCTAACCTATGGGTCTTTCCATTTTCTTGTCCTGTAATCATGATTTCTATTCTGTTATCGATCAAGACACTAGAGTAGGGTGCGAGTAAAAAAAATTAGACAACCTATAACTATGTATAAAAATATATTTAATAAATAAAAGTGTATATAGTTATATAATGAATAATGTAAAATTCATTATGTAAATAATTATCACATTTCATTATCCTTAAATTAACCCTCAAAAAACCTAGGTTCCTAAGGACACTAAACACCTAATTTCTTGATTTGGCCCATGAAATAGTTTTAACAACATCAAAATACCATATGTATAATTTATAATTAAATTTAAAACATATAATATTAAATTGGATACATAGTTTAGTGCTATAATCATGTGCATAAAATGTTTTTTCATGAAACCTATAGGTATTTGGAGCCTATGTCCATGACCGAAACAAAAATCCTAGATGGTTATTTTGATACTCATTCCCTATCCAATATTTTTTATCAGACATGAGTATTTGGAATCTCGGTCCATGTCACACACATGTTATTACATATTGGTATTGAGAGCCTTAGTCCTTGACCCACCCTTATATATTAATCAATCACACATTTACACATATTTCACATTATAACGGTTAATCACCATTTAATCTATTATCAAATTTCACATGAATTAATCAACCATTAAATTTATCACAAAAATCTTTGTTCCCCTATTTAATCACAATGAATAATATTAGTAATTCACAATTAAAACCTTTTGTAATATTTAAATCATTGTTGACGCTCCTTTCGTCACAGAATCTAAAGTTCGGAAAAGGGAATATCTGAGCTCAAAGTGATTAATACTTTGAAGAAACATCAAAAATCGACAAAGGGATACAAAAGGAGAACATTGCCCATGTATCGCGCAAGTTCCCTCTTGGTCGCGCAAGTACACTTGCGCGCCGCCTCAATACTTGCGCGACTCCTCATGTTCGTGCAAGGGACTTGCGCGACATATCTGGTAACCGCCCAGTAACCGCCCGAGGTCTTCTTTTGCCTATAAATAGACCCTGTGGGCCCCCCATTCGAGAGGATCTCTTTCCAGAAACTCGGATCAAAGCTCCCGACGCCCAAGTCTCTTCTCAAAGCTTCCGAAACACTTCTAAGGTAATCTCTTACCTAGAACGGAAGATCTAAAGAGAAGAAGGAAGGCCCAACTGTTAAAACTTATCAAACACTTGCGTGACAACTTAATTCCTTCAATATAACTTACGCGTCCCTTCTCTGGAAGAACTTCAAGAGGATTATAAAGGGTTTAATAAAGAGTCGCTCAAGTATTTCAACTCTGGTTGAAAATCGCGCAAGTATCCCTCATGTCGCGCAAGTATACTTGCGCGACCAAAACTTGCGCGCCGCCGCAGGACTTGTGCGACCTCCAACACTTGCACACCCCTAGCTTTTTGGGTGCCCATCTTGCCCATTTTTACCCCTCTTAAGCCATTTCACCCTTCCTATTCAAGATTCAGTCTTCAAGATACTCTTCAAAAGCCATTTATGGCATGATTTCTTGATTTTACATCCTTATCTGAAAGGAATTCTGTGAAATACCTCTCAACACCCAGTGATTTAAACATCTTTATGTCACCAAAGATTGAGAGTTCATTCATTTCAACCTCATCCTTTAAGATGAGAGAATCCCTAACCTGGGTCTCCTTTTCAGGAATAAGACTCAGTCATAACCTTGGGCTTCCTTTTCAGGAGTAAGCCCCAAGTCCCCTAACCTAGGCTTCCTTCTCAAGAATAAGTCCTAGTCATAAATCTTGGGCATCTTTCTTAAGAATAAGCCCCAATCAAGTCCTTTAATCTTGGGCATCCTCCTCAGGAGTAAGCCCCAAACCTTAATCCCTAACCTGGGTCTCCTTTTCAGGAATAAGACTCAGTCATAACCTTGGGCTTCCTTTTCAGGAGTAAGCCCCAAGTCCCCTAACCTAGGCTTCCTTCTCAGTAATAAGTCCTAGTCATAAATCTTGGGCATCTTTCTTAAGAATAAGCCCCAATCAAGTCCTTTAATCTTGGGCATCCTCCTCAGGAGTAAGCCCCAAACCTTAATCACTAACCTGGGTCTCCTTTTCAGGAATAAGACTCAGTCATAACCTTGGGCTTCCTTTTCAGGAGTAAGCCCCAAGTCCCCTAACCTAGGCTTCCTTCTCAGGAATAAGTCCTAGTCATAAATCTTGGGCATCTTTCTTAAGAATAAGCCCCAATCAAGTCCTTTAATCTTGGGCATCCTCCTCAGGATTAAGCCCCAAACCTTAATCCCTAACCTGGGTCTCCTTTTCAGGAATAAGACTCAGTCATAACCTTGGGCTTCCTTTTCAGGAGTAATCCCCAAGTCCCCTAACCTAGGCTTCCTTCTCAGCAATAAGTCCTAGTCATAAATCTTGGGCATCTTTCTTAAGAATAAGCCCCAATCAAGTCCTTTAATCTTGGGCATCCTCCTCAGGAGTAAGCCCCAAACCTTAATCCCTAACCTGGGTCTCCTTTTCAGTAATAAGACTCAGTCATAACCTTGGGCTTCCTTTTCAGGAGTAAGCCCCAAGTCCCCTAACCTAGGCTTACTTCTCAGGAATAAGTCCTAGTCATAAATCTTGGGCATCTTTCTTAAGAATAAGCCCCAATCAAGTCCTTTAATCTTGGGCATCCTCCTCAGGAGTAAGCCCCAAACCTTAATCCCTAACCTGGGTCTCCTTTTCAGGAATAAGACTCAGTCATAACCTTGGGCTTCCTTTTCAGGAGTAAGCCCCAAGTCCCCTAACCTAGGCTTCCTTCTCAGGAATATGTCCTAGTCATAAATCTTGGGCATCCTTCTTAAGAGTAAGCCCCAAGTCTCTTAAAATTTCTCTTAACCAGTCACAAATTATCTTTGATTTGGGTTTCCTTTTCAGGAATAAAACCCAATCATAAGTCCCTTCCTAACTTGGGCATCCTCCTTAGGAGTAAGCCCCAAGATTAGAGTATTCAAATCTCCATGAAGCACATTTAACTTTGTGGACCCTGTTCTTGGATTTTCTCACTAAAAGTAAATCCTAAACCTTCGCCTATCTGGGCAGTCATCTATACATAAGCCCCAAAACAAAATTCTTATGACTGCATCTTTTACGGCACAATTGTCTAAATTTTACCAATACCTCTTGTTTCTCACACCGAGCATGACTCACGTGAGCTTAGAGTGTAAAAGTAATTATGACATTCATCTTTGAGCCATCAATCATAAAACATCATATCCCATTCCTAGAACTACGTGGGTTCTGATTCCTTTTTTCAAAACAAAGGATATGTAGGTAGCCCATTCATGGGTTCGATACCAACATTGAAATAATCTCTGTCCTTCTGAATGATGATAAACTTCAAGTGCCCCACTGAGTGGCTTTAAAACCAGCCTGGTCATCAAAACGACCAATAGAATTTTATATAAATGTTTTGAAGGATACCATTGACCAAGAATCTCTAAACAAATATAGATGATTCTATATTGATGAAGAACCTCGAATACATATAAAAGATTCTCTAAATTTCTTGCATATTTAATCATTGATTGTTAAAACTAAAGGAAAGCTCATTTTATACTTGGTAATGTAATAAGGATTCACGAACTTAACTTAAATCTATAAAGAGAGTCCCGGAGTAGACAATAATTCCCCTCAAAAAGGTGTGATGAGTCCGACCTCCCATCCTCTCGACCAATGCAAATTCCTAAGCCTCATTTTCCCACAAGCTAATGAGCGCCTGCCTTTGGAAAGTAGGTCCAAACGGATGTGGAATCATTGGATGTTTCCGGTTCTACGAACAAACCCGTTAGAAACCGATCGGAACGTTTGAATCTCCCGTCCAGGAGGTCATCCCCGGATTCCGCGCGAAACAAAAATGGTGAACCCGACGTGAATCCTTAACCAAGTTAAAATGATGTTCTTCTTATCTGTTAGGCCCTTTGGGCCAACAAGGCAATCATTGACATATGATCATCCAAATGATACAGTAGCCGGATTCATCTTGATTATGTCTGTTACATGGAAAAGGCACTCTTTTTTTCAAGATCTTCTACAAAAAATGGCTTTCCTTAAATTCACCCCTGTGAATACTGCTGCTGGGAACACTTCTACTGTGAGGTCTGCTGCCGTGAAAACCAATACTGCTACTCCTGCTGGAACATCATCCGCTCTGAGGATGACCTCACCAACTCAGCGTCTTCAACGCTGTGTTTCAAATGCACTGGTTAAGGAGTACCGTCGCAACGGTACTATCCCAACTCTGGAGGCCGCTCGTCAAGCCCTCCAAGTTAACAATTCTACCTGGTCGTCCGGACAACGGCGACCAGCAATCAAGAAGCAGGCGGTGCTGACTACCGTCTCTAACCGTTTCTGGTCGTTATCCCCGGAACGCAATTTCCATTCACTCCCTTATTCCGAGGAAGTGAATGAGCAGGTCCCGCAGGACCTTAATTCAAAAAGACAGGAGTCCTTCTCAAGGGCTCCCATCAACAATCGCCGCCAGGCTCGTGCGGTAGTGCGCCCTCAACATGATGAGGGTACCGACTCCAGGCGTTCAGCTCAGGTTCCTCGAACCCGAGCAGGCAAGATGAATCGCCAGAGACGGAATCCGGTTAACAATAGGCAGGTTGTCATCCCTGCCATCTCCGGAGAAGTCCACCAACCTAACTTGGTGGCAAACAACGAGCATGCATACACACCTGCCCGTTTTAATCCCGCTGTCCAGCAGACTCGTCTGGCAGCATCAAGCCGATCCCGCCAGGCAATTCCGGCGGAGTACCATAGGCAGGAACATACACCTGCTTATACATCAGCAGTTAGTCAGCAGGCTCGTCTGACTACATATGGTGGATCTCGTCAACCGCGTTTGGCGAAGTGTAATCAGCAGGCACATACACCTGCTAATACTAATCAAGCCTACCAACAGTCTCGTTTGGTAGCGCACGAAGAAGTCAGTCGGAAAGCCCCGACGACAAACAGGAGGCAGACTAAACTCTCTGCCTCCACACTTGAGTACTGTTAGGATTCACTGACAGGAAAAGGAGGACAGGAGCAGGCACAAACACCTACTCCAAGCTCGGAATGGACGTATATCCCAGTTCCGGCGGCTGAAGTCACCAAACATATTTTGTCAATGGTGAAAGAGCAGAAGCAAATTCCTGCTCATATTCTGGATGCTTGCCAGGATATCATAACAGCTTCAGCATCATCTCAGGGACAGACACATAAATCTATCCCTAGCAGTGGAGTGACACATCAACAATTCACTCCGGAACAAACACACACATCTGTTCCAGTCCAAGAGGGTTGTGGGGCCTACTCCCCCATATCATACGGACAACCAAGTCAGGCACATACACCTGATTTGAGCGATGATCGTCAGCCTAACCTGACCATCTTTCCTGATCAGGCACATACACCTGCTCAGAGCAATCACTTTCGTCATCAAGTGATTTCTAAAGCGAGTAAGAAGGCATCTAAGAAAAAGATCCGCCCAGCACAGTCAGGAGATCAAAGGCCAATCTGCAACAAGGCCTTGCTCGATGCTGGAGTTCTTGAAGCCCTCAGACATTTATCTGTCGGAATTCAAGATTCTACTCCCTCAGTTCCTAATAACAGGAACATTAATCCCGAAGGTCTTCAACAGACACTTCCTCATGAAGACTTGCTTCATGAAAATTCGGTCAATCTTGAAGTTTCTTCTTCAGATGAGAACCACAGGAACCCTCTGTGTGGTCAGAAGACCAAGGAGCAAGAGATCTCATCTTTTGCTGTAACCCATCATGAAGGTCCTCCTCATGGTGATGAACTTCGCTGCGAAAGTCCTCTCCGCAGTAGTGATTCACATTGTCTCGAAAATTCTTCAGAAGGCAATGTAGTGACGAGAAAGCCCTCCTATCTCGAGGCACTTGCAAACGTAAAACCAGTCATGTCTGAAGTTTTACTATCGGCAGGTGAAACTCTTTCTCCATCAGAAGATAGCTTGGGGTTCAGGTTATTCTCCGAACCTTCCCTGGGTCATTCATCTTCCAGCATGAATAGTGATTCCTCTACCAATCTTGTTGAATCCGATGAAGCAACAAGGAAACACCAACTCTGGTCCAAACAGGTAGAAGAATCTTCATTTAATGATAAAGAGGAAATGCTGAACATGAGGAAAAAACTGGCAAAAGGTGAAGTACCAGTCATGTTTTGGCATTTGGCTGATTCACAGTATGACATTCCAAAGATGTTGACGGATGATGGAATCCATGATATTCGTCTTAACATATGGAAAACTCTTTTTCAATTAAAGAAGAATGTATTATCTTACGATGAATATGAAAATCATCTTAAGATAATAGAAGGGTTACAACGCCATATTGATTTGGCATCTCTATCAGTCTCTCGGTATCCGAAGGCTGAAAAGCAACAGAGAACCCTTCAACGTTCATGCCTTGGCGCACTAAGAAGATTGCGTCAGTTAATATCCAATGCTCCATCTAATGTTCATATCATAGGATGGGGTGTTCACGGAGCACTACATTTCACAGTGCTTTCCGGTCAGCAGAGCCCGCCGAAAATGGTCTCATGCAATGTTATTGCCCATGGCCGGCCACAGTCAATGGGCTTTGTTCATAATCAAAATATTGCTCGAGATCAAGCTTCAACTAGTTCCTCTCAAAGTCAAGTATATAGAGAACAGGTTGTTGAATTGCTCCTACATCAAGCAGGCGAGAATATTGCACAAGCCTCTCGTCTGGAGCAAACACGTCATCAAATGACAGAAGTTTCGGAAATCATCCAACGGTCTGTTGAAACAGGTGATAAAAGTTGATACAGGTTAATGCATCCAGCTAATTTCCGAACTAAGATTCGCAAGATCAAGAGAGATTTTAAAAAGATCTCAGACATAGCATGTCAAGAGACACCCCAGCTTGCCAGACTGGGGACTTCTCTAACCCAACCCTCAGAATCAACGAATGGGATTCGAGGAGTTGAGCAGAAGCAACAGGAACACCCCCAGTCCACCGGACTGGGGACTTTTTTAAATCTTCAATCCCTCCCTCAGTGAAAGTCAGTATTCTCTCGATTAGGGAATAAGCCTCAAGAGGAACGAAGAGCCAAGATGTCAGGAGATTCTCTCCAAGTGACGGTTCTCCAAGAAATTCCTGAGGGATCAAGTCAACGGAATGCCATGCCTTATCATGGACATAAAAGGAGACAATATCACAGAAATGCTGATAGAAAGGATTCCATGAAATATGCATCCATTAATGTCATCACTGCCGTTGCTGCTGATTCACCAGATGAGGCTCAATCAGAGGGATCAGATGAAGAGGTTCATGCTCAAGAAGTTGCGCACACAGACCTAAATGAAGAAGGTGTGCGCACACGTAATCAAAGGCTTACCCAAAATATGGGTATTCCTTCAAGTAACCCACTTCCCCCTCACGGGCACCGTCCCACCAAACGGCACAGCCTAAACCGGCTAACTTGGCAGAGTCTTTATCAGACGAAGAATTGATCTTTGGTTCTGTTAATATGATTCAATTAACAGATTCATATTCCAGTCTTGATGAGCCTGAATTCCCTGTATCAAATAAAGGAACCCGAGGAAGTTCTGGAGGTTCAGGATATAGGGGAAGACGTGGATCTTTCCGAAGCCACTACTCTAATTCTACCCCTGCTAGCACTGTATATGCAGCAGAAACTCGTGGTAGAGCCCTTCAGCGAGCTCAAAATGAACAAGCAAGTTCTTCTGCCAATGGCCAACTCAGCTTCGGCACAGTTATTTTGGAAGACCGATTAAATGTTCCATCTTCTTTTTCTCAGCAAGTAAATGGATCTAATCAGTCTAATTTTCCAAAACCAAAGATGTTGCCAACTTCAATACAAGAGGCATCAGCTTCCAAAGCATCTGCTTCCAAGATACCTGCTAAACCGCATATTCCTATTGGGAAACGCATGCCTCTAGATCAAAAGTATGATATATTGAAACACTTGGCCCAAGTACCAGCCAAATTATCAATTTTGGATGCTTTGAATCTATCAAAAGATCTTCGGGAAGCACTCATCGAAGCTTTGTCAAGTCCTCTGGAGTTTGAAGCTGAAATTGCTGCAGCTGAAATTTATCACATAGAGAATAATCCTGCAGAATTCCATGCAGTGATATCTTTTACTGATAAAGATGAAGATGATGTTGTGCATGGGCACATAAAACCTTTGTACCTATCTGGCAAAGTCAATGGTATAGATGTTCGAAGAGCTTTTATTGACAATGGTTCAGGAGTCAACCTCATGCCCATTCGCACACTTTGTCGATTGGGCCTCACGGAATCTGATTTATCTCCTTCTACCATGATGTTGCAAGGATATGATAAAAATGAACAAGAACCACTGGGAGAAGTTACGCTCAGAACTCAGTTTGGAGATCTTGTTTCCAATTCGGATTTCATGATTGTTGATCAAGACTCAGCTTTCAATATCTTGCTTGGAAGACCCTGGTTACATCAGCATGCAGCTATTCCGTCATCATACCATCAATGTCTCAAATACTGTTTCGATGGTCAAGTTGGAACATTGTATGGTGATAAGGCCCCGTTCAAAACATGTGAGTCTCAATACATTGAGGCGGAATTTTATCACATGAAGGGAAGAGAAAAATCTACAATGAAGGAAATTACCAAAGTTAATGCTCCATATGGTTTGGAAAAAATTCCAATAAATCCATTTTCACATGTGAGTAAAGATTATGTGTTACCTATCAGTCAAATTGACAAAATAGGCCCAAATCAAAATACTCTTATGAAAAGATCCATAATGTCAATTACGGCAATCGAGCCAGACAATATGGGAGAAATTGGTAACTTACCAAGCAGTGATGAAAGCATAAGTGGTGACGTTTTCATTTCGTCTGCTGAAATCCAACAAGTCTATACTTCGCTAATCAGGCCAGAAGAAGTTATAGCAACACCAGAGGTGAATGTTGATGTCGATTCTCAATCCAGCATCTCCTCTTTATTTCCCAAAGAAGACCCTTTTTCATCAATAGGGTCGGAAATGGAAGCTTCTTCTTCAAAATGTGAAAATTTTGACATCTCTTATGATCATGAGAATTTCGTTTTTTCATCTACTTTGCAAGTAGAAACGGAAGATATAACACATGATGAAGAGGAAGAGGAAGATCTTAGAGATGCTCCTCCAGCATTTGAAGAGGGTATCTCTACCACTGTGGATGAACTCAGAGAAGTAAATCTGGGTACAGAGAAAGATCCACGCCCCACTTTAATTAGTGCGGCCATGACCCTTGAAGAACAAGATATGTATATTTCTTTTCTAAAGCAAAATAAAGATATTTTTGCTTGGAATTATACAGAGATGCCTGGCCTTGATCCTGATGTTGCCACCCATCATTTGGGTTTGCCAAAAGAACATCGAGGATTCAAGAAAGCCGCGAGAAGAACACACCCAACCTATGCTTCCAAAATTGAGGCTGAAGTGGATAAGCTTATCAAAGCTAACTTCGTCAGAGAAGTTCAATATCCCAAGTGGTTGGCTAATATTGTCCCAGTAAAGAAAAAGAACGGACAAATTAGGGTTTGCATCGATTTCAGAGATCTTAATCGGTATTGTCCCAAAGATGATTTTCCAGTTCCGATTACAGAACTCTTAATTGATGCGACGGCTGGATATGAAGTACTTTCTTTCATGGATGGATATTCTGGATATAATCAGATCCGAATGGCCCCAGAAGATGAGGAATATACAGCCTTCAGAGCTCCTCAAGGTGTGTTTTGTTACCGGGTGATGCCCTTTGGTTTAAAGAATGCAGGTGCAACATATCAACGCGCCATGCATCGTATCTTCAAACCTTTTTTAGGGAAATTTGTTGAATGCTATGTAGATGATTTGGTGGTTAAATCCAAACAACGTTTTGATCACGTGGCTGATTTGGAAATCATATTCCACAAGCTTCGACAACATAATTTGAAGATGAACCCCTTAAAATGTGCTTTTGGGGTAACTTCAGGAAAATTCCTCGACTTTGTTGTACGCCATCGTGGTATTGAAGTCGATCCTGAGAAGACCAAATCAATCATTGGTATGTCACCTCCTCAGAATTTGAAAGAATTAAGAGGACTTCAAGGACACTTAGCCTATATTCGGCGTTTCATCGCCAATTTGGCAGGCAAAAGTTTACCTTTTACCAAATTATTGAAGAAAGGAGTCACTTACCAGTGGACTAAAGAATGTCAAGAAGCATTTGATGTTCTCAAGAAATACCTCTTAAGTCCACCAGTACTCATGCCACCTGTTGAGGGTAGACCTCTTATCCTCTATGTGACAGCTTTAGAGCGATCATTGGGTGCCTTTCTCGCTCAAAAGAATGATGCTGGGAATGAAAATAGTCTCTACTATCTCAGTAGAACTATGCTTGAAGCAGAAACCCGGTATTCGAGTATTGAAAAGTGCTGCCTAGCATTAATCTTTGCAATTCAGAAACTGAGACACTACCTGCAACATCACGAGGTCCAATTAGTATCTCGTAATAATCCACTCAAATTCATCCTTAGTCGTCCAATGCTTACAGGACGTCTGGCAAGGTGGGCGGTTATTCTACAGCAGTTCGACATTCAGTATGTGTCTCAAAAGGCAAATAAGGGCCAAGCTCTGGCTGATTTCCTGGCTGAACACCCTTCAGTGGAAGACACGTATTCAGATATCGAACTCCCTGATGAGGAAGTTTTTTCTATTCAAGAGAATCCTCAAACATGGGAAATGTATTTTGATGGTGCTTCTAGAAGTCCAAAAGGGAAGAAAATGGAAAATCCTAAATTCAACAAAGTTGGTTTAGGAATTGTGCTCATTTCTCCAGATAAGGCAGTGTTACCTTATTCCTTTTTGTTGTGGGAAGGTGGTACCAATAATGAAGCTGAATACCAAGCTCTCATTGCAGGCTTGGAGTTAGCGCTTCAAGCACAAGTGAATCACTTAAAGGTGAAAGGTGATTCAGACCTGGTAATCAAACAAGTCAATGGGGATTATGCCATCAGAAAAGAAGAATTAATCCCTTTGTATGATTACGTCAGAGAGTTAATGTCGGAATTCCCTTCAGAACCGACATTTTCTTATGTCCCAAGATCACAAAATGCTCAAGCAGATGCACTGGCTAATATAGCCACAGAATTAGCAGATCCAAATCGGGACGAGACAACCATCTGTATTGCCCACCGTCGTGCAATTTCACCTTATGTTCAAGTCAGAACAGAGGAAATTAATGAAATTAGTCCCATTCCTGAAACGTATGGTCATACTACAGGATGTATGTCACCTATCAGGGAATACCTTCAAAATGGAACACTTCCACCTGATAGAGCCGAAAGAGAACAAATTCGGCGACGTGTGGTCAATTTTACTCTTTATGGTGGTCCAAACCACCTCGAGAAAATTCTCTACAAACGTGGTTTTGATGGAGTTCTCTTTAGATGTATTGATGGTGAAGAGACAATGGCTGTCATAAAAGAAGTGCATGCAGGAGTCTGTGGTGCCCACCAGTCTGGACATAGATTGTCTGATCAAATTCGAAGACTTGGATACTTCTGGCCTTCAATGATACAAGATTGTGTTAATTTCACAAAGAAGTGTCATTCATGCCAAGTATATGCCAATTTCATTCATCAACCTCCAGAGTTGCTTCATACAGCTAAATACTCATGGCCATTTTCCACATGGGGAATGGATGTGGTAGGACCTTACCCTTCAGCTACGGCCAAGCAGTTTAAGTACATTCTTACTGCTACTGATTTCTTTTCCAAATGGGCAGAGGCAGTACCTCTCAAAGAAGTCAGTTCTAAATGCATTGTTAGCTTCATCAATTCTAACATAATTACTAGATTTGGTGTCCCTCATACCATATTGACAGACAACGGCACCAACTTCTGTTCTACTGAGGTAAAGAGATTGTATCAAGAATACAACATTAAGTCCAACCATTCATCTCGATATCATGCAGCGGCTAATGGCCAGATAGAGGCCTTCAACAAGACTCTTTCAAATATACTGCAAAAGATGGTGGATAAAGATAAGAGGTCATGGCCTGATAAACTCTTTCATGCTTTATGGGCTTATCGGACTACCACTCGCAATGCAACGCGGTCTACTCCTTATTCATTGGTATATGGAACAGAAGCAGTCTTGCCAATTGAAGTTCAATTGCCCTCACTCAGAATAGCCATTTGTGATCAGTTATCAACAGATGAGCAATCCCAAAAGCGGTTGAATGAATTGGAACAGTTAGATGAGAAAAGATTGTGCACTTTGCACCACTTGGAAATCTATCAGAATCGAATAGCACGAGCTTTTAACAAAAAAGTTCGTCTTCGTTCATTCATTCAGGGAGAATTGGTATTGGTTCTCAGAACACCAATGATACCAGGAAAGAAGCCTCCCAAGCTTGAACCAAAATGGGAAGGACCTTATTCAGTACATAAGGTCTACTCCAATGGAGCGTATTCTCTGATTTCAATGGATGGAGAACACATCACGACTCCAACTAATGCCAGATTTCTGAAGAAGTATTTTGTATAAACACAAAATATTGTTCCCAGAACTAAGACTTACAATTGGTTCATACAGAAAAGGTCCGGTATGACCTTAAACTACACCATGGTCCAGTATGACCTTAAACTACAACTTCGTCCAACATGACGTCAAACTGTGTCACCTTCAATGTCCGAGATGACATTAAACTAAATTTTGTCCCTGCAACATGACATTAAACTGTGCAGCACCAATAGTCCTAACTGCAAGACTTTAAAATGCATAGTCCCTGATTTTGTCCTACATGACAATAAACTGTATAGAAGTTCCTATATTTTTGTCCGAGATGACATTAAACTATATTTTGTCCTAGCGACATGACATTAAACTATGTGGCACTTTCATCGTCCAGCATGACGTTAAACTGTGTTAAGTCCCTTATTGTCCTACATGACTCTAAACTGTATTCTGTCCGAGATGACATTAAACTATATTTTGTCTTAGCGACATGACATTAAACTGTGTGGCACTTCCAACGTCCAGCATGACGATAAACTGTAAAAAGATCAGAACTGATATCCTCATATTGATTCACCTTAGTCTTAGCTACATGACTTTAAACTGTACAGCATCAGTTCGTCCTTGCTATATGACGTTAAAACTATACAGCAATGGTCCAGTATGACTTTAAACTGCAACTTCGTCCCACACGACATTAAACTGTGAAAAAGTTCCATAAACAGTCCAGCATGACCTTAAAACTGCATCATTCCTGGTCCATGTATACGACCATAAACTATTTGCAAATATGTCCAGCAAGACGTTAAACTGTGACGTCCTAACTACATGACGATAAACTGTATAAAAGTCTCTCACGTCCGGAAAGACGTTAAACTGTATAATCATCAAAAGTCCAGCATGACATTAAAACTGCACAATCCCCCTTTCGTCCAATATGACGTTAAACTGTATTGTCCCCATCGTCCTAACTACATGACGCTAAACTGTACAGAAAGTCCTTAATATGTCCTACATGACATTAAACTGTGCATCGTTAAGGTTATTATTACCTCTTGTTTCTCACACCGAGTATGACTCACGTGAGCTTAGAGCGAACATCAACCATAACACTCCCTTTGGGCCACTAACCATGTGTAAGTCCCAACAATTTTTTTTATTAGATCATTGTCCACAAGAACAACTTGATCATTGATTCATTCTTTAATTGAACTACACGGACTTTGATCCTTGCCGTCCAGGCTGGGTATGTAGGCAACCTCCCAAAGGTTCAAGCCCAAAAACAATATCTTCACATTGGTTCACCACAATCTCATATGATGATGATTTGTGAAACCACCCCTGGAATCAATATCTTTACATTGATTCACTTTCGTCCTTGTTATATGACGTTAAACTATACAACACTTTTGTCCGGTACGACAATAAACTACAATATTCTTTGATTTCCTCATTTGAGAAGGAACCATTATTAACATTGATTCTCTTTCAATCATGGTTTTCATTTTCAAAAAGGCTACGTGCATACATGGTAATGCCTGAACTTTTTATCTTAGGTTAAACCATCATTGCACTAAAGTCCCCTTTTTACCCTTCACATGTACGAACCAAATTTGTACAAAGGGTAGCTCTAGAACTACGTGGAATTGATTCCCATCCTTATGGGATACGTAGGAACATTCGAGTGTCCCTCGAATCCAGTCCCAAGTCTTTTGGGCCTAACCCCAAATTTCACTTTCAGTCCCTTGGCTGAAAAGTCCTCATGAAGACACACACTGTGTATTCATTATTATGGTCCGAATTCTATGACCCTAAACTAAGATTACTCATACTTTCGTCCTGCACGACGTTAAACTACATTTCAAGAACTACGTATGGCTTGATTCTCATTCTTATGAGATACGTAGTGAAGTCCAAGTTTCAATTCAGGACCCAGCCACAACATGATTATGGTTTTCATTGACCTATGTATCTCTATATACATTGGAAAATACCCATATTTATGTATTATAATCCTAACCTTAAATATTTTCAGATCTTCATAACCCTTTTCATGACTTCTAGTCACAAAAATGTCAAACTTATGAGAATTCTTTTGCCTTACTATGCAGCACGTGCCCATAGGTGGCCTTGCATAAACAGTCCACATAAAAGACTTGTCAGCCAAGAGATGCTATTTATTTGACCATGCAGCCAATGCCCATAGGTGGCCCTGCATGTTTTCAACCCCCTAACGGGTTTGTTAAATAATAGTAACTTCATTCTTGGGAAGAATGCCTCTTTTGTCCTTATTTGTCTTAAACGACAGTATGTAGGGATCCGCAAAAATAGCCATCCTTAACGTATTTGTCCCATATCCTTTTTCATGATCTGAAAGTATTCAAGTCTATGGTTTATTCTTCTTCCCTACGTTTGGGTCAGATCTTCGTATGAGTGATATTCATCCAGTTCTTCGATATTCTTGTTTGGAAATATCTTCTCCATATTCAAGTACATCTTTCCATACAACAAACTCTATGCTTTAGAAAATTTGAATCTCCATAAACTTTCACTGGCTTTTATCACTAGGAAAGTAAATTTTTGGGAGTTCTTTTGCCTGACTATGCAGCACGTGCCCATAGGTGGCCTTGCATAAACAGTCCACATAACAGACTTGTCAGCCAAAAGATGCTATTTTATTTGACTATGCAGCCAATGCCCATAGGTGGCCCTGCATATTTCAACCCCCTAACGGGTTTTGTTAAATAATAGTAACTTCATTCTTGAAAACTACTTCTTCTAATGCTATTTAGCTCTTTTTCATATCATTCCTCAGATTCAAATATTCTTAAGCCATAGTTTACATTTTTTCCCTCATACTTGAGTATGGTAAATATGTTTTCAGATAAATTGTCAAGGAATTGAATCCATTTTAATCCATTTTCGGTCAAAGCTATTTCGACCTTAAACATTAGCCCCTTTATGTCCGGCTTGCATGACTTTAAACTGCCCACACAAAAGACAGAGGAACTATGAATAAAAGTCACGTTCCAGCTCACTAAATATACATTTTTTGTATGATTTAGGTAATATTGAGCAGTTAAAAGGTTCAAAGTTTGTAGGGTTATTTGTAATAATCCTAGTAAAAATCAAACTATGCTTACTAAGCCCATTGGCTTAAGTAAATTTGAAGCAGGTAATGAAAGAATGCAAGTACAAATGATTGAAGACAAAAGTGCTTTTCATTGATACACAAGAGATAGAAGGACATCCACAGACTGGAGTCTCTTCTCTTTTTTTCAAGAATTACAAGAGGCTTTCAACATAACACTTCATTTGATTTGCGTCATCCTGAGCTTCATCAGCAACCACTTGGAATTCATTCATTCAACTGGATACAATAAGAGATGCAGTGATACCAGCTCTTCTTGGAACAATTGTAAAAGGATGTTCTTGAGTGCGGTTTGAGAAAATTTTCTGCTGATCAAACAGTGACTCTGTTTCTGTCCAAGAGACTTGGAAGATGGATACGTGGGTTTGAGAATGGAGCATTGGAAGTAAAGTGCCATTTGGAGAGAGTAATCTTTTCAGATATTGCTCTAATACCATGTTTGTCTTCTCTCCACCAACCGGCAGTGGAAAACATTTCAGCCCATGGGTTTGCCATTTTCATATCTGCCAAGGAATGACATGGAGGAAGAATTTGAAAGTTCACACCATTGTTGTTACTCTTAATGCACAGCATAACCGAAATAGAGAAGTAGCAGTGCAGCTGCATCTCAGGTGTATAATTGTTTGCATTTGGAACATTGACTCCTTGCAGATGACCATGACCACACAGAAGCAGATGGATGCTCTGTGGAAAAATAGGATGATATTTCTTCAAGTACTTAGCCAAATCTGGGAGAGTGCTGTCGCAGATATCATAATAATCATGGCCAATAATGTTCATCATATCATCAATCCGCTTGCTAGCCAGTTCATCAGCCGTTCCAAATCCCTTGGGAACCATTGAATCTGCACAAAAGTTGAACAAATTAAACTCTTAAATGGGTTTATTTTTCATAAAATTTGTGAAAGAATTCGGGAAAAATGGCTACGGCATTAAGGCGCGCAAGTATGGAGATATCGCGCAAGTGTCTTGTGTACCGCACTAGTTTTTGACGTGCAAGTATAAACCGCGCAAGTACAAATACCTTTACAGTGGCGCGACATCGAGGAAACCCTAGAAAACAGAGCAACTTGCGCGGTCAAGGTGACCTGCGCGGCGAGAGCTCGAGAAGGGATGATGTCCGGAAATCCGGATACATGTACGGAGGTGAAGCCGTGTATTTATAAGCTCGGAAGCCTACCTGCGCGCCGTACCCAGAGCAATTAAGGCATGCGCGACGCACACTTGCGCGCCACCCACTGACGCTGAAAGACTTGCACGCCCTCCCTTTTCCTTTTGAGGAATTCAATTTCCTCAGAGTCAAATCCTCATTTTCTCTCTGGATCCAACTCTGAGGGGGGACTTTTGTTGACGCTCCTTTCGTCACAGAATCTAAAGTTCGGAAAAGGGAATATCTGAGCTCAAAGTGATTAATCCTTTGAAGAAACATCAAAAATCGACAAAGGGATACAAAAGGAGAACATTGCCCATGTATCGCGCGCAACTCCTCAATACTTGCGCGACTCCTCATGTTCGTGCAAGGGACTTGCGCGACATATCTGGTAACCGCCCAGTAACCGCCCGGGGTCTTCATTTGCCTATAAATAGACCCTGTGGGCCCCCCATTCGAGAGGATCTCTTTCCAGAAACTCGGATCAAAGCTCCCGACGCCCAAGTCTCTTCTCAAAGCTTCCGAAACACTTCTAAGGTAATATCTTACCTAGAACGGAAGATCTAAAGAGAAGAAGGAAGGCCCAAGTGTTAAAACGTATCAAACACTTGCGCGCCAACTTAATTCCTTCAATATAACTTACGCGTCCCTTCTCTGGAAGAACATCAAGAGGATTATAAAGGGTTTAATAAAGAGTCGCTCAAGTATTTCAACTCTGGTTGAAAATCGCGCAAGTATCCCTCATGTCGCGCAAGTATACTTGCGCGACCAAAACTTGCGCGCCGCCGCAGGACTTGCGCGACCTCCAACACTTGCGTGCCCCTAGCTTTTTGGGTGCCCATCTTGCCAATTTTTACCCCTCTTAAGCCATTTCACCCTTCCTATTCAAGATTCAGTCTTCAAGATACTCTTCAAAAGCCATTTATGGCATGATTTCTTGATTTGACATCCTTATCTGAAAGGAATTCTGTGAAATACCTCTCAACACCCAGTGATTTAAACATCTTTATGTCACCAAAGATTGAGAGTTCATTCATTTCAACCTCATCCTTTAAGATGAGAGAATCCCTAACCTGGGTCTCCTTTTCAGGAATAAGACTCAGTCATAACCTTGGGCTTCCTTTTCAGGAGTAAGCCCCAAGTCCCCTAACCTAGGCTTCCTTCTCAGGAATAAGTCCTAGTCATAAATCTTGGGCATCTTTCTTAAGAATAAGCCCCAATCAAGTCCTTTAATCTTGGGCATCCTCCTCAGGAGTAAGCCCCAAACCTTAATCCCTAACCTGGGTCTCCTTTTCAGGAATAAGACTCAGTCATAACCTTGGGATTCCTTTTAAGGAGTAAGCCCCAAGTCCCCTAACCTAGGCTTCCTTCTCAGGAATAAGTCCTAGTCATAAATCTTGGGCATCTTTCTTAAGAATAAGCCCCAATCAAGTCCTTTAATCTTGGGCATCCTCCTCAGGAGTAAGCCCCAAACCTTAATCCCTAACCTGGGTCTCCTTTTCAGGAATAAGACTCAATCATAACCTTGGGCTTCCTTTTCAGAAGTAAGCCCCAAGTCCCCTAACCTTGGCTTCCTTCTCAGGAATAAGTCCTAGTCATAAATCTTGGGCATCTTTCTTAAGAATAAGCCCCAATCAAGTCCTTTAATCTTGGGCATCCTCCTCAGGAGTAAGCCCCAAACCTTAATCCCTAACCTGGGTCTCCTTTTCAGGAATAAGACTCAGTCACAACCTTGGGCTTCCTTTTCAGGAGTAAGCCCCAAGTCCCCTAACCTAGGCTTCCTTCTCAGGAATAAGTCCTAGTCATAAATCTTGGGCATCTTTCTTAAGAATAAGCCCCAATCAAGTCCTTTAATCTTGGGCATCCTCCTCAGGAGTAAGCCCCAAACCTTAATCCCTAACCTGGGTCTCCTTTTCAGGAATAAGACTCAGTCATAACCTTGGGCTTCCTTTTTAGGAGTAAGCCCCAAGTCCCCTAACCTAGGCTTCCTTCTCAGGAATAAGTCCTAGTCATAAATCTTGGGCATCTTTCTTAAGAATAAGCCCCAATCAAGTCCTTTAATCTTGGGCATCCTCCTCAGGAGTAAGCCCCAAACCTTAATCCCTAACCTGGGTCTCCTTTTCAGGAGTAAGACTCAGTCATAACCTTGGGCTTCCTTTTTAGGAGTAAGCCCCAAGTCCCCTAACCTAGGCTTCCTTCTCAGGAATATGTCCTAGTCATAAATCTTGGGCATCCTTCTTAAGAGTAAGCCCCAAGTCTCTTAAAATTTCTCTTAACCAGTCACAAATTATCTTTGATTTGGGTTTCCTTTTCAGGAATAAAACCCAATCATAAGTCCCTTCCTAACTTGGGCATCCTCCTTAGGAGTAAGCCCCAAGATTAGAGTATTCAAATCTCCATGAAGCACATATAACTTTGTGGACCCTGTTCTTGGATTTTCTCCCTAAAAGTAAATCCTAAACCTTTGCCTATCTGGGCAGTCATCTATACATAAGCCCCAAAACAAAATTCTTATGATTGCATCTTTTACGGCACAATTGTCTAAATTTTACCAATACCTCTTGTTTCTCACACCGAGCATGACTCACGTGAGCTTAGAGTGTAAAAGTAATTATGACATTCATCTTTGAGCCATCAATCATAAAACATCATATCCCATTCCTCGAACTACGTGGGTTCTGATTCCTTTTTTCAAAACAAAGGATACGTAGGTAGCCCATTCATGGGTTCGATCCCAACATTGAAATAATCTCTGTCCTTCTGAATGACGATAAACTTCAAGTGCCCCACTGAGTGGCTTTAAAACCAGCCTGGTCATCAAAACGACCAAGAGACTTTTATATAAATGTTTTGAAGGATACCATTGACCAAGAATCTCTAAACAAATATAGATGATTCTATATTGATGAAGAACCTCGAATACATATAAAATATTCTCTAAATTTCTTGCATATTTAATCATTGATTGTTAAAACTAAAGGAAAGCTCATTTTATACTTGGTAATGTAATAAGGATTCACGAACTTAACTTAAATCTATAAAGAGAGTCCCGGAGTAGACAATAATTCCCCTCAAAAAGGTGTGATGAGTCCGACCTCCCATCCTCTCGACCAATGCAAATTCCTAAGCCTCATTTGCCCACAAGCTAATGAGCGCCTGCCTTTGGAAAGTAGGTCCAAACGGATGTGGAATCATTGGATGTTTCCGGTTCTACGAACAAACCCGTTAGAAACCGATCGGAACGTTTGAATCTCCCGTCCAGGAGGTCATCCCCGGATTCCGCGCGAAACAATCATAACCCATTAATTCATTATGTTTAAATCAAATATCCAATCAACATCATTTACCACCAATTTATAGTCCCATTAATTGACCACGTTAAAAAACCTAATTTCTCATCTTTTCCATATTAAAAACATTCCATAAATTAATTAACTAGTTAATTAATCCAATTCCACCAATTCTAATTTACCTAATTTAATCTAAATCATTATCGTAAGGAATTTATGTTAAATCAATTCAATAAATAATGTTACTTTCCAATCATGTAAATTTCAATTTCACAATTAAATTCATGTAATTATATCAATACTATCATATTTGAAATTTAGAAAATATACCTTGATATTGATGATGAATGCATTCCAATAGGTATCCCGAAATTGAAGAAGAATGCTCATTTTCAACATAATGAATGAGATATAGATCAAAAACCAAGATCCATGTTCAAATGGAATGGATCTACCAAAACCTAGAACTATATCCATCATCAAACGGGTAATAAACCTAGGAAATACATGACAGAATTATGGGAGAGAGTGAGTAAACTAATAAGGATAAGAATCACTCACTAGGGAGGTGAAGATCATCAATTCTAGATTTCAATTGAAAATAACTATGGTTGTATGGACTTATAATCCATCAGATAATTTTAAAAAATGAGATAAATTATTTAAGTTTGATTTAGAAAGAGTATGGGGGTCTATGGTTGGGGGGGTCATGAATTTTTAATATTATTTTTAGGGGTTAATATTCTAGGATAATTTTTTTGGGTATGAGGATTAAAATTTACCCTAATCATGCTCCTTACAGTTTTCTTCCTCCCAGTTGTCTACATAACTACTACTAGGAGGATGCAAGGATTGTAAAAGTGTGCAAAAACTGCACATTCACCATCTTCTGAGGGTTGCATTATTTTTTGGGGCTAGGTGTGTGTTTTGGGAATGTCATACAGAAATAGTGCACTGTCAACCCCCTAAGAAAACATTAAAATTTCATTGAAACAAAATAAATATATATGTCAATCTAGAAAAAACACAAAACAAGGGAATGTGATACTTGAAAAGAAGCTTGATATATCTCTACAGAAGGGTAGGATTTTATATAATCAAATGGTGGAAACCCATATATATTTATTTACCAAATATCCCAATCACTCTTTATTCATTTAAAATGAGTTCTTCTTTTGGGGAAAACATGTAGGGGAACCATACCTAAACCCCAAATACATTCAATAAGTGGACTATTCTTCACACCAACAATGGTCTAAAAATTATATTTATAGTGTCCCGACCAACCATAACCCTTCCCAAAATCACCCCATACATTTTGGACATAACCCATGGCATGAAACCCATCAGAAAACCCATTTGAGGACATTAAAACCCTCTAAATAAAATTATGATTCTTAAGTTTCAAATCACACAAAACATTAAATTCAAAATTAAAATTCCACTGAAATATCACATATTTAATTAGTTTGAAATTTACATGGGGTATTAAATGTTTAGAAAAACCTATTTAATAGTGTTTAGTTTTAATTATTGAGAATTAAAATATTTTGATAATTATAAAATTGTGAGTCTGAATCTATCTATATAGATTACGTTTAGTTATTCAACTATCAGATATTTGGAATTATTTTAAGGTGAAAATTTTGGGTGAAGAGGTTGAATTTTGACACATAGATTGAATGATGCTTGGGATATTTCATTAGTATGTAATTTATTTATGAGATCATTATAATTAAGAAGTATTCATTGTTAATTGGTTGGTTTTCAATAAATGGGTTATTTTAATTAATTGATGGAATTTTTATATTGTAATGATGTTGTGGTTAAATCCTATATCATGGATTTGGTTTATTGGTTAATTTTATGACCAAAGATTTTAATTATATATCATTAGAAGCATTTTGTATATATTAGAGATATAAAATTTTTATGTAATTAATTGTGCTAGAAAAATAATCCATATATTCATAGATACATAATAGTTTTTCAATTTTTTTATAAAATTAAACATGTTAATACCTAATTTATATATTAAAACATGTCATAGAATAGACAAGTTAGTTTTTTTATGGTAAAAATATCCTAAAATTTTTAACTGAGAGGATGTTTTATGTTTTTGTTTTTAAATATTTGCACTGACCAAACTAAACAATAGATTTCCTAATCTTCACTATGATGGTGTTCACTCCCGTGAATATCAAATATAAATTACATATTCATCCATCTTATAATTCAGATAACGTACCATTCATGAATCTTTAGGTGGCGTAGAAGTTAATTTTTTAATTGTTTTGGGAATACTTGGTGGATAAATGATGTTATAACATCATTATATTTTTTTAAAATCTATGGTACCCTGTAATCATATTGTTTCCTAATTTTAAAATTTTATATCTTTCAATGATCAATATTAAGTGTGTATGTGTGTGAATAAAGCTTTATTTTGTTTTTGATGATATATTATTGCATTTTTTATGAAATATTATTGGAATATGGGTTTCTTTCCAGAAATTTTCATCTATTGATGATATTCTAATTAATTAATATTTACTTGAGTGGGTAATTTTGATTTTATTTATTGTTTAACTATGATGATTAAATTTTAAAAATATTAGTTTCTCAATGGGTAAAATGATGTTATTGTAGAAATTAATGAGGTAGTAAATTAAATATCATATAGATTTAAATATCATTGGGATTACATGAAATATTATTATTATTATTATATTTATCCCTATTTTTAAATGATCTTATATAGGAATAAATATTTTAATTCAATTTTGGATATTATGTTTTATGTATTTTAATTAACATTGATAAATACAATTAATAAATTAAATTGGAAATAATGTTTTATGTTTAAAAAAATGATCCGTAGTTTAAATGAAATAATTAGAATCATTTGATATAAATCCCTATAAAATTATTATGTTTTTAGAGATTAGTTTATTAAAATAAGAATTTTATAGGTAACAAAATTATATATATATATTTAGTATGAGAATGATTGATAGTTTTACATGGCTATGGTAGATGAAATTAATTTGAATGGTTTTTTTGGAAGGTAATATGGACATGGAGATTTAAATGAAGTTTGATAGTTTTTGTGGATATAATAATATATTGAAATTATTGGATATATATAGTATAATTTAATCAGAATGTGTTTTAATGGGATCAATGGGGGTATTTATTTGACATATTAGTTGTTGACAATGATTATGTTGTAATTTAATTTAAAAAATATATTAACTTTAATATAGAAGTGAATTATATGAAATTATCATTACTATAATAATTTTTACGTATTTTTTAAGGATGTTTTTTGTTTAAAATGAGATAAATTGGATTTTGTTTTGGAATATTAAGTTGTATAAATGATATGTATTTTTTATTTTCTTGTTGTGTTATTTTGTTTTTATAATTGGAAACCGTTTTTGTTGTGAGGTAGTGACAATGTGGTGAATGGATGTTATACAAGTATTATATTTTGAAGGGGAAAATATTTTTGGGATTAAAATTATAATATATTTTGTTATTGATTTTTTATTATATATACACCTCAAACTGACATGAATAATCCTATTGAAATACATATATAGTTTGGGTACCATATATTACACCAAAATCCCTGATCTATGACATGACCGACATCCACATGCATTATTCCTAGGCTAGTAATAAAGATGAGGATCACCCTTAATGATATTATCTAGTAGTACATTCATTAGTGACTATCACCAAGGGTATAAAAGAAATAAATGGTGTGCCCTATAATTATTAACGAAGTTCCTTGATGGGAGAAAACATTCACAAAATAAAATTCCTAACAATAACAAAAAATATACAACCCGAATACATGAGTGAAATTTTATAAAATAAATTTGAAAATATAAACTATATGAACATAATCCAATAAATTACCCAAAATACAAGAAAAATATTTTATAAAATGTATGAGATACTAATTCTTAGTTATACTACTGAAATGTAATAGTATAAAAAATAATATTTTAGCATATACAAGTCGGGAGAATACTAATATGAATAATACTGTCCACCCAAAATACTCTCTTCAAAATGTGAATGTTGAATAATTAATTTTAATGAATAAATATATTTAACCCATTTTTTAAATATGTTGGTTAAAAAATATGTCATCCAACCTGATGTTACAAGACCCAACAATTCAATGAAATGTAAAATTGTATTTCATAATATATATATATATATATATATTAATGATAACCAAAATATATTTACACATTAAAATAGTCACCCTACCCTAACGTTGTATGTTATACTACACCCATCCCCACTATATCTTAACCATAAGATCAAGGAAACCCTAAAACGAATACATGATCATCTCATTCTGCACCACATGACCATATATCTGAAACATATCGACATACTAATATCCTTATGACCATAACCAATTAGTCGATTTTATGGTAATCCTACCCCTATATAATTAATGATTCCAGTAGTCCTCGCAATCTAAGAATTTACCATTTTCATAACCATAGTTTACATTTCCCGAAAAAAATTATATCCTACAATATCTAGCCACAATAGATCATAAAAATATGAATTAAAATACCGTGTGACATCATTTCTTGAATGAGTGAATACACTATTTTTCCATCATTAAATATTGGATATTCATGAAATCTATTTTATGAATTGAAAAGATAATAATGAGGGAAGTGCAGTCAATGATCCATATCCATAGTATCGTTTTAGTGTGAAACCACATTGATTGAACGTCTATATGTGTGTTAAATTTTCAACAAGTTAATTCTCTGATTCATATGACATCAAAAATAATAATAACAATACATAAAATAATTATTCTAATTGACACTATCCTACAGTAGACTTGGAATATTACTAATGCTGCTCCAAGAAAACAAGATTCCAACTATTGGGCTAATAATCAAACACTCAACTATTCATATAACTAAGGTAACCCAAACATTTTATACAAAAATATAACATGATATTAGTTTAGTATTCATCATAAACACTTATTATATACACTAAAAATACAATGTCTTAATTTACATAGAATTTTTTATAGATAATAAACTATTATATAAAATATAAAAATAATATCTAACTAAGATAATCACAACTAGAATCCTTCTTAGGAATACCAAAAAATACTCATCATATCATATGGAAAATGAAACAGAAATATGGGTGGTATTAGATTATCAATAAGGGTGTAGAATGATGAGGAGGTGGGGAAATTGGATTTTCATTTAGAAGCTACATAAGAGTTGGACTGGATACATAATTTTTTATATGTATCCCAACATTATAAGTATCTCACTGACCCATATCAGGTCTTCAGCTAGAAGGATACTGATTTGTTTCATTATTTATCAGTGACAGAGCATCCAATCATGATTTTAAATTTTTTGAAAATGTAACTTCATGGGAGGACAATACCATTGATCTTTGTGTTATGGATGTATGGATTTTATTTTTAAAATACATAGTGGTGTGAGTAATAGATGAGAGAGAAATGAAATCATCTATTTTATATAGTTGTATATTTACATGATATCTAGGGATAAAATGATTCAATTATAGTGAGGTTGTAACATCTTGTAACTTAATTTAAGATATTCATTATCCCTAGATGTTATATATTATTGGTTGGGTGTTTTTTCTAGATGTTTCAAGACAAACTGAATGAAATTTGGATGACCATTCATTTTTCATTTTTGGGGAAGGATTGCAGAAATACATGCGGATTAGCCTATAAAACCAAGTACCTTTTGATGGTTCTATAGTGGGACCTTATAGGTTTTCCAAAACATGCGTCCATACCCGCCAAACCGTTTACCACTAGGAATTGTCCATTTAAACTATTGGTGCATGGTTAACCAAACTACGTTACCAACAAATAAAAACTATTCACCCATAGATAATGAGTCCAAAGGGGGTGCACATTTAGGTTTCATTGTTTTTCGAACAATGTGGACATCCCAAAGAATCCATACACACAAAATATTAATTACCCTAGAAATTAAATGAAAACAACTAAACCACTTAGATTTGGATCTGAATCACCCCATTCTTCCATAACATGATTTTTATCATCATTGAAGGATCAAAATAATTTATTTGGATACTCTAACATCATTCTTTTGAGAATCTAATTTTATTATTGATGATATTATCCAAATCCATTATGTGGATATCCTCTTGTGTGATTTATTTAGAATTATATTTTTAACTTATCTAGAGTTTCATAGATCATCATATAATTAAAGGATATAAACTAAATTTTTTGATCTTGATTCAATATCAAAGTTATATATGTTCTTCACCTATTATCTTTTATGTTATTTATAATATGGGTGTTGATCATTGGATTTTCATTATTAAAAGTAGGTGGTTCTATATGAGATTTTATATAAAATTCAATCCTTGAATTTTTTGAATTTTTTGAAAATGGATTTTGATAATTTTGTAAAACACATATTTGATATTAATTGTAAATTGAATTTGAAATGGTATGGTTTTTTAGAAAAACACATATTCCAATGGAATATGAAATTTGGGATCTATTTTGAGGAATATTGAATTTATGAAATGATTTCATATTTGTTTTTAGAAAATTGATTAAATTGAAATGGTGAAAACATTATTATTTATATGGGATTGAAATGGAATGAAATGTTTAAAAAACTGGTTCTATTTTTGAAATTGATTTGTCAAATTAAGCAGAAAATATGGAATTGAATTGAAAATAATGATTTCATTGAAATAAATTTATTTTCTAAGTATTTATTGATTGATTGATAACATGATATCCAAGGTAGTTAGTGGGTTATTTGGGAAAATCACACCAGGATATTGATCCCATAGCAATGGATTGATAAACCATTTTTGACATTATTATTTACCATGGGATGTTGATTAGTCCACTTAGTCTTGAGCTCATGGTACGTGTTCATACATGTATATATGTGATCATCGATTTGAGAACATTGAGTATCTTCTAACAAAAAAACAAATGTACATCTATGAATAACAACATGGAGGTTTTTTATGATTTGAATAAATATTCCATTGATTATATTCCTATTTTACTCATCCTAAATTATTTATATAAATGATTTTTCAAAAAATGTTTATTTTATAATTTTTTAAAAAAAATTCGATTTATAAAAATAATTATTTATTATTTTGAATGTGGAAATGATATGTTATTTAAAAAATTTATTTTTTTTAATAGAAAATTATTTATGCTTATTATTATTTCATATATAATGGAAAAATTGATGAGACACTAATGGGATTTATATATCACACCATACCGTAACATCCAATGGTTTGTAGACTCTCTAATTCTATGTAATAGAAAAGGGAATGAGATACTTGGAGGTGGATGATGTTATTTATCCATTGGAACATGGAGTTGTGAATATGAACGATGGATTATTTATCCACATGTTAACCATTTTTTAGACTTTTTATAGTCATTTATGGTTGTTTTGGTAGATATATCATTTTGTTTTTTATCTATGTTTTTATGTACTTTTATAAATATTATAATAATTGTAGATTCTGAATGAGTTGTGTTGATATACCGACTTCTATCCTATTAAAATTTTCAATTTTTTAGAAAAATTATTTAAACATTATGCTTGTATAATTTCAGGTGCTTGTCTCCAACCCATGGGGATCTGTAACTATGTTGACCATTTTTTTAATTACACAATATTTAATGATTTGTTATAAAAGACTAAAATTAATATGTCCCAAATTATTGAAAATAATATTGTATTTGGGAATTGGATACATATATAAAGAATAAAATAAAAAATACATCATCATTACTAAAAACATCCTTAACAAACTCACACTTTAAACTACACGGTGTAATATGGGGAAATACATCAGAAATGTATGAGATATAAATCCAATTAAGGGAATAAAAATGGAATAAAATGGAGAAGGTAAAACATTTTTGAAAATGGGAATATCACTAGGGGATAAAAAATGGTGAAAATCATAAAAATGACCAACGAGACATAATATTCCATGATAACAAAATGAAATCATGGGAAATGCGGGAACAACATAAAACAATGAATCATAAACATCGACCATGGAAAATTTCCAAAACATAATGATGGAAAACATCCCATAATGAAATTAGGTTTACTCCCTATCCAAACATGAAGTCTCATTAGAATGATCATTACCCAATTAATTGGATTTGTATATAATTATGGTCACACCGATAAAATTCATTTAATTCTCATGGTTTTGTGTTCCACTAGATCATAAAACATTAAATCATTTATAAAAACATTTTATTATATGATCATGGATTTTGGAATAAATTATTAAAGGTAAAAAATAAATAAGTATACGTGCATATAGTTTAACACCCATGAATGAAAATGGGTATGGGTATTCACTTCACAATAGTTTGACAAGGAAAATTGTGGTCCAATTTTTACAGTATAACAACATCACATAAAAATTCTTTAAAAGGTTTGATCTGAGGGATAGGGGTATCTCATAATTATAATAGAAACTGTAGAGTAATAGGTAAATAGAGGGAAATATTCAAAAAATAGTAATTTGAAATTTAATTCAAAAGATACTGAAGAATCCTAAATTAAGAGGATAAGGAAAAGGTAACTTCATCTGAGATTTTGACACCAAATGATTTGGAGGGGATTCATGGGAGACTGAGGGAACCATGTGACGACTCTAGAGACATTATGGATGTTTGGGGAAATTCATCATGGATTTTTATTGTAGATAAATTCATACATGTGTGGTTTTATATTGGAAAATATGTGGGAATGCTTTATCAATTTTCAATCATAGGTTTTGGAAACTCAATAATAATATAACCCAACACAAAAATATACCATGATTTTTTTAGATTCTTTTATCCAAATGATAGTGGTTCTCATTATAATATAATTACAAGAGTAAAACATAATAAAATAATATTCATATTGATGTGGAAGTGATTCATACTCTTAATGAAATTATTTTAAAACATTATAATATATTAATTATTGTCGAGGTTATATGAAGGCTTTATAAAATAAATAAAATAATCATAAAAGCACAATATTTTAAAAGGAAGACATATTTTTTTTATGGATACAACTAATAGTATGAATTACTACACCTTTATTTAATTATGATTTCATAATACAAATTATATATTTTTATAGTAATTAATTATTGCTCGAAAATTTAGTGGTCTTCAAATATAATGAAAAATTCATAGTTTTCTAATTTCGATACACTAATTCCACATGTAAAATTTACATTAACCAAATAATCATATATATATGTGAATTTTAAATTTTCAAATTAAATCCATATTTACTAGGACATTATGGTTATTTTCTACAATAAGAGGTCTTGAACCATTATAAAAATTACAATTGACAATGAAAAATATATGATAATTTATATTTAATAAAAATTATTTAATAATGTAATCATAAAAAATATTATTTATTTATAAAAACCATTAAGTTTTCAAAATTAATTTCACAATAGAAATCTAATATTAATTAAAAATATAATTTTTGTTTTATTATATAAAAATAGGAATCAATTAAAAAATTTATCACAAGAATAAAATAATAACATATTATTTTTTAAAATAAAATATTAATATATCTTATTTGTTTGGAAATAATTCATATCCAATTAATACACTTTTAAATTCCATAAGGGTAATGTGCATGATGGTGTGACTCTCATGGGGTGGTTCAGCGTAAATATTTTTGATCCGACTCTTCATTATCATGAAATTCTCCAATAAAAGGTTACACTAATGCTCATGTTATTAGATCTAATTGTGGGCATTTCCATGTGAAAATACTAGGGATATTAACTCCCATGGATACTCAGATAAATTAACTCCATAGGGTATGATACAAATAGTGGAGGCCCTTACTTTCTTTGTCTGTCTCAATTGAATTTATTAAAACAATTTTTATATTAATCATATAATCAATTTCAAGGGGATATATTTTCAATGGTAATTATGATTAATGGAAATTAATATATGATAGGATGTAACAAAAAAAATGTAGGGTATTTATCATGTATACCAAAAAAATATCATAATACAGTTAATTAAATCACAAGGGGAATTTAATTTAAAAAAATTTAGGTCATTCCAATCATCCCCATTTCAGAAATTTCCCCATCAATTTTTTTTATTCCAACATTAAAATTGATTATGGTAATTTTTTCATCACATCATTTGGTTCTACTGTCGCTTCCTTATACATGCGGTTTCTCCTCAACACATTAACCAGTTACATTATCTTAATTCATAGGTCCTTTTCATTACAATGTACGATCTGCCCAGATTATTCTTCATATAATACATCATTAAAAAATGGTACCACAACTAGACTGAGTACATGTGAGGGTTCAGTTATTTATAAATTTAAGAGGGATACATGGAATACACAATCTACTTGAGATATCTTAGGTGGATGTCCTAGATGTTAGGACATCCATTAGATGAGATCTAAGATCTCAAAGGGGATGGTATATCTTGGAATAATCATACTCTTATTCCCAGATGTCTTTACTTTATTCAAAGGAGATATGTAGAGTAATTCCATATTTGAAACAATGAACTCTTAGTCTCTTCGATGATTATAATTTTAAGCCTTTTTTAAATTCTAAGAAGCATTGATGTGATGTTGAATGGTCTTTACATTTTCCTACATTTCATCGACCATTTTAGAGCCCTGCAATTTGTGTTCATGAACATCAAACTAATGTTTCATTGTTCTGCACCACTTCCTATAATGGTCTTCTTAGGTAGCTATTTTTATATTTTAATGGAAACTGTTATTTTTTGAGAACATGACCAGATGAAGGTTTTTATCCCATCGTCCAATGAATTCAGTTTAGCATTATCTCAATAAATCCTCACGTGTATGGGTAGTATATCTTTCTGGGATATCAATTTGAGGGTGATATTCCATTATAAATATTAAATCAATATTCAGAGAACATTAAAATAACTATCCTAATATTGAGTTAAATATTGAATCTCAGACAGATACAATCGATTTATGGTGTTCTGTGTAGCCTCAACACTTCTCTAATGTATATCCTTGCAAGTTGATTTTGTGTGAAGTCCTCTCAAATCTAAATGAATAGTTATATATTAGTAAGATGATCATGCCGAACCTAGTTAGAAATAGTTCTTCTTGATTTCATTAGAGGACTTTTTAAAACATCCATGCTAATGATTTCCCATTTCCATATAGGTATGGGAATATTTTTTTCATTATCCCATATTATTTATACCAATCCAAATTCACTTACTAAAATAAACGAAATCCTCATGTATATTTTTTGATCGTGTTCTTCATATTGTCTCACTAATAGTTCTCTCATAGAACATGGTGCATTATTTTCCTTCCAATATTGATAGAGAAGTTCAAAATATGTGCTTTTTCCAAAAAATAATTCTTTGCATTAGTATATATTGGTATAAATTTCCTTGATACAAACCATACTACTCAGTCATCAAAATAATGGAACTATGAGAATTTACCATTTATTATTGTTTTTACATTCTTATGAAATCCATCATCATAATTTTTAGAATCATTTTTCTTCTCATGCAGGGAAAGTTGAGAAATATATTGTGAAAGGACTGATAATGTTCCTTCCTTTATGACTATCATGACTATCCTTTCTTATTCTATGATGATCATATCCCTATAAATTCTCATAAATGATATAATTTCTTGCTCTTTTCTACTTAGAGCATATATAAAAATTTTCACTTCAACAAGATGTTAATGAAATGTGTAGGAATAGTCTTTGATATGCTCTATCCATCTTCATTGTAACATATTATACTCTTTATGGGTGTATATAAAAATGGAGATTTTTTGATCCCTATAAATTAAACATATTTCCCCAAAGATTAATGCTGAAATATTTTCAATGTGAGTATCACTACACCAAAATCCATATCATATATTGGCTAGTTTTGTTCATTAAATTTCAACTCCTTCAATATATATTCTATCAATTTTTCATTATGCATTAACACTCTACTCAATCACTTCATGAAAGTATCAATTAATAATAAGAAACATTCTCCACTTATGGGTAAAGTGATTACATGTGTAGAAAAACCTTCTTTTAAATAACATTATGATATATTTTTATTAATAATTCCAAGAAAAAATTAATTCCATATGAGTTATCTTGGTTAGAGGGTTTTAAAATGAAGAGAAATTTCTCAAAAAATTGACGATAACCCCATACCATTCCGAGGATACTATGTATATCTATCATTGATGTTGTTTGTGAATATCATTAAATTACATCTTTTTTATGGGTTCATATATTTCGAATTTCTTATGATGAAATAAAACATGAATGAGACTTCCATAAACCAAAACTCACATTTTCTGTACATTCATAATGCCTCCCTGTTCACATGTACTTAAGCACAATTCTTATATACTCCTCAAGCTCATTTCATTTGATTTGAATTATAATTCCATGTATAATGAAAAACCAATATTAATTGAGGTATTATCGAATGACTCGATTCATCATTTCCATGTATATTTTTTGAGCATTAGTGAGTCAGATATTAATTACTATGAATGTGTAGTTCTTGTACCGTGTACGAAATGAAGTCTTGGGAATATCCTTCATCTTGAACATAACATGTAAATAACATGACCACATATCCACCTTATAGAAGTATTGGTCTCCATATAGATGATTGATCAAATATTTAATATGTGGAGATGGATACATATTATTTATCATGATATTATTGAGATCATGATAATCTATGAAAAGTAGTATTGAACTGTCCTTATTTTGGATAAAGATGATTGGTTCACCCCATGGAGAAGGACTTGGGTGTATCAACCCTTACCTAGATTCAAATATTTTTGTCTGTTTAGCTCCTAATTTTCTAAAAAACTTAGTCAATATGGTGTTTGGATAATGTTAATTCCCTATGTATATGCTAGAATAAAATTTCATCCTCAATGATGTGAGGAAGACTATACAATTATTTGAGAAATGCATCAGTGTATTCCGTCACAATGGTAATGAATTCAAGGTTTATATTTTTATAAGACTCAACAATTTGGGCTAGATATTCTTTTTCATAGTGAAATAATTCCCATTCATGAGATGTTGGTAATAAGGAATATTTATCCTCCTCCTGAAACATGTACAAAATCAGGTACAATTCAGGGTATGGGGACTGATTTTCATCTCCTGCCAATTTAGGTTGGCTCTATATAGAAAAAGCCATTCCATACCCATAATTTCATCAAATTATACAAGAGGGAGTAACATAATGTTCAATGGGATATTCCTCCCTCAAATTATGATAGTGCAGGAGTTATATACTTTGGATGTTATAATTTCCACCATTTTATATATTCACCAACTACTCTATTTCCACGTATTATGGTGGTGTTTGAAAAGTTATATTAATCATTCATCATATGAGCGAAAGTTTAGAACATGAATTAAAATGTATGTCTCTATTATTGAAGTAGTAAATAGGGTACATGTCACCACTTTATTTAGAGTATCCACCATAGTGGTTGAAATTGAAAATGCACTCCCTTTTTCCATTAGTGGTTGTTGGTTTTCTCTGAATACCAATGGTTTAGTGAATCGTGATTGAAAGTATCATGGTTCCATGTATCTGAGGAATTGAATAATATGTTGAGGGATCACCAAATAATTCCTATCTTCCAAAAAAATATAATGTTTCTCTTTTCAAAAAAATCTACTCATGTTCCCATCCTTCCTACACCTAAACATTTCCTTTCCCCAAATAAGAAATTTCTAGGGTTCTTCTTCCTACACTATTGACTAGTGGGATGTAGAAATTTCCAGATAGTGTTAGATTTATCCCTTAGATAGACATAATTAAACTCCACTTTATTATTCCAATATTCATGATTTCCATGAGATTATATGATATCCATTTCAACATATAGGGAACATAAAAATGTTTTTACATATTTATAAATGTATCAGAACACTATTGATTTTATAGAATAGGTTATATCCCACCAAAGATGCATTCTAACGTACATTGGAGGGTAATGATAAAGCCGGAGGAGTATCATATAAGTCTTGTAATGTTTCCCATGTAATCCCTAAATGATTCATCATATGGTTTGATTGGGGAAATGAAATCCCATTAAATTTTGTGTCAGAGTGTGTTAGGAAAATATTTATAAAATAACATTTTCTGATATTCCATCCGCCCCATGTCTTTGATCGCTTCCTATAGATTCATATTTGTAAACACTACCTAACACCAATCATATTCTCCCTCCAGATAATAAAAAAATATTGAAACATTATCGTTCTCATGACAATTAATAGTTTATATGATCATGTTAATGGACTGTATACGTTGTTATACTATTAATGTACTAGAATATCCATTGAAATTTAGAGGCCTTTTTTGCATAAAGATCTAAATTGCATCTATTTCTTTATTAAGGGGAATTGAGTGCTCTTACCGATCCATGTTCTTATTAATAACATGGTTTATATAAGAGATTATCATTAAAATATTTCACATTTATGACTCCCATTGTATTGGGAATATCTTCGGGGAAGCCATCAAATTTCCCATAAGAATGATTGTTTACCTGATTCCTCAAATTTGGCCATTTTATAGAATAATGTTTAAATTTTGTATATTTATTTTTAATCTAATAAAATAATAAAAAGGAATCCAATGAAATTATATAGAAGACTTAAAAATGATTTTTATTTCATCAACTTATGAATTTCAAGGGTTCAATCTATGTTATCGTTGATCTATTTTGATAATATATATTGTTAGGGAAAATTATTATTCCCATAATAATATATTGTTATAATAATATGAATTTATCAAAGAATACTACTAGGTAATGTCAAAAAATGTGTGTAATAAGGTCCATTTTCATGAAACAGTTCTGGATTGAGTCTAGCTCAATGTCTTGTTTTGGGGGTTTACCCATATGTACATCTCTACAGAGACACATCCACTTGTCATATCGAATCATGGATTAATTTTCATTACATTCTAGTTAATCATTTTTTACCAAAATTGGGTGATGTTTTTTATTTATATACTTATCTATATTTATATTTTTAGTAATTTATAATCCTACACATAAAAATGACTATAAATTTCCATTGATAACAAATATGAAAACCCTTATCTGCATTAAAATGTATTTCATTATTTATAACATAATATTAAACATAATATAAAAAAACAATGAGAAGGATAATGTCATTGGGAATTATGTATATTTTATAATAACATAAAATTGTAAATACATCATCCTATTTGAAATATTCCTTAATAATTTCGTAATTAAAAATGCATTGGATAATCGTGGGACATACATAAGAAAGTGGTGAGATATAAATCCTAGTATGGGAGTTGACATGGAATAACATGAATAAGGTAATAAATTAATGATATTAGTATTATATATGTGTCATAAAAAGTGAGAGAGTACTAAAATCAATCAATAATACATGGAATATTATGATAACATAAACGAAACATGGTAAATGGGGAAACACTATAAAACTCTGCAGTATAAACATAGATCAAGGATAACTTTCAAGTAATCATGAGGGAAATATTCACTTACATTAATAATTTTTACTACATTGACCAATATGATTTTTCATTTTATAAATCATTACCCAATGCATTGGATTGGAATATAAATATGGGTTTTCTCGTCAAATTCATTTAATTCACATTCTTAAGTGATCCACATAAATCATAAAACATGGAAACATTTTTCACCAAAATTTATTCTAGGATTAGAGAGTGTGGAATAAATACTTGTATGTTTGAAATAAATAATTAAAAATGAATAATTTTGAAAACCATTTATAGTTAATTGGTACGGTTATTCAATACATAATTATATGCCATGAAAACTCCTAGTGAAATTTTCACAGTATAACTAAATCACATAAAAAATCCAAAAAAACTATAGATGATAGAGAAATGTGTCCTTAAAAATTTCGAAATAGTATTTATAGAAATATTTAATAAGAAAAAACATATCCCAAAAATACTACATTGAAATAGAATGCATAAGATATAGATGAAAATTTAATAAGTAGGAGAAGAAAAAGACCCCATACATTGAGATTCTATCTCCAAATACTTTTTAGGTGATTCTTGAGAGATTAAGACACCTTGTGTGGATTCGAGACAAAAATGCTCATATTAAGTATGCAATTTATGTTTTGTGAGTGAAGATAAATTATAGATTGGGTGGGTTTATATGAAAAATGATAGTGAAATTCATTTTCATTTCTCTAACATAGTTTTTGGGCTCCATATTGTAAAATAAAAAAAATGAAAACATTACCATTTTTTCCCATGGTTTCTACTAAATGGGATTAGTTTTCATTATTATAGATATTCAATGGATTAATTTAATTAAAAATACCATTTATTATGTGGATGTGAGTCATGCACTTAAAAAATGATTTTAATATATTGAAATATATTAATGGTTTTGGTGGATTCATAAAGGATTTATAACAAAATAATCCTAAAATCACATTTTTAAAAGTAAACTAAAGATTTGGTTTGTAAAAACATTTGGTTAATTTATTACATCATATTTGGGTCATTATTATATCATTATACACACAGTATAAAAATACAGTATTCAATTTTTACGCAAAATATTTGTTTCCTCATAAAATTATGAAAAAATCACAATTAGATAATTTCAATATTTTGATTCAAAAAATAATATATATTTTGAAAAGATAATTTTCAAAATATCTAAATTTTTAAATATATAATAGTAAAAGAATTTATTATAAAACGTTGGTGTTTTTTGAGTATATCTGTTATTTAACGATTATAAAAATTACTTTTGTCATCATAAAAATTAAATGATCATTTTTATTTAAGAAAATTTATCAAAAATCAAATTTTTTAAAAAATATTATTTATTTAAAAAATATAATTATTCATCAAAATAAAATTCATAATTTAAATTAAATAAATATTAAAAATATTTTTTTATTGTAAAAAAGTTATTTATAATGTAATAATATTATAAAAATATGAAAAATTTTCAACTGAAAATAAAAGTTATATATTCATATTATTAATGTCTTGATAAATATACATTTAATACAATATAAAACTCCCTAATAGTATGGTGTGTGATGGAGAGACTTTCAAGGATTTTTTCTGCGTACATGGATTTGGTTGTGATCTTGATGAGCTCAGACATGCCTTTTAAATAGTTTCTCTCTAACTTAATGTGTGAAATATCATGTTGGTATTGGAGAACGGAAAATATGAGGGTTGATATCTCCCACATAAACATTGATAAATGGAATTCATATGGTATGATCCTATTAGTGGTGGCCATCAATTTCTTTCTCCTTGTCAATGATATTTCAAGAATCCCTTAATTTATACTATTAATATGATACACGTTCAATGGTTATATTATGAATGCTATTGATGTTTAACGATACATTAAATCCTATATGATAAAATAAATCAAATAAAGTACTTTTTTGCAACATCAATAATATATTATAATTAATTTATTCAATAACTAGGGGAATTTAATTTTTAACATTTCAAGTTGTTATATAAATTCCCATCATGCCATATTAGTGGTGTAATTGTTATCAACGTAATTGGGTATATGAGCCAGTTCATGAAAAATTAGAGTTTTTAAATATGAATCAATGTTAATAATCAATAATCTTATTGTAAATTTTCAAATGTATAAAATAAATTCATCAATTTGGTTTGAACATTTACATTAACCATAAAAATCAAAGGATAATTTACTCTTCATAATTTAATTTTATACTTCTATAAAATATCATATATCTTAATTTCCCCAAAAATATATGGTTTCCTTTTATTGAATCATTATTTAAATAAAAAACTAATTCATCAATTTTTCGAAACATCTTCCATCCATTTAATCTCACCATCACTATTACTAAACCACAATCTTAACCTGGGGTAAATATACCATACCACCCTAATTAAAATAAATATTAATTTTCCATAATGAAAATAATTTTGATATCAACCATCAAAATGTTTTATTAAATGGTATATTCTCAAATTTTTAGTAGAAAAAATTTAGATATAATCGATGGACATAAAATCAATCCTACATGAATTGCAATGATGTCCCAACTATAAACATCAATAACTTTTCCATTTCAGAAAAAAAAATCATTATTTTATGATATATAATTTAATTTATTCATTATGAGAAGGTCTCATAAAAACATAACCTCATTTTTAACAACTACCAATACATGAAACCATTCAAGTAATGTGACACCTTTCCAATTGAAAAATATTATGATGGATAATAAAAATATTCATATGGAACATACATTAATGATATCATTTTATCAGTTTTATGATTTTTAAAATGTTTTATATTGTAATATATTATCATGAAAACAAATATCATAATAATGTTAAATCACATATTTATGAGATACACATGATACAACAACCAAGGATAAAAAGTAAACTCATTTGAATCAAAACACCATTCAAAAATAATTAGAATCAAAATTTTCATATGGTCATTTTCATTAAATATCATCATCCATCTACTCATTAATGATAATTCATGTTAATCACCCATATGAAAAAAATTAAAGGATGAAAATCCTCTTGATTGATACATCGTTTTTAGAAACTACTATAAATAATTGATGAAAAAGGAAATCACCCACCACAAAAAAATGAACCACTCCATAACCAAATCATAACGAACCACAAATAATACATACAAAAATATTTAACCATACCTTTTAAAATTACACCTCAATGATCGTCCAAAACAAAGAAGGAAATGTGACAAGATTAGTTGAGCGGAAAAGAGTACGTTGGATCAAGAGGGATTGATCTTGACAAACTATGTGGTTTAATTCCATAATGGGAATATCTAGGGATCACTATGAGGGAATTGGGATGGATCATGTTTGGTGATATAAAATAAAATGCCAAAATAAAGGATAATTATCCTCCTATTTGTAGAGGAATCCAAAAATGCCTCCAAAAAATGTTACATAGGATGTGGTGTCCCTAGTTAAAATGAGATCTGATTTTTTGTCCCATTGGAAAAGATATATGATCCTGGACCACATGACCATTAATAAAAATTTTAAATAGGTTTTACTAACTAAAATCTGTTCAAACTAGTGTGTAATATGTTTCTTGAAAACTTATATAACAACCGCATATATCGTTCCTGACATATAGGGAGTTCCCTCTATGTTTCATCACACTATTTCCAAGACTACAAACTATGAGGTTCAATTCCATAATAGTAATATATAACGATCAATATGAGGGAATTGGGATGGATCGTGTTTGGTGATATAATATAAAATTCCAAAATAAAGGATAATTAACCTCCTATTTGTAAAGGAATCCTAAAATGCCCCCAAAAAATGTTACATGGGATGTGGTGTCCCTGGTTAAAATGAGATTTGAGTTTTTATCCAATTTAAAATGATATATGATCCTAGACAACATGACCATTTATAAAAAAAATTAAATTGATTTTACTAACTGAAATATGTTCAAACTAGTGAGTAATATGTTTCTTGAAAACATATATATCCACCTCATATATAATTCCTGAAATAAATGGAGTTCCCTCTATGTTTCATCACACCATTTCCAATACTACAACATGGTGATTCAAATACCAGTTTTTTTCAATCCACATCATATATAATACCATCAGTTCAAATAAAGAATATTTCTATGAACATGGACATTTCATCTATCTTAATTGATGAAAAGAATTTTTCCGAAGAACCATGCTTACCGATATAGATATACCCAGTCAATGATTCCTCAGATCATAAATGTTAATAACATCATACATCTTCTAAATCCAATCCCATCACCACAGGCATAGAGACACTACATTTTTTAAACATGGAAATCATCTATATGTAAAATTCTTCACTATGTGAGCTTCATTCCTCAAGTTCACAAATAACAAAAATATCCAAAAACATTGGCCAATTCCTCAAAACTTACTACACCACAACCAGAACTATAAATACTAACATGGAATGGTGTACCTGTAAAAATATGAAAACATTACTCTCCATATGAGGATCACCTATAATCTGTAAATAAATACATTCAATTCCCAAAAAAATCAAAAAACATATGATTCATTAATATTTTTTCAATATATAAAATACCTTGAAAACAATTATTATAGTCACGAATTATAAAAAAAGTGAATAAGTAATGTGGATAACCAATATCCAAAATGGATACCAATAAACAATATTAATATAATAAGTTCATGACAAAAAAATCATGTAACATGATGTATAAACCTATAATATCATAAATCATCATAAAAATTATTCTCTATTATACATATTATCTCAATAAAAGAAAAAACAAATTTTGAAAAAAACATGAATATGTGACTCCAAATCCAGTGTGTACTACATCGAGTCACTATTATATCATTGTAAATGAACCAATATGTTTATGTAACACCTTCTCATAATTTTCTTAAATCAGGAATGGATGTTCATAGATGGTAACAACATCGTCAATAACGATAATAATATAGTCAATGACATGTGAATGATTATGAATATGTTTTGTATGATGTGATACATTGATGGAAGAATGGTTCTGGTATACCTACTGGGTAGTTTCAAATCGATACACAATACCTCAAAAAAAAGACAAAGATTCAGGTGGAGAGACTAATCACATGATAAACCTTATCTTCCAATGCCATTGATATTTCTCTTTGAAAATATGATATCTATCATTAAAATCAAGCGCCCTCCTCCTATGATTCACAAAGGATAAGTTTATATCTTTCACCACCATCATATGATAAATAATTACCTATAATATCTCTATCTATATCTGAACTATCTCTAGATCAAGAATCCCAAAATCTCCATCAATGTTTCTAAACAATGGAGGTTTAAAAGAATGAAAATAGAGTTCTTCAAATGTGGGAAATCTAATTATTATTTAACAATATTTTTCAAATAAAACATTAAAAAGGTAGGTTCCTTACCCAAAGATGCATAAAAGCCGAAATACCAGAATTGAAAAAGTCTTCAAAATTTTTGGTGGTAACCCAATTTAAATATAAAATTATAAATGAAAGGAGTTTTATGGTATATTTGAGAGAGAAAAGTGGTTTTGTATATCACTCTATACTTTTGAGGTGAAACAGGGATAATAATCAAATTGGACTATATTTAAAACCGCATGGTGCCTCATGAACTCCTATAATTATTAACCCAATAAATCATTAACTGAGCTCAACTACATTTTCATTATTAAGTGTAATGACTTCTTAAAATGGTCAAAATTCACTAAATTACCAAAAAAATACCTTGTTATCTAGATAAACTAGTATATATATCCATTTATATTCCCTCATAATTCATCATGGGAACATAAAGTTGAAGAAGAAGACCCTTTGGATCATAAGGATTATCCATTAAAATTTGGAAGACCAACCATAGAGACGCACACTCTAATATGGATCACTATTTACCAGGAGACGATGACTAACCAACCATGACTTGACAAAAGTTAGAAAAACAAGTATGTACTATAAATTTTGATCAATGGAACTCACATAGAACCCAATCTTGATGTATTGATGGAATTACGTGAGCCCTCTAGAATAAAATACAATGTTGTTCATCCTCAGACCATCCATTAGGGGTGTCAAAAAAACTCTATCAATAAAAATATCCACCATTAAATTCAATAGGTAGGATACCTCCGTTTACTACAGAATATATGGAAACACCATCATCTGATATTAAAATATCATTCCAATAATCCCAATTCATATCATTATGAATCATGAAGAACTAATTCATCCCTCTACAAACATGTCTAGATTAAAATACATCATCATCACCTGACTTGTTACATAGTCTATCAAATAAAACATTCCCCTTCCAATGTTCATAGGACATATCAAAATCATAATCATTCAAAAAATTTATCCAAAAACATTGATGGTAGTTTTAATTATGTCTGAAGAATATATAATATAATATATTATGATATTTTAAGACCACTAAAAATTACCCAGTGAATGCTTCCACTATAACATAAGTAAAAACAAAATTGTAATAAGCTCATTATATGAAATTCAGTTATTATATTAGTGTATCAATAACTACAGGGATCATAGAAAAAAATTTCTCATGGATACATAAAAAACATACTACAATACACAAAGATTCCAAATAAACATACAAAATCACACGAACCAAATGATAATCAGGATAACAAATTAAGTTATTCTTTCAATACTCAAAAATCATTTTAATAGTGGCCATCATATTGAAATGATCTATTTTTTTGGTCAAAATATTTTCAGTTTAATAAATTGATTGAATTTGTTCATGAACCTGAAAAAATATCAATCATGAATAATGAAATTGTATCTATAAGAAGAACTATTCTTTTATAACCGTGAAAAAACCATCACAATCTAATAAATATTAACGAATCCTTCTTTTATCCGGATTTTCTTGTCTGTATAAATGAACCTCATGATAAAAACATTACACATTAACAACTATTTAAATATATGATGATGCTGATGAACTCTAGAAACTACATTAATATACTCCCCATAAATATATTTTTATGTTTAATACATACACATTTAACTGATGAATACACATTTTATGATCTAGGAAATTAAAAAATTGAATTCGCCAGCCCCAATAACATAAAAGGCACATTAGTAACATCAAATTTCATTATAAAAAACTCATAATACCCATAAATTCAATTGGAAATAGCCTTTATAATATCTTCTTCCTTTACCTAAATGTGTCGATTTCCTAACTACATATAGATATTCAAGAACCATGTATATTAATTTATATAATCGAAGAAATAATCAATTAGTGGAAGATAATAATTGTTGTTTACTATCACTATGATTGATCGACATTAAATGATACATAGATTCATTATTTTAACCACTTTCATAAACACCGACACAAAAAAAATATGTTCACTATATTATAACAAACTATGCCAAATAAAAAATCATTATAAAAGACCATAAATTTGAATATATGGTTCATATGTTTTAGAAAACACTATCATATAAAGAGACGTCTAAATCAATGGGACCTATAACTAAAATTTTCTCCCAAAATATATCTCATGTTGATGGGTTAGTGTTTAACCCTCTACAATATACTTTTCAACATCCCTAGTGAACTCGAACAACTGATCATCCAATGAACTCAAAATTAGACTGACCAATAGATAAAATAAAAACTCATCATGTCTGAGACCCATCCAAGGGTCCCTCTATCCAACAAACTCATTGTTCTCCCTGTCAACATCATAGAGTACAATGAACCCCATGATGAAACATATAGTAATCCTCACCAAATTCATCTAGTCCATCATAATGACATTTTCATATTAATATATCTACATACATTGTAAATCATCTGAATATTGATGATTCCTTTGAAATAGAGAACACTATAAACAAAAACCTCACAAGTTAACTCACCCCGAACTAGTATAGAAAATTCTATGGGGAAGGATATCATATCCACCTGAATTCTTATGACTTGGTATAGAGAAGGATAAATGAATTAGTTCATTTCCTCTAAATAAAAATACCTAAACCCATGTATATTATTAGTGGTTAACAATGTCCCTGATGTTTGGGATACCTTGTGCTAGAAACACTATGTCATGATTCTGGCCACATGTTACTCCAAAGCCTATCTAGAACTGATAGAGACAACCTCTATAGAAACACTCTTTAATCTATCCTTGATGATGAGGTCAATTATGGGAATTTCCTCCACAATATCTACTCCATCTCGACTGATCAAAATATAGAGTTCCTAATTACTAAAACTACCTCTATCAATATTTATGTAATGGATAAGCATGAAGGGGTGATATAAGAACTATAATGATTTTAGAGTGTTTCCCCCCTAATGAATATGATGGATATAACTTCAATATTAACACAAATCCACATTAAATCCAATTTTTGGTGTATGAGAAATATAAACCATAGTGAAATAAGATAAAGATGACTCAAACTAAAACCCGAATAAATGAGGCCTCATATAACTACAATTCTGACAACATTAAGCCAAAACTTTACTCTACTATGAGTATCAAAGGATCCATTTCAATGAATGTTTTTTACTAGATACCTTCCCCTAAATAACCCCTATTTTCTCATAACACAAATATAAACACGCAATGTTAACAGTGTGTCCATGTTCCAGATCTCAATAAGTAAATCCTCGCACAAATTCCTCACTAAGCCTCCTCATTTATTATTAGATTGAAATCAAAACAAATGGGATTCATATTCTAAATAAAAAAATCATGGAAACATAAGTCTCATGGAGAATAATATTAATTTCAATACAATATGTGACCTACACATTCAATGAATGGAAGTCATCATAAAATTGGTCACATAATATCCCACTTGAATTGATCAAATCATTGAGATATTTGATGAATAAAATCCACCACCTCTAAGAACCCAAACAAAATATGCAGATAGGAAATGGATCATAGTGCCTCATCGATGATAAATAAAACTAGAGGAATTAGTTAGCTTCTCCTACCATGTTTGAGACTCATATTCATAAATGAATCCATCATAATTCTATAGGAAATAAAATTAAAATTCTCAATGAATATTAATCCTAGAATCAACACAATTATTTATATCAACATTGAGATGATATTATAGAGAATATTATTTATCATTACCAATGTAAATATGAAGGGGGTGTCTATTTTTATGTATACTAGAAAGAACTGAAATTCTAAGGGACTCCATAAACATTGACTATATAATAATTTATTTAAATTCATTCAAATTCAACATTATTCATATCGTAAAACCAATACAAACATAGGTGCATACAATAATGATGAGTGAAAATTTCCTAGGTCCCTTCAATGGAAGCAACAACACTTCTCATAGTATGTTTAATGAAAATTTCCTATACATCATGTCAACGTGGGACTTAAATTTTGATATCCTATCTGATAATTCATATTTACATCATGTTCATTATTTTTCTAATAATATTTCCCTATTAAATCAAGAAATTATAAATTGTTTGTATATATCTAATCCATTAAATCTCCTAACCCTCTGCTATAATACCACTCTATATAGACACTCTATCCACTAGCACTCCTACTGGGACACTAGAAAATTTAACGATTTCCTCTAAATCTATATTTCATTATTCCATTAGTTGATGACTGTAATAGAGTGTATACAATGAATAAGTGAGAGGCATAAACCTAAATAATAAAAATATACTATAAAAGGTAAGATTCAATGTTCTACTCTATCACATTAATAATTAGATAAACATCATAATAAAAAGAATTCAATTTTTTTTAAAGGAAACAAACTAAAAACCAAAAACACCTAGGAAGGGACCATGATGACCAACTACTACTGAACAACTCCATATGAAAACAACCCCAAATATAACATCAACCAATTATAATTGACATTAAAATATTTTTAAAAATATATAAATTCTATTTTTGTGTATTGGTATATTTTTTATAATTTACCTCATAACCATTACAAAAATGATATTTAAGAATACTAAAATCCATTGACAAAATGAGGAAACTAATTAATTAATTATTATAAGAAAAACTATATCATATCCTTAGTATTATCAATCACCATGTAAAAAATAAAAATGATATATTTATATGAATGGTGTATGATATCCACTTTCCCACTAAATAGTAATTCTCACCCCAATATCATATATCATACTGGTCTCATCCCCCCCTTAAGTCATCCATCTCAAACAAGAAACTACTACAAAACCACACTATCATCTTCAAACTAAATCACATAAAAACATATCTAAACCACATCCATATCCACATATAATAAAAATTAGAAATATGTAGTGATTTTGATAGCCATAATACCATGCGTATTGTTCGCTCTCAGTAAAATGATCACATCCATTGAGATTACACATATATTTATTATAATTACCACCACCAAAATATATGTATATGATTGAACCAAGAGAGAATATTTCACAAATATATATATGTATTAAAAACAATATCTATCATCGCTCGTATAATCCCATATAATATGACTCAATTCATGAATACTCTTATTATAATATACATTATGAAACATCCAAACGAAAGAGTGGGACATGAGCCCATTCATCAATTCAATAATTGGTATCCATGATGTTGGGAAAAAAAATAAAAACCCAATGTTGTATAGGCAACAACTAATCTAGGTGGTGGTTTATATAACAAATAAAACATAATGATTTTATATCACACAACTAGTCCAAGAGACAATATCCAGCCATAGATGGCGAATATAGAAAAACACGCCATCAAAATCAAGCGTTGATTTCTATGAATAAGAAAATAACTGTCAACTAAGATGAAATACATTAGTGTTATTCATCTTTAATGATTTTTTAATTTTATAATTACAATTTAATTTTTTAATCAAATAATCAATTCTATTTTATCCATTTTCATTGACAAAAAAAATACATGGTTATTATATAATTCATAATTAAAATCTTGATTTCAAGTCATGACTTTATAGAATAATTTACAATATTGTTTATGGATTCAATTCATATAATCATTATTGAAATAATTTAATAATATAATATGTTCTTATAAAAATTCCTTTTCCATTAAATATTTTTCGACATTCTAAGTCACTATATATCACACTCCATATTATTTTTTATTTTCTAAGAACACTTTTTGGGGTTGAGCGTGAAACTTCACATAAAATCCAAATTACCAATTTTTATTTTTCAATTTTCAAATTCAAAATTAAAACCCAAATTTAAACTTCTATTATCAAATTTAAAAATTCAATAAATGACTACCTATTTGATATGATATCTAATTACAATGACATAGGGGCCCTGGGTTTGATTCGTGTCTCATGACACCTAGATTTCCCCATATTGGTATATCATCATCTTCATAACACATAGATAAAATTCTATCCCCATGTCATCACTGTGAGGCCTGGAAAACCCAATCCATCGACCTCTGTATTCCATCACCAACACCATCATTTCCATTACAATATTTCAATGTTGATTCAACAAACCATCAAACCATCCATTTTTTATAGAAAATTCATCGTAGATGAAGTATCCCATACTGAGATAACCATAAGTAATAACCACAAAACTTTAAAAAAAGACCCCAAAATAAACCATATCTATAAATCAGTTGAATCAATGAAGAAAACACAAGAAATCCTCAATTCTGTTATCACCAGGAAAAATAACTTTGAACATGATCAATCTAAAGAATAATCATTACTCAGATGCAATGCACCTATCACACCTATTCGAGTTACAATACCAACATGCTATGTACAATGTTTCCAACATTGTAAGTAAGATGGTACTAGGACTCCTGTGAGGGGAGTACCGAAACAAAAACTGAAGGGAATAACCAGTGTCACATATAGATCAACCATAGATGAGAACCACTGCTTTGGGTATGAACATAAAATCTATTAAAGATGAAGATGAACCCGATTCATTGGATATATGAGCCATTGAGTGATGATGACAAGTAGAGTAGAGTAGAAAATGATGCCAACCAAGAACCAAGACAGTGAGGAAGGAAAATCGAATAACAATATCTATGATACCAAAAATAAGAAAATATATTACTGATGTTTGAGGAAAGAGGGGGTAGGGACACAGAGATGATGTGAGATAGAATCCAGAACTAGAAACCCTAAATCACCTAGAGGGGGAGAACAAGGGAGTAAATCACTATCTTCCCAAGTCACAACCTCTCCCACGTCATAGAGATAAAATTTCAAAATTAGTAAAAACATAGAATTGTAAAAAATATTTGTTTCTAAACAAGAAAATATACAAAAATAAATTTTTTTGTCCAATATCTAAACCCATCAATCAAGAAAATATGAATTGACAACTATTTACGTGTTCCATTAATTTCATCTCATAATCACCATCACTGAATCTCTTCCATAACCTGACAAAAACAGGCCATCCATGACAAATTCATGGAATTGTACCATGATTCTTCATAAATAGGCAATGTTCTATATTATGTGAATGAATTTACATAAATAAAAATCAAATTTTTAGAAAAAAAAATTTATTTGGAAGGAATGTCTATAATATCCTGAATGAAATCATTGTATTCACATTTGTGATTAAAAAATTCCAAACATATAATTGTAGAAGCCATTCATTCTTTTACCCTCTATATTTTTTAATTCGTTATGATTAGGATTTATCATCATGAAGCCAAATATTCAATTTATAAAAGAGTTAATAGCATCCCATAAAAAAATATTTAATATTAAATGGTTTTAAAATGTGTGATAAAATTAATTTATAATCAACATTAATTATTCACTACATGTTACTAGAATTACTTTTTTTAAAAAAATTAATCATTCCAAATTTTCTAAAAACAAAAAATATCATAGTAATTATTATTCTCACTATATATAAAGTCTCATACATAAATTATTATAATTAATTTTTATAAGAATTTGAATCAATACACCCTTATGAAATAATTCTAATAATAATTTCATTATTGTTGTCTTTATTATGTTTACATAATCCTTATACTCATTGATGAAAATAAATTCCAATCCAAAATTTCTCACATATAATAAAAGGTAAAAAATCTAAAACACTAATAAAATTATTCAAATAAATAAATGAAGAATAATGAAACACTGAACCAATCACAAAAAAATTCAATAGGAAATTCAACGTAAAACATAAAATGAGAGAAAACCTAATAATATACTAAAAAAGTCATCAAAAACAAAAAATAACATACCAATATTATCCTCATGAAAAAAATGAAATTAGGGATGATGGCAAAATATTAAAATATTACATAAAATCATGAATATTTGACATTGATGATACAATAGGTTTTAATCCTCTAAAGTATGCACTAAGGAGAATTATTAGTGACCAGAGATAATTAGGTTTTGATAAGAGATGTAATATTTTATGAATGGTTTCCCCAAACCCCAATTTATAAACAATTACTCAAGGACCACACTATAATGTGGTGACCTGAACATGCATCATTTCAACCCTAGTAAAAATAATATTTGATTTTCAAGATTTTCAGAAAATTTATATCCCAAAACGTTATGTTCATTTTAAACATCAATAAATATTTGTTAAAAAACCCCCAAAATGCATAAAAATGTTCTATATTTGGTTCTTCTCTACTAATGACCACCATATTTACTCACTACATAATATATCATTTTTCCTCTCTATTTTATCTCACCATGAACATGACCATAATATGTCGATTCCATGATTTTTATTTCAAAAACAAATAAAATAACTCCACCCTCACCTCAACTCTCCACTATTTCCATAAATATGGGAATTTCATCTCTTCATGTTTTAAATATGGAAAATGTTTAAGCACGACACCATGTAAAAAGATATTTACATCGCCTATTTCAACATATATTTAAAGGGTATAAAGTATATAATTTTAATGACCCCACATCCCTCACAATGTTCATGGATACCAACCCCAATTTATATATATGAATTATCTACAAAAAAAAACCATCAAAATTGTAAATTCACTTCCATGGTAAAAAAACCTCCACAATGGTCAAGATCAATTAATATATCCCCAAAAAGGGCCTCCACATAGCCACCAAACCCATTGATTAGTGTTCATAATCACCACATACACCAATATATCACTTAATGTTCACTCAATAATATATTGATATTTTAAATATATAGTTAATATATGTAAAATCTATAATAATAATAGGTCTTTAAAGAACATCCCCCATTATCTTACTTACATATAAGTTATAAAATGAGAAAAAATTAGTTTCAAACAATACAAAAATTTGATATGGCTTTTCAGGCCATGTGAAAATTTAAAATTTGATATTTGATGTTTTATAGTCATACAAATTTAATAATGAGGATGATGATGAATATAACATTTGGATAGTTTTTTTACCAATAAATAATATTCTCCAAAATATAATGATTTGAAGAAATCAAACACTGTGTTTAAAGAATTATTATAGTATTGAAAAAATTTCATAAAATGAAAAATTATATGATTTTTGTATAATATTAATTAAGATAATAGTATGAAAAAACACAAAAAGATAAACATGAAAAAAATACATACTCTATCATCAACTATTTTTTTCTTTAAAATAGGAAAATGATAACTTCTTATCAAAAAATTAATCTGAAAATGAAACTAATTTTATAGATCACTATGAGTATGGTGTTCATTTCATAATGAGTGGTGATAATGAAATCATGAAATAATGGGTGAATAAAATAAAAAATATATATTTGAAACTATTTGAGAGTATAAAAAAAGTAATGATGGAAAACAAGTAGTTGATAATAGAAAATCAAATTATTCCTAGAGGAATGGAGGAGGAATAAATGAATTAAATAATATAAATTCATTGTTTAGAGATATATATTTGAAACAAAAGAATAAAAAATTTGATATGAAATATTTAAGAAAATATGATTGTAAGAGTAGAAGTTTTGGTTATGATACTATCATTGTGGCTCAATTATCAGAAGGATTTTTTGGTTATTATAGAAACCATTAAAAATTAATTTTTAATGGATTTTTCATCAAATAATGAATTGATAATGGTTTTAAAGATAATTTAACTTTTATCTAAAATTGGATAAAAGTAAAAATGTTATCTATAAATTGTAGGTTTTAGAATATCATGGATCATTTGAAAGAAGAAGTTATTATAAAAAAGTATCCTCTACATTAGATGAAGATAATTCTATATTCATAAGACAATTCCCCATAGTCATAATTTGGAACAATTTCTAATAGGAAAAATCACAAAAAATTATGAATATCTATTACCAATGTGGGAGATCGAGGGTAAGAGGTCACATCCAGATAATTTTAGTATATTAAAAGAAATCCCAATTTTAATGGTTTAATAATTCATTACAAGTAACATGGAATTATCTAATGGGGATATTTATTAATAATATGCTGAAATATTATACATGGAAGCATCTTATGACCAAGAACTTATACATTCTTCCAACAGAAGAAATTTCAATGTTTAGTAGAATGTTATAAAATATGTCATTAATAGGGCTATACAACTATGTAATTCATTACTATTCTATATGAATATATTCTTTATAGAGTGAAAGTGAAGGAAAATCAAATAATAAAACTCGATAAGTCACGATTTTTTAATATTCTCATGAAATAATGTGTGAAACCTAATAAATTAAATCCTGGTAAAACTAAATTCATAAATATTTTTCCATTCCAATTAAATAATGAAAATTTTTGTTAGAAATAATAAAAAATACGTTTCAAATAGAAACATAAAATTCCATAGAAAAAAATCTATTTTTATAATCTATTTTTTTTAATGTTATTACCCAATGATTCAAAAGAAAACTATTTTGAATTTGAAAATAGGTTGGACATAGAATGAAGGATTGTATGAACATATTATTATCTTAAAGCCTATTTTTGAAAAAAAAAATTAAATTATAAAATAGTACATTTTTCACAATGGATGATGTATATAAGACGACTCCACACATATAAATAGTTTATGGATGAAAATTTCTATTCCACCAATTGTAAAATGAAAATTGGATAATGTACGAGGATCTATTTTCCACCTAATGATAAATTAAATATATACTAAGGTTTGAGATAAAATTTATAGCCTAGATTAATCTATAGAGAACTATTTGATAACTCATGTTATTCAATTAATTTTTTATATGATCTTAAGATCTGAATTTAATGTTATACATAAAAAGGACATGTATAAAATGATAATATCAGTGAAAACAAAATAATCATCCCAATAGGGAGTGTACTAAATTTCATGATAAATAGGAAATGAGACTATTCTCAGAGTGGGATCATATATGTGAATGATTATACAAAATATGTGTAATTCGATGAGAATTAATAATTCTCACAAACATTTACGATACTGGGTCAGGTATACATTCAATCATTACATTATTTATTATGATATATTCATAAATTAGTACTGTTGATTGATCTATAAGGAAAAGAAAAAGAAGGAGTTTTATGTCTTACACAAGATATATTCAAATATATTTAAAAATGATTATATAAAAATAAAATTTTAAAAAATAATTTTCTATGTCCACTTAGTTTTTATAATTAAATAAATGTCACTTCCATAATAGATTGAGGTAAAATTTTGATGTAATTGTTTAATAATTATTTTTATCTACATAGGAATGTCCCAAACATACATCATGTTCATAGAATATGTATTATTTATAAGAAAATTGTAGCGTGATTCTTATCTAAAAATTGAAACAAGATTAAATTATTTATAAAATTGTTGAGAAGAAGATTATTTTGGAATATCATGAGAAACAATGATGTTGAGATGAGTAAAATCGTACACAAATATTTCATTTCATTTAATTTCAATTTGGGGTATAATATAGTAATTTAATTTAAATAAAATTGGTTGTTGATAATAATAACTACATGTGATATTGAATGTGAAAATTTTATTTGTGAAAATGAATTTTTTTTCCAATATAATATATCTATATTCATTTCATGATGATGAGGTTCTTCTCAACAATTAATTAAGAATGGAAGGAATCTATATCTTTATTTATAATAAGATGAGAATGAATTTGAAAATGTTTTCATGGTAGATATTATATTGATTGATTCATTTCCCCAGTAACAGGATTTTATGATAGAGGATCTAGTTTGGAATGATGAAATATCAAGTAATAATTAATGAGAAATAATTTATATATAAAATTTTATATGTTATTTTAATGATATTTATTTTAAAACATATTTTTAATCTAGGTTTAATTGAGTAAACTCATGAAAAAATATTTAATAAACCATCCAAATTTATTTGAGCTTTAATTTTCTATAAAACCATGAAGAAATTATCTTGGATGTTGTTTTGGAAAATGATAATAAAAACTCAACTGGTTGATATAGGATTGTAAAGAATATGATAAGATAAATTATTTATTAAATAATTCAAGAATTTTATAATCTATGATGAAAAATAGGTATTCCCCTAATCTCCCTAGATATTATAATACTTTTACTAACTAAGACTAGGAAATATGGTAAAATTTTATATTTCATGAAATTTGAAGAAATTTATCATACATTTTTTTTCAAATTTACCAAAACAATTTGTATTCTTATCAAACAATGATTACACTTATATAACTTCTATAATTTTGAAAATAACATATATGGGTTTCTGAAGATGTTGGAGTATGTTTGTAAGGAATTTTTGGAAGTTTATATAACATTTGATATTATTCTAAGACATATGAGTATCCTCATAAGACAATGTCTTAGTCAGCGAAAATGATAGATATATGGAAATATTATTCTTGTTATACCGATTTATTATATTGAAATATCAGGGTTGGAAGAAAAGTAAAAATGTATTTAGAGTTATAGTGCTTTTATACACATTATGATATATTACGGGAATATCAATAAATCATTTAAAATTAGTAATAAGAAAACATTACTAGGAAATATAATGTATTTTCGAGTACATTGAGAAAATAATTTATCGCCGAGAATATTTGATACTAAAAATAATGAATATTCTCATATATTTAGGTTAATTCATTGAATTATTTTGTTTTTCATTTGGAATTAGATATCATAATATATATAAAATAATTATTATTTTAAAAATAGGGTTTAGAGGGGCTACTTAGAGTGATCTTCTAATGAAACATCAATATACATAATTTAATGCACCTCCACTATGAACTATCCATATATACAGAAAGCTGAGGTTGATAGAAATTCATGTTACAATGTTTTATTAGAAGATTTTTTTCATATAAAAATTAGTTATAACAAATGAAATATAACTTTACATTCTATGAAGAATAGAAAAATAATAAACATATTTTCCAACAGTTTGTTAACATTCCGCATTTTTACTTTTTTACTTTTGGTACCCTTTCATCCATATCATATTTAATATTCATCAAAAATCATGTGGAATTAAAATATAATATAGTGGAATATCAAATTCCATATCAGTGTAAACATTTTTGTCCAAAAAAATTTCATAAGTGAGCATGAGATAATCATTTTTGTTTGTGAGAATAAAAAAAGTACAAGAAAAAATGACAAGGGAAATCATACATAATTATAAATGGATCAAAAATAAATGACCAGTATAAAATTATCATAAAACAATACAACACATGAGTCTTAAATTTTTTGAAATAGGAGAAAAAATATCCGATTATAACATTGGCCGAATGTGGCAAATAAAATATGAATTGAATATGTTCATTGAACTAGTAACACATATAAGGGTAATTGATTTGGGAATTCAACACCTTAAAGAATTTTGCATTTGAAGTTTCATAATATAGTATGCATATGCTATTCATATATATACCATATTGGTCTTTGCCTTACTACCCGTGCACCCTTGGGCATGGGGTGACTACCCTTGTACATTTTGTTTTGATTGATTACTCATGTTACCTTTAGTGCTCATGAGGTTAAAAAATTTCCCATTTTATTAATGGTCCATAACTGACAAACTCATCAAATAAGGAGAAACCATAAAATTATTTGACTAGAACATCTATGAATTTAAAACCCCAATAGAACATAATTAACTAATGAAATTGAAATGGGTTTAATGAAATTTTCCAAAAAAAATATTATAATCCATCCATACAATGAATACTGATGTTTCTATTGGATCATATCTCCCTAAAAACATTATATATAATAATTGATGATTATATAGATGAAAAAACCATTCATAAGAGCAATAAAATATGATATTGAAAAAGAGAAATATCAATTTATCTAGATAAATATTAATTTAAATGAATTTTTATAAATAAATGTATTATATATTAAATTATTTAAATTAGAAAATGGATATGGTTTTTTCATCTTGAAAAATATTTCTAATTGAATAAATTCATTCATTGGGATATCATTAGAAAATGAATTTTACTTCCACACTTTTGTAATGACTGTCAACATCAGACTAAAATGATTGTAAAAATTTATTATAAGAACATTAAATTTGTAAAATAAATCATGTATATAGAAATTAAATTTATAAATAATTGAATAATTCATAAGGAAATATATAAAATTAAATAAATAATATGTTCATGGAGTTGAAGGAAACATGAAAAAATAAATAGGTATGGTTGATTTGTAATACAATCATTAAATTGGGTATATTATGAACCAAGAAAGCTAAAATGGTAGAAATACATGTAAATAACATGAATAAACAATAGAGAATAATTTATATTATATTTATGATATAAATATCACACAATGTTCCCTAATATAAATTCATTCATCAATAATCTTTATTTGATAATCATATATGATGAGATATCAACCACCACTACTCCTCAATTCCTTGAAGCATTATTAAACTAACATATAATAAACATAAATTTTTTTATCACTTATTCAAAAAAATTGATCTCATATATTAACATTTATTTTCCCTAGGTATAATCATTCATTACTCATATGTTAGTAACTTATTGTTTATTTTCTTCAATTGATGATAATACATTTTATTTTTTCCATAAATGATTTATATTAATGAATTTGATCATAGTTTAATGAAACTAATTTAATCATTACTATATTTATAATGTTAATATAGCCATTTTTAATAGTTATTTATTCATTTCAATTATCCTTTAATAATATTTATAAACATGGTTGGTGAGATTGAAATCCACAATGATAATTTTTTTTAAAATTTACTAATCACAACAATTTACATTATAATGATAATTCATTTATGTTCCATATATACAGATTAATAATCATGGATTATTTAAATTCATAAAATATTATAACATTATAATTAATGCATTCTTACCTATTCATGGTGGAAAATGGTTGTGTTGGCATAACATCATTCATGTAGCAGGTTGAATAGATACATAAAAGAACATGTTTTAGAAGTGAATTAGTATGAGTTTATTGATATATAACAATTTTATCATTTTCATCAAAACGTAATGATTTTATTATAATATCTTAACACAGGTGGATTATTCATCAATTTAGTGTATATGAGAATGTAATTTAATAACTTTGATACTTAAATGACTAATTCACCCCATATCGAAAAGATTTCATTCAGAATAAAGGACTAATAATTCCATCATTAAACTAGTATCCCACCAATTAGTTAGAATGATTAATGATATGAAATATGGGTTGTGAGTGAATATATTTATATATAATAGATTTAGTTTCAAGAGGTTTATATGATATACTAATATTATTGAAAATGGGATGTATATAATTAAAATATTTAGTTAGGTGATGGTTAATGATGGAATTACATGGTATTTAGGTATGTTAAGTGAGGAAATGATGGAAAGATATTTTGTTTTTACTATCATCCTAAAAAAATCTTATATAATTTTTAAATATTATTTTAATTATCAAAATAGTGATACACAATATTTAGTATTTTTCCCCATTTCAACTTTTCATCTATTTAATATTGTATTTATTTTTTACCATTAATATAATATCTCCCCTGACAACAAATATCAATGTTCGTGTTCAATTTTTTTGAATACTTTCATATAATTTTTTATTGAAATAGGTTAATTTTATCTTTTAAATGAACAAATTATATATATATATATATTTAAATATATATATATATATATATTAATGTGGGGTTTTTTAGAACATGTAAATTTTTTAAAATTATGTTTTGTAAATATATCTTTAATATCAATTAATAATTAATACTTGTTAACATAGTGATTATTTATTTGAAAGATATATTACATTAACCATTTGAAAAATTTTATATAAATTTAATAATTCAGAAAATGGAAATATTAACATCATTTCATTAAAAAAATTCATTTTTTTACATTAAAGTATTTATACACATCATATTCTATTTAATTAATCTTATTTCAGACAATTGAGTCTATCAACACATAAGTATAATAATATTTCATTCAGTTTTGTAAATAAAACAAATCATCCATTAATAATAATAATAATAATATTTGACAAGATAAATATTTTTTTAATAAAATATTAACATTTTTTGATTATTAATTACTATGAAATATATTTTTTACAGTTAAACAACAAGACCATTGGAAATTCCAAATGAATACATATCTAATAAAATTATATCAAACAAAAATATTTCTAATTTCCATATATTTAATGGTTCTATTATATTCATATATATATTATTACATACATTTATAGAATATTTTATCCTATTAATTTAAATTTATGTCAACATGTCCACAATATTTTTTATTAATTTTATAATATTCAAATTATTTATCTTGGTGGTAATTTTTCTATTAAATAATAAGGATATATATTTTAATTAAAATTCGTTATTATTTACATGATGACTTATTAAAAATTTATTTCTATGGATGATTTTTCATATTTAATTATCAAAATGTATTAATATTTTTATTTAATAATAATATTTCATCTCAATAAAACATAACATCTTTATTTTTTTTATTATTTCCTATCAAATGATATATTCAAAAAATATTTATTTAATGGTAAAAATAAATAACAAAATTATGTGGCGTTATATTATATACTACATAAAATAAATTACATCTTATTTTTTAATATAATTAAAACTAAAGTAGGCATGTCATCATCATTACATCTTCAGATTCCTATGATTCTTCTTGAAACTTCTGATTATTTTATTGAACATTAAGATGAAATTTTTTATTCTTTCACAGTAATTTATATGTACAATCCCCGATTTTATTTAGTTGGTCCTCAAAAGAAATATCATGTACACATTATAGAAATTATATAGTTATTAGATTTATACATCTAATATAGACTTACATGTCTATGTTATCTAGAAAACAAGATTCACATGAACGGGGGTTAGAGGAAGTGTATGATGAAAAGATACCATCCCTATATGATCATGTATTTCAATGTGTCTATCATATTTATGGGTTCAAATTATACTCATTGGGAATATCTTGATCTACCACTATGATGATATTTGAAGGAATACATTTCCACCAATATGAAACTCCAAATTCCAAAAATGATTATTTGTATATATCTTTTATCAATTCGGTGTAGTTTTACTATGTCACGTTATAGTTTTAATCATCCTTTTGAATACTTGTGAAATATTGAGTCTCACTTTTTTTTCTATCACCATCCCAACATGTTGGATTTATATACCCCATTCAATAAATTCCATTTATAATTTCAATTTTGAAACATGAGTGAAAAAATTTTATATATGAGAACACATCACCGAAATGGTTTTCATTCCAATATCCTTTGAAATTCAATTGATAGTATCATATTAAATCATTATGAGTATGAAATGTACAATTGTATTAAAAATATTTCTGAGGATTATAATATGTAATAAACCATTATTACATATCTAATTATGTTAGATTACATATCTAAAAAATTAATTTAAACACGAGTGATTAATTAGATACAATTTAAATTAGTGCACCCTTAAGCAACAAAACATCATTATTTATTTTATTGAAAATTTATAGCAGCATATTATCCCATATAGTATTTAAATATTCATATTTCATATAGAAATCATTATATTTCTCAATTGGAATTTTGGCCACTATATGTCCAATAAAATTGAAAATGGTATAGATTGTTTCATTCTCCAATTTTCATAATGGTATGGATAATGGTTGCATCATACCATTATACACTATTCATTTTTTATTGACATGCTAGAAGACTGATAGTCACGATACATATTCAATAATATCCCTCTTAATGTGGTCCCACTTCAAATTGTTCCTAAGATCTCAATAAATATTTGTGCTTATAGAATTTAAAAGTAATGATGATCTTTACTCATCAGACACTATATGATTCTTTAGTTGTTGTATTTAAGGAATATATAATATTTAACATCATGACCCATAATCCACTTAATCCATCCCCTGATTCAATGGGTCACATGCCCCGAAGCGTGCCTTTCTGTGTTCCTGTTGATTTGAAGTTGCATCAAGGGTATAATGTGGGGTAGAGGGGATATTATACCCTCATATCTGAGGGTATCAATGGGTAAAATAAATAAATATACAATAGATGAAGCATATTAATAACCAATCACACTGTGAAAAATGAAACCATAACAGCAAGGCTAGTAACCCTTTATAATAGAAACATAATAAGTAGGAATAATAATCAAAACCCCCAATTTTGAGTAATATAAAATGATTTTATATAATTATAATATAAAAATTGGAAACATGGGATACATGCAATATGAATATATAACATGCTACAAAAAAAAAATAAGTTCCATGGGAAATACACATGAATATAAAGCCTAAACTGGGTCCACTAGTCCAATTATCTATTTTATACATAAAAAGAATCAAACATATAAAAGAGGGATCATTACCTTAACCTTACATGTAGATATGAGGATACCTAGGTACCCAAGGATTCTTGAGTAAGGTGTGAGATAAAATCTCAGAAGGACACCAAAAACAATGTAAAGAAGTAGTTCAATTAGTTTACATAACAATGAATTGTAGAGAAATAAATAATAACAACAATGAATAATAAATAAATACCCACGAGCACAGTTTCATGTATGGAACCTATTGGATCTACCTCCTTCAACACATGGAAAAAAAATAGTCTAATCAGTAACAAAACATATATATATAGTAATAAAAAATATATAGTGCAGTTATATTCTTTATAAAAAATATTCATTTTGTACGTTATGATATAAGTATGAATATAAAAATATAATTGGAGATGGCTAGACCTGGGGCATAACTGAAGAATTCATAAACAATCTAACATGATATAAGATCAATAAAGGGTATGTTCCGTGAATCTCATGATGAATTATATATGGAATACTCAACACTCAATATAGTTGTGGTAATTCATCATTCCCAACACTCGACATATATGAATGTGGAATGATGTTCCAATCGCTAATATAAAAGTATAATTGTAAGATAATTCCATCTCCACATCCGATGTAAGGGATCATGAAAAGTAATTATCATCAAGAACCATAACCAACATTCTGAATCCAATATCAATGGAATAATCATAATAACATTAATAACATGAGGTTCAACCACAAATTTAATGTAATCATGAAGTCCAAAACAACCAAGGTCATCAAATATCATAAAAATCACATTCTACATTTATGTAACATGAGGAGGGGAAATTCAACCCAATTAAATTCCTTATAATAAAGACAATTAATTAATCAATTGAATGAAAATTCATAATAATGGATTTCTACCAAATTATCATTCATTCGAATTAATCTTTTTTATGTAATTATGAAATAGAAAACTATTTAATGACAAGCCTAGCACATTAGAGGTGCTTTAGTGGAATAAAAATTATTTTAAAGGGTGCATAGTGACATAACATCAAATGGGGAAGCTATAATTGGGGTTTTAATCCTCTAAACACATATAATGTGTTTAATGGAGTATAATGACTGGATTCAAGTAATTTAAAGATGGATGAATTAATTTAAAGGCAATGTCCAATAATGGTCAGCGTGCGACACAACAGAGAAGAAATGAAAACAATATAATTTTTGGAAATTAATTATAAAAAACATTATTTAATGTTATAGATGACTCCTCATCCAATATTGGATTCATATTTCATTTAGAACAGATGAAAAATGATGAATGGTCCAACACCCTAAATATAGGATTAATGATCTTACACCAAATTGTGCATGTGATTTCAAGAGAAAATTATATTATATGATATGTGATTCGAGTTGGTACCCATGAAGATCCAACAATTCTAATGACTATTTATTTAGATTAACAATGTAGAAGAATACTTGATCCTTACGATTGATGGAGGGAGAGATCAAAGGAGGATGAAATAATGTTCATCCATTTGAAATTAGAGAAAAAAATATGGAGGTGAGGGTAATAGTTACTTAAGGGAAATGTACCTCGTCCCCTTAAATAGAGGGGTTCCAATGTTTGGAAACACTTTTTGAAAAACCATGTACAAACCATGTTCATATCACTATCTATATAGGGAACCCACATGGATTTTGAAAATGGTTTTCTAATCCATGTGATTTGGATCTATTATGATGAATGATATTTATACATGGTCACAAACCTCATCTCACACTATAGTAGACAATCAGTGTGGCCAACTATTGTATCATAGTTCCCCGTAGGGTAATGCTTCGCAGTTTGTACTAATCATGTGAAAATCATGTGTCATGCCACGTATTTCCATTTTCTATATCTCCCTCATCCAAACTAGTCTCATGAACTCCAAGAATCTGTCCTTATGTCATTGTATACATCTACCAAGATAGAAAAACAAAACCAAAATTATTTGATATATACCATGAAAAATTATGTATCGCTAAATCCTCCCATACTTAAAGAAAAATGTCTAGGAGTAAGATTTATGATTGTAAAGGGTATTTTCTGAGAATATTTTGATCCATTATTCTCATATATCCGCTTCCCACTCATGGATTCATTATGTAATAATCTGTGATTCCATTACACCCATACTAAAGTAACAAACCTACATGAGAATGACTTTATGATATGATCCTCAATATACACCGGACACTCATAGAATGAAGAATACTCCACAAACTCAACCTCATCTAGCTAGAATAAATGTTAATAATTTATATAATAATGTAGAATTTGAGTTATGTAAAATATATATTTCATAGTATTATATATTTGAGGATGTAAAATCTATAAATCCACTTGTCCGATTCGTTTCAAATAATCAATGTTCTTGATGAATTGAGGAGAAATCATAAACTAAATCCATGTTATTTGATAGATAAATATTGGTGAAACTTTTAAGAAAATATGATATTTTTTCTCAAAATAACATGTCATTCATTGTTATTTGGAAGATGATGTGGATCTTGATTGAGATAAACACTTTTTCGTTCTAATAAACTATACATACTCTAATGTGTAACAGACAAGACATGGTCCATGAAAATATGCCTCCCCTGCCTTTAACCAGCATAATTGAGATTGGAACGACGTACCAGATAATGCTTCCTAAGGATACATTTTGAATTGAAGCCATAAATCTATTAATTTAAGAGAACTAAATATTGGGTATGAATTTTTTACAAGAAGTCCTGATATCAAGGACACATATATTGAGAATTTATTCAAACACCAGAATCTTGAAATATATCTTCATGATGGGATGAGGGTGAAAGGATGTGATCACATGAACCCACATACCATTGTCCTTCTATACCCGCTACCAAAATAAATTCATTAAGCGATCATCCCAGTAAGATATGATAAATAACCAATTCAAATAAGTTGTACAAGCTATGTGACATATGGCCTACCAAGATCATATACTAAATATTCCTCTCTAATAAGCAATAAGTATGTGAAATTTTCAAAATTACCAACTTATACCAAATTTTTATTGATTATATTTGGTGATATATGTAACCCAATTATAAATAAATATAACCAACATCCTATTTACAATCAGGAAAGACAAAAAAAGGTAACATCCATTTCAGTCATTGATGTTCCTCCATCACCAATTGAAATGTGGAAGATCAAGATATGACACAACCTATAACCTATATAATAACAATCCACCAATATAGATGACATAATTATCAATATATCTTGGTGACATCTAGATGAATCTTCAAAGAAGAGTCATGAAATTCCCACATCTGTTCCACTCTGATGTCTGATGGGACCCAAACATGTTGATGAATGTGTAAGTTATCGTATCCATCCACGATCAAAAAATAATATAAATATTCATCCGAGAAACATTCCATTAGGAATAGTCCATCATAATATTAATTTAACCTCAATACATCATATTATAGAAGAGTAGTGTTCACTACTAATGTAGAGAAGATAGTATTCCCATGATCCACTTGACCCTCAACATTCATATCAAAAAAGAAGGTCATGATATTCCACTTGCCACTATCCTTATAAACCTCTTCTTTCTGAGTATTTTTCTTCATTTAATTGATGACATCATCTCTATTTATAGTCATGTATAAAGGCTCTAAATCAATTTATTTCAAGTACATAACCTATATTATCTACATGTGATTAATATAATGCTATGTAAATATGTACATGACACTTTTCCCAGTTAGTGAATACCCCAGAAGTATCTCGAAGTAAATAATGTCACTAATATTGTACAGAATGAACTATAATAACAAGATTGTAACACCCTACCCCAAAATCATTGGCTTGAGGAGGCGGTGAGGTTTACTTGTCCTTAGGCGATGGTACCATGGTGCCAATGTCTAGCAATAAATGCCGAGGGCTCCAAGAATAATTAGGGAACGACATCACCTTGAGAAAAAACCAACCAAAAAACAAAAACAATATGATGCATTTCAATAAAACCAAACTCATAAATTACCCAAGACAACCAGATAATCGATAAACATACATGTCAACACCACCCAATACAACACCAGAGTATAATGTGGAAGACTCAACAAGAAATGCCACAAGCTACCACACCACCACAACTCCACTCCAACTCCAAACTCCATGCACCACCAAGCATCACGGGGAACCACTAAAATATGGAGATGCCTTACCTTTGACCATGTCCCGGTATTCTACAACTGAAAAGACACAAAAGTGCCAAAGAAGGGGGTGAGTACAACTACTTAGTAGGATATCCCCAAATGACTTCCCTACACATGCCATTGGGATAAACCGTTAGCACATTTATAAAAAACATTTTATATAAAACAATTGCATTGCAAACTGCTTACAAATTCCAAACATGCCATACAAGGGAAAGCCACATCGATCAAGCCACAAGACAGTTACCATGTTTATATTTCACTCACAACCCTCATCTATAAACATCACATATTCAAGAATTCAACCAACAATGGGGGTTACATTCTTGGGGAACCCGTTCACAACTCGACAAGTGGTACTTTCATGGCCACCTGCCTTGATGGTGGCCATTACAACCATTATCCATCCACCTCCCTGATTATATTGGCACTTTCTCAACCACTCTACAACATCACAACACATTCCAATACAACATCCAATCCATATCCACACAAGAACAAACCACACATGGTCACACATCATTGCAAACAACATCCTATACCATTATCATGCTCATGTTCAATGTCATTTTAAAATCAAAATTTTAATATCATCCAATTGAACCCATTTCCAAAAAAAAACCCATTTCACCCAAAAATCTCAATTTCAAGCCAAAAACCCCCAATCTCTTCACCCATACATTTTCCAACAAATTTTCACATGATTTACCAATTAAATTTCAAACAACCAATTTAATTGTAAATGTACCACATAATTCCACCAAGTGGAGTCGAGGGAGAAGCCACCTACATCTTAGGGTTTGGCGAAATCGACCTCTCTCCCAAACGCACCTCAATCTGGTAGAACGCCTCCTAGAAACTCCCCCAAAAACCCTTTCCTAACATCAACGGGCACAAACATTAGCATCTTAGGACAAACCAACCCTATATCTACACACAATAAGTGTAGATCTAGAATACCAAGAAGGATGGAAGATAAGATCTAGAGGAAAACACCAAGGAACCACAGGAGGAGACTTACCCAGGAGAGATCGCCTTCAAACCACCTTGAATCCTTCTCAAAACCTTCCCAAACCGAGTGGGAGAACCCTTCTAGCCCCTGAGAAATAGAAATCCTGAGTGAGGATATAGTGGAAGGAATAGAGGAGTGAAAATGGGGGAATCCCAAGTGAGCTCGGGTTTTATAACCCTAATTTTAAGTGGGCGCACGGTTAGCCCGCACGGTTTGGAAAACCATGTGCTAACCGTGTGCACGCCACTGCCTCAAGATCATGGGCTCAAACGGGTTCCTCGCATGGTTTTGCAAACTGTGCACATGCCGTGCGAAGCCTTTTTCCTCCCCCTGCAAAGTTTCCTGGATCATCCGCACGGTTTTCACTAACTGTGCACAAATCGTGTTCCCCTTTAAAAGCATCCAAACTCTTTCAAATTCATTCCAAACTCTACCAACCTCTTCCCAAATCACTCCATGCACATGAAAAACATAAAACGGCACAAAAAAAGGCCATATAACTCAATTAGTGGGTACTACATTCTCCCCACCATTGGAATTCCCGTCCGTGGAAAGTAGTGAACCCACCCTTTGCCAAAAGAGCTCGGGCCACTACTCGACCATTTATTTCTCTCGTTCCCAAGTTTCTTTCTGGATCTGGCCATGTTGCCAAAAAACCCGAACTAGACTGATGATTTTACCATGCAAGACATTCTCTTGCCTATCCACAACCTGCATTGGGACGTGCACCAACGAAGAATCCAGTTCTAGCTCAACATGATCCCATCGAAGAACATGGCCCGGATCCGGCTGATAATTTTTCAACTACGACACATGAAACACATTGTGTACTGCACTGATCATAGGTGGAAAAGCCAACAGATAAGCCACCTCACCAATCTCAGAAGGTACAATTTACCTAGGAGATAACTTTCCTTGTTTCCCAAACCGACGATGTCCCAACCGATGAGAAATCCTCAAGAAAACATGATCACTCACCTCGAACGACAATGATCATCGATGATGATCCGCATAAGATTTATGAAGGCTCTGAGCCGTATCCATCCTCTTCCTGATCAACATGATCTTTTCTGTCGTCTCCTGGACATGACTCAGTCCGACCATCGAGGACTCACCCGTTTCGACCCAACATAGTGGGCAACGACACGACTTCCAATAAAATGCTTCAAACAGAGCCATCTGTATGGATTCCTGATAACAGTTATTATACGAGGATTCATCCAAGGACAGGTGCTACTCCCACGAGCCACCCAAATCCATCACACAAGCATTCAACATATCTTCCAAGGTTTGTATCATCATCTCAGATTGTCCATCCGTTTGAGGGTGATATGTTGTACCCGTGGTCAACTTTGTTCCAAGAGATTACTGCAAATATTTCCAGAAACGAGATGTAAACCTCAGATCTGTATCTGATACGATCGAAACTAGAACACCATGCCTCTTTCCCACCTCCCAGATATAGATTTTGGATAGATCCTCCACCGTATGAGATTCACGACTTAGGATGAAATGGGCCGACTTCGTTAGCCGATCCACTATCACGCAAATGGCATCATGTTTTCTAATCATTCTTGTGAGACCTATGACAAAATCCATCGATATCTGCTCCCACTTCTATAAAGGGATAGGTAAAGACTGCAACATTCCTGCTGGCCTCTGGTGCTTTGCCTTGACCTGTTGGAAAGTCAAGCATCGTGAAACGAACTCATCCACTATTCTTTTCATTCCATCCCACCAGATCTGTGATTTCAATGCCTTATAGATCTTTTGAATTCCATGGTGAACAACCCACCTGGAATGATGGTACACCCTAAGAAGATACTCCTGAAAAGACACCGGTACAAGTATCCAATTCTAGAAACACAGAACTGATTCTTTATTCAGTTTCCAAACTTCAATGGTCTCCCCACCATTGAGTCTCGACATTATGGTCACACATTCAGGATCTGATATATGTGCCTCTCTAACTAGGCCAACCAAGTCAGGAATCAATGTGACCATAAAGAAGACTGCTCTATCACCCTGGTCCTCACATTCCAACAACATATCATCTATATTCGACATCAACTACCATTGGTCTGATACCTACTTCACAACCTGAGCATATGATTTCCTACTTAATGCATTCACCCCTAAATTTCCCTTACCCGGTGTGTACATTAAGTCAATATCAAACATATGGAGATATTATATCCATCTCCTTTTCCTCAAGTTCAGATCTCTTTGTGAAAAAATGTGCTTCAAACTCTTATAATCCATGTAGACCATGAATTACTCACCAAAGAGATAATGGCAGAACATTTTCAAAGCATAGACCACTGCCGCCAACTCCAAATCAAGAGTTGGGTAGTTCTTCTCATGAACCCTCAACTTTCATGAGCCATATTCGACCACAGGTTCCCCATGCATGAGAACACACCCCAACCCGAATCCCGATGCATCACAATACACCACATACCCTTTTCCTAGTTCTTGCAGAACCAAAATTGGTGTTGATGTATAGTGACCCTTTAGCTCTTCAAAACATTGATGACACTATTCATTCCATTAAAATGGAACATTATTCCTTGTCAAATCTTTCATTGGTGAATCCAACCGTGAAAAGCCACAGACAAAATTTCGATAATACCCAGCTAGACTAAGGAAACTCCGTTTCTCAAACACATTCTTTGGTGGTTGCCATGAGATAATGGCCTCTATATTTTCTGGATCTACTTAAACAACCTTTTCAGAAATTAAATGACCAAGAAAATGAACATCATGAATCCAGAAGTCACATTTTGACAATTTGGCATACAACCGATGATCACTCATGATCACTAGCACTATCGCCAAGTGCTACTCATGCTCCTCCCGTGTCTTTGAATACATGAGTATATCATCCACATACACCACCACGAATGAATCCATTTATCTCTAAAATATCTGATTCATCAATTCAATAAACACTGTTGGTGCATTCGTTAGACCAAAGGGCTTAACAACGTACTCATAATGGAAATATCGACTTCTGAATGCTATTTTTTGAAATATCCTCCTTCTTTACTCGTAATTGATGATATCCCGATCTCTAATCGACCGTGGAGAACCACTGGTCTCCCCTCAACTGGTCAAACAAGTCATCAATTTGTGTAAGTAGATATTTGTTCATTATCGTCACATGGTGAATTCAATGATAATAAAAACACAGCCTCAAGGCTCCATATTCCTTTTTCACAAACAACACCGCCACTACCTACGGAGATGTGCTAGGATGGATAAAGCCTTTTATTTTCCAACTCTTCCAACTGGACATTCAACTACCTCAATTCTACAGGTTCCATCTGGTAAGATGGAAGTGAGATAGGACTGGTCCATGGAAGTAGGTCAATCGTAAACTCCACTTCTCTTACAAGAGATAATATAGAGAATTATTTAGCAAAAACATCCATGAACTGATCGACCAGTACTGAAAAAACACTATTCCTGACACCCTTTATCGATTACAATGCCCATACCGCCAACTAATACGATAACATGTATGATGCCATTGCCAACAAGCCTGTTGTAACCTGCTTCACATGCCAATCTCCTCTAATGAGATGTCTAACACCATCATGTGTCGTAAAACTCATTGTTCGCGCATCACAATCGAGGTGGTACTTAAACGCTACTATCCAATCCATGCCCATGATTGTGTCATATCCATCCATCTCAAGTACTGAGAAATCCCACACTATCACAATCTCGACCACAACGATACAGAATGCTCTACACAAGAAGGTTGGACGCTCTTTTCTACCCATAGGGGTTTAATGTTTCAAAAATGAAGGCATTATCTCTACCTTTAAACCCAAAAACTCAAAAATGCGTGAAACATTAAAAGAGTGTGAAGCACCTGTATCAAACAACACTTTCATGTAGGTAGAGTTTAAAATAATCTTACCTCGCACCATGGATGGTCACGACTGATCATCCATCACAACCTGCTCAACTCCAAACAACTCCTTCATTGCCACATTTTGTTATTTACTTCCCTACTGAGGCGTCATGGTATTTTGAGAACCACCATGAATAACATTACCTTGCTGGTGAGGGGTATGTTGCTGCCCCCCGTCCCGTCGAAGCATAGGACGCCTGCTATCCTTGCAGAGTGTCACACACACTTATCCTCGAAGCATTCCTACAGTAGTGCTGGATATTCCCCATCTGCTTACAACTATAACATGCTCTGGCTTGTGTTGTGCAATCCCGCTTGATATGTGTCGTTGAGACACACTAAAAGTAGCCCGATTTACTCTGGGGCTTCGAAGGAAGGTTCACCGATCCCGTCATCGCATTTTATGTCGTGATCCCACTCTGGGAATATGTGTCCCTCTTCTGCTTGAACCCAGCGTTAGAGCTTCCACTAGTCCCTGTGGGTATTACCACGCTTCCTCTGACCAGAGTTCCTAGAAGGTATCGCTCATCTACCGAGGCTCGATTTACCATTTCTGTGTAGTCCCAAATGCACAGCACCGGTATTTTAAAACGGATTTCCTGCCTCAAGCCTGCATCGAAGATCCTTGATTTCAGCGACATGCTACCCACCACCTCGGGTGAAAACCACTTTAAGTTCCTAAACATAGATGCATACTCCATTACTGAAATCTGTTCTTGCTTCAAACTGAAAAAGTCAGTTTTAGGCTGAATCTTGAATTTATAAAGGTAGAATGGTTTGTTAAAAAATTCCTCAATGGTTTCCCATGTCATACTCTGGTCCTTCCCCACTTGGACTACCAGCTCCCAACATTCAAGGTCATGATCCTCCAGCTTATACGTTGCTATATTGACTTTCATCTCAGTCAGGGTTCCTAACAATTCAAAAATTCTATTTATTTTGGACAGCCACGCCTCTTCCCTTCCTAGGTCCGCATCACCCCTAAAAATGGGTGGGTTCTGCTTCTGAAACTGAGCCACATTGTCGACATTCTTGGGATCCTCTACTCTATTTATACTTCCCATCGCTTGTAAGGCTTGGACTATACATTTCACTAGCTGCCGGTTCACATGAGGCTCAGGTGAAACCATATTCTCATCAGCAACTTTCGGTTGGTCTCTACAATGCCAACCCGATGCCATTTCTATAAAAATAAAACAAACAGGTATGATTCTTGCTTCCGTAGACATCACGAATCAACCACATCAAATAGCGTTTCATAACAAACAATCACAACTAGGATTTCTATTCTTTTACATTTCCCATGTTCCACCATTTTTTGAAAATCAAACATTTTCAAAATACCATGTTTATTCACATTTCAGGTTCCCACATTTGAAAACCCATTTTTTTCATTTGACCCATAAATCAATAAACCCAATGAAATATGCATCCTAGAAAAAGTCATTTCTATAATATATGTAATGCTCTTCACATTGGCTACACCCACGACAATGAGATTTCCAATATCTAGAAGTGTCTCCAAAACACTTATGTACACAACTTCCTGGTAACTTGACGTTCAGAATAAAAGGGTTAGTTATGTACTTTTTTGGTATAAATACTTTGTTCTGACTGTCCTACACCTTGCTACCATCCCGACTCAAGGAAGAACCAAGAACGAATGTCAACTCCAAATATGAGAATAAAATACAAAGGACTGAACAAGCTGATTCCACTTGTAACACCCCGCCCATAAATCATTGGCTTGAGGAGGCAGTAACTGTAACCTGGCCTTAGGCGATGTTCCCAAGGCGCCAAAGGCTGGCAATAAATGTCGAGGGCTCCATGAACAAGTGGGGGATGATTTTCCCCTGAGACAAAACCAACCAAACAACAAAAACTATATGATGCATTTCAACAAAACCAAATTCATACATTACCCATGACAACCATATAATCCATAAACATACATGTCAACACAACCCAATATAGCACCAGAGTATAATGCGGAAGACTCAACAAGAAACACCACAAGACACCACACCACCACATCTCCACTCTAGCTCCAAACTCCATGCCCCACCAAGCATCACAGGGCAGCGATAAAAATGGAGATGCCTTACCTTTGTCCATGTCCCGATATACTACATCTGCAATGACACAAATGTACCAAAGCAGGGGGTGAGTAAAACTACTCAGTAGGATTTCCCCAAATGGCTTCCCTACACACGCCACTAGGATAAACCTTTTTTGCATCTATATAAAACATTTTATATAATACAATTACATTGAAAACTGATTACAAAATCCAAACATTCCATACAATGGAAAACCACAACGATCAAGCCACGCGCCGGTTACCATGTTCATATTGCACTCACAAGCCCTATCTATAAACATCACATAGTCAAGAAATCGACATACAACGACGGTACCTTCTCAGCCAACCCGTTCAAAACCCGAAAAGTGGTACTTTCAAGGCCACATACCTTGATGGTGGCACTTCCGACCATTATCCATCCATCTCCTTGATTATAGTGGCACTTTCTCGACCACTATACAACATCACAAGAAATTCCAATACAATGTCCCATCCATATCCACACAAGCACAAACCACATAGGGTCACACATCATTGCAAACACCATCACATTCCATTATCTTTCACATGTTGAATTTAATTTTAAAATAAACATTTTAAAATCATAACATTGAATCCATTTCAAAAAAACCCATTTTCAACCAAAAAACCCAATTTCATGCAAAAAAACCCCCAATTTCTTCACCCATATATTTTCAAAAAATTTCTACCTGATTTACCAATTAAATTAAAAAAACAATTTAATTGTAAATGTACCACACAATTCCACCAAGTGGAGTCGAGAGAGAAGCCACCTACCTCTTAGGGTTTGGCGAAATCGATCGTTCTCCCAAACGCACCTCAATCCGGTAGAACGCCTCCACAAAACTCCCTTAAAAACCCTTTCCTAACCTCAATGGGCCCAAACGTTAGCATCTTCGGCCAAAACAACCCTAGATCTACACACAACAAGTGTATATCTAGAAAAACAATGACGGAGGGAAGAGAAAATCTAGAGGAAGACACCAAGAAACCATGGGAGAAGACATATTTGGGAGAGATCGCCTTCAAACCACCTTGAATCATCTGAAAAACCCTCTCAAACCGAGTGGGGGAACCCTTATAGCCCCAGAGAACCAAAAATCATGAGTGAGGCTTGAGTGGAAGGATGAGAGGAGTGAAAATGATGGAATACCAAGTGAGCCTGGGTTTTATAACCGTAATTTTAAGTGGACGCACGGTTAGGCAAACCGTGCGCAAACCGTGTGCACGCCACTACCTCAAGAGCAGGGGCTCGTACGGTTTCCTCGCATGGTTTGGAAATCCATGCATAGGCCATGCAAAGCCTACTACCTCCCCCTGCATAGTTTCCTGGAGCATTCTCATGGTTTGTACAAACCGTGCACAGACTGTGCATCCCTATAAAAGAGTCCAAACTCTTCCAAATTCATTCCAAACTCTCCCAACATCTTCCCAACTCACTCCATTCACATTAAACAAATAAAAGGGCACAAAATAAGTCCATGTACCTCAAACTGGGGGTACCACAATGATCATGGGCGGTAATTTGGTAATTCGTCTAGTGTGGCCTCATATGATGATTTATGTACATTCTAACTCACAATCCATGCATAAAAATAGCTCCATGCCCAATTAAATTTGTGTCACAAAATACATTTTACAAGCTACAAGGATCTAGAAGAATCGAGATCGAAAATGAATTAAAATATACCATCAATTCATAAAGGAATAATTTAAAATTCTATTATAATACAAATGTCATACCATTAATATTTTATTACATAAGTGGCCCTACTAGGCATAAAAATTCCTAGTTGAAACATCAGTAATATTCAGTTATACCTAAAGAATTCTATATGAAAAAGATATTCATTTGATCCCCCAATAAATGTACAACTATCACATTATATGGGTCCACTAAAACTCCATACACTGCGATAATATGTCCAAGGAATTGGATTCCATTAATTTGGAGGTTGAATTTTTTGGTATTTGTTTAATTTTTGTACACTATATGTATATTCTTCATTATATCAATATGGTTGTAATAGGAATGTAGAGAATATGAATAAACTTAAATAATGTACACAAATTCTACCACAAAAGTATCTAGATATGGGTGGAAGAGAAAATTCAGAAAGCTATAAAAACAACATCTGAACTGGTATGAACAAACAACATTACCAGTTACTCCAAATGACCAAACCAACTCCATAATGTTGTGTGAGGCTTGTCTGATAAAATAACACAAACCTAATAATATAAATACGTCAAAATAAATGTTGAAAACCCCTCTATCCATAGGAATTATATAATAGTGTTTTTAATTGTGGAAATGGATACATGTTTCCTACCGTGACCTAGTTCAATCAGCGCAAATCCACAGAGTGCCTAAGGGTACCATCTGCCTTCTTGGAAAAGAGTACTGGTGAACCCCAAGGAGAATTGGGGGGGGGGGGGTAAAAACCAACTATCCCATAGGTCATCAATCTATTTCATTAGATCCTAAATCTCGAAAGGCTCAATCATATTAGGAGTAAAATTCATTCGGGTTACACATAGAATTAGCTCATTATATAATTCTACCTCTCTCACTAGATGCAACACAAAAATTTATCAATAAATGAATCCCTAAAATGATCATCCATAGGAGGGAAAACATTGGTTCATATCCCATGATCATCCATCAATATAATAGTAATTGGGGATATATATCTATCCTTCCCCCAATGACCATGATTAGCTACAGATGCATGGTAATGCCATTATCCCGTGTACACATGTCTACTAATATATGGTGATATAAATTTCAACCCTTTAGATACTATTCAATATTGGTTAGAAATGGAACTAACCATTCCATACTGATGATTAAAAGGAATCCAATAATTTCAAGGATATAAAGACTCTATATAAAGATATATCATCTTATATAAAGGGTACAATCATGAAAATGGTGTACACTCTCTAATTGGATACCTGACGGGCTATCAAGAAACATCATGCCAAATAAGATTGCTATCATGAGGCTCAGACTCCCCATGATCACCATAGATATAAAATATAATATAGGATTATTCAAAATAATGAATAAAATAATGTAGAGGATACTCGAATAATACCTCAAATAATAGGAGTTCAAATTCTTTTACGCACTTCTCCAGGATGCACTGTCTATAACTAGTATTTACAACTTCCCTAAGCCACAATCTGAGTACCTAGAGTAGGCCTATTTTAAAATAATTGACAATCCACATTTTTAATTACTTTTACTCAGCCACGAATTCATCCTGAGTAGCCCGGTGTATTCCAGCCACCATCCTAACTAGATTCAAATGGACATGGTCTTAAATTTTGTGTATGTGTAGATCCCTACTCGCTAGGAACTAATGTAAATCTCCTCCATAGACTGTGGATATTCCCCATCCTAACAACCAATCTGCATTCCATTGTATCATATAAACAATGGGGTTTCATATTTTTTATATTCATGTACTAATGATAGATATGAATGATTTAATAAAAAACAAAGTGAATTGTTTTACCCCCATGAGAAGCCTAAAAAACTAATATCGCCAAGTATAAGAAACACAAATAAATATGGTTGTTTATCCAAATTACTACACACTATTGACTTCCATATTATTCATATCATTATTGAGGACCAGCTGAAATATCATCAAAAAAATTAATTTTATAGATGAAATTTCCCTATGATTGAATGTTATATACCATCCCATTCATGAATCACTCGGTGGCCATAAGATCATCCCTGGATAATGTTGGACCATAAATCATTATCACAGTAATAAGAAAAATTATATCCAATGAAAGACATGAGTCCCTACAAGAGGGTCATGAATTATATGTCATGGACATCCATCAGTTTCATTGTAAATAATTATTAGTAAAATTTAGTTCATAAGTCCTTCAAAATCATACATCGATGTAAATATTCTAATGTTATAACATCCCACCATACCATGGAAAAATATTACAGCGTATATGAAAAATTATTGACCCTCCCATCCATATCCATCTTTGGATTCTACAAAATTTAAATTGTGGACTTTATCCATGAATCTATTGTATGATGTCTGACATTCCCTAAAATGGTGGGAGGATTATACAACTAAAACAATTGATTTATCATTACTACAGTCACAGAAAGTCATGTGACAACTTTTATATACTGAATCATATGGATGAAACTCTCCTGAAACTAGGTGTTGGTTACTATATTAAGAACAACAGGTGGTTCCATAGGTGGAACAATATTAATGTTCCTTGGTGGCTTAGGTCCCATCCCTTCCAGTGCATTGTTTTCATCACCTAAAGGGGGTATCACTCACAGTTTTCAGGGTGTAATTATTACACCATTCCAAATGAAATCATCCAAAAATAATTTTCTATTTGAAAAATTCAGATATAGATTACTATGTTAGGTATTTACTTCCAATAGATTATATCATAGTACTATGGATACTCCAAAATCAAGGTGTAGGAGTTAATGAAAACCATCTCATGATATCTGAAACATATGGTACAGTCCATTATACCCACTATTAAGGTCTATTTCTAGTATTTTTCTTATATCAAATGATGTATGTTATATTATATAGATTTATAATTTTATGTTATGGAGAATAAAAAATTTAAATTTAAATTAGCATCCCATTTAGCGGTAACCTTTTTTCTTTTAGAGATTTAAATTCATTAGTGTTCATAATAATTTTCTAATAAAATATAAATATCACAGTCCTACACCCATTGGACAAAATAAAATATGGTATAATTGGTTAATTATGGTTTCAATGCCATTATATGTTGGTAAACATTATTTAGTGTGATTTGGGAACATTAACTGGTCCATTTGTATTCTACCTATAGGAAATGTCAAAAAATATCATGATATGACAACTAGGAGTTATGTCAAAATAATAGTAAAATTAAATTGATAAGTAAAAATAGAATTAAATAATGAATGGTATATAAGTCATATTATGACGATATTAATGCATGAAATTACATAACCTTGTTTCATAAGTCATTTGGAAAATAAATCTCCTTTTAGTAACACCAATGATAATAACATCATATGACATGTGATTTACCCAATAACAATGTCCTATCAACTCTATATGGAATAATCAAGAATCAAATAAGTCATTCCAAGAATTTTGGATTTCCCATGTAGACGGATTAGCTACTACAACAAACATGATTAATATAAAAAATAATTTCAACCATGTCTCATGTATAACAACCAAATAATAAGAAACAAGGAAAAAAATCCCCAGATTCCACTTTGTAATGACCCATCCCAGAATCCAATTAACTCTTGCACTGAGTTGTTGGTTCACATGACATCAAGCACACTTCACCATATGTTAAAGTATGTTGACTAGAAGAGAGGGAATAAGGTTGTACATTGGGGAGAGTATACAATAATATCAAAGTGGGACAACAGCTACAATAAATTAATAAACAATATAAGTGCATATAAAAAATGCAAATTAAAATATAAACATACAATTTTATAACAAGAGTAGAAACCCATAATCGTGGAAGTATAATAATAAATAATAAAAATAATAATGATCAAATATAGAGTCTTATACGTTGATTTCATCATCTGATATTATAGAAAAATATAATCATGGTACATAGGTGTGATGAATATATAACATGCTATAAAAATTCCAAATGGTCATGATACTACTCCACTATCATCTATAGTATAAAATAATTCCAATACTCACACGATTCAATATATAAGTAGAAAGAATAAAACCAATATAATATGGAGCTTTATCATATCCATACTTGTAGAAATGAGGTTTAATCTGGCACTAAAGGCTACATGAGTAGGATGTGAGAAAAAATCCCAATATTCTACCACCAAATGTGTCTAGAAATCATCTAATCCTTGTACATAACAAACAATTCTCCATGTATAAAATATAACAATGGGGAACAAATAAATACCCTGTGACTGAGGTTCCTACATGACACCTGTATGGGTTTACCCACATTGGCATATACCAAATAAAGATTATGATTAGTAACCATACATATATATATATATATATATTAATATAATTTATATAGGGTAGTTGTATACATTATAAACCTATATGATCTATGAATGTGAGGATGTATGTAGTCATATACATCAATACATGGGGCGGGCTGGACGTGAAACATAATTTAAGTGTCTATTACTAGTTTAATGAGATATAGGATCAAGAATGAGTATTTTCCATAAATCAAATGAATAATGTGAGATGTCCTGATCAATAATCGAGATAGGTTGGGTGAAAATTCAATCCCAAAAACTGATACTATGGATTGTGGAATGTCTTTCCCATAAAACAAATATAAAGATAACAATGACATATGAATTTCACAACACCCGTTGTAAGGGTGCATGAAACATTATGCTCATGCATTACCTTAACAATCATTACATATCAAATTTTAATGGACTAATGATAATAATATTAATAAGTAGGATATAATCTACTTCATAATAATCGTAAATCCTAATACAACCAACAGAATCACATATCATACGATTCACACTATATATTTATATAACATGAGTATTATACTTTCCACCTAATTATATTCCATATTAAAAAACAATTAATTAATAAAGGGATTTGAAAATCATAATCATGAAATTTCATCACATTATAAATCCTAAAAATTAATCCATTTAATAAATATGGAATAAAATATCATTTCATGATTATCTTTGTACTTAAGAGGTGTTTTGTTAAACAATGAAATTATATTAAAGGGAAAAAATCTATCATATCCAAAGGGGTGTCTATAATTGATATTGGCATCCTATGAACAATTAAAAATGCTCCATAGGGATATAATAAAATTTTTAAATTAACATAGAGAACTAATAATTAATTTTATGGAAATACGTGACAATGGATAGTGTGTAGAATAATAATTGAGTTATAGAAATAGTATAATTTTCTAGAAATAATAATAAACTACATACCATAGTGTCATTAATGACTCAATGTAAAATATATAAATAATATTTCAAGTAGAACATATGAAAAATTAATAATATAGTAATTGCTTGAAAATTTGTCTAAAGATATTACACCTAAATAGATATATAGATATGAAAAGAAGCAATGATAGGATGTAATATGATACATGCACTTGATAATGTGGAAAAAAAATATCTTACGCAAATTTATTTTTAGTTTATATGTTTTAATAACCATGATATAATGGATAGATTGAGGGAGAGTTCATGTGAGGAAGAATTGAAGTTCATTCCAGGAAAATAGGAGAACTAATTTGGTTGGTCAGTATTATGGTTCATAAAGTGAAATTTTTTTCAACCAACATTAAAATATGTGTCACATGGTTTGACTAAATTTTTGGATAAACCATGAACCAAACATACACACCATTCTATTTGATAAGGGATCGATATAGTTTGAGAACATGATTTTCCAAACCATATGAAAACAATGTGATTTTTCTTTATCATGATATATCCAATTTATGCAAAGGATTTTCAATCGATTCAAATGGTTGTAGATAAACCACACGTTCTCATGTTATACAATACATCCCCGCATTACTAAGCCACAAAGTATGTACTATCCTAGCCCTAACTAGGTGGCCAACTCGGTTTGTATATTTTTCAAAACTATAGGCTCCAAACAAGAACTCGAGGCTCCTATAATATTCCACAGAACGTGTTTCATGTTAAAAAATATAAAATGAAATATTTTAAAAAAATATCCACACATTGATAGATTCATGGTCAATATATATTCATTTACAAAATCAGATAATTCTATCATTGTGAATACGAATCATCACAAGATTCCCTACATTATTTTATAGATCCATACCTTCCTTCTTCTCATCCTCAATCATAAAATAAATATATGGATGAAAATTAATTTTTTAAAGATATAATTTATACCATTCCACAAGGATTTCATGGTTTACCTTATTTAAATGAATGTTTATTGGGTCAATTTGAATCATCATCTTGTATATGGTAGCATGGTATATCTAATATAAAGCTTCATCCAAATTTTATTCCTTATAATGGTTGTAATATATTATGTTATCATAGTCCATGATATACTATAAACATATAAATTTCCCATGTTTTTTAATATATATTTAAATATCTTATCACATTAATTATATAACTTTATTCACCATAATGTTAATTCCCCTTTTTATTATTATAAAATATTACTAATTTTTTTATCCAAACAAAAAAATAGAGTTTTCATAATTATAAATCACTTTCTATCAAGAGGAATATACAACCAACTTATCATTATATGTGACAACACATCTCAACATACTATTTTATGAATTATGCTATGTCACAAATCCTTCTTTACTATCGGGTATGGATGAGTAAATGTTTAATGAAAATTTTTTTTTTGATATCCAGGAAATTTTATCAACATAATACTTCAAGAGGAACATAACTCTGATTAATGTTATTTAATTTATTTTGTTTTATAATAATTATAAATTTCATAAAAATAATCAATAATATCAATAAAATATAATAAAAATATGGATATCTATTATAGTTGTAGGTCTAGGACATTCATAAAAAACATATATATTTTAAGGATCCAAATATTTACACATTATTTTTATTACAAGAAAAAATATTATAATTTATAAACCAATATTTTTTACTTGATAAATTTGATAAGAAACATATCAATTCTTATGTTCTACAACACAATCCATAAATTTTCACCGCGATTCTCCATTCAAATTAAATATATAAAAATATCATCTATTAAAACAATTAAAAATTATTCATTGAAATAAATAAATTTTTTATATATCCCCGATAATAGTTGAATAATGTTTTAGTCCTATTATAATCACTCTTAATTCACAATGACCTTGTATTTTCTAAAATTCTATCATTGATATATTTATGATGTTCACCCTTAAATTATCATATATAGATTTTTGGTCAATCACATAGAATTATTGATCCCATCTCTTCAAATAAAAGTTTTCATCAACATAGGGTACATGGAAAGTTTTATTGATCATGATTCAGCAATGTTCAAGATAATCAATTTAGAGATTCATTTACATATCATTCTTTTAAAAAAAGAGGATTAGTTAGCCCCATTGAAAAGAAATTTTGTATATGAATTACATATCTACATTCACTCTATGATTAATCATTAATTATTAAATTTATTTCATGACCATTCTATATAGTGTCTTAAGAAGTGTCATATCACCAGTAATGATTTATAAAAAAATTAATTCTTGTGATTTTGGTGAAGACAATAAAATGATTCAAGAGAGAATAATTTGAGTATCAATAAAATTGAATTTCTCCACGACCATTTATAATTTTATACCCTCAATATTAGTTATTATGAAGCTTATAATGGAATAAAATTCATTTAGATTGTCGTGCGCATCCTTTCCCCAAAAGGTGAACATATATTGATTCTGCTTATGAAATGTGACTTCGACATCATAAAAATTAATTTAACTATAGGTAGAGTGATCCAATATATAACGGATATCACATGAAATTCAGTTAAATATATTATATTAAAAATGATTTATTTTTAAAAAATATTACATCTAATAAGTGATGTTTTGTTGGGGGGAAATCGTCATAGAAATTAAATTTAATTAATGAAATATTACAAACTATTCATGTAGTGATTTCATTACTTTTTAAAATTTTCAAGAAATGAACGTGTTCGTAATGATTGAATGATATAAATAAATTATTACCTGAGTCGATATATTTATCTTTTTCAATGTTATTTTCAATAAAATCATTATAAAATATTATGGGATAGTTTGGCCCTTTACATTATAGATTAAAAGTTACTCAAGTTGGTTTTCATCGTTAACCATTGTATTGAAACACATATTTAAATAATTTCCAAACTCATTACTGTTAAAGAATTTGATTGTTTTTAATGAATTATGAAAATGATTATTTAAAAAAGTTTTATTATTTTGTCTATTTAATTCTCTTTCCTACTCATGTTTTCAATGAATTTACCTTCAATAAATGCAAATATTTACTTAATTCATGGACACTTTTCCCTTCATTTATTCCAAATTTTAAATATATATGATGTGGTATTTCTATTCCCCCATGGGTTTTATCACATTATCACCCAGGAATCAACATTACTCCCAAATTATTACCAAAACCAATAGGATAAAAGGAGTCTCTAATTAACATTTCCATGTTGAGAGAACTTCAAAAAAATACTCATTAATAAAGATGTCCCTTATCGCCTACATAAATCAGTGTCTTATCATTAGGCTTTAATTAACAACTATAATTTGTTTAATTTGTTTATGATAATATATAAATATTTCATGAATGTACTGTGATGTTTTCCTAATTTATTCCATGGATATATCTTCCTTTTATTTTTATCAATTGAATTATCACTCAATTTTAGGGTGAATATTTCATGGAAATATTTATTTTTTTCTATTTTCTATATCTCTTCGAAGTCTACTTATTATAATATTTCCACCTCCCAAGTATTCTTAGTGATTGTGAACCACTAATTGTCATTAAAATTTATTTTCCAAAAACAATAAATAAACCATTTCATTCTGTAGTCATAGGATAATGAAAAGTATATTTTCTATGATATTTTTTCATTTCTCAGATATTAATGGATATAAAGACCCACCATAGAAGTGCAGTTTTTCCGAACCAAAAACTCATTGTTGAGTTATTCCTTCCAGGGAATACTTGGTATTTCAAAAGGATTTACACTATTTTTGGTATCTTTAAAAAATTAGTGGTCATATTTTTTTTTCACTCCTCCTACCTTCATATTTCTGTGGTCACGAGGAAAATAATTTCATTGTCTATAAAATATATAATAGTCTTGATTCTTATAGTTTTTAGTGTATCGTCATGTTACCAACAATCAAGTAATTCCTATCTCTTTACTGATTTTCCTCTTTAATCAGGTTTACCATGGGACTCCTGTGGATGGAGAGAGTTTTTTGGGGAAAATAACATGATGTTTAGGGATGTATGTTTATTTTATAATATTAGTGATGGGTAAAAATTTGTTAATGGATTTTTGGGGTTTTCATTATGTTCGAAGGATTCTCAAGATGTTTGAAGGTTTTTTTAATGAATCAACATTTTTTTGTAGACTACTATGGAAATACATTTCATCTGATGGGATTACATGACATGCATGTTCAATAGGGAATATTACATGAACTCGATACATAGTTTGAAGATAATACATGACATGTATAGATTTTAGTCTTTCAATTTTAAAAATGACAATGGTGACATGTTTTTTGGGTTATCTATGTCCTGTAGAATTCATGACGTGTAATGTGATTAAATGTTATGTAAATTTCATTGTGTTTGATATTGGGTTTCCACCCATATAAATATTTCACTCATTCATCAATAGAATCATTGAATATCAACCTTGATCCCATCTATTATGAATTTGTGACTTTATGTTCTGTTTAGATTTATTTATTGGGGGATTGATCACCATTAATGTTGGTTTACATCTCTCTAAGTGATCAATCATTTATTTTACTTCATTTCTTTTATCAAAGAAGATATATTGAAATTTTGTTTACATATTCAATGAACTATGGTGATTTTTCATCTATTCTCCATCTAGATTCATTATGTTATCTTGTTATGGGGACCACCTCTATGGATGGTCGTGGATTTTTGTGTCTAAATTCTTTAGGTATGTGTTCTATACCCTTATAAAATATCCCATTTGATTAATAGAATCAAATATGGGATTTTTAAGTTGAATATATAGAATTATTTTTAATTTTGTGATCTTATTTTAAGTGGGTATTTTGTAATAATGTGTGATCCTATGTTTTAGGGTAGGTGGTTTCATATTTCTATTTTGATGGTGAACTATATTGCTACTATTTTGGTAAAATTGAGTTATTAAATGAAATGGATTGATATGGAATATTTTTTTATGCATGTGGAAATGGGTTTTTATAAAATTTGGGTTTTTTGAGAAAAAATCCCCCAAAAGCGTCCTATCAGAGTTTTGTTGGTGTAGTTGTGTTTGTTTATAAAGTAAGATTACTGAAATTGAGTATGGTTTGTGTTTTCCAAAGATATATTTTTAATGATGGATATTTTCAAAATGTTTTCCAAACTTTTGGGCCTCAATATCAGGATTTTGATATTAGAAATGGAAGGATTTCTTCCTAGGAGTGATTTGTATAAAGATCATTGATGAAAATCGGCTATGGGTGGGAACCACATACCATAATTATGGGGTCGAGTACCATGTTCAATGAATGGTACATAGAGCAGCTGGAAATGTAAGAATATTCAATTCACAATACCAAAAATAGTTCACAGCTGAGCAGTTGTGCGGCACACAGAATCCTTGATCTCGGTGGATGAGATCGACTGCGTAGGAGAAAAGGTGGTACATAGAGAGCATGTGAAAAATTGTTCATGGGTGTCTTACAGTCTGCGATAGCAAAAGGAAGAGCATGCGATGGAGGCTGAATCAAAAATTTAGTAAATCATAGAATAGAATTTTTGTGGACACATTTTCCAATATATGAATCACTAATCCCACTTATTACTATGGAGATCAAATATCACTAGATAATATCTTTTGATCCATTATTTCGGAAAAGTCCAAAAATGGTTCGCGTTGAAGGTGTTTGAGAGGATTATTAACCCACAAAGGTAGTCTGGTACACTGAGGAGGAAGTCCAGTACCCAGAAAAAGATGTCTCTCTACATGGAGGAGGAATCTCTATTACAAGAGTGGAAGAATTTTTCAAGTGATACGCCGAGGGAGAGCTCCACTACGGGGAATCGATGACAGTCTGCGAACAAATAATAGTACATAGACTAGATTGGTTTTGTAGAATAGGATCATGGAATCAATATGCAGTAGTGGTTCACAATCGTGAACTAGAAGGTGGATGGAAGAAGAAGTGAGATTCTCGGAAGAAGCAACGGTACCCGAAGGGGGTGACCGCATATCAAACCTATTACACTGTATGAGGTGGAAATACGTGGTTCACGATTTGCACTTGGAATCATGGAACAACATTAAAATAGTTTTTTAAAGTATTTGATGGTACCTATGGTACACAGGATGGTGTAATTCATCTACGGGTTAAAACAAAACATCAAAAGTGCATCTACCTATTTGTTGAGGACACATGAATTCATAAAAATGAAAGTACCAACATGTCCATAAACCATGTTTACCTACAATTTGATAAACTATGAGTGGAATCATTTCCATGTGCAGTGTCCAAAGGTAGAGGAAGATGATGACCCTTTCCACCATCTATGAGCCAGACTAAGAGTAATAGGGAGTGACCCTTGGGAATGCAGTGATCAGAACCTATTCCTAGTAAAGGCATTAGACTGGGAATATATGATCTACCCCGAACATTGTAATCATTATTTCCAGTGAGCCTTAGTGATTCTTTTACATAGGTAAATTGTCGTTGAATGATCCTTGGATGTAGACCAGTTAGGGTGAACAAAGTTAAAATCATTGTGTCATGTGCTTGATTTCATATCTATTTGTATATATTCCACGGGAGGAAGAGAGTTGACATTTATCAAACAATGAAACAAGATCCAAATATGATAATGTTCTAATCTATCATACATTTGTTCACACCCCTCTCATGGAATTCGTCCTAGTGGACCAAATATGTTTTCAATAGTTTTGTCAAAAGGAGGAGAGTTTTCAAATCATTGTGATTAGTATTCAGAAATGGTTTTCAAAGCATGGTTTGATGTAAATGGTTTGACGAATTTGATATAAAAATAGAGAACATAGGAGGCCTTGGGTACTTAAGTGGAAGGTATAATAATAGTTCTCTTCCACCGTCAGGGGGTATCTCAAGGGGATTTTCTAGGCATCCTATGCTCGTTGTCCATTAAACTTATTAGACCTATTTATTAGGTCACCTATTGTGGTGGTCCTATAATCTATAAGGTTGATTAATATGTCTTGTTATTTAATTTTTTTTGTTATTGTATGTATTATGTGTGGGATTCAAAGACATTATAACCTAGTGATATCTCGAGTGTCATGTTAACTGTTATTATTCTTTGGATAATTTTTTTAATACTTCCATAATCATGATATTTGATATAAGAAAAGATTTTCATTTTTTAACTTTATATATATGATGTGATAGATTGATATAAAATTATTTGAAACTTATTTACATGTATTATTAAGAAATTTTGAAAAACGGGAAATTAATCTTTTTTCTATGACTTTTCATTATTAACTCTTAATATTATAAGCAGAACTCTTTTCATTAAAGCATAGATTGATTGTATTATTATTCAGATTCATGATATAAAACACATGGGTGAGACCCTATTGAGTAAGTTATCTCATACCATGCATACCTTCTCAGTATTTTTAGACATGGTTATGAATATTAATGTAGGGAAGGACATGGCCTTGTAGTGAGGTGGTGTAGTTTTATGTCACTGTATATTAGTATCTTGTGATGATATGGTGGGATTCAACCAACATTTTTCATATAGAGTAGTCTTTTTCATGTTTTTTAGTACATTGTGGTTGGAATTTTTCATCGATTCTTTCTATTATTGATTTTTTGGTTTCTGTTGTTCCGTTTCTGTTATGGAATATATTTTTATCATTCACTATTTTCCTTTAATAAATGCACATAAAAACAAAAAGACACATGCACACACACACACACACAGATATATATATATATATATATATATTCAAATTTTTGTCATTAGGATGCGATAAATTATTCCCTACAATTTTTTTATGACTGGGTCCTAGTATCCCTCCACTGGGAATTGGGAATGACGTTTGGTTATGTGAAAAATTCCAGGTCAGGGCCAATTTGAGAGGGTATTTGAGTTGGATTCATCGTAGTTTGGTAACAATAGTCGGCTTCCATCAGGTTTCCCTGTATTTCAATGTTTTTTCAACTAGAGATCAGATATTCAGGACGAGCGTGTTAGATTGTGGTGAGTTTGGGTCTTAGTAAAATTATTCCAAGAATCAACATACAATTTCATTATGGGATGTGTGTTTCTTGTTTTTCATTATTGTTTTTAAGAATAAATTTTTCTTCTGGGTTTTATAGGTTGAATTGATATTTTCTGTTTGTATTATTATTTATTTGTTTAGAGTGTGTTTTATTATGAATATGAGATGTGTTCTAGGAGTTATCCAAGAGGGTGTATTTAATACTCCTCAAGTAAATCCTTTTATGGGCCACACATTTATTGATGCTACCATATGGGATATTCATACTGTTGACCATAATTTACACATGATTAGAAAATACATGTTCCTGAATATCCAGTAGATGTAAGATAAATAGATCAATCTTGAGTGTTCATAACTTATAATCCACAATACCTTAAAGGTGTGAATTATATTTAAGATACAGTTGAATGGATTGAAAAGATTAATCTGATCCCTAAATTAAAGAAAACAACAGAGAATACCAAATTAATGTGTGATGATTTCAAACATGAGTGTGCTATAAAACATTGGTTGGATTATATGGTAACGAAAAATAGAATAATAAGAATGAAATATAATGTATTTAATAATCTCTTCCTCCAGATGATTTTTCCAAATGTTTAAATTATAGAGAAGTCTTTTATATTCATCTCATTGCAGTTGGGATACCTTTCGGTGTTGGAATACAAAAATATATTTAATTATATGGTTCATTTTCAACAAAATTTATAAATAATGAATGTATATAAGATCATAAGTATCTATTGGGTTTCAAACCGATATTAGATTAATGTTAATTATGATGACACTGTTGACCAATGAAGATACAGTAGGAATGGATATGATGACAAAGATGAATATATAAGGAAATGTTGGAAATTCCTTACACTATCTTCTACATAATGGAATCTTCAACAGTGTTATGTGGGAAGTGAGGAAGTGAATGGAAAATTATAAGAGTGGGGTAGTTGAATTTTGTAGTCATCCTTTTCAGAACCTCTAGTTGCGGCTAATATTGTGCCTCTAACATATCATAACTATGGTAAGGTAAGACAAACACAATGTTCTTGTACTTCCCTTATTAATGTGTGTTAGTGTCTTTGAGGTTACGGTTATCTATATAATTTTTTTCAGGACATGTCCCCTCCTTGTTATGTCTTGGGATCATCACCTCCAATGGAAACTAAGACGTTGTAAGATGGTCCAAATACTATTAGGATACATAAAAAATCCATAGGATTAATTCACCCTCACAAAATAAATGTGACTCATATGTATGTAAACTCAGAACAAGTGTCAGATTGAGGTACATTAATTATTTCATCCAGCACATTGACTACATTGTTGGATTCTAGTGCTTCCCACTCATTTATATTTGGATATTTTATTGATATATTTATCCTTCTAAGGGAACCCATGTCCTTTTTTGGGAGTTAGATAAACCTCTTTGGAAGAGGAACATGTAAGGTATTTTTAACCTCATTCGCTAATGATAGTTGAAGCATAGCTAGTTTGGGAATTCATTATTCTCGTTCTAGATATTTTCATCTAAATCATCAGGATGGTTTTCAATATTTCTCACCATGAAGAGGAATATTACTATTATTATAATGTGTTTTTTCATTTGGATGACACGATATTAAATGTTTTTTCTAGAGAGTGGGATCTGAGGCATGGTTGTGTATGAACTTCCTAAGTAGATCATAAGATCTTTTTTGTCCTCTTTTTCATTTAAGCCTAATAATGTTTCCTATGTTGTTGATCTTATTTCAACTATTTTTGGGTTTCTTGGGGATTTACCAAATTATTTCTCTAGGATTCCTCCAATGTGGTATATAGAGTTTATGAATGTATTGGTTCTAGAAAAATAATATAACCAGTGTAGCTGAATGGGAACAATATTCAGTTGGAATATTTTTTGAAAACATTTATTCCCCTAGTGTATCACATAGGGAATCCAAAATGGACATCTATAATAAGAAAAATAATTAACCCCACTTTTTTGGGATATCATATGATAAATCAGTAATCATTTAAGCATAAGTACCCATTTATTCTTATTTATGATATGTTTGATCTGTTATTTATGAAATGTGGTTTTTGAAGATTGGTCTCTGTTTATGTAATCATCAACTTATTTATCTGTTTTTTGATATATGAAATAAATAATTTTAGAGTGGGTAAAGTCACTAGGAATTTATTATGATGCCAATAGGTCAATAAAAAGCTCTTCCAGTTATCTTTGATTTGTTGAATTGAATATTCTAGTAGTAACTTCCTAGTTTTTGATAGTTCTTGTAGATGAAATTATGTTTTATTTTGGATAAAATAATGAACATGAAAAACATATGGGTTTGGTTTTGGAAATCCAATGGAGGCTCGTTTTATATGAAAGTATTTTACATTTATATATTTGGACTCATTAAGTGAAATTTATTTGGAATTTTATATCTGATCATGGCTTATACATTTATCCTCGCAAGGTAAATGTTGTGTTGTCATGGGAAGAGACACAAACTGTCTTCGTGATTCAAAGCATCCTTGATCATGCAAGGTACAATTGATGTTTTATCATGTGTTTACCAAATTGGGAATCAGAATTAAATTCTCATACATGTAAATTTGAGAAATTCATATTGAAGTGACATGATTATATAAATGTGCTAAAAGGAATTCTCACCTTAGATCCTTTGATGATCATACATGATCCTGATAAGGGATATATGGTATTCTTTGGGTCTTCCAATAATGGTTTGTGTTGTGTACTCATGAATGGTGAACATGTGGTGGTCAGAACAATCATTATCTCCAATTACATAAGAATAATTACATGAAACATTATTTTGGGAATTGTGTAGATATGATTGTGATTATACATTTGTGATATTATCATTTTGTGGAAAAAATCATATTATTTTATAGCCATAATAATTTTAGCAATATATTTTCTCAAGAGAACATGATTCTTAGATAGAGGTGGTGGGTGGAATACCGTTAGATGTTTGACATCAATATTTTTTACACCTCAGAGAATGGGAATTTCGTTGCAAATTATCTTAGAAGGAATGTTCCATCAAATGCGCTTTTGAAATTAAAGGAAGGGTGGAACCTTATCTTTTTATATGGTCAATTTATATGGATCCTAAGGATGATATTTCAGGAAAGGTTTTAACTAGTGTTCAATTATCCTCATATCCCATTGATTTTATTCTATTGAGTGTACAACTTGATGGTGATTTCAGAGGAATTAATGAAAGTGTATATTGTGGGGAGACCATTTCATGTAGGTCTCTCAATTAAAAAGATATTTTCTATTTTTGTGATCAATTAATTCATTGCATATGTGAGGGATTTTTTTTATACTCCTTAAAAATCCATTCATTTGTTTAATTTGAAGATGTATTATGAAATGAGGTGGTGATTCTTCTCTCTGAGTATGAATCATGGTATTTATGATTATGTTTCCTTCTATTAATCCTAACAAGAGATTATTATAGAGAATTTTAAACCATTTTGTTTTCTCCAGCCTCTTCAAGTTCTCATTTTGAAATTTTAAATGGTATCCATGATTTTTGTTGGATTATCATAGACATCATGAATGATGAATTCTATCTATATGGGGATTGATCGGTTGAAAATGTCAACTCATTTTACATATATAAAATACACCAAAAACATTGAATATCTAGGTATGATGTTTTCATATGAAATAGTGGGGATACACGAGTTTAATTCATCTATTATTTCGGAGTGGGATCCTATGATTTGGTCGATGATATAGAGAAGTATCCAAAATGATAGAGGGACTCAGGTTTGATTGGGTACAACATATCATCCTAAAAAATATGGTCAAAAGAATCATGATATTCAAATCTAAGAGGATATGATCCAAGCCTATGTATTAGATTTTAGTTCATCGCGGGATAACCATTTTGGATTGGTTGAGTTCTTCTATAACAGTAGTGATTAGTCATCAATCATAATGTATCCTATTTGGGATTTATATGGTCTCCCTTTCAGATCACCTATTTTCGTTTAGAGGAGGATGAGGACTATTTTATGGATCTAGTTAGTATTAAGAGATGTTTTCTTGTATTTTAGATACTATTCAGGGAAAATTTAATACATTGATTCAGAATAAGTATTATTTAAATAAATTTTCTTCCATTTTTATTTTTCTATAAGTGGGTATGTTTTATTGAATGCTTCCCGTATGTTGGGTCATTATCGGTATTGAATAAAGTGAAATGTGGCTTTGATATATGTTAGGTCATTTGAGGTCATCAAGAAAATTGGGAAGGTTTCTAATAATTTGGAACTTTCAGATCAGTTTACATGATATAATGATGTTATTTTTCATATCATATATCTCAAAATATCTTCCTGATCCCTCTCATGTTATATGTTTGGAATAGATTTATTTATTTGTTTATTTAACAATTTTTTAAAAAATAGTTTAGATTACTGAGTATCAATTGAATATATTCCATGGTAATTATAATCCTCTTTTTATAGTGGTGTGGGAAATTGAATTGTATTTTCATAAGGCTTGTGATAAGGAGTCCTTGTTTGTGGGAGCAACGACCTCACATGTTTAATTGACTTCTTTATTCAACATGACTTCTGAGGGATATAAAATCATAAGGTGGGGAGCCTATAACTTCCCATTTCCAAAATTTATGTAAATATATTCACAATAAATGTTTTATTATATAATTTGGTGAATATTGAAAATCCTATGTATATAGATAATTTTTTGGTGCAAATGAACTAATGTTTGGAGATGTATGTTTTTTTTAACTAATGGAGTCCATTTATAAAGGTGTTAATTGATTTGAAGGGTTATACTTGAGTTTAGAGGATGATCAAGTTGGTTTGAGGTTTTTTAATGAATCTATTATTTTTTTAGCATGATGGAGAAATAAAAGGTTTTAATAGGAGTACATAATGTGTATGTTATACTTGGTGTATTATATGAACTAGGTACAAAGTGGGAGGTGATAGACATCTTGTATAGATTATATGACATGTAATGGTAAAATTAATGTTTTAATAAAAATTATATAGGATTCTCTGAATATTAGAGTCATAAGGATTACAATACATGTTAATGGATTTTACACCACATAAATGTCCTAGTTTTTTATTTTAGAGTGATGGTAAAAATTTGTTTTCATTCATTCATCGACCTCTATTTTGTCCCTAAACCAAGAGACCTCATCCAATGATTTTTGGAGTCTTAATTCATTCTTGATTAATTCATTCTATGATTGATAACTATTGTGGTTGGTTTGAATATATCAGGGTGACTAATCATGTCTGATAATTCATTCATTTGATAATAGCAATGTTTCTTCATTACATTAGATGTTCTATTGAACCATGGTGACATTTCTTATGTTCTTTCTTCTATATATGTGGTACTATCTTATTCTGAGGGTCATTTAATATATTTTTTGTGGTGTGGAAGATTTTCATTTTTTAGGTATGTCTACTTTCTTTTTCTCCACTTGCAATTTAATTTTATTTAATCAAATATAATATGTGTAGGATCATTATAGGGCCCCAATTGTAGTTTTTTCAATCTTTGTGTTGGTAGATATTTTGTTGGAATGTGAAACCCTAATTTTTGAGTCAGGTGGTTCCAAATATACCTTATTTTTGTGAACATAATTGATCTATTTGGTGATAAAAATTTTTTATTAACTCAAATGGAATGATATGACTAATCATTGTGGGTTTGTGGAACTGGGTTTTTATTAAATATGGTTATCCAATAGTTTTTCTTAATAGAAAAGGGTTTTCAAAGTATTTTGAAATGGTTTTGTGAAAGGGGTTCTAAATCATTGTTTAATGGAAATGGATTGATGATATATTTTTGATAATATAGCACATAGTATTCCTTTGGTAATTAGGTGGAAGGTATAGTTATAGGTATGTCCACTAATAGTTGGTTTGCCAATAAGGGTTTTTTATTCTCCCAAGGCCCATTGTTCTAAGTACCTGTTAGTTATATAGTTATTTTCACTTTTTGTTGTGTTCCTATTCCTATAGAGGTGTTTCATATGTCTAGTTTCCTGATGAATACATGATTTTTTATTTTAGTTACATGATTCCATACACTCTAGACCTAGAATGATCACTATCCGAATATTATCTACGCCTCTTCAATTGGATTATACTATTTTTGGTTCATCTATATACATGATATGATATAAGATACATCAATTTATTTATATTGTCTTGATATATTTATTTTGAAATGTGGATATGAAATTATGTGAAACTAATTTTCATTTTTTATTTGGATATTTTTTGAAAAAGGTAAAAGTAAACCATTTTATATGATATTGTAATAAAAATTGATAATTTGTTATCATGTCTTGTTTTAATTAATGTTTATCATGGTTATGGGTTTATAGATACTTGATTAGGAACCCATGGTTTACAACCTAACGAGCATTTTAGATCACACCCTATGTACCCCTTCAGTAGTGCATAGACTTGGTTATGTATTTTGATATAGGGAAATGAAATGTGTCTGATTGAGGTGGTGATGTTTTCTATTAACTAAGTTGAATAGATGATGGTGATTTTTTTATAGTCTACTCACACTATCACATGGTGTACTTTTTTTCCTGTTCATGTTGTCCATTGCAGTTTGACTTTTACATAGAGATTTTATTCAAATATTGAGTTTTTGGTTTCTGCTATTTGGTTTCAATTATTTAATATATTGATATCTTCCATTTTTCCTCTCAATAACATATATATATATATACATAAATGTATTTATATTACATGATGTTAGAAAAATAATTCTTTATGGTGTTTTTGATTCCAGGTCTCTAGTCACCAACCCATAAAGAGTGGTAACACCATTTTGGCATATTGAAAAGTTTGTTTGTATGCCAGTTTGAGTGGGGTTTGGGAAGGGTACATCACATCAATGAATTTAATAAAACCATTATGATTATTATGATTATTTGGAAATAATAATTAGAATATATAATCAAAAGATAATGAAAATAAATAACAGTAAGAAATCAATTATAACTTTAGTTCAATCTATGACATAGTAGGTTCATCCTACACCACATTATACATTATAATATGTAGTTTTAGGATATATCTATTTTTTTATTATATCCTAATCTATAAAAATACCTAATTGCTTCTCTAAAACACATAAGGTTACTTAATAATAACAGAAAATGATGATACCAAATTTTATATTAATTTTATTTATTCTAATAACAATCCTCACGCCAAACTAATTGGTTTACTATGTTTTAATAAGACATACAACCTTAAATTTTGTTTCCACATAATTATTCAACCTCAACGAAATTCCTCACATATGGTAAGCTACTTGATATATGATAATTAATAATATTACACAAATATGGGAATGGAATCATAAGTAAGGCTATTCATATATTTGTAGTAATTATAAACCATGGTGTAATCAATTCATGATTATACGATAGAAAATGAAAATCGTCGATATTTCAAAACATATGCAACGTTAATGAACACATGATAATAGAAATCATAAAATTATAATCATTTATCATGGATTAATTATCTTGGAATTATTTAATTCAAGTGTCATGGAATTGTGGAATAATGATTCAACAACATTTGATAACAAAGAGGTACAATGTGTAAAACAAGAATATTTATTGATTATGTTAATTAATGAATAACTTATATAGCGGTATACCATAATAGAAATAAAAATATACATAATTGTCTATATTCCTTTTAAATGTATATGGTCAATGATATATACAGTTATAACTATTTGGATCCATCTTACCACCCATGTAGCATTGGTCTTAGGCTAAATAACCATGTACCAATGGGATTGGGATGACTACCAATGTACTATTGGGCATGGCCTAACCACATATATACAATTTTATGTTAATGTGTTATAAAACATTATCCAATTAATTGGATGGATATATAAAATGAAATTTCATTTAATGATAATCAAAATGCAAGTTTCACATGAACATTTAAGTGTTGATAACTCCATAATAGATTAATTTAACCCTGATAAATAATTTATTAACATGGATATTTAGAAAAAACATAATTTTAATCCATATAGATAATGAATATAATTTATTCCATTTGTTAACATTACATTTTAATGTAAAATAATCCTTAAATAATGGTTACATAGATTAAAAACGAATTTATATGACTCTTAACAAATGTATTCCTCTAAAAATTCAGAAATATCCATTACTTTTGATATAAATATTTAATATAAAAAGTTCTCAATAAATGGAAAAAATATTACATTAGAATAAAATTTAAAACACCAAGAGAATGTATCATTGTGAATAATTGATAATGAATGAGGAAAATGTGTTAATGTTTAAATAATTAATAATATAATATCCTTTTATCACTTTTGAGGATATTGTCATATGTAGAAAAAAATTAACCTATAAAAATAAATAAATGAAATATAATATTAGTTATAAATTTATGTAAATGAATAAATAAATTACCAAATCATATAATAAGATATATGTAAATAAAAAAAATTAATCAAAAGATGTGGTTACAGTGGAAAACAACTTTCGAAAAATAGAGGATATAGGTTCAGTTTTTCTTATATGGAAAAAATTGGGTAAATTTAAAAACATTGAAAGGTAAAATGGTAAGAGTACATATAAAACTCATGAATAACCTATGTTGGAATAAATACACATGGTTTCAGAGTGAAAGTTAATAAAATTTCCCCATATATAAATAATTGACAACCAATATCGATTTGAAAATGATATCAGAACAGAAAACTGTTATATTAATTCTTAACCTCTGGGATGCTAGTTTAAACACATTTATAATAATAATAATCATCATATTATATTATCTCATAACATTATTATTATATATTATATATTATACTCTTTATATATAATTTCTAATTACACTTATATTATTTATATATTATATATGTTCTTCATTCGATATTACTATTTTAATTAATTTTATATATTTTGAAATTTTGATGTGGATCATTATTTCTGATACCATGTTAATTACTCCGATTTTAGTCCAGCTAATTGAATTACTATTTTCAATGGATTTAGTCAGTATAATGTTTTTTTATTGAATGTATTGGTGTAAATCATTGTATTAGAATCCATGATGGCCATGTTTTAGGTATTTCATCAATCTTAACTTGTTACATTACAATTAACATTAATTTTTATTTCATATTTTCATAACAATATTAATGAATTATATTACTTCATAAAATAATATATTACAATTATTAATGTATATATACTTCTTAATGAATATAAATGGTGATGTTATTATAACATGAATCATGTGAATGTTTTAACCATCTCAAATAATATTTATTAATACTATTAAATGAGTGAGAATTTAATGTTATAAATATGAGTGATGTCATTTAGATAGATAAATTATTATTTCAATATAAAAATGTGATTCTACATGAAAATTTATATTTGGAGTTTATATTATAATACAATCGATAAGGGAATAAAATAACTTATAACCATGATGAATTCACTCTATCACGACACAAGTTCCTTTAAAATGAACGATTTATGATTCCTATTTGGAACATGAATACCAAAAACATCGTAAATGTATTTAAGAGATGGAAAATGGGTTGAAAATCAAGAGAATATTGATGTATTAGAGTTTTTTTGGAATTATTATTACATATATTATTTTATAGGTTAAAATGTGGTAAATTTCATTGAAAGAAAAAATGGGGTGTAGGAAAATGATAGAATCACATGGTAGTTAGGTATAATATGTGTGGAAATCAAGATATGAAATTTAGGTTTCACTAAAAAACAAAATAATTTCATTCTAAAATATAGAGTTCTGATAACCTATGTGTTGGTAATATAATACCGATTTTAATTTTTTAAAATGTTTGTAAAAGTATTCTATGGATTCCAATTTAGTATAAAAATTTTATATCACAATTTTTTTTGAAAAATAATTTTTTTATTCAAATTAAACTATTTCATTTTATTATATTGTTCTATTTAGAAGTAAAATGTAAGAGTTATTAAATAATAATTTCATGAAGGGACTTCTTTGGAGTAAATAACTAAAAAATATCTTATAGTTAAATTTTTAGATTATATATAAATGATATTTTTTTATGAATGGTAAAATAATGTTTTTAGAAATAAAATATATTTTATTATATTATCATGATATAATAAGGATATTAAATTAAATGAAACATATTTCCTAGTGTAAAAATTAAATTTATCCCGTAAATAAATCATTCAAAAATATAAATCATAATTTATAAAACTATGTGCCAAATTTGGATATATCAGTATGGTTTTATTTATGTTAAATAATATTTTTATATATTACCATTAACTGTTATAAAATATTAAATTTTAGAAGTAAAACATTACATTGATATCCAAATTTCAAATATAGTTATTGGAAATATTTCTAAGTAATATCTGTAATATTTATAGAAGTAATGTTTTTACTATTCATTTGGATATATATGTATTATATATTGGGAAAAATGATCCATAAATTTGATCAACATGATCCATTTAGTTTTGGACATTTTTAATAATAACTTTGGAACTCATTATTCAACTCATTAAGGGAAAATCGAGTAATTAAGGTTATGAATAATATGATAGTGAAGATTTAGATGCCATAAAACCTTCTATTATTTCATTGGAAGAGTCTATATCATCATTAATCATAAAAACTTATAAAATTTGAGGATTTTACCATTTACTGTTTATTTTTACGATTATAATATTTAAGTAAATTATAATGTTAAAAATTTCACATTTATTTTTTATGTTGTTAATTATTTATTGTAGGGGTTAGAACATCACATGTTAAGTGGTAAATATATTTTTAGTGAAAAATTATGTTTTTAACCGGAGATTTATTTATTTTTAATTTATTTTTAAATAATTACCTTAAATTACAATGCAACAATGTCACATTTCATGTGATGTGGTAAAAAAGCCATCTAAATAATGTTCAACACACTAAATGTTATATTATTTTGTTAATGAAAAAATAACCCAATAATTATAATATATATATATATTGGATATGTAAATTAAATATATTTTAGTTACATTGTTTCCTTGTTATATTCAATATGAAACTAAAAATTGGATTAAAAAAATGAAAATAATGATATTTTAAAATAATAAATATTTTTAATAAATGATTTAATATTCCTAAAAATCATATATTTTCCCATGTGATTTGTTTAACATCTAGACAAGCATGCCATGCGATGGTGCCTTATGACAGTTGGTCACATGACCTCTAGCACACCTCCCTATACACTAGAGGATACCAAATAATAGTAAGGTTTTGGTACGCCATTCATGGGTAGAGTATACCCAAATTTCTCAAATTAAATCACCAATTTAAATAACTCAAAAAATAAGGGAGCATATATAACTGTAACAATAATCATGTTAGAATATAACAAAACATGAAACACAATACTCAACTAAAAGGGAAATGTGTTATGCCAATATAAGTGTTAACTGTCTAAAATAAAACTAAAAATAAATACACTATGAATCCCCAAGTAGGATTCGAACCATGATTGGTTCCCTCCAACAAGATCTATCCCCAATAATCCACCTATCATAGGGATGATTCCTATATCCCATCATGCAACTATATAATCTATTCGAGAAACGATTAGGCAGCCCGAGTAGCATGTGAGTATAACTCATAAGGCCACCACCAATAATGTCTAACACTATTCTAGTCAGAAGATATTTATTCTGGTTCTATAAGGAAAGAAATACAAGGCGATAATAAAGAGTTTATCACAATTTCGTTTATTCCTATCTAATTACATTAACTCTATGGTCCCCAGGGATACTTATACCTCAATATTAACTTACCCTCAAACCAGAGACTAATGAGTTCCTTAAGTAATATCATATCATAATATCCACTTATTATAGAGGCTTGGAATATTCAATGTGCTATGATCTCCCAGTACCTGATTTGACCCATGCAAGAGATCAAATATACTCTTGTGTGGCCTTAACTCAGAGATCCATTATTACCATTCTTTAATTTCACATTTATAAGACACATTTCCAAAATTAAAAATATCACAAATGTAATTAATATGTCTATGTTACAATGATTACCTCTAAATAGAATGACCATGTTCTCATTATATTTTGTCCTATGTACAATGACCTTGTTTCCATGTATAGCTCACATTAGAATTAAAATGTTCTCATTCTATTACTCACATGTATGTTGACCATGATACCATTTTTACATCTCAATTACAAATGAACATGTTCCCATTGATAAACACATAGTTAATTAGTCAATTAATTATCCACATTAATTCACTTACCAAATAAAAAATTATTTAAATACATAAAATCCAATAGTTAACATAATTAATTATAGTAATTAATTTATTAATTAATTTACAAAAATCAAAAATCATATCAGATAATTAATTTTCCAGAATTAATTATCTTATTCTAAATCTATACACTTCATAACTAATTTCACAATTTATTTTTTAGATCATAACATCAATGCACAAAATTAATTCACAATTAACTATCTCAACGTAGATAATTAGATATATTATTATTAACTTCCCAATTAATAATCTAGATTAAAAAACCTATATCTTATAACCAATCTCCCTATGTTAGTTTTATAATATGGAATTCCCCTTGTCTAATGAGTAATTACCCTATTAATCACCTTTATAACGAAATCCTCGATAACACAATTGTTAAATATAATAAACCTAGTTATAGAAAATAAATTTAAAAAGGATGATCTAAATTCTATAATACTTCATATACATATCAAATCCATGACAATGGGAATTAGATTCAGACCACATACCTCGATTCTTTGATGGATGTTTTCCCTATGGGAATCCCAGAAATCTATGAAGTATGATGTCATTAATAAGTGATTTATATCTAAATCCTTAATAGAAAATAAAAATCAATGACATAAAGCCATCATAAATTGTGATCAAGACCCCAAATCATAGATATTGATCTCACCACATAGGTTTATTTCTAAGGAATCATGGGACATATTAAATGAAAAGATCAAGGAATGATTGAAGAATTTAAGGAGGAAGCATCATGATGAAATCTACATACTGGGAGAAGTGAAGATCTCAAATTTTGTCATTCGATCTTGAGGAAATGTGTTTTTAAGGATATATAATCCCACTAGTTCATTGGTAGATCCTTCCATTTCCATTAAGAAGTTAAAATTCATATTTAGGTTCACATACGAGGTGAACCAGTTCATTAATGCTTGAATATTAGTGAGATCCACAATGTCAGGATCTCATAGTTGGCCCATGAACAGTTTAGTCACACATTTAGACAACCCATGAACAAGCCTAGCATCATCCATATATTCAAGGTTAACTTCACCTGACAACTTCACATGTATTCTCAAACTGCTATATATCTATGGAGAAACTTCTGCCTCAAAGACCATAGATCACACTATTTCTCCTAGGTAGATTTATGATTTTTCTAAAACTATGCACCAACAATGCATAATCTTTTTTTCACTAAAATAAACATAGACTTCACCCAAACACAGCGCAATAAATAAATCCAATCAATTTTACTTATGTAAAAAAAACATGAAATCACAAAAATGATTACTCCATACATAGCTGGGATCATACAATCACCCCACATTATAACCACGCGTCCTCAAGATGGAGCTACATCCCTTTCTAAGATTCAGAGATAACATGATCGGGCCATTGATCCATCATATCTTCTTCACATTCCCATGTTTCCTCTTTCATTCAACAATTTTTCTATAACACGTGAACTATCAACAATGTATTTCCTCAGAACACTTTATCACTACGATCTAACAAACATTTCTGATTCTTCTCAAAGGATTCATATGTCATCATGTCAAACTCATCCATATCAATCACATGATAAGGGTCGAGCTGATATGGGTTATGTTTCCATACAGGTAAAATATCATTCGTAGTATTTTATCTCTGTGTAAGTTCCAATCGGTATGCCACCAGCCCGATTATCTCTACTATGTAAAAAGGTCCAACAATCCATTATGCCAACATGCCCTACCACCGTATCTTAAGATGATCCGACCTTGGTGAAACCTAAAGGAATACACGATCAACCACAATAAACACTTTGGTTCATATAAATATATCTATATATGAATTTTGTCTACTTTAATCCAAAACTATATGTTTCTGAATCAATCTTACATGCTTAGTTGTCTCCTACATGAGACTTCATCCCAATAATTCAAACTCAACAGCCTCCATCCAGCATAGCGATGATCTACATGGCCTACCATATAGATCCTAATATGTTGTCAACATTATAGTGTCCTGATAACTATTTTTAAAGTCAAAATCCACCATATACATGTTCTTTTCCCAAGATCCATTGAAGTCAAGAACACATGCTCGTAGCATATCATCAACCACCAGTATAGTTTTCTCTAACATCCATTCTTTGTATGGGTGGAACTATATACTCAATAATACCTATTTTCTATATGATTTATGCAACCCCTTCTTTAAGAATGACTCATTATATAAAACTATTGTCTCTGGCACTCTATTCAAACAAAATATCTCTTGAACGTATAGTTATCCCCACAGATTTACTATTAAGGATTCCCTTAAAAGAATGAAATGTAGTACATTTTTTAGTTGATACATAATGACCCAAATAGCTTCATTACTCATCATCTTCGTTATAAGACCCAACACAAAATACATTGTCACATAGTCACAATTTCATTCAGGAATAGGTAATAGTGGTAGCAAACAACTAGGTCATTGATGCTCCGCCTTCACCTGAAGGTCGGTGAAAAATCATGTAACAAACATAGTGTCTCAATTTTCTTTATTGGACATGAAATCATTATTTTTAGGTCATGGTAATATTTTTAACTCTTGGATTCACTTCCCACATTGAGGAATGAAATTCCATCATGGGATCCTATCATAGTCCTGTAGGCACAAAAACTCAATTCTTAACATAAACGATCTCACTGTCATCTATTGGAAAGTATGAAGATGTCTCTCCACATTCAAATATTTTCATCTGTTTTAATCACTAAGGATTCTCATACTTTTTATCTCTGATCCATCTCAAAACTGTAGAGTCTAATGCAACTAAAACTAGTGCCATCTGCTTCTAACTATACTGAACCACCACATCCATTTCAAATAGAAATGTCATCATCATTCCCATTTCAATAGAATCCTAAAACATAAGTGTATATTTTTTCTATCCCATTGCTTCAGCCACAATACTATATTTTCTGGGCATATATTCCTGGTCAAAATTGAAAGACTACATATACTCAACCCATCTCTACTATGAATGTTTCAAATCATGATGTGAAAATATAAACATCAAGATCATGTGATCTGAATAAAATATAAACCTTCCTCTGAAAAGATAGTGTCACCCGCACATAAAAGAAAAAATAACTACTTAGAACATAAGTTTGTGCGTATGTTAATTCCATTCAAGAGGCCTCATCTTTTGAGACACAAACACCATAACTTGATCTCCTTACATCCGGCCAACTACATATCTGATTATCAATGCATCATAATAAAAAGTATACTCTTCCCCCAATTCAGGTAGGATCAAATGTTATTTCGGTGTTAATAACTTATCTAAATCCTGAAACTCTCTATAATAAGTCGTCTAAAATTTAAACATTATTCCCTTTTTTCTTATGAACAAATGTGGTGATGCCAAAAGGGAAATTTCTTTGATGAATCTCCAATAATATCATTCTAATACCATAAATCATAATATATCAAAACTAATTGTAGCTGGATAAAAAAACCACCACTTTATCCATCTCAAGATCCATTGGAACTGCTCCCTCTAAGATGATTTTCCCTATGAAGTACACCTAGTTAATCAAAAAATGACACATAGATATCTTGGTATATAGGTGATGCTCTCTCAGTGTACCCAGGATACTGTCAATATATTAGGAATAATAATCATGAGTCTTAGAGTACATCAAGTTGTCATCCACAAACACCACCATGAACTGATACAGATAATATGAAAGAATATTTTTAAAAAAATCCATAAATACGGATGGGTCATTTTTTAACACATACGGCACTACAACTTACTCAAAAAGATTGTACCTGCTTCTAAATGTAGTCCTACATATATCAAGAGCCTTAAATCTTAATTGATGATACCAAGATCTCAAATTGATCTTTGAGAACACACAATCTCCCAACAATTGGTCAAATAGGTCGTCGATACATAGAAGCTTATATTGGTTATTTATTTTCATTTTGAAAAACATTTGGAAATAAACACACAAACATATACTCCCTTCTTTATTACTTTTGAAAAAATGTGTGATCCCCAGGAAGACGTATTTTAACATACAAATATGTTATCATATAACTACACCAGTTGAGTCATAAGATCTTGAATCTCAATCAGTTCTACTTAGTGTAGTTGAATAGATACTCTCTCAGACCATGACTTGAGATCAATTGTGAATTCCACATCTTTCTTAGGTGATATCCCAGAGATGTATTTAGGAATGAAATCCTGAAATAGTTCCACTATTGGAGGAATGAAATATTTCATAACAACCCCATAATACAAAATATACTATCAAATTGGGTTTTTATCACACTTAGATTTTGATTAATTATCCGTACTTTTCCTGCTTAGATATTTCACTCTCCACATTGAATATACTGGTCACCATTTTGAGAGGTAAACATAACCACCTAAAGTAACAATTGATGTGGTCTTGGTAGGTGATTTTCCAGTTAATACCCATAATTAGGTTTAATCCCATCATATCATGAACATAGAGACCCCATAAGAAATGATAGTTCCCAATCTCTAGTTTACATCCCTTATGTAGAGAGATATCTCTAGACTGTACTCCAAATGGTGTGTCTATTTTCATTACCCCTCACACAAAATCCACGATCAGTCTCAAACCACTAATAGATCATGAGGATATATATGAATGAGTTAAACCAAAATCAAACAATAAACAAGGTAAATTAGAATATACTAGAATAGTACCTCTCACTTTTGATGGTCCAGCTACGATATCCACATGTATATGTTGTACTGTACTTAACTCTACTGCACCTCTTCCATGTGATGTTGTATGACCCCCTGAGTAGCACCACTCTGCTAATGTGGGGGAAACTACCTAGAATCACCACATCCACTACCTCTACCACCACATCCAATAAAACTCCAACTTCCCGCCTTATATGGTGTAGATGATCCTCTTCCCATACTCGGATTGTTCAAAACTTCTCCTTCATTACCAGTTTGTCACTAAAAGCTACACAATTTATTTAGATGTCCCATATTTCCACAAGATCGACACTATAATGGTGGTAATGAAAAATGTTGACGTTGGTGTCTCAGCCTACCCCACAGATGAATGATCACCCCGAAAATATCCTATCCAACAGACCCACTTGTTTGCATTATCTTCATCCCACTTCTTTGGTTAATGTTGTTCTAAATACGCTTCTTGAACTCATAAGTTGAACCTCCTAATCATCTAGTAACATCTAAATATCATGAACTGGAAGCCTCCCTCATGATCCCTTCAACAATGAGATCCTAATCCACCACTTTTTTATACTTATTCAACATGATGATTTTATCCATGGATATAATATCATACTTAATTCCATCCTAAAAAGGTTTTACTATAGTTTCCTCATCTACTGAAAATATTGTAGAAAAGAATTATTAATATTTGTAGATTCCAATATAGTCCATCAATAACATGATCCTCTATTTCAAATTCATGAATTTAGTAGAATTATCTTTCCTTATAATTTCTAGATAATAGTTTTCCAAGACCCTCTCCATTAATTCCTTCCATAACATAGAATCCGTATGTCTTGTTCCTGCCTAAATGTCCCACAAGAGCATCGCTGATCCTCATAGAATATAAGTGGCCAACTTAAACCACCTCTCAACAAGAGTATCCAAATTTTCATGTATTGTCTCTATTGACTCACACCATAATTCATCCCCCTCAGGTCCACCATGTACAATAAATTTCATTTGGTGATGCGAATAAAAATCAATAATTAAATCAGAAATAATTTTCACAACTCAACCTAGGTCTCTTTCCCTAAATTACATAAAGAAAACAATTTTCTACCAAAATTTCTCCCATTATTCATCAGCAGGAACAATTTTTTCCTCATGATCCCATACTAGAAAAAAATACCAAGGCATTCTCTTCGTTTTCCCCACATCAAGTGTCACACATGCATACTCCCTAAAAATCCCATCACATGTCTCAGGTCTCGTAATATATCCTTATAAAACATACATAATTAAAAAACACAATAATTATTCCCCCAACTTGGCAGACGGTCAAACCCGAGCAACTATCCATAAACTTAACCATCCTACACCATGGTATTTGTTTCCATGGTAAACACACTATAATAATAAAAATTATTCATTTAGACACCCATTTATTATCATTTCACATTATTTTCACAACAATTTACAATTCATGTTAGGTATCATTTTTAATATTCATCTCGAAAACAAGAATAAAAGTTCATCTTTAATAACTTACCCATAACTGGTTTTCTCATGTGTTCCTAAAATGATGTATTCCCCTAAAACCCTGAGTGCCTAGAATGATCCATGAAGACTCAATTCTCATGCAATTCTAGTCTAAAAAGTAATAATAAAAAATTATCAAGAGCAATTACTACATCACACAAGAAGTGCACCTCCCAAGGTGAAATATTATTCAACTTCAACAACAAACAACAATAACAAAAATGATACTCTAAGTACTTGGGTTTTCCCATTTACATAGTTTTTAAATTCCCATGCACAAGATCATCACCTAGACACATATCTTCCTCGTCTCCTATATACCTTTCCCAAAACAATAATATATAAAATAATAATGGAAACTAGATCTCCAAAACCAATTTTAAATATCCTAACCCATGTTCCACAAAATTTTACCCTAATATGGGTGGTCATATGACATCAAGCGCCCCCTCCCCATATAATATAGGCTGCCTACTTGTAGCGAGGGTCAGGTTAGTCACTCATTGGTACACTATAACCTCATTTATCAGATTGATGTACTAGAAGAAATAAATAACTAAATGTGAAAGCATATAAAATAATAAAAATACTAATGTCACACGATAACCAAATAGGAAATAAAAAACACAACATTAAATAAAACATGATATGCCAATACAAGTGTCAAGTGTCTAAAATGTAATAGAGAAAATTACACTATGACTCAACAAGAAGGTCCAGAAACTATGTCTGATTCTATACGCCAATATCTTTCACCCAATCTTCCACATATACTAGGGCATTTTCCCTTATACAGTCCACGATCAATATAACATATTCTGGTATTGATTAAGAATCTCGGGATGGGTGTGAGGAAAATATTATAGGCCACCACCCATAACATGTAATAAATATTTTTTAGAATGATATTTTATTTAGTTCTTTAAGGAAAATGTACAATCTAATAATAAATAGTTTATCAAATTTTCATTATTTCTTATCTAACTATGATAACTCTAGGGTTCAAAGGATACTAGTACTTCAATACCGGCATCCTATTATACCAGAGCCTAATGTGTTCCATAGGTTATATCAGGTCGTCATTCCTTATTCATGTAAGTGATCTATGTATTGAATTGTGCTTTTCTATCTCAGTACTTGATTCCAATCATGAAGGAGTTCAAGTATTCAATTGTGAGTCCATTACTCGGAGTACAATTACTTCTATCCTATTATTTGACTATTCATAGTGACAATTTCTAAATTAAAAATATCTTAAACATAGGTAAGAAGACCATGTTACCATGCTTAATGCTGAATATATTGACCATGTTCCCTTCCTCTTTACTCATAAGAATACTACCAGTGTTACCACATATACTTCACATTATAATGAACATGTTCCCATTCTCTTACTGAAATGTATGACGACCATGTTACCATTTATACATATCAAATTAGAATGAACATGTTCAAATTCGTAAACTCACAATAAATTCATTAATTAATTATACACATTAATTCCCATTATAATTCAAAAATATGTTAAATACATCAAATCCCTTAATTAAAACAATAATTAACCAAATGCCTCAATTCCATTAATTAATTCATTACTTAATTAACAAACATCACAACTCATATACCATAATATTTTTTTTATAAAAAATTAACACATTCTAAATCAATAGTATTCATAATTAATCTTGTAATTAATCATCTAGTTCATAATCCAAAATCACATAAATAATTCATAATTAATTATCCCTACTTTCCAATTATATATCTCATATTTAACATTCTAATTAATTATTTATATTAAAACCCCTTTCTCTGAAAACCAATTTCCAAAAATTAATTACCTAATAGGGCATTCCGTAGTCTCATGATTAATTCCCCAATTAATCACCTATATTAAAAAATATATGATAGCCCAATTGGTCAATCTAATAAACATAATTAATAAAAATTAATTTCTAATGGATTCTAGAAATTGTAAAATCTGGCATATACATATCAAGTCTATTTATATTGGAATTATATTTAGACCACCAAACTAGATTCAATTTTTGATGTTTTCCTAATGCAAATCCCCAATATTCGAGAAGCACAACGATGTTGATAAATAATCCAGGTAAAAATCCATATGCGAAAATCATGAGTAAAGAAATATTGATCTCATAAGTCTAGATCTAGACAAACAATACTAGACATCGATATCACCATATAGATTTTGACCTAAGGAAATAGAGGATATCATCAATGAAAAGATCATCGAATGATATAAGAAAGAATGGGGGAATCATCGTGATAAAAAACACTTACCAAGTGAAGAGGGGATCATTAATTCTGGATTTCAATCTCAATGAGTAGAGTTTGTAAGGCCTTGGAATCCTTCTAGGTAAATCAGAGATAATTCTTTTACCTTTTGAAAAGTGAAATCCCTGGTAAGGGATGCATAAAAGGTTAAATATGTCAGTAATGGTTGAAAATGAGTGAGATCCACTATTTTAGGATCTTTCAATTATATCATGCATGACATAGACACACATTTAGATAAATCGTGCACTAACTGTGCATTAAACACTACTTCAAGGGGGAACTTCTCATGGCTACATCGCATAGACTCTCGAACTATGTTTCAACCATGCTGATTTTAATTCTTTATTGACTAGTGGTAACACAGTTTCTCCTAGGGAAATATCCGATTTTATCAAAACATTTTTCAACCATGAACAATCCCTTTTTCTCGAAAATTCATTAACAATTAAACCAACCATAGCACAAGGCATAAATACCATAAAAGGAACATAAGTAAAAAAAACAGCTCAAAATGAACCATAGATAACTCAATAAATTATTGGGTTATTATAGTTGTATAATAATTAATATATAAACCATGGTTCAATTGTGGTCTAATTTCCATTTTACATAAACTATTATTAACATTAAAGTGTAAAAATAATTATTATTGCTATAATCATCCAAAGGGTTAAAAAGGGGTAAAAAATTAGTGCAACAAATTAGCTAGACATATAAAAATATTATTGAGTAAGATTATTTTGATTCATTCTCATCATAAAATCCAATTTTATCAATTTTTACCCATTTTAAAGATAAAAGTGATACCCTGAGTAATTAAAATAATATCTTTCTAGAAACTAATAATGGGAACCTATAATACTCTATTATTCAGACATTTTTATCACTATGTCTTTGATTTTAAATGAAACAATATATTCATTTCATTGATACTGATGTTTTAGAGGCCTTGTATTCATTATAAAATGAGTATAGAAAGTCTCAAGGCATAATACAAAAGAGGGTTTCCAATGAAGAGCCTTAGTTTTTAACCGTCTATTTTCATTTTATATCTTCTTCTACCTTGAATTCATATTCTACCATTAAATTTTTAAAAATAATAGAAAAATATTTTAATTAAATTAATGTTATTATGTTAATGAAATAACTAATATCATTGCACTTCATTCAAAAAGTGTGAATTAAAACTATCATTTATTTGTTTGGAAGACAAACTCTGTATGATCTCATGGAATATGTTTTCATCAATTCCTAAAAACATTGATTATGATGATGGAATTAATTTTTAATTTTTAAATTAATGAAACATTTATCATTTAAAATGTTTTGATATCATTTAATCTCATTCAATATCATATATTGAAAAATTAAAACTCCGTTCATGTTTTTGTGTGGATTACCACCTCCATGACACTATTTAATTTGCTTCATTATCAAATATCATTGTTTCAATATAAATTTGATTCTAGGATGTAATATTATATTAATGATTTATTTTCAATTATATTTAAAAAATCGTAGTTAACCTGTTTCTTTCATGTACTTTCAAAAGATAATATTTATTATGTGTAACTAAATCCTACCATCAGTAGGATTATAATATATTGGATTGTTCACAAAAATAATCTGTGGATGGATTAAAAAATAAAAATAATAAAAATATTTTATAAATACGTCATGATTATTATTCTTTAGAATATGTAGTAGTGCTTTTTTTATCCACAATCATCTTAAAAAATTCATTTTATACATCTAATCCAAATGATGTCAAAACATCCAACATGAACATACTTCCATTATTAATTCTAAATAACATTATGAAAATTAAAAAAAATGAATAATAAATTTGAACAATTATCTTAATAGAATAATTAACTAGCATTGTTTATTTTTCATAACGATAAGGAATGTACATGATGAATGAGACTCTAGGTAAAGGAATCGTTAAATTAAAAACCTCATTGGAAATAAATTAGTTATTTTTTTATTTCATATTTTTATTTCATCTATATATTCATAAAATAATTAAATTCATGTATATAGAGTAAAATGATGGAATAATAAATGGAATATTTTTTGACATTTTAATTTCATTCAAAATTAATCAAAAGTATTATTTTTATCAATAATTCGGAAAAATAAAAAAATTGAATGTTCCATTTTAATGTATATAATGTCTAAGGTTTTTCTAGACACAGTAATAATTACTAATTAATTATATTAAAATAAAATAATTCATGTTATATTAAATGAAAAAAATCACCTTCCCTAGGTTTTGGGTACTATAAAAAAATTATTAATGGAAGGGAAATCTCAGTATTAGGAAATGTTTTTTATTATCGTCCAAATAATATTTTCAAGAAAGAATTTTTGTGATACGTTATGTTTCTAATGAATTGTATATGGTGATGGATTGTTCCATTACACAGCAATGATGTGTGGATGTATTATAAACAATGTATGTGCAGGTCAGTTATAACTATCCAATGAATTGTGTAATGTTTTCTTATCGACATAATTATATTATATGTTTATAATATAGGTTATACAATTTTTAGAATTTATATTAAAATCATTTCTCGTGTTATATAAATGTTTTATCTAAACCAATTTTGGGTTTTAACAACAAAATAATTTTTTTGAAAAGATATATTACTAATGATCTTTTTGAATGAATGTATATGATATGCCTTAATTGATAAATAAATAACATTCATAAAATTTTTTCATGATATTTCCATGATTAAAAAATTTGCTTAATTATTTTTAATTTTCCTTCAATATATATAATGAAATATTTTATGAAAAATAATGTGTTGATGAATTTATTTTTCAAATATTAAAATTATTATTTTGAGCACAATGATTATTATAAAAATGGAGAATTCTTTTGATTATTAAATGAATTAACAATTTCATTAAATAGATTAATATGTACCATAATGACTATTTTATTATCATCCCAGTATTTAAAATTTTTTATGGTTATATTGTTGAGTATGAACAATGTATAAGTAATGTTGAAAATAATAATGGTTTTTATTGAAAATATAAATTTCTTATATTTTAAATTTTTATATTGTTGGAAAATGGATACTATGAAAAAATTTATGACATGTATTTAATCTATTTTAGGTAATAGTTATATTATGGTTCTATAAAAATATACACCATAAAATATAGCAGTTATTAAATAATGGGATTAATTTTATAAATATACAATTAACATATTATTAATTTTTTTGTCCTTATAGTGGGTACCTGAGGAAATTTTTTGATTATTTTGGACGATTTGATAATGTAGTAAATACCCACAATAAATACTAATATATATTAATTATATTTTAAAATTTTAATAATATATTTTTACTTATCTATATGATATCAATAGTGAATGGGGTTCAATGGTGTAAATAGTGATGCTGAAGTACAATGACACAAAAAGAATAATATCCTTCCAAATCAGCATCTTTGAATGGATGGTATTGGAATAGAGTAGTTTTTTTCATGATTGATTAGTAGATACAGTTTAAAAAAGGTGGTATTATAAATTCTATTGAGATAGAAAATCCATCATAGATGAACATATCTATAGTAGAACATCTTATTTAATGACACCCTCCAATATTTAATGGATCATTAGACCTAGATGTGTTTCATGGATTGATTAAAGAATTGAAAGATCGATTAAATGACATTTGATTTTTATATCATTAGAAAGAAGCTATTTATATTAATAGTTATGAATGTTACGTCTATAAATGGTTATCAATGTTAAATATTATTAAATAAAATGGAAATATTGATTCCATGTATAATGACATTTTTAGGAATATATTTTCAGAAACATTTTCATATTGTGTTTTTAAATATGATGAAAAAAAAATTTATGAATTGAGGAAGAAATTCAAGGATCAGTGACCCTATATAATGAACAATTAACATTATTAGAAATGTGTGACTAAAATTTTATCAGTTATCTTTTTAGTGAAATTAATTGACTTTACTCCAGATTGATTGCAAGATGTCGAAGAGGCTTAGATTCCCATAAATACATATTTTATGAGAACTATGATTTATGTTCCCATTGGGTATAATGTATTTTTACCAATTATCATGTATATAATGAAACGATTTATAATAATAGTATATGTTTTACGAAATTAGAAGGATTCCATCCTTGAAATTTGGAGGACTGAAAATCAGGTTTCTAGATTGTGGTATATGGGACTATAAATAACAATTTGTAATGTATTATGAATTCTTTGACATGATTCTAGGATTTTAATATTTATAATATGGGTTATGATTTAAAATAAAAAGACCCTAATAGTGGAATGACCAATTTTGAAAAATAGTTAGTAAGGTGTGTTAAATCCAATGAGATGGGTAATTATGTGGATGTGTATCCAATTAAGAGATTAAATGTTTGGAAGATATATATGTATATGTAGATGGGAATGTAATATTATAAAGAAAAAGATTTCATAGGTTTTTGTCCATCAAAATATATGGTTACATGTATATTACTCGTTCATAAATAACATGATAATTTATTTTTATGAATTAGGGTCTCCAAATTGTTTCATTTCTAAGATTGATTATAGTAAAATGAAAATTACACCTCCCAAAATGATTTTAGATCTTTTTGTAAAAAAATAAACGGTTCCATTATTAATGAAATATGAATATAACAGGGTCACCATGTAAACATTTTTGGAAGCGTATTCCATTCAATATTTTTTATCTTTCCCATTAAATATTTATTATGATACTCTTTGTATATATTATATATTAGTTTATCATGACCTGATTAATTATAGAAAAAAATAATTTATTTTCCAAATAGTGTTTTATTTTATATTTATGAATAAATCATAGCTCAGAAAACATATAATGACATTGATAATATATTAATATAGTGTCAATAATGATAAATTAATAATTTTGTTGAATATATTGGAAATTATTAGATAAATGATGATTTATTAGAAAAATAAGAATTTTATTGTTTTATGATGAGTTTCACGGTGTTATAGAGGACCATGAAGTTGAATTTACTATTAAATTAGTTCATGATGCTAATAAAATTTCAAAAGATCATTAAAAAATTGCATGTGTTGGTATTTTGGAATTGAAAATATAGTTATATATTTGTGTTAAGAATGGATTCATTCATCCTAGAACATAGTCTTGGGGTGCTCTTATTTTTTCATTAAATGGGAAAATGGTAATAGGAGTATTTTAATTTCGAATAGACCATTGAATTAAATTTATTTTAGTAATAATTAACTGTTTCCCTATATCAATGATTTTTTAAAAACTCTAGAGGTATAAGAATTATGCAAACATTTATATCTGGTTTGGGTATCATCCTATAATTGTTAAGAAGGGATAACTCCCTCAAATAATGTTTTGTACAATTTACTGGAATTATGAATTATTGCTTATTATCTTTATGAAGAAAATTGATTATTCTATTTAATGATATTAAAAATAGAGTGTTCCATCAATATATTAATATGTTTGTGGATTATTTAATTTTGAAATATTGGTTTATTTGAAAATGTACGAGGATAATGATTAACAATATTTTTTTTCTGAAACTATAAATGAAGAGATGTTATATAGAAAATTTAAGAATTTTTAATTGGGTTTGAAACATATTTCATTCCTTTTATCTATCATAGATAATGATAGAATAAATATATAATTTTATAAAAGTAATGTGTTTGGTGAATAGGCAAGACAAAAAGTGAATCTATGACTTGTAGATTTCGTATTTTAGCATGATATTGCCAACAGTTTATTGAAAACATTATAATGGAATTTATGCCACTAATCATGTAATGATTTTAAATATGTTTCTAATTTATTATAATTTATAATAATGAATATTTCTAGGAATTGAAAATAGGATTAGTGAATGAACTAGTTTATAATTTTCCATCTAGAATGGGTGTCTATTCTATATATTTAATGATGAGTTATTGAAGGGATTGTGGGTTTTTATTGTATAATTAATTTTTATGCTTAAAATTAGTTAATACCCCATGATAAAACTCATTTTATGAGATAAATTTAACCTATCAATGTAGATATTGGATTAAATATTTGGAGACATCATTTATATAGTGTAATGGGTTAAATATATACTGATAATAAAATATATGAGTATGTGTTATCATAGAAATATTTGAACATGATATAGATGAGATGTATTGAATTGATTATGTATTATGAGGACATCATTAATTACCAACTGAATAATGAAAATAGACTAGGTAATTCTTTTACTAAGAAACATAATAATTCATTAACTGTGATACATCTAGAACATAATCCGTTGGATACAGATTTGATGAATGTTGAATGAGAGATTGTGCATGTTGTAACTCCATATTTGTTCCATTATACTTAGAATCATATATATATGAAAAAATTAGTAATTCTCATAAGGAAGACTATATGATAATGGAAAAGGAAAATTGTTTATGACATGTAATGTTTTAGAATTTTCTACGTAAAATAATGATATCTTGAGATCTAAAAAAATTTTGTTTCTTTTTTAGGAAAACATGAAGAAATAAATATTTTACAAGGATAAAATCACTCCATATTTAAAACATCTTGGAATCATAACAATATAATTAACCATTAGAAATATTCTTGGTGGGACAAAATGATGAATGATATTGTAGAATTTATAATGAAATGATTCAATTTTCTAGTGATTAAATCCAATAGAAAATTAAAAAAGGAAATTATTTATTGTTTTCCAATTGTATAATGAAAATAGAATAATATATTTTGGAATTTGGGGTTATATTACTAACGATATGTTGAGGTATTCATATTAATTGTGTAATTTTTTATTATTTTAACTTCTATATTAATTTTCCCATAATAGAGAATGTGTTTTTTATAGAATTATTTTTTGATATTTTAATGGGATAAATAGATTATATGGATCCCCAATTTTCATTTTATCTAATCATGATCATAGATAAACCACAAAATTATATAAAATATTTCAGAAGTCCTTAGGTAAATTATTAAATTTTTGTATAAAATTTAATTTTAAATATGAAAGATAGTAAGAAATAATGATTATATTTTGAGAGTATAATCATTTATATTTTTTATGTATTACCATGAATTTTGGGATCGATATTTTAATTTTTCTATTTTTTTATAACAACATTTTTGTATTACATTATATAGAGGATCCTTTTTATGAATTATATGGAAAAAAATTGTCAAACTGTAGATTAATAAGAATTAGTTGGAGGAAGAATGTTGTGGGGACCATAATTGGTAGATTAAATGTTTGGGAATATTATAGAGATTAAATAAAGAAGGAATATTGTTTAGATAATCCAAATTTTTTATGTAGATAACCAGAGAAAATATCATTAATTCAAGTTAGGTGACCATGTTTTATTTAATGTATCTATGTTGAGAAGTGTTATAATTTTTGAAAAAATATTAAATCTATCTCGATGGTTAATTTTAAAATATTAAATTATTGATAAATTTAAATCTGTTTTCTACTCAGTGCACTACCTCTCTGTTAATCTATGGTACATGACATATTTCATGTTTCACAATTAAGAATATATTTTCCATGTGAATAACTTGTTTGGATATCTGAATTAGTAAAAATGGAAGTGGAATATTAATATAAGGAATAATTTATTTATATTATTCAAATTGGAGAATATTTTTTATTGAATAGCACGATTCTGCAATTATTGGTGTTGTGGAAAAAATAGTTGATATAAGAAGGTACATGTGAATTAGAAAATGTTATGAATTCAAAATATCCCCAAAAATTATGTTATAAATAAATTACTAAGTATGTAATTTTGAAAGGGGAGGAGAATGTAACATCATATTTAATTTGAGAATAAATTATTATCATGTATTATTATTATTCATTAACTTCATTTTATATAGTTATATTCATTTTATGAATATTAGTCAATTTCCATTCAAAAAGAAAACTATTTTTATCTTGAAATGGTTATTTACAATGAATTATAAATTTTTATTCCACGTAATTATTTCGAAGATACAGAATTTTAGTTTTTGAAATGTAATATAATATTTCAAATCTCTATATTAGAATCTTCAACTAGTGAAATTTAAAGATATTTTCGATACGAGTGATTTTTCATTTAATCGAAATTGTTTTTTTTTTGAAAAGAATTTTTATTTTTCTTGTATTTACAATGTAAAATTTATTTTTATTATTTTTAATTTTTTATTAGTTTCTATTGAATATTAAGTATCAAATAAATTACATGTGAATCAATGTTATAATTGTACTTTTTTCCATAATATTTTTGATAATGAAAAGTGCATTTTACTAAAATAACTATTTTATATTATGTATTTCATTTTATTCATATGTTAATTTACGACCCTTCTATATACTAATGATTAAAAAATGTATTCCATATTTGGAATCTAGAGGTATAAATTTGGTAAATATGTCACTATTATTTTTAGTTATTATGAATAATTACATTTGAGATTATTTGTCACCTTATTACTTGAAAATTATGTACTTTTGGTTAAAAATAATATGATAAGGACTACTAAATGAAAATAAACATTACCTTTATTTCATTATATTATTACATTTCATTGATAATCACAAAAAATTGAAAATATATCATTTTTCTATTTAGAATTGATATTTAACTTATTTAGATTTAAGTAAAAGTTAGTGTAAAAATTGATATATTATTTCATTTATTATTGATACTATTTTGTCAAATGGTTAAAAGAAATTATATTGAATTATAAATAATTATTTAAAATATGAATTGTATTTTATTATCATGATAATTTATATTTAATTATTAGTGATTATAAATTTATTTTAAATACTTATACAACTCTCACACCAAGCTTTTGAAGATAGAATAATAATAAAGTATATTACTTTATAAAATATGAAATAACATTATATTTCTGATTTAATATTTAACATGAATTATATATATAAAAACAAACAATGTTTGTTTTAATGTATTATATTTTAATTCCATTGTTTTCATATTATATTAAATGAGAAATTAAATTAGTAATTTAAAAGATGAATTTTATGACATTTTATGATAAATTATATTTTATTAAATGATTTAAAATACATAAAAACATTTATTTTGAAAATGGTTTTTGATATGGATTCTTATATACACCATGGTACATTAATAGGAGAATTTTACTTTTATTGTAACTCTCTCGACACATAAATATCAAAAAGAACATTATTACTGCAGTAATCATCAAAAGGGTTAATGATTTGTCAAAAAAAGAAGATAAGGGTGAACCAATTTCCCGAACATGTAAAAAATATATTTAATGATGGGATTTACACTCATAATAACAATATCATTAACTTATTTTAATTTAGATCATAATTACATGAAAATTGAAAATATTAGTTATTTCAAGAATGCACCTTTGATAAATTATAAAAGGGTATATATTATCCCCTCCTCTTCACAGATTTTGAAAATTCTAGCATAAAAATACTTGAAAAAATAAATTCATTAAATACCACTCCACATCATAGAGGAACCATTTTTATCATTGATATAATCTATAGAGATTTTATGAGTTAAACTAATTTTTTTGTCTATAGAATGGTTATGTTTTTTAACCGAATTTTTTAATTTTAGTTTGTCTTATATATTTTCTAAATATAGTCCACTGATGATAATCTAAAAATATCAGAATCATACCCATAATTTGATATTTTTATGATAATGTAATAACATATAACCATTTATTTTTCCCCCAAGTGGGTAATGAAAAAATTATTTGTGTGTACAATGACCTACCACCTCCAGAATAGTTTCAATTCATATTCCTCCACGTCAACTTATAAATTTTTATAATGATATATATAATTATTATATATGATATTTTATAGATATATGATTATTTAATGATAATACATCATTTAATTACATATAATTGCTGGTATAAAAAATTGATAACTTTGTTTGTTCGTACATGTGGATGACAACTTATGTGAACCAATGCAATTCATTTTCTATGAATATATCAAATAGACACTATAAATAAGTGTATTTAATATATAAATATTAAAATTATTATTGTATCATCCTTATGAAAATTTAAAATCATACATTCCATATTTCCATCAAGATCATTTAAAATGTGTTACGTTACATATTTGTATGTATGAACTATTGTCTCCATGATTGTAACACAGTCCATTTTTCGTAACCATTAATCATGGATTATATTAAATGTGTAAATAAATTATGAAGATGATAATTTTTTCATGATTATTATTACAAATATAATGTAATAGTGGAATAATTAATTGTAATCATCTTACCATTTTTATTTTAGACATATGATATTATTGTCAGCAAAAGACTCAAACTGAATTGAATTGATAAAAAAAATTTAAATACCATCGTAAAGATATAATAATATGAAATATTAAAAAGATAAATATAATAAAAAAGTATACATGTATCATATTTTATTATTCAAGATGATATAGAACATGTGTGGTGTGTTATACTTGAGTCAAGGGACACATTACATCACAAACCATGATCTAATAGTTATAACGGTTTTTTTATAATTATTTTCCATCAATGCACATAATAATATATTTTATTTATTTTGTTGTTTACATATATAAAAATAAAATATATGGTCGATTTTAGTTCACCTATTGATTTAAATAAATTTTATTCCAATTTAATATTTTTATAGAACATTCTAACAAATTGAAAAAAAATATTTTTCCTCTTTATCATATATGGTTCCTAATATATTTCATACATCAATAGCAGTTATGTTTTTTTCTTCCACTGAATGGATTGATATTTTATAAAAAGAAATCAGCATTCCCTATTATCTTATTGTTTTGATAAATTTTATTTAAATGAATGTATTTTTTCATATTGAGAACGTTTTTTATGGGTGAATGTTAACATTTATAAAATAACTCTTGTTATATTTTATAGTTTCTGAGAATTATTCAATGGGATGTGTGGTTGCTTTATAAATGAAGGTTATGTGTTTAAATTATAATACATGGTAATTTGGATTCATTATAAATCATGTATTTTTTGTTATCTTATAACCTATGTGTTGTTGTGTTTGTTACAAACCTGCAATAGAATTTTTATATAATATGTTATCCAATGAATTATGTGGGATATTTATTGTATTGGTTATTTCATTTGTATGACTGATATGGAATTTTTTCCCATTGTTACTTATATATTTTATCTATTCATTCATACTATTTTTATTTAAAATAATTTTTTAAATGCTAATATATTGAGAATATATTTAATTAAAAGTATATGAAAATTTTTAATGGTGAAAAGTGTAACATTACAAACATCATTTCCATAGTTATTAAGAATAATGAGGTAATATATATTTATTATTTTTTCATTTACCCTTTATAATAAAGGTTTTTCCAAAAAAATATAAAACTTGATTTCTTCATTTAGAGAATTATTATTTTGATATCAATGTTTTTTTAGAAAATGGAAAATTATTATGAGTATTCATTGATTAGAGAGACTCATTATTTCATATATAAGAACCATAATGTGTTTTTTTCCCATACCAATTTTTAAAATATTTTTTTTTGTTTTAAAGGATGAGTAATAACAAATAACAGGTATAGTATAAATTTGTAAATATTATTCATAATTATTTTAATGTTATGTACTATATGAATGATGTATAAAAATATGAAGTGACATAAAAACATGGTATGTGTTCCATTAAATATTTTAAGAATTAATTTTATAAAATTATTATTCTAAAACTATCATATAGTATGGATGGAAATTTTTTTATTCCTAATAATACTATTTATGGATTGGTTAAGGATGGGTTCTTAAATTAGGCTTTCAATTACATTATTCTATTCAATTGTGGATTAGTATTCAAGTAACATTAATAACCAATTTTTTATTAAATAAATAATTTTTTTAATGATAAATTATATAAATTATTTAGATGTAAATTTTATTTTTATGTTTAAAATTAATTATTGTAAAATGTATCTTTTATTTCGTATCATGAATTTATATTTAATTTAATTTTTACTGCTTATAGAAATTGAATGTCATAAAAATATTATAAAATATTTAATTATACAATAAAAATATGGTAATAAATCACATTTTATTATTTATAATTAAAAATTTACTATTGTAAATATTGAGTAACATCAGTAAAGTATTAAATTTTATTAAAGGATTAAAATAGTGATATAAGTCTGAATGTCACATCTAATAAAGGATCTATCCTCTAAACACTTCTGCACAAACATTGAAAATAATATCTCAACAAAAACAACCCATAATACCTCCAAAAAACATTATACATAGCCTTGATATTCTATCCTTCTATAGAATCGGATCTATGATGCCTTATGTTATTTTTAATTATTATTATACAAGGAAGTGGTGTATAATCATACAAGTATCCTTATTGTTTCTTTCATTATTATCATTTTAAAAATATTATTTAAACATATTAAAAAAATTGAATAAAAATAACTCATATACATAAATGTCCTTACATTGATGTAATAACCATTCTATACTTCTTTCCCATTTATATAAAAAATAAACAATTTTCCTTATCAAAGTATAAACTACGAAATCCATATATAGTAACATTTATTAATCATTGAATCACATGTAAGGATATAAAGAAGGTTTATAAGAATAATTATGATATTTATTATATAAATAAAAAATTTTGGGATAATTTACTATTTAATTTCATTATTTTCATCTTTTGGAAATTGTTATTGATAGTCATGGGTACACGTAGATGTCCACCTGCATGAAATTACCTATTTTATTTTTGATAACCACCATTCATTGCTTGTTTGAAATAATTTTTAATGAATAAATATTAATGTTATTATGAGATTATGATTCAAAAAATGTTGATTTAATAATTTTATGAACCATTTTACCCAATTCAACACTATGATTCTATTTTGAAAAATACAAAACTAAAACATTCAATATGATCATAAGAGATACATTTAATCTATATAATTTTTTAATTAATCATATAAATTGAATAATAATAAAAAAAACATTTAAAATTTAAATATCTTGTAAAAATAATTATATTTTTATTATTTGGTAATTTCATGGAATTATGTCGTGAGTCACGAATCAAGGTTAGGAATTTTCATTTTAAAAATTTCTCTTGATGTGTTAGTGTTTTTCACTAAACTCAATTTCCTATATTTTTGTATTTTTTTCAACAATTTAATAATATTATCACTTATAATAAATATTATGGATTTATATTATTTTAATATATCATTTAATTAATTTTCAATGTATTAATATAACATATTTTAATTGTCATTCTAATGATTAATTTTTGAAATTGTATATAATGTTGTGAAATGTATGTCTTTATTGGGTTTCTACAAGAATTAATTTTTCCACAATCATGATTGTTCTAAAATATCTGGATTTCTATTACATTTCCATGTTTTCCAATGAAAGATCAATTATCATTTTTGGGGAATTTTTTATTATAAAATTCTTATCATAAAAAGCGATATTTCATCAGGTTTCTATGATACGTTTACACATACTTTCGATTATGTTTTAAAATGAGTGTTTTAAAGAAAAATGAAAAATGGAATTTTTTTTATTAATGTAATGGTTCTTGTACATTACAGATGACATTGGATGTGCATGAGAAATATCCCCTACATGAATTTTATAATGATTTATTCTCTCAAGAAATCATGATCATAATTAAATTATTATAATTTATTTCCTTGTATGTGATACATGAGTGAAAAATGGTGATAACTACGATGTTTCATATACATTTATGGTTATATATGATTTATATGTGTTTCAATAGTTGTATTGATTACATTTTAATTTATCAAGTGGATATGATTTATTATTAAAATATATATTATTTTAAGTGAAAAAGTAATATTAATCTATGTTTTTATGTTTTTTATAATACTATAGGGATTAATTTTTGATATATCACATATAATGCTTTGTTTTTGTCATTTAATGTTTTTTTATCATTTTTCATTAGGAAAAGGATGAGTACAAATATTTAAAATTCTAATGTTATAGTTATAGTGACTCATTTTGAATCACAATATATATGATATGAATGAAAAATGAGTTCAATATTATAAATATATATATTTTTATAATAATCCACATACATTGGAATTTGACACTTTTTTATGTAATGGTTTTCATAATTCTATTAAAAAATATCATGGGAATATAAGTAGGTTCAATTCCATTCATTTAAACTCAACATCGTTGGTTGGTTATTTATGAGTTCTTATTGTCAGTATCAATAATAATTTGTATATTTTTTTCATTGTATCTTGGTTTCCAGGTATTGGATGTTATAGTTGTTAAAAATGATTGGTTTAGAAAATAATAATCATTTTTATACTATCATATAAACATATGTTAGTAATGATAACTTTTAGATATGTTATCATGATATTGAATTGGAGGGTTATCGTAATGATTAACCATATCTATTTATATTTTTCAATTGTTTTCTAAAATAGAAATAGTTTTAATGTAGTAAGTGTTTTATAAGAGCATAATATACTTCTAAATAGTTTACTAGATATGTTTGGAGATATAACATTTCATTTTTTTAAATTATATCTCATTTGATATAAGTTATAAATAACCTAACATGTAACAACATCATATTATTTGAAACAATTATTCTTTCAAATAGTATTAAATTATTTGATATCTTGATTTACAAACATCATCGAGTTAATGAAAACAAGAATATAGTATATAAAAATATTATTGAAATACGAACATTAATCCTAGCAAAAAATATCATCATAGGAATAAGAAATTTTTTTAAAAAAACTAATTATGATCATTTTAGAAAAATAAAATATATTTATAAATTAGTTTATAATTTTTTATAATGCCTTTATTTGCTTTGACAATACATATTTATAAAAAAAAAATTTTGTGAACAAATAAAAAATATATTTCTTACTATTTTAAAAACCATAATTTTGGAAAATAATTTTTATGAAATAAACATGTAATATTTATCGTACAATTATTTTTAAATAATTTTATGAGATGAATAATTTTTCGATGAATAGGGAAAATTTTGATTTTCATTAAAAAATAAAATTTTAATGCATTTATAGGTAAAATTGTGTTTCAGGGATGGTATTAAATTAAATTTATTTCAATAATAATATTAATACTAAAATTTTGGAAATTGTACTCAATTTTATGTTTAATTGTGATAAATTTTTTTTAACTTCTGAAAACACATTCTTTGGAAACTCCCTTTTCTTTACACTGTACCTTTTTCATATTTCTTTAAATTATGAAAAATATTTTAATTGAATTTGGTAATATGAAACCCATATTTTAAATTAATATAATTTATATTATAAAATATGTGTAATATATTTTATTTCCATTTTAAACAGTACAAATCACGACATATAATTACCTTAGTTAAGTAAATAATGTGTTTATTATGGGTTTAACGAAATGGAAATGTGTTAAAATGACAGATATTAATGTATAACACTTATTTGATATAAATATACAAATGGTATATCTTATAATAATTTATAATGAATCATTTTGAATCATTTTTTTGGTGTAAAATGATAATCTATATTTGTATATTATAAAATTCCATGTTTTTTCCCTCACCCACAAATAAATTCTCACATATATCCTCTCCTATCCGAAATTAAAAATAATATTGGTTAATCCAATCCCACTCATTATATTTTTCATAAATCAATTCCAATTTCCATGATTCTTAATTTTTTTTATGAAATTCTCATAATAAATAATTAGGTATAAACCTAAAGAGGTTATCTGGTGTAGATGTATAGTCTTTAACTATACAATTTTATTTAATTCTTCTTCTACAAATATAAAATATTCATTAAATATTTTGAAACATTATAATCATTATATCCAAAATAATTATAATTTTTTTATTAATTATGTAACATATATCTATATACACTTTCATCAAATGGGAAACAAAACCATTGATATTGTTTAAGGTGGACTACCGCCTAAAAAATCGACATAATTTATTTTCCATCAATGCTTAACATGAATGGATATAATGAAGTAATTAATGAAAATATATTATAAATATGAAATAATAATACTTATTTAATAATAATATTACATCTACCATATTACTTTCTGATGTATTGAAAATTGACCACATCACTAATGCACATTTGTTGACTACCACCTCCCTCAAGTGTTATGATACACATTAACAATTATTTTAGGAATGTATGGAAATAAATCTAAATTAAATGAATATATTAGATATTTTTCTATCAAAATTAATTTAAGTTGAATTTTCATTTTTCATTATTTAGTTCTATTCTTTGACAAAAAGGAAATATTATTTACTCGTATGTGGTGCCTAATGTCTCCATGAATGGGGTATTTAATTTTATATCTCAATATTTTATGTATTAATATAAATAAGTAAATAATTAATAGAAATTGTACGTATATAATTATTAATTGTTTTATATTTTGGATGTAATATCAAATTAATAAAAATGTAATAAAAAACTTACATTCAAAATAAAGTAGATATTACCTAAAACAATGATTTTAATAAATAATTGCTAATGAATGGGTAATAAGAGCTTATAATTATATAGTATATTGAATGATATATATGATTAATATTACCTAATATATGTATAGTATACATAAAATTATAATATAATTTTTTCTAATGTATATGAATGTAGCCATGACTTGAGGAAAGGGATTTTCGTCTCACTTTTATTTCTAAGGGATACATGTCAAATTAACCACCTGTTTATTTTGAGACATTTAAATAAAAAACAGGAATTAATTTTAGGTTATCTATAATTAAAAATATATGATATAAATATACAAATAATATCCTTTCATTCTTGGGGTTATTGATTCCCAATTTATATAACTAGTAATGGGTTGATGATATAATGTCATTATTTATAGATATTGTTAAGGCATATTATATTGATAATGAAATAATATGATATATATCTCATGAAATTCATGAGTTTTCTAATATTATATATTTTTTTAAATTACATGAAGATGTTCATTTTCATCACTTTATGTAATAATTTGTTTCGGATTTTTTTTATGGAAAAGCTGACATTATTTCTCCCATCAGTTTAAAATCCATTCACTTCCATATCAACGTGTTCTAAAAATTATTTTATGAATGTTTTTAAAATTAAAAAAATAATATTTTTGTCACTTTTAAAATTATTTACTTTTCACAAAATGCTTTAAAAAGTAATTTTTTTTTTCTAATGAGGCACTTTTGAATTTTTGCTAAAATTTTGAACAGAATATTTGTTTTGACATGAATGGAATGAGTGGAATTTCATTTTTTCATTTCTTATAAATGATTTAAAGATTTATCTATGAGTATATATTATTCAATTAATATTAAATTATTTATATAATATTCATTTTATCATTTTAAATAATTGATTTCAAGATGGAGAAGATATTTTTGTTAAGTAGGTTTTAATCATATCATTATTTTTTTATATCATTAGCGGTAAAAAAAAATTATTCTTATAAGTCACATGGTATATGATCCTATAATACCACCATTATTATTTATATCAATGTTTTATTGTAATAATACTGATATTTTCTTTAATAAACTTCATTTATTTTCAATGGATTTTTATTTGATGTGCTAAGGAAATGATTATGAATTTTTAGTTCATTCCATGAGATATGAAAAGATCATATGATAAATGATTAATTTTATAAATTAACCCTTATTAATGGTTTTATTTATATTATGGGTCTCCAAAAATTATATACCCATCAAAATAATTAGTTAATATTTTAAATTTCATGAGATAACTATAAGGAAAAAGTCATTTTTCTTCATCTACTATAAGAAAAATGTAAATCTAATTGATCAATTGTTGGTAAAAAGTCAATGTGATATGACCAATATGGGAAACATGTTTACATGCTTTATATTCTATTTGAAATATGTCGATATTTATGATTGGTTATGATAATGAAAATATGTTTTGATTCCTGATCAACTATGATTGTATGATATTGTTAGTTAGATATTACATACATAATAAATTTTATATTTATTATAGTGACACAATTATGTTATATGAACTTATGGGTTATGATTTATTTGTTTTATTTATCAAATTTTTGAATACATTCAATGAAATTATAATTTTTTATATTTTGGATCATGTTTAAGACCATGTTATAATTTAACTAAAAAATTATGTTATTTTCATGATATAATACATTTATTATTATACTATGATTTCATTTAACCATCGATAGATATCTCCAATGTTTTTTATTACATAGAATATGATCTCACACATTATTAAATTTAATTTCCCTAAGATATGAATATTGGTATTAAAAATGATATTTCTATGAATGAATCAATTTTCGAACAACATAGTGGGAGATGGTGTTGTTCACTTATGAACCAGTGGCTATGTATCCATGCATCCAAAAGAATTAGGACCATATAATTCATACATGGATCGCTATGTTATGCAATTACTATTAATATATTATTATTTAATATATATATATATATGTATGTATAATAATTTGGGGTCTTTATATTTGGTCTCAAAGCATGGTACAATCTACCATTAGAAACAAAGGTGTGAAAAAATGTAGTAATAAACCATTGGATAATTCAAAGTATTTTTTTTGGAATTTTTTTGTAGGATATTATGAGGGTATTCCATGAAATTACAACCATGTATGGAGATAAAAAAAGGATGTAGAAATATAACTCCTTAACAAAGGGGTAATAACTCAAAAAAAAATCTATTGGGATTTTACTCGATAATCACCTAGTGCTTGACAACGGGCCATGCTTCTCAACTAGTTTGACACTACATGAATATATCTTTAGTAAATTCATAAACTCTTTATAAAATATAAAAAAGATTTTAATTGATGTTGGATATGAAGGGATGATAATAAACTTATGGTGTAATAAGTTAAATATTGTGATTCATGATATATGACCCCAAAAAATGAAATTTCATGATGATCTGGTTTCCCAAAATGATTATTATTGTTCACTCTTTTATTATAAGTTTTATTCAATGGATGAAACATAGACGAACCATATTAATGATAAATGATATGGATAATGATATGATTTTCATTTGAAAAAACTGTTTTTTTGGGATATCAAATGAAACATATTTTTTCCCATAACACTTTCTCAAGGATTGAATCATGGTGATATTAAAACATGAAAAGGATATAACAATACTTTGTTGAGTATATGAATGAAAATACATCTTCATTTAGTATATATAATTCCAAATAATTATATGAGTAACTTATCAGTACCATTACAATTATATATTCCAATATCAATTGTTTGGGGAATTTAATTACCTTTTTCCAATTATCATTTATAAGGAGAAATAGATCATTGGTGGACACATATTAAGTACATGTGGGAATATGATGAAAGTAACTCTATGAGGTGAGAAGAATGTAATAATATATTTTTATATAAGTATATTCCTTCTATTCTTTTAATAAATATCGAGTAGTAATTCAATGAGATAATGCAGAATAAGGATGAATCTGTTGGTACTATGTTTAATATTTTACATGGCTTATGGGGTATGAATTTTTTATTATCATATAGCGTGAGGGTAATGTTTGTTGATACGTTTTTAATTAATACTAGGAATAAATTTTTTGATATATATATTTTATTTTAGTCTCTTTGAAAAAATATTTTATTGGAACTCTAGATTGAAGTGGAAATTCGATATTCCAAGCCTTCATGTAGTTCTGATAGAAAATGGAAGATTGAGACTCCAGAAAAGTATAATAAATCACATGGTGGTATGTAATTTTGGACATTATTATTCTATAAATGTTGGTTGAAACATAAATTGGACTTATATAATTTATATAAGAGTATCATTAAATATTTATGGATGGTTCATAAATTACTGGAATATCCAAAAGGTTTTATTGTTAGGGAAAACTGAATTGAATAAAAAATGATGCCCTCTAATTACCTGTCGAAGGTCCATTTCATAGAATTAAAATAGTAAGTGCTAAAATTTAATGGATAATAAAAATGACCTATGAGAGACTCAAATTAATCTATTAGGCTAACAGTTTGATTAAATATACACTTACTATCCACTATAGAACTACTAGTTTATTATTCATCTCTAGAACAAAACACAATTTTATATCAAACAAAATTTATAAATGTTTAAATATTACACACTTTTATTAGATATTCAATTATTAGTGAAAATTAATAATGGTATGATGATCACATGTCATGTCTATTATTCATATATTGTTGTTGTTTGTGGGAATGTGAATCTTTCAAATCATGTTATTCTATTTATTATTTAATTTTATGTTATCTTAGGAATGAAATATTTTTTTTAAACACATAAAAAATAATTTTATCAGGAATATAAGTCACATATGATATTAAAAACCAAACAACGATACTCTACTACTGAAATGATTGATCAGAACAACGAATGGTGATAACATCTAATTTAGGGGTCATGATTACTATTCAAAATGTTTGTTTATCTAAGTTGGTTTGGTAGAAAATCCGCATAATTGAAGATAAATTTTTTTGTGGGTATACAATGTATTTATGGACGATTTTCCTATACTTATACATAATCATAACATGGGGTTTTCAATATTACTCATTCTTTGTGAAATATATATGTATAAGACACCCTATAGACTGTTCCTAATTCAGGTGCATAAATTAAATAAATATATCTAGGAGAATCATGAAAATGGATTCATTTAGATAATTTTGTATCCTTGTGGTACATCATTGCTTTTTTATAAATAAAATTTGATTAATACCAATATGACACAATTAATAAAAAATAAATAAGATCAAAATTAGGAAAATGTATCTTTTACCCCATATTGGTAACTTTTTTAACCAACGTCATAGAGCTCAATACATTTCTAAGATTAACCTTCATTATTTATTTCCTTAATTAATGATTAATAATAATGAGATAACTAAGGTGTAAATATATTCATGGTTTTCACATTATGAATACAGTGTAATTATATTTGGTTATATAAATTCACTCAATCTCTTTATGGATATCTTGACTAGAGTGTTTAGAGATTACCTTAATCAGTTTTTGGTAGACTTTATAGATATTTCTGTTACATTAAATGAACATAGAATATTAGGATAATCACTTGATGAGTGTACTTAATACCCTAATTGAATTTATGTTTTATGAAAAATGTACTAATTATAAATTGTTTCTTCATAAGGATTCATCTATGGGTCATATAATTAAAAACGTGGGAATATTTTTTGAACCATCACAGATTTATCTTTTATAATGTGGCCCAAGATGAACCAAATTGACTTATATTTAATGATATCACGGATTTTCTAGATATTATCAATGTTTTTTGAGGAATTTATCATGAATATATAATTCACTAAATAGGTTATCTATGATGGGAGCCATGTTCCTTTAAAAAGATGATTGTAATGAAAAATTTGAGGAACTAAATATAAAATGAGTAATCCCAATTATGAAATTACCCTATAGTGGAGAGTGGTTTTGAATCCACAAAAACATATCAAATTTTTGACTACAATGAGTTCTCATGAAGAATTTCATTGTTATCTGTTATTCCTTTTGACAATTTAACGATCATGAGAAAGAGTATTCATGTCATTTTTAAATATAGAAGTGTTATTTTTTGTATGAATACTCGGATATATAATCCTAATAGAGATATGAATGAGATATAGTAATCATAAAACATTAAGGTATATTTTCACATAGAATGATTTGCATGTGATCCATAGTAAATAGTTGGAACCGATTAATGGTTTTGATTGATCAATATGTTACCTCCATTTGAAATCAACCAAGGTGATCAATGAATCGATATGTAAAGAATCATTCTAGGGTATCAATTATTGGGACAAAAATATATCTAATATTTGTTTTATTTACTATGGATTGACCTTTATATCATAAAGAATTAATAGAAGTATATTCTCTTTTAAATAAGAGTTTATCCATCTATATATGTGATGATAAAAGTTCCAGAAATGGGATATGTAGATCAATAGAAAACTGTCAAAAATGTCTCTGAGATTAACCTATGATATGATATAATTGAAGGGTGTAGGAACTATTTATGAGTTCCATCAATTTAAATTTCTATAATGGAGCTATTTTTGGAGGATATTTGTTCTATTTTATTTATCCATTGAAGAAGTAATATGATATACAAATACATGAAAACAAATATCTTACATAAAAACATAAAGAGATTTATTTCAAAAAATTTATCACTATTATTGATATTAAAAGAAGTTGTGTCAATGATAAATAATTAAAATGGGGTTTAACATCCATTACATATGGATGAATTGAAATGTGAAAACACCACCCTAGATATTGTTGTTAGACTCCCCGAAAAGTCTTAATGGCACAATTATGTATAGGTATTAGTCAATCACCTAAATTAGTAAACATAATTAATTTATATCAGATAATATTTATATCTAGATATGATTTGAAATATATACATTATTTATGTGGTAATGTTTTATAGATTACCATATTATATTGCATTGGACCAGGATCCAAGGATTACCTCAATGTTCTAGTGAAGTCAACAGAATGATCTCGATGTAGAATTTTATTTCATAATTTAGAGTCATCCTCAAATATTATTTTAGTAAAATAAAATAATTAATCACCTAGAGGGTAAGTGGAGATATTGTTTAATGGATTTCAAATATTTTTTGGGATAATCACCTTCCTATAGTCTAGTTTTCTTACAACAAAAAATATCATTAGCGAATTCAAATATCCCTTTTTGAATACCTCTTTGTAAATAAAGTGTACAATTATAAAGTGATGTGGTGATGTTAGATAAAGAATGGAAGTGTGTCATGAGATTACTATGGAAATGGATTTGAAAATTAAAGTCATTCAGTAACACATCAGGGAATCTTCGAGTCGATAGAAATGTTATGTTAACAACTACCAGTTTGATCTGGAGTTTGATGATGGTAAGAATGTTCTAGTACAATTTTCCCCATGGATGATAATTATGATAGTAATGAAATACGGTAAAGATTACTCCTAGGTATAATTTCCCCTTTGAAATTCAACATGGAGATAGAGTGGTTTCTTATCACTCAGCTCTTCATACAAAACTCTCTTATGTTTAGGATTTGTTCCTTGTATCTCTCATGAGGAAGTAGATTTCTGATCCTTGAAATATATTAAACATTGTGGATGAAAATATAGATTATGATATTTATTTTGATTAAATAAAATTGGAATATTTTTATAATTTGGAGAATGTCCTATGAAGTAAGATTACTCACCTGGTACAAGTATTATAGAGAAACCACTGATTGAATAATAAATAAGGAAACCTAAGGATATGATAAAGAATAAGTGTCTTCAATTGTTTGTATCCTAGTAATTTTATTTAATGGGGAAAATTAATTTCTTAGTGGGGTATAATGTTACTTTTGGACATTAATGGAATAATTTTATTTTCAATAAAATTTAATTATTTTGATATGTTTTATAACACCTATCACAGAGTTATGACGAACCACAATATATGATAAAAAATATTTTTAATTGAACATGATTATTATTAATTAGGAATTAATTGTTTTAAATAGTAATTGGAAAAAAATATATAAATTAATTTTTATGATTTTATAAAATAAAATTTTACTGATAAATGAGTACTTTTTTTGTTAATATCATTATATGCATCAAATTTGTTTTTTCAAAAAAATATTTTCCTTAATTTTTGTTACCATATATTAAAATTAATTTTTTTTCACTTTTATAAATTTTCGTTGACTAATAAAATTTATTTTGGAAATCAAAATCTCAAAATTATTATATATGTATTTAATTAACTAAAATGATTCATTTTATAATCAGGATTTGGAAATACTAAATTTTATAGAGAAATTGAGAATTAATTTTAAGAATTTACAAATTCAATTTATTTTTAGATGGATATATATGTAATATTATTTAAGTTATATTTCAATTAATCATATTTAGTTTATTTAAATAATTATTTTCCTCAAATTTTGTATTAAAATATTTTATACTTATAAATAATTTTATTAGAAAAATCACATTCTTCCAATCTCTAATGTATATTTTAATTTATATTCTACCACATATGTGTATTGAAATTTGGAAAATTGGTTCCATATATAGATTAATATTAATTTATATTATATATTATATCATAAATAATATATGATTATAATTAGTTTTTAAAATAGTTAAAATTATTCACAATCATTATGTTTAAAATAGGTTTAACGAGGTGGGATAATTAAAAAATAAGTGTATAAATTTTCTAAAATTTTTTCAATTAACATTTTCCAATAATATTTTAATATTATCTCATCTGAGGTTTGATATTGAAATATTTTGGAGTCTTTTGGGGTGTTCCAGATATGGGTATATGTTTTTCTTTTCCAAAATTCTAATTGCATCATCTCACACACATATAAAAGGACACCCCTTATCCTCCCCTGTTAATACTTCCAATGAAATTTGTATTGGAAAAAACCAAACCAAATGACCAATTTAATTCCAACACAACATAATTAAAGAATTTTTATTATTATTAATCCCTGCTATAAATTATTGATGTGTAACCAAAATGAGGCCCACTAATGAAATGTTATTGTCATAATCCATGTGTTTTTTATTAACTCTTATAGATTTTTAAAATATTTTTAAAAATGTTGATATAATAACATTAGTATATATAATATACTGGTATTTTATTATATTAATATAATAAACTATATCTATCACCTATACAGTCAAATGGGAACCAAAATTTTCATTTTTGTGTATAGAGGACTACCACATCATAAAGTCATTTTACATTTTTTTCATATAATTTTCTTATAAAATGTTAAAAATATGTATCTAAAGTGTATATATATTATATTTATGAAATATTTATAATTTATGAATTATAATAACTCAATTACCTATTTAACTTATAATCTCTTGAAAAATGATAACGACACTCATTTGTACATGTGTACTACTGCCTCCATGCATCGATGTGATAAATGTTTTATATTGAAATAGATGGTAATAATGAATTATTTAATCAATATATATGATACCTAAGTTATATTAATGATTATATATTGTTTAATTAGTTTTAACATTATTTATTTCTATCTGTCGAAAAAATAGTAGCACTGTTAAAGCGTATGTATGACCTAACATCATTATAAATGGTATAATTCATTTTCTATATATAATTTTTTTTGGATGAATCTAAATAAGTACATAATTAATTTATATGATATTTATATTCTCATTATAATTTGGGATATTATTTAACATTAATCAATGTAAAATTAAAAAAACATCTAAAACCAAAGGTAAATGAAAAAAAGAAGCTATTACCAAGAAAAATTATTTAAAAAAATATATTAAAGAAATGAAAATAAAAGGTCATAATTTAGACATATGGGGTATTATATGTCATAATACAATTACTTAATATATTCATGAAAATCAGATATTTAGTATCTAGATTAATTTAATGTGAATGAAGGAACTCGAAACATGAGGTAATTGATTTTGGTCTCACTTTTACTATCATTGGACACACAGAGTATTGACCTCATGTTTCTTTTGTGTGGTGAATATAAATATAATAAATATATTTTAATATTATTCTTCTAAAAATAGGAAATTAAATATTAATATTTGGTAATTTATTTTGATGAATTATGATTAAAATTTTACTATGTTGGTAGTGGTTTTACGGTACAATATCATTGATTATCAGGATTGATTATGATTATGATTTATAAGATAAAATATTATAATATATCTATCATGAAAAAAAATTAATTTTATTCTATTATAGTCATATAAAGAAATTATATATTTTATTTTTTATAATGTCATTATGTTTTCTAGAGTTCAAAATCAATTTTTAGGGAAACCATATGTTCTTTTTCTCTTTAGTGAAAACTTATATTCCTCTCATTTCTATATTTTGTAAAACAATATTTCATGATATTTTTAAAATTATATTAATATTTTTATGATATTTTTAACCAATTTTATTATTATTATTATTATTTATAAAATTAATATAATTTAATTTGTAAATGAAGAAAATTATTCTTTTTTACTAAATATTTGTATGTAATGTTTGTTTTAATGTGTAACTCAAAGAAAATAATTTCGCAAAATTATGTATAATGAATTATTTAAATAATATGTAAAATTTATTTTAAAATCATTTAAAAACAATTCTGTAACATTTATAAGTTTTCATGATTTTAATTATGTTATTTCAAAAGGGAAAGGAAAATTTCATCCACAAATATTTAATGATATTTTTGATGATTTTTTATCCATCAACAGAAATAACCATTAAAACGGAGAAACTAATAGAAAAATCATACAAGAAAAATTATGTTGTAATTAACTAAAGCCACGATTTTAATAAAGAACTGTTAATTAATCGGTAATAATAGGACATAAGTAAATTATATATTGAATGATATATATGATTATTTATCTATAAAATATGTACAATATACATATATTTTTTATACAATTGTTTTTCAAGCGTATGAATGAAGACACGACTTAAGGTAATAAACTTTCACTTTACTTTTATATCAATGGGACACTTGTCAAATTCCCCACTTTTTTCTTTGTATTGGTGTATATAATACCCATGAATTAATTTTATGTTTTTTTCATGTAATATATTATATATAAATATTCATATATTCTCCTTTTAATCTTGGGGTTTATGATTCTAAATTTACCAAAATCGTAATCGGTTGATTATATAATTTCGTTATTTAATGAGATTTTCTATGACTATGAATTCTATAATGAAATAATATGTTCAATTTCTCAATAAAATAAAATATTTTATTATCTTATATTTATTTCTTGTAATTTCATTAATATGTAAATTTTTCTTCACTTTTTGTAATAATGTCTTTCGAATATTTTTTTTGGAAAACCCTACTTTATTTTTATCATTGGTTGATAATACTTACTCTTCCATATCAATGAGTTGTGTAAATAATTTTTAAAATGTTTTTCGAAATAATTTATTTTAATTTAATTCATTTATAAAATTTTAAAATTTTAAAATTTTTTTTAAAAATTATTCATTGTATTTTTCTAAAAGGATAAACTTTTAACTTTTACTTGAATGTTTGAAACAAAATATTTTTTTGTCCAATATGGAATGAGTGGAATTTCATTTTTTCAAGGAAAGTTCAAGATTTAGATATTCCTATTTTAGTATAAAATGTTAAATTCAAATAAATTTATTTCATTATTATTTGATTTTTATTATATATTATAAAATAGATTTTATGAAGGTGAGGATATATTCTAATGTAATGTTTTAATTATCTCATTATTTATTTATATTCATAAAAGGAAACACCATTTTTTGGTTTTTGTTTTTCATTTGGTATTTGATCATATAGTAGCTACATTATTATTTCTATAGATGTTTAATGATTGTTATTTTGATATTTTTATGAAAATAATTAATTTTCAAATGGTTTATATGTTATGGATTGATGACATATTTATAAAATCTGATTTCATTATATGAGTTATGATATGATGATATGATGAATTCATAATTATTTAATGCAACACATATTTAGGGTTTGTACTATATGACGGGTTACCTAGAATTATATATTCCTCTAGTTCATTAGGTGATTTTTTATATAACATGAGAAAAATATTAGAATTATGTCATTGTGCTTCATCCGCTATGGAAAAAATGACAATATTATTGATCAATTTTTTGAAACTAGCCAAAGTGACTGGTCCACTATGAGAAACATGTTTATGGGATTCATCCAGTATACAAAAAATGTGATGATTACTGATTGGTTATGATAATCGAAATAGGGGTTGATACATAGTCCACTATAATTTTATAATATTAGTAGTTAAACATAAGATATTTCATTGCTCTTATATTTATGATCGTGACCCAATTATATGACATGAACTTATAGGTTATGATTTATTTATTTTTTTTTATAAAATTTATTTTTAATTTCAATTATATCACTACTGGAAAATGTACCTATCCCCACGGTTTTCACCAAAACCGTGGGGATAGACCCCCCCTATACCCACGGTTTTCCAAAACTGTGGGTATAGGTGAATTTTGATGACCTATACCCACGGTTTGCCAAAACCGTGGGTATAGGGGGCTCTATCCCCACGGTTTTGGAAAACCGTGGGTATAGGTCATCAAAATTCACCTATACCCACGGTTTTGGAAAACCGTGAGTATAGGGGGGGTCTATCCCCACGGTTTTGGTAAAAACCGTGGGGATAGGTCTGGGATAAAATACCTATACCCACGGTTTTGAAAAACCGTGGGTATAGGTCAATTTTGTGTCCGCGGGAAAAAAAAAATTTCCGCGGGAAGTAATTTTTTTTTGGCGGGAACCCTATACCCACGGTTCTTCCCTCTATACCCACGGTTTTTATAACTATATTTAACTAAATATATATATATATATATACATATATGTGAAGTTAGGGTAGTGGTTAGACACGGTGTTTGCAGCGAAGAGGTTGCGGGATCGAAACTCGGCGCCTGCATTATTTTAGGACCTATACCCACGGTTTTGAAACCGTGGGTAAAAGCCGTTGAAACCGTGGAAATTCTCTATGTTTCGGTGACACGGTGGTAGGACACCTATACCCACGGTTTTCCAAAACCGTGGGTATAGGCTGGGGACCTATACCGACGGCGTTCCAGCCCACGGTTCCCAAAACCGTGGGTATAGGCTATACCCACGGTTTTGGGGGCTATACCCATGGTTTTGAACCGTGGGTATAGGCTGTTTTTTCAGTAGTGTATGATAATTTTATATATTTTGTCTCATGTTTGTTACCATGTTAAAATATTATGGAACATTTAATTTAATATTCATGATATCATAACATTATGATCATACTATTTTTTCATATAATCATCGATTGATATCTCCAATGTTTTCTATTACATAGAATAAGATCTCACACATTATTTTTTTCATTTCACTGAGATATGAACAAAGGTATTTTATATGTTATTCTTATTAATGGATCAATTTTTGAACAACATAGTGGGATAAGAAATAGATCAAATAAGAATACTTTTGTCCGTCTTGCTTTGTAAGTGTCTGAACCTCCTGTATAATTATTTAAATCATGATATTTACTTATTCCAGAATCATATTCATTGTTATTATATCTTATATGGTCCTCTTATGACTTTATATTACCCGTTTTTTTGTAAATTCATGTTAAAACAGCGTTTTGGGTAAAATCGTCTCATTTGTCGTTCGTGTTTTTAACTTGTAATTATTCATATGATTACTTAGATCATGATTACTTAATTCCAGAATATAAAACATGATTTATATATATATATTCAGAATATACATATATAATAAATCAGTAAATGGAATTAAATACACCGTTCATGGAGACGGTAGTCCGTACGTACGCATGAACGCTGTTTTCGTTTCCTTATTGAATTGAATGGAATTAAGTAGATGACATACATATAAATATAAATAATTCCAGTATCATTATTAGGTAATATATTTGATTATTACATATTACATATACTTTATAATCACTCATGAATGGTTAATCATTGAGAATGAATCTCATCGCGTTGTGGAGACGGTAGTCCGTACGTACGCACGAGCGATGATATCGTTCCCATGGTCGTGGAATTGTGTTAAAGTGTATGTATACTATTTCAGTGTCAATATCACTTTATAATAATCATATATAGTTACTCATTACACCTTTATACCCATCCAATTAAGGTGGTGGCGGAAAATAGTTTACACCGCGGCGTAGAGACGGTATTCCGTACGTACGCATGAGCGGTGATTTCTTTTTTCCGTAGGATGGATAGAAGGTTAATTAGAGTTGTTTCATATTTATAATAACATATCAGTATATAATAAATACTTATGTTATTACATTATCATGAAACAACTAAAGAATAATAAGTTGAAGAAGAAAGAAATTGAAAAAGATCGGTAATGGATATTACCTCTTTTTGACGCGCCTTCATTTAACCTCCACATAAAGAACTAAGGATGGTCTTTGAAAAAGACCAGGACCTCTAGGATGATACTAGGGAAGTGTATAAGGGATTTAGGCAGGGGTTGGCCGAGCTTTAAGGCTCAAAGTTGTGTGAGGAAGAGAGGGAGGAGGTGCCCTTTTATAAGGGAGGAGAGGGGCACCTTAGGAATATCTCAAAATATTATTTTATATTAAAGAAAAAATCAGTTTATAATGGTTCCAAAGGGTCTTATTTCTAAGCTAAAGTGGGGATGGGTCGAAATCCTATCAAACAATAGGATTTAGGCAAGTTTAGGTTATTATTTTAACCTTATCAATTAGATTTAACTCTAAGTTAAATAATATAACTTTTACCGTGTCTTTTTGTTTTCTTACACTATATGGTTAATAAACTTACTATAACATGACAAACGAACCCCAAATTTTTTATTATTAATATATATAGCTTCATTACTCTTAATAATCATTATAAGAACCATCACAAAATAAATTGTCACATAGTACTAATTTCATTTAGGAATAGGAAATGGTGGTAGAAAACCATCAGGTCATTGATGCTCCACCTTTACCTGAAGGATGGTGAAGCATCTTTTCATAAACATACTGTCTCAATTTTCTTGCTTGGCCACCAAATCATTATTTTTAGGTTATAGTAATATTTTTAACTCTTGGATTCACCTACCATATTGAGGAATGAAATTCCCTCACGAGATCCTATCACATTCCTATAGGCACAAATACTTAATTCTTCACATAAACAATCTGATTCTCATCTATCGGAATGTCTGAAGATTTCTCCCCACCTTCAAATATGATCATCAAGTATAATCACTAAGGACACTCATACTTTTTATCTATGATCCATCTCAAAACTGTATACTCCAATGAAACTAAAACTAGAGTCATCTGCTTCTAACTATACTGAACCACCACATGCATTTCAACCAGGAAGGTCATCATCTTTCACATTTCACTCGAATCCTACACCATATTAGTATATGTTTTCTATCCCTTGACTTTAGCCACACTACTATCTTCTCTGGACATATATTCAAGGTCAAAATTTAAAGACTAAATATACTTAACCCATCTCTGATATCAATGTTTTAAATCATGATGTGAAAATATAAAATTCAAGATCTTGTGATCTGAATAAACTACAAACCTTCCTCCCAAAAGATAGTGTCACCCGTACATAAAAGAAAAAATAACTACTTCCAACACAAGTTAATGTGTATGTTAATTCCATTCAAGAGGCCTCAACTTTCGAGACCCAGACACCATAACTTTATCTCATTACATCATGCCAACTCCATATCTGATTCTCAATGCGTCATAATAAAAAGTATACTATTCACCCAACATAGGTAGGATCAAAAATTGTTTTGATGTTAATAACTTATACAAATCCTGAAAATCTCTATAAAAAGACGTCTAAAATTTAATCTTTATTCCCTTTTTGGTCATGAACTAAAGTGGTGCTGCCAAATGGGAAAAGACATTGATTAATCTCCAATAATATCATTCTAATACCATAAGTCATCAGATATCAAAACTAATGGTAGTTGGATAAAAAACCCACTGCTTGATCCATCTCTAGTTCCATTGGAACAACTCCCTCCAAGATGTTTTTCCCTATGAATTAGACCTAGTTAATCCAAAAATGACACTTAGATATCTTGGCATATAGGTGATGCTCTCTCAGTGTACCCAAGACACTCTCAATATATTGGGAATGATAATCATGAGTCTTTGAGTACAACAAGATGTCATCCACAAACACTACCTTGAACTGATACAGATACAGATGAAAGTACATATTAATAAAATCCATAAATACGGAGGGTTCATTTTTCAACCCATACGGCACTACGACTAACTCAGAATGGTTGTACATGCATCTAAATGTAGTCCTACATTTATGAACATCCTTAAATCTCAATTGATGATACACAAATATCAAATTGAAAATTGGGAACACACAATCTCCCATCAATTGGTCAAATAGGTCATTGATACATAGAAGTGTATATTGGTTATTTATTGTCAGTTTGGCCAACATTATGTAATCAACACACAAACATATACTCCCTTCATTATTCTTAGTGAAAAAATGTGTGATCCCCCAGGAGACATATTTTAACAGACAAATATTTTATCCTATAACAACTCCAATTCATTCATAATATCTTTAATCTCAATCAGTTCCACTCAGTATAGTTGAATATATACTCTCTCAGCCCCTGACTTGAGCTCAATTGCGAGTTCCACAAATTTCTTAGGTGATATCCCAGAGATGTATTTTGGAATGAAATAGAGAAATAGTTCCACTATTGGAGGAATAAAATATTTCCTAACAACCCCATAATCAAAAAATACTATCAAATTTGGTTTTGAGCACTCAGAGTTTTTGAGTAATTATCCATACTTGGCCAGCTTAGATATTTCACTCTCCATAATGAATATGGTGGTCACCCTTTGGAGAGGTAAACATAACCATCCTATAATTAAAATTGATGTGGTCACAGTAGGTGACTGTCCAGTTCATACCCATAATTAGGTTTAATCCCATCATATCATGAACACAGAGACCCCATAGGAAATTAATGTTCCCATTCTCTAGATAGCATCCCTTGTTTAGAGATATATCTATAGACTGTACTCCAAATGGTGTGTCTATTTTCATTACCCCTCACACAAAATCCATGATCAGGCTCAAACCACTAATAGATAATGAGGATATATATGAATGAGTTAAACCAAACTAAAAAAATGGACAAGCTAAATTAGAATATACTAGAATAGTACCTCTCAATTTTGATGGTCCATCTTCGATATCCTAATGTATACATTGTACTCTACTTAAATCTACTACACCTCTTCCATGTGATGTTTCATGGCTCCCTGAGTAGAACCACACTGCTAATGTGGGGGAAACTACCTAGAAGAACCACATCCACTACCTGTACCACCACATCCAGTAAAAGTCCAACTTCCAGCCTTATATGGGGTAGATAAGCCTTATCCCATGCTCTGATTGTTCAAAAATGCTCCTTCAGTACCAGTTTGTCACTACAAGCTACAAAATTTTTTTGGATGTCCCTTTTTTCCACAAGATCGACACTATAATGGTGGTAAGGAACAATGTTGACTTTATTGTCTCAGCCTACCCCACATATGAAAAATCACCCTGGAAATATCCTATCCAACAGACCCTCTTGTTTTTATTCTCTTCTTCCCACTTATTTGGTTATAGATGTCTTAAAGACGTTTCATGAACTTGGATGTTGCACCTCATAATCATGTAGAAACATCTAAATATCATGAACTGGAAGCCTCCCTCACGATCCCATCAACAATGAGATCCTAGTCCACCACTTCTTTATACTTATTCAACTTGATGATTTTATCCTTGGATTTAATATCATACTTAATTCCATCCTAAAAATGTTTTACCGTAGCTCCCTTATCTACTGACAACATTGTATAAAAGCATTATTAATATTTTTAGCATCCAATATAGTCCAACAATAACATGATCCTCTGTTTGAAATTCATGAAATTAGTAGCATTCTCTTTCCTTATAATCTCTAGATAATAGTGTTCCAAGACCCTCTCCATGAATTCCTTCCATAACATACCATCAGTATGTCTTTTCCCTGCCAAAATGTCCCACAAGAGCATCGCGGATCCACATAGAATATAAGCGGCCAACTTGAAACTACTCTCAGTCGGAGTATCCAAATTTTCATGTATTGTCTCTATGGAATCACCCCATAATTCATCTCCCTTAGGTCCACCATGTACAATAAATTTCATTTGGTGATGCGACTAAAAAGCAATCATGAAATCAGAAATAATTTTCACAACTCAACCTATGTCTCTTTCCCTGAATTACCTAAAACAAACAATTTTCTATCAAAATTTCTCCCATTATTCTTCAGAAGGCACAATTTGTTCCTCATGATACCTTTCTAGAAAAAAATACCAAGGGATTCTCGTTTTTTCCCACATTAAGTGTCACACATGCATACTCACTAGAAATCCCATCACATGACTCATGTCTCATAATTGATCTTTATAAAACATACATAATTAAAAAAAACACAATAATTATTCCCCTACCTTAGCACACGGTCAAACCCAAGGCACTATCACTACACATAACCATCCTACACCATGGTTATTGTTACCATGGTAAACACACTATCATAAAAATGTTCCACATTTAGAAACCCAATTATTATCATTTCACATTATTTTGACAACAATTTACAATTCAAGTTAGATATCATTTTTAATCTTCATCTAAAAAACAATAATAAAAGATTATCTTTAGTAAATTACCCATAACTGGTTTTCTCGTGAGTTCCTAAAATGATGTATTCCCCTACAGCCCTAAGTGCCTAGAATGATCCATGAATACTCAACTCTCATTACATTCAAGTCTAAAAAGTTATAAATTTAAATTATCAAGATCAGTAACCACATCACATTAGAAGTGTAACTCCTAAGGTGAAGTAATATTCAACTTCAACAACAAACAAAAATATCAAAAATTCCACTCTACATACATGGGTTTTCCCCATTACATGGTTTCTAAATTTCCATGCACAAGCTCATCACCAAGAAACATACCTTCCTAGTCTCCTCTATACCTTTCCCAAAAAAATAATATATAAAATAATAAAGGAAAATAAAGCTCTAATACCAATTTTTAATGTCCTAACCCTTTTTCCATGCAATTGTGACCCAAGATGGGTGGTCATATGACATCAAGCGCCACCCCCCCATATACTATAGGCTGCCTACTTATAGCGAGGGTCAGGTTAGTCACTAATTGGTGCACAATACCCTCATTTATCAGAGTGAATAAATAGAAGAAATAAATAAGAAAATGTGAATGCATATATATCAATAAAAATACTAATGTCACAAGATAACCAAATAAGAAATACAAAACACAACATTAAGGGAAACATGATATTCCAATATAAGTGTCGATGGTCTAAAATGTAATACAAAAAATTACACTATGACTACCCAAAAAGGTCCCGAACCATGTCTGACTCTATCCTCCAATATCTTTCCCTCAATCTTCCACCTATCCCAGGGCCTTTTCCCTTATTCAGTCCACGTTGAATATAACATATTCAAGTATTGATTAGGAATCCTGGGAAGGGTGTGAGGAAAACATTGTAGGCCACCACCCATAGTGTGTAAATTTGTTTTGTCAATTGATATTTCATGTAGTTATATAAGGAAAATGTACAATGTAATAATAAATAGTTTATCACATTTTCATTAATTATTATCTAACTATGTTAACTCCAGTGTTCCAAAGGATACTAGTACTTCAATAGAGGATTCCTATCATACGAGAGCCTAATGTGTTCCCCAGGTTATATCATGTCGTCATTCCTTATTCATGTTAGTGCTCTATTTATTGAAAGGTTCTTTGATTTCTCAGTACCTGATTCCACTCAAGAAGGAGTTCAATCATTAATTTTGTGAGGCCATTTCTAAGAGTAACATTATTTCAATTCTATTATTTGACTTTTCTTAGTGACAATTTCCAAATTAAAAATATCCCAAAAATAAGTAAGAAGACCATGTTACCAAGCTTAACCCTTAATATAATGACCATGTTCCCTTCCTCATTACTCATAAGTATACTACCTGTGTTACCATATATACTTCACATTACAATGAACATGTTCCCATTCTCTTACTCAAATGTATGAGGACCATGTTTCCATTTATACATCTCAAATTATAATGAACATGTTCACATTCATAACCTCACAGTCAATTCATTAATTAATTATCCATATTAATTCCCATTGTAATTCAAAAATATGTTAAATACATCAAATCACTTAGTTAACACAATAATTAACTAAATGCCTCAATTCCATTAATTAATTCATTACTTAATTAACCAACATCACAACTCATATACCATAATAATGTTTTTTATAAATAATTAACATATTCTAAATCTATACTATTTATAATTAATCTCATAATTAATCATCTAGTTCATAATCTAACATCACATAATTATTTCATATTTAATTATCTCTACTTATCCAATTCAATATCTCATTTTTAACATTCCAATAAATTATTTAGATTAAAACCCCTATCTCTCGAAACCAGTTTCCAAAAATTAATTATATAATAAGGAATTCGGTAGTCTCATGATTAATTCCCCAATTAATCACCTATATTAACAGATATATGATAACCCAATTGGTTAATCTAATAATCATAATTAATGAAAATAATTTTCTAAAGGATTCTAGAAATTTTAAAATCTGGAATATACATATCAAATCTATTAATATTGGAATTATATTTAGACTACCAACCTATATTCAATTATTGATGTTTTCCTAATGCAAATCCACAATATTAGAGAAGCACAATGATGTTGATAAATAATCTAGGTAAAAGACCATATGCGAAAATCAGGAACAACGAAATATAGATCTCATAAATCTAGATCTGGACAAACAATACTAGATATCGATCTCACCACATAGATTTTGACCCGAGGAAATAGAGGATATCATCAATGAAAATATTAGTGAATGATATAAGAAAGAATGGATGAATCATCATTATAAAAAAAATCTTACCAAATTAAGAGGAGGCCATTAATTCTAGATTTCAATCTCAAAGAGTAGAGTTTGTAAGGCCTTGGAATCCCTCTAGGTAAATTGGGAGAGCATTATTTTACCTTTTGAAAAGTGAAATCCCCAGTTAGAGACACATATAATGTAGAGACCCGAAGCTTGACGTACATTGAAATTACATTACTTTTGCGGAATACTTATTATATAACAAAAAAACGCACACACAAGGATCATAATAGTTTAGTGTCTTTGGAAACTCGGAACGTAATCTTCTAACCATGGTGAATGATCTTCAATATCTCCCATAAAGATCTCCGTTTTTTTATACCTAAAACCTTTCTTTATATCCTGGGGAAAAGAAAGCATAAAAGGGTGAGCTCAAATTCTCAGTAAGGGTAAACAAAAGAAAAATCAATCACATCATATTCATAAGAACATAACTTTTTGAAATCTCAACCTTCAAAAGAGAGCATAATTTCATAACATGGGATAAATCATAGTAGTGAAATGAAATCCCAATAATCATAACATAAAACATGAAACTTTGTGGCATACACACATAATCATAGAGAATCATTTTTTCTTAGTCAAGACTCATTGCCAAGACTATCTTAGTGGACAAAGTGCCTTTCTAAACCGAGTCACCCTCGTTTCAGTCCTGTTTCACTGAACCGGTATAACCTACCGTTCCAGCCATGTCTATCTCATGAGATATAAATCTTTACCCAATGCATTGGAGGGATATATAGGTCCCACCCATCTTATAATGAATCCTTTCTTATGTGTGCCACATAATCATAAATCATACATCATTGCATAACACATGTAACAAAAATGGGATTCTTGAAACATCATGACATCATAAAACAAACCATATAAGGTAAATGAATATAAAAATAATTCCCTCACAACATAATCAAATCAGTGTAATAATAGGGATAAAAACATAACCCTATATTATCTTAGATGGAAAATAATTTTGATAAAACATTTGAACTCCATTCTTGAGAAAAATATCATTTCTTCTTCAAAAACATTTTTCCTTTCATAACATGTCATACGACATTAAAATAAAAGAAGTTGATTAAAAATAAACTTGAAAACCTGTAAAGGAAGATTCTTGGAATTTTTTTTAAAAATCCATTCATGCCGTATAAGTTAAATAAAACATTCTTCGTACTTTTGTCGGAAAAGTCAAAAAGTACCTCGTACGAAAAACGACAAAAGATTCCTTTCATATATTTTACAAAAAACATACCAAAGGGTAAAATTGGATATAAACTATTGTAGAAGGATGGAAATAATATTACATATTGAGGGAACATGGATGTGGATGATAAAATACCCCTCAGTAGTTACCAAAGTAAAAACAATCTCGGATAAAAGTGAGATTGTGATATTTCCCTTACCTTAGGTCCGACTTGCTTTGTAAGTGTCCGAACCTCCTGTATAATGATTTAAATCATGTTATTGACTTATTACAGAATCTTATTCATTGTTATTATATCTTATATGGTCCTCTTATGAATTTATATTACCCGTTCTTTTGTAAATTCTTGTTAAAACAGCGTTTTGGGTAAAATCGTCTCATTTGTCGTTCGTGTTTTTAAGTTTTAATTATTCATATGATTACATAGATCATGATTACTTAATTCCAGAATATAAAACATGATTTATATATATATATTCAGAATATACATATATAATAAATCAGTAAATGGAAAGAAATACACCGTTCATGGAGACGGTAGTCCGTACATACGCATGAACGCTGTTTTCGTTTCCTTATTGAATTGAATGGAATTAAGTAGATGAAATACATATAAATATAAATAATTCCAGTATCATTATTCGGTCATATATTTCATTATTACTTATTACATATACTTTATAATCATTCATGAATGGTTAATCATTGAGAATGAATCTCATCGCGTCGTGGAGACGGTAGTCCGTACGTACGCACGAGCGATGATATCGTTCCCATGGTCGTGGAATTGTGTTGAAGTGTATGTATACTATTTCAGTATCAATATCACTTTATAATAATCATATATAGTTACTCATTACACCTTTATACCCATCCAATTAAGGTGGTGGCGGAAAATAGATTACACCACGGCATAGAGATGGTATTTCGTACGTACGCACGCGCGGTGATTTCCTTTTTCCGTAGGATGGATAGAAGGTTCATTAGAGTTGTCTCATATTTATAATAACATATCAGTATATAAGAAATACTGATGTTATTACTTTATCATTATACAACTAAAGAATAAGAAGTTGAAGAAGAAAGAAATTGAAAAAGATCGGTAATGGATATTACCTCTTTTTGACGCGCCTTCACTTAACCTCCACTTAATGAACTAAGGATGGTCATTGAAAAAGACCAGGACCTCTAGGATGATACTAGGGAAGTTTATAAGGGATTTTGGCAGGGTTTGGACGAGCTTGAAGGATCAAAGTTGTGTGAGGAAGAGAGGGAGGAGGTGCCCTTTTATAAGGGAGGAGAGGGGCACCTTAGGAATATCTCAAAATATTATTTTATATTAAAGTCAAAATCGGTTTATAATGGTTCCAAAGGGTCTTATTTCGAAGCTAAAGTGGGGATGGGTCGAAATACTATCAACCAATAGGATTTAGACAAGTTTAGGTTATTAGTTTAACCTTATCAATTAGATTTAGCTATAAGTTAAATAATTTAACTTTTACCGTGTTTTTTTGTTTTCTTACACTATATGGTTAATAAACTTACTATAACATGACAAACGAACCCCAAATTGTTTATTATTAATACATATATCCTTATACAAGTAATTTGGCCTAACCTTATATTTTTAGGAATAAAATAACAATTAATAATATAATATTTGATTTAAAAACTATTTTGTGTCAATTTTGACTCTATTTGATAAATTATTTTTGTTAAAGTTATAACAGAATTATATGTTCAGACCATGTTGATTACATCAACACTAATATATCATAGTATCCTATAAAATTAGTGTAATTCATAAAAATTCTTAAATTAAATTTATTTTGGTATTTATAATATCAATTATGTCAATATTTCATTAATAAGATAATTACTACATCATCTTTGTGTTATAAATAAATTAACTTATTTGATGTCTAAAAATTACAAATAAAATACCATTATGTAGGAAATAATTTTATCTTTCTAATTAATATTTAAAATCTAATTTATCTTATGTATAACCCTATATTAAAAATGTTTTAGTAAATAAACATTGATTTTAACTCTTTTAACTCTTCTTTGAATTAAATAATAATAAATGTCCTAATCTAATCCAAGTGGGCCTAAATGAAACTATTTTACACTTAAGGTTGTTTTTGGTCGAGATACACTTGTCCAATAGGATTAGGACATGTTTTAGGGTAATATTAATATCATTTTTACCCTTAATTACCCTATTAACTTTTAACCATGGTAAATATAAGTAAAAAATCACTATTCACCAAAAATTATTTTCATCTCATTGAACCATATTTTACTTACTGACATCAACCGTGTCTCTCGGATTTTTGAAATTCCATTCACAGAAGCGGTAAAATTAAGTTTTATGAAAAATTCAGTTTTTTTAACTACCACTTAGTAGTTTCACTATTCATCAGAAATTGATGTTTTTCAGAATAATGCCAAAATTTCATCTTAAGATATATTTCATATTCCGAATTCAAAAATGAAGTCTATTTTACCAAATTCATAACATATAAGTTGTATTAATTAATTTTATAATTAAATCCCGCTGTTAAATCAAATAGCGTGTTTTTAAGAATCAATATCTATCAAAAGATTGACACATGTTTATGTCTGGTTTAAATGTGAAATTACATCCAATGACCAACATTGTATCAAATTGTAAAAATATATTCTAAATGTACTTTAAAACCACTCAAATTAATAATTTATCACTATTAATTATTTCTATTAAAAAAGTTGTTTTTAATTATAATTTAGTAATTTTCACTATTCATCAGAATATGAAAGTTATCCAAAAAGTACCAAAATTTCACCTTAGGCTAAATTCGATACTCCGAATCCAAAAATGAAGTCCATTTTGAGAGCTAAAATTTATAAAATTTAATAAGTGGTTATTACTATTCATAACGGCTAGTTTTAATAATATTTGAATAGCATATCATTGTTTCGTGAAACTTAGTATTGCGTACTACACACGCTATCGAGGAAGGTTGTGATTGCGTGTAATGCAAGGCAAATCAAGGATGTGTGTTGTGAAAGCTCCTTTTGGTGTAGCGTACAACACAGAACATTAATAAAATTAAAAAGAATATTTTTCATAAAATCTCGGGCTGTTACATTCTACCCCCCTTAAAATGAATTTTTGCCCTCGAAATTCGTCAGGGTTATAAATGGTTTACTATTCGAAAGTTTCTTTAATATAAACCCACATCGTAAAAAGAAATATCAAAACCAATCTTAAAAAACAAAAGTATGAAACGTAACGGTTACCCAAATAAACTAATCACTGGGTTTCCACATAGGTGAAAATATGGATATGGAAGAGAAATCTAACCATCATGTTCTGATGGAGAGTGGTAGAGAACATGGCTATGGATAAGCCAGTGATCAAAAAGCCATAAATTTGTGATGATCTAAGGTACCATATGATTCATCAGATATAAGATCACTAGGACAACATTTTTTGGTTTCAAGACCGTTTCCCTAAAGTTGAAGAATTTGAATTAGAATAAATACTTACTTTATTTTGGTACAATCTCACTGTTGTTCGTGCCTTGAAAAATTTCCACTTCATCTCTTAAATAAATGAAGTTGAATTTGTTATTCGTGAATTATTAGCAGATCATTTTTTAGAATGACGGGTCATTCCATCTGTCTCAAACAAAAGGTTAGCAAAAATTATATACATAAGTCGATCTATAGTGAGATTAATCATATATGGTTCCTAAAATGGACTTATACTTCATATATAATATTTCTTAATATAATAAAACTATTTTCTACTAAACAGGGACTTCCTGTAGGCCAGTGGTAGGCGATAAAGGCCAGTCGCACTTCGGTTGTGGGTTCGATTCCCACAGCCTTGTCCGACGCGATGGGCTGTCGCCCGTCCTGCAGGTTGTCCTTTTTTCTAAAACTATATTACTATAACATCCCATCAATAATATCGAGAAAACTTCTGTCCAACATAATCCATTCCAATCTTTAGGCTTATCCATAATACTGCAGTCCACTCTCATAACATAGTGAAAACGATTACCAGAGATTGAAAACCATCGTCGATCCCCATATATCATAAGATATGTTTTGTTGGTCACATTCCAAACTTTCAAAGTCCTTAATAATGTATTCTCTTGAATACCTTAGTGAAAACATGAATGCAGTTAAAAATTAACACTTTCCACATACCAAAATCCTCAAAATTCTATATACTCAAACAATGATATCACTTAGTCCTTATATCAATCATGAGCTCATGAATACTGTTAAACATTTCATTTTCTCGTTTTCCCTTCATTATGCTCATAATATCTCAATCACTTTGAATACCACATTAGACCAATACATAAATATTCCAATACTCCATGATACAACATTATTTTGGAATCCCATTACATAAACACTTAATCATTCCACCACATCATTGTCATATTCAACATCGCCAATAGTGATCGCATGTGACTTCCCTTTGTCCTTTGCCTTAAGTGGTTGCTCATGTCGATCATCACTAACCCTTCGATTAGGGCATTTATTAGCATAATGACCCATTTCCTTGCACTTGAAGCATTGCAGTGTTGGTGGTGCGTTCTCTGCAGTGTTTGCTTTATTCACATAATTAGAAACCCTTTTTCCATTACTTCGACACTCAACTGCTCGATGACCTTCTTTTCCACACTTAAAACATTTTCTAGTCCCTTTAAGACAATCTCCACCATGCTTCTTTCCACACTTTGTGCATAAGGAAACATTCATCTTCTTTTCACCATTATTATGAGATTTCTCCTTGAACTCCATCTTTCATTTCTTGTCAAAACCATGAGATGGATATGTAACACCAACATCCATTTCTACCTTGATAGCACAACACACAATTTCTTCACAGCTACAAAAGTATCTTATAGTTAATTCCCTTCGAAGACTTGGTTTTAACCCACTGAAAAATCGATCAACTTTACATTCAGGTTGGATGATAATGCCAGATGCATACCTTGAATGTCTTGTAAAATTCACTTCGTATATACCAACAGATTCATCATCCCTTTTCGTTAGTTCAAGAAACTCCTTCTCCATTATTGTTCGAAGAATACGAGGGAAGTACTTACTGAAAAACAAGTTCTTGAACTCGTCCCATTCCATGGACTCAATTTCATCTCTTGGCCTTGTATTCTTGATAAGATTCCACCACTGATCAACTTCACCTTCCAAACGATATACTGCTAAGATGACTTTATCATGTTCAGAACATTGAAGAACTGAAAATATCTTTTCAGTGGTAATGATCCATTGTTCAACAAGAAGTGGATCAGAAGTCCCACTGAATGAAGGTGAACGTTGCCTCCTGAAGGACTCAATAGAATACTGTTCCTTTATCTTCTCATTTGGAAGTCCAGAATGATTCATACCTCGTGTAAGGATAGCAATACGATTTTTCACTCCATCTCCCATAACATTTGTTTGTTCAGTAGGGCAATCATTTCATTGTCCATTGAATTGATCAACACGGTTCCTTCAGGTTCCAGCCATCGTCTAAAACCCAAAATGAATAGTGTGAGAGGAAAAAATAATGCTAGGGAAAACAAAATAACAAAGGGGGATTACCTTCAATAACTAACATCTTAGGTTTAATTCTATGATCGTTAGCATAATTCTAGTACTATAACATATACGTATACTTAACATTAGGGACATCCCTAGACATACCTTAGAAATATCTCTAGGGATTTCACTAACGTTTTCGCGTCCTAGTTTCCAAAGGTTGAATAATCTTTTCCTCTGATACCAACTGTAGAGACCCGAAGCATGACGTACATTGACATTACATTACTTTTTCGGAATACATAGTACATAACAATAAAACGCACACACAAGGGTCGTGATAGTTTAGTGTCTTTGGAAACTCGGAACGTAATCTTCTAATCGTGGTGAAAGATCTTAAATATCTCCCATAAAGATCTCCCTTTTTTTATACCTAAAACCTTTCTTTATATCCTGGGGAAAAGAAAGCATAAAAGGGTGAGATCAAATGTTTAGTAAGTGTAAACAAAAGAAAAATCAATCACATCATATTCATAAGAACATAACTTTTGGAAATCTTAACCTGAAAAAGAGAGCATAATTTCATAATATGGGATAAATCATAGTAGTGAAATGAAATCACAATAATAATAACTTAAAACATGAAACTTTGTGGCATACACACAGAATCATAGAGAATCATTTCTTGTTAGTCAAGACTCATTGCCAAGACTATCTTAGTGGACAAAGTCCCTTTCTGAACCGAGCCACCATCGTTTCAGTCCTGTTTCACTGAACCGGTATAACCTACCGTTCCAGCCATGTCTATCTCATGAGATATAAATCTTTACCCAATGCATTGGAGAGAGATATAGGTCCCACCCATCTTATAATGAATCCTTTCTTATGTGTGCCGCATAATAATAAATCATACATCATCGCATAACACATGTAACAAAAATGGGATTCTTGAAACATCATGACATCATAAAACAAACCATAAAAGGTAAATGAATATAAAAATAATTCCCTCACAACATAATCAAATAAATGTAATAATAGGGATAAAAACAGAACCCTATATTATCTTATGTGGAAAATAATTTTGATAAATCATTTGAACTCCATTCTTGAGGAAAATATCCTTTCTTCTTCAAAAACATTTATCCTTTCATAACATCTCACACGACATTAAAATAAATGAAGTTGATTAAAAATAATCTTGAAAACTTGTAAAGGAAGATTCTTGGAAATTTTGTTTTAAAAATCCATTCATGTCGTATAAGTTAAATAAAACATTCTTCGTACTTTTGTCGGAAAAGTCAAAAAGTACCTCGTACGAAAAACGACAAAAGATTCCTTTCATATCTTTTACAAAAAACTTACCAAAGCGTAAAATTGTATATAAACTATTGTAGAAGGATGGAAATAATATTACATATTGATGGAACATGGATGTGGATGATAAAATACCCCCCAATAATTACCAAAGTAAAAACAATCTCGGATAAAAGTGAGATTGTGATATTTCCATTACCTTAGGTCCGACTTGCTTTGTATGTGTCCGAACCTCCTGTATAATGATTTAAATCATGTTATTGACTTATTAAAGAATCATATTCATTGTTATTATATCTTATATGGTCCTATTATGACTTTATATTACCCGTTCGTTTGTAAATTCATGTTAATGTAGCGTTTTGGGTAAAATCATCTCATTTGTCGTTTGTGTTTTTAACTTGTAATTATTCATATGATTACATAGATCATGATTACTTAATTCCAGAATATAAAACATGATTTATATATATATATATATTCAGAATATACATATATAATAAATCATTAAATGGAAAGAAATACACCGTTCATGGAGATGGTAGTTCGTACGTATGCATGAACGCTGTTTTCGTTTCCTTATTGAATTGAATGGAATTAAGTAGATGACATACATATAAATATAAATAATTCCAGTATCATTATTAGGTCATATATTTCATTAGTACATATTACATATACTTTATAATCATTCATGAATGGTTAATCATTGAGAATGAATCTCATCGGGTCGTGGAGACGGTAGTCCGTACGTACGCACGAGCGATGATATCGTTCCCATGGCCGTGGAATTGTGTTGAAGTGTATGTATACTATTTAAGTATCAATATCACTTTATAATAATCATACATAGTTACTCATTACACCTTTATACCCATCCAATTAAGGTGGTGGCGTAAAATAGATTACACCATGGCGTGGGGACGGTATTCCGTACGTACGCACGCGTAATGATTTCTTTTTTCCATAGGATGGATAGAAGGTTAATTAGAGTTATTTCATATTTATAATAACATATCAGTATATAAGAAATAATGATTTTATTACTTTATCACGAAACAACTAATGAAGAAGAAGTTGAAGAATAAAGAAATTGAAAAAGATCGGTAATGGATATTACCTCTTTTTGACGTGCCTTCACTTAACCTCCACTTAAAGAACTAGGGATGGTCTTTGAAGAAGACCAGGACCTCTAAGATGATACTAGGGAAGTGGAGAAGGTATTTTGGCAGGGGTTTCCCGAGTTTGAAGGCTCAAAGTTGTGTGAGGAAGAGAGGGAGGAGGTGCCCTTTTATAAGGGAGGAGAGGGGCACCTTAGGAATATCTCAAAATATTATTTTATATTAAAGTCAAAATCGGTTTATAATGGTTCCAAAAGGTCTTATTTCGAAGCTAAAGTGGGGATGGGTCGAAATCCTATCATCCAATACGATTTATACAAGTTTAGGTTATTATTTTAACCTTATCAATTAGATTTAACTCTAAGTTAAATAATTTAACTTTTACCGTGTCTTTTTGTTTTCTTACACTATATGGTTAATACACTTACTATAACATGACAAACGAACCCCAAATTGTTTATTATTAATATATATATCCTTATCTAAGTCATTTGGCCGAACCTTAGATTATTAGGAATAAAAGAACAATTAATAATATAATATTTGATTTAAAAACTATTTTGTGTCAATTTTGACACTATTTGATATATGATTTTTGTGAAAGTCGTAACAGAATTATATGTTCTAACCAAGTTGATTAAATCAACACTAATATATCATAGGATCCTAGAAAATTAGTGGAATTCATAAAAAGTCTTAAAATACATTTATTTTGGTATTTATAATATCAATTATGTCAATATTTCATTAATAAGATAATTACTGCATCATCATTGTGTCATAAATAAATTATATTATTTGATGTCTAAAAATTACAAATAAAATATCGTTATGTAGTAAATCCTTTTAGCTTTCTAATTAATATTTACAATCAAGTTTGTCTTATGCATAACCCTATATTAAAAATGTTTTAGTAAATAAACTTTGATTTTAACTCTTTTAACTCTTCTTTTAATTAAATAATAAGAAATGTCCTAATCTAATCCAAGTGGTCCTAAATGATAATATTTTACAGTTAAGGTTGATTTTGGTCGAGATACACTTGTACAATAGGATTAGGACATGTGTTAGGGTAATATTAATATCATTTTTACCCTTAATTACCCTATTTACTTTTAACCGTGGTAAATAAAAGAAAAAAGTTACTATTCACCAAAAATTATTTTCATCTCATTGAACCACATTTTACTTACTGACATCAACCGTGTCTCTCGGATTTTTGAAATTCCATTCATAGAAGTGGTAAAATCAAGTTTTATGAAAAATTCAGTTTTTTTAACTACCACTTAGTAGTTTCACTATTAATCAGAAATTGATGTTTTTCAGAACAATGCCAAAATATCATCCTACGCTATATTTCATATTCCGAATTCATAAATGAAGTCTATTTTACCAAATTCATAACATAGAAGTTTCATTAATTAATTTTATAATTAAATCCCGCTGTTAAAACAAATAGCGTGTTTTTAAGAAATAATATCTATCAAAAGATTGACACTTGTTTATGTCTGGTTTAAATGTGAAATTACATCTAATGACCAACATTGTATTAAATTGTAAAAATATATTCTAAATATACTTTAAAACCACTCAAATTAATAATTTATCACTATTAATTATTTCGATTAAAAAAATTGTTTTTAATTATAATTTATTAATTTTCACTATTCATCAGAATATGAAAGTTATCCGAAAAGTACCAAAATTTCACCTTAGGCTAAATTCGATACTCCGAATCCAAAAATGAAGTCCATTTTGAGAGCTAAAATTTCTATAATTTAAAAAGTGGTTATTACTATTCATAACGGAAGGTTTTAATAATATTTTAATAGCATATCGTTGTTTCGTGAAACTCAGTATTGCGTACTACACACGCTATCGAGGAAGGTTGTGATTGTGTGTAATGCAAGTCAAGTCAAGGATGCGTGTTGTGCAAGCTCCTTTTGGTGTAGCGTACAACACAAGACATTAATAAAATTAAAAAGAATATTTTTCATAAAATCTCGGGCTGTTACATATAAGGTGAAATAAGTCATTAATGGGTGAAAATGAGTGAGATCCACTATTTTATGATCTTTCAATTCAATCATGCATGGTTTAGACATACAGTTAGATAAACGTTGTGATAACCATGCATTAGCCACTACTTCAACGGGAAACGTCTCATGGCTACCTCGCACAACCTCTCAAACCGTGTTTCAACCATGCCGATTTTAATTCCTTATTGACTAGAGGTAACACGGTTTCTCCTAGGCAAATAAATGATTTTCTCAAAACATTTTTCAACCATGAACAATACCTTTTTCTCGAAAATTTATTTCCAATTAAACCAATCAAATCATATGGAATACATACCATAAATGGAACATAAGTAGACAAACAGCCAAAAAAGAACCATAGATAACTCAATAAATTATTGGGTTATTATAGTTGTATAACAATAAATATATAAATCACGGTTCAATTGTGGTCTAATTTCCATTTTACAGTAACTATTATTAACATTAAAATGTAAAAATAATTATTATTTCTATAATCATCAAAAGGGTTAGCAAGGGGTAAAAAAATGTTAAAAATTATCTAAACATATTAAAATATTATTGAGTAAGATTATTCTGACTCATCTTTATCTTAAAATCCAATTTTATCAATTTTTACCCATTTTAAAGAGAAAATTGATAACCTGAGTAATTACAATAATATCTCTCTAGAAACTTATGATGGGAACCTATAATACTCAATTATTCACACATTTTTATCACTATTTCTATGAATTTAAATGAAACAATATATTCATTTCATTGATATTCATGTTTTAGAGGCCTTGTATTCATTATAAAAAGAATATAGAAATTCTCAAGGAAGAATACAAAAGGGGTTTTCCAATGAAGATGTTTAGTTTTTAACCGACTCTTTCAATTTTATATCTTCTTCTACCTTTAATTCTTATTCAACCATTAAATTATTCAAAATAAAATAAAAATATTTTATTTAAATGGATGATATTCTGTTAATGAAATAACTAATATCATTTCACTTCTTTCAAAAAATGTGAATTGAAACTATCATTTGTTTGTTTGGAAGACAACCTCCGCATGATCTCATGGAATTTGTTTTCATCACTACTTAAAAAAATTGATTATGATGATAGAATTAATTTTTACATTTTATATTAATGACATGTTTATCATTTAAAATGTTTTGATATCATTTAATCTCATTCAATATCATATATCACAAATTTAAAACACCGTTCATGTTTTTTTGGGATTACCTCCTCCATGACACTATGTAATTTTTTTAATTATGAAATATCACTATTTCAATATAAAATTTATTCTAGGATGTAATATGATGTTTATGATTTACTTTCAATTATATTTAAAAAATCCTTGTCAACCTATTTCTTTCATGTACTTTCAAAAGATAATATTTATTATGTGTTACTACATCCTACCATTTGTAGGACTATAATATAGTTGATTGTTCACACACATAATCGGTGGATGGCTTAAAAATATAACTAATTTGAATATTTTATAAATAAGACATGATTATTATTCTTTAGATGATGTAGTATTTCCTGTTTTATCCATAGTCATCTTAAAAAATACATTCTATACATATGATCCAAATGATGTCAAATCTTCCAACATGAACTAAATCTATTATTAATTCTAAATAACATTATGAAAATAAAAAAAACTTGAATAATAAATTTAAAAAAATGGTCTTAATAGAATAACTAACTAGAATTGTTTATTTTTCATAATGATAAAGAATGTACATGATGAATGAGACTCTATGTAAAGGAATCTTTTCATTAAAAACCTCATTGGAAATAAATTAGTTAATTTTTTATTAAAAATAGTTATTTCATCTATATATTCATAAAAAAATTAAATTCATGTATATAGAGTAAAATGAAGGAATAATAAATGAAATATTTTGTGACATTTTAATTTGATTCAAAATTAATCACAAATATTATTTTTATCAATAATTTGGGAAAATATAAAAATTGAATGTTTGATTTAAATGTATATAATGTCTAAGGTTTTTCTAGACACCATAATAATTACTAATTAATTAAATGACATTACAATAAATCATCTTCTTTTAAATGAAAAAAATCACCTTCCCTAGGTTTTGTGTACTATAAAAAAATACGAATGGAAGGGAAATTTCAATATTAGGAAATGTTTTTTATTAAGGATCAAATAATATTTTCAAGCAATAATTCTTGTGATACGGTATGTTTCTAATGAATTGTATATGGTGATGGATTGTTACATTATAAAGCAATGATGTGTGTTTGTATTATAAACAATGTATGTGTGGGTCAATTATAATTATCCAATGAATTGGGCAATGTTTTATTATCGACATAATTATATTAGATGTTTATAATATTGGTTAGACCAATTTTAGGATTGATATTAAAATAATTTCCGTGTTATATAATTTTTTTACCTAATTCAATTTTGGGTTTTAAGAAAAAAACAATTTTTTTCAAAATTTAGATTAATAACCATCGGTTTGAAGGGAAGTATATGATACTCTTTAATAGATAAATTAATAACATTCATAAAAAATTTCATGATATTTCCGTGATTAAAAAATTTTCTTAATTATTTTAACTTTTCCTTCAATATATATAATGAAATATTTTATAAAAAATAATGTGTTGATGAGTTTATTTTTCAGATATTGAAATTATTATTTTGAGCACAAATATTATTATAAAAAAAAATTCTTATGATTATTCAATGAATTAAAAATTTCATTAAATAAATTAATATTTACCATAATGATTATTTTATTATCATCCATGTTTTTTAAATTTTTCTATGGTCATATTTTTGAGTATGAAAAATGTATAAGTAATGTTGAAAATAATAATGGTTTTTATTGGAAATATCAATTTCTTTATATTTAAAATTTTTATATTGTGGGAAATGGATACTATGAATAATTGTCTGACATGTATTTAATATATTTTATGTTATAGTTATATTCTGATTCTATAAAAATATACACCATAAAATATATCAGTAATTAAATAGTGGGATTAATTTTATAAATATACAAGTAACATATTATTAATGTTTTTTTCTTTATCATGGTTACCTGAGGAAAAATTATGATTATTTTGGACGATTTGATAATGTATGTAAATACCCACAATAAATACTAATATATATGAATAAAATTATAAAATTTTAATAATTAAATTTTACATATATATATGATATCAATACTGAATGGGGTTCAATGGTGTAAATAGTGATGCTGGAGTACAAAGGCAAAAGAGAACAATATCCTTCCAAATAAGCATCTCTGAAAGGATAGTATTGGAATAGAGTAGTTTTTTTCCATGATTGATTAGTAGATATTGTTTAAAAATGGTGGTATTGTAAATTATATTGATCTAGAAAATCCATCATGGATGAACATTTTTATAGTATAACATCTTATGTAACGACACCCTCCAATATTTAATGGATCATTAGACCTAGATGTGTTTTTTGGATTGATTAAAGAATTGAAAGATATATTGAATGACATTTGATTTTTATATCATCATAAATAAGCTATTTATATTAATAGTTATGAATTTTATGTCTATAAATGGTGATCAATGTTCAATAATAATAGATAAAATGGAAATTTTGATTCATTGGAAAATAACATAATTAAGAATATTTTTTCAGAAACATTTTCATATGTTGTTTTGAAATATAATGGAAAATAATTTTATGAATTGAGGAAGAAATTCAATGATCAGTGACCCTATATAATGAACAATTCACTTTATTATAAAGGTATGACTAAAATTTTATCATGTATCTTTTTAGTGAAATTAATCGACTTTACTCCAGAATGATTCCAAGATGTCGAAGAGGCTAAGATTCCCATAAATAATTATTTTTTGAGAACTATGATTTATGTTCTGATAGGGTATAATGTATTTTTACTAATTATCATGTATATAATGAAATGATTTATAATAATAGTCTTTGTGTTAAGATATTGGAAGGAATCCATCCTTGAAATTTGGAGGAATAAAAATAATGTTTCTAGATTGTGGTCTGTGGGGGCAAAAATTACCATGTGTAATGTATTATGAATTCTTCGATATGATACTAAGATTTTAATATTTAGAATATGGGTCATGATTTAAAATAAAAATACCAAAATAGTTGAATGACCAATTTTTACAAACATTTAGTAAGGTGTGTTAAATGCAATGAGATGTGTAATTATGTGGATGTATATCCAATTAAGAGACTAAATGGTTAGATGAAACATGTGTATATGTAAATGGGAATGGAAAATTATAATGAAAAATATTTCATAGGTTTTGGTCCATCAAACTATATGGTTATATGTATATTACTAGTTCATAAATAACATGATAATTTATTTTTATGATTTAGGGTCTCCTAATTGTTTCATTTCTAATAATGTTTTTAGTAAAATGATAATTTGACCGCCCCAAATGATTTTAGCTCTTTTTAGAAACACTAACTGGTTCCGTTATTAATGAAACATGAATATAAAAGGGTCACCAAGTTAACATTTTTTGAAGCATATTCCATTTAATATTTTTTATCGTTCCCATTAAATATTTTTTATGATACTCTTTTTATATATTATCCATTAGTAAATCATAACCTGATTAATTATAGATAAAAATAATTTATTTTCCAAATATCGTTTTCTTTTATATTTATGAATAACTCATATCTCAGATAACATAAAATGACTTTGAGAATCTATTAATATAGTTTTAATAATGATTAATTAATAATATTGTTGAATATATTGGAAATAGTTAGATTAATTATGATTTAGTAGAAAAATATGAATTTTATTGTTTTTTGATGATTTTCATGGTGTTATAGAGGACCATGAAGTTGAATTTACTATTAAATTAGTTCATGATGCTAATATAATTTCAAAATGTTCTTAAAAAATTGCATTTGTTGATATTTTGGAATTGAAAATACAGTTATAGATTTGTCTTAATAAAGGATTCGTTCATCCTAGAACACAATCTTGGGGTGCACTTATTTTTTCATTAAATGGAAGATTTGTAATAGGAGGATTTTAATTTATAATAGACAATTGAATAAAATTTATTCTAGTAATAATTAATTGTTTCCCAATATCAATTATTTTTAACAACTCTTGATATATAAGAATTATGTGAACATTTATCTCTGGTTTGGGTATCATCATATAATTGTTAAGAAGGGCGAACTCACTCAAAACGTGTTTTTACTATTTACTGGAATTATGAGATATTGGTTATCAAAATTTTGACGAAAATTATTTAATCTCTTTATTGATCTTAAAAATAGAGTATTCCATAAATATATTAATAAGTTTGTGGATTATTTAATTTTGAAATATTGGTTTATTTGAAAATGTATGAGGATCGGGATTAAAAATTTCATATTTTTTCTGAAACCATGAATAAAGAGATGTTATATGGAAATTTTAAGATATTTGAATTGGGTTAGAAACATATTTCAATCTATTTATCTATCTTAGATAATGATACAATAAATATATACTTTTATAAAATTAATGTGTTCGGTGAATAGGCAAGAAAAAAGTAAATCTCTGACTTGTAGATCTCGTATTTTTGCTTGATATTACAAACAGTTTATTGAAAAAATTATAATGGAATCTATTCCACTAATCATGTAATGATTTTAATGATTTTTCTATTTTTTTATAACTTATAGTAATGAATATATCTTGGAATTGAAAATAGGATTAGTGAATGAACTAGTTTATAATTTTTCTTCTGGAAAGGGTTAATATTCAATATATTTAATGATGATTCATTAAAGGGATTGTGGGGTTTCATTGCATAATGAATATTTATGCCTAAATTATATAATACCCCATGATAAAATTTATTTTATGAGATAAATTTATCCTATCACTCTAGTTATTGGTATAAATATTTGGATACATCATTTATATAGTGTAATTGGTGAAATGTATACTAATAATAAAATATATGAGTATATATTATCTTTGAAATATTTGAACATGATATAGATGAGACGGATAGAATTGATAATGTATTATGAGGACATAATTCATTACCACCTGAATAATGAAAATAGAGTAGGTAATTCTTTAACTAACAAACATAATAATTCATTAACTGGGATACATCTATAACATAATACATTGGATAATGATTTGATGCATGTTAAATGAGAGATTGTGCATGTTGGAAATCTGTATTTTTTTAGTTATACATATAATAATATATATGTGAAAAAATTAGGAATTCTCATAAGGAAGACTATAAGATACTGGAAACAGAAAATTGTTTATGATAGGTAATGTGTTAGAATTTGCTACGTAAAATGATTATATCTTGAAATCTTAAAAATTTTATGTTTCTTTTTAATCAAATCATGAAAAAATATATTTTTAACAAGGATCAAATAACTTTATATTGAAAACATCTTGAAATCATAACAATATAATGAACCATTAGAAATATACTTTGTGGGAAAAAATGATGAATGATATTATAGAATTTATAATGAAATGATTCACTTGTCTAGTGATTAAATCAAATAAAAAATTAGAAAAGGACATTATTTATTGTTTTCCAATGGTATAATGAAAAAAGAAGAATATCATTTTGGAATTTGGGGTTATATTACTAATGATATGTTGAGGTATTAATATTAATTGTTAAATTTTTGATTATTTTAACTTCTACATTAATTCTCCCATAATAGAGAATGTGTTTCTTATAGAATTAATTTTTGAAATTGTAATGGGATAAATATATTATATGGATCCCAAATTTCAATTTTTTATAATAATGATCATAGATACACCACAAAATTATATAAAATACTTCAGAAGTCCTTAGGTAAATAAATAAAGTTTTGTATAACATTTCATTTTAAATATGAAAACACAGTAAGAAATAATGATTATAATTTTAGAGTATAATCATTGAGATTTTTTATGTATTTCCCAGAATTTTGGGATCAATATTTTAATTTAGATATTTTTTTATAACAACAGTTTTGTATTACATTATATAGATTGATCCTTTTTATGAGTTATATGGAAAAAAATTGTCAGGCTGTAGATTATCAAGAATCTGTTGGATGAAGAATGTGTGGACCATAATTGGTAGATTAAATGTTTGAGAATATTATAGTGATTCAATAAACAAGTAATATAGCTTAGATAATCAAAATGTTTTATATAGATAACCAGAGAATATATCATTAATTCAAGTTAGGTGACCGTTTTTTCTTTAATTTATCTCCATTGAGAAGTGTTAAAATTTTTGGAAAAATATTAAATCTAACTCCCAGGTTAATTTTAAAATATTAAATTATAGATAAATATCAATCAGTTTCCTACTATGTGCATTACCTCTCAGTTAATCTCTGGTAGATGACATATTTCATGTTTCACAATTAAGAATATATTTTCCATGTGAATCCCATATTTGGATCCCTAATGTAGTAAAAATGGAAGTGGATTATTAATATAAGGAACTTTTTATTTATATTATTGAAATAAGAGAATAGTTTTTATTGAATAGCATGATTATGCAATTATTGGGGTTTTGAAAAAACCAGTTGATATAAGAAGGAACATGTGAATTATAAATTTTAAGAATTCAAAATAACCCCAAAAATTATGTTATTAATAAAATACTATGTAAGTAATTTTGAAAGGGGAGAAGAATGTAACATCATATTTAATATCAGAATAAATTATTATCATTTCTTATTATTATTCATTAACTTCATTTTATATAGTCATATTCATTTTATGAATGTCAGTCAATTTCCATTGAAAAATGAAACTTTTTTATACTAAAATGGTTATTTACAATAAATTAAAAATTCGAATTCCACCTAATTATTTCGAAGATACAAAATTTGAATTTGTGAAATGTAATATAATATTTCAAATCTCTATATCAGAATATTCAACTAGTGAAGTTTATCGATATTTTTTATATGAGTGATTTTTTATTTAATAGAAATTGTTTTTATTGAAAAATATTTTTAATTTTCAAGTAATTGAAATGTATAATTAATTTTTTGTTGTTTTTAAAATGTTATTTGATTCTATTGAATATGATGTATCGAATAAATTACATTTGAATCAATTTTATACTTGTACTTTTTTCCATATTATTTTTCAGAATGAAAAGTTCATTTTACTAAAATAATTGTTTTCTATTATGTATTTCATTTTATTCATATGTTAATTTATAAACCTTCTAGATACTAAAGATTAAAAAATTTATTCCATATTTGGTATCTGTATGAATAAATTTGGTAAATATGTCACTATTATTTTTGGTTATTATGAATAATTACATTCGAGATTATTTGTCACATTAGTACGGGAAAATTATGTACTTCTGGTTAAAAATAACATGATAAGGACTACTGAATGTACATAAACATTACCATTATATCATTATATGATTATATTTCAGTGATAATCACAAAAAATTGAAAATATAATATTTTTCTATTTAGAAATGATATTTTACATTATTTATAATTAAGTAAAAGATAGTGTAAAAATTGATACATTATTCCATTTATTATCGATACTATTTTGTCAAATGGTTAAAAGAAATTATATTGAATTATAAATAATTTTTTAAAATATGAATTATAATTAATTATCATGATAATTTATATTTAATTATTTGTGATTGTAAATTTATTTTAAATACTTATACAACTCTCACACCAATCTTTTGAAGATAGAATAATAATAAAGTATATTACATTAAAAAATATAAAATAATATTATATTTATGATTTAATATATAAAATGAATTTTATATATAAAAACAGAATATGTTTGTTTTAATTGATTATATTTTAATTCCATTTTTTTCATATTATATTAAATGAGAAATTAAATTAATAATTTAAAAGATGGATTTTAAGACATTTTATGATAAATTATATTTTATTAAATGATTTAAAATACATAAAAACATTTATATTGAAAATGGATTTGGATATGGTTTCTTATATACACCATGGTACATTAATAGGTCAATTTTACTTTTATTGGAACTCTCTTGACACATAAATATTAAAAAGAACAATATTATTGCAGTAATCCTCAAAAGGGATAACGATTTGTCAAAAAAAGAAGATAAGGGTGAAACAATTGCCTGGACATGTAAAAAAATATTTAATGATGATATTTACACTCATAATAACAATAAAATTAAATTATTTCAATTTAGGTCATATTTACAAGAAAATTAAAAATATTAGTTATTTCAAGAATGGACCTATGATAAATTATAAAATGGTATATATTATCCTCTCCTCTGCACAGATTTTGAGAATTCTAGCATAAAAATACTTGAACAAATAAATTCCTTAAATAACACACCACATCATATTGGAACTAGTTTGACCATTGATCTAATCTATAAGGATTTTATCAGTTAAACTAAATTTTTTGTCTAAATAATGGTTATGGTTATAAACCGAATGTTTTAACTTTACTTCATCTTATATATTTTTTAAATATAGTCCACTGATGATAATATAAAATTATCAGAATCATACATATAATTTGATATTATTATGATAATGTAATAACATATAAGTATTTATTTTTCCACCAAGTGGGTAATGAAGACATTATTTTTGTGTACAATGACCTACCACCTCAAGAAGAGTTTCAATTGATTTTCCTCCACGACAACTTATAAATATTTATAATGATATATATAATTATTATATATGATATTATATATATATGATTATTTAATGATTATACATCAATTAATTACATATAATTTCTGGTATAAAAAAATTATATTGTTTTTTGTATGCACGTGTGGATTACAACTTATGTGAACCAATGCAATTCATTTTCCACAAATATATCACATAGACACTATAAAAAAATGTATTTAATGTATTAATATCAAATTTATTATGTTATCATCCTTATGAAAATTTAAAATCATGCATTCAATATTTCCGTCACGATCATTTAAAATGTTTTACGTTAGATATTTTTATGTATGAACTATTGTCTTCTTGATTGTAACATGGTTCATTTTTCGTAACCATTAATCAAGGATTATATAAAATGTTTAAATAAATTATAAAAAGAATAATTTTTTCATGATTATTATTCCAAATACGATGTAATAGTGGCATAAATAATTTTACTCAACTTATAATTTTCATTTTAGACAAATGAGATGAATGTCGTCAAAAGAGTCAAACTGAACTGAATTGATTAAGAAATTTTACATAACATGGTTAATATATAATAAAATGAAATATAAAAAATATAAATATAATAAAACAAATATATAAGTATCAGATTTTATAATTCAATATGATATAGAACATGTGTGGTGTGTTATACTTGAGTCAAGGGGCACCTTATATCACATATCATGATCTAATTGTTTCAATGGTTTTTTTATAATTTTTTTCCATCATTGCACATAATAATTTATTTTATTTATTTTTTTATTTACATATATAAAAATAAAATATATGGTGGATTTTAGTTCACCTTTTGATTTATATAAATTTTATTCCAATTTAATATTTTTATAGATCATTTTAACAAAATAAAAAAAATATATCTCTTATTTATAAAATATGGTTCCTAATATATTCCATACTTCTATAGATATTATTTTTTTTCCATTGAATTGATTCCTATTTTATAAAATGAAATCATCATTCCCTATTTTCTTATTATTTTAATAAATTTTATTTAAATGAATGTATATTTTAAGATTGAGAATGTTTTTTATGGGTGAATGTTAACATTTATAAAATAATTCTTGTTATATTTTATGGTTTCCGAGAATTATTCACAGGGAAGTGTGGTTGCTTTATAAATGAATGATATGTGTTGAAATTATAATCCATGGTAATTTGGATTCATTATAAACCATGTATTTTTTTATCTTATAACCCATGTGTTGTTGTGTTTGTTACAAACCTATAATAGAATTTTTATCCATTATGTTATCAAAGGAATTATGTGAGATATTTACTGTATTGGTTATTTCATTTGTATGACTGATATGAAATTTTTTCCCAATGTTACTTATATATTTTATCTATTCATTCTAACTATTTCTATTTATATTATTTTTTTAAATGTTAACATATTTAGAATATATTTAATTAAAAGTATATGAAAAAATTTAACGGTGAAATGTGTAAAATTACAAACAAAATTTACTGAGTTTTTATGAATAATTCTGTAATGTATATTTATTATTTTTTCCTTTACCCTTTCCAATGATAGTTTTTCCAAAAAAATAAAAACCTAGATTTCTTAATTTAGAGAATTATTATTTTGATATAAAAGTTTTTTTTAAATGGAAAATTATTATGAGTATTAATTTATTAGTGAGACTCATTACTTCATATATAAGAACCATAATGAGTTTTTACCATACCATGTTTTAAAATAATTTTTTTTTAGTTTTAAATTATGTGTAATAACCAATAAGAGGTATAGTATAAATTCATAAATACTATTCATAATTTTTTTTAACATTATGTATTATGGTAATGATGTATAAAAATATGTAGTGACATAAAAAAATGGTATTTGTTCGATTAAATATTTTATGACTTAGTGAAATAAAATTATTATTATAAAACTATCATATAGTATGGATGGAAATTATTTCATTCCTAATAATACTATTTATGGATTGGATAAGGATGGGTTCTTAAATTAGGTTTTCAATTACATTCTTCCATTCAATTGTTGATTAGTAATAATGTAACATTAATAACCTATTTTTATTAAATATAAAAATTTATGATAAATTATAAAAATTATTTAGGTGAAAATTATATTTTTATGTTTAAAAATTAATTTTTGTGAAATGTATCTTTTTTTCTATTATGGATTTATATTAAATTTTATTTTTACTGCTTATAGAAATTGAATGTTATAAAAATATTATAAAATAATTAACTATACAATAAAAATATTGTAATAAACCCCATTTTATTATTTATAATTAAAAATTTACTATAGTAAATATTGAGTCACATCAGTAAGGGATTAAATTTTATTAAAGGATTAAAATAGAGAGATAAGTCTGAATGTCACATCTAATAAAGGATCTATCCTCTAAACACTTCACCACACACATTGAAAATAATATCTCATGAAAAAACCACTGATAATAACTCCAAAAAAACATTATACATATCCTAGATATTCCATCCTTCTATAGAATCATATCTGTGAAGCGTTATGTTATTTTTTAATTATTATTATACCAGGAAGTGGTGTATATTCATACAAGTATCCATATTGTTTCATTCTTTATTATAATTTTAAAAATATTATTTAAACATATTAATAAAATTGAATAAGAATAATTCAAATACATAAATGGCAGTACATTGATGTAATAGCCATTCTATACTTCTTTTCCATTTATATAAAAACGAAACCTTTTTCCTTATCAAAATATGGACTATGGAAACCATATATAGTAATATTTTTTAATCATTGATTCACATGTAAGGTTATAAAGAAGGTTTAAAATAATAATTATGATATTTATTATATAAATAAATTTTTTTTGGGATTAATTACTATTTAATTTCGTTATTTTCTTCTTTTAGAAATTGTTATTGACTGTCATGGGTATACGTAGATATCCACCTGCATGAAATTAACTATTTTATTTTCAATAACAACAATTAATTGTTTGATTGAAAAAAAAATTAATAAATAAATATTAATGAGATTATGAGATTATTATTCCAAAAAAATTTATTTAATAATTTTATGATCAATTTTTCCCTAATTCAACACTATGACTCTATTTTGAAAAATACGAACAAAAACATTCAATATGAACATAACATATACATTAAATCTGTGGAATTTGTTAATAAATTATATTAATTGAATAATAATAAACAAATAAACATTTAAATTTAAAATAACTTGTAAATAATAATTAGATTTTTATTATTTGGTAATGTCAAGGAATTATGACTTGAGTCATGAATCAAGGTTAGGAAATTTCATTTACAATTTCTCTCTTAATGTTTTGTTGTTTTTCTCTAAACTCTATTTCCTCTATTTTGGTTCTTGCTTCAAAGATTCAATAATATTCTCAGTTATAATAAATATTATGGATTTAGGTTATTTTAATTTATCATTGAATTACTTTTTAATGGATTAAGATAAAATATTTTAATTTTCATTCTAAAGATTCATTTTTGAAATTATATATAATGCTGTGAAAACTCTGTTTATAGTGGGTTTATACAAGAATTAATTTTTCCACAACCATGATTGTTCTAAAATATCACAGTTCCTATTACATTTCCATTTTTTCCAATGAAAAATCAATTCTCATTTTTTTCGGGACTTTTCCATTATAAAATTCTTATAATAAAAGGGATATTTCATTAGGTTTCTATGATACATTTAAACATACTTTGGATTATGTTTTAAAATGAGTGTTTTAAAGGAAAATGAAAAATGAATTAATTACTAATGTAATGGTTCTTGTACATTATAGATGACATTGGGTGGGCTTGAGAAATATCCCCTCTAGGAATTTTATAATGTTTTATTCTCTCGAGAAATCATGATCGTAAATAAATTATTATAATTTATTCCCTTGCATGTGATATATGGATGAAAAATGGTCATTAGTATGATGTTTCATATACCTTGATGGTTATATATGATTTCTATGAGTTTTAATAGTTTTATTGATTACGTTTTAATTTAACAAGTGGATGTGATTTATTATTAAAATAACTATTATTTTAAGCGAAAAATTATTATTATTCTGGGTTTCTATGTTTTTATAGGATTATAGGGATTCCTTTTTTATATGACTTATAAAGCTTTGTTTTTATCATTTCATTTTTTAACCATTTTTCATTAGCAAATGGATGAGTAAAAATATATATAATTCCAATGTTATAGTTATGGTGAATCATTTTGAATCCCAAAATATATGATATGAATGAAAAGTGAGTTCAATATTATAAATATATATATTTTGAAAATAATGAACATATATTGGAATTTGACACATTTTTATATTATGGATTTCCAAATGCTATTAAAAAATATCATGGGAATATAAGGTGGTTCAATGACATTGATTTAAACTCAACATCGTTGGTTGGTTATGTATGATTTTTTATTATCAGTATCAATATAAATTTGCATATTTTTTTCATTCTATTTTGGTTTCCTTGTATTGGATGTTATAATTGTTATAAATGACTGATTTAGATAATATTATCGATTTTTATAATGTCATATAAAAATATTTTAGTAATTTTATCTTATAGATATGTTATCATGATACTGAATAGGAGGGTTACCATAATGATTAACCATATATATATCGATTTTTTAATTTTTTTCTAAAATATAAATAGTTTTAATGTAGTAAGTGTTTTATAAGAGCATAATATACTTATAAATAGTTGACTAGATATGGTTGGAGATATAACATTTCATTTTTTTGAAATTATATCTCATTTGAAATAGGATATAAATAACCTAACATATAACACCATCATATTATTTGAAACAATTATTCTTTCAAATAGTTTTATATTCTTTGATATCTTGATTTAAAAACATCATCGAGTTAATGAAACAATAATATAGTATTAAAAATTATTATTGAAATACAATCATTAATCCTAGCCAAAAATATCATCATATGAATAAGAATATTTATAAAAAAATTATTTATGATCATTTTAGATAAATAAAATATATTTATAAATTAGTTTATAATTTTTTGTAATGCCTTTATTTTCTTTTACAATACATATTTATGAAAAAATTATTTTCATTGCTTTTTGTGAAAAAATAAATAATATATTTCTTCCTCTTTTAAAAACTATAATATTGGAAGATAATTTTTTTAAATAAACATTTAATATTTATCAGAGAGTTATTTTTTAATAATTTTAGGAGATGAATACTTTTTCGATGAATAGGGAAAATATTGATTTTCATTAAAAAATAACTTTTTAATGCATTTATAGGTAATATTATGTTTCAGGTATGGTATTAAAATAAAATTTAGTTCAATAATAATATTAATACTTAATTTTTCGGAAATTGTACTGAATTTTATGTAAAATTGTGATATTTTTTTATCTTCTGAAAACACAATCATTGGAAACTCCCTTTTCTTTACACTATAATTTTTTCATATTTAATTAATTTATAAAAAATATTTGAATTTAATATGGTAATATGGAAACCATATTATAAATTAATATATTTTATATTATAAAATGTGGGTAATATATTTAATTTCCATTTTAAACAGTAAAAATCATGACATTTAATTACCTTGGTTATGTAAAGAACGTGTTTATTATGGGTTAAACAAAATGGAAATGTGATAAAATGACATATATTCATGTATAACTCTTATTTGAAGTAAATATACAAACATTATATCTTAAAATGATTTTTAATGAATCCTTTTGAATCATTTTTGGTTTTGTAAAATGATATTTTATAGTTATATATTATAAAATTCAATGTTTTTCCCCTCCCCCACATATAAAATCTCACAAATATCATCTCCTATTCGAAATTAAAAATAATATTGGTTAAACCAATCCCACACCTGATATTATTCATAAATAACTTCCCATTTCCATGATTATTAAGTTTTATTATGAAAATATCATAATAAATAATTCGGTATAAACTTAAAGAGGTTATCTGTTGAAGATGTATACTCTTTAACTATAATTTTTTGTTTAATTCTTCTTATACAAATATAAAATATTCATAAAATATGTTGAAAAAATATTATAATTATATTCAAAATATTTATAATTATTATATTAGTTACATAACATATATCAATATACACTTTCATCAAATGGGAAACAAAACCATTGATATTGTTTAAGGTGTACTACCGCCTATAAAACTGACGTAATTTCTTTTCCATACATTCTTCACATGAATGGATATAATGAAGTAATTATTGAAAATATAGTATAAATATGACATAATAATACATATTTAATAATAATATTACATCTACCATATTACTTTCTAATATATTGAAAATTGACCACATCACTAACATGCACTTGTTGACTACCACCTCCTCGAAGTGTCATGATACATATTAAAAATTATTTTAGGAATGGAAGAAAATAATGATAAATTAAATGAATATATTAGATATTTTCTATATCAAAATTAATTGAAGGTGAAATGTCATTTTTCAATATTTAATTCTATTCTTTGACAAAATGGATATATTATTTACTCGTATGTGGTGCCTACTATCTCCATGAATAGGGTAATTAATTTTATATCTCTATATTTTATGGATTAATAAAAATAAGTAAATAATAAATTGAAATTGTATCTATATAATGATTAATGTTTTTATATTTTGGATGTAATATCAAATTAAAAAAATGTAATAAAAAAACTACATTCAAAATAATGTAGATATTACCTAAAAATATGATTTTAATAAATAATTGTTAATGAATGGGTAATAAAAGATTATAATTAAATAGTATTTTGAATGATATATATGATTAATATTACCTAATATATTTATAGTATACATGTAATTATAATATACATTTTTCTAATGTGTATGAATGTAGTCAAGACTTTAGGAAAGGGATTTTCGTCTCACTATTATTTCTAAGGGACACATGTAAAATTAACCACTTGTTTATTATGAGACATTTATATAAAACACATGAATTAATTGAATGTTATCTTAAAGAAAAGAATAGGATATAAATATACATATAAGATCCTCTAATTCCTGGGGTTAATGATTCCCAATTTACCTAACTGGTAAGGGGTTGATGATATAATTTCATTATTTATAGATATTATTAATGCCTGTTATATAGATAATTAAATAATATGATATATATCCCATGAAATTCATGAATATTCTAATATTATATTTTTTTTAAATTACTTGAAGATGTTCATTTTCATTTCCTTAGGTAACAATGTGTTCGAATATTTTTTTATGAAAAAAACGACATTATTGCTCTCATCAGTTTAAAATCCTTTCAATTCCATAACAAAATGTTCTAAAAATGATTTTAAGAATCGATTTCAAAATCAAAAAATAATATTGATTTCACTTTTAAAATTATTTACTTTTCACAAAATGGTTTAAAACGTAATATTTTTTTTCTATTGAGGAACTTTGTAATTTTTGCTAAATGTTTGAACTGAATATTTGTTCTGACATAAATTGAATGAGTAGAATTTTATTTTTTTCATTTATTATAAATGATTTAAATATTTTATTATGAGTATCTATTATTAAATTAATATAAAATATTTTATATAATATTCATTTTTTTATTTTAAAGAAGTGATTTCAAGATGGAGAAGATATTTTCCTAAATAATGTTTTAATCATAACATTATTTGTTTATATCATTAGTGGTAACACAATTTTTTTATTATTATGATTCACATGGGATATGACCCTATAATACCTCCATTATTATTTCTATCAATGTTTTATTGTAATTATACTGATAATTTCTTAAATAAATTCATTTATTTTCAATGGTTTGTTATTTGATGTGTTAAGGAAATGATTATGAAATTTCATTTCTTTCCACGAGCTATGAAAATATCATATGATTAATGATTAATTTTATAAAGTAACCCTTATTAATGGTTATATTTATATTATGGGTCACCAAAAATTATATACCCCTCTAAATAATTAGGTAATTTTTTATATGTCGGGATTTATGTTTGGTTATGATAATGAAAATAGGTGTTGATTCCTAATCAAATATGATTGTATGGTATTGTTAGATAAATATTACAAAGATAACAGATTTTATATTTATAATAGTGAGACAATTATATTATATGAACTTATGGGATATGATTTATTTTTTTATTTATCAAATTTATGAATACATTCAATGAAATGATAATTTTTTATATATTCCATCATGTTTAAGACCATGTTTTAATTTAAAAAAAACGTTATTCTCATGATATAATACATTTATTATTTTACCATGATTATATTTAATCATCGATTGATATCTCCAAAGTTTTTTATTACATAAAATATGATCTCACACATAATTAAATTTACATTCACATAGATATGAATAATGGTATTATGTAGAGACCTGAAGCTTGACGTACATGGACATTACATTACTTTTGCGGAATACTTAGTACATAACAAAAACACACACACAAGGACCGTAATAGTTTAGTGTCTTTGGAAACTCGGGACATAATCGTCTAATCATGGTGAGAGATCTTCAACGTCTCCCATGAAGATCTTCCCTCTTTTTTTTCTTACCTAAAAACATTCTTTATATCCTGGGGAAAAGAAAACATAAAAGGGTGAGATCAAATTCTCATTAAGGGTAAACAAAATAAGTATCAATCACATCATATACATAAGAAAAAATCTTCTGGACCTCTTAACCTGTAAAAGAGATCATAATTTCATAACCTGGGATAACTCGTGGCAGTGAAATTTAATCACAATAATCATAAATTAAAACATTAAACTTTGTGGCATACACACATAATCATAGAGAATCATTTCTCATTAGTCAAGACTCATTGCCAAGACTATCTTAGCGGACAATGTCCCTTTCTGAACTGAGTCACCCTCGTTTCAGTCCTGTTTCACTGAACCGGTATAACCTACCTTTCCAGCCATGTTTATCTCATGAGATATAAAATCTTTACCCTATGCATTGGAGGGAGATATAGGTCCCACCCATCTCATAATGATACCATTCTAATGTGTGCCACAAAATCATAAACCATACATCATAGCATATCCCATGTAATAAAAATGGGAATCTTAAACATCGTGACATCATAAAACAATTCATATAATATAAGGGAATTCATAAAAATAATTCCATCACAACATAATCAAAACATTGTAATAATAGGGATAAAAAACATAACCCTTTATTATCTTAGATGGAAAATAATTTTGATAAAACACTTGAACTCCATTCTTGAGGAAAATATCCTTTCTACTTCAAAAACACTTTTCCTTTCTTAACATGTCATTCAATTTTAAACTAAAAGAAGTAGATTAAAAATAAACTTGAAAACTTGTAATGGAATATTCTTGGAAATAATGTTTTAAAAATCAATTCATGCCGTATAAGTTAAAAAAACATTCTTCATACTTTTGTCGGAAAAGTCAAAAAAGTGCCTCGTACGAAAAAATGACAAAAGATTCCTTTCATATATTTTACTAAAAACTCACCGAAGGTAATAATAGGATTTAAACAATTGTAGGTGAATGGAAATAATATTAAATATTGATGAAACATTGATGTGGATGATAAAATACACCCCAGTAAATGCCAAAGTATAAACAATCTCGGATAAAAATGAGATTGTGATATTTCCCTTACTTTATGCCCGATATACTTTGTACGTATCCGAACCTCCTGTATAATGATTTAAATAATGTAATTAACTTATTAATGAATAATATTCATTGTTATGATATTATATATGGTTCATTTATGACTTTATATTACCTGTTCTTTTGTAAATTCCATGTTAAAGAAGCGTCTTTGGTAAAATCGTTTCATTTATCATAGGTGTTTGGACTTGTTGTTCGTGACATTATTATTACTTATATCACGATTTACTTACTTCCAGAATATAAAATATGATTTATATATCATATATATTAAGTATATGTATATATATATAATAGATAGATACATGAAATGAAACACACCGTTCATGGAGACGGTAGTCCGTACGTACGCATGAACGTTGTTTTCCTTTCCTTATTGTCTTGAATGGAAGTAGATGACATATATATATACATAAATCCAGTATATTTAACATGTCATATATTTCATTATTATTCATTATATATACTTTATAATCATTCTGGAATGGTTAACTTGGATAATGAATCTCATCGCGTCGTGGAGACGGTAGTCCGTACGTACGCACGAGCGATGATATCATTCCCATGGCTGTGGAATTGTGTTGAAGTGTATGTATACTATTTCAGTATCAATATAACTGTATAATAATCATATATAGTTACTCATTACACCATTATACCCATCCAATTATGGTGGTGGCGGAAAATAGATTACACCACGGCGTGGAGACGGTATTCCGTACGTACGCACGCGCGGTGATTTCGTTTTCCGTATGATGGATAGATGGTGAAATAGGATTGTTTCATACTTATAATAACATATCAGTATATGATTGATACTGATGTTATTACTTCATAATGAAATAACCTAATAAGAAGAAGTGGAAGAAGAAATAAAGGTGAAAGAATCGGTAACAAAAATTACCTCTTCTTTGAAGCGCCTCTTTGAGAACTCCTCTTTGGGCACAAAAATTGGACTTTGAGGAAGACCAGAACCTCTAGGATGTTTCAAGGGAAGTGGAGAAGAGAATTTTTCAGGGTTGGACAAGCTTGAAGGCTCAATGTTGTGTGAGGAAGAGAGGGAGGAGGTTCCCTTTTATAAAGGAGGAGAGGGGCTCCTTTGGAAAAACTAAAAATATTATTTTATTATAAAGTAATGTTCGGTTTTAAATAGCCCCAAATTGATTTATTTCGAGGCTAAGGTGGGTATGGGTCGAAAGTCTCTCATCCAATAGAATTTAGACAAGTTTAGGTCTCTATTTTAACCTTATCATTTAGATTTAACATTAAGTTAAATAATTTTACTTTTACAGTGCCTTCTTGTGTTCTTATACTATAAGGGTAATAAACTTACTATAAGAAGTCAAACGAACCCCAAATTTTTTATTATTAATATATATTACCTTATATAAGTCATTTTTCCGAACCTTAGATTTTTAGGAATAAAATAACAATTAATAATATAATATTTTTTTTAAACCTATTTTATGTCAATTTTGACACTATTTAGTAATTGATTTTTGTGAAACTCATAACAGAATGATAAGTTCGAAAAAAGTTAATTAAATAAATACTAACATGTCATATTAACCTATAAAATTAGTGGAATTCATAAAAAGTCTCAAATTATATTTATTTGGGTATTTATAACATCAATTATGTCAATATTTCATTAATATGATAATTACTGCATCATCGTTGTGTCATAAATAAAATAAATTATATAATGTCTAAAAATTAAAAATAAAATACAATTTTGTAGGAAATTTTTTTAGATTTATAAGGAATATTTATAGTCGAATTTAGCTTATGTATAACCCTATATTAAAAATTGTTTATTAAATAAACTTTGATTTTACCTCTTTTAACTCTTCTTTGAATTAAATAATAATAAATGTCCTAATCTAATTCAAATGGGCCTAAATGATCATATTTTATTCCTAAGTTTGTTTTTTGTCGAATTACACTTATCCAATAGAATTAGGACATGTGTTAGGGTAATAATAATATCATTTTTACCCTTAATTACCCTATTTACTTTTAACCGTGGTAAATAAAAGTAAAAAGTTACTATTCACCAAAAATTATTTAATCTCATTGAACAACATTTTAGTCATGGATATTAACCCTGTCTCTCGGATTTTTAAAATTCCACTCACAGAAGCGGTAAAATTTAGTTTTATGAAAAATTCAATTTTTTTTAACTACCACTTAGTGGTTTCACTATTCATCAAAAATTGAAAGTTTTAAAAAAAATACCAAAATTTAGGCCTAAGCTATATTTGATATTATGAACTCAAAATTGATTTCTATTTTACCAAATTCAAAACATATCAGTTGCATTAATTAATTTAAAAATTAATTCCCGTCATCAAAACAAATAGCGTGTTCTTAAGAGATAATAACTATCAAAAGAATGACACTTGTTTATGTCTGGTTTAAATATGAAATTACATCCAATGACCAACATTATATTACATTGTAAAAATATATTCTAAATATACTTTAAAACCACTCAAATTAATAATTTATCACTATTAATTATTTTGATTGGAAAAAATTTTTTTAATTAAAATTTAGTAATTTTCACTATTCATCAAAATATGAAAGTTATCAGAAAATCACCAAAATATCACCCTAATCTAATTTCAATATTCCAAATCCAAAAATTAAGTCCATTTTGAAAAATAAAATTTAAAAAATTTCAAAAACTGGTTATTACTATTCATAACGGCTAGTTTTAATAATATTTTAATAACATATCGTTGTTTAGCGAAACTTGGTGTTGCGTACAACACACACTATCGTGGAAGGTCGCAATTGTGTGTAATTCAAGCCAGGTCATAAATGTGTGTTGTGAAAGCTCCTTTTGGTGTAGCATATAACACAATACATTAACGAAATTAAAATGAATATTTTTCATAAAATCTCGGGGTGTTACATTCTACCCCCCTTAAAATGAATTTCGCCCTCGAAATTTGTCGGGGTTATAAATGGTTTACTACTCGAAAGATTCTTTAATAGAAACCCACATCGTAAAAAGGAATACCAAAACCAATCTTTAAAAACACAAGTATGAAACGTAATGGTTACCCAAATAAACTAATCACTGGGTTTTCGCATAGGTGAAAATATGGATAGGGAAGAAAAATCTAACCATCATGCTCTGATGGAGAGTGGTAGAGAACATGGCTATGGAAAAGACAACAATCAAAAATCCATAAATTTGTGATGATCTAAGGTACCATCTGATTAATCAGATATAAGATCACTAGGACAACATTTTTGGTTTTCAATTTCGTTTCCCTAAAGTTGAAGAATTTGAATTAGAATAAATACTTACTTTATTTTGGTACAATCTCACTGTTGTTCATGCCTTGAACAATTTCCACTTCTTCTCTTAAATAAATGAAGTTGAATTTGTTATTCGTGAATTGTTAGCAGATCATGTGATAGAATGACGGGTCATTCCATCTATCTCAAACAAAAGGTTAGCAAAAGTTATTAAATATACATAAGTCATTCTATAGTAAGATTAATCACATGTGGTTCCTAAAATGGACTTATACATCATATATCATACTGCTTAATATAATAAAACTAGTTTCTACTAATCATGGACTTCTTTTAGGCCAGTGGTAGGCGATAAAGGCCAGTCGCACTTCGGTTGTGGTTTCGATTCCCACAGCCTTGTCCGACGCGATGGGTTGTCGCCCGTCCTGCAGGTTGTCCTTTTTCTAAAGCTATATTACTATAACATCCCATCAATAATATAGAAAAAAAGTTTTATCCTAACTTATGTCCAACATATTCCATTCCAATCTTTAGGCTTATCTAAAATACTTCGGTCCAAGCTCATAGTATAAAGAAAATGATTACATGAAATGTCACAGAACAGTCACGTGAATGCCATCATTTATCCCCCATATATCATAAGGTATATCTTGTTGGTCAAATTACAAACATGTGAATACCTTAATCATGTATTCTCTTGAAGAATGAATACCCATTGAACCTTAGTGAAAACATGAATTTAGTTAAAAGTTAACACTTTCCACATACCAAAATCCTCAAAATTCTATATACTCAAACCATGATATCACTTAGTCCTTATATCAATCATGAGCTCATGAATACTGTTAAAAATTTCATTTCCTCGTTTTCCCTTCATTATGCGCATATTATCTTATTTCCAAAAATATTGCAATCACTTTGAATACCACATTAGACCAATACATAAATATTCCAGTACTCCATGATACAACATTATTTTGGAATCCCATTACATAAACACTTAATCATTCCACCACATCGTTGTCATATTCAACATCGCCAATAGTGATCGCATGTGACTTCCCTTTGTCCTTTTCCTTAAGCGGTTTCTCATGTCGATCATCACTAACCATTGGATTAGGGAATTTATTAGCATAATGCCCCATCTCCTTGCACATGAAGCAGTGAAGTGTTTGTGGTGCGTTCTATGCAGTTTTTTCTTTATTCACATCATTAGAAACCCTTTTTCCATTACTTCAACACTCAGCTGCTCGATGACCTTCTTTTACACACATAAAACATTTTCTATTCCCTTTATGACAATCTCCACCATGGTTCATTCCACACATTGTGCATAAGGAATCATTCATCCTCTTTTCACCATTATTCTGAGATTTCTCCTTGAACTCCATCTTTCGTTTCTTGTCAAAACCATGAGATGGATATGTAACACCAACTTCCATTTCTACCTTGATAGCACAATGCACAATTTCTTCATAGCTACTGAAGTCTCTTATAGCTAATTCCCTTTTAAGACTTGGTTTTAAGCCACTGAAAAATCGATCAACATTACTTTCAGGTTGGATGATAATGCCAGATGCATACCTTGCAAGTCTTGTAAAATTCGCTTCGTATATACCAACAGATTCATCATCCTTTTGCTTCAGCTCAAGAAACTCTTTTTCCATCTTTGTTCGAAGAATATGGGGGAAGTACTTACTGAAAAACAAGTTCTTGAACTTGTCCCATTCCATGGACTCAATTTCATCTCTTGGACTCGTATTGTTGATAAGATTCCACCATTGATCAGCTTCACCTTCCAAAAGATATACTACTAAGATGACGTTATCATGTTCAGAACATTGAATAACTGAAAATATCTTTTCAGTGGTACTGATCCATTGTTCAGCATCAAGTGGATCAGATGTCCCACTGAAAGAATGTGGATGTTTCCTCATGAAGGACTCAATAGAATATTGTTACCTTCTCTGCTCATTTGGAAGTCCAGAAAGACTCATAGCTTGTGTAAGTATAGAAATAAGATTTTTCACTCCATCTCCCATAACATTTGTTTGTTCAGGAGGACAATCATTTCATTGTCCATTGCATTGATCAACACGGTTCCTTCGGGTTCCAGCCATCGTCTAAAACCCAAAAAGAATAGTGTGAGAGGAAAAAATCATGCTAGGGAAAACAACATTATAAAGGGGGAGTATCCTCAATATCTATCTTCTTAGGTTAAATTCTATGATTGTTACCATAGTTCTAGGACTATATCTTATACGTATACTTATCCTTAGGTACATCCCTAGACATACCTTAGAAATATCTCTAGGGATCTCACTAACGCTTTCGCATCCTAGTTTCCAAAGGTTGACTAAACTTTTCCTCTGATACCAACTGTAGAGACCTAAATCTTGACGTACATGGACATTACATTACTTTTGCGGAATACTTAGTACATAACAAAAACACACTCACAAGGACCGTAATAGTTTAGTGTGTTTGGAAACTCGGGACGTAATCTTCTAATCATGGTGAAAGATCTTCAACATCTCCCATAAAGATCTTCCCTCTTTTTTTTCTTGCCTAAAACCTTTCTTTATATCCTGGGGAAAAGAAAACATAAAAGGTTGAGCTCAAATGCTCAGTAAGGTTAAACAAAAGAAATATCAATCACATCATATACATAAGCACATAACTTTTGGAAATCTTAACCTGTAAAAGTGATCATAATTTCATAAACTAGGATAAATCATGGCAGTGAAATGTAATCACAATAATCATAACATAAAACATTAAACTTTGTGGCATACACACATAATCATAGAGAATCATTTCTTATTAGTCAAGACTCATTACCAATACTATCTTAGTGGACAAAGTCCCTTTCTGAACCGAGTCACCCTCGTTTCAGTCCTGTTTCACTGAACCGGTATAACCTACCATTCCATCCATGTCTATCTCATGAGATATAAAATCTTTACCCAATGCATTGGAGGGAGATATAGGTCTCACCCATCTCATAATGATACCATTCTTATGTGTGCCACAAAATCATAAACCATACATCATAGCATAACCCATGTAATAAAAATGGTAATCTTAAACATTGTGACATCATAAAACAATTCATATAATATAAAGGAATTCATACAAATAATTCCATCACAACATAATCAAAAAAATGTAATAATAGGGATAAAAAATAGAACCCTTTATTATCTTAGATAGAAAATAATTTTGATAAAACAGTTGAACTCCATTCTTGAGGAAAATATCTTTTCTACTTAAAAAATACATTTCCTTTCTTAACATGTCATACAATTTTAAACTAAAATAATTTGATTAAAAATAATCATGAAAAAATGTAAAGGAAGCTTCTTGGAAATAATGTTTTAAAAATCCATTCGTGTCGTATAAGTTAAAAAATCATTCTTCGTACTTTTGTCGAAAAAGTCAAAAAAGTACCTCGTACGAAAAAACTACAAAAGATTCCTTTCATATCTTTTACTAAATACTCACCGAAGGGTAATAATAGGATTAAATCAATTTTAGATGAATAGAAATAATATTACATATTGAGGAAACATGGATGTGAATGATAAAATACACCCCAGTAAATGCCAAAGTATAAATAATCTCGGATAAAAATGAGATTGTGATATTTCCCTTACCTTATGTCCGATATGCTTTGTACGTATCTGAACCACCTGTATAATGATTTAAATAATGGAATTAACATATTAAAGAATAATATTCATTGTTATTATATCATAAATGGTTCACTTATGACTTTATATTACCCGTTCTTTTGTAAATTCCATGTTAAAGAAGCGTTTTGGGCAAAATCGTTTCATTTAGCGTAGGTGTTTGGACTTGTTGTTCTTGACATTATTATTACTTATATAATGATTTAATTACTTCCGGAATATAAAATATGATTTATATATCATATACATTCTGTATATATATATAATAGATAGATAAATGAAATGAAACACACTGTTCATGGAGACGGTAGTCCCTACGTACGCATGAACGCTGTTTTCCTTTCCTTATTGTCTTGAATGGAAGTAGAAGACATATATAAATACATAAATCCAATATATTTAACATGTCATATATTTCATTATTATTCATTATATATACTTTATAATCATTCTGGAATGGTTAACATGGATAATGAATCTCATGGCATCGTGGAGACGGTAGTCCGTACGTACGCACGAGCGATGATATCGTTCCCATGGTTGTGGAATTGTGTTGAAGTGTATGTATACTATTTAAGTATCAATATAACTATATAATAATCATATATAGTTACTCATTACACCATTATACCCATCCAATTAAAGTGGTGGCGGGAAATAGATTACACCACGGCGTGGACACAGTATTCCGTACGTACGCACGCGCGATGATTTCGTTTTCCGTAGGATGGTTAGATGGTGAAATAAGATTGCTTAATACATATAATAACATATAATTATATGAGTGATACTGATTTTATTACTTCATAATGAAACATCCTAAGAAAAATAAGTGGAAGAAGAAATAAAGGTGAAAGAATCGGTAACGGAAATTACCTCTTCTTTGAAGCACCTCTTTGAGACCTCCTCTTAGGGCACTAAAATTGGTCTTTGAGGAATACCAGAACCTCTAGGATGCATCTAGGGAAGTGTAGAAGAGAATTTGGCAGGGGTGGGCCGAGATTGAAGGCTCAATGTTGTGTGAGGAAGAGAGGGAGGAGGTGCCCTTTTATAAGGGAGGAGAGGGGCTCCTTTGGAAAAACTAAAAATATTATTTTATTAAAAAGTCAAGTTCGGTTTTAAATAGCTCGAAGTTGATTTATTTAGATGATAAGGTGTGTATGGGTCGAAATACTCTCATCCAATATAATTTAGACAAGTTCAGGTTCCTATTTTAACCTTATCATTTAGATTTAACATTAAGTTAAATCATTTTACTTTTACCGTGTCTTCTTGTGTTCTTACACTATAAGGTTAATAAACATACTATAAGAAGCCAAACGAACCCCAAATTGTTTATTATTAATATATATAACCTTATCTAAGTCATTTGGACGAACTTAGATTTTTATGAATAAAATAACAATTAATAATAAAAAATTTGTTTTAAAAACTATTTTATGTCAATTTTGACACTATTTAGTAATTGATTTTTGTAAAACTCATAACAGAATGATATGTTCGAAAAAAGTTAATTAAATCAATAATAACATGTCATATTAACCTATAAAATTAGTTTAATTCATAAAAAGTCTCAAATTATATTTATTTGTGTATTTATAACATCAATTATGTCAATATTTCATTAATAAGATAATTATTGCATCATCGTTGTGTCATACATAAATTAAATTATTTAATTTCTAAAAATTACAAATAAAATACCATTATGTAGAAAATCTTTTTAGATTTCTAATGAATATTTAAAGATGAATTTAACTTATGTATTACCCTATATTAAAAATGGTTTATTAAATAAACTTTGATTTTAACTCTTTTAACTCTTCTTTGAATTAAATAATAATAAATGTCCTAATCAAATTCAAGTGGGCCTAAATGGTCATATTTTATTGCTAAGTTTGTTTTTGGTCGAATTAAATTTATCCAATAGAATTAGGACATGTGTTAGGGTAATAATAATATCATTTTTACCCGTAATTACCCTATTTACTTTTAACCGTGGTAAATAAAAGTAAAAAGTTACTATTCACAAAAAATTATTTTCATCTCATTAAACCACATTTTAGTCCTTTATATTAACCGTGTCTCTCGGATTTTTCAGATTCCACTCACAAAAGCGGTAAAATTAAGTTTTATGAAAAATTCAGTTTTTTTTAACCACCACTTAGTGGTTTCAATATTCATCAAAAAGTGAATGTTTTTAAAAAATACAAAAAATTAGGCCTAAGCTATATTTGATATTATGAACTCAAAATTTATTTCTATTTTACCAAATTCAAAACATATCAGTTGCATTAATTAATTTAAAAATTAATTCTCGTCGTCAAAACAAATAGCTTGTTCTTAAGAGATAATAACTATCAAAAGATTGACACTTGTTTATGTCTGGTTTAAATGTGAAATTACATCCAATGACCAACATTGTATTAAATTGTAAAAATATATTCTAAATATACTTTAAAAACACTCAAATTAATAATTTATCACTGTTAATTATTTCGATTGAAAAAGTTGTTTTTAATTAAAATTTAGTAATTTTCACTATTCATCAAAATATGAAAGTTATCCGAAAATCACCAAAATTTCACCCTAAGCTAATTTTGATATTATGAATCCAAAAGTGAAGTCCATTTTGAAAAATAAAATTTAAAAAATTTCAAAAAGTGGTTATTACTATTCATAATTTCTAGTTTTATTAATATTTTAATAGCATATCGTTGTTTTGCGAAACATGGTTTTGCGTACAACACACGCTATCGTCAAAGGTCACAATTGCGTGTAATTCAAGCCAGGTAATAGATGTGTGTTGTGAAAGCTCCTTTTCGTTTAGCGTATAACACAAAAAATTAATGAAATTAAAAAGAATATTTTTCATAAAATCTCGGGGTGTTACATATTAAATATGATATTTCAATGAATGGATCTATTTACAAACAACATAGTAGGAAACAATGTTGTTCATTTATGAAAAAGTGGCTATGTATCTATTCTTCTAGAATAATTCTCCCCATATAATTCATACATGGATCGCTATGTTATGTAATTAATATTAATATATTATTATTAAATATATATATATATATATATGTGTAGGTATATATGTATAATAATTTGGGGTCTTTATATTCGGTATCAGAGAAGGGTATATTCAACCATTGCAATCTAAGGTGTAAAAAAATGTAGGTATAAACCATTGGATAATTCAAAGGATTTGATTTTTTTTGGAATTTTTTTGAAGGATATTATTATGGGATTCCACGAAATTACAACCATGTATGGAGACAACAAATGGATGTGGAACTATAACTCCTTAACAAAGGGGTAATAACTCAAAAAAATATTCTACTGGGATTTTAATCGATAATCACCAAGTGCTTGACAAAGGGATTTGCTTCTCAATTGGTTTGACACTACATAAAGATATGATTAGTAAATTCATAGACTCTTTATAAAAAATAAAAAAAAATATTTTAATGGATGTTGGCTATTAAGGGATGAGAATAAATATATGGTGTAATAAGTTAAATATTGAGATTCATGATATATGACCCCTAAAAATGAAATATCTGGATGATGTGGTATCCCAAAATGAATATTATTGTTCACGGTTTTATTATCAGTTTTATTCAATGGATGAAACATGAAGGAACCATCTTAATGATAAATGATATGGATAATCATATGATTTTCATCTTGAAAAAACTATTTGTATGGGATATAAAGTGAAACATTTTTTTCCCACAAATCATTCTCCAGGAATGAATCATGGTGATATGAAAACATGAAAAGGATATAACAATACTTTGTTCAGTATATGAATTAAAATACAGCTTCATTTAGTATTTATAATTCCAAATTATTATCTGAGTAACATATCCGCACCATTAAAATTATATATTCCATTCTCCAGTGTTTGGGTAATTTAATTACCATTTTTCCAAATATCATTTGTAAGAATAAATATATCACCGGTTGACACATATTAACTACATGAGGCAATATGATGAAAGTAACTCTATAGAGTGAGATTAATGTAATAATTTATTTTCATATAAGTATATTCCTTCTATTATTCTAATAAATATTGATTAGTAATTCCATGAGAGAATGGAGAATGAGTATGAATCTGTTGGTACTATGTTAAATATTTTACATGGATTTTGGGGTATGATTTTTTTATTATCATATATCTATAGGGTAAGGTTTGTTGATACATTTTTAATTAATACTAGGAATAAAAATTTTGATATATATAATTTATTTTAGTCTCTTAGAAAAAATATTTTATTGGAACACTAGATAGAAGTGGAAATTGGATATTCCTTGCCTTCATGTAGTTATAATAGAAAATGGAAGATCGAGACTCTAGAAAAGTTGAATAAATCACATGGTAGAATGTAATTTTGGCCATTATTACTCTATAAATGTTTTTTGAAACATAAATTCGACTTATATAATGTATATAGAAGTATCATTAAATATTTATGTATGGTTTATAAATCCATTTAATATCCAAAAGGTTTTATTGTTAGGGAAAACTGAATTTAATAAAAAATGATACCCTCTAATTAAAAATCCAAGGTCCAATTCATAGAATTAAAATAGTATGGTACTTTTTTTTACTAGTGCTCAAATTTAATGGATAATAAAAATGACCTATGAGAGACTCATATTAATATATTAGTCTAAAAATTTGATGAAAGATAAACTTACTATCCACTATAGAACTATTAATTTATTATTCATCTCTAGAACATACCACACTTTTATATCAAACAAAATTTATAAATGTTTAAATATTACACACCTTTATTAGATATTTAATTATTAGTGAAAATTCCTAATGGTATGATAATCAAATGTCACATCTATGATTCATATATGGTTGTTGTTTGTGGGAATGTGCATCTTTCAAATCATGTTATTCTATTTATTATTGAATTTTATGTTATCTTAGGAATGAAATATTGTTTTTTAAACACATAAAAAATAAATTTATCAGGAATATATGTCACATATGATATTAAAAACCAAACAATGATACTCTATTTGTGAAATGATTGATCTTAACAATGAATGGTGATAACATCAAATTTAGGGGTCAGGATTACTATTCAAAAGGATTGTTTATCTAAGTTGGTTGGGTGGAAACACCGCATAATTGAATTTAATTTTTTTTTGGGTAGATAATGTCTTTATGGACGATTTTTCCTATAATTATACGTAATCTTAACATGAGGTTTAAAATATTACTCATTCATAGTGAATGATATATATATGTGACACCCTATATATTGTTCCTAATTTAGGTGCATAAATTAAATAAAAATATCTAAGAGAATCATGAAAATGGATTCATTTAGATAATTTTGTTACCATGTGGTACATCATTCCTTTTTTATAAATAAAATTTGATTAATACAACTACGATATAATTACTAAAAACTAAATAAGATAAAAATCACGAAAATGTAGCTTTTACCCTATATTGGTAACTTGATTAACCAACATCATGGAGCTCAGTACTTTTCCAAGATTAACCTTCATTCTTGATTTCCATAATTAATGATTAATAATTATGAGATAACTAGGGTATAATTATATTCATGGTTTTCACATTATGAATATAGTGTAATTCTTTTTGGTCAAATAAATTCACTCAACCTCTTTATGGATCCGATGACTAGAGTGTTTATAGATTACCTTAATAAGTTTTTTGGTAGACTATATAGATGTTACTGTTACATTCAATGAACATAGAATATAAGGATGATCACATGAGGAGTGTACATAAAACCCTAATTGAATATATGTTTTATGAAAAATGAACTATGTATAAATTGTTTCTTCATATGGATTCATTTATGGGTCATATAATTAAAAATGTGGGAAGATTTGTGGAACCATGAACGATTTAGGTTTTATAAAGTGGCCCATGATGAACCAAATTGACCGATATTTATTGATATCATGGAATTTCTATATATTATCAACGTTTGATGAGGAATTTATCATGACTATCTAATCCACTCAACAGGTTATCTATAAAGGGGGCCATGTTCCATTAGAAAGATGATTGTAATGATGAATTTTAGGAACTAAATATAAAATTATTCATCCCAGTTATTACATTACCCTATAGTGGAGAGTGGTTTTGAATCCACAAAAAAACATTAAATGATTGACTACAATGAGTTCTCATGATAAATATCATTGTTATATGTTATGCCTCCTGACAATTTAAGGATAATGAGAAACAGTATCCAAGTCACTATTTAAATATAGAAGTGTTATTTTTTGTATAAATACATAGATATATAATCCCAATAGAGATATGAATGAGATATAGTAATAATAAAACATTAAGGTATATTTTCACATAGAAGGATTTGAATATGACCCATAGAAAAAAGATGGAACAGATTAATGGTTATGATTGCTCAATACATTACATCCCTTTGAAATCAACAAAGGTGATCAATGAATCAATATGTAACAGATCATTATAGGGTATAAATTATTTGGAAAAAATTTCTAATATTTGTTTTATTTACAATGGATTGACCTTTATATCATAAAGAATTAAGAGTAATATATTCTCTTTTAAATAAGATTTTGACAATCTATATATGGGATGATAAAAGAGACACAAATGGGATATGTAGATCAATAGAAAACCGTCTAAAATGTCTCTATGATTAACCTATGATATGATATAATTGAAAGGTTTATGAACTATTTATTTGTTCCATCCAGTTAAATTTCTGTAATGGAGCTATTTTTAGAGGTTATTTGTTCTTTTTTATTTATCCATTCAATAAGTAAGATGATATACAAATACATGCAATAAAATTTCTTACATAAAAGAATAAAGTGATTTATTTCAAATTTTTTATCACTATTATTATTATGAAAAGAATTTGTGTCAATGATAAAGATTTAAAATGGGTTTTAACATCCATTACATATGCCAGAATTGAAATGAGAAAACACCACCACATAATTTGTTGTTAGACTCCTCGAAAAGTCTTAATGGCACAATTATGTATAGGTTTTAGGAAATCACCAAAATAAGTCAACATAATTAATTTATATCATATAATATTTATATCTAGGTATGATTTCAAATATATACATTATGTATGTGTTAATGTTTCATCTATTACCATATTATATTGCATTGGACCAGGATCCAAGGATTACCTCAATGTTCTATTGAAGTCAACAAAATGATCTCGATATAGAATTATATTTCATAATTTGGAGTCATCCTCAAATATTATTTTAGTCAAATAAAATAATTAATCACTTATAGGATAAGTTGAGATATTATTCAATGGATTTCAAATGTTGTTGGGTTAATCACCTTCCGGTAGTCGGGATTTCTTACAAAAAAAAATATCATTAGAGAATTCAAATATCCCTTTTTTAATTCCTATGTGGAAATAAAGTGTACAATTATAAAGTGATGTGGTGATGTTAGATAAATAATACAATTGTGTCCTGAGATTACTATGTAAATGGATTTGTAAATTAGAGACATCCACTAACACATCAGGGAATCTTCGATTCGATAGAAAAGTTATGTTAACAACTATCAGTTTGATCTGGAGTTTGCTGATGGTAAGAAGGTTCTAGTACAATTTTCCCCAGGGATGATAATTAAGATTGTAATGAAATACGGTAAAGATTACACCTAGGTATAATTTCCCCTTTGACATTCACTATTGAGATAGGATGGTTTCTTATCACCCAACTCTTCATCCTAAACTCTCTTATGTTTATGATTTTTTCCTTGTATCTCTCACGAGGAAGTAGATTCATGATCCTTCATATATATTAAAAATTGTGGATGAACATATAGATTATGTTATTTATTTTGATTATATACAAATGGATTTTTTTATAATTTGTAGAATGTTCTATGAAGTATGATTACTAACCTGGTACATGTATTATAGAGAAACCAGTGAATGAATAATAAATAAGGCAACCTATGTATATGATAAAGAATAAGTGTCTTAAATTTTTATATCCTAGTAATTTTATTTAATGTGGAAAATTAATTTCTTAGTGGGGTGTAATGTTACTCCTGGAAATTTATTGAATAAATTTATTTTCAATAAAATTTAATAGTTTTGATATATTTTATAACACCTATCACCGAGTTATGACGAACCACAAAATACCATAAATAATATTTTTAATTGAACACGATCATTATTAAAGTATGAATTACTTTTTTTAATTAGGAATTGGAAAAAAAATATTAAAATTAATTTTTATGATTTTATAAAATAAAATTATATTGATAAATAAGTACTTTTTTTGTTAATGTCATTATATGAATCAAATTTGTTTTTTCAAAAAAATATTTTGCTTTATTTTTGTTAACATAGAGTTAAATTAATATTTTTTCACTTTTAGAAATTTAATTTGACAAATAAAATTCATTTTCTAAAGAGAAATCTCAAAATTATCATATATTTTTTAATTAACTTAAATGATTCATTTTATGATCAAGAGTTGGAAATATTAAATTTTATAGAGAAATTGAAAATTAATATTAAGAATTTAAAAATTAAATCTATTTTTAGATGGATATATATGTAATATTAGTTAAATTAAATTTCAATTAATCAAATTTAGTTAATTTAAATAATTTTTTTCCCAAAATTTGGTATTAAAACTTTTTATACTTATAAATAATTTTATTAGGAAAATAACATTCTTCACAACTATGATATACATTTAAAATTATATTCTATCACATCTATGTATTGAATTTTGGAAAATTGGTTCCATATATAGAGTAATAATAATTTATATTATATATTATATCATAAAATATTTATGATTATAATGAATTATTAAAATATTAAAAATTATTCACAATCGTTATGTTTAAAATATGTTTAACGAGGTGGGATAATTAAAAAATCAGTGTATAAATTTTCTAAAATTTGTTCAATTGACATTTTCCTACAATATTTTAATATTATCTCATCTGAGGTTTGATATTGATATATTTTGGAGACTTTTGGGGTGTTACAGATATGGGTATATCTTTTCCTTTTCAAAAATTCCAATTGCTTCATCTAACACACATATAAAAGGAAACCCCTTATCCTCCCTTGTTAATACATCCAATGAAATTTGTATTGGAAAAAACCTAATAAAAAACCTAATTTAATTCCAACACAACATAATTAAGGAATTATTATTATTATTAATCCAAGCTATAAATTATTGATGTGTAATCAAAATGAGTCCCACTAATGAAATGTTATTGTCTTAATCAATGTGTTTTTTATCAACTTTTATAGATCCTTAAAATATTCATAAAAAATATTGATATAATAACATTAGTATATCTAATATAATTTTATTTTATTATATTAATATAATAAACTATATCTATCTCTTATACTGTCAAATGGGAACCAAAATATTCATTTTTGTGTTTGGAGGACAACCACATCATAAAGTCAATTAACTTTTTTTACATATAAGTTTCTTATAGAATATTAAAAATATGGTTATAAAGTGTATATATATTATATTTATGAAATATTTATAATTTATGAATTATAATAACTCAATTACCTGATTAACTTATAATCTCTTGAAAAATGATAACGACACTCATGTGTCCATGTGTACTACTACCTCCATGCATCAATGTGATAATTTTTTTTGAAATAAATGGTAATAATGAATTATTTAATCAATATATATAATACCTATGTTATATTATTGATTATATAATGTTCAATTATTTATACAATCATTTAATTCTATCCGTCGAAAAAATAGTAGCACCGTTCAAGCGTATGTATGACCTACCATCTCTATAAATGGTAAAATTAATTTTTTATAAATAATTTTTTTTGGATGAATCCAAATATGTACATAATTAATTTATATGATATTTATATTCTCATTAAAATTTGGGATATTATTTAACTTTGATCAATGTAAAATTAGAAAAACTTCTAAAAGAAAAGGTAAATGAAAACCAAAGAAGCTATTACCAAGAACAATGATTTTTACAAAAAAATATTAATGAAAGGAAAATAGAAGGTCATAATTAAGACATATGTGGTATTATATGTCAGAGTACAATTACTTAATATATTTATGAGAATAATATATTTAGTATCTATATTAATTTAATGTGAATGAAGGAACTCGAAACATGAGGTAATAGATTTTGGTCTCACTTTCACTTTCATTGGACACATGGAGTATTGACCACATGTTTCTTTTGAGTGGTGTATATAAATATAATAAATCTATTTTAAGATTGTTATTTTAAAAATAAGAAATTTAATATAAATATTTGGTAATTTATTTTGATGTATTATGATTAAATGTTTACTATGTTGGTAGTGGTTTTATGGTACAATCTCATTGATTATCTGGATTGATTATGATAATGATTTTTATGATGAAATATTATAATATATCTATCATGAAAAAAATTAATTTTATTATATTATAGTCATATAAAGAAATTATATATTTTACTTCATTTTAATGTCATTATGTTTTTTGGAGTTCAAAATCATTTTTTAGGTAAACCATATGTTATTTTTCTCTTTAGTCAAAACTTATATACCTCTCATTTCCATATTTTCAAAAAACAATTCACGGTTTTTTTTAAAATAATATAAATATTTTTAAGATATTTTTAAGAAATTTGATTATTATTATTATTATTATTATTATTTATAAATTAAATATTATTTAATTTTTCAATGAAGAAAATTATTATTTATTTATTAAATATTTGAATATAATGTTTGTTTTAATGTGTGAGTCAAAAAAATAATTTCACAAAATTATGAATAATCAATTATTTAAATCATATGTAATTTTTTTTTAAAATCATTTAAAAAAAATTCTTTAATATTTATAAATTATCATGATTTTAATTATGTGATTTCAAAAGGGAAAGGAAAATTTCATCAAAAAAAAGATAATTATATTTTTGATGAATTTTTATCCATCAATGGAAAAAACCATTAAAAGGGAGAAACTAATGGAAAGAACATACAAGCAAAATTATGTAGTAATTAAGTAACGCCACGATTTTAATAATGAACTATTAATTAATCAGTAATAATAGGCCATAAGTAAATAATATATTAAATGATATATATGATTATTTATCTATAAAAGATGTAAAATATACATATATTTATTATACAATTGTTTTTATAGCATATGATTGAAGTCATGACTTGAGGTAATGGACTTTCACATCAGTTTTATTTCAATGGGCCACTTGTCACATTCCCCACTTTTTTCTTTGTAGTGGGGTATATACTACCCATGAATTAATTTTTTGTTTTTTTGATGAAATATATTGTATATAAATATTCATATATTCTTCTTTTATTCTTGGGGTTCATGATTCTAAATGTACCAAAATCGTAATGGATTGATTATATAATTTCGTTATTTAACGAGATTGTCTATGACTATAAATTCGATAAGGAAATATTATGTTCAATATCTTAATAAAATAAATTATTTTATTATCTTATATTTATTTCTTGGAATTTCATGGATATGTTTGTTTTTCAACACTATTTGTAATAATGTATTCCGAAGATTGTTTTTTAGGAAAAACCTACTTTATTTTTCTCAATGGTTGATAATACTTACTCTTCCATATCCATGAGTTCTGAAAATGATTTTTAAAATGTTTTTCAAAATATAAAAAATTATTAATTCATTTTTAATATTTTAAAATTTTTAATTTTCATAAAAATTATTCATTGTATTTTTCTCAAATGAGGCTCTTTTGACTTTTTCTTGAATGATTGAATGAAAATATTTTCATTGTCTAATATGGAATGAGTGCAATTTCATGTTGTCCTTGACAATTAATGATTTAGATAATCCTTTTTTAGTATCATATGTTAAATTCAAATAAATTTATTTCACTATTATTTTATTTTTATTATATAATATAAAATTTAATTTATTATGGGGAGGATATATTCTAATGTAATGTTTTCATGATATCTTTATTTATTTATATTCATAAAAGGATACATCATTTTTTGGTATTTTTTTTCATTTGGTAATTGATCATATAGTAAATACCTTATTATTTATATAGATGTTTAATGATTATTATTGTGATATTTTTATGAAAATAATTTATTTCTAAAGGTTTTTTATGTTATGGATTGATGACATATTTATGAAATCTTATTTCATTATATGAGTTTTGATATGATGATATGATGAATGAATAAATATTTAATGTGACACATATTTAGGGTTTTCACTATATGACGAGTTACCTAGAATTATATATTCCTCTAGTTCATTAGGTAATTTTTTTTATATCATGAGAAAACTATTAGAATTAAGTCATTGTGAATCATCCGCTATGGAAAAAATGAAAATCCTATTGATAAATTATTTCAAACTAGCCAAAGTGACTCGTCCACTATGAGAAACAGGTTGATGTGATTCATCCACTATAAGAAAAAATGTGATGATTACTGATTGGTTATGATAATCGAATTCGGGTTGATTCCTAGTCCAGTATAATATTATTGTATTAGTAGTTAAACATCAGATATCTCATAGCTCTTATATTTAGGATAGTAACCCAATTATATGACATGAACTTATCAGTTATTATTTATTATTTATATTTATAAAATTTATTATTAATTTCAATGATATGATAATTTTATATATTTTGGCTCATGTTTGTGACCATGTTAAAATATTCGGGAACATTTTATTTAATATCCATGATATCATAACATTATGATCATACTATTTTATCATATAATCATCGACTGTTATCTCCAATGTTTACTATTACATAGAATAAGATCCCACACATAATTTTTTTCATTTCACCGATATATGAACAATGGTTTTTTATATGATATTTCTAATAATGGATCAATTTATAAACAACATAGTGGGATACAAAATAGATCAAATAAAAACCAATGGCTACGTATCCATGTTTCCATAAGCACTAGACTAATAAAATTCATACATGGATTGTAACGTTATGTAATGTATAATAATATATGGAAATTTGATATATATGAATGAGACTTGGGGTCCTTATATTTATTATCATATAATGGTTTTTTAAATCATTGGAAACTTGGAGGAGAAAACATTAGTGGTAAACCAAGGGATAATACATTTTATTTAATAATTTCATGGAATTTTGGTGAGGGATATGATGAGGGGATTCCAAGAAATTAAAAACTTGTATGGATACAACAAATAGATGTGGCACTAGAACTATTTTACTAAGTGGTAATAACTCAAATATTTGTATTGGTATTTTAGATGATCAACACCTAGTGGCAGAAAATGGGCCTTATTGCATAACTCTTTTGAATGTCCCTAGGGATTTGCAATGTGAATTCATAAACTCTTTTTAAATATTCATAATTGATTTTAAAAGTTGTTGACCATGACTTCATTATAATAGAATTCTGGTGTTATAAGTTGAATATAGTGATTCTTTATATTTGACATACTATAAATGGTATTTCAGGATGATGTGGTTTTCCATAATGATTATTATCGTTCACTGTATTATTTTTTATTTTATTCAATGGATGGAATTAGTAGGAACAATATTAATGACGAATGATATGGAAAATGGAATGACTGTCATCATGGGAAACCAATTTTTATTGGCGATTCAATGAAAAAGAAAATTTAGTTTCCCACTCATCTTTCATAAGTTTTGAATCATGATTATCTACCATTCATAAAAATGAGAGAACAATATTAGGTTCAGTCCTTAAGGAGATAAAATCCAGATTCATCTAGTAGTTAACATGCCCAATTATTTTATGAGTAACAAATCAGTACCATTAAAATATTACATTAAATTCACTACGTTTTGGGGAATTTAACGGAATATTTTCTATATATATGTTGGAAGGTGAAATAGATAAACGGTGGACTCAATATGGTTGAGTTTTAAGTTGACATAGTAATGGAATATCGTTGTCTAAATATATAACATATAAAATTATGAGTAATAAATGTCACATTGATATTACAAACCAACCTATGATAATCTATTAGTTAAATGATATATCTGAACATCAAATAGTGATAACATCAATTTTATGTGTCATGATTCATATTCAAAAGGGATGTCTATCAAATATTAATGGGAAGAACCTCTGCATAGTTGATATTTCTATTGTCTTGAGTTATATAACATTTTTTATGATGAGTTTTCTACACTTATACTGAACTGAAAATTAGGTTGTTCAAAATTACTCATTGTTAATGAATGAAATAGTTATATGAAATCCTATTAAATTAGTCCATTTAAGGTGTATAATTAAAATTAATATATAATAGAGAATCATGAAAAGGGATTTGTTGAGTTATTTTTTTAACATGTGGCTAATTATTCATTTTTTTATAAAATACATATCCATCAATAAAACTATAAAATAAATATTTTGAACTGCATAAGATCTAATTCAAGAACATATATCTTCTACCCCATACTAATTAATTATTTTGACCAGCATTATGGAGAACAATTAATTTACAATAATGAACTTCATTCTATATTTCATCAAATAATGGTTTATAATTATAATAAAACTAATATGGAAATATATAAATAGTGTGAACACTATGAATATATTGTCATTATTTTTGGTCTTCCAATTTAACACACTATCTTGATGGATATTATGAATAGAGTTTATAGAGATTACATTAATTAGTTTGTGGTATACTTCATTGTTGATATTTTTATACATTCAGTAATCATTTAACATTATGCTGGGAACTTGTGAAGATTTTGGAATACCATAAGGAAGGATTAGTTTTATGAAAAATGTACAAAGCGTAAATTTTCTCAATATAAGGTTTCTTATTTGGGTAATATAATAAATAAATAAGGTATATTTATGGAACCATCAATGATTGTTCTTTTATAATGTGGGCCAATATGAACCAATTTGACTAATATTAAATGTTTTCATGGTTTTTTTAGGTATTATCAATGTTTTATAGGGAATTAATCATGACTATATAATCTACTCAACATGATATATTTGAAGGGATCCATGTTACTTTGGAATGATGAATGTGATCAAAATTTAAATGAACTAAATTTAAAACGAGTAATCATTATCATTACGTTACCCTAATGTAGAGAGTGGTTCTGAATCTATAGGGAGAAATAATATAATATACTACAATGCATTCTCATGCAGAATGGTATGGTTATAGCTGGTGACTCATAACAATATTTGGTTCATGAGAAATTGTACCAAACTCAATATTTAAAGATAATAATATTATTATTTTTTATTAAATTTTGGATATATAATAATTTAAGAGATATGAATGATATATTATATTCATATTACATTTTGGTATATTTTCACATTTATGGAGTTGAATATGATCCAATGAAGGGGGTTGAAACTGATTATAGACAATAACTTCTCAATATGTTACCTCCCTAGGAAATCTAACAAGGTAGGAAATGAATTTGGTTTTAAAAGATTTTTTTAGGGTATCTATGATTGGGATAAAAAAATATAGAATATTTTTTAATATGCAATGAATTGATCTTGATATCCTGAATAATGAGGATAATTCATTTCTTTTTCAAGTAATATTTCAACCATATATCAATGTGAAGATAAATTAGGCACAAATGGGATACATATATATATATATATATAACAATATAAATAAGGTCTAAATTCACACAGAGTTTATCCTCAGTTATGATAGAATAGTATGTTTTTTGAACTGTTTACATGTTCTATCCTTGAAATATTTGAAGAAGGTTCTATTGGAGGAGGATCATCGTTCATTATTGTTTATCCATTAGAAAAACATGACCATATAAAGATACATGCAAGACAATTTCTAGTGGGAATATATAAAGAGATATCTTGCAATATTTATATCTTGGTTCTTACTATTACGAAAATATTATAAATTGATAAAAAATAAAAGGTGTTCATACACCCATTAACTATAACAAAATGGAAATGAGAAAACACCAACCTCGATTTTTTTGACTTCCCAAAACATCTAAATGGAAACAATCTACAAAGGTTGCAGTCGATCACCTTAATACGTCAACATAATTAATTTCCATCGGATAATATTTATATCTCTATATGATTTATAATATATTCAAAAATTATGTGGTAACATGTCATGTAGAACCACATTATATTTGCATCTAACTGGGATCCAAGGGTTACCTCATTGTTCTAGGGAAGTAAATAGAAAGATCTAGAAATGGAATTGATTTTCCACATCTGGTGTCATCTTCAAATAAAATGGAAATATGAGAGAATAATTAATCACCTAGAGGATATGAAGAGATATTTTTTAATGAATTTCAAATGATTTTGCGATAATCACTTTTCACTAGTCATGTTTTTTATACAACAAAAATATTCACTCTAGAATTCAAATATGTCCTTCTGAAACATTATATAGGATTAATGTGTATAATTGTATTGATGTGGGAATAAATTTGATAATTAAAGTAATTGTGTGTTGATATAACTGTGGAAATGGATTAGAATATTTGATACATTCAAGAATAAAATATGGAATCTTAGAGTCGATAGAAAATTTATGTTGATGATCATTAGAGTTATCTGGAGTTTTGTAATGGTGATATGGTTCTTGTACAAAATTCCCTATGAAAGGATTTTATTATATTAAAGATATATGGTTATGATTATTCCAGGATATATTTTCCCCTTCAATATTATTTATTGAGAGAGGATATTTTCATATTAATCATCTCTTACACCAAAACACCCTTATGTATTGGATTTGTTCTATGCATCTATCATGATGATGTACATAACTGACCCTTAAAATGTATCGAACATTGTTGTTTAACTTATATATTAATTAATTAATTTGGATTAATAAATAATACAGATTTTTATCGTTGGGATAATGTTCTATGATGTAAGATTACTCACCAGGTCAATGTTTTGTAGAGACACAAATGATTTGAATAATCTATAAGTGATCATAAGGATATGATAAGGCATATGTGTCCTCAATTATTTGTATCCTAGTAATACAATTTATTTAGGGAAATTACCTTCTTAGGATGTTATAACGTTAGACTGGGATATTTATGAAGTATTTTTATTTTAAATTTAATTTAATTTAGTTGATATATTTTGGTACACCCAACATCATGGTATGAAGATCCAGAATAAACCATTTAAAATATTATTATGTGAACATGAAATTTATAAAATATAAATTTATTTTTCTATTAGGAATAAGAAGAAAAGAAATTATCCAAAAAATTATGCAGATTTTATAAAATGATATTATATTGATAAATAAGTACTTATGTTTTGGTAAATTCATAATTTTCATAGAAAATTATTTTTTCTTAAAATCATTATTTTCATTGATTCTTGTGAATATATAGTTAAAATATTTTTCCCACTTTTATAACATTAATTTAAAAATTATAACTAATATTGGAAATATAAATAAAAAACATATAATATATTGTTTTTTATAATTATCTGAAATGATTCATTTTTTGATGAGCAGTGGAAAATATTGATTATTATTGAAAAATTGCATTTTCATTTTATGAATTTACAATTTCAATTAAAATTATGATGGTTTTAAATGAAACATTAGAGTAATTATATTAAATTAAAAAAAATTAGTTTATTTAATTCAATTTAATTATCATTTTGTATATTAAAACATTATATACTTATAATGAATATTATTTGAAAAATTTCATTATTCACATCTATGAGATTCAATCTAAATTAAACTCTACCACTTCTGTCAATTGAATTTATTAAAGATGGGTTTTTATTACTAATCATATTAATTTATATGATATAGTATATCTATAATAATTTTTGATGATAGTGAATTGTAAAAACAGTAAAAATTATACACCATGTTTAACGTTAAAACAGGTTTATTGAGAGGGATAATTAAAAAATAAGTCTTAAAATTTCATAAAAATACTTTAAATTCCAATTTTACTAAAATATTTAAATATTATCTCATTTTAGGATTGATATTTATTTATTTTGAATCCTTTTGGGGTCTGTTTTACAGGGTCATATCTATTTGATTTAAAAAATTCCAATTTTCTGTAATCCCACATGTATAAAATGACACCCATTCTCTTATCATGCTCATACATTCAATGAATTCTGGATTGGAAAAAAATATACTCTCATTATTTCTGAAACCACATCATTAAATCCAATTTTGTTATTATTAATCCCTCATATAAATTATTTATGTGTTAATATAAAAAATCCTACAGAAGAATTGTTATTTTCCTAATCGATGTGTTTTTTATTTCTTATTCCATCTCCTTAAAATATAATTAAAATATTTTGATATAATAAAAGAATTATCTATAGTATAATGAAATTTTATAATTGTTATATAATAACCTATATGAATATGCACTTCCATAAAATGGAAAAAAACGATAAACCATTTGTATAGATGACTACAACAACACTGATGTCACGGCACGTCCTTGGGGCCCATGTCTTGACTACCCCAAACCCGTTATCTATAGGCCAGGGGTAGGAGACTAGCACCAAAGGCGAATTCCTGATAAAAGGGAACTCATTGCCTTTAATCCTATATCACACATAGTCTGAACATAAGCAGTAAAAGAAGAATGTACTAATATAGAAAAGAATGATGTGGTGAATGTATGTGGGCAAGTATACAAACCCAACTGAATAATAAGTACATGTATAAGTAAAAATAGAAAAACAACTCCTGGATCATTCACATGGAAATCCTACCTGAATGGTAGGTATAGAAATCGATCAAAATGTCCATGAGGTACGTCCCCTATATTCCAGCTCGAAGTAGGGGACCCCAAGACCCCCGAATGTCCCCCTGAATCCACTAAGGATAATCCAATGAATAAATATTCAATCAAAAAGTATCAACCAACCCAACTTAGGCATATTCCCATACATATACCAATGTTACCAGTCACAGTTCGACTCTACCTCTCGAGCCCAAGCATAACCCAGTCCAAAAAGGATGTAACGTCAATCACCTTGATGATAATGATTGAAAGACAAGACTCATATCACACAGATACACCACACAAGAATAGGGTAGATATGATTATATGTACCCTTTGAATAGTCTTGTCTGTCGAACCCATGTAGGATCCTGGAACAATATCAGCATTGTCGAACCCACTTAGGATCCTAGTACAGAATTAATCACTGTCGAACCCATGGAGGATCCCGGTACAGAAGTCACCATTGTCGAATCCGTGGAGGATCCCGATACAATAGTCATCACTGTCAAACCCATGGAGGATACTAGTACAGTATTGTCGGTGTCGAACCCACAGAGGATCCTGTCATCTCAATCAGAGCCACTACTAGGGTTTCCGCACACACCATGCTCGATTCCAGGAGGGTCCGCTCCTCGAGACCAGAGTCAATATATCAACTACCACTATGTATTGAGTTGATGAATCATGTACTACCATTTCCTCATAAGGAACCCAACGCGACACACGACACATCAAACAGACGCCCGTTCTGTTAGTTATTGGCATTTCTGTTCTACGGGCCCGGTTGGTTTTTAGGCTCAATCCAACCCTACTGTATCCCAACTGTGTAGAGACATCAAGTTGAATATTCCAAAATAATCATCTTTATCCAATATTTCCATCGTCGTAGGTGGTTCTTCAAACAGACACCCATAACCCATGTTATGGGTGGAAAGGTGAAAATGGCCATAGCGGGTCCGAACCAGTGTCTGACCCGGTTGACGGGTCTGAACCAGTCCAAGGGTACGACTTGACCATAATGGTTGGCCCTGGCTGAGTGGGAGGCTCGAACCATGGAAGCGGCCCGACCTGAATGTGTGGCTCGACCTGTGGCAGCCCGGGCTGGCCGGCTGGGGGCTCGGCTGGTTGGAGGCCCGCTTGGCCGGCGGGCCGGCTCGCCCGGGCGGCCCACCGACCGCGAAAAGGGGGGGATTACACCCCCTGGGGACCAGAAACGGCATGCACAAGGATCCGGCCCTTGTAACTATGCGACCTATAGGGTCTTTCCTCGCACGCAACGGGGGCCAGCACAACCGACCGCCCACTCTCGTTTGTCGCGGAATAATGTTGTGGTCTTGCTCCACCAATTTGGCACGATGCCCCCCCCCCACCACCACAACCGGCCCTAGTCGTGTCCTCCTATCGAACCTGCGCGTCACGACGATGCCACGACCCAACATGGCTGCCACACATCATTCCTCCACGTGGCATGATGGTGCCATGTCTTTCTGGTGACCAGACGATCTTACGCTGGCGGTCTCCTCGTGGTCGGCCCGATGTCGGCCTCCATTGTTTGCTCTCGTCATCAACCATAAACACGTTGAAAAAGTGGAAGGTTTGGCTATGTTGGTGCTATCCGTATTCCCCCATGTTATGGTGAAATAATTTTCTTGAAAAACCATAATTTCAACGATGTAGAATGATTAGAAGAGTTAAAACCCCCTACCTTGTAATCGGTTATCACTTGATAGAGTCGTGGGAAGGTGGTGTCATTCCATTGACCTCAGGGTGAGATAACATATTAATTGGTGATTTTCTTTCTGGGCGACGTCTTCCCATTCTCACCCATGTTGGAGAGGGAGTAAACGTCTTCATCGTTCTTCGGTGGAGACAGTCGTTCTTCGTTAGAGAGGATGTCTTTCTTCAAGAATCTCCCATGTCTTCTCTCAATGTCCCCCAAATGAATGTTTCCAAAAAACCAAAATAAAATAATAGGCTTTTCTATTATATTATTGTTAGAAATAATTTCATATGAATTAAAATATATTAATTAATTGAGGTATTAAATAATCATTTGGAGTGTTGGCACCATTATGAGGGAAGGTGGAAGGATCAAAATTAAAATTGGAGTTCCAAGGGTTTAAGGGGGTTCAGGGGGTTTGATGGTCGTGTGGGCCCCACCTTATAACATCCTACCAAGGGAGGTTATGTTCTGGTGGGCCCCTTAACTAACCTCCCCTTATATGTTCTAACTACCACCTCAAATAAAAATATGGATAACACATATTTTTATTTTGATTAATTAAAAACCCCGAAAAACAAACACCAAATCTCGATAAAACGCCATTCTGGAAAAGGTATCCTTTAGAGAATATTGGTAATGCACATTCAACGGTGTCCTCAGATTTCAATTCCAAGCACCGATTCAAAATATATAAAATCCCTCTCGTACATTTACTAAACGTACCAAAAAAACATCAGAAATTGATTCCTGGCACAACGAGCATCAGAATCAAGCGCTCTCAGAAACTACAGACTCATAAAATTCCCTTGTTTTTATGAAAAAAAATTCCACATAATTTATAGGTTATTACATTCTCCCCACCTTAGGGCTTTACGTCCCCATAATCTACAACTCACACTAATGAAACAGAAGGTGATACTGAGCACGCATCAAAGCCTCATACTCCCTTGTGCTCTGCTGGAGGTTCTTGTGGTTCCAGTGAACGCGCACCAGAGGAATCGACCACCCACATAGGAACCGCTCTTATCGATCCTCAATCTCTACTGGAACCTCCATGGATGTTGCCTCTTCATCGGTGTCCAACTCCCCGTGGTCGATGATGTAGGACGGGTCGTGCACGTATCTCCTCATCTGAGATACATGAAAGATGTCATGCACCCAGTGTAACTGAGGTGGAAGAGCTAAACGGTAAGCCACCTCCACTACATTGCTGAGGACCTATAAAGGTCTGATGAATCATGATGTTATCTTTCTGCCTCAGCCAAATCTCCATAGACCTCATCGTGGTGAGACCCATTGAAAGACATGGTCACCATCATCGAACTTTAGTGGTCTCCGTATCCTATCAGCATATGAATTCTACCTTCTCTGTGCAGTATTATTCCTCTCTTTGATGATTAGAACCATCTCCGACGTAGCCTTCACCACCTACGGTCCCACAAGTGCAGAATCCCCTTGGTCATTCCAGCACATAGGTGATCGGCAAGGTCGGCCATAATGTGTCTCAAAAGGTTCCATCCTAATGACGGAGTGGTAGCTGTTTTTGTACGCAATCTCTACCAAGGGTATTTGATCCTCCCAGTTTCCAATAAAGTCGAGGACTCTTGCACATATCATGTCCTCGAGATTTTGAATAGTCCTCTCAGTCTGACCATCTGTCCGAGGATGGAAGGTGGTGCTCAACCAAATATGCATCCCGAAAGCCTCATACAACACATTCCAGAGCCGAGAAGTGAAATGAGAATCTCTATCGGAGATGATCGTTGATGGAACACCATGAGGTCGTACGATCTACTATATATAGAGGTGTCACAGGCTCACTAATGAAAACTACTCTCTGATCAGTAGGACGTGGGCTCAATTGGTGATTCGGTCGACAGTCTCCATGATAGAGTCATGTCCTCTGGATGTGCGTTGATGTCCGGTCCCGAAATCCATGGATATCCTGTCCCACTTCCACTCTGGGACCTCAAAGGGATGAACCAAGCCTGCGGGAACCTAGTCCTCTGCCATCATTTTATGACAAGTTAGGCATCCTGAGACCAACTCTACTAATGCCTTCTTCAAACCTGGCCACTAGTGCTGTCGTCGAAGGTCTTTATACATCTTTGCCACTCATGGATGTTCCTCTAAAAGAGATGTGTGAAACTCTTCCAACACTTCCTCCTGAAGTGAAACTGGTACCATGGTACATCCCATGAAGTGAAAGACATGCTCATCACCTTCAGAAAATCCATCAGGTGTCTGCCCTATGGATATCTGAGCATGTCGCGTCTCACAGTCAACGTCTCCACGTTGTGCCTCCCTGACTCGCTGATGAAGTGGAGGAGTGACGTTGAGAGATAGCAAAAAAGGATGCTCCGTCTCTATCCACAAAGGATAACTGCAACATGGCCAGCTACTCCATCGCCTCTCCTAACAGCTGAATACCTGATCTTCTACTGAGGGATCTTCTACAATGATCCTCTTCCCAGGATTATATACTATTTCAAAGTCATAGTCCTGGTGGAACTCAAGCCTACACCACTGTCTCATGTTCAGGTCCTTCCGTGAGAAGAAATACCTGGGACTTTGGTGGTAAGAGTAGACTATAAAGTGTTCGTCCATAAGATAGTGGTGCCAAATTTACATGGAAAATACCACTGCTACTAACTCTAGGTCATGGGTAGCGTAGTTCATCTCTTGATGTCTCAACTATCGAGAACCATACGCGATCACTGCTCGCTCCTACATCAGGACACACCTGAGTCCGGTCCCTGATGTGTCGCAATAATCTACGTAGCCAACGCCCTCATCCGGTTGCCTCAAGATGGGCACACGAGTCAACCACTACCTCACCTCCATAATTCTCTACTGGCATCTCTTTGTCTAAAATAATGGTTTCCCATTCTTCATCAATGCTGAAAGCGGTGTTGCAACTCTGGAGAACTCTGGAAGAAACCTCCGATAGAACCCATCCAACAACACCCTGATATTTTTAGTGATTTATTCTTTTTTAATTTCATTTATGTTTTATGATGTATGCTACAACAAAATTATATTGTGCTATATGCAACATCGTATTAGCTTGCAGTATACGCAACACTATTCTTGGCTCATGTTACACAAAATTTCAAATTTGTGTTGTAGAAATTATTTTAAGCAACATTAAGTATATATTTTGTTTAATGTATAAATGAAATAAGTTTTGAATTATTTTATAAGCAATACCAAAGGGATCTTGCACTACATGCATCCCGGACTTGTCTTGCATTACAGGCATTCACAACATTCCTCAATAGCGTGTGTAGTACGTAATACCAGGTTTCACTAAACAATGATATATTGTTATAATATTATAATGGACTAGTATTTATGAAAATTATTAACTAAATTTTAATTTTAATAACATTATTTTTCATCTTAAACATTTTCTAGAACATGGTATGAGAAAAAAATAAAATTTTAAGGTAAAATAAGTATTTTAAAAAAAAGCAGTTTGGCCGCCTTTTGATGGAGCATCCACTTTAAATCTAGTTTTTGACATGTTTATAAGTTCAATTTGAAAGAATAAATTTCTTATTTGGATTCAAGATGTAAAAATTTACTTTGGATTAATTTTTCATATTATTCTGATAACTTTAATATTTTAATGATTAGTAAAAATACGCTATGTTTTAATTATAAACATCTTTTTTCATCGCAATAATTTATATGGTTAAATTATAATTTTGTATGTTTATAAATTATAAATTTAATAAATTTTTACCATTTAATATAATGTATGTCAATGCCATTTATTTTACATTGAATTAATATGAAAAATCATTTCCATCTTTGGAAATGTTTTAACTTTTAAAACTCATTTTCTTCACAATGGGATTAATTTTAAATTAATTGCGGGAACTTTTGTGTTTTTAATTTTGAAAAATATATTCCAAATTTGAGTTCAGTGGGTCCAAATTATGTTAATAGGTAACTTTTAATTTTTTTTGATATTATGAATAGTAACTACGATAATTTATATTTTCTGTATTTAAAGGTATATCAGGTGATTAAAAGTAAAAATAAGATTATAAAATTAGCCTACCACCTTACAAAATTGTATTGGAAGACTGAAATTCGACCCATATAAACTAATGGTCGGAATAGATTGTTTTTATGGACTTTTGACCATCAAAATAATTTAATTATTAATAAAACCAAAGAAAGTGACAACATGTCACTCTCTTAAATCTTGTAAGTAAAATAAATTTAATTTAGTGATATTCTTCATGCAACATCAAACATGAATACTATCCAGAAATCTAATAAAATTATCTACATCAAGTGAATTTATTTAGAATTTTTAGGGATTAAACAATTATCATTAATGGTGACACAATAGTGATGTTGAAATTATTTTATTGATTGATATATCAAATAAATGGTTTTAAAAATATTAAAAAGTTATTATATAAATTATTTAATGTGCTCCACTAATTTTTTAGATAAATATTACATGATATGAGTCTATTAAATCTTTTAGTTCGAACATATCGTCGGTGAGGATTTTATTTAAATTTAAATAAAATAATATTGTCAAAATTGACACTATTGTTATTTTATAAAAAGAATATAATATAAAATTGTTTAAATATCACAATTACATTTAAATATTATAAAATAAAATTTATATTGTCTAAAATGTCATAAATTATCCAATTATGGATAATTCACAATACATAAGTAATTATTTCTAACAAAATAGAATTTAGAATCTTTTTTACCACAAATAAAATTAAATAGATTAAATAAGGATAAATAAAGTTGATAATGTTTAAAATAAATTCCCAACATGTCTACATATTATTGGATGATGATATTACAACCATATATCATCTATGTTTTGGATTTGAGTCATTTTTTGATGTTTTTATGTGGGGTTTGAATTTATTATAAAATAATATTTCTTATAATTCCAATGGTGCCCCTCTCCTCCTTTATAAAAGGGAACCTTCTCCCTCTCCTCTTGAAACAACTTTGAGCCTTCAAGATCGTCCAAAACCTACCAATTTCTCTTCTCCACTTCTATAGAAACATAATAGAGGTCTTTTTCTTCTTTAATGACCAAATTTACTGCCCTAAGAGGAGGTTAAGAAGAGGCGTGTCAAAGAAGTGGTAATATACATTACCGATTCCTTCCAATTTATTTCTTCTTCTACTTCTTATTATTTATATTTTTCAAAATAAATTAATAACATCAGTATCATTAATATATTGATATGTTATTATAAATATGAAACAACTCTATTTCACCTTCTATCCATACTATGGAAAATGAAATCATCCCGCGTGTGTACGTACGAAATAATGTCTCCACGCCGTGGTGTAATATATTTTTCCACCATCACCTTACATGGATGGGTATATTGGTGTAATAAATAACTATATATAGTTATTATAATATCATACTTATTTATAGATATTATATCATCCTCTCCAATTCAATTCAATATTTATTGGAATGATATCATCACTCGTGCGTACGTACGGATTACCGTCTCCACGACACGATGAGATTCATTTTCCATGTTGACCACTAAAAAATTATAATAAAGATTATATTATGATTAACAATGAAATATATGACATGATAAAGCTATTGGATATATATATATATATATATATATATATTTCATCTACTTACTTCCATTAATGTCAATAAAGAAAGGAAAACAACGTTCATGCGTATGTACGACCTACTGTCTCCATGAATGGTGTTTTTTATATAATTTATCTATATAATATATATATATAATGAATATATATGATATATAAATCATTATTTACATTCTGTATGTAAGTAAATCATTATATAAGAAATAATAATATCAAGAACAACACGTCCAAACACATACGATAAATTAAACGATTTTACCCAAAACACTACTTGAACATTTGATTTAAAATAGAATGGGTAATATAAAGTCATAAGTGAACCATATATGATATAATAACAATGAAATATTACTCTATAATAAGTAAATGAAATTATTTAAATAATTATACAGGAGGTTCAGTTACGTACGAATCATATCGGACCTAAGGTAAGGGATAATTGTTCCAATCTCGTACTTATCTGAGATTGTTTATTCGTAAGAATTTACTGGTGTTATTGTTATCATGCATGTCCATGTTTAATAAAAAAAATTCATGTATGTTTAATGAAATTTTACCCATTTTTTACTTTTACCACATGTTAGGGAAGAAATGTTTCTTTTGTATACCGTACAAGGAAATTTTTGAATTTTCCGACAAAAGTACGAGGAGAATGTTTTTTTAACGTATATGACATGAAGTGATTTTTTAGGTTCCATAAAACCTAATTTTCATGAATATTCCTATACAAGATTTAATTATTATTTTTATCAATATCTTTTTCTTTTAAAATTTCATGTAATTTTGTGAAAAGAAAATGATTTGGAAGAAGAAAAGATAATTTCCTCAAGAATTCATTTCATGTGTTTTATCAAAACTATTTTCTATCTAAGATGACATTATTTAGTATGTTTATGTTTCAAGTATAATGTCTCTATTATTTAAATGGTCTGATTCTTCTAATTATGAAATGTTTTCAATTTGTTTTATATTGATTACATTATGATTGGATTATGTCTATAAAACCAATTTTATTTTTTTGGGTTATGATGAATGATTTATGTTTATTTTGTGGTACAAGTAAAAATGATTTCATTGTCAGATGGGTGGAACTTATATCTCCCTCAAATGAAATAGGAAAAGATTTATATCTCATGATATAGACATTGATGGAATTTAAAGTTAATACAGTTCATTGATACAGGACTGGAACAAGGAGTGAACTCCATTCAGTGAGGGACTTTGACCACTAAGATCATCTTGGAAGCAATGCATTGGATAATATGGAAATAAAATCAACTTCTCAATGGTTTTCCTCAATTAAATATTTTATTCCCATGCTATTTTATCATGATTGATGTTCCTTTATGATCTATGACTTATTTTCTTTCAAGATTTACTTCACAACTCAATATTTTTATGTTTAAACTTTATGTTCAGGTTTTGAAGTTCAAATGTATACGGTTTGTTTTATTTTCTATATGCTTACACTTACTGAGCATTTGAGATCACCCATTATATGTTTTCTTTTCCCCATCATATAAAGAATGGTTATAGGTAAAAAAGGAAGATATTTATGGGAGATGTTGACGATCTTTCCCCATGATTAGAAGATTATGTTAGGAGTTTCCAATAACACTAAACAATTACAGTCCTTGTGTGTTGGTTTTTTATGTATTATGTATTCCGAAAATGTAATGTAATATTCATGTATGTCATTATTTAGGTCTCTACACATCCAGTTCCTGAAAACTCCATACCTATGTCACACTCCTGGGTGGCTCCCAAGAAAGCACTACCTCAATCTTTGCTAGATCTACTGTAACTCCAGCTACCGAGATGACGTGTCCCAGAATAAGTACCTCTCAGATCTAGACCTGCCCCTTCGAGAGCATACTATAAAGCTGGTGATCTCATATTTTGTTTAGTACTACCCATTAATGGTAGGAATGATCCTACTCAGTAGTCGAGTAGATCAGTATGTCATCGATGGAGACTTCTACAAAATGATCAAGATAAGGCTGGAAGATCATGTTCATTAGACTCATGAACACTAGTGCAGAGTTGGTTATGCTGAAGGGAATAACCAAGAACTTTTAGTGGCCATACCAACACGTGGAGATCATCTTATGCAGATCCTCATCTCAAACTATGAGCTAGTGATAGGTTGATATATGGTTTATCATCGAGACCCATCGAGATTCCTTGAGTTGATCAAAGAAGACATCAATCCTATGGAGTGGGTACTTATTCTTCACGGTCACCAGGTTCAGGCTCTGGTAATCAACACACAGACTAAGCTCCCATCTGCCTTCTTGGTGAACAAAATTTGGGATGCCCAGGGTGAAACACCAGAACGCATTAACCCCTTCCCCTATAATCCTCCAGTTATACCCGCAGCTCACGGAGCTCGGCGGGAGAAATCCGATATGCTGGAGTAGATATCAGTGTCGTCTTGGGGTATAGGTAAGTTGTGAAGTCCACCTCTCTTTGAGAAGGTAGTACTGGAACAACGTCAGGGAAAACATCTACGTACTGATCCACCACAACAAGAAAACTGGAACTCCACATATCAACCGCTCCGAGAATGATGCTAGATAGCTGATGTGTTATCAGCTGGCCCCTCCTCGGGGTATGTCCATCCTATGCTGCAAAGGCTCCCTTCTCCCTGGTGAAGGTAAACCTCATCCCATCCTCGTGGATACACCACACATTCTGCCAAATATAGTCAATCTGAGCATTAACTATGGACTAACAGTCCATACCCAAGAAGACGTCGTAAGGCCTCAACGCCGCTATGGGGAGATCCTAGCCGAAGCTCTCGCCTCCTACAGAAAGATCACACTTCCAGCACCAGTGCGTAATCATCGATTCTACTCCCATATGAGTCTCTAGTCGTATGGATCGAGCCAAGGGCTCCGTCAGAATCTCCTTTCTCCGAACGGGGGAAATGACAATAAAATAATGACTATAAATTGTGTCTATAAGTACTGCAACAATGGTGGAGTAGACACTGATAGTACCTCGAATCATTTCAGGTGCACCGTGGTCATAGGCCTAGAATACCTAGAGATGAGACCTCCCCTGTCTGCCAGCTCCCTAAGGTTGGGGTGGACCTCCTGGTGGTGGTGGTGGTAGGGCCTCAAATCATCATCCACCACCTACTACTCGACCATCTCCTATTTCACTTCCTCCTACTCCTCGAAGACCACCACAGTTGATCCTATGCCTCTACCTGGGAGGTCCCTCTACTGCCTGATGCTCATCTTCCTAATGGGTCGGGCAATCACGAGCCATGTGACATTGCCCACCGCTTGCATAGCACTTCCTGCTCCACGTATGGCTGGCTCTATCTCATGTGCCCCGCACAACCAAACCGGTATCCTAGGGTCTCCCACCTGATGGCCTGGTCCGCTTGGACCTTGGTGACATCAGCCTACTTCCAGCTACAGAATACTTTGCTACGTGTCACTCTATGGTTGGTCTCGCTGCTGGTTTATGCTCAGCAAGAAAACTCTCCACATGAAGGGCTTGCTCCAGCACACCCTCCTTCATTAGGATGTTGAGGGAGATCATCGAAGCCCTAATCTCATGCTAGAGTCCCTACTCAAACATCAGAGCCCTGAATAGTGGTTCTCATACTATATCAATGGAGTAACGTGAGAAGTCGGTGAACCTCACTGAGTACTACTCTACTGTTATGCTACCCTACTACATGTGATGAAACTTTTAAATCCACATCGCATGAATAGTGGTCGGAACAAACACTTACTGGAAGAGACTCTCGAAGTCTGCCTAGAGTAATAATGCCTTGTCATGCACCGGGACCATCAGGATCCACCATCTGCCTACTGCTACTTGCAGGAGACTCGTGGAAAGGATCAACATGAGGTCATCTAGTGTCCCTACCAATCTGAAAACTCTCATGACAGCCTCCATACAATCCCCACCTGCCAGTGAGTCCATCTCATTCCAGAACCTGGGAGGCCTCTGATGCTGGAACTTGTGCAACTGACTCAGATGGTGGGTACTCTCTACAGCAAGAGATGGTGGTAGCATTGGCCCAGTGGGTAGTGGTACCACTAGTACCTCCGTTGTGATGGGGCCCTGCACTGAGGCCTTTTTGCTCGGTGGGTTTCCATCTCGTACAAAACGGAGAACCCAAGCTGGCTGCCTTTGTGGGGCATTCCTGGAAGAAATAGGTGTGCCACGCTTAAAAAAATATACATGGTGAGCTGAGAAAAAGTAATCATTAAGAAAACTTTTCAAAGGACTCACACGTGCATTCTGGGTTTTCATGCACTGAGTCAAAAATCTGAAGTGAGAGTCATATTGTATGGATACGTCGGCCGCTGCACCAACACTGGTTTCCCTAAACTGATAACCACACCCAAAACACTTAACACTATTTCTGCTGATAGAATCAGAGTCACTGTTCTGTGGTATAACCAACTAATCTGATACCAATTTTTCATGACCCATCCTTTGGGCATGTGTCGTGACTATCCCATGCTTGCCTTCCATATGCCAGGGGCTGGCGAATGGCACCAAATGTGAATTACCGATATAAGGGAAGGGATTTCATTTAAACCTATAACACACACAGTATGAACATAAGCAGTAGAAGTAGAAAGAACTAATATTGAAAATAAAGATGTTATGAAAGTATGTTGTATAATATACAAACCCAACTGAACAACATGTACAAGTACAATTAAAAAGGGAAAAAACTCTCTTGGATCATCCTCCTAGGATTCCAACCTGAAGGGAAGGTACCAAACTCGAACAAATCGTCCCTAGGGTATGTATCGTCTAGTCCAGCATCGAGTAGTCTCCCATCCATTACCCTCAGCCTCGATCACTGCAGACTGTTATCTGCACAGAACACAACATAGTGTGGGCGAAGCCCATTGAAGGGTGAGTAAAAAAAAAATCTGTAGGGGACCTCGAGACCCAAAAGGTCACCCTAAATCCACTATGTATTATCAAAAGAATAATGATAAAATCTCAAAGTATCATCCAGAACTACTTAGATATATACCCATAAATATACCTAAGTTACTTGTCAATGTCCGGCTCTAACTCTCGAGCCCAAGCACAAAACAGTCCATAAAGGAAGTAAAGACAATCACCACGATGTTAATGATTGAAAGAAAATACTCATATCACACATGTATACAACACAAGAAGAGGGTAGAGATGATTAGATGTAGACTATGTATCATATTTTCTGTCAAACCCACATAGGATCCTGGAACAATATAAGTGATGTCAAACCCACGTAGAATCCTGGTACAGAAGTCATCATAGTCGAACCCATGGAGGATCCCGTTACAGAAGTCCCCAATGTCGAACCCACAAAGGATCCCAGTATAATAGTAATCTCTGTCGAACCCACAGAGGATCCTGGTATAGTATCATCATGATTGAACCCATGGAGGATTCAATCATCTCAGTCGTAGCCATCCCTAGGGTTCCCGCACACAACTCGCTCGATTCCGGGAGGGTCTGCTCCTCGATCCAAATGCCAATACATCAACTACCACAAGGTCTTGAGTTGATGTATCTTGTAGTTGCGTTTCATCAAAAGGAACCCAACGCGACCGATGATGTGTCAAATGGACGCCCGGTCAGTATGTTATTAGAATTTCTGTTCCAGGGGACCTGTTGGTTTTTAGGCTCAATACAACCCAACCATATCCCAAAAGTGTCTAAACCTCAAGTCGAATATGCAAAAATAATCTTCTTGCTCCATGATTTCCATCGCCAAAAGAGACTAGTCAAACGAACACCTGTAGCCCATGTTATGGGCGTAATGGTGAAAATAATCATAGCTGGTCAGAACCGGGGTCTGACCCGGTCTGCGAGCCCGACCCGGTCCAAGGGTGCGGCCTGACCTGAGTGGTCGTCCCGGCCTGAGTGGGCGGCCCGAACCAAGGAATCGGCCCAACCCAAAGGTGCGGCATGACCCGAAGGTGCAGCCCGACTCGTGGAAGCCCTGCCAGCTAGCGACTCGGCCTCTGGCAGCCCGCGCGGCCGGCCGGTAGGTGGGCCTGTGCGACTGACCTGCCGTGAATGGGGGGGGGTTACACCCCCTGGGATCCTGAAACAGCCCGCACAAGGAACCTTACCTTGTCACTGCGGGAACCGTAGGGTCCTATCTGGCTCGCACCGACGACCGGCTCAATCTGCTTCCCTTTCCTATCTGTCATGGCCTAAGGTTGTGGTCTAGCTCCACCGGCGCGGCGCGACGGCGCTGTACGCCTCCACCACAGATTGTGCTTGCCGCGACCTTCTGTAGCACCGACACAGCGCGACGATGCCGCACCCCTTCGCTACGGCCCAACTTGGTCGTAACCCATCTTTCCTTCACGTGCCACGATGGTGCAGTGCCGTTCCGGTGACTCGACGGTCTTAGGCTACCGGTCCCCATGTCGTCGGCCTGACGTCGGCCGTTGTTTTCTTCTCCCATCGTCAACCACAAACAGGACAAAAAAGAGGAAGGTTCGGCCGTGTCGGTGTGGTCTGAATTCCCCCATGTTACGGTGATATCATTTGGTTGAAAAACCATAATTTCGACGATGTAGAACATGTACAATAATTCGACACCCCTACCTTGTAATCGGTGATCGCTTGAAAAAGTCATGGGAATGCATCTTCGTTCCATTGACGACTGTATGAGATGACGTCGTCATTTCCGATGTTCTTCATCAGTGGCGTCTTCCCTTCCCCCCCCCCCCAGTTGGAGAGGGAGAAGATGACGTCTTCATTCTTCGTTGGAGATGGGAATTCTTCATTGGACATGATTTCATTCTTCAATAATCTCCAAAGTCTTCTCTCAATGATCCGAAAATGAATGTTTCCAACCAACCAAAATAACATAATAGGCTATACTATTATTTTGTTGTTGGAACAAATTTCAAATAATTTCATATAGATTAATTAATTGAGGCATTAACTAATCTTTAGGTGTATTGGCACCATTATGAAGGAGGGTGGATGGTTCAATATTTAATTTGGAGTTACAAGGTTTAAAGGGGGGTTAAGGTGGTTTGATGCTTGTGTAGGCCCCAAATTATAACATCCTCAAATGGAAGGTTATGTGTAGGTGGGCCCCTCCACTAGCCTTCCCATTCATGTACTAACTACCACCTCAAATAAAAATATAGGTAACACATATTTTTATTTAGTTTAATTAAAAATCCCCAAAAACTAACTTCAAATCTCGATAAAACACAAAATGCGGTAAAGGTCTCCTTAAGCGAATACATGTGTTGCGAGTTCAACAGTGTACTCAGATATAAATTTTGAGCATTGGTTCAGAAGATATAAAATCCTACTCATACGTTTTTTGAACGTACCCGAAAAAACATCTGAAATTGATTCCGGGCACACCGGGCCTCAGAATCAAGCGCTGTTAGAAACTGCGGACTCGTTAAATTTCCATGTATTTAACAAAAAAATTTCAACTTATTTTCCATGTCTTTACAGATGAGTGATATAACCTGTTTTCTTTATCAATTTCTCATAGATTGATAAAAATATTGATATAAAGTGTATATATAAAATATTTATGATTTTTTTGGAATTATAATAAATCATTTACCTAGTTACCATGAGATATGTTTAAAAAAGATAACGCCACTAATGTGTAAATGTGTACTACTTCATCCATGAAGCGATGTGATATGTTTCTCATTTTATATTTACATGGATATTAATCAGGATTGAATTAATGAATATATATGAGACCACTTTTATATTTATTATAAATAAAGGTTATATATTTTCTACCATTATTTTGTTCTATCTGCCAAAAAAATAGAAGCATTGTTTATGCGTATGTATAACCAACCGTCTCCATGAATACTATAATTCATTTTAGGTATATAAATTATTTGGATGAATATAAATTTGTAAAAAATTAATGTATATTGAATTTATATTATTTTTATATTTGGAAATTATGGAAGATTGATAAATATATAATTAGAAAAACCATTAAAACAATAGATACATAAAATAATGATGATTTTACCACCAAAATTTATTTAAACAAAAAAATTAATGAAAGGAAAATTACATGTCATTATTAAATAATATGTGGTATTTTATATCAGAGTTTGGTTGTTTAATATATTTTATGTGGACATATATTTTTATCTATAATTAATGAATCTGTGTGAAGGAACACATTATACGAGGTAAGAGATTTTGGTCCCACATTTATTTTAATGGGACAAATGGAATATTGACAAGAAGATTCTTTAGTGGGGTTTTTAAACATACAAGGAATCTACTTAATTATTATTCTCATGAAATCAGGCATATAAATATCCATATTTGGTAAATTATTGCTTGTGTATTATGATTAAAAACATAACATGGTGGTCATGGGTTTATGGTACAATCTCAATGTTTATCACAATTGTTTATGATTATGAAATTAATGATGAAATATTATGATCTATATCTCACGAAACTATTTAGTTATCTTATATTATAGTTATTTAATGAAATTATTTGTTTTTATTTTTATTTAATCATCTTATGTTTTGTAGAGTGAAAAATCATTTTTTAGGGAAATGAGATTTTATTTTTCTCTTCCGTCAAAAATTAATTCACTACTATGTCCTTTTTATCTAAAAATGATCTCAAGATTGTTTATACTACTCAATAAATATTGTGAATATAATAATACAAAATTTCATTATTTTTAATTTTGTTCTAAAAATCATGTTATTTAAATTTTTTTTATATGAGGAACATTTGACTTTTATTAAAAAAAATTAGATGGAATGTTTGTTTAAAAGTCTAATTCATGAAAATAATTTCACAACATTATGAAAAATAAATTATTTAATTCATCATTAATGGTTTTCTGGAATAATTTGAGAGAAAAAACATTCTTAAATAATTAAAGATTATTTAAGAATTTAAAGTATTCATTTCAAAATGTAAAGTACAATTTATTCAGTACTATTTTAATGACATTTAATGGAAATATTTATCATAAATAACAAAAACCATTATCATTTCATATTTATTACTATTTATATGATCAAATGGTACTAAAAATTTTTATTATCTAAATTGTTTTTTATTATAATGATGATATGTTTATGAAACCCATTTATTTTTTTAGGATATGCTGTGTTATATTAATGAAATGTATATGAATCTTTATTTTATATCATATATTATTATTTGGTTATAAGATTAAATTTTAATTATTTTAAGGAACACATATGTTTGGTTTTAATTATCTGACTTGTGGGATGACAATTATATATCCTAACAATGAATTGTGTGACGTTTTATATCTCACGAGATAACTATTGGAATCTTGTTTTCATAGTTGATCATTTTGGCTAAATATAGTATTTTTTGTGATATGATATGATTGGCCTAGTATTAGAATCTTCTCTATATTCTTAATCCACTATGGGAATGATATGATAAAGGAGGATCTATCATGGTATGGGGAATATTTGTGGATTCTAGGACGACTAAAAATTAATTGTTATAGTAGTTAACCAATATAAATGAAATGATTTCTATAGTTACGATGGTTCCAAAATTACAAGGATTGAAAATATGGTTCATAAATTATTTCTGATGATTTCTCCATCTTATGACTCACGTATTTGAAATAATAATGTTTTATTCCTTGGAACATGTTTATGATCCTTTCACAATTGTGTGTGAATTTGAATATTATATTCATGATGCCATACCCTTATTCTTATCAAACACTTTCATAAGATCATTGATTTATATCTCCAAAATCTACAGTTTCTGCTCATATAATCTCAACCATTAATATGACTCATTTCCCCATGTTATGAAAAAATTAATTTTTTATGATTCTTCAAATATGGGTGCTAGTTTTTAAGAACATTTTCGTAGATAATTTATTTATCTTATATACTATTAGTTCATGTTTCTATATTTTAAAGGTATACTATCTATTTAATTTTGGCAAGGATCATTATGTTATTAAATTAATGTTCTTAAATTAATATGAGATATCTATATATGATAAGTGAATGTATGAATATAATCATTCAAAGGGAACGAACAAAATCTCGATAATATTACATGATGAGAGTGAAGTATTTCTTTCAAGAATACCCTACAAAATTTGGTGCAAGTTCATTGTATACGTTTTTTTAAAAAAATATTTATAGAAGATATTTAATTTTTTAGGTCATTAATTGTGTTAATATATAACACTCAAATTTTATAGTTTTAAAGGAAATATTGATTAGTGATTCAATTATTTTTAAAATAACAAATAAAAGAATGAAATTGATAAATGGAGTTGATTGTATTTTAAAATCACATTGATGAAAAATATTTTCAAAATTTTCTTAGGTATAGAGTGTAACATAAATTTATTGACTTAGAGTAGTGGGAAGAAGATTTAGTTTTTTAAGACATTTTTTTTCAAATTTATACTTTTATACAAAAATACTAATCTAGGCAATGAGATTAAAATTTATAGGTTTAAAAATTCCTAAAATAGGTTTTCCCTATAGAGTCGTCCTGTCAAAAGTTTCAAATTTATGGGGTTGTTTTTTATAAAATATAATGGTTGAGATTGATTCTTGTAAAACATATTTGTATTGTGACATCATGATTATTAAGCAGTTAATTTTTATGTAAATTGAGAAATAGTAAACACGAAATCTATGAAGTAAACACCAAACTTGTCCAATTGTTCTTTTGAAAGATTTTAATGAATGATTCATATGATGAAGAAAGTGTTCAATATGTGATAAAATTATTCATTTATCTTGTGGATATATAGAAATTAGTTCTAGTAATATTATTTTATTTGGGTATATATATGTCTTAATTCCAATAATTTGATAAAATATGAAAATAATAAATGAAGGTAGTTAGCCATGGTGGGAATCATCAACATCAAAATTATAATGGTGTGTTAAATATTTTATCTACTATTATCGTAGAGGATATATTATCAAATGAATTGGTGAAATGTATATTAATTTCTTATTAGAATTAATTAAATGTATTATTTAATTTAGAATCAAGGCATTATATTTATTCCAGAAATTTTTAATGTAAAATTGAAAAATCACCTCAATAATGAGTGAAATTAAATCAAGAAAATATTATTCTAATCCAGTATTAAGAAAATAATGATTTATAGGACCCCTCGTATTATAATTTGTGGAATGTATTTTCCAGTAAATCATTTTTTCATTCCTATTTTTTAGTTTGTTGTAGTTTGGTGTATGGACTGGATTTTAGTATATCATTTTAGGTTTGTTTTTAATTATGAGGAGGTTATATTTAATTTAAATAAGGAATAATTTTTTTTATATAATATTGACTTCATATTAAAGAAAATATATGAATGTGTTAGTAAATTGATTAATAAAAGAAGTCAATGTTAACTATATCATGTAATTAAAAAACAATTCAATTAAATCAGTGATGTACACATGGTAAAAGAATCTATCGATTTCATTATAAATTATTTTAGTAGAATTATTCATTAATAAGTGTATAAAATTACGTTTTTCATAGTTCCATAAGCTAAGACAATTTAAAAACTCTATTATCAATTTTCCTAAATAGACTTATTAGTATTGAAAATTATGGTACATAAGTTTCATGATAAGGTTTTCATTCATCCTGGAAAATCACCGTGGCGTGACCATAATATTTTAAAAATATGAATAAATATTAATCAGTATTTTCATTGATTATATATATATATAAATATTTTTTTGATTAAAATAATTTCTTTTTTACCTCTTATTCATGACTTGTTTGATCCAATATATGGTGAGTATTATTTTTTCCTAGATTAGCCTTAGGTTATGTTTTCATCTTTTGAATTTAATAGATGACAATATTTGGATTAAAATATATTGAACTGGTTATGGACACTGTGATATTATGAATATTCTATTGGGTTTGAAGACAGAACCATTTATAATTATTGATTTTGTAAATACTGATTCCTATGATGATTTGGATATATTGTTGGATGTATTTATTAATGATATCATAATATATTTTATTTGTTATGAGGATCATGGTAATAATCTAATTATTGTTCTATATACCTAAAATAATAATATGATGAAGGGAATATTTGGATAATGTGAATTTTTCTGGATGTATATTTCAGTCTTTGGGATTTTTGTAACTTATGAAAACATAACTGTTTTATCCTTCTAATAATAATGTTATAGAAGAATGTAAATGACAAGATACATTAAAAATGGGTTTCTTCTTGGTTTATAGGGTTCTTATAAATTTTTTCCTTGAAATTTCCTTTTACATTGACCCAACAAGCACATTTTCATGAAATGGAGTCAAAATGTTTGATTCATGGATCGGTGGAAAAATATTTTCAGAAATAATAAAATATTTGTTATTTTCCAACTATTATCCCTAATAATTACATATGGTTGAATTTTTTTATAGTGTTTCTTCAAATATGGGGATTTTTATTTTTTATGAAACCTGATCTGGTAATTACATATTCATCATGAAAATTGATACCACATAAGGATAATTATCCAATGAATCACCTTGATGTTGTAAAATTAATTTTTCCTCGAAAAATTAGTGGGATATACTATATGGGATAAAATGTTACATAAACATAAATAAAATCATCCTTGAATATATATTTAATCAAAAATAGTTTAATATAATGACAAATTGATGGCTCAAATTATTATGGTGGAATAATTTTAGGACTAAATATCATCAAATTAAAGATTAAATGTTAGTACATATTTTGAGTGGAATGGAAATGAATAATTATGATTGACATGTTGGAAAAATGAACTAATAGTGAATTATTTAATTAATATCATTTTGTAATATTCATACACTGAAACCACTTCTATTTTTACTCACGTGTGAGTACAATCATCATTTAACTAAATATTTAATTAGTTTTTAGTGAAAGAACACGGTTTTCAGTAAATGGTTTAGTTTATTAAGGAAATCAAGTATTAATTTTTTTATTATTTATAAATAATGTTACATAATATATGTATATAATTTTATTATACATAGTAATTGTAATGGGGAAAATGAATTATCAAATAAATTATATAATTAAATATTTTTTATAAATCTTGGTTTCTCCAATATGAATTCATATATACTTGAATATTATTTGATAGAAGGAATGAAGAAAGTAACTTATAAATTTTTTGTGAAATGGTTGATCTATATATATTTTAATGTTTAATGATGACTATAAATTTGAATGATTCATCCATTACCAATACCTAGATGCAAATTGGAGAATATAAACACAGATTTCTTTGTGGGATTGCAAAATAAATATGATTGTAAAAAATAAATATGAGTTATTAATGAATTTTTACTAAACATATGAATTTTCTCTATATTTAATATAACATGTCATTAGATAATCATTATAAAATATCTCATAAATATATAATCATGTTATATGGAGTCACACTCTATATTTTTTTAGATCATAATCCATTATTTACATCAAATTTTTGGACTAGAATTTCAATTTTCTTGGATAATAGGTAATTATTAAGTAAATATTTCATCAACATTGTTATGGACATTTATAGTGATATACAATGAGTTTTTAGTATATTATCATTGATTATCCAATTTAAATAAAGAGTTGTTTGATTGATATTAATTAGTAGATGAATTGTTATGTAACAAAAGTTTTGTTTCTTGTATATAGATGAATCCATTTGAGTCCTTATAAGGAATGTGGCTTCAAAATCCAATATATTAGAACAATTATAGGTAAACAATATTGTTAGGAATAGAATTAGTGTAGATATGGTTGAAAAATTAATGATTATTCAACATCAACTAAGGGCATCTCTGATCAGGAAAAAAGATGTTTTAAATAAATGGGTGAATGATATTACATATCAGAAATGAGATAATGTATTTAATAAAATATATCTATGGAAGTCATTTGTGAATTTTTCTTCAAAATGAAAATTATGAACCTTGTTTATTAGCCTATATGAATTTTTTAGAAATTTGGATCAATTTCTTATTGAGCCTCCATAATCCATGTCTATCTTAAGAACATGAAATGATCAACATTACAATGTTATGAAAATATATACATGATTTTTCTACTGTTCTGAGCTTTGATGTAGATTATTTAGAAGATAATAATTTTAAATAGGATTATCCAATTTTCATTCCTTATCAAATATAGTTGTTATTATGTTGTAGATTTTCCCACAAGGTTAAAATGTTATGGAGGAAACATGTTATTTAATTATAATCATTGGTATCTAAAATCATTAATGGAAAAATTCACTCACCTATTTATAAATAAATACATTTTTAGGGAAAAATTTAATTATTTGGGGAATATCTTCAAAACATCGGCAATTTTAATAGTAAATCAATTCAATTTATTACTAATGTTTTTAATAATATAATATTGATACAAATTTAATACAATATTTATACCAAAATTTCTAGTCAAAAATATTTTTTTCCTAACCAAATTACATTCCATAAATTATATTTCATTAAATTATAGTATAATTACAAAATTATCTACTCTAAATTTATAGAAGAAAAAGATTTTATAGAAAAATTTTCATAGTAATCTTAAGGATAATTCTTTGTTTTGGAGGAAAACGTTTTTTTTTCTGAATATTGGGAATTAATTTTTTACTATATAGTATCTCCATTATGATATTTTAAAGATATATTAATGGATTGAAAGCCTATGAAATATACTTTTAGAAAAAAATGTATTAAATAAATTAAATTAATAAATTAATAATACAGTTTTTTAATATATAATCTGTTGTTGGGAATTTTAACACATAAATAATTTTTTTTCTCTAATAAACAAATATTTTTGATTTGTATCATTTAATAAAGTAATTAAAACGATCCGTTTAGATATTTATTGGTTTAAATGTCACATTTATATCATTTTTTAGCAATGAAAAAATAAATTTCATATGTATTAGAACTATATTATTTCGGTATTAATTCTTTTTTATTAATAAAAAAACATTTCATAATTGTGGTTCTCATTTCATTTTATGAATTTATATTAAAAATAATTTTTACCACATATTTAAATATAATCAACTAAAATTATTTTCAAATATTGAAATATAAGGTATAAATTATTACTAAGTTCCATTTCTTTTTTCCATTAAAATATGTCACCATTGTAAAACTAATCACCACAGAAAACAGGTTCAATGAAGAAAAGTGATTAACTATGAGATATAGTCTATAAATTATATATATAATCAAATAATATGAGTGAATTTGAACCATCAATATCTAATCAAATAAATTAGTTAATTTTGGACTAATTAAGATTTAATTATATTATTATATTATTGAACACATTTAATATTTAGTCGACTTCCACTTCCCATACCTATAAAATGGAATATCCTCTCCTCACTCATTTTAACACATTATATACCCTACCATAAAAAAATATTTAATAAAACATTTCCCCGACTCCATTATCCATGTCAAAGTGTATTTTGGATACCAAAAATACTATTTGATGAACCATTATGTGTTTTTTAGATGATGTTACATGAGGATGATATTTATATTATTTTATGCTTCATTCTAGTTTTGTTCTTCTTAAACCTTCTACAAGTAAAACCAACCTATAATAATGAAAATATTATTCTTAATATAATATATTATTAAAATATTGACTACAAAATAATTCTCAACTTTCTATCTTTCCATAGAATAATAAATAAATTGTTCGTGTGTATGTGTATACTACATCCTCCATGGATAAGATATTTCATTATTAATAACCACAACACATGGATGATTCTAAAGATATATTAGTTTAATAGTTATTATATTTGAAACATACATATTATTTTTTTAAGATAAAATAAAATAAAATTTATTGTCATCCAATCAATTAAAATATCTAAATGTCAAATGTGTGTGTGGAGACTACCAACCCCATGAAGCGACATATTTTATTTTTCATAACCACATTACATGGACAGTTATAAAATTGTATTTAATGAATAAATATGATTATTATAAAAATATTATTATTATGTAATGATTATGAATCCATTTGTTGACCTTATATGTCATTCAAATATCTAAATTTCTTGAAATAAACTAGAAAAAACATCCAACGTGATATAAACTAATTTAGTAACTAAATATAAAAGTTAAATAAAAAAATAAAATGATAAATACTTAATTAATAATGTTGAAAATTATAATTACGAATGTAAATAATATATTTTTATTATTATTCTAAAATTTATTAGGAAGTCATGGAGTGTCTCCAAAAAAGTTAATGAATATTTCTTCAAAACATTATTTTAAATTTCATTATGTTATTCTTTGACATACATGTCCTCTATGACCATGTTCTCATAAATAATTCTAGAATATTAAAATTTTTACTCAACATAAATGATTAACATAAATTTCAACTATATTAAAATAACATTATATTGTTTTTTAAAAATATAACTAATTATTTCTAAATGAGTTGTTTTTAATATCATTATATGTGCTTTTATATAATCATATTTTCAAATTTTTAAATTTTCCACATTTCCCATCTAATCTTTTTGTTCATTATTTAGAGGAATCAGGTTCATTTTTCTATTTTTTTATAATGGGAATCCAATACTTATTAATTTGGTTTTTTTTATATAGTTATCAAATGATATATACACCTCACCATATGTTTATGAGTTGTTTTAAAATGATTTTGATAATTTGATAAAAAAGAGTATTATAAAAAAACAGAAATAGTAAATAGGTTTTATTTAGTTAATGTTTAATCTAATCAATAGACGATAATATTTGAACCAAATATATATACCACAAATGCTTTTAATAATGATTTATTCTCAAGATAAATGATGATTGGAGTAATATGATTAATAGTTATTCCAGTTGAAATCAAACACTCGTGATCTTGTGTGAAAAATATGATATCCCTACATATGTCCCTGTTTTATCCATTTTAGAGATGTGTTTTAATGGTTTTATAGATAATTGTTTTATATAAATAGAGATTATGTTATAAAATGGGCTCAATGATTATTATGGGAGAAATGAAATCTTTTATATGGATTATCATGTTTCTCAGTGGAATGACATGCTTACATTCAATTTATATCCCAAAATGTGATTTTTTTAAAACCAAATGATTCTAATTGTTTTCCATAGGGTTTATGAATTACTAAGTACATCAACTATGAATCTTTTCCAGTTATGATGCACCATCATCAATAATGAATATTGTTTCACGAATGAAATATGATTATAAGCTTCTGAAAGTATATTCATGATAACATTACACTAATTTTATGTGTCCCATTTATACGTATTTTTTTATTAATTATATTAAACTCTAATACTACATGATCTTGGAAATGAAAAATGTTTTAATATAATTTCTTTAAAACATATCAATATGCATATATTTGAAGGAGTTATTATTTTCATAAAATAAAATGTGTAAAGAATAATATTTTTAGAACAATATTAGTTCATTTAGTTGTGTAGATAATAATTTGTTTTAATGAAATATTGTAAATTATATTATTTCTATAACCAGATCTATGTATTATGGTACATGTTTTTTAGGAAATAATATTTTAATTATCAAAAACCAGAGCTGCCATCCGAAATTCATTTTTACCCATTTTAAAAGTTATTATTTATTACCTATGAGATTATTTATGGACTAAAAGTTATGATTTAGCCCTATTACAAAATTTCAATCTGTAAATTAAAAATTATAAGTAGATTAATCTAATAAACATTTTATGTATAAATTTTTTTGATTATAATGGACAACATAATAATATAGAACATTATTATATAAATTGAAATAATTTGACATAAAGTTTTATTAATCATTATTTTGTATTAATTAAATATTATATAAGTGTTAGATTATTTTTTATACAATGGAACAATACATTAGATTCATCTTTTATACATTATTATTTAATTTTGGAAGATACAAATACACAATACTGAATGGTTTATATTTTGATATATATCATTTTTTAAATTAATTTTTTTAACTACATCCAATTAAATTTAGTTATACATCATATAAAAATATATTTGTTTTAAATAAATTGGTTTTATATTATTTCATTGAAGTTTATATATACAGAAAATAATTTATTAAAAATAATAATAAGTCCCACATAAAAAATAAACATTTTTAAAATTATTGTTTAACTAAATATTATATTTCTTTTTAATTATTTAATTTTTGTATTTTTATTATTTTAAATTGTCCAACATACCCATTCAATTAAAAAATAATCTGATGACCATATTTAAAAAAACACATATCGAACAATAATATTTCAATGACCATATATATTTCAATCATACTTCTCCTATATATCTAGTGTTAAAATCATTCATAAAACCATTATCCCAATAATTTACATCTCTATTAATATGTATATAATATTAAAAATTCTCATCGATATTATTATATATTCAATCTAGGAGATGGTCTTCTGATAAAACTATGAGGATATGTATTCTAGTTTCTTGGTCTTTCTATTTACTTGAATATTTATAAAAAATAAAATTTTATAAATAGTGTTTTATACTTTATTATAATATTTTACAAATTATTATATGTCATACTAATTTTATATCAGTATGAAATTTATAACGTTTTATCATATTTTAGTATATCTTGTGAATTAATGTATATAATATATTACTTATTTAAGGGACAAAATAAATTGTAAAATCATTGGGTGTTAAAACAATAAGATGAAACAGATAAATTATTTCATATAATCCATTTACTCCGAAACAGTATGAAAATATAAAATATGAAACTCACGAGATATATGATAAAAAATTGAAAATAAAAATTGTAAAAAATTAATACAACTCAAAAAAAAAATTTCCACACCATGTCTCATCCCAACCAAGAATATAAGAACTAGTGTGAAACCCAAGCCTCCTATAACGAACCAACCCAGGGAAACCTCAAACCAAACATCCGAAGAAAATTGTCACATAATCGAAGGGTGTTCCCGATCCCCACGGGCTGGTGACAATTACCTTGGAATCAAACAACAATCTAGACAGAATGATTAATACTGACATGAAGAAACACATGGAGGTTATTTATAACCAAAGTGAGAAGGAACAACAGAAAGTGAATAAATAATATACCATGACCGTAAGATAACAGTGGAAACAAAATGACATAAAAATTACTAAAAAATCCAAGATTCAATTCCAACTATAATGGAAACAACAATCAAATACTCCATGTTATGGTATGGATGAAATCCCACCATCTACTCAACTCATCAAACACAAAATCTCACCACCTCACTACAACACCGTACAATTACCCACATTGGAAGACATATATAGGTATTCACACCACCAAAGAGTTTTGCATGGTCTGTGGTAACAATCTCTATATGATCCCACAAAGGTGTTTCATAATAAGTCATTTTATAATATGTCATGAATACCAATTTAAGAAAAACAACTCATAATATGAAGTAATGGAGTTTTATAGAAAACATGGTAAACATTTCCACATTAATCATAGTTCTAAAAAAATTTGTATATCAACTAAAATCCCATTTCCTATACAATTAATCACAATTTTAAACAATCTTATCATGTTTAAAAAAGAAAGAAAATTAATTACATGAAAAAACAATGTTATCAACATTTTGGATCACTATATGTCATACTAGTATAATACATATACCATAGTCATTCAAGTGCACAATCATTCTCCTAGAACACAACCCTTGTATGAAGTGTAACAAATTTTAAGTAACCTCCCTAAATGTCAATATCAGTCCCCTACAACATGAGGCCTATGTAGCCGAGGACTTCCCGCCTGAGAAAAACAGGTGATAATCTAAAAAATAGAGATGATAGCATCAAGATAAACCTTTCACCAAAGTACCCAATGTAACCCATGTTCTCAATTTCACTGTTCAATTGAATTCATTGAAAAAAAAACAATTTCAAAACCATTTCACAACCCCATTTCAATTCATTGAAAATATCATTTTTCTACCCATTTATCTAAAACCCCAGATAACCCACCTATCTGTAAAAATAATTTTCAATATATACAAAAAATTCATCTAATTCCTTATTTAAATCTATTTATAATGTATGAAAAGTAATTGTAATAACAATAGACTATAGATGGAACCACCTATATCAAAACATGGGTTATATACAACATCAATGTGATACACGAAAAATTAAAACTCAATGATGTCAACGAAGGACCTGTTATCCCATACACACCTCAATATATATTCATTTTATAAAAATAGGGGTCAGTGTAAAAATAGAAATTCACACACCTCATGAAGAAACAACCATAGTACCACAACCATCAATGGAACAACCTTTATAATGAGATCGAACAGAAGATCTGGTAGAAGAAACTAAAAAACATCAACTAAAGCCATTGAGTCTGATAACGCACCACAAGGATGCTGCCATGTTCAATGAAAATGAAGAGATATAATGATCACTCAGACAAAGAGATACAACATAATCAAAAAAAATATCAAACATTGAATGGATCAATTGGGAAAGAAACATTTCTCCCAAAGCCACAGGAGATACTCCTTCTTTCGAGAGAAATAGTGAATTGGAAGCTGAATGGAAACATGAAACATAAATAGTGCCCTAAAAATTCTATTTTTTTTTGGAATTAAATAACCATTAAATCCTTTAAATTTCATTAAATCATTGGTGTTCATGTTCAAAAAAAAGAGTCGCCTTTGATTAAAATCATACCATAAAATTACTCATGTTGTGTAAATGCTCATTACATCGTGTAACCCTTCACGGTGTGAACCCTTCCCATGACATGGACACAAATACTATTTTACATCATGTAACCTTGTTATGTGGTGTGAAATACTTATTTATCTTATAACAAACACCAGTTAATAAAAGAGTCCACCAAATCTATGAATTAACCATTTTAGGTATCTGCAAAATCTATTCTCGACCCCACAATAAAATTTAAAAAACGAACATCATGATGGTGTTAATGATATACCTAACAAATCTGTAATGGGATGTTACAAAACTCCCCACCATAAAGACAATGCAGTACCCAGTAGTCATGATGATGATTTAATCCCTAAAAAATATTATGTGACTTCTCCATCATTTATAAATCATTTTCCATGTATCATGAGAATATGATCCTTGTTTTCATGAAACCCTAACAAATAGAATCAACTTCCCATGTAAGAATTTCACCTAAGAATAAACGATCTCAACTATTATTTCCAAGTACTTAATCATCAGGATCTAATTATATTTATTCCAAACTCAGAACACAAGTAAGATTTGGATGATACATCTTGAGTTGAGGAATATGTAAAACATCATGAATACCTATCTACTAAACAGAAAATTTTAATAGATGTGAAACCAACTCGAGCCACATAGAGACCTTATATGCTCCAAAAAATCATGGAGCCATCATTCCATATTTTTTAACCTAACAGATTCCCATCTGAGTATAATAATTCAAGAAAAACCCGTCAAAAATGGAAAACTCTAAATAATGATTTGGCTATGTATCATACAATGATTTCGACTTCGGGATAAAATCCGTTTTCGAAGTACATTCATAATATTTTATAATGTATCTACGTAACACCCAATGATTTTATGAGATATATTCTTTTTAATCTCTTTTATATATTCTGTTTTATGCTACACCAAGATTATCTTGCACAATACGTAACACCGTATTAGTTTTTAGTACACGCAACAATATTCTTGGCTCGTGTTACACACAATTTCAGGTTATTTAGGTAGAAAGTATTCTACACAACATTGAGTATATATTAAGTTCAATGTATAAATGAAATATTTTTTGATTATGTAATATGAAACCCCAAAGTATTATTTCACTACACGCAATCCTGACATTGCAATCATTGCACGCAAGAGCAACCTTCCTCAATTGTGTGTGTTGTACACAATACCATGTTTCACTAAATGAGATATTATTATAATATTATTAAGAACTAGTTGTTATGAATATTATTAACTAGATTTTTAATTTTATAAAATTATAATTCATCATACTCATTTTCAAGATCGTGGTATGAGAAAAAAATAATTTTTTCATGTAAAATTTTTATTTTTCAGAAAATGTTGTTTTGCCGCCTTTTGATGGCGCACTCATTTTAAATCTAATTTTTAACAAATTTTTATGTTAAATTTTTTACAAAATAAACTTTTTCTTGTGAATCAAGATATAAAAATGTATGTTGGATAATGTTTGGATATTTTTCTGATAGCGTTCATATTTTGATGAATAGTAAAAATATTCCAAAGTTTAATAAAAAAATCATTTTTCATCAAGATAATTTATATGGTTAAACTATAATATTGAATTGTTTTAAATTGTAAATAGAATATATTATTACAATTTAATATAAAATAATTCATTATCATTAATTTTACATTGAATTCATTGGTAAAAACTTTTCAATCTTTTGCAATGTTTTAACTTTTAAAACGTGTTTTCTCAACAGCGGGATTAATTTTAAATTTAATACTGAAACTTCTATGTCATGATTTTGAAAAAATGGATTCCATATTTTTAATAGTTATGTCCAAATTATGTTAATAGGTTACTTTTATTTATTTTTTGACATTATTAATATTAACTATGGTAATTTTTATTCACAATAATTAAATGTAAATCGATTATTTAAGGTTAAAAATAACATTATAAAATTTCCCTAACCCTTGTCAAAATATATTAGATGACTCAATGTCGACCCATATCACATAAGGGTCGAAATTGATTCATTTAATTCACTTTTGACCATGAAAGTAATATTTTTATTATTAAAACCAAAGAAAGTGATAATATGTCACACTTTTATATCTTATAAATGTAAAAATTTTATTTTACTGATAAAACTTATAAAAAATCGAATATAAATAAACTCCGGAAAGATAATAAAATTTTATACATCATGGGAATTTATTTATAATTTTTAGGGATTAAATAATTATCATTAATGATGACCCACTAGTGATGTCAAAATTATTTTATTGGTTGAAATATCTAATATATGGTACTAAAAAAATTAAAATAAATATGACATAAACTAATTAATTCTCTCCACAAATTTTATAGATGAATATAACATGTTAGGATTCTATTAAAGATTTTGGTTTGAATATATTTTCGGTGTCGATTTTATTTAAATTCAAATAAATGAATATTGTCAAAATTGACACAGTTGTTATTTTATAAAAAAAACTTTAAAAAAATAGGTTAAAAATCTAAAAATAAATTTAAAAATTATAAATTGAAATTTATATGGTAAAAAATGTCATAAATTATCCAATTATGGACAATTCAAAACACATAACAAATTATTTATAACAATTTAGAATTTAGAATTTTATTATGACATATAAAATTACATTGATTAAATAATGATAAATCGTGTTGATAAGGATTAAAATAAATTACCAACATGTCTAAATCTTATTGGTTGATGTGATTAAAACCATATCGCATCTAATATTCATATTGGAATCATTTTGGAGGTTTTTATGTGGGGTTTCAGTTTATTATAAATTAGTATTTTATGTGTTTCTAAAAGTTCTCCTCTCCTCTCTTATAAAAGGGAACCTCCTCCCTCTCCTCCTCAAACAACATTGAGCTTTAATGATCAGACAACCGCAGAAAATTTATCTTCAACACTTCCATATAAAAATTGTAGAGGTCCTTGAATTCTTTAAATACCAACTTTACTGCCCTAAGAGGAGGTTTAGAAGAGGCGTGTCGAAGAAGAGGTAATATCCGTTACTGATTTTTTCAAATTCATTTCTTCTTCTACTTCCTCTTATTTTGTTGTTTCATAATAAAAAAATGACATCAGTATCACTCAAATACTAATATGATATAATAAATATGATCCAACCCTATTTCACCTTCAATCCATCCTATGGAAAATGAAATCAACGAGCCTACGTATGTACGGCTTACTATCTCCATGACATGGTGCAATCTTTTTTTCCACCACCACCTTACATGAATGGGTATAATGGTGTAACGAATAACTATATAATGATATTATAACATTATAATAATTATGAGATACTATATCATCCTCTCTAATTCCATTAAATAATTATGGGAATGATATCATCGCTCGTGCGTACGTACCGATTACTATCTCCACGAATCGATGAGATTCATTCTTCAAGATAACCATTCAAGAATGATTATAAATTATATAAAATAAGTAATCATAAAATATATGACATATTAATGATCCTGGATTTATATATATGTTATTTCATTACATACATTCCATTTAATAAGGAAATTAAAACAGCATTCATTCGTACGTACGACATACCGTTTCCCTGAACGGGTATTTCGTTCCATTTATCGATTTATTATATATATAGATATATTTGGAATAATAATTATATATAAATTATGTTTTACATTTTGGAAGAATGTATTCATAATCTATGTACTCATATGAATAATTACAAGTCAAAACAAGGACGATAAATGAAACGATTTTGCCAAAAACACTACTTTATCCTGGAATTGACAAATGAACGGGTAATATAAAGTCATATGTGAATCATATACGATAATATAAATATTATTATGGTTCTGTTACATGTTAATAATATGTTTATACCCATTATATAGGAGTCTCGGACACATACAGAATAAATTGGACAGAAGGTAAGGGATAATTTTGCAATCTCATTTTTATCCGAGATTACTTATATGTAAGTATTTACTAGGGTTATATTTGTCATCCATATACAAAAACAATTATTTCCTTAAGTGTTTCATATTCATCCATGTATTTTTAAATTAAGTTTTACCCCCTTTTGACTTTTACTTTGGGTTATGGAAGAAATCTTTCTTTTGTCTACTATACGAGGTACTTTTTTACTTTTTCGGTAAATGTACCAAGAGATCGTTTTTTAAATATATACGATGTGAATGGATTTTTATAGTTTAATATTGCCTTTTTATCATAAATCTTAATCTAAAATATTTCATGATTATTTTCAATAAAATCCCTTTCTTTTAAAATTGTGTCACATTTTGTAAAAAGAAAATGATTTTGAAGTAGAAATGTTATTTCCCTTAAGAATTCATTTCAACTGCTTTGTCAATAGTATTTTCCATATAAGATGACATTATATAGAATGTTTTTGTTTCAAGTATAATGTCTCTATTCTTTACATGGTTTTATTTTTATTATGATGAAATTATATCGATTTGTTTTATATCGATTATGTCACGATGAGATGATGTTTATGAAACCCATTTTATTCATTGGGTTATGATGAATGCTTTATTTTTAGTTTATGGAACGCGAAATAATGATTTAATTATGAGATGGGTGGGATATGTATCTCCCTCTAATGCATTGGGTAAATATTTATATCTCATTAGAAAACATGGCTAGAAGGGAAAGTAAAATCTGGTTCAGTAATACATGACTAGAATGATAATTAAACCTGGTTCAGTAATGGACTTTGTCCACTATGATGGTCCTGGAAGCAATGCATGGGCTAGTATGGAAATCATGACATGTTCTTAATGGTTTTCTACAATTACATGTTTTTTCCCATGTTATTTATCATTATTAATGTTCTGTTATGATCTATGCCTTATGAACTGCCGAGATTTATGCCATTACTCATGATTTTGATGTTTTATGTTCTCGTTCTTACGTTCAAATGTTTTAGGTTTTTTTTATGTTCTCCATGTTTACCCATACTGACCATTTTAGCTCACCATTTTTTTGTTTTCTTTTCCCCATGATATAATGAATAGTTTTAGGTATGAAAACCAAAGGCGAAGATCTTTATGGGAGATGTTGAAGATCTTTCACCATGATTAAAAGATTATGTTTCGAGTTTCCAAATACACTAAACTAATACTGTCTTTGGGTGTCTGTTTTTGTCATGTATTATGTATTATGCAAATGTAATGTAATGTATCAGTATTTCATGATTTCGGTCTATACATTTGGTATCAGAGTGATGTTTTAGTCAACCTTTGGAAACCAGGATTCGAAAACATTAGTGAAATACATAGTGATATTTCTATGGTATGCCAAGGGATGTCTCTAAGGATAAGTATAAGTGTAGGTTTTAGTCCTAGAATTATAGCAACGATCATAGAATTAAACCTATGGTTTTATATATCGAATTTACTCCCTCTTTATTATGTTGTTTTCCTAGCATGATTTTTTCCTCTCACACTATTATTTTTGGGTTTTAGATATTGGTCGGAACACGAAGGAACCATGTTGATCAATGTAATGGACAATTCAATGATTGTCCTCCTGAAAAAAAATGTTATAAGAGATGGAGTGAAAAATCTTATTACTATACTGACACATGATATGAATAATTCTGGATATCCAAATGAGAAGAGAAGGGAACAATATTCTATTGAGTCCTTTATGAGGAAACATCCACTTTCTTTATGTGGGTCTTCTTATCCACTTGTTGTTGAACAATAGATCAGTACCATTGAAAATATATTTTCCATACTTCTCTGTTTAGAACATGAATTAGTCATTATGGCTATTTATAGTTTTGAAGGTGAAGTAGACCAGTGGGGGCCTATAATTAAGAATACGAGTCCCCAAGATGAAATTGAAAACATGGAATGGGATGAGATCAATAACTTTTTTTCAATAAGTACTTCCCTCGTATTCATCAAACAAAGATGGAAAAGGATTTCTATGAGCTTTTTCAAAAGGATGATGAATCAATTGGTATATACGAGGAGAATTTTACAAGGCTTGAAAGGTATGAATTTGGCTTTATCATCCAACCTGAAAGTAAAGTTGATCAATTCTTCAGTGGCTTGAAACCAGGTCTTCAAGTGGAATTAGCTATAGGAGACTTCAATAGCTATGAAGAAATTGATTGGTGTGCTATCAAGGTAGAACTGGTTGTTTGTGTAACATATCCATCTTATGGTTTTTAAATGAAACGAAAGATGGAGTTCAATGAAAAATATCAAAACTATGGTGAAAATAAGACAAATGTTTCGTTATGATCAAATTGTTGAAAGAAGCATGGTTGAGATTTTCATAAAGGGACTAGAAAATGTTTTAAGTGTGGAAAAGATGGTCATCGAGAAGCTGAGTTCTGAAGTAATGGGAAAAGGTAGATAATTATGTGAATAGAGAGAAGACTATAGAGAAATAACCACCAACACTTCAATTCTAAATGTGAAAGGAAATGAGTCATTATACTAACCAATGCCATAATCCAAGGGTTAATGATGATCGACATCAACAACATCTTAAGGAAAAGGAAAAAAGGGATGTCACATTCGATCACTATTGGAGATGTTGAGTGTGACAATGATGAGGTGGAATGATTAAGTGTATATGTAACGAGATACCAAAATACTGTTGTAGAAACTCATTTATAGTATCGTGGAATATTGGAATATTTATATATTGGTTTATTGTGGTTTTCAATAATTATATGTTACCATTAACAATGAAAAGTGATTTAAATATTTTTGGAATTTAGTTGATATTTTCATAAGGAAGTGATAAAAAGATACTGAAATTTTTTATCTTATTAATGAGTTCATATAAGGACAAGGTGATCTCATTGTCTGAGTATATAGAAATATTTGGATTTTTTATGTGGAAAGAGTGGACTTTTGATAGTATTCATGTTTTCAAAAATATTATATGGTAATTCATGTTTCTAGAGAACACATTATTAAGGTATTCACATGTTTTAAATGTGACCAACAAGATATATCTTATGAAATATGGGGGATAAATGATTGTATTCACATGCTTGGTTGATGACATTTCTAGTAATAGTTGTCCTTATACTATGAGCGTGGATATAAAGCATTTTGGATAAGCCTAATGATTTGAAATGGAGTACTTTGGACATAATATAGTATTTTTTATGTATAAAACCTTTTTCGATATTATTTCTGGAATGTTATAATTGTGTAGTCTTAAAAAAAGGACAACAAGCAGGATGGGCGAAAACCCATAGCGCTGGACAAGGTTGTTGGAATTGAACCCACAACTGAAGTGTGATAGGTCATTATCACCAACCAATGGCCTACAGGAAGTCCCTGGTTAGTAGAGACATGTGTTATTTTATTAAGCGATATGATAGATGAATTATAAGTCCATTTTTGTATCCATATACGATTAATCTAACCATAAGATGGACTTATGTATATAACATTTTATAACATTATGTTTGAGACAGATGAAATGACATATCATTCTATTGTATGATTTTCTAACACTTCACGGAAGACAAATTCAACTTCATTTCTTTAATAGATAAAGTGGAAATTGTTCAAGGCACAAACAACCATGTGATTTTACCAAAATCATGTATGTATTTATTTTAATTCAAAAAAAATTCAAAATTAGGGAAATGATCATGAAAACAAAAAATGTTTTCTTGGTGCCCTCATATCTGATGAATCAGATGATACCTTAGATCATCACTAATTTATGGCTTTGTGATTTTTTAATTTTTCATAGTCATGTTCTCTACCACTCTTCATCCGAACATGATGGTTACATTTCACTCCCATTTCCATATTTTTCACCTATATTCTCCTATGGGGAAACCCAGTGATAAGTTACATTGGGTATCCATTATGTTTCTAACGTTCTTTTTTAAAATGATTTTTTTTATTCGTTTTTACGATGTGGGTATATATGAAAGAAACTATCAAGTATTAAACCATTTATAACCCAGATGAATTTCGAGGGTGAACTCATTTTAAGGGGGGGTATAATTTAACACCGCCAGATTTTATGAGATATATTATATTTAATTCTTTTGATATCTTATATTTTACGCTACAATAAGATTAGATTGCGCTATATGATAAACTGTATTAGTTTGCAGTACATGAAACAATATTCTTAGCTCGTGTTACATACAATTTCAAGTTCTTTTGGTAGAAATTTTTCTTAGAAACATTGAGTATAGATTTTATTCAATGTATAAATGAATTTTTTTTGATAATTTTTTATTCCACAATAATGGAAGCTTTCACTACATGCAACCCTTACTTGTCTTACATTTCACGCAAGAGCGAACTTCCTCAATAAGCGTGTGTTGTACACAATACCAAGTTTTACTAAATGAGATGTTATTATAATATTATAATGAACTAGACGCTATGAATATTATTAACTACAATTTTAAATTTATAACATTATCATTCATCATACACATTTTCTTGATCATGGTATGAGAACAATGTAAATTTTTCGGGTAAAATAAATATTTATTAAAAAAGGCAGTTTTGCCACCTTTTGAATGTGCACCCATTTCAAATCTAATTTTTAACAAATTTATATGTTCAATTTTAAAAAATAAACTTATTCGGGTGAATCAGGATATAAAAATTTATGTTGGATAATGTTTGGATATTTTTCCAAAAACGTTCATATTTTGATGAATAGTAAAAATATGAAAATTTTTAATTAAAAACATCTTTTTAATACAGATAATTTATATGTTTAAATTATAATATATACTGATTTTAATGTTTAAATAAAATATATTTTTACCATTTCATATAATTCAACTCATTATCATTAGTTTTACATTGAATTCATAGGTAAAAACAGTTCAATCTTTTTCAATGTTTTAACTTTTAAAACCCGTTTTCTCAATAGCGAGATTATTTTCAAATTATATACTGCAAATTCTCTGTCCTAAATTTGGAAAAATGGATTTGATATTTGGATTCAGTTTGTCCAAATAATTTTTATATCATACATTTATTTTTTTTACATTATAAATAGGTACTACGGTAATTTTTTTTACTACAGTTAAAGGTAAATCAGGTAATTAAGGGTAAAAATAAGATTATAAAATTTACCTAACACCTACAAAAATTTTATTGGATGAATTAAAGCTGAGAAATATCACATAAGGGTTGTAAAAGATTCATTTCATTGATATTTTACATTGAAAATGTTATAATTATTATTAAAACCAAAGAAAGTGACAACATGTCACTCTCTTATATCTTATAAGTTTAATAATATTAATTTAGTGATTAAACTCATAAAACAACGAATATAAATAGTCTCCAGAAAGAAAATTAAATTATCTACATCATGATAATTTATATAGAATTTTTATGGATTAAATAATTAACATTAATTATTACACAATAATGATGTAGAAATTATTTTTTGGATGAAATATCAAATAATGTGATTTAAAATATTATAATAAATATTATATGAACTAATTAATTTTCTCCACAATTTTAATATAGGAATATTAAAATTTAGGAGTATATTAAATATTTTGTTTCGAATATATCCAATGTTTGGATTTTATTTAAATTCAAATAAATGAATAGTGTCAAAATTGACACTATTGTTATTTTATAAAAATAACATATTATAAAATTGTTTAAAAATCACAAAAATATTAAAAAATTATAAATTTAAATTTATATGGTCAAAAATGTCATAAAGTATCCAATTATGGACAATTAACGACAAATAAATAATTATTAATAACAATTTAGATTTTAGAATTTTATTACCACAAATAATATTAAATAGATTAAATAATGATAAATCAAGTTGATAAGGTTTAAAATAAATTACCGACATGTCTAAATATTATAGGTTGATTATATTACATCCCAATATCATCTAATATTCGGATTTCAGTCATTTTGGAGGATTGTATATGGGTTTTGGGTTTATTATATTTTAATATTTTAGAAGATTCCCAAAGTGACCCTCTCCTCTCTTATAAAATGGCACCTCCTCCCTCTCCTCCTCACACGAAATTGAGCCTTCAATCTCGGCCAAAACCCTGCCCATTTCTCTTCTCCACATCCATAGAAACATAATAGAGGTCTTGGTCTTCTCCAATGACCATATTTATTCCCCAAGGATGATGTTTAGAAGAGGAGTGTTGAAAAAGAGGTAATATCATTTACCGATTATTTTAAATTTATTTCTTCTTATAGTTCATATTATTATGTTGTTTCATAATAAAGTAGTAACATACATATCAGTAATATACTCATACTTTATTATAAATATGAACCATCTGTATTTCACCTTCTATCCATCCTACATAAAATGAAATCACCGCGTGTGCATATGTACGACTTACCGTCTCCACGCCGTGGTGTAATCTATTTTTCCACCACCACCTTATTTGGATTGGTATAATGGTGTAAATAATAACTATATATGGTTATTATAACATTACACTAATTCTGAGAAATTATATCATCCACTCTAATTCCATTCAATAATTATGGGAATGATATCATCGCTTGTGCATACGTACGGATTACCATCTCCACGATGCGATGAGATTCATTTTCCAAGTAAACCATTCAAGAATGATTATAAATTATATATAATAAATTATAATTAAATATATGACATATTTATGATACTGGATAAATATATATGTCATTTACTTACTTCCATTCAATTTAATAAGGAAACGAAAACAACGTTCATGCGTACGTACGACCAATCATCTCCATGAATGGTGTATTTCTTTCTATTTATCGATCTATTGTATATAAGTATATTCTCAATATATATAATATATAATCATATTTTACATTATTGAAGTATGTAATCATGATATAAGTAATCGTATGAATAACTACAAGTCATAAAACTGATGATAAATGAAAATATTTCACCAAAAATGCTAATTTAAAATGGAATTGAAAAATGAATTGGTAATATAATGTCATATGTGAATCATATATGATAACATAAATATAATTATGGTTCTATTACAAGTTAATAATATGTGTAAACCCACTATGCAAAAGTCTCAGACACATACAAATGAAACTGGGCATAATGTAAGGGATACTTTTGTAATATCATTTTTATTCGGGATTTCTTATACGTAAGTATTTAGTAGGGTTATATTTTTCATCCATATACATAAAAAATGTTTTAATAAAGTATTTAATATTATTACATGTATTTTTAATGTCATATTTTCCATTTTTTTATTTTTTACTTTGTTTTATGGAATGACTATTTATTTTGATTACCATATAAGGTACTTTTTGACTTTTTTGGTAAATGTACTAGGAGAATGTTTTTTTTAACTTATACAACATTAACCGATTTTTTAAATTTCATATCACATTTTCTTCCTGAAGCATACCTTATAAGATTTCATTATTAATTTCAATAAAATCCTTTTCTTTTATAATTTCGTGGCATTTGGTGAATAGAAAATGATTTTGAAGAAGAAATTATATTTTCCACAAAAATTCATTTCAAGTGCCTTGTCAAAACTATAATCCATCTGTGATGTCATTATTTAGCATGTTTATGATTCAAATATAATGACTCTATTATTTAAAAGGTTTGATTTTTATTATGATGAAATGATATCCATTTTTTTATATGGATAATGTCATGATGAGATGATGTTTATGAAACCCATTTTATTCATTGGGTTATGATGAATGATTTATTTTTATTTTTTGTCCCACGAATGAATGATTTCATTAAGAGATGGGTGGTACCTATATCTCTCTCCAATTCATTGGGTGAAGATTTATATCTCACGAGATAAACATACCTGTAATGGTATGTAAAATCTAGTTCAGTAATACTGTGTTGGAATGAGAAGTAAACCCAGTCCAGTAATGGACTTTGCCTACTATTATTGTCTGGGTAGAAATTCCTTGGATTCTATGGAAATCATAACATATGAATAATGGTTTTCCACCATTCCATGTTTTATCCCATGTTATTTATCATGATTAATGTTTTGTTATGATCTATGCCTTATGCACTGCCAAGATTTATGTCATTGCTCATGATTTTTATGTTTTATGTTCATGTTTCTACGTTCAAGTGTTTTGGGATTGTTTTATGTTCTATATGTTTACCCTTTCTAAACATTTGAGCTCACCCTTTTTATGTTTTTTTCCACAGGATATAAAGAACGGTATTATGTAAGAAACCCAAAGGGCATGATAATTAAGGGACATGTTGATGATCTTTCACCATGAATAGATGATTATGTTCTGTGCTTCCAAAGACACTAAACTAATACAATCATTGGGCATCTCTTTTTGTCTTATATTAAGTATTCTGCAAAACCAATGTGATTTATAAGTACAAAAAGCTATGGGTCTCTACAATATTGGGCCAATCATGGTCCAACTAATGATTCTTCACCCACATCAGCAGATTAAAGAGGTGATCTACATGAGTGACCATAGATTACATCAAATGGATCCATTATTTTTGACTATTGAAAAATATTGTTTTAAAAAAATTCAACCTATCCCAGATGGTGATCCCATGATGCACCAAAACCCAAGATAGATGAACGATGCATATCCATCACACACACAATCTTACAGACTATATGAGGACGGTATGTTATTCTCAATATTACCAGATACCCAATCTCCTCATGGAAGCTTCTACAAAACCCCATGGAAACACGAGGATCAATATCCAAAAACATTACTAATGTAATTCCATGTAACCTTAAAATCTATTTTACATAATTATTATCCATATTTTTATGCATAGAAACAACATTGATTATAATTAAATGATACAAAATTGTTGTATAATTAACAACCCAGATAACATTCTACCTAAAAAGTGTTCGTTTAAATAAAACAAAAAATATCCTTGAATATATCGTGCCATTTCCCCAATGGTAAAATAAGAGGGTGAATAAATCCCACGGGTTTCATGTTATCTACTTTTATCCATTGTCATGTGTAATAATGAAAATCATATTGTGTAATGTCATGATTCATTCCAAGCAACCAGAATCATCATCTCATGTGATAATAATTCTTTGTTGTTCATAAATGAACATACCATGAAGGGTTGTAACAATTAATGAAGACTAAATGACTAAAAAATGGTAGAAAAAAAATCCTCATTCCATTGTTCAGCATAACATTGGAAGAGATATACCAACTGGAAATGGTCTCGCAGCATATATTATTTCTCTAATTTCACTAAATTCATCATCCTTATATTGAACATAAAAAATAGACTACAAGGGAGATGATTATAACTCATCAGTGGCCACAACCATAACAAAAACAATCATAAGAGAATCCAGTGGAAACAAAGTGAAAATACCCAAAAGGATCCACTCATCATTTGATTTTATAACCTCCTATGACGGTACATTTATAATAAGAGCATATACAATGACATTCATCATTTATAGGGTATATGCAACATCAAATTAAAATATCTGAAGGTATTCTACCCATCATCTCTTTCTGAGATTCATGTCTTTTTTAAGATATTATATAACTCAAACTCTTATTATCAAAGAAAAATATGGTCCAATCCCCAAAATGATACTATGAGAAACATTTATGTTCTTCTATTACTATAGTATGATCTAAATTGTGAGTTAGAAATTATTATTATTTGGTCAAAGCTAACAATATTCGTAAGCTACCACAAGGTCATCCATCATAAGACCACTTCTTAAGCCCGCACCAGAAGCATCATGATGATCCAGTTATCCCGTACCCCTAAAATGTAAGATCAGAATTAGAGTGGATGTCAGAAGTCAATTCAGTTCATCTAAATAATGATAAAACATTCTATCCCATGATAATTTAACTTATTTCCTAGTAAGATAAGTCAATGGTGATTCTTGTTTTAAAAAATCCATATCAAACCATTCGTATTATCCAATAATTCCAAGGATTCACCATATATCAATGATATTATGTGGTTCCTTATAGGAGAATACAACCTTAACATTATCTGGATCAACTGATAACAAGTGTTGTGAAATATTCTTCCTTAGGGAAATCACTTCTTGAATCAATAAACAATATTTCAAAATCATTAATTTCAAATGGTGACTTCTCAAAAAACTGAGGAGCTATCATAGACGATGTTCATAATTATGCAAATTTTTTGAATAAACTGAAATTCCATCAATAAAAACAACCACAAAATTATCATGGTATTGATGGATTATCTAATTCATAAAATGCATAAAAATTGAATGAGTGTTAGTCAGACCAATAGGCATAACAAGATATTCATAATAGAAACATATACTCCAAAAAATTTTTCTTCAATACATCAGACTCTTAAACTCTGAGTTGTTGATATCCTAACTTAAGATCAATCATTGAAAACCAATTCTCCCCCTTTATGTAATCACACTAATCATCCACAAGAGTTAAATAATAGTTGTTCGTAACTATTACATCATTTAACTTTGGATAGTCCATGCACAATTTATGTGTTCCATATTCCTTCATGGAAAAGACAATAGGGGCTGCCATATGAGAAACACTAGGTCAAACAAAACGTAGTTCAAATGGGTCATTTAACTAAATCGTAATCTCTTTCAGTTTGAATTTTTCCATTCGATATGATGGTGTCAATATTTGATGTATACATGAAAATTTTTCAATTGCATACTCATCATATATATATAGAGGAATACAATAGAAATCACTGTGTAGAACTTCAGAAAAGTAATGAACAAAAATGGGATGATCAAAATGAGAAGAAACATAAAAAATATCAATCACAACAACATACAAAAAATTATTGAGCTCTATATGGGAAGGTCATGCATGATGAGGCCTCATGTACCACTGCCCACAAACAAATGTGTGCTCTCATCGGACGAATGAAAAGAAACTAACTGATGATAAAAATCAACCTCATCTCGATGAGTAACCCACCAATCCATACTGATGATGACATCAATCTTATCTAGAAAAATAATGATAAAATCATTGACCAACCCGATATAATCTATCATTAAAGAAAAATAAGGGAACGAAAACCCGTGCTCATTCCTCTCATCTATATGTGTCAATAACTCCATTTTAAAGGTAATAAATTACATTCTATGTTTAAACATACTGATGAAAATTTCCGATATTAATGATTGGGAGACACTAGTATCGAATATAGTAATAACTAAAAAAGGAATGATAATGATAGTACCTATCACTACTGCTATAACTACATAAAAATCCCATACAAACTCATCTATAATGTGAATGTCCTTCACTCCTAAGTCCTATGTCCAAATACCTATAGTATTTGTATATTCTTTCTACACTAGAGTAGCTTTGGAGTCCAGTATCCCTAACTGTTATGTAGAATAGTCATAGCATAAAAGAAGTGATTTATGTGACCAACACATCCATATCTATTCAATATTGTGATGGGTCTATGAAAATAGCAACTAGTGTATCAATCATTTCCATAATGATATAATGTCAAATTAATAGTTCTTGCTATGTTAGATTTTGTGGAGGTGGCACAATCCTGATACCCACCTACACCATTTCTGTGATGATCCTTCAGCTTCATCTTCATTCTATGAACACCACTATGACTGCTAATAGGTGGAAGATAATGCGTATGAAAACACATATTTCCCTCCATATCCATATATACCATCATATATATTTCTACCATCTCAAAATAGATAGAATTTTTCAACATAAATACCTACTATCTGATATCCGGTCTCCAACCTCATTGGAATTATGGGGCTTTATTTGGTCATTATTCCCCACATTCTAAATATAACTGACACATTTCAAAAACAGATTGGTGTATGCCAATACCGTATCCTCTCCCTACTACAACAAAATAAACCCTATATATTTTTCCAACATCAAGGACTCTGAAAAAAACTACACGATCAATTGGGGATTGAATTCATTCTAATCCATTTACTTTTGTCAATATTCATAGACCATTGAGTCCCTCCATCAGTAACCAGTACCCTTGATCCCGAACGATACAAATTTTACCCTTATATTATGTGTTGTTTCTAGAAATTAAAATATTTGATCATTCTTATCTAGCCATTCCTACACCACTTGAAGATCATTCTTTCCATCAAATTATGGTGTCATCCTGTGAAATAATTATCATGATTGATCAATCTCTCATAAAATTTGTAGTTGTACCATAATTCTTATGTTATGAAATTGTGTAATATCCAGATCAATATCAAAAACTACTAGTATGATAGTCTCTATGATATTCTGATCTATTCATGGATTCCCTTGAGGATCATAAACTACATCATCATGTGGAACTTGTGTAAGATGTCTTGGAGGCATACTACTGCACACCAGAGCATAATAATGATCATAAAATAGAATATTTCGCATTCAAAACAACAAATCCCATTATCATAAAATGAAATTTAAATAAAAACCAATACTAGAGGAAAATATCCCAACATTTGTTTGAAAATTGAGTCTCTTCCTAAAAAGAGTTGGGCTTGAACTTATCTGAACATACCTATAAAGTCTCTTAAATCCCATATCTAGTATAATTGTCATATATAGATAAGGAAACCTATGGAAAAACCTCCTATGATGCCATATATTATTGAACCACCCCATGTTACCCTCCAACACGGGGCCCGACATGATACATCACATACTGCTTTGGGATTCCCAAAACCCACTGGCTAGTGACAAGCACCCATGCATCAAACAACATACTAGATGGAATGATTTCCCCAAACATAATCAAACTCATGGAATATATTTATGCACGAAGGAAGAAAGAAAAACATAAATGTAATACACTCTATTATTTAAATTAAAAATATTAGAGGAAAATATGAATATAAAATATCCAAAAACACCAAGAGATAAGTCCATATGAATAGGAGACAAAAAAATAGCTACTCCATGTGATTCCATTGAATAACTCCCACCATCTCACCACCAATTACCCCAATCATATGACATGAAACCATACCACCACACTACATTGAATTTTCATTCCTTGTTTTTGAAGACAAGCATTGGTCTCTATACCAATAAATAGGAGAATGGTTGTGAGATAACATGCTCAATAATATACCACCCACATGGCTTATTACAAGTTTACGTATAATTATTATTGTATTTTAATTTTAAATAAAACAAGTTTTGATATGTAGTACCACATTTTTGTATAAAACATGGTAAACATTTCCCCTTTATCATAGTTCTAAAATAATATTATTTATATCAATTTCTAATAATATTCTACATATCTTCTTTATCAAGTGAAGACATGAAAATCAAGTATAAAAAACTAATAAAATATAGGCACACATATAAAAAATGATACTTGTAGGTTAGATAGATGTCTTCTCATCCCACAATCAATCATGTGCACAATCTGGTTCATAGATCAAAGGCATAAGAAGTAGACAATAACTCCAGGTTTATCCCCCACCCCCACCATGTTAATATATGTCCACTAGATCAATTGTGCCTAGGAAAAAAGGAAATCCCCATGAGAAACCATCCAATTAATGGAAAAATCATTGATGATGTGCTGAAGATGAAACTTCCACCCACTAACCCAGGGTCACCCATGTTCTCATTTTCAAAATTCGATCCAAGGAATTGATGAATCCCATTTCAAAACCAATTTGAAAAACCATTTCAATGTTTAAAAATTCCCCATTTCAATAAATTAATCAAAAACATTTAAATTTTATCTTTAAAAGAACATTTTGACATATTAGAAAACAATCATTCTATTTCCTTTTATAAATCTGTTTATAATGAATGAACTATAATGTTCATCAACACTTGATAGAGACAAAACCTCCTACCAACTAACTCAGTTTTCACATAACTACCATAGGATCCACCAAAAAAAAACCCAATGACATCAATTATGTCACTAGAATCCATTCCACATTTCATGATATATTCAATTTAGAAATTATGGGCTAACATAAAGGAGGAAATTTAGATACCTCAAAAAATAACACCCACTACACCACATAAAAAAAAGAAATAACATTATAATGAGATCGGCCAATGAATCTGGAAGAAGAGGCCATGAAACACCAATGTAGAACAATGAATCAAATAACCCAACTCGAGAGTTCATTGATGATTAGGGAAAATGAATAAGAAGAAAGATAACTCACTCGAGGAGCTCCACCATAACTGTAATTAAGATCAAACATCACATATATTGATCAAGAAGGAACAATGTCCCCAAAAACTGATCGAGAAGAATCACAGGTCGAGAAAAAACGGAAAAGTAGTGGCTTAATAGCTGCCCAAAACGTGCATGATGAAAAAAAAATCCATGTTATTGGATTTAAAAGATACGTAACTCATTTAAATGTTGTGAAGTCCAAATTTTTAACGTATGCCAAAATTAAAGTAGTATTAATTAATATATTTGTTTAAAATAACTAAGTATATGTAAATTCTGATCTAATCATGTATCCCTTCATTACATGAACCCTTCTCATGACTTGGAGACTCCAATCATTACATGTCGTGAAACCTAATTACATGGTGTAAAATCCCTTTGATGCTAGAAAAAAACTCCTTTTGAATCTGAAATTGAAGATAATATCTTTCACCACCATTATAGGTAACCTCTAAAATCCTTCTCATCCCTACAAAAAGAACCAATAAGGAAAACCATGATAAGGGTTAGGATATAGCATATCGATCGGAAACGAGATGTTAGCCCAAAAACCAATGGTCACATGTTGAATAATATTTCATAGGGATTATAATTTTTTTAGGGGATTAAAAAATAAAATAAATAGTAAAAATATAATTTTTTAATATGATACCAATATTTAGAATGAAAATAAATAATGGAATAACATAAAAATATTGAATGGAATAATAAAATATTATATGAAATTAAATTTACTTAATACTTATATATTAAATAATAATTTATAAAATAGATTATACAACTATTTATTATTTTGTATCATCCTAAATATCATGATATAGATCTTAATAACATCCCCAAATCTTCTTAGAAATTATCTATAGACACCTAAAATTGATAATAATGTTGAATATAAATACTATCACCATTATAAACACACTTTATATTTTTTAATTTCCTCAAAATGTCAATAAAACAAAAAAAATTATACTAATGATTCTAAACTATATTAAAAAATAAATAATATAATCATCCATAAAAAATGAAAGAAAAATAATCCTTAGCGTTATCTATAACTATATTGACATGGAATTTTCCATGTAATTTTTTAAATATATTGAAATATTATGAGTCTGTAAAAACTAACAATGCATGATACTGAGGCCTAGTGTGCCAGAAATAAATTTTTGAACATTGTTATAGGTACATTCTGTAAACGTGTGATTAGGAATTTGTAACTTTTGAACCAGTGCTCGAAATTGAAATCCAAGAATACCGTTGAACTCAGAACACTAATATTGACACAAGGAGACCTTCACCTAGACCGTAATAGGTCGAGGGTGGAAGTTGGATTTTTGGTTATTCGTGGGAGAATTGAAAAAAAAAATTATTTCATTTTATTTCTTGAAACCTCTAAATTGAATTTCGGTGGTGGGATCCACCTGAAGATGTTGGGCCTTTAATTCCCTTTAATAAATTCCTAGTTACTAGTGGTGTAACACTAGGGAATCCCCCAATTAATGACATCAATTAAAATTTTAATTTATGAAATAATTAAACATCATTAGGGGGATTGGCTCCTAACCTCTTATGGTAGGTATTTGTGGAAAACTAGTTTGGTGAAAGAACATAATCCAACTAGGAACCTCATCCAATTAAAAAATAACCTCTCGATCTAGAATGTGGAATCGATAATCGAGCCCGGATCGGAAGGGTGTCGCAGGAGCGATGAACACCGGCGTCTCCTTCAACATCTTCATCCTCTTCCCCATGTCATCCCCAAAAAAAGATCAAGGTAGGGAATTTGTTCATATCGTTCTTAATGATAAATCAGTGACTTCAATATATTAACCCCTGTTGTCGATCTAACATGGAGGGTGCAGGCCAAACAAACACAACCCAATCCCTCCACTATATCATTGTTTGAGTTGTTCTTTGTGAGTGGATCATTGGGTTGAGCATAAACCAACCATGTCTCCAGCGAATGACTCCGACAGGATATAGGGAATGTCCAACACACCGGCCGGCCAAAATGGTGGGGGTGACACAATCGTTCCTCCGAGGAAAGTTTTGTCCCGTCGGTCGTGGTTGTGGAAGGTGCAGGACGACAACTGGCCGGCCACATGGAGTCAGTTCGGCATGCGACCACGCAACCGGTAGAGGAGGTGTCATGGCTACTACGTCACGAAGGCACCCTTGGAGGGAATCCATCACTCAACTGGTCGTAGTGGGGAAGCAGTGGTGTACGCTGACTTTTCTAGAAGGGGGAGCCCGTCGAAACCCGGGCGGGTCATGTCATGAAAAGAATGAAATGCTCCGGCTAGTCACACGTGCTAGCATGCTACATAACGTGGCATCGCCAGGTTGGCTAAAACCGAATGGCCCATCGGATATTCAAGAATCTGGGGGGTGCCTCCCCTATGCGTCGGCTAGGGTGTGCCCCGCCACGGTGGGCCACCACGTCCACAGACACCACCGTGGACTAGCTAGCAGGCCACGCCCAGCGGGCCGGGCCGCCCCCGATGTGAGTCAGGCAGGACAATAGCCAAGTGGCTGGGCCACTGTGGTCCTACCCATCCAGGTGTGACCTAAACCGAGTGTGGAAACCTGAACCAGGTCGGGTCGACCTAGGCTGGGTCGGTCATTGTCAGACCGGACCCATGCCCATCTGGACCTAGATACGCCTTTTTTCCATAACATGCTAACCAATCGTCAGTTTAATGAGCCCTCTGTAGAACCATAATCCTTCGACCGAGATGGACATTTTTCTATTCTATACATGAGTTTAGGATAATATTGGATTACAACCGGGTTAGATCGAACCCAAATCCAATTGGGCCATCGGGACGAAATATATAATAACTTATAGACGGAGTGTCCGATTAACGTATCACCTATCGTGTTGGGACCCTTTTGATGTGACAGACCATTGTGATACTTCATCATGGGACTTCATGGATGCTGAAGTATTTACCAATGGATTGAGGAGCAGACCTTCCTGGAATCAAGCGGGCATAGTACGGGAACCCTGTGGCTAGCTATACTTGAGGAGTCTTTGGATCCTGTGTGGGTCATCTTCGGATCCTATGTGGATCGTCTTCTAATCCTGTTTGGGTCCGCATATTCGGATCCTTTGTGGGTCATATTCAGATACTATGTGGTTCATCATCATCGGATCATGTGTGCGTCATCTTAAGATCTTGGGTGGGGAATCTCTAGATCCTGTGTGGGTTAACTTCAAATCCTCTGTAGGTCATTTTCGATCTGGTTCAGGTTAACAACAGAGCATCTTGACACTGTAAGATTATATAGCAATACAACTAATATTCTATACATCCGTACTGATGTTATACCTAGTGTGTGCTCTGTCATTACATTTGTGGTACACCTTTGTGTGGAGATACCTTTGTGTTATACATCTATGTGGGGTAACCTTGTGATACCTACCTTTTTGGTGTTACCTTTGTTGTATAATACACTTTCTTGAACAGTTTTGCTTAGGCTAAAGAGTTAGACCTTATTTTTCCTCATTAACGAGATGGTTATACTAGGTATCTTATGTATTTTTAGGGAAATATACCTATGTTGAGTTGATTGTTTCTTCATGCTTGTAATTGTAGTTTGGAATGGTGTATTGTCCTCAGTGGATTCTGAGAGACCATAGGGGGGGGGTCTCAATTCATGATTGAGTATCATTATACTCACCACTTCTCAGGCTACACCCACACCATGTTTTGTCTTGTGAAAAAATAGACATCACAGATCATGGTCGAGGGTACCTGGACTAGAGGCTGCTCGTAGCTGGACCATAGATGAGTAATACCACAAAGATGGCAATTCAGGAGATATAAATAGCCTTCAATTTGGATCCTTGGTGGGAATTCACATGGGATGTTTTCAGTTTTACTTCTACTTTCTCATTGGGATTGTATTTTTTCCACCTTTATATTCTGAACCCACTCAATTTACAATATATATTTCTTTGTTCTTTTATCCTGATGTGTGTTGGATTGAGTGAGTTTGCATGTTAAAAGGCAATGCATTCCCAGTTTTAGGGATATTCCATTCTGGTGCTAGTCGGCAGCCCCTGGCCTAGGGAAGGCAGGCTTGGGGTAGTAACGGAATGAGCCCTGAGGGTTGCGTAGCTACAAATTGGTATTAGAGGAGTCAGTTCTACAGATGAAGATGGACCTTGATATTTAGACTCGATGATAGTGTAATGTGTAAAGACTGTGGTTTTTAGTTTGGGAAAATCTAGTGTTGTTGCAGTGTCCAATGTATCCATATTATAAAACCCTTACTTTTGATTTCTGACTCAGTGCATGAAAACAGTAATTACATGTGTGTTTTTGAAAATCATTCCTGTGATCACTTTGAGTCAGATCACCCAGTATAACTTATTGATTGTGGAACACCAGCTTCTTTTCAGGATGCCTCCACACTCATAGATAGATAGGGTTCTAGGTAGAGTATGTGATGCCATCCCACTGAGTAACGAGGCTTCGGTGAAGGGCTCCATTTCGGTAGTTATACCAACTGTTGGTGTTCCTAAAGAACTAATACCCTTTGGGAAGCCTATTCCACTATCCCCAGCAGTGGATGGTGGATGATACTTGAGTGCACTGCACAGGTTTCAGCGCCAGAGAACACCATGGATATGGGGCGAGACGGATCCTCATGTGGCTGAAGATAGGCTATAGGTCATGGTCCGAGTTTTCTGACTGGTAGCGACACCATCTGATCTAACGGTGACCCATACCACCAATATTTTTCAGGAATCTATGGGCATAAAGTGGAGCATGATTCTCCAGGTTCATAACGAGGTGAATCTAATCTGGGTGGACATGGAGAGCCTTTTCAGGGTAGAGTTTGTACCAGCGACCTTATGATATGTGAGTATACTTGAGCATCTCTACATGTAGTAGGGATAGATGATCGTGGCTTACTATTCAGAGAGGTTCACCAACCTCTCGCACTACTCAACTTACATAGTGCAAGACCCATTCTTTGAGGCCCAGACCATCGAGAAGGGGCTCAGACAGAAGATTATAGCTTCAATTATTTCTCTCATCAACCCTATATAGTCGGGGGTGTTAGAACACACACTCTTAGTGGAGATATTCCTTGCGGAGTAGTCACCAGCAGTGAGACCCACCATTAGATGTTTTGTAGAAGAGTCATTGATATATGGAAGATGATAAATGAAAAAGGGGTCCAAAAGGACCATTCCTATGGGTGGATGACCGCAGGATACATGGTCAGTTGTGTGTGGATCTTGAGATTGAGTATGATATAAGAGGATTAGGTAGTGTTACTCGTACGGCGTGTAGGGTCACATAACTCGTGACTACCTGACCCACTATACAGGTCAAAGGACCACCTAGGAATAGGTGAATATTTGATCAAGGATGTTTGCAGGCAACTGGAGGGCGTGGTATTGGAGCTAGTGGAGCATTTGGTGGTGGGAGGCAATTCGTGGTTTTACCGCCACCACCTCTAGGTGGTCAACCCTGACCACAAGGTTTAGGTGGACTGGGATGAGCTCAACTCTAGGATGTTGAGGCTTACAACCATAACACTCTTGAGATGATACATGGTATGATCTGTTTCTACTCCACCTTATATGTAGTACTTATAAACATAGGTACCAGTTACTCTTTTATTGCCACGACCCTCCTTCGGAGCTCCGAGATTTTGGTGGATCTGTTGGCTCGATTCTTATCGCTAGAGACTCTTAGGGTGTAGAATTTGATGATTACACACTATTTCCAGCAGTGTGAGCATACTATTAGAGGCTAGACCTTAAGATGGGATGTTCTAGTAGCTTCCTGGAGGCCTTACAATGTCATCTTGGGTATGGATTGGAAATCTATAGTCCATATTCTGATCGACTATATTTGGCACAATGTACAGTGTGTCCACATGGATAGGACCAAGTTTTCCTTCACAAGTGAGAGGGGAATATTTAAAGCGCATTATGGACTTACTCGAAGAAGGGTGTAGCCGATCACACATTAGTTGGCTAGCCTTACCCCCAAGGTTGTTGATGTCGAGAGTTTGTGATATCCTATTGTGGTGGACCAGTTCATAGATGTTTCCCAAATTATGTAACAGTTATACCCCGTAATAGAGTGGTAGACTATTATATCTAATTGTTACCCAGGATTCCACCAATATCTACACCTTCATACCATATGGCTCCCACAAAGCATCGAGTGATGCGAGTACAGCTAGAGGACTTGCAGAGAAAGGGGGTCATTAGGCCTAATGTTTCTCCTTGGGTAGCCCCAATTTTATTCACCATGAAGGAGGATGGGAGTTTGAGACTCTGTGTGGACTATCGGTGCCTGGAAAAAGTGACCATGAAGAACAAGTACCCACTGCTGTGGATTGAATATCTCTTTGATCAGCAGAAGGTAGCATAGTTGTTTTCAAAGATTGACCTCATATTTGTCTATCACCGGCTCATGGTACGAGATGAGGATGTGTAGAAGACGACCATCAAATGTCGGTACGACCATTATGTGTTCGTGGTTATGCCATTCTTTGTGACCAACATCCCAGTAGTGTTCATGGGAATCATGAACATGATCGTCCTGCTATACCTTGATCACTTTGTGGTAGTATTCATCAATGACATCTTGATATACTCAGTTACAGAAGATGAGCATGCCTATCATTTGTATATTGTTCTGAACACACTCCAAGATCACCAGTTTTACTATAATCTCCCTATTTGCCAGTTTTGGAACCAAGAGGTTCACTTTCTGGGACATGTCATCTCAGAGGAGGGAGTTGTGGTGGATCGAGTGAAAATTGAGGTTGTGCTTGCTTTGGAGCCACCCAAGTGTGTGATAAAAAAGCGATGTTTCTTGGTTTTGGCCGGTTTCTACCAGTGGTTTGTGCTTGACATTTCCAGAGTTGTGGCACCCTTATCAGCGTTGAAGAAGAAGTGGAAACCCTTCATGTGATAGTAAAAAGCCAACAAAGTTTCCAGGAGTTGAGGCAGAGACTGGTGAGTTCCCCCATCTTCTGGATATCCATGGAGGTATTTGGGAATATAGTCTACTGCGACGCATCACGAACCGGGCTTGGATGTTTCCTGATGCAGGAACGAGTAGGGATCACATGGGGTTCTTGACAGTTGATACATCAGGAGAATAACTACACTACCCATGATATGGGGTCAGCAGTAGTGGTCTTTGCCAATAATATGTGGCGACATTACATAATGGGATAAAGTTTTACAGTCTACTCTAATCAAAATAGTATTAGGTATATCTTCTATCAGAATGACTTGAACATGAGACAATGATGTTGGCTAGAGTTCCTAAAAGGCAATTACTTTGAAACAAGATATACTCCTATAAAGGGGAATATAGTAGATTCACTCAAAAATAGATTTGGAATAAAATTGGTGAGTGAGTTGTTCGAGGAAGAATCCATATTGTAGATAACATATGTGGATCGAGATGGGGTAGCTCATCTTCGGTCTTTGACAGTCACTCCCCCACTCATTCAGTGAGTCAGGGTGGCACAACATGGGGACACTGACTGCAAGGCTCGACATGCTCAGATATCTTCAGGACAGGCACATGATGGATTTTCTGAAGGTGGGAAGCATGTTATCCTGTTCAGAGTGAATTATATGGCACTGATTGTGCCTCAGAAGGAGGTTTTGAGGGATTTCCAAACATCCCCTTTAGCGGTAAATCCTGGGGTGGTGAAGAGGTACTAGTACCTTCCACGTTAGCACTTGTGGTTGGGAATGAAGAAACTAGTAGCCTATTTTTTCTCTCAGTGCCTTACTTGTCAGAAAGTGAAGGAGTATCATTAAGGTCCAGTTGGCTTAGTTCAGCCACTAGAGGTGCCATAGTGGATGTGGGAAAAAATTTCTATTGACATCATGACAAGACATCCACGCATGTCTAGGGGTCGAGATTCTACTTGGGTGATCATTGAACAACTCACCATGTCAGACCACTTCATACCTATCATAGAGTATGAATCTGTAGAGGGCTTGGGACACCTCTACATTTAAGAAATTTTATGACTTCATGGAGTGCCTTCGAAAATTGTCTGTGATCGTGATGAATGTTTTACTTCCTGGCAATGGAAGGGGATGAAGGATGAATTTTGGACACAACTTCTATTGAGGAAAACCTTCTATCCATAAATGGATTTTCAGACAGAGTAGACCATTCAGACCCTTGAGGACATGTTGTATGCTTGCTTCATTGATTTCAGCTACAGCTGGGAAGATCACTTGCCCTTGGTGGAATACGCATACAACAATAGCTATTACTACACTATTAGTATGGCACCATTCGAGGCATTGTATGGTCAACCCTTCAAGTCACCTCTATGCTAGACTGACCCTGGAAAGTCTATACTCATGGGACTAGAGATGTTATGGGCTATCATGGAAAAGGTTCAGATCATCTATGAGAAAATGAATACTACACATGGAAGGATGATGTCTAATTCTAATAGGAGATAGAGACCTCTGGAGTTCTAGGATGGTGACCATTTCTTCCTATAGGTCTGACCATGATGAGGTTTACAGAGATTTATCTGAAGATGAATGTCATATCTGACGTTCATCAGACTCTTCCAGGCCCTCAATAGAGTTTGTGAGGTGGCATACAACCTAGCTCTTACCCCTCATTTTCACCAGGTGCACAATGTTTACCCCATATCTTAGCTGAGGAGATACATACATGATCTATCACACATCATTGACTTGAGTGAGCTAGACATCGAAGATGAGGCTATGTTTACAGAGGGTCCAATAGAGATTCAGGATTGGTAAGAGAGAGTAAATCGTGGGTGACTGATACCTTTGGTGCGCGTTCGATGGCATCACGAGAACTTCCAGGAGAGAACATGTGAGCTGGAGGCTCAGATTTGTGTTCATTACCCCCACTTGTTTCCCTATTTTGTGTTGTGGCTTTTGGGGACACAAATCCCTGAGGCGGGAGAATGTAAAGAACAAAAATTTTCCATGTATTTTTTTAAATATATGAAAATATTATGAATCTGTGAAAATTGATGGTACATTATTTGGAGACATGGTGTGCTGATAATGAATTTCAGAAATGTTATTATGTACGTTCAAAAATCATACGAGTAGGAATTTGTAAATTTTGAACAGTTGCTCATAATTGAAATAGGAGGACATCATTGAACTCACCACTCATATATTAACTTAAAGAGACCTTAACCTCGTCAACAGAAGGTTCATAGATGATGATTGATATTATGTTTTTCATGGGATAATTGAAAAATAAAATAATTAACTTTTATTTTATTTCTTGAAACCTCCCATTTGAATTTCAGTAGTGGGAACCACCCCTGCATGATTGGTGCTTAATGACTTTCATTAAATTCCTAGTAATAATTGGTGTAACACATGAAACCCCCCCCCCCTCTAATGACAATAGTTGAATGCGTAATTGAAGAAGTCATTAAACATATTTAGGGGAGATTGGCTCCTCACATCTAGTGGTGGAGACTTGTGACAAAATAGTTTTGTGGAAGAATATCCTCCCACAAGGAAACTCCTACAAAGAAGAACGAACCTCTGAATCAATAACGAGGAACTAATTCCTAATCCTTGATTAGATGTATGTTGTGGGAGCGATGAATGCTGATGTCTCCTTTAGTATCTTCATCCTCTTCTTCAAACCATTCAAAATAAATGATCAAGGTTGGGAAATTGGTCATATCATTCTTAGTGATAAATTGGTGTCGTCAATATATTATTTTCCTGATATCAATCTAATACAGAGGGTGTGGGCCCAAAATACGGGTTTTGATTCCTCCGCTACACCATTAATTGGTGTGTTCATTGCGGGAGAATCTTCGGGTTGAGTTGAACCTGACCATGTCGCCAGTGACTGACATGGGTATGATATAATGGGTGGCCGACTCACATGATGACCACTACAATGGTAGCGGCACAATCATGCCACCGAAGAATGCAACGGTCCATCATCCACGTCGGTGGAAGGTGTTAGCCAGTAGCTAGTCTACCGGATGGAGGCAGGGCAGTGTTTGTCCACAATGCCGGTAGAGGAGGAGGTCGTAGGTGCTGAGCCTCGATGACACACCTGGAGGGTGGCCAGCATTAAGAAGGCCATATGGGTTGGGGGTGGTAGCCAAGGCGCACGTCGGCGCAATTTTAAGGGGGAGTCAGCCAGAACCGCTGCAGACCATGTCACACCTAGAAGGACCTGCTTCAGGGGGTCCTGCGTGCTAACAGGCAGTGCCACTTGGGACTGCCTCTTTGTAAAAAATGAACAACCCTTGGTTTGTTTGGGAATCAGGGGGCACCTCCCATGTTTGTTAGCAAGGGTGTCCCCCACCATGGAGGGCTACCATGGCTATTGGATGCACCACATACCACCTTGCGGGACGTGTTGCGTGGGTTACGCCTAGAAAGCTACGCCATGCGGGCCGGGCCACCCTTTTGTTGGTCAAGCCAGACAAAAGCCTAGCAGCTCGAGCCACCGAAGTCCCACCCATCCATGCAAGACCTGAACCGGTTAGGGAATCCTGAACCCAATTGGGTCAGCCCAAGCTAGGTCGGGTCAGGTCGGACTGTACCCATGCCCATCTATACCAAGACACTCTTTTTTTGCAGAATCTTGTTAACATGGCGTCCGTATGACGAAAAATCTACAGTACCAGAATCATTGGATCGAGATGGTCCATTTGGTATGCTCCACATATACTTTGTATAATGTAGTAGTATGACTGATTTGGTTCAAACCCAAATCCAACCATGCCCTTGGAATGGATACACTAATAAATTACATACTGGGCGTCTGATTGACGCACCATCTGTCGCATTGGGACACTTTTGACATGATAGACCTTCATGATATATCATCATGTGACTTCATGGAATTTGATGTATATACCAATGTAATGAGGAGTGGATCCTCCCGGAATCAGGTGAGCTTATTCCGGGAAACCTTTGGCTGGCTGTACTTGAGGATTCTTTAGATCATGTGTGGGTCATCTTTGGATCCTGTGTCGGTCATATTCAGATCCTATGTGGGTCTGCATCTACGGATCCTATGTGGGTCATCATCGGATCCTTTGGGGGTCTACATCTTAGGATCCTATTTGGGTCATCTTCAAATCATGTGTGGGTCATCTACAGATCATGTGTGGGTTATCATCAGATCATGTGTGGGTCATCTTCGATCCTTTTTGCGTCAATAACAGAGCTTCTCGATGATGTAATAGGATCTAGCAATACATATGATCGTCTATAATTTCATACTAATGTTATATATGGTGTGATCTAAGTCGTTACCTTTGTGGTAAACATCAATGTGGTGATACCTTTGTTATAAAATTCGATGTGGCATTACATTTTAATACTTACATTTGTGGTGTTACCTACGTGGTATTCTTTCCTTCGTGGAACATTTGTTCTTCAGCTAAAGAGTTATGCCATGCGTTTCCTCATTAACGAGATGTGTATACTTGGTAACATAGGTATAGGTATGGGCATATACATAATTAGAGTTCATTGTGGCTTCATGATTGTAATTATTGTCTTGCTTGGTGGATTTTCCGAGGTGGATTCTAAGAGACTATATGGGGGTGTCAGGGTCCCTACAGAGTATCATTATTCTTACCCCTGTACGGCCTATTCCCACACCTTGCTGTGTCTTGTGCAGAAAACATACAATGCTGATCGAGGTCGAGGGTACCCAGACTAGGGGCTGGTTGGAGGTGGACCTTAGAAAAGGTGTACCACAGAGACAACCATTCAAGAGTTGTACCTAGCCTTCAAGTAGGATTCGTGGAGGGTGTTCACATGAGCTCATATAAATTTTACTTGTAATTTATAGTTGGGATTGTAATCCAGCTCCCTTTACGTACTATAGCCAATCAATTTACTATATAGAATACATTGTTATTGTATCTTGTACTGTTCTTGTATTGTGTGAGGTTGCAGGTTAAAAGGCAATGCCTTCCCTGTTTCAGGGATATTCTTTCCCGGTGCAAGTCGCCATCCCCTAGCCAACGAAAGGTGGTCTTTTGGTAGTCACACCATGAGCCCCATGGGACAGGTCTTGACAATATGTTCTAACAATCACACATCAAAAATTTATTTAAAAATTATAATTATTTTTAAATTAATTAATACATCACACCATTAAATTATAGTCATGTGGTCCCCAAAAATAAACTCAGGTGATAAACTCATTAAATGTATCAAAATATGGAAACCTTCCACTATATATCATTAGAACAAAAATAAATCAATAAATATAAACTCAAAATATAAATTTTTTACCATAAATAAAAATAACTAGGTGAAATATGTTAGAATATAAGTTTATCAGTCCCTCATATAAAATTAGAAAAAATATCTCTCTTAATTACCAAAAAGTCATTTTTTTACTTATTGCTAACAAAAAACACTTTTGATTAATAAGACAATATAAATAACGATTTAGTAATCATAAACTATAATTTTCACTTTAAATTTTATTTCAATATGAAAAACCATTATAAAACATTACATAAATGTCAGAAAAAACTTCAACAATTACTAATTGAGATGATAATTGATCTAATTAAAATATTATCAAATTAGTCTCTAGGTATCTAGATATTAAAGATAATATTTTTTTCTTGAGGGATCAAAATAATTTAATCATAGATCCCACTATTGATAATAATATATTAAAATTTTAATACAAATAAATAAAACATAATATTAAATATTATTATCACAACTGTATGAATGTTCAAGAAAAAATAACACGATACACATTATAAACACGAATATCAATATCATTAATGAATTTATAATTTTTCAAAAAAACACTAAAAGAGAATGTCATATTTCCATTCAATCCGTGTATAAAAGACCCATGAAAATTACATAATGAATAATTTAAGGAATAATATTTTTCATTCCACTCATATTGATATATTTTAATAATTATGACACTATCAAAAGGGAGGTATCCTTGTGAGTTTCATATGTCATATAATAAATGATAATTTTTAAAACCCTAATTATAAATTTTGATAATCAAAAATAATTTTTAGTAAATCGCATATCAACAATCACCAAATTATAAAACACGATGCCCATTCCTTTACGGGTACCGTAATTTGATTAGGTCGAACTAAAAAATAAGTAACTAATAATTTAATATACATTAAATTCTTCATTGTGTAATCGATATATAACCATGAAAGATTCAACAAAATAAGGTGAAATTATTTATAGGACAAACATAATATTCAAAAATAGTTATAATAATTAATTCCACCATTATATTAGTTATTTTTCAAGGAATGAAATATCATTATTATATTAAATTTAATGATGAATAAATTGAAATTATAATGAATGGGGAATATTGTAGTTCATAATATATTAAAAAATATTTATATTACTGGTTCCCCATACCAAATATAAATATATATTATTTTATTTAAAAATAATTCCCTTTCAAAAATAATATTTAAATATCGAGGTTCGAAAAAATGTAATTATATTTACATAAAAATCCATTCACATTTTCAGATGACTATAAATTTACCTTTAATCCATCATTTGAAGAATATAAAATGGATACTCAATAATAGAGGAAGTGGTGATTATTATTCAAATATGATTAATACCTCTTTCCCTGCTATTATACATATTATAAAATAGTCCCATAAATCATTAGTATCCACCAATAAAAATAATTAATTATAATCTATAATTAATATAATTTTTATATTTCATTCTAATCACCCATATAATGATATTAGACCAATAGTAACTCCCAAATTCCATAAATTCTCTATATCTTCACCACATATAAATTTCTAATAATTTGTTGTAATAATTTGTTTTTGACTTCGATAATATATATCTATAATTTATCTAATTTATTTTAAAATTTAGAAAACCAATTTAATATTCCCATCAATCAATACCACATAAATTTGTTGACCTATAAAAATTCATTAATTATTATATTAAAACTATATAAACACATATTACATAGAAGAAATTAAATTTAATAAATAATATTCATTCATAATTATTTTTCTATTAAATATGTAAAAATCATTTATATTTTTAAAATGGTATCTTTATTAACTAAATTATTTATTCAATATAATATAAAACATACACAATTTTATTAAAATTATTCAAAATAATTTCTTAAATAAATTAAGTATTTCATTATAATAATTAACGAGAGAAAACATTCCCCTGAAAAAATATGTACGTGTTTATGTGTGTGTATATATTATTTATCCAATTTAAACATGTTTAATGAAATATTATTTGGATATTATTATATATAAAAACACATTTTATTTTGAATTACATTAAATATAACAATATATTATTAATTCAATTCTTTAAAAATTTATTAACCAGTATGAAATAGTATTTTCAAGGACTATATAAACTAACATTTTCATTATATTAATATTTTAAAATATTATTAATAAAAAATATTCAATTTTATAACATTATTATGTATAGTATTATTTAATTATACTTTCACATTTATTAGAAAAATCATTAACTCTTTAAATATAAATAATAAGTACTTCCCATAATTTTTGAGAATCAGTTTTCAACACATAGATTTTGTGAGAATATTTTAGTTTAATATATAGGTTATGACCATTTAATTTTAACGTTAGTAAAAATATATATGATGAACAATTAATGTACATGGTTTATAAACTATTCCGCACTATATATTTACTATTTTATTGTCCTAAGAACTAATTAAAATGATAAAATTTAAATATATTATAGTATTGAGAGTGAATGTATTTGGTTTAGTTTCATATAGTCTTGGTGGTGAATTGTTTTAGGTTTTTTGTACTATATGATAGTATTACAAATAAAAAAACAATATAAAACAATATTGGACACAATAAAAAATAACAACAATAATAAATAGAAATGGATTTTTACGTGAAGAACCCAATAATAATATATTAATTTATTGTAATTTTAACAAATTTATATATGAAAATTACATAAAATTGGTTGACTATCAAATTATATATATTTTTTAAATGAATAGTATAAAATCATCATATTATAAAAAATATCGTTATGAATGAAAATTATCCACCACCATTTTAGAATGTGACCCAAAAACATGGTTTCCTTCCTAACATGTTTGGGATGTAATAACCTTGATAAAATTAAGGAAGTGTTATCATTCCATACATTCAATGTATATGAACCAAGGAACATTCATTATATAATCCTTAATATTGTAAAATTTAATGTTCGAATCAAAATTTATATTGAGTTTATTCGCGACATGATTCCTACATTACCAAATTTCATGGGTAAAAAAAATTAACCTGCTAAATTTTTAATATTAAAATTATTTATAAAAATAACCTTTAGAAGATCCTCAAAATTTCATAATTATTGTACTTAATCATAAAATAACATGGGAACCATGAAAAACTCTACTAATAAGTATATTTTCTTTGGGACAATAAAAATGGAATAAATATTACATATTTATATGAGAATAATATTTATAAGATATGTTTAACTCCCAAGGAATAATTGATTATTAAATGAATTTGTGTCTTTATATTGCTTTATCTTTAATAATTAAAATTAAATTATGAACATAATATATGGTTTCATGAATATTTTCTATAAAACACTCATTCCATAATATTTTATAATATTTCTCATAGAATGTTTTTGATAAGTTGTCAATGAAACATCAATTAGAAACATATACAATAACTATTACATAATTTCATATCATAAATAAATTCAATTAAATATATCTAATAATCAATAATTTATTAATTAATGTTATATAGGTCTTCAATACAAGCCAAAATAAATATGGATAATTATTAAATAATTTAATAAATTAACTATTAATAACATAACATACTTATATATAAACTAGAAATGTTATTATAGGGAATAATTTTCCATTCATCTTTAGAAAACATTTTATTCTAGATCATCAAAAAATAATGTATTTTTAATGAAATGTATTTCATCAATAATGATCTTGTAAATTATATACATAGAACCAACACACAAAAATGTTTCATGATGTATTTTTTGTTATCCTACCCTCCATTTTTTTAGATTTTATAATCCATTATCAACATTTCAAAAATTTATAATTTGTTCACTTAATTTTTAGAAAACAAGAGGAGAAAAAAATAAGGTCTATTAGAAAAAAAATCCAAACAATAATAATAATATAAAACAGTAAATTAAATGAACAAATGAGTTCATAAAAAATATCATAATTCAATATTACAGAACTAATGTTTCTTAATTATTTATATCTCTAATAATGTATGATCTAAAATATCAAAATTAATCTCAGAAAAAGAATATATATAATTGACTTTATTTTTAAGGGTTTAATAAAAATAACTTATATTATAAAATACATGTGATATAAAAAATGAAATATTGAACAAAATGACCATAAAACAATTCAATTTATATTGGATCCTCCATTAAATACACAATTTTATTCTGGAATCTTTTATTTCTAAAAATGAAACTATCTCTAAATAAATGTTCATACATTTTCTATTTCTTTTGAAGTCATCTTATATTATCAATTTATACAGCTATAAATCAATTTCATTCATTTTTTCATAATATTAGGGATCGAATCTTATCAACATTCAATTAGGGTACCAAAGAAACAACATAGAATATATTGTAGACATTAATTGAACCATTAATGTTTACAATAATAAAAACAACTAGAAGAAAATTCCAAATATTCTCATGTGTAGTGTAATAAGTTTTTAATTTTCCAAAAACAAAACATACACATTAAACTAAAAGATATTGTAAATTATAATCACCATAAATAGGATATATTTCATTACATCACCTCACTGCCAAGATTATGTGAATCAAAATAGATATTAAGGATATCACCCATTAGTTATACATCATAGAGTTTCCATTATATGAAAATACCATTATATCTTAAAAAAAGTGAAATAGGAACATTATGTAGGTTATAAGTTAGAGGACCAATTTTTTTTTTCAAATGTTTAACTATTACCTAAAAACATATGAATGATTATAAATATCTAAAATGAAATCACTGGGAACCCATGATGGCTTTCTATTAAAAAATTGCTTATATTAAGAGCCTTTATAAATTTTAATGAAGAGGTAGATATAAAAAAATTTCATATCATTATTATTGAGAACAACAATATCGGGAACATTTTTAATAAATAATACTAATGATATATTAATAAACTAGGGGAACCCTTACATAACTCCCTAAAAAAATTATTTTAAATTAATAAAATGCTCCAATTTTTTTAAAACACAAAATACCAATCCTTAAGGGTGATTAAACATTCTATAAAAATAATATTAAAATGAGATTATTGTAATCTATCCATTAAATTGGATGTAATAATAAAAATAATAAAAATATTAAAGACAATTCAAATGTGGAATATAATGAAAATGGTTTTATTATATCATAATAATAAGAAACCAATATTTTTAGTAATTTCAATTTATGCTTCAAAAACAGGTTTTTTAATGTTTATTTTTTCATGGTTATTATTTTTAATTTCTAAAATCCATATATATCATTTCATGATTTTGATATCATTTTCAAAATCATCATTTCAATAATATATGATGGTTAATTTTATGAATTTTATGAAAAAATTTATTTTTAAATGAATTGTGAAATATACTAATTTGTTAAAATGTTTTTTTTTCATTAAATCGTGTATTTTAGAAGACAAATTTTGTTTTTGATTTTATCTTAATGTAAATAAATACTCCATTAAATATAAATTATCCAAAAAATTACAAAGGGATCCACAATATATTTAATTTTTGTATATGTTCATTTCTTTATCTATAAGAACATTTTTTTAAAAAAATATTAATAAATTAAAAAAATTTATATTGTTGTTTATTTCTGAATTTTCAATAAATTGATTTTTTTGAAATACAACATATTAATTATCATGAGGGTCACGTTTAGAAAATTCTTACCATGTATTTTTTCTCATAAAAAATTATAACCATATATATGTTGTGTCACCAGAGTAAGAGTTAAATAGATAAAACATGGTTATAAATATTAAATATGAATTTAAAATCATTATAATAAATAATTTATCCAATTTGATGACTAAAATTTTATCAAATAAATACAAGATAAAAAAATAATTCAATATAATTGCATTTGTTATTATTTTAATGTTTATTTTATTCTATATAAATTATAAATACAACATTTTACCATATTGAATTTAATTTCATTTTCATTTTTTCATAGGGGTAAAAAAACACTTATCAACGAATATAGGTGTTTATGTGGAACATAATTACTTTTAACGTTTGAATATATTTTTCATTTTTTGATGATATAATTACTTTTAACTTGTATGAAATTCCAGTATATTTATTTTAGATCTAGTAGAATAATAATCGAAAATTAATTAAAAAACTGAACATTAATGTGATTTCTTGTATTTTTATAGAAAAATAAAAAAGTATAATATGTAGAAAATTTATTTATATTTGACTAATATTTATTTCATGATTTCATTGAATTATAATCAAAATAATAGTACCAAAAATGAATTTACTAATGTTTTTGTGGAAAAAAATATTTCAGCATATTATTTAATAAAAACATAATTTTAAATTGGATTTTCAGATGTTCTAAAATATCAAATTAGATAATTTTGATACATTTTCACCATATTTTAAAAAATTATGACCCTTAATTTATAAATCTTTATTACCAAGGATAAGGATAAAAAATAGTTATCTAGGATTTTAAGCAACTGATAAAATTTCAAATGAAAAAAATACTAATTTTTTTTATAACAATTCAGCATTATACACTTTTTATCCAATCCATGGTTGTTATGAAGCATTATATTGATGAATGAAATTAATTTCATTAAAATATAGTATGTAATTCTAAACATGTTTATTCATCACTTATGCATATTGAACCTCCTATACTCTTTATTGAATGTTTTTATCCTTATAACATAGACAATTACTAAGCTAATTCCTCCTATATTTATTTTTGTTGTTATTGTGCTACTCATTTTTTGTTATGAACTACCAAATCAATCATAGGTTGATTCCCAAAGGAGTTCTCTCAAAGAAGAGGTAGTCGTCTTAATGGAATGTTTCAATGATTATTTCATATTATAATTCCAATATATATTTTTTATTAATATAAAAATTTAATATTTCGAAACATATATATGTTGATATGTTATTATGATTACTGTATAAATATTTCCACCTAATTTCCTTCAATGTGGAAATTATAGTACGACTCGTGTGTTCTTCCCCCAATTATTTCTATGATTCAACTTGCATCCTCATATTTCATTGAGGGTTATTATTATTTATTTAATAATTATATATGATATTTATTAAATAAAAAATATTATTAAATTAATAAATATTATCTACCTTCCTACATTCCAATTTTTTAAGACAATTATGTCACTTGTGTGCATTTGTGTACCACCACCACCAACTAGAGATGCGATTAATTTGTCATTTCTACATCACATGGATTCTAATATGGTATAATTTAATAAATATATATTATATTTACAAAATAATAAAAATTAAAAATAATTGTAATTTTTTTAATCTTTACTAAATTCTATCTATTTAAAATTAAAAACTTCACTAGTTCATATATACATAAAACAATATTTATGATTTTATGTAATATGGTTTTCATTACAAATTTTTATCGATGTTAATACAGGTGTATATAATAAATAAATATTACTTTTATGTTATTATTATGACTATGGATATTATTAATCCATTTCCATGTTTCAATTCAAAGAACCATCCAATAAAAACATTCATGTTAAAATTACCATAATTCACCAAAATGTTCATTTTAATGATGTAATTATTAATAAATGTATAATTATAAATTATCAATGAATGATAAATAGTTTTTTTATATTTGAATATATTTTTAGTATATTTGTACTATATATAAATTTATTAGAAATGGTGTTTGAAATCATTCGATCAATGATGATACATCAGATCATGATTTAGGCTACAATTTATTTTGAGGATTCTCAATCATTAATTTTCATTGAAGTAAATTATATTAATATTATTGATTAAAAATTATATATTTTATTTATTATGAATATTTAATTAATTTTAACATATAATTACCATATTCCACTCTCTTTTAACTATGAATAAGGAATTTTTTATGAAATTTTGACCTTATATCTTCTTTAGTCGATGATGTTTTTCTTCTATATAAACTGTCTTCAAAATATTTATCTGTATTTTTTACCAATGCATGATATTATCTGAAAAAGATTAATTTTATTAACTTTTAAATTATATACAATGTTTTAAAAGTAATATATTTTAAAAAATTTAACCTAAAGATGTTTTTTTCATTCTTCCTATTTTTGGAATGGTAAATTCTATGTTATAATATACATCTATAATTGATATTATTTAAACCATGACTATTATTTTAATTGGAAATTCCATTATATGATTATGTGTTTAATTATAATTAAAATCCCTAACTTAACATTCTGAATTTATTTTGATAAAATATTATCTTATAAAATGATATTATTATCATGTTTTCAATTTTGCATTCAAAAATCAATTTGAAGGTATTTTTCATCTATTTTAACATCATTTAATGATTATTATTCTTCATTGATGATATACTATAATTATAAAATTCATATTCATATTATGGACTCATTAAATTTAAAATGCTTTTTATGTGATTCTATGAAACTAGTTTCTTCCAACTGGTAAATTAGATTATGCTAAAATCCTTATTAAAGTCATTCATTTTACATAGGTTATGCAATAATTTATGGATATAATGATACATTTTTTCATTCCATGGGTAATAGAATAATGAATTTTTTTATGATCATAAAAAAAATTTATGGTCTTTTATTATATAATGGTGGATCTGCATTATCACTCCACTGGATCTGGTATGTGTGGATAACTGTAGAGATAAATATATTTCTAGTGACCCTGATTTCATGTTCACAACATTATTTGTGTATAATGTTTTATTGTCGAAATTCTAATTCATGGATATGGTTTCATGTTCATAATATTATGTATGGACATGTTTTCTAATCATTAAATTAATGAGTGAATCTATTTATATTTATATAGGTTCCCAATGTTATAATCTTATACATGTGAAAAATTTCTAGGTTTATTATATAGATTCATATATCTATATATAATTCTGATGATTGGATGATATAATGAATATTTTTCTTATATTATGACAAATCCTTATTCCATGACCAATTTTTAAGGATATTTAATTGATTCAAAACGAATTTATTATGTCATGTTCATATTCTCATACTTTTATTCTCAATTATGACCATCGATTATTATTTCCCATGATAACATTTAATGAGAAACTAATTATATCATTTGTTAGGATTACATTTCCATTGAGTCCTGATGAAATTTTTTAGAACGAAAATATATTTGATGAGTAATATGATAAAACGATTTTTTGGATATATTGAGGATAATTTATCAAATAATACATTAAAATTCATGAACGTATGAGCCTTCGCATCCCTCAACATCTCAAGTTAGAATTGGATCAGAAAATTATCCTCAAATAACCTTGAATATAGCACCTCATACTACCTAACATTCTCTAGAATGGTCCACCAATGCTTTCACGGTCCAGGAAGAATGTATACTACATCATTCACCCACTTTTATGTGGCTGTATAGATGTGATAAAATAAGATCATATAGTTTATTTCAATCCATAACCCACCTACATTGGGGCATCCCTCCAGAGTGAACTTAGGTAGGTGTTATAGATATAAATATCTCATTAGCATAGTCATCACACAAACTATGTGAATAATATCTCTTTCTAAGGATAAATAGACCATCAAGAAGTAGTACTAAAAATGAAAATCCATATGATCCACTATAGGATCAAAAATATATAGTTTACCTACATTAGTAGTGTGATGATTGAAATTCTTCTAACTCTCAATTCAAATATGAAAGGGATGATTTGTTCCTATAATAAAAAATAACTCCTTATAAAATACTATAAAAACAATGTAAACCAAATTATATTAAAGAATAAAGAAGCATTATTCCACGGTCATTCTGAATATAGCATAACAAGTGAATTAGAATTACATAATATCTCCACATTGTTATTTATAACATAGTAAAATATAATCATTTCACATATCATATTGAATGATATATCATGTTCAATTAAAATATTCCTTTCATGAAAAATGAATTTGAAGATATATATTTATGTTTCATTCATTATGCATGAATAATAATATCATTAAACACTAGGTCATGAGTAAAAAACAATAAAAAATAATAACATTTCATAATATGGGAATCAACCAGTTTCAAATAATATCAAATATAACAAGTGAACACAATGAAAGACAATCACATCCCAAGGCTCTCATATTTTCCCCATTCATGGTTCATCTACTCTCATACATAGGCTCATTACGATGTAATTAAGTATCCTAATCTCATTTATACCATTCAAAAATTAAAAATCAATAGAATAGAAAAACGTGAAAGTCTGATACAACATTGGAATGGCTCCAGATCTAGTACTCTTTCATTATTCTAATGTGGTTATCTATTGGACCTCAAATGTGCCTCAACATATGATCGACGTTACCGACTAAAAATATGTGTGTACATAATATTGGTTTTAATATTCCACTATGTACAAAGATACTATACAAAATGAATGAACAAAAACAATAAAAATAATATTTGAAGAAATTAGGGGAATGGTACGAAATACAGTTGGATGATAAAGGATAAGAAAATTTAATACATAAATCTTCATTTTTCTAATAAATGTAATGAAGGTATCTAAATGCTATCTTAATGTAGTATAGTGAAGATGATATGGTGGAATAAAAAACTAAATCACCTTTTCCTTCAAACCCAATTAATTATCATATCGTAGCTCAAACTAATATAGTATGAAATAATGAACTATAAGGTGCCTTTACCTTGTCCAAACCTACATATAGACAGTCTATTGGGGTACCAAACCCCATCCTAAATATGGTGTCAGTACAACTCAGTAGGGCAATGCAACCATGTCTAAAACAGATTTTTGATAATAAGTGCATGAAATAAATTGGGAAAAATGTTTATTATGTGATAAATTTATAAAAAAATAAACCTACCATATTTTAATCAATTCTTGAATATCTCTATGCACATTTCACATCCATTACTTGCCTAACCACTAGTACAAGGTGTAATAAAAAAAGGTGATGTAATATAATCATTACAACATAACCCTAAAGTAAATTTTATATATGAATTTCATATTTCTGGAAAATCCATTTATATATGAATTTATACTTTAGGGAAGATCCTAATATATAATAATTTCATCATCCAAGTCAATACATATATATAACAATTTTAGCATCCAAGTTATGCCCATTGTATTATAATTTCATCATCAACAGGAAAATCAATTTATAAAATAATTTCATTATAACAAAACATGATATGTATGAATTAATAACACATATATTATAATAATAAAAAAGAATATATTCATTTAAATAAAAATTATATTCCAATTTCCCATTAATTTTTCATGATTCCTTAAACACGGTATTACATCAGTGCACAAAAAACATAACATTCTGAAAATTTAAAGATATTATAATAAAAATGAATTTCATTGTCCTTGGTGATTGTATCACAATAAATGAGTTTATGTATCATGAACTGATAAAACAAACATTAATCCACTATAAAATTATTTATTATCCAAAGGTAGGATCAACCTTTGGGTATTTGTAATTTGGGTATCAAAACAATTTTTTCTTAGGTACCCAAATAGTATTCCACACACATTCTTTTCCTTTCCCATTATTTTGTTTGTTAATGTGGATGATGAGTTGATACAATTAGATTATAATACTACAAATTATATCATAGAAATAGGCCAAAATTCTTTGTGATAGACTACCTACCTTTAAACGGTAATTCAATAAATACCCACTCTCTGAAAGACCAATAATAAATGATGTAGGAGAATACATGAATTAAAATCATAAATCTGACAAGATCCAGATCAAAATATGATTTTATATATGTTAATAGATTTTACAATTATTACACTGAATAAGAGTAATTATAGGTAACTATACCAATGTAAATTATCAATATTCAGATTATTAATCAATACATTTGGAAGGGAAGGAATGGATCCAAAATTTCATGGAATCTCCATATGTTTTTAGACATGTATCTACTCCATTAATTAAATAAAAGTAATTCTTACATCATAGAATAATACTACTGATACCATAATATTTATTACAGTAAATAATTTAACATCATGTATTTCAAGATTTATGAGTAATCCCAAAATTCGCATACCCTCTTTTTAAAATTACCTAGATTGAATATTATACAATGTGAACTAGTTTCATGATTTTTATTTATTTAATTCCATAATCAAGTTTAAAACATATTACAATAAATAGTTATATGTCACATAACATGCCTATGAAATTTAAATGTCCAAAAGACACATATTAATCCGGATTCTGTAAGAGAGTACCAAAACACCTAAGAACCCTTTAAAGTGCAATGACAGTTCCCTAAATCATGTTTTAAATGTTTATACCTAGTCACCATTAATTTGAACCAAGATATATCCTTTAACATGGGCCCATTTCATATAATCCTACCCAAAAATCCATTTAGTAGTGCACTTAGATGGTGGGTCGTGGCTGGGAACTACCAGCGAGGGCTATGTGTTTGTCTATTGGGGAGAATATTTCATAATGATTAAGAGTTTAGAAAAATAGTAAATGATATATTGATAAAAAAGTAGTAATAAATAAGTAGAAACATAACAATAAAATTATAAAGGAAAATAATCATGTGGAAGATGAATCACCATTAAACACAAAATAATGATTATGATTCCAGGTCACTATAAAAAGTTAGTACATCGAATAATGAGGAATATGTATATTCTAAATTCAAATAAGAAATAAAAAATACCAAATGATCATAAATCTATAATTAGAAGAATAGACTTGTTCCTCATCCCTCACTCTCTATCATACTACATCAAATCATGTGTTTTAAGCTAAATTCTTCCCTTTATCTATAAATACATTCATGATTTTTTTGTGTACCATGGGTGGCCCATGTAGGGTTTGTGAAATACTCTTTAGGACACCACAAATGGTAACCATAACAATACATTCTATTTATATTAAATCAGTAGTGTGTATGAACATAATAAAAAATCATAAGTAAAAATCATAACATGTTGGTCTAGGTTTCTCATGGTTACACGAGTTACACTACCTACTTCATTATCATCACGATATCTAAAATCCATGGAGAACCTATAATAGATATGATATGGATTAAACAATAATAATAAGATTTCATAAAGAAGCATTAGATGATGGACCAAATCCAAGCATGCATTTTTGGTAGGATGATACATCCTTGTATAACTACTATATATTATTGTAGTTAAATATTGCCTTCATCACTATAATTTAATTAGATCCAACCTAATACCATTCAAGGAAATATATAATGGAATCCCTTGTTAAACATCATGGTCACTGTAAATATCGATAACTCTTAAATCCCACCAAGGAAATACAAAAATTGATTCCAAATTATCAATCTTGAAGTGACATGAAATCAATAAAAACCTTTAATCCCATTGCTACATTCTCACATAGGGGTCCGAGTATCTCACCTGCCCTTGTATAATAATCTTACATCTATCATATGCATGGAACATCCTCTAGGTAATTAGTATAACTTATATATATATATATATACAGAATTCTCTAGGTGATTTCATCCATGGAATAAATGTATATATCCCGGTGTTTGCATACACCATAACAGGTCTTAGATATAAACCATGATGATCTCATCCAAGGAATCCTTAATTTGGGACCCTTATACCCCCTTGAGATATTGTAATGTAATTTTTGGCTATCATATTCTCATTAAATTTTTCATCAAAATAATACCACGACACATTATCCTTGTTCTAAAATTCCTTTAATATATTTAATTAAAATGTAGGATTATTTATGATTGGTAAACATATCCCTCAAAAGGTGGTTAACCATATTATGGCATGAAAAAAAAAAATATAAATAAGGAACACCCAAGGAGGTGGCTCATGTCAATTAAGGAAACACATTATGGTGATTCTATGATATTAAGGACCTGACAGGGAATGAAAAACCATTAAACTTAATTTATTAAAAAATTAGTGGAATATCTAGAAAATACAAACACACGACATAATTTTTCATGATATAAATTTCAACTAATCATAACGAAATAAACTAGAACACATTCCGTAATAATGAAGAAATATTCTCATCCTATGAAATCCCTTGAATCAAAATATAATGTTGAAAATTGTAAAAATATATCAATGGACATAAAATAAGAAAAATTAGATTCCATAGAAAATAGTCATGATGATGGATGGAAAACTTGGAATAGAATTAAGAGGAGTGGAGATCCTACTGAGAGGAATCAGACTCACCTGATGGTGATGAAAATAGAGTTCACATAGATAAAGACGAAGGATCCCTAACATAGGTGTGTATGAGTTCTATCAAACGACTCTTGTTCCACATTGGTGAAAAACATGTCTATGTTAAAATGATCCCCATGACATTAATTACGCACATAGAAATTTTCAATGATTTGTAATATTTAAATTCCATATAAATATACATTTCCATCTTATTATAAAAAACATAATTCATGATGTGCAGGGTGCCTACAAAAACAGTTACAAATAGGATATATAATACATTCCATGTATCGTAATTGCATGAAATGTCTTATGTACACCCATAGAATTCATCTTGAAGTTAGCCTCAATCCATATACTACCTCATTTTCGAAAAGAACCAGAAATAACTTAGGTCCAACTTTTAGGTTTAATAAAAAGAAAAAAATCACTGGATATTTGGGGTGTTTCAATTTTCCTTATAGACTGCTCTCCACCCACAAAATGAACTTGACCACTGTGGTTCAATGAAGACAGAAAACAAAAAGAATGTGGTTCAATGAAAAAATAAAAGTGGGAATACAATAACAATATATGATATTAGATCATTGTTCCCATTTTCATTCAGTTTTAAATCTATTATTTCTATCCAACCATTATAGATGAAATTATTTTCCATACTCATTATTTCAAATTTTCAAATTATGATATTATTATTGTAAATCCTCTTAAATTTTTCATTTTACACACCCTTTCTAATATATAGGTTGTTGTTTTCATGATATATATGTTTTTTATAAATTTCAATGCTATATACACCTCCCTAATAAACATTCTTGCCCCATAAAATTTAAGAATCAAATAGATATAATTAACAACATCCCCTATTATCTGGAATAGTTAAAAGGGCCCAACATGTTCTTAATCATGTTTTTATATTTTTGTAACGGAATGAAATAATGCATATGATTTGTAGTAATTATCAAAAAAATTCATAAATCATAAAAATATATTTATCATATTAGTTTTTTGATAAAAAAAATCGTACATAGATTGTGTAACCAAGAAATATACCCTCATCGTCTCTCACTTCGAGATTTAAAAAATTTATTGTCATGACCCCCTACCACTAAGGATGCCCCTCCTGAGCTAGCAATGGTGAAAGGGTGATAATGACCCCCGATTCTCATCTCCAGTAGGCCCCGGGGTGGAAACTACCACCAAGGGTATGAGTTTTCATAATAATGGGAGGCATTACCCTTTTTATTATTTAGGATCGGGAAATAGGACAAGTCAACCACCAAAAAGGAAAACAAAAAGTGTGTAGAAATAAATCCAAACCAAGCCCACATGCATGTTTAAACAATTTCATAACAAAGTAAAAGTACAAGAAAGCTAAAAGTACAATAAAAAAAATAAAAAAAGAGTACATCAACAGAAACAAATCCAATTGTCCGAGTAGTAGGGTCCCGCACGGCCCTGGTAGTCCTCCTGGAAACCTGAAAGTAAACGTAGGGTGAGCATACAAGTATACTCAGTAGGGAAACCTAAATCTCTCTTGCACAAGTGGGTAGACATCCTAATTTCCTGTGAGATCAACAGAAGAAATCTAGCAAGGAATTCTATCCACCCAACCTCACCAGCTACAGTCCCCGAAAACAAAATCACAATAGGCAGTAGTATATAAGAACAAGAGTATTTGGTACCCTCACCATATCCCTTTAATTAGCTGCTCTTCCTAATGGAGAACATCCTGACGTTGCCACACTCTCCCCTCCCACACACACCTGTCCCCCACAAACATGTGTCCCTCCCGCACACACCTGGGACTCACAACCACATATCCCTCTCGCACACACCTGGGCCTCACAACCATGTATCCAGCCCCGCACACACCTGGGCATGATCCCGAAGATTCATGGGAGACAGTAGATCCTGCCTGAAGAGTCTTGGACTGAAACCACCCCAATCGAAACCTACCCGAAGATGCTTAGGTGTAAGGTCTCCTCAAGCCATCACAGCCTCGGGGATAAGGAGTAGGAAGGAGATAGTAACTAAGAGAAAAACACCCTCTCCCATGAAATGTGAGTGTTCAGTACAAAGTTATCAACGTGGGTGAGGTGCGATAAAACACAAAATATATAGATATATATATGTATAGAAAACACACATCCCAACATATGGCCTCTAAAAAGAGAAACTAAGCACGTGCCTCGACATTGCTAGTACGAAGCATGCATACAACAAACAACCCCAACCCCATTTAGGTTTTCACGTTTCAGCAGAATTAGTATATTTAGTTCCTTAACTATGGGGAAACTATCCACAACCAACCACATTGATCGTTCGTAAAAACATATCCCCGCCATCCATATATCATGTTAGGAAAAACACAAGAAACACAACCAAGTCCCTTATTATCAACCAACTAACCCATTGATTATTAAACCTATTCCATTACCATGACCCACCATTCATTAAATCTTCCACTTTTTTTATTTATTATTCACAACCCATAGTCCGTTCATATTCCAACCCATCCCTGCAGCCCTGCTGCCAACCACCATAACCACAACCGCACCGTACATCATTATCCCATTAATACCATTTATTGCAGCCCCGCTACCTGTTACCAACATAACATTCACACCAACCCACAACCAAGTCAATCGCAGCCCCAATGCTCAACCGATCCACATCAACCCACAAAACACCCCCATCACATGCCATGTAACCAATCCAACACCCACATGTTCATTATTCCATTTTGTTTAACCGGGGTGATCACACAAAGGTTCAAAATTTTAAACAGCCGTCATTACGCGATTAACCAATTTCCACATTCCACAATGTTTCCATCAACAAAACAGTCTATAAAGATAGGGAAACATTTTATTGCTCAAGAGAAGTCCCCCCAACGACCATGATTTTCAGTAGGCAGAATCTCGTTCAATTAACAACATAATATCACAGGATATAAAGATAATCAAAACAAATCCCACATCCCCATTATATAAGCCATTTATTATCTTTATTAAACCGGTTCAAAAGTGTTTCACATAAACAAGAGAACACCTACCCCACATGATAAAAAATTAGATAGGCGAAGGTAAGTTCCCTACCTCAACAAGTTCTGATCGCAACGGTCCCCCAGATCAACCATAGAAGACATCCGTCGGTGTCCATCACTTCTGTCAGGTCCCAGAAAAACCACCTCGGGTGGAAGTTGGAAAAGAAAGGCCGAAGTAAAGACAACGTATCCAAGATCATATGTTCCAACTCATTATTATGATCTTGTGGCCACTGATGGATCGTAAATCGGAGCTCAGTCGAAGAAGTTTTGGAAGAAAGAGCCTTCAAGTCTCTTGGGAGAACTCTGCTCAGAGGAACGAGGAGGATATGGGTGAGTTGAAAAGCAAGAGGGGACCCCTCCTTTTATAGGTGAGAAAATCAAAATTACATGGAGTGTAAATTCTGGTATATGGTGTGTACTCAGTTATTTCACACGGTCTCCACGTGGCTTCCCACACAGCTCCGCGGCTATTGACCGGTCAACACACAGTTTGAGGGTAACGCATACGCGGGGAGGGACTACACATGGTGTAGTTTGGACACACGGTATGTACCCATTTATTTCACATGGAAAGGACATGGCTCCAACATGGCACATAGCCGTTGACTGGTAACACGCACACGAGGATGGACTGTACGACGTGTAGTACTGGACACACGACGTGCACCCATTATTTCACACAGCAAGGACACAGCCTTCAACATGGGGTATACCTGGCAAGGTGGTACACAGCGTGTAGTTACACTACACAGAATGTACTCATTTACATCACAAGGCGAGAACATGGCCTACAACATAGGGTATACCCGAAAAGGGGGTACATGGCGTGTACTCAAACTACACGGCGTGTGGTTTCAAAATTCCGGAAAGTGTGTGAAAAGTCCATTTTACCCTACAGAACACTTCTTGAACTTCATTTTGATAATGGAATGGGTTGGAGAGGTCCGGGCCATTACATCAGATACCTCTTAAAACATTATCGTCCCCGAGAATTAAAAAACCAACCCAGAGGAACCCAATGAGATATCTATTAGGGTTCTCGTTATAACAGGAACCCAACCAACAACCATAATCATATGTGTAAGGAATTACTCTCCTATGTCGATATATTATCCTCTTTCAGTATCACTGACTCGCCTGCACGGGTTCAATCACATGCTCATTAATGTGTCTCGATTATGAATTGGGTCTTCCCACTTTCATACATTAGGATTTCTTTTAACTCGTACAACCCCCCAACACCACACAAGCAACACACTGCTCAAACACATGATTTTGGGAAATTCCTTCTCCTATGTCGAGAAATTATCCACCTTAGGAGGCACTGACTCGCCCGCATGGGTTCAACTGCATCCTCATTAATGCATCTCAATTAAGGGTCGGATTTTTCCCTTTCCCCACACATCCGAACATGTCACACATTTCCAGGAAACAAGGAAACAAAGGTCTCACAACTGACAAGCCAAGCATTCCATATATCAAAGGTACACAGTAAAACATCAACACAAAGCTTAGATGATAAAGGGAAAACACAAGTAAAAATAAATCCAGGTATTGAGCGTGCATCTGGGTCTCCTGCTCCCAAGTGCTCTCCTCGAGGCCGCCATGCCTCCACAACACACGAACCAACGAAATGGTTCGTCCATGGAGAACCTTCTCTTTATGATCCTCGATTCTGACTGGTCGTTCCTCGAAGGTCGCGTCGTCTCCCATATCTAACTCTCCCCAGTCGATAACATGAGATTCCTCATGTAAATACAGATGAAGCTAGGAGATATGGAAGCTGTCAAGAACCTTCTCCAACTGAGGTGGCAAGGCCAGCTAATATGCCACCTCGCTGACTCGCCTCAGCACCTCAAAAGGTCCGATGAACCTAGGTGAGAGCTTTCTCCCTTTCCCAAACCTCTACTGCCCCCGTCGAGGGGAAACCTTGAAGAACACATGATCTCTCACATCGAACTCCAAGGGCCTCCTCTGTCGATCAGCATAAGACTTCTGTCGGTCCTGAGCTGCTTTCATCATCTCACGTACAAGATGGACTTTCTCTGTTGTGCTCTCCACTACCCCTGGCCCAAGAGCACTTGTCTCACCAACCATTACCTAGAAAATTGGTGAACGACATGGGCTCCCATAAAAAGCCTCAAACGGTACCGTTCCAATAGTAGAGTGGAAGAAGATGTTGTAGGAAAACTCTACTAAAGGCATGTGGCGTACCCATGATCCTATGAAATACAGAACGCATGCTCAATGCATGTCCTCTAGCATCTGGATAGTCCGCTCTGTCTGCCCATCGGTCTGGGGGTGGAAAGCAGTGCTAAGGCACAACTGGGTGCCAAAAGCATGTTGTAACCCCCTCCAGACTCGTGAGGTAAACAGAGTATCACAATCTGAGATGATAGTCTTAGGGAATCCATGCAACTGCACAACCTCATTTATGTACCTCTGTCCTAAGGTACTCACCGGGCCTGACTCTTTAATTGCTAAGAAGTTGGCTGATTTCATCATCCGATCCACTACTACCCAGATAACATCATAACCACCTTAAACTCTGCGGAGCCCTATGATGAATTCCATTGAGATGTCATCCCACTTCCACTCGGGGACATCTAAAGGATGAAACAAACCACTGGGAACACGGTGTTCAGCCTTCACTTGCTGACACACTAGCGGAGAACTCCCTCACGCATTGTCTCTGGGACAAACAACCTTCCATGGAAAAGCATCTGATGTTGGCTATCCTCTGATCATCCTTATAGAGCGTTCTCCTGATCGACATGACCCCGCATCACTTCTACCTCGGAGTCCGCCAACTGAGACTCTTCCACCTGCTACAACAAGGAGGACTGCACCGTCACCTGAAACAAACATCCTATAACAACTTCTACCTTGGAATCAAAGTGCAAGGTGGCCAACTCTCCCATCACCTTCCAAGCATTAGTGAATTCCCGAACCACTTCCTGATGCGAATTCATGCTAAGGGCATCAGCCATAACGATTCCCTTACCATCAGTGTAAGAGATCACAAAGTCATAGTCTTGGAGAAACTCGACCCATCTCCGCTGACGTATGTTTAGGTCACGCGGGGGGAAGATATAACACATGCTCTTGTGATCTGAGAAGTCCACAAATCCCTCCCCAAAGGGGTAATGTCACCACAACTTCAGTTAAAACACTACTACTGCAATCTCTAGTTCTTGGGTGTCATAGTTACGCTAGTGAGGGCGTAACTGCCTAGACCCATAACAGATCACCCCCTTCTTCTTCATCAACACACACCCCAGATCAAGGCCAGAAGCATCGCAAAACACCTCATACTACAAACCTTCCTCTGGAAACCTGAGTATGAGAGCACTGATCAAATTCTCCTTCAGGTTGTCAAAATATTTCTAGCACTGCTCGCTCCATATGAAGACCTGGTTCTTCCTAGTCAAAGCAGTCAATAGAGAAGCAACTCGAGAGAAGTATGAAACTAACCTCCTATAGTAACCTTCTAACCCTAGGAAACTACAAACTTCGGCTACACTCTTGGTTGCGGCCCAGGAAACAGTTGCCTCCACCTTCGATGGGTCCACTGAAACTCTATGTTGAGACACCACGTGTCCAAGGAAGTGTACTTCTTGCATCAGGAACTTACACTTCGATAATTTCCCATAAAGATGGTGGTGTCGAAGGACTTCCAATACTTCCATGAGATGCTCAACGTGCTCCTCCTCTGATCTTGTGTAGATCAGGATGTCATCGATAAACACTACGACGAACCGGTCCAGAAACTCTCGGAAGACAAAGTTCATAAGTCCCATGAACACAGCCGGTGCACTCACAACTCCAAATGACATCACTACAAACTCGAAGTGCCCATACCTACTCCTGAAAGCCGTCTTTGAGATGTCATTGTCCTTTACCCTCAGCTGATGATATCCAGATCGTAGATCAGTCTTGGAAATCCAACCTGCTCCCATTAGTTGGTCGAAGATATCGTCTATCATTGGAAGGGGGTAACGGTTCTTTAACATTACCTGGTTAAACCTTCGGTAGTCTATGCATAGCTTGAGACCACCCTCTTCCTCCTTTACCAACAAAAATGGTGCACCCCATAGTGGTACGCTGGGTCGAACAAAACCATTTTCCATCAGATCGTCAATCTGAATACGCAACTCCCGCAACATCAAAGGTGTCATCCGATAAGGGGCCATCGAAATCGGATGGGCACAAGGCTGTAAGTCTATCCCGAAATCAACGTCACGTCGGGGGGGGGGGGGTAGAGACACAATCACTTTAGGAAAAACATCTAGGAACTCCCCAACATCCTCCGGGACATCCATCATCTCTGTATCAGCTGGAACCACTGATAACCCGCCTAACAAGGAATGGATAGGATTCACATGCCGACTTCCCACCTGATATCTCCTCTTCCCAACAAAATATATGTGATGCCCATCCACGTCGGAGAACACGACTCTCCCCTAGAATCAGTCGATAACAGAACTAACAGAAAACAACAAGTCGATGCCTAGGATGACATCGTATGTCTGCATCTATAACAGAAGAAGGTCCCCACTAGATCGATGTGGTCCCAACGTCAGCCCACATCCCCAGAAAACACAAGATACGCTGTTCTGGCCTCCAACTAGTGTATTTCTAGTCTCAAATAATGGGCTAGACTAGGTGGGAAAAGGGAGTTTTAAGCTCCCGAATAAAACAATGCAGAAAAGAGAGTGATGAACAAACAAATCGTACCTTGCACCACCTCTAGTCCTGTCGGAGCTGCCAACTCTGTTGCATGCAACTATCCACGCCTAGCTCTTATGCCTCCCTGATGTCATCCACCTCCTCGACCACACCCTGGTCGAGGTCCCTGAGGAGCACCCTGAGGTCGTCCTCCTCCCGCAATGTCTGCCCTCAGAGGAGCATGGTGTTGCTACTGCTGGAAGGGCCTCATCAGCAACCGGTGCTGCTAAGGTGGGAGCGGAACCTGGTAACCTCCACCATACTGAGCTCGGGTTGGGCACCGACTCTGAACGCGACTGAATCCTCCACAAGAAAAACAGATCAGACATGGGATCATGAATAATGGACGAGGAACCAAAGATCTGAACTGGAACTGCTGGGCCCTGCTCCCCACCAGTCTGAACCTAGAAGGTCCTGTTGCAGGAGACCTGCTGCTGGCTGCCTTCCCCTTCGATGGGCCCGGCTAGATCCCCTGTCGTGGTGCACCTCCCAGCGAGTGCATCCTCTCTACAACCTATTCCTTCTTCTGCACCGCCAAGTACGTCAGAAGGGTGAAGGGGTTGACAGAATACTAGAGAGAATGATGAAGTGCCTCCTTCAAACGTCTCTCTTGAGACTCCTCATCCGGAAAGAGATCCGGAGAAAAGTGCAGGAGATCCTTGAACATGATCCCCAACTCTCGTACTGACATACTACCCTACTAAAGGGAGAGTAACTCCTACCTCTTCTCCTCCTTGATCATGGAAGAAAGGAATTCCTCTCGGAATTCCATCTCAAAGACATCTCATGGAACCTCTTCCTCTATCCTCTCTCTGAGGTAGAGCGTCCACCACTATCGTGTTGCACCTCTCAGCTGACTGACTTCTTAGGGGAACCCAGTACTCCCTCGGAGCACGAATCATGGTGAAATCGATTCGTAGCTCCTCAAGGCACCCCTCCATCTTCATATCTGAAGTACTACCCTCGTACTTCTTGAGGGTATGCTGCTGGAACGAATGGAGAGTCTTCTACCACTGGCTATCTTCCTCCTCTCGGTCAACCCTCAACTGATCGACCACCTGAATCTACTGGGCCTCGGCTGTCTGAGCCACCCGAAGATGACGTCCTGGTGCCATAGCTGTACGGTAAACAAAGATTGCCTAAGCCCAAGTAGTAAGGAAAAACTCAAGGTTTTATTTTATCATTTTAATTAAATTTATTTCCCAGAACACCCAAATCAAGTAAAACACAATCCGGATGATGCATGTACCTTCCCCTAGGTCTCTACTATGAAATCAATGTAGTCTCACTTGGTCATTCAGTAGGCTCAGAGTCCTTGCATCGGATCACGGGGGACCTAAAATCCCGTGTCCTTGCCGGTCTTCCCTAGCCTATGTCACACACCCAGATTAACTAACAATGATGCCTTACCATCCCATGCAATCCTCAATGTTCCTAACTCAAGACTCCATCCTATCTCTCAACCATCACCTCTGATACCATTCTAACACGACCCCCTCCCACCAAAGATGCCCCTCCTGAGCTGGCAATGGTGAATGGGAGATAATGGCCACCGAGTCCTACCTCCAGTAGGCCCCGGGGTGGTGACTAGCACCAAGGGTATGAGTTTTCACAATAATGGGAGGAATTACCCTTTTTATTATTTAGGATCGGGAAATAGGACAAGTCAACCACCAAAATGGAAAAGAACAAGTTTGTAGAAATAAAACAAAACCAAGACCACATGCATGTTTAAAAAATTTTATAACAAGGTACAAGTACAAGAAAGCTCAATGTACAATACCAAAAGAAAACAAGAGTACAACAACAACAAAAACTCCAACTGACCGACTAGTAGGGTCCCTCACAACCGTGGTAGTCCTCTTGGAAACATGAAGGTCATCATAGGGTGAGCATACATGTATAATCATTAGGTAAACCAAAATCTCTCGTGAACGTGTGGGGAGACATCCTAATGTCCCGTGAGAACAACATAAGAAACATAGCAAGCAATTCTATCCACCCAACCTCACCAGCCACACTCACCCAAAACACAATCAAAACAGGAAGTAGTATATAAGAACAAGAGTATTGGGTACCCCTCACCATTTACCTTTAATTAGCTACTCTTCCGAACGGCGAACGTCCTGACGCAGCCACACTCCCCCCGCCCTTGCACACCTGTGCCCCACAACCACATATCCCGCCCACACACACCTGGGCATCACAACCACATATCCCACTCGTACACACCTGGGCCTCACAATCACGTATCCTGCCCGCATACACATGGGCCTCACAACCACATATCCCGCCCGCACACACTTGGGCATCATCCCAACGATTCTTGGGAAACAGAAGAACCTTCCTGAAGAGTCTTGGGCTAAAACCACCCCAATTGAAACCTACCCAAAGAGTCTTAGTTGTATGGTCGCCTAAAGCCATCACAGCCTAGGGGAGGAGCTGGAAGTAGCTAGTAACTAAGGGGAAAACACCATCTCCCATGAAATGGGAGTGTTCGACACTAAGTGATCAACATGGGTGAGGTGCGATAAAACACAAAATAATCAGATATATATATGTATACCAAACACACACCCTAACCTATGGATTCTAAACTGAAAAACTGAGCACATGCCTTGGAACTGATACTAAAAATCATGCATAAACCAAACAACCCCAACCCCATTTATGTTTTCACGTTTCAAAAGAATTAGTTTATTTAGATCCTTAACTACTGGGAAACTATCCACAACCAACCACATCGATCGTTCTTAAAAACATATCCCTGCCATCCACAAATCATGTTAGGAATAACACAAGCAACACAACCAAGTCTCTTCTTATCAACCAACCAACCCATTGATTATTAAACCCATTCCATTAACATGACCCCCCATTCATTAAATCTTCCACTTTTATTATTTATTATTCACAACCCCAAGTTTGTTCATATTCCAACCCATCCCTGTTGCCCCGTAGCCAACCACCATAGCCACAACCACACCGTACATCATTATCCCTTTAATACCATTTATTGGAGCCCTGATGCCTGTTACCAACATAAAATTCACACCAACCCACAACCAAGTCAACCGCAGCCCGGCTGCTCACCTGATCCACAACAACCCACAAAACAGCCCCATCACATGCCACGTAACCAATCCAACACCCACATGTTCATTATTCCATTTTGTTTAACCGGGGTGATCATGCAAGTGTTCTGGATTTTAAACAGCCAAAATTATGTGATTAACCAATTTCCACATTCCACAAAGATTCCATCCAAAAACGGTCTAGAAAGATAGGGAAACATTTAATTATGCAAGAAAAGGCCCCCAACGACCGTGATTTTCAGTAGGCAAAATCTCATTCAATTCACAACATAATATCATAGGATATAAAGATAAACATAATAACTCCCACATCCCCATTATAAAAGCAAAATATTATCTTTATTAAACCGGTTCAAAATTGATTCACATAAACAAGAGAACACCCACCCCGCATGTTGTAAAAAATTAGAGCGACGAAGGTAAGATCCCTACCTCAATAGGTTATGATCGCAACGCACCCAGATCAACCTTAGAAGACGTCTGTCGGTGTCTGTCACTTCTATCGGGTCCTAGAAAAACCTCCTCGGGTGGAAGTTGGAATGGAAAGGCCAAATGAAAGACAACTGATCCAATCGCGGAAGCTATGCCTCGTCGTTACGATCTCGTGGTAGCTGATGGATCGTAAATCGGATCTTGGACGAAGAAGTTATCACAGAAAGAGCGTTCGAGTCTCTTGGGAGAACTCTTCCCAAAGGAAATGGGAGGAGAGGGGTGAGTTGAAAAGGAGGAGGGGACCCCACCTTTTATAGGTTAGAAAAGAAAAACTACACAGTGTGTACTTTATGGTACACAGCGTGTACTCAGTTATTTCACACGGTCTCCACGCGGCTTCCCACACGGCTCCACGGCCGTTGACCGGTCAACACATGGTTTGAGGGTAATGCATACACGGGGACGGACTACATGATGCGTAGTTTGGACACATGGTGTGTACCCATTTATTGCACATGGAAAGGACACGGCTCCAACATGACACATGGTCGTTGACTGGCAACACGTACGCGGGGAAGGACTACACGACATGTAGTACTGGACACACATCGTGCACCCATTATTTCACACAGCAAGGACACGACCTTCAACACAGGGTATACCCGACAAGGTGGTACATGGCGTGTAGTTATACTACACGGCATGTACTAATTTACTTCACACGGCGAGTAAACGGCCTGCAACACGGTGTATACCCAGAAAGGGGGTACCCGGCGTGTACTCAAACTACATGGCATGTGGTTTCAAAATTCCGAAAAGTGTGGGAAAAGTCCATTATACCCTCCAGCATTATTTTTGACAGTGGAATGGTTTGGAGATGTCCGGGCCATTACATTTATACATTTGATCATGATTTAATACAATATGAAAACATATTAAAACCCTCATATTTCATATTTTATTCCAATTAATCTCTTATATTTTGTCATGAATGGATTATTATAAATTATACATTAGATACTAATATAGATTTTCATAGTTTTGAAATCTCTGTAAATTAATTATGAGTATCCATTCTCTGATAAAATTTTTCTATACTTATCCATTATGCTTTTGTCATTCCTATAATAAAGTCCATTATTAGGGTTTTTATGGAGTTTTATAATCATTCAATATACCACTATTCTCAATATAATCCTAAAAATCTAAATTCTTTTATTCTAATCAATTTTAAAAACTAACTATTTTCTTTACACAAACAACCTGATTCACATAAAATCATTAAATGTATATGAAAATATATTGAGAATATTACATAAATGACATGAAATAATAATAAAACATTTAATTGATGTCATTATGAATAAATAACTTAAATTTATTTATTGGTTGAAATCATTATCTTTATCCCACTCACATCATAGTACCACAAATTAGGATTCTTCGTTATTTATAATTATAATGAATAAAGTGTCTAGGTTACCATTTTTCCAATGTGAAATGTGCAATTAATATTTATTATTTCACATTACATCTTATGATGATTATAGATACCTCTCAATTTAATAGTACTATACATATCGTTGGATATATAATTTTTATGTTGACGACCCCTCGATTAAAAATCACTCCTTTAATAATAGATTTAGAGATTATATATTCAAACATAATCCTTCTTTCAATAGCCTATATAATAAAAACACATTACATTAAGGGACATATACATTGATAATATACATGTTACTGAAAATAATCATGATATGACTACTTCTAATTTGATATTCCTTATTTGTTTCTAAAAAAATCAAACATCCTAAATTTATAAAACACATTTACCATTATTTTCTTTTTATCCTCATATTTATACTACTACAATATATTTCATTGTGATGATTTTGAAAAAAAAATATTTATTTTAACTAAATGTTATTTTTTTGTCACATGTGTTGAATGTTTTTAAGAAAACCCAATTAAACTATTACTAGTTTCAAAATAATTACATTGGTAGTAGATAAAAGTTATCACATCATTAGGGAATTAAAATTTATGTAATCTTGAATAAAAATATAGATAAATGATTCCAATATTATATTTGGAAAAAATATTAACAAATATTTTTCGAGAATATAATTATTACCTTTAGAAAAACCTTTATTATCATTTATAGTACACATTCAGGATATCTATGAATAGTAAAAAATAATTGGTGGTATTAAATGATTAGTAAGGGTAATATAATGTAGATTATATCGTGAGTCAACAATAATGATCTACATGGACATGTCAATATCCTAACACACATAAAATTTAATCTATAACTCACGATCATGATTAAAGAAGGTATTGTCAATATGGAATGTTAAATAACTAAAAAACATGAAATTTGTTCAATAAAATGAGAATAAAGTGCCTATGTAGATAAAATGAGTAATAAATAATCTGGGTTAATAATAACCGAGTTCTTATAGAATGATATTGTTAAATACGGGACTTCATGATCTTAGTCATAATGATTTCTATATTGTCAAGACATTTTATAACATAGTATAAAACTGATGTGTAGGTATACACCATAACCACATTTAACATTGGCTTTACAACAAATTCATCATATGAGAATATCGATGCATCAATGTGATATCTATAATTGGAACTTTACTGTACATATATGTCCAAATAATTCCTCATATATCAAATAATAATTTTAATTAACACACAATACTCCATATTATAAAAATTGAATATTTTGTAAATAATATTATTTAAAAATAAATTCATGTGTTAATCATATAATATTTAAAGTTAAATAATATAGGTAATAATTTTATGTAGTTTATTCCAAATTTATATCCATGATAAATAATATGAATATTATGGGTAATGTAATGAATAATGATGAAAATAAATTTAATATTTTTATGTAATTATAATGATTACTAAAAATTAATTAAAATAATGGAAACACAAAATTTACTCTAGTTATAATGTTCTTAAAACATCCTGAGAAAAAATATTCATGGTATCAATACATTGTATCCCTAGTTGATCAAATATACAAAAAAGGGTTGATGATTTTGAGGAATAGAAATACATTTATACTTTGATAAAAACATTATTGAAGAAAATATCAATTTAAATTTGAAACTATTTTATTTTGAAACAAAATGATCAAAATTTATTTTGAAAATAATTTTCCTAAAATTATCCTTTGAAACTTATCAAAAATATTAAGTGATTTTTATCACGAGAAATTCCAGATATTTCTTATACATTAAAATAACGATTCCATTCACATTTTATATAAAATCCAGACTTTCCATGATTGAAATATGATATGGAGATTCATTTTAGAAAATATTTATAAAATTTTCAAAATGGGTATAAATTATATTAATAAATTATTTTTAGAATGAAAAATACATTTTTGAAAACCTTTTTATAGAATATGCTTTGTAAGAAAATTGTTTTTTGACTAAAGAGAGAGATGATGCTATTTGTTATTTAAAAAATTCCATTAATTGTATATACTAATGAGGGTAATATAGAACTATTACATAAAATCATCATTAATATCTAGAGGAGAATTTAACTATAGAACCTTATTATAAAATAGTTAAATATTAGTCATTAATCAAAATTTATCTATAAAAAATTCTGATTGAAATTATATTGTGAAATAAATCCTTATAGAGATCATTACATTGATGGGATAATTAAAATTTAATATATAATTTTAATATAATGGAATGATAATTAATAAGATTTTAAATTAAATATAATATAATCAATATTCATTAAACACATAATCTTATAGTGTTGAAAAAAGGAATATGTATTATAACCGAATGAATAGAAATTTATTTTGAAATTCTTTTCCACGTGATGATTTTCAAGACAAATCCCCAAAGATAAAATAATTTTAAATAAAACATAAAATTACAAGTAATATTATGTTTTTAAGATATTACATGAAATGGGGGTATTAAATACACCATGTTAATGAAATTAGGTGCACAACATTACAATATACCTCAATGAAGATATATTGATATGATTTTCCTTAAAAAACTATTCATTTTAGTTGAATGTTATGTAACCTCATGTATAGTGGATTAAATAATTTTATTAATTAAAAAAATCATAAAATCATATATTATCCCAATGTAAGATTTAACAACCCATTTTTTACTGATATTTCATTATTTTAATTGTTTTAGGTTTTGCATAACTTATTTTCTCATATATGTTTTCAAATGTTCTTTACCAAACATGAACTTATTATATAATTACATAATATCTATAATGATATTATATATATTAATATATTAATTTTTATTATTTAATATTTTTAAAATCATTATTTAAATTTGAACATCGAGAATGGATCACATCACTTTGTGGAGACAGTATGTTGTACACATGAATGATTAATGTTAGGATTTCCCCTGAGAGTGAAATAGTAAGGATACGGGTGATATATTAATATAACACGATGAATATAATTTCATATATGGTTTATAAATTATGTAAATTTTTCCTTGTTCCCTTCCATTTAAAATATAACTGGATAAATGAATAACATCACTTTGTGAGGTGGTAGCCTATCCTAAAACATGTTATGTTATTAAATTTGAAAATGAATGGAATGTAAGAATTTTTATGTGTTTTTTAAATTAAATAATTTTCATAATATCATATATATCATATATATGTTATAAATCATTCATTATATCCATCCATGAATGATGGTGACTAAAAAAGTATTTCATTGGTTTATGAGGCCGTAGTTTGTCATAAACACGATCAACAATTTTGTATCCAATTTTATGAAATAGGATTTTATATATGTTATGAAAATAATGTAAAAAATAATATTATATTTATGATACTAATTTTATTATAAATTAATGGGATATTGAGATTTGATGTTGGTGGAAGAAGAAATAAAATAAAAATAGTTGTTTAATAATAGTAAATATAATCTCGAAGACCTATTTAGGTTCTAAAAAAATAGATTTTTTTAGATGTATTTATAGAAAACAAAGTGATCTAGGACATTATTAGGGGTTTATTTATCTGAATTCTGAAGATCATGGTTATTCCAAATGTTAACACAATGATATTTTTATTAGATATTAATCTTAAAAAAATTTATTTATTCAGTAGCTTGTGTTCCACACAATATTGAGTTTAGACGAACCATGACATACTATTAGAATATATTCTTTTTTCAACATGAAATAATTTATATTGGAGTGTATTAATAATAAATAAAAAATTATTATATATATTAATGATTTGAAAATAAAGACTTAATTTTTAAAATAAAGTCATTTTGTTCATCAAAAAAATATTTTCATCAAAGAAAACAATTTTATTTCTTTCTATGAGAAAATAAAAATATTTCATTTTGATATATTTTAAATATGTATTTGAAAATATAATTTTTTTTTCAAAGTGTCAAATTTATGATTCGATAAATTTGGGGGATTTTTTTAAAAAACATGAAATTAAAATGAAATGTGAAAAATAATTATTTTCATTGTAAACTATATATTCATTTTAAAAAATTATAATGATAAATTAAATTTAGTATAATTTTGAAATTTAAACAGTTAATTTTTAGTATATATAATTTTAATTTGGTCTTGAAAATTAATTTTATACATGAATTTATTATAAGAACATTTTATATATAAAAATAGAATTTTTTTAATTTTTTTTAACTTTTTCAGTTAAAATTAAAATTTATTTATTATAATTATCTATTTTGAATTTTAATAGATTTATTCCATATTTTCAATAATGGGGTTACATCTTTAATAAATTTCCACTTTTTTTCCAAATATTAATTGAAATCGTAGTAAAATTTATCATCTCGATAAATAGTAAATCGGGATAATCATAATTAAAAATAATTGAAAAGCCCAAAATTTTTCATATAAATTTTTATATGATGAATTAATATATACCCTTAACACCTGACTCTAGATATTGTACCATCCCCAAGTTTCATGTATCCCTTTAATTATGATATGTATGTAGGTAATGTGTTTGAGTGATATTTAAGAATGTATTGATGAATTTTGAAATGTTTTGGGTTATTTTCTAATGGCGCATTTTTTGATAATTTTATTCAAAACCATGAAACTCCTATAGGTAACTATGCATAATAATATCGAGGCTACGGTGAAGGTGTACTTTTAGAGGAACAATTTATCCAAATGGTGTAGTAACCATAGAGAAAGAGAGAAAAGTTGGATAATGACCTTTTGCATGGATGGTTCATGGTTTGTCTAAAAATTGGATACAAATAAGTGTTGTCCTACTTAAGGTAGAGTCTAGTACATAGTTTGTTCACCGTTTTTGTAACCGTGTAACAAACCAATCACTATTTAAAAAGAAGATGAAAAAATTGGATCTAGGTTTGGATTAGCCTATAACCTCTCATTTTTTCTCAAATTCAGCCCAAACTAAACAATGCATCCCCTAAAGGCTATATAACCCTTCTCAATAGAATTGGTTGTAATACATAGGTGTTTCATGGTGTGTCGAAGCAATATTCCCAAGGTTTGTCGTTCTTTATTTTATTTTGGGTTTATTTTCTTAGATCTAAATTCCTCCCTCTCTTGGATTTTTATATTAAGTCATATCTAGATAGATCAAAGGTTTTTTATTCTAATAATGGTTATATTTGAGCACTTTGATGATTGGGTATGTGATAGGTAGATTTTTGGGCATTCAACTAGGTTTTTTTTGCATTTTTATGTAATTCTCAAATATTCATAAATCAAGAGGTATATGACATCACTGTTGAGTCCTCATCCTAGAACTAGATGGAAATTTTTTATATTAGTTAAATTTATTGAAATTATTATTGATATTCAATGAATATAATGGTATAAAACAACTTTTTTATGGTTTGAGTAGTTGTAGGTTTCTTGGAGAAAATTTGGAGTTGATGAATGTCGTTGTTCAACATCCTATGTTTTCATGATTATAAAATATTGATTTCAAAACATAGATTTGATTTATTTTTAATAAATTTATTAATTGAGAATCTTTCAATAACCGATTATTTTATTGAAATATATTGATTTTTTTAATTATTTTCAATTAAATAATAGTTTTATTGATATTTTTGGAATTGGTGGATATTGAATGGTTTTAGTGTTCACAGTTCTATTAGTTAATGCTTCTGACGTAACCCCGCTTAAGTGGTTTGTAACATTGTGGTTCAATGGGACACATTCATAAATAAGGGGAGTCTGTACATAGGGAAATATGATATTTTCAACATTTTGAAATCTTAGTGGATATATGAGAAAATTCTCATGAGTTTTGAATAGTTTCTAAACAATTCATGTGTGGGTGAGTGCTTAATCATATAATGGGTATTCCAAAAAGGATTGTGAATTACATTAATGTATTCATCCGTTTCTTTTCTTAAGAAACCAATTTTGGTAATAAAATACTATTATTGATATAATCCATATTCATTTTTTTAAATAAATTTTCTTCAATAAATGTGATGGAATGTTCTATCATACTCAATCAATAGGGAATTAATTTTGGTAATATCAAATTAGTTTCAGTAGTCATCACTGCTTTAGAATTCTGGTTGTTTGGTAGATATCAATTACTATGATAAGTGAAAAGCAAATTTGTCACACTTTTTTTCAATTAAATAATGATTCATGGGTTTTTTGGGGAGTTTTATCTTGGGTAATGTAGTAGATTTGGTGTTATGTGGAGTTTTATTGAGTATTATTTGTTTTTAGTTCTATTGTATACATTTATGATAGATTTTTCTAGAATCGTACTTTCTTGTAGTTCATTTTTGATATCAATGTTATTAATTGATCTGATTTACATTACTATCAGGCATCATGTAGTGGTTATTTTGTTATCCCATGTTCGGTTAGGTTGTCTTATCTATAAATTGAAAATTCTACTCTATCTGATAAGGAATTTTTTTGCATTTATTATGGAGATTTGGTGCCTTGGGAATTTCTCTTAAATCCTTGAAATGTCATTCCACATTCCCAAGAAAATTAGGTGGGTCTGAATGTTACCAGTGCAATTAGTCTTGGACATACCAAATATATTTGCGTAATTAGTGGTATCAAACTAGTTTGATACTTGAATAATAAGAGGTCATCCGTTCTATCAATCTTGGTGTTTAAATTCAGTAAGGATGATTCCTCAAGATATTATTTATGAAATGATTATGATTTTTAGGATATTAAATATATAATATTATAATTTGTTTCTAACCTTTCTAATCCAAACATAATGTTACTAGTGTGTCAGTTATATAAGGGATATGGAGAAACTAATTGGGGTTTTATCTCATTTTTATGGGTTTACCCAATTACATGATCTCAACATGAATTTTATAAATTACTTACAATTAGGGGTGCATATTTCATTATGAGTAATGATATATGATTTGGCCTAAAAGTGATGATTTATAAAAAAATTAAGATGTTTTTGAATTAGATATTTTTGAAAGGAATGAAATGTTTATTTTGTAAATAGAATTATATTCAAAAGCATGGTGAAATTATAAAAAATGATTAAATGTGAAAAACGTTCAATTTTTAATGAAATGTTTTGATAGTATGATTTCATATAATTAGAAAATTTTACATATTTAGTTACTAGAGAGTGATACATAAGGAATTTCATGTATTTATAGAAAATGGTACCTAATATTCATCATAGAAAACAAATAAGGGAATATTATTTGAATGTTTTTGCACCTAGGACACATGTGAAAAAAATTACAGGTTAATGTATTATTAGATATTTTCAAGCTGTTGAAAGAGGGAACCAAAGGGACAGTTCATGGTAAGTGGATCACTATGTCTAGTTCGAGAAGCTGAATCCACCCACCTTTTGGGGTGATTCAGAACATGAGAAGGATGAATTGTGGAAAAACAGAATAAATAAAATCATAAATTTTCACAACACACAAATAGAGTTGAATATAATGTAGGGGATGTATATGCTAGAGGATCTTGCATAGTATTGTTGCTACTTAGTAGTTCATCCTAAATTAGGACAAGGACATTCATGTGATGTTTTTTTTGTAATTATTAAACAAAAAATTATATCCTCACATGTTCATGATTAATAGAAAGATGTCCTTATTCTATATAAATAAATAGAGTGCCACGATGACATATTATGCAGCTAAATTTATGAAATCATTTTTCATAGCACCCAAATATTCTACTAGTGCTTCTTTAAAGAAAAAATATTTTAATTTGGAATGAGGAAAGATATTTTTTCAATTATTATTATGCAATGTATTATATTATAAATATATTTTCAATAAATTCATGGTGGAAGAAGGAGACATCTCATGAGATATGGGTGGTGGGAGTTTATTGATACAGACAAGAAACATTGGGAACTCTAACTACATGCGAAAGTGGAAGAGGGGAACATATTTCTAGGAATTAGGATGATTCAAATTTACATGGTTGGATCGATTAATATTCCTTTATGACCCAAAACATTGATGGATGATTCCAATGTGGTTTGATTTTTTACAGGAAGAGAGAGTGTATGGAATAACCGATAGTATGCAACATTTGCAATCATATCGGGAATCTCTAATGCCATTTTAATAGTGTTGTGAGGTCAAGCCTCCTGGAAAATTTCATCATTCAGCTAATTTGTTTTCTTTCATCGGATGAGGGAAGAAGAACAATCATCCTCAACAGACCGGAGTTAGACATGGTGATTCTAGGAATACAATGACTCCTAATCAGGGGAATTCTCAAAATGGAAATAAATAACATTGTGTCATGACCAAGAAAATATATGGATCAAATCAATTTCTTATGAATTATTAATATAGAACATAAATTCTGAGAGTTATGATTCTTTTTAATTATTCCCTTACACATACATTATTTTATAGATGTGTGTCCCATTACTTTATCTCTTCTAATGCTATTAATTTGATAAATTTAAATGCTGAGATGATGCATTCATTTTTTAAAGTAAAAACTCATCATTGTCAAAGAGATTGTCAATCCATTGTGTGTAAAGTATACTCTATACATGTTGACAGATATGAGTATATATGGGACTTTTTTTTGCATCAGATGTATGTTAATGATATAATCCAAGGTATGTATTGGTTGAAAATGTTCATGGGTCACAAAAAATTTTATACCTAAAGGGTCAATTTTATAACTATAGATTATGTTGAGAATCACATTAGAAGGGATCAGAAAGTAAATTCAGGTATAATAGGCATATTAGAATCACTATTTGGAAAAAGCTTTTAACTATTGGTAGTGTTGACTTTGGAATTAATGTAAGATAACAAAAATAGTAGTTTTCAAGTAATTTCTGATTATTGTGTAAGTGTTTTTTTGAATGTTTCATTGGTCTTCCTCCCATAAGAGATGTAGAGTTTATTATTAATCCACAATCAATGACTATTACTATTTCCCTTTTATCTGACCTGATGGAACTAATATAACTATGTTAAATAATTGTTTAGTGAGAATACCTTGAAAGAAGGGGGTTATTCAGTTGATAATGTCTCTGTGGGAAGCATAAATTTTATTTTTCCAAATAGAGGATAGAATAATTTTGTTGTGTTTGGATTATCATATGATTAATCATGATGTGAGAATGATTTGTTATCCACTTCCATGCATTGATGAAATGTTTTGACCAATTGAGTGCAACTAATTTTTTATATAATATTGACATGTGCTCATGATATCACCAATTGGTTATTTACAAGAAATATATTCAAAGGATATTGATAATGAGAAGATACAACCATTATTAATATTTGGATATATCTTTCATTCCCTCAAAATCACCAGAAAACTTTTTTGAGGCAATGTATTGAATATTTCAAAAAAATATAGTTTATTCTTTTGTGTTGTGTGGTGATGATATATAATTATATTCATGAAGAATGGATGAGCATGAGAAATTCTTTGTGAGAGTTATGTAAATATTGAGAGTTCATATTATCTAAGAAAAATCATCAAAGATAAATTTATGGATAGAAGATAGAATATTTCTTGATCATGTAATCTCTAAATTTAGTGTATCTGTAGATCCATAAAATAAAGAGTCCTTTATTTCCCCAATATAACTAATGAATATATTTGAGATATGCAGTTTCCCTAGTCTGGATAGTTATTAACAATGCATTAATCATGATTTTTCATGACTAGAATCACCTATGATATCTTCAAAAGGTAGGTTTTTCCATTCCAATATAGTGTGTAATGTTATAATTATTCTCAAGAGATTAAATTTTACTATAAATCATCACCTATCATGATATTTCATGAATTAAGATATGGGTACATGGAATATTTTTATGATTATGTATTAATGACGAGTTGTGTTCTCATGAAGGGAGATCAAGTGGTTTATTATTGATCAATAATGTTATGGTTTCATGGGAAGAACTACTCCAAACATGATTTAGGGTTTTCTTCAATAGTTTATTCTCTGAAGATGTGGAATCATTACTTAGTTTGATAAAAAATTAATATGTTTATAGATGATAATAGCCTGCTAAATATTTTGTGATACATGTATTTTAATATGAGACTAATGATATGGATGTATTATGTAAAAATGATCGTCTATGAATTCATGAATATATAGTGTGATTGAAATTTCGTGGAAGATGCATTTATTTAATTTCTTATTCTCAATTGGAAAAAGAGGCTTCAGATTAGTGGAAGTTTATGTTAGTGATATAATACATGAACATGGAATGTGAATATTGAAGTGGAGATACAATATTCATTATTGTTTCATTCATTCGTAATTTGGTGGAGATGGGTAAGGAGTAACATCATTCGATTCAGAATTTGTTATTATGTGGTTTAAAAATGTTGGGAAGAGCATTGAGGGCTATAAAATAAGTCAGATTTGGGTGTTGTGGGATTGAAATTGTATGGTCATACATATGACTTCTTAGGAACTTATTGATCAACATTAACACCATTCAAGATGGGGTGTTTGTAATTAAATTGAAAATATATATAAGGCATTTAAATCACAATTGATGTTGGTCTACATTAATAGGTAGGTGTTGGATTTTCTTTTGATATTCCTAAATTGTCCTATGATCAAAGATGAACATCTGATACAATTAGGTTTACTACATTCTTTACAAATTTTAGTTTGAAAATTGGTGATTATATCAATATATTTTTGAATAATTATATCAACAATGGTTTAGAAGTACAATTCATTATAAGTGATAGTATGTTGACTCACAATGTCACCCCATTTCATCCCTATTAATTAATCTCGTATGGTGGATGACTTGTCAAAAATAAATATCTGATAAGTTTTAATGAGGCATGGAATACCAGTTTTGATAGTGTTAGATAGATATTCAAGGTTTACGTATCATTTCTAAAAAAATTATGAAATAACATGGGTATCATATGTATATGATTAGGGAGTATCATCTTTAGATGGATGGTCAATCGGAAATGATGATACAAAGTTTGGATGACATGATGCATGGTAGGGTAATGGATATTGGTGGATCATGGGAAGACCAAATCCCATTAGTTGACATCGTGTATAACAATAGTTGTCAGGAATTAAAATATGTGGATTATTTAAAAGAATTATATGGTCTTCCTAATCATTCTCTACATTGTTGGGTGGATACTATAAATACTTCACTATATGGGATGAAATATGTACAGGAAACAAAAAATAAAATTTAGTTGATAATGAAACCGATGAAGAATGAAAAATCCATTATGATCCTATGAATATCCTTGTTATTGACCATTTTCCTTTAATATTAATGATCTAGTGTTCTTGAGTTTCTATCTATGTCAGGGACATCCTCTTTTTGGGATTCATTTCAAGTTATATCCTAGTTGCATATACCCTTTTAATTGCATTAATGTGTTAGAGATGAGGCATATCCGTTTGAATTTATAGTATGGTTTAGTGTGGAAATAATCTGTGTCTTATATATTATTAGAAAATTTATTATCCTAATCTTGGGCATGCGATTTTATGGGATCACATTGACGTAGTGCCAGATGATTCGATAGTTCACATGCTATTTCAGATTATTGATAGGAAACATAATGTTTTGGATGAGAAAAGATTTGGTCAAGTGTGGTTTTGTATGGAAACATGTTCTTATTCAGGAATAATCATGGGAAATGAGATGGAAATGAATGAGAAACGAAGAGAACACATTCAGAGTAAGGATGATTTTATACTTTCTCAGGATGGAACAATCTATGTATCGGAGAATGTATTCCCCCATATTTAGGTATGTAACCCTTAATTTGTGATTTTTATGTATGTAATGTGTTTGGTAGATGTTTGCGAAGGTTGGGATTACTTTTGAACTATTTTCGAGATTTTAATGGTGCCGAATTTGTGTGTGGTTATAGAATACCATGTAACTTCTATAGGAAACCATGATCAATAAGTCATGGGATAAGGGGAAGCCACAAGGGTGGGTGAACAATTTTTCCAAACCATACGAACACTATGATGAAAACATGAATTGCTAGAGAGTTTGATTTTTACTATTTGGTGCATGGTTTATCTAACATTGAAATATAACCATATAAGGTTCACCTCGAGGTAGAGGCATGGATATGGTTTGGGAATTTATTGCCAATCCATTCATGGTTTAAAAACTGAATCCACAAAAAAGTTTATCTAGTTTATGATTATCCTTTAACTCCAATATTTTTATCCATTTTGGATCTAATGTGAATATACATCCTCTTAAAGGCTGGGGATCCCCTATCCATCAAAATTGAAATGATTTGGAGGCATTTTATGGTGTGTTTTTTTCCATATTCCCTTAGTAAGTCATTGTTAAAGGCAGTTTTTTGGATGTTTTCCTTAGATAAAAATTCCCCCATATGTCATATTTAGCTACATAGTGTTGTGTTCATATATCTATTATTTTTTATTCCAATAATGGTTTCATATGTCCTTTTTGATGATATGTTAAGTGATATAAGGAGAGGTTTTGGAGATACAACATAGTTTCATCAATGTATTTGGGACTCTCTACATTTGTTTCTTAAAAAATGTGGTAGGAAGATTCACTCATGTCCTCTCATGCTAGATCATGATGGAATTGTTGCAAATTAGTTAAATTTCTTGAAATATAATGTTGATTTATTTGAATAGAATGTTAAAAACCCTCTTTTGTGATTGTTTGAGTATTTTTTGGTTTACTAGTTATATTGTGGAATAGGGGGGAGTGGTTGTGAAATGTGATTTATTTTCATTATTTGAAAATTTTTATTTTAAAATATATCTTATCTGGATTTTTGGTAAGTGGATTAATTAAGAATTTTTAAATAAAAGGATGATTCTGTTGATTTTTTTGAAATGATTTTTGAGGAATGATTTCAATAAAATAAAGTGTTTTTTGAATTTTTTTTGAATTGGTTGATTTGAAATAGTGTTGGAATACATTGTTATTTGATAATAGCTTTCAACATAACCAAGAATAAGGGTCATAGAACAATGGGGTATAAAGAGATGTGATCCAGAATAAGGGGTGTGTGTCATTGGGGCATATGTTAATTGGGAACATTTTGAAGACTTAGTTACTAGATGAGAAACCACTCTTGAGTAAAAATTTCTTAATGACCCACACATGTTTGGTGATTAATTGAATGGGTTTTACAGAACGGAATGTAAAATGGTTCTGAGGTAATGTTCAGTATATTTTATTTGATCAAATTTTATGGTATTAAACTCATTTTATTGATAAATAGAATTTTCAAAAAAATTACATAAATATGCTGACATGATCTACCTTAGACTCTTGAGTATGGAACACTATAGTGGAAAGCCGATTGAGATTCATTTCTCATCCCTAATTTGTAACATTTGTTCTTTTGTAGATATCATTTACCAAGACACCAGAAAAGGTCATGTATGAAACATAGTTAGTTGTGAATTGTGATACATTGTCTGTTTTGTGGAGTTGAAGCATTGATAATGTTGAATCAGTGGAGTTATATTGGTTGTTAGTGAGTACTGTTGGATTTGACTTCTGTCATGTAATTTTATGTTAGTTTTCTTTCCTTATGGTTCTTAATTTTAGTTTATGTTTTATATAAATGCTATTACATGTGTTTTTTCTTTGAATTTCAATAATCATAATGGTGTGGGTATTTTTGATACGACATGTTTGAATAGGTATTTTGATATTCATTTATAAAATAACCCCCATTTTTTCATGCAGATATTGGTATCAATTTAAACCCATCGGTACCTTGCGGATGTCATGGAAATCCAAGTAACATCTTTATTCTTTCTCAAGACTATGAGGAGGGTGGTATGTTATAGATGTCAAGTTATTTAATGGACACATATACATAAAAATGGCTTCGACGTTATAAAATTCAAATAACATGATAACGTTTCACACACTTATTTATATTAAATATAATATTTTTGTTACCTAGTTAATTAAAACACATACTAATATGAATATATTTTTAGGAACCCTAAAAGTCATATATCATCGTGGTTATTTATTTTGATTTTTTAGGAATAAAATAATTACAGAAAATGCATTGAAATAATGATGTTGTAATTATGAAACTAATATAAAATCTAACAAATGATAACAAAAATATTAAAAGTAATATAATATGAGATATTTAAGATGTTCCAAAATTTATATATATGAAAATTTAATGTATATCAGACAATAAAATAATGGGTTACAATTTTAATTTTTGGGTTGATGTGTACAAATTATAATGTATTTAATGGTATAAAAATTGACAATATTGATGTTTTATTGGATTAATATCTTATTTAATTATACAATAATTATCAAAATATTTAAAAAAATTTCAAAGTAATTATTATATGATCTAAAATGTATTAAATTTGAAATTTATAGTCAAATTCACACTGTATATTTTAAAATTAAAAGACTTTTATATTAAAAAAGATGTTATTGTAGTCCAAATTACAATAGGATAACTAAGTTTTAATAAAAATGATAAGGATTTAAATAATACCAAAAGATGAATAAATCAAATGTTTTGATGATATTACAACATAATCATATCTTATCTTCTACTACATTTCTATTTGGTTGTATTTTTATAAAAAATAAACTTATTAAAATTGATCCTTTTGAGAAATTCCAAAACACCCCTCTCCTCCACTTATAACCCCCTCCCCACAACCCCTTATCCTCACAACATAAATGTCATGAAGATATACAAATATATAATAAAAAATTTCTCCCCACTCCACCCACATTAATGGGCTTCTCGTATCACCAAAATTCCAATTCGGAGTTACTTAATGAGTCCATCATGGAAGTGATATTTAAAAGGTAACATACTCAAGAAACCTCTTATAATTTAATTCCATTATCAACCACATACAGGACTCTCTCATCCATAAAATCATAATAACACCATATCACAAATATAGTGTAATTTTAAATATATAATGAAACAAATTCAATCAATCCATTTTCTATTATTATCTATTATTCTAAAAAAGGAATCCATTAACCAATTTTTTGCGATTAACCATCTTAATGGAAAATGAGTTCCCATTTTCCATTACCAAAATCACAGATAGTCATAAAACAAGTATTATCGTCAAAAAGTATTTAAATAATTATATTATAAATTATTCATATTTTTTAACTAAAATATTAAAAAAATAATATATTAAATGACTGTACAGTGTGATTGTCCAAATAACTATCAAATTCCCATAAACATTTATCCTTATCATTTTATAAAATGAATAATCTTAATTTTATAAAAAAATTATATATTGGAAAAAATTAATATTTTAAATGTTTAAGATTAATATTTCATTCCAATTATAAATATTTTTTTCAACAACAGAGGTCCTTTTATAATTATACACAATTGAACTGACAAACAAACCATAAGACAAACAATCTCATAAAGATTAAATTGAACCATGTAACTCATTGAAATTTCCATATATAAAAATAAATAAAATATAATAAATAAAATAAATTTTGAATATGTTTGGAATTAATTACGTAATAAATATAATTCGTTTATCTAGGACACTAATTGGATTTTCTGAACAAATTCTTACAAATGGTAAGGTATCTATTAGAACATCCTTATACTGTTGTGGATACATGTTACCTATTTTTCAACATTTTATCTCTAAATTACTATTAAATAATTTTTATTTATTATATCAATATTCACAGAAAAAATTACTTATCATAATTAATCTTTCATTGAGGGGGAATTATGTTTTTTTAATTGGTCCTCGTCTCAATTCCTTTATATAATCAAACCCGATTAAAGAGAATATCTCAGTTTCATAACAATTTTCATATAAACTCCATCAACTATTTTATCCCACCAATATTTTTATAAAATAAATAAATTTATCATAATGAAATCATTGAATTTATTTCATTTTTTATGAAAAATTAAAGTCGTTAACATATTTTAAGTGGTTTCACTATTTAAAAAAAATGATATTAAGTGGATCATTTCTAATGCTACCTAAACACACTATTTCTTGTCGTCAATTTAGTTGGACATTATTATTCATTATATATTCATATTTTCCCTATACTAAGGAACATAAATGAATAAATTAAATTATATAATAGATATGATTTTTATATTTCCTTTGGTTATGTGTTATGATATTAATAAAATACTAATTTCATTCCATTGGAACCCCTTATGTTTAATACATATGTTTAATTTTTTAGGTGTAAACCATTGGAATGAACATGTTATGATGGGAGCTCTGAGATTGATCTCAAATAAATTAGGTAATGTTTTAGTGGCATAGGATGTATGTATTAGATTATGGAGGAAACCAAATCCATTTTTGTGGTCTGTTCAACATTTTATAATGTATTGTATGTTAGCCTTGAAATTTTTTTATATCATGCTATATGTTTATTCCACCTTCAACTATTTCCATTAACATACAATTGAATGTTCTATATGTTATTCATCCATATATTTATTCTTGATTCATACCTTTTATATCATCATAATATACTTTTTAACTCATGTGTTTTGCTTCATTTCCATGTTTATTACCTTTATCGGATATTATGACAATCCCATCATCCTATGTATTCCATATGTTATCTTATGTAATTATAAGATCTCATACTGGGTTAGGAACCCATTATGATTATTAATAAAAATATTTTTTATTCTTTATTAATGTTACTTAGTTATGTTTCTAGTATTCAAAATGATAATAAATTTTAAATCCTTGGTTTTTATTTCATATATAACTTTTTTTAAGTCATGTTATATCTTATGTAAAAGGATATATTTATTATAGTTGGTAAAATAGTATGATAAAGATATTTTTTATGGATTATGAATAAAATAATTTGGTAAGAAGCACTATTATAATTCTATTACCAGAGTTACCAAGAAGTGAATCATAGAGAATAACAACATATGATATACTTTTCATTAATTGTTTTAAATTTATATCTTCAATGATTCTTTAATATATTTTTATTTTATAATAATTAAAGAACACTATAATTATTTCTCGGTGCTAGTTAATGGATTTAAATAAGAATACCCATGGAAATAATAAATGTGGTAAGACATATGATTTTTTCCATAGTAAGATTCCTAACCTGATTGGAATGGGGGCACAGGATATCATGAAAAAATTGGCTGAACTCAATCATTTTATAAATAATAATAGGAATCTTGAGGATATCCATTACACATTGAATGATCATGTTGTGGTTGAATAAATTAAATGAAAAATGACTCCTCTATTTAGTGGATCATATGATCCATTCATTATGTAACAATGGATAAAATACATTGAAAAAATATTATATATTCTCTAATGCTCAGAAGTAGATAATGTTATGCAGGAAGTCAATCATTTTGATGGGGAAGCTAATTATTATTTGAAACCAATCATTAATGTAACAACCCGAGATTTTATGAAAAAATATTCTTTTTAATTTAATTAATGTCTTATTTTGTACGCTACACAAAAAGGAGCTTGCACAACACGCATCCCTGACTTTCCATGCATTACACACAATCACGACCTTCCTCGATAGCGTGTGTAGTACGCAATACCAAGTTTCACTAAATGATATATTATTATAATATTATTATGAACTAGCCATTATGAATAGTAATACCCACTTTTTGAAATTTTATATATTTTATCTTTCAAAATGGACTTCATTTTTGGATTCATAATATCGAAATTAGCATAGAGTGAAATTTTGGTACTATTCGGATAACTTTCATATTTTGATGAATAGTGAAAATTACTAAATTTAATTAAAAACAAATTTTTTAATAGAAATAATTAATAGTGATAAATTATTAATTTGAGTTGTTTTAATGTATATTTAGAATATATTTTTAAAATTTAACATAATTTTGGTCATTGGATGTAATTTCACATTTAAACCAGACATAAACAAGTGTCAATCTTTTGATAGTTATTATCTTTTCAGAACACACTATTTGTTTTGACGACGGGAATTAATTTTTAAATTAATTAATGCAACTAATATGTTTTGAATTTTTTAAAATAGAAATTATTTTTGGATTCATCATATCAAACATAGATTAGGCCTAATTTTTGGTATTTTTCTGGAAACTTTCAATTTTTGATGAATAGTGAAACCAGTAAGTGGTAGTTAAAAAACTGAATTTTTCATAAAACATAATTTTACCGCTTCTGTGAGTGGATTTTCGAAAAACCGAGAGACACGGTTAGTATCAAGGAATAAAATGTTGTTCAATGAGATGAATATAATTTTTTGCGAATAGTAACATTTTACTTTTTTTTACCACGGTTAAAAGTAAATAGGGTAATTAAGGGTATAAATAATATTATTATTACCCTAACACATGTCCTAATTCTATTGGATAAGTTTAATTCGGAAAAAAACAACCATAGGAATAAAATATGACCATTTAGGCCCACTTGGATTAGATTAGGACATTTATTATTAATTTATTTAAAGAAGGGTTAAAATAGTTAAAATCAATGTTTAATAACTAAATCATTTTTAATATAGGGTTATACATAAGATAAATTCTAATATAAATATTAATTAGAAAGATAAAAAGATTTACTAAATTATTGTATTTTATATTTAATTTTTAGACTTAATATTATTTAATTTATTTATGACACAATGATGATGTAGTAATTATCTTATTAATGAAATATTGGCATAATTGATGTTATAAATACCCAAATAAATGTAATTTGAGACTTTTTATGAATTCCAATAATTTTCTATGTTAATATGACATGTTGTTATTGATTTAATGAACTGTTTTCTTACTAATAATTCTTTTATGATTTTCACAAAAATCAATTACCAAATAGTGTCAAAATTGACATAAAATAGTTTTTAAAACATATATTATATTATTAATTGTTATTATATTCATAAAAATCAATGGTTCGGCCAAGATACTTATATAATTATATTTATATCATTAACGGACCACTATGGGGTCTCTTGGATGTATATGGTATGTTTATTGACAATATAATATAAAAATACAAAGTGACATCGTAAATGTCAATCTAATTATCTAAGAGTTAAAACTAAATGTTAAGGTTAATATAATGACCTAAACATTCCTAAATTCTATTAGATGAGATTATTTCGACACATACCCACCTTATCTTCGAAATAAATCAATTTGGAGATATTAAAAATTGAATATGACTTTATAATAAAATAATAATTTTTGTTATTCCAAAGGTGCCCCTCTCATCCCTTATAAAAGGGAACCTCCTCCCTCTCTTCCTCACACCACTTTGAGCCTTCAACCTCGGAAGAACCCTGCCAATTTCTCTTCTTCACTTCCCTAGAAACATCCTAGAGGTCCTGGTATTCTTCAAATACAAATTTTAGTTTCCTAAGAGGAGGTCACAAAGAGGCGCTTCAAAGAATAGGTAATGTCTATTACGAATTCTTTCATCTTTATTTCTTCTTCCACTTCTTCTTCTTTAGTTGTTTCATTATGAAGTAATAACATCAGTATCACTAATATACTGATATATTATTATAAGTATGAAACAACCATATTTCACCATCTATCCATCCTATGGAAAACAAAATCACCACGCGTGCGTACGTACGGAATACCGTCTCCACGCCGTGGTGTAATCTATTTTCCATCTCCAGCTTAAATAGATTGGTATAATGGTGAAATAAATTAATATATATTATTATTTTAAAGTGATATTGATTATGTAATATTATACATACACATTAATAAAATTCCACAATCATGGGATTGATATCATCGCTCGTGCATACGTACGGACTACCGTTTCCACGAATGCGATGAGATTCAATTTTCCACGATTAACCATTCAAGAATGATTATAAAGTATATATAATTAATAATAATGAAATATATTACATAATAATGCTACTAGATTTATCTATATATTTGTGTATTTCATCTATTTAATTTCATTCAATTCAATAAGGAAACGAAAACAGCGTTCAAGCGTATGTACGACCTACCGTCTCCATAAACGGTGTATTTCCTTTTTTATAGATCTATAATATATATGTATATTATGAATATATATTATATATAAATCATGTTTTACACTCTGTAATTATGTAAATCAGGATATCATTAATAATATCAAGAACAAAAATTCCAAACATGTACGATAAATAAAAAGATTTTACCCAAAACGCTACTTTAACATGGAACTTACAAAAGAACAGTTAATATAAAGTCATAAGTGAACCATATATGATATCATAACAATGAATATGATTATATAATAAGTCAATTACATTATTTATATCATTATACAGGAGGTTCAGATAAATATGAAGCATATCAGACATAAGGTATGGGATAACTTTTCCAATCTCGTTCTTATCCGAGATGGTTTATTCGTAAGTATTTATTGGGGTTATTGTTCTCATCCATGTCCAAGTTTTATAAAAATGTTTTCATGTATGTTTAAAGTCCTTTTTACCCATTTTTACTTTTACCCCATGGTATGGAAGGAATATTTCTTTTATTTACCTTATAAGTTACTTTTTGACTTTTCCAACAAAAGTATGAGAAGAATGTTTTTTTAACATATACGGCATGAAAGGATATTTACGGTTTTATAAAGCCTTATTTTCATGAAGCTTCCACCATACGATTTCATGTGTATTTTGAAAAAAAATCCTTTTCATTCAATATTGTATGACGTTTTGTGAAATGAAATTGATTTTGAATAAAAAAGGATATTTTCATAAAGAATTCATTTCAAGTGTTTTATCAAAACCATTTTCATCTAAGATGACATTATTTCACATGTGTATGTTTCAAGTATCATGTCTCTATGATTTACTTGGTTTCACTTTTCTAATGATGAAATGATATCCAATTTTTTTGTATGGATTACGTTATGATGGAATGATGTTTATGAAACCCATTTTATTCTTGGGTTATGATGAATGATTTTTGTTTATAATTTGGCACATGAAAGAATGATTTCAATATGAGATAGGTGGGACCTATATCTCCCTCTAATTTAATGGTTAACGATTTATATCTCATGGTATAGACATGGATGCAATGGTAAGTTAATCTGGTTCAATATTACAGGACTGGAACGAGGAGTGAACTCGATTCAGAAAGGGACTTTGTCTACTAAGATGGTTTTGGAAGAAATGCGTTGGAAACTATGGAAATCATATCATGTGCTTAATGGTTTCCAAAATTACATGTTTTATTCCCATTATATTTTATCGTTATTTATGTTTCATTATGATCTATGCCTTATGTACTTCCATATTTTAAGTCATTGCTCAAGATTTGGATGTTTAAACTTATGTTCCTATTTTTATGTTCAAATTAATATGGTATGTTTTATTTTATCCATGCTTACCCTTAATGAGAATTTGAGCTCACCCTTTTTAGGTTTTATTTTCCCCTAGGATTAAAAGAAATGTTTTAGTTATGGAAACAAAAAGTGTATGATCTTTATTGGAGATGATGAAGATCTTTCACCACAATTAGAAGATTACTTTCCATGTTTCCAAAGACACTAAACTATTACGGTTCATGAGTTTCAGTTTTTGTTATGTATTAATTATTCCACAAAATTAATGTAATATCTATGTACGTCGTAATTTGGGTCTCTATAGTTGGTATCAGTGGATAGGTTTAGTCAACCTTTAGAAATTAGGATGCAAGAACTATAGTTAGATCCCTAGAGATATTTCAAAGGAATTTCTAGGGAAGTACCTAAGGTTAGGTATAAGTATAGGTTATAGTCCTATAATTATGGTAACGATCTTATAATTAAACCTAAGATGTTAGATATTGAAGTTAATCCGCCTTTATTATGATTTTTTTCTCTCACACTATTCTTTTTGGGTTTTAGAAAATGGATGGAAATAAGATGATTCACGATAGTAGAGGATATGATGGACAATGGAATGATATTATTCATGAGCAACCAAATGAAATGGGATTTGGAAGTCCAAACATCATTATTATTCCGAATCAGCAATCTCATAATATGATCAATAAACTCAAATTTGGTATGTTTCCTGACTCGGCTAATAAGAGAAAGACGGAGTTTCATGATGATCATTAAAGAAAGAAAATTCAATTTCCCCTATGTAAATCATTGGGGAAGAGGCATCATGGAGAATGTTTCAAAGGAACTGGAAGATGCATTAGGTGTGGAAAAGAATGACACAAATCCATTAAGTGCAAAGGAAAAGGTTCAGTTAACAGCAGGGATGATGATAATGGTATTTCTATGACATCAACAGTGGTTAAATGTTTTAAATGTGGATTTTACGGGCATTATGTAAACCAATGCCCTAAGGGAATGTCTCATGAAGATAATCAGTATGGTCGTCTGGGTAGTATTTATGATGACGATGATGATGAGACTACAAATGATATGTGAGATGAAATAATTGTTGATGCTCAATCAATGGATTAAGAAGGTAGTAGAATTATTACATTTTTATCAAGTGTAATGTTGTATAATTAATCTCATGGTACTATGGAATAAAGATACATCTAAGGATTGTTACACTGTTGTCCTTCCTTATGTTTTGAAAGTGATTGATGAATGGTACCAGTAACCATTAAAGGTTATTAAGATATTTTTGGAATGTAGATGATATGTGCATAATGAAGGGATAAGGAGAAAATTAAATGTTTGATAGTGTTCATGAGCTCATGACTAATATAAGGAGAAGGTTATATCATGGTTTGAGTATATAGAATTTTTGGATTTTTGTATGTGGAAAGACTTAACTTTTAACAACACTCACGTTTTCACTAAGATTCAATGGGCATTAATTTTTCATGACAATACATGATTAAGTCCTTCGAATGTTTGGAATGTGACCAAAAATACATTTCTCACGATATATGGGGATCAACGATTGTATTAACATGCTTGTTATATGAACTCTTTGGTAATCGTTTTCACTATAATACGAGATTTGATAGAAGTATTTTGGATAAGCCTAAAAATTGGAATGGATTATGTTGGACATAAGTTAGTATTGTTAAGGCTAGAACATTTTTGATATTATTGATGGAAATTTATAATAATTTATGTTGGTCGGAGTGGTTTACTCAAGAGGGGGGTGAATTGAGTACCAATTAAAATTTCTTTATTTAAAAATTATTGTCTTAAAGACCCCCAAAATAAAATAATAAATTAAACTGTAGTGAATTTGTATTAAAGTAGAGGTTCTGTCAGATTCTCAAGGGATTGATTAATTCCCAGTTAATCAACACAGGAGTGTGTGATTATCTTTTGAAACTAACTTACTAATCTACACTTAACATAAACACTTGCTAATTTAATTATCAAAGTAACTTAAAAAACAGTATTAGTTTTAAAGTGATTGGCAGCGGAATAAAACATTGAAAGAGATGGCACAACAATGTAACCAAGAGGTTCAGTCTCAAGCCGAGACTTAGTCCTCTCAAAAGTTTATATAAAAATGATCCACACCCTGGATCAGGGTTCAACAGTTTACAACTGTCCAGGTCCAAGACCTCTACCACTGTTCTTCGTGGGAAACAGTACAACAGCAACCGGCTGTCCAGGTCACACACGACCTCTACCACTGTTATTCGTGGGGAAGAAAGAATGAAAGAGTTTGGTAAGTATTTACAAATCCTTCAGTTTGAGTACAGGAGACAGTGTATGTGTTAGATACAGCAGATAACACACACTGCTCGAAACGAGTAATAATAAATCACAGAACAAGAGATGTAGAGTTTAGAAGTGGTTCTGGTGATTTAAGTGTACCTCTGGACTCCTTTTGATTCGATCACAAGTGAGTTTGAGTCCTCTTCTCGTTTCTGTTTGAGAAACAGAGTGTCGTATGCTCCAGGTTCACAGACAGTGACAATGTAGTCGATGAAGCTCTTCGATATTCTTTTGTATGCTCTGAACACTTCTCGAGTATGCTTGATTGTCTATGAGCTTCTCTGTGTTCTTGATGGAACTAGTTTTTCTCTTGATTCTTCTTGTTCTAATGTTTCTGGTATCTTTCGTCCACCACAAGCTTCTCTAGTTCCCTTATTTTTTGGAAGCGTAGTCTTCTCGTATTTATCTCCCAACAGGGGACAGAAAATATTTATTTTCAGCAGGTACGAGGTACGGGTTCAGTGAGTCGAGTGATCGGTAGGTAATCAGCATCGTTAGCTTGGACATCGGTAGCTTGAACATCGGTAGCTCAATGTCATTAGTTGCTTTGACTCTATCGGTGGCTCTATGTGTCGGTTGGTACATGCTTGTATCAGTGACTTTGTTTATCGGTAGCTCTATGCATCGGTATCGGTAGCTGTGAGTCTCTCAGTAGCTTCGTCCATCAGTGACTCTTATTCCATCGGTAGCTATTTATACTTACACCGGTAGCTCTATGTTTGTATCGGTAGCTATTTGTAAGTCAGTAGCATACATTTATAAGCACATCGGTAGCTCTGTGTTGAGTCTATCGGTAGCTGTCTGTCGGTAGACTAAGCCTATCGGTAGAATGGTTACCGGTAGCTCTTTATCAGTAGCTATAGACATATTACTTATCTGTTTTATGCAGAACACATCCGATTGTGTTAGAATCAATTTATAACTTGTATGAACATGGATAAATGAGGATTAACATATTCCAAAGACTATTTTCAAAATTATTATTGGTTTGATCATAGATTTGAAAGAATTAAAGTATAGATCAATGATACTAAAGAATATCATAGAGAATGAAAACATAATTGGGATTTTCAACACATATGAATACATGATTGAGATTATCAAAACAGGTGAGTTCAACAATCTCCCCCTTTTTGATAATCACAATTTATGATATGGGCATTTAACATAGTGAAAATATAATAGTAAAGAGTATAATGTTGAATTCAATTTTCTCATTGAAAACAGCATCAGAGATAATAGAAATAGTATTATATAGACATAAGTTATCAGAGGTAACAATCATAAGGTACTATATAGACATAAGGTATCAGAGGTAAAAATGGAAAGATAAAAAAAAGATAAAAAAGATAATGTGTCTCCCTTTATTCCTTATTTTTCTCCATTGAAAATATTTTTCATTCTCTTTGTTCTACCCCTTATTCTCTCATTTTGTTCTCCCCCTTATTCTCCTTATTATTCTCCCCCTTTGTGATAATCAAAAAGTGGGAAAGCATATATATAAGAGACAAATAAAACATGATAAGTAAAAGGAGTTCTTCTGTATTAGAGTAGTCAAAAAGTACAAAAACAGAATACAAAGGAATTCCTATCAAAAATCCTAGCCACTGGATCATCCCACCTCTTCCACGTGAGATTTTCATTTGGGATCAGAAGAAGGCTCGGGTGGTGAGGATGAAGGTGAAGGTTTTGGAATGCCAGAAAAGATCAAAGGAGGTTGTGCCACTGACATAGAGTCAGGCCTGTAGGTTGAAGATCTTTGGGTGATCATTGGTGTGAGGCTTCGAATAGCTTGAGCAAGAGTCAGCTGGACTGTGGAAGCAGCTGAGGTAGAAGCAGGAAAAGCAGGAGGGATGATGACTGGTCTGGCATCAACATGCAAGAAGGACAGCAACAGATTTCTAAAATCCATAATAATTCCTCCTCCTCTTTCCATAGTAGAGATGAAATCATCTTTGTTCTCCATGAATTTCTCTAAGGCAGAGTCATTTCTCTTAGCTTTCCCACTTGTTCTCTGAAAGATTGAGTGACTGGTGGTAGCTTCATGTTTTCCATCATCATCTTGAAGTGGTGTTCGAGTTGATGCTTCGTGAAAATTTTGGTGAAGTAGTAGTCCACTTTGCTCTTTATGGCTTCCTGAGAGGCAGAGGCTTCTCTCATATAATCTTAAACAATATTCATTATTTCTATGGCAGAATCTCTTGTAGAAAGCACCACTCGGCTCAACTCTGATGAGTCCACAGAGCCACTGGTTGAAATAGAACCAATCTCCTCCTTCAACATTGCTCGAACTTGATTCAGATCAACTGAAAATTTGGATGTGAGAGGGCCAAGAGAGAAGGAAACAGTTTCTTTGAAACTCTTAGACAAACCACTGATTAGGTTTTAAACTTGAGATTCTTGTAATTGAACATGATCCTTCACTGAGGTTTTGAAACATTCATACACCGAGACAAACTGGCTTACTACACTCTTCACATAAGCTAGGTCCTTGTCAGCTTGAGACTTGGAGCTCATATAATAATCCAAAGCAGCAACTGATGTCTTGAGAGCTTCAAGATCTGCTTCGATCCTAGAAGACTGAGTCTGGCACTCTTTCACTTCTTCCATAAGATCAGACATAAAAGAAGACAAATTACAAGCCAGAGATAGCTCGAAGGATCTCTCTAACATTTTCATTTCTTCATAAAAGTTTTGCTTCATCTCAGCAACTGATGCACTGAATGATTCTTTCAGCTCATTCTTCATGGATTCAAGATCAGATTTAGAGACAAAATCATTAGGGACAACTGCAGCATATCTTCTTGCTGAGGCCAAACTAACTACAGAATCAGTCAGTGTTGAATAAATTGAGGATGCAAGGGAGGTTTCCATTAACTTCACTTCTTCAACAAAACTGGTTTTGAGGTCCTCTTTCAGCTTATTCAGATCATGAAACCTGACCACATAATCTGGCAACAACTCAAAAGAAAGATCATAATTGGTCTTCGGTCTATTCACAGACATCTCATTATATGAATCTGGATAATCCAATCCAAAGACTATAAACCCTGGGTCTTCTACCCAGTCTCCAAGCTCAACATCTACAGTAACATTTCCAAGAACAGATTGATGCTCCCCCTCAATGGGTGCATTCTCATGTATCACAACAGCATTCAGTGCTGGATTCTCTTCATCAGAATCTTCTACTACAAGTTCCACAGGTGCAGCATCTAGAAGATCTTCTGATACAGGTACAACTTCTTCTGTATCTTTTTCTACTTCCCCAGCAGGCATAGCTGAGCTTCCAATCAAAGGGCTCGTACTTAAACTACCAGAAGCAGACAATTCAGATACATTTTCCTTTTCCTCTTCTTCTTGGTGAGGTACAGACTGGTCTTCCTCATGAGTACACAAAATTTCCTCTACCTTTCCTTTCCTAGAATAGACCAATTCTGCAACAGGACTTGGGGGCAAGTCTGGATCTCCTCCAATATCCATAGGAGTTTCTTCTTCTTCTTCTTCTGTTTCATCACTACTATAAACAGGTTCCTCTTCATCAGGTCTTAGACTCGGATCTCTCATATCCTTTGGTTTTGAGGGATGATCCACAGGATTAAACCTATCATATACCTTCTGATCATCACTGACCCATTCTCCTTTCCATGGGTTCCAGTTAATTTTCATGTACATACAAACAGTCGAGGTGATGCCGAAATTGTTCTTGACTACTACTGTCTCATCCTGAGACTCAGCTATTCCTTTCAGTTTTATCATTACTAAAATCAGCTTGGCAAAGAACAAAGCATTAGTCTTTGACTTTGGTCTAATCATGTCTTCCATTTGAAGCATCAACAATATGCACAGATTGATTTTTACACCATGTCTTAGCAAATGAAGAAGATAGATATCTTGATATCTCAGATTTGAAAAATCTCCTCGCCTCGGTATCAACACATGCTGAAAAAACTTGAAGAGCAGTCGATTCTCTCCATCCATTTCAGCAGCAACCACTTGCCTTTGATTCCCATTACCAGTCAGTTCTTTTAAGGCGGTTTCATAATCAAAGATGTCACTACTAGGTGGAATTGCTCTTGATACATACCCAGAGACACCTTCATGTGGTACTTTCAAACTCTCAGCCCACTCTACTGAAGAAAAAGACATCTCTTTTCCATTTACAAAAGAGCTTACCCGATTCTCATTCTCAGACTTCTCAAAGGTTACAAACTCATAGAACTGTTTTACCACCTTCGGGTAGTATGGGCCATTGTTATTCGAAAAACAATCCACCCATTTTTGGTCCTCCAGAATCTCGAGTACTAACGATTTTCTAGGCAGTAGCCATTCCACGCACAGTTCCTTCTCGATTACTATGTCTCTATTATGCAAGTGAGGATTCACTGGTCGCCTTCCCGATCTAGTTCTGACTTCACTAACACCGGCTTTATGCTGTGTCTTCTGCTTCTTAGCATTTGGTTCTGCACTTTCATCTCTGACGATAGGATGCTTAGTTTTTGCAATCACGGGTTTAGGGTTCTTGGCCGATTTGGGATCTAAGGTTCGAAGGTGAGAGATTTTGAGCTCGGTGAGGTAAGAAGTGGCTTAGACTGAGTTTTATCATTTAGGAATTCCAAATAAACGACTAAAATAGAGTAATAAAATAAAATAAAACGATTCGTATTCTAGGCGGCAGACAGAAGTTTTAAAACCTTGCATCGGTGTGAGTTAATCATCGGTGAGAAAAAAAACCGGTGAGAATTGTACATCGGTGAGAATTTTTCATATCGGTGAGAATTTTACATCGGTGAGAATTTTTACATCAGTGAGAATTTTCACATCGGTGAGAATTTTTACATCAGTGAGAATTTTCACGTCGGTGAGAATTTCACATCAGTGAGAATTTTCACACCGGTTGTGATTAAACATTCCCAATTCGTGTCTTATATTACTTAGCCCATCCGAACATAAAGGTTTAGTGAAAATATCAGCCAATTTATGTTCGGTGCCAATAAATTCAAGATAAATATCACCTTTTTGATAGTGATCTCTTAGGAAATGGTGTCTTACATCTATGTGTTTGGTTCTAGAGTGATTTACAGGATTCTTAGAGATGTTTATTGCACTGGTGTTATCACACTTGATTGAAACATGTTTAAAAACATATCCATAGTCCAAAAGAGTGTGTTTCATCCACAGAATTTGTGCACAGCAACTACCAGCATCTATATATTCTGCTTCGACAGTAGATAAGGCAACTGAGTTCTATTTCATACTACACCAACAAACTAAGGATTTTCCAAGAAAATGACATGTTCCTGATGTGCTTTTTCTATCTAACTTACAACCAGCAAAGTCAGCATCTGAATAACTCATTAACTCAAAGGATTGTCCTTTTGGGTAAAACAAACATAAGTTAGCCGTGTGTTTGAGATATTTAAAAATTCTTTTGACAGCAAGAAAATGAGATTCTTTTGGATTAGCTTGAAATCTAGCACACATACACACACTAAACATAATATCAGGTCGACTAGCAGTAAGATAAAGTAAACTACCATTCATACCTCTGTAATTGGTTTGATCAACTGGTTTCCCAGTTTCATCTGCATCCAATTTACAGGTAGTACTCATAGGAGTTTCACTTCCCTTGATACTATCCAGACCAAAACGTTTTAAAAGATCCTTTGTATATTTACTTTGATTCAAAATAATACCATTTTCATTTTGAAATACTTGAAATCCAAGAAAGTACTTAAGCTCTCCCATTAAGCTCATTTCAAATTCATTTTGCATACTTTTTGAAAAATCAGTACATAAAGAGTGTTTAGAAGATCCAAAAATAATATCATCAACATATATTTGTACAACTAAAACATCATTAGAAATTCTTTTAATGAAAAGAGTTGGATCAGCAATCCCTTTAGTAAAACCTTTTGAAATATGGAAATTGCTAAGTCTATCATACCAAGCTCTTGGAGCTTGTTTTAAACCATACAAAGCTTTTGAATGTTTAAATACTTGATTTGGAAAATGGGGGTTAGTAAATCCAGGTGGTTGTTCCACAAAAACATCTTCAATTATAAAACCATTTAGAAATGCACTTTTCACATCCATTTGATATAACTTGAAATCCAGATGTGTAGCATATGCAAGTAAGATCCTAATGGCTTCTAGTCTAGAAACAGGTGGAAAAGTTTCCTCATAGTCTATACCTTCTTCTTGACTATATCCTTGTGCAACTAGTCTAGATTTGTTTCTAACTATATTTCCAGATTCATCTACTTTATTTCTAAAAACCCATTTTGTGCCTATTGTCAAAGTGTCCTTAGGTCTATCAACTAATTCCCAGACATTGTTTCTTTCAAACTGATTTAATTCTTCCTACATATCTATTACCCAGAATTCATCATTGATAGCATCATTGATATTTTTGGGTTCTAGATGTGAAAGAAAAGCTTGATGTTCAACCTAGTTTCTTAGAGAAGCTCTAGTTTGTGTTCCTCTATCAAGATTACCAACAACAGCTTCTAAAGGATGATTCTTTAGAATCCTCGTAGATCTGGTAAAGGTTGGACTAGAAATTTAAGGTTCATCTATAGGTTCGGGTTCAACAGAAGCAGATTCTGGAAAAAGTCCAGAACTGGATGTTTTTATAACAGGTTCTTTAGATTTATCATTAAGGTCCAGAATAGACAAATCTTCTTCAAGATTCTCAAGAGAGGTTTTAGGCTCATGTGGATCAGTTTCATCAAACTTGATGTGAACAGATTCTTCCACACATTTGGTTTTCTTATTGAACACTCTATAGGCTTTACTTGAAATAGAGTAACCCAGAAAAAATTCCTTCATCACTTTTGGAAGCAAACTTATCCAGATTATCTTTAGTATTCAGAATAAATACTTTGCAACCAAAAACTTTAAAGTAATTAACCTTAGGCTTTCTATTGTTCCACAATTCATAAGGGGTTTTCTTAAGAACAGGTCTGATTAAGACTCTATTAATGACATAACAAGCTGTATTTACAGCTTCATCCCAAAAATTAATAGGAAGATCATATTCATTGAGCATGGTTCTAGCAATTTCTTGAAGGGTTCGGTTTCTTCTTTCTACTAAACCATTCTGTTGGGGTGTTCTAGGGGTAGAAAAGTTATGAGTATAGCCATTGTGTGTGCAATAAGATTCAAAATCTTGATTTTCAAACTCATAACCATGATCACTCCTCAAGGTTTTAATCTTAAGACCACTAAGGTTCTCTACAGATTTAGAGTATTTAACAAAAGAAGAACAAGATTCACTTTTGTGAGCTAGAAAATATACCCAAATATATCTAGAGAAGTCATCTACAAGAACATAAACATAGTGCTTCCCATTTAAACTAGAAACTCTTGATGGTCCAAAAAAATCCATGTGAACCAATTCAAGTGGTTGAGAAGTCGAAACATCTTTCTTTGATTTAAAAGAAACTTTGTGTTGTTTTCCCTTTTGACAGGGGTTACACACTCTATCATTTGGGAATTCTAATTTAGGTAGGTCTCTAACTAGGTTTTTTCTAGAGAGTTTTCTAAGTGAGTGAATGTTGCAATGTCCCAATCTTCTGTGCCATAGCCAAGATTCTTTATGAAAAGCATTCAAACGAGTAATATTCTGCTTAGCTAACGAATTCAGATTAACAGCATAAACATTTTCATTTCTTAAGGAAGAAAATACCAAAACATTCTTAGAATTAAAAACTTTGCAGGAATCATTTTCAAATTTAACATGAAAACCATCATCACATAACTGAGAAATACTTAATAAATTGTATTTAAGGCCATCAACAAATAAAACTTTAGAGATCAAAATTGAATCAGTGTTACCAATCTGGACTAGGCCGATGATTTTTCCTTTTGAATTATCACCAAAGGTGACAAAGCCTCCATCAACTTTTATTAAACTCTTAAAACAAGAGTAATCTCCAGTCATGTGCCTTGAGAACCCACTGTCAAAATACCAGGTCTCTTTACAGGAGCTCTTTAAGCAAGTTCCCTACAAAACAGATTCAGAAGGGAGATGATTTTGGTACCCAGATTTTCTTGGGTCCAGACCGGTTAGCCAATAACACTTTAGGTACCCATATTTGTCTAATGGGTCTCATATAATTTGTAGAATTGACATGCTTTGAAAGATCGAATTTATTAGATCCATAGCTATGTATATAACTGGTTGAAGCATATGATGTTCCAGAATTACCTTCATTCTGTCCAGATTTAGAAATGAATCTAGTTTTGGCAATTTTCCTTTGTCCAGGTTGGAATCCTATACTAGTAGTATATTTAGGTTCCATTTGCTTTCCTAGCATCTGTGTTAGAGTATTTTTGCCATTGGTGAACTTGTCTAAGTCTTTCTTGAGTTGCTCATTAGATAGTTTCAGTTCAGTGTTTTCTTTAAGCAACTGAGCATTCTTCTCTTTTTCAATAGTAAGTTCAGTGTTAACTGTACTGGTGAGAGAATGCTGTTTCTTTAATGACTTGTATTTATCCTTAAGTTCATTACATGTCTCTTCCAGCATATCACAGTACTCAAACAATTCATTTTTAGACATTGTTCTAGAATCAGAGTCAGATTATGCATTATCTCCAGAGTAATAATAATTTAAAGCAGGAGTTTCAGCAGTTACCTGAGAAGTGTTTGTCATAAAGCACATGTTTGCCTTATTTTTGTGTTCAGTTTCAGAGCTCTCGGATTCAGTAGAGCTATCCTCAGAAGCACTCCAGGTAGCCTTCATGGATTTCATGAACTTATTGTCCTTATATTCATTTTTCTTTTTATACTTCAGCTTTGGACAGTCGGCTTTAATGTGTCCTTTTCTCTTGCACTCATAGCAGACAACATCATCTGATTTGTCATTCTTCTTCCAATCCTTGTTCCATTTGCCTTGGTGATCATACTTATCCTTATAATTTGTTTTTCTGAAGAACTTCTTTTTCCTATAAAATTTCTTAAATCTTCTATCAATGTGAGCCATCTCAGCATCACTGTCAGAATCACTTTCACTGTCTTCACAGCTTGAACTTTCATCTTTAGCATGAAGCTTTTCTTTGTCCTTATTCTTTGAAGTTGAATATTTGAAAGTGACAGACTTTCTTGGAGGTTCATTTTCTTCCTCTTTATTCACTTTAAGCTCTTCTTCATACATCATCAGCTTGCTAATTAGTTCCTTGACAGGTAGAGCAGCAATGTCACAGGATTCTCTGATTGAGACAGATGTGCCTCTCCATCTATCAGGTAGACATCTCAAAATTCTCATAATTTGTTCCTTCGATGAGACATCCTTTCCCAGCGAGATCATTGTATTGACAATTTCATTGAACCTGAGATACATGTCAGAAATGAGTTCATCAGGCTTCATTTTAAAATTATCATACTTGATAGTATAAGTGTTCAATCTCATTTCTTTAACATTCGTTGTTCCTTCATGAGAAACAGCTAAGGTATCCCAAATTTCAAAAGAAGTTTTACAAGCAGAAATTCTATTAAACTCTTCATCTCCTAGAGCACAGTACAAGGCATTCATAGCTTCACAGTTGTTATTGTAAGCAGTCTTTGTAGGTTCATCCAATGTAGATCTAGCAGTAGTAGGAATTTTGTATTCTGATTCAATAGCAGTCCAAATATCAAAACCTATGCTTTCTAGATGGATTTTAATTTTCAGTTTCCACTGAGCATAATTAGTTCCATTGAAGAAAGGTGGCCGGTTAGTAGCAGCACCCTCAAGTCTATTGTCCATGATGAGAAAATTTTAAAGAGATAAAAAATTAGATATAACAGAAATTTTAAGAACATTAAAATACAACTAAAATCACAGTTCAAAAGCAGAGTACAGTTAGAAAGTATTTTCAACCCTCTGATACCAAGTGTTGGTCGGAGTGGTTTAATCAAGAGGGGGGTGAATTGAGTACCAATTAACATTTCTTGATTTAAAAATTATGGTCTTAAAGACCCCCAAAATAAAATAATAAATTAAACTGTAGTGAATTTATATTAAAGTAGAGGTTCTATCAGATTCTCAAGGGATTGATTAATTCCCAGTTAATCAACACAGGAGTGTGTGATTATCTTTTGAAACTAACTTACTAATCTACACCTAACATAAACAGTTGGTAATTTAATTATCAAAGTAACTTTAAAAACAGTTTTAGTTTTAAAGTGATTGGCAGCGGAATAAAACTTTGAAAGATATGGCACAACAATGTAACCAAGAGGTTCAATCTCAAGCCGAGACTTAGTCCTCTCAAAAGTTTATATAAAAATGATCCACACCCTTGATCGGGGTTCAACAGTTTACAACTGTCCAGGTCCAAGACCTCTACCACTGTTCTTCATGGGAAACAGTACAACAACAACCATCTGTCCAGGTCACACACGACCTCTACCACTGTTATTCGTGGGAAAGAAAGAATGAAAGAGTTTGGTAAGGATTTACAAATCCTGCAGTTTGAGTACAGGAGACAGTGTATGTGTTAGATACAGCAGATAACACACACTTCTCGAAACGAGTAATAATAAATCAGAGAACAAGAGATGTAGAGTTTAGAAGTGGTTCTGGTGATTTCAGTGTAGCTCTGGACTCCTTTTGATTCGATCAGAAGTGATTTTGAGTCCTCTTCTCGTTTCTGTTTGAGAAACAGAGTGTCGTATGCTCCAGGTTCAAAGACAGTGACCATGTAGTCGATGAAGCTCTTCGATATTCTTTTGTATGCTCTGAACACTTCTCGAGTATGCTTGATTGTCTATGATCTTCTCTGTGTTCTTGATGGAACTAGTTTTTCTCTTGATTCTTCTTGTTCTAATGTTTCTGGTATCTTTCGTCCACCACATGCTTCTCTAGTTCCCTTCTTTTTGGGCAGCGTAGTCTTCTCGTATTTATCTCCCAACAGGGGACAGAAAAGATTTCTTTTCAGCAGGTACGAGGTACGGGTTCAGTGAGTCGAGTGATCGGTAGGTAATCAGCATCGGTAGCTTGGACATCAGTAGCTTGAACATCGGTAGCTCAATGTCATTAGTTTCTTTGAATCTATCGGTGGCTCTATGCGTCGGTTGGTACATGCTTGTATCGATGACATTGTTTATCGGTAGCTCCTTGCATCGGTATCGGTAGCTGTGAGTCTGTCAGTAGCTTCGTCCATCGGTGACTCTTATTCCATCGGTAGATATTTATACTTACACCGGTAGCTCTATGTTTGTATCGGTAGCTGTCTGTAAGTCAGTAGCTTACATTTATAAGCACATCGGTAGCACTGTGTTGAGTCTCTCGGTAGCTGTCTGTCGGTAGACTAAGCCTATCGGTAGACTGGTTACCGGTACCTCTTTATCAGTAGCTATAGACAGATTACTTATCTGTTTTAGGCAGAACACATCCGATTGTGTTAGAATCAATTTATAACTTGTATGAACATGGATAAATGAGGATTAACATATTCCAAAGACTATTTTAAAAATTATTATTGGTTTGATCATAGATTTGAAAGAATTAAAGTATAGATCAATGATACTAAGGAATATCATAGAGAATGAAAACATAATTGGGATTTTCAACACATATGAATACATGATTGAGATTATCAAAACAGGTGAGGTCAACAATTTATATTTAGAAAAAAAAGACAACCCGCAGGATGGGCGACAGCCCATCGCGTCGGACAAGGCTTTGGGAATCGAACCCACAACCGAAGTGCGACTAGCCTTTAACACCTACCACTGGCCTACAAGAAGTCCCTGGTTAGTAGAAACTAGTTTTATTTTATTAAGCGGTATGATAGATGAAGTATAAATCCATTTTAGGAACCATATACGATTAATCTCACTATAGATAGAATTATGTATTTTTTTTATAACTTTTCTATCCTTTTGTTTGAGACAGATGGAATGACCCATAATTCTATCACATGATCTACTAACACATCACGAATGACAAATTCGACTTCATTTCTTTGAGAGATGAAGTGGAATTTTTCCAAAGAACGACCAACGGTGAGACTATACCAATATAACGAAAGTATTTCTTCTATCTCCAATTTCATCAACTTTAGGGAAATAATATTGAAAACCAAAAATGTTTTCCTAGTGCTCTTATATTCGATGAATCAGATGGTACCTTAGATCGTCTCAAATTTATGGCTTTGTGATTGTTGTATTTTTCATATCCATGTTCTCTACTACTCTCCATCAGAACTTGATGGTTAGATATTTCTTCCATATCCATATTTTCATCTATGTTCTCCTACGTGGAAACCCAGTGATGAGTTAATTTGGGTAACCGTTACGTTTCATACATTAGTTTTTAAAGCCAAGTTTTGGTATTCCTTTATACTATGTGGGTTTCTATTAGAAAAACTTTCGATTAGTAAACCTTTTATAACCCCAACGAATTTCGAGGGAGAAATTCATTTTAAGGGGGGTAGAATGTAACTCCCCGAGATTTTATGAAAATTAATCTTTTTTATTTCATTAATGACTTGTGGTGTACGCTACACCAAAATGTGCTTGCAAAACACACATCCCTATATTGTCTTGCATTACACGCAATCACGACCTTCCTCGATAGCGTGTGTAGTACACAATACTGAGTTTCAGTAAACGAGATATTATTATAATATTATTATGAACAAGCCGTTATGAACAGTAATACCCACTTTTTGAAATATTATAAATTTTATCATTCAAAATGGATTTCATTTTTGGATTCTGAATATAGAAATTAGCTTAGGGTGAAATTTGGTACTTTTCAGATAACTTTCATATTCTGATGAATAGTGAAAATTACTAAATTTTAATTAAAAACAACTTTTTTAATCGAAATAATTAATAGTGATAAATTATTAATTTTTGTGGTTTTAAAGTATATTTATAATATATTTTTAAAATTTAATACAATGTTGGTCATTGAATGTAATTTCACATTTAAACCAGTCATAAACAAGTGTCAATCTTTTGATAGTTATTATCTCTTAAGAACACGCTATTTGTTTTGACAACGAGAATTAATTTTTAAATTAATTAATGAAACTTATATGTTTTGAATTTTTTAAAATAGTAATTATTTTTTAATTAATTATATCAAATATATATTAGGCCTAATTTTTGGTATTTTTCTGGAAACTATCATTTTTTGATGAATAATGAAACCATTAAGTGGTAGATAAAAAACTGATTTTTTCATAAAACAAAATTTTACCACTTCTGTGAGTAGAATTTTGAAAATACGAGATACATGGATAATATCAAGGACTAAAATATTGATCAATGAGATGAAAATAATTTTTGGTGAATAGTAAATTTTTACTTTTTTTACCACGGTTGAAAGTAAATAGGGTAATTAAGGGTAAAAATGATATTATTATTACCATAAAACATGTTATAATTCTATTGGATAAGTGTAATTCGGCCAAAAAAACCTTAGGAATAAAATATGACCATTTAGGCCCACTTGGATGAGATTATTACATTTATTATTAATTTATTTAAAAAAGGGATAAAAAAGTTAAAATCAATGATTAATAACTAAATAATTTTTTAATATAGGGTTATACATAAGATAAATTTGACTATAAATACTCATTAAAAAGCTAAAAAGATTTCATAGATAATGGTATTTTATTTGTAATTTTTAGACTTAATGTAATTTACTTTATTTATGACACAATGATGATGGAGTAATTATCTTATTAATGAAATATTGACATAAATGATGTTATAAATACCCAAATAAATGTAATTTGAGACTTTTAATGAAATACAATAATTTTCTATGTTAATATGACATGTTAGTATTGATTTAATTAAATTTTTTCGAACTAATCATTCTGTTATGCTTTCCAAAAAAATCAATTACCAAATAGTGTCAAAATTGACATATAATAGTTTTTAAAACAAATATTATATTATTAATTTTTATTACATTCATAAAAATATATGGTTATGCTAAGATACTTATATAATAATTTTTTTATCATTAATGGACCACTTGGGGGTCGCTTTAATGTATATGGTATGTTTATTAACTATATAATATAAAAATACGACGTGACATGGTAAATGTCAATCTAATTAACTAAGAGTTAAAACTAAACGTTAAGGTTAATATAATGACCTAAAACTGTCTAAATTATATTGGATTAGAGTATTTAGACCCATCACCACCTTATCTTCAAAATAAATTAATTTGGAGCTATTAAAAACCGAATATGACTTTATAATAAAATAATATTTTTAGTTATTCCAATGGTGCCCCTCTCCTCCCTTATAAAAGGGCACATCTTCCCTCTCTTCCTCACACCACTTTGAGCCTTCAACTTCGGTCAACACCTTCCAATTTCTCTTCTCCACTTCCCTAGAAACATCCTAGAGGTCCTGGTCTTCTTCAAAGACCAATTTTTGTTCCCTATGAGAAGGTCTCAATGAGGCGCTTCAAAGAAGAGGTAATGTCTGTTACCGATTCTTTCAACTTTATTTCTTCTTATACTTCTTCTTATTTTGATGTTTCATTATGAAGTAATAACATCAGTATCACTCATATAATTATATGTTTTTATAATTATGAAACAACCATATTTCACCATCTATAAATCCTACGGAAAACTAAATCACTGCGCATGTGTACGTACAGAATACCGTTTCCACGCCGTGGTGTAATCTATTTTCAACCACCACCTTACATGGATGGGTATAATGGTGAAAGTAATGAATATATATGATTATTGTAAAGTGATATTTATTTTTTAATATTATACATACCCTTTAATACAATTCCATGATCATGTGAATGATATCATCGCCCGTGCGTACGTACTGACTACCGTCTCCACGAACGCGATGAGATTCATTTTACATGATTAAACATTCAAGAATTATTATAAAGTATATATAATGAATAATAATGAAATATATTACAAAATAATGCTACTGGATTTATGTATATATATATATGTATTTCACTTATTTAATTTCATTCAATTCAATAAGGAAACGAAAACAACGTTCATGCGTACGTATGGCCTACCGTCTCCTTGAACAGTGTATTTCATTTCTTTTTATAGATATATAATATATATGTTTATGATGAATATATATTGTATATAAATCATTTTTTACACTCTGGAATTATGTAAATCAGGATATAAGCAATAGTCTCAAGAACAACAAGTCCAAAGATGTACGATAAATAGAACGATTTTACCCAAAATGCTACTTTAACATGGAAATTCAAAAAGAACGGGTAATATAAAGTCATAAGTGAACCATAATTGATATAATATCAATGAATATGATTCTATAATAAGTCAATGACATTATTTAAATCATTATACAGGATGTTCAGAAACATACGAAGCATATCAGACCAAATGTAAGGGATAACTTTTCCAATCTCGTTCTTATCCGAGATTTTTTATTCGTAAGTATTTACTGGGGTTATTGTTCTCATCCATGTCCAAGTTTTATAAAAATGTTTTCATGAATGTTTAATGTCCTTTTACACATTTTTATTTTTACCACATGGTATGGAAGTAATCATTCTTTTATTTACCAGTCAAGGTACTTTTTGACTTTTCCCACAAAATTACGAGAAGAATGTTTTTTTAACGTATACGGCATGAAATATTATTTAAAATTTTATAAAGCCTTATTTTAATGAAGCTTCCTCAAATATATTTCATGAATATTTTCAACAAAATCCCTTTCTTTTAAAATTGCATCACATTTATTGAAATGAAAACGATTTTGAAAAAAAGGATATTTTCCTCAAGAATTCATTTCAAGTGTTTATAAAAACCATTTTCAACTAAGATGGAATTATTTCACATGTGTATGTTTCAAGTATCATGTCTCTATGATTAAATGGTTTCACTTTTCTAACGATCAAATGATATCCAATTTTTTTTGTATGGATTGCGTTATGATGGAATGATGATTATGAATCCCATTTATTTCTTGGGTTATGATGAATGATTTATTTTTATATTGTGGCACACGAAAGAATGATTTCAATATGAGATGGGTGGGAAATATATCTCCCTCCAATGCATTGGGTAAAGATTTATATCTCATGAGATAGACATGGTTGGAACAGTAAGTTAATTTGATTCAATATTACAGGACTGGAACGAGGAGTGAACTCGATTCAGAAGGGGACTTTGGCCACTAAGATGGTCTTGGCAGCAATGTCGTGGCTACTATGGAAATCATATCATGTGCTTAATGGTTGCCACAATTAAATGTTTTATTCCCATGTTATTTTATCATGATTAATGTTCCATTATGATCTATGCCTTATGTACTTCTATATTTTAAGTTGTTGCTCAGGATTTCGATGTTTAAACATTATGTTATTGTTTTTAAGTTCAAATGTATATGGTATGTTTTATTTTATCCATGATAACCCTTACTGAGCATTTGAGCTCACCCTTTTTATTTTTTATTTTTCCCCCCGGATTAAAAGAAATGTTTTAGGTAAGGAAACAAAAAGTGTATGATATTTATGGGAGATGTTGAAGATCTTTCACCAAGATTATAAGATTACGTTCTGAGTTTTCAAAGACACTAAAATATTACGGTCCTTGTGTGTCTGTTTTTGTTATGTATTATGTATTCCACAAAAGTAATGTAATATCAAAGTATGTCAAGCTTCGGGTTTCTACAATTAACATAAATTCTAAAGAAGAAATAAATCCCTTTTATTATGAGTGATTGAAAAAAAATCATTAAAGTTTTCCCCCAAACTCTTCATCTTTATATGGAGAGGGAGCTCCTTAGATTAATGGAAAAGGAATTTGGTTAAACAGAGAATATGAGGAAAACATTAAAAGGATTTAATGATAAACCATAATCATTGTCCTGAACACCAAGATCAATGTGCATCTCATCATTATTTTATTATGGCCGATTTAATGAAATGATTTTCTAATTCGCGTAATTGAAATATATGAGGAGATTGATTATTTGTTCCTATATGGCTGAGATGGTCATTGGAGACTCATTGCGGTCTGATGATATCAATGATAAAAAGAGAATAAAGGAGTTTAATATGGGAGGATCGACAGATATATCCAATGGATTATAGAAAAACAACATCTTACATGTCTGAATATTGGGAAGATTATTCTCTGGATATTTCTAAAATGATCCCATATTTGATTCCAAATTTGGGAAGAGGGTGGAACATGCTAATTATTTCAGATGGGTCTTGATGAATATTACTAATGAAAATGATTAAAGGAAGGTTCAAATAAATAATCAACCTATAATACAGTGCTTCAATTAAAGTGGAAGACTTGAATTATGCAAGACAATTCCCTTCTCCAAAGTTGTAAGGGAAAATAAATGAAAATAACCACATATTCATCAAGTAAGGGAATATGATATCACTACAGTTAATGTGTAACCAAACAATGATATACTGAATGGTATTCATTGTATTCATCCACTAATAGTGAACATACTATTTTATTTTTATTCATTTAATTCATACATAATTTTTATATTATTATAACTACTCCACAACAGCCCAAAATAAAGAGATTGAGTTATATTTGAGAACCTAGAATGGGGAAATTATTTCGCCTAAATTGCGTATCTCCTCTCTAGTCATTGTTTGTAGACAAAATATAATGATATGAACCTTAATAGAAAATAGAAGGATGCTGCTACCATTACAATAGAATATGATTAGAATAATCTCATTCCAAATGGATGTTCAATTTAAAAGTCTTAGTAAACTAGATAAGCACATGAGTCTTACATTTTATTTGGAATACAAACAAAAATATGAAATTTTTAGAATAACATTATTCCATCTAGAAAATAACTATGTTTTTTTCATAAAAACATCACTGAATATTAGGAAAATAAAAAAAATTAATATGTTCTCAAAATCTCATTATGGTAAAAATAAAATGCAATATATATTGAGTCAATAAGAATAATCAATACAATAAGATAAATAACTAAAAAAATATCACTAAATCATTACAATACGAATTAAATGTGTACATATATTTTATCATTGTGAAGATCTTTTAGATAATTAAAATATTTTAATTAATATAGAGATAAAAACACATTAAGGATATCTTAACTCATTCAACCCATTAGACCATTGATGCATTGATGGGATATCTACAACTAGTTCACACCAATGTTTTTAGTCAAAAAATTTCCACATAAATTGAATAATTTATTTAATTAAAAAAAATGTTCACATCATAAAATATCCCGAATGATTTAAACATATATATTAATTAAAAACTCCAAAATTAATCAAATGACATTCAATATACTCATCATTTGTTAAAATTGTTTACAGTTTTAATAAATAATAAAATTAAATCATTATTTGTATCACCTATAAATCCATATAAAATATGTGAAATAATAAATAAGATAACCGAAACACATTTCACACATAATCATAGAATAAAAAAATCAATGATTTATAAATTTAACATAATGAAATTATATTTATTTAATAAATGAACTAACACTTTGTAATCATCTGAATTATATGCCGGAAAAAAGAATTAAATTTATAAAAACATTAAATAAAAATAACATACATATAATCCAAACATTACACACTAAAAAATAACTATGTGGTGAATAAAGAATATCTCATAGAAATTAATGAGAGACGATAAACCATTACGTTAGGATTTCCTTTATTAATTTATAATAAATCATATTAGTATTTATTATATCATATATAATCCCTTTATATCATCTTCTCTCTTGTTTTATAACAATCTTTAGTTATTTCAATTTTTTGGGGGTTAAATAATTTTTACCTATACATGTTATGTTATATATGTCCTAGTTTTTTTTAATTTTATATATTTTCTTCATATTATGAATTATACTATAGTTATAGAAATATTATTTATTCATTATAATTTTTTTTATTTATTCAGGTATTTTTAACATGAAGTTGAAATTTCGCCGCATTGTGAAGTTGACAGGTTTTACATACACATGAGCGATTCTATTGTTTACTCAATTGTGAATATGTTAGAAGTTTATGAAAAATAAATTCTTCCAAAATAAATATAATGTAATTAAAATAATATATCTCTATCACCATTCCAATATATTTAATTTAGTGATGAAAAAAAATTATACCACAATGCAGAGATGGTAAGATGTGTATACACATTGACAATATTTTTATTCAATTTTAGATGAATAATAGTTGGAATACGGTTGTCCCATAACCATTAAAACAATAAAACATATATATGAAACTGGATTTGTTATTTTATCATTTAAACAATTCATGAAGAGGAAGTAAAGAGCTGACATACAATGATGATTCATTAAAGATGATCACCTCTTCTTTTGCAGACATTCAATATAAGGTCTCTTAAGGGATGTGTGGGAGGTATTTTGGATGGAAAAAAACATATAAAACACGGTTAAAAAAGTTAATAAGTGTAATGATTAGGGTTTTTAAATGAAATATTATCAATGTGGTGTAAAGTAGTTTGGGTGGATGATACCTATTATCAGATAGGGAAGACACACTCTTGGAATTTCAAAAGTATTAAATTATAATAAATTAATTTATCATTCAAAATTCCAAAAATGGAAATATATTCAAACATAATATATTATAGAGTAGAAATGACATCAACCATTATAATTTAAACATGTTTTAAAATCATTTTAATACATATCCATTTGATTTACCCCCAGGTTATTTATTTTTTACAATAACCGTGTAAACCATGATTTTAAACAAAAAAGCTTAATTATTTCACAATAAATGAAAAAATGAATAATAAATTGGAAATTTATGATGGTTTTATTAATATTCAATTAACATAGTTTATGATAAATGTTTTTATGGATTTTAAATAATTAATGAAAATATTTGTTTTAAAAATTATAATTAATGTCCATTTCGAGACTATTCATTTAATTTGACAACGAATATCTTAAGAAAAAGGTGGTATTAAAATAAATTTCTTTAAAACCTGTCATAAAAATTTAATATAAATATAATTCATTTTAAACATTAAATAATTCATCTTATATGATTATTAATATTTTTAAAATCATTTATTTTATTTTTCTCTTAATAAAATAAATATTTTATTATCATTTCACAAGAAGTTATGGTAATTATCTGACTTCTAAAAATGATAAATAAATTTCACTAATATAAGTAAATTATTTAAGATAAAAATACTCATTTTTTCATATTATGATTTTTTTCATATGTAAACACATAAAAGATATTAAATACAAAGTGAGTGATATTTTCTAAATACCATTGATTAAAATAATAAATATGTTATTATCATGGAAAAGTGACCATTAAATAACACCAATTCATGCCTATGCTTACTAGGTATGAATATAAATAATCCAAAAAATTGGGAAATCTATTGTCTTGGTTATAAAATTATCATGTTTTCATCATTTATTTATCAACTAAAACACTTACATTGACAGCTAGAATTTTTTATACTTTGAATTGTAATATAATTACTATAATATGGAAAAATTTCCATAAATGGATCAAGGTTGAAATTTGAAACCTTATCATAATTATTTATCCAAAACAATGCTCTTTATGAATTTAATATAATGTAATAAATTAATATTTAATATAAAATTTTTAACATTTTAATTTTAAGAACAATTCATTAAATTTACATCAAAAACTTAATAAAATAAGATAATTTCAAAATAAATATTTTAATCCTTCCATGATATGATATATTCGTCAATATAATTCATAGATAAAATTAATTATTCAAATAATATATATTAAATTATTTATAATAATTTTTTTTGACGCATCCGTTAATATAATTATGACTAAATCATTGATGTAAAATTATTTAAGGTAATTACTTATTCAAAAAAACATAAAAACACCCTGATGTAGAAAAATAATTTATATTTCAACTAACTATTTTTATTCAATAATATATTTTTAATGAAACTAATTTTTTAAATTTATAATTATTATAAATATGATTGTGACATCATTGACTTATCCTTTGAAAAATTATTTTAAATTTCATAGCCTCAACCAAATGGATATAAATATTCATAAAAATAACATAAATTCAATATGGATGAAATTAAATTATTACAGGAAATGTGAGAATATTTTAGGGCCATTTTTTTGTCTTAATCAATTAATTTTAAACCAAAATTACTCACATTACACATTACTACAGCAATAACAAAATAACTTGGTTACAATTAATATTAGTCAAAAATGAGAGGGAACAATTCAATAAATTTTGAAAATATTTATCCAAATATAAAATACATTTTTTATTATTCAAAAAACATCTTTTTTAATATTTTATTATAAAAAATACAGAAATAAATTCCCTAAAAATGTATTTTTTACTTCAAAAAATTCACCAATAGTAAAATATGTTATTTGGATGATTCAATAGAATTAAATATATATATATATGTATTACATATATTTTACTAGAATATTATAATTTAACTTCTAAAAGATAAACACTTTCAATTAAATAAAATATTTTTTACAATTCACTCGAAAACAAATATATTCTGAAAAAAAGTCACCCGAAGATAATTTAGACATTTATTTTTTGAATTTTATTTTATTTTTTATATGTAATTTCTTAATGTTTAAAAATTTAGTTATCAAATAAGTGCACCATTAAATAAAAATAAAAATGCATTTTAAAAATTAAATATCATTATTCCTATAATTGGATTTGTTCATATCTTAAGCCTATGAAATATATTCAACGAATTTTAAAAAATAATAAATTTTTAAATGTGATGTTTAATAATAAGGTTAATACAATTAATTCTGAAAAACTTAACAACTAGGATATATTGATCATGTAATAATATTTCATTATTTTATTAAGTTTTGTTTTGTGTGTAATGTATGATATAAAAGAAATTAAAAATAAAAATTTATATACATTAAAATCATTTAATGTTACATTATGCCCTCATTCAACAATTATTTACTTATAATTTGATATTTTAATTTTCAAATAAAAGGTTTATATTTAAAAATTTCATTATGGTAACTATTTGTCACAAATAGGGTCAATAAAACATCCTCTTAAAAAGAATGAAATGGAATAGAGTATGACACTAAAAAATAATGATTTTCAATATGAGAATATTGGTGGAATGCGAAGTGGTGAAAACATAATAACAAAAAATGATAGTGCAATTAATTTATAATAATTAAAATGATCAATGTAAAGTTAGGGGCTTCAAATTCATAAATATTTTGTTATTTAGAATTCCATATAGTTTATCAGAAATAATGGTACAATGATACATTTTTTGTTTCATGTTAATTTTTTTAAAGTTGTGGGATAACATTATAATAAAGGGGTTTCACTCATGAAATTATAATTACTCAACTAAATTCCTTATCATAATCATAATCTAATAATTTTCCTATGCTTTGGTTTACTTTCAATTCATTTGTTATTCTAGGAAATTGATATTCGGGATGAGTTTTTCCTTCTTAAAGCACTTTTTGGATTTTTTTGTCCTAAATTGAAACATTCATCATCAAATAATTTATAAAACCAAAATGTATATAACATGTTATAAAATATAATAAATCATATATTTAGCACAAAATATAATAAAAACTGTTAAACATAATACATTCATTAGTAGTTACCTAATGGCTTATTCAGAAATCATCATTCCAAATACAATGTATAAAAATTTTTATGAAGTGTCACTAAACATCAAAAATCAACTAAACATAAGTCTTTCCACTAAAACATTATGTATATTTTATATTCATATAAAAAATATATGAATACATTTAAATCTATTAAATGTTAATTAAAACATATAATCATTGAAAAATAAAATCATTGGATATTGAACATATTCCTTAAATATAATCGTATAGTCAAACCATTAATCATAAATGAATCCCCTAATGCACTATCAAATTTTCTAGTCACCAATACATTCCCATAAAAATCACATTACCATTATTATCTAAACCTTAGCTGCATAATTGTGATTATCTTCCCCATGTCATGTTTTTTTCCAAATGGTCAAATTTACACATATAACTTTTCTTGGTTATCAGTATTATTTATCACATGTTTACAAATAATTAATGAAAAAGTACTATAGTACAATCATTATATAACTCATTATTCTTATTTATGAAATATTTTTACAACATAATTCTTGATTCTAAATAAAAAATCAATTAAATCATTATACATGATTCTTAAACCACCAACCATGCTTCAATATCTAATTCCTCATTCCTTTTATTGTCTTTATATAGTTTCATCATCATATTCAGTATAAATAATTCATTTATATCATTTTTGATTCACTTCATGTGCCATCACCAACGGACATCGATTTTCATAATACAAATAATTTAGACATTAAAAACATTCACCAATTAATAATAACATAGAGAGACCATTATTACAAACATTTATTTCCCCATACATTATATTCTTTATATAATTATTTTCTACACATAAAACATATTCCCAATCCTATAATACATTAAATTATGTTTTTAATATCACATTATCAACATATATGACACTCAATAATATTTTCCCTATATTCCTTACCACCTGATCTCGCAACAAACACTATCCATTTATTATTTGGTGATCCCGAGAGTATTTTATGGTGTAAGTTGTTAATAATATATATGAAACATTGTTTTTAATAATAACTACATCCTTTAAAGTAGTCGTCATTCCATTTGGTTTATCATCAATACATTATCTATAATTCTCAATGTTATCCATTTCTATATTGTTTTATCCATTGAGTAAATATTTAAAACATTGTGTGAGAAAAACAAATTAAAGTGTGAAATACCACATTCATGAAGAATAATTTATATGATCTCTAAATTGTGACATGATAACAATCTATGAATCCTTAGGTCTACACATGGATATACATATTTCATTCAATATTTGGATATTAACCATAATTATAGTTATCTGCAAAATCAGCCTGAGTGTTATGTTTCATTATCATTGTTATTCATAAAATTATAATATAATTTTTTTGTAGAATAAATTTATATCATATAAAATATCCATATATATCAGTGATAGTAAACCTCTATGAATCATGTGGAAAGGTAAAATAATATGATCATAAATTATCATTTGGGGTAAAATACAAAATAATAAATAATGAATCAATGTTCAAAATCAATATGCCATGTTAAAAAACCTAAAACACATCCCATTTAATCATAAAACTAAAAATAAAATGCATACATGGATTTTTTTCACTCTGAAAATATTTTCTAAAATAATCATAACTGAATTAAAAATGTATAAATTCTAAATAATTTTTCATAAGGTCTTCGAAACCTAAGTAACTACCAACAAGAAATTTCATGGGTAAATATAATCTACATGTAAGAACCTGTTAAATTCTATCTCAAAAGATTCATCCAATGAGACTAATAATGAATTGAGGTTCTATCTATAACTATGACCCACTAACTTATTATTATCCAAATAATTCCTAATATATCAAAAAATTGATTTTTTTAATAAAAAATGTATATTAACCTCAAATATCCAAACCGAATTAATGATATAGATTTATCAAAATTTCAAAAATTAATAAATTATCATTCAATGAAAATATGATATTTAAAAATATAAAATTTTATATGAAATGATTTAATGAAAAATTAAGTGTATTAAATAAATATTCATTGAAAATGTGGAAATACAATAAAAGAAAATAAAAATTCATTCACACATAATATTAGCACAAATTCATCGATGAATTAAAATTTTAACCATATGATTATAAATTGAGTTAAAAATACATTGACACATTTTAATTAGTCAAATAGCGCACTCCAAAAAATAATGAAATTTATAATATAATTAAATTAAATGAAGATAAATAAATTCAATATATGATATATCATATGGGCGGTACAACAAAAAAATTAAATAAATATTTGATATGGCATGTCTTAAAATATAAATGTGAGAATGAAAACCTTTACCATGAAATTAAATATTGTGTGACAAGATTTAACATCCCATATATTAGTTTTAATCATGTAATTAATTTATACCAGTACCATATATGTATTTATTATATCATATATTATCATCATATATGATATTATCACCCGTTTGTTAACAATATTTCATTATTTGAAATCTTCTAGGTGTTAATAGCTACATTTTTCAATGCATTTTTTGTCGTATAATTCTATGTTCTTGTCCACAGCATATAACTAAATAATATCTATATGGATATTAATGTAATATATAACATATGCATTTATTTTATACGTTTTTATTACCATTCTTGAATGGTGAACCCTAAAAATATATTGCATTTCATCATGGAGATGGTATTTCAAATGTTTGCATAAGAGACGGTATAACTATCACTGTGGTAAAAGGGTTTAAAAGTGAATAATAAATTAATATTCTCATAATCATTATCATGTCATAAAAATCATATATATATACAATTTCCAACATTATACTGATCTATCTAATTTGGTGATGAAAAAAATTAGTCTGTGTCATGGGGACAGAAAGCCACACATACACACATGCAATGCTTTCGTATATATTTGGATGTATAATGTAGAGAATATGGATATTACGTAACCATAATAACATCTCATAATATATATTAAACAGGATTTATTAATCTATTATTAAAGAGAAACATTAATATGATGTATAAGAATAAATAACCATGAAAGGGTTGATAATGTTGGTTATCTATTCTTCAGAAGACTATATTTATTTCTAATTTTAAGGAACCTTTCTAGTTATTTTGGAATAAAAATCCACTAGGTTATAGAAAAATATGTTAATATGGTAAATGGGTAGGTTTCCTTTCTTGAATGATGTTTCAAACTAGTGTATCAATGTGTAGGAAGTGGTTCTGTTTTATATGTGGAGGAAGGGGATCTCATTGAATTTCCCAAAAGATTAAATAATAATAAAATAAATTATATTTTCAAATGACTATAAATGTAAATAAATTATATGATAATATAGGATAATTTTTTAATCCCATAGTCCAATTGAATATAGATATGTTTTGGTTTCATTGGAAACCAGATCCTTTTGATTTACCAAATGGGTAGTTATTTTTTACCATAACTATATAATAACTACTTTAACCATTATGGGTTAATAATATTTCTACAGAAAGAAAATTGACTAATAAAGGTAACACATATGAATTTTTTATCTATATTACATTCACATGGATGAATATATTATATGTTATGAATTATAAATAATTAAATAAAATATTAGTTTTATAAATCATCATTAATCTAAATCTAGACATTATTAATTTAATTTATCATCAAATATGTTATGTCAAAGTGTGAAATAGAGTATAATTATTTAAAACATCACAAAGATTTCATATAGACATAGAAATTTATTTTCAAAAAAAATCATTCAAATTATATCAAAATTAGAATATTTAATTTTATTTATTTTTCTTATTTTGTTTATTAAATAAAAAATGTATTTGTATTTCTCCAGAATATTAGATAATTATATTACATTTAGAAATTAAAATTTCATTTCTATAATAAAAATTATATCATTAATTTCAATATATATATTTTTTGTTCATATCCTGATTTCTCCCATTGTGATCACATTAATGTAATTAAATTCAAATTGAGTGACATTTAACATCTATGATTGATTTAAAAGATATATAAGTAATTTTCCAGGACATCTTTCAATTATAAATAATATATTTGAGGTGAAGGTGATAAGGTTTGAATATTTATCATCTAATCATTTTTGGACATGTTTTAGTATGGTTTATACCCATATCATTTTTCATTCACCCATATTGAACCACATAACTCTTACCTGGACAACATGAATATTTACTCATTGAAGGCTAATATATTGATTTCAAAATTATAAATTTCCAATAAATCTATAAAGGAAGAAAATTTAAATCATTAACAAAATTATATTATGTTATAAAATATTTTTATGAATTTTATATTGTTTTATAAAATATTCATTACTAAAAATATTCAAAATGTGCTTTTTATGAACTATTGACTATATTGAATTTAATAAAATTAATAAAAAAGGTAAAATTGAAAAAAAATATAATTCATCCATAATATGTCTATTTCATCAATAAAATATGAATATCATTAATTAAATATATTATATTCTTTTTAATATTTATAATTATATTTATTTGATGTTTCAATAAATTAAATAATAAATTTATCATCATTGTATATGTATTTAATGTAATTATTTCACCAATAAAAATTAAAAATAAAAAAACATGACATAAATAAAAATTTTATATTTAAAATATAATAATTTACATCAAATTTGACATATTGATATCACTATATTATTAATGTTATTTTAATTAATAATTTGAATGAGATATATTTGATCCATTCTTTAAAAAATATTAAAATAATAATAATCTCAATAAAAAATTCCATAATGGTTTATATATATGAAAAATAATCTATTATTGTAAAACAGAATTATAATATATACATTAGTGAATATTTAGGGTAACTTTCAAGTAAATGTCATTTTGTTTACGTCCTTAATTACCCAATAAAGCCATTATCATTGTAACAAAAATTAAATAGGATACGATTCATATTGGCCAAAAATAATGGAGCCAAATTTTATAATTTTATAACATATTAAACCTAATATGGAATCAATTTGTCATTATTAAATCACAATATTATGTATAATTTAATTTCAATTAATCCTACAAAACTCAACAAAAATAGTGTTGTTAACAAATGTATTTTAACATCTAAAAAAACTCATACCGAAAAATTTTGTATATTGATGAATTAAATAAATTTAATAGGATTATTTGAAACTAATTATTAATTATTTTTCATTGTAATCAATATAATATATAAAATTTAAATAAAAATATTAATTTGAATGAAAATGGGTATTTCCACTTTTTATAAAAAAAATTTATTTGAAAAAAAATTCTAAAAAATTCATCGTAAAATAATTTTGAAATTAAAATTAAAAAAATAGATTTTTCATTCAACTATATTCTATAAAGTTTTAAAATTTAGTTATAAAAAATATTTATTAAAAGGAAAAAAAAGTGCCATTATAAAAATATAGTTTTTTATGCATAAAGTTGGATTTATTTTAATCTTTTTCTTATAAAAAATATTAAATGAACGTCACAAAATTTTGTTGATTATATAATATATAAATTTAAATTTTTTTTAATAATATGAATTCCATCCAATTTAACTACTACATTATAACCATCACATAATAATATTTTATTGTTTATTTAATTAGGGTGTTGTGTTAAATGTTAGTTTTCAAAGGGATTAAACATTAAATGTGAAATAACATAAAATAATGTGGAATTATTCTAAACCTTTCATAAAATCTCATATTACTTAATTTTTTTAAATTTTATTCAATATATGTCATGGATTGAAATCCTTATAAAAATCCAACTTTTTCTTTCATGAGCGGGAGATCACCCTTCATATCATCAAACATGCTTCAATTCTATGAAAATATAAGGTGGAGGATCAATCTACTTCAGAATCATAATCTGAATTATATATTTTATTATCTCATGAGAACTAATATCTTGATAAAATAATTGAAAACAAGTAAAGAATTATAAATGAAGACATGTTAATTGTGGGGGACTACAAAGACGTGATCCATGAAGAATTTCTCAAACATAATCCTGAATGAGAGATTGAGTTATCAATTCATCTTAACCATTTAAAACTATTTATAAAAAATAAAAAATTATATAGTGGCCACCTCTGAGTTAGATAAATTGAAGAATGAGTTACAAGTGAATATGGAAAAGGGTTTAACAGGCCCAAGTTATTCAATGTGGGTTGTTCCTCCCCTCTTCATCAATAAAAAAGATAGATTATTGCACATATATATTGATTATCATTAGCTCACCAAAATCATTGTAAATAACAAGTATCCCCTTAAATGGGTTAATGAAGTTTTTGATAAAATGTGGGTAGATATGTATTTCTCTAATGTGAGCCTTCTGCTGGGGTATCACTATGTAAAGGTGAATAAGGAAAGTATTCCAAAAACAAAATTTTGAACATGGTATAGACACTATGAGTTCTTGATAATGGCATTAAGAATATTTAATTCTATAAAAATATTAACTGAAATGACTAAAAAATTCTATATTGATTACCTCATCAAATTTATAGTAGTTTTTATAGATGACATTTTTATATACTTCAATAGAATGGAGGAGCATGAAGAGAATTTGATTATTGTGTGGAAAAAATTATGAAGGGATAATCTATTTGAAGTGTGAAATAAATGTGAGTTCTATATATATGATGTGTTATTCATGGTTATTTTTATTAGCATAAAATGGATATTTATATGGCATTCAATTATGAAATAGAGTAGTGTCCTATGATATAATTTTCAACAAATATTCATAGTTTCCTTGATCTAAATGGTTATTAACATTGTTTTTTGAAAAAAATATCAAGATGTCGAACCCAGTAACCAAATTAACTAGAAACATTTTGTTGGGTTTTTAAACTAATTAATATGAAGACTAATTCAATGAATTTAAATAAAGTCATACATCTAGACTAGTACATACACTGCCATAGGTGGGAAACTCATTGTGCAATACAATGATTCATTAATAAAGGGATTTAGCGATGTATTAGAACAAATTGTTAATGTGATAGATTACACCTCAGTGGTGAACATGATCATTATAAAAACAATATGATTTCATATATAGAGTTGGAACCTATGGTTTTTAAGTTCAAAATTTATTGGAATTATCTCTATGGGGGGATGTGTTAGACATATCATGATCATAAGAGAATGAATCATACATTTTCAAAAAACCTGACTAATATGAACCATGAATGATGGTTATAACACATAATGTATTAGGGGTCTCAATCCACTATAATTATAGTAATGAACATAATGTGCCACATTCATTAATTAATATTGATCCATCAACATTATAAATGATGATAAAATTGAAGGATCCAATATTCAAAGACATACAATGGATGGAAATGGGAATCATAAGGGAATTTATATCATCATTACATTCCCAAATTATTTTTTAATTATCCCTTATAGATCTGATAATGGGTTCTCCGTGAAATTATATATAAAATTAGAATATAGTGGAATCTATTCATAATGTGAAATCCTCAATGTTAAAAATTTATGATGAATGAGTTGTCAGATTTGTGTCATGACTTTGTGTACTGTGAAATCAAGAGATATAGAGGGAGATTTTGAATGTTGCACATTGCTCATAAATTTCCATTCATTAAGGGATCATAAAGATCTAATGATATATTTGAGAGAATTGTTTGTAGGAATATATCAAAAATTAGATCACTTAATATACATCTAATTTAATGGTATGTTTACAAGTGAAGCATGAAAGAAAAAATTCAATGTTGATGATGATACCATTTCCAAAATCTTAATCGAAATGGGAAAAAATCACCAAATATTTTTTTATTGGACTTCCAAAGACATCATGAGGATATATCGTAATAATGTTAATTGTGGATTTTCTTAAAAAAATAGATCATGTTTTTAAAATGTGATAGGGAATTCCACTCAATAAACATTCATCGATATAAATCATAAAAGTGCTGAGGTTTCTTATAGTCCATTATTGATTTCATCTGATTGTGATTTGTTATTTACCTCCATGATTTGGAAAATAATGCATCGGTATCTGAACATTATGTTAAACATCTGAATATCCTATCACCCTCAAACAGATGACTAGTCTGAGCGGACCAACCAGACACATGAATAAATTTTGACATCATATTAAATGGACATAAAAGTATGATGAGATCAATATCATTAATAAATAGAGTTCTCATACATCCGTAGATTCCAATCAATCATAAAAATGTCCCAATATGAATATATCAATTAGAAGATATATATAACATTATATTGTTAATATGATGTTTGAGAACACAACATTTGGAAAAATAAAATGTTCATGGGAATGGTAGAAAATGTGACGTTCATCCATCACTATATCGATGCCTCCCAATGTCAACAAAAGATCTATATAGAAAATTGTTGATGATATATATAATTTGGGGTTGTAGATAACGTATTCTTAAAAAAACCATGTAATAATGTTATCCATCTTAGGAATATGGTATCGCTATATAATAGTGACAAAACCCCCATTGGGATTATTTATGGAATCAGAGCTGTGGAATATCAAATAGCACTTCCACCAACAAAGTCCCAAGTAAATGATGTTTTACACAGATCACTCCTGTAGATGTATGATCAATATCCCTATAATATACTGAATTAAGAGGTGATATAGATGAAAAATGATCTCTCTTATGAGGAGGAGTCTAAGAATATCTACTACATAATGATCTATGCAATAAGACCACTTACCTAGTTAAAGTACTCTGGAGGAACCACCTATAAAAAAATTTATCATGGGAACTAGAGGATGTGATACCGGAAGAATACCCTCAACTTTTTCACATTAGTATGTAAATAAAAATTTATAGAGGAAAATTTCATAATGGATGAATAATCTAACACTGAAATGGTTTTATGTAACATTTCATTTTAAATAATATGATTGGTTTTGTATCATTAATTTAACAGAACATTAATTTTAAACAAACTATGATTAACTATTAATATATAATTATATTGAATGAATGTTGTAATGTAGAAACTAAATTTGATAGTACAAATAGGACTAACCATGTTATGAAATAAAATATTACTTAACAAGCAATCAATAATATTTTTAATAAATTCATTCTACTCTTAAAAAATAAGTTTTTATAAAAAATTGATTTTATTGATTTCATTGAGAAAAGGATTATATTTATGGTTTTAAATTTTATAAAATTTATTTTTAAAAATATATATCATTTTGGAAATAAAAAATGTAAAAATTATATTATAATAAATTTTTGGGAAATTTCTAAAAGTTTATAAATTATAGGAAATGGTGAAAATTAATTATTTTCATTATAAAAAATATATTATTATAACAAATTTAAAAACTAAATATATATTTTGGATTAGTTTTAAAATATTATTGTTTAAATTTTATTATAATTAATTTATATTTTTTTATTTTATATGAATTTTATACATGAATTCTCTATGAAATCATTTTATAGTTAAAAATAAATTTTTTTAGAAAAATTGTTTGCATTGCGTTTTTGGATTGAATTTAAAATAAAATTAATCAACTATTATGTTTTGAATTTTAAAGAATTGATTCCATATATTATATTTGGAGCTATATTTTTATATATAGTCCACATTTTTTTTTTGATAATATGAAAATGAAAAGTGGTATAATTTATCATCTCATTAAAGTGTAGTACAATTTATTCTAGTCTTAAAATAAGTTCTAAAGCCATATGTTTTTTTACAAATTATTATTGAATAAATTAATATATAAAAATTACAAATGAATCTCCATATATTATTATTTAATGGTTACATGTCCATGATAATGAAATAGACATTATCAAAAACAATGAAAATCACAAAAATATAACCATTATTTTAAAAAAGTGAAATATTTTTTTATATGATGCTAAGAAGAAAACATAATTGACTATAATTATTATTCAGAAATATATATGATTTATATTCATCAAGCTAATTTATTTAGTAATTTAGGGAATTTAATAATTACAATAAATTGTTAAACAAATCTGATATTGTAATTATTCAATTCACATAAAAAAAAATAAATGATAATTAAAATATTAAAAAATATATAATTTAATAATTTAAGGTGATCAATTATTATTATAAATAGAAATTAAATTTATATGATATAGTAAGAGATTTCATTTTTATTTCACTTTTTACATAATGTATTAAAATTAAAATGTAGGGAGTTGTATCAAAATTAAAAATAATGAAATTTTATGTGATTAAAAAATAAAAAATTGTTTTAAAGTAATAAAAATATTTAAAAAAAATAGAATGTAATTTTTATAAAATCCAAAATGTTAAATATTATCCATTTATGGTTAAATCCACATAATATAAGAATCAAACATCAACATTTTATGATTGAAGAACATGTTACTATAGTTATTGATAAAATATGTTAAATAATTAATAATTAAAATGATATGGTTTTAAATTAAACAAAAACAAATTAAAATTATATTGTTATATGATATTAAAAAATGGTATTATCTTATATTAAAATAAATAGTAATTAGGTGATATTTTAATAGAAATGTTTTATTTTTAATTTTTCCTTTTTAGAAATTGAAAAACAGCCCCCTTATAAATTCGAAAACTACAACCACTTATCATCACAACTTCTAATTATATAAAAACTAAACCTCACTATACCTATGTAAAAGTGATACTAGTATCACCTTTATAGAATTTGAAATTTCTTTTAGGGTTCCATCAAGAGATGATATTCAAGTGGTAACATTATAAAAACATCTCTTTAAATTAGTTTTCATCATCTACCACCCCCTCACTAATATCATCAATAAAATCATAAAAATTCAAGACTCATGAGTAATATTGATTATTATATTTCTTGTTGAATATTTTCTATCAGTAAAATTTTTCTCATCTCATCATATTCAATTAATGTAATCCATTGTCCATGTTATGGATATTTACTATCATTATTGGTGACGTGTTATTGTTTTTATTACCCACATTCAAGGTCCATAATAAAACTATTATTATGGATAATTATGATTTATATAATTATATTAAAAGTTAATTATTTCTAATGAACTATTATTAATTCATGAAATCAAATAAAATAAATATAATGTGTAATGGTTATCAAAATTATCTATATTAACATAACGTTTAGCAGTAATGCTTTAGGAAATGAATATTTATCAAGTAAGAAAAAAATTATATATGGGACCACATAAGATTATCTGATTTTAGGAAAACCATTTTATTCCACTTAGGGAATTGAATTTCTATTTTATTTAACACCAATAAATATACCCTGGTGAACCAACCATGAAATCATAAAATGAGCACTCTATAAAAGATGAAACTGAACCATATAACATAGAAAAATATCTATAAAAGAATATAATTAAACTATAATATATAAATAAAATTTTTAATATTTTATTAAATATTCAATTTATGAATCAAATTTTGTTATCTCTGACATTGTCTTCAAGTTCATGACACTTTCAAATATATGTTACTTGATCTCTTTGAACATCATTATTTCATTTTTGATATGCATTCTCTATTTTTACCTAAATTTATCACTTAATTATTATAATATAATTACATAGTATTATATGTATATGTACCTCCCATATGTTATTATCACAAATCATATTTATTTAATTGAAATTACATGATTTAAAAGGGTCCCCTTCTCATTTACACATGACATGTAAACCTGATTTAAAGGATCTTCTCCCTTTTATATCCATTTTCAATTACACTCCATGTACTATTATAATTATTTAATTAATTGTTTCTAAAATGATTTAATTAATTATTAATTTTCATTATTTTCATAATTTATGGTATTATAGAAACAATTATTCAAATATCTTTTTAGAGACACTTCATTATTTTCCATAAATCCCCCCTAAAGTGGCACATTTTGGATTTCACCTCTATAATATATTTAATGTTATAAATTCAATTGGAAATTAGTAGTCACAATCTAATATTATTTTAACATTATGAATTTCATGAAATGATTTATATTTCTTCTTTCATGAATACCATTGTTCTATGAACATTATTTTTTCTCTATGAAATTATTGTCATATTTATTTCATTATATATTTAATCCTTATGATTATTAATTATGTTTGATTCAATATTTAACACATTAGGCATAAACACATTATGATGGGTGTTCCAGATAGTGGTTCAATAAATTGGTTAAATTTTTAGTCTCCAGAGATGTTATGTTTTGAATTACGGAGTTACAATAGTCCATTAAGGGACTTTTTCCATCATGTGATATAGTCAAGGTTTTCAAGATTGACTCCTTTTTTAAGTCATTTAATGTAAACTTTAAACTTCCCAATGTTTTTATAATAACATGATTCCATGTTTTATTTTTTATTCTACCATATTTTTAGTCATGATTCATTCCTTTATATGCCATTATGATATGCCTTAAAAATTACTTTCTTCACATGTTTCCCATGATATTATTTTAAAATGGTTTTTATGTCATCCATTCGGACTATGTATTTCATATATAATCCTATGTTATTTTAGTCACTAAAAAGTAATTAGGATCTATTTATTAAGGTTAATAAAAATTTATTTTATTCATGTTTCTTATTTTATAATTCTATACATATTCTTACATAGAAAGTACATCTTATGGTCATTAGATTTTATTTCATAGATAATTATACCAAAAATATTGGATTAATACGTGAAAATGGATTTGGTCATTATAAAAATGAATTTGGAGTTTTGAATATTGGAGGATAACTATTGTCCTTTCATAATTGTGGATGGGAGACATATGTAATTTTTTCAAAAGAATCAATTAAATTCTCTTATTTATCATTAAAAACCATAAAAAATGGTTATTATTTAATCATACATGTGATAAGGTAAAAATAATGATATAAAATCTATTCTATAAAAAAATTTAGTTATTTTTCACTGTAATCATTTTAGGTTAACTGACCAGTAAATATGTTTTTACACTAACATGTTAATTAATTTTTACTATATTTATTATGGATAGTTATGAAATTTTTTTTGAAATAATTAGGTAATATAAATTATTAAGATTTAAAATATGTAATTAATATTTCCAAATTTAATTCATAGAAGATAAAAAATCCAATAATAAATAATTCGTCTAGCAGTGATGAAAAACTGTGTTTTGAGAATAGAAAATCTCATAAGTAAAGAACATTTAAATTTCAAAATTAAGTATGAAATTGATTCAAGTAACCCAATTTGGTTAAATTTTAATATTTTTGTAGAAAACTTTATTCAAAAACATTTATAATATAATTTTAAATTTTATTTTCTTTAAATGAAAAGTAATCACTTAGTAAAAATAAATATTTTTCATTATTCATTAGAAAATGAATAATTTTTAAAAATAAAAAAATATATCCTTTAGTGAATTATTATATGAGTATTTAATAAAATGAGTTCATTTAACAATATAATGTTTATAAGAATTAATAAATCCATTTTAAATTACATTCTCAATGCGCGACTAAACCACTACTTAGATAACTAAAATTTCTATAATTTTTTTTCTTTCAAATTATTATTTTTATTTATAATAAAAAATAACCAATGAACATGTGTAAACCATATATTTACATAACTTATCAAGTCATATTCATACAATGTAAATTAATGTCTAGGTTATAATTTATATATTTTATCTACAAATATTTTAGAAGTGTGTTATGTTTTCATCAACTTCATCTTGCATGAATCATATGTCATCATTGAGAAAGAATTTAATTAAAAATAAATATATCTTACAATATTGTGGTGTCACACCTTAACTTCTCACCGAGTTATGTTTATTTAGTATATATTATTTAAAATTTTTTATCTGATAAGTTTAACTGCCTTTTTATAATTGTTTTTTTTTTGGAATTAGGGCTGAGCACCACATTTTTGTGCGCTTTTGGGATGATAAATGAAGTCTAGCAGACACGTGCCATGCACTTTTGCGCCGGTAAATGATCCTTGGCAGGACAATGCCCGACATGCGGGCAGGGCTCGGGCGACGCCGTGCGCCCTGCCCGGTGCGCAGGCGGAACTTTTTATAAATAATGTTTTAAGCACGTAATTTTTTTTACATCAATAGTATTTTCATTATTATTAATCATATTTTTAATATAAATTATCAAATTTATTTATTCACTTTTTTTTAGATTTGTTTAATTATTATTATTATTATTAGTCCCTATTCCTTCTTTCCTTTTTTTATTTATCTATTTTTATTTTTTTTATCCCATCATTTCTATTTTTTTATCCCATCACTTCTATTTCTTGTTTTTTTTTTCGATTCCTTCTCCCTCACTATCCCTCCTCCGCGGGTACTGTTCACTCAATTCTTCCCCCTCTCAAACCCTACGTCGTCGCTACTTCTCCTCCCCCATGCCGCGACGCTGCCCTCCTGCTTGACCTAGCTACGCGTGTCGCACCGATCACGCCTTCCCTGTCCAACCAGCTGCCGACCGTGCCTCCCTCAACCGCACGCATCCTCTGCCAAATCCCGCTCGGCCCTGTCTGTCTTGCCTAGCCGAAGGCGCACCTCCGTCCTTCCTCTGCCGCGCCAGGCTGCATCCACCCTGCTGTCCCCCCACTCGATCGGGCTCCTCATGCTACCCTCATGCTCGTTCGGACTCCCCTGATGCCTGCTGTTCAGCCCGGCCACCTCAACTACCTCTCGTCCTCTTTCGGACAGACGCAACACCCCCCGCCACCTTTCGCCAAGCCGCATCATCCTCCCGCTTTCTCCAGCCGTGCGTGCACCACTCCCTTGGCTGCGTTTTTTTTTCGGCAACTCTCGCTTTGTTTTTTCGGCGCCGCGCAAGCCCGGACAGCCTTGGTCGTCCTCTGGCCAACCTTTCGGACTCCTCGCCGTAGGTGCTGAGCCCCCTGTTGTTCATACTTTTATTTTTGGAAGTGTTGCAGTTGTGATTTAATTGTGATCGATTAAATCTTAATGTTTTTTTACAATGCCTTGTTCTTAGGGTGTATTTGAGTTTTATTGAGGTGCATTGGGTGCGGTGGATTTTGCGCACCATTTTTGTGAAGCTTGTGACCCACCAGTAGGTGGTTCCACACACAAGTATTAATTTACAATCATTTTCTTTATTATCTAATTAATTGAGTGATTTTGTCTATTTTTTTTTGACTTACTGTGGAATTGTCTTTGAGTGAATTTTATTGTGCATTTATTTATTTAGAGGTATGTTGAAGTTATTCTCATGAATCTTGTTGTGAAAACTCACTTTGGACAGTTTATTATTGTTTGTAAACTGTGCAGTGTGTGTGTTAGATAGTGCAGATGACGCAGTTTATATTTTGGCATGCGTCAGAATATTTTTTATTTTAAAAATGGGTTTTGGGTGACTTTTTCCCTTCAAAAAATTTTGAGACATGTTCTAAACTGTTTAATAAGTCTTCAATGTGATTTCGTTGAGTTATGTACCTAGTTTATTTCAATACGTAAGCAGTGCAGTTTGAGTTTTAAAAAGTTTTGGTGTGCATGTGGTTTTCAAAAAGGATATCAGTGCGCAGGTGACATGTTATGTGAACTTTGAATTTAGGTGAACACAAGGAGGGAAGCCGGGGTATTAGGTGGGGGGACTAGGACTAGTGAGCTAGTGTTCTGGAGATGACTTGGCCCGATTTCACTGGCCGGATTGACGATTGAAACACTAACTAAACATATGATATCTGAGGGTCTTGGCCTTATAAGCCACGTGTTCTGAGGGTCGTGGCCTTCTAAGCTAGGTTATTTGAGGGTCGAGGCCATCTAAGCCATGTTTCACCAAGACACGACGTTCTAGGGTCCCACATGTTTCTAGTACCCACAGGGCCTCTCCCATCCTTTGGTGCTACAGGTTACTTTCCGCGCACAATGACACGTGATATGTCACTTGAGTTACTGCCCAAAAATGTGTTTACCTTAAACTGTTTTTTTTCTTTAAAGTCATTTTATGATAACCATTTTTTTACTAAAATTGTTAAACACTTCTTTCTTTCTTTTGTTTAGCATTGCAAATGGATTGTTTTTTTATATTTGAGTGTGGAATATTTTCTTGGTGACATCCTACTGGGTGATTCCTAACACCCTACTTACACCCTTAAGTGTAAGTAGATTTGTTGACTTCTGATACAGGTAAGGGTCCAGTTTTTGGGAGCAGTGGTTCAGGTTGTTAGCAGGCCTATCTACGTGGCGTTTTGGTGGTGGCTTAGGGGCGGTTTCCTCACACTGAGCGACAGTTCTTAGGATGGATTTTGGTCACCTTGTTTTTAGTGTTATTTGGGTTTTGAATAATTGTGACTCAAAAACCTATTTTGGTTAAATTCACGTATGGCTGCCACTTTTACTTTTGTTTGGTTTATTTTGGATGGCTGATTTATTTTTTTTACTTGGGTAAATCGGTCACAAGGTTTAAATTGATACCTGAGCACTTGTGCCTGCCTGTGGGGATTGGGGAAGCCCTTCGAGCCTTGTCGCGGGTCGGGTAGGGTGTCGATTTGATGGCGACCCGATTCGGTTCGTGAAAAAATGGTATCAGAGGGAAGGTTAACTCTTGGTCTTTGTTATTTGGGGTGAGTCTCATTATACAGAAGTTGGGACTATCGAGGGGCTAAGAAATTTTGTTGCGAGTAGGGTGCCTGGACAGCACGCCTCGTGACAGATATTGAGTCACCATGGGATGTTAGGGTTCTTGTTTGACTCCTTTCCTAGGTGGGACGTACATGCTGCAGACTGTGTGTGGACACCAGGTAGGAAAGTAGAGTTTTGACATGATGTCATTTTTGCATGTTTGGTTTATCGATGATTATTTATCTTGTTGAAAAATTTAGTTCCTTTTTAGATATGTGATATTGATGGTATTACTTCTTGATTGTTGCCCTTTGTAGCAAGATGCCTCCCCGGAGAGCTCCCATGCACCCACGGGAGGAAGCCGGAGAGAGTTCTCTTGCGCCGCTTGATCAGAGATTGGTAGAGGCTATGGTCCGAGCCATTCAGGATTTGGGACAAGGGGAAACTTCTACCCCCGCACCTTTTCCATGTAGAGTGGAAGAATTTGGCTCCAGGAAGGATATAGCTCAGGAGTTTCTGAATAACAAACCTCCTTCATTCCAAGGTAGTCTAGAACCTCAGGAGGTAGAGGAATGGCTTGAAAAGATATAACATATGTTCGAATTCATTGACATGCCCGAGGAAGTCAGGGTGAAGTGTGCCTCATTCCAGCTAGAATGTTCTAGTCGTAAATGGTGGGAATCAGTGATCCGGGCTAGGAAGCATGAGCACATGAGTTGGAAGGATTTCAAGTTGATCTTCAACGAGCAATATTGTCCAGAGTTCCTAGCCTACGCTAGATCTCGGGAGTTCATGGACCTTTCGCAAGGGAATCAGAAAATGATGGAATATGCGAACCGCTTTGCTGAACTGGTACGGTACGCCCCTGAGATAGTTTCAAGAGAATTCTTGAATTCTCAGAAGTCTGAGAAGGCCTTCGACCAGAAATCCACTCCAATGTTTTCTTATTCAAGATGAAGACTTATGCTGAGGTGGCTGATCGTTCTTGTATGGCCGAGATTGAACAGAAGGGAAATTCGGGATTTTCTGGATCAGTGACAGGGCTTGGCAGTGGCAGTTCATCTGAGAAGAAGAGGAAGCGTGATGAGCAATAGAAGAAGAGTGATAGCAGCTCAGGTCATCCTCCCAGGCAGTTTTCATCTAGGGCTTCTGGTGAAGGGTCCGTAGTGTTCCATAAGTGCGGAAGGGTAGGGAACATAATACATGTTTGTCCATACCCTCCCAGACCATGCCATGGATGTGGAGTTGTGGGATATCTACAGCGCTTCTGCAGGACTGCACTCCCTTACCAGAGTGGGGCTGGATCTGTGGCTTCCCGAGGGGTATCAGTTCAGTCAGAGCCGACCCGAACAACAGGATCTCGGTTCGGTCTTCATGGTGGTAGGACCGGATCATCTTCAGGGCAAAGCCAGATCACAGCAGAGCCTCAGGCGAGCAGTCGTTCTCAGGTAGGGACCAGACAACTGCATGTTGCGGATCAGGCACCAGCGGGATCTGATGCAGGGCCTTCGATGGTTCGGGGTACGATTCTAGTAGCATCTTCCATAGTTTCAGTTTTATTTGATAATGGTGCTTCAGTTTCTTTTATATCTGCTCGCCTTGTGAATCTGTTGAACCTACCGACCGAGCTGTTATCATTTGCTATGGAGTTGGAAACACCGTTGGGGAAAAAGAGGGAGCAGAGCCTTAGGTGCCCATCATGCGCACTCTCTGTGTTGGGAGTCGAGATGGAATGATATTTCCTGGTCCTTTACATGGACCTATTTGATGTGATCCTCAGTATGGACTGACTGGTGCGCTTCCAGGAACACATTGATTTCTATCGGCGCCGAGTCAGTTTTACGGCACCAGATGGAACTCCCCAGTTATTTCACGGAGAATGGGATCCTTGGTCGGGACGCGTGGGACATACACTCCCTGAGTTAGGAAATCATGCTTATCAGTTATCGTCGCTCGCACTGGAGGACAATGGTGGTGTTTCACAGGGCGGGCTACCACGTGTAGTGGATGAGTTCCCAGAGGTCTTCCCAGATGAATTTTCTGGCCTACCCCCAGAGCGGGATGTGGAGTTCTCGATTGAGTTGGCGCTGGGAACACAACCTATATCTCTTCCCTCATATCGCATGGCCCCCACTGAATTGAGGGAATTAATGATACAACAGGACAATTTGGAATCCAAAGGATTCATTCGCCCGAGCGTCTCTCCTTGGGCCGCCCCGGTTTTATTTGCAAAGAAGGATGATGGAACCCTCCGGTTGTGCATTGATTACCGTAAATTGAACAAGGTAACCATCAAAAAATAGATACCCATTGCCCCGGATTGACGATTTGTTTGACCAGGTGAAGGGGGAAAAGTTTTTCTCCATGATTGATTTGCATTCGGGATACCACCAGCTCAGAGTGAGAGAAGAAAATTTCCCGAAGACGGCTTTCCAAGGAAGGTACGGCCACTTCGAGTACTTGGTCATTCCTTTCGGACTGATGAATGCTCTTGCAGTTTTCATGATGCACATGAATAGGGTGTTCCAAAAATATCATGAATCATTTGTCGTGGTATTCATGGATGACATCCTGGTTTATTCTGGATCCGAGGAGGAGCATGAGCATCACCTGCGCGTTGTTATAGGCACTTTACGGAATCACCGCATGTATGTGAAACTCTCAAAATGCTCATTCTGGACCAGGGAAGTGATGTTTCTGGGGCATGTCGTCTCAGAACAAGGGGTTTCAGTGGATCCTAAGAAGATCAGGGCAGGTATGTCATGGGAGCAGCCGAGAAATGTGTTTGAGATCAGGAGTTTTCTGGGCTTGGCTGGTTATTACAGGCGCTTTGTCCGGGACTTCTCGTGACTTGCCTCCCCCATGACCGCACTCACCCGAAAAGGGGTGAAGTTTGAGTGGAGACCTCAGTGTCAGGCGTCCTTCGAGGAGTTGAAGCGGCGGTTGACCACCGCCCCTGTGCTGACCGTACCAGAGTCAGGAAAGGGCTATTTGGTTTACTGTGATACTTCAGGTGCGAGCCTTGGATGTGTGCTCATGCAGGATGGCCATGTTGTGGCTTATGGTTCTCTCCAACTCCGGCCGCATGAGGAGAATTATCCGACTCACAACTTAGTGTTGGCAGCGGTAATGCAGGATTTGAAGACGTGGCACCACTATCTTTTTTGGGATAATTTTCTGGTCTATTCTGACCATAAGAGCCTGGCTTATATTTTCTCTCAGAAGGATCTCAATTTGAGGAAGTTCCGCTGGGTCGAGTACCTGCTGGGTTTTGATTTTGATATTTTCTATACCCATAGAATGGGTAATTTGGTAGCTGACGCTTTGAGTAGAAAAGTACCAGTGCAGGCATTGAGGAAGTCCAGTGATGAGTGGACTTTGATGGGGCTCTTCGCCCAGATGCACTTGGAGAGTAGGGAGCGCAGCAGATGTACCTTCTTAGCTAGCATTCCGTTGATTCCTGCTCTTCTGGAGTTGATTTAGCGGGAGAAGCATGGTGATGAGTTGTGTCATCTATCTATGCAGTTTTTTCATGGTGGGGAGACTCCTTCTGATTGGTCTCTGTCTTCCCAGAGGGTCTTGTGCTTCAAGGGTCCTGTTGTGGTGTCTTTGTCTCTGCGGAAGATTGTGATGCAGGATAGCCATCATTCACAGTGGGTCATCCATCCTGGTACCACCAAGATGTATTACGATGCTCGTCGTCAGTTCTGGTGGCCATGTATGAGACGAGAGATAGATTACTTTGTGTCGAGGTGCTACACTTGTCAGCAGATTAAAGTACAGCATCAGAGGTTATCTGGATTGCTTCAGTCACTACCCATTCTTATTCTCTAATCAGGCTTCGAATTGACTTTCCGATGGTGGAATGTTTTCATGGTGGGGAGAATTGTCACACATGATCTTCGCACCGAGTTATGTTTATTTATTATTTATTATTTTAAATTTTTTATCTCATAAGTTTAACTTCCTTTTTATAATTGTTTTGTTGGAATTCGGGCTGAGCACGACATTAGTGTGTGCTTTTTCGTAGATAAATTAAGTCGAGCCGACACGTGTCGTGCACTTTTGTGCTGGTAAATGATCCTTGGCTGGACAACGCCCGACACGCGGGCAGGGCACGGGCGACGCCGTGCGCCCGGCATGGTGCGCAGGCGGATCTTTTTATAAATAACGTTTTAAGAACTTAATTTTTTTTACATGAATAGTATTTTTATTATTATTAATCCTATTATTAATATAAATTATCAAATTTATTTATTCACTATTTTTTAGATTGGTTTAATTATTATTATTTTTCATCTCTATTCCTTCCTTTTTTTATTTATCTATTTTTATTTCTTTTTTTATCCCATCATTTCTATTTTTTATCCCATCACTTCTATTTATTTTTTTTCTTTCCATTCCTTCTCCCTCACTATCCCTCCTCTGCGGGTACTGTTCACTCAATTCTTCCCCCTCTCAAACCCTACGCCGCTGCTACTTCTCCTCCCCCTTACCGCGACGCTGCCCTCCTGCTCGACCCAGCTACGCGTGCCGCACCGATCGCACCTCCCCTGTCCAACCAACTGCCGACTGCGCCTCCCTCAACCGCCCGCATCCTCTGCCGGAACCTGCTCGGCCCGTCCGTCTTGCCCAGCCGAAGGCGCACCTCTGTCCTTCCTCTGCCGCGCCAGGCTGCATCCCCCCTGCAGTCCCCCCGCTCGATCGGGCTCCTCCTGCTGCCCTCCTGCTCGTCCGGACTCCCCTGCTACCTTCCGTTTGGAACGGCCACCTCCACTACCTATTGTCCTCTTTCGGACAGCCGCAACATCCCACTGACTCCTTGCACCAAGCCGAATCATCCTCCAGCTTTGTTCAGCCGCGCATGCACCACTCCCTTGGCTGCATTTTTTTTCGGCAACTCTCTCTTTGTTTTTCCGGCGCCGCGCAAGCCCGGTAAGCCCTTGGCGTCCTCCAGCTATCTTTTCTGACTCCTCACCGTAGGTGCGGATCCCCCCGTTGTTCATACTTTTATTTTGGGAAGTGTTGCAGTTGTTATTTAATTGCGATCGATTAAATCTTAATGTATTTTTACAATGCCTTGTTTTTAGGGTGTATTTGAGTTTTCTTGAGGTGCATTAGGTGTGGTGGCTTTTGCGCACCATTTTTGTGAAGCTTGTGACACACCGGTAGGTGGTTCCGCACACAAGTATTAATTTACAATCATTTTCTTTCTTATCTAATTAATTGAGTGCTTTTGTCTATTTTTTTGACATACTGTGGAATTTTCTTTGACTGAGTTTTATTGTGATTTTATTTATTAAGAGTTATGTTGAAGTTATTCTCATGAATTTTGTTGTGAAAAATCACTTTGGACAGTTTATTATTGTTCGTAAACTGTGTAGTGTGTGAGATAAAAAGTGCAGATGACGCGGTTTATATTTTGGCATGCGTCAGAATATGTTTTATTTTACAAATGGGTTTTGAGTGACATTTTCCCTTCAAAAACATTTGCGACATGTTCGAAACTATTTAATAAATCTTCAAAGTAATTTTGTTGAGTTATGTACCTAGTTTAATTCAATACGTAAGCAGTCCATTTTGAGTTTCAAAAAGTTTTGGTGTGTGTGTGGTTTTCAAAAAGGATATCAGTGTGCAGGTGACATGTTATGTGAACTTTGAATTTAGGTGAGCACAAGGAGGGAAGTCGGGGTATTATGTGGGGGACTAGGACTAGTGAGCTAGTGTTCCGGAGATTACATGGCTCGGTTTCACTGGCAGGATTGACGATTGAAACACTAAATAACCATTTGATATCTGAGGGTCGTGGACTTATAAGCCACGTGTTCTGAGGGTCGTGGCCTTCTATGCCACGTTATCTGAGGGTCGTGTCCATCTAAGCCACGTTTCACCCAGACACGATGTTCTAGGGTCCCACATGTTTCTAGTACCCATAGGGCCTCTCCCATCCTTTGGTGCTACCGGTTACTTTGCGCGCACAATGATACGTGATATGTCACTTGAGTTACTGCCCAAAAATGTGTTTACCTTAAACTGTTTTTTTTTCTTTAAAGTCGTTTTATGAAAACCATTTTTTTACTATCATTGTTAAACACTTCTTTCTTTCTTTTTTTAGCATTGAAAATGGATTGTTTTTTTATATTTGTGCGTGGAATCTTTTCTTGGTGATATCTTGCTGGGTGATTGCTCACACCATACTTACACCCTTGGGTGTAAGTTGATTTGTTCACTTTTGATACAGGTAAGGGTCCAGTTTTTGGGAGTAGTGGTTCAGGTTGTTAGCAGGCCTATCTACATGGTGTTTTGGTGGTGTCTTAGGGGAGGTGTCCTCACACCGGGCGACAGTTCATAGGTTGGTTTTTGGTCAACTTGTTTTCAGTGTTATTTGGGTTTTGAATACTTGTGACCCAAAAACCTGTTTTGGTTAAATTCACATCTGGATGCCACTTTTACTTTTGTTTGGTTTATTTTGGCCGGCTGCTTTATTTTTGTTACTCGGGTAAATCGTTCCCAATGTTTAAATTGATACCCGGGCACTTGTGCCACCCCGTGGGGATTGGGGACGCCCTTTGGGCCTTGCTGTGGGTCGGGTCAGGTGTCGAGTTGATGGCGACCCGATTCAGTTCGTGACATGTGGTCTTAAATTATATTATATTATTAGTGTTTCAATTTATATATCTTATCGATTCCAATTTTCTTCATTAAAAATATCGTGTTTCTGTATTCTTCATACCTTTAACAAAGAGCGGTTACGCAATTTAAACATGGACATAGAAAATTTATGGATTTCTATTTTCGATTTATTTTTTTAAAAAATAAACATCTAAAAAGGTTTTAAATAACATTATTTTAATAATGGGGATTATAAATATTAATATTCATCTGGAATAAATAATAGGTCGGTTTCCATGTATGGGAACAATGTTATGAAGTGATGATTTGGACATAGATGAAAAATATATCCCCAAAATAATGAAAGAGGGTGATTGATTTAATTGATCACATGATTTATTATAATCAAGAGGAACTCCACTATCTCAAATCAATTAATATAATTTCAGTCAAAATTTCATTGAATCCTCATATATGAATGTAATATATTTTAATTTTTTTAATGAGTATCAGAATGTATTTTTAATCCAGATGAACTAAAATTATCTTTTAACCAATAATAATGTACAAAAATGTGTGACATTAATTCCCACCTATTTATAAATATTTTCCCAATCAAATATGGTTAGAAAAATTTCTCAAGTATAATAATTTAATCTTTAAATGTCAATATTTACACAATTGGTTCATCATTAAAATTATTCATCAATTTTTTTTAGTATAACGATTATATACTTATGAGAATGTTACATATCGTGATTATTGTAATAATAACCATATCACCCCTAGGTTATAGTTTCATTGCCTAAGAACATTCCACATAAGACATGGTATGCAGATTTTTCTTTTTAATAATAAAATTTAATATAATTACTCTAACATTTCAAATTTATGATGACCAATAATTACTACAAAATAAAATATAATGTAGAACTACAGGTGTTTCAATACCATTAATATTTTTTACAAAACAAAAAATACCTTCTTCAACAAATAATTTGTTTTTTTATACTAATCTATTGGGTAGTATTCCCAATTTTGTATTCTAAAAATATGGTAATTATTGTTTTTTCCATAAAGAAATATTTATCAGTGTTTTTAAGACTTTTATCTTGTGATTATCCATATACTCATAAACCCATGATGGTTTCCATAAAACATAATTTAATTATTGGATACATGATTATAAAATTTTATACAATTATTAAATGTCACAAACTTCTTATAACCAAAATCCCATTGGTAAAAATACATCTACAATTTAATTTTTCAATCCCAATACTATAATACATCTACAATTTTATTTCAATATATTACCTTCCATTGTCTTGGAGTTAACCATTATTGGAGTGAATTAACTAGAATAATTCCCATGTTCCCCACATTTACGAAAAAAAACTAAAAATTTATCTCTAGGATATGATTTATTTCCTTCATGTTGTATTGATTCTGCAATTCAAGATGAGATTCTGGGAATTATTGTAGTGGTGGAGCAAGCCAAACATCATGGATGGAATAATCATTGGTTAGAAAGTGACTTGACTATTAGTATGTCTACCATCAGAGAAGGAACATGTAATCTCTCTTGGAATATTTATAATCTTTGGGTGAACTGCTTGGACTCCCATCCACCTATGAATATCCTTATTACTCTTGTCTACCGGGAAGCTAATTCTGTTGCATATGGTTTGGAAAAAAATGGAATTAACAGTGTAGACTGCATCGGGTATGATAATCTCCCTGATATTTCCCCCAATTGAAATGGTATTTGGATAGATCTCTTTTTTTTGGATCATGTATGTTGGAATTTTTATTTTAAAAAAGTATATTCCCTTTTCTAGGCCAGGTCTCATCTCTATTTAAAAAATATTTAATTAATAAGTTAATTAATGCAACATCATTGTGTCATAAATAAATTAATTTATATAATGTCTAAAAATTATAAATAAAATACCATTATGTAGGAAATATTTTTATCTTTATAATGAGTCTTTATAGTCAAATTTATATTGTGTGTACCCCAATATTATAAATGGAATAATTATTTAACTTTGAATTTAATTATTTTAAATCATCTTTAAATAAAATAATAATTAATGTCATAATATAATCCAAGTGGACCAAAGAGGATCATGTTATATTAAAAAGGTTGTCTTTGGATGAATTACACCTATCCAATATAATTAAGACATGTTTTAGGGTAATTATAATATCATTTTAACTGTAATTACCCTATTTACTTTTAACTGTGGTAAATAAATGTCAAATGTTACTATTCACAAAAAATTATTTTCATCTTATTGAACCAAATTTCACATAATGATTTCAATTGTGTATCTCGTATTTTTGAAATTCAGCTCTCAAAATCGTTAAAATAATGATTTGTGTGAATTTGCAAATTCTCCTATAAGGTGGGTAAAAGACAGTAAAAAGTTCAATAAAATTATATATATATAAACTTATTATAAAATGACTAAAATGAATTACATTGACCATATATATGTTTTATGTATCTTTTTTGACCTAAAATAAATTAAAATAAAATAACTAATTACTTAAATAAAAAGTCAGTTTTAATCAATAATGTTGTGTTTTTCACTATTCATCCAAAATTGAATGTTTTCAGAAAAAATACCGAAAATTCACCCTAAGTTAATTTTGATGATCTGAATTCAAAAATGAAGTCCATTTTAAGAAATAAAATTTATAAAATATGAAAATGTAGGTAGTACTATTCGTAACAGTTAGTTTGATTGGTCGTGGTGTGTCAAAACTACATGTTGCGTACAACACAAGCTTTACATTTTTCAATAGGAAACGTACCATTGAATATTGGGGTGTTACAGATATGTTATGCACATAGGATATGATATATTATTACATAAACATTTTAATGTACATATAAATTAAATAACCTTTTCAGAATAATAAAAACATTATAAAAAATTGAAGCCCACTAATGGTATTATTTTAGTTATTTGGAAACATGGAAACAAAATATTCTATCTCAGTGAAAGATCCTCAATTTTTTTAATCAATATCATCCAATTATTAATCATATTTACAAAACTTTATTCATTTTCTAGGAAAATAAAACATAATAAAGATGTGAGGTTAAATTCGTATTATTGGTAAATAAAGGAAATTTATAACCATATCGTGATAATTAGTGTGTGAGAACAATATCATAGCATTAGGAGATCATACCACACACATAAAACAATATAAACATGAATCATTCCACAATTATTAGCATTTCATATAACTCGAATCATTAGAAAATTTATAACATAATACATGGAAGCATAAAATTGGAATAAAATATGGAATTATGTGAAAACATCAACGTATAACATCATGAACATGAATAAGTTGAAAAAGGGTCACAAATTTAGTTAAGGAAATAAAATCATGTGCTCTCCTAGAATTATGTAGATGAATCCTGGTCCATCAATAATTATTTGATCATGCAATCATGTTCATGCAAAACATTATGAACATGTAATTAGGTTCATTCAGAAACTTATGTTTATGAAACTAGGTCTGTGAAAACATTGTGAACATGTATTCAGGTTCACACATAATAGTATTAACAGATAATAAGGATCATTTATAACATTTCGATATTGTAATCAGGTTTGTGCATAAACATACTGAGATTAAACAAGGTCTACTCATAACATTATGAACATGTAATCAGGTTCCTACATAACATTTATACCCATCAGTTATCCCTAATTAACAAATGATTTAGAGGGAGACATATTTTACACCCATATCTTAATAACTTCATTCATACATGTTACACAATATAAAACATACAATATATCATGACCCATAAAAATATATGGGTTTTATAAACGTTAAATCATAACCTATAATATAAAATTGATAAAGATAAAATTTCATAAATCATAATATATATATAATATTTAGGTTTCACAATCACTTTATGACGACATATCCCATGAAAAGAAGTGGGTTTTGAAAGTATATGTCTTGCGGAAAATAAATGAGGGTCATAAACCTCATTAAATTAAAGAATAAACCATTCAGATAATGAATATGAATGGATCCTTTTGGTCACATCATACAATGGCATGACTAACGTCAAAAAATTTCATCATAGATGTAAAATAATTTTGAAATATCATTTGAAAAAATTTCTTGAGGAAAATTTGCATTCTTATTTGTTAAAATTAATTTCCAAAAAATAACACCTTTTTAAATGAATTTTGATCAAATTTAAAAAGTATTATTTGAAAACATCTTGAATAGATTTTTCTTTAAATAAACTTTGAGAAATTATAATCAATTATTAAAATAATATTAAAAATAATTTTCCTTGAAATCTTTTAAATAGATATTGAAATAATTTTGAATACAATTTTCGTGAAATCCTATAAAAGAATATTGAAAATATTTTTTAATATTTTTTCATTGAAAATAATTGTAAAACATAAAAAAATCCTGAATTTTTTAGAATAAAACATAATTTAAAATAATTTTATAAAATTTAAAATATCCTATGAAAATATTTAAAAACATTAAATTATTTTTGAAAAACTATTTTTATATAAAACATTTTAGAACTATGTATTTCTAGAATATTAAAAAATATTTTATTTTAAAAAATAACATTTTACAATTTTCAATGTGGTTTCACGGGAATGACAATCATGACTGTAAGGTCCTTTCAATAATCATTACCTAATCTTGATTTATGTGACGAATTCACATTGAGGATTTTATAGGATTATAGTTCTAGAGAATTAGGGCATAACATATACATACCAACTTAAATATTACAACAAAACATGTATACCCTCAATAATATTTTTAATAATACAAAAAACACTTTAAATTGAAACATAGTATCATTTAATGTTTTCAGAGCATACCATTTACTTTATCACATCATTGTTTCTATTCTTATTTATTTTATTTGAAAAAAAAATTCAAAACATGGGAAGCACATAAAAAGATTATCAAGGGATACACAAATAAGGTAAATTATTAGTCTTGGGATAAATTGAAAACCATGAATAATTTTTCATAATTTAATTATTTTCACGTTTAAGAAGTAATAAATATAATTCACATAATATAAAATCATTTCATACCATTTTGAAACAAAAATATTTCCATGAACCCCATTGAACGAAACATATAATTTATAAAGGTAGTTTGGGAAATAAACATACTTAAATGCAATAACCATACGGTTGGTTTCCACACATATCACAAAATGGAATAGCCATATGGCTTTATTCCATACCAAATGGATTATAGGATATGACATAACCAACCTTCCATGTCTTATCACAGAACCTTCTGTCTTTGATTTATTACATAACCACTCATCTTTTCTTTATCTCGTAACCAAACCGTCAAATGTCCTTTTACCGTTATATAATCATAAAAAATAAAAGAATGAAATTATCAACATTTAAATCATAATATTACATTTTCAATTACAAGATATCATTTGAAGATATTTAAATTTTAAATCCCCTTTCAAAATAATTTTCAATACCGAAAACCAAAAAATATAGAATAAGATATTTATTATCATTTCAAAAACATTAAGGCTTCTAGAGGAAGCCAAATATTAAATAAAAGTTACAATGGTTGAGGACTCGTTATTGCATCATATATTAAAAAAAAATCATTTTTCTTATTAGTAAATTTATTCCTAGAAAAAATATTTTCATATAATGAAATTATTATTCAAAGTGGTTTATTATAAATCATATAAAATAATGCGGTGAATGCAATCAAAATATACCTTAATGAAAGGAGATTGTTATGAACTCCCTCACATTGTACTCGATATAACATATATGTTCCTTGTTATTCCTAAATAATAAACCTATGTTAATTTATACTTGTTTTAGAACCTTTTTCACGTTTATTATCCCTTTTATATCACTTATTTCCATTTTATAACAATCACTTGATTTTTTATGTTCATATCGGACGTTTATGTGACGTTTGATACTTGAGTCAAAAATGAACTTGTTTTTATGTAAATTCTCCATGTTTTCTTATGTTCATTACATCAATAATGATATTAATGATTTAAATATAATATATATCTAGTATATATGTATTTTTAATAGTCTATAATATTTGGAGATATGAAATGAAATGCACAATTCATGGAGACAACATGTCGTACGTACGCATGAACACTACATTCATTTATTTTTCTTATTAATGGAATGAAAATTAAAATTATACATAGGTATGAAATAATTCTTGAATAATATATATTTTATATTGGTTACATAATTTTATTAACTCCCCCTTTATACTTTTTTTGTATGGAATGAACAAGTCATATAACATTGAGTGGGAGGTAGTCTGCACATCCTACAATGATATTTTCATATTTACACATTATGGAGAGCATAATGGTATGTATTAAATATATATTAAAAAATAATAGATACAATTTAATTATAATATATATAATATATAAATAAATTTCTATCTTAATGGCAACCATGAGAGGTGTTAGAGGAAATTGAACAATCATTGCTTCATGATTCAGTAGTTCACCGTACACCGAAACATTATGGTCATATCCATTAGATGGAGGTGTGTGTAAGTGTATTCGGAATACTTATCATAACATCACCATAATATATTTATGATCCCGGAGTGGTTATGTAATCATTTAATTAGAATAGAGAAAGAATTGGAGAAGGAAAATAATGGAAAGGAGCTCGAGAGAATACATTACCTCTAAATCAGGTAATATCATTGATTTGAGACAAAATGTTTTCTCTAATTTATCTATTTAAAAGGTAATTATTTTAATATTAAGGTAGGGATGATGGGAGAATATTTGATAATAATTTATACAATAAAAGGATCTTATGTGGTGTGATTATGTGGGTAGAGTTGGTGGCCTTTTAAAAGTTGTAGGAGGGTCACTTTAAGAATGTCTTGAAATTTTATTTTAGTATAAATTAAATTTAAATTTATAATAGTTTCAAATTGATATAATTATGTTATTATATGAGTATTTGAAGCAATCATTTAAACCAATATTTTTTTAGAAAAGTTTAGTTTGCATTGTTAATGATATCGTTTAGCTTTAACCCATATATAAAAACATTAAATCTTAACAGGTTTTCTTCTATTTTCATAATATATGGTTACTATAGTTAATATAAAATTCCATGTAAACCAAAATTGAATGATACATTACATTTTTAAATTTATATTTCTCATTTGGATGAATATTATATTTTTAATACTATTTTATCATTTAATAGAATATAATTTTTTTAAAACACATTTTTGTCAATTTTGACATTCTTTAGTAATTGATTTTTTGATAATGTCATAAAAATTGATTCCTTAGAAAAAAAGACAATAAATCAAATATAATATGTCATACTCATAAAAAAATCATGGATGGAATCCGAAAGTTCAAAATATATTTACTTTAATATTTATAATATCCTTTATTTGAATCTTTCATTAATTATGAAATCATTGCATCATTATTGTGTCATAAATATATATATATATATAATGAAAACAAATATAAATAACATTCCAAGATGTAGGAAAATTATCATATTTCTAATTAATATTTTTAGTTGAAGATATCAATTATATACCCCATCCTTGAAATTATTTTAGTAAAAAGATACATGTTTGTTTTATATTTCTCTTTATATTAAGTTAATTATTATAACATATAATTATCACATCCAAGTGACTCCATGGGAACCTACAATCGACCCGTGGATTCCCATGGTCAGACGTATATCATATAATATGATTATGAAACATTTTAGGGTATTTTTATTTTTTATAATATTATTTTTCCCTTATTTAGCTTATTTACTGATTAAATATGGTAAAAAATAATAATTTATAAATTTAATATTCATAATATAAATTATAAAAGATATCTATTTACAAAATATGGACCTTTTGATTCAAAATATGGAATCCATTTTTCCAAATTCAAAACACCGATGTTTTAGTAATTGAATTAAAATTTATTCATATTGTCCAATCTAGAAAGTAGATTTTTAAAGATAAAAAAACTATCAATATATTGACATGTCTTTATGTTCAATTTAAATGTGGAATTACTTCAAATGATAATATTTTAATTAATTGAAAAATATTTAATAGAAATAAACTATAGAAAAATTAAAAGTTCAATTGAACTATATAAATAAATTAGATGAAAAGGAATATTTGAATTTAAGTGTAGAAATTTTAACTATTAAAAAATTTGGATTTTATCAGAAAAAATACCAAAATTTTAACTAATGTAAATTTCATGTTCCTATTTAAAATAATAATTTCATTTTGTCAAAAAAATTATTAAACTGATAAAATATAGATTTAAAATGTGTTCTCCATCAAAAGGTAGTAAAAGACTATTTAAAAATATTAATGTATTTCATGATTAATATTTGATGCATTCCCATTTCAGGAATCTAATATTTACTAGAAAATGTAAAACCATTTAAAAGAATGAATAATCATATTGAAGTTAGTTTTTCTCATTCTCTCCAATAAATTTTCCCGACATTAACTACCATTAAAAATAATAAACAATTAATTTTTTATATTTAGTTATATCTCAATGTTGTGTGTAATGTAAGATCTCAGAGAAACTCATTTTTAGCTTTCATGTAAGATATTGTAATATGTGTCCCATTTAATAGAAAATTAATATCTTATTCATTAATATTGACACAAATGAAAAAAAATTACTCTATAAATACATGGGATGTTGCATCATTCTCTAGTTTTGGAAATTTAATCATCAACAATTTAAAAGTTGTCTTGGTAACAAAAATAAAAATCCCGCAATATCGAACAGTTTTTCTCATTGATTAATACCACCCAAGTTATCACACAGTAGTGATATTTTAGATTTCACCTTTATAATAATATCATTTATATTGTTGATCATCAATGTCAATTCAGTATTATATTGAGTGGTTAAAATATAAAAATTCTTTAAACATCATGGTGATATAGATTCATAATTATTATTTGACTATGAAATTAATGAAACAGCTGGATATAAGGATGCACATGATATTGAATTCAGGTAAGCTTCAACCCTATCAATCATATATCCTTTATCTTAATTATTATTTTGAGGATGTTTTTTGATAAAAAAACAAAAAATCCAATAAAATATTGAAAAAATAATACTATTATATTCACCACTACTATTATACCATTTTGGGTAAATATTTTGTAGGATGTGTCTTTTATAATAGAAATCACTATATCATGACATTTGGAAATGAGAGAAAAACCATTCCCTATAATCATAAAATAAACCATCAATTTTACCTCCATTAAAGTATTATTCTTTAACAATTACACCTATGAGGCAACCAAATGTTCCAATATCAATTATTCATCTATATGGAAAATATTCATCAAATTCATAACAGATTTTTTGATAAATAAATGATACAATAATGTTTCATCTCTACATACATTATTTTGTCATTCCATAATCTACTTTTGATTTAAATTTCAATTTATTATATGGAATGGAGGAATTTATGGTTTCATTAGAGTTTAAAAAAACATAATTCCAAATGAGATTAAATAAGGATTCATTTTTTGTTATTAACTTATTGTAATCACTCTAGTCTTGAATATGTATCAGCATCATATCAAATAATGTTAATTTTTTGTACTCCTAGAAATTCTAAACATTATTATATAGTAATATTTTTTATTATTTTTAAGATGGATGATTTTCTAAAATATTATGTTTTTTTAATATTCTAGTATTTATTAACATTATAATTTTGAAATATAATTTTACATGATGCATTCAAATTTCAAATATAGTTATTTATTATTTATATTAAGACGTGTTATGTTCTATCTGATAATCTTTTATTTATTTGGAAATATAAATAAAGTGTGAAATATTTTTTTTTGATATGATTTTTTGAACTAGATGAATTGTATTGGAATTATTTTATAGTGGGTTTTTTCCTATTAGATATTTATTTGCTATCGTATACAGTAAAAATTAATTTACAAATGAGGAATTATGTTTGGTGATTAATTAGTTATATTCAGATGATGAAATGATATATTGTTATATGAACATCTTTTGATATTTACGAAATTATTATGGTTTAATATTTGTGATATTTTCACAATTGTGAATTGGATATTGGGTTTTAATTTTCAACATAATGAAATGAAATGAGAATTATGAGGGAAAAATAATTATAACACATAGGAGATTCACAAGGGTGGAATATATATATATTCATTTCTATGGTATTCCCATACGTGGAATGTGTAATGAATCTTATTATGATGAACTTATTTAAAGATGAATGTGATCTAATAAATAAGGATATTTTGGATATACATAAATTAAATAAAATTATTTTTTTTATTTACTGGTAGTGTTGATGTGGAAAAAATTTAATAATAATTATCTAAATTATATAATTAATGATATTAAGTATTTGAAATGTTCACACATGCTTGTGTTCCTTTAATTACCTGTTGAATTTATTGATAAATTTTTTATTTTTAGGGGTTTCTAGTCTCACTATGTATGAGGTATTTGAATTAGTTATTATAATAAAATTTTAAATAATAATTATTAAAATTATTCCCAAATGCTTTTATTATGGGGATTTAATTTCAATTATCATATTTTTAATAATCATTATATCTGATAGAAATATTTGATATAATAATATTATTTTTTTTTATTTTGTTTTAGTAGATATACAATACCATTAATGAAATATTTTATAAAAATGAATAGAATGAGGAATCAAAATAGTATAATAATAATTTCTTCAAATATTATAATTAAACTATTAGAGTCGGTTCGTAAACATACGTGACTATACTCTATATCAACTATTATTTGAAATCCATAAATGGTTTTTGGGATGTGTTATAATGTTATAATGCAATGAAATAAATGTTTTATAATGCTTAAATGGGTAATTGAAATATATGCACTACTTAATTAATTATATTAAATTCGAGATATGATATTAAACCTTTATTTTAACCATTTAACCATATATAGCTATTTAAACTAGTTTTTAATAAAATTCCCTACAAATAGATTTTTTATATAAAGACTCCGAATTTCTGTGGAAATATTGTTTTTCTTATATACATGGGAATTTTACAAGTCGGTGAGATTTGACGGTGTGTGATTCCAAGGCCCGATGTGCCTAGAATAAATTTCTGATGTTTTGTTCAGGTACGTTCAGTAAATGTACGAGCATGTTTTTATAAATTTTGAACCGGTTCTCGGAATTGAAATTTGAGGAAACCGTTGAACTCGCAATGCCGATATTTGCTTAAGGAGACTTTTACATCGACGGAAGTGAGTTGAGAAAAAAAGATAGTTTTGGGGGTTTTAGGTATTGATCTAAATAAAAATAGCGTGTATGGATTTATTTATATTTGACAGTTAAAATCTCATTATGGATGTTGGAGGTGGAACCACCACACCTTAACTATCCATGAGAGGTTCTGGCGGTGGGTCCCACCCGAACCTAACCTCCCACGAGAGGTTATGACGTGGGGACCACACGGGGAAAGACTCCCCTATTAATGGTGGGAGCGGAAAACCTCTCAAATACCCTAATTAATGAGGGAGAGTTTCTCCACACCCTCCCTCCTTTATGGTGAATTCTTCCCTTTAATTAAATTGTGTCATCTCTTCTAATTAACTGGTGCCAATCCTCCACATTAATTAGGCGGAGACAATTAATTTATTTCACCTTTTTGAATTATGTGCTTACGAAATAATAGATAAACCAATCTATTATTATTTTTCTTTGGCATCTTTGTGAAAACATAGGATAAGAGGGAAGAACTCTCCCAATGAAGAATGTAGAAGACCGACTTTCTTCTAATTCTTCCATGGAGCTTCTACCGACGAGGGACATCTTCAACAGACCTACTCTCTGCATTGTCATCAACGAGACGACGTAGCTCTGGAATAGAAGCGTGCAACATACATGATGAATGATGATCTTATTCATCTACTTTCCGTGACTTCGTCAACGAATGTCGAACGACGAAGAAAGGTAGGTGGTTTTTTACATGTTAATTCTTTCATTGAATCTACTTCAACGGTTATAAAAGAATTGTTTTCATGTGAGTTGTTGTTTATTATCTTGCATCTTGATGAGCCAATTGATACCACCCTAAATACGGAGGGTGCAGAACAAACCAACATGGCCTGACCCCTGCTCCGTTTTTGTTTGTGACGATCTTCGACACGGTGATGAGGTGACGAAACGAAGAAGTTGGCGACGACAAAAGCAGTGCTACCTGCAGCCTCAGCAAAACGCACCGCCCCCACGGTGCTCCGGTGCTCTGGACCGACCCACGACCCCCCGGGCGAGCCACCCCGGCTGCACCACCATAGGTCTGCGCCTCCCCACTGCCTCCTGGCCTGGCCGCGCCCTGCCCGGATGCTCGCCGGCCCTCATGGTAGTGCCCTACGTGAACGCCCAATGGCCCCCCTGACGACATGCCCGGCCGCCCGCTGGCCTGCCTGCCGGCCTTCCACGTCGTCACCTGACAAAAACGGTGCCATGGACAATCCAGAATCTTGATCCTCCACCCACCTTGCGGCACCCTGTCCGAACAGGCTCGATCGCGCCCTCATGACGCTCCGGGCCGAACCGACCCCGAACTCAGGAAAAACCGCCCACGTGGTCTGCTAGGCGAGGCCTAGCAGGCCGAGCTGTAACTAACAGGCTATCCAACCAAATGGGATAGGCCATACCCAATAGGTATGATCAGGTCATCCCAGACCGGGTCCACCCTGACAGGGATGGACCGGGTCGGTCCGACCGGGTCCGAACGAACCCCGGTCCATTACCGACCATTTACATTCATTGGACATATAATTGGCATCGGACGTCTGATTGGCGAACCGTCAGTGGCGCTAGTTTTTATGAAGATAGATAGTCTCTTTGAGTATACACCACTGGAGTTTGGGATATATTTGAGATACGTTCAGGTTGGATCATAAATGAATCCAACAGGTTCCCCGACACTAAAAGGAAAATAACTCACATATCGGGTGTCTAATTGACGTGCTGCCTGTTGTGTTGAAACCCCTGTGACGTGACTGACTATTGAGATACTTCTTCTTGGAACTTCTTTATGGTTAGAGTATTGACCTGTAGATCATGGAGTATATCCTTTTGGTGACAAGCGATCATAGTGCGGAGACCTAGTAGTTGGCTTAGACCTGATGACTGCTGACTATTTTGACTCGGAGTGACTCTACTTTCCCACTAGTGAGTGCCATGGTGTCATAGCAGACCCACAGTGGGGAGTTCCTTGGTGACACGGAAGACATATGGTACTCGATTGGAGGAGTATCTCAGGATGATACGAGGGGTATCACCTTGATGACGCGGCAGACCCATGGTGGAGAGTGCCTTGGTGACATAGCAGACCCACGACAATCGATAGGTGGAGTACCTCTGCAGTACAAGGTTTGTGGGAAGCTCCTTGGTGTCATGGAGGGACCACTGTACTCGGTTGAGCTATAGTTCTCTAGCATTCTACAGTTCGATAACTAAAATCTTGGTAGAGATGATTCAATAACTATTGTGTTTACCACATGTTTGAGATGATTTACGTGAAATCATAGGTATATTTATGGGAATATACCTATGTGAGGTTATCTGATGAATTCAAACCTTGTGGTTTATCCTTGTTGGATTCGTGAGACCATGAGGGTCTCGGGGTCCCAATTGCGTAACGTTATACACACCCCCGCATGGGAAATGTCTGCACTTCATTGTGTTGGTTGTAGATGACGGACATCACTAAGTGTGGTTGAGACTAGCAGGACTGGAATGTACCCGGAGGTGGATCTTTCAATGAGTCTATACATGGAGGAGTCAAAAGGATGTAGACTACTGAGGAGGATATCTGTACCTACACTTCATTTAGGAATTTCGGAGTAAGATCCAACGACTTTTTTATATTTCTTCTATTGTTCTTGTTTTTTAATTGTACTTGTACATTTTTGTTGGGCTTGTATTTCCGACCCCATTAGATTTCAGCACTCTCTTGTTATAAATTTTTACATACTGTTTTGTATTTAGCTCTGGGCTCTGTTGTGTGTCTTTATAGTTATAAAATAAATTCCTTCCCAGATTTAGGGAATTATGCCTTTGGTGCAAGTTGCCATCCCTTGGCCTATGGACGACGGACTTGGTGTAGTCACGACGCGAGCCCCGAGGGAAGGGTCATGACAAATTGGTATCAGAAGAGTTAGTTATACCATAGAATTTAGGAAACTAATATTTCTTTCCTTTGATGTAATACTATTAAGGGTACTGAGTGTGGATTTCAGTTCAAGGATCGCAGTGTTGGTGCGGTGGCCGATGTATCCATACACTAGGACTATAAATACTGATTTCTGACCCATTGAAAGAAAAAACTGGTTGTATTTTTTTTTCAGATGTTGTATTTAAGTCAGCTCAACTAGTTCACCTCATCAAGTATAATCTTTGGACCATGTTGCATCTATTTTTTTCAGGATTCCTCCCCGTGGACGACCAGTGAGAACCCTGAGAGTAGTACGCACCGAAAGCCCACTGAGTAATGAGGACTCGGTTCTGGGCCATTTTCTAGTGGAGGCACCAGGGATACTACATCTCATTGGGCCACTAATGCCACCAGCCCCAGCCATATATGATGAATGCCGCTTGAGCGCATTGCACAAGTTCTAGTGCTAGAGGCCACACATGTTCAGGGGAGTGATCGACCCACAGGTGGATGAGGATTGGATGGAGGCTATGGTGAGAGTTTTCCAACTGGTAGGGACACTACCAGACATCATGGTGAGTCTTTCTGCCAGACACATACTGGAAGTAGCGGGAAGATGGTGGAGCCTGATGCTCCAGGTGCCCAATGAGATTACGCTTCTCTGGGAAGACTTCAAGAGACTTTTCGCGGCAGAGTTTGTCCCAGCCACCCTACGTGCTGTATGGATACATGAGCTACTTCATCTGCAGCAGGGGAGAATGAAGGTATCTCAGTACTCAATAAGGTTCAAAGACCACTCATTCTACTCCATAGATATAGTTCAGGAGCCATTCATCAGGGATTTCACCTTCGAGTAGGGAATCATGTGGGAGATCAGAGCTTTGGTGATCTCACTCAGCACCCCGACGCAGGCTGGGGTGTTAGAGAGAGCCCTCTTAGTGTATAGTTTCCTTGCTGAGTAGTATCCAATAGCGAGACCCACCACTAGTTGGCATGTATCAGAGTCTTTTACAGCTGGTAGTAGACATATGGCACTGAGGTCCAAGAGGACCAGACATATAGGTCGAAGACCGCATGACTCAGGATCAGTTGTGCGGGGCACCCATTGCGGAGACATAAATGCCAGGAGCGAGTAGTGTTACTCATGTGGCGGACAGGGTCACATGGCTCGTGACTGTCCGACCATCTACTCGGATGATCAGCAGATGGTTGAATGACTATGCAGGAAGAGACAAAGATTCGATCGAGGCGATCAGTAGGGCACCAGCAGATGTGGAATGGGAGATGGTCGAGGAGCTAGCGGTGGACGACATTTCGAGGTGTTACCACCACCACCACCACCAACAGGAGGTCCACCCCGACCATAGGGAGTAGATGGATATGCGAGAGCTCAACTTCATGCTGCTGAAGCCTACGACCATGGCACTCTGAAGATGATTGATGTATGATCTATGTCTATTGAACCTTTCCTGCAGTACTTCCCGACACCGGTGCTAGTCACTCGTTCATTGTTATTTCCCTCGTTCGGATCTCGAAGATTCGGATGGAGCCGTTTGCTTGATCCTTACGGCTAGAGACACTTAAGGAAGCCAACTCGATGATTAAACACTAGTGTAGGTAGTAGGAGATTACTCTAGGATGCGAGAGCTTCGGCTGGGATCTCCTCGTAGTGGTGTTGAGGCCTTACGACATCAACTTGGGTATTGACTGGTTATCTACAGTGTTTGCTCAGATTGACTGTATTAGGCACAAAGTGTTGTTTTTTCCACGTGGATGGGACTAGGTTTTCCTTCATTGGTGAGAAGGGATCCTTTGAAACAGAAGACGTACTTACTAGGAGGAGGGTGCATCCGATCACTCATCTGTTGTATAGCCTAACCCTCAAAGTATTTGAAGTGGAGAGTCCGGCTTATCCTGTAGTGGTGGACTATTACATGGATGTTTTCTCTAGGGATGGCCTAGGTCTACCTCCACACCAAGAGGTGGACTTCTACTTTTACATGTACCCTGAGACGACACTGATATCTACACCAGCTTATCAGATGCCTCTAGTGGAACTTTGCGAGCTGTGGGTATAGCTAGAGGACTTGTAGGGGAAGGGATTCATCTGACCCAATGATTCTCCTTGGCTATCCCCGATCCTATTTTCCAAAAAGTAAGATCGGATCTTAAGGAATTGTGCCAACTACCGTCACCTGAATCATCTGATTGTGAAGAACAAGTACCCACACCCATGGATTGACGACCTATTTGATCAGCTAAAGGGATCATAGTGGTTCTAGAAGATAGACCTCAGATCAGGCTATCACCAACTCAGAGAATGAGACGAGGATGTGCAGAAGACGGATTTCAGATATGGGTATGACCACTATGAGTTCATGGTTATATAATTCGGTGTATCCCATGCTCTAGAAGTTCTCATGGGAATCATCAACATGATTTTCCAGCCATACCTCGATCGCTTTGTCATATAATTCATAGATGACATTTTCTTCTACTCGACTAATGAGGAGGATCATGCCTACCATTTTCGGGTTGTATAGGACAAACTCCAAGAGTACCAGATTTATGGTAAGCTCTCGAAATTCTAGTTATGGATACCAGATGTTCAATTTTTGGGACAGAAATCTGGGAAGCTAGTGTTTCGGTGGATCCAGCAAAGACTGAGGTGGTACTTGCTTGGGATCTACCCAGGAGTGTGAAATAGTTACGCAGTTTCCTGGGTTTGGTTGGATACTACCTGAGATTCATTACAGACTTCTCTAGAGTTACATCACCACTATCAGCATTGATGAAGAAGGGGAAACCCTTCGTTTGGTCAGAGAGATTCCAGTAGAGAATTTCGGAGCTGAGGTAGAGGCTAACTAGTTCCCCCATCTTGATACTTTCAGAGGATGGGGTAGGGTACGTAGTCTACTGCGACACATCAGGGACAAGACTCGGGTGTGTCCTAATGTAAGAGCAAGCAGTGATCGCTTAGGGTTCTCGACATCATAGACAACACGAGTAGAACTACACTACCCATGACCAGGAGTTAGCATCAATGGTCTTTTCCTTGAAGATGTGTTGACACTATCTGATGGGAGAACGTATTATCGAGTACTATGATCACAAGTGTCTTAGGTATATCTTCTCACAGAAAGACCTAAACCTGAGACAGTGATGATGGCCTAAGATCCTCCAGGATTATGACTTTGAGATAGTCTATACTCATGGAAAAGGGAACATTGTAGCAGATGCACTCAGCAGAAGATCTTGTATACAATGTCTAGAAGAGGCAACAGAGGAGATTGCTACTTTACAGATATCCATTGTGCATAGAGATAGAGCCAGATTTCTACAATATCTTATAGTCACTCCTCCAATTCTTCAGCAAGTCAGGGAGGCAAAACATGGGAACGCTAACTGCGAGTCACGATGTGCTCAAATATCCACAAGGCAGGCACCTGATGTATTTTCTAATGGTGGGGAGCACATCATCCAATTCAGAGGATGTAAAATAGTTCCAGTGTCATTATAGGAGGAAGTATTGAGGGAGGTCCACAAATCGCCTTTAGGGGTACATCCAGGAGTGGAGAAGATGTACCAGGATCTCCGAAGATAGCACCGGTGGCCATGTATGATGAATGTAGTAGTGAAGTTTGTCTATCGACGCCTCGCTCGATAATAAGTAATGGTAGATCAACAGGTACCACCAGGCTGGGTTCATCCTTTTGAGGCCCCTGATTCGAAGTGGGATAGGATATCTACGGACTTCGTGACAGGAACTCCATGTACATCCATGGATCACGACTTGATTTGTGTGACTGTTGACCGACTCACCAAGTCGGCCCACTTCCTACCAATCAGAGTGCAGGGTTCAGTTGAGATATTGGACACCGTTATGTGCAGGAGATTGTGCAACTACATGGAGTACATCATTTATTTTCTTCGATCGTGACACATGGTTTACTTACCAGCTATGGAATAGGTTGTAGGAGGCTTCTGGGACACAACTTTATCTTAGAACCGCCTTCCATCCTCAAACAGATGGCCAGGATGAGCAGACCATTCAAAGCATCAAGGACAAGCAGTGTGCTTGTGTCCTCGACTTCAGTCGCAGCTGGGGGGATCACTTACCATTGGTGGAATTTTTATAAAACAACATCTATCACTCCACCATAGGGATGTCACCTTTTGAGGTGTTACTCGGGTGACCTTTCTGATCAACCTTGTGCTAGAAAGTACATGGCGAGTACGAACAGGTGGGACTAGAGATGGAACAGACTACCACAAAGAATGTGACGCTTCTCCAGTTGTGGATGAAGACTGCACAGAGTAGGTAGAATTCATATGTTACCAAGATAAGGAGGCCTCTGGAGTTCGAGGATGGTGACCACATCTTTCTATGGGTCTCACCTCGACTAAGAATATGGAGATTTGGCCGAGGCGACAAGTTAACTTTGAGATTAATCGGACATTTTTAGGTCCTCAGCAAAGTTGGAGAGGTGTCTTACAGCTTAGTTCTTCCACCTCAGTTGCACCGAGTGCATGACGTCTTCCACGTATCCTAGCTGAGAAGACCCTTCTCACATTATCAACAATGGAGAGATGGACATCGATGATTGGGTGAATTTTTCAGAGGATCTAGTGGGGATTGAGGATCGACATGAGTGGGTCCTACATGGATGGTTGATACATCATATGTTCTTTCACTGGCAGCACGAGAACTTCAAATAGAGCACATGGGAGCAGAAGGCTCAGATGCGTGCTCAGTCCCCCAATTGTTCCCATAGTTCTAGTTTTAGCTTACGGGGATGTAAAAACCTTAGGTGGGGAGAATGTAAAGACGTGAAATTTCCAGGGAATATTTTTTCAAAAATGCATTGGAATTTTACATGTCTACAAATTCTGATGGCATGTGATTCTGAGTACCGGAATCAATTTTTTATGTTTTGTTCGGGTACATTCAGTAAACGTACAAGTATATTTTTATAACTTTTTACTCTGTGCTCGTAATTGAAATACAATGACACTGTTGAACTCGCAGTGCCTGTATTCGCTTAAGGAGACTTATACTTCGACAGTAGTGAGTCGAGAATAAAAGATAGTTTTGGGGTTTTTAGAGATTGAATTAAATAAAAATAATGTGTATGGATTTTTTTTATGTGATGGTAAAAATCATTTCATGGAAGTTGGAGGTGGGACCACCACTTCTTAACCATCCATGAGAAGTTATGTTGGTGGGACCCACCCAAACCTAATCCCTGGAAAGAGGTTACGACGTGGGGACCACGCGGGGCTAAACTCCCCTATTAATGGCTGGATCAGATAACTTCTCAACTCCCCTTATTAGTAAGGGGTATTTTCTCCACACCCTCCCTCCTTTATAGTGCCACATTCCCTTTAATTAAATTGTTCCAACTCCCCTAATTAACTTGTGCCAATCCTCCTCATTAATTAAGCGGATCAAATTAATTTATATCACATTTTTATATTTTGGGCCAATGAAATAATAGAAAAACCTATATATTATTATTTTTCTTTGGCATCTTTGAGGTACCATGGGAGAAAAGGGATGAAATATCCCAACGAAGAACAATGAATGTCGACCTACTTCGACTTCTCCTTCGGAGCATCTACCCATGAGGGACATCTTCAACCGACCTACCCATCGCATCGTCGTCAATGAGACGATGCAGCTCGAGATTGGAAGAGTGCAACCGATGTGATGAATGACATTATTCTTCATCTACTTTTTGTGACCAGGTCAACGAACGAGGAATGACAAACAAAGTTAGGGGGTTTTACATGTTGATTCCTTCCTTGAATCTTCTTCAATAGTTCGAAAGGAATTATTTTCGGGTGAGTTGATGTTCATCCTCTTAATTTTTTATGAGCCAATCGATACCAACCTAAATGCAGAGGGTGCCGGCCAAACCCACATGTCATGACCCCTCCACTGTTCTTTTTTGTAACGATATTCTACATGGTGATGAGGTGATGGAACGACGAAGGCGGCGATGATAAAGGTCGTGCTATCCGCATCCACCGCAAATTGTGCCTCCCCCATGGCACTCTGGGTTTCTGGGTTGAACCATGACTCACCGACCGAGCCACCCCGGCCACACCGCCGCCGGCCCATGGAACCTGGCTCTCGGCTGCCTTCCAGCCTGGCCGTGCCAAGCCCGGCCGCCCGCTGGCCGTCCTACTAGCCTCTCCAGTCACCCCCCGACCAAACAAGTGCCCTGGCCGCACCGACCTCTAGAGCTAGCCCACGAACCCCACCCCTGAGGGTGCCGTGGCCGAACTGGCCCAACCACGTCCTCTGGGATGAGATCTGCCGGGTCGTGCCCTCGTGACGCACTGGGCCGAACCGACCCCGAGCCTGGGTCGAACCAGCCATGCGGTCTACTGGGATAGGCCCAGTGGGCTGAGACGAACCTAACAGGTTGTCCCACCCAATGGGCTAGGCCAGACCTAATAGGTCTGATCAAGTCGACCCAGACCAGGTCTTCCCTGATTGGGAGGGGCCAGGTCGGTCAAACTAGGTCGGGCCGAACCCAGGTCCATTACCATCCCTTTTCTTTCATTGAAAATATCTTTGGCACTGGATGTCCGTTGAATGAACCTTCAGTGGTGCAGGTTTTCATGAAGAGAGTCGTTCCCTTTGAGTATAACCCACTATAGTTTGGGGTATATTTGAAATACAGTCAGGTTGGAACATACATGAATCCAACTGGGCCCCCGGTATTAAAAGGTTAATAACTAATAGATCGGGTGTCCAATTGATGCGTCTAATGTTCCATTGAGACCCATGTGAAGTGGAGGATCTTTGAGATACTTCGTCGTGGAACTTTTTGATAGTTGGAGTATCGAACTGTAAATTGTGGAGGGGATACTTCCAGTGAAAGCGATCAGAGTGCGGTGACCAAGTAGCTGGCTCAGACCTGACGATTGCTGACCATTTTGACTCGGTGTGACTCGACTAGCCCAATGCGGAGCTCCATGGTGTCACGGCAGACCCCTAGTGGGGAGTGTCTAGTTTTCACAGCATACACATGGTACTCGATAGGATTAGTACCTTAGAAGACTATGACGGTGAACACCTTGGTGACTCGGCATACCCATTGTGGGGAGCACCTTGGTGACACAACAGACCAATGGTACTCGACAGGAGGAGTATCTCATAATACATGATTAGTGGGAAGCGCCTTGGTGTCACGACATGCCAACAATACTCAATTGTGATGGAGTTCTCTAGCAACTGAAGGTTTGATAACTAATATCCTAGTTGAGCAGAGTCAGTAGCTTTTGTGTTTACCTCATTTTTTAGATGGATTACTTGGTAACATAAGTAATTGTATGTGAATATACCTAAGTGAGGTTATATTTTGAATTCATAACTTATGGTTTATCCTTGTTGGATTTGTGAGACATTAAGGGTCTCAGGGTCCCTAATATGTGTCATTATACTCACCCCTGCATGATCTATGCTCGCACCTCATTGTGTTGGTTGCAGACGACAGACTGTGTGGACTGATGCTGAGACTAGCAGGACTGGATGGTACCCAAAGGTGGACATTACGACGATTCAGTACATGGAGGAGACTCATAGACATGGAGTACTGAGGAGGCTATTTGTACCTACACTTCAGGTAGGAATTCCGGAGGATGATCCAGCAGTTGTTTTACCAATCTTCTATTGTAATTGTTTCTCATTTGTACTTGTACTTTCCTGTTGGGCTTGTATTTCTGGCCCCTATACATTTCAGCACTCTCATGTTATATAGTTTTACATGGTGTTTTGAATCTATATGTGTTATCTGTTGTGTGTGTTTACTGTGATAAAGGCTATACCTTCCCAGATTTAGTTAATTATGTCATGGGTGCTAGTCGCTAGCCCTTGGCCTATGGAACGCAGGCTTGGGGTAGTCATGACACATGCCTCGGGGACATGTATATTTATCGACAAAAAAAAATTATTAATAAATAGATGTAATTTTATTGATCTATTATATAAAAATTATCAATATTATCAAGAAAATTTGAAACATAATAAAAATTTCTTTTTTATATGTGACTATATAAATTACGAATTGAAATTCTTATATTATACATAAAATGAATCATAATTTAAAAAAGAATTATTAGAAAAATATCCTCCACAAGATTGTAAAATAAATATTTTTTATTAATTTTATTTTATTTATTATAATAATACGATTAATTTCATTCATTTTAATAAAGTGTTTATTTATCCCTAAAATATTATAAATATCAATAAATTGTATAATTTTTTTGGATAAAATTTAAACAATGGATATCAATTGTTGTTCAGTATAAGGACCCAACCTTAAAAAGATACTCAATCTTGAATTCTAGATAATATAATACATTATAAAACACTGATAATCTTTCTGGGTTTAGTGTTTTTGAGAATTTTGATACCATACATACATAAAATTACATAATAATACTAGAGGATACTACAAAAAAGAATTTCTTTTTATTAAAAATACAAATCATTAAAATATAAAGAATTACATCTTAGAAAAAACTACATATAAAACATCAGTAATCCTTTATTTATCTTACAAAACCTTATTTCATGTGAAAAAAAATTATGAAAACATGGGATGAGTATAAAACTCAACAAGGGATATTATGATAGAACACATTATTCATCTGATTATATAAAAACCAATAAATAACGTATCATAATAACTCCAATACATATTATTCACATTTTGTTTCCTTGGGACATATTTACCATATCAATATAAAATTCACCATTACAAATAGAATAATAGTTGGGTCAACTTCCATCTCTAGAGTACCCAATGCATTGGAGAGCTAAAATAGGGCCCACCCAACATATCTTGAGCTATAATGGGCTCAACCAAACACATCTTGAGATATAATGGGATAAATACAACAAAAATAATGTCCAAGGAACATATACTGGTAATAACATATCTTGAAATCTGGATAATAAACTCATTCCATATACATATAAAAAACAATCCTTTTTAAATTTATTAAATATGGATTTAAAAGGATTTTAAAAGGAAAGTCCCTTAAAATATAATTGGAGTGTGAGTAAATAGAATGTAATGGATATGTGTATGCATTTTAAATACACATAGTGAAGAATAATATATATAAAAAATTCATAACACCAATAATATTAAAAAAATATAATGAATAGAGAATAAGGTTATCCCAAAGAATTTAAATTCGGTATAGAATTCCCTTATCTCAGGTTTATATAGCTTATAACATGTTTAAAAATCAGGTATAAAGGAAAAAGATTATTATTAATATCTTAAAAAAACATATTAATGTTTAATAAAACATATAATCATTTAATAAAATCATTTAGCCATTTAATTGTTAGTATTTTGTCCTTTGCATTTTTTTGGGTGTGTTACATTACATGATTTCCATGATTGGTTCATTATGGTTATTCTTGTCGATCGGAAGTGAAACTCCATAATTGGAATCGAATGGTATATAAATATTTCAAATACCTTAAATTACACCATTTATCAATTTGATGTTTGAAATTAGGATGATTTCTATGTTTAAACATTAATGTTGTTTGTTTAGATCAATTTATTGGTTATTTGATAACAATGACCAAATTTTGTTTTTTAAATTACAAACATGTGTACAAATTATTTTTAGATCCATGGATGAGACTTGATACATATATTAAAAAATATTTCAACAATAAATTTTTTTTCCATGAAAACACATTTTTGAAATAATGTAAATTGAAATCACAACATCCACGATGTTAGTAGTTCGGAAAATCATAGACAATGTTTTTATTCCTCGAATAAATAGGAGATGAAATGATGCATTATGATGAATTTTATTAGAACATAAAGAAAATATATAAATTATTTTTGGAGATTTCATGCCACTCAGTTATGTGGAATTGGGTAACGAATAAGAAAACAAAGTAATTTAAAATAAAAGAATAGATGAGAAATCCCTTAGAGAAATTCGGCAGCTTAACAGCTACACAACATGGATTTGAAAACATTAAAAAGTGAGGGGACAAGGTTCACCGATACAAAAATGAATCATAAAATATAATATAGAATGAATAAGATTAAAATAAGAACATGGTAAGGATTCATAAATTCTATACCACAAAAAATATAACATGAATGGAAAAGGAAAGAAGTAGAGAATCATCTTACCTAGTAAAGTCACACATAGAACATGAAGGTTGCGACCTTGGGTGCTTTAGAAAACATAGGGAGGACTAATAGGGTTGTATGGAGGATAGAACTTCGTTTATAAGTAATTTTAAATGAATTTAATGATGGAATGGGTATGTATTTATAGTTAAAATGAGGGAATATTTTAATAATTTACAAGGGACACCTCATTAGTGATATTTTCATAACCATGGGAAATCCCATGGTATATTACCAATGAATTAGAAACTCAAGAAACCTCACAACTTATTTTAATATACACAAGTTTACCAGATTTATTAAATCATTATTACATCGTTAATGATGTCATTAACACACAGAAACTCAAAACTGTATTTTTACTATTCATCGTAAAAGCAACTACTTTAGAAGAATCCCAAAAATTCACACTAACCATTTATCAATGTGTATAATTAACAAATGACCTCCTTTTAAAAAAAATAATATTCTACATATTATTAATTTAATTTTTAAATAAAATCATATATAATTCAAAAATTTAAAATTTATAAGTATAACTGCATTTATATCATATTGAAAAATTATCCAAGATGTTATTATCATAAATCCTTAAAAAATAAATTAATAAAAAAATTTACTATTAATTAGGGTCATATTACTAGTCATATAATTTTTCATAATGTTTTGTTACTATTCACCAAAAAAACATGTTGGTTCTATCCGAATCCAAATAACATACTAAAAATAAAATTTAGATTAGTATTTTTCGAAATTCAAAACATAGAAGCTAAAAAATTATGTCTAAAGGATAGTCATAAATATATATGTAAAAAAATGTTTCATCCATTTCATTTATTTCATAAAAATATATGGGGTGTTATATTATCCCCACCACAAAGAAATTGAATCCTCTACATTTTATTTTCTAATTAAACTAGTGATGGTAACATTCCCTCATATAATTTTCTTATTCTCATGTTGCTTATTACACCATGTGGAATATCCACAATACCTTTACCAGGTTGATTACCTTATTCTGCAATACATGTTCTCTTCAATCAGGAATATGTACTGGTTTCTATTCATAATAATATTTTTTTCCAGTTGAACTACTTCTAAACTCAGGGTATGTTATTAATCTTCAACATATATTCTCAAAATTGAAACATAAAAAACAACATGTACGAGAGATAAACACAGAGAAAAAGATACTCGATATGGAATAGGTCCAACATTCTCTATGTTTTCAAAAGTAATGATGAATCACAATCATTTATTTCCCTTCTTTCCAAAAAGAATCACACTTTTCCAAGGAGAGTTTTTAAGGAAATAATGATCACCTACCTCAAAAGAGATGTCTTTCCTTCTATTATCTACATAACTTTTCTACATGCTATGAGCTGTCCTCAGGTGCTGCGGGATAATCATCACATTCTTATACATGCCCTCTACTAATACAAGTCCCATCAATTTCTTTTCCCGGACTTCAACCCAAAAAGATAGAGTTATACACTTCTTCTCGTACAATGCCTCAAAATATGCCATTTGTATACTAGAATAAAAACTGTTATTATTATAAAACTCAACAAATGAATGACTTTGATACCAACATCCATGGTTTTATATTAAACAATCTCAAATAAAATCCTCCAATATCTGAATTGATTGTTCTGATTGCACATTTTATTAAGGATGAAAAGTTACAATAAAAATTAATTCTCTACCTGAAAACTTATGAAGCCCCTTCCAAAAGTTAGAAGTGAACCAGGGATCCTGATTAGATAAAAGGGAAAAGGGAAATCCAAGTAACCTAACATTCTCTTTGAGGTATAGTATAAAATTCTAATCAATTGACATTATATCATGAATAGAATGAAAATATGCAAAACAAAAAATTTGTTGATCATCAATAACTCAAATCTCATTGTTACTTTGAGATGTCTTAGGTAGTCCCCCCTTGATGTACATGAATATAATTTTCAATTTCCACTCTAGCACTGTAAAAGGGTGAAACATCCCATTCGGTAACTTCTGCTCAGCATTAACAAGTTTTCATGTGTAACATTTCATAGTAAAATCTGTAATATCCCATTTCATTCCATCCCACCAGTAATAGTCTCAAAGGTCTCTATATATCATGGTACTTCCAGGATGATATGAAAATGGGTAACTATGACCATAACATTAAAAATATTTCTACAAATGAGAATCATAAGGCATGCACAAACCATTTCAAAATCTCAAAACACAATTTTTATGAAGTATAAATTATAGAAACATTCCTATTTTAACCAATTATACCATTTTCTATACGTTACGGTCTTCCTTCTACGCATTCATAATTTTTTCTGATAACGATGAAAACACTAAAATCTGAAACAAAACAGATGCATTCCCTCCACTAACAACATCCAATCCAAAATTCATCAAATCATTAATCAAGGGATCATCTTCCAGACGTAACATGGTTAATACAGAATGATGTTTTCGACTCAAGGTATCTGAAAAATTGTATGCTTTTCATGGATAAAAATTTATCATGCAATCAAAATTCTTTATTGGTTCAATAAATATTATCTTTTTCATGATTAATTCCTTATGAATGGATATTTACTGAAGACATTTATGGTTAGTATATATTTGACATTTTACTCAGTATAAATTGCACCTCCTAATTTTTATAGGAAAAACATATCTGCCAATTCCAAATCATTTGTGGTATGTTTTTACTCGTGATGTTATAGTTGTATTCAATCAAAGGAAATTATCTGATCATTATACATAAGAACACAACCAAGTCCATTCAATGAAGAATAATTGTTGATGAATACTGTCTATTTTGGGAAGGAAATTCCAAATCATGGGCATTCAACAATATCTTCTTTAGTTACTGAAAACAAACATCACATTATTTAGTCAAAAAAATAACCACTTTCATGATAATATATTCAGCGGGCATGATAACCATGAAATTATTTTAACCAACTATCGATAATGGATGCTAATCCAAAAAACAACTAATCTCTATAACATTTTTCGATCGTGGACATTCATCAACCACTTTTGTTATTGAAGGAATAACTATTATTCCATCGTTATTTACATTGTTCACCAAAAAATAAATCTATTCCAACCAAAAATCAATCCTTCTGAATTTTCCATATAGTTTCTTTTTATTTGAGGTTTGTAAAACTGCCCATAAATGTTTTTCATGCACCTCTTTACTTATATAATATACTCGAATTTCATTAATAAATACAACCAAAATCATATCCAGGAACTCATGTGATATTCTATTCCTAAGATCCATGAATAAAGCAGGATAATTATTTACCCAAAAATAATAATTAAAAATTTCTAATGGACATATCTAGTACAAAAAGCAGCCTTTGGGATGTCTCTATCCTTTACTTTGAACTGATGGTCGCCCGACCTCATGCCAACCATTGATAAAAGTTCTGATCAGTAGTTCTGAAAAATCAAATCATTTATATGAGGAAAAAGATAAATGTTTTTAAAAGTAATTATATTCAATGATATATAATAGTTTTACTGACTAGTTGAACCATCTTTTTTCTTAACAAATAAGACAGGAGAGCCCCATGGTGATGTACTTGGTCTGATGAATCCTTTATCTAATAATTATTGGAACAACATTTTTTAATTCCGGAAGTTCCATTTGGGCCATTGAATAAGGAGGATTGAAAATTTAATAAGCATTAGGAACTTATTCAATAGTAAAATCAACCTCTCGACTATGAATAACACTAGGAAAATCATAAAAATAACATCCATGTATTAATTTACCACTGATATATCATTAATCTATATAGTTTTCTTATCATAAAAAATACGAGGAAGATAAATTATTTTCCCTACATTAATAGTTTCATAGATTATTTATATGCTATTAATGGTGTGGGTTCATTCTTGTATAAAAACAGAAAAAAATTCTGAAGAACATCATCTTTATCTCTGTAATCTATCTTAGGATTATAAAAATAATTCTAGTCCAAACCTATAATAACATCAAACTCTACTATTTGAAAAACAACACGGAATTCAGGCAAAAAAATTCCACATACATGGATAGGAAGGTTCTTATAATTTTCTTTTTCCAAAAAATTTCATCTTGTTGTTTTTACCATGACATATGGTTTCATTTCATGAGGTTGAATTCCTAGTTTTTCATGAAATTTCCCATAAATGATGTAATGTGTTGACCATGAATCAAACCTAAAATTTGGGAAATCTGTAAATATAAGAAATGAACCTGATACCACATCATTTTATGGCTCATGATATGCTGAATTGGTTGAAAATGATTTTACCAAACCCTTCTACTATAATTTTTGTTGATTCCCTAATTGAGTAACTAAATTCATACAAACATTAGAAAAATTATCCAACTCCTTATAGTTAAGGAATCACACCATTGGTTTCTCTTTAATTTTAGTATCATTTTCCATAAACTCACAAGAAATTTGTCTGAACATTACACATCGGTATTATTTCCCAGAAATTACATAATATTCACTAGGATTCCTTTTACATACTTTTCATAAGAATAGAAATTCATTTTCTAACCTCTTGACTTCTTTGATGAGTTATTCCCCATTTCCTGCTATCCTGAAAACATATTCTTCTAGTCATCAAGAGGAAAATATTTTTTAGAAAAATTCATTTCAACTTTTTTCAGCACAATGAACAGGATTCTTATATATTTTAAACTCTTCTAATGCCAATACTCATCACAAAAACCATTTCAAACTAGAGTATAATCTATTAATTTTACATTCAAATCACCCTGTGAAATATAGTACATATCGGGATAAACTTCTAAAATTTTCCTCATATGATTCCATATAATTGTAAACTTTTTATTAGTTCAATGAATTATTTCCCCATTCTGAGTCGAACACTTTTTGGGAAAATATTTTTCTAGAAAAAGACTCTTATAATCATCCCATTCCAAACTCTCAAGATCATCTCGTTCTCTCGTATTATTAACTAAAGATCATAATTTATAGGTTTCACCTTACAAATGATAAATATATAATATTACCATATGATTTTCCAAACATCCGATGACATTAAATATATTTTCTAAATCATTTTTCTATACTTTGGCTGTCACTGGTTCTGCAGTTCCACTGAATTATGGAGGATGTTTCCTCATAAAATGATCCACGAAAGTCATGTTCTTTCATTTTAGATCATGTTAGTCTATATCGTGGATACAAACCCCACTTATTTCTTGATTCAATAGAGAAATTTCGGTCAAAAACTACTTAGTTCTGATTCCCTCCATTTTGGGTTATAGATTTGGACAGACATCAGTATCTTGGTGCCTACCTACTTCATCTTCCATGTTTCTTCTGTGGAAAACCATATTGTACAAACATGAAATTGATAAGGAGACATGGAAATCCATAAAATCTATAACATTTTAAATTACCATTGAGTAAAAATCAGTTATTTTAATCTTTAAATACTATCACATCCCATATTGTTACCTAATCAAACCCTTGATTCAAATTATATGAACTCGACATTAAAATAATACTCAATATTAAATTTTAGCCAATATCATAAATTATAACACATTAAGTATCTTTTTGATAAAAAATTTTATGGAATTTGGATAACTTAAATAAATAAAACACCACAATCATAGAAGAGGATACTAAAAAAACAGTATCTGTATTTTTCGAAATATAAAACAATAAAACATAAAACACGATTTCATTGGCAAAACTCCATATCAAACATCACAAATCCCTTTTTTATATTACCAATACTTATATCCTAGGAATTATTTTTAAAACATGTTATCAATATAAAACACAGTAAGGTATTTAAATATAGAAAATGATTGTCATGTCATAACATTAAAACCAATAAACCCAATATCATAAAATCTCGAATGCCTAGAATAATCTTGTTGTTTCCTTAGAAAATATTTACCATATAATTATTAAATACACACTTATTCATGAAAAAACATTTTGGTAAACTTTATACTCTAGAGTACCCGATGCATTGGAGAGCTATAATGGGCCTCACCCGTCATATCTTCAGCTATAATGGGCTCAACCCAACATATCTTGAGTTATAATGGCCTCAAACCAACATATCATGAGCTATAATTGGATCAAACCATAATAAATATTTTCCAAGGAAAATAACATGGTAATAATGTATCTTGATATCAGGAAAAATAATTCATTCCAAAAATATATATATATATATATAAACCTTTAGAAATTTATTAAAGAAAGTATTAAAATGATTTATAACGGAAAGTCCTTTAATATAGAATTGGAGTGAAAGTTAATATAATTGAATAAAAATTTGTATACATAGTAAATACACAATTTTAAGAATAATATATATATAAATTCATCACACCAATAATATTAATACCAAATAATGAATAAAGAAGATGGTTAACCCAAATAATGGAAATTGGTTAAAAAATTATTATACCCGAGGATTGTCTAACATCAAATGTGTTTAAACCTCACGTTTAATGGTTAAAAGTGTGATATAAATATCTTATAGAAACATATTTAGGTTTATAGCACCTAATATGATCATTTCATAACATCATTTCACCCTTTAAATATTATTATTTTGTTCCTTGTATTTTTTTGGTGTGTTTCTTTATAAGATTTCCATGTTTTCTTAATAATGGATATTATAGTAGATTGTAAGTGAAACAATAGAATAAAAATGAAACGGTATTAAAATTAATGCAGTACCATAAAATATACTTTTTATACTTTTTATGCTTGATATGAGAATGATTCATAAGTTAAAACAATAATGATGTTCGGTTAGGTCATTTTAGTGTTTTTTTATTATTAACGACCTCATTTTCTTATATAAATTAAAACCACGTTTTCAAATTAATTATAGAACCACGAATTTGAAATTTTACATATAATTTATCTTTTTTAAACCATATACATGGTTTTAGGATTAGACTTGATTTAATTAATGTAAACTAAAATCATATCGTTGCTGATGTCGGTAGTTCGACACATCACGAATAATGATTTAATTCGTTGAATAAATGTGAGATGGGAAGAAGAACAATGATGATTTTTACATGAACGTGGGAACATGTAGAAAATACTTGTTTTTTGGATCAGTAATTCTTCTTGGGAAATAGGAGTTGAGGAATGAATAATAAAATAAAAAAACTCAATGTAAAAGTATAGTTGTGTAATACTATACAAAAATTTAGCAGCCTAACGGCGACACAACATGGTTTTAGAAAAAAATTAAAAAGAGTGGGGACAGTGGTCACCAATACATAACTGAATCATAAAAATGAATTGAGAAAGAACAAGGTGAATAGAAGAACATGGTATGGAATATTTAATTCAATACAACATAAAAGAGAACATGAATGGATAAAGAAATAGTTGAGAATTTTAATACCTTTTAGATAACTCCTAGAACATGTGGGTTGGGACCTTGGGTGCTTGAGGAATCATTGGGATGACTAAAAGGGAGGTATGGTTTCAAAATCATAGTTGATGTGGAATTTTGTAAGAATTTAATGAATTAACAGGTTTGTCTTTATAGTACAAGTGATGGAATATTTTAATAATTTCTATGGGACATCTCATTACTGGTATTTGAAAAACCATGTTCTTTCCCATGGTATTTTTCAAAGGTATTATCCACATGGGACACCCCACTTCGTTTTTTTACTGTACACAAGTCAATAAGATTTATTATATCATTATTATATCATTATAGATGTCATTAACACCCCGAAACTCAAAAACTAATATTTATTAATCACCGAAAAAAAAATATTTCATAAAAATCACAAAAATTCACCCTGACCATTTATCGATGTGTAGAATTCCAAAATTAACTCCATTTTTTGAAAATAATTTTCAAAATATTATTAATTTATTTTTATATAAAATTATTCTTAATTCAAAAATTAACAATTTTAAAACAATAAATGCTTTTATATCACATTGAAAATTTAACCAATATTTAATTATCATAATGCCTTAAAAAATAAAATAATAATATAATTTACTATTCATTAGCGTCATATTACTATTCATAATACTATTCATATGGGTATGATGCTATTCACCACAAAAAACAATTTGGTTCCATCAGACACCAAATAACATAGTCAACACAAATGTAAACGACTGTTTTTTGAAATTAAAAACATAGTAGCTACAAAATAATGATTGAAGGATTATAATGAATATATATATATATATTAATGAATCATGCATTTTATTTATTTTCTAAAAACCTTGGGGTGGAACATTCAATTTAAACAATATAATATTGTGAAGGTATTTTTGAATGAATTATTAATTGAATTTTATTCCATAATAGTCCAATTTATTGAGTGATTATTCATCCATCTGGAAGGTTCTAACATTATATAGTTGAAAATTTCAAATCCATAATATATATCTTTTATATTTTCAAAAGTAAAATATAAAAGATAAATTTCACTATTAAATTAAAGGTTTAATATATTTAAATATATATATTTTTCATGATTTATATAGGGGTTTGACTGAATGTGTAAGGCCTCATGTTTTTTATTTTAACTATAATGGATTATTATGTTTTTACTATGTGAAATGAAATTCTTATATAAATTTCCATTTTTAATTTTGAAGTGGATGATTTTTTATATTTGTATCAATTAAAAATGATTTAACAGTTCATAAATAATTTTTTTTGAATAATACGAGTTATTAATAGAAAAATCCTATTGAATCATATTGGTGGAATGTAATAATAGAAACCATATCCTTGGTGGAATCCACTAGAAATTTGGTGTGGTGTGTTTAGGTCTATATACTCTTGAGCTTCATTGAAAATACTTCGTTTCAAGCCACTATGATTTTGGTGGTCTGAGTACTATAACAATTCAAATTAATCGTACAATATAATCCCATTGAGTTTCATTATAAAATTTAGTCATTTAATTATAATCTGGATAAGGAGAGCTTGGATTCCAATGGAGTTATATTATAAATTATACGGTGGGGAATAATTTTATGGTCGACACATAAATATTTCTAGTATAATTGCTGGACAAAGGATATTTTCTTAGAAACATGTAAACATTATTTTTTTACACCGCTACAATTTTTCATTTTTATTTAAGAGATTATTTATGTGTTTAAATCAAATTTCATAATGGAAACTTATTTTATTATTTAATTATTTTCATTTTAATTTATAATTATATAGTAATTTTGACATCTAATTTAGATTATTTGTCTCCCAATGACCTTAAAAGACAAATTATTTGGATAAGGAACCATCCTAAAATGTTACATATTCTATTGTTTAGGAACATTAATTCACATTCAAAGAACTTTTCAGTTTACAATTTTAGAGAGTTACAGAAAAATATCTAACATGGTAGACCCATAAATTAAATGTGGATAGATACACTTTGTATCCACTATTTTCGACAAAGTAACCATTTTAAAATAATAAACGGCTTCTCTTCGAGACACATCATTAGTTTGTTCTTCTAGATACCATTGTTTTCCATACCAATATTAATAAATGAGAAAAAAAATTCAGATCATGAGATGAGCAAAAAATCTCAATGAGGGTCACATAAATAAGGAACATTTTTAGTCCTGTGAAAATATGTAAACCTAGAAAAAAATCATCATAATGTAATATTTTCACCATTAATAAGTAATAAATAAATCTCCATAGAGACATTATTTTCCCATTTTGGTAATCATAATATTTCAATACAACCCATATAAATTACATATAATTTATAAACATATCATTGGTCATAATAATATTTAAATGTAATAAAAATACAAGATACTACCATACATATCACTCTTATGAATGAAATCTCTATATATAACAACATCCATACCAAATGGATTGGAGGTTGTAAGATAACCACATATCCTTATTTTATCACAAAACAAGCCATCTTGGGTTTTTCCTGTTACCACATGTATTTTTTTTATCAGGTAACCACCCATCAAATGTCCATGTACCAATATATAATCAACACTCATAAAATATTTCCATTATATTTATTTCACATATAAAAATTCATTTGCGATCCCACAAAATCATTTCATGATATTGTAATAGTAACTACAAATTTGAAATATTTTTCAATTCCAAAACACAAAAAAAAAGGAAATAATGGATTTATTTTCCATTATAAATACATGAAATCTTATATAAAAATTCAAATATCAAATAATGGTTACTGATGTGAAGTCATTATCGCCCTATAAATGAAAAACGTTCCTTTTATCATTTTCTAATGAATGAAAAATGATTCATTTAAAAGATTACTTTTGAAAACATTCTATAAAACTCAAGATAGACATAATATTTCCTTTATAATCCTTTTATATCCATATAAATAGATGTGAAATTTAATATCATGAAAAAAGATAATTTATAATTAAATAATTAAACATTCAATATATCACATACCACATTGAACATTTAAATCATAATCTCCTTGAATTAATAAATTTACCATAACATTAAATACCATTAGTGTAGATAAAATATTGATACGACATGTTATAATGGATGTATATACACCTTATAAAGAATGAAGCTGAACATTATCAATAAATAACACAATGAATTGAGACTGATAAGAAATTGCATTCCTTAAGTCTGTCTCATATCATTCAATCGTTATCATCCTTAACAATAAAAATTCATTATATAATTTAATTGATTAAGAATCACTTTAAATATTCTTATTTCATTGATATTTCTATAATCATGTCATTATATTTTCTTAAATTTATATGTCCATATCGGGCATTTTGTAGATATACATTACTCGTGTCGAATATGAACATTGTAGGATATTAGCAGTCCCTAAGTTCAAAATCCCATATTATCTAGAATAATACTCATTAAATTAAATTCAATTTTTATACATCAATAATAATTTTAAATCAAACAATTATGTTTATTTATAAAAAATGAACAACATTATAATAATGTAGAATTTATGCCTTATGTATGAATGAGTAACATTTTCATTTTTATTGAGCATTTTGGAAATAAGTAAATTATTGGTTTATGTTTAAATAATTATAATAATATTCTTAACATCATATTATTAACATGAATATATTTATATATATCATATATGTTATGTAGTGATTAAAAATGGTTCACATCGCTTGTGGAGGTGATAGTTCACACATACATATGAATGATGTTATCAATTTATATACATGGAATGTATGAAAATAATTCATATAATATTTTATTAAAATGATAAAAATTCCATTAAAATCATATAAAAATATCATCATTATGACCTTTCATGAGATATAGTGATGAATATTGAACTATATCTGTTAGCGATGCCGTAGTCCATTGTACAAATAATAAAAATGTTTTCTTCCCAATTGAATAAATTAGAGGTGGATTTAGGTGATGATATTAACATAATTTCATATAATTATATTTAGGATTCTAGAGTTATTTTTTCATCTTGGTTGGAGGATATTTGAATGACGTGGAAGAAGAAATAAAATATATATACATAAATAAAACTATGCATCATCTTGTATTGAACACAATTGATGAACACGATAATACATCTATGGAGGTCTTTATGCATAAACTAAGGCCTCAAGAATTAGTAGAGGGACATTGCGAATGGATTTGGGAAGATATTTTCCAAACCAAATTATATGGACCCGACCTTATAGATTAAATAATATTGAATTAAATGAATAATTCACGTAGAGGATCTTTTCAGGTTTAAAGTATTAAAGAGTAAGGCCATAAGTATTAAATTTCAAAACATTACAAAATAGACACTTCTAATCAGTTTTTTGTTTTTTTACGAAACATGAACTCTTGAAAAAAAGATTCACAACTAGTTCCATGTTTTAGACAGCATTTAATTTACTTGATCCAATACTTGACCCTATTCCACTTTATGTCCCATGAAAAACACTTCAAAACATGGGATGAACATATAAAGCTCAGAAAGGTATACACAAAGAAGGAAAAATTTTATATTTTAAAAACAACAATTAAACCATGAATAATTAATTATAAGTAATATTTTTCACCTTTTTTAAAGAAGTAAGTTCTCTTCATTGAAAAAAAGATCATTACATACCCATTTGTATCCAAAAGATTACCATAAAACACATATTAAGAATACCTAACATATAAAGGTAACATGGGACATAAAAATATTTAAATAGAATAACCATACGGTCGACATCCACACATATCACTAAATGGAATATCCATTCAGTTGAATTCCATACCCAATGCATTGGAGGATATAACATAACAACCCGTGCTGGTATTCACGGCACCACCCGTCATTTGGTTTATCACGTAAACACCCGTCAAATGTCCAAGTACCATTATAAAATCATAAGACATAAAACAAATATAAAGGAATGAAAAAATTTCCACATTTCAATCAAAATATATCACTCAAATATATTGACATAACAATTCCATTTTCATAACCATTTTCAATACCAAAAATACATAAAAGAGTATAAGGTATTTATTTTCTTTTAAAAACATTACGGCTTGTTGAGGAAGCCAAAGATCAAATAATACTAGCGGTGGAGGAAAGTTTTTTGTCACCGCTTACGTTAAAAGAAACATTCATTTTTGTCATTTAGTAAAACGTTTCATAGAAAAATATTCCCTTTGAAAAGTCAAGGGGGTTTATACAACATATAAAATAATGTCGTTTATTAAAACAAAATATGCCTTAATTAAAGGAGATTGAGATGAAGTCCCTTACCTCGCGTCCGAATTGACTCGATCGTTCTTTAATATCCTAAATAATAAACCAAGGTTAATTTTTAATTTCTTAAGAAACTTTTACAAGTTTATTATTCCTTTTATATATCTTATTATCATGTTATAAACAATATATAATCATTTAAGTTAATAACTTTCTTTTTGTCTATATTTTTTATTTGGGTCAAAAATGAACACCTTATATTTACATGTTTTCCATATGGTCAATAGTCCATTATATCCAGAATGATACTCACGATTTAAATATCATATATATCATATATATATACATTATATACATGTATTTATAATAGTACATAACATTTGGAGGTATGAAATGAAATGCACCGTTCATGGAGACGGTAAGTCGTACGTACGTATGAAAACAAATTTCATTTCTATTACTTATTTTAATGGAATTAAAACATAATTATACAAATTTATATTATAATTCCAGTATAATATCATATATAATATCATTAAATATATCCTTTATACATCCCACATAAGGTATTAACGAGTCAAATCACTTTAATGGGGCAGTAGTCCGCACTTTCTCAAATGAGATTATCATATTACACACTATGGAAACCATAACGGCTTGATATAAGTGGGAAAGTATAGAAGAATAAGGAAATCATAAAAATAATATATATCATATATAAATACAATGGCATCATAATGGCCACCATGAGAGGCGGTAAGATTTAATTGAAAAATCATCATTTCGTGAGGCGTTAGTTTTCCATCCACAGAAACATTCTGTTCTTCTTCCATTAGATGGAGTTGTGTGTAAGTGTAGTTCTAATATTTCTCATAAATACAACCTATTATAATTAGTATACTGGTTTTGTTACAAAAGAAGTGAAATAAAAAGTTTTTAAGGGTTTGATAAATAAAATAAAACAAAACAATTTACGAGAAACTGTAACCTTTAATTTGGGTAACTCCCTCTGGTTTGTAACAAAGGACTACTTAAGGGCATTATGCCTAAGGTAAGGCTTCTATGATGAGTAGAGGGATGTAGGGAGTGTAATTGGAAAGAGTTTGGACATGAAAAATGGCTTTAAAGGTGTGATTAATTGGTTATAAATGGTCTCATTTTGTAAGGGAGAGGAGGGGCTAATTAGGAAAGTGTGAAAATATTATTTTATAATTTAATGATATTCAGTTTATGATGGTCCAAAAATCATTAAGGTCGAATCTTAGATGACTCATATTCGATATAAAATCATCCAATAAGAATTGGACATGTTTTGGATAATACTTTAATCATTATAAACATATATATTTAAATAATTTATTAATGAGGTAAATACTGCATCATTATTGTGTCTTAAATAATTTAATTTATTTGATGTCTAAAAATGATAAAAAAATACCAAGATTTAGGATATCTATTTCTATTTAAAAAGAATATTTTTAGTATAAAATTGGACTTATTTAACACTATATAATAATTAATTATTAAATGATAATTTTTAAGGTCAATTTTGTCTTCAAATTAAATTTATTAATCTAAATGGAAATTTTCACTCCCATGTGGCTCAATGGGGTCCCAAAATTGACCTAATGATTCTCATGGTCGTTAAAGACTCTACCAATAAGTTTTGTACATGTGTTAAGGTAATTTTTAATTATTATAATATTCTATTTACCTTGAATTACCTTATTTACCATTAACCGCAATAAATAAAAGTCAAAAGTTACTATTCACCAAAAATTATTTTCATCTTATTGAACCATATTTTACATGATGTTAAAAACCATATATGTCGGAATTTTAAAATTCAATTAACAGAAGTGGTAAAATTTCATTGAAATGAAAAAGTCGGTTTTTTTAACTACCACTAAGTGGTTTCACTATTCATAAAAAATTAATGTTTTTCAGAAAAATACAAAAAAATCAGCCTAAGCTATATTTGACATTCAGATATAAAAAATGATGTATATTTTTCCAAGTTCAAAACATTGAAGTGGAATTCTTTAATTTAAATATTAATTCTTGTTATCAAAACAAATAGTGTGTTTTTAAGAAATAAGAACTATCAAAAGATTGACATTTGTTTAAGTCCAATTTCAAAGAGAAATAAGCTCAAATGACTAACATTGTATTAAATTGTAAAAATATATTCCAATGACACTTAAAAACAATTAAAAAAATAATATACCCATATAAATAAATTATATTAAAACATATTTTTGAATTAAAATACAATATTTTCACTATTAAAAAAAATGATCTTTATCGGAAAAATTCCAAAACATTACACATAGTAAATTTTGATGTCTCCATTATAAAGGATCATATATGGTCATATTGAATGTATTAAAGTGACCAGAACTAGATTTAAAAATGCTTCACCATTAAAAGGAGATAAATCGCCTTTTAAATGTAATGTATGCTTAAAATTAGATTCATTTATATTTTAAGCCTCTAACATTTTATTGGATAAATGTAAATAAATTTAACAATAATTTATAATCCTGTTGTAGTTATATCCATTCATTCCCACCAATACAATGTCTAGGATTTAACTACTATTTAAAATAATAATATTATATTATTAGTGTCCAACGTAAAATTCTAATGAAACTCGTTGCGTATCGGGTACGCTATCGAACATAGAAACCCCTTTAAGGAAAAATTTATATTTAATTCACAAATATAAAAATATATTATTAATAATTTACCTAGGATGTTACACAAATTGTTTTTTATGTTCTAGTAATAGGGAATAGTGTGTCCCTATTTATTAGAGTGTGGAGATGCACCATTGGAAACTCTTAAAGTATTAAATTAATATAAATTAAAATACAAATCCAAATTATTCCATCAAGAGTTATATCAATGATATGGTAAGGATTTATCTAAATTCCCTCATCTGATAATTTTTAGAATTGTATTGACTTTTTTTAATCTTAATATTTTCATTTTACTCTTAATTAGTATATTCTAATTTTAATGGTAGCAACAGTATATTAAATATTAAGGCACTATATTTTTTAAATATATAAGGTCATTTTCAGATAAATAGAATAATTATGAACTTTTAATATTTATAATATCCACATGGTAGTTTTTAAATATTTATATGGTTTCTAAATAGTTTAATAAAATATTATTTTTATAAAATATATAAATTGTCTATTTTAGAACTATTCATTTCATTGAATGTTGATTAAAAACAAACAATGATATAACATATAAAATCAAATTTAATAGAATTATAATATGCCATACATACCTATAAAATTCATTTAGTATCATAATTATATCGAATTTTATTTATTTTAATATTTTTACGTATAATTTATTTGATATTTCATTTTATAAAATAATTTCATTTATCACAATTTTGGTAGAATTTAGAGAAATTATATAATATCAAAAAAATTTAAATAAATTCACATTATTTATATAATTTTATTACCTTTCATGGTACTATTTATTATTTGTGTTATATCAAACATATAACTATATTAAATTTCATATACTTATAAGAAATGAGAGGGTGAAATGTAGTCATTTTTTTTGTTTTAATAATATTTATATATCATTCATGGAAAATGTTCATTAAATGAGTCTATAATGAAAAATTGGTGTTAAAGAATCACTTTAATTCATCTAATATGAGTTTGGATGGTGTTAGGTTAATTTTATTATCCTTAACATTTTATTTAATACTGTAATTTAACTTATTTTCCTTTAACAAATTTAAATAAAAATTTCCCAAAATTATATTCATAAAATCAAAAAAATAAGATAAGGTTTAAATAATCGTTACTCGATGATTCAAAATATAGAATCCATTTATCAAAATTTAAAATGATTTATTTTCATTTATTAATTTAAAATTAACCGCCTTTCTCAACATAAGAAATCATGTTTTTTAAAAGTAAAAACCATCCAAAGATTGCTGTGTGTTTATATCAAATCTCGATGTGAAATTACATAAAATGACATTAAATAGAATAAATAAAAAAATAGTATAATCATCCAATAAATACAATAAAAATTATACTTTAAAAAATAAATAAATTAGACGAAAATGCATCTTTAATTAAATTGCATTGATTTATCATTTTTCATTAAAATACTATTGTTATTAAAAAAATACCCTAAAACATTCAAAAATAAATTATTATATCCCTATTAAAAATTAGAATATTATTATTACAAATAAAATATTTTAAATTGTCTAAAATAGATTTTAAATGGTTCCACCATCAAAATATGGTAAAATTGAATTTTTTTTAAAAATACTTCTTTTATCAAAACAATTGAATATGTGATTATATCAGTTCTGAAAAACATATAAAATAAATTTTAAAAATTATTTTTTATATATAATATATATATTTTATTATTAATCTATATCAAGAGTGATTTTATTATTTTATGAACTCACTTATTTTCATTTAAATTGTTTTTCTAAAAAACATTTCATTTTATTTAAGTAGGGTTTTATTTTGATTTGCAATTAAATTATCAGAAAATAATTACTTATATACATGTGAAAACAATAATTTCATAAATAAATTAATATTATTAAAAATCTTATTTTTAATATCAAGGTTATAAAATAAAATTTAAATATTAATATTTTGTTTTTATATTATGTTTGATGGGGTGTATTATGTATGCTATCAAACATATAGTATCATTTTAAAAAAAGTAGCTATGATACATTATCCACACATTTGATATTACATTATAAAATTTTAATTTGGGGTATGTAACTATGTTATGACTTTTCAAAATACGTTTATAACAACCCCATATCTGAAAAAGGATTACGAAAATGATTATTCTTATAAAATGAAATGATAATAAGAATGTTAGAAGAGATAACACATACTAGGATACAGTGTACTAAAAATTGATATGTAAGAATAACTAACTAGTATGTTCTAATATAGATTTATAGAAAACAGTATAATGAGAATGTTACCATTCACAAAACCATATATTTATGATTGTTTAAAATGTCATTGATGTCATATTAGGAAAAGTAAACATATAAATTTTTTTTATGATTTGTTTCATAAATTAATTGAATTCATTTATTACGTTGAATAATAACATAAGGAAATATAATTACCTGAAAAATTTAGTTTTTATTTTTTAATTCTATTGCACCACAAACTCAACATTTTCTCAAAACTATGAGTATTCAGAATGAATCATCTTCTATATAAGTACATAATCCAAAAAAAATATTAACTATGTATTTCACATATATTGAAACAATATGCAAAACCAATATGGATATGATTAAATATGTAACGCCCTAACCCCAGTTACCCAGAGTCGGTGCATTATTTTGTAACATTGGCATGATCACAAAAGATCAATTCTCGAAAGGCTGATTAGTTTAGTAGCCTTGGAAACACTGGATACATTCATAAATGTTACATTACATCATAAAGTGAGAAATCACAGTAACATAGTATCCATAGTCCACACATCTATCCCTTTTATACCGTCCATGTAGGTCAGTCATAAAATATTTCTTCACATCCAGGGAAATATAAAACATTGAAAGGGGTGAGCGCGGATGCTTAGTAAGGATAACAATATAGTGGAAGATTTCATAAATAAACATTAACATTTAAGGAAATGTATAACTAAAACAAAATTCTTTTTGAAGTTCAACATTAGCATAATATGGCAAAAATAAAATTAAATAATGTCATTTACATACTCACATGGATATTCTACTAGTCTAATAGTCACATGCAATATCAATAACCACTTTCATATTGATGGAATGCATAATGGAAGACTATCATAACCACGTAGCCAAGGCATAGTGCCAAGACTACAAATAAGATTTTGTCAAGGCCTCATTCCAAGACACTAGTTTGCCTCATGAGACTTTCCGATGAGATTTTTTAGAAGATACTTATGTTTAAAATTGCTCATATATACTCCAGTGTTTTTCTGAAAACATCATTCAAGCTTCTGAAAAAAAAAATTAATTCTGAGACTTGTCGACTATTTACAGCCCAAGATGGGTCCACGCCCAATCCCTTCTTGTCTACCACACTCGAGAGTCAGGTTTTCTGAAAATATTTTTAATCTAGAGTTAAATATTTATACACTTGCACTGGATTTTCATATATTTGAGAGAAATATCTCTCTCTTTTTTGAAATCATTTAATTAAAGATAAGGCTTGTGGAGGAAGGCGAAACTCAAATAATTGTCACGGCGACAGAGAAGTCGTTTTCAAACCATACATACGAATTGTTTTTTTCATTTAGTAATAAGCTTCGTATAAAAAGGATTCTTTTGAATAAACATAAAAGTCAAAGGCTTTTATACACGGTATAAAAAATGTATTGTATTAAAACAAAATATGCCTCAATGAACGAATATTGAGATGATGTCCCTTACAAAGATCATTTTTTTAAAATAAAATAGATCTATTGTGTGTATTCACTATAAGTACACATAAAGAAAGTATAAATACATGATATAACATAATAATATCATGACATAATTTGAAAGTATGAGATTAACCCAATGAACGGAAATTGGGTTAAGAAGTTCCCTTAAAAAGATCATTTTTTAAATAAAATAGATCTATTATGTGTATTAACTATAAATACGCATAATGAAAGTACAAATACAAGATTCACCATAATAATATCATGGCATAATTTGAAAGTAAGAGATTAACCCAAAGAATGGAAATTGGGTCAAGAAGTTCCCTTACCTCGTGTCCGACTTGCCTCGACCGTTCTTTAACATAAAGAATAATAAACTAGAGTGAATATCTACTTGCTGAATAACCTTTTTAATGTTCATTATCCCTTTTATATCATTTATTACCATGTTATTAACATTATGTAATTATTTATGTTAATAACAGTCGTTTTGTCGATCTTTGGTACTTGAGTCAAAAATAAACTTCTCATAATTACAAGTTGTTTATGTGGTAGAATATCCATTATAACCAGAATTATATTAATGATTTAGACATCATATATATCCAGTATAGACATTCAATTATTATATTACATAACATTTAGAGCTAAGAAATGAAATGCACCGTTCATGGAGACGGTAAGCCGTATGTATGCATTAACGCTACTTTAATTTATATTTCGTTTTTAATGGAATGAAATCACAATGATATAATGTTATATTATAATTCCAGTATAATATCATATATAATATCAATTTCCCCATAATTTATACATCTCACATATGGCATTAACCATTCAAATCGCTTTTAGGGGGCGGTAGTCCGCACTTCCTAAAATGAAGATATCACGTTTACCAATAATGGAAACCATAAAGGTATGCCATAAATGAAAAATACAGAATCTTAAGTAAAAAATAAACATATCGTATATCATATATAAATATAGTGACATCTTAATGGCCACCATTGAAGGTGTTATATGAGTGTTGAATAATCATCGTTTCGTGAGACAGAAATTCACCATCCACAGAAACAGTATGTTCTTTAACCATTAGATGTAGGTGTGTGTAATTGTAGATAGAACAATTCTTATAAAAACATCCTAGTATATTTAGGATACTGTTGTTGTTTCAAAAATAATGAATAACCACAGTTTAGGGGGTTGGATAAGCAAAATAAAACAAAATAACATAAGAGAAGACATAACCTTAAAATTGGGTAACTTTTTTTTTTATTTGAGCCAAAGGATTCCTTGGAAAGAATTCTACTCAAAGTGAGGCTTCTAGGAGTAATATAGGGAAGTTTAGAGAGTATTTGTGAAGATTTTGGATGAGGAAAATGGCTTTGAATATGTGATTTAGGTGGTAGTGGTGGGGGCCTTTTATAAGAGAGGAGGGGCACTCTTGGAAAGTCATGAAATCTTACTTTATTGTATAATGAGTTTCGGATTTTAAAGGTCCCACACTTATATATTTCGACTATAAGGTGATAAGGGTTCGAAATATACTCATACAATAGGTTTTAGACAAGTTTATGTCTTATATTTTTCATTAACTTTTTATTTTATTTAATTCAATAATTAATGAGGTAATTGATGCATCATCATGGTGTCATAAATAATTTAATTTATTTAATGTCTAAAAATTATATATAAATTATTATGACGTAGGAAATCTTTTTATCTTTATAATTAATATTTATAGTAAAAATTATGACTTGTATGACCCCATTTAAATATTGTTTTAGTAAAACAACTCATGTTTGTGAAATTTTTATTTTAACATTAAATAAAAAGTTTTTAATGTCATTTTCCTACCAAAGTGGCTCCATGGGGTCCCCATGTTGACCCATTTATTGTCTTGGTCATCCATGACTCATATAATGGGGGTTGGAAAAGTTTAATGGTATGTTTCATATATTTATAATATAATTTTTACGTTAAATTTCACTAATTACCTTTAATCGCGATTAATTAAACTTAAAAGTTACCATTCACAAAAAACTTATTTTAATCCCATTGAACCAAATTTTACTTACTAATGAAACCCATTTCTGTCTTATTTTTTAAAATAAAATCACAGAAGTGGTAATGTTTCATTTAAACGTATAATTAGTTTTTTAACTACCACTTAGTGGTTTCACTATTTATCAAAAATTGAAGTTTTTCAGAACAATTTCAAAATTTCACCCTAAGTTATAATTGATATTCCGAATTCAAAAATTATGTCTATTTTAAAAAATTCCAAAAATATAAGTTTAATTAATTAATTTAATAATTAATTTCCGCTGTCACTACAAATAGCGTGTTTTTAAGAAACAATATATATCAAAAGATTAAAAATTGTTTATGTCCAATTTCAAAGTTAAATTAATTCTAATGACCACCATTGGATAAAATGGTAATAATATATTCTAATTATAATTTAAAACCACTCAATAGTATAATTTATCACTATAAATTATTTTGATTAAAAAAGTTATTTTTAAGTATTTTTCACTATTCATAAAAATGGTAAGTTCTCAGAAAAATAACAAAATTTCAACATAGGCCAATTTTGATATTCCAAATCCAAAAATGAAGTCAATTTTGAAATATAAAATATATATAATTTCAAAATGTTGTTATTACTATTCATAATGGCTATTTTGATTGTTCGCGGTGTTTTAGAATTTCAAACTTGCTTACAATGCAAGTTATTGCATTATTGAAGGAGAAGCGTATCGTGGAAGCTTGTGGTGTTACATTCTCCCCTCCTTTAATAAATTGCGTCCTCGCAATTTGATATTTTTCATCGAAAATAAAAGGTTTAAAATTGAAAATACCTTTGTGGAAAACCCACATTGTAAATAAGGTTAATAAAAATATAACTTTAAAAGAAAGAAAGAGAAGTACAAAGGTCAACCGAGATAGCCCATACTAGGATTCTATGAAAATATTGATATGGAGGAAAAAGCCCATCAAGGTCTGATGGAGAGTTGTAGAAAACTGGGTTAACAGATTGTTAACTACAAGAAAATAACAAACTTGTGATTTGTTAAATGATCATTGATTCCCCAGTTGGAAAAGTTAACCGACAACGTTTTTGTTTTAAGTTATCTTTTATAATGTTGAGAAATTTATTTAGGAGATTTACTAAGAACGTAAGTAAATACACTTACTTGTCATGTAGACTTTCATTCTTTAATAAATTTTTACTATAAACCCATCTTTCACTCCAAATGGTAAAAGAACTCAAAAATATTCTATTTATGATAATTGTATAAGGTTCCAAATATTAACACATACCATGATGAAAAATATAATTAATAACCAAGGACTTCCTGTAGGCAAGTGGTATTTAATAAAGGCATGTCGCACTATGGTTGTGGGTTTGATTCCTGTAGCTTGTCCGACACGACAGGTTATACCCCAACCTGCAGGTTGTCCTTTTCCTAAAACTATAGTATTATTATATTCCAAAAATAATCTTCATAAATGTTTTAACCTTAAACAATACTATCCAAATTTCAACATAATCCATTCCAACCATTATAGTTATCCAGAATACCTATATCCAGACATTCTCTAAAAGGTCTCTAAATTCAGAAATCAATTGTAAGATTAGATTCCCCAAACAAAGTAAAGTTTCTGTTATTGTCACATACTAAAAATATTATTACCTTCATCATATTAAAACCATAATGAAAACAACATGTACTCTAGTACAATCCTTATATATATCACATTATTCGTTATAACCAGAATATAATCCATGTTTCCAAAAGCACCAATACATTAATTATTCCACTTCAACTGTAGTAACTACATAAGATTTTCATTGATCCCTTGGCCTTTTCTGAGATAAGTTTCCCTGATGCTTAGGACATTCATTTGCATAATGCCCCATTTCCCTACAATTGTAGCATTCAACATTGATAGCCTCTTTCTTTCCCTTTCAATCACGAGCCTGGTGACCTTTTTCCCCACATTTATAACAAACTCTCATTCCTTTTAGGCATGTACCGGGGTGATTCTTCCCACAATTATCACATAATAGAAAATCCTTATTTTCCTTTTTCCCTTTATCTTTCTCTTGTTCCACCATTCTCTTCTTCTCTTTCTTTACTTTATTGTCATAAAATTTAGAGAATTCCTTTTCTCTCTTGATAGAACATGTGACTATATCTTCGTATGTTGAGAAATATTGTGATACTAGTGCTCGATGGAGAAACGGTTTTAACCCATCAAAGAAACGATCGATCATACTTGTTGGGTTACATATATAATCTGGATCATGCCTCACTAACCTTGTAATGTTAGCCTCATACATTGAGACATTCTCATCCTCCTTCTACCTCAGACTCAGAAATTGCCTTTCCTTATCTTCTCTATGGTCACGAGGGAAGTATTTTTCTATGAAAAGATCTTTAAACTCCCTCCATTCCATATTCGATTCTTCATCATCTTTTTTTTTGTGTTTTGAATCAATGGCCACCATTGATCAGCGTCTCCAGTGAGGCAGTAAACTATCCTGATAACCTTTTCCCTTTCACTACTCCCCAAGGCATGGAATATTTTCTCTAGGGAGTTTATCCATTGCTCAGCTACTAAGGGATTTTTACCCCCATTAAATGTTGGTGGTTGTTGCCTCATGAAGCAGTCTAAAATTGATCCTCCACGTTTCAGATCAGGGTGCTCTATATGAGTAAGGTTATTATTCATAACCTGAGTGAGTTGTCCCAATATGGTAATAAGTTGAGAAGCACCAGTTGTATCTCTATCTCCACAATAATTATCTTGATTAGGAGGGCAATACCTACATGGAGTGTGTGCATTGATACGGTTTCCATTCCTCCCAGTAGGCACCATTTATAACAATGGCATAAACTAGATTAGTTTATGAATTAAAATACATAATTCCATACTTGTAAAACACTTAACATAAATTGAACTATTTATGGATATAATCCATAATCATAAAAATGTTTTCATTGAGGAAGTATGTACTCATATTCCCTTCATAATGGTTTGTAAAGAAAATGATAATTATCCTAACCATATCCCTCGTGCGTGTCATAACCAAGAGTGCAACAAGGACCGTTATCATGCACCATTTTCCGTTCGAGTCTATCTCACATCGGTGTTTTTGGGCTTTACCCCTATGTACATATGTTCCAGATCAGCTTCTACCTACTCGTATCCAAATAGGGATGTATTTCTCGGAAAACTCACAAAATCTCTATAATACAAAAATTTTAAGAAGTTCTTCTATACTAATCCTCAAAGTCTATCTTGGGGATATGTGCTCTAATCAGAGTTTATCTAAATCTATCTTCCAAGGTTATTACTAAACTTCCTCTGATACCAACTGTAACGCCCTGACTCCATTTACCCAGAGTCGGAGAATTATTTCGTAACATTGGCATGATCACAAAAGATCAAGTCTCAAAAGGCCGATTAGTTTAGTATCCTTGGAAACACTAGATACACTCATAAATGTTACATTACATCATAAATTGAAAAATCACAATAAAATAGTCTCCATAGTCCACATATCAATCCCCTTCAGAATCCCTGTAGGTCAGTCATAAAATATTTCTTCACATCATGGGAAAAATAAAACATTAAAAGGGGTGAGCTCGGATGCTCAGTAAGGATAACAGTATAGCAGAAGCTTTCATAAATAAACATTCACATTTAAGGAAATTTATAACTATAAAAAACCTTTTTAAACAAGAACATCAGCAGAATAGGGCAAAAATAAAATTAAATAATGCCATTTACATACTCACATTGATATTCTACTAGTCGAAAAATCACATGAAATATCAATAACCACTTCCATAATGTTGGAATGCATAATGCCAGTCTATCATAACCACCTTGACAAGGCCTCATGACAAGACTACAAATAAGAATTTTTCAAGGCCTCGTGCCAAGACACTAGTTTGTCTCATGAGTCCTACCGATGAAAGATTTTTAGAAGACACTTCTATTTAAAATTGCTCAAATATACTCAGTGTTTTTCTGAAAACATTATGCAAGCTTCTGAAAAAAAATAACTAATTCTGAGACTGCTAGACTAATTACAGTCCATGATGGGTCCACGCCCAATCCCTTCCTGTATACCACACTCGAGAGTCGGGTTTTCTGAAAACATTTTTAAGCTCGAGTTAAATATCTATAGATTTTCACTGAATTTTCATATATTTGTGAGAAATATCTCTCTTTTTTTGAAATAATTTAAAAAATGATAAGGCTTGTGGAGGAATCTGAAACTAAAATAATTTCCACGGTGACGGAGAAGTAGTTGTCACCCTATACATGTGACAAAAAAAATTCTTTTTTTTCATTTAGTAAAACGCTTCATATAAAAAAGATTCCTTTTGAATAAACATAAAATTAAATGGGATTTATACATCGTATAAAAAAAGTCTTGTATTAAAACAGAATATGCATCAATGAAAGAAGATTGAGACGAAGTCCCTTAAAAAGATCATTTTTTAAAATACAATAGATCTATTATGTTTATTCACAATAAGTACACATAATGAAAGTACAAATACATGATATGACATAATAATATCATTACATAATTTGAAAGTACGATATTAACCCAAAGAACAGAAATTGGGTTAAGAAGTTCCCTTACAAAGATCATTTTTTTAAATAAAATAGATATATTAGGTGTATTCACTTTAATTACACATAAATAAACTAAAAATACAAGAATTGACATAATAATATCATGACATAATTTGAAAGTAGGAGATTAACCCAAAGAACGGAAATTGGGTTAAGAAGTTCCCTTACCTCGTGTCCGACTTGCCTCAACCATTCTTTAACCTACTGAATAATAAACTAGAGTTAATATCTACTTGCTTAAGAACATTTTTCATGTTCATTATTTATTTTATTTAATTTATTACCATGTTATGAAAATTATGTAATTATTTATGTTAATAACGGTCATTTTGCATATCATTTATTCTTGAGTCAAAAATAAACTTCTCATAATTACAAGTTGTTTATGTGGTAGAATATCAATTATATATAGAATTATATTCATGATGTAGATATCTTATATATCATATATATCCAGTATATACATTCATTTATAATATTACATAAAATTTAGAGCTAAGAAATGAAATGCACCATTCATGGAGACGGTAAGCCGTACGTACGCATGAGCGCTACATTCATTTCTATTTCGTTTTTAATGAAATGAAATAACAATGATATAAAGGTATATTATAATTCCTGTATAATATCATATATAATATAATTTACCCCATACTTTATGCATCCCACATATGGTATTAACGTTTCAAATCACTTTGAGGGGGTGGTAGTCCGCAATTCCAAAAATGAAGATATCGTGTTTACCCTTAATGGAAACCATAAAGGTATGCCATAAATGAAAACTACAGAATATTAAGTAAAACATAAACATATTATATATCATATATAAATATTTGACATCTTAATGGCCACCTTTCAAGGTGTTATATGAGTGTTGAACAATCATCGTTTCGTGAGGCAGAAATTCGCCATCCACAGAAACAGTTTGTTCTTTAACCATTAGATGTAGTTGTGTGTAATTGTAGCATGAATCATTATTAAAAAAACATTCTAGTATATATAGGATACTGGTTTTGTTACAAAATAAATTAATAACAAGAGTTTAGGGGGTTGGTGAAGCAAAATAAAACAAAATAACATAAGAGAAGACATTACCATAAAATCGGGTAACTCTTTTTTTTATTTGAGCCAAAGGAATCCTTGAGAATAATTATGCCCAAAGTGAGGATTATAGGAGTAATATAGAGAATTTGAGAGAGTATTTGGGAAGATTTTGGCCGAGCCAAATGGCTTTTAAGGTATGAGTAAGGTGGTAGTGGTGGGTGTCTTTTATTAGAGGAGAGGAGGGGCACTATTGGAAAGTCATGAAATGCTAGTTTATTATATAATGAGTTTCGGATTTTAAAGGTTTCACACTTATATATTTCTAGGATAAGGTGATAAGGGTTATAAATATACTCATCCAATAGGGTTTTGACAAATTTAAATCTTAGATTTTACATTATCTCTTTATTTTTTTTAAATCGTTAATTAATGAGGTACTCGCAGCATCATCATGGTGTCATATATAATTTAATTTATTTAAGGTCTAAAAATTATAAAAAAATTATCATGATGTAGGATATCTTTTTATCTTTCTAATTAATATTTTTAGTAAAAAATATGACTTGTATAATCCCAATTAATATTTTTAGTAAAACAACTCAAGTTTGTGACATTTTTATTTTAACATTAAATAAAAAGTTTTTAATGTCATTTTCCTACCAAAGTGGATCCATGGGGTCACCAAGTTGACCAATGGACTGTCATGATCGGGAATGACTCATCCAATAGTTATAGAACAAGTTTAATGGTATTTTCATATTTTTATAATATCATTTTTACCTTAAATTTCACTAATTACTTTTAATCGCGATTAAATAAACTTAAAAGTTACTATTCACAAAAAAAATTATTTTATTCCCATTGAACCACATTTTACTTCCTAATGAAAACCATGTATGTTGGATTTTTGAAAATAAAATCACAAAAGTGGTAATGTTTCATTTAAATGAAAAATCAGTTTTTTAACTACCACTTAGTGGTTTCACTATTCATCAAAAATTGATGTTTTTCAGAACAATGCCATAGTATCACCCTAAGATATAATTGATATTACAAATTCAAAAATGATCACTATTTTAAAAAATTCCAAACATATAAGTTTCATTAATTAATTTTATAATTAATTCCTGTTGTCACTACAAATAGCGTGTTTTTAAGAAACAATATATATCAAAAGATTGACAATTGTTCATGTCCAATTTCAATGAGAAATTAATTATAATGACCACCATTGGATAAAATGGAAAAAATATATTCTAATTATAATTTAAAAGAAATAATAATTATAATGTATCACTATAACTTATTTTTATTAAAAAAGTTGTTTTTAAGTATTTTTCGCTATTCATAAAATTGGAAGTTTTCAGAAAAATACCAAAAATTCAACATAGGATAATTCTGATATCCCGAATCCAAAAATGAAGTCCATTTTTAGTATAAAATATATATAATTTCAAAATGTGGATATTACTATTTATAATTGCTATTTTGATTGGTCACGGTGTGTTAGATTCTCGAACTTGCGTACAATGCAAGTTATTGCATTATTGAAGGAGAAGCGTATCGTGGAAGCTTGGGGTGTTAAAAATAGATCTATAAAAGTAAAAACAAATATATGATAAAAAATAAATTAATCTCCAAAATTCAATATTGACACCCAAAGATAAACATAGACCATTAAATAAATAAATATCCGTAAAATTCTTCAAAAATAATACAAACTATTATTGAAACCCAAAACATAGAATAATTTGATCACATAATCCACTAAGGTAAATTTTATCAGTTATCTCAAAATAACATCATCCACTATTATGGTCTCAAACTAAAATGTATTTAACCGAATCAAATAATCTACATTATTGGGTAATCATTTCAATAAATCACCTAATTCCCCATAACTCGACAACAAAAATCATATATTCATTCAATAAATAAATAATCCTTAACTAATTAAATCAAACAACATAGAATTCTATTTTATGTGATCGTATAATGTTCCAAAAATAACAAACATTATCCATTTTAATATCAAACCCTTAATACCCAATTTCATTTCAAAATAAATAATAAATTCTTCTTAGAAATCAGAATTTCCTAAAATAATCATAAACATATAGCACTAAGTCGTTTGAATAATGAAAATAAGTCATACTAATCAGGGACATCACGTATTATAGTGGTATATAATATATCCTAACCACACCTCAATTGGGGGATTGATTCCTACAGCCTTTTCCAATATGATGGGATATAACCATTCCAATTGGTTTTAATTTTTTGAAAATTATATAAATTTTATAACATACCAAAAATATTATTATGAAAAAAATAACCATAACTTGTTTTAACCTCAAAAGTTATTCCGGACCTCACATTTTCAATTCCCAATTCTTATAACCCAATATTTTCTCAAAGGGGAATATCAATAGAAATACTATTAGTCAACTTAATAATAAAATAAAGACATAATGGTGTTTTATAATTCATTTAACTTGTTGTCAACATTAAATTTATCAACCCCTGCTGATATCCCCAACTCATAATAAAACATCCTAATCTCAAAACATGCCTAATCCTTCCTCTAAAACCAACTATAAGAACCTCTCCGTTAACATTACATATTATAGTGTTTTTAAAATAGAATACAAATTATAGGTTATTTTAAGATTAGATTTTATGTTAATTAGGAATAAATCTCACAAGGTTGACCCATACAATAAATTTATACTTTATACTTGGTATCCAATATTTCCACCAAAGATCCCTTTTAAAATAAAACACCACTTCTCTTCGAGACATATCTTCAATTCATTCATCCAAACAAAATCATTTTCAATTCCTATAAAAATACTTGTGAAAAACAATACAAAACCTGGGATGAGAACAAAATTTTAATAATGTATATATAAAGAAAGAAAAATGTTATACATTGTATAATTGGTAAACCATGAATACATTATCATATTGAAATATTTTTCAACATTAATAAGTATTAATTAGTTCATTAAAAATGATCATCATTTTTTTATAATAATAAGATTAACATAAAACCCATTTCAATAATATATAATGTATAATGTTATCATAAAACATAATCATACTTAAATGGAATAAAAATACAGTAGACTTCCAGACATATCTTTCTTTCAAATAGAATACTGATAAGACCGACTTTCATAACAAATGAATTGCTTGTTATAAAGTACCCACCCATCCTTGGCGAATCACGAAAACACCCATATTTTGATTATCACATAACCACCCATATTTGTGTTATCATTAACCAGATTTCAAATGTACAAGTACCATTAAATAATTATAACAAATAATATACTATAGTTATTAACATTTCTCTCATGAAATTTCATTTGCAAAAACAAGAAATCATTTCATTATATAGAAACAGTAAATCCAATTTCAAAATCATTTTCAATAAAAAAATCCAAACAATAGAATAAGGGATTTATTTTCCATTTAAAAAACATTAATTATTATAGAATAGGTGAAATATCAAATAATGGTTACGGCGAAAGAGAAATGTTTTCGTCATATACAAGAAATACACTCCATTGTCATTTTGTAATGAAAATAAAACACTTCATATAAAAAGATTCATTTTGAATAAATTGAATGAAATAAAATATTGACATAAAATTTCCTTTATAATCCTCTTATATTCAAATAAATAAATATGTAAATTAATATCATGGTGAAAATGATTATATGATTAAATTTTTAATTATTCAAGGTATCCCATTAACCATTGAATATTAAAATATTGATCCCCCTGAATAAATAAATTAACCAAAATAGTAAATAAAATTATTATAGATATAATATGTATATGAAAATTTATATAAGAATTATATGAACCATGAAAATTAAGAAAGGTACAATTTATCATTAAATGCCTAAATGAATGGAGATTAAGATGGAATCCCATGCCATAAGTTTGAATCTTCACATAGAATATTTATTTTCTGGAATAATATTCATATGTTAATTATTTATTAAATAAGAACCTCTATAAACTATATTATTCATTTTATATGAATATTACGTTGTCATAAGAATTATTTATTTATTTATGTTCTCATTTGGTGTTTTGTCAATATTTGGGACTTTAGATGAAAATGAACATGGTATGGTGTCAATAGTCCATGATGTCATAATTCCATCATCTGAAGAATGATACTCATGAAATATTTATCATTTATATACATAAATTATACTTTTAAATCAAACCATTATGTATTGTTTTATGAAATTATCACCATTATAATCATTGAGACGGTACGTCATACATACACATGAGTAACATTTCAATTTTTCCCTGATCATTATAGAAATAAAGTAACAATTATTTTATCATTCCACAATAATAATAATAATAATAATACTTGAATAATATTAATCATTTAAATATACATATACATATATATATATATCATATAAGTGATGTGGTGAATAAAAAACGATTCACATCTCTTCATGGAGGTGGTAGTTCACATGTACACAAGAACGACATTATAATTATTATGATAATTAAAAATAAAAAAGTAAATGACATATTATTGTATTATAATGATAAATATTTAATAAAAACAATATACAAAATTATTTCAATAATTCTGACTAGTCCAAAGATAAGGTAATGAAAAAACAAACTATACTGGTTAGTGAGGTGGTTGTCTGTCGCTCACGTGAACAAAAGGATCATTTACCATTTGATGAAATTGGATAAGGATTTAGGCGGTGATAAAAATATAATAACATATCCCTATATTTAGGATCCCAGATTAATTATTTCATCATGGATGGAGGATATTTGATGTTTGTGGAATAATAAATAATATAGAAATAATACAAGAAACCAATACCTCTTATTCAGTAGATCACCATTAAAGAACACATTAACACATCTAAGTAGGATGTTAGAATGAAAATAATTCCTCAAGAATGTGGGGAGGTATTTGAATAAGGGGTTTGGAATGATCTTGTCCAGGAAAAAAGTGCATCATGTGTTTGTAACAGGGAAGAGTTGATAAATTTTAATAAGAGAGGGGTGGGGAACCGTTGGAAACTCATAAAATATTAAATTAATGTTAGTTAATATTTATATCCAAATTATTAAAACTCTAGTAATGTAGAAGTTACAATTATTATAGTTTGAAATCATACCATCCAAAAAAATTTAGACATTTCATGGTTTTTTCTAAACCTTATATATTCAATTTAACCTTAATTAATATATTTTAATTTAAATTATAATAACCATATTGTCAATATTAAGAGGCAATAAAGTATACTTATATTAGTTAAATTTCTATTAAATGGAATATTTTTTATCTCGAAGACAACATCATATCAATTTTTAAATTTTTTAAATTTTTTTGATTTTTAAATAACATAATAATGTTATATTTTATAAAAATATTTATATTATACATTTTAATATTATTCATCTAATTGAATATAAATAAAATAAAAAAGAGAGATATAAATTCAGAAAATAAATTTAATAGGAATATTTTATTCCATAGTCACCCTAAAAAGTTATGGATTTTCAAACTGAATATGAATTATATTTAATTTATTAATTTTTATATCATTTAGTTGATATTTCTCATAATAAAATAATTATAGTTTCACTATTGTGTCATTATTTATGGAAATAATATAATTGAAAATAATTAAATATAAATTCTCATTAGGTATATAATTTTATTATACTTATGGAAATTATTTATTATCGATATTATACCTATTTTTCAATATATTAAAATTATTATACTTATAATAAATATTAGGGTGACATGTGGTCACTTTCTATGGTTTTAGTAATATTTATAACAATATCTGGGAAATTAATATATTAAATTCATATATTAATATCCTTAGGTGTTAAGGGATTAATTTAATTAATTTAATTTGTGTTTTTTCATGTATATGTGTCAGTTTATTATCCCCATCATATTATTTACTAGCCAAATTTATCTGATTTACCTTTAAGCGAGGTAATTTTTTATACAAACGTTATTTTCCTTAAAATCTACGAAAATTGAAGTAACGTATTTACATAATATTTACCCAAGAATTACAAATATAGAAATCATATTTCAAATTTTAAGATACCTTTGTTGCAGAAATTAATTGAAAACTAATATCAGTTGTGAGAACATGAGAACATGTTTTTAAAAAGTAAAAACCGTAAAATGATTGAGTTGTGTTTATATCGAATTTCAATGTGAAATTACATAAAGTAAACAATGATGGATTAAATGATATAAAATTAATATAATTATTTGTAAACACCAATAAAAATGAAAATTTACCATAATAAATAAATTCGATGAAAATGAATCTTTGAATTAAAATATAGTAATTTTTATTATTCATTAAAATATTATAGTTATTGTAATAAAAAAAAAATTACCAAAAGGAAATTTTGATATTCCAATTATATATAAGATGTTTATCTGGACAAATATAACATATAAAAGGGTCAAAACTATATTTAATATGGGCTCTCCATCAAAAGGTGGAAAAAACTGTATTTTTTTGAAAAATACTTCTCTTTCCAAATAGAATAAATATAGATGAATTCTAAACATCCGGTTTAGTATATTAAAAGAATATTTCATTAATACAATTCATTAAATGTGATTTTAATATTTTATAGACTCACATATTTTCATTTGAAATTCTATTCAGGAAAATATTTTATTTTATTTTAAAAGGGGTTTTTTATTTACAATTAATTGTTTACAAAAGAATTAATTACATATATGTGTAAACCATATTATCATAAATTATTTATTATTTTTCATTCTCACAAATTTAGCAGCTAGTTTATAAGGTTACATTTAGTTAGTAATATTTTTTTTCTCTTACGTTCGATGTGGCGTATTTTGTACGCTATCGAACGCAGTGTTACTTTTTAAAAAACCCAAGATATTACAATTTATATGTTTACTTAATGTGGTTTAAAAAATATTATCCATAATAGAAACCACACAATGTTGCATAAATTGTTTTCGTAATTACATTTTTATCTATTTTGTCATTTAATATTTCTTGTATATATTTTTTTATTTTTTTCATAGTTATGAAAACCAGATATTTTATAATTTTCTACAACATGTGAAATTATGTAATATATATATTTACGTGTTCTATGATAATGGAAACATATTGAGTTTGTTAGATTTTTTTATATCATATTTAGTGATTAAATTATGAGCACCAAATTTTATTATATCATTTCAAGTTTATTTGATTATTTTTTTTGACATTATATTTAATTTATCTAATAATGATATATATTTAGTCACGTATAGTTATATTTGATTATATGAATTGCAGTGAAAATTAATCTATTTTTACAATAACTGAATAATTATGTATCAAAGGGTAAATGGATTATTTAATAGAGTATTAATTAGTATGGGTTTATTGGTCCACATTAAAATTTAGTGTGATTGGTTATCAAATGAATGGTTTAATTTACATTATAAATTATTCTCTACCAGGGGAATATGTTATAATTATTTAAATTAATTTTATTGATGTGATGTTTTAATAATTAATTATATTTGATGATATTTAACAATATTAAATTTATTCAAGGAATATTTATAATTAATAAAAAAGTATTTAGTTAATTTTTTGAAACATAAATGAAATAATAATTTTACACATAAAATATGTTTTAAATGGTCCATATAAAAAATATATTATTAAATAATTGTCACAATTATAGATAATTTTTGTGTTCATTTCAAATACTTATTGACTTGTGTTTATTTTTTGTGGTATATTTTACATTATTGGATAGACATAAATATTATTTTGTGGATATTTCATTCACATAATGGGAGTATGGTTGTTTATTCAGGATGTTGAAAATATTAATCATCAATATATGATTTCTGGTTTTATTTCTGATTAAGATTTATACCCCTATACAATAAAAATAGATGGATTATATATGTGATCTATTCTATCATTTATATTATATATACATGAATTTAATTAAGAGATTGAGCTATTGGATTTGGGATTCCCTACTTGGGAGGGGGAGAGTTAAGAAGAGTGTTCAAATGGACAATGTTTATACTAATGATTATATACTGTAGAGTTCTAAAAATGATTTAGTGTATATAAAATGTCTATTATAATCCTATATTACTATAACCCACTATAAAAATATTGGGATTTGAGTCCAATTATTTGGAGTATGGTTTCCAAACCCTAGGGTTAGTTATATTGTTAACATATTTGCTTCATTAGGTATTACTTATGTTTTCTACCCCCCCTAATTTATTTAGTTGGTTATAGAAATTTTTTCTCCATATATTGATCATATATTTGAGGGTTTAGTTCTATATCAATTAATTTTTAGTCATGATAAGGAGTCATGTATTCTGTTTAAACAATGTATAACAAATTGAAGAAAAAATTATCAACAATAATTGTGGAATAGTATGATTAATTTTGTAATATGTGATAATATTAATACTAGGATAGATATTCAATATCATTAAAAGTTATGATCAGTGTTCGTCATGAATTTTCTAATATGGGATGTAAAATTACAGATGAGAAACACAATTATATATATTTATATTGGTTTTTTACATATATCCATGTGTTATTTTCTCTGTTTATAAGATTTTGTTTCCAATGATGATTATTTTATTATATGGTTCAATACTAAATTTATTAATATGATTTTATTATAGACCAACATATGTATACCATGACTGGTTATTATTGATTTACCAATATTTCAAATGATATTTTGGATAAAATAAGGAATACAATGGGGGGTCAATTAGACTATTCATGGATAAAAATAAACAACATCAAATTCTATTTATAAAATATTTTTTAAGGAATTACCATTGTTTTTACTCTAATAGTGTAACACCCCAAGCTTCCACGATATGCTTCTCCTTTAATAATGCAATAGCTTGCATTGTACACAAGTTCGAGATTCTAACACACCGCGACCAATCAAAATAGCAATTATGAATAGTAAAATCCACTTTTTGAAATTATATATATTTTATATTTCAAATGGACTTCATTTTTGGATTTGGAATATCATAATTAGCCTATGTTGAATTTTTGGTATTTTTCTGAGAACTTCCAATTTTTATGAATAGTGAAAAATACTTAAAAACAATTTTTTTATCAAAATAATTTATAGTGATAAATTATAGTATTGAGAGGTTTTAAAAAATAAATATAATATATTTTAACCATTTTATCCAATGGTGGTCATTATGAATAATTTCACATTGAAATTGGACATAAACAATTGTCAATCTTTTGATATATATTTTTTCTTAAAAACATGCTATTGTACTGACATCGGGAATTAATTTTAAAAATTATTAATTAAAATTATATTTTTGTAATTTTGTAAAATAGAAATAATTTTTGAATTCAGAATATCAATTATAACTTAGGGTGAAATTTTGGAATTGTTCTGAAAAACATCAATTTTTGATGAATAGTGAAACCACTAAGTTATATTTAAAAAACAGATTTTTCATTTAAATGAAACATTAAAACTTATGTGACTTGATTTTCAAAAATCCGACTTACATGCTTGTCATTAAGATGTATAATTTGGTTCAATGGGATTAAAAGAAATTTTTTGTGAATAGTAACTTTTAAATTATATTAATCGCGATTAAAGGTAATTAGAGAAATTTAAGGTAAAAATGATATAATAAAAATATTAAAATAACTTTACATTTGTTTTACCCCTATTTTATGAGACATGGACGACCAAGACAATCCATGGGTCAACTTGGGGACCCCATGGAACCACTTTGGTAGGAAAATGACATTAAAAACATTTTATTTAATTTTAAAATAAAAATGTCACAAACATGAGATGTTTTACTAATAGAATTTTTAAATGTGGTTATAAAAGTCATAATTTTTACTATAAATATTCATTAGAAAGATAAAAAAAATTCATACATCATGATAATTGTTTTATAATTTTTAGACATTAAATAAATTAAATTATTTATGACACCATGATAATACAACGATTACCTCATTAATTAACGATTTAAATAAAATAAAAAGATAAGGTAAAATCTAACACATAAACTTGTAATAAACCTATTAGATGGGTATATTTCGAACCCTTATCACCTTATACTATAAATATATAAGTGTGGGACCTTTAAAATCCGAAACTCATTATATAATAAAGTAACATTTCATGATGTTCCAAGAGTTCCCCTCCTCTTCTCTTATAAAAGGCCCCCACCACTACCACCTTACTCACACCTTAAAATCCATTTGACTCGGCCAACCTCTGCCAAAATAATCTCTCAACTTCCGTCTCTTACTCCTAGAAGCCTCACTTTGAGCAGAATTCTTCCCAAGGAAGCTTTAGGATCAAATCAAAAAAAAAATAGTTACCCGGTTTTAAGGTAATGTCTTCTCTTATGTTATTTTGTTTTATTTTTCATGTCCAACCCCCTAAACTCTTGTTATTCATTTTTTTTGTAACAGATCAAGTATCCTAAATATAATAGGATGTTGTTAAAATAATAATTTGATCTACACTTACACACACCTACATCTAATGGTTAAAAAACTTATTGTTTCTGTGGATGGCGAATTTCTGCCTCACGAAACGATGATTGTTCAATACTCATATAACACCTTCAAAGGTGGCCATAAATATGTAACTATATTTATATATGATATATAATATGTTTATGTTCTACTTAAGCTTCTTTATTTTTCATTCATGGAATACCTTTATGGTTTCCATTATGGTTAAATGTGATATCTTCATTTTAGGAGGTGCAGACTACCACCCCCTCAAAGTTATTTGAATCATTAATGCCATATGTGAGACGTATAAAGTATGGGGTAAATGATATTATATATGATATTATACTAAATTTATAATAAAAATTAATATCATTGTGATTTCATTCCATTAAAAACAATATATAAATGAAAGTAGCTGTCATACTTACGTACGGCTTACCGTCTCCATGAACGATGCATTTCATTTCTTAGCTTTAAATGTTATGTAATGTATAAAATAATGTATATACTGGATATATATGATATATATGATATCTACATCATTAATATAATTCTGGATATAATGGATATTCGACCACATCAACAACTTGTAATTATGAGAAGTTTATTTTTGACTCATGTACCAAAGATCGACAAAATTACCGTTATTAACATAAATAATTACATAATGTTCATTACATGGTAATAAGTGATATAATTGGGAAAATGAACTTGAAAAAGATTCTTAAGCGAGTAGAGTTTATCTCTAGTTTATTATTCATTAGTTTAAAGAATGTTCGAGGCAAGTCGGACACGAGGTAAGGGATCTTCTTAACCCAATTTCCGTTCTTTGGGTCAATCTCCTACTTTCAAATTATATCATGATATTATTATGTCAAATCTTGTATTTGTACTTTATTTATGTGTAATTATAGTGAATACACATAATAGATCTATTTTATTTAAAAAAATGATCTTTTTAAGGGAACTTATTAACCCAATTTCCATTCTTTGGGTTAATCTCCTACTTTAAAATTATGTCATGATATTATTATGTCCTATAATTTATTGGTACACTCTTTCTGTGTACTTATAGTGAATACACATAATAGATCAATTTTATTTTAAAAAATGATCATTGTAATGACTTCATCACAATCTCCATTCATTGAGACACATTTTTTTATACACAAATTTCATTTATACGGTGTATAATCCCCATAGACTTTTACTTTTATTGAATAGGAATATTTTTATGCGATACGTTTTTACTAAACAACAAAAGGAATGTTTTTTCTTACGTATGCGGTGAAAATGACTTCTCCGCCGCAGTGACCATTATTTGAGTTTTGGCTTCCTGTACAAGGCATAACTTTTTTTTAAATGAAAAATAATTACAAAGTTTTAATTTTGTTTTATTTTGGTAGTGAAAATGGTTTTGAAAATGTTTTTATTATATCAATGTGTTGTATTGATATTGTGTGATTGAAATGTGGAAATGTTATTTTTACTTTATGCATGTGTTATGTGATACGATTATGTTATGGTTATTATATGTTTAAACCTTTTCATATGAGGAATTCATTGGACTTAACAAGTGACGGGTGGAGCCCACTATAGCTCCTTGATGCATCAGTAGTTCTCATGACACAAACTAGTGTCTTGGAACGATTAATTGAAAAAATCTTATTTGTGGTCTTGACACGAGGCCTTGGCTACATGGTTATGATAGTCTGGAATTATGCATTCCATCATTATGAAAGTGGTTATTGATATTGCATGTGATTATTCGACCAGTAGAATATCCATGTGAAGAAGTAAATGGCATTATCTCATTTTACTTTTTCCATATTATGTTTAAGTTCATGTTTAAAAGGCTTTTGTTTTAGTTATACATTGCCTTAAATGTTTATGTTTATTTATAACAGCTTCTGCTATATTATTATCCTTACTGAGCATCTGAGCTCACACCTTTCAATGTTTTATTTTTCCCAGGATGTGAAGAAATATTTTATGACTGACCTACAAGGATAGTCTGAAGGGGGTAGAAGTGTGGACTATAGAGACTATGTTATTGTAATTTTTCACTTTATGATGTAATGTAACATTTATGAATGTATCTAGTGTTTCCAAGGATACTAAACTAATCAGTCTTTCGAGACTTGATCTTTTGTGATCATGCCAATGTTATGAAATAATTCACCGACTCTGGGTAACTGGGGTCGGGGCGTCACAAATAGTGTAGAAATTTTATTTTTTTAGGCACATGGTATGGGGATTCATATTATTTTTCAGTCAATTATGTGTGTGAGACTATTTTTTTAGAATAAATAATTACATAGTGTATAATATTTTTTCTATAAATTTTGGCTGGTTTTTAATTTTAATATTTCCTTGAGTGTCACTCATCGTAATCATTATACATTTGTCCCTTACAAAATAATTTTACTATAAAGTGTTTATAATGGATGAAATCAAAGTGGGTTGCTGAATTATCCCATATGCATAACATATTAGTTATAGTAATGAAAAAGGTTAATTTGAATTATATTTTTTTGTTCTATATAACACATTGTATTTTTTTTATTTATTCATTACTGTTTATTCAAATATTACATATTCTATTTATACTAAATATATATAATACCATGTAAAAGGATAAATCAGTATACACTTTTTATAATGTTCCCACTAGAGCCTCCCATGTTTACTTAATTATAATATGGTATATATACGTTATGGATTAGAAATACCATATATTTTTTTTAATATTAAATGAATATTATGTTTTATAATAGTTAAATTTCTCTCAATGTTATAATGTTTTTCATCATCTTTTTTAAATAATGTCCAACATATAGGATGAAAATCATTAGAATTTAATGATAATCTATATTTTTCGAGTTAGGTGACCATGTATTATTATTTTAAAATGTTTTTAGAGTATTAGGGATATTGTTAATGTACAATGTAATAGGTATGGATTAGTTAATTGGAATTTTACATTAATAAAGGTTTTTTCTTTATAAATTTATCCTTATAATGTCCCAAGATAAAAATTATTTCATTCATGAATAATATAAAATATTCTAATGGTTTATATTTTATATGAATAACCTTATTTAAAATAACCAAAGAATCAATATAATCTATATGGATTAATAGGGATCTATCATAATATTTTTTAATACTCGGTGAAGGCGGAATGTATAAAATAATTACTTATTTTTTTATAATTGATTGTTTAAATTGTTTGAGGATATTTTAGATTTCATTAAAATTGATTGTGAAATTATGTAATATTTTAATAATTAAATAAATATTGGTGACTTAATTAACCATATTTAGGATATTTTTTATTTAATTTATTATTGTTAATTTTTCTCACGGGGTAATGATTTTCGAGTACAAATATGTGTTGAATGATTTGTTTATTACAATGAAATTCCTATTATACTAAAAAGGATATTATTACAATGAATTATAATTTAAATATGCTTAAATTTTTTTACAATGTCAATAAATTTTAAAAAATAATGTTTTGCTAAAAATTTAATGAAATATTATCTTGGAATTCAATTCATAGTCTATTTTTGGAATTGAAAAATTGATTCTTTCTTTTGGTTGTGATGTAATTATTATAAGTTATTATTGGGTAAATATAAAAACTAATGGGGAATTTATATAAACTAAAACACTATGAAATTATATTTTTACAGAAGAAACCATTTGCTGATATTTATAGGGTTATATATATTGCGATTGGGTTTTAATATTTTAGAGTAGTGTATTGGCACTAGATTTATATTTATTAATGAACATACTAATAATGATGTGTGTCATTTTTATTACGGAATTTTGAATGAGTATTGTCACCCATTTTGAATTATTGTATACATGTGGCATGATTTTAATTCAAGTGATATTCTATTGAATAAAATTTAATATGGTAGGAAATATAATTCGATATAGAATTATTATATTATTCATATTCAATAAATTAGAGTGATTATTGATAATGTTTTACTATTGTTAATTAACTGTTATCTATCTCATATAATGGTGAAATATGTTCCATAAAACACTCATAATAAACCTTATCTTATGGAGGATAGGTATAAACACACAAGTGGAAGCTGATAATCTTCATAATAATATGATTACAAGTTTCATTAATATTTTTAAGGACAATCATATTTTTAAGGTATATTATAACACCTTATTTTTTGGTGTTATTTTAAATTTTTTGAAAAAATTAACTTGTGAAATTAAATGGTTTTTTAATTTATTTATTTTTATTGATAGATTGATTATATATAAAAATATTCAATGATTAATTATCACCATTATGTTTAAAATATATTTGTAAAATACATTTTGATAATGTTTTAAAAAATATAATTGAATATGTTTAGTGGTAGACCAACACTACCACCAAACCTTTGATGGAATTATGCTTGCACTCTAATATGATAGTGAATTTAACAATTATATTATCTTACCCTTTAATAATTATATAGATATGTATAATTCATTATGGTTTTACATGTACAAAATTATTGTGGTATCCATGAAATTTCTAGTGGGATCTACATATGTCTAGTAAGTTCCATATAGATTTTAATAGATCTCTAGTTTATTTGTAAGGAACCATAATTTGGTAGATCACACACTTGGTTTTTCTAATAGTTCCATGTGGGGTAGGTTTGTTTGATTATTTCCCCATAGTCTCATTTCCATCCAAACCTCACCCTCATTTAACCATTATATACAATTTTATTTTCATGTTTCCATCATATATAATTATGGTAATATCACTTATTCTTCATCATTGACACTTTTATTTTCTTTTTTATATTAATTTAGAGTTGTTTTTGAGGAGTTTTTTATTTAAAATTAAGTATGTCATGGGTAAAAAAATTCAATTGATTATTTTTATCATTTCAGGTTTGAGGGAGTGAAATTCAAGGTAATTTCAACACTTTAGACCATTATTTTGTTTCATTATTCCATATATAAATTTTTTCATTGAAATTTTCTATTTGTTTAGTTATTTTTATATCTATGGGGATATAGTAGTTATGGATATGATAAATATAATTAGTGTATAATAATGGTGACCTACTAAAGAGTTTTAGAAACATATATAAGATAGATATGATGGTATTTAACATTTACTATTTAGTTTTGACTGATAAAAATTAAATAAAAATATCAGTATATAGTGTAAAAATGTTGTTTCATTATTATTTTAAATATAATTGATATCACATGTAGTTCTTATCATATTTATTGAGCTGGTAATTTTTTTTTGAAAGTATAAAAATTTAACTGGGATTATAATGTTTTATAGACATTGGTAAACTATATATCAATAAAACCTGTTTTTGTTTAATTTAATGATGTTCAATATACATATATATTATTTCTACATGAATATATACATAGAGATATTTTTGAAATGATATTATTTTTTATATATTATTTTTTATTTCACGTTATTATAAGATTTTGTAATGGGTTTTTAATGGATTAATTATAGATAAATAATCAATAATATTCTTATATTGATCTAATTGTTTAATTATGAAGTTTGAATAATTAATTATAAGGATTTTTTTCAATATTTTAAATTCAATTTGACAATGATTGGTTTTTTTAATTTAAATTTTTTGTTAGTATTCATGATGATTAAATTTCACTTTGGGAAAGTCTGAATGAAATCATTCACTATTATTTTTGGTCTTTATATCCCAATAATTTTTTTTGTTATTCCATTTTAATTTCACAACATGACTTATGAAATTTATGATGGTGGATTATATAAAATATAGGAGTTGGTATTGTTTACAAGGATAAATTTTTTATGTTTTAATAGAATAGTTATATTCGATTAGAATTCATATTATGGGATCTAATGAATATTATTGGTGGGGTAGAGAAGTATATAAATAGATTAATATTAATGGTTGTATTTGATATCAGTGGTAATATTGCAATTAATGAAGGTAATGATTTTATTTGGACACATTTATTATACTTGCCATGTGAATTTTCCTAGATTTGGTGTAATGGGTCTATAAAGTTAATTTATTTAAATATTATTCAAATATTTTTCTAGGACACATAGTGATATTTTCTGAATTTTGTAATTATTATTATGTTTTTTGAAGTACCATTGGAGTGGTTAATGGTTATTATTTGTTTTCAATCATTTATCATAATGAATACAGTTATGAAATATGTTATTTTAGGTTATAAGGATTTATTAATGTTGTTATGAGAGGATTTTTAGTGATTTTAGGTAGCTAAATGGGTATTTGATGTAGATATAGATTTCGTGTTGTAGCTAATTTTCATCTTATTCAGGATGAATAAAATTCATCTATCACTTTATTAAATGTAAGTAAATATTTCATAAGAATAATTATTTCTACATAAACAAAATTTTATATTTTGATAATGTTTATTCTGGTATTTTTTAACATCATACAAGCCCCCATGGTTATGAGGAAATTTTATTATAATTCGAGTCATGTATAAATAATCATCAAACATGAAACTATATACATCATATGGAATCTTTTTAAACATATATATAATTAGAATATGCATGAATACTTTTTATATAAACATGTTTTGTGTTGTGTATCTATGAAGAAATTTCTCTGAGGAACTCAATTCTCTACATACTCATGATTACTACTAGATGTGATGTAAATATTAATTAATTAAAAATAATAATGAAATGAATAAGATTATATCTTAGTTATTCATATTGAGATAAAACAAAAATATTTATAATATACTTAATAATGATCCATGTGTGAAATAAAAAACGGTGATAAATAAAAATATATAAATATTTTTTGATGGTACCATTCACCAATGTTTTTTATGTGTATAAAAATAGAGATTATTATTTAATAATATTAAGTTTTTATCTCTATATTTTCTTTGTGATGATGTTTTTTACTAGTTTAATTCAAGTGATAATTTATGTCTGATTACATAGTTATTAGTGTTGTGACTTCTAGTTAATATTTTGAACTAGGATAATTGATCAAAATTTAGTAACTGTTTATTTATATATGAATATGGATATTGGTTTTATATGATTAAAGAATAGTATAAATATTCTATTTATGTAATATTTAATAACCATTTATTTTTTATCATTATCATAATAATCTTGCTTCTTGAGTTCCTTTCTAAAATTTAAATTTATACTTAATTGGGAAAAATGAAAATAAGGTATATTTTTAATTGTACATGGGAAATGAATTTAAATATAGAAGGTATTATTTTTATGATCATGGTATATAATAATTTAGTAAAATAAAATATGGGAAAAATATCACCTGGTATGATTCTATTGAGAAAAATATAGAGTGGTATGAGGTGGAAAATATTTTTAATGAATTATTTTAACACAATATTTTGTGGTTTTCAAATATATCATGATTTAAAATAAATATAAATAGGTTGTAGAATTAATATATATCAATGATGTAGTTATATAATAAGATTTTCTCATTCATGAAGTTTACATACCAATATCCACATCTATTTTAGAAGATGGTATGTCACTGTATCAAAGATTATATTAGAAAATGATATATATATATATATGGACATTAATTACTTTATAGAGTAATATTGTTTTTAATAAATATTCTAAAGTCTTGTAGAGGAATATAATTATCTCTTATTGTTGATGAAACCATTTTTATATCTAGAATACACTCTGTAGTTTTTATATTTTTGAACTAATTGTGTTAACCATCACAGTTTTGTGAAACTCTTGATAATAATAGTTTTTTCTTATGATAATACTATGTTATTATATAATATTATTCTCGTAGTGGAAAATCCATTTTTGGTGAGACTATGTAGCCATTAAAATGGGTTGGGTTCCCATAATGGGGCTAAATGATGAAAAATCATTGTATACTATACAGCTTAATTTTCACCAAAGAATAGTGTGTAAAAAAATTAAAAATTTAAAAAATCCAAATTTATTAGTTTCTATGGGATTATTTAATTTTAAAAAGATAATAAAAAAGTTATCTATTAATTCTATGTTGATTAATATGATCATAGGGACAAAAATTTGTATAACATTCATATTCCCTCAATATAATCCATTCAAAAAAAAGATAAATCTTAGTATAAGTTAATTTACTAGAACCGTTTGAATATATTTAGTTGATACATTATAAAAGATTCCATATTTAATTGCTTCCTTATCTTTTATTGATTGAACATGATTTTATATATTATATATCTATTGGTTTTCCACTCATTAAAGGGAAAATTCTAATGAATGTTATTGATAAATTTTATGGGTACGATTATTCCATAGAAAAAATAATAATCTAAGATAATTATAAAAAATGGGTTATGAAGATGTTATGGGACATAAATTATCTAATTATTTGTATGATAATATTGAGAATGACATTAATGGAAATTTTAATTTCCATGGGGGAATAGTAAAATCCCACCTCATCCCATTAGCATGAGAGGGTGGGGGAATGCTTCTTGGCCATAAATGATGTTCCCAAGGTGCCAAAGGCTGGAAATACATGATGAGGGATTCTAGAAACAATTGGGGATCACTTTTCCATTGATACAAAACCAACAATCCAAATGATCGACTCTAAAAAATCTACATGATGTGTGTCCAAAAAACGACCAACTCATACATTACCTTAAAGGAACCACATTATTTTACAATACATCCGAGAAACCAATAAATCTAACAAAATATCTACGTAATATGGAGAAGACTAAACAAGAAACCCAAAATAGACCAAGACACACTCTAATTCTAGACGCCACGCTCCATGCTCTAAGCACAACAACATCTCCCAACCATCACCACTAACCACAATCAATGAGATGCTTTTCCTTTACCAATGTCCCGAAATTCGACATCTACAAAAACACTAATATGACAAAGAAGGGGGTGAGTAATAATACTCAGTAGTTTTTCCCAAAATGACCTCCAACCACATTCCACTAGTATAAAATCATTACCAAATTTATATGGGCAGTTTATATAAAATAATCATATTTGCAACCATTACCATAACCTAAACACACCCTTACCAAGCCACCTCACCCAAACCAAGAATCTCAAGGTAAAATTAACAAACATTTCACCATATCATATCAGAAAAAACAATTCTATATTAGGAAGAAACACACAACAAAACAATCATTATAGAGGGACATCCACCCATCTCATTCACCCTATTCTTAATTAGCGATACTTCCTCACAACTACTCATAATGGTGGTTCTTCCGACTTCTACCCATCACCATTTATATTAATACATCGTGCCCACTTCCATGATGGTGGTTCATATGACCACAATACATCACCTTTTATAGTGATACTTCCCACTCCCTTCCTCAAAACAAACAGTAGCCATAACTAAACATATAACCCTCCAATACCACAACAATGGGAAAATAAAAATTCCCATAACATGCCAACCCACATAAATAAATCACCAATTTAATGAAACCATCCTAATATATTTTCCATGAAAATATCCATATTGAATAAAACAACCTATTTATTTAAAATTATTTTCAAAAACAATTTCGTAAACAAAATCCAAGTAACAAATTTTCAAATCATCATTTTAAAATTCAACAATAATAACATTCACCTGTGAACCCCCTTTTTCCAAAATCAAGAAAACATAACCAAAGTAACTTCTAACTAATTTCTCACATTAATATCACAATTAATTTCTACCCCAAAAAATTAATTGTAACCAAATCCGCTAGTTCTAACCATGTGGAGTCAAGAGAGAATCCACCTACCTTTTGGGTAAAGGCGAATTCGTCCCACAAGAAACTACACCTCAAATATAGCGAATGGACCACTGAAACCACTATAGATACCCATAACTAATAACTAAAAGACATAAAATCAACACCTAAGTCCACCCTTACAATATATCTACTTTCAACGGATGTATATATAAAAAATAGAGTTAGTAGGAGAGGATGATCTAGAATAATCCACAATGAAACCAATAGGAGAAACTTAACTTGATGAAAACCCATTCAAAACCACCTTGAAATCCCTTATATTTTCTCCAAATAATAACGGGGGTGACCCTTCTTCTTTTGAGAACCCGAAATCCTAAATGATTATTGAGTAGATTAATAGTTGGTGTGAAACAAGGCACCCCGAGGGATCCCAGATTTAAAAACCAAATTTTAATGTGACCGCATGGTTAGCCCTCACAGTTTCAAAAATCATGTGAAAACCATGTAGAAGACACTTCCTCGAGGAGGAGGGGGGGTTCACATGGATTCCTCACACGTGTTGGAAAACCATGTGTAGGCCATGCGAAGGAAACTATCTCCCCTTCAGGGTTTCCTAGAGATTCCACATGGTTTCTCCTAAACATTCTCAAACAATGTGCCCTTTGAAAAGTATCCAAACATATTCAAAACCATTCAAAACTCTCCCAAAATCATTCCATGCACTTTAAACATATAAAATAGCATAAAAAGGCTACATACCTCAAACTGAGGGTGCTACATTCTCCCCACCATTGTACCTTCCATCCTTAGAATGTAGGGAACCATTACTTGTCCGAAATAGCTCGGTCCGTTGCTCAACCATCTATTCCTCCTTCCCCTAAGTCTCCTATTAAATCCGACCATAATGCCACAACAAAATAACTATACATATTATTTTACCACGTAAGACGTTCTCTTGCCTATCCACAATCTGCGCTAGGAAATGCACCCAAGAAGCTTCAGGTTATAGCTGAACATGATCCCAAGGAATCACATGGTCACTATCTGGTAGATTATTTTTCAACTGAGACATAGGAAAAACAATGTGCACCAAAAAAACCATGGTGGAAATGCCAAACTTTAAGCTACATTTAAAATCCTCTCACATATCTCATATGGACCAATATATCATAGGGATAACTTACCCTACATCCAAAACTGATGATGTCACAACCTTGGAGAGATTCTCAAAAACACGTGATCACCCACCTCGAAGGAAAATGGTCATCCACAATGGTCAGCATACGATCTATGATGACATTGATCCATCTACATCCTCTTCCTGATCAATATGATCTTTTCCATTGTTTCTTGGACAAGGCTTTGTCTGATCATCGATGTCTCACCCATTTCCACCCAACATTGTGGAGACCGATAAGGACGCCCACAAAAATCCTCAAACAGATCCTTATGTATCGAATATTGTTATATATTATTGTTGGAGAACTCCACCAATGTTACGTGAGCCTCCCATGAACAAGAAAAATCCATCACACATTCCCCTAAAAAATCCCCCAAGGTTTGTATAGTACTCTCACATTCCCCATCCATTTGATGATGATACACCATGCTCACAGTAAATTGTGTCACAAAGGCTTTCCAAAAGGATTTCCAAAAAAGAGATGTGAACCTTCGATTATTATCTGATACAATCTAAACTAGAACACCACGAATCTTTACTACCTCCCAGATATAGATTTTGGAGAGTTAATCCACTATATGAGATTCACAAAATGGGACGAAATGGGCCGACTTTTGGAGTAGAACCACTATCATGCATATGGCATCGTGCTTCTAGACTGTTCATGGGATACAAATCACAAAATCCATTGATATCTTCTCCCATTTACACATTGGTATATGTAAAGACTATAACATTCCTAATGGCCACTAATACTCTTCATTTACTTGCTTGAAATTTGAGAATCTCAAGGCAACCCCAACCACCTCTCTTTTCATTCCAGCTCACCAAATCTGCGCCATCAATGCCTTATACATTCTCAGAATTCCAGGATGGATTTCCCAAATGGAGTGATGATAAGACCAAGAAAAAGCTCATCCAAACACTAAAGTAGTACCACTACCTTATTTTGAAAATACAAGACGAAATTCCCATACGATTCACACATATCAATGGTATCCCCAACATTGATTTTTTACCTCATCTCCACACATTCTCAATCAGATGCATAAACCTCATTAACCAAACCAACCTTGTTAGGGACTAATGAAATTAGAATGAGGGATGCTCTTTCATCCTGTTACTCAAACTCCAACCACATGTTGGCTATGAACGACATCAACTGCCACTGATCTGATTCTTTTTTAACAACATGGTCGTATGATTTCCTACTTAATGAAGATATTCTTTAAAGCTCCTCTTATCAGAAAACATTGTAATTTTATCACCGAAGAAATAATGTTGCATCATTTTTAATGAATGATCCACTATTTCGAAATCCAATCCTTCTATTGGTTTATTATTCTCATGAAACCTCAAATATTGTGATCTTAATACAACTACATGATACCCTGCATGGGAACACACCACAATATTGATCCTAACATGTCACAATACACCACGTACCATATCCCTAGTATCAGAAAAAAGAAAAATTGGTGTTGATGTATGGAGATCCTTTAGCTCTAGAATGCATTTCGGACACTGCACATCCTATTGAAATTGGAGGTTCTCCCCTGTCAAAGTCATATTCAGTGAAGTCAATCATGAAAAATAAAAAAAAATTGATAATACCCAAGTAGACCTAGGAATCTTCATATCTCAAAAAAATTCATTGGTGATTTCCATCAGTTAAAAACATCTAAATTTTCTATATTTATTAAAACACCCCTCTCAAAAATAACATGGTCATGGAAATGAACCTCTTGTATCCAAAATTCATTTTTTGAAAATTTTACAGACAACTTATGATCCCTCATGATCCCCAACATGAGCGACAAGTGCTACTCATGCTCTTCAATTGTCCTCGAATACTCCAGAATATCATCCACAAATACCACAACAAAGAATCCAGATATCTTTGAAATATCATATTCATCATTGCCATGAACGACACCAGTTCATTCGTTATACTAATGGTCATAACCACATATCTGTAATGTCCATATCTACTTCTGAAATATATTTTTAGGAATAAATTATTTCCAAAACCATAGCTTATGATATTCTAATCACAATTCAATCAGTGAGAAACATTGATCTCCCATCAAATGGTCCAAAAATCATCCATCCATGGAAGTGGATATCTGTACTTTATCGTAACATGATTTAGTATACGATAGTCAATGCATATCTGCAACATTCCATCTTCCTTATTACTAATCTACACTTGTGATTCCCATGGAGATGTACTAGGACAAATAAAACCTTAGTTATATAACTACTCAAACAACACTTTTAGTTCTTGTAATTATACTGGTGCCATCTGATAAGAAAGAAGTGAGATAGGGCTAGTCCCCAAAAGGAGATTATTCATAATCTCAACTTCTCCCATTGGCAGTAACCCTAATAAATCGATGAGAAAAACATCCATAAAATGATCCACGACTACTGGAAGATCACTCTTCTCAATACCTTCCACTACTGTGAATGAAAATGAACCTAAACCATACGATATCATGGCAAAAAGTAGTTCAAACAAACCTGTCGCACCCTGCTTCTCATTCTTCTCCCCTATTAAGAGATTTCTCACGCTATCTTCCATCATGAAACTAATTTTTCATCCATAACAGTCAATGTAGACCATAAAAATTGTCAAACAATCCATTCCTAGGATAATATAATTCACATCCATATAAAGAACTGAAAAGACCCACATCAACTTGGCCTCATCTAGAAGTTGACAACATGATCTACATAGGAAAGCTCAAAACTCATTTTAACCTAGAGGAGATTGATGTTTGAGAACCTTAGGATCCATTTATACATTTAAACCAAAGAAAGCAATGACGCCAGATGAAATAAAATAATGGTAAATACTCGTATAAATGAACACTTTCATCAATGATGAATTAAAAATAACTATACCTCGCACAATGGATTTTGCCGACTGGTCATCCACCACAACCTGTTATGATCCCAAAAAATGATTTCTTTTTATAGTATGTTCCATGCTTCTCAGTTGAGACTTTTCCTGTGGACTCATTGTGTACCTAGAATAACCATGATGGACTTGGTTCTATTGATGAGGTGTAAACTGCTGCTCTTGTCCTGTCGAGGCATACAACCCCTCCGACCCCTGAGGAGTGTCACATACACCCAACAATGGAGAATTCTGAAAATACTGATAAAGGTGCCTAATATGCATACAGTTAACCATGATGCTCGAGGATATTCCATACACTCCCTCTTGATGTGGTTTTTAGAACCACACTGAAAACTTCCCTGATTACTATTTGGCTTCAGAGGAGGATTATCCAATACAGTAGTTGGATTCTGAGTCATACTCCCACCTTGAAAATAAATGTTTCTCTTGCGATTGAACTCGGTGTTTTGTTTCCCACTATTCCCCACAGGTACCAATACACATACTCCACTAGTAGCCCCACAAGATTCCTTTTTTTCCACCATGTCCCTATTCACCATCTCTATAATATAATCTATACACAGCACTATTATCTTGGACAGAATTTCCAGCCTGAAAGCATCTTCAAAGATGCTAGATTTTGATGTTGGAATACCCACCTCCTCATGTGAAAACCTCATTATGTTCTTAAACATAGACTCATACTTTTTTACCGAAAGGTTATCATGTTTCAAATAGATGAAATCCATTATGTTCTGAATTATGAATGGATGTGGGTAGAATATTTTGTTTAACAATTCTTCAAATCCAACCCATGTCATAGCTTGGTCTGTTCCATCTTGTACCGACAACTCCCACAACTGAAGGGCAATATCTTCCAACATATAAATGTCCAACATCACTTTCAACTCTACCAGTGTTCCTAAGAATTTGAATATCTTTTTAATTCTATTCAACCATTCATTTGAAATTTCGGGAATTGAATATCCCATAAATATGGGTGGATTCAAATTTTGAAACTGAACTGCATAATCCAAATTCCATTATTCATCCTCTTTATTTTCACTTCCTACTTCATGGAAGGCTTTCACTATACTCTGTAGTAGCTTTGGGTTCTCCTGGCACTTAGTTGTTGTAACACCCCATGATTTTCTAAAAATAAATTGAAATGCATGAATCTATGCTTAATTTAGATATTTATAACTAGCCATTAAAAATAACTTTACTACCACAATGTTTTGAATTTCTAGATATTGTAATCTACAAATGTGTTGAGTATGTTATTAGGGGTCAGCTGAAACCAAATTTTTTTTTTGAATAGTAACAGACACAAATGAATAGTAATATGAATAATAATATGATCCTACTGAATAGTTAATTTTATTATTATTTTATATTCATAAGGCTAAAAGATAATAACATCTTGGTTAATTTTTCAGTGTGGTAAAAAAGTAGTTGTAGAATTTTAACTCTTAATTCCTAAATTAAGTATGAAATTATTTAATATTTAAATTAAAAATATTTAGAAAATTAATTTTCAAAAATGGATTTCATTTTTGAATTCTACACATCGAAAAATGGTTATGGTAAATTATTAGGATATTTCGGAAATTGAAGAATTTTTTATGAATAGTAGAATATGATAAAATACGATAAATGCTAAATACTTGATTTACTGCATCATAAGTGATGAAAGGATGATGTAATCCCACATGTTCCGAACTCACTTTCCATTATTACTATTTGGGGTCACATGAATTATGATTATTCTTAGTCTTTAGCAAAATATTATAATAATTATTAAAATAATGAAAAATACCCCCTCCCCTCCACTATAAATACCACCATCACTCCCCTCTTCCTCCCACACCTCTGAAGCCTTGATAATTGTCTAATTTATTCACAATTACCTCCCCAATATTCTTTCCCATGACTTAGAGATTTTGGTCTTACCAAAAGACAAAAACCAAATCCATTAATGTGGATCTCAAGGAAAATAGATCAAGAGGTAAAAATCCTCTTCTATTTTAATTATTTTCATTCATTTTAGGTTTTCTCTTCCATATCCTTGGGATTATGACGGGATATTTCATTAAATATTCCCCCTTACCTTCCATATTATATTTGAAATATGAGATATCCCCTTACTATCATCAAACTATTTTTATGAAATTTTAAGAGATGTCGTTAAGCTGCCTAATTTCAGTGAGAAATTTATCATGCTTTCATTAATTTTAAGATTCATTTATTTTCTTCTTCTATCCACACATACTCTTAACCAAGAGGCATGAAATCTCCAGAATCTTGAATATTCTGGATATTCTCATATTCATGTAAAATTCATCCTCATAATTTCTCTCCTCTACTTATGCAAGGAATTAAAAATAGTGTCCGTGATGTGTCGAATTACCGACATCGTGGATGATGTGATTTAACATTGAATTTATTCCATCATGTCTGGTCATATAACCATTTTTAAGGTTTAACTACGTAATAATATATGTATTATGACCCATCCATGTTTCTGTAATTCTTTTTTACTCATGGTTCTAAATTAAAAAATAAAATGAGGTTGTTGTTATCGAAGAACCACTAAAATGATATAAACAAACGCCATTAATGTTTATACATATGAATCATCCCCATATAAAACATCAAAATGATAAATGGTATAATTTATGGTAATGGAATTATTTAAATACCATTTCATTACAATTCTATTGTTTCACTTCTAATCGACAAGGAACATCTATCATGAACCAATCATGGAAATCATGTAACGAACTCACCCAAAATAGTGCAAGGAACAAAATACTTACAATTAAGGGGTGAACCATGGTTATTAAATGAACATATAAGATGTTATAAACATTAAATGGTTTCTATAAGATAATAATAACACTCTTTTTGAAAATTATATAGGTTTTTTAAACAAGTACGAAGTAAGGAAAGCCTAAGGTATGTGAATTCTTAACCTGATTTAAATTCTTCGGGTTAACCTTCAAATTCATTATTTATGTGCTATTTGAATTTTTTGTGTGATGATTTCAATCGATATTATGTTTTATTATGTGTATTTACAGTATATGTACATACTCTATCCACTCTATTACGTATCTCTTCAATTGTGTGATATTTATATGGGGATTTTATTTAATTTTTTTTTACTTTCTGTATTAAAAAATTCCAAAGTAATTTCTTTATTCTATTATTCATGTTGTATGATTGTTTTTTGGTTCATGGGAATAATAAATAATGAAGGGTCAGACATATATCTCCCTCCAATTCATTGGGTATGAGAATTTTGGATGTCGTCCATATGGTTACTCCAAATGAAAATGTGATGGTTTCACAAAGTATGGAAGCTGTGGGGGTTACAAATTATAAGGTAGCCAGGAATGGTTACAAGATTATGTAAGTAATGCCAAAAGATACATTTAAGATTATATTTATGTTATAATTTTTTTGGATCTTTTTTAAACCACATGTTACACAATGTAAGTATATATGGGTGACAAGAATATCTTTTGAAAATGTTTTCATTCGTTACGAGTATTCATGGACTAATGTGTTATTTCCTTCTTTTTCATCCCTTTCTATGAATTTGTGCTCATCCCAAGTTGTTAAATTATTTTAACAGGTTAATGGATGTGTATGAAAAATAATTCGGCCATGTTATCCATGTTAAATGTTGAATAATTGTCAAGGAGTCTTGTTTTATGTTTTAATGTTTTATATTTTGAAAAAAATGGAATCTTTTTTATGGTATCTACTTTGTAGTTATGTGTAATGTTATGAATGTATTGTCCTAATTCTCTAATGATCTATACATGAAGAGATCCTCAATTTAAAAGTATGTTTTTTCTTGAATAAATTTAAGATTATTTATGTAATAAGGCTGGGTCCTTATAGTTGGTATCAGAGGATGGTTTAGATAACTTTAGGGTTTAGAGTGATATTAATAGAATACCATAAAAGATTTTCATTCTATGTTTAATTTCCAATGTTATATAATTTAAAGATTACCATGTTCATTCATCTAATGCTTGTTTTTCTAGAATGGTTGTCTTCATAAGGAACATTGATGCTCAACCGGAAAGGCACCGACACAATGACATCCTTTTGGAACTACATCCTGGAATGGTTGGGATTGGAACCAAGAAGATTCCGATAGTAATGGATTATCTAACACATGAAATAAATTGTGGTGGAATCCATGCAAGAGAACCAATATATGCACTACAATGGAACATGAAAGTAGTGGAACATTTTATGGGAAAACATCTTGCTGCATTTGATGGATATTCTGACCCAGTTAAGGATGAAGGATGCATCAAAGACATTGAAAAGATATTCGATGTTATAGTTTGTTCATAAAATAAAATGGTAATTATTTACATTTATCATTTTTATGGGGAAGCTGGCCAGTGGTGGTCAATGGTGTAGTATATCAGGGGTAAAATAAATTTTGTTTCCTTAGAGTGGGAATAATTTAAAATTATTTTCCTTGAAATATATTTTCCTATGGTGGTGTGACATAGGATGGAGAAACAATTCCACGAATTGAAACAGAAGGAGGAAGATTCATTGGTTGTGTATGAAATGAACATCACCCGACCTGTGAGCTATGCTCCATATCATATTTTAGATCTTGATATCAATATAAAAAACTTTTACTCAGGATTGATGCCTAGCTATCGAAGTGAGTTGGCCTCCAGTGAATTTAAAAGTTATGAGAAACATGTCTGATGTGATGAGAGGGTAGAGATGGTGTTTTGTGATGATCACATGCATGTTGGAAACAATGAGAAGAAGTGGTCCAGTTGGAAAGAAATGGGTAATAATCAACCAAAGAAATATGATGGTAAGAAAATCCTATTTCTATTTTTTGAAATGTGTGGCATGAAAAATCCTAGGGAATGTCTTAGAAAAACTGGGAAGTGTTTTAAATCTGGTAAGTTTGGACATACGGCCCGAGAAGGCAATGAAAATGATCCGAAGTCTAATTTGGATAAGCAAACTGTAAGTTATTTTAAATGTGGTGAGATTGGTCACTATGCAAATTCTTTCCGAAAAAGAGATCTGAATGATTCAAAGAATCCATACTATAAGCATAAAAGTGTAGTGATATCCTTTATGACTACGCTAGTGGATGTCGGGACATCCCTTGAAGTTGTATCAGGTACATTGTTTGTTCACTCAAATTTTTCTAATGTTTTGATTGATACGAGTTCTACACATTCCTTCATATCTGATAAATTGTCTGGTAAATTGGAAATATCACCTCAACAAATGGGACTCGAACTTGTTGTTCAAACACCAGGGGGAACTGTTATAGAAATGAGGAATTATAAGAATCTTTTTATTGTGATCTTTGGAAAGACATTACCTGCAAACCTTGTTGTTTTGCCCATAGTCATGTTTGATGTAATTCTAGGAATGGATTGGCTTTCTGATTGTCATGCAAAGATTACCTTTAGAGATAATGAAGTTGTTTTCAGAAAGATTTATAGTTTTTATAAAATACTGAACCCATAAGGTTGATAACAAATTAGGAAGCTGAGAAACCATTGAATGATGGAAATGAATGTTATCTTGCTCATATTGTTGAAAATAATGGAATTATTCAAATTAATTATGTTCTAGTAGTAAATGAAAACCTTGATGTTTTTCCTGATGAGTTACTCAGTGTCATAACTAATCGATAAGTTGATTTTTCAATTGAATTTGTTCCTGATACTAATCCAGTTTCAAAACCCCCTTATCATATGGCTCTAATAGAACTTCTTGAATTGAAAAATTAGTTGCAGGATTTTCTTGAAAAAGGCTTCATTCATCCTATAACATCACAATGGGGAGCCCCTATTTTGTTTGTTAAAAATAAAGATGGTTCCATGAGACATTGATTTTATTTTATGGCTTTGAATAACATCATTATTAAAAACAAGTGTCTTTTTCCTCATATTAGTGACTCGTTTGATCAACTTCAGGGTACTCAGTACTTTTCCAAAATTGACTTGAGATCCAGATAACATCAGCTGAAGGTGAAGGAGGATGACATCATGAAAACAACCTTTCTTATTAGTTTTGGAAATAATGAATTTTTAGTTATGCTGTTTGGATTAACTATTGCACCTCTTGTATTCATGAATCTTATGATTATAGTATTTCATGAGTTCTTGGATAAGTTTGTGGTTGTATTTATTGATAAGAATATGATTTTTTTCTAAAAATAAAGAGGGGCATGAAAAACATCTAAGGGTTGTATTACAAACCTTAAATGAAAAGAAACTGTCTGGAAAATTCCGAAGGGGTGATTTTTGGTTGCAATAGATTTCTTTTCATGGGAACATTATAAATAAGAATGGAATAAAAATTGATCCTGCAAAAACAAAAGTGGTTGATGAATGGCCAAGACCCACAAATGGTATAATGATTCTTAGTTTTCATTAATTAGTGGGTTATTACCAATAGTTTGTTAAAAACGTTTCACAGTTATCTATCCTGATAACTAATTTAACATGGAATGGGGTTAAATTTTTTTGGACAGAAGAATCTGATGTTTTTGTTTCATGAATTGAAGATGAGTTTAGAGAATGCTCATGTTTTCACCTTGTCTTCTCAAAATGGTGATTTTGTTATTGTAGACGCTCCTTTCGTCACAAAATCTAATGATTTGAAAAGGGGAATATCAGAACTCAAAGTGATTCAACCTTTGGACAAAATATCAAAAATTGACAAAGGAATGAATAAGAAGAATGTTGCATAAAGGTCGCGCAAGTTCTATGATGGTCGCGCAAGTACACTTGCGCACCGAAGTGGTCGCACAAGTACACTTGTGTGCCCCAGAGGATAACCGCCTAGGGTCTTCTCCAGCCTATAAATAGACCATGTGGGCCCCCCATTTGGAGAGGAATTTTTTCTATAAACTTAGATTTGAGCTCTCGGTGCCCTAGTCCATTATCAAAGCTTCTAAAACACTTCTAAGTTAATTTGTTACCTAGAACGAAAGATCTAAAGAGGAGAAAGAAGGCCTAAGTGTTGAAACTGATCAACACTTGCACGCCTAAGTGGCCAGCCCTTAAGGGAAATGGCCACACTTGTGCACCGCCTAACTCTTTCAATAGAACTTTCACTCCACTCTTCTAGAAGAACATCAAGAGGATTCTAATGGCTTTAACCAAGAGTCTCCCAAGTATTACCCTACTAGTTAACCATCGTTCAGGTACCCATGTGTCGCACATGTATACCTGCGTGACCAGAACATGCGCTCCCAAGAAGTACATGTGCGCCTGCCAGGACATGCACGCCCCTGCATTTTTGGGTGCCCTTCTTACCCATTTCACCCCTCATAAGCCATTCCACCTCTCATATTCAAGATTCAGTCTTCAAGACACTCTTCAATGCCATTTATGGCATTATTTATTTATTTTACTTCCTTATCTGAAAGTAATTCTGTGGAATATCTCTCAAAACCTAGTGATTTACACATCTTTATGTCACTAAAGACTGAGATTTCATTCATTCAACCTCATCCTTTAAGATGAGGGAACTCATTAAATCTGGGCATCCTCCTTAGAAGTAAGCCCCAACCATAATTCTCTTAACCTGGTCCTCCTTTTTAGGAGTAAGCCCCAGTCCCCTAATTTGGGCATCCTCATCAGGAGTAATCCCCAACCATTAACATCATTAATATGGGCCTCCTCTTTCAGGAGTAAACCATAGTCTTAATTCCTCTTAACCAGTCCTAATTTACCATTGATATGTTATTCCGTCTCAGGAGTAAAAACCCAATCATAAGTCCACTCCTAATTTGGGCCTCCTTTTTAGGAGCAATCACCAAGTTAGAGTATTCAAATCTCCGTGAAGAACATATAACGTTATGGACCATGTTCCTGGATTTCTTCCCTGAAGTAAATCCAAATCTTCATTTATCTGGGCAGTCATACATACATAAATCCCACCTTATTTCTTATGATTTCATCTTTCATGGCACAATTGTTTGATTTTTACCAATACCTCTTGTTTCTCACACCGAGCATGAGTCATGTGAGCTTAAAGTGTAAATGTAATTATGACATCCTTCTTTGAGCCATCAATCATAAACATCATACTACCTTACTCGAACTATGTGGGTTCTAATTCCTTTTCTAATCAAAGGATACATAGGTAGTCTATCTGCGTGTTCGATCCCAGTGACGAAATAATCCATGTCCTTCTGAATGACAATAAATATCATGTGCCCCACTGAGTGGATTTAAAACCAGCATGGTCATCATAATGACCAAGAGACTTTTACATATCAAAGGATACCATTGACAAATAATCTCTAACAAATACAGATGATTCTCTATTAATGAAGAACATTGAATACATATAAAAGAGTCTATAAATTTCTTACATATCGATCATTGATTGTCAGATCTAAAGGAATGATCATTTTATACTTGGTAATGTAATAAGGATTCATGAACAGAACTTAAATTTATAAAGAGAGTCCCGGAGTAGACAATAATTCCCCTCAAAAAGGTGTGATGAGTCAGAACTCCCATCCTCTCGACCAATGAAAATTCATAAGACTCATCAGTCCACAATCTAATGATCACCTACATTTGGTATGTAGGTCCAAATGGATGTGGAATCATTGGATGTTTCTTGTTCTACAAACAAACCCGTTAGAAACCGATTGGAATGTTTTAACCTTCAATCAAGGAAGTCATCCCCGAATTATGAGGGAAACAGTTATCTACAGTGATGCATCTTTGAAGGTACATGGTTGTGTTTTGATGTAAAAGGATCAGATAAGTTCTCATGCTTCAAGGAATCTATAACCTCATGATTTAAATTATCCCACCCTTGATTTATAATTGGACGATGTGGTTTTTTGCTTTTAAAATTTTGAGGTATCATTTACACGGATCCAAATGGAAAATATATAGTGACCATAAAAGTGTGAAGTATATATTCAATCAGAATGAATTAAACATGAGGTAGAGAAGATGGCTTGAACATTTAAAGGATTTTGATTGCACGATCAATTACCATCATGGAAAAGAAATCAAAGTGGAATATGCCTTGAGTCAGAAAAATCATGCATCATTAACCATGTTACATTTGGAACATTATACCTTGATTAATTATTTGATGAATTTTTTATTTTACGTTGTTGGTGTAGGGAATACATCTGTTTTGTTTCTGGTTTCAGTGCAGTCTTCAATGTCAGACAGAATTAAGTGAGCAGAGGAGGAAGACCATGAGATACAGAAAAATGTAGAATTTTTTAAAGTGGTTAAGTTGATAGAATTTAACCTTGATAATGATTATATTTTATGATTTGGAAAATGTTGTGTCTTCCTAGTGATTCTTAGTAGTAGAATGATTTGTTATGAAAAGCTTATATTTATCCATTTTTTATTAATCCTAGAAGTACTAAGATATATAGAGAGCTTCAAGAGTATTACTCGTGGGATGGAATTAAAATGGATATTGCTGATTTTACCATCAAATGTTTGACATGTCACCAGGTTAGAGCATAGTGGTAGTTACATAAGGGGATGCGTCATCCTTTTCCAGTGTCAGAGTAGAAATGGGAGAATATATCCATGGACTTTGTGGTGGGACTAACAAAGACATCTCAAGGTAACAATGCAATTGGGGTTATTGTTGATCGGCTAACAAAATCTGCACATTTTTTTCTATTCGATATACAATTTCATTGGATCAGTTTTCTAGATTTTACCTTAATGTGATTATTAGGTTACATGGAGTTCCTATTTCCATTGTATCTGATCAGGATCCCAGGTTCACCTATAAATTTTGGAAGGGAATTCAGATGTCGTTGGGCATAGAGTTAAATTTTAGCATAGCTTTTCTTCCTCAATCAAATGGGCATTAGGAACGAATGATTCAAATGTTGGAAGATATTCTTTGATCTTGTTCAATAGACTATCAGGGATTATGGGATCATAATATTTAATTAGTTGAATTTTATTATAATAAGAGTTTTTATTCCAGTATTCAGATAGATCCTTTTGAGGCTTTGTATGGGATGCGGTGTCGGACTCCAGTGTTTTGGGAATAATTTAGTGAATGAAAGATGATGGGGCCAGAATTAGATAATGAAGTGGCTGGGAATGTGAGGATGATCCAGCATAAAAAGAGGACAACTAGGAGCAGGCAAAAAAGTTATACAGATAACAGAAGGAAAGACTACTCTTTCGAGGTAGGTGACCATGTTTTCTGTAAAATCTCACCTAGGAAAAGTGTGATGTGTTTCGGTAAGAAAGGGAAGCTATGTCCATAATTCATCGATACTTTTGAAATATTTGATAAAGATGGAATAGTTTCATATCGCATAGCTTTTCCTCCTAGATTATTTCAGGTTCACACTTTTTTTTCATGTTTCGATGTTGATAAAATATGTCCCTGATTCATCACATGTCTTGATCACAAGCAGTTCAGTTGGAAGAGAACCATACTTATGAAGAGAAACCAATTCAGATTCATGATCAATGGGATCAGGTATTGCAGAATAAGGTAATCCACCATGTAATTATTTTGTTGACAAAACACATGGTCGAAGAAGCAACATGGGAGTCCGAAAATGCTATAAGGGAAATGAACCCTCACTTGTTTAAATAAGTAAATAAAATTTCGATGATGCAATTTCCAGAATGTGGGGATAATGTAACACCCTATGGTTTTTTTAAAATAAATTGAAATGCATGAAACATTGTTTAATGAAGATATTTAAAACTATCCATTAAAAATACCTTTACTGCCATAATGTATTGAAATTCAAAAACGGTCATCTACAATTGTGTTCAGTATGTTATTTGGGGTCTGATGAAACAAACTTGTTTTTTCTGTGAATATTATCATACCCTTATGAATAGTAATATGAATAGTTATATGACCTTAATGAATAGTAAATTTTATTATTATTTTATTTTCTTATGGCTAGAATATAATAACATCTTGGTTAATTTTTCATTGTGATAAAGAAGTAGTTGTAGAATTAGAACTGTTAATTTTTGAATTATGTATGCTATTATTTAAAAGTAAAATTAATAATATTTAGAAAATTATTTTTCAAAAATGGACTTCATTTTTGAATTCGACCTGTCATAAAATGGTTCCAGTAAATTATTGGAATTTTGCTAAAATTCAAGAATGTTTTATGAATAGTAAAATACGATAAAATACAATAAATGATAAATACTTGATTTATTGCATCATAGTTGATGCAAGGATGATGTAAGCCCACAAGGTTCGAACTCAAATGCCATTATTACTTTTTGGGGTCACATGTATTATGATTATTCATAGTCTTTAAAAAAATATTATAATAATGATTAAAATAATGAAAAATACCCCCTCCCCTCCACTATAAATACAACTATCACTCCCCTCTTCCTCTCACACATCTCAAGCCTTGAGCATTGTCTAATTTCTTCCAAATTATCTCCCCAATATTATTCCCCACGTCCTAGAGCTGCTGGTCTCACTAAAAGACCATATCCAAATCCCTGAAGGAGTATCTAAAGGAGAAGAGATCAAGACATAAACAACCTCATTTATTATCGTTCTTTTCATTCATTTTATGTTATTCTCTTCCATTCACATTGTATTATGATGGGATATTTCATTAAATATCCTCCTTTACTGTCCATTATTTGTATGAATGCTGAGATATCCCCTTCATTTCATCAAACTATTTTTATGAAATTTTAAGAGACGTCGTTAGGTTGCCTATTTTTCGTGAGAAATTAATCAAGTTTTCTTTTATTTTATGATTTCTATATTTTCTTATTATTTCCTCACCTTCTCTAAAACAAGAGGAATGAATGCTCAAGAATATTCTATATTCTATATGTTCTAATGTTCATGGAAAATTCAACATAATTATTTTTCTCCTCCCCCACTTATGTAAGGAATTAAAAATATTGTCTGTGATGTGTCGAATTATCGACATCGTGGACGATGTGATTTCAATTTTCATTAATTCTTTCAAGTCTTGTCATAAAGCCATTTTTATGGTTGAACCATGTTATCATATATTTATTATGACCCATACACTGTTTTGGAATTCTTTTTTACTCAAGGTTCTAAATTATAAGTCAAAATGAGGATGTTGTTATTGAAGAACCACTAAAATGATCTAAACAAACATCATTAATGTCTAATCTTATGAATTATCCTCATATAAAACATCAAAATGATAAATTGTATAATTTATGTTACTATAAATATGTAAATTCCATTTCATTCCAATTGTGGATTTTCATTTCCAATCTACAAGAACATCAATCATGAACCAATCATGGAAATCATGTAAGGATTCACCCAAAACAGTGCAAGGAACAAAATTCTAACAAGTAAGGGATGAAATGAGGTTATTAAATGATCATATAAGATGTTATAAACATGAAATTGTTTCATTAAGATATTAATAACACACTTTTTACCATTATATAGGATCTTTAAATAAGTTTTAAGGACGAAAAGCCTGAGGAAATGGAATTCTAAACCCGATTTCCATTCTTTGGGTAAACCTTCTACTTCATTATTTATGTGCTATTCAAATTGTTTGTGTGATGGTTTCTGTTTATATTTTGTTTTATTATGTTTTTTATGGTATATATACATATTCCATCAACTCTATTAATTATCTCTTAAATTGTATGATATTTATATGGGGAATTTATTTAAAAAGCCTCTTTTTAATTTCAGATTTAGAAAATTCAAAAGTAATGTCCTTATGCTATTATTTATGTTGTATGGTAATGTTTTGGTTTTTGGGAATTATTTATGATTAAGGGTGGGACCTATATATCCCTCCAATGAATTGGGTATGAGTATGTTGGAGGTCAGCCATATGGTTACTCAAAATGTAACTGTGATGGTTACAGAATGTCAGGTAACCTTGAAGGTTAAAAATTATAAGGTAGCCAAGAATGGTTACAATATTATATAACTAATGCACCAAGACACTTTTATGATTATATTTATGTTATAATTTTTTGTGTGGATCTTTTTTAAACCACATGTTACACAATTTAAGTATATATGGGTGACAATAATGTCTTTATAAAATGTTTTCATACGTTATGAGTATTCATGGACTAATGAGATCTTTCCTTATTTTTCATTCTTTACAGAGATTTTGTGCTCATTCCACGTTTTTAAATGATTTTTACAGGTTAATTGATGTGTAAGACAAAAAATGAATCCATTTTAGCCATGATATATTTTGAAGAATTGTCAAGGAGTCTTGTTGTTAGTTTTAATGATTTATATTTTAAAAAAAATGGTAAATGTTTTTATGGTTTCTAGTTCGTAATAATGTGTAATGTTATTAATTTATTGTCCAAATTCACTAAATCTATAAAAATGGAAAGATCAGAAATGTAAATGGAACTATTTTCTTTAATAATTTGGTGATTATGTATATAATAAGGCTGGTTCATTGTAGTTGGAACCACATTTTCAGAAGCCTCCTCTGATTGGTCTCTACGACGCCTACACTGTGCCATTTCTATTAATACAAAAACATCCATGAGTAATTATATTTTATCAGAACATGATTCCATAAATTCGGTTCATATACACTACAATTATAAAATCCAGGCTTTCCACATGTTCAAAAAACCCATATTAACATATTATAAAAAAAATCCCCAAGTTTTCAAAACCGAATTATTTTAAAAATACCACTAGTTTCCAGGTTTCAAATCCTACAATTTTCAAAACCAATATTGATTTTCAAGATCAACACATTCATATATCACCATAATTCATTATTACCCAATGAAATAAACATCCTATTTGGAATTAATTTCTACCATGCGTGTCATGCTCATATCATTGGATACACCCATGACAATAGGATATCTGATGCCTCTAAGTGTCTCTAAACACTTATTTACCCAAATCCCCAATAACATTATTTTAAGCATAAAAGTGTTAGCTACATCCATTGATACTATACATTCCATGTTCTGACTATCCTACATCTTTATACCATCACGAGTCATGGAATTGTCAAAGAACTAATGTCAACACCAAGACCAACAATCAACACCAACAGTCAAACAACTTATCACACTTGATAGCTAAGGACCGACCAAACTAATACCACTTGTAACATCCTTACCCATCCCATTGGTTTGAGAGGGTAGGGGAATACTACATGGACTCAATAGATGATCCCAAGGTGCCAAAGGATAGAAATAATTGTCATGGTCTTCGATAAATAAATGGGGAACAATTTTCCCTTCAGAAAAAACCAACCAACCAAACGGTCCACTATCAACAAGATAAATGATGCATGTCAAAAAAAAACAACTCACACAATACCAAAAAAGAACCACACTATCCCATAATACAATCCAAAACCAATACAACCATCAAAATATTAGAGTAATATGAATAAGACTAAACATGAGACCCAAAAATAAACTAGGACACGATCCACGACTACACACCAAGATCCATCCTCCTAGCACTACCAAATCTCCCAAGAATCTCCACAAACCACTAGAAATGAGATGCATTACCCTTACAAGTGTCATGGATTAAAACATCCACAAAACCACCAATTTTATAATGTAGGGGGTGAGTACTAATACTCAGTAGGTTTTCCCCAAATGACTTTCCTACACATGCCACAATGATAAAACCGTTAGCAAATTTTTATAATAATATCATATAAAATAATCATAAGTAAAACCAATACCCTAAGGAAAACAAACCCTTACCAAGCCACCTGACCCAAATCATGAAACCCAAGGGAAATCCAATCAACCATTTCATTATTTCACAATAGAAAATCCAATACGATATTGGAAAGAAACATACAACAAAACAATCATTATGGTGGGACTTCCGCCCATCTCGTTTACCAAATATCCAACTAGAGGTACATCCCAACCACTAACCATATTAGGGGTTTATCCGACCATTATACATCAACATTTATAGTGAGAATTCCTGCAAAATTCCATAATGGTAGTTCTTCTGAAAACTACCCATATCCATTTATAGTGAGAAATCCCTCCCACATCCACACAACCAATAGAATCCCCAACCAAAATTATAACCCACCAAGTCCACAACAACATGAAACTAAGTATTTCAATAACATGACAAACCACTTCACTAACTCACTCATTTAGTGAAACCAAGCAAAAAACCATTTTCCACACTAATACCTCTTTTCAATAAAATATACTCTTTATTGAAAACCATTTTAAAAAACCATTTCTTTTAACCAAGCGATGAAGAAAATTTTAAAATATACAATTTTAAATTTGAAAATAATAAAATTCAACTGTAAAAACCCCTTTCTCCCCAAAATCAATTAAACATTAGCAAATGAATTTCTAACCAATTTCACACATCTAAATCACTATTAATTTTAAGACAAACAAATTAATTCAAAATGAAACCACTAGTTCTATCCAAGTAGAGTTGAGAGGGAATCCACCAACCTTTAGGGTTCTAGCGAATTCTACCTACAAGAAACCACGCCTAAATCCGGCGAAAGCACCACCAAAACGGCTATAGATCCCCTTAACTAACATCAAAAAGACATAAAATCAACACCCATGGCATCCCCAACCATATATTTTCATGAAACAGATGTAGATCGAAAAAACCAAGAGAGAGAGAGAGATAGATGAAAATCTAGTGGAAATCACAAAATACCCAAGAGGATTGTCTTACCCAAATGAATACACCTTCCAACCACATTGAAATCACTTTAATGTTCATCAAAAATGTGTGGTTGTGAACCTTCAATATTTTAGAACCAAAAAATACCAACAGTGGATCAAGTATGAGAATAAATGGAGTGAGAAGAGGTACCCCAAAGGGATCTTGGATTTAGAAAACCAATTTTATGTGGCCTCATGGTTAGCCAGCACAGTTTTGAAAACCGTGCACTAACCGTGAAAAATTCACTTCCTCAAGAGAGGGGGGGGGTTTCACAGTTGCCTCACACTATTTGGAAAACAATGCCTATGTTGTAAGAAGAATACTATATCCCCCAACACGGTTTCCTAGAGAATCCACATGGTTTTCCCAATCCATGCCCATACCATGCGCCCTTTGAAAAAGCCTCCAAACATATTCAAAACCTATCAAAAGTATCTCAAGCCCATTAGAGAGATAAAAAGGAAAAAAAGGCCACATACCTCAATCTATGGGTTCTATAGGAACTTTAAACTTTTAGATTCTAGTTTAAATAAATCAATATGACTTAATATGGATAATTGATGACTATTTTACAATGGACAATGAAATTGTAAATAGTATGTGAGTATTGGGTGAATAAAAACGAATATTATACAACATTAAAAATGTTTATGGGATTCTTTCATGAGATGATAAACCATTGGATCTCACCTCACGAAGGTAGAGAAAACCACTCACTTGATGATTTGTGTAATATTATCATAAACTATGACACAATGAAACATATGGTCTTGAAGATGGAATATAAATAAAAAATATCCCATGAGGAAATGGGAATTTTAAAAATCAATGAAAATATTTATTATGTATGTAAAACCCCAATAATATACCATATATTCATTTTATATTAAATTTTATTTGTTTTGATATCTTGAAAAACTGTCTATACCGAATCTGTTTGTAGTACACACAATAACTGATTTAGATGAAACACTATTTAGTCACCTTTTCCACTGTCTATAATATTATAACAGTTTTTACTATATTTATGTAGTCAATTTTATATTTATATATCGGATAAAATATTTTTACATTCATCTAATATATTTTATTAGGAATAAGATATGAATGAACCCAATTTTAAAAATTAAAACGTATTTTTTTATAAAAGTTATTTTAACACATTTTAATGGATCACTAATTTAAAATATATAATTTGGAACATGTATAAATTTTATATTTAAAAATAAATATCAATTTTTAAAGATAAAATTACAATTTATTTTAGGGTAACTATTTATTATTTTCTAATAAAGATTCATTTTTTCATCAGTAGTGGAAAATAATGAATTTCAGTTCAAAACAAATTTTTTGACTATAATATTAATAAGGATAATCTACATTTTTGATTGCATTTAAATAATATTTAGATCCATTATATAACTATTATTCCATCTTATATCTCAATAATTAATATCACATTGAAATCGAATATAAAAATATCTCAATATCTTGAACATATTTACAGTAAAGTAAATGGATTATCTTCCCATCAGTGGGATAAATTTTAAATTAATTTATCTTATATCTATGAAATATATATATAAATACGGTTTCAATATTTTAAAACAGATAATATTTTAATATCTAATTATAAAAATAAATTTGAATGTGATTATAATTACTTATAGTGATTAAGAGAAAAGTTATCAAAACAAATAACTGAACCTTGAATGTAAGGCACGAAATTATATATAAACTATTCCAAAAGCAATTTTTAGTCATATTGATACCATATACTCCCTTGTATCATACTTATATAATTATATGAACTCTGTTTAAATATGAAATACTGGGTGGAATTCCATTTTATTACATTAACAATAATTATTGTCCTCCTACACTATGAAATGGAAATCACCCATATAATTTATGCACACCACTAATGTATTTTTTATAGTCCAAAATCTAATAAAATAATCTACCAATATCATGTACATAATTATCGGTCAGTAAATTTTGGTAGAATTATATCAATGGAATCCCTTTGGTGAAAATAAAAATGGGTTACCCAAAGAATATGCAATATCATTCTTCATGTTATTTTCTTTTAATTTCACTCTAAGACCCCAAAAAATATTATTAATGAATTAGTAAATAATACCATTATATTCCAAAAAAATACTTTGATTTTCTAATCTAATGGGTTCTACCTACACATAGACACACTTCCATCAAATGGTTAATGAACTTACTCTTCATCTGTACGATGAACTACCGCCTAATGAGATGATGTCATTTGTTTTTTGCATTACAATATTTCATGGATAGAATAAATATTTAAAATAAATTTCAAATATATTATAAATGTGATATTTATATTTTATAAAAACTTATATAATTCGTATGTTACATATACCATCGTTATTTCCATTTTTGTGAAAATTTGATAACATCATTTGTGGATGTGTGGACTACCACCTCCTCAAAGTGATGTGATACATTACCACTATACTGTGAACTTATAAAATATGGTTTTAATATAAATATTCAGAATATATGAAATATATGTGATAATGGATTTATAATATACATATTTATCATTTTCTTTTCATTATTTTAATATGATAAAGAATTGAATGTAGCGTTCAAGTGTATGTAAGACCTACTATCTCAATGAAAGGTGAATTTCATTCCCTATCTCAAAATCATGGGTTTTTTATAATTTAGTATACTGAATATATATTATATTTTAATAATAGTGTTAATATTAATGATAATGTAATAATTATCTCAAAAATTGGATTAATAGATAAAAATATAATGCATTCTCGAGAAACTCGAACATTTACACCTAAAATAGAATTATTAATGATAGAATTACTATAAAAAGGTAATAAAATATTATAATAATAATAAAAATGATATATTAAATATGATTATGTTCCTTCTATAAATTATTAAAATGTTTTAAACCGCTATACATAAATTTAAATACCACACCATAAAAATAATTGATAATGTATGGGGTTTTCATGCCACTTCTTACACCTATTTGATAAAATTTTGTATTTACCGCTTACTTATTTTATGTATTGTATATAATAACAAATTTTACATATTATATCATTAATCCTTTAATCTTCATGCTATAAAATGTTTATACATTGAATTATCTCATCCAATGTGTTTTCACATGAAAATTCTTGGTGGTAAAAGTTAACATTACTATATATATTTCATTTGATATTGTTACCTTTTTCAGGAAAAAAATCATTTCCTTGTAACCATTTTATTATAAATGACCATATGATTTGGAAATAGAGATTATAAATTCAAGACATTATACTATTTTTACACATTTTTTACAATATGATAGTAATTTGATTAATTATGGAATTATCGATAAAACCATACCGTTTATTAAATTTTTTATTTGATAATGATAATTATTCTAGAATTATATATTTTATGACCCAATTATATATATCCCCACAATTAATAACCGGTTTTAGGATATTAATTAGTTGGATAATTTATATGGGTTTCTAAAAGACATGTTAAACTACCTTGTAAATAGTATTAATCGTTATGAAACCACATACCTATGGATAAGGGAGTGCAATAACTAAGAATATATATCATTAAATTTGAGTAATTATTAATCCATGAGATTATTTCATTTAAATTTTATATGGTTGTAGTTCATTATCTGTAAATTTTTTAATTATAATATGATTCAGTAATCATCATTGAGATGTTGATTATTCCTTATCAAGGTATTAATATGTAATGTGGGAAGAGTTATCTACATTCCCATGATGAATATTCTTTTTGATTAGTTATTTATTTCATTTTACATACCTATACTTTGAATTTAACTTCACAATTTTTTTTATTTTATTCCCAGGTAATGAAGAGAAATCCATTGAATGAGTTTTGAGAATATTGTGCATTTCTTTTTTATTATTTACTTTCTTTTAAAAATTAAAAATGTGAATCATTTATATAATATTTTTTTCAAAAAATGATAAATTTTAAGTCCCTTAGGATTTGACTCCTGCTAATCATTCAAATTTAATAAAGTAATGAACCTTCAATGAGGTTCTGGGGTCAGGGATTAATAATAGTTTATAATGGATGTCTTCTAGAAAACATGTAATGTAGGTTTAGAATACATTGGTTAAGGAACATAACCCTCAAACATAATTTGAGGACAATTATATATGAATATCCTATAATTTTTGTATGGAAGTGTTTATGATTGTATTCCATGATATACATCTCTTTATGTATACTACAACTAGATGTTGTTCTAGAGTTGAATGAAATATGGGTGGAAACTCAGACATGGTGTTTTCTTATTCACATGAGTGTACTCTGGTCTATGAAAACGGACATTATTAAACTCCTTGTTTGAAAATCATAGGGTTGAATCCTTATGATAATTTAAATTTTCTATAAAAACCAATACAGTGGATTTAATAGAAATAATGTACCTAAAGAATCCAAAGATAATTATTTTATGATTTACGATTAATAAATTTATATAATGTGATATAACATATTTGGAGTTATACATTATGAATTTTGAGATAATTCAGCATATGACATTATATAGTAATGTATTCCGGAAGGACAAATGGCATCAATACTCATAAAAAATGTGGAGATTTACCTATCGAAGAAACCAATACAGCTTGAATTGAATCAAATAATATTATTGCTACACTGGGGTCACTTAATCAAGTTATGAAAAATAAACATTCGTGAATTGAGAAAAATATTATATATAGAGAATATCTTATATTGTGCCTCTTTATGTTATATAATCCTCAATGTTTTAGTGGGGATTCAAATATATTTGAATCGGAGAAATGGATTACGTCCCTCGAGATGATATTTATATCATGGCTATGTAGTGAATTAGAAAATTTGTCAATTTATTCTATTATCTAATATGTGATGATTTTTAATATTGGTCCATGATTCATAATACAAGGGAGGAAGAATAATAGAACTCATGTAATAAATAAATTTAAAGAATACATTCTATGATAAATACATCATTTATGGTCAGAAATTATAGATAATGTGAATATAACTTAGGACAATGTATATGGATTAAGAGAGCGTTCAGATTACAATTCTACCATTATTTCTACCTATTTATGAAATTTATTAATTCCAAAACATGTTGTGAATGATTGATCACTTTTTTAAGGGACTAAGCCATGCATGTGAGGGGAATTGGTCCCTTAAATATTTCATGATAAGATGAAATAGTTTTATGTTCCATAAATGGAGAATGTGAATTATGAAAAATCATTATATTCATGGTAAATAATATATAGAAGAATCCATCTACGAACTCTGATTAAGGTAATCCATCGTAGATGATGAATATGTTCTAAAAAATTCAATATTTTAAAAAATATAGGTATAATCACCCAAGGAAATTTCTAATGGGATTATTTGTTTATCATATGTGATGATTTTGGGGTCACTAGGATCATGAATGGAAATATAATAAAGAAATCTATTATTTACAATGATATAAATGTAAAAATAAGGGGAATTACATAATACATTTCCCTACGAATCAAGTGAATGTTCCATAGAAGAGGCAATGGGGAGATAAAATTGATCATGAAATCACATAATCTATTGTATAAGTACCCAATGAAAAAGTGGAAGGTACTTTAATCATATCATCAAATTTAATGAATAACTTATTTTATTTGTTAATATTTCACTCTTCTATATGTACATAGATCATATGGAAATTATACATTATTTATTGATTATCTATGGGAGTAATCAGTCAAAACTCTTAAGATATTTCACAATGCAATATATTTTAGGTAGGATGTTCCAATTATAACACATAATCATGAATCATGTGATGTTCATTATTTAATACAGACAGATGATATTGATATAATCCTCAGTATGGACTAGCTATCAAAATATGATTCAAAAATTTATAGACTGACAAAGAAAATTACTTTTTTAGGGTGATGTGGAATTACATATCTTCACAGATTAGGAATAATCACACGATTCTTATCTAGATCCACCCCCAGTACATATACAGAATTAAATTCATTGAGAAGAATATTAAAAAATATTGTTATATTGAATGTAATATTCATATTTATTTCATACCTATTTCATATAAATACATAGATCGATTTCATGGGAAACCAGATAGACATCCCGCAAAGTTTGAATTTTAATTTTCCCATGATTTAATCCCCTATGATAGGCCAGTAAAAAAAATACCTATAGAATGTACAATTTTTAATTAGTAGAATTGAATAAAATACTAGAGGATTTCATTATTACAGGATTTATTCACACTCTTATTTAACCATGTGGATCAAAAATTCTCTTAAATAATAACAAATATGGATCCTTTAGGTTGTTTATTGGGTATAGGGAAATCAATTCTTTTAAAATAAATATCTGGATCCTTATTCCTCTCATTGATTAATTGTTTGATCATCTTCATAGAGAAAAATATTTTCAAAAGAAGTGAACTTCATCATGGGTATCATCGATTGTGAGTGAAGAAGGAATACATTTAAAAGATATCATTTCAAATAATCTTTTTAAATTTTAATTTATCTATAATTACATTTGGATTGACTAATGAAAACTCTATTTTTTGGGGCCTAATAAATAGTGTATTCCAAGAATATTTTGAATTTTTTTGGAGTATTGATTGATGATAATATGGTGTATTCTAAATCCTATAAGTACCATGAGAATCACTTGAGGATCATTCTTAAGATTCATATTTGGAAATTTTAGTATGGTAAATTTTTTATGTGTGATTTATGACATTAAGATTTTATTTCTCATGGTCATATTTATTCAAAAGTTGGAAAATTAGTTGAACCTACCATGACAATGGATGTCACAGAATGGCCCACATAATCAAACATAATACTATTATGTAGATTAATTGGTTTGGAAGGTTACAATCATTAATTCATTATGAATTTTTTCAAATTATCTAACTTGTTAAAACATATTAATTAAAAATGGGTCATGTAGGATTGGATAATGGAATGAAAATAATTCATTGATTAAATAAATAAAATTTTTTGTAAATGGAAAAATATTGACTCTACCTTCTAGAGGTGATGGGTTTATCTTATATATTGATACATCGAAGAAGGGACTTGGTTTCATTTTAATGTATAATGATAATGTTTTACCACATATGCCTCATTTAAATTGGAAAATCATGAAGAGAATTATCTAACCTGTGTTGTTGAGTTAGCGGTTGTAATATTCTATATGAAAATAGAAGGAAATTATCTCTCTAGATAACGATATAAGATATACATATATAATAAAATCCTGAAATACATCATTTCATAGAATGTTATCAATAAGATACAAATTTTATGGATAGAGCTATTTAAGGATTATGATTCATCAATACACTACCACCAATGAAATGAAAATGATGTAGAAGATATGTTGAACATGAGGGGAGATCGATTTAAATCCCAAATGTTTGTTGATAAGGATCTTATGTTAATGGATCTAGTAATTAGGGATATGATAATTTTCAAGTATTGTGTGAACTCAATAATAATTCAAATTATTTGAATACCATATTTATTAGAGAGGATATTTAATTCTCAATCTGATGTTGGTAACAGTCATATTAATATTAAAGATTTGAATTATAGTATATTAGATGACTTGTTTTTTATGATGGTGTTCAAAAATTTAGAATGATACATTGTTTTCTATCTATACCTAGTATAAAAATAAAAGTGAAGGACGACTTTCATAATTAAAATTTTTATATACAACTTGGTTGAAAATGAAGTATATGGAATTGAAGAATCAATTTTGGTGTTACAAAATGATGTGGGGAATTATTGATAATGTGTCTAGATGTTTAGTTTATAAATAATTTCAAGTATTTAGGTAGCATCCTAATGGAGTCCTGTGACATCTTCATATTTTTGTATGTAAATGGTATTAAATTACTATAGGTATTTTCATTATTCTTCCAAACACTCTTAGGAAGAATGATTTAATATGGTTTATCGTTGATCTCCTAAATAAATCTATACATTTAATGGATATAATAGAAGACATGCCTCTTTAGTGCCTCACAAGGATATATATAAATGATGTTTTATGACATCATGGTGAACCTATATCAATTTATTATGATAGATTTCCTATATTTTATTTGAAATTATAGAGTCATCTGAAGGCTCATGATATTGAGATTCATTAGAGCACTACCTAACATCCTCAAACTGATGTGAAGTCTAAAATAACAATTCAAACAATTTTAGACATGTTTAGGTCATGTTAACTATACATTCATGTTAGTTGGGATTAACAACTACATATGGTAGAGTTTTCCTATAATAATATTTTAAATTCATGTATTCAAATGGAATCGCATGAAAAATTATATTGAAAGAGGAGTCATACTCAAAATTATTGGGATGAAGTTTGTTAAAGGAAACACATAGGCCCATAAAAATTTAAAGGGACATTAAAAACTGTAATGTATTTTATTGCTCTTGTTAATGCAGTTCAATGTAAAGTAAAATTGTTATGTTGATAATTAGAGGAAATATCTAGTGTTCAAAGATGGAGATCATGTTTTCCTGAAAATATATCCATGGAATTTTGTAATCAGTTTTGGTATGAAAAAGAAACTTTGATCGAGGTACATTGGACCATTTGAAATTATACAATGAGATGGATATGTTTGTTCTCATTTTGAAATGACACCAAATATCTCAAATTTACACAATGTGTTCCATATATCTATTATAAAGATGTTCATGCCGGATCCAATTCAATTTATCACCAATGATGAAATATATTTAAAACCTGTCCATTCAAACTATGATGATATAATCTACATTATTTATTTCATAGAAAATCTACTGAGGATTCAGCTGACTCATTTGGTAAAGTTACTATAGAGAAATTTCAAAATTGAATAAGATATATCAGATCTATAGGAATTTTTTATAGAAAACTACCCATTATTTTTTATATGTTAATATCCCAAAAATTCTGAGGATGAAATTTTTTTATGTTGGAAGAATGAATCACCCCAATAATTATCAAATATTCTTATTAAAATAAATTATTACTTATTGATAGCATGGAAAATAGACAATACTGAGTTAGTTTCCAATGAACACAACACATTATTTAATCATAAACTATTTAGTCACATTTTCAATGTTCAATATATCTTTACACATTATAGTGAATTTATGTAGTTTATTTATATTTTATAATTCTAGTTAAATATTTTCACATTTTTCCAATATATTTGATTAGGCATAAGATAATTAAATAACTAATTTTAAACATTACAACATATATTTTTAGAAAAGAAAATTTAGAACCATACAATGGATCACCTATATTAAATATATATTAAAAAAAATTATTTGAAAAAACAACATTTTTGAAATATATGTTCAATCTTCTGTGTGGGTAATGTTTTTTGTATTTTTCTATGATGTTTCATTTTTTTAATGAACTATGAAAAATAATAAATTATAATTCCAATATGAATATAAATATAATTTATTTATAGGCTTACATTACATTTTTAGAGTTTAAAATTATTAATTAGATCAATTGTATATATATTAATCAATTTTATTTTAATGGACTAAATTTCAATTTTAAATTTAATATTAAAACACCTCAAACTCGTGGACATAATTACATTAGAAACATATATTATTACCCTATGTGTGGGATTAATTTTAAATTAACTTTTTCCACATATGTTATTGGATTTTTTTAAAAATGATCACTATTTGGAATACGAATATTTTATAATGTCTAATGATTTACATAGTTTTGACCCAATTTATTATGAGTATTTGTAAAATTATTCACAATTATTTAGAGAAAAAAGTACTTTAGAAGGGACGAAACATTAAACATTGGGACCAAAATGACTAAGAAAATATTAAAAAAAATATTTGATGGATATATCTCGACCATATACTCCCTTGGATCATATTTCAACCAATTTTTGTGCTACTTCTCACAGGAAAAACGTGGCTGGAATTCCATTTTAATATTTTTTATATGAATGAAACTCCTCTACCACTATAAAAAGGAACTCACCCATACCACTTATTTTCGCATGTGGTCCACTTCATATCACCAATTATCAGCTAAACTAATCTCCCAAAATCCCTCACCAAATCATATAATAATCAATTAGGGCATAAATCCATCCAAGGTATCCTTTTGGTGCAACCCCAATGGAGATATACAAAGAATAGTTAACATTGTTCCTCAAAACATTTTGTCTAAGTTTCATTCATCACCTCATAAAATACCATTATACCATTATTAAATAATAAAATATTTATCCAAAATATATTTTTATGTTTTGACATTATGTTTTTTACGTTAAATTAGACAAACATTAAACAAATGGGTTACAAACATACCATTACTGTGTACTGTGAACTATTACCTCAAGAAACAATGTAGTTCATTTTCCATTACCACCATTCAGGGATATGAATTATGAAGGAAATGATATTTTTATATGATATATATCATAACTATGTTATATTAATAAATATATAATGGTTTTGTGACACTTAAATTCAATCTTTTCAATTTTTTGTAAATATATATAAATCATTTGCGGATGTGTGGAATACCGCCACCTCAACGAGATGTGATTCGTCCTAACTATACATGAAATGTATAAAAGAAGATTTTAATAATCATATTTGACATATATAAAATATATAAGAAACCTTAATATATATATATATAATTAATATTTCATTCACTTAATATGACCATGAAATGAAAGTTGCGTTCAATGGTATGTATAGACTATTGTCTCCATGAATAGGGAACACCATTTCCTTTTAAAAGATTTTAAGGAATATAATAAAAATTTATAATGATTTAATATGATTTGAAAATATTTATCGACATTTTTGATATGATAGAATAATGAACTATGTAATTGGAACAAAAAATTACATGTCCAAACATAATTATGAAACTAAGCATTAATATAACGACCCATAATTTACATACATTGTTAATAATTCAAAATTGAAACATTCTTATTACAACATATAACAAAACCATGAAATGATAGTATTGGTATACTGTCTTTAGAAACTGGGAAACATAAAAAACCGGTTCATAAATAATCTACATTGTGTCCCATTTATTTTATTATATCTAGAGTCCAATTTGGAATATCCTACTTAATAACCGTCTTCCTGGCCTGGGGAAAGAAAACATACAAATGGTTGAGCTCAAATTCTCAGTAAGGGTATTCAAAAGAAATATCAAAAACAACATATTCATAAGAATATAACATTTTGGAAATCGTAACCTGCAATAGAAATAATAATTTCAAAACATGGGATAAATCATAGTAGTGAACTATAATCCCAATATTCATAAATTAAAACATGAAACATTGTGCCATACACACATTATCATAGATAATAATTTTTTAGTAGTGAAGACTCATTTCCAAGAATATCTTAGCGGACAAAGTCCATTTCATAACCGAGTTCACTCCTCGTTTTAGTCATGTTTCACTGAACCGGTTTAACCATTCGTTCCAGTCATGTCTATCTCATGAGATATAAATTTTTACCCAATGAATTGGAGGGAGATATAGGTCCCACCAATCTCATAATGATACCATTCTTATGTGTGCCACAAGATCATAAATCATACATCATTGCATAACCCTTGTAATAAAAATGGGATTCTTAAACATCATGCCATCATAAAATAATCCATATAAGATAAAAGGACATCATAAAAATAATTCCATCATAACATAATAAAATAAATGTAAAAATAGGTATATAAACAGAACCCTATATTATCTTAGATGGAAAATAATTTTGATAAAACACTTGACCTTCATTGTTGAGGAAAATATCCTTTCTACTTCAATTTTATTTCCTTTCTTAAAATGTCGTAATTTTAAACTAAATGGAGTTGATTAAAAATAAAATTAAAAAATTGTAAATGAAGATTCATGGTAATAAGGATCTATGAAATCCTAAAAATCCATTCAAGCCATATAAGTTAAAAAAACATTCTTCTCGTACTTTGGCCGGAAAAGTCAAAAAGTACCTCGTACGAAATACGAAAAAAGATTCATTTCATATCTTTTTATAAAAACTCAATGAAGGGTAAAATTGGATTTAAAAAATTTTAGGAGGATATAAATAATATTACATATTGAAGAAACAAGGATTTAGATGATAAATATGCCTCAGTAAATTCTGAAGTATAAACAATCTCGGATAAAAATGAGATTGTGATATTTTCCATTACCTTAGGTCCGATTTTCTTCGTAAGTGTCCGAACCTCCTGTATAATGATTTAAATAATTTCATTGACTTATACCAGAATCAAACTTATTTTAATGATATCATATATGGTCATATTCTTATCTTCTTATTAGTAATATTTCATTGATACTTGTTATTCGGGTGTTTATTACTTTTTTTGTTCTTATTTGTGTTTTGTCGAATAAATTCATATTCTTCATTTTAGGTTATAGATACCTCATTTACAGAATGATATTAGTGTAATATATATCATATTAATTTATTCAATTCATTTATATAATCATTATGAAATTAAGATCAGGTAGAACGAGTCGCATCACATCGTGGAGACGGTATTCTGTACATATGCACGAGCGATGATATCATTCCCATGATCATGGAATTGTATTAGAGTGTATGTATACTTTTTGAGAATCAATATCACTTTAAAATAATCATATATAGTTATTCTTTAAACCATTATACCCATCCACGTAAGGTGGTGGTGGATAATAGATTACACCACGGCGTGGAGACGGTATTCCGTACGTACGCACGCGTGGTGATTTCATTTTCTGTAAGATGGATAGACAGTGAAATAGGGTTGTTTCATACTTATAATAAAATATCAGTATATTAGTGATACTGATATTATTACTTCATAATGAAACAACTAATGAATGAGAAGAAGAAGAAGAAATAATGTTGAATGAATCGGTAACAGACATTACCTCTTCTTTGAAGCGCCTCCTCTAAACCTCCTCTTAGGGCACTAACGTTGGTATTTGAAGAAGTACAAGAACTCTAGGATGATTCTATGGAAGTGGAGAGGAGAAATTGGAAGGGTTTTGCCGATCTTGAAGGCTAAAATTGGTGTGAGGAAGAGAGGGAGTAGGTGCCCGTTTATAAGGGAGGAGAGAGGCACCTTGGGAAAAACTAAAAATATTATTTTATTATAAAGTCATATTCGGTTTTTAATAGCTCAAAATTGATTTATTTAGTATATAAGGTGGGGATGGTTCAAAATCCTCTCATCTAATAGAATTTAGAGAAGTTTTGTTTTCTATTATAACATTATTATTTAGATTTAACATTAAGTTAGATAATTTAACTTTTACTGTGTCTTCTTGTTTTTTTACACTATATGGTTAATAAACATACTATAACAAGCCAAACGAATCCCAAGATGTTTATTATTAATATATATAACTTTATCTGAATAATTTTTCTGAACCATATATTTTTAGGAATAAAATAACCATTAATAATATAATATTTGTTTTAAAAACTATTTTATGTCAATTTTGACACTATTTGGTAATTGATTTTTGTGAAAATCATAACAGAAATATTACTTCTAATTTTTTTTTTAAATCAATAATAAAATGTCATATTAACCTATAAAATTATTTAAATTCATAAAAATTCTCAAATTACATTTATTTTGTTATTTATAACATCAATTATTTCAATATTTAATTAATATGATAATTACTGCATCTCATTGTGTCATAAATAAATTAAATTATATAATGTATAAAAATTACAAATAAAATACCATTATTTAGACAATCATTTCAGAATTATAATAAATATTTATAGTCGAATTTATCTTAAGTATAACCCAATATTAAAAATGATTTAGTTATTAATCATTGATTTTAACTATTTTAACCCTTCTCTAAATAAATTAATAATAAAGGTACAAATATAATCCAAGTGGGCCTAAATGGTCATATTTTATTTATAAGGTTGTTTTTTGTCGTATTAAACTTATGAAATAGAATTAGGAAATGTGTTAGTGTAATTATAATATCATTTTTACCTTTAATTACCCTATTTACTTTTAACCGTCGTAAAAGAAGTTAAAAGTTACTATTCAGAAAAAATTATTTTCATCTCATTGAACCATATTTTAGTCTTTTATATTAACTATGTCTCTTGTATTTTCTAAATTTCACTCACAGAAGTGGTAAAATTACGTTTTATATGAATTTTCAAACTCTCCTAGGGGGTGGGTAAAAGACGGTGAAATGTTCAATAAAATTTTTTTATATCTGCATTTATTATAAAATGACTTCAGTGAATTACTTTTAACTTATATAGGTTTTATGTAAAAATTTTGACCTAAAATAAATTTAAATAAAATAAATAATTATTTAAATAAAAAGTCGGTTTATAAATAGTAACCCCAATGTTTTCACTATTTATCAAAAATTGAACATTTTCAGAAAAAATACCAATATTTCACCCTAGGCTAATTTTGATATTCTGAATCCAAAAATGAAGTCCATTTTGAAAAATAAAATTTAGAAAATTTCAAAAAGTAGGTATTACTATTCATAACGGCTAGTTTTAATAATATTTTAATAGCATATCGTTATTTAGTGAAACTCAATATTGTGTACATCACAAGCTCTCGATGAAGGTCGCGGTTGCATGTAAAGTAAGCCAAGCTAGTGTTGTGTGTAGTGAATGATTCCATTGATGATTTATATAACATAAAAACAAAATATTTCTCATAAAAATCTCGAGTGTTACATTCTACCCCCCTTAAAATGAATTTTTTCCTCGAAATTCTTCACTCCATAACAAATAGATGAGGATACCTATCCCACATCATATCCTCAAGCTCCCATGTAGCTTATTCTAATTGGTGGTTCCTCCATAAAACATTCACCAAGCGAGTGGTCTTGTTCCGTAGGACTTTTTCACTACGATCCAGAATCACTATCGGCTGTTCTTCATAAGAAAGATCTTGCTCAAACGGTACAACTTCTGAGCTGAGTACATGTGAAGGATCAGGTATGTACATTCTCAGGAGAGATACATGGAACACATCATGAACTTGAGAGAGATTCAGATGAAGCGCCAATCGGTAATCTACCTTCCCAACAAGATCCAGTATTTCAAAAGTAGAGATATATCTAGGGTTCAACATTCCCTTATTTCCAAATCTCATTACTCACTTCCAAGGAGATATTCGTAAGAACACTTTATCACCCACATCAATCTCTAGGTCTTTTCTTCGTTTGTCGGCATAACTTTTTTGTCAAATCTGAGATTCTCTTATGTGTTGTTGAATAGATATGACCTTTTCTACCATCTCATCAACAAGATCTGGTCCTAATTGCTTTCTTTCCACAACTTTATCCCCACAAGTTGGAGTCTTGAATTTATTTCCATAGAGAGCTTCATAAGGAGCCATCATAATACTAGAGTAAAATCTATTACTATAATAAAATTTTACCAAATGTAGTTGTTGATCCCAGCATCCGTTGAAATCCATAGAGCAAGCTCTTAACATATCTTCTAGAGTTTGAATTTTTCTCTTAGATTGGCCGTCTGTTTGAGGATGACAAGCAATGTTGAAACTCAACTCTATATCCAGAGTATGCTGAAGAATTCACCATAACATTAAGGTAAATCTCGGATCCCGATTAGATATTATAGAAAGTGTTACTCCATGAAATCTTACCACATCCTTTACATATATCATGGAATGCTTATCCATAGAGAAATCCACTATAATAGCAACGAAGTGTGCTAACTTTATAAGATGATCAACTATGACCCAGAAAGCATTATTGCCTTTGTATGTTTTAGGAAGTCCAGTGACAAAGTCCACAGTGATTTTTTCCCATTTCCATTCAGGTATGGGTAAGGGTTGTAACATCCCATTAGACTTATGTCTCTTAGATTTAAATTTCTAACAAACCAAGAATCAGGAGACATATTTAGAAAATGTCCTTTCTACTTCAAAAAAAAACATTTTTCATTTCTTAAAATGTCATATAATTTTAAACTAAAAGAAGTTGATTAAAAAAACATGAAAACATGTAAAGGAAGATTCATGGAAATAATTTTCTCTGAAATCATGAAAATCCATTCATGTCGTATAAGTTAAAAAATCATTCTTCTTGTACTTTGGCCATAAAAGTCAAAAAGTACCTCGTACGAAAAATGAAAAAAGATTCATTTCATATCTTTTACTAAAAACTCACAGAAGGGTCAAATATGATTTAAACAAGTTTAGGAGGATAGAAATAATATTACATATTGATGAAACATGGATGTGGTTGATAAATATTCCCTAGTAAATTCTGAAGTAAAAACAATCTCGGATAAAAATGAGATTGTGATATTTTCCCTTACCTTAAGTCCGATTTGATTCGTAAGCGTCCTAACCTCCTGTATAATAATTTAAATAATTTAATTTACTTATTCCATAATCATAATTATTTTTATGATATCATATATGGTCATATAATTATTTATTTATTAGTAATATTTCATTGGTACTTATTATTCAGGTGTTTATTACTTGTTGTTCTTATGCGTGTTTTGTCAAATAAATTCTTATTCGTCTTTTTAGGTTATAGATACCTCATTTCCATAATGTTATTATTTTAATATATATCATATTAATTCATTCAATTCATTTATATAATCATTATTCAATGAAGATCATGTAGAACGAGACGCCTCACATCGTGGAGATAGTATTCCGTACGTACGCACGAGCGATGATCTCGTTCCCTTGATCGTGGAATTGTATTAGAGTGTATGTATACTATTTCAGAATCAATATCACATTAAAATAATCATATATAGTTATTAATTACACCATTATACCCATCCAAGTAAGGTGGAGGTGGAAAATAGATTGCACGATGGCGTGGAGACGGTATTTTGTACGTACACACGCGCAGTGATTTCATTTTCCATAGGATGGATAGATGGTGAAATAGGGTTGGTTCATAATTATAAAAACAAATCAGTATTTGAGTGATACTGATGTTATTAATTCATAATGAAACTACTAATGAAAAATAAATATAAGAGGAAATAAAGTTGAAAGAATCGGTATCAGACATTACCTCTTCTATGAAGCGCCTCTTCTTAACCTCCACTTAGGGCACTAAATTTGGACTTTGAAGAAGACCAGGACCTCTATGATGTTTCTAGGGAAGTCTAGAGGAACAATTTTTAGGGATTGGCCGAGTTTTAAGGCTCAACGTGGTGTGAGGAAGAGAGGGAGGATGTGCCCTTTTATAAGGGAGGAGAGGGGCACCTTAGGAAAAACTAAAAATATAATTTTATTATAAAGTCATATTCGTTTTTTAATAGCTCCAAACTGATTTTTTTTAATATAAGGAGGTTATGGGTCTAAATACTCTCATAAAATCTAATTTAGACATGTTTATGTTTCTATTTTAACCTTATCAATTAGATTTAACTTTAAGTTAGATATTTTATCTTTTACTGTGTCTTCTTGTTTTCTAAGACTATAAGGTTAATAAACTTACTATAACAAGCCGAAAGAACCTCAAGATGTTTATTATTAATATATATAGCCTTATATAAGTCATTTGGCCGAACCATAGATTTTTATGAATAAAATAACAATTAATAAAATAATATGTGTTTTAAAAACTATTTAATGTAAATTTTGACACTATTTAGTAATTGATTTTTGTTAAAATCATAACGGAATGATTAGTTCGCAAAAAGTAAATTAAATCAATAAAAACATGTCATATTAACATTAAAAATTATTTTAATGCATAAAAATTCTCAAATTACATTTATCTGTTATTTTTAATATCAATTATGTCAATATTTCATTAATAAGATAATTACTGCATCATAATTGTTTCAAACATAAATTAAATTATTTAATGTATAAAAATTACAAATAAAATACCATTATGTAAGAAATATTTTTATCTTTCTGATAAATATTTATAGTAGACTTTATCTTATGGATAACCCTATATTAAAAATGATTTATTTATTAAATGATGATTTTAACTATTTTAACCCTTCTTTAAATAAATTATTAATAAATGTCCTAATCTAATCCAAGTGGGACTAAATGGTCATATTTTATTCTTATGGTTGTTTTTGGTCGAATTAAACTTATCCAATTGAATTAGGACATGTGTTAGGGTAATAATAATATCATTTTTAACATTAATTACCCTATTTACTTTTAATTGTGGTAAAAAAGTAAAAAGTTACTATTCACCAAAAATTATTTTAATCTCATTGAACCACATTTTAGTAATTGATGTTAACCGTGTCTCTTGGATTTTCGAAATTACGATCACAGAAGCAGTAAAATTATGTTTTATATGAATTTTCAAACTCTCCTAGGAGGTGGGTAAAAGACGGTGAAAAGTTCAATAAAATTTTTATATATCTAAAATTATTATAAAATTAATCCAATGAATTACATTGAACTTATATAGGTGTTATGTATAAATTTTGACCTAAAATAAATTTAAATAAAATAAATAATTATTTAAATAAAATGTCGGATTTTAAATAGTAAACCAGTGTTTTCACTATTCATAAAAAATTGAATATTTTCAGAAAAATACGAAAATTTCACCCTAAGCTAATTTCGATATTCCGAATCAATAAATGAATTCAATTTTGAAAAATAAAATTCACAAAATTTAAAAAAGTTGGTATTACTATTCATAACATCTGGTTTTAATAATATTTTAATAGCATATCGTTGTTTAGTGAAACTCGATGTTGCGTACAACACAAGCTATCGAGGAAGGTCGCGGTTGCTTGTAAAGAAAGCCAAGCTAGTTATATCTGATAGGAATGAATAATGATCATTTAGTATAAAATCATAGGATTTTTCCAATATGATACATTATTATGTATAAAAATATTCAACATAAAATCAAAATATTCAACATAAAACTCTTAAAACTCATCCAGTTATATCTGATAGGAATGAATAATGATCATTTATGTCCCTGAAACATATTAATAAAACTCATCCTCTATTTTTTGTGTATAACTAGAGATATAATTATGGAATATTTCATGAAAACCATTACCTAATAATTGAATCTAAAAACTAGGAGTCAAATCCAAAAACTAAAATGTAAAAGAATATATATATATCATTAATATAATATGAGGATGTCATATTTAGTGATATTCTAGATTCAATCTCCCCTAAAAAGTACATTGTTCGTATTAGGGTTATTAAATAACACCTACAAATGATAGAAATCAAACTCAATGTAATGGGATATTGACCAATCAATCCCAATGTTAATTCCAATGTGATCATGGAGGAGATCCTAAAAAACCTAAACTAAATAAACATTATTGATCGATAGAGCACAAGTGGGTAATTGGAAACAATTATCCTTCCTCAAAGTAATAGGCTTCACTATTTCAATATTAAATGATTAGAAATACATTATTGGTTTCAAAAGATTAAAAAAATTGGTCGATATAATTGAATGAGATGAAGCAGTAAAATATATAGTGGTTAATAAAAAATTTATAATGATCTTACCTATCCCTATTTCTTTTCCTTCATTAACATCCATAGGGATCCCATATACTAAAATATACGACATCACAATTGTGTCTTGTGGCTAGATCCCAATATAAATTTATGATTTCAAACATTACATGGTTCTACTAGGATATAATGAAATGGGGCTATAACATGGTATAGATGGATCCTAAAAATAAGATTAGAAATGAATGTATTGACCATACAAACTAAACAACTTTAGGGCTGTAGGAGGACAAATCATAGTGAGACCTATAATTTGATATAAATTCAATAAAACCCTACCATTATTATAAAATAATTTAGATTAATAATGTTATTGAGAGATAACACATCCAGCTCCTAGAGTCTAATGAAAATTTATCTTCATTATATGATGAAAATTAATATTTAAATAAACTAAGCGAAAATATCCAAAAAAACACCAAATTTATTGATATAGTTATTTTTCGCCATCATCTCCATTTCCATTACCTCTGCATAGACAACAATTATTTATATGAAAACCAGATAAAAAATGATAATCATAAACCCATCTAAAATCTGAGTGCCTTATGATTTATATTTTCCCCAACCGATAGTGAAAAATAGACCTAGTTATCAATAAGGATTAGCATGAAATAACACTAATCATTCAATCTCTTAAATGGAGAGAAATAAATATAATTCTCAATAGTGAAATATTCTAGGTATAAATATTAAATGAATATTTCAATGGTTTGTTTCCATACTACCCCTCATACATCATTTCATGGAACACCATGTCCCACCAACAATGTTTGGGTATCATAAGCATTATGTTAGAAGAATTCTACATATCATATTATTGTTTCATTAATATTTCAATGATGTAATCAATAATATCCAACTAGTATTATACTATATGATGTTCATTCATCCCCCAAAAGTATAGAAGCTTCTAAAAGAGAAATTGTTGTGGTTGACCATTGTCCCATGTAGATACAAGTTATGCTTCCCAAACAATTTTTTAAAAAATAGGTATATAATATTCATCTTCATGAAAATCCCATTTTCCATACTCAAAAATGGTTTTATTAATATGATTTCTCTCTCTTGGACCATTATCCATAGAAACTAACTATGTAATATTAGAAATTATTATATGAGTAATGGTACTACATCAAGGGATAAAAATCAAATCATTCAAGGAATAAATTTGTGTTTGTATCGATAATTATAATCATGGAACTATGAAAATGTAAAAATCAGTACATATATACATTTCAAAATAAACACATGAAATATAATGATTGTAATGCTAAAATATAGCCATAAAATGGAACATAACAAACCTATTAACACTCAACAGTTCTATCCTCTATTTATAGACATTCCAATATGAGTAAACATTGTCATAATACCCCTTCAAAAAACATTGTCATGAAATGATGAATATGAGCCGTTAATAATGTATTTCTTGCAATTTGGAATAAGACCTAAATGGAATTTTTGATCCACGTCGGCTAATGATAAAATACTGGGAAAAAACCTTTGGGATTGTTTTCAGCCATCCATTTATAAAAACTATCGTGGAATTTATATAAATATGTAATGAAAAAGTGAATATTCTATAAATATATTGAAACATCTGTATTGGTACAACAATGAAAAAAAATCCAATAATTAAATATTTGATCTATGTATAGGTTAAATGAAAGGGATAATGAAAATTATCACTATGTGCCAAGTAGATAATAACCCACTAGATCACCACATTATAACAAAAATCAACTAATCATGAAATACATGAACTTATAACACTACCATGACCCTTTTACATTAGATAAAAATGGTATAAACACATTTTATAGTTTGTTTACATTGTGAGAAATCAATCCCAGAGGGATCCCAAAATGTTTTATATAAGAGGTAATTCATAAACAATATGAATATGTTCATTCAAGAAAACATAGCATAATAGACTAATTTAAAAAAATTTATTCAAAACATTGTGAATCTTTATTTTCAATATTTTATAAAAATATCATATAAATTTATTTCAATTAACATTAATGTATTTCATTCATCATTTTTTAAGAATGCATAAAATGTAAAATTAATGAAATGCACAATTTAACAAAACCTTATGATTACATAGGCCTTTTATATCTATGTTTTACATACAATTACCTTTCATCATATGTGAAAACTAATACATTACAAAAAATCATTACCAATGGAGTAAATGTAGATGCCTATTTTTAATCAACTCATCTGAAGATGTAATGTATTCTGTTCTATGAAATTAATACCAAATAATCATAGGGACACACCAAGGAATATGTCACCATAAGAATAATTTAGTTAATAAAGTACATGACACCCATTTAAATAACCCTACGATAACATGTGCTAAATAAAGAAATCATTATTGAATATCACATTTTAATAGTAAAACAAAAAAAGCATCGAAACCTTTTCATTAAAATAAATTTTATTTTACAAAACCAGTGCTGCTTGGAAATTATATTTTCTTTATAAATCGAAATGGTGAATAGTTTTCAATATAAAAAATCAAATTACATGCATTCTAATACATAAATGATCATTCCATTAACATTTTATAAATATTTTATTAATAATGAGAGAGAATTCTTTGTTCATAAGATAAAAAAAATAAAATGGATCAACCCAAATAAAAAAAAATTAATATAATAATTCTATAGGATCCAAATCATAAAAGGAAAACGTATTGATATATTAAATAAGATATATCTTTTAACTAAGAATCCAAAATTATGACTATCTAATTCATCAAATATTATATCAAATGAAATTAGAGATATCACAGACAAAAAATGAATCCCTAATAATGTAAAATGATATATAAACATCATGATACGATTTATAATTAGGCCATGTCACAACACTTATATATAACTGAAACAAAAACCATCTAAGGTAATATTAACATTGATAGAGATGGTCTAGAATCCAAAAGCGTATATGAACATACCATTGATAAATATTGATCTTACACCCTTGTATCCATCAACATAGTTCAATTAGAGGTATGGAAACCCCAACATTTCTAAGTGGAGTCTCCAATATAGAAGCCCTTACTTGTCTTACAAGACTATTTAACTCATATATTTAGTTAAGAAAAATAAAAGCATTAAAATCTAGGACCAAAGGATAAGGGTCTGGGGAAAATTATGAAAATAAAAAACTTGTACATAATAAAATATAAATATTTATTTAAACAATCTACAGTACCCTTTTAAATCTCATGATCTCCATAATAAATGTTGCCAACTAAAGAAATACATTAATGAAAAGTGGTGAGTTAAAATTTTAATAAGAGGATGATTAAGGGGAAAATCATTATAACATGAGTGAGAATAACAATAATTATCATAAAATAAGAATAAGATCATCATTAAAATCATGAGGGATGAAATGTATTATGTTATAAAATGTGTAAATGTATAAAAATGAAACATCATGTCTTATTGGTAAAATAGAACAGTTATATACCATCAAATATAACATTATCTTCACACTTAAAAAATGTTCATAATTATAACATCATCATTGTGAAAATATATATAATTATGTTCATTATTATTACATATTACATTATAAGACACAACATGTTACCAAATTCAACGGAGTGATATATATTTATAGGGAAACCATAACATGATAATATATACACAATCCTGAATGCCATAATGGATGTATAATGAATACTACTGAGAAATAACTCATTGAAATGATTGGGCTATGTAACAACCCATGATTTTGGGAATTTTATTTTTTTCAAATTAATTTATCCTTGGAGATACAATTAATTTAATTTAACACTGAAAATGGTTAATTTTATATAAAGAACTATGTTTGGATTGCGTTATACCCAACAACATGATATTCATGAACTATACAAAACATAATTTTATCTTTTCCAACCAAGAATTGAGTGGTTATTTTTGCGGATTGGAAACATTTCATGCAACACCAACTTGGAATACACAACACAGGACAAAAAATTAGAATCCATTACATTCAATAATATGTTTCTACATAAAATCATTTTATTATTATAATTATTTAAATGAAATAATTATAATCTAGCTATTAAAAATAGTAGTATGAATTGTGATAACTACATTTTAAAATATTTTTTATAATTTTGTTAAATAAATAAAACAAGTTGATTATGAAAGATATGATATTTGGTATAGTACTTATGAGTTTAAAATTACTATTTTCTAAAGTTAATTTCTTTCAATGTTCGTCAATAAAAATTAATAAAATATATTTTAATCTAATTTAGAAATACAATTTTATAAAATAATCATATTTTTTTAAATTTACTTTTTAAAATATATTAGGGTGATTTTTGTTATATTTTTCCTAGAAACATCATTTATTAGGTGAATAGTACAAATTCATGATTTTGAATCAGAACCGATTTTTCATCTAATTTATTTATATTTCAGAATTATATATTAATTTTTTAAAATTTATTATTTTAATTATATTATTATCAATTATTGCATTTTAGTTCGTTATAATATATTCGACATTGATATTGGTTAAAAATCATTGCAAAATCTGGTCGTTTTTTCATTATAAACCTTTAGTGTTCTGTTGTCAACGAGATTAATTTTTAATAAATTTATGACACTTATTTGATTCTAATTTAGAAAATAAATTACATATTTGGAGTAAAAATAATTTATATTTTCTAATAATGTCTAATTGTTATTTTAACAGAATATTTAGTTAGATTAATTTAAATAATTACATCGATTAAATTAAAACTCATTATAATTAAGGACTAAACCTAATATGTAAGTCCCAAAATGACATTGAAACATGTTCAAAGTTTATTTTTTGAGAAATATTCTATGATTATCCTCCCATTCCTATGTTTGGATAGTTTGGTAGGAATTTTTTTGTTAAAAACATGGGTACACTAGACAGTTTTCCAAAATAACATGTGTGTCCTTTCCATTCAATATAAAATGTTACCACCTCTCCCTTTTCATGACAGATATCAAAAAAATATGCTGGTAAATGTTATTCCCAATAAACATACTAAAATCCATCCTTTCATCCTTGAATCATTCTTTTCAGAATAATGAATTCCAAAGATACCTTTCCACACAATGAAAATGGAGTTACCCGATTAAGAGGAGGTTGAATGTGTTGTACGAGAGTCAAGACACCAGGTTAGGAAATTTCATCTCCCTTTTTATTTTTTTGACATAAATGATTTATTCAACAGCCATTTCATTTTTTGGTTATATTAGTAGTGGTGGATTTATTTTTTGATTATTATACTAAAATTTATGGGTATTTACATTTCCATTATATGATCATTATTTCATGTGTTTAACGATTCAAATGATACAATATTTGTAAATTAGTCATGTCTCAAATTTCCTTCATTTCGGAAAAAGTCATTTTATAAACCTATGATCATTAACACGGTCTACATGATTCTAATTTAGATTTTATATACTGAATATCATTCTTCGGATGATATTTTATGCTTCGGGTAATTTCATTTTATTATATGATGAGTATGATATCATGTAACCAAGTGGTACGAGTTTATTGAAAAAATCTCCATTCATTTCGAGATTATTAATGATTATTTTTCCATTTATTAAATAATATGATCCATATCTTAATTAATATCATGATTTTATTATCCCCTATTTATCCATGACATATTCATGTATTGGTTCAATTTTATAATATTTGGTACAAAATATAGATAATATTTTTTTATGTAAACTCGAAATTACCCTCTCTTTGGTCGAAAATATGGGTTCTTTAAAAACCATGTTTTCATAAAATAGTATCCAAGAATCTTATACTAATATACTATGGTCATTAAAATACACCATCCTTTTTTTCTTTTACCATTATTTTCATATGAATCTTCTTATTTCTTTCAGAAAAAATAATATTTTCATAATTTTTACCATTAAAAAGTAATGTTGATTTTACCACTTATAACATATATTTATATACCCTCCATTAATTCATTGATTCATTATTTTCATGCTTAAAATTATATTTTCAAATAATTTCTTAAAAAAAATATATCAAGGAAATGGTTTTCAAAAGGGATTCATGGTTCTTTTATATAATTTTTTGGAAAATGGTTTTCCAATTGTTATATGTTTTAAAATGTGATTTTCAAAGGTGAAATGATATTTTCATCAAGAAATATTATCAAAATATCCTTGAAAGGTATTTTCCATCTAAGCTAAAATCAATTTATGTAATTAATTCCTTTCCAATAAATGATCCAAATGTTATACGAATATTATTTCAATTAATGAGTGTTGATTAATGTCATCGTCATCAGGGGACCTATTTCTGTTTCATGGGTTATATATTTATGAAATAAATTTCTCTTCCACAGGATATACTTTTGATGAAATTATTATGAAGCCATTATATTTTTATATACGTTATGACATGATTATATGTTTATGAAACTCATTTCATTTCATTGGTTACGATATGATTATTTTTTATTTTATGAAAATTTATGTATGACTTCAAAATGAGTAGCGTGGGAAATATATCACCCCCCACCCCAATTACTTCTATAATGATATATTGTATATACTATTAGTGTGTACAATAATTGTATCCAATTTCCAAAAAATATTTGGTTCATGGTCTGTAGCCCAAGAGTCATATTAAAAGGTAACATAGTTTGTATCCTATTCTGGAAAACAACAAGGCACATGGGTTGCATCTAAAGACATAATGTATGAGGGTATGTGGGTTGCTAGCCCAGTTCTAAAGTATGTACATGGTTTGTATCGAAAGACTGACATGTTATAAAATACTTTTTATGTATCCATGACAGAAAATTTCTTATTCTGATATGTATTCCATAAATTTCATGTTTTATTCCTATGCCATGATTTCATGGAATATGTTCATTATTTCCATTTAATTCATGTATTATGAAATGAAAATCTATATTACTATCTATAAAATGAATTTTAGGATATTAAAATGATATGAAAAAATTTTGTACCCTTTTGTTCATGTTATAATTATTCATTTCATTTATTTATCATTTCTGAGAATAATAGCTCACCCCTTTCATACGTTTCCTTTCCCCATTATATAAATAATGGTTTTATGTAGAAGTAAAAATGGAGGATATAATTGTTGGTGATGTTGAATATCTTTCACTAAGATAGTAGACATTATTTCTATGATTCCAAATATACTTTACTATTGTGGTTCTCAAGCATGTATTTTTGTAATTTACTAAATATTAATCTATAATGATGTCATATCAATGTTTGATAAGCCTATATCAATATTCTTGGTATCCTAAGAATGTTATAGTCAACAAATATAATCTTGGATGCGAAAAAATTAGTGGGATGCATAGGTATATATCTACAGATATATATAGTGATTATTCAATTTATAATTATACGGATGAGTTAACATTATGAAAAAGTCTAAAATTTTTTGTAATGTATTGAATGTATGGATTCCTGGAAATATATCCCTATATATAGTCTATAAGTGAATGTGGATGTAGCACATATGTACCATGGAATATCAACCTCTAAAAGTTGTACTAGGACTAAATCAGACTAATTTGGTACACGACCTTAGGTCTAGCAGCACACTTAGTTTGACACTCAGGGGGGGATATTCTTTGGGAATCCACAAACTCTTATGAAATCATATTGAATGACTAAAATACGTCTGGATATGAATAACCAAGGGTAAACCTATGCTTTCATAGATTATAAATGGTGTTGTAATTTAGATGTCCTATAAATGACTTTTCATGATTATGCAGTTCCTCACTATGATAATTGTTCTTAACTAAATTCATTTGGGATTTAGTAAAAGCATGGAAACCTAAGGAACCCCATTAATGGTTATTGTGAAGGGACATCAATGAATTTTTATCCATAAAATTGAAATGTATTGTGTTATAGAATGAAAATCCAAATTCCTATTGTAATGAGTCATTCTCATGATATGAGTCATGATGAACATTCAAATGATCAATGGATGGAATAATGATCTATTGAGCCCATAAAGAGGAAACATCCACCTTCATATTATGGTACATCTGATCCAATTGTTTCTCAAAACAATATTAATAACCCTGAAATGAAATTTTGTATTATTTAGTTTTTGGATAAAGAGAAATTCTTTCAGCTTGTTTATCAGATAGAATATGAAATAAAATAGTGGCGGACTATAATTATGAATTTGATGAAGCAATATTAAATTTATTTCCAGGGTTTATATGAGTTAAATAACATAATCTTCAGTGAGTAATTTACTCAAGTTATTTTTATGATGATGGAAAGGATTTCCATTATTTGAAGAAAAAGGGTGATGACTCTTTCAGTGAAAATGAGGCTAATTTCACATGAGTTGTGATGTACGCTTAAGGAATTATCATACAACCAAAATGTAAAGTTGATATGTTCATCAGTGGATTAGAGAAAAGTCTCAGAATGGAAAGTTTCTAGAAGATACATTGGTAGCAATTAGTAGATTATTAATTGTACAATAAATGATGAAATAGAGGTTGTAGTTGTGTATAAATCTAGTGGTTTTAAAAAGAAGTGGTAGCTGGGGTCCAATGTAAAATCAACAATCCTTGGATATAAGAAGATACATATTCCATTGGGATACAGGGGGTTATAAAAGTATGTTGTAATTATCAAATGTTGGCTATTATATTTTTTAGGTGTGGAAAGGATGTACATGGAGAAACTGAATTACAAATTTATTGAATAATGTAATATAACTATGAGAATAATGAAAACACTCATTAGGATGAACCTTCCACACATTAGTGTTTCAATTGTAGGGAGTTTGGTCATTTATCCAAAAAACTGCCAAAATGGATGTTTAAATAATGGGGATTAGTTTCAAAAAACTATACAGAAAATGTTAAATTTAAATCATATGAAATCATAATGGATGCATAGAGCCTTGGTAACTGGGGTAGTCACTAGTGGGTAACTTCTGGCGGTATCTTATAAAAAAAATCTATAAAAATCTTGTCGATCCATTATTGGAACATTATAAGAGTCTATGCATTGATTAACATTCTATAAACGAATCATGGATTAATAGAATATTGTTAATGATTTAAAAGTATGAACACAAGATTTCAATATAAAACACTGTTAGTAAAAGAGCATATATAAGTAATAATTAGTGAAATAGCTTTTCGAAGAATATTTGTTTTCAATATGGATTTTTATAAATTCATATTTTTTAACATGTTTTAATGAGAATATAAAATGATAGTATTCACATGTTTTTTATGTGATAACAAATAGGGGATCATTGTTATGATGATTTCTAGACCATCATTATTTAAATTTGGATTCTCTTATTTTAGAAGGGTTATTAGTATAGTAATGCAACAAATGATTATGTTAGACTTTAGATGAATTATTTATTTATTATAATATTATTGAAAATATTTTTTAAAAGGATATATATTTGTTAACATTATTTTCAAAATGTAAATCATATATGAGAAATTATATTAGCATGGTTTTAGAAAAAGAGCATCATGTGTGCCGGTTGAAAACCCATCACATCCAGTGAAGTCGTAGCTCTTGAACCTATGACTAGAGGTATATAAGGGTCTCATGCATTCCAAATCCCTAAATAATGTCCTGGTTAATGTGTAATTATTATTATTTGAATAATTATATTATATAAACTAGTATAATTACATTCTAGTTTTACATATTAATATTTTAACCATATTGATTTTGAATAATACTTAAAGATAAATGTTTAGAATTTTAATTCTCTTATGGTTCTAAGGATATTTTAAATGTGGTGGTGAGCACTTCAGGAATCATTTTTAATTGATGAACATCCATTACATGATGTATTGGATCTATTAGAAATATATAAATGAACAATTGTAGAACCAAATTTTGTTTATACAAATATATGAAATAAGAATATCTCTTTACATTATTAGTCAATAAATGATTTCCTCAGTGTTATGGTAATGATAAAATGAAAAGGATTTTACTTAATAATTTCATTTTCATGAACTGATAGATTTTTATATCATCACATATTGACGACATTGAAGGCCCCAACATTTAATTGATCATTTACTTTTTTGTGACGGATAGAATCAACCAATCCAGAAAAATAATTATGATTTTCATCCATGTCCAATCACAACTCCCAACCGATGTTGTCCGATTTATAAACCATGTTATATGTTAATTCAGGTAACATTTATGGTTCTATCATTCAATTTTTAAGTGTAGTTTTAGTATAAATTTTTATTATGTGGGATTATATTAATAAAAAATTCATGTATTTATCCTCTGAGGACCTAGAAGAATTGATAAGGAGAAAATCATTTTATGAGAGGTATAATGTAACTATAATGTCCCGAAAATTCCATTTATTTTTATATATAATAATAATTTGAGGATAGTCACTCATATGGAACTTGATTCTGAGGTACGATGATCTAGGAATATGTTTCGGATTATTTATTGTTATATAAAACAACATGCATACATAGTTTTGCAATCGTCTAAACAAGATACCAGATAAAAAATAAATGGTCACTATTGCATTCAGAATGATGACTTAACCTAAGAGAAGTCTTATACTCAAACGGAATATTTTTATGAATAATGCTATTTTTAAGAATTTTATAGGAACATATATTCAAAATTCCATGAGGAAAAATAAAATAAATATCATGTTTTTTTATTCGAATATAATATTCCATTTCAATGTAACAACTTTGAAACCCGAGAATAACAGAAATGTTGTTACATATATGAAATTGCATAATTATACTGCGAATAAATATAATTGAAACATTTTAATGTCTTATATCTATTTAATTTATTAATCAAATACAGGACCATCGTCAAAATCTAGTATTTCTCTAAACCATAGATGGTTTAGTATTTGTGCACGATTATTGACGAATAACCCCCAATGACTGATTGAGGAATGATGAACGAAAGTAGTTCTATCTTCCACAAAAAACAATCCAACCTCATGTTAGTGAATTTATTTTATGTGAATTTACTTTTTCCCCATTCATGGATTTGAGTGATGAATGTGGGTCAACCCACGAACATGTGACTTGTATATCGATCACATTTGTGAGATGATTGTTGATCATGGGGTTTTGAATCAGAGTTATATTTGTATGAATTTTAAATCTCATCCCTTTTTTAAAAAAATTATAATGCAGAGGGATCGGGTTGATATGAACAAGTCCTGGATATATCTTTTGGGAGAGTTCATTTGTTCTTCGGGAGTGGAAACCCAAATCGACGGTGAGACATTGGGGAGCACGTGGCAGTGACGATGATGAGTTGAGGATACCAAAGGCCCTTGTGGATCAAATAATCGATCCAGAGAGAATGTATGGTGGCCCACAGAAGAAACCACCAGTGATGACAATGACCGATAGTGGTGGAGTGCAATAGGTGGTTCACGCCGTATTGGTGGAGGTCTCTCTCGCATCAGCCACTGGGTGGATACATGGGACACTGGCCACTATCAGTGGTAGATCATTGGTGGAATTGAAAACAGGCTATGTCACATGCCTGGAGATTCATGGACTAGAGAGACCACGATGGGTGTGCCCGCATCAAACAACAAGTTATATATGCAAGGAAATCGACACGTTGACTAAAAGAAGATGTGGTGACTACCGCCAAATCCATGCAAAGAATGATTCCCTACTCAAAGTAGGTGGGGTTAAAGAATTCAGACCGCCCCGGGTCGAATCCAGGTCAGGTCGGATCCAAGTCAGCTTTGGTCAGTTTGATCGGGTCGGACCAGACCTAGACCCAATGGGAACCTTTTAGTAAAACATTCTTAACATCCAAACAATGTGTCCTATTTATGAGCTGATTGGTTAGTTGGGACCCTCATTTGGGAATATTCCATTTTTAATATTCCATGGGATTTTTGTGGAATTTGAAATATGAATGATGGCATGAGGATTAGATTCTCCAAAAATCAATCACATTGCAAATGATAATCAGGAAGAAGAGTATAACTTTTTGGACCAATAGATGAGTGGACCTCAGTGACCAATCATAAGAGTGTGCCTTAGCGGGCCAGCAGATGACCATGCCTCATTTTACTAGGTGTGGAGCAGACCTTTGTATACCAGAAGATGAGAGGATCTCAATTGCATAAAATATGAGGGGAACTTAGAATCCAAATAGATTAGCGAACATCAGTACCCTGCAAGAAAGCGGACCTCAGTGGCCCAGTAGATGAGCAAACCTTAGTCACCCCGTAGATTATCAGACTTCTATGGCCTAACACAATATACGACCTATGTGACCGAACTGATGTTCATAACTTAGTGACCCAAAAAAGAGCATACCTCCAAGGCCCAACAGACGGGGGGGGGGGGGGGGGATCAGTGGCTCAGCAGACCACAGTAACGTATAGGGGATGAGTCCCTAAATAGTAAAAAATGGTCATCTTTATAACTAATATTATGTCTTTATATACTTAAGAATATACTTATATGAGATGAATCTAGTTACTATCTCTCTCTTTCTTGACTATACATCTTTAAGGATACACTTCTTATACCTGTTTTTTGTCAAATGTCCACATATATTCTTTTTTGATATTACTATTTTTGTTTTAGGGTCTTTACAGAGGGTTTTTTTACTCACCCATGCATGGGATCCTCCCACATGTGTAGTTTCTTGTGCAGATGAATGATGTTTCAACAGAGGCCTTGGTGGTCCAACATCAAGAGATTCCCAGTGAGATTTTAAATATGAGGAATCTATATATATTCATATGCAACGCCCTTCACCAACACATCAGGTAGTGTTTAGTGCAGAAAAAATTTTGGATCTTCAACTTTTCTTTTCATTTGGGACTATTTTCATACTTCTTTAATTCCAATTTTTTAACAATAGTTTTAGTGGTTGTCTAGGGGAATGATTTTTTAAATGTAATCATTTTTCTTTTGGATGTGCCTATGTGCACGCACGTATAGGTACTTAGGAAAATTTCTCCCACTACATGGATAATTCCTTCTGCACTAGTCACTAGTCCCTGGAAATCTGGATGTAGGCTAGGGGTATTCATGAAACGATCCACCGGGGAATAGTTCATGACAATATGAAATCAAAAGAGGTAGGTTCAACCTTTAATAATGAGATTATGTTTCTTTGTTTTAGGGAAATACTGTTAAATATTTCGAGTTTTACTTTTAGGCATGATAAGTCTAGTATTGGTGTGATAGCTAATTTATCCAAACTCGAGGTCCCTAATTCATTCATTTAGACTCGGTACTTGAAAAAACAAGTCACATGTATCATATTAGAATTGAGGGTGTCCTCATGTCGTTCGTACGTTTGAGACAGATCACCACATATAATATATTGTCCGTTCTTCATATTGATCTGTTTCAGGATGTCACTATGTAGATATCCAACCAATACTCCATTATGTTACCATGAGGATTGTATTCCTAGAGATAAGGCACATTTACATGTACCAATACTAGAGATAGTTCTATTAGGAGGTGCATAAGCTTTTACACCACCCCAGGATCAGTTTTTTCTACCAGTGCTACCTTTATAGGATACATATAGGCTCAGTGCCTAACAAGAGTTTCTTAGGAAGATACCTCCCTGGTTCAAGTGTGAGACTGAACCCCAGGTTGATGAAGATTGGATCAAGGTGGTTACAGGAGCCTTCTGTATAATGACCCAAGATTAGAATATATAGAAATTATATTTTTTTGTGGAATTTGTAATACATTAAACAAATATATTCCCCAAGAACATACTAGTTTAGTGTCATTGGAAACTCATATCATAATATTCCAACATGGTGAAGGATATTCCACAGATCCCATGAAGATATTCATCTTTACTTTGCCTCCCAATGGAAATTCATTATAACCTATGGAAATCAAAAAACATAAAAACTATGGCCTCAAATTTTCAGTAAGGGTAAGCATGGGGATCATAAAACAAACCATAAACATTTAAAAGTCTTAACCTGATCATAATGCTTAAACATCAAAATAGTGAGTCATGAAATAAATCGTGGAAGTTCATAATGAATAGATAACAATGTTACATAATTCCTCATAAAATAGCACTGGTATAAAAAATAACTTGTGAAAAAATAAATATCACATAATATGACATCTATAGTAGCAAAATCATTTCATCAAAACACATCATAGTGGTCAAGTCCCATTACTGAATCGTGTTTACATGTCATTCCAGCCATGTATTATGGAACCAAATTTACTTTCCATTCCAGTCATGTATATCTCATGAGATATATATCTATACCCAATGAATGGTATGGGTATATAGTTCCATACCATCTTATAATTAAATCATTCTTAGATGTTCCACAAAAAACATAAACCATTCATCATATCATAAGCCATGTAATAAAATTGGTTTTCTTAATGATCATTCTTTCATATGATAGTCAAAATAAAATTCCATTCCACCATTAACACAGTAAAATCATATTAATAGTAGTGATAGAAACATATCACTATTTATAGATTCACATATTAGATGGAAAATAATTTTGAAAAACAAAATGAACAAAGTTCTTTATAAAAATATACATTCTTCTTCAAAAACATTTTCGTTTACCAAAATTCCATGAAAATTTAAAACAAACTATATTTTTTGAAAATAAAAAAGAGTTAGTGTAGAAGATGATTCTTGGAATCAAGGCATCATGATACCATAAATATCTATTCATTCCATATATCTTCAAAAAAACATTCACCTCATAATTTTTCCCGGAAAGTCAGAATGTACCTCGTTTGGTATAATTAAAAACAATTTCATCCAAACCATGTTGTAAATTTCATAAGTAGTAAAAAGTCGTTTAAACATACATAGAAGAATAGTAAAAATGTTGTGATTTTTTTAATAAAACATGGAAATGGATGAGAAATATATCCACATTAAATACTTTTGTATAAATAATTTTTGATATAAATGGTATTGCAAAATTAACAGTTACCATTGATTATATTTCTTCTATATGTGTCTGAATCTCTAGTATAGTGGTTTTAAAATTATTATTAACTAGAAACAAAACCATTATAATATTTATGACATCATATATAATTTACTTATGAATTTATATTACCTGTTTAGTTTTCAATTACATTTTAATGCAATGTTTTGGATAATAATCGTTTTATTTATCTTACGTGTTTGGACTTGTTATTATTGATATTATTACATGGATCAAGATTTACATACAAAAATAATGTATGAATGGATTTATGTATCCTATATATTCCTTATATATATATAATATAGATAAATGAAATGGAATACACCATTCACGGAGATGGTAGGTCGTGTGTACGAATGAACAATGTTTTTGTTTCCTTATTTAATCGAATGGAAGTAAGTAAACAATATATATATATATCCAATAGAATGTTGTAGTCAATATTTTATTATTATTTGTTATTCATAAATTAAATTCATTCTTTAATGTCTATCCTTGAGAATGAATCTCATCGCGTCTTGGAGATGGTAAGTTGTACATATGCACGAGGGATGATATCGTTCCCATAATTGTCAAATGGTATTGAAATGAATGGTTTATAGTATCTCATAATTAGTATAATGTTATAATAATAATATATAGTTATTATTCCTCCATTATACCCATTTATGTATGGTGGTGGTCAAAAACTAATTACACCATGACACGGAGACGGTAAGTCCTAAGTACGTACAATCTGTGATTTAATTTTTCATACGACGGATTGATGGTGATATAGGTTTGTTTCATTTTTTAATAAAATTTAATTATATAAGTGATAATTAGGTTATTAAATTAGATTGAAACAACTAATGAAGTGGAACATGCATCTGAATGAAATTTGAATGAATCTGTAGAAGATATTACCACTTTCTCGACGTGCCTCATTTTAGTTTTTTCATAGGGAACAAGAGATGGACTTTTGAAAAGATGATAAACTATAAAATGTCAATAAAAAATTGTATAAGAGAAGTTTCTAGGATTTTTCTGAGCTTGAATTTTCAATATGGAGTGAAGCGGAGATGGAGGATGTGCCCTTTAATAAGAGGGGATAGGGGAACATTAGGATAATCTAAAAATATTTATCTTTTATAAACTAAATTTTGATAAAAATGGTCCCAAACTCAATTAATTAAAATTTATGAGGTTTTTGTCTCACATAACCATCATACAATAATTTTTAGAACAGGTTTCAATGTTTTTGAATCCTTATTTTTATCATTAACCCTTATTTTACCATTTAGAATGTTACCGTGATATCATGTTATTTACATATTGTTGGTCAATGTATTTACCATATCATATCAATCTACCCATAATAAGTTATTTATGAAATTTTGGACTTATATTAACAATTTTGACGAATCTTATATTTTTATGTATTTAATATCATTTAATAAACTATTTTATGTATTATGTTTTGAATTGTGTCAATTTAAGACACTATTCATAATTGAATTTTATAAAAAGTTCTTTATATGCTGGTTCAATCAATCCTAAGGCATTAACACAAATATAATATATAAATATCAACCTGAATTTTTTTGGAAGCCATCAAAATAAAAAAATTACATTTATTTAAACATTTATATTTTAATTTATTTGAATCATTTATTATTGAAAAAATCAGTACATCATCAATGATTCATTATTAAATTTAATAATTTAATACATAAAAATTATAAATAAACTATCGTGATATTGATTTTTTTTATATTTATAATGAATATTTATATTAGAATAGAAAAATTATATTACCATTTAATTTTTTTAAAGACACTTGTTTATATTATATTTCACTTCACATTAAATTAATTCCTATAAATTTTCATTTTCAAATCCATGTTGATCCGTTAAGTCCAAAAATCGACGCAGGGAATACCATTGTGATGAATATGTCTCAAATTAGGATTATGACATGTTTTAGGGATGTTTAGTATTATTATAATATTATTTTTTACTATTATTTATAAGATTTAACCTTTAACCATGGTAAATTAAATAATTAAAGAAGTTATTATTCATAAAGTCAAAAAATAAATGTAAACTATTTACACAATTTGGAACAGAGGATTTTAAATATGGAATCAATTCTTTCAAATTCAAAACAAAAAAGATCAAGTAAATAATTTAAAATTAATTTCTATTTTAAAAATATTAAATTAGGTTTTTATGATGTAATAACATTCAAAAGATTGGGATGAGTTTATATCCAATTAATATTAAAAAATTAGATATAATGAATAAAAATGGATTAAATGTTAGAAAAATAATTCCAATAAACATTAAAATCAATTAATGAGATTATATATGAATATAAATAAATTAGGTAAAAATGCATTTTTAAATTAAAATGCAGTATTTATCAGTATTCATTAAAATATGATTTTCATCAGAAAATTAACAAAATTTCAACATACGAAATTTTTTGGTCCCAATTACATTGAAAATGTTTGTTTCTTCATGTTTAATATATGAAAAGGATAAAAACTACATTTAAAATGGTAAGACCCTTAAAATGTGACAAAACTGAATTTTTTAACCACTAATTATTTTTTCCGAAAAAATTAACTTGTTCTTATATGGTGTCTAAAAAATAGAAAGGTTAAAAGTTAATGTTATATAATATTCAAAATTTGGTTAATACAATTCCTAACATATATTTTATGTCCAATAATAATATTTTAACAATATATGGTAATTTACTAAAACTCGGTATGGCATACAATTCAAGCTATCGAAGATGGTCACTATTGCAAGTAACACACTCCAATAATAGTATTTAATATACATCATAATAATACACTATTGTGTATAGTACATGATAATAACGGGGAATCATAAAGCAGAATACATCAATTATAATGAAAATAATCAATCCCATAAAATATTAGGGTGTAACATTCTTCCTCCCTTAAAATTAATTTTACCATCGAAATTTGACGGGGTGATAAATTGTTTAATTCTTAAAAGTTACATTGATGTAATCAGATATCTTAAATAGGAATACAAAAATTCAATTTAAAAATTGAATTATATAAACATAATGATTACCCAACGTTACTCCTCCCAGGGATTCCACATAGGAAAACAAAAGTGTGATGTGAAAACATGGATATTGAAGATAAATCAAACCATAATGTTATGATGGATAGTGATTGAGAATAAGGTTTGGAGAATGTTAAATACAATAAATCGATAATTCTTTGATGAGTAAAGGGACTATATGATTCATCAGATAAGAAGGGAGTGGGATAAATTTTTTGTTTTCAAGATCTTTTTCCTAATGTTGATTAAGATTTTTTCATGTAGATAATTGTTTACTTGATTTCATTACAAAATCATTATTGGTTATTCCATGAATTATTTCTTATTAATCTATTATTTAATTAATTGATGTCTAATTTTTCATTCTTGATGTGTTAAAAGATCATGTGATAGAATTATAGTTCATTCCATATGTCTCAACAAAAATACTAGAACATGTTATCAAATATGCATTAATCCACCTATAGTGAGATAATACATGAATCAGACAGACATCAGTTATAATATAACTTATAATATCCCTTAATGGATAGCATTACAATCCTTCTAAAAATTAAAAATATAATCATTAGAAGGTGGGGGACTAAATCAACATAACATTTGTCCCAAAAATCTCATTTGGTATCTCTTGGTTTTCATATTCCAAACATGTGAATTCTATAATAATTTATTCTCTTAAAAAAATATAATAACATGAATTACATTATAAATAAAGGGAAAACAAGTATTCTATGAAAATAATATTTTTCCACACACCGAAAAATACTATAAATTATATATACTCAAACCATGATATCACGTTTTCCTTGTATCAGTCATGAGCTCGTATATCATATCAAACTTCTCAATTATCTCCCTTCACATCATTATTTTCATATCATGTTCTTTATAAAAATATTTCATCCACTTTTTAGGATTATTGGTACCATATAATTATATAAAATCACAATAGTCCAATACATCGATATTCCAAATTCAATAATACTATAAATGAGATTCCACAACACTATTTTGGAATCTCATTACATAAAAAATTATTCATTCCAAAACATCATTTTCATACTCATAATAACATATGGTGATCACATGTGGTTTCCTATTACTATTATCCTTAAGAGGTTGTTGATGTCGATAATCATCCCTAGCCCTTGGATTTGGGAAATGGTTTGCATAATTCCATATTTCCTTGTACATAAATCCTTGATTTGTGGGAGGTTCACTCTTTTGAGATTTATGATTATTCCCATTAAAAATATAGTATAATGATCTATGATCTTCTTTTTGAATCTTAATAAATTTTTCAATCCCATTATAATTGTTTCTTTGATTTTTACATACAAACATTGTGCATAATGAAATTATAATATTCCTTTCTCTATATTTTATATAGTTTAAATTGAATTTTATCCCTCTTTTCTTATCATAACCATGAGATAGTTGAGAAACTAAAATCTATAATTTTTTCATAATAATATGAGGAAGGTACATTGTGAAAATTAAATTTTTTATACTCATCCCAATTGATGGATTCAATTTGATCTTGTCTCCTTTTATTCTTAATAATGTTCCACTGTATATTCTCTTTACCTTCTACGTAATAATTTCGAAACATAACATGTTAACGTTATGAAGAATGGATAATGGAAAATATCATTTCAATTGTAGAAATACATTTTTCTACTACTATTGGATTATTCATTCCACTAAAATAATGTTGATGTTTCCTTAGGAATTATTCAAGAAAATGGTGTTCCCAAATTTGGTCATTTTGAAACCTAGTAGGATTTTTTTTCCTAGAAACATGATTCTTTATCCGAGCACCCATATCATTTGGTTGCTCAGAAGAGAAATAATTTCATTTTTATGTGCAATTATCCTTAAAATAGTTCCTCTATATTCCATCCACCATTTAAAACCCAAAATGAAGTGTGAGAGAAGAAATAATCATACTAAGAAAAAAACATAATCGAGGGGGATTAATTTCAATATATAACATCTTAGGATTAATATTAGGTTATTTGTGATTGTTAAAATTATTCTAGGACTATAATTCATAGTTATAATTATATTTAGGTACATCCCTATAAATACCATAGAAATATCAATATGGATCTCACTAATGTTTTTACATTCTAGTTTACAAAGGTTGATTAACACTTCACTCAAATACCAACTATAATGTTGTCGAATTATTTCCAGTGGGCATGAATTGATACCCATAAGAGCACTCAATGGGTGGATACACCCCATGGTTGGGACACACCACCACCCCCACTGCCAATGATTTCCATAGGAAGTGCTTGTTTGGAGATCCATGTTTTGTCGAATGTTCACATGTATGTTTTACCATGGATAAGATTCATTACTACATCCATTGTTACGATACCAACACTAAAGACCCATGATTTATGTACATGGATGTTAGATATAATTTTTTTAATAATTAATACATTACACAACTATAATCCCAGATATCGTATTTGTTTAGTATGATTTTAAAATTAAATCATAATCTTCTAACTTGGTGAAAGATCATCATAATTTCCCCTAATGATCTCACATATAATTTTCCTAACAAAAAACAACTTTTATATCATGGGGGGTGGAAAAAATGGGGGTTATAAAATTCTCTATTTGGTAAAATATAAAGAACATAAAACAAACTGTAAATATTTGAATGTAAAAACATGAAGAGAATGTTTAGCCATCAAAATCATGGGTCCTCAAATAAATCATCAATGTTTATAAGGAATGCATAATAAAGGAAAAAATAACAATGATAAAACATAATTGGTATAAGAAATGTAATTGTGTAAAAATAAAAAAACATTATATGATTTCCATTGTATACAATTCATTGGAATTACATTCAAATTACATTCCTTGAACTCTCAAAAACAAGATAGTTATATAGGGTTATGAAAAATGGGATGAGGACCATTGGACCTAATGTCATTCTTAATATAAAATATATTATTGTATGGATTTATATAAATTAAACCTAAGAAATTCCTAATTCCTATGAAAGGTATGGTTTTATCATTTTATCTATGTATTTGTGTTTATATACATTTTTAGTATATGAATAAATGAAAATCATTTCCTTAATCATCCATTTGAAAATACATTGATAAAATATTAATTTCTATATTAGAAGGCTAATTAGATATATTATATGAGAAAAATAACACATTTAATCTTCTTTATTAATTATGATATTATTATTTTTTTAGTTACAATATATTTTTCATAAACCATGACTTATTAATAAATGAATCAACAAGAAAAAAGGATTTGAAAAAATACAAGGGAAATTGATTATGTTTACCAGGAATGTCAGTCAGAGGTAGGCCCCTGACTATTTATTAAATAAAAAGAAAAGTACCACATGTACATAGAATAACGATTACATATCATAAACATCATAACTATCACAACCCCTATAAAAACCTCCTTTCGTAGTGGAAGTCTCCCATTCCGAGCTGTCATAGTGCTTTAGGATCTTGGCGTACTTCCTTCTAATGTTAAATTTATCCAAAAATATCAATTCTTATGGAGATTGTTTGAAAGAGGACTTAGTGGATAGTGAAATCAGCAAATCAGAGTAGTCCTTCCTCGTCCTTATTTTTTTTTTGTGGTCGACACCACCAATCCAGATTTCCCCTTCCTATCCTTGAGAACTTCAAAATATGATGGTCTAACCATCACACTATGACTTTCTTTGTTGCTGTCTGAGAGGTCCCCCCAAATTCCAGTTAATGTGTCATCATTGAAACCATTAGCCACCCCTCGGGCCTGTTCATTTCCTCTGTTAAAGTCAATCACAGCCAGACATGGCGACTGCCACTCCATCACATGGCTAGCATCCACCACCTTTACTACACTAACTTAATCAATATCTTCATACTTCCCTTCAATCACCTGGCTAGCATCCACCTCCTTCACTGCATCAACTAAAACACACATAATATTGTTACCATATTTCATTGAATCACCCATATCCACTTGACATACCTCTTCATTATCCAATACATGGAACCAATTGCAGGTAGAAGCATTACTCCCTGGGACAGAAGATTGTAGCTGCACCATATGCCTCTCAATATTCAGACATGTATTGGCATCTGTCATTTGACCCCGGCCATCCGAATTCGAAGGCATCCCCCCAACATTCAGACCACCACAATTGAACCCAGAATCCGTAAAACATCATTTGGTTCCATTATCCCCATGCTGAGAAGAAGAAACACAGCCACATGTAGGATGTGCCAGAATAGGATCCTGCACAGCGCCACTGCTAGAAGAACCTTCCCATAGGTCCTGCTTCAGTCTCTCAAACACCGCAAGAAAAAAAAGGAATTCCCATGCCCAGCCCACCCACACCATTTATACACATTGAAACACCATTAATATTCTTCCCATGACCCTCATATTTAACATTTATTCCCACAGGAACTGAGAGGGTTCCATTTTGACATTACTCATCTCGGTGGCCCAGATGATGACACCCCGGACAAAACTCCACTAGGATTCAAACACCACCGCATACTTCCAGTGGTACTCTTCACCAATCGTGATCCATATCCACTCTACTGGAGCCTTTGATACATTCAACTCAACACAGAGTCGTGGATTTACTGGGTGACTAACCGACGCAGTGCGGGCATCAGTGTAGAGAAAACGACCTTCCAGATTCCCTAACAAACAGAAAATCGCTGGATTCTAAAAGGGAAAAGGATGATGGGGAAAGAATACCCTCGTCGCGAAGGAGGGTGAGTCTCGGTTCATGTAGAGATCAAAAATCCATCAATGAAGGAAAAATCGGCATCCATTGTAGCATCTAGGGTCTCGAGACCAAGAAGAAATTAAATCTTCCCAGGAAGAAAAACGTATCATCAAATGGAACTTAACAATCAAACCCACCCCCACGCGATCCTACAGATCCCAATTTCTATACTCAAATATTTCTAAGTCCTCTATCGAAGGACTTCAGTGATTAAAGTGAGCCACTAGGGTAAAATTCATGAGATTCAACGCTCCTAAGAACTCCAATAATGAGATTGTAAGATAAGGATCCCCAAGATGAAAATTCGGAACCATCAATCTCAAAGAGATTGACGAAAGTTCAGGAAGAAAGCTATGGTCAGAGAAAGGTACAAAAGCCTCTTGTGAAATCGAAGGTTGAGGAAGATCCTCTGCCCCCCTCCCACCTTCATGAAGGGGGGGATCCATCTTCACTCATGATCTAGGGCTTGTCGCCAGGAGCTGTCATCGAGCGCCATCGCCAGGAATCTTCGCCATCATTGTCACTGATCCCCATTGTTGGTGTAAAATCTTGATTATGTTTATTTAATGAATAATATATTATTTTTTGGACATTATATTATTATTTAGTTTTATATGAATATATTTATCCAATGTGATATTTTTTGAAATTAATAATCCTCCTATTATGGTACATTGGGTAACATAATGATTTTGTATTATAAGGGGGGTGGACAGTAGAATTCATGCAACTCATTCCCTTAAAAAGTCTATTATGAAGTTTGAGGTAAAAATGATTTAATGGGAAATGACATGGATTTCACATGTCAAATAATTATTTATAAATTCTTAAATACATTTCTTATTCACTATTACTACAATGTATCATTTAAATTTAACAACAATTAGATTTTTCTAGTAATTTGTTGATAATTTAATTTTCAAGAGTACTATAAAACTAATATTTTATTTTTAAATGATTTTTTCATCATTTACAGGTTTTTATAATGGATTTAGAATGAATTTATAATATTGAAATTGTTTTATGGGAATATATTTTTTTAAAATAGATTAATTCCTTTTATTTATTGTGCTCTTATTTTGAAATGTTATTTCTAAATAAATTTTTTTGATCAAGATATAATATTTATCGTGATTGTTTAATTTTTATTTATGTTATTTTATCATTTTTTTATTAGTGAGTTTATAAAATCCTACAACTATTACACTCACACCTATTATATGATATTTTCTGGTTATGTAGGTATGATTGGTTATTATTTAGCTAATGGAATAGTCTATTATAATGTTAATAGATATTAATAATCTCCCACAAAGCCATGGTAGGAGGAGTATCTAGTATTTGAATGAGCCACATTTATTAACATTATGTTTTCATATTATATTTTATTTGAAAATTTTTACTGTAATATTTATTTAATTTTTGAAATTAAATTACGAATGTGGTCAATAATAAAGATTTTCATCCGATAATAATTGTAATATTCCCTGGATTATATCTGTTATGGGATTTATATTGATAAATCGTATATTTTATCCCTTAAAATTGTTTCTATAATTTAGTGTTAAGTTGAATGAATGTGAGGACATGTTGTGAATTAATTTCGGTCATGGGATTTTGGTGAATATTATAGGATACATTAATAACTAAAGTGAAATAATCAATTGCATTGTTTAATAACTTGGTTAGTGTCATAATTTCAACTCCAATGTTACATTTGTTATAATTTAAATGTCATGGATAGTTTTAAAATTTATTTTTATTTAAAAAATATTGGTGGTACTATTTTGAATTATTTTAAATGTTTTATTTTATAAAATTCAATGATTTCCATGATACCAATTATTTTTACTTGATGTTTCAATATATTTTGAATTATTTAATTGGAATATATTTCTATAAAAAATTAGGATTCATGATTTAAAATAATGTATTTTTGTCAGTTGAAAATTCAACATAGAATAATGTTTATGTTTCAATTGTATATATTATTATTTTTATTTATAGAAGACTTGTATTTCCCTTTTACATAGTTGAAACATGAAAATAATGGTATTTAATATGATATTAAAACCGCATGGCTTCTCCTATGCGTGAATGGGAAATGGACAATGTTATTTTTAGTGGTATTTTTATTTCATTTGATTAATAGTCATTTATTAATATTTATTATATCAATTGACATATTGATAACTGGATTATGATTGTATTATGTTATAAACTTGTGTTATTATATCCCATAGGTTATATGGGTGATCCGGTAAACCATGAAATATCTAACGATTGATTTAGCCCATATAATAGATTTTTATTTATGAAATAGATATTATTTTTATCTCAATATGTGGGAGAGAGTTAATGCATAGTTAAAAATAATTATGAATTTTATCCCTAGGAATCAATTTAGTAAAAATTAATTGGGGTTTATCAATAATTTAACAGATAATACAAGTCCAATTATTCATGGGAAGATGTTGAGTCAGTGTATGGGCTTATATTTATATGATTAAGGATAATCTACCTCATTCTAAATATTTGGGGAATCCGAATATTTATTTAATCGGTGGATAATGAAGTGTTTTTGTTTAGTTCTTTTTTTTACTATTTTATATAAAAACTGAAAATATTATATTGGATATGATTTCACTATTTTACTATTTAAATGCTTGAGATATGTTGGTTCTTCTATGATAGGTCTTAGAGATGAGCTGTAACATCTCCAAGCCAGAAGCCCACCCACAGTTCCTGAACCGACATATAAAATACATCAATTATGCCACCCTATCATTCAAAAATTATGGATAAATGGTGAGTGTCTTTCAATGTCATGGATAAAAAAATATAATCACTATCTAAAAAATTTATACAATAAAAAATGAATGAATTTCATATTCAATTATATCACAACATAACATATAATTTACTATTATAATTTAATTATATGTTGATCAATTATCGTGATACCGGAAAATATGAAACTTTTATATTTTGGACAAATATATATACAATATTGGATCTCCCTTATTAGGGAGGTGATATAATTAGTGTAATTTATAAATTCAATAAATTATGGCACTTCTAGAAATGTTCTATGGCCACAGTTGGTCTTATATTCTATTATTTATCACTATCTCCATTTCACCTATTATATTTTAGAACATTTTCCTCTCCAATATTATGTACATTTTTGTGTTATTGGTCATTAATTGTAACATAAAGGATTTGAGAAATATCAGTTGGATGAAAAAACCAAATGGCCCGAACAATAATCAAATATAAATGTTGTTTATGTATAATAATATATTGGAGTACTATAATGAACAATATAATAACACACATGGATATCATGTTCTAATGATCCACCCGAATGAGTTTCAGTACTTGATTCTTCATATAATGGTGAAGTATGGTGGAATTTATTTGGATTAAATGAATATGTAACATGGATTCACTATTAAATTTAATTCCCATGAGAATTTTATAATGAGATGAAATAAATATATACGAAACCTATTCACATGTTGGATAAATTTTTCTGAAACTTACTCACAACTGAAATTTAATTTTACAATAAATACATGTTGGAAATCATAACCTTCCCTTGCAACAATATGAAAATAAATTTATTGAATACTTTTCAATTCATCTAATAAAAATTGGTATACATTAATAGAATAGATCATATCAAATCCATGTATAAAATTGTATGTGCATTATGTTTTCCATATACCTAACTTTTCAATGGTGGTGAAAAAATCTCATAAATTGTACTCTTAGTATTATCATAGTGTCCAAAACCAATATTGGTAATTTTATTGTATATTATGCATGAATAGTGATTATGTTTCCACTAATTATGTATTTCAATATTAAATGATGGAAGGGTGACCTTATCACAACCGTCCCTTGGGGCCTGTGTCGTGACTACCCAGGGTCCGTCTTTCATTGGCCAGGGGATGGCGACTAGCACCGAGAGGTGTATTCCCTAAAACCGGTATGGAATCACCTTTATATCTTGTAAACACACTCAACCAAGAACACATCAAGATACAAACACAAATAAATAGTAATGTAAATAATTGTGTGTACAGTAAGTAAAAAGGGGCCAGAATAGAATCCCAACTAGAAAGTAAAAGAAAACTGAAAAGTAAAAGTAAACTAAAATAGATCATATATACAAAAACCAAGTATCCTACCTAAAGTGTAGTTACAACTATCAAATGGTCATCATTGAGGTATGCCTCAGCTTATGTCCACCTTAGAACTACCTCTAGTCCTGGTACTCTCGTCCTCAGTCAGCGATGTCTATCATCTACACTAAACACAAAAAGGTTCTTGTGTAGCCCGTGCAGAGGTGAGTATAAAGATACTCAATAGGGCCCTCAAGACCCTCTAAGGTCTCACAAAACCCAAAAATGTGTGTACCATGAAGGAAACACCACAAAGGTAAGTACCACATAGGTAACACCACATATAAGAATACAACAAATGTATCACCATGAAGGTAAGTACCATGAAGGTAACACCACAAAGGTATGTACCGCATATGTAACGCCACATAGAATAATAACACAAAGGAATAATAATGATGGTATGTACGAAAAAGGTATGCCACAATGAATATTACCTCAAATGTAAAGCCTCCTCTCACACCAGGTAAAACATATATAAAAAAGAAAAGATGATTAGACATAACTAATGAATTATCTTACTCGGTTAAGAGGCAGTCCCGCATAGGATCCTAAATCATCATTCCCATGTAGGATCCTAGTATAGTAGACCCATGTAGGATCCTAGTATATCAGACCCACGAAGGATCTTAGAGTAGTCTCACATGGATTCCTAGAGAGGATCTAATTGAGACTCTCGAACACAGACCCATGTAGAATCCCAAAGCATAGACCCTCATGGGATCCAAAAGCACAGACCCACATAGAATCCTTTTCTCATGTTACATCCAGTTAAACAGTTCCCGCACTATACTCTATTGATTACGTGAGGGTCCACTCCTCAACCCATAGGTTGATACTCCATCTTTGATGAAGTCACAATAAGAAATATCCCTAATAACCACCATGTGATAGGGGTCTCAACCCAATAGATAGTGCATCAATCGAAGGCTTAGTCTGTATGTTATTGGCCTTTTACTCATGGGGGACCTGTTGGTTTTGTGTCCAATCCAACATAGTTGTACCGAAACCTTATACAAACTCATGTGGGGTATACCAAAAGTGCTTCCTGAATCCCAGGTTTTCGACACTACAAATGGTATGTCAAACGGACACCCGTAGCTCATGATTTGTTTGAATGAACAAAAAGGGTCGAAGTTGGACCGGGTCCGGTCTGACCCGGTCAGACCGACATAGCCCAACCCCGCCCATTGGTTCTGGCTTGACCCATTGGGTGGAGGCCCACTGGGTAGCGACACGTGGTGTGGTGGCCCGCGGTTCTATGGCCCGTCGTTCCGGGCTTTACGACTGGCCTCCTCTTAAGGCATGGTCGTGCACCGCCCAACCCCTGGCGGCCAGATTTTCCGGCCGCCCACCCTTCACCGCTGTGGCACAAGGTCACGCCACCTACTCTCCCGGTGGTGTAGACGTGCACCTCCACCACCCCTCAACACAGTCGGATTACATCGGCCGCTTCCCAGTCTTTTTCGCGGCCAATAGGTCACGACACTTCTTTGAGGGCATGATTGCACCATCGCCATCATTGCGGCCAGCCATGATGCCGCCCACCGCTCCTGATTCCCATTGGTGCCAATTTCCGTCATCGGTCGTCGTCCTCCTCCATCACAAAGATCACATCATAAACCACAATGGTTTCAAAGATGTCGGGCCATGTTTGTTTGGCCCACATCCCTCATGATAGAGCGGTTTCAAGTTGATAATGGGGATAGATTCAACCTAATGTAAAATTAATGATGGTAAATCAAAATCACATCCTTACCTTGAAGGTTCGTTGACGTCAGTGAGGTGGGAAAGATGGGAGTCAGATCATTTTCATTTACGACATTCCTCATCAGGGAGGGAATTCTTCATTTGAGATGGAGTTCTCCGTTGGAGAAAGCCCTCTTCTCAGAGAATGGTGTTTCTCTAAAGTTCTCCCCTTTTGCGAACTGTTCCCCCCAATTCCACCAAAATGAAATAGCCAACGTATTAAATTATGATTTATTTATTTAATTAGAGTGGTCCATTAAATATGTTGATTCTAGGGTAATTAAATTAATGGAAGGAAGCATAATTAATTAGGAGAGAACCAAGAGTCACCTCCCTCATTAACGGGGTAGTTCAATGGTCGGGTGGTCTCCACTATTAATTTCAAATTGGGCGGTTTTCCAGCTTCAGTGGTCCCCACCACTGAGCATTCAAGAGGGAGGTTAAAAATAAAATAAATGTTTATTCTTTGACTTATTTTTATTTCCACAAAAAAAATGAAAACTAACATTCACCCTCTTCCTACAACAGTCTAGGTGAAAGTCTCCTTAAATGAATACTGTCACTTCAAGTTCAACGGTGTTCTCTGATTTCAATTACGTGCACATATTCAAAAGTTTAACATCTCGCTCACACATTTACTAATCGTAAGTAATAAATTTTTAGAAATTCATTCCGGGAACACCGGGCCTCAGAATCACACCTCGTCAATTTTCGTAGTCTCGAAAAATTCCAATATAATTAAAAAAATTACATTGAATTATCTATGTCTTTAAATTCTCCCTACTTAAGGGATATGCATCCCTCAAAGAGAAAAACACACACTAGGAAAACCTGTGGGGGTGGTACTGATCAAAAATCTAAGCCTCCCGCTCCGATGTGCTCTACTGGAGGTTCCTGTACTGCCAATGTATGTGCACTAAAGGTATCTACCACCCAAAAATGACTCTCTCCTTCCAATCATCAATCCATACTGGATCCTCTGTAAATGTGCCCCATCATCGAGGTCCATCTTGCCAAGGTCAATGATGTGATAATGGTCGTGCATGGATCTCCTCATCTATTATACGTGGAAGATGTTGTCCACCCACTGCATCTAAGGTGGAAGAGATAAGTAGTAAGACACCTCACCAACTCTATTGAGGACCTAAAAGGATCCTATGATCCTCAATGATAACTTTTCTGCCTAGAAAAATCATCACAAACCTCGTTAGGGTGAGACCCATGGAAGTACGTGGTCAACATCCTCGAACATAAGAGGTCTCTGTCTCTAGTTTTCATAAGACTTATGACTTCTCTATGCAATCTTCAACCACTCCTGGATGATTTTCACCTTCTCCATGGTATCCCATACCATATCTGGTCTCATTAGTACTGAATCCCCTAGTTCAATCCAACACAAAGGTGATCTGTAATTTCGGTCGTATAGAGCCTCAAAAGGTTCCATCCAAATGGTGGAGTGATAGTTGATATGGTATGAAAACTCCACTAAGGATAAGTGATCCTCCTAGATGCGATCGAAGTCAAGGATGAATTCATGCAACATGTCCTCGAGAGTCTGATTGGTCCGCTCTGTCTGAAAATCCATCTAAGGATGGAAGGCATTGCTCAAATGAAGCTGTGTTCTGAAAGCCTCCAGTAACCCCTTAAAAATCATGGAAATGAAACATGCATCATGATTAGGGACAATGGTTATGGGTAGTCCATGTAACAGCACAATGTCTACACATAGTGGTTACCCAAGCTCTCTAATGAATCCTTCTCCTTACATTACTTGCTCTATCTCAGGTGCCTCGTCTTACCGACCCTGATTCCTATGGTCGTCCACCTATAGGACTGGTCCTCTTGGACCAACATGACTCGTGTTGGATGCAAGCTGCAGAAGAATCTTCTATATGATGTCTGGTGGTGGGTCTCGCTGATGGTGACTGTATATCAAGAAAACTCTGCACTATGTGGGCTCTCCCTAACACCCCTGCCTATGTCAGGTTGCTTAGGGAATCATCAAAGACCTGATCTCCCATTTGAGTCCTTGGTAGAAGGTTTGGGCCCCAAAGAATGGGTCCTACACCATATCAGTGGAGTGGAATGAAATGTTGGTGATCCTCGCTGATTAATGAGCTATAATCATGTTTCCCTGCTATAGATGAAGAAGCTCTTGTATGTGGAATGCGTGATGTGTCACTGGGAAAAACATTGCACGAAGCAGGCTCTCAAAGTCTATGCAGAGAAGTGTCACCTCGTAGTGAACCTGTAGCATTATAATCCACCATCTTCCTACTGCTTCCTGTAGAAGACTAGTGGAAATGCACACTATGAGATCAGGTGGTGTCCCAACCATTTTTAAGACTCCCACCACGACATCCAACCAATCCTCAGCCGCATATTGGCCTGTGTCGCCCCAGAACCTTGGCGGCCTCTGGCACTAGAACTCGTGCAATGCACTCAAGTAACATGCACCATCTTCACCTTAGCCTAGAGTCATCAGTGGACCAATGGGTAATGGTACCACTGGTGCCTCCACTGGTGCTCCTACTGATAAAGGGCCCTACACTGATGCCTCGTCACCTGATGGTCTATTAGTTTGTACTATACGTAGAACCCTAGCTGGATGTTTATATAGAGGAATCCTGAAAAGAATGTGGTGCGCCATGGTCAATAAGATATACCTGGTCATAGGACTCCATGATTTCATAATGGAATCTTTTCAAAATGCGGATGCATTCATTTTTTTCAAGCACATAGTCAGAAATCAGAAGTCTGGGCCCTGGTTTATAGATATATCGGCCGCCACAACAACACATGATTCCCTAAACAGATAAGCACACTCACTACACTTGACACTGTTTTCGTTAAAAATATCAAAGTCCAATTTTCTACAGTTGAACCTACCTCTAATAACAATTTGTCATGAAGGGTAGGTACAGCTCTCGAATGGTCATCTATGCGATACGCCTCTTCTAATGTTCACCTACTAGATTCCTCCAATTTTGGTACTCTCGTCCTCAGACATTGATTTCCATCGTCTGCACCAAACACAACAAGGTGTGGGTGTAGCCCGTGCAGGGGTGAGTATAACAAGACATAGTAGGGACCCCAAGACCCACGAAGGTCTCACAAAACCCACAAAGGATAAATGAAAATTCATGAAAACATATGACAAGCCTACTTAGGTATATTCCCATCCATATACCTATGTTATAAAGTATACCCATCTCATTATTGAAGATTTCTAAGGCCCAATTCCTTAGCCAATGTACAACTATTCTAGGAAGGAAAGAATGTCGTGATTGTAACACAACAATGGTAAGTACGAAAAAGGTAACACCACACAGAAGAATACCACAATGGGTATAACAATGAATATAATTACCCTTACGGTAACACCACAAAGGTTTGTAAAACACAGGAAACACCACATATAAGAATTCCCCAAATCTATCACCACAAAGGTATGAACCATGAAGGTAACACCAAAAAAGTAAGTACCATATATGTAATTACACACAGAAGAATACCACAAAGGTATCATCAACATGGTAAGTACCACAAAGGTATTCCACAAAGAAGATTACCACAAAGATAAAGACTCAAAAAAAATCAGATATAACATAGTTAGGGATGAAAAGATGATTAGATGTAACTACTGAATCATCTTACCCTATTAATCGGTAGACCCACGTAGAATCCTAAATCAATATACCCACATAGGATCCTAGTCAAGCAAACCCATGACGGATCCCAGTATATCAGACCCAGGTAGGATCTAAGAGTAGTATCACATGGATTATTAGAGTGGATCCAAGTTACACTCCCGAATATAGACCCATGTAGGATCATAAACCATAGACCCACATGGGATCCAAAAGCCCAGACCCACATTCTTTTCATTTCTCATGTTACAGCCAGCTACATGATTCCTGCAATATGCTCATTAGATACATGGAGGGTCCTCCCCAGAATACATAGGTCGATACTACGACATCTACGAAGTACCATGAAGAAGTATTCAAATAGAATACCACGTGATATGGGTATCATCGAAATAAACAGGGTGTCAATCGAAAACATGGTCTATATGTTATTGGCCTTTTAGTCATGAGGTCCCAGTTGGATTCATGTCTGATCCAACCCAGTCGTACCCCAACCATATCCAAACTCATGGGGTGCATACCAAAATGACCGTCTCGATCCAAGGATTGTGGCACTATGTACGGTTCATCAAACAGATGCTCGTAGCTCAAGATATGGGCGAAAGAATGAAAAGGGTCAATGTTAGTCGAGGTCTGGTCCAACCATGCCTGGGTTGACCCGACTTGGTTCAGGTCGACCTATCCCGACCCGGGTCCAGCCTGGCCAGCTGGGTCCGGCCTGGACCGCGGTGCAGCATCCCACTGTGGCTGGCCGGACAACCCACCTCCTCTCCGTGGCCATGCAACGCGCTGTTCCGCCACCAGTGGACGTCTCTTCTGGCTGCCCTCCCTTTGCCGTCGTAGCCCAAGGTCATGGATCCTACTCAACCAGTGGAGAAAAAACGAATATCCCCCTCCCATTCATCTGTTCAGCCAATGTCAGCCACCTCCCATGCACCGCCGCAGCAGACGTGCCATGAAACTTCTCCAGCGGCGCTGTTGCGCCACCACCGTCTTCGCGGCTGACCGCCGCTATCGAGTCCCACCAGTGCCAATCAGTAGCACCGATCTCCATCATCCTCCATCATGAAGATCCCATCACAAACCACAAGGGTTGTGGAGAGATCGGGGAATGTTCGTTTGGTATGCACCCTCCACATTAGAGTGGTAGAAAACAACTCATGGAAAGAGATTCATGTTAAAAGAAAAATAACAACAATGAATCAAAATCACAACCCTAACTCGAAGGTTATTTGAAGTCAGTGAGGGGGTAATGATGTACATCACTTTGTTTTCATTGAAGACATTCCTCATTGAAGAGGGCCTTCTTTGTTTGGGATGGCGTTCTTCGTTGGAGAATGTGTTCTTCATTGGAGAAAGGTGTATCTCCAATGTTCTCCCCTTTTTCCAACAATTCCCCCCAATTCCACCAATATGAAATAGCCAACATATTAAATTAAGTTTTATTAATTTAATTAGTGTTTTCCATTAAATATATTAATGTTTGTGTAATTAAATTAATTGAATGTTGCACAATTAATAAAGGGAGAACCAAGAGTAACCTCCCACATTAAACAGGTAGTCAATGGTTCGAGTGGTCCCCACTGTTAATTTCAAATTGGGGGGGTTTCCTTCTCAGGTGGTCACCACCACGTAGTATTCAAATGGGAGGTTAAAAATAAAATAAAAGTTTTTTCTTTGATTTATTTTTATTTCCATGAAAAATATGAAAACTAACATTCACCCTCATCCTACTGTGGTCGAGGTGAATGTCACATTAAGTGAATACCAAAACTACGAGTTCAACGGTGTCCTCAGATTTCAATTCTGAGCACCAGTTTAAGAGTTACGAAAACCTTCTTGCATGTTTCCTGAAAGTACTTTAAAAAGTTCCTAAATTCATTCCGAGGACATCAGTCCTTGGAACCACATACAGTCAATTTAAATGAACTCGTAAAATTCCCATATAATTAAAAAAAATTACATGGACTTTTCTATGTCTTAATAGACCTATCCTTTAATGATTTAAAATAGAATATATCTTTTCATAGTCCCCTGAATAAAACAATGTTCATATCATTCTTATGTTTTGAAATATTACAATAATGGTTGGATAGAATGAGCATCCTATTTATTAATATTTAAAAACTCTTATAAAAAATGAAATAACCATTATTTATATGTGGACTCATGTAACACCACCACCCCAGTTACTCATAGTCGGTGCATAATTACCTAAAACTGGAATGATACAGGGAATCATGTCTCGAAATACCGATCAGTTTAGTAGCATTTGAAGTACTAGATATATTCAAAAGTTTTACATTAAAAAATGAAATAAAAAGATCAACAACATTTTCCCCGTTTAGAAATATTTATATCATTAGCCTATCCGTGAAAGTCAATCAAAAAATTATTCTTCACATCTTGGGAAATATAAAAAAAGAAAGAGGTGAGCTCAGATGATCAATAAATATAAAAATATAGTGTAAACTTTCATAAATAAGAAAAAACATTAATGGAATTGTATAAGACTAAAACAAAATATGTTTAATTGTAAGCATCAACATAATATGGAAAAGGTAAAATCAAATAATTCCATTTGATTAATCATATGGATATTCTACTAGTTGAATAATCCCATGAAACATCAATAGAAACTTTAATAATTGTGGAATGATTAATGCCAGACATTACAACCACATAGTCAAGGCTTTTTTCCAAAACAACAAATAATATTTTTTCAATTCCTTGTGCCATGACACTAGATTGTATCATGAGATCTACCAATGCATTGAGGAGGTATAGAGGGAAAAACCCATCACTTACTAAGTCCAATGAATTTCTCATATGAAATGGTTTAGACATATCATAAAAATTAATATTAAAACTAGAAAATTAAATGACAATACATAATCCATAAACAATGAATGGTATAAAAATAACACATCCATTCTCAAAAATAGTACTTAACCATCAAAACAAAATAGAAGATTTGTATCATAATAAAATCAACTTCAAAAAAGTTTAAAATACATCAAATGTTATTGACATAGATGAAATAAAACTTTTTATAGAGAAATATTTCATTAAATTTTGAAATCATATAAAAGTCATAAAATTATAAAATAAATAATTTATTTTGAAAATATTTTTATTCACTTGAATGGGAATCATAGACAATGATATAATGGTGGAAAATAGCCACACACGCTGTATACGTAAAAAAATATATTCTTTGTAATGCCCTGACCCCAGTTACCCTGTGTTAGTGCATTATTTTAATGCATTTGATTGATACAAGGAAATCATGTCCCCAATGACTAATCATTTTAGAAATAGTGGAAATAGATAACATACATCAACTTCATATTACAATTTCAAACATAAAATATATCATTGGTATTTCATTGAATATGCAATTATTCCCTTTTAGCATTACCCTACATATCTATCATATTACAGTTCTTGGATATCCATGGAAAATAAAACATAAAAAAGGGGTGATCTCAAATGCTCAGTAAGGGTAATCAATTTAGCAGAAGATAACATAATCAATAGGCATGGTGAATAATTGAAAAAGCAATCATTTACAAATAATAAACATGAACAATTTATGGTAGAAATATGAGTTGTGTAAATAATTTCATAATAAAACATAGGCATGGGTATTGTACTAGTTGAATGACCACATGAGCCATAAATATTTTTTTCATAATGAGTGAATGTATAATGCCCGACATTCTAAACATTTTACCAAGACCTCGGCCAAGATGTCTAAAAATGATTATGGCCTCAGCCAAAACAATATATCAAATTTGAAAATTTCTCTACAAAATCAACGTCAAATTGTCTCATTAGACCTACCATTGCAACAAGGAGCTATAGTGGGCTCCACCTATCAATTACTATGTCCAATAAACTACACATATGAAAAGTGTGAAACATAACATAAACATTAATATTAAACCAAGCTTACAAAGTGTCAATACATAATCCATTAACCCGGAATGGTATAAAAATAACACATCCATAATCAAACACATCACAAAACTTTCAATACAATATAAACGATTTGTATCATTATAAATAAACTTCAAAAAATATTGAAATCCATCAACGAATGTTGACATAGATGAAATAGAATTGAAAAACTCGTTGAGTGAAATTTCCCATTTTCATGAAAACATTTAAAAGTACCTCAATTTATAAAATATAATATTTGAATACATTTTTGAATCCAAGTTTCCCATACCACTTTGAAACATTTTAATGGAATTAACATTTTAAAAACATTCATATCCATATAAATAAATTCTTAAAAAATATTTTGAAAACATGGACATTAATGAAAATGAATTAGAAGAATAAATATGTAAAACATTTAAAATGATAATTTAATAAAAGTGTCCATAATAATTTATCCCTTTGAAAACTCATTTATGAAACATGTACATTGATAATAAATATATCCCAGTAAAAACATACCCATAATCAATATCGAATAACAATGAGATCGAGGAATTAACCCTTACCTTGTAATTTTCCTTGGTTGAGGGTATGTTAACCTCCATGATAATAGTTAAATAATGGTTATTAAATTATACATGAACAACATACATAAATAAGACATCATATGTGACCCACTAAAATTGCTTTGTTAGTAATGTTTCAGTAGTATCATCGTTTCAGGTGTTAACTGAGTTGTTTTAATTTAAATGCTAGGTTATATAATCCAAGTATGTAATGGATAAGATGTATTTGATTCATATATAGAATGATATTATGTTCATAAAAATTATTTTTAATCATATAATTAAAAATTTTCTAGAATGATTACAATGGAGATTGCATCTCATCGTGTTCATGGAGACGGTAATCCGTACGTACGCACGAGCGACAATATCACTATATTGATGGTGAAATAGTATATAATTGAATGGTATATCGTATATAAATAATAACTAACATGTTATATTTATTTTTTATATCAGTTATACTAATTTTTATACCCATCCAAATAATTATGTGTTTGAATAACAAACTACACCACGACGTGGAGAGAGTAAGCCGTACGTATGCACATATGGTGGTTTTTTCATTTATAGGATGGATAGAATAATGAATAATCTTGTACAATATTTATAATAACATCACAATATATTTAATATAGTGGTGTTAATATTTCAAAAGGGAAAGAACCAAGACTGAGGATGTGGAAGAAAAAAAGAACTTGAATGTAGTGATGAAATATTTACCTCTTATTCAGGTGCATCATTTTGATTTGATCAAAAGGGCTCTATATGATGGATTGATGACCAGATAAAGGCCTCTATGATGAAGAGTGTAATGTTGGAAAGATATTTTGGATTCTCTGGGCTGAGACCAATGTCTTTAGAGGTCTGAAATTAAGCGAATGGGTAGTACTCTTTTATAAGAGAGTTGAAGGTCACTTATCGAAATGATTGAAATAATATATTATAATAAAATTATTTTCGGTTTCTAAATTTTTTATAATGATTTATTTAGTGGAGAAGGTGGGGGTGAGTCTAAAATCTCTCAACCAATAGTTTTTAGATAGGTTTAGGTCACCATATTACACATATCATTTAGATTTAACTCTTAGTTAAATATTTTAACTTTTACAATGAATTCTAGTATTCTTACAATATATGGTTCATAAACATACTCTAAACTTACAATACAATGTAAATTTTTTCATTAATGACATATATTATATTATTTAATATCTTTTTCTGAAACTTAAATTTTTACGAATATTATATCAACCAAAAATATAGTATCTGTTTTAAAAATTATTTTAGGTCAATGATGACATTATTTGTAATTTGGTTTCTGTGAAAGTCATAAAAACATTATTACTTGTAAAATTACACATTAAATCAACACTAAAATGTCATATTATGCTAGAAAATTCGTGTATGTAATAAAAACATTGAAATTATAATAATTTTATTATTTATAATAATATTAATTTGATTCTTTCATTAATAAGGTAATTATTACATCATCATTATGTCAAAAATAAATTAAATAATATTATGTATAAAAATTATAAATAAAACAAAATTATGTATGGAATCTTATTATATTTCTAATGAATATTTATTGTCGAATTTATATTGTGTGTAACCCTATATTAAAAATTGTTTAGTTATTAAACATTGAATTCTTCGCTTTAAACTCTTTATTAAATAAAATAATAATAAATGTCCCAATCTATTCCAAATGCACCTAATAGATCATATTTTATTACAATGGATGTTTTTAGTCCAAATTAACTTATCCAATAGAATTTGGACATGTGTTAGTGTAATAATTATATCATTTTTTCATTTAATTACCCTATTTAATTTAAACTGTGGTAAATAAAAGTCAAAAGTTACTATTCACCTAAATGTATTTTCATCATATTGAACCACATTTTATGTACTGATATCATATTTGTCTCTCAGTTTTTTGAAATTCAACTAATTGATGTTGTAAATTATGTTTTATGTAAATTTTCAAATGGTCCTAGAATGTGGGTGAAAGAGGATAAAAAGTACAATTGAATTTAATATATCTAATTTTATTATAAAATGATTCCAATGAATTAAATTGAAAATATTTCGATATTATATATCTCTATTTAAATAAAATAATTTAAAATAAATTAAATAGTTATTTAAATAAATAGTTTGTTATAATTATTAATTTAGTGTTATTCACTATTCATCAAAAATTGAATGTTTTCAGAATAAAACAAAAAATTCACCTGAATATAATTTTGAAATTCCAAATTAAAAAATGAAGATTATTTTACAAAATTAAAACATTGAAGTTGTAGTAAATAATTTAAAATTTATTTCCATTGTCAAAACCAAAAAGTGGGTTTTTAAAATGTAGAAACTATCAAAATATTGACATGTGTTTTTATGAAATTTAAATGTGATATTACTTATCATTAACTATATTATATTAAATTATATAAATATAATCTAATTATACTTCAAAACCATTCTAATGAATAATTTATCAATATAAATTTTTTCGATTAAAATAGTTGTTTTCAATTAAAACATATTATTTTTCATTATTCGTCAAAATATAAAACTAATCAAAAAAGTATGAAAAAATTTTAAAAACATAATTTTTATGTCCCAATTATAAAGAATAATTTAATTTCATTAAATATAATATATTAAAGTGTTAAAAAAAATTTTAAATGGGCTATCAATTAAAAGGCAGTAAAATTTCATTTATTGAAAAATAACTATTTTACCTAAAAAAATGAATTTGTTATTATATTATGTCTATAAAACACAAAATATGGATGTTAAAATTTTATAGAATATATAAAATTCAAGATGCAGTTAATAAAATTCGTAAATACTTTTTGAACGTCTAATTTGGTAATTTGTGGTGCGCTCGAACTCAGTGTTGTGTGTAGCGCATGTTATTGAATTAATTTAATGAGATAACGTACTATGTAATCATGGTGTGTTACATTTTCTCCTCCTTTAATAAATTGCGTCCTCACAATTTTAAATTTTTCTTCAAAAATAAATGGTTTAAAATAGAAAAAAATACCTTTTTGGAAAATGCATATCGGTAATTGGGTAAATAAAATACAGTCCTAATAAAAGGGAAAGGGAATGAGAAAGTTACCACAAAATTATAATCACATTTAATAGAATATTGGTTCAAATTAGAGACACGTAATTTGAGGAAAAAAAGTAAATATTTATATGGAGTGATTGAGGTCATCAATCACAAACAAGTGTGAAATTGAGTGCCTCAAAGCCATACATCTATCATGATTTTAAATATCGTCAGATCACCAAAACATAAGGTTTTACGATGACATATTTATGGTTTTAAAATCCATTACCTAATGATTAAGAATTATTTTATTCATAGATTAAGAGGAAAAAATTTTCTAAAAAAGATGAGTTACATCCTTCAACTAATTTCATCGAAAAACACATAATTTACTCCAAATGAATATAGAATAAAAATATATATTTTTCATAATCGTAAAGTGTTTAAAAAATATTGAATTTATATTTCATTTGTTAGAGTCTAAAAAAAGACATTATAAAAACTAGGATATCACATATTTTAGTGGCAGTTGATCCACCCTAGTTAACCTATAGTTGCGTGTTCATGTCTCGCGACCTTGTCAGATGTGATGGGTTGTCACCCGACCTCCGGGTTTTCATTTTTATGACAATCCAAAAGTAATATCAAGATATCATTTAAACATAAAAATAGTATCCAATGAATAAAATAATCGATTCCAACCTTTAGACATGTCCAAAATACTACTTTCCAAACTCACAGTCCAAAATTTATAAGGAAGGTAAACATAATGAAGATCCTTTTTTCAAGAAATAAATGTGAATACATTATTCATGTAATCGTTTAAAACACTATGTACCCCTGAATTACCATAAAACCTTATTGATTGCATTAATTATCCCTTATTTCTTATTGAATATTGTATATACTCCTTCTATCTAAAAATTTTGTAAACTCCAACAATGAATGAATATAAAAATCATTAATCTGTTTCAAGGTTGTCATGAATTTCCGATATAATTTATCCAAATCAGTCGTATATTATTCCAAAATCACTACCTCAATATCAGAATCATATTTTGGTTTATCATTATCTCAACCATATATATTCCAAAAAATTACCTGCTATTGAGTAACTGTTCATGGTTTCCCACAATCTCAGGGCCTTAATGAAATAGTATTATAGTACAATCCTTTTGTACGCAATAATTATAATAACATGAAAATAATTAATTCAATACACAAATAACACAATACATTAATATCAACTTATGAAATCTAATCATTCCCCATCATCTTTGGTAGTATCATAACTTTATTATTATCCAATAGCATCATTTAGTCAATACTATGATATTCTGGATATCGCTTCATGTAGTGTTCCACTTCTTGAAGATGAAGCATTTTAAATTTTTTAAATTTTGCTTACCCTTGAAATCATTTACATGGTGTCCTTTTTCTCCACACTTATGACATACTCTCATTCCCTTCATGAATACACCATGGTGATTCTTTCCACAGTTATCACATATCCAAAATCCTTCTTTCTCCTATACCCTTTTTCCATATTTTCTCTTCCAACATTTTCATCTCATTCTTCCCTTCAAAGCCCTATGACTCAAGAAATTATTTACTTATCTTATTAACATATGATACTATTTCTTCATATGATAAGAATACATGGGAGTCTATTTCCGTTTTAAATGCTGGATTAATACCAAGAAAGATATGATCCTTTTTAACCTTTCGAGGACACATATTACAAAAATTCTCTTTCCTTCTTCAAGGCACCATTTCAAAATAATGGCATACACCAGGTTAGTTTATGAATCACAATTCATATTTAAAAACTTTTAAAACACACAACATAAATAGAAAAATTTATGGATATAATCCATCATCATAAAAATGTTTTTTTGAAGAATTATATACTGATAAAACCTTCATAATGGTTTGTTATGAAAATGACAATTATTCTAGGAATATCCCCCTAGAGTGTCGTAACCAAGAGTGCAGCAAAGCCCATTGTCGTGCACTAGTTCCCATTTGAGTCTAGCTAAAATTAGTGTTTTCTGGTTTTACTCCTAGGTATATTTGTGCTAGAGTTGCCTCTACCTCCTCGTATCCAGACATGGATGTATTGCTTTGATAACTCACAAAAAATTTACATTACAAATATTTTAGTATGTTATTATATACTAATCCTCAAAGTCTATATTAGGGTAATGTTCTCTTATCGGATTTTTTTTAAAATCTAGCATCAAAGGATTGTAGTAAAATTCCTTTGATACCAACTATAATTCCCTGACCCTAGTTACCCAGAGTCGATGCATTATTTTAATACATTGGCATGATACCAAGAAATAATGTCCTGAAAGACCGATCAGTTTAGCAGTATTGGAAATAGATTACATATGTGTAGAGACCCAAAACTTGACGTACATGGACATTACATTACTTTTTCGGAATACTAAATACATAACAAAAAAACACACACAAGGACCGTAACAGTTTAGTGTCATTGGAAACTCGGAATATAATCTTCTAATTGCGGTGAATGATCTTCAACATATCCCATAAAGATATTATTTTTTTAACCTAAATCCTTTCTTTATGTCCTGGGGAAAATAAAACATAAAAGGGTGAGCTCAAATTCTTAGTAAGGGTAAACAAAAGAAATATGAATCACGTCATATTCATAAGAACATATCTTTTGGAAATCTTAACCTGTAAAAGAGATCATAATTTCATAACATGTGATAAATCATAGTAGTGAAATGTAATCCCAATAATCATAACATAAAACATGAAACTTTGTGGCATACACACATAATCATAGAGGATCATTTCTTATTAGTCAAGACTCATTTCCAAACTATCTTAGTGGACAAATTCCCTTTCTGAACTGAGTTCACTCCTCGTTTCAATCTTGTTTCACTGAACCGGTATAACCTACCATTCCATCCATGTCTATCTTCTGAGATATAAAATCATTAACCAATGAATTGGAGGGATATATAGGTCCCACCCATCTCATAATGATATCATTGTTATTTGTGCCACAAAATCATAAATCATACATCATTGCTTAACCTATGTAATAAAAATTGGATTCCTAAACAACATGACATCATAGAACAATTCATATAAGATAAAGGAATTCATAAAAATAATTCCATCACATAATAATCAAATCAATTTAATAATAAGGATAGAAAAATAACCCTATCTTATCTTAGATGGAAAATAATTTTGATAAAACACTTGAACTCCATTCTTGAGGAAAATATCCTTTCTACTTCAAAAACATTTTCCTTTCTTAACATGTCATACAATTTTAAACTAAAAGAAGTTGATTAAAAATAAACTTGAAAACTTGTAAAGTATACTTCTTCGAAATTATTTTTAGAAAATCCATTCATTCCGTATAAGTTAAAAAAACATTCTTCTCGTACTTTTGTCAGAAAAGTCAAAAAGTACCTCATACGAAAAAACGACAAAAGATTCATTTCATATCTTTTACTAAAAACTCACCAAAGGGTAAAATTGAATATAAACTATTGTAGAAGGATATAAATATTACATATCGGGGAAACATGGATGTGGATGATAAAATACACCCCAGTAAATTCCAAAGTATAAACAATCTCGGATAAAAATGAGATTGCAATATTTCCCTTACCTTAGGTCTGATTTTCATCGTAAGTGTCCGAACCTCCTATATAATGATTTATGTAATGTCATTGACTTATTACAGAATCATATTAATTTTTATAATATCATATATGATTCACTGATGACTTTATATTATTCGTTCTTTTGTAAATTCCATGTTAAAGAGCGTTTTGGGTAAAATTGTTTCATTTGTCTTCCGTGTTTTGACTTGTAATTATTCATATGATTACTTAGATCATGATTCATTAATTCCATAATATAAAACATGTTTTATATATAATATATATTCAGAATATACATATATATAATAAATCAGTAAATGGAAAGAAATACACCGTTCATGGAGACGGTAGGCCGTACGTACGCATGAACGCTGTTTTCGTTTCCTTACTAAGTTGAATGGAATTAAGTAGATGACATACATGTCTATACACATAAATCCAGTATCATTATTATGTCATATATTTCATGATTACTTATTATATATACTTTATAATCATTCATGAATGGTTAATGTGGATAATGAATCTCATCGTGTCGTGGAAACGATAGTCCGTACGTACGCACGAGCGATGATGTCATTCTCATGATCGTGGGACTGTATTGGGGTGAATGTATACTATTTCAGAATCAATATCACTTTAAAATAATCATATATATTTATTATTTACACCATTATACCCATCCAAGTATGGTGGTGTTGGAAAATAGATTTCACCACGATGTGAAGACGGTATTTCGTACGCACGCACGCTCAGTGATTTCATTTTCCGTAGGATGGATAGATTGTGAAATAGGGTTGTTTCATACTTATAATAAAATATCAGTATATGAGTGATACTGATGTTATTAATTCATAATGAAACAACTAAAGAAGAAGAAGCGGAAGAAGAAATAAAGATGAAAGAATTGGTAACAGAAATTACCTCTTCTTTGAAGCGCCTCTTTGAGACCTCCTCTTAGGGCACTAAAATTGGTCTTTGATGAAGACCATAACCTCTAGGATGTTTCTAAGGAAATGGAGAAGAAAATTTTTTAGATGTTTTCCGAGCTTGAATGCTCAAAGTGTTGTGAGGAAGAGAGGGAGGGGTGCCCTTTTATAAGGGAGGAGAGGGGCACCTTTGGAATAACTAAAAATATTATTATATTATAAAGTCCTATTCGGTTTAAAATAGCTCCAAATAGATTTATTTCGAAGCTAAGGTGGGGCTGGGTAGAAATCCTCTCGTCCAATAGAATTTAGACAAGTTTAGGTTCCTATTTTAACCTTATCATTTATATTTAACATTAAGTTAGATAATTTTACTTTTACCGTGTCTTCTTGTTTTCTTACACTATAAGGTTAATAAACATACTATATCAAGCCAAAGGAACCCCAAGTTGTTTTTTATTAATATATATAACCTTATCTAAGTCATTTGGCAGAACCTTATATTTTTATGAATAAAATTACAATTAATGATATAATATTTGTTTTAAAAACTATTTTATGTCAATTTTGACACTATTTAGTAATTGATTTTTGTTAAAATCATAACAGAATTATTAGTTCAAAAAAGTTAATTAAATCAATACTAACATGTCATATTAACCTATAAAATTAGTTTAATTCATAAAAAGTCTTAAATTACATTTATTTTGGTATTTATAACATCAATTATGTCAATATTTCATCAATAAGACAATTACTTCATAATCTTTGTGTCATAGTAAATGATAATTATTTAATCCTTAAAAATTATAAATAAATCTATGATGTAGATAATTGAATTAGATTGCTGGAGAATATTCATGTTCAAAGTTTCATGAAGTGTAACACTAAATTAAAATTATTTTACTTATAAGATTTAAGAAAGTGACAGGTTGTCACATTCTTCGGTTTTAATGATAATTAAATTATTTTAATGGAAAAAAGTCCATTAAATGAATCTAATCCAACCCTTAAGGGATATGGGTCGACTTTGAGTCATCAAATCGGATTTTGACATGTTTTAGGGTAATTTTATAATATTATATTTAACCTTAATTACCTGAATTACCTTTAACTATGGTAAATAAAATCTACCGTAGTTACTATTCATATTTTCCAAAAATATAAAGTATCGTATTAACATAATTTGGATCCACTGATTCCAAATATGGAATCCATTTTTCCAAATTCAATACACAAAAGTTGCAAAAATTAAATTAATATTAATCCCATTGTTGAAAGAAAACGGGGTTTTCTTTAGAACATTGCAAAAGATTGAATTGATTTTCCTACGAATTCAAGGTAGAATCAATGGTAATGACATAAATTATATTAAATGGTAAAAATATATTCTATTTATACTTTAAAACCATTCAATATTATAATTCAACCATATAAATTATTGCGATGAAAAAAAGATGTTTGTAATTAAAATATAGCGTGTTTTTACTATTCATCAAAATATGAAAGTTACCAGAATGATATGAAAATTTATCCAAAGTAAATTTTTATTTCATGATTTCAAAGAAGAATTTTATTTTGTCAAATTGAATGTATAAACATGTCAAAAACTAGATTTAATGTGGGCGCTCCATCAAAAGGCGATAAAACTGCATTTTTTTTAAAATACATATTTTACCCGAAAAATTTATTTTGTTTTTATACCATGTTTTAGAAAATGTGCAAGACGAATAATAATGTTATAAGATTAAAAATTTAGTCAATACTATTCATAACAGCTAGTTCATAATAATATTATAATAATATATCGTTGTTTAGTAAAACCCGGTATTGCGTACAACACACGCTATCGAGGAAGGTCGTGATTGCGTGTAATGCAAGCCAGGTCAGGGTTGCATGCTGTAAAAGAACCCTTCGTTGTTTCCTATAACATAATCCAACCATATTTCATTTATACATTGAATATATATATATATATATACTCAATGTTGTGTATAATAACTATTATCAAAATTGTGTGTAACACGATCCAAGAATAGTGTTGCGTATACTGCAAGCTAATACGGTGTTGCGTATAGCGCAAGGTAATATTGGTGTATCATACAACACAAGACATTAATGAAATTAAAAGAATATTTTTCATAAAATCTCGGGGTGTTACATTCTACCCCCCTTAAAATGAATTTCGCCCTCTAAATTTGTCGGGGTTATAAATGGTTTACTATTCGAAAGTTTCTTTAATAGAAACCCACATAGTAAAAAGGAATACCAAAACCAATCTTTAAAAACAATAGTATGAAACATAACGGTTACCCAAATAAACTAATCACTGGGTTTCCACATAGGTGAAAATATGGATATGGAAGAGAAATCTAACCATCATGTTCTGATGGAGAGTGATAGAGAACATGGCTCTAGAAAAGCCAGTAATCACAAAGCCATAAATTTGTGACGATCTAAGGTACCATCTGATTCATCAGATATAAGAGCACTAGGACAACATTTTTGGTTTTCAAGATCATTTCCCTAAAGTTGATGAAATTGGAATTAGAAGAAATACTTTTTTGATTTTCTTATAGTCTCACCGTTTGTCGTTCTATGGAAAATTTCCACTTCATCTCTTAATGAAATGAAGTTGAATTTGTCATTCGTGATGTGTTAGCAGATCATGTGATAGAATGATGGGTCATTCCATCTGTCTCAAACAAAAGGTTAGAAAAGTTATCAAAAAATAAATAATTCCATCTATAGTGAGATTAATCATATATGGTTCCTAAAATGGACTTATACTTCATATATCATACTGATTAATATAAAAAACTAGTTTCTAGTAAACAGGGAGCTCCTGTAGCCCAGTGGTAGGCGATAAAGGCCAGTCGCACTTCGGTTGTGGGTTCGATTCCCATAGCTTTGTCCGATGCGATAGGATGTCGCCCGTCCTGCAGGCTGTCCTTTTTCTAAAGCAATATTACTATAATATCCCATCAAAAGTATTAAAAAAGTTTTATCCTTAAACAATACTAACTTATGTTCAGCATAATCCATTCCAATCTTTAGGATTATCTAAAATACTATGTTCGAAGCTCATAGTATAAAGAAAATGATCACGTGAATGCCATAATTTATCCCCCATATATCATCAGATATATCTTGTTGGTCAAATTACAATTATGTGAATACCTTAATCATGTATTCTCTTGAACAATGAATATCCCTTGAACCATAGTGAAAACATGAATGCAATTAAAAGTTAAAACATTCCACATACCAAAATCCTCAAAATTATATATCCTCAAACCATGATATCACTTAGTCCTTATATAAATCATGAGCTCATGAATACTATAATACATATTAGATTCACTTTATCCCAGCATTATGTGCATATCATCTGCTTTCCAAAAATATTTCAATCACTTTTCATGGTTACTGAAGCCATAAAATTATTGAAAACCACAATAGACCAAAACATACATATTCCAATATTCCATGATACTATATACAACATTATTCTGGAATCCCATTACATAAACACTTAATTATTCTACCACATCGTTGTCATATTCAACATCACCAATGGTGATCGCATGTGACTTCCCTTTGTCCATTTCCTTATGTGATTTCTCATGTCGATCATCACTAACCCTTGGATTAGGGCATTTATTAGCATAATTCCCCATATCCTTGAACTTGAAGCATTGAAGTGTAGTAGGTTCATTCATTGTATCCCTTCCTTTGTTTGCATCATTAGGCATCTTCTTCCCATCATTGCAGCATTCAAATTCCTGAGGACCTTCCCTTCCACATTTGAAACTTTTACTTTTCCCTTTAAGACAATCTGCACCATGCTTCTTTCCACACTTAGAGCAAAAGGAAATATTCATATTCTTTTCACCATTATTCTTAGATTTCTTCTTGAACTCCATCATTCGTTTCTTGTCAAAACAAAGAGATGGATAAGTAACACCAACTTCCATTTCTACCTTGATAGAACAACGCACAATTTCTTCATAGCTACTGAAGTCTCCTATAGATAATGCCCTTCGAAGATTTGGTTTTAAGCCACTGAAAAATCGATCAACTTTACTTTCAGGTTGGATGATAAATCCAGATGAATACCTTGCAAGCCTTGTAATATTTGCTTCGTATATACCAACAGATTCATCATCCTTTTTCTTTATTTCAAGAAACTCCTTCTCCATCTTTGTTCGAAGAATACGAGGGAAGTACTTATTGAAAAATATTTTTTTGAACTCGTCCCATTCCATGGACTCAATTTCATCTATTTGCCTCATATTCTTGATAATATTCCACCATTGATAAGATTAACCTTCCAAATGATATACTGCTAAGATGACTTTATCATGTTCAGAACATTGAAGAACTGAAAATATCTTTTTCGTGGTACTAATCCATTGTTCAGCAACAAGAGGATCAGAATACCCACTAAAAGAAGGTGGATGTTGCCTCATGAAGGACCCAATAGAATGTTGTTCCCTTCTATCCTCATTTGGAAGTCCAGAATGATTCATAGCTTGTGTAAGTATAGAAAAAAGATTTCTCACGCCATCTCCCAAAACATTTGTTTTTTGAGGAGGACAATCATTACATTGTCCAATATATTGATCCACACGGTTCCTTCGGGTTCCAGACATCGTCTAAAACCCAAATAGAATAGTGTGAGAGGAAAAAATCATGCTAGGGAAAACAACATAATAAAGGGGGAGTATCCTCAACATCTAACATCTTAGGTTAATTTCTATGATCATTACCACAGTTCTAGGATTGTATCCTATACGTATACTTATCCTTAGGGACATCCCTAGACATACCTTAGAAATATCTCTAGAGAGCTCACTAACGTTTTCACATACTAGTTTCCAAAGGTTGACTAAACCTATCCTCTGATACCAACTGTAGAGACCAGATGCTTGATGTACATGGACATTACATTACTTTTGTGGAATACTTAGTACATAACAAAAACACACACACAAGGACCGTAATAGTTTAGTGTCTTTGGAAACTCAGAATATAATCTTCTAATCGTGGTGAAAGATCTTCAACATCTCCCATAAAGATCTTCTTTTTTTAACCTAAATACTTACTTTATGTCCTCGGGAAAAAACATTATAGGGTGAGCTCAAATGCTCAGTAAGGATAAACAAAGGATATATCAATCATGTCATATTCATAAGAACATATCTTTTGAAAATCTTAACCTGCAAAAGAGATCATAATTTCATAACATGTGATAAATCATAGTAGTGAAATGTAATCCCAATAATCATAACATAAAACATGAAACTTTGTGGAATACAGACATAATCATAGAGAATCATTTCTTATTAGTCAAGACTCATTGCCAAGACTATGTTAGTTGACAAAGTCCCTTTCTGAACCGAGTTCACTCCTCGTTTCAATCATGTTTCACTGAATCGGTATAACCTACCTTTCCAGCCTTGTCTATCTCTTGAGATATAAAATCTTTACAGAATGCATTGGAGGTAGATATAAGTCCCACCCATCACATAATGATACCATTCTTATGCGTGCCACAAAATCATAAATCAGACATCATTGCATAACCCATGTAATAAAAATGGGATTCTTAAACAACATGACATCATAAAACAGTTCATATAAGATAAAGGAATTCATAAAACTAATTCCATCACAACATAATCAATTCAATGTAATAATAGGGATAGAAACAGAACCCTATCTTATCTTATATGGAAAATAATTTTGATAAAACAGTTGAACTCCATTCTTGAGGAAAATATCTTTTCTACTTCAAAAACATTTTCCTTTATTAACATGTCATACAATTTTAAACTAAAAGAAGTTGATTAAAAATAAACTTGAAAACTTGTAAAGTATGCTTCTTGGAAATAATGTTTTAAAAATCCATTCATGTCGTATATGTTAAAAAAACATTATTCTCGTACTTTTGTCGGAAAAGTCAAAAAGTACCTCGTATGAAAACACGACAAAAGATTCCATTCATATATTTTACTAAAAACTCACCGAAGGGTAAAATTGAATATAAACTATTTTATAAGGATATAATTATTACATATTGGGGAAACATGGATTTGGATGATAAAATACACCCCAGTAAATTCCAAAGTATAAACAATCTCGGATAAAAATGAGATTGCGATATTTCCCTTACCTTAGGCCTGATTTGCTTCGTAAGTGTCCAAACCTCCTGTATAATGATTTAAATAATGTCATTGACTTATTACAGAATCATATTAATTTTTATAATATCATATATGGTTCAATAATGACTTTATATTACCTGTTCTTTTGTAAATTCCGTGTTAAAAAGCGTTTTGGGTAAAATTGTTTCATTTGTCGTCTGTGTTTTGACTTGTAATTATTCATATGATTAATTAGATCATTATTACATAATTCTAGAATATAAAAAATGGTTTATATAAAATATATATTCAGAATATACATATATATGATAAATCAGTAAATGGAAAAAAAATCCACCGTTAATGGAGACGGTAGGCCGTACGTACACATGAACACTGTTTTCGTTTCCTTATTGAGTTGAATGGAATTAAGTAGATGACATACACATATATACACAAAAATCCAGTATAATTATTATGTCATATATTTCATTATTACTTATTATATACACTTTATAATCATTCTTTCATGGTTAATGTGGAGAATGAATATCATCGCGTCGTGGAGACGGTAGTCCGTACGTACGCACAAGCGATGATATCATTATCATGATCGTGGGACTGTATTGGAGTGTATTTATACAATTTATAAATCAATATCACTTTAAAATAATCATATATAGTTATTATTTAGACCATTATACTCATCCATGTAAGGTGGTGGTGGAAAATAGATTTCACCACGGCGTGGAGACGATATTCTGTACGTACGCACGCGCGGTGATTTCATTTTCCGTAGGATGGATAGATGGTGAAATAGGGTTGTTTCATACATATAATAACATATCAGTATATGATTGATACTTATGTTATTACTTCATAATTAAACAACTAAAGAAGAAGAAGAGGAAGATGAAATAAATATTAAAGAATTGGTAACGGAAATTACCTCTTCTTTGAAGCGTCTCTTTGAGACCTCCTCTTAGGGCACTAAAATTGGACTTTGAGGAAGACCAGAACCTCTAGGATTTTTCTATGGAAATGGAGAAGAGAATTTGGCAGATGATGGCTGAGCATGAAAGCTCAATGTTTTTTGAGGAAGAGAGGGAGGGGTGCCCTTTTAAAAGGGAGGAGAGGGGCACCTTTGGAATAACTAAAAATATTATTTTATTATAAAGCCAAATTATGTTTTAAATAGCTCCAAATTTATTTATTTAGAAGCTAAGGTGGGGATGGGTCTAAATACTCTCATACAATAGAATTTAGACAAGTTTTGGTTCCTATTTTAACATTATCATTTATATTTAACTTTAAGTTAGATAATTTTACTTTTACCGTGTCTTCTTGTTTTCTTACACTATATGGTTAATAAACTTACTATATCAAGATAAAAGAACCCCAAGTTGTTTATTATTAATATATATAAACTTATCTAAGTCATTTGGCAGACCCTTAAATTTTTAGGTATAAAATAACAATTAATTATATAATATATTTTTTTAAAAACGATTTTATGTCAATTTTGACACTATTTAGTAATTGATATTTGAGAAAATAATAACATAATGATAAGTTCGAAAAAAGTTAATTAAGTCAATACTAACATGTCATATTAACCTATAAAATTATTTTAATTCATAAAAAGACTTAAATTACATTTATTTTGGTATTTATAACATCAATTTTGTCAATATTTCATTAATAAGACAATTACAGCGTCATCTTTGTGTCATAATAAATGTTAATTATATAATCCCTAAAAAATCAAAATAAATTCCTATGATGTAGATAATTTTATTATCTTTCTGGATACTATTCATGTTCGAACTTTCAGGAAGTGTATCACTGAATTAAAATTATTATACATATAAGATTTAAGAAAGTGACATGTTGTCACATTCATTGGTTTTAATAATAATTAAATTATTTTCATGTACAAAAGTCCATTAAATGAATCTAATACGACCCTTAAGGGATATGGGTCGACTTTTAGTCACCCAATAGGATTTTGACATGTGTTAAGGTAATTTTATAATATTATATTTACCCTTAATTACCTGATTTACCTTTAACTAGGATAAATAAAATTTACCGTAGTTACTATTCATAATTCCCAAAAATAAAAAGTAGTTTATTAACATAATTTGGATCCACTAATTGCAAATATGGAATCCAATTTTCCATATTCAATACACAAATGTTTCAGAAATTAATATAAAATTAATCTCATTGTCGAATGAAAACGGGTTTTTCATTAAAACATTGCAAAAGATTGAATTGATTTGTCCTACGGATTCAAGGTTGAATCAATGCTAATGGAATAAATTATATTAAATGGTAAAAATATATTCTATTTATACTTTAAAACAATTAAATATTATAATTTAACCATATAAATTATTGCGATTTAAAAAAGTTGTTTTTAATTAAAATATAGCGTGTTTTTACTATTCATCAAAATATGAATGTTACCAGAATGATATGAATATTTATCCAAAGTAAATTTTTATTCATGATTCCAAAGAAAAATTTTATTTTGTAAAATTGAACTTATAAACATGTCAAAAACTATATTTACATTGGGTGCTCCATCAAAAGGTGGCAAAACTGCATTTTTTGAAAAATACTTATTTTACCCGAAAATTTTATTTTGTTCTTATACCATGTTTTAGAAAATGTGCAAGACGAATAATAATGTTATAAGATTCAAAATTTATTTAATACTATTCATAACGGCTAGTTCATAGTAATATTATAATAATATATCGTTGTTTTGTAAAACCTGGTATTGCGTACAACACACGCTATCGAGGAAGGTCGTGATTGCTTGTAATGCAATCCAAGTCAGGGCTGCATGCTATAAAAGAATCCTTCATTGTTTCGTATAACATAATCCAACCATATTTCATTTATACATTTAATATATATAAATATATATACTCAATGTTGCGTAGAATAACTATTATCAAAATTGTGTGTAACACGATCCAAGAATAGTGTTGCATATACTGCAAGCTAATACGGTGTTGCCTATAGCGCAAGGAAATCTTGGTATAGCATACAACACAAGACATTAATGAAATTAAAAGATTATTTTTCATAAAATCTCAGGGTGTTACAGTATGTCAACATCACATTAAAATTTCCAACATACAATACATCATTGATAGTTCATTGAGAACTCCATTATTTCCTTTTATCATAACCCTGCATATCAATCATAATACACTTCTTGGAAATCCTGGGAAAATTAAACATAAGAACGGGGTGATCCTAGATGCACAGTAAGGGTAAAAAATTTAGCGGAAGTTATCATAAACATCAGGCATGGTGAATAATTGAAAACATATTCCTTTACAAATAAAAAACATGGACACGTAATTTGAAAAATACGAGATGAGTAAATAATACCATAATAAAACATAGTCATGGTTATTATACTAGTCGAATAACTACAGGAACCATCAATAATATTTTAATAATGAGGGAATGTATAATTCTGGAGCTATAGAACATTTTTTCAAGGCCTCAGCCAAGATGAATAAAAATAATTAAGGCCTTAGTGAAAACCATATATCAATTTTTGGAATGGCCTCGGCCAATTCAATATCTTATTTTCTAATGAGACTTACCGATGCATCGAGGAGATACAGTAGGATCCACCCATCACTTACTATGTCTAATACATTCCTCATATGAAAAGGATGAAACATAACATAAAAATTAGTAATAAAACTAGACTACGAAATGACAATACATTAACGATAAACAATTAATGGTTTAAAAATAACACATCCAAAATCAAGCATATCACAAAACCTTCAATACAATCTAGAAGATTTGTACCATAATAAATCAACTTCAAACATGTTTAGAATCCATCAAATATTGTGGAAATAGATGAAAATGGTTTGTAAAACTCTTTGAAAGAAATATCAATTTTTCATGAAAACATGTAAAATTCACACAATTTAGAAAGGAATACATTTAAATACATTTTTGAGTCAAAGTGTCTTATACCACATTGAATCTTTTTAATTTAATTACCATTTTAAATACATTCATGTCTATATAAATAAATCCTTAATAAACTTTATCAAAAAAAGGAAATTAATGGGAATGATTATGTAGAATAAGTATTTAGAAAATTTGATAAGAAATTTTAATAAAATATTACCTTAAAAATAATCCTTTTGAATACACCATTATGAATCAAGGACATTGATAATAAATATGTCCGAGTAAAAATGTACCCATAAACAATCTCGAATAATAATGTGATTGATGAATTAATCCTTAACTATTAATTTTCCTTGATTGAGGGTACATTAAACTCATGTATAATAGTTAAATAATAGTAATTAAATTATATAATAACAATAAACATAAATATGTTTTCATATATGGCCCTCTAATATTGCATTGTTAATAATATTTCAGTAGTATCATCATTTGGGTGTTAACAGATTCGTGTTCCAAAAAAGCATGATTACGTAAGCCATAATTTTTGTGTATAGGATTTATTTGATTCATATATAGAATGATATTATGTTCATAGAAATTATTTATAATAATAAATGAAAGAATAATCTTAAATGATTACGATGGGAAATGAATCTCATCTCGTTCCTAGAGACGTTAATCCATACGTGCGCACGAGCATCTATATCTTTATTTTGATGGTGAAATCATATGTAATTGGATGGTATATCATATATAAAGAATCATTAACATGTAATATTCACTATTTAAAAAATTTATACACATTATTATACCCATAAAAATAATAAAGTGTTTGAATAAAAAATTACACCACGACGTGGAGACAATAATTCTTACATACACACTTATGGTGACATTGTCATTTATATGATGTATAAATTAAAAAATATTGTTGTACCATATTTATAATAAATCACAATAAATTTATGATACTGGAGTTATTATTTTAGAATGGGAACAACAAAAAATGGGATGTGGAAGAAGGAAATAACTAGTAAGAAGTGATGAAATATTTACCTCTTTTTGGTTTCTTTATTTTAATTTCATCAATAGGGCTCTTTAGGATAGAATTGTGACTAATGTAAGGACTCTATCATAAATGTAGAAATGTTTTGAGGATATTTTGGTCAGGGTTTCCTTGAGACAAATAGTTTTTGAGGTGTGAAATTATGATATGGGGAAGCACCCTTGCATTAGAGAGGCGAGGGTCACTTTAGAAATGTTGAAAATATTATTTCATAATAAAATAATTTTTGGTTTATAATAGCTAAAAAATGACTTATTTTAGGTATAAGGTGGTTATTGGTTGAAAAACGCCTGACCTATAGGTTTTAGACATGTTTAGGTCACCATATTAACCTTATCATTTAGATTTAACTCCTATTTAAATATTTTAACTTTTACCGTGTCTTCTTGTATTCTTACACTATATGGTTAATTCACTTACTCTAAACTTCCAAGATATCCTCATGTGGTTAATTAATGACATATATAATATTATTTAATCCCTTTTGGAAAAATGTATATTTTTAAGAATATTATGTCATCCAATAATATAATATTTTTTAAAACAAATTATGTCTATTTTGACATTTTTTGGTATTTGGTTTTTGTGAAAGTCATCACTGATTGATTACATCGATCATGATACATTAGAATCAACCATAACATGTCATATTAACCTATAAAATTCGTTTACGTCATAAAAATGTAGAAATTATATTTATTTTAATATTTATAATAATAATTATTTGATTCTTTCATTAATAAGTTAATTACTGCATCATCATTGTGTGACAAATAAATTAAAATATATAATGTCTAAAAAGTAAAAATAAAATACCATTATGTAGGAAATATTTTTAGCATTATAATGAATATTTATATTCGAATTTATATTGTGTGTAACCCTATATTAAAAACTGTTTAGATATTCAACATTGAATTAAACACTTTTAACTGTTCATTAAATAAAATAATATTAAATGTTATAATCTAATAAACGTGGACCTAAAAAATCATATTTTATTCCTAAGGTTTTTTATGGTCGATATACCATTATCCAGTATAATTTATGCATTTTTTGGTTAATTACATTATCATTTTTTCCTTTAATTACACTATTTACTTTAAATCGCGGTAAATAAATGTCAAAATTTACTATTCACCAAAATTTATTTTCATCATATTGAACAAAAATTTACATAATAATATAAACTATATCTCTTGGATATTTTAAATGCAACTCATAGAAGAAGTAAAATAACATTTTATGTAAATTTGCAAATTCTCTTAGAAGGTGGGTAAAAGCAGTTAAAATGTTCAATAAAATTTAATACATCTAATTTTTTTATAAAATGATTCCAATTAAATATATTGAAGTTATATATGTATTATATATACATTTGGACTTAATATAAATTTAAATATACAAAATAATTATATAAATAAAATGTAATTTATAAATAATAATTTAGAGTTTTTCACTATTCATAAAAAATTGAATGTTTTCAGAAAAATATCAATTATTCACCTTAAGATAATTTTGATATTACAAATAACAATATGAAGTACATTATAAAAAATTAATAAATAGAAGTTTTAATAATTAATTTAAAATTAATTTCCATTGTCCAAACCAAAAATTGAGTTATTAAAATGTTAAAACTATCAAAAGATTGACATGTGTTTTTATCAAATTTAAATGTGAAATTACAAATAATGACCTAAATTGTAATAAATGATAAAAATATAATCTTATTATACTTCATATCATTTCAAATTCATAATTTAAAAATATAAATAATTTCTATTAAAAAAATTTGTTTTCAAATAAAACATGTTATTTTTCACTGTAGGACAAAATATAAATGTTATCGGAAAAGTGTCAAAAATTTATCTAAACTAAATTTTTATATTTTTCTTCTAAATAAGAATTTAATTTCATTAAATTTAATATATTAAAGTAACAGATATTGGATTTAAAATGGGTTCTCCATTTAAAGGAAGTAAAATTGCATTTTTTGAAAAATACATCTTTTATCTGAAAAATTGATTTTGTTATTATAACATGTTTATGAAAAAAAGAATATGTTCGAAGAAATTTTATAGTATATAATATTCAAAATAAATTTATTACAATTTCATTATTTCTTTTTGAACGTCTAATTTGGTATTTTGTTGTGTGCTTGAACTCGGTGTTGCATATAACACAAGCTATTTAATTACATTAATGGGATAATGTACTATGTAATCATGGGATGTTACATTCTCTCCTCCTTCAATAAATTGAAACCTCGTAATTTAAAATTGTTCTTTAAAAATAAGAGGTTTAAAATTGAAATTTGTTTTTGTGTAAGACCCATATAGGTAATTGTGAAAATAAAATATAGTTTTAGTAAAAGGGAAAGGGAATAAAAAAGTTACCAGCAAATTATTATCTCAACTAAGAGAACATTGGGGGAAATTAAAGACACATAATTGGAGGAATAATGTATATATTTATATGGAGTGATTGAGGTCATCAGTCACAAACATTTTTGAAATTGAGGGCCTCAATGACATCAATCTATGATGATTTAAAATATCTTTAGTTCAAAAAAACATAAGGTATTAGTATAACACATTTTTAGTTTTAATATCCATTCCCTAATGATTAAGAATTAATTTATTAATAGAATAAGAGGAAAAAAATATAATTGACTAGTAGAGTTATATAATTCAATTAATTTCTACTATAAACTCATCTTTCACTTCAAAAGATAATATAATTCAAAAATATTATATTTATCCTAATCATATAGTGTTTAAAAAAATTATTAATTTATAATTAATTTTTTAGAATATTAAAAAAAATAAATTATACAAACTAGGAAATCACTTATGATTATGGTAGGTGATCCACCCTTGTCACCCTTCAATTGTGGGTTCAAGTATCATGGACTAGTCAGACGCGACAGGTTGTAACCCGTCCTCTAGGTTGTCCTTTTCATGAAAATCCAAAAATAATCTCGAGAAGTCATTTAAATTTTAAAATATTATCCAATGTCAAAATTGTTCGATTCCCACCTTTAGACTTATCCAAAATACATTTTCCAAACTCACAGTCCAAAATTTATAAGGAAGGTAAACACAATTATGATCCTTTTTTCTGAGTAATGACTTCTGAATGTATTCATCATGTATTCGTTTAAAACACTATAACACCCAGAATTACCATAAAACCTTATTGATTATATTAATTCTCCCTTATTCATTATAGAATACTGGGTATACTCCTTCAATGTAAAAATATTTTAAACTCCAACAATGATGGAATATACAAATCATTAATCAGTTTCAAGGTAGTCAAAAATTTCTAATATAATTTATCCAAATCAATCATATATTATTCCGAAATCACTACCTCGGTATCAGAATCATATTATGGTTTATCTTTCTCTCAACCATATATTTTCAAAAAAATAACCTTCTATTTAGTAACATTACTTGGTTTCACACAGTCTCAAGTCCTTAATGAAATAGTATTACAGTACAATCCTTTTATACTATATAATTATGATAACAAGTAAATCATTAATTCAATACTCAAATGACACAATTCTTTAATAACAAAATAATAAATCTAATCATTCCCCATCGTCATTGGTAGTATGATAACATTATTATTATTCAATAGCAACATTTGGGTATATTAAGATATTTTATACATTGCATTGAATAGTTTCACACTCCTTGCAGATGAAGCATTGTACATTTGTAACCTTTTTCATACCGTTTCAATCACGTACATAGTGTCCTTTTTCTCCACACTTTTATCAAACTCTCATTCCCTTTAAGAATTTAACAAGGTGATAATTTCCACAGTAATCACATATCGAAAATCCTTCTTTGTCCTCTTCCATTTATCCGTATTTTTATCTACCATCCATTTCTTCTCTTTCTTCCCTTAAAAGCCATAGGACTCAGAGAATTCATTACTTATCTTATTAACACATTATACTATTTCGTCATATTATAAGAATATGTGGAAGACTATTTCCCTTTTCATTGTTTTATTAATACCATGAAAGATATTATCCTTCTTAATCTATCAATTAGGCGTATTTCAGGAATTATCATTCCTTCTACTAGGTTCCATTTCTAAACAATGGCATACACCGGGTTAGTTTATGAGTCACAATGCATAATTCAAAATTTGTAAAACACATTACATAAATAGAAAATTTTGTGGATAAAATACATCATCATAAAAATATTTTCTTTGAGGAAGTAAATAATAATAAACCCTTCATAATGGTGTGTAATGAAAACGAAAATTTCCCTAAGAATATCCCTTGATATTGTAGTAACCAAGAGTGCAACAAGGCCCGTTTTCGTGCACCCGTTCCCTTTAGAGTCTAGAAAAAAGTAGTGTTTTCAGGTTTTACACCTATGTACATATATTCCAGAGCCACCTCTACATGCTCTTATCTAGAAAGCGATGTATTTCATGTAAAACTCACACAATCATTACATTACCAAAATTAATTGAAGTTATTATATGATAATCCTCAAAGTCTATCATAGGATAATGTTCTCTAATCCGATTTTTTTTAAAATCTAGCTGCCAATGTTTGTACTAAAAATCATCTAATACCAACAGAAATTCCCTGACCCAGTTACCCATATTTAGTCCATTATTTTAATACATTTTCATGATACAAATAAATCATGTCCTAAAAGACCGATCAGTTTAGCAGTCATGGAAATAGATTATGTACATCATCTTCACATAACAATTTCAAACACAAAATACAGCATAAATAGTTCATTGTGAACACCATTGTTTCCTTTTATCTTAACCATGCATATCAATCATAATACATTTCTTGTAATTCCTAGGAAAATAAAAAATAAGAAATGGTTGAGCTCAGACGCTCAGTAAGGGTAAAAAATTTAGCTGATGATAACATAAACAATAGGATTGGTGAATTATTGAAAACACATGCCATTGCAGAAATACGAGCAATTTAAATGATAAAATAATAAAACAGAGTCATTGGTATTCTACTAATCAAATAACCACAAGAACCAAAAATATTATTTTAATAATGAGGTAATGTATAATACCAAACATGTTGAACATTTTTTCAACGCCTCGTCCATGATGCTTAAAAATGATTAAAGCCTCAGAAAAAACCATATATAAAAATTTGGGAAAGGCCTCATCCCATACCACATCTAATTGTCTAATGAGACCTACCGATGCATCGATGAGATATATCGGGATCCACCCATCACATATGATGCCCAATACATTCCTCATATGAAAAAGATGAAACATTAAATAATAATTTGTATTAAAATTATCATACATAATTTCAGTGCCTTATCAAAAAACCGTGAATGGTAAAAAAACACATCCACAATCAAGAATATCACAAATACTTCAATAAAATATAGAAGATTTTTATAATAATAAATCAACTTCAATCAAGATTAAGATCCATCAAAGGATGTTGACATAGATGAAAATGATTTTTAAAACTCTTTGAAAGAAATACACCTTTTTCATGATAACATTTACAAGCAAAACTATTTAGAAAGGAAGACATTTAATAACAATTTTGAATCAAATATTCTAATACCACATTGAAACTTTTGAATAGAATTGACATTTTAAAAACATTCATGTCCATATAAATAAAACATTAATTTTTTTTGAAAACAATAAAATTAATGGGAATTATTTAGTAGAATAAATATTGTGAAAATTTAATATGATGTTTTACTAAAATATTCCCTTAAAAATAATCCCTTTTTAAACTCTTTTACGAATCAAGGACATGGATAATAACTATTTCCCAGTAAAAACTTTCCAATCAACGATCTCGAATAATAATGAGATTGGGAATTAATCCTTACCTTGTACGTTTCCTTGGTCAAAGGTAAATTAAACTGATGTATAATATTTAAGTAATTGTTTTTAAAATATAAAATAATAATATAGATAAATAAGATATTATATATGACCCTATAATATTGCTTTGTTAATAATATTTTAGTAGTATCAAAACTTGGGGTGATAACAAATTAGTTTTTCTTTACATTCATTGTTACATAAGCCATGTTTGTTATAGATAGTATGTATTTGGTCCATATATAGATTTATATAATGTTCATATACATTATTTTTAATAACAAAATGAAAATTATTCTTGAACGATTATGATGGGGATTGATTCTCATCACGTTCGTGGAGACGGTAATCCATACGTACGCACGAATGACACTATCATTATATTGATGGTGAAATCGTATGTAATTGTATGTTATATCAGGTTTAAGTAATCATTAACATGTTATATTAATTATTTACAACAGTTATACTCATTATTATACCCATACAAATAATGAAGTGTTTGAAAAAGAAATTACACCATGACGTGGAGATGGTAAACTGTACGTACGCACCTATGGTGACTTTTTCATTTATAGGAAGGATATAATAATGAACATGGATGTACCATATTTATATGAAAATCAAAATATATATATGATACTGATGTTATTATTTTATAATGGAAACAACAATGAAAGATTAAGTGGGAGAAGAAAAGAACTAGAAAGAGGTGATGAAATATTTTCCTCTTCTTCATGTTCTTCTATTTGATTTGATCAGAGGGGATATTTAGGATGGCTTTATGACGAATGGAACGCCTCTATTATAATGGTATAAATTTTGGAAGGATATTTTGGAATGTTTTGGCCGAGCCAAATGGCTATGCAGGTGAGAAATTATGAGATGGGGAAGTACACTTTTATAAGAGAGGTGAGGGTCACATTACAAAAGCTTGAAATATTATTTTATAATAAAATAATTTTCGGTTTTTTATGGCTATAAAATGACTTATATCTACGATAAGGTGGGTATTGGTCGAAACCCTCTTGACTAATAGGTTTTATATAGGTTTAGGTCTCCATATTAAGCTTATATTTTGTATTTAACTCTTAGTTAAATATTTTTACTTTTACCATGTCTTCATGTATTCTTACACTATATGGTGAATAATATTAATATAAAATTCAAATAGATCATCAAGTGTACCATTAAAGACATATATAAAAATATTTAAGACCCTTGGAAATTACTTATATTTTTAGGAATATTATATCAATCAATAATATAGTATTTATTTTTTAAAAAAATTATATCAATTTTGACATTATTTGGTATTTGGGTTTAGTGAAATTTATCACAACTTGATTACATAGAACATGTTACATTGAATCACCCATAACATGTCATTTTCACCTAGAAAATTCGTGGATGTCATAAAATATTTGAAATTATATTAATATTAATATTTATAATAACAATTTTTTGATTCTTTCATTAATAAGGTAATTACTGCATCATCATTGTTTCATATATAAATTAAACAATTTAATGGCTAAAAATTATAAATAAAATACCATTATGTAGGAAATATATTTTTCATTCTAATTAATATTTTTAGTTGAGTTTATATTGTGTTTAAACCTATATTAAAAATGGTTTAGTTATTCAAAATTGAATTTAACACATTTAACTCTTCTTTAAATAAAATTATAATAAATGTCATATTCTAATCCATGTGGACCTAATTATCAAAATTTATTCTTAATAATGTTTTTGTTATAAATACCGTTATCAAATAGAATTCAAAGAATGTTTAGGTAATTTTATTTTCATTTTGAACTTTTATTACTTTATTTACTTCTAATCATGTTAATGAAAATGCAAAAGTTAATATTCACCAAACAATTATTTTCATTGTATTGAACCACATTTTACATACTGATATCAACTTCATATTTTTTATTTTAGATATTAAACTCACAGAAGTGGTAAAATTATGTTTAATACAAATTTGTTAATGCTCTTAGAAGGTGGTTAAAAGAGGTTAACAAGTTCAATAAAATTTAATACATCTAATTTTATTATAAAATTATTCAAATGAATTACATTGAACTTATATAAATATTATATATATATTTTGACTTATAATAAATTTATATAAAATAAATAATTATTTAAATAAAAAGATGGTTTTAAATTATAATGTAGTGTTTTTCAAAATTCATCTTAAATTGAACGTTTTCAGAATAATACCAAAAATTCACCCAAAGTGAATTTTGATATTCCAAATTAAAAAATGTATTCTACATTAACAAATTAAAAAAATATATGTTTCATTTATTAATTTAATATTAATTTCCATTGTCAAAACAAAAAATTTGGTTTTAAAAAAATTATCAAATGATTAACACGTGTTTATGTCATATTTAAATGTGAAATTACTTATAATGACCTAAATTGTATTAAATGATAAAAATATAATATAGTTATAATTCAAAACGTTTCAAATGCATAATTATCACAAAAAATTATATTGATTAAAAATGTTGATTTCAAATAAAACATATTATTTTTCACTGTTCATCGAAATATTAAAGTTATCTGAAAAGTACCAAAAATGTATCCAAACTAAATTTTTATATCCTGATTGTAAAATATAATTTAAATTCATTAAATTTAATATATGAAAGATTGAAATATTTTTTTTAAAAAGTGATTACCATTAAAAGGCAGTAAAATTGCATTTTTTTAAAAATACTCAATTTATCAGAAAAAATATATTTGTTCTTATATTATGTCAAAGAATCACATAATATTGAAGCTAAAATAATATAGAGTATATAAGATTCAAAATGTAGTTAATACTATTGATAACCACTTCTTGAATGGATTTTTTGGAAAGTTTTAGTGCGGTCGAACACGATGTTGTTTGTAGCACAATCATTTTTATTATTATAGTGAGATAACATACTATGAAATCTTGAGGTGTTAAATTTTTACCTTATTTTGGTCGAAATAGTCATAAAGTACCTTGTTTGGAAAATGATGGAAAGATTCCTATAAAAATATATATGGTCAAATAAGGGTATAAATTACTTTAACCCATATTATAGTAAATAGTAAAAAAAAAAATTGAAATGCATTTTTATGAAAACACATATGTGGATGAAGAAGAGGTCCCTATACATACTTACCTAAAAACTACCTCGGATAATAAAAAGATTGTAAAATTTACCCTTAGCTTGTAATTTTTCTTAGTCGATGGTATTTTAAACTCTTGTGTTATAGTTAAATTTTTTTATTAAATTATACATGATGTATATACAAAAATATGATCCCATGTATGATCCCTTAATATTTATTTATTAATAATATTTCAGTAGTATCATCATTTTAGGTGTTAACTGATTCTTATTCCATTATATGGTTGGCTACGTAATCCATGATTTTTATAGAAAGGATGTATTTGATTCATAAACAAAATTATATTATGAGATAAAACATTATTTTTAATCATAAAATGAAAATTATTCTTGAATGATTTCGATGGTGAATGAATCTCATCGCGTTCGGGGAGAAGGTAATATGTACATACGCATGAGCAACTACATCATTATATTGATGGTGAAATAATATTTATATGGATGTTATATCATATATAAATAAACAAATACATGTTATTTTTATTATTTAAATCTGTTATACTCATTATTATACCCGTCAAACAAATTATGGTTTTGAATAACAAACTACACCACGACGTTGAGACGGTAAGTCGTACGCACACACGTATAGTGACATTGTCATTCATATTACTGATAGAATAATGTATATGGTTTTACCATTATTATAATAAAATCAGAGTATATAGAAGATACTGGAGTTTTTATTTTATAATAGAAACAAAAAAGAAATAGGATGTGAATGAAGAAAAGAACTTGAATGATGTGAGGGAATATTTACCTCTTCTTCAGGTACTTCCTTTTGATTTGATCAAAAGGGATCCATTGGATGGATTTCTAAACAAACTAAGGCATCTATGACGAAGGTATAAAAGTTGGTAAGATATTTGGGTAGGGGTTTTCTCAGCCAAATTTCTTTGGTGGTGTGAAATTATGAGAAGGGGAAGTACCCTTTTATAAGAGAGGTGAGGGCCACTTTTGAAAAAGGATGAAATATTATATTAAAATAAAATGATTTTCTATTTCTAATGGATTCAAAATGAATTATTTCTAGGAAAATGTGGGTATGGGTCTAAAATATATCATCCAATAGGTTTTAGATAGTTTTAGGTCACCATATTAACATTATCTTTTATATTTAACTCTTAGCTAAAAAGATTAACATTTACTACATCTCTTGGTATTTTTATATTGTATGGTAAATAAACAAACTATAACAAGACAAGAGAATCCCATGTGGTTCATTATTAATATATATAACTTTATCAATGTATTTTGGTGGAAACTTATTTTTTTATTAATATTATATCAGTTAATAATATAATAATTTTTTTAAAAACTCAATTATGTCAATTTTGACACTTTTTATATTTGGTTTTTGTGAAACTAATAACAACGTTATTACATAAGAAAAAAATTATTTATTCAACACTATCATGTAATATTAAACTATAAAATTAGTGTAATTCATCAAACGTCTCAAATTACATTTATTTAGATATTTATAATATCAATTATTTTAATCTTTTGTAAATATGGTAATTACATCCTCATCATTGTCTCATAAATAAATTAAATTACATAATGACTAAAAATTATAAATAAATTACCATTATGTACAAATTTTTTATCTTTATAATAAATATTTATAGTAGAATTTATCTTATGTATAACCCAATATTAATTTTTTTTGATATTATACTTTTAATTAACTCTTTGAACTCTTCTTTAAATAAAGTAATAATAAATGTCCTAATCTAATCCTTGTGGACCAAAGTGGATAATATATTTTCCCAAAGTTGTGTTTGGTAAAATTACACTTATCCAATAGAGTTAGTACATGTGTTAGGCTATTTATTATATAATTTTTACACTTAATTACCCTATTTAGTTTTAACAATAGTATAGAAAATTAAAAAGTTACATTTAAACAAAACTTATTTTCATATTATTGAACCAAATTTTACTTAATGATGTCAACCATGTCTCTCAAATTTTTGAAATTGATCTCACAAAATAAGTTAAATTATATTTTATGCAAATTTTCAAATGCTCATAGGATGTGGGTAAAATAGGGTAAAAAGTTCAATAAAAGTTATATATATATAATCTTATTATAAATTGAATTCATTGAATTAAATTGAACTAATATATTTATTATGAGACTATTTTGAATGAAATTAAATTTGAATAAAATAAAAAAATAAAATAAATAAAATGTCTGTTTTAACCAATAACGAAGTGGTTTTCACTATTCATTGAAAAAAGAATGCTTTCAAAAAAATTCCAAAAATTCACCCTATGTTAATATTGATATTCCAGATTCAAAAATGATGTCCATTTTTAAAATTAAAATATATAAAATGTCCAAAAGTGGGTATCACTATTCATAATGAATTGTTTGATTGGTTGCGGTGTATTTGAATCTCGATGTTCCGTACAATGCATGTTATTTCATTATTCAAATGGAAACGTACTGTGGATGCTTGGGGTATTACATTATACCATCCTTAATAAAAATTTAATCCTCAAAATTACAACATAAAATGATTTGGGTGGTTCTTCATCATAAGTCCTCGGTATCCCATGTTGTCACATCCATCTTATGATTTATCCATTAAACATTCACCAGAGGACTCATACAGTTTCTCAATAGTTCTTATCTTGTATCAAGAATTATAATTGGATCTTCACAATAGGTTATATTAGGTTCCAATTATAATTCTTCATAGGTGAGTACTTGCGTTGGGTTAGACATTTATTTTCTCAACAGTGATACGTGGAACACATCATGAACACAGGAGAGACATGGAGGCTTTCCTAAATGGTAAGTTACATCCCCAATTCGTTCTAGAACTTAAGAGGGTCTGATGTACCTAGGATTTAATGAACCCTTTTAAAATAATCATACAACTCCCTTACATGGAGATATATTCAAGAAAACATGATATCCTACATGAAATTCCAAATGCTTCCTTCGGTTATCAGCATAGATCTTCTACCTACATTGAGCTTCTTTTATGTGGGTTTGGATAACCATCACGTTTTCAATTGTTTCCTCATCATTTTCAAGACCAAAAAGTTTTCATTCTTCAACAGCATCCAAACATGTTGGTGTGTGAAACCTCTTTCAATAAAATGCTTCATATAGTCCCATATGAATACGTGAATAGAAGCTATTATTATAGGAAAATTATACCATAGGAAAATATTGTTCCCACATACCATGAAAGTCTAGTGTGTAAGATCAAAAAATGTATTTTAATGTTTGAATAGTCTGTTTGGATTGTCAATCGGTTTGGGGGAGGTAGGAAGTGCTCAAAAGAAGTTCAGTATCTAGGACGATCTGATGAATTTTTTAGAATATTGATACAAAACAGTGATCACCAAAAAAATCAATTGATATGTGTACTCCATGTTGTCTTAAAACACCATTAATATATATTTTTTCCATATGTACAGGTGTTAAATAATCTATTATGGCACGAAAATGTGTTGACTTGTTATGACGATCAAAAATCACCCATATTGACAAACCATACATCTTAACTCAAAATCAGCAATCTCCCTCTTCATATTGTCCCTCCAAAAATAATCATTCAAATCTCTATACATCTTTGTGATACCAGGATGTATAGAAAAATTGGATCTATGAGCATCATCTAATAATTCAATTTTCAGATCAGTTATACCGGGAACACAATGCCTCTTACCAAATTTTAAAAATTCCATCTTCATATATGAAGTCCCTCAATCACCCATCATTCATAGATTTAGTCAACTTTTGAATCTTCTCATCATCATATTGAGAACTCTTTATCCTTTCTAGTAAATATAGTTTGGAAACCATTTGAAATACAATTTATGTTTCACCTTTCATGGTTATTACCATATACAAAATTACTATATCCATGAAAATATGATCCCTTTCAACTCTCATCTTATTCGAAACTCCAATATCATTTCTACTCAAAGCATATTCCACCTTATATTCCTTCCCCTGGTGGTAGTGTATAGTGCAATCATATTCCTTGAGTAGTTCAAGCCATCTACTTTGCATCATGCTAAGTTCTTTTTGTGAGAAAATATTTTTCATACTCTTTTGATTAGTATTAATCTCACATTTTTCACCATTGAGGTAGTGTCTCCACATTTTCAGAGAAATGATTACCGCTTCTAAATACGGATCATGAGTATGATAGTTTTTCTCAGGGATTTTTAGCTGTGGTGATGCATATTCAATAACTCTATCATTCGGCATATAGAAACAATCAGGTCCTTTCATGGAGTCATCATTATAAATAAAAAACCCATCATTCACTGATTGTAGAATCATGATAAGAGAATTTAATAATATTCTCTTCAGTTCTTCAAAACATTCTACATACACATTGGTCCAAACAAATTTCACCCCATTACGTGTGATCTTGGTTAATGGGTTAGCCATCTGGGCAAAATTCTGGACTAAACGTCGATATAACCTGCTAAACCAATATAACTACATACCACTGTTATAATCATCATTTCATTCCATTCATGGATTTACATGGTATTTTTAGAATCAATATAGATTCCATCCTCAGAAAAAATATGTTAAAGAAAATAAATCTCCTTGAGAAAGAATTAACACATTCTAAACATCAGATATAATTCATGTCTTCTACGAGTCTTTAGAATAATGCGCATGTGATTTTCATGATCATTGTATCTTTTGGATTATAACAAGTTATCATCATTAAATACCACCACAAATTCAACTTGATATTCCTTAAAAACACTATTCATTAGATCCATGAAGACATAGGTTGAATTGGTCAATCCATAAGGCATTAGTGTAAACTTGTAATGCACATTCCTGGTTCAGAATGCTATTTTTAAAATTTTTTCCTTCTTGACACACAAATGATGTTATCTAGATAGAAGCTAAATTTTTGATCAATTTTTTTCTCTAAAATGTTGGTGAATAAATATTCAATGCGAGGTTGGGAATTCTTGTTATTTATAGTAATAAAATTTATCAACCTGTAGTGAATGAACAAACTCATTGATCAGTCATTCTTCATAATAAATAGGATAGGGGAACCCCATGGAAAAACACATGGGTGAATAAATCCCTTATTACCCAATTATTCTAGTGGTTTCTTTATTTCCCCTAATTCCATAGTGGTTCTATAAGGGGTCTTCAATATGGTCCATTACCCTGTTATTGAATCAATGGAAAACTCAATTTCGCATTCTGGAGGAGGTCCAGGTAGATCCTCTTGAAACACATCAATATATTTCTTCACAATAGGTATGTCATCTATTAAAAAATTATTTTATTTACCCATATCTTCCTCCAAAATAATTGAGTTTTGTAGTTCTATATGTGTGGATATTGATAAGAATCAGGTGACAAAGTTTCTTCTCTAATGATAAGGTACAACTTATCATCATCTAAAATTGTAACCTTATTCTTCATAAAATAATTTTTGCATCATGGTCCAAAAGGAAAAACATTCCAATGATTATATCAAATTCCATCGTGGATATGATGATGAGATCAGGAGATAAATAACATTTATATTCTCTAACTGGAACTGATTCACAAAAAATTGTTTCAATGATACATCCATTCAGTGTATTGACTGAAAACTCACTTGTTAAGTCCAATTGAAAATATCTAATTTTCATATCAAACTGGGAACATATGAAACAATGTGACAATATTTAATAAAAAATCATTGGCTAAACATGAGGAAACCATTAAATTAATTACCACCATGTCTTTCTAATCTTCAACCTCAATAGTAGTGATTGCATATGCTCAAGCTATCTCCCTTTGCATTTTTTGAGGTATTTTACCTTGGTTCATAGGAAATTAATTTTAATAATTCCCATTTTCTCTAAAATTATAGTATTCAACATTGACGGCCTCCTTATTCCCCTTACAATCACAAGATTTGCGGCCTTTTTCAGCACACATGTAATTGATTTTCATCCCCATGTGGCATGTATCTGGTTGTTTCATCCCACATTAACTGTATGATGGAAATTAAACTTTTCCCTTCTTCCCCTTATTTCCATTTCTGTTGTGTTCAACATATATCTTCTTCTCTTAGATTTAATTAATGTTGTAAGACTTAGAAAATTCCATTTTTATCATGATATCACATGAGACAATTACTTCATACGATTCGATGGATGGAGAGACTAATTCTCGATAATGAAATGGTTTTTACACATTATAGAAACAATAAATATTACTTCTTGTGTTATATATATAATCTGTAACATTCCTTTCTAAACTTGTAATATTATCCTCAAACATTTTGACATTATCATTATCCTTTTTCCTCAGACATGGAAATTGACTTCCCAAATCCACTTTTTGGTCACGAGGAAAGTATTTTTCAATGAAAATATCCATAAATTCCCCCCATTCCATGTTTGATACTTCTAAATCTTCCACTGTTATTTGGATTAATGACCACCATTGATCTGCATCTCCCGTGAGGCGATAAACTTCTATAAAACATTTTCATTTCGCTACTCCCCAAAGCATGCAATATTTCTCAGAAGAATTTATCAATTGTTGAACTTATAATGTATTTTTACTCCCATTTAATGTTGGTGGTTGTTTCCCCATGAAGCGGCCTATCATTGGTCCTTTGTGATGTGGATCAGGGTGCTCCATACGGGTAAGGTGATCATTCATAACCTGAGTGAGTTGTCGCAATATTGTGATAAGCTGATCGGAAACCATTGAATCACCATCTCCACTATAATTATCCTGAGTAGGATGAAAATCCCTATATGGATTACATGGGTTTTACAATTTACATTCCTTCCAATAGGCTCCATTTCTAAACATTTTCATTCACTATATAATTTTATGAATCTCAATACCTAATTCGAAACATGTAAAATAGTTAACATAAATTGAACATTTTATGGATATAATCCAGAATCATAAAAATGTTTTGTATGAAGGAGTATATAATCATAAACCCTTCATAATGGTTTGTAATGAAAAAGATAATTATCCTATGCATATAACCCGAGTGTGTCATAACCAAGAGTGCAGCAAGGCCAGTGGTAGTGAACTAGTTCTGGTTCGAGTCTAGCTCAATGTGGTGTTTTCGGGTTTTACCCCTAAGTAAATCTATTTTAGAGCCTCCTCTACCTGAGCATATCCAAAAATGGATTGGAAAACTATCAAAATTTATATAGTACTAAAATTCTAGGATGTTCATCTATACTAATCCTCAATGTCTATCTTAGGGTAGTGTTCTCTAACTAGATTTTTTCCATATCTTGTTTCTAAGGTTTTTACAAAAAATACTCTGATTACAAAAGTAATTCATCTTCCTCTGTTACTCGGAGTTGGTGTATTATTACATTACATTGGCAATATACAACGAATCATGTCTCGAAAGACAGATCAGTTTAGTATCCTATAAAATACTAGATACATTCATAATTTTTAAATTACATAATTAAATAAAAACATCATCAAAATTATGTACACTTTTTATACACAATTATATACATAGCCTATCCTTTCAGGTCAAAAATAAAATATTTCTTCACATTCTGGAAAAAATAAATCCTAAAAATTGTGAGGTGAGATGCTCGGTATGAATAACAATATAGTAGATGCTTTCATAAATAATCTTAAACATTTAAGGCAATGAACAAGACAAAAACAAAAGACTTTTAAACATAATCATCAGAATTATATGTCTATGTTAATATCAAATAATATCATTTACTAAATCACATGGAAATTCTACTAGTCAAATAATCAAACGCAATATCTATAGCCACTTTCATAAGGACAGAATTCATAATTCCAGAATTCATAACAAAAATGTCAGGGCCTTGTGCCAAGACACTTGTTTTTCTCATGAGACATACTGATTCATTGAGGAGGTATAGTAGGCTCCACCCATCACATACTAAGTTCAATGCATTTCACATATGAAATTGTTTAAACATAACATAAACATTAATATTAAAACTAGCATACGTAATGAAAATGCATTATCCATAAACCGTGAAATTTATAAATATAACACATCCATAGTTAAATAAATCACAAATCCTTCAATACAATATGGAATATTTGTATCATAAATAAATCAACTTCAAACAGGTTTAAAATCCTTCAAAGGATGTTGACATAGTTGAAATAAAATGTTTTTTAGAGAAATATCTCTTTCTATTTTGAAATCATTTGAAATGAATATAATGATAAATGAAAATATTTATTTTGAAAATAATAATATGAGCTTGTATGGGAATATTCGACGATGATATAATGGTGGAAAATAGAAACACCCTCCATATATGTTAAAAACGCCATTCTTACCTTAATTTTGTCGAAAAGGACATAAGGTACCTTGTAAGGAAAAGGATGGAAAGATTCCATTAAAATAATATATACTAAAATAAGGGAATAAATTACTTTTACCCATAATATAGTAAATAGTAAAATTATTTTCAATTAAATTTTTACGAAAACATGGGTGTGGATGATAAAGAGGTCCCATTAGATACTTATGTAAAAACAACCTTGATTAATAAAGAGATTGTGAAAATTACCATTTCCTTGTACTTTTCCTTTGTCCAGGGTATGTTAACCTCTTGAATAATAGTTAAACTCTTGTTATTAAATTATAAAATAACTATATACATAAATATGATATCATATATGATCCTGCAATAATGCTTTGTTAATAATATTTCATTAGTATAATCATTTCAGGTTTTAACTGATTCATTTTCCATTATATAGTTGGTTATGTAAGACACATTTGTTAGGGATAAGAAATATTTGATTCATATGCAGAAATATATTATTTTCAGAAATATTATTTTTAATCATAAAATGAAAATTATTCATGAATGATTACGATGGGGAATGAATCTCATCATGTTCATGGAGAAGGTAATCTGTACGCACGCATGAGGGACAATTTCATTATATTGATGGTGAAATATTATGTAGTTTTTTGGTATATCATATATTCAGAATCATTAACATAGTATATTTATTATTTACATAATTTATACTAATTATTATACACATCCAAGTAATGATGTGTTTGAATAACAAAGTACACCACGACATGGAGATGGTAAGTCGTACATGCACACGTATGGTGACTTTTTCATTCATATGGAGGATAGAATAATGAATATGGTTGTAAAAAATTTATTATAAAATCACAGCAGATAGAATATACTGGAGTTATTATTTTATAATAGAAACAACAATGAAAGATGAAGTGGACGAAAAAAAATATCTTGAATGAGGTGATGAATATTTTTCTTTTCTTCTGGTTCATCCATTTGATTTGATCATAAGGGCTCCATATGTCGGATTTCTGACCATAATAAGTCCTCTATGAAGAATGGAGGAATTATGGGAGGTTATTTGGGAAGGGGTTGGATGATCCAAATGTCTTTGGAGGTGTGAAACTTATATAAGGGGATGTACCCAATTATAATAGAGGTGAGGGTCACTTTATCTAATGCATGAAATATTATATTATGCTAAACTATTTTTCAGTTTCTATTGACTCCAAAATGAATAATATCGTGGTTAAGGTTGCGATGAGTCTAACACCTCACATCGAATAGGTTTTATAAAGGTTTATGTCAATATATTAACTGTATAATTTAGATATAACTCTTAGATAAATAGTTTGACATTTACCATGTCTCATGGTATTTTTATATTATATGGTTAATAAATTTATTATAACATTCCAAGAGAACCCCATGTGGTTAATTATTAATATATATAACCTTATCAAAGTCATTTGGCTGATATATAGATTTTTAGGAATATTATATCAATTAATAATACAGTATTTGTTTTAAAAACTCAATTATTCCAATTATGACTCTATTTACTATTTGGTTTTTGTAAAAATCATAACATCATGATTACATAAAAAATTATTAAATCAATCATAACATGTTATATTAACCTATTAAATTATTATAATTCATCAGAATTCTCAAATTACATTTATTTGTTTATTTATAATATGAAATATTTTAATCATTCAATAATTAAATAATTACTAAAAGATCTATGTGTCATAAATAAATTAATTTATTTAATGTCTAAAAATTATAAATAAATTACAATTATGTATGAAATATTTTTATCTTTATAATTAATATTTATTTTTGAATTTTTCTTATGTATAACACTATATTAAAAATGGTTTATTTAATAAACATTTAATTAACTCTTTTAACTATTCAATAAATAAAATAATATTAAATGTTCTAATCTAATAAAATTGGACAAAAGAGGATAATATTTTTACCTAAAGTTGTACTCGGTTGAATTACACTTATCAAATAGAATTATGGCATTTTTTATGGTAATTATAATATCATTTTTACCATTAATTACGCTATTATCTTTTAACCGTGGAAAATAAAAGTGAAAAGGTATTATTCATGAAAAAATTATTTTCATATTAATGAACCACATTTAAATTATTGATTTCAGCTATTTTTCTCTGATTTTGGAAATTCAACCCACAGAAGTGGTAAAATTATGTTTTATGAAAATTGGTAAATGCCACTTGGAGGTGGGTAAAAGATGGTAAGAAGTTCAATAAAAATTTAATATATCTATGATTATTATAAAATTAATCAAATGAATTAATTTGATCTATGTTAGTTATTATTTATCTATTTATACCTAAAATAAATTAAAATAAAATAAATAATAATTACAAAAAGTTGGTTTTAACCAATAATGTAGTGTTTTTCCCTATTGATCAATAATTGATGGCTTCCAGAAAAATTGCAAAAATTCACTCAATGAAAATTTTGATATTCTAAATTCAGAAATAAGGACCATTTGGAAAAATAAAATTTATTAAATTTCAAAAAGTTGGTATTACTATTCATAACAGCTGGTTTGTTTGGTCGTGGTGTGTTAGAATCTAGAAGTTGCGTACAGTGCAAGGTATTGCATTATTCCAAGGGAAACGTACCGTGGAAGCTTGAGGTGTTAAAACTCATCCATCCCAACTCAAAATTATTTTCAACACATGTATCCCACTATCACCATATCTATAGATATATCCATCTCAATCATAGATTCCAATGGAAGGGATCGCTATTGTTGAGTTATATTCAATGGACATAACCTCTATCAAATATAACCTATTGTTAAATATCGAAGTTTATTAAATCATACCACATTCTGTGAGAACCTATTTAAATTATACTCTAAGATATATACCATCACATCACTTGGGACCAACCGTTCAAGATATATTTATTAAAGGTTGTATATCTAACAACTATTTTACGAATTGAGAAAACTATGTCATATCACTATTTACTCAAAATCCCAATATAGGTTTTAGGTTCATTGACACATAGTAAATATAACTCTACAAATATTTAGTATAAAATCACACATAAATAATTACAAATAATAGTGGCAACCCATTTCAAACTTTTAGTCATTCACTCTTCAGAAATAGAAGGTGGACCTGTTTTAAATTGATGTAAATATTGAAGAATTTAAAAATATAGCTAATTATTATTTAAAAAAATAAAATAATGAAAAAGTGAAGATAAAATAAAATTTCAATGTATTTATATTAACATTATCGTATTGAGATTAATATAATAAATGAAACTTTATCCGTTATAATTGTATTCTTTTCATGGTTTAGGAATCAAGATCAATGATGCCTATAATGACATAGTTATTCTCCCATTACATTCTCTCACACAAGGTTCATAATTATGAATGATATATAATTATGTATCTATTTATTTTTAGGTGTAACTAATATAGGTATACTCATAAAATTAATGAAAATTATATATTATGGTCCCATATAATTGAAATAAACCAGGAATTAATCGTATTCATGATCAAACCCAGGAAAAATAATTTGTATTCATAATTATTATTTAAGGAATAACTCATGGGAAAACATATGGACTCAAAATAAAAAATGTGCCTTTAATTTCAAAAGTTTATATTTTTAATTGAATCATATTTCTCCATTATTGTGTCGCAATATATTGAAATCCAGAGAAGGATATAGGGGAACAGTGAAAAAAATATTATTCAAAATGGTGAAGAATTATGAACAACATTAAAGATATTGTCAATGCATGAAATGTAATATTATTTTAATGTATATTCATGGTTAAGAAAAAAATTGGTGTTAAGGCTCTACTTGATATGCGAAATATGTATGTTCCCATAACCTAGGTTCACTAAAAAATGTAATATTGATGTGTAAAAATTAATTTATTTCCATATTATTGATACGAATATTTAACTAGAAATACAAGTTATTTATATTTATATATAAATAGAATATTAATATGTGATAATTTTTTCATGAAAGTGAGGTAAGAAATGAGCGCGTGTAACTAAAATGTCATAAAATATGTATGGATGATCCCATTTGCCGGGTTGTAGATTTCTTCTATTTTCAATCATAAAATATTAAATAAAAAATTTATTTAATTATATATTAATTTTTTTTGAATATATTATATATTCTATGATATTTTAACTGTCATATGAAATTTATTTATAATATATATGTCATGACTACATTGATTATGTGAGGTTGTTGGATTAATTTTTCCTATATATTTATATATGTTTACCATGTAAAAAATATTTATAAAATAGTTTCATAATATATAAAACCATGAAATCATTCTATACATATTTTATATTTGTCAAATATATTTTATTATCCAATAATGATGGGCCCAAATGAAATTAAATTCTTGTCGAGATGATATCTCTAACTTAGGAACAACAAATGTTTCAATACATCAATTAATGAGGGGAATATAATGTAAATTTTAATAAAAGTTTATAAATAATAGAAATAATATAGATATATCATGTTAAACCACACAATAATTCATTTTCATCATCCATGGATGTAGTTTATGAAAAAATAATGTCATTTCACTGTGGTCTCGGTAGTCTACACAACATCATAAGTACATTTTTTTCCAATGAGATAGATTGGTGAAATTATTAGATAATATCTTAATATAATTACAACATAGATTAATAGATTCTATGATTTTATTTGTATGTAATATATTATTATGTTAATTATTAATGTGTAAACTTAAATTTGACTGTAATACATTCATTTGAGACTGGATTAATCATTAGATATATATGTGGAAGTTTCAACCTGAATCTAGTTTGAAGATAATTTGGATGTTTGTATTGTAAATCAAATATAGTATGTCTAGCTTGGTAAGATTTTTAATTTAAAATTAGAATGGAATTAGATAAAAAGAGGTGAGGAAGTTAACCCCTTCGATTACTGATAAAAATTGATCTTTTGGAATGCCCTTAAACTTTACATGATGTCACTATAGACTGTCAGAGTGGAACTCTACTACTAGGAAATTCATGGGTCCTCTATCAAATATTTGAGTGGAATTGTTCACTTGAAACAATGTCTTGGTAATCTATCTATAACGAGAGTTGAATAACCATATTATATTATGTTATTTTTCATGTACAAGAGATTATGAAAACTTGACTGTGCAGCACAGTGATGAGTCATGGAATGACTTGGATGTTTTCAGAAGGGTAGATGTGCAAGAAGCTGGGCATCATTGATGGACATATGGAACTATTATTGACTCTTTTCATGGGATGAGCTATAAGATAGATATTCCCACTCTATATCATTTGGGATTCTAATACATATCATATATATACATCTATTTGTAATTGGTTACCCACCTACCATGGGTAGGGACGATTCAAGGGGTATTCCACATGTTTACAATGTTCTTCATCATATTTTGTGTTGTGGTCACTCTCCTTCTATTGGAAGAAAAGACTCATTGTGTAGTTAATATATACTTCACATTTATACACATATGCATGGATGGAGATATTCTATCTCTTACATTTTCTTGAGTGGAATATAGTTCACTATATAATGACTTTATCATCCTAGATCATCACATACAACCCTTATTTTATCATTTGATCATTAATATTGCGTACGTATAGAATCATCAATTCATGGGATTTTCCTGCAACTTTTGTTTCTTATGCATATGATGGATATTTTTTGTGACATAAAAGGACCAAAGGGATAATGGGTTATGTGGACTACATACATTCCTCATATCTGGTAGATCATGAGTTTGGATATATCAACAGATTATATTCATGTCTTTATTCATGTTGGGGAAAAATTGGGTAAGTATTTTTCCCTCAAATGTTCTTTTTTTCACTATCATACTCTAGCACCCACAATAGGTTTTTCATTCATGGTTAAATTTTTTTCTATTTCATATTTTTGTTATTATTACTGTTAACATAATAATTCATTATGTTTGGTGTGTGTGTAAAATTACATTGGGAAAAGTCCTCACATTAAGAATATTCCTATCAGCACTTGTCCGAACCACATTCCATATGGATGCGAGCTTGGGGTAGATGCGTCTCAAGTTCCAGTTAGGTTCATGTCACGAGTTTTTTGGAATTATAGCAGTTAATTATATTTCACATTGTTAGGAGTAGTCCTATTATAGGGATTTTGATTGGTTTATTGAAATTGTGTCAATGTGTTTTGAGGGATTCTTTTTTTCAACATAATCTAGTGAATGTTTGGGTGACACATATATCCATTCACCAGGAACATTACCACCAACTTTTTGACTAAACATACCAAGACATTGGTCAGATGGATAAATGATACATGCGTTATATATGATTCAGTCTTCAAATATCATTCTGGATACATCTTTTCATTGGTTTTGTGTATATATATATTCTCATCAGGCCATAGTACATCTTGATTAAATTTAAGGATTCCTCTGTGATGACATCCAGCTATGATACCAAGTCGGTAATTTGACAATGGTATAATAATATGAGAGGCCTCAGTTCAGGATCCATCCCCTGAGATTATTCATCCATGTATGAAATTAGCTGAACCACCACTTATTGGGAATCAAATTTTAGTACCCATATAGGCTAGGGAAGCGTATAGGATTAGCAAACACTGTGAGTTCCAGTGCCAGTTTCCATTCATGTTCTATAGCGAGCCAGATCCCCATGTTGCGGAGTATTGGCTAGAGTCAATGGATTGTATAATCATTATTATTAGAACCTTGATAGATCAGGTTATTTCAATGGATTCTAGAAATTTCCTTGGAGTACCTAGGAAATTGTGTATCTTAGATTCCCATATGCATGATGATTCGACACTCCCATAGTCTAAATTCTAGTGTTGTTCAATGACAAGAACTACTCCCCAAGTTTTCTCTCAATTATGATTTATGACATTCTCGATCTATAGAAGGATGGTACTATGGTGTAAAAATATATAGAGTGTTTTAATGGCTATAACAGTTAATGCAATTACATGATCTGGGATGAAGACTTTTGAGCTCAGAAGATTGAGTATAGACTCCCCAGTGAGATATGTGAGAGTGTGGTGACCTTGTAAATTACAACCTATGTTAGGCTGATGGAGTGCAAACTAGTGACATAGAAATTTCTTTTAGAGAAATTCGAGGTTCCAGCAGGTGATAGTTGGTATCCAATAGTTGATTCATTTATAGTAGCTTGTAGGCTCAAGTCGATAGGAATTTAGTGTAGTAGATCGTATCTAGATAAGACTCAGATGTGTGGTTGTGCAGCACAAGGAATGCACATACCACCTAGTAATCTGGGATAGTGGATTGGCATTTCTTGTTATGGGAAAGGTTACATAGATCCTTACATCTGACCAGATGTGCAATTGAGCACAAACAGATAGCTGAAATAATGTACGGTAAGAGAAAAAATCGTGGACAAGTATATCCCATGAAAGGGAAGGGTGTCCCAAAGAGAGGCATATAAGGATGAGTTGTAGTAATAGATATGGTTGGTGTGAGAAACAGTGGTATCTTTCCAAATTAACCTCCAGACATCCCATGCCAGTGTATGGGAACTAGTGGGTGGGGTCGCAGACAGTTGCAGGCTATATAATATTATGAGGACACAACACATAGGATTATCAGATGGATGATCTATATGTCGTATAATCCTGAATTATTATTAGTATAAATATCTTCCATTAATTTCATAATATCTACCCACCTGGTCTGAAATATAGAGCTACTAGTTGTAGTGATATACCAAATACATCATCTTCAATTCCCACATGGTATACTTATTCTATATCTTTTATTTTATGATTTTTCAAGCTACGTAATTGTGGGGAGAGGATAATTTGGGACCCTTAGTTCATCACAATGGAGACCTATAACATCATATTTAGCTTTGATATGGTTTTCATGGTCCGAGCATAGATTTATTCTCAATAATCATGAGTAAAAATAATTCACATACGAGGGATGCAATACAACATTATGGGAGAGAGATATCTTGTGGTGATACAAGTAGGTTATATAAGTAAGAGAATACCGCCCATCACACATAATATAGACAATATGGTCCAGGTAAAGAATCTTCTTCAGGAATTAGTATTCATTTAATTGTGGGTGATTATAGGGATTTCTACCCTTAGGATGTAATGTGAAAACCTTTGAGATGTGATATGTAGTTTTGCATTGACATACATTTGGGGAAAATTATGATATTGTATGTGAAAAAACAGATGTATTCTATAAAGATCATATAACTATAGTTGTTGTAAGAGGTACATATGGGGAATGGTTTCAAAAGGACTAGTGTTTCTCCCTATGAATCTCTAGAGATTTTCATGAAAAAGGTAGAGAGGAATATTCAGAATTTTGTGGATAATCATAACCTAAATCTATCCACGATAATGAATCAGTATCCCTTTATGAGGATTTGAAATATCATTGGCTGTTAATGAGGTATTATATGGTACTCTATTTATTTTATCTAATCTGGATACCATCAATTAAATTTTTATATGGATGACATTCCAATGTGGGCCTTATAATGTTGCTATGGTCCCTATGTCATCATAGTAATTCCCTTTGGTGTGAAAATTTCCCTTACCATGTTAATAGATTTGATGAAATAGATCTTCAATCCACACATGGAACTAGTTTTGGGTTATCTTACTTGATGACATAATCATATAATATACATCATAAGAGGTTCATTTATAGTTGTTTAGGTTGGATCAAGATGTTCTTCGAGAGAAACAACTTTATGAAAATCTCTCGATGTGACAGTTTTAAATTCATATGGTTCTATATCTAGGGAATGTAATCACTATGAATTTTTTTAGATGGACACCATTAAAATCAATGAAGTGATATCTTAAGATCCAACAATGAGTGTTTCAGGGGTGTGGATATTTCATGGATTTGTTGGATACTAAATGAGTTTATTTGAAGCATTTTTTAGGATTGTAGCCACTTTTATCACACTAATGTTGAATGGGACATTGTTTACATCGACTTTATAGATCTAGAGACACATAATGGTGTTTAGGATCACACTGATGAGTTCTCCTATGGTGAGTCTACCAAAATTTGTTGTGGGATCATAGTGTATTGTGAATCCAAAGGAATTGTGCATTATTGCGTGTTGATGTAGATGTGAGATATTAACGCATACATTTTGAGGAACATGAGACACCTTGGGAATAAATACATGAATCATGAATTATATTTTTATAGGTTTTATTCTTACTAAGTATGTGGAGGAACTACCTTCTATGCGAGGTCATTAAGATTTACTCAGACCATCGAAGTCACATGTATGCCTTCACCAAGAGAGACTTGAACCTAGAATAGTGAAAATGGTTGGGGTTTCTCTATGACTATGACATCAGGAAATTGTATTCCCCATGAAAGGGAAACATAGTAGCAGATTCCATTATGAGGATTTCACATACTCTCTGTATGTGGGAGGCTTTGGAGCAGTAGGCTTCCTTGAAATTAACCCTAGTATAGCCGGATGGTGAAACTTTTCTTCAATAAAAGGTGTTTTCTTCTCCGCTTCTCGAGAATGTGAGAGGGAAATAGGTAGGGAAATTAAATTTTGATATAATGCGTGATTAGATATACACATGGTACTCATGAGACAATTATTAAGAATGATGGATTCAAATAAAATTTTCTATGGATTCACAACTGTTCAAGTCAAGATATTTGAGTAGGTGATGATAGAGTTCTAAAATTGTCTCCTAACTATAAATTCTAATGTAGTAATATATATTAAGACCAACAATGGGTGATTTTTATGGTCCAATATAAGATAGATCATCAATGAGTGTTTATCTTGGCACCTCACCTGTTAGTAGGTGAAGGATGATAATAAGGTTCTAGGGTTTTTTTGGTTCCGCTTGATATCCTAGAGTTGATCTGTGATTGAATTCTAATGGAAACTATGACATGGATTCAAAGGAAACTGATGGTCCTTGTTTATATTTGGTTGATATTGGACCAAATCACATTTTTGACACTCATATGTACTATTAGTGAGTAGTGATTGGTGGTATTAATTTGGTAGATGTACATAACCGAGATAGTTAACCTCTATAGTCTTCCCTCTATGATTATCTCCAATTATGATGCATGGTTGACATCATGATTTTGGAGAGGCCTACATCTACATAAAGATAATTATTTCCATTCACCACTGAATGGTTTGAAGACCAATCCAACTATCTTGTTGAAGGAGGATATGCTTAGTGGTTTCATATTAGACCTAATGTGGAGCTTGGAGGATAACACCCACTTGGATGATTTAGTGTTTAACAATACATAAAATTATAAAAAATATAGTGACCAATTATGACCCAGTATTATAGATCATAAAAGTAACACATTTTCCAGATAGATATTGGAGAGAAATTTATTTTGGGTCTATAGTTGGTACATGTGAGGATAGGTAATTTCCATGTCATCCATGAGCGGGTGAGGATGGCCCCATGAAAACAAAAATCGTATCCATATCACCATCTATGGATATGAGAGTTTGAGAAGGAGACTACATTTTTCAGATAGTCTCCCCGTGATAATGATTGAGAAGGATCAACTAGGGAGGCAATATATCCCCATGGATCATCAGATTTTTCATGATCATACATCGGGTTGAAGATGCATCTTACTTATTCTCCCTACCCCAAATATCGAAGTAGGTGCACAACGTCATCCATGTATCCAAGATGAGCTCATATATGATTAATCGAACACACATTATTCACTTGGTTGATCAGAACTTCAAGGTTGGATCCACTTTTTTGTAGCATGTAGTGGAGATCGTGGATCGTCCGGAAAAGTCCCGGTGTGGATGTATCATCGACTTGGTTCAGGTGATGTGGAAGAACAAGAATTTACAGGAGCTCTCTTTGGAGTGAGAGAGTTAGAGGTAGGGTTAATATCATACTTTTTTGTTTATTATTTATATCTGAGGATGAAGGTATTGAATGAAGGAATGGAATAGATACCTATTTTTTCCTTGTATGATAGTGAAATATTACAACATATATTCCCAAATCCAAGTGATGATATGGTGTGAAATTTTGAGACCATTTGTACACAAAATTAAATCTTTTAAAATATAATATATATTTTATAATTTTCATTAAAATATTCATAAACAGAATTGTATAACTCTTATATAGATTCTTAGTTCAAAAATATTAGAGGACAGTTGAGTCTATAACCCAATGTTTACCCTATTATTGACATAAAATATGTCGGTGCACGATGATCAAATATCTCTCCCATTGGATGTACATTCAGTGAATTAATTAAATGTTCAATTTAATACACATAATTAAAAACAAAATTATATTTTCATGAAAATTTATAACTATTCATTATTGGTTAAGGATATACTCCTAATAGTACGAATATTAAGTTCTTCTGCATTATCATTCCATTGGAAGATTATATCAAATAATGAAAATACTCTGGATTAGACCATATCAAGGCACATAAAATGAAACGAAATCAATAAATCATTTTAATGTGTGTTATTAAACGGAAAAAAGATCCAATATATTGGTAGGACTCACCAAAATATGGATTAATCCTCTTTTGATTAAATTTTATTGAGGAAATTAATCTCCTACTTTGATTTTCACCAATTATGGCCTTTACATGCACCCATGTACCAGTTTAAGTGATTGTTAATTGGTTTTAGAACCAAATATATTCTTTTAATATATCGGAAGACATTATTTCTTGAAATATAATGGTAATATTTTGTTTTTGGGATTTTCCACCACAATTTTATCACATTCGTCATTGGGTGGACTTTATGGTATAGGTTCGACATTGTCGGGTGGTATTGAGCCAAGAAATACCCCCAAAATCATGATAAATACAAATAAAATGGATATATAAAGAAACCAATGATGATTTATGATTATTTAGGGGTTATGGTAGATCATTAAAAGAATCAGGAGAAAAATCATCAAAAAAATGAGGAACCTATGTGGTACATAACGAGCGATAACCACTAAGCTTATGAATAAATATCTCTAGACAATTTATGGATAGAAATGAAAATTTAAAAAAAGTTATAGCTATAAATGGTGAGGTTGAAGACACAACTACTAGTGGAATACATGATACGGAACATAGAGAGAGGATATTGAATTGGGGGAAAATAATAGCTACATGACGTATAGTTCAATGAACACACTTCCTTTCCAGACATAGTTGTGGAGACTGTTGTGTCTGTGATTCATAATAATTAAATTCCTTGTGGGATGCATGCACACCATTTTATATCATAATTTAATACTTACCATTTATAACATGAGTACATTGGAATGGGAATGACCAAGAATGCGATGTACTAATGTACACAGCATGGGATGTATATGAGGAATAGGACAAAAACAAGGGTTGGACCCGAGGTTGCTTTGGAAAATAATGTATACCCCCTAAAATCCTTGTATCCCTACATGGAATAAAAAATTTGTACCTCCAATAAAATTTCCTTGTTATAGAGCATGAAAACCTTTATTATGGGTTCCCTTATACACTAGGTACCCTATGGTTCATTTCAATTATTCATCAATATATTTTATCTCCTCCCTTTGGAATGGAATTTTGGCTCACAAGAATTATATCCAAATATTTTAAGTATTGAGATTGATGGAAAAATTGGTTTTGGATTTTTGGATATGATGAGTGATGTTTCCGGAATAGAATTATTTTGGTGATTCTCTATGATGGTAGTGAAGACATAGGATCAACAGAGGAATTCGGAGTAGAACCCTCTAGCTGTACTGTGAATGGGTCATATGTAATGTCTTGAAATTAGAACCCAAATCCAATGAATTATTTTATTACGTTAGCATAAATTACAAGGAATAAAATTCCAAAGTAATGAGTAGTTTATCAATCTTAGAAAGAACAATTACATACATGATACCCATAATACATTGAGAAATAAGAAATAAAAACATGGTACATAGTAAAAATAAATAAATCGAATCTGTGAAACTCATTAAAAGGATTCTAATTCAAAACCTAGGTAAAGGAAACATAATAAGGGTGATATTAAATTTACAATATTTGTATCTCAAATGGATGTAATATTTTATCACGGGAAATTGTTCTTTATAGAATGTTCAATAAATGATAACATCTCTCATTAAAATAACAAGAAAAGGAATACTTAATATCGATTGGTTAGAAACTGAAATGTATGCCATATACATCTATAAAATAATAATAAAATGAATCCATATACATTTTGATTCAAAATTTTGAGGATAAATAATAATAGAGTCTAAATTATATAAATTCTTATGTATTGGATGTCGGGTTTCTTAAGAACATGGATCCTTTAGAGTTGATAAATTTCACAAGATTATTTATCATATCAATTAAAATCCCATCTATTTTTCAAAACTATTTCATCTAATTAGATTACCTATGAATCATGGATAAATCTATTAAAGGGCCCCAACCATGTTGTACCATTCCAATGTATTCCTCATATCAGATAACCAGTTTAAATAATAAAAACTACACTTTATCAGATATATATATTTACAAAAGGATATGGATTTATCCATAGATCTATATGGGATGCTACATGACAATAAATTTTCATAATATTATTAAGGGATATATCATAGATAAATCATGGAATCATTTTTTAGGAGTGTAATATTTAAACATTCCAATGTATCCCATAATTATTTGTAAAATTTGGATCGCATTATCAATTATGGAATAAAATTAATTGAAACATAGAATATAATTAGAATGATGAGAATCATGATATAATATATCAACGATAATTATATAAACCATCTAAATGTGAGTTTGATTATCACAAAAAAATCATCCAATGAATGTTATTTGAGATGAAATCCCTTACCTTGTATTTCCTTTTTCGATATCATCTTTTTAACTATTTTATAATCTTTTTAAGACTTATAAAAATTTACTAAATATCCATATTATTATTTATCATATCATATATGATCATATTATATTATCTTGTTTCACTTTTATTAAAATTTATTCATTAATATCTCTAAATTAGGTGTTAATTCCCTAATTTCATGAGTATGATTTGAAATGTTATTTTTTATTCCTATTAATTAGATAATGTTTTAATAATAAAATTTATTTAATATATTATTTAATTTATATATATTATACTTATATTCATATATAATAATCCACAAAATTTGTAAAATTAGAATTAAATGCACTATTCATGGAGACAGTTGGTTGTATTTGTGCATAAATACTACATTCATTTCATTGTAAAATTATAATAAATAAAATTTATGATATAAAAGTATATTATAAATATAGATTTAAAATTATTTCAATAATTTCGAATATTATTATTAAAACCATACTTTATAAATTCCATGTATAGCGTGAACGATTCATTTATCTTTGAGTAAAACAATGTTACTGTATTTATACAAAATGGAAAGCAAAAGGGTCTGTGTTGTAAAATAAACAATGAAAGCTAATGTAATAATATATATTATATATAACATTTATAAATATTTTAGCTTTTATAATTCCCAACCATGAAATTTGATAATGCAAAAAACAAAGAATCATCATTTCATGATGCGGAAGTTAGTTGCACACATAAATAGTATGTCCATTAAACATTTAATGGAATTGTGTTTGTAACACACTGAGAATTTATTATTTTTATTTTTATTGATGTCTTTTGTTGTATTCTACAGCAAAGGAGTCTTGCACAACATGAAACCCCAGCTTGGCTGCATTACACGCAATCACGACCTTCCTCGATAGCGTGTGTTTTATGCAATACCGAGTTCCACTAAACAACAATATGCTATTAAAATATTATTAAAACTATCTGTTATGAAGAGTAATAACCACTTTTTGAAATTTTTTATATTTCAACCTTCAAAATGGACTTCATTTTTGGATTCGGAATATTGAAATTAGCCTAGGGTGAAATTTTGGTATTTTTCTGAAAACTTTCAAATTTTGATGAATAGTGAAAACACTAGGTGACTATTTAAAAATAGAATTTTTATTTAAATAATTATATATTTTATTTAAATTTATTTTAGTTCAAAATTGACACATAATACCTATATAAGATTAATTTAATTCATTGGAGTCATTTTATAATAATTTTAGACATATAAAAATGTTATTGAACATTTGACTGTCTTTTACCCACCTCCTAGGAGAATTTTTCAAATTTACATAGAATATAATTTTACCGTTTTTGTGAATGAAATTTCAAAAATCCGAGTGACACAGTTGATGTCACTAAGTAAAATTTGGTTCAATGAGATGAAAATAATTTTTGGTGAATAGTAACTTTTTACTTTTATTTGCCACGGTTAAAAGTAAATAGGGTAATTAAGGGTAAAAATGATATTATTATTAGCCTAAAACATGTCCTAATTCTATTGGATAAGTGTAATTCGACCAAAAACAACCATAGGAATAATATATGACCATTTTGGCACACTTGGATTAGATTAGGACATTTATTAATAATTTATTTAAAGAAGGGTTAAAATAGTTAAAATCAATGTTTAATAAGTAAATCATTTTTAATATATGGTTATACATAAAATAAATTCGACTATAAATATTCATTAGAAACATAAAAATATTTCCTACATAATGGTATTTTATTTTTAATTTTTAGACTTTATATAATTTAATTTATTTATGACAGAATGACGATGCAATAATTATATTATTAATGAAATATTGAAATAATTGATATTATAAATACCCAAATAAATGTACTTTGAAACTTTTTACGAATTCAAATAATTTTATATGTTTACATGACATATTAATATTGAGTTAATTAAATTGGTTAGATCTAATCATTCTATTATGATTTTTAAAGAAACCAATTACCAAATAGTGTCAAAATTGACATAAAATAGTTTTTAAATAAAATAAAATATTATTAATTGTTATTTTATTCCAAAAAATTTAATATTCGGCCAAATGACGTAGATAATGTTATATATATTAATAATATACAACTTGGGGTTCTTTTGGCTTTTTTAGTATGTTTATTATCCTTCTAGTGTAAGAAAACAAGAAGAAATGGAAAAAGAAAATTTATTTAACTTAAAGTAAAATCTAAATGATAAGGTTAAAATAGAAACCTAAAATTGTCTAAATTATATTGTCTGAAAGGATTTCGACCCATCCCCACCTTAGCGTCAAAATAACTCAACTTTGAGCTTTTAATAACCGAATATGACTTTAAAATAAAATAATATTTTTTGTTATTCCAAAGGTGCCCTTCTCCTCCCTTATGAAAGGTACCTCCTCCCTCTCTTCCTCACACCACTTTGAGCCTTCAAGATCAGACAAACCCTGCCAAATTATATTCTCCACATCCATAGAAACATCCTAGAGATCCTGGTCTTCTTCAATGACCAATTTTGGTTCCCTAAGATGAGGTCTCATAGAGGCGCTTCAAAGAATAGGAGGTTCAGATATATACGAAGCATATTTGACATAAGGTAAGGGATAATTTTGAAAATCACATTTTTATCCGAGATTTCTTATTTGTCAGTATTTACATGGGATATTTCTATCATTTAAATGTTTTATAAAAGTTTTTTCATGTATTTTTAATTTCTTTTTTACCCATTTATGACTTTTACTACATGATATGTAAGGAATCTTTCTTTTATTAATGTTACGAGGTACTTTTTTTTTACTTTTCTGACAAAAGTACTAGGAGAATGTTATTTTTAACATATACAGAGAGAACAGATTTTTACGGTTTTATAAATCCTTATTTTCATGAAGCGTCCTCCAAAATATTTCATGACTATTTTTAACAAAATACTTTTCTTTTAAAATTGCATGACATTTTGTGATAAGAAAATGATTTTGAAGAATAACGGATATTTTCCTCAAGAATTCATTTCATGTGTTTTATCAAAACCATTTTTCATCAAAGATTACATTATTTCATATGTGTATGTTTCAAGTATCATGTCTCTATGATTTACATTATTTCACTTTTCTTATAATGAAATGATATCCATTTATTTTATATGGATTATGTGATGATGGGATGATGTTTATGAAACCCATTTTATTTATTGGGTTATTATAAATGATGTATGTTTAATTTGTGGCACAAGTAATAATATTTTCATTATGAGATGGGTGGGACCTATATCTCCATCCAATTCATTGGGTAATGATTTATATATCATGATATAGACATGGCTGGAACAGTACGTTAATCCGGTTCAGTGTTACAGGACTGAAACGAGGAGTGAAATCGATTCAGAAAGGGACTTTGTCCACTAAGATGGTCTTGGCAGTAATGCCTTGGATAGTATAGAAATATTGACATGTGCATAATGGTTGCCAAAATTACATGTTTTATTCACATTATATTTTATCATGGTTGATGTTCTATTATGATATATGCCTTACGTACTTCCACGATTTATGTCTTTGCTCAAGATTTTGATTTTTAAATTTCATGTTAAAGTTTTTGCTTCCAAATGTTTATGGATTGTTTTATGTTATCTAGGTTTTCCCTTACTGAGTATTTGAGCTCACCCTTTTTATGTTTTATTTTCCCCATGAAATAAATAATGGTTTTAGGTATGGGAACAAAAAGGGGAAGATCGTTATTGGATCTGTTGAAGATATTTCAACATGATTAGAAGTTTATATTCCGAGTTTCCAAAGACACTAAACTATTATTGTCCTTGTGTGTCTGTTTTTGTTATGTATTAAGTATTTAGCAAAAGTAATGTAATTTCCATGAACATAAAGCTTCAGGTCTCTACTTTTGGTATCATAGGAATGGTTTAGTCAACCTTTGGGAACTAGGATGCAAAAACGTTCGTGAGATCCCTTGAGATATTTCTAAGGTATGTCTAGGGATGTCCCTATGGATAAGTATACGTTTAGGATATAGTCCTATAACTATGGTAACGATCTTATAATTTAACCTAATATGTTAGATATTGAAGGTACTCCCCCTTTATTAGGTTTTTTCCCTAGCACGATTTTTTCCTCTCACACTATTCTTTTTGGGTTGTAGATGATGGATGGAACCCGAAGGAACCGTGTTGATCAACGTAATGGAAAATGAAATGATTATCCTCCGGAAAAAACATCTGTTATGGGAGATTTAGTGAAAAATCTTATTTCTATACTTACACAAGATATGAATCATTCTTGACTTCAAAATGAGAAGAGAAAGGAGAAATATTTTGTTGAATCCTTCATGATGCAGCATCCACCTTCATTCAGTGGGTCTTCTAATCCCTTAGTGGCAGAACAATGGACCAGTACTAATGAAATGATATTTTCTGTTCTACAATGTTCTGAGAATGATGAAGTCATCTTAGCTATATATCTTTTGGAAGGTGAAGCTGATCAATGGTGGAATCTTATCAAGAATATGAGGCCAAGATATGAAATTGAGTCCATGGAATGGGACGAGTTCGAGGACTTATTTTTCAATAATTAATTCCCTCTTATTTTTCGAAAAAAGATGGAGAAAGAGTTTCTTGAACTAAAGAAAAAGGATGATGAATATGTTGGTGTATACGAAGTGAATTTTATAAGGCTTGCACGGTATGCTTATGGCTTTATCATCCACCCTGAATGTAAAGTTGATCGATTCTTCAGTGGCTTAAAACCAAATATTCTAAGGGCGTTAGCTATAAGAGACGTCAGTAGCTATGATGAAATTGTGTGTCGTGCTATCAAGGTAGAAATGGAATTGGTGTTACTTATCCGTCTCACCGTTTTGACATGAAACGAAAGTTGTAGTTCAAGGAGAAATCTCAGAATAATGGTGAAAAAAATATGAATGTTTCCTTATGATCAAAGTGTGGAAAGAAGTATGGTGGAGATTGTCTTAATGGGACTAGAAAATGTATTAAGTGTGGAAAAGATGGTCATCGATCAGATGAGTGTCGAAGTAATGGAAATTTTTTTGCTAATGGTGTGAATAAAGAAAAGACTATAGAGAACAAAACACCAACACTTTAATGCTTCAAGTGCAAGGAAATGGGGAATTATGCTAATAAATGCCATAATCCAAGGGATAGTGATGATCGACATGAGAAACCATTAAGGAAAAGGACAAAGGGAATTCACAGGCTATCACTAATGGAAATGTTGAATATGACAACGATGTGGTGGAATGATTAAATGTTTATGTAATGGGATTCCAAAATAATTTTTTATATAGTATCATGGAATATTTGAATATTTATGTATTGGTCTATTGTGGTTATCAATAATTTTATGGTACCAGTAACCATGGAAAGTGATTGAGATATTTTTGGAAAAAAGATGATATGCGCATAATGAAGGGATAAGGTGAAAATGAAATGTTTGACAGTATTCTTGGGCTCATGACTGATATATGGTAATAGATATATCATGGTTTGAGTATATAGAATTTAGGGTATTGGTATGTGGAAATAGTTAACTTTGGACAACACTCATGTTTTCACTAAGATTCAATGGGTATTCATTTTTTCAAGAGAATACATGATTAAGGCCTTAGAATGTTTGGAATGTGACCAACAAGACATATCTTATGATATATGGGGATCAATGATGGTATTAACATGCTTGTTAAATTAAATCTTTGGTAATCGTTTTCACTATATTATGAGAGTGGACTGTAGTATTATGGATAAGCCAAATGATTGGAATAGATTATGTTGGACATAAGTTAGTATTGTTTAAGGATAGAACTTTTTTCTATATATTTGATGGGAAGTTATAGTAATGTAGTTTTAGAAAAAGGACATTATGCAGGATGGGCGATAGCCCATCGCTTCAGACAAGGCTGTGGGAATTGAACCCACAACCGAAATGCGACTGGCCTTTATCGCCTACCACTAGCCTACAGTAAGTCCCTGGTTAGTAGAAACTAGTTTTATTTTATTAAGTGGTATGATATATGTAATATAAGTTCATTTTTGGAATTTTATATGATTAACCTCACCATAGATGGACTTATGTATATTTGATAACTTTTGCTAACCTTTTGTTTGAAACAGATGGAATGACCCATCATTCTATCACATGATCTGCTAACACATAATGAATAAAAAATTAAACTTCATTTTTTTAAGGTATGAAGTGGAAATTGTTCAATTCACGAACAACAATAAAATTTTACCAAAATCATGTAAGTATTTATTTTAATTCATCAAATTTAGGGAAATGATCTTGAAAACCAAAAATGTTGTCCTAGTTCCCTTATATCCGATTAATCATATGGTACCTTAGATCATCACAATTCTATGGTATTGTGATATTTGGCTTTTTCATAGCCATGTTCTGTACCACTCTCCATCAGAACATTATGGTTAGCTTTCTCTTCCATATCAATATTTTCCCATATGTTCCCCTATGTTGAAACCCTGTGATTTGCTAATTTGGGTAACCATTATGTTTCATACATTAGTTATTAAATATTGGTTTTGGTATTCATTTTTACAATGGGGGATTCTATTAAAGAAACTTTCGAGTAGTAAACAATTTATAACCCCGACGAATTTCGAGGGAAAAATTCATTTTAAGGCGGGTAGAATGTAACACCCTGAGATTTTATTCTTTTTAATGTTATTGATGTCTTGTGTTGTGCACTAAAAAAAAGGAGTCTTGCACAATAGGAAACCCTATCTTCACTTCATTACACACAATCACGACCTTCCTCGATAGCGTGTGTTGTACGCAATACCGATTTTCACTAAACAAGGATATGCTATTAAAATATTATTAAAACTAGCTGTTATGAATAGTAATGACCACATTTTGAAATTTTGTAAATTTCAGCTTTCAAAATGGACATCATTTTTGGATTCTGAATATCGAAATTGGCATAGGGTGAAATTTTGGTATTTTTCTGAAAACATTCAATTTTTGATGAATAGTGAAAACACTGGGTTACTATTTAAAAACCGACTTTTTATTTGAATAATTATTTATTTTATTTAAATTTATTTTATGTCCAACCTGACACATAATACCTATATATGTTCAATTTAATTCATCGGAGTCATTTTATAATAATTTTAGATATATAAAAATTTTATTGAACTTTTGACCGTCTTTTACCCACCTCCTAGGAAAATTTGCAAATTTACATAGAACTTAATTTTACCACTTTTGTGAATGAAATTTCAAAAATCAGAGAGACACGGTTGATTTCAGTAAGTAAAATGTGGTTCAATGAAATGAAAATAATTTTTGGTGAATAGTAACTTTTTTACTTTTATTTACCACGGTTAAAAATAAATAGGGTAATTAAGGGTAAAAATGATAGTATTATTACCATAAAACATGTCTTAATTCTATTGGAAAAATGTAATTCGACCAAAAACAACCTTAGGAATAAATTATGACCATTTAGGCCCACTTGGATTAGATTAAAACATTTATTATTAATTTATTTAAAGAAAGGTTAAAATTGTTAAAATCAAGGTTTAATAAGTAAATCATTTTTAATAGAGGGTTATACATAAGATAAATTAGACTATAAATATTCATTAGAAAGATAAAAAGATTTCTACGTAATGGTAATTTATTTGTAATTTTTAGACTTTAAATAATTTAATATATTTATGACACAATGATGATGCGGTAATTATATTATTTATGAAATATTGACATAATTGAAGTTATAAATACCCAAATAAATGCAATTTGAGACTAGTTATAAATTCCAATAATTTTATAAGTTAATATGACATGTTATTATGGATTTAATTATCTTTTTACGAACTAATATTTCTGTTATGATTTTCACAAAAATCAATTACCAAATAGTTTTAAAATTGACATAAAATAGTTTTTAAAACAAATATTATATTATTAATTGTAATTTTATTCAAAAAAATATATGGTTCTTCCAAATGACTTAAATAAGGTTATATATATTAATTATAAACAACCTGTGGTTATTTTGGCTTGTTATAGTAAGTTTATTAACCTTATAGTGTAAGAAAACAAGAAGACACGGTAAATGATAATTTATTTAACTTAATGATAAATCTAAATGATAAGGTTAAAATATAATCCTAAACCTGTCTAAATTATATTGGATTCGAGGATTTCGACCCATACCTACCTTAGTTTCTAAATAACTCAATTTGGAGCTATTAAAAACCGAATATGACTTTATAATAAAATTATATTTTTTTTATTCCAAAGGTGCCCCTCTCCTCCCTTATAAAAGGGAACCTACTCCCTCTCTTCCTCACACCACATTGAGCCTTCATGCTCGGCCAACCCCTACCACATTCTCTACTCCACTTCCCAAGAAACATCCTAGAGGTTCTGGTCTTCTTAAAAAACCAATTTTGGTGCCCTAATAGGAGGTCTCAAAGAGGCGCTTCAAAGAAGAGGAGGTTCGGATACATACGAAGCATATCAGTTATAAGGTAAGTGATAATATTGAAAATCTCTTTTTTATCGAAGATTTATTATTCATAAGTCTTTAATGGGGTTATTTCTATCATTTCCATGTTTTATAAAAGTTTTTAAAGGTATGTGTAAAGTCCTTTTTACCCATTTTTGACTTTTACTACTTGGTATGTAAGGAATCTTTTTTTAATTTACGTTACAAGGTACTTTTTTGACTTTTTCAAACAAAAGTACAAGGAGAATGTTATTTTTAACTTATACGGAGTGAAAAGATTTTTACGGTTGTATAAAGCCTTATTTTCATGAAGCTTCCTCCAAAATATTTCATGACTATTTTCAACAAAATCCTTTTCTTTTAAAATTTCATGACATTTGGTGAAAAGAAAATGATTTTGAAGAATAAAGGATATTTTCCTCAAGAATTCATTTCAAGTGTTTTATCAAAACCATTTTCCATCTACGATGACATTATTTAATATGTGTATGTTTCAAGTATCATGTCTCTATGATTTACATGGTTTCACTTTTCTTATGATGAAATGATATCAATTTCTTTTATATGGATTATGTGATGATGGGATGCTGTTTATGAAACCCAATTTATTTATTGGGTTTTTATGAATGATGTATGTTTACATTGTGGCACAAGTACAAATGATTTCATTATGAGATGGGTGGGACCTATATCTCCCTCCAATGCATTGGGTAATGATTTATATCTCATGAGATATACATTGCTGGAACGGTAAGTTAATTCGGTTCAGTGTTAAAGGACTGAAACAAGGAGTGAACTCGATTCGGAAAGGGACTTTGTCCAATAAGATGGTCTTGGCAGAAATGCCATGGCTAATATGGAAATAATGACATGTGCTGAATGGTTTCCACAATTACATGTTTTATTCCCATTATATTTTATCATGTTTGATGTCCTATTATGATATATTCCTTACATACTTCCACGATTTATGTCTTTGCTCAAGATTTTGATGTTTAAATTTCATGTTCATGTATTTTCCTTCCAAATGTTTATGGATTGTTTTATGTTATCTATGTTTTCCGTTACTGAGCATTTTAGCTCACCCTTTTAATGTTTTATTTTCCCCATGAAATAAATAATGTTTTTAGGTAAGGAAAAAAGGGAAAGAACATTATGGGAGCTATTGAAGATATTTCAACATGATTAGAAGTTTATATTACGTGTTTCTAAAGAAACTAAACTATTACGGTCCTTGTGTGTCTATTTTTTTTATGTATTAAGTATTCCGCAATAGTAATTTAATGTCCATCTACGTCAATCTTCAGGTCTCTACAGTGTTTATGTGTAGGTAGTAACCATAAAATAAAAAAAATACTATCTTTTTTAATAATATTATTCTTACTTTAGGATTTAATAATGAGTATTGAGGTTGGGGAGAATAGACATAATACTAAAGTCCTTGAGGATTGATGTTACCTCTTCTTTCGGTAACTATATTATGTCTTCACCAAAGGAATACATGGATTTATTTACACCAAAATTGTGGAATATAGGATTAATATTATAATTATTATAGATTATTTTTTCATCGATTTTATGAGATATAAGGCTCAGTATAGTGTGAGGAAGTGAGGTCGAATGATCAATTTTACAATTGTGGTGAGGGGTATTTTGGGGAACTCTCAAACAATGGAATTAATATAAATTTAATTTTTAATAAAAATCAATACAAAATGATTTATTTATGTGATAAAATTATTATGGTTAAAATTAATATCAAATATTAATTTTTAGTTAGATCTATGTCTAATTATTACCCTTATATTTTTGTTTTTACCCTTAGTTAATCCCTTTAAATCTTACAATAACAACATAGATTATTACTATTTTATGGTCATGATAGTTATTATAAAATTTCAAAATAACCATAAATTATTGTTGGATTAAATTATAAACATTATCATAATAATTTTTATGAAATTTGTTTTTAATTAGTTTTATATCAGTTATTAATAATTTATTTGTTTTAAAATATTAGTAATTTCAATTTTGAAACTCATCATTTCATAAATTTTATAAAAAATATAAATCCAAAAGATAATATTGAATCATAACCATTAAGGAATCAGTGATATTTCATGGTTTTCTATTATATACATGTACAACATAAAATATTTAAAATTATGTTTATTTCATTATTTTCAACATCAATTACTTGATAAGTCCATTAAATAAATATTAATGCATCATCATTGTGAGAAACATTATTTTAGTTCTTTCCACATGAAATGTAACATTTAAATTATAATGATTAATATAAACATTTTAATATTAAAATGAATATTTGTAGTCAATGATATCCACTACATAATCATATAAAAAAATTGTAGCACTTATTAAAATAAGAGTGACAAATCGGATTTCCCATATAATAAAATCTAATAAAAGGATTAATGTTATCAATGGAGATCCAAGAGTCCATAGAATCTACTCAATTATGATTTTTGACCATAAAACTCATAAAATGAAATCCAAACAAGTTTTAGGGTAATTATATGTTCATTATAATATATTTTTGACAGATAATTACATAATTTTACCATTTTCGTGGTAATTTAAATATTAATAATTTATTACACATATACCCAAAAATAAAAGATTCATATTTAAATAATTTGGACCTACTAGTTCGATATTTGGAAACTATTTTTTTTATTAAATAAAGTGAATTTGCATAAATTAGTTTAAAATTAATCCAGTTGACGAAATGGGAAATGGTTATTAATGTGATATCGTAAAAAATATTTTAATGTTTTTATATTTGTATTCAATGTAAAAATTATTAAAATGATTTAAAATTTTATTAAATGATAAAAACATGGTATAATTATACATAAAACCATTAAAATTATAATTAAATAATATAAATTATTTAAATGAAAAATTCTGATTTAATTAAAAATAAATATTTTTTCACTATTCAGCAAAACATGAAGCTTAATAGAAAAATACAAAAAAATGATGAAAATAAATTTGTAGATTTAGATTTAAAAGAAGAAGAATATTTTATTTAAAATTAATATATAAAAATTTAATTAATTAGATATAAAATTGTTTCTCCATTAAAAGGATGTAATGTATCTTTTATAAAAGTAATGGTTTTTATGTGTAATGTCTAGGTTTTTTTATATTTTACATATTAAATATATTGGATTAATTTCAAAATATTTTATTGGAATTATAAAATGATAAATCATTATATTAATTATATATTTATTTTATAATTCTATTTACTTTTAAAAATTTGACTAAAAAGTATTTCGTTTAATAATATTTTTATGTGCATTGCAAGATATCAATAAATTTAATTTTTTTATAAAATTAAAATATGGAAATGTCTAATGGTGATAAATTTTTCCCTCGAACAAAAAATTAATCTATGAATGTTTAGGGGTATTATTTTCAAAATTATGTTTGTATTTCTCCTTCGTGGAATCCACTCTTTCCCCTTTTTATTCATTACTTTTTCCACTTCTTTAGATAACCATTATAATATAAGTCGTATGATTCATAAATACAAACTACCTAGAATGAAGAATATATATGGGTTCTTCATAGAATGAATGTTCAGGTTCCAATTTTTTTAGTTGAGCACAATCATTTGTGTAGGAATATACTTCTACAAAATATAAATATCGAACAAAACATATACATTTTAGAGATTTTGTGCAAATTTGAAACAATAAGAAAAACTCCACCCATTTAAAGATTTTTTAATTTTATGATGTAACATTTAATCAATTAAACTTTATTAATGATTCTGATAACAACATTAGATAGAGAATCATTAAAGAAAACATGATCTCCCTCATAAAACTCTATATTAATCCTTTGATTATATAAATAGCACTTTTTCCTACATTTACCTATATTAATATGATATTGAATATATTTTACCCTTTCCATTGTATCTTCAAAAAATTTCAGCCTTTGATTTTCCTTTCACTGACTTCATCCCAACAAGACTGTGTTTGGAATCACTCTCTATGAAATACTTCATATAACGCATTTTGAAAACTTGAATAGAGCCAATATTAATTGGAAAACACTACCAAAGGTATGTAATGATCTCAAAAAAACACTAATTTGACGTGAAAATGAACTAAAAATGTCTTACATTGTTTAAATTATTCTTTTAGACTATCCATAAATTTTTGGAAGGTTGAAATTTTTAAAATGGAGCTCAGTTTCAAGAGCCTTTAGAAGACATTTCTAGAAATTGGTTGTAATTGTGGAATCTCAATCAAAAACATTCTATAGAAGATTACAATGAATTGTTATAAAAACAAAAAATATATCCTTATAATAAGATCATTATGCACCTCTTATACTATAGAAAGGAAATTTGTGGATTTGTTTAGGCCATAAATGATAACCCATATTACATCAATTTTCTTATGAGTATTTGGTTGTATTATTATAATTTCCAAATTACATTCATTCAATTTACAAATTGATTTTGTTAGTGGTTGTAGGACTCCTTTATCATGCTTCCTCTCATCCTTCACTTGTTAAAAAACCAAGTATCTGGACACATAATCAGTATTTCTCCACTTCACATTATCACAAAAAAAATATTACTTCAAATATCAATATATCATTGTGATCCCTAGTTTTAAAGTGAAGTTTGACCTATGTGAATTTTCTAATAAATACCGTTTTTTCTCAGGTGTATATGGAACAGATTACCTATTTTCAAATTTTAGGAAACACTAATCCCAAAAAAATATTCTAATTTACCTTCATGCACTACATTATGTTTTCTTTCAAATTCATCATCATCAAATAGAGAATTAACTATCCATTATAATAAATGTGGGAATTAATTCATTTGAAAAGTTATTAATGCATCCCCTTCATAAAAAATTCACTTCTCCTTTTTTATAAGATCCATGAACATAAGATAATTCTTTATCAACGTCTTGTATGAACACCATGATCCACCCTTCTCAAATAATTCACTACCATATTCACTTACACATGGTGGTTGTGTATTGAGAAACAAAAATCCTTTAGTATATAAAGTTATTAAAATTGTATCATATTGAGCTATTTTTTTGAGATTATGTAATTTGGGAACTGATGATACATTTAAATCACATATATTTTTTCATAGATAAAATGCCTCCTTATTTTGAATGTAATTATTAAGCTGTTATCTAAAGATCATTTGTTAGATAGTTCTATTCATGTATTTTAAATTAAATTATATCGTATTCAAAAATAATATCATTTATTAATATTAAACAACCATGTCCATTCATAAATGCATCATAATATATGAAAAACCCAACACACCCAGTTGGTACATTCAAAAATCCATGCATTTAATAATTTTTTCTGTAGTTCATTCAAACATTCATCACGTTCCTTTTTTAGAAAAATTTAATCACATTATATGTAATCTAAGTTAAGGGTTTATCAAATTAGGAAAAATATTTAACATTTCCAAGATAGAAACCTACAAAAAAATGAATCTATGTACGACAATTATGTTTTCTTGTATAGTTCATTCCCCAAATACATTTTTCTGTATAGGATCAAATAATATTCTATCCATAGAAAAAATATTAGAAGGAAAATATACATTTTGAATCCAAAAACCACACTTAATAAAATTCACATATAACACATCCTTTTTAATAGTATTAATATTTTTCTGCAAGTGATTTTAATTGTCCTTGTATCTTTTGAAATAAACCCAAATATCATTAATGAATTCAACAAAAAAATTATAAAGATATCCTTGGAATACTCTATTTGTTAGGTCAATAAAAATAGATGATTAATTAGTCAATCCAATTGGAATTATTTTTAATTCATATTTTCTAATCCTCATAAAAAATATTTGTTAAGGATGGAATTCTTATTCACTCCCCAATGTTGGTACCCAAAACAATAATTAATCACTGAAAAATAATGGGCTCTAGGAAGATGATCCAACAAGTCATCAATGTGATATTTATGATACATGGTCTTTGTTGTAATAAAACTTATTTCCCTATAATCAATAAAAAATTAGATATATCATTATTCATAACAATGATAATGTGGGATCCCTATATAGAGACACTTGGGAGAATAAATCACTTATTACCAAAATCCGTTAGTAAATTATTTAATAAAACTAATTCCAACAAAACCTTTTTATAGGGATTCATTTATATTTTCCATTCATCATTAATTGAATAAATGTAAAATTCAACTTCAAGCTCTATGTTATTTCGAAGTAATTCTTAGATAAATAAATCAATGAATTTCTCTATAATTGGTACAATAATCAATTTAAAGATTAACATATTCATAAATAGATATTGTTATAAAAATGTTTCCAATAATTTAATTCAACAGAGTGACTGAGGGAGTGTTAATATATAAATTTGGTGAAAAATCTTCTTCTCTGAATACGATGGATTATACATCATCCTCACAAATTATAATTTCCTCTGTATAAAATTAATTGTATCATCGTATATTTTGTGTCAGTCAATACCATGTATTACATCAAAGTAAACCCTAGGTATGATAATATAGTATGAAATTTGAGAATTTTTATCATTCATTTTGGGGACTTTATGACACATATTTGATACAAAAATACTTCACTTAAGAGTTTTTAATTGAAAATATCTCGTCAATTCATAATATATTGTCACATTTTCTTGAAAATTGGGTATATATATTAGATTATTTTGATCCTGAATCAAATAAGGAATAGTAAAAACATGATGATAAAAATCATTTACCTTCCACCATTTAATCCGACATATTTACATATGACATAGTTATCCCATACGATTTTATATCTCCCCTTTGAATCATTTGTGGTATATTCCCTTGACACTTAGTGAATTTATTTTCATATATCTCCATATTTATGAAGTTGTAACTTATAATATTAGTGTATTAATTCATCCATTTCACTATTTATTATGTTGAACATTTCTAGAAATTTATAATTCCCTCCCAATCCCTTCAGGAATATCACAAGGTGCTCTTAAAAAGTCATTTCACGATGGAAATTTCTAAAATATCTTCTTCTATGATGAGTTACATATTTCATAGTATTTATATGATAACTTATTTCCTTTTGTCCCTAGTAATATGTGGGGTATTGTTAATTCATTCTCCATTTTTTGGAAAATAAATCTATATTTTCATATGATGAAAAAAAATTGGTGATTATCACCCTTCAAAAATTTTCCTTACAACATTCAATGAAGTGGTCAATCATGCAGTATATATTTCATATGAAATCTGTATAACATCTTACTAACCTTGTATATATGGAATAATATTTTGAAACACTATCGTATTCATTTTTTCTAAGATAATGATATGTTTCATCATCCCAATTAGTTGTTCATGATGTATGTACTTATTGATTAATGTATTCATAAAATTTCACCATTCCATGTGTTATATTTCTTCTTCCTATAATGTATTTTGGATCAATGAAATCCATTGATCATCATCACATTTGATGAAATACAATAAAATTTTAACTTTTTCGATTTCACTGCATCACATGGCTATAAAATATATTCCTTTGAGACATTATCCATTTCTCAAATATAATTGGAATGGTAGTCCAATTAAATGATGGGGGATTAAATTGAATAATGCAATCCATCTTAGGATATTATCTTCTTAGAATATGTTGATCTATTCTGGAATGCTTATTTATCATAACTCGATTATGTGTTACTATTATTTCCATGATTTTCTCCATTCTAATACCTTCTCTATTGGTTTCATCACAAGTGAAATCAATACATTATCTATGAGTATTAACACCATTAATCAGACCATTATCCATTTCTAAATAGTATAATATACATTATATGTTAATAAAAATATAATGTATAATTATAAATATTGTATTTACCATAGATGAAATTAAATAATCATAAATCATAGAAACAAAAATATTTGGTTTAATTTGGGAATGTTTTCTTTTAAATCCTTCATAATGGGCTGAAATCCAAATGTGAATTATCATGTGAACATCCCACAAGAGTTCCAATCCTGGTTCATAGAAAGGCCCACTGTGTACCATGTTATGCTGAGTATATCATGAAACTCTTTGATGGAGTTGTTACACCTAGGTACGTCTTTTCAAGAACCACATCCACCTATAATATCTAAAGAATGATGTATTTCTATGGATACCCACAAAATCACTACAGTACATAAATTATATTATGTTCTTCTATACATATCCAAAATTTCTATCTTTGGATCATGCTCACTAATTTATATTTTTAAAATATACTTTACAAAGTTTATGTGAAATTTATATTCATACCAACTGTAACCCACTAACCTCAGACCTCACATCTCGTGAATTATTTTTTAAAAAATAATGAATTACTAGAAATAAAATCTTGAAAGGGTGGACCAGATACATTGTCTTGGAACGTAATATTTGATACATTGTAACCATAATACATTGGAAAATAAGAATTAAAAAAATGATACATAAGAAAAATAAATAATTCGTATCTTAAAAAATAATTCAATGGATTAGTCGTCATAATATTTGTAAATAAAAAATAATAACCAATGTATTAAACTCTCAATAAGGTTATGTAAAATGGAAGCAATATTTAATTAATTTAAATAAATCAACTTCAAAAGGTAAATAAATTCTAACACATGAAATTAAAATATCTAGGTACTGAATAATCAATATGGAAAAAAAATAACCCTGAAACACATGTCATCTAAACCAATAAATTAATAATAGGTTAAATCCATATATATAAGGATGAAAAATATCATGGATAAAAAATATATATAAATGATGGATATTCTAATTTATAGGATTCTGTGTTTCCTAAGTACATGGAATAATTAATATAAAGGCCTTTCACAAGATGGTTATAATATCATGTAAAAACCCATCTATCATAAAAACATATTTCAATTAAAAATACAACTGATTCATTGATGGTATTTTCATAACTAGTCCCCACCCATGCCATACATATCCAAAACATTCTTCATATAAAATTTTCAATTGAAATAAAAGAATACACCATATCAAATATACATATTGAATAATGGATATTGAATTATCAATAATTACCCAATGGAGGATACGTGAAAACAATGGTGGTTAATGTTTATGAATTTAAATACCATAAAATGACCATAAAATCATTTTTAAGGAAACCATTTTTTATACATTAAAAATATTGACATACCATGATGAATGATAAAAAAACAATATAAATGATGTAATTACATTATTTAACCATATAATATCATTAGAAAATGTAGATTCATTATATAATATGTCAAATTGGCAGTATATTCACAATCCAAATGTGAATTGATTCATAAGAAGAAATATGTTTCAAAGGAATGTAAATTGAGATTAAATTATTAACTTATGTTTACCTTGGTTGATCATCCATAAAAATCATATAAAATTTATTTAATAGGTCTAAAATCTTATTATAGAACCATATTAATATTTCTTATATCATATATTATCATATGATAATATCTTATTAACAATTTTTAACACTCTTTTGCGATTATCCCAATTTCAGGTGTTATTTTCATATATTATAGATATATTTCGGACATTGTTATTTTTTGTTCCCATTAATTATATAAAGGGTTCATGATATGAAGAATATAAAACATTATTTATTTATTATATGCATTTATTGTATATATATTTACTATAATCCAAAAAAATATAGATAAGAAATGAAATGCATTGACCATGGAGTTGCTAGGTTGTACTTATGCATGAACTCTACATTCAATTTTTTAATACTAATAAAAATGATATATATATATATAAGATTTCCAATATAATATTTTTATATATATTTCACATATCCATTATAAATTCCTTTTATTTCATGATTGAATCACTTCAATTTTAGTAGGTGGTAATCCAAATATTGTTAATTGATGTTATTTTATTTATAAAAAATTGAATTAATATGGGTATGTGTTATATAATAATTTAATACGAAAAATAACATTATTAATATCATATATAAAATATAAAAATGAGTTTCTATCTTAATTCAAAATCACCAATGGTGGTAATGGAAAAAAATGAACAACCATAGTACTAGGAGGTGGTAGTTCACCGTAAACGTTAAAAATTTGATTTGTTCCAATTATATAAATTTGTCATTATGTCTTTTTAAGACCATAGTAATAAAAATATATTAGTTTATTTAGTAAAAAAATTATATAAAAATTGAATGAGATTTTTTGAGGGGTGGAAAATGAAAATAAAAAAAATATTGAGGAAGGATGTGACCTCTTTGTTTGGAAAATACTTTTGGTTTGCAGTAAAGGGATTCCATGGATAGAAATATTAAAAAATTGAAGCATATAGGATGAATATAGAGATGGTGGAAAAAATTTTGGGAAGTGTTTGGATGATTTATAATGATTAATGTGTTCTGATGAAGTGTGGGTGGCGACTGTCTATTATAATTGAGTTTATAGGTACATTGGGAAACCCTCAAACTATAAAATTAATATAAATTAAATATCCATTCCATATGACCAAAATGTTATTATTTGACAATAAAATATTATTATGGGAATAAATGTTATGAAAAAACAATTTTCATACTATTTTAGGTCACATAATAACCCTTATCTTTTGGATTTATCTCTCAGTTTAATCCATTAACTCTGACGGTGAAACTACAATGTTTTACAATCTAAGGGTTGATATTGTTACATTAAAATTGCACAAAAATAATAAATGGTTGATATATTAAATTTTAATCATTATAAAAATAAATTGAATGAGGGTTATATATTTTTTAATTTTATTTCATTTAAGGAAATAATATTTATTTTAAAATGTCACTATTTTCAATTTTGACAATTTTCATTTCAGGTCATCATAATAAATATCAATAAAAATTATAACATATAACCAAAACATTTAATAAATCCACAATATGTTTAGATTATATATAAAATTATAGATTAACATCAATTATATCAAATAAAATTAATTTTATAATTTTCAATATCATTTATTTTATATGTTAATTGATTAAAAAATTATTGCATTCTCGTAATACCAGATATTATTTTAATTAAGTCTTACATAAAAATTTAAAATAAATATTAATAAAGAATATAATAATTTATTCTTTAAATTAAATATTTTTATATGAAATATATTCTAATTAACTATATATGAAAAATGATTTCGTATTATATTCCAGAGTGTAACAAATTGAACCTCCCTTAAAAAAGAATACTATAAAATGCTATTAGTTATCCATGTTTCTAAAATATGACATAAAATTAAAACATTGAATCGTTTTGTTCATTAAATCACATTAAATGATATTATGACATGTGTTAGTGTAATTTTATGATTTTTAGTAAATTATATTTTCCTATAATTACTTTAACTCCCCAAAACCGCGTTAATTAAAATATGACTATATTTTCTATTCATAAGTAAAAAAATAAAAAATTTACATTATTTGTGACCACTGATTACAAATATTGAATGTATTTTATGAGATTAAATAAAATGATGCTGCAGTAATTAATATAAAATTAATCAACTTCACAAAATGATAAACAAGTTGTATTAAAGTAAAAATGTACAAAAGATTTCAACAGTATTATATTATTAATCAATATAAAATTGATCCCAAAGACAAAATTATTTGGTAAATGATATAAAAGATATCACATTATATTTTATATCCAATCAATAATATAATTCAATAAAAATAATTTTTTATATCAAAAAGTTGTTTTCAATTAAAATGAAATATTTTATCTGTATTCATCAAAACGAGAAAATGATTTGAAAAATATGAACACATTCCACCAAATAAAATTTATATATACCAAATTTAAATAAGAATTTTATTTTTTTGAAATATAATGTATTAAAATGTTAATAATTCTATTTAAAAAATATTATACAATAAAATATTATAATACTACTTTTTTTATAATGTTGACTTTTGTGTGTAATACTCAGATTCTTCATATCATATGCCAATTAGATAAATTGGATTAATGTAAAACCATTTTATTTTATATATAAAATTTAAATTATCTATAAAAATTCTCCATAAATGTTATAATTTAATTTTGTGGGAAAAAAGTGACTGAATAGTATTTTGTAAAAACAATTTGTTCTGTGTATTGTAAGCTATAACAAAATAAAAATTTATTCTAAAATGAAAATATAGTAATTTATTTTGGCGATACATCCTTTATGACTAGATTTCATTCCTCCATCTGGAATTGGTATGGATCATCTACCATTAATGGGTAATACTGCAATTTTTTAGGATAAGGGTCCTCTATTGACATATAAATTGGAATCCACTAGATGTGTTAGGCATGGGTCATCTAATGTCAAAGTGGTATCCTCCCATAGGTAAGGGCACGGGATTCCAAAATACCATCAAATAGGAACAGTCTTGATGGGTAAGGATTGTGTCCTCCATTAAATATTAGAGTGCAAAACATGTGATGTAATATGATATAAATCATTCATCTATCAGTTGAGTGGAACCATAATATTATTTTAGGGATGGATAAATCCAACTAGAGATTGTTTCACATTGACTATGAGACATTGTGATGGGGGATTTTATTTGATGTTTTCTTCTACGATTTTTATGATATTTTTTGTATCATTGTTTTAATTATTAAACTTGTGGTGACTATATTACTTTTCTCAACTATGAGATGAAAATAACCTTTTAATTATGTTTGTGCTTATTTTACAGAGAATATATATACATATATTGTTATCATACCCTTGGATTTTGTTACTCTCCTACCATGGAATTTTCCCACATGTGTCCTTTTTTATGCTGATAACGAACTAGTTATTAGTGGAATCAGAGGGGCATATGGATATTGTGTGATGTGGACTAAATATAGTTGTCACAGATTAATGATCAGCAACTAGGATATCACTATAGTTTAATTTTTTTCATTGTTGTTAAAAACATTTGTGAATAGGATTTTATTTTTCTCCTTTAATTTTCATTTATCACTATCATACTATTGTAAAGAATATAGTTTTTTCATGAAATTTTTACTTTCTATATTTTTCATATTTTTATTATAATTTCTCATCACAAATTATTTGTGATTGTTGGGGTTTTGCATACAGGTACATTAGAAAACGTCCTCCTACTGAGGATATTCTTTTTGGAACATGTCACCCCCTGTTAGAATATATAGGGGGCATGTTGTAATTGTGACATTTGCCCCAGTTAGGTTTCCATAAAATGGATTTTGTTAATAAAAATTTTTATTTTGGAGGAAGAATATATAATCGATAACTAGTCAAGATCACAATCAATAACAAGTATCCAATACAATATATTTATGACTGGTTTGATCAACTATAGATAGATCCATACATTCCAAATATTTAGATTAATTCAAGATGAAATCATATAAGGGTGTTAAAGGTGTATATACTGAAGGAATAATTCCTACCATGTTGTGGAGAATATGATTATATAATTTCTCAATTTAATTTTTCAAATAGCCAATTTAATTTTTTTTTCAATTAATACTATTTATAGATTACCCTTATCATTTGGTAGTCATTATAGATGATATTATTATATATTAAATGTGTTTGGATGATCAAGAATATTACATGAGTATTTTGATGAATACTTGGATGGAGGGGTAGTTTTACGAAAAATTCACATACTGTGAATCTTTGTCACAAAAGGAATCCTTTTTGGGTCACACAATAACATGTAAAGATATATATATATATATATATATAAAGAATTAAAGATATGTAAAAGTATAAAATGACAACTAAGATGATTAAGATTTTTATTTTTCATGGTCTGGACAATAATTGTAGACTAATTATAGAGAATATCTCAATACATTATTTTCCACTCACCATGTTACATATGAAATGAGACATATTCCTTTTGAAAAATGAATATGAGGAAGATTTATTGGAATGAATGATGTGTTAGTTAGTGAACATAATATTACATTAAAATGTATATAATATTTATTTTTAATCATTAGTGATGAGTGACATCCAATGATTTTATAGTATGTTATCTATTTTATGTAATTCAATAGATTGCGCTACACACAACTCTGAGTTCAAGCACATCACTACCTATCAAACTAATAGTTTAAAAAAAGGATATGAATTATATTAACCAAATTTTGAACTTCATATATATCCAATATAATTTTAACATTAAACTTCTGGGTTTATAGAAATAAGATAAGGAAAAAATTCAATTTTATGATATAAGAAGTAATTTTAAAAAATGTTGTTTTTTCAGATTTTAATGGAAAACCCTTTTTCAATAAAAAATTTGACACTTTTATTCATTCAATTTAATTATACTAAATTATTTTTATAATAGGGACATACAAATTTAGTTTGGATAAATTTTTGGTACTTTTCTGGTAACTTTCATATTTTGATGAATAGTGAAAATTATTAAATTTTAATTCAAAACATCATATTTAATCGAAATAATGTATAGTGTTGATTATTGAATTTGAGTGGTTTTAAATTATAATGATATTATATTTTTAAAATTTAATATATTTTACGACATTCGATGTAATTCCGCAATTAAATTTTACATAAACACATTCAATCTTTTGATAGTTTTTATTTCATAAATAACCACTTTCTAGTTTTGAAAAATGGAATTAATTTTAATTAAATGAATGAAACCTCTATGTTTTGAATTTTGATAAATTGAAATCAGTTTTTTAATTAGAAATATCATAATAATCTTTGAGTGAGTTTGTGTTATTTTTTCTATAAACATTCAATTTTTTTATGAATATTGTGGAAACTATGTTGTAGATAAAAACTGACTTCTACATTTAAATAATTATTTTTAATAAAAATTTATCTTAAAGTCAAAATAGATAAAAAAATACATATATTAGTCCAATTTAATTCATTTTAGACACTGTATAATAAGATTAGACATAATATTTTATGGAAATTTTTTAATGCATTTTACCCACCTTCTTGGCACATTTTCAAATTTTCCTAAAATGAAATTTTTCCACTTATATGAATTGAATTCCAAAAATCAAACAGACACAATTTTAATCAGTATGTCAAATGTGATTCAATGGGATTAAAATAAATTTTATTGAACGATAATTTTTTATTTTTATTTTCAATAATTAATATTAAAGAAGGTAATTAAATAAAAAAATGATATTATAATTACCCCAACACATTTCCATATTATATTGGATTACATTATTTCGACAAAAATCAACCTGAAGAGAAAAATATTAACCTTTTTTATCCACATGGATTAGATTAAGAAATTTATTAAATTTTATTTAATGAAATGTGAAATTGAAATTTAATTAACAAAACCATTTTTAATATAGAGTTATACAAAAGTTAAATTAGACTATAAATATTCATTATAAAACTGAAAATAATTCCACATTATGTTATTTTATTTTTGTAATTATTAGGTGTGTAAAAAATAAATTTATTTTTGACACAATGATGATGTAGTAATTACCTTATTAATGAACGATTAAAATAATTGACATTATATATATCACAATAAATATAAATTAATTACTTTGATTCCATCAAAAACATTTCCATGTGAATATGAAATTTTATGTTTGATTAGATTTATTTTTTTCGACATAATTTAGTTGTGATGTCTTAAAAAACAAATACCAAATAGTGTCAAAATTAACATAACAGGGTTTTGAAAACATATAGTATATTAATAAATGATAAAATATTCCTAAAATTATAATATTTTACCAAAGGAATTAGATATGGATATATATTTCATTAAAGAACCACTTTATGTAATATTTTAATTTTATAGTATGTTTAATAACTATGTACTATAAAAATACATAGAGACATGTAAAATGTTAAACTATTTAACAAAGAGTTAAATCGAAAATGATAAGGTTTATATGGTGACCTAAACCAGCCTAAAACTTATAGGATGACATAAATTCCAGCCATACCCACCATACACTCTAAATAAATCTATTTGGAGCTATTATAATCCTAAAATTATGTTATAATGAATTAATATTTCACAGTTTTCCCAAAATTCCTCTCACCCCCTTATAAAATGGTAGATGATACTTCTCTCATATTCACACATACAATGCCATTTTTCTTCACCAAACCATATTGAAATCACCCCCAAATACAATCCACTAATCCTAATGTCCTGTCATTGATCACAATGACATTCTATAAATCCATTTTGATCAAATGAAAATGAATCACCTGAATAAGAGTTAATTATTTAGTCACCTATTTCAATGTTCTTTTCTTCTTCTTCTTCCACATCCTCTTTCGTTATTTTTTCAATTATAAAATAATAACATCAGTGCCTTCATAATATTGAGTTTTCATTATAAATCTGGTAAAACCATGTTCATTATTCTATCCATCATATGAATGACAATGTTACCATATATGTGTACAAACTTCTTACCGTTTCCAAATCCTGGTGTAGAATGTTATTCAACACTGTTTTACTTGGATGGGAATAATAATGAGTATTATTAATTTAAATAATGAATATAGCATGGTAATGATTCATTATATATAATATACCATCCAATTGAACACCTTTTAACCATCGATAGAATGACATTTTTGCTCCTATGTGTGTACGACATACAGTCTCTACGATGTGATGAAATTCATCTTCAACGATCACCATTAAATAATTTCTCTATATATATATATATATATTGATTAAGAATGAGATATATGAAATAATATTTCTACTGTAATAATATTTTTTTTTGTAGATATATATTTCATTTTATTACATCCATACTCCACGATATGAAATTGGAAACAACATGTATGCGTACGTAGAGACTATTATCCCAATGAACGACATTTCTATTACATATATCAATAAATTATATGTATTTTTAATATGAATATATATAATATATAAATAATTTTTAATATTTTGGATGTATGTAAATCATGATATAAGTGAAATGATCAAAAATAAAAGTTAAAAAACTTACGATAAAGAAGGGAAATATTACCGAATAATGTTACTTTAACAAATAAATTATCATTAACTAGGTAGTATAAAGTCATCAATGAATCAGATACAATTTCATAAATACTAATTTGGTTCTATAATAACATAATAACAATCAATGGTCATCATATAGGTGGTAATACATACCCTTGAAAAAAAGAAAGTACAAGGTACATACAAATTCAACAAAACAATTATTATCTGAGATTATTTTTGTGTAAGTATTTAATGGGACATATTTATTATGAATTTAAATGTTCCATAAAATAGTTTTCAATATAATTCCATTCTGGGATTATTTTACTAAAAAATCATTTTAAATGTTTAATATATTTATTCTTCTAAATCATTATAGTTAATGTCGATGTTTTCAAAATGCATTTGTGGATTTATTTATATGGATATGAAGGTTTCAAAATGTTAATTCTTTTAAAAAGATTCAACATGGTGTGATACACTTTGATTCAAAACTATCTTTTAGGTGTATTCCTTTAAAAATTGTGTGACTTTTAAATGATTTCATGAAAAAGGGGTATTCCTCTCAAAGAGTATTACTGATCATTTTCAACAATGTCATTTTCCTTTAATGGATAATTTTATTTATTGAGGATATTTTATTATAATTAAATCTTCCATATTATATTTAATGTGTTATGAATTTTTTTATGTGGATGTGCTATTTTTATTCTATTATGGATTTATGGTTATTGTATTAACATTTTGTTTAAAAGATTTAATACAAATGTTTATGTTATGTTTCAACATATTCATATAAGAAATGCATTGGACTAATTTTTTAATGTGTGGGGCCTCTATAGCCCCTCGATCCATCAGTTGGTCTCATGATAGAAATATTTTTCATGGAAAAAGGCCTTCAAAAAAAATTTATTTGTAGTCTTGGCCTAAGGCCTTGACCATATAGTTCTCATGTATGAAATTATGCATTCCTTCATTATGAAATTAGTTATTACATGTGACTATTAAACTACTAAAATATCCTTGTGATAGTTTATATGATAATGTTTGATTTATTTCTGTGATATAATGTTCATGTTTATGTTTAAAAAGAATTTATTTTTATTACACATATCTCCTTAAAAGCTAATAGCTTCCATTAAATTATTTCCCCTTACTGAGCATCTGATCTCACCCCTTTGTTATGATTTTTTTTCAAGGATTACATGAAGTGTATTATGATTCATATGCAGGGGTATGATAGGGGAATAATGGTGTTCCCAGTTGAATTCTATTGTTGTGATTTTTTTATGAATGTGTAATGTAACATTATGAAATGTTATCATTTTTCCAAGACTGCTAAACTAATCAGTCCTACATACATGATTCCTAGTAACCAAGAAAATTTATTAAAATAATGTACTGACTCTGGGTAACTGGGGTCAGGGCGTTACATTTATTATCAGAGGAAGTTTATCAACAACCATGGAAATATATTTTGATATTTTCTAATTAGGAAACATTAACCTGTGTTATACATTGTGGATAAGTGTATAAGAACATCCAACAATTTCGGAAATGTATATACTTTGTGTGTTTCCATGCAATACATCCCTGTCTGGATACTACCAGTGGTCGTCCTTCTGGCACAGATGTACCTAGGGGTGAAAACACTGACAAGATGTTTGGGATTGAACTAGGCTATTCGTGTAGTTGAAAACGGGCCATAATGTGTACCTGGATTGACAGTTATGTGGGATATTCTTAGATAATTCAAATTTTCATTACAACCCATTTTAAAGGATTTATGTTTAAATATAATAGCAATGAAACCATTTCTATGAGACTAGAATTGTGAAAATATTTAATTAATGTTGATTATTTTTCATTTTTTGGATTATAAATTATGATATGATCAAACCTAGTGTATGTCGTCATTTCAAAATGGCACCCAGTATAAAGAATGAGAACTCTATCAAAACGCATGATCCAATGAGTTACAAGGATCATATCTTCCATGTTCATAACCCAATAATTTGAAATAATATAGTCTCCCACATATTATTATCATAGAAATAAATAGTATCTTGTATTAATAAGATAATTAATGAATTCTCTATGTCCTATAGATTTGAAGTGAATAATGAGAATAAAAGGATGGTAGAGACAAATATGGATAAAGGGAATAAGGGAAAAGAAAATTATTTAATACATGATAGATGATGAAATAATTCCCTTGAGACTTGATTAAACTAAATGAGGATTTTTTATAAGTGTGGAGAAAAAAACACCATTTTTGTGATTGCAAAGGTAAGAAAAATGATTCAAATGTACAATGTTTCATCTTCATGGATTTTGGACACAATGCATATCAATGTCCCAATCATAAGAGTATAACCCAAATTATGATATCATATAAAAATAAAGTAATGATTCAACCATATATTAAGTGTAATGATTAGTTTTATTATTTTGTTATAAATTAATTTTGTTATTTGAGTATTGTTTTAATTATGTATATGTTATATCAATTATAATGTATTTAAGGAATATACTCCATTACGTTGTCATTAATGATTTTAGATATTATGATTTCATGTAAAGTTACATAGTTTCATGTTATTCCTTTTGGAAAATATATGGATGGGGAAAAAATAACCCTTAATATGTTTCTGAAACTGAAATAATTATTTCTGAATATGATATGATTGACTTGGAAAAATTATATTGGATATTCTTGACTATCATGAAACTAAATAAATATTTTTTAATGCTATCAATGTTGGAGTTTGAATTTTTTTTTCAGATATAAGTAGTAAATCAATTATTCTCAAAGGAATAAGGGATAATTAATGTAATAAATAATGTTTTATGAAAATTATTTTTTTACCATTTTTTATGAGAATACATGATGAAGGTATGCACATGTTATTATGAGGAATAAGATATCTTCAATCTGTTTACCTTCCATATAAATTTTTTACTGTGAGATTAGACAGAAGTATTCTGGATACGTTTAAAGGGTGGAATGAATTCTGTTTCACATTGGATAATATTTGTTACTGTTAAAAAATTTCAGAAGATTATTTTTGGATTGTTATAAAAAGGACAACCCGGAAGTCAGGAGGCAACCTGTCGAGTCCGACAAGGGCGCATGATGTGAACCAGCAACCAATGGGAGACAAGGGTGAATCACCTACCACTAGACTATGTGATGTCCTGGTTTTTATAATGTTGTTTTTTAAAATGGTATGACCGATAAATTATAAATTCATTTTTTTGGAAGCTAATACAATTAGAATTAATATAATATTTTTGAGTTCTATTATCTTTTGGAATGAATGATGTGTTGGTGGTAAAAATTAGTTAAAATATGGAATTCTACATGTCATGTATTATATTTATTCAATAAATATTAGGGAAAGGATCTTAGAACCAAAAATTTTGTATCCTAATACAATGTGTTTTGTTGAACGGATGATATTCTAAATCATCTTCATAGATTTATTAAATTGAGGACATATCTTTTCTATTTTTTTTGACATATTTATGATTAATGACCTCAATCACTCCCTATATATATTTTTGTTTTTCCAACAATTATTTTTCCCTAATTTTAACCAATGATCTTGTATTTAAAATCATAATTTTGTGTTGACCTTTTCATTTCCATTTCCCAATTATTAAGACTAAATTTTATTAACCCAATTTTTGATGTTGGTTTTCCAGAAATGTATTTTCCATTTTTCTTCATTTATTTTCGAAGAACAATTTCAAATTTCAAGGACACAATTTTTCGAAGCAGGGAAGAATGTAACACCCCAAGAACTTGTATTGTGTAATCTCTTAAATGTAAAAAAATTGCTTGTGTAACACCCAACACCGAGTCGAAGTGCATCACAACCTATATAATTATCGTTTTAAAAATTGGTTACAAATAATTTTAACAAAATTTTGAGTTTTATATATATCCAATTTAATTTTAGAATCCATATTTTCAATTTTATAGAGATAATATAATGTGAAATTTAATTTTATCAAATAAAAGAAGTATTTTTCATAAATGTGTTTTTTACACCATTTAATGGAAAACCTTTTTCAAATCCAATATAGGACACTATTATATATTCAATTTTAAGAAATTAAATTATTCATTAGACGAGGGACATAAAAATTTTGTTTGGATATTGTATTTGTTACATTTATGTTAACATTCATATTTCGATAAATAGTGAATAATACTATATTTTAATTAAAAAAATTATTAATTGAAATAATTTAAGAGTTGAGTTATGATTTAGAGTGTTTTTATCATATAATTATGATAAATTTTTTTCAATTAATATAATTATTTCCATTTTATCTAATTTAAAATTTAAATTGAACATTAACATAGGACATTCTATAGATTATTTTTTACTAATTAGAAAATCTTTTTTCAGTTTTGAGAGGGAAAATTAATTTTAAATAAATTAATGCAACTTCAATGTTTTTACTTTGGTAAAATTGAAATAATTTTTTAAAATGGAATATATAAAATATTTTTTTTTGGAGTTTTGGTATTTTTCTAAAAGAAACTTATTTTTCGATGAATATTGAAAAACACTATGTTGTAGATAAAAATTTACTTTTTTTATTTAAATATTTATTTTTAATTTAAAATTTATCTGAAATTCAAAATAGATACATCATACATATATTAGTCCTATTTGTTTCATTGGAGTCAATTTATAATAATGTTTTATATAAAAAACTTTTGTTGAACTTTTTAAACCACTTTTACCCACCTTCTAGGAATGTTTGATAAATTTGCATAAAACCTAAATTTACCAAAACTGTGGATTGAATTTTATATATCCAATAGAAACTAATTTCATCACTAAGTAAACTATGATTCAGTTTCATGAAAATAATTTTTTGGGGAACATAACTTATGTATTCAATATTCCATGATTAAAAGTAAATAGGGTAGTAAATGGTATAAATGTGTTTATAATCTCCCCAAAACATGTCTTAATTCTATTGGATAAGTTTATTTCGACCAAACCCAATATTAGGTATAACATATGATCCATATTTATCCTTTTGGATTAGATTAGGACAATTATAATATTTTATTTATAGAAGCGTTAGATGTGTAAAAATCAAATTTTATTAACAAATTTTTTTTATACGGAGGAATACATAAGATAAATACCACTATAAATATTCATTAGAAAGATAAAAAGATTTAATACATAATATAATTTTATTTATAATTTTTATAAATTTAGTATTTAAATTTATTTATGACACAATTATGATGCAGTAATTACGTTATTAATGAATGATTAATATAATTGATTTTATAAATTTCAAAATAAAAGTTAATTTTGACTTTTGATACAATAATTTTTTAATTTGGTCAATATTTCATGTTAGGGTTGACTATATATATCATTTCTGATGTAATTATGTAGTGATGATTAAAAAAATCAAATACTAAATAGTATCAAAATTGACATAAAAGTGTTTTTAAAACAAATAATATTATATTAAATGATATAATATTCCTATAAATATATTATTAATCCATAGAAAATATATAATTTTATATATAGCTTTACATAAAAAATTTATTTTCTCTTTGAATTTTATATTATGTTTATTATTTATGTAATATAAAAATACAAGGAGACATGATAAATTTTAAACTATTTAACCAAGAGTAAAATCTAAAAAGATAAGGTCAATATGGAAAAATAAACTTATCTAAAACCTATTAGTTGAGAGTATTTATACCCATGCCCACCATAGCCTAGAAAGAATTCCATTTGGAGCTATTATAATAAGAAAATTATTTTATTATAAATTAATATTTCAATCTTTTCCTAAAATTCATCTCACCTCCCTTATTAAAGGGTACATCCCCCTTCTCTATAATTCACACCTGTATGCCATTTGGATTAGCCATATACTTCTCCAATATCATCCAAACTACCCAAAATTAATCCTAAATTCCATAATTTTATCGTAAATCCAACTTAAGGAGCCCTTTAGTTCAAATCAGAAAGAAGAACTCGAAGAAGAGGTAGACATTTCACCACCTCTTAAAATATTCATTTCTTCTACATCCACTCCATCATTCATTTTTGTTTCTAGACTATAATAATAACGATAGTACTTTATAAACACTGAGATGTTATTATAAATATGGTAAAACCATATTCATTTTTATATCCATCCTATGCATGGAAAAGTCATCGTACGTGCTTATGTATGTCTCACCGTCTCCACGCCGTGGTGTGGTTTTGTTATTCAGTACTATATTATATGGATGGGTATAATAATGAGTATAATTAATTTAAAATATAACATAAATATAATTTATTTATGAACATATCAGTCATCCAAAAAATACAATTCCAAGGATATAGTATATTTTATATTATTATTTTATAACATGTTAGCTATTTTTATGATACCCCTGATGTATATCCGGGAGTACATCATAAATTTTTTGAATTGTGGTGAAAATTAAATATAAGGATCTATAAATATTCTATGATTGGATATTTAAATTGATTAATCTTTATGAATTTTAAAAATAATTTGGTAAATTAATTAATTAATCATGATTATTCATCAATTACTAATATATAACAAATATTTCCATTGAAATTAATTTTTTTTTTGAAAAATATGTTGAATGCGAAACTCAATGATTGATTAATTTCAATTGTTTTATTTCATGGATGCGTTGAATGTAATATTGTACTAAAACTGATATTAAATAAAATATTAGAGAGGTGAAACCTTCTGAAATATTTCTTGGATATAATCTAACATTATATTACATTATTGTGTTTGTTGGAATATAATTTTTAGCAAATTAAGGATAAAATAAGGAAATTTTTTGAGGTACTAATGATAATTTAATTTTTGAATGCTACACAATTAATAAAATAGATCAAAATGTGAAATATAATAGTGGTAGTTAAATATTGATATTTTTTTAAACATCTATGAGTAGTAAATTACATGTTTTATTTGATTGGGTGATGTATAAGCACCCAAACTATAGAAAGTGTAATGATGAATATATTCTAAAAGAAAAATGAGTAGAGAATGAATAATATTTTAACATGTAACAAATAGAAATATATGTTCAAGGAATATAGTCAAAATATTATATTATTCTATAGATGGATTGTATATTTTCATTATTATTTCTATATAATTTGGGAATTAATTTTCAACAAAATGATTCAAGAGAGTATAAAAGGTTGTTTCTATATAGTAGCTTGTTAGATTTTGAAAAATTTGTTGAAATGAAGAGAAACCAAAGGAAGAAATTTTTGAATGAAATCAAATAAAATTATAGGAAATATGGATTTCGATGTTGCATGGGACTTGTTTGTCAATACAAATGAAATTTTGAATAAGTTATGACATCATATGTATATTTTAAGGAAATATATATTTTATATATAATATTATAAATTTAATTATCTATCAAAGTGATTCAAGGATATGAATTGAGAATATTGTAAGGGAAAAGACTCAATCATTTTGGGTAATCAAACTACTTATGTAATAATAATATATTAGGTCTCTATAAGAGAAAAGAATGACATTATTTTAGTAATTATTTTCCTCAAAAGTATAATATTGGACACTTTTATCTACAAGAAAGTTTGTCGTGATATTATAATTTATATTAAACAAGTTATATTTTCATTCTATTTATTATCATGGAATAATGAGGCTCACTATATGAAAATTGATTCTACCCACTAGTAGTATCTACATACAAAAAAATTGGATCTTTTTATGTAAACTGGGTTGGAAATTTTATCAATATATATATATATATATATATATATAGGGTTACATTATTGTGATTCAGACCTTTATTGTGAATTCTCAAGGTCTGTGTTTTAGAGATACAGATGATGCCTCAGATATATAGAATCCTCTCCAAGTGTTATTACATCATTAAAAAATGAATAAAATTCAGATCGTGTAATCTATATTATTGATTATGTTATCTCCTCCTTTAAAAAATACGAGAAAAATTTGGATCTGTAATTTTTTATATCCTCAATTTCTTGTAATAAATTCATGTAAATTTTAAAAATTAATTGATACTATAATATATTGAATTAAAAAGGGTATGATATATAAGATGATGATCAAACATCAAAAATATCCTTTAGATATTTTTATGTTAATCATTTAATCATCGTTGATAAAGGGGTGCCATGAATTCCAATGAGGAGATTAAGAACATAGATGGACTAATCAGATATCATTTCAACAATGAAAACAATATTTAAATATTTGGTAGAGTGGTGGAAACCTCAATCTAAACAACTCACTTCATTAGTGGATGATTTAGACTAGTCAATGTACAATAATGATTATAATAATTTGGAATATGATTGATCATGTTTTGTCTTTAATTTATTTAATTAATGTGGGATGGTTTTTCATGTCTAATACCTTCCATATATCATCATCATAAAAGTTTATTAAATATCATAATGGTGATTTACCATTGTATTTTAGTCAATATAATGTGTAAATTCTATGGGAATTTTGGGGTTCCTCCTATGGATATATTTATACCTATACCTATTATAACTAATTTGGGGACTTCTAGAAAACATTTATAAACATAATGAGATGGTAAAAAATAATAATGAGAGAGAAATCAAACGTAAATTATTACATTTCAATAGATAAATATGATAATAGTAAAAATTATTGAGCTTAAAAAATAGCCATGATTGATCCTTTTACAAAATAAACATCATTTTATAAAGATTATAATGTAGAAGTGTATATTAAAATTGTTTTATGATATATATATATTTAATTGAATGAAAACTTCATGCATGTATCCACTAATGTGGTTGCAAATTGGTTTGAAGGTAAATTTCATATAAAATTAATAATAGGAATTATAGGCTCTTGATATAATGAATATATTTTTAAATATGATCAACTAATACAAAATAATAAAAAACATTTGAATGAAAATAATAACATATATACGTTTATATTTAATTTTTATCAATTATTGAATAAATAATTATAGTAATTATTATTTTTGAATTTATTATTGAATATTATATATTTGTAGTGATACATGAATGTTAAAATATTTAAAAAATATCAAATCACAAAATAGTATAAAATATATGTTATTGAAAAAAGAATATTTGTCTTTGAGAACACATTTCATGATGTATGCTTAATTTATCTTGATCAAATCATGATTCTAAAGTAAAATTTGTAATAGAGTCGAAATCATTTGAGTTTGAGAAAACTTCCCACCACATATGGTGAAGTTGATAAATCAATATTTCACGTATGTTAGGTATTATGAAATATATCATGAGATAATATTTATATTTAAATCATCATTTGACCATAATATCCAAAAAGTGAGTCATATTTATATTAAGAGGAACCAAGAATCGTCTCATAATCAAAACAATGGAGGAATATGGAGAAATTAAAAATATAACATAGTTAAATATTTGTTTTTCTAATATTGGTTAATTTGATGGTACATTTTTATCATTAATATATAGTTAAATATGGGGATGAAAATTATAAAAACCCCACCATATTATCAAGGGTTTATTTTAAAATATCCAAAATATATGTTCCTAATGACTAGGAAAAGAATTTGGTTTGATAATTATAAATTTGAGAGTAGAAAATGATCAATTTCTTACTAGACAGTATATATAATTAAAATAATGATAATCATCGTCCATTTTTCATATGGAGGATTCTTTTAAAGAAAATTGAGTAATAGAAAAAATAATTGTTCCCAAAGATAATATAAAAGGCCTATATTATAGGGGAAAGTAATTTTATGGAAATTTAAATATATAATTATGATGTAATATTCCAAGAAGTACAAAAATGTTTTTAAATGATTTTTTTAATATCATCGACAATTTGTGTGATTATTATAAAATAATTTTTTATTTTCATGAAATGTACATTTATGTACCAATCATGAACATTATAAATATTTAAATGAAGTGAAACCCCAAAAAAGTTTAATCCAATATAAAATAAATAAAATTATTCCCATAGATAATTAAAACTGATGAATTCTTCGCAATAAAGATATAATAAAAAGAAAATAACATCTCATAATATAATAGAAAATTAATTCATTGAAAATCATATTATTCTACATTAGAATAAAATGCATCCCCATGGGTTAGTTAAATTATATATAGAGATCAAAATTATGGGAATCAATCTGGAGAAGTTAGGGGAAATAATCATATTGATGGACAATAGGGTTTTTCTGTTTTTAAGGGTTCCAATAAGAATTTATTCATGAATTTATTAAAAGGTAAATATAAAATATTTTAGGAATATATGTAAAAACTCAATGAAATATGAGTTAATTATGATGAAATTCATCAAATACATTCCTAGAAATTTATAAATTTAGAGAATAATTTTTTACTGCATATTGGATTTCATGATCTATTTTGAAATAAGTTGTTTCACATAATGTCGTAAAATTTCATGAGTTGTGATTGACACTAAAATCCATGTAAATTTATTTATGTATTTTAATAAAGATGTAACAATTAATTGGACTAATTAAATTTTATATATGGTCAATAATAATTTCATAAAAAGATGAATGAAAAGAGAAATACACCATTGGCTACAGGTGTATTATTAAAATTGAGAAATAAGCTATTTTACATAAGTGAATGTTTAAAATGAAAATGAAACCAGGATACCTAATGATACTATATTTTTGAATATAAATTTTATTGAATTCATGAAGATTTCCTTCAATTCTCAATCAAGAATGAATATGGATTCATCACGAATATTCACTTATTAGACATGTTTGTTGAGTAGTGATGTTTATAAAGTTTCAAATTATCTCAAAATATATTAGTTTTATTTTAATTAACTATTTGAGAAATTAAAGGTTATATAAGGATATGGAAATCTTATCTGGATGTAATTTTATTATCTTAAATAGTTAAAGGTTGTAATTTACGGTCATACATAATACGTTTTTTGTACAATTTCTAAGGGAATAAAATCATGCATGGTGATTTTATTTGAGGGAGATTAACTATGTTAAATAATAAAAATTATAACATATTAGAGGTTGAAATATTATTGTTCCTGTAGATGAATATTATATAATGTATATAATCGATATGGAAAATAGTTAAAAAAAAGTGTAGTAAAAAAAATAAGACTCTCCTTCCTAAGGGGGATTATATCATTATAGTTTATAAGGTAAATAATATTAAAAAAATTGAAATTAATATAACTTTTTCTTAGTTAATTAAGGTTATTTAAAATAATAATAATTTTTAAAACCATTTAATTTGGAAATATAAGTATGGATAACATTATTGACCAATGATAATTATCTTTTTGGTTGATATATATCAATATTTTTTGGAACATGGCTTTAAACATATACACACATATATATATAAATATTTAGAGTTTATTATATGATGTTTATTTTCTATGATAAACATTATATAGCCCTTTTAACAATAATTGGATCTCGTTATATCTTTGAATAACAGCCAGATGAGACTATATTTTAAACAAACAAAAATGATAGTTGAAAATTAATAATACCATGAAATCTCTATTTACTATTAATTTATATTGTTTTCTGTTAGAATAACCTTGGATTTATAAATACATGAGGTATTGGAAAAAATACAAGTGGTATATTAAATATCCAAAGATAATTTTGAATACATATGTTTTATATTATTCTAATGTTTCTATGCGATGTAATGTCTATGTATGTTGTGCTTCGTTGATGTTGAGGAGTCCAATATATTAATGAGAAATTATTTTATCTACTAATGAAAATATTTTCATATTAGGATATTGATTCTATGAATATATATCAAGAAAAAAAATTTATTGGAAAACAACCATAATAACTATAAAATATAAATTTGTTTTGAAATGATTCACAACAATTTCTAAGGGAACAATTATTAATCTATTTAAAACATGTATATTATCTGTATAATAATTATTCTTTATACAATACTTTAATGTGTAAAAAAAATAGCTATAAATCAAGAATGATAAACCACTGTACTTAAATAACAAACTTTTCTAAAACAAGTAACAAAATGTAATAAGATGTTGTTTTGGAATTATTTTAGAAGCCAAATTGATAAATAAAGATGATATGTTATCATTGTATTAATGTTTAGAATTGTATAATTTATGTATATTATTCCATCAATAATTATTTATTTAATTTCCATTTTAGAACACATATTGAGGGAATTATGATGGTAAAATAAAAAAACTGTGTTGTTAGAGAAATAAGAAAATTCTAATTAATGACATAAGACATTTATAGCGTAACTATAAGTGTCTTAAAAATAATTTTTAAGTTCCAAATTGTAACTTCGGACATTTAAATACTTAAAAGTTATAGAAGAACAACATGTTGGGAATTTGGATGAATAAATAGTGTCTTATTAAGATTAAATTTCAATATTTTATGTTTAATATAAAACATCCTATGAGTCATTAGTAATTTCAATATGATTTTTATGAAATAATTGATGGGTATGATAAATAATTTATGGGTAATCCAGATCAAGAAATGGTATTTGGGAAGAATGAATATGTAATGTAGATTTATTGATGGCATTAGAATTGTATCTAGCTATTTTTAAAATGTTTTTATTCAGTCCACTCACTGAATTAAATGATGAAAACCAATATTAAATGTGTTTAATAATATCATTTTATAAATATTTAACATCCTTGATTCAATATTATTAAAACTCATGAAGAATACATTGATATTTAATTTTATACCTATTAATATCGTTGAATAAATTATAAAGTTCCATACAATGATTTTAATAAATGATAATAATCCATAGTGAGAACATAAATGACTGCAAATTCACTAAACAGCTAATGCAATTCCACCGATGGGCTGGTGGAATGTTCTAAATCATCCAATGAAATAAGGATACCACTATCTACCTAAAAGAGGAGTACATGATAGCTAGTATGAAAAAAAATTCAATATTGTCTCCATGAGACCACCATATAGTTAGTGGAGGATCCTTATCTCACCAGTGGTAGTGTAATGAGATGGTGTATTAGCATCACCACCTCCTACTACTCATTAGAGGGTACATGGTTATTTTGGTTTTGGGCCAACTGGTCCATGCCAAGTATATATAATGGTGAAATTAAATTCAATGCAATATTAAAAAATAAAAGGTCCCTATCAATTTATTAATGATTATTTATGGTATTCTAGACTATTTGTAGTGACATTGGTATAAATTCAAACAAACAATCTCTTATTTCATCAACTTTCTACATTTTATAATAAAAATATATCTATCAGAGTTTTGTCTTATCAAAAACCTAATATAATCAATATGGATTGCGTTGAAATTTAATTTCCTCTTTTATTATATTCTTATTCTTATTCTCATAATGTTATATTCATATTCATTTAGATGATTAAGTATTTATAATAAGGTTATCACTTTCCTTCAATCAACCCTTCCACTTCCTTCTAATTTATTACTCTCTATATTAAAAGTGAGAAATTATAGTTTTCATACAATTTTTATTAATAATGATGGTGACTGACCACTTCTATTATACTAATTTTATTAGAATATATTAATATAGTAATTTGTATATATTGTTATAACCTAAAATGTAATGTTATTTGATACTATATCGGATATATTTAATGCAATAGAGGAAATACAATAATGATTAATGTGATTGTGGTGGTAGAGATAGTTTTCCAATTAAATCCATTTCAAAATTTCTTCGCCAATTAATTATTAAAATTTACATACATTAATTTCATTTATTTTTCACAACTATCATTATTTTATTCATCTTATTAATCCAAAAAACAATAAAAATATATTTATTTATGAACATAATTATATACTGTTATTTAATTTTTAATAATTATATATTCAACATTGATTCATTTATCATTAATAGTATTAAATTAAATCAATCCATTTTAATGAATATTTTAAAAATAAATTGTCATTAATTTTTTTGAAAAATATAATTCCTCCCTTAATACATTGTATTATAAAAGACCCAACCCTATAGTAGATATGAAATGGGTTTTGAAAGGATAAATTAAATTTTAAAAATATTATATTTAAAAAATAACTTTCAAAATAATTAAACATTTTTTTAAAAAATGATCTCATTTCAAAATGGAATATTCAAATACACTTTGCAGTCCTGAAGGGTAGTAACAGGGTCATTCTCATTTTTATTGTACTAATTATTTTTACTGTAAATCAAGAATTTCAATTCACATAGATATATTTTCAATCATGTTTAACCTACTATAATTTAGGGATATAGACTTTATAGACGCAACCAAGAAAAATGTATCCATTGGGATGTTTATATTTTTCGACATGTTGGAACCACATTGAATTCATTAATTTATAGATTATATGTAATAAGATCAAATTCTATTATTTATTTAAAACAACTAAATAAATATGTAGATCATTAAAGATTTTTTATGATGGTTCAAATAAATGGATCGAATGATTAACATTTATAAGAAATACAACGAGATATTCTATATGAATCCCAACGACTCTATCACTGTAATTTATTATATATTTACTAATATATGTATTAGAGATATCATTCATAGTGGCTCTATTTCTATATAATTGTTATTCAATATAATTATATAGGTATTATGATGATATTGGATTCCAATTTTCACCAAGATCCAATAAGATAATGATATTAAATATATGGAGGTTCAGTAACTCATATGTTCATTCAAAAAATAAGAGATACCATGATGCTACATGATAAGAAAAATTTTATGGAATCCAATGAATGTAATAGAAAATTTTCATTCAGTGTAATCATGGTTGAAAAATCATCATGTGACATATATTTTCCCAACAATAAAAATTTGGTTTGAATTTAGCTTAAAAATATGATGTCCTAAAAAAACATAGAAATTAAAAATTATTAATTTTACAATACCATATTCGATTGAAAATATTTCAGTAACATGTATTTGGATTATTAATTAAAACCTAAATTGGAAATTGACTAGAAGAGGGTATGAAATATATAATGATTTCATCAAGAAGTGATATCATGGATGCAATTTCATAAAAAATGGAGTGAAAATATATATAAGTTTCCCATTGAACAAGTTAAGAAATTAATTGTTTTTTGTTAAAATATTTCCAACACTCATTCTAAATCATCTTATTTTTACCCTAATTATTCATATTCTAATTAAAATTATGACGGTATTATTCTAATTAAAATGAAATTAATTTTCTTATATTCTTTTGAAATTATCTAACCAAAAAAACAATAATTTTTTTTTAATAAAATATCAACTTTTGAAAAAAATTGTGGATTTTCCTTTTAAGTAAAAAAATTAAATATATAGAATAAAATAGAGTTTCAAATTAATGATCAAAAAATTTTATATCATTATATAAAATACTGGTAGATAATTTGAATAATATTTTTGTGTTCTCAATAACCTATTAAAAATTTACATAGATTTGGTTTTTTTAAAAAATATTTTTTTCCCAAAAACAATAAAATGAAAAAATTTATAATAAGATTTTACCTGAATAATTGTTTGTAATTTTATCATGAAGAATGATCAGGTAATTTAGTCATAAAATATTATAATTAATGAAATTATATATAAAAATAAAATAATCATTAATAATAGTTTTATGATAATTATACATATTTTATTCATATTTGGATTGAAAAATTATTTCCATCTAACATAATTTAATCCATGATATGCATACTAAAATATAAAGATTCCTAATATTATTTTAGACTAGTAAAAAAATTGGGAAACATGATTTAATAGGTTTAGAAGGCTCTGAAATAATTTTTTGGCTGTCATTTTGAATTAAATAATATCAATAACTTTTCATGCTGAGAATGTCACATTTGGAGACAAATAAAAATAGAAAATATCTATTAATAGTATGAATGTTTTCTATAACTATAAACATATTTTTGTTTTTTTTTTCCAAAAGTGGGAGAATAATTTATATATTATAATAAAATTATGTCATAGACATTTTTAAATTACTTTTATAATTTAATTTTATAATGTTTTTTAATATGAAGGAAATGTTTTTTTTACCAAATTTCATTTTCAAATTTTAAATATTATATATTTATAAATAATTTCTTATAAAAATGATACATTTTTATGTTGACAATATGAAAAATTATGACATTGGTATCGGTGACTATGTCATTCTTATATTCAATAGAAACTTACAGGTAAATGATTTAACCAAATTATTCTTTAGAGATAAAATATTTTGTAAACCAACCTACCAAGAAAGATATTAAAGTTTTAATTAAATCCTAAAGCCAATTTTTTCACTTCTAAACCCTTATAACCTAACCACCATTATATTTATGAACAAACTCACATTGATAGTATTAGAGATAAATTATACAAGTTTTTAAATATCTACAACTACAACATATTTACATGGGTTGTCATCTTAGTTAATTGGAATAAATATTTTAAGGTGTATATCAACATTTCAAGGAAGGTCTAAAATGATAATGTCTATGAACTCCTTTGAATTATATTTGAATAGGGTGGAAATTTTTTAATCATATATACTGAGGATATCTATTCTTCTCAGAGATGTCATTATTCTTTTTCAACAACTAGAACTCATTAACCAATCAGGGTTATAGAATGATACAATAACACCATGAAAACATATCACATGCTATATTTAATTATCATTAACATCCAAAATTATTTTTTACTAAGGTGTTTCTTACCTATAAGTGGACCCTAAATTGCTTCCTCATATGAAACATATTATGAAACACACCTTATAAACATTTTTAAGGAAAAATTAAAACTATTGGACTCATTAATGACATTGGTTTAGAATTATTTGTCCTTGATGTGAAGTATAATTTGGAGAAAACATCACTATCTTCTATAAAGGTTTGATTATTTGGTACAAAAACGTATTTAATTCAATATTATACATCAAAAAGATGATGATGTCCCTATATGATTCTATTCATATAAAATTCAATGAAAACATAATAAATTGCATCCCCTATGTTATGATGATGTCGAAAATCCTATATTATCATTTCTTAATACTATATATATGTTCTGATTTGAAAAAAGTTTATTGGAACAATGATTTGACTCTCATGTAATGCCCGACTAATGATTCTAATATTTCCATTATTTGAATTTTCTGAAACTAACATCCGGATTATAGAATTATAAATCATAACATTGATTGAATTGTTTTTCCAAGAGATAAACATGATGAATCTATTTTTTATGGTGAAACCATTTACACTTTATCATGGACCAAATACATTAATATCTTATTATATTTCACCTCAGATTTTAGGTGTAATCATTTTCTAATGGATGTCAACTGCTCATTTTAAATGTTTAAATTGTAATTTTTTTTGTTTTCAATCGAGTCCTTGTAAAAAAATTGTGTTTCCTAAATGATTTATTCATGGTAACCAGATCATTTTATGTCTTAAAATAATCTATATGGGCATGGTAAGAAATTTTAACTAAATTAATTATTTCAGATACATTTAAAATAGTTAATACTGACTATAAATTTTTTTAAAAAAAATATCCTTTAAAATCGGAATATTTTATATCGATGATAATATTTTTTGAAACACTAATTAATTTTTTGGTAATAATTAATATTATTTGGTTAATATAGATATTATAAAATGTTTTTTAGTGGAAAATAAATTCCCCCTTTTTTCAAAATCCAAAAAATATCAATTCAAGAGTCTTAAAAAATGTAACTAATTTATTTAATTCTAAATAATATATCCATAAATCATGGTATAGAAATTAGATAACCCCTTAGAATTAGTTTTATGGTAACATTATAAATTGTGTCTTAATGTATTTACCACATGTTTTATCACTTTATGATTGAAATTTAACATTAATTAAATGTAGCAGAACAAAACTTCATGCATAGTGTGTTCCTTTTTTATCATTTTAAATAAAATAAAATGGTGTATCATTGATATTTTTTCACAATAATATTTTCATATATTAACGAAAAAGTATTGATTATTTTATTTTATGGAATCCAATTTTGAAATTTCATAAATGTTTTAGCCTAATTTTACAGGATTCTACTAGATAAGAGGCTACTAGTGTAACATTTTATCAACATGGAAAACAATATCGTTTCAAGTATTATTGTCAAAAACAACTTGGTTTCCCTTTCTCCATCTATATCAAAATATATAGTCACTATGAGTAGTTTTTTCAAATAAATATCAATGAAACTTACTCTATTATTCATTTGGATTACATATTCTCTCCCCCTATCACATTGGGAAACACTAACATGGTATGAATCATTTAAAATCCTAACAAAAAAAATATTCATATCGGTTAGATGCCCCACATTTTAAGAGATAAATTTCAATTAGGTGATATAATCCATGAATTTAATACACTTACCTTTAACTAGGTGATATCATCACTAGAATCATTCTGAATGATAGATTTTTTTCATGAAATATGTGTTGGTTATTATTGACATTTCAGACATATGTATTTAATGTTGAATTAATTATTTGTTTGTAATGTATTCATAATAAGACATTTCCTATATAATATTTAAAATTTATGTTTTAAAAACTATTCTTATTATTGGTGATGTGAGTTGTAACATCCTGGTTCCAGAAGCCACCTAGAGGCGCCCCGTACCCGGTTGGTCATAGGGCCTCAAGCGCATTTCCCCAAACGCCAGAGGCTTCCGACTAGTAATGAGGGCTTGTTTGTGATAGCGGGGAAACTATGCCATCATTGGAAGTGTACACAGTGGAAGTAACAACACATACAAAAATGTAAATATTAAATATCCAATAACAATAACAGCAGAAGACTGATAAATAAACAACTAGAGCAGAAATACATGTAAATGATGCATGATACATATATATCTAGGAAAATTTCCAAAAAAGTCACAATGCATAATATAGTACTAATCCAAAGTACAAAAGAAAAATGGATGAGAAACTCCTCATCATCGCAAGCCTTGGCTTGGACCCATGCTCTTCAGCTCTGGTGCAATAAAGAACCTGATGTAGAAGGAAACTTGCCCTTATAAATACCTGTAACAACATAATCTATTTGGGCCCGAAAGCATGGCCCAAACAGGTTGGGAGGCAAGGTCCCATAAGGAAATCACCCAGTGATCTGTGCCTAACAGTCAGTGAATATATGGAAGGTAAATGTACTGAAAGCAGTAAACAATAATTAGTAAACAGCATAACACACTTTAGTAACAATCCATAGTTGTAACATATAATGTAAAACATGAAACAACCACACAAGCAAGAAGAACAAAAAGGTAACCTCTGGGTTGTTCTCTCAGCCTAACCTATAAGGTTCAACCTACAAGTACTAGTAACCCTCTGGAAGAAACATACAGTCTAACCCCTCTGGTTTAGCTATGGAATAAACACTTTGTAGAAGCACTCATTTTCAATTCCCCCTATAGTCTCGTATCATACTAAAATCTCTTTGGGGAAGCAATCAACGTCAATTACCCCAGTGGCCCGTGTCAAGGAACTACAGACTCTCTGAGGAAGCACTCAACGTCAATTCCCCATGTGGTCTCGCATCGTAAATTAAAGACAGTCTAAAGAATCCCTTATGTCCATTCTCCCTATGGTCCACTGCACTAGGTTCTTAGAGCCCTGTGTAAAACAAACATGCATAGTACGTGTATCAGCCCATGTAAACCTCAAGAGCTATATGGCTATCATTCTAAGGCACAACAACATAACAGCATAATAGTTCCACTATCCTAAAACTAGGCATGGAAACTGAAAAATATCCAAACAAGAAAAACAAGCATGGAAGAAATCCAGTGTACAGTAAAAACTACCCTATTAACAATCAATTACCTCTACTCAAGCAATCATGCAATGCAGGCAAACAACAAGGGAAAAATAGGGAAACATGCAACACCCCGTTCAAGGGTATTGGTGGACTTTTCACAAATACTCAATTTATTTCAACGGAATGGCACAAACCACATACCTAGATGCTAGGAGAACGTTATATGTGAACCACGATGGTTGATTCTCCTTATAATGTCGAGGATCTGAGAAAATTTCTAAAATTATCAACCCACGATATCTTGAGAAAGAGGAGAAATTGTTAAACAAGGCTCATGGAGAAGGAATAACTCACCGCTATGGTTCCAACGCAATCGACGGTGGCAGAAATGGATATCAGGTGAAGGCATGAGGGATCGGAGAGGAATCACAGCCGTACGGGTCTCTCTTAGGAGAAAAACCTGAAGAAGGAGAGTGTTTTGTCCGTCAGGCATAGCCCTGGTCCGTTTAATGAAAAAAAATAAAATACACGGCGTGTACTTCTGGAGTACACGTCGTGTACTCTTTTTTTTCGTACTCCACTTTAAGCGGCCTCAACATCACCCCTAAGCACCATGTGTGTGGCTCGGACATGGCCAGCACATGGGCCTGGTGTGGAAAGGGAGTGCATGTTGTGTACTCATAAATTACACGATGTGTACTTAAAAAATTTCCACAAACCCCTATTTTCTAAAAAAATCCAAGAAAAGAAAGACATACCTGAAAACAAAGATCTGGTTTCTTAAAAAAATCCCCCCTTAAAGAAATTCAACCTTGCATTTCCATAATGAGTTGTAGAATACGAATCCATGAACAGCTCCGGCCACTACGATCATATATCAGCCTCCCTTTCCCAGGTCTCGTCTTGTACTCGCCTGTGCTGCCATGGCACCCGTACTGGAGGAAGTGACCGCCCACAGAGAACCATCGTACTGCGACCAAAAAATTGGATAGGATTCTCCTTAAACGATGCATCCACATCGAGATCAACATCCTCATGTTGAATGATATGAGACTGGTCCAAAAAGTAATGTCGGAGCTGAGAGACGTGGAGACGTCATGCATGGCTCGATACCTCTGAGGTAACTACAACCGATAGGAAACCGGCCCAACTCTCTCCAATACCTCAAATGGCCTGATATACCACGGTGAAAGCATAACTTTTACCTAACTCCTATTGTGTCCCAATCATGGTGCGACACACAGGAAAACCTGATTCCTGAGCCGAACTCCAGAGGTCGTCTCCGCTGCTCAGCATAAGACGTCTGTCGATATTGTGCTGTATCCACCCTCTTCCGAATCAAATCTATCTTTTCTGAGGTCACCTGAACAAGACGATGTCCCCACAATGCTGCCTCTCTTGTTTCCAGCCAGCATAAGGGTTATCAGCATGGCTTACCATACAAATCCTCAAAATGTGCCATCTGAATAGTCACCTGAAAACTATTGTTGTAGGTGAACTCCTCCAGAGGGATATGCTTCACCCATAAAAACGCCAATGTCTAGAATGCAAGGTCGGAGCATATCCTCAAGCACCTGGATTGTATGCTCGGACTGGACATCTGTCTGGGGATGGTATGTTGTACTCAAAAATACTTGTATATCCAAATCCCTCTGAAGTCCCTGCCAGAACAAAGAAGTAAATCATGCATCCTTGTCTAAAACAATTGAGTGTGGAACTCCATGCAGACGAACAATCTCTCGGATGTATAGTCGTCGCATATCGTCAACACTGAAGGTTTCCTTGATAGGTAATATGTGGGAATCCATTGTATATATGTAGACTACAACCCAAAAACATCATTCCCTTGAGGCTAACTCGACAATCCGGTCACGAAGTCCATCATGACAACATTCCACTTTCATTCTGGAATGGGTAACTGCTGTAAAAGGCATGCTGGTCGCTGATGCTCCACCTTCACCTTCTGACTAGTAGAACACCTCAAGACGAAACCAGCAACATCCCTCTTCATACCTGGCCACCAGTACTGGAGATGAAGATCCTGATTCATATTTGTAAAGACCCTGAAATTTCAAGGAATATTTTTTCTTAATTTTCATTGGAATTTTACAAGAACACAGTTTCTGACAGCCCCTGATTCCGACGCCCAGTGTGCCCGTAATTAATTTCCGAATTTTGGCTCGGGTACGTTCAGTGAACGAGCGAGCGAGAATTTCTATCTTTTGAACCGGTGCCCGGAATCGAATTCTGAGGGCACCGATGGAACCGCAGCACCGTTAATTACTTAGGAACTCCTGTACCGGAGTTGGGTTTACACAAGTGTTGATAATAAAAATTTTTGAAGTTTATTTTATAACCACACTACAATTTTTATTAACTTACTCTAAGTGTTAGCTCATGGTGGAAGTCGGGTAACCACCCAACCTCCCTTGGCAGGTTATGAGGGTGGTGGGTCCCACACGAACCCCACCTCTTCATATCTTCTAAAACCCCTCAACTCCCACTTAAATGATTTTAACATAGTTATAACTTATGTCTTAAATGAGTTGATTTTAATGTGGTGAGTTGTGTGAGTCTTTTGAATTTCAAACACTTGAATTTAAAAAGCCATGTGAAGTTAATAAAATAAGTGGAGAACTTATTTTATTTGGTTGGGTTGTGTTGTTTGAGAACTTTTGGAAAGAAGGCTTAGAAGTCTTGAAGTTTCTTCATCCTCTTGACAAAGAACGCGAAGAACAATCGGACATCGACGAAGAAATCCACGTTCTCGGGAACCGTCTTCTGCGACGCCATACCCACAATAACGACGACGTCTTCTTCCGCGACATCTCTTTTCGCGGCGCCGAATCTCGTCACCTCTTAAATCAAGGTAGGGGTTTTAACTTTTTAAAGTTATGTGGATCTATCCTTCGAACTTGAAGGTTTATATTTGTCGGGCCTTGATTCCAAATCTTTTTATTTAATTTAAAAGATTGTGAAAGTTTATCATTCATTAAAGGCCGATTGTTAGAAAATAACGCGAGGGGGCCGGACCGCACGAACACGGCCGACCCTCCTCCTATTCATGTTGATTTTGTTGTGGATTGAAACGGGTGGGGTGCGGTGTCGTCGCACTGTGCAGGATCATGCTGCAAGAAACGCGCGGCGCCGTCGCGCCGCGTCGTTAAATAATGCAAGGACGCGACGCCGTCGCGCCGCGTCGAAGAAAGTTGAAGGCGCCGTGGCCGGAGCGGGGCCGCGGTGGAGGGGCGCGGTGTCATCGCACCACGTCAGACAATGAAGGCTGCGGCCAGTTCCGGGCCACGGCGGAACGAGAAGATAGGCGGCCAGCCGGGCCGCCGATGTCGGAAGCCGGATGGGGGACCGGCCTTGCCGGTCCCATTGAGGAAGAACCAGCCGGCCAGGTCGGGCCGGCCAGAAGGGAGAAAACCAATGGAAATAATTTCCCCCGGCTAGCCTTAATTCCCCCCCCCCATTATGAGGGGAGTCGGTTTCACAAAGGGGGGGCATGCGGCCCCCCGTTTTCTCGAAGGCAGGCCCCCAAGTGAGGGGGGCCGTTTATCTTTAGGCGCGGCAGGTTGCCGCACCGCCAGCTGAGGAAAGGCGGGGGCTTTGCCCCCCGGGCGCGACACACAAACGACGCCCAGGCCGCGCGGCCGTGCCGGCCCGCGCCGCCGCGCCGCCGCGTCGGGCCGGATTTTCCGAGCCGGGCCGGGTCGCCGCCCAGGGCGGGTCGACCCGGTGCGGCCGACCCCGGGGGGGTCGGGCCGGGTCGGCCCAGGCCCAGACCCGCAGTTTCGGGCCACTTTCGGTCAAATGCCCGTATCTTGGGCTACGGGCCTCCAAACGACAAGCCGTCAGCGGCAACGCGATCCTTGGATCGAGATGGTCGTTTCTGTATTCTATACTCACGGTGCACCTTCCTTTTCAGGAGCCTACGTGGTTTAAACTCCGTAGTTAAGCGTGCTTGGCCTAGATTAGTGATCAGGATGGGTGACATCCTGGGACGTTTCCCAGGGTGGGTGTGAGACGGAAAGGCCAATAACTAACAGACCGGGCGTCATATTGACGCGCCGTCTGTTTCGTTGAATTCCTCTATATGAGACGGATCTTTTGGCATACTCTGCCCGAGGTTTGGACGCAGGTGGAGTACGGTGGGGTTGGTTTTGCCTTAAAAACCAACCGGGCCCCTGAAACGAAAAAGCCAATAACTCTCAGATCAGGCGCCCGATTGACGCGTCGTCTGTTGCATTGAGTTCCTGATGACGATACGGAACTTTTGGAATCCTCCGCCTGAGTTTTGGATGCAGATGGATAGTGTCCGGGTTGGATCGCACCGAAATCCAACCGGGCCCCTAGAACGGAAAAGCTGATATCTTTCTGACAGGATGTCTGTTTGACGAACCGTCAGCAGCGTTGATGATCTTGTTGAGAAACGGTCCCAATTAGTATACCCTATGAGAGTTTGGGGTACAGTTGAGATACGGCCGGGTTTGGTTTGCTCTCGAAACCAACCGAGCCCCTGGGACGAAAAGGCTAATAACTCACAGACTGGGTGTCCGATTGACGCACCGTCTGTTGCGTTGAGACCCCTATGAAGAGGCGGTCCTTTGAGATACTTCTTCATGGGACTTTGGGATACTTGGAGTATCGACCTGTAGCTCGTGGAGCAGACCCTCCCAGTGACGAGCGTGCGGAGTACGGAGACCGTGTAACTGGATGAGACCTGACGACTGCTTGACCGACTCGACTTGGAGTGAGTCGACTAGCCCAGTGGACGGAGCACTACATTCTGAGTTGCAGAACCATGGCAGACGGAGCACTACCTATGTGACAGTGCACACCCGCGGTACTCGTCCGGAGAGTACCTCACCAGGCTAATAGGGGGTGTGCACTACTGTGTTTGGGTGACATACCTCGGCGGGAAGCACTACTGTGTCTGGGTGGCTGACCCGCGATACTCGACAGGAGGAGTACTTCAGCAGTCTTCGGTTACTGAGCAGTACCTCAGTGTCGTGACAGGACCACTGTACACTCCAGAGACGGAGCTCTTCAGCAGTTACGGTTTTGATAATGAAAATCCTGGTTTGAGCTAAGACTTTTCACCTTGTGTTTACCTCATGATTGAGATGGGTCACTTGCTAACTTAGGTATATTTATGGGCATATACCCGGGTAGTGGTTATCCGTTGATTTCACAATCCTTGTGTTTCCTCATGATTGAGATGGGTTACTTGATAACATAGGTATATATATGGGCATATACCTAAGTAGATGTTATTTGTTGAGATATTATTTGTGGTTATCCTTGTTGGTTTAGTGAGACTTTGAGGGTCTCGGGGTCCCTACTGAGTATCGTTATACTCACCCCTGCACGGGCTATGCCCGCACCTCGTTGTGTTGGTTGCAGACGAAGGGCAGTGCTGACAGAGGCCGAGTGTTCGAGGACTGGATGGTACCTGGAGGTGGACTATACGACAAGATGGTACCCGGAGGAGGACCTCACGACGAGACGGTACCCAGAGGTGGATGTGATGAAGAGGTGGTACCCGGAGGTGGACCACTGGGCGGGACATACTCGGAGCGGACGGCGGGACCCGAGGAGAAGAGGAGCTATCTGTACCCACCCTTTAGTTGGGATTTCTAGTGGACAACTCGGCGTAGCAGCTTTACTTTTCAGTTGTTGTTTTCCCTTTCGATTTGTACATTACAGTTGGGCTTGTATTTCTGGCCCCTATTTACATTCCGCACTTGCTGTGGTAGTCAGTTTTTACTTAGTGTTTACTTCTTCCGCTTGTACTCTGTGTGATTGTTTACTTTACAATGGCAATGCCTTCCCTTTTTACCGGGATTTACACCTTAGTGCTAGTCGCCAGCCCCTAGCCTATGGAACCGCAGGCGGCTGAGGTATGGCTGGAGGCTGTGGTGAGAGTCTTCAGGCTAGTGGGGATTCCGGCAGACTTCATGGTGATCTTTGCTGCCAGCCTCCTTCAGGAAGCAGCAAGCAGGTGGTGGAGCCACTTCTTCCAGTTTTTCGATGAGATGAACTTCGCATGGGAAGACTTTGAGACGTTCTTCAGGGTGGAGTTTGTGCCAGTATCTCTACACCCCGAGCGTGTACACAAGCTTCTGCCTTTGTCACGTGCTTTTCGATCAGTAGCCGAGTCATCTGTGGGCAGTAGACAGATGATTCAGAGGTCCAGGAGGACCAGACTAGCAGTTAGACGATCTCGGGTTTTAGGACCGGTGGTGCGGGGCACCCGAGGTGGGGTCAGAGCCAGGCGTTCCAGAAACGGAGAATGTTACTCATGCGGTGGAAAGGGTCACCTGGCACGTGACTGTCCGAATCCTCGTACAGTTGATCAGCGGGTGTTGGAGGAGCCACTGAGACAGAAGAAGCGACTAGTGCTTGAGCAACAGCCGAGCAGTGGACAAGGAAGTAGAGCTCCGGGAACAGGTGGATAGGAGAGGAACTAGTGGATACCTCCCTTGTACTTCTAGTTCAATTTTTCTGTTGTATTTGTGTCTTGTACTATGAGCTGCAATAATAAAAAGACACTTATCTTTGAGATGTTTTCTTTCTTGTCCTTTTGTTTGGTTGATACTGAGTGGTCCCAGTTAAACTGTTGACATGACCCTCAATTTCAAGATTTCTACTGAAGGGGACCCAGTGACCTCACACTGATGCCGATAGTGTGACTCGACCCTTGGAGGTGAGAGTGACAGTTAGATCTCTTAGTAGATACGTCGAGGCCTTATGATGTCATCCATGGCATGAATGCATCATTCATGTAAGGATTGACTGTATTAGGCAACGAAAGTTTTTCATCCAGAGGATGAGACCGGGTTTCTCTTATCGGGAAAAAATAAATCATAGCAGCTCTTGTGAGACTAAAGGAGGTGCAGTTCATCCAGGAGCTGATAAAGACTGCACAGTGCAATAAGAAACAGGGAACTGGTGCCAGTCTTAGAGACTCTGGCATGTTAAATGTTTCAAGAAGAGGAAGCATTAAATAGAGATGAGTCTACGAAGCAGCAGACGTGGAGATAGAGCTAGGAGAGCAGCCTGAGGTGGTGTACATCCTAACATTGTACAACCACCCGCCTTAGTTATTCCTGCCAGGCTCAGGGAGCTGGAGGGCGAAGGAAGAGTGCGGCTGAATGCGGTCAAGGAGTGCGACCCAATGGCTCTAGAAATGATTCAAGGGACAGTCTGTGTCCACTACTAGCTGTTGTAGTAACGAGCATTAATGTGAATCATTTCTCGTTTTCACAAATCTTGTTTCATACCTAGAGTTTCCGGTAAGCCGTGGACTTGTCCCTAACGTCTGGAGATACCTTGGGAGGAGACTCGATATTCACACTTACGCCGACGATGTGGTCAGACCCTCGAGGTGAGAGTTCCGGTTGGAATCTCTTGGTGACAGCGTCGAGGCCTTACGACGTTAGTTTGAGTATAGAATGGGCCATAACTGTTCATACTCAAACTTACGGTTTTAGGCAAACGTCGGGATGGGTTTCCCTTGGTCGGCGGAAAAGGAAACCCCAGGCAGCGCAGGGTAACTCTTGCACAGGAGGGTGCGACCGATCACTCTTGAGTTGGTCAACCTTACCCTCGTGGTAGCAACCTTTCAAGTTCCTGTTCTAACAGAAAATGGAGACCTCTGGAGTTCGAGGTTGATGATCACGTCCTTATACGGGTCTTACCTCGACGAGGTTTACGGAGATGTGGCCAAGGCGGCATGTTATCTCCGGGGTTCAGCGGACCTTCTTAGGTCCTTAGCTGGGTAGGCGAGGTGGTTTACCGCTTGACCCATTCACCGCAGTTGCACCAGGTGCATGACGACTTCCACGTATCTCAACTGAGGAGATACGTGCTCGACCCTTCGCATACCATCGACCATGAGGAGCTGGACGATGGCGATGGGGTGTCTTTCACGGAGATTCCAGTGGGGATCGAGGATCGACAGGAGCAGATCCTACGAGGACGATCGATTCCTCGGGTGCACTTTCTTTGGATGTACGGAACCTCCAGGTAAGCACATGGGAGTGGAAGGCTCAGATGCGTGCTCTGTACCGCTTTTGTGACCCAAGTTTGTGTTGAAGCTTTATGGGGACGTAAATCCCTGAGGTGGGAGTAATGTAAATACCCGGATATTTCAAGGAAATTTTTTTTCGTAATTTTCTTTGGAATTTTACAAGAACGCAGTTTCTGACGGCGCCTGATTCCGAGGCCCGGTGGGCCCGTAATTAATTTCCGAAGTTTTTCTTGGGTACGTTCTGTGAACGAGCGAGCGGGAATTTCTATCTTTTGAACCGGTGCCCGGAATCGAATTCCGAGGGCACCGATGGAACCGCGGCGCCGGTAATTACTTAGTAACTCCTATACCGGAGTTGCGTTTACACGAGTGTTGAAAATAAAAATTGTGGAAGTTTATTTTATAACTACACTACAATTTTTATTAAATTACTCTAAGTGTTAGCTCATGGTGGAAGTTGGGTAACCACCCAACCTCCCGTGGGAGGTTATGAGGGTTGTGGGGCCCACACGAACCCCACCTCTTCATATCCTCTAAAACCCTTCAACTCCCACATAAATGATTTTAACTTATTTATAACTTATGTCTTAAATGAGTTGATTTTAATGTGGTGAGTTGTGTGAGTCTTTTGAATTTCAAACACTTGAATTTCAAAAGCCATGTAAAGTTAATTAAATAAGTGGAGAACTTATTTCATTTGGTTGGGTTGTGTTGTTTGAGAGATTTTAGAAAGAAGGCTTAGAAGTCTTGAAGTTTCTTCATCCTCTTGACAAAGAACGCGAAGAACAATCGGGCATCGACGAAGAACACCACATTCTCAGGAACCGTCTTTCGCGACGCCATACCCGCAATACCGACGACGTCTTCTTCCGCGACATCTCTTTTCGCGGCGCCGAATCTCGTCACCTCTTAAATCAAGGTAGGGGTTTTAACTTTTTTATGTTATGTGGATATCTCCTTCGAACTTGAAGGTTTATATTTGTCGGGCCTTGATTCCAAATATTTTTATTTAATTTAAATGATTGTGAAAGTTTATCATTCATTAAAGGCCAATTGTTAGCAAATATCACGAGGGGGCCGGACCACACGAACACGGCCGACCCTCCTCCTATTCATGTTGATTTTGTTGTGGATTGAAACGGGTGTGGCGCGGTGTCGTCGCACTGCGCAGGATCATGGGGCAAGAAACGCGCGGCGCCGTCGTGCCGCGTCGTTAAATAATGCAAGGACGCGACGCCGTCGCGCCACGTCGAAGAAAGTTGAAGGCGCCGCGGCCGGAGCGGGGCTGCGGTGGAGGGGCGTGGTGCCGTCGCACCGCACCGGACAATGAAGGTCGCGGCCAGTTCCGGGCCGCGGCGGAACGAGAAGACCGGCGGCCAGCCGGGCCGCCGGTGTCGGAAGCCGGAAGGGGGACCGGCCTTGCCGGTCCCGTTGAGGAAGAACCAGCCGGCCAGGTCGGGCCGGCCGGAAGGGAGAAAACCGGGGGAAATAATTTCCCCCGGCCAGCCTTAATGCCCCCCATTATGAGGGGAGCCAGTTTCACAAAGGGGGGGAAGGCGGCCCCCCGTTTTATTGAAGGCAGGCCCCCACGTGTGGGGGGCCATTTTTCTTTAGGCGCAGCAGGTTGTCACGCCGCCAGCTGAGGAATGGCGGGGGCTTTGCCCCCCGTGCGCGGAACACGAACGACGCCCAGGCCGCGCCGCCGTGCTGGCCCGCGTCGCCGTGCTGGACCGCGCCGTCGCGCCGCCGCGCTGGACCACGCCGCCGCACCGGCCCGCGCCGCCGCGCCGGGCCAGGTTTTCCGAGCCGGGCCGGGTCGTCGGGCCGGGTCGCCGCCCGGGGCGGGTCGACCCAGTTCGTCCGACCCAGGGGGGGTCGGGCCGGGTCGGCCCGGGCCCAGACCCCCATTTTCGGACCACATTCGGTCAAATGCCCGTATCTTGGGCTACGAGCCTCCAAACGACTCGCCGTCAGCGGCAACGCGATCCTTGGATCGAGACGGTCATTTCGGTATAATATAGTCAAGGTGCACCTTCCTTTTCGAGAGCCTACATGGTTAAAACTCCGTAGTTAAGCGTTCTTGTCCTAGAGTAGTGATCAGGATGGGTGACCTCCTGGGATGTTTCCCAGGGTGGGTGTGTGACGGAAAGGCCAATAACTAACAGACCGGGCGTCCGATTGACGCGCCGTCTATTTCGTTGAATTCCTCTAAGTGAGACGGATCTTTTGGCATACTCCGCCCGAGGTTTGGACGCAGGTGGAGTACGGTCGGGTTGGTTTTGCCTTAAAAAAACCGGGCCCCTGGAACGAAAAAGCCAATAATTCTCAGACCGGGCGCCCGATTGACGCGTCGTCTATTGCGTTGAGTTCCAGATGACGATACAGAACTTTTGGCATCCTCTGCCCGAGTTTTGGATGCAGATGGATAGTGTCCGGGTTGGATCGCACCGAAATCCAACCGGGCCCCTAGAACGGAAAAGCTGATATATTTCTGACAGAACGTCCGTTTGACGAACCGTCAGCGGCGTTGATGATCTCGTTGAGAAACGGTCCCAATGAGTATACCCTATGAGAGTTCGGGGTACAGTTGAGAGACGGCCGGGTTTGGTTTGCTCTCGAAACCAACCGGGCCCCTGGGACGAAAAGGCTAATAACTCACAGATCGGGCGTCAGATTGACGCGCCGCCTGTTGCGTTGAGACCCCTATGACGAGGCGGTCCTTTGAGATACTTCTTAGTGGGACTTTGAGATACTTGGAGTATCGACCTGTAGCTCGTGGAGCGGACCCTCCCAGTGACGAGCGTGCGGAGTACGGAGACCGTGTAACTGGCTGAGACCTGACGACTGCTTGACCGACTTGACTTTGAGTGATTCGACTAGACCAGTGGATGGAGCACTACTTTCTGAGGTGAAGACCCATGGCGGACGGAGCACTACCTGTGTGACAGTGCAGACCCACGGTACTCGTCCGGAGAGTACCTCAGCAGGCTACTAGGGGGTGTGCACTACTGTGTTTGGGTGACATACCTCGGCGGGAAGCACTACTGTGTCTGGGTGGCTGACCCGCGGTACTCGACAGGAGTAGTACTTCAGCAGTCTTCGGTTAGTGAGCAGTACCTCGGAGTCGTGACAGGACCACTGTACACTCCAGAGACGGAGCTCTTCACCAGTTACAGTTTCGATAATGAAAATCCTAGTTTGAGCTGAGAATTTTGACCTTGTGTTTACCTCATGATTGAGATGGGTCACTTGGTAACTTAGGTATATTTATGGGCATATACCCAGGTAGCGGTTATCCGTTGATATCAAAATCCTTGGGTTTCCTCATGATTGAGATGGGTTACTTGATAACATAGGTATATGTATGAGCATATACCTATGTAGAGGTTATCTGTTGAGATATTATTTGTGGTTATCGTTGTTGGTTTAGTGAGACCTTGAGGGTCTCAGGGTCCCTACTGAGTATCGTTATACTCACCCCTGCACGGGCTATGCCCGCACCTCGTTGTGTTGGTTGCAGACGACGGGCAGTGCTGACAGAGGCCGAGGGTTCGAGGACTGGACGGTACCTAGAGGTGGACTATACAACGAGATGGTACCTGGAGGAGGACCTCATGACGAGACGGTACCCAGAGGTGGACGTGACGACGAGGTGGTACCCGGAGGTGGACCACTGGGCGGGTCATACTTGGAGCGGACGGCGGGACCCGAGGAGAAGAGGAGCTATCTGTACCCACGCCTCAGGTGGGATATCCAGTGGACAGCTCAGCGTAGCAGCTTTACTTTTCAGTTGATGTTTTCCCTTTTGAGTTGTACTTTACAGTTGGGCTTGTATTTCTGGACCCTTTTTACTTTCCTCACTTACTGTTGTACTCAATTTTTACTTAGTGTTTACTTCTTCCGCTTGTACTCTGTGTGATTGTTTACTTTACAAAGGCAATGCCTTCCCTTTTTACCAGGATTTACGCCTTGGTGCTAGTTTCGAGCCCCTGGCCTATGGAAGGCGGGCTTGGGGTAGTCACGGAACGGGCCCCGAGGATGGGTCGTGAAAATCTTGGTGACACATGGGTGAACATCCCAAACAGAGGAATGAAAATCCATCATCAGCTCCTCGTGTATGTCTGCTAGAACCCATACACATCCCTAGAAACGCAATATCTCATCCTCGCCCACTGTACATCCAGGTAGAGGGTCCTCTCCCGACACACTCTCCCACATGACTAATCCTTCTGAGTGTGATAGCTTCCACATTCGTACCCGATCAAGAAGTGTAGAGGTAACATCTATAGAAGATAGGAAAGACTGTACCTGTCGGTTGTTCACCTCCAGATGCATCTCAGATAATAGATCCATATGCTGCTCCTATCTACTGGCCTCCTGAACTACATGAATCCGAGTTCTCCTGCTCAACGCATCTTCCACTGTGTTTCCCCTTCCCGATGTATAGGCAAGATCGAAATCAAAACACTGAAGATTCTCGACCCACCTATGTTGTCTCAGATTCATATCAAGATGAGTGAATGATTACTTGAGACTCTTGTGATCAGTGAAAACCACAAAGTTCTCTCCCAGAAGGTAATGCCTCCAATAGCGTAAGGCATGAGCAACAGCTTCCATCTCCAGGTCATGTGTCGGGTAGTTCCTCTCATGTGGCCTCAACTGACGAGACCCGTACGCAACGACTCCATCTCCCTGCATAACCACATCAGCCAGCCAAATACCTGACGCATCACAGTAAACAATATAGCTATTTCCTGGATCTAGAAAGACTATTTTTAGTGCTGACGTCAACCATCCCTTCATCTCCTGAATGGATGACTCACAAGAATCTGACCATAATAACTTCACCCCCTTCATGGTAAGACATTTCAATGGTGCTTCTAGTCGTGAAAAGCCTTGAATGAAGCGTCTGTAGTATCCAGCCAGCCCTATGAAACTCCGCACCTCAAAAAAGTTCTTTGGATTCTCCCAGGAAACTACAGATCTCACTTTCTCTAGGTCCATGGATACTCCTGCCTCTGAGATTATGTGACCCATGAAGTGAATCTGATCCTTCTAAAAGTGTCACTTCGAGAGTTTAACATAAAGCCACTTCTCTCTTAGTGTACATAGCAAGATCTCAAAATGGTTATCATGGTCGTGTAGAGTGTGAGAGTACACCAGGATATCGTCCATGAAGTCCACGATGAAGGAATCCAAGATAGGATGGAACACTCGGTTCATCAGTGCCATGAAAACCGCTGGCACATTCGTGAGACCGAACGACATAACAATATACTCGTAGAGACTTTACCTGCTCATGAAGGCTATCAGAGGTATATCTGAGTGTATAACACGCAACTGGTGATAACCAAACATAAAATCTATCTTTGAGATCAAGAGGTCTCCTTTAAGCTGATTGAAGAGATCATCAATCCTTGGAAAGGGATATCGGTTCTTGACCGTCAATTGGTTCAGCATCCGATAATCCACACAGAGCCTAAGGGTACCGTCCGCCTTCATCCCAAATAGGATAAGAAAACCCCAAGGATAATTACTTGGTCAGATGATCCCTTTGACTATTACTCCTCCAACTACTTCATGATCTCCGGCAACTCAGGTGTAGCCATCCTATAAGAAGGAATAGACACCGGTGCCGCTCCTGAAATGAGCTTAATAGAAAATTCCACCACACGCTCTGGAGGAAAACATGAATATTCATTAAGAAATACATCCCTAAAATGATCCGCCATAGGATTAAAGTATAACTATGAAGTCCCCTGGTCATCCAAATAAAGACTAGAAATCTGGGCCATCACCCTTCCTAGCCCATGATGCTCGAGTCCTGCTAGACTCACCTAAACATCCCATTCAACTCTATGAACAAAAGATTCACCCTATGGTGAAATGAAACTCACCCTACAGCGATAATAGTCATTGACTTCCTGGAAGGGAACCAACCATTCCATCCTGAGAATGACATCATAGCCTGTCATCTCTAGGATGTAGAGATCCCATAAGAAATGATACCCTACAACCTCGAGAGTGAACTCTCTACACTGACGTACACTAGTTGTCCTCGTCCCCAAGGGTGTGTCTAGTGTCAAAAAGATATAAAAAGAAAAGATACAAAGTCCATGGCTCTCCACAATAGTAACAGAGATAAATCTATTCATAGCACAAGTATTGAAAAGAGCTAAAGATTAAAACAGAGGATACTAAAATTGTACCTCTAACTCTAGAAGGTTCGGGATCATGTCCTTGATAGGTCTGCTCCCCCGCAATAGTCTGGCCTGCCCCATGGCCCTGTGACCCTACCTGACCACTCTGAGCTGATTCCCCCTGCTAGTGCTGATGGAATGGTGACGGACTGCCATGGCCTTGACCTCTACCTTGGCCCGAATGGCCCGAAGAACTCCAGTTCCCCGACTGGTGAGAAACTGGTGGTGCTTCTCTTGAATGAGGAGTCAGGGAAGAACCCCCGTCACAAACTACAGGTGAGAAAACCTGTCAGAAACACTGAAGGTGGCCCATCTTGCTGTAATATCGGCAATCCACTAGGTCTCTATGGAATTGTGGCCTCGTGTGGACTGCCCATCCACACTGGTAGCATACTACCTGGATACCTGAAGATGTATCTCGCCTCTGCGGATCACCATGCGTAGTATCCCTATGATGATTCATGCTGTCAACTGGAGGAAAAGTAGCTCTGGAACCTGATTTTCCCTGGCTCGTAGCTTCTGATTCTCTCATATTGCGCTCCGTAATCAGCATTAGGTTGACAATGGAAGGGATAGAAGTCAACTGGAAGATATTCACCTATGAGTAGATCTCCCGCCTGAGACCATCCTCAAACTTCCTTGCTATGAACACCCAATTTCCATCCTGGATAGGTGTGAAACACTGTAGCTTGGTGAAAAGAAAGGCATACTCCATAACAGAATGATTACCTAGCTCTAGACTCATGATCTCTCAGGCACGATCGGCCCTCTGGGTCTCCGGGTAGAAGTACTCATAAAACAGGCGCTGGAAATCCTCCCAAGACATAACCTGCTGATGAACCACCTGTGAAATCACGTCCCACCGCCTCTTGGAGGAGTCTCCTAGCATATAGGTAGCAAGATTGACCTTCCTCTTTGGAGGTTTTTTCATATGCTCAAAGATTGTTAGCATGGATTATAACCATGACTATGTAGCCTGTGGTCCTCCTTCCCCCGAGAAAGTAGGAGGATGATGCTACTAGAAAACCGACGACATGTCTTCCATAGTGGTGGCATGAGGCGATTCTCCTTGAATGTTATGAATCATCCTCATAAATCCTTCCCTGAACTGTTCATCAACTCCTGCAACTGGTATGACAGCCAGTGCCATGGTGGGCCAATTGGAGGATTGGCAGGAAGTCCCTGATCAGCCTTATCTGGTGTCTGATCATCGACTAGCAACTATCGTACAACCAGAGGACATCTCGGAATCATAGTTCTGAATGATCAAAACCATACCTTAGATTGGGAAAACAAGAACAGAGAACAATGGAGTACAAAATGGAATCATGAGAAGGACACACTCATGTTTTACAAAACATGACTACACTGCGTGTATAAGCTCTACACGGCATGTACATAACTCTATTCCCATGCCCGTGTCTCCTTGCACGACTAACCCACATGGTCTTCTTAAACCGAGACTATATGGCGTGTTCCCTGCAGACACATCATGTTGTAGAATAGGATTCATGACCTATGTTTTTAGTTACATGGTCGATCACACAGCTGAGACTACACAGCGTGTTCCGAACAAACATGACGTGTACCTGATGATTTTTCTAACCCGTGTTACTGGCGACATAGCCATGTACATGGATGAACCTTAAAAGGCATGTTCCGAACAAAAAAAGGCATGCATCGGAGGAGAGAACATCGTCTCATGTTTTTCATGACACATCTGGGTACTGAGGACATGGATACACGGCGGGTGAAGACAAAACATGATGTGTATGAAACGAGATTCCCTGACCTGTGTTGTTAGTGACATGACCGGGTACATAGATTAGTACTACATGGCGTGTACCTACCATACATGGTGTGTTCCTGGAAATATTTCACAACCCATGTTTCTTCTCGCACAGTCAGTGAAACGGTTTAAAACTACACAGCCTGTAAATATAAAGTACCCGCCGTGTATTCTGGGTATTACCGGGTAGCAGCTCTGAAACTACACCGAAGCCCATAAAACACTGAAAACTGTGAAAAGTGGTGCCAAAATTCGATCAGTGAGGGCCCATACTCCCCACGAATCAATGCTTGGCATCCAATACAGTCATATATATGGAAAAAAGGTCAATGATTCACCAATTTCGTATTCAATAGGGACCATTACACCTCAAGAACCAAAATTTGGTGTTCATTTAAGCAAGGTACAAAACAAAAAATTTCTCTATCAAACAGCAGAGATTCTATCAAATCATCTATCACAACAACGTGCATAATCTACACAAGGTCTATCGCAACAGCATGCAAACACTAATGCACCCAAAATGGCATTTAATGAATAAATGGGATGTCATTTCTATCAATTTCCTATATAATGTATGAAATGGAATACCCTCATATCATCGGGTTGAGACAGAAATAGAACTGAAATAGAAAACTCAATAACAACACAAGTCATATGAATCACTCTAGGTGAAATAAAATCAATTGTAAAATCTCAAAACCAGAAAAATACAATAACGAGGAAGTATGGCATTTTCATGTACACGAGTTAGCTAATCCTGATCACAGCTTAATACCAAGTACCGAATCCATCCTATCCCTGGATAATGGATCTAAACAAAATATCGAGAGAAAAGAACCCCGTTAATACCACTTTGAAACATCCCAGTTCCAGAAGCCACCCAGAGGTGCCCCGTACCCGGTTTGTAACATGGCCTCTCGCGCATTTCCCCGAATGGTAGAGACTACTGAATATCAGCAAGGGCCTTAGGTGTGATAGTGGGGAAACTATTCCCTCACTGGCAGAGTACACAATAGAAGTAACAACACATAGAACAATGGAAACATAAAATATCCAATAACAATAATAGCGGAATATTGATAAATAAAAACCTAGAGTTGGAATATTTGTAAATGAAGAACGATACATATATGTCAAGGAAAATAGCCAAACAAGTCACAATTCAGAAGACAGTACTAAGCCGAAGTACAGAAGAAAAATATATGAGAAACTCTTTAGCATCACAAGCCTCGGCTTGGTCCCATTCTCTCCATCTCCGGTGCAATCAAGATTCTGAAGTAGAAGGAAACATGCCCTTATCTATACCTACAAAATCATAATCTATTTGGGCCCAACAGCATGGCCCAAACAGGGTGTTAGAAAAGGTCCCAGTAGGCAATCAACCAAAGATCAGTTCCTAACAATCAGTGAATATATGGCAGGTAAATGTAATATAAGTATTAAACTATAAGTAGTAAACATGATAACACACTGTAGTAACAATCTGCAGTTCTAATATATAATCTACAATAAGGAATAGACACACAAGCAAGAAGAAAAAAAATGTAACCTATGGGTAGTTCTTTCAGCCTAACCCCTATGCTTCAACCTACAAGTACTAAAAACCCTCCGGGAGGCACACACAGTCTCACCCCTCTGGTTTATCTATGGAATAGACTCTCTGAGAAAGCACTCACTGTCAATTCCCCCTATAGTCATGTATCATACTAAAGGCTCTCTGGGGAAGCACTCAACGTCAATTACTCTGGTGGCCCATGTCAAGGAACTACAGACACTCTGAGAAAGAACTCAACATCAATTCCTCTTATGGTCTTGCATCTTAAATTAAAGACAGTCTAGAGAAGCCCTTACGTCCATTCTCTCTATGGTCCACTACACTAGGTTCTCATAGCCCTGTGTAAAACAAACATACATAGCATGCATATCGGCCCATGTAAACCTCAAGAACTACTTGGATATCATTCTAAGGCACAACAGCATAACAGAACAATAGTTCCACTATCCTACAACTAGGCATGGGAACTGAAAAAATTCAAAACAAGAAAAACAAGCATGGAATACATATCGAGTATTGTAAAAACTACCCTTTTCACAATCAATTACCTATACTCAAGAAATCAAGCAATGATGGAAAAAACAAGGGATAATAGGGAAACATGCAATACCCCATTCACGGGTATTGGTGGAATTTGCGCATATACTCAATGTCTTTCTAAAAAAATTCACAAACCACCTACCTTGATGCTAGGATAACGATATACGTGAACCATGATTGTTGATTCTCTTTATAATATTGAGCATCTGAGAAAAAGTACAAAATTCTCATCCCATGATATCTTTTAGAAAGAGGAGAAATAGGAAAATAAGGCTCAAGGAGAAGGAAGAACACACCGCAGCGGTTCCAACACAATCGATGGTAGCTGAAACGGAGATTAGACGGAGGCACGGGGGCTCGGGGAAGAATCTCGGCTATACAGGTCACTCTCGGATGAAAAAACTGAATAAGGAGAGCGTCATGTCCGTCAGGCACGACCCCTGTCCATTTAATTGAAAAAAGAAAATACACTGAGTGTACTTATGGGGTACAAAACATGTACTCTGTTTTTCCGTACTCCACTTTAATCGACCTCCACATCACCCCTACACACCGTGTGTATGGCCCGGACACGGCCAACACACGGCCTAGTGCGGAAAGGGAGTACAGGGCGTGTACTTATAATGTACATGGCGTGTAATTAAATATTTTCCAGAAACCAATCTTTTCTCAAAAACTCCAAGGAAAAAAAGACATACCTGAAAATGAAGATATGGGTTCTTACAGGAGGTGAGAAAGATAATCTATGAAAAAATTTCCATCTATGATATTATTAATTAGATGTGATTTTGGAACATAATAATCTAGGGAATTATAAGTAAATTTTGATTAATTGTGGTTTAATCCATTTCCCATCCTAGGAATAGGTACTAGGTCATTAATCACACCTAGGTTAACAATCATATAGCATTTTATTTTTTAATTTACACAAATTGTTCAATAAAGTAATCATAAATATATTTTTAGTTTTTTTGTAGAAATTTATTTCATTATTTATATTTACTTATTGAATCTAAACCCTTTAAATGGAATGAATCATTTTAGTGGGACCATTGACATGAAACCCCAGGCATGCCTCTAACAGGACATAATATGGTGACAAGCTCCGAGTAGTTATATCACATACATTGGAGGCATTGCATATGTACCTATACACATTAACACACCTCCAAAACCAAAAAAACAATTAAACTATGTATCCAATTAATAAATAAAAATATATCACTAAATATAATATGATATAATGTAATGTAATGTAATGAAAATAGGGCTAAATACACTCCCACCACAAAGAGTCTGTAAAAAAGTCCAGCTTGTATGTAAAGGTACTGGGACAGCTGTCTAAACCTTTAGGAACATAGCTTGGTCTTTTTGGTATCATAATGAACCATCTGGTCATAGTCCGCCATGGACTCTATCAAATGGATGATCATCTATACAAGATATTTTACATGTTTGATAAACCTTTACAAGTGTAATTATAACAATATCTAGTTGGACACCCAGAAACCAATAAGCAATACAACCAAGGAAATTGCTGTCAATTCTTCATAGGTATATGTCTACAATGTATATAACATGAGTCACCTGGTATAATCAATACAAGACACGGACTAGGAGTAATTAAAATCCATAGTATACCAGCCTTTAGGATCTTATTTTTATGAAACCATGTAGCACTAATTTTAGATAACACATTCATTGGTATGATATCAGAGATGACATTCATCGAGTTGGAATTACTCGTCAGGTATCAACATAAGAAGAGTCAATGATATTCCAAAGAGAATAAAATTAAAAAATGAGGATAATCCAAGTCATTGGTGTGACACCAAAAACATAATATGGATTATACTTTTATTTACAGGATCAGAGTCTGCATATTCTCGGTTACATTGATACCATAAAATCCACACAGGGCATGAAGATGAAAAGAGGATTTCACTTCTGGCATATTGGAGGGACTCCAACAACTCTTTCTGAAATTTCATGCTAAAGGGATCATAATAAAAACATTAAGAAAAAATTTTATACAATAAATCATGGAAATGATAAAGGGAATAAATCCTAATGAAAATTGTTCAAGATAATGTTGACAAGAGATAAAATTCATTTATGAAATGGGTAAACGGCATGTAGTAAGGTTACAGATCATTTCCCATGTCCTTTAGTACTACTATTGTAAATTTAATGTGTCATTAAAACTATATTGTTTAAAATATTACATGGCAGGTGAAGGAGATAGACGGTATATCCCAATATCTAGTTTTTTTCTTTTATACTCCATCCATGTTCCTGTACACAACATCAACTAGGTATTTGTTCTTGTTTACCAGTATATGGGTTGGCCCTTTAATGTGGTCTTTGATAGGTGGTTTTTTAGGTACATACCATATAGGAAACCATTCAACTCTTCCCAAAAATAGAGTACATCATCAGGTATACACCGAGTCATTCAAGGGGGCTACATGACATGTAGTTTGGGACTAAACATCATTGGAGTTGTTTTAACCTAGAATCAATATTCACCCTCCAACACGCTCTTTTTGATCTTCCAAATTCTATTCAGATGGCCAATTTTCCCTGAAACATTATATCCTATGACATTGGGTCATTCAATCACCAAACTAGCAAAATTAGGCCTTCAACTGTCATTGAATAAGAGAGTGTATCTTCTCATCATTATGCACTAGAGAACATTAAATGTGAACAAACTGTTTTTCAATCCACCACCTCAACCGCCATAACACCCTCTTAAATTCCCACCTCTGCCGAATCTATGATTTTTGACTTTTCATCCAGGAATCAAATGTCCAATGATTAATCATTAAATTAATAATATAACCCTACTAAAAAAGAATGATTAATAATGTGAATATAGAACTAACCAAATGTATAGGAACAAACCTTGATTGATGTTGGTGTCGGTATTGGTTCACCCCCAGAAGATGTAATTATTAATCCACTAATAGTAAGATTAATCATATGGTAAACTCCATAAAAAATCTATCCCTCATAATGATCAATATAAGGTATAATATATTAATCCATTAGACTATGATCATTGATTAACTTAATAATGGGAAACAAATCAATGCACACACCCTCCCAGGATACGATTTGGTCACTTATAAAGAATGATCGTTGTGTCATCATCTTTGGCTAGATACATCGAATCTGTTGTGCATCGATCGTCGATTAAGGAACATATGACATTACTTGAGAATAATTCTTCATTTTTTTTCACTTACATGTCTCCATAGATTCTAGGGATATCAGGCTAACCTTGAATCTCAACATATTGAATCTTTTACAGATTTATTGTCGTTGTGTCAATGAGGTGGAGAAAATTAATTTTATTACATTAATTTATCAATTTTAATCCATCAATAAATTGTCCATATATTACCCATGATGACCAATTTGATGTCATTATTATAGTAAAAACACCCTTCTATAATCATCGTTGATCAAGGATTTTGGATCTTAGAACCCATTTACGCTTTATTCCTCATTTTCTAGAAAGCATCATGAATTATATTGAATTTTTTTATATTTTTATTGAATTTTTTCTGAGTAATATGGTCCGCAGCAATAGAAATATATCTTAATGAAATGTCTCAAAATTAATCAATATAATATTTAAATATAATATATTGAAAATATGAGGCATGACATTCTCCCCATCATAGAGTATTACATGTTTAAAAAGCCAAATATGTTGTTACTTAGAATGATATGGGTATTGAACATAATATGAGCCTCCCACTAACATGTTCTCACATTGGCATTCACAAGGTTACACCAGAAAAGAAAGAAAGGAATAAATTTTCCACATAGTTTATTTTCCTACCGATCCATGTTATCTACATGGTACTTAGGAATGGTCACTCTATCATCGATGTCCTACTCTACCCATTCGATATGGTTCAATGCTTAATGCATGTACCTCCTCAACTGAATACATGGAATACATTGTGTACTTGGTCTAACATTGGACATAGATGAAACAACTAATCCTCCCCATAAACATTAAATTGTATCCATAAAAGGAATATAAACTTCATATATAACGTTCTACCATAGCTAAAAATTTATAATCCACGCTGAGGTGAAACCAATAAGACCACATGCACTTTTTCTAGAACACCAAAGGCATTTGTTTCATGTGTAAAATTACACTTCTAATGGATCTTTTCTATTTTCATTCACACATTGATTATCATTACATACATAAAATTAGGTTTCACTATCATCTATCTAATAATTGTCAACACTCCTGGGTCAGTATAGCAATATGGTGAGTTGAAGGGTCTCCCATAAAAATACTTGAATGGTTCCATATCGATGGTTTAATTTTTTATATTTTTATATAAAAACAAAACTAGTGGTAGGGTATCTGCCCATATATAACCAAAATCTACCATGAAATCTTATAGCATGTCCTCCATAACTAGAATGGTCGGTTATGTCTGACCATTAATTCGTGGGTGAAACACTTTTATCCACAATAACTACAATCGAAAGGCCTCTTGTAATCCCTTCCACAATAGAGATCTATTGTGAAAATAATAATAAAAACAATCATCAATCCAACAATAAATATTCGAAAAGTATTGTTAATGTGGTGGAGTCCCAAGCACTCAAATGAACTTTCCTCTAAGATATCAATGAAGTTGGATGACATGGTGAGTTGGTCAATGACCACCAAGATGGAATGATGTCCCCTAGAAGTATTTTATAATAAAATCATGATGAATTTTGATATTACAACATTCTTACACTCTATAAACTCAATGGATTGAGCCAAATCTACTGGAACATGGTTCTAAGACATTAGATGCATAAAAATAAGGCATCGAGAGGAAAAATTTACAACTTAACTCTTAATCCCTTGAAACCAAAAATTACATCAAGGGTCTAGGTTCATCTTTTACACACTGATATTTACATCCAATGTAGTCATATGATTCTCTTTGAGAACCTATTCTAGAAAAATCACTAGTACAATCATGAATCCTCTAAAAATAATGACGTTCTCCGCTCCTTTTTAATATCAATCTAGATTATGACCTATGGATATTAGTTATTGTAGGGTCTCATTGTTGGTATCCCAAAGATGAGAATCCCTAATTCTTTTTATCAGTGGATGATTGAAAAATATAGATTGAATGTGATATTCTCCGTCACTAACCACATGTGATAATTGAAATGATTATTAATTATTTGAAACATCATTTAAAAACTGAAATCTAGATCTCATGCTGAGATAATCTACTACTATGTTCCCTTTACCAGTAGTATAGACTATTTAAAATGAATAATCTTATAGGATCTCAATCCATCACCTATATCTTATAGTTAGATCCTTTTGAGATATGGTATACTTGAAATTATTGGGATCATAGTATAAGATATATTGCTCACCAAATAAGTAGTTTCAAAACATATTCATGGTGAAGACCACCATTTCGAGATCAAGATCATGGTCCCTGTAGTTCTTCTCATGTTTACTTAACTATCATGGACCATTATAAAAAAATGCATTCCTATGTATCAGAAGAAAATCAAGCCTACTTATGGATGTATCACAGAACATTACCTAGTGGACACCTTCCTATAGAAATATCATGATATGAGTTCCAATAAAAATCTATATCAACTGGTATAAATCATGTTGGAATTTTTCTCCCAAATCAAGGAATGAAAATTTCGAGCCAATGCATTCATGGGTGATGATCTCCGAGTGAAATTTGTTATGAATCTCCAGTAAAAGCAATATAAACTAAGGAGGATCCAAACCTATATCATGCTCTTAGGTGGATCACATGCTAACATTACATCATCCTACACTGAGTCTATGACCACTCCATATAGTGAGATAATGTATTCCAAAATGTGAACCACCAAAATTTCAAGGAATCACATTGAGAGAATTTTGTAATGATAGTTCTATAAGATTGTGTGTTTAACTACCCATAAGTGTCTTTAGTACTCCTCCTCAGATGATGAGTATATAAGGATGTCAATTATGAAGTCTACCATGAATCAATCTAATTAAGGATGAAGAATCTAGTTCATCAGTACCATAAACACTTAAAAGGGCTTCATCAGGACAAATGGATTTGAAATGTACTCACACAGACTGTGGTGACATCTTAATATTTCATTTAGTATATCATCTTTCCGTAGTCACAATTGGTGATAGCCTGAAATGTGGTCAAACATTAGAACCATCACACCCCCAAAACTAATCCAAAAGGTCATTAATCCCTGATACGGGATAATTATTCTTTACGATCACTTGCTTCATGATCTGGTTGTTTACACACAATCTTATGCCGTCATATGCCTTCTCGGCGAACAAAAATGCGGCGACCTATGGATAAACAGTAGGATTAATCATGCCCTTACTATAAAAGAGATTCAACTATACCATCAACTTGTGAAGCTCGACTGGAACTATCTGATATGCTTTCATAGATACCGATGTCATCATGGTGTGCAGATCAACGAAGAAGTATACCTCTCAATGTGGAGGTAATCCTATAACATCTTAATGAAACACTTACTCATACTCCACCACTATTGTAGTAAATGGGAACTCCTAACCTCAAATAATCTAAGGGGTAGGCTAGCCAATTGACAGGTAATCTGATGCTACCACATACACAAGAGTCCATGATGCGATCAATCAGATTCTATTTCATCCAAAAATGAAACCATGCATCCATCACTAATGAAGCAACACAATGTACATCTAAAATAATTAATTTATGAATGAACATTGAAGAAAAAATCCATACTAAAAATGAAATCATAAGTAATCAATACTACTATAAATAGATTCCAACGGAATCAACCCCCTCTAAGAGTTAGGACGCACCACCTGCACATGTGTGTGATATTATATTCCTATCCATTAGGAGTCTCCCAATGTTTAGGTCTATTCAATGGATCAACTAAAATGACTATGTTTCGTACAAGGTATGTAAAAATAATGGAATTTATAGATAATTTGTCTATAAGTACGAAAAATAATGTTTAAAAGACACATATTGTACCTTGAATCATTCATGGACCCCCTGGGTTATAAATCTAAAACTCCTGCAATTGCCCGCGCCCATGTCTTCCAACTCCATATGCCTCATGTGGACCACCTTAGTATGCTGGTGCAAACAAGTTGGTACATAGACCACCTCTTTCTGATATTCCATATCCTCTATAATGTTTTTCCATATTTATAATTTTCCTTTTCCTATCACTATTTATTCCATAGTGGTCCATCCATAGTCTCCTTGTCAGCCATATAGCAGGTTGGACAATATGAAGATAAAGATCCCCTTCCATTACAATTGGAGCATTGAATATCACATAGATGACTGGATCCACAATTTGAGCCACGAAATATAGATCCTCAATCATAGTGCATACTCCTAAAACTCATTCCACATCCATTTCCTAGAGATTGTTGACGTCTCCTTTCTGTCATGCTATCTTCTCCAACCATCCCACTATTGATAGTCATCAGCTCTATCTGCTAAGACAAGAATGTTTCAACCACGAAAGAACTCTCAGGATACACTGAATTAATATACATTAAATGATGGATAATAATTTATCTTGTGTATTTATATAGACCATGATCCATGGTACGAGCCCTGATGTAATTATATCATACTTTATCCGTCGAGTCCCTTGAAAAGATGGTAATCATTAACAACGTAATCAACTACTTGTATGCTTCATGGCTTGTGGAAAATATTCTCATGAATATACATGGGACAGAAAATATAATTTTATAAGTAATCACAAATTAATATCTAAAAATATATCCCTAAAGGGACATATAATTGTTTGTCCGGGTAACCATATTCTAGAATCATCTTCTTGAAACGTGAAAAAGGCTCACCGAAAAGAACCCCATCTGAACTGATGGTCTCTTAACTATATGCAATACTCAGGTTACCACCAAAAGATATTCCTCATCTAGCTATGGGTCAGAGTGGCCTCAGAACCTAATGTGTCTCTACCCCTAAAAATCCTGAAGCGCGCTCTTCCTACACACCTAATCTACTGGTACTGAAGGTACCACATGCTTCTCAATAGGTGGTGTTATATAGTATACACCACATTTAGGTAACATATTGATTAATATTAAATATATCCAAGCCTATTCACCTTGTTGGTAATTATCATGATCGTGTTATTGGATCCATGATTGTTTACATCACTGAGGAATAATAATGGTAAACCATACATGCCATATTCAAGGCTAATATATAGAGACCTGGATAAAAAAGGACATGGAAACCACAACCCATTCCAATAAATAATATGTTCCATTTTACCCCAATAACCAATGTTTTCAGGTACTGGGACATTATGTAGGTGATAAGAATCTTGGATTATGTATTCATTGGCCGCTGCACCAACAATGGGGTCCCAATTCTAAAAGAAAAACAAGAAACTGTTTACACTGTTGAACAAATCCAACCTTTTAGATTCCAAGTCCTAATGTAGAATTGAACCCTTTGATACAACTCCTACATGTACCATCCCAATGGGGCTTGTCTGATGACTCCCTAATTCCACCTCTAACAGGACAAGAGATGGTGACTAGCACAGAGTAGGAAAATGACTTTCATGGGAGGTATTGCATATGTACAAGTACACATGCACACATCTCAAAGCAAAAAAATATATAAAAATCACTAAGTAACCAAGGCATGAATACATATATATCCCACAATTAGAATATGAAAAGAAGTAATTTAATGAAAATAGTTCCAAATAGAATCCCACCAAAAAAATTATAAATAAAATTACAAACTCTAAGTAAGGTAACTTTGATTACTTTCTGAAGCCATAAGAACACCCCACCTAGTTTATTACAATCACAGTGCTCCACCTAGTCTAGGTACATCTAGGACTCTATCAAATGTTCAATCATCAACCTATGATATGATAAATTAATGATAATTTTATGCATTGGAGAGTATACCAATTCATATTACGACACAATAAAACCACTAAAAATACAATAACAAAACATAAAATCCTCTCTAAACATGTATATACATACATTACATTTTATAATAACATAATAATATAACGATTCCATGTCAAATTGTCTACAATTAAAACACATCAATAGTATACCACCCATTAAGATTCCAATTTGAATATCCTATGAAGAACTCATTTGAGAGAACATTGTACTGGTTCTAATAGCACTGATGATGTCCACCCAAGAGGCACTACATGTCCAGTCTCTCATCATTGAAGACACACTTATAGTCCAAATAGAATTTGATACACATATGGGGATGATATCTAATTAAATGTGGTGATACCAATAACTCAATCTATTTAACCCTATAAGTAGAGGATCAGTGCTTGCATAGTTTTGGTCACATCAATACCATGTACTCCACATAGGGAACGAAGAAGAATAGAGGATCTCACTAAGGGACTCTTAGAGGAAGTCCCAAAAACTCTATCAGTAATGTGAAATTGAATGGATGATAGTTCTAGGAGAATGAAATGATTCAATAACAACCTTCGGGGAAATCATAATGGAAATGAACCCTAACAAAAGAAGTCCAATATATGATTGAAAAGAGAATAATTTCATGTAGAAAATGGTTACATGACTTATTGTAATGATACAAACTATATCTATTGACATCAGGAACATCCATTGTAAATGGACCATGTCATTCAAACTGTGTCATGTAGTAGAATATAAGGGATGTGAAGGGGTAGGATGTCATGTCCCTGTATATAGGGTCCGCAAGTGTACTCCAGTCATGTTTCAATAGAAGACATCATCCCATGATTCAGTTATCTTGTACATAAACATGTGGAATCCAATGTACATGGTCCATGCCATGTTGTATGGTGGTTTACAAAACGTGTAGGCATCACATTTACTCCCCCCATTTTTGTGTACTCCTTCAACTACACACCGAGTCATTCAAAGGTGTACACACCATGTAGTAAATGACAAAAATCCATGTGTAATTGGTTTTTATAGAACCCATATTCTTCTCTATAATTAATAAATTTGATCGTTTTCATTCTATTATGGTGGTTTACATTCATTAAATTCATGATATGATATTGTTCGATATTTCCATCCCTGAATTGGTTAGATTCGTGACTTCAATCGGCTCGAAAAAAAATCCATCATCATTAATCATTAAGATCCAAAGAATGTGAAATCAGAACAAACCATTGTTTGATCCACTACATGAACCATCGTCCCTCCCTAACCATGTAATAGAAATTTTGGATCTATGATTGTTGATCATTCCACAAGGAATAGATTGTGAAAAAAATCATTCGTTCAATGAATATTCAAACCATTAGGAAAAAAGAACACCATGTAGAATAGTGAATTGTGGGAGAAAAACACAAACCAATACAATAAGAATAATCCTAGATATATGTTCATGTAAGTCATGGTTTTTCTCCCTTATAAAAAATAATCAAATACACCAATTACAGGATTAATCTCCATATTAACCCCCAAAAAATCACAAATCCTACATATCGATCGATCTGTTGGCCAATATGTACATTCAAAGGACGTCATTCATCAAATAAATTAAGAACATGGGAAAATAAAATTACAACACACACCTTATAGTGGTTCAGATCAGTCGTTGATGATGAATGATCCATGTGTCATCTTATTTGGTATTATCTATTGAATAATTTGTGTGTTGATCATCGATACATGATCTATCAACATTTTTTTGAGAGAATTCATCATAGATTATTTCCAATGGATCTCTAGAGATTATAGAGTTATGAGACCAACCCTTGGTCTCATCCAAAGGATCCTATTAAAGACTTATAGTCACTGAATTAATGAATTGATCAAAAAAATTATTAAATTATTTGATCTATTTTATGCATGTGATAACTTTTTCATTAATAAACCACACTGACCAATGTTAGGTTTTTCATTGTAAAAAACATCTATTCTAAACACAATAGTGCCCTAGGAATTCTATTAAATTTTCCCATTTAGATATTATTCAATAGTTTTTAGAAAAACCAAGTGTGGGATATTTAATATTTTAATATTTTTCCTACATTTATTCCAAGCACCATGGTCATCTAAATTTCATACCATCGTAGTTATTGATCATGATGTTAATCCATATAATATTTCAAAAATATTACATGGAAAAATGGATACAATTAATTAACTCTCCTAATTTTTGATTTATTTTATATATAATATTGTTAAATTTAAATTATTATAGAATAGAAAACAATATAATATTTTCCAAACATTACTTAACTCTAAATATTTTCAAAAAATAACATTTACAGTGCCATGTTTTTTTTCGGAATATTTATTTCCAAATAGAAAAATGTTCTATTATGATTAATTATTATTTTTATAGAAAATAAATTTATAAAAATTTGGATATTATTCATCTTTTGACTATATTTTTATCAAATTCACTCATAATACCATTAATGATGATATAAATATTAATAGTTTTAATTTTTTACAATATCCCCAATTTTAGTCCCTATTTCGAATCACAATGTGGGGGATGTTTTATTTATTTCACAATGGTGTATAATGTTATATATGGATAAATTGTATGTTAATGTTTTAATGTTTTTTATTGGATTGTGTTTTATTGTTCTTCTTCTAGGAGGGAGTTGTTAATGTATTTCCATTAAATATTTATCAGAATTATCCAACAATTTAGCATCAACATGATATATTAATAATTTAATTAAATTTTGGTTTAAGGGTATTTTATTATCAAAATTCGATAATTTATATGCTTCTCATCATTAAATGATTAAAATTATCATAATCTCAAAAAATATGCATAATAAATTAATTTTATATCCATGTAGCAATATATTATAATATTTTCATATAATACTAGATGGAACTAAATAGATTTATTTTAGACTTTTTTAATTTTATAGATTATCGTATAAAGGTCCCTTGAAGTATTTTGAACAATGTGGTGGTGTCATATTGTTAATCTAAAGAATTTAACTAGTCCTAGACATCAAATGGAATTCCCAACATCTTTCTTATCCTATAGGAGCTAACTAGAAATGTGGTAGTGGATAACCATCTAGTTGAAGCTAATATGTTGATGTATTAAAATATTGAATAGCCTAATAGATTTCATGTAGATGAATACCATATCACCCATGCTAGTAAATAGAGAGGATGTAACGTAACTACCCACATATTCCACCCAGTGGATGATACTAGTTATTTATTTGTGTTAGGTATAAAGATGCATGTTCGGTACTGAGGATGGTAAGACTACATTCAATTATGTCTTTAATATCTTAAATAACATTTTTAATTTTATGTAATATTACTAATGTTATTTAGTGTATAAATAGATACATTAGAGTCATTGTAGAAATAAAAATTCTTCCAATATCCAACCCCAACATTCTACATTCATAAAATATCATTGAGTGTTCTCTAATTTATAAATATTCATTTCTTCAAAATAGATTGTGTGAAAATTGTATTATCAAATCACCATGTTTATTATTATCATTTTTATTTGGGTGAATTAATAGGGTACTACATAGTTGATTCTTTTCTACATATCCTAAAATATTCCGCTTTCTAATTTTATTGTTCTGTATTGTTAATGGGTGGGACAAGAGATTTTGTAAAACTCTAATTAAATAAGAAAAGGACTAATCATTTTTTTGAACCATGAATTCCCAATAATAAACTATCATTTTCTGTAAATATAATTATTCTATAAAAAAACAAGGTGAATGTTTCTGAATCATGTCTACAATTAAATCTAGAGAAATAATAATATATATCCTTAATATAATTATTTGGTATACAATCATTCACTTTTAAATCCATCGATAAACTACCTTACTAAATATTGTATTTTATTTACTATCCTTGATTTCATTTATATATCATTTTGAACCGTTATCTGATTTAATATTTAAGTACATTATATGTTCCTAATAGATTTTTTCTCAAACATCATCGATTTCTATTTATCAACTTTTATTTTTTTTTATTTAGTCTTTGATACATATATTTTTAAGAAATTTTAATTTACCTACCTATTTTTATGATATTTTAATACATTAATTGATTTGATTAAAAAAAGTTAGATATGTACAACCTAGTCTATTTCGATTATACTTTAGTCCAACATAAGGATAAGTGTTATTTTGACTCATGAATTTAAAATAGTAAATGATATAGCTACATTAATAGAGTTATGTGTAGCTTCAAATGATTAATTTACATTTAAAATTATTATAAAATATTGTAGTCCAACAATCTAATAAATTAATCTAGATGATGTTGGGATCTATTATTTTAAGGATCAAATTCCAGAATTAGTCAAAAAGATTATTATCCAAGCTAATAACTTTACATTAATCATTCACATTTTGGTTCATTCCACAATTAAATGAAAGGATGAAATGTTTTATAAAGCTATCAATACTAACCCCACACTAAAAATAATTGTTCTTGAGAAAACATACATGATTCCATAATTAATTAAATTTTATAAATATAATATCATTTTAATGATGGAAAAATAAAAAGACAATCTTCATAATAAATAATTATATTGACATGTGATGTGCGATAATTTATACCAAATTTTTTTTGATTATAATTTGAAAATTTAATTCAAAAAATTGAAACTGTTTCCATATTTGATTTATAGATATAGTATTCATGATGGATGGGGAATGAAAAATTAAAATGAAAATTAATAATTAGTGCTTACTGATATTTTATGAATCATGATGAAATGCAATAAAAGAAGAAATTGTTTTTCAAAGTGAATGTAGAAAAAACAAATATTTCTCAAGATCATGATATCTAATAAGAAGAACGGTCCAATAATGCAAATCCTTCATGTAATATGATTTAGAAAAAATATAGATTTATTTTATTCTTATTATTCATTATTTAGAGAGACCCAAATGATTAAATATAGACTATTATGGAATAACATGGTGTAGTAGATGTATATAATATTGATGACATGGATAAACTGTTGCTAATTATTAATTTGGTGTAAATGATTAATTCAAATTGGAATTATTTGAATACGATTGTGGTGAAAAACATATAATATAAGAAGATTAATTCCACTCATGGTATCATTATTAGAATACTTGATTACTAATTATAAAAATAATGTCAAAACCCCCATTTCAATTTGGGAGGCAGAAGAAAAATTTCACAATATTAATTCTCACTAGACTCTAGGAAGAACACTGACCTTATCATTCATATCAATTATGTAGTATAGTTGATAAATATTTTTATTATTTGAGGAAGAATAGTTAACTATTAATATTTTAATCATTATTATATATTTTTAATTATTATTTATCATATAGTTAGACGTGAATACATTATGTATTATGTAACCATTTTTGGTTAAAATCATGAAGCTATATGTGTTCTAAGGTTAATATTTATATTCTATATTTATATCATACTGGTCGATGAGGGATTATTAATGTATATATATATCTTTACTAGTATATAGGTTTGAGGATGAAAGAGGGAATAAGAAGATATAATATAAAACTCAAAAGGGTTAAACATATTAAAAAACCCATCACTCAATTTCAATGAATGGTCCACTATTCGTATTAAATTTATTACTAAAAATATTAAAAAATATTTTAAAATATAATAGTTCTTAGTTCATAGTGATAATAATGGAAATAAATACCAAAATTTATAATTTCGGAAATGTATATTTTAATAAGTTATGATTGAATCAAATTTGAGAATCTTCCATAATGTTTCATATGTCTATATTATAATAAATAATTGTTGGATAAAGAGGGAAGAGAATATTTTAAAACATTGGATGAGATCAAAAATTTAATATTTTAAATTATTAATTATATAGTATTGGATATAATGATAATAATAAAAATATATTGGATGCTAAAATTATAGTAAACTGATTTTATATGTTACTAAATAATCATTTATTAGAGTTGGGAATGATAAATAATTGGTCATGCAAATGAATGAGGAGTTCAAAAATCGGGAAAATTAGGTAATTGAAATTTTGAAATGACCAAGAGATCAAAATTACATTTCAAAAAATGTCAATCTAAAATGATATATTATATTCAGTATGAGTGGGATATATGATTGGATTATTGGTGTTTAAGGGCTATTAATAAAATATTTGAGAATATATAGTAAAATAAATTTCATTGTTAGGGTGAGAAGATACCAAATGAAAACTCTTATCTTTGAAAATATATATTGTTTCAAGGGATAACCAAATTGATTTAAGGAAACCATTTATTAATGGATTTCTCAAGGAGGAAACGCATATAGAAAATTTTTCATAAATCAAATTTTGATATGATGATGTATTGGTGTTCCAATTGATAATGTCCTTTTTGACATAATATAATTACATAATGACTAGTATACATGGTTAGAAAGAAACTTGAAGATATATATTTAAAGGGGGTTGTGGAGATTAAATAATATATATGAAATCCACTAATGAATTTTATTTTATTGTAATCATCAATGTGGATAATATTAGATATAATAGAATATAGTGAAATTTGGTGGATTTTTTTCAATAATTATGTTATTCAAATTCTTGGTATGGATGGAGATAATTTTTATGTCATTTTATTTTACATAAACCATCTAAAAGGATAAAAATTATTTCATATGAATATTATTTAGGGGAGCTACTTAGGTATCTTGGGATACATGATTGAACAATAAATAATACTATTTATACATGTGAATAAATAAAGAAATATTAATTAGGGAGTGATACAGATTATAAACAATATTAATAGATTATTTAGTGAATTTTAAACATGATAAAATAATTATAGACATTTTATATTTAATATATTCTTCACTAAGATTCCAAATAACAAAAAAATACGATCAACATTGAAATATTAATCAAAACATGAGGTATATTAATTTTATTCATGATTTTTTTAATATGAATAACTATTTAATTTTCTTTTGTTTTTCATATATGGTTATGATAATAAATAATCTTGTTTGAATAACCATATGTAGAGGAAAACCCAATGATGGAATAAAATGTAATGAAGTGTTATGAATTGAGTAAAAATTTACATCATAAAAAATAACTAGAGAAGAGTAATGTTCCACTAAAAAATAGTATTCTCAAATTTTATTCATGAAGAATCACCAATAAGATCGGATTATGGATTTTATGGTTCCTATAGTGATATATTATGATAATCAATTTGTAATTAATGTAACCAACCTTTTAATTCTAATTTTAAAATTATTTTATAACTCGTAAAATAACATTTATATACATGAATGATTAAGATAGATTATATTGGAAATAATTTTCTGTTAGAATAAATTCTTTTCCATGATATATTATGAAAGAAACCATTTAAACCATAAAGATCAACCACTTCCCCTAGCATGATGAGACAATGAAAAATTTCACAAACCCATATATTTTTTAAATATTCAATGTTATCATTCACATCATGGATGGTATTAAAAATTTGGATATTATTTTGAAAGGAAAATATGTTAATTCAATAAATAATATAGAAGGGAAACAAATGCACATATGAGATATAGACTATTCATTCATAAATGTTATTGAAATAATAATTCTAATTGTAAATGCATGAGATAGTTTATATATAAATGTAAAGACCTGGAAATTTTGAGGGAATTTTTTTCATAATTTCTTTTAAATTTTACGAGTACGCAGTTTCTAACGGAACCTGATTCTGAGGCCCGGTGTGACCATAATCAATTTCTGAAGTTTAGCTCGAGTACGTTCTGTGAACAAATGAGTGGGTTTTTCGATCATTTGAACCAGTGCTCAGAATTCAAATCTGAGGGCACCGATGAATCCGAAGCCCCGGTAATTAATTAGGCGGACCTTTACCGTGGTTGCGTTTTCACGGGAGGAGAAGATAAATTTTTTTGATTAAATGAGAGGTGAATAAAATTGTGGATCAATTTTATTTTTATATTTAATGTGGTTATATCCTACATGGGGGAGTTGGGGTGGGACCCACAAGCTTCTAAATACCCATGTAAGGATTTTTGTGAGGTGGGGCCCACACGATCCCCAACCTTTCACATTCCCATAACTCTCTTTTAACTCTCATAAACTCCCCATTTAAACATGAAAACTCCTCTAAATTAATGAGGACTCCTCCTCTCCCTCTCTCACTCCATTAAAACTTTCCAACCTATCACATAATTAATTAAACAACCCTTGATTTAATTAATTAAGTGAAATGGATTTTGAATTTTGAACTGCATGGAAAGTTAAATTAAAATAAGGGGTGGCCTTATTTTAATTGTTTTTGGCATGTTGTGTGGGGGAAATTTTTGGGAGAGAAAACTTTTGAAAAAGAGGAGGATTTATCCATTGTTGAAGAATGCCAACTCTCTGACGAAGAACATCAACTCGGTGACCAAGGTTCTTCATCCTCTTCTTCCTCCATGGTATGGGAGGAGACACCGACGCAGGAACTCGCTAGCAACGACGCGTCTTCTATTCATCTCTCCGTGGAAAAAGATGAGATGTCTCTTCCTCGGGTGCACACCAATGACGACAGAAAAATCACCATCATCCACGACACTTGTCAACCGCTAACCTTAATCGAGGTTGGGGTTTATTTTGATTATGTTAATATTTCCATGATTGTTCCCTTCTAAAACGAAGAACGCAGATCAACTCTTTATCACGTTGATCCGCGAATGATTTTATTTGCGGGTTGGGAATAATTATTTGCAGGGGAATTTTAGGGTATTAAGTTCAATTTTAATTTATTTAAATTGTGCCTCATTTGTCGATGAATATCTGTGTTTTTAGACCTTTTGATAATGCCTAACACGGAGTGCTCCGGTCGAATGAACATGGCCTGAAATCCCTCTGCAAATTGTTTGTTTTTGTACAGATTGACAGAGATGAACAAACACAGCTGCAATGGCGTTTCGTTGCATCTGCAGTGAAGCTTGGTTCCCGAGGTGACCTTAGGCGCAGAGGGTGGGTGAAATGGACCACTGGAGCACGTATGTTGGTCCGTAGAAAGCGGTGGTGGTGTGCGGCCGGAGAAGACCGCCGCGGCTAAGCCGCAGCGGCGGAATTTGAACCAAAACTGCTTTGTCATTCCGGATTTGAGAGGCACGACATTACGTCGCAACAGTTTCAATCAATAGTGCGGGGGGGGGGCAGTGCCCCCCCCCCCCCCCGCTCCATGCGTTACGCTCGGCCAAGATAGCCGAGCAAGCTTCCCCCGCCCGAGCTGGGGCGGGCCACACGCGTCGGGCCGCTCCAGGTGGGCCGGACCACGCTGGTCGGGCTGCGCCGCGCCGGCTGTTCCGGGTCGGGCCATGCCCAACTGGGAAAGACCCGGACCCGGGTTGGGTTGGCCCTGTTCTGGCCGACCCAGGGCGTGATGGGCCGGGTCGGACCGGGCCCAGACCCCATATTTTCAGACCATTTTCGGTTAATCGGGCATATCATGAGCTATGGAACTACGATCTAAGCACAATCAGTTGAGTAGGATTCCTTGGATCGAGAGGGTTGTTTAGGTATATTACACTCAAGGTTTCGGTGACGTTTGGGTACGACCGGGTTGGTTCGAACCCGAAACCAACCGGGCCCTCGGAGAGGAAACAGTTTTAACATGAGCTCCGAACGTCCGATTGATGTGTCGTCGACATTTTTGGATTCCTCTTGATGAGACGGTTCTTTTGGTATACTTAACCTGAGTTTTGGACATAGTTGGAGTATGGTCGGTTTGTATTGTACCCGAAATCCAACCGGGCCACTAGAATGTAAATACTAATAACTCACAGATCGAACGTCTGTTTGACGAACCGTCAGCGGAATTGGTAATCACGTTGAGAAACACATACTTTGTGTATATCCAATGGGAGTTCAGGGTAAAGTTCAGATATGGTCAGGTTGGTTTGTACATGAAACCAACTGGGCCCCCGAGACAAAAAGACTAATAACTCACAGACCGGGCGTCTGATTGACGCGATGTCTGTTGCGTTGATACCTCTATGACGAGGCGGTACTTTGAGATAATTCCACGTGAGATTACGTGACACGTTTTGTATCAATCAGTAGCTCGTGGAACAGATCCTCCCAAAGACAAGTGTACGGAGTACGGAGAACTTGTAGCTGTCTGAGACCTGATGACTTCTTGTCCCATTCGAGTCGGAGCGACTTGACTAGCCCTGTGTGGAGTACTACTGTGTTTGGGTGGCAGACCCACAGCAGGGAGCACTACTGTGTTTGGGTGATAGAGCCACTGTACATGACATAATGAGTACCTATGTAGGCTATTATGGAGAGCACTACTATATTTGGGTGGCAGAGCCACAGCGGGGAGCACTACTGTTTTTGGGTGGTAGAATCACTGTACTCGACAGGAGGAGTAAATTAGAAGTCTAAGGTTAGTTAGAAGCGCCTCAGAGTTCTGACAATATCACTGTACTCGTTAGAGGAGAATATCTTCAGCATTTGTGGTTTCGATATCATTAATGAAAATACTTTTTTGAGCTGAGTCAACAATCCTTTGGTTTTCCTCATGATTGAGATGGGTCACTATATGACATAGGTGTATGAATGGGCATATATCTATATAGTGGTTATCTGTTGATTTCAAAACCATTGTGTTTCCTCATTATTGAGATTGGTTACTTGATAACTTATCTATAAGTATGGTATTATACCAAAGTTAGGGTTATCTATTGAGATCATTCATTGTTGTTATCCTTATTGGATTTAGGGAGACCATGTGGGTCTCGGGGTCCCTACTGAGTATTTTGATACTCACCCCAACACAGGCCATGCCCGCACATCGATGTATTGGATGCAAAGGATGAACAACGTTGACAGACACTGAGTATACAAGGACTGGATGGTACCTGGAGGTGGACCTCACGACGAGTCAGTACCCGGAGGTGGACTTCACAACTAGACGGTACTCGGAGGAGGTTGGCAGGTGAGAGCACTGAGGAAGATATTTGTACCTACCATTCAGGTAGGATCTGAGGTGGAAGACCCAGGAACTACTTCTATCTTCCAGCCGTTTTCCTTTTCTATTTTACTTTCTTTCAGTTTTTGATGTATTTTTATATTGGGTTTGTATTCTGGACCATTTACATTTCAGAACTTTCTTTTGTACTTAGTGTATTACTTATGATTTTACTCTAGTTGGATGTGTTTATGTTTTATAAAGGAAATACCTTCCCTTTTTTTGAGATTTACGCCTTTGGTGCTATTCGCCAGCCCCTGGCTTATGGAAGGCAGGCTTGGGGTAGTCACGACACGGTCCCTGAGGACGGTTCGAGGCAAATTGGTATCATAGGAGTCGGTTCTACCATAGAACACAGGACTCTGATAATTATTTTCTGTGAAGAAATAGTGTTAAGGGTACCGATTGTGGTCTTCAGTTCAGGGAGTTCAGTGTTTGGGTGGCGGCAGACGTATCCATACATAAGGGAACTGACTACTGATTACCAACATAGTGCACGAAAAAATTTATTGTGTGTGTGTTTCCAAAAATTTTAAAGTCATCTCAAACCATGTTACCTTACCAGGTATAAATCATTTGACCGGGTCACATCTGTTCAGGATTCCTCCACATAGACAGCGAGTTAGAGTACAGAGAGAGTATGCGATGATGGCCCACTGAGCGATGAGGCTCCATTGCAGGGCCCCCATTTTTAAGTTGGCACATTTAGGTGGTGTACCAGCATCACCACCACCCGTTGGGCAGTAGATTCCACAAGCTGTACTAGTGGACGATACACGCTGACAGAGCACGTTGCACGAGATCCAGCAGCAGAGGCCTCCGAGGATACGAGTTGAGAGAGATTCCTAGACATTAGTGGACTAGCTGGAGGCGATTACTAGAGTTCTACACCAAGTTTATACACTAGTAGAGTAGATGGTGATTTTAGCTACTGGTGTTTCCCAGAGAGTGACCTTGAGGATGGTTGACATAGTGATGGTACTTCGGTTCATGGACCGATGCCTGAGTTAGTACCTTCGGGTAGTGTGCCGGATATATCACTACCTGTTGGTCTTCAGTTTCAACCGGCGGTACCGGTAGATCGCACATGTTGGTTCGGTTCCTTACACGAGTTTCAGCATCGGATACCCCCAGGTTCCGAGGAGTGCCCGACTCACAGGCGGCTGAGGGCTGGCTTGAGGAGGTGGCTGAGAGTTTTCTAGAGCTTATATAGCATCAAAAGGATGACATGTTGGTAGCTGAGTATTCATCAAGGAATACCGATCATTCCTGGTACATGATGACTATGATACGAACATTGCTTTAGAGCTCGGACCTCAGAGCGAGGTGTGTCTAAAGGACATCTGAGCTAGCACTCTTCCTATATTCATTCATACTAATGCTAGGGTTCTAGAGAGAACCTTTGTTGTTGAATTTTCATTGGCTTAATGGATACAACCCGTGAATGTTAGTAGTGGGAAAATTGGAAACTAGCACCAGCCTCGGAGACTTTGGTGTGTAAAATGTATCAATAAGAGGAAGTGTTAAGGAAAAATGAATCTACAGAGTAGTATATGTGGAAGTAGAGCTGGGAGAGCAGCATTAGGTGGTGTACAATTAGACATGTTACAACCACCCACCATTGTAGTACCCTCTAGGATCATGGATCAGGAGGCAAGGGGAAGAGAGTTGCTATATGCGGTCTAGGAGTGTGACCCAATGGCTCTAGGAAAGATTCGAGGTACGGTCTGTTTCTACTACTAGTTGTCGTAACAACATATATTGATACAAATCATTCATTACTTCCACGAATCTTGTCCAGGACCTAGAGTTTCTGGTTAAGCCATTGACTTGACCCTCACGTCTGGAGATACCTTTGGGAGGAGAATTGATAATCACGCATATGCCGATGGTGTGATCTAACCCTTAAGGTGAGAGTTTCGTTTAGAACATGTAAAATCCTCGAATGATATAGGGTTAAATGACTAATTGATATGACTCATGTCAACAAGGTGCACCTTCCTTTTCGGAAGCCTACCGGATTATAACTCCACAGTTAAGCATGCTTGCCCAGGAGTAGTGATCAGGATGGGTGACCTTCGGGGAAGTTTCCCAGGATGTGTGTGATTGAGGACAAAGCACACTAGAAAGGACATGTGTTAGCCTGTGGGGACTGTCATTAGCCAGATGACCCATTCAGGCATGTGGGTGGACCCTAGGGTGGTCCCCATGTGTCTGCGGGGGGCAACTGGTGGTACCTGGAAGGCCAGGACCCGATGGCCTTGTTAAGGAGGGGTGTTTGTGCTGTCACCAGGACGCGGTAGTCACATTTGGTATCAAAGGTGGTACCCAGCCTTAAGTGTGGTGCACTGCCTGGGTTGAGATTTAGGGCCCACAACGTGGTCATTGTTCACTAAAGGGGGGGTGAGTGTAACATCCCCGAATGATAGATGGTTAAATGTCTAATTGATATGAATCATGTCAACAAGGTGAACCTTCCTTTTCAGGAGCCTACCTGATTAGAACTCCACAGTTAAGCGTGTTTGGCATGGAGTAGTGATCAGGATGGGTGACCTTCAGGAAAGTTTCCCAGGATGTGTGTGAGTGAGGAAAAAGCACACTGGAAAGGACATGTGTTGGCCTGTGGGGACTGTCATTAGTCAGATGACCCGTTCAGGCATGTGGGTGGACCCTAGGGTGGGCCCCACGTGTCTGCGGGGGCAACTGGTGGTACCTGGAAGGCCAGGACCTGACAGGCTTGTTAAGGCGGGGTTTTTTTGCTGTCACTGGGACCCGTTTGTCACAGAACCTCTTGGTGGAAGGATCGAGGCCATACGACGTTAGTTTGGGTATGGACTGGGCAACCACAGTTCATACATAGATTGACTGTTTTTGGCAAAAAGGTTACGGTTTACCTACAACATTGGGATGTGTTTTCCTTGGTCGGTGAAAAGGAAACCCCAGGAACCACGGGATTGAATCATGTATAAGTGGGTCCAGTCAATCACTCATGAGTCGGCCAGACATAGATTTGAGACAGCCTTCTCCAGAGATGTTGTACTGCTTTTAGCATTGGTGAAGAATGGGAAAACCCTGCGTGTGGTGAGGGATATGCCAGCAGATCTTTTCAGGAGCTGAGGTAGAGGTTGATCAGTGTGCCCAGTTTGAGGCTACCGGAGAAGGTGAAAATCATCCATGAGCGGATGATGACTGCACAAAGCAGGCGTAAATCCTATGATGGTAGGAGGAGGAGACCACTGGAGTTCGAGTATGGAGACCACTTTTTCTTACGGGTCTCACCTCGATGATGTCTACAGATAAGTGGCAGAGGCAGCAAGTAATATCCACGGTTCAACGGACCATTCCAGGTCCCCAGTAGAGTAGGCAAAGTTGATTACCACCTGGCCTTTCAACCTTAGATGCACTGAGTGCACGACGTCATCCACGTATCTCAGCTGAGGAGATGTAAGCATGGCCTATCCGTCATCATCAACCATGAAGAGCTGGAGATCGATGACAGTGCGACTTTCACAGGGTTCTAGAAGAGGATGAGGATCGATAGGAGTGGGTCCTATGAGGATGGTTGATTTCTCTTGCATGCTTTCTCTAGAAACACGAAAACCTCCAGGAGAGCACATGGGAGCAGGAGGCTCAGATGCATGCTTGGTACCTCCTTTAGTATCCCTATCTTATCTGGTAGATTTACGGGGACGTAAATCCCTTAGGTGGGAGTAATTTAAAGACCTGGAAATTTTGAGGGAATTTTTTTTCTTAATTTATTTGGAATTTTACGAGTACGCAGTTTCTGACGGCACCTCATTTCGAGGCCCGGTGTGCCCTAAATCAATTTCTGAAGTTTATCTCTAGTACGTTCAGTGAACGAACGAGCTGGTTTTTCTATCTTTGGAACCGGTGCTCGGAATTGAAATCTGAGGGCACCGATGAATCCGTAGCCCTGGTAATTTCTTAAGAGGACCTTTAACGCGGTTGCGTTTGCACGAGAGGAGAAGTTAAAATTTGTGGATTAAATTAGAAGTGAATAAAATTGTGGAACAATTTTATTTTTATATCTGTAGTGGTTATATCCGATATAGGGGAGTTGGGGTGGGACCCACAAGTTTCAAACTAACCATGTAAGGATATTTGTTAGGTGGGGCCCACCTGATCCCCAACCTTTCAAATTCCCATAATTCCCTTTTATTTATCATAAACTCCCCCATTAAACATGAAAATTCCTCTAAATAAATAAGGACTTTTCCTCTCCCTCTCTCACTCCATTAAAACATGCCAACCTATCACATTATTAATTAAACAACTCTTGATTTAATTAATTATGTGAAATGGATTTGGAATTTTGAAATTCTTGGGAAGTTAAATTAAAATAATGGGTGGCCTTATTTTAATTGTTTTTGGCTTGTTGTGTGGGGGGGATTTTGGGGAGAGAACTCTTCTGATGAAGAGGAGGATTTGTCCATTGATGAAGAATGCCAACTCTCGGACTATGAACATCAACTCGCTGACCACAGTTCTTTATCCCCTTCTTCCTCCACGGCATGTGAGGATACACCGACCTAGGAACTCGCTAGCGATGACGCGTCTTCTATTCATCTCTCCGCAAAAACGAGGAGACGTATCTTCCCCAGGTGCACACTGAAGACGATGGAAAAATCACCTTCATCCACGATGATTGTCAACCATGAACCTTAGTTGATGTAGGAGTTTATTTTGAGTATGTTTATATTCCTATGATTGTTACCTTCTAAACCAAAGAACACGGATAAAATCATTATCATGTTGATTCGAAAATGATTTTATTTGCAGGGGAATTGTAGGGGATTAAGTTCAATTTTAATTGATTTAAATTCTTCCTCATTTGTTGATGAACATCATTGTTGTTCGACCTTTTGATAACGCCTAACGTGGAGGGCGTGGGCCGAAGGAACTCGGCCCGAAAACCCTCTTCAGATTGTTTGTTGATGTTTGGATTGACGGAGACGATCAAACAGGGAAACAATGGAGTTTTGAAGCCTCTGCAGTGATTTTCGGGTCTCGAGGTGATGTTAGGCGCAGACGGCGGGAGAAACGGACCACCAGAGCGCATCCGGTGGTCAGCGGAAAGCGGCGGCACACCGCTAGAGAAGACCGTCACCGCTGAGCCGCGATGACAGAATTTGAACCAGAACGACTTTTCCATTCTGGATTTGAGAGGCCTGACATTAATCCATGCTAGTTCCAACAAACTGGGGGTGGGGGGGGGGGGGGCAGCGCCCCCCCCCCCCCCCCCCCCCCCCCGCTCGGTGCGTTAGGCTCGGCCAAGCCGGCCGAGCCGGCTTCCCCGGCGGGGCTGTGGCAGGCCATACAGGCCGTGCCGGTTGGGCTGGACCACGCCGTCCGGGCCGGGTCGTGCCCCACCGGGCCGGACATGGAAGCGGGTCAGGTTGACCCGGTTCGTGCCGACTAAGGGGGTGATTGGCCGGGTCGGACCGTTCCCAGACCCCCTATTTTCGGACAGTTTTCGGTTAAATGACCATATCTTGAGCAACAAACCACCGATAGACGTGCCGTTAGTTGCGTATGATTCCATGGATCGAGGCAGTCATTTTGTAATATTAAACTCAAGGTTTTGGTGAAGTTTTGGTATGTCCGGATTGGTTCGAACCCGAAACCAACCGGGCCCTTGGAGCAGAAACGGTTATAAGGTGAGCTCCGGACGTCCAATTGATGTGCCGTCAACTTTGTTGGATTCCACTTGATGAGAAAGTTCTTTTGGTATAATTCACCTGAGGTTTGGACGCCACTAGAGTATGGACGAGTTGGGTTGTACCTGAAATCCAACCGGGCCCCTAGAACGTAAATACTAATAACTCTCAAAATAGACGTCCGTTTGACGAACCGTTATCAGCATTGGAAATCGCGTTGAAAAACGCTTCCATTGATTATACCCCATGGGAGTTCAGGGTATAGTTGCGATACGGTCGGGTTGGTTCGTACACGAAACCAACCGCGCCCCTAAGACAAAAAGGCTAATAACTCACAGGCCAGGCGTTCGATTGACACGCCGTCTGTTGAGTTGAGACCCATATGATGAGGCAATCCTTTGATATACTTCCACATGAGATTACAGGACACATGGAGTATCTATTAGTAGCCTGTGGAGCGGATCCTCCTGTAGATGAGCGTACAGAGCACGGAGGCCATGTAGTCGGCTGAGACCTAACGACTGCTTGTCTGATTCGAGTCAGAGAGACTTGACTAGCCCAGTGGGGAGCAGTAATGTGTTTGGGTGGAAGACCCATGGTGGGGGGCACTACTTTTTTTTGGGTGGCAGACCCGCGGTACTCGACAGAAGGAGTACCTCTGTAGGCTATTAGGGGGAGCACTACTGTGTTTGGGTGGCTGACCCACGGTTGGGAGAACTATACTGTTTGGGTGGTAGACCCACAATACTCGACAGGAGATGTACCTCATAAGTCTAAGGTTAGTGTGAAGCGCCTCGGAGTTGTGACAGTATCACTATACTCGTCAAAGGAGGATCTCTTCAGCAGTTGTGGTTTCGATATCATTAATTATATTCCTAGTTTGAGCTGAGTCAACGATCTTTGTGTTTTCCTCATGATTGAGATGGGTCACTGGGTAACTTAGGTGTATATATGGGCATATATCCATGTTGGGGTTATCAGTTGATTTCATAACCTTTGTGTTTCCTCATGATTGAGATGTGTTACTTGATAACTTAGGTATAAGTATGGGCTTATACCGAAGTATGGGTTATCTATTGAGATCTTTCTTTGTTGTTATACATGATGGATTTATTGAGACCTTGTGGGTCTCGAGGTCCCTACTGAGTATCGTTATATACTCACCCCTGCATAGGATATGCCTGCACCTCGTTATGTTGGATGCAGTTGATGGACAACACTGACAGAGACCGAGTGTACGAGGAATGGACTGTACCTGGAAGTGGACCTCACGATGAGTCAGTACCCGGAGGTGGACATCACAACGAGACGGTACTCAGAGGGGGTTGGAAGGTGAGAGCGTTGAGGAGGCTATATGTACCTCCCCTTTAGGTAGTATCCAAGATGGAAGGCCCTAGAGCTGCTACTAACTTCTAGCTGTTTGTCTTTTCTGTTGTACTTTCGTTCAGTTGTAGCTATACTTTTCAGTTGGGTTTGTATTATGGCTCATTTAATTTTCATAACATTCATTGGTACTTAGTGTATTAATTCCACTTATACTCTAATTGGATATGTTTATGTTTTATAAATGCAATGCCTTCCCTTTTTACTGGGATTTACGCCTTTGGTGCAAGTCGCCATCGGCTGGCCTATGGAAGGCAGGCTTGGGGTAGTCATGGAATGGGACCTAAGGATGGGTCGTGACAATAAATGTCCAAATATTCAATTAAATAGTATTAGAAAAAGTTTTATTTATGGGATTGAACATGAATTTCAAAGTATATTTCAATATATATATGGAATTCTACCATTGAAATGAATTTTGGTATATTTTTTTTGGAATTCATAATCATTTGTTTGAGCATAAATTACATATATATGGAATAATTTGTCAGTAATTTGATATTGGTTTTTTGTTTCTCTTCAACTTCATTATTATGTTATATATGTATTAATTTATAATATTATTCAAACTTGATATCTGGATATTCATAGTAATATTTTCTCATTATAAGGGTACTTCAATTACAATGATTACATCTACTAAAATCTAATTTCATTTAATATAACGTAAGATACTCTAGAAAATAGAAAAGACCAATGGTATAAAATAGTGTAAATATATTTTTTTTTGTGTTAAAAAATTATGGAACTAATATAAAGTGGTGATGTTTGTTTTTATTGGAGGGATACCTTGTTTTGAAGTGGTTTTTTTATTTTTCACATTTATCTATGTTTGCTGGTTTAGTGATTTAATAATGATGAATAATGAGTATTGAAGACAATATTTTAGGAATGATAATAGCATGGTTCAAGAGTTATAATGTGATGACCCGGACTCTCTTGGCCCCTCCCATTGCCAAAATCTGGGTCCTAAAGGAGTGGCGTCTTGGTGTGACCGATCGGTGCGACCAATCGGTGCGACAGATCGGTGAGACCAATCGGTGCGACCGATCGGTGAGACCAATCGGTGAGATCGGTCGGTGAGACCGATCGGTGAGACCCCTCGGTGAGACGGATCGGTGAGACCGATCGGTGAGACCCATCAGTGAGACCGATCGGTGCAACCGATCGGGGAGACCGATCGGCGCGACCGATCGGCGCGACCGATCGGCGTCACCCGACCTTGTCGAGTTATTTCCAGTAGCGCTCCTTTTTCGCAAATAGGGTTTCAAACCATATTCTGACTCGTTTAAGCATGTTTTAAAGACCCGTAATGCACATAAGAGTTTTAATTAAATACTTAATCAATTCATGAGTCGGCTTAAACAACCCGACCCCTTTTAATGACGAGTGGAGCCGCGTGGTCAACCCACGACCCTCGCGCCTTACGCGGTTTCCCGTTTTCACCGCAACCATCCTCGGATCTTATAAACTAAGCGTTAGTTGTGTTTTCTCTTTTCTCGATCGTTGCATTTCAAAAACATCTTTTGGTGCATCGGGCGCATCATTATCCGTAATGTTCCGCACCCGTCCTAGATGTCGATCGTCTATCAGCAAGTAGGGAATTTATCATTTGCCTCTCTCTTTTGTGTATCATGCGGGGTGGGCGTGCTTTTGATTATGTAGAATTGGATAAACCAGACATAATTAAAGAAAATGAACGAATTCTAGATAGAAGTGGGGGGGGGGGCAGTGATCATTGATGTTGTCTTATATTTTGATTTTGTTTCTTCTATGACCATCTTGTTGAGTTGTGCTGGCTTATGCCTTTTGAAAATCGAGGCCGTTGGTTGTCGTTTCTTGTGCACTAATGAACCACTGCTGATGTTTTAAATTTCTTGTTGTGGTTGTAAACTCCTGCTATGAAAAGCTATTGGTTAATCACGTATACCCGGCTGAATAAATTGAAAGTGCCAGGATCAATGCTTTATGTGCTAACCCTGGTCGAAATAGAATTGAAATCATGGAACATGTAATATCTTTTAAATCCGAAAATACAGGTTTGGCCTTGCTTAGTGCTGGTGGTAGGGTTTTGATGGTTTTCTCTTATGAGTCGATTGTTGGAGATGTGGGGGGGGAAGGGATCCCCTGTTCTTTTATGCTTTCGGTGGTTATGAAACTGGGGATGGGATCCCCTGTTGGTGTGGCTTCAGTGTTTATGAGTTTTTAAGACCCGGTGGTTACTTGTTTATATCATGAATTGGGGTGGAATTCTATGTTATTGAGAATCGGGTGTGGACGTTTTGGTTGATGTTTGACTTTTTACTTTCCTGGACTTACTCATATGCCTACTAGTTGCCTAGTGGTGCTTAAACTTAAACATTATCACTGAACATGAAACAAGAATGGGTAAAATGGGTTTGTTGGTGTGAGTCGTGGCTCAGACATGAGTGTTGTTGTTATATGTAGGCTGTCTGAAGAAAAACCTAGCTTGGGTGAGTGCTTGTTACCTATATATCTATACTTGTAGATTTTTGTTTCTTATTCGCGCCCCACCCAAGTTGAGCACTTAGTGCCGAACACCCCCATTTCATTGGAGAGGGTGTTTTTTCCCAACACTATTCTTGGTGGCTGGTTATTAGCACCTTTTCTGCTCCCTTTCCCGGATAGCCCAAGCATCTTCGGGCAGGCTGTGATGGCCTGAAGAATATTATTAGCCCAAGAACCTTCGGGCGGGGTAGTGTGGTGGTTGGCAAGGTGTGTGCAGCAGGTGGTTTCCCAAGTGTATTCAGGATGAGGCCCAGGTGTTTTTGGGCGTGGCAGTGGATTTCCTTTAGCCCAGGTGTCTTCAGGCATCGTGGTGGTTGTTCTGGCCTAGGTGTTTGCAGGCGTGGTTACATGTGACAGTTGAGGCCCAGGTGTGTTCAGGCTGGATTCTGTTGTGGGACTGCATGCGGTTGAGGCCCAGGTGTGTGCGGGCGGGATTTCAGCAGTGGGACTGTGTGTGGTTGTGGCCCTGGTGTGTGCGGACGGGTGTGGCAGTGGGACTGCGGTGAGAATGGCAGGATTGGTCCGATGCGTAGGATGTCTCAATAACCAGTGGGAAAGTGGCTCGGGGTACCCAAACATCAATTTTCTTTTAATATACATATTACTTGACTTGCGTTACTTGGGGATTGTGTCTTGGTGAGGCCTGGGGTGGATAGTTTGCCTTGTTAGGTGTTTGGGTTACTCTTTTTCTCATGGGACTTTAGTACGTCCCCCCACTTGTGCACGAGAGTCTTTGGTCTACCCTACTGAGTGTACTTGTATGCTCACCCTACGTATATAAAATTGCTTTCAGGTTTCTAGGAGGACTTAGAGGATCACACAGGACCTTAATAGCTCGGACCTTTGGAGCAGTTGTCGTTGTTGTTTTTCATTTCCTCTTTGGTACTTACCTTGTAGTCACCTTTTGTACTTGTGGATTTACTTTTGGAACATGCATGTGGGAATGGTTAATTTTTTTTTGGCTATACTCTTCTTTTACCTTGGTGTTGTTGAGTTTCCTCATCTCATCTCTCAATCTTATAAAACAAAAAGGGGTAATGCCTTCAATTTGTGAGAAATCTATATACCCTTGGTGCTATTCTCCACTCCGGGACCTATTGAAGGTGGGTTTTGGGGGTCATTATCTCTCTTTCAACTTAAATAAGGAAGGTCCTAACAATCTGCTGACCCTTCCCTTCTTTTGGTGAAGGCGGGTCATGAAAGAATGGTATCAAAGATGATGGTTGAGAGATAGGATGGAGTCTAGATTTAGGCACAGCGAGGATTGCATGGGATGGTAAGGCACCAGTGTTGGGAGACCTTGGCGCGTGAATTAGGCCAGGGAAGACCGGCTAGGACACGGGATTTTAGGGCCCTCCGTGATCCGATGCAAGGACTCTGGACCTACCGAACGACCATGTGAGGCCACACTGATTGAAGGGTAAAGACCCTAGGAAAGGTACATGCATCACAATGACTTGTGTTCTTGTGTTTCTGGGATGTCTTTGGAATTAAGAATAAATTAAATTTAAGATATTTAAGAATGATATTCTTCACTACTTGGGCTTAGGCATTCCTTGTTTACCTTGCAGCTATGGAACCTAGAAGGCGACCACGTGTGGTACAGGCGATCGAGGCCCCGGATACTACCTTGGACGATCGACAGAGAGCTGATCGAGAGGAAGAGGACGACCAGTGGCAGAAGACTCTTCGAGCCTTCCAACGACAGGCCCTCGAGAAGTATGAGGGCAACACCTCCGATATGAAGACGTAAGGCTGGCTAGAGGATCTAGTTATAGACATCTTCCTGATTCGGGCCCCGATCGAGTACTGGGTTCCTCTGGCCGTCAGCCAGATGTGGGGAGCGGCACGTCAGTGGTGGACGCTTTACCTGGGGGAGAGGAGAGATTCTGAGGTGACTTGGGTGGATTTATAAAGGGAGTTCCGGGCGGAATTCCTCTCCTCGACGATGAAGGCAGAAAAGAGGCAGGAACTACTCTCCCTCCAGTAGGGGAGTATGTCCGTGAGGGAGTTAGGGATCAAGTTCATGGACCTCCTATGTTTTTCTCCGGACCTATTTCCCGATGAAGAGTCTCGGGAAAGACATTTGGAGGAGGCACTCCGACCCTCCCTCCAGTATGTTGTTACCCCATTTACCATGCCGACTTACTCGGAGGTCCAGATGAAGGCCGAATTGGTGGAGAGGATGCATGATCCAGGAGGAGTGTCGCGAGAGGGGATCCAGTTGGGACCATCGAAGGGGAAGGCCGTCAGCACCAGGCCTCCAGCATCAGGACCCTCTAGGTTCCGACCCATAGGGAGGAGACCGCAACAGTTTCAGATTCGATCCCCCGGACCTCACCCTTTTCCTTCGGGCCCAGGACCGTAGTGCTTCATCTGTGGGAGCCCTGGGCATCTCCGGAGTCAGTTCTCTAACCGGGTGTAGTACAGCAGTGGCAGTCAGCCCCATCACCCGACCCAGCAGAAGCTTCCAGCCAGACCTTTCCAGCAGCAGGAGCAGGGATAGAGAGCTCCCGCACCTCCGAGGGCAGACGTAGGAGGAGGCCGACCTCAGGGTGCTCCACAAGGACCTCATCTAGGGCGTGGTCGGGGAGGTGGCTGACAGCCGAGGGGCTGGGGAGATGGGTGTGGATAGTTACATGCCGCAGAGGCGGCAGTTCCAATAGGGCCAGAGGTTGTTCGAGGTACGATCTGTCTGTTTAGCACTCTAGATTATGCCTTGTTCGATACTGGAGCATCAAACTCCTTTGTTGCACCCATACTAGCCCATTCCTTGGGTTTATATGCGGAGAGACTTCCAGTGCCCCTGGTGTTGAGCACACCAGTCGGAGGTCAGACCAACTTGTTGTTTGTTTGTCGAGGATGTAGACTGATGACAGGGCCACATCAGTCAGTTAGGGATCTTCTTCTGCTACAGATTCAGCCATACGATGTCATCCTAGGCATCAACTGGCTATTTTCTATGTGCGATGTCATCGACTGTTTTCGAAAAAGGGTGGTGTTCTCAGACTTGGACAACCGGCGTGTTACCTTCATCGGCGAGCGTAGCGGTCTGAAGGGAAACAGGAGAGAGGAACCTGTCCTCTCCTTGTTGACCGAGCTGACAGTGGAATCAGTAGATGCTGAAATGATGGAAGTGACAGAGATCTCCCATGAGTTTATGGACATCTTTCTTGAGGAGGTGACGACTCTACCCCCTCGACGTGATATCGAGTTCGGGATAGACCTTCAGCCCGGTGCTCGTCCAGTCTCGATGGCTCCTTACCGGATGGCACCGTCGGAGCTACGGGGGTTGCGGATACGAATTGACAATCTGATGAAGAGGGGTTATGTTAGTCCGAGTGCGTCACCGTGGGGTGCTCCGGTATTTTTTGCAAAGACGGCAGATGGTGGTCTTAGGTTGTGCATAGACTACAGGAGGCTGAATCAGGTTACGATCAAGAATCGCTACCCTATTCCAAGGATAGATGATCTTTTCGACCAGCTGAAAGGGGCAGGATGGTTCTTGAAGATTGACCTGCGGTCTGGGTACCACCGGCTGAGGGTGAAAGAGAGAGACATCTCGAAGACAATGTTCAGGTGCAGGTATAGACACTGCGAGTTCTTAGTCATGCCCTTCGGTGTTACGAACACCCCGGCTGTGTTCATGGGTCTTATGAAATCCATCTTCCGGGAGTACCTGGATCAGTTCGTGGTTGTGTTCATCGATGACATCCTGGTCTACTCTAGATCAGAGGAGGACCATGCAGAGCACCTAAGAACGGTTTTGGAGGTCCTCCGACAACACCATCTCTATGGGAAGTTGTCGAAATACATGTTCTGGACAAGATAAGTGCACTTCCTCGGGCACTTAGTGTCTGAGCAGGGGGTAGCGGTCGACCCATCAAAGGTTGAGGCAGCTGTTTTTTGGGAAGCACCCAAGAATGTGGTAGAAGTCCGATGTTTTCTCGGGCTGGCGGGTTACTACCAGAGATTTGTACCCAACTTCTCTCAAGTAGCAGCCCCTTTGACGAATCTGACCAAGAAAGACCAGGCTTTCGTATGGAGTGTGCAGTTCTAGTCAGCCTTCAGCTATCTGAAGGAGAAGTTGGTTAGTTCCCCAGTGCTGGGATTACTAGAAGAAGGAGCGGATTATGAGGTGTTCTTTGATCCTCCAGGACAGGGCATGGGGTGCGTGTTGATGCAGCGACAAGGGGTGATATCTTATAGGTCTAGGCAGCTGCATTCCCATGAGCGTAATTACTCCACCCATGACTTGGATCTTGCATCGGTCGTTTTTACGCTAATGTTATGGTGGCACTACTTCATCGGGGAACGCTTTTTGGTCTACACGGATCACAAAATCTTGAGGTACATCTTCTCCCAGCGGGACTTAAACTTGCGACAACAGGGATGGCTGGAGTTCCTCCAGGATTAGGACTTCGAGATATCTTATACTGAAGCGAAGGGCAATGTGGTGGATGATTCCTTGAGCAGGAGGATGTAGAAGGATGCGGTCTGAGAGTCGGCAGATGCCTAGAATGCAATGGAAGAGTTGGCTGCCTTACACATGGATGCAAATATGGATAGCGGCAGAGGCTGCCTATATCAGATGACAGTGCAGTCATCCCTGTTTCAGCAATTGGAGGAGTCTTAGTGGGGAGACCTAGAGTGTGATGTGATGCATGACCAATTTGACAAGGGAAATGCTCTGGAGGGATGGACAGAGGATGATCCTACCCAGAAGTTTTTTCAGAAAAGGTTGTTTGTCCCAGAGGCGATGCGCGGCAAGGTTCTCAGTGAGTTCCACAACTCACCCCTGGCGGTACACCCAGAAGTTTCCAAGATGTACCAGGGTTTGAAGAGGTAGTTTTGGTGGCCCGGAGTTAAGCGAGTGGTGGCAGAGTTTGTGGCCAAGTGCCTTCTGTGTCAGCAAGTGAAGGTTGAACATCGAGTTCCAGGCGGCCTACTACAGCCCCTAGATGTCCCCGAGTGGAAGTGGGATGACATCTCAATGGATTTCGTCAGGGGACTACCCAATGCCCAAGGGGGATACGATGCCATCTGGGTGGTAGTGGACATGTTGATGAAATCAGCTCACTTTCTGGCGATCAGGGAGTTGGGTACTGTGGATGCTTTGGCACAAAAGTACGTGGATGAGGTGATGAGGTTTCATGGAGTTCTGAGGTCTATAGTCTTGGATAGGGATGCACGGTTTACCTCGAGAGTCTGGAGAGGATTACAACATGCGTTTGACACCGAATTACGCCTTAGCACTGCTTTCCATCCCCAGACAGATGGACAAACATAGCGCACCATCCAGACCTTGGAGGATATGTTGCGAGCCTATGTTCTAGACTCTGGAGGATCATGGGTGCAGTACTTGCCTCTGGTAGAGTTTTCCTACAATAATAGCTACCACTCTACCATTGGCATGGACCCGTTTGAAGATTTGTATGGGAGACCATGTCGTTCGCCTGTGTGTTGGACTGAAGTAGGAGAGGCATGCATCCTTGGCCCGTAGGTGGTGCATAACACGACAGAGAAGGTTTAGCTCATACGAGAAAGGATGAAGGCGGAACAGGACCGACATAAGTCATATGCTGATACCAGGAGGAGGCCCTTGGAGTTTGAGGTTGGGGACCACGTGTTCTTGAAGGTCTCCCCTAGGCGTGGGCAGCGGAGGTTCGGCAAAGTGAGTAAGATTTCTCCCAGATTCATCGGACCCTTTGAAGTGTTGCGGTAGGTCGGAGAAGTGGCTTAGCAGCTAGCGTTGCCACCGCCGCTACTAAGGATACATGATGTCTTTAATGTGTCCTAGATCTGTCGGTATCTGCACGAAGATTCACATGTCCTTTATTGGGGTGAGCTGGACATCAAGGACGACGTGACCTTTGTGGTGAGGCCAGTGGTTATTGAGGATCACAGGGAGAAGGTGCTTCGCGGGAGAACCATCCCCTTGGTTCGTGTGTTGTGTAGACATGGTGGGCTTGAGGATAGTACGTGGGGGAGGGAAGCACAGATGCGTACCCAGTACCCAGAGTTGTTTTGAGTTTTGTTCCTTGTTGAACCTGTTGTGGTAGAACGTCATGTCTTTTGGCTATGAAATGTGCTGGTTTTCATTCCTCTGTTTGTGTGTGAAACTCCCTGGCTATGGGGAAGGAGAGAACCCGAACACTAATCAAGAAACATTAAGGTGGAAGTGATTAAACACGTGCGGGCGAGTCAGTGCCGCCCAAAGCGGATTATATCTTGACATTGGGGAGGAGACTCCCCAAACAACATGTCCGGGCAGTTTGGCATGGTATGTTGCTTGGTTCGTGACAGGAAGGTGTTATTAGTTAACGATGTGGTTCACTCATGAGAGGTATCTTTCGGGGTGGTTGTTCGGACCCACCCTTCCCTTGTGGGTTGTTTAAATTCACGAGGACAAGAATATATTGAGAGGTATCTGATGTGATGACACAGACTCTCTTGGTCATTACCATTACCAAAATCAGGGTCCTAAAGGAGTGGCATCTCGGTGAGACTGATCGGCACGACCGATCGGTGTCACCCGGCCTTGTTGAGTTGTTTCCAGTAGCGCTCCTTTTTCGCAAATAGGGTTTTAAACCCTATTCTGACCAGTTTAAGCGTGTTTTAAAGACTCTTAACACACATAATATATTTAATTAAATACTTAATCAATTCATGAGTCAGCTTAAACCACCTGACCCCTTTTAATGACGAGTGGAGCCGCGTGGTCAACCCATGAACCCTGCGCCTTACGCTGTTTCGTGTTTTCATTGCAACCGTCCTCGGCTCATATAAACAAAGGGTTAGCTGTGGTTCCTCTTTTCTCGATCATGGCTTTTCAGAAACAGATTCTGGTGCATCAGGCGCATCATTATCTGTAAAGTTATACTCCCGGCCTAGACGCCGATCGTCTATCAACAAGTAGTGAATTTCTCCTTTGCCTCTCTCTTTTGTGTATCATGCTGGGTGGGAGAGATTTTGATTCTGTAGAATTGGATAAACCAGACCTAATTAAAGATAATGAACGAATTCTATAAAGAAGAGGGGGTGTTGTGATCGTTGATGTTGTCTTATATTTTGATGTTGTTTCTTCTATGACCATCTTGTTGCGTTGTACTAGATTATGCCTTCTGAAAATCGAGGCCGTTTGTGGTCGTTGCTTGTGCACTAATGAACCCCTGCTGATGTTTTAAATGGCTTGTTGTGGTTGTAAACACCTGCTATGAAAAGAAATTGGTTAATCACTTATACCCAACTGAATAAATTGAAAGCACCAGGATCAATCATTTCTGTGCTAACCCCGGTCGAAATAGAATTGAAATCATGGAACGTGTATAATCTTTTAAATCCGAAAATACAGGATTGTCCTTTCTTAGTGCTAGTGGTAGAGTTTTGATGGTTTTCTCTTATGAGTCGATTGCTAGAGATGTGGGAGGGGATGGGATCCCGTGTTCTTTTATGCTTTCGGTGGTTATGAAACTAGGGAGGAGATCCCCTGTTGTTGTGGCTTCAGTGATTATGAGTTTTTAAGACCCGGTGGTTACTTGTTTATATCACGAATTGGGGTGGAATCCTCTGTTGTTGAGAACCGGGTGTGGAAGTTTCGGTTGATGTTTGACTATTTACTTTCCCGGACTTATGCCTATGCCTACTAGTTTCCCAGTGGTGCTTAAACATAAAAATTATCACTGAAATTCAAATAAGAATGGGACAAATGGGTTTGTTGGAGTGAGTCGTGACTCGGACTTGAGTGATGTTGTGATTTGTAGGCTGTCTGAAGAAAACCCTAGCTTGGTGAGTGCTTGTTACCTATATATCTATACTTGTAGCTTTGTGTTTCTTATTCGTGCTCCACCCAAGTTGAGAACTTAGTGCCGAACACCCCCATTTCATGGGGGAGGGTGTTTTTCCTAACACTATTCTTGGTGGCTGGTTATTATCTCCTTTTCTGCTCCCTTTCCCGGATAGCCCAAGCATCTTTAGGTAGGATGTGATGGCCTGAGGTCCATTATTATCCCACGAAACTTCGGGCGGGGTAGTGTGGTGGTTGGCCAGGTGTGTGCGGCAGGTGGTTTCCCATGTTTCTTCGGGATGAGGCCCAGGTGTCTTCAAGCATGGTAGTGGATTTCCTTTAGCCCAGGTTTCTTCGGGCATCATGGTGGTTGTTCTGGCCTAGGTGTTTGCAGGCATGGTTACATGTGACAGTTGAGGCCTAGGTGTGTGCGGGCATGATTCAGCAGTGGGATTGCATGCGGTTGAGGCCCAGGTCTGTGTGGGTGGGATTTCGGCAGTGGGACTGCGTGTGGTTGTGGCCCAGGTGTGTGCGGGCGGGTGTGGCATTGGGACTGCGATGAGAATGGCGGGATTGGTCTGATGCGTAGGATGTCTCAATAACGAGTGGGAAAGTGGCATGTGGCACCCAAACATCTATGTGCTCTTAATATACATATTACATGACTTTTCTTACTTGGGGAGTGTTCCTTGGTGAGGCATGGGGTGGATAGTTTTCCTTGTTAGGTGTTTGGTTTACTCTTTTTCTCACGAGACTTTAGTATGTTCCCCCACTTGTGCACGAGAGTCTTTGGTATTCCCTACTGAGTGTACTTGTATGCTCACCCTGCGTATATAAAACTACTTTCAGGTTTCTCGGAGGACTTCAGGGATCACATAGGACCTTACTAGGTCGGACCTTTGGAGCATTTGCAGTTGTTGTTTTTCATTTCCTCTTTGATACATACATTTTAGTCACCTTTTGTACTTGTGGCTTTACTTTTGGAACATGCATGTGTGAATATATTTTTTTTACTCTTCTTTTACCTTGGTGTTGTTGAGTTTCATCATCTCATCTCTCGATCTAATAAAACAAAAAGGGGTAATACCTTCCATTTGTGAGAAATTTCTATACCCTTGGTGCTAGTCGCCACTCCGGGACATTTGAAGGCGAGTTTCGGGGGTCATTATCTCTCCATCAACAAAAAGAAGGAAGGGTCTGGCAATCTGCTGACCCTTCCCTCCGTTTGGTGAAGGCAGGTTGTGACATATAATAACAATATAAATGATGATATAAAATATTAGAATTAATTCTAGTAGTAATTTCTTCCTTAATTGAAAGAAAAAACAAAATTGGAATATGAGAAGCACAAATTCAGACCCAATGTCTTTTTAGTATATTTTTGGTTATTGAAATTAATATCTTTCTTCCATAAAGAGGGTGATCACACTAAAATTTGTGATTATTTTAGAAAATATGAATTCATTATCACACTAAATATAATGCTAATACACCATTTAAGGTGAAGTGGAACTTTATGATCATATCCTATGATTAATTGGTTCTTTTTTAGTTTTATTTTAATTAATGAATCTTAGTGTGAATACCTGAACATTTGTTAAATATTTCTATGATTTATAAGTATTAGTGATAGGATGATTTATATTTTAAGGTGTTTTATAATCAATATCAAAAAAGAAAAAAAATAAATGTGGTCCTTTATCCACCATGGATATTACGATTATTTTCATAGAAATTCAAAAAAATGGAAAATTTGTTAATTGGAATTCTTACATGTATGGGTAACAACATGATATTTTAGAGAATATTTTTACACATAAATTTAACATCATAAGTAGACTTCATTACACACAACCTTTTGTGTAAATATTCCATGTTATACTATTAAGATATTATTCATTAATTTGATAGTTATATCTATGACATTAAATTTGCTGCAATGAATATAATTAATGAAATTATGAAAATTATATGTCATAAAAATTTATAAATATAATTAATTTGTAATCAATTTATTAAAAATTAGAATAAAAATCAATTGAAACAAAATGATTTTCTAAAATAAAATTTTTATTCATGAGTTTTGTTTTTATGTTAATAAATTAAATTAATAAATAATGGTAATTAATTTTAAAAAAAATTTATATTATATTAAATAAAATGTGTGAAAAATTATTTAATATTTTTTCTTATCAATTGATAAAACTAAATAGTATTTTCCGAATAAAACATTATTTTAAAAAACATTTACTCATATATTATATTATTATATTAAAATAATTACATAATATTTATTTGAAAATTTATTTAAAAACAATTATTCATTGTTTTGAATAAAAATTCACATATTATTGTCGAGTTAATTTTTATGAATTTTATAAAAATATTAATTTTTCTTTGAATCCTAAAAATTAAAACATTTTATTAAAAATAGACTTTAATTTTATTGAATATATATTGATCCATATTTTAATAAGTTTTTAAATGTAAAATTTATTATTTTATATTACTGTTAATCTAATTTATTCCATTGGATTCAATCTTATATCTATTTCTAATATAATAACATTTTTTATATATAAGAAAGTCTATTTGTAAGAATGTCGGGTATTGGGGGTTCTTGTGGGTTTTATTTTAAATTTAATACTTCCAAATCAATGATATGATAATGGTAAAATGGATGAATTTTTTTATCATAAAAATTTATATTTGTTAGTAATCTTAACAAAATGTTTATCATAATGAGTGGTAAATGTAGTAAAAATAAATTGTTGTGGTTAATGTTTAAATTAATTTAACTAGGGTTAAACCATATTATAAAGTATTTATTTACAATTAAAATATATAAATCCTATTGTATGGACATATTTTAAATTTATAATATCCCAAAATAGAATATAAAGTTATTTATAAACAATTTTCTTTTGAATTACTTCATTATTTTGTAATTTTTTGAAAATTTATTTCGGTGTCCCCTCGACACTTTTTAATGGAAACCGGTGTCCTCTAAAATTCACACTCCATGACGCATTTGGTACATCATGAAACTACAGAAATATATTTATTACTTACCTTAACACATAATGTAGGTCTTATTTTTATTTGTAATACCTTGAAATAATGATTTACACTCCAAACAAATGACGTAGAATGAATAACATGTATCATTTCTAAATGAGAAATTTTGATTTATATTTTATTAAAACAAATTAAATTATTATGAAAACAGTATTATATAAAAAAATAAATATTTATTATATATTTATATGTTATTTGGCTAATTTTAAAACCCACACCCATCACTACTTCAATAAAATATTGACTGAAACTGTTTATTGTGTAAGGCGAACTACCACCCCACATGAAGATATAATTCGTTTTCAAGAATATACAGGCAAAGTTGGATATAATTAGTTATAAAATTAATTTATGTAATATTTATAAAATAATTATACCTATTTAATTATAATATCACATCTAAATAACTATCATCAATCCATTTTCAAATTATAATTTTTCTCTATAGTACATGTGGACTACCGCCTCCACAAAATGATATTCTACATTTTACATTTTATACATATATGGATTTTAATAATGAAATATTTAATAAAATTATTTTATTTTTATGATATAAAATATTTTTTTGAATGGTAAGTAATTATATATCATTATTTCCTTCCATCCATAAAAAAAGGTAAATTCAGTTCTTTGTTATTATTTCCTACTTTCTCAGTGAACAATGTGATTCATTTTCGAATCTATCACTTTCGTGGATAAATATAAATATTTATTTAATTAATTTATATTATCATTATATAATTATTAAAAATTTTCAGATTTTGGAACTATAATCAATATATATGGACAAAATCGATAAAACCACACCATATATGAAAAACGAGATTTTTGACACCCGGATAAATGAAATTAATAACGAGGTTTTAATAAATTCAATGTAAAAATATAGAAATGAACAAATTATTTTATGATATATAATATATTAATTCAGGAATATCATAATGAAAAATAAAAATTAATTAAATATGTGGTTTGATCATTTATCAGTTAGGTCATATTTGAGGCAATGGATTTCATATCTATTTTATTTTTGTGGTATACATGAGAATATTCAACACTTTTTTCTTCGGTATAGTGCACATAAATAAAGATAGGGTATTTTATAATTATTAACATAAAAACTATGGGTTAAAAATAAAAATATATGGATATTTACTTCTTGTGGATTTGATTTGTAAATTACTAAATTTGTAAGGAATTTTTATCTCACTATTTTTATGTGGGACAAATACCATACACACCACTTGTTATTTTTTGGGGTATATATATTAAAAATGAATGTAAAATATGATTAATGTATTGAAATTTTTTAGATATATGCTTCCTTTATTATATCCTTCCTTCGTGAGGCTTATTAATATTTAATTACAAAAAGAATTAGTGGATATTCCACTCACTTTTATTCACGTGAGACTCATCCCTTATTCCCCACTAATTTATTTTATGTGTATTATAAACATATATTTAATGTATTGTACAATTATTTTTATTATATTTATTTTTATTTATATGACCATATAATATTCACTCTTTCATGGAGCATATAAATCAAAATTTAATAATGTTATATTGTATTTATGTTATAATATCATTTTTTTTCATAATAGTTTTTTATTATGAAACATATGATTAATTTTTTTATTATAACTATATAAAATATCATAATTTTTATTCCCCAATTCTTATTTATTTAGAAGATATTTTCCATTACTTTTTTTCATTATAATTACTAACAAGACGAAAATAAAATTCTTTGGAAGATGAACATTATTTATCGCCTCTCTTAAAAATTCATTCTCTTCCATGTCCATGTTCTCTAAAAATGATCTCAATAACATTGTAGTAGATAATAATAATATTATTATGATATTAATATAATAGTGTGATGTTTATAAAATGGTCTTAAATGACTATTTGTTTCATTCTCAAAATGCAGTACATTATTTATATTAATAAAAAATGTGATAGATTAATTTTATTTAAATTGTATAACATGAATAAAATATCCAACTATTAATTATTCTCAAATAATTGAATCACTATTTTTATTATTTTGAGTTAATATTAAATGAAAACATATTATCAAAATATTTTTTTAACATGATTTTTAAAAAACAATATTTTTTATGAAGAATGTTAGATTCAATTAGAAATTTGTAAGGATATTTTTTTTTATTTTTTAAATCAATGTAAATAACTAGTGGAATTATTTATGTCTTACATGGGATATGATATAGTGGTGAAATAATTATTCATTATTTATATGGTTAACATTTTTTACGATGATAATTTTATGAAACCGATTTATTTTAAATGCGAAAAAATATAATAGATTGATTAAATTGTTATTAAAAGTGATTTCTATGCACCAGTTAATATAAGATGATATAAATTATGATTAATGATTTTATTGAATAAACATATGCAGTTTTAATTATCAGATACATGGGACCATATTGGAATACACCTTGAATTCATAGAGAATTGTATTTAATATCATGCTATTATTATGAGAAATGAGTTAATGTTCTTGGTCCACTATGAGAAATATGTAAATTTTCATTATCTTTTATGGGAGTCTTGTTAATGTTCTTGAACCACTATCAGAAACATGTGTTGATCCATGATCCATTATATTGTTATGGTCTTATTATTATAGCATTACATATGGAATAATTTCTATAAATATGATGGTGCCACACATATTGGACATGAAAGTTTGTTTCAGGGTTGATTTATGAGGATTTTTATCAATTTTTATTCGTATATTTTAAAATGATAAGATTTAATTCCATAAAAATCATTTAATATCTATTATAGATTCATTATGAACATATTATGTTACACACATGATATCATACCATTATTATTATTTTATGAATTCAGATTATTTATATTTGATATCTTATTTGACTACTCTTATTGTGGATATAATCTCATCATTTATTATTCATCATTTCAGAATGTTATGAAGAAGTATTTTAAGAGAGTTTTAATAATTAATAGTACAAAATGAGAATATTTTAAATATATATTTATGATCATTCAAGAAATAATAACATTTTGTATATCATCTCTAAAAAAATAAACAATTATGATACTAGTCAGAGTATAAGGAATATCTATTGAATTTTAAAAAAAACACATAATAATTTGGTATAAAAATACATGGTCACTATATTTCATATCTCATAAAGGATTAGTTAACCATTAGAATAATGGATGGGAAAACAGTTGTAAGATTCATATTTTTATGTCAAATTATTTCAAAATATCCAAAATATTGTTGATATATAGAGAAAGTGGTTTCAAAATAAATATATCCACATAAAGATACTATAGGTGGATGTGGATCATGAATTTTTATACATATTGGTAAAAAATGTGAAGGGAGAATTGAGATTCGACTCAATAATTTTCTAGTGCTAGACAATGAGTGCTATACCACACCTATGATCACATTCCTGGGGGATATGTTTTTGAAATTCAAATACATCATATAAAAAATCATGAGGGATTTTAGTAGATGATGACCACAAATAAACTAGATTATTCTTAAGGGGTAGTTGGTTGAAAATATTCTTCCAGAATTTATAAATTCTATTTGATTATTTTTCATGATTAATCTCACAAGTTAATGGTTAAATCTATTGAAGGAAACAATTTATTTGAGGTAGTCCATGATTAAATTAGTATAGTAAATTAATTGAAATGACATATTAGTAACAGTATATGGGTAAAAGAATGAAAATGATTTGATTTGGTAAACCATATTTCATTTTGGAATATTTTTTATTGTTATGTTATGAAATAAATTCAAAAATACAGATTTGGTAAATGAGTATATATTACATGAATGTGATTATTATTTTATGAAATTCTATATTTATGATAAACGACTTTGTAATAATTTTAGATTTAATTAAATATATCATAAATTTCTAAATGAACTTGATTGAATAGGGATCATAATGGGATACCATTGGTAGGATATAACCCATGAAATAATCTCAATGGATGGAAGAAGATAAAGTTAATTCTATGAATTGATTGTATGAAAATAATAATAAATTTATATTGGATTGTTAAATCGTAAAAAAATAATAAAAAAAATAATTGAAGTTATAAGTTTGAAAAATGTTTTATAAAATCATTATTTTATAATGAATTTATTTAGAAAATATAGAGTAATATTGCAATTTTATTTAATATATCAAATTTGTATTCATAAGTAGATAATGAAAACATTTACAAATGTTTGTAATGGATAAAGAATATAATTAATAATAACTATGTACTGTTTAAAGGATAATTATAGAGACCCGAAGCTTGAAGTACATTGACATTACATTACATTTGCGGAATACTTAGTACATAACAAAAACACACACACAAGGATCATAATAGTTTAGTGTCTTTGGAAACTCGGAATATAATCTTCTAATCCTGTTGAAAGATCTTCAACATCTCCCATAACGATCTTCCTTTTTTTTATACCTAAAACCTTTCTTTATATCCTGGGGAAAAGAAACCATAAAAGGGTGAGATCAAATGATTAGTAAGGGTAAACAAAAGAAATATTAATCGCATCATAAGAACATAACATTTTGAAATTCTTAACCTGTAAAAGAGAGCATAATTTCATAACATGGGATAAATCATGGAAGTGAAATGTAATCACAATAAACATAACATAAAACATGAAACATTGTGGCATACACACATAATCATAGAGAATCATTTCTTGTTAGTCAAGACTCATTGCAAAGACTATCTTAGTGGACAAAGTCCATTTCTGAACCGAGTCACCCTCGTTTATAATCATTCATGAATGGTTAAAGTGGAGAATGAATCTCATCACGTCGTGGAGACGGTAGTCCGCACGTACGCACAAGCGATGATATCGTTCTCATGATCGTGGGACTATATTGGAGTGTATGTATACTATTTTAGAATCAATATCAGTTTAAAATAATAATATATAGTTATTATTTACACCATTATACCCATCCATGAAAGGTGGTGGTGGAAAATAGATTTCACCACGGCGTGGAGACGGTATTCCGTACGTACGCACGCGCGGTGATTTCGTTTTCCGTAGGACGGATATATGGTGAAATAGGATTGTTTCATACTTATAATAAAATATAAGTATATGAGTGATACTGATGTTATTACTTCATAATGAAACAACCTAATAAGAATAAGTGGAAGAAGAAATAATGGTGAAAGAATCGGTAACGGAAATTATATCTTCTTTGAAGCGCCTCTTTGAGACCTCCTCTTAGGGCAGTAAAATTGGTCTTTGAGGAAGAACACAACCTCTAGGATGTTTCTACGTAAGTGGAGAAGAGAATTTGTCCGGGGTTGGCCGAGTTTGAAGTTCAAAGTTGTGTGAGGAAGAGAGGGAGGAGGTGCCTTTTTATAAGGGAGGAGAGGGGCACCTTTGGAATAACTAAAAATATTATTTTATTATAATGTCATGTTCGGTTTTAAATAGCTCCAAATTGATTTATTTCGAGTCTAAGGTGGGGATGGGTCGAAATAGTCTCATTTAATAGAATTTAGACAAGTTTAGGTTCCTATTTTAACCTTATCAATTAGATTTAACTCTAAGTTATATAATTTAACTTTTACCGTGTCTTTTTGTTTTCTTACACTATATGGTTAATAAACTTACTATATCAAGCCAAATGAACCCCATGTTGTTTATTATTAATATATATAATCCTATATAAGTCATTTGGCCGATCCATAGATTTTTAGGAATAAAATAACAATTAATAATATGATATGTTTTTAAAAAACTATTATATGTCAATTTTGACACTATTTGGTACATGATTTTTATGAAATTCATAACAGAATGATAAGTTCAGAAAAAGTTACTTAAATCAACAATAACATGTCATATTAACATATAAAATTATTGTAAGTCATAAAAAGTCTCAAATTACATTTATTTGGGAATTTATAACATCAATTATGTCAATATTTCATTAAAAAGACAATTACTGCATCATCTTTGTGTCATATAAATGATAATTATTTAATCCCTAAAAATTCTAAATAAATTCCTATGATGTACGTAATTGTATTAGATTTCTGGAGACTATTCAGGTTCTAAGTTTCATGAATTTTATCACCAGATTAAAATTATTATACTTATAAAATTTAAGAAAGTGACAAGTTGTCACATTCTTTGGTTTTAATAATAAATAAATTATTTTAATTGAAAAAATTTAATTAAATGAATCTAATCTGACCCTTAGGTGATAGGAGTCGTCTTTTAGTCATCCAATAAGATTTTGACATTTGTTAGGGTAATTTTAAAATATTATATTTACCCTTAATTACTCGATTTACCTTTAACTATGGTAAATAAAATTTACTGTAGTTACTATTCATAATGCCCAAAAATAAAAAGTTGCCTATTAACATAATTTGGACCCACTGATTCCAAATATGGAATCCATTTTTCGAAATTCAATACACAAAAGATTAAAAAATTAAATTAAAATTTATCCCGTTGTCGATAGAAAACGGGTTTTTCTTTAAAACATTGCAAAAGATTGAATTGATTTAACCTACGAATTGAAGGTAAAATCAATGATAATGACATACATTATATTAAATGGTAAAAATATATTCTATTTATACTTTAAAACCATTCAATATTATAATTTAACCACATAAGTTATTATGATGAAAAAAGTTGTTTTTAATTAAAATATAGCGTGTTTTTACTATTCATTAAAATATGAAAGTTATCGGAAAAATATCAAAACTTTATCTAATGTAAATTTTTATATCCTGATTCAAAATAAGAATATTATTTTGTCAAATTTTACTTATAAACATGTCAAAAACTAGACTTAAAGTGGGTGTGCCATCAAAAGGCGGCAAAACTGCATTTTTTTTAAAATACTTATTTTACCTGAAAAATTTATTTTGTTCTTATACCATATTCTAGAAAATGTGTTAGATGAAAAATAATGTTATAAAATTCAAAATTTAGTTAACACTATTCATAACGGCTAGTTCATGACAATATTTTAATAATATATCGTTGTTTATTAAATCCCAGTATTGCGTACAACACACGCTATCGAAGAAGGTCGCGATTGCGTGTAATGCAAGCCAAGTCAGGGTTGCGTGGTGTGAAAGAATCCTTCATTGTTTCGTATAAAATAATCCAACCATATTTCATTTATACATTTAATATATATATATATATATATACTCAATGTTGCGTAGAATAACTATTATCAAAATTGTGTGTAACACGATCCAAGAATAGTGTTGCGTATACTGCAAGCTAATACGGTGTTACGTATAGCGCAAGGTAATCTTGGTGTAGAATACAACACGAGACATTAATGAAATTAAAAGAATATTTTTCATAAACTCTCGGGGTGTTACATTCTACCCCCCTTAAAATGAATTTCTCCCTCGAAATTCGTTGGGGTTATAAATGGTTTATTATTCGAAAGTTTCTTTAATGGAAACCCAAATCGTAAAAAAGAATACCAAAAACAATCTTTAAATAAAAAAGTATGAAACGTAACGGTTACCCAAATGAACTAATCACTGGGTTTCCACATAGGTTAAAATATGGATATGGAAGAGAAATCTAACCATCATGTTTTGATGGAGAGTGGTAGAGAACATGGCTATGGAAAAGCCAGCAATCACAAATCCATAAATTTGTGATGATCTAAGGTACCATCTGATTCATCAGATATAAGAGCACTAGGACAACATTTTTGGTTTTCAAGATCATTTCCCTAAAGTTGATGAAATTGGAATTAGAAGAAATACTTTCGTGATTTTGGTATAGTCTCACCGTTTGTCGTTATTTGGAAAATTTCCACTTTATCTCTTAATGAAATGAAGTTGAATTTGTCATTCGTGATGTGTTAGCAGATCATGTGATAGAATGATGGGTCATTCCATCTATCTCAAACAAAAGGTTAGAAAAGTTATCAAAAAATAAATAAGCCCATCTATAGTGAGATTCATCATATAGGGTTCCTAAAATAGACTTATACTTCATATATCATGCTGCGTAATATAATAAAATTAGTTTCTACTAAACAAGTACTTCCTGTAGGTCAGTGGTAGGAGATAAAGGCCAATCGCACTTCGGTTGTGGGTTCGATTCCCACAGCCTTGTTCGACGCGATGGGCTGTCGCCCGTCCTGCAGGTTGTCCTTTTTCTAAAACTATATTACTATAACATCCCATCAATAATATCTAAAAAAACGTCTATCCTTAAACAATACTAACTTATGTCCAATATAATCCATTCTAGTCTTTAGGCTTATCCATAATACTGTAGTCCATTCTCATAATATAGTGAAAACGATTACCAGAGATTTAATACCATCGTTGATCCCCATATATCATAAGATATGTCTTGTTGGTCACATTCCAAACATTCAAAGGCCTTAATCTTGTATTCTCTTGAATACCCATTGAACCATAGTGAAAAGTTGAATGCAGTTAAAATTTAACACTTTTCACATACCAAAATCCTCAAAATTCTATATACTCAAACCATGATATCACTTAGTCCTTATATCAATCATGAGATCATTAATACTGTTAAACATTTCGATTTCTCGTTTTTTCTTCATTATGCCCATATCATCTTATTTCCAAAAATATCTCAATCACTTTGAATACCACATTAGACCAATACATAAATATTCCAATACTTTATGATACAACATTATTTTGGAATCCCATTACAGAAACACTTTATCATTCCACCACATCATTGTCATATTCATCATCGCCAATGGTGATCAAATGTGACTTCCCTTTGTCCTTTTCCTTAAGTGGTTGCTCATGTCGATCATCACTAACCCTTGGATTAGGGAATTTGTTAGCATAATGACCTATTTACTTGCACTTGAAGCATTGAAGTGTTGGTGGTGCGTTCTCTGCAGTGTTTGCTTTATACAAATCATTAGAAACCCTTTTTCCATTACTTCGACACTCAGCTGCTCGATGACCTTATTTTCCTCACTTAAAACATTTTCTAGTCCCTTTAATACAATCTCCACCATGCTTCTTTCCACACATTGTTCATAAGGAAACATTCATCTTCTTTTCACCATTATTTTGAGAATTCTCCTTAAACTCCATCTTTCGTTTCTTGTCAAAACCATGAGATGGATATATAACACCAACATCCATTTCTACCTTGATAGCACAACACACAATTTATTCATAGCTACTGAAGTCTCTTATAGCTAATGCCCTTCGAAGACTTGGTTTTAAGCCACTAGAAAATCGATCAACTTTACTTTCAGGTTGGATGATAATGCCAGATTCATACCTTGAAAGTCTTGTAAAATTCGCTTCGTATATACCAACAGATTCATCATCTGTCTGCTTCAGCTCAAGAAACTCCTTTTCCATCATTGTTCGAAGAATAAGAGGGAAGTACTTACTGAAAAAAAAGTTCTTGAACTCGTCCCATTCCATGGACTAAATTTCATCTCTTGGCCTCGTATTCTTGATAAGATTCCACCATTGATCAGCTTCACCTTCCAAATGATATACTGCTAAGATAAATTTATCATGCTCAGAACATTGAAGAATGGAAAATATCTTTTCAGTGGTACTGATCCATTGTTCAGCAACAAGTGGATCAGAAGACCCACTGAATGAAGGTGGACGTTGCCTCATGAAGGACTCAATAGAATATTGTTCCCTTCTCTTCTCATTTGGAAGTCCAGAATGATTCATAGCTTGTGTAAGTATAGAAATATGATTTTGCACTCCATCTCCCATAACATTTGTTTGTTCAGGAGGGCAATCATTGCATTGTCCATTCCATTGATCATCACGGTTCCTTCGGGTTCCAGCCATCGTCTAAAACCCAAAAAGAATAGTGTGAGAGGCAAAAATCATGCTAGGGAAAACAACATAATAAAGGGGAAGTACCTTCAATATTTAACATCTTAGGTTTAATTCTATGATCGTTAGCATAATTCTAGTACTATAACCTATACGTATACTTAAACATAGGGACATTCCTAGACATACCTTAGAAATATCTCTAGGGATCTCACTAACGTTTTCGCATCCTAGTTTCCAAAGGTTGACTAAACCATTCCTCTGATACCAACTGTAGGGGTCTGGAATTACATCCAGTGGACAATAATTGATACCTATCAGGGCACTCCATGGGCGGCTACACCCCCTAGGCGGGACACACCACCATCCCCAGTGGCAGCCATTTCCTCATGAAGCCCTTGGGCGGAGAGCCATGCTTCATCCAACACTCACATGTGAGAGTTCCCAAGGATCGGATACATTCCTACCTCCTTTTCCTCTAAAACCAACTATATAGACCCAAATCTTGACGCACATTGACATTACATTACATTTTCGGAATACTTAGTACATAACAAAAAAAACACACAAGGATCGTAATAGTTTAGTGTCTTTAGAAACTCGGAATATAATCTTCTAATCCTGTTGAAAGATCTTCAACATATCCCATAAAGATCTTCCTTTTTTTATACCTAAAACTTTTCTTTATATCCTGGGGAAAAGAAAACATAAAAGGGTGAGCCCAAATGCTCAGTAGGGGTAAACAAAAGAAATATCAATAACATCATAAGAACATAAAATTTTGAAAATCTTAACCTGCAAAGGAGAGAATAATTTCATAACATGGGAAAAATCATGGTAGTGAAATGTAATCACAATAATCATAACATAAAACATGAAACATTGTGGAATACACATATAATCATAGAGAATCATTTCTTGTTAGTCAAGACTCATTTCCAAGACTATCTTAGTGGACAAAGTCCCTTTCTGAACCGAGTCACCCTCGTTTCAGTCCGGTTTCACTGAACTGGTATAACCTACCGATCCATCCATGTCTATCTCTTGAGATATAAAATCTTTACCCAATGCATTGGAGGGAGATATAGGTCCCACCCATCTCATAATGATACCATTCTTATGTGTGCCACAAAATCATAAATCATACATCATTGCATAACCCATGTAATAAAAATGGGATTCTTAAACAACACGACATCATAAAACAATTCTTATAAGATAAAGGAATTCATAAAAATATTTCCATCACAACATAATCAAATCCATGTAATAATAGGGATAGAAACAGAACCCTTTATTATCTTATATGGAAAATAATTTTGATAAAACACTTGAACTCCATTCGTGAGGAAAATATCCCTTCTACGTCAAAAACATTTTTTCCTTTCTTAACATGTCATAAAATTTTAAACTAAAAGATGTTGATTAAAAATAAACTTGAAAACATGTAAATGAATATTCTTGGAAATTTTGTTTTAAAAGTCCATTCATGCCGTATAAGTTAAAAAAAATTCTTCGTACTTTTGTCGGAAAAGTCAAAAAGTACCTCGTACGAAAAACGACAAAAGATTCCTTTCATATCTTTTACAAAAAACTTAACGAAGGGTAAAATTCGATATAAAATATTATAGAATGCTGGAAATAATATTACATATTGAGGGAACATGGATGTGGATGATAAAATACACCCCAGTAATTACGAAAGTAAAAACAATCTCAGATAAAAGTGAGATTGTGATATTTCCCTTACCTTAGGTCTGACTTGCTTTGTAAGTGTCTGAACCTTCTGTATAATGTTTTAAATAATGTTATTGACTTATTACAGAATTATATTCATTGTTATGTTATCATATATGGTTCACTTATGACTTTATATTACCCGTTCTTTTGTAAATTCGATGTTAAAGAGTGTTTTGGGTAAAATTGTTTCATTTGTCGTCCGTGTTTTGACATGTAATTATTCATATGATTACTTAGATCATGATTACTTAATTCTAGAATATAAAACATGATATATATATATATATATTCAGTTTATACATTTATATAATAAATCAGTAAATGGAAAGAAATACACCATTCATGGAGACGGTAGGCCGTACGTACGCATGAACGCTGTTTTTGTTTCCTTATTGAGTTGAACGGAATTAAGTAGATGACATACATATATATACACATAAATCCAGTATCATTATTATGTCATATATTTCCTGATTACTTATTATATATACTTTATAATCATTCATGAATGGTTAAAGTGGAGAATGAATCTCATCGCGTCGTGGAGACGGTAGTCCGTACGTACGCACGAGCGATGAAATCGTTCTCACGATCGTGGGACTGTATTGGAGTGTATGTATACTATTTCAGAATCAATATCACATTATAATAATAATATATAGTTATTATTTACACCATTATACCCATCCAAGTAATGTGGTGGTGGAAAATAGATTTCACCACGGCGTGGAGACGGTATTCTGTACGTACGCACGCGCGATGATTTCGTTTTCCATAGGATGGATAGATGGTGAAATAGGATTGTTTAATAATTATAATAACATATCAGTATATGATTGATACTGATGTTATTACTTCATAATGAAACAACCTAAGAAGAAGACGTGGAAGAAGAAATAAAGGTGAAAGAATCGGTAATGGAAATTACCTCTTCTTTGAAGCGCCTCTTTGAGACCTCCTCTTAGGGCACTAAAATTTCTATTTGAGGAAGACCATAACATCTAGGATGTTTCTAGGGAAGTTTATAAGATAATTTTTCAGGGGTTGGCCAAGCTTGAAGGCTCAAATTTGTGTGAGGAAGAGAGGGAGGAGGTGCCTTTTTAGAAGGGAGGAGAGGGGCACCTTTGGAATAAATAAAAATATTATTTTATTATAAAGTCAAGTTCGGTTTTAAATAGATCCAAATTGATTTATTTAGAGTCTAAGGTGGGGATGGGTCGCAATCATCTCATCCAATAGAATTTATACATGTTTAGATTCCTATTTTAACCTTATCAATTAGATTTAACTCTAAGTTAAATAATTTAACTTTTACCGTGTCTTTTTGTTTTCTTACACTATATGGTTAATAAAATTACTATATCAAGACAAAAGAACCCCAATTTGTTTATTATTAATATATATAATCTTATCTAATTCATTTGGCGGAACATTATATTTTTAGGAATAAAATAACAATTATTAATATAATATTAGTTTTAAAAACTATTTTATGTCAATTTTGACACTATTTGGTACATGATTTTTATGAAATTTATAACAGAATGATAAGTTCGAAAAAAGTTACTTAAATCAACAATACCATGTCATATTAACCTATAAAATTAGTGTAAGTCATAAAAAGTCTCAAATTACATTTATTTGGGCATTTATAACATCAATTATGTCAATATTTCATTAAAAAGACAATTACTGCATCATTCTTGTGTCATAATAAATGATAATTATTTAATCCCTAAAAATTATAAATAAATTCCTATGATTTAAATACTTGTATTAGATTTATGGAGACTATTAATGTTCTAAGTTTCATTAATTTTATCACCAAATTAAAATTATTATACTTATAAGATTTAAGAAAGTGACATGTTGTCACATTCTTTGGTTTTAATAATAATTAAATTATTTTCATTGCAAAAATTTAATTAAATGAATATAATCCGACCCTTAGGTGATATGGGTCGTATTTTAGTCATCCAATAATATTTTTACATTTTATAGGGTAATTTTAAAATATTATATTTACCCTTAATTACTAGATTTACCTTTAACTATGGTAAATAAAATTTACCGTAGTTACTATTCATAATGCACAAAAATAAAAACTAGCTTATTAACATAATTTGGACCCACTGATTCCAAATATGGAATCCATTTTTACAAATTAAATACAAAAAATATTCATAAATTAAATTAAAATTTATCCCGTTGTCGAAAGAAAATGGGTTTTTCTTTAAAACATTGCAAAAGATTGAATTGATTTAACCTACGAATTCAAGGTAAAATCAATGATAATGACATAAATTATATTAAATGGTAAAAATATATTCTATTTATACATTAAACCCATTCAATATTATAATTTAACCACATAATATATTACGATGAAAAATGTTGTTTTTAATTAAAATATACCGTGTTTTTACTATTCATTAAAATATGAAAGTTATCAGAAAAATATCAAAACATTACCTAATGTAAATTTTTATATCCTGATTCAAAAGAAGAATTTTATTTTGTCAAATTGAACTTATAAACATGTAAAAAACTAGATTTAAAGTGGGTGCGCCATAAAAAGGCGGAAAAAATGCATTTTTCGAAAAATACTTATTTTACCCGAAAAATTTATTTTGTTCTTATACCATGTTCTAGAAAATGTGTAAGATTAATAATAATGTTATAAAATTCAAAATTTAGTTAACAATATTCATAACGGCTAGTTCATGACAATATTATAATAATATATCGTTGTTTATTAAAACCCAGTATTGCGTACAACACACGCTATCGAGGAAGGTCGCGATTGCGTGTAATGCAAGCCAAGTCAGGGTTGCGTGTTGTGAAAGAATCCTTCATTGTTTCCTATAATAGAATCCAACCATATTTCATTTATACATTGAATATATATATATATATATATATATATATACTCAATGTTGCATAGAATAACTATTATCAAAATTGTGTGTAACACGATCCAAGAATAGTGTTGCGTATACTACAAGCTAATATGGAGTTGCGTATAGCGCAAGGTAATCTTGGTGTAGAATACAACACAATAAATTAATGAAATTAAAAGAATATTTTTCATAAACTCTCGGGGTGTTACATTCTACCCCCCTTAAAATGAATTTCTCCCTCAAAATTCGTTGGGTTTATAAATGGTTTACTATTCGAAAGTTTCTTTAATAGAAAACCACATCGTAAAAAGGAATACCAAAACCAATCTTTAAAAACAAAAGTATGAAACGTAACGGTTACCCAAATAAACTAATCACTGGGTTCCTACATAGGTTAAAATATGGATATGGAAGAGAAATCTAACCATCATGTTCTGATGGAGAGTGGTAGAGAACATGGCTATAGAAAAGCCAGCAATCACAAATCCATAAATTCGTGATGATCTAAGGTACCATCTGATTCATCAGATATAAGAGCACTAGGACAACATTTTTGGTTTTCAAGATCATTTCCCTAAAGTTGATGAAATTGGAATTAGAAGAAATACTTTCGTGATTTTGGTATAGTCTCACCGTCTGTCATTCTTTGGACAATTTCCACTTCATCTCTTAAATAAATGAAGTTGAATTTGTCATTCGTGATGTGTTAGCAGATCATGTGATAGAATGATGGGTCATTCCATCTTTCTCAAACAAAAGGTTAGAAAAGTTATCAAAAAATACATACGTCCATCTATGGTGAGATTCATCATATAGGGTTCCTAAAATGGACTTATACTTCATATATCATACTGAGTAATATAATAAAACTAGTTTCTACTAAACAGGGACTTCCTGTAGGTCAGTGGTAGGCGATAAAGGCCAGTCGCACTTCAGTTGTGGGTTCGATTCCCACAGCCTTGTCCGACGTGATGGGCTGTCGCCCGTCCTGCAGGTTGTCCTTTTTCTAAAACTATATTACTATAACATCCCATCAATAATATCGAAAAAAACTTCTATCCTTAAACAATACTAACATCTGTCCAACATAATCCATTCTAGTCTTTAGGATTATCCATAATACTGCAGTCCATTATCATAATATAGTGAAAATGATTAACAGAGATTTAATACCAACATTGATCCCCATATATCATAAGATATGTCTTGTTGGTCACATTCCAAACATTCAAAGGCCTTAATCATGTATTCTCTAGAATACCCATTGAACCATAGTGAAAAGTTGAATGCAGTTAAAAGTTAACACTTTTCACATACCAAAATCCTCAAAATTATATATACTCAAACCATGATATCACTTAGTCCTTATATCAATCATGATCTCATGAATACTGTTAAACATTTCATTTTCTCGTTTTCCCTTCATTATGCGCATATCATCTTATTTTCATAAATATCTCAATCACTTTGAATACCACATTAGACTAATACATAAATATTCCAATACATTATGATACAACATTATTTTGGAATCCCATTACATAAACACTTAATCATTCCACCACATCATTGTCATATTCAACATCGCCAATGGTGATCGCATGTGACTTCCCTTTGTCCTTTGCCTTAAGTGGTTTCTCATGTCGATCATCACTAACCCTTGGATTAGGTATTTTATTAGCATAATGACCCATTTCCTTGCACTTGAAGCATTGAAGTGTTGGTGGTGCGTTCTCGGAATTGTTTTCTTTATTCACATCATTAGAAACCCTTTTTCCATTACTTCGACACTCAGCTGCTCAATGACCTTCTTTTCCACACTTAAACATTTTCTAGTCCCTTTAAGACAATCTCCACCATGCTTCTTTCCACACTTTGTGCATAAGGAAACATTCATCTTCTTTTCACCATTATTTTGAAATTTCTCCTTAAACTCCATCTTTCATTTCTGGTCAAAACCAGGAGAAGGATATGTAACACCAACTTCCATTTCTACCTTGATAGCACAATAAACAAATTCTTCATAGCTAATGATGTCTCTTATATCTAATGCCCTTCGAATACTTGGTTTTAAGCCACTGAAAAATCGATCAACTTTACTTTCAGGTTGGATGATAATGCCAGATGCATACCTTGCAAGTCTTGTAAAAATCGCTTCGTATATAAAAACAGATTCATCATCCTTCTGCTTCAGCTCAAGAAACTCCTTTTCCATCTTTGTTCAAAGTATACGAGGGAAGTACTTACTGAAAAACAAGTTCTTGAACTCGTCCCATTCCATGGACTCAATTTCATCGCTTGGCCTCGTATTATTGATAAGAATCCACCATTGATCAGCTTCACCTTCCAAACGATATACTGCTAAGATGAATTTATCATGCTCAGAACATTGAAGAACTGAAAATATCTTTTCAGCGGTACTGATCCATTGTTCAGAAACAAGTGGATCAGACGACCCACTGAAAGAAGGTGGGCGTTGCCTCATGAAGGACTCAATAGAATATTGTTCCCTTCTCTGCTCATTTGGAAGTCCAGAATGATTCATATCTTGTGTAAGTATAGAAATAAGATTTTTCACTCCATCTCCCATAACATTTGTTTGTTCAGGAGGGAAATCATTGAATTGTCCATTTCATTGATCAACACGGTTCCTTCGGGTTCCAGCCATCGTCTAAAACCCAAAAAGAATAGTGTGAGAGGCAAAAATCATGCTAGGGAAAACAACATAATAAAGGAGAAGTACCTTCAATATCTAACATCTTAGGTTTAATTATATGATAGTTATCATAATTCTAGTACTATAAACTATACATATACTTAACCTTAGGGACATCCCTAGACATTCCTTAGAAATATCTCTAGGGATCTCACTAATGTTTTCGCATACTAGTTTCCAAAGATTGACTAAACCTTTCCCCTGATACCAACTGTAGCGGTCTGAAATTACTTCCAGTGGACTATAATTGATACCTATCAGGGCACTCCATTGGCGGCTACACCCCCTAGGCGGGACACACCACCATCCCCAGTGGCAGCCATTTCCTCATAAAGTCCTTGGGCGGAGAGCCATGCTTCGTCCAACGCTCACATGTGAGAGTTCCCAAAGATCGGATACATTCCTACCTCATTTGCCTCTAATACCAACTGTAGAGACCCGAAGCTTGACGTACATTGAAATTACATTACATTTGTGGAATACTTAGTACATAACAAAATCACACACACAAGGATCGTAATAGTGTAGTGTCTTTGGAAACTCGGAATATAATCTTCTAATCCTGTTGAAAGATCTTCAACATCTCCTATAAAGAACCTCCTTTTTTTTATACCTAAAACCATTCTTTATATCCTGGAGAAAAGAAAACATAAATGGGTGAGCTCAAATGCTCAGAAAGGGTAAACAAAAGAAATATCAATCACATCATAAGAACATAACATTTTGAAAATCATAACATGAAAAAGAGAGCATAATTTCATAACATGAGATAAATCATGGTAGTGAAATGTAATCACAATAATCATAACATAAAACATGAATCATTTTGGCATACACACATAATCATATAAAATCATTTCTTGTTAGTCAAGACTCATTGCCAAGACTATCTTAGTGGACAAAGTCCCTTTCTGAACCGAGTCACCCTCGTTTCAGTCCTGTTTCATTGAACTGGTATAACCTATCGTTCCAGCCATGTCTATCTCATGAGATATAAAATCTTTACCCAATGAATTGGAGGGAGATATAGGTCCCACCCATCTCATAATGATACCATTCTTATGTGTGCCACAAAATCATAAATCATACATCATTTCATAACCCATGTTATAAAAATGGGATTCTTAAACAACATGACATCATAAAACAATTCATATAAGATAAAGGAATTCATAAAAATATTTCCATCACAACATAATAAAATCCATGTAATAATAGGTATAGAAACAGAACTCTTTATTATCTTAGATGGAAAATAATTTTGATAAAACAATTGAACTCCATTCTTGAGGAAAATATCCCTTCTACGTCAAAAACATTTTTCCTTTCTTAACATGTCATACAATTTTAAACTAAAAGAAGTTGATTAAAAATAAACATGAAAACATGTAAATGAATATTCTTGGAAATTTTGTATTAAAGGTCCATTCATGCCGTATAATTTAAAAAAAAACATTCTTCGTACTTTTGTCAGAAAAGTCAAAAAGTACCTCGTACGAAAAACGACAAAAGATTCCATTAATATCTTTTACAAAAAACTTACCGAAGGGTAAAATTGGATATAAAATATTGTAGAAGGATGGAAATAAAATTACATATTGTGGGATCATGGATGTGGATGATAAAATACACCCCATTAATTACCAAAGTAAAAACAATCTCGGATAAAAGTGAGATTGTGATATTTCCCTTACCATAGGTCCTACTTGCTTTGTAAGTGTCCGAAAATCCTGTATAATGATTTAAATAATGTTATTGACTTATTCCAGAATCATATTCATTGTTATAATATCATATATGGTTCACTTATGACTTTATATTACCCGTTCTTTTGTAAATTCCATGTTAAAGAGCGTTTTGGGTAAAATTGTTTCATTTGTCGTCCGTGTTTTGACTTGTAATTATTCATATGATTACTTAGATCATGATTACATAATTCCAGAATATAAAACATTATATATATATATATATTCAGAATATACATATATAAAATAAATCAGTAAATGGAATGAAATACACCGTTCATGGAGACGGTAGGTTGTACGTACACATGAACACTGTTTTCGTTTCCTTATTGAGTTGAACGGAATTAAGTAGATGACATACATATATATACACATAAATCAAGTATCATTATTATTTCATATATTTCATGATTACTTATTATATATACTTTATAATCATTCATGAATGGTTAAAGTGGAGAATGAATCTCATCACGTCGTGGAGACGGTAGTCCGTACATACGCACGAGCGATGATATCATTCTCATGATCGTGGGACTGTATTGGAGTGTATGTATACTATTTCAGAATAAATATCACTTTAAAATAATAATATATAGTTATTATTTACATCATTATACCTATCCATGTAAGGTGGTGGAGGAAAATAGATTTCACCACGGTGTGGAGACGGTATTCCGTACGTACGCACGCGCGATGATTTCGTTTTCCGTAGGATGGATAGATGGTGAAATAGGATTGATTAATACTTATAATAATATATCAGTATATGAGTGATATTTATGTTATTACTTCATAATGAAACAACCTAAGAAGAAGAAGTGGAAAAAGAAATAAAGGTGAAAGAATCGGTAATGGAAATTACCTCTTCTTTGAAGCGCCTCTTTGAGACCTCCTCTTAGGGAACTAAAATTGGTCTTTGAGAAGGACCATAACCTCTAGGATGTTTCTAGGGAAGTGGAGAAGAGAATTTGGCAGGGGTTGGCCGATTTTGAAGGCTCAATGTTGTGTGAGGAAGAGAGGGAGGAGGTGCCCTTTTATAAGGGAGGAGAGGGGCACCTTTGGAATAACTAAAAATATTATTATATTATAAAGTAATGTTCAGTTTTAAATATCTCCAAATTTATTTATTTAGAGTCTAAGGTGGGGATGGGTCGAAATCCTCTCATCCAATAGAATTTAGACAAGTTTAGGTTCCTATTTTAACCATATCAATTAGATTTAACTCTAAGTTAAATAATTTAACTTTTACCGTGTCTTTTTTTTCTTACACTATATGGTTAATAAACATACTATATCATGCCAAAAAAACCCCAAGTTGTTTATTATTAATATATATAATCTTATCTATTTCATTTGGCCGAACCTTAGATTTTTAGGAATAAAATAACAATTAATAATATAATATTTGTTTTAAAAACTATTTTATATCAATTTTGACACTATTTGGTACATGATTTTTATGAAATTAATAACAAAACGATAAGTATGAACAAAGTTACTTAAATAAACAATAACATGTCATATTAACCTATAAAATTAGTTTAAGTCATAAAAAGTCTCAAATTATATTTATTTGGGCATTTATAACATCAATTATGTCAATATTTCATTAATAAGACAATTACTGCATCATCTCTGTGTCATAATAAATGATAATTATTTAATACCTAAAAATTCTAAATAAATTCTATGTTTCATGAATTTTATCACCAAATTAAAATTATTATACTTATAAGATTTAAGAAAGTGACATGTTGTCACATTCTTTGGTTTTAATAATAATTAAATTATTTTCATTGAAAAAATTTAATTAAATGAATATAATCCGACCCTTAGGTGATATGGGTCGTCTTTTAGTCATACAATAAGATTTTGACATTTGGTATGGTAATTTTAAAATATTATATTTACCTTTAATTACTCGATTTACCTTTAACAATGGTAAATAAAATTTACCGTAGTTACTATTCATAATGCCCAAAAATAAAAAGTATATTATTAACATAATTTGGACCCCCTGATTCCAAATATGGAATTCATTTTTCCAAATTCAATACACAAAAGATGCAGAAATTAAATTAAAATTTATCCCATTGTCGAAAGAAAACTAGTTTTTTTTAAAACATTGCAAAAGATTGAATTGATTTAACCTACGAATTCAAGGTAAAATCAATGCTAATGACATACATTATATTAAATGGTAAAAATATATTCTATTTATACTTTAAAACCATTCAATATTATAATTTAACCACATAAGATATTACGATGAAAATTGTAGTTTTTAATTAAAATATTTCGGGTTTTTACTATTCATTAATATATGAAAGTTATCAGAAAAATAACAAAACTTTATCTAATGTAAATTTTTATATCCTGATTCAAAAGAAGAATTTTATTTTGTCAAATTGAACTTATAAACATGTCCAAAACTATATTTAAAGTGGGTGTTCCATCAAAAGGCGGCAAAACTGCATTTTTTAAAAATACTTATTTTACCCGAAAAATTTATTTTCTTCTTATACCATGTTCTAGAAAATGTGTAAGATGAATAATAATGTTATAAAATTCAAAATTTAGTTAACACTATTCATAACAGCTAGTTTATGACAATATTATAATAATATATTAGTGTTTATTAAAACCCAGTATTGCATACAACACACGCTATCGAGGAAGGTCGCGATTGTGTGTAATGCAAGCCAAGTCAGGGTTGCATGTTGTGAAAGAATACTTCGTTGTTTAGTATAACATAATACAACCATATTTCATTTATACATTGAATATATATATATATATACTCAATGTTGCGTAGAATAACTACTATCAAAATTGTGTGTAACACGATCCAAGAATAGTGTTGCATATACTGCAAGCTAATACGGTGTTGCATATAGCGCAAGGTAATCTTGGTGTAGAATACAACACAAGACATCAATGAAATTAAAATAATATTTTTCAAAAACTCTCTAGGTGATACAATAATGATATGGAATATTTGAATGACACATTTGGAAAACTTTTATATGTGAAATTATAAAAAATAATTATTGGATTCATATTGTATATATATGGTATATTCATCTTGGAAGGACATGACATATTAATATGGTAACATACCTTATGCTTGTTATTATAAAATGAAATTTAAATACATATGATGAAGACTTGTAAATTCGTTATTGACACCTTGATTCTGTGGAATTTAAACACACATGGTGAGACCATTTTAAATGTATTGGAGCAGCCATGAACTAGTTAAATTATAAAATATCGTGATGTGATTGTAATTAAAATGTGTATATACATTCTTACAATGAAATCTGAAACCTGATATTGTAGGTGTGTGGTTGGGTATTGGTTTGAGGGTTTGATATGGTCCCCTTATTTTGTTATTAATAATTTGTATAATCTTGATACCTCCTCAATTACATCCGACACTAGTCAACGAAGTTATAACTATCTCCATAATTCATGATAGATCATGTAAATTTTTTATATTTATTATGCTATATCATATATGATATTTATATGTTTTATTCAAGAACATATTTTCCAAACTGGATAATTAGATATGTCATTGGATGTGTAATATGAAGGTGTTCTCACACACTACTCAATAAAGTGTACAAATGATTGTTTATTTTATTGGCTAGGTTGGATTGATAATGAGATATTAGGAAATTTCTAGGACTAAGGAAAAATTATATTTCTTTTATTATAATTATGTTCATTCAATAGGGTTTTCATTTATATTAGTTTCTACAAATGTTTTATTGTCTAACCACAAATGTTCAGAAAAACTTAATATAATGGGTTATGGTGGATTATTTAGTAGAAGAATTCCAGATATCATTTTAATTATTTTTTTTCAAGAAGATTAGTATGAATTATATTAATTTTTTATTATTTTATTCAAATATATATGGAAATATTCAACCTAAAATGGTATAAAATAATCATGATGTTAGCTGGGAGACTCTGGAATATGTGGTTTCACAATTTTGTTATACTAGAGACTCAATCCAACTGCATTTCAATGTGAATGAGGTTATGGACGTGATAAATTGGTATCAATTCCCTTTACTTTTGATTATTTTTATTCATTCGATATGTAGTAGTAAATGAATTATTAGAAAATGTAATGAAATATATTATTCATAATCAACACCCCCACATACAGGGATGTCTAAATTTCAAGCATTGGTAATAACATTAATGCTTTTCACTTTTAGTATTAATATATTTCACCTCAAGTGATTGAAATGATTTTAGGGTTTAAAGGTTATCTAATTTTCTCTCTCCTACAATATGGAAATCATCTCAGTTTTCATTAATTATAATTGTTCATGTAGGATTCACATTTATATACATGGTTTCCTATAGTAATTTACTAAATTATGATAATGGATTGTTATTAAATGTTTCAAAAAAAATAATATATTTCATTCCATATAATTTTATGGTGTATTTTTATAAAAAACATATTCTAAAAGTATGTAGGATTGTTATGTTATCAAATAAAATAATTTTTATGATGGATCATCAAAATAAAAATCTAGTTTCAACTATAAATGTTCATTCTTCTATAACATGAATTCATCAATTCAACTATTAGATCCACAATTGAGACAATTTAAAATAAATATAAATAGATAAATTTCTAAAACATTATCAAATATATTGATCATTATTATTATTATTTAGTAATTTATAGATCTTATTAAATCATTAAAAATGATTTCATCTATGACATGGAATTTTCATTTCATTTAATTATTAATTTTTAAAAAAAAATTAATGAAATATAGAAAAGTTTGGTATTAAGAAGACTATATATTTGATTGCAGCCAATTATAAGGGTAGTTCCATAAATTGATATGTCATGTGATATTTGGGATCCCAATCGTATGTGATTTGGGAAATATTGGTGAGTGAGACTATAATTTATTTTCTAATCTATAATATTCATAATTTTGATTGTTACATTTTCTGATGAGGCTCATAGTGAAAATGAACATATTTTCAGAATTTGTAAAAATGTATAGTCATTATGAAATGGTGAAAAATTCATTATAATATGGTTTGTATATAATTGAATAATTTTTTGTCGGTTTTGAATTTAATTATGATTGTTGACTTTGAGAATTTTGATATTATGTGACTATTTATTACATTTGGGGATTTGTTCTAGACCTAAGAGTGTAATGTATATACTATAATCGTATATGATGTTTTCATAAATAATAATTATTGATACATATACCCTAATAGGGCAGTTAGTGTGATTAGAATTTAAGTGGGACTCCATCAGAATTTCTGAACATGGGTTACCCGATTTATTTAGAAACTACAGAACTGGATTCAGGAAGGGCATGTGGATATAATGAAAAAAATTTCATATTAAGAAATGTTTTTATGGAATAGTATATTTTGTTCATTTATCTATTTATTAGTAATATAATTTATAATATTACGGTCCTTTTTGACTTTATATAGTTGAAATAATAGAGTGTGGTGTGTCTGTAGAAGCATTTAGTTAAAGAATGTAACTTGGGTTATTGATGGCCGTATTAATTCCAACATCATGGGGAGATTAAATTGGGTTTTGAAATGAATATTTTTTTCTCTCAATATGATAAGATATTGTTGTATATGCATAGGTAGTGGCTAATGCTCATGATCATATATTTTATGAGAAATGACTTGTTGAGATTTTAGACAAGTCCTTGTGATAGGGTCTCAATTGGGTTTTTAGGTGTCAATAAATGTGGAAATCCTTGAGGAAATCAGGCATTGGGGATGTTTTTTTCATTTAATTTTATTATTTTTCTGTTACAAAGAGAACTCCAATTATGTTTAATTTTTTTTGAGGATGTTCATGTTGATTATGTGTTGTAGTAGTTGGGTTTTTGATATCCGAAATGTGAAATGAATGGTTCGGTTGTGGATCACTTTATTTTTTAGGAAATCAATAAATGAAATGATTTTATCACATTGGTAAGCTCATGTTTTTGGATTTATTAGAGGTCATTAATGGGGTGATAATTATATTTAGAGTAATGGATCCTCATAGATAAAGGATATTATGGTGTTGTAAGAGACACTCACATGGATAGAATCCAATGGATTGTATTTCTAAAAGATGAATCAAATTTGGTGGCTGGTGATAAAATGGAGGTGTGGGATGTGGTATAATGGAATTTTATATCTTCAAATATCTCATGTTATAGGGTTTTGACATTGATGAAATTTTTTTGGTAGGAGGTACAGAAATGTTTATTATGATACAAACTAAGATACTACTCTCAATGGGTTGTATATGGATATCTATAAGGATGATAGTGTACCATTCTATGTATTAGGGTAAGAAAATAAATCTAGATGATATTTACTCAAAATTTGTTCATGAGTTACTGGGTAAAATGGAAGATTGTAGTTGGTGATGTTTTATGTTGTTATTTTGGTGTGATCAAGGTTAATTATATAAGGTCATAGTCTCTTGTAATAGATGTAGGGTGGAACATGGAAATTTATTTTTTTATATAGTTGTGATGAAGATATGCCTATTTTTTGGATTATTGAATCGATCATTTGGGTACAATCAAATGTGGGTAAGATCATAGATATAGTAAAACATGTCAGTTGATGGTCATAATGACAATGGGATGTCATTGTAATTTTGGAATTATATTTATTTGGTTTTTTGAATAATACATTATAATAATTTTTATGTTTTCTAATGTCTAACTACTACTAATTTTCCATGGTGGTATAGTCCGGATTCAGATACGTGGTTCATCAGTTCTAAATATATTTCATGAAAAAAATTTATAATTGACTATAAAATTTTAAAATGAATCAAATATATTATTTTTTTCCTATGGTTAGAGTGATTGGTGGTTCGTTTGATTCCTTATGGATCTGGATAATCATGATTTGAAAATTTTATTTCATATTAGTGGGTGCAACTGAGTTCTTTTTTGGATGGTTGATTAGAGGATGAATGACCAGTTATATATTTTTTATTAGCCATGGTATGGTTATGATTCCATTGGATGATTCCTTAGAATTTTTTTTGTTTTGATAGTTGTCCGAATTGGTTGGTATGATAGTAGTGTTGATTATTCAGTCATATTTATAGTTATATTGCTGGTAATACCATATGATTGATGGTGAATTAGTAAATGGTTTTCTGGGGAGGTGGTTGTGAATTATTTTGGTGGTTTATATATGTCTTAATAGAATTTTTATTTGACTGTGTTGTAAATACCACATGTTATGTGTAGTACATGTAATTATACAACTTGTTCTTAGGATTTCATAATTTAGGAATTCCAGGTGAAATGTAGAATCATGGCATATGTATTTGAAATGATTAGATATATGATACATTGTTGGTATTTTTTGAGAAATATGGATGGTTGTGATGTATTATCATAACCATAACTAGTGGGGGGATAGTGAATTAGTATTGTTTCTGTCATGTCTCATATGAAGCATTTATCTTCATAGACTCTTAATCTCGAAAACATTTTTATTTTACCAATACATGCTGAATCATTACATATCGATGTCATTAATAAATTGAGTTTGAAGTATTTTACTTTGCATTCTAATAGGATTCACTAAGTAAAATGAATTATCTTGATCAAAATGAAGGGATGATGGTACCCATGTATTTATATTTGTTAATGTATGTGTTTTTTATGGGGAAGGAACATGTTTTTTGGAATTTTCCAAAAGGAGTATTGGTTATTATTTAGTAAAAAACACATTGATGATCTTTTATATGTGGTGGAGGCTATAAGATCCACATTGACCAAGAGTAATTTAAAATTATATTTTTTTTCGAATAGTGTAATGACATTTTTGGGTTATGTTCTTGGTGTCAATTAGTGGATTTTAGGGAAATTTTGGATTTTCTGTATCAATGGGTCTTGTGAGGATAATACCTATAACATAAAATTATATTTGATGTCCACCAATATGATTGATAGGGGACATTACAATTCCAATGAGTTTATAATAATACTTATATATCTATATGTATCATTAACTAGCATACAATAATAGACCTCCCATAAATTATTTAAATCAGTGATGAATCATAATTTCAATAATTCACACACCATTATGACTATGAATGGAATTTATCTCCCTTAAATAACCAAAAACATTACACTTACACACCTCCATATCTTCGGCTAACCATTTAAGATCACCAATTAAACATCCTCATTTGGTGTATTTTATATTGTGTTTTTAATCCATAGGTGAGGTTATGGACCTATTTCATATTCATCATCATTTTTCTCATTAACAAGATATATGTTTCCATTAATTCTTGATATTACATATTTTCCATGTCCTTTTTCTTCTTATTTATTCAAAACCATTTTCTCACAAATGAAATGAAGTTATTTAGTGATTATACTACTATAATAAATTTTTAGGTAGTGTTTATATTAATATCATAGAATTACATCATTAATTATGTTGTTCACTATGAATTTTTTTAAAATTTTCTATATGTGGCCATAATTTAATTGGATAATTTATTTTTTATTTAATTTATATATTCTCATTACAACGTGTCAACTAAATTCTATATTATGTGATCCCTTTAGTATTTCATGGTTATGTGGTTATTAAGGAATCAATTATTATAGTTAGTATGCAAGAAAAGAATGTTAGATAGTGGAGATGGGTTATGTAATATTTTTTTATATGAGTTCGTGGACTATATTTTATGTTCCAATGTCAATAGACATTATTCAATGAACTAATATCAGGGAAATTAAAATTAAATATTATAGGATGTGACTTGAATATAATTTCTAACTTCTAATATGTACAATTGGTTTCTAATTCATTTGTCATGATTATGTGTTTCTTAAAATATCCATTTAATAGGTTAATACTCCTATATAAAATATGATCCCAAGGGATTCCATATTTAAAAAGTAACAACATAATTGGTCTAATAATAAGGTAAATTTTACGTGACATTCATAAAACGATGTGTAATATTATGATATGACATTGATATTTTATAGTAAATGATAAATAAATTTATTTTTTCCAAAATGGTTAAGGTAGTCATGAATTGAAATTATTTATACTAAAATGGAAGTGTAGTTTTGATATGTAAACCGATAATTTAAATTGATATAAGAATATTTTGATGTTAGAATCAATTGGTGATAGAATTTTGTATTTTCAAAATATAAATGGTGAGGAATAATGAGTGTTTTCAATGGAAAAATCGTTAAATATTAATCAATGAATAGTCGGTAAGTGAAAAATTAAAAAATTGTATTTTATCAATATGGATAGTTTTTCAAATTAAATTACTAAATGATATTATGAGAGTATTAATATAATAGAATATTAAACATTAATTTTATGGTATTGCTATATTGATATAATTAATTTCATTATAGAGGTCATAAAATATTGATATTTTATATTTCTTTAATAATTTCTTGATACAATGAAATGTTAACAGTCATAGTGAGGTGGTGTAAATTCACTATAGAGGTCTAGATACTCTAAAATTTAAATTCATTATCAACTTTCATATAAATAATATTTGATTGATCATAATTATATGAAATTATAAATTGACATGTAGTTGATGTGATAAAAATATGTAGATAGATTTATTTATATATGTCCCACAATGAAGGAAGAAAATATTTTTTTTCTGATTGGTTATCAAGAAGGACAATGGCCACTTATGGTGTAAGATATGGTGGTAATTGTCCTGATATATTCTCATAGGAATGCTGAATTGGATGAGTTGTGTATTACACACATAAATTTCAAAGTGGGTCCCTATCATCGTTGTTTTTTATTATTTTAATTTTTTAAACATTATTTATTTCACATCCAAATACACATCTATTACAGAAATGATATTATTGGATTCTATTGGTGGTGACAATCTAAGTTGTACAAACACCTTCCATACACCACAAGATAGATCATGAGAACAATTTGTGTTATTAGGTCTCGATAAATGTATAATTGTGACGCTTAGTGATTATCTTGGCTAGCTAGGATGGATTGGTAGAGTTTTGGATCATAACATGACTGATGATTTGTTTTGTGGTTCTCAAAAATTTGGACTTTTATTTTGGTATTTACCAAGGGACCTCAGGAATTTATATCACTCACAATGTTTATTGAACAATTTAAATGATAAATCATGGGATGTGATTATTTTTTTATTGACAATCCTATAAATTGATTTCATATTTTTTATCTATATGTTTTATATTATTGTTATTTTTAACACTATTCCTATACTCTGATACAAGCATATAGACTCAAAAATATAAAACAATATATCATAAATACAATTGTGTAGCCTCTTTTATACAGTATGGTTTTTCTGAGGAAACTTTTTTAGACTCTTTAGTAACTACTCTATGTGAATTGGGTTGGGGGCCAAAAAATTGAATTCCTTATAAAATAATTATAAATTTGATTTTTTTCATGGTACCTAACAACAGATTTATTGATTCCATATATATGAATACATATCAATCCATTTACAAGGTACCAATCTATGATTAAATAATATGATATACCATTTCCCTTATTAAATCTAAAAAACTATGAAATTTCATGTGAAAAATTCATAGAAGACATTAAATCCTTGAATAAATTTTAATCCTTATTAAATGGAAAAATCTATTAAATTATCCATTATGTGTCACTGGTTGCACAAAAATGTTATCCTAAACCATAGGACTACATAGATGTGAAAAGGATGATAAAATCCTTTCAATAATTCAAGGAGACCATAAATATCATGTAAATATTTTTTTTCTATATCATAATTAATTATATTCCATTTTACCAATAAGTATTCACGGGAGACCAAATATACATTTGTAACCCATATTCTATTAAAATCTCAAAAAACTCAAAAAACTCTAGTGAGTCACATGATTTATTCTTTAGTGACCTCAATCTTTATCATAAATCATTAATAACTTCTAGAAAAATGATAATGTTATGTGATCCTATGGACTTTTCAAGAGACCAATAATCAAACTATATAATACAATCCTTCATATTACCATTAAACATTATAGAATCCTTTAGTCCTCCTCAAATACCATATAACCAATCATACATGTTACGAAATCATGGATAACCTAAAAATATTGAATAAGACATTATGTAAACAATATTGAATTTTAATAATAATAGAACAAATATAAAATCCTAGATCATAGGAAAATCAACTGTATTATTATGTTCTGCTTAGAGAAAATTAATCCAAACAAACCACATTATCTTCCTTACTTCCATAAATTCATACCCATAATTCCCATTGTGTGAAATTAAATCATAGTTTAACCCATATTCATTCATAGATGGATCAAAAAACACATATATTATTATTTAAATTTGTAATATCACAACATTCATAAATGTATCAATTAATTAATATATTTCATAAAACACAAGTGTTCCCCTAAATCTACAAGATATACCTAAAAAATCAACATACAAATTATACCTTCCTCGATAGAATGAAATTGTCATGTTTCTTTATCAAGACTCATTAAAATTCAAAAAAAAAATTACATCCATTTACATGAGTCCGAGAATGGAATTAAATTCTGTATAACTATCTCATATTGAGTAATTCTGAGAAATAACTATCTACATCAAGCTACAATATTCCCTATTATGGGATGATTTATTCCAATTTAATGTTTATCTAAACACTTAAAAATTAAATCAATGTATCCATAATTTGTACCATTCTAACCCCTATAGTAATGGATAATGGGGATATATTTTTTTAACATATTGCTAATTTTTTAATGGATTCCACAATTAAAATTTGTTTCATCATGTTATGACTCAATCTATCATCCTATTTTTCATTCTATCAAATGTTTAAAAGAGATCGCAACATTAGATGATAGGTTCACAACAAAAGCCTTCTGAAAATTATCAAAATAATAAATAACTCATGTTTTTTACACTACTCTTAAATTCATGATATCATTGAATAAATTTATATTTCATTGATTTGAAATAATATTTTTATCAACCTAAATTTATTAATATTATTTGTTATGAAAATAAAAATTTAAGTGGTCTAGTATAAAACCAAAAAATGATCGTGAAAATTAATAAAACTAAACAACAATATAACATTCCCAAATTTAGATTCAGTTATGAATATTTGGATATACTATTTAATAACCTATAATAATTAAATATAAAATTATGTATCCTTCTTGAATAAGATAACATGTTTCCTTATTAATGGGTTTTTCTATTTGGGAATATGAGAGAAACTACTCCCCCTAATTAGAGAAAGATACTTCTATAAAATGTATCTAACAACATTATCTATATGATAATGATTTTATTCTTCAATATTTCTATAGAATTAATATATTATATCATAATATAAATCAATATTAAAATTATACATGTCAAAAGCTGAAAATAAAACATCCTTTTTAGATATTAATCATTCAGAACTATATCTCATTAGGATTGATGAGTATATCCACTCATATTTTTCAACTTCCCCTTAGGTAAGATAAAAATCAATTCGTTGAGAAATGGGATTTTAATTTTCCATTAACATTACAATTCGATCAAATATTATTTTATTCTTTTATAAGAATGTTGATGAGTAAATAATTGAATGTTTAACTATAACAGGTAACCCTTAAAATAATATTCTCTACATCATTTTTTATATGTTGTGGTTTCACATACAATATATAGATATCATTACAAGTCGCCATTATTTTTCTATAATTTTTCACATGTGCATAACATCTATTCCTGTAACCATCCATTTAAACAACCATTTTACTCTAGTCCAAAGGGAGGTCCTTATTATCCTCATTCCATGGGTTAGAGTCCCTATACATATTATATTCAATCAAACATCACTATAAAATTATTTAAATTAGTTTATTTACATATAATTATATTATATTTATATTCTACATCACTTTATCCAATATAATGAATAAATAAATATGGATTCCCTACATAATATTTATTATTTGTTTTTGATTGTATCTTCCCTAAATTCATTCCATGTAATAAGATTAAAATAGATTACTTCTTTTCAAACCCAATCAAAAATTAGAAAAATAATTCTCTTCCACTATATTCAACCCCTATCATTTGGATTCTTTTGAAGGAACTGTATCATAAAACATTCCTTTATTAAAATAATTTGACAACATACACACCAATGTTGTTTATCTAATATTTCCTATAGTACCCCAATAACATTTTTTAGAGATCCAAATTCACTTCCACTAGAGTATATACTTGAACAATTTTATATTGGGACATTCTGATTTATCCGTTCTTATTTCTAGAATTCGTTCATGAATAATTTTTCCTATGTGCCCTTATTCATTTTACTTATAAGTCATCATTTTCATTTAAATAATAACCCTTTTTGGAATTCCATTCTCATACTATAATACTTCACCAATTAAAAATTATTCTTCAATCATTCATGGAATTCAATGGATGTCCCACCCAAAACAAGCTTCATTTTTGGGGTGTTTTATGAAGCACCTACATAAAGATATATGGTCCCAAATATATTATAACTTCAAAATTGATTATTATATTTATTTGTTGAGTATTAACTATTTATTTTAATACCAAAACGGTGTTTAGATATCTTGAAATCTATCCCAATGCTTGAATCAATTCATCAGTACCTTGAAAAACTACTATAGATGGTTACACTACCGTTGAGAAAGAATAAAAATAATAACTCAAGTGATTTTCAAATACATTATTATTATTTGGATCCATTGAAATCTCATTTGGTTGATTTTCCCTACTTCTGGTCACCGATTAATATGTACAAATATTAAGTCAACTCAGATTCATGCAGTATTAATAACATAAAACCTACTATAATCATACCAAATCAGTTCTATATATCAATAGGTAGTTAAAAAAATACTATTATTGTAAAATGAAATATATAAATACATATAGTACTATTAAATTTCTATCAATATTTATTAAACAAGGAAATTATAAGAATCATTTTCAAATGATAATAATGATGTTATTGTGTATCAAATTGCTTTTAACATACAATTAAAATTATTCAAGTGTCCAAAAAGTTCTCAAAAACATTTGATGAATTTATAAATAAAAATATAAAATAAAAATATGAATTAGTACCTAGAAAATATTTTATATAGAATTAATGAACTTGTGAAAATAAATGTTTATATAAGAAGAATGAACTAAATTTCATCTATGTGTGTTATAGCATTGGATAATATATATGGGTGTAATCTAAAACCATTAAGTGGTTCAAGTTGTGATGATGATATATAATTATAAAGGATTAAAACTCCATTAACCAAAATAAAAATATGATTAAATTGTGGAGGTATTTAATCTATTGAATTCACTGGTTGAAGCATGACATTAGGGACAAAAAATTAATAGATTAATAATTGTTGAGAATTATATGCTCAGGAGACATGAATGGATTAAATTCCCTAGGGCTTGACATGGAAGATAAATATAGAGTCCCCCACATATGGTGTAACATACATATGTGGTGGAAATCAAATATAGTAAATAATGAAGCTATGAACTGGAAGGAAATGTGTAATATGTGTCCCCCAATATTATATATTTTAGTTGATTATTTTTTTGACATAAGATTATTTTAATTAATTATTTAATTATTAAGTCATTCATCCTCAGAAATATGATTAATTGGAAGGTAATTACATATATTTTATATTGTATAATTTTGATCTTTTAAATAAATAAAACCAATTTTGTGATTTATAATGTATTGAATCATATTCATTTTATACTAGAAGAGTTAATATATAGATGATCATTATGGAATATATATATTTGAAAGAGGGTATGAGAGCACGAAATCAACTCCCATGTTGTTCGGTATTCTCTATTTCTCATATTATTCGTCAAAATAAACATCGATTCCTATATTTTTCATTTGTCTCTTTCTTATAGTAGTTTTTAGGTTGGAATACATAAGATGTTCCATGAGAACTAGATTTGATCCCTTAATAACTATTGGAATCACATACAGTGTGTATTGACATCCCTTCTGTGTGGACACATTCTCCACGAATTCTCCAAAGAATAATGTTTTTTTTTATTTTACAATGTTAATGATTACTTTATTGAATATATGTATATTATTTTGATTTTATAGTTGTGATCTTGAGACCAGTATGTTTAAATTATTTTTTATATACTTATAATAGAATATATAAGAAGGATGGGGTATAAATGAATTAACAACCAAATTTATACAAAAAATTAAATTGTGTTTAATAAAATAATTTCATAACCCATATTATAATAAGATAAAAATAATAATAAAATGTAAACAAAAGGTTAAATTTTACAAAGAAAAAATAATTATTAAAAACCAAATTTTAATTTATTTTAAAATAGAATAATTTCAATTATCCACATCAAAATAAATATTATATATCCAATCTGTCACTTTCTATTTCATAAATCACATGAAAATAATTTCCCTCTTTTAAAGAAAGAGAATCAATATATAGTACATGAATAATGATTCTAATATTATAAATAAAAACATCATAAAAATCCATCCTAAAAAAATTGTATTATTTCTTAAATATGTTTCAACATAAAGTTATAAATCAAAAATGTAAATAATTATATTCCAATGAATACCTTAAAATTTTCCATAGAACAAAAACAATATATGGATGGGCCATTTTTATGAACCAACCAGTATTGAACCCAAACAGGTAACCTGAGTCATCCTGAGATAAGGCCCAAAGGAGTTCTAGTTCCTCTAGGGATGTAAAACGGATCAGGGAATCAATAGAGAATCAAAGATAATGATATAGCCTAATAAAAGAAATTGAATTGTGGAAAATAAACATAAAACCCCAAGAAAATGTAGTTGTCAAACAGAACAACATTTATACGAACACTATAAAAAAATAAATAGAAAACCCCACAATGAATCTGATGACTACAAACTCTTTGGGGTTACCTTATAGTCATTCTATGATACCAAAGCCAACCATCACAGACAATGATATATAATGAGGTGAAACGTAGAAAAAAATCTAAAAAGAATGAAATATGAGATTGAGTATAATAACACAATAGGAATTCTCAAACATTTTATTCCAAATTTCTTCCATACAAATTATAGAAACATATATCTCAGGATTAAAATACAATTAATAATACAAGTATTTTCCAACACACAATCACCTTTAATCCAAATACATATCATTTCCCATTTTCCATTCAAATTTATAATTTTTAATGTAGAAGTCATCATCATCCACAAGGGATAACATATGGATTTCAATTTAAAAGGGTTTATGTGAGTGAAAAACAATTTCTAGACAATTTCTATAATCTTTTGGAAACCAATTCATCACTATTAAAAATTATTAAACAACACAAGAAAACAAACACAATTTTCACCAAGCATGGGATATGAATAAATATCATAAAATAGTAACCAAAAAAGAAGATTATCAATAATATTCATCATATGACTATGTGAAAAAATACATGTAATAACCCAAGAGATTGGTGGAACAATCAATAACATACTATAAAACAAGACCCACGATGAAGGAATGATTTTCTTGATGAAATCAGATCTCTCCCACATTCTTGATCACCCTTTAACAGATATGACTGAGGAGAACATTCTTTTAGAAACAAAAAGAAAACAAAACCCCTGATATGGGCCACAATCTAGAATGAAATCCAAATATACTGTAGAAAACACTCACCAAAAATCATCTAGATATGTTAGGTTCACATGTCACGACTAAATTGGGGATGATCCAATAGTTCCAATATTGCATCCAATCACATGTACATATATCACACACAAGTTATTCACACAAAAATTCACCCTTTGAGCCACACCATGGAATAATCTATTTCCTTAAAACCATCAATCCAAAATTGATCCTATCAATGTGGGCCTCCCAAAATCATATATATACCCATATTCAGGTAATTATTGAAGAAGTGTTTTCCAGACCATAAAGATCACAAAATATCTAATTGGGACACAAGAACCCATCAAGAAAGAACCATTTTTCATAGAACCAAAAAAACATTTCCAAAATGGTGAAAACACAATATTTTCAATTTCATTGTAACATAGACATTCAATTTAATAACTCAGACCACATTTTAAAACTAAATCATCGTTCATTAGAAGTCCAAAGGATCCACAAATCATTATTACATGTCAACCAATTTTCAAATATCCAAACACAGACCACTTTTATGTCCAAACCCTTGGAAAATACATTGGGTAAATACAAACCAACTATTTAGAATATATAAATTAATTTCCACATAAAAACCATGAATTAAAAATCATAATCCATTAGAAAAATTCAATTGGAAAATTAATCAAACACTTGGTGTTCATATCCTAACCATGTGATATCATATTCTATAAATTAATAATAATAAAAAACTCTTCTGTAATGAATAAATTATTCCAAAATTCATACATTGCTAATTTCCTAATATGGAATGTAATAACATAAATAAATTGATTATTATTAAATTTAAAATTACAAATGTAATAGTAATCATACCTCAAATGGTATGCATTTCAAAATCGACAAAAAAATTCTATAATTGTTTTTACAAGGAATAAAAACCGAGGTCAAACCTGACCAAAAAAATGAAATTCAAATCTAAATAATCATTAACCATAGATCCACACAACCTTCTGATATTAAGAACATAAGATAAAATATTGATAGATGGAAGATAAAGTAGAAATAATGAGATGTTGTTGATGATCTAGTGATAAATCTTCAACAAGTCACTATATTATCGCCATAGAAGGATGTGGGAGGCATGAAGAAGAAAGGGACAGCCTCGTAGGGTCATATGAACTATACCGACGAGGAATATAATCATTTGGGGGTTATATCCCAAAGAGTGTAGAAAGTACAATTCTTAATTTTAATGACATGGATAGGTCGCATTGTATACCCACATAGATTCCCAATATATATAATAATCGTTCACCCCTAACCATCCAAGAGGAAAAATTTGCATGGTTACCATGAATGTTTTACCAAACTATAGGACAACTATGTAGTCTCACTTATTTGAAATTGGAATTGGTTGCATGGATTATAGGGTGAGGGTGCATAGTTTCCTCTAACTATTCACGAACCATGATACTCATACTAGTAACATGAAAATCACAAATTTATAATTATATCTCAATTGGAAAACCATGTATAAATTCATGAAAAATAATAAAAAAATGATGTCTCAAAAAATAACAAAAGTGACAATTCTCCCCAACATTATGAAATCTACCCCCACGAAAGCCAACACATCTCCATTTGATCTATCAGATACAAAGGTCCACCTACTCGCATGATTTTATTTCATAAAAATAAATAGAAATTAACCACTATGAAACAAAAAAAAAATATGTCTCCTACTGAGATTGATCTAATGCTCAAATACCACTTTTTATTAAATTATGTAAAACTCAACATAAAACATCTACAACTTTGCCTTGAACAATTTAGTTTTGTGTGCTCCAAAAAATCAAACGTTAATTCGTAAGAAGAAACAAGAAAAATATCCAAATGAAACAACCAATTAATAAGAAACCCCATTGAAATTACTATATTACCAACATGATATGATTAAAATGAATCCATTCCATTATAAACCAACTATATCAGACACACATGAGAAAACTCATCATTGAATAAACCATATACTCCCCATATAGACCAACCCCCACAAAATGTGTGGGAGGGAAAAAATTCCAAAACGAATCTCTGTCCAATTCACCATTCTACATTTCCATGGGCTTCATCTATCTCCACATGTGCACAACCAAAAAACAAAACAGACAAACAAGGGTAATCACAAAATAACCGTAATAATAAAACATTGAATCATTCCCATTTATCAAAAATGTTAGTATCAATGAAAATGATCTACATCAGAGTTAGACATTTCACATTCCAAAAGGGGAGACCTAATATTATCCATAGTCCCCCATACCCCAATGATTACTGAATTTGTGTAAGCATCAATCCACGACATATAGCTAGAGCCCTGATGTCTGTAAGCGTTTATTGTCTCACAGGTACGAGCTTATAATAACTGATCAAAATTCTTTCTTTTGGTGATATAATTTCCCACACAGTATCATAGGCAGAACTAAAATAACACAACACATAACATGACACATATTTCAAAAACATGATGCAATAACCAAGGCCAGGACACAAAAGATACACTACCATCCTTTTTAACCCTAAATATGAGATAGAAAAAAAATTAAAAAAATTTGAACACACCTCCACACATGACAACAAAATTCAAGAATTTATAAAAGAATAATATTTTTCAATTAAAACATATTTTCATTAAATATACCAGACAAAATTTGTTTTTAATAGCACAAAACAGAAAAAAAATGAATAGAATACCAAATAAAAATGGTCTTCATTCTTAACAGGAGATAATACATTATTCCTTTAAATGGCCTGGGATGTTTTTCAATGGTGTTGATCTGGCTCTACATCACTTCATAAAAACAACCCAAATGAATTTTTGAACGTGATATTTATTTCCATTGGCATGTAAGGTCTTTTTATCACTAGTACGTGATTTCATCTTATGATTTGTCATTCCACACTTATAAAACACCATGATAATCCTCATAGAATAAACTAATAAATGATCTGTATGATTTTTAATCCCATGAGCCACACCATAATTTTTATTAACATTTCACATCTACCTACATGAATTATATTAAGTTCATCTAGAAAACGACAGAAGGTTTTCCACCTCAAGATATCTCTATTTCCCTATATCAACGTGAACCGCAGGCCTCACCACGTCAGTTATATAGGTCATACAATACTTTAACACCTTAAACTATAATTTAGGACAATGAACATAAAGAAAATGTTGAGCCGTCAGAGAATCATTTGAAACCCTCTTTAGAAGGTAATGAATTAGTTCCATAAAAGTATAAAATAACTCAAACCTTAATCCATCACCATACTATAGATACCTCATTTCTGACCACTTCCTAACATTCAAAGGCTCATAAAAATTAGTTAGGTGAAAAATGACCAAATTAACCCCAAAAAATATCCTTATAGGGCATAGTTCGAGAGACATAATTACACCTCTTTTGTATCGGACCATCCTGTTTAAAGAAGGTGGATACAACAATTATATACTTGTAAAACTCATTGTATCTGATGTTTCTCTCAATTTTCGCCATCTAGTCCTCTACTCAGTGAGGATATGTTTACAATAATAGAGAGGGTGATTAAAATTTAGAAAATAAAGATGTATGTATATAAATGGATCGACTGGTGGGTCCATTAATGTCTAACCACCAATATATGCACATTGAATTTCAATCAAGAATTTGGGGGTGTATACACAACGCACTATGATAAACAATAAATCAATCAAAATCAACTCATCACCATGTTTTCTCAAAATCAAATCATATTATAAATAACATTTTCAATAAAAATATAACACACTACACAAATTTAATAATTAAAACATCATATAGTTTTCTCTTATGTAATCATTGGAAATTAATAACTAATGTGGGATGTTGATAACTCACCCATGGTGTTAAATTAATTCTCATATATGGTGTAAAATTTATCCTCTCACATGAACATTAAAATTCCAATTCATGAACTGATCATATGATACCATTACAATCACTCATAAACCCATTCCATCTACCATATATATCCTCAATCATATTCAAGCATGCGAGCCTTCATGAGAATACCAATGATATAAAAATTCAACTTCCATGAAAAAACATTCATCCCATGTTATCAACATTCTTATATACATCTCTCTTCAATTTTTTCAATGCTTCTCCAAAATTCCATAAATAATTTTTCCAAAACATCCCCATTTCTAAATGAATTCAGGTTTAATTTTCAGAAAACATATTTCAAAAGACAACTAACGAATAATAAAAAACCATTTTCAAAGTCTACACTTAATTTTATTTTATTAAATTCCAAATAAAAATTCGGTGAATTGTGTCAAAAAATCCCATTCCTAGCATCGTAAAAAAATCCCCTTATAGAATCATTTAGATAAAGTTTCAATTAAAAAAAATCCAATTTTCATAACCTATATTCAAGATATATATGAAAATTCATTTTATATAGTCCACTAGTGAATACATTGACACATAGATTCTATTTTTTTACAATTCCAAAATATGGGTTTTTAAAAAAAGTTCAGAATCAATAAAGAGCCAAACCAACTCACAATGGGAAACTAGGCATGATGAGTGACTTGGACATAATTTTGTTGTCCGTATTTTTGTTCGCCATATTTCAATCACCCCATTATTATAGGGGGTTTTATAGGACCATTTACCCAGCTCTACAAGAATTTTAATGCCCTAAAAGATCACTATGACATTTATCCCAACTCTATTAATGTTTACCAAACACAAAAAAAACCATAAGAACCAGTTAATCCAAATAAAACCAATTTCTTATAGAAAACTAAGGTTCTCCATTGAATGTGTTTGAATGACACTCCCTCATACCGAAACCCCATGTTGAAAAAATTTCACTCTATCAACCATGACATCCCAATTAACAAAGGTAACTCTGAATTCAAGTTCCACTAATGAGCCAATGTCCCCTGATAACACATTTGAACTAATGAACTTGAATAATCCCCAAAATGATCACACGATTTTGCCAGAGATAAGGTCTCATGGGCATTAATTATTTCTTAGGGATGGAATCATGTAATGGGGAATTAACAGAGGAAAAATTGATTAATTTCTCACTATAAAAGTAACTATACAATAAAAAATAAAATGAGAATAGGGAGATAATAAATTAAAATCATAAAATCATTAATAATATAATTGAAATTATAACAAATTGAATTACAATACCCAAACTGATACTGATTACCACAACATCATAATGGGACCCTAAGGGTCACTCTCTATGGTAAAAACCAACTATTTTCCTAGTATATCTAAACTATAATGGAATATAAACCAAAATATAAACATATGTATGAGATATAGTCATGCCCCGGAAGTCAAATCCCAATGAATTCAATATAAATAAAATAATCATCTATCAAATGATTGAAATATAATAAATATTACAATTATTTTTAGGAGAAAATACTATTTAAAAATAGAAATAGAATATTTTCCATTTTCGATTAAAATTTATATTATTTTCCAACAGAAATACATTATAATTCACTAGGTATAAGATAATGTTTTCATTTAAAAGGGGGTGTGGGGGTTAAAATAATTTCCAGTAAAATTTCAATAATCATATGAAAACTATGTAAACATATTTATAAATAAGTACTCCACATAGGAGGGAGACAAAATGTTTAAATAATAAGGGAACTAGTTAGATATCACCATAGAGAAACCATAGAAAATGAATTTAAATCACCCATTATTTCCAAATATATTCTAAAAGGAAAGGGTGAATATCAGATCTCAATGGAATAATCTAGAACATACTATATATATTGATTCATCTCAAATGAATGACTCTACCAATGACATCAATTCACACTGACATGATCAATTTTACCCTACCTTGTTTAATTGTGGGGTAATTTTCCATTATATAATAAAATACCTAAAACCCTATTATGGACCTCTATCTAAGGTGAAATACTAATCTAGTGTAGCAAACATTTACCAAAAATTCACATGATATGAATGGATTCTAGGTCAATTATAAACTGGTTGTGAGATAATATTGGAATCCAAGCTTCCAATTAAATGTGCATATATCAAACAAAATAAATTTACACATGATGTCACCCCACAATTCACCAAAATAAAAAATATTTTTCCATTGAAAAATCCTATCGGAATAGATCCTCTCAACATGGTTGTCCCATAATAATAAACATAATAATGGAAGAAGAATTATCTAATGAGAGTTATGAAGACCATTATTTTCTTAAAATGTCCAAACATGCCACAATTAATCTTCATTAAACCATCCATTTGCTTATAACCAAATACTCTATTCCAAAAAGGCGATGAAACCTAATTTTTCATTTCAAACACAATTAGAAAATCCTATTTAATTATTCACATCAAATTTTCATATAAAATCCATTTTTATCAAAATTCCAAACATTACACATACCATCATCACATGTAAAACCCCATTCAAATAACAAAATAAGAAATAACATAAAAAACAATACAATTTCAAATCCATTTGGTAAATCCAATCCACTATTTTGGATTCTGGAAAAACATTTTCAAGTAAAAATCATACTTGAAAAATAAAAATATATTTTTAAAATCCAAGTATTAAATTTATCAAACACATAGTGTGAAATCCTCAAAAATGATATATATTATATGTTTCAAAAATTATGAAATCTACATAATTTCACAAAAAAATATATTACAGAAGTAAAAAATCTTTAATTTACATATATTGTTCATAAATGAAGTAGTCAACCATTAAAAAATTTAACGGAAAACTAAAAAGAGAATCCTACCTCAAATCACATTCACTTCAACACCGTCCACCATAAAAAACACCATTAGGGTTAAAATAATTAAAAAAACAAGAGTAATATACAAAATGAAAAAATTAATTAAATAACAAAGAAAAATGACACTCGTATCCACACAAAAAATGGAGAATAATAACATCAGAGAATATGGAGGAAGGAAGAGATTGAATGATAAATGAGAAGAATAAAATGAATATAAATCATTAACCCTTCAAGAAATCATATTTTAATAACCATGGAAAGTGGTTGGAGACGTGAGGATTGTGGGGAGAGCATCCTATGATTATACAAAATAAATAGGGGAGGAATAAGTTCATTTTGGGAAAAATATCAAAGTTGGTATAATGGAAAATTAATAATTATAATGACAATGATATATCACATGGTTTCCTAACATGTTTTCCATAAAGTGAATCATTAATGTGTGCCAAATAGTCTAAGATGAACAAGATGAATGATTAGACATTATTATTGAAATAACTTGAAACAAATTCATATTTTACATTTTCTAATGTTGGAATTTGATTCAGGGTTTCTTGGGTGATGGAAATGAATTTCCTCTAAATGTGTCCTACTATGAGCCGTAATTTATAAAGCCTAAAATATCCAAATACATTTCTAATAAATAAAGCATAAACCAAAGGATATATTCATGAAAAAATATAGACAAATTAAAACATAAAAAACACATATGTGGAAATAATATTGTTGAATAATGAAGGACCATAAATTACAATGAATGTATGTATATAATATAATTTTCTTTTAGGATGTAATAAATATATAATGGATTATAAATGGTATAAGAACTAACATAATTATATGAAGGATATTAATATGTTAGAATGCTTTTTATATGTATTTCTTAATATCACCTCTAGAATCTAATCATTAGAATTAAAAAAGGTGAGATTCTACACATTATATTAATAATTCAACATTTATACGTGGAACTTCCCAAATAAAATGAATATTATTATTTTATGATAATATAATTAATTTTTATTAAAAATTAACTAATTAAAAAATAATAGTAATATAAATACAACCATATGGAATAGATCAAATATAATTTTCATTAAAATAATGAGTTATCAATTGTTTTTCAAAAAATCCAGATTTCGTAAAGAAAAATGTGTTCATTTTAAATTTTACATTATATGATATGAAAAATTATTTAGATCAAAATCGAATTTTTTTTTGAAATCACCACATTGGTATTGTAAAATGGTTTCATTTAAAAATATTATGACATTTATATTTTCATGTAAATAGTAATATTTTGGAAGCTTATACTATATTTATTATGGCATAATTATTAGTTATAAAGGAAGTAATAATAAATATATGTAAATCTATAACATAATTTTTTTTAATTAACAAAATGTTTTTTAATTAATTTATATATCCTTCCAAACCAACAAATGGAATTTGAAACTATTAAATTGATATTAAGGTTTTTTAAACAGTATATTTACTGAACATTATTTTTACATGACTAAATTAATATAAAATAAGGGATTCAAATTCCCAAAGATATAAATTTCAAAAAATCTTGTCATAAATTCAAAGAACCATGAGCTAAATCAATGGGAGAAAAAATTGGTTTTCATTTTCAACAACATAAAGTTTAACATCCTATAATTATAAATTACTAAACAAATATCCCTTATTTTTTTGGTTAAAAGGATAAAAAGCTATTCGTTTTTACCATATAAATTAGTGATGATGATTAAAAATATAATATTCTCTGTCAATTTTCACATGATGTAGTAATAGAGGTTTAATGATGTTATTATAGATACATTTGATTTAATTTTTTCAAGAAAGTATACAAAAATCACTATCCATCCTCTAATTGGGTGATCCTTTTCGAAAAATTCATTAAAATGTGAAATTTGAGATTGAATGAATATTATAAATTCTTTATCAATACCTTATATAGATATCCTAATTCCCAATCATCAAACCATCTTTATAATCCATTATAATTCATATGCATTCACTTAGTCTCAATCTCAATTACCCAAATCACTCTGAATTATATAATTATAAGGATTTATGGATATACTATTTTGAAGAGGTAGGATTTCATTATGGAAGGAGGAATGAGTCATTTATTATGGATGCCCTCACAGAAACCTAGTGTATTAATATATATGGGATTCATGTTAATAATATTTATACAGTATTAAATTTTAATCAAATTTTTTAAAAACAATAAAAAAAATTATTCAATGAAAATTTACTATTGATATAAATATACCATTAATGTACTATACTAATTTACTTCATGATCATTCCTTTCCTAAGAGTACAATCCTTTAAATTTTAATAATATGAAATGTATAAATTTATTATTGAAAATAAAAATATATTAAAATATTATTTCATTGAATTGGGATATATTTATTTTTTGTATATATCTCATTTCAATATGTTATAATTACTATTATCTTGAGATGACTATGTACAATTATTTTGAGGGATTATAATGATAGGTATTTTTTATCTATTCTCATATTATTTGTATTAATTAAGACTATTATGTGAGTGTGAGATATAGAATTACGCATCCCATTGATGAAATAGTAAGATTAAAAAAAATATTTTGGTTGTTTTTTAAATTCCCCACTCATTTTGTATTATTTCATAGGATGATTCCATCCTGATATTTTTGTTATGTCTAGGATTTTTCAATCCAAAACTTTGGGATTAGTAATTTTTAGAAATGTGATTTATTATATATGGTGTTGTTTTCCATGGAAATTTTTTAATATATTTTCCTTCATATTGGTATTTTTTATTATTCATTCTATATTATGTATTACATGTTTAAGTTATGTTATCTTACACATTATACAAAACACAACATATAATTTTATATCACAAATAAATATAATTTTTTATCTCTATATGAATCCATGAAGAATAATAAATATCAATTATGAATTTTCAGGGTGAAATATTTTTTATCATGTTTTCAAATGACTTATCTCTAGTTTTCAATTTACTATAAATTTACATTATGTATATTGTATCATAATTGTAATAATCTATTCATTTCTATGAATTATTTATTATATCCGAATTTAGCAATGAAAACATATGAACTAGTTTACTAGTGTTCTTGAGTATCATTTGGTTTGATGAAAATAATATTAAAAAATTATAATGTATATTTATAACTAAAATGTTATATAATATATCACTGTGAAAAACTATCAATACATTATAAAAATATTTCTAGATTACATGACATAATCTTATAAAATATATTACAAGAATTATTTAAAATATGTTTTTATAATTTATAGCTTTTATTTATATACCATTGTTAAAAAATTAAACTAAATAAATGGAATTGAAGCATTTCCATTATCCATAATAGGTTCTTATATTTACCTCCAAATGAAATCAATGATGATCATGTAGGAGATAATAGTATAAAAATATATTTTTTATAATTATATAAGTGATAAAAAACATTAATGTCATAAAAAACATTAAACCATCCTCAGGTGCAACAATGATGGATCAAATCTTTTGTGAGAACCTCTAAATTTATCATGAATTTCTAATTTTTCAGTTTTAGAGTAATGTAATGAGCCTTTAGGAATGATATTTATTTGTTGAAGTGAAATATGGGAAGTTATCAGATATGTATTTCATATATGCTATGATATTCATTAGTGGTGTTTTTTCTTCTAAACCCCAATAAAGAGGAATAAATTGAATTGATGGAGTGGAATACTATTAATTTGTTTTTATGGGAAAATTATTTTCGTCTTGGTAAAAGCATTGAAATGGAAAATATATTCCGTAATTTGAAATAAAAAGTTTGGTGATATGATTATGAGTTTGGGGAAACCATTAAATTGATCTCAATACATGCTCATGATTATGAACTGAAAATGAAAAAATGATTTATCAATTTATTTTTGGATCATACAAGACCCTTTCATGTTGGAATTAGTCTCATAGAATCATTCCTCATATAAAAAGATAGTGAAATGTAACATGAATAACGAAAATGATCACTATAATTCATATGTTTTTTTATTGAAAGACACATAATAGGAGGGAAGCTATAATAAATGTTTAATGGAAGTTTGAATATTAAATTTATATAAGGGTAATATTTAAAAAAAGTAATTAGATAGTGATGAAACATCATGGGTAATCCTTGATTGGTATGTGAGCCCTCTTCATTTCTTGGAGAAAATGCTCATACTTCTTGCAATTTCATTGGCATGAGAGATGTCACTAATGACTAATATTTCAAATGTAATGAGATCAGATACTATTCAAACCAATGTGCCAATTGTGATTATTATCCACCTACTAAGATATTAATGGTTCATGTTCAGGCCTATAACATTACAAAAAAAGAATTTTAGGTTACAAATAATTCCATTTAATATTCATTACTTATTAACTAAACATTGGGTAATATATTATTTTATTATCGTTTATAGGGTTTCTTATGTCAATAATTTATTAAAAAAATGAAGCATTTCCCAATTATTTAGGAATTATTTTTTTTGTTAACATTAATAGTGTAATTGTTTTAAAAATCAATATATATTGGTCTGACTCTTTCAAAATGGGTTGAGAATATTTTGATTGAAAACAATCTATAAAACTAATAATATTTTAATAATAGATTATATTAATGTTTTTCAACTATTATAATGGATTATATTGATGGATTCCATTATGAATTATCTTCATATACTGATTATTGGGGTTTTACTGTGATTTTACATATCAATTTTCAAAAACCATCATATATTCCTCCCTATTGAATAGATTCTATAATAAATTAATGAATTAAAAATAATATACAAGGGGGAGTGTTAATGGATTTATACACCATAAATTTAATATCGTCATTTTTTATAATCCAACCCATTTTTGTTTCATGGGCGATAAATGTATTGATAAAGTGTTTAGAAGAATTCATTATATGATAGATTATTTTACTTACACCTACCCTAACTCTTTGATATGGTTTTAGTTATGTTTATGGTCATGGTGAGAAAACATTTTTTGATATAAAGAACATGGGATGTTTAGCTCATGTACTTCTTAGGCTCTTAGAGGACATTTGGGAGGTTTAATATAACAAAATATGCATTAGTCATACATTTTTGAGGGCTCAAGAATATAGAGTACAATACATTGGTGTTTGAGTCACCATGGGGAGTGAAACATAATTCATCTCTATTAATAAGATACTTAATATGGAATGGTATAATGAGGGAAACAGTGAAGGGATTGAGACCGTAGTGGATGTAATAGTTTAATTAGGATTTTCAATGTTTCCTTCTCTAAAATGGTAGAACATAAATTTAATTGGGTTTTTTTGGGATTGGTTTTCATTTAAGGAGGTATATATATATATTTAAAGTGAATTGTTTATATAGGATGAACATTTCTTTTTTACATTGGTATAATGTGCTAAAATAGCTTAGTATTTTCCCTTATGCAATAGTGGGTGGTTTTTGTGGATTCTTATGTGTATGAAATAGAATCTTCCATGATGTAGTGTATGGTATAGAAGTAGAAAAGACGATTCAATAATGTATTGAAGCCTTATGATTTTTATATATTATAATAAATAGAAATAAAATTCCACATTGACTGAATCCACCACAACCATGGTGTCAGTTACCAAACCATGGTGGACACGATTAGAGATTTTTCTATGATTAAATTAATTATACACCAAAAAAATTACATGTTATGTATTCTTATGAACCACATTCTTCTGTTAGCACACATAGGTCCATCGAATAATCTCCATATATTTTCTAGACTGTGTGGATCAATGGAATCAACCCTCTAAAATCATCAATATCTCTATTATTGTTCACTACCTCTTCAACAACCTTTACTACAAGTATATTGATGTACTAGAGTTTCATTGGATTGGATGTTGATTCAATCAGGGATTTATGGTGGTTTAATATGGTTATGTTTTTTTTGTTTCAATTGACTTTATTTGTTGGGGTTCATTGATTATCTTGTTATTGTGTTGTGGGTCGTTGATGATTTTAGTTGATGTGAGTATATTATTACAAATCTTTCTTCACATGCCTATATCTTATGATAAATAATTATAATCATTGCTGAATATTATATTCAAAATAATGATGGTAATAAAATGGACCCCTAAAAATAGTAAAATATATAATGTAATGTAGTTACCACATTATTTTTAAACTATATTGCATTCCTTTTAATATTTTCAAGATAACTTTATATTGATTTTATATGATAATTTATGTTCATTATAATTATTTATATTCATATAATTGAATAATAAATGTGAAACTTGAATATTTCAATGCTGAATATGTAATCTGAATTTAATTAATATTCATATTTAAAATCCTCTGAATATTGATGTTTTACATTAATCATGATTAATGACGATTCCAAGAATTTTCTACGATGTAAATATTATATTTTATGTGAATTTATCAAGTACCTATTTTATCAATTAATTGATGGATGTAGTTGAAATGTTTTATTTTCTATATTTATAGTGTTTGTGAAATTTTGTGACCTAACATTATGGTATTCCTTGTATTAATGTATGCATGCACTGTGATAGTAGACCCTTGCGATAGATTTTTATGAGTGTGGATTATTGAGTGAATATTAAATAGATTGAGAGTTGTAATTTTTTGGTTTTGGGTTATTGTATGAGTTTAATTGATTGGTTTAATGGAACGGTTTTATAGATATGAATTTCCATTATTCCTAGTGTTTTATATTGAAACATTATTTTCTTGATGGTTGTTTATTGTGATTTTAAATATCATATTTTAGTTGTTTGTTTCACCAAAAGATAATTCTACGACATTTATTTCGAGAATAGTACTATAAAACTATGAATATATAATGGTATATAATTTAATTATAATCTCATTGTATGTTAGTTAATTTTAGTAATGACGAATAACGGAAACCTTGGGTTTGATTTAAAGTATTATCTAGGATTATTGAATGTAATTTTTATATTTTAATATTAATTATAATGTGTATATGATTTTTAATAATTAATTGATTATACCATAATATTTACTAGGTGAAAATATTAATTTATATTGATTTTTAAATTCCCAAATTAATATTTCTAATGATGTTGATTTTTGATTTTTGAATTCATATAGGAAATAGGTTTCCAAAACATCTATAATGGATGTTGAAAGTCATTGTGAAGATAACTATAGTTGAATATAATGATAGGCAATTACACCGAGTTTTGATGTGTAAAAAATTATTATATATTTTTGATTTACATTAATCCACCACCTGAGTTTGGTGGGAATATCATTCCCGTTTGTTATGGGAATCTATTGTTTTATCTGACATCCTTTTAATTGAGGGAATGGATCGATAAATTCTCCCTCTACCCCACACTCCATTAAAAATTTCATAATATATATAAATTTATGGGATTTAATAGATTAATTTATGCGATATTTTCATACATTGGTTATGATGGATCTCTTGTTTACAATACAATTTTATGTGACCAATTGTAGATTGAGGTTATAACACATGATCTTGTGGGAAATGTGATGTGATTCTTAGTCCTACAGGTTTACCTACATCGACATTGATGGATTGAGGTATAATGTATGATCCCCATTCAATAGAGGCTTTTAAAAATCTTATAGGATATAGGTGAAATAATCATGATGTGGTTTGTATTAGCTACAATGGTTTAAGGATAAATTAATCAAATGGATATAAATAAATTGATTGGAACATTGTATGTAAGGATATATTTTAAATAAGGTTGGTACTATTGGATTTATATATCAAGAACATAAAACACAATTAGAATTTGTTGATATGTTTTTTAAATAAATTTAAAATTTTTATGGTATTTTTCACATACAACACTGTGTTTATAATATTCAATGTCTTAAGCAAGCTATCTCTCATTACGAGAACATTTCTGGAAAAACTATTTCCTGGAAAAAATCTCATATTTTCTTTGGAAAAAATTTCTCTGTTAGAAGGAAAACCACTATCACCAGAAACCTTGGAATTAAAGAAGGTTTCTTTCCCTTCACATACTTAGGCGTCCTGATTTTCTGGGTATGTCCTAAATCATTTTATTTCTCTAATATCACTGATCAAATCATTATTCATCTCTCTACTTTGAATGGAAAATCCCTTTCCATGGTTGGTCGAATTTGTCTTTTCAAATCAAACATTGCCTCTAAGTTGGTTTACTCACTCATGATTTATAAATGGCCCATAGGTACTTTCAAGAAAATCAATACCTATATAAAAATTTTCATTTGGATGGGAAGTGTCTTTGAAAGGAAACTCGTCACCATCCCATGGAAGACCTATTGTAAACCTCTTTATAATGGAGGCATTGACATCAAAAACGTAAAACTATTCAACGATGTCCTGCAAGTGAGATTCAATTAGCGTCTCATTAATAGAAACTCTAAAGCTTCTGAATATTTAAACCATAGATTCCAAAATAAACTTTTAAAAGGAAATTTTAATTTCATTGATTCCTCGATCTGGCCCTCTATTAGAAACTCTTATCAGAAGATTATGGCTAACTCTTGATGGATGGTAAGCGCTGACTCCAACATTAAATTTGGGTGTGACAACTAGATGGGTAATCCTTTAATTTCTATGATGCCTCCTAATAACACTCCTATAGACACCATCCATACTATTAAAGATGTTATGTAGCTTCTTAGGCATGATATCCCCAACAACATTGCTCAAATCATTGAAAAATAAACCTTCTCTATTTCTGGGGACTTCATTGTTTGGGAACCTGCTCCCAATGGCATACTTGACTCGAAATATTTCTACATGCACAACTTCTCTGGAAATGAGCATAATTATAAATGGGTGAGCACCTTCAATAAGACTTGGATCAAAGCCTCTAGGTTCACCCTTATTTTGTGTATTGCTCACAACTGATTGCCCAATGAAACTCGACTTCAAGCCTTTGGCATTCAACTTTCCTCAAAATGTCATTTATGTAATCAGCACAGGGAGGATTAAGATCATCTTTTCTTGTCTTGTTCTGTGGCCTTGGCTCTATGGAACTACATCTTTCAGCTTTTTAATTGTTCATGGTCCTTATCTAACCTGATTTGTTTACTTTTGAAGAAATGTACTAAACATGAAGCCTCTCAGCAAGTCAAAAATTTGTTGCTTGCGGCAGTGGCAGAACTACTACATGAAATCTGGTATGTAAGAAACAATCTTATCCATAATAATCACTCTTTCAGTCTCAATGCAGGAAAAGCTTGAATTCTCATTGCGATACATGAAGCTGCCTCAATTCAAAAAGATCGTTGAAGTAATTATATTGGAGACATCGAGATCCTCATACGTATCTGTGTCCAGTGTATTTTCCCGAAGACCAAGCACCCCTTTGAAGTATTCTGGAAACCACCGATGGTGGGTTGGATTAAAGTAAATGTCGACGGTGCCTAAAAAGGCAATCCTGGACCTACCAGCTATGGGGCCATTTTTAGAGATTCTGCTGATGATTTCCAAGGTTGCTTCTACAATGGGTGTGGGATTTCCTCATCTATTGAAGCGGAGATTCTAGGAGTCATACATGCTGTTGATTTTGCTCTCCAAAGAGGATGGCGAAAACTGTGGATTGAAAGTGATTCTACCACCATTGTTCAAGCCATTTGGAATGGAGTTATTCATCTCGCATGGCTGCTCACTACTTGTTCGATGAATTTCCTAAATTCACTTCATGAGATTGACTACATTGCCACACATGTCTTCTGTGAAGCGAATACTGTTGCTGATGCCCTTGCCAACAAAGGTGTCCACCAGAACATGATTTGGCTGGATGCGCTGCCGGCTGATTTACTTCACCTCTTTGAAAGAGATTTTAATAAAATACCATCCTTTCGACTCATGTAAACTGTTGTTTCCTTAATTAATAAATGGTGCTTCGGTCTTTGACTGAGGCATTACCAAAATAACACTGTGTTTAAATGGTGATACATATTACAACATGTTTATCCGAAAAATTACATATAATTAATGAATTGTAATAAAATATGATATTTATCACCATTAAATGAAATGAAATCTCTGAATAAGATTAAATAAATATGGTAAAATATCATTTATAAATGTATATAAAATTAATTCGTTGGTGAAAAATTAATTTTCATTGAAAATAGAAACATTTTAAATATAAATGAAAATAGTTCTAAAAACCAACTATTATGATATAAAATAGAATTTGACATTAATTAATTGAAAAAAAACTAAAATTTGTGGTATATGTTATTAATTTTTTTGTATTATTTATTAAATAAAATGTTACATAATTCATATTATGTTTTTTGTAGAAAATAAATTGGAATGAATCCAATTTCACAATTAAATGTTTTTGTCTCAAAAAGATATTTTTTACCTTCTTGACACGTATTGATGAATCTCTATGGAAAATTTACATTAAAAACTAAAATTAAAATTGTAAATCATAATGTCAAAAAAATATTCTTAATTTTTTTAAAATTTTATTAGATGTTAAATATGACCATGAATTTTCAAAAGTATTATTTTTTATTTAGAATTGTAATTTAATTTAATGCTTCTAAAAAGTCTAATTATTTCGGTATGATTTTAAAAAGAATAATTATATCCCCGAAATTACTATTAGTCCAATTTAGTTCATTGAAATAATTTTATATGGAATTTTAATATAATAATTTTTTAAAAATTTAAATAATTTAGCTTGGGAAAATGGATTTTTTGCCGTGTCTTCATGATTATTTATAAAATAAGTTTCCACTTATATGAATGAAATTTGGAAAAACGGATAGAATATTTGGACTAATAACTATTTATATTATCTAATAAGTTAATATTTTTTACAATTAATAATAAAAAAATAAAACATTCATTTAACATGGTTTAGGTAAAAATGAATTTAATGAGGTTAAACCAAAATTACAGGGGTTATAAATGATCCAAATAATTTCCAACACCCATTTTCATGAAATATTTAGAACTTATATCATTTATTAAGTAAAATTTCTCATTTTTGGGTCTGGTGTAATTAGAAATCTGGGGGTCAACATTTTCATTTTAATATTACAAACGTGTCGGTCACATACTCTATAAAATGACACCCACACCAATATCCACATTATATTTTCAAAAAATATTATATCACACAATAAATTTAAAAATTAATTCTTTAATTAAGACATATCTTCTATGAAACCTTATTTTTACCATCAATCCATGCTAGGATGGTTTCTGGGGATAACCTTTTAATGTTACTCGAATAAGTGGGAGCATTCTTCAACGTGCATTTTTAGTTTATTTTATCATCAAACTAATTACATTATTATAAAATAATTTTGATATAATAATATAAATATATTACATATACTGCATTATTTTTTATAATTTAGTGACTGAAAACCAACTTTGCTCCATTAAATGGGTTGCAAAATCATAATTTGTGTGAATGGAAGACTATCGTCTTGCGAACTAATGTCATCATTTTTTCCATTACCACCCCAAAGAAGAATATAATGGTAGATTAAATATTTATATTATAAAAATATGATATTATTATAATTATGGTATTTATATCTGACAGATTACTTCTGAATTTCTATTATATCAAAATACTACAACATCTCTCATGTGTATGACAAACTACAAACAAATGAAGAAATGTGATTCATTCATATTTTATATAGATAGTTATAAAAATGTGTTTAATAAATATATATTATAAATATGACATATATGTTATTTTATAATATTAATTTATTCCATAACTCTCTGTTGATTATTCAAATTAGAAAATATAAACAACATTAATGTGTTTGTACGACGTACCGTCTCCATTAACGCTATATTTCATTTTATATATCATAAATTTTATACTTGTATTAATAAATTTATACCAAATATATCAAAAATTTATATAATTTTTAATCATATATATATATATATATCATTTTTCCCTGAACAATTGAATATTTATAGAAATTAAAACATAAAGCATACTCGAAAAACAATGCAGTTATTGCCTGAAATGTGAATTTAACATGGAATTTTAAATAAACTATTAATAAAAGGTAATAATTAAATCATATATTATATAATATAAATAAATTTGGTTAAATAATATATTTTTAATAACATTATATTTATTATATAGGATATTTGATTATGTATGATGGATTCAAGGACATAAAGTAAGATATGTTACATTTATTTTATGTGAGGCACAAGCCATATTTACAATGTGATAGTTATATGTTCTCTATATACTACCCATGAATAAATTTTATGATTTTTATTATTAAATAATATCATTTTCAAATATTTATGAGTATATATCTTCTATGGGGTTTGTGATTCAAAATATTCTAAATATATAAGAGAATATTTCCATCAATTTTTGTTCATAGAGAAATATGTTATGTTATTCAAGTATATTATTTTATGAGGCGTATATGAAACAAATTTGAAACGAAATACCATTATTTTATTTATTTCCATAATATTATAAACTTATTTTAATATAATTCCATCATAGTTATAGAAATTCATTATTCATAACATTGTAGTTATATTGTGTTACAATCCCATGATTTCTCAAGATTGTTTTGGATTTTGTTTCCAATGACAAAATATTATGATATATATGTCAATAATAGAATTAAATTTGATATCCTATTTTTATGTCATATTAATACATATTTTCCATTCATTTTCATATATTTATTTACTCAAGAGTATAAATGTATTTTTTATGAAATATCATCATTATGTTTCTCTTTTTTCAAGAACACATTTTCATCCAAAATAATGTATCTAAATGATTTATCAATTTGTACTTATATTCTCCAAGTTATTCAATGAATAAATTTTTCCCTTGGGTTATAATTTACTAAATTATATCAATGGAATCATCTTGTTGTTCTTTATACATTTCATATTTTTATTTTACCTAAAATGGGAATGTAATTACTGATTTAACATGTATGCAATGGACCTTTTTTTCAACCATTATGACCATTATTTTCATTGAATATCTCATTATGTGTTTTCAAGATTAATTTTAAAAAAAGTGAAATGATTAATGTCTTAGGTTTTAATTTTTTTTCAAATTTGAATGGATATTTTTCCTTAAGAAATAATATAAATTATTTTCAATAAATAATTTAACATTTTTCATTAATATTTTAGTAAAACACAATTTCCAAATTTAGTAAAAAAGTTAATTTCGGGTAATTGATTTTTAATGAAAACTTATATTCCTCAATTAATATTAAAATGAAATTTGAAAATAAGTTTCCATATAAAAAGATATATATTGATGTTACTTATTATTTTCTAGGGATATGGTGTAAGAACACCATTCATAATTTTTTAATAAATGGTTTATTTATTTTATGATATGATATTTATGATTCTTGTTTCTCTTATAAAGCTAATACAATGATAATATTTTTATGAAAACCCTTATTTTCAGGGGTCATGATATGATGAAATTATAAAATGGTTATGAAAAATGTAACATATAAATATGTTATGAAGTGATGGAAAGTTTATGAAAATCATTTCATTTATTGGTTTAGGATATCATGAAATTTTTGTAATATTATTTTAGAGTATTCTGTTATTTTTATAATGTGATGGGTGGGACAAACATATCCGTCTAATTAAATGGGTAATTATTTAAATCTCATGAGATATTTAGGAAATGATAGGGGAGTGACCTCATTTCAATAAAGGACTCTTTTTTCTATGAGGGTCTTTCCAGTGATCCAAAACTACTATAATGGATTGGGGAGTGAACCCATTATAATAAGATATACATGTGAGAGATACTTTTCTACTATGTATAATATTTTTTATTATTATGTGTATTAAAAAATTCCATTTATTTTCCCTTAGTTATGGTTTTAGAGATCATCTTCCAATATTCCCTTATGTGTTATTATTATAAGCAAACATTATTTAGGAAATTTATGAAGATTAATTTTATTGATATATAGGTTAGGGTTTTCAAATTATAATATCTTTTTTAATACATTTATTCCCATATCATTATTATTTGGTCACTACTATATCTCTTTCCAACCCTTACAAGAAGTATGAGCTCACCCAATATTATATATTCTTTCCTCAGGAATTAAATAACAGTTTTATGTAAGGTATGCTTTTGGTGATTGATGAAGTGGATGAACATTATGGGATATTTTTATGATATTTACTAAAATTAAAAAAAAACTATCAATTATCTATTGAGACTAAATTAGTATGTAAATTTGAAGTGTGAATCTATAATATATTTAATATTCTTCAATAAAATGGTATTATAAAAATATTTAAATAAGAGTATATTATAGATGGTATGATAGGAATTATTATGTTAGCATTTGGAAATTATGATGATAACATTTATGTGTGATCTATATCGATATTTTTATTTATATGTCTAAGTGTATGTCTAAGGATATGTCCATGGATGAGTCAAAGTGTAAGAAAATTCCCATGAGTATTGTTAATTGATATAGAAAGTGGTTTCGAATAATCTAAATTTGACTCAAGATTATGTAAATTGTTGTGTATCTGTCAAATATGTAGCAAGGGGTAAACCCCCAAAAAGGGAAAATTGATCTGGATACAATCATCACTGGGTTCACAATAATTGAACTTCATACATATATTATATGCACTGTACAAATATATGTTTTGTAAATTTTAAAAAAAATTATATCATAAAAAATATCAATAGATGATTAATGTGATTAACCATGGATACAACTATGATAAAATAAACTAAAAATAATGATTCATGATTTAGATATTTTATTAGTTATTTTTCATGATTATTTGATTACCGATGATAATTTTTGGTTGTCACAGTATTAAATTTGCTTTTATTGAAAGAAATGACCCGAAGAAGTCATGTTATTTAAAAATGATATAGAATGTGAAAATAATGTCCATCTAGGAAAAAAAATTTATTTTCGTTAGAATGATAAATCTCAGTAATATTCTCACACGAAATTAAATATCGATTAATAATGCTATAAATAAAATGGAAAAATAATATAACAACATTACGTTTATTATTTAATTAAAAAACATCTACCATGTTTGAATGGATTATCTAGACCATTATTTTGATAGAAATGAATCAAATAAACTAAATAGTCATTTACCATAATAAAGTGTTCTTAGTATGACAAAATTAATTTGGTTGTACACTATTTGTAATGTGACAAAAATAAACAGTTTGATCATAACAAGAATATGAAGAAAAATGGTGAAAGTTTCATTCAGGATTAGGACAATTATAAGAAATTATTCTTCAATAAATACAATCCATATATTCCTCTTACTAAGATGAAGAAGGATATTATCATGATAAATAAAAATGATTATGAATCCATTGGTACTTATGTGGAAAATGATACAAGCCATGCAAGGAAAACTCCGTGTATTGTCATCCATTCTAAATATTAGGTTTATCAATATTTATGTTTCATGAAACTATATCCTCAAATGGAATTATCAATAGTAATACTTAGTTTCTATGATGATATTTTTTTATGATCTATTAATGTAAAAGTAGAGGACAGTGTTATATATATCTCATTGTTTTTATAAGTAGATAAAAATAGAATTCAACAGAAAATGAAGAAACCAAAGAAAGATAAATATTATATTTTATTTATTCACAATGTGCGGGATGATACTCGGGGAAAATAATTATAAAATAACTACTATATGATTAATGCATTGAAGGTGTGGTCATTAGTTAATAAAATTCAAATGAGATGGGATGAAGTTAAATAATGATTCAAAAATTGGAAAATTTTCATATAATGAACTACCCACACTCTATGGTTTCAAAATAAATTAGTATATGCCTTATATAAAGTAATTACACAATAAAAAGGCTACTGAGGATGATAATCCACATTAACTTATAATAAAAAAGAAAAAAGGGATAGATTATAAATTCATTTTTAAATTGAATCATGATAATTAGGAGACACTAATCCTCAACTCCATTATTTATAATTTATTATTTTATTTCATAATAACGATTAATTAAAAATTCATATTATTAATCCAATAGCGAGATTTCATGTGATTATAAAAATTTACTATCTATGTCAACATGGATTATGGAATATTGAATCCTCAATTTTTTTGGTTTATGGTTGGAGAAAATATTATAATAGAATTTTATTAATTAATATATGAGATTATTTATGTTATAAATGATGAAGTATAATTTGGATGAATATTTGACAATTTGTAATTCTATCAAATTTGTTTTGGAAAATATCATGGGTTTGTGACTTTATGGTTGATCATAGGCTAAAAGTAGTAAAACCCCCTGAGGAGTTATTATGTGATGAGTGTTTATAATGATTAAAATTTTTTTAAGAGGATATATTCTATACAACCACATTTTTTTACATGTGTCATAGAAAATATTATTTGAGGAGTAATGACTTTTAAATTTGTGGAAATTTGATTAATGGTATTGGTAACAATTGGGGTTTATCATGTATTTGATGTAGAGGTAAATAAATTTTTGTAGTTAATCACCTTATGAAATCAAGAAACATCATTTCTATTAGAGAAGGTTTATAAATTGATCCACTCATTATAATATACAAGATAGTCATGATAAAATTACCTCGAGTACCACATTAAATTATATCAAATAAAGATCTAAAGATTTCCATGATGTTTTCGGGATTTCTTTAGCTAAATCATGATATGACATTAGGTTTCTGCACTTTGTCTAATCCTTAGAAATTTTTCTAGAATGAAAGAACAATTCAAGCCCCAGAGTATATTATAATATCTTTTTCTATAGATTTAATTTTTTCTTGGGATTAACACCTTGTCCATGTTGTGTATTTTTGTGACTATAAATTTCATTCAACATTTCAGATGAATCCATTAGGAAAACTATATTTAAATAAGTGCAGAACAACAATGTTATACAATGATTTTTCTGAAAAAAATTATATTTTTAAAACACTTTTCTAATTATTTAAGTGATAAGGTTAAAACCATTTGGAAAATTTTATTGGGTAAGTGGAAAAAATGGTATACTAATATATGTGGATGTGATGAGTAGTATGAATTTTATCAAAATCTATATCAATACATTTCCCTATGGAATAATGAAGTGAATACTATTCCCTACTTATACTATCATTAGTTGGATTTAAAATCATATCAAGATAGTATATTTTCATTTACATATACCACCGACCTTATAATTCACTCACAATTTGTTCCATGTAAATATATTGAGTAGGTACTTCTCTCAGCCTTAACATGTACTAAACATAGAGGTCATTCCACTAAATCATGATATTTATTTTTGATGAAAAAACTATTGTGGATTATATATCATATATAAAATGTTCTATTGAAATATACCACTCAGATTGATAATTCTTTTTTAAGGAAATCACCTACTTTAGTATGTTATATGGGAGGTAGAGGATGTTACAACAACGAAATATTTATTATTTTTTTGTAAGAATGTGTGTAATTTATATGAAAAATATCACTTAATCGATGGGATAATATAAAACCTGTAATTTTTAGTGATTTTTTATAAGTAAATATATTCTCTAAAAATAATGATACTTTTCTGACTGAGTTTATCTTGTGTCGCTTGAAAAAACATGTTTAAAATAAATGTAACATATTGTTCAAATATTATTATTTAATAATATAATTATAAAATAAAAACTGAAATAGAGGGTATCAATAAGAATAAATGAATTATTATAATATCTAGTTCAATCATTTATATATAATTAATTCATTTCCTAGAAATAAATTAAATGTTCAAAAAATTGAAAATAAAGAAAATATTTTATGGATCAACTATTTTTATGGAAAAAATGTTTTCTAAATTAATAAATTAAAAAAACCAATATTTTTGAATTATTTTAATCAAAATTATATATTATATATTCAGCATGATTTTAACATTTTCATTTTTTTATAGATGATAAATAATAATACATCTAATATTATTCTAAAAAACAATATTTTTATAAAAAATAATTTTGTTTCATATTATGAACATATTTTCAATGTTTTTCAAAGTATCAGTTGAAAAAGAAATGTTAACATTAAAATTATAAATTTAAAAATAATTTTTAGTGATTTTTTAATAGTTTCATGTTAAGATTAATTTTTAATTTAGTGGGGAATAATACTGGGCTTTATTAATAATTTACATTTCTTATAATTATTTTTAAAAAATTAAAAAAAATTTACGGGGGCTTTAAATAAAAAATAGTAAAATTATATACTTATTAATCCAATTTATGTCATTTGAATCATTTACATATTGAATTTCTATATGATATACTTTTTAATAATTTTTATAATTTTTATTGTAAAATATGCTTTTCTATCATGTATGAGGGATAAATATTATAATTTTTTGCTTCCAATTATATTAATGGAATTTGTTAAAAAAAATTAAAATTTATGCATAATAAAAATTTAAAATTTATATAAATGAAAATTTAATATATAACCATAATTAATAGAAATAACTAGAAAACATATTTTCATTATTTAAATAAAAAATTGTTTTATTAAGGGGTTAAACTAAAATGATAAGAGTTAAAAATTAACCAAAATATTTATGAGGACATATTTATATATATATATATATATATTAAATTTTATATTCTAGATAAATTTCCATTTTGTAGGCTTATTGTATAATAAAATGTATGGAAACACCATTTGTTTTAAAAAAATACAATTATCCCACTAACATCAAATATAAAAGGCCACCCCCTCTCATGTGATATTTAAACATTCACACACAAAATATTTAGATAATCTATAATGAAATAAGATCCATAATTCCATAATGAAATACTAGAATAATTTATGGGGTCATAGTGAAAATATTCGTTTGAATTTGGTGCAAACATATGGTGGTTACTTGAAGAATATTTACCATTCTTCAATGATCCATTAAATTTTATTTCATAATAAACCACATAAACTTATTATTAAAAGATGATGATATAATAAAATAGGTTTTTTAAATTTAATTATTTTTTTAATGATATTATTATTACCAAAAACCCTCTACTCATCAATCAAAAGGTATATGAAATCAAAATTTGTGTGTATTGTGGACAACTGCATCACAGACCAATGTTTTTCATTTTTCAGTACCAATAGTATTGGATAGATATAATGATGGATTATTTTTATATATATGTTATTTATTATATTATTATAAATTTTAGAATTATTATATAACATATACGTTCTTAGATTCCATTTTTTGGGTAAATGATATGATCTCTCCCGTTTATGGAGGACTACTGCCTCGCAAAGTGATGCAATTTATTATTCCTTTAAATAGAAGGTATTAAGGATGGATTATAACAATTATGAGATATATATGTCAAAAAAGTTATTAAAGGAGGATATTATATTATTTTAGTTTATTTTTATCTTTTAGTCAGGAAAAAGGAATCAATGTTAATGTGTTTGTACATACTATCATCTTCTGGAACAATGTGTTTCATTTTCTATGGCTAAATTTTATTGATAATTATAAATACATGAATAAAAAATATATATTCATTTTATTTCATTTTAAAAATTCTACTGATTTTTTAATCGTGAACATTGAATGTGTTCATTAATTAATAAATCAAAACACACACACAAAACAATGTAGTTATTGCCCCAAACATGACATTAACACAAAACTGAAAATAAGTGATTAATAAAATGTTGTAATTAAATAATATATGTTATGATATATATATATATATAATAATATATTTATTATAAAATTATATTCATTATATAGGTCCGCTAAATATGTATGAAGGATGTAGAGGCTTACCATAATAGATATCCTTCTAAAATTTATTTTCATTACAGACAACCAATATTAATCACATGTTTAATTTATATGGATTAAATACATAATATGATTTTATATTATGATTATTATCCCCAAAATTATATTTATTACATATCCATTTTAAAATATATCATTTTTGGGGTATTCAATTACAATGTTACCAATGTAGTAAAATGTTTTTTGTCTCAATTTTCATTCCTGGATTTGTTTGTTGTGGTGTGAACCAATATTATTTTATGATGTATATATACTGATTTTTTTTACATTTAATATCATGAATTAATTTATTCTAATGATATTTTATGTTTCATTAAATATTATTACTTCTGGGGGTTGATAATTCAATATTACCAATGTGTTTATGATTTTATGATACAATCTCATCATTTGATACGTTTGTTCGTGATTATTGTTCCATTGATAAAATATTATGATATATATATAAAGAAACAAAATAATATAATTATATTATGGTTATTTAGTGATAAAATAAATCATACTATTATTTTTATATTTATCAAACCTTGTGAAAAATGAACTAAATACAGAGAGGGTTTTTACTTTTTACTGGTCGTAAGCATATGTATCAACCATTAATGGATGATAAAACACGTAATCATATACTAAACCCAAAAAATGTGGAAAATTCATAATACCATTATTATGTAAGTTAATATGGTCAATATACCCTATATAAAAATAATGAACTAACCATTCCCCTCCCATGTATAAGACGTGTCATGAATCAATTTTAATTAACCACACCTTATTATTAAACTTACCAAGAAAACCTAAAATATAGATCAAATAAGGAAATTGAGGAATGAGAGTACATATTTTATATAAATAATTGTTTATAAAATAATTTATGGAATTTCTAATCATTTTCTCACCAAACCATATGATGTACAATCTTTAGTTAGAAAAGAAAATCAATAAAAAACTATGAATTCAGTTGACTTTGATGGAGAAGCATTTTCCCAAGACCAAATAATGATAACCTAATTATTATTATAATTTTTTAATATAATTAAGAAATTATATAATCTAGGATAAACCTCAACATGATTTTGATGGATATTGTGAATAACAATAAATACATGATCGAAGGGAGTCAACAAGAGTTGGATATGTTCTCTATTGAGAATATTAATGTATTATTTTATTCTAAGCCTTATTTATAATTCTATATCCCTATTATAGGGTTGAATATATCAAGATGTATAGGGTTATTAATGATCATGATGTTGAAATTTTACAATTTAGTTGAGAGTACACCAATTTATCGACAAAATAACCATATAAATTCAGGAACTATATGGAGGAATCCCATCATGGAAGAGTCAGAGGATGTTGGATCACCAAAAACCCAAAAAATAGAATTCCCAATTATCTAAATTGATTGAGGTTATAGGTAAATAACTATTATATATTTTAGGTGGACCTTTAATATTTTTCATGTTGATTTTAATGTTTATTTATATTCATATATGGAATCTATATTAATAATGGTATCATAATGGGTTGAAATGGTTCTTATGGTTTCTATTTTTACTCATGATAAATAATTTATTTGTTTCATAACTAGGGGATGATAGAGTTTGTGGTTGTACTTAGTTTTTCCAAATTCAAACTACGTGAGGATGTGTTGGAATATTGAAATGGATTTTGAGAAATGTTTGAATGGGTATAGAGTCCTAATATATTGTATATTTTAATGAAGAATAGGGATATTTTGATGATAAAATAATTAAACAGATTTAATGAATTGAGGTAATGTGTTATGGTTAAAGAATATGAGCTTATGATTGTGGAATTCTTTAAATAGAAATTATAAAAAATGATAGTTTATTTTTATCATAGTCCCCTTGAAATAAGAATTTAAAAAAAATTCATGTACAATACTAGTTTTAATGCAAGGTATTTTATGTTATGATTTTATAGAATGATAACCTCATTTGTGGTGGTCACATGAAAATATAATTCCAATTAAAAAACATAAAATATAAATTTATATTTCAATGAAAGGAAGAGGGTTCAAGATGATCAAAAAAATCAATAAATTTATAGAAGAGATCAAGGGGATTGACCAATGCATGGAAAGTATAGGAAATAAGATTTATACCAAAAGTATCGGGAAAACCATTGGTATAGTTTACATATATGGATCTATATCAATGGATTGGACTAAACGGTTGGTATAGGCCACTAATTGGCCCCTATACCAACAGTTTTGGACAAACCATTGGTATAGGTTCCCCATATACGAATGGTTTGTCCAAAACCATTGGTATAGGTCCCAAAATCAAAGAATCTATACCAACTATTCTCAAAACCATTGGTATAGGTCTATTCCAATAGTTTTTAGAACCGTTGGTATAGTTACAGGTATTTTTTATGGAATCTTATTACATAGAACATCAAATAAAAAAATTTAGATATTTATGGTAATACATATATATAGTTATGAAATTATGTTCAGAAAAGTCGTGTTAGGTTAGTGGTTAGGTTGTTCAATCATAAACTGCAGGTATTGGGATCAAAACCAACCTCTTTATTCTTTTTTGAAATACATATACAAACGGTTTAACGGATCTTTCGGAATAGATTTGTACTATAACTTATACCAACGTTTTTGAAAAATGTTGGTATTGGTCTATACTAATAGTTTCGGGAAAACCATTGGTATAGACCTATCCAAAAAACGTACTAGGCAATGGTCCTCCAAACCGTCGGTATAAGATATACCAACAGTTTCAAACCATTGGTATAGGGAATATTTCTTCCAGTGGGAGTATGGGAATAAAAGTCAAGTGCAACTGAATAATGATCTTTATGAATAACTAAATACTATTATGAGGGATTATTTACTGTCACATATGAGTGAAATTTTATGTACTTATAGTGTGACATGTAGGATTGTGAGACATGTTCTGATATTTTCAATGAGTTCATGGATGAACATTCAAGGAAGTAACATTTTTTATTAGAACATGATTAAATTATATCATAGGTGTTCGCTTAAAATATTTGCAGAATTTTTGGACCATAATAACAACTAATTGAACGGATAATTGAAAAGTCGAGCATATATCTTTTAGACTCGTGATTGAAGATAGTCAGTAGAAAATATTTCTTTCATGTTTCGACATAACATTCTATTTCATTTGTGTAATGGTTTTTAATTAAATGAAAATTTTCAATGCCGATTTTTTGAAAATGATCAAATAAATTTTACATTTTGAATAATATTGTATTGATAATCACATCCCAAGTGACCTAATAGTTTATTATTATAGGTAAAACAGATATCCACATGGTTAATATAATATATTTCTTAAAGTTTTTTTTAATAACCTGATTATTCCCACTATAATATACATGAATATAATTATTATTACAATTCCATGATTCCATGGAATGGTATTGAAATAAGGCTGAGATAAAAGAATAAGTAATTACATGTATATTATGATTAATAGTAATGGTTTAGTATAGTGGATGATATTATTATTAATCATAATATAAATGTAAATTTAAATAACTAAACCCACATACCATTTTAATAATTATTCTAGAAGAATCCATATATATGGGAAAATAACTCAACATAAACCCCATTTAAATAATTTCACTAGCATAATCAATATAGAATGGTAAATATCTAAAAACCCATTAAATTTATTAATTATCATTTTTATCCTGACTAGATAAGATGTAATCAATATGGGATGATACATAACATAAAATACATCACATCCAATCAACAAACAAATAAAGATTTTCATTTAGATATAATATTACAGAAAACATCTCAAGTATAATTATAACAACATTATTGAAGGAGTAAATTCATAAATACTATATTTTATGTTCTCATACATCATGATACCAATACCACAAAGTCCTTTCATTATATATTTTAAAACTAATGGTTAGGTATACACTATAAACCAATTGACCTATGGTTATCAAATTGATTCATCTCAATAGGATACCAGTGCATCATTAAGATATTCATAACCAATCCTCACCTATATCTACATTCCAAATACATTTCTAATATTTTAATTAATCTATATAATTCATGAACTATATACCATATCAAAAAATATCTATACTATGTATGGAATAATTATTTTTCAATATTTCCATAGTCAGTCAAATAACATTTAATGTGGAACACCAGATGAGAAAATAATGTATTATAGATTAAATATTTTTATATAATTAAAATAATATAGATATTTTGGGTAAATTTAGGGTTGAATGATCCTATGAATGTGGATAATACAATTAAATGTTAATGACTCAAAAATTTAATCACGAATGTGAATTGAAATAAATTCCTTGGTCAAAATGATCATAAAATATCCTTATATGTTATAAGGATGGAAAAATACATCATATCCCCATTAAAGAATTACAAAAACAATGGTTCATTGTCATTGATGAATACAAATTAAATAAAACATATCACTTAAAACAATATTGACAGAAATATCTTTTTAACATTTTAAATAAATTATTAATACTCAAAATTTCAATAAAATTTGAAAACATATTTTAATTATGAAATAATTTTCTAATCATGAAAAGAATTATGAAAACAAATTATAGTTCATGATGGATGGAAATATTGTGAATTTATATAATTTAATAAGCATTCCTTTCACACTATTGTAAAAATTATTAAAAATATACTCATTCTTAAAGAACAATAAAATTAATTTTAAATGAATTTATAAAAAGTGAAACATTGATGAAAATTCATTTTTTATTCATTTTGATACAATTAAAATATTGTAAAACTAAATTTTCGAAATCATGGATTTGGACGAATAATGATTTTTGATTGATGAGATAAATGAATTAGAATGTTATGAAAAACAAATTAAATAATTTTTTGTACCAAAGTGTGGAAAAAATGATAATATTACAGAAAAATAATTAGTACCTAGTGGGTAAGAAAATTATAGGTTTTCATCACCCAATTATCAAATAATTTCATTAAATGGAAACTCAGTCCCAATAAATCACAATTAAAATGAGAATTTGAAATAAACTATTTATAATATCATTATATTGGAGTTAGGATTAATCTACGAATATATTATGTGTGTCAAATGTTAATTTAGATAAAACCATTGGAAATATAAAATAATATATTAAAAAATTTTAACACACATAATATTTTAATATCAAAGATAATAAAAAATTATTATAACCTGATAAAAAGGAAATGATTTAGAAATTCTCTATGACATTGTAATCTTCATGTCTTGTCCCCTTTGATTAAATAATTCTTATATAAATTTAAAATACAATGAATTTTTATTTTTTAATGATATTAAATTAGAAATGTATAGTATATACAACATATAATATAAGTTAGATGTAAAACATTACAATGTGTCTCAATGATAGTAAACTAAGAGGAAATCGCTTACATCATGCATCCTTTTGGTTAAAAGTGTTTCAGTATAATTTAAAATATTTTTATGTATCTTATTAATTAATATATTAACCATATTTTTATTATTAATTTCACATATATCATATTTTATCATCTTACCACACATTTGTCTTTAATAGTTTTTATTTTCATTGTTTTAAGACTTATTTTTATTGTTTTATCATGATTATTTTATTTTGAAAGTTATAGTTCTTGTGAACATGTTATAAAAACAAATTATCAAGAATTATATTATTGTTTCCAATATAAAATATAATCATTAAATATATTTTTAGAATCATTCATGAATTTTGGGCATGAAAAATGATTAACATCGCTTCAGGAAGAAGGTATGTAATATATACAAAATATGGATTATATAATTCCATTTATGACTGAATGGATAAGTAATTTTGTGATATAAAAATCATAAAATATAAATATTATATCATATATATCACATATACCAATTAAATATTTCTTTATTACATTAAATGTAATGCATCAATAAATAAAAAATCACATCGCTTCATTAGGATGTAATCTGCATAACACATGAGTGGAATAATCATATTCCGAATAGAATGTAATGAAAAAAATTATATGTGATTTTATAGTTATATAATATTAATAATTTAATAATTAAATAAATAATCTATAAAATACATCACTATGTTTATCCATGTATGATGGTGATTAAAACAAAATACTTCGTTTTGAGATGTGGTAGTCCACCGTACACACGATCGATAATTTTGTTTTCCATTTGATGGAAGATGACATAGATATTGATAATTACATATTATTATTAAAATGTTATTAAATTTAAGATATTATTTCATGAATATTAAAATTATTTAATAATTTATTATTATTATTTATTAAAATAAAAAAAAATTGTTTTTATTAATGTTACCTCTTCTTTACAAAAGTAATTAGGAATATACCATATGCCTTTCAATGTATTATTTATGAGAATAATGATTCTAGTATTTTTTGAAAGGATTATTTATATTATTTTGGAGGGGATAACTTAACAAAAATTTTATTGTATCTGAGATAAATTGATGATATGGATAGCCATTTTTATATGGTGGAGTGGGAAGACATGGAAATTTTGAAAAGAATCAATTACTCATAAATTTTTTTCAATTTAATGACTCAAAAATGAATCATTATCAATCGTTATATTTGAAATATTATAATATATACATATAATGGGTTATTGTAATGTTTTTATGACATATTAAAAACTATCTATATTGTTTAACCACTTTATTAGTCATGTTATACCCTAACCCTTATAAAAATATTTACATTTTTATATTCCTAAATGTAATAATTTAAGTTGATATTATTAAATAATATAAATTATTTTCATTCCAAATAAGAAATAAATATTCTTAAACTCAAATAACATAATTTGATGAATCCAATTTAAGATTATATAACGAGAAATGAAGAAAAAGAATTTTTTCAATATGAAAATTAACACAATTTTACACTATTTTCATATAAAATTTCAATATGAAATTAATTCCATTGACATAAAAATGTTAAATAATAAAATGTTTTAACTAATTTTTAATTAATACAATCCTTATAAATAATATATAATTTTTCATTATTTCAATGAAAGGGAATATTTCATGATAATCTCTATGTTTTTCACTATTCATTAAAAAATGAAATAATTTATAAATATATAAAAATTCACAATATTATATTCTGATATTATGATTTCAAAAAATAATTTTGTTTTAGAAAATAATTACTTTATATAATTTTATTGGGGCATGACTAAAACATCTTTCATAAAGAATAATGTTTTTCTGAAAACATTTCATTTTTTTAATTTATTCTAATTTTAGTTCTAAAAAATATATTAATATTGTATAAATAGTATTGATTTTTTATTTATTCAACCAATTTAACATATATTTATAATTTTATACTATATTACAGGTCATTTGTAAATTATTAGGCATGTTCCACAATATATTAGAGAGATTAATTATAAGGAATATATTTTCTGAGTTATTTAAACTCAATGAATCATGGTTCCCACACTATTAAATAGTTGTTAATAATTTTATAATTTATGGTTTTTATGTTATATATGATTCATATAAATAGTATCCTCTCAATTAATTCTTCCACACAGAAACCAATATATTGATATTGTAAAATTTCATTTTTATAAACAAAAATTATAAAAAAGGTTAATAAAATATCCTATGTTTAAGAGAGAAAGTGAATTAAAACTTCATATTTCATAAAAAACAATGTTTTCATTTATGAAATAATTATTTGAACATGAAGATATATAATTGGAAGAAAATAATATATAATTTATATAAGGTGATTGAGGTAATTGATCAAATTCAATTGAATGATTAATGTATAGTTAAGCACCTATAACCCATAAATGTGTGATAATTCCAAATACCATTGCAATCAATTGATGTCATGGTAAGAATATATATTTCCATTAACTGCTTACACCCAGAAATCATTGTGAAAATTTTTATTTTTTTCGAAGAGAACTAAATGTATCTTTTAATTGATTATATCAGCCAATACATATTAACTATTCATTCCATATATCTATTTATATTTTCTAAAACAAATGTGGTTAGAAAAAGATATCATATATATTACATTAATCTATAAACCTCAACAATAAATACACTAATTCAATATTATTACCTATCCCTTAAATTTTATAAGTAATAACAATGACATATAAAATATGACATCACATAGGCTAGTGGTAGGTACTAAACCGGTATAACCCTTCAGATTTGAGTTCAAGTCCTACTAACCTACTTTAGAGGATGGTTTTTCACCCTACATCTAGGTTATCGTTTTTCTAAATATATATTAATATATTTCTTATAACACCACCATATTTTGAAAACAATAATTACTAAAACCAAAAAAAATAAAATAAAACCAAAAGGTAAATATTTTCATTAAAAATATAACTAAAAATGTAGGGGAAATCATCCTTTAATGAAATTATTTATTAATACATGTACTAGATGATTGTTATGTACTTCAAAACATGATTAAAAAATTCCTTAATTGGGGTAGACTCGCATTACATAAAACCAATAAATTTGGTTTTAAGATTCTAATCCGATGATTTATCAAAATCTCATAAACCATTGATGGTATTAATAACTCATAAATTAATGAAGGTAGGTAACCTTCTAAAATAATATTGAAACTATATATTATTCAATATTATTATAACTAAAATTAAAATGGTAACATAGAATTCTAAAATTTTAATCATTAATCCCATTACATAAATAATTTATCCATTTCATTTCCAAATAGGTCCTGTATTGTTCAAGTGTTATCTTGTTGAAGCTTTCATTGATTCATATATTTCCATTGTGTATCATATTTAAGGTAAAAACATGATTTCTATCCACATGATTTTTTTATTTCATTCCAATGTTATCATTATTTTAACTAGAAAGTTAATTCCATTAAGCCCTTCTTGTAAACATATTAAAAACACTCCCATTACATTTAGACACTTTCATTGGTGTCTCTTTCAAAATTTTTTACTATAATGAAATCAATATTTATTTTTTTATATGGTCTCCATTACTCATGATTATATAGAACTACTTCATTATATATTTTTTAGTGTACGATTTTTTAGGTGTAATTGTTATCCATATTTTTTGTATCACACATTTGGTATAATGATGATATATTTTCCTCTTGTCATCATTCTATCTAGTTTCACATTTTCACCACATTATCCTTCTTATTCAATGCTAACATGATTCATTAGGTAACCAAAATTTTACTATAACAAAAATAATGTTTTTATAAACAAAAAATATTGTGGAAAATAGAAAAATATTTTATACTATGTATTAATCAATAAATATTTTTTTGAATACAATTATTATATTTTTTAAACTAATTCATTCATTGTCAAAATTTATTCAAATCCACTGGGTATAATATAAAGAAAATGTGAATTACCCCAAAAATATCCCCTAAAATTGTCAATATAGGTTCATAGTATGGATAATATTTATACGCGACATATTATTAGGAGTAGCCCAAGGTTACATTTATTGAGTTATAACCCCTATGTATAATTCTTCCAGAACCATGTCCACTTATAAAATAAATATAGAAAATTATTGAAAAAAAACAATTACTATAATGTTTAATATAACATTAACATGTTTTTATACACTTATCCTAATAGTTTAATAATGTTTAATATTCATTACTCAATGTTTTCCTAAATTAGGAACCCAAGTATTCTATTAAACGTCCCCAAATACCAATTATAAGAACACCATATATAGAAACATGGATCTGTTGTCTTACAATGTTACATTGAATTAATATATAATTAATTGCATCCTGAATGACCAAATAGATTCATATTATTGATAAAGTAGCTAAATAACAGATTCTCATATTACATTAATAAACCCAAATTACAAAAGTTTTTCTGAGAATATCTATATTTTCTATAGTATAAATTTTCATATCATTCTTAGTACACATCCTAGATTACATGGAATTTAAAATATAAAATAATGGTCTGAATGAATTCTAAGAAAGTGTCATTTATAGTGGAAGATATCATGAATAAATGAGAATTATCAACATATAATGGTAAATAAGAGAACACATATTCAACATGTACAGTTAATTAATTATACAAGTTTTTTATAATAATAATTTGACTATAATAATAAATATGGAATCATAAATATTTATAAATAGATTTTATTTAATAAATACCATGATTTTCAAAATGGGACAAGCAATTTCCAATATATAATGGTAAATAACTTAAAACACGTTCTATTTATAAAAACATAGAATTAAATGTATATAGATATAATATCATTGTTAAAATTTCCTAGAAAATAATAATTAAACAATTGATTATGGAAATTTATAAATATCATATATAAAGATATCAGGAATCATAACACATATATTTCCAAGACCCATCATAAGATAGTTTTAAAATAATGAGTTTGTGTACACATGAGACCCATTTAACTGAAACTAGCCAACTAATTATTCTCAACATAATATGGATTCATCAAGGGGATATCTATAATTTATCACCAACAATATCTATATTTCCAAATAATTCCACATATATTGATTAATTAATTAAATTCATGACAAATAATCATTATGAAATTTTTTTATTGACTAATGAATATGAATTTATTAATTTTTTTCAGGGAGTAAAAAACATTAATTATAAATAAAATATATATAAATGATGAACCGTTTAAGAAATAAGTATATTCAAGATTTATAATAGAAATATATAGGGTAAATTTAATATCTAATCATAATCTGATGTTCATATTTCAATAGAAATAAAATGACTACAAAAATAATTAAGGAATGTGAATACCAATACATTCCTTGGCCATTATGATAATTGTACATTCATATAATGAATAATAATGGTATCAATACAATGTATTCCATTTTAAATTTGAGTAAAAAATCATTTTTATTGTTGATGAATAGAAATACCATAAATGTGATCATTGATAACATTATACAGGATAATAACATTTTAGGATTGTAAATAGTTTTTTATATTTAGAATTATCCACAATATATGGAATGAAATTTAAATTTTATAAAAACATTTTGGATGTCTAAATTAGGTTTTAATCAAAATGGACGTCTTCATGGTAATAAATTTCATATATTCAATATTATTTTAAAAATTTCCATTGATAATATTATAAAAAAAGTAAAAATATCGTAATATGGAAAAAAACAAGATGATTCCATTCAAAACATATTATAAAATGTAAAACATGGGTAAAAATTTCATTAATAAATCAATTATAGAATGTTAAAACATATTTTTGATAATTTCATGAAATCTTATATTTGGGAGATAAATGATTTTCGACTGAAGAGAGAAATAATGTCAGGTTTTATAAAAGTTATATCAATAATTGTATATACCAAAGAGTGGGAAAATTATATTTTTATGTGAAAATAAAATAATTGAAAAAGTATAATAAAACATAATGGGTTTATATTAAAAATATCATATAATGTTATTCAATGTAAATTCAAGCAAAAAAACATCATTAAAAAGAGATAGTGAAATAAAACCATAAAAAGATCATAACACTGAACTGAGAATTAATTAATGAATCCATAATCAGTGTCACATGTAATTCAAAATAAAACAATTATATATAAATAATAAGATAGTGAAAATATATATCACAAATATTTTGTCAATATCAATGTCATTGAATACATAATTAAGCACAGTGAAAAGAAATTGAGTTGTTAAATTCATTCAAAAATTTTAATATTCATGTCAAATAACCATGGATTAAATAATAAAAATTTACAAAACAGCCTCAAAAAATTGTTAAGGATTCATGAAATTAAATTTAAAATTGTCATAATATTAAATATATTATATAAAATATGTATATTACAATACAATATTCCCCATCAAATGGAAATCGAGATGAAATCCCTTACCTCATGCTTTTGTTGGGTAGTATGGGATTTAATATATAGTATAATTTATTTATTATTTTTAATAATCTATTATTTAAAAATATTAATATTGTTAATATCATATAGTTTCTTCTTATAAATATTTTTCATATTCTTTCTAATAATAGTTCATTATTTTCTTTGTTTTCGGTGTTAATTATTTTGTTTTCACATTCATGTTTTGTAATAAAAGATATGTTTCCTTATTATATTACATTGATATATCATATAAATAATAATTTTAACATCATAAATATCATAGAAACTTATCATACAAACTTTTATAATCATTCTTGATGGTTGGATATGGAAAAATAATCATATAACATTATAGAGGTAGTATAGTATATGTATGCAGGAGAAACAACATACTACCATTAAAAACTAAAATGAAAAGAAAATGATTGATATTTTAATCTCCATTCATAAATATATTATGATATATTTCCTAAAAAATAATTAAATATATCTTTATTACATTCTATGTAAATCATGAGTAAAAATTAATCACATCTATTTTCTTGGTAGAAGTCTTTCGTACTCATTAGCGACACCATTGTATTTCAAAAACCAGTAAAGTAACATGTTATATGATATATATTACTTCTAAAAGTATATTAATATAACAAATATCTTATAAATGGGTTAAATGCATCATTATTTCAATTTGTGATTGTTGTTGATGGAAAACAGTTTACTTCGGTGCGTGAGGTGGTAGACCTTTGTATAATTTTTTGATGGATTCATGTATCATTTTTTTAATGGATACAAGAATCTAAAATAATATAATAAAATATCTATATATAAATATTAAAAGGATATTTTATACTTACTAATTAATAATATTATATAGGTGTGCCAGAATAATCTAATTAAAAATGCTTATTTATGAATGTTATCTCTTATAGGGAGAACATATTTTGTTTTGCAAAAAAATAATTCTTATTTAGGATTAATGATAAATACAAGTGATATAATTTATTAGGAGGGTTTTAATAAATAAAATATTTTGATGATTAACAATGATTTTAACGAATGATTAGGGGTAGATAAGTGGTAGAAATTTATATGAGGGGGGGGGGAGGAAAAACATGGAATATTTGAGAAGAATAAATTACACCGACATTGGATACATTAAAATTTCCTCAAAAATAATATTATAAAATTAGTATCCATATGTTCCCAACATGTCTATACAATTAATTTTGGACAATTTCTAAATTCATTTTATGAATTATCATTTTAGTTTAACACCCCCTATAAATCATTTTATACCTTAACAATAGTAATTAATTTTTAAAACAATGCTATTAATATTAGAAAAAAAATAAATTTTAAAAATTATATAATATTATTTATACTGATTAAAAATATAGAATAAATTTTTCCAAATAAAATTAATATATGATGTAGAATGGAATTTAATAATTTACTCAAAGATTTGATGAAAAGTCCAGTTTTAATGGAGAAAATGTTCTTATGTTTATAAGGATTCAATATCAGAATTCGTTATGAAAATGATTCAATTTAAATAAAATTGATAAATATTAAATTCATTTTTCCTATTGTTACATAAAAAATGTATTAAATTTAAATAATCATATTTATTATTTAACTGAAAATGATGATTTTTATAAAAAATGGTATTTATAACTATTCATTGAAACATGTATCATTTCATAAACACCGCAATGATTATACCACTGCTAATTTTGATATTTATATTTTAAAAATTAATTTATTTTTATAATTGAAATTTTAATAATAGTGAGAGAATGTAATTTTAAATTATGTATGCAAGGCACGAGTAAACATTTTTTTTGAAAAAAATTGTGTTTTCCCAAAATAATAAATTTTCATATATTGATACTTATTTTATTATGAAAATATATATATATATATATAATGAATTAATTAGTTTGTAATTTTCATATAAGAAAATGTAAATGCTCTGTTATAGTTCCATAAAATATTATGGTTCTCATGGACTCATGGTTCTGTGTTCTAAAATATATCAATGAGATTAAATATTAATGAAATAAAATAAATGGGGTTTTAAGCTCGGTGTTTTGGGTCATGTACTCTATTGAAAATAGTTTTTGTATTTTAGTACATTATAATTAATAATAAATAATTAATTTGACATGAGACTAGTCAATAACATAGAATCCTCGACCAGTCATTAAAATAGATTTCTTTAATTAGAACCTTTATTAAAATGTCTATATGAAATAAAAAAAGTTATGAGGCTCCATATAATTCCAAAAAGATATTAAGCATATAGAGATAAATTTATCTATTGATAATGAAAAAATTCATGGAACATTCTCTTTGATGTTGGCATACAAGAATTTAGTTTCATAGATAATGAATGAGATCAATGTGTCAACATGCGGTTTAGTAGAAGTGTTGTTAAAATTGTATTATATCTCAATAAACTTTTGCATATAGGAAATCCAATAATAGTCGTTGGGTAAATTAAAGACATGTTTAATATGATTATATATATGATTGAAATAAATGATGTATCCATTTAGAATTGTATCATGATTATATATGATTGATTCTATACTTTTTCTATGGTATATGAAGGTGCATACATTGACAATATATGTCAGATATTTAGTGAGAACAATACATGATATAACTGGTTTTATTGTAACATAATATAAAACACTACAAGAAAATGGGTTCTCAAATGTATGAGAGATATAGAAAATGTAATATCATAGATACATCTACGTTAAGATCAATCATGTATTACACATAATATAATTGAGTTGATGTTTTCAATTCCATGGGAATGGTAGGAAAAAAATAAAAATATTCCTAGTGTAATAATGGATTCATGATAAACTAATAATTATTCATTTGTTGTGAACTAATTTTATTTACTAGTATATTGAAGAGAAAATATAAATTCATCAGTTGTAATATTGAATCTAGATATCAGATTCATCATGTTTATCATAAGTCTCATTCAAATGATGTTGTATTATAAATATTGGAGTTCTGAGCCCAATGATTTGAAAATGAAGAATTCCCTCGAATTTAATATTATATTTGATGAATATATAACATTTTTATACACCCAAATATTCTCTTTTAATTGGAATCTTTTCAATATATCTTGGAATGTTATATATAATAAGAGAAACCATCAAATTATATTTCTATAATATTATTGTTTTGGATCTCAAAACAACTCATGGTCGCTCCAATAGAAGAAACACACATTCTAGAAATAACACATTTTTATTGATTTTCCTCAACATATTGATATGGACATGATTAGAGTTCAATTTATGAAACGATTACTAGCCCCTTGAATTAATACATATCTTGGTAGAATAATTTATGTAATGTTTGAGTTGTGAGAATATTTTCTGTTAGATTTTTTCCATAGAATATGTTGGAGTAAGTTGATTTTTGTTCACTATAAAAAAATTTACATGAATTATAATTTCGTATATTAATTTGTTACTATTAACAATGATCATACAATGTCATGATTTTTCTTATGCGCTACATAGTGTGTGATAATGTCAAAATTGAATCACTCTCACTAATATGATATAATAGTTCCCCATTATGATGATGAACTCAATGTTCTATTAGTGTTTCGTGAAATATATTTTCTATAATATGATAATATTATTTTATGTGAGAATAATTCTACTGGTTGTTAGGGGTGACAGTACATAAGAAATTAATACAATTCCACATGGTTTATGACCTTGGTAATTTTTTAATTAGTTCATTATAATACCATGACCTTCCTGTAGGAAATGTACATTTATATAACTCATTTGATGTTCTTGTTTGGATATTTTTATAACCTTAAACCTTATGATTTTTATTATTTCGTATCTTGAGCCACATATGTTGATTACTTGATGAAAAATTATATGTCATATTATTATAGGAATGTATGATACATTTTGTACATTACAATTTATTTTGTATTAATCCTTAATGTAGGAAAATATAATTCAATTGTTTTTATTAATTGAAGTTTATATGTCACATATATTTATAATAATTGAATTTAAATTTAAATATAAGGACAAGGTGTAATTTCTTGTGATTAATTTGAATTAAACAAAAGATATATATATTATGTAACTTTCTCGATGACACCACCAATAAACATATTTGATTAGAGATATATTGAGAATGAGTTATAGTACAATGTGAGAATTCGAATAAGGCTCTATGTTATAACCACAACAAAATTTTTCTCTATAGGTTCCATTTTATTTTATTGTGTATTTCTTATAGAATTTTGATGTTCTCCCAATGTCAAATAGACAATATATATAAAGGGATTAAAATAAGTGTATACGGAACCTCATATAAATTTTATATGAACATAACATATTGGATAAATATAAATCACATATTTTTCCTTATAATTAATAAGGTTGGTTTGATCACATATACATATTCACCCTTTATTTGATAGAATGCGTTTGATTTTACTATTAAATAAATATTAAATAAATATTTTTAATAAAAATATTTTTTTATTCATTGGAAGATTATTTTGAAATATATATCTAGAAAATAATTATTTACTATTTAGGGACTGGTAAATATCTAAGGGGGAAAGTGAACTGTGTGTAATTTATTTATTTAATTTAATAATATTATGTTATCAATTAATTTATTTCATTTGAAGTTTAATTAATAACATTATAATTATTATTTTAACATTGGATTCACCATGGATTAATAGAATTATATGTACCTAGGTGAAATTATTATTATTTAACTCATTCCATTTTAAAATAAAATATAGCATTTTATATATCTTTATCGTTCCAAATATTTTGTACAATGACTTCTATGGAATAATCACACTCCATATAGAACACCTCCACATGAATTTTATCAATAGTGATTAATACACTTCCTACAAATGCCTCTATATTTTATAGAGAACATTTTGATTCCTTGATCATAATGTAATAGTAATGGCTATCCATGATGATAATTACATGAGTGAAGATCTCCTGAGCAACGACCTAGCTATTTCTATATTGTTTTGCAGAGGATCATGATATTACTGCTCATATAATTTATAAACATTATTCAATTATTTCTTATATAACGATACACACATCCCAATTGAAAATACCTATGATGGATAATTTCAATATGAAATTATATAATTATAAAAATTCCATGAAATAAATAAAAAAATATTTTATTTAAATAAAAATCCTAAAATGCTATTAAATTTCACTATTCTTTTAAAACTGTATGGGATTACCTAGGGATGATTATAAGAAATTGATGATATATATATCCATGTAAGGTAATAATCAATTAATTGGATAATATAGAGAAATATTTTTGTGTCAATAAGTTTATAATGTAAAAAATAAATATGATAATCCTAGTACATAACATAAAATAATGGAATAATATGATAACATCAATGCGCCATATGGATGTCTAAACAAAAGAAAACAAGAAATCATAACCATAAGTTGTTTCTACGAATAGGGAACTGAATACATAATGTACATATTCTAGCAACATCAAAAATATAAATGGAATAATTTGAGGAAAAATAATTACACAATGAATTTGAGGTATATATAAATAATCACCTACGCATCATATTTATATTATGTAGATGAATTTCTCTGCGACATAGAATCAAACGACATAAGAATTACTTTCCTCACATTAATACATTCACTAATGAGCATGTTTTTATACATGGACCACCCCAATAAATTAATTATCGGTGAATCTATGATGATAAACATGAGTTAAAATGAAGATGGATATTTTGAACGCAAAATTTTTATAAAGAAAATCACAAGATAATTTATACAGCATATTGGGAGTAGATAATGTGTAATGGATGGTTGTAGTTAGAGGTAATGGTGTCTTCTAAATAAATTTTCAAAATAATGGAAATTAATATATGTGTTGAAAAAATCAAAATAATAATATTTGAAAATAAAATTTTGTTGTATAAATAATGTTTCTGAATAAAATATAAGTGGTGTAAATCCCTTACTATGTGAGGGTTCTTCTAAAATCACTATAAGTGAATCATATGATATTGGGAGCATCATGGCAGGGATATTGATATTTAGAGGGAGAAGAAAACTTTTATCAATTTACTTTTAGTGAAGTGGAAAAGTACGATGAGTCAGTATTTATAGAAAAATATATGAAAATTAGCATTTAATTTCTAAAATAAATTTAGGAATCTATGTAATAAAGAAATAAAATCAAAAAAACATCATAGATATTTTTTTCATAGATTTTAAAAAAATATAGTTTGAAATATTTTAATAGGATAAAAACATTATTCTTTACGATAATAAGATTTATTAGGTGGGAGGGTGACCTGTTCATAAGGATTTTATTTTAGAACACAACATTGTAATATAGGGTTTGGAGGATTCATTATTGGTTTGTGTAATTAATAAAAAAATATAAAAAACATGTCATTTTAATTTTTAATTTTCTTTATAGTTGTCAATTTCATATATTGTATTTATTTAATAACTATTTCGATATTGTTATTTCATAATAAATACTATATATTTACATTATATTTACATATCACCAAAAAGTTTATTTTATCAAATGACTATAAAAAACCATTAGAGAATATTTATTTTCTATTTTATGAATAAAATATGAACTTCTCAAAAATGATGTTATAAATATGATAATTTATTAATTTAAATTGAAATATGTATTTATTTGAAATTATTAAAATTTACCAAAATAAATAACTTTTAAGCAGTATAAAAATAACCTGGTTATTTATTAAATTATATTATCATTTATTTTTTAAAAAATTAAATTTTATTGTATATCAATATCAAATTACAATTTATTTTAAAAATTATTTAATTAACCTAATTGTGTTTTTTATTTCAAATTATACATTTCAAAAAATTAAAATTTTTATTTGTTCATATAATAATATAATTATGAAAATATAAACATATAATCATGTATTCATAAAGTGTAATAATGAACAATGTAATATATAATCATTATTTTAGTAAGAATAAAATATCAAAACCATACTATCAGGGTCTACATGAATAAACCCTTATTACACCAGTGTATATCAAAATTATAAGGTGTGTGGTGATGTTACATTCTTAAAATAGTTTGGTGAATATGGTTTTAAATAAGATAACGAAAAAATAGAAATTCAACCATTAATTGGTTCTCCAAAGTGTCAATTTTTTATTCTCTTAATGTGTTTATTCGTGGCTAAATACCATTGAATCCATCATCCAATGAATCTATTCTAAATCATATCCATATATAGGTAAATAATTATTCTAAATAGATAATAGATGTATTATTGATTCTTAAGAAAATTAATAGTCTTTCATGTTAGATAGCATAATTATTGATATATCATATAACATTCCAAATTAAAAATATATGTTACATGTGTCACTATAACTAAAATAAATAATAATGTATTTCATTATTCTGAAGGTAATTTCATTTATAAAAATTTGTATTCTTCCCACATTTATTAATTTCACGAGATAAATTTTTTTTTTCTAAAATATTTTTGGATAATTATATTTAATCCCAAGTTACTGTTCCCTTGTTGTCTCTTCAGTATTGGGGTTCCATCACATTACATCGGCATGTTGTGTTTTCTTTTTTCATAGAACAATTCCAAAACAATATATGATATTTACTTACCTTTCCATGTATAGATGATAATTTTCCAAAATAACAACCTCTGATTTTTTATATATATGTGGTTTTGAATGTACTTCTTTAAGAAAGATTTATGGAACCCATCTTATTGTTGAGATAAGTTTGGGGAAATTTAAATTCAATATGTAATATCTATAAAGTGACAAAGGATCCTAATGTTTAATGCCCCAAACCATATCACCACTATACAGATGGTCGGACCAGTCACCACATAAAATCAAGCGTGTCGTCCCATTCATTAAAGGATGGTGACGAGCAGCGAGGGTCTATGGAGAGTCAGTGGGGAGATTATACCATCATATCAGAGTTCAATAATAGAAAATTGAAATAAATAGTGGAAGTTTTCTAATAAATGATAAAGTAGTAGAAGAAAAATTGTACTCTTTTTATATATGTGGCGAATGCCAATTATACAGACGATGAATGCATGACAGGCTAATGATAAAAAATGGGAAACAATGGAAAAAATATTATGCTTTACATACCAATATGGAAATAGATTTACAATGATTTAATGCCCTGAGTGTGGTCTACTGGAGCATTTCAATCATCCGATCATACCACAGTTCCTATCACCCATGTATATACAATCATCACCGTCCTACTACCAAATAGAATCAACCTGGGTACCCAAATATAGTGTGGGACCTAGTAGGGTCTGATATATAAATGTTAGTACATCGGGACCACCAATTTCTACCCGAAATCCTTAAATTTAATAAATAAATTAAAAGGTGTGAATGCATGAATAAATAATGTAAGTAGTAAAATGTAACTATATAACCAAGTACAAACAATTACCCTTAGTTAGGGTTTGAAACTATATTTTACATTTATCTTGCATACTAAATGGTTATTACATAATCATTTTCACTTATCAATTATTCATAGATCATTAAATTATGAAAGTCTCGAGATTCATCCTATGCCTGATATCACCTATATAAGTCACTCACCACAAATGTCTCTGAAGATCATCTTATTAATTAATGTAATGAACAAATACCATCTTTTTGTTTGGCTTGGATAAAATATCATGAGATATTCAATAGAATCTTTTTTATACTATTTCTGAGTATGTCCACTTAAAACAGTGATTCACTCCTTGGTCCATCCATTAAAATTGATTCACCCAATTCATTGATAAGTCAAGAACCTTTCTCATATTCAATTCACAAATCACAATTCCACAACATTTTTTATTAACCAATTAATATATTTCATAATCGAAAAATTGGACTATAATGTCCCGGATCCAGGTGGCACTCAACCGGTGGCCCGAACCAAGTTGCCACATGACCGAAAGCGCAATTCCCCAAATTCCAGAGGCTGCTGACTAGCAGCGAGGGACCAGGTCTGACAGTGGGGAAACTATACCCTCATTTTTCAAAGTGTAGCAGAGCGGAATAAAATATACAACATACATCAACAGCAGAAGAAATAAACCATACTCATTAAAAATAAACAACTGTAGCAATAGAAAACCAACATTGATATAGATAACGATGAAACATGTCTCATGTTCTAAGAAAATAGCTAGAACATGTTACACAGTAGTATAATATTATACAATAGAAAGTAGAGGTACAACAAATCAAAACAAAACCGCTTGCAGCATCGCGAGCCTAAGCTTGGTCTCCTGCTCCCCTACTCCTCATCAACGATCAAGTACATGTATATGGAACCTTGCCCTTATCCACACCTGCAGAAACATAATCTATTTGATATGAATACATGACCCAAATAGGGTATGCACCAACTAAAGGCTCGTTCCCAACTGTGTGAAAATATGAAACAACAATGTGCAATAGAAAAATTCAATAAACTAAGAAGTACTCAAAAGTAACTAACATTAACTATTATATTTCCATTTTAATATTCATTTAATCATTTAGTATAAGGAAATCACCACAATGAATTTTCTATGTAAACAATAATTTTCCTCTGACACGCAAACCCTTACCCTCAAGTAATCGGAATTGTAACCCACAGGTAATTTCCCCCAAGCATAACAGATATTGCCCTTAGGCGTATGAAGTGTCTCCCTCTGGCACAGAGTCTATTTACCACAGGCACAAAATAAGTTGCCCCCAGGATAAATAACCACTACCCTCAGGCTATGTAAAACACTTCTCTCAAGCTAAGTAAAGCACTTCCCTTTGACAAAATAAGTAATCGGGCCTCCCCCAACATATAAACAATCAATTTACAAACAATTCCTCTCAAGGAAAAATTAATGCACAATATAAACATGGCATACCCTTGAGTGTCATGGACAAACGACTAAACAGAGGAACGCACCCCTGGGGTACTCCTGGATCCAAGCAGTGATCCCAAAAAAATAGTTTAATTATCACATTTAATTACCTATACAATTCTAGGTATTCCAAACATCCATGTCCATAGCCACCCGACACCCCAACATGGGTTCGTTGCTCAATGGTACACAAAAACGCACAACAGTTGAAATTTAAACACCAAGCCACCTACATCGATCGCCCCTGATCGGTATACTTGAACTATGCTCCTCGAATCATCCATGAATGACGAAGATCTGTGGGGAAAGAAAAACGGTTCAAATGTAAATAAAATTCCCTTAAAAAAGAATTGGTATGAACGACGTAAGGAGAAGGAGAGGCTTTCCTGTACGGTTCCAACAAGATCAACAGAGGCAGAAACGGATTCCCAGCATGCGATCTAGAGCTCCTCTAGGGTTTGACACTCTCTCCCGACTCCTCCTCTGGTATTAATCCTTCCCTGTGAATAGGGGAGGCTAATACCCATTTAAGTAAAAAAAAACAGACTACATAGTGTGTACTATTGATTACATGGCGTGTACTTTTCATTTTTTAACTATTCCCCTGGCGGCTTCTGTCCACCGCTGCATTGATCAATAGTCGAAATTAGTACATGAAGTGTAATCCATGAGTACACGACGTGTACTGTTGCTCAGTTGGCAGTTGCTTCCACCACCATACTACTTTCCTACCGACTGACTACACGACGTATAAATACAAACTACACTGTGTGTAGTGGGTTTTTACACGTTTCTTCACCGACAGGGAAACATAGACTATGTACTCATCCCACATAGCCAAAGTACACGACGTGTAGAGAAGTACACATCGTGTAGTCCCCAAATTTAAGATTTTCCCCATTATCCTTATTTTCTCAAAAACACTTAAGGAAATGAGAAAATAAGAAACATTTACCTCAAAACTAAGAACAGAGTTCTTACAAACATCCCCCCTTAAAGAAATTTGTCTCTCAATTGACCTTCCAAGGGTGGTGAAGAATATGTTGTGTACCGCTCTGGACACTAAGCACGTACATCGGTCTCCTGCACTGAGGTTTCATCTTGCACTCGGCCATGCTTCTATAGCACCCATAAAAGAGGTACTAACTCGAATCGAAGAAACTATGTGCTCCTATCAACGATGAGAATCAGATACTCCTCAAAGGACACATCTAACTCAAACACAACCTCCTCAGGCTGAAAAATGTGAGACGGGTCTAAATGATAACAGTGCAACTGAGATACAAGGATGACATTGTGCATGGCTCAGTACCTCTGTGGTAACTACAACCGATATGTAACCAGCTTGACTATCTCCAGAATCTCAAGTGGTCAAACATACCTCAGTTAATTTTTACCCTATCTTCTGATCTGTTTGTGTCCCACCCTTGACAAAACACACAATAAAACCTGATCCTCGGCCACAAACTCCAAGGGTCGTCTGTGGCGATCATCATAATATTTCTGATGAGACTGTGCGGCGATCAGCATAAGATTTCTGACGAGACTTTGCGGAAACCATCTGCTTCTGAATCAACTGGACCTGCTCAAAAGTCTCCTGCACGAGACGTGGCCCCCGTAAAGCTGCATCACCTATCTCTAACCAGCACAAGGGTGATCAGCATGGCCTACCATATTAATCCACATAAGGATCCATCTCAATAGTTCCCTGAAAATTATTATTATATGAAAACTAGACTAGGGGTATGTACATCTCCCAAGAAACCACAATGCCTTGGATTCGTGCATGCATCATGTCCTCATGAACCTGTATCGTACGCTCTGACTGACCATCGGTCTGAGGGTGGTATGCTATGCTCAGATGAACCAGTGTACCCAGTCCCCTCTGAAATCTTTTCCAGAAACGAGAAATAAAATGGGCATCCCTATTTGATACGATTGAAGGAGGGAACCCATGAAGACATATGATCTCTTGGATATAAAACTTCGCTAGCTCATCAACACCACAGGTCTCCTTGATCGGCAAAAAGTGATCAACCTTTGTGAGTCTGTCCACAACAACCGACATAGCATCATTGCCTCGAGGTGACCTCGACAACCCATTCACGAATTCTATTGCAAAATCATCTCATTTCCACTCGTGGATGGGTAACTGATGTAACAGTTCGTCTGGCCTCTGATGATCTGCCTTCACCACCTGATAGGTGGAACACCTCGTAACAAAACCAACTATCTCTTTCTTCCTACCGGGCCATGAGTACCTACGTCTCAAGTCATGATATATATTGGTAACTTGGGGATGAACTTCCCACGCTGAAGCGTTAAACTCTTGCATCAACTCCTCTAGTATATCACCTGGAAACCACACTCGTCCATGGAATCATAGTACCTCATCATCGCCTATCGTCCAGCAAGGAGAAGGGTCATTACTTGCCACTAACTCTCGTAGAACTAGGCCTTTTGAATCAGGTAGTTGTCTCATCCACACTCTATCCCGGATGGTAGAAGTCACAACTAAAGATGAATGATAGGTTTTCCCCTGACTGTCGCGCACCTCCAAATTTATCTCAAAGAACAAGGCCTTAAGCTGCCACTCACCACTGGCCTCCTCCACCACCTGTATCTGAGTCCTCTTTCTCAGTGAATCAGCTACTGCATTAACTTTACCGGGTGTATAGGCAAGCTCTAAATCAAATGACTATATGTACTCAACCCACATCCGCTGTCTGAGATGTATGTCAGGCTGAGAAAAGATATACCTGATACTTTTGTGGTTGGTGAAAACAACAAAATTCTCTCCCAAGAGATAATGTCTCCGAAAGCACAACACATGAACAACTACAGCTATCTCGAGGTCGTGTGTCGGGTAATTCCTCTAATGCGGCCTCAACTACCGAGACCCATACACAACTACTTGATCTACCTACATCAACACTACTCCCATCCCAATTACTGATGCATCATAGTAAACTGTATAGCTCTTCCCTTGCTCTGGATGTATCAGGACCGGTGATGATGTCAACCTTCCTCTCAGGTCCTAAAAGGTTGTCTCACAAGCATCCGACCAAATAATCCTCAACCCCTTCTTTTTCAGACCCATCAATGGCACTGCAAAGAAGGAGAAGTCCTATATAAAACGCCTGTAGTAACCAGCCATCCCCAAGAAACTCCGTTCTCAAACACGTTCTTAGGATGCTCCCAAGAAACTACTTCTCTCACCTTCTCTGGGTCTACTACAACTCCTGCCTCTGGGATGATATGACCCATGAAATAAATCTGGTCCATCCAAAAGTGTCACATTGAGAGCTTGGCTTATAGATTATTCTCTCTCAGTGTACTCATAACGATCTCAATATGGGTGGCATAGTCGTGTCGAGTGTGAGAGTACACCAAGATGTCGTCCATGAATACTACCACAAAATAATCCAGATAAGGATGGAATAAACGATTCATGAGATCCATGAAAACTACTGGGGAATTCTAGACTACAAAAGGCATAACCAAGTACTCGTACAGACCATATATGATATGAAAGGTTATAAGTGGTATTCCTGGTGGTCACACATGCAACTAGTGATATCCTGATCTCAAGTTAATCTTTGGGATCACTCGTGCTCCACAGAGTTGATCAAAAATATCGTAAATCCTCTTTAATGGATATCTGTTCTTGACAGTCAATTGGTTATTTTTCTAATAATCCACACAAAGTATGAGGGTACTTTATGGCTTCTTAGTAAGCAGGACAGGCGAACCCCAAGGTGAAGTATTGGGTCGGATAAACCCTTTTCTTGTAACTCCTCTAACTACCTCTTGAGCTCCTGCAACTTTGGTGTAGCCATCCTATAAGGAGGAATGAACACTGGTGATTCCCCTGGCACAAGATCAATAGTGAAATCCACCTCATGATCGAGAGGTAGAACCGAAAATTTTTCCGGGAAGACATCCCTAAAACGATCAACCACTGGAGGGAAATATGTCAGATAAGTCCCCTGATCATCTAGATATAAACATGCAATCTGGGCTGTCACACCACCTCGCCCATGATGCTCTGGTCTAGCTCGACTCTCCTGAACATCCCATTCATCTTTTTATTGAAATTCTCTGCCCTCTGTTGATGTCAAACTCACCATATGATGATAAAAATATACAAAGGCTCAAAAGGGAACCAACCAGTCCATCATGAGAATGAAATCATAGCTTGTCACCTCCATGAAAAAGAGGTCCCGTAGAAAGTGACACCCACCAACCTCAAGGGGGAACTCCCTGAACTGATGCACACCGGCCGTTCTAGTACACCATGGAGTGTCTAGTGTCATAAAAACAAAAGCAGAAGAAACACAGAGCCCAAGGATCTCCACAAAGGGTATATATATATAACTATATGTAGCACCCGTATAAAAAAAAGTACATAAAATAAAACAAAACCTACTAGAATATTACCTCTGACAGTAGAAGGTCTGTGGTCTAGCTCTTGCTTTCTTTGTTGCACTGCATATTCATGCACAGTGTTGCGGCCCAGCGACACAGCCGTGTTACCATAAGCTGTCCCGCCCTGATGCTTTTGAGATCATGGTGTCTGACTACCATGGCCATGACCACCATCATTGCCTACACGGCCTGACGTATTCCAGTTTCCCAACTAGTAAGAAGATGTTGGTCTTTATCCCGCACATGGAGTCTACACAGAACCCCTCTCACTAGCCACTGGTGAAAACGCCCTGCAAAAGCGCTGCAGAAAACCGATCTTTCTACAAGATCGGCACTCCACTGGGTCTCATGTGAACAGTAGTCTCTTGTTCCACTCTTTACCACATTGGTAGCACATGACATGACCACCTGAAACATTCTTCTGGATGATACTACCACCATGAGAGACATCCATCTGTCTCTCCCTCATACTGGCAGAAATAGTACCAGAAACTGAGGCGGAACCGCCCAGGCCTGCACCACTTGATTTCTAAAGGTTCCTCTCTATAACTAGCATCTAGTTCACAATAGAATGCACTAAAGGAAACCTGAAAACATTCACTAGTGCTCAGATGTCATATCAAAGACCATACTCAAAGTGTCGGGAAATCAACCTCTAATCACCCACTAGAATGTGTGCAAAACACTGAAGCTCGGTGAAGCGAGCAGAATAATCCATTACCAACATAACGCCTTAGTGCATGTTTATGAACTCTCGAGCTCGATCGACCCTCAGAGTCTCTGGGATGAAAAAGTCATAGAAGGATGTCTGAAAATATTCCCACACCATCTCTCTGTGATTCTCTGTCTGATTGGTAACATTCCACCACCTCTTTGTAGAATCACGTAGCATATTAGTGGCACGCTTGACCATCCACCATGGAGGTGTCTCAAGATTCTAAATAATAGTCTACATTGACCCCAGCCAAGACTCCGCAACATGTGGTCCGCCATCCCCTGAAAATGTTGGCGGATGATTCTGCTGGAAGATACGAGTCAGCTTGGCTATAGAGGTGGCAGCCAGCGGTGCTCCTTGAAATGTCTGATTGAACCGCATAAAGCCTTTACAGAACTGTGCATCCATGCCTGTGTCCGGTATAACGGTTGGCGCCGCATCTGGCACTGCTGGAGGATCCACTGGTAGCCCATGGCTCACCATTATATAGTATAATTGTTGTCGCTCTCTTGGTGAACAACATGTGGTCGTCTCAGTGGCATGACTCTAAAAGGTAAAACGCACACCTTAGATCAAGATTATCACAATCTAAAATTGAAGGGTCCAAAAGGGGAACATGATAAAAAAGGCATTCAATAATGCATATTAAGATTAAATGTCGTGTATACTGACTACACGGCGTGTACATGTCTTCTCTTCCCCTGCTCGGGTTCTTCTACATGGCTTCCGTTGAACATAACTACATGGCGCGTATATTAACTACACGGTGTGTATGGTGAAATTCTCCAACTGCCCATGTTTTTCATGACACGGATGACTACTAGGCTTGAAACTACACATTCTGTTACACCAACACACGGTGTGTACACCACCCCGTTTTCCCAACCACATATTCAGGTCCATACGGTCTGTCCTCGGTCAAGACTACACGAAATATCCTTCAGGTACACGGCGTGTTAAGGAAGAGGTAACACTGACCAATGTATGTTAGCTACAAGGCCTATTCCCCAGGTAAGACTTCACGGCATGTTCCACTGTGGACACAACATGTATGTCTGAAGGAATCCTTCGTCTGTGTTGTTAGTTACACGGGCGGACTCCGGGTCAAACCTACACGGAGTGTACATCCGGTACACGATGAGTTTTTCCCAAGCATTTCCCTTCCCCGTGTCCCCGCCCACATGGTATGTGACACGAGATTTGATTTCACAGCGTATACTCAAAAAGTTTTCATTTCTTATTGAACCGAAGAACACAATGCATGTGTCAAAGGAACTACACGGCATGTATCCTGGTTTCTCCGGATAGTAAGCCTCATATACTACTTTGAAACCCAGATAAACAATGAAACAACTCCGATGTGCCAAATTCTGACCCGTGAGGGACCATACTCACCGTGAATCAATGTTTGGAATCTTATCTGAGTTATAAATACAGAAAAAAGCCAATAATCCACCAAATTCCGGTCAATGAGGGCCCACACTACTCAGTTTCCAATGTTTGGCGTTCATCCTTTTAAGTCCTCACACCAACATAACCTATCTGATAGTAGGTATTTATCAAATAATCTATCACAACAACATGCTTTTTCTAGCACAAAAACTATCACAACAACATGCAATTTCTAATGCACCGATATGGAATGGAAATATGAATGGCATATGATTTATAACATGTGCCTAAATGATGAGAGAGATGGTATACCCTCATCTCCTCGGGTTGCGACTAAATAGATCCCAAAAATATAAATAGCACAATCACAAGTGCGTCACCCTACGGTGAAATCAAATCCACTATAAAATTTGAAAAATCAGAAAAATTGAAAAAATTACGAGGTAGAATGGCTTTTTCCTGTACACAGGTCAGCTACACTTGGGTACAAATTATTACCAACTACTGTTTCCGTTCTATACCTGACTCAGGCTCCATATATTATGTTAAAGAAAAGAAACCCTCTGATACCACATTGTAACGTCCCGGATCCAGGTGCCACTCAATGGGTTCCCGAAACCCGGTTGGTCACATGACCTCAAGTGCATTTCCCCAAACACTAGAGGCTGACGACTAGCAGCGAGGGCCCTGGTCAGATAGTGGGGAAACTATGACCTCATTTTTCAATGTGTAGCGCAATGGAATAAAATATACAACATAAATCAATAGCGGAAGCAATAAACCAAACACATTTAAAACAAAAAACTGAAGTAAAAGATAACCAACAATGATATAGATAATGATGCAACATGTCTCATATTCTAAAAAATAGCCAGAATATGTTACACAATAGTATAATACGATAAAATAAAATTATAGGTACATCAAAGCAAAAAAAGCAGTCAGCAGCATCGTGAGCCTATGTTCAGTCTCATGCTCCCCTACTCCTCAGCAACAATCAAGAACCTGTATAGGGACCCATTCCCTTATACACACCTGCAGAAACACAATCAGTTTGGGCCAAACACATGACCCATATAGGGTGTGATAAATAAAATCTAGTAGGAACCCAACAAAGGCTCGTGCAAAACTGTGTGAAAATATGCAATAATAGTGTGAAATAATCAAATGCAATAAAATATGAAGTACTCGAAAGTAACTAGCTTACGAGTTATATTTCCATTTTAATATTCAATAAATCATTCAATATAAGGAAATCACCATAGTGAATTTTCTATGTAAATAGTCAGTGTCCTCAGACATGAAAACCCTTACCCTCAGGTAATCGGAATCGTAACCCACAGGTAATATCCCCCAGGCATAACAAATATTTCCCACAGGCATACGAAGTGTCTCCCTCAGGGACAGAGTCTATTGCCCATAGGCACGAAATAAGTTGTCATCAGGCTAAATAACCACTGCCATCAGGCTATGTAAAACACTGACCTCAGGATAAGTAAAGCACTACCCTTAAAATAAATAAGTACCCTGGCCACACCCAACATATAAACAATAAATTTACATTCAATTCATCTCAATGTAAATGTAATGCACATTATAAACATGGCATACAATCGGGTATAATGACCAAACGACTAAACAGAGGAATGCACCCCCAGGGTGGTCCTGTATCTAAGTAGCGATACCAAACAACAGTTTAATTATGAAATTTAAGTACCTATTCAGTTATGGGTATTCAAAACATCCAAGTCCTCAACCACACGAAATCCCAACAATGTTTTGTTGCTCAATGGTACACAAAAACGCAAAATAGTTGGAATTTAAACACCAAGACACCTGGCTCGATCCCCCCGGATAGGTATACTTGAACTACGCTCCCCAAATCGTCCAAGAATAATGAAGATATGATGTAAATGAAAACCCATTCAAAAGTAAATAACATTCCCTTGGGAAAGAATTTGTAAAATGACTTAAGGATAAAGAGAGGCTTACCCGTACGGTTCAAAAAAGATCGACAGAGGCGGAAACAGATTCCCAGCGTGTGATATGAAACTCCTCAAGAGTTCATCCCACTCTAACAACACCTCATCCGGTTCAAATAATTCTCTATGATTTGGGAGGTTACTACCCATTTTAAGAAAAAAAAATACTACATGGCATGTACAATTGATTACACGACATTTAATTTCATTTTTTTATCTATTCACCCGGCAGCTTCTTTCCACCGCGACAAAGTTCATCAGTCGACATGAGTACACGGCATGTAATCCAGGAGTACACAACATGTACTGAATCCCAGTTGGTAGATGCTTCCACCGATTTACTATTTTTCTGTCGACTGACTACACGGCGTGTAAATACAAACTACACGGCATGTAGTCATTATTTACACCATTCGTCGCTGACAGGGCTACACACCCTGTGTACTCATCCCACATGGACATAGTACACGACATGGGGAGAAGTACATGGCATGTAGTCCCAAAATTTAGGATTCTTCCATATATTCCATTTTTCTCAAAAACACTTATGGAAAAGAGAAAAGAAGAAACTCATACCTCAAAACAATGAACCTGGTTCTTAAATGGACCCACAGTACTATGTCAATTAACCGATGTAGAACGTCATGTCTAGAATTATCATAAGTATTTAGATCATCAGTCCTTGTCTCACAAACCATGTGTATCGGGAGCATCACTCCATGTCCAATAAATTAATGATTGTATTCATTGATGGTGTATAACTCCTTGTTTAGCACCCCATTAGTATTAGGAGCATCAATACCCATATTACATCCCATTTTCCAATCATAAATATATATTTATCACTTGTTTAGAATTCCATGTCTAACACCCCAAAACCATCCATTAAACAATACATAAATTAATTAATTTAGTTTTTTAATTCATTCAACAACTAATTAAAAACATAAATCATTCATCATAAAATTCTAAATTCAATTAACCATTCATCATCTCAATTGATAACAATGAATAATAAATTAATTAATCTAAATTAATAATCATAAATCCTTATCAAGTTCAAAATTATCAACTGAAATAGTGTTTCATCCATGACCTTACCAATTAACATGCACATTTTTAACATCCCATGACCTACATAATGAATAAGGCCCCCCTATTTAGAAACCATCTCACAATTCATATCATATTTTTAAATGACATTATCCTAAACTACTTATGTCATGGAAAATAAACATGCCACTGAAGGTATTATTGTAAAACATTCATAATAATCAACCATTTAACAATGTCAAATTAATGCATTAAAATTAATTAATTGAATAATTAATTAATTAAATAATATATCTTCAATAGTTCATCAATTAATTAAACATTTACCATCTATCATGTAATATTTAATCCATCAATTAATTATTACGAAGTTCTAGTTTATATTCCAAACATGTCAAAATATTCAATATTCTCAATATTCAATATTTTCTATAATTTTTTTTCCAACTCATGAGATTATAATTAATTATTTAATTAATTACCCTATTATTCAACAATCTCCATTAAAATCATTTAACTATTTAATCCTTTCACTTTAACCAAATTAGCAAAACATGCTAAACACCAACACTTGATCAATTCCTCATTTCAATCACGTGGTAGTATCAATTAATAACATCAAAAGTTTCATGAATCGAAATATAATATATTAGCACCACCAAGTATACATATGAAATATCAAACCATCTCAAGCATGAAATGACATTACTAATAACCAACAGTATATAGTTAATGATAATTTTATGATAACATTAAAGCTCCATAATCTAGAAAACTCACAATCTAAATTTATTTAAAGAAACATATAGGAATTTTTAAATAAATAGATAAATATTTATAACCATACCTTGGGGTCGCAATAGTTTTATTCCAAAACGTTTGAATGTACTTGGCAGAAAATAGTGCAAAACTAGTCTGCAATCGCACGCGCACAGACTATCATATATGTGTGTGTGTGTTGCTGTGTTTTGTTTACATTGATCATAAAAAATTCAATATATTAAACTAGTACCCAGAATCACTGTAGTAATGAACAACACACCACAAACATTGTATCAAAGACTCGTAATAAATTAATAGTCTTTAATTAAACCAGTGACAAACAAAATATTCAATTTAAAATCTTACACAAACCAAAAGATCCGAAGAAAAAGTAGGCCATCCACCTGGCCCTCGGTAGTAGAGGCCATAACATGGACATACTTGTCCCTAAACGACATTCACATATCCAAAAAATTAGAATAACCCAAAATCTGGATAAATCCAATCCTCAAGGTTTTGGTCGAGCCAACAAGGTGAGATAGTGGGCTCAAATAGCCAATTCAAATTATGATATATATATATATATATATACAGAAGGAATCACCTTAACGGTGAGTAAAAGATTGTTGAATAGTCTGATAGTAATCTTTATGCACATAATGAAGTCTGGGAGAGGGGTGGCGTGCTATGGGATCTTCCTGGGAGTGTCAGGCGCAGCTGTGAGGGGGTCTGGTGATGGGCTACATGCTAGGGAGAAGGGTTCCTATGTTGCTAGAGGTTTTAAAGTAGGGAATGATCCATAACAGCTACAGTGCAATGACAATGCGCACCTAGTACAACGCCTACAGATAAAGAAAATAGGGGGGTTGTGCACCTCACATTCAGGAAATGTGTCCCCTTTTTATTTTCTTTTTTATTTTCCCATAAAATGAATCTAATTGATTTGATTTAATAATTAAAATAATAATACCCATTTTATTATTATTATTATTATTATTATAGGCTTAACAAATAAGTGAAAAACTCCCCATTTAATTACAAATGAATTTTCATTTACTATTCTCTTAAAAACAGTAAATAATTATTTATGAAACTACTTATTGATCATTTAGTTAAATTAATTTAAATTTATTAATCTAAATAACCATAATAATAATAACATCATAATAATAATAATAATTCCATGTTTTATTCATTTAAAACCCACCCCCCCAATTTATTATAGTATCAGTTATATGATAAAAACTCAAACTGATAACCCCTAATTTAATTTACTTAATAATAATTATTTTTACCTTCAAAAATCTAAAAAAATTAAAAATATAATTATTAATATTTTTCAAACCATTAGTAAATCCAACACTTCAATTTAATAACAGTGCTTCATTAATTCTAATGCACCACATTTAATTAAATGATTCGTTGAGAAGTTCAAAAGAAAAAATAAATTCTCATAAATGTTACAGTCTGGTAACATGCTTTTAAAATCTCAAAGAATCAAAATAATTAAATAAGAAATAATAAAATTATAATTATTATCACATTCCTATTTTTAAAAACCCATTTAATACTATTAAATTAATATAAATAAATTATATAACTAGGTAAGATGCATGGGTTGGACCACAACTGTGTGTGGCATGTGCATATCGATTAATGTGATATTTTCTAAATTTGGTGCTCCTGATACTCGTTGGGACACCAACTAAAATTATCGGGTAATTAAGCATGTCCAAAAAACAACACCTCTAGGTGTTCAAACACTCATAATAATATTCTGGATATCGGTTTAAAAACAAACCATCGATAAACTGAATAAAATTCAAAATCCTTCATATTTTTACCCGGTTAAAAAACACAAGACTTTACTATCTACTCATCATAAAAACTTCTTGCCTCAGGAAGCCATCATGCAGCACTACTAAAACAACTTACATTCCAATGTCATTTTACCTCGTTAGAACTGATGTGTTTCATTCCCAATACTGAATGTACCTTTAAAACTTTACAGTCCTAATGTTTAATTCTTTAAAACCAGAGTTAAAGCAAACAATATAGCTTAAACATCGAAACATATTATATATATGAGGCCATTATTGGGACCCAATCCATGAAAAATGTTGATACATGATCAACCAATAGAACATGTTTCACATGATTCCCTTTTAAGACGTCGCGGTCCTAAAACCCACATTCTCCATTTATCTGGTGACATGCCTTCAAAACTATTCCATAACCACTCACACATATATCAAAGTCCATAGCCGACGGTCAGTGAAATTTCCAAGTCTATTCATAGAAATACTATTTTAAAAACATTCATTCATCAAATTGAATAATGGAGATTCCCCAAGAAACAATGAATCCCATGTAGTACCCAGATAACAACCACTCATCAATCGCATCATCATTTAAACTGCAGCATAGAATAATTCCAATTCTATCTTATCGTATTGTTGTAATGATAATAATACGGGACATGGTCTTCGTATTCTTAAGAGAACACTATGAGATAAACCATGGTCATTAGGAAGATCATTTGAACTACAAATTGAAAAAATTGTTCTAAAATAATGGAATCTATTGCTGACACATTTCCCCAACTAATGCAACATTATGCTCCTTTGGATTGTCCATAATGTCATAAGAAAATATCATCCACTCAGCATTGCGGTATTTTAGAACACAATTACTATTTCCTGTGATGTTTCTCAATACTCAATCACTAAAACAACCATTGACCAAAATAGTTGTAACATAAACCTATCGACATTCCATAACACAATAGTCCAAATAAGTCCTCTCGAGAAGTGGGACATACATACATTAATGGCCTAGAACATTGTAAGGGTACTACGAAACACGAGTTATCCCCTAATGAAACATAAACCTCAACTCTATATCTTGGTCACACAAAACTGAAATCACAATATTCAAAAGCCCATTTTTCATTTTATCTATTATAATTAATACATTTCAATCATTCAATATTTTAATGAATTTGTACCAAAACACAAGATTTTCTTTCATAACATGTCTCATGTTTTTCAAAACAATACCCTATGGAAAAAATCAGAATAATATCACAAAAAACCTCTTTAATAATTTTACACTCCATTATATTCAAAATTAAATGGGAAATTTAACAACTAAATTTCTTTTACCAAGAATGAGACCTATAGGGGTCCCATTTATTCTAGTCGGGTTCTTAAAAAAGCATCCCAACAATAGTTCATTTCAATCAATACTCATATGTTTTACGTTTATAACCATTTGAAAACATACTATGGTTATATAAGATTCAAACACATGGGTTGACATCAACAAATCGAGAAGGCGCTCATACACTGTATTGTATGAATTTGGATCCCATTTAACAACGCAACATTCATTTTCCATTTTAACTTTATTATCCATTTCACATATCAAAACATCTCTAGCATGTCATCAAAATCATTAACGCAACATCATGAAATAACATAGAAGCATGGAATAACAACAAAAAAGGACAATAACTGAGGTAGCATGGCACATAATCACTCAGTAATGTTAATATATCACTGTAACATGATATCAATAGAGGGATTATATATAAGATCAAAACATGGCATTACACCCATGGAAAACAATCTAAATTAGTATGAATCCTACTAATGAAACTACATGGAATGTAATATGCATGACATGTGAATCACTATGTTCCTAATATGATACATGTATGAAAATTCATTTCCATATTAGGCCATGCAAATTATATATGAAAATTAGAATATTCATTAAGCATTAGAAAATAAACTAGTCATTCAAGGTGAAATCATATCAACTATAACCTCTAACAGTACAAACATCTATTCCCGTCCCTAGCCACATGGTTATTTCGCATACATGGGGTGATTATACCACTGAATGGATATTAACCAAAATTATGAAACATCCCTAGTCTCATATATACCATCCCAAAATCTATATGATAAGGGAAATGAGACCCTTTGATACCAATTTTTAATGTCTCGACTCTGCTCACCACTAAACCGGTGGCAGGACCGGTCACCACATGACCTCAAGAGTTTCTCCCCATATGGCAAGGGCTACCGACTAACTGAGGAGGTATAAGGATAGTCAGTGGGGAATACCTACCCTAATATCAGAGTTCAATAATATAAAATGTCAATTAATTGTGGAAGCAGTCTAATAAATGATAATATAGTGGAAAAAAATGGTACTCTATCTATAAAAGTGGCCAACTCCAATTGTAATACAGATGAATGCATGACATGGTAATGAGACAAAATGGAAAAAATGGAAAAAATGGTATGATTTACATTCCAATACATAAATAGATAAACAATGAATCATAGCCCAGAGGGCAGTCTCCTCAATCATTTTGAGATGCCTCTTAGACCTTTTCTTTAATCCCTCGAGTATATAAAAACAACACAATCCTACAACCAAGTTGAATCTACTTAATTACCCTAGTGAAGTGGCATCCCAATTAGGATTTAAATAATAAATATTAGTTGGCTGATACCACTGGTGCCTAACCCAAATTCATACAATTAATAAATAATTTATAATGTTTGAATGTATACATAAATAATGTAAGAAACACAATGTAATTATATACCCAAGTACATGCATCATCCCTCATCTGGTGTCTGAAACTGTATTATTCATTTTTCACGGATATTGAATATTCATTAATCAATCATATTAATTTATCAATTCTTAAATCATCATTAAATTATGAATGTATCAAATTTTGGCCTTATCCCCACATCCCCCATATAATTCACTCTCCACAGATGTCTCAAAAGGTCATCTATGAAATCAATGTAATGACCGAATCAAAGCTTGTTTAGTGGCTTGGATAACACATCATAAGATATTCAATTTAATCTTTAATATACTATATCTGATCCCATCCACTAAAAACCGTGATTCACACCTAGATCCGTCAACTAACAGTGATTCGCCAAATTCATAGATAAATCTGAACCCTTTCTCATATTCAATTCAAATAACATAATGTCACAATAGTTTTCATTAATGAATTAACAATTTCATGTATTACCAATTTGAACCACAGTCCAATTTCAATTAATCGATATAGATCATCATGTATTTCACCCGAGTGGGTATTTGGATCATCAATCCTTGTCTCAATATCCATCGGTATTTGGAGCATCAGTCCTTGTCCCATTAATGAATGTTTGTATTCATGGTGGGTATAGAACACCATGTCTAGAAATCGGTGAGTACATGGAGCATCAGTCCCTATCTCACAACCCATTTATAAATCATACATATATATATATATATCATTAGTGTAGAACACCTTGAATGACACCCCTAAACCATCCATTAATTAATTCATAATTTAATTAATCCAATCTACTAATTTATTCAACAACTAATTAACAAAAAATATATCATGTAAAATTAATATACTATAAATTAACAATTTTACATATAAATGGATAATAAATAATTATTATCAATTAATTATCCCAAATCGGTAACAAGATTTAACCCATCCACTGATACTGTGTTTCGTCCATGACTTTATCAATTAACATGAATGATGTAAAAATCCCTAGTAAAACATACTAAATAAGGCCCTCATATTTATATTTCATCTCATAAAGAATAACATATTTTCAAACAACCCCATCCTAAACAACTCATGGCATAGAAAACAAACACGCATCCAAATGTATTATTTTATGACCTCCAATGGCCCGAAGGCCTTAATTTTTCATTGATTTTGATAATACTTCTTTCATGGAGTGAGGTTGAACCCTTAAAATTCATTTAGGTGTGTTTATTACTTGGCTCATAGGCCTTAGATAAATTCAATGCATATAGGCTTCAAACATTAATACAAATTAGACTGACTACATCGAATTACTCATCCCTAGCATTTTAATTGTGAAAACACCTCTCCACATTCGCATGGTTGTTAGGCTAGGATTTACCTCGCAAGCATAGGCATGTCTAGATGAAATGTGTCATACCCTTTCATTATTGAAATCTTTTTGGCTTATGCAATGGTCAATGCCCCTTGCTCATCCTTCTTCTAGAGCATGATCATTATAGGTTGTCATGTTTTCACCTACACTTAAGGAGGACCAAAGGCCTTTAGGTGGCTTCAAGGATTTACTAACATGATGTCATGGGAGTCACAAAGGCCTTAAGGGACTCAGGGTCCCAATCGGTGGCCCGAAGACCAAAATGGGGAATAGTCCTCGGTGCTACTATGCCTAACAGTTACTACTCCAGTTCATGCTATAGTACCAACTATAGTATCTTCTACAATATTGCTACAGTACCCCTGAAAATATCCCTCTTCTTGTATTTGACCCCGGGTCTCTTGGGTGCACTTAAGAAGTCCTCACCAAATGGGTTGAGGCTCATGTGGAGGTATTATTGTCCAATAATCAGAACAATCAATCATTTAACAGTCGTAAATTAAATAATAAAAATTAATTAATTCAATAATTAATTAATTAACTAATATCTCTAAATTAGTTCTTCAATTAATTAACCATTTACCATATATCATGTAACAAATTAATCCATCCATTAATTATTACTAGTTTCTAGTTTATATTTCAAACTTGTCAAAATATTCAATATTCTCAATATTTATTAATTTCCATAATTTTTTATGACTTATGACTTAATAATTAATTTGTTAGTTAATTACCTTTTTAAAAAACCATCTCAATCAGAATCATTTAACTATTTCATCCTATCACTTTAAAAAAATTAACAATATATGCTTCAAACCAACACATGATCAAATTTTCTTTTATCTAACATTGTGACACCGTTTAATAACATCAAACGTGTCTGGAATCGACATGTTATATATTATCACCAGAAATAATACATATGAAAATACAAACCATAGACAACATTATATGACATTTCCGCTAACCGATGGTTTATCATTAATCAAAATTTCAAGATATCATTATAGTTCCATAATCAAGGACATTCACATTCTCAATTTATTTATAGACGAATATAGTTATTTCTAAATAATGAGATTAATATATGTACCATACCTTGGGGTGGAACCACTTTTATTCCCAAACACTTTAATGTACTTTGCGAAAACCAGTCCACAACTGGTCTAGAGTTGCACACAAAAATCCATCATATATATATGTTAATTTTTTCTACATTGATAATAAAAAATTTAATATATTAAACAATTAAACAGAACAAAAGTAGTAATAATAAATGCACCTCTAAATTGCTATGGGAGACTCATAAAAATTTAACCGAACATAAGTTTACTATAGAAAAACTAATAAGTGGGTTCGAAATCCTACCTGAACCAATGGCTCCATATAAAAAACATGTCCATCCAACTCTCCCTTTTATGATGATTCTGTAACATGGACCTATGAGTCTATAAACATTATTACGAAATATGAAAAATTAGAAGAACAAAACAATTGGAGAAAACTGATCCTTATGGTTTTGACTATGCAAAAAAATGTGTGAGAGAGGTGTAAAATGGCCAACAAAAATAAAAGGTTATACAATGATAGACTCACCTTGAAGAAGAGGTCATTATACATGAAGAGACCGAAAAAATTGTTGCATGCAAAGTGGATTCCCGAAGAGGGGTTGGCGCACAATATGATCTTCCCGGCAATGTCATGTTCTGCTGCGACAGGGTCCAGCTGCAGGCTACACTCTATGGAGAAAGGGAAATGCGCTATTTGAGGTAGTGCATCTAGGATGGAGCTGGAGAAGCTGGAGATTGAGGGTGTTGTGCACTTGGTGCGTCTCTAAAGGAGGAAGAAAACATGGGGTGTCATGCGCCTCACCTATAGGTTGCGCCTCCCCGTTTTTTCATCTTTCCCGCCAAAAAATTTATCTAATTAATAGGATGTAAAAATTAAAATAATAATACTTATTTTATTAATATTATTATACACATTAAACACATATCTAATAAATTAAAAACTCCCCATTTACAATAAAATGGTACTTCTATTACTATTCTCATATTAAAAAACTCATAACTAATTATGAAACTACTTATTGATCATTTAATGAAATTCATTTAAAATTTATTTAACTAAAACCCGCAATAATACTAATACTATCATTATTATTAAAATTCAAAATTTCATTCATTTGAAACTCAATCACCCAATTTATTACAATATCATTAATATGATAAAAACTCCAACCCCAAATCCCTAATTTAATTTCCATAAATATAATAATTATTAACATCATAAAATTAAAATAGTAATAATATCGTTATTAATATTTTTCAAGTCTTTGATAAACGTCACACCTCAATTTAATGACTACGATTCATTAAATCTGAAACCTCACATTTAATTATGCATACCTTCAAAAAGTTCAAGAGACACATTAAATTCTCATAAATGTCACTCACCTTTAACATGAAATTAAACTCTAAAAGAATAAAAATAATTTATAACACCATAATTATAAAAATTAAATTATTATTATAGGAACATTGCTCTATTTAAACATGATGAAAAATAATAAATATAATTAATTTAAAATCATTTAAATATTATACTGGGTAAGATGCATGGGTTGGACCCCAACTGTGCATAGCACATGAAGATACATTAGAGTGAATTTTTAAAAATTCGGTGCTCTCGAGACACATTGGGACACCCTCAAAATTTATTGGTTAATTACCCAAGTTCAACTACATCACCATTTGGTGTTACAACACTCATAATAATTTTCTGGAGCTCTTAATAAAAACCAACACATCGATAGATCAAAAAACGGAATCCAACTTATTTTAACCTGGTTTAAAAACACAAGACATTACATAACATGGTTTATTTATCTACGATTAGGATTTAAATTCATCAAAAACCTCATGAGTTTATTCAATTATGATAAAAAATGACTGAATTATATCAGAAATAGAAACCATAATCTTGATGACATTGTATGTATATATTTTCTATCAAATTTTTTTTTGTTTTTTATATATTGTTGAATTGTTGGATCATTCAGTATAATTTCATGGATTTGATTTACTTGAATAATATCACTCTCTCTCACAATATATATATGTTGTAGTGATACAAGGTTTTCTATATAGAACCTCAATCTGAACTATTTGAATGCTAAAATGGAAATAAATTTTATACAAAAATACCATTATGGGAGGTTCTGTTCACAAGATCCCTAGAAATCCACATAATAAGATTTCAGAATAACCTATAGAGTTTGAATGGTACTATCAAATTCACCATCTATATGAGGTAGATAATTTATACTGAAACCCATATCTATATCAAAATATTTTTTTATGGATTCTCTTTTACATTGAGGTAAACCTCATATAATTAATACAATCAATGGAGTGTGTAGTCTATTTAGTTTTAGATATTTTATCATCTATATAATTGAGATTTCATCAAAGGATAATTATTATTTGGTACTAATTAAACACATACATATAGTTGGTCAGCCAAATTCCACCCCTGTTTTGTTGATTCTTTTATATATCCAATGGAGTCCTACAAAAAAATTGCATGTTATTTTTTCCTATTACAATATTGGTATGGGAAATTGTGTCATCATAACTGTAGATTCCTATAAGTATGTATTTAAATGCAAGAATATCATTTACTGAGATACCAATTCATCGATACTATTCAATAAAATTTCATATTTTATGTTTTTTCTAATATGTATTTATATTGTACTAATTAAATGAGGAATATATAAGGATTGTATATCTGAATTATGAACAATTTACCTCTATTAATTTGGTTCTTTTGGGATTCATATGTTTTTTTTGATAAATTTAAAATAATCATTAGAAAATTTTAACTTCTGAATATTTTCTATGATTCTATATTTAATTCATTTATTTTTTCCCTCTTTCATCTTATTAACAATGGAATTTTAGTGGTAATTTTGTCAAGGTAGAAGACATTCCTTTTACGATTTCAATGTATATCCATTACATGTGAATGATGATTATATCCATTTAAAAAGTAATTATGGATCATTTTTAGGGATTAATTCATATAATATATTTTCCAATTTATATTTAATCCATAGGTGGAAATTTATTTATCATACATAATCATTCATCATCTCTAACGAAAATCATTTGATCTTATTGATTTCAATTATGTGTTACTATATAGTTGAATCTTTTCTGATATTAATATATATAATAGTTCACAAATTATATAAAATGTCTCAAAATAATAAATTATAATATCATTATAGCCAATTATGTATTACATTGTTTTTTAGTTTTGAACATTGATAATTAATTAGTGTGATTTATAGGTTTTCAATTTGTAATTATGTTTTTAGAAAATAACCCATTTACTTTTTCATGCATTTTAGGTGATCAAAAATCCATCTGTGGTAGTGGGAAATATGAGAATGTATAAAAATAATTATCATCTTATTAATATCCATAATATTCCCATCACCAATCTAGATCAAGAATAAATTCATTTTTTTCTGTGTTATAATTTTTTTATTGTTTTTAAAATTGATATTTTTTCCTCACAAGAGAATGATTATTCCTAGAAAATACAAGGAATCTATGGATCCCCATAATAAAAATTAGGTTAGGTATTTAATGGATAGCCTATGTATTCAATGAATCAATAGATATTTTTTATACAATGAAAAAATAAAATAATAATTTTACATGATCCATAACAACTCATTCATTTTACATTGAATACATATTTTTCATTCAAATAGATTCCAATATACCATTCAATTATATATCATTATCTTATATTATTTTAAATATAAAAAATTATATACAAATAATACCAGAAATGTGACATTGTAATAACATGTAACTAAATTTTTTAATACGATCGAGTAAGTTGGTGAATTATTGAGTCCAAATGGGATCACTGTGATATCATATTATATATAGGTAGAAAAAAATCTGTACTGATATCAGTCTATTTCGACATTAAATTATAATATCTATAGGGGAATGTAATGTCATTTTCTCTTTCAAAGGTAATTTCATCATGGATACCCAGTTCCTTAGATGAAATATTTTATGAAATATATTGTTTGTTACATGGAATTAATATCCATGAATTATATAATTAATCAAAAGTATATCCAACCTCATTCTTACACTTGAATAGATTCGTATGGTTATTAATGGTATAGAGGGTGATTTATTTCTCCAAACTATATATGATGGCTCTATAAAAAGAAGGAAGATTCATACCTAGTATATGATCAACTTATAGTAAATCTATAATTAATTTTTTTTGGGAAATTCAACCCAAAAACTCTCACATATGAAAATTTAATAATTAGGTTGAAAAAAGTTCTCAATTTTCTATTTTTATAAATTTCTCAACTTCGTTATTTTTTTTTATTTCAATTGTTATATAAAACATTAATAACATTATGAAATCAATAGACCAATGAAAATTACCTCTAAATATCACTATTTTATATTGATTATAATCATTTAAATCATCTATAAAATACATAAGTATGATAATGAATAAATATATATAAATGATAGAGTGAAATATTTAACGATTACTCATAAATTACTTGTTTTAACAAATATATAAATTTATATGTATCATTCTATGCTATCCATGGATTAGTTCACAAAATTAAATATCATAGGAATATGTTTCGTGTTGTTATCGTTTATAAATAAATTGTGAATTTATCAGTGCATATTCTATCAAGTGTCTCCAAACATGTGTCAAGCACATCCTCATTATCATGCACTAGGTGGAGATCGATTTAATACCCAATACATCATATTTGGAGTTATTATCAATAGGTATAATTATCCCATTTCAATATCCACTTATTGTATCTTAATATGGATTTCATTTCATAGATTCTACAGTATCTATAAGTTATTAATATTTTTATAATTTTCCAATGTGTGGACTTATCCCAATAGTTTTCATTAATTCCTTTATTCATAATGACAAATAACTATCACTTTTATCTTATACAAACTATGACAACCTATATCCACTATAAACATAATATCATGATTCACTATATAATGATTCTGATTACACAATTCAAAATGATCAATAGGTTTTATGCTTGTTGGTAATTTGAAACATATAACAATAACATTAATCAAAGATATGACGACATTATTTAAAAAATTCAAAAAAATTCTGTTAATTCCATTAATCATAGAGAAAATCACAAAATGACCCATAAAACCACATAATTTAATAATAAAACAATATAATAATGTACGGTCATATATTTTGGTGAAGAGGTAAGACAAGATTACATAGAAATTATAGATTCATAATCTGAAAAATTATCTGAGAGATTTGATGTTAACTTCATGAAATCATTAGAATGACCCATCAAAATGAAGCATCAAATTCTAAGAATAATTCAAGTCTTCCCACAAAAGGAAGCATAATATAAAATTATTAGTTTAACATATGTGTCATATTATATTAAATTTTATGAGAATAGATCTTTACTGAATATAGTTGGAGGTTTATATAATTATAGTCCAACCTATAAGTTTCATATTATGTACATGAATTATTGGGCCACATATATCATACAATATATGAATGGATTAATTTAATAAATTTCCATTGATAATTTATTGAATCTTATATAATTATATATACTTTTTCAATGATGAATATTGTAACTTCCTTGAAACTAGTAGCCCAAATCCAACACGTTAATGTATTATATTGGAATAAATTAGAGATTCATATCCTAATAGAAAAAACTATTTAGTATTTTAAGAAAATTAAATTACATATGTGATGCCCATAATAAATTGGGAAATGCGAATATATATGAATGAATGTAAAATTTCAGTATTCATGAGAATCATTCTAAGAATTTCTCTTCTTTTCAGGGAAAAAGAAAATGAAATAATGGTTATCAGAAATGGATATTTAGAGAGACATAAAATTTTACCTATAAAGAATCAATAACAATAATTAATACAGATTTTTAAATACCAGAAAACATAATCAATGTAATTAATAAACTGGGAATGAAGTGCCTAAATAATATGGCATGGTAAATAACTGAAAATAAATACCATTAAAATAACTTGATAAGGAACAATGAAAAAAAGAGGATAAATAACTTAAACATTTTATATCAATTTGAAAATATCATGTATAATAATAATAATTTGATTTACCATGACAAAAATGATTAAAAATTGGAAACAATATTTCCTTGTCACATGCAGCTGTTACCATAAAGACCTTTCACTAGACAGTTTAAAACATACGATGATGGAACACATATGATTAAGCCAGTTAATTCATATTATGATTCAATGTATTGATCTAATGGAATACAAAAAATATTTTCCATCCCATGTCATTCAAGTCCCCAACATTCCACATATACCAAAAAAATATTATTTAACTCATAAAAAATTATCCTTATCAAATATCTGTATTGAGAAATGGATGAGAATTTATCCATATTTCCTTAATTATTTGAATAATGTCCAATGAAAACAATGAATTTTAAAATTATATATCATTTATAAAATAATATTATCAATTACACAATAAAGATGAAATTAATGGGAGATTTCATGTGAAATGAAAAATTATTACCATAAATGGATTGTTTTAATATGAATTTAACAATCACAAAAGAAATTTAGAATTTATAATAAATTCTACCACTTGGATATTTTCAATTGAAATCCACTTAAATTGGATAATTTAAATTTAAAATTTAAATAACACGATGAAAAATTTAATCATGATATTACATGACATTGGGGAATTATATTCACCATATAAAAGTGATTTGGTTCATTATTATAATTAAGTCTCAATGAAATGTAAATTCATATGAAATCTATTTCTATATGATTCCATGTCTTTGAATAATAATTACACTAATTAATAATGGTTTTAAAAAACATAATAAATTATTAAAATAACCATATTAATATTTATAATATCATATATGGATCTTTTATAACATTTTATTACCTATCAATTAATAATCATTCATTATTTTCATCATTTCAGGAGTTAATTGCCTTGTTTTTTATGTATGTTTCCACTTCTTATTTATTTTTACATATTATGTAGATCATGATTCTATCATCTCATGAATATAAATAATTATATATATATCATATATATTTAGTTATTATTTATTTCGTTTAATCTATTAAATTGTGTGATACGTAAAAAAAGAATAATTCATGGGGATGGTAGGTCGTACGTACTCATAAACACCACATTTAATTTCATATCATATTAACGAATGAAATATAAGTCACATATATTTATATTATAATTCAATTATTATTTTTTATTATGTCAGATATATTATATACTATTATTTGAATTATCCATAAAACATTCCATGGAATTTTGAATGAGTAACATCGCTTTGAGAGGTGGCAATCCTCTGTACACACTAACGATGATATCATATTCAAAGAAAATGGAAAATATGAAGTTATTTGTTATATTATTATTATAGAATAATTAATAAATAATAATTACCTTAAATATAATATAAAAATATAATTTCCATCATTATTTCCAACCATAAATGTTTTTAATGAAGAAATTAATGTCATAGGATCATGAGACGGTAGTCTTCCACATGGAATAATGATGATTTAGTAAACCATTTTATAGAAGTGTATGATATTATATATCATAAATATAAATTAAAAATAATTAAATAAATTTAAAATAATAATTTTATTATTTAGTCTTCATATAATAATAATTTTCTATCATGGAAAATGAAATATAATAAAAATTAGTTTAGAAAAACATTTTCTCTTCTTTAGATATCATCCTTATTTTTTCACAAATGCATCCCTAAGATAAATATATAACCCATAAAATTCATTTAGTATGTGATAATGGATGATTAGGATTGTATTGGAATGTTTTTTTAGAACCAATGTGGTTTGAGAGGTGGGAGAATGGGGGAGATGGGCGAGCGGCCAATAATTAAGGTTTGTGGAAAACAAGAATAATTTTTAAAAATAAAATTATACCCCCATTTTTAATTGAAATTTAATACAAAAATTCTTCAAAATCATTTATATTATATATAGGGTAGAAATATGGTCATAAACTGGTTGTTAGAGATGTTTCTTGGTTATTTGTCCCCTTATGTTTAATGTAAAGCCCCTTGGTAATCTTGTTTTTATATTATTTATTTTAAATAGTATTAACCACATTCATTAAAAAAATTAGTAATATATGCTGACCTTATAATAAATTATAAAATAATTTGATATTATAAATTGATTTAATTTATTAATAATTAAATCGAAGAAGTGGGTGAAATTAATTCAAAATTATTCCAGTAGATCGTACGAGAATGCATGATTGCAATGTAAAAATATTCATAATAATATAATGTTTTTCTATTTAAATTTAATATAATAATTAATGTAAATACATAAATTGGATTAATATATTATTAATAAATCCAATTTTACTTTAAATTAATTACAAATATAAATTAACAGTAAATTATTATGATTAAAGTCAATATTCAATTACAATATTGTATTATAACTATTTATTAAAAAAATGAATCATCCAAAACGAATACCATAAATTCAACATTTGATATGTTTTATGTTCCTAATTAATTAATGATATTTATTTTTCCATAAAAATTTTATAAAATTATCAAATAATACTTTTACCATTTGTTCCCTTAAACAGAATAATAACTATCTTTAGGAAAAAAAATATACGATTTTATGTTTAAATTGATCTTATCATATACCAATGAATTGAATTAGACATGTCATAAAGAAAACTTGGATTCTATCTCACTGGAATCCCAACCTAGTTATTCACATGTCCTAATGGATTTCCTGATTCCCATTTGCTAGAAACTACTTCCTAGATATCAAACATCACATTTATTAATGATTTCGTCCATAGAAAACTATCATCCCAAACAACATAGAAGAATAAGATATTGTGTCAAAACAATATCCATTACCAAAAGAGGTAAAAAAATATATTGAATAATTTTAATGAATAGGATACATATAATTGGAGGGTAACTAACTAGAAAACCAAAACATCTATGATATTATTGGCCCAACACCCATAATGCCACCTCCACCAACATCCAGAAGAGAAGGAACATTATATACCAGATACATCATCAGCACTATGGAACATAATTCTATTACCTCGGTGAAACATTAAAATTTAAACATACAAAAAATGGTGTATGTAGGGTGTGAACAGTGGATTGTTAACATATCACCCAAATTTATTGTGTTCCATAACATTAAAATCCATATAAACAGAATTGTTTTCTTACAAATAGAAATGAAAAAAATATCGGTAAATTTTATTAAGGGAATAATTATTTAAAATTAAAATTATTCTATAAGCTATCAATATATTTACAATAAGAATAAAATCAAATAATCACCCCTACTACTCCCTAAATGCATTGGAAATATTCAAACACATGGAATCTCTTACCCTGGTGAACGTGTTATATAAATTATATACTAGAGTGTCGTCATAGAGGAACCACTATAGGGAACACATCTCAATCTCTATTAGATTCTAATCATCATCACATATTTAATTATTTATTATAATAAATTCTACATGAGGGAATTAGGCCTCATACCCAATGATCTGACTAGAGTACTAATCCTAGTCTACCCAAATAATCACATAGGATTCCCATTTTGATTAATTACACTTACCATCACAAATGAACAATCTTTTTCAAATAAAAACATTTCCAACAAAATATTCACATGTGGAAACCATCATTTTGTATTGAAAACACATTTCTCATATCATATGATCTAACATTAAAGATAAATATGTACATCCAATAATGGAACATACACGATGACTATCACTTTCCATATGAAAACCCCCTTTGAACCAAAATGTACACCTGAATCCACTCAAAACAAAGTCTCAGTATCAACAATATTCCTATAACATGTTAATAATTCACATGAAACTTACAAAAATTATCCAAATATGATAATGTGTGTAATAACATACCTCAAGCTTGGTAACATTTGTAATCCTTTGGAAAACAACAACTGCATCACAAAGAGACATTATATATGAAATGTAATTTTTTAAAAATAAATATTTATTTCGTAAAACAATGATTGAAACAATATTTTACCATCCAACACATTTCATAATTAATATCCCAAGTAATATTGAAGGATGAGACAATATTACAGAAGAAATCAATAGATTAGTAAGTTACGAGATGATTATTTGAACACCCTTTTCCAATCCACCTTGAAATTTCAGATCTCAGGGATCCAAGAGGAGAGGGAGAGGTTCCTAAGGCTAAAAATCCCTTCTGGGTAACGAAATGGTTATATTTGTATTAAAATAATGGGAGGAAATAATTAATAATTACATATTTTTATAATATTCAATAGGTCATGTGGTTTAACAAACGATACGACAACCATGTTTCCCCTAATGTCTGAAGAGGAATTTACCCACACAATTTTCTCGAGGTGTGTTGAAATTTGTGAGGTCAGCCATTCCCTATAGATAACCCCACTAAAATTGGAACACGTTAAGTTATATGACCATTGTTTCCTATGGAATTGGGGATGACCTCGTTGATTTAAGGGTCAAACATTCCAATTGGTTTCTAACGGGTTTGATCGAAGAACCGGAAACATCCAATGATTCTATATCCATTTGGACATATTTTCCAAAGGTAGGTTCTCATTAGTTATAGGCCAATGAAACTTAAGAATTTTAATAGGTCAAGAGGATGGGAGGTCGGACTCATCACATCATTTTTAGGGGAATTATTGTCTACTCTGAGACTCTCTTTATAGATTTAAGTTATGTTCATGAATCCAAATTAAATTACCAAGTATAAAATTAACATTCCTTTAGATCTGACAATCAATGATTTATATGTAGGAAATTTAGAGAATCATTTATATGTATTCGAGGTTCTTCATCGATAAAGAATCATCTATATTTGTTAGAGATTCTTAGTCAATGGTATCCTTTAAAACATTATATAAAATTCTCTTGGTCATTATGATAACCATACTGGTTTTAAAGCCACTCAGTGGGGAAATTGATGTTTATTATCATTCAGAAGGATATGGAATATTTTAGTGATGGGATCGTACCCGTAGATGGGCTACCTATGTATCCTTTATTTAGAAATGGAAATAAAACCCACGTAGTTTGAGTAAGGGATATTGATGTTTTTTGTATGATTGATGGCTCAAAGAAAGATTTCATAATTACTTTTACACTCTAAGCTCACATGAGTCATGCTCGTTGTGAGAAACAAGAGGTTTTGGAAAAACCAAACAATTATACCATTAAAGATGCAATCATAAGATTTGATGTGGGGCTTATGTATGTATGATGGCCCAAATAGATGAAGATTAATATTTACATCAGGGAAGAAATCCAGGAATAAGGTCCATAAAGGTATATTTACTTTTTGGAGATTTTAATACTCTAACTTGGGGATTACTCCTAAGGAAGATGCCCGAATTAAGAGGGGACTTATGATTGGGTTTTACTCCTGAGAAGGAATCCTAGATCAAAAAGTGGATTAAGGCTGGTTAAGGGAAATTAATACTGGGGCTTATTCATATATAGGAGGCCTAGGATAAAGGGATTTGAAAATTATAGGACATGGGGCTTACTCCTAAGGAGGATTCCCATATTTGAGACTAGGTATTACTCGTGAAAAGAAAAAATGGGTTAAAGGAATTTAGACTGGGGATTAATCCTAATGAGGATGCCTATATTTGAGATTGGGGCTTACTCCAGAAAAGGAAACCCAAGTTAAAGGAATTAAGGTTGGGGATTACTCCTAAGGAGGATGAACAAATTTGGGAAATTATGACTCTGGCTTTCTCATAAGGAGGATTCCCAGGTTAGGGGACATAGACTGGGAATTACTCCTGAAAAGGAGGCCCAGATTATGGAATTATGGTTGGGCCTTACTCATGAGAAGGATGCCCAGATATGGGAAATTATGACTTGGTCTTACTACTATGGAGGATTCCAAGGTTAAGGATTCTCTCATCATAATGTTTTAGGTTGAATGGCATAAATATCTGACCTTAGTGACATAAAGATATGTAAATCACTATGTTCTATGAGATGTTCCACAGAATTCCTTTTAGATAAGGAAGCCAACAAGGAAATAATTCCATGAATGGATTTGGATAGAGTTCTAAAGGCTTAATCTTGAAGAGTATAAGTGGATAGGAATAAGAGAGGTAAAATAGGCTGGAGGGGTGCACATGTCCTGGTCGGCGCACATGTCCTGCATGGGTGTGCATGTCCTGGTCACACAGATGTACCTGCACGACACATGGTTACTTGTGCGATGGTCAACCCTTATTGTAGAACTTGGGCGAGGCTTCACTCAAGCCTTTAGTACTACCCCTAGAGACATCCAGAAGAGAGGCGTGAAACTTATGATGAAGGGGTAAGGCGGCGCGCAAGTGTGGACATTTCCATTAAGGGCTGGCTACCTAGGCGCACAAGTGTTGATGTGTTTCAACACATATGCATTACTCCCCCTCTTTAGATATTCCGTTATAGGTAAGAAATTACCTTAGAAGTGTTTGGAAGCTTTGAGAAGATACTGGGGCACTGGGAGCTCAAATATGAGTTTCTGGAATTTTTCATCTTCATAAATGGGGGGCCCATAAGGGTATTTATAGGCTGGAAAACCCTAGGGGAATTTCAAAGAGAGTGCGCATGTCACCTGCGTGACTACTGGGCGGCGTGAATGTATACATTCGTGACCTTGGTGGAACTTGCACAACCCAAGTTCATTTGAACCTTTGTTCATGCCTTTGACAATTTTTGATGTTTCTTCAAAGGATGAATCACTTTGAGTTCAAGGTATTTCCCTTTTCATTCCATTAGACTCTGTGACAGAAAGGAGCGTCAACAAAAGTCCCCCCTCAGAGTTGGATCCGAATGAAATGAGGATGTCACTCTAAAGTAAAGAAGAATACCACGTAACCTACGGTGCACAAGTGTTGAGCATGCAGAGGGTGGCACACATGTGTTGCCCGCGTAGAGGGCGGTGTGCAAGTGTTGAATGACGCAGGCGTCGGCGCGTAAGGGTGTGGGATGGCCTATAAATACGCCGTCATTCTCGTTCAAAGCCACCAGATCTAGAATTTCTTGCTCTCGTCGTGCAATTTTTTCTCGTCATGCTAGTTACCTGTTTTCTTCTATTTCAATACTATCACGCAGTTGTAGAGGTATTAGGACTTGTGCGGTGATACCTTTGTGCCAAGACTTGCGCGACACATCCATACATGTGCGCCAAATATATACTTTCACACATTAATTCCTTAGCCATTTTTTCTAATATCTAAAAAAATATGAAAAATAAACCCATTTAAGAGTTAATTTATTCAAATTTTGTGCAGATTCAGTAGCTCCCTAGAGAATCAGAACTGCTGATGAACTAGCAGGCAGCCAACATGATGATATTATGAGCATCATTGGCCATTATTACTATACTGTCTGCGACATCACTCTCCCAGATTTGGCTAAGTATTTGGAGAAGTATCATCATGACTTCCCCCAGAGAATTTATCTGCCTTTATATGGATATGGTCATATGCGAGAAGTTACCATTCCAGGGGAAAAGAACTATCTCCCACTATCTAGGATTCATAATTAAACTAATTTTTATTTAGAAACTATTTCATATGGAGGAGCATTTATAAATGATTGAACAGTGGAGAAGGCCCATATGATGCATCGTAGCCCTTGTACGCCAGATCTAAAACCTCATATGCCCGATGTGAAACCACATTATTATCCCTCAATTTTCTAAAACTCACAGATGGATCAATTCAAAGGATGGATGTGAAGTTGAGAATATCTTCCTAGAGGAGGTGTGAAGCCATCATGGATGTGCAAATACTGGGTGTGAAAAACCTGAACAGAGTTTGTCGAGTATTTGAAAGGATTTTCGATATATGAAGCCTTCTGGGCTAGGCAAACATATGTTTAAAGACATGATAAGTTCATGTCGTAGATACTCAGCCGTTGGAGCCCAAAACCCAATTATTTCTATCTAACTCATGGATAATTAGGCTTCAGTATTTGGGATGTCCAAAAGATATAAGGGGATTCAATTTGGGGTGATATGTATGATGAATTCATCCCTCCCAAGGCGACTTGGAATGATTCGGAGAAGACTCCAACTTTAGCTCTAGAATTAATGAAAATCATCCATAAGCTCATGAGTTCAGATACCTTTATAACTCATTCTAGAATGGATTTTCATCTAGAGGAGTGGATGAATATTTTTCTTATCGAAAAGCAGTAGAAGGAGCCGAAGAAGATGGGATCCGAGGAGAATGGAACCAAGATAAAGAGGCCCACTTATCCTACGACCTACCCCAAAACAGAGAAGAGGGGTTCTCCTGGCACATTCTGGCCAACCCTAGATGCAGGAGAATTTGAGAAGTGGGGATATGAAGTGAATCAGTGAATCCAAGAGAAGACTCGTTTGGTGGGATTTTTGGCCTTGTGGCTTAGTGTTTATCTTCTGCCAGTCAGGGACTCGAAGGGAGGAGTCGGCCCAGAGATCTTTATTATTGCGGCCAAGTTGGCTGAGGGAAAAATGGTTGGGTTGACCACCCCCATTTTAGACAATATTCACAAGATCTTCCTCCATGTCTTCATGGGTAAGTATCCTTTGAGAATAGTGGTACCTTTCTATGTTTTGTGGTGATGGATCACCACTCACTTTAGGATGTATAATGTTCAAAATGGATTACAAGTCCCCAGAAGTTCTTTCAGGACATCAGTGCAAGAATTCTCTGGAATTTCTCTACTTATTCACAATTCTTATGACATGATGGTGAGGCTGAGCACATATAAGTAATTTAATTTCATTCCTTATGGAAATCTTCCAAATGGGTTGATTTTTTTATGATGGAATAGCCATCCTAGAATTGAGGGAATACATGGAGGCCTGCAGAGATGGTGTGCTAATCACCAGGATTGATGGAGAGATTATATGCGAGGCGTATTCTCCATATATATTTTCATGTTAATACAAGTGTTTGCAAAAGACAGTTGTATCTACCCTTGTACATGTCATTTTAGAGAAACATTCTATGGTTGCTCGACAACTATGGTTGCTGACATCTAGGAAGAAGAATGGGTAAATGTTTGATCTACTAGTTGAAAAAACAGTATATAACATGACTACATGGTATGCCAAGCACTGGATAACATCGTACCCTAGATGGGTGCTGAATCACTCGGTTTATCAGGTGGGGAAAAGGAAGAGGACTGTAGATAAATAAACCCTTCCTCATGAAGGTGATACTTCCCCACCTGGAGCTGATTCTCCAGATTCCTCATCTAGGACTAATTCACCAGATTCCCATGATGGGGATGATGAGGCACATCAAATAGAAATGTGGCCTTGTACCAGATATTATCCTCCAGTCAGAATCGAAAGACCCACTCCATCAACTCCTGGTTAGTTACTTTATTGTGGAAATTTAATCTCCATTACTTTATAGAGAAATAAGTTTATTATCTTATTCTCTATCTGTAGTTATAGGAGTTGGGAAAAAGATAAAATCCAAGATTATAGGACCTTCATCCCAGCCTTCTGGTACACATACTGAATATCTCTGACTAGAGGCTGTCTAAACATGGTAGAGTTTATACTGTGGTGCTGAAACTGCCTGCATGGATTTTTGCGAGGGGATTCACCTCCCTAGAATAGGGAATCTTCTAGCTTTTACATATATCTATTTTGAGAATATCCCTGAAGAAGTGTGGGATTACATCATAGAGTTGTAAATTCTCATATATGCCACTGAAGAATCTATTCTTTTCACTAAGCGGGTGAAGGAAATGATTGATTGTGGTGCCACTAAGGGGACTAATGCTTCCAGATATGAGGAGTGGCACGATTACATGGCTCCTGAAGATTTAATTTTTCATTCCTTATTTTCCTTGCAACTTGATTTCAGTCAAAGCTTTGTTAGTCATGAAAATTATTTTTTTCATCTTGCAGATTGTAAAGAAATAAACTACTAAGGTTTATTCTCCAAAGTATAGCCCTGGTGTTACTTCCATTGTGGCTGCTACTGAATCTCCTCGTGAGTCGGGTGGGATATCTCCAGGCCAGCAGGCCATGGATGAGGAGTTGGAAATGGCCTTACATTCTCCAACTCATGTACCTATAAAGGAGACTACCGACACTCACAAAAATCTAAATAGATAAAGGCATCAAAGGAATATGTCCACAACTAAACGCTTCATTAGTAGTGTTATGTCCTTCGAATAATCATGAGTCTTAAACAATGAAAAAATTTCTCATTTTACATGGGATTATAGGGTATTATTCAATTTACCCTATGAGGGAAAATATTGGCCCTCCTATGAGGACCATGAAGGGTACTGGTGAACAATCACAAGTTCAGGATGACTTGGTTGCTCCTCGAGAGGAGCCAACATCTGTTACCAGTATTCCTCATGTTGTAGTTGCAAGAAGAGAAGAACCTTCTTCTGGTAAGTTAACATTTCTTCATAAAATGTTGAATTAATCATCGACTGACTTCCATTCTGTGATAGTTTAAATTCAACTCCTGCATTACAACTTTTTGCGGCCATTGCAACTGACGCCGCCACTTTATCTGAAGATGCTGCCCTGGGTCAGGGACCACAAGATGAAGGTCGCCAGGAAGAAATACCAAATTCTCCCACTGGTGAGATTAACCAAGATTTTGAGATTAAATTGGATGAAATGATGTGACTTAGTGCATATTTTTAATATTTCATAGATAATGTTAAATTACCATGTAATTTAGAAGATTATGGATGTGAGTTTTATCCTTCTTCCTACTAAAAACAACTTCTTTTTACATCTCTGATCATGATCAGTTGAAATGTGCATTTTTGTCTGATCAAGCTGCTGAACTACCAATGCCTGAAGGGGGTACAAAAAACCCTATTATTGCAGAGACATTATCCCAGGTGGAGATGAACACCATAGAGCTTCCTCAAACTCACCCTGAAAATCCTTTTGAACCTAGAAAAGATGGGGATGAGCCTTCTCATGTTACTGATCAACAGTTGGGTAAGGGATAACAATATTTGAGACTGTACATAATTTTAAAGACAATTAATTAACATTTGTTATCCTATAAAACTAACCAATTCATTCAATTGATTATGCAGGGCCATCAACTTCATTTTCTAGATCTGGAGGTGAGGCCTCAGCCTCCGCTCCTATGAGAATTAAAAGAGAAGAATCACAAGTTAGGGGGAAAGGAGCATAACAGTGCACTTCCCTAAGTGCATTAATCCTGGATTATATTCCCCCCTATGACAGTGATGCTGAGTTGGATCCATAAGTACAAAAGGCGCTTTAATTTTCACGACACAAAGCATAGAAAAATATATGGAAGATCATATCTGAAGTTCCTTTAGAAGAGCTATCATCAAGGATACCATGACTATCATCCCTATTTATCATGGTGGGACTTGGAAGTTTTGTATATGAAAAGATACATGCCGCTGTAAAACAATTCATCTTAAGGAGGGAGTAGGAGAAAAAGTGTTGTGATGATCTGACTAGGGTGAAGTTGTCAGCCAATATTAGAAAATTTGAGGTTGCGGTATCCCAAGCAGAGGCTGACTATGCTTCCATGATGAAGGAGCTAAAGCATAAGATCAAAGATAAAGTCGTCCAGCAGATGCACCTTCAGCAATAGTTAGATGTCGTTACTAGGGAACATGACCAACTGAATAATTAATTGGAGGGAGCTCAAACGAATGGTATGAAAGCCATTGCATATGCCAAGAAATCACTCCATAAGGCTGAAAATTATGAAGTTGGTCGAGTGCATGAGCTTCAAGTAGCTTCTGATGAAGTTCGGGATGTCGTACATCAAGTGAAGTCTTATGTTGACAGCATCATTTAATTTCATGGAAAAGAAAAGAGACTCCAATTTGTGGTTGTCCTTATATCTTTTTTGAATCAAATGGAAAGAAAAAATATTTCATCCTCAATCATTTGTGCATGCATTTTCCTTTTCTACCTGGTTTAGATTTTATCTATGCCAATGGGAAAAGTAACCATAGTTTGTTTTTTACTAGGATTATTATAAATAACCCTAAAAACATTGAATCTTTTAATTGATCGATTTTACTTAAATCATACACAGTGTAAGTTTAGTGAGCTGGAACATGACATTTATTCAGTGTTCACTTGTCTTTTATGGGCAGTGTAATGTCATGCACATCAGACATAAAATGTCTAATGTTTATCGTCGAAATAGCTTTGACCGAATGGATTTTAATTAACTCAATCCCATGACAATTTATCTGAAAACATATTACCACATTCAAGTATGAGGGAAAATATGTAAACGATGACTTTAGAATTTTTGAATCTGAGGAATGATATGAAAAAGGGCTAAAAGGCATTAGAAGAAGTAGTTCCCATGAATGAAGGTATTGTTATTTAACAAACCCATTAGGGGGTTGAATTATGCATGCCACCTAGGGGCATTGGCTGCATAGTCAAATAATATTATCATTTGGATGACAGGTCCATTATGTACACTACTTATGCAAGGTCGCCTAAGGGAATGTGCTGCATAGTCAGGCGAATGAACTCTCATAAATTTACATTTATACTACTAAAAAGCCAGTGAATGTTTATGGAGATTCACATTTTCCAAATCATATAGTTTTCTGTATGGGGAGAGGTACATGAATATGGAAAAGATATTTCCAAACAAGATTGTCTATGAACTGGATGAATGTCACTCCTACGAAGGTATGACCCAAACGTAGGAAAGGTAAATATAAAACATAGAATTTAATACTTTCAGATTATGAAAAAGATTATGAGACAAATATATTAAGTATGGCTATTTTTTTCCAATCCCTACACATTGCCATTAAAGACAACTAAGGACAAAAGTTGTTTTCTTCCCAATAATGATGTTACAATTATTTAAAAAACCTATTAGGGGGTTGAATTATGCAGGGCCACCTAAGGGCATTGGCTGCATAGTCAAATAATAACATCTTTTGGATGACAGGTCCATTATGTAGACTAGTTATACAAGGCCGCCTAAGGGAACATGTTGCATAGTCAGGAAAAAGAACTCTCAGAAATTGGATATTTTGTGACTAGAATTCAGGAAAAGGGTTGTAAAGATCTAAATATATTAAAGGTCGGGATTATGGCACATAAAAATGGGTATTGTCCAATGTATGTAGAGATACACAGATCAATGCTAACCATAATCTTGTTGTGGTTGGGTCCTGAATTGAAATGTTGGACTTCACTACGTATCCCACAAGTATGGGAATCGAGCCATACGTAGTTCTTGAAATACAGTTTAACGTCATGTGGGATGAAACTATGGGAGATCTTAGTTTAGGGTCATAGAGCTCAGACAATAAAAATGAATACACAGTGTGTGTTTTCATGAGGACTTTTCAGCCAGGGGAATGAAAGTGGAATTTGGTGATAGGCCCTGAATACTTGGGGCTATATTCGAGGGACACTCGAATGATCCTACGTATCCCATAAGTAAGGGAATCAAGACCACATAATTCTAGAAATACCCACTGTAATGATTTGGTTTGTACATGTGAAGGGTGAAAAGGGGACTTTAGTGTAATGATGGTTTGACCCAAGATAAAAGGCTCAAGAATTTCCATGTATGAATGTAGTCTTTGGAATATAAGATGACTGAAAATCATTGTAAATAATTATTCCCTCTCAGGTGAGTGTATCAAATAATATTTTAGTTTATTTTCATATTGGACAAACAATGCTGTACAGTTTAATGTTATATACCAAGGACAAAGGTGAACAAATGTGAATATATTGGTTTTGGGATTGAACCTTCGGAGTTTGCCTATGTACGAAGCCTAGAAGGTATGGATACAAGCCCACGTAGTTCAATTAAAGAATGAATTAGTGATCAAGTTGTTATTGGGGACAACGACCTAAAAATGTTTTTGAGACTCGCGCATGGTTACTGGCCCAGAGAGGGTGTTATGGTTGATGTTTACTCTATTCTCACGTGAGTCATACTCGGTGTGAGAAACAATAGGTAGAAAAAAACCTAACGATGCATAGGTTAATGTCATGTAGGACATATGAAGTGACTATATAGTTTATAGTCTTGCAGTTAGGACTATTGGTGTTGTATAGTTTAGCATCTCGTAGCTAAGACGATGGAGACAATACAGTTAAACGTCATGGTGGACGAAAGGGGACTGTGCAGTTTAATGTCAAGCAGTAAGGAAAATAGAGGAATCAGTTTAACGTAATGTTGGTCATATTAGGGATGATACAGTTTAGCATCATGTTGGACGAAAATGATTCAAATAGTTTAAGGTCATATGCATGGACCGTAACGGTGCAGTTTAACAACTTGTTGGATGTATGTGACTTGTATACAGTTTAGCGTTTTTTGTCTAGGACGTCTGAGTTTAATGTCATGTGTGATGAAGTTAATACAAATTCATTAAGGTCATATGCATGGACCAATGAAGGGGACATAGTTTAACATCGTGTTGGACGAAAGTGAAAATAGTTTAAGGTCAAATGCATGGACCATAACAGATGTATTTTTTATTTATACAAAATATTTCTTCATAAATAAGGCATTGGATGGAGTAGTGATGAGTTCTCCATCCATTGATAATAATGAATAATCTCAATTGGAGTAGACCTTATGTATTGAATAAGGTCCTTCCCATTTTCTCTCAAGCTTCGAAGGTTTATTTCCTAGTATCATTGGAGTTATGAGAAACAATACCAATTCTCCATGAATGAATGAACGAAGATGATCTTTTTTGTGTAAAGCTCATGTTATTCGGTTCTAGAAGACATCCAAGTGGTAGAAGGTGCAGAATATTTACTCATATAACTATTACAATTCATCCAATCACTTTTGAGATTGTTCATCTATAGATGACTGACCAAAAATGGCTACTCTGAGCCAAGGTAAATGAATTTCAATGGGAAAGACTCCTTCTGTTCCATATACCAGTGAATATGGAGTTGACTACGTTGTAGTGTGGGTGGTGGTCTGATAAACCCATAAATCATGAAATAGTTTTTCAAGTTGTGACTTCTTATCATTGTCCACCATCATTTGCAGTATGTTTGAAAGGGTATTGTTGATGGTTTCTATCTGGACATTGGCCGATGAATGATATAGAGATGAATGATTGGATATTATGTTGTATTCTTGATACAAATTCCTCACCTCGGTTGAATAGATGTTGGTTCCATTGTCCATCAATATGGTATGACCGACACCAAATCTGGTAATGATGTTAGACTTGATGAAGCTAAAAATGATTTTAGAACTGACTTCCTTGAGTGGTATTGCCTCTGCCCATTTGGAAAAGAAGGTAGTAACAGTAAAATGTACTTAATATTCTTGGCTGTAGCTGAAGGGTAAGGTCACACCACATCTATTCCCCATGTGGAAAACAGACACAGGTATTTAGTTGTGTGAAGAAACTCTGGGGGATGAAGAATGAAGTTGGCATGTACTTGGCATGGATGACACTTCTTTGTGAAATCATCACAATCTTGTATAATTGAAGGACAAAATTATCCATGCCTTTAAATTTGATCAGATAGTCAATTTCTAGACAGGTGGTCACCATAGACTTGTGCATGTACTTCTTTCATGACAGCCATTGTCTCATCACCATCAATGCATCTGAAGAGAACTCTCTCAAAACCATGCTTGTAGAGAACTTTCTCGAGCTGGTCTGGGTTGTCATAAAGAGTAAAATTGACCCCATGTCACTGGATTTGTTCTTTCCCAACTCTATCAAGTGGAAGTGTTCCATTTTGAAGGTATTATCTGATAGGTGTCATTTACCCTATATTATGTCCATATGGTACAAAAATGGGACTAATTTCATTTATTTCCTCTGTTTTGGTTTGATCATAAATTTAAAATGTATGACGGTGGGAAATACTGATGGTTGTCTTATCCTGATGTTGATCTGCCAGACCTATGGCTATATTATCCATTGCATCAGCTTAACCATTTTATGATCGTAGGACATAAGAAAATGTTGGTTCTGAAGGAAATTTTTCCATTAACTCTCTGACGTATTCATATAAAGGGGTAATCTCTTTTTTTCTGATTACATAATCCCCATTGACTTGCTTTATTACCAGGTCTGAATCACCTTTCACTTTTAAGTGATTCAATTGTGCTTGAAGAGCCAACTCCAAGCCTGTGACGAGAGCTTCATCTTCTGCTTCATTATTTTTACCGCCTCCCAATAAGGAAAATGAATAGGGTAACACTGCCTTTTCAGGAGAAAAGACCACAATTCCTAAGCCAACATTGTTGAATTTAGGATTTTCCATTTTCCTTCTTGTTGGACTTCTGGAAGCACCATCAAAGTACATTTCCAATGTCTGAAGAATATCTTGAATGAAGAAGTCTTACTCATCAGGAATTTCAATATCTGAAGATGTATCTTCTACTTAAGTGTTTTCATCATGGAAATCAGCTATAGATTGTCCCTTTATTTCCTTTTGAGACACATACTGAATGTCAAATTACTACAGAATAACTTCCCACCATTCCAGACAACCTGTAAGCATTGGACGACTAAGGATGAATTTGAGCGGGTTATTAAGAGATACCAATTGGACCTTGTGATGTTGCAGGTGGTGTCTCAACTTCTGAACTACAAAGATTAATTCTAGGCAGCACGTCTCAATACTTGTATATCGGGATTCTACTTCAAGCATAGTCCGACTGAGATAGTAAAGGATGTTTTCATTCCCAGCGTCATTCTTCTGATCAATAAAGGAACCCAATGATCTCTCTTACGATGTCACATAAAGGATAAGTTGCCTTCCTTCAACAGGTTTCATTAATACTGGTGGACTCAAGAGATACTTCTTGAGAATATCAAATGCTTGGTGACATTCTTCAGTCCACTGGTCTGTGACTCCCTTATTCATCAATTTGGTGAAGGGTAATATTTTTCCTAACAAATTGGTAATGAAACGCCGAATATAGGCTATGTGTCCTTGAAGTCCTCCCAATTATTTAAAATTTTGAGGAAGTGACATACAAAGGATTGACTTTGTATTCTCAGGATCTACTTCAATACCACTATGGCATACAATAAAGCCAAGAAATTTTCTTGAGGCTACCCCAAAAGCACATTTTAAGGGGTTCATCTACAAATTATGTTTTCGAAGCTTGCAGAATATGAATTCTAAATCAGCCAAGTGGATAGAACATTTTTGGATTTGACAACGAAATTTTTCACATAACATTCATCTAACTTCCCTAAAAATGGTTTGAAGATACAATGCATGGAACACTGAAATGTTGGGAAAACATTCTTTAGGCCAAAGGGGATTACCCGATAGCAAAACAAACCATGAGGGGATCGGAAGGCAATGGATTCTTCATCATCTTGAGCCATTTGGATTTGATTATATCTAGAATATACATTTATGAAGGAAAGTTCTTCGTAGACTTATTTTTCATCAATTAAAAGTTCTATGTTCGGAACTGGAAAATCATCCTTAGGACATTGCTAATTAAGATCTCTAAAATCGATGCAAACTATAATTTGTCTATTCTTCTTCTTCATAAGGACAATATTAGCCAACCACTTGGGATATTTAACTTCACTGATGAATTTATCTTTGATAATATTATCCACTTCAGCTTCAATTTTTGAAGCAAAAGTTGGGTGTGTTCTTCTTGCGGCTGGCTTGAATCCTCGATGTTCTTCTGGCAAACCCAAATAATGAGTAACAACATCATTATCAAGCCCCAGAATCTGTGTATAGTTCCATGAAAATATATCTCAATTTTGCTATAAAAATGAAACATACATCTCTTTTTCTTCAAGAGTCATGGCCACACTAATTAAAGTCTGTAGTGGATCTTCTTTTGTACCCATATTTATTTCTCTGAGTTCATCCTCCGTGGTAGAGATACCATCTTAAAATGCTGGAGGAGCATCCCTAAGATCTTCCACTTCTTCTTCAACACGTGTTATTTCTTCTGCTTCTACTTACATAGTAGATAATTAAGTATAATTTTCATGATCAGAAGAGATGTTAAAATTTAAACATCATGGAGAAGAAACTTCCATTTCTGACCCTATTGATGATAAAGGGTCTTCCCTAGGTAACAAATAGGAGATGATAGATTGAGAATCGACATCATCATTCACCTATGGATTTTCTATAACTTCTTCTGTCCTGGTTGGCGAAGTATATAATTTATGAATTTCCGCAGATGAAATGAATACATCCCCATTTGAGGTTTCATAATTTTTTGGAAAATCACCAATTTCTCTCATGTTGTCCGTCATGATTTCCATAATTGACACTATGTAAATTTTACTAAGAGTATTTTTTTGTGTGTGTATCCTGTCAATTTGACTGGTATTCAACACTTAATCTGAACTCACATGTTTAAATGGATTTACTGGAATCTTTTCCAAACCAAATGGATCATTAACTTTGGTAACCTCCCCTGTTGTGGATTTCTCCTATCCCTTCATGTGATAGAATTACGCCTGAATATATTGAGATTCACATGTCTTGAATGAGAATTTATCACCATAAAATGTCCCCATTTGACCATCAACACAATATTTAAGACATTGATGGGTTGATGAAGGGATAGCCACATGTTGATGTAGCTAGGATCTTCTAGGAAAAACATTGAAGGTTGTATCATGGTCAACAACCATGATATCTGAATGGGATACAAGGTCACCAAACTACGTTCTGAGTGTAATATCACCCAGTGGTTCTTGTTCATTTTTATCATTCCCTTGTATCATCAAAGTAGAAGGAGATAAATCATATTTGGTGAGTCCCAATCAACGATTTGTACGAATGGGGATGAGGTTGAATCTTAAACCATTATCAATGAAATCTCTTCGGATGTCTACAACATTGACCATTCCAGATAAATACAAAGGTCTAATATGCCCATGCATGACATCATATTCATCTTCATATGTGAATGATATCATTGCATGTAATTCTGCTGGATTATTCATTACATGGAAGTCTTAAACTGTAGAAATTTCGGTTTCAAACTCCTAAGGACCTGACAAGGCCTCAATGAGTGCCTCCCGAAGATCCGTTAATAGATTCAAATCATCCAGAAATGATAACTTGAAATGCTATATCTGAGACATTCTTGTAAGCTCTCTTGATCTTGCAGACTTTAGTCTAGAAATTTGGTGGATCCATTAACCTGCATCCACTTTTGTCACCCGGCTCAGAAGAACATTGAATGATTTCTGAAACTTCTATCACTTGATGATGCGGTTGCTCCAAAATAAAGGTTTGTTAAATATTCTCATTCGCTTGATGCAGGTTTAATTGAACAACTTGTTCTCTGTATGATTGATTTTGAGAGGTACTAGTTGATTCATGTTCTTGAGTAAGCCTTTGATTACAAACAAAGCCAATTGACTATGTTCGTCCATGGGAAATAACATTGCATGAGACCATTTTTAGTGGGCTTTACTGACTGAAGAGTATAGTGAAATGTAGTGCTCCATGAACACCCCATCCTCTGATATGAATACCAGATGGGGAATTGGCAATTAACTGGAACAATCTTCTTACTGCGCCATGGTATGAACACTGAAGGGCTCTCTATTTCCTTTTTCCCTTCGGATATCGAGAAAATGAGAGAGTTGTCAAGTCAATTTGGCATTGTAACCCTTGTATTTTCTTGATGTGATTTTCATATTCATCAAAAGATACTATTTTCTCTTTCAACTAACAAAGAGTTTTCCATATGTTGAGACGAGTATCATGAATTCCATCTTCCATCAACATCTCTGGAATATCATACTGAGAGTCATACAAAGTCAAAAACATAACTGGAACTTCACCTTTCACCAGTTGTTTTCTCATATTCAGCATTTCCTCTTTATCATTCAATGAAGAATCTTATATCTGATTAGACTAGAGTTGGTGCTTCCTTGTTGCTTCATCAGATTTAAAAATATTGGTAGAGAATTCACTAATCAAATTAGAAGATGAATGACCCAAGGGTGGTTAGGAAAATTACCTACACCCCATACTATCCTCTGATTGAGAAATTATTTCACCTACTAGCGGTAAAGCATCAGACATGACTACATTCACATTTACAAGTGCCACAAGATAAGAGGGCTTTCTCATCACTTCATTGTCTACTGAAGAATTTTCTATAAAATGCGAATTACTACTACGGAGAGGGCTTTTTAAGGTAAGTTCATCATCATGTGGAGGACCGCCATTGTGGTTTACAGCAAAAGATGAGAGATTTTTCTCCATGATCTTCTGGCCACACAGAGGGATCCTATGGATCTCATCTGAAGATAAAACATTGTGATCGGTTGAACTGTCACGAAGGAAGCCTTCATGAAGAGGTGTCTAATGATGAATAGCGGAATTAATGTTCCCACTATTGGGAATGAAGAGAGTAGAATCTTGAGTTGCAATAGATAATTGTCTGAGTGCATCAAGAACTCCAGCATCGAGTAAGGCCTTATTACAGATTATCCCTTGATATCATGATTGTACTGGATGGGTCTTCTTCTTAGATGCCTTCTTACTCAATTTATGAACCACTTGTTGAAGAATGTTGTCATTATCGGAAGGTGTATGTACTTGCTCAAGAGAAATGATTAGGTTAGGCTGATTATCTCCACTCAAATTAGGTGTATGTGGCTAAATTGGTTGTCCGTATGATATGGGGGATTACGCCCCACAACCCTCTTGGACTGGAAAAGATGTGTGTATTTGTTCCGGAGTGAACTTTTGATGTGTCACACCCCTGGTAGGGATAGATTTATGTGTCTTTCCATGAGATGCTGTTGAAGATGTTATAATATCCTGGCAGGCATCCTGAATATGAGCATGATTTCGCTTCTCCTCTTTCACCATTGACAGAATGTGCATGGTGACTTCAGCTACCGAAATGGGGATATATGTTCATTCCGTGCTTGTAGTAGGTGTTTATTGCTGCTCATGTCCTCCTTTTTGTGTCAGTGAATCCTGACAGTTCTCAAGTGTGTGGGAAGAGAGTAGATTCTGCCTCATGTTTGTCACCGGAGCTTTCCGACTGACTTCTCCGAGTGCTACCAAATGAGATTTCTGGTAGGATTGATCAATACTAGCAGGTTTATGTTCTTGTTGATTGAACTTTGCCGAATGTGGTTGATGATCTTCCTTCAATAATGACAGATGAGGCTGCTGGCAGGATTGATGAGTGTAAGCAGGTGTATATGCTTGTTTACCAATTGTCAACACATTAAGTTGGCGGGATCTATTGTTTGTAGTCAGATGATCCTGTTGACTAGATGATGATTTATAAATAGGTGTATGTTCCTACTCATATTACTCCACCAGAATTTCCTGTCGGGATTTGCGTGCTTCTACCAGACGATTTTGATGGACAACAGAATTAAAACGGGCGTGTGTGTGTGCCCGCTCGTTGCTTGCCACCATGTTAGGTTGTTGGACTTCATCGGAGATGGAAGAGATGAGAACCTTCTCACTGTTCACCGGATTTCACCTCTGGCAGTTTTTCTTGCATGCTCAGGTTCGAGTAACCTGAGCTGAATGCCTCGAGACGATACCCTCATCATGATGAGGGCATACTGCCGCACAAGTCTGGCAGCGATTGATGATGGGAGCCCTCGGGAAGGACCCCGGTCTACATGAATTAAGGCCCTGAGGGACCTACTCATTCACCTCCCCAGAATATGGGAGTGAATAGTGATTGTGTTCTGGGGATAACGACCCGAAACGGTTGAAGATGATGGTTGGCACCACCTTCTTCTTGATCGCTGGTCCTCGCTGTCCGAATGACCAGAATGAATTTTTGACTTCAATGTATTGTCGAGTGGCCTCTAGAGTCAGAATAGTACCATTTTGATGGTACTCTTTAACCAGAATATTTGATACCCAGCGTTGAAGATGTTGAGTGGGTGATATCATCCTCAGAGTGGATGATGATCCAACAAGAGTATTAGCAGGGGAATTTACAGCAGAAGTATTCACATGTGTGAACTTGAGAGAAGCCATTTCTATAACGCAAAAGATCATGGAAAAGAGTTCATGTTTGATATAACAGACATAATCAAGATAATTTCGATCACTACATATTTTGTATAAGCACATATTTTATTGACTTCTTGTTGTCCCTCTCATTGAGTTTAAATAGGGGCCTAACAACAATGTAAAATGTCACTTTAACATGGTTATGGATTCATGTTCGGTTCACCATTTTTTTGTTTCCTCTAGAATTGGGGATGACCACGTTGATTTAAAGTTAAAACATAACAATCGGTTTCTAACGGGATTGTTCATAGAACTGGAATCATCCAATGATTCTATATCCATTTGGATCTACATTCCAAAGGTATGTGCCCATTAGTTGTAGACCAATGAAACTTAAGAATTTGAATTTGTCGAGAGGATGGGAGGTCGGACTCATCAAACATTTTTAGGGGAATTATTGTCTACCCCGGGACTCTCTTTATAGATTTACGTTATGTTCATGAATCCTTATTAAATTACCGAGTATAAAATGAGCATTTCGTTCGATTTGACAATCAATGATTGATATGAAGGAAATTTAGAGAATATTTTATATGTATTCGAGGTTCTCCATAGATATAGAATCATCTCTGTTTGTTAGATATTCTTATTCAATGGTATCCTTTAATACATTACATAAATGTCTCGTGGTAATTATGATGACCATACTGGTTTTAAAGACACTTAGTGGGGCACATGAAGTTTATTGTCATTCAGAAGGACATGGATTATTTCAAAGTTGGGATCGTACACACAGATGGGCTACATAAATATCATTTATTTGGATATGGAATCAGAACCCATGTAGTTCCAGTAAGGGAGTATGATTTTTTATGTATGATTGATGGCTCAAATAAATATTTCATAATTACTTTTACACGCTAAGATCACATGAGTCATGCTTGGTGAGGGAAAAAAGTGGTATTGGTAAAACCATAAAATTGTTCTCTGAAAGTTGCAATCATAAGAAATGATGCGGGGATTAAGTATGTATGACTGCCCAAATAGATGATGATTAAGATTTACATCAAGGAAGAAATATTGGAATATGTTCAATAAAGGTATATGTACTATATAGATATTTTAATATTATAACATGGCTCTTACTCCGGAGGAAGATGCCAGAATTAGGAGGGGACTTATGATTGGGTTTTACTCCTGAGAAGGAAGCCCATATCAAAAATTGGATTAATACTGGTTAAGATAAATTAAGACTGGGGATTATTTTTCAGTAGGAGGCACATGCTAAAGGGATTTCAAAATTAAGGGACTTGGGGCTTACTCCTAAGGAGGATGCCCATATTTGAGACTTGGGCTTACTTCTAAAAAGGAATCCCAGATTAAAGGCATTAAGACTGGGGCTTACACTTAAAGAGGATGCCCATATTTGAGACTGAGGCTTAGTCCTGAAAAGGAAACCCAGGATAAAGGAATTATGGTTGGGGATTACTCCTGAGCAGGATGCCCAAATTTGGGAAATTATGACCGGGGCTTACTCCTAAGGAGGACGACCGGGTTAGGGGACTTTGAGTGGGACATACTCGTGAAAAGGATTCCCAGGTTAAGGAAATAATGTTGGGGCTTACTCCTAAGGAGGATTCCCATATTTGCGAAATTATGAATGAGGATTACTCCTAAGGAGGATTTATAGGTTAAGGGTTATGTCATATTAAATGATGAGGTTGAATGAATGAAATCTCTGGCCTTAGTTACTTAATGATATGTAAATCACTAGGTTCTAATAGATGTTCCATAGAATTCCTTTCAGATAAGGATTCCAACAAGGAAATCCTTCCATGAATGGATTTTGAGAGAGTTATGAAGGTTTAATCATTAATAGGATGGGTGGATAGGCATAAGAGAGGTAAAACTTTCCGGAGGGGAACCCAAAAAGAGAGGGTCGCGAAAGTCCTGGATGGCATGCAAGTCCTACAAGGGCACGGAAGTCCTAGTCACGTAGGTGTACCTGCGCAACACATGGGTACTTGAGAGACGGTCAACCCTTAGGTAAGAACATCAGTAAGGCTTGGCTCAAGCCTTTAATACTACCCCTAGAGACTTCCAGATGAGAGGCTCTCATGTTATGTTGAAGGGTTAAGGCGGCGTGCATGTGTGTCTATTTACCTTAAGGGAAGGCCACCTAGGCGCACAAGTGTTGATGGGATTCAACACTTAGGCCTTACTCTCATTAGATCATCCATTCTAGGTAAGAAATTACCTTAGAAGTGTTTGGAAGTTTTGAGAAGAGACTAGGGCACCGGGATCTCAAATCTGAGTTTATGGAATTTTTCGTCCTCTGAAATGGGGTCCCACATGGGTATTTATAGGCTGGAGAAGACCCTGGGTGAATTTCAAAGAGGGCGTGCAAGTCACCCGTGCGACCATTGGGCAGCGCGCAAGTATACTTTTGTGACCTTGGAGGAACATGCAAGACCCAAGTGCATTTGAACCATTGTTCATTCCTTTTTCAATTTATGATGTTTCTTCAAAGGATTAATCACTTTGAGTTCATGGTATTTACCATTCCATTCCTTTAGATTCTATGATGGAATGGAGGGTCAACAACCATGTGGCAGGTCAGGGGCCAAGAAAGTTCCACAATACATGGCACAATGTCTATCCTAGGCAACATAATGATTTCTACTAACAGTGCCTAATGTATTGGCCATCTACTTCATGTCTAAATACATAATTTTTTTTTCACAAATAACATAATATATTTATGTCAATATATATGTATATAATAAAACTAATGAAGGCAATACCTCAAAAAATGGATATTACAATTCTCCTCACATTGAAAGTGTTCCTCCCTGTTAATTTTATACCTATGTCCGATCAATAAAAATCATAGATAATGTTCACCAATAAAAGAAAGTTTATCCCAATAATCATTGTTTTCATCCATGTGTTTGAAGGGGACCCATAATAGTGGTATGTACATTCCACAAAGCACTATGTATTGTGAATCCATAATTCTTGTCGGTTGATTCAATACATATTAGTTGGGTTGCAACTCCATCTTTTCCATATTCAATTCATGATATAGAACTGGATTATAGTTTTTTAGATAATATACATATAAAATGTAATGAATTAACTTCAATTGAGATAAAAAAATATAATTTTTCTTCCACTATAGAACACTTTATTTAATGTCCAAAGGACTAACGTACCATGGAATTAAATTCTTGGTCTTACTAAGAAAATGGTGATCCATATGATGGGACTCATTAAAAAACATGTGACCATCATCATTTAATTCCAATTTTCTACTCCAATAATCAAAATAAGTCTTATTGATGTTATACACTATCAAAAAAGGCATCCTAATCATCCATACCTTATCATATATATCATACACAGGGCTCGATCCCAATAATGAGTTGTCACATACATCATCCATGCATATGGGTAATCGATGATTCTAGTCATACTGTTCCTCAACTGGTTCCATTTTTATTGAGTATTGGTAAATATTTTTATATTAGAATTCAACCAACCCATATTTTCTATTCCATTAGCCAATGAAATGAATCACACAATACATGAGCATATCTTCCATGAAATAATTTTTATGGTCTGTCTGACCATCCATTGAATAATGGTATGACATCCCTTACTTTTCATGTCACCATATTACTTCCTACAAGACCTCTAAAAACATAGAGTAAAATTGGGAGTCTCATTCTAAAATGAACATGGAAATAACACCATGATGTGTCACTAACTCTACAATATACAACTAACCCAAATCGACATTTTTGGTTGAATCCATGATCATAATGAAATGAGAATATTTTTTCATATGGTGAATCACCACCCCCATAACACTACCACCATAGGGTGTTCGAGTTAATTCAATTACAATTCCAATTTACACATCTACCCAATAATAGGTAGTAATGGGATATAGATTAAGAAAACTAGAGGGCATTTGTTACTCTTATTTAAATTTATTAAATGTATAACACTGAGATACACTGTTAGAAATATCCATCCTCATACCTGGCTAATAGTTATGATGAATCTCATAATAAGAAATTTTGGTGGTTCTATGATAATAGGGCCACTAAGACATGTTTCTATCCTACCTCACAAGAATCATCAATGAAAAATACACGAAAACACTTCCCTAGATGAAAATGATGGCGTGAGAAGACAAAAACAAATAAATGGAACATCCACAAATTTTATTATAAGTGCATTCTATTGTAACAACACATCAGTATGTTCCCTTTCTGAATAAACACATTCATTTACATATTCATCATAAAACTACCCATGAATGTACATCCATTGTCCCATGTGGGCTTTATATGCATGTGGGATAGAATACCCATCAAAGACCATTCATCACTAAACATATTCACTTCTAACACCTTCATTTTCCCAGTAAATTCATGTTCTACCACAGTGACATTTCCCATGGAATATATGATATCCAAATTGACCCTATAAATATAGTAAAAGAAATGATGTTTCCTCATATTAAAATCATTCAGAGAGAAACTGTTTTCTAAGATCTTATAGTATTAGTTGACTAATTTTTTTTTCCACAAGTGGTATTGACCCCATGACCTTAGATAATTCATCAAATATTATAAATAATGTTAATTTGATGGGTAATTTTTCTCATGTGGTCAAATTTTTGGAATAAATATTCCCCACCACATGCTCATCCTGCATAAAAAACACCAATGACCTATAATTGGGGCATCATCAGAAATGACATAACATGTTACAGAATGATGAATGATCAATAAAATGGACATTTTCTACCACCACATATGATTTGAAATGGATTTATTTCATTCTTGTCTATATTCATACAATACCCCTTACGATTGAGATCATTCAAGGTTGATGAAATCATAGTTTAGTGTGTAACAAGACAACAATAATAACCTTATTGGTCCAAAAATCTTCATATCTCAATGACATTCCATAATTGTTCCAAACGAATCACCAATTTTATCTTCAGAAGGACTGCCAAGATCCAATATATGGAGATCACATATCCTTAACAGTAACCTCTCTAATCAATATGTTTTAATAGGAAAACAAATAATTGATTTTATGATATATAAGAGTTCCCAAAATTATTCTCAAATTTCACTCATTCTCATCCATGGTCCTAGAGTAGACCAAAATGTCTCCAATAAATTGAACACAATGTTAATTGACGTATTAATGGAACACCCAATTCATAAATTCCATAAATACTGTTGGAACACTTTTTAGGTATAATGGAATCAACCCAATACTATGAATGGATGTACCTCGATCGGGCCTCTATCATATGAACATATAACCCTCTAGCTCTGACATGGTGATTCCCGCAATGAAATTAGTTATTGGAGAACCTCATTGCTAGTTTGAGATAATTAAAAATTACATTGATACATGGAAATGGGCATTGGTTTTTAATTATCCGCACATTCATGTTCAGGTAATCGATGCAGAACTGAAGAGATCCATCATCCTTATTTGCAAACAGAACTGTGGTATCCAAAGGTGAGATTCTATAATTAATTAATCCTCTGGGGTTCATATCATCTAGCTGTATATATAATAACCTATATTCTTCTGGGGTATACCATATAAGGGGAAATATATCATATATTTTCTAATTTTCAAGTTGATGGTGAACTCCACATCCCAATAAAGTTGAAAAAATAAAAAACTAATCTTCAACTAAATCAAGAAATCCATCATAATGAGTGTTTAGACTCATTTAGGATTACAAAAATTTACCTCCAATATAAGCGATTAAATTATAAAATAGTACGACCCAACTCTAGAGGTGGTGGTCTATCAAATCCCAACCAAGGATCTAATTCACATTGAAAATTATATTGTGATCCATTAGACTTCCAAAAAACATAGTCTCCTAATATAACAACTGAAATGCCAATGGAAATACACAATACAATCCATATCAATGTTCATTTTTAGTAAGTACATTTCAAAAAAATAAAATCTCCATATAAGAGGACACCTAGCATAGTTTTTTCACATGATGAACGCATAACACCATGCTCTTCATTCATAAAAAGTTCTATCACCAACTTCATCCAATATGGAAAGAGATTAGTTATAAACATCAAAACATCCAAAACCAGTGAAGAATAAAAAAACATAAGAACCTCTATAATATAAGGTGACATATAATGATGGTGTAATAAATATAGCACATCAAAATTTAATGGGAACTACATAGGATTTCACTATAGCTTGATCCGAGGAATGTATATGAATCATCTTATTCTGATCCTTAGAATGACCTACAATTTTTGGCTCAACTGTAAGCTAAATATGACCGTAAGATGATTTTTATCTACCTCCACAAACCACAAAATCTAGAGCCCACACTCTTGGTTGTTTTGTACAAGTTGAAATTCCCTAAGAGATTACAAAACCATCCCCAGCTCGATTTGGGAATTGAACATTTTAAAATACAATGAATGTAACCTATAGTAAAAGAATTATGGAATGGTCTAGGTGGGGATTAACATGATGAACCCATATTCGCCTCCTACCCACAATGATGGAACCCAACTGACCCTAAAAACAGAATCCATATATTCAAATTTTTGGTAAGGGTGCTGTGAACCATCATCTCCCCTCTTCTCGGGCTAGTTATTCTTCATCTTCTTTACAGATAAACAAATACTTCACTAACCCCCTTATAAAATAGTTCAAGAAGAGAAAAACATGTCATATTAGTCAATCTCCAACATTAAATCATGATGAACCACCTCCTCATACATATTCATATTTAATATAATGAACAATGGTAAAAAAAATTCTTAACCCCGTCTATAATGGATGATCCTATCATGATAATTTCAAACAACTTCAGTTAAGAACATATGAAATTTTATAATGTTTTTGGAATATTACATCATTGTCTGATCCCCTAGATGGAGATATTAGATCTCTAGGGATATTTTTAAGGCCACAGTCCCAGGAAAATAATACTAATTGAACACAACCATGATGTGATTAAAAACCATATTCTCATTAATCATAGTCTAAACCACTGAGTGCCACCACCTCCGATTTGATCCTTCTAAAAAGAATTAAGTAGATTTCTCTTGAACTTCAATTGGACTGTCAATAACCAAAAAAATTATCTCATTATTCTCAACCGAATTCTCTATTTCCTGGGGATCATTGTTACCCTATAAGGATGTGTGAATTTTTTTGAGAAACCCATTAAATTTTTCCTTTTTCGAAACTAATTCGGTTTCCCATACATGATCTTGACCTGATCCTACAACTTAACCGAAATCCTAGATATCATGAACCACAACATACAATAGTCTATAATCAATAGTTGAAGCATAACTCTCTTTGGTGCCATCCTATGGTTCAACATGTTTTCTTTGGAGAGGCATAATGCTTCAAAAAATGATAAAAAAAAAGAAAAAGGTCAATAAATACATCAATAAAGCATTCTAAAAATTTCAAAAAAAAAATGAATTTTTAAGAAACATTATAAATAGTAAAAATATAAAGAAGAACAATATCCTGATTTACAACTCCACCCTCACTCTATGTCGATGGATAGTCTGAAGCATATACAACTCACATGGAAGAGAATTCGACCCAAATTACTAATATCCATGGTGACTGGATAGATGTCCAAGGTAATATTGTCTAGAAAAACCACCCACAATCATAACCTAATTCCCCAACACACTTATCCCCTATATATATAGACACAAAAAAAATAACATGAAAAAAGACAAGGTGAATCCTCATCTGAAAAAAAATTTCAAAATCTAATATGATGTTCCCTTCAACCCAACACATAACCTATCCAATTACATGGTCCAATGGTAATTTCTGTTCCACATGGGATTTAATTACTTCATGGGAATCATCAATCACATTCGAGAATGCATTCAACCTTAGGAAACATCCATCACAAAAAAACATACACTAATAAGAAATAACCTCAAAACCAATACCCATAACAAAATGAAATATAATTATCAAAATATAAAATTATTCAAATTATTGAAAAAAATACCAAATGTAGTAGGGTAATTAACTACCCAACCAAAACCTACATGCATGAATTGGTTCAACACCCCTGATGACACCACAACAAACATCGACATGAAGCGCAACACTAGAAACCAAATATACCTTAACTACAACATAACATATTGTCATTGGCTCAGTAAAATTTGACAAGGTCTATATAAACCTATGCGTGTATGGTTGGTCGTAATACAACACCTTATAAGATAAAAAAACTTTATCTATTTCTATAACATTATAAGACATGTCCAAATGATTTATTTATAATAAATAATGATGTAAATTTTGAAGAGAAAAATTCATGGGATGAATTTTATGATGTTCAAATGAAACTATAATGTCTATTGTATACCAATGGTAATAAAAACATCACATTATGCTCACAATTAATCCATAAATGTACCGAAAATAGCCAGACCCAAACAACATTTTACATCGATGAACATGATATAGAAAACATAACCCATTATGTCTTCATTCAATACCCAATATAGGGGTAATCCATCCAAATTAACTTTTTCATTTTCAAACAATTTTAGGGGGGAAGTGAGAACCCTAAAAAAGGAATTCAAGATTCAAATGTTAAAATGGAATTGTCGAACACAAGTCTACGACGATTTGAGTCTCTTTCCCTATGAGATTTCCAGGGCAGGGAATTTACCTGGCAGTAGGGATCTTCCCCTAAGTAATCTTCATAATACCTTGCTAGATACTCCCACGCCAGAATATATTCTGCTTTGCTGATCATCTCCATATTGACCCCTCTGATCAGAATTCGGTCCTTCTTGTCAATCCAATCAGCTTTCTCTTTAGAAAAATCCACTTGGATAAATCATCCCATCATTTGACCAATGTATTGCACCGCTTCCTTAATCTATAGAACATCCTCCTTCATGTCTTCTCCATAGTTCTTGAGGAGTTCCAGATGGGAATCCAAATCCACCTCCATCTGACTATGGTGGTCATCAGACCCTGTTTCACTTTGCCGACCTGATAATAGAGTATTCTCCAATCCCTACATCATCATCTTAGGGTTCAGTTACCATTGGTGTTGATCATCCGCCTTTGGGTTTCCATCATAAGGGTAATTAAACCATAGTTCAAGTGGACCCCAATCATCATCACCTATTAAGATATTGTTTCATGATCAATAATACTAGATGTAATCAATCCTCGTCAACACCAATCTGACTAGAATTCTAGTTTAAGTCCACACAACTAGTCACCTAAGATTCCATTTGTGCTCAATTCCACTTATAATCAGACATAAAGCATATATTTAACTTCCAAAGACACCCAACCTTTGAATCAATCATGGAGACAACCATTAGTGAGTTTATAAACCATTTATCATTTATTGTCAACCACCAATACACATATTGACCTGAAATAATGGGACAGATGTTAAAAATAACTATTTCTATATGAAAACCCTATTATGAAACAAAAAACACACCAAATTCCTCTGAAAATATAGTTGAGACCAATAAAAAATTAATAGAATAAATTAAAAATGAACATAAAGAAAAATAAAAAAATAACTCAATTTTAAATCATGGAATCACCTACCTCAAGCTTATAATCATTACTAATCTGATGAAAACCAATATCATCACCATAATGAAACATTATAAAGTAAGGATCATACCATAAAAATAAATATTTAACTAATGAAACCAATATTTATCATACCTTAGGTTATCCATGCCACTAGAGAAAGCAGATCCCACTGAAAATAGAAACAGTATCCAAGAAGAAGGACGAAATCCAATTATAAGGGGCTTACATGACGATTCATTGAAGATATTATCCCACTACCCTATGAAAATCATGAACCAAGGGAGCCAATAGGTCGTAGAGAGGCACATTCTGTCAGAAATCCAATTTGGGGATGAAATGTGCGGATTTTGGTTAAAATAAGTTGTTTGAAAATTATAAATTTCACATTTTTAATGACTTGAAATGGTTAAATTGTTTCACTACATGGGATTCAAAACATTGTGTCAATCGTGCGTCACTATCCATAAAAAATGATTGAGGCTGTGTGGATTCTAGGGGAGTGAACACACTCATGAGGATAAACATGTTCCTCAAATAGACCCACTGATCATGCTACATTATGTTTCAATGGTTATTGCATGGTTTCTTCTAACCAAGCGTCCACCCTGTGCTACCTACAACCTACCAAAAACATCCATTTTCTCTGAAATTACACATGGTAGATATATAACCAAGATAATAAAAAAATAAAATAAAATATTAATAAAAATGAAACCACTTATGTGTTAGTAAAAATTTAAATACTTTAATTTATTAGGATAAAATGCCTTTTTGGTCCATAATTTTTTATAATAAATTTTCCATTATTTTGAATTGGTTTTTATTTCAAAATCAAATCAATTATTAACCAAGGAACTAAAGTATTTATTTTGATAAGCTAGTAAATCATATTCATAAAATATATTTATCTCGAAGGTGATAATTCTCATTATAAATATTTATATTAATACAATTTATTAAAACATGGTATTGTGATTAACGAAATCCATCTAAAAAGTCATTGAATCATGTAATACAATATAACTCTATATTTTAGGAATTATAAATATTTAATAAAAGTTATCATATTCTAATGAGAATATATTTTAATTTCTCGAGGTGTTACATTTTTCAACGCAAAAAAATTCTTGAAATTTCGTGGATATTATCTTCAAAATAGATGATGCAATTTCTTTTAAAAAATTACATAGTCCCCATGATTTGTCCTATATTTTTAGATTAATCCAAAGTACTGTTACATGTTGATTCATCTAATACAACAATACATTCTCTTAGGTAAAAAAATCTGGATGTGTTTTCATAGTTTGATTGACAATGTCCTACTCTATTAAATGAGATGTGAGAAAATTTGTTGGGAATAGCAGATACATTCTTTTAAAACCTATATTTAATGAATCCTTTAATTTTTATAGGACTTTAAGAATTTCCAAAAAACTAGAATCAGCTCCTATTATGTAATGAATTTAATGGGTTTGATTATCCTATGGCTCATCTTCCCATTTTTATGCATCCTAATAACACCCTTAAATTGAAATGATTTATGTTATATATTATCTCCCACATGGAATTCCATATCATTCCCCTAATTATATAGAAAAATATTTTACAAACATTGATATTATTTAAAGTGAGAATGAATAGCATTTATGCCTTTTCATCTCATTATTATGTTCAGAGGCTATAAGTTTTCTTTTATCATCTTCATCCATACATTTTATTTTGTGAAATAGCATTACATATAATGAATAATTTTCCTGCATTAGAATAATTGATTCCAAACTATTGTTATTGGAAAAATATACCAATGTTAAATAATGATCTCACCTAAAGTGTATTTCATGTGTCCATGACATCATCATGTATTCTATTTTTTTACTTGTTCTACAAAAAAATACATCAGTTTGATTTTGGTCAGAAGTGCCCAACGATAGTTCATTATCATGGGACATCAAATTACTCACCTAGAATGTTGAGGTATAATAGGAATATTGAGACTCAAAATTGAAGGAGGTTCTCTCGGAAGTCATTTAACATTATTAATATAGATCCTTGTGAGGAACAGAATATGTAAATCCACTATTATAGAGAAGAAATATACATAATTTCATTGACAATAAACGAAAAACTATATTTCATAATTATTTAAAGGAATCATTGGAAGTACTATGACAATGTCCACTGTAATTTTATCCAACATCCATAATGTAATAGTTAGAGGATTCCTGATTCCATTAGGATTATTCCTTACAAAAATTACATTATTACAAACCATACATCTAGAAACATAATCATAAATTCTCCAATACATGTTAACCCCCCATAAACGTTTCTTCAAACCCCATTACATCTGTATTGTATCATGGTATTTTGATAAATCTGAGCTAAGAATTTCTTTAAAAAATCATTATTTAGTTCACATGTAGATATAACACATGATTACATTCTAAATTTAATAGTTCTATCTTTACAAACAATTTCTTATAGTTTTCCATTTTTCATTGATTTATCTTTCTTCTCATAGTTCTCCTCATCAGATCCATTATTCATTATCGACTATAATAAATATGGTTGATTAATTATTTGAAAAATTATTTATGTCTCTAATTCCATAGTCATAAGCATAATTATCATTAATAAATCCATTTATATTTTATATCATTCTCCATATAAGTAATGTCTAAATATCGTCAAAGTGATGATTATTTCTACCAAATGAAACTCATGTTTTGGATTTTTGGGTTCAATTGTTTTGGACTACCAAGAATCATATGAAATAATATTGTCATTTTACATTTACACATAACCAATTCATTTCATCAATACATCACTGTATATCCCAAAACCATCATTTCAATATAGTATAGTCAAAATAGGATCTTTGGACAATATCCACTTTACAACATCTAATCATTCGTTATATTATTTTATCCAAAAAAACATACCACTATTATATATATGGTTGGTTAATGGTCTCTCCAATCTAGAAAAATACAGAAAAAATAATTGATAGTGTCCTACCAAGCCAATAAAATTGTATAACTCAGTTGTATTTATTGGTGTTGTCCATTAACTGACTGGATTTGTATTGGAAGGATCTAATAAGATTCCATTTTTGGTGACAATTTTTCATAGAGGAGAATCTTCATGATCCATAAATCAAAACATATAAATATCCCATATAAATCAATCATTAAGAAACTATTGAGTGAACCTCAAGTAATTTTCATGGTCCTCATGGTTTTATAAAACACCATAGTATCATCAATGAATACCATTACAAAATATTCCATATATTCCTTTAATACTCAATTCATTAGATCTATAATGATAGAATGTGTATTAGTCAATCCAAATGAAAATACTCTAATCTCATCAATCCCATACACCGTGGAAAAGTTGGTGTGCAAAATGTATTCCTTCTTTATATGAAATTCGTGTCACCCAAAATGATGTTCAATCATTTAAAAATATCGTTCTACAAGATTTTTATTTTGATTAATTCACATATTTGGGGTAGATGAAATTTCTCATTTATCTTAATAACATTTAATTCTCTATAATAAATTCCTAGAATCATCGATCCATATTTTTTCCAAAAAAATTGTATATGGTCTCCCCATGGAGAAGTAATAGGGTGAAAATACCTTATCACCCAACTCCTCTAGTTTATCCATTTTCTACACTAATAAAATTATTGATATTATATTGGTTGTTTTTTATATTGGTATTTCATTAGGGATTAAATCAATTTAAAACTAAACTTCACATGTTGGTGGGCTTCCATGTAATTCATTAAGAAATACATCAATGTATTCTTGTAGAATAGGTGCATCCTAAATTTATAGATTACCTTCTCCTTCCCTATATGTTGTGTTATCTTCATCCCCAATAATTTCATTCTATTCAGATATTGTTGGTAGGTCACGAAAATAATTAGATGACGATGTTTCTACTATAAATATATTTAATTATACAACTCCTATAAAAATACTAATTTCATTAATCATGAAAAGGATATTCAGATAATATTTTCAAATTTATTCCATCAAACAGATTATATAAAATTTTACCATAGACATGACGATAATATTAGAAAATAATTCATTATTATGTGTCAAAATGTGGAGATCTCGAAACAACATTATTTCAATGAGACAAACATTAGTTGTTTGGATAGATAAATCCCATATTAATAAAATGTGAAATGATAAATGTTTTTTTATAAAGGTAGTTTGATATAAATGATTATTATATTCAAGAATCAAATTATGCATGGAGTAAATTTAATTATATGATTAATATACCTTCCACCACAACATTGTGAACTTCTTACTAAGTTGTAGTGATTTCCTTTTATTATCCATATCAATTTGTCCACTAATTTGGAAAATATCCATTATTCAAGGGGAATTATTATTTTATATCCACATCACTATGCATTTTTAACATTGAATAGTAGCATCTTCCTTTTTCCAATTATATTCTTTAACAAGAGTACCATTTCAACCAAACATATATCAAACTCTCATTCCATTTACAAATTTGGTATGGTGGTTCCCTACAGTGTTCTAACATAGTGATAATATCAGCATCATATTATTCTTTCTTATTGCATCACCATTTTCATTGTGTTTAGGCAACAAATTATTCTCCTGGTTTCCCTTAAATATATAGGATATATATAATTTATAATAATTTTTATGGAAGATAGTCCTATTTCCTCTTATTTTTTAAATGTTTGATTGACCAAAACCCATCAGAGGCATGGATTAATCCCATTGATGAAATGGTCAATTTAGTAATTTTTTAATGTAATTTGTATCATTCCTACCTACACATTTAAAGGTATATTTATAATTCACAACACATTCTTCATCCTTTTTTGATATGTTATAGTCCTATCACATAACGTATATTTTTTTTCTCACAAGTTGTATATTTATCAAATAATGTAAGCTTAAAAATTCACAATTCCATGATTTTGTTTCATCATATTCTATCATATTCTAGATCAAAAACCACTATTTCTTATTTTCATCATTGAGAAAATACTCAAAACATGTACCATTATCATTTTTACCATATTCCAATTCCATAAATACATTCATTGGATAGAGAATACATTTCACATAAAATTTTTATAGGTAGTACGAATAAAATATGGGGACTCAGTCACAACGACATTCCAAAAAGGAGATTCTCACAGTGGAATAGGACTATTCAACTTGTAATGGTTATTTTTAACAACCATGTTAATATTCCATAATATAGTCATAATTTTCACTATTCCAATACAATCTCTATTGACTTACATAAATGTTAAATATCTGAATTTAATATGAGTATTGGTACAATTCCTCCATCCATTCCCCATTTAGAAATATTTTCATATAAAAAATTAATACATATCAATATAAAACATTAATTATAATAAAAAAATGGATAAATACTAATCATAAAATGAAAAAATTGTTTATATAATCACATAATCAACAACTTGGTTTATTTGGTACATTCTTTTATACTTATTATCACTTACTATCCTAGCATCATGTACCCTAATAATTATTTTTCTAAATATAGTCAACATGATATTTTTTAAACATCTCAAAGTAAAACTACAAAAATCATGACTCTAGAATCCATAATCCAATTACTTACATTATTTTTTTTTCATAGTTATAAGATTCAAATCCCAATGCCCATAACTATTTAGCAGCTTTAGAAAAAAAATATTACATACATGATACTAATAATAAATTTAGAAAATAAAATTAATCATAAGAAAAATAAAAGTTCATCCTCCTTGAAAACCATTATACAAAGTATTATTCATATTAGAGGGAATGAAAGAAAATAAGTGTGATATCAGAATCTAATAAATGGTTAAATTCATTAAATTATATCATGAATAAATTATAATAATAAATATTGAATTTTAAATATGTAAATATATATTACATGTAATAAATAAATAGAAATATAAGTTTTTGTATTGTATGAAATGGTAAATAGCTCAAAAAAATTACATTTGAATTTCTGGAAAATGCATAATAAATAAATTAAAAATAAAATGAATACAAAGAATTCATTTCATAGTTAATATTTAATGTATAATAATAATAACATCAATCCCAATGATTAAAATTATGAAATATTGGATTCCATATTTTTCAGACACATCGAACGTATACAATCTAGAACATTCACAAGACAGTTTCAAACATACAGAGTAAATAAAGTACCGACTTGACCAATTGATTCATCTCATGAGACTATGAACTCATCAATTTTCTCAATTAAAAAATTCCTTAACATATTTTATACTAATATAAGGATTAATCATCAATCAAATAAATCAATTTAACTCAAATATACATATTGAGTAAATGATACAAATTTATTAATATATCCATAGTTATTCAAAAAACATTAAACGTTAACACCATATATAAAAATGGTATACAATTAAGGAAATAATCATATACATTATTAAATATTATGGAAATTATATATAAATGTAATTTCCTTTTAAAAACTATTAAAATGATTTTGTTTTAGGAGAATGTTTATAATCATAAAAGAATTTGTGATTGTATAATAACATTTACCACTTCTTAATTTCAAAGTCAAATCCCCATAGATGTGATAATTCAAATTATAAAATAAAATAAAAGGAATAATAAAGTATTCATGAATTTGAAATTCAAATGTAATGTAGATACACAACATAAAATACATTTAGTTCATAATAACAAATAAATGACAATTGAATTTATATTCGAAATAAAATATCCTACCATTCATTATTTTTTGTTAAATTATATCAAACATAATCTATAATGTTTTTAATCCTGTTATTAACATACACCAGAACCATATTTATTTTTATAAAATAATATATGAATCATTTATAATATATTATTACATACTCATTAATAATCATTCATTATTTTCATTATTTTGTGTATTTATTATCTTGTCCTCCAAGTATGTTTTGAAAGGTCATTTTTTCTCATAAATTGGTCAAAAAATCCTTCTAAAAAATATAAATCATGATTTAGTGGTCATATATATTCCATATATATGTACTTAGAATAATCCTTTAAAACTAGTGATTGGAAATGAAATGCACAATTCATGGAGACGGTAGGTCATACAAACGAATGAATGTTGCTTCAGTTTTTTTCATATTAATGAAATAAATGTAATTGAAATATATTTATATTTTAAATAATGTAGCATATTTATTTCATATATATTATATATAATTATTATAAATATTATTAATACATTGCATGTATTGTGTGAATTCATCACATCGCTTCGAGATATGGTAGTCTTCCATAAACACGAACGATGTTATCGTATTCCCACAAAATGGAACGTATGGTGTTGTGTGATATATAATAATCCCATAAGAATTAATTGTTAAAAAAAATCATAAAATCAGATAAATAATAATGTAAATAATTTTTTCAAACCATTAATATTGGTAATGGAACTAAAGGACATCATTTTGTTGACGCACATGTCTATCATACACACAAATACAGATTTCATATCAAATAGGATGGAATTTTTTGAATTTGTATATAATACCATTTACATAATAAATAATAAATATATATAATATTATAAGATAATATTATATAAATTGAATAAAAATAATTAATAGGTGGAGGTGTAAATAAAATAAAAAAATATTGTAGAATGAAATTTCAACTTTATTAGGTATCCTCATTGGGTATGAACTATTTCTTTCAAAAGGTGGATTTATTATAAGATATAAGGTTTATAAGATAATATATAATAACATATGTGGTCAATTTGGAAATTATTTTCCAGTGTTAAGGTGGTTTGGAGGTTTGGTGAAGGGAGAGAGAGGGAGGCCTTTCATTAGTCTAGTTACCTGAAAACATTTATATTTAAAAATGGGTGAATTCTACACATGTTTTTATCCCTTTAGGTTACTTAGATAATTAAAAAAACATGAAAATTGTCGAAATGTGTTATTATTGATTACATAATTTAATTTTTTGACATTTTTCTATTTCATTTTTCTGACAATGTTTATATATTTGTCCAATAGTAAACATGTTTTTATCTTAATCATTGTAATTAATTTTATCATCATTCAAAAATTATATTCTAAAATAATAAATTTTACCTTTTTAGATATTATAATTTATTAATGTCACATATTTGAAATGTATATTACAAATAAAATTCATAGGATTGGAAGATATAAATTTAAAATTAATCCCCTAGACGAGATGATACATCACGTGATAATGTGAAAATGATCAAAAATTTACTTAGATTATGTAACCAAAATCAATATTAAAATGATTCGAATGACCTAAATTTGTTTAATATATTTATAATTTATGTATTTCTTTTAAATTAAAACAACGCAAAAATATTATTTACAATTTTAAAATATTTAAAATAATATTAATTTTTTAATTAAAATATATTATTTTCTTTAATTAATCTATAAATAAAACATATCAATCATATACAAAAAGTGAACAATAAATTTATTTTTTAATTGTGATATAAAAATTTTATTTTATTTAAAAAAAACTACAAAACTTTTAATTTTTTTAAATTAATACCTCCTTTCAAATGTGGAAAATTTCTTTTAGAAAAATACAGTTCTTATACATAAAATTTGATATCATCTACTAATATGCCAATAAATTCCATTGGACTAAAATAATAAAATTATTGAATATGTTATTTATAAATTTAAAAAATATAATTCAGTATTACTAATTAATTTAATATATTTCAAAAAAATTCATTTGGGATCCTAAAAATAGATTTTTTATAAAAACATCTACATTATATTAAATTGGTTTTTATTTAATTTCAAATAAATTTGTATCCAAGAAATTTATCAATATTTTTTAATAATTTGTTAAATAATATTGAATACAAAATATTTAATTTTTATTATAAAATATGAATTTTAAATAATAATATAAATAATATTCAGTTAGACTCAATATTGTGTGTAACAAAACCATCAAATAAATTTATAATTATGTGTAATAAAATCTATCTCGATATTACGTGCATTAACAGTTATCGGTAAATTTATAATTATTAAAAAATTTATATATTTTATTGCATTGAGATGTTACAAATAGGTACATATTAGTGAATATCCTTTCATGGAAATGAGGATGATTATTCACAACATAAAATTTTGGCAATGAAAATGGTGGGATATTTTTTGCAGCATAACAAGTAAACATAATGATCATTGAAGAAATTAAATTGAGTGAAAGGTTGTATCAAATTCCATTTTCACTATAATGGATGTAATTTATTTTTTAAAAACAAATTATAACATGAAAAATTGGAAATCAAAAGACTTATTACCAATTAATAATTTGAATAAAAATTATTAGGAGATAATCCCTTACATTGTGATGTTTCTTCCAAAAAATGAGGATCAAATTATGATATTGGGTACACAATGGGAGGGGGTGAATTTATTGACAGAGTAGAAGATTATATTCATGATAAGAAAACATTATGTAAAGAGGAAAGGTGGTTGGGGATATTTTTATAAAATGTGATCGAAAATATTTATTTATTTATAAGAATAGATATTTTAATATAAGATGTAGTTTAATCAAAACCTCAAAACATTATATGGTTTTTCTATATGATTTCAATAAAACAGTATTTGTTTTATATATTTTATTATAAAAAAAATTTAATCCACAAAATAATAAGATTCCTAACATGGAAGTGATTGATTTTCATAAATAATTGATTTTCAAACATTTAAAAATAATATGAGGATTGCAGGGTTCAATGATGGTTTAAAAAATTTGAAGAATACATGCTAAAAAAAATAATGGAAAATTATTTTTTTGATTGTAGATAGATTTTTTAGAATTTATTATATATCTTCTAATATATTATAATTTAAAAATTCGTAATGAATATTTATAATGTACTTATGGTTTACCCGAAGTAAAGTTTATGGGTGAAATTTTTTAAAACTATCAATTGTATAATGTCTACAATTTTCATTGAGAAATAATACTTAATTTTCAATAAATATTTTATAAAAAATATAATTTATAGTTGTAAATAAAATAAATCAATTACAATAAAATAATAGTTTCTACTTCACTAATTACATATACATCTTTATAAAATATAAATTCTGCATCATTAAAAAATATTCGAATTTCCTTTTAAATGAGTATTTATGAATGTTAATATTTCATAAAAAACAATTATTTCATAAAATAGTAAATTTATCCAAATATAAAATATTTTTTTAATTCCAAATTTCTGGAAACTGAAAGTAAGATCGTGTCATATAAATATCAATTTTCTAAAATAACACTATAATCACATATATATATATATAATGTATGAATAGAAGGAGTTAAATATAATAATAAATTTATTATTTTTAAATCATGAAAATTCATACTAAGAGGGCCTACCAACATCAACCCTAATTAACCAAAGGGTATTCACAAGGGTATGGTATAAAATACATGTGCACTTATTGGGTGGTTCAAGGACCATGATTTATGATGTGATATTGGTTAAATGATCATCTATGAGGAATAAAATAACTAAAGTATTATTATATGAATAAGTTTTTGAAGTATTTATCGGGTAAAAACTAGTCATTTCATCATACTGGTGGGCTCTGGTAAATGGGTTGTATGTGTTATGATCATAAAAATTGATCCCATCGATTCCATATTCAATGTTAAATTTGTCTTACCATAACCCCTAATATTTAATAATACTATTGGTCCCCATAGAATGAATATATTATCAATGGTTATGAGGCATAATAGTATATTATTTTAGAAAATATAATTTCTTCTTTACCATATAACTGTGCAAAATTAAAAAAATAAATCACATTATTTTTTCTCCATGACTATATTACATAACAATGAATTTGTTCATTCAAGTGAGAATATCGTTTATAATCACATGGGTCATTGTTTTCATTACCCGTTTAGAATTTTCACCCTATAAAATAATTTGATATAGTAAAATTGACGAGGATGAATCTAATTAGCACCTCTTATAGTCCCCTTATTTCCTCCACTAACATGTTGTTCCACCATAGTACTTTTACAAGGACAGTTGCCCAGTTTCATTATATAATTCCATAATGATATAAAATATTCACTAAGTTCTAATCTTATGAGAATAAATTCTCCAAATATATCACAAAATAAATTAGTTAATGTGAGGGTCCTAGTATAACAGAAGATTAATTTAAAAGAAAACTATATTATATAGAATATGTAACATAAAACAATGCAATTCAATGAAATATAATGAATTATTACTATTTTATTATTTAAATATTACCAATATAAAACAACCATTAAATTTTTTAATACGAATAAGAATAAGCATGTTATTATTATCAGAATTTTTTTATATAATCTAATTACATTGATTAATGGATAATAAATAACAAAATTTTATTAAAGATATTTTATGCATCAAAAATACAATTTAATAATGATTAATTTTTATTGTTTTTTGGGATAAATATATAAATATATATTGTAATACTTTAATATTTTATTTCAAAAATATATAATCATTTTTAAAAAATAATAGTAATAGTAACTTAAAATGAAATTTTTTATTTTCTAAAAATACCGGTTCTTTTGGGAATACTGGAAAAACCAATTTTTTTAAAACAATAAATTATTTTAGAAAATTAAGAAATAATGAATTGAATTTTATATCAAAATGATATAAAATTTAATTATTTTTTAAAAAATCGGAATTAATCTAATAACTTTCATTTATGTATTATAAAAATTTTATTTAGTGTAATTTTTTTCATATACTTGAAACTCAATTTTTTTAATAATTTAAATTACATAATTTTTCTTTATTATAGTTAATTAATTTTAATCATTATGAGGAATTATTTTAATTAATAATATAGAATATATTTCCCTATTTTTGAATTTAATGGAATATAATGATGATTTATGTTAATATAGTTAATTTAAGATCATATTATGATTGAAAAATTATATTTTCATAAAAATATTTTACATTGTTCGTGAATGTTTTCTTCTAAAATAAATAATACTACTTCATTGAATTTAATTTTTTTAATGTATTAAATGTTTTAAATACTCATAATTTATATTAGGAAATATTTTGACTTCATTATTGGTCACAATGAGTCATAAAATTAGATATAAACTATATTAAATGATAAATAAAATTAAAATCATAAATTTTAGTTACAGCAGAGGTGAAATAGATAATCAATTTAAAACTTGATTCTATTTTTTTTGAAAAAAAATTCATCCATATAACTAATCCAAGACTTCATTTTTATATTTCTGTTTCAAATTATAAATGATTGAATTCCCATTTGTCAATAGTTTTTTTTTATTTACCAAAACACCAAACCTAGTAAATTATAAAATGGATCACCCTCCCCCACATATCCACTCATCGTAATCCACTTTTCATGAAAACAAATACCAAAATTCCACTTCAAATTACAAATCCCAATTATATATATTTTATTATTATTAAAATACAGAACATATAGCCCTTAATAATTTATCTAACCAATATTCCTCTATGAAAACATAATCTCTTTTATCGAGATGGTTTTTTATATCATTTTTTCAATGAATCAATAATATCATAAAATAAAATTTTAATTACACACATATAAATTATATATTATTAGTTTACTACTAATATTTCATTACCAATACACTTTTACTCTTCCATAAAATGTGAAAAATATTGTCATTCGTGTCAATGGAAGACTAAAAACTGATGAAATTATGTGAATCGTCTTCCATCATTGCCTCTCAAAAAAGTCCAAGATGATTTATTTAATAATTATATAATTTGTAAATTATTTATTTATAATTCGTGAAAATTATTTTCTAATCAAATTTCATATTTCCCCTTCTATCGAAAAATGATTACAACATTACCATGAATGACAGACTCTCACCTCATGAAACAATGTGATTCATTTATTATCTAATTATAAGGATTTTATATTTAATATAATTTAAATAAATAATATTATTTTATGAAATTATTATAATTTTCAAATGATATTAGAAAACATAACTTCTTTCCATTATTACAATTGAAATATTGAATCATTACACAATATTTAATAAAGTTTACAATTACTATGATTGTACCGTAGATCACTTTCTCATAAAATTAAATTATTATTGTTGTTAATGTAATAATTTCAGTATGAATTTTTTAATTACTTAATTATAATATTTAAATTTTTTTATAAAAATAACCACTTTAACCATGGTCAACAAAAAGATTATTTTTAGAAAATATTATCATGGAATCCTTGAAAACATAATGTCGACGTAATTGATTAAGTAATGAAATAGTACAATATATTAATATATGTAACTATTGTATGTCTATGATGTTAAAAAATTAAGTAGTTATTATTAAAAAAAATAATTGATAAAATATATATTATAGGAGATAATAGATATAAATGACAATATTTAGACCTGAAGTATGTGTTTCATCTAAAAACATCCTTCTTCAAGAGACATGATCTTTTATGAACCAAATCTATTTAAAATTATTGCAATGATTCACCTTTAAATACTATATAATTAAAAATTAATAAATAATTATATTATAATTTACAATTCTATTACATCATTTTTGGTAGTAGGGATTCAATTGTTACTAAAGCTATAAGGTATATTTTTTAAATCTCATTTGAAATGTGAACATTTATTATTGAAATTTATTTGTAGGGATTTATATGATCTCTATCCAACGAAACCGCTTTATTTTCTTCCAATATACTTATATTTGAAATTTTTATGTAATAATTCCATTTTTCTCTATTTGGTTCCTAAAATGGATTAGAAAGGTTAACATTATTTATAACATATGTGCAAAATCATTTTTCATAGATATCCATGTTTTATAAATATATTACCATGATTGTTTTTGACAGTCCTAGAAATATTTAAAAAACAAATTTATAACCATTAATCACTTTAAAAAATATATGAATGGAATATAATTTTCATTTTCAAGTTTTTTTTCTTTCTATCCTTGTTATGACAGTGTGAAAGAATCGTTTCATTTACAATATACCACATTTATTTAATTACATGTTATCATGGAACCTATCTAATTGAATATTAAAAAATTTACATGATTAGAGTAATAGAAAATGTTCTCTATAATTTTAGGAAATTTTTATGGTTTTAAAAAAATCAAGGTGATAATGGGGGTTTTTAGGAAATAATCTATATAATACATTAAATACACCTTCTTCGACCAATATAACATTTTGATGATTTGGAATACCTATAAATATAGTATATTTTTTTCTCAAATTTAATCCTTATTTGTTATACCTTAAATTTTTGTGGTAATCCATATATTATGATCCACTCCCAAGTTCCATCATTTTGAATTTTATTCTGAAATTGAATTGAGGCAACATTATTCAACTCATTACATCTCATGGGTAACTCATAATATTAATTCTTATAATTTATATACTTTTTATGGAAAATATAGTTGTAAACATGTTATGTTGCGAGTACCCATTATATATCCAATTAATTTTATTGTGGTTCCTATCTCAACAGATACATTGTACTTTATCAGGGAGTACGCCAAATCCATTTTGTTAGTTTTCCAAAATGTGATATTATCTCTGTAGTTAACCTTGACTCATGGTTATATCGTCTTAGATCACATATTTACTTTTTTTATTTAACTGCTAAAAATTTGTGGTTTTATGAGATAAATTTTATTATGGAGTTCGTTATGAATAACAGGAAATTAATTTTCAATTTTTTCTCATTTTAAAGCATTTTAAAACAAGCATTATAGGGAAATAAGGACTTATGATCTTTGGGTTCTAATTAATAGTTTATTATATTAAAAATCAAGGAATAATATTTCTAAATTGTCTAGGATGATATAGTTGGTTTCAGTGAAAATATTTAGTAACTGTATAGAAACTAGGGTTGGAATCAATAAGAAAGACTGATAGGGATAACTGCAATTATATGTCTAAGAATTGAAAAGTATCAAAAAATTATGATCTAATATATAGTGAGAGGGTTCTAAGAGAATACTTATCTATTAGGATACTATCATTTAACGCGTCTCACGAATAATTGTAACTATGTATAATAACAATGAAATTTTAACAATTATTGTTTCATGATCAACAACAGATGCACGAAAAAGTGCATTGTTGCTCACCTAGATTGAATCTCTTGGGAGATATTTTTTTGAAATTAAAAATATATATGAGTCATCAAGAATGGATTAAATATATAATATTTTGGTATAACATAGGTTAAACATAATTTGTAATGGGAAGATAATTATATTATTTCTCATAATATATTATTAAAAATATCCCTAATTAGGGTTTACATTATAGAATTATAGAATGGTTAAGATAATTTTTAGAGATATATAAGGGAATAAAAGCCTTCAGTTTTGTACGGGGTTTAGTAAAAAAAAGTTATTCGATAAAGAATAAATTTTTAATTTTTGGAGATATTAATTATTTGTATTAGTAACCGTTACGGATAATACAATAATTTATGATAGGGTTATAATATTCCATTAATTATATTTTATTCATTGGGAAAAATAATCTATATAGAAAATCAATGTTTTTACATAATTAAATAATGAATAATGTTAATTTTATTATAATAATCATATTTTTAAAAATATTATATAATTTACATTTTTATATATTCATATATAAAGGATCACAAACATGTTGTGTGACAACATTTCACATCTATTTAGGGTGTAGTGAATGAACCCACAAACAAATTCAAATATGGGTACCACGCATACCACTAACCTACATAATGTGATGGATAGTATGATACTGTTTTACCAACACTATTTGGTGGATTAATAATTTTTTTGGTAAAAAAAAGATATAATACATTGAAATTTTCACTATTTTTAGGTTATTTTTTGTATTTTAGAAAATGTTTTATTGGGTTAATATATATATTTATATAACCATTTAGTTAGTATAATGCATTTTTTGGGTAGAATATTATAATTTTATTTTACTTGTACGTTGTGGGTATGTGATAACAATTATGAGTAAAAAAATTCTTCTTTAAAGTGGTTATTCTTGAAATTTTGGATATTTTTTATTTATTTTAAGAATGGTATATGATTATCCCTTGGTTTTATGGATGAATTATGGATATTTATTTATTAGTATTATATTTTGCGTATTCCATTACATTGCGTTGAATTTTTTTGATTTTTTAATTATTATAATAATATATTTTGAGTATTTATTGACTATTATGACCTTCTACATGTAATTTTAGTTCATTAGGATAATAATTATTTTAAATATTCATTTGTCTGAGTAAGAGTTAATGTGGAAACATATCAAAGCATTACTGAAGGGTGTAGTTTTTTTATGAAATCAAAACACATCATGTAATTATTTTTTATATTGTTATCTATATATACATTATATGAATCCATCAAATCTATGAATATGATCTTTAAGAATTTTTTATCTTGCTACCATCTTCACAAGAGAATCGATGGCCCTTTAAGTCATAAAATATTTTTGGATTTATGATTGTTATAATTCTATTAATATATAAATTCTTATTATCAATGATAATTTTCTATATCCATAAATATTTAAAATATTCTTGTATGTTATTTTTTTACTCCACACAAAATTTCTCATACATGGAATCCTAGTCATATTTTATTGATTTTGAACTTAATATGTCTTGTTCACTCTATTGAGTTGGTGTTTTATAATCCATCATTATTAAGTGGGTTTTCAAAAATTGAATTCCAAAATGTCAAACATAGAAAATGTTCATATTTTGATGTGCATGTTTATTTTAGTAATTTATATTATAATGAATATTTATTTATGGAATACTATGTTCGATTGCTTGTAAAAAACACAAAAAAGCGATTACATGGGCCATTATATATTATAAAAATATTATTATTTAAATCTGATTGGTATAACCTTGTTGTTGAAATTATATATAATAATAAAAATTGAAAAATTATTTAATTTATTAATATTGTATTTATATATTATAAGTTTATTTAATATTTAATTGAAAATAAGTACTCTAAATTTCGTAAAGTCATAATATTTCAAATTATATTTTCAATAAAATATATTAGATTGAGTTTTTTATGAAAACACAATAATTAATTATTAATCATTTAATAATTATATATTTCAGAACTAAATTTGTTTCTAAAATATACATATCATTGTTAACATTGGATATAATATTTGGAATTTTTTTTGAAATGTTCTATTTTTTAGTGAATAGTAAAAATTATCGATTTTTTAAAACTACTATTTTTATTAATAAATTTTGTTATTTAAAAATAAAATTATTCTTTTTATTTTTTTTATAAATACAATAAGATTTATAATGTTATAATTAATTCAATTAATAACATTTAAATCATATTTTTATAGTGTTTCAGTACATATTTATTCTTTGTTTTAAAAACTCAATATTCTTTGAACATATTTATCATTCAAAATGTATATCCATATTAATTAATTTAAATAATCCAAAATGAATAATTTTTTACTATACATATAAATCTTATATATCTATATTTTTGAATCTATCGTTACATATTGATGATTTCTATTCAAAATTTAAATATTAGATCATCTTTTCACAAAAAAATGCATATTTGGATTACAAAAATTCTTCATAGTGGTGGAATTTATATTAAATTAAACACTAAATGTTCTATAAAATGGATATTATATAATGTATTCCCTAATTAAAATTTAAATTATGAAAATTATAAAATAATTCTATAATAGATTTTTTCATAATGAGTAGTATATATAGAAAAAACAAGTTATTGTGTAAACAAACATGTAAATGTTAGTAGCTATAGTTGTAAAGTGGTTAAAAAGTATAAAACATTAATATTTTTAGTTTTTGATGATTTTATAAACCATATATCTCCTTTAATACTTTATTTTATAACTTCGGAGGAACTTGGACTGAGAGAAACATCTTATTCTCGAATAGTTTTGAGTATTTATATAAATGAAACCCCTTCTATATTTACAAAAGGGAACACACTCCCCAAATTTATTCACCAATATCATAAAACATATATTTAAAAATCCCTATAAAAATATCCCCTAAATATCCTATTTCACATTACTGAGAATCTGACCCTCTCCAATGGCCATCCTTAGGTTCCTTAATATGAGATCTAACAGAGAATCATCTACGTGATGGTAATCATAATCAATGATCTTTGTTTTATGTATTATTTCATAAAAATCGATTTTATAATATTTATTTCAGTAATATAACACTCTAATTTATCTTCTAATATTATTTTTTTATAATAATTTTATAAACTACATACATCTCTTCTTCCATTAAATATGAATCAAAAAATTCATTCGTTTGAATGACGGACTAACATATCCAAAAATGAGGTATCTCATTTTCCTTCATATCATGTCGTGAATGTTAATGATGATGGATTTAATATTTATATATAAAAGTCACTAAATATTAATAATTTTATAAAATAATATATCACATGATTTATCATATTATAATCAATGGGAAAATTATGACTCTATTCAAATGTATGATAGACTACAACCTTATGAACGGATGTGTTTCCATTTATACCACATCATAGGGATATTATATTTCAGGGAACTGATGAAATAGTATTTTATAAATGATTTAATACATATTATTAAAATATATTAAAATATACACCTTTTTCGATCAAGACAGATGATAAATGGGAATGTTATACATGAGTATGCATGACAAACCGTATTGAGGATTGTAACATTGTTCTTTTTTTATAAAAATAATATATTATTTGTTTTAAAATTTAATTAATACATATATCTGTTGATTGTCTTTAATACACATGATATGAACATATATGATTTTGCAATTAAATATATCATTAATATTTAAGTGGAGTAATTGTTTTATGTAAAATATCATAAAACTATAAACGATTATTAAGGCCAAAATTAATATATATTTTATACTGGAGAATAAACACATACACAACCACATCTGTACTCGACATAAGGGTTCTGTCTCAAAACATTTCTCTTTTAGGTACATGTTATTTTATTCTTATAATTTTTTTAAATTGTATATATAATACCCCCTTTACATATTATAACATAATAAATTATTCTATATGATATTATATTTTAGAATTCAACTAATTCATTTAATGGATTTAGGGTTCAGAAGATTCCAACGGAAAAATGATTTATGATTCAATCTCATTTTAATATGGATTGTATATGCTTAAATTTATATTATATGATATTATTTTACTGTTAACAAATAAAAATGCATAATTTTAGTTTCTATTTTTTATTTATGATACTTATTATGTAATTTCTCCATATTTCAATCAGGGTTACTGAAAAGATTTTATAAAAGGTTTTTATGAAAGGGCATCGTCATTTATCTCTTTAGAAAAATATATTTTTTCTTCTATATCTACTTTTGCATAAAATATTAACATTTATATTTTCATCATTCTAAAAAATAATTATCAAAATTTTTCTCATATCTTATTTTTGAAAAAAAATATTTTAATATAACCTATTTTCATTTTGAAAAAATAGGAATTTTTCTAATAAAATTACTCTACTGTGAATGGAATGACTATTTTAATTTATAACACTTGTAATGAATTACATACCATCATGTCCAATAAACACTTTAAATACTTAATTATAAATTTCAATGGTTATTTATAAAAAATCATTTTAATAAAATAAATTGATATTATTTATATTCAGAAGTATTCAATACAATGTGAACATGATATTTTATGATGAATTGTTTCCAAAAATATTTTAAATACATTTTCATCAACGAAGATAAGCATTGATATTTTTGGATTTCATATAAACATTATGTATAGGTATGTCAAATATATTTCTATATTATTCTCTCTATAATTGATGGGTAATACAAGAATAATTTTCATCATTAAATTTCCATCATTATGATTTTTTTATATAAGACAATATTATGAATATCATTTCCTCTCAGGGGTAATTATTATGATTAATGAATTTTGATTGATTCCTTTTTTAGAACATATAATCAATACTTTTATATGATTTCTTTTCCCATATTGTATTATAATGTAATTTTTTATGTTTTTAGTCTCATGTGATGTCATTTATGTGATTATATATTAAAATTAATCCATTTTGGGCCTTCTTCCACCAAGTGTTATCGTTCAAAGAGAAATCCATAACACATGTTTACGTAATATTAATGTATTATTAAAAATCTACTATAATTCCATGATGTTATGATTATATGGTCTTAATTTAATTATACCATGTGATTTCCATTGAAAATGCAAGTTGTTATTATTTGTCGTGTTTATTCACATTCTATGATTCTAAGATCACCCTATTCATTGATATATTCCCCATGTTATCCTACGAATTTTTCCTACATGACATTGTTTGAGGAGTTCATTCTAGAGAATAATATATAGTATTTATCAAATTTTTGTGTTATTATCCATAACATATAAAACCTAAAGGACTAATGATAACATGTTTAAAATTAACAGATGATTGTTTTTAAAATAATTAAAAAATATGTTAAAATTGATTTGGAATATAAATCTAATATATAATTGATGAATATAGATAAATGGAACACATAATATAGTTAAAATATAATATATTGATGTGGAAGTCAATATAACACATATCTTAATTGATCAAAGAAGTCAATGGCGATGATGTATCTATGAAACATATTTTCATTCCTACCAAATAACATGAATTTCATACATTGTGAAATAATATGTAACACATTATCTCAAAAAAAAAATCATGTCCCATATACAATTTTTATATATAAATTTTCATAACATTGTGTCCATTTAATATGACTCTTAATAGTTCAAACCATATCAATAGTATATTTTATATGATCATGCCCCTATTAGATTACTCTCTAAAATATCATCAGAAAATGATTGATTCTGGTACATATTTCCATAGATCACCTAACAGGGTATAATTTTAATGTTATAATAAAAATTGTTTTAAAATGATATCTCAAATATTGGAAGGATCATATCAATAAATATAATCAAATACACCAAAAAATTCTATTTATATCATCTATAGTTTTAATAGTTCTCTAAAATAGTCATCTATTAAAGGGAGAGAAGTGTTATAGATACATTGACCTATATATAATGATATTATAGGGATTGCCTAGAACATCAACATAAACCTCATATCTTAATTAGGTTACACAAAGAGTATTAGAACCTATATTTTCACCACGTATCTTAAATATATTATAGCTATTTGGTCAATAAAAAAAATTAATGTAATTCAATCTGCATAAATATTAATGTGGATGATTACCAAAAAAATTGTGTTATTACCTATTGATATGAAGGGTATTCCTATAATAAAATTCACTTTATCCTATATTACACACATACTAGTTTGGGAAATAGTTACATGATACCCATAGACATTTATCATCTTGACTTCAGTTATTGTCATACCATGTATCGAGATAAAAATTATTAAATCTCTTAATTTTTATTACTACAATAATAGATTTAGATTATATTATATAGATATTATTAAATTTTGGCTATATAATATAGTTTGAGGTATGCAAATCTTTTATAATTTCTCTATTCATTTGTAGTTTTCTGCGGAAAATGTATTTATTTAATAATGTATCAATCAATATTCTAGAATGTTTTAATATGAAATTTTCGCCACATTTTTCTATATTAATACATTGTATTTTGGACCTTATTCATCATATAATGAATTTTTTATTAAGATGTTACATCATGAATATATGATGATGTATATTTTATTATTTTATTGTTAATAAATTTAATTTCCCTGAGGATTGGATCATGGTCAATCTTAATTTTGGATAGAGTTATAGGGTTCCTTCTACAAAGAGAATATAAGACATTATTTATATTCAAAGGATTATAAAGGATTGAGTTCATGTTATCCTTGATCATTTTTATCCCCATGTTGTGATGATATTTGTATCTTTTGTGTGAATATCTAAATAAGGATTATTCTATCTATATTAAAGTAACACATCTCAATGTGGAAACATTTTCACGAACTAATCATTAATAAAATCATTGAAACAGATTCTATATCATGAATTAGGTAGTACCACTCATGGGAATTTAAATTTTGTGTAGACCTAGGATATCAATTAATTTATTTCTATATACATTAAAAAATCCATTTTTTTATTGGTCAACGTAGATAAAAAATCCTTCCCCACAAATGGAAAATGGTATAATAAGATTTGGGATTATCCATTTCCTTACCTAATTATGATATCGTCTCATTCATTGGTCATTGGAAATATCAATAATTTTTAAAGTATATAGGTTACTAGGTTCAAAAATCCGGTGAATTATTTTACAAATTATAGACAATACCCAAATAATATGAATAAAATAAGGATATTTAGAAAAAATATTTTTATAGGACATATATTGATTCATATATGCTTGATGTATCCACATATACACTTTTTATAATGATAACATTCTTTAATAATTTTTGTTTCCCAATCCAATAAACAAATATATTTTATATTATATATATATATTTATTAACAGATCAATTTTATAGTATTAAAATAATCATCATGTTCTTCCACATCATTAGGGTAGAAAAATATATCATCAATAAATACTAACTTCATTTTATAAGGACACCCCTAAAGACCTTATTCATGTAGTACATCGACATAGTTGCATAACTATTAGTTCTCAATGGAATTAAAATGAAATTGTAGATCATATAAATAGTATAAAAATAGACGTCTACATATTGTCTCACCACCTGTTTTTATTAAATATATATTTCAAACAAATTAAATTAGATTAATTTCTTGTGTCAAACACAGCACTATGTTTTGAAAAACCATTACATACTATAAATATTATTAATAGATAAGAAAATTATATCCTCGAAAACAAAATTGTTTCTAATAATATGAATCAAAATATATATAATTAGATATAAATGATTTAAATAAATATAATAAATTTATATATATGTACATAATTTTTAATAAAGTTGTTATATGATATAGAAATATTTTCTATAATGGAAAATTTGTTTTATGGTTTTTTGATAAGAAAAAATAAATGTAATTTTATTAAATATTAGATTTTTAAAAAATATATATGTAATTTTTATTTTTTTTAAATATTCATATCAGAATTTAAGTTGAATTGAATTTTTAAAAATTGAGGATAATATTAATTTTTTGTACAATTCATAAAATATTATTTATCTTTATTAAAAATCATTATTTTAATTTATAGATTTTGTCACACAAAAAAATGAGTTTTTTAAAAACTAGGATATGATATTAATTTTCATTTTCGATTTATAATATTTATTATTATATTTCAGGAAACATAATTTTATATAAAATGTATGGAAAATAGAAAAAATTAATTATTGTGGTTATGGTTAAAATGTTTTTATCTGGGTTTAAAATAAAATGTTATATGAAAAAAATTTCTATAGTCATGTAAATATCAACTTTTATTGAAATATTTAGTCTGTATATAATACTAGGTATGATAATGGAAAATTTTAGATCATTTTTATTTACTTAATATCTCGGTAATCCATTTTATCTTTAAAAATTCCATGTGTGTTCTCTCCCCCGCTTATAAAAGTTAACCTATCTACATTCCTAACCACCAAACACATAAAATACCAATTTTCTCATCCATTACCTATCCAAATACATTCCCAAATTATGATCTTCCAAACTATATTACTTAATTATATTAGGAAATGATCATATTTAGGATTTTAGTGCAAACATTATAGAGTTCTATAAAGAAGTTATATAATATTAATATATACATTTCCAAAATATTTTTTCCTAAGAATACTTCAAATATTATTTTATAATAATGATATAATTACCTCATTATATCCCATATACATAAACCTTATTTTTTTTATTTTCATTACCTATATCTATATCTTCCACCATCAAGTGGTATATGAATCTATGGATCGTGTGTAAGATAGTTTACCACCTCCTAAAACGATGTAATTTGTTTTCAATCAATGCCTCTCGTGGATAGAGAAAATTATTTACATAATATTTAAATTTTATATTAATTACTTTTATGAAAATTTAATAATACTAGAATGATAATATAATATATTCCTTCAAACATTCAATTCATTAGGAATACAATAGTGTCCCTCTAATGTATGGCGGACTACCGCCAGATAAAGAGATATCATATGATTTTTAGATACCCAGTACATTTATTGTAATATTTTTAAATATAAATATTATATGTTATATATGTAAGATCCTAATAACATAGTAATGGTGATAAGTTTATTACATTCTGTTGGATCCAACTGTTGAGAAAATCGAAACAATGTTGATGCATACTACGACCTACCATCCTGATGAATGATGTAATTTATTTTATATCTCCAAATTATATAGTTTACAATAAATAAATACATAATGAATTCATAATATATTTATATAATATTTATCATTCTTTATATGATGAAACCATGATAAAAAAAGTGACTCAAAATACCAAAAACCATTCATTAATAATGATGTTGTTATTACCTACAGAATGATTTTTAGAAGGAAATGTTAATAAACAGTTAATAAATTTCCATAAATAAATCATATATTTTATGATATATATGTTTATGGTTCTTAATATCATTTTAATTAACATATATTTTTGATACCATAGGTTTTAATTACAATAAAATATTCTGAAACATCATATAAGCAGAATTTTTTCTCCTATTTATTTCTATGTGACACATACCATATTCTTCATTTGTTTTAGTATTTTTGTTTACCTTATACCCATGGATTAATTTTATTATTATTATTATAAATATTATGGGGATGTACATATTAATATATTGATCCTTTTTTTGATTGTTCATATGAATCCTTAATTAATAAGTGGTGAAGTAATAATGTGAATATTTTATTGTTCATAAGGATTGTTTATTATTATTCTCATGAAGAATAAAAATAAATATTTATCTTCCATGGAACTCATGAAATTCTTCCTCATAATGTTTTTTAAAAATTCTTATTTTTACTTCAATTTTATTAGTCAATTGTCTAATATAATGTTTTTCAGGAATATCAAATTTAGTAAACATTTTAATTGAAACCACTTTTTCATTCATATCACCATATTTACTAATGAATTTTAAAATAATTTTTTATTGTTATCAATTTTTTTTATATAAATTATTTCCCAAGTCTATAATTTAAAACGATATTACAGAATGGTTTTGCCTTTTTCTAAATAATTTTTTGTTGAATTTTTTCATAAAATTTAAAATAATCTTCGATTTAACAAAGATATATTAAACTATATATCAAAAAAAAGATAGAAAATGATTTATATATTAATTTAAACATTTAAAATTTTATTTTAAAATTAATTTTTGTCATTAATATTTATGAAAGGTTATGTTTTTAATTATTTTTTTCAATGTTGGTAGTTTATTTTCCTCAGGAAAGTATCCAAATGATATTTTAAAATAAATTTTGGTATTAAATGAAATCGATTTTTATTATATAATATCTAAAATTCATACGATCAAAATATTCTATAATTATTCTTTATATGTATGATTTATGTTTAAGATTGTATGTTTTTTTTGAATCACATTACTTGTCAATTGTTTATGCCACTATGAAAAGATAATTTTTTTTGTAACCTATTTATTTCCATAGGTAATTCTATGAGGAAATGTTTATGATAACTATATATTTTCATAGGTTCCTATATAAAAATTGATTAACGTTATTGTAGAACATATATGTATTATTTTCAATATGTCATGGTGGGACCTATTTATCCCACAACTTCATTGATTAATGATTGTTTTATCTAGAGATAAACATGATTAAAAGGGGGAGTAAACCCAATTTAGTAGGGTAATTTTTCAACTATGATAGTCTATGAAGAGATTATTGACAACTACAACAATTCTGGGAGCGAACCCATTCCACTATGATAGCCTTGGAAATAATCATTTACTATTTTGGAAATGATTTTCTATGATTAATTATAGGACAATATTTAATGTGTTAATCCAAGACTATAATTCCATGGACTGTGTTATATGATTCCAATCTAATTAATGTATTATTAACAACAATTATTTATTCCTTAACTTATTTTAATTATATATAATAATCATGGAATGTTTTTAAAATGATATTCACATATTCTCTTACCATTATTCTCATTATATATTTATATAATCATTATTTACCCTTACCAAGAATATGATGTCACCCATTATTATATTTCATTTCATTAGACTTTGATGAATGGAATTATGTATGAAATTTATATAAATGGTGATAATTATAAAGATCTTATTTTGAGAGGATATATTTCTCTTATGATCTAGTTTTTTATAAATCCACAGTTCCAAAGGAAGTAGACAAAAAAAATAACATGAATGGAATATTATGATGTGTAATTAATATTCAACTATCATGATTTGATATATATATATATGATACGATTGTTGATCTATAATTTGTACCAAATAATGATTTAATTAACCATTTGAAATGACGATGATAAAACATAGTGACAACATCATGTATATGTCTATATCTAGGATCATATTAAGGAATTTTAGTGAATGAGGGAGCTAGTGGTTTCCATGAATATTAAATTCATGTATGGATACTATAATTTTATGTGGGTATAATGTAGGGGAAATAACATTAATAAGTGTGAATTTTGCATGAATTTTTCATCTACCAGGGAACAAAAACAAGCATTAGTACACATATAGTTGGGCGCTCCTGATGTATATTCATTTTAACTTCCTAATATATTTCTTAATGATAGTGAAGTATTTAAATAATGATCATGAAAGTCATTTCCTATGTCTATGTATACATTAAATGGATTGTTTGTTCCATGATTTAGACATCGTATATAAGTTATTTTTCATTACATAGTTGATATTTGCCAAATTTATATTTCATATGACAACATTGTTATTTCTATCATCAGATAGAACATAAATAAATCATGTTAATAATGAATGAGGACTTTGAACTAATTTATCACCTTCGAAACCAATAATTATATGATCTAGAATCACAATTATCATTGTAATATTGACAAAATATTCTCAATGATTGAATCATGATGATCTTCAACAAAAGAAATGATGGGGAAACGTTCTATTGATTCCATGATGAGGCAACGCCCATATATTGATAGTAATTACAATGAATAGTTTTTACAGGGAAATTTATTATTACCATCGACATATAGTTTTCATTATATAGTATTCAAAACAATTAAAATACATTTTTGAAGACTATCATTTTGAAGTAGAATCTGAAAAATTATGGAATCTTATCAATAATATATCTACATTTGACTAAATTTACACCAAGGAATGTTATGTGTTTTTGATCATATTTTTTAGTGATAAATTTCCTTATATAATTGTTATAAAAATTTATCACTAAATCATTTAGTTAATGTAGTTAGATGATGATTCCATTGGCACATATTTAGAAAATATTACCAGTTGAATGATATATGCTTCATATATTATCATCTTACATGAATTTAATTTTGATAAAATATTTAGTTGAATAATCCAATGTTTCTTAAGTTAATATTTTATAGGGGACCTCAATATATAAGATGAAATAGTTATATTAACTATCAAGGATGAAATTAATGTTGGACATACACCTAAATATTATTATTCTGATAAGAAAAATAGAGATTATTTAAATATAATGTTTAAAACAATTGTGAAAATATAATAGTAATTGCATAATTATAAATGTGTCTAATAAGTCATGTAGGACGTTTTGATAATAAGATTAGTAAATGATCATAGTGTTGAATGGGAGTTCTTTTTCCACTCTTTTTCTAGAATGATGGGAATAAGTCAAATAAATATATGAATAGTATAAGGTACATAGAATATACCACCCAAAATATAGTTTTCCAGATTCATGGATTATGTGAATTATTCTAATCAGTTACCAAAAATAACGGTTAATGATGATTATCAATGATAGTGACATATTATGACAAGATAAGAAGATAAATCTCATGTGATTACAATTTCTATTAATGAGTATAATAACGTCGTGGTTAAAGGTACACTTACTATACATTATATAATTTCTAATTTGTTATTTTACTATGTATATACACTATCATTTACATTTGAATAATTTTTTATGAGTATAAAAATGACACCCCAATGACCATATGATCAAATAGTTGTGAATATACTAATTTTATTATTATTTCATCTCAAGTCAATTGAATATCCTCTTGGTGATTTTTGTTGTTATGTTATGCAAGCAATCCTCAGGATTATCCCTCTGACTAAACTTAATATTTTCTTATAGATGGATTGGATTTATTTAAATATTCCACATATCAATTAATGAAGAATGTATGATACATTTGATATTACAAACCATCATATGATCATATATTAATGTGATGAATAATATTTACATTTAATGGAAATCAAATCCATTTTATGGATCGTGATTCAAATTCTAATGTGGTGTTTATCCTAGATGGTTGAGAAGAAACCCAACATCAATGATATGACTATTGTTGTAGAATTAGTTGATTTCCTTCCATAAGTGCATCCATTTACTCTATAGAATCAGGATTTTTTGTACTCAATAGCACTCATATCTGTATCTACAAATATTTTACATACTCATTATAGAATAGTGAAAAATTAGTTAAAATAATTGAAGGATAGTCTCTATGTAACCTTGTAAAGTTATTCATTTGAAAAAGTGACTCACCATGGGGTGAAACAATCCTTTAGATTACATATAATAATGGGTCAATGAGATTATTCATTTATTATCTAGAACATAAGGATATCAAGATCATGTAAATGTATCATATACCACATATTGACGTTTTTTGGAAAATATATCTAGATATCAATACATTAAAAATATTTACCATGATTATACATATCATAAATTAATGTTTAATATAAAGTATATACCTAAGACAATATCCAATAAAAAGTATTGTCACTGTGAATGTACAATTATTCTATGTAGTCTTACAAATTACACATATATTATCATTGATTCAACAAATAGTTTCCTTATAGGTTTCATTGATTAGTTTGATGTATTGTTTATCACAAAAATTTTTATATATTTAATGAATTAGGTATAACATGAAGATACCCTGAGGATTATTCTAATGAACATATGGAATGATACATTTTTTAAAATTTTACTATGTATGAATTTTGGATCCAATATGTTACAATTATGTGTAATATAAATACCAGAGAATGTATAAAAATGGATACATCATTGTATAATGTTACAAATCGTCGGCCCAGATCAACAATGGTGACTTAGATATAGTGTCTTCATTGTATGGATTTATATAATCCATGGTTTGGGGAAAATGTTTTATTACTATATAATCCATTTTAATATGTTAACTCAGAACGTGCGCATGATACTCTTGTTGTATAAATGTGAGGAAAATTTCATGCAAATAATTGGATAGTTAATCGATTCACCTATGTTGACATTACCTTATAGTTTATAATGATTTATAATCATTAGGGACTAATTGAATAATGTATTTGGATTATTTCTATTGAAGAAACAAATAGTAATATAATAGTTCTCTTTAATATTGAAGGTTCACAAACAAATTACCCAACAAAAGTATCAGAGTAACCTGTAGTAATTTCTTCATCAATGATAAAAATGAATTATTAGTATAGATGAAGCATTTCGATATATTCTCCTCTGAATATTATAATGTATATATTAACAGAAGTATAGTATATCATGTTCTAGAGAAGATGGTTGGAGATGATTGAAGATTACAATTTCTCAATACATTACCTACATGGATGGAGAACATGGTTCTCATTTCCTTTAGTTGAAATTATTAGGATAGCATATCTATGATGGGTATTCCAAAAGATCTGATATTTTTTTATTTTCAAATAATGAATCGATAAAAATTTATTGATGTTGAACATTTCTTCTTTCTAAAATAAGTGTTAATATATCAACCCATGTTATGATTTACGAGTCACAAAATGGATGATGTGGATAATTAAAAGACGGTGATAAGTTTTCTTGAGTTTAAATAGGACCTTGATAAAGTAATAATGAACCAAAAACATTTATGTCTCTATTAAATGCTTGATTTGATGAATCAACGTTTATAGTAGCCCCATAGGCCATCACTTCATATTCATTATGGGAGTACAATGATTTATAGTGATATGAACGTGAATTTTTGTTGGGAAGGAATAAAGAGAGATATTGTAGAGTTTTTATCTGAATGATTTGTATGAAAACTAGTTAAGGATTAGAGAAAACAATCCAATGGTGTCATAAAACCATTACCCATGCAAGAATGAAAATATGAACACATCACTATGTTTTTTGTCATTGGACTGCCTAAAATGTATACAAAGAAAAATGATATATTGGCCTCAGTCCATTTTATTTAAATGTTTCAATACATTAATTCTATCAGATAATATTATGATAGAGTCCATATTTTTTTGATATAAAGAAATAATGAGGTGGGGATTTAGGTAGAACCACATTATATTGTATCTCATGGGAATTTAATATTTACATCATTATTCTAGGGAAGTATTCAAGAGTCCATTGAAAAAAATGACCATTAACATTATCAATCATCCCATGAATTTTAGTTTATATGAAATCGCAATTCAACTACTAGAGGATTTATTGAAAAATTATTCAATGGATTGAAAATATTGTTGGCATCTACACCTTCTGTGAGTTGATTCGTTATACAAAAATTTATTTCATTCAATAATTCATAAGGATATTAATGAATCCCAATATTTAATGATTTGTGTAAATCCAACTGGCTGAGATAATGTTGGGGAATGAATGCAATTATGAAAAAATTTAGATATATATTTTATTGAGATGTTCATACACATTTAATAGTATGTCATAGTATATCACAATATGTTGATGATTTATGATGACTATCATAATCCCCTAATTTTGGTGGAACATACTAGTGCCCTGGGATGGTTCACCACATGGCCTCTAGTGAGCCTCCTCATACAGTATTGGATTCTAACTAGTAAAGAAGGTATAATATAAAATTGGGAAGACTATACCCTCTTTCTCAAAGTAGAATAATCATGTAAATTAATGTTAAATATGAAAGTTAATAATAATAAATTATCAACTATAAAAACATTTCAGGACAATCCATAAAACATGGGATCATATCATTAAATATAACATTAGTTTTCCCATTGGTTGTCGCAAAAATAAACTTATCATCCATAATTTTTGGTTTCAATACATGTGGCATTTTGTAAATTCTAGTGGTTTTCACCGATAATTCATTTTGTCCATTTACATTAAAAAAATATAATTTCTATAACATTCCCAAATTATGATTAACTAACATTAATATATCATCCAAGATAATATAAACCTTAAAGTTCACCAATTCATTTAATCATTTGTCATGAAAATTTAAATGAATTCTTCATTAAAAAACACATCATATAAGAATCTATTGGGTTGTATTCCCAAAAATATATTCCCAAATATTAAATTAATCATTATAAACACCCATCACATAAAATAAAAAAGTGCTGTTTTAGAAATCGAACTTTTCATATATATTGAACACATTATCCCATGGTGATAACCATAACTATATATTTTGTTAATGAATATATGATTATAATGTTTATTAAAATACTAAAATGTTTCATTATTTTTAGTAAATACATACACATTATAAAAATATCTCTATTATATAATTCTATAACCTTAAAAATTAATTCAACAATTTTATATCAATGTGGATCCTTATATGATCTTGGAGTTAGACTATAGAAGGGTTCATTATCTTAGATAATTCCATGGTTCCCCAAAATTCAAAAAACTAACTATAAATGGATCGTGAGAATGAAATTTTTATCCTTCCAATGTACTCTTCATTTTTATTCCATAATTATTATCATTAATACCTTTTTTTCAACATATAATGAATTTTAAAATTCATTTTATACATAATCATATGAGTATATTTCCATAATTCACACATGATGGAAATCTATCCTACATTCATGCATGGAATCCACCACTCAATCTCTTAGAATACAATGTTATTATTATCATGGGTGAGTATGATAGTTGGTTAAGGTATATGTTGTTAACTATATTTCAGGTTATCTTGTTTAGAATAATCCCAATATTTTTCAAAATATTCATCATCCAATTTTATATCACATTCTACCCACATTTCCCTACATATTCAATGTTTAACAGATTTATTTGGGTTCCTCTTGTTTCTGAAACCAAAAATTATAGTTATAGTAACAATATTCATAGTGGGAAATCCATTTAATGATTTTTAGGGTTTATAGGTCATGAATCCCTTTTATTACTCTAATAAACCTTAGTATTAAACAATTTTATTCATTTCAATTACATATTAAAATCCTTCATAATGGATTGTAATGAAATGTGAAATATCATCAGCTTATTCATCTAGAGTATCAAACCAAATGCACAACAAGGCATGATTTCATGCACTATGTGATGATCAGTTCTTGTCTAGTGATCCCATTTGAGATTTACCGCTGATATGTGACATTTCTCTAGAGCCACGTCCACATGTAGTATCTATACAAGAATGAATTTTAATGAAAACCCTTATGTTCTCTTACATACCATAAAATTTCGGTTGTTCTTCCATACATATCCAAAATGTCTATCATAGGGTTATGATACCTAATATATGTCATTGTTAATCTCATTCCCATGTTTTCTTCTATACTATGTTGGATTACAACTATAATAACTCTGACCCCAATAACCCATAGCCACTTTCATAATTTAAAATATTGGCATATGATACAATAATTTGAATCGCAATTGGATGAAGATTTATTTTCTCATGCTAAACTGGATACATACAATATACCAATCTAACATCGGGAATATACAATTAATCCTAAAAATTGAAATGTTTCAATGTCCCTGAAGGTCATCAAAAAGATTCATTTCAAAATTGTGGGAAATGAAACAAATTAAGGTTGAGATAAAATGGTCAGTATTATTTAGATACAAAAGATTATATCATTAATAAATAATCATAATAAATATAGAATGGAAAATAACCGAAAAAGCATGTCATTTAATCAATAAACTATTTATTATGATTTGATAAAGCTTAATCACTTTGTCAAGGATGTACTGAAATTTCTGTTATTTATGATGGGATCATAGTGCAACTGACCTTTTTCAAAGGGTGTCCATGTTAAGAAAACATGTTGCAGAAAAATGTGTCATAATTAGTTTACTCATCTTATTTAGAAAATCATTTCCAATGAACCCATCACAAAAACATATTTGTGACGGGCCTATGGGAAATAATTAATTCTATGTGGACCATAGTAAAATACATTGAAAAAATAGGTTAAAATTAATATTAACAGAATTATATTAAATAATATTACACATTACAAAATAATATTAAATAATAATAAAAATAAAATATTTAAAAAATTAATAATAAAAAAATATTATTATAAATAATATAAAAGTAATATATTACTATTAATAATAAAATCAATAAAATATTAATACTAATATTAATATAACTAATAATATTAAAAATTAATATTAATATAATAAATATTAATAAGAAAAATGATAACAAAAATAAAATAATAAAAAAGTATAAAATAAAAAACCCTCAATATTCACCAATATAAAAATAATGAATAATAAAAAAAAATATAAATAATAATAAAATATTACTAAATATTAATTTCAATAACTAATAAATAAATAATAACATATGTAACGTAATTAAGTAAAATAATTATATACTGTAGTAACAAAAAATAAGAAAAATTAAAAAAATAAACACAATATTGTAATCAACATAAAAATGAATTATTAAAATATATTAATATATAATATTACAAAAAATTTAAATTCAAATTTTTTATTATAAAATTTCAATACATCACTAGAGTTCGCATAAACGAGATAGGGGAGAAGGAGGAGATGGTGGTGGCAACTCTATCCCTAAACAATGAGCCGGATAATATGTTTACTACATCACCTACTCCCACTACTACTTTTGTTGACATCGATGTATCTCCTCCTATTATGGTTGGTGCTGCTACTACTGACAGATCATTTCCTACTCCTCACGTATACTCTATAATCTCACCATGAGCTCACAGTGGCTCATGATAATGTATCACAGATGAAAATAACACTCCAAAAGCTCCTCTCATGCTATATGACAACATCGCAGTAGTCCAATAATAACTCACAAACGACAATCAATATATGATAACAATTATTACTAGTTTTTATTATGTTTTACTAGTTAATACTAATTATTTTCATTTATTACTAATTATTATTATTTATATCCATTTGTTAAAATTATTACTAATTAAACCAATTTATTATGAATTATTACTAATTTTCTATATTTATTACTTATTATCACTAATTATTCCTAATTATAACAAATTATTTCTAATCATACAAATTTTTTAGTAGTTATTTAAAATTTGTAGTAATTATAAAAAATTATACATAATTATTTTTAATTATAAATATTTATTACTAATTATATCAAATTATAACAACTTATTACTGATTATTTCTATTTTTACCTATTTATTAATAATTGTTACAAATTATAGAAATTTATTACTAATTATTATTATTTATTACTAATTATTATGAATTATTACTCATGATATCCATATAATACTAATTATTACAAATTATTACTAGTTCTTATAATTTATAAATAATTATTACTAATTATAACTATTAATTACCAATTGTTACTGTTTATACCTATATATTAAATCTTTCTAATAAATATTACTATGTATTACTAATTATTACAATTTATAACTATTTACTGTAAATTAGACTTACTTATTACTAACTATAACTATTTATAACTATTATTAATAATTATTAATAATTATATATTTTTATAACTAATTATTGCAAATTATTAAAAATTGTTATTAATTAGAACTAATTATTGCTAATTGATATGGATTATACCTATTTATTAGTAATTATTTCCAATTGTACATATTTATTACTAATATTATAAAATATATACTGATTAGTGTGGATTATTACTAATTATACATATTTATTACTAATTATTAATAATTATTAATAATTATTACTAATTACTGTTAATTATACCAACTTGTCACTAATTATTACTAATAATACCTATTTATTTATAATTATTACTATTTATTCCTATTTATAACTAATTTTTACTATTTATTACAATTTATTTACATTTATTACTAATTATTACTAAATATAAATTATAGGCGAGGAACATAATCCCCTTTTATTATTGGATTAAAAAGTACAACGAGTAGTATAAAAACAATATATGTCCAACAAGAACAAAATGCTTACAAAAATAATGAAATCTCAAGTGGCATGAGACAGGGTGCTCATGTTATGGTGAGAGTATCACGCACATCTTCTAGTAGGGTGTCTTCCCCTTCCCCATGCTTTCACATGCATCAATGATCCACCTCCATCGTTCGGTAGACACACACCTACAACCTCCTTAGCATCAGCTTTCCAGGTGTTTTATCGTCTCCTTGCATGTCCTCTTAACTATTACTAGATAAATGAAAGTCCATTGAATTGTATGTATATAATATTGAGTGGAATTTTACCATTACCAAATTCATGTTATAATTTGTTTTTAAGGAATCAACTTGTACATATAATGAATCTATTCCCTTGGGAAATTACGAAACCATGCTAAATGCAGGTTGAACAACATTCGCAGAACCACATGGGAAATCTCCCATGCCAACCTTCCACTGACAAGGAGCTACAAAATATTTCTCTTAAGTGTCAATCACCATCGAAGACATGTTTTTATGAGTGAAATCAATTTTTCTAACACTACCATGAGATGATTTTTCTCTACATTGAAATGATCATATGATAGGTTCATTTTCATGTTGAATATTTAGTTTTAAGGGCTATGGGGATGAAAAGATCAATCCCTTCTCAATTGTACCCAAACCTGATTTTTTTGGACCTACCTTGTCCTATGTGACTTGCAGTAAAACAATATGCTCCACAACTGGAGTTTTCAAATCTATATCGGTTCTACCATCTCAAGCTGTAGTGATTAAATTTTTGTACATAGAATTAGAGGAAGAATAACCTTCTCTATATTTGGGTTTTAATGAGGTTACAACTTCATCATTCTCATTACATTTCTAACCCTTAGAGGTCAATATTTTCTTCTCTACCCAAATTTATGAATCAACTTCAACTTGAATGTATATTTCTCTATCTCTTATATTGACATAAGATTCATCCTTGACTAGTTCATCCTTATATCCTAATTTTTTGAAAGATTTAGACATATGATACTCACATACCATATGATATTCGCTTACCAGATCAGCCCAATACAATATTTTTTATAGGGATTCATCTATTTATGAGAGGACTCTATCATCTCTACCTCATCTCATGGGATGAGGATCGAATAAGAATTATGTCCATCCCCATTAGTAATTTTGTGACAATTAATGTCCTTTCCAATTTGATTATTAACTCTTATTTACAAAAAATAATAAATATCCTCTTCTTCTTTAGAATTGTCTTGGTTTGTAAGGACAACTTCTTCTCCTTGAGTATTTTCTTGGACATTATGGATAGCCTTATAATACACATTATATTGATTGACTATTCCATCATGAGATTTTTTAGTAGCATTTTCTCCTTGAACTCTGTCTTTTCTAGTTAGAGTTACCATTTCACACATCGGTTTTGGACAATGAGTAGAGGCATGCCCCTTTAAATGACTATAAATACATTTTATATTACCCCTACAACATGACATTACGTGACCAATGATAGCACAAACCTCACATAATGGAGGTCTTCTTTTATACTCAATTCTAAGGATATCCTCATCTTAAAGGGTGTAAAACACATTAAGCTCAATAAGTATAGAACAAATATCAACCTCTACTGGCATAATTCAAAAATGAAAATAAAACACCATTTCCATTGAATTATCCATTATAATTAGAATCACATTAGACAAATCTATATCATAGAGTATTTCTAATTGTAGCTATGTATAACTAGTTTTACCTATTTATTAATAATTATAACTAAATATTCATATTTATTATTAATTCAAACTAATCATACATATTTTTTAGTAATTATTACCAATTATTACTAATTATACCCATTTTTACGAATTATTACTTATTATTTCAAATTATTCAAAATTATTACTAATAATTTCTAATTATACAATATTATTTAAAATTATTACTAATGATACTAATTTGTTACTATTTTATTACTAATTATAACTATTAATAAGAAAATATTATCAATTTTAATTATTTATTCCAAATTTTTCTTAATTACTACAAATTATTTCTAATTATTCCAATTTATTATAATTTATTGGAATTTATTACTAATTATTTCTAATTATTATGAATCTATATATCTTCTAATGTTGGAATTTTTCTTCCAACGTGTCACCATGAGGTGAATCCACGCCTCCACCATGGTAATATTCACTAAAGCCTACATCCATTTTCCTCGACTCCTTACATCGACCCTCCCACGTACACTCTCCTCGACGACTAGGGTTTCATCGACTCCAGGTATCGCCTTTCCTCTACCTCTTCGGTTTCAGCTATACTGTAACCCATCTATTTTAATCATCCTCTTCTCCAACTAATACAAATAACAGCAAATGAAAGTGCATAAATATTAACTAAAACCTACCTTCATTTTCCTCGACACCCTACCTAGACCCTCCCACATACGCTCTCCTTGACGACTAGGGTTTCAGCCACTCTAGGTATCGACATTCCTCTACCTCTTCTGTTTAGCTATACTATATTACATCGATTTCGATCCTCCTCTACTGAGACTAATCCAGATCCCAGTGAACAATAGTCTTCTGCTCCTCCATATCTCGACTGTCCTCTCAAGCTTTGACTTTGACTAATGTACATCGGGCATCGGCTACTATTTCCAGATCCCCAAAGCCGACATTTTTTCCACCTACTGTAACCCGACAAACAGATTCCTGAGACTAATCGAAGGTATAAACATATGTATTTATCATGTATGTTGTTTCCTTATGATGAATAAAATTTCATTTTGCAAGCATTCATTATCATACAAGCTCATATGTGAGTTGGGCTGGTACTCTTGATTTTTGTATTTCCTGTGATTAATATTATTTCGTCAATATATATAGTTTCTTCCATTGGATTTATTTTTACTCCTAGAAACCAAGAAAATTTATCACATCCCATGGTTAGGTTATTTACTTAAAAAATGTGTTTCCATATAGTTTTCAATAACTTATAGAAATTAATTACATCTATGTTTTTCAATGATGTTTTTTAACAGTGTTATTTTGATAGATTATTTTATGTGGCTCTTCATGCTTTATTTATGAAGTGTCTCATTTCATTGAAATATTAGGTTACTAAAATGTGTGTGACTCCAACAATATCAGAGAGTTGTTTTAAACCAATGATGATTCATTCATAATATGGTTTGAGACCCCCGTTAATGGTAGTATTTTAGTGTAGCTCTTATTTTGGGAATTGAATCAACTCTCGAGCAAGGGAAAAACTTTTCATGATGTTAGAAAATGTATTAATGAGTTAATCTATGTTTCATTTTTTTAATACATAAATTCAATTTACAAATTACCCAGATTTCTAACATGAAATTCCAGGCAAGTTGTATAGCCTATTTTCAATTAGATTAAAAAATTTCAGTGACACAGGTTTCATATGTGCCCTCATTTTCAATTGGTATGTTTTACATCTTCTGATGAGTACAGTTTTAGTATGACTATATTTCATTGAAGAAACTTGATTTAAATTCTGTTAGTTATGTTAGTTTTCATGTTTGATAGTTTACTCATTTCCTTTGCAGCTGCTTCAAACACCATTGCTTCCAAAAAGGAGTTGTGTGGGTCAGATCATAATCATAAATTGTTCAACTAGAATCAACATTGAATATGCATCCTTGTGAGATTGGTACATTCTAGAACTGGATACCCCAATTCTTCATATACACTATCAGGTTAATGTGAAAAGTTACTTGAAATTTTTACCCAATATGTTTTTATGACGTCACCATCATCGCATCAATGTTTCTGATCATGCCGATGATCATGGCCCATCCCATCATACATTTACTAGACCGATATCGAAGCCAGTTTCATCACTTCATAACCAAACTATGGGCAACCCTAACCCTAGCTTTGTTCTACAAGGTTGAATTTGTTGGTTTTCAGAATCATCCCACACCTTAAACCCCAGCTGTGTATGTTTCAAACCACCATAGCTTTCTAGATATATATATGCATCTGATTCTTGGGAGAAACTTGAAGTTTATCAGCAAAACCCCAATTTTCCACTTCCCATTGTCTGCCCACACCTAAAACCCTAGCTGTTTGGGTTTATGATGATTGGTGTGTTTGAAGTAGTGTGATATCCAATCAAGAATTGGGCATCAGCGTTTATCTTCCGAAGGTTCCCGGAGGTACACGCAGTAGACGTGAGAGCCTATGGTTCCAATCATGCTTTTGGTAATTAGCAATGTCATTTTTGTAGTAATGGAAGGCACACTATACACATTGCACACTTCCTTATTAAACAAGTTGTAATTTTTTTTATAGAAATTATTTGGTTGTTTTTTTTAAAATATACTATATAGATCCTTAAATAATCATATATTTCATATGTACTAACATAATCGGTAACATTTTTCAAACTTTATTGTGGAATATTGGAAAATAATTCTTAAGAATTGATTTATTATTTTTTCCAGAAGATACACTCTATAGAGGGAGGTTCTATGGAAATCTTTGGATGGAAATTCATCAAATTATGAGAATGAGAAATGCTATAGAATTGAATTCCACTGAAAGGTACACAAATTAGTTATTTATTTAATATACATCATGGTTTTGGGTTTCATGCTTGGTGTTATTAGGATTTTTGGATTCTTATGGTTTCCTATAAGATAAATTAGTGTCTTTTGATCATTACAGCCCCCTTAGTGGTATCATACCTCTTTGATTTGCTTCATTCACATGGTCATGTTCTAAAATGAAAAAATTTCAGGAATCATTCTTGATGTAAAAAATTAGATCACCACATTTTATAAGAGATGGTTCAAATTGTAAAATATTACTCGAAGATGAAATAGTTATTATTATGTGGTTATAATCTGTGCTTAATTAATATTACATGGTCTATGCACATAACACACATAAGATTAACCTACTATTGTGATGTTATATCATACTCACTGTATTAATTATGTGATATTTCCTAATTTCCTATTCATATTCACTTAATATTTCTATTCTGGTCTTGCATATATTTCACCTGTATCGGTCCACTAAATTATTAAAACCTTGGAAAATTTTCACATCCAGATCTATACACTGGTACAATTCTGGGATTATTATATATTCAGTAGGATTTATAACTGTCTCTTGTGCATATTCATATATAATTAACCAAACAGTAGTGATGAATAAAAAAGGCATCTGCTATAACACCAAATGGAAAACTTCAATGGTAGTTACAGTGTACTATTCTCATACATTTTCATGCAATATGGATGATGTACCAAGTTTAAGCAGTGAATACATGATTCTTTTATTCCATTACTAGGAAAAGGGTTCTTTTTTACTACATTTTGTAGTCATTAATTGGTATATTTATTTCAGTTAGTCTGTTTTTTTAGCATCACTTTGTTGTCTATTTTCTTTTCAAGAAATTCTATTAAGAAGGGAGATATTATTTGGGATGATTTGCCAAGCTGGAGAAGCAATCCGGTCTAGAAATTCAGCTCTGAATCGGGCCTTATGTCTGTGCCTAATGACATTTTGGGTAATTTTGACGTTTTTTATTATGCACAATATAATAATGCGTTTCCATTCAAAAACATTGATAGTTTTTTATTTCTTTACAAAGTGTCAGGGTTTCCATATTTTCTTGAAATATGTTCCAGGATCAGTTTTAGAACTGACAATGGTCCTTTCAATGTACGTTCTTATGTAATATAATGCATTACGTTTTTATTGGCTCATTGGATGGTTTATATGAATGACATTAAACAAAACATGAATATTGGATATCTTAAAATTGACTTTTGGACTACAAAAACCAATCCTGTGAGGTTATTGGTGATATTCTCGTATGCATATATCATATTTGTAAAAACATGTTGCAGTTTGTTATTATTATTAAAAGGTAACAACATATAAACTATTCTGTACTTTGTGCTACATTTAATTAATGCACATTTATTTATCACCATGCATGGCTTCTACCACTTAGATAGACCTTAGTAATTTGATTTGGGTCCGTTTTCTATTCTGTTTTAGTTGAGTTCATGTGTTGAGTCCGTGTTGTGTTCAGTTTCGGTTCAGTTCCTATGTTGGGTGCATTTTTTGTATGATAAATACAAAGGCATAAACAACTACCCCAGTTTCAATATTGTTTATGTATGTAATTTCTTATTTTATGTTGTGAGGATTGATCAATTGGTATTTGAATTGTTTTTTTGATTGACCTATTCATATGTAGGGGATCTATGTGAGTATCTATTAAATAAAAATTGAAATTTCAATAAATTGATTTATGAGATGGTCATTTATGACTTTCCAATAGTATTCTAAGGTGAAAGGGATTCCCCATGTTTACGAGTCATCAAACTGCTGTTGTGACTACTTCTTCTTGGTGTCAGGAAAACTTTGTTCTATGTCGGCTCTAAATGAAATTTTTTTATTCTATTAAGTGAACATGAAAGGTATTATTCTTGATTAAATATCATATATTTATAAATCTAAGCCATTTTTTGATTAATTTTTGATTTTATGTTCTTTATTTGAGTAAAAAGTCTTGTTATTTTGTATTTCTAGACTTTATAACAATTTCGATCAATATAGATATAGGGACCCATAACATTAAAGTCATGGAAGATCTAAGAACCTTGAACATGATCCTTTATCAGACCACTTCCAACATTCTAGCATATAATCTAATTTGATTATAGGTACAATCTTATGACTTGGAATATCATATGCACCATTTAATTTTGACTAAAATTGTCTTCTTTCTTTCATATGAAACTTTTACTTTTGATATCGTATGTGCCTTTTAATTTTGACTAAATTAGACATCTTATATTCATGTGTACCTCCCCTACATATGATATCATGATATCCTGTGTATTTTACTTTAGACTAAAATTATAAGGCCCCAGCCTTAAACCTTACTTAATCTTGAGTTAATACAAGATTACACATTGCGGATCTTTTCAGGTTTAGTGTTTTAGAAAATTAGATCATCAAACTTGCATTACATTCCACACTTAAACAAAGTGGTTACAAAAATATAGTATTCATCTTTTCCCATCAACGGAAACATATTTAAAATAAAACATGGATTCTTTCTTGACACTTCCTTGACACTATCATCATATCATGTACCTTTCCCTTAACCTGTGACAAACATTTCAAAAAAACCTGGGATGAGCATAAAAATCTCAGTATAGGATACACAAAGAAGGAAAACTCTTAGTTTTTCAAAAACAACAAGTAACCCATGAGTACTTTACCAATGTAACACGTTTCACCTTTATGAAGTAGTAAAAACTCTTCACTAAATAAAATATCATTACTTACCAATTTGTAACCAAAATATTACCATAAAACCCATATAAAGAACACATAACATATAAAGGTAACTTGGGACATAAACATACATAAATGGAATAATCATACAGTCGACTTCCACACATACTTAAAGGAATAGCCATACGGCCGACTTCCATACCCAATGCATTGGAGGTTATAACGTAACCACCCGTCCTGGTATTCACAGCACCACCCGTCATATGGTTTATCACGTAACCACCCGTAAAATGTACAAGTACCATAATTACACATAAAATATTAAAAATATAAACATTTAAATAAAAAAATTTCATTTGCAATCACAATAATAATTCCCATATATTTAATTATTCAATAAATTTTTGAAAACCATTTAAAAGAGATTTTTGAATCAAAGTGTCCCAGACCACTTTGAAGCTTTTAATGGAATTATAATTTTAAAACATTAATATCCATATAAATAAATACATAAAAACAATTTGAAACATGGACATTTAAGATAATGATTTAGAATAATAAATCTTTAAAACATTTAAAACGATATTTTTGTTAGATAGTTTTTAATAAAACGACAGACTCTTGAATACAAATAATAGTGGAATAACATTTAATCTGGACTTTATTATATCATGAGAATAAAGGGATTCATGATATAATATATCAAAGGACAGTATACACACCATATAAGAGTGAATTGGTGCATAACAACAATGAAGTCTCAAAAGAAATGTAAAATGAGATGAAATCCATTATAAAGAAGGTATCCTTAAATTAAGGATAAATCAATCTCAAAATTATGTGTGAAAAATATAAATACACCCAATATATGTGGATATTAAGTTTAAAAAAATCAAACATTATTCACACATATTCAAAGTATGAAATATTCAATAACTACATGTTGAACCCAAAGAAATCAAAATTGGGTTAAGAAGATCCCTTGGTAAAATTCGACAGCCTAATGGCGTCACATAAAATTATTCAAAAAAGGTTGCTGAGATAGATAAAGGGGATCTCATCACTTGTACATAATATTTACATAAATAAGGATATATAAGAACATATCCCAACATAATAGTATGTGAATTAAAATACATAACAAAAGAAGTCTAAAAAAAGGAGGGTGAAAGGTCCCCTTACCGAGTTGGGTAACTTTCGAAAAGTACACCCCATGGAAGAATGGTCATGAAATGAAGATGTAAATACACATAAATGAAATTATACTACACAAAGTTTATAATAATGGGCAGTACATACACCACTAAAATGAAATAGTGGCAAACGTAGCATAAATGTCACGAGAATAAAAGTGAGATGAAAAATCTCTTACGAAAACTTGGCAGCCTAACGACGCCACTTAAAACATCGAAAAATGGATTTATGAGATCAAATAGGGTCTCCCATATTATGAACATAAAAATTAAAGTATGAGTAATATAAAATAACATCCCAAAACATAATAAAGATGGGCTTAAAAGAAATGACATAAATTAGAGTACTTAAAAAGAAATAGAGAGGTTGGATCCCTTACCTCAGGTCCGACTTGAGTCGATCATTCTTTAATGTCCTGAATAATAAACTTGAGATAATTTATACTTTCTTAAGAAAATTTTTCATGTTCATTATTACTTTTATATCACTTATTACCATGTTATAAACATTATGTAACCATTTAAGTTAATAATGTTTGCTTTTGTCGACATTTGGTTCTTAAGTCGAAAGTGGACTTCTTACAATTACATGTTGTTCATGTGGTCAAAGGTTCATTATATCCAGAATGATATTCATGATTTGGGTATCATATATATCATATATATCCAGAATATACACGTATTTATAATATTACATAATCATTTAGGGGTAAGAAATGAAATGCACCGTTCATGGAGACGGTAAGCCGTACGTACGCATGAATGCTACTTTCATTTCTATTTCGTATTTTATAGAATTGAATAATAATGATATAAAGTTATATTTTAATTCCAGTATAATATCATATATAATACCATTAATTACATCCTTTATATGTCCCATATATGGCATTAACGAATAAAATCACTTTGAGGGGGCGGTAGTCCGCACTTCCTAAAATGAAGATATCGCATTTACTCATAAGGGTAACCATAAAGGATATGCCATAAATGAACAATATATAAGATTAAGTAAAACATAAACATATTATATATAATATATAAATATAGTTACATCTTAATGGCCACCTTTGAATGCGTTAAAAGAATATGGAACAATCATCGTTTCGTGAGGCAGAAAATCGCCAATCACAGAAACAGTATGTTCTTTAACCATTAGATGAAGGTGTGTGTAAGTGTAGCTCGAATACTTCTTATAACAACATCCTAGTATATTTAATATACTGTATTTTTTATAAAAGAAATGAATAAAAAGATTTTAGGGGATTGGAGAAGCAAAATAAAACAAAAGGACTCAAGTGAAGACATTACCTAAAAATCGGGTAACACCCATTGATTTGAGCTCAAAGGCTTCCTTGGGAAGACTTATTCCCAAAGTGAGGCTTCAAGGAGTTATATAGGGATGTGGAGAGACACAATGGGCAGGGGTTGGCCGAGGGAATGGCTTTGGAAGTGTGGGTAAGGAGGTAGAGGTGTGGGCCTTTTATACGAGGAGAGGAGGGGCACTCTTGGAAAGTAAAGAAATGTTACTTTATTTTAGAATGAGTTTCGGATTTTAATGGTCCTATATTGATGTTTTTCGAGGATAAGGTGATAAGGGTTTGAAATCCACCCATAAAATTGGTTTTGGACTTGTGTAGGTCTGAGATTTTACATTATCATTCCATTTTATTTAAATCGTTCAATAATGAGGTCATCGATGCATCATCATGATGTCATAAATAATTTAATTTATATAATTTCTAAAAATTATAAAAAAATACTATGACATAGGAAATCGTTTTATCTTTAAAATTAATATTTATAGTCAAAAATAAGACTTTTATAACCCCATGTAAAAATAGTTTTATTAAAACATCTCATGTTTGTGTCATTTTTACTTTAACATTAAATAAAAAGTTATTTATGTCATTTTCCATCCAAAGAGGCTCCTTGGGGTCCCCAAGATGACCCATTGATTTTATTGGTCGCACATGACACATCCAATGAGGGTAGTACATGTTTCTAGGTCATTTCATTTTATTAAAACAGTATTCTTAACTTAAACTACACTAATTACCTCTAATCGCGATTAAAAACTAAATAAGTTACTATTCACCAAAAAATTATTCTAATCCCATTTAACCACATTTTACTTCAAAATGAAAAAAATTTATGTCAGATTTTTGAATTTCAAAACACAAATATGGAAAATTTTCATTTAAACGGAAAATCAGTTTTTATAAATACCACTTAGTGGTTTCACTATTCATCAAAAATTTAAGTTTTTCAAAAAATTACCAAAAATTCACCCTAATCTATATTTGTTTTTCCGAATTCAAAAATGATGTCTATTTTACAAAATTAAAAACATATAAGTTTCATTAATTAATTTAATAATTAATTCTCGCTGTCAAAACAAATAGCGTGTTTTTATGAAACAAAATGTATCAAAAGATTGACACTTGTTTAAGACCGATTTCAAAGTGAAATTAATTCCAAAGACCACTATTGGATTAAATGGTAAAAATCTATTCTAATTTCACTTTAAAACCAATTCAAAAGATAATATAATCATATAAATAAATTATATTAAAAAGTGGTTTTGAATTAAAAGACAACATTTTTAACTATTCATTAAAAATTGATCTTTTTCAGAAAAATACCAAAAATTTACAGAAAGTAAATTTTGATGTCCCAATTGTAAAGAAGAATTTTATTTTGTCAAATATAACACCTAAAATTTTCACAAAGTGTTTTTAAGAGAGGTTCTCCATCAAAAGGCGGTTAATCGACCTTTTAAAGAATATTAGAATGTTTACGCTTAAAATTGGATACATTCGCATTTTTAATCCTCTAACATTTATTGTAAAAAGTAAAAATATTTGAAAAACATATATAATCATTTTTTAGTTAGTTCTATTCATTCCCGCCATCAGAACAGCTAGGTGTTAACTACCATTTAAAAAAATATTATTTTATTATTAGATTGCAATGTAAGATTCCCAAGAAACTCGTTGTTGTGTGTTGGGTACGCCATCGAGCATAGCATCCCCTTTAAAGTTATATTAATATTGTATTCAAAAATATGGATAAATGTGAAAATGTCATACTCTTTATTTACCTGGGGTGTTACATCCTTCCCCCCTTTTTGGAATTGTTTCCTCGCAATTTTAAAATTGTGCTTGGTAACTTCATTGGAAATCCCACATCGGAACAACAGTCTGTAAAACAATCACTTTAAAAAATAAAGAAATATAAGTACAAAGGTCACCAGTTTTATCCCATACCAGGATTCCATGTATCAAAATATGGACATGGGAGAAAAAACATAGGGTCATGCTCTGATGGAGAGTGATAGTAAACATGTCTAGGAGAAAGTTAACCATAAGAAAATCACAAACTTGGGATGGGTTAAACGGTATTTGATTCGCCATTAGGAAAAGTTAATAGACAATATTTTTTATTCAAGTTACTTTCTATTGAGGAATTTATTCTTAAGGAAACATAATCACTTATCTTGTTGACTTTCAAATTTTACTAGATTCCTTAATCAAACTCATATTTTCTCCAAAAGATGAGTATTTAGGAAGTCTTGTCCACATTAAGAGTACTATAATCAATTTCTATAGAATCACCTAATCCACAATAGAGAACTATATACATCCCATGTCTTTAGACTCTAACGAAAACCAAAACCAAAATGGTTAGTACATGATCAGATAATCGAGAAAAGGATAACCCTTTATAAAATGAAAATCTATTCTTAATCTCCAAAATTTGTCCAACAAAACCCAAAGATCAATGAGGACCATTCAATAATCAATTTTTCCATAAAAATTATTCAATGTAAACAAAACTAAGATTGAAACCCATATATTTGAAGGATTTAGTCACATAGTCTTCCAAGTTAAATCATAACATTTATCTCCAAACAACATCAGTTGATCTTAATGTCTCGTATTGAAAAGTAATTAACCTAATCACATATCCTCCATGATAGGTAAATAAATTTCCATATATAACCCAAAATCAACTTAAACTTAATTCATAACATCATCTAACTAAAATGAATTAGTCAAACTAACTAGGGACTTCACGTAGTCCAGTGGTAGGCGATAAACACCAGTCGCACTTTGGTTGTGGGTTCGATTCCCGCAACATTGTCCGACGCGACGGGTTGTCACACGGTCTGCATGTTGTCCTTTTTCCATAACTATATGATTCTCAAATAATTCCCAAAAAGAGATAAAATCATCAAAAATAACCATAACATAATTTAACCTCAATTTAATCTCATTCCTTTCACTTCCATCATAACATATAGTAACCCACAATTACCTCAAAAGTAAGGATCATATAAACCCATGTGGTTCTTTATAACTATGTCCAAAAAAGAACAGATAATTATTCCTTGAATAAAATTTTCATATATTAAATATCAGGGTTTCACAGACTATAAAATGTCTTCTAATGTAACCCCATCATCAAAAGAGACTTAATACTCTTAAGAATTTCACCATAACTCTTGAAGCCCTTATATGTTGACTTCTTACTCATTCAACATTCCGCATGATCCATTAACCATTCCTTTCCAAATTATTCTTAAATAAATCTTTCCTACAAACAAAATCATGAATAATATCCTAAGATTCCAAAATAGGAAAACAAATGTTATAAAAAAATCCACACCTTTGATTGGTCACTGTCAGTTTCTTCATCCTCAATCAGAATGGAATTAGGTATTGGTAAATGAATATTTGTACGATCTTGGTGATCCCATTCACAAAACTTCTTCATAGGACATGTGTTTGCATAATGACCATGCACACCACATTTAAAACATTCAATTGATCCCTCAGAAAGAACTTATTTCCCTTTCATTGAGTCAACTGGATGCTTCCTTTTTCCATGGAAGGTTATTTCTTTATGACCATCATCTCCACATCTATAGCATATTTTTGTCCCTTTGAAACATTTTCCTAGGTGTTTCATTCCACATATTTGACACACAGGTTTTTGAACATACTTACCTTTATGATTATTACCCGTAGTTCCATAGGGATTTGTTTCTCGCATATATGACGCCTTATAGAAATCACCAAGGTTTAGGTGGTCAATCATGACTCCAGATAGTTGGTTGAGGATAAACACAAGAGTTCTCATTGCAGCTCCCATATCATTCAGTTTCTTACTCAAAAAACTGTCACAGTTTCCTTCACATCCACTATTACTTTGGTGCCTGCTAGATCCAGCCATTTACTAAAACCAAAAAGGTCAATGTGAGTATATCAACAAAACCATCATGTACTAATGTGGAAGATAAATATTAAGATATACTTACTCATTCACTTTATCTAAAACTAGGAGTCTTTTTGAATTCCTAACCATTTTGGTAATGTCATTTATGCTTAAAGAATACCCTAACCTCTAAAGTTATCTAAACCGACCTTTGATACCAACTATAAGGCCCCAACCTTAAACCTTACTTAATCGTGAGTTAATTCAAGTTTATACATTGATGATCTTTTCAGGTTTATAGTTTTAGAGAATTGGATCATAAAACATGCATTACATTCCACACTTAAAAAAGTGGTTACATAAATATAGTATTAATTTTTTCCCATCAACGGAAACATATTTGAAATAAAACATGGATTCTTTCTTGACACTTCCTTGAAACTATCATCATATCATGTACCTTTCCCTTGACCTATGAAAAACATTTCAAAAAAAAACTTGGGATGAGCATAAAAAGATCAGTAAAGGATACACAAAGAAGCAAAATTGTTAGTTTCTCAAAAAAAACAAGTAAACCATGAGTACTTTACCAAAGTAATACCTTTCACCTTTTGATGTTGTAAAAAATCTTCACTGAATAAAAGAACATTACTTACCCTTTTGTATCCAAAATATTACCATAAAACCCATATAAAGAACAAATAACATATAAAGGTATCTACGGACATAAACAATACTTAAATGGAAGAACCATACAGTCGACTTCCACACATACTTAATGGAATAGCCATACGGCCGACTTCCATACCCAATGCATTGGAGGTTATAACGTAACCACCCGTCCTGGTATTCACGGCACCACCCGTCATATGGTTTATCACGTAACCACCTGTAAAATGTCCAAGTACCATCATTACACATAAAATATTGAAAATATAAATATTTTAATAACAACATTTCATTTTCAATCACAATAAGTAATTCCTAGATATTGAATTAATCAATCCATTTTCGAAAACCATTTAAAAGATATTTTTGAATCAAAGTGTCCCATACCACTATGATGATATTAATGGAATTATAATATTAAAACTTTAATGTCCATATAAATAAATACTGAAAACCATTTTGAAAACATGGACATTAATGATAATGATTTAGAATAATAAATCTCTAAAATATTTAAAACGATATTTTTGTTAAATAGTTTTTAACAAAATGGGAGACTCTTGAATAAAAATAATAGAGGAATAACATTTAATCCGAACATTATTATATCATGAGAATAATGGGATTCATGATATAATATTTCAAAGGACAGTATACACACCATATAAGAGTGAATTGGTTCATAACAACAATGAAGTCTCAAAAGAAATGTAAAATGTGACGAAATCCATTATAAAGAAGGTATCCTTAAATTAAGGATAATTCAATCTCATAATTATATGTGGAAAATATAAATACACCCAATATAAGTGGATATTATGTGTAAAACAATCAAAGGTTATTCACACATATTCAAAGGATGACATATTCAATAACTACATGTTGAACCCAATGAAATCGAAATAGCGTTAAGAAGTTTCCTTGGTAAAATTTGACAGCCTAACGGCGTCACATAAAATTTTACAAAAAGGGATGATGAGATAGATAAAGGGGATCTCATCACTTGGACATAAAATGTATATAAATAATGATATAGAAGAACATATCCAAATATTATAGTATGTTAATTAAAAGACATAACAAAAGAAGTCTTAAAAAAGGAGGGTGAAAGGTCCCCTTACCGAGTTGGGTAACATTCGAAAAGTACACCCCATGGAAGAAGGGTCATAAAATGAAGATGTAAATACCCATAAATTAAATTATACTAAAAAATTGTATAATAATGGGAAGTACATACACCACTTAATGGAAATAGTGGCAAACGTAGCATAAATGTCACGGGAATAAAAGTGAGATGAAAAATCCCTTATGAAATCTCGGCAGCCTAACGGCACCACTTAAAACATCCAAAAATGGAATTATGAGATCAAATAGGGTCTCCCATAATATTAACATAAAAATTAAAGTATGAATAATATAAAAGAACATCCTCAAACATAACAAATATGGGCTTAAAATAAATGACATAAATGAGAGTACTTAAAATGAAATAGAGAGGTTGGATCTCTTACCTCGGGTCCGACTTGACTCGATCGTTCATTAACGTCCTGAATAATAAACTTGAGTTAATTTCTACTTTCTTAAGAACCTTTTTCAAGTTAATTATTACTTTTATATCACTTATTACCATGTTATAAACATTATGTAACCATTTAAGTTAATAATGATTGTTTTGTCGATATTTGGTTCTTAAGTCGAAAGTGGACTTTTTACAATTACATGTTGTTCATGTGGTAAAAGGTTCATTATATCCAGAATGATCTTCATTATTTGTATATCATATATATCATATATATCCAGAATATACACGTATTTATAATATTACATAATCACTTAGGGGTAAGAAATGAAATGCACCATTCATGGAGACGGTAAGCCGTACGTACGCATGAATGCTACTTTCATTTCTATTTCGTATTTTATAGAATGGAATCATAGTGATATAAAGGTATATTATAATTCCAGTATAATATCATAAATAATATCATTAATTACATCTTTTATATGTCCCACATATGGAATTAAAGAATCAAATCACATTGAGGGGGCGGTAGTCCGCACTTCGTAAAATGAAGATATCGCGTTTACTCATAATGGTAACCATAAAGGATATTCCATAAATGAAAATTACAGAAGCTTAAGTAAAACATAAACATATTATATATAATATATAAATATAGTGACATCATAATTTCTACCTTTGAAGTTGTTAAAATAATATGGAACAATCATCGTTTCGTGTGGCAGAAAATCGCCAATCACAGAAACATTGTGTTCTTTAACAATTAGAAGAAGGTGTGTGTAAGTGTAGCTCAAATACTTCTTATAACAAAATCCTAGTATATTGAAGATACTGTAGTTGTTACAAAATAAATGAATAAAAAGAGTTCAGGGGGTTGGAGAAGCAAAATAAAACAAAAGGACTCAAGTGAATACATTACCTTAAAATCGGGTAACACCCTTTGGTTTGAGCTCGAAGGCTTCATTGGGAAGACTTGTTCCCAACGTGAGGCTTAAATTAGATATATAGGGATGTGAATAGACAAAATGGGCAGATGTTGGCCAAGCCAAAGGCTTCGGAAGTGTGGTTAAGGAGGTAGATGTGGGGGCCTTTTATAAGAGGAGAGCAGGGGCACTCTTGGAAAGTAAATAAATGTTACTTTATTTTAGAATGAGTTTTGGATTTTAATGGTCCAAAATTGATGAGTTTCGAAGATAAGGTGATAAGGGTTCTATATCCACCCATACTATAGGTTTTGGACATGTGTAGGTCTTATATATTACAATATCTTTCCATTTTATTTAAATCGTTAAATAATGAGGTCAACGCTGCATCATCATGATGTCATAAATAATTTAATTTATTTAATGTCTAAAAATTATAAAAAAATACTATGATGTATTAAATCTTTTTATATTTACAATGGATAATTATAGTAAAAAACATGACTTGTATAACCCCATGTAGAAATTGTTTTAGTAAAAAATTTCATGTTTGTGTCATTTTTACTTTAACATTAAATAAAAAGTTATTTATGTCATTTTCCAACCAAAGTGGCTCCATGGGGTCTCCAAGATGACCCATGGATTTACTTGGTCGTCCATGACTCATCCAATGAGGGTAGGACATGTGTCTAGGTCATTTATGTTTATTAAAACATTATTCTTACCTTAAAATACACTAATTACCTCTAATCGCTATTAAAAACTTAATAAGTTACTATTCACCAAGAAATTTTTTTAATCCCATTGAACCAAATTTTACTTCTTAATGAAAACCATGTATGTAGGATTTTTGAAGTTCAAAACACAAATATGGCAACATTTCATTTAAACGGAAAATCAGTTTTTATAAGTACCACTTAGTGGTTTCACTATTCATCAAAAATTGATGTTTTTCAGAAAATTACCAAAAATTCACCCTAAGCTATATTTGTTATTATGAATTCAAAAATGATGTATATTTTAAAAAATTCAAAACATATAAGTTCCATTAATTAATTTAATTATTAATTCCCGCGGTCAAAAAAATAGACTGTTTTTATGAAATCAAATGTATCAAAAGATTGACACTAGTTTAAGAACGATTTCAAAGTTAAATTAATTCCAACGACCACTATTGGATTAAATGGTAAAAATATAATCTAATTTCACTTTAAAACTAATTCAAAAGATAATCTAATCATATAAATAAATTATATTAAAAAGTGGTTTTTAATTAAAATACAACATTTTTCACTATTCATTAAAAATTGAACTTTTTTGGAAAAATACCAAAAATTTATACAAAGTAAATTTTGATGTCCCGATTCTAAAGAATAATTTTATTTTGTCAAATATAATACATAAAATTGTCACAAAGTGGATTTAAAAGAGGTTCGCCATCAAAAGGCGGTTAATCGACCTTTTAAAGAATATTAGAATGTTTATATTTAAAATTGGATTCATTCGCATTTTTAATCCTATAACATTTATTGTAAAAAGTAAAAATATTTGAAAAACATATATATTCATTTTTTAGTTAGTTCTATTCATTCCCTCCATCACAACAGCTAGGTGTTAACTACTATTTAAAATAATATTATTTTATTATTAGAGTGCAACGTAAGATTACCAAGAAACTCGTTGTTGCGTGTTGGGTACGCCATCGAGCTTAGCGTCCCATTTAAAGTTATATTAATATTTTATTCACACATATGGATAAATGTGAAAATTTGATACTCTTTATTTACCTGGGGTGTTACCAAAATTTTCTCCTTTCTTTCATAGAGAAAACAGGAAGGACCAACCCTATTCAAATTCCATGGGTGCTTTTGCAACTTAGGTTGTATCATTATAAAAGGTAATACTTTAATATTTTACTTTTATTTATATTTCTACTAGTGGCTTCTTAATGAACATTCTTCTGGATGATTTTCTTCATTATGTCTTATATATTTTCCTATAGAAGCTACTCTGGTAAATTATAAATAACCAGGTTTGTGTCTCTAACCATAACTCATTGATGACTTTTGGATTTTTCCATATATTAATATTACTCATTATTTATTTTAGAATGAAAAAACATCATTTAATAAATTATTTTTTTCCTTGTAAATTAATGCTCCTCTTTTTCTGGGTCTACTTATTTCAATCATTCATAGCAAAGTTTAATTTATTTATTGAAGATGCACGGTGACATCCTGTGGAGGAAATATTAATTTAAATTAATTAAACTTTTATATGTGAAATATTTTTTTGGCATAATAAAATATATTTTCTTATTTTTTTCAACATTGAGTATGTCAATCCCACCCTCTGTAAATTAATCATCATCTTTTCCCTGCTATAATTTTCTTATCAAATCCATCATAGCTTAACCAAATTTCATTGTTTTTTATATGAGATGACATCCTGGGGAGGTAAGAATTATTGAAATTAATCAACTTTCCTCTATCATTGTTGTTGGTGTAATGAATTCATTTAGAGGTAATATTTATTGAAATTAATATAACATTCATATTATTTTTTTCATTTATTTTAATTATTCAATCTTCCTGCATTCATCTTCTTCTATATTCAATCTAATACTATTGTTTCATTATTCAAAATTATCGGTTGTTTTTCAATTGGGTTCCCACACTGTGAGTCATAGTATGGTTGAATTTCTTTTCTGTAGACACACAATTGAGGTAATATATATTGAATTTAATCAAACTTGAATGTATGAAATATTGTTTTAACATGTAATCTAACATGTTTTCTTATATTTTCATGATTTGAGCATGTCAATCCCACCCTACCCATAAATTATTCATCACCATTCCCCATTATTCTATTATTTTCCTTTTTAAATCATTGAAAAAACTCTGGACAAATAGGGAATGTTGGGGAATATACTCTGGTTCATGGAGATCCCAACCAAGTTCATTTTCCTTGTCTGACATGTTAGATGTTTCCATGGAAGATGATATCATTTCTAGAGTATTTATCATTCCCTAGGTGAAACTGTTGTAGCAAACCCAACAACGATCCCTCGTGGCACAAGCTATTAGGGATCCATTGCTGCAGTCACACAAGAATTGAGACGTTGATCCCTCAAGTTCACTGGGAGTCACCCTAAGACATTCCTCGACCTTTCCCATGTATACTAGATATAATGGAATTCTTAATGTACTGGTTTCATTTTAAATATCATTTGGTCATTTACCCTATGAGAAATGCAGGGTTGCTGTATTATCATTGACATCAATGGCTCTGTTATTATCACTTTCATTTCTATCTATTGAAATGGAGACAATCTCGAGGAGGTATCCAAAGCTATGTTATTAGGTTTGGAGCTATGCATCACTTATAATATCAATATTTTTTTCATTATAAATTGACTAGAAATTCCTCTTCAATTTTATAGATGGGTGACACTGCTTCCATGTCTGGTCTCAATGTTGTCTATTAAATAGTTTGTTGTGGTGTTATAGATTTCGTGGGATCACATTGTTTATCACACAAAACATATTAGAATGAATATACTGAATCAATGTATTTTTCACAGTCAAATATTTTCATGGCGTATTGAATTATTTGCACTAAATAATTTTTTGACGTTCAAAGGTTATTTTTATGGAATTATTATTCACTAAAACATTCATTTTTCACTATAAATTATTGATTTAGTCCCAAAATTAAAATCAGGTTTGTCCTAAAAAATTTCATGCAAATTGCATGTTCATTTATGGAGTAACCATTTACTTAAATGAACATTTAATGAGTGAACACTAATTGATAGTCCCACAAAAAATTAATATGTTGACTTATAATATATAACATATTTAAATTTAAAATCATTTGAATCGTGATAATTTTCCCATAATAAATTAATCATAACCTAATCTAATATACATAGATATAAGTTAGTAAAATAGGGGAAGTTGTAACAGTGTCTTCCAACAAATTTGATATCATAAAATGTTTCATGACTGATATATATTTCATGATTTTCAATTGTTTTGATTGTAAAAATATTATATGAGTTGAAAACATCACATTTAACATCACATGCATCTATGTATGATGTCAATTAGTAAATATTTGAGTTACATTACTAAATTATGTGCTTTCTCCTTATACATGAAATCACCTCTTATTCTTCATATATCTTTACATTTGTATTTAATTTTCACTATATGTATGTACTGTTTTTTCATTAAAAATTATAATTATGCATTTATATATAATATTAGTGCATTCATGTTTGTTTCTAATTTCTCCTGATATATTTTTCTATTAATTTTCATTTAATTTATTTTCTTCTGCTCCTTAATCAGGTATGTGACATAAAATCCCTCATATATAATGATTTTTTTATTGTAAGTTGTTTTTTTATCCCTACTACTACCCACCACTCAAAAAATTATTTATATAATGAAAATCCACATTGTATCATGTTTTTTAGTGGGGCTACACATCAGCCAAAACTCACATATCTGCTACGCATTTAGTAACATGAGTTTTCAGAAAATTTTCTATTGTATCCGTACACGGAAAGCTATCAAATATTTGATGTTTCTATTTCATTTCTCACCATTTGTGTTTCCATTGAATTTCTTATGTCTTTACCAACTCTTATGTATGTATCATTTATTTACATTTAGCATTCCAATTTTCAGGTATCATATTTCATTCTTATTTTCTATAATTTAAACTATATGTTATTTTACTACGGTTGTATGAGAAACTACAAGTATTCCAATATTCCTTGTCTGTGCTTCTTCATTCTTACATAACATTAATTTTTATTCATTTTTAAGTTCTAAATATATTATTGAATTTTGAAAATAACAGTTCATTTATAGCATCGTGTGGATGAAAGTTCGGGGGAATTCGAGGAGATGTTTGCGTCCAGGTAAGCCATTATGTGAGTGCTATTTTTAGGAAAAATATTCCATTTCTATTAACCATTCATCAATTTTATTTCTTATTACATAGATATTCTAGATGATTCTAGGTTAGATATAATATATGAAAGTAGTCTATTATTTCAACTATAAGAGGTTCAATATACACCAAAGGATCATAAATATTCATGGAGAAGAACCCAGGAGTTATTTATATTATTTATGTATTTTACATTATAGTTTTGTTTTCATGGATTATATCGTGATTCCATTACCAACTAATAATCCTATAATTGGAATAATTAGATATTATTCAAGACATTAAACAACTCTCTACACATTTATATATATATATGTATATAATGTTTAAATATCCTTAGAAATTATATCAAGGGTGTGTGGTAATATTATGTATCATAAAGTGAAATTTATTTATGACGATGATAGGTAAAAATATGAACTTTCAAATAAATTTACTTTTAAAGACACCACACTCAATACAACCATGTTTCCTACTAATCCTCACCACAACATCTAAGCAATCCTATCCACCCACTCCAGTTAAAATCCAGTAACCTTGGAACTCTATCTAGGTTTCCTTCCATTATTTATCGTAATCTCACCTCTTACCTCTACCGCTTACCTCACCTCCACCTTCAGTTTAATCATTTTATTTATCTCTACCTCTTCCATTCCATCATGTTCTATCTCCATAACAATTAGTCTTTACTTCAGTTCCTTTAATCACAGGTAGCCAACTAACTTCATTATCATAATTTTATTCTAAACATTATATTATGTACAACAATAATACAATTTTTTTTGAATGACACGAAACCAGATGATTTGACAGAAAATTAAATAGTCTCATTCATTTCCACATGCGTAGTACTAGTTATTACTATTTATTAGTATTTATTTCTAAAAATACAACATAATTATAAAAATAAATAATGCAAAAAATACCTATTTTTAATTTAATTTAATTCTCACTAATTGACAAAAAATTAATCTGACATATTCTTAAATAAATTAACTTCAAAATATAAGCAATAGAAATATACCTTCAATCAATATCTTTTGTTTACTATAAGGTTTTAAAGTCACTCTGATTAGAAATATTACACTTTGGAAAAAATTTAGTGATATATATGAGAGTTTATCGAGGGAGATGTGTTCAGAGACATATTAATGAAAAATACCAACGGGTGTATATATAGTTTAGAATATTTTTGATGAGTCCCATAATAATTACAAACACCTATTAATTAGGTGGAAGTGGGTAAAAAGATATTTGAGAAGTGACTAGTAAAAATACTTACCTATCAACAGAACATTTGGTACTTTTGATCAATCCCATCATAAAAAATATTAATTGTAACATGACTCGTTGAAAATGCTCAATCACTATTAATATGGCGATGGCGATCAAAAAGGGTATTTGCAATGAGACCTGTCAAAAATTCATTAACATCCTAAGTCTGATTTGAGATGACTCCCATCACAAATAACACATCACAAATATGAAAACCCTCTGAAGGGTATTTTCAAAGGTTGAAAAACCCCCGTCCCAAAAACAAATCCCACGGGTTGGCATGCATTTTGTGACAAAGCATTTTCAATGGGATACCCTCTTCCCATAAAAAATAACTATCAATTTGAAATTGGAAGAGGGACCCATAGAAAATAGTCCCTCTGGGATGTCTATTTTTGATGATACCCATTACTGTCACAAATAAACCCTCACAAATGATGGGTTTTCGGTAGTGAGGTATATAACAGAAAAAACCTATCATTTAATCAATAAACATATAATAAAATTCATCTCAAAATAACGTCATTATGAATGTATAATCGATAATAATTGAAAAATAATATATAAATGAAATGATTAATTATTGTATTTCATGATTTAAATAAAATTATACCTCTACATCCAACACCTTCCAAAATACATTTTAAAACTAATTTGTTAGTAAACACAAAGTACCCATGTAAATATGGCCAGAAAAAATATCCATATCCTAAAACTATTAATTCATAGAGGGTTATATTTAATATCTCCCCACACATGTATGCATGTACAAATAATTCCATATATATCAAATAATCTATTTAAATGTTAAAAAATATGGCATTCCATTAAATATTCTTATGGATGAAAGAACACAGAATATCAATATTTCCATAGATAATCAAATAAAATTAAATTTCTTACAACCTATTTAAAAATTAGTTTTGTTTTAATAATTAAGCATATACATGACAAATAATATGTATATTTTAATGTATTTTCTTTCTAGTTATCTCATGAAAATGAATATTTCAAGCGAAAGTTGATGACTACAAAAATGAACCAAGGAAATGAATTTCAATACTATACTTATTCTTAAATATTATAAAAATTCTAAATAATAATATGGATGGTGTCAATACAACATGTAACTGGTGGATTATATGTAAAATTAGGTGTTTTTTTCCTCGAGGAATAAAACCCCTAAAAATATTATTAAAACTACTTTTTGGAAAAAATGAACATCATCTAGAAAATAAACATTTAAAACTAATATTTCCAAAAAAATGATAAATATATTTCGTTTAAAATAACCATAGAAACATTTTATTGAATATTTAAAATATTGAGTAGAAAAAAAGGAAGGGTATTCCATAAATTCCATTAAAATAATAAACAACAATTACTTTATCTTTTTCGGTAACATACAATTTCACCTAATTTTGAAAAGTTCATGAAGGATCCTATAAAATATTTTTTAAAAAATAAGAAAATTTTAAAAAATTAAAAAATTAAATATGTTTAATTAATGTAAAAATAATCTTAAAATATTATTATAAAAAATGTTTCTGAAATAAATAGGATTTTCGACTGAAGAGAGAAGTTATGTCTTGATTAAAAAAACGTTTTTAAATCATTTTTGGTTCCATAGAACGGTAAAATGATAATATTAGATTAATATATCGTGAAAAACTATTATATATTAAATATAATCGTTCTATTAAAAAATTAACACATAATTTATTTCAATGTTAATTCACGTATAAATAATTCTTATTGAAATCATGGTTTGAAATAAACAATTACAATGATAATGACATTGAAGTGAGAATTAATTAGTAAATAAATTATGTGTATCAGTTGTAGATGAACATAAGATAATTATAGATAAAAAATTATGATTTATAAATTTAATTACTCAAATAATATGTTTATATCAATGATAATGAATAAGTAATATAACCTAATGAGAAGAAATTGAGTTAGGAATATCATTATCACTTAGTAATTTTCATATAAATTCATATTGATATAAATAACCGAAAATTAAAACCAAAATATAATAAATTATGAAATAATCATGATATTAAATGCTTATGGGATTTTATTTAAAAAATATTAAATTAATCTGGTTATTAGTATTACAATATGACTCAATGAAGTGAAATTGGGAAGAATTCCCTTATAATTATCAAAATGATAAAGTGGGAATTAATCAGTGAATCTAAAATGTTTAAAAAATATTTAATGTTAATATTAAATTTGAAATAGAATATCGGATATTAAAAATCCATTATATATTATCTTGTGATATCATTAATAATGAATTATTAATTCAGTTTAATGATAAGAAATTGACTTACAAATTTCAATATCACTTGGTAAATTTATAGTAAAATCCGCATTGATGAAATAATTGAAATATAAATGTAACAAACATTGAAATATAATGAAACATTTATATTACTATTTATTTGATCATTTAATACACATTATAAAGAAAACTGGTTTATAACATTAAAACATGAATCAATGATATGAATTTTTGGTGAAGACGCTGTTTTAAGTCTTCATTTGGACAGTGCCCTAGGTCTTGATTGTTTCAAAAATGGGTTTTTCCAACACTACTGGGAGATTATTCGTATGGATGACTTCAAACAAGTCAAAAAATTCTTTTCCAATGGCGTTCTCCCGTATGGATTAAATTCCCAATTTCATACTCTTACTCCTAAGGTGGATAATTCTTCTGAGATTCAAATATTCCATCCTATTGTGATAATTAACAAAAAATTAAAATTTATTTCAAATCATTTTATTAATAGAATTACTTCAATTTTCAATAAAATTATTTTTTGGAACCAATTCAGTTTTATCAAAATGTAGGACTATACAAGATTTCATCTCTCTTTCTTTGGAATGCACTAATATCTTAATCTAAGTCACCAGTGGTGTAAGTGTTGCAATCGAAATTAATAATAGGAATTCGTCTGATACCATGGATTTTAGATTCATTATCATGGTTCTCTAAAACATTTGGTGTAATAACTCTTTCACAATAATTCTATCCAATTTACTCAATAATTTCTCTATCTATGTTCTTGTATATGGTTCCCCCAAGGGCTTCTATAAATGCACAAAATGAGTTAGGCTAGGAGATCCTATTTTTTCCCACTACTGAAGGATACATATAAAGATTACTCACCCGCCTTGTGGATCAAAATATGGTTAGACCCATCCAGGATTCTAGGAACATAATTATTCCCACCCATTTTTTATGTGTTGATGATATCATTATGCTAATTCAAGGTGATAAAAGGAATATCCAACATCATAAAAATTACATGTTCCATTATGAAGAAAATCTATTGTCAATCAATAATATGGATGAAGTATTTATTGTTCATTAGGAAAATTATTTCTTCTAAAATAAATTGAAATATCATCAACTACATAGGTATCAAGGAAGGTTCATTCCCCTTCACTTACATGGTGTTCCGATTATCCTTTGAAGACCTAATTCCAGTTACTTTTATTGTATTGTTGATCAAATTACCAATAAAGTTTCTTCTTGGAAGGGTAAATCACTCATCATGTTTGACAGAATATTTCTTTTAAAATCCAAAATTGTCTCAAAAATGGTAAACTTACAGATGGATTACTATTGGCATGCTGACCTACATAAGAAAATTAACTCATATATTAAAAACATTGTTTGGACTAGAATCATGATTGATAGGATGCTTGTGAACATCCAATTGGGAACATGTTATAATTCCTTATACAAGGGTGGTCTTGGAATCAAAAATATAGAGCTCTTTAACGATTCTATTCAAACTAGGATGACATGGAAGTTACTTCTTAATAACTCTAATTCCATAACTTTTTTCAAGAACAGATTCCTTACTATGCTTAAAAATGGAAATTTGAATTACATCACTACTTCCTTATGGTTGTATATTAAGATATCTATCACTAAAATTATGAACAACTTTATACGGATGATTAACACTAATTACACCATGTATTTTTGTCTTGACAACTGGACCAGTGCTCCCTTAATCTCCATTCTCCCTCCAAATTTTTTTCCTGATAATACCAACTCTACCATTAGGGATGTTTTTAATTATCAAGACATAGAACTTCCTAATAACATCATTCATGTTATTGACAATTATACCTTCTCCATCTCTATAGATATCCTTATTTGGGATCCTTCTTATAATGGTGTCTTTGATATAAAAAGATTTTACTATTACAATTTCATAAATTCAGACTCTATCTTACGTTTGTATAAATAATTCAAGAAAACCCTGGATTATTCGCTCAATATTTATTCATGTTTGTTGTATTACTCACCATAGAGTCCACATTGAATTTTTCTTAAAATCGTTTGGTATTACGCATTTCTCTACATGTCACATATGTATCCAACATAGAGAGGATTCTAATTATTTGTTTTTGTCTTGTGCTATGAAAAAATCTCTTTGGAATTATATTATAGACATTTTTGTTTATAGATGGTTTCATTATGATTATATTATCTCTCAATTGTACTGTTGTGTATATTAGTATTCTTCTCAACAATTCATGAATATTTTATGAGTGTTTTTCCTGATCTCCTCCTTGTGATTTGGTATAATTGAAATCATATTCTTTATAAAAATTTCTCATTCATGATTAGTGTAGTTAGGATGCGGATTCTCATTGCCATCCAGGATACTGCCTTGATTCAAAATGATCATTGTGGAAACATTGTAGGTGAATTTGAGATACAAAACATGCGTAATATTACAGGTATATACAGATATCCTCAACATAACTTGGTAGAATTTTGTAAAGCTCTACTTCCAGGATGGATCAATGTTAATGTCAGTGGTGACACTAAAGGCAACCTGACAACTACATGATGCAATATTATTCTCAGAGTCATTCATGTTAGGTGTCACATATGCTTCTTTGTAAAATGTGGTACAACCAAATCTCTAGAGACTGAAATGAATGTGGTGACGCATGCCATGACATTTCCTGACAAAAGGGTCAGAACAATAATTATATTGAAAGTGATTCAACCACTATGGTCCAAGATATTGGGAAGGGGTGGTTCATCACGCCTGGTCGTATACTTCCCATTGGATGAATTGACTTTCATCATGCACAGAAATAAACCAACATTTCTTCTCATGATTTTCATGAAGTGAACATGGTTGTTGGTGGTCTATCCATTAAGGGAGTCCAAAAGGACATTACATGAGAGGATGATTTTACCAGATATTTTCTCCTTTGTTATGTTAAAGATGATAATAATATTCCATATTTAATACTCATATAATCTGTTTTTTTTATTTTCAATAAATTGTGCCAAGATCTTTGACAGAGGAACCAGATTACAAAACAACCTTGTAGAATTATCTGTTAGTCCAACGTATATTTGAATAGCGTTATCTTTTCCCCTATTGAATGGAAAGTAAAAAATGAAGCCATTATAAATTGTGTAAATAAATTTAATTATTTTTTAAATACTGAATTAAAACATTATATTCATCAATATATCCAATCTAGAAAGGTATTGATTAAAATTGTATCACTTCTATTCAATAGGTAGTAGTTCACCGTACACATTAATGGCACTATCAATTCCCATTTGATGTAATATAAGAAGGATATATTTCATTTTCCTAAAATAATTACATATAAATATTTTAAATATTTTTTTATTACTACATAATAATAAATTAATAATATTTATGTATATGGATAAAGAATGAAAAAACATGCATTGATTGGAATATTACCACATCATGGACCATATATTTGGTATTATAGACCCACATCATGGACCATATATTTGGTATTATAGACAATGTATAGAAAATATGGATATATGGAAAACAATATCTGTATATGATTATGGGATTAAGTTTTTTAGGTTATTTGGGTAGTTATTGGGTGAACAAAAAGGGTTTGAATGCATTATTAAGAGAAGATATGGGTCGCCTTTATAAGCGCGGTGTGTTGAACAATTTTAATTATTTAAATGAAAAATGTGTAATTTTTTTACATTACCAAAGGAACTAAAATATATAATTATCTAGACATAGGTGTGATAAGTTATTAATTTTTCATTAAAAATATGTCTGAATATTTTTTATCCATTTTTTCCATTTTATTATTAGTTTAATACCCTGTTAACCGATTATTTCCTTAACAATGATTTTTAATTTTTATTGTTTTCTATTTTATTTTTATTGATAATTATTATTGGCCATATTAAATAAATTATATTATTGTTATTAAAATTATTGAATTAATTTTCAAGAATGAATTCCAAGAAGTGGTCAAATAAATATTCCAATTATACAAGCAAATAGTATGAAATAGAGGGGTTTTGAAGAGAAGATATCATATGTATTGAAGGATTACATATCATAAATAATAAAAAATAATTTTTCTAATGTTATAATTTTGTTAAATATTAAAATGATATAGCTATTTTTAATTAAAAACCAATTTAATAGATAAAGATTCATTGTAAATTAATTAACTAAAAATAAAGTGTTCAATAAAAATTAATATTTTTCAATATTAATAAAAATATTTACCATTTCATAAAAATCATAAATATTAACTCTACTATAATTATGATTTGATGATATGAAAAGTAATTTCCTTTTAGAAAATAATTTTTTAATATATGGTAATATGTTTTTTTTAAATTATTCATGCAATTCATGATTAGCCAGTCTTTTAGAAAAAAACAATATATTTTAGAAAACATTTATTTTTATTTTAAATGTTTCATTTTTTTAAATAATCAATATATAACCCTAATTTTCATTATTTATTTACTTTTAGTCGTAAAATTTTACTTAAATACATGTTTATTTTGGTATTCTATAATACAATAAATTTTGACTACGAGTTTCATGTTCTGTATACTAACTAAAAGATTAAATTTTTTATAATAAATTTCATGAGTTTTTTTAGTTCTATGTTGCATATCACATACACAATCAAATGGAATTTTATTATTTTATAATAATGTGGTGTTACAATATGGGGGGACAAGGTTTGGGCTCTGATCAAGTTATTCATGAACGTGTTTCCTAAATGGTTTCACTCAACTATAAGTTGTTAAATATTATCTTTAAGTTTTTATGTGTAATGGCATGTTGTGTCATCTCTAAAAGAATCTCTGTTAAAAGGGACTAATAGTGTATTGTCCTATATTTCATGTTCATATATTATTCCTCATGATTCAATAGTCCCTTACCATTACACATAGTATATAAATATCATAATTATCACTATAGAATAACTATATTATAAACATTTAAGGTGATTAATCTTCTTTCATGTCTGACTAGAACAATACTGGTTAATTTTTTAAATTTAAAAAATTAAATATATTAAATTTAAACATTATTACCACATTACATAATAAGGGTTTAATTTTTTTTAGAATGAAATTTCATTTCTAAATATTTTGGTTGTTTCATTCTTACATTATTAAAAAAATATAATTATTAAAATTTCATATTTTACACTAATGTTTAATAGGGTATTTATATTTAATCAGCTCATCTGGTTCCCCTGTTTCCTTATCAAAAATGTGGTTCTAACAGAGTACATTGATTCTATGGGTTGTTTAGTTTTATATATATATATTTTTAGTGACCTATGACCTTCATCAACTTATCCACATATGAATTTTTTTATTCATGGGAACCACCTATGGATTTATTACATGTGAGATGTATTGTTTAAACATTCCTATGATTGAATTATGAAACACATCATGTACTTGTGATAAGTTAATTGAAATTTATAGTTAATATGGTTCAAATCCAATGACATTGTGGATCTAATATGTGAAAATTTATATAGCCCAAATCATTCCCTTCTTTCTAAAATTCATGAATATAAGTAAATTACATTTTTAAATAACACTATTCTCAATAGTGTATACAACATGTAATGTATAATAATATGTTTTTTTTATAAATTAAATATTATCTTTATAATCTAGCCAGATAATTGGAGTGTATATCTATGAATATGAAAATTATGAAAAAAACATATACTTATATATAATAAAATTTTATATGTGATCTATTTGGAAAAATTAAATCAATTTTTAATAGTGTCATATTAGGCATAAGAAAAAAGATTAATTCAATAATCGTTTTTATTATCCTTTAAGATAATAAAAATTATATTTATTCTTTGATAATTTTAGAAAATTAATTTTAGATTGTTAATTTTTCTAATTAACAATTTCCCAATTATCATATATTTAATTTTTATATCTCATAGAAATCGATTATTTTTTCAATGATGTGTACTAAAACTAATGAATTTTAATAAAAATTTTATTTTTTTACAAATTCAAAAAATAAAAAAAAATTAAACTATTATCAAATTAATAAAAGTTGTATTAAATGATTAATAATATAATTAAGTTCATTTCAATTATTTTTATGGTCTAATTTGGTATAAATTTTTTATTGTTTTAAATACAATTTATGAAAAATTATTTTTAATTGTCTTAAATGTTATTATCATTAATTAATTTTTTCAACTTCAAGAAATTGAATCATAAAAAATGAATTATATTTATTTAATATAGTGCTATAAATTTGGAAATTTATTCCATTTTATATTTGGTACCAATGATTAGTAACACTGTTATAATTTTACAAACGTAGTAAGGGTAAATAAGTAATATATGATTAAAACATTAGGATATGGAATTTATGTTTCTCTAAAAATATATTTAAAAATATGGATGGGTGTATTTTTTATTTTTATGCATTTATCTAATATTTTTAATAATTTATTCATATTTAACTGATCACATCATTTTTATTAAATTATGTAATTGATAAATCGAAATTGCAAAAATTTTGAAGTCAATAATAACAATATTTATTCAAAAAATAAACAGTGTTTATGATGTGATAAAAATTATTATTCTACCTATATATTATTATTTTTATTATATTAATTATTTTTATATTTTACTTGATAAATAATTAACGAAAAGGCTTACTTAATGTGAACTTAATATCAATTAAAATAATTAAAAAAAATTATTTTCAAAATAATAAAAGTATTTTAATTTTTTTGAATTATTTGGTCCCATTCAATATTATGAAAAGTAATACATATTTTAATTTTTCAAAAAGATTATATTATCAATCAATCTTCTTTTTTGTCACATTAATGTAATAATATCTCAATATTTTCAAAAATTACTATAATGAAAATTTATGATAGTTACTATTTTATTAATTTCATAAAAAAACATAAATATTATAAATGTTTTAATGTACTATAATTAATGGATTAAAATATCATTCCATATTTATTTATGAGCTAATTATTATATATATGAATTTTCAGTACACATTAATAGTGAAAAATTAATTGTCGCAATGATGGTTAAAATACGTTAGCTAAGGCGTGAACCAAAATGACAAGGTTGACAAAAAAAATAATCCCATTCATACATTATTTTTTATGTTATATAAACCACATATAATCATGAAATTGAATCCTTGGACATTTTCATTATTTCATATGATGAATTAATTTATCATATGTTAATATATTAAGAAATTAAACGAGTTTCCCTCATATTAGTTTAAAATGGAACCCCAACAATCATCAAAATCACCACATTAATCTTTCAATATTTAGTAATTCATAAAAAATAATCATATATAAATTTTTTTACATGATGTAGTGGTGATCATGTTCTAAAATTACTATTACAGATATCAAAATTAAATGATCTAAAAGATTAATATTTAAGAATAGTAAATCATCATAAATATACTTTTTGAGTTAATTTTATCTTATAAATCATAAAAATATTTGGTATTCATCATTAAATAAAATAATTATCCAAAATATATTTAGATTTTTATTTATTATATTGAAATCACATTTATTCTACCCCATTTCTATCATATAAAAATTGAAATTAGAGCTCATATGTGCATACGACATACTACATCCATGTTTTAATGCAATTTACATTCTATTACCCGATTTCCTGGAATGAAATAATGATAGGACTAATTTTAAGAAATTTATATTGACTAAATAATTATTAATTTTTAATTATTATATCATATCTTTTTTCCAATCATACAAACTGTTTTAAAACAATAACATTTCTCCTGTGTGTGTGTGGACAACCACTACTATGAAGTGATGTGATTTTTATCATTACATATTGACATTTTCAATGATAAAGAATTATTTAATAAATATAAATTATCTATTTTATATTATAATTATTCATGAGTGACACACTATTTTTTTATATTCATTCATTATATCATTTGAAAATGGAAAACACAATTCAAGTGTAATTATGACCAAGAATCTCCCATAAGAGTGAAACTCATTTTTCATTCAGTAACCCATATATATGGATCTATATAAATATATTTAATATTTATAATAGTAATATCAGGGATAAAATTCATGAGGGGTCAGGTAGATGATCTATGTGAGAAAATATAGACTACTAAATCAAATAATTCGTGAACAATAAAGTAGTTATCACTATGAAAATTCATTTTAATAAATAATTATAAATTAATATATTTTATGATGTTATAAAAAAATTATATATTTTATGATATATATGATTATTTTTTAAAATTAATTTCCTAATCAATATATATATATGTAATTGTATTTTTAACAAGTATTTAGATAAATGAGACTGAGGGAAAAAGATTATAATATCAAATTGTCTTCATTGGGTAATGTGACGTGTTATACACCACTCTCCATTTTGGATGTCGATATTCTGAACCTTTCAAAATTTTCAGTAGGAATCTAATTATCATCATGATACATAATTCATCAATTGAATCTATTTTTTGGGTATTTAATTAAAATGTTACCAAAGATGTAAGGGTTTTATATTATGATATCTTTATTTAGATGGAGAATTTAACATGGTTTATTATTGTCCAAACCCCAATAATAAAATTAGTTTTATATTCATATTGTCATTAAATGAAATTAAATATTTCCCATAAAATTTTGTCAATTTATTTACTCATGATATATAAATAATATATATTATTTTAAATGCACAATATTTATCTTGTTGGCCAAAAATCATTTCGTCCATATCATTATTTTCTAAAAAAATTGATCATGATATATTATTATTATTTTGAAATTCCTATATGATTATTTAATAACACTTTTACCAATCAATTGCCTTTCATAAAATTGATTAAAAGTAATCTTTTTGTTATTTTTGGAATACGATATTATTAAAAAAAATGTATAAAATGATTTTTTTTTGAATTATATGGAATGAATATAATTACATATCAGCATGGAAAATAATTTATTTGAATGTAGCATTACATGTCACTAAGTTCATATTTTTTAAAATGATTTCTTTAATAATTGTGAAATTTTTAGATTTTAAATACGTAACATTGATGTGAAAATCATATTTTCCTCCTGAAATATACCTTAATATCATTTTTATTCATTTTTAAACAGTGATTTACTAGTTTAATGTTTCCTAACTACATAACATCCCAACATAAGTTTTTTGTTGAGTTATGTTTATATTTTGGGTGGTTTAGGTGTTTTATTGATAATTAGTGGGCATACCATGTTTGGTTTCATGAGTTGTGTAGGGGGGGTCTTGGAAATGGGTGTGTGAAGTGGTATTTCAAATTAATTGAGTTTTGATTGTTTGGTTGGATGTTCAACATATCAAGTAGAGGGGATACTTAGGATGGTTTATGGGGGATATTTTTTAATATGGATGGTGTTACATTTCAGGGGCCCATCACACAATGATTCCATATAAATTTATATATGGAATGGGTGTAAGAGTGGGTTCTTTTACCTTGGAAATTAATTCTTTGATTATCATTGGTAGTGGTTAGTATGGTTTCTTCCACTTATAATGTGTGCTGTGTTTTGTAGTTTCTGAAGTTCGGATGGAATAAATAAACAAATAATTTGATAATATAGAATGAAAACATGATAAAAAAAGGGTTAGGGGTATGTTTCGAGCCACAGTTTATTGTTAATAAGCATTTGATTATTGAATTAGGATGTAATTGTTATTTTTTCTAAGGAATGGATTTATATCTTGTAGTAATGAAACTTTTTTTTGGTTAGGTTCATTATTTTAAAAACACATTGGTCGGACTAATTGATTTTTACAAAAATATATATATATTCATGAAGTTACTGGGGTTTTATATATGTTTTTTCAACCATGTTGAGCACTATGTGCGGAAAACCCCCATTTTTTTCAGCGATTCCATTCCCAACATCCCAGTGTGAGGATGGATGAATTCTTATTGGTTCATCTATGCTCTATACTCTTGGAATTGGCAGTCCATGACTCTCTGAGAATGTTGCGGTGAGTTAGTAAGGAACAAGTGTCTATGAGAAATGTGTGATTTCCCATATGTCATTAGGGGAGGATGCGGTTTGGTGTCCCACGTGTCTGTGGGTGGGATGTGATGTTGTTGTGGGCTAGGTGTTTTGCGGGAAGAATGTGATATGTGTCCTACGTTCTTGTGGGCAGTTTGTGATATTGGGGATTGTAAAAGGGAGTTGTAGCCACAAAATGATTGCTATTAGGGATGAGAAGTTAACCAGTGGGAAGTGGTCTGGGGTACCCAAATATTGATTTACCAACTATTTTACTATACATTACATGATTTATTTGGTGAGTATTCCTTAGATAGGATGGGTTGGATAGTATACATTCTTAGGATCATTGGATTTTCTACTATTTTCACACATGGTAATTAGTATTCTTATCCCACATGTGTGTGAGTGACATCGGCTTTTCCTACTAGGTATACATGTATGCTCACCTTACGTATATAAAACTATTTTCTTGTTTCTTGGGGGATTACATGGTTAATGCGAGACCTTACTAGCATTGAAATTATGGATGGTTGTCATGTCGCTGGTTTGGAGTCTTCCTTATATATATAATAGTTTAACAATGAACATTCATGTTGGATGGATTATGGATTCTTTTATATCATTGTATTAGAGTTTTTTGGTTGATACATCTTATCTACCAATATTTACTACTATAAAAATGGTAATGCCTCTCATTTTTCGATATTTGTATACCTTTGTTGCTGGTTACCACCCTGGAGCCTACTGTAGGAGGGACTCATGGGTCATTAAAAATTTTCAACTTGAATAAGGACGGTCGTAGCACATTTCTATCCGTTTCATCATCGTGATGATGGATGGTTCGGAAATAATTCTCTCAGAGGTAATGGGTGAGAGATAAGATATATTTTCGAGTTAGGCACACGGATAAAGGCATAGTTTGGTAGGGAAACATTGTTAGGTGATCATGTTGCATAACATAGTCTAGGGAAGACCATCTAGGACAAATGATTTTAGGTCCCCCTAATATCTGATTGAAGGACTCTTAACATACTGAATAACCAATTGAGGATACACCGATTATTGGTTAGAGAACCTATGAAAGTTGCATGCATCATGATGACCTGTGTTCTTGTTTGTTTTGGATGTTTACAAGAAATTTTTTTAAAATAAATAGTTAAAATGAATCCTAAATAAATTATCTTTAACTCAGGCTTAAGAGGTCCTTGTTTAACTTTTTGATATGGAACCCAATTTTCGTCCATGAATGGCTAAAGAAGTAGAGGCTCATTAGGATGACCCGATCAACTAATGGAAGGATGGCCTATTTGGTGAGGACTATCAATAGCAGAATAAACATCTTTATTTATAATAGTAGACTCTGGGAATGTATGAGGATATGGTTTACAATAGGGAGACATAGAGCCAGATTGAGGATCTTGAGATTACATTTTTCCTGATTGAGGATCCTTAAAAATAATGGGTTCTACTAGAAGCTTGTAAGATGAAGCAAGCGTTGCATTAGTGGTGGAGGAATTATCTTGTGGATATGAAGGAGACTAATATTTTGTGGGTCGACTATGAAAATGAGTTCTGGCTGGAATTCCATTTTTGATAATGTGGTCTGAGAAGATAATTCAGCTAATCTCCATTTTCTATGGGATTATGTAACAAATATTTTTGTAAAAAGTTCAGGGATCTCCAATGCATTGATTGATACCTCTTTTCATAGGAGGAGTCTTGGGAGAGATGTTTGGAGGTGTCACATAGTCCTTCCCCCTAGTATGTGGTTACCATCGTCTCCCTACCGACATAAATAGAGGTTTAGAAAAAGCATGAGGTGGTGGAAATGACACACTCGTGAGGATGTATACAATAAGAGGGGATTTAGAAGGGTACTATGAAGGGAAAGGCTATGATTAGTAGGTCTCCAGAGCCAAGGCCTTCATGGTTTCATCCATTAGGTATTCGACCTCACCAGTTTGAATTTTATGCTTCTCGTCCTTGTGCTTTCCCCATATGCGAGGGATTGAGGTGTATCTCTTGGGGTGGCTTCAAGAACCATCAGAGTGAGTTCTTTGTTCAAGCATTGTACGGTGGTTGTTTCTAGGATTAGTGCTCCCCTCAACTATAGTTCCCATCCATTACATTTATCTAGAAGGGATATCAGGCTCCTACTTTGATGACATGATAACTAATAGGAAGAGGTCTTCCTTAGGGATTTCCCTTAAAAAAACTCATAATTTTTTTGGAGGATTATGATAGAAGTGTGGCATAGGATCTATGTGTGGTCATTTGTATTCCATAGGGGCATCAGTTCCAGTAGGGCTAGATATTAGTAATGTTACGTTCATTTAGTTCAATACTCTTTACTCAATCTTGTTTGAATTTTCAGATTCTCAAACCCTTGTTACACCCTTAATATCCCATTCTCCAGGACATGATATAATGAATATATCATTCCCATGGGTTGGAGTGCACTAGTTGTAGGTCAGACCAGGCTTTTTAATGTTTTCAGGGGATACAGAATGATGTTGGGGCCACATCAGTCTATTAGGGATTGCATTATTTATAGATACGTCAATATGGTGTTTTCCTTGGCATCGAATGGTTTTAATATGTTTATTCTATAATCATATTCTTTCAGAGTAGATGAATTTTTCAGATGTGGGTGGATAACAATTGGATTTTTTTGGTGAGTAGAGTTTTTTTGATAGGAAATTAGCATGTGGGGCCTTTTATTTCCTTGATGGTAGATCTGTCATTGGAATTAGTAGATTCTGAGATGGTGGAGGAATAATGAGTTGACATATATTACTTGGATGTTTCCCCATAGTGGTTGTGCCTCTACCCACTTGATGTGATTTTGATTTGAGGATTGACTTAAATCTAGGTGCTTGTCTGGTTTCAATGGATTCTTATTGGAAGGAACCTTTAGAGATATGATATTTCTTGATCCAGATTTAGGACCTAAGGAAGAATGACATTGCATGGTCTAGTGTGTCCATTTGGGTTGATTCTGTCTTGTTTTGGAAGATGGAATATGATGGTATGAGTCTATGTATATAATTCTAGAGGTTGAATCTGGTAACGATCAAGAAAGTGTATCATATCATAATGATACATGATCATTTCCACTAGTTGAGGGGGGAATGATATATTTATGTGATCGATATGTAGTTTGGGTATCAGCAATTGCGGGTGAAGGAGGATGACATCCCAAAGACTACATTCAGGTTTAGGAATGGGAACTTCAATATAGTGGTTAGGATGTTTGGTGTTACAAATTCACCAGGTACGATAATGGGTCTTATGAACATCTTCTTTTGTGAGTTCGTGGACCGGTTCATCATCATATTCATCAATGAATTCATGGTCTACCCGATTCTGAAGGAGGAGCATACCAAGTTTCTCATGACTATCCTTGAGGTACTTCGATAATAGCTGTCGAATGAAAATATATCCACGTGGAAGTTTTTTAACTGGGAGGTCCACTTACTTGGAAATGTGGTGTATCACATGGGTTTAGAAGTGGATCTGTAAATGGTCATGGAATTGTGTAATGGGAATCGCCCATGAATGTTTTAGAGGATCACAATTTTCATAGTCTTGCAGGATATTATCGAAGATTTATACCTAACATGCCCTTAGTAGCTTATCTGTTGATGGTTGGGATAATAAAAACACAAACATTTCGGTGGAGTGTTCATTTCTAGGTATAATTCATCAATTTTAAGGGGATGTTGGATAGTTCCATAGTGCTCATGTTTCCAGAGGAAGGGGTGTTGTTTGAGGTGTTTTTTGATGCATCCCATTCGGTCTTGGGTTGTGTGTGGATGTCGAAGCATGGTGTGAAGTTTTAGGTGTCTAGGATGTTACATCCCTATGAATGAGACTATTCCTCCCATAATCTAGGGCTTTCAATAATTATTTGTTCACTAATGTACTGGTGACCATAACTCATTGGGTAGAGCATTTTTCCCTTCACCGAAAACAAGATCCTGATTTATATCTTTTCCAAGTGATATCAAAAAATGAGATAATGGATGTTCAAGGAGTATCTTTATGACTATGATTTTGAGATCTCCAACACCATTGGAAAAAGTATGGTTACTGTTGATGCTTTGAGTTAGAAGTCATAGAAGGAGGAAGATTGGAAATCTGCAGACACATGGAAGGAAATGGTGGAGTCACATTCCATTTTCATAGGTGAAGAAAGGGATGGATTCAAAGTTTTTTTGTTTCAGATATCCTTATAGTCATCTATGAGGAACAATCTAGAGGATTCTTAGCGGGTAGACTCAAATGATGTGGTTATACATGATATCTTTGACTAGGGTGATGCTCTATATGTATGGTAAAAGGATTGTCAAAAAAGTATGGTATTCAGTGATAAGATGTTTGTTCTTATGGGGAAGCACGAGGTCACTGTCCATGAGTTTTATAAATCACCCCTAGGATAAAACCATAATTTTCCATGATATACCATGGAATGAGGGAATAGTTCTAGTGGCCCAGGATAAGGAGGGTAGTAGTGGTGTTAGTGGAAAAGTATCTAATATGCTATTAGGTGAATGTTGATCAATGTGTTCCCGAAGGTTTGTTAGAGTACATATATCTCAAAGAGTGGATGTGGTAATAAATATCAATTGATTTCTTCATAAGATTACCTAGGGCTTGGGGAGGATGTAATAAAAATATGGGTAATAGGGGATCAGTTGACGAAATTAGTTCCCTTCTTACCGATCATGGAGTTACGTGTAGTTAATGCCATAGAGAAGAGGTATGTGGATGAGGTGGTGAAACTACATGAGGTTCCGAGATGCATCATTTCATGTCAGGATTTGAATTTTACCACACATGTCTGGAGGGGCATTCAACATGATTTTGGAACTCAGTTAATCCTCAACCCTTCCTTCCACCATGAAATTGTTGGGAAAATAGAGAGGGTCATCCAAACAATGAAGGAGATGTCATGGGAATGTGTTCTATACTTTTCGAGATCGTAGGGACACAAAATTTCCTATGTATAGTTTTCCTAATATAATATTTATCACACTATCATTAGTATGGCTTCATTCCGAGAATTATATGGTAGGAAATGTCATTTAACATTCTGCTGGACAGATGCTGGGGAGTCATCAGTTCTTTGTCCAGACATGCTGTTGAGTATGAAAGAGAAGGTGAAACTTGTATATGGGGTGATTAAGGAATCATAAGACTAGATGAATTAATATTTCAATCATAGGAAAAAACCCTTAGAGATTCAGGTTGAGGATGATGTGATCATGAAGTGTTCCCAACGATGTGTGTAGTGGGGGATCAATAGATGGGGAATCATTGTCTAATGTTAATAATCCCATTCAAGGCAACAAGGAGATTGGTCAGGTGTCAGACCAGTTGGATTTTACACCACAGTCAACAATGGTCCATGATTTCATTCATATCTCTCATATTAGACATTACCTTCATGTTGTATCCTTTGTCATTAACTAGGGGGTCAGATAATGAGGATTACACACTGTTTGTGGACAGGCCATTAGGGTTCCCGGATCCTCATGAGAAAGTGCTACATGTACAGGCCAATAATTTTGTTTGTGTTTTGTGGAGGAATGGTGGCCAGGAAGAGAGTACAAGGGGCAATGATACATAAATTTTTTATGAGTACCCAGAGATGTTTTGAGTTTTTCTTGTTTGTTTTTATTTGGGATTTTGTTCTTGAACCTTATTAGTTATAATATATGTCACTTCCTTGTTCTATAAGTGTGTGAAGAAGTCCTATATTATGAGAAGGGGGAGACTATATACCAAATAAAGACACATTAATAATTACGTGATTATACCAGTGTGTGCAATCTAGTTACTCAAAATGCAGGTAGTATCTTTACATGGATGAAGGATTCACTTATTCATGTGTCGAGATATTTAGTGCTTGTGTGTTTTATCCTTTGGATGTTTTGAGGCCAAATATGTAGACGGTGGTTTTCATGTATGTTGAGGTTTCAAACAATATTTTGAATAACCCAATGTGGTTTATTATAGGTCCACTAGGATAGATACCCTAAGAGGTGGGGTTTAATCAAGGTATGAAAAATTAAAACAATTTCCTCTTTTGATTATTATTTGGTTTTAGACAATACTCTATTCTCTCTATCATTCATGTTGCATATTTTAAATTATTATTAAATCATGCTCATGACACATCATTTTTTCTTGGTTCACTTGAAATGTGCTACGTCCAAGGAGTATAGATCGGCGATGTGCTGATGTTTTCAATCCACTATATGCACACAGATTTTGACAAGATTGGAGTGGACTCACTATCCCTCTAGGTTTACAACCAATAAAAATATTAGGTCACGCTGCTCTCTCAACTGAAGTGATCTCACTACTTCTTCCGATGATTCACTCATATTTTAATGGCTTTTAGGAACATTCATTATCTCTAATGAGTGGATACTTCAATGTAAGTAGATGATATGCTGAAATCCAAATTTCATCCATATACGAATAATTGTTTTCCACTGATTATTGGGAATCATCTTTTATAAATACCTTCATAAAGGACCCAACATTGAAAATATCCTAATTTTGGGAAGCACAAAAAATCATTAACAAAGTCCCTACCTCTTTGAAAAGACCACGGCTTTATAGAGCACCCTGATTCATAAAGTACACAGCTTCATAGAGCACAATCCTTCATAATTCTCAATCCTTCGCAGATCATAGTCCGTTACAGAGTTGAAGTCATCGCAAAGTGACTTCCTTCACAATGCTCTTGGGGATAACATGGAACACACCACATTCACAGAGCTATATTAGTCATCGTGAATCTCCTTTCAATCACGAATCACACTACCACTGTGAACAAACATCATGATTTGGGAGGGAAAAAAAATTCATGGAAAACTCTCTACATCTTTAGAGGGGGTCGAGGAATATTTATATGTGATTCCACCATCTTTTGAACCATTCACACGTATTCAATGCCAATTCATCACAAATGGTAATGCACTGAAATTACGTCCAAAATAATCTCTATATCGGGAAGAACCATGGGTGTTTTTGGATCATGGAGATATTTGTAATCGCAGATCATTACATCAAATTCTTTCTACCACCACAGCAAAGAATCGCCACAACGCTCTTCACCTCTGTTGTTCGTGAAGCTCGTCGTTATCGCAAGAACACCATCAAAAGTCTTCATGTCCAGGTGAAATCCACGTCAACATTCACATATTTTCAAAACTCATGCCATTTCCATATTTTGATGATATCTTCATGGAAATCCACATTTCCGGATGCTCCTCAAATCACAAATTTTAGACCCCAAAAATTTGTAAAACACGGGAAAATGGTGCCACCTTTTTTTTGTTCTTTGTACGGCCTCTAGATCATATTTTCCATTGTCATGGCTATTTTTAAAAATTGATTTTCAAAATTATATATGGGATTTGAAAATTCACAATGAACACTTACACTATCAATAATGAAAGCCAACCTAAAAAAGATACAATGTTACCTTTATGTATTTTTTCCAATAGTTTATCCCTGAGATGTTTCTTACATGGTGATTGTTCGGACCCCTATTTCTTCTCAGTTTTGTTTTGATTTCATGAGGGTGGGAACAGTTTGAGTGGTATTTGACATAATGGACCAGAAATCACATCTTCATTACCTAGTCAAAATATATTATTTCATGTGTTTATGGGGGGATGGTAAGTCATTTCTATATTTTTTCAAAATTCTAGTTTTTCCATTGATAGGAGGAGTTGATGACTCGGAATCCATATCTCACTGTCGATGAGTTAGGATGTCTGTAGGTTGAGGATTATGTAGGTCTGTGGGTTGGTAGTTTGGGGAATTTTTTGTCTGAGGAGTTGTTAGATTGATACATAGATTGGAATTGAGTTAGTTAGTGGAGAATGTGAGTTGCATAAAAGAGTGGAGTATGTCAGTGGAATAACTGAGTGGATTCAGTGAGATATGTTGGTGAGTCACAATCTATAGGTAACATTATTTACTTCTATTTATGAGTCTATTTGATGATGCATTTTATTTAGTCGGGCATTAGTGACTCACATTCAGTGACTCATGTTTGTGACTCGCCCGTCGTTGAGTCATCTATAATTTTTTCTAGTTTTTATAGTTTCTCCCATCTAATGTTTTATTTGATTTTAATATAGTATAATGGGGTTTTTAGTATTTATAAGAGATTTTGAAGTGATACAAATTATATATTTATTATCGTAACTCTATAGGGAATTTCAAATAGTCAAACTGAGTAGTCATTACCACGATCTGACCATAACATCCCTTGATAGTATTTCACATCCATTGATATAGGATTTGGAATTCCTAAAATCTGAGATCATCTCTTCCTTTAACCATTGTGTTTTCTTTTTGTGGACCTAAATTATTTCAACCGTGAAGAGTCATATTTGTGATGCAACTGCTAACCCATTTTAATCCTTGGACTTTCTCTGGAATATTTCGCATCCCATTAACATTGTTGAAAGGAGGAAAGGATGATTGTTTATTGTCCAAAGTAGGGATTTTTTTATCTCTCATTTATTGGTGTATCTTACGGGGTGGGTGTAATAATATCACCATGTGAGTATAGTTGGAGAAAAATTTATTGATGATAATAAGAAGTAAAAACTGACGAGATGTGAATATGATCGTTATCAAATTGTTTTATATGTTATCCTTGAACCATGTTGTGTTTTAAGGGTTCAATGCCTTATGAAATTCATTTTCAATGGTGGTCTCTGCTTTGGAACCTATTACATTGTGAATACTTGTTTTTGAGACACCGTGAATGACGTAATGATTATGAAATCTATTAACTATATATATTTGGGTATATAAAAGGATTCATTAGGATATATATTTTTCTATAATACCCCATATTTTATCATGAGGAATTAAAACATGAGTTTTTTATAATTCTAAATAGACCTTAACTTTTGGGTGCTGATATGTGTGTTGTGTGGTTTTCTTCATCCTTCAATTTTTATTGTTCATGTGGTGCATTGGCTGGGAGTGTGGTTATGTGTGTTGGTTGGTTCAAGTGGTGTATTGTAATCAAAGGTTGAGGGATTGGTTAATTGAGGAATAGATGAACTTGTTATGCAGTGGGACTACATCTAAGTTGTGTTTGGGTGGTGGGTATTCATTTTATGGTAGTGTTATGTTGATGTTTTGTGTGTGCAGGGTGTGGTGTTGTTATGTAATGGGGCTGCCATGTGTGATTGTGATGAGGTGTGTTGGAAGATTTAATTATCTAAAGGATGGAAAGGGTGGAATGGAATCGAAGAATGGTGGTTGGGTTGTCATGGAAAATATTGTGTGAGGTGGGAATACAAGCTGGTTGAGTTTTGATTCCTTTGCATTATGGGGCGATTTTTGTGTAGTAGGGTTAACAATGAGGGTTTTTGAGGAATTATTTTGAATAATGATGGCGTTAACGTGCATGTTTATTTCACCCCATGTTTCCAGAAACCATTATATGTTATCTATGTGTTAGATTTGGAACTTTTACCTTCCCTCTTAATTAATTGTATGGATTTTGTACTGGTTGGTATGTTTTCATTTCCTTAAAACGTGTGACGTTTTCTGTAGTTCACTTGGTAGGGATGGAAGAAATATATAATAATTTGATAATTATGAATGAAAATTGGATAGTCAAACTGAAAGGGGTATTTTTTCTTGGTTTCTTTTGAAGTGGCATTCATTTAACGAAATTGGAAGTAACTACCATTTGTTCTGAGACATGCATTAGAGGTGGAAACCATGGAATTTGTAATGGGGTTGGTAGTTTGTTTTGATAAATCATTAGTTGCGATGAGTTTTTTGTACCTATATATAATTATTTGTAGTTCCTTTTATTTTTTGTATGCACCTCACATTTTTTGAGAACTACATGTCGAACAACCCATTGTTATGGGTGAGTTTGTCATTTCCCACCATTCTAATGGGAGGATTAATTACTAGTTAAAGGATATTATCTTCTCTATTGTCTATGAATTGGTCGCCATAGACACTTTCGTCATGTTGTTGTATGATTTTGAGGCCCATGTGTCTACGGGAAATGCATGCTTTCCCAAGTTTCTTCAAGATGAAGATATGGTTTTGTGGTCCAGGTGTCTACAGGTAGGAAAGTGATGTGTTTGAGGCACAAGTCCTTACGAGTGGGATCTAGAATGCAGCCTATGTGTGTGTGGGTATGTTTTGATAACGGGCCTTGTGGAAGAGAGTGGTAGTATCATGACATTTTCCATTAGGGACAAGCAGTTAACCTGTGGGAAGTGGTGTGGGGAACCCAAATGGAGGTGTGCATACTATTTTAATATACATGAAATTATTTATTTTGTGAGAATTCCTTGGTTATTTTTGGGTTGATAGTATATCTTGTTAAATGATTTTGAGTATAATCGGTTTTCTCATAGTTGCATTAGAATTCTTCTCTAAATTATTTATGGGTGGCTTTGGCTTTTCATACTGTGTATACTTGTTTTCTAACCCAATTTATATTAAAAAATGTTCAGGATTCAATGGGGATTACATTGACCATGATAGACCATTATAGTTTTGAAATAGGGGGTGGTTGTGGTGTCAATGGTTATATTTATTTGGGTGCATATTTTGATTTTTTCCTTGTATTTATAGAAGTTTTACATTAAAAATGCATGTGGGGTAGATATTAAGTTCATCTTCATATATTCACATGAGTTTTTTTCTAATTAAATATTGTTATATCAAAACAATTCTTACTATAAAAGTTAAATTCATCCTTTTTGTGAGATATATATACCCTTGGTGTTTGTCACCACCTCAGGGCATGTTGTAGGAGGGACTTGTGGGTCAATATCTCTTTTTCATCATCACGAACTATGGTCATCACCATTTTCCATTACTCACTTCATCATGACGAAGGAGGGTCGTGACATTTTATGAACCCAAATTGTTTTTCTTGGATTATGATATGATAACTCTTTTAGGAACATAGGAAACATATATATCTAATTTAAATTCTATGATTTTTTGGATCAAAATTATATATCTCACTAATGAATTGTGTAAATATGTAAATCTAATAATATAAATAGAAATGTAATGGGGATTAAACAAATATCATTAAGGGATTCTATTCCCAAAGTTAGAACGGGTAGTCAATTTCATCTAGTATGATGGAATGTGGTGTAAACAAAATCCACTTTGATTGTCTTGGTGGAAATCCATGAATACTATGGAAATTATTTTATTTGATTATTTGTAGGCCAAAAATCAAAAAAAAATTACAATATAATGTTATCATGGATCATATAATTTGATTTATATATTATTATTACCTTATAAAATACTAAAAATTATTTCCGGACTCATGATTTTGATGAGTTATAGTAATGGTATAATTTTAAAAGGATATTTTCATCTTCTCATACACATGTTATCTTGTTATTCTTATATAGTCATTTATATCTTACTTTTTTTACCATAATTGATTATGTATGATCACGGATTATTTTTTTCCCATACATATGATATGAAGTAAAATTGTTAGTATAAAAATTATAAGAATGGATCATGTTGAAAATAATTGAGTTTGATATAATGTGTGTCATATATGAACACAATTTTAATGTGTAAATTATTACACAATAAGAGTCCTATAAGATTATAATATATATTGTTAATAATTTTTTTAATATTTATACAATAAGATGTAAAAAAATATATATATGAAATTATAGGTTCACTATAGTTTGTATCTAAGAACGTTTTTGTTGTCTTTAGAATCAAGGATTATAAAACATTCATGGGACCCCAACGAATAATCTTAATTATAGGAGAAAATCCAATGTTATAGTAATGAATGTATTTTGTTTTTCCTTGTAATGAATCACAATATCAATATTTTAAGTGGTCATTGAACATTCCTAGATGAATCTACTGGTTATTGCCCCAAAAATAGATAGTTGAGTAAATCTCATCCATCATTTAAGTTTAGGGTGAGTATGCCATTACTATGCACCTAGTTTTACAATACCATGGTATATTCAATTGTTAATTCCAAATTTCATACAATCCATTATAAAGGCATTGAATAGTTAATAACCTTGTATAACATCGTTTTTAAATAAAAAGGGTAATATCTTGAAAATATTTTGTCATGATCATCAAATAATATGAATTATTTTTCATTATTATTTGACTTCTTACTACAAATATTTTTTCTCACAATATAAATTTTGGATTTATTCAATGTTTGTAACCAATAGGATTTATTTTAATACTGAATGTATTTCCAATGGAATGAATGACCTCATTGAATAGAAAATTAAATGGGAGATAAATTGTGATTCATTGTGATTATTCCTAATTTGTAATCACATTCTGTGATTGTACATATTTATATTGGTTAGATTCTAGATACACATTATATTACAATTGTTGAGTTTTATAAAGACCATAATGGAAAGTCGGATAGTCTTCTACATAAAAAGCATTTTAGAATATTTACTCAATGTAGTGTCACAATAGAATAATATACTTTTTATATGAGGAAAATAACTGCATAGGGAATGAAATTGTCATGGTTAAATTAATAGATCAATTGAAGGAAATTAATTTTATCAAATGGTTACATTTATTGTTCATTATCTTATTTATATCGAACATGTTCATTATTCGGGATAATGATGTAATCTACGTGTTAACACTGATGTAACGGACTCATAAATTCTATTCTAGTAATTTTCGTGACATTAACGAATTGTTTATATATTATAATATCATAATTATGATATAATATATGTATATTAATTCTATTCAAGTTATGAGAATCAGAAAAAATATTAGGACTGGTCAAGATTAATTTTCAATTATGGATTTAAAAACAAATTTTGTATGAAAAAAATAAATAACAAAATTGTATTATTGTGAATGTGATAAATATTATTTGTGAAAAAGAGATTATTTAAGTTCATGATAATAATTGGATCGTTTTGGGTACCTTGAAATTTTTTTGGGATTGGATAAATAAGTAACATATGTTATTCTTGATGAAGATTATTTAATTCTTTGGGATTATAAAATATATTAATTTATTAGTTTTTTAATTTCATTTGCAATGGTTATGTTAATTTTTTCATGAATATATGTTGTCATTTGTGGTCAACATATCTGTTATGGATACCTCACAGGATTATATTTTTATGCTTCATCATATATTCTAAAAGATATATTACACTATGTTATTCAAAGTGATTGGATATTGAATTGGCTTGAAGCATTGTCTATTTATTAAAGAAAATACACAATTATATATTAAATAATCCTTTGATTTAATTTATCATTTGATGTTATGTTAATTTTATAGTTGAATATGGATAATCTTTTTGGAGGGAAGCTGATTAATTGATAATGTGATGTTTACAGTGATATAAATCACTAATTTAAGGGTTAACATTCACATTACTATCTAAATTTTATTCTATATTATCATTTTAATGTTAAATATATTGTAACATTATTTGGGTAATTATCATAGTGATTAGCTATATTTTTTAATATTCTTTATTATGTTGAGGTATATTAAACATTTATGTTAGACATGTGGTTTAACATGAATAATTTATTTAGAAGAATGAAAATACATTTTTGAGGTATATTATTTAATATATGAGATAACCTACGAGGATAAATAATTATTTAATTATAATGATATTAATGTAATTTTTAATTCAGTGACAATTATATGTAGAATTATTTATGATGAAACATTATTTTTATTGGGTAAATTTCATAGTACAACATATTACCTAATCACCTAAAAACCTATATATTATAGATATTAATTTAACATATGATTCCCATATTCTTAATTTTGATAAATATTAGTAGGGATACATTCTTTTATTTTATGGAATATGTGACATGGTAGAAGATGACATTAGAGATTAATGCCCAGAAACTCGTCCTAAATACTTATTGCTTGTAGAAAATATTATATTTTTCTTGGAATGTATTAATGGATGAAAATATTCATTCCATGTAAGTATATTTATTTATTTTCATAGACTATATAGTAAATGAATTCCTCAACTCCAATATAATTATATTGAAAAAAAATTATTTTCATTTTATGGTAATTTCATTCTATCAATGGTATTCATCAATCCTTATTTATTTGTTTTTTTAGGTAATTAATTTTTCCATTATGATTTTATATCTTATTTTAATGATCTATGTCACACTCCATCATTATTCATGCATTTCATTTTGCATCCATTTCCACTTTTTATCTTCGCATTAATGTTTAATAATTTTGAATCCCAATTATGTGATTATTCAATATTACGTTCATATTTTCATTTCAATATTTTTCAATGGTATTTTTTATAAAAAATTAAATTTTGAATTTCGTATAATAAAATTTCAAATGAAATACCACATTATATAATGTAATGTTTCAATTTTTGAGGAGAAATTTATGTAGGTGTAGAATATAACAACCCTTGAAATTAAATCAACACTATGTTTCGTAACTTTAATAGTAGGAAAGAAATGTATTCATGAACCAAAAGAATTATTATTCAAATACGATCATACAAAAGTTCATGATTATTTGTTGGTAATGATAATGAGTTTCATAATTATAATATATATATAAATGTCATACTAAATTAAAATTTGTTGAATAATTTTGAGGAAATAATTATTAATTTTTTTGAGTAAAGTTATATTATGATTCAATAATATGTTTCCCTTGTTAAGATTTTTTATTTTTTGTCTTAAAACATTATAATAAAAATTTAAAACATTTAATAAATGTTAATTATAAAATGAAATCTATTTTTTGAAATCAACATATCCATTTCATGCTTCTTTTTATGTTAGTATGCAAAAAACATTATTCTTGGAATCAGAAACCCCATATATTGCTAGTAACCAGGAAATTTACCTTCTTTAAAAAGGAATGATATTTGTAGAAATTTTCTTCATTGATTCCAAGGGACTAACATTATTCAAAAGGATATGAGGTTGTACTAATCAGACCATTTTTCTGGGAATTTATCTATACAATGGGATTTTATAATAGATTTAATTCATATCCCAGAATCCTTTATATAACATAACATAAATTAGGTTACCATTAAATTTTGTAATTTTTTCATTTATAAATATGAGGTTAACTATCAATATATATCAATGATTGCCTATTAATAGAACCATACACATATATATGATTTTCTCTGTTGAGATATCCAACTATATGTATCAAATGTTGTATATCCAATAATTTTACCCACCTATTGATTCACTATTTTAAATTATATTGATTTTAACCCCATAATTGGCCACTCTAGATTTTATTTACATCCACCGAGATGGTTAGAGTTTAGATGTCAAGATCGATCCCATGATAAGAGCTTCTAACATATCATATTAAAGGGAACTAACACCCACATAGTTCAGTTCACATAACATGTGTTGACACTACATAAGAATACAAAAATATTGTCAAGATGACACCGACTATTTCAAAATTCCAAGACAATGATAGATTAATCAAAAAGAAAGACAATGTTTCAAAATTCCAGTGCGGCAGACCTACCCGCCCAACCATCATGGGAGACCTACATGGTAGTGTAATTTCATTACCCATACGCCACAAACCTGCATGATGGAACTGCGCTATGGACCTCCACCGAAGAACTCCCCTCAACCAGCCCCCTCCTTAAATATTAATATGACCCTTTTCTACCCATTTTAGGGACAAAAAAGGTGAATGACACATAGAGATCCCATTGTGTAGCTCATTCTCCAAGATCACTCAAATTGTCTTAGGTAGCTATCTAAAAGCATGAGAGAAGAGGAAATTTGATGTTATATGCATGCTTTTAGTGTCTTTCCCAATTGAGTTCTTTTATAGTAAAGGGTCCTATATGTGAAGAATTTTTTCAATCATCATAATGGCTTACTCGGGACAGTTGTGCGGTTTTTCTACTCATCGTACCTATGCGAGGTACCAACGCGGCGTACCTATGGGTAGTACCTAAGTGAAATAGTTGTGTATAAGGCATATATAACAATATAATTTCCCAATTTACGGCCACTCAGGTAGGGTATCTCCTCCTTGGTTACATTACCAGAAAGGAATTATATTGAATCTTCCACCAAAACCACCTGACTTATCAATCCTTTGGAAAATTAACATTAGTCTGTCTTTTATTTGGTTTTGTATATCTTTAGTTAGAGGATTCTCACATTTGTTTCACTATAGGGTTAAAATTCATGGAGTTTCTTTTGGTTTGTATATAAGCACAGTCAGATGGACCATTCTCCAAGGAACAATGACTGGATGTTCCCAGTTTCAAGGATTTTGGTTTGGGATCACACATCCCCTTCTAGTCTATTGGACTCGGATCCTCAAGTCTCTTGTAGGGAAGTCATGGTCACGCATTCTATTACGTTCATGTAAAGGAGAATTCTCCTTCCCCTGTAGAGAACCATTAGGGAAGCTATACGGGTGTAAGCTCTTAACCATTCAAGTAGATGGTTTCTGTCATTCTCCTCTATACTTCCTTCACCTTCACTCCTTACTTTTATTGGACCCTTGTCCAATGTAATGAGAACATTGGGAAGGCTCTCCACCTCTCCATATTCTTTGGTCGACTCAACCACATCCACCTTTTTCATTGTAGGTGTGCCCTCTTCCACCAGCAAGGAGGAAATGTGTGGGTTCCATTGTGGAATGTTTAGCATCCTATTGTTTCTCAAACCAAGCATTACTCATGTGGCCATGAGATTTGTCATTATAAAAAAATCACAACCACTTGAGGTATGAGATGACTTATTACAATCGAATAAAAGATATTTAGGAATCCTACTTCAAGTCATGAGTTCAAAATGGTTCCCTTACAAAAGGGTTTAGCCAATATTTTCCCCTCCAATGGGAGACTCTTATGCATAAGCCCCAACACAATGACTGAACTACGAGAACATTGATTCCCACCCAAATTAGGATATATACGAATCATTCATCAGTGATCATGCTCACTGTATATCCTCTTTAAGAATCTAAATGAAATTCCATTAATTTGGGAATCCTCGTTAGGAATAAGAACCAAATTAAACACCCAATTTATAAAGTCATCATTTTTTGGATGTAATCTCTAACTAATTTTTCTCAAAGGACTACACTCTCTTATGAATCTCATTGAACTACACATGCTTCAATTCTAATAAACTTGGGATACGTAGGAACCCTCATTGAGTTTCAATCCAATCACACTATCATGATATAAACACACATTTATAATTTTATAGAGGATGTGTTATTCCTTGAAATTATTTAGATATATTGTTGGAAAAAATGTGTTTACTCTGGAATAAATCAATAATAATATCATCATATAGATATATATTTATTAGTATAATTATTTATTTTTCAATGTTTACAATGCTAGTAAATTATTATATTTTGAATCATGATGCATTCATTAACTCAATTTGTAATCATAAATTGTTATCATGGTAAATATATGAGATTCAAAAGTTGGTCAGAGTAAGAGTGAAGAAGGAGAATATAGTGGATGTGAATTATAGGAATCCGATGATGCTGGTTTTCCTATTCCTCCCAAACATGGGGATGTGAAATTTTCCTCACATTTAGTTCCTCACATTTAGTTCTCTTATCTAAGGAGACCTGGGGTTTTAAGGATTTAGATGAATAAGGTTATGTTAATGGATCCAGATCATCATATATGGTATCATAATGAGTAATATCTATCCACATAACAACATCATTTCAAATGTTTTAGTGATAATAGTGCACCTATATGGAGAATGTATCATCCATCGAAATCGTGGACGTGCTTTATGAATAGGAGAATTATTTTCATTATATATTTATATATATTCTACTATTTTTATCTCCTTGAAAGCGTAAACCAAGATGGTATGACTATATCTAGAAGAGAGGGATTATTTCTTTAATATCATTAATTATATAATTAAATATTCATCCCATTTATGAGAAATGTTTGTGAAAAGGGATGAATAAATTGATTCCACTATAGAGGTTGGGAAATTACATTTCATAACATTATCCTTCACTATTATTAAAACCCTAAATCTTCACTAGTTTTTATGGTGGATTGATTAGAACCTTTCGTAATTCATTCTGTGTGATATATATTTGAGATGGTTGTTGGGCTAGACAATTCTATTTATGAATGGGTCCAGGAATAAGAATCTTTAGAGGTTCCGGGGTGCTTCAATGGTTATCTGGTTGTTCCAATCTCTGTGCAAGAATTCACTGAGGCCTCTTCAATGTTCTCCAACGCACGGGTTTCAAGATTCATGCAGCGTCGACCCTCGATTGAAGAGTTTGACAGGGATGTTAACGAGTTTTGGGGGTTGAATCGTAGGGCAGTCATCGAGATCTTGGGTCTGATGCAGTTCTTGATATGCTTTGATGATGAGGAGGACTTGATCCATGCCTGGTCCAGAGTAAGTCTATCCTTACGTGGGGAGAGCTTTCATCTCTTTCGTTGGTCGTTCGACCTACATATGAATAGAGATCCTCCCACCTCGGTGATTTGGATTCAATTATCGGGCCTCCCACTTCCCTTTTAGAATATCGGTCTTCTTCGGTCGGCAGGACATTCTCTGGGTCATTTCCTATGTTGCGATCAACGTACGACGAGCCTCAATTATCCAATGGATGCTCGACTGTGCGTTGAAATGGACACCTCCAAGGCACCGCCTGAGCTTTTCTGGATTGTTGCGGAAGGTGAATATAGATATACCCAAGTAATAAGGTATGAAACTTGGAGCCATTTCTATAATTTCTGTTACAGAAAGGAACATTGCAACACTGATTGTCGCAAGAGGAAGAATTTTTCTTCTCCCTACGTTAATGAGCATTCTGAACCGGTTGTCCGCTATGAAGAGAATAACCCAGGTGATATTTCTGGTGGAAGATGCAAGAAGGTTGGTGCGTCTGAGAAAACCAGTGGGAAGGTGCAGACCTTACTGCCCTCTAAGGTGCCTGCCCCTACTTCTCCTGATGTGGTGATTCCTATTTCACTGGGGGCTAGCAGGGATGTCCTGAAGGAATCCTCACTGAATGAATCAAGGGTAAGAATTCCTAATGATTTCTCACGACTTAAAAGCGATATTGGTTTACCTCGGTCTGGTGATTTAGGGGAGGATTCAAAGGCCTGCTCCACTGGGATTGAGAACCTGGAAGGGGAGGGTGAGCAGGGCTGGCAGAATGAAAAAACCTGCATGAAAGAGGTCAATGGGTGTTATCCAAATGTGATCTGTGAAGAGATGATGGTCACTATGAAGTCACACTAGGATTTGGAAGTGGGAAGTGAGCTACTGGATAGCTACAGGCCTCTACTCTGTCTAAACAATCTTCTTCTCCGTTGAATAATGAAACTGTATGAGGCTGTTCAAGCATACTGTACAAAAACAGCTTTGATGTGCTGGTGAGAAACATGATCTAGTTAACAGGATGGAGGGAGAACATCCATGTCTGGGTGGAGATGCTATTGATGTCAACCCATCGTATGATGTCCTGGTAACCCCTACTCCAAAATTCTCAGAGATAGGGATTTGAATGGGATGTGAAAAAGGAGAATGTTGCTCCAAGAGCCTCGTATAGTGACATCACGAAAAATGGATGAAAAAAGACCCTGACTAAAGATGTGAGCTACAACACTCCATCCAAAAGACGGATGAGGAAGGACTACTCTGATCATCCGAAGCCCATGGAAACCAGATCTACCAAAAGTTCGAGAAGAGTGTCCACCCATTTGATGGACAATGAACTTAGTAGCAAACGTCCACCAAAGGAGAAAATGTCCAAGGAAATGCTCTAAAAGAAAATGATGTATCTTGAGATGATGCGGAAGTACGATTCTTCTGAATGGGAGTCAGGTGAGCCTGACGAAGAGAGATTTGACCACGGTGACATGGATGGGGAGAAGGATGAGTATGGGTTTGATGTAATGTAATGATGCATTTTGTCTATTACTTTTATCTGCAATCTTTTTTCTTAATAAATTTGTGGGACCAGGCTTTCTCCTGGTTCAGAATTTCCTGGTATATTTTGTATTTATATAAAAATTATGTAAAAAAGGGGCGTTTTGGGGATATATGAGTCATATGAGGAGCCAAGGGAAACATGCGAGATCATACTACTTCTAATTCCCATGTTTTTAGCTCATCATGTTGAAATGACCACTACAATTTTATGAAGGGGGGATCAGTGCTTTCTCATCTATTTAGTGACCATTTACATCGTTCCTCTATAAAAATAATCATGGAGGAAACGACAACTCATGTTCTAGGTGGTTTGGGGAAAACTATCACTCTGTGCTCATTGAATTTTGTTCTTGTGGGCTTGATGTCTTTCAGGGAAATCACAGTGGTTACGATTTTATCAAATCAAGACAATTTTACATCCATGTCCCTAGAAGGATTTAATTTCATCGAGAATTCACTAAGATACCTATTCATTTTCAAACTATATTAATTTTGTTATAAACCACATGAAAATGAAAAACATGGTACACTTGTATTATGGATGTTTTTTGTTTTTTCTCAAATTGTTGGAATATAATACAGTACGGTTGTGGATGTGTCAATGATAACCATTGCCGTCAGTTACCTAGTGGGTGAATTTGAATCTCAATTCCCCATGACTCTATAATCTCCTCAATACGATGAACTTATAAAATTTAATATCTATTTTAGGGGAATCAATGATTTTATATAATGTTAAAGATTTTTTCAACCCACAATACGTGTTGGTTTGAAGATATTAAACTATCATATAGTCAAAATCATCTAAAAATTATTATGATATATACAATCTATTTTATCTATTTCTGGAATATGTTTTTACTTTATATAGTGAATTTATAGTGGATCATTAAACAATCATCATTAATTCATCGAATGAAAATGATATGGGGAGACATAAAGACTCAACATTCATATAACTAAAATCAATTTTCCCAAAAAAAATTTATTTTTCTTCACATTTTCTATTTTCTTAGTCATTATGTGTTGGACTACCAAACCATAAACAACAAGGGGAAAGTGGTTGTCACATTTCAATAGAGGATTAATATGCTATAATAAAAACAAGAAACTATATATTTCATGTCCTATTTTATCATGAAATGTAATATCCTATGTGGTGATGATTTTGAGCAAGATAATGTGAATTCATGAAGATACAATTGATTTAATGAACAAAGAACATTGTTGGAATGAATCTGTAAAGAGTTAGATTGGGTCAGTAGTGAGTTGGATCAACTCAACCGATAATGAAATCCTATTAATGGGAGGAATGATGAGGATAAATGGTTGGTACAAGAGTAAAAAAGGCATTTCAAAATTCCACTAATAAGGAATATGTTATGTGGGATAATATTGAGGTAGAGTATTCATCAATGTATTAATTGTGCCATGCCAAGGGAGATTCTGATCGAGTCATGGTTCAACTCAGTCAATTCACTATGAATATTTTGTAACTATATTTTTTCATATGTAAGAGAGACAATAGATTATTGAAATTCTCTGTATCCTAGTATTAGATGAATAAATTACAACCTAATCATAGTAAGTTATTTTAATTTCATCCCCAATCAATCATTATCTCATAATAACATTCATGGATTCTATAGGATTCCATGGGATATTCCAGATCATTTAACCTCCAAATAAAAATCCATGACGTTATTATGAATAATTTAGTTATAATTAATTTATATTCTTCATTATATGTTGTTCACTTAGGGGTATAGGTATAATAACCATTTCCATAAAACAATAATTGGAATTTTTAAATCAATGTTCTTTTTTTTATTTGTAAATATTTTTATTATGAATATCAAAACACACATTTAATAAACTAATATAAATCATGATATTTCTTTTTCCTAGGCCATGGGTTATAACAAGAAAAATGTGATTGTTTCTATGGGATTATGGTTGACCCCACATGATTTTGTAATTATGTATTTCTACCTAAACATTTTAAAAAGACCAATACAACTATGACACATCATGTGAGAATAGTTCTATAATCATTTGTGTATGGATGATTAAGGTTATAGGTTACTGTAATGGGGTTTTTAGTCATAGCATATTGAAATAGGAAATGGACATTATGAATGGACACATACCATATTCGAAGCATACCATCCATTAAAATGTTTTTAGGGTGTAATGAAGTAGGAGTGCCTTATCCTTAGAATAAAATTCCACTTTTTAATGAGACACATTTTTGGAATACATTTGGTTGATCCATAATGTCCGTAGTATGAAAATTAATAAAAATATTCCATAAAATACTAGTATCATTCTTTCGGATAACAATGGATGGTGTCTGTGGATTTTATTTTTATTAAAAAAAATAATGTGTGATATGTAGATATAAGATGGATTGAAATCGTGATAATAGAATTCAGAGCCTCGACTCCAGGAATGGGTATATGTACTCCCATTTGGATCATTAAACAAAATATTTCCTGATTAAAAAAAGTATTTCCTATCATGAATTTAGATCATGCGTATGGACGAGGGGGGTTTTGTGTACCATCATATAAAAGTAATGTTGTGGGATATATGGGTCAGTACATATCTCTTAGTGTAATGTATAAATCCATATGTTGTTTTAAGAATGTTCCTCACATAGATCAAGCACATGTGTAATGTATGGAGTGATACATGATTTAGGACACCCTATGCTTTCTAATATAATATATGATAGTACTATCTAATCCCTTGAATAATGGAATGGATTATATATAAATATTGGATTAATCCTATAGAACATTTAATCCCATATGATTGATCCCTACTGTAAGATACATGATGAAATTAGGGGGATATTCAAAAAATATTATAAATTATTATCATGGTTTTCTTGACATGCTAAACCATATTATGTTCCAATGTTTGTAATTGTATTGTATATAAAATAGTCCATCATCATGTAGACTTAATTTTTGGGAAATTATAAACCATTATCTTGGAGACCTATTATATGATGAAATGACATAGCATAAATATGTAGTGATTTACCACAATACATTTATTAAAATAGGATTTTTTTTGTAATTTTTTAGCTACTACATATTAAATAGTGAATTCCATTTGGTATTAATATACCTTTAGATTGAGGGACACCATTGGAGAACTCATTTTGAAGATTCGTGTTAGGAATATTATTTACATTAAAAATAAAAGTTTCCAAAATATATAGATACACTTGATACTTCTAATATCCAATGAAATAATATGTGGATCTAAAAATCTCATGAAATAGAGAATAATTTATAAATGGTATGTGTCCATATTGTTGGGGATAGAATTTAGGGTAGCTTTTTTAAGGTATGAGAAATACATATATAGATCTAATTCCGATGTAAGGAAGCAAAGTTACCTCTATTCATGAGTTCATAAATGATGGAACTATTATTGGAATATGTTTCCATATTTGGGGGAATGTGGAGGAGATTGGTTTTTTCTGCATATCATAGAATAGTTAATGTAGGAATTTATATAGATCTTATTAGAGTGATAATGAGTCAAAAAATTGTTCTTTGGTGAACTTTCCTTTATATTTTGTTCTTATATGAGTTGAGTTATGTTTTAACAATTAATGGTCAGAATCAGAAATAGTATTCAGGCATCAATATATATAATTTGGGTTAACTATAAATCCACATATAGAACATTAAAATATAACCAATGTGGTTGTAGACCCGCCCCAAAAATAGGGGCCTTCAATAGAGGCCCAAGTATCATGTAGTTTACATTGCATGATTGGTATGATACCAATGTACTTTAATTTCTTATTTGGAAAAGGTTATAAATACTTTTATAAATCATTTGGTGAGGATAAGGTGTAATAAATTAAAATTAGATATGAAATGTTTGTTTCCCTATAGTTTAACATCATGTAACTATGACATAATATTTCTATTTTATAAGTTTATACAACTATGAATTAGTTGGTGAGGTTGTATATACTTTTTTGTTAGGGGAAAACCTAACATGAATGGAGATAATAAATTACATTAAATAACATCTTAGAGACGTGTCAATATTGTTTAATTTTATAAATAATTTATAGATTAGAATCTATAGTTTGTCTTTATGCATCATTGAAAAAATATGTTCCTTTTAATGAAATACATCCCTAACTAGTCGTTCCCTTTTATGATGTATGATAAGGATCAATAGTCAATTTTAGTTGTGGCTATACCTAACCATGTCAACTAGATTAATTAAAAAAAATCTAATCCTAGAATTGTTATTCTTGATGGGATAAATAATATAAAATGACGATTTTCACAAATTGAAAAAAATCCAATATAGTGTCATTTTTGTAACATAGCACAAGAATTTTCATTCCATATTGGTCTAGATAGGATTGCGCATACATTTCCAAGGTGTTAATATGGGTGGTTTTGAAATATCAAATCGGGGTCCTAGATCTATTGAAATAAAATGGTACATATTTGTATAGAATAACCATAGATAGTATTCAAATAAATGTTTTAGTTATGATGTAATGAGACCACTTGACGAATACAATATTTTCTCCTATGAGAAAATATTCCCCTATATGACCAGCCACATTGGGGGAGTAAATTAAAAAAAATCCATGTTGGGCATTGTATTCATAGTAAAAATAGTGGTTTCCAGTAGTTTTGGATAATATTGTCACTAGTATCCCAATACTGCTTTTGGAATACCAAAATTCTTGACACATAAAGTTTGATTTGATGATGGAATAAGCCCATTTTTGTGAAAATAAATTTGATCTGAGTTTCCCAAGAAAGGATGGATTGTTATATTCACATATCTAAAATAGATGTATTGGATGGTATTTTATTCAACAATGTTTTACTAAATTAGGGAACCGGTGATGGATTATCTTTTACAGGTTGGGGAAATTTGTGTGATATGGGACATTGATATCACGCTATTTATGAGATATCATGTTTGATATAAGTGTATCTACTAATCTCATTGGAGTGAATGTCAATTCACATGTAGTTCTAAAATGTTTTCTTTGATGAAAAATAATAACAAGAATAGTTCTTTTCTCAATAAGGAACAAAATAATTCAAATTCATACATATTGTTAAAGGGATACCAGCCATGTATATTTTTATTATATAAAATAATATAGGTATCAAGTATTATAACTTTATTTGAGATTTATGTTTTCCTAAAATTTAATATCATGAAATAAGTATTTTCAAATTCTTATTCATGTTTGTGTCATGTGGTAATAGAAAAATCTATTTAGTATAGTTCTATAAAATATTTAATAAAAAATGCATTGGATATGGAATAATACAAATACAATCCATGGTAATTAGTGAATATGGGCCCCTTGTGTAGACCTTATTGACTAAAATGGCCCTTCCCAAATTGTATCAATATTTGGAGTTTACATCCATGGTATCATTGGGGTCTGATTATCCCAAACTAGTTCTCCGTAAAAGAATGAAATGTGGAAACTTTCATAATTAAATGATCCATCTATTAACTATTTATGTACCTCTAAATAATGACCAATTTTATTTATTTTCACATTTAACTATTATAATTCTAATAACCACTTTTAAGATTCCACTTCGTTGGAGTGATGATAACAAGTGAAAATGAAATGTGATGGAAATTACACTTGAAATGGTTTGAATAATTCTTTCTTGTATACCAATGTATACAAGGATTCTTTTATCCCAGTACAAGATATTTTACATTAATCATTAGAGATATAATGAAGAATTCCTGGTCATGATTTCTTATCCATTTCCACCATTTTTTAGATTATGTTTGATAGGGTCTTGTTAATTTTTTTTATCTTTCTAGTCACAACTACATGACAGTGAAATAAATTGTAGAAATATATTATTTAATCTTCATACAAACTCATCAATTATGAAAAAGAAGAAATTGGTGTCGTTTCATTTCTATAATGTGTCAGTGACACCCAATCTGATGATGATATTTCAATATAAGAAATTTATTATCTAATTTATCAGTAATTATTTACGGTGTAATGCCTCAAAAAATTTGGAAATGAACTTAGTATAAGAAAAAACGATAATATACATCATATTAATTTCAATATGGTATATTAAAACCACTACCAACCAACATATATTTGTTGGATATTATTATCTGATATTTTACATCAAGTTTAGGGATTGATGTGTGGTGTTGGAATGAACATTAAAGGTTTGAATTGTTTTGGTTAATTGTGTGAAATCGTACACCATTGGAGGCCAAATATAGACAAGAATTCTAATTAGAAAAAAATTCATTGTTAATGTTTAATTGGATCCATTAAAACTAGTGTTTAATTCATGAATCATCACAATAGTCACTTCTCCATCATTACGAAAAAGAAGAACCTCACATAATCCTTTTTAATAGAGGAATTTATGGTGACTTGGGTGGGAAAAAAGTGTAAATTTGATATATCTTCATCTGATTGACTATTATCATTCTCCTTTGAATGAAATAAACCCATTATGGTGCTATTTAAATATGTTAATCATACAACCACATATTGGACCATCTCATTTAGGTATGGAACATGATTTATTGATCGCATGCATATTGTCACTATAAAATGGTGATACCATTATATATTTTAAAAATCTAATTACTATATCACCCTTGTGTTGATATTCCAAATAAATTGATGAATTATATAATTCACCATCATTTTAATTATGTGAGCATGGTTTGTGAGTTAATGTTTTCTCAAAGGGGACACTATTATCAACCTTAGTTCATAGTCATGTTACAAGATTAACTCATCTGTTCTGATAGTATAATCACTATTTATCAGCATGATATAAAAATATACATCACATTTAACCCTAAAGGGATAAAATATTATTTTTAGTTATAGTTATAGACCTATGACGAGGTCTCAATACTCAGCCCCATTTTTGGGTTATCCATCAAAATATAGGAGGAAATTAAATAGAACAACCAATGTTGCAGAGATAATAATGATCCCAAAAAACATTAATAAGTTTTCTATATTCCGCCATATTTTTTATAGTTATCAAGGAAGAACCATCAATATACACATCCCATTTGTAGGGAAATACAAGAAGATTCAAAATATATCATTTCGGGAAATTTTTTATTCAACGACATAAATTCCATACATGGATGTTTTGTCGGGAAATTTTCTACCCTATGGTCTTTTATTACTATATTGGGTATGAAATAAATTTCACCCTATATCAATATGAAATATAACCATGCCACAAACCAAGATCTTATAGGGACATTTATGATAATTTTATGAAGGTCATTATTTGAAAATAAATGGATCTCTTAATTCAATAAGTTTATTCATATTATTTAAATCATAAAATCAGTGGGAGGAAACTATTATCAATGTTTGAATATTGAGTCATCATTTTAAAAAAGATTAAACTATTATAACAGTGTCCCATCTCACATCCTGTGTCATTTATCAGCATTTAGAAAACATATAGTGATTTTAATAAAGATTTAGTTAAAAAAAATTGGATTTCTTTGATACGATGCTTCAAATCTAGTGGGCTTAAAAGATACTTCTTGACACTATGAATGGTTTTATGACAATCATTAGTCTATATAAATGTTACTCCATTATTAATTAGTTTTGTGATAGGATCAAACATTTTTTTCCTAGTTTTCTATAATGTGTTTAATGTTGGATATGCACCCCATATAGTCCTCTCATGTCACTATGGTCTGATGGAGTTAACATTCTAACGACAGGCTCAGTTTCCTCATTGTCAAAATCAATGTCATGATGGTGTACTATAAAGCCAAAATAATCATTGAGTTAACAATGAATCCACATTTCATGGGATTATTTTTAATGAATTGATTATTTGATTAGATATATAGTATGATTTCACCACTGGATTATCTTTATATAATTTAGTAGACTTTACTATAATGTGATAGAATATATGACGCATGGAATGTTGATAAATAACAACTAACAACAATGTTTTTCAATAAAAAAAGAATCACCCAATAATAGTATGTCCCATATGTTGACCAGAATGAAATGGCCTAATCATCATTTGGGGTAATATAGATTTGGTTGTATCCTGAACAATATTCCTTAAAATATATTTCTTAATATTCATCCTTTACATCAATCAAAATTTAGGTAATAAAATATACTAAATCATATTTTACAAAATTTCAATTGAGATCTCAGATGTCAATGTAGACTATGATATGAATATTCTTTCTTTTGACAGGGATAATAATGGATAGATATTTTATGTATTGAAATACCTGAATGGTGTTTCCCTTAGTGAATTTTTCAACATCATCATTGTATTTATTGTTATTATTTGGTTTATTTCTCTTGGATTACAACATTCATTCATGATTATCATTTGGAAGCCCCAAGCCCTAGGTGTCCATAGTAAGATGAAGGCCATGAATTTTAATATACATATAGGTTAACACATCTTAGTGATTTTATAGAAGGAGGTATACCCCTCTATATTACAATGGAGCATGGACTCAATGATCAATGTGTGTGGGTGGGTATTAATATATAGGAAAATTTATATGTCGGAGTTCCATGATGGTGGATGGAATTCATTTATTGAATGATGGAGGGTTTTTTATAAGTTGGTCATCATATTATTCATCTTCTTCATTCACACCAATACCGTGGGAAATGGTTGATAATGGAGACTCTTAATATCTAGGAAAATAATATCAATTTATATATATGAAAGATGGTGGAGTAGATCGTCATTACCAAATAATTGTATGACATATTCTTCTTACCCAACTAATTATGTCGGTGTCTAATAATGCTCTAGGAGGGATGGAATATACACAAGGGTGTTTTCACATTTGTGTAATGTATATAATTCCCCAAAATTTTTTGGCTCGATATAGGAAATTAATATCATCTACTTTGATGCAAAATAGGAAAATATGATTTGTGAATTTCACTTTTTTAATGGGAAATAAATACTCATCACCAATGCATCTAAACTGGAAAAGTGGTGTCATTTTGAGACTTTTCAGGGTATCAACTAGAGAAAATTAATTGGTCATGGGTATTTTTCCTTCCCTCTTGAAAAATATTTTGTATATATATTGTTATTATAAAATCTCAAATATAAAATTGTCTCCATAAAATGATTCTATATTTCAATTGAAATTATTTTTTTTCCATTAATGATATGATGAAGGGGTCACTACATATTGATGAATCCATGGACTTAAAAGAGGGATGGAAAATGTGGTACAGTAATGAATGTTAAAGAATTTAGAAGTTGACAAATGGTTTTTGAATTGAGTCATGATCATAATTCATATAATTGTATTTTTCCATAGTTTTCACATCCTTGAAGTGTTATAAGACAAGGGGAAATTTCCATTTACAATTCCCTAATCACTGAAGTGTTTATGATTGAATGATTTTAACCTCAGGTCCATTTTCATTGAAACCATTTTTGATGTTAGTGTAATATTTCCTTCAAGACACATATAAGGGTCTGTGTTTCCATTGCATAATAAGATCCATGTATTGCTATGTGAAAGAGATAATTTAGTGCAATTTCAATTAATTGATCACTTCTGGACAAACTTCTGCCGTGGTGACCTCAACATCAATGAATTAAGGGCCCAATGAATACTCTATAAGGACTAGTTTGAGGTTATATGATAAATTGATAGCATAAATTATTGAATTATTCTTCAAAATCATGGAATATTTCTACATGATATCAATTATTTTAAAAAAAAAATCTCATGAAAATGAGATATTAATCCTTATTGGATGCTTTAGGAGATAATTTTATTGGGGTTGGATGATATGGCCTTTGGATAGAATTGAAAATAAAATAATTCCTGTTAAATTAGTCTGACATGATAATCCTAATAATTTTTGTAAATTTTAATGTTTTATCTACAATGATTGGTTTTCAAATAGAATAAGATCTCAAGCACACTTAGAATATGTTATTTATTTTCATCCACATAATATGAATTTCATAGAAATTTATTAAATGATTAAGGGGAGTAACATTATATGGAAGGGATGTGTCTAGAATTTTGTTTTCATAAATGACTATTCCATCCCCTATTTCCTTATTTTATATGTCCACTAACTATAATTATTGAATCCGGAATAGTGAACTCATGTTCATTGACATTTTTTTATCAGCAAATTGGTCCATTAATGGAAGGATGTTAATTGAACCAAAGAAAATTTATTCTTGTGATTAGGGATTAATTTTATGGGATGTTTTCCTTATTATAATGGATGGTGGTATAATTTGTGATTTGATAAAGACTATTATGGGACCCATTGAGGGTTCACCTTCATGTTTTATGAATTTTACCCAATTTCACTACTTTTTTTATGTTTTTTTTCTTGGGGACTATTGTGAATAATGGGATAGATGCACCATGGAAATGGAATGTGTTGGTTCAATTTTTCCATGTGGATGGCATGATTCCAATTGATCATATTTAGACTCCTCCAATCACTAAACTTATGTGTTCATTTTCAATAACCCTATTAAAACTCACATTCATATTCCATGGTATAATAGAAACACAGTTGTAACATCCCGTCCCGGGTCACCACTAATCCGGTTGCCGCACCAGTCACCACATGACCCAAGAGCATCTCCCCCTAGAGAAGAGGCTCTCGACTAGTAGTCAGGGTCTAAGGATAGTCAGTGGGGAGACTAAACCCTCTTATCAGTGTTTCACAGCCATATATTAGTTCGGATAACAAACAATAGCTGAATAAGTTACTCTTAAATGAAAAATCATGGAAGCCAAATAATACTCAATTTTTAAAAGTGTCCAATTCCAAATTATATAGCTGATGCATGCATGATATGCTATTGTTACGAAATATAAAACAATGAACAAAATATCATATTTTACATTCCAATATATAAATAATCAAAAAAATGATTCAAATCCCAAAGGGTGATCTCCTCGAGCATCCCGAGCCTCCGCTCGGTCCTTTGCTCCTAACTCCCAAGTAAATGAAAAAATCGTAGTATTGTAACCAAATAGTATCTACTAAGGTACCCAGTGCAATGGCGTCCCAAGTAGGGTGTGAGATTTAAATATCAATAGGCTGGGACCATCGGTGTCTACCCCAAATCTAGATATTAAATAAATAATTTGAAACACGTGAAGGCATGCATAAAATAAATTAAGTAGTACAAAGTAACTACATAATGAATTACCTGCTTCAACCCTCAATTGGTGTCTGCTCCAACACTATTCATTTTTCATGGATACTCATCAGTCATTTGATAATCATTTATCGTTTATCAATAATAAAAATCTTAATAAATTAGCAATATCTTAAGATTCATCATATTCTCGACATCTCCCGTATAAGTCAATCACCACAGATGTCCTTAAAGACCATCTATGTAATCAAGTAAAGACTGAATCCATGCTTATTCTCTGGCTTGGATAACGTGTCCTAAGTTATTCAACATAATCTTTCATATATTTTGTCTAATACTGTCCACAAGAATAGTGGTTCAATCCTAGGTCTGTCCACTAATAGTGGTTCACCCAATTCATTAATATGCGTGAACCCTTTCTCATATACAATTCACAAATCATAATTTCACAATAGACTTCATGATCCATTTACTCATTTCACGCACAAATAATAGGACCCACAGTCCAATGTTAATTAATTGGTGTTGAAAATAATGTCTATCATCCTCATGAGTATTCGAAACTTATTTCCATGTCTCACAACCCATGTGTATTTGGAGCATCAGTCCCTGACCCATAACAGAATATTTTCTTGCATGTTTGGTGTAGAATGCCATGTCTTGCACCCTATGAGTATATGGAACATCAGTCCCTGTCTCACAACCCATTAAACAATCATACAAATAAATCTATCATTTGTGTAGAACATCATGTCTAACACCCTGTGTGTATTTGGAGCATCAGTCCCTATCACACTACCCATTAATCAATGAAGCATATATATTTATCATTGGTGTAGAATACTATGTCAAACAACACAAAACCAATCAGTTAATTAATTCAACAAATAATTGATAACAAAAATATCTCTTCAGATAAGTCAAAACATAATTAACCATTAAACTTATCATTAATTAATAATTAATTAACAATTAATTATTCTATGCAAGCCATCTAAATAATTAACTCATCACTTAATTATCCAAATTCATTAACATGAATGAACCCATCCCTTCAAACAATGGTTTTTTCAGGACTTTCAGAATCTATAAGAACACCATAATCATATCAAAACATGCTGATCGATTACAATATTTTTAGTGACCATCTCACACAACATATCATATCTCTATAAAATGCCATCCAAGACAACTTAAGGAATAGAAAACTAATATACATCAAAAGTACTCTGGGATAACAATTGTAACAAACAATCAATTCACTATCATAAGTTAATGCTTGAAAATTAAAGAATTCAAAAATTAATTAATAAAGCCATCTCTTTAACCAATCATCAATTAGTTAAAAATTTACCATTTAACAACTACTAATTAATCGCTACATTAATTATCACAAGTTTCCCATTGTCTTCTGATCATGTCTAATATTCGATATTCCCAATAAACTGTAAAGGCCACAATTTCCATCCAACTCATGACTTGATAATTAATTCTACAATTACTTATCCTTAGACACGATCTCCCCATTCCAATCATTTAAATTTTTAATAATATCACTTTAACCAAGTTAGCCAAACATACTTAAACTCAACACAATTTTATGTCCTCACAAATCTCATGTGGGCGGAACTACTCAAAAACATAAAAATTGTCATTCGTTGACATAACAAATGCAAGGAAATTCACATTCACAATTTATTTAAAAAATATATAATTCAAAAATAATGTGTTAACGATTTGGGACCCTACCTGTGGTTTTGATGGAAACCACAGCGAATAAAGAAGCCTCAAAATAAACGGGTTGATTCTTTAAGAACTCGCCTTAGATCATTTCTCCTAGAATGAAAAAGACCAAAACGTATAAAATATGGAATCCACACACTTAGATCAACCCATAACGGGAGTATATCTATGAAACCATGAGAAGAGGAGACATAGATCTTAGAAGATCTAAGAAACCAAACAAGAATGAAGAAGAACACCTACCTACATCAATAAACCAGATTCTATTTTCCAAGAGAAGCCTTCAGATTGCCTCCAAAAGGCATTGGAGAGGTTCTCCTACCTTCAAGGAATATTAATACCTAGTTATGGATGCTTAGGAAGAAACATGAGCCATCTAAAGGCTAAAACGAGTGAGATCCATAATTTAAGGATCTCATATAAATGTCTGCATGGTTAGTTCGGACGGTATGAAAAACCGTGTGCTAACCGTGAGTAAGATATTGCATCATCCACCCTTCTCGCACAGTTTGGCTGCACGGTTAGACAAACCGTGCACCACCAGTGTGGAAGCTACTGTCTCCAAGACCAACTACGCATGGTTTGGCCGCATGGTTAGACAAACCGTGCGCCGCCTTTGCGACTTCCCCTTTACCACAAAAAAATATGTTGTTTTGAAAAAAAACGACATCATTAGGTGTTCCCACACTTGGAATAAAATTTCAAAGCTCGGTTTAAAAGGAACAACCCGTGATAACCTGATAAAATAATTTCAAGAACATTTTAAATTTTAACATGGTTCAATGGCACAGAATGTTACAATATACCCACCTTAAAATCAACTCGTCTTTGAGATGCCATGAGTAACCACAACTAAGACCACTGACCTACCAAGGTCATTTAATCTGATTAGAAGTGACATGTTGTGTTCCCAACGCTAAACACACCTTTAACCCTTCTTAAACCAGATAGATAATTCTTTTTAACTAGATCCAATGATTACTCTAAAGTTAAACATCAAAACAAATCCTACATCATATTTAATTAGAAGGACCTGGTCAACGTAAATGGTTGATCCTCAATCAAACAATAGAACATGTTTCACATGCTTCCCTCAAAATACATCATGGACCCAAAATCCACTTTCACCCTATATATGATAACGTGCCTTTAAAACTATTCCAATACCATATTCTAATATAACGAAGTCCTTACCCCACAATTGGTAAATGTTCCAATTCAATCCATCACAAGGCTATTTTGAAAACAATCGTGACGAAACAAGAATAAGGAAATAGTCCAAAGAATCAATGCATCCCGCATACTAGCCAAATAACAACTACTCATCAAGACCAAAAATATTTAAACTGTTGTGTGGCACTAGACCGATGCTATCATAGTGTCTCCATGATGATGTAAAGATTGGGGACATGATCGTCATGCCCAGATGAGTGCACAAAGAGAAAACCTAGGTCATGAAAGAAGATCAGTCATACCATTACCAGACATCTCTATACTAAATGATCGACATCACCTGACAACACATTAATCGTGAACAAAGTAAAAATACCAGCCTTACGATTTCTTATGATGTCTCAAGAAGAGATCAGATGCTCACCAACGTGCAAGATTAACAAATGGATTGGCATGTAAAAACATCTTAGACTTTCGAAAACCATTCCATGTATTAAAATGAAACTAATTCTTTAACACTCAAGTCACTCTACATGGATTAGACTCGAGACCATACTCAATAGTATAAAAATTCTTATTAAAAAGTCATTTTTCCTCATACATAAATTTTCCTAGAATAATCCATAACGAGTCATCTATTACCAAGTTGAAAGGGTCAAACGACCAACAAATCAGCCGACCATGGCCGAGGTACGTTTAACCAGCTGACAATGAGCATTACTCGATGCTCAAACACACATCAGGGTCAAGAAACACATCACCACCTGTTCGAACAAGGTGTCATTGAAAACTAGAAGTCCTACCTGGGACAACGACACCCAAAAACTCTAAAAGAGTGAGAAATTCCATAGCTCTAGGAATCAATTTTTGTTCTGAGAGTGCAACCGACCGCATGTTAGCCCCATACGAAGAAAAAGTGTCAACCCTAAACTAGGTCACATCAAACAAGTCACTAGGCTCAAAAGTCGAACATAAGGCCATTGATAAGGAGAATAACTCCTACAGAAATTACCCATGCTTCTGTTGCAAGGCAACTCAAGATAATTCTGAACTACCCTTTACAGGAGGGTTTTTAACAGTGGACACCATAAAAGGTTCCATTTCCATGCCAATTATATTTAATTTCTTTTAATCATTAATCATCAAACTATTTAATGAAAACATCAATGTACAATTTTCAAAACACCCCATGATAAATAGGAAAGGTTCATAGACACTATTTTTAAAACATTTACGTTTATTGACATCCGTCATATTCAGGATACTTATCAAAATAAATTCCTTTTTGGAGAATAAGGTGACCTAAAAGGATCCCATTTTAACCAACCCGGGTTCTCTACAAAGAAACCCAATAGTAAACACACACGTAATAAAATTGTAAACACCCAAATGGGTTATCTCATAAAAAACTCCCCAACTGACTTACTTGGGTCCAGTTGCATTTTGGAAGCTAGCCATTTGATTTTAGATCAACATTAAAAATCTTTCACATTTATAAGCATTCCAAAAGGCATCAACTTATCATATCTAATATGAGTCATCATTTCCCAATTCATGAAGCGCCCATACACTAAATGGTATGAAAATTGGCACTCATTAATCGATTCCAACGTCACTTCATAAATTAACATGATCAACCTAACAGTCCAAATTATATGGTTGACCTCCTACCAATCGATAAGGTTCCCATACACCTTATCGCTGGATTTTGGATCCAGTTTAACATAATGAACATTTATTTAAAATTTTATATTTATCACCCCTTTAACATATCAAAATGTCTCTAACATGATAGCATAAGAAGTAATAGAACAACATGCTATAACATGGAAGCATGTCACAACAACAAAACATGCTATTAACTGAGGTAGTATGGCATATAATCATTCAAGCATGTCAAATATATCACTAAAACATTCTATCTAAAGAGGCATACTAAAGAAAATCAAACATGGCATTGCACCAAGGGAACACAATCCAAGTTTGCAGGCATCCTATTAGTGAAACTACATGGCATGTTGTATGCATGAAATGGGAATCTCTATGTGTCTAAGATGATGCATGTATGAAGCTTCATATCCATATCAGGACATGAAAATTATTCTTCGCAAAATTCTCAAAATCATAAAATAGCAGAAAATACACCAGTCACTCAAGATGAAATCATATCAGCTGTAACCTCTAATAGTACAAACATCAATTCCCATCCCTTGACACTTGGAAATTTCCTATATGTGAGGTGATCAATCCCAAGCATGGATATTAACCCAAACATCGATACATTCATAGTCTATTGTCTACCAACACCTAAAATAGTAAGACAAAGGAAAATAATCAAAACCTAAACCTTTGATACCACTTTTAACGTCCCGACCCAGGTCACAACTAATCAGGTGGCCCAACCGGTCACCACATGACCTCAAACGTGTCACCCCTTACGCCAGAGGCTGCTGAATAGCAGCGAGGGTCTATGGATAGTCAGTGGGGAGACAATACATTATTATCCAAGTTGTACAACAACATATCAGGGTAGATAAAAAAAGTAGTTGAAGAAGTAACTCATAAATGAAAAACAACAGAAGAAAAATAATAATAAATTTATAAATGTGGCCAAATGCATATTATACAGTAGATGCATGCATGAAATGATAATGATACAAAACAGAAAACAATGAACAAAACAACATGTTTTACATTCGAATACAGAAATAAACAAAGAATGACTCAATTCCAAAAGGGTGATCTCCTTGAGCATCCCGATCCATTGATTGGTCCTTTGCTCCTACCTCCCATGTTAATGAAAATAGAATAGTCTTGCAACAAAATAGAATCTACTCGGGTACCCAGTGAAATGGCGGCCCGAGTATGGTGGGATATATAAATCTCTGTAGGCTAGGACCACCGGTGCCTACCCCAAATACATACATTTAATAAATAATTTAATACACGTGATGGCATGCATAAAATAAACTAAGCAGTACAAAGTAACTATATAATCAAGTACATGCTTCAGCCCTCAGCTGGTGTCTGAACCAACACTATTCATTTTTCATGCATACTCAACAATCATTACATGATCATTTATCGTTTATCAATTATTCCAATCACAATAAATTATTAATATCTTCTGATTTGTCCTATGCCCGACATCTCCCATATAAGTCACTCACCACAGATGTCTCTAAAGACCATCTATGTAATCAATTAAAGGCTGAATCCACGCTTGTATGTTATCATGGATAAGGTGTCATAAGATATTCAATTTATTCATTCATTTATTATGTCTAATCCCATCCACTAAAATAGTGATTCTCTCCTGGGTCCGTCCACTAATAGTGGTTCACCCAATTCATTAATATGCCTAACCCCTTTCTCATAAACAATTCACAAATTATCAAGTCACAACATCCTTCATTAACCATTAACTCATTTCACGCACGAACAATTGGACCCACAATCCAATGTTAATTAATGGGTGTAGAAAATCATATCTATCACCCTCATGAGTATTCGGAGCATCATTCCATGTCTCAAAACCAATGGGTAATTGGACCATCAGTTCCTAACCCATAAAATTATATTTTCTTGCAATATGGGTGTAGAATACCATGTCTTGCTCCCCATGAGTATTTGGAGCTTCAGTAGCTGTCTCACAACCCATTTATCAATCATAAAAATACATCTATCATTGGTGAAAAACATCATGTCTTACAACCTGTGAGTATTTGGATCATCATTCCCTGTCTCACAACACATCCATCAATCAATCATATATATTTATCATTGGTGTAGAATACCATGTCTAACACCACAACAAATCCGTTAATTATTTCTACAAATAATTAACAACACAAATCGCTCTTCAGATAAGTCAACACTTAATTAACTACTCAACATCTCATTATGTAATACTTAATTAAATATTAATTATTTTTAGAAATCCAACTAAATAATTAACTCATCACTTAATTATACATGTTCTTTAACAAGTTTGAACCCATCCATTCAAGCAATGGTTCGTCCAAGGCATTCACAATCTACAAGCACACCATAATCATCTCAAACCATGATGAGAAAAGTGATGATATTTAGTGACCATGACAACCAACATATCATATCTCTAAAAAACTCTATCCATGACATCATATGTCATGGAATACTAATACACAACAAAATTACTCCTGGATAACCATCATACCAAAGAATCAATTCACAACCATAATTTAATGAATGAAAATTAATTAATTCAACAATTAATTATTCAAGATATATATTTAGCCAATCATCAATTAGTTAAACATTTACCATTTAATAATTAATAATTAATCCCTCCATTAATTATTACCAGTTTCCAAATATCTTCAGAAGATGTCAAATATTTGATATTCTCATTAAACTATAAAAGCCACAACTTCATTCCAACTAATGACATGATAATTAATTCTACAATTAATAATCAATATAATTAATCACCCCATTCCAATCATTTAACTATTTAATCATATCACTTCAACCAAGTTAGCTAAACATGCTTAAACTGAACATAAGTTCATGTCCTCACTTATCTCATGTGGGCGGAACTAATCAATAAAATCAAAAGTGTCATTTATATACATATCAAAATCAAGGAAATTCAAATTCTCAATTTATTTAATGAATCTATAATTCTTAAATAATGTGTTAAAGATTTTGGACCCTACCTTGGGTTCTGACAGAAACCACAACGAACGATAGATCTACCCATAACATGAGTAGATCTAGGAAACCGTGAGAAGAGGAGATATATATCTAAGAAGATCTAAGAAACCGAATAAGAATGATGAATAACATCCCCCTACCTCAAGAAACTGACCTCGATTCACCAAGAGAAGCCTTCATATCACCTCAAAAATGGATGGGAGAGGTTCTCCTACCTTCAAAGAAGTCTAATATTGAGTTATGGTTGCTTAGGAGGAAAAAAGATCCATCTAATGGAAAAAATCAGTGAGATCAACAATTTAAGGATCTCATTTAAGTTCTCGCACGATTAGTTCTCATAGTTTGACAAATCGTGCGCGAACCATGCGTTAGCTAATACCTTGGCCAACCTTATCGCACTGTGTGGCCTCACAGTTAGACATGCAATGCACCGACCATGCAGAAGGTACTGTTTCCAAGACCAACTATGCATGGTTTGGCCACACGGTTAGACAAACCATGCACTTCCCGTGCGACTTCCACTTTACCTCAAAACTTATATCAAGGTTCGAAAAAATGACATCTTTAGGTCTTCCAAAACCCTGAATAAAATTCCAGAGCTCTGTTTAAAAAGAACACCATATTGATATACTGAAAAAAATAATTTTAGGAACATTCGTAATTTTAATCCAGTTCAAAAACATGGGATCTTACAACATTCCACTGGTGTAGGTGGATTTCATACATATAACCTCAAGGAATCAACTATCTATTTAATAATTAATTTAATGAAAAATAAATCATTAATTTTATAGGTTTTAATTTGGTGAAAGGTTCAATAATTTGGGCCATCATTATGTCTAACATAATGAGGCCTCCTATATTCATTCTATTTTAATATTTTATTTTACATAGTTGAAATAATGTAGTCGGTACCATGATTATTTTAAATAGAATATTCAAATTTATTTTACGTTAAAAATTTATTTCATATATGATCACATTACTGATCCTCAAGGGGATGCATGTGCTATTTCTATTTAGTTGGTTTTTTCATGTGATAGGGTGTGGGATTTGGAGAAATAGTTGGTGCTAGTAAAAATTTATGAGTTATAGTCATAGTTTCTAATTTAGTTGTTCTTATTCCATGGGAGTGTGAAAATGATCAACACTGGGATTTTATTGATAAGATCTGGAATTCAAATAATTAGGATACTTTTGCAATGTCCTGAAATTAACAAAAATATTACACAACAATGAGAAGTGTCTACAAATCATCATATATTTTGACACTATAGAGGCTCAATAAGTCATATTAGGGAATATTTTTGTTTTAGATAAGTTAAATCATTTCTTCAAGTGATTAAATTTGATAATCTCTCACTATATGACTATTTTATAATTTATATATTGTGTAAAATAGCATTATATTTGTTGTAGTCTTTGTATTCAGCTATATTTTCATTTCATACATATTAGAACAATTTTAATAGAACTTTTTCCATATTCATAATTTTTAGAAACTTCTTCCTACTAAAATATATTTATCCCAGAAAAATACATAATTTTCCTAGATTTCTACCTCTCTAAAAATGTTTCATATTTATTCCCAATAATTGAAGGCAATTTTTATCCTTGTCTATGTTTACCATTTCTAGATCCTTCACTACCATTAGAGATAAATTTTGTGAATCTTGTAACCCTCTATTTAGCTTTTGAAATATTATGTTTGAAATGTTCCAACACTTTTTATTTTTACTTCATCATTTCTTCCATATGTTCATTACACTTCATTTAATTTTATATTTATTTCATCAAATCATCATTCTCATTCAGTATCGTAAAATTGTGATTAGGAGAAAATTCATGATTATTTGTTAAAGATTCACCACTGTCCAATTTCTATAATTATTTCTCTTGCGTCTAAATAGTCCTCAGACATGATTTCAATTCATTTTTATAATTAAATTCTAATTTCCTTTCGTCATCATCAGTGTTTCTTCTTTGGGGATCCTTATTATTATCAATGGAAATAAATGAATTTTTATCCTTATTAGTAGAAATTTGAGATTCATCTTCACTATATTATTCTTCATCATAAATAGATATGTTAATTATTCTATTGTATATAAAGATTTAGATATCCTTCCTTATGGAATATGATTTATTCTTGTCACCCTATTTCGTCCTTGATATTCTCTTACTTCTATCATCTTCATCAATATCTTCTACTTTATTTTTTAGGATAATCAGCTGAAAAGGTCTCAATAGATTACCTTTCAAAAAAAATCAATGGATTTTCCAATTTATATTTACATATACCAAATTTAAAACATATGGAAAACTTGGATTAAAATTAACATGTTTTTATATAAATCATATTCAATTTCAGAAACACCTTATTTTATTTTAACAACAGTTTTCTTTAGAATTTATTTCATTACACCCCTGAAATAAACTTCATTATCAATATTATTATATTCCTATAATATATTTTTAACTATTAATTTTATAGGGAATGAGAATAAAAATAAAATATACTACATATATTGATTATATATCTCTATCTTCCAATGGTAAAACATTATCGTCAAACTCGTCTGGAATAATTGAAAAGATATATTTAAAAATTATATAAACATCTAAATTTTCACCCAAACATATAACAGTTAGAGAAATGACATTAATACTGGTAATTATGTAACTAATTAAATCATATTAATCAATATTTATTTCAACATTCATGTTCCTCTTCATTTGTATCTTTTCCTTATTTACTTTTGTATTGCATTCACATATGTATTTCATCCTTTCTCAGATATCAAGTAAATGGAAACACCATTCAATCATAAAAACTAACTTATGAAAAGACATGGTAGGAATGTATTCATGGTCCATCCATCTTTGTCAAGATTTTACTTGTAAAAATATGTTAGGGGAATATAATCACCAATTTGACGAAATCTATCTGTTTCAGCTTAAAGAACATCATACACTATAGAAAAAAGTAATGAAATATTTATTACATTCTAATAATGATAATTCAAACTAGAAATGACTATAATACCATTAATGTTAAAAAAAATTAGATTATACCTCCCAAAATCTTATTCCAAACATTATTAAAGAGTATATGAAGGGACCCTTGAAACTAATACCAACTGAGATTTCCTTATAGGTTCAATGTATCACTATGATGTGGTGGTGGTAAATAAGTGATATCATGTTCTTTTAAGATCCATTTATTTTAAATCAACTATTTCCCTACCAAATAAACCAAGCACACATCTATAGGAACATCATAAATTACATGGTTCACTTCTCAAAAATAATAGTTATGTCATATTCATGGTTTCAAGACAATCCAATACCACATAACCCACTACATAAAGTCATTTTTCATCAATACATAATATAGGGTACTAGATTAAACTCATTTAGAGATATGTTAGTTATAGTAATGTTTGTATATCATGTATGACAATATTTTTTAATAAATGTTTTTATTAAATGTTATGAAACATGTTACTATGATACTTTTTCAATATAAACAATTTTTTTCTTCAAAATAATTCTTCACATTCTTTCCCTACAACATATAAGAACAACCTAGACATTTTAATGATAATCAATCATATTATGTAAAGTAAATTTCCTTGTCTGATTTCTCAATTAGGAAATATAATTATATTAGAGTATGGTTGAAGAAAAACAAAACTACACCTGTATGGTTCCATAAATCCTTTTCAAATTTCTCAATCAGATCCGGAATCTAGGATAAAGATATTGTCTCTTCACCATTATTATTTCATTCCATAAATATCTAAAGGAATTATCAATATAGAATATTATTTTCTCAATAATTCATTATCACTCTACCTTTTAATTTATTCTCCTGTGAATAGTACATGTTTTAAGAATGTAAAAATTAGCCCCTCTATTTATATGTGATCCAAATAGGGTTTGTTATGGATTATAAAAAACAATTCATACTCTACAAAATTTGGCTAAACATAAGTTTCCATTAAATTATAGGAACACATTTGACTTAATATACAATTATTAACTCTTCTTGAATCATATCAAAAATCATCTATCATTGTTCATTATTCAAAAAATACTACCTAATTCTTATTTTCTTATTATGAAGAAGACAACATGTTCCTAAATAACTGATCAAAAAAAATTTCATCTCATCATGATTCATGGATCAAATAGTTTATTCTAATTTATTCAGTACTTTTGAGAAAGAATATTCTTCATTACATTTCTCTACACGAAATGAAACAAAAGGAATTCATTTTTTCAAACTTCATCAAAAGATTATTTGACCCCCCTCGTAACAAATTAAAATGATTTGAAAATTATTCTTTTATTATATTCATAGAACAATGATCTTGAGTCTGATGATGTTATCAATTTAATATCCAATGGAATGGTCCTGTTCTAATATAAATTATATCACTTATCTTCTTTCTAGTTACCAAATTTTTTAGGGAAAAAAATGTTCCCACTAGTAGAACAATGAAAAATTCATCTTGGTGAAATTTCATTAGTATGATAGTGTATCATCTCTGATTTTATTATTTTTTTTGAAAGGCGATGATATGAATTGGTTTCCAGATCCATGCCCCACATGGAATTTATTAAAAAAACAAAAGATCACAGTACAAGAACGAGGTGTAACGTACTTACACCCACAAGGAATTAAATATTATATATGATAAATAATTAAGTATACCAAAGTATAAAAGGAGACACATATGAAGGAGTTCCCAATCATATAAAAGCACCTGAATAATTTTAATCCCGCCCTCTCAAGAAACAAACCTACAACTACAAGCCTGAAACATGTGAAACCAGATGTTCTGCAACCGGACATCACCCATCCATCCAAAGAGAAGACCTAAAACAGAGACAATAGTGTGAAGGAGACAATAGAGTAGAAAAGAGTTCTATTTTAGCAAGTACCACGCTCTCAAAACAAATCAATGACCATCATTTAAGACCCGATGATAGAAAGGAAACTTCTTCTATTGATAGCAAAAAACTCAGAACCAGATAAATCTGCAGCACTGTCCAGAAAACCCACCATAAAACCATCAGAATCATGAATCAAAGAATCAAATCATATACAACATCATTCGATAGAATCCAAAAATTAATTCCTGGAAATGAATAGAAATAGGGTTGAATGATCAAGGAGACTGAATAGACATCTTCATCCTTCCGCTGAAAATGAATATTTTTATGTTATGATATTGCTCAGCAGAAATTACACCCTTTTGGAGTTTTTGGTGGGCCATTTCTTCTTTCCTTTCTATATGATTGTTCCAATATTGGATTTCTTGCACGATGAACTGCTCTGAGAAATAATTTAAAACTAGACTGGAGTCATCAATCTGAGGTTTTTCTTGAACTGGTCCAGAGGCTTCGTTCCTGGAAGCATCCATAGATCTAGTAACAATAGCTTTGTCTGTATGAGAGTAATCGTTACATCTTCTTATTTTCTTTGGATTTGGAGTTCTGAATCCCTATACATCCACCATAGGCTTTTTTTCCTTTTTTGGCCATGGACTTCATTTAGGACTCCTCAATATATTCAGGTTTAATCTCTGATTTAATTCATATCATAGGTCTCATCAAAATATTCATTCATATTAATTTTTAGGTTCTCAAAAACTCTCATAAAAACTTATGACATCAATAGTAATATAATGATTGGTTTTAGTATGACATCAATTCTGGGTGGCACACAACATCTAATGGGTTGGTCTCATTGACATATACATAATCATCATCATTATTATTTTTTTATTATGATACACACTACTAAAATATCCTTTCACTGATGATTTGATTTTTTTGGATTAATAGACTGACTGATGAATATAATATTAAAATATTCACATTATAGTCAACCTTCACATCCTTTAAAAAAATATGCATATAATGATCATATAAAGATGACCTACGACAAGAAATATTTTTGTTAAGAAACATTAATCTATTACAAAACATCTTATTATATCATGACTTCCTCATAACATTGAGGGTGATTAAGCTCAGCTTCGGATCACCTGAATTATAATGGAATTTATTTTAACAACATATTCCTCAAAAGCAATCTCATTTCTAAACAATCCATAATATGATTGGTGGAATCATATCTCCCCAGTTAATTCATAATTCTTGTATCACAAGTTTCCAAACATCTTATGACTTATGAGAAATAAAGAATAGAAAATCATCATAAAATTTATGTCATGTACAAACATAATATAATATTATTTGAAAATATTATCTTCTCCTCATTCTAGAAACATTGTGAGTTCGATAAGAATTTTCTTCTAGAAATCGTCTTCCCAATTTGATGCATATTCTTAGTCAATATTAGTCTGAAATCCTTAATATAAGAGAAATTAATGTCACTAAAAACTAAAAAGTGATGTTTTTTATTTTAATTGGAAAAAAACAAATATATGATAAAAAATATCATTTAGTATACAAAACATTCCCCAGTCAAGTTGGTCCCAAAAGAATCAATCGTGGCTTACACAAGGAACATGAGTTTAGTTATTTTTATTATTCTTGGGTTCCCATCATGGTACAAAAATATTACATAAAATCAATCTGATGCTGTTTTACATCCCCTAAACAATTTAATTTGGGAAAATTAGGAATTTATATGCTATGATGTGGATGATTAATGAATACTCATTTACATTAGGGATTCTTCTATAGTTTTATTGATTCACCTCCACATTCCATAACATCATTCAATGAATCATGTTTTTTGAAAGAGTTCTATAGGCATGAATAGTTGAGTAGGAACATGTACATAAGAATTTATGAGAAATGTTAGATGTGTCTAATATTTTAATATTTGAAATTATTATCCTTTATTGGGTTTCCCATAAAAATCAGTATAACATGAGTCTTATTTCTACCATAACTGTGGGAATAACTGACATCCCATTATCATTTAGTCTAGAAAAAATGGTTTTATGGACCACAGATTGAGGGGATGTTCCTAACGTATATTCATTGTTATAGATTAAATTTCATGGTGAGGGATTTCAGCTATGAGAATCGTATTCGGCTCTTTCTAAATAATATACATGGCTATGAAATCATTTAATATTTGTTTTTATTGATTCACATCAACTCCTCCAACTTAGTGTTATACTTACCAAATATTACTTCGTGTGATTGTAGATCAAATTAATAAATTAAATGGTAGGTTGTGTGTTCCAAATTTACCTTTCAATAGGCTGAATCATGTTGAATTGTCCATATAAGGGTATATTTTGGAGCACTTATTTTTTAAATACATTGATTTCAAGTATGCTCATTATTCCCATGAATTTCTATGTGAGACATGTTCTAAATAGAAACAACACATCATATTATCATAAATTGTATTATTAATTTTTTAATTGGAATGTTAATTTCAAGTGGAGTTTATATATGCATAATTCATTGAGGGTTTTTTAACAACATGTATAATAAAAGGGATCCTTTCTTGAGGATAATTATAGGAGAATCCAACATCATTATAACAAATTACACCCATCCAAAATTTCTATGTTTTGCTTTCTTTTTGGGCATAATATATTATTTTTAAAATTAAAATGGGGAATTCATATAAATTTTGATCCTAAGAGATTCTCCCATTAAAATTATAGAACATATTATATTAGAGGAGGGAAGAGAAGTAGATACAATGATCTATGTTTACTTAGTTCATTGCATGCCTTCTAACCAGAGTAAAATGTGACTATCATAGTGTAGGTGAATTGGATAATAATTACCCTAGAACTATGGGCATGGTTTGGAACTAATACACTTTTTATCTTATTTTTCCCGATTCATTATTGTTGAATGAAGATAATGTGGCCCAAAAATACAACCCAACCTAGGGGTTTGGATCTTATACTATATCTCTATGGCCACAACTATCATGGAATATCAATTAATTCTTTGAACAATTGTTCATTAGTGAGTTTATGGGAATGTAATATCTTCATGTGAGATAAGTTTTCAATGAAATTATTATTATTGAAATATTGTTTTTTCTCAGGAGAGTATCTTACTCAATCATTTTATATTCCATCAGAATGATTTATTTTATTGATTTTTTCTCATAAATGAAAAAGAATATAAGATTTATTCTATTTCAAATCAGGTTGATAATGACCTCTTTGGTATGAAGGTCATTCTTCTAAAAGGCATCTCAATATATTTCAATTTCACAATTCCACATTTGGAGGGCTATGTTGACCAAAGAGAAATTTAAAATTTACCACTCCATGAACACACCATCATATGACCTTTACACTAGACATGGTGTTAGCTATAAATTTATATGACTTGTAAGATGAATGAAGGCAAGTGAATTGATGAAACTAACACTTTTTCCATTTTTTTAATTTTGAAAAAAAAATCAACTAAGATAATATTTTGATGAATTTATTATATCTAATTAACATTATCCCTATATCCATCATGATGATAGAATTTTTCTTATTTAATGATTAATCTATTGATTTATAAAAAAATTATTTATGAATTATTTTAAAAATATCTCTGGAATGTTACATGGAGGGGATTCAAATGTCTAACACAATATTTTCATATTATCATTGTTATGTATATTCTTCATAAGAACTATGTTTTTGATCATTTTATATTGGAAATTAATCCCCATTATCCAAAGAATGTGTAAATTTGTTTGCTTATCTGTTTTAAATAAATCATTTAGGTAGTAATATCTTCTACTATACTGGAATCTAGATGATCCATCAATGGATCATAAAATTATTGTTCCTAAATGTTATATTATGATATATAAATAATAAAATGTTGCAATCGAAATACATCATAAATGATTGGCCTTCTCTTCTTATGTTGTTCATGATACGAGAGATTTCTGTCAATTAATTCATTATGTGGTGTTAATTATTTATGATTGTTTTGATAATCATAGCGTTATTTTTCAACAGACTAATGATGTTTATATATCTCATTTTATGTCTTAGTGTGGACATAAAGGCATATTTCACATTTAATATAATGGGGATGACAAGTAATGCTATTGGTTTTAAATAAATATGGAGTACCTTTTCATCTATTCCACTATGTTATTTGAATTTTTTATAATTCAATGGGATCTATGACATCAATTGATGTGTTTTTGAGGTCCTGAACATCCCTAACATTTAATAGATTAGGTTTTTGTCATGCTTCTTTATTTCCAATTTACATTTATAATAATTAATTTTATTTACACTTAACTAGGAAATAATTTTCACATGTTATATATAAAAATTTTCGTATTTTGTTTCTCATATAATACACTGTCAATTTTTATTCGGAATATACAGACATTTGTATGTGGATTTGAAGGAATGTTTTCTTACTAGGATGTTGAAATTGAATATTTTTGATAATATAATGTTTTATTTGATATGTGTGCTTTATCCATTGTCATATTTATTATAGAAATGTGATTATGAAACTTCTATATTGGAGTGGATGTATGTATCTTCTATTCAGTATCCCTTGTGTTGTGGTAATGAGATACTCCAATTAAATGGACTGTGATGTGAACCAACCCCATAACCACATTAGTTGTAATAATTTTAACATTATAAGATTATAAAAAATTTCAATGGATGTATACATAACATTTAATTTCTTCTAAGATATTTTTTTGGGACATTCTTGGGTTTAACAATAATAGATACCAATATCCTAGTTAGAGAAGTGAAATATTAATACTTATATTTTCTACTTCTTCAAGAAAGTGTAGATAGAGGTCTTATATTGATGATGGATAATGGAATCACTCCGGTTTTTTCACTTTGATATTAATAAAATCTTATTCACGTGCATGTAGATGGTGATAGAGGGTTTTCTAGGTGAAATCATTGATATAATCCCACATGTTGTATTTCATTGAATTTTACTAGAATTATATGAAGGGAATTGGGTTCTATATTCAATCCATGTAAATTGCCTTTTATCCTTGTTTTGAATAATTGGAACTAGATATACGGAAGCCATAGCATGTCCCATGTGGTGGAATCCCTATCGTACTAATGACTTTAAGCCACATGACATTTGTAGTGTTGACTATTGGTAGGATTCCATCAAGGGGACTCTTTCACTAATGTGGTGGAGTATATTTTTTACTTTTTGATCCACTTTCCTCATATGAGTGATGAATTGGTTTCTCTACTTCAAGCAGGGGATCCTGATATTATTCATTACAGTGGTGGTTGTGGCTTAAATAATTTCCCCCATTCATTATTTTATGAATGGGTGGTAATACATTATCTCTCGGAGGACATCATAGTTGTCCTCTTTGGTTGGGTTAGTACCAATGTGGTAATAACCCCAGAGTAGTGTGTTTGAGAACTGATTTTAGAGAAACTAGGTGGGTCATAGTATCTATTATCTAGACAAGGATCCGTTTTTTAAAACATCTTATTCATACATCTTATATTGAAATAAAGATTCCATTTAGGATTTAGTGGTGTTTTGTGGTATGTTCCAGCTTGTAGTAAACACATTTCAAGAGACCAATTAATGATACATCAAATGTATGAAAGCACTTCCTGGTTTATTAATTTGAAAACATGTTGGCTACATATTATTTTTATTTAAATGTTTGTTATTAAATTTTTAGAATTATAAGATACGTATTTATTTGGGTTGATAAAAGACACATGTTGGGTTCATGAAAACATTTTCCCCCAATTTATTGAAATAATGTTAATTTTTTATGAATAATGGTTGAGAAAAAAATAAATCCCCTTAATAAGTAATGTAAATAATGGATTTTTTCAAGATAATTATTTTGATAAATAATTTTAATAATATTTTGTAAAGACCCTATGTTGGTGTATATAGTGACACTCTATCGTGGAATCCCTTTGATGGATACTGCATCTTCAACCAAATTATATTTTTTATAGGTGAAACCAAAACACATACCCTAATTTCCATGAATCATATAATCCTAAACTGTGCAAGAAGTATTGCATGCCGACTATCTCATTCCCTATAATAAACCCCCTTGAATACTAGAATCTGATCCTGCATGCACAAGATCAATGTTATACTATTTTTCACACCATAATCCTGATTTCCATTGCCATAACCATCACTTTTAGTGCACAACCTTTTCCAAAAAATCACTAAATAAAATAATGATTGAACCTTGATTTTCCCTTACTAGGCCAACAAATATCATTTCATCAGATGTATAAGTCCATCCACATTCAGTTTATGCCCTGCATTAGGAGGTCTCCATTTTACAATCCTTCCCTGATTGCTTGCACTAATGAACTACTAATTATTAATAATAATTTTAATAATTACCTTGAATATGGTTGAGGAAACCCATACATTGATAAGAAATCCAAAATCCACAACAAAATATTTCACCAAAACCAACACAATGTGATCAGGGTGCCTCTTATCATCCCCTTATTTGTTCATCACCTACCATAATATCCAAAAAATAGCTAAAAACCACACATAGAATCATAATATCCACACCATATTTCCCAAATAGTTGTAACAATCTCTAGATAGACTCTATGATGGTTACCCAGACATATTAAATGTTAATACTCTATTTTATTTGATTCTTAGTTTCCTTTTCCAAGTCACCATAACTAAACCTATGTCATATAATCTGGTACTATGATCGAGAAAGACTATTGAATTTGGAAGAAAAAAACACTCCCCTCCTTCGCACATTGTATTTAGTCCAAATAGTTTGATACGTCTTCCTCCACACTAGAAAATTTACCATTACTATAAATTTTATTACACCATATTTTCTTCCCATTGATCATCACTGGTTCTTAAATATACAATTATTTTCCAGTCTCAACTACTGAAATTGCATGACATCAATCTCATGAAATTTTTTTAGTATATATAATTTAACGTCCTAATATTCTATGAAATATTTTGTTTATATCGATTAAATATAGATACAGTGATTTCCAAGAACAATATGGTCCATATAAATCATATGATTTGAAATGTACGGCCATGAAAAAATACCGGATCACCTCTAAAATTCACCTTCCTAGAGAATATGGTTCTTAAACCACAACCCACCATGTATTATCCTAGTGATCCTCCATATTTTCAACCATATACAATATAAAATTTTAGTATTTACTTCTATGATTATTCTCCATTGATGATATCCCATGCCATTTTTTATCATTGTTTTCAATGATTCCATCATCCAAAGAATAAAAATTCCAATGGGGTTGTTCATGGAATCAAAAGCACCCAATTATCTTTTCATACATGATGAAGATAATGATTACAAATCCCAGTAAACACCATGATTTGTTTTTCTAATGATCCATAGGGACTCAATTGGTCGAATTTATGGTAGTTAAGGATCATTTCACATGTTGGGGTAACTATTTAACAATCAGAAATATATCAGTCATATTCATAAATCCATTAAAAAATTTAATATTTGAATTTTCACACATTAAATCACCAATTAGTCATGTATTCAAGTAGGATATACAATCTTAATGCATCAAATGTTCTCCACAAATATAAGTATTTGTTTCTATATGATGTTATTAATTGAATGATTCATTAATATTCCTTGAAATTTATCTTTATGAACCTATTAATTACATTTTTATTGTATACTTTAAATTATTATGACATTAAAATCATAATTTGTTACACTAGAATTTATTAACATCCATATAGGCGGATGGTGTTTTGATGTCATAAATAGTCCAATTAGAAAATATTTAATATCATTTATTAATAAATTCAAACCCTCAAAGTATTGGGACACATAACAAGATAAATCATCTATTTTAGGTTCATTAAAAAATGACAAAACAATAAGGTTTAACAATATTTGGATGATCAATTTATACAAAAGGTTTCTAGTGAATCTTGGTTATGAACTAATGCATGAGTTTCCCTTTTTGATTAACCTCATGGGGAATATAGAGCATCATGAATTTATTTCAACTACGAGGAATATGTATATGTGAAGAAAAGTCTCACTAGTAGTATGTGTTTGAAATAATTAGGTGGAAGTGTAATATAATTAATCTATCATCCTAATTTATGGAATGATCATAAAAGTAATATATACCATTAATGATGGTGATGAACTGATGTTGTTGGGGTTTATTCTATTGGAGGAATCAAGAATATTAGTTTTTGATGAAAAAAAGAAAACATATTTCATCGATGTATGAGTTCATTGCTATGTGGGAGCTATAATTTTACTTCATTGTGAATATTTCAATCTATCATTTTTCTAATGTATAATATGACACTTTCAGTTGATATTATAATGGTTTTTTTCTTTCTTGTAGTGGGAGGAAGTTTCAATCTGTTTCCCCGTCTAAGAGATATGGAGGACCAACGTGCCCGACCATCGATCTCATGGATTGTTGGGCCCTGCTTTATTGCTAATGTAAGGTGTGCTAGTATTCATTTCGAAACTCCCAATGGTTCCATATCCAATGATGTGTGGACCTGCTTTCCAAAGGCGGGCGTCTGCTAGGTGGTCTGGCCAGCGATGCTTAATTACTCATATTGGCCAAGAGGATGGGATGTTGGGCTCAACACACCCTTTTGGGGGGAATTATTCCCTGTTCTGGGACTCTCTTATATATTTAAGAAAAATTCATATGTTCATGAATCTTTTCTTTATACCCAAACATAGTATCCACAGATTTAACCCTGGTGGGAAATGGTCAGCTGAACGCAGGGATTCAGAATCATTTATGCCTGAGGTTTACCATCCCTCATTGGATTAATGACCACGTGGAGTCATAACTCATTGAGGCGGCACTACGGGTGGTGTGGTGAACAGACGTGAAGATAGTCGGATCGACCGGTTGTTGGGCTTGAACCTCATGGAGGCTTCCTACGTACCCTGCCTAGGAGGCAGGGATCAGAGTCCATGTAGTTCGCATAGGAGTGTTAGAGAACCGACGTGAATGTGGACCCGGGGGTTCGATGGTGGTTGGGCTTGAACCTCTTGGAGGCTTCCTACATACCCTTCCTAGGAGGCAGGGATCAAAGTCCATGTAGTTCGCATATGCTTCGGGCTTAGGCTTTGAGGCGGCCGAAATTAACGGATTGGGGATTACCCTCTGAGGAGGCCCACAGTATGAATTTGGGCATACACTCTGAGGAGGCCCATAGTAAGGTATTGGGGCATACACTTTTAGGAGGCCCATAGTAATGGATTGAGGCTTACACTCTGAGGAGGCCCATAGTAATGGATTACGGCTTACACTCTGAGGAGGCCCATAAGAGGATGTTATGGTCGATGATTACTCTAAGACCACGTGAGTCATTCTCAGGGTGAGAAATAAGAGGTAACAGGGACCAAACGTTCATGTCGTGAAAGGTGAATCAATGAGAAGTGGAGTGGGGCTTACTCATAGATCGTCCTATAGTAATGGATTGGGGCTTACACTCTGAGGAAGCCCAGGTGCGACAAATTGTTGCGACAGAAGGAAAGGGGGTGATCTTGTGCCCATCTCCTCTCTTGCAGTGCATGAGGGATTCCTTCTAATGGGTATTTTACTTCCCCCAAGAAGCACTTAACATGTCGAGGGACAGAAAGGGAACTCCCGAGCTCAGAATCTACATTACCATGGAAATGTGAACCCATGAATGCTTCAGAAATATCCTCAAGGGTCAGGGAAACCCCTTCGCCTCTACATACCATGGGTATGTCAACTCAAAAAGGAATTCTGGCGCAAGTGAGGGTTACACTACATGGATATGGTGGCTCTGGTGGAGGCCTCGGCTCGGGGCTGATGAATAGTCCAATGAGGGAGTCACGGAGGATTGGGCTGGATTGGAAGAATTTTATCTGGCTCGTGGAATGGGAAATCTGAAGGATTTGGCAAGAAACATAGGGGTATGGGTAGTGGCTCCCTTAGTGTTGGGATGTTCTACGCGGTTTGAGAAGCCGTCCGTGAACCAGGGTGGTCTGCGGACTGAGAGGCCATCTGCAAACCAAGAATGCCCATGGACTGGTTGGCATCCCGCGAACCAGGAGGGTTCGCGGCTTCGGGTTCAGTCCGTGTACAAGGTTGGTATGCAGAGGGTTCTACGCGAGCAGTAGCGACAAAGGATGGCACTGGCCGGGGGCTCATCGGTCGATGCCTCGCCTGCGTAGGAGGGTGCTACGTGGTGCGGCAGATCAGAAAAGAGGCATAAACACCTTGGTCCATGGGGAGTGCATCCATGGAGGGGCTATGGTTTGAGGTCTTCTTCATTTATGTTATTTTATGTTCCCGGTTCACCAAATTATTATGCATTTTTGGTTCCATATTAGATAATTCCTAGGTTTATACCTACATTGGTTCGCGAATTGGAACTTCCCTATTTGTGAAATCATATGCCTTCCTTCAAAATCCTTCCACCTGAATCTGATTGATCTCCTCTGAAACCTCTTCCTCCTAATCTTAATCCGAACACAAAACCTCTGCTACATTACCCCCTTGGTCTCCTTTTATAGAGTAGATAAAGAGAGGTATTTGTGGTCACACGACACCTTTTGCAGATGCCCATGACCGAAAACCTGTTTTACGATTGACTTGGTCAATCCGTGACTCGCGGTGGGTATTGAGAACTTCTCCCCCCCCCCCTCCCCGTCAACCGAATATGGGGAGTGATTTGCGGCCGTAAAGGGTTCCTCCTTCATTCCACGAATGACAGCAGAGGCGGTTCGGGCTGGCTGACACGGCTTGCAAATGGGGCGGTTCATGATGGTGAACTGGATTGGAGCCCGCCCTGCATCACGCCTGCAGAGTATCTCCACCTCCATTTCATGAATGATGATGGTCTGCGGAGGAGGGATGTTCTGCGGAACCAGCTGTGCATGGTTAACATTAAACCGGTCCGTGGACCGGTTCCTCCTTCTCCATCCTTGAGTATTGTCCACATTTTCCCATCCCATTGAGGGGAAATTGGGATGAATCTCCCTTGAGTTAAAGGGGATCACCATTCTCCTTCGGGGATTTTTCAGGACCCTACAAATGCCCCCCATCGGAATGGGGTCCAATCGGAATGAAGTGGAGGCTATTCTGATGCAGAGTGGTCCTGAAACTCGAGTAGTTCGCAGAAGAGGGGATGACCTAGTAGGGGACCACGCCTATAAATTCGGGGGGCCTTCATTTTTCCTTTACTGGATTCATTGAGAAACCAGAGATTTTTTGTGTGCGCATTCTTGTTCCTTCGCGAAACGCTTCATCCACGAACTGGATTCTACTTCTGCGAACCATTTCACATTTTCACCGTTCGTCATCCGCGGACCAACGTCCCAGCCACGAACTGTCATTTAAAATCAATTATAATGTAAGTCACGACAGGCCGCATAGGAACTCGCTTCGCAGTTTTGGTGCTCGGTGGACTAAAATCTTCTGATCTTTAAAAATTCCTTCCGAACATAACCACATAAATTTGGTATTGAAATTCCATGGAGAAACCCGGTTCATGGTTTTTTGGCCAACGCTCCCCAGGCCAGGGTTTCGTGGATCCATTACGCTTAAGGCTGGTTCACGGGATGTTGTCATCATGAACCATCTTTTGAGGCCTCCTTGTGGATTTTTCTATTATGGCTTCTCAACAGACCTTTAGCCATATATATTTGATATTTTTTCCCAAAAATAATTTTCTTATTTCGGACTAACTACTTGTTGGATTTCGTTGTGTAGGGAGAAAAAAACAGTTCATCCTCGTCCTACACCTAGGAATGTGGCCGAGCCTCTACCAATTGGCGATCAACACCTGAAGGACATGGCCAGCTCTGTTCAGGATGAAACCCGCCACTCCCAACTGACTTCCTTTCTTGTCGGCTGGCTCTCCAGGTCATAGCAAGAGTACAACTTTTCTAACAGCCTTCCTGCCTATGGGTTCAGATTGATATCTTATACCCCAATTCAAGTACCATCCCATGAAAACAATCCTGAATCATGGATATTTACTGCCACTATCCCTCGGTTCATGGTACCTGTCAGCGGGCGGCCGACCCCGAGGGATATAGTTGCTGGATCTGTGTTGAATCACCTTCTAGTATCTCCAACAGGAGAACAACGTCAACATGAAGGAGAAATCCACTGCTATCGAAGCATTGACCGCAATGCCATGGTAAGTGACCAACATGGCTGGTCAGCGAATCGGGACCTCCGGCCGGGAGGAGAATTTAAGTCCTTGTCTTGGGGGTGGCCCTTCTAGGTCCGCCAGAGCTGTGCGGAGTTCGAGGCATAATTGCAATCCATAGGCATGTATGAAGCTACCTAGGTGTCCCAAACCTATTCCTACTAGACTCAAGCCCTAGTCAGGCCACTTATGAGCCGTTGGAGCCCAGACACTAACATCTTCCATCTGGTCCATGTGGAGATGGGCATTAGTCTTCGGGACATCTTTCATATTTCAGGGGTCCCCATTGTTGGGGGTATGTATGACGAATTCCTGCCTCCCTTTTCTGTATGGGAAAATGAAGGTAGAACCCCTCCCTTGGTGAATTAGCTCATTGATCTGGTCCAGCAATGTTCAAAGGATACATCTCCAAAAAAACAAGACCCTGGTCGTGATGAGCATCCGAAAGATATGTCTCTGAGACTTTTTATCTCGTATTGCGACTGGATCAAGGCTTTTTCTAGAGCGATCCAGTCTATAGCTCTTCCGTTTATTCCCATGACATGACCTAAAATGGAGTCTTGAAAGAAGTGGGGAAGCTATGGAAAAAACCTAGAATAATGCCAATTCAACGACTGGGGCTGAGAGCTTGTCCCGGATGTCGATCGGCTGCTTCGTCTAGCGGCATTTGTAGCCACGTTTTTGAGTGGCTGGCTATTACCTGTACGTGAGTCTAGTGGTGTGCGGGTCTCCATATTTGTCATGGAGGCACAATTGGCTATTGGAAATGTTATCAACATAGCCATACCAGAACTGGATAGAATTTATCTGTAGCTCGGTAATATTACCGACGGGAGCCAGCCAAACCGAGTGGCCGGCCCTTCTCAAATTTTTTGGAGATGGATAGGCGTACACATCAAGAACTGCAACACCTTTATCAACCCTCTTCAGATTCCGGGCACCACATTCCAGCCATACTTGAAACTAACCAGCGGGGTTATGCCTGAGGAGTTGGCAACCCAAGAAAAGGATAATCAACAGACAATTCAGAACATGCGTCCACTGTTGAGTCTAATATCGTGTTATGATCGCATCAATTTCCATCTGTTTTCTTCCCAATCTGGTGCAATCATGGATACCATAAAGAGGAGTTTAGCAAGAAGGGCTACATCTATTCCCTCTGAGGGGGTATCCTGGTATCTCTTATTGGCGGGGAACTGATCTGTGAGTGGTACACACCTTTCCTATTCGGGCATCAATTTGGCTGCATCCAGGCACTGTGTCCTCCCGCACTTAATCGTGTCCAAAAGAATAGTCATATAATGGTGGCCAGGAAACTTTGGTAAATGTTTACCCGAGAGGAGAACGATTGAGAGGTTATGACCCCCATGATTGCAGACACCACACCCTTCTTTTACAGGAATTATGCTGACTCCTTGGTACAATCATTCCCAAACGGCTAGATAGGGATGTTGGTTCCTACCATCTCAAGCTCCAAGCCATCAGAGAGAATGTGGAAGGGAAAGGGGGATGGTGCTTCAACTAGTCTAGGAAAAATACTTCTCCACCCTACTGGTCCTGTGCTTCCGGGGAAGCTTTTAATAGACATAGGTGTATCCTCTCATGTCCTCAAAGCTGCCCAAAGGGGGTTGGATATTCATGCAGATGCTGCCTTCCCGATGGCATGGGGCCAATGGGATGAATTCAAAGGTCATTCTTCCTTTCTTAGCCAGTACCCCCGTTCTCTGTGGCATTATCATCATGAATCAGAAGTAGCATTTCACAGGCTGGGCTACATATTCTCCCCCGTTGAAATACATTATGATGTGGACCCAGAGTGGGTCAATCATTATCTTCGTGATCTCGAAGCCTGTATTTAGGCGTGCCTATGTTATGCAGTATTAACCCACTGAGTCCAGGCCATGCTGCATCTGGTGACCGATGTGGAGGGGGAGGTAGTGACCACTCTTCAAGGGGTGATGATTTTCATGATCTCCCCGTCATGGCTGAAGCAAGGGAATTACCCTCCCTCCCTGTGAGGTCCCGTCCATAGGTTTCCCCAGATAGTTCTATGATGGTGGTGAGATCCGAAACACAAACACAACCATTGGTGCCCCTACCGGTCCCTGCCGCTCTTCGACCCTCTCAAGATGAACCTTCCAGGAAAGTCGTTCCTATTATGGCTGCATTCCCGGATGCATGGAGGATTTGGGATGACCGGAGGGCCAGGGGATCAAATGAAGATGTTTCGAAATCACTCCAAATGATCCAACTCGAGCTCCCAGGTATCGGGGATATCTTCACTCAGCCACACCTTCAGTTGGAAGAGTATTTGAGTGACATAGTCGCATCATTGAAGGAGATGGACGCATACGTGCGCTCACACCGAAACTGGCTCTAGGGGACCACACGAGTGTCCATGATGATTAGACATCCAGAATTTTCCGACCCTGAAGAAGAGGTTGCTCTACTCGCCCATTCTGACATTATTCCTCATTTATTGTGGAGGTTATAAGGTTTCTAACCTTTGTGTAGGGTGTCAAAGAATCTCAGTGGGGAAATTCATTCTCCGGAGTATACTCCACGTGGTACCGCAGTATGTGAGCATGCACTTTCACACACAGGGGTCATCGAGGAGGGGTCCCCTGGCGCAGCTGTACATATGGAAGCGACCATTGCAGACCCAGCTAGGGTCTTCCCTCTGCTAGCTCCTCCCAGAATTTTGGGTGAACTATTCCCTGGACAGATCTACAGACGACTACATGTGTTCCATTTATCAGAACTCCTCAGAAAGGGGACATCAGGTAATCATGACTTCCTGTTTTCTTAATTTCCAACCAGCATATTCTAAATCTGCCAGTCGCTAACTATTTTGGCGTATGGTGTAGGGCCACTCAAGGATCTGGTTGCGGCTACACAAGCGGCCATACCTTTTACCTCCTTGCTATCTGTGGAATCTCTTGTATCCATGCCTGGGCGCGACGATATGGAGGGCCCTGCTGGAGGGGCCAATGATATGGATGCTTTACTCCCACCTTCATTATTTAGAGATACTTCAGAGGAGGAACTGGTGGTATTCGAGACTCTTACTGATCATACATCCCTATAAATTGTGAAGGAAAATGGGGTACATGTGATCCCTGAGTGGATTCCCGTTTCGATGGGGCAAGCCACATCAGACCCAATGGATCCCGTGGTGATGTAGGAAGAGCCTTCCATTAGTCCAGTTGTTGGAAACCCGGAGAGGGCCATTGTTTTGTTTACCGGGGTAGTGATTTTCCTGAGCATGGTCTCCGTAGGAAACCACTTGGGGACATATTTGGAGGCTGCTGACCTTGGGCATGACCTTAGGTCCTAGACCCCTCTAGGGGCTCCCCAGACTCCCTTACCTTTTAAGGATGTATCATCTTCCTCGAGTGGATATTGAAGCAGTGCAAAGCTTGAGGATGCCGACGCCTTGAAGATCATGAGTAAGTTTCCCGATCTTGTGCCATTAACTCCTTTTCTTTCCCTTTTCTAGTTAGGGGAACTTATCTGTCTTATTGACTCTCGGGCTTCAGGACCATGACCTTTGGCGCTAGAGATTGTGTCGTCAGACCCAACCGTTCCAATGGCCACAACTGCCGGGGGATAAGTTGTTGTAGTGACATAGTTTGCTGGTGAAGCCACATCGGGTCCCTCCTTAGTGTCGTTCATCCCCGAGTATGTGTCCTCATCCTGGAGTGACTTCGATCTAGATAAACAAGTCCTTTACAGCCTTCGTCCTTCTTGCCGAGGGGCTTGGGAGAATATTTGGAGACTTATTTCTCAAACGCCCCAAGCTGAGATGCCGGCCGGATTACCGATGTTGTGCAATCTGTTCATTCTGCTAGGATTTGACGGTTTCTACTACCATGGTATTTATGACATAGTCAAGTAGGTGGTTTCTAATCGGGAGAGAAAGGTTGGTTTCATATCTCGCCTTTCTACTGCACAATCTGAATCCTACCATTCCGCAACCCAACAGCATTGCCTAACAGACGCTCGTGATCACGACAGGGTAGTTGTGAGGCTCCAGTGAGAAGTTATCGAACAATTTTCTCACATGGAGGTGCTAAGGAATGAGATACAATGGATAAAGTAGGAATATTCCGACGTTGCTTCCATAATAGAAGAAGGGGAGTGGCAGATGCAGGAGGAGATGAGGGCTAGCCCAAAGGTGGCCCAGGAGGAGGAAGAGTTGCGGGCTGGTGTAGAAGCTGAAATGACCTTACTACAGAACATCTCTCAAATAATCGAGGATCTCACCAACGCCTGATACAACTCTATGAATCCACTAAAAACCTCATGTAATAACCTTTCACACCAGAGGAGGCTTTAGGTTGTGGATTCCCTTCCTACCAACTTTGTTATGGAACAATGAAATGTTTCTCCTTAGGTCTCCTGTCGTCTTCTCCTGTGATAGAAATTAAGTGGCGTGATTGATAAATATGTTAATTCCCTAAACACAGAATAATTAGAGTTTAGGATCACTGATATAAAAAAGGGAAACAAAATAAATGAGCTATAACTTTTTCCTGGACCATGGGATCAAGCGAGCATGGTTTGATTATTCCTAGGGTTTTGTAGAAAAAACCCTACATACATTTTGTCTTTTCTTGTAATGCCCTAATTTTACATGGGCCCATTTAATGTGAACCCAGTAGGAATGGCCCAACTTTTTCTTAGGTCACCCTTTTCGTGTTTTCGGCCTAACTGGATTTGTGCCTCTTTTGTGAGCGGTTTAAAGTCCTGCCGTCAATTCTATCATTACTGATGTTTTCGGTCAAATAGAATTGACCATGTATGGTGGGGAAAGGGAACCAATGAGGTTTATATGATTAAAAGATATCTCAATACTCATCAGACTCACGTTGGGGGACATGTTTAAATTTTAATGACATGCAGGGAATGTATCAGGGCATGGGAGTCGCATCGGCGTACAGAGGTAGGAGGAGCATCACCTAAGGAAATCATACCATTGGTAGAAAGGCCAGAAGAGATCAATATGCAGAGCCACTGAGGTCATGGTATGCATATTCATGTAAAGGTGTGCTTAAGTCAATGACTCTTTATTTCTGATGGCCACAGGAATTCATGAAAGTCCAGTTTATGGAAACCACAATGGGTGGTTTGGAAAATAATGAAAACCACTAGGGGTGGATTGGAAATGGTATGTGATGTCTGAATAGTTTTTAGAACATCTGTGCAATCAGGAGTTTAGAAGAAAGGTTCTTGTCCTACACATTTATCTAGTGTAAAGGATGGTTGGGGCTTGGCACAGTTTAAAATCATGAAGCTGGAACATCATCTAGAATGGAACAGCTTCTCCTTGTCCTCACTAATCATGTCAGAGACATTCATCCAAATTCCGGAAGGTTTGTGAAAGAGGTTGGTAAACTGTAGCTAGAGGTTTTCCAAATCCCTGGATAGACATGGGGGCTCAAAAGCCAATAGGTGTATGGAGAGAAGCATTGCCTAAGAAAAATATTTCATTTGGTAGATGGGCCAAGGGTGATCATTATGAAGAGCCGCAGAGGGTATGGTATGCATAGTCACGAAAAATGTGTCCGTAGGATAATTATAGTATTCCCCTGAAAGCCAAGCTACATCAGGGTAGTTGGGATTTGGGACCACCAGGGGCGGCTTATCATAGTAAGTCTTTTTCTTGAGTGCAGAGTATGGTTTATGATGAGAGAGTGCCTGGATATGGGGGAAAAATATAGACTAATCTTCCTGAGATTTGGTGAAGTAATCCCTTCTTAGGTGGGTGTGAGACGGTGGCTTGGGCAGGTCTGACCCGTGCACTGAAGGACAGAGAAAATCTTCTGTTCCTTACTAAAACTGTGACCGGTTTGACCGTGCAGTTTAACATCATGTGGTAAAGATGAAGAGCATCATTAAAGGATACTGTGTAGTTTAATGTCATGCTGTGAGGATGGGGGGCATTTTTCATTCCATTTCCAATGATGTGCAGTTTAACATCGTGCATCAAGGACGATTGATCATGAAGTTTAACTTCATGTGGTAAGGATGAGAATCATTATTATACGAGTGAAAATTCATGTTCTTGGAGTCATACCTCTAGATGTTTAATGCTTGCTCTTTGCAGCCTTACACCAAGTGATCAAGACATGCTCCATGTCATTTGACATCATGCGGAAAGAACTTAGTTGCGAAGGCCGCTCTTGATTAAAATGCAACAGGGCCTAAGTATTCTGGCATGTCCAAGACGTGTAGGTGGGTTGATGGTGTAAATCATGGTTCCTGGGCTTCTTGGATCAGGAGAGATGATATGGGGTCTCTGAGGCCAGTAAGCATTGGGAGCTAAGAAGAGTACCGCCTATGGAAATCATTCCTTTGGTAGACATGCTAGGGGCTATCAATATGCAGATCCACTTAGGGCATGGTATACATAGTCATGGAAAGGTGTTAACGGGTCGATAAATTTACACTTCTGATGGTCGTGAGTGGTTATGTGGATCCGCGATTGTCGGGGCCACAAAGTCTGTCATCTGTTTAAGGAAATATCTGGGCACGTAGGGGATATTAGTCACTGGTTATTGTTAAAGCTTACAGATCCCCCTATGCTGATTTATTTTCCGCGTGGGGGTGTACCTTTATTCCATGTAGTTGAACATCATGGGGTAACGACTAATTACTCATAGTTTAGAGATCATATAATTCGGACCATTGGGTGACTATTACTGCAATTAATTGAAAGATAACTAGGTAAACATGCTCTGATAAACTTGGAACAAGGTGGGGGATGAAGGTCATAAACTACAACTTTGATATTTCCCGGATTAGGAGGTGTGGTGTGGAGGATATGGGGCCGGTGAGCGTACAGAGCTAGGAAGAGTGTCGCCCGAGGTAATCTTGCCTTTGGTAGACGGGCCATGGGCTATCAATATGCAGAGCCGATGAGGGCATGGTATGCATAGTAATGGAAAGGTTTCCCAAAGTTGATGACTTTCCACTTCAAATGGCCATGAATTATTATGAAAATCCGATATTTTTCACAGTAAAGTGTTCGGTATGTGGGGATAATGGTATCTGAGTACACAAGAAACATCTTCGCTGCAATTTTCTGTAGAGGCAACGTAGCCTAGCCCGGGCTTGATGTTCATGGATGCAGGTTTCTATGTGAACCATCAGCAGATACATAGGATAACCAGGTAGGGATACCCATGAAACACTTGCATGTGAATATGGGACGAACTTGTAAACCACTGCTCCAAAAATTTTGGATCGGGATACATGATACGGGGGCTCTGAGGCCGGTGAGCATACAAAGCTAGGAAAAGTATCGGCTGAGGAAATATTGCCTTTGGTAGACGAGCCAGGGGCTATCAGTATGTTGTGCCACTAAGGGCATGGTATTAATAGTAATGCAAACGTGTCCCCGAGTCAAAGAAATTCCACTTCCGATGGCCATGAATTGTTATGAAGATCCATAATTTTCCGGGTTGTGCAGTCTGAAGTATGGAGAGGATGCATCAAAATGTGCAAGGAGTACCTCCATCTCATTTCTCCATGTATCTTGGGTGGGTCGCGAAAAAGTTCATGCAGTTTAACATCATGCGTTGAGGACAATGTCCGTGCAGTTTGACATCATGCGGTAAGGATGAGAATACACCCCGTTCAAGTCGGGTCCATACACGGGGAAATGTGCTTTTTTGTTTTTCTTTTTGAGGTGGCAGGGCCGGGGTGTGTAATTTAGGCCTCACTAAGTATCCAGCGAGGGTAGAAATCAAGCCTCACGTAGTTCTCTGATAGATGATACACCTCGTGCAGGTCTGGTCCATACACGAGGAAAAGGGGAATATTTTTTAAGTGGCTGGGCCTGGATAGGGGATCTCGGCGTTTCTACGTATCCTACTTGGGAAATAATCATGTCACACGTAGTTCTCTAATAGAGTGATACACCTTATGTAGGGCTGGTCTGTACATGGGGGAAAGGTCATTTTTAACATTATTTTCATTTGGGAGTGGCTAGTCCAGGATAGAGGATCCCAGCGTCGCTACGTATCCTACTAGGGCATGAATCAAGTCGTATGTAGTTATCTAAAAGTCGATACACCTCATGCAGGTTTGGTCCGTATGCAGGGGAATAGGAAAATTATAAGTTATCTTGTCTGTGCAGTTTAACGTCATGCGGTGATGACCAAATACACTTAGTTTAAGGTTATAGAGTTTAGACCATTGGGTTCTTTGTATTTTAACATCATGCAGCTCGGACGAAGAGTACACCCCATGCAGGTCTGGTCCATACACGGGGGGAGGGGGCATTATTAACTCTTATTATCTGTGAAGTTTAATGTCGTGCGTTAAGGAATAAATAATCTTTGTTTAAGGTCATAGGGTTCGGACCATTGGGTGCCTGACAGTTTAACGTCATGCAGCTCAGACGATCCTTCTTCTTCTTTTTTTCTTACTCGTGCAGTTTACCGTCGTGCGGGTAGGACGATGTCCGTGTAGTTTAACATCATTCGATAAGGACTAAGTCCATATAGTTTAGAGTTATGTGGTTAGGACTAAATAATATTGGTCTCTATGAGAAATACCTCTTCAGGAATCTCACGTTGGTAGGAGCTGTGGTGAATTTCCAGTCCATGGAGATCAGGGCATACGCTCTGTTGGAGTAGAACTTGTGTACTACATACGGCCCCTCGCACATGGGATCCAGCTTTGGATGCCTCTTTCCAGGTATCATTGGGGCCAGGAGAACCAACACCAATTCTCCTTCCAAGAATGACCGTAAATGAACCCTTTTGTTGAAAGCTCGTGTGATCCGGTTCTAGTACACTTCCAGATGGTGTAGAATGTGCAACCGCTTCTCATCTAGCTGTTCCAATTCACCTAGCCGATTTTATGACTACTCATCATCGGATAATTGATCACTAATGGCATCCTGGAGTGAGGGAAGTTGGATTTCAATGGGAAGGACCGCCTTTGTGCCTTACAGTAATGAGTACGGGGTAGCCCGAGTAGCGGTGCAGACTGTGGTTCGATAATCCCACAACACATGAAGGATTTTATCCAGCCACGACTTATTGTCACTATCCACCATTCTCTAGAGGATGTTGGATAGAGTCTTGTTGAAAGCCTCTATCTGTCTGTTGGCCTCTGCATGGTAGCGGGATGAGTTTTTTGCCTTGATACCATACTTATGGTATAGTTTCTCCAATTCCACAGAGCAGAAGTTGGTTTCATTGTCCGCCAGTATGGTATGAGGGACACCAAATCTGGAGAGGATATTGGTCATTACAATTCTGACAATATTTCATGCCCCAACTTCATTATGGGGTATAGATTCTGGAAATTTGGAAAAGACGTTGGTTTCTGCGAGGATATACTTTACATGATTGGATGTGGCGGGAGGATATGGTCCCACGATGCCCATCCCCCAGACGGAAAATGGCCAGGAGTACTTGGCATGATGATGTAACTCCAGTGGTTGGTGTATAAAGTTGGCATGAATCTGATATGAGTGTAATTTATCGGTAAAACGCTCACAGTCTCGTTCCACTGTGGGCCATTAGTACCCAAGCCTTTGAACCTGATGGGAAATCATGATCCCTAGTTGATGTGCTCCACATGCTACGACATGTACATCATTCATTACGGCAGTGGTTTATTATCCATCAATGAATCTGAGGATCACTCTGTCGAGAACTCATTTGTAGAGGTCCTCTTGCTGACCCATGCTGCCATATAGGACAAAGTTGGTTTCCCTTCTCCATATTTGCTCTCATTCAGCCCTTTCTGATGGAAGTTCTCCCCATTGAAGGTAGTATTACATGGGGGACATCTAGCTAGTGGAAGGATCATATGGCTCGAGGACAGGACTGACTATGTGGATTTCATCCTTCTTGGTCTGAACAAATGGCAATACCATTCGACGGTGAGCAATACTAATAACTGCTTCATCCTAGCCTGGTTCAGCTAGGGATGTGGGCCCGTTGGCCAATGCATCAGCCTGAGCATTCTAGGACTGGGGAATATAGGTCAATGTTGGTTCTGTGGAGAATTCCGCCATTATCCCATGGACATGATCAACCATGGTAATCAATTACTCCTTTCTAATAGCATAGTCACCACTGACTTGCTTGATGACCAGCTCTGATTCCCCATTTAAATTAAGGGGTTGTACTTGTGCCTGGAGTGCGAGCTCAGGGCCTGCAATGAGAGCTTGATATTCTGCATCATTGTTTGTACATCCTTCTAATTGGAGGAAGGAGTATGGAAATACTGCCTTTTCTGGGGACACGATTATTATCCCCAAACCCACTTTGTTGAATCTGGGATCCTCCATCAGCATCCTGGTTGGGCTTCGGGATGCGCCGTCAATTTACATTTCCTATGCTGGAAACTCCTCTTGAATCGAGAAGATGTATTTATTAGGTAGCTCGGGGTCTGGTACAGTGGTATTTGTCGAAGGGTTCTATTCTAAAAAGTCTTCTAATTCCTATCCCTTGATGAATTTCTAAGGAACGAACCAGATGTCAAACTATTGCAAGATGACCATCCATCAAGATAGGCATCCGGTTAGCATCGGGCGGGTGAGGATGTACTTGAGTGGGTTACTCCGCGAGGTCAATTGGACTTCATGATGCTGAAGATAATGTCACAGATTATGAACTACAAAGTCCAAAGCCAAACAGCTCTTCTTGATATTTTAGTATTGAGTCTCAACATCAATCATGGTTCGACTGAGGTAATAGAGATTGTTTTCGCTGCTGGCATCGTTATTTTGTGTGAGGAAGGCTCCTAGTGACTATTCTAGGGCTGTCACATATAGGATGAGATGTATTACTTCAACCGGGGGCATGATCACTAGTTGGCTTAAGAGGTAATTCCTTAATTTGTCGAACGCCTCTCGGAAGTCATCTGTCTATTGGTACGTGACCCCCTTATTTATTAACATGGTGATGGGAAAACACTTGCTTTCTAGGTTGTCTATAAACAGCCTAATATAGGCCAGGTTTCCTTGGAATCCCCTCAACTTGGTGATATTTCGAGGAGGTGGTAATCCAAGGAAAACCTTTTTCTTCTCAGGGTCGACATAGATGCCACGCTGGCGTATGACGAAGCCAACAAATTTCTCTAAAGTAAATTCAAAGTTGCATTTTAATGGGTTCATCTTCGCTCTATGTTATCAGAGGTCATTGAAGATGGTATCAAGGTCTGACAAGTGATCTGAGTTCCGTTTGGACTTGACCACCAGGTCATCCACGTAATGTTCAACGAATTTCCCCAAAAACTATGTAAAGATCTGATGCATGGCACACTGATATGTGGCACCAGCATTCTTGAGACCAAAGGGCATGAACCTATAACAAAATACCCCTTGAGGGGCCCTGAAGGTAGTGGATTATTCGTCTTCTCAGGCCATCCTAATTTGGTTATAGCCAGAATAGCTGTCCAAGAAGGACAGAGCCTCATACCTGGCCGTTTCATCGATTAATAACTCATTGTCCGGGATCGGGAAATCATCATTCAGGAAATTACAATTGAGATCACTGAAATCGATGCACACACGGATTTTCCAATTATTTTTCTTAATAAGGATGATATTAGACAACTAGATGGTGTATTGGACCTCCCATATAAATCCTACATTAATGAGCTTATCGACTTCAGCCTCTATTTTGGCAGCATGTGAGGGGTGTGTCCTTCTGGCAGCCTTCGTATAGCCTCGGTGGTCTTCTGGAAGACCTAGGTGGTGTTTTTTCCACTTCGGGATTGAGTGCCGGAATTTCTGTTTATTTCCAAGAAATAACATCCTGATGTTGCTTCAGGAAAGAGGTAAACACTTTGTGCTCCTTGGGAGACATGGCTACACTAATGAGAGGGGGCCTCGGGTATTCCTCGGTACCCAGGTTTATTTCCCTGAGCTTGTCCACAGTGGTAGAGATACCTTCCTCAAATGCGGGAGGTGAATCCCTAAGATCTTCCTCCTCTTCTTCTCCCAAATCCTCATCTTCTTGGTCTGTCTAGGAGAGTTCTCCTGAAACGAGCTCTTGGGATTCCGGAGGCAAGGTTTCATGGGCATCCTTACTCGTGTTTTCGTCCCCATATTGAGGGTCAGTGGACGTTCCCACATTGCCACATGGGCCATTATTGATGATGTCAGGAGGACATCCGAGTGCATTTCCGGACGTGATCTCCTACACTAAACGTGGTTGATGGTCAGGACATAATCTCTGCCAAGCTACCTGAGGGGGTCATCAGCAACCATTTCTAGACCATTTGGAGCGGGGATCCAGTCAACACCATCGACCAAATGGTTCTTTTTCTTTTTCTCATAGAACCCAAAGACAATATAATGTGACTCAGAGAGCTTGAATGGGCCTTGTTGGCATGAAATGTTTCACTTTTTCCATTGATGCAGTACTTGATAAATTGGTGGTAGGATGAAGGAACAACCATGTGCTTATGGAGACACGACCTTCCTAGAAGGTCATTGAATGTTGTGCTTTGCCGGACCACCAAAAATTTCGTGTAGGCTACCAGGTCACCAAAATGGGTCCTTAGCTTATTTTTTCTTATTGTCTTATGTTCATTCATATCGTAATGCAACAGAGTTGTGGCTGAGGGAATTAGATCATCCGAACTGTAGCCCAACATGGGGAGTGTTCATAGGGGAATGAGGTTAACTCCAGAGCCATTGTCTATAAAGACTTTCCGGATCTCAATACCATTCAGCGTGCTAGAAACATATAGTGGTCTGATGTTTCCTTCCATGATGTAATCTTCATCCTGATCAGTGAAGGTGATCACCGCATTGCATTCAGCCGGGCCAGTCTCCATCCGGTAAATCTCGGATACAGCTACCTCGACTTGAAACTCCTGGGGGATGATCAAAGCTTCTATAAGTGCCTCCCTGGGGTCTGCTGACAGACTTAGGGCATTGAGGATTGACAGCTTGGCTGCTACCGATGCCAACTGCTTATTGATATCGCATTTCTACTCTAGCGGCCGATGCATCTGAGTTGGCGGGAGAGACTTATCAAGTTCTTTGGGGGCTATAGAATTTGACTAGGAGGGACCTTCCATGGGGTCAGATTTCAAAGGTGATCCCGCATTTTGAGGACTTGGCCCGGCCGGTCTGTTTGTGAACACTAGGCGGCCAGACACATGTTCCTCCTCTGATGGGTATCATAGAACAACAGGGCCAGAGTGGTTGCTTGTGGAGGTGGATGGGAATTCTTCCTCATGATGAGTCCATTGAAGGGATCTCCCACTGGTTTCTGCAATATTAATGGTTTGGGCCAGGGTCGAACCATAGAGTTGGTTTTAGTCGCAGCTACGCCACCCCTGATATCGCCTACCTCTGCGATTCCTCATCCCGGCACCTCGTGCAGGGAACTCGGGGTCGTAACCATACCCTTCGTTAGGGAATGATTCCATAAGATGGATTATGTTAATATAACAAAAGATTGGTTCTTCATCTTATGAGAGGTCAGCCAGATCAGTTGTTCCTGATGGTTCTGTTTGGTGGGTCGGTGCCCGTTGCGCCAAAATCGAGGGCATATATTCCCTCAGGGTTGGGACTAAATTTGGCCCCTTTGCGGACTGCTCCTCTTGTGATTGTTTCTTCCCTCTTTTATTACGCCTGGATGACCAGCTCGTGGTTGTTTTTGAGGCCGATTCTGTCGGGTGTGCGGCGTCCTGGGCTATTGGCAGCAACACAGGCTTCCATAGGTGAGCTCGGAGTATGTCCTGGGCTCGGTTGATAGACATCTGAGTCATCCAGTCATCGACTTTCTTCCACTTATTTCTGGTGACATTCTTCCACCCCTCCTCTTTGTCGTAATCGGTGGTAGATATACATGCCACATGTGCTAGGGGTGGTCCCAGCTGGACCTTTCCGGAGACTACCATCCTCTGCAGGAGGTCATTGAAGATGAATCATTCTTGGATATTGTGCCCCAAAAATTGATGGTAGGGGTAGTAATCTAGCATGTCATCACGGCCGACCTCTTCAGGTTTCCTCAGCTCTGAGAGGCAGAGAAAGTTGCAGTTCATGGAGAAAATTAAGTATCGACAGAATTGATCTTCTTAGAACGAGTACGCTTTTTTGTCTTCGTTCCTCAAATTGGTTCCGCTTCGATCCTCTCGGATCGTCTCATTTAGGCGGAGGCCGCCACTGATATGTAGGAGGCCCTTGAAGATTAGGTGGAGGAATGAGCGGTGGAGCGGGCATAGGGGTCGTATTGATAGTGACAGCAGACGCATTAGCTCTATGGGCTCTTTTCGCAGGAGCTTGTGAGGCTATTAGGGACTTCGAGTTAGTCCGCTGTAGGTATTCCTCAATTCTCTTGGTAATCGCCCAGAGCTGGCGGAATCTAGTGGTGAAATCCACTGGTATGAGCGGTGTTCATAGCTCATCTCAAAGAATATCGATTCATATGGCTAGCTTCTCATCTTGAGGAATTAACCTGTTCATGAAAGATGCCAGACCATTTCATCTGGCGATGAAATATGAGACCCTCTCGTTCTCCCTATGCTTGCAGTTCATTAGGTCTCTAACTGTTGTTTTAGGAATGGTTGAGTTGAAGTGGAATAGGAACTGCTACCGAATTTCCTACCAACTCTTTATTGACTAGGCCGATAGACTTGTATACGAGACGATGGCAGATCCTTTCAAGGTCCGTACAAATCATCTGAGTTTCACTACATCTTTTTATTCCATATTTCCCATCATAGGGTCTCAAAAGAATGCGTAGTGAATCAAATACTATTACGGATTGCCTGACCTGTTGAAAAAAGGGAATAAAAGGCTCCCAAAATTAGGTGGAGGTGGTGTGTTGGTCACCCATTCTGGGTAGGGTTTCCGCTCTGGTTGTATCGGAGCGTGTCGACCTTCCATCGCTTCCAATCGAGTTGTTAGTTCCTCGATGGTGTTGGTGAGACCCTGTTTTAAATCCTGTTGGGCCTGGTCTTGGGCAGGCGTAGCCCGAGGCATTGCCTGAGGATTCGGATTGGCCAGCACCATGGGTGCATATACCGTTTGTGGCACCTTCGGAGGGTTCAGGCGTACTCGTTTCAGTTTCTTCCTGAGTGGATGATGATCTTGGTATTCATCATCCTCATTTAGGTAATTGGACGGACCAGGCACCTCATTGGGAAGGGTATGCCTAGGTCTTTGAGGTGCACTATCTGAGAGTGCATGATTTGGCTCCTCCTGGGGTGCACTTTCAATAAGGTAGTTCCTCTAGAGTATATCGGTGTTAAGTCACCTCAATTCATTCATATCCTCTTCCTATCGAGCGAATCTCTCTTCGAGTGTCGTTGGATCGTCTTTGTCGATAGAAGGAGGCCAGTTAAGGGTAAACAGTCCTTTGTTCTTATCCTTGTTGGAAGCTCAAATGGTAGGCAGAGGATGGTTGGCTAGAAGGCCAGCCATATTTAGGGCGGCCCTTTGGTTCTGGGTGTGCACGTCTGGTGGTTTGTTGTGAGTCACAGCCTGACCGGAACCGTCGTCTCCCGATCCATCTGGGTTTCTATTTTCCCTGGTGTCACCAATGTGGTTAGCCTCTATGGTGTTGATGAATGTGTATCACGCGGTGGAGGGGACATCATCTTTCATATAGGAAGAGGATCTCTCGCGTCTTCTGTCGGCCTTCCCTTTCATGACCTGGGATTGCCTTCGGACTTCTTGACGAAGGGTGACGCGGAGAGTTATTTGATGCGACCCTACAGTGCGCCTTCCTCTCACAGGGGATGATGATTAAAATGACGGGATAAGATGAGAGCATCCTCTTCTTACTTTTATCCATAGACGAGAGAATACTGACGCTCGTGGGGGAAGTTGTTGTTGAGGGGGTAATAATGCCCCCATCCCTGAGGGCTGGGTTGGATCCTTTCCTTGTACTTTGAGTCTCTTCCCAGTTTTATTGGTCTTACGGCTGTATTTTTAGTTAATAATTCCCCCAGCCCTACCGGTTGGGGCTGACCCTAGATGGCGGTAGTGACTGCTACTATCACGACCTGCCTGATTTTGTGTGCCCGCATTCGGGGGTGAATCGGATTTGGTTTCTAATTCACTTGTGGATCACTAACTTCTATGGAGGCAAGCAAATATCAATGATCGGCCTCTCTTAGGCGAGTGGCCTATTGTATGATTTTGGTGTCCTGATTCAAGAGATCTTGAATGGCTTGTTCCCGCCGGGCCTGATGCTTCTGGGACTTAGTCAATTCCTCACTCTATTGGTTATGTTTCAATTCCTGAATATAGATACCAGTCAATTGCCATCTTTACATGATGACATTGCAAGACACCATGACAAACTAGTTCTTCTAGGCGGGGATCAGAGTGAAATGTAGAGCTCAATGTTCTCTCCATCCCCTGATATGGACTCCCATCAGAGCGTCACCGATGAGGCGGCGTAGCTGGAGTAGCGCACGAAGGCAAGCTATCTTTATGTTTCCCTTACGCCTCTCGGGTCACTGTCTCCATGCAAAAGGAAGAGATTCCTGGTCGATGTGATGGAGGAGGTCCCCTATTGTCTTGATGTGGTCTACGTACCCGTTGTAGGGAAGGATTCTTGATTTTAGTCGACGGAGGGTTGTCCATATATTATGGCGGATTTCGTGCACGCATTCTTCTGAAAACTCTCGGGGTATGTCGAACTTTGATGTGGTCGTAGGCCAAAACATAACTGGTATATCGTCCCTGGCCAGTCGTTTCCTCAAGTGCAGCATATCGGCATACTCCTCTGCTAGTGATTCCTCTACCTGGTCAGCCCAACGGAGATTCTCACTGTCAGTGTTGTAAGAGGTAGTGGGACCGGTAGGTGCTAAATCATTATTTGGGCGATTCTGAGGTGGTTCAGAGGTGAACACGGACATGGAACATCTCCAGATTGTAGAAGGATGTCGTCAGAGAATAACTGGGAATATGACATGCTCTATCTCGTACTTCTAAATGCCTCGACATATGGGGGCTTTTTTGTGCATGATTCTGTAGGGGGAGGACCTTCCTGTCAATATAACAAGTCATCATTGAGAGGACCTCTATAATCACGGCTGTAATGGCGAGGACTACCATTACTGCTTGATGCTTCACAGCATACAGGACTTTTGCAATGCACACCCTTGGGAGAACCTCCAAGGAGTGTCGCAGTAAGGGGAGGACCTTCTGGCTATGTAGCGTCGTTACAGGGAGGGCCTTCGCAACAACTACAATCATGGTGAGGATGACCATCATGGATTGATGCTTGATGTGCATCCTGGGGAGGACCTTCAGGAAACACTGTGACAAGGAGAGTACATTCTTGTTGTTTAGGTCCATTGCGGGGAGATCCTTTGCAATGGTGGTCGTGGTAGCGAGGACTACCATCACAGTTGTGGAAATGGCAAGGATTACCATTAGAGCTACCGCATGGAGAATATCTACATGATACACCCCAGGGAGGGCCTCCAGAATTTACCGAAATGAGGGGAGGTCCGTCTCATTTCTTGACGTCTCTACGGGGAGGACCTCCATTATCAGGGTGTCGAGGAATACCATTGTGATCTGATGCCTGGCTATGTGATGTTTTTTGCAATATAACCCCAGGGGAGGACCTTTAGGGTAGGACACGATAAGGGGAGTGCCTTTTTGTCATGATGAGACGTCATTGTGGGGAGGGCCTCAGCATTTGCGACTATGATAGCGAGGACTACTATCATAATCTGTGGTCCCACTGTATGGAGAGTGTTTATAGTGTATACCTCGGGGAGTACCTTTAGGGTGGACTATAGTAAGTGGAGGACCATCATGCTGCTCAATCTTCTGGTCACGTCGAGGGTTTCCATGACTCGCATCAAAAGAGGATCTCTCATGATCGATCATTATATGCCCGCGGGGGAAGCCCCCAAGGGGGCTTTGGGGAGGACCTTCAGAGCTGCTGGTAGTGACATTGCACGGAGGACCTTCGCAACTGCTACTACTACTCCCATAATACGGTAATGGGCTGGAAGGGTCTTGGGACTTCTTCATGTGTTTAGCAGCATTGGGAACCCCAGCTTCCAGCAGATCGGAGTCATGAACCTGCCCATTATTTTTTGGCTACCATCAGCACGTTCGGGGAGCTTTCTTTTAGGTAGCCGGGACCGTCTGCTGTTGATAACGGCCTTCACCATTGGGTCCCTGTCTAATTGGGTCCCGTGATGTTGTCGGGATACGTCGACGAACATTTTGACTTATAGTAGTGATATATGCCTGCTCTAGAGCATCCACCATGATGGACGAGTGTCCCCTAGTTGGAACGAGTGAAGCTGCTCGATCTTGTTTCCCTTATGTCATGGAATATGGCCGGTGACCCTCCTGGGAAGAATAAGGGATGTAGATCTTCTCCGAGGTGACTATCTCATCTCTTAGATGTGTCACCTCAATTGGTGAGACCAGATCACGGGCCCGTTTCCTTGCTATTGTCACTGATGCAATTACATTCTTGCAAGTCTACAAGATATGATCTCAGATTGATACATGCTCCTCCATCATGGCCAGGATATGTAGAGAGACATATTTGGATGGAATGGGTATGAAGGCCCATTCCAGTATCAGAGTAGGAATATCCTGCTCCGGTCCTCCAGTGGTCAGTGGGTAGTAACAATTCTCCTGTGTTAGGGAAGGTGAACGAATCTGCCCCTATACTGGTATACGCCGGTTTATCTCTCCATTTTCCACCTCATCGGGGTGGCAGACTTTACTTGCATCCATAGGGAGCTAGCCCTGCATATATTGGTTTCCCACCATATTGAGTCGGTGGACTTTTTTGGCGGGGAGACATGCCCGCCTATTAATTTCTGCCACATCTAGGTGGCAGACATTGCTGATTGCCTCCATGTCAAGATGGCGGGTGTGAGAATCATCTGCTAGGAGCTGGTCCTATAGGTGCTGGGCCGCCACCACATCAAGATGGTGGGCTTCACAGCCCTAGGCAGGGAGACGTGCATGCCGGGTAAGTACCGTCTTGCGTGAGAGATGAGCTTGATGAAGCCTGGCGGGGATGCGCATCGGCTCGTATGATGCCGCCATGTCTAGATGGCATGCTCGGGAGGAGCGAACATGTGTAGGTGCCTATTCATGGTGCGTCTCCGTGACCGGGCAGCGGAGCTCCTCCTCAGGGACCACTCTGATGACCGGTCCTTGATTGTATGTCTGTCACCCTTGTCGGGCGGTCCGAAGGGCCAGACCTTAGGGAGCGTGGGCCTGAATCCTCAGGGAGACATTATACTCAGCGTGAGGATGTTGATTCATGGCATGACTGTGATGACTCCTTCCAGTAGAGGCCTTGGATCGGAACCCCCATTTGGCAGGGATGAAGTCCTCAGTGTCAGCATCCTCCACCTCCATAAGATAAGGGAGGTATGCATTGTCCCGTTATAGAGACATACTCCCAAAACAGTTTGAGATGGCCACATGGGCTGTCTGGATCTGCTTCTGTGGTCACTGCTGGGCAGGTGACCGATGAGTTCTGGAAGATTAAAGGGTGTGCATGGCCGCCTCCACTGTTTGGAGATTACCGTTCACGTGGTACTCTCAGATCAGCGTGTCTGAGACCCAGCGTTGAAGATGTTGGGTGGGTGAAGGGGTACTCCATAGATGAGGATGTCCGGTCATTGCATTGTTGGCAGCGCACACTTGTGAGTTCCTTTGCGATGCCTTTGGATCGAAGGGAGTTCCGTGTAGTACCTGCAAAATATTTTAACAAATAAAAACAACAAACCCTTCAAAGCAGCATCTCATGATCCCATGCGTAACTGATGACATTGCTTGGCCCTCCTTGAGAGTATGAGGGGGAACAAAGTGATATTAGGTTAAATCTGTCATGTTTGGTTAAAGATTCATGTCAGGTTCACCATTTTTTGTTTCGATCTGTTTCTCCTTCGAGGAGATATAGAGGACCGACGCGCCCGACCATCGATCTCATGGATTTCTGAGCCCCGCTCAATTTCTAAAGTCGGGTGTGCCAGTCTTTGTTTCGAAATGCCCAACGGTTCCATATCCAATGATGTGTGGACCTGCTTTCCAAAGGCAGGTGTTCGCTATGTGGTCTCGCCAACGATGCTTAAGAACTCACACTGTTCGAGAGGATGGGATGCTGGGCTATTCTAAGTCTTTTTGGGGGGGAATTATTGCCTATTATGGGACTCTCTAAAAGATTTAAGATGCATTCATATGTTCACAAATCTTTTATTTATACCCAGTCATAGTATCCATGGATTTAAACCTGGTGGGAAATGGTTAGGTGAACACAGATATTCGGAATCATTTATGCTCGAGGTTTAACATCCCTCATTGGATTAATGACCCCATGGAGTCGGGACTCATTGAGGCGGCACTACGGTTTGTGCGGTGAACTGACGTGAAGATAGTCGGATCGACCCGTTGTTGGGATTGAGCCACTTTGGGGCTTCCAACGTACCCTTCCTAGGAGGCAGGGATCAAATTCCATGTAGTTCCCATAGGAGTGTCAGATAACCGATGTTAATGTGGACCCAGGGGTCCGATGGTGGTCGGGGTTGAACCACATGGAGGCGTCCTACAAACCCTGCCTTGGAGGCATGGATCAAAGTCCACATAGTTCGTGTAGGCTTGGGGTTACGCTTTGAGGAGGCCTAGAGTAACGGATTGGGGCTTACACTCTGAGGAGACCCATAGTACTGGATTGGGGCTCACACTTTGAGGAGGCCCATTGTAATGGATTGAGGCTTAGACTCTGAGGAGGCCCATAGTAATGGATTTGGGCTTACACTCTGTGGAGGCCCATAATAATGGATTGGGGATTACACTCTGAGGAGGCCCATAAGTGGATGTCATGGTCGATGCCTACCCAAAGCCCACGTGAGTCATGCTCGGTGTGAGAAACAAGAAGAAATAGGGACCAAATGATCACGTTGAGAAAGGTGAATTCGTGAGAAGTGGTGTGGGGCTTACGCATAGAGCCGCCTGTAGTGATGGATTGGTGCTTACACTCTGAGGAGGCCCAAGTGGAACAAAGTGCAACGGGAGTGGGAAATGGTGTTCTTCTTTTCCCATCTCCTCTCTTGTGGTGCATGAGGGCTTCGTTATGATGGGGAATTTACTTCCCCCGAGATGCCCTTAACATGCGAAGGGGCAGAAAGGGGACTCCTGAGCTCAGAATCCACATTTACGTGGGAATTTGAACCCAGGAATGCATTGGGAATCTGCTCAAGGGTCGGGGAAACCCATTCGCCTCTACTTACAATGGTAATTTAAACTCAAAATGGTGCGCTTCTGCACCTGAGGGTTACGCCACATGGATCTGGTGGCTCTGGTGGAGGTCTTGGCTCAGGGCCGATGAATAGGCCAATGAGGGAGTCATGGAGGATGGGGCCGGATTGGAATAATTTTATCTGGATCGTGGAAAGGGAACACAGAAGGATTTGGCTAGCCACATAGGGGTATGGGTAGGGGCTCCCTTCGCGTAGGGAAGTGCTTCGCGATTGGAGAAGCCGTCCGCAAACCAAGGTGGTCCACAGACTGGTAGGCATCCTGCAAACCAGGACGGTTCACGGCATCTAGTTTGGTCTGTATACAAGTTTGGTACGCGGAGGGTTCCACGCGAGCAGCATCAGCGAAGGTTGCCACTGGTTAGGGGTTCATCAGTAGAGGCTTCGCCCGCGTAGGAGGGTGCTACCCAGTGCGGCGGATCATAAATGAGGCATAAACACCTTGGAACATGGGGAGTGCATCTGCGTATGGGCCATGGTTCACGGTCTTCTCCTTTTATGTTATTTTAAGTTCGCAGTTCACCAAATTATTATGCGTTTTCAGATCCTTATTATTTCATTCCCAGATTTATACCTTCTGTAGTTCGCGAAATAGAACTTCACTGTTTGCGAAATCCTAATCCTTCCTTCAAAATCCTTCCACCCAAATTTGATCAATCTGCTCTGAATCCTCTTCCTCCGAATCTGAATCCGAACACTGAACCTCTTCTTCCTTATCCCCTCGGTCTCCTTTTATAGAGTGGGGAACGAGAGGTTTATGTGGTCACGTATCACCTTTTGCAGAGGCCCATGACCGAAAACCCAGTTTACGGCTGACTTGGTCAATCCGCGACTCGCAGTGGGTATTGAGCGCTGCCCCCCCCCCCCCCCCCCCCCCCGTGATCTGATCGAGGGGAGTGCTTCGTGGTCGTGGAGGGTTCTGCCTCCATTCTGTGAACGACATCAGAGGATGTTCATGCCAGATGACACGGCTCATGGCTGGGGTGGTTCATGACGGTGAACCAGATTGGCACCTGCCCTGCTTCACACCCGTGGAGGATATCCGCCTCGATTTCACGAAAGATGACGGTCTGTGGAGGAGGGATGCACCACAGAACCATCCGTGCGTTGTTAACCATAGACCGGTCCGCAGAACGGTTCCTCCTTCACCATCCTTGAGTATTGTCCACATTTTCCCATCCCTTTGAGGGGAAATTGGCAAGAATCTCCCTTGAGTTAAAGGGGATCACCATTCTACTTTGCGGATTTCTTAGGACTCTTCAGAGGATAATTAAATATTCTTGATCAGGAATGTTTTATGATCAACACTAACCTATAAGACTATGCATGTAACGCATGATGTAATAAATAAAAAATAGTAATTGGTATGCAAGTATAAAACTCGGGTTTGGTATGGGTTTATAGAATAATTTGACGTCATATTAAACAATATTACCCATCCACTAGGGTGGGTTGGTATTAATATTATATGTAGGAGGAATATAAAGTCCAAAAATAATGGCTTACAACTTTCACAAAGAATTATTACCTTGGGAGACATGCTCTATTTATTTGATAGTGGTTGAGGGGATGACAATGGTGGGGTACTTTGGGAGAACAAAGTGTATTTCCCATATATATATATATATATATATATATTCCAATATATTTCAATTCTCTAGTCCCGGTAACACATTCCAAAATAAGATTTGGCCATATTCATTTGACATTTTTGAAGGTAAGGGGAATAAATTCCATTTCCTAAAATGAATTCTTTGTCCATAAGTTATGGATCAATGTTACCATAAGAATGGATGATTTTGAGAATTATGAGGACCCTAGATATTTTAGAATTTAAATTGGGACATAAATTACAATAAGGATCCATTATCATGAGACAAACACATTGCCATGTCTCATCACCCGATGGGATGTATCTTGTAGTAGGTGATGTGGCCCTTGTTAATAAATTCGTGGCCTTTGATGTAAGATAGATAGACCCATTTTAGAAGTTTACCAATGGTCCAAGATGTAACTAGAAACTATAAGGAAGGAATAAAGTGACAAATAATTGGAATAATACCTATGGGAAAAAAAATCCCACATTCTATTATATTTTTTAATTATGGGGAATCATGATTGGTTTATTCTAGAAAAATGGATTTCTTCATGTGAGGTTTCCTTCATGTATTTAGTGAGTCTCATTTTAGGGTAGCCAATTGGGTCCCTAACCTTTTTAGTGGTATCACAATATGGGTTTGGGGATCTTATATGAGGATACATTTTTCGGATCTCCTATTCCTTTTGGGTATACAGAAAATAAATTACCTATATAACATCAAATATCTCACCCAAAATTATATTGTATTATCATGTTCACACCATATCATCTCACCACATACCTTCTTCATATATGAAATTTCCAACTAGTAATAACATTAGATATTTCTAGTAAATATGAATAACCATTATTATTAAATGGAAGATCATTCATGTTAAATACCGAGTTCTTTATGTGGGGAAATGAAACTGTCTCCTTTCCAAAAAAATATTTTAATTTTTTGTGGAAGATAAGGTATCGCATCACACTATTAATGATTTAATTTATATGTTTCTCAATATATCCACCTTGTTAATAAAATAATAATTTTTATAGGGGTTTGATGGAACCACCATGATCCACAATATAAAATATTTTTCAGAGGGCATGATGACACTGCTTTGTGATACAAAGAAACATAGATTGATGTGGGCATGGTGGAACCACCTCCCAATTAAAATGGAAATAGTTAATAGGGTAATGATTCCATTTCATCACGAAAAAATGAAATTAATTTTCATTTTAATTAATGGAATGACCTCGTACTACAAAAAAATCATTTTAGGGGGAATGGTTGATCCGCCTCACACATGTATATGTAACAACATCAAGACACATTTAAAAATAATTTCTAGGGGAATTATTTTTCTACCTCTTCCCACAAAATATTATTAAATATTGATATTTCAAGGTATGTGAAAGTCCCATATTGTGAGGATCCACACTTGAAGGGGCTAGAAACTTTTTGGATTCACCAGATTTGGAACTATTATCTCCATGTATCATTATTATGATTTTATTTTTGTATTTTAAAATTCATAACAGTTTTTTAGGAATCAATGTGTACTTTTGATGCCCTATAATAAATCCAAGTAATTTAATAAGAACCTTATGCTTGATAAAATATTCAAAAGGAAACAATAATATTAATTGAACCCTCATATAATATTAAAAAAATTATATAAATATGACAAATTTAATATATATATTATAGTGGTATAAATGATTAATCTTAAAGACATTATGATATATTCATATAATTATTATATAAATGGGAAGATAAATTTTTAAATAGAACGAAAATTTTGATAAAGATATATTATTCTTAAATATTGGGCTGATTATAATTAATTAATAGAAATTTGAGAAAATTTATTTCATAAAATGAATAAAATATTTTAATTCATCCAATTTAAATTCACTTACGGTGACATTATGGTATATTTCAACAAAAATTAATTTTTCAATGAAAAGTGAAAGATACTGATTTTTTTATGAATTCCATATCCATTTAATAAATTATGTTAATTAAATCATGCATTATTATTTTATTTTTAAGTCAATGTAACATTAGTATTATTATTTATTTTTTATATAATTGATTACTTTTTATCTATCATTATTCTAGATTTTTTATTGTAGGATCCATAGTATTTATACAACACTACTTTTCATTTATATTAATATTTATGAATAAGATAGTATTACAACATTAAATGGGAAACTATTCCAGATAGTGTACTCGACACACAAAAACATGTTTCTTTGAAATCTTCTATTTCACACAACATTTAGTTATACCAAAAAATAATATAATATTTTTATTAATTTAAATCATAGTTAACATGTAGTCATTTAATTGGTGAGAATGAAACCAAATAACAACAATATGATTATACATGTTTGTTAATTGTATTTTCATTTATCTAAAAAAAATTTGAGGCTTAAAATAAGAATAAATCTGATTTTAATCAGGAAACACTCTAATATTTTTAAGAGGGTGGTTTGTTACCTTTTGATGGAAAAACCATTTTAAATCAAGTTTATGAAATTTTTATATGTTCTATATGAAAAGGATATACATATTATTTAGAATCGGGAAACCAGAATTTATTTTGGATAAAATTTTGTGTTTTTTCTAATAAAATTTGTATTTTAATGAATGATGTAAAATACTGCATACTAACTAAAATATTCATTTTCATCTAATTTATTTATTTATTTTTATAGTCCTTTTAATTGGTTTTAATGTTTAGTTGGACTATATTTTTATCATTTATCCAAATAATGGTCAATGGAATTAACTTTACATATTAATTAGAGATAATCACGGGTCCATATTTTGGTAATTTTTACATCATAAAAATACGCTTTTTTGGGTTGACTAAAGTTAATTAATTTTCAATTAAGTACAACAATTTATAGGTTTTTAATTTGGAAAAAGAGATTCGATATTTTTAATGAAAAGTTGAAAATTTCTTAAAAATGTAACTTTTCGGTTATTATGAAAAGTTACTTAAAAATTTATTTTTAATTAAGATGATTAAAGGTTAAATTAAGAAAATATTGGTAAAATCTAATATATTAATAACATATAACTACCCAAAAATGTGTCTAAATCATATTAGATGATATATTTCAAAGAAGGGTTATCCATTGGCCCAAATCCTAGAATTTGGGAGCTACATGGGTTTAGAAAAATAAATTTATAAGAATTAATTTAAAGTAAATAGAAATATAACCCAAACATGTATATTTTACTAAAAAAATTATAATATGGGATTGTATAACTGATATATTTGAATAAAAATGGAAACAATAAATATAAAAATATTTTCTATATCAATAAATTTTATTTATAAATTTTTAGACCTTAATAATTAAATTTATTTATGATAGAATGATGATACAGTGATTACTTCATTAATAAAAGTGTTGAAATAAATGATATTATAAATTTTAAAAAATGTACATTGATTATTTTCATTAAATACAGGTATTTTTTGGATGGTATTAACATATTATATTTTATTTACTGCATTATTTTTTGATGAGTAACGTTTTTATGAATTTATAAAAATGTCAAGTATGAATATTGTCCAAAATCAACATAATTCATAACTGAAAACATAAAATAGTTTATTAAAATATATTAAATTCCTAAAAAATTAATATTGGGCCAAATTATTAATGAAATTACAAATATTTCTTAAATGACTTTTCTGTTGGTATTTTGACATGATATTGAAATTACATTAACCCGCTATGTGTAAATAACATGATATCACTTTAAGATTAAATGGGAAAAAAGTGTTAAACTAAAAAGATAATGACAAAAAATATTCAAAAAATGTATAAAAATTATTGTATGAATTTCATTCAAACCAAAATCCTGATATATTGAAATTAAATTAGTTTCGAACAATTTTCAATCGAAATTGAATTTATAATAAATTAATATTTCTAGACATTCCTACTGTGCCACACCTCCATCTTATAAAAGTACACCACCTCTACCCACATAACACTCACCTATAAAGCACCTAGGATCATCCAAATTAAGCTAAAATAAGCTACGAACATCCCTCCATACCTCCTATAACACTTACAATGGGAATAAAGAAATTCAAGAAAGCCTTTTGGCTCAAATAAAAATCATTTACCCGATTAAGAGGTAAAATACTCTCTCAAGTTACATTCCTTAATTTTAATTCTGCACTTTATTTGACATTATTTTTAATTGATTACATAAATAATATTTATCCAAAATATACAATGAAGTTTTTATTATATGGATTCTAACTACACATACACACTCATCCACTTAATGTCTTTGATCTTACAATTTCTGTTTATAGAAAACTAATGCCTCATGAAATGTTGACTGTTCAATTTTTTACTACCTCCAATCATGGTGTCCATTATGATGGAATTGTATTAATATACGATATATATTATATTTATATTTTCTCTGTCCTTTTTTATTTTTATCTAGATCATAACTTTATTCTTTCCATGATTTTGAAATACGATATTCTCATTTGAGGAAGTTCTTTCTACCTCCCCCTCAAAGTTATATGACTATTTCATTCCCAATATGGAATGCATACAGGGAAGTTTTAATGAATGTATTCAACATATATGCAATATTATATTATAATAGAATTATAATATACCTAGGTATCATTTATACTTTATTCCTTTAATATGAAAAATATATGAAAGTATCCTTCTTGTGTACTTATGAACTATCGTCTACAAGAATGGTGCATTTCATTTTTTATCTCCCAATGTTATGGACTATTATAAAGTCATATATTCGGGATATATTTTGTCTTTAAATCATTAATAATATAATTGTAATGATTTTATTTTTACTACACGAACAATTTACATCAAAAAAATTTCATTTTTTACTCAAGCACTGAATATCTATAAAATGAATGATATGAACATAAATATTTATATAATTTTTATAACATGTTGATATGTTATATAAAATATATAATAAACATGAAATTGGTTATGATGAAATTATAAAATAGCATAATTTTATTATGAATGAAATTAAAGAATGAATGAGACATGTCGAACACAGGATAAGTTATTTCATCTCAATATCAATTCATTGAAGGATAATTTGGTTTATACACGTCTTTTGTTTATATGTTGTATAATTATAACCTTATTATATTAATTTAAAATAATGGATTTCAAAATTATTTTTTTTCGAGTCATTTTACTAAATGAATAAAGGAATTTTTATTTTTAACATACACAGTGACAAAGTCCTTTCCTCCACTATGAGAATTATTTGATATTAGCATTCCTATACAAGTCATAAATTTTTTAAAAAAGAACATTAAATACCATATTTCTTTTTAGGGTGTTTTGTTATTGTAAATTCATTAGGGAATTGATTAATTATGTCAATATCTTCAAATAATATCTTATGATAGCAATGTGGAAATATTATCTTCCCTTTATGATAGTTATATATGATATGATTAGGTTATATATCATGGGAATTATTGTTGTTTACAACTGGTTTTGTAAAAAACCGTTGGTGAGTGAGCCTAATATAGCATTCCAATCTGTTGGGTAAGGTGACCGATGTAAGAGATAATGTTTCTCCAAATATATTTAGAAACATTTTTGTGATGGGTATTCCAAATGTAACTACAAAGGTTACTCCTTATGTAGCAGTGAATGCTACAAAGTATTTTATGTATGCCACAAGTTACATTTAGGATTTATTATTTCTATATGTTATTCAAATTTCTTATGATTTCATTAGGTATATAAAAGAGCTTATGTTTTATGAGTAAACATTTATGATTTAATTGATTTGTATGTATTCATGGAATAATGCTTTCATTCCATATTTCATATCCATTACTATGATTTTTATTCTTATCCCATGTATTTGAAATGTTATTCGTTGGTTATAATGACGGTTAACAGAAATTAATAATCCAAAAAAAAATTATTAAGAAAATAATTCATTTTTTAGTTGATGACATTTATTATTGTTAAAAAATAGGATAGAATAGAAGTGTCCACTTTCTAATATATGATATGTAATGTTATAGTTATGGCCTAATTCTCTAAAACTATAAACCTGATAATATCATCAATGTAAATTCTTTAACTAACTCTAGATTATGTAATGTTTAAGTATGGGTCCTTATAGATGGTTTTATGTAACACCCCGAGATTTTATGAAAAATAGTCTTTTAATTTCATTAATGTCTTGTGTTTTATGCTACACCAAGATTACCTTGCGCTATACGCAACACCGTATTAGCTTGCAGTATACGCAACACTATTCTTGGATCGTGTTAAACACAGTTTTGATAATAGTTATTCTACGAAAAATTGAGTATATATATATATATATTCAATGTATAAATGAAATATGGTTGGATTATGTTATATGAAACAACGAAGGATTCTTTCACAGCACGCAACCCTGACTTGGCTTGCATTACACGCAATCACGACCTTCCTTGATAGCGTGTGTTGTACGCAATACTGGGTTTTACTAAACAAAGATATATTATTATAATATTATTATGAACTAGCTGTTATGAATAGTATTAACTAAATTTTGAATATTATAACATTATTATTCATCTTTCACATTTTCTAAAACATGGTATAAGAACAAAATAAATTTTTCGGGTAAAATAAGTATTTTTCAAAAAAATCAGTTTTTCCGCCTTTGGATGGGGCACCCACATTAAATATAGTTTTTTACATGTTTATAATTTCAATTTGAAAAAATAAAATTCTTCTTTGTAATCATGAAATAAAAATTTACTTTGGATAAATTTTTATATCATTCTGGTAACTTTCATATTTTGATAAACAGTAAAAACACGATATATTTTAATTAAAAACAACTTTTTTCATCGCAATAATTTATATGGTTAAATTATAATATTGAATTGTTTTAAAGTATAAATAGAATATATTTTTACCATTTAATATAATTTATGTCATTAGAATTGATTCTACCATGAATTTGTAGGATAAATCAATTCAATCTTTTGCAATGTTTTAAAGAAAAACCTGTTTTTTTCGACAACGGGATTAATATTAATTTAATTTCTGAAACGTTTGTGTATTGAATTTAGAAAAATGGATTCCATATTTGGAATCATTGGATCCAAATTATCTTAATAAGATACTTTTTATTTTTGGGAATTATGAATATTAACTACGGTAACTTTTATTTACCATAGTTAAAGGTAAATCGGGTAATTAAGGGTAAATAAAATATTATAAAATTACTCTAACACATGTAAAAATCATATTGGATGACAAAACGTCGACCAATATTATATAAGGGTCAGATTAAATTCATTTAATGGACTTTTGTCTATGAAAATAAATTATTTATTATTAAAACCAAAGAATGTGACAACATGTTACTTTCTTAAATCTTATAAGTATAATAATTTTAATTTAGTGATTCACATCATGAAACATCGAACATGAATAGTATCCATAAATAAAATACAATTATCTACATCATAGGAATTTATTTAGAATTTTTAGGGATTAAATATCTATCATTCATTTTGAGACAAAGATGATGCAGTAATTGTCTTATTAATGAAATATTGACATAATTGAAGTTATAAATACCAAAATAAATGTAATTTAATATTTTTTTGAGTTTAACTAATTTTATAGGTTAATATGACATGTTAGTATTGATTTAATTATCTTTTTTCAAACTTATCATTCTGTTATGATTTTCAAAAAAATCATTTACTAAATAGTGTCAAAATTGAAAGAAAATAGTTTTTAAAACAAATATTATATTATTTATTTCTATTTTATTCCTAAAATTCTATGGTTCTACAAAATGACGTAGATAAGGTTATATATATTAATAATAAACAACGTGGGGTTCTTTTGGCTTGATATAGTAATTTTATTAACCTTATAGTGTTAGAACACAAAAAGACACGGTAAAAGTAAAATTATATAAATTAAAGTTAAATATAAATGATAAGGTTAAAATAGGAACCTAAACTTGTCTAAATTATATTGGATGAGCTAATATCTACCCATACCCAACTTATATACGAAATTAATCAATTTGGAGCTATTTAAATCCGAATTTGACTTTATAATAAAATAATAGGTTTAGCTATTCCAAAGGTGCCCTCTCCTCTCTTATAAAAGGGAACCTCCTCCCTCTCTTCCTCACACAACTTTGAGCCACCAAGCTCATCCAAACCCTAATAAATTCTCTTCTCCACATCCCTAGGAACATCCTAGAGGTCCTGGTCTTCTTCAAAGACCAATTTTAGTTCCCTAAGTGGAAGACTCAAAGAGGCGCTTCAAAGAAGAGGTAATGTCCATTACCGATTCTTTCATCTTTATTTCTTCTTCCACTTCTTCTTCTTAGGTTGTTTCATTATGAAATAATAACATCAGTATCACTTATATAATGATATGTCATTATAATTATGAAACAACCTTATTTCAATATCTATCTATCCTATGGAAAACGAAATCACCGCGTGTGCGTACGTACGGAATATCGTCTCCACACCGTGGTGTAATCTATATTCCACCACCAACATACTTGGATGGGTATAATGGTGTAAATAATGACTATATATTACTATTATAAAGTTATATTTATTATTAAAAAGTATACATACACTCCAATACAATTCCACAATCTTAGGAACGATATCATCACTCGTGCGTACGTACGGAATACCGTCTCCCCGATGGGATGCGACTCGTTCTACATGATCTTCATTGCATAATGATTATATAAATGAATTGAATGAATGAATATGTTATATATTACACTAATACCATTCTGTAAATGAGTTATCTATAACCTAAAGATAAGAATAATAATTTATTCGACAAAACATGCATAAGAACAAAAAGTAATAAACACCAGAATACCAAGTAGTAATGAAATATTACTAATAAGATGATAAGAATATGACCATATATGATATAATAATAATAATTATGATTCTGTAATAAGTCAATAACATTATTTAAATCATTATACAGGAGGTTCAGACACTTACGAAGCAAAACGGACCTAAGGTAAGGGAAAATATCACAATCTCATTTTTATCCGAGATTGTTTATACTTTGGTATTTACTGGGGTGTATTTTATCATCAACATCCATGTTTCCACAATATATTATATTATTTCCATCCACCTAAAATTGTTTAAATCCAATTTTACCCTTCAGTGAGTTTTTAGTAAAAGATATGAAAGGAATCTTTTGTCGTTTTTCGTACAAGGTTCTTTTTTGACTTTTCCGACAAAAGCACGAGAAGAATTTTTTTTAACGTATATGACATGAATGGATTTTTGAAACATTATTTCCAAGAATCTTTCTTTACTTGTTTTCATGTTTAATTTTAATCAACTTCTTTTAGTTTAGAATTGTATGACATGTTATGAAAGGAAAAGTGTTTTTGAAGTAGAAAGGATATTTTCCTCAAGAATGGAGTTCATTTGTTTTATCAAAATTATTTTACATATAAGATAATAAAGGGTTCTGTTTCTATCCCTATTATTACATTGATTTGATTATGTTGTGATAGAATTATTTTTATGAATTTCTTTTTCTTATATGAATTGTTTTATGATGTCACGATGTTTAAGATTCCCATTTTTATTACATGGGTTATGCTATGATGTATGGTTTATGGTTTTGTGGCACACATAAGAATGGTTTAATTATGAGATGGGTGAGACCTATATCTCCCACAAATGCATTGGATAAAGATTTTATATCTCATGATATAGACATGGCTGGAACGGTAGGTTATATCGGTTCAGTGAAACAGGACTGAAACGAGGACTGAACTCGGTTCAGAAAGGGACTTTGTCCACTAAGATAGTCTTGGAAATGAGTCTTGAATAATAAGAAATGATTCTATATGATTATGTGTGTATGCCACAATGTTTAATGTTTAATGATATGATTATTGGGATTACATTTCACTACTATGATTTATCCCATGTTATGAAATTATGATCTCTTTTGCAGGTTAAGATTTCCAAAAGATATGTTCTTATGAATATGACGTGATTGATATTTCTTTTGTTTACCTTTACTGAGGATTTGATCTCACCCTTTTATGTTTTATTTTCCCCAGGATATAAAGAAAGGATTTAGATTCTTAAAAAAATAATATCTTTATGGGAGATGTTGAAGACATTTCACCACGATTAGAAGATTATATTCCGAGATTCCAAAGACACTAAACTATTAAGGTCCTTGTGTGTGTGTTTTTGTTATGTACTAAGTATTCCGCAAATGTAATGTAATGTCTATGTATATCAAGCTTAGGGTCTCTACAGTTGGTATCAGAGGAAAAGTTTATTCAACCATTGGAAACTAGGATGCGAAAACGTTAGTGAGATCCCTAGAGATATTTCTAAGGTATGTCTAGGGATGTCCCTAAGGATAAGTATACGTATAGGATAAAGTCCTAGAACTATGGTAACGACCATTGAATTTAACCTAAGATGTTAGATATTGAGGATACTCCCCCTTTATTATTTTGTTTTCACTAGCATGATTTTTGCCTCTCACACTATTCTTTTTGTGTTTTAGACGATGGCTGGAACCCGAAGGAACCGTGTTGATCAATGTAATGGACAATTCATTGATTGTCCTCCTAAACAAACAAATTTTATGGGAGATGGAGTGAAAAATCTTATTTCTATACTTACACAAGCTTTGAATCATTATGGACTTCCAAATGAGCATAGAAGGGAACAACATTCCATTGAGTCCTTCATGAGGCAACGTCCACCATCTTTTAGTGGGTCTTCTGATCCACTTGTTGCTGAACAATGGATCAGTACCACTGAAAAGATATTTTCAGTTCTTCAATGTTTTGAACATGATAACGTCATATTAGCAGTATATCGTTTGGAAGGTGAAGTTGATCAATGTTGGAATCTTATCAAGAATACGAGGCAAAGAGATGAAATTGAGTCCATGGAATGGGACGAGTTGATGAAATTATTTTTCAATAAGTACTTCCCTCGTATTCTTCAAACAAAGATGGAGAAGGAGTTTCTTGAACTAAAGCAAAAGGATGATGAATCTGTTGGTATATACGAAGTGAATTTTACAAGGCATGCAAGGTATGAATCTGGATTTATCATCCAACCTGAATGTAAAGTTGATCGATTCTTCAGTGGCTTAAAACCAAATCATCGAAGGGCATTAGCTATAAGAGACTTCAGTAGCTATGAAGAAATTGTTCTTTGTACTATCAAGGTAGAAATAGAAGTTGGTGTTACTTATCTATCTCATAGTTTTGACAAGAAACGAAAGATGGAGTTCAAGGAGAAATCTCAGAATAATGGTGAAAAGAAAATGAATGTTTCCTTATGCTCAAAGTGTGGAAAGAAGCATGGTGGAGATTTTCTTAAAGGGACAAGTAAATGTTTCAAATGTGGAAAGGAAGGTCATCGAGAATTTGAATGCTGCAATGATGGGAAGAAGAAGCCTAATGATGCAAACAAAGGAAGGGATACACAGAATGAACCTACTACACTTCAATGCTTCAAGTGCAAGGAAATGGGGCATTATGCTAATAAATTCCCTAATCCAAGGGTTAGTGATGATCGACATGAGAAACCACTTAAGTCAAAGGTCAAATGGAAGTCACATGAGATCACCATTGGCGATGTTGAATATGAAAACGATGTGGTGGAATGATTAAGTGTTTTTGTAATGGGATTCCAGAATAATGTTGTATATAGTATCATGGAATGTTGGAATATTTATGTTTTGGTCTATTGTGGTTTTCAATAATTTTATTGCATCAGTAACCATGAAATGTGATTGAAATATTTTTTGAAAGCAGTTCATATGCACATAATGAAGGGATAAAGAGAATCTAATATGTTTGATAGTATTAATGAGCTCATGATTGATATAAGGACTAAGTTATATCATGGTTTGTGGATATAGAATTTTGAGGATTTTGGTATGTGGATAATGTTAACTTTTTTCTGCATTCATGTTTTCACTAAGGTTCAATGGATATTCATTCTTCAAGAGAATACATGAATAAGGTATTCATATATTTGTAATTTGACCAACAAGATATATCTTATGATATATGAGGGATAAATGATGGCATTCACGTGATCATTTTATTTATACTATGAGCTTGGACCGATGTATTTTAGATAAGCCTAAATATTGGAATGGATTATGTTGGACATAAGATAGTATTGTTTAAGGACAAAACTTTTTTGATATTGTTGATGGGATGTTATAGTAATATAGATTTAGAAAAAGGACAACCTGCAGGACGGGAGACATCCCATCACGTCGGACAAGGCTGTGGGAATCGAACCCACAACCGAAGTGCGACTGGCCTTTATCGCCTACCACTGGCCTACAGGAAATCCCTGTTTAGTAGAAACTAGTTTTATTATATTAAGCAGTATGATAAATGAAGTATAAGTCCATTTTTTGAACCATATACGATTAATCTAACCATAAGATTGACTTATAACTTTTGATACCTTTTTTTAACGAGTTGGAATGACCCATAATTCTATCTCATGATCTTCTAACACATCACGAATGACAAATTCAACTTCATTTCCTTAAGAGATGAAGTGTAAATTGTCTAATGAACGACAAACGGTGAGACTATACCAAAATCACAAAAGTATTTCTTCTAATTCCAATTTCATCAACTTTAGGGAAATGATATTGAAAACCAAAAATGTTGTCCTAGTGCTCTTATATCTGATGAATCAGATGGTACCTCAGATCATCACAAATTTATGGCTTTGTGATTACTGGCTTTTCCATAGCCATGTTCTCTACCACTCTCCATCAGTTCATGATGGTCAGATTTCTCTTCCATATCCATATTTTCACCTATGTGGAAACCCAGCGATTAGTTTATTTGGGTAACTGTTACGTTTCATACTTTTGTTTTTAAGGATTGGTTTTGGTATTCCTTTTTACGATGTGGGTTTCTATTAAAGAATCTTTCGAATAGTAAACCATTTATAACCCCGACGAATTTCGAGGGAGAAATTCATTTTAAGGGGGTTAGAATGTAACACCCCGAGATTTTATGAAAAATATTCTTTTAATTTCATTAATTTCTTGTGTTTTATGCTACACCAAGATTACCTTGCGCTATAAGCAACACCGTATTACCTTGGAGTATACGCAACACTATTCTTGGATCGTGTTACACACAATTTTGATAATTGTTATTCTACACAACATTGAGTATATATATATATATATTAAATGTATAAATGAAATATGGTTGGATTATGTTATACGAAACAAAGAAGTATTCTTTCACAGTACGCAACCCTGACTTGGCTTGCATTACACGCAATCACGACCTTCCTCGATAGCGTGTGTTGTACGCAGTACCGTGTTTTACTAAACAACAATATATTATTATAATATTATTATGAACTATACTTTATGAATAGTATTAACTATATTTTGAATCTTATAACATTATTATTCATTTCTCACATTTTCTAAAACATGGTATAAGAACAAAATATATTTTTCGGGTAAAATAAGTATTTTTCAAAAAATGCAGTTTTGCCACCTTTTGATGGCGCACCCAATTTAAATATAGTTTTTGACATGTTTATAAGCTAAATTTGAAAACATAAAATTCTTCTTTGTAATCATGAAATAAAAATTTACTTTGGATAAATTTTCATATCATTCTGGTAACTTTCATATTATGATGAATAGTAAAAACACGCTATATTTTAATTAAAAACAACATTTTTCATCGCAATAATTTATATGGTTAAATTATAATATTCAATGGTTTTAAAGTATAAATAGAATATATTTTTACCATTTAATATAATTTATTTCATTATAATTGATTCTACCTTGAATTCGTAGGATAAATCAATTCAATCTTTTGCAATGTTTTGACGAAAAACCTATTTTCTTTCGACAACGGGATTAATTTTAATTTAATTTCTGAAACTTTTGTGTATTGAATTTGGAAAAATGGATTCCATATTTGGAATCAGTTGATACAAATTACGTTAATAAGCTACTTTTTATTTTTGGGAATTATGAATAGTAACTACGGTAAATTTTATTTACCATAGTTATAGGTAAATCTGGTAATTAAGGGTAAATATAATATTATAAAATTACCCTAACATATGTAAAAATCCTATTGTATGACTAAAAGTCGACCCATATCACCTAAGGGTCGGATTAGATTCATTTAATGGACTTTTTTCAATGAAAATAATTTAATTATTATTAATACCAAAGAATGTGACAACATGTCACTTTCTTAAATATTATAAGTATAATAATTTTACATTAGAGATAACCCTCATTAAACATCGAACATGAATAGTCTCTAGAAATCTAAAACAATTATCAACAACATAGGAATTTATTTAGAATTTTTAGGGATTAAATAATTATCATTTATTTTGACACAAAGATGATGCAGTAATTGTCTTATTAATGAAATATTGACTTAATTGAAGTTATAAATACCAAACTAAATGTAATTTAAGACTTTATATGAATTAAACTAATTTTATAGGTTAATATGACATGTTAGTATTGATTTCATAAACCTTTTTCTAACTAATCATTCTGTTATGAGTTTCACAAAAATAAATTACTAAATAGTGTCAAAATTGACAGAAAATAGTTTTTAAAACAAATATTATATTATTTATTGTTATTTTATTCCTAAAAATATAATATACTTCCAAATGACATAGATAAGGTTATATATATTAATAATAAACAACTTGGAGTTCGTTTGGCTTGATATAGTAATTTTATTAACCTTATAGTGTAAGAACACAAAAAGACACAGTAAAAGTAAAATTATCTAACTTAAAGTTAAATATAAATAATAAGGTTAATATAGGAACCTAAACATGTCTAAATTCTATTGGATGAGATAATTTTGACCCATCACCACATTAAATTCGAAATTAATCAATTTGGATCTATTTAAAACTGAATTTGACTTTATAATAAAATAATAGTTTTAGTTATTCCAAAGGTGCCCCTCTCCTCCCTTATAAAAGGGCACCTCCTCCCTCTCTTCCTCACACAACATTGAGCCTTCAAGCTCGTCAAAACCCTGAAAAATTATCTTCTCCACTTCCCTATAAACATCCTAGAGGTCCTGGTCTTCTTCAAAGACCAATTTTAGTGCCGTAAGAGGAAGACTCAAAGAGGCGCTTCAAAGAAGAGGTAATGTCCGTTACCAATTCGTTCATCTTTATTTCTTCTTACACTTCTTCTTCTTAGGTTGTTTCATTATGAAGTAATAAAATTTGTATCACTTATATACTGATATTATATTATAATTATGAAACAACCTTATTTAACCCTCTGTCCATCCTACGGAAAATGAAATCACCGCGCGTGCGTACGTACGGAATACCGTCTCCACGTCGTGGTGTAATCTATTTTCCACCACCACCATACTTGGATGAGTATAATGGTGTAAATAATGACTATATATGACTATAATAAAGTGATATTTATTCTGAAGTAGTATACATACACTCCAATACAATTCCACAATCTTAGGAACGATATCATCACTCGTGGGTACGTACGGAATACCGTCTCCACGATGTGATGCGACTCGTTCTACATGATCATCATTGCATAATAATTATATAAATGAATTTAATGAATTAATATGATATATATTACACTAATAACATTCTGGAAATGAGGTATCTATAACCTAAAGAGAAGAATAAGAATTTATTCGACAAAACATGCATAAGAACAAAAAGTAATAAACACCCGAATAACAAGTAGTAATGAAATATTACTAATAAGAAGCTTAGAATATGACCATATATGATATCATAATAATATGTATGATTCTTGAATAAGTCAATAACATTATTTAAATCATTATACAGGAGTTTCGGACACTTATGAAGCAAAACGGACCTAAGGTAAGGGAAAATATCACAATCTCATTTTTATCTGAGATTGTTTATACTTTGGTATTTACTGGGGTGTATTTGATCATCCACATCCATGTTTCCTCAATATGTAATATTATTTCCATCCACCTACAATTGTTTAAATCCAATTTTACCCTTCGGTGAGTTTTTAGTAAAAGATATGAAAGAAATCTTTTGTCGTTTTTCGTACGAGGTACTTTTTTGACTTTTCCGACAAAATTACGAGAAGAATGTTTTTTTAACTTATACGGCATGAATGGATTTTTGAAACATTATTTCCAAGAAAATTCCTTTACATGTTTTCATGTTTATTTTTAATCAACTTCTTTTAGTTTAGAATTGTATGACATGTTAAGAAAGGAAAAGTGTTTTTGAAGTAGAAAGGATATTTTCCTCAAGAATGGAGTTCAAGTGTTTTATCAAAATTATTTTCCATCTAAGATAATAAATGGTTCTGTTTCTATCCCTATTATTATATTGATTTGATTTTGTTGTGATAGAATTATTTTTATGAATTCCTCTTTCTTATATGAATTGATTTATGATGTCTCAATGTTTAAGATTCCCATTTTTATTACATGGGTTATGCTATGATGTATGGTTTATGGTTTTGTGGCACACATAAGAATGGTATAATTATGAGATGGGTGGGACCTATATCTCCCTCCAATGCATTGGGTAAAGATTTTATATCTCATGAGATAGACTTGGCTAGAACGGTAGGTTTACCGGTTTAGTGAAACAGGACTGAAACGAGGAGTGAATTCAGTTCAGAAAGGGACTGTGTCCACTAAGATAGTATTGGAAATGAGTCTTGAATAATAAGAAATGATTCTATATGATTATGTGTTTATGCCACAAAGTTTCATGTTTTACGTTTTTATTATTGGTATTACATTTCACTACTATGATTTATCCCATGTTATGAAATTATGATCTCTTTTGCAGGTTAAAATTTCCAAAAGATTTGTTCTTATGAATATGACGTAATTGATATTTCTTTTGTTTACCCTTACTGAGAATTTGAGCTCACCCTTTTATGTTTTCTTTTCCCCAGGACATAACGAAAGGATTTAGGTTTTAAAAAAAGAATACCTTTATGGGAGATGTTGAAGATCTTTCACAACGATTAGAAGATTATATTCCGAGTTTCCAAAGCCACTAAACTATTACAGTCCTTGTGTGTGTGTTTTTGTTATGTACTAAGATTTTCACAAAAGTAATGTAATGTCTATGTATATCATGCTTAGGGTCTCTATATTTTAGTTGTCATTTTGGATAACATTAGGTGTGACGATATTGTCATTAAATATCTATAAATTATTTTTACTCTATATTAAGAATAATCTTATATAGCATTTGAAGATTACTATGTTGCTTCGCCTATGATAATTATGTGTTCATAATAATTTTCTTCATAGGAAATAGGGAATCTATAATGGGATGACATCAAGAAGAAAACAACCTACCAAATTAGCAACTATAAATTGTGGGAATCGAAACTGAACATTTTGCTGTAGTGATGGCACAGTCTACTCAACTTATAAATGGTGGTGGTATACATCCACATGATGAGTAAGATTTACCACAAATGAACATGTCGGTAGTGGAGCATTTTTTAAGGAAATATCCCCAATAATTCAATAGAATAATCTTACCATGTGCTAGCTGATGGGTGGATTAAAGCAATGGAAAAGATTTTCACTATGCTAGGGTATTTAGAACATCAAAAGGTTAGTATTATTGTTCAATATTTGAAGGTGAATCCAATCAGGACTGGTTGATGATTAAAAAATCTGGGATAATGAGTAGATTAATGCTCCACATTAGGTTGAATTCAATGGTATATTCATTGGTAATCATTTTCCTAAGGTAGTTCAACTTATAATGGAAAAATAAATCTGGGAATTGAGGCAGGGGGATGAATCAATGGCTTCTTATGAAACAAAATTAACTCGACTAAAACTGTATTCCCTAAATTTCATAAGGTAATGTTATAGGAAAATAAAACATGTGTACTCATGATTGAATCCAATGTATAAAAGGGAATTATATTCTCGCAAGTTCAATAGTTATGATACGAATGTTAGATGTGCAGAGAATGTGGAAATAGATTTTTCCGATGATCAAGTGTTCATCCTAAAAATATTGAATAAGAGTATTAGGTGGAAGATTTACTAGAAAATTTACACAAAAAAGAATGATGGTATGAAACATAAGTTTAGAGTGTGTGAAAATTGGGGAAAAAATAACACTAGGGATAGATTTTTGAATTATAGTATATGCTTTCAATGTTGTAAAATGGGACATAAGGCTCGGAATTTCATTGAAAAATAATATGTTTGTGGTATGATTATTTCTGATATACGGTTTTTTTGAATGATTTAATTTCAATGAAATGGTTAATTATTAAAATAAGTGTCCGAATATGAACAGAAATGGAAGAATGTAGCTAGATTACAAGGAGAAAGGTGTGGTGAAATCCATTGCCACTGCTTGAGATGATTTTGGTCTATAAATGGTAGTTTTATCTGGTACATTGTTTTTTTATTCAGATTTTTCTAATGTGTTGTTAGATTTTGGGATTACACATTCTATCATTTATGAGAAATTTTCTTTTAAATTAGGAATTCCGTTATATGATATGAATACCAAACATGTGGTGAAAATACCTGGGGGAAATTTTGAGGGAAATGAAATTATAATAACCTTCTTGTCCTTGTCTGAGGAAAGAATCAACCTAAAAACCTTATTCATTTTCTTATAGTACTGTTTGATGTTATTTTTGTTAATGATTGGATATTTGTTTATCATTCTATGATTGATTACATTGCTAATGTTGTTTCCTTTCAGAAATAATTTCAGGTTGTGTACGAGAATGAAAACATACATTTGATTACATATTTCGAAGTTATGAAACATTTAAAAGATTGAAATGAATATTGCCTTTCCCATATTATTGAAAATAATTGAACTGTTCAGATTAATGATGTGCCAGTGCTGAATGTGTATCTTGATTTTTTTCCTGCTGAGTTTCCATGTATAATATCTAATCGTAATGTTCAATTTACTATTGACTTTGTTCTTAATGCAAAACATATTTCAAAACTCCTTTATCGGATTTCTAAAATAGAAATTTTAGAGTTAAAGAAGAAATTGTTGGTGTTATTCGATAAATATTTCATTTGACCTAACACATCACCATAGGGTGCTCTTTTCATGTTTTTTAAAAGGAATGATGGTTCAATGAGATTTTACATTGTTTATATAAACTTAAATAACATCATTATTAATAAAAATTAGTGTAATCCTCATATCAATGATTTGTTTGATTATTTCCAAGGTGGAAAATATTTTTATGATATTGTCTTGAGATTAGGGTACCATCGTATTAATGTTAAAGAGGAATACATTACAATGATTCTGTTTCGTACTAGATATGGCAATTATGATTTTGTGGTTTTTCCTTTTGGGATAAACAATGCATATTATGAATTCATGGATCTAATGAAAAGAATTTTTTGTGTGTTCTTGTATAATTTTTCGTATGTGTTTATTGATTATATTTTTGTATATTCTAGAAGTGAAGATGCATATGAAAGTCATTTATGGTTTTTCATGCAAACCTTAAAAGAAAAGAAACTATATGGTTATTTCAGCATGTGGGATTTTTTTTACAAGAAATTTTATTCCATGGTCACAATGTTTCTAATGATGGAATAACTTTTGATCCTACTAAAATGGATTATGTTGAAGAAAGGCTAAAACGCAGAAATATAACCAGTATTTGATGTTTTATTAGTTTTGAAGGTTATTTTTGGGGTTGTGATGATAATTTTTCGTAGTTTTCTAGCCCAATGACTAGGTTGCCTCAAAAATTAGTTAGGTTCATCTGGGAAATTTAATGTTATGAATGTTTTCAAGGAATGAATGGAAGATTAGTGAATAAACAAGTTTTGGAACTTCCTCCAATGAATGGTGAATTTGTTAACTACATTGAATTTTGTTGAAAGGAAATGGTTAATCCATTACGCACAATTATCAGGTAATTTTTTATGCTTCATATCAGTTGAAAACTCATTAGTTAAAATACCTTATACATGATTTGGAATTATCTACTATTTTTTGAATTAAAAATATTGAAGAATCATCAGTATGTCATGAAGTGTGAAATGTAAAATTATCACATATTTTTGACATATATTTCACATATGATGAATTAATCATGAAAAATAGTAGATGGTTGGAATTAATCAAGGATAATTATGTCATGATTCATTATCATCCTGGAAAAGTAATAATGTGATGGATTCAATGATTTATAAGAGTAATGCTACATTACAATGGATACATTTTAATGTGACACATCAATTAATTATTTGATGAATTTTGGAGTGGAATTTGTTGATGTAGTGTATTCCTCTGTTTTGGTTCAATTTTCAGTACAATCGTCTCCAATAGATAGAATAAATCACAAGTATAATGAAGACCGTGAGTTTAAAAATTGGTAGAATGTGTTCATCAGAGTACGTTACAAAAATTTAACATTGATAAAGCCTATGTTTTGATGGTTAGAAAGGGATTATGTGTTTCATGTGATTCATAGTTAAAGAAATAGTTGTTATGTGAAGCTCATAGTTCTCCATTTTCAGTTCATCCTACTAGTATTAATGTTTACAGACATCTTCTATAGTATTATTTGTGGGATTGAATTAAAAGAGATATTTCTTACATTACTGTGAAGGGTTTCACTTGTAAACATGTTAATGAAGAATGAATGATACGTAAAGTGATGCTTCATCCTTTTCCAATGATGGTGTGGAAAATGGTAAAACATATACATGAATTTTGTATTGGGATTTCCAATGACTTCTTGAGGTAACAATGCAATTTGGGTTATTATTGATTGATTGACGGTATAGTATCTTTTACTTTCTATTATAGTTATTCTACCCCTAGATTAACATTATCGATTGTACATTAAAGATATATCAAGGTTAAATGAAGATCCCCTCTACATTATATCTGATAATGATCCTAGGTTCACTTCTAATATTTGTAAGGGCCTTCATAATGCGTTGTGTACTGAATCAAATTATAGTACATCTTTTCATTCACAATCAGATAGGTAGTGAGAACAAACAATTATGACATTGGAAGATATGATGTTTACTTTTTTAAAGGATTATCAGGGAATATGTGACCATCATCATTCTATGTTTTATTTCTCTAATAATAAGATTTTTAATTCTAGTATATAGATGGCATAATCTGATCAATTATATATTAAGAGGTTTCGAAAACCAAATTTTTAGGATGGAGTAGGTGAATGGAAGTTGATGGGGAAATAATTGTAGAAGATTTTGAAGAAAAATATCATTTGATTTTGAAGAACCTGAAGAGAACACAGATCATACTGAAATGTTATGACGATAATCCGTGGATGGAACATTCATTAGAAGTAGGTGACCATATCTTCTTCCATGTTTTATCATTGAAATGTGGGATGTGTTTTTGTATGAAGGGAAAGTTGAGTCTACAGAACATTGGACCCTATGAAATATGGGATAATGTTGGATAAGTTTCATACTGAGTGGATTTACCTCAATGTTTATCTCATGAACATTATGTTTTTCATGTCTCAATGTTGGAAAATTATATTCAGGATCCATCTAAATTTTTGAGTTCAGAGGTTGTTCTATTGGAAGAGAATCATTCTTATAAGGAACAACCATTACAGATTCTTTCCCATAGAGTGAAAGTGTATCAGAAGTAGGTAATTCATCAGTTAAATGTTTTGTGGAAAAACCATATGGCTTTTGAGGAAACATGAGAATCTAAAAAATATATAAGGGATAAATACCACTACATATTTGATATGAATAAAAAATTATCGACAGAAATTTTCCAAATTGGATATGACATAGGATCCTTGGTATTTATATAATAATTCCTTTTCGTTTTTGTTGATAATTATGAATATGATAATATTTTTACATAATTTTGGATTCTTATTCTGATAGCATACTCAAAAGCTACAGATGGCTTTTCATGAAATATTATGTTTCAGTCAACATTGAGTTATACCAAAAAAATTATTTATAATAAATGGTAGTTAATGCATGGTCATTGTATCGGTAGAAATTAATTGATCTAAATACTATATTATTTTACGTATATTTTAAATGTTATAACATTTATTCGAAAATTTTAGAGTCTTAAAATAAGAAAGAATCTGATTTTAGGTATGGAATACTCTAATATTTATAACAGGCCATTTACCACCTTTTTATTTAAAACCCATTTTAAATATAGTTTTTTCACATTTATATGATTTTTTTGAAAAAATAAACTACTTATTTTGAATCGTGATATCAAAATTTACTTGGGATGGAATTTTGTTATATTTTGTATAAAATTCAAATTTTAATGATTAGTAAAAAATACTGTATTTTAATTCAAAAAAGTATTTTAATATAATTTATTTTTATAGTAATATTTTTATTTTAAATGGTATTAATTATTATTTTGATTACATTTCTATCATTTAATCTAATTTTGGTCATTGGATGTAATTGAACATTTAATTTGGACATAGACAAATGTAAAAGTTTTGGTAGTTTTTACTTCATAAAAACACACGTTCTGGGTTTGGAAATAGGAATTAATTTTCTATTAATTATTAAAATTTCTATGTTGTGAATTCGGAAAAATTAATGCATTATATTTAATAAAATGGAATAAATTTTTTTAACAGCTAACTTTTAGTTTTTGACATTATGAATAGTAACCTTAGTAATTATTATTTATTACAATGGTTAAAGGTTAAATCTGGTAAATAAGGGTACAAAATAATATTATAAGAATAGAATACGACCATAAATCAAGTCCAAATCCTATTGGAAGTTATATATAAAAAAATTAATTACCATGGTTAGAACATTCATCATTTGGGAGCCACATGGGATTGAAAATGAAATTTTATAAGAAATATTTTAATGTAATGAGTAATATTACATAAAAATGTATCATTAATGAAACAATTTTAATATCAGTTTAAATTACTCATTTCTATTACTTTAAGTATAAATTATATGGATAAAAATATTTCTTTTATAATTATATTTTAATTATTATTATTTATACACTAAATAAATAAATTTATTTATGATACAACCATGAAGTAGTGATTGCATCATTAATAGTGGATTCAAAAGAATAATATTTTAAATGTAATGAAAAAATATTTTTATTGTATTGTTACCATCCAAGAATTATTTTTTATGGTATTTAAATTTAATCTTTGTTTTAATGTATTTGGTTTGAAGGAATCTGAGTGATGTGAATTTTTTAAAAATTCAAGTATAAATAGTGTCTAAAATTGACATAATTCATAACGTAAAAAATAAAATATATTATTAAATGATATTGAAATTCCTGAAAAATAACATATTCCACAAAATAGTTAAGACATATCCAAACATGTCATAAATTACTTTATTGTGGGTTGTGTAAATTATATGGTAATAACATTAACCTGTAATGTGTAAATAACATGATATCACATTATGATCAAAAAGTGTAAAATAATTGTTAATCAAAAAAGATAAGGATTAAAAATATTCAAAATGTCCATAAAAATTAGTTGATGATTTTTATTCCAAAACAAATCATCATATTTTATAATTAAATCAGTTTTGGACCATTTTTATTCAAAATTAAATTTTTAATAAATTAATATTTCTAGTCATTCATAAAGTACCCCTACTCTCTCTTATAAAAGGACACCACCTCTACCCACATTAATCAAACCTATCAAGCCCTTGTGTAATAAACTGTATACTCAAATAATCCCCCACAGTCATACTTTCCTCTAATAATCCATATATTGGGAAGAAGGAAAATCAAGAAAGCCTTTTGGCTCAAATAAAAAAAAGTTACCTGATGTAGAGGTAACGTCATCTCTCAAGTTATTTTAATTATTTTCCATCTCCACTCCATATGCTCTTCTTATTTATTGATTAAATAAAAACTCAAGTATCCTAAATATACAATTATGATTTTATGATAATTATTTTTACTTCACTTAGACACACCTCCATCTAATGGATACGAACATACTGTTTATGTGTACGACGAACAACTACCTCACAAAATGATGATTGTTAGATTTTCCCCTAACACCTATTGAGGATGAATTATGATGGAACTATATTTATAAATGATATATATTTTATCTATATTGTATCTACCAATCTATATTTTTATTACATCATACCTTTATTTTTACCATGATATGTAAACACTATAATATGTAAATACTATTATTTTTCATTTCGTTAATGTAAAATAATATTTTTCGTGAAAAAAAAAATTCAGAAATTTTTTTTCTTCATTTTTATAGGAATTATGTTCAATAAATTCATCCATATTGTGAAATAAATTGGATAAAATTGATTCCATATTTTTAACCCACCATAAAATTATTATAAAATTATTTAAAATTAATTTTTTTCCATAATAATGTTTAAAATAGTTCAAACCATATTGCATGGTTGAAAAAAGAAAACTGTAAAATTTATAAGCCTTTGAGGTAGAGGGTATAACATGACCTATATAGTATTTTTATAGTGGGAGCGGTGATTTATATACTCAAAAATTCTAAAATGCATTATAAATCTATTTTGGTGGAACATTTCTATAGAGTGACAACCCATTATTGTATAGTTTGGGATATTTACAAAACAACCCATCCTCATAAATTAAAAAAGGGAATATATCTTATCCCCAATTCACACACTAAAATCACTTTTAATTGTCCAAATCCAATTAAAATATATACCAAATACCCATATAACAAGAAAAAAATTTCCTTCAATCTTATATGATAAACCTTGTCATCCTTAATAAGAGATGCAATAGAGTTTTCAATAATCTAATGTAAATGTCTTCCATTATATCCTTATTTTTTAAATCTTAATTTCATCGCATCAATTATGTGATTAATATTAAAATATAATAACAAAAAAATATCTCCCATATAGTGAGATGAATTTATTTTAATTTCATAACCTATATCCATCATCAATTCCTTCAAATGTGAAATGAAACATTCGTTCGTATGTACAACTGGAAACCACATCCTGAGAAGATGTACTTCGATTTCAATAATCACCCCTCAGGACTATTCATGGTGATGGATTCAATTTTTTGTATTTTATTAATTAAATATTAATATTTATAGAATATTATCTTATTATATAATTCTTCCCTAGTAATATAATTAAATATCTTAACAGTGTTCATGTGTAATATGGATTACCTCCTCGCAAAGATAAGTGATTCATTTTTACTACTACAACACATGGATGGTATATATAAAGTGAATTTATATATATAATATTATATTTAAAATATATTGATAATTAAATAAATAGAATATAATACATACATTTTTTCCATCATGATCAATACAAAATAAAATGTTACTCATGCCTAAATATGTCATAATGTTAGCATTATTGTAATGTAGTTCACATTTAATAGACATATTTTTTGATGTGTTTAAGTTGAATACATTATTTATAAAAATGTATTATTTATATATATTTTTTCTATATATTATGTAACAGTCACACATTATACAGTGGTCTACACACCAATATCGTGTTGAAATTATGAACTGTGCATCCTCATAACACTTTTCATGGATATAAGTGATTATTTAATTAAATTCAACCATAAAAAAAACAATTTTAGTATGTGATTAAACATATATATATTTCTAACAAAGTAATATAATTAATAATAATTTCATATACATGAGATAAAATAAAAACATGAAAATGTACAGACTTAAAGAAATGGTTTCCTCTAAAAACAAAATTTAATGATATAATTGTTTTTTTTGTCCACCAAATATCATTTATATAGTTTATATACTAACCATTTACTTATTATATCCTGAAATCTAAAATCATAAGGTTATCTTATGAATTATCTATTTTTGTTTATTTGTTGGATTTGTGATTCAAAAGTTACCAAAGATGATTTGGTCAATGTTTCAATCATATTTTAATGACAAATGATTATTCTTGAATTTAAATTTTAGTTAATTAGTTTATCGTTTCATAACTAAACCATTTAATTTTATTCTACTATGATTATTCACGAAGTTGACATGAAATAGTACAATTTTCTTCATTTTTTATGTAATATGTTTGAGAAAATGTTTTGAAGAATAGTTCTCCACGTTTATAATTTTATGTTAAAATACCTTTTCATACATATACCCTTTTATAAAAAAAATATAAAAAATAAAAAATAATACCTAAAAGATTAATTAAAAAAATTCTGCATGATTAGAATTTTTAAAATAAGTCTTATTAAATAATTTTTTAAAATTCCAAAGAAGGTTTTTAAAATTATTTTATAATAGGGTGAAATGAAATATTTTTTAAGTTACACTATATATCTATAATTACCTTCCATTATGACCACATAACTATATGAAGACTCCATTATAATATCATTTGGTAATTTATAATATAATTTTTTCTAGGATATAATATATATTATAATAATTTTTATAATTTATTTCCAAAGAAAAATGGTATTTTCATTATCTATAAATATTCCATGTAATATTTTTCAACAAATAATTATCAATTGGGTAAATATTAGATTCTATAGATTGAATCTTAATTATGTATCTATTTTCTATTACATAGATAACATTATTATTAACCCATAATTATATATATTAATAGATTCTTTATATTCAACTCTCAAATGAATTCATTTGAAATTTACCTGGGAATGATACTTGAAAAATTATTGAACCCTCTACATTACAAGGGTAATTTTTATATTCATTCCCAATGATGGATTAACTTTTGTGGAATGCATAATAATGAATATGAAACTATGTGTTAATTAAGATATTACTACAAGGTATTAGATTAATATTTTTGAATACATAATAATGTATATATTTTTTTGAGAAAAAATAATCATATTTATAATTAAGACTAGGAAACTATTTTGGGGAAGCATCAATGTATTTTATTGTAATGGGTATGTAATTATGGGAGTTATTTTTCATATTCTTATTCATTTTAACATGATATTCATTCAAATAATAAAGTATTATCCATGCATGATATTAAAATTACAAAATATATCTGTAATCATCCTTACACATTTATAGAATAATAGATCAATTCACAGTATACATGGTGATTTCCTTCATCAATAAATTTAAGATTTCTATATACATTGAAAAAATTATATACATCTTTTACTATCAAAATTTTATTAATTTTGTATCACATGGGTTTAAATTAAACTAATCTGAAATAAATATCCTTTGGAAAATATATATATTTGGGATGAAATAATTTTCCCATTTTCTATTTACATAAATTTTCTAATCAATTGTGTTTTTATGTGTCTTTTTAAATGTTATGAAAAACGTGAAAGATATCAAAAAATTAATAGAACCATAAATTAATTGTCCACCATAGATTATTATAATATTATAATTTTCACATAACTCATCAAAAAATGACTTAGGGGTGACAAATTTAAATCATCTTAATGGGAAACTATAATTATTTCTTAGAGGTCTCAAAAATGACTCGTATTCCTTAACATATGAATTAATTTGTTTTAAACTATAGTACCCACCACTTGTTTCATTAAATTAAATTTCATATGTATTTTTTTCAATTTCATAATGACTCATAATGTATATATGAATTTATAAATTCATATCCCCTTGGAGATTCAAAACTTGTGTGTAGCAATGAATCTTTTTCATAAACTTTTTAATGATCAAGTTAATATAAAATCGTCCCGTTTTATGGTCATTATCCAAAGGTGAATCAATTCTTGATAAATATATCATTATAGTATATTCAAAAAGATTTAATTTTATGGAAACCACTCACTATATACACCTCTAAAATTATTTTTTTTTCCTATGTGTAGTTTAATCAATATGGATTCCACTAATTTTTATAATCATATACTAATAAATAAGTAGACCATTAAAAGATGAAAACTATGATATACCATATATTTTATTCAAATAATATTATTCTTTCTTATATAAATTTACACATAACACATTACTAAAATTTATGGTGGCCTATAGTGTTTTGATAATTACACTCGTATCACAACACCATGAAATAAAGATGATCTTGGAATTTTTTAAAACAAAATCCATAACATGACCTTATTTTTTATAATTTGGTTTAAAAAAATTGGACACCTTGAATAATTACATCATCAATGAGATAACCCTAAAACGAAATAATGTAAGAATAAAAAAGTAGCATGAAGTATAGAAATATATGTTTGTCCAGAGATATAACCTGGGGACATATAAAGGATATAATCGTATTAATGAACATCAAATCCTGACATAAGATAATAAAACCATATAATCAATGGAATGATAATATATAATAGAACATGACATAAAACTCATACGAACAATGTATCTTCCATAAAAAAAGATTCCATGTTATTAATTATATTTCACTGTACTTGGTATCTCATGAAATAAAAACATTAGCCTTTTCATTTGTGGGATATATATAAATCCATGCCCATATATCACATATTTAGTAAGTACATGTATTTCTGTGTGACGTAGATCATATAATAGAAGAATATTTTTAATCCAATTTAATCCCATGGATAATGATTTCGGGTCATATATATGATAGTCCACAATAAATTAATGATAGTTATATCTACTTGAATACCCTTTATTGAAAATAGGGAAAAGCATTCTCAAGAAAAATTATACCTTCTAAAATTATTGGGTAACATCATAATCATATCATGTGTAAACAAAGGATCCTGAAAATATTAATGTTAAATAATTATGTTATCTCACAACATAAGAATTATAAGTGATGTGAAGGAATGTATAGAAACAAATTAAAACATGATTAATTGGAAATAAACAGTCGTTGTTATATAATGAACATGACTAAAAAGGACAAAGAGATAATCTATTTTTTGAGAGGGTTATTCAAAAAGAATCATACATAATTCTTATGAGTTTTGGAACACATTTAGAGGAATTTTTAGGGGGATATGGATAGTAAGTTATATATAAATGAGATTCTATAGATATAGAGAATGAGGTTTGTTGGTTAATTAAAAGAAATAAAGGGGAATTCTTTAATAATTTCTAAACATGGGTTTTGGTCCCTTTGAATTTTTTTAATCAAAACCAAAAACCATATTATAGTATTATACAAATGATTTTTCCAAATAGGTTATTTAAATTTATGTAGTATATGTGTATAAATTATTCAAATATTACATTTCACAATGGGGAAGAAATTCATTTTAATAAAGTTTATATTTTTAAAACATATTATATAATGAAGGATTTTGAGTTATCATTAATTGATTGTTAAATAAGTAAAACAACATAAAAAAATAATTATAATTTTTATTTCTATTTTTGGTTATGGATAACATTCTTTTTTTACTTATTAAATATCTTTTGGGCTCTTTTGATGTCATAACACATATCATATTTTTATAATGTATATAACTTTTACAGAAAAATATGTATGTCTCTGAAAATTATAAAAAACAATCGATTTAAAATTTTTGGAATGAGGACATAAAAAAATTGTTTATTTTTACAAATTTTTCTGTCTGAATATGAGAATATTATACATTAAATAAATATTTATCTTTTCTGGTACATATAATATTTCATGATACAAATGCCTTTATAAACCTTATAATAATTAAATGGAGCATCATTAAATTAAATTATAATTTATATTTAAATAAATATTCATTAATTTCGATATTTAATAAGAAAATATTTATTTCAAAAATTATTTATTTTATCTATAATAATTTTTTAATTGAAATTATATATTTTTGAAAAATAATAATTTTAATTAATCATATAAAAAATAAATTTTTCACTAAATAAATACATAATTATTTATATATAAAAAATAATAATAAAAAAGAATATGTATAATAATTATTTCATTACAAAAAAAATCATACTACTATGTTATAAATAAATAACCCCGTATTACACCAGAATACTCTCAAAGGATATGGTTCACAATAGATGTATATTCATGGGATGGTTTTCCAATCATGGTTTGAGTCATGATCTTGATAAGCATGAACATCTCTCATGGATGGACACTATCAAGTTTATACTAATGACTCGTGGAATGGGATAAGTCATGGTAATCTCCCAATAATGTATTGTCATTCAAAATATCTAATAAATTATGATCATCAAGTATGATTCTAAAATATATGGATATTGGTTCATCCTTCATGGACAATTTTGTCTTATCAAAAATTACAATATTTTCTAATCATAATATCCAGTGAAAATAGATACTTATGGATGGTTAATATTTAAAATTATATTTTATCCCTATTGGATAATTATGTATATAATTTATAATAGTCCAAAGTATCTATTGACATATAGTGCATGAGTTTTTAGTAATAACCTTAATTAATAATAAATTTATCAAATTAAAAGGTAATATAATTTTAAATGTTTTGGTTAATAAATGTGGTGATTTGTGTAGATCCTTGATAGATTTAATACACCATTAACTCATTGGACTCAATGAGACAGTGATGTAATGAAAATTCCATATTAATTATTGAAAAATTAATTTAAATAAAATTAATTTATTTATAAAACTACTATAATTATAAATTAAATGTGAGGATCCTACATAATTCGTTCAGTCATAACAATCAATTAATATTTGGTTTAAATCTCTTTTTTAGGAAATTCACTATCATATACATCTAAAATTTTCATTAATTATGAAAAAAACATAGTTCAATATTACTAATATGTGCTTTCAATGTTTCCAATGAATTAATGAGGTGTTGAGTCCCACCATACTCATTGATTCATTGAAATATTGAAATTATTTTAACATAAAACATTTAGATTATGGGTACGACACTAAAAACCGATTAATGAAGATTACATGGTTTACCTTATTATATATATACTTTAATGATATAATGATATTATTCTATGTTTTACATGGTGATTGATCATTGGTGAGGATGTGAAATATTTAAACATTCATACGTGAAGAATTGTTAGTCTTGTTTTTTCATGGGGATTCAGCATAATTAATTCAAAATGGAAAAATCGGTTTTGGGGAGTAACATACTAGGTATAACTATACTCTTACACTCTATATATATATACTAATTTTCATCACCATAGAATATGTATGGAAATATAATTCAGTGATACGAGTTGGAGGAGTTGTTCAACAGATATTGGAGTCTTTTTAAAGATTCTTTGGATATTTTTATTTATAGATTTTTCTTCTTGTATTTGATTATATTTATTAATTAACAGGGTTGATTTTTCAATCTGATGGTTTCCATTAGTATATTTCATCTTACATATTATCTATATAATTTATATAAATAGGTTAAATCATTTTATTTGTATGCATTTTATATCCTTGTGGTTATAGAAAAAAAATTTCCATATTGAAGGAAGGATTCACTTGTCTTTCACAACCCCATTTCTAATCCATGTGGTGTACTAATAGAGGTAGTGTTAGGACAAATCATTGTCAATACTGATGGTTTTGATTTGTGTTAGTTCTTATGGATATGAATTTATGATGATCGCAAGTGTTAGTAATGAAATAGTGTTAGTTAGAAGAATCATTTGACATAAATAATGGTGACCATTTATGACACAATATTTTTAGGACCCCCTATGTTATGATCCATAGATATACATGAATACTATAACTAATAAGATAAGTGAACCTTATTGTGGAATTTACACCTAGGAATGTATAATTCATCATTATTTTTCATACCTTTGTATGAATTGAAATACATTTTGAATTATGATCAATATTAATTATTAAATATTAAATGTTAAATATTATAGTATTATATATTTTATGATGAATTACCATTTCACCATTTTGGTACAAGTTTGACTTCCCCATCTTGTATCTGTCAATGTTGTTTATAAGGATATTCAAGAAGATCAATATTTAATGGTAAACTGAATTGATAATGCTAGGTTGTATAGTTTTTAATAGATTAATCACTAGGGTCATATGAAGTGTGTTGTGTCCTTTTTTAATTATAATTGAAACGGTTGGGTAGGGGATGTTGATATTTCAAACATTTTGATAAATTATTAGTCGATAAAATTGGAATCATCTATAGATTCTATATTGTGTGGGTATTATTAGTAGTTTTTTTCTTATTCCTCTATGATCACAAGGAGTAAAAAAAATTTATGAAATGATTTAAAAAACATTTCAGGCAATGTTTCATTCACTGACTGTAATGTTGGATTGTTTGTAAGATATTATTACTCCAATCTAGGGGAATTCCAAATCTCACTGGTTTATTATACAATATAATAATGACAGTATTAATTCTATAAAACTAAATTAATATGTTTAGACAATAAAGACTTATTTCAAGGAGGAATTTCATCCAGATATACATCTATATGTCACCCCATTCATGATGCTGGAATATTTTACGGTTCTTTTTAGGACAAAGGGTATTGGGGGAGTTATAAATATGAAATTATAGTTGAAATAGGTGATTCTAAATTATTTTTTTAGAAATTATATGGGGAATAAGATTCAAAATTTCAAAATTAGAATAAAACTCAAATATTAAGGTGTCATTTTCGTCCAACTTCTTCTTTGTTCATAGTGGTTGGTATTTCTAATACATCTACCAGTGGAATGTGATTTTTTTTAATAATTTATGTGTTTTGGTTATTGAAATATAATGTTTTCAGCATTCCTCATCTTCTAATATGAAGTGTATGTCAAATTCATGGATAAATATTTTCAGTTGTATCCACCAAAAAAACATTATCAATTGGGTGTTCTTTCATTTAATATGTATAGAGGGTGTAGGGTGGGTTGAGGAAATTCCACATAGTCCCCTATACCATAGTTATAGTTACAAGAGGATATTGTAGGAGGATTTATCCATAAGGATGACAAAGGTTATATAGCCAGATGTAGAACGGTATATATGATAGTGATTCCAAATATTTGTGAAAAATATGAAATATTATATATGTTCTTCTTATATTATAACACACTCTAAAATATAATTTATTAAACTGAAATACAAAAAATATTTGATCTAAAACATATAATTTTTTTTGGAGTTGAGGTATAGAAGACCATAGTTCCCCTGTCATTCAATATAGAATTCATGGATCACGGTTTTTTTGAAAATATTTATAGAGATAATGAGCTAATTCAAGGAATGTATCTCTGAAATAATTAGTTCATTTTTTTCCTATATGTCTACATGAAATCGTCCTTGTAATAAAAATGATGTATTTACAAAATGCTATTCTAGATTTCTTATGGCATAATTTAATATTATATTACACTTATGGATTGAAGGTTGTCTTTGTTGGATAGATAGACACTGAAATGGTACAACTGAGTGTAGTGATTATTTCATCTGTATCGGTCAATACGAAGTTCATTTCATTGGTGGTTCATTAAATTTTATTTCATTGAGATGTGGATGAATAAAAAAATTCCATTCTAGTATAGGGTTCGACCCTATCCCCTTGAGGTGCACTAAATTTGTGATAGAGATATAGTGGGGTGTGACTATTATATCTATGTCTCAATATTCAATAACATTGTTAAATTTATAGGTCCAAAATAATTAATATTAATGAAATTCAATGGGGAAATATTATGTTGACTAGTTATTTTTCATGTGGTTCATAGAATATTTTGGAAAAAAATTTAAAGAATTCGATATATTTTTTTATCGATTATCATAATCAGAACCAAGGAATATTGAATGACTGTTTTTCACAACTATTTATTTAATAATTATTCAATTTAATGATGGGATCAAGCTGATAATTGATGATCGAATTGTGTTTATGATATAATAACACATGTGTAACGTATAAGGATATTGGAAATATTTCATTCAGATATAATTATGTTTATTAGGAGTTTATTACAATTTCCTTTAGTGTTATAACCTACCCATCCATTTTTATAAGACATGTAACTTTTGTGATCTTTGATTTTATAGTTCTATTAATAATGATGTTTTTAATGAAATAATGGTAAATTATTCTTTTGAGGATTAACATTGTGATTATCGATGAGCTATTTGGTGAGTTTTTTAGTTGAATTTATTGTTTTCATGAGCTATAGAAGTTTGTGTTTAATGATTGTGATGTCCATTAAATGGTAAAATTTATATCTCACTATTGAGTAGCCTTAGATTCTAAACATAATGATTTGGTCATTTTGTGGATAACACCCAAACATTTTTTAGATATGATGAATTTTCTTTGTCCATTATTTTATTAAATGATGATTCAAACTAAATCCTTGAGTATTTAGAATCCTATGTAAATATTTAACATCATTTATTTGTTTTTTAAATTCATTGACTAGTTCTAGGTTTCATTAGATTATTTATATAAATATTTTAGTTCTTCAATGCCCCATTTTGTTAGAAAGGTGTATAATTTTATGTTTATTTGGATATTTTACATAATGGTTTTTGTACTGTTCAGATGTATAATTTAAAATAAATATATAATTATTCTCATAATATATAAACAATAAAACATAAAAAATCTTCCTATGATATTTATTATTTTTTTTATTGTGATGTCCCTAACATTGTGGAAACAATATTTCATTGGTGAGTAATTTATAGAATTTGGTGATAACAAGATTCTAAGGTATATCATCTCCAAACATGATTATAATATGAAGTTGTAATGATGGTTTATATTATTATTGGTTTATAACAATCATATATCCTATATATAGGGGTAATGACATATTATGGATTATTTATTAAACTAGATATCTAATAGAGATGACCGGTAATGCACGAAGAGTGAGGGAGGAGAACCTATTGATTCACCTTGATATGCTAGATTTTTTTATAGAGGGTTTCATTATCAAATAATGGAGTTCTCATCTATTGTGAATAATGTGGTGGAGTCCCATCTCGGGTATTTCATAGTTGGGGATTTGAAAGATCGAGTTATGCATAGTGAGTCCCTTGTGGTATTTTCCATTAATGATCATATTAATGTGTTGTTTTAGGGGAGGATCTAATTAAATTAATTTATGTGTGATGTGGGTCACTGATAGTTCCACAGTCCACCATTCATGATATGTCATGTTTTCAATTATATGTTTCTTGAAACACATGTTTATTTATGGTGTTATGGATTAATAATAATTTGAAGAAGTCGTGTTTCATTGTTTTTTTCTAGAAGGTGAAGGTTGAATATAGTTTTATTAGGGGTGTTTATTAAACAACTTTATGATACCCAATTAGTGATGTAGGAAAAATTTATGGACATTTTCACAAAATTTAAACAATATAAACGTTTATGAGATTCCAAATATGTTATTTTTTAATTTATGAGGAATTTAGATAAACTAAAAATTATTATTTAGTCTATCACACTGTATTTATTATGGAGGTAATATTTATAGATGATTGTGAATATATTTTTGGATTCTAATGTCCATTAAAAATTCTCATAATCCCTATTTCCCTTATAAAATTAATGTATGTATTTATCAAGATACTTATACAATGTAGCTCCTATGATGTTCTTTTCTTCCATAAAATGATTCCATATAAAGAAAACTATAAAGACCATGGAGGATATCATCCACATGTGTGTTCTAGATTTTATATATTCATAGATAATTATGCTTCCTTTGGTGGAGTGTTATTATAATAATACTTATAACTATATCATTGGAATTATATTCTTTAATTAATTGGCCAAATAATTTTTTTTTCAGATTCCATAGAAAATGAATGGAGAGTTTACTATTCTGCAATATTATTTTTTCACAAAAATGACATATATGGTGAATGATATGTTTTAGTGAATGAATACAACCTATAGTAATTATATTTCCTATGTTGATCATAAAATGGATCATTTATATTTTTATGTCATATTTCTTGTGTTATTGAAGGGAAAAACTATTTATAAAAGGGATTCCATCATAGGGGTTTATAATAGTATTTTTTGTATCTGTTATTACTGCTTAATAGTTTTATGGGAATACTACTAGATTTGTATATAATCAACCCCTAAATCATTTTCCCTATAATTGTAGTATGTTATGAAATCTACAAGAGGATTAGTGGTGATGTTGGTGGTCTAGAAAATGGTTATGAATAGTGGTTAAGAGAAGTTAAATCCATGATCGGTGGTTATCCTATGTTATTATAAGGTGAGACAACTTCAGTTATACTTTATATTCCACATTATATATTTTATATTATACTGTAGTACAGAAGCTATGTTCTTATATTTCAATGATATGACAACATGATTCTAATATCCATTACAAATAACTTTTTATGTTATCTTAGGTTGTCTCCCATGGATTTCTACAATTCCAAAATGGGTCTTGATGGGTTTGATAAATAATGCATGGTTTTAGTATTGTATTTTTACCATTATAGTTATTGGAGTTATATTTATTGAACATGTTGGTTTGGTATGATAGGGAAATGATGTTTGAGTTTCATGAGTTGAACTATTAGTTTAAAAAAACCTTTTATAGTTACGTAAAAGACATATTCATGTGACAGGACACTATGTACCTACTTGTAAAATGGGAATGTCAGGACATCAGTTTCAATGATTTCAAAATTAAATGAATCATATTGGATTGGGTATTTTTTACATTTCTTGACCTTTGTGAGATAACTTCCCATATATAGTCATCTAATTATGCTACATATCTATTAACTTTTTGAGGTCTCTACAATAATTCTATTTATGATTTAAGTACTATTTCAAGAAGAAGAGTAGTTGATTAAGGATTCTCGATTTTATAGTCACCATGATAATAAGAAAAGTATTTAGGAAACAGTTCTTAAGGTGTTTTTTCTGGTCTTTCAGTGAGACATATTTCTACCCATAAAAATTAATGATAATAACCCCACACGTAGTTATTTCTAGGATTCATTCCAGTTTTTTTATTATTTAGTTCTATTTTTTATAATGAATCAACAAAATGACTAGGATATTCATTCTAGTTCTATAATAACATACAAACTTGATTTTTAGGTGAGACATTTCACCAGGATGTTGATATTTCAATGAAGTCTCTAGTTAAAATAGACACTTTTTAAGACATTACTAGATATTATGGTAACATGATAAAAAATATTATTTCATAAAGTAGAAAATAGTTTGTGGGGAGTTTGGATACCTTGGATTTTGATGGGGTGAAACAATTCTAGGAAGGGTTATTGTTCTAAATATATTATTTTTTTTATCCCTCTACCTGATTGCAAAATTTGGTTCCTGAGTTTATTGATAATGACTTGTCAAGGAATGATTCATTAAAATGGAGATTTTTTTTCAAAGTTTTAATTCACCAAACATTATATCCCATATCTGATGGATAATTTATTACATGGCCAATAGATACAGTGGATATCATCCAAATGAACAAAATTGTATAGTTGTGTTTGAAAATAGGAATCATACATGAATCTTACATTATATTATAAAATATACAAAATAGTAATTTTCATTGAGAAAAATAATATCAAATTCATCATAACCCTAAAAATGGATCAGAATACACACAATAGAATCATTGGGAAATGAAGAAATGTGAACTAATTTCGGTAATAGGATCTAAAACAATATGCATACCATGGATGCTAAAATTAATAAATATGGAATAAACAACAAGTAATGGTAAAAATCAGAAAAATTATTCCATTAAATCAATAATAAGATCATTAATAATTATATCAATGATTTAAATTATTTTCAATTAATTTATTATAAATGACCTTATAATTTTCAAATTATTCTTGGGATTATTAATAATTAAAATAATAACATGATTGTCAATTTATGATTTCATAATGATATAATTCATAATTAAATACAATTAAAGCATACCATCAATACCCCATTAAAATATATCTAAAAATACCATAATTTTCTTCTTCTGTGACATCAACATAATTGGGCTTGACCTCTTCAATACCCAATCATGATTGTCTAATGAGACCTACATATTCTCTGAGGTATATAGGGGGACCCATTCTCGACATGTTAATTCCTATTTATTACACATATTAAATGGTCAAAACAAAATAAAAGTAAATATTATTATTGAAAAACCTTAATATCAAATTTTAATACATTCCCTAAATCAGATATCATCCAGAGTAATAAAATTATTAGTATCAAAATATTACATGCCAAGTCAAAGTTATCATAATCCATCTATAAAAGCAATAAATAAGGAATAATATATACATATCCCTAGTTGATCACATGTAGAACAAGTTATCCTATCATTGATTATTATAAATACTATAAATATATCATTACATAAAATTTAGAGGAAAATAACCTTTTCATGTTGGAAATATATTTTTAAAACTAGAAATTTCATGAAAATTTGAAAATATATTTTCTAAACAAAAGAATGAAAACTTTTATAGGGTTCTCCAAGGAAAGTAATGGATATGATGGATTATAATTTAAATCATGTACTCTAAAATGAAAAAACAGATTCATTTAAAATTTTCGATAAATTGAGAAAATTATCTCATTTAAATATAAATATGAATATTAATTTTTAAACATGTTTTTTAATATTACTTATTGGTTAAAATTTAAATTTTGAAATAATTATATGTTATTTTAAAAATATACTATGACTATTTTAATAAAATATTGATGTGGGAAAAATATAAGATTCAATAGCAGAGGGAAATGAAGGCTTCTTTTCATAAAAAATATTTTATCAATATTATTATGTACCAATGAGTGCAATAATATAAACTACATAAAAATACTATTTATAAATTTTTTAATTAAAATTTATTAATTTATATAAATAATGATCAAACAATTAATCGAAGTGTTACTAAGTTATAAATAATCCCACTTATGATTATGTGGTTATATAATCCCTAACCTCAACTTCTATTACCTTCATATGCATCATGAAATCATATAAAATAACTATAAATATAATATGAATATCTTATAGAGACATTATAGTATAAATCATAATTTATATGGTTTTTTTAATGTCTTATCACCAATTTATTCATAATTCTCCATTAAATTCGTTTTTTAGGATAATAACTGCTTTTCTTCATTAATGTTTTGGAATAATAGTATTGAAAATTATATATTTATCATTTTTAAAAAAATATAAAATTTTAATAATTTAATAAATATAATTTATATTTCTTATATTTATAATTATATCTATAAATAATATTTAGAGACATAAAATTTAATAACACCATTTAAGGAGATATTAGTCTGTACATATGCATGAGGGATGCTACCATTTATTGAGTGATGAACTGAATGAAAATTATATAGTAACAATAGCTTTCGGAATGACTATTATAACATTTATATTACTTATATTCATTAAATCTATCATTTATCCATCCATGTAAAATATGAATGTATAAAAATCCAATCACATCGTGGAGGCAGTAGTCTATAGATTCTCATTATGATATTATTGTTTTCCAAAAAATTGAAGGTAAAAAGATAGATTTGATATAATAAATAAAAAAGTATATTTATATCACACTAATTATATATCATCATTAATAAGATCCTGTAATGACCAGTACCTCAGGGCATCTTCCATTTATACCCCAAGCCCTCTTCCAATAGGCCAGGGGACGGCGCATAGAAATGAATGAATTAACCCATTAGTTGGATGCATTTTCCTAAGTACATGTATTAATGAAAATATAGACACAACCACAGACCAAATAACTGGAAAGGAAAACATGCATGCCACTAAAAACCCACTGATTAACGGTACAAGAAGTAAATCAAATGGGCCAGAATACTATCCCAAAAATAGATAAACTAATAATATGAAAGTTAAAAAGATATCTGTAAGACGTCCACATATGACTCCACCTGAAGGGTTGTTGATGGATAGATTCCTTTTTCTGTTGAAGTACACATTTCTGCCTCGTATCACTAAGCACCACCTAGATTTGGACAACTAAGGACTCTATGAAAGTCTCTTTATGTCCCGTATTACTAAGCGCCACTTGGTCCCGGACTACCAAGGTCTCCACTGAAGCATATAATTGTCCCGTCTCACTGAGCACCACTGGTTCCCAGACCACTACGGTCATCAATGAAGTATTGACCACCTTCAAGGGATAAGACACGTGTGGGTGAATCCTTTTTAGGGGTGTGTCACTCAATACTCAGTAGGGACCACAAACCACAGAGTAATGACCACGAAGCAAGACCACACAACAATAACCTAAATAAAAATCATATCACGCAAGTATAAACTAATGTATATAAATAATGACTATATTTATTAACACTAAACTCCTTGTACTCTTGAGATACTCAACCCATATAAGTACTATGGGTATGCAGGGTCATACAGAGCATTTCTCCACTACAGGCCTACTATGTGACACATAGATTATTACCACATAGGCCACTGTATCAGATCAACACAAGGTTGCTTGTAGTTGATCCACACAGGGTTTCTTATAGCCGATCCACACGGGGTCTCTAGTTTTTGACCCACAAAAGGTCCCTTGGAGCTTCTACACATAGGGTATATGGTAATCAGTCTTTGAGTCTCAGCTAACCATATGATTTCCACGTGTAGTGTGCTTAATTTTGGGATAACCCAATAAACAATCCCTGATTTGTATTTCAACTTCAATGAAAGCCTCTGTAGATACTCCATAATAATAATCTCATTGTGAAGGTACCAACACCATAAACAGCTCATCCATCTGATGCTCGATCTGAAAGATATTAGAATTTTTGGAAAACAGGGGATGGTTGTGTCTGGGACCTGTATGACCCGGTCGGATTGACCCAACCAACCTAGCCAGGGGATCCTATATGACCCAAAACTATTTGGAATACCTATCAAAACCTGGTTATGTCTGGGTCAGAATGATCCATCCTAGAAACTAGGCCATGCTGGACCATGCCTTGTTTTTTTGTGGGTGCATCCTGCTGGGTCGCCCAGTGACGCAGATTTATTTGGCCCATATTGCACTGGATAACTAGTTTTATTTCCAATCATGGGCCATCCATCCAACCATATTTATCCAACCAACCTATCCCGCAACATCAAGCTAGATTACTCAAGTCTTGACCACTCAGGGGCCCAGTTCACACCATGCCAACTTGACCTGCAACTGGCGAGCCTATCTTCTCTATCCTAGAAGCCACATGGCATTTAGTTTAGAATCTTGCGGTCGGCTAAGATGGATCATCTTTTTCCCCACAGGTAATCATTACTAGACTTCATTCCATTGGGTTTATGTGGGCCGCATGGGGTTGGTTTTCCACTGATGAAGATTTGTTGTAGTATCCTTGTCCTCCAACTACCTACCTGCTGATGCCCTCTCCTACCACACCTCCATTGACTGATCCAGCTATAGATACCACCTCGGGGATCTACCATGGCATGCTACCACCCACCAGTGGTCGTTGTCGTGTGCAACCACCACCGATCACTTATACCATTTGATCATTGTTGCGTTCCATATACCATTGGGTATGACCTTGTTGTTTGTTCTACGAACCATATACAACCCTAGGTTCCATGGGGATCCATATTTCATGCCACATCCTCGATACCACCTTGGTGTCAAATCCAATTTCCAGTGACGAACATCACAATAATTCAAAATGAAAGTGGAATCGGTCCTTGTTCATTTCATTCTGATTCCTCCATGTTAGATGTTTTGAAACACATGAAGGGAAAATTTTGTTTTATTCAACAAAAATAAAGGATACAGAATAAAATTCATTGCATGAAATCCTCACTTAAGATTAACAACCCATATATCAACTTGTTCTTGAGTTAGATCCCCTTCTTTGTTTTTAGATTGATTAATGAACAATCAAAATAAATATAACCACTACATAGAGAATCTTTGATCTAAGGAATGGAATGTCAATAACGGAAATCCATACACAGGGATTCATGATACATTCGATTCCATTGTCATTTGTCATTTTCTGGTCCAAGATCTGTTTTCCTATGTGTCATGACAGCTGTTCTAATGCTTTGACATTATTTATTGGAGAGAATTCTATCATCTTTATTTAAAATAATTATTGTCTCAGTTCTGTTTCTACAACCCCATAATCTAATTAAATGATAATCGATTCAATGTTTCTTATTCTTATTCATCGTGTTTTTACAATTTTCCATTTATGAAACATCATTTCTATTTTGATTCAATTAAAAATTCATTACACTGTTTAATTTGTGTAATGAAATTTTCAGCACATTTTTGTGTTGTGGCGAAACTATTTTTTATGAATGATATAATCATTTTAAGTTTATTTTAATTTTTTTAAAAGTATGTAAATGAAAATTTTCCATTGAACAATGCATGTCGAGGATAGGTCCATTCGTAGGTAATGTCATTGTTTCAGACATAACGGTGCCCTTGGATTTTCAATCTGAGCACCTGTTTATATGTTTCCAAAACCGCGTAAGCGCACACTTTTAATTCAGTTATGAAAATTTTAAAATATATCTTTCACCCTCAACCGTAATTGGTCAAGGTTAAGCTCTAACAAAAGCTAAAAATCCCTCAAGATCAGAAAGGTACTCTTTTACATTCAATCTGAGTTACCATTTTGAATTTATAATGATTTTAAAATAAAATAACTTATGTGAATTATTTTATTCCCAGCCAAAATCTGCATTCCACTGTAGAACTACACCACCCAGTGCTAGGATATGCCTATGGAATTTGTACCCACACAATCTAAATTGTGATCTGTTATTTTCAATATGACTCATAATTCATGATTTATAAATATTTTAAAAATTAATCAATTTTATTTAATTACATTTTTTATGAATATGGAATTTTTGGATTTCCGGACTAGAGGCCCACACCAACTAACCATATGTCATGCCAGGGGAAAAACTACCCTCATAAACACAATGTTGACCTCATAGTTTTGATCTAGGTAATCTATTAAGATTTAGGATAATTTTTATGGAATACATCACACAAATGCTATTTAGAGATTAACATTTTTCGACAGATTATTCTTGGCACTCCGGGCCTAGGAACTGCATGTCGTCTTAGCACCTGGTCTCGAAATAAACCAAATTAATTTTATTAAAAATATATACATGGAATTTACGGATATTAATTTACTCCCCCCATTATGGATTTACGTCCATTGAGCCAACACAATGGGAATTTAAATAAATGGGGGTACTGAGAACAATTTTGAGCCCCTCGATCCCATGTGATCTCCTGGAGATTCCGATGAGGTCAACGAACATGCACAAGATGAGTCAACCATCTATGAAGGATACTCTCATGTCTATCCTCTATCTCCATTGGATACTCTACGAATGTCACCCTCTCATTAATCCCTCGCTCGCTGTGGTCGATGACGTGATAATGGTTGTGCATGTATAACCTAAAATATGATACATGGAAAACATCTTGCGTCCTCTCTAACTATGGGGGTGGATACAAGCAGTACACCACCTAAATCTCTCTTCATATTTCCATGAAAGTTATGTTGAACTTTGGAGATAACATAGCTCCCCAACCAATTATGTGTACCCCTCATCCAGAAGAGATGCATAGGAATATGTGGTCCCCATATACTAACAACAAGTGTCTCCTTTACCTATCATAATTTTTTTATGTCTGCTTTGTGCTATCTTCATCTACTCTAGGATAACATGATACTTCTCAATTTTAGAATGTACCATCTCTGGACAAAAGAGGGATGACTCCCATAGGTATGGTCAGCATAACGGTGACCAACATGGTGGTCCATACAATTCCTTTAACAGTGCTATACCGATGGTGGAGTGGTAGCTATTTTTTAAATTACACATCACAAGTTGTTGTAGTTCCTCCCATCTATGGCCAAAATCATTAAACAAATCATAATGCATGTCCTCCATAGTCCCTATGGTCCGCTCTGTCTGACCGTCTCTCTATGGGGGAAAGGTTGTGCTCAAATGCATTTGTGTCCCAAATACCTCAGGCAATCCATTAATCAACCATGACGTTATGTTTTCATCATGATCAAATACTATTAAATATGGGACTCCATGGAGTCGAACTGTATCCTTCATATAGAGGTGTCCCAATCTCTCTACCAAACCATTCTCTATTATGGATAGGAAGTGGGTTGACAGGGTGAATCGGTCTACCACCACCCAGATGGTATCATTCCCCCTGGACATACGTAGAATTCAATATATGAAGTCCATAAATATCTCATCCCACATCTACTATGGTACCTCGCAGGGATGGGTCCAACCTGTTGGAACCTGGTTCTCATCCTTACCCTACTAAGACGTACGGCTTATCAAGAAAAACTCTGCTACCACCTTCTTCATTCCTCAGCAATATTATTGATGTGGGAGGTCCTCGTACATCTTCTCCGCACCATGAATTTCTAAAAATGGAGATTCATGGAACAATCTATGAAACTCCTCCTACAACGCCACTAGTACTACAATATTTCCGCATTAAAATACAACGTTCTCCCCTCCATTCTTTTATCCAAAAGGGGCATCCTGAATGGAAATCTTGGAACGTGTAGTCTCACAACAGGTATCTCAGAGTTGTTCCTCCCAAACTCAATGAAAATGTGGAGTGGAAACTACAATTGAATAAATATATTTTTACTTATCTAAAACCAAAATGGGTATGTAAAACATGGCCAACCGTTCTGAGGCCTTATTTAGTAGATATTAACTTGATCTCATACTGAGAGCATCTTCCACAATGTTCCCCTGCCCAGGAGTATAGACTATCTCGAATTCATACTCCTGGTGTAACTCTATCCAATTTCATTGTCTCGGATTCAGATCCTTTTAAGAAAACATAATCTACAAACTCTTGCAGTCGGAGAAGATAATGAATTGTTATCCCACAAGGTAGTGTCACTACATCTTTAGTACAAAGAGAACCACCATCAACTCAAGGTCCTGAACTCATTGTTCTATTCAATTGGTCTCAATTATCATGATCTGTTAGAAATTACTTTTCCCCTACGTCTAGACACAACCAAGACCGACTCCTGATGCGTCAATGTCCAACACGTAGTCAATGGCATCTACCGGCAACCTCCTGATAGAAGCACTTGTCAACCTCTACCATATATGTTTAAAGCTCTACAAGAATACTTCTATCCACACAATGGTATTTGAATTATTCTTCAATTGTGTAATGGGTTTTTCCACTCTTAAGATGTACGGTACAAACCTATGAAATTACCCATCCAACCAAAGGAAACATCGCACGATAATAATGCTCATGGGTTGTTCCCAAGCTATCAACACCTTGACCTTTATTAGATCTATGACAACTATGGCCTCTAAGATGACATTCCCCATGAAATGGACAATTCATGTCTAGAATTCACTTGTTGAGAGACATCAATAAAGCTGGTTCTCTCGTGGTGTGCCCATAATGATCCTAAAGTGTACTAAATGATCCCTCTTCTACAAGGATGGTCCAAATTGAAATTTGGTTTTCCAACCACTTAGTATTGTGGTTATTCAAGATCATAAATATCCTCTTCCCACTGTGGGCCATCCGGATCACATGGAGCAACATACCACTTCGTCCATTGTAACTGATCCACACATGGTTTCTTGTTGCTTTTCCACACAAGGTTGTTTGTAGATAATACATATAGGTCCTTCTATTACTAATATACACATGGTCTCTTTTATCTAATACATCTAGCTTCACATGTAGATGATCCACACTGGGTTGCATGTCAGTAGTCTTTCAGTCTCAGCCAGCTACATGATTTACACACATAGTGCTATTTATTCATGTATAATTCAATCCATAAGACATTAGTATTATAGTAACATACACTGAAGCTTATATAGATCATTTAAGAAGAACCCCCTCATCACAAGATTCCAAACACCATTATATTCACAACAATCAGATGTTTGTTCTTAATGATATTGATATTTTAGTAAAATATTGACTGGTAGTGTCCAGGCCCATTCTGACCCCATTAGTCCGACCCGACCAACCAGGTCCGGGGTTCCAGCATGACTCAAACTAGTCTGGATGACCCGAACATACCCTATTGGGTCTGTGTCAGCATGTTATTTCTTTGCTACTAGGCTAGTCCTACTGGGGCTTGTAGGACCCGGCCTGGTTCAGCGGTGGGTCTATACAACACGGTCACCGAGATACCCAGATTTATCCATCCTAACCCAAATTGTCATCCAAGTTTTCATTCCCTACTCGGTACACCCAGATAGATGACTTTATTATGCAGTAATTCCCCAAAATATCATTCCTGCATACTCCAGCATGGGCCGCTCATCAGCCCTATTCGTGCCACCAGCTCCTCTCACAACCATCTGGCGGGTCTCCTCCATCTATGATGCCACCTGCAATATGTTTCAACACCCAGTGGTAGGATATGTAGGCCTCACCGTGGTCCCACATGTGGTCCCCACCGTAACGCATACCAGCATGTCATCATCGCCTGCACGATGCATGCTGCTCACCGAAGCAGTCTGGTGGTCATGTCCCGGTCTACTAGCCATTGGTCGACTTCTCATGCTTCATGCCACATTACGATGGACTGAGAAATCCCATTCATCCATACTGAGCCCCCCCCCCATGTGGGTACCATGTTTTCAATGTGCTAGGGGTTCCTTTCGTAGACCACCAGGTCTACAACATTGGTCAGTTTTACGAACTGTTAGCGCCCCCTCGGTTCCATGGGGCAATGTCTTTCCTTCTACAGCCTTGATACCACCTTGATGTCAAATGGTAAGTCCGGTCAATAACATCATTTGAATGGAAAATTATAGAATAATTGTGGCCTTGTTCTTGTTGGATGAATTACTCAATGTTAGAACATTTGAAACACAATAAGGGAAAATTTAGTTCCTATCGTCAAAAATAAATAATCCTAAAGCAAAACTCAGATGCAAGAAATACTCCTGAAATATTAACAACCCATAGATCAACCTCATCTAGGGTTGTTCCACATTCATTGGTTTTGTAATGATGAAGAAACACCCAAAAAAATGTAATGACTACCTAGAGATTCTTCGATCGGAGGGAAGGCTCATTGTTGATGTTGATCCATCCGTAGGGATTCACAATCTGTTCGAAGACATTGGAATTTGTCATTCACCGATCCCAGATCGGTTCTATAATATTTCATCTCCACATTACTGATTCACTAGTGTTCATTGATGTAGAGAATTATCTCTTCATTGTTTAGAGTAATTGTAGATTTAAATATGTTTCTCCAAACCCGTTATCTAATTAAAATAGAAATGTCTCACATCATTTCTATTACACTTAGTCATAACTTCATTACGTTGTTTCATTTATGAAATAAAATTTCTATTATTCTTCAGAGAAATATTCATTATGCTATTTCATTTATGTATTGAAAATTTTAGTTCGTTGATGTGTTGCAGCGAAACAACTTTTTTGAATAAAATAAAAATTTTATGTTTAGTTTAATTTTTTAATAAATTCTTTGAAAATTAACTTTTTCCATGACTTATTCCAGTCGAGGATAGGTCCATTATTAATTATATTCTCCATTCCGGATGCATCTGCACCATTTTATTTTAAATATGGCCATCCTTTTAGTTGTTTCCAAAATCGTACAAATGTACCAGTTTAATTCACATAACGTCTGATAAAAAACGATCATTCACCCTCGACACACACTAGTCGAGGTTATGCTCCGCATAAGGGGATCATTTCCTCAATATATCATTTTAACTATTGGATTTCTTATCTAAGATAACATGTTTTTTTTATAAGAATTTTAATATAAAATATCTTTATTCAATTATAATAATTACTTCCAAAATCTACATTCCACTATTTAAGAACATCTGGCAATGTAATGTTCTACCTAAAGAATTCATAACCTCGTGACCACAACGGTGGTTTCATATTTTCAATTTGAGTTACCGTTTTTGTGTTATAAGGATTCAAAAAACTAATTAATTTTATATAATTATTTTATTTACGGTTATTACATTTTTTGGTTTTTCCACTGGAGGCCCGCGCCGAGTAAAACACAGTCGTGCCTAAGGCAGAAGACTATACTGATTGTAATAGTTCCCTCAGATAATTGATCTGGCACCTGTTTCTGATTTATTTTACTTCTTAAGGAAATCCCCTCACCATTTCTATTTAAATCATACCATTTTCAATAGATCGTTCTGGTCACCCCAGGACTTGGAATCACACGTTTTCTCAGTTCCTAGTCTCGAAATATTACCATTTAATTTATATAAAAAAATTTGAAATTATGGGCGATTACAGATCCTGATAATCATCCCTTAACTATGTAGTTGGAAAAGGAATTGCATCATTATGGGGAGACAAAAATCCCTACATGTACATGAATGATACACTTACTTCCTAGTTAATAGTAATGAGGGTGGGTAACGGTGATTTTAACATAATAATAACATTTTTGTATATTAAGAAAGCATATTTTATTATATTATGATAATAAACTCTAATTATTTGAAAAAAATAATAACTAAATTGAAATATATTAGGAATGACGATTTCTTCTACATTGAAAAACTACATGTATAGTACAATTTAGTCCTAATAGGGATGATATTTTCGAAAAAACGAAACATCAAGTTTGTGTCTATGTAATCTATGAAATAATTATATATGGATTTGGTTTAACTTGAAGGATCAATATATTGTATGGAATTGGTGGAGGAGGTTCCCTTTTGTAAATGGGGTGACGGTCTCTTTTGTAATTTCATAAAAAATTAAATCATAATAATGTCATTATCATGGAAAATCATCAAAAAGTCTTTATATTATATCTTATTGTATAAGAAATTGTGTCATCTTAATTTCGAATGTTTCCATTAATCAATTCACTAAAATAAATTTATTTATTCTTCATCGATGGTGTTTTGTATCAACCACAGTCATTTATAAACATCCCCAGAGGAATTTTAAACATCTATGAATCCCTTCTCCATTTCATTAATTCCCAAACTAAGAAGTGTCTTATCTAGTTAACTTATCAATTCCACGTTTAAAAATTTATTCTCTTTGTCCAATTAAATTTTGTAGTTTTCAAATTAATGATGTGTTCTATCATTGGAACACAAATTTATCGATCAACAAGACAATTTATACAAGAAATGATATTATATATATCAAAATAATGAAAACCTGTTGTAGTATAATTTTTTAACCACCATATCTATCATCATATTCACTATCATTACAAGTAGCTAAATCCCTAAAAGGATTAAAATCTTTGGTATGATTTCCATTCATTATATTGGGTTATAATTATAAAAAATAGCATACACTATATTATAGAACTATAAATCATCATGTAGAATTTCAATTCAGGTGAAGCACATAATGTAAGTTGAAAATTTATAATTAAATATTATGAAAACCATACTTTCAATGTATTTCATAGGATTATATTCCTTAATATTTTTACTTTTAAATATAGTTCAAATTTTTTCTACAAAACAACCATTTATACTAACTGTATCGACCCTAACCACAATATCATAGAACTAGTTGTTACATTATTACAATGGAAATATATAAATATGATTGAAAATCAATTTATATAATAGTATAGTAGTCATGATAAAGTAGTTACATACATGATTCTGACATTACGTTAGAAAAAATAAAATACAACATACTAATTATTATTTGAGAAGAACAATTTTTCCATTAGTATATCCCTAGAAATCATTATTAATACAGATCCATGAATCATGGGAAATGAAAACAATACAAACTAGGGATATGAGAGTCTCAATATGTGTAGATGTATAGTAGAAGTTATCATTAAAAAATATGGCATGAATAACATGGAATGGTAAATATTTGAAAACACATATAATTTAATATAAATAATTATCATGAAAAATGATTTAAATGGATTAAATGATGATAAAATAATTCCATATAAATAATCTCATGAGAAATAAACTTCTCCATGTATATAATACAAATTAAAATGTCATATGGGTGTCAATAATTGGTTTCATTATACGGGAATGGGTAATACTAGATATGTGAAACATAAGAGTGTGGCCTTATCCATGAAATCTAAAAATAATATAAGGGAATTCATCAATGAAATCTAAATAATTGGGTAATACATCTACCGAGAAAAGATTTAGATTGTATAATCTATAGAAGGACCCTCCATACACATATTAAGTCCAATGAATTTGTTAAATAAATAGGGTGAAACATAACCAACATAAAAACTAATATTGAAAAACTAGCTTTGAAATAGTGAATATATTCCCATAATCATAATCAATCTAGTGTAATAATGATAATGATATAAAAATCGTATATCACCAGTTAGTTTATCTTAATAGTACCAAAAAAATAATAAGGATGGTAGGATTTCAAAATATCCCCCAAGGATAAAAACTATAATATGTTTTCTTGTTATTTATGAAAATATATACCATAAAGACTCAAATAAAAACATTATCGATAAAATTACCAATTCCAAAATAAATATTTTTTTAAAAACAATATATTTTCATAATATTGGTGAAAAATATTTAAAACTAATCATGAATAATGATTTGGATATATCAAGGAATGCAAGGGTCTAGATAATGGGAAATCTTGATCCTCAAATATACTTAAAAGAATAATTTTTTCTCATTTCCTGCAAAATGATAAAAGTATATCAATCAAAAAATGATAAAAATATTTATTTAAACCCCCTTCTGTAAAAAACACAAACATGTATGAAAATAAAATTAATAACACATTTGGATTTTTTTTTAATTTTTTTAAATATCTTATGAAATCATGGGTATAGAAGAAAAAACTATATTCGACCGAAGATAGAAATAATTATCATTGTTCTTAATCAATATTTTATGAATAATTTTAATTCCCCAAGATAAAAAAATTGTTATTTTTTTAAAACCACATTAACAATAATATTATTTAAAAATTTATTTGGTTTAAGATAAAAATATCAAACAATTACACAAAGGGATATATAAACATAATCAATCACAAATAATGATGAGATTGTGAAATAATTCCTTAACATTGGTTTCACAACCTACCTATGTATTCGAGTATTGAGTATAATAATTATAGATTAATTTTAAATTTATTAAAAACCATTCTATTTAATATATCATGCTATATATGAATTACTTATAACCATTTATCACACATTTATTAGTAATTCATTGTTTAAAATACTTCACAGGGAATAACTACGTGGTTTTTCATGAAAGATTTGGTTCAACAGTTCGGATACTTAAATTTTTTTCCTAGTTACATGATTTCTATATTATTAGTCATTATATTAATATAATACATATTTATTTTTTATGATTTTATTATAATCCATATATGTTATAGATATGATAATTAATAACATCATTCATTGAGATGGTACACCATACAAACGCATCAACAATGTTTGTATGTATTCGACTGGTGAAAGGAAAGAGGTGTCAGAAATAAATCCACAATTCATAATAATAATTATATCATATATAACACATATAATAACTTAATATATCATTATTACCATCCACGTAAAATGGAAATGAAAAATAAATAACATCATCTCATTAAGGTGGTAGTCTACACATTGACATGAGAGATATTATTATTTAACAACATATTGGAACTCTTGTTGGAAGATGATATATTATAATTATAATTATAAAATTATTTTATAAATAGATTATTTAAAAATTAAAATTATAATACTAATGATCCTTGTTATATGGTAGTGGAAGAAACAGTTTACCCCAGAGTGGAGAAGATAAGCCAAATGTAGCTCATGCCACACAATGAAATCCCATATAATGAGAATGGTAGAGTATAATAGTAATTTTATACTAATAAAACAATAATAGAATATATAGGATACTGAATTTATTATTTTTAATATTTCCATTGATTTAGTAGATGTAAATTAGGACAAGGATTAAAAGAGGTTCGGTAAGATTATTATATCTTCATCAAAAAACACCTCTTGTATTACAAATTAATCATTGTTGGAATGATACTTATGAAATAAAATAAGATATAGGATTCATTTAAGAACGATATATAGTTATAATTATATTTATTTTAGGATGTATTATTCTCAATGTTGTGTAAATATATGATGGAAGTGCATCCATTTTATAATTGTTCTTAGGGGGTCTTCTAGAATTTCATTAAAAAATAAAATTTTAATAGAGTAATTTATATAAAATCCAAATGGATATGAATTAATAACTAGTTTAGGATATTTTTTTAATATGATTAGAAAATAATATTTTGAAATGTGTATATTTTTTAAAATCCATATATTTTTTGTAGATGCTTTCGTTAACATATTTTAACAATAACCATGGTAATATATTTCAAACAGTTAAATGGTTATAATTGTATATAAATAGTTAATATTGATTCATAAATTTAAAAGTTTTGATATAATAGACCACATGTTTCCACCAACTGAAGTATTTAATTTAATTTATGAATTATAAATTTTTCCATAAAATTTATTTCTCATCAATTAACATTAATATAAATTTTGATACTATCCTTTTAATTTTTCCACAAATAAACATGATAAAATTTATATATATAATAAAATTTATTTAAAAATTTAAAATATGCCATATTATTTTAACAAAAACCTTGTCCCACTATAAATAACTCAAAAATAAATAACTTTTTAATATTTTTATTCTTATTTATTTTATTTTCATATTAACTAAATAAATACTATATTAGAATTGAAGAAGTGTTTAAAAATTTTAGATAATTAATCAAAATATAAATAAATTATAAAAAGGAATATAATTTAAATATTCATAGAACTAAAAATAATATCCATTCATAACATTCCTTTTTTACCTATGGGGACATGAAATATATATATATAACTATGCAAGTGAAATTGTGTAAAATTTATTTCATTAAATATTATATTGGTCAGTTTAATGGAAATGTATGCATTTAACATATAATCTTAAATGAAAAAGAGATTAGTCACTAATAACCATAATGATTTTTTTTGAAATAATGAGCTTGTCACATTTTTTAATCCATGATATGATGAATTTATCCTTTGTCGATGTTACAAAATTTTCAATGGTTTGAATTCATAATGAAAAAAATAAAGGCCCCGATATAAAAAATTATATCCTACTAATATAAAATATGAAATATATTTTATTTAAATAAAATTCTATAATTTTTAAAATATAATTTAGAAAAACACAATACCCGATAAAAAAAATGTTGAGAAAAAATTTGTATTATGTATAAAAATGTTTATATGTTAAATTCAATCAAAAAATTTCTTCATGTAAAATTAATTGAAATAATAATTACATAAAATAAAGATTATGTTCAAAAAACTATTAAATAAATGTTTCTTTTTAAATTACTGATGAAAAAATACATTGTTCAATAAAAACGTTATTTTTCAATTTTTTCTAGAAAAAAAATATTTTTTAAAAAAATATAAATTTTTGATCATAAGAAATTATTGATATTATTATTTTATAATGATAATTTTTTATAGAATTATTTATATATGTTTAGTAATTATTTATAATTTTTTATCAAAAAAATAAATAAAAAACATTCTTGAATAAAACATATTTTTGAAGATTAATGATTTTTTAAAAAAAATATTGTACTTATTCCATAATAACTATTTAATAAATATTTATTGATTTGTTTATTTATATATATTTCATAATTTGGTTAATAATTTTAACATATACCAACTCAATGGATTAGATATGATAGATGTAATTAAATAATAATATTTCTTGGTTTGATTATGCTCGTTGTTGAGAGTTGTTTATGGTATCAATAATAATTTTCTTATTTTAAAATATTGTTCTATTATACAATATGTAGTAGTGTAAATAACTGATCAGAAACATTTATAACAACTCTGATGCATCATTCATTAGGTTATCTCCATAGAAGGCACGATCATTCTTAGTCTCATTTGAGGGGATATACAGTGTAGAAAATGTGGCATACTGAGACAGTTTTATGGTTATTCAGATATGTGGTCTAATAAAAGAGCCAAAACTATCAGTAATGTTTTATTTTCTACATGTGATGAGAAATTCCATTATTCTAGGATCTTACAGACCAACTAGTCCAAAGTGATTTGATAGATAGTAGGAGCATTCAATCCATTGACATTTTATACTTATTGTGATATTCTTTATATATTTTTCATTCCTTTTTTTAGTTTTTCTAGAACCACATTATTTTTATTTAGATTATACAATATTAGTTTGGTATGTGTTTTAATCATACTTGTTAGAAAGAGAGATCACCACACTGAGAAATTTATCTTGTATCATTATTGAATTTTATTTTGGTGAGTCCGTCCCACCAAAAGATGAAACTGACAGGGTGTGGTATAGGAGGGAATTCATTTGTAGGTTTGAGGTCCTTTTTGTATTTTATAGGGGGTAATTATTGTCATGGTGCCTCTTGGTAATCATGATGTATCCCTATAACATCATTCTACTAATGTAATGGATGTATGTAGTGCATTCCAAAACTTATTATCACCATAATTGAATTAGATGCCACCATGGAATGGGATGATGTTCTCCTTAATTGTAAATAGATATATTAATGGTGAAATACTTGGACTCACAAAGATGAATATAAATATTTAAACCATTTTTTAGTGATTTTTTTGTACAAAATAATTTGATAACTATGCATCACGTCTCCACCAGTGGAAGAGGTTTCTATTAATGTCATTATTAAACATGTTTTGCAAATAATATGAGGTTGGAGATTATGTTATTTACCAACATTCATCCATATACTATTTCAATATAATCAATTTGATTTCATATTTCCCTTAAAAAATTCTCAGTGTGAATGGTGATGTTATAAGGCCATCTAGCATAGGGTTCTCTTACAACTAGTGTATCCTAGATGGCCACAAAGAAGTTAGTTATGAAATTTATAAATAAGATATTTTTAATTTCAATTAACAATCATCACATGATTCTTGTATTGATTAATAAAATATAACCCTTGATGAAAATTAATTAACCATTTGACTATTCAAATGATGGGATTTGTTTTTCGATGATAAATCGCATGTACAACTATCATTATTATGTGGTTCAAGAAGATAATATCTCAATGATGTAATTATGATGTCGTTATAGGCATGTTGTGTTTTTAGTGATTTGTTTTGGTGTGAATAATTTCCCCACTATGATGATGTCTATTTTAAACTGTATATCCTAGAAATTAATTATCTGATTCATGGTTTTATTTATTGATGAATAACACATATAATTAACATGGTAGGTTAGGAATACAATGAATTGTAATTTTTTCTAGACATTCTCTTAGTGCCTTGATTTAATTGTAATATATCTAGGAATCAAATTTGATCCATTTAGTTACATATTACGACATCACATGTCTATGTGTGATTTATCATTAAAACAATTAAACACTGATGTAGTATATTATATTATATCTACCATATATTTATTAGAGGTGTTTATATTTTTATGTTTTGTTTGGTACTACCAATATTTCGTGAAAAACCCCCTTTATAGGAATCTCATTCCCACTTGGTGGAGGATCCTTCTACATAGTTGGCCACATTGCAGTTGACTATGGTATATGAGAGGATTACACCATATGGTTAGTAAATGGTAGTATCTAAAATACTTCTTTATTGTTGGTGAGTTCCAAGTAGGGATATTTTGACAATAAATTCTTCCATTACATGATACCATTAGGGGATGCACTAGATATATATTTTTTGAATGAGGTGTATTTCATCATTTCGAAGGGATATATGATATATGTGGTCGCATTGATAAAAAAAATTTGTGGATATCTTCTTGCTACTCGTTTCATGTACATTATATAGTTTTAATGATGTATAATGGCCTTAAGTGGATATTTATTTGTAGGATTTATTAATGTGTGTAATTTTTTGTTTTGTTTCCTGATTCCTCGCATAGTAGTAGGTATAGACAGATCAATGGGTTCAGAAAAGTTCATATATATCCTCTCCAGTGTAATAACATATTTAGGTTATTAATAATGTCATATATTATAATGGTATTTCCATGATATTTGATAGGAACGTCTGCTATATTTTTTTATTGAACTTCTTATCATTTCATCAAATAATTATTTTATTTTAGGGAAACTTCCTATGAGATTTTAGTGTCATTGTAAAGGGGGTAGGTAATATTTATTCATGGGTACCCATTATATTCACCTATTACTATGGTATTAAGGATAAATGATGGTTATTGAGGGGTTTCATGGATGATTTTGAGACCGAGTTAAATATGAGAACACAATTTCACCACATGGAGCTGGATATTTTTTTTGGGACTATCTATGTTTTAGAAAATTTGTGAGGTTTAAAATGTTTTTTATCAGCTGGATATTTTAGGATTACTTTCCAATTATAGGTTTTTCTTTTTTATAAAAGCTATATGTCTACTATTGTCATGAAGCTATGTAAGGAACTATGTGGGTGATACTATGGGACACCTTTTTTGGGTATTATGTTTGATGTAATTCTATTATTGGGAATGAAATTGTACATCAATCATAAAATAATACATTAAGTGGTTCATAAGCAGTTTAGTACAACATTTTTTCTATAAATTTCATATGAATATCTATGTCAAGACCATTATAGTTCGAGCACAGAGACTATCTATTCATGATAGCCTCCCTATGACATACCCTATAATTTTTGGTTAGGGAGTAAATATGTCCCTATGGTTATTTGAGATGAACATGTTTCAAAATGGGGTCTGTTTGGATTTTTACAACATTGGCCTTTTGACTGTAGCGATGGCATGTGGATGACATCCTCTGTGTGTCTCAGTTGACAAGATATAGTCATGACACATAGAAAATCATAAACAACATGAAATAATAATTTTCGGTAGATTCACATTTTTAAATTTGTCCATGATAATCATGGACAATAATGAGAATATCATATGTTTGATTGTCATTCCATTGGTCCATATGCTTTTGATGAACGAGGGAATGTAGGATATGATCTAAAATCATGATAGTTATATATAGGCTCAGTAGCCCCACCATTTTATGATTCTGTTAATATTCATTGTAAAAATGATTGAGGTGTGGGATAACATGAGGAAATTTGTTTATCTGTTTTAAACATTTTATAATTTCAAAATATATCTTTGTATTCTTCCACAATTATATCATTTCATTTTGTGTATCACATGATAGAGATATTATTATATTTAAAAAACAAATATATATTTATGTATGAAAAAATATTTTTAGAAATAATATTTTCTCATAGATAAAGACCAAAGAAATGAAATTTTACAGTATAGTCATTTCTAGAATGTGTGCTTTTCATTAAGAGTGACATAATGTTGGTTAGCTATAGGGATCATAATGTTTACAACAGTTGGTGGGTGAATTAAATGAACTAAATAATTTAATTATTTATTTTATTTAGTTACATAAAATATATTCCCCATATGTTATTATGTGGTTAGGAAAGCTTCCCAGGTCTGTACACATAACCTATAGATATTATAGATAAACAGGAGAAGACCATAGTAAGCATTAATTACCATGTAAAATGGATAAATGAATAGTAATTATGAAGAAATGTTTGATGAAAGAAATTATATTATCGTATTAATATTCATTAGTAGATGGAACTTTCTTAAAAAATGATATATCCACAATGAAGGTATGGAATGTTATATTTTTTGGTTTTCATCACATGATTAATATTATTATCATGTATTTATATATTATTGTTTTCTTATTTTTTGTTATTCTCATTAGCGTTATTTTTTACTTAGGGTTCATCAAACTGATTATTTAACAGTTTTTCCTTGATATCAAACGTTATTTATATAATTTGATGATTATTGGTCAGAAAAACATTTTCTGATGAATATATTAATATATTTCTTACGATTTCCCACCATTTTGCATCTTGTTATTCATCATTAGGCCACGTGGTCAATGATGTGACACTGCTCGGTTGAATTTGAGAGCTATCAAACCATATGATTCATTTTGGATGCTTGAAAAACTTATTTATTTGAGTTTTGTGGAGGGATCAAGATGCTTTTTAATATGATTGGTTTGGAACTCTATATAGAGACCCTAGTATTTCTATAGGAAGTGCTTTAGATTTTGATTGCAGAAACAACGTTATGAAATCCCTCTACTATAGGCCAACAATAAAAAATCTGAGGTCTTTCCCCTTGAATTTTCCATTTCATAGAGGTCACCTATTGGAGGATATAATATAAATGGTGACTCTAGAGCATGTGTGAAGGAAAAATTCACTTTATAAAAAAAATTATCAACTATTCTGTGTTTATCCAAAAATAACTCATGCTCTATTTATTTATATTATATCAAGTGTAGTGTGTTGTTACTTTTCTATATAACATGGAGTGTATCCTGGCCCAAACATTATGTGTTCCTACCTAGTCCAGCAAGTTGTGTTCCAGTGGATCATACTATGGAGTCCATGAGGTTAACCACCATGTTGAATAGAAAAACCCACTATATATATGTATATTGTATGTCAAGTCATTCGAAATGAGTTAACAACAAACACCATATGAAATCATACATTTTGGGGGGCCTATTATACACATTGTATAGTATCACATGGTTTCCCATGCTATTTTTTCAGAAAGAGATGCCCAGGTGTCCAGATAGAGTTACACACTATGTGAACCTTCGTACACTCTTGGTACATTTATTTTACACTTTTTATATAGTTAGGGGAAATATATATTGTTTATTTTAGTTTTTTATGTAAGAACCCAGATCTTAGTTTCAGGTGTGTTTTTCCTTTTCTTGTCGTTTTTGTGAAAAAGAGGAAAATCTTGAAATTTTCAAATTACACTAGGTGTACTTTATATGTACACGCCGTGTACATTGATGCAGCACTAGGCCATGTGCTGGCCTTGTTCGGGCCACACAAACGGTGTGTAGGAGAAATGTTGAGGCCGCTTAGAGTGGAGTACAGAAAGGCCAAGTACACGCCGTGTACCCCAAAATTAAATGTCGTGTACTTTCTTTTATTCATTAAACAGACCGTGGTTTCACTTGATGGACAAAACACGCTTCTTCTATGTCTTCTTCATCCGAGAGAACCTGTACGGCCGCGTAACTTCTACAAGCACCCGTGCCTCTGTCCGTTCTCCAAATTGACCGTCGTCGATTGCATTGGGACCGCATCGGTAAGCTCTTCCTTCTCCTAGATCATTGTTTTCCAATTCATCCTCTTTTTCATGATATAGTGGGTTGAAAATTTTGTGCCTTTTTTTAGATATACGTTATTCTAAAGTGAATAAATCCTCTTTGTCTATGTATGTTGATATCCTAGCATCAAGGTAGGTGTCTTGTGCCTTACCTCTAGAATTCATTGAGTTTTATGTGTAAATTCCACAAATAACTATGAACGGTGTACTACGTGTTTATCATTTTTTCCATGCTATTTTTCTACCATTCGTGTATGCTTTTATAGAGGTAATTTGATCATGTGTGTGGATAGTTGTCATGCTTGTATGTTTTCCCCATGCCATGTTTTTGTTAAAACCTTGGGGTCTTGTTAGCCTTTGGCCGTTATACTTGTTTTCCATGCCTTGTGAATGGAGGATGGAGTGATTTTCAGGACATGCTAGTTATATTGAATATAGGTTATCCAAGTAGCTCTATAGGTGTACTTTGGCCTTATAGATTTATTATGCACTGACTGGCCCATGACCGTGAGAACCTAGTGTTATAGACTATTAGGGATAGACAGAGTGAGCTTCCCAAAGTGTCTTGGATATTATATACTACATGAGGGTAGACCGTGTGAGATTCCACAAAAAGTCTTGGACATTATTGAAAATATATAATAGACCGATTGAGCTTCCTAGAGAGTCTTGGATATTATAGACTATAGTATGGTAGACCGAGTGAGCTTCCATAGAGAGTCATTAATTTGTTTGAATTTCCTTGAAACATTTCCAGGCAAGAGAAGGAATTGACAGGGTGTGCTTCAATAGAGAGTTTGTGATAGACATGAGACTATATGAGGAATTGACCGATCGAGCATCCTGAGCGAGTTTCTAGACCTTGGGGCTATAATAGTGTTAGACTGAGTGATCTTCCTCATGGAGTCCCTGACTACCCTAGACTATAAGGGGAATTGACGGAGCGAACTTCCCGAGAGAGTCTTATAATTTCATATGACAAAACCAAAGGGGTTAGGATAAGTGTATTTTAGAGAGGGTTGTGGATACTTCTTGGATAGGACCAGAGGGGTTCGCTATGAGTAATTCCCAGAGGGGTTCCCGTTGTGGTTATCTATTTGTTTCTCTACTGCATGTTGTTTTGTGGATTGATTACTATTTTATATCATTCTTCTACTGCTTACTATTTACTGCCTATTATTTACTGTTACTCCTTACTGCTTACTATACTATTACATTCCATATACTCACTGACTGTAAGGCACATATCTTCGGGTTGTTTCCTACTAGGATTAGTCTTACACCCAGCTTGGGTCATGATTTTGGGCCCAAACTGACTATGTTGTTGCAGGTATAGACAAGGGAAAGTGCCCTTCCACTTCTGATACTTGATTTTATTGGAGTAGGAGATCATGGGACCAAGCCGGGGCTTGCGATGCTAAAGAGGTACTTATTTTTCATTCTTTTGTACTTTCGATTAATATTGTATATAGCATTGTGGGTTTTTTTGGCTGCTTTCCAATACATATATATCGTTCATCATTTCATATATACAGGTGTGCTCCAATTGATTATTATTTTAGTCTTCTGCTGTTTATTGTTTTTGGATATTTACTACTTCCACTATTGATTTCATTGTGTACTTACACTGTGTACTCTACCAATGAGGTAATAATTTCCCCACTATCACACCAAAGTCCCTCACTTTTAGTCTGCATCCTCTAGAGTTTGGGTAAATGAACTTGAGGTCATGGAACCCACTGAGCATGGGGCGCCTCTGGGTGCCTTCTAGAACCGTGATGTTACAAAGTGGAATCAAAGAAATTCTTTTCACTTGAATTACTATTAGGAGCCTTTATCCAGGGATAGGATAGATTCGGTACTTGGTAATAAGCTATGCCGAGGAGTATCTAACCCTTGTATAGGGAAAATCAAATCTACCTCGTTATTTGTAGTTTTCTGGTTTTGATAATTAATAGTTGTTATGAATTCACCTATAGTGATTCACATGCCCTGTGTTGTTATTGTTATACTATTGCGGTTCTGTTTCTGTCGCAACCCAATGATATGAGGGTATTCCATCTCATGAATCATATAGGAACATGTTAGAAATCACTTTCCATGCATTCATTCCATGCCATCTAGGGTGAATTAGCGATTGCATGTTGTTGTGATAGACGTTGTGTAGATTATGCATGCTGTTGTGATAGTTTCATGATAGAATCCCTACGGTTTAATAGATAATTTGTTTGTATTGTACCATTACATAAATGAAATCTAAATTATGATTAATGAGGTGTTATGGGACCTCTTGAATCAGAGTTTGGTGGATCATTGACTTGTTTTCCAAGTATATGATAAGTAAGAGATGTAAATCATTGATTTACGGGGAATATGGTCCCTCACGGATCGGAATTTGGAACCTCAATGTTTGTATTTCTATGTCTTCTCGGCTTCAGTGCAGTTTCAGAGCTACTGACTGAAAAAACCCAGAATACACATCGTGTACTTGACTACACCCCATGTAGTTTTAAACTGTGTCACTATCTGTGTGAGCAGAAACATGGGTCAGCGAAACAGTTTTTGAAAACACGCCATGTACTGTAGTTTCACGCTGTGTAATAGTGATCTGTGTACCCAGGCATGTCACTGACAACACTGGTCGGGTAAGCTTGAGTAGTACATGCCGTGTTGGGCAAGAAAACACCGTGTAGTCTCACTCTAGATACATGGCTATTTCAAAAAGGACACATGACGGTGATATCTCTCTTATATATGTCGTGTTTGTTCGGAACACACCGTATAAGGGTCAGTCGTGTAGTCGGCCGTGTAACTAACAAAACAGGCTTCTGAAACCATGTCTGGTACATTGCATGTCCATAGTGAACATGCCCTGTAGTTTATGGTTAAGAGGACCGTGTGGGCTAGCCGTTTAGGGAGACTCAGGCAAGGGAATGGAGATCCAGTACATGCCATGTGTGGTTACAACACGCTCTGTAGTCTGGGTGTTACACTACCAGCCGTGGAAGAAGTAAACGCCCATGTGTCTGACATAAGAAGGCACGCCGTGTAGTTTTATACATGTCATGTAGTCGTGTTTTGTAGAACATTTTTTTCTCATGTTTCCATTTTGTGCTCTTGTGTTCTCAGTCTTTGTTAATCCTATTCTAAGGTTTGATTTTGATCTTTCAGAGCTATGCCTCTGAGAGGTCCTCCGGTTGTTCATCAGCTACCAAACGGTGATCAGACAATGGATATGGTCGATCGGGGATCTCCTGCAGATCCTCCTGTAGATCCTCCAACTGTGCCAGCCTTAGCACCATCAGTTATACTCGATGTAGCTGCCGATGCGTAGTTTAGGGAGGACTTCATGAGGATGATGCATACCTTTCAGGGAGTACCACCTCCTTCCCTGTCGAAGGCTAAGTTGATGCTGATTTTCCAGTAGAAGCATCCTCCTACATTCTCAGGGGATGGAGGAACCATGTCTATAGAGTCGTTGTTAGAGGCCACACTGACGATCTTTGAGAACCTGGAGATACCTACAGAGAAAAGGGTAATGCTGGCAACTTATATGCTCCGAGACATAACCAAGAGGTGGTGGGAGGTGATCTCAAAGTCCAAGCTCCAACAGATTATGACATGGGATGAGTTATGTTGCATATTCTATGATTACATTTATCCAGAGACCTTGAGGGCCGACCGAGCCAGGGAGTTTATGAGTCTTGAGCCAGGTACACATTCTATTATGGAGTACTCGTCATTCATTACTGAGCTGCATCGCTTCATACCGATTCCACAAGGTGATGAGTTGTTCCTTTATAGGAAGTTTGAGGAATGTCTCAGGCAGGATATTCATTCCCATGTTAATATCTTTAGTCTGACTTCAATCTCCTCTTTTTTCAATCAGGCACTGATCACTAAGTGTAATCTGAGAGATTCTGGAGCAGTTAGCCAGGGTTGTTCGACATCCAGAGGCAGCGCTCCTCCTATGGATAAAAGGAAGCACTGCAGGGAGTGTGATCGAGGAGATTAGGGCAGGAGGAATGCATATTCAGGTAGCCAGGTAGTATTCTACCAGTGTGGTAAGAGTGGGAATTCTAGTCCTCAGTCCCAGAGAGATCTGATGGAGTGACGATCTTGAGGATAGATGGGCCATCTTCAGCATTTTTGTTCGATCTTCTCGCAAAAAACCGGTATTTTGTGTTCTTCTATGACCCCAAGTTCCGGATATATATCGTCAGTTTCTCGCATGTCTGGGAACTAGAGTTCTTTCGGCTGTTCGGGCTAAGGTGGAGTTTGCGGCCGTGGTGGTCAGTCATCAGGTTACCAACGACAACATAGTGGATCAGCTCAGAGTTGTCAGCATGGGGCATAGAGCCACGGTACAGGACAGACATTCTCTATGGAGAAGACCCATCTCGATCAGGATCCTAGCCCTTCTACAGTTCGAGGTATGGTCTTAGTAGCCTCAGTTTAATCATTTTCCATTTTTGATACTGGTACATCGCATAGTTTAATCTCTGTTGCTATTGTGGAGTACCTTGGGCTCTGTATCTTCTCATATGCCGACATGTTTACTCTGGATACACCATTGGGAATGAGGACATATAGCTTACGTCAGTGTAGAGAGTGCCCTCTTGAGGTTGCAGGGTGTCACTTCTTATGGGACCTCTATGTCCTAGAGATAACAGGAAATAATGTCATTCTCAGTATGGACTGGTTAGTTCCCTTCTACGTAGTCATCGATGGATATCGCCACAGTATGAGTTTCGTATCACCATAGGGTGGATATTCACTCCATAGAGGTGAGTGGGATGTCTAGGCGGGTAGAGATGGACCAGAGCGTCATGGGCTAGGAGGAGTTACATCCCAGTTTACCAGTCAATATCTGGATGACCAAGGGACCTCAAAGTTAGACTTTAATCCAGTGGTAGATCATTTCGGGGATGTCTTTTGAGAAGAATTTTCAGGTTTTCTTCTGGAGCTTTAGGTAGACTTCTTGATTGATCTCATGCCAGGTGAGTCAACAGTGTCCGTTCCTACTAATAGGATGGCTACACCGGAGATACAGGATATCAAGAAGCAATTAGTGGAGTTGCAGGCAAAGGGTTTCATCTGACCCAGTACAAATTCCTGGGGTTCGCTTGTCCTGTTTGCGAAGAAGGTGGACAACACCCTTAGGCTTTGCAAGGATTATCGAAAGCTGAACTAGTTGATGGTTAAGAACTGATATCACTTACTGAGGATTGATGACCTATTTGATCATCTTCGAGGAGTTTTGGTGTTCTCAATGATCGATTTGAGGTCCAGTTATCATAAGTCGCACGTTAGATTTTCGGATATACCTCTTACAGCCTTCACGAGAAGATATGGTTTATACGAGTACATGGTTGTGCCATTTGGTCTCACAAATGCGTCAACAGTTTTTATGTCACTGATGAACTGAGTGTTCCATCTATACTTGGATTCCATCATGGTGTTTTTCATGACGACATCGTGGTGTACTATCACACTCGACACGACCCTGCTACCAATCTTGAGATAATTCTATGTACACTGAGAGAGTATCAGTTATCTGCTAAGATCTCGAAATTCCATTTTTGGATGGATCAGATTCACTTCATGGGTCACGTTATCTTAGAGACATGAGTATCAGTGGACCCATAGAAAGTGAGAGTTGTAGTTTCCTTGGATAATCCGAAGAATAAATATGAGGTAAGAAGTTTTCTAGGGCTGGATGGATACTACATCAATTTCATACAGGAATTTTCACGCCTTACATCACATCTTATATGTCTGACCAAGATTTGGGAGATGTTCTTATAGTTAGATTCCTATGAGTCAGCCTTTTAGGAGATGATGGAGAGATTGACATCATCACTGATACTAGTATTTCTAGATCTGGGAAAGAGCTATACAGTCTATTTTGATTCTTCAAGTGTAGGATTATGAGTTTTGATTATGTATGGAGATGGAGTCATTGCGTACGTGTCTCGGCAGTGGAGGCCACATGAGGGGAACAACCTGACGCATGATCTCGAGTTGGAAGTTGTTGTTCATGCCTTACACTGTGGGAGAAATTACCTTATGGGAGCGCACAATGTGGTTTTCACCGACCAAATGAGTTTCAAGTACATTTTAACTTAGTATGATCTGAATCTAAGACAGCGCAGGTTGGTCGAGTATCAAATGTCCTTCGACATTGATCTTTCCTCTATGTCGGGAAAGGGCAACGCAGTAGCTAATGTGTTGTGTAGGAGAACCTCGATTCAGGAAGTTCGAGAGGCCATCAGTGTGTGGAAAAATATGGCTCTGTTCTCTACGATGAATTTGGTGGTTCATGACAAACATGGGTAAAATTTTATTTCTTCTATAGCTGTTACATCTACTCTTCTCGATCTGGTACGAATGTGGAAGCTATCATACTCAGAAGGACCAGTCCTATGGGAGAGTTTGTTAGAAGAGGATCCACTTCCTGGATGGATACTGGGTGAGTATGAGATCTTGTGTTTCCAGGGACGCGTATGGGAGCCAGTAGACTTACATTATGAGATGATGCAGGATTTTCAGTCTTTAGTTTTTGAAATTCATCATGGCGTCACAAAGAAGTATCGTGATCTAAACATCCAGTACTGGTGGCCAGGTATGAAGAGCGATTTTGCTGGGTTGGTCATGAGATGATCTACTTGTCAGCAGGTGAAAGTGGAGCATCAGCTACCAGTAGGTCCTTACAGCAGTTACCCATCCCCGAGTGGAAGTGGAATGATGTTGCTATAGACTTAGTGACCGAGTTACCGAGGTCACCTCAAGGGAGTGATACTGTTTGGGTTTTCGTTGATATGATTACGAAGGTTTCTCACTTCTTTCTGATCAAGGAGACCTTCATTTTTGATGAGATGGGGTGGTTGTACTTATGAGAGATTTTACGTCTGCATAGAGTTCCACACACAATTGTTTCAGACATGGATTCACGTTCTACTTATCAGTTCTGGAAGGGGGTTCAGAAAGTTTTGTGTACACAGGTACATTTGATTATAGCATACAATCCCCAGAAAGATGGTTAGTCTGAGCATACAATTCAGTTTCTTGAGTATATGCTCCAAGCCTTCATTCTTGACAATGGTGGTTCTTGGGAGATGCATATTCCTCTTGTGGAGTTTTCCTATGAAAACAGTTTTCAAGAGACTATTCAAATGGCACATTACGAGGCATTGTACGGTAGGACATTTCGATCTCCTTTATGCTTGCCGGAGGCAGGAAATGCAACTTTATTGGCACTTCGTCTTGTTCAGGAGACATTAGAGCAGATAGAGTTGATTCGGAAGAGGATAGCTATAAGCAAAGTCTCGACAGAAGTCTTATGCTAATCAGTGGAGACGACCTCTGGAGTTCGAGGTCGGGGATCAGGTTTTTCAGTGTGTCACACCGAGGTTGCGACACAAGAGGATTCATAGACAGGGTAAGCATTCACCACAGTACGTCGAGCCCGTTTGAGGTGTTGGAAAGAGTTGGGCTGGTTGCCTATCGGTTGTAGTTACCTCATAGGTACCAGGCTTTTCAGGTTTTATTCCATGTTTCCCAGCTCCGACATTACATTTCAGACCTATCTCATGTCTTTCAACATGAGGAGGTTGAGCTATATGTGGATGCGTCATTTGAGGAGCATCCTATCTGGTTTTTCGATCACAATACAATGCGTTTATATGGCCATTCTATTCCACTGGTATGGGTGCTATGGAAGCACTGGCGAGTACAGGACGAGACCTAGGAGAGGGAGGCCGATGTATGATCACAATGGGAAGAGCTCTTCATGGTTTCATCTTCTACACCTCGCTACGGAAATTCAGGTATGAACTTCTTTAAATGGGTATTTTTCTAATATCCCAGATCTTCGTTTCAGGTATTTTTTTTCCTTTTCTGGTCGTTTTTGAGAAAAAGAGGAAAATCTGGAAATTTTCTATGTACGCATCGTCTACTTTATAACTAATTGTCATGTACTTTGATGCAACGCCAGGCCTTGTGTTGGCTATGTCCGGGCCACACACATGGTGTGTAGGGGAGATATGGAGGACGCTTAAATAATAGTACGGAAAGGCCATGTACACGTTGTGTACCCTTGAAGTACATTCCATGTAGTTTTTTTCATTAAACAGACTGAGGTCGCTCCTAATGGACAGAACACACTTCTTCTAGTTCGTCATCATCTGAGAGAACTCGTACGACCACAGAACTTCTCTAAGCCCCCGTGCTTCGTTTTGTTCTCCGAATCGACTGTTTTCGATTGCGTTGGGACCGCAACAGTAAGATTTTCCTTCTGCTAGAGCTTTGTTTTCCAATTCCTCATCTTTTTGAAGATATCGTGGGATGAATGTTTTGTGCGTTTTCATAGATCGACACTGTTCTATGGAGAATAAATCCTCATGGTCAATGTATATTGATCTCCTTGCATCATGGTAGGTGGTTTGTGCCGTACCTTTAGATTTCTGTGAGTTTTATGTGCCAATTCCACCAATACCTATTAACATGGTATTGGGTGTTTACCGTTTTCCCCCTGTTATTTTCCTTCCATGACGGTATGCTTGTGTAGAAATAATTTAATCATGTTATTTGATATTTTTCATTCTTGGAAGTTTTTAAAATGCCTTTTTATTGTTACAACCTTGGGGTGTTGTTATCCTTTGGCCATTATAGTTGTTTTCCAGGATTTTTGACCGTGAGATGGAGTGATTTTATGGACATTATTGTTATGTTGTAGACTGGTTAGCTAAGTAGATTTGTAGATGTTCTTTGTCCTTTTAGCATTATTATGCACTGACTGGCATGGGACCGTGAGAACCCGGTGCTATAGACTATAAGGGATAGACTGAGTGAGCTTCCCAGAGAGTATTGGATATTATAGACTACAAGAGGGTATACAGAGTGAACTTCCTCCGAATGTCTTGGACATTATATACTAAAGGGGATAGACTGAGTGAGATTCCTAGAGAGTCTTTGATATTATAGAATACAGGAGGGTAGACCTAGTAAGAATCCTCAAAGATTCTATATTTTTTCTGAATTTCCTTGAACCATTTCCAGGCTAGAGAAGGAATTTCCGGAGTTTGATTCCTTAGAGAGTATTTGATAGACCTGATACTATAGGAGGAATTGACTGAGCAAGATTCCTAAGAGATTTTATAGACCATGGGGATATAATAGGGTTAGATGGTGTAATATTCCTCAGAGAGTCTCTGACTACCCAAGACTATAAGGGGAATTGACCGAGTGATCTTCCCCAGAGAGTCTTATAATTTTGTATCACCAAAGCAGTGGGGTTAGGCTGAGTGTACTGCCCAGAGGGTTGTGGGTATTTTTTGGATAGGACTAGAGGGGTTGGCTGCGAGTACTTCCCAGCGGGGTTCCTATTGTGGTTAGCTATTTGTTTCACTACTGCTTGTTGTTCTGTGGATTGACTATAGTTGTATATCATTATGTTACTACTTAATGTTAACTGCATGTTTTTTACTACTTACTGTACTATTACCTGCCATATACTCACTGACTGTAAGGAACAGATCATCGGGAGGTTGCGTACTAGGATTAGTCTCACACAATTTTTGGGTCATACTTTTGGGCCCAAACAGACTATGTTGTTGCTGGTATAGACAAGGGAAAGCACCCTTCGACGTTTGGTACTTGATTTCATTGGAGTATTAGAGGATGGGACAAAGATGAGGCTTGAGATGCTGAGGATATGCTTATTTGTCTTTCTTTTTTTACTTCATATTAATATTGTATTCAGAATTCTGACATGTTTGGATACTTTCCTATACATATGTATCGTGAATCATTTCATATATACATGTGTTCTCCAGTTTTTTATTGTTTTAGTCTTTCGCTGTTTATTTTTTATGGATATTTACTGCTTCCGCTATTGTCTACTTTGTATACTTCTAATGTGTACTATGCCAATGAGGGCATAGTTTTCCCACTATCACATCCAAGGCCCTCGGTTCTAGTAGGTAGCCTATGGGGTTTGGGGAAATGCTCTTGAGGCCATGTGACCAACCGGGTACAGGGTGCCTCTGGGTGGCTTCCGTAATCGGGACGTTACATAGTAGTCCATTTAAAATATGAATGAATTGAAATTTTCAACACTTATATCTTTATAGGATTAGTATAATTTAATTTTAAACCCATATTTGATAATGTTAGTAGCCTATATGGGGAATTTTTCTATATAAATTGAGTATATGGAATTTTTTTAGGTATACAATATTTTATTAGATGTTTTGCTATTGGGACTCATATATTAGAAGTTATTAACTAGTTATATTTGTTTGGTTTGATTATCAAAGTGTTACCGAGGGATATAATCCTCCATCATTGACTAGGTGGAATGTTCCTCATATAATTGAAATATGAAGAGGCCAAAATCCCATAATTAATAGAGGTTATGGGTCCCTAGATTTGGAGTAGACGCCCTATTTATGACCCATTGATTCGTGCGGGTCTGAAATTAAACTAGTCCCCTAGGTTTATCTTTGAAGCGGTGATGTATATATATTCTATATTTTTTGCTGATTACATGAAATAATTATAAAGGATATAGTGATATCTATACTGTAAATTATAGTAGATCGAAGTAAGACATCCTATTTGATTCATATATGGTTTGGGTGGATGCATGGCATCAACGATGGGACCATTAGAGATACATGCATACTCATCATTCTTATTTCACATCGATGTTTAGGATCCCATTTCATTATTCAGATGGGGTTCAGTTGGACCATATCTGATAATGGGATTATGTTTTTCTCCCAATCTTATGGGTTTAGATATCTATTTTCAATTATTACTTCATCCCCTTCATTGTATTATATTGACCAATTAAATCTGTATATACCCACTCCTCCAAAGAATTATTCAACACCTATTGTGTCATGTGAAATCGATACTAATATTATTGGGGACTCCTATGAAAATAGTATTTGAGGATCATAGTGATAATGAGAGGTATTTTCCATGATTTTTTGTTATTTTAAAATATTTTATCTACAGAATCTTTAGTTATCATTTATTTATATAATGTTACGACATCAATTTGGGCAAGAGATGAATTTTTCTCCATTATTTAATTTTCATTACTCTATTATAATCTAATTTAAAACATATTGTTTTTTTTATGAATTCAATACACTCAATAAGGATAACAGTTTTTTCATATCATTATACTATTTTATGGATCTAGTGGTGTGTGTGTTTACTGGTACATAGGCTAAGTCATCCCATTTTTATAATAAGACTACTCAATGCTGGTCTGTTTCCACAATCATATTAGAGGTGGCACTAGGGTGTCACATTCTGCGTATTTTCAAACCATGGGGGGGTCTATGTGTGTTAGTTAATGATTTTTTTAAATTATTATGATATCTTTGAGAGGTATCTCCTGGGATTGTTTGGTTAATACCACATTCTCATTCATTATTTGTTTTAATTTTAATTATTGTGAAATATAATTTTATTATGTGATTTGTCACATGAACATAAATATTTGGATCCATAACACATAACTTATGAAGGATTGGATGTGGTGAGTTAGAGTATGATGGAATTTTAATGGGAAGACTTAAATTTTTATCCATCAAGAAATAGTATACACCATATTTATAGGTGTGGTGCTTGTTTTGGTGAGGCGTGTTTTGGGATATGGTCATATGGGGGAGTGAGACTCACATGGTACATGGCCTATTAGAGTTTACTATGGTTTCTGGCCATGGGGAAGGGGGGCTCACTATGTTGTGGAATTTTAGAATTCAATTGTTTGTAACAATGAATTTTTTTCTCATGGTCCTTAAATGGACTTACTTCTTACATTGATTAATGGATTAATCCTATTACCCATGGTAGGATGTTACTGTGCTGATTTATATATTAGTGATCACGGCTTATTCAATATCACTAATTGTGTTTATCGATTTCCCCAATTCACTCGTTAAATACCATATTAAAGGATGAATCTTGTGTTAATATCCTTATGATATTGAAAAATACATTCCATTCCCCCATACACATAAATTGATTATGTAGAAACCAGACCCCCCTAATATTACCCACACAATCAAGGAGAAATTCACTAGAGGAGTCAATGTATTGATAATGATCGTTTTTATTAGTATTAAATAACATTCAAAACAAATACTTATTAATATTAATCGATTTAAACAAACACTGGTAAAAAAAATAATAAAATTAGAAGGCATGTTTATTTCATTATATTTATGGGCTCATCAATTACAAGGTAAAAAATACCGTTCATCAAATCACATATATTATTATTCCACTATTATATGGGAAATAAATAATATAATATAATTATAAGGCATTATGATCTAGATTAAAAATTGAAATAAACAAATGGAATGTTCCAATATAATTCCAACTGATTGCATGATTCATTCAATCTAGAAAACCATATGTCCATACTCCTGAAAGTCATATTTTTCTGTTAAATTCATATAATAATTATTGAAATACATTGGTCAAACCACTATACTATCATCCTTTAAAATATAATAATTCTTTCTTTTTTCTGATATATCCCATGGTAGTGATATGTCCTTCAATGAAAATTATTGAATTCTTCATTTTATCAGTGTTAAATATCTGAAAAAATGATATCATCATTGGTTAATATTATTTGAAAAATAATATTACATGAAATCCATATTGATTGATTTGATGTATAATTGATTTTCACATAGCAAGCACATAATCTTCACCTAATCATCAAAAGATTAATTATTTTTAATGTTCCCTAAAGAAGAAGAAGATTGATTGACTGAATAGTTGATGAGTGTCTGTTTAAAAAAAGTTCCAAAAAAGATAGTTTGAACATGTTATTGTTTAAATTAATACATGGTCCCCCATGAATTTTTCATCTGGTAGGATGGGATGTGAATATTATTTTCCAGCTATTTTGGTTATTGGTTGAGGAATGTGAATTTCCAGTGGAGGATGATAGATCAACATTATGAATAATATGTGACAATTAAATGAATAAATACATGAAAATTTTAATATTTTTTAATGGATGCATGGATTGGACAAGAGATGGAGGATTTACCACATCATAGATTCCCTGGTAGTTTATCAAAATATTTTCTTAATTTTAGTTTTATGTATGTTTTTAGATAGCCCAGTTATTATTTAACATCATTGATTCAATAAAATAAACATGTATTAAAAATAAATTAATCATCAATCAACAATGATTAACTACATTATTTATTATAATAATTTAAAAATAATCTATAGTCAATTATAATCAATTATTTTATACAATTTTCTCATAAAATCATTAAATTCCAATTGAACTAGACAATTAATAATAACTCATGATCATCTTCAAATAGTCATTCTAAAATCAATAATACTAACTATAAAATTTTTTAAAACACCTTCTTATTAATTCCCCCTCACATAAAACCTATACATTAAAAAATTAATTTTCCAACTAACTACCGATTAAAAAATTATTTACCATTCCATTATAAATTCCTTCTTAAAAATCATATCAGTAATGCTACAATTCCTACTTAAATTTCAGGTATCCATTTTTTCATATTTTGTAAATTAATATAATTTCCTCATATTTCATCCCCTTATGTAAACATATAGCTATATGACCAGATTATTCAACTCGTTAAGGAAGAATTATGTTCATTCATGGTTTTCCATATTCCATGTACATAGAATATTCACCATCAGATTGATTTTTTATTCATTTAATTAGGCATATCACATGGTATTAATTATTATTTTTTATTTCATAGGGGTTGATAAGATTTTAATGATTAAATTTTTATGTTGAGTGAGGGGTTAGATAAATTTTAATTTTGTTTCATGAATATTAGTGTCCAAAAAATGGATTCATCTTCAATATCCTCTTCAAAAAGATAAGTTACATTTTTTTTAATTATAACTCAGCCTCCCACACATTTTATTAATCCATAATCATCACATTATCTTCTCCATATTTCATCTTGATGATTTATGATTGTTTTCAAAATGGTTATGGTAATGATGGTAAAGTAGGATTTTTAGGATTTGTGTAGGACCTTTACTAACAACGATTTCACAACTGTTTTACCTTCCTTTTTATGTGTGTAGTTATGGGATAATAATATTTACATCTTGAATGTTTTTTTCCAAATATATTCTAAGCATGGTCACCAAAATCATTATCTTTTTTAATAATATATCATTTTTAATTATCCGCCAATTTTTCACCAACCATAATGGTAGTTAATTCATATTATTAAAATAAGAAAATATTCACTTTATTTCATCATTTAAATATTTTTATGTTCCATTACCACATCTTTTTTGGATTTTTATTTCCCTTAAATGACATATATTTGAGGAAAAATGAGGGATTGTTTCACTAAAAAATAGTACGATGAATTCATGGATATCCTTGGATAAAATTATGAAAATTTCTATAATATTACAATAATTATTCTATACAATAATGAAAACTAAATAGATTCCATAAATTTATCATTAAAATCTATCAGATTTAAAATACTAGATATTCCTACTTCTTTGGATCCTTCAATTACACTGGAATTCACATATGAATAAAATAAAGATTAATGATAAAAGGATATATGAAACTTTTTCATAATATGTTGTTGCCTAAAGAATTAATCATGGATGTTATGATTTATAATAAAAAATCTATATTTAGGATATATAATTTGGATTATTTATAAATGGTCATAAAGTCAAAAGCACAGCACAAACATTTAATGTTCAATGTAGTTTAATTCACGAATGTTTTGGATTGAATTTTATGTAAATTAAATTTATTAATTTTTATCATTTATCTATTATAAAATAATAATTTTAGAGGAATTTGTAAAATTGGTTTAGAAGACTTATAGTTATGTGTCCAAATTTTTTGGATATCATTTCATGGAATGTGTATAAAAAATCATTAGATTATTCCTGAAATTATTTCACATTATGTTTAATAACAACTCAATTTGAAAATTAATATAATATGGTGAGGATTGATCAAATTATTTTCTTAATATTCTAATGGATTAATAATTTTCAAGGCTAATCCATTTAAGTTCACATGTCTAAAAATATAACTAAAATGTTGAATTAATGAGACCAAATTCTCAAAAATGAAAATTTTAAATCATTCAGAAGTAAATGCTTTCATCCAAATAAAATCGTTGATATATAAATACTAATTAATTAGAAATTATTTGAAATTTATTGATATTTTATATCGAATAATAGTATTTAATAAAACTTATTCATGTAGTATAACATGTTGGGTTCTCTTTAATATTTATGTTTGAGGAGTTTTATCTCCTCCACTTGTTCATGGGATTTAACATGATACTTAATCATAATATGTCAAAAGAAAGTTAATGGATTCTATTTTCCATTTGAAATAATATTCAACGAACCAAAAGGGGATACATTTATAACACTGAATGAGAAAACCCAACTAAAAACATGATTAAAAGATACCAGCATCAATATAGAGTTGTATACCAGAACTATTCCTAAAAGATAGGAATTATTCTATATATAGAGTTTAACTTGAGTCACTATTTTCCTTTAATTGTAGATTTTAGAGTTATAAATATCCTATTATCAAATTTCTTATATTTTTTTTCAATTTAATGTTTCATTATTTTAAAAATCATTCAATGTATATATTCAATTTTCCCATAAACCATAATGTTTTTTAATTTAGTTCCATAGCTAGTTCATAACATTTCATATTTTCATGTCATTAAAAGACCATTCCAAATGCTATTTTTCATAATATTATATAAGACCATAAGGTAAATTATAAACAGTTTTTAAATAATATCATGTTTTTTTTAATTAATTTTATCAATTTTATGATTCTTCTTTTTAAAATATTATCTATGAAATTTGTATGTGGTAATTAATATATTGATATTTTATGAATTCCTCTTTATATTTTAAATAATTCCTTCATTCTATTATACCAAATTTATTTCCACTAATAATTTAGGATTTATACTGGTATTCTAAATATGAAAAATATGATAGAATAGAAAAAATAAAACATATAATTGATAACAGAAATTTTGGTGGATTGGGATTATATTAATATAAACACATTATGAACCTAAAAAACCGTATGATTTACCATAATACATGGAAATATATCCCTTATTTTTTAATAACCAAACATAGAAAAATTTCACAAAATATTATTGGTTTTGGTTTCATTAACAATCTCAATGAAATGTTTCAATTGAATATAAAATTTTCATATTTTTATAAAAGATTTGTGCATTGTTATGAAATGTGGGATAATATATTCATGATTATATTAGGTTTTTTCAGTTCATTGAGGTCGAATAAGTTCTTCACAAGATTGATAATGACATTGTTCAAAAATAAATGCAATTTCACACATAGGGAGTCTTCTTATCATGAATTTATCATTGAGTATTTCTCATACAAATATTCCTAAAGAGATAAAATATTGAAACAAATATTTATTTTTGATAATTTGATCATAATTTAAATTATAGGGAATCATGGTATTAGAAAAATAATTTACCATGTCTATTTATCTAGGTATATCTCCTTTAATGAAATATAATTTTTTTCCGAATTTAATCATTCAATGGGTCTTTGTCTATAATTTAATCATCATTGATTTTGGGTTATATCATTATGTGATAATATACTTAATAATTACCTCCAATATTACCCATAATATCATATTTGAACTTGTAATGTAATAATATCCATATCAGTGGCCAATTAATTACATATTCCTTCATCGTATTGTATCTTTGTATTATAAATTTAAAAAATTGTCTAAATTATATTCTATGAAATAAGATCTAAATTTTTCTAATGTTGTATACAAAAGGAAAATGTTATTATTTTTTCTATAACTCATAATGGTTTCATAAATTATCCTCGAGCCATAATATTTTTCTTGGGATTTTTCTTCAGATCAATGGCATGTAACATTTCGAAAGGTATTCATTTGATCCATATAGTATATCTGAAAGATGTTATCCCATCACAAGAATATATTATAGTATGGTTATTTTTTCATCATATTATTTCATAAATTTAAAAATAAATTAAAAATTATACATCTTAGGAGTGTAATAAATAGAGGGGTAGAGATACCTTACTAATGTCCATGATAAGTCTACTACATAATCATTCATATCCTATAATAAATCATATAGGTTTCACACAGTATTGGTAAGGGAAATAATATATCGTAGTAATTGTTTATATTTCCACCTTAATGACATTTATGTATTTGGAATTCCCTAAGGTGAATCATATGGTCATTATGATGTGAAATATCATAAAAATTATAAATATGGTATTTTTCAATGAATCATTTAAAAAAAATTCAAAATTTTTAAACAATTTTAAAAAAAACTGAAATAGTTAAATTATAACATAATAACACTCATGTCCCCAATGTTTTTTAAGAATAAATTTACCACGCTTCTAGAAAATGTAGTTGGTCTATTATATGACCCTAAACCCATCCTCTTGTATGTAGATATGCTAAAGGGGCATGTGAATGTTAACTCAAGTAGGTATATTTGAGAAATTGGAATAGTAAAATGTTCTATGAAACAGATAGAAGGAAATAATTTTTTCCCATCACAGATTTTGAGAATCACACCATGAATGGAAATGACAAGTGATCATCCCATATGATCTATTTTATCTTCCTATATTATATAATCCCTCCCCAATTATTCATAATTATAACAAATATTATTTCATTTTTGTCATTCTCCCAAAATGTGAAACCTATATTCAGTGAAAATAATTTTTTTTCAAGACCGATTACTGTTCTGATATGGTGTAAATAAATACTATTTTTTATAATGCCTAAATCTCTATTTTACTCTTGATATTATTGGAGGATTTATACTCATTGTTTCTACCTACTATGGTGTGATCCTACAATACATTGGATTCTTTTTGAGTAGATAAATATCACCTAAACACTATCCAATGGATTCAAAATTATATACTAAAAGATATAACGATTTATATTCATGGTTTTTCGAAAATTTATTAGTAATTACTACCAATAATTTTAATACCATTATTTGATATATACACATGAGATCAGTGGGTAAGGGTCTATAGTCGTGATTTTATTGTAATTTGTTGGATACGATAAAATTTTGGATTCTGCGTTCTATTTAACCAGTTTTATGAAACTAAATGATATATATATGACATCATTATAAATTAATCATCATATTCACTATAAAATTTAGAAATTATCACATCTGACATGAGATTTTTTTACATCATCCTATATATCCACATATATTGTCAAGTTTTCCATCAAAGAAAGTTCTCTCGTTGATAATAACTATTAATTAATATAAAATTCTTAATTGGATTAATTTAATAAATGGGGATAGGGATTTGAGGGAGTTCTCAACTATAGGAAGATTCAAGGAGTAAATGATATTTAATGGGAATATTATTTCTAAAAACACCATTGAGAGAATTCCATTATGTTAATTAATGATAGTCATAGTTGTATTTAATAATAGACCCCTAATAATTACAGATGACTTATATTGTATATTATTTTCCTCTATGCTCAAAATATTGATGTATACCTGAAAGATTAGATATTCATCATTCATTGGGGCATACTTCAATTCTCATATTATTAGTATAGTGTATTGTTTTTCTTGTTTTACAACCATTATTGTGGGATTAAAATATCAACATTAAATGATTTAAATTTATTAAGGCGTTATAATTATTGATCAGTCAAAATAATATAAATAATGTGATAAAGTGTTAGATTCAATGGTGTCAGGGATTGAAAACATCTGTGGATGTTTATATTTTTTTGTAACAATGTTATGATTATGCTAAACAAACTTATTCCTAAATTAATTATATCATTAAATTTATTTATAATTTATTTTAAATTCTCGTTAATATATAATGTATATTATTTCATCTTTCAATTTATCAATGGAAACATATATTCAAATATTCTATATTTTTTCCACAATTTTAGTTTGGTGTTATTCATTCTGAATCTTTTTAGATAGAATTAGTATGGATGGGAATGAATGTAGGAGCTCATTCATCACGCTATGATTATATTATCATTGATCCGATGGTCTCTACAATATTTTTATAGTTAATTTATTATGATACATCCTCTATTAATCCTTGGGATAGTGATTGAGAATCTATCTAAAATTTCAATATTTGATTATTTATTCTTCTACTGTATCTTCCATAAGTTTGGGTTATTCATATTCAATATAGGTATTATAAAATGCATCTTAATTACGTAAAATTTTCCCGTTCACTATTTTTTATGGTGGTCTTGTGGTTAATATATTTATTAGTTTTCATTTTTTTCATATTCATATAATCATTTCAGTTGTTGGATTTTTTATTTAATCTTTCATTGGTTTTTGGATAGGATATCTATTAGGAATTCAATATAATTATCAACTTCTCAACCTTATTAACTAGGTCCTGAATCCTTGATCCTACCAAATTTGCTCATTTTTTTAACTAGTAGATGATTATTAGTAAGGTCTGATTTTCCTGAACGGTGGTTGTTGTTGTCAAGGATGATGTATATTATATTTTTTAAATGGGATTCATAATGATTGTGGGTTTTGAAGTAATTAATTATATGGTTGTTTTGATGTTAAAATTTTTGTTTTAGGTACTAATTATGAGAGTAATTATTCCCTGTCTCAATTTAAAAACAAATTATAATTCAACAATTGAATATATTTTTTTATTTTGTTTTGTAATAATTTCATCTCGAATGATATATCATAAATATCACTAATATATACATTATAGAATTTATTAGTGAAATTGTTGGGTGATCAGAATTAACCACAAATTTTTGTTGTTGGCGTTGATCAACCATTTCTTTTAAAGACATATATATTATTCAAAAAATTAACTCATAATTTTTTAAATATAATAAATGTAATGAATAAAAAAGTCATAAATCATGTATGTCACTTCTGTTATTACATATTTTTCAAAATTTTATTTATTTTTGATTAATCATTCAACCAGGTTCCATACTTCTACTAGTGATTTGAGTTTCATGGACCCTCCAAATGAAGAACACATAGATTTTATTTAATTAACTAATAGGACTTGGTAAAATAAAACAATGAGTTGGATTTATTCTATAGATGTATTGGTACAACTTGAACACATCTTCTTCAATCTCTATTAGTAATCCAACATTCTCTAAAGATTCATAAAAAATATTAGGTATCACATTACTTATGGATGTACATAAGTAGGTGGGAATATATATTTACAATAATTTCATATATATGTCATCCCATTAAAGATCTTGAAATAGTTATAATCCATACAATTATTCATTTTCATGTCATAGATTGGAGAAGGTAAATTCCATCAGCATAAATTGTTTTCTTGATACTCTTTTAGGATTTGCAGTTGACCATAAATTAATTAATTCATATATGTTTCCAGTTGTGTTTCCTCCTGAAATAAATTTTACATAGTGAAAAAGTTAATAAGATAATATTAAATTCTATGTTAGTTTTCAATTTAGGAATACCAATTTTTTATATTTGTTAGAAAATTGTTGTACACAATGTCAATAAACTACTAAAAGGGGATTTAATCCATGATTTCATACATAGAGTATAAAAATCATATTTCACACTATAATACTATATTAACATCCATAATTTTAATTTTTTAATTTATGTTTCATTATCTAGTAAGTTATCATTAAATTCCTATATAAAACTCCTTAATTTTTTAAAAAAATGATCATTTGAAACAAGAAAAAAATTGTTCATGACTCCCATAATTTAGTAACATGTTTTACATTATCCTTATTTTGGGATATAAGAAATAAAATATTATTACCAAATATAAATTTAGTTATAATAAAAATTTATTGTCTCATTGGTATAATTTTCATAAAAATAAAATATCTATTTAATAATAAATAAATAAGGAATTATGAATTAGTGTTTTGATTAAAAAAAATCGGATAGATAATGAAAAAAATAAACTATAATAATGATTGGATTACGGTATAAATTCCACATTTAATACTAACATTTTCATAATATAGTTTTACATACACCTTATAAGAATTATTAATAAAGGACTGGTCAAAATGTAAATCCCATAACATTATGTTAATGAATATTTAAGACATTATTCTAATACTGATCTATTCTCAGTTATAATACCTTAATATGTGTGTAAAATTCCGATGTACACTACTATAAACACTTAGTAAAAAACCCTATAGTTTTTTTATACAATAAAACGTTATGGTCCATCAAATCTTTCAAAAAAATCTCACAATATATATGCACGCATCCCCATATACAAAATATTCAATTGAGTTTAAATTCAATATGATGATGATGATTTCATATGTTTTGTATAATAATAGATAGTAGATTTGTTTGAAAACTTAAAAATAATATAATCATGAATTTATTGAAAAATATATAAATGAAAAGTGAAAAAAGGAAAGTATTTTTTTAATTCAATTGATGAAATCAATCATTATATAGATAATCCTTCCCTTGATCATATCACTTGTATGATTACCCCTCTGATTTTTTAACAATAATGTAAAGAATAAAACAACAAGCCATCTCAAAAATACTTTAGAAATATAAACGTGAAGAAGATATATATTAGTGAAATTCCAAAAGGCCACATTAGAAGGTCAGTCAAAATTTTAGATGTCAGATCCATATTTAATCATATCCATCTCCTAGAAATTTTTTACACCTTCTTAAAATACTACTTTCAAATAAAACATTACATTCCTTTTTTCCCACATATTTTTTAGTCGTGATCTATCGTTCGTTGAAATCCATGAAACCCATTATTTTCTCATTGAAGAATATCTTACAAGTGATGACCCAATTCATGAATAATAATGGTCACATGAATTTGATATGAAATGTTAATGGTTTTTATAATTGTGTTGATGAAATCTTCATGTCTTGTACACAACCGTTTTTAAATATTGAATAATAGTGTTTTTTGAAATTGTTTTTTGTAAAATATGGGGATAACAATAAAATATTACAGAAAACATCTGATTTATCATGTGACTCATTTAATGAAAATATTAATGGGATTCCAATTAGATCAACCATATGAGTGAGATATGATTTCATGAATATGGAATTTTCACATTAATTTAATGGATAAACCATATGAGTGAGAAAATATCTCATAATAGACTCACCCCATGTAAAATTGGGTACAAATTTAAGTTTTTGTATGTGAAAATTGTGTGACAGAATAGTGATTCCATGAAATGTTCCTATGTAGTCAGTCGAGGACATCCCATGTGTCATTTCTCTATATATTTATAGAGAACCAGTTTTCATAGACTGTCTCAGATTAATTTTAAATAACATGATGTTATGTGATATAATCATCAAACTCTAATGATTAACTATAGAATTTATTCTAATAATTCCAATAGATTAATTTGAAAAAATTAAATTCTATTACTAATAAATATTCATAGTTAATGTAAAAATATCCTAAAATTTAATCATGTCATAATAGGAAAATATATATTCCAATTGGTGCTAATATATTATAAGAATGACAAATTAAATTTAGGAATAAATTTTTTGTATTAGTAGAAAAATATTAGATGATTATTTTGAGTACCTATGTTTAGTGAATCAACTGTATTGGTTCATGATGAACCGTTGGGATTGAAATTATGCATGTGGACATTTTAATTGGATTTTTCATTTGAATTTTTCCTTGTGGAAAATTGGGAAATGATCCACACTATAGCAGTGGGTTTTGTGTAATGAGATTATTAGTGTGATTTGATGTTTGAAATACATTTGGAAAGAAATCAAAATCATTGTTTGTATTTTTTGGATGTGAGAAGAAGTTGAAAATCATGAGGAAGTAAGGAAACAATGAGATGAATTTCACTATGTTATAGTCATTGGAATTGTGATACAAAGATAATGGGGTTTTCCCCTGATACTTAATTTGTATCATAGTGGAATTATGATTTTTTGAATCACTATATTACTTATCATTTTTGAGTTTATGGTTGTAGTAAAATACACCTTAATGTAGATTTGAATTCAAGTGATTCTTGAGGATTAAAATAATGAAAAATATGAACTATCATTGATATGATATAGTAAGGTCATATTGTGAGTCACCACCCAAAAGAGTAGGACATTTTTGAATTAAGTATTAATGTAGGTTCTAAACAATCTTTTTACAAAAAAATTATATCCTCCCACAAACCCAAGTATACTCATATATCTCTCGGTTCCTTTTATCCATCATCCTTTGGTTTTAAAATTTATTCAAGCATTGGAATAAAAACCTATAGAATTATTGTAACCTTTTTCCATTTACAATTCTCATCTTAAATCACATCCTCTATAGTATTTTTGAGATATTGCTACATTGGTTATGGTAGAACTATGAATATTGAATGATCTTGGATTAAGTCAGATATGTTTTTATGTGGGGTTTTTCAATATCTTCCATGTTTGATAATTTATTAAACCATTTTTATGTGGTAAATCATTGATTATTAAGATCAATGTAGGGGATTCCTTCATTCAATAAATATTTTTTTGATGTTGGGTATAATGATTTAACAACATTGGGTAATAAGATAATAAACCTAATGAATATAGGGATATATAAATTTATCTACTAAGGTTGAAAATAATGGGATGTAGTAAAAATATATTGTTTATGATATCATGGATTCCTATATATATTTAGGGGAATGTATTATTTCATGTTAATATTAGTATAATTATTTTTATAGCATAATTGATGTCACTAATTGTTTTTCAATTTTTATTGTAAATGAAACTGTTAATATAGAAAAAAAATATATGGAATTATTTTTCGTTGTAATAAAAAACTATCAATTCTTTATCAATTAAATGACCCATTTAATTGTTAATTTTAATCAATTTTTGCAATTAAATTTATGTTTCTTGTTTGAAAAAATAACTCATATTGAATCTGTTAATTGATGTTTATAATGAAAATGGTTTTATTCAAAAACAAATTCGTTTAGCCTATTGTGAGCACTGATTTTTTGTTATTACATGACTTCAATTTTAATTCGAGAGGTAATATCATTATATTCCCTCTGAATTAGTCTATTTAAAAATATATATTTTTCATCAAAATCATTCTCTAGGACGGTGGAGCCCTGGATGTGATTATTCATTAATTTATTATAGTTATAAAATTGTTCATGGGATTTGTTGGAAATTAAGTAACTTATTGATATTGTGACATGAATGATTTTAATGTAACTATATAAATAATTTCAATCTATAGATTAGTATGGGTGGATATTCTGGACTACTTATTTTTCAGGGGATTTCATTGGATTGACAGTCTTCAAATGTTTTTTCGTTATTTCATAATTTCTATAATAGTTTTACATCACTTTATAGTGGAAATAAATTTTTTTAATTTCTAGAAATTCATTTAAAATGATTTAGTAATTAGGATAATAATTAAATATTTAATATATTTTCATGTTGATAATTTTTATTGAAATAAATAATTGGATAGTTGAAATAATTACAATAAGAGATTCTAATGTAATATTGAAATTTTGATGAAAATAATAAATAATGTAAGCTTGTGATGAAATAAATTTATTTATAGATTATCTAAAATGGTTTTAACAAATTAATGAGTAATGATTATAACATTACTAAATCAATATAGTTAACATTGTAGAATATTAATGGTTTTTTTGAATGTCTCTAATCATGATTCCTAGTCATTTGGTTTGGTAACTAGAGAACATGTTGGACCATATCAATATTTTTGTCTATTAATATTGTAATTATGTTATTTTCCATTTTTTGTATCAATTCAATGATATAATGATTTTATAGGATCTACCAAATAAATAATGTGGGAATAATATTGAAAAATGTTTTGGGTGATGGGTATTTTTCCTATCTTCCATGTTGGTGATGGAGTTTATGGTTGATTTATCACTCTACCCTTATCACCCTTTAGACATTTCCTTAAGTGAAGAGAGATCCAAGTTTTTATTTCATAAGTTATCTAATATGTACTTTCTTGGGCGGATATGTCTCTATATTTTACAATACATATGTGTTCACTCATTCGTGACATGAGATTATTAGTTATAAATTTAATTCATTGTAGTGAATTTAGTTTCCTACATTTTTTAAAAAATGGGATGTAATTTATTAATTTATATTTTTATATATATATGAAATAGTGACATTCATACATAATAAATTATTCTAGATAAGAGAATAAGGATGATATATCCATGAGATATAATGTTTTTATGATGATATGATGACGTATATAATAATATAATGATTAAAATAATTGGTGTTATGCCCTAGGTGGGACAATGGTGTGATGGGTTAATTCCAAAATAACACATTATGATACTTAATATATTTAGGGAATTTAAGTATTGTATATTTATAAATAAGCAATTGTAGATAAGAACTGTTGTTTATGATGATGGAGGGTACATTTTTTATATATTATAGTTATATAAAATTACATACATAAATATATATTATGAGTGGAGAGAGCTTTGCAGTGGATTAGATATAGTTCTTCTTAAATATGAGATAATTAAATTTTTTCTATTTATAAACCTAGAATTTTTGTTTGATTTTGATATAAACAAGATAGGTTTCAGGGATAATCCAAATTAATCTTCCTATATTCTCACCCTATTTATAAATAAACAATTTTTATTTGTGTGAGATAAAGTTATTGATTGAGTTTGAAGATAATACCTCATGATGTTTTTCAAGGTGTATTGTAATTTGTTTCAACCTAGGTTCGGTTTTCTATGGAATTTCCATTCATTTAATCTAAAATGTCTTTAATAATTTATATTTTTATGGATTCTATATCTATGTGATAGTGTTTATTAGTTCATTTTTTCTTATCATTAATTTATATACTCTTTATAATGATGGTAATTATAATTTTATCTTAATTCTATACCCAAATTCCTATTATATAACTTGTATCCTATTAGTAGCAGGTTTCGAGATCCATCCCCATCATCATTGTCATCTAATGAGGTTTACTATGGTAGGATTTGGGGTTGGGTTTTTTGATATTATTTCATCCCCTTAAAGATATAAAACCATTTTTTAAGAATGATTTTTTATATTTTCATTTGATATAGGGGAATAATTTTGTTTTTGTTATGGAAAAGTATTATCTACCACTGATTGATAATGTATTAAATCAACTTCATGGATAGTAGTCATTCTCAATTATTGTTCATTATATGGTATATCATGAATTTAAAATTTAAAATTTGATATAACAACAGTGTCCCTTCCCAAAAGTTAAATGATTTATGAGTTCATAAATAATCCTTTTTGGGGAAATATTTTTTCCACAAGTGGTCTTTCAATTGACCCAAAAAAGAAATCATGGTTATTTTATTTCATATTCATTTGAATATAACATATAAGAATCATTTCATTTTATTACATGGTTACTTCTGGTAAATGTTTTCCCATTTATTTATTCTTGTAAATATATTTTTACATAAATGGGAATAACTCATGTTGTCAATTGAATTTGAGAAATTATTTGATTAAATAATTTTTACATAAATCAGTTAAATAATATGAAACTTACCAAACAGAATGGAGATGTATATTTAATATATATATATATATGAATTATTTTTTTGTAATTGGTGTGGTCTTATGAAACCATTAAAGGGTTATTCAATTTCAATAAGAATATTAACGACCCAGGGAAAATGCAATCTAACTCATTATTTGATATGAATGCACTATTATTTTCTTTGAGTATATGGAGTCTAAATAGTTATTTATAAATTATATAATATATATTAATCACAAAATTAAGATTCCTATAATAATTCACAAATTGATAAACACGAGGAAATGATGATGGATGGATCTGATTAAGTATTATAGGTAAAAACTGTTGACATATTTTATTATTAAAAAAATAAAGAGAGAAATATAAAAGAGTTATATGGAATAAATTTGACAGAAACTAGGTGAATCCACTTACATAATGTGGCTATAATAAAAATATAGAGAACCAATTCCATTATAATTGAAAATTACTTCTATTACATATTCATTTGAAGACAAAAATGATTTTATGTTCTTTCCAAGACATATTTGTTTCTGATCAAGACATAGTGATTCCAAATCACATTTAAATTATTGATAACATAGTTAAATCACCTAGGGTATTGATGTTAATTATTACTAATCATTTACCACAATATTTTTTATCTCGTTAAACTTTAACAATGTTGAGGTTGTACATTTTCATAATGAAATATCATATGTTAATGAAATCCACACCGATCTGACTAAACTAATATCACTAAAAATTATTAATGAATATATAATATTTGAGCAACTATAGTTATGGAAAATTCCACAATCATAAATGATTCATTGTATATATGTCCCAAATGTGTTCACCTTGTGTCACTAAGAGAATGTTTTCCGCTTAACCCATTGATTTTTTTCTACATTACTGAATTAATTATGAGAAAAAGAAATGGGAATCTATATTTAGTGAGTTTTTTGGATGATAAATTACTCAAATATATAGATGAGTTGTGAAACTATTTTGGGGATCATTATTTTGATTATTCTGATGGTTGGTATCACATGAAGACTTCCTAATGAATTGTGGGACTCCCATAAAACCGATAAACCTTATTCAATAAATCCACTTTTCCCCTGAATATCCTATTCCACACCTACATTGTTTTTAAAAACACATCATGGAAGAATTATTTTGAATTATTCTAATAATTATCAATAGATAGTCACACATAAATTTGGGAATGAGGGTTTCCCAATCACATTAATCGTACAAGTGAACCAACAACATGGTATTGGATTTATCACATTCATATAGTTGATTCATCCATTTACTAAGAAAATAATTTCATCCATGAATAATAAGTGGTATATTCCAATGAAGACATGAAAATATTTGAATGGGGGAACCTATAATTTTTCAATGATTTTATTAATATTCCATCTATGGACATCCAATAACAAAATTTAGGAGCTCAATGAAAATATATGTCCTTTTAAAATCCCTTGGACTTATTTTAATTGAAAAAATATCATCCATATAAGATATCTCAACATTATAGTTGAGGAAATTTACTATTAAAAAAAATTAACATTCTTTTTTTGAGAATCAACAATAATAGAGGAACAAAAAATGAAAATATTCTTCATCCAATAATAACCATTTTTATATAATTTTTATCAATGATGTTTTATCCCACCACAGGAATATTATAACCGATAATCATTTTGTATAAAGTAAAAATTGGTCTATATATATTCCTATCATGGATGAAGAGATGATGGCCTACAAAAATAATATGACATAGTTTAATATAAATTTTGTGATGAAAAATTTCATATGAAGTTTATTTTAGGATTTGAATGTTCTGATAGATATGAAATAACAAAATCCTATAATTTGAATAATAGTTGCATTGAGATCCATGAAGTCTATAGTGGTAACTATGGGAAGATATTCACCCTTGATGTAATCTTGGAAATTATAAATGAAATTGTTATGAGATCCTAACAATAAATTAAGAATGATCATATGATGTTATCAGAGATCAATTCATTATTTGGATTAGGGTTTCTAAAGACCTATAAGACCACATTTCATACATGATGGATTTGAATAAAATATTATCCTACTACTTATAAATATTTGGTTTTTTTGAGAAGAAAATTTTCTATATCATTATGGAATTTGAAATATTTTATTCTCAAAATATTGTTTCCTTCAATAAGATCTAAGATGGAGAAAAAATTAAATATTCTTTTTTGTTGACATCAATATGGAGTAAAAAAACACCAATTTGATTACTATGTCACACAATGAACATACTGGATTATATCAAATCATTTAAATTTTTCATATTTGTACTTCAATCCCTTTTCCACAAAATTACAGATCATTCATATTCTAATAATTATTCTTTATTGTGGTGGTTATTAAGAAATAATATTTTCTTACTAATTTATGGGTTTATCCCATTATACTTGATTTTCTTATTTAATATGGATATCATCCTCTTGTGTATATCAAATGTTTGTGGTGAGGCACTGGTGTTTTTTTGAACATGTGACGATGAATATATTTAATACACATTGATTATCCCTAACTATCATCCACGGATATCAGTGGGTAACAAGATTGCAATATTTCTCTAAAATACCTTTGATGAAAATATAATGCATCCACTTGTTGGAATATATAAACTCTCAGTGAATTAATTGAGAATATCAAATCTAGATAATTAGATGTGAGTGGTGGGAAATATTACTTTAGAAATAATATAATTATTAAAGTGGTTATCAAGAGACACCTTTCAAAATGGCTATAAATCTTTCATTTAATATAAAAATTAATTTACTACATCACTTGTTTAAATAAAGTTAAAAATAATTAATGAATCACATGTCCTTTTTATTTTCCCTTTCAATATGTGATAAATTTTCTTTTAATTCCCTATTATGAAATATCAATCAACCATTATTTTAAAAATAACAATGGATTTTTGAAAAGACACCACATATAATGTATACTAAGTAATAATGATCAACATATCAAAGCGTATTTTAGAGATTAATTATATTATCAACTATGTATTATTCAAAGATAAAAATTTTAAAGGAGAAAAACTGGTGTTTTTTAACTATAATAATAATTTATAGAGAAGTATCATTGATGTACACCACATAACATTGTTTATTCTACTCTATTTAGAATTTGGTATCAGAAAGGATAATATGAATTTGATTTTACATACGAAGTTTCATTGGGAAACTTTTAATAAAATATGGTATTAATTTATTTTTTCAATATGACAAAGAGAAAAATAATTTTATTTATGATTCCTTTCAGGGTAATCACATTGAACTGGGGATCTAATTCCCCTAGAATTATAAACTACAATCATGAAATTTATAACTGGTGAGGCCATTACTTATAGAATAAATGAACATCAAAGTTGGTTGGAGGTTTTCGATAATCATATTTTTTCATATAGTGAGTGGTCATACCATTAGGTATAATATAATTTTTAATTCATTTTTTTACGTGACAAAAAATTATTGAAAATGGGGGAAATTCATCGACAACCATCTCAAGACCTTCATTTGTGATGTGGGATTAAATGATTTTTCTAGATGGTGGTGGTAGACAAACTATGCTAGAGAGGAAATGATAGTGAAATTCAAAATAAATAGATATGGTATTTCAGTTAAAACTAGACTAGTGATTATTTAAATATAATCATGAGTAAGCATCAATAAAAAATGGTCAAAAAATAGGGAGCCCACACGAAAGAGAAAAATATCTCAATTTTGTATAAAATTGCCTCAATGTTTGATGCATAGGTTCTATGGACATGTAGAATATGATTATAAGGGGGTTCAACCATGTGATTAATATTTTCTCAATGGGAAATTTCAAACATAATTCAAAAGATGATAGTTTCAGAAGAATGATGAGGAATTGAGTGATAGACTTGATACATCAATCATTGTGATTGATTAAATGAAAACAACAATTGAATTTTGAAAATAAATTATCTGATAATATTTAATGTTTCGTATTGAATGATATATCCATTGATATACATAGTAAAATCATTATAATGAAAAATATTAATCATGGTAAAATTTAAAATATTTTATGGAATATATATAATTCATGGAACTGAGTCATGATGGAATAATGGGGCCTAGAGAACCTCAGTGTATTGTTGAAAAAAATATAAATAATATTATGTCACACATGATAATTTTTTATTAAAAGATTAATAACTCCTTAACATAGACTTGGATAATAAAATCAATACTATTTTTGAAAATAGAATTTGTGGTTTACCCTTGGTTCTATATAACTATTATCTGTGTTAGGTGTTTTTCTAATGAGTTGTATTATATGAAAATTAGAAATTAAAATGATATTTTTTTATTTTAAAATTTTTATGATATATTCATATATTTTTAAATCCCTAATATATATAATAAATAGGGTCATCCATATAATCTTACAGATTGAGGGAGGGATATAGTAAGGGTGATCTTGGATTTATGAGGAAGGATCTTGGCCCAATTATGGGAGTATTGTGTGGATCATCACCATCAATGGTGTTCTAGGATATTATTAAGGATAATGATATGAAATTATTATTTTTTATAGATTTATCAAATATATATTATGTAATTTAACTTTTATATTAATACCCTTTTTTATAATCTCTTATCAAATGTGAATCATATGTCCTAACAATTTTTTTTATCATTTCATCAATGATTTATTTCATTGTTTTTATATTCCTTAGGTTTGGAATTGTTTTTTCTAATATTTTTTCATTTTTATAATTAATTGGTATCAGTTACATATTAAAAACGTGTGAGTTTCATTCGTCATATTTTTTTTCTTATTCTTTGTCCCATAATATTTAATCCATCCATCATTTTTTTCTGAGGGTTATGGAATACCACAAAACAGATTCTTGTTCATTCAGTCATCTGTGAAATGGATCACATCCCTTAGAATGAGGTCAATATCAAGGTATTAATCTAGGAATAATGATTTGGGATGGCATTTTTGATATGGATCAGAGACCAGAATAAGGTTTTTGTATTGTGGTTTGGTGATGCAATAGTGTGAAATGATGTGAATTATTCATGAGTAGATTGGATGCCCAGCATACATCCTTAGAGATGAAAGAATATCAATAAAGACCATATTTGAATTACATGATAGTTTTTTCTTCATATATAAATAGAGGAATTGATGAGGTCATATTTTCACCAGAAAATATATATTTATTCTATGAATCTAGACTATATAACGTAAAATTTAATGAACACACTCAATGAAGTCCATACTATGCGACAGATAGGGTTTCACATTCCAATAAATATCACCCAAATTTGTTTCCTAAAACATAAAATTTTATAAGTATATATATATATATATTGGTATGCACCATTAGTAGACTTTCGGGAATAAATATAATGATATAGTACATAGGTTCCATGTCACAGAAGAATATCTTGTCATTTTAAGAAGGATACACATTGTTTGATATTGTATATGTTAAGACACATTAAGATGAAGTAAACAAATAAATATTTTTATTTTTCCAATACCATTAAAAAATTTATATTATATTGGGTGTATGTGATAGATTAACTAATTTATAAAAATATGGTTTATTCATTTGACACCAATTAATTATTAATGAAAATATTTTTGTGAAAAAAAATCCAAATGAACGAAATTTATTTTTATAAAATTAATATTAAAAAAACACAATTGTTAGATTATATTATTTAAATCAATATATAATTCAATCAATCAAATTTTGAACAATCATCATATTTTTTATAAACCTGATATAAAATTAAAGCCAATGTAATATTAAATATCTATATTTTTCTAAAGGCAATGTCTCATACTTTTGATGGAGTACTTATTTTAATACAAAATTTTGACACCTTAATAAAATTTTCATTCAATATAAATATAATTTTTTATTGTTAATATTAAATTTTCATAAGGTGATTTTTTTATATTTCTGATAATTTTCCATTTTGATGAAAAATAAAAAAACTTCATTTTAAATGAAAACTTACTTTTAATCTAAAACACTAAAAATTATAAATTATATATTAATTTTTTTAATGAAATATATGATAAAAATATATATATTAATAAATTTTATTTCATTGAAATAATATTCATGTTGTATTTTTAAATAAAAATATTTCAATATATTGAACATTTTTACTTTAAAAACCTATTTTCTCATCCACTATTCTAGATAAATATTAATTATCATTTTTAAAATTATGTTTATTTAAATTGGTTAAATTTATAACATATTTCAAATAATATGTTTCAAATAAGTTTCCAATTTAAATACAATTTTTTTACCTAAACAACATAATGGGGGGAATTGACTTATGTAGTATTGGTAATACATTGTAACATGTTATAGTTAGTGGGTAAGTGCAATTAAATAACTAAAACCAACAATATCAAATGGTTCTTTGATGTTTTTATAGGAAAATATATAGTTTAAAACATTAATTGCGATACAAATTCATGTTAGGAAATGTGACCCACGTGTCTTTGGATTTTAACATTAAATAATAATTATGTAATAACTTTAATCCACTCATCCTCAAGTATAAAAACCACCCCCTAGCACCCACATTCTCCTAAAAATAATAAAATATTCTAAAATAATTTAATACACTTATACCTATTATTTTCAACCAGGAAATGTGATTATTTAATAATGAATAGATCATATAAACGGTACTAAATTGGTCTTAAAAATATGTGACATTTTAGGGTTGATTTTCTCAGAGTCAATATTATTTGAATTTAACAATATATTTTCCCATCACCTTGTTAATCCATTAAGGAATGTATAATATAGAATCATGTATATTTCCCCTTCGAGCTAGCTTTGCGGAGGAATAATCTAGATGATTGTATAAAGTTTTCATTTGAGTCACTCAATGATTCTTGTTCTGGAAGAATTCATCGAAAAGGTTCATCAGCTCACGTTGAGGCCAGTCCTGATGTCTTTAATAAAAGTATTTCAATTTGGAAAACCTCTTTTACCGCACACCTTGTTTTGCCTAAGGTTCAGAAATCGTGGAGGATTGATGATTTGGTCTGAAGAATCTCAAGTCTATGGAGTTTCACTTATTGGAGGTGTGTATCTCTTAGGCGTGGTTTCTATCATTGCATTTTACCTTCAGATGTTTCTAAAATTCATGCCTGGAGCATTGGATCTCTTTCCTTGAAGTCTGGATGGCTCCACCTTCATGAATAGTCTATGTACTTCAATGCTTCGCGGGAAAGGATTGCTTTTTCTCAAGTATGGGTTCGTCTTCACGGTCTTAATTGGGTCCTCTAGAACCCAAAGATCCTGAATGACATTGGCATTGAAATTGGGATGCTAATACGACTTGACAAGGAGACTGAGAATATTCATTTTGGACACATTTCCTATATTTTAGTGGAGAATGATCTTAGCTCAAGCCTGATTGACAAGGTAACCATTTCCACTCCGACGAATGACATTCAAATTGATGTTGAGTGTCACGACCCGCCCTCGGGGTCCGTGCCGTGACTACCCCAAGCCCGCCTTCCATAGGCCAGGGGCTGGCGACTAGCACCAAGGCGTAAATCCCGGTAAAAAGGGAAGGCATTGCCTTTGTAAAGTAAACAAACACCACAGAGTAAGCAAGCGGAAAGTAACACTAAGCAAAAACAAAGTACAACTAAAAGTGTGGAAAGTAAAAAGGGGCCGGAAATACAAGCCCAATTGTAAAGTACAACTCGAAAGGGAAAATAGCAACTGAAAAGTAAAGCTGCTACGCCGAGCTGTCCACTGGAAATCCCACCTGAAGGGTGGGTACAGATAGCTCCTCTGCTGCTCGGGTCCCGCCGTCTGCTCCGAGTATGTCCCACCCAGTGGTCTGCCTCTGGGTACCGCCTCGTCGTATAGTCCACCTCCAGGTACCGTCCAGTCCTCGAACACTCGGCCTCTGCCAGTACTGGCCGTCGTCTGCAACCAACACAACGAGGTGCGGGCATAGCCCGTGCAGGGGTGAGTATAATGATACTCAGTAGGGACCCCGAGACCCTCAAGGTCTCACTAAAACTTACAAGGATAACCACAAGAAGATCTCAACAGTTAAACTCTACTTAGGTATATGCCCATACATATACCTAAGTTATCAAGTATACCATCTCAGTCATGAGGAAACACAAGGATCATGAGATCAACGGATAACCACTACCCAGGTATATGCCCATACATATACCTAAGTTATCAAGTAACCCATCTCAATCATGAGGAAACACAAAGGTCAAAAGTCTCAGCTCAAACCAGGATTTTCATTATCGAAACCGTAACTGCTGAAGAGCTCCGTCTCTAGAGTGTACAGTGGTCCTGTCACGACTCCGAGGCCGCCGCTCACTAACCTAAGACTGCTGAAGTACTCCTCCTGTCGAGTACTGCGGGTCTGCTGCCAACTACCAGGCGCTCCGTCCGCTGAGGGTCTGCTTCCAAATACCGGGCGCTACCCAGATAGCCTACTGGGGTACTCCTCCTGTCGAGTACCGCGGGTCTGCTGCCAACTACCAGGCGCTCCGTCCGCCGTGGGTCTGCCGCCAAATACCGGGCGCTCCGTCCACTAGGCTAGTCGACTCACTCCAAGTCGAGTCGGTCAAGCAGTCGTCAGGTCTCAGCCGGCTACACGGTCTCCGTACTCTGCACGCTCGTCTTCGGGAGGGTCCGCTCCACGAGCTACTGGTCGATACTCCAAGTATCACAAGGTCCCGCGAAGAAGTGTCTCAAAGGACCGTCTCGTCACAGGGGTCTCAACGCAACAGACGGCGCGTCAATCGGACGCCCGGTCTGTGAGTTATGAGCCTTTTCGTCCCAGGGGCCCGGTTGGTTTCGAGAGCGAAACCAATCCCGGCCGTATCTCAACTGTACCCCGAACTCCCATAGGGTAAACGCAAAGGGACCGTTACTCAACGTAACCACCAACGCCGCTGACGGTCCGTTAAGCGGACGTCCTGTCTGAAAGATATTAGCTTTCCCGTTCCAGGGGCCCGGTTGGATTTCGGGTGCGATCCAACCCGGCCTCTACTAACTGTATCCAAAACTCGGGCGAAGGATACCAAAAGTTCCGTATTGTAAACAGGAACTCAACGCAACAGACGGTGCGTCGATCGGACGCCCGGTCTGAGAGTTATTGGCATTTTCGTCTCCGGGGCCCGTTTGGTTTTTAAGGCAAAACCAACCCGACCGTACTCCACCTGCGTCCAAACCTCGGGCGGAGTATGACAAAAGATCCGTCTCACTAAAAGGAACACAACGCGACTGACGGTGCGTCAATCGGACGTTCGTAGATCAAGATATGAGCGTTTCCGCTCCGAAGGCCCGGTTGGTTTCGTGAACGAACCAACCCGGCCGAACTCAAAGTAAACCGAGACCTTGAGTGCGATATACCGAAACGACCGTCTCGATCCAAGGATCGCGTAGCCGCAGACGGTTCATCATTCGGAGGTCCGAGGCTCATGTTATGGGCCAAAAACCAATTCTGGTTCGAAACGGGGGGTCCGGGTCCGGGCCGACCCGGCCCGACCCCCCCCCCCCCCAGGGTGGCGCGGGGGCCGGCGGCGGCGGCCCGCGGCGCGGCGGCGCGGCTGCGCGGCGGGCCGCGGCGGCCTGGCGCCGCGAGGAGGCTGCGCATGCGGGGGCAATAAAGCCCCCGTTTCTTGGATGGCGGCGCGGCTTTGCCGCGCCGTTTTTGTAAAACACAGCCCCCGCATGTGGGGGCCGGCTGGAAACGAACCGGGGGGCTACTGCCCCCCCTCCTTTAAAGAACCGCCCCCCACATTAAGAGGGGGGTTTTGTTGAACCGGCCGGGGGATTTATTCCCCCGGTTTTATGTCATCCGGCCGGCCAGCTGGCCGGCCGGTTTTTACCAACGGGACAGGAAATTCCGGTCCCGCCTTCGACTTCCGACGCCGGCGGCCCGGCCGCCGGTCTTCTCTTCCGCCGCGGCCCAGAACCGGCCGCGATCTCCTCGTCCCGCCACGGCCCGGAACCGGCCGCAGTGTTCGTCGTCCGGCGCGGTGCGACGGCACCGCGTCCCTTTTTGCCGTGCTTTGATATTCATTCAACGCGGCGCGACGGCGTCACGTTCTTGTTGTTTCTTCCAAGGTGCGCGCGCGACGGCATCGCGTAAGTTGAACGTAAAATTATCCGCGTGGTGCGACGGCACCACACCACCTTGCTTTCGCCCGCAAGATTAAACAACATGAACGATGGAGGGGGTTCGGCCGTGTTCATGCGGTCCGGCCCCCTCACGTTAAGCAATAACGCATCTTAAAATTAATCAACATCCCCACGTAAGTTATACGATCCACGAGCAAGAATGAAATAATTAAATATTAAATCAACAACCCCTACCTCGGGTATAAGTTCGAGGATTTGACTATGTCCGCGGAAGTCGACGTCCCGGAGATCGGGCGTCGCGGTAGTCGTTCGTCAATTCTGTTGACGAAGAGATACGTCCGATGTGATACGTCGTTAGAGAAACCTCTTATGTCGACGAAGGGAATCCGAGGAGGAAGCGGCGTTCCTTCACGTTGACACCGAGGACGAAGAAGAGAGGCGTCGTTCTTCGTCGGTGCTTGAGCGTTCTTCGTCAAGTTCGAAGGTTCTTCGTCAAGTTGAAGAAGAAGAAGAAAAGCTTCCAAAGCTCTCAAGAAATCCTCCCAAGGTGGTAAAAGAATCCCCTAGAATAATAAAAGCTTTAACTTATATTATTACATAACTTAACCACAAGAATTTCAAAGGATTGAAATTCAAAAAGGGTTTAACTTCCTTAATTAATTAAGTAAATTAAGCCATTAAAAGAGGCGTTAAAGGAGTTGGGAGGATTTGAAAGGTTTAGGGGTTCGTGTGGGCCCCACCACACTTAACCCTCCCAAGGGAGGTTAAGTGGGTGTGGGTCCCACTTCCAACCTCCTTTGGTAGGTTTTTTACAAGTTATAATAAAATTTGTTCTAAACAAATTTTATTTAACTGAAACTAAAAACCCCTAAAATTAACTTTCAACCCGCAACAAACGCAACTCCCGAAAAGGTCTCTTTAAGCGAATATCGGCGCTGCGAGTTCATCGGTGCCCTCGGATTTCAATTCCGAGCACCGTATCAAAAGTTTGAAATACCCGCTCGTTCGTTCACTGAACGTACCCGAGCCAAACTTTAGAAATTAATTCCGGGCACTCCGGGCCTCGGAATCAGGTGCCGTCTGAAACCGCGCTCTTGTAAAATTCTAAAGAAAATTAAGAAAAAATTTCCCTTGAATTTTACGGGTCTTTACATTGAGTATGAAAGAAATCCACTTTTTTGTAATGAATGTATGGCGGTAGGGAATTATTTAGAACTACATAGGATATGAATTTCTTGTGAGAACTATGGGATGAAGGGTCACCCAACCAATATCTATAGATGGAGATAAAAGAGGAATGATGTGGATGTGTCACAACCCCTTGATCATAACATCAACTCATCTTCCAATAAGGCTGATGTGTTTGTTTCTGCAGAGGAACATCGGCTAACATAGAAAGTGAAATAATTGATGTCGTATTTGTCACCGTTGAGAGCCAACAATGGTCTTTATATGTTTTCAAAAAACTCGGCATCCCCGATGCATGGTCCGTCTAGTGTTCCGGTTGATGTTTCTAAGGGGAAAACACCCACGGATGGTCATGCTGTTACTCCCACTGAATCTGTTGGGACTAGAAAAAATAATACCTCTGTTGTAGGGTCTCCTTCTTGCACTGATAGTCCTGGTTCAAGTTTATGATGTGATGAGACTGCTGAGATGTCTCTTAATATTGGTCAATAGGTTGATTGTCATCAGGAGATTCATAATCTCATTAATTCCTCCAGGATAACTGGAATGTGGGGTGACATCTCGGAGGTGGAGGGGGTTGTAGCAGATAACGGTGGTCTAGCTTCTTTCAAAGATGCACTCATGTCTAGAAAAGGGGACGTAGACTGCACTCCTAACCCTTCTAAGTAATGGTCAAGGAAAGACTACTCTAATATACCCCACACTGTGTGTACTGGATCTTCTAAGCTATCAATAATGTTTAATTATGATATTCTTAAGATCCATAATCAGAATAAGTCCCAATAAGAATGGGAAAATGTTGATGAATTTGATTAAGGTAATGATATGTCCTATTATGATCCGTAGTTTTGTGCTTTGACATATGAGGGCAAGTCCCTTTGTTTGACCCCTCCCGTATACTCTTTTCTCTTTTTCTTTATTAATAAATAGCCAGAATCATTGCTTCGTTCTAGAATTGATGGTAGAATCATTTATATATCAAATTATAATTTTTCTATGAAATATATCATAACTATTTCATTTATAATCTCAAATTATTCAATGAAATGAAAACTAGAGCCAAATAATGATGATTAACCATCTATGTGAATAAGGACGTTTCAATTTACAATTTAAAAAATAATGTATTGTCATAAAAGTATAATTCATGTAAAATCCATTTTTAATAGGCATATTATAAACTATTTCAATTATATTATGTAATATATTCTCGTAATATAATATAAAATGAACCTACATTATGGTGTTAAGAAAAATTTCGAAAATAAACTATTAATTTTTTTATTATTGTATAATCACATTTAATTTCATACAAGAATGAAAAATATTTTATTGGACTATTTATCAAATAATTAAATTAATACTACTAATATAACAATGAAAAATATACACCCATTAACACATCATATAACCATGAATCCAACACTCCTAAAACCATTAAAAAATAAAATATTATTTTTAAATGTGTCATAAGATGTTATAAAATTCCCGCAAAAGAGAGTAAAAATATATATATAATACTATAATGACTTAATAACATTTTTTAAACTATTATATAGTAATATAAAGTATAAATAACTAATTTTATGTTTGATGTAAGGGTTTCTCTTCTCACTTTAACTTTTTGGTGATATTTGCCTCATTGAGCAAATATTTCTTATGTGTGGTGTATAAATAGTAAAATTAAATATATCATATTTGGAATATCATTATCATCATGGTATTACATTTTTTTTGATAAATAATACATATATAGGGAATAATATTCGATAGATTTCAATGTGGAAAGGGAATTTATATCCCAATTTCAATTAATTGTTTCAACATTCTACTCCATTCATTATGTCGGGCTATGATTTTGTGTGGGATTAATTTTGGATACATTATGTTTAATTTACACTTTTATTATTTGTTATTTTAGTGAATAAAAATAATCAATTAATTTTAATAATTCTCACTTAAATGATATAGTATATCTAAAGGACGTTCTTTTAAAAATTATGCATTTAATAATTTCCTTAAAAAGACAATTTTTTTCTATTATATTTTTTATAAAAAAAAGTCCATTAATGTTTTTACTATTCTATTAAGATTATATTTTTCCATTTTTACCAATTTATTACATTTTACTAATTCAGTTATAATGATTCAGTTTTTTTTCTGAGAGGTTCTTTTGTACATTTTCAACACAAATAGAGAGGGTTAGTTTTTTAAACATATATGGAATGGGAGTATTTTCATCGATAACAACTCATTAATGAATTTATGCTTCAATTATATGCATAAAAATATATTTACTAAGAGATTTTTTTCTTATATATTTTGGTGGAATTTTTTTTTTTAAATTGAAAATTGAATTTATATTTTAATCAAAAATTATTTGATTTAATGGTTCAAAATTAATATATATATAATAAAACATTATTTTATGTTAATTATGTTTTATTTGTTATATTATTCAATGATAATATAAACATTATTTTAATTGTTCTCATCTAATTTTTGTGGAATTGTTATTATGATTCTGTTTTGTTTTCCCTATGATATGTTATATTAAAATGATTATGAAACTCATTTCATTGAATGGGTTATAATGTGATGAATTATTTATGTTTTTGAATAATAAAATGTATTATTTTTATTGTGTGATAGTTGGGATATACATCTTGTTTAAATTCATTTTTTAGTTATTAATTTCTCAAGAGGTAAATATGTTTTTCATCAATTTGATTTAATGTTCACCAATTTATGCATGGACCTGGATTACATTTCAATATGTTTATATGTCAAATTGGATTCTTAGTCTATATGTTAATGTTTGGAGTTTGACATCATGTCTTTAAGATTATGTGTGAACCCGGTTCAATGTTTATAAATTTATTCAATACCATTGTTTCATTTTACCAACATAATGAGATAACATGATTCAATTTATACATGTTTACAATGTTATAAGTTTATTTATATTCCAAAAATTCATGAGTCCTAAGAACATTATGTTCCTATGGAATATGTTATTTTAATTTTTTAAGATTCATTTATTAATAAATTCAATGATTTATTCCATGACCAATGAGTTTGATCTTTGCTTTTCAGGGTGAATTTTTATGTGTTATCATTGTTTTCTTATTCCAGTGTGTTTATATTATGATTGATATATCTTCTGTTTTCCCAAAATTACCATCTAATATCACACAATTCATATTCTTTTTTCTTTAGCATACGATCAAAAGGTATTCATAGTGTTACATAAAAAATCGGTCTAGTTATGAAAAAATATGTTGGATAAGATATAGATTTCTAATAAACTAGTTGATTAACTTTACAAGTTTTCAATGATATTAAACCCATATTATTCAAGAATGGGTTTGTTGAAATATTAATATTAATATATTCATATGTAATATATATCATTATAATGTTGGGTTCATTGTTGATTATATCAAATAATGGTTTTGTAACCTTTAGAATCAATGATTATAAACCCTTAGTCAGAACATTAACTGTTAGTCTAGGATACAAGACAAGATTATTTTGAAATGATATTATATAACCTAATTTAATACAATGGTTTCATAGATTGAAATTTTATATGAAATTTCTATTGATATTATGGTTTAACTAGTATGATTAGTCCACAGAACACATATTTTTTATTTTTGTCAATTGTTGGAACCTCATTGAAATGTGTTAATGTTGAATGTGATGGGAAATGATATAATTCTCTTCCTATGAAACTGAATTTCATTGTAGATAGAACAAAAAATATTATTTATATACTCAGACAAGATAATAATCTTAAAATATTTCCTAATGAGAAATGTATGGAAAAAAATTCTTTTGATTCCATGATAAGAAAATATCAATATTATATTAGTGGATATTATGATCCACTACTATCTTAGAGATTGATAAATACCAAGGATAAATTATATTACATTATTCAATGCTTGGGACAAGAGTAAATTTTCATATATGTTAAACATAAAAAACGAAGTAGATTAGTAATGGAATTTAATCTATAATCTGAGGAAATATGTAGAAATTATACCAATAGTATGGGATGAGTTTAAGTGGATATTACCCAAAAATTCATTCCATCATATTCTATGTAATGATATGTGGAAGGAATTTCATGATCTGAATCAAAATGATAATGATTTGATTAGAATATATGTGGTAAATTTGGAATGGATTGGAAGGTATGATTTGGTATCATTATAAGCCCTGAAAATAAAATTAAACAATTCTTTAGTGTATTATAATAGTGTGTTAAAATGTAATAATCCATAAGGGGCTTTAAGAGATAAAAATATATTTTTCAATTCCCCTAGAAAGTGAAAATGGATAATGAAAATAATTAATTTTCTGGTGGTATGAAGATGAAGATGAATCATTATGGAAACCTCAGTCATTATATATGTTCATGAAAGGAAAACTTTTATCCTCATACATTCACAAAATGTGGTATGGATAAAAAATCTGAATTTATAAACTGAAAAATAAAATATTTCATGTGTGGTATTCCATTACAATGAGAAAAATAGTTTCATAGGCATTAATCGTCTTTTGTTAATTAAATTAATACGAAGACAGCTCAACAAAATACACCACCCACACTCATGTGTTTTAAATGCATGTGTTTTGGCAATTATACGAATCCATACTCCAATCAAACCGATAAAATGGATGGTAATCCACAAAAAATTCTAATGTAAATGGTCCAAGGTCAAACATATGATATCAAAATGGATGAATCAAATCATGTTAATTTTGGAACATATATCCTCATTATATTGTAATTTATTAATTGAGAACTATAAAAATCATATTATTTATCCATATGTTAAATTTCATGTGATTATATACATATAAATTATTTCAATAATAATGAAACATCTATCTATTTTTCCAATGTCATATTACTTTCGGAATTTAAATGTATTTTTTCTAATTCTATAGGAAACCATGATTGTTTTTTGAAATAGGAAGGTGATATTTTTGGAGAGAGCATGATTAAAGGAATGATAATGATTAATATATCCATGATGACATTATATTCATTATATATATAGATTTCATTCCAAATAAATAAAAATGATAGTGTTGGTGACCTTGGTATTGATTATTGATCTGGTGAAAAGGTGTTCTATGGATTATGTTTATTGAGATGTTTGATATATGGTGTGAGGAAAGAGTTAAATTTTATAAGATTTTTTGCATTGATGATTGATTTTGGTAAATTCAGGTTATTACCATGTTTCACGATATTAAATTTTATATATAATAACATGTTGGTGGGGGGATTATTAGCGTCATATACTTGTTTTGGGGATTAATGACAAGTTTATTCTTTAAATTTATTAAACATTCCAATGTTTTTGTAAATAATTTTTCTGGAAGGTGCACATGGATAAGAATTAATCAATTTTTCCATTGATATTGGGATAATATTTTAGAGAATAATTATTTACTAATAATATGAATATTCATTCATATTAGATAAACTATTGCAACCATTCTGTAATACTGATAACCTATTATAGAATGAATGTTTTGCCATACCATTATAGATATTATGAATAAACTATTATAAAGAAATTACAATTGAAACATAAAATCTTGAAGTATTACCTAAATAAATTCTTGACCAATCCCCAGTTATAGTTTGAAATTGTACTTCTGAGATTATGTCAAGTAAGTATATCATCTCAGATAGTGTTGAAATAAAATGATATCTTGTTATCAAAATTTAAGATGAAATAAAAGAATTTTTGAAGACCTATTTTTTCAATGTTTCAATGGTTATTAACCTTATAATGACAACGTTCTCTACCATTATCCTTGAGAACATTATTTTTAACCGTATCTTTCTGGCCCATATTTTCACTTGCAACTAATTTTCTCTTAATTTTAGTCAGAGTTATGTGGTGATCTTCTCCTTCAATTTTCCCTATTTTGATGAAAATGTTGTATTTTACTTTTATGATCTCTTTTTACCACAATGTAATGTTCATATGTCAATAATTAATTTTCTATGTAAAGTATAAAATTGCAAGGATGCATTTAGTATTTAAATTGTTGATTGTATCGATACGGTTGATTATTGATTGGTGTTTCCACCCAACCACTCTAAAGTTCAAGACATGATCAATAATGTATATTGAATAAGTACATATATGATCTATCATAATTACTATTCTTATCGTTCATATCATTTTTGAATTATCATTTTCATTATGTACAACCATTATAGATTTGGGATCACTTAGATATTGTTCTACGAAACAAGACCACTCACCAGGTTAATGTTTTTTTGGTGAAATCACCAATTAGAGGATGCATTGTGAGAACATCATGATTCAATGAGGTAGAGGTATGGTAATATTTTTATATCCATTTATTTTAATTTAAATAGAGTAATTCATTTTATTGGGTTTTTAAGCTAACATCCCTTAATTTCTAGATAGAAAGACACTGTTTAATAACATAAATGATATTCCACATCGAGATTAAATGAACATAAATTTATTATTATTTAAATTTTTCGATTATAACCTATAAAAAATAATTTAATTTATGAATAATTTTATCCAAATAATGAAACTATGGTTTCAACATGTATAATAAATGAATTATTTTGTGGCCAATAAATTTTAAAAGGAAATTTTTTCAGGAAAACTATATAAATTTGAACATGTATGTATAATAAAAATAAAATAATGAAATAAATATAATGATATTATATTATTTAAATATATATAATATATTCACTATTTTTTACCTTTCATATTATGTGTTTTTTAAACATAACATAAATATAAATCCAATTTTATGCATTAAAAGATATATTTTAATAAAGTTTGTTTTCCAACTATTTAATGGAATGGTTCGTTTAATACTACATTCTAACACAATTATAAATTTTATTTTATAATATAAACATAATATTTTATGTCTAACTATCAATATTATATTATGTATAAATTTTTAGTTATTTTTATTTGATTGTTTTTATGATGAATAATTAAAAATAAAGCATTATTGATTAAAACAGTCTTTTCTTAAACATAATTTATAATTAAAAAATATATATTTAAATTTTTTAAAATTAATATTATATATATTATAAATATATTAATATTATTTAGGTAATTTTAATAATTTGCACGTTGAATTATATACAAAATCATTTCAAATGGTTAACAATATTCACATTAAACCCCAATATTCTCATCCAATGATGGGGATTAATATGAAATATTATAGGGTTATGGAATGGTAATGTTTTTATGAAACCCATTTCAATACCTGACTTACAAGGGGACGAATGATTTATATTCATGTGCGATACACATGTGTGGTTTAAATTGAGTACTGTTTGTATAAGGCCCCAGCCTTAAACCTTACTTAATCTTGATTTATTACATGATTACACATTGAGGATCTTTTCAGGTTTAGACTTTTAGAGAATTAGATCATAAAACTTGCATTACATTCCACATTTAAACAAAGTGGTTACATAAAAGACAGTATTCATTCTTCCCTTCAACGGAAACATATTTAAAATAAAACATGGATTCTTTCTTGACACATCCTTGACACTATTATCACATAATGTACCTTTCCCTTGACCTGTGAAAAACATTTCAATAACATGGGATGAGCGTAAAAAGATCAGTAAGGGTTATAAAAATATGGAATGGAAATATGAGTTCATATATACATAAGAATTAAATCATACTTTACCCATAAAACATAGGCAATTTAACATACCTCATAAAATCATGAATAAATCAGAGAAATCATAAGACATAAAAGGTAACTTGAGGCATTCATAACAATATTACGTTGGGATTAACCCTCTTGGTTACGTTTGGAATACCCACCTCAGTATATTCCCTAAATCTCTTTGGAGAAACCTTAACGTTTCACTCCTTTGCATTACCCAATGCATTGGATAGCTATATCAGGCTCACCCGCCATTAGTTTATCATGGAACCACCCGTCTTCATAACAATGCCAAAGAACCATAACACAATTTTATCACATAAAACATGCATAAAGGAAACATAACATTTCCACCTTTCAATAACAAGATATCAATAAAACACATTGATATAAAAACATTATGAAAATCCATTTTTAATACCAAAATAAAATAAAAGTAAAACATGGTATTTATTTTTCTTTTAAGAAGAAGGTATGACTTGTAGAAGAAGCCGAAACTCAAATAATGGTCACGGAGGTGGAGAAGTCGTTGTCGCCACATACGTGCGACAAAAACATTCCCTTTTGTCGTTTAGTAAAACACTTCGTATAAAAAAGATTAATTTTTGGATAAACGTAAAAGTCAAAGGGGTTTATACACCATATAAAAGAAGGTTGTGTATAAAACAAAATATGCCTCAATGAATGGAGATTGAGACGAAGTCCCTTACAATGACTGTATCTTTGGTTTAAGGATAAATCAATTACAGAATTATGTGTGACAAAATAATACACAAAATATAAGTGGATATTATGTGTAAAATAATCAATGGTCATTCACACATATTCAAAGGATGACATATTCAATAACTACATGTTGAACCCAAGGAAATCGAAATTGGGTTAAGAAGTTCCCTAGACAGCCTAACGACGTCACATCAAAATGAGTTGATGAGAGATAAAAAAACGGTATCTCATCACTTGTACATAAAATTTAAATCAATAAGGATATATGAGAACATATCCCAACATAACAATATGTAAATTAAAAGACCCAACAAAATAAGTCTTTTAAAAAGAGGAGGGTGAAATGTTCCCTTACCGACATGGGTATCTTTCGAAACATACACCTCATGAAAGAAGGAAAATACAACATTGATGTAAATACTCATAAAAGAAATTATATTACACAATGAGTAAAATAATGGTCAGTACATACACCACTCAAAAGAAATTGTGGCAAATGTAGCATAAATCTCATGGGAATAAATGTGAGATGAAAAATCCCTTACGAAAACTCGCCAGCCTAACGACGCTACATAAGACTTACAAAAATGAATTTATGAGGTCAAATAAGGTCTCTCATAAAATGACCAAAAAAATTAAAGTATTAGTAATATAAAAGAACATCCCCAAACATAAGAATGATGAGCTTAAAAGAAATAAGAAAAAAGAGAGTACTTAAAAGGAAGAGAGAGGTTAGATCTCTTACGAAAAATCGGTAGCCTTACGGCGCCACTCAAAACATCCAAAACGTATTGATGAGAGGAAATAGGGTCTCTCATAAGATGAACATAAGAATTACAGTATCATTAATATAAAATAACATCCCAATCATAAGAAATATGAGATTAAAATGAATGACATAAAAGAGTGTACTTAAAAAGAAAGAGAGTGGTAGGATCCCTTACCTCAAGTCCAACTTGTCTTGTTCGTTTCTTTATATTCCTGAATAATAAACATTGCTCAATTAATAATTGCCTAATAACCTCCTTTATAGATTATTATTCAGTTCATATCACATATTATAATGTTATAATAATTGTTTATTAATGTTAGTTCATATCAGACGTTTTTGCCGATGTTTGGTACATGAGTGAAAAATGAACTTGTTTGAAAAATGATTGCCCATGTAGTTATAAGTAATTATTTCTAGAATATTATTAATTATTAAAATATAATATATATCCAGTAAATATTAATTTTATACTATTCCATATCATTTGGAGACAAAAAATGAAAAGCACCGTTCATGAAGACGGTAGGCCGTACGTACGCATGAACGCTACTTTCATTTTTGGTCATATTAATGGAATTAAAAGAAAATGAGATATATATATATATGTTATATTTCCAGAATTATATCCATAATTTAGATGTAATATATTACATATATATACATTATATATATGTACTTATAATATTACATAACATTTTGAGATAAGAAATGAAATGTATTGTTCATGGAGACGGTAAGTCGTACGTACGCATGAACGCTACATCAATTTCTATTTCATATTTAATTAAAACATAATGATACATAATATTATTTTAATTCCAGTAGGGTATCATATATAATATCGTTAAATATATCCTTTATACGTACCACATATGGTATTAACGAATCAAATCACTTTGAGGGGGCGGTAGTCCGCACTTCCTTAAATGAAGATATCACGTTACCCATAATGGAAATCATAAAGGTATGACATAAACAAAAAATACAGAAGCTTAAGTAAAACATAAAAATATTATATATCATATTTAAATATAGTGTCATCTTAATGTCCACCTTTGAAGGTGTTAGAATAATGTTGAACAATCATCGTTTCGTGAGGCAGAAATTCGCCATCCACAGAAACAGTATGTTCTTTAACCATTAGATGTAGGTGTGTGTAAGTGTAGCTAGAATCCTTATTATAAAAACATCCTAGTATATTTATGATACTATAGTTTTTACAAAATAAATGAATAAAAAGAGTTTAGGGGGTTGGAGAAGCAAAATAAAACAAAAGGACACAAGTGAAGACATTACCTTAAAATCGGGTAACTCCTTTTGGTTTGAGCTCAAAGGCTTCCTTGGGAAGACTTATTCCCAAAGTGAGTCTTAAAGGAGTTATAGAGGGATGTGGAGAGACAAAATGGGCAGGGTTTGGCCAAGCCAAAGGCTTTGGAAGTGTGGATATGGAGGTAGAGGTGGGTGCCTTTTATAAGAGGAGAGGAGGGGCACTCTTGGAAAGGTATAAAATGTAACTTTATTTTCAAATGAGTTTTGGATTTTAATGGTCCCACATTGATGTTTTTCGAGGATAAGGTGACAAGGGTTCTAAATACACCCATCCAGTTGGTTTTGGACATGTTTAGGTCTTATATTTTACAATATCATTCCATTTTATCTAAATCGTTAAATAATGAGTTCATCGCTGCATCATTATGATGTCATAATAATTTAATTTATTTAATGTCAAAAAATAATAAAAAAAATACTATGATGTAGAAAATATTTTTAGATTTTAAATGACTATTTATAGTCCAAACGATAATTTATGTAGACAAAATTAAAAATATTTTACTTAGGTGATACATTCTTTGTTATATTTAACATTCTTTAAAAATAAAAAGATAAAAAGTCACTTCCTAACAAAAGTGATTCCATGGGGCCCCCAAGTTTGGCACAAGGAATCACATGGTAGTCCATGAGACAACCAGTATCCTTAAGACACATTTTGTTCTCAGTTTTTATTATTATGATATTATTTTATTATCTTTAACTACCCGATTACTCATTAATCAAGATAATTAAAGATAATTACTGTCGTTACTATTCATAATGTCCAAAAAACAAAAGAGTATTAATTACATAATATGGACCATCTGATTCCAAATATTTAATCCATTTCACCAAATTCCAAATAAATAAATTGCAATAATTAATTTAAAAAAACTTCTCGTTGTCAAAACAAATAGCGGGTTTTTTAGAAACAATATTTATGAAAAGATTAGCACTTGTTTATGCCCAATTCCAAAGTGAAATTAATCCCAATGACCATAATTGGATTAAATGGTAAAAATATATTCCAATTACACTTTAAAACAAATTAAAAAGATAATATAACCATATAATTAAACTATATGAAAAAGCAGTTTGGATGTAAAATGCAGTATTTTTCACTATTCATTGAAAAATGAACATTGTCAGAAAAATACTAAAAATTTACCCAATGTAAATTAAAATGTCCCAATTATAAATAATATGTTTATTTTGAAAAATAGATATTATAAAATTGTAAAATTTTTTATTTAAAAATGGTTTTCCATCAAAAGGTAGTAAAACAATCTTTTAAAAAAATACTAGTGTATTCAATGCTTATGATTGGATTCATTTGTATTTTAAGCCTCTAAAATTTATTGGATAAAAGTAAAAACATTTAACACAAATATATAATCATAATTTAGTTATTTATATTCATTCCTGCCAATACAACGGCTATGTGATAACTACTATTTAAAATAATATTATTTTATTATTAGGGTGCAACGTAAGATTTCAAAGGAACTCGTGGTTGTGTATTGGATAAGCCATCGAGCATAGCGTTCCATTTAAATTAATATACACAATTTTTCCACAAATAGGGATAAATATAAAAACTTCATATTCTTTATTTACCTGGGGTGTTACATCCTTCCGCCCTTTTGGAAATTGCGTCCTCGCAATTATAAACAGGGCTTGGAAACATCATTGAAAATCCCACATCGGAACAAGAGTCGGTAAAACAATCACTTCAAAATAAAGAAAGAGAAGTATAGTTGTCACCCGAGTTAACCCATACTAGGATTCCATGTAGGAAAATATGGACATGGAGGAAAAAACATAGGGTCATGTTCTGATGGAGAGTGACAGAAAATTTGTTTAGGAGAAAGTTAACCACAAGAAGATCACAAACATGTGATGGGTTAAACGGTATTTGATTCCCCGGTAGGAAAATTTAATAGACAACAATTTTGGTTTTAAGTTACTTTTTATTGAGGAATTTATTCATAATGAAACATAATCACTTATCATGTTGACTTTCAACTTTTATTAGATTCCTTACACAGACTCATATTTTCTCCAAAAGAAGAGTATTTAGGAAGACTTGTTCACATTAAGAGTATTCTAATCAACTTCTAGAGAATCACCTAATCCACCAAAGAGAAATATATACTTCTCATGTCTTTAGACATTAACCAAAACCAAACCAAAAAGGTTAGTACAAGATCAGACAATCCAGGAAAGGATAACCCCTTTATAAAAAAGAAAATCTATGCTTAATCTTCAAAATTTGTCAAACAAAACCCAAAGTTCAAAAAGGACCATTCGATAAACTATTTGTCCATAAAATTCTTCAAAGTAAACCAAACTAATATTGAAAACCAAATATTTGAAGGATTTACTCACATAGTCTTCCAAGTTAAATCGTAACATTTATCTCCAAACAACATCAGTTGCTCTTAATGTCTCGTATTGAAGAGTAATTAACCTAATCACATATCCTCCATGATAGGTTAATAAATATTCATAGATAACCCAAAATCAACTTACTCTAAATTAATAAAACAATCTAACTAAAAAAACAATCAGTCAAACTAACCAGGGACTTCACGTAGTCCAGTGGTAGGCGATAAATACCAGTCGCACTTTGGTTGTGGGTTCGATTCCCGCAGCTTTGTCCGATGCGATGGGTTGTCACACGGTCTGTGTGTTGTCCTTTTTGAAAAACTATATAATTTACAAAACATTTCCCAAAACGAGATAAAATCTTCAAAAATAAACATAACATATTTTAACCTCAAGTTTATCTCATGCCTTTCACTTCCATCATGACATATAGTAACCAATAATTACCTCAAAAGTAAGGATCGTATAAACCCAAATGGTTCTTTATAACTATATCCACAAAAGAATAGATAACCATTCTTTGAAAAAAAATTTCATATATTAATCATCAGGGATACACATACTATAAAAAGTCCTCTAATGTAACCCCATCATCAAAAGAGACTTAATACACTTAAGAATATCACCACAACTCTTGAAGCCCTTATATGTTGACTTTTTACTCATTCAACATTCTTCATGATCCATTAACCATTCCTTTCCAACTTATTCTGAAATACTTCATTCCTACAAACAAAATCATGAATCATATCCTAAGATTCCAAAATAGGAAAACAATAGTTATGAAAAAATCCATCCCTTTGATTGGTCGTTGTCAGTTTCTTCATCCTAAATCGGAATGGCATTAGGTATTGGTAGACGAACATTTGTATGATCTTGGTGATCCCATTCACGAAACTTATTCATATGACATGTGTTTGCATAATGAAAATGCACACCACATTTAAAAAATTCAATTGATCCCTCAGAAAAAACTTCTTTCCCTTTCCTCGAGTCAACTGGATGCTTCCTTTTTTCCATGGAACGTTCATTCTTTATGACCTTCATTTCCACATATATAGCATATTTTTGTCCCATTGAAACATTTTCCTAGGTGTTTCTTTCCACATATTTGACACATAGGTTTTTGAACACACTTACCTTTATGATTATTACCTGTACTTCCGTAGGGATTTTTTTCTTGCATATATGATTCCTTAGAGAAATCACCAAGGTTTAGGTGGTCAATCATGACTCCAGATAGTTGGTTGAGGATAATCACAAGATTTCTCATTGCAGCTCCCATATCATTCAGTTGCTTGCTCAAAAAAATGTCACAGTTTCCTTCACATCCATTGTTACTTTGGTGCCTGCTAGATCCAGCCATTTACTAAAACCAAAAAGGTCAGTGTGAGTATATCAACAAAACCATCATGTACTAATGAGTAAGATAAACACTAAGATATACTTACTCATTCACATTATCTAAAAACTATGACACTTTATAAAATCCTAACCAATATGGTAATGTCACTTATGCTTAAAGAATACCCTAACCTCTAAAGTTATCTAAACCGACCTCTGATACCAACTATAAGGCTCATGCATTAAACCATACTTAATCTTGAGTTATTACAAGATTACACATTGAGGATCTTTTTAGGTTTAGAGTTTTAGTGAATTAGATCATGAAACTTGCATTACATTCCACATTAAAACAAAGTGGTTACATAAAAGACAGAATTCATTCTTCCCATCAATGGAAACATATTTAAAATAAAATATGGATTCTTTATTGACACATCCTTGACACTATCATCACATCATGTACCTTTCCCTTGACCCGTGAAAAGCATTTCAAAAACATGGGATGGGCATAAAAATCTCAGTAAGGGTTATAAAAATATGGAAAGGAAACATGAGTTCATATATACATAAGAATGAAATCATACTTTACCCATAAAACATAGGCACTTTAGAATACCTCATAAAATCATGAATAAATAATAGAATTCATAAGACATAAAAGGTAATTTGAGGCATTCATAACATTCTTACGTAGGTAGTAACCCTCTTGGTTACGTTTGGAATACCCACCTCAGTATATTCCCTTAATCTCTTCGGAGAATCCTTAACTTTTCACTCCTTCGTGTTACCCAATGCATTGGATAGATATATCGGGCTCACCCGCCCTTAGTTTATCACAGAACCACCCGTCTTCATATCAATTCCCATGTTCCATAACATAATCTTATCATATAAATCATGCATAAAGGAAACATAAAATTTCCACCTTTAAAAAACAAGATATCAATACAACACATTGATATAAAACCATTATGAAAACCATTTTCAATACCAAAAGAAAAGAAAAGTAAAACATGGTATTTATTTTTCTTTTAAGAAGATGGTATGGCTTGTAGAATAAGCTGAAACTCAAATAATGGTCACGGAGGCGGAGAAGTCGTTGTCTCCACATACGTACGACAAAAACATTCCCTTTTTTCGTTTAGTAAAACGCTTCGTATAAAAAAGATTAATTTTTGGATAAATGTAAAACTCAAAGGGGTTTATACAACGTATAAAAGAAGGTTGTGTATAAAACCAAATATGCCTCAATTAATGAACATTGAGATGACGTCCTTTACAAAGACGGTATCTTTGGTTTAAGGATAAATCAATTACATAATTATGTGTGAAAAATGACTACACCAAATAAAAGTGGATATTAAGTGTAAAATAATCAATGGTAATTCACACATATTCAAAGGATTACATATTCAATAACTACATGTTGAACCCAAATAAATCGAAATTCGGTTAAGAAGTTCCCTTGACAGCCTAACGGCGTCACATCAAAATGTGTTGATGAGAGATAAAAAAAGGGTATCTCATCACATGGAAATAAAATTTACATCAATAAGGATATATTAGAACATATCCCAACATAAAAATATGTAAACTAAAAGACCCAAAAAAATAAGTCTTTTAAAAAGAGGAGGGTTAAAGGTTCCTTTACCGACATGGGTATCTTTCGAAAAATACACCTCGTGAAAGAAGGGAAATACAAAATTGATGTTAATACTCATAAAAGAAAGTATATTACACAATGAGTAAAATAATGGGCATTAAATACACCAGTCAAAGGAAATTGTGGAAAATGTAGCATAAATCTCACGAGAATAAAAGTGAGATGAAAAATCCCTTACGAAAACTCGGCCGCCTAACGACGCCACATAAGACTTACAAAAATGAATTTATGAGATCAAATATGGTCTCTCATAAAATTACCATAAAAATTACAGTATTAGGAATATAAAAGAACATCCCCAAACATAATAAAGATGATCTTAAATGAAATGACATAAAAGAGAGTACTTAAAAAGAAAGAGAGAGGTAAGATCTCTTACGAAAATTCGGCAGCCTAACGGCGCCACTCAAAACATCCAAAATGGATTGATGAGAGGAAATAGGTTCTATCATCATATGAAAATAATAATTATAGAAGGATTAATATAAAATAACATCCCAATCATAAGAAAGATGATCATAAAAGGAATGACATAAAAGAGTGTACTTAAAAAGAAAGAGAGGGGTAGGATCCCTTACCTCAAGTCAAACTTGTCTTGTTTGTTTCTTTATATTCCTGAATAATAAACTTTGGTCAATTAATAATTTCCAAAGTAACTCCTTTAGAGATTATTATTCAGTTCATATCACATATTATAATGTTTTAATAATTGTTTAATAATGTTAGTTCATATCAGACGTTTTTGCCGATGTTTGGTACATGAGTCAAAAATGAACTTGTTTGAAAAATGATTGCCCATGTAGTTATAAGTAAATAATTTCCAGAATAGTATTAATGATTAAAATATCATATATATCCAGTAAATATTCATTTTATACTATTCCATATCATTTGGAGATAAAAAACAAAAAGCACCGTTCATGGAGACGGTAGCCGTACGTACACATGAACGCTACTTTCATTTTTTGTCATATTAATGGAATTAAAACAAAATGAGATATATATATATATGTTATAATTACAGAATTATATGCATAATTTAGATGTAATATATTACATATATTTCCATTATATATATGTACTTATAATATTACATAACATTTAGAGATAAGAAATGAAATGTACCGTTCATGGAGACGGTAAGCCGTACGTACGCATGAACGCTACTTCCATTTCTATTTCATATTTAATTAAAACATAATCATACATAATATTATTTTAATTCCAGTATGGTATCATATATAATATCATTAAATATATCCTTTATACGTACCACATATGGTATTAACGAATCAAATCACTTTGAGGGGGCGGTAGTCTGCACTTCCTTAAATGAAGATATCGCGTTTACCCATAATGGAAATCATAATGTTATTACATAAATGAAAAATAACGAAGCATAAGTAAAACATAAAAATATTATATATCATATATAAATATAGCTTCATCTTAATGTCCAACTTTTAAGGTGTTAGAATAATGTGGAACAATCATCGTTTCGTGAGGCAGAAATTCGCCATCCACAGAAATAGTATATTCATTAACCATTAGATGTAGGTGTGAGTAATGTAGCTCGAATCCTTGTTATAAAAACATCATAGTATATTTAATATACTGTATTTGTTACAAAATAAATGAATAAAAGGAGTTTAGGGGGATGGAGAAGTAAAATAAAACAAAAGGACACAAGTGAAGACATTACCTTAAAATCGGGTAACTCCCTTTGGTTTGAGCTCAAAGGCTTCCTTGGGAAGACTTCTGCCCAATGTGAGGCATCAAGGTGTCATATAGGGGCGTGGAGAGACAAAATGGGCAGGGTTTGGCTGAGCCAAAGGCTTAGGAAGTGTGGGTAAGGAGGTAGAGGTGGGGGCCTTTTATAAGAGGAGAGGAGGGGCACTATTGGAAAGGTATAAAATGTAACTTTATTTTCAAATGCATTTCGGATTTTAATGGTCCCACATTGATGTGTTTCAAGGATAAGGTGAGAAGGGTTCGAAATCCACCCATCCAATAGGTTTTGTACATGTGTAGGTCTTATATTTTACATTATCTTTCCATTTTATTTAAATCGTTAAATAATGAGGTCATCGTTGCATCATTATGATGTCATAATAATTTAATTTATTTAATGTCTAAATATTATAAAAAAACTACTATTATGTATAAAATCTTTTTATCTTTAAAATGTCTATTTATAGTCCAAAATATCATTTATGTAGTCAAAATTAAAAAAAATTTACTTAGGTGATATATTCTTTGTTACATTTAACATTCTTTAAAAATAAAAAGATAAAAATTCACTTTCTCACAAACGTGATTCCATGGGGCCCCCATGTTTTGGCACAAGGCATCCCATGGTCGGTCATGAGACAACCAGTAGACTTAGGACACATTTTGTTGTCATTTTTTATTATTATGATATTATCTTATTATCTTTAACTACCCGATTACTCATTAATCAAGATAATTAAAGATAATTATCGTCGTTACTATTCATAATGTCCAAAAACAAAAGACCTTAATTACATAATTTGGACCTTCTGATTACAAATATGTAATCCATTTTACCAAATTCCAAACACATAAATTTCAATAATTAATTTTAAAAAACTTCCCGTTGTCAAAACAAATAGAGGGTTTTTTAGAAACAATATTCATGAAAAGTTTGGCACTTGTTTATGCCCAATTCAAAAGTGAAATTAATAAAAATGACCATAATTGGATTAAATGCTAAAAATATATTCCAATTAAACTTTAAAACAAATTAAAAAGATAACATAACATTATAATTAAATTATTTGGAAAAGCAGTTTTGATGTAAAATGCAGTATTTTTCACTATTCATTGAAAAATGAACATTGTCAGAAAAATAATAAAAATTAACCCAATGTAAATTTAAATGTCCCAATCATAAATAATATGTTTATTTTGAAAAATAGAGCTTATAAAATTTTCAAGATTTTGATTTAAAAATGGTTTCCCATCAAAAGGTAGTAAAACAATCTTTTAAAAATACTAGTGTCTTCAATGCTTAATATTGGATTCATTTGTATTTTAAGCCTCTAAAATTTATCAGATAAAAGTAAAAACATTTAACACACACATATAATCGTAATTTATTTATTTATATTCATTTCCGCCAATATAACGGTTATGTGTTAACTACTATTTAAAATAATATTATTTTATTATTAGAGTGCAACGTAAGATTTCAAAGGAACCTGTTGTTGCGTACTGGGTAAGCCATCGAGCATAGCATTCCATTTAAATTAATATTGACATTTTTTCCACAAATAGGGATAAATATAAAAATTTCATATTTTTTATTTACCTGGGGTGTTATAGGTTGGGACCTATTTATATTTCTAATGTAATGGTTAATGATTAATATATCATGAGGTAATTATGTTATTTGTGAAACTGATGTCACGAACTAATTTTATGTGCATACCATGATTTAATGACAACATTTTTATGTATGGGTGTGGATTTAATTTCCATTATATTATATTTATACATATATTTTATGTTAATAATTTAATTTTTTTACATATTTTAAGGTCCATATGATTATTAATGGGGTTAGTTTCTAGTGTTTATCTTTTTGGACGAACCTGTTTCTATTTATACAGATTCAAAATGTTATAATTTAATATTTATTCTACCATTTAATGTTTCAAGTCATTATTATACTCTTATGGATTATGTTGTTGGTCACATATTATAATCCTACATTATTTATCTCACAACTCAAGATTATGACCTTTTATTTTTAGGTTGAAATTTTAAAATTGTATGTTCGTGTTCTTTTTCCCTTTTTCTTCTGATTTAATTGATATCTCTATTATTTAACCTTACTAAGAATATGAGATCCCCTTTTCTTATGTTTCGTTGACACAGGTTAAGAATAATGGTATTAAGGGTGGTATTTCAAAAACGGTTCTAGTTATAATTGAATAAAAAGATAGTTTTTAAATATTTTAGGAACTACTATATAATGTTTCCAAGTATCCATAAACACTAAAACTATATGATTCTAGCATGTTTTTGTTTTAATGCGAATATTATTTTATTTGTAAGCAGTATATATGTTTGGAAATTATTATTCATTATACACATTCCATTTAACAAAGGTTAATTGCATCTATGTCTAATATTAGTACACAAGAGGGATAAAATCAAACCCCACACATCATGTATGTTGGGGAAGCAACAATGTTATTCGTAAGGAACACGATGAAGGTAATCCAACCCAAAAAAAGTGGCATCCCATAAAAAAATAATTATGTCACATGAAGTATAAACTATGTACTTTTTAAAGTCCCTTGATATGGTCATTGACATAGACATTCCCTATAAACATGTGCAAGGCCATAGTACACATTATAGAAGAGATTAAATACAGTGTTCTGTACTTACAACTAAATACCATGTATCAGTGGGGACACAACATGTACATTTATTTGTGAATTTCACATGAGTATGAGATAATGGTTATTTTAGGGGTATTGATACAAGTTGGTTTCATCATTGGGACATTCCATCTACTCCCTAAAGGGATGGTTAGATCTCTATTTCTTCTAATTTCAACACCAGTATGATCATTAGGGAGTTATTTCAATCCATTTCCACATTAAAATGTTTATCTATGAATGTGGTTGTGGCCCATCAAAATGAGTGTAATTTTTGGAATAATGTATTTTTCATAGGATATTATACCCTCTAAATGATTGGTATTTTATCGAGTTATGGAATCTCTCTATGTGTCTACGAATGTGATCCACTATCATTATTATCTAGCTTGGGCTTTTGAAATAAATTTGAAGAAATAGCTTGGTGTTTATCCATTAATTAGAGAATTAATATATATTGGTATTTCTATGTATGCTATAGATATTGGTATGATCCCTTCTCTATTTATCTAATTCTATCCACTTTTGGGGAGTATTATACTAATCATGTGAGTATCTAGTATGATCCCCTAATTATTTTCCTTCATTATTTTCCATTGAATGACATGATGAGTGTGTTTTCTTGGATGAGTTCAATATGTATCTTGAGTATTAATAAGGATGGACTCATGTATGACAAATGATAATTGATAGTGAGATTCAAATATAATATTCACCATTCATTGTGTAAATTTAGATCCACTAGTAGAATAATACAATTACTGAATGGATGTGACCATGAGACTTGCCATCTATCTTCGAGCATATAAGGGTTATTTTGGTTACATATTTTGTTTAATCACATTTATATTGAAGATAATAATACATTATTGATGCTTATTAATTGTTTTTTATGTTCCCTTATCCTTTAATCAAACACAACCCATTATGGGATCTTCCCATGCATGTCATGTATTATCTATCTATAGTATTTTCATTGGTGTTCAGGGTGTACTAAAAGATGGTGGATATTATTTTTTGATTATATATACTGAAGGGACATCCTACGGATCCAAATGGTTATTTTAGTAGCTACAAACTTATTTAAAATAGGTTGGGAGGTTTTACAATTTTAGCATTCCTGTATTCATCTCTTTTTCCTTTAATATTCTAATTGTGTGCATTGAGGTTGGATATATGTTCTCAATTGATAATTTAAATATTTAAATTTTTTTCATTATATTGGTGTATTTTTATGTTTTTATGGGTATCAGAACATTATGATATATAATCATATAGAACTTATATTAAAACGCATTGCTATATTTTATATCTGGGCCTATTGGGTGTGGTGTTGAGGTGTCACACATATATTTACACCTACCAAGTTGGACCCAGCCTAAAATATCATAAAATATATTATCAATGTTGTTTGATACTTGTATTGGAGTTTTATGACTTTTCAATACAAGATACATTGTATGCGAACATGGTAAAAATATTAAATGTGACTCAAGTTTTTATACATGGACATGAAACTCCATATTTTTGTGGTGTTAGATGTATACATTCACCAAGTCTCTAATTACCTTTTTGTAGACTGGTCCCATATTGGAAATTGTCTCAATGAAATACTTGGTACAATAATCATATTGAAATGGGTTATGGTTCCTTCCCCTAATATAGTCACAAAACTGTTCATTTTAAATTACCCATTGTACATATCAGATATCATTTTATTCATCTATAATGATAAAAATATATGATTGTTTTTAGGTATCATGGTTATGATATTCCTAGTGATGAATCACCATTATGTGGACCAATGAAAGAGGATATTCCCCAAATTTGATTGAGTGTGGGGTCCCCACCACTTCATCATAATTTTGAACAACCATTACTTGTTCAATTTCATACTTCCCTTTATATTGTGGTATCCGTAGTTCCATTGTATTTATAAATTAATCACCTATACTGTGATCTATTCATTAGTTTTAGTGGTTGATATTTTTCTGGTTTCGTGGTGATCTATATCCCCCTCAATTGTTGTATAAGACTAATATGATCAGGTTCTATAAATGTAACACATAGATAGGAACCATCTTGATTGTAGTCATAGTAGTGAGACTTATCTATGGTAAAGTATGGAATCAGTAAGGACTGTGTTATTGACGATTGATGTGAATTCATGTACACAAGGATGACGAACACTTACCGCAAAAATATGTGATATTGTTAAGAGATCATAAATCATGTGGGTGATTCATTTTCACCAAAAATATATTATTTCAAGGTATGGTGGATGAGTTCGTACAACTTATGGGATTTAGGTTGACTAATGTGATAATTTGTTTAGCATTACTTAATTTTGGTGAATATTTTGACTAGGGAAGGGATATATTTAGTCAGAATTTCATTTTTATATAGAGGCTAGGGTTATGGTTCAAGGAAAGAGGTTTTTTTTCTCCAACCCAATTATAGTTTTAGTGCACAATCACATGACTAATTTAAACAAATGAAGTCAATTCTCATGGCCTCAAAAAGATTGTGGTTCATTTATATTTGACTGTTATTTTGAAATACACCTATAGGAAAGATAAGATATGAGACACATGGATAGATTGTTTTTCATGACATCAAGATGTGGGAGTGCATTGAATGGTGCCTTTCTATAGTGGTGGATGAAATTTGTTCTGTTTTCCTTGGTATGGACATGTTTTCTACATTTCATCACTAGTTGACTATTACTAATGGAGATTGTAGTGTACCCATGATAGAGGGATAAAGATGTTATTCATGGGTATGAAGGAATACATAGATGTGTAGAAATAATGCTCTTCTGATGGATACAATCGATTTCTTATTTGATGGATAATATGACCCTTGGAGCAGTGGATGCTCATAGCATTCAGTTAACTATGATATAAGAGGATGATTATGTAATATTCACTAAGGAAATATTATTACTACCTCCCCAATGATATTTTATTTTCAGAATAGACATACACTATGGATATATCGATATCTACTATAGTATATTAGATGACCCCATATAGTTGTCATGGATATTATTGTGTTATATGAATTCTAGGAAAGAGTGGATTTCTAAAACCACTTCTTTCCCCTGGGATTCAAAGTGTTTTTTCCTAGTAATGGATTTGATATTTTGGTCGATGATGGAATAACACCATATTATAGGGGTGATGTTGGAATGGGTATCCACCCATAATTATTGATAACTTATATGAATAGTTTTTAGGGGAAAGTTGGTTCATGGAGTACCACGTAATCAATAATTATCACCCAAACCATGTTTTAGATTATTTTCTACTGAATGATGTATTATAAATCTAGTAATATTTATTTCAGTTGAAGTCGATATTATTAAGTGGGCTGGGATTTACAATAGTGATTATGTGAAATATAGACTAGTTTAATTATCCCTTCTTGGAGTAGTTCATGTTCATCATTATTGGTGAAATCCTCGAGTGCTTGGAATTGGGGGAGGAGAATGTGAGAAACATTGGGATGGTACTATTCATACTCCATGACTACATGTTTTTTGTGAATATTTTAAAATATTATCTCTATATTCAAGAGGTCCACATTCTTTGATATGTATTCATAGGCAAGGGAGTAATAGTAGACCAAAAAAAGGATTAGGTAGCTCAATCTTGAAGACCACCAAATATTATTTGTGTAGTTGAAGGTGCTCATAGTGAATTTTAACATCTACTATTTTTTTAAAAATTGATAGGTAATTGGAAATATTTTCATGTTCCATTACGGTTTGGATAGTGTATCAAACCTATTTTTGTTTTCTTATTTCAATGCCAATTCATTAGTGAGATGCAATGGGATATATGGGGATATAAATTATGATATTTTGGTTGTCAAAATTACTATTGTACATATAACAGATGGATTTTATATATTTAACTAGTACATAAGCATTGCATGGATTAATGATGGTACCAATCATTAAGTGATAGGGGGTGTTGTGGTGGTTTAATTCCCATCACAGTACACCGATGAATGTTGTGGATATACAATGATCCATTTGAATCTGGAATGGCTGTATAGTGACCCAGATTTTTCATAAATTAATATAACATAATATTCAATAGAAAAAATATAAATTCATAACCAATTATGTAACCAAAGGATTAGTGTGTTGGGAATCCTAGGACAATATATAAATTTTAAAACATTAAACATAAACAATTATTTAATTCATTATTATTTATATTCATATTGACCCATGTACGCTCCATAGTAATAACAAACCCCTATGGATAAAGATCAAAAAGGGGTGATCTAAAATCCTAGTAAGAGAATAGATAATAACTTGAGACAATATAATATTGGGTGAGCGTAATCATTATCATCATAACATAGGCATATAGCCATAATCATGAGATGAATCATTATGAGAACACATTGAACGTGGAAATGTATAGAAAATAATTTTCATGTCTTAGTATTTGACAACCAAATATTGTAATTAATAATTATAGAATCATTTACATGTATATTTCATTTTACTCATGTGGTTCTTCACATTAACCGATTCAATAGAGGGCTATATAATTAAATGCACTTGTCAAATGATTAAATTTATAGTATCCTGCATTCCACATATACCAAAAATCAATAATGAACAAAAATAACCCAAAGAATAAAATTAATTTCATATCATAAGCATACATTCATAAACATTGGGTTCCCAAATTAAAGGGTGAATAACATACTTGATACAAGAATCATCCACCTTGAGTTAGATGTATTATGTGTGTCTTAAAAGAAGTGTAATTTTAGAAAACATTGTCATTATTGTAAAAAAATTTAGAAAACATGTATATCCATTAAAATATGTGTTAATTATGAAAAAAAAAATTTATCGAAAAACCATTCTAAAAATGTAGTGAAATAGGTGAAACCCAAAGAAAGAGATTAGGGATCGAGAAATCTACTTAAATTTAGTATAAGGGCATCATTCATGTTAATATCTTGTATAATCACATTAGATATATTAATTAAAAATTAATGAACCATTAATACATTAATCGGATTCATTATGGTTTTTTTATGTATTTTACAGGCCTTTGGATGATTTATTGAGTTTAAATCTGTTGTTTGAGAGTGTTTGCTTTCTTAGATTTCATGATCATTTCACATGTATAAATGAATGAATGATCGTTTAGGATATGGATAAACATATAGAATTTTTTATATAGGTTTTTATTAATATTAAAAAATTAAAATTATCTTACTAAGGATTTGTTTTTTATACCATGATAACGATTCAATATATATAAGGTAATACTGATACTTTTGGGTTAATTCGGGATGTTTTTTTATCACAAAGAACATGATTTGTTTTATCAATTAGTATTATGTGAATAAGTTAGTTCCAAATGATAAAAGTATTTAATAAATAATCTTTAAAATCTATTTTTATGAATTTTATTTATTTATTAATATCCTTTATGGAATTTATGTAAAATGAATGTTCATCACCCATGATGTCTGTAAATTGACACTTCCCAGACAATGATTTAATATTTATGAAAATAAATAGGGAGATGGGGAGAGAGGTGGTTAATGTTGGATATTATATTAACATGACATAATTCTAGTATATATAATTTACTTGAGTTATCATTCCATATATTTTATGGGCGGTGATGAGAGGATAATACAAGGAATCTAAAATGAAATTAAATGAAAATGGAGAGGATTGATCTATTGAATTATCTACTTTAGATCTTCTTAAATGAATCTATTTTTGGTATTTTGATGAGAAAAAGATCTATTTGACACAGGGGATATACTAGAGATGGGTACTGCTTATAATATAGGCAATTCTAAAATCATGAGAGGTGTGAGGAGAAGGGGGAGTGAGAGGTGTTATTTATAGTGGAGGGTAGTGGTGTTTAATTATTATTGTAACACCCCGAGCTTCCACGATACGCTTTTCATTCAATAATGGAATAGCTTGCATTGTACGCAACTTCGAGTTCTAAAACACCGCGACTAATCAAAGTAGCCGTTATGAATAGTAATAACCACTTTTTAGAATTATTGAAATTTTATATTTCAAAATGGACTTCATTTTTGGATTCGGAATATCGAAATTAGCCTATGTTAAATTTTTGGTATTTTTCTGAGAACTTCTTATTTTTTATGAATAGTGAAAAATACTTAAAAACAACTTTTTTAATAAAAATAATTTATAGTGATAAATTATACTATTTAGTGGTTTTAGAGTATAATTAGTATATATTTTTTTACCATTTTATCCAATGGTGGTCATTAGAATTAATTTAACATTGAAATTGGACATAAACAATTGCCAATCTTTTGATATAAATTATTTCTTACAAACACGCTATTTGTTGTGACAACGGGAATTAATTATAAAATTATTTAATGCAACTTATATGTTTGGAATTTTTTAAAATATACATCATTTTTGAATTCTGAATATCAATTATAGCTTAGGGTGAAATTTGGGCATTGTTCTGAAAAAATTCAATTTTTGATGAATAGTGAAACCACTAAGTGGTAGTTAAATAACTGATTTTTCGTTTAAATGAAATATTACCACTTCTGTGATTTGATTTTCAAAAATCCAACATACATGGTTGTCATTAAGAAGTAAAATGTGGTTCAATGAGATTAAAATAATTTTTGGTGAATAGTAACTTTTAAGTTCTTAATCACGATTAGAGGTAATTAGTGTAGTTTAAGGTAAAAATAATGTTTTGATTATATGAGTTGAGCATAACACATGTCCTACCCTCATTTTATGTGTCATGGAAGACCAATACAAGCCATGGGTCAACATGGGGACCCCATGGAGCCACTTTAGTTGGAAAATGACATAAATACCTTTTATTTAATGTTAAAGTAAAAAATGGCACAAAGATGAAATGTTTTACTAAACCAATTTTAACATGGGGTTATACAAGTAATTTGTTTGACTATAAATAGTCATTGGAAATATAAAAAGATTTCATACATCATAGTATTTTTTTATAATTTTTAGACATTAAATAAGTTAATTTATATATGACATCATTATGATGCAGCGATGACCTCATTATTTAACGATTTTAATAAAATGAAAAAATAATGTACAATATAAGGCTTACGCTTGTCCAAAGACTATTGGATGGGTATATTTCGAAACCTTATCACCTTATCCACTAATTATATAATTGTGGGACCTTTATAATCCGAAAAGCATTGTATAATAATGTAAAATTTCCTTACATTCCAAGATTGCCCCTCCTCTCCACTTATAAAAGGCCCCCACCTCTACCACCTCATTCAGACTTTCAAGCCATTTGGCTCGGCCATCCTATGCCCAAATACTCTCACAACTTCCCTCACTTACTCCTAGAAGCCACACTTTGGGCAGAACGTTTCCCAAGGAAGCCTTTGACTCAAATCAAAAAGAGTTACCCGATTTTTAGGTAATGTCTTCTCTAATGTTTTTTGTTTTATTTAGCTTCTCCAACCCCTTAAACTCTTTTTATTAATTTCTTTTGTAACAACACCAGTATCCTCAATATACTAGGATGTTGTTATAAGAAGGATTAGAGCTACACTTGCACACACCTACATCTAATGGTTAAAGAACATACTGTTTCTGTGGATGGTGAATTTCTGCCTCACGAAACGATGATTGTTCAAAACTCATATAACACCTTCAAAGGTGGACATTAAGATGTCACTATATTTATATATGATATATAATATGTTTATTTTTTACATATGCTTCTGTATTTCTCATTTATGGCATAATTTATGGTTTCCATTATAGGTAAACGTGACAATTTCATTTTAGGAACACTACTGGAAAATGGACCTATCCCCACGGTTCTTCAAAAAACCATGGGTATAGGGTACCCTATACCCACGGTTTTCGAAAACCGTGGGCATAGATATTATATAGGATCCTATACCCACGGGTTTCCTAAACCGTGGGTATAGGTCATCTATACCCACGGTTTTTACCAAACCGTGGGTATATGTATTTCTCCTAAGGCCTATACCCACGGTTTTTTCCAAACCATGGGTATAGGGTTTTCTCTAAAGGCCTATACCCACGGTTTTGGAGAACCATGGGTATTGGTGTTTTTTCGGAAGACCTATACCCACGGTTTCGCCAAACCGTGGGTATAACTTTCCTGTAAAATGGCGGGAAAAAAATTTCACGAGGGAAGAAAAATATTCGGTGAAAATATTGTTTTCATTAATATAATAATAAACAAACACAACTAAATACAAAAAGTATTCACAGCTTGGTTGGTCAGGTATACTGTCGTTTGAATGGATCCGCTGTTCGAATCTCGCTATGTTTTTTTTCTATTAAATTACTTATAATTAATATAAGTAAACATACGTCTGAGTAAATGAAAAATATTCCCGCAGCTTAGTTGGTTTGGAGACTTCTATCCTACAGGCGGTGCTGTGTTCGAATCACTCCGTTCTGCTTTTTAGATATGCGGTTATATTATTATATTAATATAGATATATATTTATATATCAAACGCGTTGATAGCTCAGTTGGTTCGAAGACTTCTATCCTACAGCCGGTGTTGTGTTCGAATCACGTTGTTCTCCTTTTTAGATATGCAGTTATATTATTATATTAATATAGATATATACTTATATATCAAACGCGTTGATAGCTCAGTTGGTCAGAGGGGCGCGTCCAGTTGCGGCGATCCGTGTTCGAATCCCGCGAAGTCCATTTTTGGAATTTCAATACCCACGGTTTTATAACCGTGGGAGCAGTGGTGTGCCACGCTGGTACGTCAAGGTGCCACATGGTGACATTGCTATACCCACGGTTTTGGCAAAACGTGGGTATAGCCTCCGACCCCTATTGCGATGCCTCTCAGCCCCACGGTTCCCAAAACCGTGGGTATAGGTCGTATTTCCAGTAGTGGAAGTGCGGACTACCGCCCCCTCAAAGTGACTTGAATCGTTAATGCCATATGTGGTATGTATAAAGGATGGAGTAAATCGTATTATACACTATATTATACTGGAATTATATTATACATTTATATCATTATGATTTCATTCCATTAAATACGAAATAGAAATGAAACTAGCGTTCATGCGTACGTACGACTTACCATCTCCATGAACGGTGCATTTCATTTCTTACCTCTAAACGTTATGGAATATTATAGATGCATGTATATACTAGATATATATGAGATATATGATATCTATATCTTGAATATAATTCTTGATATAATGGATATATCACCACATGAACAACTTGTAATTATAAGAATGTTATTTTTGACTCAAGTACCTAAGATCGACAAAATGACCTTTATAAACTTAAATAATTACATAATGTTCATAACATGGTAATAAGGGATATAAAAGGAATAATGAACACGAAAAATGTTCTTAAGTAAATAGGAATTAACTCTAGTTTATTATTCAGGAGGTTAAAGAACGGTCGAGTCATGACAGGACGCAAGGTAAGGGAATTTCTTAACCCAATTTCCATTCTTTGGGTTAATCTCCTAATTTCAAATTTTGTCATGATATTATTATGTCTTACTTAGTATTTTTACTTTCTTTATGTGTACCTATAGTGAATACACATAATATATCTATTTTATTTTAAAAATTATCTTTTTAAGGACTTCGTCTCAATCTCCTTTCATTGAGGCATATTTGGTTTTGTACACAACTTTCTTTTATACGATGTATAAACCCCTTTGACTTTTACGTTTATTCAAAAGGAATATTTTTATACGAAGCATTTACTAAACGACAAAAGGGGATGTTTTTGTCATACTTATGCGGCGACAACGACTTCTCCGCCGCCATGACCATTATTTGAGTTTTGACTTCCTCTACAAGCCATACCTTTTTTTTAAAGAAAAATAAATACCATGTTTTATTTTTCTTTTATTTTGGAATTGAAAATGGTTTTGAAAGTGTTTTTTATTATATAAATGTGTTGTATTTATATCTTGTGATTGAAATTTGGAAATGTTATGTTTCATTTATGCATGTTTTATGTGATACGATTATGTTATGGTTTATGATATGTTTAAACCTATTCAGATGAGGAATGCATTGGACTTAATAAGTGACGGGTGGAGCCCGCTATAGCTCCTCGATGCATCGGTAGGTCTCATGAGACAACTAGACGTGGAATTGTCCATGGCCCTTTCCCAATTTGATTTGTGATTTTGGCTGAGGCCTTAATCATTTTAGACGTCTTGGCCGAGGCCTTGACAAAATGTTTCAGAATGTCTGGCATTATGCATTCCATCATTATGAAAGTGGTTATTGATATTGCATGTGATTATTCGACCAGTAGAATATCCATGTGAAGAAGTAAATGGAATTATCTCATTTTACATTTTCCATATTATGTTGATGTTCAAGTTTAAATGTCTTTTGTTTTAGTTATAAATTGCCTTAAATGTTTATGTTTATTTATGAAAGCTTCAGCTATATTGTTATCATTACTGAGCATCTGAGCTCACCCCTTTCAATGTTTTAATTTTTCCAGGATGTGAGGAAGTATTTTATGAATGACCTGCAGGGATAGTCAGAAGAGGATATGAGTGTGGACTATGAAGACTTTGTTATTAGTTTTTAACTTTATGATGTAATGTAAGATTTATGAATGTATCTAGTGTTTCCAAGGCTACTAAACTAATCGGCCTTTCGAGACTTGATCTTTTGTGATCATGCCAATGCTACGAAGTAATGCACCGACTCTGGGTAGCTGGGGTCGGGGCGTTACAGTTGATATCAGAGACAGTTTAGTACTAACCTTGGAAGCTAGATTTAGATAAACTCTTATTTGAGCACATAGCCCGAAGATATACTTTGAGGATTAGTATAAAAGAACTTACTAGAATTTTGGTATTCTAGAGATGTTGTGAGTTTTCCGAGCAATACATCCCTGTCTGGATACGAACAGGTAGAGGCAGCTCTGGCACAGATGTACCTAGGGGTAAAAACCGAAAACACCACTTTGATCTAGACTCGAACGGGAACTGGTGCACGACAACGGGCCTTGCTGCACTCTTGGTTATGACACTCCCAGGGGATATGCTTTGGATAATTCTCATTTTCTTTATAAACCACTATGAAGGGTTATGAGTATATACTTCCTCAAATAAAACATTTTTATGGATTATATCCATAAATAGTTCAATTTATGTTAAGTATTTTACAAGTATGGAATTATGTATTTTGATTCATAAACTAATCTAGTTTATGCCATTGTTTAGAAATGGTGCCTAGTGGAAGGAATGGAAACTGTATCAATGCATGAACTCCGTGTAGGGATTGACCTCCTGCTCAAGATAATTATTGTGGATTTGGAGATACAACTGGTTCTGATCAACTTATTACCATACTAGGACAACTCACTCAAGTTATGAATAAAAACCTTACTCGTATGGATCACCCTGATCCACAACGTGGAGGATCAATGTTAGACCGCTTCATGTGGTAACAACCGCCAACATTTAATGGGGGTACAAATCCGTTAGCAGCTGAGCAATGGATAAACTCCTTAGAGAAAATATTCCATTCCTTGGGGAGTAGCGAAAGGGAGAAGGTTTTCATGGCAGTTTACCGCCTCACTGGAGATGCAGATCAGTGGTGGTCGTTGATTCAAAACACAATGGAAGATGATGATGTATCAAATATGGAATGGAGGGAGTTCAAAGATCTTTTCCTAGAAATATAATTTCCTCATGACCATTGAGAAGATATGGAAAGGCAATTTCTGAGTCTGAGGCAGAAGGAGGATGAGAATGTCACAAAGTATGAGGCTAACTTTACAAGGTTAGCGAGGCATGCTGCTGATTATATACGTAACCCAATAAGTAAGATTGATTGTTTATTTGATGGGTTAAAACCTTTTCTCCATTGAGTTTTAGTATCACAATCCTTCTCATCATACGAATATATTGTCTCGTGTGCTATCAAGATAGAAAAGGAATTTTCTAAGTCTTATGAAAACAAAGTAAAGCATGAGAAGAAGAAAATGGTGGAACAAGAGACAGATAAAGGGAAAAAGGGAAAGAAGGATTTTCCATTATGTGATAATTGTGGGAAGAATCACCCTGGTACTTGCCTAAAAGTAATGGGAGTTTGTTATAAATGTGGAGAAAAAGGTCACCGGGCGCGTGATTGCAAGGGAAAGAAATAGGCTATCAATGTTGAATTCTACAATTGTAGGGAAATGGGGCATTATGAAAATGAATGTCCTAAGCATCAGGGAAACTTACCTCCAAAAAGGCCAAGGGATCAAGGGCAATCTTATGCTGTTACTACAGTTGAAGCAGAATAACTAATGTATTGGTGCTTTTGGACTCATGGATTATATTCTGGTTATTAGAATAATGTGATATATATAGAAGGATTGTACTGAAGCACTTGTTGATTTCATTAAGGTTTTAATATGATTAAGGTAATTATATTTTTAGTATGTGACAATAAGAGAATCTTTACTTTGTTTGGGGAATCTGGTAAATTGATTTTGGAATTAAGAGACCTTTTAGAGAAAGTCTGGACAGAGGTATTTTGGATAACTATAAAGGTAGGAGTGGATTAAGTTGATCTTTGGATAATATTGTTTAAGGTTAAAAAAATTTATGAAGATTATTTTTGGAATATTATGATACTATAGTTTTAGGAAAAGGACAACCTGCAGGGTGGGGCATAACCCATCGCGTCGGACAAAGCTGCAGGAATCAAACCCACAACCATAGTGCAAGAGGCCTTTATTTCCTACCACTAGCCTACAGGAAGTCCCTGGTTGTTACAAAATAATTTTACTAATCTAAATGGTATGTGTTAATATTTGGAACCTTATTCAATTAGGATAAGTATAATATTTTTGAGTTATATTATCTTTTTGAGTGAAAGATGAGTTGAAGTTTGAAACTCTAATTGTCAAGCATAAATATATATATACCTATCTCTTATTCAATGAATAAATTAATTCTTAAACTTTAGTAAAGGGATATTAAAACAAAAAAATGTGTTATCCTAATACCATATGTGTTGTTGAACTGATGATATTTTAAATCAACATAGATTGAAGGCTTTGAGGCCCTCAATTTGACAGTTGATTGTGATTGATGACCCCAATCACTCCCAACAAATATTTATGTTTTCCTCCAATTATATGTCTCTAATTGCCACCAATATTCTCCTAATGAAGATCATAATTGGGTGGTGACTTTTTCATTTACCTTTCCCTCTTATTAAGGCTAAATTTTATTAATCTTATTTCCAATGTGTGTTTTCCACAAAGGTATTTTCTCTTTTCATCCATTTATTTTCAAAAAAAATAATTCAAATTGCGAGGACGCAATTTATTGAAGGAGAGGAGAATGTAACACCCCGAGCTTCCACAATACGCTTCTCATTCAATAATTCAATAGCTTGCGTTGTACGCAACTTCGAGTTCTAAAACACTGCGACTAATCAAAGTAGCCGTTATGAATAGTAATAGCCACTTTTTAGAATTATAGAAGTTTTATATTTCAAAATGGACTTCATTTTTGGATTCAGAATATCTAAATTAGCCTATGTTGAATTTTTGGTATTTTTCTGAGAACTTCTAAATTTTTATGAATAGTGAAAAATACTTAAAAACAACTTTTTTAATAAAAATAATTTGTAGTGATAAATTATAATATTTAGTGGCTTTAGAATATATTTAGTATATATTTTTTACCATTTTATCCAATGGTGGTCATTAGAATTATTTTATCATTGAAATTGGACATAAACAATTGCCAATCTTTTGATATAAATTGTTTCTTAAAAACACGCTATTTGTTGTGACAGCGGGAATTAATTATAAAAATAATTAATGAAACTTATATGTTTGGAATTTTGTAAAATATACATCATTTTTGAATTCGGAATATAAATTATAGCTTAGGGTGAAATTTGGGCATTGTTCTGAAAAACGTCAATTTTTGATGAATAGTGAAACCACTAAGTGGTAGTTAAATAACTTATTTTTCGTATAAATGAAATATTACGACTTCGGTGATTTGATTTTCAAAAATCCAACATAAATGGTTGTCATTAAGAAGTAAAATTTGGTTCAATGGGATTAAAATAATTTTTGGTGAATAGTAACTTTTAAGATCTTTATCGTGATTAGAGGTAATTAGTGTAGTTTAAGGTAAAAATAGTGTTTTAATAATATGAGATGATCTTGAAACATGTCCTACCCTCAGTGGATTTTCCATGGTCGACCAATAAAATCCATGGGTAAAATTGGGGACCCCATGGAGCCACTTTATATGGAAAATGACATAAATACCTTTTATTTAATGTTAAAGTAAAAAATGACACAAAGATGAAATGTTTTACTAAACCAATTTTTACATGGGGTTATAAAAGTCATTGTTTTGACTACAAATAGTCATTGGAAATATTAAAAGATTTCCTACATCATAGTTTTTTTTTATAATTTTTAGACATTATATAAATTAAATTATATATGACATCATTATGATGCAGCGATGACCTCATTATTTAACGATTTTAATAAAATGAAACGATAATGTACAATCCAAGGCATAAACTTGTACAAAGACTATTTTATGGGTATATTTAGAACCCTTATCACCTTATCCACGAATTATATAAGTGTGGGACCTTTAGAATCCGAAAATCATTGTATAATAATGTAAATTTTCCTTACTTTCCAAGAGTGCCCCTCCTCTCCACTTATAAAAGGCCCCCACCTCTACCACCTCATTCACACATTCAAGCCATTTGGATCGGCCATCCTCTGCCCATATACTCTCACAACTTCCCTCCCTTACTCCTAGAAGCCTCACTTTGGGCAGAACTCTTCCCAAGGAAGCCTTTGGCTCAAATCAAAAAGAGTTACCCGATTTTTAGGTAATGTCTTCTCTAATGTTTTTTTGTTTTATTTAGCTTCTCCAACCACTTAAACACTTTTTATTCATTTCTTTTGTAACAACACCAGTATCCTAAATATACTAGGATGTTTTTATAAGAAGGATTCGAGCTACACTTACACACACCTTCGTCTAATGGTTAAAGAACATACTGTTTCTGTGGATGGCGAATTTCTGCCTCACGAAACGATGATTGTTCAACACTCATATAACACCTTCAAAGGTGGCCATTAAGATGTAACTATATATATATATATGATATATAATATGTTTATGTTTTACTTATGCTTCTATATTTCTCATTTATGGCATACTTTATGATTTCCATTATAGGTAAACGCGATAATTTCATTTTAGGAAATGCGGACTACCGCCCCTTCAAAGTGATTTGAATCATTAATGCCGTATGTGGGATGTATAAATGATGGAGTAAATAGTATTATACACTATATTATACTGGAATTATATTATACATTTATATAATTATGATTTCATTCCATTAAATACGAAATAGAAATGAAAGTAGCGTTCATGCGTACGTACGGCTTAACGTCTCCCTGAACGGTGCATTTCATTTCTTACCTCAAAACGTTATAGAATATTATAGATGAATTTATATACAGGATATATATATGAGATATATGATATCTATATCTTCAATATAATTCTGGATATAATGGATGTATCACCACATGAACAACTTGTAATTATAAGAATGTTATTTTTGACTCAAGTACCTAAGATCGACAAAATGACCGTTATAAACTTAAATAATTACATAATGTTCATAACATGGTAATAAGGGATATAAAAGGAATAATGAAAATGAAAAAGGTTCTTAATTAAATAGGATTAACTCTAGTTTATTATTCAGGATGTTAAAGAACGGTCGAGTCAGGACAGGACGCAAGGTATGGGAATTTCTTAACCCAATTTCCATTCTTTGGGTTAATCTCCTACTTTCATATTATGTCATGATATTATTATGTCCTATTTTGTATTTTTACTTTCTTTATGTGTACCTGTAGTGAATACACATAATAGATCTATTTTATGTTAAAAATAATCTTTTTATGGACTTCGTCTCAATCTCCTTTCATTGAGGCATATTTGGTTTTATACACAACTTTCTTTTATACGGTGTATAAACCCCTTTGACTTTTACGTTTATTCAAAAGGAATATTTTTATACGAAGCATTTACTAAACGACAAAAGGGGATGTTTTTGGCGTACTTATGCGGCGACAATGACTTCTCCGCCGTCGTGACCATTATTTGAGTTCCAGCTTCCTCTACAATCCATACCTTTTTTTTAAAGGAAAATAAATGCCATGCTTCACTTTTCTTTTATTTTGGTATTGAAAATGGTTTTGAAATGGTTTTTTATTATATCAATGTGTTGTATTTATATCTTGTGATTGAAATTTGGAAATTTTATGTTTCCTTTATGCATGTTTTATGTGATACGATTATGTTATGGTTTATGATATGTTTAAACCTATTCATATGAGGAATGAATTGGACTTAATAAGTGACTGGTGGAGCCTGCTATAGCTCCTCGATGCATCTGTAGGTCTCATGAGACAACTAGACATGGAATTGGCCGAGGCCCTATCCCAATTTGATTTGTGATTTTGGATGAGGCCTTAATCATTTTAGACGTCTTGGCTGAGGCCTTGATAAAATGTTTCAGAATGTCTGGCATTATGCATTCCATCATTATGAAAGTGGTTATTGATATTGCATGTGATTACTCGACCAGTAGAATATCAATGTAAAGAAGTAAATGGAATTATCTCATTTTACTTTTTCCATATTATTTTGATGTTCAAGTTTAAAAGGCTTTTGTTTTAGTTATAAATTTCCTTAAATGTTTATGTTTATTTATGAAAGCTTCCACTATATTTTTATCCTTACTGAGCATCTGAGCTCACCCCTTTCAATGTTTTAATTTTTCTAGGATGTGAAGAATTATTTTATGAATGACCTGCAGGGATAGTCAGAAGAGGATATGAGTGTGGACTACGAAGAATTTGTTATTAGTTTTTCACTTTATGATGTAATGTAAGATTTATGAATGTATCTAGTTTTTCCAAGGCTACTAAACTAATCGGTCTTTCGAGACTTGATCTTTTGTGATCATGCTAATGCTACGAAGTAATGCACCGACTCTGGGTAGCTGGGGTTGGGGCGTTACAATTATTTTAATCATTAGTATATTATTTAACACTATACATGAAATAGAGGGAATTATTATGAATAAATAGAGATATTAGTTCATTTTATTTTGAAACAATGGTAACTTAAATCATCCATTACTCAAGCATTATTAAAAAAATTCATTCTTTATCATTTCTCGTAAGTTCTCGTATTTTACTATTTTCTATAAATTCATATTTTTAGAAAAATTTAAAAAATATGAATAACCAATTTTCCAAATGTATATTTCAAAAATGAAATCCATTTTTTGAAAATAATTTTCTAAATAAGAGTAATTTAAATTTTTATTAAAATTACCATTTACTTGGAAAATACATATTTTAAAATTAAATCTTATTTTATAACACATTAAAAAATTACATAATGTATCATAAAATTAAATTAAAATTATAGAAATAAAAATATTAATTTAGGAATACATTTTCTGGAAATACAGTCTCATTTAAATAAATTATAAAAAACATAGGAATACTAGAAATACAAACACATAATTAGTAATTTTTCTAATAATTATTTACACATACTATGATTTAATTATATCAAATTTTCACTTATAAGATTAATACATTTTATTTTAAAATCATTGAAACAATTCATACACACATTGGCAATTTACCATTTATTAGGTTTATATTATTATTCAAAAGGATAACAAAACTATTCACAAGGATAATTTTCTTTTCATCATAAATTATGTTTTTCCTATCAGACTACAAATATATTACTGATAAAAATAGTGTAAATCATAATTTTAAAATTTAAAACATAGTTGTGGAAAAAATCTATTTAACAAAAGGCCAAAATAATTACACAATATATATTATTTTATTTTAGAGTGATTTTTCATTGTGTTTGATAATATTTTGAAGATAATTTCCATTAATAAATCCTTGGTTCCTTATATTCTTACCCCATTATAAAAATTTTCAATTGAAATTTCATTTAAAAAAAAATTATGTGGGTAATTCTCCTTCATCTCCTCTTCCAGTTCCCATGTTTCTTCTCAATACATATGGTTCCTCCAAAAAACATTGACAAGGTTTGTTTCCTTTCTATTTGTAACTTTATCTCTCTGGTCTTGAATTGTTACTAGATGGTCCTCTTAAGTGAGATCATCATCCAGATTACCACATATGAGTATAGTACATGTGAAGAATCTAGTATGTACTTTCTCTTGAGGGATATGTGGAACACATCATGAACAAGAGAAATATTTTTTGGTTGTTCAAGCCAATAATAAATGACTCCTAGGATATCATGGAACTGAAAGGGGCCAATAATAATTAGGATTGTCATTCCTTTCCCTCTAAATAGTATGGCCCTTATTCATGGAAATATGCAATGGAAGACTACATAGCCATCATCAAAATCCAAATCCGTTATGTTATTTTCAGTATAGATTTTTTTACTCAGAACAACTTTGATATGTTTCTTGATGTCTTAAACCATTTCAGTCATCTCATGTACAATATCTACCCCAACCATCATTCTTTCCCCAACTTCATACCGACAGGTTATAGTTCTTCATCACTTTCTGTAAAGAGCATGATATGGATCGATCTATATACTAATGTGGAATATATTGTTAAATTCTAAATCAAACAATGGGAGATGAAAATTACATATACATTTTAATTATTATGAAGAGGATAATAGAATATATTTGGGTATCTAAATAGTCCTTTCAAATAAGACATCATCTTGGGGGTGACAGGACATGCAAAAATTAAATTTAATAATCAAGGAATGTAGAAATATCATCCTGAATTTAGATGTCAACCTGGGATCACGGTCAAATAAATTCAATGGTTATACCACATGTAGTATCTCCACATCCATCAGATATATATTAGAATGGTGTTAAAGAGGGATATAATCTCAAATAGTTATAAAGTGATAAATCTGGGTGAGTTGGTCCACTACAAACCATATCACATCATTTTTATTAGATATATTTGACAGACCCATGACAATTCACGTTGTGAGATTCTCCCACTTCCATATAGGTGTAAGCAATGGATGTATCATCACTTTGGAAACATGTTTATCTTCTTTAAATTTCTGATATGTCCTGAACCATGATATATATTCCACAATCCATCTCTTCATGTTATCCCACATGATGTGTTTTTGGTGATCACAGTTTCTCTTGGTTTTACTATGATGCATAATGAATGATGATCTATGTGCTTTGTCCAATATATCCTATTTATCATTGGTGATTAAGGTACACTGATATCTTTACCAAATAGGATTACACCATCATCATATCTAAGGAACTCTTGAATCTTCCCTTCCATTACTACATTCAACCTATTTTCTAACACTGTTTCATCACATTTTGTCTCCTTAACATTCTCATGGGTAGTTGAATGTGAAATATTTGTTCATGGAATGAATTATTCCTTATGATTATGATTTCCAAATCAATTCATTTCATATCCATGTAGATAGGGAATTTTTCAATCCACAACATGGATAGAGTCTCTTGTTATTTTATGCACAGATCATCATATATCTCATTCGCCATGCCGGGAGATAGATAATAGATAAATAATTGTATTTTATTATTTTCTAACCATCTCCATTGATTAATATTGATCTCCTTTTGTGTGAATATATAATTTTGTCCTTTATGATCAATATATATGTCACAAATCACGCAATAGAAGTATCATGATAAGATTATAAAAGAAAAAATCATATCTACTAGCTTTAAATCATTTGTATGGTTGTTATTACAAAGGATCATCAACTATCATGAGGTGTATGCTATCAAATTATCATTTTCATGAGTTCAAAACCAAAGAAATTCATGGAAGCATCAATGTATATCACAAAACATTCTCCACTTTTGGGTAATTTGAGAACATGTGAAGTGATAATCCTTCTCTTTATCTCTTTAACAATTTCCTCATAATATTCCTTCCAAACATACTTTACCCCTTTCCTGGATAACATAATTAATAGGCTTGAAAATTGAGATACATTTCATATAAAATTCCTATAGTACCCTGTAAAGCCTTGAAATCTACTGTTTTTTGTGACAGTAGTTGGTGTAGGCCATTCCCAAATTACCTTGGTTTTTAAACAGTCTACAGAAATTTTCCCACATATGATCAAATGTCCCATGAAGATGACTTACTACATCATATAGTCACACTCTCTATACATGGTATACAACATATACTCCCTCAATGACCCCAACACAGGTCTTATATATTCTTCACGTAACTCTTTTCCCATGGACTATATGAGAATTTCATCAATATAAACTACCCCAAATTTGATAAGGTAATGTCTAAAGAATCTATTCAACAAATCAATGAATATTGTAGAGGGAATTAGTATGTCTGATGTGTATCACCAAAAAGATTTTTATATATAACTTGGATGGTAAGAAGTATTTTGGATATCTTCCTTCATCAACATTAGCTGACACTATCCAGAATAGAGATACACCTTTGACAAGTACCATGTTCCTCTCAACTGAATGACAAATTAGGAATCCTTAGAAGAGTATACCCACTTATTACAATGATCTTGATGAGTTACCAATCTTTGATGCACATCTTCATTTATCCAATAATCATCATAACAATGTGCATTGGATCACCCTAAGGTGATAGAATAGGGTTTATTTACCCATTTCCAAAATTATCTTGCGACTAAATCTTTAACTCCTCTAGTTGGATTGGATGAATCATACAGAGACATGTAGAGTAAGCAATTTCTATGGATGATGGTTATATTGAGATCTCTACCTCATGATCCAGATGAATTCCATGTAACTCTTAAGGAAATACATCACTATATTTCCACATGATGGCCATTTTCCCATGGAGGCTAACTTCTTTTGAATCGTCCATTTGGGCGAGGTATGCATCTTCACAGGGAATCATCTCCCACATTATTGAAGGAATTCTCAATGGAGATTCATGATATCCCATGAATTTGTAGTGGAGCATGGGATATTTCATAATAAATATATATATATATATCCTTTTCTTAATAGTTTATATGTTTTATACATAAATTGATCCATTCCATCCTAGGTATTGCATTAAATTCTACCAGGGAATTTTTTGGGTGATTTTCTGGATGAATTATACCACATATGTCAACTGGTTAAGATTCCAACCATTGGGATGAAATTATTGAACCAGTCACTGTTTTTTCATATATATCTACTTCATTTTTTTAGTTATTTGATTAAGTACTTATATAAATCATGTGATATTTAAAGGGATGCATAGAACCAAAATAAAATAATAAATTTTACATTTTTTAGTGAATAGGATATGTACCATGTGAGAAATAATTTTCTTTCTACACATCTATAGTAGTTATGGAATAACCTTCCCATGTTACTTTTTATTTGTTGGATGGTGAAGCTAATTACCATTGATAAATTGTGGTTTACTACACTTTCTTTCACAGTTCCCTTTCTCCATACAGTTGATGCATTGTACCACGGTTTATGCTCTCAATTCCTCCAACACAATTAATGAAAATTTCACATCTTCTTGATATTCATGATATTTGTGGAATTCTCTATAACATATGAATCATTTCCCCATCCCTTTGAGGCAGTTCCCATGAATCTTCTTCCCATATTTTTGACATTTATGTTGGGGAGATTTTTTCCACCATTAGCATTAGATTCTATAGCATGAAACCTAATATTTCATTTCATATCTATCTATACATGGGTCTATTATCCACGATAAATCTCAAATTTATTAGAACATCGTACAACCTAATACTAACTCCTATTGCCTTGATTTCTAATATCTTTTCAAATTTCTTGTTTTAAACAACTATAGAATCTATGAATTTTCCTATCAGTACTGACAACAAAACCTAATGCATACAATGCATCATTCAGAAATTTTCTTCATAAGTCATTATAGATTATCCTTCCATTTTCATCATCTCTATAAATTCCATATCCATATTAGTTCGATGAATTAGAGGGAAATACATATTAAATTATTATATTAATGATTTCCAACCCATCTCATCATTTTCTTCCATCAGTATGGTCTTGTTAAATAAATCCCACCATTGATATACCTCTATATTGAGATGATAAATAGAATGATTCACCTTATCCATTTCAAAATAGGTACTCCATGAAAATATCTTCACCAACGAGTAGACCAACTATTCTTCAACTACTGGAATGGAATATCCAATAATCATTAGTGGATGTTGCTGTATAAAACACTCAATAGCTAGTTGCTCACTGTTTGGAAAATTAATATGTTCAAGATTATTAATGTTGTGGTTCATAAATAGTGGAAAATGGGTATAAATCGCCCTAAAAATTTGAACTCCACATACAAAAGCATTGGGGATTCCATTTATGCAATCAGTGCAATGTCCCTCTCATTGTTTATTGGCCGAGTTTCTCCTAGATTACACAAAATTCTAAAATAAAAAATTATTGAACAAAATATTAGTCAAAAAGTCATGAATATATAATTTATAACATGTGAATTTTAATTATAATGGAATATCTAGTGTCATGCCTATTTTAAAATTTTCATATAGGGTAAATACTTATAATTAGTCTCATACTAATGTTTTTTACTATGGTTATCTAATCATAATTGTCAAATCAACAAAACGTTTCACTAATACCATCTATAGTGACCCTTCGTTTTCTTATAATAATATTTAATCGATTTAAAGAAAAACATAATAATGTAATGAAACATTAAGGATCCATATATTTAGTGTCTTGGGAGATCTGAAACCATATATAACTTTAAAAAAATATATTAACATTTATTTAATTCCTTCTTCTATAGATTCTTATAAACCCTTGAGATCTCCTTATTATAAGTAGTAACCTAAGAGTATACATCAAAATAGAAAGAGCTAAAATCCCTATAAATTAATTGATAATAACATGAAACAATATAAAGACCGGTGAGAATAATAATTATCATCATAACATAGGCATATGATCATAATCATTATAGGAATCAATAAGAGAGTACAAATAAAGTTGATATACATAAAAATGAAACATCTTGTATCAGTTCTCAAATACTACAAATATTTATGAAAAAATCTATAGTAGTTTTCATGAATATTTCACATTACTCATGGGGTTCAACACAACACCAAATGCATTGGATCACCGTATAATTATAGGTTCACTCGTCACATCATAATAGATAAATTGTTCTATATAATTCTGAGAGCATGGGTAACATCATATCATTTAAATTAGCATGATTTCCACATAGAACATATATAGATATATATAATTAACATAAATAACCTATTGAAAGGAATTTTTATCATCTCATTATTCAACATTCATATGCTTTTGGTTCCCAAATGAAAAAGGGGAATAAGCTAATTGATATAAGAATCATCAATCTTGAGTTACCTTGAAAAGGTATGTTTTAAAAGAAAAGATCTACTATAAAAACATTGCGTTGTCCAAAAAAACTAGTAGAAAAAATTAATATACCATAAAATATCTGAATGTTATGATGAAATTATTTTTGTGGTATAATCATACTGAATATGAATTGAATGATGGAAAACCCAAAGAATGATAGTTGGCTTAGAGAAATCATGTACATTTTATCCGAATGATTCCTTCATGTTAATATGATGTATAATAACTTTAGATTCAATAAATATAAGTTATTATACCACTAATACCTGACTTTGATTCATTATTGATTTATTATGTTCTTTTATAGTTCTTTTTATGAGCTATAGCATTTAATATCATTGTTTGGGAGTGTTCTATTTCATAGTTTTCATGATTGGTTCACTTGTATACGTTAATGTATGTTCATGTAAGGTGCAGATAGACATCCAAAATTATAAATATATTTTTTTAATGATATTTTATAATTTTAAATTTTATTATTATTTGGATTGTTATATACCATGAGGAATATTCACTAGATAACGTAAATGGTGATCGTTTATGGTTAATGAATGTAGATTTTGATAAAAAATAACATGTTTTTTATCATTTATTATGTTATATATAATCTATTTCTAGATCATTTTTTGCGCCAAAATATGGCCCGAAAGAAGGAACGAAAAAGGCAGATGGCGCGCTGCCTCGCAAAGCACCCCTGCGAAGCCCCGCTGCGAAGCGCCCCGACCATTGCGGCCTCGCGAAGCTCCGGAGGTGGTAATGCTCCGCGGACGCATTTGACGTTCACGAGCCGTCGTGAAGCTCCGGAGGCGGTACCCTCCGCGTACGACGTTGACGTTCGCGAGCCGCTGCAAAGCTCCTAAGGTTGTACCCTCCACGGACGACGTTGACGTTCGCGAGCGCGCCGCGAAGCACCGGAGGTGGCACGCAAGTTCTGCTTCGCGGCGCCCCTTCCCTATAAATACTGGACTCCCCCTGAGTCCTGTAGATGGACAATCCGACCATTCAGATTCTCCTCTCCCGAATCGCGAGGCACTCTTTGCCCCAGGAATCATGAGCTCCGCGAGGTACTTCTACTTCGCGAGACGCCTCTACCTTGTCTTGTTTTGAGCCCCCCTTCCGAGAGGGATGCCCTTCGCGAAGCCCAAGGGCATTCACGAAGGAAGGGGATTCCCAAGGGAACCCGGGCAGCCGCAGAGCGTTTATGCTTCGCGAAACCCCCAACCCATGCTATTGATCCCTATTCTAAGGTAGGATCGCTACACATCGTGAAGCACACTGCTTCGTAGGACCCTGCTTCGCGAGTCACCTCTTCTTCGCGAGGCAGTGCTCCGCGATCACTGTTCCACTTCGCGAAGCACCTTCCACCCACACCTATTCCCCATGCTGAGGCCAAGGCACTTCACTTTGCGAAGTAAACTCCTTTTCTTAGCGATTCCTCTTCCCGTGCGACCCTTTAGGCTTGCACGATGTGATTTCAAAGTCCCATGTACAAAACCACCTGTAGCGTTGCTTTGCCTAATGCTTATTCGCATAGGCACGCTAACGGTTATTGCTTCTTCGCATAGCCACGCTAACGTGGACCCCTTGATGGTTCGTTCCACGACCCCCCTTCACTGTGGCCTTACTAGTACCTTCCCTTCCCCAAGGACCAGAGGGTACAAGTTATGTAAGTCCTAGGGGTGTGGAGTGAACCCACCTCTTCCGAGCTGCAGGACGTTAAACTGCCAAGAACCATGTCCTCAACACATGACGTTAAACTGTAACCTGACCTCATGCCTCTCACGAAGGGTCCCCCCAGCTCGAACATTCATTACACCACTCGTCCCCACGGGAATGGAATCACCCATCCACAAGGGATGATATCCTCCTTATTGGAGTGGTGTATGTTCATGGGAGAAGGGAGACCCTACTTCCCCAACGGATGGCTGCACCTCTGTATCTCCGTACTTTCCCACTATCAAGGTCAATGGAGGGCGTGATAGGGAACGAGGCACCTCCCATCAGTGGACCAAGGTCCATCTTTCCCTCTCTTTGTCGCACCATGGGCCTCCATCCTGGAGTAAGTCCCAGCACCAATGGCCGCCTAATGCGTAAGCCCCTCTTCGCTTCTCACGGACGCATCCTTCGCGATGTGATCGTCAAGTCTTTGCAACCTCTTGTTTATCACACCGAGCATGGCTCACGTGGGCTTAGAGTGAGCACCGACCCTGACCCCCATCCCCTAGTGAACTATGAGGACTTTGATCCATTTCAAGGCATGGTACGTAGGAAGCCTCCATGAGGTTCAAGCCCACTCGTCATCTATTCACGTCGGTTCCCATTCCTGTCCAGCACGACGTTAAACTGCATTCTGGTCCAATGGCAAGCTGTTGCGACTCATCCCAGTGAAATACGAGGACTTTGATCCATGTCAAGGCATGGTACGTAGGAAGCATCCCTGAGGTTCAAGCCCACCCGTCATCTATTCACGTCGGATCCCATCCCCATCCAGCAAGACGTTAAACTGCATTCCGATCCAATGGCAAGCCGTTGCGACCCATCCAAGCGAACTACAAGGACTTTGATCCATGTCAAGGCATGGTACATAAGAAGTATCCATGAGGTTCAAGCCACATTGCTCGGTTGCTCATTCACGCCGAGTTTCGCCCTCTTCCAGCACGACATTAAACTGTATGCCCCTCCCTTTGTCCTGCATGTCATTAAACTGCACACCCATTCCCACATGAACTACGAGGTCTTTGATCCATGTCAAGGCATTGTACGTAGGAAGCCTTCCAAAGGTTCAAGCCCACCACTCATTGGTCCAAGGTCCACTTTCACGTCAGTTCGCCGACAAAGCCCCATTTGAACAACGAGGTCTTTGATCCATGTCATGGCGTGGTACGTAGGAAGCCTCCACGAGGTTCAAGCCCACCCATCATCCAATGCATGTTGTGTTCTACCTACGTCCAGCATGAAGTTAAACTGCAATTCCATCCCGACGGCAAGCCGTTGTGACTAACCCAAACTACGAGGTCTTTGATCCATGTCAAGGCATTGTACGTAGGAAGCCTCTACGAGGTTCAAACCCACCATCTAGTCATTCCGACCTCATTTACATCAGTTCACCCCCGTCCCGCATGACGTTAAATTGTATTCCCCAATCCAAACTATGAGGTCTTTGATCCAAGTAAAGGAATGGTACGTAGGAAGCCTCCCCGAGATTCAAGCCCAATAATCATTGGCCCAAACCATCTCCTAGTCGGTGTACCAGGCCCCCATTTTCAAGCCCATTTCCCATTGGACCAAGGTCCCTCATTTACGTCGGTTCACTGACACCCACTGCCTGTCGTTTATTCACGTCAGGGTTCACTATCATCCCGCATGATGTTAAACTGTATTCCATCAATCCTTTGAACTACGAGGACTTTGATCCATTTCAATGCATGGTACGTAGGAAACCTCCCCAAGGTTCAAGCCCACCATTAGTGGACCTACGAGTCTACATTCACGTCGGTTCACCGATGAAACCCTTTGAACTACGGGGTCTTTGATCCATGTCAAGGCATGGTACGTAGGAAGCCTTCTAGAGGCTCAAGCCCACCACTCATTGGACCAAGGTCCACCCTCACGTCGGTACGCTGACGATGCCCATCGGACCAAGGTCCACCTTCACGTTGGTTCGCCGACGACATTCATCGGGGCAAGGTCCAACTTCACGTCGGTTTACCGGCACCATCCTGAACTACGCAGACTTTGATTCCCTTCCATGGGGATACGTAGGAGGCCTCTTCGAGGTTCAAGCCCAACTTCACTGTTGCCCCTGCGATGGTCCCATTTCATTCCCCCTCTACTTCATTCATCCACCTACAGCCCATCCTGATTCTCGCCCAGACCATCATATCCCGGTGAGGCCATGTCGGTACGCTCTTCTTCAAAGCCGCCCATGGGCTGGCCCCGGTATCGACATCCCTTCAAGGAGAATCCCTCGATCCGGTCTATCCTAGCTAATGCTCTGGTTGGGTTGATCCGTCTCCTCTAGACATTAAACTCGCGGCATAACCTGTGTTAAACACGGGAAGCTGAGGAAAACCTCAGATATGTGTCTATGACAAATAATTCCCCATGCTCGATGTGGGATGCCTCGGGCTTCCATGCCCTCGAGAAGCCTTGTGACCAGGAATAACAGACAGACATGCCAGGTTCCCCAGCATCCAGACACGCTACTGATGCCTCAACGTGACTACTCCCCCGACTGATGGTTGCTGCCCTGACCGGACCCTATGGAATGTCCCGACAGAAGCAGTGTAATTAACCAGCGTCCATGGAAACATAGCATTGGGATGAGTTTCACGAACAACGTGTTAAATCTATGAGGGAGACCCGGACTAGGTGACGAGTTCTCAGGAGAAATCCACAGGAGGAAGAACCGACATCCCATCATCCCGTTTCGATCAAGGAGCAGACGTACCTGAATAAGGAGTGAATGCCTCCCGCCTTTGGAAAGCAGGAATGCAGGGCAACAAAGAGCCACGCGTCCTCCTCCGCAGATGTAGCGGATGCGCGCGCGCGCCCCAGCGAAAGCGTCGGAAACAGAAATGCTGAACCCGACGTGAAGGCCTTTTCCTCAATATGGATATTAGTAGCATTTGAGACACCAGTAGATTGACGTGTCACAGGATCCAGATATCCGGCGCCTGGTCCCGCCAAGCAAATAGCGGGCCTGTCGTGAAACTCGCCGGAAGTCGGGGTAGTAGAATGTGGGGCACTCTGTTCTGCAGCGTGTTGGCGTGGATCCTTCTTACAGACGTGGAGAATAGAAGGACGTTGGGGCACTGGCTATCAATCCTTTTCCTCTCAGTACTGATGAGTTGATCCCTTCGTTTCTCAGGAACTAGGTTGCTGTTACAGAGACGCGATCATCGTCCACTCCTCTCCCACGCAGGGGCAGGGGAAACACCACCACGACCACCCCCTGTTGCACCGCTATCGCCAGGACGGCCGCCACATCGTGGAATACGGGGCGCCCACATCCCCTTTCCCCATCAGAGTTCATCCAGCGAATGGTGATCAACAACCTCGTGCGCATGTACGAGGAAGAAGGGGTCATCCCAACTCGGGATATGGCCCGCCTGGTCCTAGAGGCCTCCAGGCCCTACCATCAACGCCGCCCAAACAGGATGCGCAGGGAGCCCCTGCTCCCCACCCCAACGTTCAACTGTTTTGGGAGCCTGTCTCCGGAACGCCTTGATGACTCCTCGCCTTATGCTGAAGAGGCGGGCGCCGTCTAGATCAGCCCGCTCAGGGTCCCGACCCAAGGGCTCTAGGAGTTAGCTCCCGCTCGGCCGCATCAGCACCACCCTCCAGCCCCGCAGGAAGAGCAGGCGGGCTACATCCCCACACCACCTGCACCAGCTCGCCTGACCCGACGTCAGCGCCGGGCCTGGGATGAGGACGCTCGCCTAGGTGCGTCAACGTTGACAGCTACAGTTTCCTGAGCCACCGCCGACGTGCATCGTGAAGCCCCTGCATACACTGAGCAGGGGCACTCCTTCACCCAACCAGGATCGAGACCCAAACCGCCCCACGGGCAGGCTGGGCTGACTCTCCGGGTTGCAGGCCCAAGTGGTGATCGCCGCGAACTAACCTGCGGTAATGTCACCCTACACGGAGGTCCTCCCCATACCACTACTCCATAGAGCGTGGGCCTTCCCCGCTCCGAACTTTGTCGTGGAGGAATGCCTCGTGCTACCCCCATTTCGAAGGAAGACCTGCCCCGCGGCAGTGACGCTCAGCGCAGAAACCTTTCCCGCACCCACTATACAGGGTATGGAGTCCATCCTCCTTCCCCCGGCCGCCAACCTGAAGGCACCGTCCATCCGACCCTTCTCCAACGTGGGGGCCCTCCTTACGTCCTCTCTGCAACTGGCGAAGGTCCTCCTCGCCCCAGCAACTCGAGGAGTGAAGGCCAGCCTCACTCCACTCGCATCGACCATGGAGGTCCTCCCCATGCTCCTGCCAATTCCAACAGAGGCCCTGCCTACATGGGTGATGTTCATGGAGGTCCTCCCCATGTACCCTTCGACATTTTCCCCAGTGCCCCTCGCACCCCGGCTGTCTCGAGTGGGGGCCCTCTCCGCCACGACGCCAGAACCTCCCCGAGGCTGCCTGATAGGGGTCAACCCTGTCCCGAAGAGCCACCCAGGGGCAGGAGAGCGGGTCGTCGCCTCCACAAGAAGAACCATGGGAAGGCCCAGGTGGAGATCAAACCTGCCCGCTTCTCCGACTCGGAAGCGAAATGCGATTCAGCGATGTAACCTTCTCCCCACTCCTATGTATCAAGGACTGGGGCAGGAACCAGACGCGTTAGCCTCATTCTCCCGGAATTTGAGGTCCACCAGATTCCCATCTCCCTCCGCAGGTAAATCCAAGTGGAAGAAATCTTGGGAATTCCGCAGGTCTCGACTGCGCAACCACCGCCTTTGTCACCAGAAGCACCCTCTACCTCTACCAGTGATCACGGAGAGTTATTTTGGAGGCCAACGACGGTATAGAGACGACACGACTTGTCGCCGGTAGCCGCGGATCCTGTTCCAGAAGCTGTGGTTATCAGCCCGTCGTATCGTGACATCATGGCCAGGTCACCTCACTCTTCAGTGGATGGCCCGGAATTCGGCGGCCAGTCAGCTCATTCACCGTATTCTCCACCACCGAGCTTACTATCCCAGAGGTCCGCCTCGGTACCGCTACCGGTCCCTCAGCCGCCCCCGGTTGATGAGTGGGGCAACACAGGGCCAGACCCTGAGTCCAAGCCTAGGAGCGTCTGGAGTATTGTTGCATTGGATTACTTCTCAAAAAAGTTCTGGCTGACGGCGGCGCTGAATTTTTGCATACCGGAGTCTCTTACCCCTGAAGAAGTGGGGTGCTTTTGCCGATCCCTATGGGCGACGCACTTCCGCCTCCATTACGAACGGGTGGTGTACCCCAGAAGTCGAGAGCACTTCGAAGAAATTGGCGAGTAGTGCTTCCTAGTCGATGCGGCCGCACTCCTTGTGGCCCAGCACCCTGAGTCGCCAGGCAGCCAGAGCGCCCTTCAACGAAAATGCGTTCAGAGTGTTAAAGCACTCTGCAGAATCGTCAGGGAAGCCACCCCCCTTGTGAATGTCTGTGTTTGGGGACACTATGCCACTCTCCTCTTCGACCATATCCGACAGTAGCCCGATTCTCTATGCGACATCAAGGACATGCCCTCGAGAGGGGCCGCGGTCCACATGGCTGACGTCGTAGACAAGGAGGATGAGCTTTAATTACTTGATGGAGAATTACCCCTCGAGGGCGTACTGCCACAGCTGGACCCATCAGGGAGAGTTACCTGTCAGCAGAGGAACCTGCTAGGCCTCCCTGTGCCCACCGAGTCACTGGTACTCGGTCGAAACACTGGTAACGGTAAGGAGCACGTCGGAGCTGTCAAGCACTCTGACCCGTCTGCCTCTACGCAGAAGACGAGAGAGGATCCTGAGAAGGCCACATTATTCCAGCAGCTTGCTGAGCAGGAGAGGATGGTTGACGAACTCTTGGGTGAGTGCGTCGTAGAGCAGTGACCCGACTATGGTTATCCCAGGCCGGGGCAGCAGGGGAAGGAACAATTTCCCCACTGTGAGATGCCTCCGAGCCACCCTGATCATGATACTGCCACAGATAGGGCAGAAGCCGGAATGTATGTCAAGAGGGCGCGATACGTCTCGCCAAATCCCCCCGAGCGACGGTGCAATCTGAAGAATCTAGTCCGGGTTCCCCCAGTCGCCCCGTGGGTCATCTAGCCAGTGGACCCACGAGCGGCCGAAGCCGTCTACCGTGTTGAAGAACCTGGAAATGCACTTGTGGTTAGGGATCCCTACCAAGACAGGTACCCCCACCTGGATGATCTTATTGCGTCACTCACATCCCGCCTTGAAGCGTTATAAATGTGACGGGTGGCGGTCCCACCGGATGGCAAGGTGTATCCCGCGTGGGTAGATGATATGCCCGCACCTCTGGGTTTTGGGAACCCCACATTCTCACCCTTCAACGTGACATGGGACCCGCCCCAGCACTTGGATCATTTCTTTTCTAGGTGTGGCCCCATGCTGGGGACCCCAGCTCAGCAAGAAGCCGCCAAACTCCGATGATTTGTACAGACATTGGATGGTCTGGCATTCATCTGGTACCTCTAGCTCCCTATCGGATCGGTGACTAGTTGGGAGGATCTTCGCTGGAAGTTCTTATACCAGTTCAGCTCTACCATGTAAAAAGAACAGCATTGCGGACCTCTTCAAGTGCAAGCAGAGGCCTGATGAGCGAGTCGCAGATTTCATCGCCCGGTGGAAGGGACATACGTATTCCCTCGATATGCCACTGACTGAGGAACGATTACTGACGATGTGTGTCAGGAACGTCAAGATAGAGCTGGTACCCTACCTGATCACACAGAACTACCCTGTGGGTTTAGAGATTTCTCAGATAAGGCTCAGTGCCTCGAGGAAGCCCTGCAACAGGATAGTCAGGCAAGTTTGTTGCCCCCTATAATCCCAACCAGGAGGACTTCTAGGGCTGAACCCGCCACGGTGGCCCAAATAGAAGTCCTGAGGTAGCTGTAGTTACTGCCGGCGGCACCAGCTCCACATCCCCGCAGAGGTCCTCCACCTCAAGCACAGGTTCCTGCCCAGCAGCGACCGCCTCAGAACCGACAGGTTCCCCCGCGCAATGCGCCACAGCCACCTAGGCGAGACAATCAGGCGCCGCCTCCCCGGCAGGCTCCTCCGGCCCCTCGTCAGGGCCAGGCCCCCAGGTCCCCCTATCCGGAAAGAAGTTACCCGACTTATTCATTCAAGGAAAATCATGTCCCTGGCAACTTCCGAAGTGCTCTAGAACATGGGATTGTGCGTCTTCTTTAGTGCAGAATGCCAGCAGAGGCGAATCTCACCAATCAACCCAACTACTGCCCTTATCATCGGATCCTGGGGCACACCCTCAAGAATTGCTATGTGTTTAAAGAATGGATTCAAGACCCGGTCAACAAAAACATAGTCAAGTTGGCCCCAACACCAGCGTAAGTGGCAGGTGTCTTTGTAGGATCAGAGATTGGCAGCGACAGCGAAGGCGAGTGGCAGCCGGTCCCCAGCCGCGAATCCCGGAAATACGACGACTGGATGGCTCGAAAAACCGTTATTCGTGCCCAAGGTATCATCCAGGCGCGCCTGAAGCAACCGTAACCTTCAAAAGATGTAGTCGGTGCCTCCGCATCGTCTTCACAGTTGACCTCTTCCCAAAAGGGCATGAATCGATGATGCAAGAAGAAGAAACGCGCACCGCCAGTGCCGTCGTCATCCCGCACTCTCGGTGACTTTATGACCCCTGAAATGGGGATTCCTCCCAGTATCCGCCCAGCGGTGGATGACTCCTCGAGTGACAGACAGGGGTACGCTTTGGTTAACACCGTGGAGATGGTAAAGCTCTATATGACTCCTGACGAGGGGGGCGCCAGGCAAACCTCCCCAACGTTTCAGTTGACGTCAACATTAGCGAAATCGCAACCACGCCGGTCATTGAGGTACATCAGCAGGAACTTTTGGCCAAGCCATGCACGCTACTGAGACCAGGCAGCAGGTTCAATGCAGATCTCAACACGTGCAGCCCCATCTAACGCCCTCAGCTCTACCTCGACCACTGTTCGTGCTACTGGATCGGGGGGAGCTGCCTCGTTCGTATCACAGTCAGTCTTGCCCGGCTACAGGTCAGCCTCCGTTGTTCGATCCTAGTTCGACGACTACTCTCAAGGCTTCTACTAGTAGGCAGCAAGATGTACCCAGTACTAGTCGATCGCCGGTTCAACCAGCAGGACCCGCTATGCCTCCAAATGTCGAACGACCTCCTGTAAGCAGAGGATCACGTTTGGAACGAAAGTATGATGTCCTGAAGCACCTGGACGACATTCCGGCGAGGCTCTCCATCCTTGAGTCCCTTCGCCTGTCATCTGAAATGCGCGAGGCACTTTCTGAGGCCCTAAGGAGCCCCCTCCAGTTTGAGATGGAAGTAGCAGCTGCAGAAGCCTCCCATAACGAGACAATTGAAAACGCCGAATGTAAGGTGGTTATCTCGTTTTCCGGTGAAGATGAGGACCCTCCTATATAGGGGCACATTCACCCGCTGTACATCACTGGACACTTCAATGGTGTGGATGTCCGCTGCTGCCTCATTGACACAGGTTCCTGAATAAATCTAGTTCCGACCCGGACGTTGCGAAAGATGGGTCTGTCTGAAGGTGATTTAACTCCCTCTGACCTTAGAATCCAGGGTTACGAGAGGACCGAGAAAACCCAAGTCGGAATGATACACCTGATGACTCAGTTCAGTGGCTTAATTGCCAGCACCATGTTCATGGCCGTCTCTCAGGACACCGCCTACAACGCATTGATTGGTAGGACATGGCTCCATCAGCATGCATCGGTCCCTTCGTCGTATCACCAGTGCCTCAAGTACTCGCTCAATGGTCGAGTAGGCATGCTCCAACAAGACGCGTACCCTTTCGCTTCATGTGAGGCTCGCTACCTGGATGCGGGTTATTACAAAAGTAAGGATAAGAAAATCCTAGTAAGTGAGGATGAACCTGCCCCGGTCACAAGTGATCCCTGGCCAAGCATGGATGACGCCTACATCATCCTGATCCACAGGTTGGAGGCCACGACCCCCGACATGGGGAAATGTTTTGTTTATTTCGGTACACAAGGAAGGCATGTTCCCGTGTCCAAGTGACGGCGGAAAATCACCTCGTACTCCGACATCAACCAGGCTCAGGTGATCCCGGAACCTCCCACCCCTGTACGGTACCGGGACATCAAGCTTATGACGATGGAGGTGCGCCATACGTGTCTCTTCCGCTGGGCTGGAATCAACCGACTCAGGCCAACACGTCACCACTACTTTGATATCATCAAAGGTGGCCCTTTAGGCCGAAGGCAAGATGGGATAGGGTCGACTGCCTTCATTGCTATAGTTTCAATGGTAAGTGAGTCTCCTGATGTGATGACCGCTGGTGCCCAAGCCAGCACCAACTGCCCCTCGGGTTTTGATAGCCCAAAATTATCTCCTGTCGTGGGAAGTCCCCCCACGGGTGGGGAGGAAGACCTGGAGGATGCTCCGCCCGCCTTTGAAGAAGGCGTCTCTACCACAGTTGATGAACTGGTACAGGTGAACCTTGGTAGCGAGGCAGATCCGAGACCCACATTGATCAGTGCAGCCATGTCCCTCGAGGAGCGGCAGCAGTACGTAGTCTTCCTCAAACAGAACTATGATGTGTTTGCCTGGAGTTACAATGAGATGCCAGGGCTAGATCCCTAGGTGGCCGTTCACCTTCTTGGCCTCCCGAAAAAACATCATGGGTTTAAGCAGCCTCCCAAGAAGATGCACCCTTCTCATGGTGCTATGGTTTAGGCCTAATTTGAAAAGCTAATCAAAGCCAACTTCATTAAGGAGGTCCAGTACCCCAAGTGGCTTGCCAACATTGTGCCAGTCAGGAAGAAGAATGGGTAGATTAGAGTTTTCATCGACTTCCCCGATCTTATTCGCCACTTACCAAAGGATGACTTCCCACTCCCGGTGACGAAATTATTAATTGACTCCACGGCCGGGTTCCAGGCTCTCTCTTTCATGGATGGGTATTCTGGGTTCAACCAGATCAGGATGGCCCCCGAAGACGAGGAGTCCACTACCTTCATGGCTCCCCAAGGTACCTTTTGCTACCAGGTAATGCCATTCAGTTTGAAAAATGCAGGTGCCACTTATCAGAGGGCCATGCATCGCATATTCAAACTGATCCTCGGGACATTGGTGGAATGCTACGTGGATGACCTCGTAGTCAAATCATGTCAACACCAGGACCATCTAGAAGACCTTGAGAAATTGTTCGGTTTCCTCCGTTCCCGTCACCTGAAGATGAACCCGCTGAAGTGTGCCTTCAGGGTCACCTCTGGGAAGTTTCTGGGTTTTGTTGTCAGATACCGAGGTATCGAGATCGACCCAGAGAAGATCAAGGCCATCGGCCAAATGCCTTCCCCGAGCAACATTCGGGTGCTTCGAGGCCTTCAAGGCCACAAAGCCTATCTATGCCGATTAATCGCGAATCTGGCCAGCAAGTGTAAGCCCTTTTCCCGGATCATGAATAAGGGCACCACATACGAATGGGATGAGGAGTGTCGGACCGCCTTCGAGGAAATCAAGCAGTATCTGCTCCAACCTCCGGTCTTGATGCCACCCGTCTCCGGAAAGCCACTGGTCCTTTATGTGACCGCCTTGTAAAAATCCATCAGTGCGCTGCTCGCCCAGAAGAATAACGAAGGTACTGAGAACAGTCTCTACTGTATCAGCCGCATGCTTCTCGATACGGAGGTCAGATACTCCCCTATTTAAAATATCTTCTTTGCGCTCGTCTTCGCCATGCAGAAGTTGCGACATTACCTGCAGCACCATGAGGTGAAATTGGTCTCCCGGGAAGACCCACTGAAGTACATCCAAAACCACCCCATGCTTACTAGCCGACTAGCATAGTGGGCAGTGATTCTCCAGCAGTTTGATATCAGGTTTGTACCTCAGAAGTCCATTAAGGGACAGGCATTGGCAGACTTTTTAGCTGCCCATCCAACCTCCGCAGATCAATCCCTAGACCTGGATTTCCCTGATGAGATGATCCTCTTAGTCGATCATGTTGTCCCGTGTTGGCAAATTCATTTCGACGACACCTCCCGGAGCCCCACCGGTAGGAGGCTCAATGATCCCAAGCTCAACAGAGTGGGCCTGGGTATTGTCTTCATTCCCCCGGCACAAGCCATCCTGCCATACTCATTCCTGTTGTTAGAAGGCTATACGAACAACGAGGTAGATCACCAAGCTCTCATCACAGGCCTCGAGTTGTCCCTTGAGATCCATGTGCCCCATCTACATGTGAAGGGAGATTCCGAGCTGGTAATCAAACAGGTTAATGGCGACTACGTTGTCAGGAAGCCGGAGCTCACACCGTTGCTGGAGTACACCCTCCGCCTAATGGCCCAGTTCTCTTCTCGACCAGAGGTTACCCATGTCCCACGGTCGCAGAATGGCCAAGCAGACGCCCTGGCCGGCTTGACCGCATCGCTCGCAGAACCCGGGCAAGATAATTTGATCATACATGTGGCACACCGGAGAGTCATTGCCCTCGTCACCCAAGAGGACAATGAGGGCCTGCGATTAAGTCATCTCACTGCCGGACCCTCCACGTCAGGGGTCTCGGGTTCGTCAGACGCAGTGGTTGAAGCCACTCCCGACTGGAGAGAACCTTTTGTCGAGTATCTCCAAAATGGCCGCCTCCCGGACGATCGGGCCGAGCGCGAGCGAATTCGACGTCGCGCACTGCAATTTACCGTCCAGAGCGGCCCTAGTCTTGAACAAATCCTTTATAAGAGGAGTTTCGATGGTGTCCTCCTCCGTTGCATCCAAGGTGTAGAGATACCTCAAGTTATACAAGAGGTTCACGCCGGTTCTTGTGGCGCCCATCAAGCTGGGCCGAAGCTGTCCCATCAAATCCGGAGGTCAGTGTACATTTGGCCCTCTATGATCCACAATTGTATTGGGTATGCCAAGAGATGCCACGCATGCCAAGTTCACGCCAACTTCCTGCATCGGCTGCCAGAGCCCCTCCACCCCACCAAGTACTCTTGGACATTTGCAGTATGGGGGCTTGATGTAATGGGACCATATCCACCGGCAACAACCCACCAGTGTAGGTTCATCCTGACTGCTACAGATTTCTTCTCCAAGTGGGCAGAGGCAGTTCCGCTCAAAGAGGTCAAGGCTTGTTCCATCGTTGACTTTGTGAGCTCCAATATTATCCACCGGTTAGGAGTCCCTCACGTCGTCCTCAACGATAACGGCACCAACTTCCGAGAGGATGAACTAATGATATTATACGCCAAGTACGACATCCGGTCGAACCATACCTCCCGCTATTACGCGCAGGCAAATGGACATATCGAGGCGTTCAACAAGACCCTCTCTAACATTCTGCAGAAGATGGTTGGTCAGAACAAGAAAAGTTGGCCGGAAAAGATCCCCAAATCCCTCTGGGCTTACCGGGCGACGACTCGCAACTCTACCCAGGTGACCCCATATTCCTTGGTGTATGGAGCTGATGTCGTCCTACCCATTGAGATCTAGATGCAATCGTTACGCACTGTAGTTTATGATCACCAGACATCAGATGAGGTAGCCGAGATCTGTCTAGCTGAATTTGAAGCACTGGACGAGAACCAGCTTCATGCCCTACACAATCTGGAAAGGCATCAGGATAAGATAGTGAGGGCCTTCAACCAGAAGGTTCGTCTCCGTTCTTTTCAACAGGGCGACCTGGTACTGGCCCTTCGTTCACCAATGAATCCCGGAAGGAAACCGCCCAAATTAGAACCCAAATGGGAAGGGCCTTATATCATCCATAAGTTTTACCCCAATGGAGAATACTCCTTGGTGACCACAGATGGAGAGCGTATAACCCCACCCACCAATTCCAAATTCCACAAATGATACTTTGCATAAGGAAAAAATGTCATGCACGACCCTAAACTGCAAAATGGTCCCGCATGACCTTAAACTGCATCTTCGTCCAGCAAGACGATAAAATGTAAAATGGTCCCGCATGACCTTGAACTTCACATTATGGTCCAACATGACTCTAAAATGTAAAGTCCTGCACGACCATAAACTGCATCTTCATCCAGCAAGACGTTAAACTGCAAGCCAGTCAGGCCTTCCTGACCGAGGCTCAGCCTCAGGCCCCTTGGCCTCCTCGGGTCCCTGACCCTCGTCCACACTACAAGACGTTAAACTGCAAGCCAGTCAGGCCTTCCTGACCGAGGCTCAGCCTCAGGCCCCTTGGCCTCCTCGGGTCCCCGACCATCGTCCTCACTGCAAGACGTTAAACTGCAAGCCACTCAGGCCTTCCTGACCGAGTCTCAGCCTCAGGACCCTTGGCCTCCTTGGGCCCCTGGCCCCCCGTCTTCACCACGAGATGTTAAACTGCAAGCTGGTCAGGTCTCCCTGACCTCGGTCCAGCCCCAGGCCCCTTGTTTTTTTTCTTTTCCCCGATCCAACCTCTTGCGGGATTGTATGGTATGGTGTAGGACTACGTCCTCATTCACGTCGGATTACTTGTCGTACCGTACATATCCCCAAATGAGGTGCTTCTCATCGTCCCGCATGACGATAAACTGCATTTCTAGAACTACATGTGGCTTGATTCCCATCTTCATGGGATACGTAGGAACGCTCGGACGCCTCGTCTTGATCCCAACCCCAAGCTTTTCTCTTCCGCTATTCCCCCAGGGAATAGTTTCCTTGGAGGATCTTTGTGTAGAAGGGAGTAAGCTTCCTTAGCCCCGCTCATACAACCCCGCTCACATAAGGATTATAAGGGTCGCACCATGTGCCCACTCCTGTTCTTCTATCCTCCCACGTCCTCACCACATGACACTAAACTGCATGGCCTTCAAGAACTACGTATGGCTTGATTCTCATCCTCATGAGATACGTAGGAACACCCAGGCATTTCGTCAGTTGGCCCATCCCAAAAGCCAAAATCTTCCCCTCGGGTCAAGGCATGGCAGGGTACACACATGTGCCCCAACTCACATCGAGCAAGCCTCGACCCGGCTGCACATCCCCCTGGAGATGTTTGCCTCTTTCATGGATTGATACAGCTATGATTCACCCACTCTTTGACTGGGATTCCATCATTTTTTGCACACCCAGAGGGATCCCCAAGAACGGCCTGGATACTACGCCTAAGGGCTCTCCTACCGATACAGGCCAATGCCCCTGAGGGTTTTCAAGCAACAAGCCGATACAAGTCCAGCGTTGTGAATTTGGTCAGCGGTCGACGCTCATTTTTTGCTCCCATAACGGGTCACCATAGGAACACTGTGTTTCGAACATGTTCAACAGTGTCCTGGATCTTCGGGTCCACCCCGAGATGTCCCAGACATCGAGTGCAGTGATTCATTCTGCCCCATCCCGAGGTGACAAACATCCCCCCGGGTGGTGCTAGCGATCAGGCCCACGGCCTCGATTCCCCGTAGGGGTGTACGGTGTGGTGTGGGACTAAGTCCTCATTCAGGTCGGGATCATGTACCATGCCGTACGCCTTCCCTTCCGAGGCTCAGCCTCAGGCCCCTTGGCCTCCTTGGGTCCCCGACCCCCGTCCGCATGTAATACGTTAAACTGCAGACCCGTCAGGCCTTCCTGACTGATGCCTGACCTTAGGCCCCCTGGCCTTCTCGGGCCCCTTCGCCCAACTTCTTACCCGGAGTGTACGGTGTGGTGTGGGACTACGTCCTCATTCACGTCGGGATCATGTACCATGTCGTACGCCTCCCCTTACGAGGCCCAGCCTCAGGCCCCTTGGCCTCCTCGGGTCCCCGACCCTCGTCCTCATTGCAAGACGTTAAACTACAAGCAGGTCAGGCCTTCCTGACCAATGCCTAACCATCAGGCCCCTTAGCCTTTCTGGGCCACGGCCCAAGTCCTCTCTTATAGGAGTGTACGGTGTGGTGTGGGACTACGTCCTCATTCACGTCAGCTTCTCCGCCATAATGCATACCTCCCTTGATTAAGGGTATATTACTCCCCTTCTCGTCCAGTATGGCGTTAAACAACATTTGGAGAACTATGTCTGGATTGATTCCCATTCTCATGGGATACGTAGGACCACCTGAATGTCAATGATTCGGGTCCATCCCCATCTCTCCGGAATCTTCATCCCATCTTGGCCCCTTGGCCTACCCTTCATCCATGAGCGGATTATATGGTGTGGTGTGGGATTATGTCCTAATTCGCGTCGGTCTCGTAATGACCACGCCGTATACCTCTCCCTACTGAGCTGTTTCATCAATCCCTTTTCGGCGGTTCACCAATGTTCCTAAGAGTACTCTGGTTTATTACCTGGAACGCCAAGCTTTACTCGGACACGTCCGCACCCGCTTTCCAGGATTTGTGTATCCATGCATTCGAGCATTCCTCATCTTTCACGCCTAGAGGGACCCCTAAGAACGGCCTGGATACTACGCCCAATGGCTCTCCTACCATTATAGGACAACTCCCCTGAGGGTTTCAGACAACAAATCGATAAAATCTCGCGTTGCGAATAGGGTCAGCGGTCGATGCTCGTTTGTTGTTCCCACCTCAGGCTAACATGATATGGACGCTGTGTTTCCACCACGGTTAACAGTTTCCCTCTATCGCCACACCAACCCATTAATCCCAAAATGTCGGGTACACGATTCACACCCTTCTTCACTTCATCATGTCTATGTAGGGTCTCGGAACTCTTGGTACTTTTCCTCTGTGCACGTCCGCGTGTTGGGGGAAGAAGTTGCATCAACGGTGTCCTTCGTAACTCTCTGTCGACACCCCTTTGATGGATGCCCCAAGTATTGCAATGAGGATACCCCCCTTGTTTCCCACACCGAGTTTATCTCACGTGGGCTTAGGAATCGAGTTGACATCTGTGCTTACTCGGGAGTTGTCACCATCTCCGGTCCGAGCTCTAAGACCATAAACTAAGATTCTCATCTGGAACTACGTTCACATTGATTCCTATCTTGATAGGATACGTAGGAATGCCCAGACCCCTTGTCTTTGGGTCCATCATGAGTTCAGCTAATTTTCCTCTCGGGTTCTGCCAAAGGGACCCCGACCATGGGACCGCGTGGCGTAGTGTAGGACTACATCCTCATTCACCTCGGGTTTGCAATAGCTGCACCACGCGCACCCTGTTCTGACAGTCAGCCCTCCAATTCCTTGTCCCGCATGATGTTAAAAGGCACCGTTCAGAACTACATATGTCTTGATTCCCATCCTCATCGGATAGGTAGGACCACCTGAATGTCAAAGATTCGGGTCCAGCCCCACCTCTTAGTGATCTAATGATCTCCCGGTCACCTAGGACACTTGGTCTATCCCTCTCCAGGAGGGGGATATGTACGTATGATACAAGGTTTTGGGCACCGTTCCCCCTTCCCCCGGGAACCCGCTATATCTTGGTTACCCTCAAGTTGAGTCTCTTGACCCCTTGCAGAGGTTCACCCATGTGTTAAGAGTACTCTGGTCTAGGTCCAAGAGTGTCAGATTCAACTTGATCAAGTCCCTTCCACTTGTCAAGCTTCGTGTTCCCCTCCATTCAGGCTTCCATCACCTTTCACACTTGGAGGGACCCCCATGAATGGCCTGGATACAATGCCCAAGGGATCTCCTACCATTACTGGCCAACACCCCTGAGGGTTTTGGACAACAAATCGATAAAATCCCGCGTTGCGAATACGGTCAGCGGTCGATGCTCATTTGTTTGTCCCCATTACAGGCTAACGCGACGTGATGCTGTGTTTCGAACTTGGTCAGCAGTAATCCTATGTCATCACGCCAGCCCCTTTGGTCCTCGAATGTTAGTTGCATGATTCACATAATTTTCCACCCCATCATGTCCAGGTGGAATCTCGACACTTTTGGCGCTATCCCTCAGTGCACCTTTTCATGTCATGGGGACAAAGTTTCAATATGGCATCCTTCGGGGGTCCCATGGTCCGAGCTCTAAGAGCATAAACTAAGATCCATTTAGAACTACGTGTAGATTGATTCCCATCCTCATGGGATACGTAGGACTTCCCGGACGCCCTGTCTTCTGGTACATCCCATTTAGGGAGCCAGTCTCTCCCCCGGTTTCACCTATTACCTCTATATGGGCCCCTCAACCTAAGGTTTCCCTCTCTGAATGGCGTACAATTTTATGTGGGATCATGTCTCCGTCAATTGTGTTTTATAACATTGCGCACATTTCCCGCCTAGAATCGTCTCTGCTACATCTGCGCTTCACGAAGATAAAATGCATGCATGGTCCTATCATACGACCATAAAATGTGACATTATCGTCCTGGCCGCACGAAGAAAAACAACACTTCATTTTGGTGACCTCGTTATAGAGGACATCACATTGGGTATTGGTCACGTGTCATGCCATTTGTCAATTCCCATCATGTCTTGATCCTTGTGGTGACATCACGACCTACTATTTTAGGCATGTCGCTTCACAAAATAAACCATTCACCTTAATGAACAAACAAGATACATCAAATTCCGCTTCTTTTAGTGCAAGAGCCACGCCTGCACTCCCCTTTTCCCCTGGCATTGGTATCCAACCATGTCACCTTTCAGAACTACATATGGCTTGATTAGCATCCTTATGAGGTACGTAGGAGTGCCTGGGCACTTCCCCACGGGCCTAGCCTAACCATTGTATTCGGTCCCTCGACTCGAGCATTTCCTCAGAGAATGCATGATAAGTAGGGCTTAGGTCCTCCTTCACGTCGGGTTTTGTAAACCACCTTGCCATGTATCCCCTTCTCCCCTTACCCATTCATGGTCCAAATTCTACGACCCTAAACTAAGATCTCCCCAAGGGAAAGGAATCTGGTCCCTCTCTCTAATACGTTTCATTGTCGTATTCAGATGTGTTTCGACAAAGAACCCGAAGTGTGGGACCTTCATACGGACATTCCCTTCGTCCCACGATAAAGCTTCGTGAGCTCGCTATTTGGATCCTCATCCTCTTCCACATCCAAAAGGACCCATGGACGACATGGATACTAGGCTTAAGGGCTCTCCATGAATGCTGGACCTAATGGCCCTTCAATCGTTTCGGGCCAACGTCCATACGAATATTGGACAACAAATCGACAAAATCCCGCATTGCGAATACAGTCAGCGGTCGATGCTCGTTTGTCTGTCCCCATTCTAGGCTAACGCGACATGATGCTGTGATGCGAATACGGTCAGCAGTTATCCTCCGTCGTCACATCGCCATCATCGTGATATAAATCTCGAGCACCATGATTCACTCATTTCCACTTCCCCATGTTCAAGTGGAATTCCATCATACTCGGCTCTTTCTCTTCGCGCATCTTGGTGCGATAAATGATCGTGTTAGTGTCATTGGGCCGGTATTCACCGAGCATCCCTTTGCCCTAACCTGCCCATTTATGTGTCGGGAAATTCCCACCACTACTGCTTGTTTCCCACACTAAGCATGACTCACGTGGGCTTAGTAGTTTTTGCGGGATGTGTACAAACACGGTCAGGCTGCTCCTCATCCTGCATGACGTTAAAATGTGCTTCCAGAACTACGTATGGCTTGATTCCCATCCTCATGGGGTACGTAGGAATGCCCGACCACTCTGATTCGGGCCTAGTCCAATCCTCACTCTTGGTCCCTCGACCTGAAGAGTCTCCTCCGGGGTATGTGGTATGATTTGTACTCCAAGTCCTCATTCACGTCGGTTTCATATCTACTGCGCCACACGATTCCTTCCCTTTTATTCCACGTCCTATCGTATGACGTTAAACTACAGGATTCTATGTCTCCTCAACGCATGACATTAAACTGCGGTTCTACCCTGAAAAAGTTCAGGATTCCCCAAGATCCCGCTGGGAAGTGACAGATCCCCTCGCTAGAGAGGATCCGTCAGAAAGAAGGAATGATCCATGATCAAACAGATGTGCCCATCTGGCGTACTCCCACCATAGTGGTGTAACTACCTAAGTGTTGGATTCTGTTCGGACAGAACATCACTCCATATTCCACACATTGCGTGCCCCTTATTCGGACCCTCTTCCCCTTTCATGTATCACGGGACCCCCTAATGGCCTGGTCTCATGCCGCATCGGCTCACCTACCGTCCTAGGCCAACGTTCCGGAAGACAGGTCATGTCTGAAAGGACCCCCTAACAGTATGGATGTCTGACCTATGGTCCACCAACTGTCCTGGGCCAACGTCCCGAATGATTGATCAACAACATTTGTGACATGGTCCCGTGTTTCGAACATAGTCAACGGTCAACCCTCATTTGTTGTCCCCATTACAGGATAACGCAGTAAGGGTACCGCTTCTCCTCCAAGGTTAACAGTTGTACCTTATTGTCACTCCATCCCCACAGTGTTCCGAATCTTGGGTATCGTGATTCACACTTCCCATTTTCATCTGTTTTAACCGATTTAAGCGCCCCTGGCGTTTCCCCGTTCGTGCATAAGAGCACGCTAAAGAAACGGGATGTAATAAGGCAATTCAACAGTGGAAATCGTGTGCTCCACGACATTCAAAACAAAGAAGAACATTTGAAGCACAAAAGTACCAATAAAAGGTTTTTGGGTTTGTTACAATACTCGGGGGTCGACTCCCCCCATGGACGGGTTGACCCCGTCAAAAGAGCGTTGCAACTCCGCCACCCGTTGACTTGTGGCATCCAAGGCTTGTTGCTGCTGAATCAGCTCCCGCTCCTCCTCAGCAGCGGTGGGGAGCAGTTCGTCAATCCTGGCTTTGGCCCTCTATACGCCAGTATGAACGGCAACCATCCTTCCAGAGGTCTACCCCATATTCTCTTTTGCCTCTGCTAGCTGGGCCTTCAACCGTGAGACCAGCTCAGATTGTGCATCAAGAGAGGTTGAAAGCTCATCAGCCCGGGTCTGCATCTGTTGGACCTTGCCTTCAGCCTCCTGGAGCTTCTTGATGTTGGTCGCCTTCCTCCGTTTCCAGCACACGCTGAGCCCACGATCATGCTCCTGGAACTTCTCATCCATAAGATCTGAGATGAGTGTGTGAGGATGTTGGGAATCCACTCCCCCAGCACACAGTTCGCGCATCTGCAGGCGGAGTCTATCCATTTCGGCCAGCCATTGTGCTTGGGGAGTGTCCTTGAAAAAGCGCGTGATTATCTTCCACGACCGGCGGCAGACTATGCTGCTGTCTTCCACATCGGAGGCCGTTTCGTCCCAGTCTGCGCGATTGGCAGTCTTGTACGTGGGGTATGCCCGCAAGAAATCCTCGGCAGGATCAACATCTGGTTTTGAATCCAGTGTGACACTTGGAGCCGAAGCATGCATGACAAGACTGGGACCGACCGGTTGATCCTCCTCCTCGGAGTCCACCTCAATGACTTCGGGTACGGCCCTGCGGGTGGTCCCGCCAGTGATGATGTGCGTCACATCTTGAGGATATGGGGGGAATATCGCCACCATCACCGGCATGACCCTAGGAGGGGTGCCACCAGACATCCCGACCAGTCGTGCCGCAGCGGCCCACGCTAGTCGAAGAACTATACGACAGAGAGGGACAAATGTTAGTTGGCATGGTCTACATGTGACAATGAGTAGACCGGTAGAGGAGACTTACTGAGATCGACATCATGTCGCTGCTCTTGAGCCGGTACTGATGGGACCCCGAGACGAGGCCCTCCATATACTGTTGGAAGGTCTGGAGATTCCGGAGGAGCCACCTCGGGTGCTCTGGTCCCACAAGATGCGGAACTGGACGCAGCCATAGCCGCAGGTCCTGACGGTCCCGCATCATCACCCGCCAAGGAGCGAGAACGAGGCATGTGAACAAGTTCCTCCTACATGGCTCAAACATTGGTGAGAAGTCCATAACGACCCAAGAACAGATTGTAAGGAAAAAAGTTCAGAATGCTACCTCGAGAGCCTCTGCAAAATCGTCGGATTCTGAGCCTCGGTCTCCGACCTCACCCTCCTCCAACGGGCTCCCTCCTCCAGCCTCATCCTCCTGAGAGGAGTCCTCTGATTCTTCTGGCAAGGGGAAGCGCTCCCTGAGATCGGCAGCCGATAACTGTGGGGGGACCGTCTGATTCAACAGTACCCTCACCAGATCTGTCATTGGGCGAGGGACACCACTGGAGTGGACGTAATCCTCCCGCTCATCCAGGTACTATTATTCCTCCGCAAGAGATGCCATGAATCCAGCCCGAACTGGGCCTATGCCCGGTAATTCCATCCCGAGGCAATTCAGGTGGGCCCATATCTCGGGTGGGCTGAGGAATTGCCGGTTGACATCCAAAATGTCCCAAGCTTCCAGGAAGACAGCATCCTCTGCCATGTCAATATGATGTAGGGGCTTCCCCAGATCCTGAGTGGATATCCTATGAAATCCCCTTGGTGGCCGCCCCTCCGGATGACCCTGCTCTTCCGGAATCACCGGATCCACCGCTGATGCCATACCCTTGGCCGGTGCAGGTCTCGCCGCTATGGCAGCCTCGCTACCGCGAGTGGCCCTAGCTGCCCTCCGACCCCGACCTCGAGATAGAGGATCCCACCGTCACCGACCCAGATAGTTGGTTGCTTCAGCATCTCCCCTGGGTAAGCAGCCTCCCAACTGATGGCGTACTCCATCACCAATCCGAAAGCAGCAGTGGATGGAGGCAATGCAATCTGCATCTTTCCATATTCCCGTGTGAACATGAGCCACAGTTACCTCATCACACACGGGTGCTCCTCGTGACGCACCTCCCAGTAGACCTGTGGGGTCAGCCGCTGGAGGCACCGGAACTGCCTCGCAAACTGATACGGGTTGTACGGTTCAAAGAGCGGCTCACGATCTATTTGTGCCACCAAAACTCCACCTCGGAAGGCCAGTAGGTAAGCCCGATGTTCTTCTGTTCCCCGTCCGTCGTCAGTAAGAATCCCCGTCGGCAATGGGAAGGGGTGGAAGTTGAACTTTTCCGCCCTCCACACCTGATTCAGCACCATCGGAACGGCCAGTTTGAACGGGAATCTCCCGACCGCGTTCAGGATGGAGGGGTGGAAGTTCAATCCTGATGGCGAAATGGGGTTTTGGATACTCATAAATCCCCCTGATATGCGCTGCGATCCACCCATACAGGAGGTGGAAGGGCCCACATATCCTTGGCAGCTTCTTGCCCTCGCTAATATGCTGCAACATCTTGTACAGTTTGGTGAGCATCGGAAACCCCAGGTTGATCCGCTGGCCGATGGCCAACATCGACGCCATGATAAACGAGCTAGGTCATACCCCCATGCTTGTATATCTCACCGGTAGGATCCAACCACAGATGAGAGCCACGATGAACGCCGCCAGCCTGACTATCGGCTGTTGTTCAGTGCTGACACTGAAACACCAAGTCTTCCATTGGTTGTCCTCCAAGACCCGCCAATACGAGTGCCCCTTGCCCCATTGGGCCGCTCTTGGACAAGTTTGAGGCCTCGGAGGGAACTCTCGATTCTCTGGGAAATTCAGGAAGAATTTGAACCACCTCCTGAAATAGACATCCCTCACTGCCTCCTTGTCCTCTCCAGGGACAAGTGCCATCAACACCGACGCCAGTCATGACATTTGCACCGTATACCCCCACGCGCTGACAACGGGGAGGAACTTTTCATACATGGCTCCCAAGATCGGAACCCCAGAAATCTGGTGGACATCCCACAGGCTGATGCCCACCTCCCCGTGATGCAGGTGAAAAGTGTTGGTCCTAGAAGACCATCAGCCCAGCAGCTCCGTCATCAGTTGCATTGGTTGGTAAATGTGGAATTGGGAGGCCCATGCCGCCTCATACAACCCCAGTCTCCTCAGCTCGGCCTCAAACTCCTCGCATAAGGCACCTACCCAGTAGGCCCAGGCCCAGTCATCAGTAAAGTTGTCGCCCTGGCGCAGGTCCCACTCCTCGGACCATACCTTCTTCGAATCATGCAAATCCACCTTCAGCATAGTACGGTAGAGCGGAGGGGAAGTCTCCGGCTACAGTGGCTTCCCGTCAATGTCGTTCACATGGTTTTAGAGACAATCAGCGGTGACGGGTGTGAAGTCCTCCCGCGCATGACCATCGGCCGCCCTGAACCATTGGTGCTGGCATGGTGTGCTCCTGAACCAGCAAGCTGGTACGTCCCTACTCGCCTCCGGGATGAAGACGTCATCCCTCAACCTGAAGCCGTACAACGGCAGTTTCTTGCACTGCGGATAATCCTTCTGACCCTCCGATAGCAGATCTGTCAAAGAAGTATGGTCTGAGTGGCTTTGGACCATCTCCCCCAGGCTTGGACAGTTGGCCATATCATCTCGACGAGCAGCATCTGCAAGCACCCCCAATGAAGCCTCTTGATGGGCCATTTTATCTCTGGCCCTCAGAAAAGAATTTTTTCAACTGGATCGCGAAGCTCGATCGCGAAGCTGAATCGCGAAGCTGGATCGTGAAGATCAGTCATGAGACCAAGCCGGGAAGTCTAGCCAAAGCCGATAGGCCGAGGTTCGCTTGGCGCGGACGCGGAGTCGGAGACCCGCGGTTCGCCGCGAAGCTCGATTCACGAAGGGCTGTCGCGGAGTACGCGGAGCTTCGCGAAGTCGAGATCACAAAAAGACAAGGAAGGCATGTGAAGAAAAAAGAGGTCGAATCCACTATTTATAGGCGGCGACCCCGGAGCATCGCGGCGTGCCTCACCCGCGCGGAGCATCGCGACGTTCCCGGATCTGTGGCCCCAGTGAGCACCGCGGGGCCCCTTCGCGTAGCCGCATCGCGAACCACCGACAATTTTGGAGATTTTCCCTCAGACCTCAACCCTTCTCCCTCTGCGGCTCCATGTCTGAGGGGCGGCATTTGTTGGCACCAAAATATGGCCCGAAAAAAGGAATGAAAAAGACGGCTAACATACTGCCTCGCGAAGCACCCCCACGAAGAACCCCCGCGAAGCCCCGCCGTGAAGTGCCCCGACCATTGCGGCCTCGCGAAGCTCCGGAGGCGGTAATGCTCCGTGAACGCATTTGACGTTCGCGAGCCTCCGCGATGCTCCCGAGGCGGTAATGCTCTTCAAACGCATTTGACGTTCGCAAGCCGCCGCGAAGCTCCGGAGGCGGTACCCTCCGTGGACGACGTTGACGTTCGCGAGCCGCTGAGAAGCTCCTGAGGCGGTACCCTCCGCGGACGACGTTGACGTTCGCGAGCGCTCCGCGAAGCACCAGAGGCGTCGCACGAGTTCTGCTTCGCGGCGCCCCTTCCCTATAAATACTGGACTCCCCCAAAGTCCCAAAGACGGACAATCCGACCTTTCGGCTTCTCCTCTCCCGAATCGCGAAGAACTATTTTCTCTGGGAATCATGAGCTCCGTGAGGTACTTCTACTTCACGAGACGCCTCTGCCTTGTCTCATTTTGAGACCCTCTTCTGAAGGGGATTCCCTTCGTGAAGCCCAAGGGAATTCGCGAAGGAAGGGGATTACCAAGGGAACCCGGGCAGCCGTGGAGCATTTATGCTTCACGAAACACCCAACCCATACTAGTGATCCCTATGCTAAGGCCAGATCGCTACACATCGCGAAACACACTGCTTCATAGGACCCTGCTTCGCGAGTCACCTCTTCTTCGCGAGGCAGTGCTCCGCAAACACTGTTCCCCTTCACGAAGTACTTTCCACCCACACCTATGCCCCATGCTAAGGCCAAGGCACTCCACTTCGCGAAGTACATTCCTTTGCTTAGAGATTCCTCTTCCAGTGCGACCCTCCAGGATTGCACGATGTGATTTCAAAGTCCCATGGACAAAACCACCCATAGTGTTGCTTTGCCTAATGCTTCTTCGCATACACACGCTAACGGCTATTGCTTCTTCGCATAGCCACGCTAACGTGGAACCCTTGATGGTTCGTTCCACAACCCCCTTCACTGTGGCCTTACTGGTACCTTAACTTCCCCAAGGACCCAAGGGTAATAGTTATGTACGTCCTAGGGGTGTGGTGTTAACCCACCTCGTCCGAGCTGCAGGACGTTAAACTGCCAAGCACCATGTCCTCAACACATGACGTTAAACTGTGACCCGACCTCGTGCCTCTCACGAAGGGTCCCCCCAACTCAAACATTCTTTATACCACTCGTCTCCACGGGAATGGAATCACCCATACACAAGGGATGATATCCTTCTTATTGGAGTGGCGTATGTTCATGGGAGAAGGGCGACCGTAGTTCCCCAACGGATGGCTGCACCTCTGCATCTATGTACTTCCCCACTATTAAGGTCAATGGAGGGCGTGATAGGGAATGAGGCACCTCCCATCATTGGACAAAGGTCCATATTTCCCGCGCATTGTCGCACCATGGGCCTCCATCCTGGAGTGAGTCCCAGCACCACGGGCCGCCTAACGCGTAAGCCCCTCTTCGCTTCTCACGGACGCATCCTTCGCGACGTGATCGTCAGGTCTTTGCAACCTCTTGTTTCTCACACCGAGCATGACTCACATGGGCTTAGAGTGAGCACCGACCCTGACCACCATCCCCTAGTGAACTACGAGGACTTTGATCCATATCAAGGCATGGTACGTAGGAAGCCTCCATGAGGTTCAAGCCCACCCGTCATCTATTCACATCGGGTCCCATTCCTATCCAGCATGACGTTAAACTGCATTACGGTCCAATGGAAAGCCGTTGCGACTCATCCCAGGGAACTACGAGGACTTTGATCCATGTCAAGGCATGGTACGTAGGAAGCCTCCCTGAGGTTCAAGCCCACCCGTCATCTATTCACGTCGGATCCCATCCCCGTACAGCAAGATGTTAAACTGCATTTCGGTCCAATGGCAAGCTGTTGCGACCCATCCAAGAAAACTACGAGGACTTTGATCCATGTCAAGGCATGGTACGTAGGAATCCTCCATGAGGTTCAAGCCACATTTCTCGGTCACTCATTCACGTCGAGTTTCGCCCTCGTCCAGAATGACGTTAAACTATATGCCCCTCTCTTGGTCCTGCATGAAATTAAACTGCACACCCATTCCCACCTGAACTATGAGTTCTTTGATCCATGTCAAGGCGTGGTACGTAGGAAGCCTTCCAAAGGCTCAAGCCCACCACTCATTGGACCAAGGTCCACTTTCACTTCGGTTCACCGACAAAGCCCCATTTGAACTACTAGGTCTTTGATCCATGTCAAGGAGTGGTACGTAGGAAGCCTCCACGAGGTTCAAGCCCACCCATCATCGAATTCACGTCGTTTTCTACCTACGTCCAGGACGACGTAAAACTGCAATTCCATCTCGACGGCAAGCCGTTGTGACTAACACGAACTACGAGGTCTTTGACCCATGACAAGGCATGGTACGTAGGAAGCCTCTACGAGGTTCAAACCCACCATCCGGTCGCTCCGACCTCATTTACGTCGGCTCACCCCCATCCCACATGACGTTAAACTGTATTACCCAATCCAAACTACGAGGTCTTTGATCCACGTCAAGGCATGGTACGTAGGAAGCCTCCCCGAGGTTCAACCCCAACAATCATTGTCCCAAACCGTCTCCTAGTCGGTGTGCCAGACCCCCATTTTGAAGACCATTTCCCATTGGACCAAGGTCCCTCATTTACGTCGGTTCACCGACACCCACTTCTCGTCGTTTATTCACGTTAGGGTTCACTATCGTCCCGCATGACGTTAAACTGTATTCCATCAATCCTTTGAACTACAAGGACTTTGATCCACGTCATGGCATGGTACGTAGGAAACCTCACCAAGGTTCAAGCCCACCATTAGTGGACCTACGGGTCTACTTTCAAGTCAATTCACCGATGAAACCCTTTGATCTACGGGGTCTTTGATCCATGTCAAGGAATGGTACATAGGAAGCCTTCCAGAGGCTCAATCCCACCAATCATTGGACCAAGGTCCACGCTCACGTTGGTACGCTGACGATGCCCATCGGACCAAGGTCCACCTTCACGTTGGCTCGCCGACGACATTCATCGGGCCAAGGTCCACCTTCACGTCAGTTTACCAGCACCATCCTGAACAACGCATACTTTGGTTCCCTACCACGGGGATACGTAGGAGGCCTCTTCGAGGTTCAAGCCCAACTTCACTGTCGCCCTTGCGATGGTCCCATTTCATTCCCCCTATACTTCATTCATCCACCTACATCCCATCTTGATTCTCGCCCAAACCGTCATATCCCGGTGAGGCCATGTCAGTACGCTCTTCTTCACAGCAGCCCGTGGGCTGGACCCGGTATCGACATCCCTTCAAGGAGAATCCCTCGATCCGATCTATCCTAGCTAATGCTCTGGTTGGGTTGATCCATCTCCGCTAGATGTTAAACTCACGGCATACCCTGTGTTAATCACGGGAAGCTGAGGAAAACCTCAGATATGTCTCTATGACATATAATTCCCCGTGCTCGATGTGGGATGCCTCAGGCTTCCGCACCCTCGAGAAGCCTTATGACCAGGAATAATAGACAGACATGCCATGTTCCCCAGCATCCAGACACGCTACTGATGCCTCAACGTGACTACTCCCCCGACTGAAGGTTGCTGCCCTGACAGGACCCTTTGGAATGTCCCGACCGAAGCAGTGTAATTAACCAGCATCCATGAAAACATGGCACTGGGAAGAGTTTCACGAACTACATATTAAATCTACGAGGGAGACCGGGACTAGGTGACGAGTTCTGAGGAGGAATCCACAGGAGAAAGAACCGACATCCCATCATCCCGTTTCGATCATGGAGCAGACGTGCCTGAATAAGGAGCGAATGTCTCCTGCCTTTGGAAAGCGGGAAAGTGGGGCAACAGAGCACCGCGCGTCCTCCTCTGCGGACGGAACGGATGTGCGCGCACGCCCCGGCGAAAGCGTCGGAAACAATAATAAATGTGGTTAGAAAATAAAAAAAATCTCAACCATTAAATAGGGTTTTTATCATATTTTAAGTAATTAGTGGAGAATTAATTTCCATCGCCCACGATGATGGTATGTTGACACTTCACAGGAGATGATTTCATTAATAATATAAGAGAGATGGCGGGAGGAGTTTATTTTTTATCATGAATTAAATTGATATTATTTTAGTTTATTTATTTTAACATAGTTATCCTGACATTTTTATTTAGGGTGGTAATAAAATAATATGATAATATATTGAAATTGAAAGGAAATTAAATGAAAATAAATAAGATTTACCAAATGAAATCTCCTCTTTAGATCCTCTTAAAGGCAGAAAGCCTTGGTAATATGATGAGACCTAAATCACAAAGAATATATTGAGAGACTAGGAAAAAATATTTGTTAAAATACAGCTAAGTCTCAATTCCTGAATGGTGTGAGGAGAACTGGGTTTGGGGTGATTTTATAGTTTTGGGGAGGGGTGTTTTATTAATATTTTAGACATTATATTATTTTTTAAAGAAAATCATTAGTGAAGATTATTGGGACTAAATATTATAATCAGTGCATGTGAGTTTCAAATAATGGTCACACATATCATCCATGTATCAAGCATGAATAGAAAATTTAGGTTTCTATCATTTATCGTAAACTATCATATTTTATTATTCACCAAAAAAATCCTATTTTCAAAACATTGACAAAAATTCACAACAATCAATTTTCATTGTGAATAATAAAAAAATGTACTCCATTTTATGAATATAAATTTCTAAATTGGAGTAATTTAATTTTTAATCAAAATCATCAATTACTTGGAAAATACTATTTTTAAAATTATAACTTAATTTATAACACATTGACATATAACATAATGTCTCATTAAACTATCCAAAAAGCAGATGTCATAGAAATATTAATTTGTGAATAAATTTTATGAAAATACATTTTATTTTAAATAAATCATAAAATATTTATGACTAATTAGAAAACCAACACATAATTAATATTTATTAAAATATTTAATTACTTATACTATTATATAATTATATCAAATTATCACTTATATGATCGATAAATTCTATTTATACTATTATTGGTATGATTACTATTCACTTTTCGGATTACTATTGATAAGAGTCATATTACTATTCACAAGGAAAAAATTACTATTCCTAATTGTAAGTTACAATTCAAAAAATATTAACTTTTTCCTATCATAATCCTAATTTGTTAATGATCACAATAGTCTATGATAGAATTTTGATATTCATAACACAAAAGTTGGAAAATTTTGTTCAATCACCAGTCTTCAAAGTTAACATAATATTAAGTAGGCCATTTAAAAATGATGTGACATTTTGTGTCTAAATTTTATTTTCTGTGATATAATTATAAGAAGGAAATTTCTATTGATAAAACATTGAGTCATTATTGGTTTTTATGGATACTGTAGAATGATCCTATAATTAACACTTGATGTATCTTTTCTCTATTGTGGGACTCAATTGTGGCCAAATATAAGTGGAATTGGGGTGGTTTCTTTGTGGATTTCATGGTGGCTATTCCATGATCATTAATAGGTAAAAATGTTCTTGGAGTGATCTTAGATTTGAAAAATCTTACAAGTCACTTTTTAAGCGTAAATGAGTATATTAATGTGAAGAGTATTCGATTCATGTTCACACATGAATTATTTAGGCATCACAGGGTTCTCTCATCTTTCATTTATGATAATGACTGTAACATCACATAATAGTTTTAGTGAGGGTCCATTATTCCCTTGGACTTAGTGACTATTGTCTATAGTGTTTCTACCCTAGATATAGGGAAAGTATAATAATATTTTCCTTGTTTTGGGGAATTTGATTGATATTTTTATGATATTAATGGGACTTAGAGAATATGATCATATAATAGTAAATGAGTCTCTCAATTATAATAGTTTACAATCCGCCATCAGTGCAACATCATTTGTGGCCAGGGATGGACTACACTAATATTCAATGTTGCACAAGTCAGATATAGTAGAAGACGAATCATATGGCCTAGGTGTGGTGATAACAGTGGTTGTGAATGGTATATTTCTTCGTCTGGTATATTGATAATTCTAAAAACATTCCTGGTGTCCTTTTAATAGAAATTATAGTTGCATTTGGAGTTCGATTGGGAGGTAATTCCATTTAGGAAATCATTGCTCACTTTTTTTAAAAATGACTTTCTAAGGATGTAGGATGTTTCTGTGGTTTTTAGGACATTTTATTATATACAAAATTGAGTTTATAATGTGTTTTACTTTTTAACTATCTTGTTACAACTAGACCAAAAGAATATTGTATTCCATTTGTTATAGCTGAGGATACATGTGTGAAACTCATTACATGATGTCAACTATGATGACAAGGATGTTGATGGTGGAGTATCATTTTATAAGATCCAATTATATAATTTCTAAAATTCATTGAATACCGTTCTTTGGAATGTGTTTCACTTGGTTGAGTCATTGTGGGAATCACAAGAACCATTATGAGATATTGCTGGAGTAGAAAACCTAGTTAAGATATATGTATCCTCACATTTACATAGGTTTTTTATTTTCTAGGAAATGGTCTGTGATGTTGGGGAGAATATAGTTACTCTATTTCATCAGTGTAAGACATTATTATAAATAAATGAATTCATTGAAATTTTATCGCTGATTTAAGGAAAAATTCAGGGGCATAAATATTATAGGTATAGTGATATTAAAAGTATTTGAAATGTTATATCAATAATGAGTAGTATTTTTTTACAAATAAAATAATTATTAATGAATTTATTTTTGGAAAATAAAATACAATTATTTAATAATGAATTTAATATTATCACATGGTGTGATGTAATATATATTAGTGTTTTTTGTTTTGGGAAAGTGTATTCACTTTTATATATAATAAAATAAAAATATTTCATTCATTCTATGTCATTTATATACTATGATCAAATCATATCTATTAAAATAATTGATATATAGAAGGCCTAGGTTTTGATGGACAACCATATTTATTCATAGAGGGATCTAGGGTTGAGGTTTTTGAAAAATGAAAAAGGATCATGGATAGATGATCATAGTTTTACAGGGGGCATCATCATCGATGGACTTCATGGATCTGACCAATGACAGTGATGAGGATTCATTATTCATCATTTATTGACCCAAACATGATGTAGGGAATTTATTTTATGTGTATTTATCATCATTTTTATTATCCCCCATCAAACATGAATGAAAACTACTATCAATATAATTCAGGGTTCCACCATTGATTAATTTGATTTGGTATGTCTCTATTGGTTTTGGAGAGTATGTTTTTGTTTTTCATTCATCATTATAGAAGATATTTTTTAATAGAAAAATATAAAATTGTATAGGATCATTTTAAGTATTGATTCTTTATTCTACGGTATCCTTATTCATTATATCTTCATTGTTAGTGTCTTATTCGGTTAGTGGTTCAATATTACAATTAAACTAATCATTTTTCATTAAATATTTTTCAAAATTGATAAATTATAAGGGGTAAAGATAATGATAAAGGGAATTATCAAGGGATGGTTTGGGGTGATGGAATTTTATATATAGATTTGGGAATTGATCGAGGGTATTCATGTGCAGTTTAGAAATTTTTGAGTGATGTGTAAATTGATTCATTCCCAAAAGGACAGTTTGTTGGAATCAAACTATTGGGGATGAATCTAGATAAGTCAACCCCAAATCCTTATTCCATGGTGGTTTTTCATGGATGGATAAAAGGATGAATCAATGTGGGTTGATTTATATAATCACTATATATTCTAAATAAAAATTGATGTGTAGTCCCCTCTATGTGAACACATGTGTTTTTCATTGACCAAACATTCAAAATTTATGTTGCTAAAAATGATTTCTTGTGATACTGAGTATGAAATACAGAGGTTTAGATGTATTACATTCCAATGGATTCATGTACTGCTATATTTCTTGTGTTTCTAATTTCATTCCATGTAAAATTTTTAATATGTCTCGTCATATATTGGGAGTAATATTCTAGTAGACCATCTGACCCTACGTGTTCTGTATGGTGGGAAAATTCCCTGTACGTTGAAATGTATTAGAGATTTTGTAGATGGAAAATGATAAATATTTAATTTTCCCCTACACAATGATTGAAATGAAGTATAAAAATTTACATTGAGATGATCTCACATATGTTTTGGCACATTGGAATTCCATGATTACATAAGAATGAGACATAGTATATAGGCTAGACCAAAAGGCATATTGAATTCCAAATGAATATCGACATGCCGTGTTCCCCTAGTGACCCATCATGTGCGTTGAGAAGTGAATGTCATGTGGGGAAGCTATAAAGACAATGTAAATATTAGTGATAAACGTTGTACAGCCTTACGGGATATTGTGGGTACTCTATCAGGGTATGTTTGATCCATTTTTCATCTCATAATATCTCTATTATGATATAGGGTGAGAATATTTTTATTGTTTCACATGGGCATATTTATATTTTGTATGTTCCCCTAGTCCATCTCGATGAAGGTACTGTGATACATCCTATAGTAGGACAAGGATGTGATCTCCAATAATATATTTGTCTCTGATGGTGTTACATAATCCATCCATCATTAATATATTTTGATCCTCTAGGATTCTTATCAAACTAGACATTTTTTAATTGCATGACCAATATTCTGAATCATTGATCCCCTACTTAGATATTTAATTTTCTTATTGGTTTTTTTCCACCAGGGCCCATGTTTTGATCCCCTCTATTTGTATCATCATGTATAAAATTTATCTGAGGATTATCGAGATTGTGTTTTTTATATTATGAACCCTCCCAATTCTATTCATGACTTCTTATATCAAGACCCAATTAATGTGTCCTCTCATATGAGTTCCATTAGTTTGGAGTTTCTTGATAGGTCCAACCACTTGGATGAGTTCCTTTATTTATAGAAACACTTGTTGAGGGAGTTCTTCGAAAAGACTGTTTCATTTTTCCCTTAAATATATTTCTATTCTGGATATATGACAGTGATCATGAGACTTAGAATTTACCATTGATAATAAATAGGCTATTATTATTATATATTATTATTTATCTTATATTTATTGATAAATGTTGATGTTGAAGTAAATATTAATATTACGATGATTTTTTTAAATTTCTGGGTGTACAACTTAGTGTGTTTATACTCACCTCTACATTATATTTTCTTATACATGTCATGAATTATATATATAAATATTATTCATATGATTTATATGTTTAAAAATAATTGGTTGATATTATTTCGAATTGGTTATACTATATGGGCTCATATGGTTTCAAAAGTGAAATTCGGGTATGTTCAAAAATGTTTTAAAGGGTTCTTGATCTTTTCTACTATGGTGGGTTTTATTTTTCCCTTTTTTTTCTTAACATATTTTTTAATATAATGTGAATAAGATTTTATGCATTTATTTACTATAAGGTGTTTTCACAATTGTATATTATATTGTGTATTGAGGGTTTTCTGAGTGTATGTTTTTGTATACGTTAGGATAAGATCTCTCGTGTGTGTGATATACCTACACGATTCTCCTACCCAACCTATTGAAAATTGGAAGTGGTCTTGGGGTGTCAAATTCAGATTACAACAAGCAAGGTAGGCCCTTGTGTCCCAATTAATGATAATAAAAATCTTCTAAAAACATATAACCAAAATGATAGTAAACGAAGGAAAATTTTGGTGGATTTGGGATTAGGGAAAGCTAGATATCCCTACTAATGAGTGGAGAAACACAAATAATACATGATGAATCTACGTTCCCAAATATGTTTTAATATTAAAAAAATTATGTGTGTTCATATAAATATTCTTATTCCAAAACAGGACAATAGAGCCATCCTTAAGGAATATTTTTTGAGGCAGGGGATAATCTAAATCAACCAAATCCAAAAGATAAAAAAACATTGGGATATCCATTTTTATAATTTCCTCATCCATATTTTGAAATCACATTATTATATATATTATTACTTTGGGAATAATTATTTTAAAATAGGGAATATGACCTATGTGATATACGAATAATGATAACAATAAAAAATCACAAAATCATTGGGAATCCAAGGTCCACCATAGGAGATTGAACAATTATCGTTGATAGGTGAAGGATTTCATATCCCAGGAATAATTAATACAATATTAATGAATTTATTTTCAATCATGGATTATATATATAAAATTTTGATGACCACCGTCATTCTGAGATTCTTGGACTTGAAAAAACAAGTTAATTTCATTAGAGATTATAAACCCAAAATATATATATCCAATAAGGACCATTTATATTATTTTAAATTTTTCATAGATTCTTCATCATAATGAGTAATGGTTTGGAATCCATATTTCACGTTGTATTATTTATGTTTTATGGCGATCAACGATATATGGTGATTGAATATTTTAGAGGGACAATAATGATAAATATAAAATGGAATTCTGGTATTCATTTTTCGCTGGAGTGATTTAAGTGAAATAAGTAAAAGAGATAAAGATACATCATTATCAGGGGATATCTAATTCCAATTTAGGATAAAATACTTCTAGGGATGATTGGAGGGTCAGGATCATTGGGGGCACCAATAGTTCCCTTATAAGGAGGAGATATTCAGTGACATAATTTTAATATATGGGAATTTATGTAATTAATTATGGATTTAGTCAATTATATCATGGATTCCATTACGAGGTGAAAACCATTTCATTTCCATATGACATAGAAACCAATATTATTAGAGAATATAGAGTAGATAGAATAATGGTAAAAAGGATAAATAGAGATATTTATAAACCTAATATAATAGAGTTGAAATATTTCATCATTTGTTATATTGAATTGATATTCAGAATGATAAAATATAAAACAAATGTAATAGAGAAAATGTGTTGATTGATAACATGATGTACCAGTATGTGTAGTAATCATAGATTGTAGTTTTGGTTGGAAATAATTGTTCGAATATTGTGAACATTGTATTGGTATTATTCTTTTTCCAACAAGTAAATTACAATTGAAAACTAATAATGAGTATTTTGAAACTTCTCTAAATACCAATGTGGATGTCGGATAATATGAAAATTGTAATATATCCTTTCAATATTTCAGGTAATTCCATTATTATTAATTGATTCATCAATAATGGGGTACATATTTGGACTCATAAGGATAGAAATAATTTGAGGGTGAAATTAACCAAATGTTTAGGGATATATGTTTTTTTAAGAAATAGAGTCTGGGTCTAAATGTGTTAACAAAATGTTGGGATTCTCCATGAGTTTAGAGAAAACCTGAGTTAGTTTAATGTTTCTATAAATAATCAAATGTTTTTGTATAATATTAGGGTTTTTTTGTTTAAATGGTGTACATGATCGGTATATTCTATTTGGAATATTCGGGTGAAATTATTCCAACTGTGATGGTGTTACAAATTATAAAAGGGTTACATTTGATGTAATGTTTAATTATCCATTTTAATACTAATTAAATGGGGTTTTGGGTTATCTGATTTTCAAGAATTACATGATTTTATAATGGTTTATATAATTTTTAAATGATTTAGCCATGGATTTTTTGGTTCCACAATGACTTATTGTAATTTAATTAGTACACAACATTCGTTAATCTTGACCTAAATTCCTTCTATAGTGATATTGGGAGACTTTTTTCACCTAGGATGTTTTCTTCAGTGATTGATCACCACAATGGAAGAATTTATACTCTCTAGGCGAGTAATAATTTATTATTATTCAATATTGTGATCTTGGTATCTCCTATTTTCATTATTTGATATTTTTGACAAGGTGATATTTCATATTTTTTTTCTCTAGATCCTTTGGGTGATCTCGTTCTAGGGTTTGTTTCGTTTTTTTCTTGTGGTTCAATGTGTGTGTGTGTTCTTGAGTAATGTTTTTAACCATTTATTCTCTAAAACCAATATATAATTTAATCAATTATATGATTCATACATTGGTTATAGTAACTCCTCTTTATTTTCTTCAATCTACCAATTTGTGGATTCCAATGTGGGTGTGTGCGAACCATGTTTCATCATATGTGGTTCTATCTATAGGTTATTTTCGTGAACTAAATTTATATTATATTTTTATAAATTTAACTAATTTATGTAATTTAATGATTAAATGAACTTTATAGTGTGAAAAGAATTTGGGTTTTAATAAAAGGTGATTTATCCCTAGTTTGGTAAATGAAAAAATGGACCATTAAACCATCGTGAAATATTTTTTTTAAATTGAATTAAATGAAATATTTGATGGTTTAGTTTGAAAAATAGATCACCGAATAAGGATGGAGTACTTATGTTGAAGGAATTTTTATAGGTATCATCCATTTTCCTGTTTATTTCAATTGGGATTTCATCTTCTCCCTAGGCTCATTATACTAATGACATTATAGAAATTTTGGAAGGATCTCTTGTTGGGGTGTTCCATTTCTCTATAAGTCTAGTGGATTTATGCATACATTCATATATATGTTAGGTATTATTATTATATATATCTCAACCTAGTGTGATCATGTGTGTGATGTTACTTAGGATTCATTTTTTTTTAAATTTTTTTGTTCTACAAAATTGTTGATTTGATATGTGATACTTGATTTGTTTTTCTGCACAAGAAATAATTATTTTGATATATGAATATGACATTAATTGATTCCAATTTACTATATATATATATAATGGTGTAAAATGTGGAAACAGAACTCTTTTTAGGGAAATTAATATAAAAATCTATTAAAATTTTTTCAAGTGTTTTTTATCTAATGTGGATAATTCATGGATTATTTTGCCGAGACTAGATATGGAAGACATGGGAGACACCCTACTAATAAATTTATCACTTATCATGTGTAAACCTTTGGTTGTATATAGACCTAGTTATGTATTTTGTATATAGGGAAAGGAATGCTGGTGATTTTTCACATCATTTGAGTTGAGTAGCTCGTGGCGAGATGGTTTATTTCTACCCATCCTATCATGTGGATTAGTTGGTTTACCTATTTTAGAAGTCCTTTGTAGTTGGACCAATACACATATATTTTTATACTCTTGATTTGTTTGAGCATAGATATTCAGTTTTAGTTATTGAATATATTTACCATTTATCCTATATAATCTTTATTTTATATAGGATCCATGATTTTTCATTTGGTTGGATTAAATTCTTCCCTCTAATTGTTGTTTCATTGTCATGTTCTAGCCACCAGTAAAAGGGAATTTACAATTCCCTTTGGGTCTGTGGCATATCTTTTTAGGTATTAATTTGAGAGGCCATTAATGAATGTTTGTTACTATTTTCTATCATAGGGGTTATGTCCTAAAAATTCATATTTTTTATATTGTTGGTAGACATGATATTGGATTTTATAAAATTGGGAAATGTATTTTTGTGAGTGCATGATGATATGTCACTCTGTCATGATTAATGTGACCATGGTATGTTTGGATGCATGTCTCTTACATTGAGTTCATAATTTTAGTTGCAACATTTTCTTATGGGTTTACAGATTGAAATAAGATTTTTCTATTTCATGATAATTTCATTTGATTCAGTATATAGGAGAATGAATCTAGGATCTATTCAACATGTTCCTTGGGATGGTATTTTGGATGCTCCATAAGGGAATCCACCGATGAATCATAACATTATCAAGTCCATTGTGTGAGCAATACATGTGGTTGACCAGAATGATCCACAAGTATAGAATGTACTTGTTGAGGTATATATTGTATCTAAATGACTGTGAAATTGAACACATTAGTTCTTTCATGGGTAAACACCATCCTTTTATGGTATTATAAGACCCTAAGAGGAACAGTTCTAGCATTATAATATATATCAAATAATTAAATTCATTGGTAATGGTGAGAGTATCAAGGTAATGTGGAATCATTCATTTTTAGGGACATTGAATGGTATTTCTAGATTGTAAGGTACATATGGATATGCATGTATGATTTTACACAAAGGGAATAAAAAATCTCAGCTCTTCGTAGTTTTTCTATTCATTAATGATGAATATTTCTCTAGAGTTAATATTTTTGTTGTTTGGAGATCATTCATTAATTGATTACATTAATTGACATATAGAGATGGTTTGTTATTTTAATGGTTTTAAATAATGATCAGATAAATGAATATAATTACAAATAGGTTTTTTGATATGTAATACCCTAATATTTTCTGGAATATTGTTTTTATAATTAATTTATCCTTTATCTATTTTTAATTTCACAAAACATTAATAATAGTTTTTTATAGAATGGTTTTTGGTTTATGATATACAAAGAACCATGTTAATCATTAAATACAAGTTAAATAATTCATATATTACTATCTGTGTAATAGAAAGTTTAGATTTCATTACACACGAGACTTCTTTCCTCGATGTATTACATGACACGTATGACTATGTTTAATTAAAAAAAATATTAATAATAAAATTATTATTTATTATAATAAGATAAAACATAGTTTTTATGTTGGTGGTTAAAAATAATATTGAATAACTTATGATAATACATGGTTAAATTCATTTTTTACAAAATAATTACAATTGAATATAAAAACCAATGGAATATAAATGGGATATTTTTAGAAAAACTACTTTTATGAACATAATGAAATTTTAAACTAATTAATTAAATTAATATTAATTTATGAATGATATTAATGAAATGTCTATTTTATATTATCATTAAAATATTATTTAATGTCATGAAATATATGTTATAGGCATAATATTGGATCAAACCCAATATTACACATTAAGAACTATATTGTTTTAAAAACACATTTACCAATTTTTAATGGGTAAAATATTTAATTAAAAAAATTAAAAATTTTAAAATTGAATATTCTAAAAAAAACCTACTTTTAAAAAAACAGAAATGTTAATTCATTGTTAGTTTTTTTTATTTTTCAATAATGTTTCATTTCATTATGAATTTGGGAAAATATTAAATTTTAATTCCAAATATCATTTTCATATAAATTTTTACATAATTATTTTAACATTTTAATTTATTTTAGTTCTTAATTATATCAATTAAAAATAAAACAATCCAATTTATTTTATTGGTATCAATTTACTATGATATTATATTAAACTACATAGAAATTGTTTGAACAACTCTATAATAAAAACCTACATTTTCATTCCATTTGCATGATTATTTTTAAATTTATTTATACCAACATTGTGATTGGGATTTTAATAAATCGAATCTCTATTTTATGTCAATGTAATTAATAATTTATAATATGTTCAACATAGTATTTTACCACAAATAATTTTGAATGGGTTTAAAATTAATTACACTGATTAAGATTAAAATTAAATTAAAAAGGGACTAAACCTTAGACATAATGGACAAAATGTCATAATATCGTAGGAAAAATCCATTGGATGGAAATATTTATACTCTATACACCCTCAGATTTTATTTTATTCAATTATTGTATCCATATTAATAGTAAAAACATGGTTAGAATTCCATTTAATAAAATTTACAAGATTGTCGCTCTTTATCCACTACAAAAAGGCACACAAGACTCAAATTTATCCACACTACTAAATCCCTTACTCATACCCAAGACCTCATAAAATATGATCCCAATATCAAAATGAAATCCAAGGAATCCCTTTTGTTCAATGTAAATTGAGTCAATAAAATAAAAGATTCCATCTTTTCTCGAGCTCCTTTCTTTTATTTTCACTTCTCAACCACCAAAATTATACTTATTCTGTGATTATATAATAAAAACAGTTTCCTAAATATACATAGACGTTTTTATTATAATTTATATATCTTAAAATTTCTATAAGTCTAAATAATGTGTTTAAAACTTATAGTTCTTATTTATGGTGAGAAACAACCTCACGAAATGATATTGTTCATTTTTCCTTTACCATGTATCATGTGTAGAAATTAGTATGAAAACATTATTTCAATATGTTTTTTATAATATATTCACTAACATATTATTATGGAATTGTTATAAAAAAGTACGATCATGCTATACATTTTTTATATGTACGATAATTTTGTTTGGAGATATGTGGACTACCGCCACCTCAAAGTGATCTGATTCGATAACATCTTAAAAGAAACATATTTTGGAATAGTTTAGAGATGTTATATGTTATATATCAAATAATAATGATATTATAATTAGTATATATATATTTTAATTTAACTCATTTTCTTTTTTTCTCTCAATACGAAAATAAAACGGATACAACATTCATTTTTATGTACGACCTACCATCTCATTGAATGGTGTTTTCCAATACATACATAAATATTATATATATGGTTATAAATACAAATATATTGAATCTATTTGTTTTTTATTACATGTTTTAAATTATTCTAATAAGTAAATAATTATCTATGTAATAGGATGAAGAATAAAAATTCAAAACATGTACAAAAAATGTAGTGGAAATTACCTTAAACATTACATTAACATGTAATTTTCAATAAAATTCTAATATGTAGTCCTAAAAAATAATATACGGTATTAGATATTATTATATCGTTATTTATTATATTTATAAGAAAAATATATTTATTATGTAGGTTGTTTGAACATGAATGATGAAATTTAATACTTATGGAATGTGAATTTCATCTTACTTTTTATTTTCAAGAGATACACACCTTATTCAACACACATTTAGTATTTTTGGTGTTTATATGGAACATAATTGTCTCCAATAATTATTATACAGAAATTTATGATCATTTAAATATCCATTTTATGATCATTCTTCAATGGTGGTTATGTTTCAAATGTTACCTAATCGGTACGTTGATTTATTGTCAATTTACCTTATTTTAAACACATCAATATTTATCCCCTAAATTATTTTATTATCTATATATAATGAGATTTTAATTGTTATATCATATATCATAATCATTCCATGATATTTAATGCATAATTTAATATTATTATTTTCAGTTTATAATTAGTTAATGTTATAAATAAGTTACAATTTTTAGCTTCCATCATGTAGTTTATTGACATTTTTTTGATAATCATTCCCTTGATGAAATATTATAATCCATATGTACTAAAAACTAATAAAATTTTTTACCTATTAGATATGAATATTATATCAGTTTAATTATATCATTTTCCATGTATTTTGTACTAAAAATTTGATGTAAAATGATGGTCTGAAAATTTGACATTATTTCTCCTTTTAGTCAGAAAACCGTGTTCTATCAAAATTGCAATTTCATAAATTATTTTTCAAAAATAAATATTGTTAAAATTTATATTTTTTGGAATTTAATTTCAATTTATTATGTTTTTTAGAAACATTTTAATAAGAATTATCCTATATTTTTTATATGATTATGTTAATTTTCTTAACATTTAATGTTCAAATGAAATGTTCTTCATGTATAGACATATTATCTATCATGACTGTCATTTCCATGATACTTACATTGTATTATTAAATGTTTATTAATTTTAAGGATAATATTCCCCCATATATTAAAGAAATTTTGTGATTTTAAAATTATTTTCATCAAAAAAAATTTTTTAATTTTTTTTATGTTTAAAAATTGTTTAAAATTATTTTCATGGGATACATTAAATGCATTAAAAATGTTTTTTCAAAGAAAATTATTTATAATATTTCAAATATACATATAATAGTTATTAATGTTTGTTAATGAAATTTTTTTTAAAAAAATTCAATTATTAATTATATGTTTTAATATTGTTTTCAAAGATTTGGTTTTCAAAAAAATTCAAGATTTATTTGTATGCTTTCATGGTGTTTTTATTTTAACGGTATTCCAAACAATTTCAATAATTATTTGTAATTTTTAATTCTTTTTTTAAAAAATACCATTTAAAACATTTCCATGTATTAAATACATGATTTAGGATTTTTTAATTAAATGGGTTGTAAATTGTTTGCATGCATTCATTATATGTTTTAAATATTCTTTTGAAGAAATATTTTGGTAAAAAGTTTTCAGTTGTGAACAATGTATTCAATGAAAATTTTATATATTCCTAATATGAATTTAAAAAAATTCTTAATTTTTTCCCATTAACGATGAAACCCATTGGTGTTACTATTGCCTTACTAAAATATGAACCAATTGTTCCATTCATGTTATTTCATGAATATTTTTATGTTTTGATGTGATGATTTTTATAAAACCATCTCTCCTTAAATGGTTATATATATAGGAATCTTTTTTCAAATTAAAAATTTATATTATTTTGAAACCAACTTATTTTTTATAGTTTATGATTATATGAAATGATTATGAACCCTATACCTTTTGCATAGGATATGATTTTATGAAATGGTAATGATACCCATTTCAATCAATGGGTCAAGATAAATAAATTCATTGTTATCTTTTGGTAAATTCATTTATGCTTTCATTTAGTGACTGGGGGACCGATATATCCATCCAATTAAATGGGTAATGATAAATGTTTTATGAGGTAAATTGGGTAAACAAGAGTATATCCAAATCACAAATAAGAGGGTATATTGGAGTTTATCCCATGTAAAAAAAAGAGGGGACATCGGTGGGAATCCCTAGACCGAAACCATAGGATACATTGGTAGGAATTTCAATATGGATATAAAAGTGTAAATAAGTGGTTTTCACAATAGTGATGTTAGTTCATGGGTTATTATCCCAATCCTAACTTGTTACGTAGGTCCTAATATTTTTCCTTAACATACAATCTTTTATTATTATTTTTATGCCACAAATTCCATGACATATTCCTATATAATATTTTCAGGGAAAATGATCATGTTTTACTTATTATTAATGTATTAAAAACATCCATTATTTTTTTTACTCGTTTATTTGATTTTTAAAATTCAAGGTGCCATCTAAAAATTTTATTATCACTTTCCCACACTCATAAGGTCATGTCATACTTTTATATCTCCTTTTTCACCCATACTAATCATCTAAGCTCACAACATTAATATATATCCATTCCCCCTGAAATAAATAATCATATTAACAGTAATTACAATAGGTGAATATTTATGTAAGAAGGATTAACAATATTTCAATGATTTGGAATATTTTTTACATTATTACAATGATATTAAATAATTAATGTCATCAAGGATTATCTACCATAATGTAATGAATATTATTCTAAAACGATGTAATATCCATGTATGAATAGCATTGTGCTTCAAAATGGGAAATGAAGGGAACAACATTTGGTTGTTTCCGTAATGAGGAAATGTACTAATTAATTCATTGGTATTGTAATAATTGTTTAAATGAATAAAAATTAGTATTATATTTATATTAATGAGATTTATATTTTTAATTATCATTTCATATTATACCATATATTTTTGAAATTTTTCAATGAATAACTCACCGTTAAGGACGATACACATTCACATTGAGTCACCACCAAAAGGATTCATTATTTCCTATGTCTCACCATTATCAATGAGTCAAAAAATGAGACCATTTTTGACATGTTAAGAGACAAAACCATAAAGGAATCACCATCGGCTTTAAACACAATCAAGGATGTCATACAACTAGAGTATACTTTTAGAAATGTTTTTAATGACTCTCTTTCAGCTATTTTATACAACTCAATCAAAAATAAAAAAATGTATCAGACTAAGCTAGCATATCCTACCATTACAGGACACACCACCAAATGGATGAAACACCATCAAATAATACAGTGCTAGCAAAAAAATTTCCTATGTATAAAATAGCATGCATCTAGTATAAGACATAATAAGAATGTAACTCACCATAAGAAAAGAAATCTGGAAATGTAAAAAATTGACATAAAAAAAGTTTGTTGTAACTTTTCTAAGACAGAAAACCATTATTTATAAACATATAGTTTTTTAATAAATTTCAGAAATATATATATTATTAAATTTATTTATAATTTTTATTTTAATGATAGATTCTGATGGGATCAACATAATCTCCTAAAGGATGTCTCAACTCTGACTATGGTGAAGCAGAATATCTAGATGCTCATTTGGATACAAATGCATGATAAAGATAAAAAAAGAAAGAATATACCTCATGTAATTGAGTGATGTTCACAAATGGATGTGAAATAAAATTAGAACGCACTAAAATCTATTCAAAAAATGTGAGATGTAGATCATTGCATGAATGAACCCGAATACACATTTCTGAGGAATGTGAATAAGAAAACTCATCTAATGTCTTTCTGCAGAGAAGAATAGAGGTTTTCTATTATTCCTTGTTCTAAAACTATTATCATAAATCTCTCTCGATCTTCATTTCAAATTACCTTCATGGAGTTTGGAGTTACTAATCCTAACATGTAGAGAATTTAATTCCCTTTAAAACATTTAGCTACATAGTCATTTTATAATATTTACATCAATAGAAGTGTGTTCTATAATAGGTTATATATATGTACATTTTATAATACATTAATATATATGATATATTGTTATCTTCCCAGCATTATTTTTTTTTGATTTTACGTGGAAACATTATAAGAGGTCCTATGTGATTTATAGTATATTTTCCCATGAAATCATTGGAAGATTATCTATGTGATCTAGATAGTTGGAATACTATATTAAAACATGATCTAGGGTGTGGATCAAAAGGATTATATATATAATATTTATGTTGGTTGGTGTTCCATGAAAGGAGATGAATATGTCTTAGATTTAGAATGAACCTTTTGTATAAAATATTCCTCAACATGTTTTAGTTCATTTTATTTTGAAAATATTCGTTAAATTTGGATGTTGTTTTAATCTATAATATAAATTAATAATTTTATAGTAAATATTAATTAGTGTTTTAATAATATTTTAATTAATTTTTTTGGATTCAATGGACTATGTAATACAATAAATTATTTCCCAATATGTAGTCAATATTTTAAGATATATTTTGAAATGAAGAAATTCATAATTATTTTTTGTTTAAAAAGCATGATTTTAAATTAATTTTGGATATCTATTTTAATTCACAGTGAATATAAATTTTATTCGGGTACTCAATTGTACAACCTTTTGAGATACTCACTCTGACCAACATTTTTTATATTATTCATATGATTTGGTATAAATGTTTTTAATTACATTTTTAATTTTGATTTATGGTATGTTTTTAAATATATTAAATTTTATTTAGTGATAACATCAATTCTTTAAATGAATTCTATAGAATAAGTTTTTTATGAATATGGATCCCTTTTTTAAAGGTAACAATGATGGTCAGTGTATAATTAAGAAGAATTTTCTTATTGAGAGCATGAGTTTAAAGATTTGGATTGGTATAGAAGATAAATATGTTATCCTTTTTACTACTAGAAATAATTAGGATGATTATAACAATATTAAATACACAAATTAATCTAAATAAATGAATTCCCTATATTGTTCTTTTTGAGATGAAGATTTTAATATAATGTCAACCTATAAATCATCATATGAAATTTTTATACTATATATATTACATATGAGGAAACAAATAATGTTAATGATATAAGACCTAATATATACACTAGTAGTTATGTTAACTACAATATGAATATATATGATTTAATATCTAATATGTACCTTAGGCTCAATGAGATTGTGAACACAATGATCTCAATTGGGAGTCCTGCATCCGAAATTCACAAGATCAGGTGACTTCTTAGATGATTACATGAAATATAAAGATGTGATTCTTTGATAATTAGAGTGAAGTTATAATAGTATAATACATTTCCAATAGTTTATTTGTGAAAATATTATGAATGAAGAAGGTTTATATGTACACTGAGAAGATGTACATCCAAATAAAAAATCTATAGACTTTAAGACTACTACATCTAAATATTGGAAAAGAAGAAATTCCATGATTCTAGTGAAAGTGACGGTGTGTCACCACTGCATAGTCATAAGTATATGGAATATATTTCTAAACTTTTCATTAGGAATTATAGGAAAACAATTTTTTTGAAAAAATCTACTTATTATTGAATGTATGATTTAAAAAGAATTGGAAAGAAATATTGGAAGAATGAATAAATGAAATCACTTGTTCTGAATGGAAAAGGACATGAGATGTTGTTGATGAATGTCCAAAAAAAATTATAAAATCAGATATGATGAATGATATAGATAGTACTAGAAATATGTGAAGGAAACATATTGTGCTTCTAAGGACAACTCCACTTCTTCTAACACTTTTTCTTTAGAAAAAACTGAGTGATCCAAAATGTGATTTAAGAAAAATGTCACTAAGGTAAATAATTTATTATGTGTACTTATATTTGATAATTATATTAATTTATATTATGATTATTAAATGATGAATGGATAAATTTGGACAAATTTTGTATGACTACAGTATATTTTTAATGAACTAAAGGTTAAGTAGAAAAGTTCTAAAAACGACAAGGTGTATCTAAAAAAATTAAATACAAATGTTTTGATAAAAATGAAAAGACTTATAAACAATTAAGAGAGAATATTGAACAGAAACATGCTAATGGAAAAATAATGAATGTGTTTAAAATTTTCAACTAGTTTAGAGAAAATATCAAAAAAACATTAGGGAAAATATTTCACATAAATATGTTACTAATCTAGGATATAATCCTATATAGAGGAGAGTAGTAAAGAGTTCTTCCGTACCTGTGTCAAAACATGAAATATCTAATACTACATATTTTTCTACAGAACCTAATAATTATTTTATTTTAAATTGTTTTCAGTTTTCTATAGGGAACATTTTAAAAATGTCACTTCTTAAAGGTTTAATTACTAAAATATCTAGATGAAAACTAAAGAACTCTAGTAAATGTAATGTCTCGGTTCCAGATTCCACTAAGAGGCACCCCGTACCTGGTTGGTCACTTGGCCTTAATGGCATTTCCCCGAATGTCGGAGGTTGCCGACTAACAGTGAGGGCCTTAAGTGTGATAGTGAGGAAACTATGCCATCATTGGAAGAGTACACAAAATATGTAAAAAAACACACAAAATCTGAAGAGTAAATATCCCACAATAGTAAACATCAGAAGACTGAGATAACAAACAACTGGAGCAATGCATAATAAATGAAGTATGATACAAATGTTTTGGAAAACATCCAAACAAGTCACAATAAGAAATACAAACAGTATTAAACCAAAGTAAAAAAAGAAAAGGTAAATAGCTCCTCAGTATCGCAAGCCTCTGCTTGGTCCCAAGCTCTACAACTCCCAAACATGTAAAATACCTGAAGTAGAAGGGTGCATGCCATTGTCTGTACCTGCTAGAATATAATCTATTTGGGACCAAAAGCATGACCCAAACAAGGTGTGAGACTAAATAATAGTAGGCAACCAACCGAAGATATGTGCCTAACAATAACTGAGTATATGGCAGTGTAATAGTAAATAAAACATTAAACAAAAAGTACTCAGTAGAAAAAAACAATCCCCAGTTTCAATATCATGATGTAGTTAAGAATGTAGCTACACATAACAGGTAACCCTCTAGGAATCACTCACAAACTAACCCCTATAGTTCAACCCAACATGTAAAATCAACCCTCTGTGAAGCACACATAGTCTCACCCCTCTGGTTCATCTAATGTATAGACTCTCTGGGGAATCACTCACCGTCAATTCCCCATAAAGTCTTGTATCGTACTAAAGGCACTCTAGGGATGCACTCAACGTCAATTCATCATGTGGCCCACGTCAAGGAAATAAAGACATTCTGGGTAAGCACTCAACGTCAATTCCCCCTATGTTCTTGCATCGTATAATTATAAAGACACACTGAAGAATCCCTCAATGTTAACTCTCCCTATAGACTATACACCAGGTTCTCAAGGCCTTGTCTAAGTCAAGAAAGTATAGTATCGCATATCAGACCATGTAAACCTCAAGAAATACATGGATAGCATTCTAAAACATATCAGCATCTCAGAACAAGAGTCATACTATCCTACAATACTAGGCATGGGAATGTAAACATCAGACTTACAAGAAAACTAGACCAAACGGTCAAAACAGGAAAACCATGCAAGGGAAATACATCCAAAGAAAAAAACATACCATATTCATAAACAAAAGCCTCTACATAGGCATACAAGAAATTCAGGCAAACAATAGGGAAAATTCTGTAAACGCATAATACCCCATTCATGTGTATTGGAAAAATTTCAACATAAAACTCAAAGACTTTATATAGAAAGGAACAAACCACGTACCTATAGGTTAGGAGATCAATATACTAGAACCTCGGGGCTTGAATTGCCTTATAACTCCGTAGATATTTGAAAACACACAAAATATGGTAACATGAAAAAAGAAGAGGAATCAGGAAACGGAGCTCTTAGAGAAGGAAGATCTTTCTGCTAAAGTTCCAATGCAATCGATGGCGGCCTATTCGAGGAAAGAACACATGATCAGGGGATTAGGAATGTCATGGCACTCTACGGGTGGTTCGGGATGTTTCAGCCAAAGAAGAAGACACCCATGTCTAAAATATGTAACCCCGATCCGTTTAATGACAATAAATCAATATACACGACATGTCCTTTTGATGTTTGCAGTGTGTACTCTGTTTTTGTGTACTTCGCTTTAGGCGGCCTCCACGTAACCCCACATGACTGTGTGAGTGTCCATGACATGGCTAGCACATGTCCTCATGCGGCAAGGTAGTACACGACGTGTACTCATAAAGTACCAGGCGTGTATGTAGAATATTTCCATAAAATCCTCTTTTCTCAAAAATTCGAGGAAAAAAGAAAAACATACATGAAAAGAATATTCGGGTTCTTTCAATCATCCCCCATTAATTAAATTCATCCAGGAATTTCCCTAGAAAGGGGGCGTAGAAGAAGAAAACTAGAACAGTTATGGCCAATGTGCTTATACATCGGTCTCCCTCTCCCAAGTCTTGTACAATAACCTCTCATACTGCCATATCACTCGTACCAAGGGGAGATAACGGCCATAGAGAACCTTTGTACTCCAATCCAAAATCCTGATAGGATGGAATTTAAACTACGCATCAACTACGAGCTCAACATCCTCGTGTTGAAAGACATGATACGGGATTGAAAAGTAATGTTGAAGCTGAGAAACGTGGAGGACGTCATGCATACCTAGGTACCTCTAAGGTAAAAACAAAAGATAGGCCACCGGCCCTACTCCCTCAAACACCTAAAACATCCCAAAGTACCTTCGTGAAAGCTTACCCTGTCTATTAATCATCATGTGTACCATCCTTTGTGTGACACACAAGAGGACCTGATCTACGACCTTGAACTCTGGTGGCCGTCTTTGCAGATAAGCATAAGACATCTATCTAGAATGTGTATTATCTATCCTCTTTCAAATCAAATCTATCTATTCTTTGTTCTCCTGAACAAGACGTGGTCCCAGAAAATCTGCCTCTCCTACCTCTAGTCAACATTAGGGAAATTCGATTGGCCTACCATAAAAAGCCTCCTAAGGAGCCATTTTAATAGTTTCTTGAAAACTATTTTTGTAGGAAAACTCCACAAGAGGTATATGCTTCTCCCAAAACCTCGAAAATCTAGGATGCAGGCTCAGGGTATGTCCTGAAGCACCTGAATAAAACGCTTTGACTGGCCATCAGTTTGGTGATGGTATGTCATACTCAAATGTAACTGTGTACACAAATCCTTTTGAATCCCCTTCTAGACATGATAAGTAAAACGGGTATCCCTATCTGAAACAATGGAGTGTGGAACTCCACACAAACGTACAATCTCATGGATGTAAAACCATCACAGCTCAACAAAACTGAAGGTCTCTATGATCGGCAAGAACTGAGAAACCTCTATAAGTCTGTTAATGACAACCCAAACTGCGTCATTCCTGCAAGGCGACCTTGGAAACCGGTCATGAAGGCCATCACGATGTCATTACACTTACACTCTGTCTTGGGTAACTATAGTAAAAGACTTTTTCGTCGCTAATGCTCTACATTCACCTATAGAAAAGTGGAACACCTCATTACAAAACTAGAAACATCCCTCTCCATACCTGGCCACAAATATTGAGATTTTAGATCACGATACATCTTGGTGACACCCGGATGAACTACCCAAACTAAGGAATTAAAATCCCGCATCATCTCCTCGCGTATGTCTGCTGGCACCCACACAAATCCTAGGAAACTCAATATCTCATCCTCGCCTATTGTCCATCCAAGAATTGGGTCCTCTCCTGACACACAATCCCAAAGGACTAGGCCTTTAGAGTCTGATAGCTTCCTCATTCATACTTGATCAAGAAGAGTATAGGTAACATCTACCTAAGTAAGAAAGGTCTCCCCCTGTCTGTCACGCACCTCCAAATTCATCTTCTAGAACATAGACACAAGCATCCACTCACTACTGTCCTCCTAAACTACCAATATCTGATTCATCCTACTCAACGCGTCAGCCACTGTGTTTCCTTTCTCAGGCGTGTAGGAAAGCTCAAATTCAATGATTGTTGATACTCGACCCACCTCCACTTCTCAAATTCAGATCACGCAGAGTGAAGATGTACGTGAGACTCTATTTCAGAGAAAACCAGATAATTATCTCCCATAGGATAATGTCACCAACAACATAAGGCATGGACAGTACCTGCTAACACCAGATCATGCGTCAGGTAATTACTCTCATGTGGTCATAACAACAGAGACCCATACGCAACGACTTCATCCTCCTGAATAATCAAAGCTCCCATCCCGATACCAGAAGCATCATAATAAATTGTGTATCTCTTACTCAAATTTGGAAATACTATTATCGTTGTTTATTTCAACCTCCCTTTCATCTCCTAAGTGGATAATTCCGAAGAACTTGACCACAAGAGCATCATACCGTTTTTAGTCAAACCATTCAGTGGTGCATCTAGGCATGAAAAGTCTTGTATATAATATCAGTAGTATCTAGCCATCCCTAGAAAGCTCTGCACCTCAATGAAATTCTTCGACTACTCCTTGGACACTACTGCTCTCGCATTCTCTGGATATTGTGACACTCCTATCTCTGAGATAAAATGACACAAGATGCGAATCTGATCCATCCCAAAGTGTCATTTTGAGAGCATAGAATATAATTTATGCTCTCTTAGTGTACTCAAAACTATATAAATATGGGTAGCACAGTCGTTTCGAGTTTGATAGTACACCAAGATATCATCCACAAAGACCACGATGAAGGAATCCATGTATGGATGGAACACTCGGTTTATCATTTCCATTAAAACTACAAGTGCATTCGTGAGACCGAACGACATGAACATATACTCATATAGACCATACCTTCTCCAGATGGATTTAAGAGGTATATCATATTGTCTAACGTGCAACTTATGGCCACCAGACCTCAAGTCAATCTTTGAGAACACACGGGCTCCTCAAAGTTGATCAAAGAGATCATCAATCCTATGAAAGGGATATTGGTTCTTGACAATAAACTAGTTCAACATCCGATAATCCACACAAACCCTAAGGGTACCGTCTGACTTCTTCAAAAATAGGACAGACGAAACCCAAGGAGAAGTATTGGGTCAGTTGAAACCCATTGACTGCAACTCCTCTAACTGCTTCTTGAACTCCTGCAACACAGGAGTAGCCATCCTATAAGGAGGAATGAACATCAGTGCCGCTTCGGGAACATGCTCAATTGAAAAGTCCACATCTCTCTCTGGAGGAATACTTGAAAAGTCCTCTATAAAGACATCCTAGTAATGATCCACCACTAGAGGAATGTTTCACCGAAAATTTCCTTGGTCATATAGATATAGATTATCAATATTGTCTGTAAAGCCTCCGAACCCATGATGCTTTGGTCCCGCTCTTCTCTCCTGGAAATCCCAATCTCCATTATGATGAAAGGATCTGCCCTCTGGTGATATGAAACTCAACCTACGAAGATAGCAATCAATGACTTCCTAGAAGGGAACTATCCAGTCCATCCTGAGATTGACATCACATCATTACACCTCTAGGACATATAAATCCAAAATGAAGTGACACACACCGACCTCAATAGGGAACTCATTACACTGACGTACAATTGTCGTTCGAGTTCCCAACGGTGTGTCTAGTGTTGAGATATCGACAAAAAAAAGATATAGAGCCCAAGGCTCTCCATGACAGCAACAGATATAAAGCTATGGGATTCCACTGTATCAAAAAGAGTTGAAGGAAAAATTGAGGCAACTATGATCGTACCTATAACTATCGATGGTCAGAGATCCTGCTCCTGTTTGGTCAGCTCCACTACAAAGGTCTAGCCTACTCCACGACCTTGTCTCCCAGCATGACCACTCTGAGCTAATCCACTCTATTTTCATGGAAAGACTGTTGACTGACAACCATATCCATGACATCCACCTCAGCCTGAACGGACACAATAACTCCAGTTCCTAGATTGGTGAGAAACAGGTGGTGTTTCTCATGAACGTGCTGTCATAAAAGAACTCCTATCACCAGCTGCTAGTGATAGGATCTAACAGAATCACTAAATATGACCCATCTTGCCACTATATCGGCACTCCATTAGGTATCTCTATCCCCATGGCCTCGTTTGTCCATCCCTTCCACACTAGTAGCATACCACCTAGATACCTGAATGTCTCTCCCACCAACTCGGAATTACCCATGTAGTCTCACTACGGTGCATCCAGCTATCAGAGGTTGAAGCACTAACTATGGGTGTTGAGCCTCCCAGGCTCTCAACTCTGGATTCCCTTAGATTCCACTCTGGGATCAGTGCCTGGTAGACGACTGATGTGATGGAAGTCAACCTGAAAATATTCACCCCAGAACAGATGTCTTGTCTGAGGCCATCCTCGAACATCCTTTCCCGGAATAACCCATATCCACCTAGAATGGGTTTGAAACTCTGGCACTCAGTGGAATGAGAGGAATACTCCATAACTAATAGGGTACCCTTCTCATGGATCCTAAACTCCTGAACTCAGTCGGGCCTTAGGATCTCCAGAAAGAAGTATTTATAGATATGCGTAGGAACTCCACCGAAGCCATAATCTGCTGATGACCTGCCTTTGACTTCACATACCACCACCTCTTGGAGGAATCTCGTAGCATATAAGTGGAAATATTCACCCTCCTATCAGGAGGCTTCTCCAGTTTCTCAATTATTTTCATCATGGATTCTATCCATGACTCTGTAGCATGATGTCCTGATTCCCCTAAGAAGGTGGTAAGATGATGCTACTGGAAAACCAGTGTTAAATCAGCCATCAACAGGGCAGGAGGCAGTGCTCCCTGAAAAGTCTGCACCATCTTCATGAAGCCTTCCCTGAACAATGTGTCAGCACCGATAACATGTATATCTACTAGTTCCAAGACTTGGACAACAGGAGGATCTATGGGAAGCCTCTAATCAGTTGTATCTGACATTTGATCACTGTACTATAACATGCAGACAACCAGAGTTTGTCTCAGTGGCATGATTCTGCAACATCAAACACATACCATTGATCAAGATTAATAGGGACTGAAACAGAGAAGTTTAAGAAGGGAACATAAGAAATAAATAATTCATATTTTACAAAACATGACTACATGGCATGTATAATGACTATATGAAGTGTTCCCTTATGTCATTTACATGGGTGTGTACTGCTGCATAAACTGGTCATGTAACACCCAGAACACCCGGCGTGTTCTCCTAACACACAACATGTACCTGATTCCCCCTTCCTTGCCTGATTCCTTCTACAAGGTTAAGCCACACAAACATCCTAAGACAAGACTACACAACATGTTCCTTGGTAGACACGACATGTATTAGACAAACTTCATCTGACCTGTGTTGTTAGTGACATGACCTATCACATGGCTCGCACTACATGGTGTGTTCGCGGAAGACACGGTGCATATGTTAAAGGATAACACTGGCCTGTTTTGTTAGTGACATTTTCGGGTACTTGGATCAGACTACACGACGAGTGAAAACATGACACGTCTTGTATAAGAAGAGACTCCATCGACCCGTGTTGCAGGCTACAAGGTCCGGTTCCTAGGATTACACTACAAGGCGTGTTCAACTCGTACACGGTGTGTTCATGTATGAAATTCACCATCTCGTGTCTCTGACCACATGAAATGTGACATGGTTAGAGACTACATTGGGTGTACTTAAAGTGCATGGATTCTATTTATGAAAAACAGTTTCTTCTAGAACATAAGAACACATGGCATGTATTAAAACATACATGGCATGTATTTTTTGTTTTTCTAGACAATAATCCTCAGAAACTACTCTAGAGCCCAGAAAACACTAAAACAAACACTGGAAGTAACAAATTCTAATCCGTTAGGGACAATAATACCTGTGAATCAATGATTGGCATCTCAAACAAGTTATAAAAATTGTAAACAAGTCAATTACCCACCAAATTTCAGTCCATGAGGGCCCATAACACCTCAAGAACCAAAGGATGGATTTTTTTCAAGAAAAATCCTTTCACAATCATTGCTTTATCAAGAGGAAGATATTTGTATCAAGGCATATATCACAACAACAAGGATATTTTACACGACATCTATCAAAACAACATGACGTTGCTAATTCACCCTAGATGGAATGGAAATAATGCATGACATGTGATTTCTAGCAAGAGCATATATGATGAATTAGATGGCATACCCTCTTCTAATTAGGTTTCTGTAGAAATAGAACCATAATAATATCAATGGTAATAACATAAAACATTTAAATCACCCAACATGGAAATAAAATCACCAGTAAAATAGTAAAACTATAAAAATTGCAATAAACGAGGTAGGTTAGATTTTCACTGTACACGAGTAAGCTACTCCCGTGAAAAACTTATTACCAAGTACTTATTCCATCCCATATCTAGATAAATGCTCCCAAAAGTATGTCAATAGAAAAGAATTCATTTGATACAACTTTGTAACATCCCAGTTCCAGAAGCCACCTAGAGGCGCCCCATACCCGGTTGGTCACAAGGGCTGAAGCGCATTTCCCCAAATTCTAGAGGCTTCTAACTAGAATTGAGGGCCTTGGGTGTGATATTGGGGATACTATTACCTCATTAGAAGTGTACATAGTGAATGTAAACATGAACAAAATTCTGGAAGTAGTAAATATCCAACAATAGTTAAATGTGGAAGACTCGTATAATAAAAAACTCGAGCAATTCATAATAAATGATGCATGATACATATGACTAGGAAAACCATCTAAAAATGTCACAATGATGAATAAAAATAGTACTAAACCAAAGTACAAAAGAAAATATAAACAACTCTTTAGCATCACAAGCCTCAGCTTGGTCCCATTCTCTCCATGACATAGCATGTCAAGTACCTGATGTAGATGGGCACTTGAACTTGTCTATACATGCAGCAATATAATTTGTTTGGGCCGAAAAGCATGTCCCAAATAGTGTGTGAGACTAAATCTCTGTAGGAAACCACCCGAAGATCTGTGACTAACAGTCAGTGAGTATATGGCAGGGTAAAGGTATTGAAAGTAGTAATCAATAAGTACTCAGCATAAAAAAACAATCCACACTTTTAATATCAGGTTGTAGAAAATCAAGTAGTTAAACACAACATGTAACCCTCTAGGAAGTACTCATAGCCTTACCCATAGGGTTAAACCAAACAAGTTCAAGAAACCATCTGGGAATCACACACAGTCTCTTCCCTCTGGTTCAGCTAATGTATAGATTCTCTAGGGAAGCACTCAACTTCATTACCCCCTATAGTCTCGTATCGTACAAAATGAACTCTGGGAATGAACTCAACATCAATTACCCATGTGGCCCATGTAGAGGATCTAAATATTCTCTGGGGAAGCACTCAACATCAATTCCACATGTGGTCTCGCATCATATAATTATAAAGACACTATGGGGAAGCCCTCAACGTCAATTCTCCCTCTGGTCTATACACCAGGTTCTCACAACCCTGTGTAAGTCAAAAAAATTGTAGCATCATGTATTGGCCCAATTAAACCACATGAAATTCTTGGCGAACAATCTACAAAATATCAGCATATTAGAACAACAGTCACACCATCCTACAATACAGGGCATGTGAAAGTAAATAACAACCTAACAGGAAGACTAGACCCAAAAGACAAAACAGGAAAAACATGCATGGTAAATACATCCAATTCACAACAAATTACCCTATTAAAAAACAAAAATCTATACTGTGGCATACAAGAAAAGCAGGAAAACAATAGGGATAAAACAGTAAATGTGCAATACCCCGTTCATTGGTATTGGGAAAATTTGCACATAAAAGTCAAAGACTTTCTACAGAAATGCACAAACCAACTACCTCGAGGTTAGGAGATAAATATACATGATCCTAGAGGCTGAAATCGTCTTATAACTCCATAGATATAGGAAAACACACAAAACATTCCACCCATAGTAACATAAAAAAAGAGGAATCATGAAACAAATCTCTAGGAGAAGGAAGAGAATACTGTTGTGGTTCCAACACAATCAATGGAAGTCGACTCAGAGAATGGAAAAACGATTGGGGGCTCAGGGAAGTCTCGGCACTGCACCGATGCTCTGAGATGTTTTAGAGGAAGAACAAGACAACCCTTCCATTAGACGCGACCCCGGCCGGTTTAATGAAAAGAAAAAAAACCATGTGTACTTTTGATGTACACGACATGTAGTCTCCTTTTTTGTACTCTGATTTATGCGGCCTCTTTATCACCCTACATGACTGTGTGTGTGGCCATGACATGGCTAGCACAAGGCCTCATACGTCAAGGCAGTACACGTCGTGTACACATAAAGTATACATCGTGCACTTAGAAAATTTCCAGAAAACTCATTTTCTAAAAAACTACAGGTAAAATAAAAAAAATACATGAAAAGAATATATGTGTTCTTACAGTAGAATTATACAAAATTTGTATAGATGATGTTAATGTAATATGACATGATATTGTTCATTCTTCAAGATCATCATTATGATTGATCTTGGAAATGTCCCCAATGGTGATGTTCGTAGAGGGAAAATCAATCGCATTGGCCTGATTTTGTAAAAAAAATAACATTACTTAATAAATAACTATTTATTTATGGTTTGAAGTATAATCTTCTGGGAATCATAAAATTATTTGATGGTGGTTTTTTGTGTTAAATAGGTGTACAATTCAAGTAATGATTTTAATTCTAAAAATGGATTAATTTTTCGGCAGTAAGAATGGACAATGTTTATGTTATTGAAGATAACTCATTAATTTATAACAAATTTACTTGGTTTATTTATTTCCACAATGAATCATGGATTTGAAATAAGACACTATGTCACAAAAATATTCCCTCACTTAGTAATCATAATATGAAATAGTTATACAATGATCTACCAAAAGTAGATTTTGAAACTTACTATTCCTATAACACTTGTAAAAAAGTGAAAAATCCTAATATTTATCATAAATTATATAAATATGCTTCAAATATTCATCCTATTATGTTTCTATATATGGATTTATTTTCACCATCTAGTGTTTCTTGTTTTAATTGTCTGAAATATGGGTATTTTGTAATAGATTACTTTTATTGGTATACAAGGGTGTTCTTTTTAGCTCACATTACTAAAGAATGTTCTTATTTCACAATGTATGATAGATATATAGATAACATATCTGGACAAAGGATTATTTCCTTAATATGTGACAATGACTATGAGTTTGAAAACAATCACTTTGAATCTTCTTTCTCAAAAATCGTTATAGTCCTAAAATATATGATCCTAGAATCCCCCAATATAATTGAGTTGTAGAACAAATAAATGAAAACACATCAATTAATTTCATAGAATATGATAAATGAGAATATTTTACCTATCTACATTAGGGAAGATGTTGCTAACAAAAACTAATATATAATAAATATAGTTTTTATTAAAGCTATGTGGAAGAAGAACTATTATGAGTTTTAGAAAACTAGCAATCATATGATTAAAATTGTTAACTTTATTTGTTTGATATTTTTCATCATAAAACTATTGATTAAATGGATAAATTTTCATAAATAAGTTATAAATAAATTAGACAAATCTATTCATTTTCTAGTAATGAATATTGTGTTTTAAAAAAATTACCCAAACTATAGAAGAATCGGTTCATGTAAAATTCATTAAGATATATCTAGATGAGCCAATGAGATCCCAAGAAAACATTGAGGATGATTTTTCATCGATTAAAATATTTTAAAAATACCTAAATCTACTTTGAAATTTTCAGAAAAATCATCCAGTTTGGATAAATATCCAAAACATCAAAAATCCAAACTTGTAGAAGATCCGTAAGTTATCAACACTACTTTTTCTAGAGTTGTTAGAAACCTTAAGTATACTAAATTTAGATGGATTAGTTGGATACAGATATAGTAGTAAATTGAAAATATATTCTGAATGAAATTAAGTTTATCATGAATCATTCTTGTCCCATATTGAACAAGAGAACACCAATGAATTAATTAATAAATAAATCAAGTTAATATCAATGAACAAGAAATTAAATAAAATTCTTTTAAAAATAAGTATGGGAATAAGGGAAATATCCAATGATTATATAACTATAAGGACTAAATTGTTTTTTTGTAAAAAGTTGTATGTGTAAGGAACAATAGTTAAAAACATGGAATGACTATATGCACAAGGTTATTGTTATGAAAAAGTAATAGACTATGATTAAACCATTGAACCAGTAACAGAATTTGAATCAATTAGAATACATGTTTCATAATAATCACATTTTTATTTCACACATTATCAAATGGATGTTACGAGTTCATTCATTAATTGATTTATAATTAAGGATGGTTTTATATAACAACCACCTGGATTTTATAAGCTACATTTTCAATGTCAAGTTTTAAAATTCACAAATGCTTTATATGGCGTAAAACCTTATCCTAGATCAAAGTATGATAGGTTAAAAAATTTGTAATTTCAAATAAAATTTCAAATGGTATATTTAATCCTACACTTATTATAATATGATCTCCAAAATATGATTTTAATTTCATAATTTTGGAGATGATTTTATTTATGGATCTTATATAAAATTATTTACCTATGGAATTTTCCCAAATGATTCAAAATGAACTGGAAATGAGTTTAATGGGTGAAAATAATCCCTTTATTTGTTTTCAAAAACATCAAAATAAATAATAAATCATTTTGAATCAATGTAAATATACTATGATATTTCATGGATAGAAGTAGGTGTAGTGACACTACAATGAGTACAACATGTATTTTGGTTCTGAATGAAATTGGGAAACTAGTGGATCAAACATGTTATAGAGGTCTGATTGTAAGTCCCCTCTACATGACATCTAGCATACCTGATATAGTGTGTAGTGTTTTTAGGTATTCTTTCCTTTATGAATATCCAAAAGAGTCACATATTATTATTCATATGAAAATTTTTAAAAACCATAAATATTCTAAAAACAAAGGATTCATTAACCCTATAGGTCAAAAATTAAATCTAGACAGTAAATATTATTATCATTTTTGTGGATTTAATTTATGTTGGAAATGAAACATTGGATCATTTAACATTTTTGGCAAGTATCTAGTTTCTTGTGTTAGTTGGAATCATAATTTTGTTTCATTGCCAACTATTAATGTTGAATGTATAACTCCAGGTAGCTGATGTGCAGAAATCATGTGGAATAAACACACAATAATAAACTATTGATATCAGTTCCATCCTATACCCCAAAATTGTGACAATACAAGTGTTATATATATCTATAAGAAACCTATATCACATTCCATAAAATATTTTATTGATGTTAGAAATCACTTTTTGAGAGATCATTTTCAAAAGTAAGATATCACACATAAATACATTGGTTCAAAACACTAGATGGAAATTATTTTCATTAATATATTGAATTATGATTGAATAAATTACATCTTACAATAATTATGTATTAATTATTATTATTATGATGAATTTTAGTAGTACACACCATTGGGTATGACACATTGTTGGGTATGAGACAAAATTTTGGTGGTCTCAATATTGTGATTGTATTACCATTGTTGTTGCCTCACTATTTTAGTTTCCTAACCATTTTGGTTGTATCATCATTTATATTATCTAACCATTGTGAACATCAAACTGTTTTTTCATGTCATTGTGATTTTTTTTCTAAATTGTAGAATGGATTACTTTAATTCTTACAGTTTATTTTGTTTTTAACACTAGTTGATTGTTTCCTATTATTCAATTTTAATTATTAATATATTATTTATATTTTATATTTTATGAATACCTAGTTCCCATATAATATATAATAGAAATTTTATATTCACAACACATATATTTTATCTCACCTTTATTTCCTCTCAAGAAAGGTGGGACCCTTATCTCCCAAATTAAAACCATGTGACCTTTAATACACCATAACAAATAAAATAGAACCTATATGAATGGCTGTAATGAAGACACCAACAGTGTATTCACTAAATTAGTCGTGTCATGGTATGCTGAATAAAGAAGAACCCAATACATTATTTTTAGTTTTTCCTGTAAATCCAGAGATTCTAATAATTTATATGGTACAAAAAAATTACAATAAAGTTGAAAGGATGCTCTGAATTATTTCATTGGTGCACAATGTTATTAAAAAATGATTATCAAGATTAGTTCTCAATTAATAAGAAACCTTATTATCATTTGATTGTATATTATTTTTAACAATATGATGAGTTTGGTTTTAATGATAATGAAGAATATTGGATGAGAAAAAAATCATTGTTTACAGAATATCTTCTTCCTTTGCACAGTGGGAAGGTTGTTTGGGTGGTCTTCATGAAGTTATATAGGATGACTCTCCGGAAACCATTCTTAATGATATTGACATGTTTATCAATGAAGAATACATAAACAAACTAATTAGAGATGGAATAATATGATGACCAGTATATTTTGATTTAATTGGTGAATGGAAAAAGTTTTTTTAAATTAATTAATCATATGTTGTTCTTAAGGAGTGTTATTTCACTTCCATTAGGTATTATGATTTCTATATTATTTATATGATAAATTGTTGTAAAAATATAGTTATATATATGTATCTTGTGTCTTTATTTCCTAAAATGTTAAATCCTAATTTTGTTCTAATTTCATTGATTTATCCAATGTTCATTTTAATTATGATAAATTGAAATAATGTCTATCTCATAAATTTTGAAGAGTCAGTTGTAGAATGTAGTGGTTTTTTATATCAATAGTGATTTGTTCAGGATGAAGATCAGCTAAATCCCATTGAAAATTTTCTGGGTTTATGATGTTAAAAACGCTATCATGACCATAACAATATATACCATCATTCAAATCAAAAAGAACATTTTGATTCAAATTTTTTACCAATAGAGAATTTGGAATATTCGAATGAGGTAGAAGATTTTTATATCTCTATATTCAAGGTTGGAAATTAGCCTGATTTAGGGATAATAGATCCATATCTCTCAAATGACACTACACATTTAACATATGTAGGTCCTAGTACTCCTATGATAAAATCTAGAAAAGAAAAATTAGAAATATGTGATGAATAAGTAACAAACATATTAGGAAAATAACATATTATGAGATGACAAAAATTTAATGATGTTCATAATGATGGTGATGAAGAGGGTGAAAATGGAGAATATAATGTTTATAAAAATGGAGAATGAAATTGAAGTGTAAATTGAGGTGATTATAATAGTGATAATGATGATATATATTGTGATTGTTCCAATGGGAAAATAAGAAGATATTACATGGAAACTCATCCTGACATGCTTGCTTCTCTCAAGGAATAGTTTTTTATTTTTGAGGATAGATACAATATTTTTGATTTAATGGACCCAGTTTATCGAGAAGATAAAGACTATTATGTTGAGGTAAGGATTTCCCCATGTAATAAATTTGTTGATGAAGATGAAAATATGGTTGTTTTGTAATAGTTGGAACATATTGTGGCTGTTGAGCAGTACATGGCATAAAAAATGTAAAATGATATTTTCAAGATTTTTATTGATACAAATATAGTTGTGGAAGCATTTAGTGATTTAAAAATTGAATTCAAACCTTCTCCTGGGGAACAAATTATTTATGTTAATGATAATCAATCTATTAATGAGAATAAGGATAATCGATCAGTTGTTGTTCTGAATGAAGATGATAATCAGATGGAAGAATAAATCACATATTATGTGAGGAAAAATATTGCTTCATAGAGTGGAGAAGATCATAGACATGTTGAAATCCTTATTTATACACCTAATGTAGTTGTATAAAATTTTCATGAATTTTCCATTATTATGGTTTCTAATTGATGGATTGATCGTAGGAAAAATCGATGTGGAATGATCTCTGATATTATTTAAATTCCACTATAGAATGTTGGAATAGATCATTGAAATGGATTAGATTCTAAGAGATCAATGGTTACTTCAATTGATGTTACATTAAAGATAGAATGGTTTTATTATGATAGAGTTCCTGGAATATAAACTCATTACCATTACCAGTTGATATAATCACAATGGGTGACTTGGTAGTGTTTATAGATGATATGATTTAATATTTTTATAATGATATGATGATTCAAGAACCCTTTATAATATATGGACATTCAATGTGATAAAAGGTATGTATTCTAGTACGTGATCCATAATATATATCCTAAAATGATACATCATATTTTGGATATTGAATTTGAGTTATAGAGAATAAGTGGAGAGATGGAATCCAAGATGTCCGTACTAGAGGGATGAAGAACTCCATTACAGCTTCTATAGATGATATTATTAAAATCCATTAGGTTGAGTCCTCTGATACTTTATCTTCTGCTCATGCTTTGGAGGCTGGCCTGATCAGAACTCTTGTTTTAGAATAAATTAGAACTACATCATGGGGAACCTCTATTCATGATCCTGACATTATAATGGAAATTTTGATGATATTTGACCAGAGTATCGATCATGATCATATTTTTATTCTAATGTACAAAAATACAAGAATAATGATAGCGAAACTACAAAAAGGTAAATAAAATATATAATTCATTAATATACTATTTATATGAGCTCAATTATCACAAAAAGAACTTGTTTGAGAACGTGTAGATATATCCCATGACATACGATAGCATGGAACATGTCATATAGGAAAAAGTGATGACTCTATTGTTACATTGTTTTATTGAAGTGAAAAACTAATTTTTTTATTCCAAAGAGAGAGAAGGGTAGATCATAATAGAATTCATCCAAAATTTATGAACAATATTCATTTGAATAGGATAGATATTATGGTTCATGAACCCATACTAGTGACTTCTCATCTCTACATGTAACATCTCTAGGAATTTATGATGAATTATCTCATCATCCAAGAGTATCTTAAGATCTTATAGCTCCACTTCAAGCCCATTTACTTCAATTTTCATTATATAAATTATATATATATAGGAACCGTAGATACATAATTTAAAGAAAGAGACAATCTCCAAATCATGTACCTACTACTCTTCCTCTAGCTAAAACTACTACCTCATACTAAAACCAAAAAAATGAAAAATGAAAAGCATTAATTCCCTCTTCTATCATTCTTTGAGATTGATCCTTGATTTGTATTTTTTTCTCATTTATGGGATCTTTTTTGTGCATGGTTTTATACTAACTATTTTTTTTATTTTAAATAACATTCATAATTCTTTATTATTTATTATCCTTATATTTTTCTTTCAGAAATAATTTATAGTTTTATATCGATCATGATTACTATATTTAAAATACATAATGTGGGGGACCTGTAAAAGAAAATTTACATCAATCTTTTAAAAAATATATTTCACTTTTATTGTACCATTAAAATATTTTGATCATTTAAATAGGTGTTCATTTATATCATGAGCATGACATGTGATTATTTTTTTATAACATTTGATACAATGATTTCAATCATTAAAAGAGGATATTGTTGAACTCCATTTATAATGATTAAAAATGATGTTTCTATTTATAATAATTAGTTTTATGTTTTCAATAATCATGTTATATTATACCACATATTCAATATATTTATCTATGTATGACCCACTTTTGAGTTTGATACACCATTTTGGTTATTCAATTCTAAGGAAGAGTCGCCATTGCCTATGACTCAAAATTAGCAATTGTTCCCCATTGAGATAAAAATTTTACAATGTATGTGTCACCCCCAACAAAGTCTCACATTTTTTCTAAGACACTGTATAAAATGACATACCAATATTGTGTAAATTTTGGAATATTTTGGAATGACTCACCATCCATTATATAGTTACTGTGAATCATAAAATTCGAAATACATGTGACAACACCATCATGTCCAACTTTCAAAAGAATAAAAAAAAGTTATATGACTCACCATCAGATAATAAAACACTGGTGTAGAATTTTGGATACATATAAAATTTCAATCTATCTATATAATAAGAAAATATAATTTGTTTGACAACATGATATGAAATATAAAAATGTACAAAATTGAAATACTACAATAGTATCTTCACCATTATTGGACTCCCCACTACTATTTATCTATTTGTCCTTTAAAAATAAATTTATTTAGTGGCTATATTATTGGATTTAATGGAAAATTTTATTTTAATTGTCATTTCTTAATGGCTCGACATTATGAATTAATGGATGTTTCATATCTGAATACGAGGAAGCACAATACCTAGATTCTCATGCTGATAATAATGTATGATACTGATAATGAAATAAAAAGATATCCTTATGTAATAGAGTGATTCATACATAAGGTTATGCACTAATAGCAAATCATGCAGAATTATGTACATGAAATGACAGTCAGTGATCAATACAAGAAATAACATGATTACACATGACTCAAGATGTAACAGAATAATAATCATTTAGTTTCTTCACACAGTGAAGAAATAATGGAGTATAAATACAATTTTCTACCCTAGTTTTAATAAATATGACTTGAGATAGATGTAAAATTACATTCATGGTGTCACGAGCTGGAAATCATTACTAGGTGAGAATTTTTATCCTTTTCAAACTTTTTGATGCTCAGTATTCATATATTTTTTATATTACAATCTATATGTGAAATACTCCCTTTTATATATTCACACTATCCTTGGAATTAAAATGAATTATTCATAGATGTCATATCAACCATTCTTTATCTAACTATGGTAGAGGTCAGGTGTGACCAGTTATAATTTGATTAACTTTGAAAACTATGGGAGTGGACCTGTGTTGTCTGGACATGTTTTATACTATTTTAGAACTCAATATAGTATTTGGATCAAACTATTAATTTAACTAAATTAATGGTGGTGAGTGATCATTGTTTGGAGGTGACTATGTAATTTCGTGATAATTAACATCTTATATTACAAATTCCACATCATGTTTTATTTTTTTTTCCTAAATAAATTCATTAAACTAGACATGGTTTGAACCTTTAAACAATATTTTGACTTTGACTATTAACCTTGATTGTTGTATTTATAATATTTTTATTATATAATTTTTGTTCAAATAACTATGTAATATTCTATATTATTTTCCTCATACCTATTCAAATTTGTGAGAAATATTTTAAATGATTATAATTAAATATAATATACAATAATGGTTAAATTTTATATTTTAAATTTTGTTTAGAATCTATTTCTATCAATTTTCAATAAAAAAATTAATGGGGTAATAAATCCACCCCTAATGAGTCACTCACTCTACCCCATATGATGTAATTCTGATCCCACTATGGCTGAAAAATTGATTGGTACCATTGAAAAAATTTTCTATGTTTTATATTATTTAAAATATTAGAAATTAATTAATACAATTTATCATTTATAATGTGAATCTGACCAATGGAGGACCAAAATCAATAAGGGGAGGAAAATGAATTTTAATCCATAAACTGGGATAAATATAAAAACATATTATTTTATAATTAATATATTCATTTTATTAATTTAATGGTAGAAAATAAATTAATAAATCTTAGGAGAATGTAAAATAAATCGCTTGGTACATAAGCAACAAAATTTACAAGACATGAGATTTACAGTTTTCTTATTATCATCCACCCTAAATGAAAAATTGACCGATTATTTGGATACCTAAAACATAGTCTTTGAAAGGTCATTTCAATATGAGACATTAATAGATATGTGGAGATTTTTAAATGTGATATCATGGTGGAAATAGATGGTATAAATTCCTGTTAGTGTCATGATCTTAAAAATAAAAGTATGTTGTAGTTCAAAGGAATATATATCAACCATGTAAAAAAAATAAAAGGATAATTATATTATGAAATAAGTGTGGGAAGAAACCTAGATATAATTTTCTTAAGTGGAGTAATTAATATTTTAAATGTGGAAGGGGGGTCATTGAGCACCTCCATATACATGTAATTGGAATATTTTACCTATTTATGGGAATTATGATAATGTTCCAGAGTATTCAATCATAAACATTAGTGTGTCAATTTAATGTATTTTGTAGATTATGAAATGTGCCTAAATACATGGATTAATGTGGATAAAAAACCCAGACAAATTATAATGAAAAAAATAAATTTTAATGCATTTGAAATCAAAATGGAAAAAGTGAATCATGTTAGTTAGTAAACACATTTCCCACCCACCTTAGTTTGTAATTTCATATGTATTTTTATTATTAATCCCTATGAAAATATTATATTTCATTATTTAGTGAATTTTTATGTGATTATATCTCTCTAATGTTATTACAGATTAATAAAATTACATTTTAAAATCATTCGATACACAAATAGGACATTTTTTCTAATGATGATGTTTCCTTATAACATAATGACATATCTAACGAATTAATTGTGAATTATAGTTTGGAAGGCTTAAATTGTTTACTATTTATGGAATGGTTTATCATAAACATCATATATGGTTTTAGAGATTACATTATTATATCACCATATTAGTATTTATACATATTGGATAACAAGGGATATCTTTTTTTGTGATAAATATATACAGAATAACATGTCATTCTATTCTTAAAACTCATGATCTTCTAATTCTCAATGAATCATGATTTCACATTAATTATTTTGAAATGGACATAATAGTTAATATTATGATGTCACAAAAAATGTATGGTCTTCATAAAATCATGAATGTGTGACTTTTCAAAAAAAATATACATTAGGAAAAAAAGATCGTGAATTAAAAAAATCTATCCTATTTCTTTATTTTAAATTTAATCCAATTGCCCCCTTGATCCCCATATAATTATGGATTTGACATTCTTAAAATTATCCGAACAATTTTATATATCAATATATATAAAAACATGAATGTTATATTAACTATCCATTACAATGTATTCACATTCCACATATATCCTCTGATTTGGAAACCTAGTCATTTGTTACATCGGGTAACCGTTATGTTTCCATCATTCTATTTTTTAAATCCATTTTAGTATTAATTCATATGAAGTGGGTTTCTATGAAATGAACATAAAATTGTAAAACCATCGATTTCTGAGATTATTTTATAACAAAAATTTTATTTTAAGGGATTATAAGGTTACACCTTGAGATATAGTGATATAATTTTCCATGAATTAATTTAGCCTTTTGGATATTTAAAATTTCATGTAAAATTGTATGTAAATTTTTTCTATAGAAATGTGTATGTATTGTGATATATGGACCACCAATTTAGTCACACAATACAAAAAACATAATTTTAAATTTATATACAAGGAATACCAAGGTTGGATTACATAGCATAAAATACTAACAATCCTCAATGGTTTCTGTAACACAGAAGACATTGTTTTACCGAAAAATAATTTTTTGTTGAAAATATTATTCATTAGAATAATAAGAAATAACATAGATATTATGTTGGTAGTTATTAAGAGGATTAAATAACTTATGAAAATACATGTTTGAATATATTGTCTAAATATTATTGAGAACTGAATATTAGAAACAATTTAATATAAAGGGAATGTTTTTTAAAAACTAATTTCATTCTCATAAAGGAATTTAATCACAATATATTAATTTAATTACTATTAATGAATAATATTAATTACTTATATTATTTATATATTAAATAAAATATTATTTACATTCATTTTATATATTAAATATGTAAAATGAATGAACAAAACAAACTTTACACATAATTTCAATTATTTTAATAAAAGAAGTTTTAATGACTTTTAATGGAGAACCTATTTTAAATATAAATTTAGAAATTTAAAAAATATATATATATATATATATATATATAATTAATTATATATATATATAAATCTAAATATTTGTTTTGGGTTATTTTTCGGTATTCTTTTTTAGGGCTTCATTTTTCATAAATAGAGAAAAGTACTAAATTTTAATTCAAAACTAATTTTTCTATTAATTTATTTATAATGTTATATTATATTTATAATTGGTTTTACTATATAATTACATCAATTATTCATAATGTAATCCAATTTATATCATTGTTATCAATTTCAATTTGAAATTATAAATAACAACATAGAAAACTTTTGGGCATTTTTACTTCTAAAACATCTATTATCATCCTCTCTAAAATATTAATTTTAAATTGATTTCCTCAATATCTATGATTAGAAAATATTTAAATTTAATCAATATGTGGAATAATAATAATTTCTAATTTCTAATTAACTCAATTTTTTTATATAATATAATAATATAGTAATTAAAATTAATTACTAAATTTAGGGGGTAAATTAGCATAACATGAGACTAAAACATACACATAATGGAAAAATTACCTATGAACATTCCCAAAATACATATGATATCCTTATATATACCCCATAATCAATTTTTCATAATTTTTTCTATATTTAGATCCACCTTTCATAGTAAAAACCTAGGTGATATTCTGTTTTAAAACATTTATATGAATGCCACTCTCCACCAATATAAAAAGGCACTAAAAATCATGTATATTCTAACATATCATGAAATTTTTATCATCATATATATTCTATAAAATCACCCAAAATACCACTCCAAATGTTTTAATACTAAAATTGGGAATAAATCCAACAAATGAATCTCTTTTGTGAAAAGTAAAAGGAGTTACCCAAAGAAAATGTAACACCCTTCATTAATCTCCATTATTTTTATTTAGTTCACCCATGCAAAATTATTATTATTATATATTAATATAATACCACCAATAATCTAAATACACTTTTATTTTTTATTTATAATGGTTCTAAATTCACTTACACACATATTTATCTAATGGGTAAAAAACTTACCACTTTTATGCACGACGAACTACTTCCTCATCAAATGATATTGTTAATTTTCCTTTTACTATAACTCATGGTTGAGAATTATTAACGAAATTTAAATATTCAAAGTTATATATTATACATATGATGTATTTTTTATTCTTTCATTATTATATTACACATAATATAATGATTTATATTTTAATATATATAATAATTTTTGGGTAAGTGTGGACTACAACCTCCTCAAAGTGATGGGATTCATTCACACCATACATGGATTTAATCACAGATGAGTTTAGTAAAATTATGATATATATATATATGAAATAATAATCATAATTTATTTATAATATATTTATTTAATTATTTTTTAATATATGTAATTTAAAACTATATTTCAAAATGATAATAAAACAAATACAATGCTCATTTGTAGGTACAATCAACTGTCTCCAGGAACAGCTCCATTAATTGGATACTTCTATTTTATATATATTATTATAAATACATATATAATAAATATATATCTTATTTATACCATGTTTTAAATTATAAAAATAATTAAATAATTAACTAACTAGGAGGATCAAAAACAACAATTCAAAACCTATAGGAAAAGTAAAGTTTATATTACACAAAACATAACATATACAATGATTTTGTAATAACTGTCTAATATAATGTCATTAAAAAATAATATATGGTAATATATAAAACAAATGTTTATTTTTTATATATATAATAATCTTATAATTATTATACATGAGGTTTCATAATGAATTATGAATGATGAATCATAATTTAAGTGAATTTCAGCTCACTTTTTCTTTCTGTGAGATATATTATTTATTCACAAATCATATCATTTTTATTCAATGTAATGTTCATAGTAATTTATTATATTGTTATTATATTTAATGTTATAGTCATTTACATGTCAATTTTATTTTCTATCATTCGTGGTGGTGATGCTTCAAATGTTTCTATATCTTATAAAATACATTTTTTTCTCATTTTTCTTTATTTGTGACAAATGCAATGTTATGAACCTATATATTTATATTAGATGTATATAATTTATTTTACGTTGTTATATAATTTATATAATTATTATCATGATTGGTTAAAAATAATTTAATTTTATTATTTCTTTTTTATTATGATTTAATGTATCAAAACTTTGAATAGTTTATAGATTCTATCTAATCATTTATAGATATTGATTTTAATAATAATTAGATTGAATAAATATTACGGTCTATATCTGAAAAACTATCATTACCTTTCTTATCATATGGATACTCTAGTTATATCGATGTAACAATTACATTTTCCACTCATTGGTACTTATGATAATTAAGAAATTATTTTAATGAAAAAAAAAATTATTTCCCTTTTTGTTCACAAATTTGTTATCTATCAAAAACTTGTTTTCTAAAATTAGTTTGAAAAATGATATACAATTATCGGATAATGTTTAATTTAATTTTATATTCATTTACTACATAAAAATTGATTTAAAATGATTATTCTTGATGTTTTACAATCAAGGAACTATTATAATCTTTTATGATATAGAATCAATGATCTACGTGTATGGAATTACACAAGTCGGGAATTAAATTTCCAGGATATATACAATGTATGATTAAATTTTAGTTCTTTTTGAATAAATATTTTCCAAATATTCTATAAATGATTTTAATTTAAAATTAATTTTAGGGAAATAGTGTTCTTAAGAAATGTTTTTTTGTTTAAAATGTGTCTTAAAAAATTTTCAATATTCCATTATATGTTTTGAAATGAATGATTTCCATGAAAAATAATTTACAGGTTTCAATTTTTATTTTATGAGATATCACTTTAATTTTAATGAATTTGTTTTTGAGATTATTGACAAATTATTTATAGTTTTACAAAGATTTTTAAATGAAATTGTTTTCAGAAAATTTTAATTCATTATTTATATGTTTTAAAAGTGGTTTTAAAGAAATAGTTTTCAAAATGTGATTAATATTTCAATATTTGTTTTAAAATATCTTTTGAAGAAATAGTTTCCAAAAAATTTCCAATATTTCATTATAATATCATAATGTGTTTTTAACGAAATTGCGTTCACAATGTTTTCATGATTTCATTATAATTATTCAATGTCTTTTCAATGAAAATTATTTCCAAAAAGATATCATAATGTTATTTTCAATATAACATGACACTTGTTTGTGTCACATTAGACATTATGAAAAATGATACAAGGGTTCCAATCATGATCATTCTATTAATAGTTTATTTTTTATGGGATGATGTTTATAAAACACATTTTCATTCACATGTTATATCTTTGTGAAACTCATTTCACTTTAATGTGTTATATTCTTTTGAAACATGATTGTTTTCCATGGTTATTATTGGATGAAATGATTACAAAACCTATCACTTTTCCATTGATTATGATGTGATGAAACATTAATGATACCTATTTAATTTCATGGGTCATTATATGATGATTATTTTGTTATATTTTGGACATGAATGTATGATTTCATCATGTGATGGGTGGCTCTGTTATCTATTGGGAAATAATAACTGTTTTATGAGATTAGGAGGGTAGATAGGAGGGCATCTCAACCCCAAAATAGAAGTGCTCACAAAATGGAATCCCAATCCTAAATGAAGAGGGTAAACAAGATTCATAACATTCCCAAAGAATGTACATATGTTATTATCCCAAGAAAATCCTATTTTTATGGTCTTAGTAGGTATCCTTGAAATATGATTTTCTTTGTTTATATGTCTTCCACAAAATCCATGTCTTATTCTTATGTCGTGTTTTCATAGATTATTCTCTTGTTTCCATATGATTCAATTCATATGAACTTCCAATATGTATTTCATTACTCATTTATATGATCTTTGATATGTAGTATATGATATTGAAATTTTATTTTCATGTTCTCATGGACTTATTCCATTGTTATTCTTATGAATCTCAATTTTTAGCATTACTGATCATCTAATCTCACCCCATTATTGTGTTTTATATACTTAGGATTTGATGAATATTTTTAAGTAGAATAAAAAAAGGGGAATATCATTATGGGAATCATTTATGTTCAATTAACTAGTTAATTTATTTTTTCCATGATTATAAATATAGTAAACTATTATGGACCTCATGAATTTATTTTTATAATGTGATGAATATTGATTAAGAATATTGTAATATACACCTATGTTTTGAATTGGTTTCTACATGAGTAGATTTTATATCACATATATTAATACTGACACTTTTGACCTATGAGGATACACCAAATAGGGATGTTATGGATGAAATGCATATAGAAGGAAATGTGGAATATTCTTACTCATCATTGATGATAGTGGAACTATCAGTAGAATTACATTGAATAATATAATGATGCATGATCACCGTAGGAGTGGTGGTCATGGTTAATGTCATGGATCCCCATCGACACCTACTATATCATCTAATGGTGTTCATAGTATTTTATATAATTGTGTAAAGGATATACACAAGAGAAGGTCATATCATTAACTAAATAGAATGGGTATCATTTGTGAATGTTATGGTCATCTATTGGCTTTTTTTAGGATTTGTGTCCTCCATGACATTTTTGTGGATTTTCATTATCTACAGGATAATGTGGGAATGTTATAAGAATCATAGACTACTAGGAACCAACCACATTTCCTTAGGAGAGATTAACCATAACATATTTGATGAGTTTCTATGTAGGTATATGTTTGTCCATTGATATTTAGTGGTACAAACATTGTTGAATCTTCAGTAGGGATTTTTTTTGGTTCACACTTATTTATATGTGGACTTTTCTTGATATGATTTACATTAAACTGATTTTATTTCCATATTTTTAATTCTTGAAAAACCTCATGCAAAGAGGAAATAGAAGGGGTTGTGTTGACCTTCATGAGCTATATTGATGGAAAATGATGAGATAGTTTGATATTTTCATTTTCATGATCTAGAACTATTTGACATCTTCATCAGGATGGGTAATCTTGTTGCCTATGAAGATGTGTTTTTTAATCATCATCATTTCTCATTTCTTATGGTTGATGGTATATCATAATTGTTTCATAGATTTTTGAAATAATGGTCTTGTGCTGTAGGAACATACCTACTAGAGCTAAAGAGATTGTTGTCTACCGTACCAGTTATTCCGGATTACATATTTTCATTTGATGATACTCCCACAGTTGTTTGGGAATTTAAAATCATTTTCCTAGATGGTTTATATTTGTTTATCCATTTAGGGATTTGATTATACAATTTAATTAGTTCCAGGGATGAATATAATTTATATTCACTAGTATTTTAGGGATATAGGGGATCTATAGAAGATAATAATTCAATTGGAAAATCATATGGAATTTTTTTTCATCCTAACTAATCTATTACCATTCCTAGCCTTGGTTATCATCATAAATATGTTAGATGGATCACTTTTATTATACATGGATTATCAGATGATGAACCGATTAAAAGTTAAAAACAAGTTTAATTTTCCACATGTTGATGATTTTTTGACCGTTTACGATGGAAAATGGATTTTGGAGATTGATATTCAGTTTGGTAATAATCAGATCAATGTTTAGGAGTGTTATATAAAGAATATGGATTTTATGATTAGTTGTTTCCATAGTGAGTGTATTGTGATATTTATTATTCTAACTAATGATACTATAGATTTAATTTCCTTGGATAATTTGATATTCCATTAGTATTTCGATATTTATTTGGTAGTATTTGTAGTGTAAAATTTTGTTTAGTCAACTTCTGATCATGAGAATCATCACAATCTACGTTTAGGTTTCTAATTCTAGATGAATCACCATTTTGATGGAAGAAACACCAAATTCAACTTCTGGACATATTAATTGAAACTCATCATGAGTGTTATTTCTGAGCATGGTTATTAGTTGAACCTAAAAAATGGTATGTGTTATTTTTCATGGTAAGACACAATAATTGTATATAATATTAAGATATTCATTGGTATTATTAGATATTATAAACATTTTTTCATGGATTTCTCAAACACGACGTCACTTTTTACCACTCTTTCTAGAAAAGGGGGTGAAATTCCCATGGGATTAAAAATTTCAGTTCTTCTAACATATTGAATGGACATCAGACATGAGATAATATATTGAATTTTCATTTGATTTTTATGGATTATGCGGTTTTATGTGATTCTTCTTGTGATGGTTTGGGAATTATGCTCTTGTAGGATGATCCTATGGTGGCTTATCGTTACATTAATCTTAGACAACATGAGAATAATTACCCCACTTTTGATATGTATCTTTTCATAGTTTATAATTATATTATGAGTCATCAGTATAATATTTTTTTGGTTAAAATGTCATTATATTTTCTGATAGTATGATTTTGAGCTGCTGTTTTTTAAAATATTCTGGAATCCTATACATAGTCAATGGGAGGAATGATTACCAGAAATCGACTTTGATATCGACTACACCCCAAGGAAATGGATTGTCTTTGTATACACTATTATTTGTAATGTTCCATTACAAGTTGTTTTTGAATTTATGGAATAATGTATCCTTATGGTTATTTTATTATGAGTTTAATCTGGTTGCTCACAAGGGTGACTAAAGAAATGTTTTGACAAGTGTTATTTTATCATCATCTATAATTTACTAAATTTTGTAGAGTAAGTAGTAGGATGAAGAGTTAAATGGAATTCAATAAATCATATAATTTGGTGATACCATGTTGGGTCTGTCTCATTATTTAGATGTTATTATATAGATTGGGGTAAATGTTTTCATACCAGAATATGTGGGGATCATAGTTTTTTATATTTTCAAATTTCATCATGGATTTTACATATGGGAGCATTGATAATTTTTATGACATGTGACAACTATTCTGATGGCCAAGTATGAAGAATGACATTGTTGATTATGTGTTTCACTATAAAAACATCTAATTTATAATGTAACATTATTTGAGACACTATCCGTTTATCCAATCTCTCCAAGTGAATGATTGGAAATGAGATGAGGTTTAAATATATTTTGATGTTATATTACAAACACCCCCAGGGGTTGGATTGTTATCTGTGTCATGATTGGTCATTTTAAAAATTCAACTCAATTTATTCTGATCATGGACACCATGAATGTTTATGATTTGTGTAATTTATATGTTCATGAAATTTTGAGGTAACATGAGGGGCCTCATATCATTGTTTTAATCAATGATCAAAGGTTTACATAAAGGATTTGGAGGATCCTCTTGGTAATAATTGGGACTCGTGAAATATTGATTACAACATATCATCTATAGATAAATGGTCATATGGAGCTTGATATTCTATTTTTAGAGGATATTTACAACGTTTTGTCTGGGATTTTACATGATTTTGGTATATTAATCATATATTGGTTGACTTTTTGTATAACCACTGTCATTATTCATTAATCATAATGGATCCTATATAGGCTTTTAGTGGTCTCGTGTTCATATCACAACTTTTTGGGAAAGAGGTGAGGGATGATTCCTTAGAAGGACCTATATTGATACATGATACGTCCTCATGGATTAAATACATACATCATTATCTGTTTATAACATAGACCAAAAGGAATATTATAAGGATCTGAAATGTCATCCTTTGTTTTTTTCATTGGTCAAAATATTTCGTGAATGTTTCATCATATTCAGGGCATCGTTCGCTTGGAAAACATGAGAATTTTTCTATGATATATGTTTCATTTTTTGAGGTCATTGAATGGAATGTGAAGTTTTATTATCAATTGGAATTTCAAGACCATTTTCAATAATTCCTAATGTTTTAAATTTATCGATGATTAGGAAATATCATCCTAACCCATATCACGTTATGTGTTGGGAGGATATTGTGTTAGACCATTATCATTTTGTTTTTGAGTCGCTAGATAATATATTTGAATCTCAAGTTAATTTCATTTGTTGAATTTTTATTCAATTGTTCAAATTATTATAGTTGCATGAATCTGATAATTTTGAGACTAGGGAGTTCAAGTCAATGATGGGGAAGTTTTTGGCCTCACCACACAACAGGACATAATTATTTCACATGACTTCCTGTGGAAAAATGTTTTATTGTGGGGATATTATAATGTAATGTTACATTATTTCAGGTAATTTCCACCTCTTTACATTTATTCGTATTTTATTGGGTCCATATTTGAACTATTGAGGATCTAGAAAACATGTAATGGAAAATGAAATAATGTTCCATGACATATATATTATTTAATAAATTGATTCATCGTATAATTGTGTTAATGGATTTGTGGGGTTATCCCTAAGTTCAAATATCATAGTGTTGGATATGAGGGTTTTTGGATAATAAATGATTTTTTATACACTAAAGGGGAAATACATATTGTGCAATTGGTGTACATTAACTATTATTTTTATAGGGTATATAATATTATAATTTTTACAATGATTATAAAATCCCTGATGATATTACTTTTTAATATATGAAGATGGGTAAAAAATATAGTGGAATTGTTTAATAATGTTTTAGAGGTTGTGAATTAGATAAGAAGCCCAGTGAACACTTTGAAATATTCATTTGATTTAATTTGGATTCATATTGTGAGTTAGTGCGAGATTATGAGGCCCAGATATACATAGAAAGGACTAAAAAAATTATTTCTTACATTAATAGTATTTCAAGCGTTGAAGGGATGATGTTGAACCACCATTAACACTATATCCGATCAATGTATTCCATTTTGTTTCAAGATGTTTTTATTTGGGGTCTCTCTGACTCCATAGATATAATATCCTTACAGATCCTAGAAAATTCAGTTATATGATCCTTGAACTATTGTTATCATTTGGTGAATTCAATATACCTAATTTCATCCATTTAGCTATATAAAATTCATTCTGGAGTCATTGGTTTTTTACATATTATGGAAAAACTATTTTACTTGCGGTCAAAATGGTGTTAAATTTTATGCTTCAAAATCCTTCGTTATTATTAATGGTGGTTCGACAATTATAAGAGATAAGATGAAAAGAAAATGGTTATTTTATTAATTTAAAACAAGTAATTATTTAAAATATATTTATAATATCGTCAAACACCCAGTAAAAATAAATGTTATACCTTGACATGGGTAAACCTCCCATTATGGACATAACAGTGTCACACATTTCTCATACAATGCACTGTTTGAGATATATTAATTGTTTAGTATATAGAAATATGATTAAATAGTTAATCAAAAACAAAAAGATTCAGTTAATATGAGATGAATCCAAACACCCAAAAACAAATAGATGTTCTACTTTAGGTATGGTAAATACCACGTTTTGGACCAAATAGTGTTTCAAATTAGTTATATGAAACACATTTTTTTAGTTTTCCAGTTTTTTTTAAAAAAATTGTGGGAACATAATATAATATATTTATTATATTTATTATATTTATTATGTTCTCATGAAGTATTTGTGGACCCTTTAACTTACCACAACTCTATATCTATTGTTTAGAATTTTCCATTGAATCTTTTAATGTGTTAACTATAATTTTATTCTTATGAAAAACAATAAAAACAATATTATTTTATTAAAATAATAAATAATTTTTTACAAGTTAATAAATTAATAATTTATATCTAGAGGGTTGTTATTGTCATTTGTCTGAATTATGAAATTACAATTGTAGAGACCCGAAGCATAATGTACATAGACATTACATTACTTTTGCGGAATACTTAGTACATAACAAAAGCACACACACAAGGACCGTAATAGTTTAGTGTCTTTGGAAACTCGGAATATAATCTTATAATCATGGTGAATGATCATCAAAATCTCCCATAAAGATCTTCTTTTTTTTAAACCAAAATCCTTTCATTATATCCCGGGGAAAAGAAAACATAAAAGTGTGAGCTCAAATGCTCAGTAAGGGTAAACAAGAGAAATATCAATCACATCATATTCATAAGAACATATCTTTTGGAAATATTAACCTGCAAAAGAGATCATAATTTCATAACATGGGATAAATAATAGTAGTGAAATGTAATCCCAATAATCATAACATAAAACATGAAACATTCTTGAATACACACATAATCATAGAGAATCATTTCTTATTAGCCAAGTCCCATTGCCAAGACTATCTTAGTGGACAAAGTCCATTTCTGAACTGAGTTCAGTCCTCGTTTCAGTCCTGTTTCACGGAACCGGTATAACCTACCGTTCTAGACATGTCTATCTCATGAGATATAAAATCTTTACCCAATGCATTGGAGGGAGATATAGGTCCCACCCATCTCATAATGATACCATTCTTATGTGTGCCACAAAATCATAAATCATACATCATTACATAACCCATTTAATAAAAATGGGATTCTTAAACAACATGACATCATAAAAATATTCATATAAGATAAAGAATTCATAAAAATAATTCCATCACAAAATAATCAAATCAATTTAATAATAGGGATAGAAACAGAACCCTATATTATCTTATATGGAAAATAATTATGATAAAACACTTGAACTCCATTCTTGAGGAAAATATCCTTTCTACTTCAAAAAAAAATTCCTTCCTTAACATTTCATACAATTTAAAACAAAAATAAGCTGATTATAAATATACATGAAAACTTGTAAAGGAAGCTTCTTGGAAATAATGTTTTAAAAATCTATTCTTGCCATATAAGTTAAAAAAACATTCTTCTCATACTTTTGTCGGAAAAGTCAAAAAGTACCTCATATGAAAAACGACAAATGATTCCTTTCATATCTTTTACTAAAAACTCACCGAAGGGTAAAATTGGATTTAAAAAATTGTAGTTGTATGGAAAAATATTACATATTGAGGAGACATGGATGTGGATGATAAAATACACCCCATTAAACACCAAAGTATAAACAATATCGGATAAAATGAGATTGTGATATTTTCCCTTACCATAGGTCCGATTTTCTTCGTAAGTGTCCGAACCTCCTGTATAATGATTTAAATAATGTCATTGAATTATTCCAGAATCATACTCATTGTTATGATATCATATATGGTCATATTCATAGCTTATTAATAGTAATATTTCATTGCTACTTGTTATTCGGGTGTTTATTACTTTTTGTTCTTATGCGTGTTTAGCGAATAAATTCTTATTCTTATTATTAGGTTTTAGATACCTTATTTCCAGAATGGTATTAGTGTAATATATAACATATTCATTCATTCAATTCATTTATATAATCATTATGCAATGAAGATCAGTAGAACGAGTCGCATCACATCGTGGAGACGGTATTCCGTACGTACGCACGAGCGATGATATCGTTCCCATGATTGTGGAATTGTGTTTGAGTATATGTATACTATTTCAGAATCAATATCACATTAAAATAATAATATATAGTTATTATGTACACCATTATACCCACCCAAGTAAGGTGGTGGTGGAAAATAGATTACACCACGACGTGGAGACGGTATTCCGTACGTACGCACGCGCGGTGATTTCATTTTCCGTAGGATGGATAGATGGAGAAATAGGGTTGTTTCATAATTATAATAACATATCAGTATATGATTGATACTAATGTTAATACTTCATAATGAAATAATTAAAGAAGAATAAGTGGAAGAAGAAATAAAGATGAAAGAATCGGTAACGGACATTACCTCTTCTTTGAAGCGCTTCTTTGAGACCTCCTTTTAGGGCACTAAAATTGGTCTTTGAAGAGAACCAGGACCTCTAGGATGTCTCTAGGGAAGTGGAGAGAAGAAATTGGCAGGGTTTGGCCGAGCATGAAGGCTCAATGTGGTGTGAGTAAGAGAGGGAGGAAGTCCCCTTTTATAAGGTAGGAGAGGGGCACCTTTAGAATAACTAAAAATATTATTTTATTATAAAGTCAAATTCGGTTTTTAATAGCTCCAAATTGAGTTATTTAGAAGCTAAGGTGGGTATGGGTCTTAGTACTATCATACAATAGAATTTAGACAAGTTTAGGTATCAATTTTAACCTTATCATTTAGATTTAACTTTAAGTAAGATAATATAACTTTTACCGTGTCTTCTTGTTTTCTTATACTATAAGGTTAATAAACTTACTTTATCAAGACAAACGAACCCCAAGTTGTTTATTATTAATATATATAACCTTATCTAAGTCATTTGGCAGAACCTTAGATTTTTAGGAATATAATAACAATTAATTATAAAATATTTGTTTTAAAAACTATTTTATGTCAATTTTGACACTATTTGGTAATTGATTTTTGTAAAAATCAAAACCGAATTATTAGTTCGAAAACAGTTAATACAATAAATACTAACATGTCATATTAACCTAAAAAATTAGTATAATTCATAAATAGTCTCAAATTACATTTATTTGGGTATTTATAACATCATTTATGTCAATATTTAATTAATAAGATAATTACTACATCATCATTGTGTTATAAATAAATTAAATTATTTAATGTCTAAAAATTACAAATAAAATATAATTATGTATGAAATATTTTTATATTTCTAAAGAATATTTATAGTCGAATTTATCTTATGTATAACCCTATATTAAAAATGATTTACTTATTAAACATTGATTTTAACTATTTTAACCCTTCTTTAAATAAATTAATAATAAATGTCCTAATCTAATCCAAGTGGGCTTAAATGGTCATATTTTATTACTAAGGTCTTTTTTGGTCGAATTACAATAATCCAATAGAATTAGGACATGTGTTAGGGTAATAATAATATCATTTTTACCCTTAATTACCCTATTTACATTTAACTGTGGGAAAAAAAGTAAAAAATTACTATTCACCAAAAATTATTTTCATCTCATTGAACCACATTTTAGTATTTTATATTAACCGTGTCTCTCGGGTTTTCGAAATTCCACTCATGGCAGTGGCAAAATTATGATTTATGAAAAATTCAGTTTTTTAACTACCACTTAGTGGTTTCACTATTCATAAGAAAATGAAAGTTTCCAGAAAAATACAAAAAGTTAGGCCTAAGCTTTATATGATATTATGAATTAAAAAATGATGTCTATTTTACCAAATTCAAAACATATCAGTTACAGTAATTAATTTAAAAATTAATTCCCGTCGTCAAAACAAATAGCGTGTTTTTAAGAGATAATAATTATCAAAAGATTGACAGTTGTTTATGTCTGAATTAAATGTGAAATTACATCCAATGACCAACATTGTATTAAATTGTAAAAATATATTCAAAATATACTTTAAAACCACTCAAATTATTAATTTATCAATATTAATTATTTTGATTAAAAAAGTTGTTTTTATTTAAAATTTTGTAATTTTCACTATTCATCTGAATATGAAAGTTATCTGAAAAGTACCAAATTTTCACCCTAAGCTAATTTTGATATTCCGAATCCAAAAATAAAGTCCATTTTGAGAATTAAAATTTCTAAACTTTTAAAAGGTCGTTATTACTATTCATAACGACTAGTTTTAATAATATTTTAATAGCATATCGTTGTTTAGTGAAACTCGGTGTTGCGTACTACACACGCTATCGAGGAAGGTCGTGATTTCGTGTAATGCAAGGCAAGTCAAATATGCGTGTTGTGCAAGCTCCTTTTGGTGTAGCATACAACACAATACATTAATGAATTTAAAAAGAATATTTTTCATAAAATCTCGTGGTGTTACATTCTACCCCCCCTTAAAATGAATTTCACCCTCGAAATTCGTCGGGGTTATAAATGGGTTACTACTCGAAAGATTCTTTAATAGAAGCCCACATCGTAAAAATTAATACCAAAACCAATCTTTAAAAACAATAGTATGAAACGTAACAGTTACCCAAATAAACTAATCAATGGGTTTCCACATCGGTGAAAATATGGATATGGAAAAGACATCTAACCACCATGTTCTGATGGAGAGTGGTAGAGAACATGGCTATGGAAAATCCAGCAATCACAAAGCCATAAATTTGTGACGATCTATGGTACAATCTGATTCATCAGATAGAAGAGTACTAGGAGAAAATTTTTTGTTTTCAAGATCATTTCCCTAAAGTTGATGAAATTGGAATTAGAAGAAATACTTTCGTGATTTTAGTACAGTGTCACCATTGGATTTTCATTGGACAATTTCCACTTCATCTCTTAAAAAAATGAAGTTGGATTTGTTGTTCGTGAAGTGTTAGCAGATCATGTGATAGATTGATGGGACATTCCATCTGTCTCAAACAAAAGGTTAAAAAAGTTATCAAAAATACATAAGACCATCTATGGTGAGGTTAATCATATACGATTCCAAAAATGAACATATACATCATATATCATACCGCGTGATAAAATAAATCTAGTTTCTACTAAACAGGGACTTCCTGAAGGCTAGTTATAGGCGATGAAGGCCAATTGCACTTCGGTTGTGGGTTCGATTCCCACAGCCTTGTCCGACGTGATGGGCTGTCGCCCGTCCTGCATGTTGTCCTTTTTCTAAAACTACATTAATATAACATTCCGTCAATAATATCGAAAAAAAGTTCTATCCTTAAACAATATTATAATCATTTTCAATCTTTAGGCTCATCCAAAATACTGCTGTCCAATCTCATATTATAGTGAAAACTATTACCAAATAGTTCATATAACAAGCATTTTAATACCATCGTTGATCCCCGTATATCATGAGATATGTCTTGTTGGTCACATTCCAAACATTCGAAGGCCTTAATCAGTTATTCTCTTGAAAAATGAATACCCATTGAACCTTAGTGAAAACATTAATGCAGTTAAAACTTAACACTTTCCACATACCAAAATCCTCAAACCTCTATATACTCAAACCATGATATCACTTAGTCCTTATATCAATCAAGAGCTCATGAATACAATCAAACATCTCATTATCTTCTTATCCCTTCATTATGCGCATGTCATCTTATTACCAAAAATATCTCAATCACTTTACATGGTTACCAGTACCATAAAATTATTGAAAACCACAATAGACCAATACATAAATATTCTAATATTCCACGACATTATGATACAACATTATTTTGGAATCCCATTACATAAACACATAATCATTCCACCACATCGTTTTCATATTCAACACCTCCAATAGTGATCGCATGTGACTTCCCTTTGTCCTTTTCATTAAGTGGTTTCTCATGTCGATCATCATTAACCCTTGGATTAGGGAATTTATTAGCATAATGCCCCATTTTCTTTCACTTGAAGCATTGAAGTGTTGGTGGTGTGTTCTCTGCAGTCTTTTCTTTATTCACATCATTAGAAACCTGTTTTCCATTACATCGACACTTAGCTGCTCGATGACCTTCTTTTCCAAACTTAAAACATTTTCTAGTCCCTTTAATACAATCTCGACCATGCATCTTTCCACACTTTGAGCATAAGGAAACATTCATCTTCTTTTCACCATCATTCTGAGATTTCTCCTTGAACTCCATCTTTCGTTTCTTGTCAAAACTATGAGATGGATTAGTAACACCAACTTCCATTTCTACCTTGATAGCACTACGCACAATTTCTTCATAGCTACTGAAGTCTCTTATAGCTAATGCCCTTCGATGATTTGGTTTTAAGCCACTGAAGAATCGATCAACTTTACTTTCAGGTTGGAAGATAAATCCAGATGCATACCTTGCAATCCTTTTAAAATTCGCTTCGTATATACCAACAGATTCTTCATCCTTTTAATTTAGTTCAATAAAATCCTTCTCTATCTTTGTCCGAAGAATACGAGGGAAGTACTTATTGAAAAATAAATTCTTTAACATGTTCCATTCTATGGACTCAATTTCATCTCTTGGCCTCGTATTCTTGATAAGATTCCACCATCGATCAGCATCACCTTCCAAACGATACACCGCTAAGATGACTTTATCATGTTTAGAACATTAAAGAACTGAAAATATCTTTTCAGTAGTAATGATCCATTGTTCAGCAACAAGTGGATCAGAAGACCCACTAAAAGAAGGAGGATGTTGCCTCATGAAGGACTCAATAGAATATTGTTCCCTTCTCTGCTCATTTGGAAGTCCAGAATGATTCATAGCTTGTGTAAGTATAGCAATAAGATTTTTCAATCCATCTCCCATAACATTTGTTTGTTCAGGAGGACAATCATTGCATTGTCCATTGCATTGATCAACACATTTCCTTCGGGTTTCATCCATCGTCTAAAACCCAAAAAGAATAGTGTGAGAGGCAAAAATCATGCTAGGGAAAACAACCTAATAAAGGGGGAGTACCTTCAATATATAACATCTTAGGTTTAATTCTATGATCGTTAGCGTAATTCTAGGACTATAACCTATACATATACTTAGCCTTAGGAACATCCCTAGACATAACTTAGAAATATCTCTAGGGATCTCACTAAAGCTCTCACATCCTAGTTTCCAAAGGTTGACTAAACATTTCCTCTGATACCAACTGTAGTGGCCCGAAGCATAATGTACATAGACATTACATTACTTTTGCGGAATACATAGTACATAACAAAAACACACACAGAAGGACCGTAATAGTTTAGTGTTTTAGGAAACTTGGAATATAATCTTCTAATCATGGTGAAAGATAATCAACATATCCCATAAATATCTTCTTATTTTTTAAAACCTAAATCCGTTCTTTATATCCTGGGGAAATGAAAACATAAAATGGTGAGCTCAAATGCTCAGTAAGGGTAAACAAAATAAATATCAATCACATCATATTCATAAGAACATATCTTTTGGAAATCTTAACCTGCAAAAGAGATCATAATTTCATAACATGGGATAAATCATAGTAGTGAAATGTAATCCCAATAATCATAACTTAACACATGAAACTTTGTGTAATACACACATAATCATAGATAATCATTTCTTATTAGTCAAGACTCGTTTCCAAGACTATCTTAGTGGACAAAGTCCCTTTCTGAACCGAGTTCACTCCTCGTTTCAGTCCTGTATAACCTACCGTTCCAGCCATGTCTATCTCATGAGATATATAATCTTTACCCAATGAATTGGAGTGATATATAGGTCTCACCCATCTCATAATGATACCATTCTTATGTGTGCCACAAAATCATAAATCATACATCATTGCATAACCCATGTCATAAAAATGGGATTCTTAAACAACATGACATCATAAAATGATTCATATAAGATAAAGGAATTCATAAAAATAATTCCATCACAAAATAATCAAATCAATGTAATAATAGCGATAGAAACAGAACCCTATATTATCTTAGATTGAAAATAATTTTGATAAAACACATAAACTCCATTCTTGATGAAAATATCCTTTCTACTTCAAATTTTTTTTCCTTTCTCAACATTTCTTAAAATTGTAAACTAAAATAAGTTGATTATAAATACACTTGAAATCATGTAAAGGAATATTCTTGGAAATAATGTTTTAAAAATACATTCATCCCGTATAAGTTAAAAAAACATTCTTCTCGTACTTTTGTCGGAAAAGTCAAAAAGTACCTCGTACGAAAAACGACAAAAGATTCCTTTCATTTCTTTTACAAAAAACTCACCGAAGGGTAAAATTGGATTTAAACAATTGTATGTGGATGGAAAAATATTACATATTAAGGAGACATGGATGTAGATAATAAAATATATCCCAGTAAATACCAAAGTATAAACAATCTCGGATAAAATGAGATAAAATGAGATTGTGATATTTTCCATTACCTTAGGTCCGATTTGCTTCGTAAGTGTCTGAACCCTCTATATAATGATTTATATAATTTCATTGACTTATTCCAGAATCATACTCATTTTTATGATATCATATATGGTCATATTCATAGCTTATTAATAGTAATATTTCATTGCTACTTGTTATTCGGGTGTTTATTACTTTTTGTTCTTATGCGTGTTTTGTCGAATATATTCTTATTCTTTTTTTTAGGTTATATATTCCTTATTTCCAGAATGGCATTAGTGTAATATATATCATATTAATTCATTCAATTAATTTATATAATCATTATTCAATGAAGATCATGTAGAACGAGTCACATCACATCGTGGAGACGGTATTCCGTACGTACACACGAGCGATGATATTGTTCCCATGATTGTGGAATTGTATTGGAGTATATTTATACTATTTCAGAATCAATATCACTTTACAATAATCATATATAGTTATTATTTACACCATTATACCCATCCAATTAAGGTGTTGGTGGAAAATAGATTACACCACGACGTGGAGACGGTATTCTGTACGTACGCACGCGCGGTGATTTCGTTTTCTGTAGGATTGATAGATGGAGAAATAGGGTTGTTTCATACTTATAATAACATATCCGTATATGATTGATACTGATTTTATTACTTAATAATGAAACAATTAAAGAAGAAGAAGTGGAAGAAGAAATAAAGATGAAAGAATCGGTAACGGACATTACCTCTTCTTTGAAGCGCTTCATCAAGACCTCCTTTTAAGGCACTAAAATTGGTCTTTGAAGAAGACCAGGACCTCTATGATGTCTCTAGGGAAGTGGATAGAAAAAATTGGAAGGGGTTGGCCGAGGTTTAAGGCTCAATGTGGTGTGGGGAAGAGAGGGAGGAAGTGCCCTTTTATAAGGGAGGAGAGGGGCACCTTTGGAATAACTAAAAATATTATTTTATTATAAAGTAAAATTCGGTTTTTAATAGCTCCAAATTGAGTTATTTCGAAGCTAAGGTGGGGATGGGTCGAAATCCTATCATCTAATAGAATTTAGACAAGTTTAGGTACCAATTTTAACCTTATAATTTAGATTTATCTTTAAGTTAGATAATTTAACTATTACTGTGTCTTCTTGTTTTCTTATACTATAAGGTTAATAAACATACTATATCAAGCTAAAAGAACCCCAAGTTGTTTATTATTAATATATATAACCTTATATAAGTCATTTGGACGAACCTTATATTTTTAGGAATATAATAACAATTAATAATATAATATTTGTTTTAAAAACTATTTTATGTCAATTTTGACACTATTTGGTAATTGATTTTTGTAAAAATCATAACAAAATTATTAGTTCGAAAAAAGTTAATAAAATAAATACTAACATGTCATATTAACCTATAAAATTAGTGTAATTCATAAAATTTCTCAAATTACATTTATTTGGGTATTTATAACATCATTTCTGTCAATATTTCATTAATAAGATAATTACTGCATCATTGTTGTGTCATAAATAAATTAAATTATTTAATGTATAAAAATAACAAATAAAATATCATTATATAGGAAATATTTTTATCTTTATAATGAATATTTATAGTCTAATTTATCTTATTTATATCCCTATATTAAAAATGATTTACTTATTAAACTTTGATTTTAACTATTTTAACCCTTCTTTAAATAAATTAATAATAAATGTCCTAATCTAATCCAAGTGGGCTTAAATGGTCATATTTTATTCCTAAGGTCTTTTTTGGTCGAATTACTCTTATCGAATAGAATTAGGACATGTATTAGGGTAATAATAATATCATTTTTACCCTTAATTACCCTATTTACATTTAACTGTGGAAAAAAAGTAAAAAGTTACTATTCACCAAAAATTATTTTCATCTCATTGAACCACATTTTAGTGTTTTATATTAACCGTGTCTCTCGGATTTTCGAAATTCCACTCACGGAAGCGGTAAAATTATGATTTATGAAAAATTCAGTTTTTTAACTTCCACTTAGTGGTTTCACTATTCATAAGAAAATGAAAGTTTCGAGAAAAATACAAAATGTTAGGCCTAAGCTATATATGATATTATGAATTGAAAAATGATGTCTATTTTACCAAATTCAAAACATATCAGTTACAGTAATTAATTTAATAAGTAATTCCCGTCGTCAAAACAAATAGCGTGTATTTAAGAGATAATAACTATCAAAAGATTGACAGTTGTTTATGTATGGTTTAAATGTGAAATTACATCCAATGACCAAAATTGTATTAAATTGTAAAAATATATTCTAAATATACTTTAAAACCACTCAAATTAATAATTTATCGATATTAATTATAATGATTAAAAAAGTTGTTTTTAATTAAAATTTAGTAATTTTCACTATTCATCAGAATATGAATGTTATCTAAAAAGTACCAAAATTTCACCCTAAGCTAATTTCGATATTCCGAGTCCAAAAATAAAGTCCATTTTGAGAGTTAAAATTTCTAAACTTTTAAAAGGTCGTTATTACTATTCATAACGGCTAGTTTTAATAATATTTTAATAGCATATCGTTGTTTAGTGAAACTCGGTGTTTTGTACTACACACGCTATAGAGGAAGGTCGCGATTCCGTGTAATGTAAGGCAAGTCAAATATGCATGTTGTGCAAGCTCCATTTGGTGTATCATACAACACAAGACATTAATGAATTTAAAAAGAATATTTTTCATAAAATCTCTAGGTGTTACATTCTACCCCCCTTAAAATGAATTTCACCCTCGAAATTCGTCGGGGTTATAAATGGGTTACTACTCGAAAGATTCTTTAATAGAAGCCCACATCGTAAAAATGAATACCAAAACCAATCTTTAAAAACAAAAGTATGAAACGTAACAGTTACCCAAATAATCTAATCAATGGGTTTCCAAATAGGTGAAAATATGGATATGGAAAAGAAATCTAACCACCATGTTCTGATGGAGAGTGGTAGAGAACATGGCAATAGAAAATCCAGCAATCACAAAGCCATAAATTTGTGACGATCTAATGTACCATCTGATTCAACAGATAGAAGTGTACTAGGACAACATTTTTTGTTTTCAAGATCATTTCCTAAAGTTGATGAAATTGGAATTAGAATAAATACTTTCGTGATTTTGGTACAGTGTCACCGTTGGATGTTCATTGGACTATTTCAACTTCATCTCTTAAAAAAATGAAGTTGGATTTGTTGTTCGTGAAGTGTTAGCAGATCATGTGATAGATTGATGGGACATTCCATCTGTCTCAAACAAAAGGTTAAAAAAGTTATCAAAAACACATAAGACCATCTATGGTGAGGTTAATCGTATACGATTCCAAAAATGAACATATACTTCATATATCATAACGCGTGATAAAATAAAACCAGTTTCTACTAAACAAGGACTTCCTGTAGGCTAGTTGTAGGCGATAAAGGCCAATCGCACTTCGGTTGTGGGTTCGATTACCACCGCCTTGTCCGACGTGATGGGCTGTCGCCCATCCTGCAGGTTGTCCTTTTTCTAAAACTACATTAATATTACATCCCGTCAATAATATCAAAAAAATGTTCTATCCTTAAACAATATTATAATCATTTCCAATCTTTAGGCACATCCAAAATACTACTTCCCAATCTCATATTATAGTGAAAACGATTACCAAATAGTTCATATAACAAGCATGTTAATACCATCGTTGATCCCCGTATATCATGAGATATGTCTTGTTGGTCACATTCCAAACATTCGAAGGCCTTAATCATGTATTCTCTTGAAAAATGAATACCCATTGAACCTTAGTGAAAACATTAATGCAGTTAAAACTTAACACTTTCCACATACCAAAATCCTCAAACCTCTATATACTCAAACCATGATATCACTTAGTCCTTATATCAATCAAGAGCTCATGAATACAATCAAACATCTCATTATCTTCTTATCCCTTCATTATGCGCATGTCATCTTCTTACCAAAAATATCTCAATCACTTAACATGGTTACTGGTACCATAAAATTATTGAAAACCACAATAGACCAATACATAAATATTCTAATATTCCACGACATTATGATACAACATTATTTTGGAATCCCATTACATAAACACTTAATCATTTCACCACATCGTTTTCATATTCAACACCACCAATAGTGATCGCATGTGACTTCCATTTGTCCTTTGCATTAAGTGGTTTCTCGTGCCGATCATCACTAACCCTTGGATTAGGGAATTTATTAGCATAATGCCCCATTTCCTTGCACTTGAAGAATTGAAGTGTTGGTGGTGTGTTCTCTGCAGTCATTTCTTTATTCACATCATTAGAAACCTTTTTTCCATTAGTTCGACGCTTAGCTGCTCGATGACCTTCTTTTCCAAACATAAAACATTTTCTAGTCCCTTTAATACAATCTCGACCATGAATCTTTCCACACTTTGAGCATAAGGAAACATTCATCTTCTTTTCACCATCATTCTGAGATTTCTCCTTGAACTCCATCTTTCGTTTCTTGTCAAAACTATGAGATGGATAAGTAACACCAACTTCCATTTCTACCTTGATAGCACTACTCACAATTTCTTCATAGCTACTGATGTCTCTTATAGCTAATTCCCTTCGAAGATTTGGTTTTTAGCCAATGAAGAATCGATCAACTTTACTTTCAGGTTGGATGACAAATCCAGATGCATACCTTGCAAGCCTTGTAAAATTCACTTCGTATATACCAACAGATTCATCATCCTTTTGATTTAGTTCAAGAAACTCCTTCTCTATCTTTGTCCGAAGAATACGAGGGAAGTACTTATTGAAAAATAAGTTCTTTAACACGTTCCATTCCATGGACTCAATTTCATCTCTTGGCCTCGTATTCTAGATAAGATTCCACCATTGATCAGCATCACCTTCCAAACGATACACTGTTAAGATGACTTTATCATGTTCAGAACATTAAGGAACTGAAAATATCTTTTTAGTAGTACTGATCCATTGTTCATCAACAAGTGGATCAGAAGACCCACTAAAAGAAGGATGATGTTTCCTCATGAAGGACTCAATAGAATATTGTTCCCTTCTCTGCTCATTTGGAATTCCAGAATGATTCATAGCTTGTGTAAGTATAGCAATAAGATTTTTCACTCCATCTCCCATAACATTTGTTTGTTCCGGAGGACAATCATTGCATTGTCCATTGCATTGATCAACACGGTTCCTTCGGGTTTCAGCCATCGTCTAAAACCCAAAAAGAATAGTGTGAGAGGAAAAAATCATGCTATGGAAAACAACCTAATAAAGGGAGAGTACCATCAATATCTAACATCTTAGGTTTAATTCTATGATCGTTAGCGTAATTCTAGGACTATAACCTATACATATACTTAACCTTAGGGACATCCCTAGACATACCTTAGAAATATCTCAAGGGATCTCACTAAAGCTCTCGCATCCTAGTTTCCAAAGGTTGAATAAACATTTCCTATGATACCAACTGTAGAGGCCCGAAGCATAACGTACATAGACATTACATTACTTTTGCGGAATACTTAGTACATAACAAAAACACACACACACAAGGACCGTAATAGTTTAGTGTCTTAGGAAACTTGGAATATAATCTTCTAATCATGGTGAAAGATAATCAACATATCCCATAAATATCTTCTTCTTTTTGAAAACCTAAATCCTTTCTTTATATCATGGGAAAAAGAAAACATAAAATGGTGAGCTCAAATGCACAGTAAGGGTAAACAAAAGAAATATCAATCACATCATATTCATAAGAACATAACTTTTGGAAATCTTAACCTGCAAAAGAGATCATAATTTCATAACATGGGATAAATCATAGTAGTGAAATGTAATCCCAATAATCATAACTTAAAACTTGAAACTTTGTGTAATACACACATAATCATAGATAATCATTTCATATTAGTCAAGACTCATTGCCAAGACTATCCTAGTGGACAAAGTCCCTTTCTGAACCGAGTTCACTCCTCGTTTCAGTCCTGTTTCACTGAACCTGTATAACCTACCGTTCCTGCCATGTCTATCTCATGAGATATATAATCTTTACCCAATGCATTGGAGGGAGATATAGGTCCCACCCATCTCATAATTATACCATTCTTATGTGTGCCACAAAATCATAAATCATACATCATTGCATAACCCTTGTCATAAAAATGGGATTCTTAAACAACATGACATCATAAAATGATTCATATAAGATAAAGGAATTCATTAAAATAATTCCATCACAAAATAATCAAATCAATGTAATAATAGCGATAGAAACAGAACCCTATATTATCTTAGATGGAAAATAATTTTGATAAAACACATAAACTCCATTCTTGAGGAAAATATCCTTTCTACTTCAAAAACATTTTCCTTTCTTAACATTTCATAAAATTTTAAACTAAAAGAAGTTGATTATAAATACACTTGAAAACTTGTAAAGGAATATTCTTGGAAATAATGTTTTAAAAATACATTCATCCCGTATATGTTAAAAAAACATTCTTCTTGTACTTTTGTCGGAAAAGTCAAAAAGTACCTCGTACGAAAAACGACAAAAGATTCCTTTCATTTATTTTACTAAAAACTCACTGAAGGGTAAAATTGGATTTAAAAAATTGTATGTGGATGGAAAAATATTACATATTTAGGAGACATGGATGTAGATAATAAAATACATCCCAGTAAATACCAAAGTATAAACAATCTCGGATAAAATGAGATTGTGATATTTTCCCTTGCCTTAGGTCCGATTTGCTTCGTAAGTGTCTGAACCCTCTGTATAATGATTTATATAATGTCATTGACTTATTCCAGAATCATACTAATTTTTATGATATCATATATGGTCATATTCATATCTTATTAATAGTAATATTTCATTGCTACTTGTTATTCGGGTGTTTATTACTTTTTGTTCTTATGCGTGTTTTGTCGAATATATTCTAATTCTTCTTTTTAGGTTATAGATTCCTTATTTCTAGAATGGCATTAGTGTAATATATATCATATTAATTCATTAAATTCATTTATATAATCATTATGCAATGAAGATCATGTAGAACGAGTCGCATCAAATCGTGGAGGCGGTATTCCGTACGTACACACGAGCGATGATATTATTCCCATGATTGTGGAATTGTATTGGAGTATATGTATAATATTTTAGAATCAATATCACTTTAAAATAATCATATATAGTTATTATTTAAACCATTATCCCCATCCAAGTAAGGTTTTGGTGGAAAATAGATTACACGACGGCGTGGAGACGGTATTCCGTACGTACGCACGCGCGGTGATTTCGTTTTCTGTAGGATGGATAGATGGAAAAATAGGGTTGTTTCATACTTATAATAACATATCCGTATATGAGTGATACTGATGTTATTACTTCATAATGAAACAATTAAATAAGAATAAGTGGAAGAAGAAATAAAGATGAAAGAATCGGTAACGGACATTACCTCTTCATTGAAGCGCTTCTTCGAGACCTCCTTTTAAGGCACTAAAATTGGTCTTTGAAGAAGACCAGGACCTCTAGGATGTCTCTAGGGAAGTGGATAGAATAAATTGTCAGGGGTTGGCCGATCTTGAAGGCCCAATGTGGTGTGAGGAAGAGAGGGAGGAAGTTCCCTTTTATAAGGGAGGAGAGGGGCACCGTTGGAATAACTAAAAATATTATTTTATTATAAAGTCGAATTAGGTTATTAATAGCTCCAAATTGAGTTATTTCTAAGATAAGGTGGGGATGGGTCGAAATACTATCATCCAATAGAATTTAGACAAGTTTAGGTACCAATTTTAACCTTATCATTTAGATTTAACTTTAAGTTAGATAATATAACTTTTACCATGTCTTCTTGTTTTCTTATACTATATGGTTAATAAGCATACTATATCAAGCCAAACGAACCCCAAGTTGTTTATTATTAATATATATAACCTTATCTAAGTCATTTGGACGAACCATAGATTTTTAGGAATATAATAACAATTAATAATATAATATTTGTTTTAAAAACTATTTTATGTCAATTTTGACACTATTTGGTAATTGATTTTTGTAAAAATCATGACAGAATTATTAGTTAGAAAAAAGTCAATAAAATAAATACTAACATGTCATATTAACCTATCAAATTTTTGGAATTCAGAAAAATTCTCAAATTACATTTATTTGGGTATTTATAACATCATTTATGTCAATATTTAATTAATAAGATAATTACTGCATCATCGTTGTGTCATAAATAAATTAAATTATTTAATGTATAAAAATAACAAATAAAATATCATTATATAGGAAATATTTTTATCTTTCTAATTAATATTTATAGTCGAATTTATCTTATGTATAACCCTATATTAAAAATTATTTACTTATTAATCTTTGATTTTAACTATTTTAAGCCTTCTTTAAATAAATTAATAATAAATTTCCTAATCTAATCCAAGTGGGTTTAAATGGTCATAATTTACTCCTATGGTTGTTTTTGGTCTAATTACACTTATCCAATATAATTAGTACATGTGTTAAGATAATTAAAATATCATTTTTACCCTTAATTACCATATTTACTTTTAACCGTGGTAAAAAAAAGTAAAAAGTTACTATTCACAAAAAATTATTTTTATCTCATTGAACCACATTTTAGTCTTTGATATTAACCGTGTCTCTCGGATTTTCAAAATTCCCCTCACAGATGCGGTAAAACTAAGGTTTATGAAAAAATCATTTTTTTAACTACCACTTAGTGGTTTCACTATTCATTAAAACATGAAAGTTTCCAGAAAAATACAAACAATTAGGCCTAAGCTATATTTGATATTATGAATTAAAGAATGATTTCTATTTTACCAAATTAATAACATATCAGTTACATTAATTAATTTAAAAATTAATTCCCGATGTCAAAACAAATAGCGTGTTATTAAGAGATAATAATTATCAAAAGATTGACACTTGTTTATGTCTGGTTTAAATGTGAAATTACATCCAATGACCAACATTGAATTAAATTGTAAAAATATATTCTAAATATAATTTAAAACCACTCAACTTAATAATTTATCACTATTAATTATTTTGATTAAAAAATTAGTTTTTAATTAAAATTTAATAATTTTCACTATTCATCAGAATATGAAAGTTATCTGAAAAGTACCAAAATTTCACCCAAAGCTAATTTCAATATTCTGAATCCAAAAATGAAGTCCATTTTGAGGGATAAAATTTCTAAAATTTTAAAATGTGGTTATTACTATTCATAACGGCTAGTTTTAATAATATTTTAATAGCATATCGTTGTTTAGTGAAACTCGGTATTGCATACTACACATGCTATCGAGGAAGGTTGTGATTGCGTGTAATGCAAGGCAAGTCAAAGATGCGTGTTTTGCATGCTCCGTTTGGTGTAGCGTACAACACAAGACATTAATGAATTTAAAAAGAATATTTTTCATAAAATCTTGTGGTGTTACAACATTTCTCCCACTCATAAGATTTCTCATCCTCGAGAATAATCTCTAGTTTTCAATCTCAATCAACATAGACCATTGGGAACTAATTTTAGACTCTTGTTTCAATATCATTTCCTCGATCTGTACATGATTCAACTAAAAGAGGGCCATTATTATCATTTTTCAGTAGATTCATTTCTCACTCAAACCTGTAATCCATATAGGATAGTCTAGATAAAATGAAATAGATTTAAACGTAAAAACCATTAAATCTGTATTATGAAATGAATAAGACATATACCTATGAAGATAAGAAACGCGTAGCACATATTGCATACATAGATAGGGACAAGGGAGGAATAGATAATATGATATTTCCCATATCTCCATAGGGATCCCATCACCTATCACTCAACAAGAAAATTTTCAATGACTGTCACTCTCTCATATATTGGGTTTCATGTAATCAAAGATTGACATATTAGAAGAAGGAAATTCATAGAAGGATAAATCTTCTAGTATGTCATGTCAAAACCAGAATTATATATATTATAAAAATAAAATTATAAAAACAAGGAATAATTTAAATTTTTACCCTAGTCCAGAACATTTAAAGTAAAAAGATCATTATCACTATTGTTTGGTTCAAGATCCATTTTCTAGACATGGCCAGCCACATATCCTTTATGATACCCACAACCTTCATTAGACATCATCATCAGTGGAGTCTATATACACTACTAGATTTATATACTTTTACTATGTCCTCGACACCTAGAATTCCTCTAGGAAACCATTGATAAAAAATGTCAAAGATGGATAGCCTTTCCACAGTTGTAGTAGTCCACTATTAGTTTCCTAATAATTTTGTTATAATTCCCTTTCTTCCCACAATTGGGTCACAATCCTGAAATATTTTTTTTCTAAAAGTACTATCCATCTCTATGCTTCTCATAGTTTTCCAATCTCTTCCTACCATCTATTGGGAATCCTATAGTATAATTGGAAAACTCAATCGTTGTCCCACCATGATTCATAAGTAAATCTATTGTCTTACCCGCTTCCATCCACCTCTCAATGGTTTTGGAATTACCAAGCATTGGAGAGTATGTCATCAGGTCAATGAACCTAACCACACCTCACATCCTTGGTAATATAAATATACCAAACATCCCATATTTTGTTCCTCATTCCTAGCATTCAAAGGAGAAAGGTGAAACAACTTCATAAAATGTGTATATTAAGGAGATATAATCATAAAAATGTTTCTTCATCCAATTAGATTGTAGGAACAGTCATAAATAATCATGGTATGGAAGTAATGTTTTAATAAAATCATTTAATATCATGATGTAACAATATCATGTCACCTAGATTGATTCATTTAATTCCACCATAACTAAGAAGGTCCTCAGAACATAATGATTTATAAAATCACTCATTCTCCCTCACGGGTCTGGAGTAGCTCGATAGTGCATTTAATAATTTCTATCCAATACTTTTTATCTGATGGGCCACCAATACATTGGAATATCATAGGATACTCAATGTGGAAATCTAAATCACTGTCATTCATATTTTTATAAATAGATCCACCCTAGTTAGGAACAAACCAAAAAAATCTTGGATGAGTAAGAACTACAGTCGAGATTACTTATGTCGGTATGAGAACATGCAGGTGTATATCCCCATAACCCATACATAATGGATTGAGAGCATATTGGGTACCCATAATTGGTGGTTCTACCAAACATCACTTAAGTGGAATCTATCCAATAAATGGATTATTAGGAACACATAATTTCTTAATAGTCTATGAGATCAAACATCGATTTCATAGGATTCTACCATTATCCAATGGTATACCACCCTATGAAGTAACCGGTGATTCCATACCATCACATTAGTCACATTCATCTTATATATAATAAAAATTAACATACCCTTTTCAAATAATTAATTTCGATATAGATATATAACCCATCATGGCCACACAAATATATCAGGCAAAGAATCTATATTAGACAGATGACACAAATCATGGAAATTAGTTAATTAAATTCTACAAATAAAACAAAACATGTATATATATGGGATGACAAATTATGTACTAAGTATTGATATAAGAACATACATTAAATCTAATAAATTACATATAAATTCCATTGTTTCTTTCATGGTAAATCAATATTAACAATAAAACATAAATTTCCAACTTTATGGAACCTTGGAGGACTACTAAGCGGTGCTTGAAACCCACAGTCATAGTTCCCCTACCTTAGTCCAAATTCCCTAAATGTTATCTAACATTTACAAACACAAGATATGATAAGAGATAATGTAGTGGGACAAGATCATCTGATAACATTTTGTATCATACCGACAGGAGCCACAGGGTTTGATTCATAGTGCTTGTAATGGCCCGGACCTCCCTGGTCCATTACATTGTAAAAATGTGGTGTTGGAGGTGTTCCGGGAGGTCAAGGTGACTTGTCCCCCAGCTGCTGCCTACCGGTAGCTCGTTCTACCGGTAGTTGCTGCCTACCCGTAGCTCGGTCTTCTGGTAGCTGCTGTCTACTGGTAGCCGCTGCCTACCGGTAGCCGGTCTACCGGTATCTGCTGCCTACCAGTAGCTCAGTCTACCGATAGCTGCTGCCTACCGGTAGCTGCAGTGTACCAGTAGCTCGGTTACCGGTAGCCGCGGCGTAATGGTAGCTTGGTATAATGGTAGCCGCAGTCTAGCAGTAGCTCGGCTAACACTTTCACAAATTTCTAGTTCTGGGAACAGTGTTTCCAGTTTGATGAACAATATCGGTAGGTGAACAGTGTTTCTATCGGTGAGGTTCAGTGAACATTGTTTCTATCAGTGAGTGACGCACGCCTGTCGTGGGGCGTGGAAAAACAATATATTATTTACCTAAGTATAGTATAGCAGTTGATCCTAGGTAGTCTCCCGAAGAGGAGTGAACACAAAACAAGGTTGTCACTTTTTGTTGGTTTTCTCTAAAAGATTGGTTTTAACAAATTTGAATGACTATGAGAGAAACAAACAACAGAAATTGATTGATTTTAACAAATGATAAAGGCAGTGATCGGATTGGGTTCGGCTAGACTTAGTGTTTTGCCATCATGGTTTCCAATTTTTATCTCTTTTTCTTCCTTAAACTGGTAAGAGAGATGTGATGAGAATTTTCCTTTCTAAAACCTTAGATTGTTCTATCCTCCTTCCAATGTGTTTAGGGTTGTATAAGGTCTCTTGATTAATTAGAGAAATCCCAGACCTGGAATTGTTGTTCCCTAATAAACCAAGATTTCGACATACAATCCTACACATGTGCTTGACAACCGTCGAGCAATCACCACCCAACCCAAATCATGTTCCACCGTATACAGAATAGAATTGGGTGGAGGGAGATGTGATCATAGACCAAAGAAATTTATAATTTCAGAATCAAAACCTTAACAAAACCGCATTCGGAATTTAATACTGAATTATGAATTGAAACCAGAAGAATAAAGAAGAACAAATTTTATTCATTTCAAGCACAAAACTCAAGCACAACACATAGGTCCAGCCTCCCATCTTTCCGATCACTCAAATGAAACTACCCCTCCATGGATGGGGTAAGCGAGATAATGCGGGAGAGGAGAGAAATTTTAAAATAAAAGAAATAAAAGAAAAATCTGAGAAGTTCTTCTCCTGGGTGTCCCAGAAGGAATAGGGTGGAGAATGGGATGGATTGAGGGGGAGGAGGTCTCCTCCTTTTATAGGCAGAATTCGACCCTAGAACGATTGAGCGTTTTAGACCCCATTAATGACTTATTCACGCGTTCCACCATTCATTAATGTTGTGCACAATTATCTTGGCCGTCTCTCCCCAAAAGTTCAGCTCATTTGAAAACCGGATGTAGGAGCTATGAATTTTTCATTCTCGATTTCTGTTTCTGGACGAAGTTTCCAAGATGGTTCCTCCAAATGTATATCGTTTAATGGACTCCTTAATGACTTCCAAACATCCCCAAATTTCATTTAGAGTCGTCCATATATGTCTTAGTCATATCCCAGGTGGAAAAACATAATATAGATAATTGTAGGCCGAGTTTGATGTCCTTTATGTTGGGTGGGTCCACGCCGTCCGCCCGGAAAAACTCCCAACTTCAATAAATTTTTAGACCCTTTAGATGGAAGAATCAGCTCCTGATCCAGAAGACAAAAATGAAGGAAATAAAATAAGGATTATAAAAAAATTTGAATCAGAAATTTTGGAATTTTATATTTCCAGAAATGACCGAAAAACCCCTGACATAAAAATCTGTCAAAAATCTAGAAATAGTCGTTTTTCATATTTGGGTTCAAAATAACATTAAAACCTAAAAACATGACAATTACCCATCCAATAACACTTTTGTGGGATTATAAACCATTATATTCAATATAAATTAATTGAAAATATTTGCTCTATCAATTCCCCCACACTTAAACTATGCTTGTCCTCAAGCATAAAATCTCAACATGGAAATCAAAGGACGCCAATGTCACCAATATTTAAACTTCAAATGGAATAAAATAAAATTATTATCAATGTCCAATAAAATTTTCCACTTCCACAAAAATACCAATTTAATTTCCCATTTTTCAAAGAAACAATCAATTCATGCATTTTACTTTTCCCCTTTGAAAAATAATGAAGCTTCTCCTTTCATTCATTCAAGCTTCTCAATTTATTATTATTAAACATGCCAAATCATGACCTACCTCACTTTTGAATATTTTCTCTCATCAATCATAATACAATTAATAGTGGAGTTATGCTCATATCATGAGAACATGCTCCTTACCCATAGGATTGTAAAGTAACTACTTTCACCACTTTGTAAAGACAAAACACACATAAAATCATGAGGACTTGCAATAAAGGTTCAAATGAATCTGTGGCTTAGGGTTGGTGGGTAAATGATTGAAATAATTTAAGGCCAGAAGTAGGAGGTTTGACTCTTAAGTACAATGCATGATTAATCAAGTGAAAACACAAGATGAACCTCACTCAAATCCCCTTGAAATGTGAATCACAACACCACTCCCCTTTCAATGACATGGGTCATGAGTCAATAAATTATTACAAAGAATGATATCATCCAAGTTCTCCCTATTTTTTTGTAAAGCTCCAGAATGGCACAGATTTATTTTCATTTTTTTTGTAAAGCTCCAGAAAGGCACAACTTTATTTTTCTTTTTTTTTGGAGAACCGGATGAAATGAAAGAATCATAATGAAATGATGACTCATGCCCAATTTTCTAATAATACATTACCCAAAATGATGACGCACACATTAAACCACCCAAAAATGATACATATCCCATGAAACGCACACGAAAGGCCCTTCCCCCACACTCAAACTTGAAATAACCATGCAAAAATACTAAAAGTGCGGGTAGGTAAGGAAAAATTGGATTGTAATGTGGCTTAAACCTATAAGGCAATTCATGGAATCTAAGGGCTTACGAAGGATAAATGTAAAGGTGGGTCTTAGGATAAAATGTGGCTAGCCAAAGAGATGCCTCAATCATTTTAAATGTGGTTTTGTACAGTCATAGCTTTGACAAGTTTCAATACAAGTTCTAGCAGGTGGCACATCCCAAGATCACTCAAGAAATATTCTCAAGATAAAATAGGAAATATTTGGTCTATAAATCCTCTCAGGAATGAGAATATGATATTAGAGAATCACTCATGGCATGATTAATAATAAAAAATTAATTCACATGAATTTGAGAAATTCAAAGAATGAAAAATGGAAGGGAAATTTCATTAACATGAATCAATTAATTCCCTTAAATCATGTGTCCTTATTTCAATATCCTTGATTCACTTTAATCATCCAATTATCCATTTTAATCATTCAATCTCATTAACATTGAAATCTAAAACATGACATCACAAGATTCCTAAGAAACTCATGTCTCCTAGATATGTTGAGTAAAACATTAATTCAAGTGTGTGTATGAAATTCTTATCATTAAATCTTAAAACAAGTTTTGGACAAAAAATTTAAGGAGTTTAAAATTTAAAATTTAAAAATGAACTCCCTTTTGAAATAAAGATTCAGTCCCCTTTAACAAATTTTTGGGGCTTCCTTCTGCCATCATGATCCTACAAAAGAAAATTTCAAAATTAAGAACAAGTATCATGTCATTAAAGCTCAAAATTATAAGGAGGAAAGGGATTAATGCTAAAATACTTCTATGAAATGAAATTGAAATCTAAATTCCTATAAAGCAAGGGATAAGTCTTGGTACGATCCCCCAAGTGGGCCCTGAATTTTTACTGCCTCCAGTGGGCAGTACCAGTTGTTATCCAAAGTCTGATGGTGGATGTATCTTCTTTGATTTGAACCACCACATGTGGCCATTCCCAGCTTGTGCTTCATTGTCCTTGTTGAGGAGGATTCCATGTATAGAGTACACCAAATCCACCCCCTTCTCAATGTGGTATAGCTTTCATGGTGTGGGTAGGATGATGTATGGAACCACCTCATCTTCAGTTGCTACTTGTGCAATGTCTTATTCAAAATATAGTTGTTTCTCAAGATGTTCTGCGTGAAAATAATAATCAAAGAGAGATTCAACATTTAAATTTGAAATATTAATTTCAAAATCTCCCCTTTTAAGGTAGGAAGCTTTTAGATTTGGTTCTTCATGCATAGCCACTTGTATCTCTTCATGGACATCCTCAAGTAGATGATCAATATCTTCAGGGAGCTCCAGGTGTTCCTCAATAGGTGCATATTCTTTTTCATCTTCTTTTAAGGCAATGTATGGATTGAACAAATCTGAAATTTCAAAGTCATAAGGAGAGATACTCAAATCAAATTGAATGAAATTAGAAAAATTAGAGTTCATGGAAGGATGATCTCCCTGAGATGGTTTTAGTTCAATCCCTTCTTTAGTTGAAAGTGCCTCTTGGAGTTGATTATCACTGGATGGAGGTAGGTAGTCGGTCTCCTCCATCTTGACTTCAAATTCCACCAATTCGGTGGTGTCTTCCTTCTGTGGTGAAGGCTCTTCTTGTTTGCAAGTCTTGGGAAGATCAATAAGTTCCTCACATTCATTCCAAAATTCATCAAGTTCTTGTTGATCTCCCACATGTATCTCAGTAGTTAAGTCATCTTCTTTTTCATCAATCTCGGGTCGAATTGGTTGAGTGATGATGAATTAGTCTTCAGGTACCTCAACATTTACCTCCTCTTGTTCTTCAATGATGACTGGTGAAATTTCTTCCACCATTATCTCAGGTTCTTGCTCCGGCTCAGGGTCGGGTTGCTCCATCATTGCACGAACATAGTCTAATTCCCATTCCATTTTTCTACCCAAATCATCCAAATTATTACTAATCCTTTCAACCCGATCATTGAGATCATGATAATCAATTTCTGGTTTGTGATATTGCACCTGCGAGTAATCTTCCCATGCATAAAAATTTGAATTTGAATACATCATGGAAAAAAGAATTTTTTTTAAAATATATATATATTTTTAAATTTGAAAAAGTAAAATATTTACAAAAAGGTTTTGGCACTTCCTCCCCGGCAACGACGCCAAGTTTGACGCACGCCTGTCATGGGGCGTGGAAAAAAAATATTTTATTTACCTAAGTATAGTATAGTAGTTGATCCTAGGTAGTCTCCCGAAGAGGAGTGCACACAAAACAAGGTTGTCACCTTTTGTTGGTTTTCTTAAAAAGATTGGTTTTAACAAATTTGAATGACTATGAGAGAAAAAACAACAGAAATTGATTGATTTTAAAAAATGATAAAGGCAGTGATCGGATTGGGTTTGGCTAGACTTAGTGTTGTGCCATCATGGTTTCCAATTTTTATCACTTTTTCTTCCTTAAACTAGTAAGAGAGATGTGATGAGAATTTTCCTTTCTAAAAAATTTGATTGGTCTATCCTCCTTCCAATGTGTTTAGGGTTGTAGAAGGTCTCTTGATTAATTAGAGAAATCCCAGACCTGGAATTGTTGTTCCCTAATAAACCAAGATTTCGACATACAATCCTACACATGTGCTTGACAACCGTCGAGCAATCACCACCCAACCCTAATCATGCTCCACTGTATATAGATTAGAATTGGGTGGAGGGAGATGTGATCATCGACCAAAGAAATTTATAATTTCAAAATCAAATCCTTAACACAACCGCATTCAGAATTTAATACTGTATTATGAATTGAAACCAGAAGAATAAAGAAGAACAAATTTTATTCATTTCAAGCACAAAACTCAAGCACAACACATAGGTCCAGCCTACCCTCTTTCTGATCACTCAAATGAAACTACCCCTCCATGGATGGGGTAAGAAAGATAATGCGGGAGAGGAGAGACATTTTAAAACAAAATAAATAAAAGAAAAATCTGAGAAGTTCTTCTCCTGGGTGTCCCAGAAGGAATGGGGTGGAGAATGGGATGGATTGAGGGGGAGGAGCTCTCCTCCTTTTATAGGCAGAATTCGACCCCGGAAAGTTTGAGCGTTTTAGACCCCATTAGTGACCTCTTCACGCGTTCCACCCTTCATTAATGTTGTGCACACTTATCTTGGACGTCTCTAACCAAATGTTCAGCTCATTTGAAAACCGGATGTAGGAGTTATGAATTTTTAATTCTCGATTTCTGTTTCTGGACGAAGTTTCCAGGATGGTTCCTCCAAATGTATGTCGTTTAATGGACTCATTAATGACTTCAAAACTTCCCCAAATTTCTTTTAGAGTCGGCCATATATGTCTTAGTCATATCCCAGGTGGAAACACATCATTTAGATAATTGTAGGCCGAGTTTGATGTCCATTATATTGGGTGGGTCCACGCTGTCCGCCCGGAAAAATTCCCAAATTCAATAAATTTTTAGACCCTTTAGATGGCAGAATCAGCTCCTGATATAGAAGACAAAAAATGAAGGAAATAAAATAAGGATTATAAAAAAATTTGAATCAGAAATGTTGGAATTTTATTTTTCCAGAAATGACCGAAAAACCCCTGACTTAAAAATCTATCAAAAATCTAGAAATAGTCGTTTTTCACATTTGGGTTCAAAATAACATTAAAACCTAAAAACATGACAATTACCCATCCAATAACACTTTTTTTGGGATTATAAACCCTGATATTAAATATAAATTAATTGAAAATATTTGCTCTATCAGTGTGGTTCAGTGAACAGTGTTTCTATCGGTGAGGTTCTATCGGTGGACTTCTATCGGTAGACTTTAACAGTGTTTCTATCGGTGAGGTTCTATCGGTGGACTTCTATCGGTAGACTTGAACAGTGTTTCTATCGGTGAGGTTCTATCGGTGGACTTCTATCGGTATACTTGAATAGTGTTTCTATCGGTGAGGTTCTATCGGTGGACTTCTATCGGTATACTTGAACAGCGTTTCTATTGGTGAGGTTCTATCGGTGGACTTCTATCGGTAGAATTGAACAGTGTTTCTATCGGTGAGGTTCTATCGGTGACCTTCTATCGGTGGACTTGTATAGTGTTTCCATAATCCTATGAGCTACCGATTCCATACTTTTCCAAATTTCACGAATGAACAGTGTTTCCAGACTTCATGAGAGCTACAGATTCCATACTTTGCCAAATTTTGAGTAATGAACAGTGTTTCCAGCTTCGTAAACATGACTTTTTATTTGACGTAAAATACTTCTAAAACCTAATTTTAAGGACTTTAAGGCCGATTCAAAGGCCATAAATTCTATATTAATTATTCCTAAATCTGGGATGTTTTTACTTGGTCAAACCGCGTGGGTTAATGCGATCCGTTTTTAATGGAGAATAAATCAGATCTTAAACCGTCGCCTCCCTAATTTATTTTTTTTAAAGGGAATGAGATGTCATTCTTCGTTGTTCTTCCTCCTGGTTCTCATCTATGAGATGCTATAACCTTAAAATCATTCCCGTAGGAGTTTCACAATCAAGTGTTACTCGGATCAGTTCCACTCTGTTTGATGTAACCAAGTTGTGTCGATCGTTCTTCCATATAAGGTATGATTTATCATCGTTCCTTCCGGGATCACCTTCTCTTGTTCTTCCTTACATATTAGCATGTAATCTCCATGGTTATAATGGGTTTTCTTGGGGTTGGTTGGTACTTTCATACCGTGGAATCCTCCAGTGGATGCAGCTGTTGTGAGGAGAAGAGGACTGTGACCCGTTGTGTGGATAAAGGACGTCAAGAACTCTTCGAGGTAGGGGATTCATGACTTCTCTAATTGTTTATGTGCAACTGTAGAATTATCATGATTTAACCCTTTGAATCACAATGAAATTGACCTAATTAAATACTTGAACCAGATTAAAATAATTGGTTGGTCGCATGTTGTTGCTTTGTACCGTGATAACTGTTTGCCTCCTGTTTTCCTAGATAGAGTGATATCTATGATTTTCTTTAATTAGTTGCTCGTTCATGATGGAAATTTATAAAGAACGTAAAGCCAGAATTATTTGTTAAATAATTGGCATGTTAATGAATCTGTTAATTCAAGATGGATTAAAGAACTATTAGTTCGATAATTTCAAAAGGGTTCTGAGTTACCCGCTTGCTTGTAAGGCTGAATGCCTTGTGGTTTGGATCTCTGAGTGCTCATCTTGTATGAAGGCTGAATGCCTTGTTAAAGGGCCGAGAGCCCATTTTGTGATCTTTGATTTCCTGCTGCTTGTGATTTAATGTGAGCCTGGATGGTTGTTGTGATATGTAGAGGCATGTGGACTTGTGGTTGTGGCAGCGGATGACGCCTAGTGTGGAGAGATGCATCAGTTTATGCATGTGGGTGTCGGGGAGGACACCAAGGATGATGGTATGAGATGAATGTAATGGTTTGATGTTGGTGGTTTGGTTTGGTTGTTTATCTGCTTTACTTTTCCCCACTGCTCAAGGCAGCTGGTTTTGCTTACCCTCTTTCCGAAGGATGCGAAGACAGGCGGGGTATGCCACGTGCTTTACGTGTTTAGCCTCTCGATGGAGGATGGGTCTATGCTCTTGCTATAGGCGGAAAAGACTCGACGGGTAGTATATCTACTCACCGTGTTGAGCCCTTTGTTCTTAGTAGCATAAGATGCTTTTCTAGAATTCCTGGGAATATGGGGAAGGTAATTCCATAATGAATGTTTGTTTAAATGGTGATAATCCACGGGGATGGAGAAGCTGAAATTTAATAGTGATGTGAATCCTAAAAAGGATCAGTTTTTGAATGTGATGCCAATTTAGATTAATGTGGTAAATTTATCATGGTTAATTAATGTTTAAAGAATTAATTAATGTACAGTGGAACTGATAAAATGAGAATGTAGTAATCTAATAAAGCTCTTCAAATGGTTGTGTGATTATAGGATACCTAGTCTTAGAAGTAGCAGCCTGGATTCTGAGAGACGTTAGCTGCAGTTGTTCCTATGACCAGGTAATGCCCATAGTGTGGTTGTGAGTTATATATGTTTTGTTCTTTTTGTGTTTCTATTCGCTACTCCACCCTGTCGTTAAGGGAAACTAACACCCCGGGGATTCTGAGCCCTGGGGGGTGTTTTCCCCAACATTCTGATGGGAGGTTGAATGGCTGACTACCCCCATTGGCCCCGCTCTCTTCTCTTGGTAGATACATGTTCCATGAGGCACCGCGGTTAGTTACCCCATATATGTGTATAGAGGGTTGTAATGGATTGTGGTTATTCACACACATAGATTCTGGATATAGTATCCTATGGACTACTATAGGTGTAATGTGTATAGGCTATGATGTCTTGAGGATCATTACTCGGAGTATGGGCTGTAATGGATTGACGTATTATACCTGACGTATGATACACGTTATGCGGGCTGTGGTGGCTCCCGAAAACTACCTGGTTACTTTTGGTTGTGAGGACGGTGTGGTGCTTCGCCCAGGTGTCTGCAGGAAAGCCTATGTGGTGCATGAGGTGCAGATTATGGAGCTTAGCCCAGGTGTCTGCAGGCAAGCCTTGGAGAGAGATGCACAGGACGTATGTCGTTGGGGAAAAGCAGCAAACCAGTGGGGAAGTAGTAGCGGGGTACCCTTGATATTCTTTACTATATTCTATATTCTTGTATGCATTACTTGGTGAGAGTAGCCATGGTGAGGTTGGGAACTTAGTATACCTGTTTAGGTAACGAGTTAGTTTCACTTGTTGCTCACTGGGCATTAGCATGCTTTCTTTACTTTTGCACGAGAGGCTTGAGGAGGATCCTACTGAGTATACTGTTATACTCACCCTATGTATTTATAAACTATTTTTAAGGTCACTTGGAACAGGTTGGAGGTCAAGCTAGTTACTTCTAGCTTATGGTTGGAGGAGGAGTTGTTCAGGCTTGTGGTCACTGTCGTTTTACTTTCTTTTGGGTACTTTTAGTTTACCCTTTCAGTTGTAGCACTTTTGCATGACATTCCATATATGTACTTGGTTTCCTTTTATATCTCAGTTCTAAGTTGGAGTTGATTGGAGTTTATTCTATCTCTCTCTTCCACATATGTTCTCTTAGAGGGCAATGCCTCCCATTCGTGCATTTACTATACCCTCGGTGCTAGTCGCCAACCCGGGGCCTACTGGAGGTGGGACTCAGGGGTCATTATCTCCCTTATCACAATGCCGGGCCAGGAGGGGTACACTTTGTGGGGAGGGGGTTGCGACAGAGTGGTATCAGATGTCTGGTTGAGGGATAGGATGGAGTTTGGAGTTAGGCACAGGTGAGGATGCATGGGATGGTAGGGAAACTGTGTCATTCATGTTTATAAAGTGTGGTAAACACTTGAGACCGGTAGAGACATAGGCGTTTAGGGCCCCCTATGATCTGTTGCAAGGACCTTTAAGCTTACGATGGCTACTAAACAAAGTGATACCGGTTGCAGGGTAGATACCTTGGAAAGGATCATGCATCATTATTCTTTACGCTTGTTTTTGAATGGATAGACCTTGGGATAGGTAACCTAAAATAAATAAAACAAAACATTTAATTAATTATTGTTGAGTCTTCCATATTCCAGGCTTAGGAGCTCTGACAGTTGTTATTTTGCAGGTATGGCTCCAGGTCGACGTCCTCGTCAGGTTTGCGCAGAAGATGCCCATCAGGCTGTTCCAGCTGATCGCCGCCGAGTAGAGGTTGACGACGATGACACTTGGAGGAAGACACTTCGAGAGTTTCAGCGCCAGAGTCTACATAAGTACGAGGGATCCATTTCCGATGCAGTCACAGAAAACTGGTTGGAGGAGATCGAGATAGGCTTCAGTTCGATTCGTGCTCGGAAGGAACACTGGGTGTCCTTGGTTGTGACGATGCTGCGTGGAGCAGTGAGGCAGTGGTGGTTCTTGTTCCTCGGCGATCGTGAGGAGTCATCAATCTCATGGGAGGAGTTTCGAGACAGGTTTAGAGTCGATTTTCTTTCGTCGACTGCGAAGGTGTCCAGTCGCCAGGAGCTTCTAACCCTTCGACAGGGGAGCGCCAGTGTTCGAGAGTTTGGAATCCGTTTCAGGAACCTTCTACGATATGCTTCAGACCTGTTACCAGATGATGAGGCCAGGGCGAGGCATTTCGAGGAGGCTTTGCATCCAGAGATCTAGCGCCAGGTCACCCCATTTATGCTGGAGACATATCTTGAGGTGCTGGCAAGGGAAGAGGTTATTGAGAGGACATTGGCCAGGACTATATCCTCACGAGAGGGGAATCGTCATGATTCCTCACGAAGCAGAGCTGTGGTCCGGGGTTCCCGGTTTTCAGGACAGAAGAGTTTCCATACACCTGGGGGGTAGGTCCCAGCCCTTCCCATCTCGTTTCTCCGGAGGCAGAAAATCTCAGAACTATGCCAAGGGATCAGGCCCTTGGTTTTCTTATGGTGTTCATGGTCATCAGCAGCGGGAGTTCCCGACTATTCCGAGAATTCATCGTGCACTGGGCGCTCCACTCCAGGTTCCTCCATTGAAGCAGTTCCAGCCGAGGCAATAGCTGCAGGTTGCACCAGTTTTAGATCACCAAAGGGTAGATGGAGCAGGCAGAGGATAGACCCATGATGCTCCCCGTCCTCAGAGAGCAGAGTGCGGCCGTGGTGGTGGTCGTCATCAGGGTCAGAGAGGCCGTGGAGGAGGTCGTGGTCAGCTTCATGCTCTAGCGTTACCAGCCCCAGGCGAGCCAGATGTCGTTCGAGGTACCCTTTTCTTGTTTTCTATCTTGGTGTATGCCTTGTTTGATTCAAGAGCAACACACTCCTTCATATCACCTACCCTTGTCCATGCTTTTGGACTTGAGGTGGAGAGGCTTCCTGTGCCCTTGGCGTTGACTACGCCAGTTGGAGGTCGAGCTGACTTGTTTGAAGTATGTAGAGACTGTGAGCTAGTGTTGGGGCAACACCGCTCTTGGGGAGAATTCCTATGTTTGCGAATACAACCATATGATGTCATACTTGGCATGGATTGGTTGTATTCGGTGCAGGCTGTTGTGCATTGCTACAGGAAGAAGGTCGTTTTATTTGATGAAGATGGAGAGAAAGTTGTATTTGTTGGTGAGAGAGATCCTCGGATGAGTCATAGACGAGTTCCATCCTTATCATCCATGATGGCTGGGATGACGCTGAGTTCTTCAGAGGTTCAACAGTTGACGTTTCCTAGGGTCATAGAGGAGTACCCTGACGTCTTTCCAGAAGAGGTTGTATCCTTACCCCCTCGACGAGAGATCGAGTTTGGGATCTAGCTACAGCCAGGAGAGTCTCCTATCTCTATGTCTCCGTATAGGATGGCCCCTTCTGAGTTACAAGAGCTACGTATTATGCGCGATGGTCTGTTGCTGTGTGGTTTTGTTCGGCCAAGTGTGTCACCATGGGGTGCACCAGTTTTGTTTGTGAAAAAGGCTGATGGCAGTTTGCGGTTGTACATCAATTATCGTCAGTTAAACAAAGTGACAATAAAGAACCGCTATCCTCTCCCGCAGATTGATGACCTATTCGATCGACTGAAGGGTGCAAGATGGTTCTCAAAGATAGACTTGCGGTTAGGATATCATCAGATGCATGTAAAGGATGAGGATATACCGAAGACTGCTTTCCGCTGTCATCATGGGCATTATGGGTTTGTTGTAATGCCATTCGGCGTGACGAATGCTCCAGCTCTTCTCATGGGGCTGATGAATGCTGTTTTCCGTGAATTCCTGGAAATGTTTGTTGTGGTTTTCATTGACGACATCCTTGTGTACTCCACATCTTAAGAGGAGCATGCAGAGCATCTACAAGCCGTTTTGGGAGTTCATCTCCAACATAAGTTATTTGGGAAGTTGTCTAAGTGTGAGTTCTGGGCTCGAGAAGTTCATTTCTTGGGACATGTTGTGTCCCAACAGGGAGTAGCTGTGGATCCTTCGAAGATAGAAGCAGTGGTGTCTTGGCCAGCCCCCAAGACCGTGTCAGAGGTGCGAAGTTTCCTTGGTCTCACGGGCTATAATAGGAGGTTTGTAGCTAATTTCTCCTGAGTTGCGACTCCTCTGACAGCTTTGACCACGAAGGATCAAGCGTTCATATGGACTGATCAATGTCAGACAGCTTCTGAGTATCTAATGGAGAAGTTGGTAAGTGCTCCACTCCTTTGTCTTCCAGAGGAGGGAGTCCAGTTTGATGTTTTCTGTGATGCTTCACATCTGGGGCTAGGATGTGTTCTCATGCAGCAGAGGTCAGTTGTTTCTTATGGGTCTCGGCAGCTGCGTCCCCATGAATGCAACTATGCCACCGATGACCAAGAGTTGGCAGCTGTGGTGTTTGCTCTGAAGTTGTGGAGACATTACCTCATTGGTGATCACTTTTTGGTTTTCACTGATCATAAGAGTTTGAGGTTTGTTTTCTCCCAACGTGACTTGAACTTGAGGCAGCGTCAGTGGATGGAGTTCTTGCAGGAATACGACTTTGAAATATCGTATACACCTGGAAAATGGAATGATGTAGCTGACGCACTAAGCCGAAAGATACGTAATGATGTTGTGCTTGAATATGGTGATTCTTGGAGAGTGATGGAATAGCTATCAGCATTGCATCTTGATGTGGGAGAAGTTGGGGGTAGAGGTTGTCTTTTCCAGATGACGGTGCAGTCATCCCTGATGCAGAAGCGTACAGTTGCAGAATGTGTGTCTCGATGTTTAGTCTTCCAGAAGGTGAAGGCCGAACATCGTGTTCCTGGTGGTCTTCTCTAGCACTTAGAGATTCCTCAGTGGAAGTGGGGGGACATCTCAATGGACTTTGTTACAGGTTTACCTCGAGCTCTTGGAGGACATGATGCTATATGGGTGGAAGTGGATCGTTTAAAAAAATTATCCCACTTCATAGTGATCAAGGAGTCGAGCTCAGTGGAAGTTTTGTCGAGGCAGTATCTGGAGGAGGTGATGAGGCTTCACGGAGTTCCGAAGACGATCATTTCTGATCGAGATCCTCGTTTTACCTCAAGGGTGTGGAGAGGTCTCCAGCATGCTTTTGGTTCTCAATTATGCCTTAACACTGATTTTTATCCTCAAATGGATGGTCAGAAAGAGCAAACCATCCAGACTCTTGAAGACATGTTGCGCTCTTGTGTTCTTGATTTTGGAGGTTCATGGGTGAAGCACTTACCCTTGGTAGAGTTCGCTTACAATAATAGTTGTCACTCTACCATCGGTATGGCTTCGTTTGAAGCCTTGTATGGCCGACCATGTTGTTCTCCGTTGTGCTGGACTGGGGTCGGAGAGTCAGCAATTCTCGGACCATAACTAGTGCAGAATACAACAGAGATGGTTCAGGTGATTCGTGAGAGGATGAAGATGGCACAGGATTGTCAGAAATCATATGCTGAACAAAGAATGAGACCGTTAGAGTTTAATGTTGGGGATCATGTGTTTCTAAAGGTGACTCCCCGTCGTGGGCAGTGAAGGTTTGGTCGTGGAAGTAAGATTTCTCCCCGATTTGTTGGGCCTTTCGAGGTGTTAGCTCGTGTTGGAGCTGTGGCGTATCGAGTAGCACTTCCCCCTCAGATGAGTCGGATACATGATGTTTTCCATGTATCACAGCTCCTTCGTTATCTTCATGATGAATCTCATGTTATCGATTGGGGAGAGAAAAATATTGACGATGATGCAACCTTCGAGGAGCGACCTGTGGAGATCCAAGACCACAAAGAGAAGGTGTTGTGTGGGCGTTCTATCCCCTTAGTTCGTGTCTTGTGGCGACACGGTGGCATGGAGGAGAGTACCTAGGAGCGTGAGTCACAGATACGTGCTCAGTACCCAAAGTAGTTTAATGTTTAACTCTTTTCATGTAATGACGTTTCCTTTATGGTTAGACCTTTCATGTTTTATTTATGTACCTTTGATGTGATGTTATGTTTGAATTGTTTGGTTATGGATTGTTTGTTTCCATAATCTCGGATGTCGTAGTTTTTTTCCAGCTTTTGAACAACTAATGGTGGTTTTCCCCTGAGAGGTATCTTATGGGGTGGTTGTTCGGACCCCTCTTTTCTTCTGGGTTGGTTTTTAATTATCGAGGACGAGAATGTTTTGAGAGGTATCTAATGTAATGGCCCGGACCTCCCTGGTCCATTACATTGTGAAAATGTGGTGTTGGTGGTGTTCCAGGAGGTCAAGGTGACTTATCCCCCAGCTGCTGCCTACCGGTAGCTCGGTCTACGGGTAGCTGCTGCCTACCGGTAGCTCGGTCTACCGGTAGCGGCTGTTTACCGGTAGTTGCTGCCTACTGGTAGCTGGTCTACCGGTAGCTGCTGCCTACCGGTAGTTCGGTCTACCGGTAGTTGCTGCCTACCGGTAGCCGCCGCATACAAGTAGCTCAGTTACCAGTAGCGGTGGCGTACTGGTAGCTCGGTATACTTGTAGCCACATTCTAGCAGTAGGTTGGTTAACACTTTGCTAAATTTCTAGTTCTGGGAACAGTGTTTCCAGTTTTATGAACAGTATCGGTAGGTGAACAGTGTTTCTATCGGTGAGGTTCAGTGAACAGTGTTTCTATCGGTGAGGTTCAGTGAACAGTGTTTCTATCGGTGAGGTTCTATCGGTGGACTTCTATCGGTAGACTTGAACAGTGTTTCTATCAGTGAGGTTCTATCGGTGGACTTCTATAGGTAGACATGAACAGTGTTTCTATCGGTGAGGTTCTATCGGTTGACTTCTATCAGTAGACTTGAACAGTGTTTCTATCGGTGAGGTTCTATCAGTGGACTTCTATCGGTAGACTTGAACAATGTTTCTATCGGTGAGGTTCTATCGGTGGACTTCTATTGGTAGACTTGAACAGTGTTTCTATCGGTGAGGTTCTATCGGTGACCTTCTATCGGTGGACTTGTACAGTGTTTCCAGAATCCTAAGAGCTACCGATTTCATACTTTTCCAAATTTCCCGAATGAACAGTGTTTCCAGACATCATGAGAGCTACCGATTCCATACTTTTCCAAATTTTGAGTATGTGAACAGTGTTTCCAGCTTCGTAAATTTGACGTTTTCTTTGATTTAAATACTTTTAAAACCTTATTTTAAGGACTTTAAGGCCGATTCAAAGGCCATAAATTCTATATTAATTATTCCTAAGGCCGGGATGTTTTTACTTGGTCAAACCACGTGGGTTAATGCGATCCGTTTTTAATGGAGAATAAATCAGATCACAAACCGTCACCTCTCTAATTTATTTTTTTAAAGGGAACAACATATCATTCTTCGTTGTTCTTCCTCCTAGTTCTCATCTACGAGACTCTAGAACCTTGCAATCATTCCCATAGGAGTTTCACAATCAAACGTTACTCGGATCAGTTCCGCTCTGTTTGATGCAACCAAGTTGTGTCGATCATTCTTCCATATAAGGTATGTTTTATCATCGTTCCTTCGGGGATCACCTTATCTTGTTCTTCCTTCCATATTAGCATGTAATATCCATGGTTCTAATGGGTTTTCTTGGGGTTGGTTGGTACTGTCGTACCGTGGCATCCTCCGGTGGATGCAGCTGTCGTGAGGAGAAGAGGACTGTGACCCATTGTGTGGATAAAGGACGTCAAGAACTCTTCGAGGTATGGGATTCATGGCTTCTCTAATTTTTTATGTGCAACTATAGAATTAGCATGATTTAACCATTTGGATCACAATGAAATTGACCTAATTAAATACTTGAACCGGATTAAAAGAATTGGTTGGTGGCATGTTGTTGCTTTGTACCCTGATAACGGTTTGCCTCATGTTTTCCTAGATAGAGTGATATCTATGATTTTCTTTAATTAGTTGCTCGTTCATGATGGAAATTGATAAAGAACGTAAAGACGGAATTATTTGTTAAATAATTGGCATGTTAATGAATCTTTTATTCAAGATGGATTAATGAACTATTTGTTCGATAATTTCAAAAGGGTTCTGAGTTACCCGCTTGCTTGTAAGGCTGAATGCCTTGTGGTTTGGAGCTCTGACTGCTCATCTTGTATGAAGGCTGAATTCCTTGTTAAAGGGTCAAGAGCCCAGTTTGTGATCTTTGATTTCCAGCTGCTTGTGATTTTATGTGAGCCTGGATGGCTGTTGTGATATGTGGAGGCATGGGGACTTGTGGTTGTGGTAGCGGATGATGCCTAGTGTGGCGATATGCATCGGTTTATGCATGTGGGTGTCGGGGAGGACACTAAGGATGATGGTATGACATGAATGTGATGGTTTGATGTTGGTGGTTTGGTTTGGTTGTTTATCTGCTTTACATTTCCCCACTGCTCAAGGCAGCTGGTTTTTCATACCCTCTTTCCGAAGGAGGCGATGACACGTGGGGTATGCCACGTGCTTTCTGTGTTTAGACTCTCGATGGAGGATGGGTCTATGCTCTTGCTATAGGCGGCAAAGACTCGATGGGTAGTATATCTACTCACCGTGTTGAGCCCTTTGTGTTTAGTAGCATAGGATGCTTTTCTAGAATGCCTGGGAATATGGGGAAGGTAATTCCATAATGAATGTTTGTTTAAATGGAGATAATCCACTGGGATGGAGAAATTTGAATTTAATAGTGATGTGAATCCTAAAAAGGAGCAGTTTTTGAATGTGATGCCAATTTAGTTTAATGTGGTAAATTGCGCATGGTTAATTAATGTTTAAAGAATTAATTAACGTACAGTGGAACTTATAAAATGAGAATGGAGTAATCTAATAATGCTCTTCAAATGGTTGTGTGCTCATAGGATACCTAGTCTTAGAAGTAGCAGCCTGGATTCTGAGAGACGTTAGCTACAGTTGTGACTCTGACTAGGTAATTCACATAGTGTGCTTGTGAGTTATATATATTCTATACTTTTTGTGTTTCTATTCGCTACTCCACCCTATCGGTAAGGGCAAATGACACCCCGTGGATTCTGAGCCCTGGGGGGTGTTTTCCCCAACATTCTGATGGGAGGTTGAATGGCTGACTACCCCCTTTGGCCTCGCTCTCTTCTCTTGGTAGATACTTGTGCCATGAGGCACAACGATTAGTTACCCCATATATGTGTGTAGAGGGATGTAATGGCTTGTGGTTATTCACACACATATATTCTGGATATAGTATCCTATGGACTAATATAGGTGTAATGTGTATAGGCTATGATGGCCTGAGGATCCATACTCTGAGTATGGGCTGTAATGGCTTGAGGTATTATACCCGACGTATGATACACGTTATGTGGGCTGTGGTGGCTCTCGGAAACTACCTGGTTACTTTTGGTTGTGAGGACGGTGTGGTGCTTCACCCAGGTGTCTGCGGGCAAGCCTATGTGGTGCACGAGGTGAAGATTATAGAGCTTAGCCCAGGTGTCTACGGGCAAGCCTTGGAGAGAGATGAAGAGGACGTATATCGTTGGGGAAAAGCGTCAAACCAATGGGGAAGTAGTAGCGGGGTACCCTTGATATTCGTTACTATATGCTATATTATTGTATGCGTTACTTGGTGAGAGTAGCCATGGTGATGTTGGGAACTTAGTATACCTGTTTAGGTAACGAGTTAGTTTCACTTGTTGTTCACTGGGCTTTAGCATGCATTCGTTAATTTTTCACGAGAGGCTTGAGGAGGATCCTACTAAGTATACTGTTATACTCACCCTATGTATTTATAAACTATTTTTCAGGTCACTTGGAGAAGGTTGGAGGTCAAGCTGGTTACTTCTAGCTTGTGGTTGGAGGAGGAGCTATTCGGGCTTGTGGTCGCTGTCGTTTTACTTTCTTTTGGGTACTTTTAGTTTCCCCTTTCATTTGTTGCACTTTTTCATGAAATTTCATATATGCACTTGGTTTCCTTTTATATCTCAGTTCTAAGTTGGAGTTGATTGGAGTTTATTCTATCTCTCTCTTCCGCATGTGTTCTCTTAGAGGGTAATGCCTCCCATTCGTTTGTTTACTATACCCTCGGTGCTAGTCGCCAACCCAGGGCCTACTGGAGGCGGGACTCGGGGGTCATTATCTCCCTTATCACAATGCAGTCCCAGGAGGGGTACACTTTGTCGGGAGGGGGTCGTGACAGTGCTACATGACCTCATGCATGCATCCCCAGATGTAAGAGGTTGTCAACTAAAAGAGTGGGTCTAAATTGAAACCATTGGAATATTATACCCTATTCATAATGTCATTAGACCGATAATAATGAATAAAAAAAATAATAAACTATCATATTAATTTCATAAAATAGAATAATGACCAATAAAGAAGGTCTCCCAATGTGGAAATAATTTTCATTGTTTAAATTAGTATACAAATAAATAATAAAATAAAATAAAAAACCATATGAGGATTACTCCATTATCTTGCATATTCTGCTCTAGCTCCCTAATCTATTGCACAACTGTCCACTTTAGACCCATTTCCCTTCAATGGATCATATTTCACAAAATCCACTAGTTATCTGAAATTCTTGAGAAGGGTGGGAATACAAGAATAAATAGGGAACCACCAATGATTCCTTACACAATTTGTACAAAATAAATAAAACAATTTATATCAAGACATGTATAAATGATCAGTATACATAAATGTGTGTTCTCATTGTGCATTGACCATGGCATTATGAAACTATCCTCACATGCTTTTGTCCATTGTCGTTATTCATGTCATGAACAAACGTACCTCCATCAAGGTAGAAGATTTTATCTATCATCCTTATGGTTTATATAGAAAAATTGTACATCCAATTGAGTTTATCATTGGTCATATTATCAGTTTAATCATCCATGAACAAAAAAAATTGGAATCCATGATGACTATATTTAAGAAAGACACTTTTTGTGCCCCTCTATAGGGGTAGAAAAGTCCTCATATGTGGAAGTTGTGACTTCGTAGGGATGGGTAACAAGCCACTGTACCACATAACTCCCCTCCTCAAAGATCCACCTTCATATATTAGTATCTTCTGGCTGGACACAGTGCTTTTCCCACTATAGGGGTATCTGTGGACACCTTTATAGACATTAGGACCACATCATGTTGTGTAACCTCATACAACAATCCTTGATTTGACACCTTAGTAACATTGTAGTTGTAATGAAATTGCATAAAAATGCAATATAGAAACCAATGTTTCCTTATCATTGATTGATTGGTCATATCATGATAAAAGTCAGGATAATGCCACCTAAACAAGTACACCCATTGGTACATACATAGTCACATGAAATGCATCATAGACATGGTTTATTCAAACATAAACATCATATCATGATAAAATCCTAAATATATATGGCCCAAAAGTATGAGGAACCTCCTACTTCAACTTAATGAAATTCCTATTTATAACTATATTAATATAAAATGTGACATGTGAAAGTCTCATGTTACTGGAACATCGATGATCAAGGTATATAACGGGACCCAAAACCAAAACCATCTTTTTTATTTAAAAAAATATAATATTACATATGAGGATATGTTCTCTCTCCGGTATAATTTTTAAATTTCTGACTAAACTATTACATGCGATAATATTTTATCTATTACTTATCATTTCAAGTTTTTGATTAGAATATTACACGTGATAACATTTTATCTCTATGGAACAATTTAAAATAATAATTAAAAATATTACATGTGATAATACTTTTATCAAACATAGCTAATTTCAAATTATCTATTAAAATATTAATGTGATAATATTTAATCTCTATTGGAAAATTTTATAATTGGCAATTAAAATATTACATGAGATAATATTTTATCTCTCTTAGGTAATTTTAAAACTGTAATTTTATAATTATAATAATTATACATTGAAAATACACATAATTATCCTCTGATAATATTGATAATCTAATCACATGATAAATGGATTAAATTTAACCTTAAAACATTTGAACCATCATTGATAATCTCATGTAATTAATATTTGAAACATCGTAATAATTATATATCTATAAATTTTTCAAAAATTCATATTTTATTATGTACATAATGATTTTCTTAAAAAAATATTCGAAACAATTATCCCTTAATAATTTAACATAAAAAAAATTTATAATTTTTTATAAATTACCCATGATAATTAAATTATTTAAACATTGCTAATTATAAAAAATTATCCACTGATAAATTACAAAAAATATCAATTACTACTTTTCCACAAATATATTTTAACAATTTGTTTAAAAAATTTCTTTTATGAATGAAATATTAATCTCTATAATATTTATGTAAATTTAAATTGAACATTCTATGTGAATTTTATGTCATAAATGGATTTTTTTATGGAATTATCTTTTGATAATATTTGGATTATCCCTTAATAATTTCAATCATAATAATTTTAATTTTAAATCAACAATTTCTTTTTCCCTTATGATTTAATATGGGAAATTAAAATTGAATAAATTAAAATATAAATAAATAAAGAAAATCATCATTATAATGTGGTGCCCTATGGAGAGGAGGAAGACCCCCCATGAACAGTTAATCTGATTGATTTATTCCTTTTTATTACATGAATTTGATATTTTGGTTCTCTCATAATAAAACCAAAACAACAACCATGGAGATCATAGATTAATCAGTTATATAGACCCTAAACCATGTCTTATGAATTGAGGAATTTATAATAACCTATTTCAATCTTGAATCAACATAATAATCAATACAAATTCATTGATTTTAAATTATTAGGGAGTTACTATTTTAATTGTAGACTAAATGGGGTAAATTAGATGTTTTAAAATCCTTCATGTTTTTATGTGTTCTTCGATGAACATAAGAGATAATATTATCAACAAATGGTTATTTAATTATTTTAATAAAAATATTTATTTAATGTAAATTTAAAATAATGCTAAAATCACATTATGCATAAAATTTATACCATAACTATGGTAAACCCTTCATTCTAGTCCCATCTATGGTATCATATTTATTATAAGACACATCATTATATATTTATAAATTAGTTATTATTAAAAATAATAATTAAATAAATAATTAAATTTTAAAATTTTCTTGTCATAAGTAATGAATCCAAACACCCGATTCATACAAATGTTATACCTCACAAAGGGTAAATACCACAATTCTGGCATAAATTTTGTCTCAGATTTAACATTCAACACAACATTTTTGGAGTTATCCATTTTTTAAATTAGTTTTGCATGCGCTAAATATAATATTTTTAGTATTTATACTCAGTCTTCACTGAGGCTTCGTAGGCTTCAGAATCATGCACTAGCTAACAATTTGACTCTAAAAAATATTCAATTGAATATGTCAAAGTGTTAATCGGGTTTTTTATCTTAATATAAAAAATTAATACATTACTAATTTTTTAGTGTAAAATCATTGAATTAGTGAGGGTAATTTATGAAAAATTATAAAGATATTATTTTATAAAATTATCTAAGGATAATTTTTTGAATAATTTAAGATGAACATTTTTCTAAACTTATCAAAGGATGAATTGTTTAAAAAAAGTATTGATAGATAATTATAAATAATTTTCAAAGAATGCATACCAGAAATCATTAGAGATATTACAATTATTATTTTATGTATAATGTTACGGTAATTATTACATGACATGATTATCCAAATTACAATAGGACAATTATGTGTTTTATCAATGTATAATTTTTATAATTATTAAATTAGAATTTTATTCTTATATAGTAGATATAAAATATTATCTCCTTTAATATTGTAAGTGATAGTTTTACATTTTTTCAGGAAAGATAAAATATTATCACATGCAATATTGTAATATATAATTTCAAATTATGCATAAGAGTTAAAAATATTGTTGCACGTAATATTTTAAATTATCGTTTGAAATTACGTAGGGGAGTTAAATTATTATTTCATTTAATATTTTAATAAATTATCTAGAATTAACCCTAAGAGATAAAATATTACCACATTTAGTATTTAAATCAAAAATCAAAAATTATTTAAGATAGAGAAAGTATCATCCCAAATGATAAATAATTTTTTTAAAAATAAAATATATGGTTTTTGTTTTTGGGACACCTGACATAACTTGAGGACTGATGTGACGAAAACATGTGACATTTATGTTTCACCATTGACATCAATAAAACCATGAAGTGGTTTCTATGACACTTTTTGTTGAGTGATTCTTCCCATTTTTTGAAATATATTTAATGTTTCAATGATGTTATGTTTATTTTGGACTAACGCATGATTCTAATTAATTGCGCATGAGCACGTCAATAGTTCTTGGAGAACATGTTTATGTGTCAGTAACATAACTTTGATATTGTTGTGACATATCATTCCTTGAAACGTATTGTTTTTGGAGGTTTTTTAATAAAATATGGAAATGAATTATATATACCAAGATAATCAGGTGGAGTAATGAGTTTGGGTGTAGGAGGTTACCCTACCTAATGAGGTATAAATATCCTTAAAGTAATTCATGGATACACTACTAGAGGAGGGAACATAGTGGAAAATTGGAAGATACGAAGATTCACTGGTGGATAAATAAGGTTTGGAGTTTTGTGGTTTAGTGGTTGGTTACCCATCCTGACATAGTCTTAAGATCCTTAAAGGATGATGTGGATAGCCTTGTATAGGGGGAAAATAGTGGTTTACTAGTGGATAAAGGACATGGAATCCAGAAAACATTGGTCATTGGTGATTAAAAGTATAAGCATACCAAATATAGACCCGATAAAACATATAATATTCATGTTTCAATCACAGAAAGGGTGGGGTGAGATATGTGAATTTCCTTGTGGTACATGTGTTCTTGAAATTCATAATGGAAATGAGATGAAGTAGTAAGGGTTGGGGTTCATGGAGGCTGGGTCCGTGCATGATGACATGAAACATGTATTTTTACTGAGAATATACACATAACATCTTTTACACTATTATAAATAATTTTTCACATATGGAAAAGAAAAAATTGATGGTGTTCTACAAAGTCATCGACTCACACCCTAATGAGGCATTTTCATGCACATATATATTTTGATACCTATGATATGGAAAAGGGAATAGGCTTTATGGAGGATTGTTGAGTGGTGGAGAATAATGTTGGAGTGGACTGGGATAGACACTACAGTACCTCGCAGTCGGTTTTTTATTAACATTTATCAATTACTTGTCTACTTCATTATACTATAGGAATTCGTACAACATTGGAAATATTCTTGGGCATGCTATTATGATATTTTTCTCATTTACTCTAAAGGGTTATTTTTTTGATTATTAATTTTTATCAGTCATATGATCTGATACAGATGGTATATTCTCTCTATGGTTTCATTTGATACTAACATTGCTAGTAAGTATCCACTTACTTACTCAATGGTAAGCATGATGTCATGTTGCATTCCGGATCAGACATAGTGGTTTGGTCTTCGTTATTACAGGTTATATACAATGAACATTGTACACATCTTAAGGGGAATGCACTCCATTTAATGGATACAAGTCATGTAATGTTAAAATATAGGTTTTTAATCTAATTGTGAAAATTTATTTAGTGATTCTAATTCCTAATGATAACGCAATGTGAAAAGTTTTTACATGAAATGTAAATGTAATAATAAATAATTTTAGGGTGCTATATTGGTTTATTGGTTTTTCATTCATTCATGACCTCCTTTCTCTAGACCTATTTCCCTTTTTCTAGTAAATTAGAGAGTCTCCATTTGATCCAGATTGATTCTGTTGGTGATTAGTCACTATTTTCATTGGATTTATTCTCCATGGGTGAGTAATTTTTTCTGAATAGTATTTTATTTTATCGTTGTAAACACATTCAATTGTGCTATCAGATATTTTGAAATTTAGGGATTTGTCATCATTTTTTAACTCAAGATTCATTGTGTAATCTTATTCTACGAGTCATTTCCTTAATTTTTAGTGGTGTGCCAGATTTCTGTTCTTGATGTATTCATTTTTTCACTTATCCACTATACCATTCATTTTATTTAATCAATTATAAGATGTGTAGTCTTTTTCTAGGGACTCCGTTGTCGTTTTTCCACTCTTCTTATTTTCATATTCTGTTGTGTTCATGTATGAACCATGTTCTGAGGTATGTGGTGCCACCTTTACCATATTTTATTGTTCATAATTGAATCTATTTTTTATATTTTTCTAATTCATGTAATTTAATTTTTATGTCTGTAGAACTAGGCCTTTGTAAAATTTTGTTTTCCATAGTTTTGGTCATTGGAAAATGGGCTTTTCAATGAATTGTAAAATAATTTTTCTGGAATTTTTTTAATAATGTTGTAATTAATTTTTTTCGGTTAAATAGTTTTTAAAATATAGAACGTGGTAGGATATAGATATTTATTTGGATGTTATAACAATATATCACATTAACTATTGATGTTTTTTCTCATGGGTATTTCCTATACTCACATGGTCTATTGTTTGAGGGGAATGTATTCCTATTTCCTCTAAAATCAATGAATTTATCTATTGGATTTATTTCTAATGTTATTTTCCATGTTAGGTACAAATATCCTTTCACTCCTAACATTGTGTTATCACTGGCATGAGGTTATGTGTGCTTGTCTTTTTGAGTTTTAATGTTTTGTTGTGATTCCATGGATTTGATAATATATCTGATGCATGATATGGTTTTTGAAATTATATATCTTATGTGATATATTAATATGGAATTAAATTAATCTTGATTAAAAAATATTTATTGACACATTGATGAAGGGATATTTAATCTAATTCATCATTTTTTGATATAAAAATTTCTAAACTCTTATCATGCCTAATATTCATTAAAGTCAATCCTAAGTGTAATATTAATCTAATAAATGATATGGAACATCTAGGTGAAACCCGAAACAACCTATTAGATCACACCTTATCTACCCCTTTGGGTCTTCATAGACTTTTACATGTATTTTGAAACCGGGGAAGGAATGGCACCATAGAGAGGTGGTGAGGTTTTTTGTTAGCTATTTTGAGTAGCTAGTGGGGGGATGGTGGGATTCTTCCAACACTATCGTGGATTAGATGGGATTCAGGGCATTTAGTCCTTTTTTACAGTATTTTTTACTTGTATATATTTTTATATATTTATATTTTTTTGGTTTACACTCATGTGTTTTATGTTATGGAAAATATTTCCCTTTCTTGACTCTTGTCTCTATTTTATATATGTTTCATGATGTTCATTTTTGTTTCATGAAATAATTCATTCTAATTTTTTTTGATGCTTCAGTCCTAGTCTACATCCAATAGAAATAATGAATTCTTTTGGGGTATGCATTGTATCCAGTCGTGCACCAATTGAGTTGGTATTCGGGTCAGTTCATTATAGAAATGGGGAATTGATATTTGACTAAATAACTACTAAAACAGGAATGATGTTATATTTTTCATTGTGGAATTACATACCATGTATAAAAATTATGTGTAAATAATATAGGGTTTACCCTTTTACCATCTTTCCCGATTGTGTATCAATGATTTTTGGTGATTTTATTCTTAAACTGCAGTAATTGGATTTCATCAAGACATAGTTTCGAATAAAAAAAATATTAATTTTCAGAAGGATTTGAACATTATTATTATCCTTAAAATGATTGTAAATCTTAAATGAATATAAAAAAAATATAGGATACAAAATATTCTTTATCACTAAAATTCTTAAAATATAAATAATTCACCCCAACCAATGGGGGGACATGCCCACAATAATAGTTTTCCTTTGATAATAAATTTTCCATATTCAATGTTATTGTGTGGAAATATTAATCTGAATATATCCTAATGAGATATAGTTATTTAAATAAATTATTTTGTCCCAATAATATTGATGGGAATATTGATAATGTGTGAATTATCATGAATCAAATCTTAGAATCTCAATGATGACAAAAAATCTATTTTGATTATCAAATTATGGATCATGAATTTGATATATGGGATTACATAGTAATAAAATAATCTTTATGGATGTTTTTTAGTATGGTTTGTAAAAAGGAAAAAATATATCTAAGGAACATTTTTATTTTTCATATTTTTGTAATAATTAATGTTATGTTGAATAATTTAGAATTTCCACCCATCATGTCCAATGAAAATAGTTCCTTTCATATTTCTATGTTGAATAAGTTTAAATTTTTTCTGATGTATGTTCTCATCAGTAAAAAAATTATTGGGTGTTTTAAATATCACATAACAAATTGAATATCTAGATTCATGGAAAAATATATAATGTGTTAGAGAATCACATAACCTCACTACTTAATTTACATATGAGGAATCACAAGATAAAATATGAAGTATGGTTTCCTAAAGAATAATTGGGTAATAATTAAATATAATTTTATGGATTGTTTTATACAAATAAATTGAAATAATATATTTTTAAATGGGATAATTTATGACATATGATTCAACTATAATAAATATTATTATATAATTGAATAATGTTTACAATGAAAATTATTTAATTTAATCATTATGGTAGAATCCTTAGAATTATAAAAACAAATTCACAATAATATCTAAAATATTCCCTAAGATATAAAAATATTTGCATACACAAAATTCATGAAATATTTAGGTTACTAAATTAAAAACATGTAAAAAATATATAATATAAATTGTTATTATAAGTAGAACAATATGAAGATCATATAAAAATGTATAATAACCAATATAAGTATATAAATGATATAAAAATGATATAATTTATTATATATATAATTTTTAATATGACCATGTCTATTTGACATCTCTAGTTTGATAGTTGGAATCTGAATATTTAAATTTTACCAATGCGAATTTCACTGTTTTAACATTAATGCAACGTAAACTCATGAAACAATCAAGTAAAATTAATAAATTAGATATTTTAACAATACAAACAATAATTAATAAAATGTTATATTAAACCATAAATAGTAATATTGCTGCACAACTATGAAATAGTATGAAAATATGTTATATTAGATGATATTTCAAATAATTTTTTTGGTCCCAACCCCATTTTTTGGATATGAAACTATATTCTTTTTAAAAAATTATGATCTACATTCAAATAATATTATTTTTATAAAAGTGACTATATAAATGAAATTATCACAAAATTTGTTTGTAAAATTTAATAATTAGTAAATCTATAAGTTATTTTAATTTTTTAAAAAATATTACACAATTATAATAATATAAAAAATTTATTATGATATAATAAGGAGATAAATGTTAGTAGAAAATTAATGAATAAAAATCGGGGGCTTATTTGAGAAATATTTCTTACATGTTTTATTTTAATTAACTGAAACGATTTTAGGAAAAAATAAAATAATTTGTAATATGTAAAAAAAATTATGGTTCTCAGAAAAATACTTTAAAAATTGATATTTCAATGGAAAAAGTATAATATTATAATCTATATCAGCTTCAAAACATAATAATGTAATGCACTATGTTTTAAATTACAAAAAACATAATCTAAAACCATTATTTATCTAATGATTTTTCATTATATAAAACCTCTTTTTCAAAGTAAAATATTAATAATTTATTAAAATTATCTATCAAATTATAAATAAAATGCGCACCTATCAGTGGTGTCCTCATCAAAAAAAATAGTAATAACATTTATTGAACAATTTTTCAAAAAAATTTTCTATACAAGGTGATTGAGAGTTTATAATATGTTTTTTTATACATTTATGAATCTTCATTTCATGCAAGGATTCCTAATTCACATATATATTCTTACATTTTAAATCCATTCAAAATTCTTTTTCATTTCAATTTTACATTATAATTTTATTTATTTATAATTAATTTTTTTAGATAACATTATTACCTCAAATTACTCCCCCATTATATTCCTTAGTAATTCATAAACATTTACATTGTCATAAAATTTGATACCAATGGTTTAATATTTAATTTTCACAATGAATTTTTAATGTATTATTTTAATGGGGATTAATTTTTATATGTAATGTTGATAAAAACAGAACTAGTGGAGACTTTATCTGGTATATAGTTGATTTAAGTCAATTTTGCTACATGATTACCACTTCCAGCAATACTTGATTACAAAAAAAACTTTCCTTAACGAAATTTTTTATACCTATGGTTTATAAAATATATGTGAATCAGACCCCATTTTTTTGGGCGTGTGGGGGCGAAGCATAGAATTAGTCTCCAGCCATCACAAACAATTATATTCAGTGACTAAATACTATTGAGATCCTTGTACATTAAAATCACCATACAATATTACTTCTTAATAACTCTTTTGATATTAGTATTTTAAATTCAATTTTGAATATCTTATATTTTGTATATTTAATATGTTTTAATCTTATAGATATAAATATTATTCAATGAAATGGTTTAATGATGAAATTATTTCTATCCATTATATCAATATAGGAAACTATACATTACATATCCCAAACAATGAATAATATTTCGAAAACAATATTAAGTTATGTATTGTTTACACATTATTTTCACATGATGAATATATTGGACATAATTTTTTATGTGTGGTTATATGAATTATATATCCCCATGATACATTGGTATAACTCATGAGACAATCTATTTCAGGTGTTTATTGTATTCCATACCCGTTTATGTAGGATTTCAGAACATGTGGCATTGAAATTTCATTTATGATTTATAGAATTCTGAATTACATCATAATGAGAATATTTATTGTTTTAATGTGATTTATTTTCCACTATTATGTTATCCATGTATATAATATTTATAATTTATTATTCATATGGATTTTATATGGATATTTATTTCACCTATATTATTTAATTCATGAATATGTTATAGAATCATAATTACACACTACCAATGATAAATTATATGATCTAACATCATAATATTATTCCTTATATTCCTAGAAAACATGTATATTACTATGTCAGACGTATAGGTTTTTAATGGAAAAAAATAATATGAATTCCTGTTTTTAAATGACATATACTTAGTTATAAATTTAATTTAATTGTGATTTATGTATTTGGTTTCTAGATAATATTGGACCCTTCAATATATGTATTCTCTATTAATATAATAAAATAATCTCCAACATTAGGTCACTATAGATAGGGTGTTATATATGGAGTTATTACTAAACATAAAAGATTCTATATTCATTATAGGATTGTAAATGAGTTAGTTATTTTTTTAAAGAACCAATGAATAATGAATTCAATAATTATCACACGAATTGATTTGTTTTTTCATTAGGTATATTGTGTAAGTATGTTGAATTGTATACTCAGATATTGAAGATTTAATCATTTATATAATGAATGATTATTCTTGAAAATAAATGAATTTTTATTACACTATTTAACATGGAATAGAATCAGATCAAATTACAATTTTTTTAGTCATGAGATAAAAAATGAATAAACAAATTATTCAACTCCCATTCTTCAATTTTGACATTCCATCATTTTTTCAGATATAAAAATTCATTACTTTTTTAATTTATTTAATTCAATTATATAACATATATATATATTTATACTATAATTGTAAATTTATTTAATAAATCTATCATATACCTATTTCTTTTTTATTTTCTCCCAATATGATGTCATTTTTTGAATATCAGTAATAAAAATTAAATTCCTATCAACAAAACACTTGAAACCATGTGATCATAATGTCAGTAACTCATAAAAATATATTTATTGTTATGTGCAGATAAGGGATAATTTAACACACCTTAATAATCCTATATTCAATAAACTATGATTGAAAGTGGATGATGATATGGAAAGTGAAAACAATGAAAATATTTTTTTTCGATCTATATTCCCTAATATTTTAAAAATGTAACCTATAATAACAATTCAATTATTATATAATGATCGAAACATACTTTTTTTATGTCAATCCTAATATTATTATCTGTATGTTAAATTATATGGAATATTCTTTAAATATAGGTATTGAAATATAATGGCCAAGACCCTCATGGTCCATTACTCTTCCAAATTCTAAGTGTTGGGGTGTCCTATACTCAACGATCAGTTCCACCCATTTGTTACACAGATCAGTTTTACTGATCAGCTTCATAGATCAACACCACTAATATGCTTCACTGATCTACTTCACATATCGACTTCACTGATCTGTTTCCCATATCTGATTTACAGATCAACAACATGTGATCAGTTTCACAAATCTGATTCACCAATCAGTTTCACCCAATTGATTGCACATATCAGTTTCACCGAATCCGTTTCTCTGATCGTTTTCACACAATCGGTTTCACAAATTAGTTTCACCCAATAGGTTTCGCATATCCGTTTCACCCAATCGGGTTCACAGATCGGTTTGACCAAATATGTTTCAGAGATCGGTTTCGAAAAATCAGTTTCATATATTGGTTTCACCCAATTGTATTCACAAATCAGTATCTCCATATTGATTTATTAGATCCGTTTCAGCAAATACATATAACAAATTGGTTTCACCCAATCTGTTTCACAGATTAGTTTCACCTAATCGGGGTCACATATCAGTTTCTCCCAATGGGTTTCACATATCGATTTCACCTAGTTTAATAGACAGGTTTCACCCAATCAGTTTCAATGATCAGTTTCACCCAGTCGGTTTCACATATGGGTTTCACCCAATCAGTTTCACCCAATTTGTTTCATATATTTGTTTCACTCAATCTTTTTCACAGATTGGTTTACCCCAATCGGTTTAACATATTCGATTCACCCAATAGGTTTTATACATAGGTTTCCCCCAATCGGTTTCATAGATCGGTTTCATATATCACGTTTATCCAATCAGATTCACAGATTGGTTTTACCCAATCGATTCGAGTGATCAGTTTCAGCCATTCATCATTATAGATTGGTTTCACCAAATCATTTTCAAAGATCTGTTTCACCCAATCAGTTTCATAGATAGGTTTTTCTAAATCGGTTTCACGGATCGGTTTCACCCAATTGGTTTCACATATCGGTTTCATAGATCGGTTCCACCAATAGGTTTCATGGTTATCCACTTCACGGGAACATCTTCATGAGATTAGATTCACTGGATCCACGTTACGGGATCAACTTCAAGAGATGCACTTAATGAAGATAATAAATCGTTAAAAAGAATTAAGGGTTTGTCTAATGATGATGTGGTACTCTTTTCAATTTACTAATATATTTTCAATTGTATGGACTTGGGTCCACTGAAAATCATAGCCATTGTTTGTCCCTTCATGCAGACTACTGAACCATTTTTTTCTAGAAATTTATGTGAATGAATGGAATTTTCATGGAAACTAGTAAATCATGTAAACATAGTTCATTAAATGGAAGACCAATGAATAAGAATCCTTGTGTGGTCACCTTGGTTAATGAAATAGAAATAAATAATTAAATGAATGGAATTTTTTAATTTCAAAACTCACTTTCCCTGTTCTGGAAAAGTTTATGATTGATTTTTGTGGGGTGACATGTATGGGGATGGGATCCTGAGATTTTTCGCAGTCATGGTATTGTGGACCTAAGGAAGTGAGGGGTTTAATGATAGAGGTTGGTTTGGTCTGAGTACTTTTAAGGATCTCATGGATCCCATTGGTGTTTGTGGCGTTACAAGAGAATTGTGACTGAATTCTTGCATTACTTCTTGGATGTATTTCCTTCCTTGGCATATGGATATTCCTGTTAGTTACAAGTAGTGAAGAAATATTTAAATTGATTCACTTGAAAATGTAAAAATGAATGGGATAGATGGGGAATAGTTTTCTTGGAATAAGTTGTGACATGGTTGTGGATGTGGTGATTCTTATGAATAAATAGTACTAAGCGTGTTTGTATACGGGATTGTTTGGGAACCCCTATGCTTGGATGATTTCTTGTTAACTATATAAATAATATAGTTTTTATATTTATTATTCTCTCCCCACCCATGTTGAAAACTTCATGTTGGACACCCCCATTTCATGGGAGAGGGTGTTTTCCCAACACTCTAATGAGTGGCTGGTTATTAGCTCATTTTATGCTCCCTTTCCTGAGTTTTCGAAGACTCTTCGGGCAGGCTATGATGGCCATAGGTACATTATAGGCCTTTATTCATTGGTTCAGGTAGTTGTGGTGGTTGGCCCAGGTGTGTGCGGGCAGGTTGTTTCACATGCATCTTTAGGATGGGCCCTAGGTGTCTGCGAGCATGGTAATTATTAGTTGTTGTGGCCCAGGTGTCTACAAGAGGGATGTGTGGTTGTGGTAACCATGGTGTGTGTGAGGAATGGGTATGGAAAAGGGACTATGGTGAGAATGGAAGGGGAGGTCTGACACGTAGGATTCCCTCAATAACTAGTTGGAAAGTTGAACGGGGTACCAAAACATCAATGTGTTTTACTATTAATTTACATGACATGTGTTTTTTGGGGATTGTGCCTTGGTGAGGTTGGGGTGGATGGTTTCCTTACTAGGTGCGTTGATATTTCCTTTTTCACATGGAATTATTATGCCTCCTAACTTGTGCATGAGGGATATTGGTTGTGCCTATAGAGTATACATGTATACTCTGCCTATTTATATGAAACTAATTTTAGGATTCCAAGAGGACTTCAGAGATTTTATCGAAACCTACTAGTTCAGACATTTGGGCAGTTGCTGTTTATTTTTCCTTTTCATTGGAATATTCCATTAGAGTTTGTAGAACATAATTTTGGAACATGTATATGAGAAACATCGATGTGTTTTAATATTATTTCATATATTGATAATATATTTAGGGTATGTGTATACAATTAGTATTAAACCACCAATTAATTCACTAGAAAATATGAAATATTTTTAATTGTATGTAATGTGAAATAAATTTCAATTAATGAATATAATATTACCACTGTATTAATTAATTCACCTACCTCAGCCAATGTAAAAGTGGAAATATTCATCTAATATATATTTGAATGAATGTGTTATAAGACATCCAATCAAATTATAATAAAAATATGTCACATGAAAACCATATGAATATATCTATTCCATGTTATCCACTATTCCCAAATAGGATTCCCCAAGCCTCATAAAACGTTCCATAGTCAACTGAACCCTTTACAAACCACTAACTCAACAATCCAACAAGAAATATGGAATAACGAAACACATCATTAACCAAGACCCAATCATATGGAATAATAAATATCACATATGCAATGATATTTCATATTCCTTATAATTATTTCCATAAATAAATAACATCTCAACATATCTGACATATAAGAATACTATCATAATACCATCAATTTTTTACAATCACTACCTATGGAAAGAAATGATGTCTCCCTATATGGTTTCTCTAGTCAAAACCACCACCCCTTGAATATGAAATAAATTGAGTATAATACAAATAAATTATATTAAAAACTAGAGCATATAGATTTTCATGTATACCCAAGACCCACATAACCTCAACCCCCAAATTTATAAAATGTAACTAGATGACATTATATGACTAGACCCAACTCACCTCATAATGAAACCAAATATATATATATATAATATAAATATTTAAATAATGATATTACTTATATAATATATCTCATAAAATTCAAATATTTAAAGTATCGAATGATATACATTCTTCGAAATTAGATACATAATAATTTTGTTTTATTACACTATAAGAAATTTGTCTATAATGAAGCTATTATAGACCCATTTCTAGATATGTCACTTGATAAGAAAATATCTATAAACTAGGTATTGGAGTCACAATAAATGGGTTAAAATATATGTTAATTAAGTGAAATACATACATTAAATAGAAGGAAAATCATAGAAAAATAATATAATAGTAAATAATCAAAATAAAATATATAATAATAAAAAATCATGTTAGAGTAACATAATATCATAAAATAGTAATTATAGAATTATATAATATATAAGCTATCTCATGGAATATGACAACAATCATATAACATGTCTTAATGGAATTAATGTGAAAATTACATAAACAATATGTCATAATCAAGAAATCAAAACATTTCATTGAAATGAAATGATTCATGGTAACATTTAATTAAATTATGAACAACATTGAAATGTGGAACAGTTAATGTAATTGGAAAAAATGTTAAATTCATCATTCAATTTATTTTGGAAAAAAACCCATTATTTTTATTATTTTATATGTGTTTATAACCATTATATCCACAATTATATAAAAACACATAAAATGACTATAACTGATTATCACATGTGAACTAAATGTCAAGAATTATATATGTTGTGATGTATAACCCCACTAGTAATCATACACATATAGATGTTCCATTAAATTTTAATCTTCTTCGTTACATAAATAGACCTTCCAAAAAAGTGGATTTCATAAAATTCCAAATAGAAGTCATTTAGTATTCATAAAGTACACATGGAAATAAAATTTGTTTTTATAAAACAACAAATTTTTATGAAATAATAAAATAAATGAAATCCTTTCATTTTTAAATAATGATTTCCAAAATTAATAACATAATTATACATGATATGGGGTGAAAATAGATTCATAAAAATAAAAACATTTATAAAATAAATTTAAGACACCTCACAAATATTATTTTTAATAAAAATCATTTTTTAAAAAACATCCATGAATGAATTTTATTTTGAAGTCACATTGCAAAAAAAAATCATGATGATGAAGGTTATTATTATTAATATATTTCATCAAAAAATGATGAAAAAATTCCTTAATATAAACTAATACATGTGATAAAATATGGATTAAAAGTGTTTTACACAATATCATGTGAAGATAAATACTTTTAATTTTTTAAAAATATATTTTATGAAAACAAGCATTGTTAAAATAGTATTGAAAACATTTTTCAAAAATAAATAATAATTAATAAAACAATAAGTGGATATTATAAATAATTATATTTTATTAGGTAATGGATAACATTGGTTGAATGAAAAAACAAGGATATATGAGAAAAATACCTGAAAAGTAGTAAGACTTATTTTTACCAAAATGAATTATAATAAAAAATTAGAATCATTAAGAAAGAATTTTTTTAAAAAAAAATTTATTCATATAAATTATGCTGTAACTACATCACACCAACTCTATTGGATATAATAGAGCGATCATGAAATACTATAGTGGAAGAAGTGAGATTCGTACCAAAAGAAATTTTTTGAGATATAGAAACATCATACTCAAACTATAAATATTTAATAAAAAATAAATTAGGGGAATAATTTCAATTAAATCATTGAATTTAATTAGATATATTATTATAATTATTTAATTGAATATACGGAAGTTATTACACTATTGAATGGGGAACATTATTTTTAGTATAAAAATATATGATGTGTTTTAAATTTGATACAAAGAAACTTTTAAAATGTTTTCTTCAATAGTCTAATGCACATTAATAAACTATATTACAAAAAAATATTAATAAAAATTTTTTAAAAAATAATAATTCCAAGTACATTTTTATAATTTTATTTTATAACTATTTTAAATATTTTTTTTATTTATTCTCTTCATATTTACCCATATTCTGTATTTATTGTTTTGAGGGTTTGTAAAAATTTCATAGGAGTTATGTCAGTATTCAATCATCATAAAAAAATTAAACTAAAAGATAAAAAATTATATATTAATATAATATTTAATATAATTTTTTATTTATAAAATTCTTTAATGATGAATATTATCATTTTCATTGAAAATGAAATTCACAAAGAAAATTCATTGGTGATTATACTCTTATGAAGGGGTTTTTCATAATTACTGATTAAAAATTTATCTTTCCTTTAACTAACACAAAAAATACTTTAATATATATTTATATCATATTATGATAGTAATTAATTTTTGGTGGTAATTATAGTCTAATTTTGGACTCTCTTTATAAAATTATGATAATTTCATGAATCCTTATTAATTAAACATGTATAACATAACCTTAAATTTTAATTTTCAATCAATATTTAAAATGTGTATAATTTATAATCATGTGTATGTATTCGAGGATCTTTACTACTGGAGATACCCTCTCATATACAATATTGAGAGTCTTTTAATCATCATTGTGATGATACTAGTTTTTATGAAACTCAGAGGGGAACTCTAGAATCTATTTTCTTATAGGGAGATGATGGTTTTTTTGATAATGGTATCCTAAACATGAAATGGGATACCTACGTATCCTGGTGAAAGAAATCAGAATCCTCATAGTTCGATGTTGCATAATGGAACACATCACACCTTTTATGGTCAAGTGATATGTACTTATAAATATTGTTCAATTTCATGTATATAGACATCTAAGAAAAATAATATTATTCTATATTTGGTGTGGGAATTATGCATAAACAACCCAATGAACTTGGAAAGGATATGTGTTTCCATGTAAGAATATACCATATTGGGCATATGGAACAAGGAGAATTGGGTTGATATGAATTATTGGTTTTTTACCTCAAGAAGGCTTAAAACATATCCCATGTGGATGGGAATCAAATCCCACATAGTTTTATGAGTCTATTTTGATAGTATAGTCCTTTGATATAAATTAGTTTGGGATAACTTCCTGAAATGGATTCTTTGGTTGTTTGGCGAGTAGGGGGTTTGATTTGGAGCTTATTCCTATGTAGGGTTACAAAATTAAGTAAATTAGGTTTGGATTCCTAGAGAGGATATCTTATGAGATCTGGTCCAGGATGGTTTTCCTTCGTATCCTAGTTTGAACCGGAATCAGATTTTTTATAGTTCCTTCAATTTTGCATGTCTGTGAAAATGTATTAATAATGAAAAATCTCTAATCCCTCGTGAGTCATGATCGTTGTGAGAAAAAAGAGGATATGAATTAATCTACAATGAAACCCACACATTTCCTTCTTCGCTGGTGGATGCGGGAACACCTATGGTGACCTGGGTAGATGAGGGAGAGGTGACGAGAACGCCCTCTAAACACCTAAAACTTGAAAATGGGGCATTGAATGGAAGGGTGGATGAAGGTTATGGGATTACACCAGGATGGGTGCACTAAAATTGATCTTGTTAGATGAGGGAGTTATCTCATTTGTTTAAAATAAGATGTAGGTGTGAAACATACCTTTCCTACCATGATCTTGAGGTTACTTCTCTTTGAGAATAGAGTTGTCAAGACACATACATTTTTTCTCAAAAACCGGGAACATCCCTGCACTGTTCTAGGTAGAATGGTCCATGTGACTGCATATATACTAACCCACACACACTCCATTAAACCTATCCCCATCATGAAAAAATTCTCGGATACCTATGACTATGGAAATTCAATCCCGAATAAGAGAGAGAATAATGTGGATTCCCTAATGGGTTGATAAGTTAGGATGTTTTTTTGGAGGCTTCAACTTATTCCAATTCAGATAAAGTAATCAAAGAAGGATTTACCCTACAATGAATGGATTTTAAGGGGGTAAATAATTTGGTATGTAGGTCATATACCAATGTCTTCCATGTAGGTACTTCTCTCACATGTGTCATGTATTTATTCCGCATTGAAATGTCATAAAGTTGTACGACGCTGGTGTGTTTGGAAGTTGGTCGCACTGGTTTGTATGGTGACTAAAAAATATTTTTTACATTTGTGATGCACGACTATGTAAAAATTGTTAAAGGCATTCAAAACATGATTATCTCTTTTAATTATCCCTTCTCTCGTACTTTTGAGAGCTACCAAGAAGCAATTTGAGTGATTTGGGTGAATGATCTAAGAAATGGGATCTTTAAGAAGTCATTAAAGTTTTCAGTGCATTTAATGGGAAGCCTAATGTCCTATTTATAGGCATGAATTGGGCATGTCCTAAGGGATTTTTTCTAAATAGGTCCACTGCAATGGTCTTCCGTGTAAAGATACATAATTTATGATGTCTCTTAGGTATTCTGCATAGCTCGTCCACACAGGTCTATATTATTGTTCTTCTGCATAGGCAAGTCATGTAGTCCTTTGAATTTTTTGGATTTCCATTTAATTATTCAAACTACAAATTTGAATTTTGTATTATCCAGGGTAATCATTAATGTATTTTTGTATTCATAATTAGTTTCATCAGAATCCCCATTATGAATTGGATGTAATTATAAACATGGTCAATTCTAGAGGGAAAATTGTGGGGGAATGATTATGGGTTAATTTATGGATTGAGAAGGTTTGACCAGAGATACCCTGTCTTGGAATTCTGTATTGTGATGTTACAAAGTTATGTCATTCATGTTCACTTATGGCTATAAATATGTATATTCCTTGTCTATTTTCCTCATCTGTGCTTCCAAATGTTTCAAATCTCATTATGTAGCTCATTTTCCTAACCTCAACATGTTGTGCTCTCTCATAGTCTCTTGGAAATTTTCACACAATGAAACTATTTTTTCGATGGATATATGTGTAAGGACATCATCAAAGGAGTTTTTCAAGGACACTTATTGAAGGAACTACACAATGGACCTCGTTGAATGACCTATGAGAACAGTTTGCATTTCAAAATTTTTTATTTTTTTATTTAGGTTGAGATTTTAATCAAAATTACATCCTAGTAGTGGGATATTGGTAAATCATTTTCAGAAAAATGTCTCATGTTATAACTTCTACTAAAGAAGAAAAGGATCTTTAAAATGAAATAATGATGATATTTAGACCAGACAATTATGACATTGTTGAATGTACACTTCCTAAAATATAAAATGGTTTAATCCCATATCAACATGAATATAAAAAACTCCTTACCAACCCCTGTACGGGCATGGGATTTTACAATATTCCCATGTTTAATCTGTAAAGAATTACATCCCAAAAAATTGGTTTCATCGATTCTCCTACTATAACTGCATTAATATTAGTGAAAGGGGGTGCAAGTACATGAAAGTGCAATCCCTATTGGTTGCATCCTGCATCACAGTGGTAGTACTCCTGATATGAAGGATCTGACTATATATCCAAGCGTACATTGATATGATTCATCATTTTAGGCTACATAGATAGACAATTCTAATGGTTGGAAGGAAGATTGGGAGTTTTGTTTACATGGAGGTGCGAAACATGAAGGGATGTGGGCATTACGGGTGCCCTAGACTTCTGTATAATTAAAAAGAGAGTTATTTGAAGTTTATATTTATGAAGTAATTTGAATGGGAATAAATTATGTGTATAAAAACAATTTCATTCCGGAATTGTTGAGTCGATGAAGTCCGCAAACGAATTATTTCCACTTGACACACGGTGAAGTTGGCATTACTTTTTGGGATGTGTACCGAATATATAGGGTTCCCATTCTCAGGGAAATGTATGAAGAGTTTATTCCACTGTCTATAATATGCGGTGATTTTACTATAACACCACCATTGTAAATTGAACTATTCAAAATTGAAAACAAATTAACCAAAGACAACCAAGATATTCATTCTAGGATGTGGATAAAATCCTTTTTGAAACCAACAATAGAGAAAGGTCCCACAAGTGGATGTCCTACAGTTTGTCAGTATACATATAACTAAGGTAGCTAAGGATCATATTGGCCTATATTTGAGAGAGGTGAAAATAATCACTTGGGCTACAAAGCCAAATCTAATATTGATGAAAATATATGTTTATCTACCTTCATTTTCACGTGTCTATGCATTTACTTGCTTTAAGTTCATGAGTCCGTAGATAGTGTAAATCCATGGACATTTATTATCAAAAGTTAATTAGTCGGGGGAAACTATATTGGGTTAGAGACTCATGTATTTGAAATAATTTACTATTACATGTTTCATTTATACAATGGAAAGGCACCATTTAAAATTTTTGGGAAATTCCTTGTGTTTTGGGGATGGATTGCAGCACACATTTCTTCTTATTCAATGTTAAATTCAGCTAGTGTCTCTAATGGAAGATTCACATCATTTTTACAAAATGTTTCTGGTATTCAACCTCCAAATTTGAGACCATATGTAGTGCTAATGGTATTGAATGTATTAATAAAATTCTGCTTCATTCCTTTGGGAAACCCATCTATTGGGAGATTTACTGATGATGGTAATAAAAATAATTTTGAGTTAAGGTTATATATGATGGAATTCAGGTTTTGTGTATTATTAACCTGTATTGATGGAGAAGATATTAGAGAGGCTTACCTCCCTTATAGGTTTTCTCGTTAGTTCCAATTTCTTCAACAATCAAACACATTTACACCCACTTATGTGAGACAAAATAAACACCGAATGGTAGAAAGGAAATTATATATTCTATGGATTTAGATGAATCCTTTTTTTAAATTGCATTACATCAAACAATTATGTCAATCTGATTGGTTTTTGGATATTATAAATTTAGGGATTCATTATATAATCATGTGGATTTGATGAAAGGAATATATTCAATTGTAGAAACTATGACTCTTGTGCAGGGAAATAGTTGTAAGAAGTCCAAAGCCAGAGATGATGTATATGATTCAGTGGTTTTAGAGACTTAAAATGATCCTCGTAGGTGGTATACAAGGAAGACCAGTGTTAGAGAAGTAATACCTCTGATGCCAAGGTGATCCATTCACTTCCATCAAATTAGATCCTTAATGGATTTTTTTATCTTTATGAACAACAATAGAGGCCTGAAGATGTTCACTAGTCGGAAGGTCTTGAATCTCCTCCATGATCAACCATACTGAGATTGATTTATGTGTGACCTTCATCAATATACCATTGGTTGAGTGTGTGCCATGATATTTTAGAATCATGGGCATTCCTCCAGCATGGAATTCAAATATTGTATATGGGTTACATTAGGGAACCTTGTTATTGTAACCCGTATAATAATCTAGCTGATGTACCGATGTACATTAGAGAGATGGAGGCATTTATATATGCAACTAATTAAAAAATCCCTACCTCTAATTGAGCATCTCATTTGATAAACATAGGTGTACATGAAGTGAAAATTATTTACCCTAAGGAGGAGTGGGATATTTATGTTAATTCTGATAATGTATATTTCTTTTGTTTTATCTCAAAACTGCTTTACCATTCATCATCATTAATCTTGGTGAAATGCATAATTTTTCATCATGAATGCATGAAAGGAAACTCTAGACCAGTTCATGAATCACCAAAGTATGGGCTTATATGTTCTCCTATAAAAAATAATTTTTCAATGTCATATTATTGGAAAAACATATTTTTTTCACATCTCTGTTAAAATAAATATTTTTACATAGATATAAAAAAATTAACAAAATAAATTATAGGAAATGAAAAATCCAAAAAAATCTTTATATTAATATCCTAAAAATCCTAACATGTATTTTTAATTAAAATCATTAAATATAGTGTACAATAAATTTTAAATCAAACTGATTTATGGAATATTAAATATTTTTTATAAATGATTAATTAATATAATTGAAATATATTTTATTAATTTTAAATAAAAATAATTACAATTCCTTTGTATAAAAAATATTTTTTAATCATGAATGGAATATTGAAAAAAATGATTTCCCAAAGGGGATATAATTTCATGATATATATATATATATATTATTACATTTTTATATAATCATAATTTCTACTCACATAACCTATTATGATCTTTACATGAGACATACAAATCATATAAAATCTAGTTGTTCTAAAGTAATCTAGTTTTATTAGCATTGATTTTGTAGTAATCATCATAAACATGATTTACACACTTATATAGATTTTATGATATAATAATTGACCCGGTTTGGCTTCAGGGTAGTCAAACGTAAACCCAAGTAAATCTAAATCCAAAATGACTTTATAAAAATTGGCATATTAAAAAATATTTTTTATAATAAATTGTATTTTTTCTTACATTTTTTATTTATTTTTCCAATGATACTTTATATTATACTCATTAATTTATTGACTATATTATTATTGTAAAATTTTAATATTATCTTAGTTTTTTTTCAATGTGATTATAATTATTTATGTAATTTATATTTAAGTTTAATATGTAGTGAAATAGTGTGACATTATAATATCCCCCAAATATAAATTGCATCCTTGAAAAATTAATTTTTAAATACCAACTAACTTATATAAGAGAATAAAAATTATATTTGTATATCTATATAAAACAAATACGGAGATATCAACCTTACAATTTTGGGATTCATAGTTCATTCCTCTACATATTATTATCTATAACATTTAGTTTTTCTGCAACTATTAGGGGAAATATAATGCCATTATTCTTTTTCCAGACTCACATTATAAAATATATTTTTTAATTATGTTTTTAAGATATTTTCATAGAATTACCAATGATAATATAATGTGTGGTTTACCTAACATAGATAATTATTCTATTATATGGAATGAACCAATCCATCATTGAAATCACATTAATTTTTTCATTAGGAAGGTTAATCAGTTTTTCCCAGGGTACATTCAAAATAACATTAACAAGGAATAATAGGGTCATTCTAATAGTATATTCTTCCAACAATCATATCAGAAGTGTGGATATTTAACAATAAACAAAAACAAAGTAGATAAAATATAATTTCGATTATTAAAATCAAATTAGAAATCAACAAATATGGATTTTATGGTAAATGTATTTTAGATATTAAGTATGACATCATCATTAGTGCTTTCATATTTATTACATTGTCCTCCGTGTCGCATTGTTTCATGATTTTCATTATCCTAGTAATACAATATATAGGGGAATTGTCTTCTATGATTCCCTATTTATTGACACATAAGACTTTACATTAATAATAATACCCTTCGTTTATGTCTATTTCAATCAATAATGCTATCAATTTTTTTATTTGCTGGATGTTTTTTTATTGATGACTCAATTTACTAGATTTAATTTATTAGCACTTACCTTTAAATAAGTTTACATGGTGCTTCTTACATTTATTGAGATTAATGAAAATCATTTATTCTCTCTCATCGTCTTCATAAATTATTTTTTACTGATGATCCCTATTTTTATTCCTTTTATATATTGATATTTGTGAATTTTAACATTTTTAAACATATTTTATGAGTTCATGTTTTTGATAATCATAATTTCATTGATTCCATCTCCTACTCTGATGAGTTTTCACCAAGTTGATTAATTTATTTACCATTTGACCCATGCCTTCTTGTAGTTTGATCCAATAATAAAACCAATTCATTTGACATGAGTCATTAATCATTAACAATATATGTTATGTTTCATAATTATTAAAATAAATGAAGAAAAAAATTATTTTTTTATATTTTCATTTTGGCCTATAGTTAAATTTGATCAACAAAAATAGATCTTATCTGATCGAGGATAACTAATATTGGTATAACCTAAAATTATCAATATAATACAACAATGAAACTTTGAAATTATTACATCATTATTTTCTATAAAGGCAATATAATCATAAAACATATATCTCATATTAGTTTTAAACTGTGTGGATATTTTGGGTTATGTTTGTTAAACTAGGTGACAATTACGTTAATACCAAACATGAACTTTTCATTATTATTACATCTAGGTACATATATGCTAGATTTTTGATAAATATGTGTTATCTAGATAGGAATTCATCATAATGTGTACTCATTTATTCAATAAATTAACAATATTCTTGGATATAATGTTATATTTTTTCTATTCTCATTTGTTTCCCCACTGGTTCTCTAACCAAATCAGTAAAATTAAATATTATTTTCTTCAAAAATAAATAAAAAATAATTTGATTCCAAATAATGTCATATAAGTTAATATTAATCTAATTGAAATAATTATATCATTATTTAAAAAATAAATCTCATATTGGCCGCACAATACACAGAATTAAATTTCATATATCATCGTTATTAGCTACAAAATAATATGTTATTATTACTCTTTAAACATTTTTATATAATAATTACCCCATAAAAAGAATTTATAAATATTTGAAATGATATTATAATATTAATATGTTTTTTATTTTAATTATATGAAATGGGTGGGAATAGATGTTCATAAAGTAGAAAAAACATATCATAATAAGAATACAAAATCAAATAAATCATAAGTATCATAATAACCAAAAAATATCATTAAATAAATTTATAAATAAAATTAGATTTTCATAATAAAATAAATAATTATTTAAGAAACCATATAAAATATTTCCAATCTAAAAACTCTTGTCAATATCCATATATAATGTGATAGTAACATAAATGTGTAGAAGTCTTTAGAAAGGGAATAATCATGAAAACATAAAATTTAATGTAATTGAAATGAATATTGAATTTTTTCATATCATTTTTATTATAATTAAAATTTAGAATAACAATTACTATAGGAAAATGTATGTTCAAAATATCATTATTTCAATAATTATGTTATCAAAACCATTATATCCATGTCAGAACGCGACATCCAACCCTTCAGGAAAATTTTTATATGAACAAAATCATTATGTCCACACATTCCGATCTAATGTGATATATAAATAATATAATGAATTGGATAGAGATATAGGGAAAAACCAAAAATAATCTTTAAATATTTATTCCATGTAAATTCATTCATCATCATATCTTAAATAACCCATGAAAAAATAATGTTTTTTTAGACGCCCTAATGAAAATGATTGACCTTTCATAAAGTGAATATAGAAATAAAAAGATTTTAAAACAAATCCAAATTCTATAATATATAAATATTAATTAAATAATGAGACACTAAAACCATTATCTATAAAACTAATCACAATTAAATGAAAATATTGGGACTTAAAAAAATAAAACTCTAATAAAGAAGAATACATTCAAAATTGAAATTAAATTAAAAACAATATTTTTCTATAACATTATTTACATAAAATCATATATAAATGATACGATATTAATAAAAAAACAAAAACAAATACATATATGGAAAATATAACAATTATTTTAGTATTGCATAAAAATAGTATCCAGTAAATATATATTGATAACAACACTCACCTATTTCAAATTGTTTTTAAGAAAATAGGTAAATAAAATCACTGTATAGATAATCCTAATAAATTATTTAAAAAAAATTCGAAAAATAAAAATCATTAAATTAATTTGTAATAAATTTATTCAAATTTGATAAATATGAAAAGAAAAATTAATTGGTGATAAAAAATGATATTTCATTAGGGAATAGATAACTTACTAGGGATTTAAATTCGCAGTCATGGAAGAAAAATATGATGAATTTTCCATGATTTATTGTTTATATAAAGCATCATTAGTAATCAATTGAATCCCAATGAATGATGAAATTCATAAATTTTTTAATTTATTTAGAAAGAAAATATAAGAAAATATTATAAAATCATCCTTATTAATAATATATTAATCACAAATGATGATAGTAAAATAATAAGGATTATGTCCATAGGAAAATATATGATTCCTAAAAAACCATATACCCTTTTAAAATTCATAATAATATCCCAAATATAGTAATAAAATTTACTATTATATTTTATATCATTAAATAAATAATGTTTCTAACATAATATTATAAAAGGAAAGCATTTACATCCATAAAATAGAAGCATGGTGTATAATGTATACATGTCTCTAAGGAAACAATTTTGAGAAAATTATAGTCTTAAATTATATCCCTAATTAGTCGAATGATCATTAATATACTATATAAAAATCATAAATTACTTGTTTACTAATGTAATAACAAATTTAATACCTAAATATATTTTTCATTTCAATTTATTTTCATCATCAAAAAGTAGATTAGTTAATTTATTATATTTCCACATCATGTGTTTTTAGTTTACAACATTTGTAATAGTTTCATAAGGTATGTGCCATTATTTGATCCCCTTATAATGTTATTCAATAAAATTTAATTAATTTAAAATATTTTCCTATAAATATTTATTTATTAATTGTATTTTTAAATTCATTTGTACTTTAGTCTACATCTTATAAGATGTAATCAACAGTTAACAATTTTTTGTGTTTTTTACATCATATGTTTGTTGTTTTCATTATTATTGAGTTAAATATTTTTGTATCATTTATATAAAATATAAATTTAATAAAAAAATTTAGTAGATTATATGATTTTTTTTTATTTCATAATAATTACTAATATATAATTTCAATTCTTTATTCACGTTTTTGGTCATACTAAACACAATCACTAGCATAATATGAGTATTGATGATAACAGAGTGATTTATTTTTAATATCATTAAACAATAAGTATAATTGTTTAATATTTTGTTTATTAATTTTATATATAATAATTATTAGTTTTTTAATGAAAAATGTTATTAAAATTGATGTATTATATAATTTGTAGTAATGAACCTCTATGTCAATAATTTTAAAATGATTATATTTATGGAAATGACTAATTGATCACATCATAAATGGATTATCTTACATTCCAAAATGATTCAAAATGGTATTAAAATGTAATTTAAATCCTTCAAAATAATTCTCATGAACACCAATGTTTGGAGGTGATGAAATGAAAAATGAAAATCTATAGTTTCATAGAAGTGATAATCCAAATGTATGCAAGGTTAAAATTTTATATTTCCTGATAATATGTGAATGAAATAAATTTTTTTCACATATACAATTATAAAATATCTAAATAGTATCATTTTTATATATTTAGATTCATTATTCTGACCATCAATATATATAATATATGCAAAATTAAAAATTATTTCACATGGAGGTGATAATTTGTACGAAACACATATAACATTTATATTTTCAATGGAAATGGGGTGAGCGGTTTACAATTGTTCAATCATTATAATGACATATTAGTATAAAAATAATATATTTTTTTATCATTCAATCACATTAAAATAAATTTCTTGGGATAAACAAAATCAGATAATGGAATAGGAAAGAGAAATATATGTCAGGATTATATAACCCACCTCTAGGATTTTCTCCTTTGTAAAAGGGATTATTTATTTGAAGGATAATTTTTAGATAATTAAAAACAATATGATGTATAGGTGTGTGTGAGATATTTTTATTTTTTATTTTTTTCTTAAACTGGTGTGGTTTGGGGTTATCAGTTTTGAATTGATGAGTTCCCATTTTATAAGTGAAAAGGGATGTCATTTTGGTAAATACCCAAAACATTTCAATAATGGGAAGTCACTCTAAAGGAATGTGAATCCTAAATTGAGAAGTAATTTTTTTGGGGTGATAAGGTTAACAAAATAACATTTAATATAATATAATCATTTATAAAACAATTTATTCTATTTAACATGATGGTTACAGACTTGTATCATTTTTCACCATGATAGGTAGTTTTTACAAAGGGGATTTATCATTTTAGACCAAAAATAAAATGGCCTATTTTATATAATTTTGACGTAAGGAATAAACATTTTAATTCAATGTTTTATGACCCAATTAATTATATTTGATAAATTATATTCTAAAATAATAAACATATAATTTAAAAAAACAATTTAATTTTTAAAAATATATATTAAATTATAAATTTTCCAATATGGGTTTATAAATTTTAACAAATATTAATAAAATAAAAAAGGAAACTATAAATTACATAATTAGTTTTTGTCAAAAGATTCATAAATTTTCAAATTTTACTTATATTCTAACAATTTCATAATACATTTTTATAAATTATAATAATTTTTCTACTATTCGACTAAAAATCAATATTTTTAGAAAAATATAAAAAATTCATCATATGATAATATGACAATGATAACTCTAAAATTGATGTTAACTTTTTATATTGATTTCCTAATATTTATAAATTCTTTTAAAAAACATAAAATATTTTTAAAAAATATTTTAATTGAAAAATAAATTTTGGATTATCAGATATATTTTTTAAAAAATATAAATTAGTATAAAAATAAAATATATTTACTTTATTATATAAAAATAAACATAGTTCCTTCATATAATTCGTTTTCAACAATGTGAGCATAAGAAAAATAAATTTCGAATATAATTAATAAATACATATATATATATGTGTGTGAAATTTTATTAGAATTAAATATAATTATAATTTAGACACGTATAAACTATAATTTTCTCTCCATAAGACCTATTAATTATATATACATTCATTGTATTTTCATGTCACATTTCAGCTATAATTAATATTTGTTAATTCAATATTATCTTAAATGATTAAGGTAAACATTTTTGTTAAAACCATAATTTCTCAACATCATCATCCACATGGTCATAGGAAATAATTAGTGACAATACCACCATTAAATGTTCATAAAAATGGGCTTCATAAACATGAATTATGATTCTAGATTAAATTTATTCTCAATTTGTTTATTGATTTACTAATATCTAAAAAATAATTTATTCCATCTAATTAAAATTATATATTACATGGATAAAATATTATTTTAATTATTCCATGATTTTAGAATGGTTTTTTCTATCAAATATGGCATTAATATAATATTTATTTAAGGATAATATAAAAAGTCATATTGGGTAATTTATCAATAAGACCAGAATGTCATTCCAAATCTCCACGTTCTGTAATCTAGTGATTGTGGATGAAGAAAAAACCCATGGGAATGATTTCACCCTCTATATAAATTTACCCACATATAATTTAACATAGAAATATTACATGAACAATCCCAAAATTGGATATAAATTCTATCAAAATAATCTAATAAAAAATTAAAAAACTAAATTAGATAATAACAAGCATATAATAAATCAAATCATTGATAACATTATGAATATAAACCAATCATGAAATGTAATCAATATAAATAAAAAAATATAATAAATGGATTGCTCTATGATTCCAAAACATAAACAAACCTTAAAATAATGAAACACTAATCTGCTACTTGTCATCTCTTCAGGGACAACGGTCACTCACTGTATCACCAAATGTGATTTAACTTTCTTACTTGATCAAAATTTCCCATATTACCAGACATGGGACCTTAAAATAACAAAATAAATACAAACGTAAAATTGATTTTGCATAATTTTAGCAATAAAAACCCAATAGAATATCACCAAATATCATTTTTCATTTTTATTTCAAATTTCCATTTAATTAATACTTTTTTTTAATATAAATAGAAAATTGTAATTTAAAATCATAATTTAGTAAAAACAAATACATTTCATAAATTAATTATTAAAAATATCCCCTTTCTAGAATATGAAAGTGAAGTACCAAATAATTTTTATAAATAGTGTTTGAAAACACTGATATAAGGTCCTTTCTCAATATCATCATAATAAATAATAAACTATTTTAATGTTCTGATACATTGTTTTAGAAAACCATATTATTTTAAATCACCCTCAAAATAAAATTTGAAACCCACTTTCCATTCCATTTTCCAATTCCCAATAATGTCAAAAAAAATCCCTCATTCAGCTATGGAAGAAAATATATAACCAAATATATATAACATGAATAATTAGAAAAATATTGTACTAGTTCCAATAATAATTAATCATGTAGTGGATTAAAATGATGTATATAACTGGATATCATAATACATCCTAAAAATTATCCTACATCATGTTTATATCTAATGGAACTAGGTAGTAAAATATTGGTTTGATTTCACAATCCCAATGGATAAAGTGATTTATGATGGTTGAAATCCTGGACAGTTTCACCTCATCAAATTGAAAATGGATATAATTCATTATGGTATGATTATTATTGATCCATGGATATATTTCCACCAATATAGGAATTAAAAATCAATTATGTGGTGAATGGATATACTTATATAGGAGGCTAAACATCATTCTTCCGTAATTAGAATGAATCTATGAATTTATCTTCCATTTTGAATCATAATGCTTAATCATTCAAAAATTTTATACTATATTGTTCATTGATTTGAAGGATTAGAACAGAAATATCATTATTAAAAATTTCATGATGGATCTCAATAATTTATTAATGATTCAGATGATCTTTAAAAGGTATTGAACTTATTTATTTATCCATCCATGGATTTATTTCTAATTTTCATTTTGATATTCTTAGGACCAATGTAGAACCCAAAAATATAATTTAACATTGATAGAGTTTTTAAAAATGGAGGTTTACATTGATAGGAAATGAATACTACCACATAAACATAGAGTTGAAAGTGGGCTCTAATTTTACATGTAAAACTGGTAACGTAAATCTAAACCCATGAGTATTTCATATTTATGAATGGAATTATCACATAAATAATTTTGACTAGTTGAATTATAATTTCCAGGTGTGGGTAAAAATGCATTGGCTTTATTGGGATTTCAAGAACCCTAATATCCTCAATGATTTCGAAGAATCTTCCAAAAATCCATTAATGAATGATTAGTGTACAGATAAAGCTGATCTTGGTCTTTATGAAAGGGTTATCATTATAAATAACATAGATAAACATCTACAATCCTGATTTCACTTTTTAAAAATTATCATTAATATGACATTAATATGGAATATGAGAATACTTCCCCATACTATGATGTTTTAAAATTGGTATGAAATGAAATTATGAATTTTAGGGTGGTTCAAATATAGGTTAATTCAAGTCAAAACCCCATGAAATGGATGGAGGATCCCAAAATAAGATTAATAATTCACTTGAGGATGAATGTGGTGAACCACCACTATGTAATGATGTTCTCAAATAATCCACGTCTTCTAGTATTGGGACCACAGGGTAAAATGTGTGGATGAAGAAGATAATCAATAATCTATCTACAAATAAATTAAAAATCATGAAGATAAATGCATCCCTAATGGATATGAGAAGTAATTAATTATGATATTGGAGTATTCAATATATTTTCCTATTCATTCCAATGAAAATTTACATATTGTTTCCAATCTATATGAAAATTTTCATATTGCTTCCAATATATATGAAAATTTTCATATTGTTTCTAGGTATCTCACCCAAATATTAGTGGAAATTCAATTTTTTCTTAAAATCAATCATTATCCAATGCTATTAGATTATGGAACATTTCTCACAGGAGTGTTGAAAATTAATCCAATGTTTTTTAGTATGAATATATAATCACATATAGTTTTTTCTTATATGGAAGGATACATTTTTTTGTGATTTTTACATTAAAAAATTATATTAATGGGAGAGAAATTTGGATGAAAATAAGTTTTCTTTTTAGCATTATTGTTGATCATTGGATCATTATTAGATATTTTAATTCAATAATGTGTGATGGTGAAAATCATTGTCTGATATCTAATTCTGATTGAATTTATGATTTCAGAGTTTGTATTGACGAATATAACCTGACTGATATAATCCTTCTTTGATCCAAATTTACATTGTACAAAATAACATGAATAGTATGAAGGCCGGTAGAATTGATATAAATTGTTAAAGATCCATCTTTAAACATTTAGAGATCATTTTCATTTATCATTTTTCCAGGTCATATTTCGGATCACCACACCATCCTAGTAAAATATCATGAAAAATAATGGAGGAAAAAAGTTCCCTTCATGTTCAATAATTATATTAGTTCTCTCCAAAAAATGACCTAAACCTGGGTATGATACCTAGAACTTGAATTATTGAAATAAAGAACAATATGACATACATTAAAGTTAAATTTTATTAAAATTGAAATTAAATAATGTAGAATAAAAAGTCTCATATCTTTGGTGGAATAGTTTGATTTTTTTAATTCCCTCTTTATCTTATCCATGATTCCAATACTATGAATAAACACTATATTGAAAATGATTAAGAAACTATAATTTCACCAATGTTCGATAGCCTTATCAAGATCCAGGATTACATCCAGAAGGATATTTTTAAAAACATATTTATTATATATGTATATAGAAACAGTGAATATTTCAACTATATACAGATAGTTATAAAGGGTAATGGGACTCTATCTCTTATTAAATAGGTTGATCAACTTTTGGATAATATGTATTACCTTTTACACCATTTTGACAAATTTTAAATGAATATCATCATTATACCCACTACCTGTGAAGATATCGTGGCAGGTATAATTTGTAAACATTTTTGTGATGAAGAAAATCTAAAGCTCACTCCGATTCCCTTGGATATTCTAATCATGTAAGATGTGTTAGGACATAATAATGTCATCTCTACTAGGTCAAATCTCTTCACTAATTATTTCATTCAAACATATTGGGTTTCTGTTCAAAATAATATTTTTTAATATAAAAAATTATCTGTTCAAGAGTACCTCTCTCACAGATGGTATCAATGCACAATTCCTTTCAATAATCCCAAATGTAGAAAATTCAATTGTAGTTATTCAATATTTGTAGGTTTCTCTTTTCAATAACATTTAATATGTTATGGACAAAATTATTTCAAATAGGAATCATTGAGTATTAGATAAAATTATTATACGGAATCAATTTCCATTCCTAATAGGTTGAAATGTAATGGGATTCATCATCACTCCCTCAAAATGTGTGAATGAATACCACTAGTGGTGGTAACATAACACCAAAGAGTGATAATAAAATAACTTTTGATATAAAAAATTTGAGTTATATTGTTATTGTATTGACCTTATTTGAAATTAATACAGGGATAATATATTGGACTAAATCCCCTATTTTATATTGTCATTTTTCATTCCTCAAAATGGTTCTCTAAATTTATATTTCAATTTCTATTGTAGGTATAGCCATGGGGACCATCTTTCTATAATCAATTATTCAATTGTGAAAGGATGTCATAGAAGAATTCATCTTTATAGGGTTGAGATATGTGATCTGAAAACCGTCTGAGTGCATGAGTAAAATCTAATCATTCTATTCATTTTTTAGATAATTTTATCATTCCTATTTATCCTATTGAAAAATAATAATCATTAAAATTTAAAAAAATTCCTATATTTTAAAAATATTTCGGAAAAGGAAATATGTTAGAAAAAAACATTCATAAATTTTGTTAAAATTTCCCTCCTAGTGGGAAATTAACAAGATTAAATATTTAATAATCATATAGTGTTATCTATCATTCATTTATTTAGGTGTTACTATTTGATGGAAAAGTCCATGTGCAACATACCACACTCCTATTTTGATACTAATCAGTAGGACCATTTCCTCATGGTAGGTAAATATATCTTAATGGTGTGAAGAGATTATCTGGTGAAGCTTTTGGATGTATATAAATATTGTTACACATTATTGTTTTATAAATTTTGTGCCTCGTTTATAAAAAGTAGTTATTTTTTAAATGATGAATTTTTTCTTGAGGATTATTATTTTTGGAATTGTAGAATATCACAATATATTTGAAGAAATTTTGTATTAAATATTACATTGGGGGTATTTTTATAAAAAAAATATCATCATTTTTAATGAATAAATTAAATCACAAATTATTTGGAGGCTTTTAAACAGTAAATATGAATCCAAATAATTTATTTTATCTACATTATTGGAACTATTGGATGATAAGAATTTGAACTATATTGAATCCTCTGCTAGGCCTTGTCTAAAAGTTTTTAATCTAATAATATATATGGAATTACATTTTTTAGTCAATGTAAATGCTTATCTTATATCTATATAGAAATCTAGTTCAGTACTACATTGGTTAATATTATTAACTCCTCTAATCAAGTGACAGAGATCAACAAAAAATAAGGCATCAAATAACATACCTTAATAGTCTATTGGTTAGTGAAATATTAACAATTTAAAACTATGATTCTTGAAGAATGTTGATATTCAGATTTTAGAACTATCTAGTACTTTCTTAATAGAATAAAATATATTTTACAATAATGGGATGTAAGGTTTCCCCAATTAGATTACAGACCTCAACAATAAATGGATCATTCCATCTAGATTTACCCTATTAATTAATGAATCATTCTCTTAAATTGTAGTTTATGTGGACCATAAAAATGGTGTAATCACCCACTGAAAAACGCTATTCCTTATTAACTGGAATAGAGATGATTTATATCGCCTTCTTTATGCTTCCAGAAAGACTCATCTATCTGGAATTAAGTGTTTAATATAGGTGACATTCATCCCTTTACGGTGTATCAATTTTTGGTCATCTAAAGACCTATATCCAATTCATGATGTATCAACAACATAGTTAGATGGATTAATGTGTGTAACATTTCCATATCATCTAGAATATATAATAAAAATATTATCCCTGAACAGATATCATTCAATCATTATTTAACCATTATTGATGTTGTTGTGGCTATCTATAATGAAAAATCACCACAAAATGGAGTTGATAATAAATCAATTCATGATTTCTCTGGGTTTTGGTTCAAAAAAAATTCATGATATCTTCCCTCCTTCACTATACATGTTTCATGTCCTTTGGTAATTTTTTTTTGTTGGTATAAATGAAATTTTTATGGATATTCTGAAGGAAATCCAGGACCAACTGGTTTTTAGGTAGTTTTTTGTGAACATGATGATTTTCCGACGGAGTTCCGTTGTGGCCCTTACGGTATTTACATCTCTTTGGAAGCTGATGTTCTTGGTTTTATCGATGATTTTGTCCTATAAATTCAATGTATCTTTCACTATCTCTGATTCAAGTGGTATTCTACCACAATTCATTAAGAAATTAAACATGGTTACATTCAACATTATTTGAAATTTACTAAAATATGGTACCATTTCAAGGACATACTATCCTCAATTAATCATATGATAAATCATGTATTTCATGAAGCCAATTTTTTTGCTAAATTCTTAAAAATGGACTGATTAATGATTATTTCTATTTTTATAACACTCATCATATTTATTTGATGCATCTATTTCTAATATAAAAATGTAAAATTCAGTCCTTAAGACAATTTTATTTATTTTTTATTATCATATATGTTGATCACATTGAATCAGTTACATATTTTACAAAAACAAATCAATTGACCCTACATGTAACTTAACAAATTATCCCATCAATCACATCCCTATAGATGTGGTAAATAATATAAATGTTTTGACCCCTTATAGTTAATAATTGTACAAGTGTATAAATAATAATCTGAAAATTATACTTGAGCTACACATAAAAAAGAATTATTTTAGTCACCTCAAGTTACCAATTAATATAAATATTTCATGGGAAAAAATTCCTTCATTCATTAATTTATAAATATAAAAAATTATAGTAAATCTCATCTCACCTCTTATACCCTCATTGTAAACAGAATTCCATCACATCCAATTCTTAATAACTAATAAAGGAAAACAATTCAAATTTTATCCCAAGGTGTCTAGATCCAAAATACATCATCAATAGAAGGGTTTTCAATAATGTTATTCACATATATTAGATAATATTACTAATATGTTTTGTTTGGAATCTATAATATTATTGGGATTCCACGACTCATTACACACACACTTAAATGATTTAATAGCCCCATTTCAAAAAATCGTTTAAATTCAACCATTTATAATCAAATTGATAACAATTTAAAAAATATATAACATAGTTTTTAAATAACATTTCATTTAATTCATGAAACAGTTATGTTCATTCATTGTCAAAAAAAACCCTGTTTACCAAGGAACCTGATATGTGAGCCAGTCCTAATGTGTCCTGAAGAGAATTCATTATCCCAATGGGTCGGTGACAATAACAAGGCGTCATAAAAAAATTAATGTGTGAATGAATTTTCAACAAACATTGGGGAATATTGATTAAAAAATATCAAGAATATACAAAAAACTATTCTATGATAAGAAAGAACGAAATAAAATAAGTATGAAACACCCAAAATCACTACAAAAATTTACCTGATAAATGAACGAACAACTCAAGTCTCATCAGATTCCACTCTCCATGTTCACAGATCAATAGATAGAATAATCTCCAAGGGGTGCTTTACCCTTGATCTATCCTAGAAGGGGATAATCGACAAACTCTCAAAGGAACTAGTAGGGTGTCATATAATAGACTTGTAGGGTCTCACCATAGAATAATTAATAGAAAATAATGTTTAATTTACCAAATAATGAATATTGATATTTAAAATAAAATAGTTTTTAATTTTAATAGAATAATTTAGAAAATTATTAATTATATTTCATAGGAAGGAATTCATTTTAAATGATGGAAATACATTAATAAAATTTATCAAATAGAAAATATTATTTTAGAAAAAATTAATTATATTCACTAGGCATGGAATATACTATAGAAACATTAGAATGTATTTATATCTCATATCTAAACTAGATATCTACATGGTTACCTTCCAAAAGTTATGATAGTTCATGGATTTGGGATACTCTCACTGTTATAAAATCAAAATGTAAATTTCAACATAGATTTCTCTAACATTGTCCAATGAAGAGTAACCAATATCCTATTTTGGATAAGATCTCCTAAATACTATTTAGTTAAAGTAGTAAACTATTTATCTAGTTATAAGGAATCACAATCCTATCATGTTTTATCTATATAACTCACTAACTAAATTGGATTCAATGATCTCTAGTAGAAATAAATTATCGAATTTTAATTTTACGACTACATGAAATACAATTAAAAAACACTCTCACATTTCAAAATGAAAATTTATTCACAAAAAAAATGGGGTTTTAATCAAAAAATTACAATTTCTAAGGTAAAACCAAATGTTTTCTATCAAATAAATTTTAAGACATTTTTATCCAATAAAATTTTAAATCAATTTCATCACACTAATCTCTAAAATTTTATATTAAAATAATTTTACAATTAAAATTTAATGAAATTTCATCGATATCTAAAACCCACCCCATTTCACTGGAATGGGCGAGTTTTCCCAATTTCATGCCACACCCAATTTCCCAAACCATATCCACCAATTCAATGAAATTTTGTTTTTTTGTAAATGGTAAGATTCATGTGTATATATACATTGCAATAAATTGCTCAATGTTTTTCATTTATTTATTCGATAGTGCATGTGGTATGTGCCTGATTTTTCCGGAAAACGTTTCACCGCTTTACAAGAACTAAAAGGAAGAAAAAGTAAAAAAAAATTCCATGTAAACATTGTGATGATATAATTCATGTCGTTTACCTAAGGATCACATCCTAAACCACGTTTTGAAACTAATTCGGCACCGTGAAGTTATAAGAAAAAATGCTACTACCCGTCATGACAAGACCTATCACGTTGTGACACCTAGACAAAATGGATAACAAGAAAGCCATGATGATTCCTAAAAAATCTACAACATTATAGTACATTTCATGAAACATTTCTATATATCGTGTGTCTGAAAAAACAACTTATCCGTGAGAAATGCGTGTGATGCTGGAGATCTGAAGGAAAATAACATGGATCGAGGGTACACGTCCTGACCAAAAACACATATATAAGGAATCTAACAGTAGAGCATTAAATTATATTGAGAGATCTCTTCCTTATTCGATATCAATTCACTATGGTCCATTCCTAATATTTTTCTTTTTGAACTCAATATCATTATCATTTTTCAAATTCCATTCTGTTCAAGTGTCATTGAGCTTATTTACATCAACACCTTCTTATCCCCATTCTGAACATAATATTTTTTTTCCAATTTCTATCTAAATTAAGTAAATTAGTTTAATTCTCTAATTCATGTTTTCTCTTTGTCATCCCAGAAACACATTTCATATAAATATGGTAAGAATGAATTATCTAGATTATTTTATATTTCATATATCCCTAATGAGTATAAAAATTTCATACCTATAATGATAAAGCTCGATGTATCTACATAATTAAAAATACCCTTTAATATAAACATGGAAATACTAATTGAATTATTATCTCTGATATGAACCCCCAGTCTATCCCATTTGTGTGAACGTATTTGACCAAGAGACGATAAGAAAACCTATCCTAAATAGAGTAGTCTAAGATATGAACACTGTCTTAGGAACCATTCTTCTCAAAAATACAAACATTATTCCCCTAGGTTGTTTCTACCTCATGACCATGAAATATCAACTTCTTACGTTATACTAGGAGGCTTAGACCAAAGTAAACTACTAACCCATATTTTCATCATAAAATAAGTCATATGATCATTCACTAGTTATAATTAAAACACATCCTTCTCCCAGATACTAAACATGATCTCGGCCACTCATTTATCATTTAATGTCCTCCCAAAATAAAAAATAGTGTCAATTCCCAACCAAAAGGCTTCATGAATTGACTCTATTATATGTTTTAAAATTATATCCTCTTAATGTTTAAATAGTAGTCTCCATGTGGACTCGACCCCATACTCCCACTACATTATTTCATATTAGTTGGTGAATGTTGGGGACAAATTTTAAATTCAAATTTTATTTACCCTGGTTGAAGTAAATACACCACCATATAGAGGACATCAATTTTATGGCATCCTTGCTGGGGAGACAACTCAATTTCATAGAAGAACTATGGGATTTATAAAACAAAGGATTACATTTCCCAGACCATTTTGGGTCTTTCATTTCTATATTCCCTTTCATAATATCTGTCATCTTCATTTCTTGTAACAAGGTGCCTAGAGCTAATCAATAATCCATTAAGAACATGAATCATTGGCCTTCGATCCTGAAATTTAAATGTATCTTTTTTCACTCTGCTGGTCAACAATGGATGAGAAAAATCACATTAAGGGACCCAAACTATCATGACCCGCCCTCAGGACCCTTGTCGTGACTACCCCAAGCCTTCCTTCCACAAGCCTAGTGCTGGAGACTAGCACCCAAGGCATAAATCACTATGTTGGGAAGGCATTGAGTTTATAAAAATAAAACACAAACAAACAGAGTACACAACTGGAAGAAAAACACTAAGCAATACTTTATACAGAAGAAGTGATGGAAATTTAAAGGGACCAAAAATACAAGCCCAATAGTCAAGTACAGGAACAAATGTAAGTATATACAACTGAAAGCAAGTAAAGTAGCTATTGGGTCATCCTCTAGGGATCCTATAAGAAGGGTAGGTATAGATGGCCTCCTTAGCACTCCACGTCCATCCGTCTGCTCCATGCACCGTCACTCTGAGTGTTCCACCTCCAGGTACCGTCCAGTCCTGCTACCCTCTGCCTCAGTCTGCGATTTCCATCTCCTGAAACCAACACATCGAGTTTCGGGTATAACACATGCTGGGGTGAGTATAACGATACTCATTAGGGACCCTGAGACCCTCATGGTCTCACAATATCCAACAAGGATAACTACAATGTAAAGAAACAACAGATAATCATTACATAGGTATATTCCCACACATATAGCTAATTTGTCTAGTAACCCATCTCAATCTTGAGGAAAACTCAAAAGTCAATGACTCTGCTCAAAATAAGGATTTTATTCTAGGGGTTGTAACATGTAACACTCCCAATCAAACAGTCAAATCCTCATCTACTGGTGTACTCCACCTCTATAGAGTAATGTGGGCCTTCCGTGTCAACCAGAGGCACTTACCCTTTCTTGGACTATTGTGGAACTCCTCCTGTAGAGTTTCGTGGTTCTGCTGTGTCACATAGAGGCACTCCCCACTATGGGTCAGCTGTGCTCACACAGAGGTGCTCCCCTTTGTACCTTGTTGTTGTACTCCTCCTATCGAGTATCATGGGTTTACCATGTCACATAGAGGTGATCCCCAATGTGGGTCTGCAGTGTCACACAGAGGTGTTCCCCACTAGGCTAGTCGAAACACTCCGAGTCGAATGGTAAGCAGTCTCCTGGTATCATCCAGCTACTAATTCTTTGTACTCCACTCGCTCGTCTCTGGGAGGATCCACTCCACGAGCTACTGGTCAATACTCCAACTATCAAAAATTCCCATGTAGATGTATCTCAAAGCTCCACCTCGTCATTGGAATCTCAACGCAAGAGATTGTGCGTCAATCGGACGCCCCGTCTGTGAGTTAGTGGCATTTCCATTCGAGGGGCTCAGTTGGATTTTAGGTTCAAACCAACCCAACCATACCCCAACTATATCCCAAACTAATGTGGGGTATGCCAAAAGGCTTGTATCGCTCTATAATTTCTATCTACATAGAAGGTTCGTCGATCAGACACACGTAGCCCATGATATGGGTGAAAAGGTGAAAAATAGGCCAAAGCGGGTCCGGGTCTGATTTGACCCAGTCAGACTGACCCGGCCCAACCCGGGTTCGAACTTGATTCTGACCCGATCTGTAGGTCTGACCTGGTCCGAGGGGGCAGCTCAGCCTAAGTAGGCAGCCCAGTTGGAGTGGGCGGCCCAGCCTGAGTGGGCGGCCCGTCCCGAATGGGCGGCCCGGCCTGAAGGAGGCCTGACTAGAGGGGTGGTCTGGCCCTGCTGGCTGACGGCTCGCGTGGCCCGGCTGGTGGATGCCCGCGTGGCCCGGTTGGTGGCCCGCGTGGCCCGGCTGTCCACACATGGGGGGTGTCACGCCCCCTGGTTTCCGAACAGAACCGGTGCTAGGCACCGGTTCAGTATCGTGCGGGACTTGGGGGTCCCACCTTGTCCGACTAGCCTCGCGCCCTTTCAGTAACCCAACGGCCCTTTCAGCGCTAGTTTTCTTCCCGACTAGACTGAATACCAGTCCATTTCCCATGACGCGGTCCATCCATCTGGGGGAGTTGTTGCGCCACCGCCATCGTCAACAAATGATAACTATCAAAGAGGGGGGGGGGTGTGTTTTTGTGGTCAGAGCCCTCAACGTTATGTTGATATCAATTGGCAATTCACATTACATAAGTTGAAAACGTAGAATGGGAACAAATTCAACTCAAACCCCTACGTCATTTTTCGATCGTAGGTAGTGGAATGAGTGATCGGAGAAGACGAAGTCGAAGACTACATAAGAGTTCTTCATGGGTAACTCTTCCCTTTCTTTCTACGGTTGATGTTCGTTCTTCGTTGGCGGAAGAGGCCTTCTTCATGGGTGATGGTTCTTTGTTGGAGATTTCTTCTCCTCCCCAAGATCCACCCAAATGATAAGAAAAAATAATAGAGGAATCACTTATTATTTGTTGGCAAAACTACACAAATAGTTGTGTTTAATTAAATGAGACAACTCATTTAATTAATAGTGTGGAATTGATTGAAATTCAAATTAGGGGAGGTGTTGAGTTTTAATTAAATGAAGAGAGGTGTTTTAAATAATTAATGTGGATTTAAAGGTGTTAGAAACATTTGGGGTCACCACCGAAATTTATCCTCTCACGGGAGGTTATGATTGGGTGGGACCCACCACCATAACCTCTCATGGGAGGTTAAGGTGTGGTGGCCCCCACCAACAACCTCCACTTGGAGGTTTTAACCACCAAAATAATAATATGTTGCGCAACTTATTTTTATTAAAATTATTTGAAACCCTAAAAACTAACATCCATTCTCGTTACAATGCATCTGCTGTGAAGGATGTACTATGAAATCATTGACGTCGTGAGTTCAACGGTGACCTAAGATTTCATTTCCGAGCACCGGTTCAAATGTTATAAAAACTTACTCATACGTTTACTGAACATACATGAAAGAAACATCAGAAATTGATTCTGGGAACATAGGTCCTTGGAATCAAGCCCCGTAAATTTTCGCGCACACATAAAAATCCCATGAATTTACGAAAAAAACATTCATAGAATTTCTATGTCTTTACATTCTCCCCAACTAATGGATTTACATCCGCATATTCAACAACAAGAACTATTAGAAAAAATGGGGGTACGAAGCAAACATCTGAGCCTCCCACTCACATGTTCTCTCATGGAGGTTCACGTGCTGCCAACAATCATGCACAAGAGATATCAATCGTCCACGTAGAACATGCTTCTGTCGATACTCAATCTCTACTAGAACCTCCATGATTGTCACCTCATCATCGATGTCCATCTCTCCATGGTCGATGATGTGGGATGATTCGTGCACATATCTCCTCAGCTGAGATACATGGAAGATGCCATGCACCCAGTGCAACTGAGGTTGTAGAGCTAACAAGTAAGCCACCTTTCCTACTATGATGAGGACCTGGATAGGTCTAATGATCGCTGAGATAACGTATCACTATTTCAAATCTCTGTTGACATCGTCAAGGTCAGACTCATAGAATGACATGGTCACCATCCTCGAACTCTAGAGGTCTTCGTCTCCTGTCAGCACACGATTATTCCCACTCTGTGTAGTCTTTATCCGCTCCTGGACGATCTGCACCATCTCCATGGATGGCCATACCATCTCTGGTGCCACTAGTACTGACTCCCTTGGGTATGTCCGGCACAGTGGTGATCTTCAAGTTCGACCATACAAGTCCTCAAAAGGTTCCATGCCAATGGTGGAGTGATAGATGTTGTTGAATGAAAATTCCACCAAAGTTAAGTGGTCCTCCCTGCTGCGCCTGAAGTCGAGGACACAAGAATGGAGCATGTCCTTGAGAGTATCAGTGGTCCTCTCAGTATGGCCATCCGTCTGAGGATGGTAGGTGGTTCTCAGATGTATATGCATCCCGAAAGCCTCCTGCAACCCCTTCCATAGCCGAGAAATAAACCGTGTGTCATGGTCGGAGACAATAGAAGAAGTTAGTTCATGTAAATGCACAATCTCCTGCACATAGAGGCATCCCATGATATCTACTGATCCCTACTCTCTGATCAGTATGATGTGGGCCGACTTGGTGAGTCGGACAATGATCACCCATATCGACGCATGAATCCTGGAGGTAAGTGGAAGACCCGTCACGAAGTACATGGATATACAATCCCACATCCTCTATGGGATCTCTAATGGTTGAACCAAGCCTGCTGGTACTTGGTGCACTACCTTCACATGCTAACAAATGAGGCATCGTGAGGCAAAATCTTCTACCTCCTTCTTCAAACATGGCCACCAATGCTATCGTCGAAGGTTGTGGTACATCTTCGACACTCCTAGAAGGACCACTAGAGGGGATGTGTGGAACTCCCTCAACAGTTCCTCTTGAAGTGAAAATGGTACCATGGTACGTCCTCTGAAGAGGATTACATGCTCCCCACCTTCAAAAAATCCATCAGGTTCTTGCCCTGTGGATATCTGAGCACATCGTGTCTCGTAGTCAGTGTCCCCACACTGCCCCTCCCTGACTCGCTGAAGAAGTGGACGAGTGACTGTAAGAGAACGAAGAAAGGCTGCTCTATCTCGATCCACAAATGATATTTGTAATGTAGCAAACTGATCCTTCGCCTCTCCTATTAGCTGAATAACAGATCCCCTGCTGAGAACATATGCAACAACATTCCCCTTCCCAGGAGTATAGACTATCTCAAATTCATAGTCTTGGAAGAACTCAAGTAAATGCCTATGTCTCAGGTTCATGTCTTTCTAAGATAAGATATACCTGAGACTCTTGTGATCAGAATACAAGGTAAAATGTTCACCCATCAGAAAGTGACTAATCGTCTTCTAAGGCAATGACCTCTACTACTGACAATAGGTCATGGGTACTGTAGTTTTTCTCATGATGTATCAGCTATTGAGAACCATATGCGTTCATAGCTCACCCATGCATCAGGACACAACCGTGTCCAGTCCCGGATGAGTCACAGTAGACTATGTACCCTACACCTTCCTCTGGAATCCCCAAGATTGGGGGAACTTGTAAGCCTTTTCCTCAGCTCCTAAAAGCTCTACTGGAATCTCGCTGACCACACAAAGGGTTGACCCATCTTCCTCAAGGTTAATATTGTTTCTTCAACTCTGGAGAAGTCTAGAATGAATCTTCCATAGTATCCAGCCAAGCACATGAATCTTCTTACCTCTGTCACACACCAGGGTGGCTCCCATAAAAGCATTGTCTCAATCTTCACTGGATCCACTACAACTCCAGCATTTGATATTTTGTGTCCCATAAAGTGAAACTCTCGAATCTCTAACTTTCACATCGAGAGCATACCATAATGCTGGTGCACTCAGAGTGTGTCTAGTATTACTCGCAATTGTTAGGCATGCTCCTCCTCAGTAGTCGAGTAAATCTGAATGTCGTCGATGAAGACTATGACAAAGCGATAGAGGTATGGTGGGATGATCTTGTTCGTGAGATACATGAACAATGCAAGAGAGTTGGTTACACTAAAGTGCATAACCAAGAAATCTTAGTGGACGTACCGACATATGAAGGTCGTCTTCTGCACATCCTCGTCTCAAACTCTAAGATGGTGATAGCTTGACTAGAGGTCTATCTTAGAGAACCATAGAACTACCTTGATCTGATCAAAGTGGTCATCAATACTTGGGTGTGGGTACTTGTTATTCACGGTAACCTGTTTCAGGCGACGGTATTCGACACAAAGCCTCAAGATCTTGCCTGCCTTCTTGGTGAACAGAATCAGAGCTACCTAGGTAGAAACACTAGGTCAGATGAATCCATTCCCCTACAAGTCCTCTAGCTATACTTGTAACTCATGAAACTCAGCGGGAGCCATCTGATATGCTGGAGTAGATATCGGTGCCATCCTGGGGTATATGTCAATGTAGATGTCCACCTCTCTATGAGGAGGTAGTCCTGAAACATTTTCAGGGAAAAAATCTGCATTCTAGTCCACCACAATAGGATAAGTCAGAATCTCCACATCTACTTCTCTGAGGGTATGGAAAGACAATAGGTGAGTGATCAGCGATACCATCCTCGTAGTAAGTCTATCATGTGCTATAAAGGATCCCTTCTCGCTGGTGATGGTGAACCTGGTCCCATCCGTGAGGACAAACCACACATTGCACCTAATGCAGTCAATCTAAGAATGGACTGTAGATAACCAGTCCATACCCAAGATGAATTCGTAAGGCCTCAACGCCGCAATGAGGAGCTCCCAGCCGAATCTATCGCCTCCTAGAGTATGCTCACCATACTGGCACCAGTGCATAATCATCGAGTCTACTCCCGTAAAAGTCTATAGTCGTAAGGATCGAGCAAATGGCTTCTTCGGAATCTCTGATCTCCAAACTAGGGTAGTGGCCATGAAATGATGTTTGGAACCGATGTTTATAAGAACTAAAGATAAGGTGTAGTAGACACAGATCTGACATCGAATCATATATGTAACACCATGGTCGTAATCCTCAGCTGCCTGAAGCATAGCTATCCCCTATACACCTACTCCCTTTGGTCGGGGTGGACCTCTTGGTGGTGGTGGTGGAAACACCTTGAAACATAGTCCACCACTAGATGCTCGACCAGCTCCACTGCCACGTCCGCCGGTGCCCTGTGGACCACCCTGATCGAACCTATGCCTCTACTTGGGAGGTCCCTCAAGTGCATGTTGATCATATGAATGACAGGTCGGACCTTCACGATCCATGTGACCCTACACACCGAATGAGTACCATAGCCTACTCCTGGAAGGTAATTCACTGCCTCGGGTTCCCCCGCACAACTGATCCTAAGTCCTGCGGTCGTCCACCCATGGGTCTGTTCCTCTTGGACCTCTGCCTCATCTATCTACTACCAGCTGGTGAAGATTCTGTTTCATGTCGATTAGTAGAGGGTCTCGCAACTAGTGACTGCTCATTAAGGAAACTCTCTACTAGGAGAGCTCTCTCTGACACCCCCTCCAGTGTCCGGATGCTAAGGGAGATCCTCGAATCCCTGATCTCTCACCTGAACCCCTGCTTGAAGGTCTTGGCCCTAATTAATGGGTTGAGTACCATATCCATGGAGTAGCACAAGAGGTCAATTAACCTCATTGAGTACTGAGGAACAATCATGTTACCCATATGTATATGCAATCGCTCCTGTGTCTGCAGCGCTCGAAGGGTGGATGGTACAAACTATTCTCGGAACAGGCTCTTGAAGGATTACCATAGATGTTTCACCTAGACATGGACCTAAAGCATTAGGCTCCACCATATTCCAGCTTCTTCTTGAAGGATACTTGTATAAATGATCACCTTGTATTCTTCTGGTGTCTCTACTAGCCTCAAGACTCTCACCACAGCCTCCATCCAATCCTCGCCCGCCTGTGGGTCTATCCCTCCCCACTACCTTGATGGACTCTCGCCCTGGAACTCATGAAATGCCCTCAAGCAGTGTGAATCGTCTGCTATTGGGGTTGGTGGCATCAGTGGCCCAACAGGATGTAGTACCCATGGTGCCTCAGCTAGTGCCTCAACTCGAAAGGGGCCCTGCACCGAGGCCTCATCACTTAGTGGGATGTCAGAGCGTATAACTCTCGGGGCTCTACGGGGAGGCATCCTGAATGAAACAGATGTTACATGGTCAAAATACTACTAGGCGAGCTGACCTGGTTGAGTTGACATAAAGAAAACATTTTAAAACACACAGGGAATCAGTTTTTTCATTCTCTATATCAGAAATCAGAAGTCATGGTCCTGGTGTATGGATACGTCGGCTGCCTGTACCAATACTAGACTCCCTAAACAGAAAACCACACTTAGTACCCTTAACACTATTTATTCAAATAAATAGAAATATTAGAGTCTTAAGTTATATGGTAGAACCGACCCATCTGATACCAATTTTTCACGACTCGTCCTCAGGACCCTAGTCGTGACTACCCAAAGCCCGCCTTCCAGAGGCCAGGGGCTGGAGACTAGAACCAAAGGAATATATCCCTAATCTGGGAAGGAATTTTCATTATAAAAAGAAAAAACACACAAACACAATACACAAAAGGAATAAAAACACTAAGAAATGATTTATACAGAAGAAGTGCTGGAATGTAAATGGGGCCGAAAATAATGGCCTACAATTAAGTATTGGTACAACTGAAAGTATGTACAACTGAAATCATGTAACGCAGCTACTATGTCATCCTCTGGGGTTCATACCTGAAGGATAGGTACATATGGCCTCCAAAACACTCCACATCTATCATTCCCCTCTGTGCACCGTCACTCTGAGTGGTCCACCTCAGGTTACCGTCCAGTCCTAGTACTCTCTGCCTCAGTCAGCATTGTCCGTCGTCTGTAACCAACACATCGAGTTTCGGGCATAGCCTATGCAGGGGTGACTATAAAAATACACATTACGGACCCCGAGACCTCAAGGTCTCACAATATCCAACAAGGATAACAACGAAGTAAAGAAACAACAAATATCCCTCACGTAGGTAAATTCCCCCACATATAACTAAGTTATCTAGTAATACATCTCAATCATGAAGAATAATGAAAAGTCACCGACTTAGCTCAATACTAGGATTTTATTATAGATGTGGTAACATGAAACACTCACAGTCAAACTATCGAAACCTCAGCTACTGGTGCAATCCTCCTCTATAAGGTACTGTGGGCCTTCTGTGTCACACCAAGGCACTTCCCACTTTCTTGGACTACTGTGGTAATCCTCCTATCGAGTATTTTGGGTCTACTACGTCACATAGAGGCTCTCCCCACTGTGTCTCTACCGCGCTCACACATAGGTGCTCCCCATCATAGCCTGCTGAGGTACTCCTCCTGCCAAGTACCGTGGGTCTACCATGTCACACAAAGGAACTCCCCATTGTGGGTCTACTGATTCACATAGAGGCACTCCCCACTGGGCAAGTCGAAACACTCCTATTCGAAGGGTCAGTAGTCGTCAGGTATCAACCCGCAACTAGGTCTCCGTACTCCGCTCGCTCGTCTCCAGGAGGATCCACTCCATGTGCTACTAGTCGATACTCCAACTATCATGATGTACCAAATATACATATCTCAATGGTCTGTGTCGTCAAAGGGATCTCAATGAAACAAACGATGCATCAATATGACTCCCAATCTCTGATTTATTAGAATTTCCATTCCAGGGGCCTCATTGGATTTTAGTTTGAAACCAACTCAATTATACCCCAAATATATCCAAACCACATGTGGGGTATTCCGAAATAATTATCTCTCCCTATGCTTTCCATCGTAGTAGATGGTTCATCGATCATACACCCATAGCCCATGATATAGGCGAAAAGGTGAAAAATAGGCCAAAGAGGGTTTGGGTTAGGTACGACACAGTGGAACTGACCCGACCTGACCCGGGTCGGGACCAGAGTCTGATCCAGTCTGTGTGTCTGACCTGGTCAAAGGTGGCAGCCCGACCCGAGTGGGCGGCCCATCACAAGTGGGAAGCTTGGCCTGAGTGGGTGGCTCGGCCTGAAGGAGGCCCGACCCGAGGGGGCGGCCAAGCCCGGATGGTTGGCGGCCCGCGTGGCCTGGATGTTTAGTGGCCTGCATGGCCCAGATGGTGGCCAACATGGCCCGGCTGGCTGGCCAATGTGGCTTTTCTGGTTGGCCCGAGTGGCCCGGTTGGTTGGCCCACGTGGCCCGGATGGCCACACATGGGGGGGGGGTGTCGTGCCTCGTAGTTTCTGAACATAACGGGATCTAGGTGCCGGTTCAGTATCCTGTGGGACCCAGGGTATTCCCCATTGTCCGGATGGCCGAGCGATGAGCCGGTTTCGCAGCACCGGCGGCCGGCCGCCACTTCTCCTCCGCTGTGGTCCGCCCTATCGACGGCTCACCTTCACCACTGTGGCCAATACCTGGCTGCCACCTCAAGCTACTCCACGCGGCATGATGGTACCATGCCATTCCGATGACCCAGTAGCCCTTGCACCAGCGATTTTCTTCGCGGCCAGCCTGACGCCTATTGCGTTGCTCTGCCGAGATCCATCTTTCTGGAGACACCATTGTGCTGCTGCCGTCGTGCCACTTCCATCTTCAACAAATGAGAACAATCAAAGGGTGAGGATCGATCCATGTTTGTGCGGTCTGATCCCTCCAAGTTGCATTGATATCAATTGGGAATTCACATTCCATAAGTTGAACGATGTAGAATGGGAACAAAATCAACTCAAACCCCTACATCATTTGTGAATCGTAGATAGTGCATGGAGTGTTCCAAGAAGATGAAGTTTAAGATGACGTCAGAGTTATTCATGGGTGACACTTCCCTTTCTTTCCCCAGTTGATGTTCATTCTTCTTTGGCGGAATAGGCGTTCTTTGTGGGAGATTTTTCATTGTTGGAGAGTTCTTCTCCTCCACATGGTCCACCAAAATGCTAATGAAAAATAATAGAGGAATCTTCTATTATTTGTTGGAACAACAACTCAAATATTTTTGATTAATTAAATGAGACAACTCGTTTAATTAATGGTGTGGAATTGATTCAAATTAAAATTAGGGGAGTTGGATATTTTTAAAAAAATGAAGAGAGGTGTTCAAATAATTAATGGGTAGTTTAAGGGGTTAGAAACATGGGTGGTCCCCACAAAAATTTATCCTCCCAAGGGAGGTTATGCATTGGTGGGCACCACCACCATAAGATCTCATGGGAGGTTAAGGTGTGGTGGCCCCCACCCCCAACCTCCACTTGGAGGTTTTAACAACCATAATAAAAATAAGTTTCACACATTATTTTTATTTAAATTATTTAAAAACCACAAAAAATAACTTTCATTCTCGTTAGAAGACAACTATGGTGAAGGTCTCACTATGAAATCACCGATGCTACATGTTCAATGGTGCCCTCAGATTTCAATTCAGAGCATCAGTTCAAAACTTATAAAAACCCTCTCATGTGTTTACTGAACGTACCTGAAAAAAACTTCAGAAATTGATTCCGGGCACACCAGGCCTCGGAATCAAGCGCCTCAAATTTACGTAGACTCGTAAAAATATCATGAATTTATGAAGAAAATTACCATGTAATTTATAGGTGTTTCCACAAACATCCAAATTATGAAATCAAATAGGTAGATCACCCAATGAACCCTGAAAAGACTATCCTTGATTATAGAGTTCCATAAATCCATATGGAAAGACCAAGCATCACTCTCTCTCCAATTAAATCCAATTCCCTCTAAATTAAGCGTGTTCTCATCCATATGATACATAATCGGGGACAATTCAGTGGTCATCTGAGAGAATATCTACATGAACATATCTCATAATTCATGGAGGATTTTGATATCGCTCGCAACCAGGGAGTTTCTAAAGATGTGATAAGACTCTGTGTATTTCCATTTTCATTAAAATATAGAGATAATAATTGGTTAATAAATCATTCTCCTTATTCCATGAAAACATGGGTTTAGGAAGCAAAATTTATTCTTGATAAATACATTTCAATGATCCAAACGTAGAAACAATGTAATGAAATTCCAAAAATTTCACAACCAGAAGGACAGTACACATGAGAAGCATCAGATATATTTAATGAACTCATGAGGAAATTTCCATATCATGTACTGAACATTGGATTTAATTGAAAATATTCTATCATGAATTCTAGCCATGGACATGAATAGTTATCGATGTTACTAAAGATGAATGTATCATGTTGAAAACACATGATGTAGGTAATGCTATTTTGGAAAATTTATCCAATATTTCAGGAATATGGAAATGTGACCATGGACCACCCCAACATGGAATCCACCACATTGATGAAATAACCAGGTTATCAGCGCAAGATGATGTGCTAAACAACAATCATGAGTCATTTCAAATACTAACCAAAAAATACCCACCAACCCCAGTCATAGAGTTCTCGTTTTGCGTGATGTACGATGGAACACAAATGTATCAAAACTGCAAATAAGGATATGAGGAACGACATGATTTTAATTACGTTAATTACAATCAATAATGAAAAACATTTCAGAAATAATAACATCCACTATTTATTGACTAGGGATCTGCTCAGTAGTATCCTCGTAACAATAAAGAATAATTCAAGCTGTGTAGTGTTCAAGCATTATTCCAAAACAAGGGGCCACCTGGTTACCCACCAATGAACCCTATACCTAGATCACCATATCAGACTTAACAATAGAAACACTTTCTAAGGCAGAAACAACAAAAATTATAACCAACACATCCAGGAACACAACAACTAACTCCACAATAACACTATAACATAGAGAACCTTCTGACATACATCATTCAAAAATATGATCAATGGAAGAGAACAAATAAAATAGAAATGAAAAATCAGTGAAAAGATTTAAGAAACCTATAGATGAAAATAGGGCAGGTCCCAAAACCCTTATTTGAATATTTCTATATGCACTAGATGGTAACACCGAGACATACCCACAAGTGGAAGCTAAGGCGGATGTGCTACAGAATTGAAATGTTTTAGATTTCAAAAAATAGATGTAAAAAAGGGCACATGAAAATCCCAAGAAACAACCATGAAAAGTAGACGCTATATAAGTTGGTAATGACATGGCCCCACAAAAACTAAAGGAAACCATTTATGTATCCCCATCAATATAAACTCACCTATTCCCATTCTGAATTGATAAATACTAGTTATGTGTGAGGATAATTACAAAAAGACCCTCAAAATGTTAAATCAAATGCATATCAATATTCCATTTATTGAGGCAATCACTAAAATACATATTTATGTGAATGTTTTCAATGGATTGATATCAAACCAGAGAATGATTTTAGATCATTGAATCATCTCATTAAATAAATAATGTTCTGATGATTTACAAAAGGAAATGCCAAAAAAATATTAGAGATTCTAGAGGCTTGTCAATTCTATGTGGAAATTGACAATGAAAATTTGGAAGAGCGCTATGTTATCTTGGGGAAATCGTTAAATCGATGACAATGAGTGTTATCCAGAAAGTCAGAATCCTAGAGCTCAAGGAAAAAAATATTATCATTGATGTTAACTAATCATTCAGTCATGTACCCACATGGAATTCATTATGCTATTATGGTAAATGTCTGAAAATTCATTTTTCTAGATAACAATAATGGTAGACATGGAAGAGGAAGTAGAAATCCTAATTATCCTTGGTAGACCCTTCATAGACAAAATAATGGCCATGATTGATGTTAATCTATGATCAATAATCTTTAATGTTAGAGAAGAACATGTAGTGTTCGACCTGATAAAGGATGCACAATATTTCGATGATACTGTGGACCGCAACACCATATCTCTCGCTCAACAAAGATAGGAGTACATGGCCTTTTAGGAAGAGACTGTTGATTTAGGTTCAAAACAAAAATAAAACTAGGACTTCAATAAAGTCATCATTGCAGAATAACATAACAAAGACTCAATACCAACATTTATTCCATCCATCATTCATCCACCCATGTTGGACTTGAAACCTTTACCTAATTTGTTTATGTAATAATACATATCGGAGTCATTCAATTTACCGGACACTATCATCACCAATATATCTCAGGATTAAGAATAAAAAATGGTAGACGTTCTAAAAACACACAAGTAATCAATTTCATGGGGGTGGAGGATATTGAGGAAAGCAGTCCTTCATAGTGAACCCATCTGATTTTACCATAAGAAGATAGAAAACCAAATTGACAACTTCAGATGTAGCTTACACCACCAATGAAGTAGGTTTTAAAGAATAAATTTCGGATTCTTATGGTTGTCGAAATAATATTTTTCTATTATATAGGGAATGGATGTATCCCCTCGGAGTCATTCTGAAAGGGGATGATTCACTATAGAAAAGTAAGTCGATATTGAACTCATTTCAACACGCACTATCAATGGATGGAGAGTTTGAGTGGATTTAAAATGTTTGAAAATAGTAATAAAAATATATCATTTTCCATTACCTTTTAAGGATTAAATTATTTAGAGGCTAGCGGGACATGATTTCTACTATTTTCAGGAGAGCTATTCAAGATACAATAAAATTGATGTGGACCCACATACTATCCCCAAACCACATTCACATGACCCTTCCGTAATTTTTCGTATAAACACATGTCCTTCGGTGTGTGTAATTCACTAGATACATTCCAATGATGCATGCTGCAAATCTTTTATGATTTGGAATATGAATATCTCGAAATATTCATGGAAAATTTCTCCATCATTTGAATTTAAATTAATATTTGTCTGTGAAATCTAGATCATGTTCTCCAACACTATAGGGAGAAATGGTTAATGTTGAATTGAAAAAAATTACTTCATGTTGTAAGGAGAAATTGATAAGGAACACAAGAACACTATTGAAGGCATTTTGTTTGATCCCACAAAGATCATGTACATCAAGGATCTACAAGAAACGTCATTCATAAAAGGGATTAGAAGTATTATTGGGAATGATGGATTCAACAGAATATTCGTAAAAGGATTTACTAAATATGAACACCCATTAACATACTTGTATTCAAAGGAAAATCATTTTGAATTCTATGAGGATAGCATATAATCTTTTTCAACACTGAAAAATAATCTAATTGCATCTCCAATTATTATTACACCAAAGAGGGAAAAGGTGTTTGATCTCTATTGTGATGATAGTGAAATTGATGTAGGAGATGTGCTTGAACAACGTATTGACAACATATTCTGTCGAATCTATTATGCCAACCACACATTGAATAAATCCCTTATCAATTATACCACTTCTGATATGGAGACTCTAGCCTCATATATGCCTTTGAAAAGATATGTTCATACCTCGTTATATATAATGTCATCATTCATACAAACCATGTGATGGCCCAGACCCTCACGGTCCATCCATTTTCCATAATTAGGATCCTATGGGTGGTGTCTCGGTGGGTACGACTGATCGGCGTGCGACTGATCGGTGGGAGACCGATCGGCGTGCGACCGATCGGTGTGCGAATAATCGACGTGCGACCGATCAGGGACCCTCCGACCGGTGTAACATGATCGTTGTGTCACCGATTAGTGTGACTGGTCTGCGTGTGGCATGATTGGTGTTTCACCGATCAGTGTCTCACTGATCGGTGTGATTGATCAGTGTGTGGAACGATCGGTGCCACCCGTCGTTGTCGGGTTTTTCTTCTGCAGTTTCTCCCGTAAGACCTCTTTTATCCCTTGTAACCTTTTGATGTCATTCAAGTGCATTTTCTTTTATCCCATAGTAAATGAATCAAATTCCTAATAGTAGGGATACACTCAACGGACCCAGCTGGTGTCCGCGTAATATGCCCCTTTGTTTATATAAAATCCTTAATGTCACAACTGTTACGACCTTTTTCAATGGGAATCAATAAATAACAATTTATTCAATCTTGTGTAACCACCCAATTGTGTGGTGAAACAACGACCCAACATTAATGCCATTCAAATCCTCATATCCCGTTACAATGGGATCTCATCTGTATATCGCACAAAAATTTCTCATTCTTCTTGTTCGTTTTTGCCAGCCTCCTTTTCTTCCTAGTGTGTTTGGAGTCTCCCTTCCTGAGATAAGAGGTGCGCCTATGCCATTAATTTTCTACTCACCCATGGAATCCCCGACGTTCCTCCCCTGCAAGTCACGCATTCCCTATTCTTGGAACATGGTGAAGAACTTCGATCATTGTTTATCCAAGTAGGGTTTTTCCTTCGTCTCTCCTTGTTGTGTATCATGCGGGGTGGGTATGATATTGTTTCTGTGGGGATTGTTGAATCCAAACATAATGAAGATAATGAAAAGACGTTTAAATAATTAAGGGGGTGTGATCGATGTTCTTCTCTTTTATGTTGATATGTGTTGTGAACATTATGGGCTCGTGATCACTAAAAATCATGGCCATTGGTGGTCTTTCCATGTGTCCTAATGAACCCTTGTGTTTTTTGATGACTATATTACTGTAACATGGAATTTGATAGTCACCTAAACTCATTTTGGTTTAAATATATGTTTAGTAAAACAATAATCCATGTGTGATCACCCCGGTTAACAAATAGAAAGAAGAACCTAAGGAATGATTTTTGAACCTGGAAGTTTTCCCCTGTGTTTGGTAGTTGGTGTGTTGTACTGTTTAATGTTTATGGGATGATGTGGGTGAAAATGGGATGCTCTGTAGTGGCACAATTGTTGGTTGTGAATCCGAAATGGTGTGGGGTTGTATCTTGAGGCTTGGTTTGGTTCTAGTACTTTTAGGGATATCACTTACACCTTTGTTTGTCACGAACCGAATCTGGTCGCCTTCAAACTCGGCACCCGACCTGGTCCATGGCAAGACCCGAAGGGCGTTCCCGATCCCCACGGGCTGGCACAAGTGCCCGGGTATCATAAAATGAAAATTGGGAACGATTTACCCGAGTTTATAAACATAAAACAACAAAAGAATCCAATGAAACAAATCTGGATTTTTCAAACCAAACAATCTTTTACAAAAATTCAGAACTGAATTACATGGCTTAAAACAACTCAAAAGGACTATACCAAAGTTAAAAATCCAAATAAGGACAGACCAAGAACCCTCATGGCAAGGGGAACCTCCCAGAAGCCACCTCCACAAGACTTCACCACCAAGGACCTGCTAGAAACCCGAACCACTGGAACAAAAAAAAACTGTACCCAGGAAAAATATAAAAAAATGAAAAAGTTATAAAGGAAACAAATTTTATTTTTAAATCTGGAATTGGGCTCGCGGTTTGGCCCAATTCATGAAAACTCATCTATTTCTCCATAAAACCTTTGGAAACCATCCAAAAAAAATGAAAGAAAAAAATGAAATTTAACTTCAAAATAATTCATGTATGTGACAATCTGGAATTGGGTACAGTTTTTTTTGTTCCAGTGGTTCGGGTTTCTAGCAGGTCCTTGGTGGTGAAGTCTTGTGGAGGTGGCTTGTGGGAGGTGCCCCTTGCCATGAGGGTTCTTGGTCTGTCCTTATTGGGATTTTTAACTTTGGTATAGACCTTTTGAGTTGTTTTAAGCCATGTAATTCAGTTCTGAATTTTTGTAAAAGATCGTTTGGTTTGAAAAATCCAGATTTGTTTCATTGGATTCTTTTGTTGTTTTATGTTTATAAACTCGGGTAAATCGTTCCCAATTTTCATTTTATGATACACGGGCACTTGTGCCAGCCCGTGGGGATCGGGAACGCCCTTCGGGTCTTGCCATGGACCGGGTCGGGTGCCGAGTTTGAAGGCGACCAGATTCGGTTCGTGACAAAATGGTATCAGAGGGAGGTTCAGGTTAACTCTTTGGGTCATGTTATTTGGGGAAGAGTCAGGATAGTATGGAGTTAGGATTTTTGGGACATGGAATTCTGGTTATGGGTAGTGTGCTTGATCACCACACCTCATTTCAGGATTCAAGTCACCAGGGGAAGTTGGGATTTGTCTATGTCTTTTGGTTTTCTTGGTTTGATGATGATTAGGGGAAATGAAAAGAGAGTTGGGTTAATGGTCTCAATGAGCTCGCAGGGTCTGGCAAGCGATGTGGAGCTGGGGATATTCCCTAGAACACTCTCTGTGACAGTGAAGTGATTGGAATATGGCCGCCAACCATATGTCCAAGTCACCCACTGAAACTAGTTTCCTCTTGCACTGTTTTGTGCTTAGGTTTTGAAACCTTAGCACTTTGGTTTTAAGAAGTGTAAAGTTTTTGTGAAATGATTTTCAAATAAAGAGGGAATGGTTTGGTTTATGAAATGGCGGAACTTAATTTTCAGAATTATTTTGAAATAGAAAATGGTGTGCTTACACCTCTTTTGAAGGCAGAAACTGTATTGAAGGTGGTTTTGAAAAGTGTTTCCAATAGAGTTTTCTAAACAATCAGAGTGTGTTTTAATGGGATGAGATGTTTTTAAATTGATGTGAATATCTTGAATGTGAGTTATTTTCTAAATGGTTGTGACTTTCTGAAAATTTTTGTAACATGTGAGTTGGGATTTTGATCTTGTGGTTAGCGGTTATGAAAAAAAGGGATGCGTTGGTTGACCGTGTTGGTTTTAAAAAGTGGAAAGAATTTTTGTTTTAACCTTTGGTATTTCCCTTAGTGACCACATGCATGGGGTTATATGGGATGATGGATGGTTGATGGCATGAATGGATGAGTGTCGGGATGGATATGAGGAGGGTGTCTGGTGTGGCACAAAAACATGCATGTGTGAGGCCCATGGGGTACCATTGGTCGATACTCTTACCGCTGAGCCGCTTGATTTCAAAGAAATGGTTTTAAAGAAAAAAAAACATGATGTCTTGATGAATAGTTTTGGGATGGTTTGTATTATGGTTCTTTGAAGATGTTGTTTTTGTGGGATGTTTTTTTAGTCCAATAACCTCTCATGTTTGAACTGTGTTTTGGGTTTGTGTTTGGTCGGTAAGCTGTGTTGTAGGGACGGTTAGTGGTCTCTTTTGAAAAATGTTTTCGGATGCCTTTACGATAGTTCCCGTCATGTGTTTGGATTTGGTTTATGGCTTTTTTGACCAATGGACTAGGTGGGTTGGGTCCTTGGGTTCTCCCATTGGATAAGGTACACCCCCATTAAAGGTTAATGCATAACTGAAGCGCAACCCAGATTGTTTCTCCATTGGAAAATCCTCCAGTTGATCAATATAAGGAATCCATTTCTTGAGATTTTTAGATTGAGTATACACCCTTTCCTTTATTGGTTTTGTGTATCCTATTGTAGTGGGAGATTGATTATGGATGGTTGAAAGTGACCTTAGCCTCTTATGTTTCCTAATTTTTCGAAGGTGGAAGTGTTCTGGGTTTGTTAGCATGGATGAGTATTTGGATGGTGTCTAAGAGGGCCTCTGGGTTCTTCATAGTTTCCTTGAAGCAAGAGTTATTATTAAACCACCAATTTTGAGATTTTGGTCTTGATAGGATATTGTGTCCAATTTTTGGACTTGTCTGTTGTTTAGGGACTTGGTATATGGTCATGTTCCATGTATTGTTTCTATCAATCACAAATGTCATGTTTGGTGACGCATTGTGATGCTGTGTGATCTTTTGACTGTAAAGGTCAAGGTCACACAATCCTCTTAGGTTCTCTGTTATGTTGGGAGTATGTATCCCTTGGAAAAAACATCAAATCCTCTATCTTAGTGGATGGTGTTTATACGTGTCCTACCCATCTGTTGTTTCTCACCCAAAGAAACAAGGTGCGATGTGTGTGCTTATTCTGATCCCTTGTTTCAGTGAAATGTATGGTTTTGGTAAAGTGAGTTATGGAGTGTGTTATGTCTTGATGAACCCATCAGGGTATGCGGTGTAGTTGTTTGTGGCACCGAAAGAAGAAGTTCCACATAGGGGTTTCAACAGCCAAACTGCGTGGCCGAAGATGCTTCAATATTTTGAGCTCCAGCCATAGGTCCCGGAGAGAAGCTGGCGCGTAGTCAGGGGAAACCCCAGTGTCGTTTAAACCCTTGTACAATGTCCTATCCTCAGTATGAAAGATAGGAAGATTTTAAACCTATGGTGTCATCATATTTCTTCTGTTGTTCCTGTTCGGTGGAAATAGGTGGAGGGTCTTGTACCCATGTCATCACACAATGTTATTCCCTCCCCCTTTGGTTTCCATTGAGTCTTTGGAGAATGGTTGGAAATTTGGCTAGACAAGTTGAGCACACGGTTTTCACATGGTTAGTTCTAACCGTGAACAAAAAAAAATAACCATGCAGATATGAGGATCCACATAGTTATCGCACAGTTTCTCAAACTGTGTAGACTAACTGTGTGACTGTCCCAACTCCTTAATTTTGGGGTCTTTTCATGTCGGCCCACGCCGGTCGGTTAAGATGGTTGGTTCTTGTGGTGGGAAGACCCACCATGGGTATCGTGCATATTATTTTGTGAATTTCTAATGGATGTATACCCCTTGTACTAGGGAGTCTGTTTGGGCCTTCCCCTATTACTGTCTTGATTCTGTCTCGGGAAAAAAAAAATTAAGTTGTCTCTTATGGTGGGGAGCTCATTTGTGTCTCTTCATACAAGTAACTCATGTTTTTCCTTGGTGTTGTATGGGAAGTAGGTAATATAATTTGGGTATATCTAACTACTTACATCTTCCTTGGGAAAACTTTGGGACTGGAGAGTGCCCAATGTATTAGTTAAAGTAAGGTAAGTGTAACCTTGTTCGATGTTGTTGTTCGTTTGAGTGAATTTCTTGAGTCTTGTTCTGATAGTGTTTGAGGTGTTTTCCTTTGGGATAAAGCCTGAATGTGATTGATTGTTTCAGGAAAGTGGTGTATGATTTTGTTGTGAATTATTCCTTCCTTAATTGATCAATGGAGGTGTTTTGGCCTTTGGGGGGCGAAACCTGGAAAGGGAGTACATCTTGGTTTATCAGTTCGGTTTGGCTTTCGTATCTGGCCTTTCTGTAGCTTTACGGGGACAGAAAGTTTTCATGGTGGGGAGAATTGTCACATACATGAACTATTTTGAAGTTAAATTTCATTTTTTTTCTTTCATTTTTTTTGGATGGTTTCCAAAGGTTTTATGGAGAAATAGATGAGTTTTCATGAATTGGTCCAAACCGCGAGCCCAATTCCAGAATTAAAAATAAAATTTGTTTCCTTTATAACTTTTTCATTTTTTTATATTTTTCCTTCATTACAACTCCTAAATGTCCTCCCCTGATATATTAACACCACAATTAAAATTTGGAGCCTTTGGAAATCCATAACCAAGGTTTATGTTGGTTTTTATTTAAGGGATTGGGCCTTCCCGAAAGCCCAATTCCAGTTTTAAAAATAATATTTGATTAATTAATAACTTATTAATTTTTAAGTATTTTTCGGTGATTCAAAGCCTCATATGCGCCCCTTGAACCCAGACACGCTCCCAAGATCTCTCTCACATCTTTGGAGCTCTTCTTCATCGCGATTTAGTACTGAACGTATTAGGGTTTCAAAAATCGGGCAGATTTGGAGAGGTAAATTGATCCTTTCATAACTCCTTCATTTTTCATCCTTTTTCCCCCATTTCAGTCCCCACATGACCTAATATGAATCCTTCGAACCTCCATACCAGTTTTGGGAACTTGGTGATTCATTATTTTGTGGATTGGGGCCGATTTCTTCAAGATATTTCAAGTAATGGAATTCCTTCTTGGTTCCTTCCATCCTCTTTTAGTTTTATTTCCTTTTTCTTGAAGTTCCTCATGTCCAGAAGTTGGGGTTCGATCCTAATGTATGATTTGGTGTCTTTTGGGTAAATTTGTGTGGTTTAGGTCTGGATTTGTATTCCTTTTGGTGCAACGGTGGTGCACTTAAGGTTTCGCACCAAGTTTTGAGGGTTTCGACACATTCGGTAGGTGATTCCGTGGGTAACCATTTAATGATGAGTTAGTTTTCTTGATTAAATAATTTTGAATGTTCCTTATGTGATGTGCATTATGTGAAAACCATTGTTGGTTGCAATAGTAAAGCATTTGTTTTTAGAGTTACATTTTTTCTTGAAGTGTGTATTTTTCAAATGTATTTCATGTGTTATATCTTGTGGTAGTTTTGTAAAATGTGGAAGTGATTTATTAGTTGTTAAAAGGGGCTGAAAATTATGGTTAGGTAATGATATAGTTCCATGTGGGCCTAAAAATGGGGTGTATTTTAATGGTTTTATTTGTATAAACTTGTTATACTCCTTGAAAGTGTTTTATGGATTTGTGTGTTCTCATGGGTATCTTTTGTGATATTATTCAACGTGATAATATAACATTTGAATGTGGATTATTTCATGTTTATTGGGCTGCCAATTCTGTTTTGGTAGGGTCTTGGTGTTCTTTTGGCTTAAAAAGAGATTTTTGAAATGGATTTTATGTGCAAAGTTTGGGTATACTCTTTAAAATTGTTTTATGAAAGTTTTGAATGCTTTATTGGGTTGTGTAATAGGTGAAACTATATCAGCAAACTGTTTTGGTAGGAGTATATTTTTAAAAGTTCCATTTCATTTGTGAAAAGGCTGCTATGTGATATGTATCATCTTGGAAATATTTTATTAAATTGTTTGAAGGAGATATTTTGGAGTGAAAGTGATGTGAAAGTGATGTGGAGTGTTTTGTGTGAGTGTGATGTGAAAAATTGAATTTTTGAATATGAAAGAAGTGTTATATTCCATGTGTGTGGGATGTTATATGAGTTTAAATATCATATAATTGTTTTATAAAATTGTTTAATGGTTTTGTGGAAGTGTTGAAGAAATGTGAAATGTGTTGTGGGCTATTTTGGTGTGATTCGGATTTCAAAATCATTTTGAATGAAAAATGGATTTTTTGTGGCTTGTGTGGTATACATATGGGCTGTTTGGTGAATTTGTGACGTGGAAATGATATTTTCATGTTCAATGTACATTTCTTGATGTGTTGAACATGTTTGAGCACAAGGGGAAAACCTAGGTATCTAGGTGGGTGGACGTGTACTAGTATGCTAGTGAATCCGTGGGGTTTGGCCTCAGTTTCACTTAGCAAGATTGACGCTTACAAATCTAACTAAACTATGATGATGATGATTGGGGACCACTAGGTTATGGGTATGTTCCCTACTAGTGGCTCGTGCATGAGAATGGATATTTGTGATGGTTACTCTCACCGAGATACGAGGTACCTGGGACCCACAGCTAGCTAGTGCCTAGGTGTTACTTCCTATTTCTTGTGCTCATTGTTTACTTTGTACTTACCGTCGGCATACGGTATAGTTGGCTGGAAAATTCAGTAGTGTTGACAATTTTTTTAAAAGTGTTGATTCTTAATGATAGCCCACTTGAAAACTGTTTTTATTCAAAGTAGCATCTTTTAGAAATTGTAACTAGCTTTTCATGTTTTTGAAAACTTGCATGCTTTTCGTCTTTAAATGTTTATCACATGGAATATCTTAGTGGTGGTATCCTACTGGGCATTGTCTCACACCCTACTTACACCCTTGTGTGTAAGTAGACATGGTTTTTTTTTGTCGCAGGTTGGGTACAGTTTTTTTTTGTTCCAGTGGTTCGGGTTTCTAGCAGGTCCTTGGTGGTGAAGTCTTGTGGAGGTGGCTTGTGGGAGGTGCCCCTTGCCATGAGGGTTCTTGGTCTGTCCTTATTTGGATTTTTAACTTTGGTATAGACCTTTTTAGTTGTTTTAGGCCATGTAATTCAGTTCTGAATTTTTGTAAAAGATTGTTTGGTTTGAAAAATCCAGATTTGTTTCATTGGATTGTTTTGTTGTTTTATGTTTATAAACTCGGGTAAATCGTTCCCAATTTTTATTTTATGATACCCGGGCACTTGTGCCAGCCCATGGGGATCGGGAACGCCCTTCGGGTCTTGCCATGGACCGGGTCGGGTGCCGAGTTTGAAGGCGACCAGATTCGGTTCGTGACATTGTTGATGTGACTTCACAAGATAATCGGGTGTGAATACTTAAATTTCTATTTGACTGTTTCTCTTTTCCTGGATTGTGGTTATGACTGTTAGTTGCCCAGTAGTGCTGAATTTACTTAATCGGGGTCACATTAATGTGAAACTAATATTGGGTTAAACGGGGAATAGGTTTTGGTAATGAGTTGTGACTTGGCCGCAAGTGTGGTGGCTTGTTATATCAATGAATAGTAACAATGGTGTTATGATTAGGTAGGCTTTGGTAACCCTAGGATGGGATAAATGATTTCTAACTATACATATATCTGTATTTTTTTTGTTTTCTTATTCATGCACCACCCACGTTTAGCACTTAGTGCCGAACACCGTCATTCAATGGGGGAGGGTGTTTTTCCCAACACTCCTCTGAGTGGCTGGTTTTTAGCTTCTTTTCTACTCCCTTTCCTAAATAGCCCAAGACACTTTGGGCAGGCTGTGATGACCTGATATCCATTATAGCCCAAGATTATTTGGGCAGCGTAGTTGTGGTTGTTGGCCCAGCTGTGTGCAGGCCAGTTGTTCCCAAGAATCTTCGGGATGAGGCCAGATATCTTTGGGTGCGGCAGTAGTTGTTCTGGCCTAGGTGTTTGCGGTCATGGTTACCTGTGATGGTTGTGGCCCAGGTGTTTGCAGGTGGGATTTTTGATTGTGGCATAGGTGTGTGCGGGCGGGTGTGGCAGTGGGACTGCGGTGAGAATTGTCGTATTGGTTCGACGCGTAGGATGTCTTCAATAACCATTAGGAATGTGGTGTGTGGTAACCAAATGTCGATGTGCTATTAGTATACATTAGAAGACTTTCATTATTTGGGGAGTGTTCCTTGGAGGGTTTTGAGTGGATAGTTTTCCTTTCTAGGTTCATTTGTTGTCTTCTTCTCATAGGGTATTAGAATGCCTCCACACTTGTGCATGAGAGTCTTTGTTTTTCCCTACTGATTATACTAGTATGCTCACCCTACTTATAAAAAACTGCTTTCATGTTTCTAGGAGGACTTTAGGGATCGGGCGGGACCGTACTAGCTCAGACCATGGGGCAGTTGTTGTTGTCATTTTCCTTTTCTTGGTAATTTACCATTGATGTTCTTGTAGATTGTATCTTATACTTTTGAACATGAATATGGGAATCGTTTAATTTTAGCATTACCTTTACATTCATATTTGGTTTTTTTGGAGTTGCAATCTTATCTCCCTATCCTATAAAAATAAAAAGGGTATTTCCTTCCATCTTTTGTGTTATTATATACCCTTGGTGCTAGTCTCCACTCCAGGACCTATCGAAGGCTGGTCTCGGGGGTCATTATCTCTCCTTCAACTTAAAGAAGGAAGGGTCTGGAAATCTGCTATCCCTTTTCTCCTTTTGGTGAAGGTGGGTCATGAAAGAATTGTATTAGATGTCCTTGTTGAGAAATAGGATGGATTCTGGAGTTAGTAATGGTAATGATTGTATGGGATGGTAGGGAAACTGTGTTGGCTGATCATGGTGTGTGAAATAGGCCAGGGAAGACTGGTTAGGACATGGGATTTTAGGGCCCCCCATGATCCGATGCAAGGACTCTGGACTTACCAAACGACCAAGTGAGGCTACATTGATCGTAGGGTAAAGACCATAGGAAAAGAACATGAATCATAAGGACTTTTTTTCATGTGTTTTATAGGTATTTTCGGAATTTTAAATTATCAATAAGTCTATGAAAAATTTAGGAACACTATTATACACTACTCATGCTTAGAAATTCCTTATTTACCTTGAAGTTATGGCACCAACGAGACGACCACGGGTAGTGAGGATGATTGAGGCCCCATAGGATGCATTGGCTGATCGACAGAGGGCTGACCTAGGGTAGGATGATCAGTGGCAGAGGATGCTTCTTGCCTTTCACCGGTAGAACCTTGGGAAGTACGAGGTTAGCATCTCAGATATGGAGACAGAGAGCTGGCTCGGCGATCTAGTAATAGCTTTCGGCTTGATCCAAGCTCTGACAGAGTACTGGGTTCCTCTGGCTATTATCCAGAAATGGGGTGCAGCGCATTAATGGTGGACACTTTAACTCAGGGAAACGAAAGAGGCTGAGGTGGCATGGGCTGACTTCGAAAGGGAGTTCCGGGAAGAATTCCACTCTTCCACGATGAAGGTATAAAAGAGGTAGGAGTTGCTCTCCCTCCAGTAGGGGAGCATGTCAGTAATAGTGGTAGGGATCATGTTCAAGGATCTCCTTCACTTTGCACTGTTCCACTTTCTGGATGAGGAGTCTCGGGTGAGACGTTTGGAAGAGGCCCTTCGACCTTCTCTTCAGTATCTTGTTACTCCCTTCACCTTACCGAGCTACATAGAGGTCCAGAAGAAAGGTGATGTGGTGGAAAGGATGTACACACTTGGAAGTGTATCACGAGAGGGAATCTGATTGGGCTCGTCGAAGGGGAAGGCCGTCAGCAGCAGGCCTCCTGCGTCAAGAGCCTCTAGGTTTCGACCAGCAGGAAGTAGTCCTCAGTAGTTCCAGTTCTGATCCCCCGTTTCTCACCCTTTTATTGTGGGACTAGGGAAAAGGTGCTTCATATGTAGGAGAAATGGAAACCTTCGGAATTAGTGCTCGGACAGAGTACTGTACAGCTGGGGTGGGTAGGTTTAGTGCCCACCTCAGCCACTCTAGTTTCCAGCTAGGCCCCTTCAGCAGCAGTAGTAGGGAAAGCAGGCTCTCGCCGCTTCGAGACAAGACGTGGTGGGAGGAGGCCGAGCTCCCAACGCCCCTCAGGGACCTCGACCAGGGCATGGTTTTGGAGGCCTATGACATCCAAAAGGTAGGGGAGCTGGGTTTGGACAGTTTCATGCCGCAGAGGGAGCGGTTCCAACATGGCTAGAAGTCTTTCGATGTATGATCAGCATGTTTAGTACTCTTTCATATGACTTGTCCAATACGTTATCTTCACACTCCTTTGTTGTACTCAGTCTATCCCGTACTCTGGGTTTAGATGCTGAGAGACTTCTAGTGCCCCTAGTGCTGAGCACACCGGTCGGAGGTCAAACTGAATTTTCTTATGTTTTCCGAGGGTGTAAACTGATGATAGGGCCACATCAGTCAATTAGGGGTCTTCAAATGTGGTAGATACATCCATACGATGTCATCCTAGGCATTGAATGGTAGTTCTATGTATATTCCATCATTGACTGCTTCCGAGGAAGGGTTGTGTTTTCAGATCTGGGCAGACGATGTGTAACATTCATCGCCGAGCGGGGTTGTCAGAAATGAAGTAGATGAGAGGAGCCCCTCCTCTCCCTATTGGATAGACAATCAGTAGTGTTATTGGATTTAGAGATGGTGGAAGTCCCAGGGATCTTCAGTGAGTTTATAGACGTCTTCCCTGAAGAGGTGGCGACTCTACCACCTCGACGTGATGTTTAGTTCGGGATAGTATTGCAACCTGGTGCCCATCCGATATCAATGGCTTCCTACAAGATGGAACCTTCTGAGTTGCGGGAGTTGTGGATCCAGATTGACGATCTCATGAAGAAGGGTTTAATTTGTCCAAGTGCGTCACTGTGGGGTGCTCTTGTCTTGTTCCCAAAGAAGGCAGATGGTGGTCTCAGGCTGTGCATAGACTACTGGGGACTGAATCAAGTGACGTTCAAGAATCACTACCCTCTCCTGAGGACAGAAGATCTCTTTTACTAGCATAGGGGTGCAGGTTGTTTCTCGAAGATTGACATGTGGTTGGGATATCTCCAACTGAGGGTGAAGGATGGTGACATCTCGATGACTACCTTTTGGTGAAGATATGGGATCTTTGAGTTTGTGGTCATGCAGTTCAGCATTACGATAGCTCAAACTGTATTCACGAGGCTCATGAACTCTTTCTTTCGGGAATATATGGACCGGTTTGTAGTCGTGTTCATTGAAGACATCCTGATATACTCAAGATCAGGGGAGGATCTTGCTGAGCACCTGAGAATGGTTTTAGAGGTCCTCCGGAAGAACCATCTCTATGTGAAGTTTTCCATGTTCACGTTCTGGACGCGAGAAGTACACTTCCTTGGGCACGTGGTGTCCGAGCAGGGCATAGCAGTGGACCCATCGAAGGTTGAAGCGGTTGTTTCTTGGGTAGCACCCAATAACATGGCTGAGGTTCATAGTTTTCAAGGACTGGCAAGTTACCATTGGAGGTTCATTCCCAACATCCCTCGAGTTGCGGAAACTTTGACAGCTTTGACCACGAAGGACCAGGATTTCATGTGGAATGGGCAGCGCTAGGTAGCCTTTAGATATCTGAAGGAGAAGTTGGTAAGTTCCCTACTGTTGAGGTTTCCAGAAGAAGGGGTGGCATACGAGGTGTTCTGTGATGCTTCTGGGCAAGGCCTCATATGTGTGTTGATGTAGCAGAAAGGGGTGATCTCTTATGGGTCTATGTATTTATATCCCCATGAGCATAATTATGCCACCCACGACCTGGAGCTTGTGGCAGACATTTTTTCACTAATGATGTGTAGGCATTACCTCGTCAGGGAGTGCTCTGTTGTCTTCACCGATCACAAAAGGTTGAATTATATCTTCTCCCAGTTGGACCAGAACTCGCAGCAGTGTAGGTGGGTGGAGTTCCTTCAGGACTACGACTTCGATATTTCCTACACATCAGGAATGGGGAATGTGGTGGCTGATTCCTTGAGGAGGAATTCACTGAAGGATGCAGATCGAGAGTCATCAGATGCATGTAATGCGATGGAGGAGTTGGTTGCCCTACACCTGGATGCAAGGATGGATGGTGGTAGAGGTTGCCTGTATCAGATGACAGTGTAGTCTTCTCTACAACTATAGGTGGAGGAGTCCTAGTGGGGAAACTCAGAAACTGTAGAAATGTGTGTCCATGTAAACCAAGGAGATGATCTTGAAGGGTTTATGGAGGATAGTTTGAACCAGATGCTTTTCTGAGGAATGATGTTTGACCCAGAGGCGATGCGAGGAAGGGTTCATGGTGATTTCCACAACTCACCCCTAGCAGTGCACCCGGGACATTCCAAGATGTACCAGGTATTGAGGGGTCAATTCTGGTGGCACGGGGTAAAGCGAGAGGTGGTAGAGTTTGTGGCCAGGTTCCTAGTGTGTTAGTAGGTGAAGGATGAACGCCGTGTTCTAGGTGGATTTTTTCAGCCTTTGGAAGTCCCAGAATGGAAGTGTGATGACATCTCGATGGATTTCGTCACAGGGCTACCCAAGGATCAATGAGGTTGCGATGTTATCTGGGTTGTGGTGGACTGGTTGATGAAATAGACTCACTTTCTATCGATCAAAGAATCTGGAACATTGGATTCCATAGCAAAGAGGTATATTGATGAGGTGGCTCGGTTTCATGGAGTTCTGAGATCCATAGTTTCATATAGGGATGCATGGTTTACTTCACGAGCATGGAGAGGATTGCAGCATGCTTTTGACACCCAGATACGTCTTAGCACTTCCTTACATCCCCAGACTGATGGATAGATAGAGTACACCATCTAGACCATGGAGGATATGTTGTTGGCATGTATACTAGAATTTGGGGGATCATGGGTGAGACAATTGTCTCTGGTAGATTTTTCCATCAATAATAGATATCACTCTACCATTGGCATGGCTCCATTCGAAACCTCATATAAAAGGCCATCTCGCTCACCCTTGTGCCTGAACGAGGTTGGAGACACAAGTGTTCCTGGCCTAGAGGTGGTGCAGAGCATGATGTAGAATATTCAGCTTATATGGGAGAGGATGAAGGTGGCTCAGGACCGACAGAAGTCATATGATGATAATAGGAGGAGACCCTTGGAGTTTAGGGTTGGGGAAAACAAGTTCATGATGGTTTCTCCTCGGTGTAGACAACGAAGGTTCGACAGGGGGAGTAAGCTTCTTGCACGGTTCATCAGACCCTTCGATCTGTTGCGGTGGGTTGGAGAAGTGGCTTATTAGCTAGCGTTACCACCGCCGCTACTAAGGATATATGACATCTTCCATGTTTCACAACTCTGACGGTATCTGCATGATGATTCACACGTCCTTGATTAGGGAAAGCTAGAAATCGAGGCCAAAATGAGTTTTTTGGAAAGGCCAGTATGGATTGAGGAACGTGGGGAGAAAGTGCTCCCTAGATAGGCCATTCCTTTAGTTTGTGTGTTATGGAGGCATGGCGGGCTCGAGGAGAGTACGTGGGAATGGGAGACATAGATGTGTACCCAATACCCAGGGATGTTTTGAGTTTTGGTTCTATTATACATGATGTGATGGAACACATTACCTTGTTAACTATGGAATATATGGGTTTCCTTATTCACTAGATTAATGGGAAAAGTCCTGACTGCGGGGAGGGGAGATCTCGATCCCTAATCAAGAAGCATTAAGGTGGATGTGATTAAACTCGTGCGAGTGAGTCAGTTCCGCCCAAAGAGGATAGTATCTTGAAATGGAAGAAGAAATTCCCAAACCCATATGACAGGACAACTTGACCATTTAAAATTTCTTGGTTGATTTTGGGGAGAGGTGTTTCTAGATTTCAGAGAGGATCACTCATGAGAGATATCTTTCAAGACGGTTGTTCAGACCCTCTCCGTTTCTTCTGTCTTGGTTTTAATTATATAGGGCGAGAATAGTTTGAGAAGTATCTGATGTGATAGCCCAAACCCTCACGGTCCACCCCTTTTCCAAAATATGGATCCTAAGGGTGGTGTCTCGGTGGGTGCGACCGATCGATGTGTGACTGATCGGCGTGCGACCGATCGGGGGGCGACCGATCGACGTGTGACCGATTGGTGACCCACTAAACGGTGGAACGTGATCGCTGTGACCGATCAGTGTCTGGCACGATTGGTGTGTCCCCGATCGGCGTGTGGCACGATCCGTGCCACCCGGCCTTTCCGGGTTTTTCTTCTACAGTTTCTCCTGTAACACCAATTTTAGCCATTTTAACATTTTGATGAGGTCATGGGAGTTTTCTTTTAGCCCCTAGGTCATGATTCAAATCCCTAAGAGTAGGGCGACCCTTAACGGACCCAGCTGGTGTCCGCGTAACGTGCCCCTCTGTTTATATAAAATCCATAAAGTCACAGATGTTACCACATTTTCTTATGGGAATCATTAAATAACAATTAATTCAATCCTGTGTAACCACCCAACTGCATGGTGAAACCATGATATGACATTAATGCCGTTCAAATCCCCATATCCTATATCAACGGGATCTTATATGTATATCGCATGAGAATATCTCCTTCATCTTATTCCTTTTGGTCGGCCTCCTTTTCTACCCAGTGCGTTTGGTGTCTCCCTTCCTGAGATAAGAGGTGCGCATAAGCCAGAACTTTTCTAGTCACCCGTGAAGACCCCGATGTGCCTTTCATGCAAGTCGCGCATTACCCATTCTTGGTGCGTGGGGAATAACTTCGATCGTTGATCATCCATGTAGGGTTTTTTATTTTTCTCTCTATATCATGTATCATGAAAGATGGGTATGCTATTGGTCTTGTGGGAATTGATGAAACCAATCTTAATGAAGATAATGAAAGGACCATTAATGAATGAAGGGGGTGTGATCGATGTTCTTCTCTTTTATGTTGATATGTGTTGTGAACATTATGGGCTCGTGCTCACTGAAAATCATGGTCATTGGTGGTCTTTCCTTGCGTCCTAATGAACCCTTGTGTTTTGTGATGACTATATAACTGTAACATGGAATTGGTTAGTCACCTAAACTCATTTTGGTTTAAATAGATGTTCTATAAAACAAGAATCCATGTGTGATCACCCTGGTTAACAAACAGAAAGAGGAACCTAAGGAATGATTATTGAACCTAGAAGTTATCCCCTATGTTTGGTAGTTTGTGTGTTGTATTGTTTAATGTTTATGGGATGATGTGGATGAGGATGGGATCCTCTGTTGTGGAACGGTTGTTGGTTGTGAATCTCAAATGGTGTGAGGATGTATCTGTAGGCTTGGTTTGGTTCCATTACTTTGTGAGATCTCACTTATCCCTTTGTTGTTGTGACTTCACAAGAGAACCTGGTGTGAATGCATAAATTTATATTTGGTTGTTTCTCTTTTCTTAGATTGTGGAAATTCCTGTTAGTTGCCTAGTAGAGCAGAATATACTTAAACATGATCTCTTGAACATGAATCTATGAATGGGTTAAAGGGGGAATTGAATTTGGGAATGTGATGTGACTTGGCCCAGAGTGTTGTGTCTTCTTTTATTAATGAATAGTAACAATGGTGTTATGATTAGGATGGCTTTCAGAACCCTGGATTGGGATGAGTGCTAGCTAACTATACATATATCTGTAGTTTTTATGTTTTCTAATTTGTGCCCCACCAATGTTGAGAACTTAGTGCTGAACACCCCCATTCCATGGGGGAGGGTGTTTTTCCCAACACTCCTATGAGTGGATGGTTATTAGATCCCTTTATTATCCCTTCCCCGAATATCCCTAGACTCATTGAGCAGGCTGTGATGGCCTGAGGTCCATTATAGCCCATGATTCTTCAGGCAGTGTAGTTGTGTTGGTTGTCCCAGGTGTGTGCGGGCAGGTTGTTCCCAAGAATCTTCAGGATGAGGCCACGTATCTTTGGGCATGACAGTAGTTGTTCTGGCCCAGGTGTCTGCGGGCGTGGTTACACGTGATGGTTGGGGCCCATGTGTTTGAGGGCGGGATGTGTGGTAGTGTCCTAGGTGTGTGCGGGCGGGTGAGGCTGTGGGACTGCGGTGAGAATTGAAGGATTGGTTCGATGCATAGGATGTCTCCAATAACCATTGGGAAAGTGGCGCGGGGTACCCAAATGACGATGTGTTATTACTATACATTAATTGACTTGAGTTATTTGGAGAGTGTGTATTGGTGAGGTTCGGGTGGATAGTTTTCCTTGCTATGTGCTTTGGTTGTCTTTTTTCTCACATCGAATTCGAATGCCTCCCCACCTGTGCACGAGAGTCTTTGGTTTTACCTACTGAATATACATGTATGCTCACCCTACATATATAAAAATTATTTCAGGTTTCTAGGAGGGCATCAGGGATCATGTGGGACTGTACTAGCTCGGACCCTGGGGCACTTGCTATTTTCGTTTTCTTTTTATTGGTACATTACCTTTTCCGTTCTTATAGCCTGTATCTTTTAGTTTTGAACATGCATATGAGAATGGTTTACTTTCAGATTTACCTTTATTTTCAGCTTTTGTGTTTTTGGAGTTTCTATCATATCTCTCGATCCTATATAAATAAAAATCACAATTCCTTCCATGTGGTGAGTGATTCTATACCCTTGGCGCTGGTCGCCACTTCGGGACCTATCGAAGGGGTGTCTCAGGGGTCATTATCTCTCCTTCAACGTAAAGAAGGACAGTTCTAGAAATCTGTTGTCCCTTATCTCCTTTTGGTGAAGGTGGTTCGTGACAAACCATGCTGCCCTTTGATACCAAATGAACATGAATGATGAAGTTCCATGATTGATATACGTGATTCTTTTTCTAAAAGAATTTGACGGCTTAATCATGGACACAAAATGTATATAAAATGTCATTACTGACCACCTATCATGTTTACCCCTTATCATTATTAAAGATAACATTTATACTGATATTGAAGTACATTTTCCAAATGGACATTGTTTAGTGTCAAAATATAACTTTAGTTCTCAAATATGGAGATAAATCCCGCCACATGATATCTCCATCATGATCTTTCATTTTAGCGAAGACAAAAGTTCATGTCTGATGACAGTCACTACTTTTGGGATGAACAGATTCAATTCAATCATTGTAAGCTTGGCCTTTTACAACACTACATTCCGATGGAAGAGATTCAAAATGTGATCAAAATGATCAACACATCACAAACCTGCATCCATCATGGACCAACATGCATAGTAGAAAAGATCCTTTGAATCGGGTTTTTTATTCCCTCATAGCATCACAGTTCTTGGAGAGTCTATCATCAATTTGATAGATGCCAAAGAATAGGGAACATCAGTAAAATAAAAGACACCAAAAACCCTATTATAAAAGTTTATGTTTTTATGTAAGTGGTATTAACATTATAGAACCATTACCCTCATCATATGGAATGAATTACTTTCTAGTTGCAATAGATAATGAATCCAATTAGGTAGTACCCGAATCAACAACACATGACACATAACAGTTAGTCATGAATTTTCTTCAAAATAATTTGTTTTCTCATTTTGGACTTCCATAGATACTCATCCGAGATTGCAAAAAAAATCAAATCAAAGAGTACGATAAATAATTCAATAATATGTCATTCTCTACAACACTGGAATCCCCTATCACCCACAATCAAGCGAGAAAGTTGGATTGTCAATTAGGGAGGTGAAAAGATCATATAATAGACTATAAGCACAAGTAGAACTGATTGGAGAAAGAAATTAGATGATGAATTATTGTCATACTGAACTATTTACAAACCACCCACATGAACCACACCATTTATAGTGGTATATGGTAAACCTTGTCATCTTCTAGTAAAATTGGAACATCATTCATTCTGGTAAATTAAAAACATTAATTTGGATTTTGAAAATCCATAAGTGGAGTATATATTTCAATTAACCACACTGGATGAAATCAAGAGATGTGTATACAGAAATACATGGATTTACAAGGAAAAAAAATGAAAACATAGAATGACCAATGAATTTTAAGATGTACCTTCATTTCGGGTAATATGGGTTTTCAATTCAATCCCAGATTAATACTATGCCAATGGATGTTGAAATCATGATGGTTTGGTCCTATAAAATTTTTCCATGTCTTTCCTATGGAACAATAGAAATTCAATGATATATAGAACCACAATTAGATGTAAATGATCAATGGTAGAAGTTCTTTTAGGAACTGTTCCACGAAGGCTATATCCTCAGCCTCTAGTAACACTAAAACGTAAAAGGAGTCAAGTACTCATCAACAATGGAAGTCCTGAGTAAGAGACAACCCATGTTAAGAACTATTTAGTTAATTAAGATATGGTTCATTGACAATCACTCGGTCATTTGAAGTAAGATGAATAATTGATGAAACAAGGAAAATGGGAAAACTACTACAATGTACACGTTGTGAACATCATGGTCACGACTTGTGTCTTTTTTTACCTAATGAAATTAAAAAATAGTCTATTTCATGATGTGAAAAAAATTTATATATTGTGACCCCTTTAGGTTTAGTTTTCGAAGAAATCGCATGTCACAACCAACAACCTCGTGGCCCACAGTATTCTTCCCCCTATGCCTCGTCTCCCACTCCTCTCCCATAGTATTGATCAATCAACTCCTCTCTCATAGCTTGATACCCAATTTTAATCCCCAGTCTCATGCTCTAACCCTCTCTCTATCCCTCTCCCTCACACTCACTCCCCAAACCTCTCCCCCCCCCACTCTCCCTCATAGTCGCGACCTAGAAAACCTCCCCTCCCTCTCCATCACAATTCTGAACCACACTGTGGATTTCAATGGAACACACCAAACTACCAAAAACCTCCTCAACTACCTATTCCTCATCCTCCTCCTCACCATCTGAGGAAGGAACCGCTTCCAAGATTCTTCAAACCACCAAAAACAAATCTCTGCCACCAATAACTGCATGTGTTGTACCAGACCCCCAAGTATTGTCTGACTCCAATATGACTTCTAGTGAAGAGTACTGGAACTTTCACCCTATCATATTTTTTCCCTTCAAATCCATATGGTTAATCATATAAGATTACAAGAAAATCCCATTCAAAACAATTAAACCCAAAACATTGAGGATCCTCACATGACCAAATATTAAAGATGATATCATCAGAATCCTTATGTCTCTTCACATTACCACCATTCCTGAGGTCATAGAGATGACATTCATGTAATTGTTTTCGTGTTGTTTTTTAAAATTTGATATGGGGGATGATAGTCTTTGTTTTCGCCTATGTGTCCGCCCACACTAGTTGTTTTTTTCTATGTTTGGCATCAGTCTGGTCATATATTGCATGGAGTAATTCATTTTAGTCATTTATTGGATGCCTTAGCTCTAGAAACCACAAGACATCTCCATGAAGTTATGGAACATGATCTCCCATGACCCTCAGTCCTAGCATGACCCACACATCAACACATCCACTTTGTTGCAGACTATAACTTTTGTGAATCTTACATTGCACCATGGAACATGGATGGTATTCCCTAGCTGAGAGTCATGGAAGCGTCGTATTGGTCGAAGTGTTGATTCTTGCAGCAGTAGTGGGTGGACATGCCATGATCATGGCCACCCAATTCGCTCAGTAATATAGGACCCTGGCACAATAGACACACAGCCCACTCATGGGTGGATCATTCATCAACTGCTTGGCCATCGACCATGAGGTTTTTGACACTTTGAAACCGCACACCGTTGTTAGACCCCTATAAAACCTCGATATTCTTCTCCTTCACAAGACGAGGATGCCAGTGAATGAGGGAAACATATATTTCTTGGAACCAAGTCTCCAAGATCCCTCACCTAAAGAGATTCTGGTCCATGAAATAGTAGTAGAGCTACCACACCCTCCTCAAACAACCACTCCTCGGACACCCATATCCACCCACATACACCAACACCCCTTTTTCTGTACAACCACCATCCATTCACATGTTAATCGGGATCCAGTCCAATATCCAATGCATTTTGGGCACTCTATTCCTAATATTGGCCCACGTCCATCAACCATTCATTGAGATCACATCATTTTCCATTTCACCCTCTCCCACCCCAATTGCCCCTAATTCATAAACCCATCAATGAGACCGCATGGGAATAAGGACACAACCTCTAGAATTTGTTAGAGAAAATGGAGAAACTGAGCTACTGGAATTTATAACAATAATCTCCATCCACTCATCTGGGTGATGAGGTTCAGTTACTACTTTATTGGAGGAATCACATAGTTCAACTCTATTTTTTCGCATTGTAATGTTCAGGTCTAGTTCATTTATTTTTTAATTTTCATTGCAGTATTGCATGAATTTAAATTGTGAACTTATAAACATTTCAATAAAATGAAAATCTCAGATTATAACTCTGTGTGCCTGCCCCTTTATCTACTATTCCAACAGTTTATGCATGTGGATTAATATTGTTTAACTAGTATAGGATTTCCTTCTCTAAAACTATTGTAGGTACACTGGATAATAATGTAACGTCATTGAAAAACACCCCCGTGGAATACCACTTATTTTAGGGAGCACTCGATTCCATCTAATTTAATCCAATATTTCATTTCAAAAACACTTAAAATCCCTGCCACATAACTCCCACCTATTTTTTATTGACAGTAGTTACACTATCTTATTTTATGTGGGAGGGGGACTCTCATAGATTCACTGATGATACTCATGATTTTTTAAATTATTATCACATATAGATGAGAAATTTATATGAAAAATAAGAATTCCTTAAACCTATTAATCATTATTACCATGTAACTAATGAAAATGTTATCTGTAAAATAGTCAAAGACTATATTTCATTCAATAATAGATTTTTTTAAAATTAATTATATTTTTAATGAATTAATTAAAATTTTAAATCATTGAAATAATGACTAATTGGCCTATTTTGTAGGATTTATGCCCTTTTTTTATTGCAAGTTATTTTTTGATGATTTTTAGTATATGAGAGGACTGTAATCCATCAATTTTATATTAATTTCTTAGAATATTTATTGAGAGATACCTACGGCCTATAAATAGAAAAGAAATTTCACTGAGGACTTATATAAATGATGGATAAACATGTATGGATTTATAATTCTTGGGGTATTATTTGATAGAAACATTCACTGAGACCCACTAACATATTTCCTTCATTTGTCCCATAGAATCCATGAATAACCTTTAAGAATGATGTCATTCCTATCCAATTTCAATTACCACCATTCTCTGGTACAATGCTCATAGATATCTATGAACAAGTGTGCCAATACAATCAAAAAACATTGGATTCATCCACTTTAAGAGTTGCTTGATGTGCACAACCAACTACATATTTGGGATCCATATACTATTTATTGCAACAAATTCATACTCTTTTCACTTCAAAAATTAAATTATAAAGAAAAATTGATATGGGTTGTGTACTAGGATGGTAAAAAATCATCACTTTTTAGACCGATTAATACCTCAAAATATGTTATGTGTTTAAGTAATCAATGTGAGATATATACGAGGCATCGCTTTCCAAAAATAAAAATGAGAAAATAGAAAAATGAATGGAAAAGATTCAATTCAAATTGTACATACTTATGGATCCAACTCGAGTTGATGGAATACTGACATGACATGCTAGAAGGAGGAACATCATCACTCTTTCCCTGTAACTTTTTTTCATTTCACTGCATAGGTGCCCCTTGTATTTGAGAATGATTATTCACATTTTACCTACCTTCCCATAGCCACAAAGTCATCATAACCCGATTTCATATTCCCTGAAGATTAATATAACAGTAGCCTTTACATAGTGGATATTATAGAACTATGAAAAGAATATGGTTAGAAAAAGGAACATAGGGTACGATTATACCACTACATACATTTTTTACCCTAAATTATGAGAAAAAATATTGGTGAGATAGATTAAAATTGGAAATATAACTTAACAAATAGTAAAAAGGTTATGATTAGAATACTAGAATTTTTTTTTGAAAACAAGACGGCGAGGAAAGAGAAACTCCCCATTGCTGGATTAATTCTGTAAATTGACTTTTTGTGCATAAAACCTAATTTAATTTCATTGAAATAATTAATATTTAAAAATATAAAAATATCTTATCCTCTATGAAATAATTGTTAAGTCATATTTCTTTTGGACAATAAATTGTTCATGTATGGGTGGATTTGATAAGCCTCATTTGTATATATATGTTTCTGTCATATACTCATATTTTTATTTTAATTATTTGATAAATAATGTGGAATATTTCTGATTTTACAGGAAAATATTTATTGGATTCCAATAATGAAAAGGACTGAACATAAAAAACCAGCAATGTACATGTCCTAATGATATAGCTCACATCATGTATACAAGGATCAAAGGATAACCTAAGACATGAATCCTAGTCATGATGATGAAGCTGTAAGAAATAAATCTAATACACATCGTGACCACAACGACCATGTCATGACACCCAGTTGAACCAGTTAGCGAGAAAGCTGTGAGGATTCCAAAAAAATGATACCATTATGGAGTACACATCGCGAACCAAAACTACACATTGTCTACCTGGTCAAACATCATATCTGTGATAACTACATGCCACATAGGAGATCCGATGGATAATAACATGGATCGAGGGTACACAAAATTTACAATAAGTACACATCATGTCATAAAATTATTCTATAAGGATTCATGGGGCAGAGCCTTAATAGATATAGAGAGATCTCTTCTATCTTCCATCTTGATTCCATGTGATACATTCCTACACTTTTCCATTTTGAATATAATTTCATCCTAGTTTTTCACATTTCATTCAATTCCAAAGTTATGGATCTTGCATTCATCATCAAATTATTTTCCTTTCTATGCACTTAAATTTCTATCCGGATTTCTATCTCAAGTAACTATTTATGTTTAATTCAATAATGCTTGATTTCTCATTGGCATCATAGATTATCTTTTTCATAAATCTATTAATCTTTCTTTAGAGAGTTTATTTTATTGTTCCGCTATCACTAATGTGTAAATAAATTTCATAGGAGTATGGAATAATCTCGATGTATCAACATAATTAAATAGATCTTTTTATTTGAACATGGAATTCCTAATTGAATTAGTAACTGGGATACGACCCCCCAATCTATCCAAATTTCCTGAATCTAGTAGACCATTGGAAAAAAACAAATAAAAATATCCTAATTGGAGTATAATAAGCTATGACCACTGGCATAAGAGTATTTTTTCCTAGAAATAAAGATTTAATTAACCTCGTTTTTCACTACCTGCTAACCACAAAGTAAGAGCTTCATAAGATAGACTAGGACGCAAAGCCCAATGTCAACTGGGGTCCCTTTTTAACATCAATGATTAAGACATATTATCTATCCAACCATAATAATAAAATAAATCTTTCACCCAGATACTCAACATGATCCCTTCTACTTGTTTATCATTTAATGTCATCCAAATATATAACATAGTCCAAACTCTTGAACAAAAGACACTAAGAAATGACTCGATTATATGTTTAGAAACCAGATCCTCTCAATTTTTAAAAATAATAATCATTATTAAATCGAACCCATAATCCCACTAAAATAAGTCATATTAGTTGGTGAATGTTTGGGAAAAATTATAAATTCAAATTTGATTCATGTCGGAAAATGTGATGACACCACCGTGCAATGCCAATAAATAATCAAATTGAAATTAGTTCTACGTAATTGAATTTAATTCAAATATATGAAACCAAATAAATCAATTTTTGTTTAATAAATATTATCCATGATTATGGAACCACATAAAATTCTTACAGAAACACAAATCACATAATGTAATCCACCAAAAAGAAAAAAGACAAAAAAATATAGAAGAGCTAAACCTAGTGAAAATATTGAATAATAAAGGGAAAAGATCCACATGTCTATGAATGATCTATGAAACCCCATGTAGAGAAATAGAATGAGATTAAGAGAAATGGAGAATTCTTAACTCGTGTGTCACACAAAAATGTAAATAATGATAAGACTTCGATTAAGAGGACTGTAATGGGTTTTGTGGATCAAAAAACTCATGGGGAATGCTCTTGGATCGAGAGAAATGAAATCTATAACTATGAAAAAGGTAAATTATCTTTTCTTCCATTCTAAAAAAACCATCGACACATTAATGGATGTGTAAATAAATACCCTTTGTTTAATTGAAATGACTAAAATTTTCTAATAATATCATTGGGTTTTTATGACAACTTATTTATTATCACTAGATTTCATACGTTGTTGAACTATATTAAACCTAATATAAATCCTCAATAGACAATAGAATTAAAATATTTTAATATTGAGAATTAAAAAAATAATTGACTTCACAATTAAAAGTATCCTTCTAATTCATTCTCTTCCCTACATAGGTAACAAAAAAGGAATTCCATAAAATGTTTATAATGTAGAAGTTAGAAGAATAGTGATATGATACATCCACACCAAAAAGAAAAATATTGTCCCTAAAGAGTATGAAAATTTTCAACAAATTAAATGAATGAGGCCATTTCTCTATCAGCCGTGTATCAACATCCCATATCTCATGACAATTAGAACATTGAATCCATAACACAAGAACAATTGTTATTTCCCATATATAATGTTTGTAGGATTTAGAATCATCTATCCTGACTTGTCATTCAGTCAGGGATAAATCATGATCAACTTTATGATCACTCAAACTCAACACATGAGATATATTAGATAGATAATTTGGTAGAAGAGATACATGGACAACATTTTGGTTCAATGTATTCTTTGGTGGGTTTGCTAAATGGTACGAATCTTTTCCAACATGTGAAACAACATCAAAATGTCCCACAAAAGTTGTTGCGAAATGACCAATCCACCAAAGTCACTGATAAACAGCGCAAGGTGGAACATTTAAGAATTCATGGTAACCGAAATATTTTTACAATGTAATATATCAATAAAAAACATAAAAATTATACATTCTTTGTACCATGAACATTTTCTGATGAATTAATTGAATCACTGATGTCATCCCTTGAACCTATATTAGTGAAATCAAGTTATTTTACCCCATCACCAACCATCATAATTAATATCTACAATGATAAACATATAAAGCATAAAAATTATCCATTATAATCATAGAATTGTAACTTTTGAAATAAGAAATTCATTCATCCCCATGACATCATCTCATGCTCTAGCATTGTTGAGAACACAAGTGTGAGACATAATCTAACCAATTTGTATAGATTGTTCTATCCAGCCATCCGACTATAGATGATATGCCACACTCAAATGGACATGAGATCCCAGTGACTCCTAGAGGCCTCTCCAAAAGTGGGAAGTGAAATAAAGATCCTTATCAGAAAATATGGAATAAGGGACTCTGTATAATTGAAAAATATCTTACAGAATGAGATTTACCAACTCCTAAATACTGATTATATCACTAATGGGTATAAATTGTGAAAATATAGTCTTATAATTGATTATAAACCATACCAGATTCTTATTTCTCTAGTACTTTAGAAACCGTATCACAAATTCCATAGATATATGGTCTGACTTCCATGTATGGACTATAAGAGGATTAAGTAAACTCGAAGGTTTGTGGTGCTCAACCATTACCTATTGGGATGTATAACAATGAGAAAAACATATAAATTATTTTTCTCATTCATGTCCCCTTGAATCAACACCACATCTCATAGAACATCTCCATGGTTACTGGTTTCAATGGGCACTATGAGTAATGAATATCCACCATACTATCTTTCCTTAACACTAATAAATAAACAATGTGAATCTAATTTCATAGAATTCCCTCTTTATAGAAATGACAGTCTGTAATGATATCCCCACCATAATTACAGTCTTTAAATCTCCATAACTCATCATCAATATACTATTCGAGAAGAATCAATTAAAGAATAGTGGATTTAAATAAATAACAATAGCCCATGTGACATCAATAACTCATTACCGAGCTAAAATATGAAACTCTAAAAATAGATCAATAATTTTCACGCTGATATGAATATTACAACATGGGATATGATGGATGAATCCTTCTCAATGAATCATCAATAAAATTAACTTACCTATTGATATATGCGATTTTAATGTTGAAATATTGTAGGCATTCCACCAAACACCTATGGAAGTGATTAAAATATTTTTTGGAGATGATATAACAATATAATTTTTGATCTGAAAACAATGTAAAAGATTCTCTGATAATGTAATAATTTAAATGTTTAATTATTCACATCATAGCATCAAAATTACGGTTATGGGTAAGATAATTTCACTACCATGTCATTATGTGATAGGATCAATAAGCAACAATAGGATCACCATTCATAAGAATGTAGCCCAAACCTGAACCCAATTCATCACAGAAGACCACATAGCAGAACCCGAGCTTTAGAAGAGTTAACACTAGTGCGGTAGTCAAATGATGTTTCATCTCCAAAAATGAATTCTATCATTTGTCACCCCAAATGAACATTACTCCAAAATGAGTCAATGTAATTATGGGATAATCCCTCTTCGTGAAATTCATAATGAATAGTTGGCAATATCCATCTAGAACCTAGAAGCTCTAAATTTCAAAAATAGATATCATTTTTTTTTGATAAAATTAATCACCATGTTATCATGCCACATGTACCAAATATTTCACTTCCCAAATCCAGATGTCACATTTCAAAATCATGTTAAATTTTCAATGATTTTATAGAAACAGAGTACTATTCTCAAATGATGCACAAGATCCTCCTCAATATTTGAGAAATTTTGGGCTCCATCCATTAATACCACAAAAAATATATCTAGATAATTGTGGGAAAAAATATTCATTAATTCCATTTATCATTTTTTAGAATTGGTTAGATATAAATCATTTACATGGTACTCACAATTTTCGTAGAATATCAAGAATGTAATTTTTTTAATTTCATATTCTTTTATTCCAAACTGATTGTAACCAGATCGATGTTCAATCCTCAAGAACCACATTCACGTTTCCATAGATAAACCATATAATATATCTATGAAATTTTATATTTTTTATTTACTATAGCATAAATTTTATTTCTGTAATCTAAACCTAATAGAAGTGAACTATCCGCCTTCTTAGAAAAGAGAATCAGCACCACCAAATGTGACACTCTTGGGTGCATGAAGCCTTTCCCAACAAGATATTCCAAATAATCCTTCATATCTTTTTTTAATCTAGAATCATGTGATAAGTTGTCATATATACTTGTTGAGTTCCATGATATAATTCATTGAGAACAGAAACACCCTTTCTGATGTCAAACCAAATAATTCAAAATGAAAATATATCAGGAAACTAGACAATCACTTGAGGTAGATAACAACTCAATGATTCTTGCCTTAGTTAAAAAGAGAAAATAGAAATCACATTCCCTATACAAGGAAAACAGTCTATACTTTCTCGAAAATGGTTCCCATTCACCTTGAATGAGATAGATCACAGTAATAGGTGTAGTAATGGATACCCTTCAATGTTAGAACTAATTCAGAAATTGATTTCTAATGATCAAATCCTTACCAAATATGATGTCATGTTTTTCATATTTGTAACAAGAAAACACCAACAAATATAAATATATTATCGAGAGAAAACATATATGAGGATACAAAGATCCTTCTCTTTCATCATCTAAAGGTGTTTAGTTACATCGATGGAATAATGTAAAATCTCCATAAGATGATTTATAAGATAAAAAATATTTTATTAAATAAATGAAAGACACTGATCTGTATAATATATAATGATGGTGCCTTTTAAAAAAAATTGACCATACAAACATTCACATGTGACTCTTTTACTATGTGAAGATGCTTCACCTTGAATGATTGTGGCTAGAACCATTTTTTACATGATGCATCTGATATCCCCATTGTATTAAAAGGAACTGATGATCATGTTTATGTATAATGATTTGAATATATTCTATAGAACATCTTTAAGTAATCCAAACATCTATAGGAGCCACAATTATTTGGTTTATCAGTGAAAACCTATGTAGAATGTACTCGCTAAACACCATGATAGAAAATAATAGGATATATTCCAGGCACTACAGGTGGATTGTAATTTTCCTACATTCTATATGTAATATTAGAATCATCATGATTCTGATTTAATTTAAAGGAACCCATGGTTCCACTAGAGGAGAAGGAAACTCCTGATAACCCTGACTTTCTGTCCAGTTCAACTTTGAGCATTATATTTCTATCCAGTACAATACTATAAGAAGGAATCTTCATTAATATAAAGAAATGAATATAATGTCAATGTCCTAACTTGAACCTTTTAGTCTTTATATTCTATTTTGATACAATAGCAGGATCAAATTGTACTAGCTTATAAAAATGGTATATATACTATGTCCTGGTCCTATCTACCATCTAATGATTGAAAAAATACTTATGATTGGCTAACACCATTGAATATTGAGTGAACTGGTTATTGAAAAGTCCATTGATGTCCTTGAACTATAATCCTATTATTTATTCTCCATATCCATGGTGTGCCACCATATACGGATCATTCATTCTATCAGAAATGTGACACAATTGATCTAGATTTTATTAGTTCTCTCAAATAACCCAAAAACCCACTTGATCCCACTAAACCATTACTCATCATCTTGAGGATAATTTTTGACCTTGACTGTTGGTGTATTCTCATGGTGGAACTCTTGCGAATTGTTCATAAGATCACCCATTTAATGTTCTAAATATGGAGCCTAAACATGGCCTACTGATAGAGCCTGTAACATAGCATTGAAAACATGCATAATCAACTATAATAGATTTAGGTACAGAATATAATATCCTTACTAACGTTTTATAGCGGCATCCTCTTGGATCAAATTCAGATGTCTTTTTTGAGGCATGACTCTACAACACATCATCATAAAACAAGGAAGACATAATACGATTCCTAACATTTGTTATCAAGGGAAAATTAATCCTAACAGATGGAAAACAAGTTTTGGATTTCAATATATCCAAATTGAACGAATGGAAAACACAATAACTATTACTTAAAATACATTTCCCAAACTAACACTTGTGACATAAGGATCATTGTAGTGATATCTGGAAAGGCACACAATTGTAACTATCACCTCTCTGCCAACATATATAAAAATATACATACTGATTTCAATATAAGAATCTCAAACTTGATCCACTGATACAACATAGTCACGAACTAGCCCGAGTGCCCTAGTAACCCGATAATTATGTCAGTCCTGACACACCTAGAAGGTCATTCCCAGTCCTTATGGGTTGGTGACTGCCACAAGGAATCATAAAAAAATTAATGTGGGAATTAATCATTCAATAAAATTTCAGATAACATATAAAAATATAGTTTTCATTTTTGAAAAACTACACTGGGAGAAGTGTAGAACATGAAAAAAGTTATAATACATTCTAGAGAACAACCAAAATGCACCAAAAAACTGAAAGAACACCCCTAGAACTAGTTAATGAAACACTCCATATAAAATAAATTGTATAAAGACAACCTAGGGAAAATATTAAACAAAACGTGGATTAGTGCAATAAGTCCCTAGGGGATTTATCAAAACCCAAAGTGAGAAAGAAAGATAGAAAAAGGGATCGTGATAATTCTTACCAGATGAGTCACACAACAACCAAAAAATTTATCAATTTTTTTCTAGATGACTCAATATAGGATTGAGTGCTCCAAAAATGCATTGGGTTTTCTCTTGGGACGATAGAAAATAAATCTGGAATGGTATGAAATAATATTCATCCAAGAACCTATTTAAAAACAACATTCCTAACACTACACTATGTGTAACCCAAATACACATCATCTAATTGATAAATAAAAACAAAATTTGGTAAACACATATACTTTTTATAAAAATAATATTTATAATCATTATAATTATCATGTCATGAAATCATAATACACATTGTGTAAAAACCTAGAAAACTGGAAAACCATTTGGTTTTAATGTTAAAACACAAAAATCACTTACTTCACCATCATACATATCCCCCCATCTCCATCTCCTATATACCTAAAAATTTAAAAATGAAATATATTCAAATGATTATAAATTACCAATCATATGGATAATAGGATGTTTGAAAAAGATTTTAGATATACAAAATTGAAGGAGGATGAATTCCATGAAACACTTTCTAAGGTTGTCTGAATACCTCCTTCAACATGATTCTGTTTCCTTTGGAATTCTAGAGGTCCATATCCCATGGAAATCAACACAATGTAGGCTAGTCCCAATGTAGAAAATATCAAGATCATGGGCTATACTGGTCCCTTACAAATGGCATCAGAGCAGGTGTCCATTCGATGTTCCAATGAGTATAATGAGTAATTTTAGAGGGAAGATTATGGAAATACAACATTAGAGGATGAGGATCATAAATAATACTTTTATAATGTTTTATAGATACATCTCCTATCATGTGATGATTACCTATGGGATACCATAGGTCCAGAACCCAGGGAATGTAAAACCATGGGGGCTCGAGCAAAATTGGACAATATTGTGATTATTAGTTGGACTGGGCCATTATAAACACCATGAAACCTTTTATTATTTTAAAGCAAACTCTAACAATCTATTTAAAAACACATGGAATTCAACCACATTAATATCCTATAAAACATGGTTAATAATATTATTCCAATTAATCAAATCGTATAATAACTTTTGGATATTAAAATAAGAATCACGTATATTCATAAATTATCAAAATAGTGCGTTTATAACAATCCACTAATCATTGTCATAGACATTAATGGAAACAAAGAAAAAATATTTTTCAATGTCGGTTGATCTATTATGAATTAATTCAAAAATGTGTCACGAAAAATAGTGAACACTCAACCATTTTTGAACAAAACACTATAATCTGTAACTGCAATACCCTCACAATATAACTTACATAACACCCTACCCATTCCTTGAAAAATTGTATAAGGTTTTTCTGGAAACATAAGTGGTAAGATATATGTGATAAATAGATAAGGGTAAGGATGATTGATACTACATGAGTGATTAATAGAGATAATCATAAATAAATAATGGGAGGGGAGACATCAAATGACGATGGGAGAGAGAGATAAAACTAATATCTAGATTCCAAGGTTTTCTATGAATGGAGAACAAAAAATTAGAAAATAACTAAAAATTTAGTGTTAATAATAGTTAATTTCACTCAACATAATGAAATCAATAAAAAAATTAGGGCTTCATGTGTTTCCGTACAATGTCCCAATTTTGTTTATGGGTCACTTTTTTTTAAAAACCAACTCATATGGCTTTGTTTCAAGGATTCTATCAAACAAGTAATAAATGTGGATGTCACCCTCATGTAATGGGGATCCAAATATTTTTCCCATGGAAGTCATGTGATTTATTCAATACAATTAACATCATATATAGGATATCTATTAAAATTAAAAATAAACTAGAAATGACCACACTCTATTGACCTCCCATTGTTTCTACCAGATCATCCACCCAAACCATTACATTGACATTAATTTCAATAATTTATTGTATTTGAAACTATACTATTTAAAAGGTACAATTATCATGAAATAATAACATGTCATATCATGAAATATCAATATTGGAATGTTAGTGTAACTTTTTTCCCATCCATGCCACTTTCTTTCTTCATAAATCCATTTATATCGTTAAAAACAAGGGATAAAATGAAATCTATTGTAGCTAGAAAAGTGGTGGGGGTCTAGGTAAAGTTTAAAATGATTCATGTCACACCCATATTCATAATTATAGATATTTATTTTTTTTATATTTTTATTTTAATAAACCCCTATGTCCCCTCTATGCCCCCCAAATTTTTTCTGACATTTTGAGTGGTTTTGAGGGGAGAATAGAGGGTGCATGATTTTTCCCAACCATGCACACAAACTATGATCCTATGTCCATGTCATTAAATGTTTTTTCAAATTACTAGTTTTCAGTCATGGGATTTATCTTAACTCTCCCCTTTCATCCTACATTCTAACTTTTTATCCAATTCATCCCCCAAAGCCTCTCAAACCCTCATTTTAGCTCTATTTTGAAGGTGGTGAGGTGGAGAAGCATCACTCAATCTCACGTGAGTGTCTCTCCATCATAGTTCCTCCAATTTTCATTAAGGTTCATCAAATTTCATTGAAGTACCAAATGACCAGAAGCTTGGGATTAAAACATAGGTTTTATAAATGGGTTCTCTTGGTCTAATATTTTGATTTTATTCTTAATCTATAATCATTGATGTGCGGAAGTGGTGCGAATGAATTCTCGCACAAAGTATTCAAGGTTTTAACCATTTTGGCAGTTGATTCCATTTTTATTCAACCCTTGTGAGTTATCATTCTCTGTTTATATTATTTTCATGTTTATCTCATTTTATTATTGCTGAAAAAATTGGTTTTAGTTGTATTTGTAATGAAAATTAATTTTACGTTCCCTTTTTATATGGAATTGGGGTTTTTCATAGGAATATATTATTGGTTCATTTGGGTATTCCCATTAATTATTTACATTATTTAAATGAAAATTATTAGGGATGAGAATCTTGTTTTTAATGATTATTCCCTTTGTTAGTTTCTGTGAAAGATATTATTAAAGGTGTTTGTGAAGCATAGGGACTTAAAGTGTAATGTTTGTGTGAAAATGGGGGTTTTAAAAGGTATAACTTCATGGATCATATTGAACTACACCATAGTGATTTTTTGGTTTAAATTAAGTGTGTTGGGATTAAATTTGTGTTTTTGTGACTTTTAATTGTGCACATGGTTTAAAAATTGGTGATTTCAAGGAGTTTGGGTGCAAAATAAAGCCACATATTGAGAAGTTGTTTTATTGCAAAATAAAGATGTTTTTTTGTGTGTTTTAAGAGGTATAATGTGTTTATAGATACTTTATTTGTTCTAAGGGACCATTAATATAGTTTTTATAATCCATGAGATTTATGAAGAATATAGAAATTGTTTGACCACAATGGGGAAGGCCTCAGTCACATGGTGGGTGGATATGTACTAGTACGCTAGTGATTCAGATGGGTTTTGTACTTGAATCACATAGAATTATGGATAACAATTAATCTAACTAAAATATGTGAATGATGTTTGGGTTCCCATGGGTTATTGTTATTTTCCCTACTAGTTGCTCTTGCATGGTAAATTATTGTGACATGGATATTATACACCGATGTACGAGGTACATAGTGCCCGTGACTATCTAGTTTATATAGGGGTTCCTGTTTTTGTATCTCAATGGATATGTGGTATTTACCCTTTCCTAAGGGTGTCTATGTCAGTAAATTATAGTAGCTAACATGTATTAATTAATATTTTTCACATTATGAATGTTTTATTTGGAAATATGTTTACAATTAAATGTTATATTTCATTGAATTTATCACTGCTTTTCATTAATTGTAAAACTATGTGATTTTCACATTATATTGATTAACCTTTGGTATATTTGGAAGGAATCATATTTTTATTCGGCTCAAACCCATCTTACACACCTAGGGTTTAAGTATACTTTGTAATTTTTGTATCAGGTAAAGTAAAATCCATAGGTGATGGCGGTTCATGTTGTTAGTCCCCTCCTACAACGTGATGTTGTGGAGATGGCTCGAGGATGATGACCCCTTGTCAAGTGTAGTATTTGGGGAAGGATTTATGATGTTTTTTGTTTATGTGTGTTCCACATTAATTTCATGTAATAACAGGTATTTAGTTCTGTATTTTTCTTAATTCTTGTTTGACATGAAAATTTTAGATTCAAATTATTGATTATAGTTAATGTTTTATGACTTCATACTCGGGTAAATCGTTTCCAAAATTAATTTATTAAAACAAGGGAACTTGTTCAATCCCATGGGGATAGGACAGGAACATTGGGTCTTTTAATGGGATGGATTTAGTTCTGGTATTAGTAGCATCTAGATTCAGTTCATGACAGTTCATGGGAAATGGAAGCCCCTCTCACACTCAATACTTTAAAATAATGTGAATGGATCATAAAAAACTAATATACATATAAAAGAATAAACATAGTCATATCCATCTAGAATAGAGGTATAAAATGGAGGAGACATAATATAGGGATCAACATATTTTAGATATCTTTTTAGTTGGTTAAAATTATTGATTACCACTCAAAGGAATAACAATAAATGGGCATTACTAGAAAACCAAAATATTTTAAATATATCTAATAGATCAAATCAAAATTTGAAAATTCAACCCTATAAAAATTCAAAAATATACCCACACAAAATGTAGAATATATGATATCAAAATATGAAGGTAACCCAACACCCACACAACCCATTTCATTAAAATGGAATGATACAACTTAATTGAAATATTCCTTAACCTGAATACATAATGGCTTCCAGTATGGACTATTTTAATTTTATTTGAGGGGTTATATATAAATTATTACATGGGTAATTGTTTCATGGTAATACTAAAATTATATATAATAAAATACTCCAATGAGTAATCAAAACAAGTAAAAAATATAAAATAGTTATAAATAATACACACCAATTGCTCACCCATATCCAATCAACGGAATATAACTATAGTAGAAGTATTTCATGTGTATATAAAGAGGAATTAACCAAAAAAATTAATTAACATAACAAAATTTATAAATAAATCATAAATGGGATGCCTAAGAATCAAATGTTAATAGATGTAATAACATCTATACATTCTGAGTCAATGATCACTAATTACCAAAATAACCAATTACCCAAAAGAAACCCTTAATTTGTACCTAAAAAGTTTTCCATATTCATTATAATCATTACCTATCATCCATAAGACCATGGACATTATAGAAAATTGAATTTTGAATTTTGAAGACATAAGGACAACATATTTTAGGTCCCCCACTATATCCATTAAAATCAAAAACCCAATTACCATGAAAGGAAACACTATGAATAAATGAGTGTGCACATAGAGGATCACCATTGAAAACAAACCATTTGATATTTCTCAAAACCAATCTAAGAGGCACAACTATATAACATAAAAAATAAATTTAATCCTTTTATATTTCATGATAATGCAAAATAAAATAATATCGATACATGCAATTTTGTAAAAACATTAAAACATGCATCATTGAGAAATTCTAAATTCCATTATATAAGAATCCAATCTCAATGGAATTGAAAAATAAATTAAAATGAAATAATTAAATGAAAAAAAAACCTAAACCATTTACATCATTTTAAATTACATAACGATTTTATAAATATATTTTCCATTGATCAAAAACTAATTTAATAGGATTTGAAAATTAAACTCATATAATTTCAAAACAACTAAATTATTTACTGAAACCTACCATCATTTAAGAAAATACTCATTTTGAAAAAAATATTAAAAAATACATCCTGAAATAATTCATTTCTAAAAAGATTAAAATTAAATAAATTTTTTCTTTCTAGGAAATATTAAAACATGGTTTCAAAAAAACAATGTATTTTACAAAATATTATTTTCATTTCAAAACTAAAATATCCAAAAAGTGAAATGAAAATCGAATCCACATTTAATGTGTTTCATAATAATAAACATTCATTTCTCCACCAAGATTTTTGGAAATCAGATAATTTTATAAAAAATCAATTTTTATTCCGAATGATTTTTCCAATGACCTCAAATAAATTAAAATATGAAACAAATTGAATTAATACTCTCATAAGACACCCTGGGTATACTTGAACCAAATTTAAGAACAATTCAAGTCAATTTGAAAATCATGTGATATTAAAAAAAAGGATAACTATAGTATTTCTGATTGTTCAACCTCATGGGTCGTCCAACAATGATTAATCCATGGAAAAATTCAATGCATGGTCCCAAAAACATCATTAAGGTGTACAAAAGTTTATCTAGGAAATGCTGTTGAACTATGTATCTCTAGTTTTCCACCCATTTTCAAGCCAAAATCATCAAAGAGACACATAAAATAACATTAACACTAATTAGGGATTAAAATAACACATAATTTAATCATGATAAATTAATAATAAAAATAATTAATGTTTGAAACCCATACTACGGATGGTAAATGAAGGCTCAATACTAGAAAGAGCTTCTGACACACTCCTTGCTCCCACATCTATTGTTTTGTCTATATTCTTAACCATTGTACTCAAATGCATATCACAAATGACAAGAATGTTCCATTTACAAGATAGGGATTTATGAAACCTCATGGATAAAACTATTTTGGAATGAACAAACATAATAAAAACTAGATACATCACTGGACATGGCTCCACACAAGGCTTAAAGAACATTATTAGTCACCTATAGCAGGAAACTACATCCTAGGTAACTTAAATAAAAACATGTGAATTATTGGGCCTTATAAATAAAATTATGCATCCATGATATCACTATGAAATATATTATGACCCATCAATACATTTTATATCCTCTAATCAGCATATAAAGATGAAATATCATATACAACAACTGAATCAGATCCTAAGGATGTAATATAAAAAAAATACCATTCCCAACATCATAAATATAAAATGAATAAAAAAAGATAGCATAGAAATAAAATAACAAATTGAATGATTTGGATCTATATGATTGTTACATATTCTCTCTAATATAAGAGGAGAATAAATCATGATTCAACTCACAATCCCCTCATCACCTTTGTGTCATCACCATCAATTTTCGAAAAAATGGATTTATTGTGATGGGCAAGTGGACCTTCAAAAATACTCCATTCATCAGGATTATGTTTGAAAAAATTTTTCTTTAATTTAACATATAAGATAATTAAAATGTATCGATAGATGGAAATGATTCGTTTCAATAATAACATCGGCATTGGTTTTAGCCATATGGAGGGAATAATTTTGTAAGTCAAGGATCCCTATCGGACATAAATACTCTTCATGTCAGGGTTATTTTCTTTGGGGATAGATATCCCAATATCAAAGAAGACTTCAAAAATAAATTATTCAAGATGGGAACCATCCAAAATATCATTTTTGTCTCGTAATAATTTATCTTTTGTGGGTATTTTTTACGAACGAAATCATACCAATCACAAATAATATGTTAGCAGAACACTATTTTTGATTAAATGTGGAACAATTATGTTTGCTAATTTGGACCGCCATTATTTATGTATGGTTCTATTATTGGAGTATTCCATTAGAAATATTTTTTTGAGGAATGCAATAACATAAAAAAACACCATTCAATACTAATATAACCTATATATATAACCATATATAATTTTTTCAAATTAGATCCACTCTCATATCCTCTATTCTCTTATCATATCCTGTATTATTCTCTCATTGATTTCATCAATTAAATTGTTTAAATTTTTATAAACTTGTAATCTTTTTATAATCATTAAGAATCAAATTCATTGTATTTATATTAACATTCCATAATTATTATTGTTTATTTTTTATTAGAGATAAATGAAAAAAAATTACAATTTATTTTTGTAATATTTGTTAATTAATAATAAATAGATATAATTAGTTATAATTAGATATAATATGTTACAACGAAATGTAATTACTAACAATTAATAGTCAATATTTTTAATTGAAAGATAATTATTACTAATAAATGAAATTGTGTAAAAATTAATAAATCTTATTTGTAATTAATTTTAATTTATTATAATCAGTAATAATTAACTATAAATAGTAAATATGTTTTTATTATGTTAGTTTCTAATTACTAATAATAAATATTAATAAAAAAAATTATACATAATTAGAAAAAAAAATTGTAAATAATAATAATTAGCATTTTCTATCTATAATTATTGATAATTAATGAACATTCATGATAATTATTAATAAATTGTATCGTCATGAAAAAATAGTTTTAATTACCAATATTTTTATAATCAGTAGTAAATTATAAATAATTTGTAATAATATGAAATAATTATTAAAAATTAACAAAAACTAGTAATAGTGGTTTATTTTTCATTTAAAAACAATCACGCTTATAGAGGAAGCCAAATATCAAATAATTCCTGCAGAGACGAAAAGGTCATTGTCGCCACATATGTTAAAAACATTCCTTTAGTCATCTAGTAAAAGGGTTCCTAGAAAAATTGATTCCACATTAATGCAATTTAAAGTAATAGTGGTTTATTAAACACCATATAAAATAAGGTGGTGTATATTATCAATGTATGCCTGAATGAAAGGTGATTCAGACAAACTCCCTGACAAAGTTCATTTTTCCAATAAAATAGATCAATTATGTGTATTCACTATATGTACACAAAATTAATGAATACATACATGGTTGGACATAAAAATATATTTCGTACATAATCATAGCACGACATAATAAAAAATTAAATATTAACCCAAAGAATAGAAATTTGGTTAAGAAGTTCCCTTACCCCTTGAGAAACACATGAATTAAAATCATTATGGAATAAAATTTAACCGATCATTAAATATCATTAGAATATACTAATTAAGGATATATATATTAAAAATGATTTTATATACACATTATAGGATAATATATTTGAATAAGAATAAGATATGTCTCAATGAATGGAGATATAGATGAAATCCCTAACCTTGAGTGCAACTCATCATGTATGTCCCTTGTTCATCCTAAATTATAAACATAAGTAAATTTATACATTATTAAGAAATTATTTTCATGTTTATAATATATTTAATATAATTTATTACCATGATATAACAATCATATATTTATTTTTGTTAATATCTGTCATTTTGTCACAGATCGGTTCAAAAGTAAAAAATGAACATGTTAGAATTACAAATTTTCCTTTTGTTTATAAGTCAATTATCTCAAGAATCATATAAATGAATTTAATATCATATATATATCTTATATATATATATGTGTTTATATACAGTATATATGTATTTATAATAGTCCATAAAATCTGAATATACGAAATGAAATTCACTATTAATGGAGACTATAAGCCGTACGTACACAGGAACATTACTTTCATTTCATTTTCATCTTTAATGGAATAAAAAATAAATGATACATAGGTGTATTATAATACTAATATAATATCATATTTTATATACATTACATAGGTTCATTAACAGAATCTTTTGTACATTCCATGTATGGCCTGAATGATTTATATCACATTGTGGGGGTGGTACTCTACATTCCCTCAAATGAAATTATATAATTTACACCTCAGGAATATAAAAAATGTATATTTGGAAATAAAAAGTACTGAATAAAAGAGAAAATTTAAATATAATATATTTAATATATTATTAAATTTCCATCATGTTGGCTACCATGAGAGGTTGTAGGGGAAAATCGTACAATCATCGTTTCGTGAGGCAGCAGTTCGCCGTACACAGAAACACTACGATTGTATCAATTAGATAGAGGTTTGTGTAAGTGTAGTTTATATTTATTTAATAAAAATTCCAATTATAATTTTGATACTTGTGTTTTTATGTAATAAAATAATAATAGTATATTAGGGGTGGAGAAATAAAATAATGGAATGGAATTATAGAGATGACGCTACCAATTAAAACCTGTAACTCCCATCGAATTGAGCAAAAAAGATTTCTTGATTTATTTAATTCCTTATGTAAGGATTCTTGGAGGATTATAAAGTTGTTGGGATATTTTTTGTCATATTTTGTATGATCCAAAGGTCTTTAGTGGTGTGATTATTTTTGTATTGGGGATTCCCTTTTATAAATGGGAGGAGGGTCACATTATGAAGGTAATGAAATCGTATTTCGTTATAAAATTATTTTCGGTTTCAAATGGTCTCATTATAATTTACTTCAGTGAAAAAACAATTTTGTTTTTCAAAACTCAAAAACCATAGTTTTTAGAGAAGTCTATTTCGAATATTTATCATTATCTTTTATATTTAACCAATTGTTAACTAATTTGACTCCTACCATGTCTTCTTGTATATTCATACAATATGGTTAATATTTTTACTGTAAGATGAAAATAGAACCTCAAGTGGTTCATTAATAAAATTTTAAGCATTTTCTGTGTCATTTTTCTAGCTCATATTTTTTGAGGACTATTATATTATAGCATAATAATGTAATTAAAAAAACTCAATTACGTCATTTATTTTACTATTCGTATCACAACTTTTTATAAATCAATAAAAAATTAATTCATTCAAGAAAATTATTTGATTAAAATATTACAAGTCATAATAATTAATAAAATAATTTGATGGCATTAAAAGTATTAAAATTAATTTATTTTAATATTTATAATCTGATTTATGTAAATAATTCATTAATAATGTAATCAATACATCATCTGTGTGTCATAAATAAATTTATTTATTTGATGTCAGAAAATAATAAATAAAATTCCGTGATGTAGAAAATATTTTATTCATTCTAATTATTATTTATAGTGAGAATGATAACTTATATAACCCCATATAATAATTTCTTTACTACTAGATACATTTTTATGTTATATTTTTCTTGACATTAAATTAAATCTAATAAAATATCATTTCTACATCCATGTGGCTCTATGGGGTCCCAAAATAGACCAACAGATTACCCTAGTCCGAAATATCTTATTCAATATGATTACGACATGTGCTAGGTTAGTTTAATAATATTATAATATTATTTTTTTACTATTATTTTCACATTTAATATTTTAACAATGGTAAATAAAATAATTACTAAAGTTATTATTCATTATGTCAAAAAATTAATAGTACCTATTTACACAATTTGGACCTCCTAATTAAAATATGGAATATATTTCTCCAAATTTAAAAATCATTATTGGAAAAAAATAAATTTACAATTTATTAGCATTGTTAAAACCAAAAGACACATTTTCATGAAATAATAACTATCAAAAGATTGAAATGTGTTTATGACTAATTTAAATTGAAATTACTTTCAATGAACATAATTGGATTAAATAATAAACACATAATACATCTTTACATTAAAAAAATTAAATGTACTATATAACAGTATAAATAAAATCGATGAAAATGTAGTTTTGAATTAAAATGGAGTATTTTTTCACTATTTAATAGAAAATGAACATTATCAGAAAAATCTAAAAAATTCATCCAATGTATAATTTAATGTCCATATTTATAGAAGAATTTAATTATTCCAAATTTAACCTATAAAATTGTGAAAATCAACATTTAAAAAGGGTATTCAATCAATAGTTTTTAAAACGACCTTTTAAAAATATTAGAGCATTTCAAGTATAAATCTATTTCATTCTTATTTTAAGAATGTAAAATATATTTGATTAATAAAAAAAATTTAACAAACAAATGTATTTAAAATTTAGTTATGTCAATTAATTCTCACCAATATAATGTCTTTGTGTTAACTACCATTGAAAATGATAATAATATTATAGAATTATTTTTCAATATAACTCACTATTTTGTATGACGTAACATTTAAATGAAATTCGTTATTGCGTTTTGAGTAAGTTATCATAAAAGGTGATCTATTTAACATGAAATTAATATCTAATTGATAAATATTAATATATATGAAAAAAATTATTCTATAAATTCCAAGGTCGTTACATCCTTCCCCCTTTTGGATATTTTCCCCACATAATTTTAAAATTGGCCTCAGAAACATCATTGAAAATAACAAATCAAAAAAAGTGTAAATAAAAGTATCACTATAAAATAAAGTTAAGTATAAATGGAAAAATGACATAAAAATACAAGGTTTACTTATTTATATGCATGGATGTGGAATGAAAACTAACTATCAACTTCTGATGGAGAGTGATATAAAACATGATCTAGAAAATGTTTACCACTGGAAAATCACAAACACATGATAGATTAAATAGTCATAGATAACACAGTAGTAATAGTAAACAAACAATATTTTTTAATAACCATTGCATAATATTGTGTAATTTATTTTGGAAATTGTATATGAACATAAGGAAACATACATAATTGTCATGTCGATTTTTATCCATTACCCAATAAATACAACAAACACATCTTTTATCCAAACGATGAGTATTGAAGATTACTTAGTCAAATAAAAAGTCATATAATAATCTTCTAGAGAATCACAAAATCCACAAATGATGAACTATATAATTCCCATATCATTTGACAGTAACAAAATCAAAAAGAGTTATATCTGGATTAGATAATCCCCAAATGGATAATCCATTATAAAATGATATACTACTCTTCATCTCCAAAATTAAACAATCAATACCAAATTCTCAATAATGACCCTACAATAAACATTTGTCTTTTTAAATCATCAACAAGATCTAATTAATGATTGAATCCCAAAACACATATGAATTGGATCACATAGTTATCCACCAAAAATCATTAGATTTATCCAAATAATATCAACTACTCATAATGTATCATACTTAAAAGTAATTATCCTAATAACATGTTCTATAAGATAGGTTTTTCATTTACATAAATAAAAAAAATAAATATTCGTCCATAATAAAAAAATAGATTTATCTAAAATTAATATTCATCCATTACTCGTCAAATAAAATCCCATAGTATTCTATTTGTCATAGGAATATAGTATTCCAAAAAGAGAGAATGTCTTCAAAAATAACATTTATAAAATAATCAAAATATAAATTTCTTATACTAAGGATATCCACTTGAAAAAAAGAAGTTCCAAAATCAAAATATTCATTATCTATAAAATCATTTAACTAAAAAGAATATGTCATGATAACCAGGGGATTCTTGTAGGTTAGTGGTAGGAGATTAATCACAGTCGCACATAGGTTGTGGGATCAATTCCCAAATATTTTCCGACATGATTTGTTGTCACATGGTCAACAAGTTTTCCTTTTTAACAAATATACAGAATTTTATATATTACAAAAAATGAAATAAATTCCTCAAAATAACAATAAGATATTTTAAAATAAATTGTTATCTCTTACCTCTCATTTGCATCCCAAAAAGTAATAACATGATATTGCCTTAAATTAAAGGATCATATAATCCCAAATATTTTTTTATAATCATATCCACAAAAGAGAAGATAATTACTCCTAAAATAGAATTTTCACCAAACAATCATCTGGGGTACACTTAAAATAGAAAATTATTCCAATGTAATCAAATTAACAAAAGATCATTAATACATTTAAACATTCCATTTCTATGATATCTAACATAACTCTTGATTTCCTAAAATGTAGACATCTCTATCATAGAACATTATTCATTATCCTTTTCCCTTGTTCTTCCATATTTTTATTTCATATTTAATTCCTATAAAAAGAATCATCCATAATGTAAAAATATTGATGTAATGTCAAAACATGAGAAAATAAATTATTCATACTATTCATAGGTAATTTTATGTTTCCTTATCTTCAATTGGAATGGAATTAGGTATTGGTAAGAAAATGTATATATGGTCCTTCGGATATCATTCCAAGAACTTCTTCGTCGGACATCTATTTGTATAATGACCATGCACGCCGCATTTAAAACATTCCATTGATCTCTTCGAATGAAATCCAACCCCTTTCTTGGAGTCAACTTAATGCTTCCTTTTTCAATGGTAGGATATTGCATTATGACATTCATTACCACATTTATAACATCTTATTGTTTCTCGGGGGAATTTTCCTATGTGTTTCATTCCACATCCTTGACAAATAGGTTTTTTAATATTCATAATGTTATGATTATTAAATGAACATCCCTAGGGATTCGTTTCCCACATATGTGATGACTTAGAAAAATCTCCAAGGATGGGGTGGTCAATCATGGCACCAAATTTTTGGTTATAAATAACCACAATAGTTATCATTATAGAACACATTTCATTTGGTTTCTTATTAAGAAAACCACCATAAGTTCCTTCGCATCCATTGATTCATTGGTGCCTTCTAGATCCATGAATTTACTAAAACAAAAAAGAATAGTATGAGCATATCAGTAAAATCATCATATACTATCAAATGAGGAGGGAAAACACTAAGATATTCTTATTCATGTTATCTTAAAAATTAAATTTATTCAAAATAACAATGAATATTTCTAATATTATAACTACTGTAGTTTTATAATACATGTCACTTATGCTTAAATAACACTGTAACATCTAAGGTTATATAAAATTACCTATAATACCAACTATAAGGCAACATCATTAAACATTTATTATTCTTGAGATAATTCAATAATTTGACTTTAATTAAAATCAACTAACATTCTGGGTTTAGAAATTTTTATAATTTGGTCATAAATTATACATAACAATAGGAATAATACTACTAGACATATCTACTTACAATCCATTTTTTAATAAACTAATAACTCTTTAAAACAAAACATGACATCGTTTCATGTGTTTAAAAGAAAATGTTTTCCTTGATTTTATCCTTGACTATATTCTTCCTTATGTCTTGTGAAAAAAATTTCAAAACATGGGATGAACATAAAATACTCAGCATGGGATACATAATGAATGAAAATTGTTAGTCTATGGATAACTGAAAATCCATGAATACTTTAAAAAAATTAATAATTTTCACCATAAATAAGTAGTAAATATTCTTCATTTAATATAAGATGCTTACATACACTTGTTGTAACCAAAATATTACCATAATTCCCATATAATGAAAAAATATAGCATATAATGGTACATTGGGATATAATCATACTTAAATGGAAAAACCATATGGTCTAATTCCACAAATATCACTAAATAGAATAAACATACAACTGAGTTTCCATTCACAATGCATCAGAGGTTATAATGTAACCATGCATCTTTGGATTATCAAAGAACCACTGATAATTTGGTCTATCACATAACTACATTTCATTGTTTTATCATGTATACACCCATCAAATGACCAAGTACCATAAAATAATCGTAACATAAAAAATATTTAAAATACCAAAATATTACAAATAAGATTTTATTTGTCATCATGCGAAATAATTTCATGATATTTAAATATTCCGTAAATTTCAAAAAACATTTTCAATACAAAAATAATTATAAAAGTATATGGTATTTAGATTCCATTTAAAAACACTAAGAAATGTAGAATAATTAAAATATCAAATAATTCTTATTGTGACTGAAAGGTTATTGTCGCTGCATAGGTTAAAAAATTCCTTTTGTCGATTAAAATAATGTTTCTTAGAAAAATGGCTCCCATGAAGTTTAATTACAAATCAAAGGGTTTTATTGTAAACCATATAATATAAGGAGGTTTATATTATCAAATAATGCCTCTATGAATATAGATTTATAAGAATTCCCTTACAAAGATCATTTTGAAAATAAAATTGATCGATTATATTTAATCAATAGAATTAAATATAATTAAATTATAAATACAATATAATAAATCATGATTTATTGCTTAAATAATCATAGATAGACATAATCAAAAAGTATAGGATTAACCCAATTAATATAAATTGGTTTTAGAAGTTCCATTACCGCATGAGAAACACTTGAATAAAACTCATTAAGGAATAAAATTAAATAGAACATTATATATCCTGAGAATATATTAATTAATGATATAAATATTAAATAGGGTTCTATATACACATTATAGGACTATAGATGTGAATCACTACAAGATATTCCCCAATGAAAAAATATTGAGATGAAATCCCATACATTGAGTCTAATTCATCACGTATGTTCCTTGTTCTTACTCAATAATAAGAATATGTTAATTTATAAATTTTAAATATCATTTTTCATTTTTATTATTACTTTTATATAACTTATTACGTTGATATAACAATAATATAAATTTTCATGTTCATATCGGTTATTTTGTCGAGGTTAGGTACTTGAGTGACAATTGAACATGTTATAATTATGAATTATCCATTATGTCAAAAGTATTGTATATCCATAATTCTATTCCTGATTTAATATCACATACATCTAGTGTATGTTATTTAGATCTAGTATATTTCTATTATAAATTTTCTATAACATCAGATGATACGAAATAGAATGCAGCGTTCATGGAGACGGTAAGTCGTTCGTACGCATGCACACAAATTTCATTTAGTTTTCATATTTAATGGAATGAAAACTGAATTATACATTTTTATATTACAATTATAATTAATATCATATTTTATATATGTTACTTATGTTAATTAAGTCCATCCTTTATACATTCAGTGTTTGGAATGAACGAGTCATATCAGTTTGAGGGTGCGGTAGTCCGCACTTCACTAATAAAATTATCTTATTTACATATCATGAAATGAAAAAAGGTATATATTATAATAAAAATTATAGAATAATATAAAAATATAAATATAATATATATCAAGTAAAAATATATTTCCATTTTAAGGGACACCATGAGTGATGTTAGGGTAAATCAAACAATCATCGTTTTGTGGGACAATAAATCGTTGTACATAGAAACATAATATTTTTGACATTTAGATGGAGCTGTGGTTAAGGGTAGTTTGAAACAATAGAAAAAAAATAATAGTATGTTTAAGATAGTGGTGTTGATATGTAATCAAATAATAAGAATATAACAGGGGGTAGAAAAGTAAAATAATAGAAAGGAACTCTAGAGAGGATGCTACCTCATAAAATAGGTAAGTCCCTTGGACTTTAGCCAAAAGGGATTCTTTAATTTCTTTATTCCTAAGGAAAGGATTATAGATGTAATATAGGGATGTTTGGAGCTTATTTTTTATTTATTTTAATGAGACAAGGGGCATGAGAGGCGTCATTAAATGGGTATAGGTGATTACATTTAATAAGATGTAGGATGGGCACTTTATGAAGGACTTGAAATATTATTTTATTATAAAGTGATTTTCTGTTTCAAATGGTCCCATAGTATTTGTTATAATATCTCATTTATATCAATTTTCTAGTATTCATATTATGCCTTTTTAAAAATCCATAACAAGATGATTCATTGGAAAAAATATTAATAAATAAAATATAACAAGCCATAATCATCCAAAAAATTATTTTATTCAATAAAAAGTTTAAAGAAAATATATTTTAATATATATTATCTCTTATATTTAAATAATTCATTAATATGGTAATCACTTTATCATCATTATTTCATAACTAAATTTATTTATATGATGTCTAAAAATTAAAAATAAAATAAAATGATTTATAAAATCATTTTATCTTTATAATTACTATTTAAAGAAGAAAATATAAATTATATAACCCCTTATAAATACGTTTTACTAAAAGATCCACGTTTATGATACATTTTTAATTACTTTAAATTAAATCTTATAAAATGTCATTTTCACATCCATGTGGTTGTGTGGGGTCCCAAAATCTAACCAAGGATTCCCAAGGTCTGAATTATCTCATCTATGAGCATTAGGATAATAGTTATGGTAGTTTAATGTTATTATAATATTATTTGTTTTACCCTTATTTATCAGATTTACCATTTATCATTAGTAAATAAAACAATTACTAATGTTAATTTTCAACATGTATAATAATAAAGGTATCCTATTTACACAATTAGGACATATTGATATTAAATATGGAATCCATTTATCTAAATTCAATACACAGAGTTGGCAGAAATTAATTAAAATTCATTCCCAATGTCAAAACCTAATGACAGGTTTTTAAGAAGTAATAACTATCAACATATTTAAATGTGTTTATGTCCAATTTAAAAGTAATATTTCCTTTAGTAACCATAATTGGATTATATTATAAAATAAAAATCCAACAATACTATAAAACCAATAAAAATTAAAATCTATCTATATAAATATATTAGATAAAATGTTGTTTTGAATTAAAATGTAGTATTTTTCATTATTCATTAAAAATGTTTTTTATAAAAAAATCCAAATTTTCATCCAAAGAAAATAATTATTTCTCAAATACGTAGAAGTATATTATGTCATTATATATTAGAAATAAAAGTGAAAAAATTTTTTTATTAAAAAATGGATCTCCTGCAAATGTGGTAAATGGACATTTTAAAAATATTATATTACATAATGCTTAAAATCGGATTCATTACTATTATAAGACTCTAATATTTATTGGATATATATAAAAACATTTTTCAAATATGTGTAATAATAATCTAGTTATTTCTTTTCATTCCCTTTAATATAAGGACTGGGCGTTGACAACCAATAAAAATTAGAACAATAATATTGTATTATTTTTTCTATCTTACTCAATGTTCCATGAAATGTAGGATTTCAATGAAAACAGTTGTTTCATGTTTATTACGTTATCAAAAAATTTGATATCAATAAACTAAAATTAATATAATTTTCATTAATATTAATATATATGTATTTGTATAATTTCATAAATACCTAGGTTGTTATAATGACAGTAAAATAGAGGCTTTCCATTGATACCCTTTGTAGGATCGCACTATATATGAAGATAGCTAAATACATGTGGTGGTGATTAGTGTAATTAAAATAATTAATTTTAAATCTCAATAGCTTTTTTTATATGGTAAATAAAATATTTATCAAAAGCCTATTATTTATTTAAATGATTGTCATACATGGACATAGTTTTAGATAAAAAGGTATCATAATCAAATACATTAAAATATGTCTTCAATGGATTGGGACGAGAAAATTATTTTACCTAAACAGTGTAAACAATCATATTTTGTATTATATTAGAACGTAGTCAGAGATTAATTGTATTTACGTTATAAAATGATTTAATAAAATTATATAAATAAAGATTCAAAAACTAAATAGTCATGATACTTCAAAATAATACAAAAATCATTTTAGTCAAAACTTTTATGATATATTCAATTAATAGAATAATATCATAATAATAATTATTATGATAAACAAAATAAAAATTGAAAGTTTAATATAAAAGGAATCACTATATATTCCATTTTGAAGAATTGAAATATTATTAATTAGAAAATTAATATAAATGAATACCATTATTGTAAACCGATGACCAGGATAACTAATAAACCATAGATAATGATCCCTTGTTTTATAATTACAAGAATCCATGTTTTTCTCTTTATAGAGAAACCCCGCACTATGGTGATTGGGCTATCTCACTCTCCAAATGAGCCTTCAATATGATGATCAACATCTTTATCTCATTATCCCTATGATCCATCGATATGATGATCCTTTTTTCATAGTATTCTAGTGTTCCATCGATCAATATGATTATATATATCCCAATCCTCGTATCCTTTCAGTACCTAAATTCTATTCACACAACTTGAATCACAAATAAATTACAAAAACATTTTAAAAAATTATATAGTTACAATGTACCAGAAGATCACTCTTGTAATATTTAAATCCCACACACATTACTATTTATACAAAATAAATGATTATCACTACTCTCTATATAATTTTAAGGGTATGTTATTTATAAACATTCTACCCAAAGTTTTTTTATCTACCAATGATCTAATTTTTCCATGTTTTTCATGATTTCATGGACACCTTGCACTACAAAAATCATATTATAATAGAATTTACAATATCATTTTTATGAAGACACTTTGCAGTGCAGAATGTATTTTATTCTAATACAATATTGTTGTAATGACCTATAATTTCTGTTGGTTCAATAGTGACGACATCTGTACCAGAATCATATGTGGGATCGACAACACTGATATTGTTCTAGGATCTTACGTGGGTTCGATATAGGGGATGATTTTGTGGGTACAACTAATCATCTCTACCAATCTACATGAGTAGTATACCTATGTGAGATTAGTCTTGTCTATCAACCATTATCATTTTGGTAATTGACTTTACTTCCTTTTTGGACTGGGTTGTGCTTGGGCTTGAGAGAATGAGCCATAATATGATGGGAAACATTGATATATGTATGGGCATATACCTACGTAAGGTATTTTGATACTTCGTGATTGTATCTTACTTCTGTGGTTTATCCATAGTAGATTCTGGGAGACCTACGGGGGTCTCAGGGTCCCCTACTATGTATTGTTATACTCACCCCTACACGGGCTTCGCTCGAACCTTGTTGTGTTTTGTGCAGATGACGATCAGTAGTGATCGTGGTTGAGGGTGAAGGATGGGAGGCTTCTCGGTTCTAGACTAGACGAGACGTACCTCAGGGATGACTGCTCGATTTTTCTACCTACCCTTCATGTAGGATTCTTTGGTAGACGATTCAGGAGTTGTTTTCCTTTTTACTTGTACTTGTACGTGTTGTTCAGTTGGGATTGTATACTAGCCCACTTATATTCATCACACTTTTCTTTTCGATTTTATTACTTATTTCTTTTACTACTTTTGTTCACACAGGGTGTGTTATAGGTTTAAAGGCAATGCCTTCCCTTTTATCAAGAACTCACCTTTGGTGCTAGTCTTCAGCCCCTGGACTATGGGAGGCGAGGTTGGGGTAGTCATGACATGGCCCTTGAGGACGGGTGGCGACAAATTGGTATCAAAGGACTAGGTTCAACCGTATAACATAGGCTCCGATTCTTTTAAGTGGAAATAATATTAAGTGTTTCGGGCGTGGTTATCATTTTAGCGAAACCGGTGTATGTGTGTCGGCCGATGAATCCAAACACTAGGACTCTGACTTCTGATTTCTGACTCAGTGCATGAAAACATTGATTACGTGTGTGTTCCTTTTGAAATGTTTTCATCATAATAATTTTGTGTCAGCTCACCAGGTATACTGTTTTGACCGTGTATCACGTGTTTCTTTTCAAAATGGCCCCACAAATTCAGTCATCTAGGTTTCCGAGTTTTGAATGTGGTAATAGCCCACCAAGCGATGAGGCATCAATGCGGGGCCCCATCACAATGGAGGTACCAGCAGTACAACAACCTGTTGGGCCACCGATCCCACCGGCTATAGCAGCAGATAGTGCACTCCATTTGAGTGTGTTTCACGAGTTCCAACGCAAGAGGACGCCCAGGTTCCTGGGAGAGATGGACCCACATGCAGCTGAGGATTGGCTGGAGGCTGTCATGAGAGTCTTCATATTGGTAGGGACACCAACTGACCTAATGGTGATCCATTCACTGAGTATCCTGTATGAATTAGCAGGCTGATGGTGGATCCAGATGCTCAAGGTGCATGGCGAGGCAACACTTCTCTGGACAGACTTCGAGAGACTGTTCCGTGCGAAGTTTGGTCCAACCACCATTCATGCGGTGCAGATTCAAGTGTTACATCATCTATAGTAGGGAAACATGACAGTAGCATAGTACTCAGTGAGGTTCACCGACATCTTGCCCTACTCTATAGCTATGGTGCAAGACCCATTCTTCAGGGACCAGTCCTTCGAGTAGGGACTCGAGCTTGAGGATACGACTTCAATGGTCTCCCTCAACATCACGACGAAGGCGTGGGTGCTAGAGAGAGCCCTTCTTGTGGAGAGGTTTCTAGCTGAGAAGTCACCAGCAGCGAGACCCACCACATGGCTTCACGTAGCAGAGTCTTCTACAGCTGGTAGTAGAAAAATGTTTTAGAGGTCCAAGCGGACCATTCCACCAGGTGGGAGACCCCAGGATACATGTTCGGTTGTGTGGGGCACACGAAACACAACCAGTCATACGAAGGACATGTAGTGCTATGCATGTAGCAGGCATGGTCACATGGCTTGTGACTACACGAACCACCTTGCAGATGAGAAACTGTCAGTAGAGGGACCTCCCAGGCAGAGGAAGAAGTTAGACTATGGTGGTCTTCTGGGAGCAGGCAGATGTGGCAGAGGAGCTGTACGAATAGCGAGTGGTGGATGACATTTCAGGGCCCTACCACCACCACCACCAGGAGGACCACCCCAACCACATGGAGCTAGAGGACAGAGGCGTGATCTACTACATGCAACCGAGGCCAATGAAAACAGAGCACCTGACATGATTCAAGGTACTATCTGTGTCTACAAAACCCTTTCTGTAGTACTTATAGACACATTTGTCAGTCATTCTTTTATTTCCACTACCCTCATTCGTATCACAGAGACTCTAATAGAGTTGTTGGCTTGATCCTTATGACTAGAGACTCCTACAGGAGTAGACTCGACGAATATGCACCGATGCCGTTAGTTTTAGCATTCTCTTGGAGGTGAGAGATTCGGCTGGGATATCCTCGTAGCAGCGTCGAGGCCTTACGACATAATTTTGGGTATGGGCTGGTTATCCACAGTTCATTCTCAGATTGATTATATTAGACGCAAACTGCGGTGTGTCTGTACGGATGGGACCAGGTTCACCTTCACTGGTGAGAATGGAGCTTTTGCAGCGCAGGATGTACTTACATAGAGGAGGGGGAAGCCGATCCCACATTAGTTTTCTAGCCTCATTCTCAGACCGGTTGATGTGCAGAGTCCGAGTTTTCCTATTGTGGTGCATTAGTACGTGGATTCTATACCAGACGATGTTCTAGGACTACCTCCTCGCAGATAGATGGAATTCTATATTGACTTGAACCATGGGATGACACCAATAACTACTCCAGCATATCGGTTGGCTCCCACTGATCTTTGTGAGATGCGGGAACAATTGGAGGACTTCCAGGGGAAGGGATTTATCCAATCTAGTGTTTCACCCTGGGAATCACCGATTTTGTTAACCCAGAAGGCGAATGGGAGAATGCGAATATGTGTTGATGACCGTCGCCTGAACCAGGTGACCATGATGAATAAGTACCCACTCAAAGGGATTGAAAAAATCTCTGATCCGCTAAAGGGAGCGTGATGGTTCTCGAAGATAGACCATTGGTCAGGCTATCACCAGCTCAGAGTTCGAGAAGAGGATGTGCAGAAGATGACCTTTAGGTGTCGGTATGGCCACTATGAGTTCTTGTTTATGCCCTTAGATGTAACCGACGCACCATTAATGTTCATGAGTCTCATGAATTGGATCTTCTAGCCTTACCTCGCTCGCTTTTTCATAGTCTTCATCGACGAGATACTGATCTACTCGACTACTGAGGGGGAGCACACCTATCTTTTACTGGTAGTACTTGACACACTCTTAGAGAAGCAACATTATGGTAAGCTCTCGAAGTTCTATTTCTAGATCCGAGAGGTACACTTCTTGAGAAATGGCATCTCAGATGCTGGATTTGCAGTTGATCCAGCGATGATTGAGGCAGTACATACTTGGGAACCACCCATTAGTGTGATGAAAGCATAGAGTTTTCTTGGAATGGCTAGGTACCATGAGAGATTTTTCCCAAACTTCTCTAGAGTTTCGTCACCTCTTTCATCATTGATGAAGAATGGGAAACCCTTCTTGTTGTCAAATAGATACTAGTATAGATTTCAGGAGTTGAGGCAAAGGTTGACTAGTAACCCCATCTTGAGGATAACAGAGGAGGGCATTGGGTACGTAGTTTACTGAAATGCATCAGGGATCGGACATGGGTGTGTCCTGATGCAGGGGAAAGCAGTGATCACGTATGGTTCTTGGCAGTTGAGATAGCACGAGCAGAACTACTGACCCCATGACCTGGAGTTAGAGATAGTGGTCTTCGCCATGAAGTTGATGTGGAACTATTTGATGGTTGAGCATTTTACAGTCTACTCTAACCACCATAGTCGCATAAGGATGTGAACCTGAGATAGCAATGATGGATCTAGTTTTTCTAGAACTATGACTTTGAGATAGTCTATACTCATGGGAAAGAGATGGTTGTAGTAGATGCTCTCAGTAGGAGATCTGGCATTAAGATTTTTGGAGAGGCGATAGAGCAGCTGTCCGCGTTGCAGATATACTTTGTGGAAAGAGATGGAGCAGCCTTTCTACAGTCTCTCACAGTCACACCTCCACTTCACCATTGAATCAGGGTGGCACAATGTGGGGAAGTATATTGTGAGATGCGGTGTGCTCAGATATGCTCCGAGTAGGCACCTGATATATTTTTTAAGGGTGGGGAGTACGTTGTACTCTTCAGAGGATGTATCATGGTACCAGTTGAACTACAGGAGGAATTATTGAGGGAGTTCAACGCATATCTTTTAGAGGTATATCTATAAGTGGCGAATATGTATCTAGACCTCTTATGATAGCACTGGTGGCCAGTTTTGAAGAAGGAATTAGAAAAATTTGTCTCATAGTGCCTAACTTGTCAGCAAGTTAATGTGGAGCACTAGGTTATAGTAGGCTTGGTTCAGCCCTAAGTGGTCCCAGAGTGGAAGTGTGACAAGATATCCATGGATTTCATTACGGGAATTCCATGTACATCGAGAGGAAATGACTCTATCTGGGTGACTGGCGACCGACTCGCCATCTCAGCCCACTTCCTACCGATTAGAGAATAGGGTACAGTGGAGAGCCTGGGAAGCCTCTACGTACGGGTGATCGTACAACTTCATGGGGTTCCATCGACGATCGTCTCCTATAGAGATGCTTTTTTCCCTTCCCGGATATCGAAGGGGTTGTAATAATCATTCGGGATGCAGCTTCGCTTGATCCCTACATTCCATCCTCTGATGGATGGTCATACTAAGAGGACCATTCAAACTCTTGAGGACATGCACCATGCATGCATCTTTGACTTTGGTCATAGCTGGTGGGATCACGTACCCTTGGTGTAGTTTGAGTATAACAACATCTACCACTCTACCATCAGGATGGCACCTTACGAGGCACTGTACATACGACCTTGCAGATCACCTCTATGCAGGATTGACCCTGGGGAGTAATCACTTTTGGGACCAGAGATGATACAGGCTACGACGGAGAAGGTGCAGATCATCCAGGAGTGGATGAAGACTGCACAGAGTAGGTAGAAGTCTTATGATGATAAGAGATGGAGACAACTGGAGTTCAAGGATGGCAACCACGTCTTTTTACTGGTCTCGCCTCGATGTGGTATACGGAGATTTGGTTGAGGCATATAGATGTCTCCGAGATTCATCAGACCTTTTCAGGTCCTCAGCAGGGTAGGCGAGTTGTCTTACCACTTGGCTCTTCCACCTCAGTTGCACCAAGTGCATGACGCATTCCACGTATCTTAACTGAGGAGATACGTGCATGAACCATCCCACATCATCGACCATGGTGAGCTGGACATCGATGGAAGGGCGACATTCATGGAGGTTCCAGTGGAGATTGAGGATTGATAGAAGTAGGTCCTACATGGATGGTTGATTCCTCTGCTTCAAGTTCGCTGGCAGTACGGGAACCTCTAGGGGAGTACATGGGATTGAGAGTCTCAGATACAAGCTCAGTACCCCCATTTGTTTCTTTACTGTGAGGTGTAGCTAAGGGGGATGTAAAGCCCATAGGGGAGGAGAATTTAAAGACGCAGAATTTCTGTGGATTTTTTTTAAATACATGGGAATTTTTCTATTTTTTAGTTTCTGACAGCACCTAATTCTATAGACTAGTGTGCCCGGAATCAATTTAAGATTTTTTGTTTGGGTATGTTCAGTAAATGTATGTGCGGGATTTTATATCTATTGAACTTGTTCTTGGAATTGAAATCTGAGGGCGCCGTAGAACTCGTACCACCGGTATTCTCTTAAGGAGACCTTCACTGCAGTTGGGTTTTATCGAATTGGAAGTTAATTTTTGGGGATACGAATAATTAAATAAAAATATTTCTAACATAATTTTATTTGAGTGGTGGTTTAATAATCCAAGGGGAGGTTCGTGGTGGGGCCCACCCATGCAAACCCTCCCATGGGAGGATATTATGTGGTGGGCTCACATGAGCTCAAACCCCCTTAAACCCCCTTTAACCCCTTGAGTTCCCCTTAATTTGGGAAACTCTTGAACTACCTCATAATGGTTCCAACACACCTAAAAGATAATTAATGCCTTATTTAATTGTATTTTGAAATCTTTTGAATCCTTTCCACCCCATATAATTTAATGAGTTGTTTAATTTAATTAAACACAACTCATGTGTTTTGTGGTGCCAATAAATAACAGTCTCCTCCTCTATTATTTTTGGATTGGAGACTTGGTGGAGCATTTCCTCTCCAACTAAGAATGATATACTCTTAATGAATAACACTTGTGTCCAATGAGGAATAACGATTCCGTATCCTCCCTTTCCAACCGGGACAAGAAAGGGAATATGCCGCTCACAAAGAACATCGCCAACAATGACGTCATCTCCTACCAACTTCAATGGAACGACGCCACCTTCCCTTGACTCTGTCAATAGAACACTAATTACGTGGTCGGGGGATTAGATTATTTTAATGTATGAATTATTCGATCACCCCTCATCATTTATTTGGGTTCGATGATAGACACTCGTTATCACCTAATGCGGAGGGAACGAGGCAAACAAACACATCCCGACATCCCTCTGATTAGTCCTTGATTGGTTGTTGATGGTGGTGGAGGTTGAAGGGCATTGTGCTAACGCACCGCACTGGAGAAGTACCGCGGCCATGTGGGACACGCTCAATGGAAGAGGTGCAGCGCCATCGCGCCGCACTGGAGGATGGGGGCCGTGGCCATGTAGGATGTGGTGAACGAATATGGTGTGGTGCCTTCTCCTCACGCCATGGAATCCCCACGGCCAGGATGCCGCTCAACCGTGCTACCACGGCTGGGCAGCCCCACGGCCGGGTAGCCCCGACCCGGCATCCCCTTGGCCGAGCAGCCTCTCGGAAGGGCCACCACTACCGGGCTTCCCCACGGCCGGGCGACCCCTCAGCCGGGCCACGCCTCGGTCGGGCCTCCATGACCCGCCAGCCCCTCAGCCATGCTTCCACTACTGGGCCGCCTCTCGGCCGGGCGGACCGTCAGACCGACCGCTACGGCCAGGCCGCCCCTCTTCCGGGAAACCACGGCCGAGCCGCCACACGGATGGGCCGCCCCTCGGTCGGGCCACCTCGGTCATGCCACCCCTCAGGCGGGGCCACCGTCAGGCTTGTCCGCGCCGTTGGGTCGGGCCGCACCTTTAGGCCGGGCCGAGCACTTGGGTTGGGCCACACCCACGGACATAGTCGGACCTTCAAACCGGATCAGACCTCGGTTCAGACCAAGTCAGAATGGGTTGCTTCAACTAGGTCAGACCAGACCCGAACGTGCTATTATCACCTTTTCACCCTTTTTATGGGCTTCAGGTGTCCGATTGATGAACTGCTTGAGGGTATTTAATTATTGTAGTGAGGAGAATCCTTTGGCATAATCCACATGATATTCAGACACTGTTGGGGTACAGACAGTTTGGTTTGAGCCTAAAAACCAACTGGGCCCCTGGATGGAAATGCCAATAACTCACAAACCAGACATTTGATTAACGCGTTGTCTCTCGTGCTGTGTTCCTTATAATGATACAATGCTATGTAATACATCAAATTAATACATCATGGAATTTTATGTATAGAATTTTTCTCTAGGAGGGAACCCTCCTAGAATTGAGTGTGTTGTGTGCAGGAACCCTAGGGCTGGCTGTGATACTATACCGGGATCCTCCATGGGTTCAATAGTGACGATACGTTACCAGGATCCTTTGTGGGTTTGACAGCAATGACTTTTGTACTGCGATCCTCCGTGGGTTTGACATCGATGACTTATGTACAAATATCCTCATTGGGTTCGACAGGGGTGACTACTGTACCGGGATCCTCCGTGGGTTCGACAGAGGTGACTACTGTAACGGGATCCTCTGTGCGTTCGACAGTGAAGACTTCTGTACCAGGATCCTACGTGGGTTCATCAACAAATATACTATTCTAGGATTATAGGTGTGTTTGACAAAGGATAGGATTCAGTGGCTACAACAAATAATCTCTAACCCTCTATATGAGTAGTATACCTGTGTGAGATGAGTCTTTTCTTTCTACAATTATCATTATGGTGATTGACTTTACATTCTTTGTGGACTAGGTTATTCATGGCCTCAAGAGTATGTGTCATACTATGATGGGTAACTAAGTTATATGTATGGGAATATATGTAATTAAGGTTTGTTGATACTTCGTGATTGTATCTTACTTATGTGGTTTATCCTTAGTGGTTTCTGGGAGACCTACGAGGGTCTCAGGGTCCCCTACTAAGTATTGTTATCCTCACCCCTGTAGAGGCTTTTCCCGCACCTTATTGTGTTCTATGCAGACGACGGTTAGCATTGATCGAGGTTGTGGGTGACAGACGCGAGGCTGCTCGGAGCTGGACTGGATGGGGCGTACATCAGGGAAGAGTCTTCGAGTTCTGTACCTACCCTTCAAGTAGGATTCCCTAGTTGATGATCCAGTATCTATTCTTCTTTTTTACTTGTACTTGTATTTGTTGTTCATTTGGGTTTGTATACTAGCCTACGTAATTTCAGCACACTTTTCTTGTCAATTTATGTACTTGTTTCTTCTAATGCTTGTGTTTAGACTGGATGTGTTATAGGTTTAAAATCCATTCCTTCCCTTTTATAGGTGATTCGCCTTTGGTTCTAGTTTCCAGAACTTGGCATATGGGAGGCGGGCTAGTGGTAGTTATGGCACGGGCACCGAGGATGGGTCGTGACAATTGCTTTCCAATTTCAGATATTATCATTTAGTCAAACTGATATATTTCATTATATATGTAATTTTGATGATTTATATTATAGTGAATCCAAAGATTATAGACTCTTATATCCAGTCGAATTGTAATAACTTCTTTTACTATTATGAAAAGATAAAACATCCTAAATCTGATTTGATAAATATGATTCTGATCACTATCGAATATATACTCATTACAATGACTATATTGAATAAAGTAGGTTTTTATTAATGAATACATTGATATTTTTTCTATATATGGTAAATGATAAATGTTTTCTAAAGAAAATCATAAAAAACATTGGATATAAAAAAGTTAGTAATTACGTATTAATAATGAGTTTGTGATATCAAATACATTAATAATGGAAATGTAAAATGGAAAATTTTACGAAAAAATATCCCCCTTTATAGGAAGATGAATATAAAAGACATAAATAACAGAAAATAAAAACATTGAATAAACTAAGTCCATTATCTTTTAGATACATCATATTCATCAGTTTGAAATTAATACATATCTCTCCATGATTTTATAATACATTTTAATATAATACCGAATACGAATAACTCCCCCTTATAGGATAAGAACTTCCCCTAAGGATAATAAATTCTTTTTTAATTTTTTTAGTACTTGCATAAAACATTTCCCTATTTCTATTAAATTTTCCACCATTGTGATTTTTAAAGTATGAATGGGGTAGGGTATTTTAAAACTATAAAGGTGTTAGAGAAACAATTATAAAAAAATATAATGAATTATGTGATGATTAAAAAAATGAAAAACAATTAAACCAATCTGAATTAGTAAATGTTTAAACTATATTGAATGACATGAAGAATTTATTCATTAATTAAAAAGATTTTGATAAATAGTGATACAATAAGTGTATAGAGGAAAAAATCAATCATTGTTCGACATCAATGATCTCCAAGTGTCATCATCTTTTTTACTTCAATCCTCTTCCTGCATTGCAGTGAACTCCTCATGTGACTCAGTCAACTTTTTTTGATCTTCTAATCCTTACTATTGGATTATATGCTTCTAATCATTCATTTGAATTTATTTTCTCTTAATGTATTTAATAAAATTCAATATTTATGGTACTAACTTCCACATTACAAATTTGTGTCTTCTAATCTGATGCTAGAAATTTATCATTTTTCCATTACTGTCATTTAAATTTATAGAACGATTTCTAGTCTGATCATTGAATGATTAAAAACAATTACTCTTCCATACAAATTTTTTTTAATAAATATTAAGTTTTTGATAAATCATTCATGTCCTTCCATATCTCTTCAAAATTAGTATCATAATGCTTGAGATCATTTTTAACATATTGAGTGAACTTAATCATTTGAATAAAAGAATTTTTATGAATCAAATAAAAATCATAATTGGATTTGAACACATCTAGTATCTTGATCACATTTTAGGTTTTCAACATGTTGAATGAGATATTTAATGAAATCAACCATGAAGAATCTAACACCATGACGCTGGATTTGGGAAATAGTGAATTGTTCCATTATCCCTTTTCAACATCTGAAAAATAAAATATACACATTCTAAAGAAGTTCTCATGGATGAATCTGATTGATATTCTTTATGATCCCAAAGAGGATTAACACAACTAGTTTCTAATTATTATTGGATTTTATCACTTTTTCATTACATGTAATTGATTTTACCATTTTCTATTTAGATTTATTTCTATCTGAAATCTTAATATCATCAACATTATAACCTTTATAAAATTATTTTTTTTGTATGATTTGTTTTCATCCTTAATGGATGATTATTTTACTAAATGAATTGGGGGCGGTAGTTTTTCAATTAAGTTTCATATTTAAATATTTTTATGCTAATAAAGAATACTGTTTTGAGAAGTCTTGATGGTTCTTTAATGATTTATTTTCCTAACATATATCTTCTTTACCTTCTATAGGGTTTATGCTTCTTCTTAATTCATATCACCACCATATCATTCTTCATTTTATTAAATATACATATCTATTGGTTTGAAGATACTATCTTCTTCAAAAACATCACATTATTTTTATAGAAATTCAATATTAGGATCTCTTTCCTCCATTTGGTTAATAAAAACCTCATCAAGCTATCCTAATGATCTTAAATAACCATTACAAAATAGATCATTATATTTATTCACCACTAAAGCCTCCCCATTGCCTAAGAATATAGATATATCATCACGGAAAATTGATTTTTCTTTGAATGAAAAATTAGCATTTGGATTTTCTAAACTAATATTTTTATAGGTGTCCCCAACCCCTTTCATCATTGATTCTACTATCATATCATGTTGATGATTATTATTTTTATGTATTTCTCTTATGTATATTTCTTTATTTTTACAAAAAAAAATAATTTAAGCTTAATATTTTTATAGGTTTATTCTAATCGGGGGATCTCTTAATTTTCTTTCATTTGGTTTTCTCCTCCACATTGTGACTACATCTTTAGAGACATTATTTTTTTCATTTCTTTTGGATGTAAATATTAACAATTTCTCTTCATTAGAACGTTCTCAAATTCTATTGATTTTGAAGTTTATTCAGATTTAAATACAAAATAATTATTATTTTTTATGAACATAATTGATTTTGAATCAAATTATTACTTCATTCATTTTTTATTCATTAATTATAATAACAATCATTCGTCTAATATGATCTAAATTTAATACATGGAAGAAATGATTCATACGTTATTGAATCTACATGGTAATCAAATATGGAATCATTACAATCAATTACTATATTGATGGAGATATATTATTTTTGATTATTAATAGAACAAAACTAGAACAATTGATTCTACTAATATTAACCAAGTAATCTAAAATAGAGATATAATATATTTTTCAAAGTACATATTTCTCTCTTTCATCTAAATAGAAACTCCTTCATCCCAAGTTTTACTATTCTACAATAGGGATTGAGATGAGTGAAAATATTTGGTTCATCATTTGATACGTTTTTTAATAAATAAATTTAAATCTCACATTAATAAATATTCTCTTTGAATTTGGTAGTATATTAGATAGAAAGAAGGAATATCCTTCCGTTCAAATTCATAGGAAACACGAGGCTTCCCAATATGAAATTTTTTATATTTTCTCGTAGACTCTTATTGAGAACATCTCTCTTTACCATAATCAAAAGAAATTATAGAGGCATAATATTCTCCAATAATATCTTTTTAAATAAATCATAATCCAAATTAGCTTCTTCAAGAGATAACACTTTCCACATATGATTATTGATTATTTTACCTAGTTCTAAAGTATAATTTTCATACAAAACAATCTCAAAATATATTTACCTTAAGACATACCAATTGTTATAATCATTAATTTGTACCATCATATTTGGGATTGAAATATATGATTCAGATATGATGAAAAAGTAGACAAGGAATCTTAATTAATTACTTACTTTAAGGCATAATTATTTGGATAACCAATTTGGAAAAAATAGGGGTTTATATTGGTTATTTCTTGTTATGGATGTTCTCCCAAAGAGATATGATAAATTATATTGAATATAATTGATCTAACAGTTGAGAAAATATCTGAATGAACATTTTAAAAGAATTTGAATGCTTGACTTTATATGAAATTTATTTTTTATTTGGTGGATAGGTTGGTGAGACTGAAAACTCATTGATTTTCTGAGTAAAAAAAGGATTAAAGTAATTAATATTAAATTGTGTTAAAATGTAAATGAATGAATAATTCCACTCAGAGTAGAAAAATCAATATTATAAATTATCCTTTTTTGTAACTGATAATAAGAGAAAAAAATGAATACAATAATATTAAATGAATACTCGAATGTGTTAAATTTAAATAAAAAATGGATATTATAATGATAAATAAAAAATAGAATCAAATAAATTTAAATGAATAAAATTAGTACAATAAATTTAAATGAAAACTATATTCTAATAATTTTAAATGTAAATATCATATTATGAATGACTAAAATCCTTGTTAAAAAAATAATATGTGCCCCCCCATTTAATTGTAGTAAGATACGGTATGGAGATAATTTGTACAAGAAGATTATATGAATAAGTATTTTATTTTAATCATTCTGAGATTCTGATTAATGTATTCAAATAAATAAAATGATACTTATTATTAAAAAATATTTTCATGTTATTCTTTCATTTTGATAAATTGAAAAATGATATCTAGTTTTGTGTGTTACTCCTATGAATGGGATGCATCAAATCTATGTTATGTTTAATGGTAGTGATGTCAAGGGTTATTATATTTGTAAATGGATCTATAATTGTCATAGTGTATTTGAGTTTTAGTAGAACCCATTCCATAATCAGTGAGTTTGTGTTCAATCCCCAATACATGATCACAACGTATTCCGGCAATAACATATTTTACTTCATCCATGTAATATTATTCTTAGTGTTGTTTCTTAGAATACCAAGAAAAATAAGTATCTCTAATGAAATGAAAAGTTTCTTACATACTTTTCGTGTCAATTCTACAACAACTAATGTTATCTTCTAAAACCCTTTAAATTTCAAAACATTCTCGACTGGAATAGAAATGTCCAAAAACCATACATCCATTTATATAATGAAAATATAATTTATGTTCTTTTAAATGGGATTAATATGGAATTTTTTTACTTCTTTCACATTTGAATATTGAAAAAATTAGTTCTAGATTAAAAAATATTAGTAAAATAAGTCTTACCATCATACCTCTATACATTTTTTGATCAACTAGTTTCCCAAACTTGTCAATATCCAAAGTATTCGAGGTACCGATTAGTGTACTAATACATTTATTATGTTTATATAAAATCTTGTTATGATGATATTTTATACAGTTGTGATGAGATATATAAGAACCATATGGTTTTTTTGACATTTGGAAACCAATGAAACATGTTAAATCATCCAACATACTAATTTCAATCTCAGATTTTATATGATCAGAAAATGAACTTGTCAAATATTGTGGAGTTTATTAGAATATAATTTCGTCAAAGTAAATTTGAAAAATCATATTATTATTATTAAAATTAATTATAAAAATATTTTGATTTTACATTCCATTAAAATATTTTCTTGTATCAATAATCGAATCTGACTATCATTCGAAGCTCTACATACATATTTAATGCCATATAAAGCAATGGTAAGGTTAAAAACATAAAAAACATATTATCAAAAGTATGTGTTTTTTCTACAAAACACTTCATCATGTATAAAAATGATAATGAACAGGGATTTCACATCTATTTGAATACCATAGAAATTAAGGAATGCTATGAACGATAATAGAATATGAATAGATACATTTCTAGATATTGGAGTATATGTTTCGTCATAACATATTCCCTCTGGTTTGTTATATAATTTATCAAAAAAGTAATTATTTATTTATAATGATTTACATTTTTATGACATTTTATTTTCAAATCCCATATTACTCAAATTACTGATGTATCATTTAGTCTTTCAACCAAAGTCCAAACCTTGTTCTATTTGAATTCATTTAGCTCAAAATGTATTGACTCAATAAAATTTTCTTCCCTAAATCCTTAATCAGGATTGTTAGATTCAAATTGGGAAATAAATAAATGTGTCATAGTTCATTATAAAATCATGTCTATTAATAACTGGTTGATTCAAATCACCAATGATACTATCACATGGATGATTCCTATGAAACTACTAAAATTGATTTTATAAATCCAATACTTTAATATATGGTATAAAATCTTCCTGAGTAGACAATTTAGAAATAATTTCATGATTATTTTACTTATTAGAATAATATTCTAATAACGATTGAGGATCATTTTTTAATTCACATATTGAGGTGTTGGATGGGTTAGGATAAAAACAAAATTGTTATTTCAATCAAATATAACATGTTGTGTTTCCTCAATAGTAAAAGTTTAATTATTAAAAACATTATACGCCATATATGTAATTTAATAACATAAAAATATTCCTTCATTGGATTTGGGTAGTAATTGGAGTAATTTATCCTTTTTTATTCAATATAAATAATTTGCATCCTAAAAATCTAATGTAAGAAACTATTAGTTCTTAGACTATCCACTTGTACCAAAGATTATTATTAAAAATTGAGAAATTATAACATGATTTATAGTATAAGATGAAGTATTAATAGTATTATAACAAGAAGATTATCAATTGAGTATTCACTCAACACAGTTCTTTTCATTTCATGAAGAATATGATTTCTTCATTCAATAACACCATCTTCATAAATAGTTATTAGAGATGAAAATATATGTGTAATTAATTTTACTTTAAAAATTTTCAAATTTAGAATTTACCAATTCCCTATCATGATCAATATGAAGAGTTATCAACAGAAATGTTTTCTATTTTTTTCAATTTGGCTACTAATGATTTAGGATACAAAAAGGATTCATGTTTATTTTATATAAAAGATACTATTGTGTATCCTGTGTAAAAATAAAATAAAACAGATACATATTAATTACAGCCAATATTTCTAGTTACTATTATAAAAAATGATCCTTTTCTATTAACTGTAAATAATATGAAGTTTAAACTTCACTAATAGTTTTAATAGATGACTTCTATTTCTTAAAAATTTTATAGGGGTAAAAAATTAGAGGAATCAAATATACATCCCATTAGATCCTCAAAATGACTTTTCATAATTCATTTTTATATGATTCTAATGTAACTATGTGTAATCCATATATTATATAACCAAGATTAATCATCCTTTTTACTATTAGAATGTATCTCTACCTCATACGTTCTTCATTGTATATTGTGTATTCATTCTCATGGTAATAAGAAAAAACAATTAATTCGACCTTGGAATTATGTACAAAGCACTAATAATTGCAATAATTAATATAGTAAATCTCATCAAAAAAATAAATCTTGCACATAATTCTATTCTAAATACCATTGATAAATAAAACATTTGAAAGTAATGCTTTACCTAGAAGAAATATTTTACCAACACAAGTAATCTATCATTGAGAATTATCCCTAGGAGAAACTCTTCCAGCATTCATATTCATAATATTTTCAATTAAATATTTCTGTCTAGTAATGTGTTTGGAACAAACACTATCCATGTATAATGTGTTCTTGTTGTTAGAACGAGCATTTTTTTCTTAAAAACAAAAGAATTAGACTTTCAGAACCCAATCCTTATTGGATTTCGTTATTCAGCATGTAAGAAATATTCAATCCACATTTTCATTGAAAAATAGAATTTGTGGAAACCTTAATATTTAATTTTATTAATGGAAAAAGTAAATTTTTATTGTCCACCAATTTTATATTTAATAAAAAAATGTCATTTTTCATAACAAATAAATTTTTACTAAAAAATGGTTTTTTATAGTTATATCCAATTCTAGCACTATATTCCTAAGGACTTTTGTGTTTATAAATTTTATGAAATGTTTCATTATCTATGGTAAAGATTGATAACTTTTTATTTAGATTAGATTTTTGGGATTTTAATTTTATAACTAATTCATTAGCATAACTATCAGTAGTTTTGGAATTGAGATATTCAAAACAACTTTTTAAATTATTGATTACTGAAATGAATTTTCTAAAAATCATTTAAAATAATATCAATTTCATTATTTTATTTATCAATATTATTTTATTGATTTTTTATTTATTTTTTAAATAAGAATTCTGGTATAAGAATTCAGAAGATTTTCATCAGCCTTACAATGTATTGTTATAATTTTTATAGTTTTGATTTACAAAGTGATATTCAGATATAGAAAAATAATCAAAAGAATGTAATGTTTTATTATCACTACATGATGACGACATTTCATCCAAATATATAAAAATATATTCATTAGGTAAATATTCATTTAATGTAATATTTGTTATGGAATCAGTTGTCTGTACTATGGACAGAAAATCTTGATTTGGAATAGATACGCTAGTAAGAAGACCTGTATATACCTAATATAAACCTTTATTATCATAGTAATTGTATATGGAATCACCTCCACTAGCAATGAATGTGTCAGCATCTCTACGAAAATTATATCATTTATACTTATAAATATTTTTCCCATTCCTATCAAAATATAATTCATTCATATCATTACTTTTCAATGTGGGAATGTTAAGTAGAATATGTCCATCTCTACTGCAATGATACAAAATAAATTTAGAATATTTCTTTTCATTCCTCTATTTTCATACATTTCGTATAATGATATTAAAAATCATTTTTACCGAAAAATATAATTCCTCATTCGATCAAGATTATAAAAATAAATCCTATAATGATAATAATCACTTGAATTGATTTGAATAATAGAATTAGTTTTCTTTTTCAAATTTACATATTTATTAGGTGTCTAAGCTATTATTATATTTGAATTATTAGTAAAAGAAACTGCTTCATTATTTTTATTTAAATTCTCAAAATATCTGTTCATCCTACCCTAATATTTCAAAAGTGTTTAAATAAATAAGAAAGAGTGTGATTTTTTTCATCCATAAGCAATTTATTCATAATTTCACTCCAATAATAATAATTACATCCATAAAAAATTCACTGTGTATTTGGTTTGAGGTTAACTAGAGAAATGACATTGTTTCAATAAATCATTAAAACAAATAAAATTATAACATTCCATTACCCCCATTACATTAAAAATTATTTATAAATAAAATTAATAATAAATTTAAACAAGAATTAAATAGTTATAAAGATAAATGTATAAATTATATGAATAGTGGAAACCTCTATTGAAACAAAATGTAAGTATATGTAAAACTGAGGCTTGACTCTGATACTAGTTGTTGGATTGTACTGTATATAAATTTAGATAAATTAAAAAGGGAGTGAGTTCTATATTTGAAAATGTTCATTTTTAATCATAAAAAGAACATTGTTTAAAAATGATAAAAATCACACAATCATGCCTATTTAGTATTTAAAATGTAGGAATACTTGGCCACTTTGTTTGATAAGAAATGTATCATAATTAGTTTGATTATGAAATCTATTCCCCAGATCATAATGTTAAAATTATTCTACTTTAACATCATATATATTTTTTTCAGAAATTATTTGAAATATAATCCTAGTATAATATTATAATATTATTAAATTCTATAATCAGAGTAAAAAAAAAATTATTTGAATCAAAAAAATTGCGATATATAAAATTAATATAGAGAAAAATGTAAATATCAACTACTATGATATATTAGAATTTAAAAATTGTATCTTACTACAAATCAGTATGAAAAAGTAATACCTAATGAAATATAAATATAAAAGTATTCACCTAATATTACATGCAAGGGAAATAAAATACTTCTAATAAAACAATTAATACCAATGAATAAAATTATATAAACTTAAAAAATGGTCTTCCAATAAGCTAGGACAATGTTCACTTAATTTATATTTAATATAATGCATGTCTTTAAATTACCAATGAAATCTCTCTCAATGATGTTTAGTTTGTCTCACTATCCTAGTGAACCGTCAATATAATGATCATATTCTCTATCCCACAATCCCTGCAAGTCCACGATACGATGATTGTATATACTACATTATCCTCATTCTCCCTTGATCAATATGATGATTGGTGTCTATATCTATATAGCCTCAGAAGCCTTTAATTGTATACACATAATATGATACACAGATAAATTACAAAAAAACTCAAATGGTAACATGTATGAGGAAAAAGACGTTCACTCATGTATCTTCCACATATCTCACACACCAATATTTTATTAAATGAAATGATCAATAAATCTATCTATACCAATTGAATGTATTGGTATTTATTGGCATTCTACCATAGGTTATCTTGATCTTACAGTGCTCAAATTTTTCTGAGTTTTTCCAAAAGAAATAAACACCTTGCACAGAAATTGTCATATTATAATAGAATGCCTTGATCCATTTTTATGTAAATTATTTTTATTGTTTAATGTGTTCTATTCTAATAGAATATTATTTACTAAATTCCTAAATTAATCATTTTTCATTCCAATGGATTTCCATACATATGTCATTATGATTATTTTTATGAGTGTGAATCTAAGATTAATTGATTGTGTTATCTAATCTAATTAAAAGAACTTTTTTACTCTGAAGGCATTATATAAAATATTCAATCTGATTTGATAATAGTGAATCAGATCATTATTATATACACACTCATTATTATGACATTAATGAAAAAGTAGAATTTTATTCATGATTAATTTTTAAATATTTCTATATATTGTAAAAGATATATGATTTCTACAAATATATTCTAAAACTACTTTGGACATGAAAGAGTTAGAAATTAGATATACTTTAAATAGGGTGTTATATCCAATAAAAAAATAATGGGAATGTCCAAAGATACTTTTGACTCAATAATTATCAATAATAAATAGGTAAAATTAGTTTATAATTTATGAAAATTATTTTGTATTATTATTGAAGACTAAAAATTGTAGTAATTAATCGGAATGAGAATAAATTTGTGGTCACCATAAAAAATGTTGTTAATTAGTTAAAGACTGTGGTAGACAGTGGTAGTGAGGTATAATTAATCGTAGTCAATAAAAATTATTAGTGATTAGTAAAAATTAGTAAAAAATTATATGTAATTAGTATATAATTGATTTTATTAATTATAATTAGTAATAACGAGAATTAATTAACTGTTATAACCTGTAAATAATATTTTAACTATGAGAAATTTAGTGCTAATAAATAGTTAGAGGTAATTAAAAATGATTATTAATAATTATCAGCAATTAGGAAAAAATTTCCATTAGATGTAACTAGGAAAATTTTCTAGAAATTAAAAAATAATCAGTGGTGATTTGAAGTAATTAAAAATATTTAATGGAAATTAGTGGTAATTATAAATATTCAACAGTAATTATTGTAAATGAGAAAAAATAATAGTAATTAACATTATTGAAGGAAAAACGGGCATTAAGAAATATTAGTATTAAATTAAAAAATCAATCAAATAATAAGGTTAAATAAAAAACATTATTAAGTGTTAGAATAAATAAGTTAAAAAGAAATTATTAGTTGTAATTCTCAATAATAAGAAACAATTAGTCATAATTAGTCATAATTAAGAGAAAATTGAGGTAATTAGTGGTTAAAATTATCCATAATTAACCACAATTACAAATATTAGGTAATCCAAGGGGTGTGAGGGATGCATAAAGTGTTGTGGGATGAATGAGATGATTGAGTGAATGAATTATGGTGAGTCTCAGATCATAATATTTGAATAGTTGTTATTTATTTGAAAACTTTGTGTGAGGGAGGGAAAAGTATATTCATTGAATAATAATGACATGTTTAGTGAGTTTTCCCCTTATTAGATCAGTAATTCCTTGTGGTAAAATGGGTTTTACCGATAATCATAACTTTAATGCATAATTATTTGTAAAACATTTTTAAAAAAAATTATTTATGAAAAAATTGATGAAATCCACTAAGAGTGTCATTATTATCACTCATATATGATTCTTCTTTTATCACTGACATGTTTATCCAAGAATGTATCTACTCTAATAGGTCTTAACCTAGAATAAATAGAATTAATTTCCATTTGTGTTTTATTCATCCCCTCCTCTTCCTGATTCCCATGATTGAATCATGGAGTGGAGGTGATATAGAACAGTATGTAGTCAAATTATTATGATGAAAATGAATTAGGAACATTTAGAAGAGAGATAGACACCAGTAAATCGACATGTAAACTCCTAACATCCTTTCCTCAAAACAGACTGAATCCAGGTCCATTGGAATTAATTAACATCATTGTAAACTTTATCTCCACCACTCCAGACTTCCCTCATTCCCCATAAGCATCATTTTATTTCTTTTAATATATGTTATTGGTAATTTTTATATCAGAAAAAATTGTGTTAATTAGAAAACAATTAATGGTATTTAGATAGAATTGATAAAAATATTAAAAATTATGTAAATTGATTAAATTATAATTTTATGATATAATATAATCCTTATATGAGATTAATCATAAGTAATATTTAATTTTTTTGTTTTTTTAAGATAGAATGAGTACGTATATTACATTCTATATTATGTGATTATTACTGGATTAATAAATGTAGAAATTCTTACAAATTTTGTTATAAATCCTACATATATTGAGGGTGTTGAATCTTTTTTCCAATATAAAAATAAAAATAGATTTTTTATAAGGGAAAATTATGTATTAATTTTAGATATGTGATGTACGGATATTTAAAACATTTGATTGTGTTAGGGGCATATATTGCATTTTCGTTTTTCTAAAGATTATGTTTTTCAGAATCTGCATGCTGAATTATGTTCCAGTAAAATAATAATAATATTTTTCCAGATACAATATTGGTTTATAATATAGTATATTAAATTTTTAGTCCATTTTTTCAATAAAAATTAATGTTTTATGATATTAATTTAACTCCCAATTTAGAACCATATCAATTTAATGAGTTGTTGATGTCTGAAAAAGATTAATTATATCATGATTTATAGATAAGGGAAGATGAGAAGGAAAAAAAATTTAGGGATACTAATTCAGATAATGGAATGGCAAATAGTTATTTTCAATAGATATTCATATTTTTTAAATCATTATTACCTAAAGTATATGTGTTTCCAACAATATTCAATAACGGAAATAGGATAGTTCATTATTTGGGTCATGGTTATCTAATGATTCATTGTAGTTCAAATTATTTCATTTTATTTTATATTAAAAAATAGTCATTTGTATGTTTTTCAACATTTGGAAAATTGATGTACAAAAAGTATCATCAACAGATGTTTGGATTGGTTCTCGTTAATAAGTTTAGGAAGTTCATGTTTACAACCATATTACTAAATTTATTTATGTTTCAAAACACAAAGTCACTTGTTTCATGTATAATATCAAGTATTTCAACGAGTAAAATCATATTTATCCTTATGATGGTGATTAAGGGAACAATGTTTACTATGTATATCCATATATTTTCTTTCAAAATCTCAAAATGTGTAACTAGTTCATTATATTAATGGGTTTTGTCTATTAGGTTATTATGGAAGTCAATATTCTTATTTTCCATTATTTATAACTCTAGACAACATTACAATTGGATGTCGATGAATATTCAGTATATCTTATTATCATTATTCATTTTTGGAAAACCAAAAAATAATATTGAATATTATAAGAATCCATCGATTAATCAATATAATTTTTGGCTGGGTTATCTTATCAATACCAATGATGTTCATAAGAAATAAAAAATCCAATTGAAACCAGCATTAACAAGGATAGTCAGTGACTTCCTAAAAATGATCTAATTATAATGTTCGAAAAAACAATGTATAAAATCATGTTTGTACTATATAAATGATAGACTTGTGATTGTATTAATCAATGAGATTTTTTTTATTTTTAATAATACTTATTTATATTAAAAAACTTCTCTTAAGTAACATAATTTTTTTTATAAAATTTACATTTTAAATAGATGGAATCCTATTAATAATATCATATATTGATTCATAATCTATTGTCTATTAATTATATCATTTTTCATATTAAAAAAATACAAAATAATAATAGAAAATAATTTTGAAATTATATTTATAGGATTAAGTGAATTCTCTTTTCGAGAAATCTGACATTGGTATAATTTTATGGTCCGTGACATATTTGATATCAAGAATTTTATGACAGACTATTTTTATATTAAATTTTATAAAGTTTTTCACATACCTCGTAATACCAAATACAATGTAATGCTATGAGTATATCCTGCCAAAATATTCTGGTGACCCAAAAATGGTTTTAAAAAAAATGAATGATCACAAAATTAATTAATGAAATAAGAATCATTTAAACTTTCTAAAGAAAATCCATTAATTTTTTGTCTATGTATTGTGGATTTGATGATATTGGATGTCTATGTTACAAATGTGGCTATATATGTTAGAAATATTCCAATTACTAGATTATAATGTCATTATAGTAATGCAATAATTTAAATTTTTATATCAACATGATTTGAGGGATTATTTAATTCTTCTATTTGAGATATACTAAAAAATAACATATAATCACTAAGAAATTTTTATGGTTACAAATTAATTTTATTCACATAGTATAGTAGAATGATGATATTGTTTTAATTATAAATAATCTAGAAAAAAGTACAACAATTTAATTAAATCTAAGGTAACATTCAATATTTTATTTTTTAAATGATGAAATGTGTAGTGGAATGGTAGTGTTATAATGGATCAACCCATCTGTGAGATGCATGAAAAAAATGAAGAATTTTTTTTCAAAAAAAAATGTAATTTAAGGGTTATTTGTAGAATCTTATTTATAGGAATAAATAAGTTTCTTCTACTCCAATTATTTCTAACATGAATGTCCTTTAGAACATAAAATAATGGCTAAAATATGGGAAAATGATTAAAATGAAATGAATATTTAATTATCAATTTCTAATCATCTTGATGTTTAATTTTGTGGATTTCCCGAATGATGGATTTCTTATGTTTAACACCATAGATCACATATATATGTTTTTGTCAAATTTGAGTATAAGATACGATTTGTAATGGGAGTTTTAATATATCATATTTTTTCAATTTTCTAAAAGTAAGTTGATATTAATTTTTCTATAGACTATATGATGACCATATTAAGTTATTGTTTCAAAAAATGCCTCTTCTTCCATTAATGAAAAAAAATTATTTTTAATAAATATTGAGGAAAAAAATTTATATATTAACATACGAAATAAATATATTATTTATTATTTTGCCATGGGTATTTAAAATCTCCATGTGTCACAACATAATGATAAAATAGAATATTGTTTTTTTGAATTGAGTACCCCACCATTCAAAAATGGATAAACCTTATAATTTATATTTTTGGAAAGGATTTTTATTTTATAATTGTGAATATATTGTGTAAAAAATGATGTGTGTTTTATAAAGAATAGGATATCATTATAGATAATGTGAAATAAAATTTAACGGATTGACGATGAAATAATTGAACATTTTTTTTTTCTGAGATTGAATTATGTAAAAATGTCTGTAAACCATTAGTTTGATACTAATAGTGCTACATGTGTAAATTTATACTAATGAATCGTTGAAATTAAATATAATATCCTTCTCATAGAAGATAACTATTTTTTAATTCGCCTAATTCGTATTATGTTTACTCTAAAAATTATTATGCTACTTCAAGAGTGTTAGTTGACTGGTAGATAATTATAATAATGTAATCTTTTGAAAATTGTTTTATTGATAAGAATTTGGTTCTACAGATGAGAAATAAATTTTATTTCATCAATTAATATAATCAAATACATCCTGTCAATGTATAGATATGAATATCGATGATAAAACAACATAGTTACGGGTAGATGGTGATGATGATGTTGATAATGTAAAATATTATATTAAAATTACTAATGATTAAATTGTTAAAACTCCTATATATATTGATCACACTAAAGATCTAGATAATGATATTTACACAATTTTATACTAATATGTTGATAAAGATGACTAATGACACAATTACATGTTGTTTATAGTATTTATTAGTTTATATTATATTAATTTTTAATTATTTGTTGGCATCATTATTTTATGGATTTCGATACCTAGTGATATTTTTGATGTGTTGTACTATATCATTCAGGATTTTATGCTTTCTCGTGATGTGCCATATGCATCATTATTAGGCCCACATGTTGTAGGTAGGTCGTCGTTAAATTTTAGGGGTTGTGGTATTCTCTGACTATTGATTCCTAACCATATTCTTGAGAGTCAACTACATATTGATTTTGATCCATGCAAGAAGATGTATTTGTTATTGTTTAATTAAGTTAATTTTAATTATAATTAATATTGAGTAATTTACTAATGAACTAATTTTTTTATTTTTTGTTTAAATTTCAATCAATTTTTTAAATTTAGTTGTTGGAAAGGGGAGTGTTATTCTGTGGAATGATTTTTAAGAGCCTGAGGGACATGTGATCAATTTCCCATTAATATTCGACAGAAATTTTTTATCATTGGCTGTTATATAAATAAATATTACTAATTTATAAATTTATTTAATAATTATCATTATTTAATTAATTATTTTTAGGTCTTATGGAATCCCATTAGTGAAAGAATTATTAAATCTATCTAGGATTCCTAGGGTCTAGTATGTTTGAGTTTTTTCTGGTGTTTTTTATCAAATGGAGGAATATTACTATGAATAAATACAAAGTCGTAATTTTTCATCATTATTTATGTTTTTTTTATCCTATTAAATAATATCAAATTTTTGGGATATAATGTTCACATAGTGGGTTGCTAAGAGTATTCTAAATGTATTATTATTTTGTTTTAAACACTCTGGTGGGTAGGAAGTACCAAATATTGAAGGTAGCCCTAAATTTCCTACTCATCGATGACATAATGTAAATGCATTTTTTTATCAAATTATAAAACTATAAAATTGAATCGTTTGTTTTTTATTCAAATATCCATTGTAGTATCCAATTATTACAATGATTAATGTTTATTGGGGGATGTTCATTGAATTTATCTCTAGAGATATTACAAGTTGTGGATATCCTCTAATTGTGGACAATTTTGAATAGTTATAAAATTAATATAAAAAAATATTTTAACTATTTTAATGGAAATTAACTTTGAGGGAATCATATGAGGAAAAAACATCCCACATATATGATTAGAATATAATAGTGAATAATGTTAATGCCACCAGTGCTTCATGATATGATTACTATATCTGGATATAGGTGGAACTATTTTTTGTCATGAATGTTCGAGTTATAGGTATTCATTCTCATCCAACACTTGGTATTTATTACAATATTGTAATGTGGTTATCATCCAACTCGAGGAGAGCTATTTGAGATTCATCATCATCGACTATAGAGTATTAGGATAATATTTTGGATGTGAATGAGGTTATATTGACCTCACATATATATCATGAATACCTTCATTGAAAGCACTACTAATAGGAGCAACAACATAAGGAATAGTGCTGATCGTAGGAGCAATAGTGTGAGTAGATGATGTAGTACATACAACCACTGGCACATGGTTTATTAATGGAGTACCATCCAATACCTCATTTAGATGACCATCCCCTCTTTAGTGATTTATATAGTTTTTAAAAGATTTATTATAATAAAATTTCAAATAAACATATTTTTTAATGATGCAATTAATCAATATATTCATATTTTTATATGTTTAATTTCCTTAAATAATTTTGTAACATATCTTCCATTTTTCATTATAAAATTATAATTTATTTTTAAATTAAATTTTAAAATTTTTTTGTTTTATTTCTTGTTTTTCATTTTGTAGAATTATTTCCGTTGGGATTTCATACTAGTCATAAATAATTATTTATGATGAGTGAAGAATAACAACAAAAAGATGATGTATATAGAACATGTAAATTATTTTTCTGATGGGTGACACCTACATTGAAAAAATAAAAATTTCAATTGGTTTTAAAAAAAATTCATTTGCAACGGATGCCCATAAAATTTTTTACTTATGATTGTCTTCCATTAATTATGAACCATCTCAAATGATTCATATTAGAATGGTGCACGTTGAAAATATTCCATAAATTGGAAAACCCAAACATTTCCCTTTAAAGACAACACTAAGGAACATGGGAGAAAATAAAATATATATACACACTCAAGGGTGTTTGCATGGAGTGAGAAAATCACATCCAAAAGAATATCATAAAATAATTTATTCCATCAAACTATCAAATGTCAAATTCAATATTTTCCATATTTATATAATTAAAAAATATTGCTCTCTCATGCACATTAGATATAAATAAAAATAATCAATAATTAACATTACAGAAAAAAATCAAACATCATATAATAAATAAATATGGATCTAAATATTGTTATGATTTTTTTAAAACATAGAAATATCATATTTTATTAAATTAACAAAAATAATATAAAATGCATTCCTCATGAAATTACCTTACTCAAAAATCCCATTCTTTTCAAAATAACATACCACAATAATTATCATAAAATAATTCAAAACCTTTTTAAAATGTATTTAAAAGTGAAAAATGCACAAAATGGAAAAAATAAATAAAAAAATGGAACCCAATATATACACAATAGAAAAATGTGTCCAAATAGACCAATGGGGTGGAAATTCATTCAATAGGTACGAGAGACAAATGATGCACACAATAATATCAACTAAGTTATCTTAAAAGTTGTCTAACATAATGGGAATCCCATCAGAAACTGACAAGAAAAAACATTACATGGTTCATAGATTCACAATGACCTTATCTGTACCATAAAAATGTCACATTGTTTACTTCAACTACAAACTATCAAGGACTATCCATATTCCATCCCCTAGGAGGGCACAAATACCATATGGTATTATACTGGTTTATCATGCTGGACTAATGATAAAAACAAAGAAAACTTGAGTTATTCAACTAATGTAACAATGTCATGTCTAATGATGGATTACAAAAAGTTACATCCATTTATCAATTGATAAAAAAATAAAATTTTTGGAATACCACACCATTCCTCCTTCACCATTATAAGAAACCTTCCCTTTTAACATCCAATGCATAATAATTAATAAATAACAACCATATATCCATTTCAATAAGGGATATCAGTCCACAACCTGGCATCTATATTTCGGGTCCTTAGTTGAAGATCACACACATTTGAGAAAATATTAATAAAATAGTGAATTAATAAATTAAAAAACTCAAATAATTATATGACACATTAGACACACTCTAAACCATTTTAAACACAATTTTCTAAAACTATGATTAAATAAAAATTTCATATTACATATAAATCCAGTTATAAAAAATATATATTATTTTTAGAAACACATCACACATAATTATAGCCATAAATGAGATAAATAACCGTTAAATATTTTATTCAATTTATTATAGTCTCTGTGTAAATTTTTGGAACACATTAAATTCTAAAACACTTGGATACAAATGATTATTTTAACCAAGATATATAATTATAAATAATATTATGGAAATTATAATAATTATCAAAAATAACAACATTTCAAAAATAATTAAAAGACTAAATAAATGAATGTCATGTATGTTATTGTATATTCACAACAAAAATTACCTTAAATATGGAAAACCCAATCACACCCCATTATGAAAAATAATCATGTTTTAATCCATATGAGTTTTAAGAAAGGTGGTATTACATTATATAAGCCTCCAAAAATAATGAGAGGGGAGAAAAAATGAAATATAATGTTTGTGGATAAACCTCCATGTAAAGACCCGTAAATTTCAAGGAATTTTTTTTCTTAATATTCTTTGAAATTTTACAAGAGTGAAGTCTCTAACGGCACCTGATTCCGAGGCTCAGTGTGCCCAGAATCATTTTCCGAAGTTTGGCTCGGGTACGTTCAGTGAACGGACGAGCGGGTTTTTCTAACTTTTGAACTGGAACCCGAAATCGAATTCTGAGGGCACCGATGAAATCGCAGCGCCGATATTCACTTAGAAACGCCTCTTCCAGAGTTGCATTTGCTCGGGTGTGGTTTTTAATTTTTGGGTTTAAGGTTAAGAAATAAAATAATATATGACAACTTTATTTTACTTCACTTATGCCACTTGGAAGCCACTTGAAGCCACTTAAAAGCGGCTTATACTGAGTTGAACCTGATAGGGTACTATCCAGAAATATCCTACCCTCTTGGTATGATATTTACGAGGTGGGGCCCGCACGAGCCCCGTCGTTTCATTCCGCTAAGTAACGCACCCACGAAAACCCGTCATTATGAAAGTCAACTGACGCGTTTTTGTAAATCCTTAACACACCATTTAATTGGGAAATTTATTTCGTGAATTAAGTGGGAGGTTTCTTTCGTTGAATTAATTCAACGAATTGATGGGTCGTTACTTACCCCTTTTTCATTTGTTGGCGTAATATGAAAACAAGACCAACCATTCTTTCTGGAGGATTACTGGTTGAGAGGTTTGACAGAGTCCTCGTGCCTTTATCCTTCTTCGCGAAGAACGCGAAGAACGCCGAACCCAGAAATCGATGACGCGACGCCGTGATCCGCAACGCCGACGTTCCCCTCCTACAACGTTCTTCTGCAACGTCTCTTCCTCCGCTACGGATCTTCGATCGGCTGCTTGAGGTAAGAGTCTCGAACTTTCTTTTTTTATCTCCTTTGTGGTTTTTTCCAAAACACAGATTTAATTATAACTAAATTAAATATGTTGTTTCATGGTCCGTTGAGTTCGCCGAATCAATGCCGTGTTCCGCAACGACGCGACGCCCTTCCGCGACGATGCGACGATCCCCTCCTTCCGCGACGAGCAGTTCCGCAAAGGACGTGCGTTCGACGACGACCAACGAGGTAGGGGTTGTTGTGATTATTTCTTTCCTTTTTCCCGTGATCGTTATTTTTTTTAAAGCAAAGAACTGGAGTATAAGAACAATTTTAATTTATTAAAATTGTTGAATTCATGTGTTGAATTTTGTTTCTCCCGATGTTTATCTCTAACTCGGAGGGTGTGGGCCAAACGAACACGGCCCGACGACCCTCCGACATTCTTCGTTCTTGTGCAGATTTGGCGGGCGACGTCAATCATGACGCAAGGGCGATCTGATGACCCCGCAGTGAAGAACAGAACCCGGGATGAGCAACGGCGCAGTCGGGAAGAAAATAGGGCCACCAGAGCGACTCTGGCGGCCCGCGGAAGCTGGCGGCGGTGCCCGGCGCACTGCCGGACGAGACCGCCGCCGCACTGGCCGCGGCGGCGGCGCTCGCGGACCCGCGGCCGTGCGGGTCCGGCGCGCGCGGGACGCGGCGGATTCCGCGTCCGGTCGCTAGGGAGACACCCCGCGGGTGTCGTGGGGGTGTCATGCGGGGGGGGGGGGCAGCTCACCCCCGCGTCACTCGGGACGCGGCTTCAGCACATCCGGCTGTCTGGCCGACACCCCGCGGGTGCCGCGGGGTGTCCCGCGGGGCGGCGGCTCCCCCTGCGTCGGCCGCTCGGACGAGCCGGGCCGGGCTGGCCGAGCCACACCGGTCCGACCGGGTTGGACCGGGTCGGACCGGGTCTGATGGGGTCGGACCGGGTTCGGCCGAACCAGGGGGGGTCGGGCCGGGTCCGCCCGGGCCAAGACCCCCCGTCTTCGGACCATTTCGGTAAAATGCCCGTAACATGAGCTACGGGCCTCCAAACGACTCGTCGTCAGCGGAAACGCGATCCTTGGATCGAGTCGGTCGTTTCGGTATATCGCACTCAAGGTTTAGGAATAGTTTGGGTTCGGCCGGGTTGGTTCGTACACGAAACCAACCGGGCCCTCGGAGCGGAAACACTCATATCTTGAGCTACGGACGTCCGATTGACGTGCCGTCAGCTTTGTTGTTTTCCTCTAAGTGAGACAGATCTTTTGGAATACTCCTCCCTAGGTTTGGAGGCAGGTGGAGTATGTTCGGGTTGGTTTTTTACTTAAAAACCAATCAGGCCCCTGTGACGAAAAAGCCAATAACTCTCAGACCGGGCGTCCGATCGACGCGCCATCTGCGACGTTGAGTTCCTATTGGCGATACAGGACTTTTGGATACATAAACTTTGGACTTTGTGACAGTTGATGTATCGGCCTCTCGGCTCGGGGAGTGGACCCTCCCGTACGAGCTTGCTGTGTGCGGAACCCTAGAGCTGGCTGCGACTGCTTCTACGACAGCGACGACTGTGTAGAGATCCTCCGTGGACTCTGACGACGACCGTGCAGAGATCCTCAGTGGACTGCGATGATGACTGTGCAGAGATCCTCAGTGGACTGCGGCGACTACTGCACTCAGCGATCCTGCGTGAATCAGTGCTACCGGTCCTGTGTGGGCCCAATCATGTGTGGGTCAGCGCTCAGCGGTTCTGTGTGAGCCAGCGCCTACAGGTCCTGTGTGGGACCGATCCTGTGTGGGTCATTGCGGGGGTTAGTTACCTATCGATCCTTCGTGGGTCCGACGACATAGATGGATCAGTGATCGTCTTTATCGTCATCCGAAGAAATATACCTGTGTGAGCTGAATATTGTGTTACTCTCTTTTGTGGATTGTGTTGAGATATCCTGTGTGGATTTACTGTTTACTCTCCTTTGTGGATTGTGTTGAGCTGTCCTGTGTGGATTTACTGTTTACTCTCCTTTGTGGATTGTGTTGAGATATCCTGTGTGGATTTACTGTTTACTCTCCTTTGTGGATTGCTTTGAGCTATCCTGTGTGGGTATACGTTTGCTTTCCTGTGTGGACTGGGATGTGCTTGGGCTCAGACATTAGAGCCAAACGGGAATTGATGACTTAGGTATATATATGGGCATATACCTAACCCGTGTCAGATGTTACTTTGTGATTGTATCTTTCCTTTGTGGATTATCCTTTGTGGATTTCGGGAGACCTTCAGGGGTCTCGGGGTCCCTACTGATTAGCTTATACTCACCCCTGCACGGGCTATGCCCGCACTTCGTTGTGTTGGTTGCAGATGACGGACATCGCAGATCGTGGTGGAGGCGTGCAGATCAGGACAGTACCTGGAGGTGGACCACTGGGCGGGACGTACTCGGAGCGGTCAGGTGGACCCGAGGAGTAGTGGAGGCTATCTATACCCACACTTCAGGTGGGACTTCCAGTGGACGGCTCGACGCTGTGGCTTTTCCTTTCAGTTGCTGTTTTCCCCTCTTCGTTGTACTTTACAGTTGGGCTTGTATTTCCAGCCCCTTTTACTTTCACCACAACTTGTACAGTTTTTACTTAGTGTTTACTTTTCCGCTTTCTTACTCTATGGTGCTTGTTTTCTTTTCAAAGGAAAATCCTTCCCTTTTGTTGGGATTTACGACTTGGTGCTAGTCGCCAGCCCCTGGCCTATGTTAGGAGGGCTTGGGGTAGTCACGGCATGGGCCCCGAGGACAGGTCGTGACAAATTGGTATCAGAGGTGGTCGGTTCTACCGCAAACTCTGATCTTTTTTCTATGTGAAGCAATAGTGTTTAGCGTATTGAGTGTGGTTATCAGTCCAGGGAGTCCATTGTTGGTGCGGCGGCCGATGTATCCGTACACCAGGACCCTGACTTCTGATTTCCGACTTAATGCACGAAAACCTTGATTGCATGTGTGTTTCAAGTTTTCTTTGTGATTACTTGTGTCATCTCACCAAGTATACTGTTCTGACTGTGGCGCACTTGTTTCCTTTTCCGGATGGCCCCACGACGGCAGCCAGCTAGGGTTCTGAGAGTAGAGCGTGACGACAGCCCGCCGAGCGACGAGGCCTCGGTACAGGGCCTGTTGACCGCAGAGGCACCTGCGATACCCTTACCCGCTGAGCCCCCGATGCTTCCAGCATCGACCGCTGACGACGCATGACTCCTCGGAGCTCTTCACGAGTTCAAGCACCAGCGACCACCCAGGTTCCATGAGGAGACGGACCACCAGGCAACCGAGGACTAGCTGGAGGCGGTCATCCGAGTGTTCAGGCTAGTGAGGACATCAGCAGACCTCATGGTGATCCTCGCGGCAAGCCTACTGCACGCAGCAGCAGGGCGATGGTAGAGCTTGATGCTTCAGGTACACGATTAGGCCTCCCTCATCTGGATGGACTTCGAGAGCCTCTTCCACTAAGAGTTCGTCCCGACCACCCTATGTGTGGTGCGCATTCAGGAGCTTCTTCAGCTGCGGCATGGTGGTTTGACGGTCGCCCAGTACGCGGCGAGGTTCACCGACCTTTCTCGCTACTCGACAGACATGGTACGAGATCTATTTTTCCGGGCCCAGTCCTTCGAGCAGGGTTTGAGAAACGAGATCAGGGCATCACTGATCTCCCTCAGCATCCCGACCCAGGCAGGAGTTCTGGAGTGAGCCCTTCTGATTGAGAGCTTTCTGGATGAGTCTACAGCGAGACCTACCGTAGGGCAGCATGTGGTGGAGGCTTCGGCAGTTGGTAGCCGACAGATGACTCAGGGTTCCATGCAGACCAGACCTTCCGGCAGATGACCTTGGAACACTGGCTCAGCAGTGCGGGGCACACAGCGCGGAGCCAGTCTTCCGAGAGGCATGTAGTGCTACGAGTGCGGCGGGCAGGGCCACATGGCTCATGACTGCCCGACCCGTCGTACCGAGGGGCAGCAGACGGTGGAGGGACCACCCAGGCAGAGGCAGAGGGTCGAACGTGGTGGACCGCAGGGAGGATGCGGACGAGGAAGAGGAGATGGCTGAGCAGCAGGTGGTGAGCGACGCTTTGAGGCTCTGCCACCACCACCACCAGGAGGCCCGCCCCGACCACAGGGAGCTGGCGGGCAGAGACATGCTCAGCTCCAGGGAGTGGAGGCCTACGACCACGGTGCACCATAGATGATTCGAGGTACGATCTGTGTCTATTCCACCCTTGCTGTATTTCTTATAGACACAGGAGCGAGTCACACATTCATAGCCGCTTCCCCTGTTCGGAGCTTGGAGATTCTGACAGAGCCGTTGGCTCGATCGTTACGGCTAGAGACTCCTACGGGAGCAGACTCGACGATTACGCACTGGTGCCGGAAGTGTGAGCCTACTCTAGGAGGCGAGAGCTTCGGCTGGGATCTTCTTGTAGCGACGGCGAGGCCTTACGATGTCATCTTTGGCATGGATTGGTTATCTATGGTCCATGCTCAGATTGACTGTTTTAGGCGCAAGGTGCGATGTGTGCGCACCGACGGGAGCAGCTTCACCTTCACCGGCGAGAAGGGAGCCTTTGCAGCACAGGAGGGATTCACGCAGAGGAGAGGGCATCCCATCACTAATCAGTTGGCTAGCCTCATCCTAGGAGCGGTGGACATACGGAGTCCTAGTTTTCCTGTAGTGGTGGATCAGTATGTGGACGTCTTTCCCGATGAAGTTCCAGGGCTACCTCCTCGCAGAGAGGTAGACTTTTATATTGATCTATACCCCGGGACAACCCCGATATCCACTCCAGCATATCGGATGGCCCCCGCCAAGCTTCGAGAGCTACGGGTACAGTTGGAGGACTTGCAGGGCAAGAGGTTCATCCGACCTAGTGTTTCACCCTGGGCTTCACCGATATTGTTCGCCAAGAAGGCCTACGGGAGCTTGAGACTGTGTGTTGATTATTGTCGCCTAAACCAGGTTACAGTGAGGAACAAGTATCCGCTACCGAGGATTGATGACCTCTTCGATCAGCTCAAGGGAGCACAGTGGTTCTCGAAGATAGACATCAGGTCAGCCTATCATCAGCTCAGAGTTCGAGACGAGGATGTGCAGAAGACGACCTTCAGGTGTCTTTATGGCCACTATGAGTTCTTGGTTATGCCTTTCGGCGTAACCAATGCTCCAGCAGTGTTCATGAGCCTCATGAACAGGATCTTCCAGCCATACCTCGATCGATTTGTTGTGGACTTCATCGACGACATCTTGGTGTACTCGACCACCGAGGAGGAGCACGCCTACCATTTGCGAGTTGTACTAGACACAATCTGAGAGCACCAGCTTTATGGAAATCTCTCGAAGATCCAGTTTTGGTTATGTGAGGTCCTCTTCTTGGAGAACGTCATTTCTGAGGCGGGAGTTGCAGTGGATCCCACGAAGATCGAGGCAGTGTTAGCTTGGGAGCCACCCAGGAGCGTGACGGAGGTTCGGAGTTTCTTGGGACTAGATGGATACTATCGGAGATTCGTTCCAGACTTCTCTAGAGTTGTGGTGCCACTCTCAGCTTTGACGAAGAAGGGGAAACCCTTCGCGTGGTCAGGCAGATGTCAGCAGAGCTTCCAGGAGCTGAGGCAGAGATTGACAAGCGCACCTATCTTGAGGTTGCGTGAGGAGGGAGTTGGATACGTAGTCTACTGCGATGCATCAGGGACCGGACTCGGGTGTTTCATGATGCAGGAGCGGGTCGTGATTGCCTATGGATCACGTCAGTTGAGGCCGCATGAGCAGAACTACGCTAACCATGACCTGGAGTTAGTAGTAGTGGTCTTCGCCCTGAAGACATGGCGGCACTATCTGATGGGTGAGTGCTTTACAGTCCTTTCTGACCACCAGAGTCTCAGGTACATCTTCTCACAGAAGGACCTAAACCTGAGACAGAGGAGATGGCTCGAGTTCCTCCAGGACTATGACTTTGAGATAGTCTATACTCCTGGGAAGGGGAACGTGGTAGCCGAGGCCCTCAGCAGGAGGACGGGCATCCAGATACTTGAGGAGGCGACAGAGCAACTAACCGCTTTTCAGATATCCTTCGTGGATAGGGATGGATCAGCCTTCCTTCAGTCTCTCAAAGTCACCCCTCCACTACTGTAGCAGGTCAGAGAGGCACAGCATGAGGACACTAACTGTGAGACGAGGTGTGCACAGATATCCTCGGGATAGGCACCTGATGGCTTCTCCTTTGGAGCAGAGCACGACATCATTTTCAAAGGATGTACCTTGGTACCTTTCGGTTTACGAGAGGAGGTGATGAGAGAGTTTCACACTTCTCCTTTGGCGGTACATCCTAGAGTGGCGAAGATGTACCAGGATCTCAGGTGACAGCACTGGTGGCCAGGCATGAAGAAGGCTGTGGCAGAGTTCGTTTCACGGTGCCTCACCTGCCAGCAGGTGAAGGCAGAGCATTAGGTACCAGCAGGCTTGGTACAACCCTTAGAGGTCCCGGAGTGGAAGTGGTACGGGATATCTAGGGACATCGTGACTAGACTTCCACACACTTACAGATGTCACGACTCCATTTGGGTGATTGTTGACAGGCTCACCAAGTCGGCACACTTCTTACCCATTCGAGAGTAGGGCTCAGTGGAGAGCTTGGGGTGTCTCTATGTTCAGGAGATTTTATGGCTTCACGGTGTTCCATCGTCTATCGTATCCGATCGAGACGCTCGTTTTACTTCCCTGCTTTGGAAGGGGTTGCAGGAGGCGTTCGGGACGCAGCTACGTCTGATCACCGCCTTTCACCCTCAGACAGATGGTCAGACGGAGAGGACCATTTAGACTCTCGAGGACTTGCTCCGCGCATGTGTCCTTGACTTTGGTCGTAGTTAGGAGGACCACCTACCCTTGGTGGATTTCGCGTTCAACAATAGCTACCACTCCACCATCAGGATGGCACCCCACAAGGCGTTGTACGGTAGGCCTTGCAGATCTCCTTTGTGCTGGACAGACCCAGGGGAGTCAGCACATGTGGGACCAGAGATGGTCCGGGCCACGACAGAGAAGGTCTAGGTCATCCAGGAGCGGATGAGGATAGCTCAGAGCCGATAGAAGTCATATGCTGACAGGAGGCAGAGGCCACTAGAGTTCGAGGATGGCGACCATGTCATCTTGCGGGTTTCACCTCGACGTGGTTTATGGAGATTTTGCTGAGGCGGCAATTTGTCTCCACGCTTCATCGGGCCTTTCCAGGTCCTTATAAGGATTGGCGAGGTGGCTTATCACCTGGCTCTGCCACCTCAGTTGCACCGGGTTCACGACGTCTTACACATTTCTCAGCTGGCGAGATACGTGAATGAGCCGACGCATATCATTGACCATGGGGAGCTAGACGTGGATGATGGGGCGAATTTTGCGGAGGTCCCGGTGGAGATAGAGGATCGACAGGAGCGGGTCCTATGTGGGCGATCGATTCATCTTGTGCGCATCAGATGGCAGCACGGGAACCTCCAAGAGAGCACATGGGAGCGAGAGGCTCAGATGCGTGCTCAGTACCCATATTTGTTTCCCTAGTTTATGATGTATCTTTACGGGGGCGTAAAGTCCTGAGGTGGGAGTAATGTAAAGACCCGTAAATTTCAAGGAATTTTTTTTCATAATTTTATTTGGAATTTTAAAAGAGCACAGTCTCTGACGGCACCTGATTCTGAGGCTCGGTGTTCCAGGAATCATTTTCCGAAGTTTGGCTCGGGTACATTCAGTGAACGGACGAGCGGGTTTTTCTAACTTTTGAACCGGTGCGCAGAATCGAATTCTGAGGGCACCGATGAAATTGTAGCACCGGTATTCGCTTAGAAACGCCTCTTCCGGAGTTGCGTTTTCTTGGGTGTGGTTTTTAATTTTCGGGCTTAAGGTTAAGAAATAAAATAATTTTACGATAACTTTATTTTATTTCACTTAAGCCACTTGGAAGCCACTTGAAGCCACTTAAAAGAGGCTTAAACTGAGTTGAACCAGATAGGGTACTATCCAGAAATATCCTACCCTCTTGGTAGGATATTTGGGTGGTGGGGACCACACGAGCCCCACCGTTCCTTTCCGCTAAGTAACGCACCCGCGAAAACCTGTCATTGTGAAAGTCAACTGACATGTTTTCTTAAATCCTTAACGCACCATTTAATTGGGCAGTTTATTTTGTGAATTAAATGGGCGGTTTCTTTCATTGAATTAATTCAACGAATTGATGGGTCGTTACTTACCCCTTTTTCATTTGTTGGCGTAATAATAAAATAAGACCAACCAATCTTTTTGGAGGATTACTGGTTGTGAGGTTTGATAGAGTCCTCGTGCCTTTATCCTTCTTCGCATAGAACGCGAAGAACATGAAGAACGCTGAACCCGGAAATCGACGACGCGACACCATGATCCGCGATGCCGACGTTCCCTTCCTGCAACGTTCTTCTACGAAGTCTCTTCCTCCGCGACGGATCTTCGATCAGCTGCTTGAGGTAAGAGTCTCAGACTTTATTTTTTTATCTCCTTTGTGGTTTTTACCAAAACACGGATTTAATTATAACTAAATTAAATCTGTTTGTTAATGGTCTGTTGATTTCGCCGACTCAACGCCGTGTTCCGCGACGATGCGACGATCCCCTCCTTCCGCGATGAGCAGTTCCGCGAAGGACGTGCATTCGACGAAGACCAATGAGGTAGAGGTTGTTGTGATTATTTCTTTCCTTTTTCCCGTGATCGTTCTTTTTTTTAAAGTAATGAGCCGGACTATAAGAACAATTTTAATTTATTAAAATTGTTGAATTCATGTGTTGAATTTTGTTTCTCCCGATGTTTATCTCTAATGAGGAGGGTGCGGGCCAAACGAACACGGCCCGACGACCCTCCGCCGTTCTTCGTTCTTGTGCTGATTTGGCAGGCGACGTCAATCATGACACAAGGGCGATCTGACGATCCCGTAGTGAAGAACAGAACTCGGGAGGAGCAACGGCGGAGTCGGGAAGAAAATCGGGCCACGGGAGCGTCTCCTGCGGCCCGCGGAAGCCGGCGGCGGCGCCCGGGGTGCCGCCGGACGAGACCGCCGCGGCCGGATGGGTCTGGCGCGCACGGGACGCGGCTGAAGTCGCGTCCGATCGCCAGGGAGACACCCCACGGGTGTTGCGGGGGTGTCACGCGGGGGCGGCGGCTCCCCCCCGCGTCACTCGGGACGCGGTTTCAGCGTGTCCGGTTGTCTGGCCGACACCCTGCGGGTGCCGCGGGGGTGTCACGCAGGGCGGAGGCTCCCCCCGCGTCGGCCGCTCGGCCGCTCGGCCGAGCCGGGCCGGGCTGGCCGAGCCAGACGGGTCCGACCGGGTCGGACCGGGTTCGGCCGACCCAGGGGGGTCGGGCCGGGCCCGGACACCCCGTCTTCGGACCGTTTTCGGTCAAATGCCCGTAACATGAGCTACGGGCCTCCAAACGACTCGCCGTTAGCGGAAACGTGATCCTTGGATCACACTCAAGGATTCAGAATACTTTGGTTCGGCCGGGTGGGCTCGTACACGAAATCAGTCGGGCCCTCGGAGCGGAAACGCTCATATCTTGAGCTATGGATGTACGATTGATGCGCCGTCAGCTTTGTTGTTTTCCGCTAAGTGAGACGGATCATTTGGCATATTCCTCCCGAGGTTTGGACGCAGGTGGAGTATGGTCGGGTTGGTTTTTCCTTAAAAACCAACCAGGCCCCTGGGATGAAAAAGCCAATAACTCTCAGACCGGGCGTCCGATCGACGCGCCATCTGCGACATTGAGTTCCTGTTGGCGATACGGAAGTTTTGGATACATCAAATTAGGAAATTTTGACAGTTGATGTATCGGCGTCTCGGCTCAGGGAGCGGACCCTCCCAAACGAGCTTGCTGTGTACGGAACCCTAGAGCTGGCTGCGACTGCTTCTTCGACAGCGACGACTGTGCAGAGATCCTATGTGGACTCCGACGACGACCGTGCAGAGATCCTCATTGGACTATGATGACGACTATGCAGAGATCCTTAGTGGACTGCGATGACTACTGCACTCAGCGATCCTGCCTGGATTAGTGCTACCGGTCCTGTGTGGGCCCGATCCTGTGTGGGTCAGTGCTCAGTGGTTCTGTGTGAGCCAGTGCCTACAGGTCCTGTGTGGGCCCGATCCTGTGTGGGTCATTGCAGGGGTTAGTTACCTACCGATCCTTCATGGGTCCGACTACATAGATGGATCAGTGATCATCTTTATCGTCATCCGAAAAAGTATACCTATGTGAGCTGAATCTTGTATTACTCTCCTTTGTGGATTGTGTTGAGCTATTCTGTGTGGATTTACTATTTACTCTCCTTTGTGGATTGTGTTGAGCTATCCTGTGTGGATTTACTGTTTACTCTCCTTTGTGGATTGTGTTGAGCTATCCTCTGTGGATTTACTATTTACTCTCCTTTGTGGATTGCGTTGAGCTATCCGGTGTGGGTATATGTTTGCTTTCCTGTGTGGACTGGGTTGTTCTTGGGCTCGGACGTTGGAGTCGAACGGGAATTGATGACTTAGGTATATGTATGGGCATATACCTAAGCTGTGTCAGATGTTTCTTCGTGATTGTATCTTTCCTTTGTGGATTATCCTTTGTGGATTTCGGGAGACCATCAGGGGTCTCAGGGTCCCTACTGAGTAGCTTATACTCACCCCTGCACGGGCTATGCCCACACTTCGTGGTGTTGGTTGCAGACGACGGACAGCGCTGATCGTGGTGGAGGCGTGCAGAGTAGGATGATACCTGGAGGTGGACCACTGGGCGGGACGTACTCGGAGCGGTCAGGTGGACCCGAGGAGCAGTGGAGGCTATCTGTACCCACCTTTCAGGTGGGACTTCCAGAGGACGGCTCGATTCTACAGCTTTTCCTTTCAGTTGTTGGTTTCCCCTTTTCGTTGTACTTTACTGTAGGGCTTGCATTTCTGGCCCCTTTTACTTTCAGCACAGCTTGTACAGTTTTTACTTAGTGTTTACTTTTCCTCTTGCTTACTCTATGGTGCTTGTTTAATTTTCAAAGGCAATGCCTTCCCTCTTGTTGGTATTTACGCCTTGGTGCTAGTCGCCAGCCCCTGGCCTATGGAAGGCGGGTTTGGGGTAGTCACGGCACGGGCCCCGTGGACGGGTCGTGACACTCCAGTAGTGATCCATTTGATGGATAATAAAGGAGGAAGAAAAGAGTCCAAACTACATAAAATCTATCAAAAAATGGCCATTCCTCTTTTTGTAATTAAATATTATCAATGTCTTTGGTTATCCACATAACTTTCCAAAACATGAACAAACCATGATGATTGAACATTATTTATAAACACCACTTACATGGCTTTGTGGAATAGTTATTACTAACCCATTATGTATTATGTACCATCATTCATAAGAAAAATTAATATTGTATGGTTTCTTATGGACTTCACATGGTCATATATATATTTTTCATGTAATAATGTTTTGTGGATTCTTTCAATGAAATACTTCTATATATGTCTATGGATTTTTTCATCAAACGTGTTATGGTGTTTGGGTGTCGTAGGAACATGATGATAATTTAATAAAATATAATCATATATTAAATTACAATCATACATTTTTTTAACAATTATTATTGTTTTAGGGTATTGATAATATAAATTAGAAATATGATACCATGAGAAATTCAATTCAATTGGATAACCAATGTCTGTAAAAATAATGGTTGATGTCAGGAGTTTTCTTATGTTAGTCATTGGTGGGCTCATAAACTAATTTTTATATTTACTTAATTTAGTTTATTAATGTTTAATGAAATAATCATCCCCAATAAATTCCATGTTATGAAAAATAAACTATGATATCATCATAACATTGAGTAATTTTAGAGATGAAATCATTTTTTTTTCTATGGTGGTTATTGATATATGATCAATGATGAATATATCGATGTTATTCCTGAGATGGACTAAAAAGGATGTACAATAATTTATTTCCTCATACGGAAGTACATCCTTCACCCCAATTATTCCATTCATTAGAAATTACTCATATTTTATAGTATATCCCTTGTCGATTATTGAGAATATGTTATAAATTATTTACCACTACTGGAATCTTGTGTTTTCTAAACGGTAATATAGCAATGGTTCGAAGAAATAATTTCTACAGTGTAAATGAAGAAACATATTCCAATGGATAGTTCAAACCATTGGAAAATGTGTATATATTCATATGTTTTCCAAATGGTTTGACAAAACTGCTAGAAAATAACATTTTTCTATAAGGTATACCAATGATTTATCAAAAATGTTGCTAAAAAGAATATCTCTCAACGATTTTTAAAAATTGATGGGAATGTTTTATCCCAGATACCCAGGGCCCCAGCTCTATGTCGGCCTGTTTGTAGATCTAATCAAGGTTGCCTCCCAAAGTCTTCTCTGCCTCGAAACACCTTTGAACCGATGATCCATCTTCAATCAAAAAAATATTTATTTAAACACCTCAAATTTGTAAGTGTTACCTTATTTTTAGTTTTATTCCTCTTTTTTTATGTTTGATTTTTTTATTACGCCTAAATTATAGTTTTTTCTATTAGAGTACCAAAAACATTGGTTTGTTTTATATTTTTTTGTTCTAAACTTCATACATGATAATGGGTCTGTTTAGTGGGGTTTGTTTAGTGGAGGGGGTAAGTGGTTTGTTTAATGTTTTTTTAGTGGGGTAAAGGGTTTTTTGTATGTGTTTTAGTGGGGTTTTATGTTTTATGTTTTGTGGGGTTTTATGTTTTTTGTTTAATGAAATGTATAATGCATTATAGTTTTGATTTCTTATTGAATAAAATTATTTTAAAAAAAAATACACTACGGGAGGCAGCATGAGGGGTAGGGGTTGTCTAGGTTGGGGTGGGTTTTCCAGGGGTTAGGGGGCTATAGGGGGGTTGGGGTTATAGGGGTGTGGGGGAGGGGGTAAGGACATACCTAATGAGGGGTGAGGGCTGTCCATGGGGATGAGTGTGGGGTTTTTAGGTGGTGGAGGGGGATTGGGGTGTCCATGGAGGGGGTGGGATGTCCAGGTGGGGTGCAGGGTCATTCTAGGAGGGGGGTTGGGTGGGGTGGCTGTCTAGGTGGGGGGTGTTCAGGTGTGGGTGGGGGTGGGCAGTTTATGTGAGGGTGTGGTGAGCTACTCAAGTGTTGGAGGGGGCTATAGGGGAGGGGGTGTGGCCTATCCCGGGAGGGGGTGGGTTGTCATGGGGGTGTGGTGGTGTTATCAAGGTGGGGAGGGGGGTATGGGGTCTCCAAGGAGGGGGGTGTCCAGAGGGGTGGGGCATGGGATGTCCGAGTGGGGGGGGGGGGGTATGCAAGGGTGTGGGGGTGTGGGGGGGGGGGGGGGGGGGGGGTTCTGCGGGGGAGGGGGTTTGGGTTTTCCATAGAGGGGGTGGGTTCTCCAAGGGTGGTGGTGGGTGGGCTATCAAGGTTGGGGAGGTGGTGTTGGTTGTCTAGGGAGGGAGGGGCTGTTTTTTTAGGTGTTTGGGGGTGTCCAGGTGGGTTGCGGGGGGGGGGGGGGGAGGGGGTTTCTGGGTGGGGGTGTGGGGGGGTAGGGGTTGTAGGGGTGTTAGGGGTTGTGGCTGTCTAGGGAGGTGGTGGGTTGTCCACTACAAAACTCTACCAAAAAATAGGTATCAAATATTACAAATATATAACTAGGCTCATACTCATATAAGTAGTGTCCCATCAAAACATGGCTCATAAAATCCGATCTACGTATGATATTTGGTGGTGTGTTTACAATTGGGTGTGCATGATTTATGTGTATGATATTCATGGTCTACACCAATAGTCTTCTAGGTCATCTATAATAGGCCTGAAATCATGATATATTTATATTATGATTGGGTTTTACCACCCTAGTTTGGGGGTGGCCACCCCCACCCCATTGGACAGCCCCCACCCCCTTGAAACCCCAACCCCTAGAAAACCCATAAACCCCCATGGATTGCCCTACCACCCCCTAGACACCATGTACACCCCTGTACATCCTCGCCATCCTCGTGGATAGCCTGCCCACCCACCCCGTACCCCCTGGATAGCCCTGCAACCCTTGGACAGGCCGCCCACCCCATGGACACCTCACAACCCCTAGAAAGCCCCCCACAAGTGGTAATCCCCCACACAAAGACCACTTGGAATGCCCCGCAACCCCTGTGGACATGCCGCCCAGCCTCTGAAAACCATGTACCTTCTGTATAGCCCCCCACCTCCTCACCCCCATGGATAGCCCCCACTAGCATGGACAACCCGACCACCCACCCTGTACCCCCTAGATAGCCCTGCACACCCCCTAGACACCCCCTCCCTCAGTGGACAGACCCCACCCCGATGGCCACCCCCCCTGATACCCCCAACCCCACTGGATAGCCCCACCACCCCAATGGGCTGCCCGACCACCCACCATGGACAGCCCTCCCCTTGGACACCCTATACCCCCTGGATAGCATTTCCACCACCTGGACTGCCCACCCACCCCCCTGGACACCTCATGCCCCCAATACACCCCACAACCCACCACATTAAAATCCCCCCCCCCCCCACGGACACACCCACCCCCCCTAGATAGCCCCACCGTCCCCGTGGATAGCCGGCCCACCCCCCTGGATAGCCTGTACCCCCAGGACACCACCCAACCCATGTGGATAGCTCCCCCCCCCAAACACCCACCCAGCAACCCCAGACACCACCCCATTAACCCAGACGCACCCCAACCATAGAAATCCCTGCCACCATGACATCCCTGACCTCACGGGACCTCCTCTCCACCCTCATGGGCAGGCAACCCGCCCCCATGGACTTCCCCCCATAGAAACCCCCATGGACACCCAGTACCCCCCTCGATAGCCCCACCCACCCGCTGGACACCCCGCTCACCCCCGGGACAGCTCACACACCCCCTGGACACCCCATACCCCCCTTAAACAGCCCAACCACCAACATGGACAACCAACCCACTTGGACACCCCGACCCCCCAAGACAGTCCCCCAGCCCCTGGACACAGCCTACCCCCTAGACAGCCCAACCACCCTAACGGAAAACCCGCCCACCTGGACCCCCCACCCCCAAGACAACACCCACCCCCTAGATACCTCCAATCCCCCTGGATATCCCCACCACCCACTGGCCAACCCACACCGCTCTGGACACCCCCTCCCCCATGGACAATGTTTGTGATCACTAAAATTATCTAATAAAATATAAAATTTATTAGATATAAAATTTAATAAACTCTTGAATATTTCACATCCACAAGTGTACATGATCTTGTACACTCATGTATAGTTCTTCGAATATATATATATATATATATAGTATTTTGTTTCCTTTTATATTATTATCCTCTTATAGATAAGTGTGTCCATTATGGTTTCATATAAAGTGAAAAAATTTCATTTACATAAATATATTATTTAATGAAAATTAAATTTATTGAATTTATTTTTACCAAATGACTAATAATAAAAAAAATTACAGAATGGATAGAAGGTGGATGAATGAAACCGATCGAATCTCAAGCGAATTTTAAAACAATTTGGTAATATTTTTATATTTTTCATTTCACAATGCATCATTAATTTGTTGCATACACTGCCCGTGTTCCAATTATATTGGTAGACCTTGGTTGAGGTGTGAAGAAGTAATCTACCACCTAAACCAATATTGTTTTCAAGAAAAATACTAACTTTTGTATCCTAATGGGGAGAAAATGTATCTCAAATTGCTGATGATCAAAATGAGAGGGCTGGAGTGGAGAATTTGTTATATGACTGGTTTCTATTTATTAATCATCATGAAAAATAAAGGATTTTGACCCAGGAAGACTTTGATATAATCATACATGATGCTTCTATGGAAAATGGAGTTGTGGTCAGGGTGAAAAAATTGAATGATGATTCCACGACTCTAGTATATCGACAATGCTATAAAATGTAAAAGCTGGAATTTTTAATCTGATTGTTTCATGGGAAATCTATTTATGGGGTTTCTAATAAAGTAATCGATGAAATTATTCTCTTCATGAATTATGTACTTCCATATGATGCATATATTCCCTCAAACCACTATATGTCATGGATGTTAGTTGAGGAACTGTTAGTTTAAAGAAACAAAATCCATGCTTGTCCGAATAGTATTAGTTTATTTTGGGAGGAAACTGCTGAACGAAATGATTATAAAAAATGTGGAACATCCTATTGGAAGTCAAAATCTGAAGGAACACCATCTCATGTGCCATAGAAAGTAATGTGTCACTATCAATTGATCCATATACTATAGAATATTTTTTTGTCTAATGAAATATCAATAAAAATTATATGGAATGATACTGAGAGAATAAAAACTAATGAAGAGTCGGTTCACACTGTAGATGGATTTTCATGGTGGAGATTTGATGCTCAATATCCTGATTTTTCATTGGACGTGTGTAATGTGAGGCTAGGTCTTTCATGCAATGGTTTTAATCTGTTTGGGCAGATTCTTACTTCACACAACACGTTGGCATTTTTTATACACATTTATAATAAACCCCCATGGCAGCATAGAAAAAACATTTCACATTCATTAGTATACTCATATCTTTCCCTTCCAGTCCCAAGATTGATATTGACGTATACATTTAACCTACAATAAAAGATTTTAAACTTCATTGGGATGTTTTTGTACACACATATGATGCATAATTGAAATACATATTTCAGATGCGTTCTTCATTTATGTGGATGATCAATGATTTTCTGGATTATGCAATGATGTCTAGATGGATCATGAAGGGAAAAATGTCATGTCATGTTTGTATGAAGAATACACGATCCAGAAGACTGAAACATTGTTGTAGTTTCTGTTTAATGGGACATCGACAATTAATTCAAATAGACCATCCATTTAGAAATAATCACTAAATATTTGATAATACCATAGAGGCCGATGACCCGCCTATGTGTTTGTCTTTAACTGATGTTCTTAATGAATTGAAAGATTTTAGTTTTTCATTCGAGAAGGGTCAAATGAAATATGGAATGAGAAAGAAATTTTCCACTAATACCTATTAAAATACGAGGAAGATGACTATCTTTTTTTATTTGGATTATTGGTGAACCAATTTGTTTCACCATTTCATAGTGGTAATTCACATTGAAAAGAATATATTTGAAATGTTTCATTCAATACTTTTAAGTGTTATGGATTGAAAAAAGATGGTTTATGGTCTGGGCGTGACATGGTGGATTGGGGCATCAGACCAGAATTGTATCTTGTGCGTATCATTGAAAATAAATGGAATGTTCCAATTGCTTATTATGTGATGAGATGTATAAAAACCATTTGTAGATGTATTAGATACTATTAGAGTTCCTGATGGCTATTAAGAAAACATATCTAAATGGTTCAACATAATATAGTTGAAGCTAAAATCTTCTAAGACTCATGATTATCACATGCATAAATATGAGTTGATTCCAGTAACAATATGTCATATTTATTCCAGTAATGTAAGGAATATTTTTATCCGATTGTGCCATTTTTTAGAGATCTTGGTTCTTAGAAGATTTCCAACTCATTCTTGTAAAAAATGTTGACAGATGCCCCATTAATTTTTAGTGAGTTGGGTAAAATATTTCCTTAATCATGTTTTACATGCATGTTGCATCTGACTATCCATATTCCCACTAAAATACTTCTCGGAGGACATATTTCTTTTCGTTATATGTATCCAACTGAAATAAATATGTAAAAATTAATGTCTTATGTTTGAAATAGGAATCAACCTGAAGGTTCTATCGTGAATGGTTACTTGTCTCAAGAATATATGGATCTGTCCTTGATATATTTTTCTGGTATTACAGTAAAAATGAACAGACTAATGAGAAATGAAGAAGAATAGTATGAGAAAATTGAACCTAGTTTTCCATCAGTTCCTCATATAAGAGGTATTTTTCGATCATATATATTGATGACATTAAGCCTTAAAGAGAGGGGGTAGGAACATCACCCAGTTTTGTCCAACTGTGACTTGTTTGATGAATACATCAGGTATCTAAATTTTATATGTATATGATACATATATATCAATTAAAATATTCATATTTTTTATCTATAGGGAGCAGAAATCAATGATGAATAGAAACCATCATCCTTTATCTTTGAGAAGGAGGGAGACATTGCATAGAAAATAGTTTTCTTCTTGGTTAAAATTAAAGGTAAAAATATTACAATTTAAAATAATTAAATCAATATATAATAAATTTTAATATTCATTTATATTGAAGGTATTGAGTTCTCTACCTGAATCTATCACTAATGAAAATAGGAGCTTTGGCTTTTGGTCCTAATACTATAGTTCGTGATTTTAAATAAATTGTTATCAATGGGTATAAATTTACTACCACTAAACTAGAAAAGAACATGAGAACACAACATGATGTTGTGTTGGTTACCTCCAACACAAATTTTTATGCATGTGCATCATATAGTAGACCACAATTTGAAAATGTGTGTTATTTTGGAGTCATTGAAAAAATAAAAATATTGGATTATTACTCTCATGGATGAGTCACGATGATGAAATTCCATTGGTTTGATTTGATGATGAGACATGGCACATTTATTTATGATTATGGATTTCAAGTAATTAGTATGACTTTCACTCTTGCTATAGAAAAACCATATATATTGGTATCAATGGCTAAACATGTTTTTTAGGTCAAAGACAAACATTGACCTGAATTTGGTGTTATAGTTGAATTAATTCCAAGACATATTTTGGATCATTGTGATGATGGAATTTACACTTTACCTACTGCCATTAGAACTAATCCATTTATTTCATACGATGAATCTAATTGATCAATTGTCAAAGTTTATTGTGAAAATTAGGTTTTGGTGGAAATTATATAGACTCATTCCACCATGTTCTCAATTATTTTGGTTTACCTCGAGTTGGGTTGTTTAGGTTGGTATATATAAATTGATTTAATACTGATTAAAAATGTGATGTATCTGACTTGACTGTTATGTGAATTTTCAATTTGTATTGGTTAGAATTTTTATTTGAAATGTAATTTATAATTTGGAATTGAAATGTATTTAAACCTTCCAAAAAAACATTTCTAACATAGTGAACATATCAATTCTTCAACTATGATTTGTTTAAAATTTGTATGACTATAAGACATCTCTATAACATTTTACCTGGTAATGAACATGATGGTTTGTATTCTTCTTCAAAACAAGTATTGAATCCTACATCATCGACCTGATCAAAAGAAATTAATATTTTTGTTAATTTTTAAAACGGCTTTATAACTTATGAATCTTTAACAATCAATGTTCCATGATTTTAGTAGACTAATGAAACTTAGTAAATAATCATCCTACTAAAAATTAAATTTATTTATTTCATCGTGTATAATTTATTGACATCATTATATATTTTTCAAGCTCACCTATAACAATAGTTAGTTAAATTATCCATAAATCCCCTTATTCCCAATTATTTAATTTGTATTTTTGGGATACACATTAGTTATCGTTCCCTATTTACTTCCATATTTATTTTCAAGATCATTAAATGATTAAAATTAAAGAGAGAAGATGAAAAATGTTTATGTAAAACAAATGTGGCGTGACTGATCTGGGCATTCCACCACTACTTCTCTTAATGAGTATTTTATTTGAAATATATTTATTTAAATAATATATAATTTCATGTGATTAATTTTTTTAATAATTTTTTTGGATAAATCTATTAGAAGAATGTTATTTGAGGAGAAATCTAGTACTGGTCCCAGAACATAGGGTGTTCATACGGGGGGGGGGGGTGGTATGGGAGCTAGACGATCTGCTCGGCATACCTGATTTGACCTAACCCCTCCCACTGGAACACCATCAATACCGCATTCTTATCCCGGTGTGCTATTAAGGACTCACAGAAAATTTAGACCTCCAATGTTTTCAATACCCTTTACATCTTAGCCTCCTCACCCATCTATAACATATGAAATAATGATTCCCGCTCCCCATCCAGCATTTGGCCAGCCATCCATGTCATCTTTATTCACTTCTTCTTCCTTCTATCCGAACGTTTATATTCCATCTTATTTTACTCCTACACTGACAGAGTCTATCCCTAAGAAGTATACATTGGGACCCACTCCATATGTACAGGGTGTTCCATTTTTTGCTGCGGATCCAACGGTGCCCATTGATCAGACTATCGTAGGAATACATATACAACCCTAAAAAATTGTTAACCCATTATTTATTTTCATTATAACAAGTATTCATAATATATTTGTTTTTATTTCGTAATAGATACATCCACTGATAATAGGTGGGGGCGTGGGCTTATATTCATGTCTGTGGTGTGGAACTGCCACACATAGATAGTGGTGGACTAAAATGAAGATATTCAGATGATTGAGAAATCATGACGACAATTTGATAGTTTTTTGGCAACCCTTTCCAAATACTCTGACATCATTCCAGTCATCACGCTCTCCTGGAGACAACTACCAGATTAAGTCAAGGATAATGTCTGGGTAGATATTTTTGTTAAACAATATGTTGTATTTAATGAAATATATTAATTTTTTATATATATTATAATATATCGGTGTTCGCTGAGGTTTAATTTCTCCGGTGGTGAGGGTGCACGAACATCTCCTATAAAGGATTTAGGCAAGCTTTGGAGATCTTATACACATGTGTTGTACATTGGATGGCATGCTATAGTGGTCACAGAGTTATAGGCAGTCCATGTTGTGGATGATTGTCATTTTGAACAGTACTAACAGATGATTACTCATTAGACGACTATCCAATTTTCAGTATTAATCAAATTAGAGGTTTTTAAATGTAAATATTCATGTATTTTTGTTAAAACTAATTATTGAATTTTATTTAGGATGCATCTGGAAGAAATAAATAAATATTTATGCTGAGAATTACGTCCACACATTGGGACGTACTATGATTCCAGATCGTGAGAGACAACATGTATGACAGTTTATAATCCTTCTTTACGACTTCCATTTCTATTACTTCCTCAGAAATTTATTAATTTTCTAAATTTGTTATATAATTTTAGTTATGTAATTAATGTTTTTTTTGTATCCTATTTTTAATAAAGGTTTCCTATAGTCAATGTCATTGTAAAGGCATAAATTGAATATCGGAGGACTTGATCCTTGAGCAGAAATATTTCTCTCGAGTAGAAACATGAAAGATGGATGTGCATTTTATGAACCGACTCAATAAAAGATTGTATGTTTTACATTGTAGATTAAAAATTTTAATCTCTATTTTTTAACTTAATAATCTATTTTTATTTGTAATAGGATGCATTATAGGCCCTTGATTCCCATGAACCTGAAAATTTTCGGCCAAACAATCACATACATCAGGAGTTGGGAGATGAGAACCTTGATAGAATATATAGCTGACCATAGAGGAGTATAGTTATGAAGAGGTATTAGAACTCATCAGGTAAGAGTTGTAGTGACACCGAGTTTCATCAGGTTAAGGACTATGAAAAACAGGCTGAAAAAGGGCCACAGAGATGGAAGAAGAGTCTTCTAGGGAAAAAACTACATTTAAGATACTGATGGATGTTTTCGGTCAAAGACATATACCAGAGGAAATCACTGCTTGTGGGGAATATATTTCATCGATGATATATCTATATGGTCCACCAGATGGTTGAACTAATGGTGGTCGAGACAATGGCGAGGAGGATGCTGAGGTGGGGGTAGAGGAGGGAGAAGATGTAATCGAGGTGGAGGAGGAGGGTGAGGAGGAGGCTGAGGTGGAAAATGAGTGCAATGAGGAAAGAGAGGATGAGTATGAGGGTGAGGATGAGGGCGTGGGTGATGATGAAGATGATGATGAGGATGAGGGTGATGGTTATGGTGATGGTGATGATAGTGATGGTGATGGGGGACAGATTGATACATTACATTTTTGAATGATATTACTGACTTTTGATTTATTAGAATTTTTTCTTGAATATATGTGTTATTAGGTACATAAATTTATCATTATTTTTTTTATCTATAAATAATAAACAATGACTTGATAATTTTTTGTGAGTGAATCACCCCTCCCCTTGATAGTCCCCACCCCTGGACACCCTCACCGCCTGGAAAACATGTACTCCAATGGGTATCCCCACCACCACCATGGACAGCCCGCCCAGCACCCAAGATGGCCCCCACCCTCTGTTCATGGGTAGTCTAGTTGGTGGTTTTGATTTGAAAATTGAGAAAACATTGACGGGTACATAATATTTGGATCCATAAATGAAACCATAAATTTAATGATTGATATGAAATGAGATTCTAAATGATTTATATGATTATTTATATATTATGATTGTTTAACTTCTAAAAAGCATGGTTGTTGTGAAATCCCCCTATTTTAATGTAATTGTAATTTTTATTGGAATTTTGAAAATTGGTGGCTTGAATAGAAGTTGATATAAAGAAATTATTTTTTCCCCTTGAAATGATTTTCTTAGAAAATATGTAAATACCATAAGATGACACCAGGATAGCAACCCAGACATCCCCCTGGACATCCCCATGGAGAGCCCCCCAAACAACCCCCCCCCCTCTCATCCCTGGACCCAGGACTACCACAAGGAGAGCCCCCCCCCCACCCTCCTCTTGGAACCTGAACAACACCCCGAAGAGCATCTCCACCCTCCTCCCTGGACCCAGAACAACCCCCAGACAGTCCCCACCCTCCTCAATGGACCCCAGACATCCCCCCACCCTCATCCTAGGACCCCATATAGGAACTCAAACAGCCACCTAGAGAGCCATCCAGATAGCTCCCACCCACCCCCATGGACTCTGGATATCCCCCCTCCTTCCTGGACCCCGTACAGCACCCCACCCTCCCCCCTAGACCCCAAACAGCACGCCCACCCTCCTCCCTGGATCCTGCAGATCCCCTAACCTCTCTCTATTTATATGTGTTTTCTATTCTATTGAAGTTTGTTTAAGTAGTGTTTGACGTATTTTTTATATGTTTTTTGCAATTTTTTATGCTGGTGTATGTAGTGTGGTGTATGCAGTGTATTATCTAGTGTGTTATACAGTGTGTCTGTTTTTTGTGATCTTTTTATATGTGTGTTTTATGTAGGTGTATACAGTGTATTATCCAAGATTTTCTGTCTTTATATGTATGTTCTTTTTCCAATGAAGATTTTATGAGTCTGTTTCTTATGGAGCAGTGTCTTGGGGATGTCTTCAAGGTTTAGTATGTTTGGATACACGTCAGACAACCCCTCTCCTTCCTAGACCCTGGGCATCCCCCCTACACCAAAGACCTTGGACACCCCCCCTCCCCACCCTCCAAACAGGTCCCCAGAAAGCCCATTGAATATCCCCCAACCCTCCTCCAATGTCCCCAGAGAGCCCCCCGACCCAACACCCCAACATTGGGTGAGTGGTGATTCGGCATATATAAAACATCACAACAATTCACGAAAGGATAACGACCACCTACATTGATTCCAGAGACAATATCACTCTAATTTTGGAATCTCTGATCCCAATATAATCTCTCTTCAACATTATCCCTAAATCCAAATAGAAAAAAGGGTTTTTGAGATTCATAAGAAAGGAGAGATGAGTGAAAACTCTAATCGAAAAGAGGAATCAAGGATGGGATTTCACTCACCCGGATCATCAATCCACACTTAACGACACTCAAAACACCCAATGATCATGGGTCATTTTGGATGTGTAAGAGTCAACCCTACCTCAATATGAGGCATAGAGTGGTCAGTACCACTCAAACTGTCTAACCATTATTTGAAATGGACAACATTTTAAGTGAAAACATCAACTAGAATACGGAAAACAGAACAAACACAATATTATTGTGTTTATATTCTAGGAAAATTATCCATGGGTCTTATGTGATGTTTAAAAGTCAAAATTTCCTCAATCCGATGCAGGGTGTCGCTTGTATCACTTGAAGTTCGTTACTTTTGTCTAAAATGGGGAGCCTTTTAATTGAAAACAACTGGAAAATGGAAATATGGCCAGACTAATTCAGATTTTTTTGATACATTATAAAAAGGATCATTTGTTCATTTTTTACATGTTTGAGTCAACCCCACATCAATGTGAGTCTTGTTGTGGATTGTACCAGTAAAAATACCTCACATTTTTTTGAAATGGATATCATTTTAAGTGAAAACAACAACATGATTATGGAAAACTGAACATATTCCTTCAGATTCTTTTGATACATTATTAAAATAATCCAAGGGTCCATAGAGACCTACAAAAGTCAACCCCACCTCAATATGAGGCATGATGTTGCTGGTACCACTCGAAGTGTCATTATTTTGTTAAACAAGGACACAATTTTAAATAAAAATAATAGTCATATGGAAACATGACCAAACTTATTCGAATTGTGTTGATACTTAAGAACCAGGATCCATGGGTCATTTATGATCTGTACGAGTCAATCCCACCTCAATATGAGGCATGGTGTGGCCGGTATCACTCAATGTGTCCGGCTTTTGATTAAAATGGACAACATTTTACGTAAAAACAACTGGCATACGGAAATCCGACCAACCGAATTCGGAATGTGTTGATACATTATCACAAGGATCCATGGGACATTTTTGACATGTATGAGTCAAAAACTCCTCAATACAAGGCACAATGTGGACGTTACCACTAAAAGAGTATAACATTTATTTGGAATTTAATGCATTTTAAGTGAAAACAACCACAGGAATATGGAAAACTGACAAAATGCTTTTAGATTGTGTTGATTCATTAGGAAAAATATCCATGGGTCATATTTGATGTCTACGAGTCAACCCCACCTCAATTAGAGGAACAATGTATCTGGTATCATTATATGTCTCTTTCATTTCTTTAGAATGGACACTATTTTATGTAAAAAAAATTGGCTTACGAAAAACTAACCAAACGTGTTTGGATTGGGTTGATACTTTTTAAAAAGGATCCACTAGTCATTTAGACGTGCACGAGTCAACCCCACCTCAATCTGAGGTATTCTGTGGCTTATACTACTCAAAGTGTCTCAGTTTTGTTTGAAATGGACAAACTTTTTATGTGAAAACAACATCTGGAATACAGAAAACCGACCAAACACTTTCAGATTCTGTTGATACTTTTGGACAACAATCCATGGGTCATTTGTGACGTGTACGAGTCAACCCCACCTCAATATAAGGCATGGTGTGTCTGGTACAACTCAAATTGTCTCACTTTTTTGTAATCGATAGAATTCTAAGTGAAAACCATAACTTGAAAATGGAAAACCAATCAAACACATTCTTATGGTATTGATATTTCAGGAAAACTATCCATGAGCCATTTGTGACATGTACGAGACAACCCTGATTCAATCCAATGCACGGTGTGGCCGATATCACTCTAAGTGTCTCTCTTTTGTTTAATATAGACATCAATTTATGTAAAAATAACTAAAATATTGAAAACTGACTAATCATATTCATATTTTGTTGTTACATTAGCACAATGATCAATGGTTCATTTGTGATGTGAACTAGTCAACCTAGCCACAATTCAAGGAACAGTATGGCCGGTACAACTCAAAGTGTCTCACTTTTATTTGAAATGGACACCATTTTAGGTGAAATCAACAACTTGCATATTTAAAACTGACCAAACCCATTCATATTTTGTTGATACTTTAGGAAAATGATCCATGGGTCATGTGTGAGGTGTACGAGTCAACCTTGCCTCAATATGAGGCTTGGTGTGGATGGTATCACTCAAAGTGTCTATATTTTGTTTAAAATGGACATCATTTTAATTAAAAACAACTATCATATGGGAATTCAGATTGTGTTGATACGTTAGAACAAGGATCAAGGGTGTAGTCTCACAAAATCCACTTCAATTGTGAGGAACTCATACCCCTATTCTATAACACATGACATTTAATAGCCCAATGACAACTACATTACCTAAGTCAAACAAGATCATCATACACACCAATCATCATCATCACTATGGTCAAAGGCACCCACCGCAAACCATGGGACTTTATATTTGTGTTTGGTTGAAGTCATTTATCCATTTCCTTATTTTGGGGTTATTAGCTTCAAATTTCTGAATTCAATCATTTATGTGTTATACAAAATGAAATTTTGTATGTATTGATAATTTTGTATAACACATATAATTATGTATTTAGTTTCTTATGTACTTTATTCATAATTGATAATTAAATTATGTATGTATTCAATTTAGTATTCAATTATGAATTTAATTCCAGATTGCACATATAATAGTCATCTCAATTATAAAATAAATTCAAAATCAATTATGTATGTTTATAATTACCTTATGAATTATGTTTTAATTCAATATGTGTATAGTTGTAGGGTGCATTGTTTTTTACATCTGTATGAATTAATTGTGTATATGTATTTGTTATTTTTGGTTATTATAGGTAATTGGAGTTGCGGAATCTGGAAATGCCGAAAGGGCATCCTACTATTGGAAATCACAAAGCAACGGGTTGCTGCCTAAATTGCACAACAAAGCCAATGGAAAAAGTTTACAACCATTGGCATAGGGATATGAATGTGTTTTATACCAAATGTTTTAAGAGAACTGTTGGTTAAAAAAGTTTCCCAACTGTTTACAAACCGTTGGGATATTGGTGAAATGTTTATATATACAAACGATTTGTGTAAACCATTGGTAAAAAGATTTATAAAACTGTATTTGAACTATTTGAAACCATTGGAATAGTATGTTTACCAACGTTTTGAAACCGTTGTTGAAATTTTATACAAACAGTTTGACATAACCATTTGTATAATGTATATTTCCTTACATATACCTTCCATTTTCCAAAAACTGTTGGTATATGTTTTTCCATATGGCTTAATTCCCTATGGTTTGGATAACAGTTGGTATATATTATACCAATGGGAATCATGACTTTATCAATAGTTTGGAATGGTTGGTAAAGGAATCATTTCTAGTAGTGTGCACAATTTATCATCAAATCATTATATCACATGAACCAGATATAAATCCTATTGAGATTATAATTTTTTATTCATTATTCCAATATTCATCAATACATTCCTCAATTTATCATCATTGATCAGGATTGCATGGTCCATGAAGATTATCCCACTATTCCTTTTCATTTTATATTTTTATCATCATGTACATCATTGATTTCCCATAAGATTTCACTTATACATTATGACGATTGATTCAATAATTTTACAACCATTAGATTCATTATCGATGCAATAATGATATATGTCTCAAAATTTTATAGATGGATCGTGATTTGGAGTGGGTTGTGGGTGCTTTACACATGAATTGGACACTATATATTAGTCATATTTCCATCAAAGTGTTGTATTGTTATGGGAGGAACCCCATTGGGTTCATGATTATAGAATATGGATACCAATGAATGATTGGGATTAGATATCATCATATCCTTGTTCCCTAGTGCTAATATAGGTGTAAATTATGGTTTTATAATTAGGAGGTAGATGTCTGATGTTTTCATTATATTTTTGAAAATCCCAAAATAAATAATCTGTTATTTTTAAAAGCACATGTTCATTTATCCCCTAGTTGTTGCAGTAATTGTTTCAGATGGAGATAAATATCCCACACTATGTATGAACTATATATATTGTGTTATTCTTCCTTGATGGATTGACATTTAATACAAGAGTGAATTGGGATAGGCATGTCCAAGTATATGATCATTTCAATAGTATATAGGTACAACCTCCTACTCAGACACTACCAAAGTTATTGGAAGTATCAAATTTAAAATAAATTACAATTGTACACAGGTATGGGATAAAGTATACATGCATGATTCAGAATTCATTAGCATCCTATGGGAAGGTGTGTCTCACCAATTACCATATGTTCATCTCATCTACATACACGTTGTCATTCAAGACACTTGAAGGTTAGGACATTTATTCATGTCAAGGTGAGGTCACGCACTCTAATACCCCTAGTACACATCATGTACCACCCAAAAAATCCTCCTGAGTGTCTATCTCATTCATCCAGAATCCTATTATTTCCCATAAGTATCCTATCAAAAGATATATTATAGTATAAAATATCATTTTTCTAGGATTAAATATATGACTCTACGTGTTTTGATTTTAAATCTTATTTTAGAAAATATTTACATACAGAAGTGAAGTGTTGTGGTCATCATAGATATTCTAGGATTTTTACAACCATGTTGTTCCAAGGAATGGGTACCCAATACTCATTATACATGTAGATTCTATAGTATACCATACTATAGAAGGGAAAAAATCATCAATATATGGATTTTTACTCCCCCATCATTAATTTCTGGTGGCTAAAATGTCCTCCTTAGGACCTGGTTCTCGGTAAACTATAGATCCTAGTAAAAAGGAGTTAACTCGTCATCTCCGATTCTTGTGAGATTCTTCATTGATTTGGTTATCATAAATGGACAATTGCATTTATAGGCTAACTCATCTTTCATATATGGTTCATAGATATGGATATCCATTTTTTATCTTTCTTGGGCTTTATTACGATCTCATTTATTGGGTAATCATTTCCTTATTTAGTATATGTTAATAGTACATTAGAATTTTTCTATTGATATCTTCTTGGGTGTTGAGGTGCCTTCTGGTTATGTTTATACAAACACCTACATGGTATTTTCCCACACATGTTTAGTATTAATTAGAGTAATTTGAAATCAATACTTACCTTGGTAGAGTAGGAATTAAAAGAGAATAGTATTTTAATGAATATATGATCATTCTTGGGAATGGGACTTTATGATTGTGATTTGGCATCTCTTTATTCTACCTTATTTTAGTTTTTTTTAACATAATACATAATCTCCTATTTTGGAATTTATTTTTTCTCATAATACATCTATATTATGAAGATGTAAATTGATGGTTTCCAATAAGTGATTTCATGAATGGAATACACTGTAGATAGATATTATTTTAATATACCTTGTCAACAGTTCCTATATATTGTTTCTTTCATGCATATTGGTACATAGGATACAAAATCCATAGTATATACTTTTTTTCCTTGTTATATTTAATCATGTTTCAAATAATGTTTTTCGATCCATGAGTGGAAACAACATTCAATTCCGAGTCACTGTGATTCCAACATTTTTTTAAATTATATTTTTAAAAAATGATCATTAATTTTTCCAGAAATTGTGTTATAGATCTCAAAATGGGACTCGGATCAGAAATATCATACCACTATTTAATATAGAGTGATGGGTTGTCCATATCTGTGACATAATGTTGGTCAGCATGAGATGTTTGGATGAATCATCCATTTGGAAGTAGGTTTAATTTAAATAAATATATTGGTAGATTTTTTAAATAATTAATTAATTAATTTACACTATAAATACCCTATATAAATAGATTGTTAATGATTAGGAAAATAAATGTTTTTAAATAAAAAATGAGGAAGAGGGTTTTCTTCATTGGATGATCCACATAGAATGATGAATGGAGATCAGATTGAGCATATTTGTGAACCGGAGGACGAACGAATCTAGATCAGCACCTTCCTCAACAAAAGATGAAATAATCACCAACATATAATCCATAATAGAGATATGAATCTTAAATTATATATTTTTATCCAATATAATAAATTAATAAATCATGGATAATTTTTTACTTTTGATTAATTTTTATATTGTTCTTCTTACAATTCATTTGGAAGAATTAAATTTATACAATTATTTTTTTATTGATTGTTGTTTTTTATCACCATTGATATTAAAAATATAAGATCAGTGGTGTATAATCCATATTCATCAATGTTTTGACCAATGATATTTTCCTACCACCACCTGTCTTTTCATTCTTTCCTATTGGCTTATGTTGTACTAGTTCGACATTGGTAGGGTGGGTTTGACTGTGATTAAAACCTTGGAATCATGATGGTCATGTGAAATCTATAGGTATGTTGTTATTTGAATCCATTATATTTGTACCATGGTTGAGTGTTCCTGATCACTGACTTTATCAATGTGTGACAAGAATGAAAGCTTATCTGAGGTGGTTTGGGTTTGGATCTGGGATCTCCATTCTAATGGTATACATATAGAGACATTTTTATGATATGGGATTACTTCTGATTGGAGTATATTCATAGAGTCTCATGGTAGAGGATAATAATCATTAATGTGACATTTCCTCAAATATGTGAGGGATATATCCCAGGGTTGAGTGTAACAAAACATGATTTTATGATTAATATTTTTTGAATTAATTTATCATTTTTTGATATTTTGGTCTCACGCAACACTAAAGATATTTTTTATATTAAAGAAATATTTTTGGAATCCATTATAGACTACAATATGTTAATTGTACAACATAAGCAATGTAAACACTTCCACACTCTACATGGGAAAATGAGGTTAGATTATGTTATGATCGTCAAATTATTTTCTCAATGACTTTTATAACATAGAAGACCATTGATTACAAATTAATATTATATTAATAAAATAATATTATTTAAAATAATAAAAGAAGAACATAATGGTATATTATATTATATTAATAATATTATCAAATTTAGGAAAATATATAGTTTATAAAATATTATATGAATAAATAGGTTACCAATTAATTATAAATGAATATTATAACTGATTGCATATAATATTGAAATATTATTATGGTCACAAATCTTTTTTAGCCTAATAAATTAAATTTTCAATTATTTCTTAAAATTCACTCATTCGAAAATTCATTCCATTGAAAACATCGACTTGGTATATGTTACATGCAATACAGTGTTTCTATGAAGAAACATTTTTTATAATAATTTAAACAAGTTAGTTCTAACAGTTCCATTAAAAAATAGTAATATTAATATTATTAACTATTTCTCAAATATTTTTATCATGGTTATATATACAAAATAATATTTATAATGAAAAATATAATTTTTAGTAAAGGATTTATTTATTATAAAAATTTAATTATAAAAAATGAACTACTTTTCTTGTGAATCTATGAAAATTAATATAACTATTTATGTAAATTTGTAGAAATTGAATATCAAAAAATGAAAATCATTTTTGAATTAAAAATTTTCAAATTATACTAGTGTAAATTTTTTGGATTTTCTTATAAACATATTTTCATGATGTATAGTGAAAACTATATCATTTTTCATCAATTAATTATTATTTCTAAATAATAAATTAAATATGTTTTAGAGTCAAATTCGATCAATTTTTTTACGGTAATTACAATTTAGTTCCTTATTAAAAACTTCACATTGAAATTTTATTTAAAAACAAAATAATATTTTGAACATTTTTCTAATTAAAAAACCAAATATTTTTTCCATTATGCGGGATTATTATTAATCTTAAATATTTTACTTCTATGAAATAAATTTAAAAAAACATAACTTCACAATTAATATTTTTTAAATATTAGTTATATAATTTTTGGATTTTAATAAATTATTATTAAAATGAAATAAAATTAATCACATTTACTATGGCCAAATTCTGCTTAGTTGGTAACTCATCCTTAAAATTTTGGGCCCAAATGATCTATCCACCTATCCAAAAAAACTTTTAATGTCCAAATTTAGTCTTAAGCAGTACATTCATGATTTTATTGGTTTTATATTAATTATTTATGTAATAAAATTTTTACCCAAAAATGTTAACAAAAAACACTCTTAGTGAGTCCTTTATCTTCCCTATAAAATGATACCACCTATACCAATTTCCTCATACCAATAATTCCACATAGATAACTCAAAAAAAATTAAAATAATCTACCAACTTACATACATAAATCCTATAATCCTTACCTTGGTTATAATTAAAATCAATGAGGCCTTTTGGAACTATCCAGAAAGAGTTACCGGATTAAGCGGTATTGTCTTCTCTCAAGACCCATTCATTTATTTTCCTTCTCCACACCTCCAATAAATTTATTTAATTACTATATGAAATCCACAGTATTTTAAATATTCTATGTGGTTTTTATTCTAATGATTTTATGTTCACTTATGAAGAAACTCATCTAATTGTAATAAACATACTGTTTCATTGTACGGAATAATACTACCTCAAAAAAAGGTGATTGTTCTATTTTACCATTACCACCTACCATGGTCGCCATTATAATTGAAACTATGTTAATATATTTAAAATATTATATATATTATTTAATTATTCTTATTTATTTAGTTTATAAAGAGATTATTTTTAACTTTTCATTTTTTGTTAATATGAAAATTTCATTTAAGGAAGTGTGGGCTGGCACCCCCTCAATGTGATATGATTCATTCATAAATGACATAGATTGTATTAATGAATATTGTAATGAAAATAAAATATATATAGGATATTATAAACCTTTTTTAGTAATTATATATATATATACATTTCCACAATTATATATATTTATTTCAATACGAGAACTAAAACAGAAACATCTATCATGCATACAGATGGCTTACCGAATCCATGAATAATGTATTTCATTTCATACATTTTATATTATATATTATAAATAAAGGGTATTTATAAGATATTTATATCATTATTTACATTCAAGATACCATTATATAATTATAAAGTCCACAGATATAACAAATTAAGACAGACCTGAATAATAGTGGGAATATTACCCGAAGTGAAACCATAACATAGGATCATTATCAAGAGGTTAATGTAACATAATAATAAAACCATATATAGTATTTTATAAAATAATATTCTTATATTTATCATGTATAATAAAAATATATTTATTATATCATCATCTTGTAGAATTAAGAAGATAGCCAAGGCATTTGGTATGGGGACTTAATCTCACTTTTTATTATCATTGGATACATGCTATGTTCACCACTATTTCATTCTCTGAGGTGTAATTATTATATAAGTTTTTATTATAGGTATATTATAGATAAATTTATGTGTATTAACACAACCTATTTATTAACAATCATTAATGGGGATTTTGTTTCAAAGGAAACTAAGTTGTAAAATATGTGTTGTCTCAATTTTCCTTCATTGAGAATCATTTTTTATGCACATAATTACTTTTTTAAAGTGAATATACTTCCTTATTATATGTTATATCATTAATATGCATCTTTTCATGTTATTCTATGTTTCATTTAAATTAATTTTCTTTCATGGAGATTATGATCCCAAATTAATTTATTATGAGTGCTTCTTGAGACAATCTCACAAATTTTAGAGATTTTTTGTGTTTATGCATCCTTTGATTAATTATTTTGTTCCATAACTCAAGAAATTAATTAATTTTATTCATATATTCTTATTTTTATTCATGTAGTATTTCCATTTTTTAATCAAATGTAAATAATATAGTTATTAATTTGTTTTTAAGAATGCCCAACCTTACACTCTCATTGGACGAAAATATATGTTCAATAAAAAACATATTTTGTAAAATTAGATTCCAGGAATATTATATGTATAACCTATGATGAATATATTTCATTTTTACTATTGTTTTATTTAAATTTATTAAATATAATAATCTTATCACATTCGAAATGATGTATTTTGCTATATTTTTTACCATGCAAAAGGAATGTTTTTTTAACCTGAATGACATGTACAAAAATTTCGGATATAATTAATTTGAATAAATTATTTCATTTTTAAATGTTTCTTTTTGAATTTTTTTAAATGTAGATTAAAATGAAAATTATTTTAAATCTTTTTTCAGTCCCATTTTATATTTTTTCAAGGAAAATTGATTTAAAAAATTTTTAACCATTATTTATATGTTTTTAATGTATTTTAAAATAAATGGTTTTCAAAACATTTTAAATCATTATTTAGTGGTTTCAATACTATTTTCAACGAAATGTGTTTCAAAATGAATTAATTAAATCATTATATGTATTCAAAGCATTTTCAAATAAAGAATTTTTAATATATTTTTATGCTTATTTTATTAGTTTTCAAGAAAAAAAACATTTTCAAATGAATTACAGGCTTCTTTATAAGTTGAAATTTTCTTTTATAATAATATTATTTTATAATGTTTATATATATTAAAAATCATTTTTTAATAATGAATTGATATTTTCCTAAAGAAACGTTTTTGAAATTGTTTCCAAATTATTTTCCATCTTAAAAATATATGTTTATTTTACTCATGAGCTATTTAAAAATGATCTACGTGTTCCATTCACAATATTATTATAAGTAGGATACTCTATTTTTATTTTTATATATGAAACATTTTGCTCTTTCATATGTTATATGATATTGAAACCTGTTTATTTTATATGGGTTATATTTACGATGAAATGATTATGAATCCTTTATTTTAATATAGGTTAGCATAAAATTATATTTTTATAATACCCACTTCATTTCAAGGGTTACGATTTGATAATTTATGAAATGTTGACACATGTATGTATAATTTCATTTTGAGATGGTTATGATCTATATCTCCCTTCCACGACTTATGTAATGATTAATATCTCTTGTCATAGATTAATATGGTCTTGGTAGTAAATCATGACTACGAAGTTGGCCATGGGAGTGAACCAAGTCTACTGGTATGGTAATAAGAGGGAAATCATGCTACTAAGATGTCCATGGGAGTGGACCATGACTATAATTAATGTATGGGATGTAAACCCATACTACAATGATGACCTCAGATGAAAATCCTTGTTTACTAAGTATATAATATTATATTTTTATGTGCCTACCCCAATTCCATGTTGTATTCCTATGTTATGATTTCATTGATTATTATTATTATTTACTTATGATTAATGACTTGTTAACTACTACTATTTATTTGATGATTACTCAATATGATATCTGTTATGAAGGGTATGATATTATTAGTTCATGATCATGATTATTTTTTCACATCTACCTTATTTACCTTTACTGATCATTTGAGATCACACATTTCACTTGTTATTTTTATGATAAAATGATTTTGAATCTGGCATTTTTTATCTGGTAATTATTTGATTATATGGTAATAATATCAAATTCATTTCATCGGTTATTTAATGATTAGTTGTGATCATATGGAACTTGTATGTGTGATTTCATTATGAGATTATGGGACCTATAAATCCCTCCAACTCATTATGTAATGATTAATAACCCGTTAGATTGACTATGATGGTGGTGTGAGTTAAGTTTGACCACTAAGACGGTCATGGGAGCAAACCTTTGCTGCCATGATAGTATGTGAAGTGAATCCATGCTACTAAGATATGAATTAGAGTAAAATATGACTACCATGATGGTATTGGTAGTGAACCCATGCTAACATGATGGTGTTGGAATCAATGACTTTTCCACTATCGAAATCATATTATATTCTTATCCTTCTTCAACAATTCCCTGTTTTATTCCTAGGGTATGATTTCATGGATTATGTTCCTTATTACTTTATGAGTCATGAATTATGATAAATTATTCATTATTTTATAATTCATGTATATTATCTTTGATATGAATGGAATGATCATCAATTTTCAAGATCGTGTTCCAATAAAATTATGCCCATGATTCTCCTAATATATCTTAGCAATTTACAATTACTGTAAATTTGAGCTCACCCCATTCTTAAGTATCCTTTCTCGAGGTTATAAAGAATGGTTTTAAGTATAATTAATAAAGGCTTAGATCATTAATAGCTGATATGTTTAATATATTTCACATGGATTGAATAATTTTTCTAAATGTTTCTAAAGACACTAAATAATTATGGTCATCAGGCATGTATTTTTGTAATATAAGGAATATTCATCTAAAATGATATAATTCCCATGAATGTTAAGCATTGTACACTATAGTAGGTATAAAATGAAAAGTTTTTCATCATTTTTAATCTATTATAAAAAAACATTAGTGAATCTCTTGATAAATTTATATGTTCATCTATTGGGATGTCTCTAAGGATAAGTATAAGGATGGGTTAAAGTTAATGAAAATGTGCTGGAATTTTGGTAAAAGGTAGAGTTATTGGTTTATTATAAATACATCCATTTCTAGATACTATATGTGGATGTAGATCTATAAAAAAGTACCTATAGGTAAAAAATACAAAAAGTTGTTCAGGACCTGACATATGATTATCTAGTAAATGAAAATAGCCCTTGATGCACACGTTCTTCAATAGTCTTAGGGGATATGCTTTGGAAATTCAAAAAATATTCATGAACAATCGGGATTAATTTTGATATAAGTTGGATATGAATAACCTAGGATGATCCATGAGTGTCATATATTAACGAATGTGTCATGATTTTGAAATCCCATATGTAATTCTTTTCATGAATATTATTTTTTCTAATAAGATATGTAAAACTGACACTATGGTTCATGTTTTAGTAAATTGCACGAAATAGAAAGTTTTGGATTAATTTTGAATGTGAGGTAAATTCTTTATTATGTGGAGTCAAGTATAATAATCACTAGATTCAATTATTTTCTTATCATTCCTCATCAATTTTCAAGGAACATGTTTGAAAATGTGTACCTTAAACAACTCTCAGAATCACCAAGGAATATAATAATTAGTATAATGAGAGTTCAGATATTGGATACCATAGTGAAAAGAATATATTGTATCATTATTTTCCTGAATGTGTATAGAATCACCTAAATGAATAACTTATTGGAATAAGAACATGTTTTGACAGTGGAAAATAGGGGCACAATGAAACTGTCTACAGGGGAAATATGAAGCGTTTGGTTAATGGAATGGATGAGAATATTTAACTCCATAAAACATAATGAAATGTTATATGTTTCAAGGGTAGATTTAATTTTAATTATGCAACTCATTAAACATGGTTGATGTTCCAGAAGAGAATCCACAAAGTGGATCGAGTAATGACTACATTATTGAGGAAGAAGAGAATATATATGAATTGTAAAAGTAAAGAGGTATTGTGAAATATGATGAGGTATCCTAGTAGATTTCATAAATATAAAGTGTAAAAATCTATGTTTATAGGTTTTTAGATTCAAAAAATACATTATCTGATTAATGAAATATATAAGGGTCATTTTACATATTTTTTGGGTTAATTAGTTACATGTTTATGTTGAATGTTTTTTATAGACTGTTGGAGAGATGTGATGATAAGGTGAGAATATTACTAAGGGAAGGTATCCTTAAAATTTTCATTATAATAATATAATTCTATTATGATTAAGTAAATTATATAATCCAAATTACAATGGAACATATCATGGACTTGTTAATAGCTGTGTTATTCAATAATTTAGTATGTTTAGATCATTTATGTATTTATTTTATATATCCTTTATACATTAAAATAACAATAAATTCATGATTTCTGAATGGATTTAGGGTAATTAAGGGTATTACCCTGTTTTTTAGAAATATGTGATATGGGTATTCACATGTTTGGAGTGTGAATAATAAGGGATAATTTTTGATATATGTGGGATCAAGGATAAGATTAAATAATGAATTTATTTCTAAATCATTGGATTTATATCTTTTGGAAGGGATATAAGGTTGAACATTGATGAATATTTTTTTCAGAATTTATAGGAAGTTTTTATGTATTGAATTTGTATAAAAAAACCTTCTATAAAAGGTTGTTTAGAGAATAACCTAATTTTACGGGTTTTCAACAAATTTATTTTAGAAATTATATTAGGGTGGTTCTAGAAAAGTACAACATGTATGTTGGGTGAACACCAATAAAGTTTGGTATAGCCGTGTGTCATGATCCCATGATATAAGTACGATTAGGATTTCACACTCACCAATATCCTACATAGTGTACTTGTTTATGAATAATTATTTTTAATCGATAAATATTTATGATTAAACAAAACTGTTAGATTTTATGTTTATAAATTATTTTTATTAACCATATTTAATATTTTTTAAATGTTTTAAATAAATAGTTATACTTTTCACTATTTTATGGGCTATAATATAAGCTAAAATAGTATTTCATTACATTGGGAATCACTGTTAATTTATGGATGACAATTTATGGATGTAATAGATCCATTGGAAATCGAAAAAAAATCACAACTTATGAATGATTTTTAATTAATGATCAATAGAATAATTACTCAATGAAAAGATAATGGTAAAAAATTAAAATGTGTTATCTGAATACTGTAATTTTTGTTGATCTAATGGAAATTAAAATCATCATAAATTTAATACAATATTTCCCTAAATATTTCATTGATCATTCACTTCTTTCTAATAATTAATTCAACATGTACCCATAATTATTTATTATTTTTATCCATGTCCAATATTCAGTCCCAACCCAAGTTTTATTATGTGGAAACCTTGTTATATGTTACATTCATTAATAGTTATGGTGCAAAATATACCTTTTTAATGGAAGTATTAGTATTAACTTTTATGATGATTATTTGCATAAATGAAACATTAAATTATTAAACCATTGTAAAAACAGAATAATTTCAAGGGATAAATTCATTTTAAGGAGGTATAATGCAACAACCCTAAATATTGTGAACAACTTTTATTTAAAATTACTATATATTTTTTGATATTTTGGATTTCATGCAACACCGAAGATTGCTTATTTTAAATTAATTAAATATTTTTATTTTGTGTAATATGGAACACTAGGTAAATCATTCACTGAATGTAAGATACAATTTGATGCTCTGTATATGAAGTACTGAGGTTTCTTTCGATATACGCAATAATGACATTCCTCGATGACATGTGTAACATTCAAGACCGAGGATTGACGAACAAAAATATATTATTTAAATACGATTATTTAATATAATAAGACAATACATTGACATTAAATCAGAGGTTATGAAAATAATTTACTATTTTATGGAAATATCTGGTTTATCAAATATTAACTGAATTAATCAGTTATTTAAAAATTAGAAATGAATATGAAAACTGATTTAATATAAATGTAAATACTATTTTGGTCAAAAAATATTTTACCCTAATAAATTAAATTGTAATATTTGTCTTTTTATAAACTATGCCAAAAAATTTTGATACATAGAACATTGACCTGGAATATAGTAAATGTAATAATGATTTTCTACAAAACATTATATTCTTTTTGAAAATATTTAATAGAGTTAGTCATTACAGAACCATTGAAAAATAGTAATATAAATGGAAAAAAATACATATAAAAAATTTTATAATGTAACTATATGAATAAATCATATTTACAATGAAAAATATCAATTTTAGTAAATCCCTAATATGTTAAAAAAATAATATTTTCTCAAATGAATTAATTTTCATGTCCATCAATGAAATAAAATAGTTTCGAAAATTTTAGGTATTTAATATACTAAAATTACAACGTTTCATCAACTTGATACCCTACTAGAAGGGTATGTGAACGGTATCTCCATGAATCCATTGATGTATTCATGTACGTCCAGTCTTTCTCAGAACTTCCAGGTCTCAGGCCACCAATGTATCTGTTGAAGCATTAACCTCTTGCACCAGACACGATGTGGGAGGGAGATACATGTGGTGGTGTGACTAACACAATACTCAGTAGGGAAACCAAACCAAAATGGAAATAACACTGAGAAAGACCACAAATCAAGACCACAAAGAATGAACGGAAATAAAAGACAATAATACAGGACCACAAAAGCAAGGACCTCTCGCACCATGAATTACTGAAATTATAGAATGTAGTATATTCATTCATAAATAAGTATAATAACGTAATGATGAGGGACACATATATGAAGAGACACTGGTAACAACTCAAATTTTGGACCACTAGGGTCTGCTCGTATGCTAGACCACTGATATTTTCTAGGATATTTGACCACAGAGGTCTGCTCATCTACTAGACTAATGAGATCCACTCTTCTACTAGACCATTGTGGTCCCCTAATATTATGGACCACATGGGACTTCTCATATCCTAGACCACAACGCTCCACTCATCATATCCATCTTGTCACATACAGTTTAGGAATCCCACTCCTTAGTATGTTTGTTTTCAGGAGAATATACTCTTCATGCCAGTGGTCATATCTCAACTAATATGAATAATTAATTAGAGTATTACCAAAATAGTGTCTCGTCGGAAGGGTCTCAATGTACTAGGAGGTGAACTAATAAGATGCTCGGTCTGAATGATATTGTTGTTTTAGTAAGTAGGGGACTGTCTAGGCCCAGTCCAACTTGGTCGGACCAACCCAACCAACCCAGCCCAGGGGTCCTGCGTGGACCAATGAGTTTCATCTAACCTATCAAATCTGGTTGGTTTTGGCTAGCCATGTCCGACATGGCCTAGTGCCGATGCTAATTGGGCCTTGTCAGCCCTTCCCAGTTCAATGGTTGTTCCAGCCTGATCCAACTCGGTCGTACCAGTTCTGAACAACATGGTTTCTTAGGGGATGAGTTTCCCATCCAGCATGACCCTCATTATTGGGATGGATTTACACTATCCTGGTCTACCCAGTCGGTCCATTTATATCATCAGTAAAAATGCCATGTGGAAATCTAGTTTGTTTGGCCATATAACCAGCTGATGTCAGACACCTCCCATATGCATGTGGCACATGCTTGAATGCATTCCAATGCATGCCACTACCTGCCACATGAGATGAAACCCATGATGTTGTGTAAGAAAAATGCCTCCTCCTTACACTTCCATGACCTCCACTGGATACAGTTTTCAACCCCTCAGCACCCCACATGGTTGCGCCCCCTCACCAATGATGTTTCTCATGGAGTCGATGACTCCTATTGCCACCAAGTATGGGTAATGATACATTGTGCGTCCATTGCGGCCTTGTGTCCCTAACTTTTTCCAATATTTCTACCCCTTGGTCGTGTCCCTTATCACCATGCATCACGGGTAGATGCTCCACTGACTGTTGCGCCATGAAGAATGGGAATAACACATGAATAAAAATGGGGAAGGAGTTGTAACATAAGAACACAAAAAGAATGTTCCATACTGTTTTCTATTGACCCTGATGCGTTCTTGTTATCAGGATCATGAATAATAATAAATAAGGTAGAATATTCACTAAGACAGAATTACTTTTTTTATCCCGCACCATTATCCCTCTCGTATGAAATATTTATTAGTGGTTTGACTTTTCCATATGTTAACCTGCATTCTCAATTTTAAATAATGAATGCGGAAAAATAAATTCACACAGAAAAGCATCAAACCCGACCTAAGAAAATTAATATTGGACAAGGTTGACAATCTGTCATCATCCGTCGATCTCTGATTCCAAATATTCTGTCCAAAGTGTTGTTGCTGATTTCTAATTCTCCACCATTCCTCATTCAATAGGTTTCCTTACTCATTCATCAGAGGAATTCAAGGGATGTTCCTTAACACTGAATCCCAATTTAATTAAACAAGGAAGATGTGATGGGCATTGCATCATCACCCTGATGATTCATTAATGTATTTAATTAATGATTTAATGGGTCATCACACCACCACATGGCATTGATGTTCGTAACTGAAAAATATTAAAAGAAATAAATTAATCATTTTCGAGGTTGATTTTATTTTCCTTTAAAACATTGAAAATTTTACATTCACCCGTGACCAGCACCGGTCCTGGTTAGGCCTCACATAAGGATACCATATTATTATTAACCCAATGGTGGTCTTAGATATTTAATCTCAATTAACATTTGTGATTAAAGGGGATTCAAAAATAAAAAATATTTATTTAAATTATTTTATTTATGGCTGCATCCCAAAAACCAACAATAACAGCCAGCCCATGTCAGTCAATTTTTGGATCCTCTTAATGGAATCAAACCCCTACGAGGTCAATGGTTCTCTCATATTTGAAATATGAGTTAATGTTTAATTAGATATAAGGATTTGAAAAAAAAAATAAATATTTATTCAATTATTATATTATCATCCACAATCGAATGTCCATAGTTGGCCTCCATCAGCCAATCCAATGTTTTTCTAAAAACATATGCCCATAAGAGTTCAATGGTCATCTCATATTTTAAATATGAGTCACAGTTTGTGATATGTGAGGTTTTAAAAAATTAAAAAAATTTATATAATTATTTTATTTATGGTTATTCATTTTTTGGATTCCCAATTAGAGACATGTGTCGACTGATCTAATGTAGCACCTAGGGTAAACCAACTAATATGAATGCAATAGTGCCCCTAGATTTCTAATCTGGGATCCCATTGAAATGTTATTCCACAAATTCTGGAAAATTCCTCATGCACACTATTTAAAACATTATATCTTTTGACAGTTCATTTGAGGCACACTAGGCCTCAGAATTTCAAATTTCCTAAGTACATGGTCTCAAAATAATACCATTTAATTTAACAAAAATGACATGGAATTACGGGACATTAAAAACACCCTATCATTATGCACATGCAATGGATTGATTTAAAAATCATACATGAATATAAAATTTCCAATATTTTTAAAAATGGATTCAAAAACTAAAGTCCAAATAATGATCAATATGGTGCACAAGGATATTTTTGATCTTAAAAACCGTGTGATATATATATTATAAGTTCTGATTTTGTAATTGAACATCTTCTAATATATATCTATTTTCTATAACATTAAATTTAATTACATTATAAAATAAGATAAATATATATCTATTACCCATACAAACATAAAAATGTGTATTGACTATTGTGGATGTTATCCCTCATATTATAAATAATGTAAAATTAAAAAAAATTATTTTTTTAGTGGATAGTCTTAGTAATAATTCCAAATTAATAGTTATTTATAAATATTACCTCTCTCAATCACCATTAAATGATTTATATAATGGATTTTATGCGTCCAAATGGTGAACCCCAACCAATTGTATCTGATAGTGATCCTATATTTCAAATATATTATGGATTATTCATCCACATTACATAAATATATAGTTGAACTCTATTATTGAATATCACCCTAGGTAAAACGTTAAATCGGAACTGAGAATTCAATCACACAATAAATGTTAATTTCGTTATTGATTTATTTTAATGTAGGTTTTCACAATTATATTTCACTTGTAATGTCCTTGTAAAATATTTGTTTCCACTTATGTCTTATATGGTCCAATTTGAATCTCAAAAGGGGATGATAAGGATAAATCATATATATTATGACAATTTTAGTGCATGAAATCATCATAGACCAAAAATTATATATCATATGATTGAGAAGGATCATGGAATTCAATAACACTTTAATGATTCATTGAGTAATGAAAAGAGATACAAAAAAATCATTGATGGGGTGTTGGGTATTATTCTATAGATAATGAGTTATATATAACATCACCCTGATACAAAGAAAATATTATTTTGAGGGAATGTTTATCCCAATGTACATTGATCACTTCGAGATCATTGATTGAGTTGGATTTGTATCTAATTTACTATAACATCGACTAATCCGAGCATAAATTCAAGATGTGTAACTTGATTATTTCTTGAGGAAGTACAATATAGATTCCTCATAATTAGTATATAAAGATGTGTTATAACATGAGTATGAACTCTCTTATATGGGAGAAGGATTTAGGGTTTTAGAATTTAAGGACAATAATCACTGTAATAGGACAACTAACATAATAAACATATATTGGGGGAACCATAAGTATGAAAAAGAAACATGGGAACTTCTAAATTCAATGAAATAGTTGTACTTTAATCTATTATAAGCCTCAGATATGAGTTCAAATATTGTAGGAAAATCTTTAATTATGTGGGGTAAATGTAATGGACATAACATTAATATATATATATATTCCAAATAGATAATAATTTGTCATACAGTTTGGAATGTTTTTTAATATGAAAAAATAATAAAAACAAAAAAAATTATTTATTTATTTTAGAACATTACATTTAATGAATAATGATACCAAAATAAATTCATGATATAATAATAAGAAAATAAATAGAGAAAAAATAAATTTCAGGAATAATAATATTTAGATCATTTTGATCTCTTTGAACTATCTCCCTCGTGAGAAATACGATAAAAATAAAATAATCATTAGTAATGAAATCTAAATTTATAAACCTATGAATATTGAAAATTGATTTGTTATGATATTAATGAAGATTTATGGAATATAGTGTATAAACCAAGATTAAATTTTATTAATTAATATTTTCATTCAAAAGAATCTAAAGCACAAATTAACATATATTTTCTAAATAATATGATTAAAACACACAATATACATTTATATATATTTAATTTGAATAATTTATTTCCATGTATTAATTTATCATATCACAATTAGTTTAAATTAATTTTTTATACATTTCATAAAGAGTTTATTTTTGACTAAATAATGAATAAAATAGATTATACAATAAAATTTTTAAATTATATCAAAGTAAGAATAAATTTTTTTTACAAAAAAAATTTATAGAAGATAAATTTTTTACAAATTAATATAATCAATATTCATATATAACGTTGACCTTTTTTATAAATTCATAAAATTTTGTAAATTATGTAATGTTTTTATTTTAAAAATCAAAAATATCTATTCTGTTAATCTGAATAATGTATTTATAATTATATACATTGTATTGGTTTTTGTATTAATGAAACAAATTATCAAATTATTTAATATAATCCATTTTATCAATTTAAATTCTTTTAGAGTTAATGTAATAATTTTTCTGAAATATTTTCTTTTACATTTGACCAATTAATATTAGAAGTAATTTACAAACCATCTTATGGTTGAATATTGTAAAATTTATTCCTTATTTAGAATGAAATAAATAAAATTAGGTATTATGTCCAGAATAATTTTTTTTATAATGAATAATAGCCATTGTAGATATTTATCAACTCAATTTAGGAAAAAATGTGTTATAAGTGTTAATAAAAAAGGAATATGCCCCCATGGTAATAAAAAATAGTCTCATAAACATCCTAATATGCTTGATTTACGACGATAATCATATTATATTAAATTTTATGGATCCATTGGTCAATATAAAAAATAAAATGTGTTAATATTATTTAAATCCTATATGTAATTCAATGTATGTTCCTCCCGTAACATTTAAATTGGCACCACTTCTCCTCATTTTTCTGATATTTCGAGTCTCTATATTAATATTGGCCTTCAAATTAATATTCCATGATAAATTCTCTTAGATCAGGATATTATTCCCTTATCATAAGACAACAATACAAAGAATTAATGTGTAAGATGAAGGGTCCTCTCAATGATAAGGTAATCAGCATACCTGACTCTTTCAAAATTTATTTCTTATTGAAATTGAATAAAATATACTTTATCCATTATAAAATAAATACCCAAATATATTCCATATGATTATATATTATTACAATTATAGGAAACCCATTTTCACTTCCATTCTATACTATGGAATAATGAAAACAAGGTTCTCTCACATGTACACTATACCATCTCCAAATAGTGGTGTAATTCATTTTATCACCATTTAACCTGGATGGATTTAATGATAAAATTAATGAATTATATATGATATTTGTTACATAATTATGATTCTATGGATATTTTATTTCAAATATCTTCTTCAACATCCAACTAGTGGAAAATGATGACGACAATCATGAAAATGTTTGGTCTACCACAACTATGAAACAATGTAATTCTTTTTTATTTCACCAGTATAAATGTATGATTAAAAAATTGTATATAATGAATGATAAATAAATTAATGAAATAAATAACATTAAATAGATTATATAACAATTTCCTATCACCTTTAACAAAGGATAAAATACAGAATTAATTTTGTCGATACAAACTAGACCACATTAACAAATTATAAATTTGAAAAAAAATTATTCAATTAATGGATTTAAATATAATATAAATATACCATAAAAAGGAGTATAGATGTAAATTGTTCATAATAATTTATTAAATATTTTTTATTATTTATACATGAGCACTGACATTTTACTATTAAAAAAGTCCCATGGTAAATGATATTTTTGTACAATCACATTTTATTTTTTAATTGATCATGTTCATATCAACATCAATAATATAATATAATCTTAATGTCATAAAAACACATATATTTAATTTTATCTTTAATGGCCCAGACCTCTCTGGTCCATTACTTCGTGGAATTTTGGTGTTGGAGGTGTTCCGGGAGGCCAAGAGGACTTATCCCCAACACTTTGCCAATTTTCCAGTTCTGTGAACAGTGTTTCCAGTTTTATGAACAGTAACAGATCGGTCTCAACGATCGGTCTGACAGATCGGTCTGTTTCACAGATCGGTGTGACAGATCGGTGTCACAGATCGGTGTCAAATGAATAAAATTATATTAAATGATAAAAAATAACCTAATTATACATTAAAACCAACTAAAAGGATAATCTCAAAATAAAAATAATGTATATGAAAAATTTGTTTTAATTAAAATATTTTATATTTCACTATGCATTAAAATATTAATTCCATTAGAAACATAGAGAAAATTTATCCAAATTTATCTTTTATTGTCCTATTCTTAATAAAAAATTAATTTTTTCAAATTGAATATATAAATGATTCAATTATTTGTTTTAATAAGGATTCCCAATAAAAAGGCTGTAAAACTGCATTTTTATGAAAAATAAAAATTTTATTAAAAAAAATTAAATTGTTTATTATTTCATGTCTAAGAAACATATGATATGAATAATAAAATTATATTTAATATATAATATTCATTATTTGGTTAATATTATTCATAACTTCTCTTTAAATGGCTAGTTGTGGTGCCCTTGAATATGGTGTTGCATGTAGTGAAAGCTATTTGAATTATTTAAAAATGAAGTGTATCATAGATGCTTGGGGTGTTACATTCACATATACATCAATAAATTGATTCTTGGAAATTAAAACTCAGTTTAGAAAAACTATGTGTTTGACATTTCAAAATATATTTGTTGAAATCCCACATCAAAAAATTGATAAAAGAGACCTCTAATTTAAAATATTGAAATAGAAGTACGAATGTTACCGGGAATAACACATAATAGGGTATAATATTAGAAAAAAGGGAAAAAAATAAAATTTAACATTCACGTTCTGAAGGATATTGATAGAGAACATTATGAGGAATAGGTTAGAAACTAGAAAGATTTTGATTTGCGATGATCCAAGGGCCCATATGATTCATTGCAAATGAATGAAATATGATATTATTTTTGTTATTATGATTGTTTAATTCATGTTAAGGAATTAATTTACTTCATAGACTATAGACCCATGGAATCATACCTAATTTACATGTATAGTCTCATCCATTAAATAATTCCTACCACAAACTCATTTTTTTCATAGTATAATATATCTCTAAAATATTCTATATATTTTAATAATATAAGGTTCCATGTATAAACATTTACTAGTTAAATAAATATATTATTTTATAATAAAAAAGGGCTTCATGTAGGTCAATGGAAGGTGATAATTCATTGTTTCACTTCAGATGTTGGTTTGATTCCTGCAGCCCTCTCCGCCACGATGGGTTGTTGCCCAACCTGTTAGATGTCCTTTATCTCAAACTATATCATTATAACATTCCATAAAAAACCTTAATAATTATTTTCTCATCATACAATAAAATCTAATATATAACATAATCTATTCCAACCTTATGTATTTTCCAAAATAAATCTATCCAAATTAACATTTTAAAATGATCTCTAAATTTATAAAATCAATCGTAACATTAGATTCCCCTAACAATGTAATTTATCTATTATTGAGAAATTACTTTATATCCATAGAAAACATAATGAAATTATCATTGAAAAAAACCCTTAATGAATTAGTACTTTGGTACAATTGAAAATATAATAATATAATTCCTAAATCAAAAAAATAAATACAATAATTATTCCACTCCGACTGCAGTAACAACATAACCTTGACCATGATCAATTTTCTTATTCCGAGCCATATTCACTTGAAGATTTAGGAAATAATTTTCATAAAGTCCGATATCTTTAATATATATCATTTCAAATTTAGAGATTCATTATTTCCCTCACAATCATGAGCCTAGTGACTTTTTCCCCACATTTTCAAAATACTCACCTTCCTTTCAGTCAAGTACCAGGGTGTTTCATCCCATAATTATCACATAAGGGAAAATACTTCTTTCCCATTTCCCCTTATTTTTGTATTTCTACAACATTCTCTACTTATCATTCATTAAATTAATATAGTGAGTCTTAGAGATTTACTCTTCCATACTGGTAGCACGTGGATCTATACGATCGTAAGATGATAAGGATTGTGAGACTAGTTCCTATCGAAGGAATAGTTTTTACACATTATATAATATACTAATATTTATCATTGGGATTGGAATGTAGTCTTCATCATTCCTTACTATCCTTGTGAAGTTAACCTCATACTTTGCAATTAACCATCCTCTTTATTTCTCATACTCAGAAATTTTCTTTTCCAATTTCATCTTGTTGTTCACAAGGTATGTGTTTCTCTAGGAAATTTTATTTAAACTCCAATCATTCCATATTTTCTACCTCTTAATCCTCATTCATGTTTTTAATTAAAAATTATAATTTCTATACATCTCTTTAGAGATGGTAAACTACCATGGCAACTTTATCCCTTTCATTATTTACCAAAGAAAGAAATATTTTCTCTAAAGAACATATCCATTAATCATCCATAAATGGATTTTTAATCCAATTAAATTGTGGGATATTATGTATCATGAATCAGTCTGACAATAATCATCAAAGCTATGGATCAGGATAATCCATACAATTATGGTTATTATTCATAATTTGATCCATCTATCCTAGTATAGTAATATTCTCTTCTACAACAATTTTGCCACTATATCCACTATCATTATCATTCATAGGAGGGAAATCCCTACATGGATTATACAAATTGATAAAATTTTCATTCTCTCTAATAGGATCCATTACTAAACAATTTCATATAATAGATTATGTTATGAATCATAATGTATAATTTCAAAATAGTAAAATACATAACATAAGTTGAATCATTTATGCATATCAAATCTATAATTATAATCATTGTTTTATTGAGGTCATATTTGATATTTTTTTTAAAATATGAATTTTCATATGAATATCCCTCAGGAGTGTTAGACAAGGTGAATAATAGGCCCATTTTCATCTACTAGGTTACCCTAAGTCAAGCACATATCACATTTTCTGAGATTTCACACAAAGGTACAACTGTGATAGAATGACCTCGACTTGTATTATCCAAATATAGATATATTTTGGAATAATACCCACATAATAAATTTATTGCCAATTTTCTAATATGTTCTTCTATACGTACAATCAATGACTATTGTAGGGTTTCGATCCCTAATATATGTTTTCTAAGCCTATTTCTTATGGTTGTTGCAAACTTCCTCTAATACAAACGATAATTCCCAATCCTGAGAAGCCTATAACTGGTGCATTATATTAACACATGTTAATGATTACAAGTAATCAAATCCTGATGTACTAGTCATTTTCGATGTCTTGTAAAATATATTACATTCATGAACATTGCATTAAAATTTCAAACATAAAACACAACATTGATAATACTATCAGAATTACATTATTCTACAAGAATAACACTGTATATCAACTATAAATCACTACTTAGAATCCTGGGAAAATATAACATATGAAATGGGTGAGCTCATATTATCAGTAAGGATAAACATTATATAATAATATATCATAAATAATAATAATCTTTAATTGGAAGATACAAAACAAAAAAAAAATATTTAAAACATTTTATTCAGCATAATATGGCTTTCATAAGTCACATAATTCCCTATTAAACATTCGCATGGATATTCTACTTGTCATGTAGTCAAATTTAAAAGCAACAACCAATCTAATAATGAGGGAACTGATAATGGGGGACATTTTTACATACCGTTAAGGATTCAGCCAAGACAACTTACATAATTGGGTGAGACATTTTCCCATCCAAAACATAATTTTTTCAATAGACCAACTGATGCATAAAGAGGCTATTGTGGGCCCCTCAAGACAGTTACTATGTCTAGTGGATTCCTCTTATTAACGGGGAATAACATAAACAACATTAAGATTCATTTTAAAACTAGAATATGAAATGTTATTACATTAACCATACACTATAAATGATATCATCATATCACATCCATAGTCAAACATATCATAAAACCATCAATACAATATATAAGACAATATCATAAAATATTTAACATAATTAAGTATAAAATCCAATAAATGATATAGACATAGAAGAATATGGTCTATAGAAATCATTAAAAATCTTTTATAAATATCTCTTTCTACATTGAAATCATTTGAAATCCTTTGTAACTATAAAAGAAAAAATTTCCTTTGAAATTAACCTTTTAATCTTGTAAAGGAAGCATTAAATTTTTATGGTGTCATAATGGTAAAAATTATCCTCAATTTTCATATATGTTAATAAAACATTCTGCCTTATTTTGTTGAAAATGTAATATAATAACTCCTTTGGAAAATGAAATAATTATTCCATTAAAATGTTTTATAAAAATTCATGCATGTGTATATATATATTTCAACAATATTATATGAATATGAATATTATTTTTATATTCTTGTTTTTGAAACCTGGATGTGGATGATAAATTTTTCTTAGTAGACGCTTAATTAAAAACAATCTTGGATAATAATGATACTTTGAAATTAACCCATAACTTGTACATTGATTTTGTCAACGGTGTGTTAACCTCTTTTATAATGGTTAAATATTGTTAATAAATTATTTCTATACCATAAAAATATATTTATTATATCAAATTCAATCCAACTACCATTTATTCTGAATAATATTTTGTATTACCATTATTTTGGGTGTTAACTACATTCTTTTTGTATGCATCATTTGTTAAGTAATTCATATTTCTTATTAATTGAATATATTATAATCAAATACAGAATGATATTTAGTTCATAAATATCATATTTATATACCATATTATGTGTATAATAATTAATGACTGGTAAATGCGGAGAATGAATGTCATCACGCCGTCGAGACTGTAGGTTGTATGTATGAACAAGTGACTATATCATTCCCTTAATAGTAAAATGATATGGAATTGGATTTTAGATTGATAATAAAGAATCATAATATTTTCATATTCATTATTTATGTCTATTTTTCACATTATTATTAATATCCAAATAAAGTAATGTTGAATAAAAAGTTACACAACAACGTAGAGAAGGTAATCTGAAGATACCCACAAATGTTTATATTATTATTCATAGGTTTCATAAAATTATGAATATGGTTGTACCATTATTATAATAATATCTTAGTATTTTTATTCTATTTTATTTATTACTTTCTATGGAAACAACATAGAAAGGGGAAGTATAATAATAAAATCAAAGTGATTTAAGAGTTAAAATGATAACCTCTTCTACGTGTGTCTCCATTTCATTTGAACATAAGGACTACATAAGTTAATTTTCTTCCTAATGGGTGTCCATTAGGATGAGGTGAGGGATTTTGGGAGCATCAATTGGAAGGGTTTGGATGGGACAAATGAATTTGGATATGTCAAATAAAGTCAATGAGAAGTTCCCTTTTATAAGAGAGGTGATGAGACGTTAGGAAAATCTTGAAATATAAATTTATTGAAAATTTATTTATGGTTTATAATATCCCCAAAGTTAATTTTTTAGTATAATAATATTATGAGTCTAAACCCACTCAAAAAATAGGTTTTAGACATTTTTAGGTCACAAATGTATCATTATATTTTAGCTATAACCCTTTGTAAGATAATTTATCTCATACCATGTTTTCATGTATTTATATATTGTATGGTTAATATATTTTCAGTGAAATTCCAAAAGAACATCATGTGAATCATTAAAGGCATTTAAAATAATATATATGTCATATGGATGAATCTTCTATTTTTTTAATTATTATGTCATTTAAAATAAGAGTGTTTTTTTAAACTCATTGATGAAAATTTTGACACTGTTAAGTAATTTTTTTGTTAAAGTCATACAAACTAGAAGAAACTATAAAATAATTAACACATCCCTAACATGTCCATATAATCCCAAAAATTTGTGGATGGCATCAAAAAGCTCAAATTAAATTTATATTAATATTTATTATATCATTTATTTCAGTAATTCATTAACAAGGAAATCACTAAATCATTATTGTGTAATAAAAAATAAAAAATTTAATATATCCAAATTATAAATCAAATACCATGAGGTAGGAAATCGTGTTATCCTTGAAAAGAATACTTATTGTAAAAAAGAGCAGCTATATAATGCCAAATTAAATTTTATCTATTAAAAGGATACATGTTGACAATATATTTCCATTTACATTAAATGAATAATTATAACATGGCATTATAACACCCTTGTGGCTCCAAAAATACAAAAAATTCTGCCTAAGGATTGTTTTTCTCTCCCATGACTCATATAAGACGATTAGGAAATAGATTAGTGTTGTTTTATGTTTTTATTGTATTAATTATACCTTTATTCAAAAAAATTACACATTAACCATGGTAAATTAAAATTAATATTGAATTTACTATTCATAATGTCCACAAATAAAAGGGCCATATTATCTTAATACGAAAAATCCAATTCAAAATATGTATTGTATTTTTTAAAATTAAAAAAACATATGTTGTAATAATTATTTTAAAATTAATAACTTTTTTTAAAATGAGAAAGTGATATATAAAAGTAAAAACCATAAAATGATTGAAACATGTTTATGTAAAATTTTATTGTGAAATAAAATCTAATGGATTTATTTTTAATAAATTATAAAAACATAATATAATTATATTATAAAACCTATTAATAGTATAATATAACTATTTCAATAAATTAGATGAAAACCATATTGGAAATAAAATGTTTTATTTTTTTCTATTCATTAAAATATGAATTTTATTAGAAAAAATAAAAAAAATTACAAACTAAAATTTAAATGTACCTCATATAAATAAGAATTTAATTTTGTCAAAATTAATATATAATATTGTCAAATATTGGATTTAGAAAAGCATTTGAATTAAAAGGTGGTTAAATTACACTTTTTTTTAAAATTACTCCCTTTATTCAAAAAATTGATATCTTTATTATATGATGTCTGAGAACCATATAAAATTAATAATAATAATATTATATGTAATATATGAAGTTAAAATTTTGGTTAATACTATTCAAAATATCTTTAAATGGATAGTCATCCTACAGTCGAACTCAGTTTTTCTTGTTGTGTAACTATTTGAATTATTTAAAATGAAGTGTATCATGGATGATTGTTTTTTTACATGTTGAGATTATAAATACCCCCTCCCCCATGTCAGAAATTCAATGATACAAAAAGTTATCATTCAATAAAAGCTCTAATTAGTAGATACATAGAATATTTCCAAGCGACAGAGAATATGGATCTACCAACTATTCATATTTCATTAAATCACCTCTCGTGGGTTCTTAAATCCTCAACCCATTATTGAGATTAATAAAAAAATTCATGTATTTTGGGTAAGAATTATCCCCTTTATCCACATAGTGTTTCATGAGATAACAATTTTTCATGAAACCAATTAAATAGGAAAAGAATCATTATTTTAATCCAATGCCAAATATTTTCCTGAATCATGCTATTTTGCAAGATCGCTAACCTCCATAGGACCCCAGAACATTGTAAGACCCCTAGCTGTTGTGAATCTACCAAAAAATAAGAAACACTATCATTCCCAAAACTAATCCTCGAGAACAATCTATGGTAACTCATTTTAAATGATCTCCTTTTGTGAATGTTGAGTACATGGGTCCCATATGATCATCTAGCACCAGTTCAACCACACATTTAATGAATGTGCTAATGGTACCACATGTCCTTATGTCTTCTAAAATTACACTATGTGAATAATGCACCACCATCCATGAAATTAATCCAAAGAATACTTATTGTGTTTCATATTTCCCCGTAGAATGGGTAACCAAGTGTCCGGCCTCCATATGACCACACCCCTTCCCTAGTATCAACCGCATGCCCCACCCAATGGCTCATGATCGGTTGTCAAGTGGTCCCTATATTTTGAATATTATAAAGAAATTTTAACCTATCTCTCTAGGGATTCCTAATGTTTAATCTCGTCCCTCCATTAAATTACCACATTGAGGTGTAAGAACCATCCATGTATAAAATAGATGTTGAAAAAAATTCATAGCTCAATGTTCCTGATTTAAAAAACTAAAATGTATCAAAAAGACCTCATTTAATTATGTAAAACTACTGCCTTACCCTATACATTGTTTACATGATTTCCTAGTATGATAATAATGAAATGATGACATTTTTGACACTATATAATGTGACTCCCTTGCATATAAGATTTCTTGCATAATCGCCAATTAATCAAACCTAGTCACTCCATAGAGCAAATTGGTGTCCTAACAATATGATGTTAAACTAAATTTATTATTCACATCATGCAAACATAAATTGAAACTTTAAAATATGTGTGTTTTCTTCTGTGTCTCATAAACATGGAACACATGTCACCTCCCTAATGATTAATCTCAGCAAAATCTAGTGTGAAATGATGACCCTTAGGGAGACAGACTCATCCTTTCAAGTGTGAATTCATTGCTCATATGGATATACTCTACCCCATCCAATCAGTAGTAGTTGATAAACATTCACCCGTTATATAACCACATGATTTTAATCATATTTCTATCATATTCCATAAATACATTTACCATGAAATCATCCTATCACTACATGAAATTAAACCTACGACTAACCTTTTCCAGCATTACTTTAACCATTCACCCATTTCCACAGGACATTAATATAATGCCCTATTTTAGAATTTGTAACCTCTGAAATAAACATGGGATTCCTAAGTTAAAAATACTCCGAATACATATGAACATTGTGTCAATTAACCCCTGATATACATGCTCTGTTTTGGGTTCCACATCAATGATGTTTCACAAATGAGATATCCTCCAAAACAAGAAGGTATTATCGGTACCCAACCTTCCAAACATCCTAACATGGCCAATGTTCCCAATTAAACTACCTCCCATGAATGAAGATTGAGACCCTATCATATAATAGGTAGTATAATTAACCATTTCCCATATCGATATGATATCGGGAACAAGTTTCAATTGCATGACAAAAATCTACATGAGAGACCCAGAATACTTATTGAGATCCCATGAGGGATTTATGGATGGATAAAATGAAATCACATCATCATTCTTGAATCAATGAGAAGAAATCACCAATGAAATTGATGAATCCCACCTGTGTTTTTTATGTTGGAATGTAGTGTAACAAGGAAGTACCAAAAAAAATACCTAGTGGAGGGATAGTGTTATGGCCTTAAAAAAGGTTTTAGAAAATGTAGTGGAAAACTCGATGTCAGACTCTTCTCATCGCCCATGGGGACAAGTATCTTTTGATGAACCAATGTATCGTTATTTCATTGGATCATGATATTCATAACCAAGCCACACCATGTAAATGGTGGAGCCATCATGAATGTCACCTGTGAATTTTGGTAGTCAAGGTTGGGCCTCCCAAGTCTTTGACATCATCAACATGGATCCCCCATCTTTTTCATGATGATTAAATAAGATGGGGGATTCAGGAATCACGTAACATATACCAATAATAATGGAACAATTAATGTTCCATATAGTAATAATGTTATATGAAGATAGTAACCTATCACCAATACACACTAGGGTTGTGGAATCGTTGACGTAGAAACCCCCACCAGATTACTCCCGGCCAATACTTCCACGAGGACTTAACTTAATGGGTGCCATAGCACCAACTCAAAATCTATGATCATCTTTAGGAGGTATATCAAAACTCGAGTGAACTAGTATGAGAATTACAGGGACCTAATGATGAGGGATATGGCCCACTGTGGACTCATGGAATCATATCCTCTCAGAAACCAAAAATGTCAATGTATTTTCAATGGAGAACCTCCCAATTATCACATAAGGAACCACTTCAGAAGTCTTAGCTGGAGAACATTGATTACTCTATCCCATCAAAAAAGGATGTATGGGGGGTTCATAAAATTTCAGTTAGTTACTAGAATCTGATATCTTTATAGTATAGATACCATAAAGAATCATCAACACCATCTCTAATTTGTCCCTTATTATGAATAGTTGGTATAATCCTTCTCTACTACACAATCTCCATACTAAAACACCCTGATAATGATATCTATGATATACAAAGGACAATACATAATATGTGGCATATACTATGGCACTTGTGGACCATTAAATAATAGGAATTTCCCATAAGATACCTATTAAAGATGAATAGGGATAAAACATTACCAACCTTGTATCGAGGCCCAAAATTTTTCATAGGGGGGATGTGTTTACAATTTTAGTCAACACCACCACCAAAATTACTTACATGGTAGCATGGGATTTTGAAAATTGATGAAGTGGTCCTCTTCGCACCACCACAAAACAATATTTATCTCCTCTCAATATTCAATCCAACCAAATTAGTGGTCATATATATTCAAAAAATATCCATTATGGAGATCCTCTCCATGCTCTCATCAAACAGCTCGGAATTCCTCTGTGTTCCACCATTAACCAATGTTGAGGTCCTTCTTAATCCACTATCAACCAGAATTAATGACATCCCTCAACACCCAATAATCAATAGATATTTCTTACACATGATAACATTATCCATCCTCCTGGTCCACTCCATCCTAGAGAGACACCCGTCCCTGAAGAACCATCTAAGGGAAAGATGGAAAATATCTACCATCAACGATGGAACCATGGTAAAAATAATGTAATAATTGAAATATTATGGGCTGAGATGGTGTATGAATCAATGATGGATCATTAACCCTTTATTCCATAGTCATGTGAATATTTTTGAATTTTGAGTCTCGTTCTTGCGAAGCTCAAGGCCCACATGATCACCATATCACACAGTAGATAGATACATGTGAGGGACGTTCTTTCCCCTTCTAGGGACTCACAGTGCAACATCTTGTTTCACCTAATGATAGATCATATTTACCTTAACAAAAGGAACTGGATATATTTTATGGTCTTTGATTGTGTCCTCATATAATATTTATAACTCTTTTAGTATACAAATTCACTCTTTATACCTTCTATATTACGCAGTGGTGAACATCCCATCCAAAACAATCAATATCTTGAAGCTTGTACATCCTAAAAGTTATATCCTATCATGTAGAAAATATTTGTCTTGTCTAGAACTCCCTATAGTGGTATAAGAACCCCAAAATATTTTCAACATAAATTCCAAAACCCATTTCTTATCATGCTCCTGTCCGGGATTGGGGAGATGATGTGTGGGACCCATCCATTGAGTAAGAGAGCATGTGGTTGATTCTGGACCCCAAATAGATATCGATGATGTATTGGCCACATCATATTATAGATATAATTATCATGGATTATCGAAAAATGTAATATGCAATGTGTTTTGTATATATTATCTCAGCGATGTTCCCCCACCTACATGATCAGACCCTGACCTACCATCGGATCCATGAGAACCTTGGGGCCATCAAAAAATAGTACATTATGGATTATAACATAGCACTACTAGAATCTCAGCATTATTGGTACCAAATTTTATATAATGTCTCATTTTTTCTACATTTATCAATGTATTTCAAAATGAACAAGGATCTCCACTGATAATGGTGGTTAGTTAATGTAATGATTCCTGTTAAATTGTAATGTATTCATATCATTGGGGAAATACTTCATAATTCTAAAACAGAAAATTGTTGCACTGATCCTATGATTAGAGAACATGTGTTCAATGTGGAACAACTTTTACAACAAAGAAATTTCATTCATTCAGGGATGAATATTTCATTGAAATTCATCATTCTATAAGGTTATAAGATGTATTGGAGGTCATTAAATATTTCATTGTTTCAAGAAAACCCTGGAAAAGCATGAGGAAAATTTGACTCTGAGTTCCATGTATAAAACTGGACAAATATATTTGGATTAATATTTAAAAAAATTGAATGGTTTGGCGAACTTGTGAAACAATCCTTATAAAGGAATGGGAGAGAAAAGGTGATTCCAATCATATTCAGTTTTTATTTGAATGAATGATGTTCCTGGTAGACATGGAAGATTAAATACATTCCATTGTAAATATAACGATTCTATAGGTGATCAATTATATACTAAATATAATGAATGATAAGGTTCATGATGAATTTAGATGGTTTTTGATGAATCCAGATAATATTGTTGAAGCATGGGTGTTCTTGTGGAAGCCGATACATATGGTGGTTCCATTTCCCAGTGGTTTTGAAATTTTTGGGCCTTAAAATTGGGAGATTGATGTTTCAAAATTTTTATTTCATTATAGGATTTAATTTTATGAAGAATAGTGAAAAAAATATTAAATGGAAGTGAATTGTGTGACATGTACATGAATGGTTTGTGAACCTCGTATGAGGTAGTGGGAATGGAACCTGGAGCGGTTCTTGGAACCAAAAAAGTGTCATAGTAATGGCATATGGAACAGGCTTGAAATAAGTGGAAGGATATCTATTCATGGAAGAAAAAGTTATGAAATGGGGGTGGTTTGTAATGTCTAAATAGATTTAGTATGAAAACAATAATAGAAAATGGTACACAAAATTATTGTCATACATGCTAGGAGAAGTTGTATACGGTGAAGGTTGTACATCATTGAAAATATTGGTAAAATGTATTAACACATTTTTATGGAGACATTTGAATATATAATGTATCATAATTCCATAATTATGTGAGATTTAATTTTATATGAAGAGATCATTGTTTTAGATGAATTTCATAGAAGTATGAATAGTAAGCAGAAGGGGATTCTGCATTGGAAGGAGTTCAAGGGATGAAATTCCTTGAATAGAAGTGGTATGTATAATAGAGATTCTAGGTCAGGTGATGAGATTGGTTGAAGATAAAACAATTCATGAATAATGGGGAATATATTTGCAGAATATTATATTCTGTAAAAGTTGATATGATATACGAAGAAAGTAGGTGGTATCAGATATAGTACACGGAGTAGAGGCAGTTCAAGGGAGAAGAGTATCCCCCATAGAATTCTCACTACACATTACACAGAGGATAGAGGAACTTTACAGTGAGCATTCACAATATGTGCAACACATTATATATTTAGAAAAGGATGAGTATGTAGAGTAGTCATGGTACATAGAGCATGAGTGATACATAGAGAATGTACGTTACCGAGAGTAGATGTGATATGCGGAGCAAGCATGATACATAGAGCATGAACAATGAGTGCAGAAGGAGCAGTATGTTGAGCATGAAAAGTTTATAGAAAAAAATTGTTATTTAGAGCAGGCTCGGTATGCAGAGAAGGTGTAGTACCAAAAGTAGGCACTGTCTATTCAGTAGGTATGGGAAGTAGATTACATATAGTCCATAGAAGTAGAAACAATTTTATGATGCAGAAACAATACACAGAATAAAACAGATACCTAATTATTATTGTCCTATTAACTATTATGTTTCTAATCATAGATGGTCCTCAATGTTTTAATTGACATGATTGGTGTTTGTGACTATAAAAAAAGAATAAAATGTTTTAGTGCAGTTGGGTTATCATTGAGAAAGAAGGAGAAGAAGACTGTTCAGCTTTCATGTTTGCTTCTAGAAAAGAAGAAGAGGGATACTGGATTGCTACTACGAAATTTTCAAGTGAATTATATAAAAAAATAGTATTGTAACATCCAACAGGTCTGAAAAGGATAAATACTCTATCGGTGTTGCAAATCATATTCAGCATGGATAATATTTCCTTGCGAGATAGTATAAATAACTAACATGGGGCTTCATGTTTGAAAAGGTTGTGACTAGTTTAGGGAATATGATTATTTCCCACACCCTCAATGGATATAGACTCACACTAGATAAATTATTGTTTCTTATCCATTCCACTGTATCGTTTAATAAATTATATTATAGAATCCATGTACAGGTCGTACCCATACATAAAAAGTAAGTAGCTTCTCTAAAAGAGTGGTGAATGTTGTAAAAATATAATGGGCATATTTTTTATTCTTTCATAGTATTGAATTTTACAGAGAAAATAGAATAAGAGAATCAAGATCCAAACAGGTCAAGATGTAGTGGGATAAACACTTGAAATTGGATTAAAAATTCACCATAACTGATTCACCCCACTATATGTGTATGTCACAACCCAAACTGGTCCATTCAATAATAAAAATTCACATTACTACATCAAAACACTTGTTAGTCCCTCGTTAAAAATCTAATAGTTCCCTAGAAGTTTATTGAAGAGGCGTCTCTTCATGTGGTGATCAGATGTTGGGGACAGTATGTTGACAAACACCCCATCCATATCTCGTGACAACAATATGAATAATGTTCCAACAAATATAATTATAATGGGCATTTCCATATGACTTGCTCTATGGAAACAATGGACATCATGGACTTGTGAGTGAACTAGAGGAACAATGAAACTACCCCCAGGTTCAGAATGAAATATATAACTCCATGTGTCGCAAAGTACCAAGAAAACCTATATTCATGCATCGTCAGTCATAAGATGTGATAGATAATGTCCTTTAGGAGTCCCCCGAATGAGACGTTTCGTCCAATCCAGGGATACATTGACCAATGAAATAGAAATGGTGAACCCTCTGATCCTTTTGAGGTCTCACCAAAAGAATAGTTTGAACCCGTGGATGCTTTATTGGCTTTAGTAGCTTGTGGAGTAAAATGTGATTACTGAATTACTCATTGTTGTTCTATTGAAAAACCCAAAAACATACCAATTGGAAACCAACTCTCCTCCTTTGGGAAACCCTATTATACACGGGTGGAATTTTTTTTTTGAAATTTATGGCCATGTGTTCATAGTCAACATAGATTGTGGGGGATATGGAAAAGAGATAACAGAATGAGTCGACGACCCTTCCTTATCAGTGTCATTATAAACCTTGAGATCATTGATGTGACTCTCCTTGAGTAGTTGATGTTTTCATTGTATTGGAAAATGGATTCCCATTCCATGAATATGTGATATATTTTCTCACTACTCACCACAAGGCCCAAGAAACACTACATACAAAAATATCATCTATTTGAAAGACATACCCTGAATTGGTGGACAATGTGTGAGTACCCTCAGAGTTTAGAAATCCATTATTCAACACGTTCAATTGTATGTTTGACAGATAAAATCATTTGGCCCACATATCATCATAGAGTGTCTAAATTTTGTGAACATCAGAATAGACGGACCCAACCATGCATTGATGTATCATCCAGAACACTGAAGAGCCTTCATTCATATGGTATGACGAGTTTTCATAATATATATTTATAGTATGAAGTATATTTGATGAAAATTCATTTACCAGTTCATATCCACCAATAATGAGATGAGATTCAAAAATCGCATCAAATTAAATCTATTGAAATATGAACAAATAATTGATTTTTTCTCCAAATGGAATAGGAATACATACTCACTAGACATGAAAACGACCCATAGAAAACAATTTGTGACCTTGTTTTGATTATTTTATGAATTATATAGTCCCTACCCACATCTACATGAACTAAACTTGCAGATTTTTGGAAATCTCTAGAAAAAATAAATGTATGAAATAATCCATATAGTATACTAGACAACAATAACTCAAATTTCTCCATCCATATACAATTGTTTGTTATCTGAAATTAGATTCAACTATATTTTTTCATCTAGTGGTCCCTATGATGATGCACTATCATTCTAATTTTCCATATGATCCTCTCCAATAATAGCCTCACCCAACATAATCCCACCCAATATTGAACTTCCTGGATCATCAATGCCATGTGTAGCCACCTCATTGAGAAAATATGGCACCAACCCCTCACAATGTTAAAGATACCATATATCCTTTTTCAAAAAGAATAAAATTGATGTAATCCATGTAGAATTCATATGTTCACTGGTATTTCATATATTTCAAGGGGAATTAAATTATGAAATTTCTTGGATTCTGGAGGTCATAGAAGGATTAATTCACTGTTTGTTCCCATATATTCTCATATCACAGGATCCTTAGACACACAATAATTTATTTTTTCTTTATCAAATATTTTCTTATAGACCATGTGGGTCATGGTTTGATCACGTTGGGAGACATTCCAACCTAGGTTAAACATGTCTCCAAAGACCAGAATAGTGACATTAAAGACTCTGATGAATGGAAGCATGTCCCCATCCATGGGATATAGAAGTATGAGGACCATTTTGATCACAAGGTATTCAATTGAATTCATGGAATTTTCCACTATTACTTCAGTAAACCATAACCCCAATTAGTTCACATGCCTCCTTGAAACATCTACCTCCACATGTACATCATGTCAATCTTTTTCACAGATGAATAATTACTGATGATGCATGGGAGATTGTAATCTCCATGTATGATGAAGACAAGATTCACCCATTAAATCATCATTCCACCAGAGATAGGAGATGATTCATGTGTCCACTCAAACACTGGAATATCTTGAGGACTATGATTATGCATCCATGAATGTCATTGTGCTGGTAGAACAAATCACAATACCTAAAAATGTGGAATCCCATGAAAACCCAATGTCTGACACTGGATGAAAAAATTAATGGAATGAAAGAGGATGTAAGATTAACCATAATGTTCATGAATTTTCTTCAAACCTGTATATTTTTTCTATAGAGACTAGGTAGAATGCATTGTGTAGATATATTTATGCACATCCCTGTTGATCATCCCCATTAAGTGTGACACCACATAAAACGGTGTCAAATGACCATGCCACATAGGTTTGACCAATCCATGAGCATCCATGTATAGACAAAGAATGTCTATAGATAACATACAAGTAGCTATAATATTTACAAAGAAGTTTTGCTAGCCACCATGTGAATATTTAGAGTAAAAACCAGACACAAGTGGTTCCATTCACAAAATTGGATGCTATCCCTACAAAACAAACCCTATGAGAGAAAAATATTTCCAATGAAGTAGAAATATTATACATTAAAACAACATCTGGTAATAACATCAAGGTTGTTAATCCTCATTTACTATATCTTGTTGAAGGAAAGGTGTGAGTCCCTTAAAGAGGCATTGTGAATACCTATCTAGTTCTATGATTATGGAGCATACATTAAGGCCTACTATATAGGGGAGAATGACCAAGGGGAATGTTAATCCATACACTAGTTTTATAGATAATATGAGGGTGTCATTATGAAGGCTCACATACACCCACTGTATATCACAATCCATTTAAATGGAATGAAAATATTTTATAGCATTGTGGATATTGTCTCAGGGATCCAAATCATCTGATATCATATTATCCACATGTTCAGACACATATAAGTAAAAATGAGTCACATCATATTGACAATTTAGGGATACAATAAGAGTGGGAGTAATGGAATGGACAATATTGGATGATGAATAAGTTCATTGGTTTGACATCAACCCTTGTATTTATGGTAGTCTCACTCGACACTTCATAAAATGCATTACTGGGAAGACCATGTATTTATTTACACAATGTATTCCCACCCCATATTTTTTCCCACACATACTCCCTCAATAGATGGATTTGGATACACAAAGGGGAGGTAAATCCCCCAACGAATTTGGTGGGGACCTCTATCTATATATTGGATTCAAATAGAGAGATGGAATGATGGTTTAGACTGATGGGGATGAGAACATAAATTCCAACAATAACTGGATGGTCTCGACAATCGATATATTGGTGGAATTAAATAAAAAATATCTTCTCTTGGATATAAACTAAGAGTATACAATGCATGGATTGGGGATATGTTTCATTTTACCAATAAAAAGTGTTTTTGTGTCTTCCAGAAAAAATAGTTCCCTCAAATTACCATATAACTATACACCAACATGATTAGATATTTACAAAATCATGTACTCCTTTGAATTATTAATAAATTACCCTCATTTCCAATGATTCAAAGAATTTATAGTTCTTCCATATATAATAGATGACTCAATGAAAGACTCCATTTGGTAACTACATTGACATAAATAATGGTCCACATAGTCATAGGGTAGAATGGATTGAATTGATAGATTTTGTCACTATAGTAACCACAGAGAAGGAACCCATTTATGGTGATTCTATAGAAGTAACCAATACTCCCCTAGGATGGACTGTCTGGTAAGAGCTTCTTTCCCCTTATTTTTATGCTATCTCAGAAAATGAAGAGGATTTGGAAGACATCCCTCCTATTTTTTAAGATGGGTTTTACACCAGAATTGATTACTTAAACTATGTAAACCATGACATAGGGGAAAGTATATTCCAAAACATATCATTCCATATATTTATCCATAGGATAACTAAAGATATGTGGCCTCCTGAAATATCTACCTAACATATTCTCTTAGATATTTGATGAGATTCGAGGGCTAGATCCTAAGGATGATGTCTACCGTCTAGGCCCCCCATCAGGTCATGATAGTTTTAAAATCCACTAAGAAATTTGTACCCCTCTAATTGTGCTATGTAAAATTCCATGGATGACCAAGTTATCAAATAATCCACAATTAGGGAGGTCTTGTAGCTCGGTTTTATATCCAAAATCAACCGATTCTGAATAAATAATGGGATGATCATCATCTATATCAAATTCTAGGATATTATTCCCAATTGTTTGAAATAGGATTTTCAAATTCCAAGGATAAGATTGTTGGTGTATTCTATGTAAGGGAACGATATGTATGATCATAAATAAGAGGAAACTAATCAAGGAATTATTACATTAAACTGAATCCAATTTGTCATTGCATAATGACCTTAAAATTTTGGAAACCTGTCAAAGACATGTGACCATAAAATGTAGAAACCATTTTCTGGGATCTATGACCATCAATGTATAGAAACCCCATAGTCTATGAAGTATGAAATTATGCTATTTACAATTGGTCGAGGAATTGTGGACCATTATAATTTTCATCACATACAACATGTTCTCTAGGAATTTATACTATCATCCCATATAGTCTTTGTTATATGACTTATGAATTGAAACCCCAATTTACATAGTCCATAACATTAAAGTGTAGCCATACCATATCAGAAAAAATGATGTATTCCCCACATAATAAGTGTGGGACAATAAAAATGGAGAACATCATCATCCCACTATGTTAAACTATATACCTACCATATTTCTTTTACATGGGACTCCTCATAAAAAATGGGATTATTTAATGATATTTTCGGACAGGGTTACCCCCACATTTTTTATTGGTCTCCTACATTTACATCTTATCGAAGTATGTATTTATTCATAGCCATTCAAATTCTCATGGGATACATCATGATTCCTGCACCCCTCGTATTTACGCCCAGATTAATTTATCAACCCAATAAAAGCCTGGCCCCATTTACAGTCCCAATAATAAAACCATAAACTATGTGAAATATATCTTAAGGTATTTATGTTGAATGGGGTATTAGATTTTTTTATTTTCACATTTGTTTTTACCTATTTGGTTCATCATAAATACCATTTGGATTGAAATTTTTCTAGTCCAATAATAATGAATTTAAATTAATTGTCAATTTCTAATGGATAAGGATTTTTAACATTAAATTATGTTACATTTGTTTCATGGTACTTATGTGGTACTAGGTCTTGTATTGCATTCTTTTATGTTTAGTTATACCACTTTAATTTCTTTATAATAACCTAGAAACAAACAAACCCATTTTTCATCGCATTAAGACTTTAAACTATTTTCCAATAATCAAAGAATCAATACATTAATTTTTTTCCCTTGGTCTATGTGGTATGAAATTATACGTTGTACAAATGGATTAAAGATCCCTCCATTATGTTTAGGGCCTCCATTTAACATTTTATATATAGTTTTAACAGTTTTTCATCACATGAACATACTTTAAGTGCTTCATTATGGTCTTAGATCAACAATATTGAATACAGAGCCATCATCCAAGCATTATGAAGGTAAACGTCGTGCATACACTCTTCATTTGAATTATTTTCTTTATACCTATTAATTCGGAATAAAATTTACCCTCACATCATTTCAGAAGATTGTCTTAGTTTATTACCATACCCTAGGAATATGTGGTGACATCTACCCCATTTTTCTCTGGGTCTAACTGATAAATTATTATTAATTAATTAATTAACCATGATTATAAGACCCCAGAATACCCCAATGGGAATCATCTTCATTTATAGGACCCTTAAATCTTACATAGACCATCGATGTGTCATGATGCATCATAACCAGAAATGGGGATTAAACATATTGGAATCTAATTTTGTAATCCTCAACAACTTCCTCAAGAAAAGGATGTTAAACTGTATCCTAACCCCATTTTAGATTGGGTTTCCTCATATCATAAAATGAAAATATTTAGTGTCCTATTTAAAGACTACATCCCTACTGAAATTAGTCTCCAACTATTATGCTGACAAAAACTATGTGTGTTTTGATTCACATCGTCTTGGGATACGTAGTGAATAATGAATATTTCATATTAGGTGTATCCCACTTAATTGCCTCATTATAGGGTTCTTTTATTTCACAAAAACATTCATTCAATTCAATGAATTGTTTTTCATGTTTTATATGGACAATGGTCACTTTTTATTTCCTTTCACATTGGTTTATCAAAATTCCAAGCCATGAATCCCCCAATGGACACTCTCCCACCCCCATTGTTATGTGATATGTTTCCTTAAAAAATAAAATTTTCATATAATCTGATATATATGAATTTAAGTAGGAATAGACCACATTATGACTTATAAAACAATAAACTACAAATCTAGAAGTCTCTAATTCATGATGTTAAACTACAATCTTACCCCATATAATATCAAGATGCCTCATATGATAAGTGTGTGATCTGAGTTATAATAAATACCCCTTATAAAACTAGGATTATTTTACGATAAATATTATAATACCTAACCAATGTCCCCACCACATGACATTAAACTATATTTTTACCACATATAAAATCATTATGCCTCAACCGATTAGAATTTGATGTCAAAAAATGTCTTTCATTTTATAAAAATGGGATTAATTTTATGATAAGTATGAGATGTAAAAAAACACTATCCCATATAATAGATGGATGGATCCCAATTTGATATTATCTAATACCCTCACCATAGAAGGTTTAACTCCTCCGATGTCATTCTCCCACCACAATGTGTTCCAAGGAATCATGTGGACTGATTTCTATTATCATATGATACATTATAAAGCATGGATATCTCATACAAGGTCCATCTCTTCCATCTAATAATTTCAATGAAATTCCACTTTCAGATAGAATTAATCCTCTCAAATCGAAACGGACATCTATTTCCATTGAGTACATGGAGGATGAGATCCTAGGGAACTCATATTTCCTTTCAATATATTATTCATTTTGAAATCATTACTTTTAACGTTCATTGGTTTGGATAAATATAATTCTATCAATAGAAATATTGTCTATAATGGAAATTTTTCAATGCCACAGATGCTCACCTTCTGTTGTTGTATCACGCCTTAAAGAATCAATAGAAAAAACTAGTGGCTAATGTGTCTCATACTCAATCAAGAGTTGATTTGGATTTGTTATCACCATCCTAGGCCAATATTAGTGTACAAAAGGTGTTTTGAATATGGTAAACAGTTCCACCCTACTAATCAGTCATTCCCCTTTCAATATGTAGGTATTAGTAGTTATGATCACCCACAGAAGAGTTTTTGATAACAATCCCACTTCATTATATTCTCCCCTATAGATATTTGGGACTCCAAACTGCTCCATGTATCCCACCTCGATCATAGATCACAAGGGATTTTAATACGAGAGGATGCTTTCCTCAACCATGGATGATAAGAATGTGTTCGCAACTGGTTCAAACTTTTTTCTTTAAGAAATGATCCCAGGTCCTAGTATCAATACCTTAAACACTATGAATGTCACTCCTAGGATGATTTGTACAATTTTAGGTCTTCTTGGACAACAATTTACATTAGTGTCCCACTATTCCGAGAAAAAAAATTCTTGATCAGAATAATAACATTATATTCCAAGCAACATGACTGTAAAATTGTATCCCAAAAAGACCAATAATGACTATAATCTATGTTAACATCATCATAGGAATGTTTCATGTAGAGTTAGGGCTTGTTGGCCCCAAATTAATGTCGTATTTTCACACTATTACACTAAATTTATCATTTTGGTATACTCAACCTATTTTCCAATCATCATACCCATGAATTCTATGAAACTAATGTCAGTGGTGTTTTGTGCCAAATCATGTTGACAAATATACCTCTCCATTCAGATTGGGTAATTTTCCATTTACATTTCACATATTTCGTCGAGGATTTATTTCTTATGGACCATGAATTATGAACTTAACTTATTGGAAAATATTCTGAACATTACAACATTAAAATAATATCCTTATATCATAGTCAAAATTCATTAATCTGCATGACAAGTGGTCTTCATAAAATGATGGTAAATAGTGTGATACACCATTATTAACATATAATGATAAACTGCATGTCCATCATATTGATTGGGTGATCAAAAACTACAGATCATCATAAGACATAACTAGAGAATCCCTTTATTCCATCTATTCAAGAAACCTTCCACATCATTTATGTTCTTCAACCAACACTTAGTATCTGAGATGATGCTCCCCTTGGTAGATGATTCGGAACTTTTTCTACATTGATATGCCTACCGAATGTGCTCATATTAATGATGGTGTATTTCCAAAAGTGAAAAATTCCATTAAAAAATTCCATCACATAATCTCAATTATTATCATATACCACAAATTATATCATAAACATCTTCCACATATGAACCCACTCCTTCCCACCTTTACATAATGGTATCATTCAACACCAGCTCGAATTCTGTCCCAGTAACACACCACTAAATACCTATGATGAAATTTTTGAGATAGGTCCCATGTTTTAAACTTGGAATGTAGTTTTCTTTCATTTGTTTCTCCATATAATTAGGAAAAAAATAATGGAATTTTTTTTCGAACATGGTTAGTAGTTATCCTATAACGGCATGCCACTCCCTTTGTGTTCTATATCATATGCTTCTTGACTCATTATTTTTATCACCACTTTGTTTCCACATAATTAAAGTCCCACGCAGTTACTCCATTTATAAATTTTTAAATGTTTAAAATGAATATTTTATAATAATGGAACCTCGTTCCCCGTTAATAACATCTCATGTACAATAAAATTTCATTGGTCATAATCATTTTGGACCCCACGTATGAATAAATTGTCTTACACAATCATATGATTGATTAATCGTGTACTCATCCATTATTACTCACACTGAGAATGAAAAACATGAGCGAATGGATTGACATCTATTTCTCTTGTTAATGTGATATTTCATGTAACAAAAATTAATTTTCTCTACCTTTGAGGGTATTCAATAAAAGATAAATCGATTTCTGGGTGGTTCATCCACAAATGAGAGTCTGGTTTATTTTTTTGAATAAAATAGACCCCACCTAAGGTTTGATTCTAGAGATTAAGTGCTCATTATCACCTCACCCATATTAAGTAACTTCAAGAGTATTCAACCACTCATCTAGATCATCCTCCAAATCCTTAGTTTTATTATGTTTTTTCATAAGCCATAATTTTCATCCAATGTTCCTAATACTAGTATTCGGCCATCAATAATTCCACCTCTTCATTCATAGCCCAGACCTCTACCAAAAGTTCCCTCATATAGCTGATGATCATATATTTACGACTTATGATAACCACATAAAGGTTCATCTACCAGTCTTAAAAACCTAATCCTTAGCTGCATGTTGTGCCTTGGCACTACTGAAATTATTTTTGTACTAGTAATTGTTTAAATCTTACCACTAAGAAAATGATCATTAATAAAAGAGGACACGACCTTGTTTGTAGAGGTCACTATAGTCTTCCCCACCATTCTCAAGTTTTTCTTTCAAATTTCTGAGAAACCCTACCCTATTAGGATAGTCGATAAGTGTGGTGTGGGTAAGGGATTTCAATTTGTACCACCATAAAATTTGATTAATGAATTGGATCTCCTATGTAGTTGTCGAACTAGAATCTTCAATGTAATATAGAAATGAAGGATCATTTGGAAGAACTACAACTAAGAGTATCATGTCTAGATTATTTTCAGGCATGACCAGATGTGGTTTGAAATAATTTTCATGGGGTAAGGGATCCTAGCAAGGTAACTTATTTTTAGAGAAATTCACATATCCCTTATGGAGCACCTCTGGGTAGACAAAACCATCCTAGCCTCATTGGACAACATTTTTGAGGATTCAACTCTAGTAGCCTCTACCGATGAGAATTATGAGATAGGGACATCTATCATAGACACCCCTAAAACCAGGGATTCAGGAACATGTCTAGACTATTGCATTTAGGATATGGAATCATCATTCACAACCTATGGTGCTTCTATAATAGACTCATATATTCAAGCCTCATCGACTAGATATTTTGTAAGAACCATATGTAACCATATCATCAATTTCAAACTCTCGAAATTTCCTACCAATGAATCCATTATAGTTGACCGGATCACAACGGTCTCTAACCAATATTTTGATGGATAATTGTAACAATTTTCGCTGGCTCAATGATATAAACTACTAAATCTAACATTCTCAAGGGTGGATGTTCCCCAAACATAGTTTAATCTACCAATTAATCTGGACATAATCCAAAATAAGAATCTATACAAAGAAATAGATTTTTTAAATGGGGAATATGGGATCACATCAATAATACATCTTTGTGAGAAGCAGGAAAACATTCATCGAATGTCCCAATTATGAGGGAATCCACCCCAGTGACCAACCCCTCTGTCCTAGGTGGAACAATTTCATATGTACGGATTCACATGGACACAAAATCAATGAGGGGCCCCATTTTCACCCATTAATCATTGAGACTCCCATCTTCTATACCTGAGGATCCTCATAGACCTCCCCCTCTGACATGATCACCTCTTACCCAAAATGTAAAAAATGATGTTAGGATACAATTCGAATGTAAGGGTTATATCCCAGATATGGTTGATTAGGTGATTTATATATTTTATAGTAGTTCCCCCTTTCATTGGAAAATCCCAGAAGGCATTTCACCCCAAGCAATCCTCCACCAATGCCACTATAAGGGGAATCCATGTAGCTAACACACTTATATAGAGATTGTTAGAGACAGAATTCATAGTAACACCATCAGTCATCTAATTTGAGGATTCGTAGTTACACTAGAATGGATCTTGTTCTCCATATTTGTTACATACGATTCTACCTTATCACGCATATTGTGTAATTTACAATTGTATTAACCAAACTAGTGGTAAAGATTCCATATCCATTGAGTTGTTGTCACATCACATAGAGGTCGGTTATTCTCTAATAGATCCCTCAACCATTCCATGTGTTAGGTATGACATGGTCGTAAGGTACATATGGGTGATGCAATTGTATCCATAGGCCTTGAACATGCATCCTTGAGACTGCACCATAGGGTTCAAGAAATTGTAGTATCTATTTCCAAATAACATATATATGCACCACAAGTGAATCACCAGAGGTTCCACATTATTCCAACATTAATTTAACATGGAACATTGGGAATTTGTCTTCTCACCTCAATGTGGTGCCATAATTCTTGGGACTATGAGATTACTTCAATGTAGTTGTTAAAACACTTCCAACTATGTTGAGTGTAACCCCATGGTAGAATCTCCCAACTTCTCACCCTTCATCATGTGGTTTTTGGGACCCTTTTCTGTCAGTCCAAGTTGTTATATTACTTTGTAAATCCTTAGTACATGTGTTGTCCCATCATAGAACATATGAATGGATGATCCCGAAAGAAGTAGTAGATGGTTGAAGCTCAGTCCACCCATTTCCATCATTTTATATAAATATGCACTAGATATGTCTGATAAAATTTTGGTGGCACTTGTTGAACTCATTTTTTATTCCTTCGAATCGAGTCACTAGATTCATAATAATTTATTAATGAATTGATATGCAGCATATAGATCAATGATTACAATTCATTCTACACTATCCAAAATCAACCCTCCTCATAAGGCTAGGAAGAACTCCTATAGATTGGTGGTCTATTTTCCAACATCAATCACCATCCCTATGAGAAGGGGGATTATATGATAAAAGAATCGATATAATGACCTTATCCTTCATAATACATCCACTGGGCCTATTTTGAGAGGGAGGCTACCACTTTATAGAATCTATGGATAGATTTTTATGATGGGATTGGAGATGGGGTTCGAGTATCCAAATCCCCAATGTATATGTCGACCTAACCATAAAGAATGTGGAAGGGTCCACACATGTAGAGAGATGTTTTAGATTGGATGATGTGGCTAATAACATTTTATTCCTTCGCTAATACTGGGGCAACGTGGTTTTTGTGAAACCTCATTTCCAATATCATTAAAACAGTGAATGTTATCTAACTCTTTACCATGTGAGCATTCCCAACTAATAGAATCCATCCAAATATCATCATGGTGATAAATCCCACCAATATGAGTAGGGAAGATTCATGCATCACTTCGTTCCCCCATACCCATTAGATGACGTCTTATAGAGTCCTCTCATATTATATTATCCTTTACCTGATAAAATTCCCCTATGAATTGACGTGATCCCCTAAGCAACATTTCCACTGTATCGTTCATGAATTACCTAACTCACAACATGAACAAAATTTCAAACATCCCCATACAGTGTTTATCAATCCCCTTTAGAAAACGTAGTAGCGACTCTTCATGGATTTTATGTATTCCTTGTCCTTCAAAACATTCAATGCATGGGGGAATTTATCATACATCACTCTTTCAATTTGGATACCAACATTCATGAAAAGATCCCACAAGCTGATTCCAACATCACCAATGTATATATATAATATGATGGTCCTTAGTGACATTATTCATGAAAACTCTAGTATAATTTCTAGATTGAGATTGATATGGAACTGTGGGGACTCAACAACATCATAAATCCCAACAATATGACTAGAATACCTAATTTAAAATGGAACACTATTATGTTATGTTTCCATGCAAGAAAAATTTACATCTCTTTGTACTCCACTTTATTGGGTCCACCAATCCTGCCATTATAATTGTTTCATTCTGAGTGGGGGATACCTCTTCCTTTAATGAATCTCTATTAATGTTATTTATATGGTTACAAAGAGTGTGTTCCATAAAAGATGCACGATCCTCTAAAATGTGACAACTAGTAGAACATTGTAACTAGTACAGTTTAGGTGAGCTCCTCAATTATTGGGAGGTTTCTTATTATTCATTATCATGGATGAAGAAATCATTCCACACCCAAGAGGACCGCTTTAATAATGTCACTGGCCTCATGAAGCATTGAATGTAACCTTCTCACAATGTAAATCTTGTTTATATAATGACATTGGATCGGTAGGTTCATCAATATTAGAGAATTATTTTAATTTTATCAAACACCATTACATAAATTTCATTTTGACTATAAATACCACACACACACATATATATATATATCTCTAGGTGATGAAACATGACATATTTTGTTAAATATTATAGTTCATAATACATCAGAGCTTCCTGATATTAAGATAAGATATATCCATTGGGGTGTCCATATTTCATGGAACAACCACAAATTAGTTTTTTAGATCTGAATCTAATGATCTAGATGCATTTAATGATGGCATGTGACCTTTATATTACAATAATTCTCCTTCTATCCATTATGGTTTTGAGAGATAACTACCATTCATGATACTAAAACTAGATGAACCAAAACATTACCCTATAGAAGGACCACCTCATTCATGAGACCCTTAACACCCATGAGACCTCAGAACACTACAAGATACACAAAAATCACTATGCTCAAAAAATTCCAAGATTCCCAAACCATTTTAAACCCCATATTTCTGTCCAATATATGGTGAATGATTTTTCATGATCCCATCTCATAAAAGTTTACTGCCATGGTCTCCTGTGATCATCCTAGAATTGCATAACCACACCCTGAATGATCATTAAGCTGATATAACCTAACCCTTTGTCATACCACAATTCTCAAAGTGCGTCCAATGACTCAATCATATACACTAATCATAAAAATAGGTACGGAAATATTTATTTTTCCTAATGATATTTACCGTAACATTGGGTCTTCTAAATTTTATTCCTCCATACTAGTGCAATTGTTATTCACCAAGTAGATGGACATGAGAGGTGTTCACATAATCTATAGTGGTGGAATATTTGAGGAAAATTATAACCTAACAAGTTTTGTATTCCTTATAAAGAAAATCATCACACCTTGACATGATCCCCACATAAGGTCTAATCCTCATCCATATCAACACTACATGATGTAAAACTACCTAACTCCATGTCCAAGTCATACAATTCTAGTCATCACGAAAATATAATTATAACATGATGTGACAATATATCATTAACCAATGTGATGAGAACATGATTTCCTACATATGACCATCCTGAGATAATGTGTTAGTTCTGTACTAATAGATATCACTCCCACACCAGGAAAAAATATCATTTAAGCCCCTCACCAAAAATCGGTTACATTCCCTCTATGACATAATATTCTTTATCACACGAAGTTAAACTACATAGTGCAGTCCCATACGAAGACCCTAATATGAAATGATAAATTACATGGGTTTTGATTCCAATCTATCAAAAGTGGTACATGGGGAACCTACCCATGGTAAAATCACGGAATCATCAAGTATTTAATTATCTCCAATGGGAGGACACACCCAAACATCCTATTGTGAAATCATAAATCATAGGGACACACTTTCCCCATACTATCCCCAAAATGTTTCAATCATGCATTCATCATAACCTTGAATATTATTAAATATTCACTAATTATTTCACCTATATACATTATACAAGAACTCATATTCCCCGTAAAACAAATTGAACTTGAACGAAACATATCCACAAAAGAAATTGACTTAGTTACCCTATATAAAAGATGATTACCTTTTTCAATGGTTCATAATCCCTACCCAATGAAACAAATGTGGGATGTCTGAGCTATTAATCCTAAAAATAATCCAACCCATAGAATCCAATACCCTTTAATCGACTTGAGATGACTTTGTTTCCATGCCTATGGTGCCTCAAAAATGAGATACACTCTAAAATGGGAAGACATTACAAGTTCTCATCCTACCCATTGTCTATATATAACCAATATTCCCTATGATACTACCTCAAACAACATATATATTCTTCCTTGTTGAGATAAAAATAGGGTAATTAACCAATGTCCAACATGAGGTGGAATTGTGAAAGGGATTCACTAAACAAGAGAAATTCTATTAGGGATACCATTAATATTAAATGATATCCATTGAGGAATCCACTGATGGAGGAATAGATATCCCATCATCATATTTATGTTATGTATTAAACATCACTATTGAATGGGATGAAAGCTACCTATATTTTGAAATAAGGAATGTAGGTCCATAACCAAGAATCATTCATGCTTCCATGTGTACGTAAATTTTTTTGGACCTAGATAAATTGTCAGGAATTTTTATGTTAGAGACCACTTCAATGAGATTTCTGGTAAAGGAAACTACTATAATGTGCATGCCCTCCAGTAGAAGTGGAGGGATTCTTCAAGCAACGATCATAACCCAATGAGGGGGAGTTATAAAGGTTTTTGGAGGTGATATAGGTCGAACAATTATTTTATGGACAATGCCTTCATATAAATTCACAATCTCTTGGAACACTCAAGATGTTTCTTGTTTCTTTCATTACAAATACACTAACATCCTATAACCTGTATAATATCACCCCAATTTGGTCAATATTAATACATCCCAAACCAGATAATAATGAATAATGAAAATACATTATGATGTATTCATGAGATTGAAGAGAAATGAACACCAAAGATACATACCACTCTAAAGGAACCCACTCTATTTGGTGGAACATGGGGAATGTATTCTCTTCCTTTGAGTTCTAGAAAAGTAAAAAAAATGCCATCTAATTGTATTTTCTATTATCTAATATCCATATCAGACAAGAAGGTGTGATTATTATGATCCCCTACTTGAATGTCAATTTATTTCATTTATTTCTTTTCAATATAATGATTTTTCTTATTTTATTGATTGAAGATTCTACAATAATGGTTTGTAAAAAACATTAAAAATAATTTTCTTCATTATACATTTCATTATTACTAGGTTATCATAATATGTTTCTATAATTATAATATAGACAATATCATTAATTTACAGGTTCAATATCATTGGAATGAAAAAAGGATAATATTATATATATGAAAATGATATATATAGAGGTGAGATTTCATGGAATCGAATTAGAGTGACCACTTTTTTGTGGATGTAAAAATATACCTCCGTATATCCAAAAAGTAAACAACAGTTATGATGAAGGTTTGGGATATTATATTATAGAATCTTTCACAAACATGAGTTCTACACCTCTAATATTCAGGGTTTTCTTCATATTTTTCTATATTAAACATTCCTCAATGTTATCACACATGAAAAAGATTCTATTCTATATTATCTTGAAAACTATGTGTAGTAATACTCACATATATGAGGTTGATGCCTCCTTTTCCAACTGATTTTTTCATCCCAGGCCATGAGACCCAATTCAATCATCGAACCCTGTGTTTACACCATATGATGTATGTTAGGAAATTTTTTATAGTTCATAGATTTTTTTCAATTCCATTATAATGGATAGAATGTGACTATGTATCGATGTGAGGATATAGATAAAGTGGGAGTTCTACACCCCATTGTGTAGGAAATTTTTCTTCTAATTAGTAATGTCTATTTATATCATGTGAAAATAACATAAAAAATATTTTTTACTATGATTATACATGAAATTAAAACTATAAAGTACTCATTGTGGAAGTATATCCAATGAATTCAGAGAGTCTCCTCAATTTTCCCTTTTTTTTTCTAATAATGATTTTGAAATTAACATGAAACATTTGTAACTATTTTTAATCATACCATTCAAAAATTTATGTTCCTTTAAAAAATTTTGATACTATAAATTGAAAAACTATTTACACTAATAAATAACAATATACAAACCATCATGTTAAAGTGGGAAACAAAAATGAAACATAGAAATTGCTATAGGTGGATATTGGTACCACTAATAATAATAAAATAATGTTATCTATGAATGAATATAATAACAGGATGAAATACTAGGTGACTAATGGTTTCTTTCCTAATCCCCCACACTGACTTAATGAATCCACATCATCATCTCATAAAATTGACTGAAATATTTCATGTGATGTAGAAAATGAATTGAAAATCATTCATCAATCCTGGGAAATCCATTCTAGTCATCACCTTTATATTGAAACCCCATTAAAATTGTTTATAGTCATTTCAATATAAACTTGGATGATAATTTTGGATATGTGAGGCTTTTAATTAATACCATTGTACATTTTGTAAGCTCTTCCTGTGTAGGAAAGGGTGTAACAACTTCTTATGATGTTGAGAAGTTCTTATGACACCATTTAAGGATGTATAAAAAATTCCTCCAATTGATAACCCAATAAATGATGTTTAGGAGAAGATAAAAATAATAAAATTTGTATATTATGTATCGTAAGAGGGTTATTTAACAATTAGAATGAGTACAATAGTGGTTTTATAGGCCACCAAATGTATCTCACCTCCTTGGATAAAATCATGTTTTTCAACTACAAGATCTCTTTAATAATATTATAATGAAGTGATATAGATTGATCATATAAAAGTAGTTGGTCTAGGTGTATTGTTATAGTCAAGTGACATATCTACATTGAAAATTTTCATTATCATATATATTGGTTTAAATGAACAAGTTGATAGGAATATAATGTAGAATCATAATAACATCCAATTATTCGACATGGCCACTTGGGATCCCTTATTCTATATAGGAGTTAACATAAGTGAGTAGATATTTGAATTTGGAATTATCCATAACTCCCACCACATAAAATTGTTAGAGAAAGATTCATCATCCATGTTAATGTTAGGGTTATTAAAACATTACATCACATTTATTTATTTCTAGAATAATTTTTTGTTGTGGTCCCTCTCAATAAACTAGGTTTCTTTGCAGAATTATTGGGGTAATATCCCTGGTTCATGGATCATTTCTGATAAATTATTCTTCTTGTTTGAGGGTCACTAAATTTTTAATCATCATAAATGACCTTTCGCCTAGACACTGATTGTTTATATTTTTTTGGAAGATACCCATATCGCGGGATCAAAAGGGTGGGATATTTTTTCATTATTAAATAATACATTCACGTGTATGAAATTATTTGGAATTAAAACCCCATAAAAATTGATGGGTTAAAATTATGATATATATACCATCATATGATAATCTGGGTTAAATATGCATCTTATATTGATCTATTAATTAATATGTTCAATATCATCAATACTCTAAAATAATGTGCATAAGGGAGTGATATGAGAGAGACTAGAAAAGATGGGTGACTCTTCTATTAAAGAATGTTGAAATATTAGAGATATTATCAATGAAACAATGAATATGTCCCCAACTGATGAAAATAATCATTTGATTTAGGAGTTATGTTGAATTTGGACAAATCAAACCCAAGTCTATATTACCATATCCTGATGAATAATTGAAGAGTCTTTTCATTCCTTCTTCATGTAAACCCCTCAACACTTTTTCTTTGATTAAGCCATTGTGGTGTTTAAAATTATCCCTATTATACATTTCAAGTACCCTGGATTGAATAATTCTTATTTATTCCATAACAATTATCATTCATTCACATCTTTCATTGAATAAACATTTGATGAAAATAAACTACTCTCACCTGAACTGACCATATTGTAATGAAATTTTTTTAGACTCTTTTCGTCTCCATTGATATCTTATAATTTTAGATGATCTTTATATGATTTTTTAGAGTCTCTACATGAAATAAATCATGTAGTCAAATATTGTGTAAAATTTCTTGGATCTTATATGATTACTACATTGGTTATAGAATATATAAAAAAATATGAATTTTTATATATAATATAAATCAAAAGAAAATTGTTCGCCATCTATGCCCATAATACATAGGTGTTTTCGATGAGGAGATAGATAATAATAATCGAAGGATCATTTCATTGACCTTAGTTTCATGTTCTTCTTTACCTATGAAAAGGGACAAATCTAGACAATTATTTAATGAGATATTGTAGAATCTACTATAAGTGGTGAAACTAGTGAATTAGCGAGTATGATATATTCAACCGAATCATATGATAATACACTATAGCTTTTAGACTATGGAATATGAATGAAACCAGAGAAGACCATGTCACTGGATATGGTAACACTGGTTCAATCTTCGATGATGAAATCCATATTTCCTCATAGAAAGTAATTATTAGATATCAGTGTGGAGTTAAGATTCCATCCATCCATGGTGTCAGGAACCATACTCATATTGTAGGGAACTAATTCCATGTAATAGATATTATTAGGGATATGCTCAGGATTAATCCATGGCACTGGATCTGGTAGAGATAATTCTAATATAGAATATGGAGGCTAATAGGATAACATGAATCCTAATGAGAATAACATGTTTTTCAGATGGATGTTAGGATGAAAATATTTGAAATACACAAAAGTAGAATGAGGATCGGAACACACTGTAGGCTAAGGAGATGATACTCCAAACCCCTTCATTGTAAATGTTAACAGATGTGGACTTTTATTGTTTGATGTCAAAAAAATATGAGGAGGGGAATGTGGAGGCCATGAATTTACTCTAGGATACAACTTCCACATCCCAAAGAAGAGTATCCATTTGGGATCCTGGAATGAACCAATTGGACGCACAACTAGTCCATAGAGGAAACATGAATCGATAATGTGCTTTAATAGAGGTAGATAAATTCTCCAAGGAATATCCTATGATCTAATAATATTATAGCCCCTAAAATTTCATTATTATATATATGAATTTGGACTACAAGTTTATCTTCCTTTTCATCTCATTTTGTATTAGGGATCAACTATTAATTTACATGAAATGTAATTTTTTAGATTATTTTTTTAGAATGTTTTATTACAAATCATTATATTATATGTTGGTATTATTTGAAATGTTTCAAGAATATAATATTTTGAAAAATGTTGAAAATTTTCATTTTTAGTCATTTTCAACATTCTTAAAAATGAATTAAAAAATATACAATACAATATTTACCTACCAGATTATTATCATGTTTTTAAAATAGTTATCAAATTGTTTTATTAGCATATATGGATTTACTGTTATTTAACATCATTGTAATTTTTATACATTATCAACCCTTATTTAATTTTATCACATGTTATATTAAAATATTATATATATCTCAAATTATTCTAATTTATATTTAAAATCAAAAAAATGGAAAAATTATTTATTTTAGAAAATAATGAAATTTAATCTTCAAAGGAGATGCATAACTTTGTTCTTACATGAAGTTACGAAGAATATATTTTTTGTGTATGACACTAATACTCCATTATAATGGCATTCAATTACAATAAAAACATTATTTTTAAATGATTTTACTTCTTATTCCATAATTTAATGATAAGGTATTATAAATTATATTCATATCATTCTTTATATTGTGATTCGGATCTCTATTACTCCCCACTATTTATTTGATGTTATTTTTCTCCTTCGTGTCCATATTTTTAACGTTTTGTATGAATTATTAATCACTTAAGTCACATTTATGATATTTTATAAATATTCAATTTTCATATAGGGTATCAGTTGAGAGGATAATATCATTAATGTTATTTAATTTACTACCAAAATATTGATTTTCTGTAATATTGATTCAATAAAAATTATTATTTAATTCAAATAAATTTTGAAACAAAATTGTATTGATCATTAAAAAATAAGGAAGTAATATGAAATTCATTTGATGGATGAGTCCTAATTATAGATATCCCATTGAGGCATATATAGGTCTCATAATAGAAAATATTTTAAATTCTATATTGGATTGGTATTTTCATTATACATAATGATTTGATATGAATGATGACTTCTTTGATAGGAAATGATGATATGATCCCTGATAACATGTAAGATGCATTAATTTAATTTCCAAGAATGATTGGATTCAATCATTACATTTATTAATAATTTCGATTCATTCGACCATGTTATATCTCTGTGGATATTAGACAAGAATGTTTATTACAATAATGTTTTAGATTAGAAGAAATCAATATTTATTATATTCTCTATCATATTGATTATTTCTTATCTATCCACAATTGATTCCATGATAAAAACTTATTATTAGTAATCTTTGTCACCCTTTATTTGTTTCTCATTCTTTAGTATATAATAAATTATATTCTAAAAAATTTCAATGATCACATAATCTTTATTATGATGTGTTCAACTATTTACATTGAAATATTTGAATCATCTATATACCAATATTTCCAAACCTACTCTGTCAATCTTTTCTATATGGTGAAATCCCAAATATCGTATACCGATGTAATAATGTAAACAATGTATATTGGTTTATGGAGTCAATGTGTTACTTTAGGTGGTCTTTATAGGATTTGTAATATATATAACACCATTGGAATACTATCATGGAAGTTATACTATCCTTACTAATATAATACTAATCGAGCCATTAGAAAAGCAACCTCATTGATAATATTGTATAGTAACAGGTAATTATTATTTAATATAGTTAGAAAATTAAATATAAAAACATGAATACTGTAAAATATTTATTCAAATTCGAAAAATGTCTATGTTCTTGTCTTATAATGTGAATTTTATAGAATATTATAGAAATAATATTATATATTTTCATAATTAAATTTATATAATGGAAAAAATATATTGATAAAAACAATTTAATTATTGGAATCACTTTGTTTGAATGGTGTAATGGTGAATTTTTCATTATTTCCTGAGATACATCATTCTTCAGGTGAATATTAAAATATATAGTTTTTTATATTACTGAAGTTCAATAAAATTTTAATATTTTATACTTATCATTATAATCATCATTTGGTTTTCTACACCGAAAAATAATTTAATATGATAAATATTGTCATTTAAAAATATTTATAAAAATTTTCAATCATAGATTCATTTTTCCAATTACTATATATGTAAATTTATCAGTTAAAAAAAATTTATATTTAATTTTCTCAACATTCCTTTTATATAAACTAATTAATTATTAATTATTAGGTTTAAAAAATATCCATAATATAATACATAAATAAAATTTATTTCATAATTTGATAAATATCACAATTATAAGAATTACATTGGAAATATTAATTAATTTTTTATTATAATCCAAAATTAACCATATCCTTATGTATAAACCACCATTCCACCTCCAGGAAAATCATATCCCATAAACACATCTCAACCCAATATCTACACAATAACATCAGATGTGGTCTCATTATAACCAGGGTCTTTCTATATCTCCTATCGAAAATCCCTAATGTTTTTATCCATATTAAATATGAGTAAGCTTCAATAATTTTGTAATACCGTGTTCATTTTGTATCATTTTATTCACATATTTATTCTATGTTCTCAATACCAATTTTAGTTATACCCAATTAAACTATTAAATTCAAAATTAAATATTATGTTAATTTTATGTTATATGGTAATGATATATAAATAAATTTAAAGTATATATTGTCATGACCCGTCCTCGGGGCCTGTGTCGTGACTACCCCAAGCCCGCCTTCCATAGGCAAGGGGTTGGCGACTAGAACCAAAGGCATAAATCCCGATAACTGGGAAGGGATTGCCTTTATAATAGTAAACTAAACACCACGGAGTACAACCGTAAGCAAACACTATGTAAAACTGAAAACAAAAGTAGTGCTGAAAGTAAAGGGGTCAGAAATACAAGTCCAACTGTAAAGCACAAGGTAAAAGAAAAAACAGTCGTAAGGTGACATGCCGCTACTGGATCATCCACCACAGATCCTACCTGGAGGGTAGGTGCAGATAGCGCAGATCCTAGATTGTCCACCATGGATCCTACCCGAAGGATAGGAACAGATAGCCTCCTCAATGCCCTCGTCTATCGACCTCCTCTGGGTACCGACTCACCGTGAGGTCCACCTATGGGTACTGACTCGTCGTGAGGTCCACCTCCGTGTACCGTCCAGTCCTCATACACTCGGTCTCCGTCAGCGTTGTCTGTCATCTACAACCAACACAATGAGTTGCGGGCATAGCCGTTGGAGGGGTGAGTATAACGATACTCAGTAGGGACCCCGAGACCCTCAAGATCTCACTAAATCCAAAAATTATAACCACAAAGAAGAATCTCAACAGATAACACATACTTAGGTATAAGGCCATACTTATACCTATGTTATCAAGTAACTCATCTCAATAATTAGGAAACACAAAGGTTATGAAATCAACTGATAACCACTGCCTAGTTATATGCCCATACATATACCTAAGTTATCAAGAGACCCATCTCATTCATGAGGTAAACACAAAGGTCATAGACTCAGCTCAAACCAGGATTTTCATTATCGAAACAGTAACTACTAAAGAGCGCCGTCTCTGGAGAGTAAATTGATCCTGTCACGACTCCGAGGTACTGCTCACTAACCAAAGACTGCTGAGGTACTACTCCTTTCGAGTACTACGGGTCAGCCACCCAAACACTATAGTGATACCCGCCGGGGTCTGCCACCCAAACTCAGTAGTGCATCCCCCCTAATAGCTTGCAGAGGTACTCTCCGGTCGAGTACCGCAGGTCTGCACCCAAAACACAGTAGTGCTCCTTCCGCCATGGGTCTGCACCCAAACAAAGTAGTGCTCCATCCACTGGGCTAGTCGACTCACTCAAAGTCGAGTCGGTCAAGCAGTCGTCAGGTCTCAGCTGGCTACACGGTCTCCGTAATCCATACACTCATCTCCGGGAGGGTCCGATCTATGAGCTATAGGTCGATACTCCAAGTATCTAAAAGTCCCACGAAGAAGTATCTCAAAGGACCGCCTCGTCATAGGGGTCTCAACGCAACATACGGCGCGTCAATCGGACGCCCGATCTATGAGTTATTAGCATTTTAGTCCCAGGGGCCCGGTTGGTTTCATGTACAAAACAACCCGGCCGTAACTCAACTGTACCCTGAACTCTCATAGGGTATACTTATAGGGACCATTTCTCAATGTGATCACCAACGCCGCTGACGGTTCGTCAAACATTCGTCCGGTCTGAATGTTATCAGTCATTCTGTTCCAGGGGCCCAGTTGGATTTCAGGTTCAATCCAACTTGGCCACTATCCAACTGCATCCAAACCTTAGACAATGTATGTAAAATGTTCCAACTCAATAAGAGTAATCCAACAATGTCGATGGAACATCAATCGGACGTCCGGAGCTCGAGATATAAGCGTTTCCGCTCCGAGGGCCCGGTGGGTTTCATGATCGAACCCACCCAGCCATACCCAAAGTTCTCCGAAACACTGAGTGTAATATACCTAAATGACCGTCTCGATCCAAGGATCGTATCGCAACTTAAGGTTCATCGATGGGAGTTCTGTAGGCCATGTTATGAGAAAATTACTGAAAACAGTCTGAAAATATGGGGTTCAAGCCCGAACCGACCCGGCCCGAGACCCCCTGGGTCGACCCGAACCGGGTCCGGGTCCAGCCCGTTTCGGCGCAGCCCGGACCGGCTGGCGTGGCCTGGCCTGGTGGCCGGTTGGCTAGTTGGCCTGCCACGCTGGCGCGGCCCGCATGGCCTGCTCGGTTGTCCGAGCTGAGCGAAACAGGTGGGGGCTCGCTGCCCCCCTGATTGAAAAACACGGCCCCCATGTCGGGGGCTGCTCCATCGGCTAGCCAGGGGTTACGACCCCCAGCCTTCTCGGCAACTGGCCGGCTTGGCCAGCCGGTGGGTCACCGCGGGACCCCCATGCGGGTCCCGCCTCTCTTCTCTGGCGGACGGAAGCCGGTTGCCTCTCCCCTGCACCACGTCTGCCGTAGTCCGCGGCCTTGTCCGATTGGCACCGCGCCCCTCTGCCGCGGCCCTGCTTCGGTCGTGGCCTCTTCAAGGTTCTTCGACGCGGTGCGACGGTGCCGCGACTTTGTTCGACTTCAGTGGCGTGGAATGACGGTTCCATGTTTCTCCACCCATACTTCATTATTTCAGCGCGGTTCAACGACACCACGCTTCCTTTCTCATGTCTCAACAAAATAAAGCATCAAGGGGGGGGGTGGTGGGGGTCGGCCGTGTTCCGGCGGCCCGAACTCCTCCCTTTATTACGATAATAGGAGGCTCAATTTAGGAAATGATGAACGGCGATGATAGTGTTCATGAACAAAACAAATAATCCCCTACCTTGCAATGACGTTGCACGTCGTCGAGCCACGGAAAGAGGCAAGTGTCGCGATGATTGGACGTCACGGAAGATCGGTGTAGATTCCGTTGACGTCAGAGGAAGAGTCGTATTCGATGGAGACGTTCTCCGCGGTGGTGTCTCCTCCCTTGACGCAGAGGAAGAAGAAGAGAAGGCATGTCGTCGGTGAATTCACCTTCTCCGTCGGAGGCGTTGTTCGTCAGAGGCGTTCTTCTTAGGAAGGAGGGAGCTCTTCCAAATTCTCCAAGAATTCCCCTCACAATATTTTCCCATGAAAATATTAAAATGAGCCTTCCCCAATTTTTACAACTTTTCATGCTATTTAAATTTAATTCAAACTCATGAATTAATTGAATGGTTGGAAAAAAATTAAGTGGTGTAGGAGTTAGAAGGTAGAGAGGATACTTAATTGAAGAAGAGTTACAAATAAAATCAAGGGGGTGATTAAGGGGAGTTTAGGGAGTAGAGGGGGAGGTGAGGAGTTTGGGTCTTGTGTGGGCCCCACCTCACTAAATCCTCCCATTTTGTAGGATTATAATCACCTTCAACAAAAATAAATCCACCATAGGTTTAAATAGAAATTGATTTCAACAATTTTATTTATTCTAAAATAAATCCCCAATTAATAAAACTCATCCTGCTTTAAACGCAACTGCAGTAAAGGTCCCCTTACACAATTACCGGTGCTACGAGTTCATCGGTGACCTCGGATTTCGATTCCAAGCACTGGTTCAAAAGTTAGAAAAACTCGCTCGTTCGTTCAATGAACGTACATAGCTAAACATTGGAAATTGATTATGGGCACACCAGGCTTCGGAATCAGGTGTCGTCAGAAACTACGTTGTTGTAAAATTCCATAGAAATTTTGAAAAAAATTTATTGAAATTTCTGAGTCTTTACATTAATCACACCTGAGGGATTTACGTCCTCGTAAATCTTTAACACAAACTAGGGATACAAAAGCTGTACTGAGCATGCATGTGAGCATTCCGCTCCCATGTGCTCACCTGGAGGTTCTCGTGCTGCCTAATAAAGCACACCAGAGGAATCTACCGTCCTCATATGACTCGCTCTTGTCGATCCTCAACCTCTACTGGAACCCAGAAAATGTCACCCCATCGCCAACGTCCACATTCTCATGGTCGATGATATGCGAAGGGTCATGCTCGTATCTCCTCAGTTGAGATACATGGAAGTCGTCGTGCACCTGGTGCAACTGAGGTGGATGTGTCAAATGGTAAGCCACCTCACCTACCCTGCTGAGGACCTAAAAGGTCCACTGATCCTCGAATATAACTTGCCACCTTGGCCACATCTTCGTAAACCTCGTCGAGGTGAGACCCGTATAAGGACGTGATCATCATCCTCGAACTCTAGAGGTCTCCAATTTCTGTTTAGAACTGAAACTCAAAACTCCTGCTACCACGAGGGTAAGGTTGACCGACTCAAGAGTGATCGGCCTCACCCTCCTATGCATGAGTTTAGCCTGTGCTGTCTAGGGTTTCCTATTCACCAACCAAGGAATACCCATCCCGACGTCGTAGTTAAACCACAACCTTTTTGCCTAATACCATCAATTAGTGTATGAACTGTGATTCCCTAGTCCATTCTCAAACCAACGTCGTAAGGCCTCGGCACTGCCAGCATGATATTCCAACCGAAACACTTGCCTTGAGGGTATGACCACACTGTCGGCATAGGTGTGATTATCGAGTCTTCTCCAAAGGTATCTCCAGACGTGAGGGTCAAGTCTACGACTTACCAGAAACTCTAGTTATGGGACAAGATTTGTGAAAGGATGGAATGATTCATATCGATGTCTGTTATTACGGTAGCTTGTAATGGACACAGACTGTCCGTTTATTCATTTTTTATATCCATTGGGTCACACTCCTTGACCTCATGAAGCCTCACTCTTCCCCTTCCCTCCAGCGGCCTGGGCCTGGCGGGGACAACTATGGCGGGTGGTTGTGGCATGTTAAAATGTACACCACCTCATGCTGCTCTCCTAGCTCTGCCTCCACGTTTTCTTCTTCGCAGACTCATCTCTCATTAATGCTTCATCTTCTTGAAACATTTATCACGCCCGAGTCTCTAAGACTGGCGCCAGTTTCCTGTTTCTTACTACACTGTGCAGTCTTCATTCGCTCCTGGATGATATGCACCATCATTGCCTAAGATCTGTAAGAGATTCTATGATTTCTCCTTTTCCGAAAAGAGAAACATGGTATCATCACCTTTATGAACCACAAAAATTTACTAATATAGTCAATCCTATCATTAATGATGCATTCATGCCATGGATGACGTCATAAGGCCTCGACGTTACAACGAATAGATCCAACCGTCACTCTCTCCTCCAAGGGTTGAGTCACACTGTCGGCATCAATGTGAGGTCACTGGGTCTCATCCAGTAGAAATCTCACAAGTGAGGGTCAAGTCAACAGTTTAAACCGGGACATCTCAATATCAACCAATCAAAAGGACAGGAAAGCAAGTGTTACTAGGATAAGTTTCTTTTATTATTGAAGCTCTTAGTACAATGACTCACAACAACAACAACCACATGGAACTAGAAGTACCAAGAACAAAAAGGTATACATTAGTTATTCTCCTATCCACCTGCTTCTGTAGCTCTACTGCCTTGTCCACTGCTCGGCTATTGCTCAAGCACCCGCCACTGCTTCTATATCAGTGGCTCTTATAACACCCGCAGATCAAGTGTGCGGGGAGTCAGATATTCATGTTCCATGTGACCCTTCCTGCCGCTGGAGTAACACTGTCTGTTTCTGCCACGCCTGGCTCTGACCCCACCCCGGGTGCCCTGCACCACCGATCCTGATTCATGCAGTCGACCACCTGTAGGTCTGGTCCTCCTGGACCTCCGCGTCATCTTTCTACTGCCTACAGATAAATCGGCTACTGATGGAAAATCATGTGGCAAAGGTAGTAGCTCTTGAACACGCTCAGGGTGTAGAGCCACTGGTATAAAATCCACCCTGATGAAGATCTCAAAGTCTCCCCATGTGATGGTCATCCCGTCGCAAAACTAGATCAAGTGGTTCCACCATCTCTCAGCTGATTCCTGAAGGAGGTTGGCAAAAAATATCACCATGAAGTCTGCTGGTGTCCCCACTAGCTTGAAGACTCTCACCACAGCCTCCAGCCAATCCTCAACCACCTGCGGGTCCATCTCTTCCCTGAACCTGGGTGGCCTCTGGCGCTGGAACATGTGCAGCGCGCTCAAGCGGCGTGCATCGCATACTGCTGGAGCTGGTTCCATCGGTGGACCAATGTATGGTAGTACCGCTAGTGCCTCAAATGTAAGAGGGCCATGTACCGCAGCCTCGTCGTTCGGCAGGCTGTCAGTAAGCACATCTCTCTGGGCTTTTGCTGGTCATCCGTGGAAAGGCATCCTGAAAGAAACAACGTGACACAGTCAAATGATTATACCTGGTGAGATGAACAGGTTTGAGCTGACTTTTAAAAACTTCTGGAAACACACACGCAATCAGTGTTTTCGTGCACAATGTCGGAAATCAGTTGTCAGGGTCCTGGTGTATGGATACGTTGGCCGCCCGCACCAACACTGGACTCCCTAAACTGAAAACCACACTCGGTACTCTTAACATTGTCACTTCATAGAAAGAAAATATCAGAGTTATAAGTTCTGTCGTAGAACCGACTCCTCTGATACCAATTTTTCACGACTCGTCCTTAGTGCCGGTGCCGTGACTACCCCAAGCATGCCTTCCATAGGCCAGGGGCTGGTGACTAGCACCAAATGCGTAAATACTGATAACTGGGAAGGAATTTCCTTTATAATAGTAAACTAAACAACACAGTGTACAAGAAGAAGCAAACACTAAGTAAAACTGAAAAAAAGTAGTGCTTAATGTAAAGGGGCTGGAAATAGAAGCCCAACTGTAAAGTACAAGGTAAAAGACAAAACAGTCGGAAGGTGACATGTAGCTTCTGGATCATCCACCACGGATCCTACCTGATGGGTAGGTGCAGATAGCACAACTCATATATTATCCTCCATGGATCCTACCAGAAGGGTAGGTATAGATATCCTCCTTAGTGCCCTCGTCCGTCAACCTCCTCCGGGTACTGACTCGTCGTGAGGTCCACCTCCGGGTACTGACTCATCATGAGGTCCACCTCTGGGTACCGTCTAGCCCTCATACACTCAGTCTCCGTCAGCGCTGTCTGTCATCTGCAACCAACACAACGAGGTGTGGGAATAGCCCATGCAGGGGTGAGTATAATGATACTCGGTAGGGACCCCGAGACCCTCAAGGTCTCATTAAATCCAACAAGGATAACCACAATGAAGAATCTCAACAGATAACCCTTACATAGGTATAAGACCATACTTATACCTAAGTTATCATGTAACCCATCTCAATAATGAGGAAACACAAAGGTTATGAAATAAATGGATAACCACTACATAGGTATATACCCATACATATACCTATGTTATCAAGTGACCCATCTCATTCATGAGGTAAACACAATGGTCATGGACTCAGCTCAAACCAGGATTTTCATTATCAAAACTGTAACTGCTGGAGAGCCCCATCTCTAGAGAGTACAGTGATCCTGTCATGAATCTGAGGTACTTCTCACTAACCTAAGACTACTGAGGTACTCCTCCTGTCGAGTACCACGGGCCAGCCACCCAAACACAATAGTGCTGCCCGCCGGGGTCTGCCACCCAAACACAGTAGTGAATCCCCCCTAATAGCCTGAAGAGGTACTCTCCGGTCGACTACTGCAGGTCGGCACCCAAACACAGTAGTGCTCTGTCCGCCATGGGTCTGCACCCAAAAAATTTAGTGCTCCTTCCACTGGGATAGTCAACTAACTCTAAGTCGAGTCGGTCAAACAGTCGTCAGGTCTCAGCCGGATACACGGTCTTCGTACTCTGTACGATCATCTCCAAGAGGGTCTGCCCCATGAGCTACACATCGATACTCCAAGTATCTCAAAGTCCCACAAAGAAGTATCTCAAAGTACCTCCTTGTCATAGGGGTCTCAACGCAATAGAGGCACATCAATCAGATGCCCGGTCTGTGAGTTATAAGCCTTTTCGTCCTAGGGGCCCTGTTGGTTTCGTGTGCGAATCAACCAGGCCATAACTCAAATGTACCCCAAACTCTCATAGGGTATACTCATAGGGACCGTTTCTCAACGTGATCCCCAACGCCGCTGACGGTTCGTCAAACAGTCATCCGGTCTGAAAGTTATCAGCCTTTCCGTTCCTGGGGCCCAGTTTGATTTCAGATTCAATCCAACCCAGCCACTATCCAAATGCATCCAAACCACATGATAATTATGCCAAATGTTCCAACTTAACAAGAGGAATCAAAAAATGTCGACGACACGTCAATCAGACGTCCGGAGCTCGAGATATAAGTGTTTTCACTCCGAGGGCCCGGTCGGTTTCGTGATCGATCTAACCCGGACGTACACAAAGTTTTCCGAAACCCTGAGTGTAATATACCGAAACGACCATCTCAATCCAAGGATCGCGTCTCAACTGATGGTGTGTCGATCAGAGTTATGTAGTCCATGTTATGGGAAAATCACTGAAAATAGTCCGAAAATATGGGGTTCGGGATCGGACCGACCCTGCCCGAGACCCCCTAGGTTGGCCCGAAACGGGCGACCAGAAACTGGTCCTGGTCCGCCCCATTTGGGTGGGGCCCGGCCCGGCCCGGCCCAGCGGCCGGTTGGACGGTTGGCCTCCCGCGCTGGTGCGGCCCGCGTGGCCTGCTCGGTTGTCCGAGCTGAGCGAAACAGGGGGGCGCGCTGCCCGACTTATTGACAAATGTGACCCCCATGTGGGGGGCTGCTCCATCGGCCAGCCGGGGGATGAGACCCTCGGCCTTCTCGCTAACTGGCCAGCTTGGCCAGACGGTGGGTCACCATGGAACCCCCCTGCGGGTCCTGCCTCTTTGCTCTGGCGGCCGAAAGCGGGCCACCACTCCCCCGCACCACCGCGGCCTTGTCTGATCTGCGCGGCGCGATTGCACCATGCCCCTCCACCACGGCCCCGCTCCGGTCACGACCTCTTCCAGGTTCTCCAGTGCGGCCCGATGGTGTCGCGCCTTTGTTCGACTTCAACGGTGTGGCGTGACGGCGCCGCGCTTCTCCGCCCATACTTCATTATTTCCACACGGTGCAACGGCACCGCGCTGCCTTGCTTGTGATGCAACAAAATCAAGCATCAAGGGGGGGGGGGGGGGGGGTCGGCCGTGTTTGTGTGTTCTGACCTCCTCCTGTCATTACGATAACAGGTGGCTCAATTTAGGAAATGATGAACTACGACGAAAGTATTCACGAAAAAAACAAATAATCCCATACCTTGAGGAGAAATCGCACGTCGTCGAGCCGCGGAAAGAGGCAAGTGTCGCGATGATCAGACATTGCAGAAGATCGGTGTCGATTCCGTAGACGTCGGAGGAAGAGTCGTCGTCAATGGCGACGTTCCCCGCGTTGGTGTCTCCTCCCTTGACGTGGAGGAAGAAGAAGATAAGGCATGTCGTCGGTGACTTCGCGTTCTCCGTCAGAGGCATTTTTCTTCAGAGGCATTCTTCATTGGAAGGAGGGAGCTCTTCTAAATTCTCCAAGAATTCCCCTCACAATATTTGCCAAAGACAATATTAAAATGAGCCTTACCCCATTTTAACAACTTTTCATGCTATTTCAATTTAATAAAAACTCATGAATTAATTGAATAGTTGGAAAAATATTAAGTGGTGTGAGAGTTAGAAGGTGGAGATGCTACTTAATTGAAGAAGAGTTACAAATAAAATCAAGGGGGTGATTAAGGGGGGGGGGGGTAGGGAGTTGAGGGGGAGGTGAGGAGTTAGGGTCCCATGTGGGCCCTACCTCACAATACCATCCCATTTTGTAGGATTATAATCACCCTCAACAAAAATAAATCTCCCATAGGTTTAAATAGAAATTGATTTCAACAATGTTATTTATTCTAATCCAAATCTCCAATTAATAAAACTCATCCTGTTTGAAACACAAATGCGGTAATGTTCCCCATATGCAATTACCATTTCTATGAGTACATTGGTGCCCTCAGATTTGAATTCCGAGAACCGGTTCAAAAGTTATAAAAACTCGCTCATTCGTTCACTGAACGTACCCGAGCTAAACTTCAGAAAATGATTCCAGGCACACCGGGCCTCGGAATCAGGTGCCGTAAGAAACTGTATTCGTGTAAAATTCCAAATAAATTAAGAAAAAACTTTCCTTGAAATTTCAGTCTTTATAAATATGTTCCTCTATTACCTCATTTCACAGTACCAATTTACGATAGTTTATTTCATTCTATGAGGAAATTCTTAATGGTTTAAACTTCAATGCCTATGTAGATTGCCATTATATATTATATTACACTTTTATAAATTATTTTAAATTATTCTATGAACCTATATAAAATTTTAAGAAATGATAAATTTTAAGTAATTAAAATACTGAAATCCAAACAATGCCGAATATTTTCAAGAAAACATGGAATAAAATGATTAAATCTATAAAAAACATGATTTATAATAAAATAAAATGATTTAAAAAATCAATAGTGACAATATAAATTGTAATTTATATTTTAATTCTTATTTTAATAAATGTACTTTAATTATATATTTTCCTTAATGTTGTTGAAAAAAACATGTCATATGGTAAGGGAACCCTCAGACCAAAATATTTCATCAGATCCATCTTCACCCCCTTTATATTTCCAAATCATTATTCACATATGTAATCTATAGGTAGTATATTACGTAATAGGTGATCCTCAAGGTGTATAGTAGTTCATTCGTCTTCTATATTAAAGTGTGATTGAGGTATTGGTAGATGAATTGTGTAAAATATCCCATGTGGTAATTTTCATGATTTAAAGAAATAAAAAGTGGGATATAAAAGAGACATTTGAAATATTATATTTGGAAGAAACATCAATAATAGACTTTGAAAACTAAATATGACTTCATCTTAATTGGGAAATTATTAAGATGAAATAGATATTATACTATGGAGTATATTTCTATAAAATTAATGGTTCTGTACTATTATGATGTGTACATTAAATATCAAATTAGAGTAATTCTTAAATTTTTTTAATGATAAAAAAAATTAATGATTTTATAATGATTTTAGGTTTTATTCATCAGTATCATACTCATGGATGGGAGTGAACCACAATGTTGTTTATTGTAAATGTATATGAATGAAACAAATGTTGTTACACTAAGTATGAAATTTTTTTTTGAATAGTAATATAAAAGCATTGAATAATTATGTTAATATAATTTGATATGTGAATTATTATATAATGGATGGCAATGAAAAAAATTAATATATTATGATAAGGAACAACACTACAAAAATGAATGTTTTTTCATGATGTTTTTATAAGGGAATTATGTAATCATATGAGAAATGTCTTCCATGAATTTAATATGAAATTATAAATGACGTATTATGAATGTAGAGGGGATATAATACATATTCATTTCTTGTTACTCAATGGGCCATCTGTGGATTCCAGTACATAGTGAAAAATCACATATGTGGATTTGGTGTGGAAATGTTTATGGATCCATATTTTCATTTAAAACTAATAAAGAAATCATAAAAAATGGTGAACCGATGAATACCATGATACCATTGGAGAAAACATACCATTGTATCCTCATTGGTACATTTTTAGGATTTTTAGGTTTTTCATATTCACAGTGCACCTTGTAAAAATAATATTAATATAATAAATGAGTCTAAATATATGTGAGGATGATGTGTAGTTGATACTAGGTAAAGTACATGTTCTCAGCCATTATTTATCTATAATTATCAGAATACATTCAATCATATTATGAGATACTCCATGATCTATAGGATTTGGTAATCTATATTATTCGAATCATAGGTGCTCATTTCATCTATGAGCATCATTCAAAAATAATAGTTATGAATATAAATATATATTGAGTCTGATATAAAAGGGAAAATCTCATATTTTCCATGTCATATTTTTAGAAATTATATAGAATTATTTAGAGACAATGCACTTGGACAATACGGGATTCTGACACTATGTGGGTCCAGAACAACTATTTGGAAAATATTAATATTTTAATAGCACATGCGCATGTATATCATGAAATGTAGAATTACAATAAAATGGGTTCCCATATCCGAAATTTGATGGATATATTGATCTCTAAATAGATAAATTTCCTTATGAACAACTTATTTTTGGTCTACATGGTTCATATATTGAAAAATTCACCAAGAACATGACGATAAATAAATAAATTAAATTAAATTATTTTATTTTTGAAATCCTAATTACACATGAATTTTTTATTAGATTAAAAATTTGGTACCACCATTTAGTTCTTAATTTGGTGGTTTCCCTATGTGCGACTCAACCTTATTCGACACAAGTATTATTTGCAATAACAAGAAAACTACGTAGTTGTTATTCAATATTTTAAATAACAATTATTTTTGTTGACTCAACATCTTCTACCTAAACTCTATCCTTATCATGAAATCCCTTGGTTAGAATCATAAACCAAGAAACACTATATAATATCTAGGGAGATCTAAAGAAATACACTCTTGAACAAATGGTGATTGATCGTGAGTCAACGGTCAACACACAACTGATTTGAAGGAACATTGTCATCACGAACGATTACACATAAATCATCCTTGGTCAGGGACTTATCCAAATTGAGGTAGGATGAACATTTCCTTGGGATTTACCAATTAATGATTTACATGATGAAGGTTTCTTAATTCCCAATGACATAGATCTGCAATTCGATTATTGCTGCAAGATGGTATATTATCCACATAATTATTGGGAAATTAATATTAATTAAATATTGTTATCCTTATAATGGAAGTGGATTGATCCTGAAAAGAATATTGGCTAACTTTCATTCCCCATGTTTTTGTTTTATGTTTTTACCCATTCAACGCATGTTCCTCATTGACAACATATTTTACCAAAAATTCAACATATACATGTGAGAAAACATTTGACATTGTATCCAATTAATAACGGATCACTACCATGGGTTTTGGGATGGAAATTATAAGATGTGTTTGTGGTAAATTATGATGGTGGTAGATAAATTAATGGATCAAAAGGTAGTGGTTCTGGGTTTGGTGTGAGATGATATCTAATGAATGCAGTGATCAACGGTCTTAAGATATGCAGTATGAGGCATGTGGTGTCCACAGACAGTGCAGAATTTTATTCCCCCATGTGTGTGAAATGGAAAAGGGTGGAAGACGTTACATTTGATTAGTTATCATTATTATTAATAATAGTTAATGAGCATAAAAATAGTAATGAAATATGAGTCGGTGGAACAATATCTTAGGTGAAGTCATTTGTCCCTTGTATCCAATTATGTTATAATATTATTATTGAAAAATAATAATATGATATAAAGAGGAAAGGAAAATAAAACACAATGGTAAATTGAGGTGGGGTGAACTGGATGTGATGTAAATGAGAGTGGCTTAAATTAATGACTTGAGAAATGGTCATCCCCTTGAGTCATATAATAACTAAAATATTATTAGTATTAATATTATTTAAAATTATTATTCATAATCCTAGTTTATGAGGTAAATTTTTCATGTGGATTTAGATTTTTGATCTATCAATGGAAAATAAATATTTTTTTGAGTTGCTCAATTCAATACCATGAATTGATATTTAATCTAGATTTGTGGAATGGCCCATTAGACACAATTTTCTCTTAATGGGGTGAAATACGACTTCTTAATTGGGTGCTCGATTTGTAAAAATAAACCGTCGGTCTAGTGCATATTTGTTGGGGATCAGAATGGAACGATTTGTATATATTTTGGGAATAATATGTGAGAGCACCTAATTATTATTCCTTCATTATATGGTTAAATTTGACTTTTTCACCATGTGTCTGTCTAGGTCATTTGAATTGTTGGTTTCAAGAATTTTTCCACAATTTTCACAATAGTGTGATTAGTTCAGATATATATGGATATTTTAAGAGGCATATTAGTGGAATTAAATTTAATTTGTTCATGTCGATGATGTTCCCCATGCATTCATTAGGTTTTTTCGAGACCCATACACAGGTAGTTCAAGATAGAATTGGGGTCATCGTGTACTCCAACATGGACACATACATGTTACATGGACTGGATAACATGTGTCTCTACACAAAATTTTTACCCTTCTATATGTTTTTTATATGGGGACTACATTATGGGTGAGTCTATTCCACATGAGAAATACGTGGGTTAGCTAGAGGAAATTGTGTTCCCCCAAGAATATACCATGTAATCTCATCATGAGAGAATGAGGCTCTAAGTTATTAGTTAGGAAAAGTATAGGTTAAGATCATAGTCATGGTCCTTACCTCGATGTTTAGGTATGGAATTACATCAACATTACTATATTGTATTCTCCTATATTGACTGAGTATCAGATAGTGTTATAGTAACCCTCCCGGGAAACAGAGAGATACTTTATCACCCCTAGTTGAGTATTGTGGAATCTACATAAGAAATGAGAGCAGGGAATTGGTCCTCTATCTATCTGGCCCCATAAATTTGTTTAGTGGTACTCTATTGAAAAATATCATTTGTTACGAGTGGCATTAGTATAATTATTCTAATTTATTGGGAAGGTTATCAAACATTTTTCTACTGATCCAGATTGGGTTAGTGGTATTCATCTGGCTTGATTACCTATATTTGGTATCATAGTATTCCATGACCAATATGTTCTCATTGTGGTGGGGCCCAAATGAGCTATACCATTGTGTTAAATTATTTAAATTTATCATGGCACAAGGAGTGAGGTCTCCTGGAATGAGCATGCATTAAGTAGAACCCAACAGGTAATATTTTTTTAATACCACCAATGGTGCGGCATTTTCTTATGGTTATATCTAGATAATTCATGTTGTATGTGTTATTAACATACACTTGTGTGGAGTGACTATTATTAACTTGGTGGTATTTCATTGTTTGTATTTAAACTATGATATTTAATTTGTGGAATTTCCATTGTGGTTTTGGGGTGTCCTAATGAATACTGTTTTATGAACCCATGCATGGGCATTTCTAACATGTGTTGTGTCTTGTGAAGAAGATAAAACCTTTGAGGGAGTCCTATGTGGACAAGAAGAAGGCAGTGATTATTGTGGCTAGATAAATGAATTGTGTTCATGAATTTCAGATAGTAGTCCCAATATCTGTTTCTGTATAAGATGGACTAGTGATTTCATAATATTTTTGGTGGGATTATATAAGGCCATGATTACTTTTCATTACAATAATTATTGACTTTGGTCATGGGATATTGTGGTTTGCATGAATTTATTACTACTGATTTTAAATTTCATAATTGTTGTCTTTACTATATTGGTTTGCATATATGCACTATAAGATAATTCCTTTCATTTGTGGGATATTCCTACTTGGTGATTTTCACGGACCACTGGTCTAATTGAGGGTTTCTTGGGGTAGTCGTGACACGGGCCCCTTGGGAATGGGTTATGACTGAGTGGTATCACAGAAGTTTGATTGAAATTTATAACCAAGGGCCTATGAGATTGTTTTGGGGAAATAGTGTTAGTTGTTTCGATTTCAGATTTATGGCTAGGGATTCTAGTGCTGGTACGGATGAAACATATCAAGACATCAAGACTCTGATTTACTACATTTTGACTCGGTACATGAAAATACAAGTTTTAGGGAGATATAATAGTACATGCATCATATATGTATGGTTGTTTCTTCAATGTTCTTATTGAGTCACCTATCTAGATACACTGTATAGATTGTGGTACAACATGATTTACATCAATACGACTCCACATAGACTGTCAACTGGGATTCCTACATGTGATCACGAGGATGATCCAATGTGTGACGATGCATCATTATAAGGGATCCCTTATGTGGTGAACCAGATATACCACCACCAATATTGTATCACATGGTACCCATAATACAAACAGATGAGGACCACATTCTGAGAATGCTTCATGAGTATTACCAATAGTGTCCCCTCAGGTCCTGATGCGAGCCAGACACATAGGAAACTAAAGATTGGATTGAGGTGTAAGATAATATTTCCAACTAGTCATCATACCCGATGATCAGATTGTGGTACTTGTAGAGATACTTCTACACATATGATAATGGTGATGTCTGGGTTTGGTTAAAAAAATTATGATGAGTTGATTCTTCCATGGATAGTGTCTCGGAACCTTTCTAGTGAGGAGTTATACCCCAATGTGAAATGGGATATGTGTGTCTAGGGTCTCCTAATGATCCCATATGTTGACATTTCTCTTTTTGAGTATTCATTACGGGGTAACAGCCTTTTCAGGTACTCAATGTGTATGATACACGAACAATGGTTCACAGTCAAGCCCATCGAATGAGGTCTAACTGTGGACATCTGAGCTAGCGTTATCCCATTGTGAATTCCTACCTATAATGTTGCCTGAGATCAACCCATTGTGGTTTCATGTTCAAGGGATTCTCAAATATTGTAGGTGGTTGTCAATAGTGGTAATGATGGAGCATAGAACATGGTATTGTGAAGCTAAAATTAGTCTCAAAAACATTGACATGTGATACATTTCAAGAGGGGTCCTTGGATAGGGGATATATTGTTCTTAAATCAAAAGGTCGGTCTAGTCAGCATTCAAAAAGGTGGTGTTATTCCTTTGAAATCATGGGACGTAGCACACAAGATTGTCTTACCCTATGTACAACTGAAATGGAGGCAATATATGGACCATCAAGGAAGAATTTGTGTTAGGAGTAGATAGATCTGTATAATGGGAGATGAGGAAGTGAATATGGGAGAATAGCATGAGGGGGTCAACATTTTAAAATGTTACAACCACCCCCCAAGTTGTCCACACCATTCTCAAAGAGCTAGAGGATAGGGAAGGGTACAAATCCATGTTGTCCAGGTATATGAACTGTGGGATCCTGAAATGAGTTGAGGCACCACCTATTCCTATTAAAAATTTTCTACCATATTCATAGACATAGTTTCTAGTTATTATTGTCATTCTAGGAATCATTTTTGGGACTTGGTGATTCTAGTTTAACCACAGACTCGACCACCACGAATGGGGTGACTTAATGTAGGAGACCCGATGACCACACAATAGTATAAATAGAGTGACCTGACACTTAAAGGTAATATTTTCTGTTGGGATTCATAGTAGCAACATCGAGGGATTTTGATTTCATTTTTGGTATAGAATGGTTATCCAAAGTTAATGACTAGATTGAATGTTTTAGAAAACAAGTGTGGTGTTTCCATAGTGATGGGAAATATTTTTCCTTTGTTGGTGAAATAGAAATCCATGTAGTGTATAATGGACTCTTACATAGGAGGGTGCCACGGATTACTCATCAGGTGACTAGCCTGAAACTCAATGTAGTTGATGTTATGATTCTTTAGTTTCAATTCATAGTGGACTAGTTTTAGTGGATCCGATGATGGTTAAAGTTGTGGTTTCATGGGTGCTACCCAAGATTGCAACATAGGTGCGTAGTTTCATTGGATTAGAAGGTTATTATCAGAGGTTTATACCAATCCTCTCTAGAGTACTAGAACCCTTGATGGGTTTGGCATGGAAGGGGAATCCCTATATGTGGATGGAATGGTTGAATGAATTTTTTCAGTAGTTGAGGCTTATATTTATGTGTTCTTCCATCATGAGATTACCATATGAAGGTTCTCTGTACTCAGGTGTTTTGTAATGCATTAGGATCCAATAATGGTTGTGTCTTGATTTAGAGGGAATTTGTTATTTGATTTGGTTCACACTTGTTAAGACCACATGAGCAGATCAATTTGACCCATTAACTTGTTTTAGTAGTGGTTTTCATCTCCTTAAATAAGTGGTGAAACTACCTAATGAGTGAGAGATTTAACTTCTAATCATACCACTAGAGTCTCACGTGTATCTTCTCTGAGAAGTATCAAAATATGTGACAAAATAGATGGATAGAGTTCCTCAAGGACTATGAAATTGGGATTTTATATACTCCTACGAAGAGAAACATGGTGGAAAATGATCTTAGCATAAGAAATAGATTCAATTTTATGAATGAAGAATCAGAGAAATTAGCCTCATCTCTGACATCCTTTATGGATAGAGATGGATCATCATACCAGAAATCAATGGTTGCCACCCCTCCACTATTATAGTGTGTTATGAAGGAAAAACTTGGGGATATCGACTGGGATACCCCACATGCTCATTTTTTATAGGTCCTACTCCAGATATATATTTTAATGGTGGGGGCATAATATTATTTTCATAGGGTGCATAGTTGTACGAGTGAGGTTACGGGAAGAGGGTTTACATGACATCGATATAACCTATTTTGTGGTACATCCAGTTAAGAAAATTTTTTTTTAAGACCGAGGATATCAGTTTTGGTGGCCATGAATGATTAAGGGAGTTTTAGAGTTTGTGTCTCAATGCATCCCCTGCAAGCATGTGAAGGTAGATCACTAGGTTATAGTTTGTTTTGATAAACCCCTTAACGTGTTGTAATGGATGTTTCATGGGATATCAATAGACTTAGTGGTGGTTTTAATTCACACATCGAGTAGATAAGACACAATCTAGATGATGGTTGGTCGACTCACCATGTCGGCCCACATCCAAGCTATCAGAGATCATAGATTAGCAGATATCTTGCAACAAAATTATTTGAAGGAGATAATTAGACTCCATGGAGTTCCAACAACGATCGTTTCATAATGTAATTATTGTATTATTTCCTAGTTGTGGAAGGAATTCAACAAGGATTTTGGGAAATATTTTTTCTTGAGCACATCATTTCACCAACAGATGAATGCCCAGAATATGCTGACCATTTAGGTACTAGAGGACATGTTGTGATTCTTCATGTTTGATTTTGGACAGAGTTGTTGGGATCCTTTGAGGTTGATTGATAAATGAGAGTTTAGTGGTAGAACAAGAATCAACATGAGATGGGTTTGGAGTGGGAGGATCAGATTCATGGTCAGTACCCTCAACTATTTTGGTAACGATTGTTTTAGATTTCTGGGAAGTAAATCCCCATGGGGTGGGGGAGGATGTACTATCTGAGATTTTTCATGTATTATTTTTAGAAATTATATGAAATTATTTCGAGAGAATTACAGAAGATAGTGTATGATTTAGAGGCCCGATGTTCGTAGAATGTTTTTTAAAATATTATACATTTTTTAGATTACAAATTCAAGTAACATGAAAACAATGAAAACTCTTAAATGTGTTCACTAGTAATAATTTTTAAGGAATCGTTGAGCTTAGAATGCAATAGTTTAAGAAAAATAACATATCTTTGTTCATCATGTGTCATCTATATAATATGTCACAAAAGATGTATCATAAATAAAAAAATTAAGTTAAATTATTTTATTTTTAATATACTATTAACTCATGTATGGTGACTTAGATTGGAAATAGCAGGCCACCACTAATTTCATAATTCGGTGTTTTCTCTATTCATTACATAACCACAGTCAACGTGGGTCTTTTTGGGAAAAATCGAAAAGGGCATAATCATTATGAAATAATATAAATAAAAATTATTTCCATTAACATATCTAATTTTCACTGAAATATATCCTTATATAGAAATACTAGGTGTTGGTACATTACCATTGGAAAACCATTGAATTTACATAGAGAGAAATATAAGAACACTCTTGAACAAATTTTATAATAACTCAAATCGACGATAGAAGCGCATCCAATTATAACGATCTTTTCTACCACTATTGTCAACACAATGATCATCCTTCATTAGTGACTGATTCAATTTTAGGTAGGGAGATTTTTTGTTTTTTATTTTTCCCCATTCCTGATTTCCATGACAATCCCTGGTCAATCAACAATCAGATTGATCTATGGTTCGATCATTGTTGCGGGATGGGATATTATATGTGGGACTATGGGGAAATTTATTATAATTCTTCATCATTACATTTATAATAGAAATTAATTAAGGCCTACATAAATATTGTACATGGTTAACTTCCCATACTTTTTATAGTTCTCTCTCCCCATTCTATGGGCATTCATCATTGAAAATTTATTTTTCCTACGATTCAAAAAATACCAAGTGAACAATCATTTAACATTTGATTATAGGCCCAGAAGAATGTGTGGTGGGTTTGGGGATTGAGATCCAATTATATGGTTGTTGTAGTCGATGTTGGTAGTAGATACAATGATTGATCATATTTTTTTCATCATGGGTTTGTTTTGTGATATAATCTAATACTTGTGGCAGCCGACGATCCACAAATCTCTAGTCTGACGTGTGAGGTGCATACACCCTTGGCGGGATTTTCACCTCTATACATGTGACATGAATGTGGGTGGGAGATGATATATTTATTCTTCTGATATTATTAATATTAATATTGAATTAATGAATATAAATTTTGGAAGGAAATATGAGACAGTTTCCTGCCATCTGGGGTGAAGATGTTGTGTCCCTTAGATCCAATTCTGTAATAGTATTATTATTTAAATAATAAGAATATAATATTAAATAAAATTGAAAATGAAAATCATATAGAAATTCGGGTGGGACCCATTGGATGTGATGTTAATGAGAGAAGTTTGAAATGATGATGGAAGAATGAATCCTCCACTCACGCCATATAATAAATTTAATAATATTATTATTATAGTTAATATTATTATTATTCTTAAAACAGGTTTTTGATGTATATACTTTGTATGATGTCATATTAGAGATCCATCAACAAAAACGTGATTTTTGTTTTGATATGGTAAATTCAATACTGACGATCAACATATAATTTGGACATCTGGCACAGGGCCACGGGACATCATTCGATAAAAATGCAGTTAAATACGACTATTTAAAAATATTTTTGATGTGGACATATGACAAGTTGATCCGATTTTCTTTTTTTGGGAAGATTATAAAGGCGTGATCTAAATATTTTTTTTTTCAGGATCGACACCTGGCCATTGAGAAGTATTGTTCATGGTAAAATTTGACTTTTTCACCTAGAGCCATTTTGGGGAACATGAATAGTATAATTCATGTGTTATTATGCAAGGATCACAATTTTGTCACCAATTTAGGAACATGATCCCTTCCTAAGAGGCATATAAGTGGAATTAAATTTTATACCTTTACCCAGATGATGATATATTCTTGTTCATTAGTCATTTTCCATACCTACACAAATGAAGTTTCATACCTAATGAGGCACATCATGTACTACAATATAGACAACAACAGGCTACACAGAAAAGATATTGGGTGTCTCTATAAGAAATCTATGCTATTCTACAGATAGTTTATATCGGGACTACATGTCATGTTATGCTTTTCTATTGTAGAATGACATAGCTGGACATGTTGTGTGCCCCATGGGACTCATCGTTCACTCTCATCAAGAGTGCTGGAGGGTAGCAATTGTTAGATTTGACCTGTATATGTTGAGAGAATTCCCTTGGTACATTCGTAGAGGGTTCATTATGTAATTACAACCACATTACTAGGTTTCAGTCCCCCCAATATGTTGTGTCCAATATAGAGTTATGGTATCACTCCATAGGACTAGAGTGATCCACTATTTTTTATAGAAACCTTTTACAACATTGATGGATTCTCGATGATTAGGGCATCATTCCTCCATCTAGCCATCCACACTAATAGTTTTAGTGATATTCTCTTGGTATAATCCCCAATTTCATTAGTTCCTTCGGTGGTATTAGTGGTATTACATAGCCAGGATCTCCTATGTTTCCATTTTATTCATATCGGGATAGTGGAATTCCCTATATTTTATCCCCTCTTTGTGGTTTCTTAATCTTCCCGACAAATATTTTCTCATTAGGGAAGCGCACAAATGAGGTAGAACTCATTTTGAGTGTATCTGATGATATCATGGGACAAATAGTGAGATCACCCAGAAACAATGTGTTTCAAGATGAATCCTACAACTGGTAGTTGGTTAAGACCATATAATTGAAGGGTGTTTCTAAGGAGTATATCAAGATAAATACTGTTATATGTGATATTGAAATATACCTTTTGAGCTAACTAGTATTTCATTTTCTTATTCGTTAATGACATTTGTTTTGTTGAATTTATTTTATGGTTTTGTGCTGTCTTGCTGATTATTATTTTACTCACCCCCTGCATGGTATTTTTCCACATGTGTCAAATATTTTGCAGATGGTCAACCAGTTGATGGGGTCCTAGGTGAACCGGGTTGAGTAACATCTTTGGGAGTTTGGGAAGATGAGTATTGTTCCTATGATTCATAAAACTATTCTTTTACCTATAGGTCATACATGTTTGACATGTGATTTCATACACTTTTGTGTGGTCTTGTATTTGGAACTATTTATTTTCAATACTTTCACTATTGTACTCTAGTTGTGGGATATAGTGATTTCCATTCAATGTTTACATAGAAATTTTACATTTCAATATTTGTGGATATGGGATGAGTGTTGGAGTACATGGACATCAGGCTAATGCCTCCCATTTATGGGATATTCCTACTCAGTTCCAGTCACTAGCACCTAGCCTATATGAGGCATGCTTGGGGTGGTCAAGACAAGGGCCCCTCAATGATGGGTTGTGACAGATAATATAAAGGTGATTAAAATATGAAAATCTATGGGATATATTCTACATTACTTTTGATATTGAATATAATTTTATGAATAAGGAAAATTGTTACAACAATTCAAAACATTATAGGTAGTAGTTGTATATGGAGAATTCATTATTAAACTAATTTATTAAAATTGTTCACCATATAATTAACATTTCAATGTAGTAAAATTTCTCCATTCCTTATTCCATTTATAATAATTTGATAATGTTGGTAACCAGATTTGGAATTTTAAACACCTTAGATTAAATAAATGACAATAAGGGTTTGTGAAAATTTCAAAAACCCACGATCTAGTGGTTTCAATCACACTCAATATCTCATTATAACATTATTACTATCAATGTATACTCAAACTAACATGTGCTGGAGATCATGTAGTTTGGGATGTAGTGTGTGTGGACACCCCACATTCACCTTATCAATTATAATTTATGGGATACTCAATCCTTCAACTCATAAGACCTCAATCCGGAACAATTAAATGTGGTGATCCATGTAGCATTGAAACCTCCTTAGTATGAAACATGAATATTTTATCAAGTAACAAATATTATCAAATATTGATATAGTGTTTTAATTATTTAAATCGATCAACCAAATACAAAATGTATTTATAATGTTAAAAGGAATTTGGATGTCCTATGGTAACAAGAATGCTGATTTTATATAATATAAATTATTTTATAGGTATTTTTTTTATAATTCCTTTTTATATATTACATTATTGCTTAACTTTTTAGAAAAAAATGGATTTTAATGTATTTATTGTTGTCTATCTCTTCAGGTTTCCAAACCATAATTGATTATTTACATCTATATAAATCATTCTTATACTATAAAGGGGAAAATGGTGATATGGTAAAATAATCATCAAACAAATCCTTCATCATTTAGACTATTTTATAGGCATAAGTTATTTTATTGAGTAATATAATTTCATCATTATTAAGGATTAACATTGTAATATTTCATAAATTTTTTCAGGTTTCTATATAACAAAATTTTTATACCATGATTATTTTTTGATGTATTGTAAAACCAATATATAAAATATATTCGATTTCTCCCCATCACTAATAACTTCTTGAATTAAATTATTATAATCATTGATTATTGGGTTTAATTCTATCCCCAACATGAATAATGAAACATGATATTTATGTATCTGATAAAAAAAACATCGTTTTCATACCAGAGATAATGAATTTATCATTGGTCATTGTCCTTGATTAGCTCTAATAGTATACATCGGTTCATATTTATCTCATTCTCCAAGAATATACACAATATGCTCCCTAATATATATATATATATGTGTGTGTAAATGTATGTATATCAGAAAATTATTTATACTTATAATTCATATGAATAAATAATTAAATAATTATTACGGAAATATCTAGATCATATTTTATGATATGTTTTCATGGTTCATTAATTGATAGGGGTAATAAGAAACTACATTTTATTTTTTCAAAAGTACACACTTTATTCCCTTAAATAATTCATCATTATATATTAAAAACCCATATATTCAATAGGTATGTGTGAGAATCAATTTGGTATAATTCCTTATCATGATATACATATAATATAATTAATATTCATTAATATATATTAAAATTAATCACTTATTAGTAACATAGTTGTTAGATTACATATTCTTGATAAATTTTACACATTTAATATATACTATCTAATTAATTAAAGAATAATCCAGATTAATATAATAATTTATATTCCAGTATATTATTTAATAACCATTTCATTCATAGGATAAATAGTTATACTCGATCTTGTGATTATATGAGACATGAATTATATTTTATATTTATATAATTCAAATTATCTAAATTTTTATATATCAATACATTTTTAATTTCTCCCATGAAACTCCATATTCCCTATATGTTTTTATTTTTTATGATATATACGAGAATACATTCTATAACGACTAAAACATGTGGTTAATGTTAATCTCTTAAGAATATATTCATTAATTATATGATGATATCTGAAGAATTATTTAATCTAAAAAGAAACACTATGAATTCATATACTCAATATATTGTATGAAATTATGTCTTTAGTATATCATCCATTATCATTCATAATTTATGATATTAGGGTATATTGAAAATAAATGATATTTATTGATCACTAATAAGATTATCTTACAATTCATCAAAATGGGGTAGAGTATACCTTCTTATAATAATGATATTTTTTGTCATAAATAATCCATAGGTAAAAATATTGAACCATTAAAAATCAACAAACTAATGAAATAGTCAGACCATGCTAGTGGCAAAGAAAAAAATAAATCTATTTTATAAATTCCCTAATATAATCTATTTTACATTACTAAATTATAATAGACTCTATTATATACAGCCTTATAAATGTTGTCATATTTCATGGAATAAGTTCATGTGAAAATAATGCCTCGTGATTTCGGATAATAATGGGTATATTATTTGGAATTACATCTATATATATTAAAAACCCTCATATCCATAAATAATACTTTCTACCCAACCATTTAATCTATATATACCACATTATTGGGTATTGAGATCCATATAATGGATGTATTATCCATTGGGAGATCATAAACATCCTTACATCGATATATGATAATGGAGATAATTTTAGATAGTGAATTTGATTTCATTACCTTAAAATTGATATGGTATTCCTGTAAAGAGATCTAATGCATGAATAATACCACCTAAAATCCATCCATATGGGAAGTAAAACGAATTATATTATGCACATTACTATAGTCCTCAATCAAAGTAGAATAAAATATAAGTAATTGAATCTTCATATCACTATGTGTTTTAACATATAATTAAATATCTAATCATGAGGGTCTTGAATTGAATATCCAAAAAACATTCATGTTATAAAAGGGTTATAATAACCTATGTTAACTTTTTTATAGATATTTCTTGTTTGATAAGTATACATTTAAAATCATTTTTTGTATCCATTTAAAATTTATTGCACAAATGTGTGTAACATTATTGAATGGACTTAAAGGTTAGTGACCTTTTATTTCCTAATGAACCCCTTTAATACAATATAGATTTTATATTTTTATTAAATTCATTGAAATTGAAATTTTTTCTGTATGTGGGGAACATAGATCATTGTCATTTTAATTCATTACATTTTAATGAATTTTTATATCTTATTGGAAATCGTGTTCTTTATATAATTATTCCCCCAACATGAAACCATTAATTCTTCCATTTTGTATATTTTATGGGAGATTAGTGTACATTTTCATCACATAGAATGTAACATTTTCATTCATAGTAGAGTTTTTTTAATTATTTTTCAAGAAAAAAAATATTTTTTCCCTATTGATCCCAAAAAAATGAATATAAGACACCCAAATTCTCATAGCAGACTGCATACCACATAAAATATATTCTACCTAGTGACTCAATTTAATTATTGATATCAATTTTGGAAACATCGTTTTAATCCACAAAAGAAAGAAATCATTTTACATAAAGAATGTAAGATAATACTATATGTGTATCTAAAATGTATTAATTTATTATTCAATGGTATTAATGTTGATGTCATACTATTTTGTATCGTCAATTTTTTTCTTGATTTTAGTTGAGAATAATTTGGGGAAACGATGATTCAAATAGATTTATTTTAGTCCCTCACAATTCAATGGAGTTAATTTCATCTTTTTTGGTTGATTTTGGGATGTCATTCAACTATTGATATTTGTTATCATATAAATGATGAAAACTATAAATACAAGTAATTATCCAATAACCAAATAATATAAACTATTCCTTTTTTTCATAGATACATTACTATAAAATTAGTGGATCAATAGATATACTGAAGGACTATTGTCATTATTTCATGAAGAACTCAATTCCATGTTCTTACTTCCACATTACATTTTGATGTCTGACAAGATTTTTATCATTTTTGAAATATTATTATATATTCCTAAGACCATAAATGATGTTTCTCACTACTAATCAAATCCTATATGTTTTCGTATTTTTAAAGATATTTATATTTAAATCTCACATGTTCACTACATTCCAACTAGATCAATATATTGGCTAAAATGAAATTTTTTTAATAGTAATATCTAGAGTAGTTAGTTATAATACAATAAATAAATATATAACTTATTTTCACTAGAAAATTATTAATTAAACAGATGTCTCATATGGTACAATGTATATAATTCATGTTTCATCCGAAATTTTTTTTAGTTTAATAAATATTGTATTAATTACATAATCACAATAATTAATTGAACACAATTTCCATATATAGTATTTTAATCATGATAAATGATTTTATATTACAAAACACAATAAAAGAATCCGCCTTAAACCAAATTTTTTATGTCTTTAGATACTACATACATTAGTGTCTTATGTTTCATCTAAATGTATATTTCATCAGAAATTGAATCAAACATGTTCCCCATGAAGAAATATGATATGAAATATTATCTTTCATAACATAGGGAGAGAAAACAATAGATAGTGTTGATTAGACATACTCAGTATGTGGTAAAATATATAACCTATCGTTTTTCTCATCATAGGTGAAAAATTAAACATCATACTTGAGTATGAATAATAAAAACACATAGTCATGTTAACATAATAATAATTAATTATTTTAAACAGATAACAATCATTGATCAATCCAGGAATTATAAAATACTTTTATTATAAAATATAATAGTATGGAATGAAATAGAACTATAAAACATTTATAATCATTATAATCATACCTTAAATAAATTCTCACATCCAATAATATCACCACATTATGGAAAAATATCACTCAGAATAATATGCATTGTATCACTCCATGTCTCAGGACTAGAAATATAATTTTTATATGAATTACCCAATTCATTTCACATCTATAAATATAAATTCTACATATCAAGGAATATTTAACCATCGAAAAAGTGTTCATATATATAGTAAATATTAATAAATTCATAGTATAATAATTAATCTATTAAAATGAAAAGTTATTCATTAATATATACATAGGGAATAAAAATAAATTATATAGATAATGAAATCTGATCTTTCTATCAAATAATAATAGTATGAAGAAGAATAAACATCTAATGATATAGAAAATGTGTTACTAAAAAATAGATAAACATTTTGAATATATTATGAAAATGTGACGAAATATTAGAAGGATAACCCTTTTAATGTTAATAATAAATAAAAATCAAGGTTTATTTATTTTCAAGATTATATTTAGTTGATTCATATTAATTTTAATAATTAAATAATTTTTTCGGAAAAAATGTTTAATGCGAATAAAATATTTTTCCAAGATATAGGTTCGTTTTTAATATTAAATTTCTAAATTTTAAATATTTAAAAATGAATAAATTGATTTTACTTTTTAATATCATCATTTTAAAATGACATTATGCTGTTTTTTGTTGTTATTTTCTGAAATAGTTGATATTTGCAGGAATATTAAAATATTTTCATTATAAAGAAACCATGAATTTTATATTATCATTTTCATATTAAATGATTAAAAATATAAAAAATATCTCCCATGAATATGTATTTAATGAGTATAATAAATTAAAAAAACAATTTTTATTTATAATCCTATTCTTTAAAAATTTGATCCTAATAACTAATTTAATATCATAAATTTTTGTTGGATCGTTTAAATTATTTTTGGGTTAGAAAGATCCATTTTTTCTAATATACATTCAATGTCAATGAACATTAGTTTTAAAAACCCCATCCCTGGAACCCTAAACCCGATGGAATACTTTATCACATTAGAAAAATAAAAATGAAATAACATCTCCAATGAGGATGGTAATATTAGAATTGTAAAACAAAATACAAAAATAATATTAAAATTAAAATAGGATATGAATTTCAATATAGAAATATCATTAGAAACACCCTTAATGTTCTATATTATCCTAGCATGTAATTCATGAAATAAATATTCAAATCCTTGGGATATATAATACATTTGTATGGGGTCAAATTTGAAACTAATTTAGGGTATGAAATAAATCATAATATATCATTAAAAAAATAATTCATTGTGATATGATAAAAACACATTCCATTAAAATATAAACAAGATCATAATATAGACGAAATAACATATAGTCAAATAATAACACATAAATAATCAAAAAATATCTAAAATTAATAGTTCATTTTATACTATTCAGATAATCAAATGAAATATCAATTACATTTGTCATAATGATGGTGTTTATACTTCCATATATCATAAACATTCTATCATGGCTTCGGCCAAGACACCGAACAAATGTGTTTAAAAACCTAGTCTAATGTGTCTAATTATACCTAATCATGCCTCAAGTGTCTATATAAGGCCCTCCCACTACATAATAAGTCAAATACCTTCCTTAAATAAATTGTTTTAATCATAACAACCTATAAATATATATGTAAATAACATTCCCATGTCAATAAACAAAATCACTAACCATTCTGAGTAATATGGTGAATTTTTTCAATATAGAGCATCTAAAATAAAAAAAATCCTAAAACTTTTAATGAAATAAGGTATATAATATAATTAATTATAAATGATGAAAATGTATATTATTTAAAATAGGTTTTCAAAATAAAATAAAACACTCAAATAAAACATCGATGAATTTTTTATTGAAATGCAAATTTTTACTTATAAAGTGTTCTTATTGAATATCATTTCATTTTTTCATAAAATAATATTTCAAAATGTGTATCCCAAAAGAGATAATTCATTGAAATTAAGTTATATATTATATATAAAATTCTTATTGTAGAAGTGAAGACATGCAAGAAAAAAATTTATGATGTTTTATAAATGTGATGTTTATGTGTGTATTAAGAGAAAATACTAAAGAGTAATTAAAACATACTATGAAAAAATATTTATATAATAGTAAAAAATTAAAAATTATTTTTCTATGATGAGAATATTGGTTTGATAGAAATAATGGTGGCTTAAAATATAATATGTAGTTCAATTGAAAATTGGTATGAAACATGGATGTTTCGTTTAATCGGGATTTCTTATCCGGATGAATTTATAAACGATCATTATAAAACTAATGTAACTACCCAATAAACAACAAAAAAAATATTCCACTATTTATATATATATATATATATTAAATATTCACATATTATAAATATGATTACATAAGAATATTTTTTATTATATTGGGGTAAATAGGGATAATGTTTAACCAGAAAGAAAAATGACGATTTGGGGAGAAACACTAATAATATATTACATAGTGTTACGCACATGAACATAAAATCATGGATAATAAAATTATATTTCTTAATATTTTAATTGTAAAACTAATAAAAGCTTAATTCATTTATTATAATTTTATTACATTCATTTATAGTATTTTTAATGAGTTATAACATTTAATTCCATCATTGAAGAGTACTGTTTTAATTAGCATCCATGATTGGTTTATTCGTATACATGTTTGAAAGATCTCGTATAATTGGAAAAGTTTCAAAGAGTATAATTTATATGTTATTATAGATATTAAATAAAATTATATGGTTATATAATTATTTTTTTGGTATTATTATGAGTCATTTTATATGATGTTAATGATAACAGTTTGGTTTTTTGTCTTTCATTTTTTCAATCACCACACAATATTTATAAATTATTAATTAATATTATATATATATATATATTTCTTCAAGAATATAAAATAAGACTTATTAAAACATTAATGACTAGTTTAAACTAAAAATGGTTTTATGTCCATCCAAGATTGTAGAATTATTAAAACACACATTTTCATTAAAAAGGAGGTAAATCAGAACTTCATAGACATTGTATTCATTTTTATAATAAAAAGGTGAAGATTATAAGATTGATGGTTTATATTAAATTATCAAAATAAAGTTATTTTATAAATCAGATATTGTATTTATCATGAATTTTGTGATAGTGGTCTTAAGGGAAGGATAATAAAATAAATGAAATTGAAATAAAATTACAAGTACTAAAGTGGATTTAAATATTCAATTATTCAATTTGAGAAAATTCTTACGGGAATTTGAATTTAAAGTTTTGTTGAGAAAAAAAATACAAGAATGTGGGGGGGGGGGGCTGGGGGATTGGGAGAGAAAATGGGATGAATATATTAAATATTCCATGAATGGTGTGTGTTACGAGAAATAGTGGTTATGGGTGGAATTTAAAATGTTGGGGAGGGTTGTTTTTTTATATTTTATTCATTTGTTTGATTTTTCATGAAATTGAATAGTTTCAGAATAATAATGATATAAATTTAAATAATGAAGATTTGTTCGATATTATGGTCTTAAATCATCCATAAATCACATATTTCTGCACAATTCATCTATTTGGTTAAATACATTATATTACTGAATTTCATTATTCACCAAAAAAATAATTTTTTTTATGAAAATCCAAAAAATTCACCACAACCATTTTTCAATGTGATAAAATTAAATATGAATTCCATTTTAGGGAAAAAAATTTCTAAAATTGAGAAATGAAATTTGTATGTAAAATCCTCATTTAATTCGGAAATATAGAAATTAAAATTATTACTATGTTTATGACACATCAGAAATTATTTAATGTCTCATAATGTTTTATTATATTCATAATTCAACGAAATATTAATCTATTAATATATTTCATGAAAATTAATTTTATTTTAAATAATCATTTTCATAAAAATATTGTGAATTTACATTTATGTTTCACAAAAATTCAAATACATAATCTACAAATTGTTAAACAATTATTTACTTATTCTATAAATTAAATATGATATATTTTCATTCATAAGATACATAAATTTATTGTACACATTCATATGTTATGTTACAATTCTATTGGTCATATAATAATTCTTAATGGTCGCATTACAACTCCAACATTCATTTTTAACAGTATATTACATATTTAAATTTGGGTTTTTGGGATGTATAAACTATCACCGATATTAAATTTTAAAAGATATATACCAATAGATATTAGGGTGTTACATTTTTCCCTCCAATACAATTTCATCCATGAAATTGATGTTATGTTACCACATAAATTGATTTTTATAATTATTAATTGTAAAATAATTTGGGCGCCAATGACACCTTAATAATTATTATATTTCATACAAATTACATTTAACATATTAGTGGTCAGATTCTTCAAAATAATTTATTTAGTGTCCAAAATCATTATAAGGTATTTCTAGTAATATAAATTAAGTTGAAATTCTATTCCATCATATGTGAGGACATGTATTATTTCATTCATGTACTTCCTTAAAAAAGATGTGAAAGTCATTTTAGGATTTAGAATGTCAATGTGGAATCATCAAATGATAATATACAGCAACAATTCCCTATTGGATTTCAAAAGGGCCAATGTTTATTAGGCTTAGTTTCCTATTCATTCCATGTCATTTTTCACCCTTACCTGGAGATACCTTCATGAATACATGATCTTCCTCTCAATATTACAAATCCAACCTTCTATTATCGACATTTATCATTTAACAAAATTGAGATTCTTTGATAATTGTTTTAATAGTCTTTACCATTTTCATTGATTCATCTAAAATTTCTATGATAATGAGCATCCTCTAACCCACTTCATCCCAACATGTTGTTATATTAAAAATATTTCTATACATTTCTTTATAATGATCCTGTTGAAAAACATTATAGAATATATTAGTGCATGAAATCTATAAAAATGGTAAATATTAACACCACATACCTTGAAATACATGTGAGCTTGATTTAAACATTTCTTGTAATGTTTTAATGGTTCATTTATGTTGCATTTAGGTTGGACAGTGATATGCGGTACTGAAATGAAGATCAGTGTATAATCTATTCTAGAATATTTTCCATTATTTTTATGTCAATTGTGGATGATGATCAGAATAAATTGAAATAGGTTTTCCATAAATTATTAAAACACAATTGATATGGATTCTTACAAGGCTCTATTTTAGAAAATCTATATTATTGTTATATCATTTCTAGGTCGGAATTGGTACTGTGTTCATGAAACCTCTAGTATTTTTTCTATAATCCTTCACTAGATATCAGACGAAACATATTATAAAAAATCAGAAATTTCTAACATCATAAAATCCCACCAGTTATGTTCCTTCAAATATCTATATACATTTTTGATACTGTATAGTGTAGATGAATTTTATCTATGAGAATCATTCAATATTTCCTTTTCTAGCCCAGTTATTGATGGGATAGAATGCCTCTACCCAAATTTAAAAATATCATAATAATAACAGAACTCATCCTATTTAAAATCATTCAAATCAATAATATTCATTAAAAATTATCATCATTGGTCTAAAAACAATTAATCATTTCCAATATATATGTTTTGGAAACCCTTTGAAAAAGACATAATATTTTACCTACATTGATAATTCTAATATCAATATTAAATATATCCATGTACAATGGATCCATTCCAGCCCTCATATTGTTTATCACTCAATTATCCTTCCTTCTTAATGTACATGAAAACTTATTCACATAACAAGGGGTGTTGCAATAATAATCCTAGAGTTTCTTGATCCATTTTATTTTCGTAATGTTTATTTCATTTATTGAGAATATATATTTTAAAAAAAATTGATATTTATATATCCCAGATCATTCGCTAGAGAGATATAATCTCCATATTTTTAGAGAAAATATTGCATGTTCTAAAAGAAGGCCTTATGCAGGATAGTTCTGCCCTTAATTTTTTTGCTTCTATGAATCATTTTTAATAAATATTTCATTATGCATAAGGAAAAATCCAGGACATTTCTTTGATGAATTATTATAAATAGAAAATTACCCATTTCTAAATGGTAAAGACTAGATAAAACATTAAATAATAAATTATACCATTCTAAAAAGCATTATTCACATTCCTTTGTACAAATAAACATACCCCATTTATGATTATGCATGGTCAATGTGTTATATAATTAGGAAACATTATAAATGAAAAATCAATAATAACCTGCTATGACAATAAAACTATGTATATTGGTTATGATCATTATTGTAGGAAATTATAGAACATCCATTTTCATCATAGGATCAACTTATATTCTTCCATTAGAGAAAATATGGCTAATAAAAGAAGCTATTGGATTCCATAATTCATGCATTCTAAAGGTCCAACGTAACACATTTATTTTTAGAGTCTTCCAAACAATATAACAGTTCTTATCATGTTATTTGTAGATTTCAGTATATATCAATATTTCATCAATAAATACCATAAAAAGTCATAAATATATTTTTTGAATACCCCATTCATTATATCCCTAAAAATATAGTGTAACATAGTCATTTCAAATGGAATTACTATAAAAACGTAATGTCTTTAACTAGTTTGAAATGTTGTCTCTAGAATTTCATCCTTCCTCATAAGAAATTAATGATATCTAGATTTTAGGTAAGTCATCAAAAAATATTTATCTCATTGAATTGGATCTAATAAACCTTAAATGCAAGAAAATGGATACATTTTCATAATTATAGAAGAACTGAATTCCCTATCGTTAATGTACAACCTATTGGATACATATATCTTCTTGAAAATGATAAGTGTGGATCCCCTTGGAGAACACTAGCGGTAATAAATCTTTAATCACTCAATCCTTATTATTATTTAACTATTTCTACTACCTCCAAAATGGATATTCTATAAGGATTTCCTATAATAGGTGTTTCACAAAAAATTAAATCTATAGAAAACTCAACATTGTGCATTAGAGTATCGGTAAGTAAATACACTAGAAATGCATCATTGTATTATTTACCAATTGGTACATATTCAATTTCATGTTTCATTTTCACTTACATAGATGATATTCTCTTCTAATTAGAGAAATTAATTTAGTAGAGCTACATGATGTGGATCTTGAGTAGAAATAGAAAATGAGGTTTCTTCTGTAATGATATGTGATTCTACATTTTCATGTCCAATGATAATCTCATAATATAAAAGTCCACCTCAGATATTATTAAAGGTGGTGAAACTAAGGAACCTCTATGTGTCATAAAGGGGACTGTTAGACATATCCTTATTTCAATGTGAATTCCATTATGATTTTTTTCTAACAAATCCATTATTAAATAAAATTATAAATATCTACATTACATGGAAAATTCATAATATATAAATGAATTAAATTATTCAAAATAAAATAATGCAATGACTATATTTTAGGAAATCATTAAAGTAAATTCCACCACATCCTTAGGAATTTAAAACCCCATAGCAGTGATTGCATAAGGTTTTCCTTTTTTCACTGTGCTTTTATAGGGAATGTTTCATTGATTCTCGGGAAAATAATATAATTTCTAACACATCAACCTAAAATTTTATCTTTTAAAATTAGTGTATTATTGATTTCGTATGTGTGGGATATGCCTACTAAGTGCTAGTCACTAGCCCCTATCCTATTAGAGGTAAGATTGGGGTGGTCACGACATGGATCCCTAAATGAAGGATAAATATATATAATGTAAATGTGATTAAAATAAAAAAATATATATGGGATATATTATATATTAAAGGTGATATTAAATATTCATTAATCAAGCATAATTTTTTTTACCCAAAATCAAAATATTAGAGGATTTTAAGGTATGTAGAGAAATTATTTTTAAACAGATTGATTCATATTTTATTCTTATAAGTATGTGTTAAAAAAAATAATATTTCACCATTACTCATTCCATTTATAATAAATTGAAAATGTGGGTAGCTATATTATGATTTATATATACCAAGGATTACATAAATAATAATAAGTGTTTGGGAACATTTCAAAAACCCATGATTTATAGTGTTCTATCGCACTGAATCAATCATTATAACATTATCACTATCAAGTTATACCCACACTAACATGTGATGGGGATCATGTAGTTTTAAATGCTATGTTTGTTGACACAAAAAATTCAACCCATCAATTACTATTTTTGGTAACTCACTCCATCAACTCATAAGACCTCAATCAGTTGAAATTAAATGTGGTTATCCATGTGGCCTTGAAACCTCCTTGGTTTGTAACATGATAATTTTATTGCGTGAAAAATATTCTCAAATATCGATATAATTTTTCAATTAAGTAATTTGATCAACCAAATCCCAAATGTATTTATAATCATAAAATGTATTTGGATGAAATATGGAAACCATAATGGTGATGTTATAAAATATAAGTTATTTTACAGGTATTGGTTTTATAATTCAATTATATATATGATATTGAAACCTATCATATTATAAGACCATGATTTTAGAATTTTCCATTGTAGACTATCTATTCATGTTTCATGACCATAATGAAATATTTTCATCTATATAAATCAATATTATACTATAATGGGTAGATGGAGAAATGAAAAAACCATCATCAACCCAATCCTTCAATAATTGTTTTTGTTTTAGATGCATAAGTTAGTTTAATGAATAATAAAATCTCATCAATATTAACCTTTCAAATAGTATCACTTCATACATTTTTCAATGTATCTATATAAAAAAATTTCAATGTGGTTATTTTTTCGATGGATTGTAAAATAAATATTTGGAATAAATTTTTTTTCTCCACAAAAATAATAATTTACAGTCTCGACTTCTGAAAATCATTTAGTATTGGGTCACATTGTATTTCCATAATTGGTAATGTTACATGATATTTATTTATTTGATCATAAAAAACTTATTTTCATACCCATAGTGGACGAATTTAATATTGGTCATTGTCCTTGATCAAATCTTACTATATACATTGGTTCATATATATCTCATTCTCTATGAATATCAAATGTAGGCTCTCCAAAATATATAAGTATATATATAAATCACAATTCAATATACATATAGATCTTATAGATTATTAATGAAAAAATTATTTTGGAATGATCTGGATCATATTTTATGATATTTTTTCATGGTCCATTAATTAATATGGGTAATAAGAAACATCATTTTTAATTTTTAATAATTACACACTCTCTTACCTTCATTAAATCATAATTATAAATTAAAAACCAATATATACTATAGTTATGTGGGAGTATAGGAATGGAATCCGTAGATATCATGATATACAAACAAAATTAAACATATTAATATATATTAAAACATTAATCCCTTTTGAGTTAACATGGTGGTTAGATTACATATTCTTGATAAGTTTTACTCATTTAAAATATAGTATCCAGTTAATCCCAGAAAACTCTCGATCATTATAATAATTTATATTCTATGATGTTGATTAATCACATTTTCCTTCAAAGGATAAATAGTTATACCCTACTTTGTGATTATAGAATCCCTGAATTATATTATATATATATATAATTCAAATTATCTAAATTTTTATATACATTATCCACTTTAACATGTCCCATTAAACTTAAATTTTCTTAAATTTTCTTATTTTTAAAATATATATATATGATAATACATTCTATAAAGACTAAAACTTATATGTAATTTTAATATCTTAATAATTTATTAATTAATTCTATGATGATGTTTGGGAAATTTTTTAGTATAAATGGAATCAATATGAATTCTTATACTCAATATCTTATATAAAATGATGTCTTCATTCTATCACCCATTGACACTCGTAATATATGATATCATGTTATATGGTAAATTGATGATCTTTATTGATCACTAAGAATATTATCTAAAAATTATTCCAAATCAGGTAGAGTATTCATTCCCATATACATGATAATTTTTATCACAAATAATAAATAGATAAAAATATTTAACAATAAATCAGCATTTAAATTATTAAATATTAACCGCATGGTGTAGAAACAAAATTTTAGTATGGGGTTTCTTCTTCAATGGAAGCCTCTTCCCCGATACAGTAATGGCCAATGCAGCGAACCCTCAAACATATTTTGGGAGGGACCTCCTCCATCCCATATGGACACTACCCACTCCTTGACCCCTATCTTGAACCCCTAATGTCTTCCAAATTTCCCTCAAACTTCACTCAACCCCAAGGTCCCAGATATATTAAAAGTTTTTTCACAGGTTTTGATTTTGACTTCGGAGTTCAACGCAACCTCATACTTTCTAAATCACACCTTTCTTGCATGATTTAAGCAGTACCTCTACTCATTTGACTCATTTGACAAATTTATTTTCGACATTTAAGGATTTCAAGACTGAGAAATGGTATTATTTCTTGGTAAGAGACAGGTTATGATCTGCTTCGTTTTAGAGGATGATTTGGTAAGGGCCTAGTCCAATGCCCTTGCAGCTGTAATGTATTCTTGTTCTACCTCTTCAGGTGGACATATGACTTTTATTTGAAGTGGGATATCCCCATGATGGTAATTTCGGTTAGTTTCCTTGAGGCACCTTTACCTTTTCAAAACACATCGATTTTATACATGCTTGGAACCCCTTTTTGTTGTTACTTGTGCTCAAAAAGTGGTACTAGGTCGGTTTCTTATCTTGTTTCTCCTAGAATTTTCATAGATGTGTTGAGTCAATAAGTTTTTCCTTATGACTTTTCCATTCTTTCTTGTTTTGAAAATCACATACACCTTATCTTTAAGAAAATCTGTTTTTACGCCTGTTTTACTTCCATATGGAAAATTCCCTTCCCAATGGAAATTTACCCCTTCCATATTTTCATTGTTCATATAAATATTTATATTAAGTATAAAAATTGAATTCGTATCTAAATCCTTATAATCGTATAATATATAGATATGAATAATTCTATTTTCTAATCTGAATTCATGTTACAAACTTTTATGAATTTCTACACCGAATTCCTTGTTTCGAACATTTATGAAGTTCAACTCGGAATTCTGATTATGAAAATTTATAAAGCTCTAACTCTGAATTATGATGATGAATTCTGATTAAGAATTCTCATCATGAATTCTGCTGAAGAATTCTGATTACGAATTCTCATTAAGAATTCTGATGATGAATTCTGATTACGAATTCTCATTCCGAATTCTGATGATGAATTCTGATTAAGAATTCTCATTACAAATTCTGATGATGAATTATGATTATGAATTCTTATTCCAAATTCTAATGATGAATTCTGATTAGGATTTCTCATTACGAATTCTGACGAAGAATTATGATTACGAATACTCATTACGAATTCTGATGATGAATTCTGATTATGAATTCTCATTACGAATTTTGTTTGTGAATTCGGATTACGAATCATGGATACGAACATGTATGATGTTTGACTCCGAATTCTTCTGCAAAACAGAATCCAAATATCTATTTATTGTAAACACTGAATTAATTTTCTGGTTAGACTCCGAAATTTTTCATTCATTCGGAACTATCATTTTCTCCATTCCAAATATCAGTTTTAGTTATTGATTCACTTGTTATATTATAAAACGATGCCATGCCTTCATTTATCAACTAACCGTTGGTTGAGTGACACCTGTACAGATCCCTCCGAAATTCAGGGAAAAATATGACCGTTGGAGGTGGGAGCCGATTTTTGGGGCTAAGCCAATAAATAAGAGCTCATTTGAAAAGAGGAAAAAGACTTGACAGAATCTTTGACATCTGTTCTTACATGCTGTTGAAGTAATTTCTAGAAAGAGAGGCTCTTATAAACTCAAAATGCTTCATGCAGAAAGTTTGAATAGCTTGTTCAATCATTCACTTCGTGTAGACTTGTTTTGTGTGACTCTGATTGTTGCTGTGTACACTCGAGGGCTTCCGGGGTTTGGAAGATAGAGGTTCCAACTACCTAATAGTCGAGGGCTTGCGGGGATAGCAAGATAGACTTCGATCTTCATATCGAGTGCTTACCCTGGTGTGGGTAATAGAGACTATCTTTAAATTATAAATCAAGGGACCTCTTATCCAGGTTTTTGGATACCCTTATCTTTGGGTTAAAAGAGTTATTGTTTGTTAGTTGTAGTATTACTAATTTGTATTCCACTGTGCATTTTTTATGGTTGTGGAACGTTTAACTTTTCTATACTTCCATACTTGTACTCAGATTTAGTTAGATTCTATATACTTCAAGGTAGAATTTTAGTTGGTGTAATCTTTTGTTGAGTTTCATTTCCAGAATCACTTTTCTGGAATCAAGAAAGTCAATAGAACATAGAGGTGTTGTGAATTTTGGTTATGCAAAATTTCTTTAAGGATTTTCTAAAGTATAGAATTCACACCCCCTCTTGTATTTGAGCATATCATACTTATATATTCGATACTAAATTTGGTATTATTGTTTATATCATACTCATACATACCATCTCAACAATTGGTATCAGAGCATTTGGTTCAATCTGAATTAATCTCATGATAAGATTCAGATGTAAATACAAGAAATTACATTTTTGAGATTCATAATTTTCGGAATCTATCATTCGGACTAATATTTCGGATTCACTTTTTAGTAGAGATACTTTTGCTCTATATTTTATTGCTTAGAATATTTTCCATGTTTACAAACTTTTTCTACTAACAAGTTTTTGTGGAAATTATTTTCGTAAAGATGACATGAATCAATGTTTATTCCATAGAAAATATAAATCCAACCAGACCACAAATCATTGATGGTAATGATTAAGAATATTGGATATATTTAATGAAGACTTTCATTATCAACACTGGTGTTGAAATTTTTTTATGCTTACTGGTGGATACAAAATTCCTAATAAAGAAGTAAGTGACATTACAAATCTAGAAATGCATGAATATAAATTGAATTATAAGGTACGCAACACATTACTTTGTTCAATAACTAGAAATATATATATATATATATATATATATATCCAAATTTCATATTCTTAAGCAGTAAATTCAATATGGAATAAACTTTATGTTACTCACTCTGGGAATTCTAAAGTAATTGAGACAATAAGAGCCATGCTTAGAGCCGAATATCATGGTTTTAGTCATCCTTATGGTGAACCCATATGCAAGGCGCAACAGAGATTCATGACTATTTTGATTAGTTTACAATCAATGGGTGAAAAGGATTAGATGATGAATATCTTGTTGACAAGATTATTGACATCATGCCGAATGAGTGGGTATCTAAAAGGACAGCAATTTATGAGAATAGAAAGGTTACTAAGATTACCCTTGATGAGATATTTGGAAGTCTTCTTCAGCATCAGACTAGAATGAAGAGAGATGTTGATATTGTGAAGAAGAAGAATGGAAATACTAGTGTATCTTTTACTACTAATTCAAATCATATGAAAGCGAAGACTCCTAAAGAGATACCAGATCTAGATCTAATAAAGTTATTATCCATTCCAAATCTAGTGGATGTGAATACTCAGAAAATGATTTAGAAAATCTTACTCGAAGAATGAACAAGATAGCTGGACAGAGGAACTTTCAATCAATATATAAGAAGATGGAAATGGCAGACAAGAGAGATTCAGAAGTTACATGCTATGAATGTAAGAGAGCTGGACACATAAGACCTGATTGCCCTATTCTCAAGAGAAAAGAAAGAAAGGAAAGTCATTCTGACAAAAAATGAAAAAATTATTACAAGTCAAATGCTAAGAAAGTGTTGAAATCTAATGATACATGGAGTGCTAGTGGTGGAGACTCCTTAGATAAATCTTTCGATTATGAATCTTCTAGGAAAAATAATCTTGGTCTAATAGCCAGGCTATCTATTGATAATCATTTCCTGATTGCTAATGTGCTAAATTTTGAAGCAAACACTAATGTTTCGTTGAATTATAATGATAGTAAATATTATAACTCTTCAGATGACGAATCCTCTTCTAATAAGGATAATACTTTACCTACATGTGAAGAAGTTTCTTGGTTTTCCAAACTCATCAAGAATGAGAATTCAAAACTCATAAAAACATGATGAGGAAAATTCTAGGAATACTATTCTTACTAAGGAAATATCAAACATTTCTAAATATCTTGAAAAAAATGCTGATTTTTAAACGATTTCCAAAAATCATGAGGAATTAAGTTCTGAGAAGAAAACGAAATTTCTAAGAAAAATGTTTTTGATCCATGATCTAGCTGAAAATCATATATTTTTTAAGAAAAGAATTTAGTTATCAAAGTCAAATCCGATATATTTTCCTTGAGGATGTTTTTGTCATATTTTACCCTCGGTAAGGAAAATTTTGATAAAATGTATTCACAAATCCGACCTCGAAATAAAACTTCTGGTTTGGTTAAACTAGTTTTAAACAGATTTTAAACAACAACTACTTTGTTCTTCAAAGTACTCCATTATGTACTAAATTTCAGTGTTGTGGTCACCGGGTAAAGAATTTTTCATTAAACAAAACCCAATCTTTAGGATTTTATAGGGAATATTTTTCTAACTAGATGTGGGTAACCAAAATTTTACTTTCTGAAATTTCTGGATCAAAGCAAGTCTGGATTCCCAAATCCTATCTATTTTCTTATATTTAGGAAAATAGGGAAAGTAAAAATAGAAATACAAGGTACATGCATAATGGATGTTCTCGGAATATTACTGGTAACATAAATTATTTTGAAAAGATTATCAAAATGAAATGAGGGAAATTAACATTCGGAGATAATTCTCATGGTGAAATTTTCGGTATAGGAAACATCATTCTTCTTGTAAAAAAATTGATTTAAAATGTTTTATTTGTTAATGGTCTTAAGCACCACCGCGTTAGCATAATCCAATTATGTGATAATGGCTACCTTCTGAATTTTAGGAATGATAAATTCATTGTACACAATTCCAATGAGGAATTTATTCATTCTTCCAATAGGAAAGAGAATGTTTACACACTAAACATAGAATATTTTAAGAGCCCTGACATACCATTCCTTAGTGAAATGGAAGATCATTCTTGGTTGTTGCATAGAATGTTAGGACATTGTATCCTTAAGAACTTATGTAAACTCTCTATGAAAGGTTTAGTAAAGGATCTACCGGAGCTTAGATTGGATTCTTCAAATGATTGTGACCCTTGTCAATATGGAAAGAAACATAAATCATGTTTTAAATCAGTTATTGAAGCCTCAACCACTGATGCATTACAGCTAGAGCATATGGATCTTTTTGGTCCAAGTCAAAATAGATGCATTGTGGGATAATATTATGTATTTGTTTTGGTTGATGATTACACTAGATTTACATGGGTCTATTTTCTAGAAAAGATGTCTAAAGCTTTTTCTTATTTCAAAAGATATAGAGCCCAAGTCAAAAATAAGAAAAACCTTCCATTGAAAACTATTCATAGAAATAATGGAGGATAATTTTAAAATTCTGATTTTGAAACCATTTGTAGTAGAAAAGATATCACTCACAACTTTTCAGCACCCAGAATACCTGAACAGAATAGTGTTGTTGAATGAAGAAATCGAATTCTTCAAGAGATAACTAGAACCATGTTGAGTGAATATTCTGTAGCCCATCATTTTTGGGCTGAAGCTATAAGTACTGCTTGTTATACTATAAAACGTGTCTAAATTAGACCTTTTCTTAATAAAACTTATTATGATTTATAAAATGGTAAAAATCATAAACATTACAACCTTATGGATTTTGGTTGGAAGCTATACATTCTGAATACTAAAGATAAATTACAAAAATTATCTCCGAATTATGATGAAGGAATTTCATTAGGATACTCCACATCTTCTAACGCTTATATTGTTTTTAACAAGAACACTTGCACTGCTGAAGAGACAGTACATGTCAAATTTGATGAAACTGATCCCTTTGTTTTCAAACAACCCCAACCTACATCTTTAGATGTGTTTTCAAAAAATGATTTTCATCCTTTGTTAGAAAATCCTTCTGATAAGGAAAATGACGAAGAAGATAATTTTAAAACATTTACTCCATATGATTTACTACCCTATTTTAATGAAATGGTTCTACAAAACCCAAACCAGTGGTTTCATGAAAATCATCCCATTGATAATATGACTAATGATGTGAATAAACCTGTAAGGACTAGTAGTTTTTTATGAAATAACGTAGAACATATACCATTCCTTTCCCAATTAGAACCAAAAAACACTGATAAAGCTTTAGGTGATTATGATTGGATCAATTCCATGTAAGATGAACTAAATGAATTTTAATAGAATAATGTTTGGACCTTGGTTAAAAGACTAAATAATCTTCTGTCCTTGGAGTAAAATGGGTCATTAGAAATAAATGTGATGAAAATGGAATCATCATAAGAAATAACGCTAGATTAGATGCTAAAGGCTATATTCAACATGAAGGAATAAACTATGAAGAAACCTTTGCTCTATTATATAGACTTGAATATTTTTTTATTTTACTTTCCTTTAAATCATTTTTTAATTTCATGCATTTTCAAATGGATGTGAAGTGTTATTTCCTTAATGGTTATGTTGAAGATGATGTTTTTAAAGAAAAACCTCCTTTCATTTAAGACACAAAACATCGTGATCATGTTTTTAGACTTACCAAAACTTTGTATGGCCTTAAACAGGCCCCTAAAGCCTAGTTTGATAGATAAGAAATATTTTTGCATCAAAATAACTATATTAAGGGAAATGTAGATACAACCCTTTTTATAATGAAAGATAAGAAAAAAGTTTTTATTGTTCAAATAGATATTGATGACATTATATTTGGTTCAACTCAGCAATCTGTAACTGATTCCTTTGTAGATCTAATGAAATCTGAGTTTGAAATGAGTATGATGGGAGAGTTAACATTTTTCAAAGGATTTAATATTTCTCAAAAATCAGAAGGAATCTATATATCTCAACATAATTATATAAATGACATTGTTTAAATGTATGGATATGACAACACTAAGAGTAAAAGTACTCTTGTCAGGACCTCAAACACACTGGTTCTTGATGAAGCTGGGAAACCAGTAGATCAATCATCTTTCAGAGGAATAATAGGAAGTTTACTATACATGACAACTAGACTTTCAAACATAATGTTTTCAGTATTCTTATGTGCAAGATATCAATCAAACCAAAGGAATATTATTTAAAGGTAGTGAAACGAATTTTTCTCTATTTAAAGGGAACCATGGATTTTGGAATATTTTATACTTCTGGAAATGAATTTTTTAAAAAAATATATTCAGATTCTGACATTGGTGGATGTAGAATGGATAGAATGAGTACATCCGGAACTTTTCATTTCATATGAGATGCATTTGTTTCGTGGTATTGCAAGAGAAACATTCTGTAGCACTCTGCACTGTGGAAGATGAATATGTAGCAGCTGGATGTTGTTGTGCTCAAGTGTTGTGGATGCAACACAAAATCACAGACTATGGCTTGATTTTAACTAAGACTCAAATTTTTTGTGACAAGACGAGTTCCATTTACCATAGTAAAAACCCTGAACATCACTCTCATGCAAAGCACATAATAATTAGGCATCACTTTCTTAGGGATCACAATCAAAAAGGAGATATCATTCTTCTATTTATAATAATGCAAGATCAACATGATGATATTTCCAAAAAATTATTTACCTTTCGATAGATTTGAATACATTAAATAGATGTTAGGGATGATAAACATGATGATATTTCAGCACATAGACAATTAGGCATCACTTTTGGCAATAAATCTTTTATATCTTAGGTTTTTCAAAGTAAGTTGTTCGTAGTGAGTTTTTTTGTAAAAAAATTTTCTTCAAGAAAAATATCACATATTACCAATAATTTTCCTAGCGAATCTTAAAGGTTTGATTTCCTTACATAGGTTTTCGTAATCATTTATACTTTCTAGTATTTTCTCTTGTATTATAATTTTTCGGATTCATTTTTCCTTACATGAGAATGTTTTTCTTAAGACCTCAAAAGATCAGATTCATGATTTCTTTGCGGGTATGTTTTCAACCTTCAGATTAGATCAGAGAGATTTTCAACTATTAGAGTGGTTTTGGAAATTGAAAGGTCTCCTTCATCACCTATATAAAGGGGACCCCCGATGGTTGTCCCACATCTATTTTTTCAAATCTCTCACATCTCAAAGCTCTACCACCCTTTTGAGCTCGTTCTGAATCTCTCATAATTCATCCAGTATGAATGTCTGTAGAAGACACTTCCCCAGAAATGTCTACCATGAATCTAATATAAAAATGACTAGTATACAGGGAAAGGATGGTTCATCTGAACATTTTCAAGTATGATTCTGTCATTTCTAATAATATAAATTTAAATGGATGGGAAGATGTCTTTGTATCTAGTCTAGGTGATCAAGAAATTTTGTATCCGGATTTACCCATAGAGTTTTATGAATTAGTGTGCTTCTTTATGGATGATGATAGAGAAAGATTTTCTTTCAAATCTTTTGGAAAAACCTACAAAATTTCTAATACCAATTTAAACCAGCTTGGTGGGGTTATCATATGAAGGGGAGGCAGAATTTTGCTTCAAAAACTCTCAGATGTTCAACGTAGTTTTGTTAAGGTCATGGCCTTGCAATGTCTTGGACTTTCTGATGTGAAGACAAAAAAACTTTCCCATCTATCTTCTAAAAACTGGATCCTTCAGCTATGGGTAGAAGGCCTCTTAGTACTAATAAAAGGTGACCAAGATACCCTCATCAAAATTGACATATATTTCTTAGATTTCCTGGTAAATCTAAGGAAAATCATTCTGAAGAGGCATGTTCTTGTTACAATTCTGAATATCAAGAAAGGAAATAGAAAGCCCATATTATCATGTACCCTTACTTATATTCAAATCTTATTGTTTGGTGTCTTTAATCATTCAAGATTTCCTGAAAATACATGTCTCAGAATTGAAAAGATATGCTTGTTAGTGATGACACCCTGAAAAGAATAAATATGGGATATTATAAGGAGACATAAGAGTTTTATGATCTGCCAGAGGAAGAGGCAGATGCCAATCTGGAAAATATTGAAAAAGATGAGCCATAGAAAAAGATTTTCAAGAAAAGGATGTTGAAAGAAGTGTTAGTTTAAGATAAAACTCCTTGGCCTACTGAAGCCCAAACCGCACCTCCCAAATAGAAGAAACCGAAAGCGTATCCGGATGAGGTGGTTGTAAAATTGAGGGAAGATAAGGAAAAGAGGAAATAAGGGGAGCCACAGTTTGGCTTGGACCTATCTAAAGATAATTATTTATGGGATAAGGATTTTGAATACCTTGACAAGAAGGAAAAAGAGAAGATGATGAAGAAGAAAATGTCTGAGGCTGATGTTGTGAAATCTCCCATGAAAGCCACAGATATAGGTTCCGAGAATATTCCAGTGCCGAAAAAATTCCTAGTCCAGCGATTACCAGAGACTCTGGGGAATAATTTCTTCACTCTGGAAAAATCATAAGAGAAATAAGTTGTTAAAGAAGTGGAATAAGAAGAAGTAGAATAAGAAGAAGAAGAAGAAGAAAGTGGTGATTTAGATGAACTAATTAAAAAAGTTTTAAAATATCAAGATAAATCTAATCTAACCGAAAAATTACCACTCCAAACATCTGAGGTCGTGTCCTCGAAGATTGTCACTCTTAGAAAGGAAGGAGAGAAAGATAGAAATAAATATGATGAAAAAAAGAAGAACATGTAAATGAATTATCTAATAAAGAAAGCTATGAAAAGCACTTTATTGAGGATGGATTGGAAAAAGTGACATTTGATGATGACATAGTTGTTTAATTATATAATAGATAGCATAAATCTCCTAATGAGTAAGTCATACTGAATATTGATACGGGTATGAAAGTGGTTGTTGATTCTATAAGAAAATCTATAGTGAAGAGGAAGGAAGTCGAAGGAACATCATAAAGGAATCTTGTTGAGATTGAAAATCCACTCTCAACAAGTAATGTCTCGGATTCGTAGTCATCTTCACTTGTACATGATTTTGTGTAGAAGTCTTTGAAGAATCTAGTCGGTTGCATTCTGAATTTTACAAACATTGATTCTAGATGACAGATGCTTGAACACACTCTTAATCAGAAGTCGGATTCGGTGTCCATGGTGATGGAAAAGTGTGTAAATATTTGATCAGATTTCAAAACTTTTCTTATAGGCTACGAAGCTCATAGGAAGTCATGTAAGAACATGACCACTTGGTCAAAGATGGTCATACACAATTTGGCAGAGATTGTTGAATTTTATGTGGAAGTAAAAGATACTTTTGATAGTGAAGATTCTGTGATCAAGGATCTTAAAAACCTTTTTCAAGAAAAGATGACCCTAGAGAAAAATACTCGGAATCAATAGGTAAATGATCTGAATGGGAAGCATAAATCTGTTGCTCAAAGCTGTAAAGGGGAAAGAGATCTCCAGATTGAGATCGAATAGAATCTTATAATGCAGGATGAAGTTCTTATGGCTCAGTCTGAGGGTCTGAAGTCTTAAGATGACAGGATTAACGACTTAGAAAAGAAAGTTGAGGAGGACCAAAAAGAGTTAAAGAAGCTAAAAACCCTTATAAAGAAGCTAATCTACAAGGAAAATGAAGAAAAATAGACCTAATCTGATATTTTGTTGTATTTGTTTTCCGTGTAGTAATTCTTTCAATATTTATGAAAAATCTGGCTGCGTCCCTTTTTTGGTATTTTGTAGTAATATTTATGGTACCATATTGTTTTCTATTCCATAATTTGATTGAAAATCACAAAGGGGGAGAAAGAAAAATAATTATAAAGAATATAAGGAAAAATATTAATATGTATAGAACAAGTATCCCTATGTAAGGGGGAGTTTATCTAAGGGGGGGTGTTTATTATGAATAATTCCATATTCATAATAAAAATTCCATTCTAGAAATCTATAATATGATTCCTAGTGTTTTAAAACCTAAGGGAGAGTTATTCATATTCACCATTGTCTATGATCAAAGGGTGATAACCTTTTTTCAATTTCTAGAAAATCTTTTTCTAAGCCATTATATTCTTTTTCTGAAGGATGTTTGTGCTTTCCAAAAAGGGGGAGATTATTGAGTCAATAAGGTTTTAGTTATGAATTTTTCATTCCTTCTTGTTTCGAAAATCACAAACACATTTTCCTTAAGAATATCTATTTTTACCACTATTTTACTTCCATATGGGAAATTCCCTTTCCCAAAGGAAATTTACCCCTACCTTATTTTCATTTTTCATATCAATATTTTTCTTAAGTATAAAAATCGAATTCATATATACAACATCTGAATCGTATAATACATAGATATGAAGCATTATGTTTTCTGATCCGAATTCTTGTTATGTACTTTTATAAAGTTCTACTCTGAATTCCTTATTATGAACATTTATGATGTTCAACTATAAATTCTGATTATGATCATATATAATGTTCTAACCCTGAATTCTAATGATGAATTCTTATTACAAATTCCCATTCCGAATTCTAATGAAGAATTGTCATTACGAATTCTCATTACGATTTCTGATGATGAATTATGATTAGGAATTATCATTCCGATTTTTGATAATGAATTCTGATTACGAATTCTTATTACCAATTCTGATGATGAATTCCGATTACAAATTCTCATTTCTAATTCTGAAGATGAATTCTGATTACGAATTCTGATTAAGAATTCTGTATATGAATTCTAATTACGAATTCTGGATTCGAACTTTTATGAAGTTTGACTCTCAATTCTTCTGCAAAACACAATCCAATTATCTCTTTATTATATACTCCAAATTCATTTTCTGGTTAGACTTCGAACTTTTACATTCATTCGGAACTATCATTTTCTCCATTCTGAATATCAATTTTAGGTATGCTTTCACATTTTCTATTATAAAACGATGTCATGCCTTCAGTTATCAACTAACTGCTATTTGAGTGACATGTATACAGACCCCTCTAAAATTCAAGTAAAAATATTATTGTTGGAGGAGGGATCCGACCGTTGGAGCTGAGCCGATAAATAAGATCTCATTTGAAAAGAGAAATAGGACTTGACAATATCATTGATATCTATGCATACATGTTGTTTAAGTGATTTCTAGAGAGAGAGGACTTTATAAAATCTCAATGCGTCGTTCAGAAAGTATGAACAGTTTGTTTAAACATTGATTCTTGTAAACTTTCTTCATGTGACTCCGATTGTTGTTGTGTATAATCGAGGGCTTCAGGGGATAAGAAGACCGAGGTGCCGACTACCTGATAGTTGAGGGATTGTGGGGATAGCAAGACAAACTCCAATATTTGTATCAAGGGCTTACCCTGGTGTGGGTAAGACAAACCTTATTGAAAGTATAAATCAAGGGGCCTCTTATCCATGGTTGTTGGATACCCTTCTCTTTGGGTTAAAAGATTAATTTTTCGTTACTTGTAGCATTACTACTTTTTATTCCGCTGTGCAATATGTATTGTTGAGGAATGTATAAATTCCTTATACTTTCTTACAAGTACTCTGATTTAGTTAGATTCTATATGCATTAATGTATAATCTTAGTTGGTTAAATCTTTTGTTATGTTTCATTTCGGGAATAATTTTTCCAGAATCAATCATGTCAATAGAACTTAGAAGTGTTGTGAATTTTGGTTATGAAAAATTTCCTTAAGGATTTTTTAAAGTATATAATTCACCCCGCTCTTGTATTTGAGAATCACATACTTATATATTCGATCCTAAATTTTGTATTATAGAGTATATCATACTCAGACATACTATCTCAACAAGATGTTGATGTAATGATGCTACCAAAGGATATAATTTAGGTTACTTTGGAAGATGAATATAGGCACCAGCGGGTGGTGTTTTTCGAATCATGGGTCATCTTTTTTTTTTCTAAATGTTGGAAACTGGGTCACTCTTCGGTTGTATATCAACATAAACAGTTGAATGTGGTTTCAATGGATAATTGAAAAGGCTCACAGTTGGGGAGGTGAAGGAAAGATGGGAAATCAGTTTGATTATTCTACCCTATGTAATGATAGTTTTGTTCATCATGAGTCTCAGGGGGACAATCCTTTGGTTTCTAATATTTTAAGGCAGTTGGAGAGGGATCTAGGTGATTCTCTACCATTTAATGGAGTTCTTAAGGGTCCTTCAAGCTTGGAGGGTGTCAGTGCTGATGTTTTCTAGGATTCTTCTTTTAGTAACTAAAAATAGGCCGCTCACGGAGGGGTCTAGAGCTCTGACACTTGAATGGTCTTAGTGGATGAAGATAGAGATGCAAGGAAACTAATGGCTGCATCTTATTCTAATGTAGTTCGATCAACTCAAGGATCTTTAGAATGTTTGGCATCCCAAGAACTAAATAGGATTTCAAAGTATGAAAATGAAGTCATGGGGTCTTGTCTGAGATAGGAATATCTATCCCTAAAGCTTGAATACTGCTTCAAGATTCTTGGTCATGTCATTCTGGAACAAGAGGTGGATGAAGCTTGTCCAGATGATCCGAATGGATCGCAGGGTGAACTTAGAGATGAATCCAGTGGTGACCAATCATGCCAACTCTCGTGAGATAGTAATGATGATATTCATGGTTAAGATCATCATAATCAGTGGATGAAGAAGGGTCAGAAAGGAAATGTTACGATTGGGAAGGATTTGTCATATTTTTCACATCCAATGGAGAATATATTTGAGGAATGAAAAAAAGAAAGGGTGATTATAGATGATCCCAAGGTTTTGAATTCCCCTGACCGGGAAACGACTATTTTCATTGAGGCATTTACTTGTAATGAAATCATTAATGGTGATCAACAAGAGGAATTCATGGGGAAAATGAATATTCTAGTGCTACTTATTCACTATGGTGAAGAAATATTAGAAAACAATCCGACGATTAAGGCCACACATGAGGTTGTTCATAAAATGGTGTGTATAATAATCAACGTGGACACTACTAGAGAACAATGTGTTTGCATTGACATGCAATGAAGCTTTCTAAAAAAAGACTTCAACATGGGGAAGAACAACAATGGGGAATACATTATATCATGGGATTATCTGATGGATCATTTTGAAGAACCCCTAAAGGACGATCTAGGAACTCAAGTAGATTATACCATTTCGAAATTGTTTTGGGATAAATATTTGAGGAGTCTAAAACACTCCTTCGATAATTGTGTAGTCTCTTTTATTGTATGAACTCCATATGATGTGTGGTTTATTAGTTTTTCCCCTAAAAATATTTTATTAGTAAAAAAATATACTTTTCAATCCGTGGATAAAAATAAAAAATTAAATCTATTTTTGACATTTCCTTATATAATCATTTTTACATTACTAAATTGTAATAGTTTCTATTCTATATATCCTCAAATAAATAGGTACATTTCATTGAAGTGTTTCATGGGAAAATAGACCCTCGTGATTTAAAGGAATAAAATGTATATTATTTTGAATTTCATCAATATATATTGAAAATACTCATATCCATAACATATAGTTTCTTCCCAATCATTTGATCTATATAACCCACATTATTGGATATTGCGACCGATATAATGGATGTAATATCCATTAGGAGTTCATAAAAATCCTTAAATCAATATATGATTATTGAATTCTCTTTTGATAATAAATTTGATTTCATTATCATTAATAATGATATGGTATTCATTTAAAGAGATCTAATGCAGGCCTAAAACCACATCAAATCAAACCATAGAGGATGTAAAATTATATATATGAATCACATTACTATAATACTCAATAAATTGATATTAAAATATATGTAATTGAATCTTCGCATCACAATGCATTTTCTATTATAATTAAATATATAATCATGATGCGGTTGGATTTATTACCATAAGAACATTCAAGATAAAAAAGGATTATTATAACCTTAATGAAATTATTTTACAGATATTGAGTGGATGATAAGTATACCTTCAAAAAAAAATTTGGGAAAAAATTATAATTTAGTTCTTACAATGGTTGTAACATTATATAATGTCCATAGTGCTTTGTGGCATTTCATGACCTTATGGACCCCTTTTAAACAGTATATATTTTCTTATTTTTATAAAATTTAATGAAATTAAAATGTGATGTGTAGGGGGAATATAGATTATTATTATTTTAATTCATTATATTTTAATGAATTTTTCTTATCTAATTTTATATGATTTTCATTGATAGAATTATTTCCTCTAGAATTAAATTATTTATTAGTCCATTAGGTAAACATGGTAGGAGAATCTCCACCCATTTTCATCATCTAGAATGTAACATATTCATTCATTGTAGAGTTTTTTCCATTTTGTTTCAAGATAAAAATATTTTCTACCTTTTGTTCAGAAAAACATGATTTCAAGATAATTAAATTCCCATAAAAAACTACAGACCACATAAAAAAATATATCTAGTTACTCAATTAAATTTTTATATCAATTCTGGTAACATTTTTTTAATCAAGAAAATAAAAAATTCATTTTAAATAAAAAATGTAAGTAAAAACCATATATGTATTTAGAATATATTAAATTTTATTATTTCTATTAATGTAGATGTCCATATATTTTTCCTCTTCGATTTGTTTCTATATTTTAGTTTATAATAATTTGAGGTAAATATTTTTCAAAAATAATCATTTTGAACCATCACCATTCAATGGAGTTAATTTCATATTGTTTCCTTTATTTTCAAGATTACATTCATATAGTGATATATGTTATCATATAAATTATAAAAAAACTATTAAGAACTTCTAATTAACCTATAACTAAATAATATAAACTATACTTTTTTCATAGAGATGTTACTAAAAAATTAGTGGTTTGATAGATAGACTAATGGATTGCTATCATTATTTCATAAGGGACTCAATGCCATGTTCTTGCTTCCACATTGAATTTTGGGGTGTTACATGATTTGGGTTATGATTCAAATATTATTATATTTTCATTAAACCAAGCATGATTTTTCTCACTACTTATGAAATTCTATTTTTCGAATTGTTATAATCATTAATATTTCTATCTCACGCGTTCACTACATTCCGACCTGATGACACTATTGATTAAAATGAAAATAATTTTTACATTTAAAAATAATAATACCTAGAGTATTTAGTAATAATATAATGAATAAATATATAACATATTATACCGTGTGTCATATTCATTTAAAGATTTGTCACTTCTGGTTCAAAATATATAAATTTTATTTCATAATAACTTATGTTTAATATAAAAAATTATGTATTCATACCATAATCACAATAATTAATTGAACCCCAATAGCATATATGATTTTTAAATCATGATAAATGATTATCTATTACAAATCACAATGAATGAATCCACCATAAACCAAATTTATCGTTTCTTTAGAGACTATTTTACATAAGTACATTATCTTTGAACAGAATGTATATTTCATCCGCAAATGAATCATACATGATCTCCATGAAGACATATTATATTATATATTCCATTTCATAACATAGGTAATTTAAACAAAAGAAAATGTTGATCAAACATAGTCAGTATGTTGTAAAATATAGGAGATATCATTTTATTCATCATAGGTGAAAAAATTAAATTTCAAAAAAGAACAAGAATAAAAAAAACACATATTCATGATAACATAATAAAAATCCATTATTATAAAAATATATGAAACAATTATCAAAAAACAAATTATAAAATACTTCAATGACAAAATATAAGAGAATGGAATGAAAGAGAACCACAAAACTTTTAAAATAATATGAAATCAAACCTTATATCAAGACTAACATCAAAACAAATCACCACATTTTGGAACAAATATCCCTAAAAATAATACACATCGTTATCTCTCCATGTCTCTGGACTTATAAAATAATTTCTTATATAAATTTCCCAATGCATTTTAGGGTTATAAATATAGATCCCACATTTCAAATAATATTAAACCATAATGAAGTGTTCATATATACAAAAAATATTCATTAATTAATTGTTTCATAAGTAACCCATGAAAATGAAAACTTATTAATTAAAATTTCTAAATGTAATAAAACTAATTGATTTAGATAATTAATGATTATCAATCTATCAAATAATATATATATGAAGATAATTAAACATAAAATGATATTGAAAATGTTTTGATGAACATTAGAAATACATTACTATTATATTATGAAAATATGAAGAATTATTATTAGATAACCCTTGTAATGTTAATAATAAATAATCCTTAAGACTTATTTATATGCAAGATTATAAATAATTGATTCATATTCACGATAATAAAATAATGTAATTTTTTTGGGAAAATATTGTTTAATTCTAAAAAATATTTTTTCTAGATTTATGTAATTTTATAATATGAAAAAACATAATTTAAATATCTAAATAGGATGAAAATGATTTTACTATTAAATATCATCATTTTAAAATAATATGACAATGATTTTTTTAATAAGATAGTTGACATTTGGAGGAATATTGAAAAGTAATCAATGTAATGAAACAAAAAAAATTTATATCATTATTTCCTTATGAAAATCATAAACAATTTATAAAAAATGTTCACCACCGAATATTTATTTAATGAATATATTACATATTTTTAAAAAAATATTTTATTTAAATACATATACATTACTAATTGGAACAGAAGATATATTTTAATTTAATAATTTTTTAGGATTGTTTTATTTAATTGTGGGTTAGAAATATTCATTATCATTATATATACTTTGAATTTCAAAGAACATTATTTTTGAATACATCAACCCTGGAACCTTAGTGCCTATGACTTCCATTATTAAATTAGAATAATGAATAATGAAATCGAATCTCAAAGGATGATGTAGCTTAATATATTTCGTAAAATAAATAAAATAATAAGAGTATCAATATAATGGGAAATGAAATTCAACATTGAAATACAATTAGAAACACCCATAACCTTTTATATTATCCCCACAAGTAATTCATAAAATAAATATTCACATCATAGAGAAAATTAATACATACGAAAGGGGTCAAAACTATTACTCATTTAGGGTAATAAATAAATCATAATATATCATAAAAATAATAATTAATGGCGAATAACTAAAAAACATTCCATTAATATATAAGCATTAGAATTATTTGGAAGGAATAAAAGGTGAATAAATAATAGCACATAAATAATCACAATGGAATGAAACATAATAATTTATATTCAACTAATCAAATAATCACATGAAATATGAATTAAAAGTATCAAATGAGGGAGTACATACTTTCCTAAATCATAAACTTACTGTCATGGATTCATCCAAAACACCATACATAAGTTGTTAAAAACCATGTCTAGTCTATCTAATTATACCTATTGATGCATCTGTGGGATGTATAAGGCCATCCCATCAAATAATAAGTCAAATTAATTCTTTATATAAAATGGGTGAATCATAAAAACATATAAATATATTTGTAAATAACATTCCCATGTCAATAGAAAAACTCACTAACCATTCTGAGTAATATGGTGAATGGTATCAATATAGAGAATCTACAATAAAAAATAATAAACCATTTAATAAAATATTATATATGATATCCTAAATGATCAAAAATAATAATGTATAAGATTTATAAGTGGTTTTAAAAATATATTAAAATACTCTAACAAAATCATCAATGAATTTTGGATGGAAAAACTGTTTTATACATCTGAAATAAGTGTTTTTTATTAAAATCATTTCAATTATTTCATAAAATGATATGAAAAAATGTATACCCCCAAAAAGATAATTATTTGAAAATTAAATTATATTTTAGTTTTAAATAATTTACAATAAAAGTGAAAACATCCATAACGATAATTTCTAATGTTTTAGAAATGATCTGTTTAAGTGTGATTTAAGATAAAATACTAATGTGTAATTGAAAAATAATAATGAATAATATTTATATAATAATAAGAAATGAAAATTGATTGTTTTTTATGATAAAATTTGTTGTCTGAGGAAAATAATGGTGGAATAAAATATAATATGGAGTTTAGTTGAATATAGGTATGAAACTAGGAAGTCCCCTTTAACTGGGATGGCTTATAAAGAAGAATTGATAAATGATCCTTTTAAAACAAATGTAACTACCCCAAAAAGGAAAAAAATGTATTCCTATATTTATATATGTATTTATGATTCACACAAAAATAAGGATCAGTACATAAGCATAATTATTATTACATTTGGGTAAATATATATAACGTTTAACTCGAATGATAAATTATGATTTGGGGAGAAATCACTACCATATATCCCATAGTGTTCTGCACTTGTAATTAAAATCATCGATTATAACATTGGAATCATTAATATTTTAATTTGGAAACTATGAAAAATTTAATTGATTTATTATAATTTTATAACATTCATTTAAGGACATATTAATGAGTTATGAAATTTAATTCCATCGTTCAGGAGTATTATTTTCATTATCGTAAATTAATGGTTAATTTGTATACAGGTTTGAAGGATCATATAAAATGGGAATAGTTTCGAAGATATGAATTTATATATTATTAATGAAAATAAATAATATTTTATTGTAATATAATTCATTTTGTTTATTGAGAGGATGATGAGTCATTTTATAAAACCATAATGATAATAGTTTGGTTTTTTGTTTTGCATTTTTTCGTTCATCACACAATATTATTGTATTAATAATTAATTATATGTATATATATTGGTTCTATAATAGTAAATAAGACCAATTACATACCTAAATCTCTATTTTAAGCTGAAAAATGGTTTTCTGACAATCCTAGATCGTAGAAATCAAAAAACGAACCCTTCCCTCCATGAAGGCGGTAAATCGGAACTTCAGAGATGATGTATTCATTTTTTTAAAAGGGAAAGAGTATAAAATCGATGGTTGATATTTAATTATCCAAATGAAATTATCATACAAATCAGATATTATCGTTATCATGAATTTTTTATAGTTCTGTTAAGAAAGGGATTATAATAAAAATGAAATGGAATGAAAATTATAATAACTAAGGTGGATTTACCTCATGAATTATTATCCTTGAGAAAATCCTTAAAATAATATTGAAATTACCTTTGGGTGACACCAGAAATTCCAGAATGTGGGGGGTGGTTTGGGATATAAAATGGAATGAATAAAAAAAAATATTCATTGATTAGTGTGTGTGACGAAAAGTAGTGTGGATGATGGTATGTATAGTGGATGAGAGGGTTGTTTTTATAATATTTTATTCACCTGTTTATTAATTTGGACCAAGACAACTAATAGTATTAGAATTATCTTAAAATACATTTAAATAATGAATGATTGGTTGATATTATGGTCTTACATCATCCATACATCACATATGACTGCATAATTCATTTATTTTGTTACTTATAGTAAATTATAGAATTTTATTATCCACAAAAAAAATCCATTTTAGAAAAATCAAAAAACATCAAAATTAAAATTTTTTAATGTGAAAAATTAAAAAAACGTTATTTTAGAAAATTGGATTTCTAAATATGTGAAATTTAAATTTTAAATAAAACCATCCTTTATTAGAAAAATATTGATTTGAAAATTATTACTAATTTTATTATACTTTGATATTTTTTTATGTCTCATAAAATATTACTATAATCAAAAGTATCCAAAATATTAATCTATTAATCTATTTCAAGAATATAAATTTTAATTTTAAAAATTATTTTCATTAAAAAATTGTAAATTAAAATTCATTTTTCAATGAAATTCCAATACATAATTTATTATTTGTTAAACATCTATTTAAATTCTTTTAAATGTAAATATAGTATATGTTATGTCATAAGATATGTAATTTTTACTAATACGTTTATAAGTGATGTTAAAATGCAATTTGTCATATTACTATTTTTAATGGTCACTTTAGTACTCACATGGTCATCATTAATAGTATATTATGGTTTTAAATTTGTTGTTAGGTTATGTATAAACTATCAATGATATTAAATATTAAAATCATTATACAATTATATATTGGGGTGTTACATTATCCCCTCCAAAAAAATCATCATCAATATTTCTAGAATGTCGCCACAAATATATATTTTTTGTAGTTCTAAATTGTAATAAATGGTTTCTCCCATTAATACTCATCAATTTTAGTATTGTTTTCAAATAACATTTACCATCTAAGTGGATATATTCCCCAACACCCGTTCCCTAGAGTTTAAAATATGGATATGAAATTCCCTATAAGATAAATATGGTTGAAATTCCAATCCTTCGTGCATGAGTAAATGTGTTGTGTCTATTATGTACTTTTTGAATACATAAATGTGAATGTGATTTTGTGATTCAGAATGACTAGGTGGCATCGCCAAATGATAAACAACAACACCAATTCTCTATAGGATTTAAAAAATACCAATGCATGTAGGGATTATTTTCCATTTCATTCCAAGTCCTGTTACACCCTTCCATGGAGATATATTCAAGATTACATGATCTACCACTTGAAATTCCAAATAGACCTTTGATTAGAAACATTTCTCTTTAACTAATAGTGATATTCTTTGATGTGTGTTTGAATATTCATTACCATTTTCATTGTTTCATCCAAAATTTATTGGCTTATGAGCATCCACTCACCCTCTTCATCCTGTATTACTTATCATTATATACTATGATTTATAAGGATCCTTTTCAATAACATAATATAATCCATTTTTTAAGAAAATTTATAAAAAACGTTAATATTGTTCCCACATACCTGGAATTTCATGTGAGCTTGATTGAAACATTTTTTCTAATGTTTTAATGGTTCATTTATGCTACCTTTTATTTTTATAGAGATAATATGTACTCAAATAAATGTCATTTTCGGAAGAATTCTGGAATATTTTCTAGAATTTGGATTTAAGTTGTGGATGATGATCAGAATCAATTGAAAGAGGTTTTCCATAATGTCATAAAACATCATTTATACAGATTCATGGAAGGCACTCCATTGTAAAATCTAGATTAATTTCATCCAATTTTCACGTCGGAATAGTCATAGGTTACATGAAATCTCTATGATTTTTTCTTTTGTCAATCATTACTTGTCAGACTAATCATATTGTACATAATAAAAAACATCTCAGTTCATAAAATCCCACCAAATATGTTCCTAAAAGTATCTATAAATATTTTTAATACTAGTAAGTATAGAAAAATTTTATCTAAGGGAATCATTAAATATATCCCTATGTAGATCATTTAAAGAGGGGAAAAAATACTCTTCATAAATTTCAAAATATCATAATCATAGTTGAAGACTACCAATTTATAACCATCCAAATATATAATTTTCTTTTGAAAATTGTTATCATTAGACTGCAAGAAATTAATTTGTTCCAATAAATATAGTTTAAAAACCATTTATAAAATGACATAATGTTCCACCACCCGTGATAATTCCAATATCTATCATAACTACATCCATATACATAGAATTCTTATCAACCATCATTTTGTTTAGAACTTGATGATCATTTCATATCAATGCACATGAAACATTATTCAGCATCCATGAGATGAAGTGTATAGAATAATAAAAATCCTATGGATCCTCGATCCATTGTCTTTTCCTATTGTTTGTTTAATTCTATGAGAATATATATATTAAACCCTTGTGATATTTATATATCTTGTATCATCTTTCTGAGAGAATGTGTCTACATATTTTTAGGGAAAATATTCCATATTCTTAAACAAGGCCTTGTGCAGCATATTTCTATCAATGAGTTTTTTTTCATTCATGGTTCATTGTTAATAACTCCATAATTCTATAAAAGGAAAAATCCATGATATTTTTTTGAGGCATCACTATAAATCTGAAATTTCCCAATTGCTAATGTTATAGTCAATATCAAAACATTCACATATCGCTTCTTCAATTCATAAAATCTTTATTCACATTCCTATTTACAAATAATCTTACCCCATTTATGAGTATCCAAGGACAATGTTTCATCTAATCCTAAAAAATTATAAATGATACACTGATAGTAAACTACTAAGACAATAAAACATTGTACCATGGATATGTTCTTAACTGTAAGAAATTGTAGAACATCCATTTTCTTCGTAGGACCATCTAAAATTCGTCCCTTAGAGACAATATGGCTATAAAAGGAAACTATTAGATTTTATAATTCACACATGCTAAAAATCCAATATAAAAATTAATTTTATAGAGTATTTAGAAAGCTTTTCAAGTGGTTATCATGATATTTGTAGATTTTTTACTATAAAAATATCTCATCAAAAAATACCATTGAAAAATCATTGTGGTATTTTTTGAATACCCAATTTATCATATACATAAAAGTAGAATCTTGATTAGTCATTCCAACTAGAATTAGTGTGAACTTGTAATGTCTATATGTAGTTTCAAATATTCTCTATGGAATTTCATAGTTCATCACATGCAATTGATGATATCTATATTAAAGGTAAATCATAAAAATATATTTATCTCTATGAAGTGGCTCAAATAAATAAACAATGCAATAGATAAGATAAATAATCATTATTATAATAGAATTTATTTCTCTGCAGTCTATGAACATCCTTATGGATCTATATTTATTCTTGATGAAGGTACAGGTGGCTCCCCATAGAGAAACACTAGGGATAATAATTCCCTTATCACTAAATTCCAATACTTATCTCATTATCCATACTAACACTGCAAAAGCAGTTTTATAAGGAGTCCTTGATATAGGTGTTTCCCCAAGAATTAAATCAATAGTGAACTCAACATCGCACATTAGATTCCATCGAGGTAAATCCCACAGAAATATAAGAATGTATTATTACCCAATTAGTACATATTCAATTTCTTGATTTATTTTCTCATCCATAGTTGATATTCTCTTTCTATAAAATAAATTAATTTAATAGGGCTAGTGGAGGTGGATCTACAATATAATTAGTAATGAGGTTTCTTCTCTAATAATGTGGGTTCTAAAATATCCTAACCAATGATAATTTCCTTATCATAGAAAAATATTTTCACATCATATTTTTATATCATGTACATGTAAAGAATTTTATAAAAGTCAATAATAGGAATTATGAAATTTTAAGAATCTAAGGAACATTTATGTTTCATATAGGGGACTGATTGATAAATCATTATTTCAATGAAAAATCCATTAAGAGTTATGACTGAAAATACATTATTAAATAAAATGATAAATGTCTAATTTTTTCGGAAAATTTATAAGATATAGAAGAATTAAATGATCTGGAATAAAATAATGCATTGACTATGTTTAAGAAAATAATTAATATACCTTCCACCACATCATTAGTAATTTGAAACTCAACACCTTTGATCGAATAAGGTTGTCCTTTATATGTTGTAATTTTTAGAGAATGATTCGTTAAGCCTTGGGAAAATAATATTATTTCTGTGTCATCACTAAAAAAATTTATCATTCAAAATTATTGTACTATTTATTTTACTTGTGATCATGGGCTTGGTGGGCCTTTTCCAAATACATGTAACAATCTTTCATTCCCTTTAGTAATTTATCGTGGAGTTTCTTCCCAAATTATCACTAGATGGAAATTCAACTATTCCATTCTTCCCATTTTCCTTGATTACATTTAGAAAGTGTCCTGAATCCATGTTCCTCTATTACATCCAATTAAATAATTATGACCTATAAAATTATTTTTCTATCTTGATAGAAAATGAGACAATATATTCATATATTGAGAAATTTAAAGATATTATTTCCTTTTAGTTATGTTATTTTAACCCATGAAATAATCAATCAATCAATATCATTAGATTGTGTATAAAATACTCATAATTCCATTCAATTCTTTTGAAATGAGATTCACACTTTTCAACATTATCATTATCGTTGGGCCTCCGATTCCAGAATTGTCTCTCTATATATGGTCATTGTTTATGAAGAAAATATTTTCCCATGAAAGGTTCTTTAAAATCCATCCCCTCCATGTTTGAAATTTATTCTTCCCTATCAAGATTTTATATAATGAACACCATTGATGTGCATCTCTCAAGAGATGAAAAAAGTTCATTACAAACTTCTTTCATTCATTAAATCTCAAATCCGAAAATATCTTCTCTAAGAAACTTATCTACTACAAAAATAAATATTGGTTTCTAGTACAATTAAATGATAGAAGTTATTTTCCCATGATTTTTTATAACATTGTTTCTCAATGATCTGGTTGGGGATTACCCATATGGGTATAGTTATTATTTATAACAATAGTCAGTTGTCCAAATATAGTTATAAGTTTCTCATCTCCAATTTCATGTAGTTCTCCCAAATAATTATCTTGTATAGGATGGAAGTCCGAATATGCAATAAGATTATTGATTGTTATCCATTACTTACAATAAGTTACATTTATATGAAATTTAGTATATTTAATTAGATTATTAAACACAATTCATACTTTGAAGTATTGAGAAAAAACAAAAACTGAAAATTTTATGCACAGTGAATCTCATAATCACTAACATGTTCTATTTATAGACATAATTAAATTCATATTCATAATAATTTCTTATTAATAAAATTTGAATTGTGCTATGAATATACCCATGGAGTGTCAAACATGGTGTACGGTAAAGTTTGTTCCCATATACAGGGTTACTCCATATCATGCATGACATAAAATGTCGGAGTTTTCAACCCTGGGAACATATGTGTTAGAACCATGTCCACTAATAGTATTAGTACATGGATGTATACCATATAATATGGAAAACATATATACCTTTCCAATATTTGAGGAGGTTATTTTATTTTTATCCTCAATGTCTATCATTATATTATGATCCATAATCTATGTTTTGTAAATCTATTTTCCAATGATTCTACTAAACATCAACTGATGTCAATAGTGAAATTCAATACCCCAATAGCATGTAGTATAGGATATACATTATTAATATATTATTAAGAAAAATGAAAGTTCATACCGATGGACAAAATATTTTAGTATATAATGAAAAATAGATTCAAATTCAAGTCTCGCATTATAATTGGAAATGTAATACAACATAACAATTCCAGTGGATACACCCAAAGAAACCTAGATTATACCTACATGGAATTCAGAATATACATATTCACATCCTATTGGAAAATAATATTTATGAATTTGGTGAGATCATATGATTAGTACGAGTAATTAATAAAAAAATATATCATTAACATAATCAATAATTCATGGTGAATATCTAAAAAATCATCAAAACATAATGATGGGAACAATTTGGATGGAATACAAATTAATTAAATAATTTCTTATAAATAATAATAGGAGAATGAAATAAAACCATTTGTATTGTACTAGTCAAATAATCCCATGGAATATTTATTAGTAGAATCATAATTCAGGAATATGTAGTTTCGTATATAATAAATATATTATCATGGTTTTTTCAAAGATATTGTACATATGTTGGTAGAAACCATTTCATGTATGGGTAATGAAACCTACCCATGAATCAAGGGACTACATAGGACATTATCTGTCACTTAATAAGATAATTTCATTCCCCATACGAATGGAGTTAAAAATAAAATAAAAAATTAATATTAATGAATATTAAATTCCCCAATCAATAAATACAATCCATAATTATTCTTGGTAATACACTAGATGGTATCATGATATCTCTTATACTATTAAATTTATCATAATACATTTAATAAAATATATAATATGTATTTATAATAGATCAATCATAATTATTAATATGATTCAATAGATAATGTTGTAATATGTGAAAATACTTTAAAAAATCATCTTGAAATTCATGATTGAAATATAATTTTTTAACATCAGGAATAATATTTATTTTGAAAAATAATATTTAATTGACATAAAATATGATTAAAAAATATATATCCAAGGAAATTAAATTTAGGGGTAATTAATTTATATTATAGTCATAAATTATAATCATTTGAATTGAAAACCAGTATAATTATCATTTAATATGAATTAGAAATGAAAAACTCAAATGACATTTAAGGGAAAATTATAAAGAGACATTAAATAATACCAATGAATAATTTTTTTATAAAAACATGAAATTATGAAATTAAATTTTTCTTATTAAATTAGTTATTTTCAGAAAATACATCTCGATTGATGTTGATTATGGATTATACATGGAAATGTGTATGATACTTGAATGTTCACATTAATTGATCTTCTTTATCGAGAAGAATTTAGAATGGAACCTTATAAAACATGTAACACCCCATAAAATATTTAATGATTAATATATGTAAATATAAATCGAAAATTATTTTGGAATTTAGGAGGACTACATAATTATAATTAAACATTAAATAAGGGAAATTATTGAATATGTTTAACCGAAATAAAAAATATAGATTTTGGAATAATCCATTACCTTATGTTGAAAACAATTATGAACATTCATTTAATGGCTTGGATAATGAAATAAGGATCATTAATAATTTAATTAAAATATAATTCCACATTTTAATGAGTTATTATAATTTTATTATGTTAATTTATGGAATTTTTTATTAGTGATATTATTTAATTCAATCAATTGGGTGGGTAATTTTCTTTTTTTCCATGATTGGATCAATTTTATATATGTTTGAATTATCATGTAAAATGGGAATAGTTGTATAGAATTAAAATTATTGGCTCTTGATGAAAATATATAAGATTAAATGTCAATATATGTCATTTGGTTATTTGGTATGAAAATGAATAATTATGGAAAATGTTTGAGATAACTATTTTGATAATTTTGGAATTTTTCAATAATATTCTTTATAGATACTGATTATAAAATATTTAATAAGTCTAATTATGTATATTAATGTTTATTTTAAAAATTAAATTTATTTATAAGCATCCTTTAAGGTAAAATTTAAAAAATAAAACTCATCATCCATGAATGCTGTAAATTGGAAGCTTATATATGATTCTTTTATTTTTGTAATAAAGAGTGATAGAGAGAAAAATTGAAGAATAATATTACATTATCATAATAAAATAAATTTATATATATTATACTGTATTTATAATCAATGTTTTGATAGTGTATTTAAATGAAAGATTATATGAGAAAAGAAATTTAACGAGAATTAAATGAACTAAATGGGATTTACATCATGAATTATTCACCTTCAGAACCACATTTAGGGAATTGGAAATTGTATTTTTGTGATACCATAAAGAAAGGAACGAGGGGATGGGGATTGGAAGAAGAAATGGGAAGAATATAAACATGCTTAGTGACATTTTTGTGTGAAGAGAAGAGGTGGTGATGGGTGGTATTTATAATGGAGGAATGGGGTGTTTTATAAATATTTTATTCATTTGATTATTAATTTTGATTCATACCGTGTATTGTTTGGTAATTATCACTAAATATATTAAAATAATTAAATAGAGTTTAGGATTACTTGCACACATCGTATGTACATCATTTATTATTACAAAATTCATGTAATCTATTAAATACCAAAATTAATGAATTTAAATATTTACCCCTAATTCGTTTATTGTAAAAAAATAAAAAAAACTTCAACCCCACCATTACCGATGTGTAAAAATATAAAATCGACATCAATTTATGAAAAATATCTTAATATGGAAATTTTAATTAATTTTACAAAATTATCATTTATTAAAAAAATGAAGATTTTAAAATTATTACTATTTTTATGAAACTATGAAATATTATTTAATTGATCTAAAAATTATATTATAATCGTAATATAACAATATATTAATTTAAGAATCAATTTCATGAAAATAAATTATCCTTTAAATTATATTTTTATTAATAGATTTATGAATTAACAATTATATATCACAAAAATACATATACTAAATTTTCTATTTTAGAAACACTAAATAACTTTTTCTATGATATAAATATATTATATTTTCATTCATAAAATACTTATATTTTATTTACAAATTCATAATAGAAGATACTATTACATTGGTAATATTACTATTTCTAACGGTCACATTACTATTCCAATGGTCATATTTAACTGTCAATTACTATCATAAGTTTGGAGTTTTGTGATGCATAAACTATCAAATATATTAAATTATAAAAGAGACATACCCCAAAAACTGGGGTGTCATAATAAATTTTTTTAATGATACTAAAAATAATTCATTATATTCACAACTAATAAAAATTATTAGGCCTAACTGAATATATATTCATTTTTACAAATAAAAATACATTATTTCAAAAATAATTTTTATTCATTTTTACTCGTATATTAAACTTCATTTCATCCAATTATATAATTTAATTCAATAATAATCAAAATAAATATTTGGAATCACATTGTATAATTTTTTATATGTTCATTATTAATATTTATTCATAAAATTATGTTACGATATTAAAATTTTGTGCACCACTATAATGATATTAAGGGATAACATGGGCGGGTGGTGGGGGTGAATAAAAAAACAAGGCATAAAAATATATAAAACTTGTCCAAATTTTACTGTATGAATAAATATAGCTCCCCTATTAACATATATTCTAAATTTTACAAAATTAGTGAAAAATTACTCTAATAATAACATTATTTTTGGTTTTTTCATAACATGTATATGACTGTCACTCCCATCACATATAAAACGAAATATACTCACAATAAATGTATATTTGTTTCAAGACCATTTTCATTAATTAACTATACCCTTATCCATTATCATGTTATTTCCCTATATATTATAAATAATTGTCTCCCCAAATTAACATTCATGGAAATAATTTTTTGTAACACCCAAATATTTCATAGTATGTAATTTTCATTACAGTAATTCAATAGCTTGCGCTACACAGAACCCTGAGTTCGAGTGCACCATGACTTTCCAAACAAGCATTTGAAAAAGATATTATGAATATTATTAACAATGTTTTTTATTATATATACTCCCTATTATTTTAAAATTAATATTATGTGTTTCATAGACATAATATAAGAAAAAAATTCAATTTTTCAAAAAAAAGTGGTATTCAAAAAACAATTTTACTACATTTTTATGGAGAACCCATTATAAATAAAATATTTTAGACTTATAAATATTCAATATGTAAAAGTAATATTTTTCTTTAGATGTGAGAAATAAAAATTTAATTTGGTTAAAGTTTCGTAGCTTTTCTAATAACTTTCATATTTTGATGAATAGTGAAAATACTAAATTCTATTTCATCAAAAATATTTTAATAAAAACTATATCTAGTGTTAAATTATACAATTGAATAGTTTTGATGTATAATTAGATTATATTATTTTCATTTAATCCAATTTTGGACATTGGAAGTAATTTTACATTTAAATTGGACATAAACACAAAACTATCTTTTGATAGTTTTTAATTCTCAATTATCTGCTTTAGGTTTGACAAAGTTATCTCTTTTTAAATTAATTAATACAACTTATATGTATTTAATTTTTTAAATTATAAATTATTTTTGTATTTTTACAATAAAAATAATATTTGTGTAAATTATTTGTATTTTTCAAAAATCATTCAATTTTTGATTAATAGTGATGAACAATATGTTATTGTTTAAAACTGACTTTTTATTTCAAATAATATTTTTCATTTAAATTTTTTTATAATGTAAAAATAGATTCATAATACCTATATTAGTCCAATATAATTAATTGAAGAAATTTCATTATAAGATTATACATATAAAATTTTATTAATCATTTTACCATCTTTTACACACATTATATGCATAAATGTAAATTTTTATAAAACATAATCTTACCAAATTTGTGAACTAGTTTTTCTAAAATATAAGAGTCACTTTTTACATTAATAATTTAGATGTTTTTCAATGGGATGAAAACATTTTTATATTTAATAGAATCTTTTGAATATTAATTACCACAGTTTAAAGTAAATTATGTAATTGAAGGTAAAAATGATTTTATAATTACTCCAACACAAGTCCGGATTCTATTGGATAAGTTTATTTCCACCATAATCAACATTAGTATAAATATATGAATCTTTATAGTCAACCTATATTTTCTTAAGAAATTAAATATACTTTATTTAAATAAAAGATAAAAGTGTTAAATTCAAATATGAATAATAAACCCTATTTAATATATACTTAAACATAACATAAATGAAAATCTAAATATTCATTAGAAAAAAATTAATACATAATTTTATTTTATTTATTATATTATTCATTAAATAATTAAATTTATTTATGACACAATGATGATGTAATAATTACATTATTAATGAATGATTAAATAAATGATTTTATAAATATTAAAATAAAAGTAAATTGAAACTTTAGATGCATTGCACTAATTTTTTGGGATAATATAACATGTTAAGGTTGCTTTAATTGATTTTTTTCTTTGTAATAATTTTTTTTACTTTCACAAAAACCAAATACAACATAGTGTAAAAGTTCCCATAAATGAGTTTTTTTTAAAATACAATATTATTAAATGATTAAATATTCCATAAAATAAAAGGTTTAGCTAGATGAAATATAGAATGATAGATATGTTATTAATGAACCACTTGATGGTTGTTTGGAATTTTATAGTATCTTTGTTATCCTTGTAATAAAAAAATATAAGAAGGCATGGTAAAAGTTAAGCTATTTATCTTGGTATTAAATTTAAATGATAAGTTTAATTTGGTGACCTAAACATATATTAAACCTATTGGTTGAGAAGATTCCGACCCATCCACACTTTATCCTAGAAATAAATACATTTGGAAACATTATAAATCGAAAATGATTTCATAATAAAATAATAATTCATGCATTTCTTAAAGTGACCATTACCTCTCTTATAAAAGGGTAATTACACTTCTCTCAAATTCACAAATCCAATGCCATTTGGCTAAGCTAAACCCTACTAAAATTTCATCCCAACTACCCTCAATCCATCTTAGTGGCCTTTCTAGGACCATACATCTATCCTAAGGGTCCCTTTTGATCTTACCAAAAGGATGCACCCAAAGTAGAGGTAATAATTTCACCACATATTTCAAGGTTCTTTTCCTCATCTACTTCTTCTTTCATTATGATTTCCATAGAAAAATAATAACACCAGTATATTATAAATAATGTGATATTATTATAAATATGATACAACCATATTCATTAATCTATCCATCATATGAATTAAAATGTCACCAAACCTTTGGTCGTAAGGATTACCCTCTCCACACCATGGTGTAGTTTGTTATTATACACATAATTAATTGGATAGGTATAATACTGAATATAAATGATTTAAATAATAAATATAAAATTTTAATTATTCGTTATATATTCTATACCATCTAATTATATATGATTTCACCATCAATAAAATGATATTGTCACTCGTGCGTACATACGTATTACCGTCTCCATGAACGCGATGAGAATCATTTCACATCATAACCATTCATGAATAATTTTTATTTTATTATTTAAAATAATTTTCAAGAACATAATATCATTCTATATATGAATCCAACACATTATATTAATAACAAGCATTACATACATAACAAAACATATAAAGGAAAATGATTCGGGTAACAACCGAAACAATGATAATTTTGAAATATTATTAAAAATTAAATATTTTAAGATCATATATGATATAATATTTATGTATGGGGTACTTTTTTAATTTTATAACAATTATTTAACTATTACACATGAGGTTAACATGCCCTATATTGTGGACAAGTTCATGGTATGGTGTTTTCAACTCACATTTTATTCTCATGAGATTCATGCTATATTTTCCACTATTTCATTTTATATGGTGTATGAACATCCCATGATTTTATTATTTGTGTAATATAATTTAATTTATTGGTATTTACATATTCATTTTATGATTCTTCATTCATGGGGTGTATATTTCAAAACTTACTAAATCGTTAAGGGATTTTTAAATTTCATTTTCCACTCATTATGTTTTACCAATACTTCGTTGATTATTTTTCTCTATGATTATGAGTGGAACCACAATTTATTTATTCATGTAGTAATTCAATTTTTCATTTGTGTGGTTATATATTTTATAAACCTAATCTATCAATTGATAAATTCTCATGTCATTGATATGAACTTGTTAATGTTAATCTTAACTTAATATCCATTCATTGAGTTAAACATCCAAGTAATTTGGTTGCGCATTTCCAAAACTTTGTGCGAATGTATTATGATTGATTTAAATGAAATATTAAATAATATTATGTGTATTTATATTTTCACACATAATAATGTCATTGATTTATCCATAATCTAATGATACACTTTTATAAGGGATTTCATCTCAACTTACATTCCATTAAGACTTCTTTGTTTTTATGCAATAATTCACATTTATAGGGTGTATATACTATCATTTGTCAGATTAGATCATTAATTTATTTATTTTCATGATTTTATATTGTTTTGATTAGTTTTATTCCATATTTATTTGTATTCAAGTGTCTCTCATTTGGTTAGGAACTCTTTAACAAAAATATCATTTTAATGATTTATTATTGTAGATCATTATCATTAATGAACAAGTTTTTAAAATGTTTTTAATGATATATTTAAATGTACATGAACGTTTTTAAATTAAAATTCCATTGAAAATTTTCAATGTGAAATGGGACAAATTGATTCAAATAATATCTTTTAAACAACTTCTTTGATAAATAAAGCGACCATTAAATGTCTTCATCAGAAAGGGTATATTTCGATCTAATTGTTATTCTGATTGTTTTAATCTATGTCAAAATCCTTCAGCCTCCAATGGCCCGAAGGCCTTCATTTTTTATTCATTTTTTATAATCCACCTTTCAAGGGATGAGGTGGAACCCTAAAATGCCTGTATGCGAATGATTACATGTCAAAATCCTTCATTGTATTGTATTCATGAATAGAGTTGATTTGTTATAATACAATCTTCCATATTGTATTGAATGAGTTTTGTTAGAGTATGGATGTGCTATTTTTATATCATTCTACATTGATAGTTAATGTATTGACACTTCTTATTATTTTTTATAAGAATGTTTAGATTATGTTCCAAACATTTCATATGAGGAATGAATTGGACTTAGTAAGTGAAGGGGAGATCATATTATATCCCATCGAAAAATCTGTAGTTCTGATTAGACAAACTAGTGTCTTGGTGTAAGGCCTTCAAAAAAATGTTATTTTTACTATAGGCACGAGGCCTTGACTATGTTGTTATGATGTCCGACATTATGCATTCTACCATTACGAAATTAGCTATTGATATTTCATATGATTATTATTGTAGTATAATATCCATGTTTATCTATAAATGGTATTATTTGGTTCATATTTATGATATTATATTGAAGTTTATGTTTAAAAGGCTTGTGTATTAGCCTTATATATTGCATTAAATATTTATGCTTATTTATGAATATTTCCACTATATTATTATCCTTACTGAGCATCTGAGCTCACCCCATTCTTATATTTTTATTTTCCCAGAATTTGGAGAAGTATATTATGATTGACATGCGGGGATAGGCCAAGGGAAATTAGTTTGTTCAAAGGGGAGACAATGTGGTTTTTTTTATGATGTAATGTAAAACTTATGTATGCATCTAGTACATTCATGGATAGTAAACTAATCAGTCTTTCTAGGACTGATTTCTTGTGATCATACAAATGTTATGTAAAAATGCACCAAGTCTCGGTAACTATTGTAGGGGCATTACAGTTGGTATTAGAATAATTTTTGTATAAGACATGGAAACTAGATTTTGAAAAACTATTATTAGAGAACATTACTATAAGATAGAATTTAAGGAATATTATATAAAAAATTCAATGTATTTTGATAATTTAGATATTTGTTGAATCATCCAAGAAATACATTCATATCAAGATATGAATAGGTATAGTCGGCTATGGAACAAATGTATCTAGATGTAATACATGAAACCACTATATTGAACTTGACATGAATGGAAACTGGTGCATGACAATGGGCCTTGCTAAATTCTGGGTTATGACACTCCTAGGGGATATTCTAAGGATAATTCATATTTTCTTTACACACTGATTTTAAGGATTTTAATATATGATGAGAATAAATAACCTTGGTTAATCCTATGGTGTTATAGATTAAATATATGGTGTCAGGATATTCACTAAATTATTTTATGACTATTATTACTCACACAATGTTTTCTATTTTTAGTCAATGGATTGATTCCAATGATGACATAGTAACATTGAAAATGATGAATTCTGGTTGGGGGGAAATTCCACTCAAAGCAAGCGGGTTTCTTGGAATCGTGGGATGATTACTATCTGAGGACCCATCATATGGGTCACTGTACTTGTCAATGCCATAGTGGTGCAACTTCAGTCCCGATGGAGAGAACTGTTAATGTTCTCAGCCAGGGACGAAATCAAGCTGATGTTGTTAAGTATAACAATGGGTTGGTTGGCTCAGTTGTAGGAAATTCCAATTCCACAGTAGTTGCGGTGTTTGAGAGGATGAAGTTGGACCTTAACTCGGCCTCTAGTTTGTATTATGCTAATATGGATGCTACTAATCCGGTATGTTTATATCCCTTATTACATTATTTCTTCTCAAATGATGTAAATAATTTTAGTTAAATTAACTAATATTTTCATCAAAATTTTTTGACATTGTTTGGAAATATATATTATTATAAATAAAAATATGGAATCTATTTTTCAAAATTTGAATCACATAAAGATTATAAATTAATTAAAATATAATATGGTAGAAAGGATGGAAAAACATATTTTTTATTTAAAATCTTCAAAGGATTTCATATTTTTATATTCAATTTCAATGTGAAATATTTTTTAAACTAAAAGAAACAAATAAATTTATTTATAAAAAACATAATAGAACATTAGGAAAAAATCATATTTTATCCTTTAAAATAAATTATATGAAAAAGAAATTTTGATTTAAAATTTAGTATTATTCAATATTCATCAAAAAAATGTAACATCACATAAAAATACCAAAAATTCAACATAATATAATTTCAATGTTCCAAAATCAAAATTTACTTTCATTTATTCAAATAAAAATTATAAATCTATCAAAAATAATTTATATAACAGATCCTCCATTAAAATACTGTAAAATTACCTTTTAGAAAAAAAATAAACATTTTTTTTCATAAAATTTGTTTAATTCATATCTTATGGATTTCAAATCTATTGGTTTAGTGTAAAAAATATTTTATTTCATATATAATATTATAAAAAATTAAAAGAAATTCGTATTTTAATTTAGTGACTTTAATTGTTGTCTGTATATAGAGATATAATTTCCATAGAAATAGTATATCATTATATTGAAATTGTTCTTAAATTCATTTATAGTCAAAGGGTTAATATTATTCCCATTTATAAGTTATATTTTAATAAAAAATTGCATCATAATGACATGGTGAGATTTATTATAATATTAAAATAATATTTGTAACACCCCGGGATTTTATGAGATATATATTTTTTAATTTCTTTGATTTCTTCAATTATAAAGTACACCAAGAATAGCTTGTAATATACACAACACCATATTATATTGCAGTATACACATCACTATTCTTGGCTCGTGTTACACACAATTTCATGTTCTTTTTGTGGAAATTATTCTAGAAACATAAAGTATATATTTTTTTAATGTATAAATGAAATAATTTTTTATTCTGTTATACGCAACACCAATCCAATCTTTCAATACACGCTGCCCTAACATGGCTTGCATTACACGCAATCAAGACCTTCTTCGATAGCGTGTGTAGTACGCAATACTGAGTTTCAATTAACGAGATATTATTTTAATTGTATTATGAACTAGCTGTTATGAATAGTAATACCCACTTTTTGAAATTTTATAAATTTTATCTTTCAAAATGGGATTTATTTTTGGATTCGGAATATGGAAATTTTCTTACGGTGAATTTTTGGTATTTTTCTAAAAACATTCAATTTTTTATGAATAATGAAAACACATGGTTACTATTTAAAAACCGACTTTTTGTTTAAATAATTATTTATTTTATTTAAATTTAATTTATGTCAAAATTGATACATAATACCTATATAAGTTCAATTTAATTTATTAGAGTCATTTTATAATAATTTAAGATATATAAAAATTTTATTGAACTTTTCACCGTCTTTTACCCACCTCCTATATAATTTGAACATTTACATAAAACATAATTTTACCACTTCTGTGAGTGAAATTTTGAAAATTCGAGAGACATGGTTAATATCAAAGAGTAAAATGTGGTTCAATAAGATAAAAATAAGTTTTTCTGAATAGTAAATTTTTACTTTTATTTACCACGGTTAAAAGCTAATAGGGTAATTAATGGTAAAAATGATATTATTATTAACCTAAAACAAGTCTTAATTCTATTTTATGAGTATAATTCGACCAAAAACAACCTTAGGAATATAATATTTTCATTTAGTTCCACTTGGATTAGATTGGGACATTTATTATTATTTAATTTAGAGAAGAGTTAAAAGAGATAAAATCAATGTTTAATAACTAAAATATTTTTAATATTGGGTTACACATAAGATAAATTTTACTATAAATATTTATTATAAATATAAAAAGATTTCCTATAAAATGGTTTTTTATTTATAATTTATAGACGTTAAATAATTTAATTTATTTATGACACAATGATGATGGAGTAATTTCCTTATTAATGAAATATTAACATAATTGATGTTATAAATACCCAAATAAATGTAAATTGAGACATTTTATAAATTTAAATAATTTTAAGGTTTATATAACATGTTAGTATTTATTTAATTACGTTTTTATAACTAATCATGTTGTTTTGATTTTCACAAAAATCAATTACCCAATAGTTTCAAAATTGACATAAAATAGTTTTTAAAACAAAATTAAATTATTAATTGTTATTATATTCCTAAAAATCTAAGTATTGGAAAAATGACATAGATATGGTAATATAGATTAATAATGAACCACTTTTGGATCTTTTGGCTTTTAATAGTATGTTTATTAACCATATAGTGTAAGAAAACTAGCAGACACAATAAAAGTTAAATTATTTAACATAGAGTTAAATCTAAATGATAAGGTTATCATATTAATATAAAAATGTCTAAAACCTATTGATTTAAAGGATTGAGACCCATACCCACTTTAACTTCTATATAAATCAATTTGGAGCTATTATCAACCGAATATGACTTTATTATAACATAATATTTTAATTTTTTCTTATGGTTCCTCTCTCATCCCTTGTAAAAGGGAACCTCCTCCCTCTTCTCTTTAAACAATTTTGAGCCTCTATGCTCGGCCAAACCCTACCCATTTCCCTTCTAAACTTCCCTATAAACATTATATAGGTTCTGGTATCCTCAATAGACCAACTCTAGTTCCTTAAGAAGATTCTTAAAAGAGATGCATCGAATAAGATGTAATTTCTTCTACCGATTCGTTCAAGTTTCTTTCTTCTTCAACTTCTTCTTATTTATTTTTTTCATTATAAAGTAATAACATTTGTATCAAATAATAAACTGATATGTTATTATAAATATGAAACAACCCCATTTCACTTTATATCCATTCTTCAGAAAATGAAATCACCGCGCGTGTGTACGAACAGAATACCGTCTCCACGCCTTGGTGTCATATTTTTTCCACCACCACATTATTTGGATGGGTATAATGGCATAATGAATAACTATATATAGTTATTATAACATCATACTGATTCTAAGATATTATATCATCCACTTCAATTCAATTCAATAATTATGGGAATGATATCATCGCTCGTGCGTACGTACAGATTACCATCTCCAAAACGCAATGTGATTCATTCTCCATGTTAACCACACAAGAATGATTATAAATTATATATAATGAATAATAATGAAATATATGACATGAAAAAACTACTGTATTTATTTATATATATATATGTCATCTAGTTACTTCCATTCAAGTCAATAAGTAAAGGAAAACAACGTTCAATCGTACGTACGTCGCACCGTCTCCATGAACGGTGTCTTTCATTTCTTTTATCTATCTATTATATATATATATAATGAATATATATGATATATAAATCCTGATTTAAATTCTGGCAGAAATTAAATCATGATATAAGTAATAATAATATCATGAACAACAAGTCCAACCACATACGATAAATGAAATGACTTTACCCTAAACACTACATTAACATTAATTTACAAAATAACCGGTAATATACAGTCATAAGTGAAACATATATGATATCATAACAATGAATATGATCCTGTAATAAGTCAATAACAATATTTAAATCATTATACAAGAGTTTCATATACAAACAAAGAGTATAGTACATTAGGTAAGGGATAATTTTGCAATCTCATTTTTTTCTGATATTTCTTATACGTTAGTGTTTACTGGGGTATATTTTTCATCCATGTCCATAAAATGTTTTTCATAAAGTGTTTAATATTATTTCATATATGTTTAAAGTCATGTTTACCCCTCTTTGAATTTTACTTTGTGTTATGGAATGAATCTTTCTTTTGATTACCATACGTGGTGCATTTTGACTTTCCATTAAAAGTACATGGATAATGTTGTTTTTAACTTATATGGAATGAACAGATTTTTATGATTTCATTACACCTTTTTTCATGATGCTTAATTTACAAGATTTCATGAATATTTTCAAAGAAACCTATTTCTTTTTAAATTATATGGAATTTTGTGAAAAGAAAATGATTTTGAATAAGAAAGAATATTTTTCTCAAGAATTTCATTCAATTGTTTTATCAAAATCATTTTTCATCTAAGATGACATTATTTATTTTGTAAATGTTTCATGTATAATATCTCTATGATTTACGTGGTCTTACTTTTCTTATGATGAAAATATATCAATTTTTTTGTATGGATTATATTATGATGGGATGATGTTTATGAAAACCATTTTTTCATTGGGTTATGTTATGTGATTTAGGTTTATGTTGTGGAACACGTAAGAATGATTTCATTATGAGATGGGTGGGACCTATACCTCCCACCAATTCATTGGGTAAAAATTTATATCTCATGATATAGACATGGTTGGACCGGTAAGTTAATCTGGTTCAGTGTTGCAGTATTGGAAGGAGGAGTGAAATCGATTCAGAAAGGGACTATGTCCACTATGATGGTCTTGGTAGTAATGCCTTGGATACTCTGGAAATAATATCTTGTGATTAATGGTTTGTCGAAATTACATGTTTTATTCATGCAATTTAATCATTATTGATGTTCCTTTATGATATATTCCTTACGTACATCCAAGATTTATGTCTTTGCTCAAGATTTCGATGTTTAGATTATTTGTTCAAGTTTTTTCATACAAATCATTATGGATTATTTTATGTTCTCTTTGTTTACCCTTACTGAGAATTTGACCTCACCCATTTTATGTTTTATTTTCCCCAGGATATAAAGAAATGTTTTAGGTAAGAAAACAAAATGGGAAGATATTTATTATATATTTTGAAGATCTTTCACCGTTATTAGAAGATTTTTTTTTCTGATTTTCCAAAGACACTAAACTATTACAGTTCTTGTGTGTTTGTTTTTTTGTTATGTATTATGTATTCTGCAAATGTAATGTAATTTCTATGTACGTCAGGTTATGGGTCTCCATAGTTGGTATCAGAGAAAAGTTTTAGTTAACCTTTGGAAAATAGGATGCGAAAACATTAGTGAGATCCCTAGAGATATTTCTAAGGTATGTCTAGGGATGTCCCTATGGTTATGTATTTGTAAAGATAATAGTCTTAGTATTACTGTAATGATCATAGAATTAAACATAAGATGTTAAATATTTAAGGTAATACCCATTTATTATGTTTGTTCCCTATCATGATTTTTGTCTCACACTATTCTTTTTGCATTTTAGAAGATGGATGGATCCCAAAGGAACCGTGTTGATCAACGTAATGGACAATGCAATGATTGTCCTCCTGAACAAACCATTGTTGTGGGAGATGGAGTGTAGAATTTTATTTCTATACTTACACAAGCTATGAATCATTATGGACATCCAAATGAGTAGATAAAGGAACAATATTATATTGAGTCCTTCATGAGGAAACGTCCACCTTCTTTCAGTGGGTTACTGGTCCACTTGTTGCTGAACAATGGATTAGTACCATTAAAATTATATTTTCTATACATTGTTGTTCAGAGCATGGAAAATTAATTTTGGATGTTTACCGGTTAGAAGGTGAAGCAGACCAGTGGTGGACTCTAGTTAAAAATAAAAGGCCCAATATGAAATTGAATCCATTAAATTGAACAAGTTAAAGAACTTGTTTTTCAATAAGTACATCCCTCATATTCTTCTAACAGAAATGGAGAAGGAGTTCCTTGATCTTAAGAAAAAGGATGATGCATATGTTGGTATATACGAAGTAAATTTTATAAGGCTTTAAAGGTATGCATCTAGATTTATCATCCAACGTAAAAGTAAAGTCGATCGATTCTTCAATAGATTAAAACCAAGTCTTTAAAGGGCATTAGTGATAAATGACTTCAGTAGCCATGAATTAATTATGTGTTGTGCTGTCAAGGTAGAACTAGAAGTTAGTGTTACATATCCATAAGATGGTTTTGACAAGAAAAAAAATATGGAGTTCAAGGGGAAATCTCATAACAATGGTGAAAAGAATATGAATGTTTCTTTATGCTCAATGTGTGGAAATAAGCATGGTGGAGATTGTCTAAAACGTACTAGAAAATGTGTTAAGTGTGGAAAAGAGGGTCATCAAGCAGTTGAGTGTTTAAATAAGGGGAAAAAGGTAGCTAATTTTATGAATAGAGAAAATATTACAGATAACACTCCACCAACACTTCAATTCTACAATTGCAAGGAAATGGGGCATTATGCTATACAATGCCATAGTCCATGGGTTAATGAGGATTAACATCAACAACATCTTAAGGTAAAGGACAAAGGGAAGTCACATGTGATCACTATTGGTGATGTTGAGAATGAAAACGATGTATTGGAATGATTATAATTTGATTTATAGTATTGTGGAATATTGGAATATCTATGTATTGGTTTATTATGGTTTTCAATAATTATATGGTATCGGTAACCATGAATGATGATTCTACTATTTTGGAAAGCAGATGATATGCACATAATGAATGGATAAGGAGAAAATAATATGTTTGATAGTATTCATGAGCTCATGATTAATATAAGGACTATGTGATATCATGGTTCGAGTATATCTAATTTTTGTGATTTTGGTATGTCGAAAGTGTTAACTTTTTACTACAATCATGTTTTCACCAAGGTTCAATGGGTATTCATTTTTCAAGAGAATACAGGATTAAGGCATTCAAAAGTTTGTAATGTGACCAAAAAGACAAATCTTATGATATATGGGGATAAATGACGGTATTTACATGCTTTGTAGATGACCTCTTTATAAATATTTTTCCTTATACTATGACTTTGGGTAAGCTTAATAATTGGAATAGATTAAGTTAGACATCATATAGCATTGTTTAAGGCTATAACTTTTTGATATTATTTTTGAAATGTTATAATGGTATAGTTTTAGAAAAAGGACAACCTGTAGGATAGGTGAAAACCCGTCGCGTCAGACAACGATGCGGGAATCGAACCCACAACCGAAGTGTGACAGGCATTTATCACATACCACTGGCCTACAGGAAATCCCTGGTTAGTATAAATTAGTTTCAATTTATTATGTGGTATGAGATACGGAGTATATGTCCTTTTTAAGAACCATGTACGATTAATATAACCATAGATGGACTTATGTATATTTAATAACTTTTTATAATATTTTATTTGAGATAGATAGAATGACCCAACATTCTTTCACATACTCACTTAACGCATCACGAATGAAAAAATCAACTTCATTTCTTTAAGAGATGAATTGGAAATTGTTCAAGGCATGAAAAACGATGAGATTGTACCAAAATAAAGTTAGTATTTCTTTAATTCCCCAATTCTTCAACTTTAGGGAAATGGTCATGAAAACAAAAAATGTTGTCATAGTGCTTTTATATCTAATGAATCAGATGGTACCTTAGATCATCACAAATTTATGGCTTTGTGATTTTTGGCTTTTTCATAGTCATGCCCTCTACCACTCTCCATCAGAACATGATGGTATGATTTTTCTTCCATATACATATTTCCACCTAAGTTCTCCTAAGTGGAAACCCAAAGACGATTTAATCTGGGTAACCGATACATAGCTTACTTTACTTTTTAAATTTATTTTTTATAATTCATTTACGATGTGTGTTTCTATGAACGTAACTTTCAAGTAGTAAACGATTTATAACCCCGACGAATTTCGAGGTCGAAATTCCATTTAAGGGGGGTAGAATGTAACGCCTCGAGATTTTATGAGATATATTATTTTTTATTTCATTGATTTCTTCTATTATACACTACACCAAAATTAGCTTGTATTATATGCAACACCGTATTTTCCTGTAGTATACGCAACACTACTCTTGGCTCGTGTTACACACAATTTCAAGTTCGTTTTGTGGAAATTCTTCTACGCAACATTAATTATAGATTTTGTTTATTGTATTAATGAAATTAGTTTTGATTATTATATACACAACACCAAACGGAATATTCACTACACGCAGCCCAGACATGGATTGCGTCACATGCAATCATGACCTTCTTCGATAGCGTTTGTAGTGCGCAATATCGAGTATCGCTATACAATATATTATTATAATATTATTATGAACTAGTCGTTATGATTAGTAATACCCACTTTTTGAAATTTTATAAATTTTTTTATTCCAAATGGACATAATTTTTGCATTTGAAATAAAGAAATTTTCTTAGGGTGAATTCTTGGTAATTTTCTGAAAACTTTCAATTTTGGATGAATAGTCAAAACACTGGGTTACTATTTAAAACCCAAATTTTTCTATAAATAATAATTTTTTTTAAAATTTATTCTATGTCAAAATTGATACATAATACCTATATAAGTTAAATGTAATTTTTTGGAGTCATTTTATAATAATTTTATATATATCAAAATTTTATTGGACTGTTCACCATCTTTTACCCACCTCCTAAGAGAATTTGAAGATTTAAATAAAACATAAAATTACCGCTTTTGTGGGTGGAATTTCAGAATTCTGAGAGACACAATTAATATTAAGGAGTAAAATGTGGTTCTATTAGATAAAAATAATGTTTTTTGAATAGTATCTTTTTTACTTTTATTTACCACGGTTAAAAATAAAAATGGTAATTAAGTATAAAAATTATATTATTATTACCCTAACACATGTCCTAATGCTATTGGATAAGTATAATTTGACCAAAAACAACCTTATTAATATAATATTATCATTTAGTTACATTTGTATTAGATTAGTACATTTATTATTATTTAATTCAAAGAAGAGTTAAAAGAGTTAAAATCAATGTTTAATAAATAAAATAGTTTTAATATAGGGTTATACATAAGATAAATTCGACTATAAATATTCATTAGAAAGATAAAAAGATTTTATACATAATGTTATTTTATTTATAATTTTAAGACATTAAAAATTTTAATTTATTTATGACCCAATGATGATGCAGTAATTACCTTATTAATGAAATATTAACATAATTGATGTTATAAATACCCAAATAAATTTAAGTTGAGACTTTTTATAAATTTAAATAATTTTTTAATTAAATATGACATGTTAGTATTAATTTACGTAACTTTTTTAGAACTAGTCATGCTGTTATGAGTTTCAAAAAAATCAATTATCAAATAGTGTCAAAATTGAAATAAAATATTTTTTTAAGAAAATATTATATTATTAATTTTTTTCTATTACTAAAAATCTAATTCTCGGCCAAATTACTTATATAAGGATATATATATTAATAATTATCCACTTGGGGTTATTTTTTCTGGTTATAGTATGTTTATTAACCATATAGTGTAAGAAAAAAAGAATACATGTTAAAAGTTAAATTATTTAAACTAGAGTTAAATCTAAACGATAAGGTTAAAATAGTAACATAAACTTGTATAAAACCTAATTGTGGATATAATTTAGACCAATACCCACATTAGATTCTATATAAATCAATTTTGAGCTATTATAAACCGAATATGACTTTATTATAAAATAATATTTTAAGTTTTTTCTTCTGTGCCCCTCTCCTCCCTTATAAAAGGGCACCTCCTCCCTCTTCTCTTTACACAATTTTTAGACTTCAAGCTCATACAACCCCCACCCTTTTCCCTTCTCATCTTCCATATAATCATTATAGAGGTTCCAGTCTCCTCAAAAGATCTACTCTAGTGCCTTAAGTGGAAGATTAAAATAGGTGCGTCGAATTAGTGGTAATCTTTTCAACCGATTCTTTCAAGTTTCATTCTTCTACTACTTATTCTTATTTAGTTGTTTGATTATAAATTAATAAAATCAGTTTCACTAAAATACTGATATGTTATTATAAATATGAAATAACCCCATTTCACCTTCTATTTATCCTACGTAAAATGAAATCATTGTGTGTGCGTACGTACAGAATACCGTCTCCACGCCATGATGTAATCAATTTTCCACCACCACCCTACTTGGATGGCTATAATGTTGTAATGAATAAATATATATAGTTATTATAACATCATACTAATTTTGAGATATTATATCATCCACTCAAATTCAATTAAATATATATGGGATTTATATCATCGATCATGTGTACGTACGGATTACCGTCTCCACGACTCGACGATATTCATTCTCCATGTTAACCACTAAAAAATGATTATAAATTATATATAATGAATAATAATGAAATATATGACATTTTATAGCTAATGAATTTATTGTATATATATACATATATATAATTCATCTACTTATTTCCATTCAAGTCAATAAGGAAAGGAAAATAGAGTTCATGCATTCGTACGGACTACCATCTCCATGAACGATGTATTTCATTTCATTTATCTATATATTATATATATATACTGAATATATATGATATATATATCCTGATTTATATTCTCGAAGTAATTAAATCATGAATTATAATATCAATAACAACAAGTTCAAACACGTAGGATAAATGAAATGATTTTAAACAAAACGCTACTTTAACATGCATTTACAAAAGAACGGGTAAAATAAAGTCATAAGTGAACCATATATGATATAATAATAATTAATATGGTTCTATAATAAGTCAATAAAATTATTTAAATCTTTATACAAGAGGTCCGAATACATACGAAGCATATCAGACATAAGGTACGGGATAATTTTCCAATCTCATTTTTATCCGAGATTGCTTATTCGTAAGTATTTACTGGGGTATATTTTTTGTCCATGTCCATAAAATGTTTTTAATAAATTGTTTAATATTATTCCGTGTATTTTTAAAGTCATGTTTACCCCTCTTTGACTTTTACTTTTTGTTATAGATGGAATCTTTTTTTAATTTACCAAACGTGGTGCTTTTTGACATTCCATTAAAAGTATGGGGAGAATGTTTTTTTAAACTTATACAGCATGAATGGATTTTTACAATTTCTTAATTGTTCATAGAAGAATATTAGATGAAAATAATGAATAAATAAGAGGCCACGTTCCATTCCTCAGGAAACCCTGACACGGAGGGCCCCCAAGTTACGCGGCCACCGCGAAGCAGTGGTGGCGTTAACCCTCCCCGAACGCCCTAATGTTCGCGAACCCACCGCGAAGAAGAGAAGGAGGTAATGCTCTACGAACTCCCTAACATTCACATACCCGACGCGAAGTAGAGAAGTAAGTACCTCTCTGTGAATCCGGTTGATGTTCGTGAACCGCCACGAAGCAACCGAAGCCCCCTTTGTGTCGTGTGAGCTCTGCTTCGCAATGCCTCTTGACTATAAATACCGATCTCCCCCAGAGTTCTCCGGATGGAAAATACGACCTTTCGTCATCTCAAGTCCCATGTCGTGAAGCACTCTTCACTCTTCGAATCTTGTGCCCTGAGAAGTATTTTTGCTTCACGAGAGGCCTCCGTCTTGTCCCGTTTTGAGCCCCTCTTCCGAGAGGGATTCCCTCGATAATGCCTAAGGGAATTAGAAAAGGATGGGGATCCCCAAGGAGAACAGGGCAGTCGAAGAGTTTTTATGCTTCACGAAACACCCATCATGCACTAGTGATCCATATACCAAGGAAGGGTCACTATAGTTTTTGAAGCACACTGCTTCACAACACTATGAATCGTGAGGCACCTCATCTTCATGAGGCAGTGCTCCGCGAACACCCTTCCACTTCGCAAAGCACCTCCCACTCTCATCTACTCCCCATGCTGAGGCCAAGACAATCCAATTCACGAAGCAAACCCCTTCACAAGTGCTCTCTAGTATGCAAAGAAACCATGCTTTGCAAGGTCCCTACCTGTGGACCCCTTTTCTTAGCTATTCCTCTTCCCGTGCGACCCTCTAGGTTTGCACGATGTGATTTCAATGTCCCTTGGATGACACCACATGTAGCGTTTCATCGCCTAATGCTTCTCCACATAGGCACACTAACAACTATTTCTTCTTCTCATAGCCACGCTAACGTAGACCCCTCGTTGTTTCAATCTACACCCCCCCATTTTCCACGGTCTTACCGATGTCATCCCTCCCACAATGAGCAGAGGGTACCGATCATGTAAGCCCTAGGGGGTGGAGTAAACCCACCTCATCTGAGCTTCAGGACGTTAAACTGCCAAGCACCTCGTCTTCAACACATGACGTTAAACTGTGACCCCACCCCGTGCCTCTCATGCAAGGTCCCCCCTGCTCGGACATTTTTTACACACCCTGGTCCCCACAGAGGATGATATCCTCCCTCTAAGAGTGGTGTATGTCCGCAGGGAAGGAAATCCACCTTGGGGTAAGCCCCATAACCCCTCTTGAGAAAGGTAAAATCCATGCACCTTTGTACTTCCTCACTTCCAGGGCCAGCAGAGGGTGTGAAAGGGAATGAGGAACCTCCATTATTTGGTCCCAAATCCCTCTCCCTCTGCGCTTTGTTGCTCTCGGGCCTCCATGTTGGAGTAAGTCCTCACAACATGGGCTTCTCAACGAGTAAGCCCCTCTTCTCTACTCACGAACGCACCCTTCATGACGTGATCGTCAGGTCTCTACTGCCTCTAGTTTCCCACACCATGCAAGACTCGCATGGGCTTAGAGTAACCATCGACCATGGAAATGCCCTCGTCCAGCATGACGTTAAACTGTATGCCCTCATCCAGCATGATTTTAAATTGTATGCCCTCGTCCAGCAGGACGTTAAACTGTGTACCCAAACTATGAGGACTATGATCCATGTCAAGGCATGGTATGTTGGAAGCCTCGTGAGGTTCAAGCCCACCAAAAGTGGACAACAGTTTCACCTTCACATCGGTTAGCCGACAAAAACCATACCCAAACTACGAGGACATTGATCCATGTCCAGGCATGGTACGTAGGAATCCTCCTTGAGGTTCAAGCCTCGTCACTCATTAGACCAAGGTCCTTCTTCATGTCGGTTCACCGACACCCACATTTATTCCCTAACTACGAGGACTTTGATCCATGTTAAGGCATCGTACGTAGGAAGCCACCCTGTGGTTCAAGCCCAAAAATCATTGGCCCCAACCGTCTCTGTGTCGGTTTGCTAAGCCCCCATTTTTACCTGAACTATGTGGTATTTGATCCATATAAAGGAATGGTATGTAGGAAGTCTTCCTAAGGTTCAAGACCACTATCCACCCGGGCCATGGTCCTTCTTCATGTCGGTTCTCTGACACGCCCATGTCCCGCATGACGTTGAATTTCATCCCAATCCAGCGGTAAGCCGTTGTGACCATTCCATCCAGTTGTTCTGACACCCCATCGTTTTAGTATAACATACCCTTTTCCCGAAATACATGGACTTTCATCCATGTCACAACATGGTACATAGGAAGCCTAACGAGGTGCAAGCCCACCAACCATTGGGCCAAGGTCCTTTTCACGCCGGTTTAATAGCGCTCAACTAGAACTATGTGGTCTTTGATCTATGTCAAGGAATGGTATGTAGGAAGCCTCATGATTTTCAAGACCACCACCACTTGGTCGTTCTGACCTCATTCACGTCAGTTCTCCCATCACCTTGGGCAGCCTAGAGCGTAAGCCCCACACATTCATTCTGAACTACAAGGACTTTGATTCCCTGTAACGGGGATACATAGGAAGTCTCTTTGAGATTCAATCCCATCACCACCATCATCTCCATAACAACCCCCATTTCATTCTCCCTCCACTCCATGCAATTCTCTATCATCCATCTTGATTCTTACTCGGGATGGCACCTCCCGGTGAGATCATGACACCCCATTCCACTCCACAGCATTCGAGAAGCCTCCCACAGGCTGGCTCCGATATCGGCATTCCCTCAAGTGGGATTCCTCAATCTGATCCACTCCAGCTGGGGTTCTGATCAGGCCGATCCATATCTGGTAGACATTAAACTTGCGGCATACCCTGTTTTAAAGATGGGAAGCTATGGAAAACCTTAGATACATGCCTATTACATATGATTCCCCGCACTCGATGTGGGATGCCTAAGGATTCTTCTCCCTCGAGAAGCCCTATAATAATGTAAAGAAGATATACACTCCAATTCCCCAGCATTCAGACACATTAATGATGCCTCGACATGACTACGACCCCGAATGAAGGTTGTTTCCCTGACTGGGCCCTTTGTAATATTCTGACAAAAGAAGTGTAATTAACTGGAGACCATAGAAACATGACACTGGGAAGAGTTTCACGAACAATGTATTAAATCTATGATGAAGACCCATAATAGGTAATGAGTTTTGATGATGAATCCTTGGATGGAGGAACTAACATCCCATCATACCGTTTCAATCAAGGAGAAGATTTACCTGAATAAGGAACAGATTCCGCCCACCATTGGAATGGGGGAATACAGGGAAACACAAAAGCCGTGACTGTCGTGCCCCGAACAGATGGACACACGTGCCCTGGCGAAAGCATCAGAAACAAAAATGGTGAACCTGACGTGAAGTTCTTCTCCTCAAAGTGGATATTAGTAGCATTCAATGCATCAGTAGATTGACATGTCACCGGATCCAGATATCCGGCGTCGGGTCCCGCCAGGCAAATAACGGCCCTATCGTGAAACTCACCAGATGTTTGGGTAGTAGAACAGGAAGATTTTCATTCTTCAACATTGTCTCTGTGGATCCCTCTTATCGTCCATGGATGACGGAATGGCACTGGGGCACTGGTTGTCTATTTCTTTTCCTTGTAGTGTTGATGCCTTAACCTCCCTACTTCCCAGGAATCAGTTTGCTACTACAGGGACATAATCGCTGCCCATCGGCCTACGCAGGGGTAGGGTAAATACCAGCATAGCCACTCCACGAGGCTCCACTTCTACTACAATGGTGTCTGCATCCCCGAGAATGGGGTTCCCACGCTCCTTCTCTACATCAGAAGTCATCCAATGAAGGGTGATTAATGGCCTCGTACGTCGTTACGAGGAGGAGGCATAATACCAACTCGGGATATGGCCCGCCTAGACCTGGAGTAGTTCATGACTCGCCGTCAAAGGCACCCTACAGGGCCGCGCAGGGAGCCCCGGCTCCCCACCCAACGTTCAATCGTTTCGGGAGCCTGTACCCGGAACTCCTTGATGACTCCCTACCTTATTCTGACGAGGTTGGTGATTTCCGGATCAGCCTCGTCGAGGTCCCGATCCAAGGACTCCAAGCAAGGGCCCCCTCTAGGCTACGTCAGCGACGCCATTCGGCCTTGCCAGAGAAGACGGAAGGCTATGACCCTACACCACCCGCACCGGCTCTCCTGACCCGACGCCAGTGTTGGGCCCGAGCTAAGGAAGCCCGCTGAGGGGCGTCGACATCGACATTTACTATGGCTCAACCCACTGCCGATATATATCATGAATACCCTGCACACACTGATCAGGAACACTCCAAATCCCGACTGAGATCGAGGCCCCAACCGCCCCACAGGCAGGCTGGGTTGGCTCTCCGGGTCTCAGGCCCGAGTGGTGATAACCGTGAACCAATCTATGGTGAGGTCACCCCATACAGAGGCCCTCCCCGTATCACCACTCCATAGAGTATGGGCCGTCATTGCTTCAAAGTTCGACATCGAGGTATGCCATGTGATACCCCCAACCTGAATGTAGACCTGCCTCATGGCAGCGACACTCAGCACAGAAGCCTTTCACGTGCCCACCACACTGGGTAGGGAATTCCTCCTCCTACCCCCGACCGTCAATGTGAAGGCATTTCCCATCTAGTCCCTATCCAACGTGGGGATACTCCCTTCATCCTCTCCGCAACTGATGAATGTCCTCCTCAACCTGGTAACCAGAGGGGTGAAGGTCAGCCTTTCTCCATCCACACCAATCATGGAGGTCCTCCTAATGCTACCGTTGATTCCAATGGAGGTTTCAACCGCTCAGTTTCTGTTCATGGAGGTCCTCCCCATGTACCATTTGACATTTTCCCTGGTGCTCCTCACACCCCGGTCATCCCAAACTGAATTCCTCTCTGCTATGGCACCAACACGGCCCCGAGACTACATGTCGGGAATCAACCATGTCCTGAAGAACCATCTAGGGGCAGGAGGTTGGGTCGTCGTCACCACAAGAAGAATCTTGGGAAGGCCTAGAAGGAGATCAAACTGGCCCGCTTCTCAAATTTTGAATCAGAATGCGACTCGGCATTGGAACCCTCCCCTCGTTCCTCCACATCAAGGATCGGGGTATGAACAAGTCATCCCAGCCCCATCCTTCTGGAATGCAAAGTCCATCGGATTCCTTCCTCTCTTCGCAAGTACATCCAAGAGGAGGAAATTGTGGGAATATCACAGGTCCTGAACGTGCAGTCACCACCATCGTCACCAGAAGCGCCCTCTACCTCACCCAGAAATCATAGAGAGATATTTTGGGGACTGATGGCGGTTTAGAAAAAGTGAGGTCCATCACTAGTAACTGCAATCCCTGCACCAAAGGCTATAGCTATCAGCCCGTCATATCATGACATTGTGGTCAGGTCACCGCACTCTTCGGAGGATGGCCTGGAATTCGGCGGCCTGTCAGCTCGTTCTCTGTATTCTCCACTGCCCCGTTTACTGTCCCAACAATGCACCTCAGTACCGCTACCAACTCCTCAATAACCTACAATTAACGAGTGGGGAGATACGGGGTCGGACCCTGAATCTAAGCCCAGGAGCTTTTGGAACATTCTCGCAGCAGATCACTTCCCTGAGGAAATCAGCGATCGATGATGCCTGGTTGATTTGGCTGCACTCCCTGTGGCCCAGCGGCCTGAGTCACCAGGTCTCCAGAGCGCCCTCCAACAAAAATGAATTCAGATTTTCAAGGTACTCCGCAAAATCACCAGGGAAGATACCCCCCATGTGCGAGTCCATGGCTGGGTAAATTATACCGCCCTCCTCTTCAGTACTATCCGGAGGAAGCCTAGTTTGTTATGAGACATTAAGGACGTCCCCTAAGAAGGGTTATGGTCCACATGGCAGACATAGTGGACAAGGAGGACGAGCTGGAGTTTCTCGATGGAGACTTACCCACTAAAGATTTACCACCACTGTTGGACCCATCAGGGAGGATTACTCGCCAGCAGAGGAACCTTATAGGCCTCCCTACACCCACCAACTCACTATTACTAAGTCAGAATTCCGGTATAGGTAAAGAACATGTCTTAACTGTCATGCAGTCCGACCCATCTACCTCAGTGTAGAAAACGGACAAAGACCCCGAGAAGGTCATGATGGGCCAACAACTTGTTGTGCAGAAGATCCTGGTTGACGAACTGTTAACCGAGCGTGCTATCGAGAGGCGACCCAACTATGGTGATCCTAAGCCGAGGTAGTAGGGGTAGGAACAAATCCCCCCAAGCAAGACACCTCTGGGAAACCCTAATCATGATACTCCCACAGACAGGGAAGAAGCTGGAACTCACGACACGAGGGCTTGATATGTCATGTCGAACCCTCCTGAATGGTGAGTTAATTCAAGGAATCTAGCCCGGGTTCCCCGAGCCTCCCCAAGGGTCGTTCCGCCAGTCCCTCCAAGAGCCATTGAAGCTGTTTACCATATTGAAGAGCCTAGAAACACACTCGTAGTTAGGGATCCCCATCAAGAAAAAGAGCTCCACCCTGATGATCCTATAACAGCACTAATATCCCACCTCGAGGCGTTGGAAACGCGGCAGGTGGTAGTCCCACCAAATGGCAGGCTATATCCCGTGTTGGTGGATGATATGCCTGCACCCCGGGGTTTTGGGAATCCCACTTTCTCTCACTTTAATGGGACTGGGGACCCGCCGTAGCACTTGGCAGATTTTTCCTCCAGGTGTGGCCCCATGTTGGGGACCCCGACACAGCAGGATGCCGCAATGCTCTAATGTTTTGTGCAAACATTGGAGGGCCCTGCATTTTTTGGTATAGCTAGCTCGCTGTTGGATCAGTGACTAGCTGGGAGGATCACTACAAGTAGTTCTTATACTAGATCAACACTACCACGTGAAAGACCAGTATTGCAGACCTCTTCAAGTTCAAACAATGGACCGATGAGCGAGTTGCGGACTTCAACACCCGGTGGAAGGGGCTTAAATACTCCCTTGACATGCCACTGAATTTAGAGAAATTACTGTAGATGTGCGTAGGGAATGTTAAAACATAACTGGTTCCTTCTCTGATCACCTAGAACTACCCCAGAGGGTTCCGTGACTTCTCATATAAGGATTAGCGCCTCGAGGAAGCTCTTCTAAAGGCTAGTCAAGCACGTCTACTGCCCCATATAATCCCTTCAAGGAGGGGCGCTAGAGCCGAGCCCGCCGTGGTGGCCCAAATAGAAGCCCCCAGGAACCTAAAATTCCTGTCAGTGGAACCAGCTCTGCAACCCCGCAGAGGCCCACCACCTCAGTCACAGGCTCCTGCCCAGTTGCGACTGCCTTTGAACCGACAGGTTCCCCCACGCAATGCGCCACCATCACCTAGGTGGGACACACAAGCTCCGCATCATCAACAGACCCTTCTGACCCGTCGTTAGGGCTAGGATCCCAAAGCCCCATATATGGAAAGAAGGCACCAGACTTACTCATTCAACGAGAATTGGGTCCCAGATTACTTCTGAAGTGCCATAGATCAGGGGATTGTGCACTTACCCGAGTGCAGAAGGCCGACAGAGGCGAATCTCACCGATCGCCCCAACTATTAGCTCAATCATTGGTTTATGGAGCACACCCTCAAGTAATGCTATGTTTATAAAGACCGGCTCCAAGACCAGGTCGAAAACAACATAGTAAGGATGGACCCGACCCTGACACAAGTGGTGGGTGTCTTCGTAGGGTTAGAAAGCGGTAGCGGCGACAAAGGTGAGTGGCACCAAGTTCCCAGCCGTGGGTCCCAGAAATATGACGACTGGATGGCCTGTAAAACTGTTGCTCGTGCCAATGGTATCATTTGGGCACACTTGAACCAGCTAGTGCATTTAGAAGATGAAGCTAGTACCTCTATGTCGTCATCTCATCCGACATATTCCCAAAAGGGCAAGCAGGGACAGCTCAAGAAGAAGCAACACCCTCCACCATTGCCATCATCACCCCGCACTCTCGGTGATTTCATTCCCTCTGATATGGGGATTCCTCCCAGAATCCACCAAGTGGTTGATGACTCTTTGAGTGACAGTCAGAGGTACGCTTAGGTTAATACCATAAAGCTGGTAAATCCATATATGACTCCTAACGAGAGGGAACGCCAGGTGAGCCTCCACAACGTCCCCCGCCGACGTCAACGTTCGCGGAACCACAACCACATGGGTCATTGAGGCACATCAGCGGGAACTTTTAGTCAGACTGTGCATGCTACTGAAACTAGACAGCAGGACTAGCGCAGGGCTCAACACGCGCAACCTCATCTGGTGCCTCAGATCTACCTCCACCGTCTTTTGTGCTACTAGATCAGGTAGATCTGTCTCGTCCGTACCCCCGGCCAGTCTTTCCCTACTACAGGACAATCTCAGTTGTCCGGTACACATCCGGCAGCTACTCTTCAGGAATCTATTAACAGGAAGCGGGATATACCCAGTACCAACCAGCCGCTGGTCCATCCGGTAGGGCCCTCCATGCCTCCAACTGCAGAACGACCTCCTGTAAGAAGAAGATCACATTCGGAACAGAATTATGATGTTCTGAACCACCTCGCAGGCATTCCATCAATTCTTTCAATCCTTCAGGCTCTTCTCCTATTTTTTGAAATGCTTGAGGCACTTGACGAGGCCCTAAGGATCCACCTCTAGTTTGAGATGGAGGTAGCAGCTGCAGAAGCCTTCCATTCCAAGGAAATTGAGAACACCGAATGCCAGGTAGTTATCTCATTCTTTGGTGAAGATGAATACCATCCCATACATGGTCATATTATCCTACTGTACGTCACTGACCCGTTCAATGGCGTGGAAGTCCGCCGTTGTCTTGTTGTCACGGGTTATAGGATTAACCTAATCCTGACTCGAACAATGTAGAAGATGGGTTTGTCTTAAGATGATTTAATCCCTCTGACCTCAAAATATAGGGATAAGACAGGACTGAGCAATCCTCGGTCGGCATAATCCGCTTGAAGACCTAGTTCAGTGGCCTAATTTCCAGCACTGAGTTCATGGTTGTCTCCCAGGACACCGCATACAATGCATTGATGGGTAGGCCATGGAAGCATTTGCATGCAGCGGTCCCTTCATCGTATCACCAATTCCTCAAATACTCCCTCAATGGTCGAGTATGTGTGCTCAAAGGAGTTCTGTCTCCTTTCTCTTCTTATGAAGCCCACAATCTGGATGCCAGCTATTACAGGTGCACAGATAAGAAAATCCTGGAAAGTGAGGATGAACCCGCCCCGGTCACAAGTGATCCCTAGGAAGGCCTAGATGACACCTACATCTTCTTGATCCATCGGTTGGAGGCCATGACCCCTGACATGGGGAAATATTTTGTTGTTTCGGGTACAAGAGGAAGGCTTATTCCCATGTCCAAGCGACGGTGGAAAATCACATCGTACTATTACAACAACAGGGCTCAGTTGATCCCGGAACCTCCTACCCCTATACAATATTGGGATGTCAGGATCATGACAACGATGGTACATCAAACGTGTCTCCTCCGCCGGGTTGGAATCAAGCGGCTCTGGCCGATGCGTCACTACTATTTTGATGTCATCATGCATGGCCCCTTGGGCCGAAGTCCATATGGGATAGGATCGACTGCCTTCATCACTATGGTCTTAGTGGCACATGGGTCTCCTGGCGTAATGACCACTTCCACTCAGGCCGGCACCATTACCCCCATCATATTTTGGTGTCTCGGAAATGACTCCCCCCGGGGAATATCCCTCCACAGTTGGATAAGAGGGAATGGAGGATGATCCCCCTACCATTGAAGAAGGCATTTCTTCCATGGTCGATGAACTGGTACAGGTCAACCTTTGTAGCGAGGAAGATCCGAGACCCACATTGATCAGTGCCTCCATGCTCTTCGAGGAGCAGCAACAATACATGGACTTTCTCAAACAGCACCGTGACGTGTTTTCCAGGAGTTATGAAGAGATGCCAAGACTAGATCCCCAAGGATTCGTCCACCGCCTTGGTCTCCCGACAAGCCATCATGGGTTGAAACAACCTCTCAGAATGATGCACCCTTCTCATGGTGCCATGGATGAGGCTGAAGTTGACAAGATTATCAAATCCAACATCATCAAGGAAATTCAGTACCCTAGGTGGCTTTCCAAAATTTTTTCTAGTTAGGAAGAAGAACGGGTAGATCAGTCTCTGCATCGACTTCTGCGATCTCAACCACCACTGTCCAGAGGAGGATTTTCCCCTCCCTATGCCAGAGTTTTTTATTGATGCCATGGCCGGGTTCCAAGACCTCTTCTTCATGGATGGGTATTTCGAGTAAAACCAGATCCGGATGCCCCCCGAAGACGAGGATTCCACAGCCTTCAGGGCTCCCCAAGGTACGTTTTGCTACAAGGATATCCCCTTCGGCCTGAAGAATGCGGTTTCCACATATCAGTGAGCCTTGCCCCACATATTCAAGCTGATTCGTGGGACATTGGTGCAGTGCTATGTAGATGACATGGTGGTCAAATCATGTCAGTGTCAGGACCATCTCAAGGACCATGAGAATGTGTTAATCTTCCTCTTTTCCCGCCACCTGAAGATGAACCCTCTGAAGTGTGCCTTCGGGGTCACCTCCGGGAAGTTTCTTGGCATTGTAGTTACATACCGAGGCATCGAGATCGACCCGAATAAGATCAAGGCCATCATCCAAATGCCTCCCCCAAGCAATATTCGTGAACTTCAAGGTCTCTATGGACACAAAGCCTACACACGCCGATTCATTATGAATATGGCCTGCATGTGTAATCCCTTTTCCAACTCATGAAGAAAGGCTCCGCCTATGAATTGGATGAAGAGTTTCAGACTGCCTTCGAGGAAATCAAGCAGTATATGCTCCAACCTCCGGTCGTGATGGCAGCCATCTCCAGAAATCTGATGGTCCTTTACATGACCGCCCGGGAATGGCCCCTTGTGCACTTCTCACTCAGAAGAACAATGAGGAACAGAGAATAACCTCTACTATCTCAACCGCATGCTCCTCGATACGAAGACCATATACCCCCTCATCGAAAAGAGATGCCTTGCGCTCATGTTCGCTGTACAAAAATTGCGGCATTACCTGCAGCACCATGAGGTACAGTTGGTATCTCGGGTAGACCCACTGAAGTACATCCTGATCCAACCTATGTTGACTGGCTGACTAGCGTGGTGGGTGGTGATCCACCAGAAGTTCAACATTATGTTCATGCCACATAAGGAATTCAAGGGAAAAGCATTGGAATACTTCCTAGTGGCCCATCCACCCTCTACGGATAAATCCATGGATCTGGATTTTCCTAATGAGGAAATCCTCTCAATCGATTATGCCATCTCATGCTGGAAAATTCACATAAATGGTGCCACCCAGAGCCCCACTGGTAGGAGGCTCAACAATCCTAAGCTCAACAAAGTGGGTCTGGGTATCGTCTTCATCACCACTACACAAGCCATTCTTCTATACTCATTCCTGTTGTCAAAAGGCTACACCAACAACGAGGCAGAGTATCAGGCTCTCATCACTGGCCTCAAGCTGTCCCTTGAGATCGATGTGCCCCATATGCATGTGAAAGGGGATTCTGAACTAGTATCATGAAGGTCAATGGAGACTATATTGTAAGGAAGCCGGAGCATGTTCCATTTATGGAGTGCACCCTCCATCTACTGTCTAAGTTCTCTCCTCGACCAGAGGTCACCCATGTCCCTCGGTAACCAGACGGTCGAGAAGACGCTTTGGCCGGCTTAGATGCGTCGCTCGCAGAACCCGAGAAGGATGATTTGATCATACATGTAGCCCACCAGAGAGTCATCGCCCCTGTCACCCCAGAAGATGTCTACGGCCTGCGGTTAAGCCACCATACCTCCAGACCCTCCGCATCAGGGGTCCTAGGTTCATTAGATGTAGTGGTAGAGGCCACTCCCTACTGGAGGGAACCTTTTGTCGAGTATCTCCAAAATGGTTGCCTCCCGGATGATCGGCACGACTGTGAGGGAATCAGATGTTGTACCCTGCAATTTATCCTCAGAGTGGTCCCAGCCTTTATTGGATCATCTATAAGAGAGGCTTCGATGGTGTTCTCCTTCGTTGCATTCAAGGAGTCATGATTTCTCAGGTCATGCAAGAGTTTCAAGCCGGTTCCTGTTTTGCCCACCAGGCTAAACCCAAGTTGTCCCATCAGATTCGATGATTGGGGTACTTCTAGCCCTTTATGATCCATGATTGAATTGAGTTTTCCAAGAGATTCCACATGTACCAAGTTCATGCTAACTTTATGCATCAGCCGCTAGAGCCTCTCAACTCCACCAAGTACTCTTATCCTTTTGTGGTGTGGGGATTCGATGTCGTGGGACCATATCCACCGGCGATAGCCCGTCAGGGTAGGTTCATCCTAACTACTACAGATTTCTTCTCCAAGTGGGCAGAGGCTATTCTAGTCAAAGTGGTCAAGGCCCATTCCATCGTCGACTTCGTGAGCTCCAATATCATCCACTAGTTTGGAGTACCTCATGCAATCCTCACGGATAACGACACTAACTTCTGAGCAGCTGAGCTGAAGAAATTTTATGCTAAGTACAATATCTGTTCAAACTATACCTCTTTCTAACATGCCCAGGAGAATGGAAAGATCGAAGAATTCAATAATACCCTATCTAAAATTATGCATAAAATGGTTGGTCAAAAGAAGAAAAGTTGGACGGACAAGCTCCCAAATGGCCTCTGGGTGTATCGGATGACAACTCGCAATTCCAACTAGGTGACCCCATATTCCCTAGTGTATGGGGCTGAGTCCATCCTTCCAATCAAGAACTAGATTCCATTGTTACGCACTGCATTCTATGACTAGAAGTTTCCAGATAAGGTGGTTGAAATCCATATAGCAGAATTGGAAGCACTGGATGAGAACATGCTCTGTGCCCTGCACAATTTGGAATGGCATTAGAATATATAGCCAGTGCCTTCAACATGAAGGTTCGCCTTCGCTCATTTCTGCAAGGCGACCTGGTTTTGGCCCTTTCAGTGCCAATGATCTCTAACAGGAAACCGCCCATGGTGGAGCCCAAATTGGAAGGACCTTACTTCATTCATATGGTTTACCCCAATGGAGCATACTCCTTGGTCACCATGGATGGTGAGCGCATAACTCCTCCCACCAACGCCATGTTCCTCAAGCAATAATCTTCCATGACCCTTGGTCCTGCACGACCTTAAACTATACGGCCCTACATGACCCAAAACTACACATTACGATTCCTCATAACCTTAAACTGCACCACCGTCCTACATGACATTAAACTGCACATTATGGTCCTACACGACCTTAAACTATACGGTCCTGCATGACCTTAAGCTGCACCCAGTCCTGCATTACCTTAAACTGCAACATCATCATGCACGACGTGAAACTACATCATCGTCCGTCATGACGTTAAACTGCTCAGTATCATCCGACATGACACTAAATTGCAAAATGGTCTGAGTTATATGACCTTAAACTAAGATCTCATTCGTCCTCACTAAAAGATGTTAAACTGCAAGATGGTCTGGCCTTCCTGACCGAGACCCAGCCTCAGGCCCCTTGGCATTCCTCGACTCAGGATCTCTTATGGGATTATACAGTGTGATGTGGGATTTCATCCCCATTCATGTCGGGATAACCACCGTACCATACATATCCCCAGATGAGATGCATCTCTTCATCCCGCATGATGTTATACTGCGCTTCTAGAACTTCGTATGGGTTCATTCCCATCCTAATGGTATATGTAGGAACGTGCAGATGTCTTGTCTTGAGCCCAGCCCTGAGCTCTTCTCTTTGACTATCCCCCCAAGGTATAGTTTCCTCAGAGGGTCCTTGCATGATGAGGATTAGGCTTCCATAGCCCCGCTCATACATGGATTATAAGGGTCGCACTTTGTGCCCAATCTCATTCATCTATCTTCCCACATCCTCGCCGCACGACGTTAAACTGTATTTCCTTCAAGAACTACGTATGGCATGATTCCCATCCTTATGGGATAAGTCGGAATGCCAAGAAACATTGTCTGTTGGCCTATCCCAAAAGAAAAATTCTTCCCCTTGTGTCACGATATATGGTAGGGTGCTCCCTTTTTCCCCAACATACGTCAATCATGCCTCGACCCGACTATACGTCCCCTTCCCTGGAGATGTTCACCTCTTTCATAGATGGGTACAACTATGCATCACCCACTCCTTGACTGGGACTCCATCACTTTCCTCATCCGGAGGGGACCTTTAATAGTAATGATGCTCGGCCTAAGGGCCCTCATACCACTTTGGGACAACTCCCTCAAGGATGTTGAGAAACAAGCCGATACAAGTCCCGCATTTCAAACATGGTTAGTGTTCGATGCTCATTTGTTGCATCCATATCAAGTCACCATGGGGATACTGTATTTCAAAAATTGCCAACATTGTCATGGATAATTAGGTCTACCCCAGGATGTCCCAAACATCGAGTGTAGTGATTTGTTCTACCCCCATCTCGAAGCGACAAACATACCTCTGGATGGTTCCAACCGTCTGGCGCACGAACCCAATTCTTTTATAGGGAGTGTACGGCATGGTGCAAAATTATTTAGTCATTCACGTCGGGTTACATTCCATGCCTTACACATTCCCTTACCAAGGCCCAGCATCAGGCCTCTTGGCCTTTTCAGGCCCTAGCCCATGTTCTTACCCGGAGTGTATGGTGTGGTGAGGGTTTATGTCCACAACCACATCGGTTTTTTCGCCGTACCATACAACTCCTCTGTCCTAGGAGCCCTATTCCCGGACCATTTTCCTCACATCAAGACGTTAGACCGCGAGTTGGTAGGTCCTTCCTGACCAAAACCCCACTCTTAGGCCCATTGGCCTTTTCGGGCCCCCTTGGCCCAGGTTCATCCCTACAGGACTGTGTGGTGTGGTGCGGGATTACGTCCCCATTCACGTCAGGTTACTCGCCATGTCATACACATCCTAGTTAGGTTATCTTTCTCCATAGTTATCTTCTATAACTACATGTGTCTTGATTTCCATCCTTATGGGTTACGTAGGACCCCCCGATTGTCTATGCTTCGGGTCTAGAACTATCTTCCAAAAATCTCCATCCCACATTGGACCCTTGGCCTACCCTTCCCCAAAGAGTGGAATATATTGCATGTTATGGGACTATGTCCTCATTCACATCAGCCTTGAAATGACCAGGCCGTGTAACACTCCATCCTGAGCCACTTTGTTGACCCTTTTCGGCAGTTCACCAATGTCCCTAAGGGTACTCAGGTTTAGTTTCCCGGAATGTCGGACTCTACTCAGATACGTCCGCACCCGCTTTTCATACATCTTTTTTTCCTTCATCAGGGCTTTCACGATCTTTCACACCCAAAGGAACCCCCAAGAATGTCCTGGATACAATGCCCAAGTGCCCTCCTACCGTTACAGGACAACTCCCCCGAGGGTTTCAGACAACAAATTGATAGAAATCCCGTATTGCAAATATGGTCAGTGTTCGATGTTCGGTTGTTGTTCCAAATTTAGGCTAACGCGATATGGAGACTGTTTTTCCACCACGGTTAAACATTATCCTCCACCACTATGACAACCCCATTAAGCCCAAAATGTTGGTTACATGATTCACATCCTTCTCCATCCTCATCATTTCCAAGTAGTGTTTTGAAACTTTTGATACTATTCCTCAGTGTGCATCTATGCATTAGGGGAACATATCCATGTTAAAGCTGTCATTCAGGGCTCTTCATCGACTTCCACTCAATGGACGTTCTAGGTATTGCGATAATGATCTTCATCCATTGTTTCCAAACCGAGTTTAACTCACGTGGGCTTAGGGATCAGGTCGAGGTCTGTGCTTACTTCGAATGTTGACATCCATCCATGGTCCGAGCTCTTAGACCATAAACTAAAATCACCTAAGAACTACGTATATCTTGATTCCCATACTCATGGGATACATAGGAATGCCCAGAACTCCATTCATTGGGTCCATCTAGAGTTCAGCTAATTTGTCTCTTCTGTCCTTCCTTCTTAACCCTGACTACGAGACTGCGTGGATTGATGTGGGATCATGTCCTCATTCACATCGGGTTTGCAGTAGCCACACCACGCGCACCCCATTCTATGAATTATCCTTCCTTTTTCCTATCATGCACAACATTAAATGGAACCCTCAAGAACTACATGTGGCTTGATTCCCACTATTATGGGATACATATGACCACCCGAATATCTAGACATCGGGTCCAGACCCAATTATGAGAGATCTACTAATCTCCCAGTCACCTAGTCCCCTTGGCATGTCCCTCTCCAAGAGGGGGATACATAGGTATGGTACAAGGTTTTTGGAACTATGCCCCCTTTTTTCCTGGGAACCCACCATCTCTTGGTCACCCTCGGGTTGAGTCCCTCGACCCCTTACAGTGGTTCTCCCATGTGTTAAGAGTACTCTGGTCTTGGACCAAGAGTGTCAGATTCAACTTGGTCAAGTTCTATCCACTTGTCAAGCTTCGTGTTTCCTTTCAATCAGTCTTTCATCATATTTCATACCCAAAGGGACCCCTATGAATGGACTGGATACAATTCCCAAGGGCTCTCCTACCATTACGGGCCAATTCCCTCGAGGGTTTCAGACAACAAATTGATTCAAATCTCATGTTGTAAATATGGTCAATGGTCGATGCTCATTTGTTTGTCCCTATTTCAGGCTAACATGACAGGATGCTGTTTTGAAAACATAGTCAGCAGTAATCCTCCATCATCACGCTAGCCCCTCCAGGCCATGAATGATGGTAGAATGATTCACATTATTTTCCACCCCATCATATCCAGTTGGATTCCGAACACTCTTGGCGCCATCCCTTAGTGCACCTTTGCATGTCAGGGGGATAAAACCGCAATACGGTGTCCTTCGGGGCTCCCACGGTCCGAGCTATAAGACCATAAACTACTATCATCATTAAGGGCTATGTGCGTCTTGATCCACATCCTTATGGGATACATATGGTTACCCCGACGTCTCGTTTTCGGTTCCAGCTCAGTTGGGAGCTAGTTTCTCCTACCCCTTTCCTTATTACTCCTATTGGGGCCCCTTGGCCTGAGGTTCCTATCTCGGAACTGCGAACGGTGTGATGTGGGATCATGTCCCCATCCACATCGGTTATGTCGCACGACGCCACAAACATTCCCCCTAACATCGTCTTTACTACATCTACGCTACATGACATTAAAATGAATGCTTGGTTCAATCAGACGACCCTAAACTATGACAATATTTTCTTGGCCGCACTATGAAAAACGGAACAGCATTGTGATGACCTAGTTGTAGAGGACATCACGTTGGGTATTGGTCAAATTCCATTCCATTTGTCAATGCCTATCACGACATTATTCTGTTAACGACACTAGGGATTTCTACCCTAGTCCTTTCGCTTCACAAAAAAACCACTCACCTTAAAGGACAAACAAGACTTATCAAATTCCATTTATTTTGGTGAAAGGGCCACACCCACACTCCCATTTTCCCTGGCACAGGTACCTTACCATTCCACCCTTCAGAACTACGTAATGCTTGATTCTCATTTTTATGAGATACGTAGGAGCGCTCGGGCACCTCCTTGCTGGCCCAGCCTGGCATTTGGGTTCGATCCCTCGACTCGAGCACATCCGTAGAGAACACATGGTAACTAGGGATTACGTCCTCATCATCAGGTTTTGTAACCACCTTACTATGTGTCCTTTTCTCTCCTTGCCCATACAAGGTCCGAGTTCTAAGACCTTAAACTAAGACCCTTTCAAGAACTACGTGCAACTTGATCCCCATCTCCATGGGGTACGTAGGAATTCCTTTGCACATTGCTCAGGCCCAGCTCAACTCTTTATTTTGGTCCCTTGACCTAAAACATCTCTCAAGGGTTGTGCAGTGCAGTATGGGATTATGTCCTCATTCACGTCGGGTTGCTCACCTCACCAAACACATCCCTGGTTCCCATTCACATTGGGTTTTTCGTAATTAACCACCACGTGCCTCCTGTGTTTCCTCCCATCCATTGTCCAAATTCTATGACCCTAAACTAAAATCTCCCTATGGGAAGGGACTAGAATCCCACTATATAATACTCCTCATTGTCGTATTTATATGTGATTTTACAAAGATCCCAGAGTGTGGTATTTTCATGGGGACATTGCCCTCATCCCATGACCATGCTTTGGGAGCTCGCTATTTGGATCCTCATCATCTTCCACATCCAAAAGGACCCTCAGACGACATGGATGTTAGGCTTAAGGGCTCTCCATGGATGCTGGGCATAAGGGATCTCTAATCATTTCAGAACAACGTACCTATGGATCTCTAACATCATTTGCGACATGGTCTCTTATTTCGAACATAGTCAACGGTCGACCCTCATTTGTCTGTCCCCATTCCAGGCTAATACGATATGGATGCTGCATTTTCGCCATGGTTAATAGTTATCCTCCATTGTCACGCCACCATCATTGTGATCCAAATCTCGAGCATCATTATTCACACATTTCCACTTCCTCATGTTCAAGTGGAATTCCAACATATTCGGATTTATCTCTTCACTCATCTAGGTGAGCCACATGGACGTGTTAGCATCATTGGTCCGATATTTACCGAGCATCCCTTCGCCCTAACATGCACCTTCTTGTGTCGGGAATGTTCTTTATTACTTCTTGTTTCCCACATCAAGCATGACTCACGCGGGCTTATTAGTTTTGGTGGGATGTGTACCTACACAACCAGGTTTCTCATCGTCCTACATGACATTAAACTGTGCCTCTATAACTATGTGTCGCTTGATTCCTATCCTCATGGGATATGTAGGGACACCCTAGTATTTTACCTAGGGTCCAGCCCATAGGAATCATAAATCATGTTCTTCCCCTTTCCGGCCTCCTGGTCGGACCCCTCATAGGGGACCATGTAACTATAACCATGCCCTGAACAAGTTCAAGATTCCCCAAGATGACATTGATAAGCGTTAGACCGCCTCGCCAGAGAGGCCCTGTCTAAAAAAAAGAATTATCCATGATCAAACCAATGCGCCCATCTGGCATAATCCCACCATGGGGGTGTAATTTCATGAGTGATGGACTCTGTTCGGACTAACCATCACTCCACATTCCACGCTTCGAGTTCCCTTTATTCAGACCCTCGCCCCCTTTCATGTCTGGAGGAACCCCCTAACAGTATTGATGCTCGACCTATGGTCCACCTGCTCTCTTGGGCCAATGTTTTGGAAGACTGGTCATGTTTCAAGGGAACCCCTAACAGTATGGATTCTCGACCTATGGTCTGCCTACTCTCCTGGGAAAACATCCCAGAAGACTGATCGATGATATTTGAGTTAGGCCTCGTGTTGCGAACATGGTCAACAGTCGGACCTCATTTATTATCCCCATTTCAGGATAATGCAGTAAGGATACAGTTTTTCTTCCACGGTTAACGGTTTTCCTTTATTTACATGCCACCCTCAAAATGTTCCGAATCATGGGTATCTTGATTCACACTTCCCATTCCCACCTGTTCGGACTGATTTTTGCGCCCCTGTAGTTGCACCATTAGTGCACAAGAGCGTGCTGGAAAAACGGTAAGTCAGGTGTTCTAATAACTTATTTCTCCAGCCATGTCTCTCTTATTTTTCGGAAATTCGTACCGGTTATCCAAACCCCAGGTCCTCGAAGCTTCATTTACCCTCCTATGTTTGGATGGGACGATGAGGAAACTATTTCTTGTTTCTTACATCAGGCCTGACCCACGTGAGATTAGGGAATTGTAACTGGACATCCCAAAAACATTGTAGGGATGCAAAATGAACCAGTGAAAACAACGGAACTCGTTCATGCTACGGAATTCAAATAAAAAATTAAAGTAGAAAAGTACATTTGAGGGTTTATAATAATTATAGTACTCATGGGGTCAGCTCCCCCCATGGACATATTGACCGCGTCAAAATATCTTTGTATCTCCTCCACCATTTGACTTGTGGCGTCCAAGAATTTTTGCCACCGACTTAGCTCAAAATCCTCCTCATTAGAGGTGGGGTGAATATCATCAGCCCTCGCTCCATCCCTATCTATGCTAGCATGAATTCCGGCCATCTCCCTAGAAACCCGCTTCAAGCCCTCTTCGGCCACTGCCAGATGGGCCTTCAGCTGCAAGACGAGCTATGATTTCACGCTGAGAGAAGCGATGTGCTTGTCTGCCCGAGCCTGCAGCCGTTGGACCTCATTTTCAGCCTCCTGGAGCTTCTTTACATTCGTCTCCCTCCTCCGCTGCCCGCCCATGCTGAGCCAACAATCATACTCCCAGATCTTCTCTGCCATGAGATCTCGGATGAGCATATGAGGATGTTGGGCATCCTATCCCCCAGCTCATAGTTCGTGCAACCGCAAGCGATTTATTTCCATTTCATTCAGCTATAGAATTTGGTGGGTGTCATTGATAAAGCATGTGATTAGATTCCACGATCGGCGGTAGACTGTTTTTCTATGCTCTTCATCGGAGGTCGTTTCTCTCCAGTCTGCACGATTGGCAGGCTCGTATGTGGGATACGCCTGCAAGAAATCTTTAGCAGGATCTGCGTCTGGAGTAGAATATGGTGCGAATTCTGGCGCCGGCACATGAGTGGTGGGACTTGGGTCGGCTGGTCGATCCTCATCATCAGAATCCGCCTCAACAAACACGGGCATGACCCTGCTGGTGGTCCCGCCGATGATAGGGAGAGTTGCAGTTCGGGTAGGCGGGGTGACTATCTCCACAATCACAGGCATGCCCCTAGGAGGGATGCCCCCAGAAATCCCGACCAGCCTTTCCACAACATCCCATGCCAGTCATAGAACTGTACGAAACAATGAAGGGCATGAATTTCAGTTGGTAGGATCTACATATGACAACAATGAATCCATTGGAGAAGTCTTATGGAGATCTAACTCTTGGTACTGCAACTGAGTCGATGCTGAAGCGTCCCTGAGGCGTGGCCCTCCGTATATTTTCGGAAAGTCTGGAGATTCTAGAAGAGTCACCGGGGGTTACCTAGCCCCACCAAACACTGAACTAGACATAGCCTCAGGCACGGGTTCCGACGGTCCTGCATCATCACGCACCAAGGGGTGAGGGCGAGGTCTACGTACACGCTCCTCCTGCAGAGTTCAGACGTTGGTAATAAATCCATGATGACCCAAGAGTAGACCCCAAGGAACGAAATTTGTAGTTCTACCTTGAGAACCTCCGCGAAATCGTCGGAATCCGAGTCATGATCTCTGACTTCACCTTCCTCCAACGGGCTCCATCCGCCAGCCTCATCGTCCCCAAGGGAGTCATCCGATTCTTCCAGCAGAAGGAAGCGCTCTCTCAGTTCGGCAGCCGATAGCTGTGGGGGAACTGTCCAATCCAGAAGTACCCATACCCAATCTGTCGTTGGATGTCAGGCACCACTAGAATGGAAAAATTCCTCCAGCTCATCCAGATATTGCTCCGCCTTCGCCGGAGACACCGTGAAACCGACCCGAACAGGGGCTATACCCAGTAGAACCATCCCAAGATGGTTCAGCTGTCCCCACATCTCGAGTGGGCAGAGGAATTGGAGGTCGATGCCCCAAATGTCCCAATCCTCTGGGAAAAAGCACCCTCTAGCATGTCGATATGGCACTACTGCTTCCCATGAGCCTGAGTGGATATCCTTCGAAATCCCCTCAGCGACCGCCCCTCCAAATGGATTTGCTCTTCCAGAATCACCAGGTCCACTACTCTTATCAGATTTGACGGTGCTGCCGCATCCTCAGCTGGTGTAGGTCTCGCCACCACAGCATCCCCGCCACCGCGAGAGGCCCTTTCTGCCCTCTGACCCTGACCTCGGGATAGGGGAGTACCGCCATCACCAGCTCGAACGGTTGGTTGCTTCAGCGTATTCCCCGGATATGCTACCTCCCAACTGATGGCATACTCCTTCACCAGTCCAAAGGCGGAAGTGGAAGGAGGTAATGCAATTCGAATTTTTTCTTATTCCCATGTGAACATGAGCCACAACTTCTTCATTACACATGGGTTCTCCTCATGTCGTACCTCCCAGTAGACATGCATGGTCAGCCGCTGCAGGCACCAGAATTGCATCGCGAACCGGTGCTAGGTTTACAGCTCGCAGAGCTGCTCACGGTCCACTCGTGCCACCAAAACTCCACCTTGAAAGGCTAGGAGATAAGCCCCGCGTTCTTCTGTTCCCTTATAGTCCTTGGTGAGAACTCCTGTCAGCAATGGAAACATGTGGATGTTAAATTCGTCCGCCTTCCACACCCGGTTTAGCAGAATTGGTACAATTATTTTGAATGGGATGCTCCCGGAAGCATTCAGAATGGAGGGGTGAATGTTAGACCCTATGGGAGAGATGGGGCTTGGATATTGGTATACCGCCCTGATGTGTGCCACGATCTACCCATACATAAGGTGGAAGGGCCCGCATATCCTCGATGTCTTTTTTCCTTGAAAACATTTCGTAGCACCCTATACAACCGGGAAAGCATTGGAATCCCCAAATTGACCCTCCGTCCTATGGCCAGCTTGGATTCGATGATGAATGAGCTGGGACACACCCCCATGTTGTTATCCCTCACTGGTAGGATCCAACCGCAAATAAGGGCCATGATAAACGCCTTCAGCCTGACTATCGGCTACTGTTCAGTGCTGACACTAAAACCCCAGGTCTTCCATTGGATGTCCTCCAAGATCCACTAGTACAAGTTCCCCTTTCCACATTGAGACCCATTTAGAAATTTTCGAGGCCTCAGAGGGAACTCACAATCCTCTGGGAAGTTCCGGAACCGCTCAAACCACTTCTTAAAGCGGACATCTCTCACCACCACCTTGTCCTCTCTGGGGACCAGTGTCATCAGTGACAGCACCAGCCATAGAATTTTCACTAGATCCTCCCACGTGCTCATGAAGGGGAAGAACCGATCATACATGGCCCCCATGATCGGGACCCCTGAGATCTGATGGACATCCCATAGACTGATGCCAACCTCCCCATGGTGTAGGTGAAACGTGTTGGTCCAAGATGACCATCTTCCCAACAGCTCCGACATCTACTGCTTCGGTTGATAAATGTGGAATTGGGAGGCCAATTATACCTCATACAAGCCCACTCTCCTAAGATCGGACCCAAACTCCTCGTATGAAGCACCTACCCAGTATGCCCATGCCCAGTCGTTAGTGAAGTTGCCGCCCTGGTGCAGGTCCCAGTCATAGGACCACCCATTCTTTGAATCCCGAAAAATATCCTTCAATTTAGTGCGGTACATGGTAGGGGACGTCTCCGGTTGAAGTTGCTTCCCATCAATGTTGTTCACATGGTTGTACAGACAGTCGATGGTCACAGGTGTGAAGTCCTCCCATGCATGACCATCGGCCGCCCTGAACAATTGACGCTGGCATGGCGTTCTCCTGAACCAGCAAGATGGTTCGCCCTTGCTCGCCTTAGGAATAAAGACGTCATCCATTAGCCCGAAGACATAAAAGGGTAGCTTCCTGCATAGAGGATAGTAATTTTGGATCTCTTATAGAATTTCTATCAAAGAATTATGGACCGAGTGGCTTTGGACCAACTCCACTAGGCCCAGACAGTTGGTCATCTCATTCCTTCGGGCGACGTCTGCGATCACTCCCAGCACAGCTTCTTGATGGGCTATTACGGTTATAGAACTCAGAAAAATTTCGGGTCGGGTTGTGAAGATTGTTTGTGGATATTTCTTCTGAAGCTCGTTCGCAAATCCAACATGCAGGGCCTAACCTCAACTTGCAAGCAGACGTTCTCTTGGCACAGTCGCAGAGTCGGAGACTCGCGGTTCGCTGCGAAGCTCGATTCGCGGTGAGCAGACGCGGAGGACGCGGAGCTTCTCGAATCAAGAGAACAAAAAGAAAAAGTCGCAATGAAGGAAAAAGACAAGAGAGGTCAGCCCCATATTTATAGGGAGTGGCCCTGGAGCATCACGGCGTGTCCAGCCCGCACGGAGCTTCACAGCGCATCCAGAGCCCACGGCCCTCGCCTACCTCGCGCGCCTTCTCTACGAGTCAGAACCGTGAACTGTCGATAATTTTGGAGATTTCTCTCAGACTCCAACCCTTGATCCATCCATGGCTCCAAGTCTGAGGGGGGCCTTTTTTGGCACCAAAATACTGGATTAAAAAACGAATAAAAAAGGGGCCCCGCGCCCTGCCTCGTGAAACCCCGACGCGGAGGGACCCCAAGCTACGCGGCCGCCACAAAGCAGAGGAGGCGGTAACCCTCCGCGAACCTCCGGACGTTCGTGATCCCTTCGTGAAGCAGAGGAGGCAGGAACTCTCTATGAACTCCCTGACATTCGTGAACCCTCCGTGAAGAAGAGGAGGCAGTACCTCTCCACAAATCTGGTTGACGTTCACGACCCGCCGCGAATCAACTGATGCCCCCTTCGCGCCTTGTGAGCTCTTCTTTGCAGCTCCTCTTGCCTATAAATATTGATCTCCCCCTGAACTCTCCAGATGGAAAATCTGACCATTTGGCTTCTCAACTCCCAAATCGTGACGTACTCTTCGCTCTGGGAATCATGAGCTCCACGAGGTATTTTTGCTTCACAAGAGGCATCCGTCTTGTCCCATTTTGAGCCCCTCTTTCGAGAGGGATGCCCTTTGACAAGCCTAAATGCATTGGTGAATGAAGGGGATCCCCAAGGGGACCCAGTCAGTCATGGAGCATTTATGCTTCGTGAAACATCCATTCTGTACACATGATCCCAATGCCAAGGCAGGGTCACTGTACTTCACGAAGCACACTGCTTCACAACACCTTTCTTCACAAGGCACCTCTGCTTCGCGAGGCAGTGCTCCCCGAACACACTTCCACTTCACGAAACACCACCCACTCACATCTATGCCCCATGATAAGGCCAAGGAACTCCAATTCACAAAGAACACCCCTTCTCAAGTGCTCTTCAATATGCAAAGAAACCAAGCTCTGAAAGGTCCCTGCCTGAGGACCCCGTTCCGTGGCTATTCCTCTTCCCGTGCGACCATCCAGGTTTGCACGATTTGATTTCAATTTCCCCTGGATGAAACCACCCATATCGTTGCTTCACCTAATGTTTCTCCACATAGGCACATTAACAGCTATTTCTTCCTCTCATAGTTAGGCTAACGTGGACCCCTCGATGGTTCGCTCTGCGGCCCACCTTTTCCACAACCTTGTCAATGCCTTCCCTCCCACAAGGTGCAGAGGGTACATGTCATGTAAGCCCTAGGGGTGCGGAGTAAACCCACCTCGTCCGAGATGTAGGACGTTAAAATGTCGTGCACCTCATCCTCAACACATGACGTTAAACTATGACCCTACCCCGTGCCTCGCACGCAGGGTCCCCCGGGTTCAGACATTCTTTACGCACCCTGGTCCCCAAAGAGGATGATATCCTCCTTTCGGGAGTGTCGTATGTCCACCGGGATGGGAAGACACCTTGGTGTAAGCCCCCTAGCCTCTCTTGCAGAAGGTATCATCCATGCACCTCCGTACTTCCTCACCGCCAGGGCCAGCGGAGGGCGTGATTGGGAACGAGGCACCTCATTTCTTTGTTCCCAAATCCGTCTCCCTCTGCGATTTGTCACTCTCAGCCCTCCATCCTGTAGTAAGTCCCACCACCATGGGCCGCGCAACACATAAGCCCCTCTTCGCCTCTCATGGACACACCATTTGCGACGTGATCGTCAGGTCTCCACTGCCTCTTGTTTCTCACATTGAGCACGACTCACGTGGGACTAGAGTAAGCATCAACCATGGAAATTCCCTCATCCTGCATGATTTTAAACTGTATTACCTCGTCCAGCATGTCGTTAAAATGTATTCGCTTATCCATCATGACGTTAAACTATGTATTCAAACTACGAGGACTTTGATCCATGTCAATGCATGGTACGTAGGAAGCCTCATGAGGTTCAAGACCACCACCAGTGGACCCATGGGTTCACTTTCACGTCAGTTCTCCAGCAGAAACCCCACCTGAACTATGAGGACTTTGATCCATGTCATGTAATGGTATGTAGGAAGCCTCCTTGAGGTTCAATCCCGGTCACTCATTGGACCAAGGTCCTTCTTCACGTCGGTTCACCGACACCCACATTCATACCCAAACTACGAGGACTTTGTACCATGTCAAGGCATGGTATATAGGTAGCCTCCTTGAGGATCAAGCCCAATAATCATTGGCCCCAACCGTCTCTCTGTCAGTGTTCCAAGCCCCATTTTTTCCTGATCTAAGTAGTCTTTGATCCATGTCAAGGCATGGTATTTAATAAGTCTTCATGTGGTTCAAGCCCACCATCCACTTGGCCCAAGGTCCTTCTTTAAGTCGGTTCTCCGACACGCCCCCATCCCGCATGACGTTAAACAACATGTCAATCCAGTGGTAAGCCGTTGTGACCCTAGCATCCAGTTGTTCTGACACCCCTTCGTGTTAGTATAATAGCCCCCTTTACTAAACTACATGGACTTTGATCCATGTCATGGCATGGTACGTAGGAAGCCTCGCGAGATGCAGGACCACCACCCATTGGGCCAAGGTCCTTTTCTTGCTAGTTTTCCGGCTCTCAACATGAACTACGTGGTCTTTGATCCATGTTAATGCATGGTGCGTAGGAATCCTCAAGAGCTTCAAGCCCACCACAACCTGGTCATTCCGACCTAATTCACGCCAGTTCTCTCATCACCTTGGGGAGCGTAGAGTGTAAGCCCCACACATTCATTCTGATCTACGTGGACTATGATTCCTTCCCAAGGGGATACATAGAAAGCCTCTTCGAGATTCAAGCCCATCATCACCGTCATCTCTCTGACAGCACCCATTTCATTCCCCTTTCACTCCAGGAAATTCTCCATCATCCATCCTGATTCTTACACGGGTGCCACATCCCGGTGAGATCATGCCACCCCATTCCACTCCCCAGCATTCGGGAATCCACCCATGGGATGGCTCCGATATCAACATTCCCTCAAGGGGGATTCCTCAATCTGATCCACATATGCTGGTGTTCTGATCATGCTAATCCATCTCTGGTGGACATTAAACTTGCGGCATATCCTGTGTTAAACATTGGAAGCTAAGGAAAACCTCCTATACATGTCTATGGCATATGATTTTCCATGCTCGATGTGGGATGCCTTGTGCTTTAGTTCCCTCAATAAGCCCTATAATAAGGGACAAACGATTGACACGCCAATTCCCCAGCATTCAGACACGTTAATGATGCCTCAACGTGACTACTCCCCCGACTGAAGGTTGTTGCCTTGACCAGACCCTTTGGAATGTCTGGACAGAAGCATTGTAATTAACCGGCGTCCAAGGAAACATGGCACTTGGATGAGTTTCATGAACAATGTATTAAATCTATGAGGGAGACTCGTACTATGTAATGAGTTTCAAGGATGAATCCACGGAATGAGGAACCGACATCCCATAATCTCGTTTCGATCAAGGAGTAGACGTCCCTGAATAAGGAATGGATGCTGCCCACCTTTGGAAAGTTGGAATGCAGGGAAACACAAAAGTCGCGCCTGTCGCGCCCCAAGAAGACAGATGTGCGCACCCTGGTGAAATCATCGGAAACAATAACACCTTATTTTCATGAAGCTTAATCTACAAGATTTCATGACTATATTCAACAAAATCTTTTTCTTTTAAAATTGCATGGAATTTTTGGAAAAGAAAATGATTTTGAATAATAAATACGATTTTCCTCAAGAACTTCTTTCATGTGTTTTATCAAAACCATTTTCCATCTAAGATTCCATTATTTCATATGTGTATTTTTCATGTATAATATCTCTAATGATTTACATGGTTTCACTTTTCTTGTGATGAAATGATATCCATTTGTTTTATATGGATTATGCTATGATGGTATGATGTTTATGAAACCCATTTTATTCTTTGGGTTATGATGAATGATTTATTTTTATGTTGTGGCACATGTAAGAATGATTTTATTATGAGATGGGTCGGACCTATATCACCCTCCAATGCATTGGGTAAATATTTATATATCCTGAGATAGACATGGTTGGAATGGTATGTTAATCCGGTTCAGTGTTATAGGACTGGAACGAGGTGTGAACTCGACTCAGAAAGGGACTTTTTCCACTAAGATGGTCTTTGTAGCAATGCCTTGGCTACAATGGAAATCATATCATGTGCTTAATGGTTTTCCACAATTACATGTCTTATTAATGCAATTTTATCATGATTGATGTTACTTTATGATATATCCCTTACATACATCAAATATTTATGTCTTTTCTCAGGATTTTGATGTTTAGATTTTATGTTCAAGTTTTGCATACAAATGATTATGGATTGTTTTGTGTTTTCTATGTTTACCCTTACTGAGAATTTGAGCTCACAGTTTTTATGTTTTCTTTTCCCCAGGATATAAAGATATGTTTTAGGTAAGAAAACAGAAGGATAATAGCTTTATGGGAGATGTTGAAGATCTTTCATCGTGATTAGAAGATTATTTTTTTCCCGAGTTTCTAAAGACACTTTACTATTACGGTCCTTGTGTGATTTTTTTTGTTTTGAAATAACTATTCTGAAAATATAATGTAATTTCTATGTATTCTAGGCTATGGGTCTCAATATTAATAGTATTATTTTGTTGTAGTTTATTAAAACTATGTATTTCTATGTAACACAGACAGTCAATGAATATCATATCATTATGTAACACAAGCCAATATTTGTATTGTATGTACTTTAAGATAATATAATTGTTGTGTGATGTTAAAGATTAAATTTTTTATGAGTGAAACTAAATGAAAACATAATGATTTAATATATAACAAACTATATTTTCTGTCGCATGAAATAAAAAATATCAAAAATATAAATTAATTCATAAAATTTATTTTAAAAAACCTCAGGACTTTACCTTCTACCCCCCTTTAAATTAATTTCACCCTTGAAATTATTCATTTCCTTTAATAGATAAATACTTTAATTTTCCTTCCATAATATCCCACAATGTAAAAATAAATATTAAACATATTTTAAAAGGTGAAATTGGGAACCATAAACATCAACCAATGTAACTCATAACGAATTTCCAAAAATGTATAACATTGGTGGGAAGTGAAAAAATTGACATGGAAGGGAAATAAAAAAATATATTTTTTATGGAGACTGAAAAAACATGCTTACCATAATATTCACATTCAAAAATCTTGTAATCTGTTATTAAATAATGGGAGATTTGATATATCGGAAATGATGGTACTTGTTTAAAATTTTCTATTTCAATTTCATTTTACCTAATGTTAAAGAACATTCCCAAAAAATATACCTACATTATTTTATTCCTATTCATATAAAACATCCCAACCTTTTTTAGATAATTACATTATTTACTATTAATCCCATACTCTATGAAAAAAAAGTGAATGTGTCATTCCAAATGTACTTACTGATCATGAGATCCATACAAATTCATCCAATTTGTCTTCTATATCATTCATCATAATGTATATATAACAAGTATCTAATATGAATATATCCACATGTATTGAGATAAAACATTAATATCACAATCCTCATCTAATTTTTAACAAGGAATTCCCATAAATGATTAACCCTATAAACCAAATGAATGATAAAAATCAAAACATTACAAATAATTTCACAAAAACATATTAACATTGATACCCAGTATCTCATAATGTAAATATTGGTTTCCATATTCAAAACAGTTGAATACCCTCATTTTATAGTATTTAGAAACATGGTAATAACCTAAATTATGATAAATACATTATTAAATCATGCATGCTTCCATATACTAAGGAATAAATGGTTTCTCATTTCACTGAAGGTATGTTATCGGTGTCACAATTTGATATTACCCACTCCTAAGCTTGTATATCATATGTGTGGGGTCGATCCAATGGGAAACAGATGAGTGAAATGATTTTATTATGTTTGGAATTAACAAAGTAAATGATGTTGAATTTAGAGTGGGATTTTTGTTTACAATTTTGACAACTATATTTTTACTGAAATCAAGTTTTAAGCTTTAATGATAAATAATTCTAAAGTGGTTATAACGTGGTTGAATGAAAAAGTAGCGTGTTGGGGATACATGATTATGGATTATATAATAACTAATTATTAGGTTTTTTTGTTCATAAAAACACAACACTCTGAGATTAAATTTTTCCAAGATTTCATTTGGCTGAAAAACTATGTTTAGAACAGGAGAAACATACTGATTGGTCCAAAAGTTAGTATTTAATAATTATTTATTTTGATCAGACCGTTTTTGAGTCTATGAATACTAATAATGATCATGAAGGTATTCAATGCTATTCATAATTTGAGTCCCTCAAAATTTTTTCATTGTTCTGGCTCAGAATTTTCAGTGAGAATGATAATTGATTGAAGAATAATAATTGGGATTAAATATAACAAACACAAACATAACAGTTAATCATAATTACAATAGTCGGTCATCACCCATAGCCCCCATACATGGGGTGTTTAGTTACACATGTATGAAAATATAACAACAGAGCCCTTGATACTAGATGTGGTCATTGGAGAATCATTGATGTCCTTTTAGCGGAATGGTGGATTAGCGAAGCAGTGGAGCAATAGTAGCACGATAGCAGAACATCCCTCTACCGAGTAATGAAAAATGATCCCTATAATCAAATTCCAAAGCCTCTATTTATAGATTACACTAGTACACTATGTGTATTTCATGTACACACAATGTAGTTTCTTTATTGAGTTTTGGTCGCAATTTTTCTCAGGTAGTAGGCCCTATGCACGGCCTGTGAATTCTGTGGCATTGAATGTCCGTCAATGAAAGATACATGGCATGTGGCGCCACCACATAAGCTATGTAGACTCTGTAAAACCCTACCAACCACAACTATAATCCTATATGCAACATGTAGGTATGACCCACAAGACGTGTCATCTCTTTTCTCGTGACTGGGGTGTGTACTCATCCATCCTAACTGTGTCAGTGTCTGAATGTACATAGCGTGTAGATATGTACACACTGTGAAGTTTGGAATTTTGTTGTTAAAGTTCCCCCAATTTTTGTGATTGTCCAAGAAACTCTTGAAAATAAATTAGATCACCAAAATCAACGTATTTTTACACTAATCATTAGGTATATTCTAAAAACATGTTCTTATTTTCAATAATATATGTGGATATGTTTACACAAAATGGGTGTATCTAACACCCCAAAACATATTCATTTTATTTCCCTCATGAAAATCTCAAAATATAATTAAATTAGTCAATTTTTTTAAAAAGGAATTCAATTAATCATTTTTATAAATGATACATCTATAGGAGAAAATTCTAAAATGGTAAAAAATAGATTCAATTCATAAGATATTCTAATCTTGCCTCGTGGATAAATCATGTAACTTCTTTCATCCTCTTTTAAACACATTCTTCAACCATTAAAAATTTAGAATGCCACATAATGATCTATCTCACAAGTAAATAACACACTCAACACTCAATATATGTTTAATAAATTTTATTCTCATTCTAAGGTATATACACTCTATCCCAAGATTTCCATGAATTATAGTCTTCTACAAACCAAATTTTGAATTAAAAATATCACAAGGTATTTTAAAAAACGCTCAAATGTCTCTACGGAAAAGGGCCAGTATGTAAAGATGTTAAAAATAAACTGCTAGGATTGATAAGGGAGGATAAATTTATTTAATAACACTGAATTATATTCAAAATAAAGCTCAATAAAAAAGTTTCCTTAAAAAGTTCAGTCAAGTTCATTCAACACCACCATCTCCCTTAGTAAGGTTGGGTACACAAACATAAAGTGAATATAAGGTCTTCTTGTATTTATCATTTTTTTAACATAGTGAACCACATTAGGAATTCCACTTATAAGGGTTTTAACCTTTTATGCCCCAAATAAACAAGACGAACACAACCACACATAATTTCATGACTATGAACAAAAATTTTCCATGTAATTCCAATTCCATTTATAAATCCAAAGTGAATAATCCTGCAATGATAAAATGAATTAGTGTATGAAGGGAAATAGGTTTGTAATTTGGATTCATGTCATGGTTTTCCATGGGATCAAGGGGCTTTATGATGTTCAGAAATTAGACAGTACCCATGTTAAAAGGGGTTGAAACAATCTAATACATGAATCATTTTAATTTAATTCAATAAATCTTCAGGTTTTAAAAACAAAATGTTTAAATTCTAATAGTAATGTATATCATACAAATCTATGTAGAAATAGGATATTATGAAGAATATGATGATGGGTTTACAATACCTCTCAAGAGTGGGAAATGAAAATAAAGAGACAATTTGGTTGTAAAATGCATATAAATTATTAGCCTAATCAATGAATGTAGCCAAATATTACAAGATGCAATTTAAACTACAACAACAATCATTTTAAGACACTGAAGAAACATATTAGGCATTAAACCTTAAAAAAATTTACATATAGCTTTATTATTTTTGAATATGACTAACCAAAATTGCATCACATTTGAAAATATATCATCAAATAATTATGTTTCATAAAAAATGGTAAGGGAAAAGGTGATGGTGGTCAAGAGACTCTCCCAACACTAAATATTACACTATGACCACCAAATACACTACAATGTGGAAAACGAAAAGTGTTAGACACACAAAGGGTTTATGGGAGGGGAGGAAGGAAAAGTGAAATGACGAATACTGAGAAAATTTAATGAATAATATATTCATACCATGGTAAGAATTCAAGACCTTAAAAGTTCATTCCAGTGTATGTTTGATTGTAAATGGAAAATAATAAAACAAGAAAAAGATCACAACAAGACATAAATGTAGAATAGATACATATATAAGAAAACTCCAATGTCACGGTCATGGTGTAGCTTTAGGGGAGGCACATTCGAGAACATGTTGTCTATGACAGAAAGCTCTGCAAGTGGAGATTTTTTGGTACCTATTGTAATGATGAGGACGGATTCCATAGCCAAGAGAACCTTAGTAGTGGGGACAGTAGAATCCAGAGGTGAAGATGGAGAATTAGCCTCTAGTGGAATGGGGATCCCCTGATTTTGTATTAGTAACTCCCCCATAAAATCAAGGTTGTCTGTGCTCTATAAAGAGGTAGTGTGTCACTGAAGCATAGAAGCCTGCTGATGCTACAGCCGTGCCAGGCGGTGGAAGATCTCATCCAGAAGGATGATGATGGGGGGGGGGGGGGGGGTCGGGGACATCTTATAGCACGATAGGTGATAGTTCATGGGATGGTCTAGGTGGGGGAATGGGAATGGGGTTAGGTAAGTGTGATGAAACGTGAAGTGGTAGGGATGGAGGTGTAGGTATAGCCTCAGGGGAAGGTGGGTCTGTAGGGGTGGTGGTCGGGCCTAAGAAAGGATGTAAATGCCCCATATTCTAGACCAATCCCATGAGAATAATTATGAGAATGTACGTCCCCTATGTGGGGACCTAATCAGTCAAGGGGAAGGGAAGACATGAAAATGTCGAGGAGGTGGGAAAGGTGGTTGGCGTAGAACCCATCATTCAGGATTCCCTAATGGCTGATGAACATTTGGAGGATGTAATAGGCAGCATGCAAAGAGGGGTCTGGGTAGTCCTTCGAGAAGACACAAATGATGGACTCCATGTCACGGTTAGTCACAACTCCCATATCCTCTTGGTGGAAAAAGAAGATGGTGCTAACATACCGGTGGGTGAATTGAAGGATACCGTCAAGGATCAGGGTACTCTTCTGGGAAGTGGGGTGTTGTGGTGGTCATGCCCAATAATATCCTTCCACAAAACAGGCATCTTAGAACACTAAAGGTGGTTTATGGTGGAGAAAATGGGTAGGGTGACTATATGGGGATAAAAGAAACACCTAATCCAAAATTGGGCATGGTAAAGGAAAAATTTCATCATCCAAATAAAAATCGGAACACCGGGACTCGGTCCCTAGGTGGTACCTGGGACATAGTCCCATCAAACTCAAAGGATGTAGTGAACACCAAAAACAAATCTCTAAAAATATGAGTGCTAGCCTGGGAGATCATGGGTAATGGTGTGTTGCTGATGAGATCCTCCTACTCGTCCCAAATATATAGCTATTAATGCAGACTCTTGTCATGATACCAACTACACAACTGGATAATGTGGCGACAGAAGTTCCAGATGTGGTCGTGTCCCCGGTTGGTGACCGGAAACACTATGAAAGGATAGGGGCACTGATTGGGGACAACCAAGGGGGCATAGCAGCATTGACTGACTCGAGTGGAAGAGTGGAATCTATGGTTGAAGGGTCATTGGACGTAGCAGTCGGTGACTGATCAGCCACCTCTAAGAGGGCTAAGGAGGTGTGGAAGATGGTGGTGAAGAAAGGTTGGTGCCCGGAGACTCCGGGAGATATGGTGGAGCGGTACTAGGACAAGCCTCCTTCGAGTTAGTGAGTGGTTCCATGATGGCTAGTAGAGGATTATGGTACTCTAGGATGTCTGGGTCACGTGTCTTCATAGTCTAGAGATTTATCCAGTGAAAAGTTGGCCTCTCACCATCAATAGTAGAGGTGGGACACCTCCCATTAACATGGTCTCTATCTGAAACATCAGGATGAAAAAAAGTTAACAAACCAAAAGAAAATAAAAATCAAAAAAGGAATATTCGAAACTGTGAAAAACTAAAAAAACTAGAAGAACACGACATGCATATTTAGAGTACACAGTGTGTAGAGTATGAGGGTTAGCATCCTGTGTTCTCATGATTGACATGTCGAGTGGGAATGTCACTTTCGTGGGAAGGACACATAGCATATACCAAACTTACACATCATGAAAGTATAATCTAGTTCCTGGTTGTGTGTTTTAAAGACACAACCACTATCCGAGTAGTGGAAAAAATGAATTACACGCCATGTGATGGTATGATACAGAGGGAGTATGAACATAGTTCAAATGGCCATATGGAGTGCTAGACAAGGGATGGACCCCAGAAATGGGATACATAGGGTGGACTGAACATACATGTCCTGCGTGTAAACATGGTGTGTGTGGTTGTGTGAATGAGGTACCTCGTCAGGAGTTTGGCTGGTACAAGTTGTGTTCCAAATATACACAATGTGTAATTTCAGAATTCGAATTGTCCAGTGTCTAGCCCTATACAAAAGTACATGTCATTTGTTCTTCATTTCTTGCTCATGTACTGTGGATGCTGAACCAGAAGTCGATATGTAATATATCGTAAATGCTACAAAAAATGGGAAATAAGGTATGTATAATGTCTTACCAGAAGTGAGAATCACATTGGAGAAGAAAATAGATAAAAAATGGTGGAAAATTGCTGGTTAGAGGAGTGTTGGTTGTTCGACATTCGAGAGAAGAAAATGGGGAGGGGGGTCTGTGTGACCCGGGGTGTGGATGTGTAAGGTTTTTGGATGTTATAGATAGAGTACAAGGTGTATACTCTTGGAGAAACAACATGTAGTAATTTATTTTTAATTTTTTTATACATATACAAATATATAGAATATAATGATTATAGTAAACAATATAATAATTAATATTCATAATTATAATAAATAAAATATATACATATATATAATTTACAAAAAATACTTCTATACAAATAATTTATATCTAAATACACATCATGTGTTCTATAATTGGAAAAAGAGAAGTACAACATTCGGTCCAATGCTTTGGGCGTGATTCAAACACGTGATTGGTCGTTCCAAACCTAAGCCCTCAACCACTACTGAAAAGGTTGTACTACTACTCATTTTTATTAATTATATATATTTAACATACATGTCCTATAATAAATGGAAAAAATAAAATACATGATGTGTGGTTTTAATTTTGAATAGAAGGGATGAAGAGAGGAGATTAGTCCAGTACGAACCCGGGTCTTTTGAATCCAGGTTACCACCATAGCCAACCGATCCATCCCCATCGTCAATTTTTATGTATTTAAACAAATATATATATATATATATATATATATATATAATGAAAAACACCACACACTCCATGTAAGTAAACATGAGTATAAAAAGGATGAACCTTGTGTTGAAGGTAGGTATGATGGTGTTTGAACTGGTGACAACTCGAACAAACTAAAATAACATTACCATCAGCACTGGCATCATCCTATTTTTTATTTAGATAATTTATATATTTATTATATTAATAATTTATGTAAATGGAGATAGTACATGAAGTGTATATAGGTGGTACACACCATGTATCCTATGGGATTCCTTCTAGAAAGACGCTTTGTTTAAGGTCGTTGGATCGACCGACTAACCCTTTCACCCATGAGATGCATGATAGATTGAGTTCCATATGAGTTGTAACACCCCAAGATTTCATAGTGTGTTATTTCTTCAAAATAATTCAATAACTTGCACTACACACAACACTGAGTTCAATCACACCATGAATTACAAAAAAAAAATCCATTCAAAAGAGGTTATTAATAGTATTATCTAAATTTTAAACTTTATATAATCCTTATAATTTTAGAATCCATATTATGAGTTTCTTAGATATAATGCAAGAACAAATTCATTTTCAGTATTTCACTTTTATCAACTTTTAATAGTGAACCCTTTTTAAATAAAATACTTTAAACTTTTTGACTAAATGGGGACATCAAAAATTTAAAACGAAACATCCCAAGCTTCCACGGTACACTTTCTTTGAATAATACAGTAGCGTGTGTTGTACGCAACCTTGAGTTTTAACACACACCACAACCAATCAAACTAGCCGTTATGAATAGTAATAACTACTTTTTGAAATTATATATATTTTATTTTTAAAAATGGACTTCATTTTTGGATTCAGAATATCAAAATTAGCCTAGGGTGAAATTTTGGTACTTTTTGGATAACTTTTATATTTTGATGAATAGTGAAAATTACTAAATTTTAATTAAAAACAACTTTTTTAATCAAAATAATTAATATTTATAAATTATGAATTTGAGTGGTTTTAAAGTATATTTAGAATATATTTTTACCGTTTAATATAATGTTGGTCATTGGACATAATTTTACAATTAAACCGAACATAAATAAGTGTCAATCTTTTGATAGTTATTACCTCTTAAATACACGCTTTTTGTTTTGACAGCGGGAATTAATTTTAAATTAATTTCTGCCACTTCTGTGTTTTGAATTTAGAAAAATGGATTCCATATTTGGAATTAGGATGTCCAAATTGTGTATATAGGTAACTTTTATTTTTACACATTTTGAATAATTACTGTGGTAAATATTTTATTTACCATGGTTAAGGGTAAATCCGGTAAATAAGGGTTAAAAAATAATATTATAATAATAAATAATTACCCTAAAACGTGTCCTAACCATATTTGTGGACACATACCCGACCATGAGCATCCTTGGGTCAATTTGAGGACCCCTTGGAGCAACTTGTATGTTGTAGGGACACTTTATATTAATAAAGTTAAAATAAAAATAAAAATGGCATAAGCTTACATCTTTTAGAAGAACAATTTTTACATAGGGTTATACATGTTGGATTTTATATTATAAATATTAATTAGAAAGATAAAAAGATTTCCTACATAATGATATTTTATTTATAATTTTTAGACATTAAATAATTTATTTTATTTATGACACAATGATGATGCAGTAATTACTATAATAGTGAAAAATTAAAATAATTGATATTATAAATACCCAAAAAAATATAATATGAAACTTTTAATGAATTAAACTAATTTTGTAGGATAATATGATATATTAGGATTGATTTAATTGACTTTTTTCGAAGTAATCAATCTGTTATGAGTTTCAAAAAAATCAACTATTGAATAGTGTCAAAATTGACATAAAAGAGTTCTTAAACCAAATATTATATTATTAATTGATATTAAATTCCTAAAAATCTAAGGTTCGGCCAAGAGACTTATATCATGATAGGTTCATCATTAATGGACCACTTGGGGGTCTCTTGGATGTATATAGTATGTTTATTAACCATATTATATAAAAATACAAAGAGACATTGTAAAAGTGAAACTAATTAACTTAGAGTTAATACTTAAAGATAAGGTTACTATAAGTACCCAAACCTGTCTAAATTCTATTGTATGAGTTTTTTTCGACCTATCCCCACCTTAACCTTTGAATAATCAACTTTGGAGCCATTATAAACCGAATATGAATTTATTATAAATTAATATTTCTAGATTTTCCAAAGGTGCCCCTCACCCCTCTTATAAAAGGGCACTCCTCCTTCTCATCTCTTCACACCTCTAAAGCATTTTGGTTCGGCCAAACTCTGCCCAAATACTCTCCCAACATCCCTCACTAAAACCTAGAGGCCTTAGTTTGATCAGAAAGCCAACCTAAGGAGCCCTTTTGATCAAATCAAAAGGAAGAACCCGAAGAAGAGGTAATGATTTCACCACCCTTTTCTAAGTTCATTTCTTCTTCCACTTCTTCTTCCTTTGTTCTTACCATTCTAAAATAATAACTCCAGTATCTCACATATACTGTGATGTTATTATAAGTATGGTACAATCATATTCAGTATTCTATCCACCCTTTGAATAACATGTCACCATACGTGCGTACGTACGGCTTACCGTCTCCACGTCGTGGTGTAATTGTTATTCAATATAATATTATTTGGATGGGTATAATAATGATGTGTAACTCATGTAAATAATAAATATAACATGTTAATGATTCTGTATATATGATATACCATCCATTTATATATTATTTTAATATCAAAAGAATGATATTGTCGCTCGTGCGTACGTACGGACTACCGTCTCCACGAACGCGATGAGATTCATTCTCCATTGTATCCATTCAAGTATAATTATCATTTGATGATTTAAAAATGATGTTTAAGGACTGGATATCATTCTGGATATGAATAAGATACAAAAACCATGGCTTATGTAACAAAACATATAAAAGAAAATGAGTAAGTTAACTCCCGAAACAATGATAATTCTAAGATATTATTAACAAATCAATGTTAAAAGATCATATATGATATCATATTAATATATATGATTCTTGTATAATTTAATAACAAATATTTCACCATTATACAGGAGTTTAACCTACCCCAACCAAGGAAAAGTACAAGGTAAGGGTTATTTCACAATCTCTTCATTATCCGAGGTTGTATTATACGTAATAATCTACTGGGACCTCTTTATCATCCATATCCATGTTTCTTAGAAATGTATTTCAAATTTTTTTTTACTATTTACAAGAATATGGGTTAAAGTCATTTATACCCTTGTTTGACTTTTCATAAGAGGTTTATAAAGGAATCTTTCCGTCGTTTTCAAAACAAGGTCCTTTTTAACCTTTTCGACAGAATTGAGGTAAGAATGTTTTTTTTAACTTATACGGCGGGTGCGGTTATTTTCCGCCGTTATAAAATCGTTGAAGCTTTCCATACAAGATTATAAGAATATTTTCGAAGAAAATGTTTTATTTTATATGGATCTTAAATGATTTCAAAATAAAAGGAGATACTTCTTTAAAAAGAATTTTGATTTCATCTATGTCAACATCCTTTGATGGATTTTAAGATTATTTGAAGTTGATTTATTATGATACAAAACTTCTATATTGTATTGAAGGTTTTGTGATATGTTTGACTGTGGATGTGCTATTTTTATACCATTCATAGTTTATGGTGAAATTATTGACATTTTGTATGCTAGTTTTAATACGAATGTTTATGTTATGTTTAAACCTTTTCATATGGGAATGCATTGGACTTAATAAGTGACGGGTGGAGCCCGCTATAGCTCCTCGATGCATCGGTAGTTCTCATGAGACAAACTAGTGTCTTCGCACAAGGCCTTGACAAAATCTTATTTGTAGTCTTGGCACGAGGCCTTGACTATGTGGTTATGATAGTATGGCATTATGCATTCCAACATTATGAAAGTGGTTATTGATTTTTGCATGTGATTATTCGATTAGTAGAATATCCATGTGAATAAGTAAATGGCATTATTTCATTTTTACTTTTGCCATACTATGTTGAAGTTCAAGTTTAAAAGGCTTTTGTTTTAGTAATGCATTGCCTTAAATGTTTATTCTTATTTATGAAAGTTTCCGCTATATTGTTATCCTTACTGGGCATTTGATCTCACCCCTTTTCTATGTTTTATATTTCCCAGGATGTGAAGAAGATAGTTATGAATGACCTGCAGGGATTTTATGAGGGGTTAATAGTTTGGATTGTGGATACATTATGTTGTTGTATTAGTTTTTCATTTTATGATGTAATGTAAAACTTATGAATATATCTAGTGTTTCCAAGGCTACTAAACCAATCGGTCTTTCGAGATTTGATCTTTCTTGTGATCATGCCAATGTTATGTAATAATGCACTGACTCTGGGTAATTGGGGTCGGGGCGTTACAGTTGGTATCAGAGGAAGTTTAGTACAGACCTTGGAAGCTAGATTTAGATAAACTCTGATTAGAGCACGTAGACCTAAGATGAACATTGAGGATTAGTATAGAAGAACTTCCTAGAATTTTGGTATTGTAGAGATTTTGTGAGTTTTCCGAGCAATACATCCCTGTCTGGATACGAGCAGGTAGAGGCGGCTCTGGCACAGATGTACCTAGGGGTAAAACCCGAAAACACCGCTTTGAGCTAGACTCGAACGGGAACTGGTGCACGACAACGGGCCTTGCTGCACTCTTGGTTACGACACTCCCGGGGGATATGCTTAGGATAACTCTCATTTTCTTTACAAATAATTTTGAAGGGTTTATGAGTATATACTTCCTTAAAGAAAACATTCTTATGATTATGGATTATATCCATTTATAGTTCAATTTATGTTAAGTGTTTTATAAGTATGGGATTATGTATTTTGATTCATAAACTGATCTAGTTTATGCCATTGTTTAGAAATGGCGCCCAGTAGAAGGAATGAGAACTCCGGAAATGCACATGATCCAAAGAGAAGGAAGGATCATATCTTTCATGGTCTTAAGCTAGAATTTATAAGAGAAATAGTCTCCCATGTATTATCATCATATGAAGAAATAATATCATGTATTGATAAGATAAGTAAAGAGATTACTGAGTCCTATGGATTTGAAGGGAAGCAAGAGAAGAAAAGGATAGAAGAGAGAAAGATGGATAAAGGGAAGAGGGAAAAGAAGAATTTTCCCATATGTGGTAACTGTGGAAAGAAACACCCTGGAACTTGCCTGAAAGGAATGGGAGTTTGTTATAAGTGTGGAGGAAAAGGGCACAAAGTACGTGACTGCAAGGGTAAGAAAATGGTTTCAAATGTACAATGCTTCATTTGCAAGGATTTTGGACACTACGCGAACCTATGTCCCAGTCATCAGACTATGACGCAAATGATGCTATTGGATAATAATCAAGTTATGATACTACCACAGATGAAGAGGAATGATTAGAGTTCTTATGTTGATTATGTCAATTGAGTGTTGTATCAACAATGTACTTGTTATAATAATTATGGAGTATATAAGGATTGTACTGCAGTACTATTTCATTAAGGACTTGAGATTGTGTGGAACAAAGAAAAGTGACTCAATAGCAGGATAAATTTTTGGAAAATATATGGTTGAGAGAATGATAAACCATAATATAGTTCTGATACCGAGGTAGTGATTTTCGAATAATACATGATTATTTTGGAAAAAAATATATTAGATATTCTTGACTACCTTGGAACTGATTAATGATTTGTATATTCCATCATTGTTGGGGTTTAAAACATTTTTGGATTGATGAAGTATATCCGGCATTCTATATGGAATAAGGGAGCATGAATGTAATCAATAAGGAATATGGTAATACATGATGAAGGAATTCATATGCTATTACGGGGTAAAAAGGATCTATATTATGTTTATCTTCCTTATAAATTTTAGACTGTGAGTTTGGACAGAAGTGTTTTGGATAGTTCTAGTTTGGATTATTTTGGTTTGCCATAAAAGGACAACCCGGAGGTCGGGCGGCAACCCGTCGCGTCCGGCAAGGCTGCGAGACTTGAACCCGCAACCGAAGGGCGACAAGGGTGTATCACCTACCACTGGACCATGAGATGTCCTCGATTAAATAATGTAGTTTTTATTAAAAGATCATGTAGATGAATTATAAATTCGTTTATTTTGGAACCCTATATAAATAGTGTAAATAGAATTTTTTACATTCTATTATCTTTTATAGTGAAAGATGAGTTTATGGTAGAAATTTATTAATGGATAAAACTCTAATTATAAAGTAAGTATATCTCCTTATGATCTTAGCCAATCTCATAAATAAATTCCTCAACATTAATAATAGAAACTTAGAACAAAAATGTTTCCCTAGATGGTACCTTAAATCATCACTAATTTATGGCTTTGGGATCGTTGGCCTTTTCATAGCCATGTTCTCTACCACTCTCCATCAGATAATTGATGGTTAGATTTCTCCTCCATATCCATATTTTCCTACATGGAACCCTAGTATGTGTTATTTTCGGTAATCTTCATACTTTCCACTCTTTATTTTAAATAGAGGCCTCATTAATTCATTTTTCGATGTGGGATTTCAACTAAGAAATTTTGAAACGTAATAAATGTGTTATCCTAATACCCTATGTTTTGTTGAACCGATGGTATTTCAAATCATCATAGATTGATGAGTTTAAGGACCTCAATTTTATACTTGTTTGTGATTGATGACCTCAGTCACTACCTATAAATATTTACGTTTTCCTCTAATTATATGTCTCTAATTGCCACCAATTTTCTCCTAATCGAGATCATAATTTGGTGGTGACCCTTTCATTTCACTTTTCCTCATATTAAGAATAAATTTTAGTAACCCAATTTCCGATGTGGTTTTTCCCACAAATATATTTTCTATTTTCAACCTTTTATTTTCGAAGAACAATTTCAAATTGCGAGGACGCAATTTATTGAAGGAGGGGAGAATGTAACACCCCAAGATTTCATAGTGTGTTATTTCTTCAAAATAATTCAATAACTTGCACTACACGCAACACTGAGTTCAATCACACCATGACTTAAAAAAAAAGCCATTCAAAAGAGGTTATGAATAGTATTATCTAAATTTTAAACTTTATATAATCGTTATAATTTTAGAATCCATATTATGAGTTTCTTAGATATAATGCAAGAACAAATTCATTTTCAGTATTGCACTTTTATCAACTTTTAATAGTGAACCCTTTTTAAATACAATACTTTAAACTTTTTGACTAAATGGGGACATCAAAAATTTAAAATGAAACATCCCAAGCTTCCACGGTACACTTTCTTTGAATAATACAGTAGCGTGTGTTGTACGCAACCTTGAGTTTTAACACACACCACAACCAATCAAACTAGCCGTTATGAATAGTAATAACTAATTTTTGAAATTATATATATTTTATTTTTAAAAATGGACTTCATTTTTGGATTCAGAATATCAAAATTAGCCTAGGGTGAAATTTTGGTTCTTTTCGGATAACTTTTATATTTTGATGAATAGTGAAAATTACTAAATTTTAATTAAAAACAACTTTTTTAATCAAAATAATTAATATTGATAAATTATGAATTTGAGTGGTTTTAAAGTATATTTAGAATATATTTTTACCGTTTAATATAATGTTGGTCATTGGACATAATTTTACAATTAAACCGAACATAAAAAAGTGTCAATCTTTTGATAGTTATTACCTCTTAAAAACACGCTTTTTGTTTTGACAGCGGGAATTAATTTTAAATTAATTTCTGCCACTTCTGTGTTTTGAATTTAGAAAAATGGATTCCATATTTGGAATCAGGATGTCTAAATTGTGTAAAAAGGTAACTTTTATTTTTAGACATTTTGAATAATTACTGTGGTAAATATTTTATTTACCATGGTTAAGGGTAAATCCGGTAAATAAGGGTTAAAAAATAATTTTATAATAATAATAAATTACCCTAAAACGTGTCCTAACCTTATTGGAGGACACATACCCGACCATGAGCATCCTTGGGTCAATTTGAGGACCCCTTGGAGCCACTTGTATGTGGTAGGGACACTTTATATTAATAAAGTTAAAATAAAAATAAAAATGGCATAAGCTTACATCTTTTAGAAGAACAATTTTTACATAGGGTTATACATGTCAGATTTTAGATTATAAATATTCATTAGAAAGCTAAAAGGATTTACTACATAATGATATTTTATTTATAATTTTTAGACATTAAATAATTTATTTTATTTATGACACAATGATGATGCAGTAATTACTATAATAGTGAAAAATTAAACTAATTGATATTATAAATACCCAAAAAAATATAATATGAAACTTTTAATGAATTAAAATAATTTTCTAGGATAATATGATATATTAGGATTGATTTAATTGACTTTGTTCGAAGTAATCAATCTGTTATGAGTTTCACAAAAATCAACTATTGAATAGTGTCAAAATTGACATAAAAGAGTTCTTAAAACAAATATTATATTATTAATTGATATTAAATTCTTAAAAATCTAAGGTTCTGCCAAGAGACTTATATAATGATAGGTTCATCATTAATGGACCACTTGGGGGTCTCTTGGATGTATATAGTATGTTTATTAACCATATTATATAAAAATACAAAGAGACATTGTAAAAGTGAAACTAATTAACTTAGAGTTAATACTTAAAGATAAGGTTAATATAAGTACCCAAACCTGTCTAAATTGTATTGGATGAGTGTTTTTCGACCTATCCCCACCTTAACCTTTGAATAATCAACTTTGGAGCCATTATAAACCGAATATAAATTTATTATAAATTAATATTTCTAGCTTTTCCAAAGGTGCCCCTCACCCCTCTTATAAAAGGGCACTCCTCCTTCTCATCTCTTCACACCTCTAAAGCCTTTTGGTTCGGCCAAAATCTGCCCAAATACTCTCCCAACATCCCTCTCTACAACCTAGATGCCTTAGTTTGATCAGAAAGCCAACCTAAGGAGCCCATTTTATCAAATCAAAAGGAAGAACCCGAAGAAGAGGTAATGATTTCACCACCCTTTTCTAAGTTCATTTCTTCTTCCACTTCTTCTTCCTTTGTTCTTACCATTCTAAAATAATAACTCCAGTATCTCACATATACTGTGATGTTATTATAAGTATGGTACAATCATATTCAGTATTCTATCCACCCTTTGAATAACATGTCACCATACGTGCGTACGTACGGCTTACCGTCTCCACGTCGTGGTGTAATTGTTATTCAATATAATTTTATTTGGATGGGTATAATAATGATGTGTAACTCATATAAATAATAAATATAACATGTTAATGATTCTGTATATATGATATACCATCCATTTATATATTATTTTAATATCAAAAGAATGATATTGTCGCTCGTGCGTACGTACGGACTACCGTTTCCACGAACGCGATGAGATTCATTCTCCATCGTATCCATTCAAGTATAATTATCATTTGATGATTTAAAAATAATGTTTAAGGACTGGATATCATTCTGGATATGAATAAGATACAACAACCATGGCTTATGTAACAAAACATATAAAAGAAAATGAGTAAGTTAACTCCCGAAACAATGATAATTCTAAGATATTATTAACAAATCAATGTTAAAAGATCATATATGATATCATATTAATATATATGATTCTTGTATAATTTAATAACAACTATTTCACCATTATACAGGAGGTTAACCTACCCCAACCAAGGAAAAGTACAAGGTAAGGGTTATTTCACAATCTCTTCATTATCCGAGGTTGTATTATACGTAATAATCTACTGGGACCTCTTTATCATCCACATCCATGTTTCTTCGAAATGTATATCAAATTTTTTTTACTATTTACAAGAATATGGGTTAAAGTAATTTATACCCTTGTTTGACTTTTTATAAGAGGTTTATAAAGTAATCTTTCCGTCGTTTTCAAAACAAGGTCCTTTTTAACCTTTTCGACAGAATTGAGGTAAGAATGTTTTTTTAACTTATACGGCGGGTGCGGTTATTTTCCGCCGTTATAAAATCGTCGAAGCTTTCCATACAAGCTTATAAGAATATTTTCGAAGAAAAGGTTTTATTTTATATGGATCTTAAATGATTTCAAAATAAAAGGAGATACTTCTTTAAAAAGAATTTTGATTTCATCTATGTCAACATCCTTTGATGGATTTTAAGATTATTTGAAGTTGATTTATTATGATACAAAACTTCTATATTGTATTGAAGGTTTTGTGATATGTTTGACTGTGTATGTGCTATTTTTATACCATTCATAGTTTATGGTGAAATTATTGACATTTCGTATGCTAGTTTTAATACGAATGTTTATGTTATGTTTAAACCTTTTCATATGGGAATGCATTGGACTTAATAAGTGACGGGTGGAGCCCGCTATAGCTCCTCGATGCATCGGTAGGTCTCATGAGACAAACTAGTGTCTTGGCACAAGGCCTTGACAAAATCTTATTTGTAGTCTTGGCACGAGGCCTTGACTATGTGGTTATGATAGTCTGGCATTATGCATTCCAACATTATGAAAGTGGTTATTGATTTTTTCATGTGATTATTCGATTAGTAGAATATCCATGTGAATAAGTAAATGGCATTATTTCATTTTTACTTTTGCCATACTATGTTGAAGTTCAAGTTTAAAAGAATTTTGTTTTAGTAATGCATTGCCTTAAATGTTTATTCTTATTTATGAAAGTTTCCACTATATTGTTATCCTTACTGGGAATTTGAGCTCACCCCTTTTCTATGTTTTATTTTTCCCAGGATGTGAAGAAGTAAGTTATGAATGACCTGCAGGGATTTTATGAGGGGTTAATAGTGTGGATTTTGGATACATTATGTTTTTGTATTAGTTTTTAATTTTATGATGTAATGTAAAACTTATGAATATATCTAGTGTTTCCAAGGCTACTAAACCAATCGGTCTTTCGAGATTTGATCTTTCTTGTGATCATGCCAATGTTATGTAATAATGCACCGACTCTGGGTAACTGGGGTCGGGGCGTTACATGAGTCATCCATGTGATGGTATGTATTCAGAAACTAGTTGTTCACATTTAATGGTTGACCCCCCCCAGTAATTTCTACTGCTCATGGTGGAGTACTTTAATGACTCGAAATTGCCCTGCCCGTCTTGACATTAGCATTCATGGGAATAATTGATGATACGAGATAAAAATGAGTACCAAATCTATCGATTGGAAAGATATTCATAAAATCATCTGGTCAGATATTTATCACGTATTTTCCTTGTCTATCATAGCGTTTACATATGCCTCCAATCAAATTTCATTATGTTCGGATAGTTGAAACATACAAATATCTTCAACAGCCTTTAGATCAAAATTCAGGTACTTGAAGGCCCAGTAAGATTTCTTCTCTAACTCAACCATAATATGGATTGGATTTACATAGATGAGGTAGAAGGGTGACATCCCCAGTGGTGTTTTGAAGGCATTCCTATATGCCCACAAAGCGTCGTCGAGCTTCTTTGACGAGTCATTTCATGAAGTGTTCGCCATTTTCTCCAGAATTTGCATGACCTTGCGGTTGAAGAGCTCCACGTGTCCACAAGACTAGAGATTATATGGCATCCCCATATTTTGATTCACTCCATAAATCGATAGTACCCCATTCATCAATGTATTGTTGACGTGGTTCCCTCTTTCCCTGATTAGTACTTGGGGAATAGTAAACCTGCTAAAAATGTGTTTCTTTAAAAAGACCATGACTACCATGGTCATATCATTTTTTGTAGCATTGGCTTCTACCCAAATTGAGACGTATTCGATGTAGACCAAGATATATGTGTTCTAGAAAGATGGGGAAATGGCCCCAAGAAGTCGATCCCTTGGACATCTAATATCTCAACTTCTTGGATGAGATGCAGTGAATCTCAGCTCAACGTACCACATTACCTATTCATTGGCATTAGTCGCAATGGGAAACAAAGGATTTGGATTCTCCATGAATCACATGTTAGAAAAATCTAGATTGTAGTACAATTTATATAGAATTTTTTACCCATGATGTCCCCCAACAGGTGAGGAGTGACCTAATTCCATGAATCCATCAACTCGGGTTTCTAGGAAACAACATCAGCTAACCCCATCCCCATAGGTTCAGAAAAATAGAGGATATTCCCTGAAGTAACTCTTAACATCATAGAGAAACCTCTTCCTCTACTAGATGGAGAGGTCGGGGTGGATAGATACTGTAACAAAAAAATTATCAATATCATCATACCAGGGCCATGATGATTTTTGCGAATGAAATGTGTGGCTCATCAGGGAAATCATCCTTAATCTCTCAATCTACCTCCTTCTACCAATGTGGAAGCTCCAAGAGGAGAGAAGATCATAAAAACATCCTCACTCCACTTTAGGTCTCGGTTTTCTAGATCAAATTATTGTAGGAGGAGTACCAATCAGATCATCCATGGCTTCTCATCAATCTTGTTCAGTATGTACATGTGTGAGTCATTGTTAGTATAAACAACAACTTTATATAGAAGTTAGTAAAAAGGGAACCTGTCAAAAGTGAAAACTAAATCCAGTATCTTCTTCTACATGGTAGTTTAGTTCAATTGTGACTCGTTGAACGCCCTACTGGAATAATAGATGTATCAGAGAATTCAGTCAATCCATTGGTCCAAGACTGCTCCTACTGCATAGCTGCTAGAATCACACATCACATCAAATTCATCTTCCGAATTTGGAGAAATCATCACCGGAGATTCAACTAGGTGCATCTTCAGGTGGTCAAAAGATTTGGTTCATAGATCATCAAACTCAAAAATATAATCCTTGGTCTGACGGATGGTGAGGGGATGATCAATCTTTGAGATGTCGTGGACAAACTCCATGTAGAAACTTTCATGTCCTAGGAAGCTGTGGATGGCCCTGATAGAAGTCAGAATAAGAAGTCCTGAAATGACTTCTATCATTACCAGGTCCACCTCTACCCCCTTTACTGATATTCTGTAGCTAAGGATAATTACACACTACACCATGAAGTAACACATTTCCCATTTCAGAACCAGGTTGGTGTTTTCACATCATTCCAGTATCAGCTCCAAGTGTAACAAGAAAGTGGTGAATGATTTTCCGTAAATGAAAAATTCATCCTTAAAAACCTATAATATCTATTCCTTCATGTCATGGACGATAGCCATCATGATTCACTAGATGTTTGTGGAACAATTCCACATTACAAATGACATCCTATGTTATTCAATCATACTATAGGAGAAATTAAATGTGCACTTCTCTTGATACTTTGGGGCAATGGAAATATGATTGTAGTCAAAATATCTATTGAGGAAGAAGTAAAACTCATGCACCACTAAACACTCTAGAATCTAATACATGAAGGGAAGGTGAAATTTATCCTTCCTCATGGCGTCATTAAGCAATATATAGTCTATAATTACTCTACATCTCGTGATAGTGCGTGATGGTATGTGCTTGTACATATCATTTGATATCATAGTGATAACCAACATTTTGGGTACCACTTGAAATGGACTCACCAACAGACTATCTGAGTGGATTATATGATTCTTTTATCTTTAAACATGATTACCTCCTTCTTCAAGACATCCATTCTGGTGGGGTTCAGGTGTCGTTGTGGTTGCTGAGATGGCTTCACTTCTTCTTTGAGTACCACCTTGTTGCTAAAAATGGTAGGCTTAATGCCATTCATGTATGAAACTATCCCCCCAATATCCTTCTTATAACCATTAAAAATCATTTACCACACCAGAATGTCGATAATAACATAACACTGTAAGTAGTGGCCACCCTGGCCTTCTAGGAATTGACGGTCCTCTCGTACTTCATCAACAGGAATGTCTGAAAAACCCATTTCATCTAATGGGAGAGAACATACCATATCTTCTACATTTTTGATTACTTGGTCATCCACAATGGTCACTACCTATCAACCATCATGATCTAATAATTATGATTTCCTGATGGCTTTTAGGACATATTACTAGACTCTTTCATCTCTTACTCTGAAAATCAACTCCCCTTGCTGTATGTCTATCAATAACATCCATGTGGCCATGAATGGCCTTCCCATAATGAGATGATCCTCTTGGTATTTCTCCATGTTGAGGATGATGAAAATTATTGTGGGCATTATCCACCCCACCTTTTTCTAAACACCCTCCTGTAGGCCCTTTGTATATTGTTTGGATTGTCCGGCTAGCTGAAGGGCTACTCTGGTAGACTTCTGGTTGTTGAGCACTAGTTTCTTAAAAACACTGAAGGGAATGAGGTTCATGATGACCCATAAGTCATAGAGGGCCTTCCCAATATCATATGGTCCTATAGATCATGGGATTGGGAAGCTATTAAGATCATGGAGTTTGGGAGGAATCAAATTGGGTATGACCGCTGAGTAATCCTTGGTCAGTGCAATAGTGCCCTGATCATCAATCATTCATTTATTGGAGAGGATATTCTTTATGAATTTTTCATACATGTGCATCTGCATTAGTGACTCTGAAAATAAAATGTTAATGTGCAGATTCCTAAACACTTCCATGAACAGGTTGAACTAGTTGCCCAGCTTTCTCTATTTAATACTATCGAGGATGGGTATGGATGACTCAAAAGGTTTTACAGCCTCCATTAATTTACCACATAGATCATCCTCTGGTTGGCCTTTGGAAGTAGTGTGGCCTATAATTTGTCCTTCATTATCAGTACTGGTGTAGGAACACCTGGCTAGGTCAGTTCCTTCTGTTGTAGCTCCTTTCCACATGGTACTCTAATGTCATGGGCCTCCTCCCTCGGGTTCTTCTCAGTATTACCAAGTAGTGTACCAGGATTCCTCCCTGAGGTTTGGTTTCCCTACATTCCATTTTGGTTCTCCAGACATAGAATAGAAGCCTTTTATTCTATAATATGATCTATTAATTAGATATAAACTTTTTTGTGATATCTTCTAACCTTGAGGTGTTCAACTGCTGAGGTTGTTGTGCAGATGGTGGAGGTGGTGGCTGCCAGGACAGCTATGAGCCACATTTTTTATACCCTTAATTCCAGAATGAGCCCTATTGGGGATTATGTTTCCTTTGGTATTGGCTCAAATATTAGGTATGACTATAGTTGGGAAGTCCCTGGGGCTATGGATTCTATTACTACGGGCCCCACCTGTGTTCTGGAGATCCCGCCATGTCAGGTTCTGGTACTGGTTCGACCCTCAGTTATGAGAAGCATATCTCACCTCACTTGTTGAAGGTCAGAATATAGAAATCAGGCATTTTCCCACGATGTGGTTGTCACCAAATTCATTGTATGCTGGTTGGTTCAACGCTTGCACTTGTGATGTGTTCTCCAGAATTAACAGTTCGATATTTTTTGAAACAACATCGAACTGAGCATCAAGCATAGTATTGGAATCGATATTATGCATACCTTCTTTTTGGGTTCCCCAAAATAAATTCCACTGGAATATATTGGCATAAATGGCTTCCAGTAGATCAAAAAGATCTTCTAGGAAATTCCTCATAATTGTAGCTCCAGCAGAAGCACCCCCCACATTCTTTTTGTTCATCGTTAGTCCTTCGTAGAAGGTCTATAACTGCATCAATATAGGGAGTATGGAGTGTGGGAATTTTCACAACAACTCTTTGAGATGATCCCATGAATCAAACAACAACTCTGAGTCTTGTTTCTGGATGTTTTGTATTTTGTTCCGCAAGCTCACCATCTTCGATGATGGGAAATATTTGGACAGGAACACCTAGGCTAGCTCTTCACAGGTGGGGATGGAATGTTATAGAAAATATGTTGACCAGTCCTACACCTTATCCCTTAGGTATAATGGGAAATGGTGAATACAAATGGAATCCTCAGACACTCCGCTGTAGCATAACGGGTCATAGATCTCATGGAAATCGGAGAGATTGGTGTTTGGGTCGTCACGGTGAAGGCTACTGAACTGAACAATGTTTTGGATCAACCGCATGGTAGTATGCTTGATTTTGAAATGTTGGTCCTAAACTGGCAGATGGAAGATGCCCATGTAAGATCAATGAATAGATGGAATGATGTACTCCATGAGAGCATGGCATGGTGGTGGCTGCTAATGGAGTGGAGTCAGCATATACTGATGCTCTCAAGGGGTGATGTACAGACATTGAAATATCTGTTGCTGCTGTTGGGGCTAGCCTTACTGCAGACTGGGTTGCATTGGCAGCCTCTGGTAGTTCCTCATGACAAACTCCATTAATCCTCCTTGTGGGGGTATCTCTGGAAAGCCTCTAGTGGTTTGCTACTGATCCTGGAACAGGTGATCTGTTGTAACGTCAATGGCCAGCTCACCCTTCTCCATGTTCACCATGGGGGTGATTTATTTTTGTTCTCATCCACTAGATTCTGTCGATGTGTCTACATTTTCAATTCAATTTACAGGTCAATCGGAAGAATGATCGATGACTCACCACTCCTGGACCATGTCAGGCATCTTCTCATGTATCTTGTTATCATACACATGCACAAAACAAAACACAAGACTAAAAGGAAAAAATAAAAATAAATATAAATTAGGTTACAAAATAGAATTTTTAAAATTTTCATTTTTATTTTCACCAAATTAATTAAAACATAATTAAACAGAACAGTCAAACCGAAATACTCCCTAGAAATGACACAAAAATATGGTCTATCGTTTCCCTGAAGTTATGTTATTGGTGTCCAAAATTGATATTACCCACTCCTATGACAGAATTGAATAAATGTGGGGTTTATCCCTTGGGAACTAAATGAGTGCATGACATCGATTATGTTTGAAATTAACATAGTATAAGAAGATAAATTTAGAGTTGGATTTTTTTAAAATACAACAACTGTTTTATATACTAAAATAAATGCTAATGTTAAATGATAAAGAAATAAATAGTGGGTTTTAATGTGGTTGAAATAAAAATGATCATGTTGGGCATACTATGATTTTGGAAGTTATACAAACTTCTTATAATGTTTTGTTCTTCTTAATAACCCTACAAAATGGGTTTCAATTGTGACAAGGTTCCCTTTTTCTGGAAAACTATGTTCAGAACAGATGAAAGTTACTCCACGGTGTGGTAGTGAGTATTTCATAATTCATTATTTAGATTAGTCCATTTATTAGTCGATGAACAATTCCAATGGTCATGAAGGTATTCACCATTATTCTTCTTTTGAGTCCCTGAAAATTATTCTGTTGGTCTAGCTAACAATTTTCAATGATAAAGACAATTGATCGAATAATAATATGAAAGATTAAAAAAAACATAAAATAAAAATTAATCCAAATTTTAACACTTGTTCATCACCCTCATCCCAGACACAAAGTGTGTGTACTTACACATTGATGAGGTGATAACAATAGAACCCTCGATACCTAATGTGGTCATCGAAGAAACTCTAGGGATCATTTGGTAGAATGGTGGATCCACAGAGTAGTGTAGAAATGGTGGCATGACATTAGAAATTACCCCCTTTTATTATTGAACAATGATACCTAAAATCGAAGCACAAAACCTCTTTTTACATTAAACAAAATTAAATGCCGTGTATTGACTGTAGATGCCATGTAGTTTTGTCAACACAATTTTGTTGAAATATATCTTTGGTAGGTGGCCAGCTGTGCCCCCTTTACTTTCGTGGTGATGATGGTCAGTTGGTGAAAGATACATGGAGTGTGGAACCACCTCACATGGAATACAGTCTCTATAAAATTCCACCAACCGCATCTAGAATCCAATACATTTCCTGTAGGAATGTCAAACACAGTGTGTTGTCTCTGTTCTAGTGACTTGGGTGTTTTCTCATCCGGGTGATCTATGTTTCAGTCTGAATGTATAGGGCTTGTTGTTATGTACACATTGTGTAGTTTGAAATTTCTCATCATATTTCCCCTGATTTTTGTGTTTGTCTAGAAAAAACCAAAAAATAATTAAGATAACCAAAATCAATGTATTTTTCTACTAGTCAATAGGTATTTTCTAAAAACATGTTCTGATATTCAATACTATACATGGAAATGTATACATAAATAAGGTGTACCAATATGTGATTAATTCATTAATTTCAAGAAGAGGAAATATTTTTTTTTGAGGAAATATAAATCTTTTCAAAAAAAAAATAAAAAATCAGCTCTAGGGAAATCAACACAATCCAATTAACATTTTCTCTTTCTATCATCTATTTTCCCAAGTTAAACCCAATTTTCTCAACATCTTGAACACATTACGGGTACATGTCCCTTATTTTAAAAAACTACCTTTACATTAATTAAGATTTCTAAGCCTTCATCACCATGAATGAAAACATTTTCATTCCATAATGAAAATTTTATACTTAAAATATATAAGTATTTCTTAATTCAAATAAACTAATATTTTTAATTCCATGACATATAAACATCAATCATCCAGTATTATTAATAAAATATTTATTGGGATTCATCATCGTATCCCATAATGAACGATTCTATGAATATTAAATATTAACCATGTATTATAGTGCATTAACCTCAATTCAGTATTGTTTTATATGCCTAATATAAAAAATAAAGGAAGAATTTCTCGTACTAGTCACATGTAATTTCTATTGTCCTTATAATCATCAGTATAACCCATACTCATGGACCATTATGATTATATTCATTTCATTTCCTCTTAGGAATATTATATTCATCATGCACATACATTCCATATCAAAAATATATATCATTATAACAGTTCTTTCTTGTTATCACTCTTGAATGAAACCATAAATAATTCGGTGAGAAACACATATTAAATTATAAAACAAAAAAATTATTTAAAATACTTATAAAATGTATTGATAATAAAACAAAGATCATAAATATATGAATACTTATTTTTATTTTGTTATTCATAATTATATTATATTTATATATTTATTGATGAGGTATAAATAGTTTTTGATTTCCCAAATCATATTCGCTAGGAGTGTCAAATGAGTTGTGTATAATGGATTTTTCTGTACAATGTTATGCCCGAGTCAGGACCAATGAACCTTGTATGATTTGTTTCTATTAATTACATATATTCCAGAAACATGTTTGTTTGTGGTATCCTATTAGTGATTTATATTTATGAAAGCACTCTCTAGATACATTATGAATACTTGAGGACATTTTCATATTATTTTCCTTATTCATAGATATAAACTTATTGAAATACAATGAAATATCCATAAACAATATCCCTAGTGATCTCAATAATGTTTTATCATCCTAGTTTCGAATGGTTTAATAAAATTTCACTCTGATACCAAAAATAACATCCCAGAAAAATTGTGCATTTAAATTACATCATTTTTTGGAATACAAAATTCATTACAAAAATTGATTCTTAATGACTATATTAATTTTCTGCCTTTTGAAACATGGAAAAAATATTATTACTCAGTGAAACATATTCAATGCGTCCATCAAATATCACCCCATTAGTAATTATACTAAAAACATTTATTCATAACACATATAATGAAAATATAATAAAACTGTATTATTAGAATCTTAGTAAGTGTAATTAAAGGAAAAACATAAGTATACGATGAATATTATATTATATATATAAGGTAATAATATTTTAACATCTTACCTTGTATATCAAAGACTGTAATCACGAGACATGGAATAAATATTGGTAGTTTATAAGATATGAATTATATGATATTTATAAACCTAATCAATGTGAGAATATCATTGGAATAAAACATAGTCTTATGGAAAACCCATAAACAAATAATATATCTCCATATAAGTGAATGAAGATTTAAAAAAAATCATGGAACATCATGGGGCCGAAACAAACTTGGCAAGACAAACCAACATCCCCAGTCATAGTTCATTCCAAGTATGGGATTGGGTTTTCCCATCATCCCAATGTGGATAGGGTTTCCCCATCTCCCTATATTACATCAGGTATCCCCATTATTCCATAATGGATTGGGATTTATCATCATTACGTATTGGATCAATCCCTTTAACATGATTACCATAATTATCTCCTAGGTTATACATAGTTACCTAATGTATTAGAGGGAGATATAGTTCCCACCCATCATATAATGATATGATACATATTCTATCCAAAAAACATTCTTCATATCTTCACCTAAATAATAAATGGGTGTCATAGATACCATATCAAAACCCATGAAATTAATTGGTTATCGTATACATTAAATAAAATAATAAACTATGGAAAATAGATAGGGTTCTTTGTAATTTAATCTTAGTATAAAAAGTGTATTGAAGTGGGTTTCATTAGAATTAATCATGGTATAACTAGTTAAAAAGAAATAGGTTTCATAAACAACAACCCATAAAAATATAACCACTTATGTAAATAATATGAATCATGTCCAATGATCATATTCCTAGGAAATCGTAACTGTAACCATGGATTTCATCCTATATAGAGAAGAATTTTGAAATATATATTGGAAAAACAATTATTATAATATTTAACATTTTCATTATCTTTTTCATTCAATAAGAATTGAAAAAATATCATGAAATGTAATTTAAAAAATTTATTGAGTAATATATATTTTCCTATTTGAAAAATTCTCTTCAAAATATAAAGCATTTTGAAATCCATTTTTCCATAAAATATAAAAATGTAAATTGAAAATCATTTTCAAAAAATTTCTATTTTAATGATTATAAAAGAATATTTTAGATAATTGTGAAAAAAATATTACATGAAAACTAATAAAAGAATCTTGGAAATAATAATTTAACCAATATACAATTAAATCAAATAACATAATCATAAAAATTATATTGAAAAACATTTTCATGAAAAACATATAAAATTACCACAAAAATCATTAATTAATCGTTTTCCCTTGAGAACATATAAAATATTTATTCAAATCATTTTGAATGCCTTTTTCAATGAAATCATTTAAAATTAGGTTGGAAATAATTTTGAAATTATTTTTCCATGATAATATATAATAGAATATTGAAAATAATATTTAAAAATGTCTTCCGTGAAAATATTTTGAAAACTTATAAATGAATATTTTTAATCATTGAATTCTTTTTCATTGAAAACAACCATTTAGAAAAATATAATTGGATTTCTTTTAAAATCATTTAATACCCTTTTGAAACACTACTATTTTTATGAAATAATATCTTAAGAAATAAAATTTAGAAGAAGAAAAATAATAGAATATTTGGGAAAATTGTTTTTTTCTACAACATTGTAATCTTAAAAAAGGAATCATCAACGAAATTGACATCATGATGACAGTTAAGTTAGTTAATTCAAATCATTCCATTTGTAAAATAAAATTATCTTAATGTAACATAATCATATAATTCCTAGAAGAATCCTCTCAAAAATAAGAAAAAATTTAATAAAAGGGTAAAATAAAATTTAAACATCACATGATAATATTAACAAATTTTTGATATCTTTTTTAGAGAACACAAATTTTAAAGAACTCATTTTACTAATAGAAACGAGAAAGAATATCATATTTTAATAAAAACATCTTATAAAATATCATAAGTACTAAAGAGTGAAGAATTATAAAATTAATTTGATATAAAAATAATATGAATAAGTTAATAAAACTCATGATTTTTCATGATATATATAAAATAATATTTCATCAATGGAAGAAGAATCATAAATATTGTTCATAAACAATAAGAATGAAGATATAAAACATTACAAATTTGGTAATATAAAATTATAATAAAATAGAAAGAATAAAATATCATAAATCCTTAAATATCATGAAAATAAGAGGACACATTATATTACATTTCAAAAAAATTTATGTACATATCATCGAAAAATATACATGCATAATGCGACATGTGTCTCAAAGACTGAAAATTCAGAATAAATTACCTTATTTATTTGGTATTTTTTGAAGGATAACACCCATAAAAGAAAAATATTCAAATGGATATGTAAATAACAATAAATTTAAGTAAAATGACCATATAATCTATTTGTGGGATGTATACACATAATATAAATTAAAGTAGTAGTGAATAAGGCATATATCTCACAGAAATAAAAATTGAGATCAAATTCCCTTACCGTAAGTTTGGAATTTCATCGTACACATTAAAAAATAATGAATAATAAATATATATTTTTAAATATTTTAAATGTTTTATTTTTTATGTAATACCATATATTATTTGTTTATGAATTAATATTACAGGTTTATTAACAACACCATGTTAATGTAACATTTTGGGTAATAAACGCTTTATTTTTTATGTGTTTTGACTTCTTATTCTTAATAATAGTACATATATCATGATGTAACTATTTACATAATGTAAAAAATGGATATAAATATCATATATATTAATTATATATCTATATATGAGAATCTATTTAAGACATAATTTTTTAATGGAATACACCATTAATGGAGAGGGTTGGTTGTCGGTACTCTTGAACATTGTTTTTTATGTATTATCATATTGATAGAAACAAAGTAAATGATATATATAGACACATTTATATATTAATATTAAATTACCATTATTATTTTATATATAACACATATTATCAATAAACACAAATTTAATATATTTCATGTAATGTTTTAACGGATCTTATCGCTTTGAGGAGGAGGTATTCCAAACTTCCCCAAATGATATTTATGTATATGTAAAAATGGATTTAATGAAGTTACACATTGTATAATAATTCTAGAATCATAAAAAATTTAAATTATTATATAAAACATAAAAATATATAATTTTTATCATCATTAGAACCAGCGAATTGTGATAAAGTATAAATGAAGAACATCCATTTGATAAGTTGTAGTTCACCATACAAAATAAAAGTAAGTTTGATACCCTTTAGAAGGAAGTGTGTGTATGTGAAGGAAGAAATATTAAATTAATACCATCTATGTTTATTTGTGATACTACTTTTATTATATAAGAATGGAATTATAATAATGGTGGTGTTAGATAAAGAATGTAAAATTAATGACCCTGAGGAAGGATGTTACGTATTCAATGTGGAACACCTTTTGCTCCACACCAAAACAAATTCCGTGGTTTTATTTCTTCACCAAGGGAGGATTATTTGAGTAATGAATGGATTTTGGGACACTATTCTTTTAAAAACATTCTAATTTCAACTGGTTTTGGGATTTGAAAAATATATAGGGGTGAGATCCCATTTATAGTGTAGGAGGAGTGCCAATCATATAAATTCATGAAAATATAATGCCACCCCTGCCATTTATATGACAATTAGCTCCAATAATGAAGAAAATTTTAGAAAATATGGTATAATGTATAAATATTGAATTACAATGGATTTTGTACAAGTAAATATTTTATATTAGCCCTAATTCTAATAATTAGTACCTTGTTATGCTATTATTTCTTTTAATCATTGTAATAAATTTTAATTACATTGAATATTATAGTTTTATATAAAAATAAAATTATTTAAAATTATAAATTTCTATGAATCCAAATGTTGAATATGTTTTCCCAAATTTTAATCATAGAAGTGGATAAAATTAATTAAAAATAAATTTTCCAGACTAGACAACAAAGAGGGTTTTTGATGTAAAATGTTCCAAATATTTCTAAGTTTTTTTATCCAATTTCAATGTGAAATTGATTCCAATGAAGTAAATTGAATAAACTTTATTATAATTTATGTAATTAATATTTTAACTAAATAAAATCCTAATTTTACCTTATAAATAAATAATACGAACAGTTTAAAATTTAAAATCATCATTATTCTTTATTCATTAAAAAATAATCTTCTTAGAAAAATACCCCAAGAAAACCCAAATCGAATATTCATATTTAGATTTCAAAAATAATGGTTATTTTTTCAAATACAATATAATGATACCATTAAAATATAAATCATGAGTGTGAAAATTATTTTATTGAATATATGATATATTATAAACATTCATAAATTGTTGTTTGTAAAATATATTTAGTTAAAATGGTTTCTTTACATTGGTAAGTAGTTTTCTTATGAATTGAATTTATTAATTTTAAATTTCTTACTACATTAATTTTTAGCAAAAAGGGTTCATTATATTCACATTATTAGGTCATATTTTATTTACAATTTAGATCCTAATAGATAGGTGACAACAATAATAATTTTTTAACAATAATGTAAATAATATTATGTAGTTTGTTAAAACATTACCTTGTATGTAATGTAGGCAATCAAAGGAAGTCAACATTATATGTAGCACATACAAAACATTGTGATACTCGTAATGTATTCTAATCCATGTGCTAAATGTTAGGAAATATTTACATGTTATTTTGTGAAACCCAAGGAAAACAAAGTTCATTCATATAACACACGATAAATTTAGTGTTGTGTTGAACGAAAAATATAAAAAACATAAATTAATTGAAAAAAATAATTCACCAAATCTTGGTTGTAACAAAATTATTGATATATATATTTATCAAAAAATATTAATTTATATAATCACACATAAGTAGTTCAATATTCATTATATAAAATGGATGGATTGAAATAAATATTATAAATTATCAATACACTACCTCTATATGAAACATAACAAGGTGGATGATTCCTTGAGATGGAAGGACTGAAATAGCAAACACATTAGGAAGATCATAAGAGATTCTATATTTATTGATTTAAAAACGACTAATCTAGAAATTATAAGTTTATGGTAAAATTATTATCATGATCCATTCAATGTTCATTGATCTATTGAAGTGATTATTTATGTGGAAAATAAGGATAATGTTGAAATGTAATATATAATTTGAAATATAAATGAGATTGACCCTGATCCTCATGGAATGATAAAATTCAAAACAATATATATAATCTATCTAAAAATGTTCTGATGAAGGAGTTTTTATAGGAAGATCAAATTTTATTATTCTATATTCATCATGGATGTATGATGTTTTATAGTTTTATGAATGATTATTTTTGGTAGGATGGAATGAAGAGAACTATAGAATGTTTGTATCCTGTTATTTATATGTTACCAAGTTAAGTATGAGACAAAAAATTACAAAGGGTTGTTATTTCCATTACCCATACTAGAATGGTAATGGGAACCCATAACTAATGATTTTGTCGTTGGAATCCCCATAAACATCTTAAGGGATTAATGTTATATGTGTTATTATCGATTGATTTATAATTTAAAGTCACTTTATCGAAATTATAGAAGAATTATCTCTAGATCATTTCTCTAGTATATAAATTAAGGATGTGTTATGGTTTCATGGAGTACATCATTGTGTTATGTCTGGTCAGGATATGAGGTTCACCACATTGTTTTATATATGTATTCTACAATTTCTTGATACTAAGTTTGGATTCAACAATTCAAATCATCCCCATAATGACTATTTGTGTGAGTGAAAAATCCAATATTTATATGATATTCTATGATATATTTATATCTATTTCAAAGGTGTTTTAGATCAACTCATTCCTCTAGTCAAGGATCCACACAACAATAGATATATCTCAAGCATTCATATGGATTTTAAAGAATACGACCCTTGGAATTAATTTATATATCAAATGTAATGTAATAATGTTGGAGAACGAACGACAGTGGGGCTGATTATTTTATATGAAATTTTATAGACGGTCAGAGACATTTAGAAACATATGATGGTTACTAATAGTTAGAAAAAAAATTATGATGACAATCAGTGATGTGATTAAGAATTATAAATTTGTTTCAATGTGATTCTATGAATTTCAGCATAGAATATGGTTATGTGATTCATTATGAATGGGATATTTTGACCTAGGTATATCAGTTAATTTTAAATTATTGATCATATATGGATGAAATCCTATTGATTCCCTTCCACCTAAACTGACTCAAAGACATGGTGCATTCCATGTTTATCACATGATAAAGAACATACCTAACCCATCATATATAGAAAAATAAGATGTCGTACCATAAAGGAAATATACTTCCTATGCATAACAACGAATGGAGATTTTTGATTAATAAGAAAATATTATATCTACATTTTCAGGTATTGGGGTGATTAATATATGGGGATAAATTCATTTAAAGTGGGGTATAGAATAACACCCAATGTTTTTTTGAATTATTATTTTTAATCCATTATATTTCATTGATATCTTTTGTTACACAAAACAAAAATTTAACTGTGTGCTACAAAAATTGATAATTTTATATTTTCTTATACATGATATCATTTTTTAATGAAATCTTTATATATTGATAATATTATTCAAAATAGACTATTATAACCGTGAATTTAAACATTGAAATATGAATACTAATAACTACTTATAAATTATTATGTATAATGTTTTTATAAATAATACTCATATTGATAAAAAATAATTAAATTATCAATAAAGTAGTAAAAATTTTCAAAAATACTACTTTCTCTAAAAAATGTTTCACTAACCAAAATAAAATTAATTTTTGATAGTTAATGAAAATTTATTTCATAAAATAATAACAATTTTAAAATCATAATATTAAAATTATATTATGTGTAATTTATTTTCCTCTATATAAATTTTATAAATTACTATAAAAATATATATAATGAATACATATTTGATAATTACATAAAAGAGACCCTTGGATTTGTCTTCTACTCTGTTGACAGATGACCATGTCCAAGGGGTGATGGGGTTCACACCGACTCCTACCCCCTTGGCAGGGGAGGGTCTGTTGTTGCATCTTGCTGGTGATCGACCACCTTCTTTTGTCCACTTCACTATTAAAAACTTTTATCCTAATCATCTACAATATATCTATTATAGAATGTATTTTAAGATTTTTATAGATCTACAAAACATTTGATTTCAACTTCATAATTCACAGAAACATCATGTCTGATGCATCTATCTTTTTCTATGTGCTTAAAACATCAGTAGCCATCAGTGGATTACATAGATAATTTGATATTTGAATCATGTGATCTACAGTAATGATAAAAGGTTGTGTTGATTGAATCCAAACAAATTATGATTCAGTTTACATATGTTGACGACATGGTCCTTGCATGGTCGAGTACACCATGAATCTATGGTGATTCATGTTTTCTTCTCTTCAAATGGTCTTATGATTTCCATATGAGGTCGTATTTACAAAACCATTGGTGTAATGATATGATTTTTTAAATGTATACTCCCCTTTCAAAACCCTTTAATCCTTCATATGATAAGAAATCTGGTAGGATAATAACATTGTTCCGACAGATGGACTATGGTAGTATGTCAGCCAATATCATTGTGGTTTGTGTTGAAGTAGATATTTATAAGCTGCTCGCGATGTCATTAATGATTATTGTCGGTGAAAAGTTCCGCTAAAATAAATTTATCTATTCTGAGTCATGGTTTCTATCATTTTCGTTTTTATGGAAATTGGGGAAGAATATCAAGGGTTTTGGGTGTTGGTTTGGATTTTTAGGTGAATCCTTCATAAGATGGACACTATGTTAAAAATCTCCTAGATTTGGGTTATAATGAATCATCTATGTTGTTTAAAGGTTCTACCTAAAATTATGGCAGGGATACTGGTATTAGTAACTCGGTTTATTCAATGATATGTCTATAGACAATGGCGACACCTTCAAATTCGACAGACACAAATGTTTTGAACAGGCTGAGACAAGATCTAGTAGGTCCATTAGGTGAAACTAAGATTGTAGGGGATGCATATGTCAGGGAAATAGAGAATTATTATTTGGATGTTCATATTGCTAATGTTAACCATGTATTTTCAAGACAAAATGAGCATGCGAAGAGTGATGGTACTAGGGTGTGTGGCGGTCACACCCAGGATATTACTTCTTGGATAGAGGACCAATTGGTTTTGCATAATGATGTTGTTGAAAAGAAGGTCAGTTGTGATGATCAAGGTATTTAGGGGATCCAGAGGGATCATATTAGTTTGATCATCCTACATCATTAAATGATTCTTCTTTTTATGGTCCTAAGAGTATGAAGAGGTTACTTAGTCAAGGAAGGATTCAAATTGAATATATATGATGTGGTTAACCAGGACACATTACCAAATATATGGGGTTCAAATCCAATGAAAAAACCTTCTGTTCAATTAGAATATTATAGTATGTAATAACTATGGATTGATTATATATATATCCACAATACTTCTTCCAGCCAAAAGATCAAGATGACGGGGTCTGTGTGAACATGTCAACTAATTACAGTTCTAGTTTTGCTACAGGTGATAGGAATCTGAGGAAAAGGATAAATAGGACCTTGAAGGGAAGCTGTAAAGAGATGAAGGGTTACTATTTTTTTACCACATCCAATGGTGGCTTGATAAGAAAATAATTTGAATGCGAAGAAGATATATAGTGATTCCTCTTGTCAGCGTATGTCTATTTGTGTGCTTTAATATTCATTGGAATATCATTTGATCTCAGAATAAGAGGTTATAAATTGGTTCTATTACCCAATGCTACTGAATAGGAAGCCATTAAAATGATGGGGAGGTCACATTGGGTGGATTTAAATGAGGACAAATATACACAGATCAATAATAAGGATATGATTTTTCATTATCAATCAATAGTGGGAATAACATCCTTTAAGAGTAAATCTAGTCTCAAGACATATTTATCTTTTAGCTTGATGAGAAGATAATAAATAAACAAGAATATCAGGAAAACAATATATCCTTGAAATTCATTAGTTATATTAAATTTGGTATACATAAATTTTCCTTCAATGGATATGTTATTTCTTTTGGTGGTTGAATGCATGGTTTCCTTCTTTTTCTTTATCTATTTTTGAAGTAATAAAAATCTAATTTTATGTCAAAAATTATATATAATAAATATAACATGGTTATAATTATATAAATTATTGGACCATGATTATTTTAAGTAAAAAAAAGTAAAAAATCAAAAAATACAAATATAATAATTAGTTTCCTAAAACATTACGTTATAGTAGAATTTCTAATAAACTTATAACAAAATAGCATACTTAGGTCAAATTGTTTTTGAAATATATTATTATTTTTATTTAATATATTAATAATAAAAATATATTTAATATATAGTAGGTTGAAATGTGTATAAATTTGTTGATCCTTAATATAATGGAATTTCATCTCACTTTCATCATATGTGAGACACATTCCATATTCACCACATATTTATTTTATGTGGTGAATATAGAACCTAAGAGTGTATGTTATAATTCTTATACAAAAAAATATTAGGATTACATATCCACTTTTGGATTACCTATTTCATAGAGATCATGTTTAAAATTTCCCCGATGTGGTATTGCTTTTCTGCCAAATTCTTACCATTTGTCGGGATTTTCTGTGGTTATTTCCCTTATGTTAATATCTTATGTGGTAACTCTCAATAAGTATAATTAAATTTAATATCCAATTATTATTCTTTTTTTTAATGTATTAGAACAAGTTTTCTATAGTTTGGTACATAAAATCCTGAGATATTTTTAAGAAGAATAATATTTACCCCTCACCTCGGTTAAAAACACATTGTCTTCCATAACCATGTTTTATAAAAATGATTTATTTAATGATTTTATCAATAGTAAAATGATTTAACAGATATATTATTTTCTAATTTTTTCCATTTTACATATAAATTTAAAGGAATACGTATGTTTAATTTCATAGAATTCTCATTTGTATTCTACCAAAAAGTGAATGGAATAATTATTTTTAACATGTACTAAATGAATGTATGATTGCACATTCAAGACCAATAAATTATACGAATATTATTCAACTATATTACATGTTTACATTTAGGGATAAGGATAATAAAAAAAAATTATTTTTAATAAAAAATTAATTGAATATCCCATTTTCATACAAGATGTTCCACGAGATTATTTTTTCAAAATAATTATACATCAAATATTTGATCCATGGAGATAAAATATATTTTATCTGTTATATAATCCAATGATACCTTTATTAATAGTTCACAGAATGATTTATTTAAACAATAAAATGATTTTTATAAAACCTGTTTCACATCTGTGGTTTAAACCACGTATAAATTGTTCGAAAACCCACATATTTTTGTGGGTTATTCTTTGAAGAAATGATGAAATCATTATAAAAACTATAATTTTTAAATATTATATTATTTATTTAAATGGTTTTGAAACCCATATCATTTCATGAAGAATTATATGATGGTTGTTTTATGATCTTATGGCACACATTGGAACTATTTTCACTATGTGATATATTGGACCTATCTCACTTCCAATGAAAGGGGTATTGATTTATATCTCATGTGATAAATAGGATGTGAATAGTGAGTAAACCTAGTTCAGTAAAGGATTTTTTCTACTATGATGGTCTTTGGAGTAAACCATTACTACTGTGACAATTTTTTGGAGTGTTCTCATTCTTCTATGATCGCCTTTGACGTAATCCATGTCTACTATAGAAATTGTTTTCTATGATTATGTGTATTGAAAAAATCAATGTCCTTGGATAATGTTATGATATCTTGGAAATTTTTATTTTATTATATTATGATTCATATATTATTAACTTCCAAAATTAATTATGTGACTGAATATTTTGGTCATTGGTATGCAACAAATGTTTTAAAATGTTATTCTCATGTTCTCAAAATTTTATGTTCATGTTATGCTTACATATCATCCCAATTTACCCGTACAATGAATCTAATCTATCCAATAATTATTATTACTTTACCACATATATGAATAAATTTTTTACATATGATATGTATAAGAAGGTTTATTATTTTGAGAACAGAGTGGGAGATGATGTCGTTTTCTTAAGAACTAGTTTTTTATGCTATGATGTTTCCATAGGTACTATACCATTATTATCCTTGTGATTTTATTTTATTAATATTATAAATGTTCATGAAAAATGTGGTAAGAATAATTTATGATAAACTGGGGTATAATTATCACTATTTCCTATGAAAACCTTGTATTCATATAATTATTGTACATATAAATAACATCATATCACTCAACATGACCATTGATTCCACTATTCCATTAAACCCTTCCCCTAGAGGTACCCTAAGTTGGTTGAAAATAAAAAGGAAAGATAATTATTCTAAAATACCACCTCTATTAGTCCAGTTTTTGGGGACCATCATTGAGGGTATGTCATTCACACATATATGAGTAATTAACCATGGGGAATATTTAAGACTGAGAAAGAAGGTATGTCCCCCAAATAACATATGTTTTAAAGATATTTGATGAATGGTACTAATAAATATTTTGTAATTTCATTCAAATACAACAGATGTAAAATATAACTTCATCTAAAAAAAGGAAAATGATCATATGGGACTTGAAACAACATAGATCTCCAAAAACAATTGTACGAGATAGTTACATCAATTTGGACCACTATCCTATTCATATAGATATGAAATTCAATTTATAATTATTTAATATAAGAATAATACTTTTAATTTGTTGGATCATTTATGCATCCTGTCTTGGGAAGGATATATAATGCATAAAAATCATAGATAATAAATTAGTGAAAGTAACTCATCACATGTATATGAATGTTATGTTCACAACCTCTCCATGGAAGTATCAAAATTAATCACATACATATATTAGTATAATATCCCAAAAATATCGAATTAAGAACCCACAACCAGTTCACAATGGGTCAAATGATTTTCCAGAACATCATATATTCTAAGATATTCCTCTTTCTCAAATCATCCTACAAAAAACCCAATGGAATTTATAAAATATTATGAAACATGTGAATCATATCACCCATTCATCAACAATACCATCTCCATATAGTAAACAACAAGTTTTTTCGGAGACACCATAGCCAATGTTTCTTTTATTACACCTCAAACCATTACATAACAAATTAAATTTAACTATAAATATCTGTAGGATACTATATTTAGAGATACATGTGTGTGAAAATTACAAGAAGAAATTACCTCCCTCAAAAAACATATTACAAAAAAATCCACTATTCATACAAATACAGAAAACTAATAAGGGAAAAGTGGGGTGGGGGGAAGTGGGAAATGTCTTCCATTTGTTCCATCCCAACCTAGATCTTGTGGAAAACACACCACCACCCCATGTACACTATTTCTAGTCGACCAACCTACTTGGGTTGGGTTGTTTATGTAATCATGAAAAATTGGAATTTATATTTCTCAGAACAATAATAATGAAAACTTGTTATCCTCAATCTCAACTGTCTAATATCTTCCTGGGCACTTTACAACCACCACTATGGAATATTTATCCTATAATCACAATATAATTTCAATATATTATTAATTATTTATTTTGTTTATCATTACAACATTACATAATTAACTGTAGAATATCATGATCCCAAAGAAGGGTTAATCACCTCTTGACTTTCCATACAGATTGTGGACATTTCATCATTCAGTTTAGACTACAACCAATCTGTTAATTTATTAAAAATTCATCATAATTAAATAATATTAGATATTATATGACTTATCCTAATACACAATAATTGATATAAAGACAATGAACAAAAATATTTCTCTCAAAGTGGCTAATTTCCTTCAAAATCAAACAACATTTCCATCATAATTTTAATTAATATTCATTATCTTGGAATCGTCAAAAAAATTTATACATGAACATTGTGAAATTAATGATTAAACTAATTAAATCATCACATGTTTCATACCCAACAACAATTTATGTATCAACATCCATCCTACCATCACAGTAATCAATGACTGCAAAATACAATTCATCCCTATCCCCTTCATATCAAAGCATCAACTATCCCTTGCCTACATCACATCACAGAGAAAACATCAACTCCCTATAAATTAAAAAATTCATTAATAAAGAAACCATAATAAAAAAAATAAGAACCTAGATCATACTCTTCTATAATTTATAAACAAATAGTCATATTCATTGAAAATCCATGATATTTAACTAAAACAATTATCTCCATCATCAATCAACTGATTAATTTTCAACTAGTTAATACCATACGATTCTAAATTCATCATTTATATAGAAATATATGTTATTTTTTATTCAATAACTAGTTCGATTCTATAAAAAAATTTGAAATAATGATTAGAATTATTCTTGCCTCGTCATTAGTTAATCAATAATAGTTAACAACATTACAATTTTTATCCAATTTATTTGAAAAACAAACATGTTAAACAACATCATAATAAAATATTTCAAAACATTGTATAAAATAAAGAGGCAAACATTAACATGGAATAAAAAAATTTAACTCTATCATGAAAATCTCATACGTTAATTTTTTTGGTTTATTCATCATTAGTGTTAATTACACAATTTCCAAATATGACAAATCAAAAAAAACATGACAATTATAGTTAAACCATAGAGATGAAATGATTCTCATACCTTGAATATGAAGATCAATATCCCTTGATATATTATGGTCAATTTAGGATCTTATTATAAATTAATTGAAGGGTTATTCACCACAATCTATCTTTGAAAATAAATAGTCAACCATTATGAAAACTCGTATGATAAAGGAGGTTTAGATATAGTGACCCTCTGTAAAAAAAATATAAAATGTCACAGATAATGAGAAGGGGATGGTATGTTCTACATATATCACATGATCCTACACATTAAAATGGGTTAGAATCATTGAGGAGATGATACATGGGTTCCATGGGATTCTTTAGTCAGTAAAGACTCTAAGATGATGAATGGAGATTGAGAAAAAAAAGGTGGGAGAAAACATCATTTATAGAGGAATCCATAAAGGAATTTCCAAGGCCCAGAGATATCCAACCATATCATAGAATACCTCAATTAATTGATATCCAATTCTCCAAGATATTTTTTCTTATTTTTCATAAATTATAAAAAGGAAGATTTATCCCACACAACACCTAAATACATGTTGTATTCCAAAATAATGCGGTTCAATTGAAACTCACTAATATTATCCACTATGATGTTACAAAGGTATCTCAAACATATTTTCCCACCTTGACAATGACTATTGACTGATTATCCATACAAAAAATTATTCATTTATGTGTTCTCATCATTCAAGACAATTATAAAACCATCATTGAAATGAACTCTTTTCAATTTTCATTGTTGGGGTGAATATGTTCACTAAAATGGTCAATAATATTTTTGTCACAGTGTATTTCATTTCTTAATGTTTCCCAGTGAAGGAATTATAAACTAAAATTCACATCATAATGACATAGAAAACAATTTCATGGTCCATGGTTCACCCCATACCACACAATTAGTCACCAAAATGTCCAAAACATCACCCTCACCGATAAATTGACTGAAACACTTGAAAAAATATCAGCAGATGTATTCTAAAAATCAATGACCTTACAATACTGATGAATAAATTTGATTCATTTTTAATCCATAACTCATAATGATATTGAAATATGTGGAATAAATGAATATATATGAAATTTATTATATAATGATGATTCGGGGAACAAAATAATTTAATAGATATTTAACCTTATATCTTCTATAAAAAGTAAATTTCACTACTGTTTTTGTATATACTATTGTATCCACAATGTTAGGGATTTAGTTTTTCACAATCATCTATTTTAAAAGGAAATAATTATATAAATCAATAAAAAAATATAATAATTATATTGTTATTATTATGATTTTTTAAAGGTAATACTTTATATTATCAATTTATTTTTCATCCATTTGAAAATTGAAAACATCATTCTTGAATACATAAGGACTATTGTCTCCATAAAATTATGGCATTAATCTTTCATGTATAACTAATAATGATTGTTCCCAAAATATATTGAATATAAAATAATTTTTATTAAATCCTATTATTGATTTTTTTGATAATTTTACCATTACCACATTCACCATGGTAAACACACTGATGATAATTCTATTATTATAAACTGAACGTCCTAAAAACATACTATGTGAATTGTTCCAATTTAATAACTAAATAGATTATGAAAATAAAATAAATAATATGAATAAAGATAATTTGATAATCCTATCAAGAATAATAATCATGTAAATTATAAATATAAAATTATTATTATTTGATTAAAGAGCATATTAAATGGGTTAGGACATGACGTAATTTGTTTTCTTAAAAAAAATTGTTTTGAGGTTCTACATTAAAACAAATTTTCTCCAATATAAATTTTATTTTAAATAATTTAATAATTCTATTATTTATTAATAAATAATTGATAATTCAATTTTATACTATTATTTTATTTATTAATAAAGAATTCATATAACTACCTTTTTTACATTTTCTATTTTTTTAACATTACACTTTTTATTAATTTTAAATAATAGTGACATTTTTTTGGAAATTTACCATTACCTGATTATCCTAACATCATTGATGTTATTCGTTGCCAATAAAATTGTACATATTTGAAATTATATATTTTATTTGTTTTACTCAAATTCTAGATATTTTAAATTTTTATTATGATATGTGGATCTTATATATTCATATATTGCATTATATAATTTTATGTTCTTAAGAGGATAAATATTGGAAATTCAGGACCGTCCCCCAGGCCCGTGTCGTGACTACCCTAAGCCTGCCATCCATAGGCCAGGGGTTGGGGACTAGCACTAAAGGCATAATTCACTTAATCTGGGTAGGCAATTCCTTTATAACCTATAAACATACAACAATATACAAACATGTGTTAAATCTATAACCAAAAAATGAGTATTGTAAGTACACATAGGGCTAGAATACAAGCGCAACTGGAAAGTACAAGAAAATGAAAGTATAAGTACAGCTAAGGAAAATGGGAAAATAGCTAATTGGTCATCCACCGGGTTCCTACCAGATGGGTTGGTAATGATCACCTCCTCGGGACTCCTCATCTGTCCATCTTCTCCTTGTACCGACACGCCGTATGGCCCTCATCGGGGTACCATCCAGTCCTGGTACTCTCAGACTCAGTCAGCGCTGTCTGTCATATGCATTCAACACAACTATGGGTGGGAATAGCCCGTGTAGGGGTGAATATAATGATACTCTGCAGGGACCCTGAGTCCCTCATGGTGTCACAAAATTCAACAATGTTAAACCACAAAGTACGAAATCAACAGATAATCACATTAATTTATATGACCATACATATACCTATGTTATCATGTAATCCATCTCAATCATGAAAAAATACACAAATGTTACAGACTCAACTCAACCAGGATTTTATTCACATTATCAAAACATCAACTACTGGAGAACTCCTTCTCAATCGAGTACAGAGGAAATGTCACGACACCAAGAGCACTTCCAACTAACCTTGGAATGCTGAGGTACTCCTCCTATCAATTACTGTGGGTCTGATGCATCACATTGAGGCGCTCCCCACCATAGCTCTACCGAAACTACTAGCCGCTCCCCTCATAGCATGTAGAGGTACTCCTCCTATCGAGTACGATGAGTCTGCCACCACAACCAGGCACTGCTCCGCCATGGGTCTGCAGCCACCACTAGGCACTCCCCACTGGGCTAGTCGACTAATTCCAAGTCAATTTGTCAGTAGACTTCTATTCTCAACTAGATACTAGGTTCCCACACAAATTCTCGCTCGTCTCCGGAAGATCTGATCCACAAGCGACCAGTTGATGATCCAACAAACACGAAGTCCCAGGAAGAATTATCACAATGGTTGGCCACGTCATAGGGGTCTCAACGCAACTGATTGCGTGTCAGTCGGACACCCAGTATGGGAGTTTATCCATTTAGTACAGAGGGACCGATTCGATTCGTGCACGATCCAACCTAACTGTATCTCAAATGTAACCCAAAATCCATTGGGGTACACTCATATGGACCGTGATGCCCCACGATTACCTGCAGCACTGACATTTCGTCAAACGGACTTCCGGTGAGAAGGATATGGCCAAAAGACAGAAAGGGGTCGTAGTGGGCCCGGGTTAGGTCCGACCCGGTCGGACCGATCATGGGTCAGCACAGGGGGAGTTCTACCTAGAGGGCGCTGCGAGGGGGTGGCCCAGCCCGGAGGGTGCCACATGGGTGGTTTGGCCTGGAGGGTTCCACAAGGGCGAGCGGCATGGGGCGGCCAAGCCCGGGGGCCGAGGCCAGTTCGGCCAGGGCGCAGCGAGGGGCACGGGAGGCCCGCTCGATCGGGGCGCTGCGAGGGGCGCGGGAGGCCAAGACCCAGGGGGATTTCATGGACGAGGTGGCTCAAAAGCTGGCGGGCTGGGTCGGCTGGTGGCAGGGTAGGGCACAAGGACGACTGAGCCTTGGGGGGCACAGGGCACGCAGACAGCAGAGCCGCGTGCTGAGCGGGGTGCGCGGGGCGCTGGGACGGCGTAGCCGTGGTGTGCCGCAAGGGTGCGGGTGTCTCGGCCGGGGCTGAAGCGAGGGCGCGGCAGGGTAGCAGTTTCATAGAGCAGGGCCATGCACCATTGCCTTTGTCGTGGCCGGTGGTGATGTCGGCCACCACTCTTTTCTCCTCCACAAAGGTTTTCATCCTTCTCCATTGAGAAGAACACCAAAGGAGATCGACGGAGGGGCACGCCATATTAGTCTAGCCCAAACCTCCCGCATTTATATAGGAAGAAGGTGGATCAAATTTAATCACGAACCAAATAATGAGGATAATAATCGAAAGATTCCAGAATTTGATAATACCCCCCATCATTGTTTGTTTCTCATCGGTGGAGTCGCAGAGAAGAATATGAGTTTGTCGTCATTCGTCACGTCCACCACACACCTCCAATCCTATTTCATGAATCAGTTCATTTATGGTGAATAGGTGTGAAGGTCATTCTTCGCATACATCCCATGTCGGTTGCCTCCGCAAGGTGCTTTCGATGAAGAAGTCGAATACGCTCCTCACCGACGTTCTTTGTCGAAAAACATGTTCTTCGTCAGAGAGTGTAATCTTCCAAGTGCTAGGCATCACGTAACATTACCATCGCTTCATCGCGTTGTGAAGTCGACCAAAATCCTTCTCCCAAACACCATATATATAAGATAAGTGGGAGGTAGGTAACGATCGTTGAAATTTATGACAGTTCATTGGTTAGGAACCATACTAAAATCAAACGACGCAGTTACTTTATTTAAAAAGGGGAAAGAAAATTAATTTACACTGCTGAAAATGATGTGGTGTGTTGAAATGATTAATGGTATGAGAGTTGGCATAATTAAACTGGAGAAGGTCAAGAGGCTCTGCCTCATTAATTTTCAGAGATGTGGGTTTCTCCCAATTAATGGCGGGTTTCATCCCAGGTGGTCCCCACCACCATAACCTCTCATGTGAGGTTATAGTTTGGGAGGTCCCCACCACCTTAACATCTCATGGGAGGTTATGGTCTTGTGGTCCTCACTTCCATCTTCCAAATGGAGGTTTTGTTCCAGTGGACCCCACTGGAAATATCCACATGGACGTCAAAATATAAAAAAATGATTTTTTTGTTATTATTTCCACGAAAAACACAAAAATTATCTTTTGACCTCATCCATCTGTCGTCGAGATGAATGTCTTCTTAAGCTAATACCAGCACTATGAGTTCAACGGTGCCCTCAGAATTCAATTCCATGCACTAGTTCAAATTTTATAAAAACCCGCTCATACATTTACTGAATGTACCCATACAAAATTTTAGAAATTTATTCCAAGCACTATGGGGCTCAGAATCAGGCGGCGTCAAATTTTGCGGACTCTTAAAATTACCATTTAAAAAAATTACATTGAAATTCTAGGACATTACATGAAATAACTATAATGATTAATCGTTTAAAATATTGATTAAATTTTTTAAAGGGAGACTGAATTGGAAATAATTTCCCAATGTATGTAATGGATTTTAATTACTATAAAAAGGGTTTTAATTGATATAATATCATTTCATGTGGTATGATGATGGATTTATTATTTTATGTACTTAATGATCAATTTAGATAAATTATTTGTTTTCAAGGATTTTTTTTCATTTATTTTAGGAAACGCTCAAGATTCGGATTATCCATTATAAATTATTGTTTGATATTTTATTCCTTTTTTGGGAAATAAATGTCATTTTAAGAATAAGTGAATATCTATATGTGATCATAGTTATTTCATAAATTAGAAAAAAATTTAAGGTGGTTTTTATGTTTTCCAATGGAATAATATGTTTCAATTTCTTTTATAGAACGTACATTTTTTTTCATCTAATACAATATTTTCATATATATTTTTAAAAGGATAATGAATTTTTAATAATTTTATAAAGGGAATTATGATATTTCATTAATGAAGAAAAAATGACTTTGATAAAACATGTGTTTAATCATAACAACCTATTTTCAAATATATGTTTTCTGGAAATATCCACATTGTATTTTAATGTTTTTATTAAATCAATAAAACTAGAATCCTAAATGATCCTAGAAATGTTATAAAATGAACCATTTGTAAAAGATGAAGTAATTATAGGTTTTTTAAGTTATAGTGTCATATAGTTTGTATTGATGTAATGTTTTTGATAGATTTTCAATTTATGATTATGTTAAGCAACATTTTAAAGAGATTATAATTTTTTATGATCCTGATAAAACATCTTTGAATTGATATGTTTCATCACATAAACCATATTATTTTATAATGGATTTTCATTGAGGAAACATGGAAAATTTGTTATAAAGGTTATAAAAAACCGGTATCCTTGTTAAATGTTTTCCATGAATTGTGGGAATTTAAGACCAGATGTATTTATTGCACTAACTTATTTAACAAATGATATTATTGGTGGGGCCCATGTAAAAGAGAAATAAAATTGTGAATCCCAAATTATAGAAACATGGATTTAATCATTACGTTATATTATTAATAAAATATAAAATAGTTTCTTAAAGATCCAATAGTTTTTTTGTCATTGATATATGTATATAAATAAATATTATACATCTAAAAATTATATAAATCACATTTCATTATTTATCTAATAATTACAAAACACTCTCCTCAAGGATTATTAGGAATGGAAAATAGATAAGGGAGACCATGGATGTTCATAAAGGGTTAACAAATAGTGGAATCATATATTAAGTAAACATTTCATATTTGATATGAATAGAATAAATGAACAAAAAGAAGCCACAATCCACATAAATGAGGGAATTATATATTCATGAAAATAAAAGGAAATATGGACACTATTAATCATTGATCTCATAGAGATTGAATTCGTGATGGCTTAAATCATGGCATAGAGTCATGGGATTCCCTAAGGCCAATTATCCATTTATGAGAGGAGTCATACACAAAAACCAACCTATTTTTTCTCACAAAATATTTATAAAAATTGATGGGATATCTTACTCTAGGCACCACCCAAAACTGGATTATTTCAAATGGGTTCATTGTACGGGTCCTCAGGAACATTCCATTCATTCAATAAAGATAATGTTAATGAATATAACATGGTTTCCCAGATATTGATAAAGACAAAACACAATTGCATCCACACTCTGTAGATTAAATTTAATATCTATTATTACATCCCTTTATCAAAATAGAATATACATGGTATACTAAATGTCACATAATGTATTCATGCCATAGAAATATATATTCATGGGTACTCAAAATACATTGGGTTATGCATGAGAGGAAACAATTAGACTCAATATCTTCTATTGGTAGGATACTAAGGAAATAAAATTAATACAATTTATTATCATGGTTTATAATGATTTTGGGAATATTTTAATGAATATAGCCCTGGATTGTAAATCAAAGTGTGATGTCTTATGCATATTAATCATGGGTGAGTGTTAGTATTGATTCAATTATAAACCAAACCTTTCCCGTGATATTATCCTTAATATCTTCTATTCAACAAAAACATAAACATGTTAGTATCTGGAAAGGGGTAAATTTATTGAAATTAATAAAAAAATTTACAATATCAAAATAGAATCTAGTTTTTCCAATTTTCATATGATTGAGTTTTATAATAGTTTTAGTAACTCTAGAATAAAAAGAACATGAGAGAGGGGTAATAATATAAAAATTTATAAGGTTTAATAATTAATATTTTTAAATTATAGAGTGTAATTTTTCACACAACACGTAAATAAATATGTGTACACCACACATAAAATAAATACATGGAAAATATAACATAAGTCTCAAAAAATGTAAATTGATAATTAAAAACACTAAAAAAGGATTGGGTAACAATTCAATAAATATATTTGGAGATCTTGTTGTAAATATAGATCTTATAAAACCATTAATTTCATGACCCCCTCCCCAAAATGTGTACCCCTCTTGAAACGACAATCTGAGAAGGGAGATAATGACCCCCGAGTCCCACCACCTGTAGGCCCCGTGTTGGCGGTTAACACCGAGGGTACAATAAAAAAAATGAGAGGCACTACCCTCTATGAGAACACATGTGGAAGAGTGAGATGAGATAAACACCAACCAACTCCTACTCAGAAAATAAATCCCCATTGTACATATGTAATGTCATGAAGAAGTACTACAACTAGAAGGGGAAAACAGTAAGTACCAAAAGGAAAGTAAAAACAACAACATCTTCAAGCCCAAACAGTTCCTACAACCCGATGTTCATAGAAACCATCTTGATCTCTAACCTACCCTAAGTGACCTAAAAAAACAACTTATATATACATTGGGTGAGTAAAATAGTATTCTCAGTATGATCCACCCCGAAGACTCTTGTGAAAAAGTAATGAAAGCATGCTAAAACATAATGATCAACAAGTGAAACTAACTCGTCAACTAAAAATTTATATTAAGTTCACAACCTCACCATGGAAACTCTCACAAAGTAACTCATAAAATAATATATATTGTAATAAATAATATCAAGGTTACCATGCTACTACATCCCAACTAGTTTTCCACTTTTCCCCAATGTCGTACCTTCTAAGAATCTCTCTCCAAAAAAGGATTGGCCACAGACACCTAGGCGAAGCCCCTCAATATGCACCTCGTTCAAAAAAAACACCACATCCACTCATGAAAGTAACTATGTATTTTATGGGATCCACCACAGCTCGCATAACCTGTATCATATGTTGTATATTATACCTCAAGTCATTACAACACATACACCGAGATAGGATCCTCAAGACATCACAACTTATACATGTTACGCCTATAGTTTTCAATAGGATACTATAGCTAGTATATATGTGTGTGAATAACCACATGCCACTACATCCCTCTACACACATATATAGGGAAAACTAACCAATGTTACTACCAGCACAAGTTACTACTAATAGAAGAGAGAGGTGCCAAACGGGGTAGTAAGCCATCCATCCTCCCACCAGAATGTTGGGGAAAACATCCCCCAATGCTCAGAATCCCCAGGGGATCAGTTTCCCTTACTAACGTGCTGGAGTAGCATATAGAAACACAAAAAAAATACTATAGCTAAAAACCACACTATGTGAATAACCTTGTCTTAGACTTAACTACAGCTTACGTCTCTTGGACTCTTGACTGCCACATCTATGACTAGGTATCATATAAGCACACAACCATTTAAAAATAATTACTTCCTCACTTCAATCCATTTTTATCAGTTCCAATTTACATTAATTAATTATTTAAACATTAATTAAAAATTTACACTTCCACAATAAATTTCTTTAGCATTGCACCCAAAGTCCACTACCCCTTTAAAATTACAACCTCATCATTGTGTTCTTGTAAAATCCAACCTCAGTGGTAAATGCCATTTATTCAATTATTCATTACAGAATTACATTCCCACCTTCACAAGCATTATAGAAAAATAGTCTATGCTAATAAACACTAGGGAGCTCAACACGGTTAGTAGATGTACTACCTGTCGTTTTTTTTCGACTATAGAAAGAGCGTAGACCCATCCTCCCTTGAGAAGATAAACACAAAAAGAACATGGAATACCCCGAACGTCTTCTCCTCTTTCAGAAGAAGGGTAAGAAATACCACATTCCTTAGGCTATAGGGAACAGTATAATAGATAATCAATCAAAATGAAACAACCAGCATCCAACAATCACATACATCCCATTCTAGCAACCCTGGTGTCCTCCCCGACACCCACATGCATAAACCGATGCATCTCGACACCCTAGGAGTCATTTTCTTCCACAACCATAAGGGACATGATTCCCCCACATATAAAAACATCCATATTGTCTCAAGTCACAATAGAAGCACCAGGAATACAAACATCTTAACAATTTGGCTCTTGTCCATTTAAAAATAAAGAGGGTAACTCAGAACCCTATAAGGAATTATCTTTTATTAAAAAACCTGTTTTTTAATCCATCATGTGTTAACCAATTATTATTATTTGGTTCCATGTTTGGGAAACCTAATCAGTAAACTATTAAAAATAATTAAACCTGCTTACTGTGCCAAATTGATTATCATCAAATAACAACAATAAAACGGTTTGTTTACATGCCTCTTTATCATTAGCCAGACAAATTTTAATTAATCACATTTTACATTCATTACTGATTTAAATCATGAACGAATAGCTATGAAAAGAAAGAATAGATATCACATTACCTGGAATAACAAGAGGCAAAAACATATGATCCATATGAATTTATTTATTCAGTTAAAATATTTATTATATTGATTCCATTGTCATCTCGTGGGTTAAAACATGATAATGATACAGTTGAATGTAAAAAACGGAGAATAAAGAAACCCCCAACTTCAAATGGATATTTATTTTCTTTATACGAGCACAGTATAGAAAACGTATCATGATCACCTCCACTCGTGACAACTGCATCCACTCGAGGAAGCCACGGTACGACCATACCAACCAAAACCCAAGAGAACTATATTAGAAGCATAGAGACCACATTCTATAATATGGAATAGAGAAACATGATAAGGTGAACCCCAAATGAATGATGATAAAACATACCATATATAGAAGATTGAGGGATACTTCTTGGATGCACCGAGACAGGTGGTGCTCTTTTAGTAAGAAGGATGTCGAGGGAAACCAATCCATAGGGAAAATATTGATCTCACGATTCCTAAGGGAAAGATGGAAATGTTCGAGCATCTAGAACCATAGAACAGGGAGGATGAATATGGAAGAAATTATCATGTCCCATGGGAAGAATTAATAGATATAAGTTTTAAGATACACTTGAATTTCTATTATAAGCGGATCTCATTAAAGCATGCGGTTTGACCAAGTAAAAACATCCGGAGCCTTAAGAATAATTAATATAAGAGTTATGGCCATTTAATCGGCCTTATAGAGTTTAAAACGATGCATTAAATGCATTTTACATCCATGAAAATGTTAAAGGGGTGAACTGTTGGAAGCTTGATACATTGTACACACTACCATTCTGAAAACACTATACACCTACTATTCTAAAAACATTATACACGTACCATTCTAGAAACACTATACACCTACCATTCTGGAAACACTAGAAAACTACCATTTTGGAAAGATTGTACACCTACCATTCTGGAAACACTGTTTACAAAACTCAGTATTTGGAAAAGGAATGAAAAGGTCACGGTTGGAACCACACCTTTGGATTGTTTACATAATGATACCAATGACACTGTTCATATAAGTTTGCAGTTGTATTGTTCACAGAAGGTCACTGATGACACTCTTCACATAAGTTTTCCAATGTAACTATTCACACAATGTCACCATTGCACTGTTAACATAGGTTTACTAATGATATTGTTCACATATGGTAACTGATGACACTATTCACCGATGGTCACCGATGCACTGTTCAAATAAGGTTACCAATGACACTGTTCACAGACGATCAACGATGACATTGTTCACATAAGATCACTGATGTCACTATGTGATCAAGTTCACCATTTCACTATTCATAGAATGTTACCAATGACATTGTTCACATTAGGTTACCGATGACACTGTTCGTAGAAGGTCACCGATACACTGTTCATGCAAGGCCACCATTGCACTATTCACATACGATTACCGACGATAGTGTTCATATAAGGTCACTGATGACACTATTCACTAAAGGACATCGATGCACTGTTCACACAAGGTCACCATTTCACTGTTCACATAAGGTTACCAATGACACTGTTTACATAAGTTAATTGATGACAATGTTCATAGATGATCAACGATGCACTGTTCACATAAGCTCTCCGATGACACTGTTCACAGAAGGTCACCAATGACACATTTCACAGAAGTTTACCGATGCTCTTTTCACAACTGTCTAACATTGGAACTATTCACCAAAATTGAAGATTTGGAAATGTGTTGGGGATATTTCACCTTAACCTCTCGAAACACCTCATACACATAATTTTCACAAAGGAATAGACCATAGTGTTCCAGACCATTACATCAGATACACCTCAAAACCTTCTCGACCATGAGAATTCAAAACCCACATAATGAGGAAATGAAACGGGGTCCGAACAACCACCCACTGAGATACCTATCAAAATAGTGAAAACAACAAGAAGCAAAAAATGAAATCCATATTATTAGACTAAAAGGTCTAACCACCAGGGGACATTTTTACATGGAAAGAGTTAAACCTCAAAAAACTCTAGGTACTTAGCATGTATATGTGACTCACATTCCTATGTACATTTTTTGATGAAACTGTATCGCTACAAGACACGAACCAAGTGGATAGAATGCCTACACAAAACCCACTTCTTTAGATACTTGAAAGCTGCCTAACACTGATCAGTCCATACGAATGACAGATACATCCTGGTCAAAGTTGTCAGAGGAGTCACAACTCATGAGAAATCGGCTATGAGACTCATGTAGTAGCTAGAGAGTCCAAGGAATCATTGAACCTTCAACACATTATTGGGGGCTTCCCAGGACACAACAGCTTCTATCATTGATAGATCCAAAACTACTCCCTGTTGGGACACAACAGGCCCAAAGAAATGTAATTCTCGAACCCAAAAACCTCCCTTCGCAATTTTCCCAAACAACAGATTTTGACGAACTCCCAAAACTATTTTTAGATGCTCTGTATAGTCCTCCTCAGATTTGGAGTACACAAGAATTTTGTCGATCAAAACAACCAAGAAAATGTCCATGAACTCATGGAAGACAACATTCATCAATCCCATGAACACAACTAGATAATTCATCATGATGAACGACATTACAACAAACTAATAATGCCCATGACGATAATAGATAGCAGTCTTCGGGATATCCTCATCCTTCACATGCCTCTAATGATATCCTTACCACAAGTCGATCTTTGAGAACCAACTATAACCCTTCATCTGATCAAATAAATCATCATACCATGAAATATGATAGCAATTCATTATTGTAACTTTGATTAAGTGAAGATTATCGACATATAACCACAAACTTCCATCAGACTTTTTCACGAACAAAACTGGTGCACCCCACGGTGACACACATGGCCTAACAAAACCGCACTGTCACAGATCACAAGGCTGTATACGTAGCTCCCATAACTCAGAAGGGGACCTCTTATATGTAGACATAGATATTTGATACACTCATGGTTTTTGATTGATCACATACTCAAACTCTCGTCGAGGGGATAATTCTACAACCTCTTCTGAAAATACATCAGGGTACTCTTCTATGACCCTATGAAACTCCCACAGCTGAAACTCTAATGAACTCAACATCATCTCATCCATTATGGATGATAAGGATAGAACACACCTATGACCCCATCAGAGAATCCTGCTCACCAACCAACACCACCAGCTATCCATCTGCACCGAAGAAAATGGACTTCTATCTTAAGCAATCCACGATAACCTGCACTAAATACAACCCATCCATGTCGAGGATGACATAATTTGGTTGTATTCATAAAAATATGAAATCTCCCAAAAAGAGGTGCTGCCACAACACTAGCTCACAGCTACAACATACTTCAATCATGTCAGCTCGACCTCCAACTAGCGTAGTCATCACCAGTGGCACTAGAAGCCACTCTACCACAATTCCCAAAGCATGGAAAAGGGTTGGTGATATGAAAAAGTGTGTCACTCCTGAGTCAAAAAAGTCATACACCAAGGATGAAAACAAGAAAATGGTACATCTATCATCATCTGGCTCGCTTGGATTGGGAAACCCTAGAGAATGAAGCTGACCACGTCCTCCTCCACCGCCTCTCTGGCCCTGATGAAAACCACCACAATGGCCACGCTCGGATCTATAAGTACGGAGAGCATCACAGGGAAGTCCTTTGCCTGCCCCTTCTACCCCCTCAAGATATAAATCTGGGGAAACCTGCTGTTGCTGCCTTGGCTAGAACTGCCTCAATAGAGAAACTTGGATCGGAGCACCGGGTGCAAGAGGACTACTCAGAAAGGTCGGTTACTCCTGTTGTCTATGACCTCAACAGCCACAAGAAAAACAAGGGTATAATCCCTTGGAATAGGTTTGAGAGTTGCCACCTCTAGAGGAACAAGATTTGAAGGACTGGGACCTACCACCAGCTTAAAGGAAACTCTACTACCCTAAAAACTAGGAACCCTAGACCAAAACTCTACTTCATTAGGAATCCCAATGACTCCCCTCTCGAGATGATCTAGTTCTATCCAATGTCCTCTCAACAACCTCTACCCTCGCAATCACCCTAATATATGTCTTCAACACAAATGGGGTGACCTGGAACTGGATGTGTAGATGCAAAGCTTCCTCAAAATGCCTCTCCATGGCCTCCTCATCTAGAAACAGGTCCGAAGAATATCGTAAAAGGTTCATGAAATAGATTCCAAAATCTCACACACTAGAGCTCCCCTATTGAAGGGTAAGAGGCTCCTAGGGACTGGATGCCTTCGCAGTCAAATAAATAAACTCAACACTAAACATGTCTTGGAACTCCTCCTACAAGACCATTGACTCCTCACGATCACCGGGGAACAAGAACAACCACTTCCTCCCTACTCCACATAGCATCGTCAAATCAATGGACACCCAATGAACCTTTTGAGAAAGAATCAAACTGAAGCCGATCTCGACCTCCTCTAACTAGTATTCCATGAATGTATCTAAAAAAGATCCCTCCTACCCTTATAGACTCTGGCGCTGAAACTCTCAGAGTGTCATCCTCCCTGTTTCATCATCGTCAACCTCTACACTAAGACGATCTGCTGGAACAGCCTACTGGACAACTTCTATGTGATCCTGACGAGGATTTCGAGCTGGATCCATACCTATAAAATAAAAAATAGTAACGGCTCCTTAACCTGGAATATGGAAGGGTCAACATTAATTATTTAATTTTTTCTTTTATTCATTTATGATTAACCTTTCCCAAGTTCTACCCATTCATACACAGTCCCAAATAAGAATGATGCATGATCATTTCCTAGGTCTCTACCCTGAAACTAGTATCACCTCATTTAGTAGCCATTGTAAGCTTAAGGGTCCACACATCAGATCATAGGGGGTCCCTAAAGGCTTATGTCTCACCCAGTCTCCAGTGTTTACGTCACTTGCTAAACATGAATGACACTGTTACCATACCAACCCATGCAACCTCACCATTGCCTAACTGAAAACTCCATACTATCCCTCAAACTAGAACCAATACCACTCTGTTACTACCCCTACCCACAATGTGTACCCCTCTTGGGCCGGAAATGTGATAAGGGAGATAATGACCCCCTTGTCCACCCTCCAGTAGGCCCCGTGTTGGCCACTAGCACCGATGGTATAATAAACAATAAAATGGGGGCCTTACCCACTAAGAGAACATATGCAGAAGAGAGAGATATGATATACACCAACCAACTCCATCTTAGAAAAAATTACCGAAGTGAATATATTTAATGTCATTCAAAAGTACTACAACTAGAAGGGGAAAACTGAATGTACCCAAAAGAAAGTAAAAATAGAAGCATCCTCAATCCTGAACTGCTCCTACAACCCCAAGCAAGTAGAAACCATCTTGATCCCAAATCTTCTCCAAGTGACCTGAAAAACTGTTTATATATACATAGGGTGAGTATAATAGTATATTTAGTAGGATCCTCCCCGAAGCCTCTCGTGAAAATGTAATGAATGAATGATAATGCACAATGAACAACAAGTGAAACTAACTCATCCCCAAAACATGTATATTAGGATCCCAACCTCACCATGGATACTCTCCCTAGGTAACGGATAAAAGAGTATATTATATAATAAAGAATATCAAGGGAACCCCGATACTAGTTCCCCACTAGTTTTCTACTTTTCCCCAATTTCGTACGTCCTATGCTTCTAACTCCAAAAAGGCTTGCCTGCAGACAACATGGAGAAGCACCACAATATGCACCTCATGCAAAAAAATCACCACATCCATGCATGAAATCATCCATGTAGTTTCTATGAGCCACCACATCTCTCATAATGTGTATCATACGTCGGGTATTATACCTCAAGCCATTACATCCCATACACCGAGTAATGATCCTCAAGCCATCACAGCCTATAGATGTTACACCTATAGTAGTACATATGATACTATATCCATAATTTATGTGTTTGAAAACCCACAATCCATTACAACCATCAACACACTAATATGGGGGAAAATAACCTTTGTGCCTACCATCACATGTTTGTACCAAGAGAAGAGGTCAGGGCCAAAGGGGGTAGTCAGGCATCCATCTTCCCATCAAAATGTAGGGGAAAACATCCCCCAGGGATCAGAATCCCTGGGGTGTCAGTGGCCTTTACTAATGGTGTGGAGTAGTTTATAGAAACACAAAAATTTCAGAATAGACTATATCACACAACCACACTATGGGAATAAACTAGTCTTAGACTCAACTGTAGCTGCTAATGTCTCATGGACTCCCGACTACCACATCTAATACTATGTATCCTATAAGCACACAACCATTTAAAAAGCTTTATTGCCTTACTTCATTCCCCTTTTATCAGTTCCAATATATGTTAATAAATTCTTTAAACATTAATTATCCATTTACGATTCCACATTAATGTTTCTTAGAATCACACCCAAAGTCCACCGCCCCTTTAAAATTACAACCTCATCATTATGTTCCAGCAAACTCCAACCCCATGGGTTAATACCATTTATTCAATTATTCATTACAGAATAAATTTCTCACTTTCCCAATCACTCTAGAAAATATTCTATTGTAGTAAAAATAAGGGAGCTCAACACGGTTAGTTGTTGTACTACCCATCAAGACTTTGCCGCCTATAGCAAGAGTGTTGACCCATCATCCATTGAGAAGCTAAACATGCAAAGCATGTGGAATTCCCCATGCATCTTCAGCTCATTTGTTAGAAGGGTAAAAAATACAATATAACTTAGCAATTGGGGAAAGGTAAAATAGATAATCACCCAAAAATAAATAGCAAGCATCCAATAATCACATCGATCCAGTTCCATCAACCCTGATGTCCTCCCCGACACCCACATGCATAAACCGACACATCTCACCAAACTATGCGTCATTTGTTGCCACAACCAAAAGGGCCTACATTCCCCGAAATATCTCAATAGCCATCCAAGCTCACATCAAAACACAAGAAGCATGAGAAAAACAAATTAACAATTTGGCCCTTGGCCATTAATCAATCAAGAGGGTAACTCTGACCCCTACATGAAATTATCTTTTATCAAACAAAATGTTCTTTAATCCACTTTGGGTTAACCGATTATTATTCACAGGTTCCAAATTTTGGAAACCTAATCAGTAAGTTTTCACAAATAATTAAACATTCTTACTACACCATTTTTATTAACATCTAATTACATCATGAACCATATTTGTTTAGAATCCTCTTTATCTTTAGCCAAACAATTATCAATTAATCTTATTTTACATAAAATTTTTATTATGTCAATTACATTTTCATCTAGAGGGATAAATAATCATAAAGATACAATTTCACATAAAAGAAGAGAGAATCAATTAATCCCCTACCTGAAATGGTTCTTACCATTGTTTATAATAGAATAGTACACACAACAGATCATGATCGCCTCCTCTAGTGAGAATTACAACAACCGGAGGATGTGACGGTATGCCGACACCAAATCAAACCCAAGAAAACAACATTAGAATCTTGGAGATCACATGTAATAATATGTAAAGGAGAAACCTGATAAGGTAAACCTCAAAATAACGAAGATAAAACATACCTTATATCGATTATTGATGGATACTTCTTGGTTGCACCGAAATAGGGGGTGCACTTGCAAAAAGAAGGATGTCAAGGGAAACCAATCCACGAGGAAAAGTTTGATATCATGATTCCTACAGGAAGGAAGGAATGGTTTGAGCATCTCACACCAGAGAACAAGGAGGAAGAACAAGGGAGGATGATATCTTGTCCCTTTAGAAGATTTAACAGAGAGACAGTTTACGATACACTTGATTTCCCATTAAAAGTTGATTGCATTAAACCACACGGTTTGAACAAATAAAAACCAATCGTGCCATTGGAATAATTAATATATGAGTTATGGAATTTAAATCAGCTTTAGAGTCTTTAAAAATGGCATTAAATTCATTTTACGTCAATGGAAACGTTAAAGGGGCAAAACATTATAAAGCTAGAAACACTGTATACCCTACTGTTCTGGAAAACCTATTCACAGATTTCAAAATATGGAAAAGGAAAGAAAAGGTCACTGTTGGAACCTCACCTTATGATTGTTCACTTAAGGTAACAGATGAGACTGTTTATATAAGGTTACCATTACACTATTCACAAATGGTCACTGATATCACTGTACATAGAAGGTTACTGTTGCATTGTTCACATAATATTACCAATGATACTGTTCACATAAGGTCACCGATGACATTGTTCATAGAGGGTCACTGATTCACTATTCACATAAGGTTACCGATGAAACTATTAATAGAAGGCCACCGATGATACTGTTCACATAAGGTCACCGATGTCACTGTGCACACAATGTCACCATTGCACTGTTCACAAAATGTTATTGATGACACTATTCACATAAGGTCACCGATTACACTGTTCGCTGAAGTTAACCAATGCACTATTCACAAATGGTCACCATTGAAATGTTCACATAAGTTTAATGATGATACTATTCATATGGGGTCACTAATGACATTGTTCACAAAAGGTCACCGATGCACTATTAACACATGGTCACCATTGAGCTGTTGACATACATTTACCGATGAAACTGTTCACAAAAGGTCACTGATTCACTATTCATATAAGCTCACCGATGGCACTATTCACATATGGTCACCGATTACACTGTTCACAAAAGGAAACCGATGTACTATTCACAATGGTCTACCATTGGAACTTTTCACTAAAATGGAAAATTAGGAATATTTTTGGGGATATGTCACCATGACCTCCTGAAACACCTCATACACCTTATTTTTGAAAAGTAATAGATTAGAGATGTCAGGACCATAAAAATTTATAAATTAATTTCATTATATAACATCATAAATTGGATGTATATTTACACCACATAAAGGAAATTGTTTGTTTAGGCAACACTTGTTTCGAGTATAGGATCATAAGACTGAAAACACCTACCTCTTATCCTAACATCCATTAATATATTATATCCTCAAATATCCTAAATATATCATTCCAAATCACATAATTCAATACCATAATCAATTATATTATAATTTATAATATTTTTAAATTTCACTTATATACATTATTTATTTTAATTTTCTATATCGGTGTTTATTGATTTCAAAATTATTACTTCTTTTATTATTTTAGTGTTCGTATTCATTTATAATAAGTATTTACACTATACTAGGTAATTAATGAAATAGTATTTAATGATTTATTATTATTTATTAATTTATAATTGATAAATCATTAGTTTTTTATTCCTTAACATTGATGATGAAATTGATAATAAAGATGTTTTGATGATATTTGAATAATGAATGGTGCTTTCAATTGATTATTTTTATATTGATATAAGATATCCAAAATATAATTATATAAAAATATATACAATATTATATAATTAAATAGTTTTTCAAACTCATCCTTCATATATATTTATAGCATTTTTCATGAATGTGGTTAAACAGGCAAAATCAATAACTAACCATGATTTTATTGATAATTATGTTGTGGTTTTGTTATAATTACCTTATGTAATAATAATAACAATATATTTATTTTTTATTATGTTCATTCATGAAATTAAAAGTAAAATAGAATAATAATTTATCCAAAAGAAAACATTATACATTTACAATTGAATATTATCCTTAAAATATACATATTTTATATGTTTAAATTAATGATGATTGTTTGTTGAGAATATCAATAATTGCTCAAAACAATTCTTTACATATAATTTGTAATATCATTATCATTATATTTACCCATTAATACCATTATTATATAAAACCATGAATGATGGTGATGGATAATGAAACACATTACATCGTGGAGATTGTAGTATGTAGATTGAATGAATTAAATGTTTTATTTTAAATGGTTGGAATATATGAATAAATAATAGTAATATCCTTATTTTACAAAAATAAATTATATAATTGATTATAATATATTTATAATATTTTACGACAATATGTTTTAAATAAAATAATTAAATAACAAATTATGTAGTTGAAAATTCACTTATAGAGACTTAAATTTTCAACGGTAGTCTCCTTGAAATTGATGTGCATATGATAAACATGAGTTATGTTGACCTAATTTTTGTAGTATATAGTTATATAGAGATTTAAATTGATGATAATTTAGTGATAATATGTAAAACATGTTGTCCTTCATTTGTTGAGGTTTTAACCTTTTATAAGTGAAGGTATGTGTAGTTATGGGAGTTAACCATTCATATTCGGTAATTTATTTTTATTTTTATAGAATAAAAAGTTATGAAATGGAAAAACTGTGAGAGGAAAATTAGGTTCCTTCATTAATCAAATCATTCAAACCATTATAAGTGGACTGCGGTTCATTTATTATTTTTTAACTCATAACATTTACTCTCATATACATTTACCACGATAATTAATTTTAAATATTTATTAATTAGTTCTAATTAAAAATACTAATAATAAATCCTTACATATTAATATAGATCAAATTACAAATTATAAAAAATATTATGAATTTTTTTTATGGTTAGGAAATGTTACATTATGATTTAATACACTAAATAATTTACGAGCTATTTTTAAGGAAGTAACATTTTATGCATCAAATTTATATATATGATATTATTTTATAAAAATTTGGATGAAATTTTAGGGATAATTACTAAAAAATTGTATAAAGATTTAAAATAAACAAAAATATAAAGATAATTTAAAATACATGATTCAAATAAAAGACAAGAAAACTATATTTATAGTAATATAACATTTAAATTACTTCTAAATATGATTACCATTAGTTACCTATTCTAAAAAATATGAAATATATAAAATTATGTTGCTCAAATTCATATTTTATAACCTAACATGTTTTCCTAGCTACAATGTCATTCATATATTTTTTAATGTCAGACATATTAAATTCATCTTGAAAAAGACAATTTATTACTAAAAATTGACCTTTATAAAATATTATATAAATTTAATTCCATTTAATTTTTTACATGATGAATTCAATAATTACTTCTGTTTAATATATGTCAAATTATTTAATTAATATATTAAATGAATATTTCAATAATGGTTCTTTAAAGTTATCAATTCATGATAATCCAGGATATGGTGTTTACATACCATAATATCTTATATTGTATTATATAATCCCCCAAATAATAAACTTTGATCCTTGAAATTATGATATATTTTAAATATTGTGAAATTGTGGATATTACTTCATCATTGATTCATCAAGATCCAACTCGAAATAAATAATTATTTTATTTGAATAATTGATATTACAAGATAAAACTAGAAGAAAATTCCAATGAAAAAATTTAATTGTTTTATGATGTATTGAAGTCCAAGAGTATCCCCTATAAATAAGTTTTCCCACTATAGGGGGAAATGGACAAATATTATAGAAACATGTAGAATGAACACCTTGGACAATAATGAAGGAATGAAAGTTAGAGACAATGTTCCATTCTCATCTGGTATTAGAGAATTACATGTGTTAATAGATATAATACATTCACTAATGAATAATTGATTATATAGATTAGTTTTGGGGCCAAGGAAAATTTTGGATTTATGAATTTTTTTTTTTCTATATCCGAATGACGAATTATATTCATACAACATAGCATGAGTCCTTGTAGCACTACATTTGTGCCATTATGAAATGTGTTTCCACATTATAGAAACATCTTGAATTATGGAATAACTAATCCTACAGGATCTCAGAAAACTCCACCACGACACATGAAATACATTCTACATGATCCAACCAATATTTTTATGAGAATGAAAATAAAATTAAATCAATGTATCCAACAGCCATGGGTGACATTGGTGAAATGGTGCTGGTGTTATATATTTGCCTACAAAAGAAGTAGGGGGTTCATCCACCAATTTATAAGGTCCAATATATTTATCATAGAAATATATCATCTATAATTAGGTGTATCATCATATTTTTCTTTTCCCTCGCCCACAGAATACGCAAAGAACATCTTTAGAGGGCCACATCAAATACCTTTTTCTCATGACTGATGCACATTATCCCTAAACCCATGGTTGAGGTAATATATATATATAATTACTCTAAGTATATGGGGATAGTGAATTCACTAAATTCTCTCCACATAGAACAGGCGTAGTCACCTTTAAAAAATAGATGACTTATTGTTACTTCCCATGAGAGAATACAACATGGGAACATAAAAATGAGATTGATACATAAATAATTGTTTTTTTAATTTTTATGTATATAATTATTAAATACTCCCCTTGTGATGATGTTAAAATTCTTTTTTACCTCCTTATAACAAAAGCCCCTACAAACTGTTCATCTTGTTGTGATCTATCATTATTATGACATATTATTTCATAGTGAAGTAACCCGGTGAGGAGATAGTGTAAACACATTTTTAGGATATGGGGTTGTAAATTTGAATTTATAGAGGTTTGGTTGTTCTTTTATAGAATATCATATATTATGCTTTGGTGACTATTACATTAATGAACATGATACCTAATAATAAGAATCACGTAAATCGGATCTTATTTATTCCCCAATTATGATATAAGAAATAAATATCATATATGACCATTATACAATAAGAGTGGATTTAGATAGAAAAATGTAGAATATTAATCATGATCCAAATATAATGTGGTCTCCCATTCAGTTATCATGTTCATTTCTATATATTTCCACCATAAATTCATCCTACAACCTTCGACCCTCTAGAATATCCAAATATAGTTTCACATGCATGCACAATATTGTACATGATATTCTTATCAATTTTACTTGAACACTACCTCAAAGGATTTTCCATCCCTCCACATGAATCTCAATGTTTTTCACAATCTAAATAGGTATCCTATTTAAAAAATCTAATATATTACCAATACCAGAAAATATACATTTTCAAAACATGGGGGATGAAACCACATGAATGGTTACAAATAAATCTATTATATTCAATAGTGATATTATTCCTATGATGAACAATAAATTATTTTTAAAACACATGATGTCTTTAGTGATCCTATAAAAAAAATTTGATGTTGTTAATTAAAATTCCACCTAGATATATTTATATTACTATATAGTCCTTGAGAATGTTCTTTTTCTACATGTTCATTTATTTCTCCAATATGCATATCTTATTGTATGAGAATCTATTCGAGTTGAAAAAAATAATCTTCTTATATGTCTAAATATGTACAGGAATGTTAAAATATTCCTACATCAACTGGTTTATTCTATGAATTTATATTTTATTTGAACCAAAAAATGATAATGTGTCATCAGCAATCATGAGGCGGGAGTTTCCACTGAAGATAGACCTAAAACTATATTGAATTATACATCATATCAAAGTTATTTCAATAAATAATTTTTTTTAATGGAGAAATGTGTAATGATGTATAGGATTAGGGATATCTGGTCCCATTTACTAATTCCATGGATAAAAAATATGAAATAAGATTACTTCTCTAGGAAATAGATGGATATCCATGACGAACTGGAACATATGGACATGATCTCAGTGGCCCATGAAGAGATGCATATTAATTGAATAACCCTATGTTTGTATCTAAATTAATGTATATCATATTCCATATTCATTTATACCATGTTTTCCATATTTGAACTGATATTATTTTGGTTGGTATCACATAACACATCATTATCCTAGAGGATAGCACCCTAAATAGACCTCCCTTGTGCAAGATCATGCATCTCTTATGAGATCCCATCATGAATGTTAATAGATATACCTTTCTTTTAAAAAAAACTAGAAAAATCATTTTAACATAAATTTCACATTATAATAAGTCTATATATGTTAATAGAATACAAACCTTTTATTTTAGATATGAGAACCTGTGTAATTTCATTGTACAAAGGAGGAACATAAACACCCTAGGGGACATCCTACACTGTGTAAAATAGGTCACACTTGACCCAATGCCATGAAACCCTATAAATGGATCTCAAGAAACCATATGGTTCAAGATCAATTTTGTGATTGAGTGTATTCACAACCTCCCCCATTTTCATCTTAATCGGTACAAGTTTTACGAGATCATTATCTTATTCTATAAATAAATGAGGAATGGAATCAAGGATCTCATCATGGAATCGTAGGTATACTCCCCACATTATTTCATAGAGATAATTTTCTAAAATATTTTCAATCTATCGGAATGATCTCCAAAAATAACCCCCTTCTATGAATATTCCTACATGGATACCATTTTCTCAATTTCAGTTCTGATTACATCCATGTTCAACAAGCGAGGGGGGGGGTATGTTTTGGTGATTAGATGTCACCATTAATGAATTATATTTTTTTTTAATCATGATATCAGAAATGAACTAATATGGATTCACCGTAGACTCACACATGACCAGATTTAATCATGAATCATTGGTCTTGAGATAACTGAAAATGAAATTCTATCCACTCTAATTTCTAGAATAAATAACAAAATGTATAGGTTATTTATATGAAATAATATGGACTACTTGGAAAAAATTTTAATTTGGATATGAGGAGACAAACATTGATGTTATATAGACATCGTTGGAGGTGAAACATAGTGTGATGAACATCTTCCCAATTCGTTATTTTTCCAAAGGAAAACCACATATTATGTTATGTTATTTCAAAATAGTTGTTTTCTATTTTCATGAATCTGAAAAGGTTCTCGAATATATGAAAAGTTGGCACCAAACCTAATCCTGCATTTTTTATTACATGTGTTAGATATACCATATATTTAATCATTAAAGTAACATGGAAGGAATTTTTAGTATAGGAGGAGGGTTGGGTGACATATCACATTTGTATTCAATACTCAAATTCATTATATTATTTCAAAATATCTATGGAAACAAGTGATTTACTTCCACTTCCTAATAAATAAAACATATCAATTAGTTTTTAAAAACCAAGGGAATACATGATCCCCCATAGGAAATTTTTAATCTTACCATGTATTGTTATAAAGAATGTTTTTTTGGTCTGGGATACTTTATTTTTCTCATTAATTTTTCATACATTTATATTTTTCATTATAAATGGTTTATAATAACTAAATTTATCTTGTGAATTTCTTCAAAAAATGTAGGATTATGACACATCTTCCCATATAATATATTGTATTATTCTATATGAATACACCGATTGAAGATATTATTTTATGATAATTCCACAAAATCACCATACTAACCCCACATTACATGGAATTCATGAATACCTAATCTATCTATGTAATCCAATGTCATGATAGTCTATTTGGGAATTCTATAATTATAGGGAAGATATGATTCTATTAATTATGCCTTAGTTTTTATACCTGTTTCATGAAACATCATGAATATCTATTTAAAATGAGGTTCATGGTAAAAAACAAGTTATAGATGTTTCAAAATAATCCTTTTGATTTCATTGATATAATTACACAAAATACCCATATGAAGTAAAAATTCTCTTAGGACTATGAAGTGAAAAAACAAGTATATATGTCAATTTTGACCCATATATATTTTCTCATCCTTGGTGTCTTTTAGAGTATCGTGAAAAGGTCCATTATAACATTTTACCACTTCATTGTAGTTATATAAAGATGTTAAATTTCTCCTTTAGGATGTTGAATTTTAGCCCTTACATAAATGTATACTAATAAGTGTGAAAAATAATTATTAATTTATTTCTTCATAAACTCCAATATAAAATGTTCTCTTAAATACATACACATCATTATAATCTATATATATATAGATAAAATTGAGATACATAATTTATCTAATAGTAACCTTTTCCAAATTATGAAAAATGGGAATTTTAACATCTTCCTATATTTCGACACTCATTCTTATTAGATGAAGATAGTATTTTTTCTATCATTAAAACATTAATATTTTTTTTAATTTTATTCATCACGAAAGGAATTCAATATATTTTAAAGTATGTATAGTTTTTTAATTTCATGGAAAGAGATTTTATGGGTCCAATGTTATATAAATAACCATTTTAATCATTATTATATCTCTACATATTGGATTATAGTAATGCATTTTTTATTGTCATAAATCCTGGTCCCTTTATACTAAATGCATCAAGAACCATTTTCATCATCCAATAGTTATATCATATTAATGAATAAATGTCAATGAGTTGTTATAACCATTATAATTTTCTCATGGATATCTCTTTATTGGTTAAAATATACAACAAATACCCTTATATCACACACATATATATAATATAATGACTATAGTGTTTTGTTCTCTATGTTTTCATTGAAAATATTAATAATTCCCACACAAGTTCTTCAGTTGGATAAATCATTTAATGGATTTTTAAAATATCATGATTCATAGTTAATAACTATATCATAATATTGAAGTACATATCCATGTAATTATATTGATTCACTACTATAAATTACTAATCATATTTACTAATTAAAACTATTAATACATGTGCTTTAATCAGTCACTATTTCATATCATAAAACATTATAAAAAATCCCTATATCAAGTGAATTTTAACCCTTTTCATATTATCTTGGTCAACGGGTTGAAAAACTGTAAACAATATTATACAAATTATCAATAGTGACATGATAATCATTAAAAAAGGTTCTGAATTATTTTCATTGCTGTAGGAAATTCAACATATCACGTTTCCATTAAAGGTAAATTAGAAAATCCTAAATTAGGGAAAATGTGGAAAATAAATAAAAATTATTTTATACAAAATTTACTCTTAAAATAAATCCCATATGACTCCTTTTTTAATGGGTCCCCATAATTATTTGAAGTCTACCCACATGGCCTGGATTGCTCTAAGAGAATATCACAAAATAATTAATGATGACCACTAAAACTTTATCATGATACTCCTTCAGTAATCTATTTATAATATCCAAAACTGAATATGATTTATTATCCAATACAAATGTAATCACTAGAAAATCATAATTCCAATACATTATTCAAAATTTTGACTTCAGTATATCATCTTTATTCAACCTTATTTTAAGAAAACTAAATGGGTTTTTTAGAATTTTAATTTTTTAGGATCCTTGATGTAGATATTATTATTTTTAAATGTTTAAAAAATGATACAAATTAAAAATAATAATGGAATTTATCTCTATATAATATATGATTAATCTCTTGGACTAATCCTTTATTTTTTTAAATATGAATTTAGATACCAATGGTCAAACACTAGGGTGTATAAATCCAATATCCCCCCACTCCGATAAATGATTCTTCAACACCACATACTCCACTAGATTGAATATATATATATAGTATTATATATAATATTTTCATCACTAATGAGTTAGATGGATGAAATTTCATTACACAATAGTGTATGACCATATAATTCATAATGAAAACAATCAATGTATTTTTTTACCATAGGTACATCATCAATTATTAGGATATCCATATCATTCATATAAAACACATTATATTCCCCTAAAAGTATAATATCATTATGTTGATCTACTAGGGGAAAACCCTAAAATTATTTTTATGATAAATTTTCCACTCAATTGAAAATAGAATTAACTTCACCTTCTCAAATCATAATATTCTTCCCTTGGAACCTAATTTTGTATTTATACATAAAAATAAAATTCTTACTAAGGATAATTTAGAAGTCAAATATTTGTATGGTCACCAAATTTACAAATAGGGAAAACACATGCATCACAGTTGAAACTGCCTAAAGTATCTATTTGTACATAAATATCCCACTTTGATTCTTAATTGATAACTCATTTACGATTTGGAAATGGAAGTATAATTTTTTTTAAATAGTGGTTGAAATTATTGATTCAGAGGAAATATAATACAATAAATCGTATTATAAATTTTAAAATTGAAAAAATTACCATCCAACACATCATTAGAAATATCAACAATGGCCAAGGTAATCGCATTATTCTGTAATTTATCCATTGGATAATTTTAAGGTAAATTTCTGTTAGGTTTGTGTAATTGGAGAACAAAATTTCTATTCTCCCCATAGTTAATGAATTGAAAATAAATATCATTATCCATTATAATTAATTTGACGGATTTATTTTCTTTTCACTATATTTAACAAAATCTTGTTCCCTTTATACATGACATAAGGATTTTCTTCCGATAGTTATCCCACCTGTGAAATAAAATCCTTACATTCTTCCTCTTCACCACATTAATCATCCCTTGATACTTAGTAGGTCTCTTATTCTATTAATCTCCCTTTCATACATATTTCATGGAGTAATAATTTTCAATATGAATTGATATTAAGATTAAATCCTTATATAATGAAATTTTTAAAAACCCTACACCCAAAAAATTTAGAGTTTTAAACCATCAATAACATAGTAAAAATTTCATTCAACTATAGGTGCATATACTACAACATTCCAAGATATCCATGTAATAGAATCCTTAAACTGGTATATTATTTCATACTCCTTTGTTCAAATCATTAGTTAATATATTTCTATTTCTTTTCATTATCCATGGGGAATGTTTTTTTATTAAATACCTTATTGACATAGAATTGTTTAATGGAATAGATCATATCTTAAAATTTAGTGTTTGAATTATTGTTCAATAATTATTCGCATATCCCCTCAGATGATAGACATCCATGATGATATTTTCCTTCTCATAACTTCCTATTGTTAGTAATAATTTCTCTTGGGACGTGATTTATTTTTCGATGTCCAATGGATTAGTGCTTTTAATGAATGTTGGAGTTTCTTGTAAAATCATTTTTTTAGAAAATATAAACTATTATATGTATAAACAAGATTATCTATTAATGTGAAATATATTTTATATCCTCGGTCAACTACTTTAATAACTTTATGAAATGATTAGACTCAACTATTGATACACGAACATGTTCTACTATAATATTCATATATTAAATATATGTGTTGATATAGTTAACATCCCACTTATTATTATCCATATTTATATATAGGTTTACATATAATTTAATCACCACATTGAATTATAATATAAAATTCGAAGTAATTTTTCTAGAGTGCTACGGATAAATATTGATGTATAATCTATGTACATGTTTAATATTTCATGGTTATCATTAATTATAATTCCATGAAAATTATAAAATAATTACATTTTATTAAATAAAATATGTGAAACACAGCATTAGGTAATTCTCATGCTATTCACATCACTGAGTTATCTTGTATTTCACTCTAGACCGAGGTTTACAGAATAAAAATAAAATAATAATATTATTATTTATAATGATATATCTCAACAATATGTTGGAATGATGGGTATGAATAATATTAAATAAAATATTGTAATATCTATATTTTGCACATTTAATTTTAATCTATTGATTATATACAAAATTTGAATCATTTCAAAATGTAATTAATGTTTTCTAAAAACTGTATTTTTTTATGACCTTTTAATCATTACTAGAACACGTAATTAAAAATTTATTTGTACCGATTTGATAAAAATTATTTAAATAAATAAAAAATATATATTAAATAATAATACTGGAAATATCCTAGGGATAATTTTTTTTATTTTTAATAGATGGCACATTTTTTTATAATAGTGAAAAATTTCGAATTTTAATTGACTGATGACTTTTAATTTCAATAATGTATATTGTTGAATTGTATATTGTGTTGGTTATAAAGTAAAATTAATTCGATTTTATATCAATAAATATAATTTTGTTTATTTTTTATGATTTTATATAGATTTTGGATATAAAAACAATTAAAATTATTGAGCATTTTCACTTTAAAAACATGTATTCTCATACCGTCTGTTGGTATAATTTTAAATTAAATTATAAAACCCAGATATGATTAATTTAGGAATAATCTATTAGATATTTAAAATAATATTAATTTATGTTTCGTAATATTGTGGACATAATATTTTACCCTAATTATTAGTGAAAAAAATAACATTAATTACAGTTATTAAGGTAAAATCTCATCTACATAGTGGTTTAACATAAATAATGTGGTCTTTAAATGACCCAAAACACGCCTAACACCAATTGGATGGATATATATAGATCTTAATTACGTTAGGACAAATTTTTCTGTGTTTTGGGAACTTTTTTCCATTATATTATCTCATATAATATGTTTAATAAAGAAAAATAAAATTATTGTAACCTCCACCATTTTAATATCTATATTGCATTCGAATAAAGTAAAATATAAAATTTTTTGCTTATAAATATTTTTTATAAATATAAAAAATATTTGTTATAATAAATAAACTTTTATTTTTTGGATATGTAATAATTACGTAAAGTGATTAAAAAATTCCATAGCATTAATTAATATGTTAATAATAAAATAAATTAAACTACACAAAAAAATTAACAGTGATAAAAAATTAATGAATTAATATGTTTAATTAATATTTTAGGATCAAATATCAGGTTACATTAGTTTAACTTAAAAATTAAAATTTCATCATTTTCATGCTTTTTTTAAATTCAAATTAAATAAATAATTTTAAAATTCACACTAATATAATTTTTAAATAACCATTATTTTATTAAATGAATTAAATTACTAAAAATATATATTTTTTATCAAAATATTTTTAAATTTTAATAAATATTTAATATTATCCATCATGGTATAAAATTATCTTTTATACTAAATATATTGAACCCTAAATATTAAAATCCACGTTTGCAGAGTTATGGTTAAACAAGTGTTTTTATGAATTACATGCACTTATGTTAAAAAAACATTCAACCCACAAATGAATTTTATTTTGTAAATTATAAATCATAATTTGAATCAAATTTTCCAAATAATATAATCAGTATTTTTCTAATATAGTTTTATAGGATAAATAATCATCGTTTTAAAACCAGTTAACATAATGAAAAAAAAGTTGAAAAATATTGAATCCAAGGAATTAATGAGAAAAATGTTTAAAAAATGTGTTCTATTATGAGGTGGAGGTTGTGATAGACTGCAATATCCTTCCAACCCATTAATTATAAATATTTTTCCTATATTAGGAATGAGAGAGATTCAAATATTGAAAACATATTATTATTTATATGAATACCACTCCTTCTCAATACTACATTGGAAATCACTCTCCCCTACTTCAAACCTCTAAATCCATTTTTATCTAATAATATAATATAATAGAAACACCCAAAATCCCTCCCATAATTCAATAATCATTATTTTTTGTACAAACAAGTCCTTTTATTGTTTTAATCTGAGCCTATGTTGGATACCCAATGATGAGGTAACTTTCATTGAAAATTGTTTTTTATTATTTCCTTTTCTAAAACCATAAATTAATATTAATGAAGTATTATATAATAACAAAATTATATTACATATAATGAAATTTTTTTATCTTATGTGTAGGATATAAAACATTACACACTTCCACAAAATGGTTTACAAAATCATCATTGGTCAGTATTTCAAATTGTCACATAGAAAACCAATGTTGATCATTTATCCATGAACACCTATAAATAATTGAAAAATAATTTATTTATAGTTTATATATATTATCTATTTTATTTTTATGTTATTATTATTATTTTAAATTTATGATATCAAACATGTTTTCTTTTATTTCATTTTTTGGCATAAAATAACATTGTTGGTGTGTGTGATGGACTATCACCTCGCAAAGCATTTTGATTCGTTCATTATTAAGTAGAAATTAATATATATATATATATATATTATTTCATTTTATTTCATCTAATATGATAATAAAATTGAAACAATGTTACTGTGTATGTATAGTCTACCATATCCATGAATGGTGTAATTTATTTTTTATCTTTGAAATTTATGTATTACAATACATATAATTAATTAAATATATATGATATCTAAATAATGGTTTAAATTTTGGATATGATGAAAGCATGATCAATGTAATAGGAATGAAAAAACAACAAGTAAAAATATACTTAATAAAGAAGTAAATTAACCACCAAGACAATTAATTAATGAAATAATATTAATAAATGGGTGATAAGATGTTATAAAAGGCTCATATATGAAATTTTAAATATTAAAATTGATCTTTTATAAGTTAATACCATTCATAAAAATATTAAAGATGAGTTTATTTTATATTCAACCAATAGGAAGTGTAACATTAGAAATTTCATCACAGTTTACATTCCAATGAGTCGTATTAATTATTCTACACGAATTCAATTTTATGTCGTGTATATACAACAAAAATGACATGTATAATCATGATTACTTCATTATTGATGGTATTTTATTTTTAAAAATTAATTATTTCATCTTCGGGGTTTTCCTTGAAAAGTACTAATTGGAAAAAAATTTATGTAATCAAATTTTCGTAATGATTGTTAACGTTATATTGAAACAATTACTTTTTGGAAATAATTTTTTATTGGAAATTAAATTTACCACAAATGACCATATTCTTGTTTGATTGATATGTATATTTTGGACACTTATAAAATTCATAAAGAAGGTTCTTGCAATGAATATTATTTGATTAAAAGGTAAAATAATTATAAATGCTTATTATTTAATCAATAATGATATTTTATAACAAACATTTTCAATGAAATATATTTATTATTTGATATTAGATGAATTATGTGAAATGGTAGGACATGGATTTGTGAAATTTTTTAATAATCCTGTCAATGAATCAGTAGTGTTATGATGTAAATTGGTATTCCAAATCATAAGGGTTATTAAATGGTATATATTAAATTTTATTGTTATAAGTCATCAGAGTAAGGGTACCATGATACTTGGAAAAAATAGAATCCCATAATAATGAATTTTCTATATTGATAATTTTTTACTATAATTATCATTGACATTTTTTCTATAACATTATCTATTGATGATTTTCATTATTAGTTCATTGAATACATGGAAAATGTTTTCAATTTATTAAATTTCCAAATTGAATATTCTATAACTCACTATGATAGTCATATTATTTGAATCACATTTGTGTTTAGTTATCTACATTTCATAGGTGATAATTATTATTGATAAATGATTTTTCATCTATAGATAAAAATAAGTCAAAATTTCATGTAACCGTTACTTTTTATCATTTACTAAGGCTGTAAAGATGTTATATTTTAATGAACATTCATGTAAGTATTTTAATTGAATTTTTATGTAATTTTTTATATTATATTCCCAATGTGAAATGGGTATCATGTAGGTATTTATATCGTTAAAAATGATAAAATAACTAGTCAAATAGGATTTTATTACTACTAATCATTCTAATATAGTAATGTATAGAGGTGTCTCTAGGATTTTGGGGATGAGATTGTTATATTTGGTATCAAATGTTCTTTTGTAGAACCCAAAGAAACTATATTATAGATAAAATAGATTATGTAACATTACTAAAATATAGTTGTAACGCCTCGACCCCTGTTACCCATAGTCGGTGCATTATTTTAATACATTTGAATGATTACAAGGAATCAAGTCCCAAAGGACCGATCAGTTTAGCTATCTTGGAAAATAGATTAAATACATTAATGTTACATTAAATTTTATAACATACAAAACCACATAAATAATCCTTTATGAACACCATTATTATCCTGGCTTAACACTGCATATCAATCACAATACACTTCTTGGAATCCTGGGAAAAATAAAACATTGAAAGGAGTGAGCTTAGATGCTCAGCAGGGATGACAATATAGAAGAAACTTTCATAAATAAGCATAAACATTTAAGGCAATGTATAACTAAAACAAAAGCCATTTAATCTTGAACTTCAGCATAAAATGGAAAAGATAAAATGAAATAATTCCATTTAAAAATTCACAAGGATATTCTACTAGTTGAATAATCACATGCGATATTAATAACAACATTCATAATGATGGAATGCATAATGCCATACTATAATAACCACATAGTAAAGGCATCATCCCATGACTAAAAATAAGATTTTGTCAAGGCCTTGTGCCAAGACACTAGTTTGTCTCGTGAGACCTACCGATGCATCGAGGAGCTATAGTGGGCTCCACCCATCACTTACTACGTCCAATGTATCCCTCATATGAACAGGTTTAAACATAACATTAACATTCATCTTAAAACTAGCATACAAAATGTAAATACATTCTCCATAAACCATGAATGATATAAAAATAATACATCCATAGTCAAACATATCACAAAAGCTTCAATACAATATGCATGTTTTGTATCATAATAAATAAAAATACAAATAAATTTAAAATCCATCAAAGGATGTTGACATAGTTCAAAATGATGAGTAAAACATTTTTGAGAGAAGTAACCTTTTTGTAAATTTATTTAAAAGTCGCACATTTATAAAGGAAGTAATTTAAAGGATATTTTTGAATCAAAGTGTCCCATACCACTTTGAAACGTTTGGATAATATTATCATTTCAAAACATTCATGTCCATATAAATCAATCCTTAAAATCATTTTGAAAACATGGACATTAATTAAAAATATTTAAAAACATAAATCATTAAAACATTTAAAATTATGATAATGATAAAGGGTAACATTCACAATTACATAAATTTTTCATTTTGAAATAATATTAATAAAAAATGGACATGGATGAAAAAAATTTCCCAGTAAATACTTACACATAAACAAACTGAGATAATAATGAGATTGAGGAATTAACCCTTGCCAATTTGGTAACATACGAAACATACACCCCATGAAAGAGGTATCATAAAATTAATATATAAATACACATAAATTAAAGTTTATTACACAAAGAATACAATTATGGGAAGTACATACCCCACACAAAAGGTAATATTGTCAATATGGCATGACTATCACGGGAATTAGGAGTGAGATGAAAAACCCCTTACCTTGTACTTTTCCTTGGTCGAGGGTTGTTTAACCTCTTGAATAATAGTTAAATAATTGTTATAAAATTATACAATAATAATATACATAAATATGATATCATATATGATCTTTTAATATTTCATTGTTAATGACATTTTAGTATTATCGTTGTTTTGGTTGTCAACTGATTCGTTTTACTTTATACGCTTCGTTACGTAAGCCGTGTTTTTTATAGATAGGATGTATTTTATTCAGATCCATAATTATATCAAGTTCTTAAACATAACATTTAATCATAAAACTATAATTATTCTTGAATGGATATGACGGGCAAATGAATCTCATCACGTTCATGGTGACGATAATCCGAATGTACGCACGAATGCTAATTCCATTTCAGTTTTCATTATAAATGGAATAAAAACAAAATGATACATAATCATATTATTATTCTAGTATAATATAATATCATATATGTGTTTCTTATTTTCATTAACACCATCCTTTATATGTTCCATGTATGGTATGAACGAGTCATATCACTTTGAGGGGGCGGTAGTTCGCACTTCCTAAAATAAAATTATCGTATATATATACAACATCAAAAGAATAATGGTATGCTAAAAAATGGAATTATAGAAGAATATATATAAAATAAATATCATAAATATCATATTTAATTATAGTTCCATCATAATAGCCACGATGACAGGTGGTAGGAGATAATTGAACAATCATCGTTTCGTGGGGTGTTTGGTTACTATCCACAGAAACATTATGCTCTTCACCCATTATATGGAGGTGTGTGTAAGTGTAGTTCGAATAAATCTCATAACAATATCCTAGTATATTTAGTATACTGGTTTTTTTTAAAATAAAATAATACAAAGAGTTTAGGTGTTGGATAAGTTAAATAAAAGAAAAGATGCTAGGAGAAATCGTTACCTTTAATTTGGGTAATACCCTTTGGTTTGACCCACAAAGGACTCTTGAAGTGCCTTATGCATAAGGTAAGGCTTCTAAGGGGAGTATAGGGATATAGGGAGCTTAATTGGGCAGAGTTTGGGCGGGACAAAAATCTTGAGAGGTGTGAGTAATTGGTTAGAAGTGGTGTGCTTTTATAAGGGGGAGGAGGGGCTCTTTAGGAAAAACTTAAAGTATTATTTTATAATAAATTCATATCCGGTTTATAATGGCTCAAAACTATATTATTTAAAGTCTAAGGTGGGTATGGGTCGAAATCCTTTCAACCAACAGATTTTAGACATATTTGGGGCATTATATTAACTTTATCTTTTAGTTTTAACTCTTAATTAATTAGTTTGACATTTACTGTGTCACTTTGTATTTTTATATTATATATTTATAAAACATACTATATACATCCAAGAGAACCCCAAGTGTTCCATTAATGATACACCTATCATTATATAAGATCTTTGGATAAACCTTATATTTTTATGAATAGAATATCAATTAGTAATATAATATTTGTTTTTAAAACCCTTTTATGTCAATTTTGACACTATTTGATAATTGATTTTTTTAAAGTATTAACAACGTTATTAATTTGAACCAAATTATTTTAATCAATCCTAACATGTCATATTAAAAAATAAAATTAGTGGAATTCATTAAAAGTCTCATATTATATTTATTTGGTTATTTATAATATCAATTATTTTAATAATTCACTAATAAGTTAATTAATGTATCATCATTGTGTCATAAATAAATTATATTATTTAATGTCTAAAATTGTAGATAAAATAAAATTATGTACGAAATATTTCTGGATTCCTAATTATTATTTATAATCTAATTTATCTTATGTATAACCCTATATTAAAAAAAATTATTTATTAAACTTTGATTTTAACTCTTTTAACCATTCTTTGAATTAAATAATAAAAAATGTCCAAATCTAATCTATGTTGACCAAATAGGTTCATATTTTATTCCTAAGGTTGTTTTCAGTCAAATTATACTTATCCAATAGAAATAGGAAATGTTTTAGGGTAATAGTAATATCATTTTTACCCTTAATTACCCTATTTACTATTTAATCTGTTAATAAAAGTAAAAAAGTTATTATTCACCAAAAATTATTTTCATCTCATTGAACCACATTTTACTCCTTCATATTAAACGTTCCTCTCGGAGTTTTGAAATTCCACTCACATAACTGGTAAAATTACGTTTTATTTGAATTTTCAAATTCTCCTAGGAGCTGGGTAAAAGACGGTGAAAAGCTCAATAAAATTTTTATATATCATAAATTAATTGAAAATATTGCCAATGAATTACATTGAACATAAATAGGTATTATGTATCTATTTTTACCTTAATTAAATTTAAATAAAATAATTAAATATTAAAATAAAAATTCGTTTTAAAACTATAACTCAATGTTTTTCACTATTCATCAAAAATTAAAAGCTTTCAGAAGAATATCAAAAATTCATTGTAAGCTATTTTTGATATTCCGATTTCAATAATGAAGTCTATTTTACCAAATTCAAAACACAGAAGTTGCATTTATTAGTTTAAAAGTAATTCTCGCTGTGAAAACCAAAAGACGTATTTTTAAGAAATAACAACTACCAAATGTTTGACACTTGATTATGTCCAATTTCAAAGTGAAATTACTTACTATGACCATAATTAGATTAAATGGTAAAAATATAATCTATTTATACTTCCAAAACATTAAAATGTATAATTTATCTATAAATTATTTTGATTTTAAAATTTGTTTTTAGTTAAAATATAGTGATTTTCACTATTCACCCAAATATTAATGTTTTCAGAAAAACACCAAAACGTTATCAAAACTAAATTATTATGTCTCAATTCTAAAGAAGAAGTTTATTTTGTCAAATTGAATATATAAATGTTTCAAATATTGGATTTAAAAAGGCTTCTCCATTAAAAGGCGGTAAAATTTCATTTTTAACTTATTTGTTCTAAAAAATGTATTTATTCTTATATTATTTATAAGAAACTCATAATTTGGATTCTAAAATTATAATTATTATATATATTTCAAAATTTAGTTAATACTATTCATAACCACTTTTGAACGGCTTGTTTGGTAAGTCACGGTGCGCTAGAACTCGGTGTTGCGTGTAATGCAAGTTATTGAATTACATTGAAGATATAACGTACTATGAAATCATGGGGTGTTAGATTCCAGTACCCTTAAATAAATTGAATCCTCACAATTTGAAATTATTTTTTGAAAATAAAAGGTTGAAAATAGAAAATACCTTTTGTAAAACCCACATCAGAAATTAGGTTAATAAAATTTAGTGTTAATAAGAGGAAAAGGAAAATGAAAGGGTCACCACCAAATTATGATCTCGATTATGAAAACATTGGGGGAAATTAGAGACATATAATTGGAGAAAAAACGTAAATATTTATAGGTAGTTATTGAGTTCATCAATCACAAACAAGTGTGAAATTGGGGGTTTTAAATTCATTGATCAATGATGATTTAAAATACCATCGATTCAACAAAACATATGGTATTAGGATAACACATTTTTTGTTTTAGGATCCCTTCACTAATGTATAAGAATTAATTTCTACATAGAATAAGAGAAGAAGAAAAACATATACTTGACAAGTAGAGTCCCATCCTTTAACGAATCTCTACCACAATCTCATCTTTCACCCTAAAAGATAATAGAACTTAAAAATAATATTCTATTTATCCTATTCATATAGGGTTTCAAAAAATTGAATTTATAATTCATCAACCGTATTTTTTTTAAAGAATACTACATTATCTAATCCAGGACATCATGTGGGTTAGTGGTAGGTGATACACCCTTGTCGACCTTCAGTTGCGGGTTCAAGTCTTGCAGCCTTACCTGGAGCAACATGTTGCCGCCCGACCTCCAGGTTGTCCTTTTATGGCAATACAAAAATAATCTAAAACTATAATTATAAAAAATAATTATGTCCAAACGCGTAGTCCTAATTTATAAACAAGTTTAACACAATGAAAATCCTTTTTTCCACGTAATAACATGTGAACACATACATCATGTATTCTTTTAAAACACTGCAACATATTGAATTACTATAATACCTTATTGATTAAATTCCTGATCCCTTATTCCTCATAGAATACTGGAAATACTCCTTCTATCAAAAAATGTTATAAACTCAAACAATTTTGGAATATCATTAATCACTTTCATGGTAGTCAATAATATCAAATAAAATTTATCCAAATCAATCATGTATTATTCCAAAATCACTACCTCGGTATCAGAACCATATTATGGTTTATCTTTCTCTCAACCCTATATTTTCTAAACATATATCATGCTATTGAGTCACTTTTCATGGTTCTACACTATCTCATGTCCTTAATAAAATAGTACAGCAGTACAATACTTATATACTCCATAATTATTATAACTAGAACATCGTTGATACAATACACAAATGACATAATTCTTTAATAACGACAAAAGAACTCTAATCATTCCTCCTCATCTGTGGTAGTATCATAATGTGATTATTATTTAATAAAATCATTTGGGGAATACTCTGATGATTTAGACATTGGTTTTCATAGTGTCCCAACTCATTGCAGATGAAGCATTGTAAATTTGAAACCTTTTACTTACACTTACAGTCACGTACTTGGTGTCCTTTTTCTCCACACTTATAAAAGACTCCCAATTCCCTTTAGGCAAGTTCCAGGGTGTTTCTTCCCACAGTTATCACATATGGGAAAATTATTCTTTTCCCTATTCCCTTTATCCACCTTTCTCTCTTCAACCATTTTCTTCTCTTGCTTTCCATCAACGCCATAAGACTCAGAGAATTATTTACATATCTTATTAACACATGATACAATTTCTTCTAATGTTGAGAATACATAGGAGACTATTTCCCTTCTAAATGTTGGAATAATAATGTGAAAGATGTGATCCTTCTTACTCTTTGGATCATACGTATTGCTGGATTTCACATTCCTTCTACTGGGCGCCATTTCAATACAACGACATAAACTAGGTCAGTTTTTGAATTACAATATTTCCAAACTTGTAAAATACATAACGTAAATTGAATGGTTTATGGATTAAATCCATACTCATAAAGATGTTTTCGATGAGGAAGTATATACTCATAAACCCTTCATAATGATTTGTAAAGAAAATGAGATTTATCCTAAGCATATCCTCCAGGAGTTTCATAAACAAGAGTGTATCAAGGCCCGTTGTCGTGCAGAAGTTTCCGTTTGAGTCTAGCTCAAAGCATTGTTTTCGGGATTTACCCCCAGGTACATCTGTTCCAGAGCCGCCCCTACCTACTCATATCTAGACAGGGATGTATTTTCTTAGAAAACTCACAAATTCTCTACATTACCAAAACTCTTGGAATTTCTTCTATACTAATCCTCAAAGTATATCTTAGTTCTATGTTCTCTAATTAGAGTTTATCTACATTAGATTCCATGGTTATTTCTAAACATCTTGTGATACCAACTTTAATGCCACGAACCTAGTTACCCAGAGTCGGTGCATTATTTTAATTCATTGGATGATTGCAAGGAATCTAGTCCCGAAGGACCGATCCGTTTAGCAGTCTTGGAAAATAGATTACATACATGAATGTTAAATTACACTTTATAACATACAAAACACCATAAATAATCATTTATGAATTCCATTATTCCCTTGGATTAACCATGCATATCAATCACAATACACTTCATGGAATCCTGGGAAGAATAAATCATTGAAAGGGGTGAGCTCAGATTCTCAGTAAGGATACAAATATAGCGGAAACATTCATAAATAAGAATAAACATTTATGGGAATGTATAACTAAAAAAAGCCTTTTAAACTTGAACGTCAGCATAATATGACAAATATAAAATTAAATAATTCCATTTACTTATACACATGGATATTCTACGAGTTGAATGATCACATGAAATATCAATAACCACTTTCATAACGATGGAATGCATAATTCCATACTATCATAACCACATTGTCAAGGCGTCGTGCCAAGACTAAAAATAAGATTTTTTCAAGGCCTTATTCCAAGACACTAGTTTGTCTCATGAGACCTTCCGATGCATCGAGGATCTATATCAGGCTCCACCTCTCACATAGTAAGTCCAATGCATTCCTCATATGAACATGTTTAAACATAAAATTAATATTCATATTAAAACTAGCATAAAAAATGTCAATACTTTCTCCATAAACCATGAATGGTATAAAAATAACACAAACCCAGTAAAACATATCACAAAACCTTAAATAAAATATAGAATTTTTGTATCATAATAAATAAAATTCAAATAATCTTAAAAACCATCAAAGTATGTTGACATAGTTGAAAATTATGAGTAATTTTTTTTGAGATAAATAACCTTTTTTAAAATTTATTTAAAAGTCACACATTTATAAAGGAAGAAATTTAAAAGATATTTTTGAATCAATGTGTCCCATACCACATTGAATATTTTGAAAATAATTATCATTTCAAAACATTCATGTTCATATAAATAGATCCTAAAAATAATTTTGAAAACATAGACATTAATAAAAAATATTTAGAATGATAAATCATTAAAACATTTAAAATTATGATCATGATAAAGGGTACATTTCAAAAATACTTAAAGTATTCATTTTGAAATCATTTTCATGAAAAATGGACATTTATGGTAAAAATTTCCCAGTAAATACTTACACATAAACAATCTCAGATAATAATGAGATTGAGGAAATAACCCTCACCAATTTGGTAACATATGAAACAAACACCCCATGAAAGAGGTATCATAAAATGAATATATAAATACACATAAATTAAAGTGTATTACACAATGAATAAAATTATGGTCAGTACATACCCCACACAAAAGTTAATAGTGGCAATATGGCATGACTCTCGCGGGAATAAGGAGTGAGATGAAAAACATCTTACCTTGTACTCTTACGTGGTCGAGGGTAGATTAAACTCATTTATAATTGTTAAATAATTGTTATTAAATTATAAAAGAATCATATATATAAATATAATAACATATATGATCTTTTAATATTTTTTTCATAATGATATTTTATTATTATCATCGTTTCGGGTGTAAACTGATTCGTTTTCCTTTATATGATTTGTTACATAAGCATTGTTTTTATGGATAGGTTGTATTTTATTAATATCAAGAATGATATCAAGTCCTTAAACATTAATTTAAATCATCAAAAGATAATTATTCTTGAATGGATATGATGGGTAAACGAATCACATCGCGTTCGTGGAGACGGTAACCTGTACATACACATGGACGCTACTTCCATTTCATTTTTCATTTTAAAACGAATCAAAACCAAATGATAAATAGATATATTATTATTCTAGTATAATATAATATCTTATATGTGTTACTTAAGTTCATTAACACCATCTTTTATACGTTCCATGTATGGTATGAACGAGTCATATCACCTTGAGGGGGCAGTAGTCTGCACTTCCTCAAATAAAATTATCATATATATATAAAACATGAAATTAATAATGGTATTCTAAAAAAAGGAATTACAGAAGGTTATATATAAATTAAATATTATTAATATCATATTTAATTAAAATTAAATCATAACGGCCGCCATGAGAGGTGGTAGGAGATAATTGAACAATCATCTTTTCGTGAGGCGTTTGGTTGTGATCCATAGAAACATTTTGTTCTTCACCCATTAGATGGAGGTGTGTGTAAGTGTAGTTTCAATACTTCTAATAAAAATATATTACTATATTTAGGATATTGTTTTTGTTAAAAAAAATAATAAGAAGATTTTAGGGGTTGGAGAAGTAAAATAAAATAAAAGAAGCTAAGATAAATTGTAACCTTTAATTTTTGTAACTCCCTTTGGTTTGAACCAAAATGGACTCTTGAAGTGCCTTCTGCCTAAGGTAAGGAATATAGTAGGAGGAGTGGGATATAGGGAGCTTAATTGGGCAGAGGTTTTATGATCCAAAATTTTTGAGAGGTGTGAGTAATTGGTTAGAAGTGGTGTCCTTTTATTAGGGGGAGGAGGGGCTCTTTAGGGAAAACATAATCTATTATTTTATAATAAATTCATATTCGGTTTATAATGGCTCCAATCTGGATTATTTAAATTATAAGGTGGGGATGGGTTGATATCCTTTAAACTAATAGAATTTAGACAGGTTTGGATCATTATATTAAGCTTATCTTTTAGTTTTAACTCTTAGTTAATTTGTTTGTCATTTACCGTGTCACTTTGTATTTTTATATTATAAAGTTAATAAACATACTATATAAATCCAAGAGACCTCCATGTGGTCCATTAATGATAAAAATATCATGATATAATTCTTTTGTCCAAACCGTAGATTTTTTTTAATATAATATCAATTAATAATATAATATTTCTTTTAGAAACTCTTTTATGTCAATATTGATACTATTAAATAATTTATTTTTGTTAAAGTTTTAACAACATTATTAATTCGAACCATATTCATTTAATCAATAATAACACATCATATTAAACAATAAAATTCGTTAAATTCATTAAAATATTCAACGTATATATATTTGGTTATTTATAATATCAATTATTTTTATATTTCACTAATAAGGTAATTACTGCATCATCATAGTGTCATAAATAAATCATATTATTTTATGTCTAAAAATTATTAATAAAATAAAATTATGTATGAAATCTTTTTATATTTATAGTTAATATTTATAATCAAATTTATCTTATGTATAAAACTATATTAAAAATGTTTTAGTTATTACACTTTTATTTTAACTCTTTTAGCTCTTCATTGATTTAAATAATAATAAATGTCCTCATCTAATCTATGTGGATCAAAGAGGTTCATTTTTTAATCCTAGGGTTGTATTTGGTCAGATTATAATTAGCCAATAGATTTAGGAAATGTGGTAGGGTAATATTAATATCATTTTTACGCTTAATTACCCTATTTACTTTTTCCAGGGTAATAAAAGTAAAAAATTACAATCCACAAAATATTATTTATATCCAATTGAACCAAATTTTACTCCTTGATATTAACCTTGTCGTTTGGATTTTTGAAATTACACTCACAGATGTGGTAAAATTATGTTTTATGTGAATTTCCAAATTCTCCTAGAATGTGGGTAAAAGACGGTGAAAAGTTCAATAAAATTTTTATATATCACAAATTATTCTAAACTAACTCTAATGAATTAAATTGAACCTAAATATTTATTATGTCTCTATTTTTACTTTAATTAAATTTAAATAAAATAAATAATTATTTAAATAAAAATTTGATTTTAAACCATAACTTAGTGCTTTGCACTATTCCTCAAAAATTAAATGTTTTCAGAAAAATAACAAATAATAACCCTAACATATTTTTGATATTCTGAATTCAATAATGAAGTCTATTTTACTGAATTAAAATCATAGAACTTTCATTTATTAATTTAAAATTAATTCCCGCTGTCAAAAAAAGATTTATATTTAAGAAATAATAACTACCAAAATATTGACACTTGTTTATCTCCAATTTCAATGTGAAATTACTTACAATGACCATGATTGGATTAAAGGGTAAAAAATATAGTCTATGTATACTTCCAAACCATTAAAATTTACAATTTAAAAATAAATTATATTGATTTAAAAAGTTTTTTTAGTTAAAATATAGTATTTTTCACTATTCACCCAAATATGAAAGTTATTAGAAAAACAACAAAACATTATCGAAACTAAATTATTATGTCCCGATTCTAAAGAAGAAGTTTATTTTTGTTTAATTTAATATATAATAGTTTCAAATTTTGGATTTAAAAAGGCTTAGCCCTTAAAAGGTGGTAAAATGGAATTTTTTTGAAAAATACTTCTTTTATCTGAAAAAATGTATTTGTGATTAAATTATGTCTAAGAAACTCATAATATGGATTCTAAAATTATACGGATTATATAATGTTAAAAATTCCATTAATACTATTCATAACCACTTTTGAACGGCATGTATGGCAAGTCATGGTGCGCTAGAACTCGGTGTTGCGTGTAGAGAAAGTTATTGAATTACTTTGAAGAAATAAGGTACTATAAAATCTTGGGGTGTTACAATAGTCAGAGAGGAATAGATCATAAGATCATCCTCAAAAATTTGTAAGGTAGATATTTTATGGTCATTCTTATATATAAATCCCTATTTGGATGCTACAAGTGGAAATCGTTTTGCCACAGGTGTACCGAGGGGTAAAAAATCAGAATACAACATGTCAATTTTGACTTTTTCATAATCCGATACATCAAAAGAACCATAAAAAGTATCTTATTTGACACTCCAAAGTGTTAAACATTATATAATTTATAATTTATTTGTAAAAAATTATAATGGATTTGAAATTAATTATTTCCCCAAGGAAACAACTTTAATAATTATGAGAATTGTTATGGATAAATATATCTATTTATGATACTTATGTCATTATTTTTGTAATTTATTTTTATGTAACCTAATTTTATAATAATATAAATTGAATTCCATTATTTATAAATGGATATTAGTAAATATAAGGGTATCAATACTCATGTCTAGTGTTGTGGTTTACTTTTTATAGAATCTAATATAGCTTGTATTTGTACTAAGTATTATATGTATATATTATTGAATATTAATCAGTTATTGAAAAATATCCCTTCCCTGATGGAGAAATATTTTACATGGAATTATTTCCATATGATGGATTATATTTTGTGATAGATTCCCCATTCAATATGTTGGTCAACTGGTCCAATAAAATTTAAGCAACAGATTAAGTCTTTATAGGAGTTATTAATGGTATTCTGTTTTGGAAAAAAAGGAAAATGTTACAATTTTAGTGTGTTATCTCAATGGTGATTATTATAAATTGTGGTCATTGATAAGGAATACTTGTAAGAATGTGTAAATTTAACTCATGGAATTAAAATCATTTAACGATAAATTATTCAACAAATATTTATCTCCTTAGAAACAAAATGATATTTATAGAATGTTTTCTAGTTTAATTGAAAGAGAATAAGAGATTATGTCAGAGTATCAGGATAACTTTACAATGTCATCTAGATATGTTTTGAATTAAATATTCAACATGGATATAAATATTTACCATATTTTAATGGGATTTAGCCAATTCTCTGAAGGGTTTTGTTGTCTTAATATATTTCAACATATGATGAAATATATTTCTATTCTATCAAGATAATATTGAATTTTATAAACTCAATGGGGAGTGAGTTAATACTATAACCAAAAAAAATAATGTCTAACGTATCGAATGTAATGTTGTATTTTTCCCATTTGATAATTGTGGAAGGATTCACATTGTGAAATTCAAGAAGGGATTGGAATATTGTTATATATTCATAAAAAGGGCTTACCAAGTGATATAATGAAAAGTGGAGAAAGTGACAAAATCTATTAAGTTATTAAACTATATGGAAATGGGGTAGTATGAAAATTAATTTCCCTTGAATTAGGGGAACATACCTCAGATGAAGATATGTGATCAAGGTCACACATATGTCATTGGTACAACTAGAGATGAATGAATAATGTTCTAATACATTGGGATCCAAGAAAAAAATTTAAAATTATTTTATTGGCGACATTATCATCATAATAATTGTAAAATATATAAGAATTTTATAGTTGTATTGTTTCATTAAGTATTCTAATGTGTGTGATAAATTGTATAGATGAATATGAAAAATTATGTAGTGTAATTTATTAATTACTAAAAAACACATTGTTGATGTAAATATATTCATTAATGTGTTACTGATGCTGAGATAATGATATTGGGATTAAGACATTATGTATTTGGAAAAATAAAATTCTATGTTGCTGAATAACATGGAACTTATTAATGTTTTCTTTGAAAATATCGTTTATGCCATCATTTATGGAATTTATAAAATTCTTTGATATATTGAACATATACAATAATCTATTTTTTAATAATGTAATAAAAAAGCATGCATGTTTTGAATCAGGTTATATGGTGATTTTGGTTTTTAATATGTTTAATGAGAATAAATGAAGAATTTATTCAAATGTTTTGAATGTGACTATTTAGAGATACGTAATATTTTTTGGCATATTGATTAGTTAATTTAAAAAATTCACTGACCTTATAATATTTTGGATCATGATATTTTAGATGGACATAATGTTAACCATTTATGAAATGGTTAAATATGAATGTTGGATATGTTTTTGTAGATTATTTTTTACACAACCTTATTTTTAAACATGACCTAATTAATGAATTTGAAATAGTTCAAGGAACAACCAAATGATAAGATGGTGTTTTTGAAATACAAACACATCATGTAAGCATATTTTCCTATATTCTTATTGAGTGACTGAATTCCTAAACTCTTGGAAAAAGGGCAAAAAATAATCATTTTGTCCTACTATCATTATTTTTAATGATATAGATATGATTTTTCATCCCCCAATTTTATTCATTTGCATATATAAACATTATATAGGAAATTTTCTCTGTCAATATGATTCAATATTTGAGTGTTATTTTTGATTTCCATGTCCATTTTTTCCTTTCCAACGCATTTTATCATTTCCGGAATCATATTTATTTGATCATTCCACATTAATTCTGTACTTATATTTCTCTCTTCTTGAGAGGGTATTTTATTAACAATTTAATGATGTTTTTTTTCAACAATGGTATTTCCTAATGTAAAACCCTTAATTATTGAGATCATGTTTAAATTGTGAGGACACACTTTATATAAGGTTGGGATTGTTGAGCATCAAAAAATCATTCAAGAATAAAATTTTATTCAATATAACATGAAACATGAAACATTGATTTTAGCTTGTGGTACGTGAAATATGGTGTAAACTTTACTTTCATGAAAGACTGAATTTTAACAAACATAAATAATCTATTAATATTATTATTTAAAATTATAATTGAAACATATTTGTTGGAATAACATGTATGAATATAACTAATTAAATTAGGAAAATATATATTATACACACATTTATTATTTATCTAATTATTATAAATTAAATAAGAATCCATTAAAAGGAAATGATATTTTTATTCAGTAAATTTTTAAATAAGGTTTAATCATTCCTCACATAAATATTTTAAAATTATTTTCTAAAAATTTTACAAAATTTATTTTTTAAAGGTGAAATTAATTTCTTAAATATTTATTAAAAATTTATCTTTTGGAGAATTTTGAGAATTTTTCTGATAAATTTCATTTTTAATGAATAGTGAAAGATATTAAATATTAAATGAAAACAGTTATTTCATTTAAATATTTTTTATTTATATATTATATGTTTTTAAAAGTATTATTATTAAAATTTTATATAAATTAATTATAATTAATTCATTGCATTAAATCTCTTTTTTAATTTTTATACAAAAACATTAAAAAACAATTGATCATTTTCACAATAAAAACATGCTTTTCTGTCTACTATATGAGGTTAATTGAAAATTATATTATTTCAAATATTTGAGTTTAATTTTGATGAATAGATACATTATTTTAAATATTAATAATTTATATTACCTTATAATTTTTTTAATATTGTACCATTATGATAAATGGAAATAATTTAAAATAATTATAGTAATTACTTTAAAAACAAGTTTACGTATTGGATTAAATTAGAATATAATGTGTAAACTTGTCCCAAAACCATTACAACAAAAATTTAAGGGACATAATTATAAAATGATGAACTTTTTAACAATTTTTATTAGTTTTATGGATACGTATACATGATAGAGTCTAATATGAATTTTATGAATTGAAAAGGAAAACAATATACCATGCATGATTTTAATAAAAAAATGAATTGGGATAATGTAAAAGACTCCACAAGTTTGGTTATAAATATTAGTTTCAAAGTTAAATTACTTTCATTTATCATAATTATTTACCTTTAATTTTTGTGATATTACATAATTAAATAAAATACATAATAAATGACAAATTAATAATTATTTATTTATTAATTTATTAAAATAAATACTTCTAAAAATATAAAAATTGATCAAAATTCAATAATTTATTTTGAACAATTATTTATGTAAAACAATATAACTAGTTTCTTTAATAATTATTATTACCACGATTAAGGATAAATCAGAAAATTATGTTTAAAAATATTGTTATAAGTAAATTAAAGTTACCCTAACAGTTACCCCAAATTTTTTTGATGAATACAAAGACAACATAAACAAATAAGCAACGAAATATAATAATTTAATTGGTACTTTTCCATAAAAGGGGATGATATATTATTTAACTCAAAGAGAGTGAAAAAATATCACACTCATACTTTTAATTTGTATAATATTTTAAATATTACGATAAATTGGAGATATAAAAGAATATATATATATATTATCAAATAAAAATTATAATTATTTATTATTAGTTTCTAGTGATGAAATAATTAACCTAAATAATTATGAAATGATGATGTCATAATTACTCAAATAATGAAATGATCAATTAAATGACATTAAAAATATTTTAAAAAAGTAATTTTATTTATTTAAGGTGATTAACATATTCTACAACATAATATAACATATTAGGATGTATTAAATTAAATATTACAAGTAATATTTTTGGATTTATTTTCTAAAAATCAATGTTCTAAAAAAATTCAATAACGAAACATATCATATTTTATGAAAATAATAAGTAATTAAATTATAAAAAAAAATTACAAAAAATAATAATGATAGGGGGATGTGATATCAGTTACAATATTTTCTATTTTCCATTTATTGTTTAATTTTAATGATCTGAAAATTCCATGCAGGATTTTTTAAAATTATTTGGAATTATTTGGAGTTTGTGAAAATTGATGGCACATGATTCTAACTCCCGGTGTGCCCAAAATTAATTTCAGACTTTTTTTTATTAGTTTTCTATAAATGTGTTGGTAGAATTTTATATATTTTGAACTAGCACTCAGATTAAAAATATGAGGGCACCGTTGAATATGAAGCACCTGGATTCTCTTAAGGGAAACATTACTTCAACAATTGTTCATTGGGAGAAAAATATAGTTTTGGGATTTTTAAAGAATAATAAAATAACATAAAATTATTATTTTATTTTCTATTTCTCCAACAGATGAGAGGCAGTGATTGGACCAGTGACTTGTCAATCCATATAATCTCTTGACTCATCAACTATATAACACCACCGTTGTGAATGAATATGAGTTCATTAATTCATTTAATGAACCTCATTCATTCTTCAACATGTTAGTCTCATTTCCCACTCCTACTTAAATGGAGCATGAGGTGGGGTTTTGGCATGGTTTCTTCATGAAATGAAACACTAGCAGAGTTCTGCGAAAAAATCCACTGACCGAGGAATAATGCTTTGGTGGCGACGAGCTGGGATCAAAGAACGCTGATGACTCTATCCAATGTGGATGCTCCTCCCCCCACAATTGTGACACCTCCAACGAATCATGAGGTAGGGGGTTTTTATTTCGATGTGGGTTGAAATTATTAAAATTTGATGAATAATTTTTCCTTCTATTTATAATTCTAATGCGGAGGGAGCGGGCCAAACGATCAAGGCCATGACCCTCCAACGTTTCATTTATCATTGCATTCTTCGGCGATGGTTTTCCCAATTTGATGTAAATGAAAGTCAAGGGGTCACGCAGAGACGGAGGAAATATAGATGGGTCGTTGGAACTGGGAGGAATGGAAACGGAGCTCTGGGGCATCGCTGGAGCATCATTGGAGCTCCACCGATGTGACACCAGAGACCAGTGGTATAAGTGGATATTGTAGGTGGTGCTTTCTAGCCATGGAAGAACGCATCGCCACTTGGTGCCGGGGTGGCTGTCCGTGGAGTTGGAGATGGTACGCCGTCATGTGCCACATTTAAGGGGAGTCGCGGATCGAATCCATGACATGCTGGAAAGGTACACAACTAAATCGGGAACCGTGGTAGACAAGATGGCGCAAACAGTCACACCCCATAACTGAAACTGAACGACACTATGAGCCATTCGGGAGGTAGACCGCTTGCCCTGTGCAGGGCGCGCCAGTAGGTTGTGTTGCGTCACCCGGTGGGCTGCACCCATGATGTTATACATTTAGATTGAGGGATGATTAGTTTTATAGTGTTGGTGCATGAGGATATGAAATCATGTTCTAGTCACCAACCATTGGACCATAGAATTCGGGCATGGGGTAGTCTCGTCCGGTCCCTATGGGATGGGTTGTGACAAATTGGTATCAATGGGATGTCAGCTCTACTAGAAGAACTAACAGTCAACATTTAATGAGGAAATGGTGTAATGTTTCTTTTGTTCAGATTTTAGTGCATGTAGTCAAGTATTACTGTGGCACCCGACATGTCCATACACATGGACCATGAATTATGTTTTCTAACTCAATACATGAAAACACCAGTTTGTACTATTTTGAAATGATTTCATGATCTTTTCCTGAGTCAGATCACCATGTATTATTTACTTACTGATGCATATCTATTTCTTATAGGATGAATCCACAACGAAATCCAACCTTGAATAATCTTAGAGATTGTGACAGTGGCCCACCGGGTATTGAGGCGTCGGTACAGGGACCACACATAGTGATGGAACCTTTGGATGGTGAACCAGAAACACCACCACCCTTTGAACAGTATATTATACCTATAGATCATGAATTCCAGATGAGCACATTGCATGAGTTCCTAATGTAGGGGCCTCCATTTTTCAAGGTTATATGGATTCCCAATCAGCAGATGACTTGCATGAGTCAGTTTCATGGGACTTTCTCTTAGTGGTGACACCCTCCATGAAGATGGTGATCTTGATTTCTAGAATTCTTCCAGGCTCGGCAGAATGATCGTGGAGCATGATGTTCCAGGTGCATGCGGAGATGATTCTCACCTAGCCAGACATTGAGAACCATTTCACGGTAGATTTCATGTCAGATACACTATTCTTTATGTGTATTTATGAGCTTCCACATCTATAGTAGGACAACCATATTGTGGCTCAGTACATAGCGAGATTTACTGATGTCTCTCGATACTCCACCGACATGGTACGTGACCCATTAAATAGGGCCCTATCCTTTAATCATTGGATCCGATGATAGATCAGATCTATGGTAGTTTCTCTAAGAATCTCGATGTAGTCTTGTGTTCTAGGGAGAGAATTCATGATAGAGATCATCCTTGCCAATCAGTGACCTATAGTACGACCCCTACCCAATGGCATCTAGCAAATTCATCTGTAGCTGACAGTAGACAGATGACACAGAATCCCATGTGGTATAGGCCTTCGAAAGGGCGATCTAGGGACACATTGTCAGAGGGGAAAGTCACGAGATGCTGATGGAGCCACCAACAAGTCAAGATCTATTTTACCGACAGGGTACTGGGTCACAGATATCATGACTATCCGACTCCCCACGTGGATGATTATTTGAGGATGGAGGGGCCTCCGAGGTAGTGGTAGTGGAAGTAACATGAGAATCAACATGGTGGTGAATGAAGTTGGGGAGATGGAAATGTATCGGGTGGTGGTCGGTGTCACCATGCACAACCACATCCACCCCATGCGGTCTACCAGGAGCATTGAGTGCAGGTGGCTGGGGACAGCCCCACCTACACAATGTAGATGCTCACAATACTAACATCCCAGAGATGATATGAGGTACAATATGCATCTTCTCTACTCTAGAAGAAGTTCTTATCAACATAGGTGCTAGCTATTCATTCCATAACACAGAAATTATTCTGGAATATGATATTCCGACTTTGATTTTAGCTCGATGTTTTTATTTTGATACTATAATGGGAGGAGATTCAGCAGTAACACACTGGTGAGGATAGTGTGATCTTACTCTCAGAGGAGAGACATACTGATGAGATTTTCTAGTAGCATCATTGAGGTCCTACGATGTCATTCTTGGAATTTATGTTCTATTAGAAGTTCATGGATAGATTGACTACATGAGACGTATAGTGCGATGTGTACGCAGAGATGAAGGACAATTTTCTTTTGTTGGTGAGAATGAAAACATAGCAGCACGAGATTGAATTACACATAGGAGGTTGCATTCAATTTCATATGAGCTGGATTGCAAGACCTTGGAAACTGTTGATGAGGCATTTCCGTACATTCAAGAGGTGGAAGAGTATGATGATGTCCTTAAAGAAGATATCCCCTGACTACCTTTTCATATATAAGAAGACTTATCCATTTACATTTACCCAAGAACATCATTGATATCTACACCAGCTTATCAGATGGCCCCGGCAGATCTCCTTGAGCTGAGGGTACAGTTGAACGATTTATAGAGGAAGGCATTTGTAAGGCCCATTGATTCACCATGGGTATCCACGATGTTGTCTTCCATGAATGCAGATAGAAGTTTGAGGCTATGCATGGACTTCTGACGCCTAAACCAGGTGACTGGGAGGAACACGTATCCTCTAAAAAGGATTGATGTTCTGTTTGATCAGTTGAAAGGAGAGAAGTGTTTCTTGAATATATTCCTTAGATCGTGCTATAATTATCACAGGGTACATGGTAGGGACGTACGAGAGCTATAATTCAGATGTTAGTAAGGCCATTATGAGTTCTTGGTTATTCCTTTCATCATGACCAATGCTATAGAAGTGTTCATGGTGATCATGAATATGATCTATCTGCCAAAACTCGATCGCATTGTGGTGGTCTTCCTCGATGACATCATGGTTTACTCAGTGTCCAAGGAAGAGAACATTGTAGACTTGAGGATAGTTATGGACACATCCTAGGGGGGCAGTTATATGGGAAGCTCTCAAAGTGTGTGGTCTGAATATAGAAGATCCACTTCTTGGAACACATCATCACAGAGGCTATAGTTCTAGTAGATCCAGTGAATATCGAGGTAGTACTTCCTTTGGATCCAGCCAAGAGTGTTACTGAGGTGCAGTGCTTCCATGGATTATCATTCTACTAACAGGAGTTTTTACTCGATTTTTCCAAAGTAGCAGCACCTATGACTTCCTTGGAGAAGACGGATAACCCCTTCCAGTGGTTAGAGACATTCTAATAGAGCATTCAACAGCAGATGAAGAGCATGACCAGCGCTCCCATCTTGATGTTACTGGAAGAGGGTACTGACTACATGTTTTACCGTGTTGCATAAGGGGACTGACTCAGTTCTGTCTGGATGCAGGATGATGTTGTGATTGATTATGGCTCTTGACAATTGAGGCCTCATAGGTAGAATTATGTGACTCACAACCTGAGTATGGAAGAAATATTCTTCGTACTAAATATGTGGTGACACTACATGATGGTCGAGTGGATCATTGTTTACACAGACCACAATAGTCTCAGATATATCTTCACACAAAATGATATGAGTCTGAGACGTCGTTGTTGGCTAGAGTTAATCCAAGACTATGACTTAGAGATAATCTATTATCATAGAAAGGGGAACGTAGTGGAATATAAACTTATTCAGAGATCGAGTTTGTAACTACTGAATGTGGCTTCCGGTTAGTTTTCCTCAGTTCAGATATCCTACGTGGATATAGATGAGACAGTCTACCTCCAGTCAATGGTAGTACCCCCTCTACTCTTTCGGAGAGTTAGAGAGGCGCAAGATAGAGATAGATGCTGCAAGACTACACATTCTTAAATATCCTTAGTCCATACACCTGGGGGATATTTTGATGTTGGGGTGCACACTATCTTTTTTATAGGACATATTGTATTACATGTGATGATATGAGAGAAGGTTCTGATGGAGTTACATATATCCCATTTGGTATAACATCCTAGCGTGATGAGGATGTATCAGGTCCTCCAACATCAGTAATAGAGGCCAAGGTTGATGAAAGATTTAGCAGAGTTTGTTTATAAATTCCTCACTTGCCAACAAGTGATGGCTGAGCACCTGTTTCTAATAGGGTTGACCCAAACCCTCGAGATACTAGGGTAGAAATGGGAAGAGATACTGATGGACTTCGTGATGGGGTTATCACGTACGTCCGGAGGTAACGATACCATCTGGGTGATAGTTGACCAACTCACCAAGTCAACCCACTTCCTTTATATTCGAGATAAGTGTTCGATATAGAGAATGTGAAGTCTCTGCATTCATGATATCATGGGACTTCATGGGGTTAATTTTATAATATTCTCATCTAAGATGAACACTTCATGTCCTGGTTGTGGAAATTATTGGAGGATTATTTCGGAACTCAGCTTCTCTTGAACATAGATTTACACCTGCCGAGATATTTTCAGACTGAGTGGACCATATAGACCAACGATGAAATGTTTCGTACATGTGTACTATATTTTTATAACAGTTTGAAGGACCACCTACACATGGTTGAGTCCGCTTAAAAAAACATATACCACTCCCCCATTGGTATCTCCACTTTTGAGGTGTTGTACAGACAACCATGAAGATCGCCCCTATGATGGAGAGATCTAGGAGATCCACCACTCGTGGACCCATAGATGGTATATTCTACCCTTGATAATGGGAAGGTCATCTGAGATCGGATGATGACTACAAAGATCCATCATAAGTCCGATGATGATAGGTGATGGGGACAACTGGATTTCCAAGAGGGGGACCACATATTCTTGAGAGTCTCCCCACGATGGCAACAAAATAGATTTGGCAAGGGTATCTAACTCTCACTGAGGATTATCAGACCATTCCTGATACTTTAAAGGATTGGAACGGTGGCATACTACTTGGTACCCCCGCCGTAGTTGGAGAGGGTGCATGACATCATCCACATATCTCATCCTAGGAGATATGTGCAAGGACCATCTCACATCATCGACCATGGGGAGCTGGAGATTGACGATGTGGAAAATTTTGTAGAGTACCTGGTGTAGATAGATGATCGATAGTAGTTGATCCTTTGTGGGTAGTCGATACCTCTATTGCACATTCTGTGATAGCATGGGAATCTCTAGGAGAGAACATGGGAGCGATAGGCTCATGTGTGTGACCAGTACCCCTTTTTTTGTGTATCTTGTTTGAATTTTAGGTACCTAAATCCCTAATTTGGGGAAAATTTAAAGACCCTAATATTCCATGTGATATTTTAAATATTTTTTGGGATTATTTTGAGTCTTGGAAAATTGACTGTGCTTAATTCCAAGGCCCGATGTGCTTCGAATGAATATCTGATTTTTAAGGTACGTTTCATAAATGTGCATGAATCATTTTTTATCATTTGAACCAGTGCTTAGATTAAATATCTGATGGATCTATTGAATCCACAATACCGAGATTATCTTAAGGGAAGATTCACTTCGAAATCTGTTGTTCAAGAATAAAATATTGTTTTTGTAATTTTTTAAAAATAATAAAATAACATGTTATTTTTATTTTATATTATTTTTCATCAAAGTATTAGTGGAGGTTGGGGGTCCGGGACATTTCAATCCCTTTAATGAATTGAATTATCAACTACATAACTCCATCGTTGTGAATTAAAAGAGGTTAATTAATTCATTTAATCAGACTCATTGATTCTTCAATGTATTACCCCCCATTCCCACTCCTATTTAAATGGAGCTCGGGGTGGGGTTTTGGAACGACGTATTAAAGAAAGGAAACACTATCAGAGTTCTACGATGACATCCAATGATAGAAGAAGAATGATCGTGTTACAACAATTAGGGATCAATGAATGCTGATGGCTCAATCCAACGTGGATGCTCCTCCCACCGTAACCGTGACACCTCAAATAGATCTCGAGGTTGGGGGTTTATGTTTGGATGTGGTTTTACATTATTGAAATGTGATTAATAATTTTTCTAACTTGTTATAATGATAACGTATAGGGAATGTGGAAAATGAACAAGGCACATACCCTCCTCTTCTTAGTTTATCGTTACGTTCGTTAGGCAGACCGCGTGCCTCATGTGTGGTGTGTCAGTAGGCCGGGCAGCGTTGACCTATAGGTCGGGCATGTCCACGGCCTAGCGGACCAGACCTGCCACGGCCCATCCCAACTGATGCGGCCCAAGGCGGTTTGAGCCAGGCCGGGATGGACCCAGACCTGGTCAGATCCACCAGAACCAGGTTCGGTCAACCCGAACCATATCATGATTGCATAGGTTGGGTCGGGCCGGGTTGTCCGACTGGGTCAGACCGGACTGGGACCCCTCTCAGGCCCAAAAATGCATAAAAAGCTATAACATGTGAACCTGACATCCATTTGATGTACCATCTATGGATTTGGTATCCTTGGATCCAGATGGTCCATTTTAGATACTCCATGAGAGTTTTAGAGAATTTTGGAGTACGAACAGTGTGTATCGACTTCGAATGCAATCGGGCCCTCGAAATGAAAATTCCAAAAACTAACAGACGAATCGTCTGATCAACGCATCTTCTATAGCATAAGGACCCTAGTGAAAAAGAAGTCCTTTGGAGATAATATAATTTATTTTTGACATGGTTTGACATGCGACCTGGGTTGGATCAGACTTCAATCCAGCAGGGCCCTTTTTACAAAAGTGTCCATATCTGACAGATCGAGCGTCTGATCGACGCACCGTCTATCACATTAGGACCCCTATAATGGGATGGTCCTTTGGGTGTTCTTCTTACTAGACCTCATAATTTTTGAAATATTATTGATGTCTTGAGTTACTAAGTCTTCCAGATATTAGGTGTGCATCATGGGGGAATTCGATGGTTGGTTGTGACAAGAATGAGATATGCGGCCAATATAGGTCAGCATCAGAAACACTAGAGTTTGATGATATAGTTGTATGAATAATCATCCCTTCCTCTGTACCGGCGACAAATAAAGTTCAATACCAGTGACCAATACGGGTCAACACTGGCGACCAATATGGGTCTGCACCTGCGTCCAATATAGGTCAACACCGGCAACCAATACGGGACAACACCAGTGACCAATATTGGCCAGCAACTTGCGACCAATATAAGTCAGCATACAGTGAACTATACTGGTTAGATGTAGAGTTACTATGTATATGATGATCTTCCATTTAGACTAGTATTCCCTATCCGAGTAATCTAGATGTTTTACCGTTAGAGTGAGCATCCTCTTCTACATAGTGCTTCATGATTTAGATCATGCTGGTGAAATTATCTTTGTGGTATTATTGTGGTGTTTTCCATAGTAGATTACTGAGAGTCCATTGAGGGTCTCGATGTACCCTACTGTGTTGTTATACACACCCATGCACAGTCTCTACCCGCATTTGTCTATCAGGTGCACACTACTGAAGCATTGAGGAATACTTAGGGGGTTCGGGACTTGGAAGAGAATGGTGTAATGGGAGAATGTACGATCCATTTCTTCGACTTCTGACTTACACCTACTACCCTCCAGGTAGAGCTCTAGGGTAGATGCGAAATTATTTTACCTTCTTTTAATTTCGTGGGATTGTATTCTGACAGACCATTTTCAGTTTAATTTTGTATGTGCGGTTGTAATTTTCGATCGTGGTTTTAACTTACTTTTTTTGTTGTTTTCTTTAATTTCCCTTTTGAGTGTGTACCGATATCTACGGAAATTTCTTTACCTATTCAGAAAAATATTTCAGATGCTAATGACCAACCCCTAGCCTATGGATGGTGGGCTTGGGGTAGTCACATCCAGGCCTCGTGGGATGGGTCCTGACATTAGTTGACATGATATTTTTAAAAATTACATCCCTTTAATTTTAAAAAATTTGTTATCGTACTTAAAATTTTATTTCATTAACAAATGGTGACTAAAAATGATATGTTTTAAAAAAAAATACATAAACCTGTATAAAATATTATTGTTTATGAGATTGAAATCATATATCATCATAGATTATAATACAAGTCCATTTAGAAGTATTTATATTTTGTTTTAATTTATTATAAATTATGATTTTGAAAAATCCCCAAACATCCCCGCCCTTCTAAATTAATATTTCTCATCATTGTCTCTTTTATTCATACATCATATCCTATTTTAATTAGAGAAACTCAATCCAAATATTCATCCAAAATTTTTACCGTCATTCTAAAAGCATTATATTAGTCATAAATCCACCCAAATATCCTTTTTTGAAAAATTAAATGTACTACCCAAAAAATATGTTACTTTTATCAGAGAACGTTTTCTTTTTTATTTCATCCCTGAACCACATAAATTACTATGATTAAATTATTATAAAAAAATATATTATACTTTGTATAAATATATGTTTTTATAATTTGTGAACATAAACATTCATAAACATCCAACTAATGGGAGACAGACTTACAATTATTGTGTACGAAGTTGTATAGCCTTACGAAATGATGGTTTTCATTTTTCCTTTAACACCTATCGTGTTTTAGAATGATGATGAAAAATATGTTTTAGTATGAAATATGTGGTATTTATGATTTATTTATGATTATATTATTATTATATAAATCATAACTTTTTACTTTCCATTTTTTGGAAATACGATAACTTTATTTGTGGATGTGTGGACCACCACCTCATCAAAGTGATGGGATTCATTAATTGATTACATGATGAATAATTAGGATGGTTTTAGTGAAATTATATGATATATTTGAAAAAATAAGTCCACTATAATTTTATTATATATATATATTATGTTCATTATTTCTATTTGATTAAAAAATGGAATCATTGTTCACATGTATGTATTACCTAAGGCCTCTATGAACGGTGTATTTATTTTACTATTTATATCATTTATTGATGTTTACAAATACATATATAATTAAAATATATGATACGTATTATATATCTATCAATATATAATTGATTAAATCATTATATAATAATGAGGAGAAAAAAATATAAAAATCAAAACTCTTGTGAAAACCAATCGTTTTTTACCGAGACCAACAAATCTAAATAAATGTTTTGATAAATAGATAACAAAAGGTCATAAGTAAATCACACATGATTTGATATAATGGAATTTTTGTAAATATTTATAATACATTTATAATTTTTTATTGGATATTTTCATGAGTACAATGAGAGTCAAGACATAAGGTGATGGATTTAAGAATCTTTTATTATGGGACACATGCATTATACATTACATTATTCATCTACATGGTTCATATTTATCTCATGAATGAATTTTATGATTCTTAAATATAATATAATTTTATTTCCATACCCATGTAATATTATTACATTCATGGGGTTTATTATTATTCTTATTATATTGTGATATCATCTTCACAATTCATTCATTTTATGTCTCTATTTAGGAATAATTATTTTCCTCATCCTTTTATAATATTATTGTTTGAAATAGGTATTTAAAATTAAATTATGGATATTTAAATTTATTTCAACCAAATTTTTACATTTAAATAACTGGTTTGAAGAATTTGTTTTTCATTTTCTAAAAGAGGTAGTTTTTTTTGTTTTCCTGCAAATATATGAAAGGAATTTCATTTTTAAAACTTACGACATGATGGGGTTTTTCTACATTCTTGAGGCCTTAATGTTTTGAAACCTCATTTTCATAATTCCACGATTATTTGATAATAAATTTTATCTATTTAAATTTTAATTGTTGAATAAGAAAAAAAAACCATTTTAAAGCAATAATGATATTTTCTCCATGAATTATTTTCATGTGAACTATCAAAAATATTTTTTACAACATTGTTTTTTAATGTTACTTATTATTTATTGGTAATATATTTCAATTATACTATCCTTATTATTCATATGTTTGGTTTCCAATAATTATTTAATAATATTTATCAAACACAATTATTCTCATGGATTAAATTACAATTAAATAATGTTTATGAAATCCACTTCATTACATAGGTTCTAAAATGATGAATGATTTATGATATTATGTAAGATATATATATTTTCTTAATTATGTTTTGGGTGTACCTACATCTCAAATAAATTTATTTGGTATGGATATATATATCTTGAGATAGACATGGAAACAATGAGGAGTGAACTTGGATCATTAAGTGATTTCATATACTATGATCGTATTAAAAGTGAACCATTAATACGTAAATGTTCATTAGAGTGAACCATGACTACCCAAATGGAATGGGGAGTGAACTTAGACTACTAATATATATGCATATATGATTCCTCGACTATTATGGGAATCATTTTTTATTCTTATTTGTAGGAAACAATATAATGGATTTCCTTTCTCTCTGATAGAATACATTATCTAATTCCTTATGAACATCCTTGATATATTCCATGAAAAAATATCACAACATTTCTTATATAAGATCTGATTTTAAAAAAAATTCATTACGTATATACTATTATTATGTTGTGATTGATCTCTCCATTTATTTACCATTTAATATAATATTTTCTCACCCTTTATTATTTTCAATTTCCATTGGATATAAAAAATGGTATTACATTTGATTTGTATAAAAGTGTTATAGTAATGAATATATATAAAGGAGAAAATGTAGAGTCAATTCTTTATGATTCCATGTTATTTAAGGCACTAAACTAATATGGTATTTGATATTGTATTTTCATAATATATGAATGGTTCCTCCAAAATGATATAATGTCAACATACATTATTATTGGGTCATTATAATACTGAAAAATGATATAAATATTCTAGAAAACAAAAGAACCACTAATCTAGAAAATTATGATATTGATACATGTATGATAATAAATGTTCTTAATAATAATCCAGTTTACCTTCTAATAATCAACAAATATGAAAAACACCAAGTCAGTCTTTTTAGAGAATAGTACTAGGGACTCCCAAGGAAATGTAATAATACAGATGAATAAATATACCAAAATTATTATATATATTTATTGATGTTTATAAACACCATTGTTTCCATTATTTATTGTGAAATTGAAATAGAATCAATAATGATCATTAGTTAAATTTCAGACTCCACATCCATATTTGGTGGAATACCTTATTAATCCTAAGGAAACATGTCCTAAACTCTATCAAATATGAGTAAAAAGATACAATGTTGTACACCCACATCATCCAATGGATGAACCAAAACCTGAGAAGTGGCCTCCTCTAGTTGTTGATGAACACTCACATAATGACCTTCCTTGATATCCCAAACTCTATGATGAACATAATTTTATACTTGTGAAATGTAAATTATACTCTCCTCTAGATATAAGAAATGTGGGCTCAATAAAATTACATCCATGTCGTTAAAAAAATTTCAAAACCATTGATATCGAGTACATAATGATCAAAATGGAAAGTATTCTCACTAAACTAGAGGGAACACCAATTTAATAGATATTTTTTCATCTGATATACACCTGCTGATATGTAGATCTTCACAAATCCACTCAGAAACATCAATAAGATAACTCATACCATTTAAATTGTAGAATATATAGAATAATTTAAGGATTATATAAAAAATTAATGGTTATAAATAATAGAATATTCAGGAACCTTACTTCTAATTATATACATCCCATCCCCACTACCCACAAGTGTATGTTCAATAACATGAAAATATCTTGTCCATCTACCATGGGCTCTTATCAACGATCCATGTGTCACACTGTTCAGTTGAAAGAGGTTCTCATTCCCTGAGGTAAAACATCCACCACCAATACTATCATGACCATTATTATGCCAACTACTAGACATGTATAGCGGAGAAGATCCCCTTCCCACACTATTGTTCATCTTAGATCCTCCCTCACATACCAATGGACTTGGATTCCTATAGAACCACTATATAGTCACCATTAATCCAAGATAATTTCACTCTACTAGTGGTTGGGGAAACTCTTTGTGTAATGAAACTTGATTAGCCTATTGATTGAATGGTACTTGAGTTTTTTATTGATCAACTGATCTTTATCCCAGTCTAATATAATTTCCACTACTCAATTTTTCACTCTCATTGAGTCTGTTCGTCCCCAAAGAAATCAAACCTCTTGGTTGTACACCAGAACCCACAAGTCCTTAAATGGAATCCTCTGATAGGTTCCTCTTATATAAGATTGTATAATTCACTGCCTAAGGAAAATTATCCAATAGGAAGATGTTAACATTGTACTCAGTCTCATATTTTTGTCTATACGGGAAACGTTTAACCAAATTTTTGTCATCTTCTTCAATTCTTGGGAAAAAGAAAAACATGCTTTGGAAGCCACTTGCATTTTCACTCAATTAAATTCTTCACCAGTTTAGTGAAAAAAACTCATTCTCTCTCTCCTATCTCAAAACCTCCAAAAAGATGTTATCTGAAAAAATCTACTGGAATTATTTTCATACTATGACCACTAAATTCTGATGTAAAGACATAATTTCCCAATAGAAAAATGAACATCCTCACAACATATAGGATTATAATTTTACTCTTTTCTCTACAGGAGTCTCCTAGTGGTAGATAATTTTTATTACAGACTAACAGAAAAACATAATTAACTCAGTTCCATCCTCTTTGGTAAATGTTGAAGTGTGCTTAATCCAGAAATCCAGGGCAATTAGTCAAATTTCTAAAATCCTGAAATGGATCTCCATCGATGAACTAAAAAATGCAAGTAAATTTCTAAAAAACTGGTATCCTTTCCCTTTACACAGAATAAACTGGATATCTAGTTCTTGTACTGGGGGTACATTTCTAGAAATCACCACATATCATCCTACTAAGAACAGTCATGAGGGAGTTAGGACTTTAAAATAAAAAACACATGCCTTAGAACTCAAAAAATATCATTGACACATTTTCACAATATATGTTATCAAAATTCCATAAAAAATTATCTCTCATGCACTACTTAGTAGTCAAAATAGATCCAATATCACGGCCCACAACTATCCCTCTTCCTGTGACTTGGCTAACATAGTGTTAACAAACATTCATTTTAAAATTTTATCATTAAAAATGCATTTACTAACCTTTAAAAATAAACATATTATGAATCATTGACAATTATAAATTCCATATTAGGATCCATATAATTTTAAATTACTAAAATAATTAAAATCATTTTCACATCACAACACCAGCTCGTAACATTCTTTTCCAAGCACAACTTAAATTAAGAATGTTACATAAAAAGCTGAGTTCATAGAATTAAGCATGTATACTAAACAATCATTTCAAATCCCTTCATGTGTATGATATTTTAAAATAATAATATATTAGAACATTTTTATCACCTAAGGGTAAATGAAAATTAAATATAATAAAAATATAATGAACAACAATCCCACATTATATACAAAGACATTACCATGAACATGGATTAACTGTTCACAAGAAATATAACATTAACAATGCTCAACTCATCCTAGAATCAATAATATAATTTCCATTAATAAGACAACTAAAATGTAATGAATACCCACTCTGGTACAACTTTTAACATCCCAAATTGGGTTCCACATGATCCCATGTGCACCACCCTATATAACGAAGATACTGAGTAGTGGAAATGGTCTCATAAGATACATAGGGATACTATAACCAAATTATAAATTCATAACCTCATTAGAATCAATATGAAATATATCCATGATATTTTAAAAATACATAATCAAACATACACCACATGAAAAGAAAACAAGAAAGTATTCATAAACAAATGCTATAAATCGGGCATCCCCTAAAACTGTCAATTGCCTAGTGAAACCCCAACAAAAGACACACTGACAAATCCCATGAGGGCCGCAAAATAGTGTGTAGTTCCCACATTTACGATATTTATCATATCCCAACTCATCCATCCATCCTTGGGCCCTTAACCTTATCTATTCCTAGAAACATAAAATTTATTTTGGGAAAAATCAGTCATCTTGAGTAGGGTGTCACTGAAACATAGTAGGTATGCACCAACGATGTATAAATCATGATCAGGTTTATAGAATTTTTTATTGTTTTATAGATGATAATGATCAATTTACAGAATTTAATAGTTTTCCAATTTATTATTGAATTTTCAACCACATCCGAACTGCTTTGGATTATGCAGGAGTCTGATCCATAAACAATTTTATATTTATATTTTACTTTTTTCTTGGAATTTTATTATATTTATAAATTCCACTTCATTTTGGTACCTTGGATCATCATTCCATTTAAAAATTTATAATCATGTATTAAGGTAATATACTAGTATTCTATCACCCCATGGGTATTGTGAGCACTAATCCCTATCCCAGAATTCATTGTTCACATTCTAAAATAAATGGATACATATTTGGGGCCTATAGTAGCATTTGTGAACTCATTTTATGTCCAGAGGATCAGTCCCTGATCCACAACTCATTATCAACATAAATATACACATTCTTGGTTCCACGTTCATAAATTAATTATTAAAAAATATCAATATTGAATTTTATTTCATTTATCAATAACAACCATGTTTCTTCACCTTTATGAGAAGGAACAACACAGATATTTTACCAATTAATTTATTTCTCATGTTTTATTTTTGAAAATATTAACCATTCTAGGTTAATACCCTCAACCCATTAAATCCTATTATCATATATGAACAAAGGATTTATTTTAATTTAATACACGCCTTACCCCCATAACTAATGTTTTATAACAATCATTTAAATGATAATTTTCACACCCCATGGGTTTCCATAAATATGGTCTCATAATCTCAAAATATTCCAAAGAGATCTGTGAAGTGTCTCTCAATTTATGTGAAAATCAAACAACATATATAATTAAAAAAATTATTGAAAATTGATGTGAAACAATACAACTATTGTGGTAGATCAATATAAATACAATAGAATTTATTATTTATTTTCCATACCTCATGATATTTTATGAATGATACCAAAATTTATAACTTAATTTAATGTAGAATGGTAGATTTTAAAAATAGTGTAAGAGATCATGGAATGAAACCTAAGATCAATAAAAAATTAAATAATATAGATTAAAAAGTATATTTAAATAATCAAAAAAGTATTTCTTCCCACTGTAGTGGTAATAATTATGTTATAAAGAGGAATCTAATGAGGATGAAATTATAGACAATATAAGGCACTATTTATTCCACCTAATAATTGATTCTGACTAGAAGTGGTTCTATGAGCCGAAGAATCCTATGATGGTCATCCAATAGAAAATAAAATCGTGATAGGTAGAAGAAGGTTGATTAGGGCTATAAATATGGGCATATGAATTATTAATTAAATATTGGGGTTTTATATCATGTGATCACTATTTTTTTGGGAAGTCTAGTTGAAAAAATATATTCTCAAATCCGGAAACCATACAATTTTGGGTTAATTATTACACCATGGTTGGTGGTAAATATCAAAAACCACTTTCCAATGATGAAAACCCCCCTGTCAAAGGGTATATGGTCTATGTTGGTTGGAACAATGGTTAACAAAAACCATGCTCCCCCTTCCTATGTCTCCAAATGTTACATTCTATTCTCTTGGAAAAATTTGTGGTTTTCCTTAACCATGATCCAATTATGGAAATCCTCATGGGATTCCAAAATTCTCTAAATTCACATTAAATCCCAAAAGAAAATTCTATATTATATATGTTAAAATCAATGGAAAATGAATGACTAAAAATAGTAATAAACAAATGGTATGGGACACTTTGATTCAAAAATTTCATTAAATAACATCTTTTCTAAATTGTGTGACTTTTAAATGTTTTCATTAAAAGGGGGTATTTCTCTCAAAGAGGTTTACAAATCATTTTCATCTATTTCAAAATTCTTTAATGGATTTTGTACTAGTTTTGAATTTTATTTATCATGATACAAATCTTCCATATCGTGTTGAAGGTTTTGTGATATGTTTGATGTGGATGTGTTATTTTTATACCATTTAAAGTATATGGAGAAAGTATTGACATTTCGTATTCTAGTTTTAATAAGAATGTTTATGTTATGTTTAAACCTATTTATATGAGGAATGCATTGGACTTAATATGTGACGGGTGGATCCTGCTATAGCTCCTCGATGCATCGGTAGGTCTCATTAGACAAACTAGTGTCTTGGCACAGGGCCTTGACAAAATCTTATTTTTAGTCTTGGCATGAGGACTTGTCTATGTGGTTATGATAGTCTGACATTATGAATTCCATCATTATAAAAACATTTATTGATATTTCATGCGATTATTCGACAGGTAGAATATCCATTGAATTTGTAAAAGGCATTATTTCATTTTATTTTTTCCATATTATGCTTATGTTCAAGTTTAAAAGGATTTTTTTTAGTTATAAATTTCCTTAAATGATTATGCTTATTTATGAATGTTTCTGCTATATTGTTCTCCTTAATGAGCATCTGAGCTCACCCCTTTCTATGTTTTATTTTTCCCAGGATTCCATGAAGTGTGTTGCGATCGATATGGAAGGTTAATCCAAGGGAATAATGGAATTAATAATGGATTATTTATTGTGTTTTGTATGTTATAATGTTTAATGTAACATTCATGTATGTAATCTATTTTCCAAGACTTTTAAATCAATCGGTCCTTCGGCACTTGATTCTTTGTAATCATGCCAATGTATTAAAATAATGCACCAACTCTTGGTAACTGGGGTCGGGGCATTACAGATGGTATCAACGGAAGTTTAGCAATAACCTTAGAAACTAGATTTAGATAAACTCTGATTAGAGCACATCACCCTAAGATAAACATTGAGGATTAGTATAGAAGAAATTTCTAGAATTTTGGTATTGTAGAGATTTTGTGAGTTTTACACACAATACATCCCTGTCTGGATACGAGTAGGTAGAGGCGGCTCTGGCATAGATGTACCTAGGGGTAAAACCTGAAAACACCGCTTTGAGCTAGACTCGAACGGGAACTGGTGCATGACAACCGTCCTTGCTGCACTCTTGGTTACGACACTCCTGGGGGATATGCTTAGGATAATTCTCAATTTTTTACAAACCATTATGAAGAGATTATTATTATATACATACTCATATAAAACATTTTTATGATTATGGATTATATCCATAAACTATTTAATTTATGTTCAGTGTTTTACACGTTCGGCAGTAGGTAATGCTCTTCATAAACTAGTCTACTTTATGCCATTCTTTAGAAATGGTGCCTAGTAGAAGGAATGAGAACTCCAGCAAGCCACATGATCCATAGAGTTATAAGGATCATATATTTCATGGTCCTATGTTATAATTTATAAGGGAAATATTCTCCCATGTGTTATCATTATATGAAAAAAATAGTATCATGTGTTGATAAGATAAGTAAAGAATTCTCAGAGTCCTATGGCTTCGGAAAGAATCCATATAAGAAAAGGATGGTAGAGAGAAAGACAGATAAATGGAATAAGGTAAAGAAGGAATTTACTATATGTTAAAACTGTGGGAAGAATCACCTTGGAAAATGATTGAAGGGAATGGGAGTATGTTATAAGTTTGGAGAAAAGGACACCATGTACCTGACTGCAAGTGTAAGATAAAAAGGCTTCAAATGTACAATGCTTCATCTTCATGGTGTTTGGACACTACGTGAACCAATTTCCCTGTCATCAGACAATGCCGCAAATGATGCATTGGATAATAATATTGTTATTATAGTACCACATAAGAAGAGGAATGACTAGTGTTCTAATGTTTTTATTTTGGAATTATTTCATTGAAGTGTCGTATCAATAATGTTCTGTAAATAAATAAGGATTGTACTGTAGTACTATTTCGTTAGGGATTTGATATTTTATGGTACTAAGAAAAGTGACTCTACCGCGAGTTGAACTTTTTGGAAATTGCATGGTTCAATGAAAGATAAACCTCAATATGGTCCAAATATTGAGGTACCGATTTTGGAATAATATATGGTTGATTTGGGTAAATTATATTGGATATTATTGAATATCTTGAAACTGATTAATTATTTTTCATTGTAGGAGTTTACAACATTTTTGATAAAGAGAGTATTTCCAATATTCTATAAAGAATAAGGGAGCATGAATGTAATAAATAAGGTTTTATGGTAATTCAGGATGTTACCATGTTTTAAAATACTAAATGGGGACGGTGTTCACATGTTATTACATGGATAAGAGGATCTTCATTGTGTTTAACTTCCTAGTAATTTTTGGACTGTGAGTTTGGATAGTAATATTTTGGATAAGTCAAAAGGTTGGAATGGATTATGTTTGAATGGTTAATTTTGGATTTTTATAAAAGGACAACATGCATACTGTGTGACAACCCGTCGTGTCGGAAAAAGCTACTGGAATCAAACACACTACCATAGTGCGATTGGGATTTATCACATACCACTTGTATATGTGAATTCCATGGATTGTATAATGTAGTTTCTTTTTTAATGGGTCTGATATGTGAATTATACATTCAATATATTTGGAACCCTATACGATTAGGATAAATAGAGTATTTTGGAGTTGTATTATGTTTTGTAGTGAACGATGAGTTTGTGGTAGAAATTTATTAATGGATACAACTCTTATTATAATGTTAGTATATCTCCTTATGATCTTAGAAAATATCATAATGAAATTCTTCAAAATTAAGAAAAGGAACTTAAAACAAAAATGTTGTCCTAGATGGCACCTTGGATCATCACAAATTTATGGCTCTGTGATTATTGGCCTTTTCATAGCCATGTTCTATACCACTCTCCATCAGATATTGATGGTTAGATTTCTCTTCCATATCCATATTTTTTACATGGAACCATAGTATGTGCTATTTTCAGTAACGTCCATACTTACCTCTCTTTATTTTAAATAGAGGCCTCACTAATCCATTTTTCGATGTGGGATTTCAACTAAGATATTTTGAAATATCAATGCCAAGTTTCCAATACCGAGCATAAATTGCGATGAAAAAATTTATTGAAGGAGGGGAGAATGTAACACTCCAATCATCCATGGTACACTTCTCTTTGAATAATACAGTAGCGTTTTTTGTACGCAACTTCGAGACTCTAACATGCCGCGACCAATCAATGTAGTCGTTAGGAATAGTAATATCCACTTTTTAAAATTTTATAGATTATATCATTCAAAACGGACTTCATTTTTGGATTCGGAATATCAAAATTATCCTAGGATGAATGTTTGGTACTTTTTGGATTATTGTATATTTTGATGAATAGTGAAAATTAGTAAATTTTTATGAAAAACAACTTTTTTAATCGAAATAATTAATAGTGATAAATTATGAAATTGAGTGATTTTGAAGTATATTTAGAATATATTTTTACATATTAATACAATTTTTGTCATTATACATAATTTCACAATTAAACCGGACATAAACAAGTATCAATCTTTTGATAGTTATTATTTTTTAAAAACATGCTTTTTGTTTTGACAGCGAGATTTAATTTTAAATTAATTTCTGCCACTTATGTGTTTTGAATTTGAAAAAATTGATTCCATATTTGGAATTAGGATTTCCAAGTTGTTTAAATAGGTAACTTTCATTTTTAGACATTTTGAATAATTATTTCGCTTAATATTTTATTTATCATGGTTAAAGGGTAAATCTGATAAATAATGGTAAAAAAATAATATTATAATAATAATAATTTACCCTAAAATGTTTCATAACCTTATTGGTGGTTACATGCCCGACCATTTTAATCTTGTGGTCTATTTTTCAACCCCATAGAGCCACTTGTAGGGGATAGGGACACATTATATTAATTAAGTTAAAATAAATACAAAAATGACATAAGAATATATCTTAAAGAAAAATAATTTTTACATAGGGTTATATATGTTATAACTTAGACGATATATATTAATCGGAAATTTAAAAAGATTTCCTACATAATGGTATTTTATTTATAATTTTTAAAAATTAAATAATTTAATTTATTTATGACACAATGATGATGCAGTAATTATCGTATTAATGAAAGATTAAGATAATTGATATTAGAAATAACCAAATAAATGTAATTTGAGACTTTTTATAAATTAAAATAATTTTCTAGGTTACTATTACATATTAGTATCGTTTATATAAATTTTTTTCCAAGTAATAATGCTGTTATAATTTTACCACGAACAAAATACCCAATTGTGTCAAAAATGACATAAAAGTGTTTTGAAAACAAATATTATATTATTGATTTATATTCCATTCCTAAAAATCTATGTATAGGATAATAGACATATATCATGATATGTGTATCATTAATTGACCACTTGGGGGTCTCCTGGAGGTATATAGTATGTTTATTAACAATATAATAAAAAAATACAAAGTGACATGGTAAGTGTCAAACTAATTAACTAAGAGTTAACACTAAAATATAAGGTTAATATAATGACCCAAACATGTATAAATTATATTTTGTGAGAGGGTTTTGACCCATCCCCACCTTAAACTTTAAATAATAACCTTTGGATCCATTATAAACCAAATATGAATTTATTATAAAATAATACTTTATGTTTTTCCTAAAGAGCATCTCCTCCCCCTTATAAAAGGACACCACTTATAACAAATTCATCACACATCTCAAGCCGTTTAGGTCCTCCAGCATCTGCCCAATTAATCTACCTACATACCTCTACTCATCTTAGAAGCCTTACCTTAGGCAGAAGTCATATCATGATTTCTTTTTTGTTCAAACCAACTGGAGTTTCCCAAATTTAGGGTAACAATTTCTCTTAGTTTCTTTTCTTTTATTTTACTTCTCCAACCCATAAACTCATAATATTATTTTCTTTTGTAATAAACATGTATCTTAAATATACTAGGATATTTTTATTATATTTATTTTAACTAAACTTACACACACCTCTATCTAATGGGTGAATATCATAATGTTTCTGTCGATGGAAACCAAACGCATCACGAAGCGTTGATTGTTCAATTCTCTCCTATCACCTCTCATGGTGGCCATTATTATGGAAATAAAATTAAATATGATATTAATGATATTTTTTATATATAAGCATCTGTAATTCCATTTTATATCATACCATGATTCATTTCATGTTGTATATATATACGATAATTTCATTTGAGAAAGTTTGCACTACCACCCCCTAAAAGTGATATGACTCGTTCATACCATAAATGGAATGTATAAATGATGGTGTTAATGAAATACAGTAACTCATATAAGATATTATATTATAATGTAATATTAATATACCTATTTATAATTTGGTTTTTATTCCTTTTAAAATGAAAAATGAAATGGAAGTAGCGTTCGTGCGTACGTACAGATATCCGTCTCCACGAATGTGACGAGATTCTTTTCCACATCATATCCATTAAAGACTAATTATCGTTGGATGATTAAAAGTAATTTTTATGGACTTGATATCGTTATCGATATGAATAAGATACAACCTATCCATAACAGACACGGATTACGTAACAAATCATATAAAGGAAACCAAATCAGTTAACACCCGAAATGACGATAATACTAAAATATTATTAACAAAGAAATATTAAAAGATAATATATGATATCATATTTATGAATATGATTATTTATAATATAATAACAATGAATTAACTATTATACAGGAGGTTTACATACACACTATCAAGGAAAAGTTCAAGGTAAGGGGTTTTCATCTCACTCCTTATTCCCGTGAGATTCATGCCATATTGCACCTATTACCTTTTGTGAGGTTTATATACTCACCATAGTTGTATTCTTTATATAATATACTTTAATTTATGTATATTTACATATTAATTTTATGATACCTCTATCATGGTGTGTATGTTTCATAATATACCAAATTGGTCAGGGTTAATATCAAAATCTATTTATTATCCGAAGTTGTTTTTACGTAAGTATCTACTGGGACATATTTATTATCCATGTCCATGTTTTATTAAAGAGTTTTCAAAGGAATTATTTTTAGGGAATTTTTACTAAAACATCATTTCAATTGTTTTAAATATTTATTCTTATAAATCATTCTCTTTAATGTCCATGTCATCAAAATGGTTATTAAGGATTTATTTATATGGACATGAATGTTTCTAAAATGTAAATTCCTTTCATAAGATTCAAAGTGGTATGGGAAACTTTGACTAAAAATTGTCTTTAAATTACTTCTTTTCTAAATTGTGTGAATTTTAAATGTTTTCCTGAAAAATGGGTATTTCTCTCAAAGAGTTTTACAAATCATTTTCATATATTTCAAAATTCATTATTGGATTTTAAATTTGTTTTGAAGTTGGTTTATCATGATACAAATCTTCCATATTGTGTTAAAGGTTTTCTGATATGTTTTCATGTGGATGTGTTATTTTTATACCATTCATAGTTTATGGAGAATGTATTCACGTTTCATATGCTAGTTTTAATACGAATGTGTATGTTATGTTTAAGCCTGTTCATATGAGGAATGCATTGGACTTAATATGTGACGGATGGAGCCCGTTATAGCTCCTCGATGCATCGGTAGGTCTCATGAGACAAACTAGTATCTTGGCACAAGGCCTTGAAAAAATAATATTTTTAGTCTTGGGACAAGGCCTTGGCTAAGTGGTTATGATAGTCTGTCATTATGCATTACATCATTATGAAAATGGTTAATAATATTTCATGTGATTATTAGACTAGTAGAATATCCATGTGAATAAGTAAATTGCATTATTTCATTTTATATTTTCCATAATAAATGTAATGTGTTATGTCAAATTAAAATCCTCCTCACATTTATTGAATTTAATATATGTTCTATGAGATTTCAATCATTTTTAAATCCATTAAATATGGAATAAAAAATTATTTATGGTAATGGAGACGTAATAAGTGAATATCTTAAAGAAGATGGAGAAACTATTTGTGATAAACCACCAGATGATGCATCTCATGACAAGGATGTTCCATAACAGATCCCCTAGATGAATTACTACTAGATTAGGTACCACATGAAAAAGAATCACCAGAAGAATTACCACTGAATAAGGAAATTCAAGTCAAGGAACAATTAGATGATGTACCGCAAGACAAGGCATTACTAGTCAAGGCACCAATAGATGGAAATCCTACCACTATTTGTGAGGGACCGTTGAGAAATACACTTCCATGCAACCTACCATAAAGCATGAGGAAACGCTAGACAATAAGCATCCAACGAGAGATCTCAGTTGATAATTTCCTAATGTTACACCACCATGGTGACACTGCCTGGGAGACACATAGTTGGCATGATACACCATTGGAAAACATAAAAACCTATGTAAAAACCCCAATTTTCATGGTGTAAAGACATGGTTTTCTATTAGAGTGAATGAAATCACACTAACATCATCTATTTGTTTTCTAAAGAAATGAAAAATACCAAATCACAATATTAGATCCCAACACCAAATAGATTCCAATATCCCTCCTATACACCAATTTATTTATTGAACTAGTAAAAATCCACCAACTCAAATTGCTTCTTGAGTGAGTCAAGGGAAAAAATATCCACACCACTATCTTAGCTTAGAAATAAGCTAACAGGTATGAATAGATCAATTTTCTTGGGTACCAACACATAGTAAATTTGAATCATATAAATCAAATAGATGGAATTTCCTATCTAACCCAATCTCCATAAAGTGAAATAGAGAAAATACACAAAAACATAACTGCATGGCACCTAATGTGAACATGATAAAAGGGATTGGGTAATAAGAATCCAGTTATGCTTTTATACGGATCTAACACGTAATAACTAAGATTTATCAAGGTACATAAAATGTCCCAATGATATTTTAATCATAGGTTACTATATGCACATCCTAATTCATGTAAAATTTTAAAAAAATCATTACGCCACACCGATTTCATCTAATCATTACATAAAAAATATATCCCCAACCAAGATGAACATCTCTAGAAGGTTCTTGTTAAATACACTATGTGTCATTCCTATTCTCCAGTGAAGTCCCACTACTAATGAAGTGGACCACAATCAATCCACTTTATAAACAAAATCACCTAAAACATTTGACTCATCTGAACCTGTTTTGATGGTCATCATCCAAATTAATTAAAACACCACATGGTGTCCTTCTCTACCATCGTGGAATCCCCCACCCCCTAGAAATGATCATGAAATAATCTTATCAGAATCTATAGGGAAGATCAAATAATATATACTCCAATGTATTCATGTGTTCTCAAAACAAATGTGAATTTTTATTACAAGGATCTCAATCCCCCTAATCAGTATCATGGAATCTAGATAATGAAACATATATGTGTTAAAAACACATACATCCCAGAATGGTGACATGTAACACATAAACCTCATTGGGCACTATTATGACCTTCCATACACAACCCCAACGAATGTGAAATCATCATGGTGATTGTAATACATTCACATATCACCACCAGTGAGATAGTTTATTAGTATAATGGATTATATATATACTCATGAAATTCACCAATCCTTCTATAGTTCCTAACCATAATCAAACATTCCCATCATGTCACACTTTCTTCAAAACATCGCATCACGATACATCAACAAACATTGTGATTCACCATAAAAACACTATTTTAGGCGAATAAAAAATTACATTCCTTCACTCCAAATCTACATTGATTATTGATTACTGGGGATGATCCCACACCTTGATGTGTGTCTAAAAAAATATCAATTTTATATTAATATTATATGTAGTTAATCTCTCATGATAAATCACAAGGAATGTATCTCGTAATAAAAGTAGAATTATATTACTCTAAATTGTATCAAAAGACAAACTATATTGATAGTAAACCAAAAAATAACCTCAAAGTGTTGTACATACTATTCTATTTAATTAGATACCCACACCACATCATAATATTATGGGTATCAATTTCATCTTTAACACAAACTATGAAAATAGAGGTACCATGATATTCTTGGAATTTGAACTAAACTCTTCTATAATATAGAATACCCTCACATCATCAGGATTTGGTTGGTACCAAACCCATTCTTGAATTGATGACCCATAACCATCAAATCCTATACATAACCCCATATATCAGAACTATGATTCCATACTCTGTAGCCATATATAGGGATCCACCACTAATCCCAATTTTAACATAATAGATGGGGGTATACTGACCCTTATATAAGACATGTTTCTTATATTTGATCTTATTACTTGGGCGATACTGAACCAATATATTTAATATCCAAAAACCCTATAAAAAATAATGCATGAAAATAACACCACTATATAATGATTAACTCTACAATTAATAAAAAGGTAGAGAGATCCCCTGGAAATCAAACAGGTCTATGAGTAGTTATGGGGGACTCGTGTTGTATAGAATGTCTTTTTGTCACAAATATACTATGTTTCCCATGAGTTAAAAAAATATCCCCTTTTAATCATACCGACATCTCAATATAAATTCACAATATGAAATAAAAAACACATATTCAACTACATGATGCATGTCGCAGTAAAAACATACCATGTGACTAATGTTATTTGGATTGATGTATGTCACCAAGATTATCTTATTTTATAAAAATTAATTCTTCATCCACCACACCATATCTTGGATCCGTGGTTAGAAAAATATTTCAAATAACCTGAATCATATTTAATACACCTGGAAAAAAATAAATTCTTGAGAAACCCTTCTGAAAACTATTCCCTAAGAAGGAATGTCAATGATTTCAATTTTTCATAATCTGATCCACCTAGGAACCACTAGGTATTCATAAATTCCATGTATGATATTTACAGACAACCATTCATAGTATATGTGTTTGTGACTATCAGTAAGTAGGCATAAAAAATACAGGATCCTAAGAATATAATGGGAGATAAAAGCCAATAATTTAGTAGTTATGTTAAAAAACAAATAAGATATATTTAACTGGATGAATGTTAAAAAAATCATAAATATACCTGATAACTATATTGTGATACCTTGAATAATATTAAACATAGTAATGAAGACAATTCACATAAAAATAATGTATATACTACCACAACTCTCTAGCTTGGGGGAGACCACCTAACCCCATCACCATCTACTCACTGAACAATCTAGAATAACCCTCATTATCTACACATATACCATATCTCCACTTGATAAATTAACTATTAAATATATACTACCTTAGAACTTATATTTTACCTTTAACTAATCTATATTAACCTAGAAAAGGAGGGTCACATATCCCATGTATTGGGGAGTATATATTACAAAAGGTCATTCCCATAAAAAGAGAAACACGGTTGATAGTCAATAAACAAATATTGTCTAACCATATGACATTCAAATGTATCAAAAAGTATCACGAAGTCATAATGAATCAAAAACTCAAGTACCATATATTATCACACTCATATTTTATACGGTGAACCTTCTGACAACCCAAATACACGTTCATATACACTATGAGGATGTATCGAACATGTACCACTCCATTGGTGTGGAAATTTCCCACCTCAAATACATCCATAGAAGTCCATTTATACCAGTCCTAGTAAGGAAAAGACTTCACAAAAATCTCAAATAGCCTTAGTTAATTTAACAAGATCTCTAGTAAAAAAATGTAATACCACAAATTATATATAATGTTCTCACTAGAACATCAACTAACATGGTGTGGGTAATCAATCCTGTGGAAATGGAACCATTCACTAAATATGAAACCTCATTGTATCGCACTCAATATTTAATGTAGATGAAAATTCACATTTCATTATACAAGTTTATAGGAAAAACATGCAACCTAAAAATCTTGGGGAGAAAATATCTAATCCAACCAAAATAGATAATAAAATCCTTCCATCCACGATACACCAAAAAATTAAAAGAAACATCCACTGAGTGTTCAAACATAACATGAGCTTATATATCTCTACCCAAAAGTACTATGTGATAACTAATGGAATCATCATGTTTTATATAAAACACATCATGCATGATCCACCCAAATAGGACCATTTTTTCCATTACCATGTCATAAAATATAAAATTATCATCAGCGACTATTGTATCCCGCCAACTGAGCATATTAACAAATATATTGGTATAAATTTTTTGGGAATGTTTTTTATTTACCTAGTAAATAAAAAGAAGATAAGGAGACTTGGACACACAGAATAAAAGGTCATAAAAATGACACACAATCCCATGAACATTAGAATGTCATGAAAATGAATCATGTGTAGTGCATGATCTACTTAATATAACAAGGATCGCATCTGACAATGCCCCTAGTTTAATGGCTTTCAAAACACTCAAAGATACGTTGTGTCATCCTGACATGTTCCTCTACCCCACGTGACTTTTCAGTTGGTAGGTTCCTATCAATAATAAAAAATACTTGTAAAATACAGGTTAAAAAATATGACAATTGTGAAGACCATATAGGTGAACTGATATTTATGGGATGTTCTAATATTATTAGAAATTGATTAATAGATACCCAGATAAATTTCTATATTATCAAGAAAAATAATGCTTCCAAACCACCTTTATCATGTGAGGGGTCTTCGATATGTTTGTTTGACAATTCACTACCTCATTGGCTCAATCGTCAAGAACATGGGTTATCAATGAAATTTCACATCAATCAGTATATGATCTATTATTGGTCACTTGAAATATATCAACCATGGAGAGTAATTGTATTCAATAACACTCACACAAAATCATGAGAACATCATCCATTGAAAAATAATGAAGGAAATAAAGAGAGGAAAGGCAGAAGAATCTTGCGGGGTGAATATATGTTGGCCTTCATTCCAAAGAGTTCATATAATCAAGGCTATTTTAGTTTATCATGAAATGCCCCATTAATAGTCCAACATGATTAGTAAATGACCCAATTTCATGTATACATAATCTCATAGTGACCTTACTAAAAATCTACCACATTCCAAGGAAGACCAATGATGGATTGTCTCTGATTATGTGAAAGCCTCTCCATAGGATTATAGATCTCATGAAGACCACTAGATATTCCATTATGCCCATATGGGAAATCCTTTACTTGTCCAAAAGGTTAGTATAATTCCTATTGATCAGAATGGTTTCAATAAAAATGGAGGAGGATCATTCTAATGGTCACTGAATAACTTGCGACTCCATGAACGATCCATTGTAGGATCATATGAAGTTATTTACCCCAATACACATCCAATGACTCTTACCAAAATATGTAAAATATAAACCTTGTATATTATATTATTAAGTAGTTGGATAGGCCTATAAACACCTACCCCTAAGCATATAAAATGAATAACCCATGATCCACCTTGTATGGGATTGCCGAAGGGGTCTTCATTTAGTGCCCAATCATGTAATAAAAATGTTCTTCCACTTGGTAAAATATTTGGAATTACCTAAGGATAAAACTACATGAATAGCTACTTGACATGATCACTCAATAAATAAAATGAAGGAATTAGGGCATATCATCATGATTATATGAAGAAGGTCCCATATGATGGATGTTTAATTGGAAACCTAAAATAAGAAAACTCATAAAAAACCTAATACGCTTATGGAATAGAGAATATAATAATTGAAAAATTATATGGTATTCTTTTGAAAAATATATACCCATTTATCGTCATGTGATTTTCGTGAAATTCCATTGTAATGAAATAATATCGAGAAGTTTTATCCAATTCATGTAAACCTCCTTATATAGTCTATTTTCATCATTATATGTACATTGGACATGTCATGAAAGCCACAGGAGGCCCTCTAAGTAGACCACCCATGTCATGATAAGACCCATGGGCTTAACCAAATTTTTTTTCATTGACAACTAGACCTATCATCCATGTTTTGAAGCAACAACGTGATATGTAATCAATGTTTTGTGATGAAACTCAGACAAGTCAGGCTAGATCATGCGACTTCCTCCAAACATGTTGGTTATGTAATGTTTCACCATCCATACAAGCCACCATTGATCATGTCACATCCTACTGGCACATCATCCCTTTCAAGTGGAACCCTTAAGACATGTCATCCATGAACATTTGATTCACTATGTACATTCCCACTATGAAACAAGGATATTTCCACAAATCATTGAACATGTAAACTAATCAGGTTTGATATGTCAATATGTCCTTAGACTGGTTAGGGGAAAATCAAAACATGTCTAGAAGAAAATCAAGCCATGTTATGAAGACATTCTAGGAACTAAAGACATGTTCTAGTGCATATATAAGGGAATCAAGATTGTATAAGACCTAATCCAACTGGAATATAAAAAAATTTATTCCTTCAATACCCAGGATGTGAAGGATGTATTCCTAAGGAATACTATCAATAGGGAATCTATATTTTGTAAGCCCTAATCAATCATAACACTAAGATATATGATTCTGGTCATAAATAGGATAATTAGGATCCCTTATTATGTCCTAAACTCAAATATTACACCACCTTACTGTATATAGCATAATGTCTCTATCATTATACCCATTGAGACACAATATATCACATGGGTTGCTCATTATTCATCATCCTTGAGCGGATTGAGAGGTAAACATTACAATGAATGCCCCAATCAAATCAAGATAAATTGAATATATTTAATTTCATAACATAGATACATATAAAGCCTTCTGAATGCCTATGATACTTTTCATACATTCCAACGGACTCTCTATATCATAAGTCCATCATCCATATGTAGTGAGACAGATTACTTTCCATACAATTTCTCAAACATCTAGCATTGAAAATATGGACAAAGGGATTTGCAATGATCATAACATTCACATCAGGAAACTCACCTATCCATGGAAGACTCAGTGTATAGGCCCTTATTAGTGGCACGATATGAATTCACCATATAAGGTATCCAACATATGGCTTGTCCCAATGGTGTGACTGAACAATGATAAATCCAATTCATTCCATAAACACGATATGCAGGTTTGATCCCTATAATTTGATATCAATACATTGTACCCACATTCCCTTATATATGACTTTTTTAAAAGGATGTTAAAATTAATGGGTTTGACGATGCATGTGGGTGTCGATTACAATTATAAACTAGATACATCAGATGCCTCATTATTATTCAATCCCATTTTCAGAATATTAATAACATCCCAAGAAGAAGAAAAATTATAGATTTCTATAAAATGTGGAATTCAAATACATGAAGCTTCACAATAATGTTAAATGGATGAATAATATCTAGAACATATATATGGACACATTAACAGACCCACCTTTAAACGTGAAATGATGAAACACTTTATCATTTTATTTTGGTAACCATCCCCAAATAGGGATTAGGAAGATATTACTGAATATATATTATATATATGAGAGTGTCTTAAAGTAGGAACCAATTTCTCCAAAAGGGAAGTGAAGATAGTGACATCCCATCTTCTCGACCAATGTGAGTTCATAAGCGTCGTTTGGTCTAAAAGCCTAATGGAAATACTACCTTTGGGAAGAAATTCCACACTCCCTTATGCATTTTATAAATATTTAGTGTTTCTCATAAATTCCAAAATAAAAAACACGAAATGAATAATTGTTCCTCGCAATCAACCCCCATCACATCAAAGAGTATTGAAATGTACCAATCTATATTTTCCATGAAATAAAAATGGGGAACCTAACATATATCTCTCAAATAACAAAATGATCTATTTTCTATGCATCAGACCATCTCGTTTTCCAATCCAATGAAAACAATTGCTCAATTAACAGAAATATTTCTTCTACAATATTTATCGGCTGATCCAATGTTGTTGGGGGTTCCCATGAAATATTCCAATCCTCATTGTGACATGTCCATGTGTGAAGAATAGTTGAACTGGGAATATTAATTGAAAATTTTGTTTCTTGTGCATATATGATCGAGCATATATAATTTTTGTAATAATAGTACGATCAATGAATGTGTCCCTAATTTAGTTCAAGAAATAATATAATTAACTTATAAACATCAATCAATATGAGATAATCCTTTCATCTATTGACCATTCTAGAAAATCAGATGCAGCTACAACACCTTTGGGTCTCAAAATGACCTAACCTTGTCAACGCCATCAGTTTTAGGTGATGAATGAAATAATATAGGAATACCATTGATATGTTATGATGCTGACATGTTACATCTCCCACAAAGGTCTAAAATACTATAATTGATCATTCATCAACATCTAATGTGAGCTGTAGTAAATGTAGTGGAATTCATTACCACCACCAACCACATTGGTGTATTATCTATAGAGAACAAAAAACCCAATGTTCAGTTTATAGTGAAGGTGGATCAAGTAGTTAACTATTGGTAACTTCAAGTTCAATATCCCCTGATGACATATTCTATCAACAATTTTTAACAGAAAAATCCATCTGGTTCCCCTCAATTGCATACCGAGGGCACTGCCAGACACATTTCTACAACTCACACCCATCCATGTGAAAGAAGAAGAAACATCATTCATGATAAATTTTTTAACACAGATAGTGGGCTCATTTCCTAGTTTCATTTGAAGAAAATGGAAGGAATTTTCATTCAGTATATGACATATAAGCTCATACCCTCCTTCACATTGAATAAGTAAGTTGTTATATTACTTTAATAAGCACGATGGAGGTGAATATCCATGCCTATGTGTATGAATCACATTGTCTTATTTCAACAGAATAAGGATTGTAGAAGTTGAATTATATCACCTATTCAATCTACGATATCTTCCAGTATATAGTGGAGATATAAAATTTTCCTGGTAACATTATTACATGTATATTTCAAAAATGATACTACATATTATAAATTGTTGATGATCTCAATGATTATATTACAACCCTGGTACAGATTCAATGAGTATTTCATATCCCCATCTCTATAATAGGAGTACAACAGACTGACAATTATGAGCAAGTGTTGTATATGTAGTTTTCTCTCATTCATTTTCCCATCCAGGAGGATTGTTAACATATTCTAATAAAATAAGTGTAAAAAATGAGGATCACATTAAACATAGGATCACCAAGTGAGACAGAGAAATGATTCTAATATGGGGACATTAATTTTGAAAAAAATAGGATGCATATTCTAAAGGCTCAGGATTGTGCTTATTTCATCATTTTGAATGGAGCTCACTAAGTTATAACATTACACTCCTTGGGAAAAGCACATATTTCGATCAAAAAAGAGATAAAACTTACTTAAAAGTCACCTGATTGGGCTCATATCCCCATCAAATCCAAGGACCACAATGTAAGAGTATAATACACCAAGGGGAATGCTCATATTTATTCTAGTGATGCCACTTGGAATATTATAGTAGATCACATATTCCAGTCTCATGTCCAGAATTTTTCCAATGATTGTCTGCAGAAACATCCATTATAGGCTATACTAGAGGAGGCTCAAATTTTTTTTTAAAATATTTCGATCCACAGAATATTCTTATGAGTAATAAATATTTAAACCACCCATAAATCCCAGCATCATCTAGGGATTATTGGTATATTGCTGAAACCCCCCTCATACAGGTTCATATTCAAACAAATATTTATGATTTTCTTTGTAGTACTTGATTAGAATCTCAACATAATGATGACAGTCATACTAAAGAATATGGTTGTAAATATATTCCAAAAGCTACTATGTAATAGGATTATCTCCATTCACAATCAAAAAATGCAGGTTAGTATATTATGGTAATGAAAAATAATGAGGCTAGTATGCCTAATATGATCCATTCCAGTGTCGACGATGTTGTTTGAGACACATTCTCAATAACCCATGTGTCCAGAAAAACACTTTAACTGATGAAAAATGAGATCATTAATATGGTAGTCCATCTCATGTTAGTGTGGAGATGGGTAATAATGAATCTACTCTTACAATCTATAGTGTCAAACCTCCCCATGATGATATCTCCGATAGATATTGAAATCTTCCCCTTAAACAAAAACCAATATTTAGATTTTATAATAAAAATAAAATGACTTCTCATAGATAGATGAATAGAATATATGGGTTAACTGTATATATCCCCATGAACATCCATAAAAAAACCACTGTATTCAGTAGGTGACACCATGAAGAACCATATGTGGTCACAATAAGTGATTTTTTTTAATTTTGATTCTTGGGAGGCATACATTTAAATGTTGTGAGTGTAAATAGGAAATAAACTCCATACCAGGTTCTTGTCCATTTCCCCTTATGACTATGAGATCCTCAAAGATATAAAGAAGCGGTACAAGCCATAATTATGACAAAATATTTGTAATATTCATCATCATTTTAATACTAGACATATCCCTTATTGATAATATGAGTATCAAATTTAAAAAATGATGATACTATTTTTCCACAATAACTAACTACTATATCCATGACACGGGACCAGAAACTAGAAAAGAAAATATGAAAACTAAAGAAAAATCATTCCATAATTGCATCAAAACTCTTAGGAAAAAGATATCCAAAACCATGTTATATATTAATATTCTAGAATGGGGAATTCATGGAGAATTTTACATTATTGAACCCATATAACAATAGAAAACCCCATAAATGAAATCTAGTAAAGTCATTAGCTACAGGAAAATCGTACAACTGGGTAACGTGCAAGAAACTGGTTCACTATAATAAAATTATACAATATCAATGGTTTCATGTTATCCTGATTGAGGGGAAATAATTTCTAGTAGTTATTTTAATGAGGACCATAAAAAGGTATTAATTTCATACATCGAATATGAAATTAGGGTAAACCCAAAAACATCCCATAAAAATGACACCAATCAGGACCTACCATTATGCCTGATACAAACATGAGAATAGTTATACCATATCATATAGGTATCATAATCAAATTTTATATTATTAGTGTAGTATTGAACCCAACCTATCGGTTTGTGTGAATATTTACCACGACCTCCACCCCTCATATCATCAATTCCTAAGAGCATTCTATACATATCGACATCATGTTCCAATCAACCCCATCCCTATTGGAAATGGAATTTTTTATTCTTAATCCATATTGATTGATTCTTCACCCCTATAGGGTATAGGGGAAACCAATTTTTGTTCAATATCAATCCCATCACCTAAGGATACATGAATTTACATGTCAATTCTTGTCCCATCATATGGAATCATAAGAACCACATGACAAAAAAAAATCCAATTTTGGCCCTGAACAGTCCCCAACCATTAGTGATGGTGGTATTTTTATACTTATCTTCATTATAGAATTAATTACACTTCACTATCATATGAGGTAAATATCAATGGATGAAATGGCATCCATTCTGCCTCGGCATGAAAAACATATTTTATTTAGAACCATTTCATAATTCGTAGTAAAAAACTCTCTATATGTATCTAGGCAGTAGACATGATGGGAGAAACATACAGTGAAGTTAATTATACAACACATGATTCATAATCCAAAATGGTCCAACATTCTGATTGGTTAAAAATATGATGCTAACATATGTATTGAATAATCATCAAATTTCATTAAGAGTTATGTGACAACCACTATTTTCTGATTAACATCTTTGAATGTCATCATCATAAAGAAAATAAATGATTTCGATAAAGATTATATTAAATGATATTCAATAAGAAAAATATACACTAAGAGTACGGTGAAATGAATGTATGAACTGATGCTGCACAAAGATGAAACTAGAGAACCTCCTGATATTTAGTGTTCACCATAATGATGGAACAATGTTAAAGACATATGGAATGAACTCACCACATCCCACTCATAACCATAATGATATGAAATTAATTCAATGATTTATTATTTTTTTTAATATGATAATGATATTAAAAATATTAATCACAATAGGGGGCTTATAAGGTGAAATAATTAAACTGGGCATTATCTTTAGGTAGAGGAGAATATCCCTCCACCGATGTATTAAGAAATAGTATATCCACCTACAACAGTGGAATCTGAATTCCATGAGAAATATAGATCTAGGTATATGGTTTAGAAAAATGAGGAATTCAAATATGAGTACAAAATCCATCCATTATAGGGACAACCTCTCCCTCTCTTTGGAAATCATTCACACTTATCATGGACCAAGAACTAATGGAAATGTAAAATTGACCTCTTCATCAAACCCCAACCACTCCCCGAAGATGAGAGGTATATTAGATAACAATACCTCTATAACTACTCAGTTCCATCAAGTCCCTGGCTCTATGAATGGAATCCATGGATAGGTGAAGCAAAACTGTGCAGCCTAAAAGGAATCCACAAACCGAGTGGGTGGATGAAACATTTCCCCAACCCAATTTTGGAAATCATACCTTCTCCAAATTTGAATGAATGAGAGACCAAAAATAACCTCCCACAAACATTTTTTCTATATCTAGTCCAATTACATAAACTCATTATCAGCATACGGTGACCAAGAGAATGTGTTTTTTTACAAACACTGAAAGGGATATCAATTTTTTTAAGAATATTGTTCCAGTACGATATATTAATTGATGGGAATAACATTATTTTCAATTAAATTAAAATTTTAATTCAAAACATAAAATATAAATATTTTTTGAAACAAATTAATAAATGAAACCCTAAAATGATATTGTGTGTTACTTCATAGTAATATGGAATGGTTAATCCTATTCATTGAGCTTCCCTCTCTTGAATGAGAAATATATAACACTATTTATAATGAATATCCAGAAGGAATTGTATTAAAAACTAATCTAGATGATATATATCAATTGATTCTATGAAATTTCATAAATGATACCAATTTTTGAAGACTTTATTTTGGTAAATTGAGCTATGTCTCGACCCATGACTTCATAAAATTGGAAAATGATTTGAAAAGAAGAAAATTACACAATTACCATCAAACTAATTATATCACTCATTGAGGTACCTATATATAAACCATGTATCCCATTGACTCCTATCAATTTTAAATAATTAATTAATATTTCTCAGCTAAAATATAAAAGATATTGGGTTTTTACAGGAATTCATGAATGGGATAATAACTATATTCCTTCTGGAATGTGAATATCATTGGTTATTTCCTTGAATCAACATAAAATTACATAGTTAAGATGTTGTCACATAGTAAACATGATGACATCTACCTCACAAATCACCCCAAAAGTTTTCCCTATTAATAGGTGGATGGTTTACATCATCAATGATTCATTCAAACAGAATATATTTCATACAAAGAATTATTGATTTTGGATTGCTGATGTTGGATAATTCATTGCCATAGGTGACCTTCATAACCATCCCACAGTAATTGGGGTATGATAATTTTAAAAACAATTGGATAATCATGGGTAGATGTTCGAAAATGGGAAGACTCAAATGGCTGTTAAATAATATCCTTCCACCAAGATTGAATGGCTTGGCAAACACAAAATATTTTTTTCTCATAGGGAGGTGACATGAAATATGCCTCCATAATGTGGATATATCCATCATAAAAAGGAAAATTCATAATTGAAAGATTCATAATCAGCTCTAACATAATCTTTATCTATTATTTATTTCTTCAATGCAGTATCTGATTCATGGGCACCACCCTCTCAAAATGGAAAACTCATTAGAAAAATAAAAAATTTATGGTTATGTTTACATGATACACATGGAAGGTCCCTTAACTGATGTTGAATGTTCCCCCAATGTATGATTTCCTCATACCTAAATGGGGAGTTATAGGACACATGAGAAGGATTAGAGGATACAAGGTACAATGCAGTCATGGTCGGACCAAATATCATAGTCACATCCCAATAAAGAACACATGCGCAGATGAAAGCCTTGTACAAGATCTCAAAAAATATCAAAAGAGACAGAAAGGTGTCCTAGGACCCTTCATCGTCCATCTACACTAAAAAATAATACACAACTAACTAGATGGGGTGTGATTATCTAATAATCCAAGACAACTGGGATGGTTAGTGTGACTTATTCTACTAGTATAATATTCTCCCACAACCACTTCATAAGAAACATTCCCTTCTATAGCAAATGTCGTAGACCATATGTTGTATAATAAGTTGAAACCCCACCTTGTTATAATTCATGGAAATAAAAAATAGTATAAAATTCCTAATAAAAAGTATATTTTACTAGAAAATATGTTAATCTTATATTCATTCCATATTTCAAAATAACACATAGAGGAACTCATCGAAACTCCACAGATCCCACTAGAGTTTGATAAATATATCGCTACAACAATTTTTGTGTGTGATGTTACTATACCATTAGTATGAAATGTTTCAATATTTTTATTTGATAAGGATTATAATGTGGTCATCTAGGGACACATAAAACCACTCTATGATTCAATAAGTCTCAATACTATCAACATACAAAGGGATATGATTGAAAATGGCTTCAGGATCAACATCATCCTGATTTAGAACCATTGATCCTTGAGATATATTGAGGGAGATTTATCTCCCACAACCATAAAAATTCAGGCGTATGATATTTTAAAGACCCTATTTTTTCATGTAATTTTTTTTAATTATATGGAATTATTAGGAGTCAGCGAAAATAGACAGCACGGGATTCCAAGGCCCGGTGTGCCTGGAAAGAATTTTGTTAACCTTTGTTAGGTATGTTCAGTAAACGCGTGAGCTGTGTCTTCTAAATTTTGAACCAGTTCTTAGATAAATAATATGAGGTCACCATTGTATCTGTAGTGCCAGGGTTCACTTATTGTAGGCTTCACTTTGACAGAAGTGGGTCTGGAGTAAAATTTAGATTTTGGAAATTTTAAATTAAAAATAAAATAACATTGTTATTTTATTTATTTCATTTTATCCCTCCAAGGTAAAAGGCATAGTGTGGGACCCACGCCATTTCAAGACATTAAAATGGATTGAATGTTCCAATTCTATGTAACAACATCATTATAATTTAATAAGGTTCCAATTAAATTAACACCCATAAATTCCATGATCGTAACTTACCATCCACCTCTTCTATTTATATGGATCTTTGGCGAAGGTTTTGGAAAAAATTCACCAAACGTCAAAGATCTGGTAATGTTTCGTGATTCCCAACATATGGAGGATGGGGACAGTTCTAGCGATTGTGACGAGTGATATGAAATCACGAACTGAAGGTTAATGTTTGAATGGAAATGTTGGCTTCTTGTTGCATGAACGAAGAATAAAAATTCTTCCCCAATCACGGGTGTTCTCCATAGATCAGGATGTATGGTTTGGTCTCCATTATTTTTATGGAGACTATTGAACCATATAGAATCTTTCCTTATATGATAATAACGTGGAGGGAATGGGCCAAATGAAAAAGGCTCAGTCCCTCTTCCATTTGTTTTACATTTTCTTTCTCCACAGAAGATTGTTGGTGTGGCACCGACGATGGGTGCAGGATGATGATGGTGTCGGCCAGAACTGGATGACCATGATATAGGTGGCACACCATCTCATGCTATATGAGGAAGCTGTATCACTATGCCATGATGGTTAGTAGTGTGTCCAGCACTGACCGTCTATAGAGGTGATGGGGTGCGTCGTTTCTCGCCACCAACAGAGAAGGGTCGCAACTTTTATGCCACAGTAGTCGATCAAGGTGGATGGCACAAGCCACTCATAGGAGGTGGAGTGGCATTCCACCAGTAGAGAAGGTCATGACTCTGACACTATGATAGTAGGTACCCACACCATGTGGGTCTAACTGGGAGACCAAGTGGCACCCCATGGCACCACCGCTGCACAAGCAGATCGAACACTCTGTCGTTCGGGAAAACCAGGGGACCCCCCCCCCCCCCCGTGTCGGATAAGGTGATCCCCATAATAGCATAAAATCCCTCTACGGGATAGGCTGCGTTGGATCAGTGGGTCGGGCCGGACCGCGGTCCAAGTCCACCGCGGCCCCACACAGCTTGGTCAGACCTAAACAGGGTTTGGTGGACCCGAACTGGGTCAATCCAGGTTGGACCTGACCCGGGCCCTTCCAGGATAGTATCACCTAAAGGAACATAAATTTAAATTTGGGTGACCATTTGATGAATCATCTATGGAGCTGGGACCCTTGGAGACAGACAATAATTTTGGTTCACACCACTTGTGTTTTGGATAATGTTGTATTATGGACTAGTTGGATCGAATCTGAATCCAACATGGTCCATGGAACTATAACACTTATAATTCAAAGACCGGTCATCCGATTGACATGTTTTCTGTCTTATTTAACCCAGAAGAAATGGACATCCTTGGGGATACTTCTTCATGGACATACGTGGCAGATGAGGTATGAACAATGGATTAAGGATCAGCTCTCCCAGAATCTATCAATCTTTGAGCAGGAATCATGTGGGTGGTAGCGAGGCAGAGGTTGGAGACAGATCATACGGAGGATATATCTGAGAAATCTTCTGTGGGTCAACATTTATCCTATGTGGGTCATCACTCAGTGATCATGTGTGAGTTAGCACATTATGTTCTTATGTGGGTCATCTCCCAATGATCCTATGTGGATCCGTGTTTAACGATCCTATGTGGGTCATCTCGTATTGATCCACTGTGAGTCATATCCTATATGGGTCATTGCGGGGGTTAGTATCTACCAATCCTGTGTGGTTTAGACTTTGTATAATAAGCAGCAATGCCTCTGGACATAATAATATGATCTACCTTCTCGACTAATCATTTGTACTCATGTGCCTTACTTATATACCTACTGTGAGCTCTGTCTTTTACCTTTGTGGTGATACATGTTTGGTACTATCCCATATGTGGTTACATCTTCGTGGTGATTCCTATGTGGTACATTAACCTTCATAGTGATATCTTTTTTGTGTTACATATGTTGTACTTTTATCTTCGTGGTGTTATCTTAGTGGTGTTACCTCTGTGGAACATTTACCAATGTTGTGATACCTCTGTGGAACTTTTACCTTTGTGGTGATACTTGTGTGTTACATTTACCTTTGTAGTAATATCTTCGTGGTGTTACTGGTTTGGTATGTTTACCTTTTATGTTTTATCTTCTTGTTGTTACCTATTTGGTAATGTAACCATTGTGGTGTTACATTTGTTGTGTTACCGTTGTGATATTCTTACCTACTGTATGAGGTGAGTATATTTGGAAAACATAGGTATATGTATGGGCATATAACTACATAGAGTTGATGACATCATCATGAATTTTGATTGAGGTGTTGCATTGTGGTTTTTCCATTGTAGAACTCTCGGAGACCATCATGGGTCTCAGGGTCCCTACTGAGTATTGTTATACTCCCCCCTACATGGGCTTCGCCCGCACCATGTTGTGTCGTGTGCAACTGAAAAACATTGTTGATTGAGGGTGAGGGAGTCAAGACTAGACGATGCTCAGAGGTGGACAATATGGTGTGGTGTGAGGTAGGACTATTGATAGTGATCTATTCGTACCCTTCTAGTAGGATCTTCAGTGGACAATCCATGAGCTATTTTTCACTTTTTATTTTTACTTGTACTTTCTAATTGGGCTTGTATTCAGACCCCTTTACATTTAGCACACTATTTACTACAACAGTTTACATTGTGGTATCCTCTTGTTGTTCTCTATGATTTGTCTTTTGTACTTTTTTGAAAGCAATTCCATCCTTTTAAGTGATACGCCTTTCCAGTTCTAGTTTCCATCCCCTGGCATATGTATGGTGGGCATGGGGTATCCATGTCAGAGGCCCCTAGGGATAGATCATGAAAAAATGGTTTCAAAGGAGTTTGTTTTTCAAATTAACTAGGACCCTGATATTTTTATGTGGAAAATGGGTTAATTATTATGAGTGTTGTTTTTCTTTTGGGGAATCCAGTGACGGTGTGGTGGCTGACCTATCCATACAGTAGATCCCTTAATTCAGATTTATAGCTTAATGCACAAAAACATTGATTCTGTTTGTTTTGAAATGTTTTTCTTATGATTTTAGTAAGTCATCCCACAAGGTATAACATGATAGCCATGGAAACCCAGTTTTCTATTAGGATTCCGCCACGTAGATAGCCAACTTGGATACCCAAGAGAGTAAACAAGGACCAAAAAGCGATGAGGCCTTGGGGTAGTACCCACTTATAGTGTTAGTACCATTGGGTGGTGCACCACTAGAACCACCGCGCACTGGGCAGTAAATTCCTCCATCCCCACTAGCAAAGGGTGCACACCGACTGAGCGTGTTGCATGAGTTTCCATGGTATATACCTCTGGGGATCCATGGTGAGATGAACCCACATGCGACTGAGTACTAGTTGGTGTCTTGGGCCAGAGTTTTTTTCTTAGTAGGGACACCATCTGATCGGATGGTGATCCTAGCAGCCAGTCTCTCCCAAAGAGCATCTAGAAGATTGTGGAGTCTAAAACTCCAATTAAATTAAGAGGAGACCCTCTCCTTGGTGGACTTAGAGGTCCATCTTAAGACATAGTTCTTCCCGGTGACTGTACGCTCAGTGCGTATGCAGAAGCTACAACACTTACAGAAGGGCAGCAAGACTATGGCCCAGTACTCTGCAGGGTTCACTGACCTCTCCTGCTGCTCATCCGACATGTTACATGACCCTTTATTCAGGGGACAGACCTTTAATAAGGGTCTTCGGTAGGATATCATAGCATCTATTGAAACATTTAGCATTCCAACGCATGCTTGGGTGATATAGAAAGCTCTTTTGGAGAAGACAATACTTACTAACCATGCACCGACAGCGAGATACATCACCGGACATCAGTCAACGGAGTCATCTGCAACAGCCTGATGATGGATAAAGTAGGGGACCAAGAGATCCATACCTTCAGGTGGATGGTTTCAAGATATAGGGTCTGTGGTGAGAGGCTCACAGGACTGAGTAGGAGAGTTGAGGAACATGCAGTGATACTCATGCAGCTGGCAGGGTCACATCGCTCGCGACATCCCGAACCTTTTTATCGACGACCAACAGACAGTCGAGGGATCACTGAGGAAGAGGTAGATGTTTGAGCGAGTAGTTATTCTTGGCATCAAACGTGGAATAGGAGTTGACCATACAACAGTCAGTGGATGAAAATTTGTGGTCATGCGGCCACCACATCCAGGTGGTCCTCCCTGACCATAGGGAGCATGAGGATAAGGGTAAGCTCAGCTCTACGCATTTGAGACCTATGACCACAATGATTTGGAGATGATAAGTAATATGATCTCTGTCAAGAAGGGAGGCCGACACTGGACGACACCAAGTGGCAGAGCTAAACGCAATGGCGCACCGATATTGGGGAAAGTCGTTGCTTTGACGCTACGGTATTAGGGACCACCACCCGACATGTACCACTGGGAGACCAAGAGGAACCTCGTGGCACCGCCACATCATAAGAAGAACGGCCACTCAATAGTTGGGGAAATCCATGGAGACTCCCCCCTGTGCTGGATTGGGTGGGTCATACTCCAATGGGCATTGAATGACCAGTGGGTCGTGCATGAGTGGCTCTGACCGCACGAGCCCTGCGGGCTGCACTTCTGTGGGTCGGGCCATGTCCTTTCATGTCAGGCCATTCCACCTATCGGAAAAGATGGTGATGGCCTAGCGGGCTGATCCTATAGTGGCCCAGCCTAGCTAGGTTAGACCTGGAGAGGTTTGGGTCAGTCTGAAAAGGTCAGATCAGTCGTGAGCCCTTGTAATTCAGTTTTACACGAAGGACCATAACATGAAATCTAGGCGTCTGTTTGCCAAACCATCTATGGCACTGGTAAACTTGGGGTGATATAGTACTTTTGGAATACACCACATTAATTTCAGTGAATGTTGGAATATGTCCATGATTAATCGAATCTGTATCCAACCAGGCCCTCAGAACTATAACGCTTATATGTCACAGACCGAGCGACTGATTGACACGCCGTCTGTCACGTTGGAACCCTTATGAAATGGAAGTACATTGCGATACTTAATTTTGAATATTCGTGGAAGTTAACATTCGAATGACGGCCTGATGAATGGGTATCCCATAATCAAGTGTACTATGAGTTTTAATCCAGGGGTTGGCACTGAGGCGGAGGTTGGAGATAGATCATGCGGAGGTTAGTACCGAGAAATCCTATGGGGGTCAGCACCGATCATATGTGGGCCAGTGGATACCGATCTAGTGTGGGTTAGATCCTGTGTGGGTCAGCGCTCAGCGAACCAGTCTAGGTTAGTGCATACTGATCCTGTGTCAGTCAGATCTAATGTGTGTCATTATGGTGGTTAGTACATGTCAATCCATGATGGGTCAAACTCCATATAATCAGAAGTAGTGCCTTACAATGAAATAAAACGACCTATCTTCTTGAATAATCATATATACATCTCTTCCTTACTTATATACCAAGTTTGAGATGAGTTTTCTTTGTTCGGGGTGATACATGTGTCGTACTCTTACCTTCTTCATGATATCATCGTTATGATACATGTGTGGTACATTATCTTTCATGGTGATATCATTATTGTGATACGTATGTGTTACTTTTACCTTTGCCTTGTTATCTTCGTGTTGTTACATGTGTGATACTTTGACCTTCGTGGTGATACTTGTGTGGTACTTTAACCATTGTGGTGATATCATCATAGGGATATATGTGTGGTACTTTTACCTTCATGGTGATACCTTCTTGGTGTTACATGTGTGGAAATATTACCTTTGTGTTGTTATCATTGTGGTGTTACATGAGTGGTACTTTTACCTTCACGGTGTTTCCTCTGTTGTGTAACCATTGTGATATTCTACCCTCATGTATTAGAATAGTATATTTTGACAAATCAGGTATATGTATTGTCATATATCTATACAGAGTTTATGACTCCTTCATGCTTTATGATTGAGGTCTTTCATGGTGGTTTTTCCTTTGTGGAACACTGGTAGACATTTGCGGGTCTCGAGGACTCTATTGAGTATATTTATACTCACCACTGCATTGGCTTTTCCCGAACCTAGTTTTTTCATGTGTAGTCGACATACAACGTTGATCGAGGCTGAGGGAGTCAGGACTGGATGGTTCTCAGTGGAGGACCATCTGACATAGCGTGACACATGACTACTGAGTGTGACATGTACCTACCCTTCAGGTAGGATCCTCAATGGACTATCATGGAGCTATTTTTCTATTTTTAGTGGTACTTTTCATTCTAGTTGTGCTTGAATTCCATGCACATTACTTTCAACACACTATTTACTATATCAGTTCTCTTCATGGTTTCTTTTTGTTGTGCTATTGGATTTGTGTGTTCATATATGTTTAATGGAAATTCCATCTCGTTAAATGATACAACTTTCAAGTGAAATTCTTCAGTGGGTGTCCCAAGGAAGACAGGATAGGGGTAGTCATGGCATGGGGCCTAGAAATTGGGTCGTGACAGATATGAGCGAGCAAAGGACACTAAATAATATTGATATAAAAAATTTGACGTGGGATCTCACATCTAACATTGAGTTAATGGTTATCCAATAACACGCTCAAAATAATGTATAACTCAGAAGGCTTTTTCTTCACATCCATGAAGTGTTTAGATTAACATTTCATCAATTATTGAAATACCCCATCAATGGGAGGTTCAACATACCACATGGTGATAGTTCTACCTTTGAATATTATGATTGAACCTACTATAATGATTGTATCAATAAATGGGAAGGGAAAAATAAAATATAGTTTATAATGTCCTGCATTCAAACCCCCAATGTCCCGAGGGACATCCCTAGGAATAGATGGTTTATAGTCAAAAACATTAATGTGATTCCCATAAATATAAAGGAAATAAAGTTAGAAAAACATGTCAAATATCATTGTCCCTAGTGAATATGTAATATATAATTAGATCTGGAGTATGTATACAATAACTCAAACTGTATAGGATGAAAATGTATCTTTTATTCCCACTCACATCCTAATAGTTATAGATCTAAATTAAAATTTCCTAAATCATTTGATCATTACTATAAATAATCATAGATTTAATAAAATGATGATAACCTCTCAAACACCCCTCTTATATTTGAGGAAGTTTTCTTTACCACTACTAATTATCTCATGCTGTTAAATATGGGAATTAATGAAGATCAATGAATTACATTGATTAGTGAATCCATGCCTCTCGTGGAGTAAGAGATGTATATTAAATTTCCAATGAAACAATGATATGTGATTGGTTGGAATTTTACAGAATTTCAGAGACTAGACCCTGATGTGGACACACACCATCTTGGCTTAATTGATGACCATCATAATTTCTACTGGTCTCCCAAAACAATGCCCCCCGTTATGTTACTATTTTATTAGTGGATGTTGAAAAAATTATTAAATCCAATTTTGTCACGGAAGTGATATACCAAAAAATGGATGTCCATCATCATACTTATCTTGAAATGGAACTTTTAGATTTGGGTCGGCATGAGATTCAGAGACATCTACTAATATATTCCAAAATAAAAGCTCCAATATATGTTCCCAAAAATCATTATTGTTCAAAAGTCTAGAATCCAAGAATATTCTTTCATGGATTGGTACTCAATGTATAATATGATAAATATAGAACCCGAATATGGGGAACCAATGCATTCAAATCACCCATTAGGATCTATTTTGACATATTAATTCCCTTTAGAATAAATAATTCTGGTATTATTTATCAATGCATCATGAATCATATCATTAATCCATTCATGGTAAGAATATCTTAATTTTATGTCGATGACATGGTGGTTTAATATCGATAGTAGTGTCAATACGATGTATATTGTGAAATAATGTTCAAAAATTTGAAATATCATAGTCTAAATATGAAACCATTGAGATTCACTTTTAGCATAACATAAATAATTTCCCCAGAATTGTGGTATGCTGCCTTGGAATTAAGGACAGCCTAGAAATTTTTAGTGATATCAAAGAAAATTTCAACCATCAAAATATCAATGAACTAAGGGGATCCTAGGGATCCTCACATACATTGTTCATTTCATATCCAATATGTCCAGAAAATCATTACCATTAACCCAGAAAATGAAGAAATGTATATCATATCAATGTGATAAAAATAAATAAAATCCTTTAGTAGTCTCGAGAAATTCTTTATGCACCTGTATGTATAGATTCCTATGGTGGAAGAAATACCACTCACCATATTTGTGACCACCATGGTGTTACCACTTGTCTTCCTCCATTGAATAAAAAAATAAGGTGGGGAATTACAATAATCTAGACAAAATTAGTTGTATGATTCTTGGAAATATGACATAATATTATAATTTTGAGAAGAAATTCCTTAAAAAATACTTTATAAAAAAATATAATTCAACATATATATATACCCATAAAGACCACACGGTCTCTAGTATTGCACCTCTCATGGAAATCCTTGTTAAACCCAAGATGACTTAAATTTTTTCATCGATGGGGAGTTCTTATATAGAAATAATAAATTTTATTCATGTCCCAAATGGTAGTAAAATGGTAGGACATGTATGATTTCATCATGGAACATAACTCTATATAATGCATAATTGTGGACAATGAACATTCCGATTAATATTTATTATATTCCCATGAACATCCCAAACATAAGAGATGTATTTTGATGGTGCCTCCCAAAGTCCAGTCTGCAACATGATTGAAATATTAATTCTCATTTGGGTTGTATTATGTATTGATTTTATCTTTAAAAAAAAAGAAAATTTTCCCTACGCATTCAAACATTTGGATGGTTAAACTAATAGTAGGGTAACAAAGAAATATGTCATCATTGGCTTCAAACAAAACCTATATCATAAAATATAATTCTTGAACATCAAATGGGTTTCATAGACAGTGATAATAAAAATAAATGCTGAATATTTCATTAAAAATAAATAATTGGACCTCCTCACAATATATTTTTTGCGACTAATGGAATTTTTCTATTTTTATCCCACATTACATCATTTTTACCCTTCATATAATACTTGTGATGATGCATTGGATCATGTAGCTATAATTTTAGACATCCCTGATTAGTATGAATAATTCTTCTCTATCCTAAAACAATTGATGGTTTCATCAGTAATTGTGTGAGATATGGATCCCATCACATTAATTACCACCACCCTAGTCTGTGATGTTCTTATATCATACCCTAGATGGATGGATCAAAAAATATTATTATATTTAAAAGGGATCCTTCTAATATTGGGTGATAGCATAAAACTGATTCGACATCTATTAGATGAAATTAACCTCCATGATGTTATGAATGTGTTAAAATTGCTATATAATTGAGGATTTTATAAAATTATACTCAGATTCATAGAAGAATGAGTGATTCATTATATTATAGAATTCTTCGTCCACATGTTGTTTGGTCCTCATTAGTCTGGGACCAAGTTCCCCCACCAAAAAAGGAGGCTACAATATAATAATAAAACAACGATACCAGACTATGTGGAATTCAGCAGGAAATTTTGTACATTCCATATTAATGGAAACTCCATCATTTAATCCCTCAAAATAATACATAAAACAAAATATATCTACCCATTTTCTATATAGGGATTATAATTTGTGGATTTGTATTCCCCATCCACGGATAAGAAGCTTTTCTACATTCTCAATGTTGCTGAATTATTATCCAAATAGGATAAGAAAAAACTCCCCATGAATTTCAGGATGAATAATATTATCAACTTTTAGAATTAAAGTGTCATCATTGGGTTCAATGTTACTCAAAGAATTCTAATGTACAATGAATCCACATTTTAATATATGGAGTTAAATAAACTATACATGTTATAAAACTATATGTACAACTATCATCCTCATTATAATGTATTTAAATATGTATTGATATAGGCCATAGATAAGACACTATCCAATATTGTCTAGATTTTGGAGAATAATGACTATACTTTATATCCCGACATGTTTTTCCATGATTTATGGTAATATCAAACCACTATGTGTACTGACACATAACCAACATTGTATTCATTGGTGTATGGAATCCAGAAGTGTTTCCCATAGAATTATAGTTTCTATCATGTTGAATAGAAATATATGGGAAAATATTAGATGATAAGAAATCATAAAATAGGATAGATGTATTAGAGATTCATGATCCAAAATGATTACCAAAGTTGAACAACATCAAAGTCCATCATAATCATATTGGATAAGAATTTGGTAAAATGGTTCCCCTTTATTCTATCCTTCATAAAAAATTGGAATATCTTTCATAACCCCAAATGATACCAGGTAAAAATAAATATAATCTACAAAAAATTGGGAAGGGCCTTATATCATACATAAGTTCTAACAATACGAAATTTACTCATTCAAAACAATTGATGTGGAAAATGTCAAACCCCAACCAATGGGATATTTCATAAATAATAATTTTCATAGGAGACATCTAGAATTATTCATGTCCTAATCGCATGAATTTAAACCATACAGAATATGTCTTAAAAATTTGAGGATAATCTATATAGAAAATTTAATTACAAAATATTTTTAAACTGTATGGAAGATTTCAATATAGTGCTGATTTAAACTTCATATCTTCAATCATTCTAGTTTCCTATCTTAAAACTACATAAACTCATCTGAAACACCAAATGTTAAAATGAATATAACATTTCATGAATAGTTTATGTTGAGCATTATAGTAGGTTCCCTTAAAATATAATGATTAAATGAATAGTATCAATCATCTCATGAATTATTCATTTCACCTAATATGAATAGATGTTAAGGAGAAATGAAATTACCACCTCCTTGTGTGAGTGTTAGATCTTCATAGTGAATATCACACCCTTGAAAGAAGTGTGGATTAATTATTTACATCGTGTGATAAGCTGTGAATCCCATACTTCAATTCATTGTCCCACGCACAATATTCCTCTTCTTTTACGATGAATCACATTTTTCCTCATTGCATGCCATTAAATTACACAGATGATGTCCAGTTGAAATGAAACTAAACAACATTGTTTTCTATAACTACATTCAACATGATTATCATACCAATTGGGTATTTAGGGATTCCAAGACTATATATCTTGTCCAAACTATTGCATCATAACAAATTCACCATTCCCTTTATCTGGTATCCACAATTTCATGAAAAGAACTTGTATAATTTCATATTTCTCAAATTGATTATAGATCATGTTGGTTAGGAATTTTGGTATTTGATTCGCTACATGGATAAGAAATATTGGTTTTTGATAAAATTATCGTGTTCCAAGATAAAAGGCCATAAAGTAAACACTATGAGTCCCCATTGAATGACATTAAACAACAATGATTATGTCACTTGAATAATAAAAACTACAAATTACTATAAACCTCACTAATGAGTACCATCATCTTTGGTGTTGGTATCCTACAACACCTCTATTTCAGAAATACATGTTTTTTGATTCCTATCTTCATAGAATACATAGTGATTCTGAGATCATTAATCATCTTTCTAGGTAAAATAATCTATAGGAACAATTACCGCCTCTTTTTATGTATATAACCCACATAGATGTTTTCCATCTCAATAACTAAATCTGGATTGATTCATTCCACATTTGGATAGGTGGTCACATTGAAAACACCATTCATGGGCCCTGTCACAGATTTTACTTTTGATGTTGGGAATCCAACCTCTTTTCCGCATGACATTAATCTACATAGTTTATCAAGAACTATGTGTGGATTTATTCCATTCATCAATGAATATGTAATTCCCCCAAATCACTAATACTATGTCTATCTATAATAATCAGTGGGAATAATTCTCCCTATATAGATGGGTCAGACCTACGTAGTCATATTCTTAATTAAATAACTATTTTTTCTTAATTCCCACTATTGTTGGACACATAGTGACACCCATACCTCCATTCTTGGACCTAGTTGTAATATTCCCTTTCAATCTTGGAAATATATGTCCTTTACTCATGACGTTAAACAACCTGGTATCCCATGAACTATGAGTGAAATAATTCCTGTTATCATGAGATATGTATTGATGATAGTATCCGTAATCATAGGTCCATCAAAAAAATTAATGGGCAACTATTCCCCCTTATGCATATGTGTAATAATTGTATAGAGTGTATCCCATTTAAGAACTACATCTATCATGATTCCTTCCATTGTAGGATACATAATGATACCCTGATCTCCATTCAAGTACACAGTCTCAATATTCACTTTTCACCTGAGGAATACTATATACATTCAACATGACATTAAACTGAATGGTTTCTGATGATCTATATTTTTATGGATTAATTTAATCACAGTATACATTGTGACACCCAAATGACAATTCCTGGGTCTAGCTAAACTGGTCAATGGGAACAATTCCCCAACTTTGTGTGGGATAGATTTGAATAGAGAGTTTCCCATTCATGATCATGGTGTGGATTTATTACCATTATCAATAGATACATAGTGACACCTAGATATCTAATTCATGCTTTCATCCCTGACAAAAAAATTCCCCCACATCCATGTGTATGGGTTAAACCATCATAAGGAACAATAAAACCAAAATAATTTGTTTCTTAATTCCTATCACCCCAATAGACATAATTAATTATAGATCTTCAATTCTTGGTTCAGTTTATACATATATGGGAAAAAATACGTATAGATTCACATTGGATTAAACTATGTTGTATATATCCTTACCACATGAAATTTAACTGTATTTTAAATGTCCTCATCGCATGAAAGTAAACATCATGAAAAATATTTCCCCATTACACAATGTAATAATGAGATAATCTTCACTCCTTAACATCCATTATCAATGAACCATAATAGATTGACCATGGCCGACCAGCGTATGTGGTGATTTTAACATATTTTCATCACCTGTAAACATAAACCAGACAACAAGAATTGGGTGCCTCAGTTTGAGAACAACCAACCATCACCCTTGAATAGGATGAATTACATCATGATACCCTTTGTTTTACTATAATTTTTTTTCCTATGGCTACTTCATATGAACATTTGGTTATCATCCAAATGTGTAATATCATGAAAAGTTTAATTTTTTACTTATGATAACTATCATAACTATGGATTATCTAATCACTCTAGAGTTTTTTAGACCATACCCATCATGGTCATCATATATCATTACTCAAGACCAAGTAATCATTAGTCATGATTTAAAAAAAATTCCTCTCCCACTCAAAATTATACAGGACTGCTATTGGGAATTGGTATCATAATCTGGATATTATGTGTACAATCCTACCATACTCGGTCCATGTTCTTCCCAACCATAAATTACATGTACATCTATAATTTTTGTATGACCAAAAAAATTATCCTTTTATGGTGATAATAAAAAGGCCTTAAAATTCTGGATTGAAAGACACAAAAAATTTCAGCTATAACACCCTTAAAGGACATCTTAATTAACTATAATGTACTCATTCACTAAAATATTCATCTCAAGAGTTCAAGAGAAAAAATAGATTGAATAAAATAAGTCATTTCTCTAATATGAATCATTATGAGTCCCTTGAATAATTCAAGCCATGCTCGATGGACCCCGTAGTCCAAGACAAGGGTAGAGTAATGATTTTTCACTTCTCCTCACTGCGAAAAAGATATCAACTGGTGGAAAACAACCTTTAGGGTGCTCAAAAACTTCATGAATATTTCAAATTCCACAAATCAAACATCTGTAATTTTTCCTTGGATATCCACAATGATTATAGGTACCATGGTAAAAGGAAAATCAGAACCAAGAGACCCTTTGTTTGACAACGAATATATGACCATGGATCCTATATATTCACCAATGGTCAACAACAAAATGTGAAAAACATTAGAAAAAAGTATTTCCGACCACAGTGAGCCATAACATCACCACGGTGGAAGATATCAATATATTGTGATTTTTTTAAACCCTATAATTATTATCCCATATCAAAATCATGTCCCAAAGAACATTGAATCGTGATTTACAATCTCTGTAACCATATTATTCGATATGATTTGACAGCATTGACATTACATTATCATGTGTGTAACATTTCTCAATGTAATAATGAGACACTCCATTATTGAATCATTTGGTGTCCCACATCTTAGGAATTTAATCTATTGGTGTGAATATCGAGCTTCCCATATAGTATCCTATCTAGAGAAGGGCTCCATAACCCTTCTACAATAGAATTTTTTCCATATACAACATCAATTCCATGACACATGAAACATCACAATCATTTCATCGTACATAATGAATTTTGGAGTAGCCTTTATTGGATCATGATATCGACACATAAGATATTTTACTTACAGAACAATATAATCTTATCCTTTTCATAATGAAATCAAATATTCCTAATTCATTGAATCCCATTGGTGGAACTTAGTACCTCATGGTTTTGTCAGCAAACCCCAACACATCTTCCCAATTCCTTATTCATTAATATATTTTTTATGACTTACTCAACACATATTCCAACATTTTTGGTTGAGCTAGGTTCCCTATTATTTTACCCTCATCCAATTATACCACCATAAATTATCCATGATCCTCAATAAAAGAATGGGTATATCATTATTTGAATATGATACTGACACATAAGGGCTTTGACCTACCCACCAAAGGCATTTCCTCCTTGTAGAAATGTTACACTAATCCTAAAGATTCCTGAAAACACCATAGGGGAACACAACAACAAGGGGGTTTTGGTTCAATGATTTCATTTCAAGACCATATTCTATAATAAGTACTCAATTCCATGCACAAAGACATTAAATTTCATAGTATTGGATATCCATGTTGAAAGGGGTCAAAATGAATAGAATATATTACATCCTTATCACAAAATGTAAGAATAAATGTTATTAATCCTTATCACATGTTGTTAAACTATATGGAAGATGTCCATACAGCTTGTTATTAATTTAAAAAGATTGTATCCATGATTAATGATGTGAAACTTAATAGAGAATATTTCATCATAAATGGTGCCAAGACCGTGGATGATTGTCAATTTAAAAGAAAACTAATCTACCAGAAATGACGGTCTGAGATAGAAGAAGCTAAACTAAAACACAATTATAGTCTCATTTGCAAGAAAAAAAATAAATTATTCTCACCTGGTTTAAAATCAATATTGGAATCCAAAGTAAAAGTTTGGTATCATCTGATTTGGAACATAATTTGTTTGATCCTATAAATATTTATCACTCATTAAATGGATAATTCCCAAAACCTTATAGGTTGAAAACCCATAGGAGGATATCTTAAGAAGAAAAAAAACCAATTCTATTACCACTAATCCCTACCATATATGACTATAAAGAAATATTTATGTAAATATGAATAAAATATATAGCGTTTTTGTCCCCACATAATACCTTAGAAAAAAATAATTCTATGATCTCAATGTCCTTTGAATTTAGTAAAATATAAATATGTTACCCTCTAGTAAATGTATGTTAACCAAATTATCATTTTCAAAATCTAGTTATATCATGATAACTGGATTAGACACATCAATGTGGAATCTCATGTTAGTGGTCATTCATGACAACTTCATAAGAAAAAATCATTAATGGTTTAGACATTAAAATCAATGCAACAAATATTAATTTATATTATTCAATGTATGGGTATCATGAAGATGATTCATGAAATGTAGAATCAATGTAATATCATGAATGTCCTGGTTAATAAATAGATAGAGAAAAAATATAGGTTTCATAATATCATCTCATTGTTATGATGGAAACGCTGGGATATACAGTTTTCAGCTCCTCTATAAGGATTCAATAAAAACATGAAAAATAATGAAGATTGAACTACTATAATAATTTATCCAGAAAGAATTCCAAATTTTCAAGGGTCTTACTATAACCATCGACTCAGTTTCATGAATTCAACCTTATTATACTAACTCAAGTGGGATAAGGGTATCAATTGGAGTAGGCATCTCCAATACAGTTTTCTTAGTAGTTTAGAATGATTAGGATGACAATGAAATGTTAGAATATTAGTGAATAACAATCTCTTAATGTTTAGATATCTCGGTTGTTAAAGAATCCAATTTCCATGATATTATAATATGATCTAATGGATCTATTCCGATTACTCGTAATCTTCACTGAATAGTTCATCTAGGGGAGTCCCAAGATTAAAATGATGTAAAATACTCTCACTAGATACCAAATCATTCTCTGTCTGGATATATGTCACTTGATTTCATAAAATTTCTTTCAGTAAAACCTCCTTCCCCCAAAAAATGAAAAATATGGTAAATGAGTTATTCTACATCATGAAATTTTTCTAGGGGAGTCTAAGTAATCAATGTAGGAATATTATTATATATTATTCTACTCAATGTCTGATCCTCTATAACTATTAGAATTTGTATTCCAAAAGGAGGTGAAATTGGATGGCCTAAAAATTATGTAAGGGAAGATACCTCATACATCATTCAATCAAAATATGCATTAACTATTTCATATGATGAATGTATTCAGTCCTCAACAAAATTCCCCCCAATAAATTGAATTTCATTTCTAGGATATGGATCATTCATCAAATGCTCTCCTGAATCGGGAATCAACTCATTTATTTCTATGTTAAAAGGTGTAGGTATGGAAGATGGTCTATCAACAAGATGAAGTTGTGTTTTTAGTACAACACCTGATTAAAATGCTACTCATTTGGGGTAACAAAAAATATAATGGATGAAAAGGTATCCAACAGGTTGATGTATAGTCTCACCTTTTCATTCCCCAGACACCAACATCACCCATAACTGCTGGATAATCCAAATATGTAGTTCTACCTACATGCCATCAGATGATAGTGGAGAATACCATTAGATGTTTCTGAATTAAAGTTAATTAATAAGGGGTTTAGGGATAAAAAATAACCAAAATAAAAAAACTATAAATTATAACCCCTACCCTATGAGAGATCATGTATGACTATTCATGAATTGAAATTTGACCATACTGAAAGTTACCCCATCTTGTGTGGGATAAGGATTGAAAATGATGTAATCAAACCACCTAAAAATAACATTTATCTGAACATCTCCTAATGGAATTTCATAAAAACTATATATTTCCATCATTATTGGATGAAATAAGGCATCAAGGATCTCAGTGGTGTTTGGGTATCAATAGTGGATGAAATGTACCCTAATCAAGACAAATAAAAAATTGAAAGGGCTATAAAATCTATACGGGTTTTTGTCTTATTGAGTATAGCCTAAATGTTGATAATATAATGAATCATATGATATATATTGATTGAGAGGAGGTCTCTCTAATAACAATTATTTCATCAAAATCCTACTATCTCAGATTCCTATACGTGAATCATCATTTGTGAAAATCCACTCATTCTACCACACTGACATGAAATCCATTAGAATAAGGCTAGGGGATTTCTAAAACCGTGCCAATTAGACTAATTGGGTAAATTCTTTAGCTTCTATGATTTTCCCAAATGAGACCGTGTAATAACATATATTCTGAGATGGGAATAGGTGAGGGCATATAGCAGTCGGACGAGCTCCACTATGATAGAAAATGATGTTGATCAAGTAATAATATGATGTTATTGACAACATATTAATATAATTCATTGATATCTCATCCACTATATTGAAAAAATAATTTACCAGAACATGGGTTTTTTCAATTCCATCCAAAATTTCATTGAAAGGAAGAAATTTGTTTTACAATCCGCTAAGAGGTAATAAACCACCCAGTCAATGGATATCTCAATGACAGATTCAATCTTTTCCTTGGAATGAATGAAATAAATTCATGGAAGAGAACCAATAGATAATGAGTTATATAAGATCATACAACTGACCATATATGATGAACTGAGCAACCCATATTCCCTTATAAATATGCATTATGTGTTGCTTGTTTGAAAAATATTTCATAATAAAAAATTCCACTGTGGTGCATATCCCATTTTGATATCTAGTACCTGCATATATTATTCAATGAATATATTAAGTTTCTCAAATTGTTTAGATCAGTGGAATTTTTTCAGAAATAAAAACCATATTGACCTAGATGCTAGTTCACTAGAATATATGACAACCCAAGGTAACATGCATTGCACAATTTTTTATCAATATAAGTCATTATTTCATTACAATAGGGGGGATGGAAGATAGAAATATGGATTATGATAGTAATGGGAAGAAAATGAAACATCATCAAGGAGTCTGAATCCATATGTTCGAAGTTGTTGAGTTAGATGAAATATTTATTATTTGGATGTTATAATCCTCTGCAAAAAATTTGTTTTTAGAATGAACACGATATCTGTAGTCGATTTATTGGTTCCAAAAAATCATGGCCCAATTGATAGATATAGTGGAATATTCATGGGAGTTTTAATCTATATAAACAAAAAAAATTGGAAAATAACTAACAAATAAAAAGGTGATCTTGTAAAAATAGATGCATGAACCTAGAAATATCATGAAAATTAAATGAACTATGAGGGGATTTGTGAGCACATAAACTAATATTGGTCACATGAACCACTTGATCCTATGTCATCTAGTGGTCTACATAACCATCAGTACATTTTTAGATTCATGATATTTCATAATAATTACATTCACATGACCCTGACCAGGTCATAGGAACTGCATAATAGCCATGTGACCAGGTGGATGATATAATAAATCATGCGATATTTTAAATAAGACCATGTAAAAAAGGTCAAATTATTTACTGAATATGGATTCATGGTTTAATTTGTATGTGATATAAGTAAAATTATCCCTCCAAAATATAACTCACAAAATAGTTCTCACGAAACAATATTGAAGATAGGTATAATGATAAGTTATTGTAGATAGGACTTTCAAACATAGTCTTATAATGGAATTACATTGGTGAGGACTTGTAAAGTGACCCAGTGATGAAATTGATCTATATATATCTAATTATTTGGAGTAGGAGTGAATGATAATTCCAATAATCAACTATTTATAGGGATTTATATGCAATACCAATGGTCAACCAAAAGACAAAACATCAACTAAGAAATAGCTTGGTGGTAGACACAAAAACTCGGAGGGTATTTATCATCATAAATACCAATAAACATTCAACACATAATTTTATCTTAATTAGGGGGAGGGGGAATAATATGATTCCCTCAAAATTTGAATTAGAAAATCTATAACTGAGGAAATACCGTGATCTTGCATATTAGTTTCTCGATGAAGAAGAGTAATATAAGGGGACCATAACACATGTGAAACAAAAGAAAAACTAGATATCATGTGATGCCCCTTTGATAACCAATTATTTCCTTATAATGTCATCCATGAAACCCGCTAACCATGCTGAGACAAGAAGACAAGTTCTTATGCGCCATGAAATATTCCATATCGAAGGTACCTAACCTCTATAAAAATTTCCTTTTAATGTAATTTGTTAAAATATTAAAAATTTGGAGAAGTTATATTCTCATAGAAATTCTTGTGATGAAATCATGCAGTTGATAGAGTCATCATGGAGCCCTAGAAACATCCCTAACATGATGTAAAAAAAATGCAAGAAAACCACCTTCTTCATGTGATGGATTGAAATATTTTTCATTAGATTATTTGCTTCCTCTTTGATTCCATAGGAACATTGAGTTGTTTTCCCTTAAAATGACCGTATATCACTGCATGACCCATTATTGGTCACACAACAATTCACATAAGTGATAGTAATTTTCTTTAACAACCCTCACACATCGTTTTGAGATCCAAGCTCACTAGAAATAAACAAGGAAATAAGGATAAAGGTAGAAGATTCATGTTTATATTGGACATAATGTACTTTGTTGTGAGTGGCTACATGCATCTCGATATCACTATTGATAATTTATTTCCCCCTTTAAAATATATCAATATCTTTCAATGGTCATTACAAATGATAGATTAATCTGAGATATAACCCTTTAATAAATGGTGTCATCTCATGAATGACGCCTGACAAAGCATCATCGATCATGTGAAACCAACTCAGTTGGTATCCTGATCTCAAATGTACCTATATAATTATCAAACTGACCTTTTAGGGAGACCATGATATTTCCACATTTTCAGAAAATATCCATATGATTGTCAATATTTGAATAAAAATTCAAATGGTGGAACATTATCGAGGTGAAAGAATATCATGTGTCACCATTAATTACACATATAAGGATCTTGTGAAGCATTTCAAACCAAATTCCCTCAACCTACTCCATCTAAAATCTATGACATACATGATATGAAAGGATATTGTAATACTGTGGTGGGGAGGGAGAAATCCCCCCCCACACACATTGTGTATAAAAATACTTCCATCCACGATACAACACACATGAGAGTGCAATATATGACTTCTCAGGGAGGATAGTCATGGGATAAAAAAGTATTTTTATATGTAAAATCTGGTTAATGTCCTAAATGATCATACAATATGAATAGGTGCTTCACCTGATCATAATATAGATCATGTGAAATACTTTTGGGGTGACATCCTAATTATGTGACAGATGTCCCACATGTCCACTGGGATATGTGAATCCTAAAATTATAAAACACTATAATACAATGAGGCACATTTTATATAATGGATTAAATGATGAATAAAAGGATATTTATTCAAATATAGATTTTCAAATCATCACGGGCATCACATGACTGATTTTGATCATGTAACAGCACTAGTACAAGTCTCCCATTTCATAAAAAACTCCCTCAACATTTCATTTGGATCATGAGATGGCCAATATAATTGTCATTAAGGACACACATTCCATACATGAATTCCACACAATTCTATTGAAGTCATATTTTATTGTCATCAAAATCTTGTGATGTCCTCCAAGTATGTCACCCATTTTTTGTGGTGACACCAGGATACACCACATAGCTCTTATGATGCCTCCTAGTCATGTCATTCGGGATTATATGACATACTCTAAAAATTTATATGATGTCATGTGATACATTGTAAATATGTTATCCAATATCATGTGATGTCCTCCAGAAATTTATCCTGGTAATAATACAGCATCTAGAATTAGCATCTTGAATCACACTACATCCTCTAGAAAAGATATTCAATTCATGTGGTTAACTATATACTTGTTAGCCTTGATCCTAATATTTTCATTCTGAATTCAAAATAATAAGAATGTATATGTACATACATCATTTTAATTTCCCACTAAGCAGCCAAGACATGTCCATACATCCTAAAACATGTTAGTCAAGAAATCACAACATGTAAATAAGACAATCGAGCCATGACAAGTAGATTCAATAGGTTATAATATCATTTTGTAGTGGATAAATAATGTAAATCTAAATGTTTAATCTAAAAAAAACCATGACAACACATTTTCCTATTATAACATGAATTTTAAAGGAAACTTTTGAGAGCCCTATAACTAGAAGGAAACCTCAGTGTGTAAGCTCCAATAAAAATAAACTAAGTGAACTATTAATCCTACTACAACCATGATACGTAAGGTGAATTCATAAGGATAATGTGAAATATGAAAAAACCAATTTTTAATTACCTACATGTCATTTATATTCAAACCATTTGGGCCCAATCATTCCTATGGGATGATCATTATTCCTCATCCACCAATGGATTGGTATGTAAACCTCAGTATGTATTCCCAGATCTAATTAATCAATGATGGCACTGAATCCTACCATAACCCGAATATGCAAGACTCCTTATAAAGAGATTATCTTCATATAAAACTTTTAAATAAATTCTCCAATGCATTTTTCCTACATCTATATGTGGTTATATTGATTTCATTGTAACCATTTTTTCACACTAAGAATGGATCATGTTGGATTCATGTTTTGCAATGATCATAAAATTTAAATAAAGAATCTCCAGCTATCTCGGTAGCCTCAGTGTACAGTCTCTAAACAATGGTATGATATGACTTCCCTTATATATGAGAACATATCATAGGGAATTTCACAATGTTGTGATAGGACTGTGATGACATTGATTACGGCCATATCCAGGACATATATGACACCTCCCTAAGGCCCAAGATTGATACATGATTCCTACATTCCCAAATATATATATCAATTTAAAAGATATTAAATTTCCTTGGTTTAATGAACTACATGGGGCTTTATTTCTGTTATTAATTATATATGTAAAAACAAATCATAATAGATCAATCCCATCTTCAAAATATTAACTTCACCCCTAGAATATTTATTTGGAGATTATATGTATATGGATTATGAATATAATAAGTTACCCATTACTGGGAAATAGTTTAAGAACGTCATATATATATATATATATGGAATCTATTCCAAAAGCCTTCACCAGGGAACCCACATCTGTTTATTTGAAGACCATGATTATGTGCTGACTGTTGTCCCAAATTCCCGCTTTCCAAGGGTAGGCGTCATATGTCACCTGTTCAAGGATGTATGATCCTTGATCAAAATGATATTAGGAAATGTAGGTTCTTTCTTCTGTGGATTCCTCCTAAAAAGTCGTCACCTAGTCTAGGCCTCCCTTATAGATTAAGACATTGTTTGTGAAACTCTTCCATGTTCCATATCTTCATGGATGTTAGTTAAATACACTGCTTCTATTAGGACATTAAAAGGGGTCGGGCCAGGGATGCAACCTTCGGTTCGGGGATTAGTCAGGTTGGACATCACATTCATTTGTAGACACTGGAACACTAGGGCATCTAGGTATCTTCTTTCTACTATAGGGATTCCATGGGAACGAAAGTCCGACGAATCCCACAAAAATGTGGGGAATTATACACCATAGTCATATCTATGATCTCTTCCTCAGCTTCCCATGTTTAACACAGGGTGTATCAGTGGTTTACCGTCTAGCGGAAATAGTTCAGACTGATCGGAACACTATCATAGTTGATCGGATGGGTCTAACCCCTAGATGACACATTGATATTGTGTCTAACACGTGGTTACATACCCAGTTATTGTTAAAGGGTATGGGAAATGAGGATTCATGATCCCACTAGTATGTGGTGGTAGAGAAAATAATAATGATGAATGATGGAGGGTTGAGAGTTAATGAAGAATGAAAAGGACCCAATCTGAGTACAATAGTGAGGTTGGGATTGGGTCTCAAAGAAACATCCTATGTATCCCTGTGGTAGGGAATCAAAGAATACATAGTTCTGTGAGAATATGGGACACCTATGAGGCGACTCGTATAAAGAGGAAACATATGATGTCGAATCTTCATGTTAGGGAATGAAATTGGGGTGTGTGTGGGGGACAATAACCCGATGACATACCACAGATTAAACGTGTTTAGCAGCACGAGAGTTGGTCTGATTCCAAAGGGGGTAGACCAGAATGGTGGGTCCCAATTGAGGGCTCTACAATGACTTGCCGACGTATGGGGTCACAATGGCTTAACATCAGATGGGGTCACAATGGATTAACCCTGGATGGGGTCATACTGGCTTACCATTGTGTTTGGATCGCTACGACATACTATTGGGTGGGGTCACAATGCCTTACCACTAAAAAGGGTACAATTTGATGTCTTGTAGGGCCAAATGGGTCTACCATATAATGTCATGCTGGATGAGGGTGGACTTACATGAAGTGGTCGAGACCAATGGGTGTTGAACGTGAACATCAGGGAGGAGTCCTACGTACCATGCCAGGGTAGGGATCGATGTCCACATAGTTCAGAATGTTGTTGGTGAACCGACGTGAAGGGGATCGGAACCAATAAGTGTTGGTCGTGATCCTCAAGAAGGCATCATATATATCATGCATTGACAAGGATCAATTTTCATCTTGTTCTGGATGGTGGTTGTGAACCGACATGATGGGGGTCAGGACCAATGGTAGTTGGGCTTCAACCTATGGTAGGCTTCCTACATATCTTTCCCTGGAATGGATCAAAGTCCACGTAGTTCAAAATGGTTTGGTGAACCAACGATAAGTTAGTTGGGTCCATTGTGTGTTGGGCATGAACCTTAGGGAATCATACTAAGTTCCTTGCCTCGGAAAAATGTCAAAGTCCACATAGTTTAATGGGGTATGGTGAACCGATGTGAGGGGAGTTGGGACAAATGGGTGTTGGGATTGAAACTCATGGAGGCTTCCTACGTACCATTCCTTGGAAAAGATCAACGTTCATATAGTTTGGTGGGGTTTGGGGACTACACTATAGGTTGTCCAAAAAGGATGTCATGGTTGATGGTTACTCTAAACCCACATGAGTCTTGCTCGGTGTGAGAAACAAGAGGCAAAAAAGCCCTTATGATCATGTCAACAAAGGTGCGTCCATGGGATGCGGCGTGGGGCAGACACATGGTAAGCCGCCAATAGAGGAACGAGTTTCTTACATGTGTTTAGTAGCCTAGGGAGATGGAGATTGGGACTTACTCTAGGATGGAGGCAAGGTGGCAACAAATCCCAAAGGGAGAGGTATTTGGCATGGGAGAGGAAATGTTTCAGTGCCCATCCCCACCTGTGGTCCTTCGGACCGATGGGGAATGGAGTACCAGGGACGCTACCTACTACATGAGAGAATATGGGCATACACCAAGGTGATTTCCATTTCCCCATGGACTGGCACAACTCCGATAAAGGGGATTACATTCCATGTGAAGAATGATCTCACTCCCATGGAGACCAGTGGGTGAAGAGAATGTCTGAAATGGGGGCACCCCGCTTATGCTGCAATGGGTGGGGACATAATATAAAATCATGTGTTGACGAAGATGGTTCTTGGATGTTTAATATCATAAATCTCAAACTAGGTGGGTTTACTCCGCACCCCTAGGACTTATATAATTGATACCCGCCCTCCATTGGGGACTGGAAGACATCAACAACACCATGATGAGGGGGTGATATGGAGTTAACCTTTTAGGGTTCCACGTTTTTCTGGCTATGTGAAAAAGTAATAGTCATTAGCATACCTATGTGAAAAATAATGAGGAATAGAAACACAACGGGATGCACTACCCAAGCGATTTTGAATTTACTCCCTACGAACCTATAGGATTGAACTGGAAAAGGGGGCACGACACAGTTGTGTTGCTCGTAAGAGTTCCTCAGGCACAATGCCTTATTGAAATGATGAAACATTGATCTTGTAAAAAGGGTAACGTGTTAGATGAGATATTGTGCATGTAATGGAAAAAATATGTTAAAATCGGATGGATGTGAGTAAAATTAGGGGTTGTGCATTTGTTGGAACAACTGCATGCCAATGCAAACCGATGTAGGGGGAATCTTGCGTGCAAGAGTGGTATTTCTCATGCAATGGACATGGGTTAAAAGGTAATGGAAAAAGATCACACCCTAGAGGGACAACCCAAAGGAGGACTCTTAGGGGAACTGTTGTGTGAGAATAAATACCTTGAATCCATCGAGTTTTTGCATGGTCGCAGAAGAGGTGTCTTTCGCATAGCATATTGTCTCTTCTTCTTCTGTCACCTCCCCTCAAGGATGAGTGTACACTTTTTCTTAGAGATGAAGTCCTTAGAGGCTATATTCAAGGGGAATTATGCGCAAATCCCTCGATTATCGTCACATTGGTCATGCAATTGTTTTCACGCAGGAGGATAGTTGGTGCACATTCCAGACATTTGTGTGACATCCCCTTCAGCAGTTTCTAGGGGGTCGTCACTGAAGCCTTCCATTGATGTCAAATTTGGCTCAAAATATTTTTTGTGCCATCGGGGTCCTTTCCCCTCATACCTGAGTTTATTCTTGTAGGATCTAGCATGTAAGGTCTCCTTTGATGGTGCATTTGGCACATAATAATTGGTGCACCGCCGGGGGCCTTCGCGCTCGGCCCACAACCGATTCTCGAGGGTGCCGGTGCAAAATGGCCCCTTTGAAATCACATTGGGTTAACAAGCCATTCTGAAATAGATGGAATGTAGCACGCAACCCTACATCCTTACGCGCCATTGAATTTGGAAATTTCCGAGGTGTTTCCATAGATGCCTACACCTGACATCATTTTGGGCGCTCAAGATTTTTTGCGTAGGAGGACCTTTTGCATGCACCCATTGAATTGTGTGTGCACCTGCATCAGGGGTCATAGAATCATATCCTGATTTTCCAAATAAATTGGTTTCCCTTTATTTTCGCAATTCTTTCCCTATCCATAATTCAGTGTCAAAAAATTTCCCCCCATAGAATCGGAGTTGAAGGGAGACCCAATGGTCAGATTCTAAGGGTCACACTGAAGTACGAGGAATTTCCTAATTGGTGTGCATAAAAATAAAATTTGGGAATGAAAAACTCTTTCAAGCATGTAGAAAATATGTTTGTGGCTATAAATAGGCGGAGGGCCCCCACATAATCCCCTACATTGACTTTTTCCACATGACATGCACTTTGCTCTCATGCGGAGAAAAAGACTTGATCATTGCATAAGTTTCCACAGATGACTACGAGTTTTGCACGTTTTACAACCGTTTTTCACAGATCGACCCAAATGTGTTCTTCCACATTAATTCTGTGCCTCCACATATTTTGCGCTCATAATCCTCTTTCATTCGCACCCATCACATGATATTTCATGAATGGACGCCCATCAAGAGGTTGCTGAGAGGGAGGCGGCAACAGCAAGAAGGACTCTGATGATCACAAACCCTGAAATGCTTCATTAGGGGATGGTTTTGTCTAATAATAATATTCCTTATGGCATGATAATGAAATCCCAAAATGATTATGTCCTAAGCGATAGCCTGTGGTTATGGATCTTCAGCCTTTGGGGGAGGTGTTGATGCATGTTTTCAAGATGGATTCACCGCAGTCATGGGTGACGTGTGAGGACAATATCACACAATTAAATATTATAAACAATTGAAATACATCTAGGGAAACAATGAACATGTCCATATATATCATAAATCCAATGACCTGGACACTTGTGGGAAGTGATCTGGTTCCCGAGGTATCTCTCGCTCATTATGAACGTACATTCAGGAGTAGTATCAAAGATGAGATGTAGGGTTGGAAGGAATGGGACTTCTAATCTGGGGAAAACATCAAAAATGAATGGGCATTGGAATATTGGGTATGCTAGACATGCAATGAATTTGGGCCGGAACAACGGTCTATCAGGATTTTTCATGTCATTTGTACATTTGAATTCAAAATTTTCCAACAGTAGGGTCAGGTAGCTGAGTTATTCAGTTGATAGTCCCCTAATAACAACACCTTCCACCTCCACCATGGGGGGGGGGGGGAGGGACTCGGTTTTTGGGACATCTACTACATCGGGAGAATCCTCTTGGAGTAGTACGAGTATTATGAGTTCCTCCCGATGGAGAATGTATGGGGGGATAGGACACACAGTCCAATCCAATCATGGCACCTACTGGAGAAGGATAAAAAGGAGTTTAAAATAAAATATATCCAAAATAACATATCCTATTCAAGTTGGTTTTGTCTTTTCCTGACGCAGGACATAGATATTAAATTTCCAAGCTTAGGGAAACAATGCCTAAACTCATCTCAGAGGGGAAAGGTATGATCATACAGGATGATCTTGGAGGTATGAGAGGACCGATCATGGGGATTTAGAATTAATGAGACTCGGGGACCAAATGTAAGATATGCCTAGTTTCATGCCACATTCTTGTGCGGATGGAGGCTGCTATTGAGGGAAATAAGGATGGGGGTTCGCCCCGGGATGCAAGTGGTGATCGGCAGTATGGTGGCATAGGACACAGTCATCCAGGGGGGCTAGTGTTGTTGAAGCTGTACAATATTATGGTGACTATTTCGAGGGGATTTACCACTAGGAGGATATACGGGCCATTCCAAATTCTTCATGGTTGGGTTTTATCCCACTATGGGAGGAATGGCTTCCTAAATTCTATTCTACCCCCTAGGAATGGTATGCGTCCATCCCACTTGAACATTGTCGGAATTTTCCCACTGGTTCATAGAGAAGATGGGATCATGCTCATGACTGGAAGTCGTACCCACTTAGACATCCACCCATTCCGAACACCGATTGGTCAAGTGGTAGATGATGGGAAGAGGCCATTAGAGTAGTGTTAGTACCAACAAAGAATTCATGGAGGCGTACTGGTAGCCAGAATTGGTAGTAAAATCTATTGCGAACCGTACGTTCCAACCAGGTTTCCCAGGTGGTTTGGGTGAATTCAATTGATGAGGAAAAAAGTATATAAAGATGTTCAAAAAGAACCGAACCCTTGTTTTTTCCAACAACTGTGGCTTATGTTCATGATATAAGGCTTGGAAAAAATCATAACTCTTCCCCCCACTGACTTCAAAAAAAGGAAGTCAACAAAGTCTGTCAAACACTAGACAAAAAAAATCTTAATTGCTTCATTGGAAACACGTCCGACAAATCAAGGGGGCTAGTGCAGAGCCAGAAGGGAAGAGAGATAGAGGAGGTTCCATGAGAGAGGTGAGGTAAATAATAGATCGAGCAGCTAGCATGGAAGAGGAAGATACATCATCGGCATGAACAACGCAAGAAAAGAATGTACATCCACCTTATGGGGATGGGTGGTCCCACGTACGGCCTCATGGGCCAGCTAGGGAACATACAGGAAATCAACTCATGTTCGTCATGAAGCCATCTTCCAATTCCATCTTCCCTTCTCTATGGTCTGCATGGAGAACACTACAACAGTCTATGTCTATTGATGAATTTTGACAGAGATTGGTATGCACTGAGCTTGATTATCAAGACATAGGGCACATCCAGATAGCGGGAAGGGTAAAATTTCATCATCGGTACGCATACCTGACATCTATGGACATGCATGCATGACAGCAGGGGTGGTTTGAAGAACCACATATCTTGGTGAAAGTGATGCTTGGATAAGAACATGATATTGAATATATTCCATTCGAGGATGAATGTATAAATGATGAAGAAAAATAAGATGAAGAAGGGAAATAAGGTAAAGAAGGTGAATATATAGAAGAAGAGGATGAAAAAGATGAAGGTATTTGGGTGATGGGCATTCAGAAGCTCCTGCTCACCAGGCGAAGCTCTCAGGAGAGTGGCAAAATTATAGGAACCGACTAAAAACGTGCCAAAAATCATGTGTTGAGATTAAAACATACCTCTATTGGCCTTAATCATTTCACAATCTAAATCCTTCTACCGAACATTTCCCTATTTTGGACCACATGGGAGAGGGTTCATAGGAATCCTTCCCCACAGGGGATGAAGATGTGCCTATGGAGGACGGGGAGAATTTTTAGGAACCTGTCCCCGAGATAGAGCATGGTGGGGTGTCGATAACGACTGGATTAGAAGACAATGATATAGAAAGAATATATGATATGGAAGCCTGAATGTCCCCCACACTTCCCACTATTCAAGTGGAGTCGGCACTAGTGATTGAGTTGAAAAGTGCCAAAGGATCTCCTTTGATGGAGGCTCCCATCGTTACAATGGCATTGGACACTACTGTGCTAGGCTCTCATAAGCCATTATCATCACTGGATATATTATTTTATGGGAAATTCGATTATTCAATACATTTATCCTCCATGCATTGATTGCATGGATAAATGCTCGACAGACCATTAGGTCAAGAACATATGCAAGAGCCATGCCGATGACTGCATCTAATACTGCAGAGGAGACCGTCTGAGGTGGACCCAACCAATTACATGCTGAACTGTAGGTTGCGATAGGGTTGGTAATGCTGCTAGGGTGGTGTTACAGACTAATAAGGATAAAGTCGCTGATGAATAAGGGGCGCCCGAAGAAGACCATGTCACTAAACTCTTCACTTCATTCCTCAAATATAAGCTCACATAGCCTGAGGAAATAGATGATTTTGACTGGGATGCTATTGAGGAAGTCATATGACACGACGCATGATATGGAACTGAATAAAATTCTTTCTCAGCCATCCTAAGGTAGAATGGATATAATAGATGGTATCGCTCTTCACCTAGTTGAGCATTCTCTGCGCTGGAGAGTTTAATTCTCACCATCATTATCTAAAAGTCCATGGATACATGGATCATAAGATACGAGAGAACAACCAATGCTCTGACATTTCCTGGTGCAAGAAAGCTTCATAAAAAACCCATGAATTCATAAAGGCAGGTTAGAAGGTTCAATGACATGTGGAGAATATGACAAAAATGGAGGTATTCATCGCAAACTACTTTGATCTTGTTTCGCAACTAAGGGCTTAGTTGGTGGACACACCAGGAGCGGATAGTGGAGTCAAGTCACCAAATGACCGAGCATCAAACTAAATTTGCATGATTACATGCTACAGACAATGAGTCGCACTCTTGGTCCACTAATGATGAAAAGGATCTCATGGGGTGGGGATAAATTTTGGATTCCAAAAACCAGAGGTTGGAAACACTTGAGAAATCAATCCAAAACACTGATCATTAAGGGCCATGTTTTGGGAGACCCCCTAAATATATCCTTCTTTAATACTTCCAACATTGAATTGTATGCATGGATGGACAATTTGTTTGTTTATTTTAATGAACTTTGGCCACAATCCATAAATAAATAGCTATCCATTCCTATGATCACATGGGTCATGCCCGATGTCAGAAACAAGGGATTCTCACACTATTAATTTATTTGAATGTAGGAGTTCCAACTAGAAATCAGACACCTGGGGTAGAAATAAACCTTCCCAGTTTCCAAAATGAAAGGGGAAGAACTGACCGGCGAATAAAGTCATCGGAAAAGCCGAACTATCACTTTCCAAATATGCTATAGTGCACCTGCTGGGTAACACCAGGGGTGTTGGGATTGATCCGAAAATAGGAAATTGGAATGAGTGGATCCTGATACCTGATATTCGGAACATTATAGGGGTAGAATGGCAATTGAGGATAACTGTTGAACATGTTTGAAATCAAGGCTCCCTATCATGTTATCCTAAAATCGGGATACCAAATGAGGGTCTACTGCTGGCCATGTTCGAAACATTAGGACTGACCCAAAAATGCTACACATTATTCGCATAGAATGCTTACCCAGGATATTATGTGAGCCATTGGGTGAGCAACCATATTATTATGGGGTTCTATTAGATGTAAACTAGGATGATGGTCTGAATACATGTCACACAATGCATGTAGTGTGGAGGGATGGGTTGTTCGAATGGAGTCAAACAGCCTTGAAATCATTCCACCATGGTGGAAACGAATTAGGTGGGTGTATCTTTCAGAATAGGGATCAAACATAATTTGGAACTGTAACCCTCTAGCAAGGACTTGTAATTCTATATTGTATTATGTCATACTAGTAAGAAAGATAGACACCTAGTTTAAACATCGTATGGTGATGATGATGCACATTGTTGAAGGGTCATACTACCATGACCAGGATCGGGACTGTGGGGCCAGATGGGTCAAGGACCCTGAGGCTTGGCCCAAGGTGTAATAATTGGGAATCGCTACGTATTCCATATGGTTGAGAATCAAGCCAAATGTTGTTCTGAGAGAGCAGTTTAACCTCATGTGGGATGATGAAAGTAATGGGTGGCATTGTTGTGCTAGTACACAACCTACCAAAACCACTAAGCACTCATGAGACATGCCCTATGTGGGTCACAAGGAGTAGTGATGGGAATTTCCTAGCACCGAAAAGATCAAATTAGGTGAAGTAAGACGCTAGCTGAGTGACATCCCCATAATGCTGACCAGCCAACCTAACACACCTAGACATGTGAAGGGGTAAAGCCGAGTATGTTTGAATTCCCCTTAAACCTAAGGATGTAAAAAAATGTGAATCATGATTCTCACGAATTTTCCCACAATGATGATGGCATGATGATAGGGGATAACTTTTAAATATGTTTGAAAAACGGGACCTGTCACAAATGTCGTTTGAGGTCGTCAGTGACATTGTCCCAAGACGGTAGTAAAACCAACGTGGCACGAGACCAGGCCATGGGTCCCTTCCAACATGCAAGAGGATGAGGATCCAAAACATGGGCTCAAGAAGCATGGAAATAGAACATGGGGAATGTCTTTATGTTAATTCCACCCTTCGGGCTCTTCGTCACAACACATCTTTGAAAGATAAAAAGACGTGTCCTATAGTGGGAGTAAAGTCCCCCTCCTAGAAAAAGGTTCTTGAGATTTCACACATCAATCATAACAGTCATAGGATGGGCTATAAAAAGCGGTCTTTATTTGAAGGACTCTGCATCAGGCAGTGAAGTAGCTGAACGTGACGCACAGTTTCCCTAGAAAGAAATTGATTTAGGGAAATAGAAAAAAAAACATTTTGGGAAACTACACGGTAAGAACATAGTGTGCCTATTGTAAACCTAGATGTGAATGAGAAACCAAGTGGAACTCATCACCCCAGATTTTTCCGAAATAGTTTGGGCCATGGGCCTAAAGAGAGGGGACACGATTTTATATTCATTGGGCTGGACCTAGAGACAAAATGTCTGAGCTTCTATACATATCCCATGAGGATGAGAATAAGGACATATATAGTTTTTATGGTGACATGAAAAAATACAAAATCTAGAGAAAATATGGTCGTGCGGGTCTGGTCCTCACAAAAGAAGAAGTGGCATTTGATAGATCTTGTTTGTCCTTTAGGATGAATGCCAATTGTTTTGTGAAGAGATAGACCTAGGATTGAATGTCTAGGAATCGCCACAAAAATCAAGATATATGTGGGTGTTGAAAAATTTTATGGTGTGTTTGAAATACAAAACATGATATGCTCTTGAATTAGGACAACATGATGCAGTGACGATTTTTGTTGTGAGGCCAGGATAGTAATATCACAGTTTAGGGTCATGTGATGGGACCAACCAACATTTAAAAATCTTGTAGTATGGACGCAATTATTCAAATCCATGTGGGAATTGGCCTCATTGTTTAAATTAATATGGCTTAGATATATTCAAGAGAAATGTGGTTTGAGAGGGGATGTTTATGGAATGATAAAGCATACCAGATGTGAATGAAGATAAGGTCCACATCACACCATGCATGGTTATAGAAAATAAACATTAGTCCGATGGGCCGAACAAGGTTTGAGAATATGAGGCAGCAGAGACTGGTTCTCTTAAAGCTATTACAATGTGAAGCTCTTGAAAACCTTATGTGAATGAAGGAAAAATTCCATACTTTCCACACTATGCAATCCGATACTGGTTGGGGCCTAAATGGCTAGACAAAAGTGATAATTAGAGAAATATGAGCAGGATCCCAAGATGAGATGTCTGGGTGTTCCTACGTTTCCTGTTAGGATGGGAATCAAGACGTACATACTTCTAAAGATGACGTATAAGGATATCATAGTTTAAGGTCATAGAGCTCAGAACATGAAGAAGCAACCCTCTTCCATGCAAGCAAAGACCTAGCTCTGGTCTCTAAGACCACATCAGTCAAACTCGGTGTAGGAAAATAGGTCAAAATAGGCCCTCAAAACACATGTGACACGCGTAATGGGTACATAAGTGTGGAGCCCAGATGGTTGGCTTACCAGAATTTTTCCTCCTAACATGAAAATGTGCACTCAAGGATAGCACCAAGAATGTCGAAATTCCACTTGGACATGATGGGGAGAAAAATGATGTGAATCATGTAACCGACTTTTAAGGATCGATAGGGTTTGTGTGACGATGGAGGATAACTCTTGATCATGTTTTAAACACAACATCAAAATCATGTGACTTGAAATGGGAACAACAAATGAGCATCCACCACAGACCATATTCGCAACGTGGGACTAGTAACAATGGGTTGTTTGAAACCCTCGATGACGATGGATCGTAATTTAAGGGGAGCCCTTGGTCCAGGCATCCATGCCACGATGGGGTTCCTTTGAATATAAAGGATAATGAAATCCAAAATTAAGGGGAACATGAAGCCTGAAAAATGTTTTAAAGCATGTATATGTAGAACCTGAATCTCTAGGTTCTGGATCAATGTACTCTTGGGCACATTAGAGAATCATCAAAGAGGGTTGGGGACTCGAAAAAAGAGCAACCAACTTGGAAAAATGATTGTTGATAAAGGGATTGAAGGGCACTCAGGAGAGATATGTATCTGGCGTGGTTGTTTCAAACCCAACAATAATAAGGATGCAAGCCCATACCACACCATATTCCCCTCTCCTGGAAGAACGCAAACCAAGGGGCCAAGATGAAATAGAGGTCTCTAAGAGATGGAGATGGACCCAAAGACTAGATGTTCGGGCAGTCCTATGTATCCCATGATGTTGGGAATAATGCCTCATATAATTCTAGAACTGCATGTTGTGAAATTTATCGTCTTTAAGTAAGGATGGTGGTGCTATTAGTTTTAGGTCATTGGGCTCAGACCATATATTCCTAGTTTAATGTCATATGTATGGGAAAACTGAGTGGAGAGGAGAAATCATTGTGCCAATGGAAGACCGCAAAATAACAACAATGATTGCAGATAATTGTGGACCACGTTCGCAACACACAATCCCTATCTTTGTGAATAGAGGTCGGGGGAACATAATTGAGCGTCCACAGTTGACCTAATTCACAAAAAGAGATAGGTATCAATTTTTTTCTTGAAATCATAGAGGACGTTTGTACAAAATGGTACAAGATCCCATGGTCCAAGCACCTGCAATGTTCGAGGATTATATTGGATATTGAAGATGATGGAATCTCATGTACTGGGAGTGTGTGAGGAATAAATGGGCTCGTGTAATTTCAAATCATGATGGACTATAGAAGAGGTGGATATCTTCAAGGAGGAGGGATACATGGTATGGTCATGATGAACTCGATGTGAATGATGGAATCATCATGCACCACACGAAGTGTTTCAACCCAATGGATGATCCCGTAGTTTCGGGCTTGGATTATGGAATAAATTTTTTTACATTCCGATGTATGCCATATGGAATGGAATCAAGCCATACATAGTAATAAAGGCCATGCAGTTTTGTATCGTGTGGTGAGGATGTGGGGGCAAAATATGAACGAGGGAGGGAACATGGTGTAGTCATCGTGATCCTGACAACAGTGGGGCCAAATACGCCTACATGACCCCATTTGGGATCCTTCAAGAGAACTATACTTAAGGGGATTGTCAAAGGGGAAAATTGGGGCTAGTCTCAAGATGTAGCATCGGAGCATTCTAACATTTCCCTTGAGGATTGGATTCAAGACATACGTAGTTCTTACGTTTTAACATCTTGTAGGATTATGTATAGTTTTAATTCATGTGGGACAACATATAGTATAATGTCATGTGGGGAATTTCAATGTTTATGGTTTTGTAGGACCAGACAATTTAATTTAATGTAGGTCCTGACTTTCTCAGGAAAATAATTTCTTATGGAACATTGCATTAGTGGGAGGAGTTATACGCACACCATCCATGGTAACCAAAGAGTATTCAACATTGGAATAGACCTTTTTAATGATATACAGTACTTCCCATTCGGTCTGCAACATTGGTGGTTTCATTCCAAGTACCCTTGGTGTATTCATGGACAATACTATGCTTCCTTTCAAGAAGATGTTGGGGAAAACATTCTTGTTGAAATTTAGATGTATATTGGTCTGATGCCTTTCCATATTGTGTTAGGAACGAATCCTATACATTTCGAGCACTTCCAACTCTTTTAGATGGATTCCATCTATGTTATTTGGAACATGAAGATCATATAAAGCTATTATAAATGAGGTAAACTGAATCTCAATGGGCATGATAGCCTTAATTTGGTACACTAGGGAATTGGGGGTCACCTCGTTGGAATTACAAGTCATCATCTGATATGCTCATATGGCATTGGGGAGATTGTCTGGCCATATTTTCATGTTATGAAAAATCAATTACTACATAATTTTAGAGAGGATTTTTTGAACACATCAATCTTTACATATGCTTAAACATGATAAGCAGAGGAATGATTAGAATGGATGTTGTACATAGCATATTGTTTCATAATCTCTGCTTCCCGAAAGTTCACATTATTATTGGTGAGGACTACATGAGGGACTCCAAATCATTAGATGATGTTAGAGCTCACAAATTAAATGATTGAACGGGACTTGACCTCCTTGATCAGAAAATTCTATTCCCACATGGAGAATAAATCTATAGATGTTAGGATGAACTAGCACTGGTGAGCTGTCGCCAGTGGATAAGGTCCCATGATGTCGAGTCCCAATACCGAAAATGGCCAATATAATTGGTAGTGTGGAGAGGCTCTGGTTTCCAATGCATAAATATGGCATGAATTTTGCATGCAAGGAACCTTTTGGTGAAAATGATACAGTCATGAATCATGGAGTTCCAAAAATACCCAGTCTCTGGATCTGCTGAGATTGCTTTGGCCCAGTCTGATGATACCCAAAGAACTGGAGTGATCCTCCTTCATGTTCTGGAAAATATTTGCTCATTGAATGCAATGTTGGAGAACCCCCCTCAATCCTATGCTTGCAGAGGGTCGGATTATGAACAAGATTGTCCTCGAGGGTAAACTGTAACACGTGGTGTCAGATTCAATCGCACACGGACCAATTTTATAGGAGAATACCGTTAAGGAGCTATTGAAAATGGAGGTTCTCTAGTTGTAAGTCAGCTCAATCACTGAACCTTGGGTAATCTGAGGTCTTGATGTGGATGCATCGGTGGTATGGTGGCTTACCTGCTAGAAGTCATCGTTATCTGTAGTGACAAGAGCAGTGACTCTCCGGTGTGCCAGGTGGATAATCAGATCATCCTATTCGGGCTCCACAAGTGATGCATCTAGGCTACCCAGGGCATCAACTCATCCATTATATGATTGATGGATTTGAATAACATATGGCGGAGATGGGAACTTTTCCATTAGATGGAGAGTTTGTTCCAACAAGGGTACAAGCTCTGGATCTCTAACGACATAGTCACTATTGATAAGCTTGATGACCAGTTCAGAGTCCCCATTCATATTCAAGCGAGGAACATAAATATTGAGGCCCATTTTAAGGCCAGTAATGAGGTCCTGATACTCTGCCTTAACGTTGGTGTTGCCTTTTGACAACAAGAATTAATACGGTATAATGGATTACGTTGGGGTAATGAAGACAATACCCATACGTACTCTATTGAGCCTAGGTTTATTTAGCCTTCTTCTGGTGGGGATCCATTAAGCACCATAGAAATGCATTTTTCGGCACTAATGGCTTGGTCTATAGAGAAGATTTCCTCTTCAAAAAAATCATGGTCCAGGGAATGGTTCGTAGGATTTGGATAAGCAGAAAGGAAGCATGACAATTCTTGCACCTTTTAAATACTTCTAAGTGGAAAAATGATGTTTAACTATAGAAGGATTACTTCCCACATAGATAGATGTCTTCTTAGCATATGGAGGTTCATGATGTACTTCAGCGGATCAACTCGGGGCACTAGAAGTACCTCATGATGCTGGAGTTAATGCCACAATATCTATAATACAAATACCAACGCAAGGGCACTCATCCATATTGGGTTGTATCATGTATCTGTATTGAGGAGCATGCGACTGAGATAGTAGAGAGTGTTCTCCATCCCATCCTTGATCTTCAAGGTGAGAAGGGCATCAAGAGAGGAATCTTTTGCGGTCACGTAAACGAACGGTGGAAATCTTGAGATGGGTGGAATTAAGAGTAGAGACCGGATTTTTTACTACATGTTTTTTAAGAAATATGTATGAAATTATTCATCCCACTCATATCGAATGTCTTTCTTCATGATCCAAGAAAATGGCTTACACTTTCTGACTAAATTCACGATGAATCAGTGAATGTAGGCCATGCGGACTTGGAATCCTCAAAGTATCCGAATGTTTCATGGGGGAGACATCTGACCAATGGCATGGATCTTCTCTGTGTCGATCTTAATGCCCCTATATCTGAAAACAATGCTAGAAAACATTACATAGGTTTTGAGGATGGTCTTAAATATTCAATGCATATCTCGCTAATAGGTGGCACCTGCATTCATTAAACAGAAGGGCAGGACTTGGTAACAAAAAGTACCTTATAGTTCCCTGAAAACTACAGAATCCTTATCCATGAGGGTAATTTTGATCTGGATATATTCAAAGTACCCATCCCTGATGGAAAGGGCGTTGAACCCAGCTATAGAGTCGATCAAAAATTCTTTCTCAGGAAGGGGAAAACAATTATCGTTTAGAATAGGTTGAGATCTCAGAATACGATGCCGACTCTAAGATGTTCGTTCTTCTTCATGACTAGAACAACATTGGATAGGCATTTAGTGTGTAGGATCTCCAAAATGAAATTGGATCTGATGATCATATCAACATCTGCCTTAACCATAGAACAATGACAAGGGGGCATCTTTCTAGGAGGCTGCATGAACGGTGATGAATTTCAGGGAGACTGAGGCGGTGGAAAACCACCTGAGGATCTAGACCTGACATATCTCCATAACATCAGGTGAATACATCATGGCGATACCTATATATGTTTTTTACTGTTTTTACTCCTCGAGGGGCATGGTGGAACCAATCAATTTGGGTTTCAGGTCTGTCTCACTACCGACGTTCAGCTGTAGAAATTCGTCGACAATGGAGGAGACGCACACTTCATTGGAAGGGGAGAATCCTCAAAATCCTCTCATTAACATATAGAGTAGGGTTACATAGTAGGAGGGGTTTCTTAGGAGTCAACAGATCCCTATGAGAGGTCGGTACCAACCTGAGCGATTGTGGACACAACATCTTGGAACTCTAGTACAGCTGAAAACATAGTGATAAAGGTTGTTGATCTGATCCCATATGGTATTCGGCCCAAGGGGGAATGTTTAATGATATCGAATCAGTAGTGGAGTGTCTCCTTGTTCTGGGTAATTCTAGCCCAGTGAAATAAGAAAGTATGACATATTTTCGTTTCCATGGGGTAGACATCCTGATAACTTTTGAGAGTAGGCAGCTCTAGGATTAGCTGGGCATGACTTTTGTAGGAGTATAAAGTGATCTTCTATTGTTTCATAGACATGGGAATGTGTTCCCAACTATTTCATTAAATAATGAATAATTTTCCAATGTCTAGAGTTGTATCCTCAAATCGGTGGATTGGAAAGATGTAGGCGTCATATAGATATGTCCATGGGTTAGTCGGGGGTCGTGACATGCCCAATCTCATTAGCCTAAATCTGATTTTCTTTTCCCTTTTTATATTCAGCATCCAGATGGTGGGCTTCAAATGAGGAAAAGGGAGACACATAAAATTGATGCATGGCCAGTCTACCATTAAGGGTGTACTTGAATCACTGGTTCTATGATGAATGATTTTATGCATGTAGGTGGAGCCATGGACTGCCAAGCAATGCTATGTAGGTAGTGTCCTGAGAGGAAACCATAAAACTCCGTGCAAGAAACAAGGAAACCAAACAGGGTCTTCAAGAGGATCTTGTCGACTGGTGTCTACTTCTTCCTGCGAAAACATTTGATTCTAATGTCAGAGGGGCTCAGATCAGCCTCAGACTGCCCCAGTTTTCGCAGTGTCTGTGTTAGGATAAGATTGATCCCGGAGATTATATCGATAAGACATCGACGAAACTCTACTCCCTTATACGGGTCAGTGATGTATAGTGGGAGAATGTTCCCCTTGTATGCGAGATCCTTCATCTTCTCAAGAGAATGAGATGATGTCCCGGGATTCTACATGGTCTACTGCCTAAGCATGAAAGGCTTTTGTGGATGCTACCGCCATCTCAAACTGGAGGGGGATTCTTAATGCCTCAGTGAGGGCCTCACACATATCCGATGATAGTTTAAGGGCCTCAAAAATGGAAATATTTTCTATAATTCTTGCAAGATGCTAGAGGGTATCATACTTCTCTACCAGGCATGAACTTCTTCTTACCGGAGGTCGCTCTATGACAGGAGGTACGGTGAGCCCAGTCGGATGGACCATCAGCTGAATGGTGATTAGAATATTCCGCTCCTCACTAATTCAATCATGCTGACTATCTACCATATGAGGGCCAAACAACATAGATAGGTTGGTTGCACCCAAATTAACTCTACTGGTAAAAGCGATTGTTGATGTACAAGTAGGGATCAAATCCATAGGTACTGAAGAAGAAACCTTGAGACACTGTGATTTGTTGATGGATTGGCTATGAAGTGGCCAACATTGAGGTGGATTTTAAATGGAGAAATAAATATATAATTTAAAAATCATATAATAAAAATGATGTGAACTAAACAATTATTTATGGTGGGTTGATCTTAGGGTTTTTCATGGGGTGGATTGGATGAATTTCTTTTCTTAGAAAATTTCATGTCATTAATTCAAGACATATCCAATCAAATGACATAATTCTTCCAAATCATTCACCAATTTAATCCCTACACAATTCCAAGGCCAATCATCAATTCACATTGAGGATCACTTTAATGAGAACTCAAAGGAAATAGATCGTACCAGCACTCAAAATCTGTCATCGTTAAAGTTGGAAATGATGAGAAAGAATGTAACTCGTCAAACGGAAATCCTAAAATAACAAAAAGATTTAAATATTAAGTACAAGAAATAACATCCAATCTCTAGCCTTGATACTCCATTGGATCAACCCATAAGTGTTTATAACTCCATTTATGCTATTCTACAAATGGAAGTGGGATGTAGACTTATGGGGGAGGAATTGAAGAGGAAGAAAATTATTAAAAGAAAGAACACTCAACCATAGTGTGATTTAAAACACAAGTGCTTGTGTGAATAATTTCACACCTTGATTCAACAGTATAAAAGTGTGAAGAAAAGGAAAATAAAAAGTGAAGAAGAAGAATAAATATTATTAAAATAATAAATGTTAGAGAAAAACTTACATGGAATGAATTGATGATGCGATTACAAATTGAAAGCAGGAAGTTACTATTGAAAGAAATACAATGGATGAATGAAAAACATGGATTCATAGAAAAATGTTACATGATAATTCCTTCACCACCAGATCCTTATATGGGAATATTAGGAGATTTATAGAAACCCCACTATAATAAATTCCATCCCCATTAATTTAGAGTGTCAAAATTAAGGTGAGAATAGTAAGGGATCTTAACGTTTCGATGTTGACCCGGAAATTTCATCCAGATTCATCCACCATTTTTATGTGTGAATTTTGAATTGAAGGAGGCTGAATAATCAGTAGTCTTAGAAGAAAAATATCTTCATACATGTGTGCTTTATCATATTTAAATATTTCAGGAAATTGGGTACATCCATTTGGATGTTATGGTCGAAAAGTTGGGATGGATTTATGTGCATTAATGTCGGGTCCACCATTAAAATCTCAACTTTAGATCCCTTTATCATCATGAAAACTTCAGAATTAGCTCCATCAATAGTTGAATAAAATGATCCTCATATTTTTATCTTTTTAATGTTAAAATGTTAGCTTCATTTGGCTTGGTTTGTGGGCCCCACATTTGATTGATGGGCCTTAGGCCCATTATGCTTTCTCTAGGAAATGTCTGCATTCAAGCACAAAATTTTCCATCTTCCCATGGGATTCATCCATCGTACATAAAAGATAAAATGTTCCAAACAATGTTATAAATCATATCCCAAAATTTCAAATTCATAAAATGAATCTAATGTTGTGCACAAACAAATGAATGATTGGTCCCAAATTTTCATTTTAAACATGAATTGCATTTAAGATGAGAAATTAATTTCTATTTATGTAATGCACTAAAAACAATGATTATGGACTTTGGAACAATGAATATAAAGATATTAAAAATTAATATTATCCACTTTTAGTGACTAATCACACCGCCAACTTGAGTTTTTCTAGTCCCGAGAAAAATAAATTACAAATTTGAAATTCAAATCCCCTTTTCCAAAATCATTTTAATACACATTGTTCACCCAAAGATATCATACCAAAAAAATTATCAAACCCATCAAAGTAATTTAAAACAAGCTAGGTCCATAATCATATCCCAAGCCCAAGCCCATTCCTTTGTTAAAATTCATCGCCACATTTCATCTAATTCCAATTAAGCATGATAAAGTGTTGTGCATCATAAAAGATATGGGGACCATTTTTTGATCAAGGGAATAAAAATGGAAGCACTAGGTGGGAATCACATTAAACCATAAGATGAGTATCCAATTTTGTTTTGTTTTTTTAACCACAATAGATATGAAAAGACTAACTATGGGAAAGACAACTATGGAGTCACGATCCCCAAGTGTCGGACGCCACACATATTGTCAATTCCATGACCTACAATAGAGATATAAATCCTAACTATGGGAAAGACAATGATGGAGTCACGATCACTATGTGTCGGACGACACACATTTGGAATCAAATTGATCTATGTGGTTTTTATTTTTTTTCAAATTGTTTTATTTGTTTTTTTTTGTTTTGGATACTCAAATTAAACTAAAAGTGACCCCAGAACCCTATGCTATAATGAAAGGGACCCAAGAACTCAAATTTACACCCAAGATCAAGTAAACGTGCATTGTGGAATTTTTATTAAGAAGATGAAATTGTAGACTTTGAAAAATCACATCGGACAACAGCACTTTCCAAAAACTATGCTCATGAACTTAAACATGCATTAAAATTAGAATCAAGGCATGAAAAATTATTTCATATCCAATTTCAGAGTTTGTAATGTGTGTTATCCTATTCAAGGTTAATGGTAGTTTTCATTCCATGCATGTTCTTATTAAAAAAATAATTTTTTAATTTCATCTCCCCCAACATAGAATAACATGGCCCCCAGTGTTTAAAGAAAAGAAAAGTTAGATGGGGGGTAAGAGAGGAGTTCAAAGAGGAAATTAAAAATGATAAAAAAGGAACAAATTCACCTGGTTTTTGAAGTTGAAATTCATGATGCTCCAAATTACTCCTTTGATCTCTTGGGGGATGTTGGAACCTCCTTGATTGAACATGTATCCCCCAAATTAGTTCCTGAACCATACAATGAATTACAAAGTAGACAAAACAAACAACACAATAATATATTTAAAACCAAGAATCATCATTTTTACGATTTTCCCTTTTTTATTTTTTTATTTTTAAAAATCAAACTGATGATACATTGTATTCTTTTAAATTTTTGGGTAAGGTATTACTGTGGGATCACACCACGTGACACAGATGAATACGGTGATCCCCATTCATACCCATCTATACTCATAAATGAAGAACATGTCAAGAGTCTAATTTTTTTAACCAACAAAAACATTAATAAAATAAACTAATGATACATTGTCTTTATTTAAATTTCTGGGTATGGTATTACTCAGGGATCACACCGCGTGACATGGATGAATACAGTGCTCCCATTTCATACCCATCCATACTCATAATAGAAGAACATGTCAACCGTCTATTTTTTTTTTAAATATGAAAATGATTTATTAATCCTATTTAAAAAATAAATATGATTCCAAAAATATAAGAAACATGAAAACCATGAGTTGCCTCCGGTGCAGCGCTTTTCTTTAACGTCGTTATCCCGACTTGTACCCCCAAACTTATCCAATTCCAACTTTTGAGATTTTAATTAACCCATCTTTTCCACTTCAATAAGATTGAGATTGATTATTTTTTTGAAATTTGTTTCGTGTAAAATCATATTCTCTACAATGATTGGTAAAATCCAAGGAATATGTGAAATGGTTGATCAATTTGCGTCTATAGTCTTGACTAAGACCCCAAGGATCATTCCTACATTATTGGTTTCCTGAGATGGATGAATGAAAAATGAAAGGTATTGTTTGTACCATATAAAGCGATAATTATTTGGTGATGAAAGGTTAATTATTTTGAGGTTGGGTTGATTGAATTTTCCTAAAAAATATTGGAAATTTGAAAAATAACGTTCTTCTTCAAATAATTTAGAAATAATCGGTTCATTTTGAAATTTTGATTCCTCCTAAAAATTGTCCACCTGAATATCAGGAATGGTTATAGACTCAATGTTTGTGATTTCTCCTAGTGGTTCAATTGTTGGTGCTTCTGAAAATTTATTAATGGAGTTATATTCAGGAAACTCAATCCATGTTGTCAAATTTTCTACTTTTGAAACCAAAAAATCAATTTCCTCCTAATTTAAAGACCCTTAAAAAACTCCTCGATCCTCTACAACTATCCCAAATCCTATAGTTGGTTCTTCAATAAAGGAATGAGGGGTTTTTTTGTTACAAGATTCTTCAATCAATATTGATGAAGAGATGTTTTCAGTGGAAATGGGGTCCATACATGTTTTAATGCTTTGTAGTTCTAGTCTCAAACTTGATACATCTGAATTCATATTTTCCATTTGTTCACACAATTTTTGAAGAATTGTTTCAGGGATACGATTGATAGATATTTGGACATCATGGGAATCTTCATTATTCATCTTTTCAATCATTCTTGATAGGTACGAAAATTTATCTTTTAAACATTCATCATTACAAATTTCGTTCATGTTATCGGGTGTGGGGTATTCAATCATTGTTTGGTCAATGAAATTTTCTATTTGAGGTGATTCAAAATATTGATTTTCCAGTTTATTATAGCCTTGGTATATTAATGGGTATTGTTGAAGATAATCCATTAGAGTTGATTGAAGGTTGTCTTTGAGATTCATTGGACACACATAAATAGAAAGGGGAATAGAGAAGAGAAATCAGGGTGAGAATAGAGAATTTGGGGTGGGAAAAGAATATGAGTGTCTAAGGTACTTACTTGGGTCCCCATCAACGATGCCAAAATTTGGTTGTGCCCAAAATTACCCTACTGGTAAAAGAGTTTGTTGAAGTACAATTAGGGATCGAATCGATAGGGACCGAAGAAGAAACCTTGAGACACTATGATTTCTTGATGGATTGGCTATGAAGTGGCCAACTTTGAGGTAGATTTTAATTGGATAAATAAAGATATAATATAAAAATCATATAATAAAAATTATGTGAACTAAACATTTATTGATGGTGGGTTGATCTTAGGGTTTTTCTTGGGGTGGATTGGATGAATTTCTTTTCTTAGAAAATTTCATGTCATTAATTCAAGACATATCCAAACAATGAGATAATTCATCTAAATCATTCACCAATTTAATCCCTAAACAATTGTAAGTACAATAACAAATTCACATTGAGTATCACATTAATTAGAACTCAAAGGAAATAGATCGTACTAGCACTCAAAATGTCTCATCGTTAATGTTGGCAAAGATGAGAAAGAATGTAAGTCTTCAAATGGAAATCCTAAAATAACGAATATATTTAAATATTAAGTACATGAAATACCATTCAATCCCTAAACTTGGTACTCCCTTGGATCAACCCAAAAGTGGTTATCCCTCCATTTATGCTATTCTACCAATGGAAGCGGGATGTAGAATTATGGGGGTAGAATTGAAGAAGAAGAAAATTATTAAAAGAACGCACACTCCACTGTTGTGTGATTGAAACTACTAGTGCTGGTGTGAATAATTTCACACCTTGATTCAATGGTATCAAGGTGTGATGAAAATAAAAATAAAAAGTGAATATGTAGAAGAAATTTTATTAAAATTATAAACTTCAAAGAAAAACAAACATGGGAAAACTTGACGATGCGATTACAAATTGAAAGCAGGAAATTACAATTGAAAGAAATAAAATGGGTGAAAGAAAAACATGGATTCAAAGAAAAATGTTAGATGATAATTACTTCACCACCAGCTCCTTATATAGGCATATTAAGAGCCTTAGAGACACCCCTCCACAATAAATTCCATCCCCATTAATTTAGAGAGTCAAAAAGAAGGTGAGAAAATTAAGGGATCTTGACGTTTCGAAGTTGACCCGAAAATTTCATCCAAATTAATCCACCATGATGACGTGTAAATTTTGAATTGAAGGAGGCTGAATAATCAGTGGTCGTAAAAGACAAATATCTTCATCCATGTTTCCTTTATTAGCTGTAATGAGTTCAGAAAATTGGGCTCAGACGTTTGGATGTTATGGTCTAAATGGTGGGACGGATTTATGTGCATTAATGTCGGGTCCACCATTTAAATCGCAACTTCAGATCCCTTTATCTCCATGAAAACATCAGAATTAGCTCCATCCACAATTTTATAAAATGATCCTCATATTTTTGACTTTCTACTATAAAAATGTTAGCCTCATTGGGCTTGGTTTGTGGGTCCCACATTTGTTTGATGGGCCTTAGGCCCATTATGCTTTCTCCAGCAAATTTCTGTATTCGGGCGCAAAATTAGCCATCTTCCATTGGGATTCATCCATCCGACATAAAAGATAAAATGTTCCAAACAATTTTATCAATCATATCCCAAAATTTCAAATTCAGAAAATCAATATAATGTTATCCACAAACAAATGAATTATTGGTCACAAATTTTTATTTTAAACATGAATTGCATTTAATATGAGAAATGATGTTCTATTTATGTAATGTACTGAAAACAATATTTATGTACTTTGGAAAAGTGAATATAATGATATAAAAAATTATTATTATCCACTTTCAGTGACTAATCATAGGTACATAACAATGTATTGATAACGACAAGGTATCAGTGAGTCTACCTAATCCAACAACATGAACAATGACGAAGGAAAAACTGATGAAACCAAATGAGATGGTTATGTGTCTGGAGATCGTCACAGGTCCAGCAATCTAGTTTAGGTAGCATAAACATCCAGGATGGAAGAACTGATCATGGAACTCCGACAACCCATATTTCTACGGCCCCGCCGATGCTAGCGATGGCTGGGGACATTGGGAGGACCCTCCTATCCCTCTTCAACATCACAAATCACATAGGGATTTACCAACTCTATGGTTTTAACTGATGCATACCCTTGGCAGTCAGAAGAACAGTCATCCACTACTGGACATATTCTTGGAGGAGTCTCCATCTTCGGCGGCATGAAGTTTCCAAGAGTACATGATGAAAATGAAATTGGTGCGGGACATTATTTTCACTTGCGTCATCGGTGATTTCTCTTCGGAGAAGGGGACTTCTAAGACTATGATTTATAAGAAGTTAATGTGGATTCTGAAGGCTCTAGTCGATTTTGGAATACATGGATAACACCATGGGAATAGGCGATTGTTTTACTATCCCTCCAGTTGTCATACTTATGTGACACACAGTTATAAATCGAATGCCACTCACTTTTGCTATTAGTGATCCTATCTGGACTCACAAAGACACATTCCTCTTGTGCTAGAGCTGTACCTAACTGTACATTGCTATTATCCACCTGGTATTGAAGCTAGTATTTAACGACATAACATTGTTTTAGGGTGTTCCGCAAGAACCAGTGATAGAGGAAGTAATTAGGGTGATCATGGATGTTTTCCATTTCAGGCCCCCAGCATTAAAAAAAATATACAATCCCATGCTCCAAGGCACATCATAAATAATAGGGGACATGATTCTTGTTGAATTAATATGACTTGTTCCTACTTTCTATGAAGGGGGCCCCTAGGGACCGATTTTGATGAGGGGATAGAGGGAATTTCCAAGGAGGTGGATTTTGGATATATTTCCTAGGAGGTGGAAGTGCATTGCTGAGGGAAACTACCAATTCTGAGGTTGGCACTATGGGACTGGAGGCTGCGCCTAAGGTGGAGGGCTTATGTGATGTTGTGGAGGTTGTTCCACTAGTAATAACTCTAGTTTTTTGGGGGAATCTATATGCACCACTGTTGCGGGACCAGCCCTGTCGGCCCTTGTAGTAGGGATTGTAGGAGGCAATGGACATTCCAGACCAGCCTGTTGCAAGGCTTATTCTTGGAAATAAGACTAATTAGAGAAGTATCGAAACCCCCATGGTAGTTTTGGGTGATCAATTAGGGGGCCAATTATTTACTAACATTCCCTACACACGTCGTCTGTAGTTCCTCTTGATTCAGTGTAATTTCAAGTGGGTATTTGAGCCCCTTTAACTTGGAGACAAAGTCTGCAACATGCTCATCATGCCTCTAATTGCACTTGAATAGGTCTGTGATACTCCTATTCTAAGTGGTGGAAATGAAAAAGTAAATAAATTTCCTACAGGGGACTTCTCATCCAACTACTGATCCGATGGGAATGTGGTTGTACTAGAAATACATCTTCCCCTCTAATGTCTGTATGAAGCATTGGAGTTTGGCAGCCATCGTCTACGTTAGAGTTCCCAACATAGGCCCACACCTTGATTTGACATGGGCGAGATGCTGCGGCGGGTCCCCTATACCATTGAAGGGGTAAACAGTGAGATTTCCAAAACCCAGGGGTGCTGGAATATCATCCACCGAAGACGTATATAGCTTTCCATCTAGCTGGATTTCCACCTGTCGAGTAACTAAATCATTGAGATGGGCGATTAGTTCTGCCTTTAGATCATCTAGGCAGGGATTTATTTGTTGACGGGGATCCCTGACCACCAGCACATTGGCAGGTTCTTCAACATTATATGCAGGCCCAACGACTCGTAGATAGCTTTGTGGAATGAGTTGTGGAGTAGCTATGGGATCATGGGCTGGTTCCCGATGACTGTCACACATTTCCGGAGGATTTGGAAACACCTATCATGCCCTCTAGTCATAAGTTCCTATCTCAACAATATCAACATGGGCAGGATGGTTAGGGTCAGCTAGAGGTAATTCTCTATTGGGATGTTGTGCCTGCCCTTGATGCCCTTGCTGAGGATCACAATAGTTTGGCCTGTAGTGTTGATGCACATTCAACAAGGTGTTAATCAAACATTTTCTTATTCTATTTGAGTTTCTGATGCATCAAAACTTTTTTTGGTATCTTCTTCCACCTTCTGCACTAATCCTTCTTGGTAGGAGCGTTTGACAATGCCAAGGTGCTCCTTACCCTAGTTGGGATTTCTGTGGAGGGCCAACGCCCCAGTGGGCATGGGAAGGCCTAGTAGAATCTTCTAATGGTGAGTAATCCTTCCCAACTGGTCTAAGAGGTGTGAAAATTACTCGGGGGGTGGGGGGTACTCTCCAAGAAATTGTAGGTCATTCACATACCCCGTCAGGTCGTCCATGTAAACTACAACCCTGCATTGAGGCATATCCTCTATGTCTCCTAGAAAATCATGCAGGCACCATATGTAACTGAAAGAGAGAGTCATGTAATTATCCCAACCACATATTTTCACATAGTGAGAAGCCTTCTTGATTATCCAATAGAGCACTTTAAATCACTGGATGAATATTTTTTGGAGGGTCCTATGGTTTCTCAGTTACTTCGGGCACTGGCCCATTGGTAGTGTGGCCAAATCAACCAAATGAAATTGTTGTCTGATATCATTGAAGTTCACCTCTCTCAGGGGGTAGGCCACATGTCTACGATGAAGTAGGAAATGATTCACCCATAGGGTTTGGAGAAAGCATCCATCCTCCTCCTGGGTGAGTGCTTCTGGCGGCCAGAAATTTGGTGCTGCTACTAGCCAAAACATCTATGTGAAATGGTCAACTACTAGAATATCTCACAAGCTCCTTGGTCTAGATTCGGGGTCTGGACCTTCATTTCGGCACTCATTGATAGAAGGTGGATAGGGAACCAGTAACAATACCAATGAATAAAGATGAGATGATAGACTGGACGGTGAAGAATATGGTGAGCGAGATGACAAGACACCACATCCTTGGATATCCTTCGAAGAGTGTAGTTACAGAACCTCCACATAGCGGTAAGACAGGATGGCGACTGCAGTTTCTAGAGCAGGGAATACGTATTCTAGCTATGAAAGACACTACTGCACATTTTCCATTTGTCCATAGAATATTTCTCTCTGATCTCTAGTCGATGTAGAGAGTGCTACTGGTGATGAGGGTGGCGATTGCATGGCTGAAACCGGTGGAGTGGCCCAATTTTCTTCCTCATCGATATACCTGCCGAGGGAGGCAGGAATCTGATGGACCTCACATTCTAGAAGTATGAGGTTGAGGTGCCTTTTTCCTACCCTAAGTCATGAAACAGAGGATCTATGGGAGGCCTCCATCACTGGGTCATATTCCACCTCATAATCTGAGAAGCAAGCGGGATTAATATAAGTCTGAATCTTCTCAGAATTATCTTTATGGCGGTGACGACCCACCCTCCTACCTCATGATAGTTCATTGGGATAGGGTAGATTTCTGGCACGAGAAGGACCTTAGGCTGTACTGGTGCTGGGTTAGGTAGGATTTCCACCTGAGAATGATGGTGAGGTAGGAGCACTTGGACATATATCAAATGAAACATGGGGTAGAACACCATGCCCCCTGAATGACGTGTAGAGGAAACCTCTATGGAAAGAGCTGGAGTAGGTAGGACCCCTTCTAGAGCTACTAGGAGCACACGTAGGACCTCCATGGTTGATTCTGCCAATAACATCAACACGAGGAGTGTCCTAATACTGGTCAAGCCGAACACGGTTAAGTACACCGTGATTGTTCCTGGTGAAGCAAAGTGGACTTTCACTAATCTAATTACTGAGGTGAGTATGACCTTCTCCAGCTGCTTCAGGTACATGGGGAGGGCCTCCATGCTAGAGATTGACTGGATGTGTAATGTACCCACACAGGAGGCCTACGACAGGAGGGAAAATCAATACATGATGTATTGAGTGTGGTACAAGATTTTAAACTGAGTGTTATTTCTTTTGGAAGGACCTTCATTCAGTTTAATGGTGGCATGAGGTAGACCTCCACACCGATCTTAGAACTAGGGAGGTCCAACATCATCAATTCTTGCAGTACGGGGAGGACCACTTCACTATGTGTTGCTGCTACGCGTCGGACCTTGTGGGCCTCTACCAGCACCATCGACCAAGAGATTCGACCCAGCCTGCTCGTGGGCCAGTTGGGGCCTCAATCTGGGTTAGTTATATAAGTTCCCCAACTCTGCATAAATATGGGTATGATGATATACATCAGTGGTGGTGGGATATACAATAGTTGGGGATGTTGATAGCCCTTTTTTGGTGTCCTCCTCAACATGTGACCATTGCCGGCATCATGTCAGCTAGACTGGGGCTGGCGTTGTAGGTGCACGACTTACCTACTCTTCAGCCAATGGGACAAGGTAGCGGTGTTGGCACATCCTAGTGGGTGCCCTTCTTGGGATCCCCTTAAACAGGATCTCATCTGGGTTGGCCCAAACATCCCCAACATCATCGGTGTTGGGGAGGGAGTCATCCAAACATTCCAGGGAGAGGCTCCAAAAAATGATGTATGTTGGAGTGGGGAGCAGTGGATCCCTGCACATCCCATGGGGGTGGGGGTGGCGATGAGGAGTAAGTTCCTATTGTTCTTGGAAAGCAATATACCAAGTCTATATATTCCCATCCTCCATGTATCGGCGGATGAGGATGTTTATCACCCATCGTTGAATGAATTTAGTAGGGGAGATGGGGTGTGGGGGCCCAATATTTTTGGTTGTGGAGATTATCACAGATGCGGTGGAGCCATGTGAGGATCACATGTTGAATTTTCCCCTGGCCCTACATCTGTGGGTGGGTGGCGATCAAATTAAAAATAAAATAGTGTGGTTACTGAAATGTATGGAGATTAAACCATTAGTATCGAAAAAATGAAATCAACATCCAGTGTCCCAGTGACTTTCTTTCTTCCTTGGCTGGAAAGAGGGATCGTCACTGACAACATCGCAGACTAGGATGCCCAATATTCAACAGCCCCACCTTCTGGTGATTTTCACGTGAGGCCCGATATTTTCATAGTGGATCCTAATACCTGATTATTGAATCCAGTGTGACGATAATATACTAATGTCATGAACGATATGCATCTCTATATTGTGAAGAAGAGATTCACATTGGGTTCACCCTTAATGTTTCTGATTTTTTCACTAGGTAGAATGCATCCATCTATTTGAGGATGATGAGGAGGCGCTAACTGATTCCCCCCATCCCCACATTCCAAATGTGGTTGGAAACTATCACTTGTTCAGGGACATTTTCCACATGATCATAAAGGGATGATGGAATGCCAGTTCTTACATCCAGGGATTCCTCCTTGGAAGTCATCACATTGTCAGGGTCACCCTTATAAATTAAGACGTAGTTTTTGAAACTATTCCTAATTACATTTCTTCATGGAAACTGGTTAATTACACTTCTTCTTCCAGGACATTCCAAGGGGTCTATCCAGGTCATCAACCTTTTTTTGAGGGAGTATTTATGTTGGACATCACATGAATGTCTTTACACTAGAACACTATCGGGTCCAAGCCTATTCCATTATTAATGAGATTCTCCAGGGCACGCAATTCCGAGGATTCAAAAATAGAATGAGGGGAATTATATGCCATAGTCATGTCTCTATGGTTTTCCTCAGCTAAACATTTTTATAACAGAGTGTGTCAAAGGTGTAATGTCTATTGGAGATGGATCGAACTAATTGGAACACTAAATAGTGTAGATCAGATGGGTGTGACCCCTAGAGGACACAATAATATAGGGGATAACATGTCTTTAGATTCCCAGTTATTTCTAAAGGGTAAGGGAAATTTGGTGGCATGATCCCATTGGGATATGGAAGCCTGGAGAAGAATCAGGATTAAAGATGGAGGGTTAAGAGTGAATGAATAATGAAATGAAACTGACACGAGGACGATAGTGAGGTTTGTGTTGAGTATCTATGAGAATTCTTAAGTATCCCCATGGAAGGGAATCAATGTTATTTTAGATCAGTGAGGAAATATGACACCTAAGGAGGTGACTCGTATGAAGAGGACCTGGAGGAAGTGGACCCTCCATGTTGGGGATTTAAATGGGGGTCTGTACGGAGGATATTGACCGGATGAAATTTTGCGGCTTACATGTGATTATCGGCCCTAGATTTGGTCTAAATCTAGAGGGGAAGAACATATATGTGGGTCAAAATGGAAGGGACTATGACATCAATCCTCAGTATGGGGTCATAATGACTTACCGATAGATGGGTTGACAATGGCTTACCACTAAAAATGGAAAAATTTAGTGTCATTCAGGACAAAATGGGAGTATAGTTTAATGTATTGGTGGAAGGGGGTGGACCAATGTTAATTGTTTGGGACAGATGGGTGTTGGGATTGAAACTAGAGGAGGTGTTCTATGTATCTTTCTATGGCAAGGAACAATGTCCACATAGTTCAGAATGTTGTGGGAGAATCAACGTGAAGTGGGTGAAAACCAATAGGTGTTGGCCTTGATCCTCATGGAGGCTTCCTATGTTGCTTTACTTGGTAATGATCAGAGTCCACATAGTTTGGGAGGGTGTTTGAGTACAAACATGAAGGGGGTACGAACCAATAGATGTTGGGATTGAATCCACTTGGGGGATATCTACGTACCTTTCCATGGCATGGGCCGAAGTACACTTAGTAAAAAATGTTTTATTGAACCGACATGAAGGGATTCGAGGCCACTAGGTGTGGGTCAAGAACCTTAGATAGGATTCCTACGTACCTTTATATAGTAAGGATCAAATCCCCCAAAGTTTAGTGGGGTTTGGTGAACTGACGTGAATGGAGTCAGGACCATTGTGTGTTAGGCATGAACCTCAGGGAGGGTTTCTATGTAACCTACCTTGGCAATGATCAAAGTCATCGTAGTTTGGTGGGGTTTTCATATTACACTCTAGGATTCCCATAGAGGATGTCATGGAAAATTCTTACACAAATTCCACATGAGTCATGGTCAGTGTGAAAACAATAGGAAACAAAGACCTAACAATCACGTCACAAAAGGTGCATCTATAGGAAGTGGAGTGGGGCTTTCATGTGGTTAGTGGAACAAAGAGGTAATTGGGTATTACATGTGGTTATCAGCACAGGGAGACATATATTTGGGCTTACTCTAGGATGGTGGCCTGGTGGAAACAAATCCCAAGGGGAGAGGGATTTGGAACCGAATAGGAAATGTTCTGGTGCCCATTCCCCCATCTGGTCCTTGGGACCGAAGAAGAATAGTGATGCATGGATGATGCCTCCAGCAAGATAGGCTAGGGGCTAACACCATGGTGGTTTCCCTTTCCCTATGAATGGATGACACTCCGATAATGTGGATCACATTCCATCTGAGGAATAATCTCACACCCATGGAGACTAGTGGGTGTAGGGAATGTCTGAGATGGGGAACACCACGTATGATGCATGGGGGGAGGCCACAATATTACATTATGTGCTGAGGACGATGGTTCATGGAAGTTTAACATCCTACAGCTCGGGCGAGGTGGGTTCACTCCGTACCCCTATGACTTATATAACTGTTACCCACCAATCATTGGGTTAGGGAAGGAATCAACAATACCCTGATGAGGAGGTGTTGTGGAGTGATCCATTGAGGGTTCCACGTTAGCATGTCTAATGAGATGAATAAATAGCTGTTAGCATTCCTATGTGATGATTCATGAAGTGAATCAAAACAACAAGAATAACTACCCAAGGGATATTGAAATTACTCTGTGCTAACCTAGAGGGTGGCCTGGAAAAAGGGGTGAGACACAGGTGTGTTGTGTGTACAACGGGATCAGACATGGTTCCATAATGTTAAGACGACACATGGTGCATGAATGGTGGGATGCATGCTATATGAGTGGTTGCGTCCAAAAAAGAATGGTTTTTTGAAAAGTGGAAGGATGTACGCTAATTGAGAGGTTTCTCCTAGGTTGGAACGGCTGCGCCCAAATGTGGTCTGACATAGGGAGAATCTTGGGCGCTATAGGGATATTTTTAATGTAAATGACTTGGGGTAAATGGTAATGGAAAAATATAATGACCAAGAGGGCCCAACTGATGGAGTACCCTTAGGTGACTTTTCACGCAAGATCCAATAACATGAATCCGTAGTGTTTTTCACGTGGTCATGGAAGAGGTGTCTTTCGCACAATAGAGAAACACATTGTCTTCGGTCAACGTCCCCTAAGGGTGGGGGTATGCTTAGTTTTATAGGTAAAGTCCTCTAAGGCTGCATGCAAGGGGGGATGTGCATAGATCCATCATTTGACATCTCATTGGGCGCGCAAGCGTTTGGGCGCCAGAGGAAAGTAGGAGCGCCTTCTAGACATTTCCGCACCAGCCACTTTGGCAGTTTCTTGGGGATTGCCGGGGATTCCTTCCTTTCACGTCGAATTGGGAATGCATGATTTGGTGTGCCATCGGGGGCCTTCGCGCTTGGGCTTGACTATATTCTCGTGGAAGCCGGTGTGCAAGACCCCATTGACAGCGCATTCGGCCTGCAAGATTTTTCCCACCGCCAGGGGCCATCACACTCAGGCGTCAACTGATTCCCAAGGGCACCAGCACGCAAGGGCCCCATTGAAATTGCATTGGCTACGCAAACCTTTACATGCCAGGAAGATTTCTTCTTGCAACTCCACGTCCTTGCGTGCCATTGCCATTGGAGGTTTTGGAGGGGTTGTTGTGGAAGAATACACATGACGTCACATTGGGAACATAAGATTTCACATTCTAGAGGACCCTTGGCGTACATTCCTTGAATTCTGCACACACCTACCTCCAGGGTCATCTAATATTCTCCTCCTATTCCTAAAATAGTGGCTGCTTTTTATTATCCCAATTCTGGACCTATCCGAACTTTGGAAACAACATAATCATTAATAGGCCCCTATTATCACATGAAATTCTTGAACAAATTATCTTTTTGTTAGGGTATCTGTTCCACCATCAGGATTGTGATGAAATTTAAAAAAATATATCTTAAATCTCTAATATTTTCCAGGATCTAGATGAAATTCTGTCCAAAAAAGGTGAGATGTGTCTAATCACCCAGCATAATAAAAATGTGAGTAACTAAGGCTTGATGGCTCTGAAAACCCAAATGGAAACAAACCATTTGAAATATGTTTTGTAATCTATTATGGATGTGGGAAACATTAAGAGTTTCTGTAAATGGATATTATGGAAATTAGACTAGATGAATTGTGTAGCGCATTAAACCCCACTCAAAACCAATCATCTAGAAAAATGACATGCTTGATTTATTGTAAAACCATTAAATATGCCTCACTATTACACATTTCATGGTTGAGGGCTTAATAACCCTTTTAAAAAATTATATATCGACCAAACAACCACTAATAAGACTAATCCACCACAAAATCCATGATAGGGATTATATGCTATTACAATTTATATGACAAGTTATTAAGAGTTCCATTTTCATTCATGAATGATAATTTAGAGACTCGAGGGAGGAGGCCCTAAGAAATAAATCGCTAAGTATATAGGTCCTAACCTAACAATATATTGGTTTTATACTGAATTATAAAAAATTATTATCCAACTCCTCAGCATAGCATATAGGCTCAAAGAAATTATCTGATACTATTTTCTATATTTTTATTATAATAAATCTTTCACCACAAATGTTGTAATGAATAGTATCCATATAAAACACCATTTATTTTTTATTTAAAATCCCTTAAATAATACTCAAGATTTAATGAATAATAAAAATGATATATACCTTTATAATGTATAATATCCATTGGGGCCTTATCTCATCTAATGATTGTAGTTATAACACCTATATCCTCTGAACATAATGGTACACGAATCAAAACAAACTTTTCTATTCATGGTGAGGAATACAAATTCCTCCAAATTGTGATCATCAATCAAAGACTCATTGAAAAATATTTCTATGATGAAGGTACAACTCATGCAAAACAGATCTTCATTTACTATGATCCTATATCTTCTAATAGAGAAAAGCCCCAAAAAATTGTTGGGGTTCCAATAACATAGAGAAGAAGGTTTCACAGTGATAATATCTTCTGGATATATAGGAATTTTTTCCAACGCATTGATCTTGTCTTATTAACCATCTCGGTAACCCCATTATTTCCAAAGGATTAAGATCCACAACCAAAAATATATATCTAAAAAATGGATTCTAATATATAATATGACATCACCATCATTTTATTTTATCAAAATAAATTTTGAAAGGACTAATATAAGATAAAAATAGTATATATATTGAGAAATAGTGTAGATAAAGCCCAAAATTTTGTATTTGTCATGCACTTTGAGTACACAATATTAACCACCAAATGTACATCCTTTGATTTGTACATATTCCAAATTAGAGTGTACTTCTCCAGTAATTGGAATGTTCCCATAACATATAGGGTGAGTTCAAAATGGCTATCTTGAAATGTACACCCAACCCAGACTATGTCATGTAACATTGAACAGTTTGCCTGTGTAAACAATGTATCTCTCAGAATGGGTAATTAGTTGTGTCATGCGTAGACATCATGTCATGTAACAAGGGCCCAATATTGAATGTTCATATAAAAAAAACTATATATGTGAATCATCTCAATATTATGTGTTTCTTAGTACATGTTTCATGTATTAGGGATTACCAGATTTAATCTACCTATGATTTAACGAAATCTAATATGAACCACAACGTCTAAATACTAGGACAAAGAGAAAGGGAAATATAGGGATCACATAATAAAATATGAAAATAAGGGTAAATTTATGAATATTAAAGAGGTATTTTTTACATAATTGGCCTTACATTATAATAGTAGATTAGTCCTTGAAATCTATGAATTCATATAACACACTAATATTGATTTTCATTGGTTATTTAATTTACTCTTTTATATTTGTTCAATTTCACGATACATTGGAAAAATTTTATATGTTTTGATTAAATAATAGGCAGAAACATGTTAATAGAAAACTACAAAGAACTTAAATTAAACATAATCATTGTGGAACACCGATTTTAGCTTGTCTAACATGTAACAATGACTTTCCTTGATGGCATGGATACTACCTATGGTCGGTTGTTATAGAACAATAATTCATTATTGAAATGTATTTTTTTACATGATATAAAATTTCCATTTAACATAAAATTATATTACTAACTATCTTATGAATATATACAGTTCAATTCATGGGTTAAATATGAATTAAAAAATAATATAAAAAACAAATAAATATAAATGGACTGATTATAAAAAAGTACATTTTTATGTTAAAAATGATTTCAATTAAAATGTTAAATTATTTTATATAGTGAATGATAAAAATAAAATTTTATGTTATATTCAAAAATTATATTTATTATAATCATCATATTTATTATATATATAAGAAAAGAAGAAAAACAATTTTATTCCTAAAAACCTAAAAATTTATAAATGTAGTTTTACCAATATCTAATGGTGGAACCATTTTATATCCAAATTATGTAACATATATAGATTTAATATGTCTAAAAATCACCATTGAATATCAAACAAAACACATTAGATTTTTATTATTTTTTAATTTTTCTATATGATTTCATTTATTAATGAAAAGTTTAAAATATTGAATTTTATTTCAAAACATATTTTCATTCTAATTCATTTATAAGGATAATTTAAATTTTATATTTCTTTCAAATGGTATTTTGATAATAATTTTATAATTTAATCTAATTTCATTCATTAGAATCAATTTAAATATAAAATTTCGTATAAAATCATAGAAATATTTTGGACATTTTTAATTTAAAAACTCATAATGTCATAACAATAGTGGTATTATTTTTAAATTAATTTTCACAATTTATGTTATTATAATTTTGAAAAATGGATTCCATATTTTGATTCAAAATAATTTATAATTTTTAATGTGGTCATAATAATTTTTGATAAACATTATTATATAATGTCATTAACATTTGTTACATCGATTATTTTAAAATTATACTTCACTTTGGACCAAACCTTAATTTTATGTCCCAAAACGACCTAGAATGTTTTACAATAGAAATTAGATGGAAATATATCAACCTTGTACTCCCATGTATATAATTTTTTCTATTTTTTGATCCACATTCTATAGGAAAAATGTATATGTAAATCATTTTCTAATGATTTACAATAGTGTCACTCCTCCTCCAATATATATTGGCCTCCTCTCCTACAATTCAATACACCTCTAAATCCTATGAAGTTAAAAAAAATATAAGGTAAAATATACTCCCAAAAATCCTCCAATTCACATTGAATCCTCCCTTTGTGAATAATGTATTCGAAATCATCCTTTTGGCCAAACCAAAAGGATTCACCTGATAAAGAAGTAACGTATTCCTTCAATCTCCTTTCATTTATTGTCTTTCTCCACCCCTTTCCAATTTATTTATTACATTATTTTATAAAAATGTTATCTTATAAAATATTATATAATTTATATACAATATTTCTACCTACACTTATCGACACCTCCAACAAATGGGAAACAAACTTACTGTTGACATGTTCGGTGAGCTACCGCCTCATGATACAACATCTATTCATTTTTATTCTACCACCTCTCATGATAATTTTTTTGATGGAAACTATTTATATATGATATATATTATATATATTATCTACTTTCTCTTAATTAATAATTTTACAACAAATATGTTTATATATTTGATGTGGTTGAAATTCAATAATTAGTTTGAGGGAGTGTGGACTACTGTCCCCACACAGAGATGGAATTTATACACATAATATATAGAATTTATCAAGATTGTGTATAGTGAAACAAATGATATATGTGAAATGGTAATTATAATTTAATTATAACATATATATGTACATATATCTCATTTTCATTATTTTATTAAATACGATATTAAAAAAATTGCTTTGTTGTGTTTATAAATATTACCGTCTCCGTGACTGATGTATTCCTTTTAATACTTCTATATTACATAAATTACTAAAATACACTTATACTAAATATAAATTCTATTTATATAATTTTCTATATTCACTAATTCCAGTTATATGTAAATGGACAATAGATTATAATATTAAGACACATGCCGAAAAAAAGAGAATAATACCCTATGTGAAACCCTAACATAAAATTATCAACAAGAGGATAATATAGAGTCATGAAAAAACAAAATATGATATTAGAGATAATTATATGATTATGTGAAAGATTTATAATAAAATTATTTTTTTATATAGGATTCTTGTAGGATTAAGATGAGTGTCATGACCCAAGGTAAACGAATTTGATCTCGCTTTTTATTTCAGTGAGTTTCATAATTTATTCCCTAGACTGTACTTTTGCGTTCTGTATAAACTTAATTTGGATGTATGCTATGAATATTATACATAAATTTATAGTCAATTAAATACCAATTAATTGATCTTTATTACATGGGGTTAATGTTTTGAATGATATCACGTAAGAAATACATTTTTGTCTCAACCTACATTCTTTGAAACAAATGTTTTTTTATGAATAAACATTTTTTTGAGGTTTGTGTAATAACTATTGAAATTTTATATCATCAATATAATAATCAGAAAATATATTTAATGATGCACATAATTTCTTTTCTTACATGGGGTTTATGATTCTAACAAACCAAGTGATAATAATTTATTGACAAAATCTCGTCACTTTTCAATATTATTTATGTTTATGAATCCATTAAAGAAATATTATAATCCATATCTAAATAAATCTCATGAATTTTATTATCGTAAATTTATTAATAAAATATTCTTATAAGAGTATAATTTTCAACTCTTTTTTATTTATGATAATTATGAAAAAATATTTTAAAGTAGTTCTTAATGTATTTTTCTTTTTAGTTAAAAATTAGTTTAATTTAAGAAACAATACATTACAAAATGTTACCAAAAATGTTCTCAAATTATATTTTATGATAATAATAATAAAAAAAATATTCTAAAAATGTTTTATGGTTTAAATTGAATCATTCATATGTATTAAATGATTATTTTATAAAAGAAAAATCATAATTCGTTGATAATTTTTTATGCAAAATTGTTTTCAAAATGATTTCATGATTTTTTAATAAGATTTAAAGGAAATTGATTTTCAAATTGTTTTACATGTACCATTATATTTTTTAAAATGAAAATGTATTTTAGATGGTTTTAAAATAATTATTTATAACATTTCATGTATATATTCAAGGAAATGGTTTTGAATAAAAAAAATTATGAATTAAAGAAAATTTTTCAATGAATTCCAGATATTTTCTTCAATAAATATTTTAAAAATATTTTTATTTATAATTTACAATTGAGGATGACATTTTTTTAATGTCACTCTTCCCATTATGAGAAATGTTCCAAATTTTCCATTCAAATTCTATATTTTATGGGTTGTGTGTTGATGGATTGATGTTTATGACACCGATTATTCTTCCTCGGGTTATATGTTTATGAAATCTTGTTCTCCTTCATAGGTTATATATTTAAAAAATAATTTTTATTTCCACAGGTGATGATTTAAATGAAATTTTTACTAAATGTAAATCTCTTTTCAAATTTTATTATATGATTACATGTATCTGATACTGGTTTCATTTCAGGGGTCGTGATATGATTATTTATGATTTTCTTGCACAAGTTTGTTTGTTTTCACTATGAGATGGATGGGTAAATTATCACCCACCAATGTATTGGGTGGGGATTAATATATCGTGGGAAATTTTAAAAAAAATAAATAACATATTTTCAGTGTTATAGGGAAGGAACGAGAAATGAACTCAGTATAGTATTATAAGAATGGAATGAGAAATAATCTCGATACAATATTACTAGTCTTGAATGAAGACTTTACATGCATAATTAATATAGTGATGGATTAGAGTGTGAACCAAATTCAGTGAAGAAAAATGTCTACTAATATGGGCTTGGATGATATGTATGTACTACTATTAAAATAGTAATAGAAGATTATATAAAATCCAAAATTCCATGTATTGTTCATATATTGTGATTTGATGACCTATGTTATTTATTTACTTATGTTTCATTACTTAGGAAGATCATATCATTATTAAATGATTCATTTTTATAATCCTTGATTTGAAGGGTATGATCATCTATTTTCTTGATTTTGTTATCATACCCTTATTTCCATGATTATGTAAACATTCACCCATTGTTTACCATTTTTGAGCATCTCAAGCCACCCCTTTTTACATTTCCTTCCACATTATATAAAGAAATTGTTTTTGAATGATTTTTGTAAGATGCGTGCTAGTCTCTGAGAACATAGTGGGAGATTATGTATCTTTCTTTGGTACCATTGCCTACATTAATGTGTTTCCAAAGGAAATATACTAATACAATCATCGGGAATATGTTTGTATAATTTTATATGTGTTCTTCAAATTTTAATTATTCTTAATGTGTGAAAAGAGGGTTTATATAGTTGGTATCATACAAAGGTTTAGTCTACCATTGGATTCTAAGAGGTTAAAACTGCAGTTAAACCCTCAGGACATGTCTAAGGATATGTATATGGATATAAAAAAGTATAAGAAGATTTTTTCGAATTATATTGAAGGATAGAGTGAGTGATTTAAAATTAATACATCCATTTTAGGAGAAATCAATTCTTTGTGACTCTGATACAGATGTGTGTATGGGTAAAAACTCCCAAAATATGTTACAGGCTTGAATTGTGTTAATCTAGCACACAAAAACATGCCTTGATGCGAACCTAATTTCTCACTCTTATGGGGTACGGTGTGGGAATTGAAGAATTTTTCAAAAAAATATCATGAATGATTTAGTTATAAGTTGTATATAAAAAACCTAGGATGAACATACCATTTCCTTATTTTTTAAGGATTCATGATTTATAGATTATAAAAATAATTCTTTTCAAGAATATGTGGTTTTATAATATGATAAGTAATTATCAAACTACTCATCTGGTTTCAGAGAATGTTGTGAACCATATGTAACTGAATTAACATTGAATGTGATAAATGACTTTCGAAAGAGTAGTAGAGTTAAATGATCATAATATTGAAATATGTTGTGATCCTGTAAAATCAGTTTTCATAGAAAATGATTTAAAAAATGTATCTTAACTAACTCTCAAATATACCATGGAAGAGATAAGAGGAATTCATTGAGAGTTTTGGGAATGGATATTGGATGGAAAGATGATTTTGTTTCCACTGTTATAATACGGTGGAAATAATTCACATAGTGAATGTCCTAGAAGAATATGATGATGTTTTGACTGTAGAAAATAAGTGCACAATAAGATGACTTCAATGGGAAATTGGTGATTTACATTAAGAAAATGGGTGGGAATATTGGACTACCAAAGGAATCATTGAAGATCAAGTGTTTAAAGTGAATAACAAAAATCAGTATGCAACTCAATTTACCCCGTGGAATGATCCTAAATAGAATCGTCATGATTGTGTGAGTAATAGTCACATTGTTGATGATGGTGAGTGAATAGATGAAATTTTATTTGAATTAATAATAAATAATATGATTTGGTATCGTAGTTAATGGATTAAGGATGAGTTAATCATGGTTTTGTGTATTTGAACTCAATAATTATAAAATATGAAATATATAAGGAATTCACAGTTTATTCTTTTGGAACTAAGTATTTACTAGAATACAGTGAATGGAACTAATGGAATATAAAATTGATTTAATGTTATGGTGATATCCATAGACAAAACATGATTATAGGGAATAATAATCCTTAATATCATACTTATGTTATGATATTTTTTCATGAAGATATTTTTTATATATGTAAATAATATGGTACTAATTACATTTTATCTAATTAAGGATTGATTTCAATGTCTTTTTTTCAATAATGGATGAAGTTTAAAAATTAATGAATTAATGGAATATTTCTACTAATATATAGAAAAAGACACAAGATTGTTCTCTGATTATATTTTAGGTAATTACGATGTTTCCAGAGATTACATTATAAATTTATTATAATGTTTGGAATGTGACATCCACGTGGTACATTGTGATATATGTGGGATCAATGTAATTTTAATTTCATCAATCTATTTCTAAATCATTATATTTCAATCATTTGGAAGGATTATTTGGATAACCACTCATAACAATATTATGTTAATTTTTGGAAGAATTATTTTTGTATTGATTTTGTATTAACAACCATTGTTAAATGGAAATTTATTAGTCATCCTTATTTAAAGGATGTACATCATATGATTTTTAAATATTATATTAGTGTTTTTTATGAAAATAAAATTATGTATGTTGAGTGAAAACAAAATACATCTACCAAGGCCATGTGTCATGATCCTATGACCGATGGACGATAGGGGTTTCACTTCTACCAATGGAATATTCATTGTAATGGTACATGTGTAATTATTAATGATGAATAAATACTAATAATGAACTAGTAGATATAATTTTTATGATTAAATATTAACTAATTAACAATATTAATTTTTATGTACTATTGTAGTAAAATATTCCGAGTTTTGATTTTATTATGGTGCTTAAGATCAAATAAATGTTTATTTTAGTGCTTCATGAATTAAATATAGTTTGTTAACTTCCATTTATTGAAGCAATAGTGGAATTAGAAATAGATAAAACAACAATAAAATAATTATATTTTTTCTACATAAACATAAAATGCAAGTATATTTCATTACATTCTTGTAAAATAAACTAATTAATCAATGATATGTTAATGATCAAAATAATGTGTTCTCCAAATACCTTAATGGTTGTCGAACTAGTTTCCTTTTATATGATTACATATTTTTGACTTTGAGACCCTGAGCCTCTAATTTATCATACAATTTTTTTATTGAAGACTACAATCACTCTATATAAATATTTAAGCTTCTCCTACATGTACAATCTTCACTCCAAACATATGGTTCATATGCTAAAACCTAGTTATATGATACTAGTGGTAATCATTATTGTTCAAAGATTACTATTTAATGGAATGATTTACTATTTCTTTTTTCAATTTGTTTTTCTATTTATTAAAAAAAAATTATTAAATATTTTATATCCTAGATGAATTTCAACGGTGAAATTCATTTTAATGGAGATAGAATGTAATAACTCAAGATTTTGTTAATTATTATTTTTAAATTAATTAAATATTTATTATATTTGTCATTTCATAGAGAACTAAAAATAGTTTATATACTAGGCATGTGTTATATGAAAATCCATTTAAATTTTACAAAACATTTAAAATAAATTTTCTCTTTATCTATATGAAACATCGTGGTTAGATTATAGTACACACAAGAATGACATTCTTCAAAGGAATGCATAACTTGACTCATCATGAGCTACAAAAAAATAAAGAAATGTTAAAATATATTTTTTATAATTCATTGGTTATCTATTAAATACAAATATAATATATAAAACAGATGAAAAAAGGAATTGATTATATAAAAGTCAATTTTTAGGTGAAAATTATGATTTATATTAATTAAATAAATTAATAATAATAATGAAAGATATTAAATAAATTTATATCATATATATTAAAAAAAATTATTTGATAATAATTAAGTAAATTTTATATAGATAAGATAATAGTAAACCCAATGTTATGCTAAAAATCCTATATTTTTATGTAGGTACTTTTACCATATTTTAATGGAGAAAAAAAATTAAAATACAATTTTTTCCAAATTTATAGATTCAATATTTACAAATAAAATTCATATTTGAAAAAGAATCATAAAAATTTTGTTTGGTTAAATTTTTCATATTTTCCTATAACATTTCAATTTTTAATGAATATGATAGAATTCAGAATTTCAATTCAAAATATCATTTTAATAGTATTCATTTACAATGATAAATTATATTTTAAATTCAAATTAATCATTAATTAGATACTTATTTTATAAATTAATCCAATTTGGATCATTTGAATTAATTAATTATTGAAATGGATACTTAAAACTTATTAAAACTTTTTGATGTTTTCACATTAAAAACCCCATTGTGTCGTCCAATCAGCTAGATTATTTCTAAATTAATTTCTAACAATTTTGTGGTTAATATTTAGAAAAAAATCAATATTTTGGATCATAATTATTTATGATTTATAATAAGTTAAAATAATCTGTTGACAAAATATATTATTTAATGTAATGAAAATTAATTAATTCAATCAAAGTAACATTATGTAATGAATAATCTATAAATTTAACACACAAAATGACCTATTAAAAATATTCAATGATAAAATTTAAGGTTATAAATTTAATTTATCGTCCCTATTCTTCAATTTTTTACATTATGGGTGGGACTTTATATTGTTGAAATGTAGATGGAATTCAATTTCCAAGGATTTACAGAAGAACAACTCGTCCTCCACAATAAAAACGCCTCATATCATCCACTTATTTACATCACTAGAACCAATTAAGATTGGAATATTACTTTTAAAGAATAATAAACCCCCCCCCCTTTCAACTTTAATCCCCCCTTTAGGTTGAATGTATTCTAATGAACCCTTTTCTGCACAAACCGAATTCAGTTACCCGGTTAAGGGGTAACACCTTCTCTCAAGCCCTAGTCATTTATTTTTTAACCACCCCTCTACAATGTTTATTCCAATATTGTTTAAATACGAAAATATAATAAATATAATATTTTTTGTAGACTTTGGATTATACTAAAAAATACAAAAAATTCCATTTAATTGGAAAAAACATACACTTTACATTTACAGAGAACTACTGCCCCATGAAACAATTATTGTACATTTTATTACATTACCTCTTATATTTTTAGAAATGATGATGTAAACTCTATTTATAGATTTTATATGTTATATTTATTATTTATTTGTTCTTCTGTAATCCTTTTACAATAGATATTATTATGCTTTTCACTAGGGGTAAATATTATAATTTTGTTTGAGGAGGTCTCGACTACTACCCCACCAATGTTTTCTGACTTGTCCACACACTACATGGAATTTCATAATGATGTGTTCAGAAAAAATATATAAAATATTTTTAATATAAATGATACTGGAATTATAATATATATATATATATTCCATTATAATTCATTCATTTAATAAAATAGTTAAAATGGAAACAATATTCATTCCAGGTACAACTTACTATATCCATGAATGGTTTATTACATTTCAAACATATATATTATATATATATATATTTAAAAATACTAATAATATAAATTATATTTATATAATTTTTTCTATTCTGGAAATAATGATATATGTATAAAGACCATATATATAACAAATTGAGACACATGTGAAAAATAGAGAGAATATTACCCAAAGTAAAACATTAACCTAAAATTATAAACAAGAAAGTAATAAATATAAATGATAAAACCATATATGATGTTAAATAAAATAATATTTGTATGTTGTTTAATTATAATAAACATATATATAAATATAAATATATATTACATTAATTTTTTAATGAGTACAAAGAGAGTCATGATTGAATGTATGGGAATTTCATCCCACTTTTTATTTCCATGAGATACATAATTTATTCACCACCCATTATTTTTTGTGGTGTGTATACTACCAATGAAGTTTTTCTATTATTTATATACATAAATTTCTGTGTTATTAAATATCAATTTTATGATATTATTTAATGGTTTTAATTTTTTAGAAGAGACCAAATCGGTATGTAAGTGTTGTCTAAACCTATCATAACTGGGACACATGTTTTTTTATGTGTCAAAATTATTTTTATGGTTGTATATACTTCCATTTCAAATGTTATATCATGAATACCATTGTTTTATTGATATTTACATATAATTTTAATTTTAATTTCTTACATGGAGAGTTTGATCCCAATTTACCAAGTGATAAGAGTTTAATGAAACAATCTCACTACTTTCCGGGATAGTTTTTTTTATACATACATTGAAGAAATTTTACGACCCATATATTATGAAAAATCATTAATTTTTATTAACTATTTATTAATGATATAATCATGTTTTATTTCTATTTTACTACTCATTGGAATATATGATAATTAAGAAAAATGTTTTTATGGAAAATCTCTGCATACTTCTCTCTTGGGTCAAATATCTGATTAATTTAAAAAACCATTTTTTTAAATGATTATCATAATGTTCTAAAATTATATTTTAATATAATTTCCATTTAAAATGGATTTTTATTTTTTTATGGATTTCAAATTTCATTGCATAAGTGATAATGGAAAAAAGTTTTCAAATTGTTTTCATGCTTCAATTTTAATTCATCATTGAAAATCATCTTCAAAATGTTTTCAGACATCTTTTATATGTTTACAAAGAAAATGGTTTTGGAAAAAATATTATTCTATCTTTTTTTGTTAATAAAATGGATTCAAAAATATTTTTATGTATTTATTTATCATATATCATGCTTATTTTCATTAAAGTTGTTTTCAGAAGGTTTTAATGTTTTAGATTGTTTTTTTTCAATAAAGATAAGATATTTATATAAAAAATCAAAATATATTTTCAATTTTATTGAAATTTAATATGAAAAAAATTATGGTTAATCATTATCATAAAGTAATGGATCCAATTTATCTACACATATTATTTAATAAATTGTTTATTTTTTTATGGAATTATGATTTTTACACCTATGTCTCTTCCACTGGTTGTATGTTTAACAAATATGTTTCTATTTTATAGGTTATATATTTTGGAAATCTAATTCTCATTATTGGGTGAATTATTTTGATGAAATTATTATTAATCGTATTTTTTTAATAGGTTAGGATATGATTAGATGATTATGATACCCATTTCAATTCATGGTTTATAATTTGATTGTTTATGATTTTATGGAAAATGAATATATGAATTAAAAATGATATATGTGGGGTATATATCTCCGAGAAATGTATTAGGTAATAAATTTTATCTCATGATATAGACATTTCAAAATTGAGACATGAACTCAGTTCAGTATTATTGGGATGGAATGAAAAATGAAATTGTTTCATTATTGCAAGGTGGGAATGAGAAAAGAACAAATTTCATTATTACAGGGATGAAAAGAGGAGTGAACTTGGTTCACTGATATATTGCTATAATGGGTTGTAAGACATGTCTAATATAGTAATATTTCCACTGACATGTCCATTTATGTGATTCATTTACTATTATGGGAAAAATTATATTTTATTATGTGTCTTCCACAATACCATTTATTATTCCAATTAAATGCTTTCATGGATCATATTAATAATTTTATTATGATTTCTTATTATTTAATGCCTATATTTATTCCGTTATTCTTGATTATAATCAATTATATAATATTTAAATCATATATCTTCATGGTAATGTTACCAAACCCTTATTCCCAATTTTATGGTTATATGTCTCCCTTATTTACCATTGTAGAGCATATTGGCTCACAACTTTTTATGATTCCTTCCTCATGTTATGAAGAAATATTTTGTGTGTGACATTTCAATGAGGGGGAATAATCTTGGATTACCTAGAGGAAGTTAATCTATCTCAATCAGATACCAGAGTTCACATTACCATGTTTCCAGAGACAATAGACTCATATATTCTTTGGGAATCTGTTTGAATAATGTCTTAAGTATTCTGAAAATTAATGTAATGAAAATGATGTAAAATTGAGGTTTGGTATAATTATTATCTAATATACATAGTATTTTCTACCAAATATACTATATATTCATAATGGGATAAATCGTCTCCCTCAATCACCACCTCTCAGGATTATATGTCATCAATAGTGAATGTGGTGGGGTGTATCCTCTCTCAAAATTTAACTAGGATAGTGGGGAGTGTGTTATATATAACTAAAACCAGAATTAATTAAAATTAAAAACCCACTGAATTTGTTCTATATATGTCCAAACCCTCAAATATAATCACGTCATTCCTCGGTAAACCCCCATGTGTTGGTCTAAATTATCCTATTTAATGTTTCTATTATTTTAATAAATAATGAATGATGATGTTGAGGGTCTAAATTATGAATTTAAAATTAAAATGTGAATATTTTTTAGAATATATATAAATTTTATCACACAGGAATAATTAATTATTATTATTATTATATTAATTTTTGGGATTAAATATCATGTTTCATAATATAGATAAATTCATACCTAAATATAGAATCCTAATTTCAAAATCATTAGGAGTGTTAATTTTTTTTCCCTATCTCATTTGAAATATTAAAAAATAAATTTTACCATTATTGAAGGATGTGGGCTTAATAAAACCCACATGTAAATGGAATTTTATAAGGAAACCACCAAATAATTACATAATAATCATCTAAGAGAGTAATCTCTCCCCCATATCATGTATCTATTGTTTATAAAGAAAATAATCCTCATCTATTATGCCACTCAGGAAATCATAAGGAGTAATAATTTATATTATTGTATGTTTGTGTCAACCTATCATAATAGGTTCTCATATTCTTCTAGTAAGAAAATATATTTACCCTTTAATTAAATAAATATATGTATCACCCACTAAATAATTTACTTCTCCTCTCAGATGGTATTGATTAACATTTACATATAATACAATGTGTATCCAAGAAACTATTCTCCTATTGGATCATATAAAATAATGTTTGAATAATTTAATATAAAATATAGGGTTATATATGGTTAAATAATTGAAATGTATTCATAACATTATCAAATGATTTTGAAAAAATCAAAATTAGATTATAATCCCATACGAAAGGGGATACAAAAAAATTCTATCCTACACGGATTAGAGATAATAAAAAACAATTTCTTCCAAAGAAATAATTGATGAGTATTTATAAACTATAAAAAACATTATTGACACAAAAAAATAGTATCCACTACCCATGGATTTTTTGTCAACATATTTTTCAATAAATAACATGGTTAAAATATCATAAATTGACATGCTAAGAATAATGGGTAAATGTTATAGTGTAAATTATATCATGTTATATACAACGATATCATTATAAAAATAATTACAACACAACAGAATATTAATAAGTTATAAACTATCAAAAATAATTCTTGGAATTCATAAATATGATAATTAATTAATTTTATACATAGTATTAATCCAAGAAGGTAAATCAGGGAACAATTCTCCATGATCCAAAAAAGAACAACTAATATCGTATTTTTTATTAATGAAATCCAATTTATTAGAATTTAAATTATTTTAAAACCAAAATTTTTATATCTTTTTTATACCCCATGAATTTTTAATTACATAAATTTTCTATCATGAAAGAAACAAAAAAGGTCACAGTTGTTATTCTATCAGTAAGTTAATCCTTATTCCAGAAAAATATATATAATGCACCACCATTAAATCAAGATAATTAGTTATTATATTGACATATTAATATCACTATAAAAATTAAAAATAAATTTATAAAAGTAATGTTGTTGGATCACCTCATGATTAATGATCAATAGAACATTCTACCAGCAATGAGTTAACCTAGCAATAACATAAAAAAATGTTATGTTATTTTAGATTAATGATCAATAAAATGAATAATTAAACAACCATAAATATATAATTTATATGTGTCTTTGGAGTATATATAAATTAAAAACATATTTTATAATGAATGTTGTAAATAACGGTAAATGATCTTTTATAATAGTTATATTCGTAGAAATATCATATATAAAAACTCCCTTAATTAACACTGTAAAATTAAAATGAAGTAATGTGTGAGAATATATTATATGTAATAAAAGATACATGACAAATCAATCAGTGATGAAAAGAGATTATAACGGTATGAGAATATGATTATAATATTAATGTTTCATAATTAATTAACTACTATTAAGAGAGATCCATGGTATAAATAATCTTTATTTATCATTATTTTTTATAAATATATAGAATCACCAATAATCTATAATGGGTCATGAGAAAATTTAATTAACATGGTAATACGAAATAGGAGTAATTTCATGACCTGGAGAAAACTAAAAAATGGTAAAATGTATAATAAGTATGTTATGGACCAAAACTAACTTCATATGATATTTTTTTAATAAAATTTCTTAATAAATATATGGACATGAAATTGGGACAATGAAAAATGTTTTAAGCATGAAATTATATTTATGCATAACATAGTTATCTCACGAGTAAGATATTTTTAACTAATGAATTTTAATGATACAATTCAAGTAACAATCATATAAAATTAAGAAATTCATGTTCCAAATCACAATTAAAAACATTCACAACATCATTTACTATTACATTGGTAAAATAAATTGGTTTTACAATGATTTAACCTTAATATTGTGAACCCATAAGAAAGTAACATATTTAAGTGTATCATTTGTATGATATCACCATCATAATCCACATATATAAAACAACTAAATGGTATCAATTTCCAACTTCTCTATAAAAGCATAAAAAATATACACAAATGTAGTCATATATAAAAAATATTTAAAAAACATTTATATCATATATAGATGAAAGTACTTATCTCAATATAAAATAAAATATTTCAATAAAAAAAGTATTATTAATAAAAAATAACCTAATAAACTAGAATGGAATATAGTAATGGAAGCATCAATGAAAATTTTTGTAAAGTCATTGATAATTTTTTCATGTATAAAAACAAATATTTCATTCTGGCCATTGGTAAATTACCCCTACCTCATAAAATGAAAATAATATTATTTATAAAATTTCTTGTATAATTTTATAAATTGGAATAATTTGACATTAATCAATCCTAAGAGAATATTTAAAAATATATGATATAATTTAATTTCATATATGGACAAGGATGATAATGATTCCTAATAAAAAAAATAAATTAATTTTTTCATAAATAAATTATCACCATATTTGTGTATAACAAATATAAATAAATGTAAAAATTACTTGATAATTATAGAAATGACATTAGGGTAATAAAATTATTGTGTGTTAAAGGATATGTTCCATATAATTTCCCTCAGGTATTATTTTACACGCACAATCCTAAAAGGAAATTAGATTGTGACATAAATCATTTACAACATTGCTAATATCAAAATGTAAACACAATGAACATGATAACCTATGAATTAATTTATAAATACCCATAATTGTTATCATAAAAATCAAATATGACATTAATATTCAATATATATGGTACATAAATGAAACAAGTGTTCAATATGGCATATGACACAGAGAATCAAAGGTGAGATAATAAATGACGACCTAAAGTACCATATTGCTTCATACTGGTAAAAAATGCATATTTGAAATAACATATTTGTAATATTAATATACAAAACTATTTTAATTATTAAATAAATTTTATCAAACCTTTATATTTCCAAATATTCTTTTTTTTACAATTTCATCATTAAAATTAAAATTTGGGAGGAAATTGGAACAATTTCCAATATTTTATTGGTTTGATGGTCCGTGTACATGCACCGTGGTAATGGTATTTTCACATAAATAATATTAATGAATAAATATTTATCATATTTAATAATTATATACATTTCAATAAAATTTCATATAGAACTGTGATGTAAAATTATTAACATCACTTCATGGAGATGGTACATCATACATCTGCATTGTGATGATTTCACATATTGGTTAATGTAATGAATAAATGATAATTTATTATTAAAAATTATATATTAATTATGATATTGTTAATATAATTCATATTCATTAAATAATTATTTATCAAAATCCATGAGAGGAAATGAAAAATGAATCAGGTTTCCTTGTGGAGGTGGTATCCTCCACATTCGATGAACTGATATGATCATTTTCAAAATTGATGTGGTGGTAAGACTATGTGAATAAATTATTATTATAGAAGTACAACTAAGTCATTAAAATCATATATAAACATTAAATCCATCACCAAAACTGACCATGAGAAAATGTGGTGTAAACTTAATCTTGTCTCTATGTGGAGGGGGTATTCCATAAGTACACATCAGATATACATTCATTTCCCATTTTGAAATTAAGTTGGTTTATGATGGTTCTCCGATAATTAAAATAACATAGATTTATATTGATTGTATTTTTTCCTTATTTTAGTATTAATATAATGGATATATAAAATTTATAAGAAGAAACAATCATTAAAACCCATTGGGTAAGATGATTATATATTCTTTGAGAGACCACCTTTTTATTACACATAAACAATTTTACTATATTCTTAGGGTGATAATATTAGATTAATAATGAATGTAAGTATGATATGATTTTATTTGGTGTGGTCATGTTGGAGATAGATGGAAAAACCTTGGTGAATAAAGTATAAGAATATGGGGCCTTTTATATTTGAGGAGAGAACACATCTGGAATGAAATCAAATATTAAAATATATTTATTTTATTTACCACATATAATCCATCTAAATTTAAATGTTTTTCAATAATATTTTTCAAAAGAAAATTAATAATTTTAAAAAAAATTTAAACATCTATTGTTGTTATTGTAATCATTATCATTTTTTTTAACATCATTGGTAAATCTATTCAACCATAATAGAGGAATTCATTTTTTTCATTTAATGGTTATAAATCTATATATAATGTGAAAGGTGAATACTAAAGGATACATTTATGATGTTTTATCATTCAATTCGAATTTGAAATCATTAAATAAAATATTATTTAGTAGTAAGTATCATTGATGAAATTTTTAGAACTATTTATTTATTTTTGTCTTCAATGTCAACTAGAAAAAAAATATATTTCAAATATAAAAACATTTAACATCATATATACATTAAATAAAACAATGAAACAAATTTTATATAATAATTTTTCCATTAAATATATAATTTTTATTTTTTATCATTTAACTATATTTTTTATATCTATTACAATCATTGTATTTGCGTTACTTAATTTTTATTCTTTTATTTCTAATAAGAAATTGTAAAAAATTAAAGGTAAAAAATTTTTATTTATGTAAAAAATAATCATTTATATTCATTATTGAATTTTTATAAACATAATTAATATTATAATATAAATTAAAATCATTTATATGGCCATTTATATTATTTAAAAAAATAATTTCAATGTTATGGTCAAATGAATATGGTCATAAATATCAATATTTTATTATTAATTACGTATTTTGTCAAAACAACAGACATATAAATTGATAATATCATGATTTTTCATTATTTTAAGTCTTAATCACATTTTTTTAATCATTTTTACACTCATACCATTACCAAGGACAAATATACATTCCATGGTTTCTATTCATAATAACAAAAAATGGTAATTATTAACATCTTTTTAATCAAATAGTGATTACATAACATTTTTCGATATTAAAATTATATATTTTTAAGAATTATTTTTAATATAAATGTGTAACGTAAAAGAAAAAAAATATATATTGAATATTTATTTTTAATCTATAAAATGATATTATAAGAAAATAAATTTTAATGATGATTCTGCTGTAAATAACTATATTATTTCTAATTAAATGAAAAGTATGTCATATTTTTATCAAATTCAATAAATAATGGGGCCATTAGAATAAATTAATTAATAAAAAATTATTGTTTCAGAAAAATAAGTATTTAACAATATTATAATAAGAGAATAATTTTCCAAAAAAATCATATAATTTACCCTAAGATAATATTTAAATATATATTTTGAAAATCATATTAATTTCCTCAAAATGATGTTTTAAATAATTTTAGAAATATATTTTAAATTCAGGAAAATATGTATGTAATATAAAGAAGTTTGGTAGAAATCGTACATTCAAGCATCAAATTAATTGCGGAAAATTTAGTTTTTTTAAATTAATTAATAAATTTTAATAATATAAAAAAATTATAAATTTATTTCATATTGTTTTTATAGTGACGTATTATAAACAAACTTGTATATTAAATTAGTTTAGATTAATAATCAATAAATTACAAAAATACATGAAGGCGGACCATAATTGATTAGTGTCCTTAGTATCGTAGAAACAATAACTTCTGTCCTTGTGAAAGAACCGCAACATCTCACATTAATCACTCAAACTATAGTTATTCTACAAAAAAAATTCTTCATGAGCAGGGGAAAGGAATCATAGAAAGTGGATATCTCATATGCTCAGTAATGGTATATAAATGAAACATGTAAGAATATAATAAACAGTAGGGTAATGAACATGTGCATAACATTTGATGATCAAACACTACATATTAGTGATCATAATAAATATTGGAATATAATAAGTCATGAATCATAAAGAAAATAAAAAACAGAATCCATGAAATTATGTCATGGGAACAAAATATGGGATATGAATCATGCATATAAGAATAGAAAATTGTATGTCAAGAATGCCTAATAGACTTTATATCATGTTATACATGGGATAAGACCCATGTACCTACTTTGAGAATTGGATAACAACCCACTAAACCACTAACATTTCGGCTAGGGCTACATCCCATGTACATTCTTGTTATGTGGATTGGGTACATCATATGTTCCCTTTTACTTTTACTCTTGGGAAAAAACACATGTACCATCTTGTTTTTGGTCTTGCACTACAACTGGTGTACTTGCTTCAAGATTGGGTTAACAAACCGTTTTCCCTATTACATTTATTTATTGTATAAAAACCATGTAACTTCTTGTATTGGATCTTGGTCTAGAACTCATGTACCCTCTATTCTCATATACAACCTTATATTTACCCATGCATTGTTGGGAGATATAGGTTTAACTCGTCTACAGTGAAATCAGACATACATGTGCCAAAAATCATAAACAATCATATCAAAACCAATGCAATTAACATGGGTATCATCTGCACATATACATATCACAAGAATTGGAAAATTATATAGGTTTCCTAATCGATTCATCAAAATAAGATCTTGTGAATGAGAAATGGATTTCATAAACATATAACACATGAAAGAAAAACAAGCTTGAAAAAAACCATGACATTACTCATAACCAATTTATATAAATATTATTAAAGGAACATTTGTAACATTTCCTATAAGTTCATCGGTAAATCAGAAATATTTAATCTTATATGGAAAATATATTCTATGGACATTAAGAAAACTTTTATGGAGGTAAATAACTTTTCATATAAGAAAAATTATCTCGGAAAAAAAATTTTAAACCCATTTTCCTAAATACAATATAATGTAATTTTAAAAACCTTTTGAAAATAATTTCAATTATAATATATTTTAAAAATTGTTTCCTTAAACAATATAATTTTGAAAATTAAATGATTGGTTCAAAGAAATTATTGTGTGTAAATTTATAAATGTCATATGAGGTAAAAAGAACATTGTTTATTCACAGTAAAGGGTTAGAAAAATTCATCATTCAAAAAGAGAGTGGATTATTATTTATAATAAATGGATAAATTACATAAAAGTGTATATTTTTTTCAGGATAATCATATAATAGTATAATATTCTTGGAATCACTTTTTAAAATACATGTTTTAAAGGAGCATAGATTTTCCACCGAAGAGTGGGTAGAGTTGGGATTTCTTAAAAAACCTTCAAAACTATCTTATGTACAAATGAGTGGAATAATGGATCCCATAAAATAGATAACAATGGAATAAAAGAATCATCACATATCTTAAGATATGTATCATAATATTAAATCAAATGAAGCATGAATATAAACAATCATGAAAAGCGATTATATAGATTCAATAAACTCATAACACTTGGTTACATGGGATCATATTATTCATATATGAAAATGAAATTACATGAATCATAAAATATCATTAAAATAAGGATATTACATATATAAAATATCCATTGGAATAATATACACCATCTTAAAGAATATATGTGCATAAAAATCACGTGTCATAGAGAAGGAAATATGAGATAAAACTAATTTAATGATTTAGAAACTTTTCAAACATTGACCACATGATATAAACATCATATAATGGATACATAAATACCAATAAATTTTTTTATTAATTTTATAAAATACCTCTATGTGAAGTATAAAAACCACACAAGATGAATGGGTGGCGGAAAATATCATGTATGTCAGGGAAATAAAATGTGGGATGAGATTCTCTTAACATGTGTCCTGAATCTCATATTACTCATTAAAACATACTATATAATAAATATAAATTTATTATAATTCTATCATATAAACATATTATTAAATCAGATGAAATTTATTGTTCAATTGTGGAATTATATTATCTACTTGTTAACAATTCATTGTTATGGTTTCACTTCCGGAAATATATGCTATGTTTTTTTCATGTACCATAATTTTTTATATCATTTTTCATGTTATTTATATCATGATTTACATTATGTAAAACTTTTTTTTAATATATTTAATATTTGGTATTTTTTTATAATAATAATTCGTAGGATATATAAGTAAGAATTGGAATAAACTGTTCATGGAGGGGATAATTCGTGCGTAGACATAAACACTATTTTTGTTTAATTGACATGTCAAATAAATGTAAGTAAATGATATATATATATATATATATAATTATATATATAGTTACAATATTATATTTTTATTTCATTTATTCCTTTATATTTACTATATCAATCGTTATACATTTTTTGTGGTGTATGAAATACTGACATCACTATTAGGGGGAAATATTCCACACTTACTGATAAAAAATTACCATTTAAACAAAAATTGAAGGTAAATTGATATGTGTTATAAGTTAATAAAAAAGTATAAATAAATAATTAATATTTAACATATATAAATATATTTTTCATTTTAATTTCCAACATGATAGTTAGAATAGAAAATGAAGAATCATGGTGTAGTGAGTCGGTAGTTCACCAAACAGGTGATTAGTATGTTCATTAACTGTTAGGTAAATTTGTATTTAAATGTAAGTCAAACACTTATAGTAAATGAATAATAGTTTGTTTAGGATATTGGTTTTATTATATTTTTATGTAATAACGTTATTTTCATTGTGTATAATGAAAATACAATAAATGATCTTGACAGAATACATTACGTCTTAATCAGTTAACACTTTTTGGTTTGTGAAAGAAGGATTCTATGGATTTATTTATTCTATTAGGAATGATTCAAGGTGTAATTGTGGGATTTTTGGATTTGTATTAGGATGATCATGGATGAAAAAATGTTGTTATATAGGTTTAATGAAGAGGGAGATAGGTTGGCCTTTTATGGTAAAGGTAATTGACACCCTTGTTATTTTGGAAAACTAGTTAGTTATACCAACATTTTTATCTATAAAAATTAATAAAAAAATAAAAAACACAACACTTGAAGTTAAATAACCAAATATTGTCATTAAAATTGTTTTTTGAGAATTTCATATGTTGATTTGGGTATTAAATTTAAGGTTTAGTCATTATATAGTAAGAGTTTTACCTTAATCCATGATTAATTTTAATTACATTCACAACTATTTTTGGTAGAACATTAAGTTGAAATTATTAGATATTATTTACTATTCATATTCCAATTATGTAATCCATTTTTAAAAATTACAAACACAAATGTGGCTGAAATTAATTTTAAATGAACCCTATGATGTGATGACAGTGTAGGGTTTTAAATGTAAAAACATCCAAACTATTTCTATGCTTTTATAACAAATTTCATATTGAAATTTCTTACTGCACTACATTGGATTAATTGAATAAAATATTATCCAATTAATCTTTTAAATAATTATAAAATATATTTTATCCTTATAAATAAATTATATTAAACTATGTTTTGAATTAAAAACTGTTATTTTTCAATATTCATCTAAAAATGATGATTCTCATTAAAATCCCAAAAATTCACCCATATGATAACTTATTCATTAATAATTAAAAAATGAGTTATATATTATCAAAATAAATTTATAAATTATTATGGAGTTTGTTTTTTCCTTCTCATAAAAGGACATTAAAGGAAGTTCATTTCAGAATATACAATTGTTTAACATATAAGTACTTGACAGAACATTATATCATTCATCATCAATAAATATTATATATAAAAATTTACTATAAAAAATATTTTAAAATTAGTTATAACTATTGATATTCAAATATTTTATGACTATATTATAATTTTATCATTTAACTAATCATAACAATAAAAGGTCACTTCATAAACCTCAGTGTTGCATTTAATAAACACAATATTGGTTTTCCTTGTTTAAAAAGCTATATCAATGTTTCATGTAATGTACACCATGTTAGTGTTGAGTTTTTTGTATTCCATGGTGGTGTTTCATGTTATGTACGACATGATGTAGGCTAACCTTGTAGTTCCTTGTAGGCTTAGCTAAAATTTATGAGTCCTGTAGTACACGATTGACTTGGTGTTTCATATAATGCATTCCAAACATATTTATTAAATATAAAATAAAAAATTTCAGTGTTAAATGAAATGAAAAATAATTAAATGGTAAAATTAATTAAAAATAATAATTCAAAAAATCATGAGGTGTTAAATTCTACCCCCATAAAATTAATTTACCATTGAAATTCATTTGGGTTATTAGAGGTTTAATACATGAATATATCATTCATCAAAACCCACATCATAAAAGTGGATACCAAAACATCCCCCTCAAAAATGATAGTTGGATACATAATTGATACCCAATGTATCATATAACTAGGATTCAACATTAGAGAAGATAGTTTGGGAGTGAAGATTGGACATGGAGTTGAAATAAAAAAATTATTGGTAGTGATTGAGGTCATCATTAAAAAAATATAATTGTCATGACCCCCTCCCCACAAGGTGTACCCCTCCTGGGCTGACAATGTGAGAAGGGAGATATTGACCCCGAGTCCCACATACAATAGGCCCCGTGTTGGAGACTACCACCGAGGGTATATTAAATACACAAATGTGAGGCATTACCCTCTAAGAGAGAACATGCGAAATAGAGAGATAAGATACAAAAAACCAACTCCAACTCAGAATTAAATATAAAAGAAAACCCAAGTTCACATATATAATGTAATTGAAAATTACTACAACTGAAAGAGGAAAACTACCAGTAACAAAGGAAAATAATAACAGTAGCTTCCAGAAGCCCGAATAGCTCCAACGACCCCATTCTTGTAAAACCTAGATGGATATCCTACCATATCCAAGTGAAATAAATAGTAGATTATATATAATTATGATGAGTATAATAGTATACTCAGAAGGATCATCCCCGAAGCCTATCATGAAAAATTAATGAAAGCATATTAAAGAATAGGGACGAAGAAGGGAAACTAACTTGTAACCTAAACATGTATACTATATTCCTAGACTCAACATGGATACTCTCACCAATAATCGCATAGAGAAATATATAAAATAATAATGAATATCAATGGTACAATGGTACTACTTCGCCACTGGTTAGTTGCTTTTTCCCCAACGTCACACGTCCTAAGAATCTCTCTCAAAAAAAGACTTGCACACAGAAACCTAAGAGAAGCACCAAAACCTGAACCGCGTGAAACAAAATCCCCTTATACCAATAATCAATGTAACCTGGTAGTTTCAAGGAGCCACCAAATCTCACATAATGTGTATCATACATCAAGAATTGTACCTCATTCCATTACAGCCCACAGACTGAGTATGAATCCTCATGCCATCACAGCCTTTATAGGTTACGTCTAAAGTAGTATATAGGAAAATATATCCCAAATATATGTGTGTGAATAACCACAATCCATTATATCCCTCTATACCCTTATATAGGGATAACTGTCCGCTGTGCCGACTAGCACATGTTACTACCATGAGAAGAGAGCAGAACCAAAGGGGTAGTCATCCATCCATCCTCTGACTAAAATGTTGTGTAAAAAACACCCAATGGCTCAGAATCCATATGGTGAAAGTTACTCGAACAGACGTGATGACATAGCATATAGAATCATAAAATCTGGAGAATAAACTATATCTTACATCCACAGTATGGGCATAACCTAGTCTTAAACTCAACTCCAGCTAATATCGTATGGATCCCCGTATGCCACATTTAAGACTAGGTATGATTTTTGAAGACAACCACTTAATATTGTTATTACATTAATTGATTATATTTTTTATTAGTTACACTTTACATTAATTAATTATTTAAACATTAATTAACCGTTAACAATTTCCACATTATATTTCATTATCACAACACCAAAAGTTTATTGTTCCCTTAAATTTCATCCTCAGCATTGCATCCCAGCAAGTTCCAACCCCATGGGTTAACATAATTTATTCCATAATTTATTTAAAACATTATTAAATTTCTATATTCCTATGAAATCTAGGAAAAAATTATAAGATACTAAACACAAGGGGGCTCAACACATTTAGTAGACAAACTACCTGTTTAGTCTTGGCCGTCTATAGAAAGAGCGTAGAATCATAATCCCTCAAGAAGCTAATCATAGAAATCGAATGGCATAACCATTGATCCTTTTCCCATTTTGGAAGAAAGGTAAGGAATGTAGCTGCCTTGAGTTGTGGGGAATGTAATGAAGATGAACAGACAACAAGAAACAGCTAGTATCCAAATATTCACATCCAACCTATTCCATCATATCCAGTGTCCTCCCCGAGACCCATATGAATAAAATGATGCATCTCTCCACTATAGGTGTCAAATACTACCACAACCAATAGGCCTCCCTACTCCACATATCACAACAACTGTCCAAACTCAGCACAAAACACATGCAGCAGGAAAAAAATATCATTTAAATTGGGAAATTTCCCCCTTAAACAATAAAGAGGGTAACTCATAACCCTAAAGGGAATTATATATTAAAAAACAAATAGTTCTTTAATTCATCCTGGAATAAATGATTTATTAATCGTATGTTCCATCCATGGAAAACCAAAATAGTAAGATTTCAAAAATTGAATAAACATGCTTATTTCATCAATTTGAATAACATCAAATTACAACAACAATAACCAGATTTTTTTACAAGACACTTTATATTTATCCAAACAATTATCAATTAATTCTATCATTATGTTCATTAATAATTTCCATTAAGAACAAAAAGCTAAAAATTGATGAATATATTACACAATATTTATCAAAACAAGTGGAAATAACATACCATCGATATAAATTTATTTATCTGGTTATAATATTTCATATGTCATTTCCATTGTGATCTATTGGGCTCAAACATGAGAACTCTATAGTTTCATGTGAAGGAAAAGATATGCAATGAATCCCTAACCTCAAATGGTTCATGATGTTCTTTATATTAGAACGATCCACACAATGGCTAACGATATACTCCCCCAAGGACAACTGTAACCACCCAAGGATGTAGAGACATCACCACACCAGTAAACACCCATGAAATCCCTTTTATAACATGGGGATAACATTAAATAAATGAAAATGTATAAAAAGACAGAGATAAAAAGAAATTATGGATGATAGATCATACTGTATATCGAAGATTTATCGATATTGATTGGTTGCATCTGAAATAGATGGGAACCAATACAAGGGGGAAAGTTTGATCTCACAACTTCTATAGAAAGGAATTGAAGGTTCTAGGGTCTCACACCTGAGAACAAGGATGAATAAATAAGGAGGAATATATCCATCCCATTATAAGATTTAATGGAGCAACAATTTATGATATGTTGGATTTTCTATTAAAATAAGATTGCATTAAACCACATAGTTTAACCCAGTAAAAGTATACTAAACCATAAGAAAATTAATATAAGAGTTATGGCCTTTGAATCAGAAATAGAGTCCTTAAAATGCAACTTTAAATGCATTTTACGTCAAAGGAAATGTCATTGGAGAAACAATGTAGGTAGCTAGAAACACTGTTTATGAAATCAAAATTTTGAAAACGAAATAGAGGCTACCATTAGAACGTCACCATTCTAGAAACACTGTTCCTAAACACGAAATATGGAAAATAAAATAGAGGCTATCATTGGAACATCACCATTCTGGAAACATTGTTCATGAAATTGATATTTGGAAAAGGAAATTGAGGATACTATTGAAACCTCTATGTTTTGGAAACACTGTTCATGAACTTGAAATTTTGAATGGGAAATAGAGGCTACCATTGGAACTTTTCACATAAGCCAACCATTGGATCATTCCACAAGTCTATTGTTGGTATTGTTCACATAAGTCGACCATTCGAATTGTTCACAAGGTTACCATTGGAACTGTACACATAATCCTACCATTGGAACTGTTTACAGGGTAACTGTTGGAAGTCTTCACAATGGCCTCCTATTGGAACTATTCATAATGGTTTCCCCAGTGCAACTGTTAACACTGATGGAGCTGGTCACACCCGTCTCACCAGTAGAATAGTTAACAATGTTCTCAGCGGTGGAACGGTTCATTGAATTAGAAATTTGGAATAGTATGGTGGATAAGTCACCATGACCACCAGAACATCTCAAACACTATATTTTCATTGAGGAATAGACTGGAGAGGTCCGGTACATTGCACTAATCATCAATGAAATTAATAGGGCCTCAAATCCAAATCATTGGTGATGATTATAGTGTTATCAGTTCAAAAAAATTAGGACACCACATTTTATTTTGATTATAATCTTATCACTGAGTAATTATTTTATTGATAAAGAATATAAGGAAGTATACTTACATGATTTATTTCTAATACGAAAATTTCATTCTTTAGTATTAATATTGTAATTTTCATATTTATCAATTATTTCTTGTAATGGATGTTCCAAAATTTACTTTCATAAATGAAGTGCTAAAATACACATTTAACGGATCATAAGGTCTATAATAGAATAAAATGTATTACTATTCCTCAAAATAAATAAGGTTAATACATTAATCTGTAAACATGAAAAGTAACTCTAGTGGTTCATAATTTATAATTATTAAACAAATACAAGTACACATTAACCATGACATCACATGTGCTTGTGGAAGGAGTGAAAAACATATTTTACTTTGGTCAGGGGTTCAAGACATGTGGCCTTGCTATAAATGATTGGTTTTCATATTATTTAAATGATGTCTTTTCCTAAAACCACAGTAATATAATTTCTCAAATATTATGGACATAATTTAAATAATTTTATTCAATATATTTCCTTTTTTATATGGTTTTATATATAACCTTAATACATAAAGTCTTCATTTGAAGATTAAAATATACTTTTTAGGAAGGGATAACCATATCACCCTTTTTAAAGATCAAAATACCAAATAGTATAAAGAGAGTAATGAAGTAATCTAAACATTGATCTAAATGTGTCATCACATACCAATAATTTGAATACCTTCATTACATATTCTCTTGAAAACATGTTCAAAATGTGAATTTCCATAAATCCAAATTGAAAACATACATTCTTCCAAAAGATAATTCACTCCTTATTCCATAAATAAGTTCATATCTATGAAAAACATATCTATTGGTTTCATGGGGTCATCCTTTAAATAAAATAAAAGGAAAATGATTTTATTAATATAATATCATGTATTGGAATATAATCAATGATTATATTCATATCTAATTTAACTAAACAATCAATATGATTTACATAGTTCTTATTTTATAAAAATACCTTATGAAATTCTCCACTATGTGGTTCCCCAATTACCATGCCTTACTTCAACCATTTGGATTTCATATTATTTCCCGTTATTCCTCTGTCTTCAAGGGTTATTGGTGCTTATTTCCATTATCATCACTTGGATTTTTTTTTAAATTTTTGGAAATCTTCCCAAAAACACAAAAATTGAAACTTTTATGTGTTGGAGGTTCATCCTGAAGAATTATCATATTATTTGAATTATTATATAAATTTTTCTAATCACATTGGAAATTAGCGATTCAAACTCTTTCATTCACTCACTTAAAACACTTACTAGTACCATTAATATAATTCCCACCATGCTTCATTCCACACATATTTCAAAATAGATGTCTCATCTTCTAATGTCCACAGTTTTTGTAATATCCTCTAAAATTTTTCTTCCACATTATTTTAAAACCATGTGATCGATACATAACTCCAAACTAAATTTAAACTTTTATTAGTTAATGAACAATCTCTTCAAATATAACAAATTCAATTATGGAAAATTTCCATTTCAGACATGAATTATAGACACTAAAGAACCTATAAATCTTACATTATGGTTGGATGAAAATTACAGAATAATAACTCACAAGTCTTGTGAAATTATACAACTAGGCCCCAATAGATTAATCATCCTTTTGCATCAACTCATGGAAATATGTTTCCATCATAGTATGAATAATATTTGGAAATTATGTTTTGATGAATATGTTTTTGAAATCATCCAAATCCATGGAATAAATTTCATTATAATATCATGTATTGTTGATTATATTTCACTACTAGTATTCTTCTCCTTCTAACCGATAAATAACAAAAATGGTTTTCTCATGATCTGAACACTGGTGAATAGATAATATCTATTCCATGGTGTTGACCTTGAATTCAGATATAGTTCGATCAGATGTACTTTTGAAATTATTTGGGAATTTTTTCATAAAGACTCAATATAATGTTGGTCCATCCACTGATCAATTTTATGTTCATCAGGATTCATATCTTGATAATGTCGTGTCAACATAGTAACAATATTTATCATTTCAGACACCACTGAATTATCATTCATATAATAACAATCATTGCATGGTGCCTCCAAATATCCATTAATGTTGTTCCATTGGTTTCAAGACATTGAATAAGTCAAAAAAGCATATAGAAAGAAACAATTATAATTGAGAGGATCTAAATAATAATGAAAAGTCATTATAGGATGAGATAATAATGAAATATTCCATAATATATGAAACCATAGGTTTATCTTATGTTATTTATTGAAAACTACTATATAAATCCTTCAAGATAGTTCATTAATAGTTCTTGTATTCCCCAAGAATATCCCATAAGAGTTTCATACTAAGAATGCATCAAGTCTCTTTGTCATGTAGCAATGTACCATGAGTCCGGCCTGAAATAACTTGTTGGAATTATTACTCCTAGGTACATTTACTCAAGATACACATTCAATTGTAGTATATAGAGAGGTTTTTATTTTTAGGAAACCACAAACTCTATCCTTTAACAAAATTCCATAATATTTTCTTCAATGTTAATGCATCCTAAAACTTATACTTATAGACTACTCTAGAAATATCCATATAATTAAACCAAGTGATCTCACCAATGAATACATATACTCTATTGATATGCTTGACTAAAATTTATAATTGATACTAACTATAAGGACCTAGGCATAACATACAATGATATTAAATCATTTTAGATTAAAATTCAGTACATTACAAAAATACATTCCTGAGGACCATAATAGTTTAATGTCTGTGGAAACATGGAATCAAAATATTCCATCCTGGGAAAAAATAATCGTCATCAAGCATGAAGATGTCCACCTTTAGTAAATATAGCTAAAACATTTCATCCTAACCAATGCAATGGAAAAATAAAAAATGTGTAGCTCTGATTCATAGTATGTGTTTTTAAAGGAAACGTGTTAACATAAAATCAACTAAAGGGTATGGGACTGGTTCTTAACATTAGATTATCCTAACCTACATAATGTATATAATAAAAAATATTGATGTTCATAAGTATAGAATCATAATGAAATTAAATAAAAGAAGACAAGAAATCATAACATAGGATTAAAACATGGAATTTGTTGATTAAAAATAAGAATGGAATTTTTTTGTCAATTCTACCTAACATGTCCTTTATAAAATTTCATAGAAGGGCATGAGTAACATCAAAAAATTATATCTTATATGGAAAATATATTGTGAGGTTATTTTGAAAACATTTATCTAGGTAAATATCTAATATTCGATGAAAAAGGAACATTAAAAAATAAATTATTTTGAAATCCATTTCCTTATATACTATAAAAGAATATTGAATACATTTTGAAACCCAATATTTTGAAAATATATTTATTAATTTCTTTTCAATAAAAAATTACCATTAAAATATGGAAATAAATCATCTTGGAATTGATTGTTGGTAAATCATTACATGTTGTACAAGGTAATAAACAATTCCTTTACTTGGTAAAAGTTTAAAAAAATGACCCATTTGGAAAATGAAAAGAATATAACATTAATATTTTTTAAAAAATAGAAATAAGTGAAAATTATCTTTTATTTATAATTTTTTATTAGTAAATTATTACTAGAAACATTTTTTAGAAATCATGTATTTGATCGAAAATAGATTTCAAACATAATGTAATGGTAAAGTCCGGCCTTCATAAAAATACATTTTTAACTATATTTGTACCAATGAGTATAAAAATGAAACCAAGAAAAGAATATTTCATGGCTAAAAATGGGATAATAAATCTCATTGGATTACATAAGTTAGGGATCATGAGATTTCATCTAAGGAAGCATAATCCTATAAAATATAAAAAGAGATGAGATTTTTTCGACAAACTCTTACCACTTGTTTACATGGGATTTTAATATTTAGTAAAAAAATTAATTCAAATTTATAAAAAAATTCATTAATATATGGATATACATAGTATGAAATTTCAATTGGAATAATATACACTTCATTAAATATCAATGGTTCAAATCAAATTAGGTATCCCAAAGAAGGTAATTTGAAACAAAAATACCGTACCGATTTGGAAACTTTTGAAACATTATCCCTGTGAAATAAAGATATAATAATGGGTATATAAATAATCAAAAATTAATTTATAATAATAATATAATAATATAATATGTTGTATACCCAACACACAGAACTATTTTGTCTTGAATGAAACATGTATGTCACAAAAAAAGATAGATGAAATTTCTTAAACTATTGTCCTAGATCTCATCGTACGCATTCAAAACTCATGTATTAAATATATATATATATATATATATATATTACTAACATATAAAAAACATTTTTTAGTTATAATTCCATATATGGTTTCATTAAGTCTTTATAATAACCTCTTGTTAACAATTCTATGTTAAGATTTCATTTCAGGTAATATCATCTTTATTTTCTTCATGGGACTTAATTTGTTATATATTTGGTCCTTATAATATTATAATGATTTATTAAATTTAATAAAATATTTTAATATATTTTTTATTAATTATATATTAATTATAATAAACAATTATATATATATATATGAAACAACATACACCGTTTATGAAGACAGTTAGATATTCATATGCATAAATGTTATTTTTGTTTAATTGTCATGTTGAATGACTGATGTTAAAATTAAAATAAATACATATATATAAGTATATATGATTTTAGAAATATTTTATCATATATATCACATATATGAACTAAATCCAACTATAATATGTTCCATGTATTGTATGAACGAATCACATCACATTGAGTGGGCGGTAGCCCCCACATCATCAAATGAAATTATCATGTTAAAAAAATAGAAGAAATAAAGATATGTGTTGGAAAATAATTAAATAATATTAAATAAATAATAAATATATATTATATATGAACATATTTTCAATAGATATGCCTTCAATAAAAGACAATAAATGAAAAATTCAAAATCGTCATTTATTGAAAAGGTAGCTCGTTTTACCAGTAAATAGTAAGTTTGTTACCCATTAGATGGATGTGTGAGTGAGTGTAAGTAAAACACATAGAATAATAAAATTATAGAATATTTATATTATTATTATTTTTATAAAATCATGTAATAATTATTTAAGAGGGGTTAGATAATGAAATGAAAATAATGGATCATGAGAGAAGACACTACCTCTTAATCTGCTAACTCGTATTGGTTTGGGAAAAAAGATTCATTGGATTTATTTCTACCCAAAATAAAGAATAACGGATTAATTGAGGTATTTTGGGATGTTTATTAGTTAGATAATTGTCTATCCTAATTGTTTTGATATTTTTTAATGAGAGGGAGATGTGGTGGCCATTTCAGGGAATTGAAATTTCACAATAGGTATTTATGAAATCATGTTAGGTGTACATGTGTTTCTTACAATAAAAAATCATACCAAAAAAAACATAATAACGAAATTTTCATGGATGAATAATTTCCCAAAAATAGGTGTTTTATATGATTCTATGTTATTTTCGTTCTTAAAATTCTGGCATAATCATTAATAATGCTTAGTTTAACCATAATTGATGAAATTATTTTTAATTTATTTCACTAATACATTTTTTTCAAAAACAATGTTGGAATTATTAAAAATTATATATTTTGATTCTTAAAAATATGGAATCTTTTTTATAAATTTTAATCACATAATTTGTATATATCAACATAGAAATAATCACGTGGAAGGGATAACACTAAAGGGTTTTAATGTAAAAATATTCATATTTTTCCATGTTTTTATACCCATAATCAAATGTTAATTTGTTCTCAAGAACTATTTTGGATTAATTGATAATATTATTTTCCAATTTATCTTTTCAAAAAAATTAAAAATCATTTTATCCTTATAAATAAATTTGATGAAAAAAGACTTTTGAATTATAATCTGGTATTTTTCACTATTAATCCAAAAATAACGTATCTAATAAAAATACCAAACAATCACCTGATTTTAATTTTGACATTATAAAATAATAATTTTAGTTTATTTTATCAAATTAAATATGTCAATGTGTCAAAAAATATCTTCATCAATTGTCAAAAAGGTCCATAAAAGTAGTTCTTTTAAGAAAATAATATTTTTTAAAAACTAAGGACATTAAAAAAATTATATATTTCACCATCAATATGCTTTAGTTTTATAAAACCATTAGAATTTATTTGAAATTTCATTATCACTATTAATATTATTCTACTTAATTGAGAGATTATTATTATATCATTTAAGTAATTATAAAAATAAAAATAATTTCTATAGAAACATAGTGTTGCATGAAACTTATGAATTGTTGGTGTCACATGTTGAATATTACATGATGGTGTTGTGTTTAATGCATTCCAATTTGGTTTTACATGTTATGTACTCCAAGTCATTGTTATGTGTAATATACTCTATGTCTCATGCTAGCCTCTTTGTTCTTTGTAGAGAAATATAAATTTTATGTTGTGGGTAGTGGATGATTAACATGGTGTGGAAAATAATGAAATACAATGATAGTGAATTAATATAAAATTAATAAAAATAATGTAAAAAAATGAAAAATATTCCAAATGTGAAATAAATTCAAAAAACTAATAATTCAAAAAATCATGGGGAGTTACATTTTTCATTATATTTATACACTAAATTTAACAACTGCGTTAAAATGGTCACATATATGTAATTTTTTGATAGTATATTTTTGTTATGTTAAATTATTGTGGCTATTGATAAGAAAGATATCATGTTTATTATTCCATCCCATTAATTTTTGGGTTTTTATGTTGTCCCCTAATTTAATAAATTTGAACCACGTAGTTTTTTTTTCAATAACAATGTATTAATTTTTGTAAATTCAATTAATAAATATCCACATCATAAAATAAGATAAAACATTTATCTAAAAATTGTGTAGGGGTTATCATAATTGTTATCTAAAATAACACATTATGAGGTTCCAAGAGAATGATAAAATTGTAAAAAATATAATATATTTACGAGGAGAATAAATATATTTTCCGAATAATAATAGAGATAGATATACATCATGGTCACAAGAATGATAATGAAATGAAAAAAAATTGATAAAGGGAGAAGTGAGATCATCAGTTGATAAAAACTAAAGGTAAAAGTATAATTTTTTCCCAAATTTACTTTTAAAAAATTTTATGTATAGTATTACTATCATTATAGATAACATTAGAAAATATAATTACAATAATTCTTTATATTACTTATGAATAATCAAACATAATGGTAATTAAATGAAGAATTTCTAATGAAATATCATCCCTTATCTCACGAAATGAATATTAAATATGCATTTGTTTCATGATTTAAAAACTAAAAATAAATATCAATAGAACATTCGAACAAAAAATTATTGAAAACTCTATACATCAATCTCAATATATGTAGAAAAAATGGGTAGGACATGTTATAAAATATGTATTATTCCTCATTTGATAAAATAATACATTAATCTATAAAAAAGAACAATAGTACCCCAGATAAAAATAATAAATTCGATAAATAGTTAACCATGAGAATACCCAAAAATGTTTCAAACTGAATTGAAACGTTATGAAACTAAAATGTTTGATCATAATTTTTTTTCACGATAAATTTAACTATTCCCCTGATGAACTTACATTGGATTATATTGTTACACACCAAATGTGTGAATACCTTTAACATATTGGAGAATCCAAAAAACAATATATAATCATCTTTAGTGAATAACCATTATTGTTTTTGTCCAATGTGATGGATCATTTTCTAATATTGGATGACATAAATGTCAAGTCCAACGAAATATTTCCAACACATGTAGACCATTAAATCCTAAAACCTAGAAATGATTATTTTCACATAAAAAATACTATTAATATAAATATTTTATAATAAAAACTAACATTTCTTGGGATACTTCAATTGTTATGTTATTGATTGAATGAAATAATTTTTTGGAATAAAGTCCTCATGATGGGAAGACTATTAGTTGATCCCCTCGAGTGGTTATGCATTAATTGTCCCTTTATCTCTATTTAATAATGATTCAATGTCACATTTTAGAATATTGGAGGGATCATCTTGTGTTCTATATTATGAATGATTCATGTTCCATTCAGACTGAAGGATTCTATCATGTTCTTTTTGTTCATGTATGGATGAGAGAAGAAGGAATCTAGGGAAGTATATATTGTCCATAGTGATTATAAATTATAATTTAATCATACGCAATATAAAATGAAATTTTTTTATAGATTAAGAGTTTATAATAAATGATTTATTAAATGTATGGAATAAAAAACAATACAATAATTATTATCTAGCACCATTCCTTGTAATATAATTATTGTAATTATATTTTTATGTGTTCTATCTAGTGCCAAAATGAATATTATTTTTAAATGTAGATAAATTAATATTTATCACCACACACAATCATGATCTATTAATACTCCTAAAAATTTATCATATATTAAAATATATATTTTTTAGTAATTACAAATTATAATCTCAATATGAGGAATTAATAACTATTAAATATTAAATAAACAAAATAAATAATCAATTCATAATCTGCTCCATAATTATTTATTAATTATTTAAATAAATAGATAAATTATTGATAATTGAAAAAAATATTACATTGTGAATAATGAAAATCATTACATCCATATTGAAATTATTCAGCAGTAATGATAATAAATTTGTTTTTTAATAAATAAAATACATATGGAATAAATTTAGAATAATGGAAACACTTAGTGTAAAACCCTATAGGCTTCATTCTCATTAGTATTGTTATGATCATTTGGAATTATATAATTTTTATATAGAAATGGGTCTAGGAAACATGGAGAAATTTGTAAATTTCATAATGCTGACACCCACACATGACTAATTAATATGTAATATAATCGAATTGTCACAATATTTCCTCAATCTGGTAGCACACACATGTCACCAACAAATGCACTTGATATATATTTGTTAGACTATGAGAAATAATGTGTTGTTACTCCATATACATAGAATGTTTTACAATATTTCCATTTCAATAAAAGGGATATGTTATAAATATCCATTAATATGAAGGTTACTAACCAATCATCAACTTAATAATTAATAACATGTCATTTTTCACTAACTCAATATAACATTTATTCAATGAAAAACTAGTATCAATGTTTTTTATACATCAATATATATGAGTCATGATCAGAATTTATTATATTATTATATTCTAACTACCATTACACACAAATCATAAAGTCTTATTTTATAACACATAATAATGTGAAGTTACTATATGTGAATTTATACTCATAATTTAACTCTGTGAATACTACCCTATGAAAACATCGTGAGAACATGTTTCATATAATTATGAGTACTCACGTGGGAATATTAACATTTAATTCATCCAATAATAGTGTGTGATGTGATAGTAGAAATATATTTATTATTATTTTCGTGAATGTTTATGGTTCTCATCATAATGTGGCACTTCAATGTCCTTATCAATGTTATTGATACTATTAAAATTTATTACATTTAATTCATGATGAATAATGAATGAAATATAATATGATTAAAATTAAATCATCAAATATACTTTATCTCAAATTAGCGACTATTGGTACTGGAACCAAAACTGTAGCACACTCAATCTTTTACATGAGCCAATTTCGTTTAACTTTTTGTCCATTAGAACATACATGAGGTTTATGATTCTTCTATGTTAATGATGTATTCTTAGTAACGACTACATTTTCATTAATGGATATTCATCACACTACGGATTCACATATTTTATGATTATCCATCATGAAATAACACATGTAATGTTTATGATCTGTCTTCTTTTGTGATCTTTGATCCTTTTCAAGTGCCACCATAGAAATATTATAAAAATTCAATGATATAATATATTAACTATTTGGTGCAACATCATGTTTCTTGATGAACATTAATATTGATAAATTATTCTATATATACCGTAGACGAAATAATCTACATAGACTATTAGATAATATTTTTGATCACAATTCTCATTGAGCTACTCCATCTCTCATCCCCTCCATTGTGAGATAATATTTATCCCTATTTTGATTTAAATTACTATTTATATATTTCATAAATAGAATTTGAATATCATATAATATCAGGTAATTCGTATCTTTTATTCACATGGAAGATATAAATTGCATTCCTTATGTATATAGGGATAGTCATGAAAGTCCTCCAATGATGTCCACCTAGGTTAGCTTTATATATTCCTACCACATTAATGTTATAGGTGACATATAGCCTAGTACATAGTAAATCATACATGTATGTCTGAAATTATAAGGTGTATTAATTAAATTCCATCCTCTTCTATAACATATGTTTTTAGGTCAAAATTTCATCTAAAGATGAATTCCTTGTGACATTGAAAAAAACCCTCTTGGATTGTTCAATATTGAATCTCCTTGATATCTTCTCAATATAAAAACCTTGACTGAGACTGGAAAACCTCTTTAATCTATCATGACACATATTTATCTCGTAAATATATAAATCCTAACTTCTATTATCTAAGGGGAAGTTATAATTTAATCATATTGTAATACAGTAAAATATTAGTATTTTAGTTTCAAAAATTATTATGTCACCAATATTAACTATTATTAAAATAATCACTCTCCAACAAAAAGGTTTCAAGATATGCGATTCAAATTAATTATTTATTAAAAAAAATAAATTTCTTATTTATAAAACTAAATATACCATGATATTGTCTCAATAATTATTTAATTAATTACTATGATTTATTTTTTTAAAAATTATCCTTTAGAGTTCAAAACACTTCAGGTTTAATCTTATAGATAACATCATGTAAGGTTCTAATTGCGTATGTTTTTTTAGAAATCCATTTTAAAAATACTTTAGTAATATAAATCCATAATTTAATGTATAATTCAAATTTATTTTATCATTTAAATTAATCAAATTATTTCATCATAGTATGTGCCATGAAGTAGTTGTAACTCCTTTACAACCTATCATACCTTATAATTATCAAAAAATTCATCTCTTCCTGGTTTCTTAATTAATAACCATTTACATAAAATGGTATTTATAAAAAATTATTGATATATGAATATATGGACTTTGATTCCCAATGTGGAATCCATTTCAAATTTCATAGCTTCTTTCAAACTAGAAACATTTGGTCCCCTTACTACATCCATTTTGGTTACAGAATCATTACTATAAACAAATAATGGTTTACAATTCTGAATTGATTGAATATCATATATTTTAATTTATCTCCCATTTTGTGTGCTCCTACAAAAAAATATTTTCCATGGATTAATTTTATCCATGTAGAATTAGAGTAATTATTTATATTCCAATTCTATTGTACATTGATCCTAGAAATCATAAACTCTATCTTTCTCCCACAACCACTGTTATGGAGTATTTCCCTATCAATGAATATGATCTGTCTTCTATGGTTACCATTTTTTGAGGGGTGTATATTTAATATCCTATTATTTCCATAGTTTATCAAATAAAGGGACAATTGTTTCCTTACACTGAAATATGAATACTTTATTATGACTCAACAGACTCTTAAACACTAATAAAATTTGACTTAGACAATTGATACATCTTTACCCAAAATAATTTCTTTTGGAATAATATCTCACACCGTAATTGGAAATCAGTTCATTATATATTTATTTTTTATTCAATGTGTATTTAAAATATAATAATGGAGGAATGACATGTCACATCATTGATATGACTATGTAAAAATTGGTGTGGTACCTCTTTTCACATACATCGGATTATTATTTTTTATAATGAGGTGTGATTTGGGATAGAATACCAAACTCCTAAAAATAATAAATAATTATTTGGTTAAGAATATCTACAACATATTATTAGGACAGTTTCTTAGTATGCATATAAATAGGGTACTCTAAATAATTCTTTTATTCCTGAAATCTATAAAAGAAATCAATCTAATAATACATTATGTAGACCGATAAAAATCTATATAAATCATTTGAAAATTTAATAATATTAGTGTACAAAACCCTATCATCTACTGGATACGATATAAACACATCGATATAAGTCAATTCAAGAATATATTAATCCCTTTATCCTTTTCAACTAAATAGGGTTTGGTTTTTTTCTTTATAAACATGCATGAAACAATCATGTTGTTTTAGATCAATCTATAGTAAATATGCATCATGTATTAATTTTTTTTTTTATTTCATTTAAATAATAAATCTATGAAGAAATATTTTGGTGAGTTATAATTCATGCGGGTTAGTTCGGTTATTTATTCCTATAACGTCATTTATAAATTACAACATGTATAAAAAATTATTTTTTAAACTTATCAAAATATCTAATTTATTTATAAATAAAAAAATAAATCCAAAAATTAAAATTAAATCCAATGATATCTTGTATGGATACATAAATAATGACATTGATAACTATACACATATAATAAAAAACATATAAAACATTGATAATTCTAGTTGAAAAAATAAGGTGGAAATCTCCAATAACCATAATTATAATCTTGGCTCTATTGGCTGCTCTTATATCTACCTCTCGTTGGATACTCTAACATAATATATGTGGTTCTAGTATTTCAATATATATTTTTGGACAACATTCTATATCAATAACCCAATTTTTAAAAATAGACTGATTTTACTCTACAAAAATGCACATAATGCATCTTCTTTCTTATATTCCTAGGTGAGAACATTCTTCCAGAGGCCCTCTATTAAACATTTAGAAGAGATTGAATCATATTACATTGGTTTGTAAATGATATTTATCTTATTATAATAGAATTTTGTGAATGATTTATTCTTGAGATATTTTCATGCAATATCATATAATTCACTACATGGAAAAAAGTTTTTTTCAAATTCATATCGTAATGTACATAGAGAAGAAATGTACGATGGTCAAGAAGAGAATAAAATATCATGTTAATATTGATATTCATGATAATGATGGATAAATGTTTACTATTTTATTCTCGAATGTTATATATTTAAATTTCTCTAAGATATTTTAAAAATAAAACCACTACATTATCTATATAGCCATTGATATTATATATTGGAGTCCTAACTGGAAAAGCTTCTCAAAGAATATTCCGAAATATTTACATGAATGTCTCAAAATGATTGATTATTTCTTTCTCATGATATAATCCACAATGACACTATAGTATACTATAAGAATACCTAACATGATGTGACATTATGAGTTTAGTAGACATGTATAAAGACATTGGAAACTGAAAATTGACTACATAACTCATCTGTTTAACTTAGATAGAAAACTCTTCACCACTAAAATCCTTTGAATATAGAATAAGCAGTGAGGATTCTATAATTTATGATTTCCATTCATGGTGAAACACCACCTATATAAGTCTAGTCTACTCCTTGATGATACATATTGTATTTTTATGGTCGTTATAAAAAATTGATCAATGGGTTAATATGTTTTTTAACCTTCCATTATTCAACAATAATAAATTATAAAAATTATTGTACTTCAAATTATTATTATTTATACAATACATAATTATTTTAATTTATTATGTGTCCCACTATTTTAACATGTCTCGAAATCCCACACCATTATAAATAAAATGTGTTGTTTCATAGACATTCTTTTATAAGGGATATGTATTCATCATCCCATAACCCATGTGTATAATAATTATATAATTAAATGGTATTTTGGTAGGAATGTATCTTCCAAAAATAAACTTGTAGATCCTTGATAATTTTTTTAAACTCCTCAATCAATAAATCATGACCTGTTTTTCGTTAACATTTTCCTTTATGTAACGAAGGAACTAAAATGGGGGTAATTCCCTTGATATAAATTGGTTTACACATCTGAAATCCTTGATATTAACTCCATGAAACGAATGTCAACCAATTTTTTTTCTTATACATTGTTATAATTTCTACATTCGTTACCAGGTAAGAGAAGGCTAGTTAAAATTTAAAATTATGTTTAGGGTTTTTCAGTTATAATATATAAAATATTAAATTTTTATCATATACAGGAATAATATATATCATGTGTATTATAACTATGTTCTTAACCATTTTCTGATAAATAATTTATTTATAAAATATTTGTTTATGTTCCATTATTTGATATTAGATTATTTATTTATGAGATCCAGATATTTCAAACATAAAATATATAATACATAAATAAATAAATAATTACTTAAATATTGATCCAATCATTATATTTTATAAATATTTATTTCTTGAGGAGACAAAAAATTAATAAACGAACCTTAGAGAAAACTCTTTGTACTGGCCTTCAAACAACATGAAATATTAAAACTGTATACATGTGTATCACCTATGTGGGATTCCTCTAAATTCCATCTAGAACTGTATTGTTTTTCTTTTGGATACATATTTTATTAATGAAGATTATAAATCAATTTTAGGTGATATAACCTAATGGTGTTCTTTGGGGGAATTATGTAAATAAACTTCAATACACATGTAGATCATAATAAAAGGGAGAGGGATTTCACATAGATCATTATTTTTAATGTATTAAAAAATAAATTCACCTCACATGAGAAAAATAAAATAAAATTAAAAAAACACCTAAAAAGGTATTGTCAAAGCTCATTATTGGTAATACATGTTCAATGATTATGAAAAATTGCATATTATAGATTTTTTTATTTAATTAATTATTGTTATAATTTAATTTATTGTATCATCTAATTAAATCACAACATCTAATTGACCATCAATAGAATGTTTTTGATACTCATATTAAAATAATTGATAGAAAGAAAAATTTTATAAAATATAATTATAGGTCGTTACTATAAATTAATAATCCCCTTATAAATTATTCATAACATTTTTTACAAATTCAAAAACATCATTTGATAAAAGTGTAATTTGTTTTAAATTTTATAAATAAATAATTTAATTTAGATAATTTATTCCTTATTTTGGAGATTATAAAGTGTTTACTTATGAGATACAATATATTCTCTACATTTTCCTCTAATCTAGAATAAATTATTGGGGCCTCAACACATATCTTGGATAGATTAAACATCCAGAAGTGTCTAACTATAATTCATTTTTATTGATTGATATGAATCTATATAAAACTCAAATTTACACAACATGTTCAATTATTTTCTACATGTTCTGATTCTCATGTGATTATGAGTCAATGTGTCCCATTGAAAACCAATTTTTATATGGAATATTATTTAGTTACTTTTAGTGTTCACTCAACACACACCATGGGTTTCATTAATTAACATGGTTATCAATATCACACTATTTGAAACCATTTATTTTATTAGATAAATAGATGAAATATTTAAAATAATTTTCTAGTTTGATCCTATCTATAAAGAATTTTATAATATATTTTAATCATATAAAATAATCTTAGCTTCTCATGTATCCCATGACACATCTAGACTTAGTGAACAATGTTGCATGACATGTGTTCTGACTATAGGTGATGTAACCCAATATAAAATTTCGAAATATAATAACCACCAATGGGAATATATATTCTTTCTCCATTTATACATAGGCTAATGGACAATATGAATCATTAATGATAAAAAAATTCCTCAAAAATCATGATTAATAAATTATTTATTAAGGAATTAATTTTTTGGAAATGGAATATTTAACCAATGTATGTCATAATCGATTAAGAATCAAATGCTTAATTATATGATTAAACAAAACCAGTTTGGAAACTATTGATTTCTCTAAAATTAGAAATTGTGCCACTATTGGTGAATAACCATTATATTTTTTACGGACTAAATGGACCATTCACTAATTGAAAAAATGATACCTCATCTCTAAAGAATTTATTCCATCAAATATTGACATAAAAATCCTATAACACATAGTGGTTTTCCCAAGATAAAAATATAATTAATTTAAATTGATTTAATGAAATAATACAACATCATAATAACATTATTTTATGAAGATGGTGATCATTTTAAGACATATTTTAATTGTCACTTTTTTAGGGAGAACCCAGTAGATAACCCCACAATTTGTGATCCACAGATATTCCATTGTTCTCTGAGTAACAATGATGTAATTTTGTTTAATAAAAATGTGGATCAATCATTTTTTGTTATTATTCATGATCTATTCATGTTAATTAATGTGTAATTAAATCTCTATTATTATTATTGTTGTTCTTAATAGGTCATGATAATGAATAATCTTAAGAAGAATGTATTATGCACAATGTAACTTAATTCTTGATTTATTATACCGAATATACATTACAATCAATAGACCATGTTAGGAATAATGTCAGTATACTATTTTATTACTAAACAAACCTTGAATGACATAATACATCATATCTAACTCCATTCCATTAAATAATTATATTATAATAATTATTTTATGGCATTACTTATATGATGAAATGTTTAATATTATTTTAGTAACTTGTGGAATAATATTTATCATAGAACATGATCTTAGTCTACACATCATACTCATAATTTATCAAATATCTGAATTAATATTTATTAATAAATAAATATTAAATTTATGTAATGGTGAATAAAATATTCAATAAGTAGAATAAATTTTCCATTTAATGTATTGGGAATATATTTTCTTACTATTCAAATAATTAGAGAAATTATTCATTAATTTATATGTCATTACTATTCACCTTGAGGATATTAGAATATAAAAAAACAAGAATAATATTATTCCCTTGTATTGAGAATAATTTTTTAAAACTAATTATATATGAAATGATTTTGATTTAGATCAACATTAAAATTTATTCTGTGACCCTATAAGATTCATTCTCATTATAATTATATGTTCTTGAAAAAGTATACTATTTGTGTTTAGAAATGATTCAAAGAACCCACAAGATAGATTTTAATGATTCAATACTAATAACCACACCTGAAGACACGTTTTTAATATAAAATGTTTTAACTTTTTTTCAAAATGTTTGTTTCCCACATGCGTCACCAAACTAGCTGTATGATAAATCATTCATTAACAATCTAAAATAATATATTCATTACTCTATTGAAATAGAATTTAATGGTATTCTTATTTTAACATATATGGTTTGATATAAAAATTTTCATTAATATGTTCAGTAAAAGCCGTTTTTTATCTTACTAATTAATATCATTTCAATTGTTAAATACCTACAATAACCTACATATTTAGAATAGATTCAATCACAGTTTTGGTCAGTTCATCATACTATTTATGACGTGGAATGAATTAATGATAATAAAATATTCCATATACTATTACATATGCTCACATATATGAATATATGATGACATAGAATCCTGTAGAATTCATACAGGTTGGTATAATATCATTATATCCCATACTGGAGATTACCTTGTGTGAAATTCCCTAGATGAATTCACATAATCTTGCGACTATAAAACCTTGACAATAAATATTCTATGTGCCCCATCACATTTTTTTATCTAACCATAGAACTATATCTTAGAATGATGTTATGTAATTTTATCATTTTCATTATAGTAGTATGCAACAATCATATTTTCAAGGTGACAAGTACTCAATGTCATTATTATATTAAAAACTCGAAGATCAAGGAAAAATATTTAATAATATTAATATAAAAATATTTTGATATAGATGTAATCTAATGTATATAAATTTTATTCAAAACCACCCAATTCAAAAAAAATTCCAAAAAACAAGCTAATCATTTCACAAAATTAGATGAATCATAATAAAACTTTAATGAAAAATTAGATTCTTCCATAAATTAAAATTTTAACACCATACCTAATATATTACATAAATCAAAAAACTATTCAATAAAAAAATTAAAAAATTTCATAAAATATTTATTCACAATCATGGTTACCAATACTATCCAATTGACATTATCGATGTTAATCATATCTTTATCCCATATAAAAATTATTATCTTAACATTATGATTGTATAATTATAAATATGTCACTCAATATTGTTGTTTATAAGAAATATACACATATAAATAAACAAATATTTTATTTTGACTATATTATTATACATATGTATCGAAATAAATGAGGAAAAACTTTTATATAACAATAAATTTATGTTTAATAATTATTTTTAGAATAATATCAATGAAATAAATATAAAACAAAACTATGAAATTCAATTCCTAAAAACATTAATCTCTAAACATAAATGATTTGAATACTAAAACCCTATAAATGGTCTCAGATTTATACCTTGGATTGTTGAATTTACCTTAATAATACCCTACTTCCTCACAGTAAAGTCATTGACCTATAAATGGTACCTTAGGATGCACATTATTTGTCACTATTTATCACTTCATCTTTCCTCACAAATAGGATTCGATATTACCATAAATTTTATACATTAAAAAATCCCTTCCATTGACACATTTCCCTAGGTTATTCATCCAAAATTATCAACATGATGACAGTTCAATCATTATTTCCCTATGGTATTTTTAAAACAAATATTTAACTTATTGAGTTCATTCTAAAACTCACCTATTTTTATATTTTTGACTATATATTTTAATATATTATTAAGAAAAATCACATTATTCTTATTTCAATCTAAATTTTAAATAGGTATCTCTAGAGGGAAATCAATTGATAAACAATCACAACTAGTGTTGACATGATTCTTTATTGTTAAACCATTGACTTAAACCAAAGAATCACTATGTGAGAAAAAATAATAATAGTAAAAAATCATATAATCATGAAAAATCATTCATTTTATGACTAAATCATGACAATAAATTTTATAAATATTAAACATTATGTTAAACTGAGGTTGTCAATGGTCATTATCTTTTAAAATAATTTATAATAATTTACAAATAAAATTTGAATTAAACCAATCATATAAAAAATGATGCCTTTATAGTTGTTCAACCATATGATGATTCAACATTTCATAATGATGACTTTGTTAATTCCAAATCGACCAAATTCAAATTTATTACCCATAGGGGAGTTAGTTCCTTAGCCAAATATTGTTTCATGTTCCCAAAAAATGTTCTTAATTTGTAGTAAAACCACAGAATCTCCAAATAATAAAAACATCATAATGTTATCCAATAAATATAATTATCTCTTCTATTTTTTAAACTCATATCATAATCAATAAAACTAATTTAACTACTAAATGTTACCTAATAAGGGGACATAATCATGACGTACATAAATATTATGTAATTTCAGATACATTTTCAATATGTAACTCATTTATAATCACCCTATATCTATTATGAATTTTCATATTTGAGGAATAGATATATAAAAAACCAATTTCCAATATTTTTTTATAATTATTCTAATCATTTCAAATATAATAATAAACATATTAAATAAACTGTAATTAAGGTCCTTTTCATAACCTAGGAATAACAGGAACATAAGAAATTGGGATCATTAATTATCAGAAATGGATTACATCAGATATATAAATAAAGGATAATAAATGATTTTTATGATAAGATAATATGTTTATAATATAATAATTTAATACAAAATCAATAAAAAATCATTAATCATGATGATTTTCATAAATAATATTCATAATAAAAGAAAAAAAGTCATTAAATTTTGAAATAATTCATGATAAATCATTATCCATTAGAGAATATCTTATACCATGAAATGTGGCACAATCTGGGTAATATATCATTGTGAACCATTATAAATAGGTAGTGGTTAACTCATTAATATAATGACATAAAATTATGTCCTCATATAAACATACAGACATTAAACATATTCTATGTAAATAATTATGAATTTAATACTTGAGAAATGTATACAGTTGTGGACATGAAATCAAGATCACACATAACATAGTTATATGACGAGTTATATATATTTAACTAATAAAATAGTGGTTTATAGAGGACTCACCCATAACATTACCATAAAAATAATGTTTCGATAATATCAAAGAATCACTCATTATTTCATTACAGAATGACCCTGGATAAGGAAATAGGAATCCATAGGACTTCATCTTAACATAGTTAACCCATAGGAACATAATAGGATTCAATGAATCATCAATTAAACCTCATCATCAATATACATAAATAGAAGATAATTTGGTGGTGTCATTATATGTTATATTTAGTGAATAATATGTAATATCCATGGATGTTATCAGAGGTGACATATTGCATTAAAAGGCAACAAGAATAGTTTTTAAGGAAACAACACTTTTCATATCGAAACAACATTTTTAGAATACAATAAAGTGACAAAATATTATGAAAAATATTTCCATTTAAATAAAAGTTATATTTTTGTAAAGGAACGATTACATAAGATATTGTTAATGATGGTGGTCAATACTATTCAAGAACATATACATTTAAATAATTATTTTGTTTTGGGAATATCTAAATTAATCTCATACAGAAAAAATTAATTTCTTTTAAAAAATTAGATATAATGTAAATAGTTCCAAAAAATTAAATTATTTGATCAATTTTTAGTATTCAAAAAGTTATTTAATTATTTTTTAAGAATATTTGGACATGTAGGAAAAGTAATCCTGTCCAATAAGGAAATAAAGTATTTTTTTCTAAAAAAATCATGGTAACTTTTCAATGAAATAGATAAAAAGTTTACAAATACATGAAATTATAGAAATTATAATAGCTTCATAAAATATATCATGTTTATATGATAACTATAATATAATTTACATAATAGGAAATTTAATATAAATATTACTGAATAACAAATATATTTTAACATAAATCAGTAACAACATTTGTAATCACTAACCCAAAATCATAAGAAATGAAGAACCACTGACGGATATATAAATCCCAATATTTTTCATGTGATGCATAATAAATTAAATTCATTGTAATTATATCTAACACAATGTTGAATAAATTTCTGAATATTACTTATGTCTTATTAGATTAAATGTTAGATGAGACCTATTACCTTATGTCTCATCTTGCTTCACACATGTTGAAATATAAAAAATAAAAAATATAGACATACTCTAAATGTAATGAAAATCTATATTAATAAATAAAAAACTAATTATATTTCATTAAAACATTCTAACTTTCCGTTATTTAATAATATATTCATTAAATTTAATATTCTAGTTAAAACTGATCTATATTAAAAAAAATTAGTTTAATGGTTATAGTACATGCACCATGGTCATGGTTTTATCATATCTAGAATCTTAGTATTGAATCAATTTTAATATTTATTGAGTATGTTGTTTTTTATAACCAATTTTATAAATAGGTGATGAAAAATAAATTAAATCACTTCATGGAGACAGTACTCTATACACCCACATGTGTTATGTTTTTTATTTTTAAATGGTTTAATTAAATAAAGGTAACTAATAATTCACGATTAAATAGTATATATTATATCATAAATAAAAAATATATTCATTAGATCAATTCTAATTATTAACCATGTTATCATGATATGAATAACAGATCACACTTGATCATGGAGGTGTTTTTATATACCTACAAATGAGTTACATTTTCATTTTCCAGAGTATTGGATAGTTGTAAGTTAGATAAAGCATAATAATTATATAATAATATTTATTTATAAAATGATATATAGAATCATTAAATACATAATGGTAAAAAATAATGAGTGATGATAAACTTAAAAGGATCACACTGTTACATGGAGGTGTTGGTTCATAGGTAAGTAGGAGTAATAGATTCACTCTCCATTTTGTGGAAACAATGTGGAAATGTATATAATAAATTACCAATAACATATATATATATATATTTATAATATTAGATTATTTATTTTATTATTAATATAATATATTCATAAAATTTAGAAGATGGAATTTACTGTGAAATAGTCATATAAGATAATGTCCACATATTTTTGGGAAAACATTTTATTAAAACATAAGACTTATTTGGATAGTCATAGTTTAAGACCATGATATCAATAAATAAGGGGAGAAATATATTAATGTATTATGGAATATCAGGACTGATATATAAGGAATAATGTTTTTGAATAACGGAGGAGAAGAGTTTCCTTTAATATATGAAGAGATGAGACACATGGAATTACATACAATATGTGAATTTAATTATTGTATCTATCATGTATAATAGTTCTATATAGAGAATAATTTCAATAAAATTTTCATAATTTTTAAATATAGTCAATGAATTTAAATTTTTATTTGTGATGGTGTCATTTTGAACTTCATTATTACATTTATCGACATTGTTTTCTCAATTTAACCTTAACAACAATAGAATTTTTTTTACCCTTTAAAGGTAATAAATTTACTTATTTGATAATTTCTAGTTGAATCATGGTTGATAGATGAAATATTATACCATTAATAATTAATCAGGACATATATCATTATTTTTTATTTTAATATCATTTAATAAAATATAATTTAACATAAATTTAAATTAAAAATATTATTGGGTATATTATTTTAATTTAACATTGAATACATCATGATATAAATTGAATTTGAATATAGACATATTATCCATCATATATTAATTATACTAACCTATTAATTTCATGGAATACAACAGTTCATCCAAGCCATATTAATTTTTTTTATAATTAAATTGAATTACCTTACTCCATGAAGGATAACTATATAGATGTGGCCTATTTTAATGTAATTTTAGAAAAAATTAAAATTTAGAATAAGATAATACCATAAAAATAATTAATTTATTTCCAATATATATTATCATATTCATTCATAACAAAATAATTGTCACAATTAAAACATATTATAATGTCCTCTAAACCTTCACTCTCAACCATGGACAATTAGGGTTAGTTATGAGACCTCAAGTGCACCTCCCCATATGCTATTTGCTGGAATCTAGTAGCGGGGTTCTAAAATATATATTTAGGAGTATATATCCCCAATTATGATGTGTCATAGTACTATAAACAATTAAAAAAAGAAATAAAATCAATGTATGGATGTTGTATAGGACATTAATAGAAGACACCAGAATAATATACTATATTATAATTGAATAATTTAATTTCATGTTGGAATATAACAAAATGTCTTGCTAGATATAATACATTTACATGTATTGAAAAATCAAATTATGAATCAAATTTCCCATTTCGCAAACGCCACATCGATCCCACCAAAATACTCATGCACATTTGTTAATAAATAACCAATTGTATGGTCAATTTCCCTTGTATAAACATCCATCCACATAAACCACTCAGGTAATGAACATCTACCCAAAAAGTGTGTGAGTATAAATCCGTACGTCATAACCACTATATCTAAAATAACTAAACATATATGAAGTATATAAACCCTGGATAAACCTTGGGATTTAATTAATTAAACAGTAAAAAAATCACCCCCCTTCATCTTCGTTCCCAAGTATCATTGAGCATGTTTTAAAAGTATTCCATCCAAAACCCCAATACTAAGGAAAAATTAACTTACATCGGTGCCATGAATTATTATATCAATCCATGTTTTATTACTATGATAACCACCAGTTTATATGCATGGTATAGTCACAAAAATCAAGGTTGAATCCCTATAAGAAGAACAATATCTTGTTCTAATCACTATAAGCATAATAAAATGGGAATAGGGAATTAATTTCCTCTATAAGAATCATAGCATGGTATTCATCCACGATCATGGAATATCATCATTACAACATATATGTTTTAATGATCATTGGAAGAAACCCGGTATATATGGATTTCTCCATGGTACACAAGTCCTATCATAAAACAAGGATATCATAATACCACTTCATATATGTCTATGTTTATTTTGAAAATTATCATTTATCATGAGTTTACCTTTTCCAATATTAATAGTAATTGATTAAAAAATATATCAATAAGAAATTCACCAAAACCTATGGATTATATATCAATATAAACGCTAAGGCCTCATATTATTCGAATCGCAATATAATCCATTAGGGTATTCAATTATGTTTATAGTTTTCTCACCCAATGGGTAGTCATAAGCCAGGTCAGAGCCATGTGAAACCAAAGGGTTTCAAAAATTAATTCCCCTCATTTTAATAATTTATTAGGGAACACACCATGATGTTGTAATCACAATATTCCATAAACATTGGAATTATCAAACCACATGGTTAATATTAAATCCCCCTTCTTTAACTGAATATGTAAACACAATTCTAATTTAAAAATCTAAAGAGGTAGATGATTCTAATGAACACTATGTGGAACGTAGATAAAAATGATCAATATCATAACCAACATTGAAAACAGTCAGCGGATTACACCTCAATGGATTAGAGAAGGGGGAGATAAAGGAAAACCTAAAAGAAATACATAATGTGGTTTTCTCACACAAATGGGACATTCTAAAGGGATTTGGGCACACCAAAATTTACTATGGTGTATCCCTATGTCGATAATAGAAGAGATGTAGGGAATATTAATGGAATTTAGTAGCATAACTAGTTTAAACATACAATGATGGTGAATAACAATAGGTGTAATCTTGTTAGAACTCTTATAAATATTTAAATGGGATTCCCCAAAACCGCAATCGCCTATGATTTATATAATTTAGAAACCTGAATAATTACTCGATGTTTTATCCATTTACATTGAATTTAAATGTTATATAGATTTTTTCTGATCATTTTCCATTTAAACAATTAGAATCTTCATTAATGCATCTGAACATACCAAGAAACCATAAAAAAATTATCCCTTCATATTTGGAATCTATTTATTCAATGAAGTGAAAAACTATAAACATTAAGAATTTTACCCTATAAAATATCATCATCACTAAAAAAAGTCTCAACCACCAAGGCTAAGAAAAAAAATCAAATAGCGATGTACATAGAAAAATTCAGGATTAAATATCATCCCTTATATATAACAGCTCAAACCTTTGAACATGCAAGTGTCATTGTGAGGTCATAGAAAAAATGTATGGGCACAATGTATTCATATCTGACTTCCTCTAATATGTCTCCTATACAACTCACCAATGATGACACTGCACTCATTCCAATGGTATAGTCCTACCCAAGCATCTTTCTCACTATGATAAAAAAACATGTATCAATGTCTTTCAATTTATGCATCAAAATAAATCTTATAATCTACTAATTATATCACATGGGAGGGGTGGGGATGATATATTCATTTTTGCGATGTGTGGAAGTTATTGTTAATGGATAAATAAAGCTATGGAATTCCAAAAATGGTAAGCCAATGGACCCACACTAGAGAGTTAATCAAATGAACTAAATAATACAGGATATAACTTTCCCTATTTAATTCTATGTCATTTTTAACATATTCTTCTACAATATTATACATTAGCCACACTAAAATATCTTTTATGTGCACTAGAGAAGTGCGAACTACTGGAGTGAGATTAAATTCCTGTGTCTTTAATCAGAACATATAGAATATCTATCAAATTGTAATGCTACAGTGTCCGGTAATCACACACTATAGAAACAAAAAACCATGAAATTAGCATACTCAAGTACTAATAAAGAACTATAGGTGAAGGGAAACTAATCTACACTAATTTTTTTATTTTTGGAAATTTGATGTATGAGTTAAATATAAATGATTCTTATATATGGATTAATTAACTTGGAGTGATACTGGGCACACCATGCATTAGATTGTGGTGAGGCTGATTCTTATTGATCTTAAATGACCTATTTATTTATTTCTTAAATTATCAAAATAATTTGGATATTATTTATCAGTTTTGATTACGTCTGTAGTCTTTTTTAATAAAATATCATCTCAAACTGGAAACACACACTTTGGATGATACTAGTAACATGATGTAATGGTTGGAAGTGATATCTATTCCTACATTTCATAAATGACATATGAAGTGTTTATCCAAATTATGATTATGGTCCAAAAATTTGTTTCTTAGTTTTCAGTGAGTGACACTTTTGGAACAAAACTGATGATTCTTAACTGATAATAGACACATTCATTCATTCAAGATACATTGTTTATCAGATTTAGGTTTGGATGTTTCCTACACATTCCAACATATACGGAACATTTTAATTTTACATCAAAAATAATATGAATGTGTTTTATTAGTTTCTAGTTGGTGGGAGGACATTTTTACTAAAATTGATGTTAATTTTAAATAAAAAGAATCACCTTGTGATATATCAATCACACAATGTGTCTAATTATAGTGAAACTAATTTATGGAGATCCCAAATGTCTTATATATAATATTTATAATTTATAAAAACAATATCAATTTTTTTACTCGGTTTTCAGAATGTCGCATGACTTTTTTTACTAATATGCCACTTTAAAATGGAAGCACACACGTTGACTCTTAGTGAGGACATCATTTCCCAGTTTGATGTTATTGCAACCCAACCATTTCATAATTTACCATTAAATAGTATTAAATATAAAAACATTATAGTATTACACAAAGTGGATCCCACGGTTTAGTGTTTTTGGAAAACTAGGACCATACTTAACAATTACAACATCGAGAAAAAAATTGTATTTTATTTATTCATCTATAGTATCATATTATAACTTATCCTCTCTTTAGTACATGTATTAACTAGATTATATACATCAAATGGGGTGATCTAGAAGCCCAGTAATGGGACAGATAAGAAGAATATAGCTTGGGTGAGCATAATCATAACATAGGGAAAATATCATGAACATAAGGGAAGCATAAATATAAGCCATTAAATTTGGGAATGCATAAAAAAGAAAAATTATGGATTAGTATTTAACTACCACACATACTTTTGAACAAAGATAGAGTCTTTTTCACACATAATTTCACATTTAATCATGAGATTCATCGCTTTACCCAATGCATTAGAGCGCTGTATATTTCCAGGCGCACCCGTCACATCATAATATTTTCATTATGATGCATGCCACATAAAAAGAATATCAATAGTGAACATAAATAACCAATTTAAAGGAATGTATTTCATCTCATATAAACTCATTCATAAATTTTATGTTCCCAAAAGAAATAGGGAATAACATACTTGATACAAAAACCATCAACCTTGAATTAGAGGTAAAATGTGAGTTTTTAAAAAAAGAGTTCTCTTGGAAAACCTTATGTTTGACAAAAAAATCAGTAGGAAAAATTTATATCCCACAAAAGTATATATTTTGAAGAAAAAAATATTTTTTTGGAGTGACCATACAAAATTTGGAGTGAATGAGGGAGAATCCGAAGAATGAATGTTGGGTTCGAGAATTTCCCCTCAGCTTATATCTGAATGGTTCCATCACTTTAATATCCTATATAATGAAATTATATTCATTAATTAGAAATTAGAGAACATTTTATACGTTAATAGGGGTAATATTGGTTTCATTCTTTTATTTTATGGGCCTTTCCATAAGTTATGGAGTTCAAAAACATTTCTCGGGAATGTTCGTTTTTATGGTTTCCTTGAGCATTTTACATGTATTCATTAATTTATGTTTTTGTAGAATATTGATAAACATACAAATCATATATTCCATGTTATTATGAAATATTCCAGACGTTAAAATGATCTAATAATGAATAACATTGTATTCCATGTGGATGAATCATTAGATAATAATTAAATGATGATTGTTTGAGTTAATTGAAGCGGTTTTTTGATCACAACGAACTTGTTTTGATTAATCATTTAGTAATTTGTACTCAAGTTAGTTCTCGAATATTAATTTTGATATAAAAAATATAAAATATTATGGTTCGACTAGAAAAATGGTTTCATGAACTGATCTGAAGGTAGAAATGAAAAAAGAAAACATGTCATTCTTGAAGGTGATAGATTAACACCTCATGAACAACATTTTCTTTTATAAAATAAAAAGAAGACGAGAAGGTGGTTGGATGATATAATATCTCATTAGTATCATAAAATTACAATATATGTATAATAATGGAGTTACCAAAACATTAGCGCAAAGATATGTTGTGAGATAATAAGAAAAGAACATGAAATCGAATGGAATTTAAAGGAAAAGAAGTAGAGAAATTTACTCTTGAATCCTCCTCTTGGGATCATCCTTAAGGGGAATATTCTGGGTCTTTTTATGGGAAAAAAAGTTCATTGACATGGGTAATGTGATAGGGAAGATGTTTAGACATAGTTTAGAGGCATAAATCTTGATAGGTGTGAGGAAATGAGGTTATGAGTGGTGGTATTTATAGTGGAGGGGAGATGGTGTTCTTATGGGGAATTATGTAAACAAACTACGATACACATGTACTTCATAATAAAAGGGAGTGGGATTTCACATAGATCATTATTTTTAATGTATTAAAAAATAAATTCACCTCACATGAGAAAAATAAAATAAAATTAAAAAACACCTAAAAAGGTATTGTCAACGCTCATTATTGGTAACACATGTTCAATGATTATGAAAAATTGCATATTGTAGATTTTTTTAATTAATTAATTATTGTTATAATTTAATTCAATGTATCATCTAATTAAATCACAACATCTAATTGACAATCAATAGAATCATTCTGATACTCATATTAAAATAATTGATAGAAAGAAAAATTATATAAAATATAATTATAGGTCGTTACTATAAATTAATAATCCCCTTATAAATTATTCCTAACATTTTTTACAAATTCAAAAACATCATTTGATAAAAGAGTAATTGGTTTTAAATTTTTTAAATAAATAATTTAATTTAGATAATTTATTCCTTATTTTGGAGATTATAAATTGTTTAATTATGATATACAATCTATTCTCTACATTTTCCTCTAATATAGAATAAATTATTGGGGCCGGAGCACATATCTTGGATAGATTAAACATCCAGAAGTGTCTAACTAAAATTCATTTTTATCTATTGACATGAATCTATATAAACCTCAAATTTACACAACATGTTCTATTATTTTCTACATGTTCTGATTCTCATGTGATTATGAGTCAACGTGTCCTGTTGAAAACCATTTTTTATAGGGAATATTATTTAGTTACTTGTAGTGTTCACTCAACACACACCATGGGTTTCATTAATTAACCAGGTTATCAATATCACGCTATTTGAAACCATTTATTTTATAAGATAAATAGTTGAAATATTTAAAATAATTTTCTAGTTTGATCCTATCTATTAAGAATTTTATAATATATTTTAATCATATAAAACAATATTAGCTTCGCATGTATCCCGTGACACATCTAGATTTAGTGAACAATGTTGCATGACATGTGTTCTGACTATAGGTGATGTAACCCAATATAAAATCTTGAAATATAATAACCACCAATGGGAATATATATTCGTTCTCTATTTATACACAGGCTAATGGACAATATGAATCATTAATGATAAAAAAAAACCTAAAAATCATGTTTAATAAATCATTTATTAAGGAATTAATTATTTGGAAGTGGAATATTTAACCAATCTATGTCATAATCGATCAAGAATCAAATGCTTAATTATATGTTTAAACACAACCAGTTTGGTAACTATTGATTTCTATGAAATTAGATATTGTGCCACAATTGGTGAATAACCATTATATTTTTTTCAGACAAAATGGACCATTCACTAATAGAAAAAATGATACCTTGTCACTAAAGAATTTATTCCATCAAAATTTGACATCAAATTCCTATAATACATAGTGGTTTTTCTCAAGATAAAAATATAATTAATTTAAATCGATTTAATGAAATAATACCACATCATAATAACATTATTTAATGAATATGGTGATCATTTTAATACATATTTTAATAGTCACTTTTTTTAGGGAGAACCCAGTAGATAACCCCTCAATTTGTGATCCACAGATATTCCATTGTTCTCTGAGTAACACTGATGTAATTTTGTTTAATAAAAATGTGGATCAATGATTTTTTGTTGTTATTCATGATCTATTCATGTTAATTAATGTGTAATTAAATCTCTATTATTATTGTTGTTGTTCTTAATAGGTTATGATAATGACGAATCTTGAGAAGAATGTACTATGCACAATGTTACTTAATTCTTGATTTACTATTATAAATATACATTACAATCAATAGACCATGTTAGGAATAATTTCATTATACTATTTTATTACTAAACAAACATTGAATGACATAATAAATCATATCAAACTCCATTACATTTAATAATTATTTTATAATAATTATTTTATGGCATTACTTATATAATGAAATGATTAATATTCTATTAGTAGCTTGTGGAATAATATTTATCATAGAACATGATCTTATTCTGCACATCATACTCATAATTTGTTAAATATATGAAATAATATTTATTAATAAATAAATATTCAATTTATATAATGGTGAATAAAATATTCAATAAGTAGAATAAATTTTCCATTTAATGTCTTGGGAATATATTTTCTTACTATTCAACTAATTAGAGAAATTATTCATTAATTTATATGTCATTACTATTAACCTTGAGGATATTATAATATAAAAAACAAGAATAATATTATTCCCTTGTATTGATAATAATTTTTTAAAACTAATTATATATTAAATGATTTTGATTTAGATCAACATTAAAATTTATTCTGTGACCCTATAAGATTCATTGTCATTATAATTATATGTTCTTGAAAAATTCCACTATTTGTGTTTAGAAATGAGGAAAAGAACCCACAAGATAGATTTTAATGATTCAATACTAATAACCACACCTGAAGACACGTTTTTAATATAAAATGTTTTAATTTTTTTTCAAAATTTATGTTTCCCACATGCATCACCAAACTAGGTGTGTGATAAATCATTCATTAATAATCTAAAAGAATCTATTCATCACTCTATTGAAATAAAATATAATGGTATTCTTATTTTAACATATATGGTTGGATATTCAAATTTTCATTAATATGTTCAGTACAAGCCGTTTTTTATCTTACTAATTAATATCATTTCAATTGATAAATACCTACAATACCCTACATATTTTGAATAGATTCAATCACAGTTTTGGTCAGTTCATCATACTATTTATGAAGTGGAATGAATTAATGATAAAAAAATATTCTATATACTACTACACATGCTCACATATAGTAATATATGATTTACATGGAATCATGTAGAATTCTTACATGTGGGTATAATATCATAATATCCCATACTAGAGATTACCTTGTGTGAAATTCCCTAGATTAATTCACATTAGCTTGCGACTATATAACCTTGACAATTAATATTCTATGTGCCCCATAAAATTTTTTTTATCCAACCATAGAAATATATCTTAGAATGATGTTATGAAATTTTATCATTTTCCTTATAGTAGTATGCAACATTAATATTTTAAAGGTGACAAGTACTCAATGTCATTATTATATTAAAATCTCGAAGATCAAGGAAACATATTTAATAATATTAATAAAAAAATGTTTTGATATAGATGTAATATAATGTATATGAATTTTATTCAAAAACACCAAATTCAAAAAATATTATTCCAAAAAACAAGCTAATCATTTCACAAAATTATATGAATCATAATAAAACTTTAATGAAAAATTAAATTATTCCATAAATTAAATTTTTAACACCATACCTAATATATTAAATATATCAAAAAACTATTCAATAAAAAAATAAAAAAATTTCGTAAAATATTTAATCACTATCATGGTAACCAATACTATCCAATTGACATTATCGATGATAATCATATCTTTATCCCATATAAAAATTATTATCTTAACATTATGATTGTATAATTATACATCTGTCACTCAATATTGTTGTTTATAAGAAATATACACATATAAATAAATAAATATTTTATTTCAACTATATTATTAAACATATGTATCGAAATTAGTGAGTAAAAACTTTTATATAACGATAAATTTATGTTTTATAGTTATTTTTACCAGAATATCAATGAAAAAAGTATAAAACATAACTATGAAATTCATTTCCTAAAAACATTAATCTCTCATCATAAATTATTTGAATACTAAAATCCTATAAATGGTCTTATATTTATCCCTTGGATTGTTGAATTTACCTTAATAATACCATATTTCCTCGCAGTAAAGGCATTGACCTGTAAATGGTACCTTAGGATGCACATTATTTGTCACTATTGATCACTTCATCTTGCCTCATAAATAGGATTTGATATTACCATAACTTTTATACATTAAAAAAATCCCTTCCATTGGAATATTTCCCTAGGTTATTCGTCCAAAATTATCAACATGATGACAGTTGAATCATTATTTCCCTATGGTATTTTTAAAACAAATATTGAACTTATTTAGATCATTCTAAAACTCACCTATTTTATGTTTTTGCCTATATATTTTAATATATTATTAAGAAAAATCACATTATTCTTATTTCAATATCACTTTTTAATAGGTATCTCCAGAGGAAAATCAATTGATAAACAATCACAACTAGTGTTGACATGATTCTTTATGGTTAAACCATTGACTGAAACCAAAAAATCACTGTGTGAGAAAAAATAATAATAGTAAAAAATCATATAATCATGAAAAATCATTCATTTTATGACTAAATCATGACAATAAATTTTATAAATATTAAACATTAGGTTAAACTGAGGTTTTCAATGGTCATTATCTTTTAAAATAATTTATAATAGTTTACAAATAAAAATTGAATTAACCCAATCATATAAAAATGATGTCTTTATAGTTGTTCAATCGTAGGAAGATTCATCATTTCATAATGATGACTTTATTAATTCCAAATCGACAACATTCAAATTTATTACCCATAGGGGAGTTAGTTCCTGTGCCAAATACTGTTTCATGTTCCCAAAAAATGTTATTACTTTATAGTAAAACCACAGAATCTCCAAATATTAAAAACATCATAATGTTATCCAATAAATATAATTATCTCTACTATTTTTTAAACTCATATCATAATCAATAAAAATTATTTAACTATTACAAGATACCAAATAAGGGGACATAAACATGACGTAGATAAATATTATGTAATTTCAGATTCATTTTCAATATGTAACTCATTTATAATCACCCTATATCTATTATGAATTTTCTTATTTGAGGACTAGATATACAAAAAACCAATATCCAATATTTTTTTATACTTATTATAAAAATTTCATATATAATAATACCCATATTAAGTAAACCATAATTAAGGTCTTTTTCATATCCTAGGAAAAACAGGAACATAAGAAATGGGGATCAATCAATTCTCAGAAAGGGTTTACATCGGATAGATAAATCAAGGATTTTAAATGATTTTTATGATAAGGGAAAATGTTTATAATATAATAATTTACTACAAAATCAATAAAAAATCATTATTCATGATTCTTTTCATAAATAATAATCATAATAAAAGAAAAAAAGTCATTAAATTTTGAAATAATTAATGATAAATCATTATCCATTAGAGAATATCTTATACCATGAAATATGGCACAATCTGGGGAATATATCATTGTGAACCATTATAAATAGGTAGTGGTTCACTCATTAATATAATGACATAAAATTATGTCCTCATATAAACATACAGACTTTAAAAATATTCTATGTAAATAATTATGAATTTAATACATGAGAAAGGTATACAGTTGTGGACATGAAAACAAGATCACACATAACATAGTTATATGACGAGTTATATATATTTAACTAATAAAATAGAGGTTTATAGAGGACTCACCCATAACATTACCATAAAAAATAATGTTTCGATAATATCAAAGAATCACCCATTATTTCATTACAGAATGACCCTGGTTAAAGAAATAATAATCCATAGGACTTCATCTTAACATAGTTAACCCATAGGAACATAATATGATTCATAGAATCATCCACTAAACCTCATCATCAATATAAATAAATAGAAGATAATTTAATGGTGTCATTAGATGATATATTTAGTAAAGAATATGTAATATCCATGGATGTTATCAGAGGTGACATATTGCATTAAAAGGCAACAAGAAGAGTTCTTAAGGAAACAATGCTTTTCATATCGAAACAACATATTTAGCAAACAATAAACTTACAAAATATTATGAAAAATATTTCCATTGAAATAAATGATATATTGTTGTAAAGGAATGACTACATAAGATATTTTAAATGATGGTGGTCAATACTATTCATGAAGATATACATTTATATAATTATTTTGTTTTAGGAATTTCAAAAATAATCTCATACAGAAAAAAATAATGTCTTTTAAAAAACTAGATATAATGTAAATAGTTCCTAAAAATTACATTATTTGATCAATTTTTAGTATTCAAAAAGTTATTTAATTATTTTTCAAGAGTATTTTGACATGTTGGAAAAGTAATCTTATCCAACAAGGAAATAAAGTATGTTTTTCTAAAAAAATCATGGAAACTTTTCAATGAAATAGATAAAAAGTTTACAAATACATGAAATTATAGAAATTATAATAGGTTCATAAAATATATCTTTTTTATATGATAAGTATAATATAATTTACATAATAGGAAATTTAATATAAATATTACTGAATAACAAATATATTTTATCATAAATTAGTAACAACATTTGTAATCACTAACCCAAAATCATAAGAAATGAATAACCACTTAGGGATATATAAATCCCAATAATTTTCATGTGATGCATAATAAATTAAATTCATTGTAATTATATCTAACATAATATTGAATAAATTTCTCAATATTACTTATGTCTAATTAGAATAAATGTTAGATGGGACCAATTACCTTATGTCTCGTCTTGCTCTAAACATGTTGAAATATAAAAAATAAAAATATAGACATACTCTAAATGTAATGAAAATCTATATTAATAAATAAAAAACTAATTATATTTCATTAAAAATTTCTAACTTTCTGTTATTTAATAATATATTCATTAAATTTAATATTATAGTTAAAACAGATCTATATTCAAAAAAATGTTATAGTTTAATGGTTATAGTACATGCACCATGGTCATGGATTTATCATATCTATAATATTAGTATTGAATCTATTTTTATATTTATTGATTGTGTTGTTTTTTATAACCAATTTTATAAATAGGTGATGAAAAATAAATTAAATCACTTCATGGAGACAGTACTCTATACACACATATGTGTTATGTTTTATATTTTTGAATGATGTAATTAAAGAAAGGTAACTAATAATTCAAGATTAAATAGTATATATTATATCATAAATAAAAAATATATTCATTAGATCAATTCTAATTATTAACCATGTTATCATGAAATGAATAAAAGATCAAACCGAATCATGGAGGTGTTTTTATATACCTTTAAATGAGTTAAATTTTCATTTTTCAGAGTATTGTATAGTTGTAAGTTAGATAAATCATAATAATTATAGAATAATATTTATTTCTAAAATTATATATAGAATTATTAAATACATAATGGTAAAAAATAATGAGTGATGATAATCTTAAAAGGATCACGGTGTTACATGGAGGGGTTGGTTCATAGGTAAGTATGAGTAATAGATTCACTCGCCATTTTGTGGAAACAATGTGGAAATGTATATTATAAATTACCAATAACATATATATATATATATTTATAATATTAGATTATTTATTTTATTATTCGTATAATATATTCATAAAATTTAGAAGATGAAATTAACTATGAAATAGTCATATAAGATAATGTCCACATATTTGTGGGAAAACATTTTATTAAAACATAAGACTTATTTGGATGGTCATAGTTTAAAACCATGATATCAATAACTAAGGGGAGAAATATATTAATGTATTATGGAATATCAAGAATGATATATAAGGAACAATGTTTCTGACTAACAGAGGAGAAGAGTTTCCTTTAATATTTGAGGAGAGGAGACACATGGAATTACATTCAATATTTGAATTTAATTATTGTATCTATCATTTATAATAGTTCTATATAGATAATAATTTTAATAAAATTTTCATAATTATTAAATATAGTCAATGAAATTAAATTTTTATTGGTGATGGTGTTATTTTGAACTTCATTATTACATTTATCGACATTGTTTCTTCAATTTTACCTTAACAACAATAGAATTTTTTTTACCATTTAAGGGTAATAAATTTACTTATTTGATAATATCTAGTTGAATCATGGTCGATAGATGAAATATCATAACATTAATAATTAATCAGGACATATATCATTATGTTTTTATTTTAATATCATTTAATAAAATATAATTTAACATAAATTTCAATTAAAAATATTATTGGGTATATTATTTTAATTTAACATTGAATACATCATGATATAAATTGAATTTGAATATAAACATATTATCCATAAATTATTAATTATACTGACCTATTAATTTCGTGGAATACAACAGTTCATCCAAGCCATATTAATTTTTTTATAATTAAATTGAATTACCTTACTCCATGAAGGATAACTATTTTTCTGTGGCCTATTTTAATGTTATTTTATATAAAATTAAAATTTAGCTTAAGATAATACCATAAAAATAATTAATTTATGTCCAATATATATTATCATAGTCATTTATAACAAAATCATTGTCACAATTAGAACATATTATAATGTCCTCTAATCCTTCACTCTCAAACATGGAAAATTAGGGTTAGGTATGAGACATATTGTCCACCTCCCCATATGCTATTTGCTGGAATCTAGTAGCAGGGTTCTAAAAGGTATATTTAGGAGTATATATCCCCCATTATGAAGTGTCATAGTATTATAAAAAACTATAAAAATAAATGAAATCAATGTATGGATGTTTTATATGACATCAATATAAGACAACAGAATAATATACTATATAATAATGGAATAATTTAATGTCATGTTGGAATATAACTAAATTTCTTACTAGATATAATACATTTACATGAATTGAAAAATAAAATTATGAATCAAATTTCCCATTTGCCAAACTCCACATCGATCCCACCAAAATACTCATGCACATCTGTTAATAAACAACCAATTGTATGGTCAATTTCCCTTGTATAAACATCCACCCACATAAACCACTCAGGTAATGAACATCTACCCAAAAAGTGTGTGAGTGTAAATCTGTATGTCATAACCACTGTGTCTAAAATAACTATACATATATGAAGTATATAAACCCTGGATAAACATTGGGATTTAATTAATTAAACAGTAAAAAAATTATCCCCCTTCATCTTCATTCCCAAGTATCATTGAGCATGTCTTAAAAGTATTCCATCCAAAACACCAAAACTATGGAAAAATTAACTTACATCGGTGAAATTAATGATTATATCAATCCTTGTTTTATTAATATGATAACCACCAGTTTATATGCATGGTATAGTCACAAAAATCAATGTTTAATCACTATAAGAAGAACAATATCTAGTTATAATCCCTATAAGCATAATAAAATGGGAATAGGGAAATAATTTCCTCTATAAGAATTATAGCATGGTATTCGGCCAAGATCATGGAATATCATCATTACAACATATAAGTTTTAATGATCATAGGAAAAAACCCGATATATATGGATTTCTCTATGGTACACAAGTCCTATCATAAAACAAGGATATCATAATAACACTTCATATATGTCTATGTTTATTATTAAAATTATCATTTATCATGAAATTACCTTTTCCAATATTAATAGTATTTGATTAAAAAATATATCAATAAGAAATTACCAAAACCAATGGATTATATATCAATATAAAATCTAAGGCCTCATATTATTCGAATCGCAATATAATCCATTAGGTTATTTAATTATGTTTATAGTTTTCCCACCCAATGGGTAGTCATAAGCAAGGTCAGCGCCATGTGAAACCAATGGGTTTTAAAAATTAATTCCCCTCATTTTAATAATTTTTTAGGTAACACACCATGATGTTGTAATCACAATATTCCATAAACATTGGAATTATCAAACCATATGGTTAATATTAAATCCCCCTTCTTTAACTGAATATGTAACCACAATTCTAATTTAAAAATCTAAAGAGGTATATGATTCTAATGAACACAATGTGGAACATAGATAAAAATGATCAATATCATAACCAACATTGAACACAGTCAGTGGATTACACCTCAATCTATTAGAGAAGGGGGAGAGAAAGGAAAACCTAAAAGAAAGACATAATGTGGTTTTCTCACACAAATGGGACATTCTGAAGGGATTTGGGCACACCCAAATTTACTATGGTGTATCCCTATGTCGATAATAGAAGAGATATAGTGAATATTAATGGAATTTATTAGAATAACTAGTTTATACATACAATGATGGTGAATAACAATAGGTGTAATCTTGTTAGAACTCTTATAAATATTTTAATTGGATTCCCCAAAACCGCAATTGCCTTTGATTTATGTAATTTAGAATCCTGAATAATTACTCTATGGTTTATCAATTTACATAGAAATTAAATGTTATATAGATTATTTCATAGCATTTTCCATTTGATCAATGAGAATGTTCATTAATGCATCTGAACATACCAAGAAACCATAAAAAAATTATCCCTTCATATTTGGAATCTATTTATTCAATGAAGTGAAAAACTATGAACATTATGAATTTTACCCTATAAAATATCATCATCACTAAAAAAATACTCAACCACCAAGGCTAAGAAAAAAATAAAATAGCGATGTACATAGAAAAATTCAGGATTAAATATCATCAACTACATATAACAGCTCAATCCTTTGAACAAACAAGTGTCATTGTGAGGTCATAGAGAAAATGTATGGGCATAATGTATTCATATATGACTTCCTCTACTAGGTCTCCTATAGAACGGACTAATGATTACACTGCACTCATTCCAATGGTATAGTCTTACCCAAATATCATTCTCACTATGATAAAAAACATGTATCAATGTCTTTCAATTTATGCATCAAAAAAAATCTTATAATCTACTAATTATATCACATGGGAAGGGTGGGGATGATATATTCATTTTTGTGATGTGTGGAACATGTTGTTAATGGATAAATAACGATGTGGAAATCCAAAAATGGTAAGCCAATGGACCCAAACATGAGAGTTAATCAAATGTAATAAATAATACAGGATATTACTTTCCCTATTAAATGCTATGTCATTTTTAACATATTCTACTAAAATATAATATATTATCCACACTAAAATATCTTTTATGTGCACTAGAGAAGTGCGAACTACTGCAGTGTGGTTAAATTACTGTGTCTTTAATCAGAACTTATAGAATCTCTATCAAATGGTAATGCTACAGTGTCCGTTAATCACTCACTATAGAAACAAAAAACCATGAAATTAGCATACTCAAGTACTAATAAAGAAATATTGGTGAAGGGAAAACAATCTACACTGATTTTATATTTTTGGAAATGTGATGTATGAGTTAAATATAAATGATACTTATATATGGATTAATGAACTTGGAGTGATACTGGTCACAACATGAATTAGATTGTGGTGAGGATGATTCTTATTGATCTTAAATGGCTTATTTATTTAATTTCTAAATTATCAAAACAATTTGGATATTATTTTTCAGTTTTGATTACGTCTGTAGTCTTTTTTAATAAAATAACATCTCAAACTGGAAACACACACTTTGGTTGATACTATTCACATAATGTATTGGTTGGAAGTGATATCTATTCCCACATGTCAAAAATGATATATGAAGTGTTTATCCAAATTATGTTGATGGTCCAAAAATTTGTTTCTTATTTTTCAGTGAGTGACACTTTTGGAACAAAAATGATGATTCTTAACTGATAATAGACACATTCAGTCATACAAGATACATTGTTTATCAGATTTAGGTTTGGATGTTTCCTACACATTCCAACATATATGGAACATTTTAATTCTACATCAAAAATAATATGAATGTGTTTTATTAGTTTTTAGTTGGTGTGAGGACATTTTTACTAAAATTGATGTTAATTTTAAATGAAAAGAAGCACCTGGTGATATATCAATCACACAATGTTTCTAATTATAGTGAAAATAATTTATGGACATCACAAATGTCATATATATAATTTTTTTAATTTAGAAAAACAATATGATTTTTTTTACTCGGTTTGCAGTATGTCGCATGACTTTTTTACTAATATGCCACTTTAAAATGGAAGCACACACGTTGACTCCTACTAAGGACATCATTTCCCAGTGTGATGTTATTGCAACCCAACCATTTCATAAATTACCAATAAATAGTATTAAATATAAAAAAACGTTATAGTGTTACACAATGTGGATCCAACAGTTTAGTGTTTTGGGAAAACTAGGACCATACATAACAATTACTACATCGGGCAAAACAATTTATTCTATTTATTCATCTATAGTATCATATTAGAACATATCCTCTCTTTAGTACATGTATTAACTATATTATATACATCAAATGGGGTGATCTAGAAGCACAGTAATGGGATAGATAAGAAGAATATAGCTTGGGTGAGCATAATCATAACATAGGTAAAAGATCATGAACCTAAGGGGAAGCATAAATATAAGCCATGAAATTTGGGAATGCATAAAAAAGAAAAATCATGGCTTAGTATTTAACTTCCACACATACTTTTGAACATATATAGAGACTTTTTCACACATAATTTCACATTTAATCATGAGATTCATCACTTTACCCAATGAATTAGAGCGTTGTATATTTCCAGGAGCTCCCGTCACATAGCTAGCATTTTGTTAACATATAATTTCACATTTAGTCATGAGATTCATCACTTTACCCAATGCATTGGAGCGCTGTATAATTCCTGGTGCACCCGCCACATTCAAACATTCATATTGGGCTATATAATTCTGGGCATACCCATCACATCATAACATTATCATTATCATGCTTTCCAAAAAGAACATATATCTATAATGAACATAACTAACCAATGGAATGGAATGGGTTTCATCTCATAATAACACATTCATAAATAATAGGTTCCCAAATGAAATAGGTAATAACATACTTCATACAAGAACCATCAACCATGAGTGAGTGGTAAATGGTGCGTTCATAAAAGAAGAGTTCTTTTTGAAAACATGTTGTTGGAGATAAACATCAGTAAAAAAACATGTATGACCCAGAAAAAGTATGATAATGATGAAAAATGATATTTTAGGAGTTTTCATAGAATATTTGGACTGAAAGATGGAGAACTCAAAGGTTGAATGTTGGGATCGAGAATTTCCCCATACCTTATATCGGAACACTTCATTCGCTTTAATGTATGGTATAATGACATTATATTAATTTATTAGATATTCAAAATCCATTTATACATGAATAGGGGTCATTTTAATTTTATTATGTTGTATTCTGGTCCTTATTATATGTTATAGAGTTCAAATGCATTGCTTGGGAATGTTCGTTTTTATGGTGTTCTTGAGCGTTTCACATGTATTCCAGAAATAATGTTCGTGTAAAATATGGATAAAAATACAGAACAAATAGTCCATTTTATTAATTATATTACATTAGTTAATTTGATCTTATAATGAATTAGATTTTATTCAATTTGGATGAATCCTTTGATAAAAACTAAATTATTATCGTCTGTGTTGATTTGGGCAGTTTTTTGACTACAACGAATATGTTTTGATTATTAATTTATTAATATGTACATAAGTTAGTACTAGAACATTAAATAGGACTTAATACACATAACATTTTCTATTTATACCATATAAATGGTTTCTCTACCAGATCTGAAGGAAGAAATAAGAAAATTTCATTTTCGAAGGTGACAGATTAACACCTCACAAACAATGTATTTGTTCAGAAAATAAAAGTAAGAGGAGAAGGGGGTTGGATGATATAATATCTCAATATTATCCTAAAATTATATTATATGTATAATACTAGAGATACCAAAACATTATAAAGATGGGAGGTTGGGAGAGAATAAAAAAATAAATTTAAATTGAAAATAATTTAAAGGAAAATAAGCAGAGAAATTACCTCTTGAATCCTCCTCTTGAGATCCCACTTTAGTGGCCTAACCATGGAATTTTGATCAGAAGAAAAGCTCTTGGAAATTGGAGAGGGTATAGGGAAGATTCTTGGGAAGAGTACTGACATGGATTGAAGCATGAGAGGTGTGAAGTGTGGTATTTATAGTAGAGGTGGGAGGAAATTTCGTAATATAAAATCCATTAATTTATTATTTACCCACAAGAAAAGGAATAGTGAATCTTCAATGACCAATAATAGTAATTTAATAATGTAATCTCAAACCATGTAGGATTACATTAGTAGAACAGCACACAAGACTCAGTAATTATCTTATTTAGTATATTTATGTAGATTATAGTATTTCACAATTCATAAAAAATTAAACTATTTCCGAAAAAATCCAAAAACTCACCCCAACCATTTTTCGACATAGAGAATCCAAAAAAAGTCCATTTATCAGATAAAAGTTTCTAAATATGATTAATTTATTATTTATTTAAAATCATAATTTACTTGCAAAATACTTTTTTTAAAATTAAAATAGATTTTATAATTCTTTTAAAAATTATGTATGGTCTAAGGGTCCTACCAAATATTGAAGGACTTTCGCAAATTTTTATTCCATTTGAAAAATATATACAATTGGAATCCATTTATTAATTAACCATCATACAATATTATTCAAACTCATAATAAATTAATAAATATGGAAATAATTTTCCAAATATATTATGTTCACCAATTCATGAAAGTGATTTTTATTTTATAATCACTAGGAATATATATTCTCTTAAAATATTAATATTATTCGGAGGATATACTTTAAAACAAAAAAGAAATTGTTACAATTTTAGTAAAAAAGAATAATTTGAAATCCACGATATATTATGTTATAAATTTCTTCAAACACATCAATATCATAAAATTATATAAAACATGTCGTATTCCTTATAAAATTTCCCATATATATGTTTTGCAAAAACCAATTTCAAGAGAATTTAAATAATTAAACCAAAAAACAAATAATAAAATAAAAATTATATTTACTAAATCATAAATTAAACTAAAATTGATCTTGATTTCAATAGAGTATTGAATTTTATTGATGGTAAAAGAACATTGAGTCATTGATTATTATATAAAGAATATTAATTAAAAACAAAATTGAAGACATTTTACATGTGGATAATGAGTGGAAACCTTGACATCTTAATTAAAATTTAAAAATCATGGAATCGTGTAAACCTATCCAATAAGGCCATTTGAATGGACAAAAATGGATATAGAGTGATTTTGATTGGTCGTAAAATTTTAGGTGATTTAACTAAAACAAAACCAAATGTTTGTTAATGAAATATCAATTTTAATCATTAAAAAATAGAGGGGTTTATGGTTGAATTGAGGGAGACATATTTGGGTTTATGAATTTGAAGGGTGAATAAATAAGGAATAATTATTTAATATAAATTTAATAATTATTAATAATAATATTTTTTAGTGTAATCATGTATGTGACAAATTATTATGAAACTATGTAACACCTATTGAATAATATGGTCTATACCCCATTGTTATATTAAATTGTTATTGTAACTGTGTTTTGATAATAAATAAGTCAATAGAATCCCAAATTATAAGTCATTGTTTTTTTCATTCATTCAAAAATAATACCCTCGAACCAACCTCCTAATAATTACCATAAAATTTATAAAACTATTCCAAAAATCCATCATTCAATAAAAAAATTATATAATAATTCACATACATTAATGTGAAATTTCCAGTGTTATATATACAAACATTTATCTCATCTCTATATAAGGCATATATCCACTATGTAAGGAACTATATTGCATATAAAAATAATTGAATGTGTATGTAACACATCATTTCTATGGTGAATCATAAATTACTGTTTAAATAAATACATAGTGAAAACATTTTGATACACGGACATATAAATGTATTTCCATTATAAAATCCTCCATCTTTCATGTTCAGAAGATTATAAAAACAACAGAGCATTGGCAATGTTCTAATAGGTCTAATGTAATGTAAAAGTGGGGAAAAAATTAGATGCACACATAAGACATGTCAAATATAGAATTTATAAATGAATACTTACTCAATGTGAAATATCATTAAAACTGACATAAATAAACACATAACTGTAGATTAATTATTATGAAATTTTTTTTCATAAAAAAACATCGTGAAATTATCTTAAACTATTATTCATATAACTAATGAGATTTTAATTAGTGTAGTAGGTCTCATGGAATAAAATATAATACCATAACTAATGAGTAATAATGAAACATTCATCAAATAATTTTTTAAATGACATAAAATATTTGTGGTAGTAAATTATATGGTTATTTCATCTCTATATAACATGTGATAACAAAATAAGTATAATTAAGACAAAAATATTAATGATACAGTGAGGGAAAATCAATTTTCACTTCATCTATAGAAAATTCATATTCATAAATTTTTTTTAAAACAATTAATCATTCCATCGCTCACAAAACCTCATTCCTATATAATGATTGTTCAATGATATTTTGTGATAATGATCAAAGGTCATAATCCACCCCAAATACAATATACAATCCCAAAGCCCATGAAATGTAAATATGCCACCACTCACTGATTCATCTTGAATATTCTAGAGTAATGGGGGATTTATGTGATTTTTGTATTTATAAAATTGAAATCTATTTCATATGGGAGTATCTACAAATAATTAAAATCAATTATAATATCCCCCAACATTTTTTTATAATAATAATAAAAATATTACCTTTTATATGAATCATATTTTAAGATAATTTTGGATATATATGAAATATTTTAAAAAATGGAACAAATGTTGAGGAAGATAGAAAATAAGCCTTAATTTAGCTATAAATGGAACCCAATTGTGTTATATAAATTAATGTGGATAATAAACCACAAATATTTTGTGTTATGGAAAACATTTCATATAAAACTTGATAAAAAATATCATTTAAAAATGAAATATTAATTAGCAACCGAGTGGTTATTGGGGTTGACAAAATCCATTCACCCCAGATAGGGACACCTAGATATTAATATCCACATGATGAATATTCAATGATATGTAATGAACTAGGATCATTAATTTTTCTATTCCATCACTTCCAATTCCATATAATTAATATAGAATCTCATTAATAAAAAAAGAAATTAATTGCATAATATAAATGAATAACTCCAGCCTATAAGGGAGAGGGTATTTACAGTACTGTAAACCACTAATATGTTTCTACGACAAGTTCAGTATTAATGGGATGCTTTGGTTCATGTCTGATGAAATGAGGGGTTACAATTTATGGTCATTGATGGGTTATTATTATTTTTACAAATACTTTGGGAAACTAAAATTTATGTATCATTATGTGTTTATAAAAATCATGTAGGTTGATATATATTGTTTATATTATTCTAAAAAGATATAAATATTTTTAAAAAACATGATGTTTAGGAGTGATGAGGTTGTAATGGAAAAAATTTTGGATTGTCCTATGAGTGAATCCAATAGATGATTAAGGATATAGTTTTATGGTTTTCTATAGATTTTTGTTTGTTGAAGCATCAAATGTACAGGTTCATCTCAATCCCATCAGTGTACGACCTCTTTATTATGATTCTTCTAGTGATTAATGAGTAATATTTTATAAAATTGTTATAATTAACATAATGAGTTTCTATAATGGGATTGTATTTGTTATTTATTATGCACTAATGGATATCAACAATAAAAATTTAGAGGGCTATTTTTTATACAATTCCCGACCATAATGTATTTATAAAGGATCTCCTAGGATTGGAAGTAACATGTCTTCTAGGAGACTCTCGTTCAATAATATATATTTTTTTAAAATAACTACAAAATCGATATTATGGATACCATAGAATGGTAACATGTCTACTACCATAGACTAGAGAATTATTTAATTTGTACTACATTCCATTACAATTACACAAATAAATGGTGACATGGTGCAATAAAAATATATTGAATAAATATATTAAATTATATCATTCATATAGTATAATATTTTATCATTCCGAATATACTATTCACATTATAATGTGGGTAACTTTGAATACATTTTTTAAATTATTTTGGTGAATTATTGGTCTTATAATGATACATTTTGATTGGAATTATAAATAATTCAATATTTTATTATCTATGAACACAATTTTATTAAATGAATATATTTATAGAAATAATTTTATTCAGTTCATTAATGATAAAAAATATTTCTTATTTAATTATATTATTTAAGAAAAAAATATACATTTTTGTCAATTTTTATTTTTAAAAAAATAAATTTATGGAAGTATTATATTTTTTGATACATGAATTTTCAAAAAATTTAGGTGGCCCTAGAATCCCAATAAGTGAAGTCAAATTTAATTGATAGAAACACTCAGTTGGGATAAGATTAGAGGAAATTCATGATGATTTTAGATATTTTTGGAGATTCCTAAGATGAGGGAAATGGACTTCTATTCATGAATATATTCATGATACATGGATTTAATTATGCAACAAATTTTTCGATCAATATATATTTTGAAGAGCCTTACTATAGTCAATAGGGACTTCACTCAAAAATAATTAAGGGAATATAAGAGAATCAAATGTGGATCTTCCTTCCTACATGGTAATTTTTATATGTTGTTTAATTTTGATCTGAATTATTTAGTTGGGGTAATAACTAAATATTCATATTCATCATTTTAGATACAAAATTTGAATATTTTTAATCAATTTATACTTCAAATTTTTTTTAAAAAAAATTTTGTAATAAATGGGGTTTTTAATTCTCCTTCATTTGTATCATGGTCGTTATCTTTCATCAATTAGTGTTTAATCAACACATCCAAAAATAGGTAATGAAGCTAAATGTTACCCCGAGATTTCAATATAAACCGGATGATCACCGTATTCATTTCTCTCGCTAACAATGATGGTAAATTAGAGATATAACTTCTCATTCTCAAGAAAGATGTATTTTGGTAATATGTATATTATGTTCATAATTCTCATTAATCTTTTAGTTTAAATGATTAGGTGACTATAAGATGTTTTGTGATAATTCATCTGATGAAGTTCAATTTGTCCTGATGAGTTTATGGACAGGTCTGCTTCAATTTAGAATTAATTCTCACTGTATAGAGACTACTCATGTGTTAGAATCCATTCCATGAATAAGTGATCAATGTTTTGGGGAGAGAACTATCTTATTAAGACACATACCGCACAATGATTTATGTTGAGATTTGGTGGTATAATCCATTTTTAAATATATGAAAACAACATAGAGAGTGAATAGTCATAGGGATTTCTTTTTTACAACTAAAATTCTTCCCAAATTCCCTAGAAGTATTTTGGTTATTCATCTTGTTGATTATCATTTTTTCCACTATTTTTTCCTAATGATATATTTTTTTATTTAATTATAAAATACATTAATATAAAATAATATTATAGGTGGATCTCATGGATTGACACACATCATCATTGAGATTGACCTTGAGGATAAAAACTAATATTTCTTTTTATTAATTTAAATTTATCATATACTTCTCAAATTTCTAGGATATTATAAATTAGAATCACTTACTGGTATTACATGTTTTTTTAGTGATTATTCAAATTCATTTATTTATTCTTGTCGATAATAATTTTCATAGACACTCATTATTTATTATCATTATTACTGTACTCCTTGGGATATGAAAACTATATTGATCTAGGATATTTTTTGAATTAGACACAATATATAGTATTTAAAAATACCCCTAAATATGATAAATCCACTACTAACTAATTAATGGATTAAATCCATGCTGCCTACTCGGATCAAGATGAAAAAATGGAATGGTAATTATCTATTAATCCATTGATGAATAATAAAAAATTAATATGATAATAAAATGATGTATATGAATAAATAAGAACACGATGCTTCATATATATAATCATAATGTTCCATGGGATTCTAATATAGAGATTAAGGAAAAAAATATGAAGACATAACATTGGGGAATTTAGGATATAGGTCATTAATAATTCAAAGGAGATGGATATCCTTCGAAAAATATGTTTAGTAATTATATTCACTAGATATTTTAAAATTACACACACTTTTAAAATGATTATTGATCAATTTTAGTATGATAATGTAATAAATACCATCAATAATCCATGTGTTTCTATAGTATTGAGGTTATATAAATTAATGTGAGTCCATATGAGGATGATTACCTTTATAAATTACATAATTTGATCCCTTGTAAGATATCAAATAAGGATTAAAAAACTCAACAGATTAAGAAAGATTCTAATTTAATGAAAAAAATGTGTTTATATAGGAACATTATTATATTAAAGATAATATAGATTTATATTTTCCCTATAAATATATTGAATATCGATTAAATACTTTGGTTTACATTATGAGATTTGAAGCAAATAGAAAAATACCTATTGCAGAATTTTTAGATGTCATTGTTTTATTTGAAAAACTAATTATGGTGGCTATATTTAATAACTTAATTATGTCCAAAATTGGGGTGAAATAATTTGAGATTAATTATAGAACACCATATTGATTATATTAAATATTTACCATTAATTTTAGAGATCAATTTGAATTTAGATTGGAAATGATTGAAGATTATGTTATTTTTATGACATATTTTGATGACCTTCATATGAATAAATGTGTCGATCCCTAATTTTGACCCCACCATCCTAGGGCCTTTTGACTAGATCATTACATAATGTGTGAGTCAAAATATATTTCTTCATTGATTTAGAGGACGTCAATGTTCATGAAATTGATTTCATTCTTGGGAACTAGTTCTTAGAGAAATACACAATAATGAAATTTTTTTTATTGTAATTATTAAAGAATCTACACCACCAAATGATTGGTATTAACCCTTGGATTTTAAACCTGAGGATGGATTTAATAGAAAACCTCTGGAGGGATCATCTGAATAATGAAATTTTTAATTCACTTTTTATTCATTCATTGTTATTATTTCCATACATTGTTCGTTATCATATATTAAGGAAAGAAATAGGGAGTTAATCAAAAAACAGTAATGAAAATCATAAACTAATTATTTTTAAAAAATTAAGGAATTTCAAGAGTTGTTATTTTTTTGGAGTATGCATGAGGCTTCCAACAAACCTAAAGTTTAGTGAAAGGATCATGTGGCCTACGAATGTGTAGTACTAAGGAATTTTCAACCACATGATAAGAATAGATTGATCTGAGCATTAAAGTAATGAATTACAATATAAGTATGTAAGCAATTATCCATATTAGAAAGTGGTCTTGTGGAAAGATTATTAGTTGAAGTCATGGTCCACGAATTTTCCAATCAATCCTCCATGTTTACATTTCTTGTTGAAATTTACCTATGTGTTTGAATGCTCATAATAATAATCATAAAAAAATACTGAATGAAGTGTTCAAAAATTAAGTATAAAAACCCTAAGCGGAGTAGATTTATAATGAGGTTGGAAATTTGTATGTTTTATGAAAGGGATGTACTATTTTCATATGATTTCATGTCATATTTCAGCCTAACACATGATGAAAATAGGTGATCTTTCCTAATGATGTAAATATGGGAGGAATAAATTAATAATTCATGTGTACATCCAGCTATGTAATTGTAATAAAAAATAAATCCACCATAGAAGATCAATATACTAGTATTATTAATAAGTTGTTTTTTGATTCACCAAATATAATTTTTTTCTGTAGATTTATATTGTCATATTCAATGAATGATAACAGGGGATATAATATAGAAGAACAAGGATAATATCCCCTCTAACTAATGTTTGTATTCTCCTTATGTTGTGAATATCCTTTTTTCTCATATGTATTATATTTATATTGTATAGATTCTTGAACTCAGATTCCGACGTTCTTTAAAATCCCAAAATTATGTATTATATTCTATAATCTCAAATGGCCAATGATTATATAAATGCAGAGTATTTATTTCACATTATATTACTCTTATACTAACTACATTGTTACAATTGTCATCTACTATATTGATAAATGAAAATAACTTAAAATTATTTCCAGTATTTGTAGGTTACAATATGTTTTTTAGGATAATTTTTTGGATAGTATGACAGTATGGTTTCAACTATCACTAAATTATTCTTCATGCTTTTTTATTTCATCGCTATTTTGGGAATCATTTATTAACTCAATTATTACAATTCATTTATTAAAAACTATATTTTTGAAAAAAAAATTATATAGTTTCAAATAATAAATGTTTTCGTTCTAAGAATTATTTATAAATATTTTTTCACTTTGAAGAATGTATTTGAGATTTCTTAAAACATTTCAAATTACTTACAATTATTACAGATAAAATTTTGTTTATAAAAAATGTCATAATATTTATACTATAATAATATTTATTATCGTGGAAAATGTTTTGTATTATGTGTTGGCGATTAGTCACAAATAAAAAAACTATAATTAAATGATGTATATATCATGAAATTGTAAAATTATTAAATTCTATGGTCCTTATACATCAATTTTTTTAAATTCCGTCTTGGCTAACGTTTAATAGCATTGTTGTTAATGATTATTTCAATTAAACATAAATTGTTGAAAGTGAAATATTTTTGAGATATAACACTTAATTTTTTTAGGGACACTATAGATAGGAAAAAGGGTTGGTTTTATTGTAATTAGGGTTGTTTGTGGATTTGTAATTAGTTTTTTAGTAAATCGTATCATTGAAGATGAACATATTTATAAATTATAATTTTATATGTACCATCAATGAAGAAAACTCATATGATAAACATATATGTCATTAGAAAAAGCGAATAATGGGAAATTTGTATCCCAAAATGAATATCAAAAATTTTAGGGACATGGTGTATCAGTAAATAAAATATAACTATAATTATAATAAGTTCCCTTCAAGTAAATGGTTGGGAAACATTATAATAATGTTCAACTTTTAATATGGGAATTTATATAGTGTGGTATATATTAAGAAAAGAATATTAGGGAAATTTAATTACAATAAAATCATTTGATGTGTATCATGTGTGTGAAAAATTAATATTTGGATCGAGGAACATATAAAATAGTTATAATTGAATTAATTTTTTTTAATATTTACTTACACTTAAATATAATTTGGATGCACTACTAGAATCATATATTATACAAGGGAATAAGTAATGCAATGAGCGACATTCAAATAGGAGTACTGTAGTTTTCAAGGATTTATGTCTCATTTATTTATTTCAAATATAGTGTATTTATCAAGCCTAAATAAGCCTTTATTTAGAAATTATTTAAAAATATTCATAAATCTCAAAATATTTTTTTATGTTAACTAATTATTTAACATTAAACATTATGAGTTGATTTGAGATTTTTTAACTTTTTAGAATGTAAATTCATAAAATATATTAATTATATACTAATTTTTATTTTTCATGTATGATTTTTTTAAATTTTCATGTTGGATTAATTAATTTTTTAAGGGAAAATAGTGTTATAAGTCATAGGGATTTTGGTATGGAAAATTGAGGGTCAATATATCATATCAATTTAATGGAATTATTGTTCTATTAATCCCAAAAAAATTAAAATGAGAAATATTGAAATATTTTGTAATATATATTGAATGTTCCATTTAATTAATATAATTATAGAAATAATTTATTATCAGTTCCTAAATTATAATTTTTTTCATTTTATTGTTTATATGATCCCTAAAAATGAAATGAAATAAAAAATGATGAAACAATTATCTTTTCTTGGTGATGTAATCGGGACAGATGGGATTATTCATGATATTTCTTGTGATTCTGAAGATCATTACACTGAACTGGTATTCTCAACCTAATATGTGCATCTTGGAGTTAAATTTTTACTATGAGGGTTGTTAAAATTTCATTTAAATATATTTAATGAAATCAATGGGGATTTAAGTCAATGTTGTTGAAGATGATATTAAGGATTTGAACATGGATGTGGTTTCTTGTTAGCTTGTTTTTTTACAAATGGTAAATATTATTTTCAAATAAGAAGAGGGGTTTATCACTATATTTTCCCATTCCAGTTCATGGGAACATACCATGACTACTATTCGTCTCTATTAATCGAAATCTATTATACTATAGAACATAATTGCAAATATAAATTGTCATTATATACCCTTGTTATGTGTTGTGATCTTGAAACAATAAAACTGATGTATAATCACTAAGTCCACAACTCGGTACGAAAGCACATGGCTTCCTGAAGGTCAAAATATCATGGTGATAATCTCATTATTGTTCTCTTATATCTAACACTGTGATATCCCTAACTGGATCACAATGAATACTAATAAGATTGTTTCCATATAAGATTTTAGTCATTCCTCCCTATAAAATCGAGGATTTTGAATAATATCATGGGTCTATTGATTTACGTTGAGGATACTATACCTCTTAGTTTAGAATATTAGTAATTGGTTGATATTACTAATATCATTTGTAGTCCACAATAATAGGAGTTAAAATATAATAAACTAATAGAATAACTTTATAATATATAAACTGATGAAATATAGAAATACAAGATGGATAACCTACTGGGATGATTACATATTCAGTGCGGAAAAATGAAATAAAATATGATGATCCCCATTCAGTGTCATTACCATAACTATTCTCAGTATTCTTAAAAAAATATTTTTTATCATATATGACCATCAATATCATTAGGCCAATTTCAAATAGATTCCTATAACCAAATAAGAGATTTCTTTGGAATAAAATTATAATTACAGCATGATCAAGGTGTTAGTAGAAAATATAGTTGGGAACCACAAATTGATTCCAATACATAGCCATTGGACATAGAGACTTATCAATGTCATGTTTTCTAAAAAATAGTAGATAATAAAAAATAAATAACATGTATTATCCTTAGTTTCTAGAGTGAAACCTATTTCCAGGTATACCTACATCGACCAATGTCTAATTTCTATAATCACATCATGTATTCATTCCCACCATAGTAACCCTACCCGCTTCAAGGGAATAAAATTTAGTAATCATTGATTAATTCAAACTAATACCTCATTATGAAATCACGATTCAACCTTTTTCACATTTTTTCTATTTATTTTGAAATGACCATTCGAAAAATAAAATAAATTTAGAGTATTTCACCTCACCATATAGTGATAAGGACATGGTGGATAGTCGCAACCTACTACACATGATAACGACATTGGTTAAACTCCATCAAAGAATAATAAACTATGTACATCTTTATCCCATTTTTAAATGATCTTCATTGATGATCCATAATAGTGTGGGATACATGACAATTCCCAATAATGAATACAAAACCCCCGAAATGCCACACATTTGTGCACCCATCCACTAACCATAACTTACTTATTCCTTATTTGAATCTATTTATTCATGAATTATTATATTTATGACCTCCCCAAAGATATATTTATAGAAAATCAAATTGGAAGATACTATTATGACCTTATATCGAGCATTCCTTGCCTCGTATTAAGAGAGTATTCATGAAAAATAATGGGGTTGTTGTAATTTTATAATCAAATAACATGCAATATAATTTTTCATCACGATATGAATAGAAAATAAAAATAAAATGATACCCTAGGGTATTCCCGTCAACGATATACTAAATTATATGATCACCCACCAACTACAGTCATCAACCCCATGACACACCCATCGAGGTACCCAATTCCCCCTTAGGGTCTCTACATAATGGCCACTTATTAGTGGGGAAGTACCACTGACCCCAAATTGTTCTCACTACCCCAAAGGACATAAGGAAACATGTGGGTTCTCACATGTCAAGAGATGAGGCTATTCACTACAACCAACCTCCACCTCATATAAGGTGTCTCTACGGAACCAAATACTAATTCATATATATACTATCTAGTTAAAAAAATTGGAATAAACATCTCAGATTATATACATTATGTTGTTTTTCATAAAATTTAATTTATCATCCATTGGTTGTTAATGAAAATCATTCATTTCCAAGGTCTTAATTGAATCATGGAATAGTATGAATAACAAATTTGGACATTTAGGAAAAATAAGTGACATTATATTTTTTAAAAAAATTATTAAATTCAAAAAATCACTCATCGTATCTCTTTAGGATGAATTTTTAATAGAATAACAATATTACCAATTATCATAAAAAACATGAATAATACCACTTGTTTTGTATCAAAGTCAAAATAAATTTTATAAGATCACATTGAATTTATTTTTGTTGGTAGCTATATAGTTCCATGGTATATCCATTGACAATCAAAAATCAACTCACTCCACTATAATATTAAAAACCACTCTCTGATGACATACAATCAAAAAAATAACTAAAATATAGTTAACTACATATATAATGCAAAAAAATATAATAAATGGAATACATTTGATAATCCATCATTGTTTTTTGTTATAACTATACCAAGTAAAAAAATCATTGGAGTCCCTCATTAGACACAAAAATATAATATTATATAAATACATAATTAATATAACCATTATGAAAACCCTTATAATATATTTTAATGGGTAAAATATATAAATATTGTAGTTTTAACAAACCCATAATTTATCGATGAACAATGTATTTCATTGTTTGTTTTATTATTCCAAACAAAAGTAGCATGTGAAAATTTTAAATTCCAATAAGTTAGGTGTTTAATATTTTAATCTTAACTGAAACAAATACATATAATAACAAAAAATAATACAATAATTAAATAGAAGGATTTGGATACTTATATGAAGATGTTCCTTAAATTATACGCTCTAAAATTTTCACAAAGAAAAAAGAATTTAATGTAAAAGAGTATTCATATGGGGTTATGACACTCGTAAATGCATGAAAGAGATAAAGAAGAGTATTGGATTCCAAAAAATTAATTATATATATAAATATTGTGATATTAATCCACTTATGTTTATAACTAGTTGTTACTGGGCCATTAGCTAGATGGTGGCTACATGGTGGCTAGAACAATGGACCCTTGTAGTCCTAACAAACCTGAGCTATCGCCATTATCCTCTGTTGCATCTCCAAATACAATCATAGAATCAATATATTCCAAATAATACCTATTATAAGTTTTTAACCTCTATAAAAGTGGTCATGTATCCTTTTTGAATATATGACCCACAATGTAATATTCTATACACGGATTCGACTCAATAGTACCACGAACATGGTTGGCTACAAGGCATGATGTACATTGCCCCAGATGATAGAGGAAACCAACTTGTCAAGAGGGCCTAGGGTGTGTATGTGGGGATAATATTCCACCTTACTAGATTATTTAATAGCACCAGAAAACATTGTGATAAAATAGTGAATGAAGTATAACACTCAAATAATAGAAAAACTGTAGGAATGAATGATAATGCCAGAATTGTATCCTATATAATGATTATTGTGGCATTCATTAATAAGGGTTCAAAAACAAGTACAAAAATTAAAATACAATACATGTATCAAATTACGCAAAAAATATCATGATAGCATCATGAACCTCTGCCTGATCATGTTATCTACTCTTCCTTCATGTGGCACTAAATCATTCATCAAACTATGTGAAATTTCCCAGATATATACATGCATCCAAATATTCTATATGGTAACCCAACCATGGTTTAATCTATGTTTGATATACATTACTAGTAACTAACAACCGAAATATCAATAAAAAATCTTGGATGTGAAAAATATAAAGATAATGAAGATTGAAATGTATAATTGGATATTATTAATAATGTAAAATACACATGGAATTTATAATACAATACAAGTGATATTTCATTGACATACAAGAATCCCTCAAAAACAAGGAAATTTCCCTATAATAATACTGCTATAATAGGACAAAAATAACCCCAATTACCATTCTATACATCAACTCATATCATGTCTACAACAACATTTCCAAATAACATGCTTTTCAAATAATCATGTCCTTTCCATATAACCAAAATATCAAACAATTACATCCTTTCAATATAACCATAATAGTTTTATATACCACTTCTAAATAATTAAATCTTGTATATCACATTTATGTTAGGGCATGCCATATAATATAATTTCTCAAACCATGAAGGGATGTATTAATCTTGTACAAGACCTAGGGACCCTTGTCGAGAATCTTGAGTATCTCGATTTAAATTCAGTTATTCATGATTTGGGGTCCATGGAGAATGTCTACCGATAATGTTAACATTGTGGACTAGAAAAATTAGAGCTTAGGGGTTTAAAACCCCTTGTAATGCAATGTAATTAAGACCCATGTTGTTATCTCCATAAAAGTAATCTACTACAACCTTCAAGAAACATATGAGAAATTACTATGGAATCTAATGGTATCATGATCCATGTTTCTCCAATCATGTCATCCACTACCATTCAATCCACATCTCATACCATTATTCTATTAATAAGAATCCAATTCCTTAAGTATACCCACACATGTAAAATTAACATTTCAAATATTCATTGTGTTACACACTCCTATCACAATCCACAATTCAACAATTAAAAAACCCATCATCTTGTATGACATTCTATTGGAGTTATTACATGACTTAAAATAGTAGTTTAATCAAATTAATTCCATTATGGTATTCCCCCAACTTGAAAATCAAAAATTACATTCATATGGTGGTTGAATAAATGAAATATCAAAAGTAAACTGCTATGGGTGACCATAGTTGTGGAAACTACCTCTAAAAATTCTCAAAGAATCTAAAGGGAATCCATAAAAGGTTCAATTTCACATAATTAAATTAATAAATTCAATATCATGTGTGCATTGGAAAGGCCATTGGGATTCATAAAGATGCATAACAAAATAATGCACCAATCAAACTAGGAAATTATTAGAACACGTAATGCATGTCAGTAGTGGTGTTTTCATCCACTATTATCTCCTCATTGGAATAAAATTGACAGAAAAATTAATAACTGATGATGAAAATGGAAATATAGAAAATTATCTTTCACCTAAATTACTTCAATGAAACCAAGAAGAACGACGATTGAAAAAAATGAATTGAGTACTCACTTATGAGGATCCAATGAAACTGACATGACTCTATTAGGATATCAAATGAAAGAATGAGAACAATTTCTACCTAAGGGATTAAAAAATATCTCCCAATCATGTTGCAATCCCCCATGGAGGAAGAGATAATTTTAGATTGATTTATTATGTTAATTTTGGTAAAATTATTAATTTCACCAAAAAAATTTGGGTTGCACAGTTTGTCCACCTAGTTAGCCAAAATGTGTTCCAACTATGAAGTCACTATTTTAGGAAGGGGAACATTGCATGTTTTATATGCCTAGTTTTACTAACAGTTCACAAACAATATCTCAAACCACCATCAAAAAGTCTATAGATTTTTTCCGATACATCACCAAAAATAAAAATGTTTGTTAAACCATGTGGGCTCTTCTATCCCAGTAACATGCCTAACACTGTATGATGAAACCACTATACATACCCTTCTTGTTTCTCCTAACAATGAATCCTTTCTTTTTCATCCAAAAAGTGGTCTATGGGCGGGGAACAAGCCGCATACACCCTTTATACACTTATTATATCAAATTTCACTATCTTTAATCCATAAACAAGTTTTTGCAAAAAAAATACCTTTACCCCATACGACAACCCAAGATCTTACAATCGGTCCCAAAATGACATTCCCACTGAATTCACCTCTAATTGGTGTTCATGATTCATCTAATAAAAAATCATCCCTTTGATAATACACATCCACCTCCCTCTCCCAAACATAATATTTGTTTCCAAAGCTTTCACCGGGGTGTGCACATCCATCCATCCGCGGAGGAGGAAGTGTTGCACTGTTGCCCCGCATTCCCAATTTCCAATGGTGGGCGGCATTCACTCGTTATTCAGGGACGTCTACTCCTTGATCGAAACAGGATGATGGGATGTCAGTTCTTCTTTATACGGATTCTTCCTTAGAACTTGTCACCTAGTCCGGGTCTCCCTCATAGATTTAATAAGTTGTTAGTGAAACTCTTCCAAGTGCCATGTTTCCATGGACTCTTGTTAATTACACTGCTTCGGTCAGGACATTCCAAAGGGTCCGGTCAGGGCATCAACCTTTATTCGGGGGAGTAGTCACGTTGAGGCATCAGTAGCGTGTCTGGATGCTGGGGAACCAGCATGTCTGTTTATTATCCCTCCTCATAGGGCTTCTCGAGGGCGTGGAAGCCTGAGGCAACCCACATATGAGCGCGGGGAATTATATTCCATAGACACATATATGAGGTTTTCCTCAGCTTCCTGTGTTTAACACAGGGTATGCCGCGAGTTTAACGTCTAGAGGAGACGGATCAGCCCGATCAGAGCATTAGCTAGAATGGATCGGATTGAGGGATTTCCCTTAAAAGGGTGTCGATACCGGGACCAGCCCATGGGCGGCTGTGAAGAGGAGCGTACGAACATGGTCTCACCGGGATATGATTGTCCGGGTGAGAATCAGGGTGGATGATGGATAGATGAATGAAGTGGTGGGGGAAATGGCATGGGACCATCTCAAGGGCGACGGTGAAGTTGGTCTTGAGCCTCGAAGAGACATCCCATGTATCCCCGTGGTAGGGAATCAAAGTCCACGTAGTTTGGGATGGTGCCGGTGAATCAACATGAAGGTGGACCTTGGTCCGTTGGATGTGGGTCTTACACACTAGGTTGCCCGAGTGTAGATGAACCGACGTGAAGAAGGTTGGAGTGAACAACATGTGGTGGGCTTGAACCTCTGAGAGGCTTCCTACGTACCATTCCGTGACATGGATTAAAGACCACGTAGTTCAGGTTGGACATCAGAAGGCCGACGTGAATGGGGACCAGGGGGGTCCTAGTGGTGGTGGGATTGGACCTCAAGGAGGCTTCCTACGTACCATGTCGTGACATGGATCAAAGACCGCATAGTTCAGAGGGGCTTCATCGTATAACCGACGTGAAGGTGGACCTCAGTCTGATGGGTGGTGGGCTTGAACCTCTAGAAGGCTTCCTACATACCATGCCTTGACATGGATCATTGACCACGTAGTTAAAATGATGGAACTCGACAGCGAACCGACGTGACGGTGGACCTTGGACCAATGAGAGATGGGGTTGAACCTCGGGGAGGATTCCTACGTACTGTGCCTTGAAATGGATCAAAGACCTTGTAGTTCAAAGGGTTTCATCGGTGAACCGACGTGAAAGTAGACCCAGGGGTCCACTAGTGGTGGACTTGCACCACGTGAAGACTTCCTACGTACCATGCCATGACATGGATCAATGTCCTCGTAGTCTGGATGGTGGGTGTCGGCGAACCGACATGAAGAAGGAGGGACCTTGGTCTAAAGGGGGATGGGATTGAACCCCAGAGAGGCTTCCTACGTACCATTCCTTGACATGGATCAAAGTCCTCATAGTTTGGTTGGTGACAACAGCTTGTTGTCATAATGGAATGCAGTTTAACATCATGCTAGAAGAAGGTAAAACTCGTCGTGAATTGGGAGACGGGTGGGCTTGAACCTCGTGGAGGCTTCCTATGTACCACGCCTTTACATGGATCAAAGACCTCGTAGTTCAAATGGGTGTGCAGTTTAATGTCATGTGGGACATGGGTATACAGTTTAGCGTCATGCTGGATGAGGGCATGCAGTTTAACTTCATGCTGGATGATGTATTTTCATGGCCAATGCCAACTCTAAGGCCACGTGAGTCATGCTCGGTGTGAGAAACAAGAGACAGCAAGGACCTAACAATCACACCGTGAAGGGTGTGTCCGTGAGAAGCGAAGAGGGGATTACGCATTAGGCGGCCCATTAGTGCTGGGACTTACTCCAGGATGGAGGCCCGAAGTGCGACAAAGCGCCGAGATAGAGGGATTTGGGACCAATGATGGAAGGTGCCTTGTTCCCTATCACGCCCTCCACTGACCTTGGTAGTGGGGAAGTACGGAGATGTAGGGGTGTAGTCATCTGTTGGGGAACTAGGGTCTCCCTTCTCCTGAGAACATACACCGCTCCAATAAAAAGGATATCATCCCTTGTGGAGGGGTGATTCCACTCCCTTGGAGATGAGAGGCATAAAAAATGTCTGAGCTGGGGGGACCCTTCGTGCGAGGCATGAGGTCGGGTCACAGTTTATCATCATGTGTTGAGGACGTGGTGCTTAGCAGTTTAACGTCCTTCAGCTCGGATGAGGCGGGTTCACTCCACACCCCTAGGACTTACATAACTGGTACCCTTTGCTCCATGGGGGAGGAAAGGTACCAGTAAGGTTGTGGTCAAGGGGGTTTGTAGGGATAACCATTGTGGGGTCCACGTTAGCATGGCTATGCGAATAAGAAATAGCTGTTGGCGTGCCTATGGGAAGAATCATTAGGGGAAGAAATGCTACGAGTGGTATTGTTCGTGGGACATTGAAATCACATTGTGCAAACCTGGAGGGTCACATGGGGAGAGGAAGTTCCAAGAAGTTGAGTGTGCTTCGCGATGTGGGGTACATTGGCCTTATCATGGGGAAAAGGTGTGAGTGGAGGGTGCTTCGCGATGTATAACAGTAATCGCAGAGCACTACCTCGCGAAGAAGAGGTGCCTCGCGAAGCGGGGTGCTATGAAGCAGTGTGCTTCGCGATGTGTAGTGATCCTGCCTTAGCATAGGGATCAATAGTATAGGTTGGGTGTTTCCCGAAGCATAAATACTCCGCGGCTTCCTGGGTTCCCTTGGGAATCCCCCTCCTTTACGAATTCCCTTGAGATTCGCGAAGGGAATCCCTCTCGGAAGAGGGGCTCAAAATGAGACAAAGCGAAGGTGTCACGCGAAGTAGAAGTACCTCGCGGAGCTCATGATTCCCGGGGGAAAAGGGATTTTAGCGATTCGGGAGAGGAGAAGCCGAAAGGTCGGATTGTCCGTCTTTGGGAATTAGGTGTAGCCCCGTATTTATAAGCAAGGGGCGCCGCGAAGCAGAACTCCCGCACCGCCTCAGGTTCTTCGCGGCACGCTCGCAAACATCAAATTCGTTCGCGGAGAGGTACCACCTCCGAAGCTTCGAGGAGGGCTCGCGAACATCAACTGCGTTCGCAGAGAGGAACCTCCTCTGGTGCTTCACGGTGGGCTCGCGAACGTCAAATTCGTTCGCGGAGAGGTACCGCCTATGGAGCTTCGCAGGACCATGATGCTCGTGGTGCTTCGCGTCGGTGCTTCGCGAGGCAGCGGGCGGGCCTTCTTTTTCTTCCCTTCCTTTCATGCAATATTTTAGCTCCAATAAATGCCCCCCTCATACTTGGAGCCGCGGAGTGTGAAGGGTCGAAGTCTGAGGTAAAATCACCAAAATTGACGGCGGTTCGCGATGCGACTTCGCAATGGGGAACCACGGTGCTGATCGGGGCCACGGATTCAGATGAGCCGTGATGCTCCGTGCGGGCGGGGCGCGCCGCGATGCTCTGGGGTAGCTGCCTATAAATAGGGGGTTGAACTCTTTTGTCTTCACATGATTTTCTTGTCTTTTGTGCTCTCGATTTCTTGGTGCTCTGCGTACTCCGCTCCTGCTCTTCGCGAATCGAGCATCGCGGCGATCCGCGGGTCTCCGACTCTGCGACCGCGTGATGCAAACTCCCGCTTGCCGACTTAGGTCAGACTCTGCGGCTTGGTCTCGCGACCGACCTTCGTGAGCCGGCTTCGTGATCCATCTTCGCGATCCGTTCTGAAAAAATTCATTTCTGAGTGCTGGAACTGAAATGGCCCATCTAGAAGCTATATTGGGGGTGCTTGCAGACGCTGCCCATCGGGATGAGATGGCCAACTGTCCAGGCCTTGGGGAGATGGTCCGAAGCCACTCGGACCATGCTTCCTTGACAGATCAGCTATCGGAGGGTCAGAAGAATTATCTGCTGTGTAAGAAGCTGCCATTGTACGGCTTCGGGTTGAGTGATGACGTATTCATCCCTAAGGCAAGTAGGGATGAACCAGTTTGCTGGTTTAGGAGCATGTCATGTCAGCACCAATAGTTCAGGGCGGTCGATGGTCATGTGCAGGAGGACTTCAAACCCGTTACTGCTGACTGTCTCTACAACCATGTGAACAATATTGATGGGAAGCCACTGCAACCGGAGACGTCCCCTCCTCTCTATCGTACCATGCTGAAGGCGGCTTTGCAGGATTCAAAGAAATGATGGTCCGATGAGTGGGACCTGCACCAGGGCGGTAACTTTACTAATGACTAGGCCCGGGCCTACTGGGTAGGTGCCTCATGCAAGGTGTTTGGGGCCGATATGAGGAGAGTGGGGTTATATGATGTGTCATGGGCCTCCCAATTCCACATTTACCAACCGAAACAACTGATGCCGGAATTACTGAGCATGTGGTCGTCTAGGACCAATACCTTTCACCTGCGTCACGGGGAGGTGGGAATCCGCCTATGGGATGTCCACTAGATTTCTGGGGTTCTGATCTTGGGGGCCATGTATGATGAGTTCCTCCCCGTCATGAGCGCGTGGGAGGATACATAGAAAATGCCGCAACTGGCGTCAGTGCTGATGGCACTCGTCCCTGGAGAGGATAAGGATGTAGTGAGGGATGTCCACTTTAAAAAGTGGTTCAAGTGCTTCCTGAATTTCCCAGAGAATCGAGAGTTCCCTCCGAGGCCTCGAACATGTCCGAGGGAGGTCCAACGGGGTAAGGAGAACTTGTATTGGCGAGTCTTGGAGGACAACCAATGGAAGACTTGGGGTTTCAGTGTCAGCACTGAACAACAGCTGATAGTCAGGCTGGCGGTGTTCATCGCGACTCTCATCTGTGGATGGATTCTACCTGTGAGTGATACAAGCATAGGGGTGTGGCCCAGCTCGTTTATTATGGCATCCATATTGGCCATGGGGCAGTGGGTCAATCTGGGGATTCTAATGCTCTCCAAACTGTATAGAATTCTGTGGCACATTAGTGAGGGAAAGTAGCCTCCAAGGATATGAGGGCCCTTCCACCTCCTGTATGGGTGGATTGTGGCGTACATAAGGAGGATCTATGAGTATCCAAACCCTATTTCGCCGTCGGGATCCAACTTACACCCCTCCGTCCTGAATGTGGTCGGGAGCTTCCCGTTCAAACTAATTGTGCTGATGGTGATGAATCGGGTGTGGAGGGCGGATGAGTTTAATTTCCACCCTTTCCCATTGCCGACGAGGATACTTACTGACGATGGGTTTGGAAAGGAAGAACATCGGGCTTAACTCCTGGACTTTCGAGGTGGACTTTTGGCGGAACAAGTAGATCGTGAGCCACTCTGCGAACCGTACACCCCACATGGGTTTGCGAGGCATTTCTGATGCCTCCAGAGGCTGACCCCATAGGTCTACTGGGAGGTGCGTCATGAGGAGCACCCGTGTGTGATGAGGCAGTTGTGGCTCATGTCACACATGAAGATGGGATAATGCGAATTGTATTGCCTCCACCCACCACCGATTTTGGATTGGTGAGGGAGTATGACATTATTTGGTAAGCTTCTTACCTAGGGGAGATGCTGAAGCAGCCAACTATACGAGTCAGTGACGGTAGGCCTCCCCTATCTCGATGTCGGGGTCGGAGGGCAACTAGGGCCTCTCGCGGTGGCGGGGCTGTCATGGCGGCGAGACCCATACCGGCCGAGGGTGTAGTAGTAGTGGCGGATCCGGTGATTCCAGAAGAGTAGGGCCATCCGGAGGGGTGGACACCGAGGGGATTTCGTAGGATATCCACTCTGGCCCCGGGGAAGTGGCTACGTCATATCGACATGGAAGAGGATTCCGTATTCCCGGAAGCCTGGGACATTTGGGATGTCAACCGACAATTCCTCAGCCCACCCGAGATATGGGCCCACCTGAATCGCCTCCGGATGGAATTACCGGGCATAGGCCCAGTCTGGTATGATTTCATGGAGTCTCCGGCAGAGGCAGAACAATACTTGGACGAGCTGGAGGATTATGTTCACTCCAGTGGTGTCCCTCGCCCAATGACAGACTGGGTGAGGGTACTGATGAATCGAATAGTCACCCCATAGTTGTCAGCCGCCAATCTGAGGGAGTGCTTCCCCCTACTATAAGAGTCAGAGGACTCCTCTTAGGAGGACGAGGATGGAGGAGGGAGCCCATTGGAGGAGGGCGAGGTTGGAGATCAAGTCTCATATTCCAACGATTTCGCAGAGGCTCTCGAGGTAGCATTTTGAGCTTCCTTCTTCATGGTCCGTTCTTGGGTCATTATGAAAATCTCACCTACATTTGAGCCATGCAATAAGTACTTGTTTGCAACCCGCATTCTCACCCCTCGGTGGGTGATGATGCGGGACCTTCAGAACCCGCGCTTATGGTTGCGTCCAGTTCCGCATCTGGTGGGACCAGAGCACCCGAGGTGGCTCCTCTGGAATCTACAGACCTTCCAATAGTATACGGAGGGCCTCACCTCGGGGTCCCATCGGTATCGGCTCAAGAGAAGCACCAGGAGGGCGATCTCTATATGTTTCCTCTACCAGTTTCCTTGTTGTCATATGTAGGCTATGCCAACTAACGTTTATGTACCTCTCTATCATACTATTCTCCGACTGGCGTGGGCCGTTGTGGAAAGGCTAGTCGGGATGTCTGGTTGTATCCCTCCCAGGGGCATGTCGGTGATGGTGGCGATAGTCCCACCATCTCCCCGAGCTGCGACACACGTCATCACTGGCGGGACCACCAGTAGGGTCGTGCCCGAAGTCATTGAGGCGGACTCTGATGAAGAGGATCAACCGTCCAGTCCCAGTCCTGTCACGCCTGATTAGGCGCCAGATGTCGTACTGGATTCAACACCAGATGTAGGTCCTGCCGAGGATTTCTTGCAGGCGTATCCCGCGTACGAGCCTGCCAATCGCGCAGACTGGGACAAAACGGCCTCCGACAAGGAGGACAACATCATAGTCCGCCGCCGATCACAGATGCTGATCACACGCTTCATCAAGGACACCCCCAAACTCTATGGGTGAATGAAATGGATAGACTTCACTCGTGGAAGCGCAAACTGTGCCCTCGGGGAGTGGATGCCTAAAGTCCTCACGCGCCCGTCCTATATCTCCTGGCCGAGCAGATCTGGGAGTAAGATCACAGGCTTAGCGTGGGCTGGTAGTGGAGGAAGGCGACCAACATCAAGAAGCTCCAGGAGGATGAAAGCGAGGTCCAGCAGATGCAGACCTGGGAAGATGAGCTTTCAGCCTCTCTTAATGCACAATCTGAGCTGATCTCACAGTTGAAGGCCCAGCTGGCAGAGGAAGAAGTGCATATGAGGCAGGCTTCTGGAAAGATGACTGCCGTTCAAGCTGGCGTAGGGAGGGCCAAAGCCATGGCTGAGGAACTGCGCCCCGCCGCTTCTGAGGAGGAGTGGGAGCTGAGTCAGTGGCAGCAATCCTTGGACGCCCCAAGCCAACGGGTGGCGGAGGTGCAACGCTCTTTTGATGGAGTCAACCTGTCCATGGGGGGAGTCAACCCCCCGGGTATTGTAACAAACCAAAAACCTTTTATTGGTACTTTCATGCTTCAATTTCTTCTTTCATTGTTTTGAATGCAGTAGCGCACACGATTTCCACTGTTTGAATCCCCTTGTTACATCCCTACAATGTTTGCGGGATGTTCGGCGATAATTCCTCAAGCCCACGTGGGTCGAGCCTGATGTGAGAAACAGGAGATAGTTGCCTTCTCGTCCCACCTAACATAGGAGTTGAGACCATGATCTGGGAATCTGGGATTTAGATTACAAGTCCGGATTTCTGAAAGATGGGAGAGGCTTGACCGGAGAAGGAACCTTTCAGAACAGCCGAATTACCGTTTCTTTAGCGTGCCCTCATTTACAAACGGTGAAACACCAGGGGCACTGGAATCAGGCCGAACAGACGGAAATGGGAAGCGTGAATTATGAAGCCCAAGAATCGTAACGCTATGGGGATGGCGTGACAATTAGGGACAATCGTTAACCATGGAGGAGAAGCGGTATCCTTACAACGTTAGGCTGTAGTGGGGACAAAAATGAGGGTCAACTGTTGGCCATGTTCGAAACACGGGACCATGTCACAAATATTGTCTGAAAATCTTTTGGTACATTGACCTAGGACAGTTGGCGGACCATAGGTCAGACATCCATACTGTTAGGGGGTCCTTCCAAACATGACCAGTCTTCTGGAACGTTGGCCCAGGACGGTAGGTGAGCCGATGCGGCATGAGACCAGGCTGTTAGGGGGTCCCATCAGACATGAAAGGGGACGAGGTTCTGAATAAGGGGCAAGCAATGCATGGAATATGGAGTGATGGTTTGTCCAAATAGAATCCAACACTTAGTTAGTTACACCACCATGGTGGGAGTACGCCAGATGGGCGCGTTGGCAAGGTCATGGATCCTTCCTTCTTTGGGACAGGGCCTCTCTAGCGAGGGGTCCGACCAGGGGGCCGGAAAGGGGGAGGATGGGATTAATGATTTCTATGGGATGTACCCTAGTAAAAACACCAGGGTGTCTCTATAAATCCCATGAGGATGGGAATCAATCCATACGTAATTCTGGAAGTGTAGTTTAACATCATGCATGACTATGAGAAGCCTGGACGTGTTGGTACACATCCCGCCGAAACTACTAAGCTCACATGAGTCATGCTTGGTGTGGGAAATAAGAAGTAGTGGTGGGACTTTCCCGACACAGAAAAGGGGAAGGTTAGGGCAAAGGGATGCTCGGTGAATACCGGCCCAAATGACACCAAAACGATCATGTAGTGCAACTAGATGTGCGAAGAGAATTAGCCGAGTATGATGGAATTCCACTTGAACATGATGAAGTGGAAATGTGTGAATCATGGAACTCGAGATTCAGATCACGATGATGGTGGTGTGACAATGGAGGATAACTGTTGACCATGGAGGAAACCCATCATCCATATCACGTTACCCTATAATGGGGACAGACAAATGAGGGTCGATCGTTGACCATGTTCGAAACACGGGACCATGTCACAAATGTTGTTAGAGATTCGTAGGGACGTTGGCCCGAAACGATTGGAGGGCCCTTAGGTCCATCATTCATGGAGCATCCTTAAGCCTAGTATCCATGTCGTCTGAGGGTCCTTTTGGATGTGGAAGAGGATGAGGATCCAAATAGAGAGCTCACAAAGCTTGGTCAGGGTACGAAGGGAATGTCCCCATGAAAATTCCCCACTTCAAGCTTTGTCAAAACATATCTGAGTACGAAAGTGAGACATATTAGATAGAGGGAGGAAACATAAGAGGCACATGGTGGAGTAACTCAAACACCTGGAATGAATGGGAATAGGGGGTGTGTGCGGTGTGGTGAACAACTCGACGTGAATGAGGACACAATCCCATATCACACCGCACGACCTCCTTGGGAGCGGTTTTTTGGTCAAGGGACCGAAAGCCACTGTTATGCTGGGCCCGTGGGGAAGTGCCCGGGCGCTCCAACATATCTCATAAGGATGAGAATCAAGCCTCAGGTAGTTCTTGATGGATCTTAGACAATAAATGGGTAAAGGGAGCAGGGGACACATGGCAACAAAACCCGACGTGAATGAGGACCTAAGCCCTACTAACCATGCGTTCTCTGGGGAAATGCTCGAGTCGAGGGACCGAACACAAATGTTGGGCTCGGCCTGCAGGGAAGTTCCCGGGCGCTCCTATGTATCTCATGAGGATGAGAATCAAGCCATACATATTCTTGAAGGGTGGCATGGTAAGGTACCAATTCCAGGGGAAAAGGGAAGTGCGGGCGTGGCCCTTTCACTAAAAGAGACGGAATTTGATAAATCTTGTTTTTCCGTTAAGGTGAGTGGTTTTTTTTGTGAAGCGACCGACCTAGAATATTAGGTCGTGGTGTCGCCACAAGAATCCAGCCGTGATAGGCGTTGAAAATTGGCATGGAACATGACCAATACCCAATGTGATGTCCGCTATAAGCAGGTCATCACAATGAAGTGCCATTTTTTTCGTGCGGCCAGGGCGATAATGTCACAGTTCAGGGTCTTATGACAGGACCAAGTATGCATTTTATTGTCATGAAGTGCATACGTAGAAGAGGGGATGATAGGCGGGGAATGTGCGTAGTGTTATAAAACACAATTGATGGATAAATTATCCCACATCACATTGTACACCACTCAGAGAGGGAGACCTTAGGTGGAGGGGCCTATATAGAGGTAAGAGGTGAAACAAGCAGGAGAGACTAGCTCCCTAAATGGGTTGGACCCGAAGACAAGGCATCTGGGTGGTCCTACGTATCCCATGAGGATGGGAATCAAGATGAACGTAGTTCTATATGGGTCTTAGTTTATGGTCTTAGAGATCAGACCATGAATGGTAACAACTTCCCAAGTTAGCGCAGTTTTCAACCCGATCCCTAAGCCCACGTGAGTTAAACTCGGTGTGGGAAACAAGGGGGGCATCCATATCGCAATACTTGTGGCGCCCATCAAAGGGGAGTTGGTAGAGATCCCTGAAGGACAACTTTGATGCGGCTTGTTTCCCCAACGCGCAGACGTGCACGGAGGAAAATTACCAAGTGTTCCGAGACTCTACTTGGACACGATGAAGTGATGAAGGGTGTAAATTGTGTACCCAAAATTTTGGGCTTAATGGGTTGTCGTGGATATAGAGGAAAAATGTTATCCATGTTGGAAACGCAGCGTCCATATCGCGTTAGCCTGAGGTGGGAAAACCAAATGAGAATTGACCGCTGGCCATATTCGCAACGCGGGATTTTATCGATTTGTTGTCCGAAACTCTCAGGGGTGTTGGCCCGTAACGGTAGGAGTGCCCTTGGGCATAGTATCCATGCCGTTCTCGGGGGTCACTCCGAGTGTGAATGATGATGGAAGCCCTGATGCAGGGATACACAAAGCCTGGAATGCTGGTGCGGACATGTCCGAGTATTGTTTGGCATTCCAAGTAATAGACCAGAGTCCCCTTGGGCACATTGGTGAACCGCTGAAAATGGGTTGACGAAACAGCTCAGGAGGTAGAGGTACATGCAGTGGTCATTACGAGACCGACGTGAATGAGTACATAATCCCACACCACACCATATAATCCAATCATGGAGGAAGGGTATACCAAGGGGCCAAGGTGGGATGAAGATTCCTGAGAGATGGGGCTGGACCCGAATCCTAGACATTCAGGTGGTCCTACGTATCCCATGAGCATGGGAATCAAGCCACACTTAGTTCTCTAGATTTAGTTTAACATCATACGGGATGAGGGGGGAGTAATATACCCCCAAACAAGGGAGGTGTAAGGTAGGGCGCATAAACCGACGTGAATGAGAAAATAATCCCACTCCACACCATACTCTCCTATAAGAGAGGACCTGGGTCGGGGCCCGAAAAGTCCAAGGGGCCTGATGGTTAGGCATTGGTCAGGAAGGCCTCACCTGCTTGCAGTTTAACTTCTTGCAGTGAGCACGAGGGTCGGGGACCCGAGGAGGCCAAGGGGCCTGAGGCTGGGCCTCATAAGGGAAGGCGTACGACATGGTACATGATCCCGACGTGAATGAGGACATAGTACCACACCACACCATACACCCCAGGTAAGAGGTTGGGCGGAGGGGCCCGAGAAGGCCAAGGGGCATAAGGTCAGGCATCAGTCAGGAAGGCCAGACTGGTTTGCAGTTTAACTACATACATGAGGACGGGGAACGAGAAAACTGTATCTAATTCAGGGTTCTGTACGATATGGAAAGTAACCTAACATGAATGAGGACGTAATCCTACACCACTTCGTACATTCCTTATAGGGTAATCGGGGTCGTGGGCCCAACCGCTATCACCACCCGGAGGGAATTTTGTCTCTTCAGGATGGGGTAGAATGAGTCACTGCACTCGATCTTTGGGACATCTCAGGGTGGACCCGAAGATCCAGGACACTGTTGACCATGTTCAAAACACAGTGTTCCTATGGTGACCTGATATGGGAGAATCAAATGAGCATCGACCATTCACCAAATTCGCAACGTGGGACCTGTTTCGGCTTGTTTCTTAGAAACCCTCAGGGGCGTTGGCCCATATCGGTAGGAGAGCCCTTGGGCGTAGTATCCATGCCATTCATGGGGGTCCCTCCGGGTGTGCAAAAATGATTAAATCCTAGTCAAGGAGTGGGTGAAGCATAGCTGTATCCAGCCAAGAAAGAGGCAAACATCTCCAGGGGGGATGTGCAGCTGGGTCGAGGCTTGCTCGATGTGTATTGGGGAAAAGTGTGCACCCTGCCATATATCTTAACCTAAGGGGAATGTTTTGGTTTTTGGGCTGGGCCAACGGACGAAATTCTAGGGCGTTCCTATGTATCCCATTAGGATGGGAATGAATCCATATGTAGTTCTTGAAGGCCATTCAGTTTAGCGTCATGCGGTGAGGACGTGGGAGGATCGAAGAACGGGAGTGGGCACATTTTGCAACCCTTACCATCCTTGTATGAGTGGGGCTATGAAAGCCTACTCCTTGCTACACAAGGATCCTCCAAGGAAACTATTCCCAGGGGCGATAGTGGAAGAGAAAAGCTTGGGGCTGGGCTCAAGATGAGGCGTCTGAGCGTTCCTACGTATCCCATTAAGATGGGAATCAAGCCACACATAGTTCTTGAGGTGTGGTTTAGCATTGTTCTGGACGAGAAATGTGTCTCAACTGGGTATATGTACGGTGCGGCGGGTAACCCGATGTGGATGAGGATGTAATCCCACACCAAACTGTACAATCCCATTAAAGAACCAGTGTCGACGCAGGCCAAGGGGCCAGAGGCTGAGCCTCAGTCAGGAAGGCCTGAATGGCTTGCAGTTTAACATCTTACAGTAAGGACGGGGGCTGGGGGCCCGAGGAGGCCAAGGGGACTGAGGCTGATCCTCAGTCAGGAAGGCCTAACTGTCTTTCAGTTTAACGTCTTACAGTAAGGACAGTGGTCGGGGGCCCGAGGAGGCCATGGGGCTTGAGACTGAGCCTTTTTCATGAAGGTCTGACTGGCTTACAGTTTAACATCTTATAGTAAGTATGGGGGGAGATCTTAGTTTAAGGTCATAGAGCTCATACCATTTTTCAGTTTAACATCTTGCAGGACGAAGATGCAATTTAAGGTCATGCAGGACCCTTTTGCCCTAGGCAATGTATCGCTTGAGAAACTTGGTGTTGGTGGGAGGGGTTATGCGCTCTCCATCCGTGGTCACCAAGGAGTATGCTCTATTGGGGTAAACCTTATGGATGATATAAGGCCCCTCCCATTTGGGTTCAAACTTGGGCGGATTCCTACCGGGGATCATTGGTGCTCGAAGGGCCAGTACTAGGTCGCCCTCTAGAAAAGAACGGAGACGAACCTTCTTGTTGAAGGCCCTTTCTATCTTATCGTGATGCCTTTCTAGATTGTGCAGGGCACGAAGCCGTTTCTCATCTAGTGCTTCTAATTCAGCTAGATGGATTTCAGCTACCTCATCTGATGTCTGGGGATCATAGACTGCAGTGCGTAACGATGGCACCTGGATCTCAATGGGTAGGACGGCCTCAGCTCTATACACAAGGGAATATGGGGTCACCTGGGTAGAGTTGCGAGTCGTCGTCCGATAAGCCCATAGGGCATTGGGGAGCTTGTCCGGCCAAATTTTCTTATTCTGACCAACCGTCTTCTGCAGAATGTTAGAGATGGTTTTGTTGAATGCCTCGATCTGTCCGTTTTCCTGCACGAGGTAGCGGGAGGTATGGTTCGAACGGATGTCATACATGGTGTAAAATTTCTTCAGTTAAGCCTCTCGGAAGTTGGTGACACTATCGGTGAGGAGGGTGTGAGGGACCCCAAAATAGTGGATAATATTGGAGCTCAAAAAGTCGACGATGTAACGGGCCTTGACCTCTTTTAGTGGAACAGCCTCAACCCACTTGGAGAAGAAATCTGTAGCAGTCAGGATGAACCCACACTGGCGGGATGTTGCCGGTGGATATGGTCCCACAACATCAAGTCCCCATAATGCAAATGACCAAGAGTACTTGGTGGGGTGGAGGGGTTCCAACGGCCGGTGCAGGAAGTTGGCATGAACTTGGCACACGTGGCTTCTCTTGGCATACTCAATACAATTGTGGATCATAGAGGGCCAGAAGTACCCCATCCTACAGATTTGATTGGACAGCTTCGGCCCAGCTTGATGGGCACCACATGAACTAGCGTGAACCTCTTGCATAATATGAGGAATATCTAATCCATGAATGCAACAGAGGAGGTTGCCATCGAAGCTCCTATTATAAAGGATCTGTTCAAGACTGGGGACGCTCTGGAGGGTAAATTGCAGTGCGTGGCGTCGGATTCACTCGCGCTCAGCCCGGTCATCCAGGAGGCAACCATTTTGGAGATACTCGACAAAAGGTGCCCTCCAGTCGGGAGTGGCTTCAACCACTGTGTCTGAGGAACCTGGGACCCCTAACGTAGAGGGTCCAGCGGTGAGATGACTTACCCGCAAGACATCATTTTCCTCTTGGGTGACGGGGGAAATGATTCTCCGGTGTTCCACATGTATGATCAAATCAACTTTCTCGGGTTCTGTGAGTGAAATGGGTAAGCCAGCCAAGGCGTCTGCTTGACCGTTCTATGACCGTGGGACATGGGTAATATCAGGTCGAGAAGACAACTGGGCCATTAGGCAGAGGGTGTACTCCAGCAACGGTACATGATTCGGCTTCCTGATGATGTAGTCACCATTAACCTGTTTGATTTCCAGCTCGGAATCTCCTTTCACAAGTATATAGGGCACATTGATCTCAAGGGCCAACTCGAGGCCGGTGATGAGAGCCTGGTACTCTGCCTCGTTGTTCGTACAACCTTCTGACAACAGGAACGAGTATGGCAGGATGGATTGCTCCGGGGTAATGAAGACAATACCCAGGCCCACTCTATTGAGCTTAGGATCATTGAGCCTCCTACCGGTGGGGCTCCGGGAGGCACCGTGGAAATGCATTTGCCATCATGGGACGACATGGTCGATTGAGAGGATCGTCTCATCAGGAAAATCCAGGTCCATGGATTGATCGATAGAGGTTGGATGGGCAGCTAAAAAGTCTGCCAACGCCTGTCCCATAATGGCCTTCTGAGGTACGAACCTGATATCAAACTGCTGGAGAATCACCGCCCACCATGCTAGTCGGACAGTCAGCATGGGGCGGTTCAGGATGTACATTAGTGGGTCTACCCGGGAGACTAATTGCACCTCATGGTGCTGCAGGTAATGTTGAAACTTCTTTACGTCGAAGATGAGCGCAAGGTAGCTTTTTTCGATAGGGGAGTATCTGACCTCTATATCGAGAAGCATGCGGCTGAGATAGTAGAGACTGTTCTCGGTACCCTCGTTATTCTTCTGGGCGAGCAGTGCACCGAGGGATCTTTCCAGGGCGGTCACGTAAAGGACAACCGGCTTTTCGGAGATGGGTGGCATCAAAACCGGAGGTTGGAGAAGATACTACTTTATTTCCTCGAAGGCGGTCCGGCACTCCTCATCCCATTCGTAGGAGAAACCCTTCTTCATGAGCCGAGAAAAGGTCTTACACTTGCTGGCCAGATTCGCGATGAATCGGTGTATATATGCTAAGTGGCCTCAGAGGCCTCGAAGTTCCAGAATGTTGCTTAGGGGAGGAATTTGGATAATGGCCTTGATCTTCTATGGGTCGATCTCAATGCCTCGGTATCTACCAACATAGCCCAAAAACTTCCCAGATGTGACCCCGAAGGCACACTTCAACGGGTTCATCTTCAGGTGACGGGAACGGAGGAAACCAAACACCTTCTCAAGGTCTTTGAGATGGTCCTGGGACTAACATGATTTGACCACTAGGACATCTACATAGAGTTCCACCAGCGTCACAAGAATCGTCTTGAATATGCGGTGCATGGTCCTCTGATAAGTGGAACCTGCATTTTTCAAGCCGAATGGCATAACCTAGTTGAAAAAGGTACCTTGGGGAGCTCTTAAGGTGGTGGAATCCTCATCCTTGGGGGCCATCCGGATCTGGTTGTTTTCAGAATACCCATCCATGAAAGAGAGAGCTTGGAACCCGGCCGTGGCATCAATCAATAACTCCGTCACCGGGAGTGGGAATTTATCCTTTGGGCAGTGGCGATTAAGGTCACAGAAGTCGATGCAAACTCTGATCAACCCATTCTTATTCCTAACTGGCACAATGTTGGCAACCCACTTGGGGTATTGGACTTCCTTAACGATGTTGGATTTGATAATATTGTTAGCTTCATCCTCAACCATAGCACCATGAGAAGGGCGCAACTTCCAGGGAGGCTGCTTAAACCCACGATGGTTTGCCGGGAGGCCCAAACGGTGAATGACTACCTGGGGATCTAGTCGTGGAATCTCATTGTAACTCCAGGAAAACATGTCACGGTATTGTTTGAGGAAGTCTACGTACTGTTTCCTCTCCTCGAGGGAGATGGATGCACTGATCAATGTGGGTTTCAGATCTTCCTTGCTACCAAGGTTCACCTGTACCAGTTCATCAACCGTGGAAGAGAATCCTTCCTCAATCGTGGGGGGAGCATCCTCCAGGTCTTCCTCTGCACCCCTGGGGGGATTTCCCGCGATGGGAGATACTTATGGGCTATCAAAGCCTGAGGGGAAGCTGGTGCCGGCTTGGGCAGCAGTGGTCATCATATCAGGAGACTCACTCGCCATTGAGACCATAGCAATTAAGGAAGTCGACCCTATCCCATCGGGTCTTCGGCCTAAGTGGCCACATTTAATGATATCAAAGTAGTGGTGACTTGTCGGCCTGAGTCGGTTGATTCCATACCGGCGGAAGAGACACGTATGGCATACTGTTGTTGTCATAAGCCTGACATTATGGTACCGTACAGGGGTAGGAGGTTCTGGGATCACCTGAGCCTGGTTGATATAGGAGTACAAGGTGATTTTCCGCCGCCGCATGGGCACGAGATCCTGCCTTCCTTGTGTACCCGAAACAACAAAACATTGCCCCATGTCTGGGGTCGTGGCCTCCGATTGGTGGATCGGGGGGATGTAGGTGTCATCCATGCTTGCCCAGGGATCACATGTTACTGGGGCGGGGTCATCCTCACTTACTAGGATTTTATTATCCTTACTCTTGTAATAATCAGCATCCAGATAGTGGGCCTCACAAGAGGCGAAAGGAGACGCATCTCGTTGGAGAACGCCTACTTGACCATTGAGTGAGTATTTAAGGCACTGGTGATACGATGAATGGACCTCTGTATGCAGATGGAGCCATGGACTACCCATCAACGCATTGTAGGCGGTGTCCTGAGAGACGACCATGAACTCGGTGCTGGAAATTAAGCCACCAAACTGAGTCTTCATGAGGATCTTGCCAACTAGGGTTTTCTCGGTCCTATCATACACCTGGATTCTGAGGTCAGAGGGAGTTAAATCACCTTCAGACAAACCCAACTTTCGCAATGTCCGAGTCGGAATTAGGTTGATTCTGGAACCCGTGTAAACGAGGCAGCGATGGACTTCCACACCATTGAAGTGTCCAGTGATGTAAAGTGGGCGAATATGCCCCTGTATAGGAGGATCCTCATCTTCACCGGAGAACGAGATAACCACCTGACATTAGGCATTCTCAATTGTATCAGCATGGAAGGCTTCTGCAGCTGCTACCACCGTCTCAAACTGGAGGGGGCTCCTTAGGGCCTCAGCAAGTGCCTCGCGCATTTCAGATGACAGGTAAAGGGCCTCAAGGATATAAAGCTTTGCCGGAATGCCGACCAGGTGTTTCAGGACATCATACTTTCATTCCAAATGCGAAGCTCTACCTATAGGAGGTCGTTCGACATTTGGAGGCATAGCGGGTCCTGCCGGTTGAACCGGTGGTCGGCCAATACTGGGTACATCCTGCTGCCTACTAGTTGAAGCCTAGAGAGTAGTCGCCAGAATAGGATCGGATAGTGGAGACTGGCCTGTAGCCGAGAAAGAATGATTGTGATATGAATGAGGCAGCTCTCCCTGATATAGTAGCACAAACGGCAGTGGAGGTAGAGCTGAGGGCGTTAGATGGGGTTGCGCATGCTGAGCTCTACACTGAGCCTGCTATCTGGTCTCAGTTGCATGCACGGCTTGGCTGAATGTGCCCGCTGACGTTCCTTGATGATCGGCGTGGTTGCGGTTCCACTAACATTGATGCCGGCTGGAAACGTTGGGGAGGTTCGCCTGGCGTTCCCCCTCTTCGGGAGTCATATAGAGCTTTACCAGCTCCACGGTGTTAACCGAAGCGTACCCCTGGCTGTCACTCGACGAGTCATCCACCACCGGGCGAATTCTAGGAGGAATCCCCATTTTAGGGGGCATAAAATCATCGAGAGTGCGGGATGACGACGACACCGGTGGTGTGCGTTGCTTCTTCTTGTGTCGTCAATGATTTCCCTTTTGGGAAGAGGTTGGCTGTGAAGACGATGCAGAGGTACTGGCTACTTCTTCTGAAGATTCCAGCTGTTTCAGGCGCACCCGGATGATACAATGCACACAGACGATGGTTTTTCGATCCATCCAGTCATCATATTTCTGGGATCCGCTGCTGGGAACCTGCTACCACTCACCTTCGCTGTCTCTACCGATCTATGACCCTGCAAAGACACCATCCACTTATGTTGGTGCCAGGCCCAACCTGACTATGTTGTTGTTGACCTGGTCATGAAGCTAGTCTTTAAAAACATAGCATTTCTTGAGGGTGTTCCCCAGAATCTGATGATAAGGACAGTAGTTGGGGTGATCGGTGAGATTCGCCTCTGCCGGCCTTCTGGACTCGGGCAGGCACACAATCCCTTGCTCTAGAGCACTTTAGAAGTAGTCAGGGACCTGATTTTCGTTGAACGAATAAGTCTGGTTCCTTCTTTCAGGATAGGGGGCCCTAGGGGCCTGGCCCTAACGAGGGGTCGGAGGGGACTGCCGAGGAGGCGACGCCTGATTGTCTCGCCTAGGTGGAGGTGGCGCATTGTGCGGGGGAACCTATCGATTCTGAGGCTGACGCTGCTGGGCAGGATCCTGTGCTTGAGGTGGAGGACCTCTGCGGGGTTGCGGGGATGGTGCCACTAGTAGTAATTCCAGCTGCCTAGGGGCTTCTATTTGGGCCACTGCGGTGGGTTCGGCTCTGGCGGTCCTCCTGGTTGGGATCATAGGGGGCAACGAACGTGCCTGACTAGCCTGTTGCAGAGCCTCCTCAAGGTGCTGAGCCTTATATGAGAAATCTCTAAACCCTCCATGGTATTTCTGGGTAATCAGGGAGGGTACCAGCTCCGTTATGATGTTCCCCACACACATTGTCAGTAATTTCTCCTGAGTCAGTGGCATATCGAGGGAATATGTAAGTCCATTCCATCGGGTGATGAAATTTGCAACTCTCTCATAAGGCCTTTGCTTGCACTTGAAGAGATCTACAATGCTGGTCTTCCACTTGGTGGAGCTGAACTGCTATAGCAACTGCTGGCGGAGATCCTCCCAACCGGTCACTGATCTGATAGGGAGATGGTTATACCAGACAAATACAGAACCTTCCAATGTCTGTACGAAACATTAGAGCTTGGCGGCTTTTTACTGGGCCGGGGTCCCCAGCATGGGGCCACACCTGGAAGAAAAATGATCCAAGTGCTGCGGCGGGTCCCCTATCCCGTTGAAGGGCAAGAATGTGGGGTTCCCAAAACCTGGGGGTGCGGGCATATCATCCACCCACGCGGGATACGGCTTGCCATCCGGTGGGACCGCCACCTTCCGCATTTCCAACGCTTCGAGGCGGGCTGTGAGTGCCGCTATAAGATCATCTGGGTGGGGGTCCCTGTCTTGACGGGGATCCCTAATCACAAGTGCATTTCCAGGTTCTTCAACAAGGTGGATGGCTTCGATAGCTCGTGGATCGACTGGCAGAATGACCTGTGGGGCGACTAGGGGATCCCGGACTGGAATCTTCAGATTGCCCCGTCGTTCGGGGGGGTTTGCCGAGTCGTATCGCGCCCTCTTTTCGTAAGTTCCGGCTTCCTCCCTGTCTGTGGAAGTAGCATGATCAGGGTTGCCCGGAGGCATCTCACCAGGGGGAAATTGTTCCTACCCCTGTTGCCTCGGCCGGGGATTACCATAGTCGGGTCGCCGCTCTACAGCACGCTCAGCCAAGAGTTAGTCAACCAGCCTCATCTGCTTAGCAATTTGTTGGCGTAACGTGGCCTTCTCGGGATCTTCGTCCGTTTTCTGCACAGAGGTAGATGGGTCGGAGTGCTTGATAGTTCCGACATTCTCCTTACCCTTGCCGGTATTTCGATCGAGTACCAGCGACTCGGTGGGTACATGGAGGCCAAACAGGTTCTTATGCTGATGGGTAACCCTCCCTGATGGGTCCAACAGTGGCGGTACGCCCTCTTGGGGTAAGTCTCCATCAAGAAATTCAATCTCGTCTTCCTTGTCCACTATGTTAGCCATGTGGACCGTGATCCCTCTCGGGAGCATGTCCTCAATGTCGCATAACGAATCAGGATACCGTCAGATAGGTTCGAAGAGGAGAGCTGTATAGTGTCCCCAACCTCGGACATGCACATGGGGGGTAGCTTCCCTGATGACTCTACGGAGTACTTTGAAACTCTGAACACATTTTCTTTGAAGGGCGCTCTGACGGCCTGGCGACTCAGGGTGCTGGGCCACAAGGAGTGTGGCCAAATCGATCAGGCGGCATTGATTGCCAATCTCTTCAATGTTCTGTCATCTTCTGGGGTACACCACATGCTCGTAACGAATGCATAAGTGTGTCTCCCATAGGGTTCGACAAAAGGACCCCACTTCTTCAAGGGTAAGGGACTCTGGTGCGAGAATGTTCAGCGCCGCCGTCAGCCAGAACTTCTCTGGGATGTAATTCACTGTGAGAATGCTCCAGAAGCTCCTGGGTTCAGACTCGGGGTCTGGCCCTATATTTCCCAACTCGTCAACCGGGGGAGGCTGAGGGACCGGTAGCGGTACCTAGTCGGACCTCATGGATAGTAAACTTGGTGGAAGAGAATACGGTGAACGAGCTGACTGGTCGACGAATTCCGGGCCATCCTCTGAAGAGTGAGGTGACCTGGCCACGATGTCACGAGATGATGGGCTGATAGAAAAAGCTTCCGAAACAGGAGTCGTGGCTGCCGGTGATAGGTTATGTCGTCTCTCTACCTCCGTTGGCCCCCAAAATAGCTCTTCGTAATCTCTGGTAGTGGTAGAGGGCGCTTATGGTGACAATGGTGGTGATTGCATGCTCGAGACCTGCGGAATTTCCATGATTTCTTCCTCCTGGATGTACATACGGAGAGAGATGGGAACTTGGTGGACCTCACATTCCTGGAGAATGAGGCTAACGCGCCTGGTTCCTGCCCAAATCCTTGACAAGGAGGAGCGGGGAGAAGGTTCCATCGCTGAATCGCATTCTGCTTCAGAATCCGAGAAACGAGCCGGTTTGATCTCCACTTGGGCCTTCCCAGGACTCTTGTTGTGGCAGCGACGACCCGCTCTCCTGCCCTGGGGTGGCTCTTTGGGACAGGGTTGATCCTTAATAGTTTGTCTTGGGGTGGCGATGGCACCGTGGCAGAGAGGGCCCCCGCTCGAGCTGGCCTAGGTGTGAAGGGAACTAGGGAAAATGTCGAAGGGTACATGGGGAGGACATCCATGGGCGGTGCGGGGGGAGCGAGGCTGACCTTAACTCCCCATGTTCCTGGGGGGAGGACCTTCGCTGTTTGTATAGAGGAAGTAGGGAGGGCCCCCACGTTGGAGAAGGATGAGATGGACAGTGCCTTCAGATCGGTGGTCGGGGGAAGGAGGATGGACTCCATACCATGTATAGCGGCTGCGGGAAAGGTTTCCGCGCCGAGCTTCACTGCTGCGGGGCAGGTCTTCCTTCGAGAAGGGGGTAGCATGAGGCATACCTCCATGATGATCTTCGGAGTGGGGAAGGCCCACGCTCTGTGGAGTAGTGGTACGGGGAGGGCCTCCGTACGGGGTGAAATCACTGCAGGTTCGTTCGCGGCGATCACCACTCAGGCCTGCAACCCGGAGAGTCATCCCAGCCTGCCCGTGGGGTGGTTGGGGTCTCAATCCTGGTTGGGCGAAAGAGTGCCCCTGCTCAGTGTATGCAGGAACTCCATGATGCACGTCGGCGGTGGCTCGGGCCACTGTAGCTGTTGACATCGATGCATTTGGACGATCGTCCTCAACCCGGGCCCGGCGCTGACGTCGGGTCAGACGAGCTGGCGCAAGAGGTGTAGGGGCATGGCCTGCTTTCTCTTCCTGCGGAGTCGGACTGCGGTGCTGACGCGGCTGAAAGAACCCTCTTCCTGGAGCCCTTGGGTCGGGACCCTGACCGGGCCGAGCTGGACATCACCCGCCTCATCAGCGTAAGGCAAGGAGTCATAGAGGCGTTCCGGGGACAAGCTCCCAAAACGATTGAACGTTGGGGTGGGGAGCAAGGGCTCCATGTTCTTCCTGTTAGGGTGGCGTTAACGGCGGGGCCTGGATGCCTCCATGTCCAGGCGGGCCTTATCCCGAGTTGGGATTACCCCTTACTCCTCGTACCTACGTACAAGGTTGTTGATCACCCTTCGCTGGATGATCTCTGATGGGGAGAGTGGATGTGGGCGCCCCATATTCCGTGATGTAGCGGTCATCATGGCGGTATCGGAGCCATGCGGGGTGGCTATGCCGGTGTTGCCCCTGCCCCTGCGTAGGCGAGCGGGCGGTGATCATGTCCCCACAGCAGCAACCTGGTTCCTGGGAAACGAAGGGATCAACTCATCAGCACTGCGAGGAAAAATATTAACAACCAGTTCCCCAACGTCCTTCCATTCTCCACGTCTGTAAGATGGATTCAGACCAACACGTTGCAGAACAGAGTGCCCCACGTTCTACTACCCCGACTTCCGGTGAGTTTTCTGACAGGCCCGCTATTTTCATGGTGGGACCAGGCACCAGATATCTGGATCCGGTGACACGTCAATGTACTAGTGTCTCAAACGTTACTAATCTCCACATTGAGGAGATTAATTTCACGTCGGGTTCACCATTTCTGTTTCCGATGCTTTCGCCGGGGCGCACGCATTCGTCCGTCCGCGGAGGTGGATGCGTTGCATTGTTGCCCCGCATTCCCACTTTCCAAAGGCGGGAGGCATTCACTCCTTATTCAGGGACGTCTCCTCCATGATCGAAATACGATTATGGGATGTCAGTTCTTCCTTCTGCAGATTCCTCCTCAGAACTCTTTACCTAGTCCGGGTCTCCCTCATAGATTTAATATGTTTTTCGTGAAACTCTTCCCAGTGCCATGTTTCCATGGACGCCGGTTAATTACACTGCTTCAATCGGGACATTCCAAAGGTTCTGGTCATGGAAGAAACCTTCAGTCGGAGGAGTAGTCACGTTGAGGCATCAGTAGCGTGTCTAGATGCTGGGGAACCGGCATGTCTGTTTATTATCCCTGGTCATAGGGCTTCTCGAGGGTGTGGAATCCCGAAGCATCCCACATCCAGTGCGGGGAATTATATGCCATAGACTCATATCTGAGGTTTTCCTCTTCTTCCTGTGTTTAACATATGGTATTCCACGAGTTTAATATCTAGCGGAGATGGATCATCCCGATCAGAGCATTAGCTATAATGGATCGGATTGAGGATTTCCCTTGAAGGGGTGCCGATACCGGGACCAGCCCATGGGCGGCTGTGAAGAGGTGCATACCGACATGGCCTCACCAGGATATGATGGACCAGGCGAGAATTAGGGTGGATGCTGGATGGATGAATGATGTGGAGGGAGAAATGGAAAGGGACCATCGCAAGGGTGACAGTAAAGTTGGGCTTGAGCCTCAATGAGACCTCCTACGTATCCCCGTGGCAGGGAATCAAAGTCCACATAGTTTGGGATAGTACCGGGGAACCAGCATGAAGGTGGACCTTGGTCCGATGGATATGGGGCTTACACACCAGGCAGCCCGAGTGTGGATGAATCGATGTGAAGATGGTCAGAGTGACCAACAGGTGGTGGGGTTGAACCTCACAGAGGCTTCCTACGTACCATGTCGTGACATGGATCAAAGACCACGTAGTTCAGGTTGGACATCAGAAGGCTGACATGAATGATGACCAGGAGGGTCCTAGTGGTGGTGGGCGTGGACCTCGTGGAGGCTTCCTACGTACCATGTCGTGACATGGATCAAAGACCATGTAGTTCAGAGGGGCTTCGTCGGTGAAACGACATGATGGTGGACCTCGGTCCGATGGGTGGTGGGCTTGATCCTCTGGAAGGCTTCCTACGTACCATGCCTTGACATGGATCAAAGACCACATAGTTCAAATGATGGGAATCGTCAGTGAATTGACGTGAAGGTGGAACTTGGTCCAATGAGAGATGGGCTTGAACCTCGGGGACGCTTCCTACATATCGTGCCTTGACATGGATCAAAGAACTCGTAGTTCAAAGGGTTTCATCGGTGAACCGACGTGAAAGTAGAACCACGTGTCCACTAGTGGTGGGCTTGAACCTCGTGAAGGCTTCCTACGTACCATGCCTTGACATGGATCAAAGTACTCGTAGTTCGAATGGTGGGTGTTGGTGAACCAACGTGAAGAAGGAGGGACCTTGGTCCAAAGGGGGATGGGCTTGAACCTTAGAGAGGCTTACTACGTACCATGCATTGACATGGATCAAAGTCCTCGTAGTTCAGTTGGTGACAATGGCTTATCGTCGGAATGGAATGCAGTTTAACTTCATGCTGGACGAAGGTATAACTCGACGTGAATTGGGTGACGGGTGGTCTTGAACCTCGTGGAGGCTTCCTACGTACGATGCCTTGACATGGATCAAAGACCTCATAGTTAAAATGGGTGTGCAGTTTAATGTCATGCGGGACAAGGGAATATAGTTTAACGTCATGCTGGACGAGGTCATGTAGTTTAACGTCATGCTGGACAAGGTATTGTCATGGTCAATGCCATCTCTAAGCCCACGTGAGTCATGATCGGTGTGAGAAACAAGAGACAACAAGGACCTGACGATCAAACCGCGAAGGGTGCGTCCGTGAGAAGAAAAGAGGGGCTTACGCGTTAGGCGGCCCATTAGTGCTGGGACTTACTCCAGGATGGAGGCCCGAAGTGCGGTAAAGCGTAGCGAGAGAGGAATTTGGGACCAATGAGGGAAGGTGCATCGTTCCCTATCACACCCTCCACTGAACATGGTAGTGTGGAAGTATGGAGATGCAGGTGTGCAGTCATCCATTGGGGAACTAGGGCCGCCCTTCTCCTGAGAACATACGCCGCTCCAATAAGGAGGATATCATCCCTTGTGGACGGGTGATTCCACTCCAGTGGATACGAGTGGCGTAAAAAATGTTTGAGCTGGGGGGACACTTCATGTGAGGCATGACGTCAGGTCATAGTTTAACGTCATGTGTTGAGGACGTGGTGCTTGGTAGTTTAACGTCTTGCAGCTCGGATGAGGCGGGTTCACTCCACACCCCTAGGACTTACATTACTGGTACCCTTTGATCCTTGGAGGAGGGAAGGTACCAGTAAAGCCGGGGTCAAGGGGGGTTGTAGGGCGAACCATCGAGGGGTCCATGATAGCGTGGATATGAGAAGAAGCAATATCTGTTAGCGTGCCTATGTGATGAAGCATTAGGTGAAGCAATGATATGAATGGTATTGTCCGTGGGACTTTTAAATAACATCGTGCAAACCTGGAGGGTTGCACGGGGAGAGGAAGTGCCAAGCAGAGGAATGTGCTTCCCGAATTGGGGTACCTTGGCCTTAGCATTGGGCAATGGTGTGAGTGGAGGGTGCTCGCGAAGTAGAACAGTATTCACGGAGCACTTCCTCGCGAAGAAGAGGTGCCATGCGAAGCGGGGTGCTGCGAAGCAGTGTGCTTCGCGATATGTAGCGATCCTACCTTATCATAGGGATCACTAGTACAAGTTGGGTGTTTCGTGAAGCATAAACGCTCCGCGGCTGCTCGGGTTCCCTTGGGAATCCCCCTCCTTCACGAATGCCCTTGATCCTTGCAAAGGGCATCCCTCTCGGAAGAGGGGATCAAAAAGAGACAAAGCGAAGGCATCATGCGAAGTAGAAGTACCTCGGGGAGCTCGTGATTCCCAGGGGCAAAGGGTGATTCATGATTCGGTAGAGGAGAAGCCGAAAGGTTGGATTGTCCATTTTCGGGACTCAGGGGGAGACCAATATTTATAGTAAATGGGCGCCACGAAGCAGAACTCCCGTGCCGCCTTACGTTCTTCGGGGCGCCCTCGCGAACGTCAAATTCGTTCGTGGAGAGGTACCGCCTCCGGAGCTTCGCGGCGGGCTCGCAAACATCAACTGCGTTCGCGGAGAGGTACTGCCTCCGGTGCTTCACAGCGGGCTCGTAAACGTAAAATTATTTTGTGGAGAGTTACAGCCTCCGGAGCTTCACGGGACCGCGATGCTCGGGGTGCTTCACGTCGGTGCTTCGTGAGGCAGCGGTCGGGCCTTCTTATTCATCCCTTCCTTTCGTGCAATGTTTTGGCGCCAAAAATATTTTAAATGAAAATTGTTCTATAATAACCATACAGGAGGATGTGATCAGACTCATAGAAACATCATGATAATTACAATTATATGAATTAGATTCTCCTAAAAGGGAAAATATTCCAATAAATCAACCCCAACATGTTTAATATCATGATCTGGGTTCATATGATAATGGAATAATTGAGATAGATGGTAGAAGTTCTGCATATATTTATACCTATGATGTTACTACAACTTATACGATACAAGTACGAATTTCTCTAGAAATGCAAACCACGTGAAATATCATGGCAGTGCATACCCTATCTCATGATCTCCTAATGTACAGGACTTGGTGAGCCATGTAAAAATACAAAATCCCCTACCATGATCTATAGGGGTGTTTTATGATGGTTAATGTAATGTTTCAATTAAAACAATGAAATATCCATATGTTTTCTAATCAACTGGACCAAGTCAAAAGTCATCATTATGGGGCATAATCCTAATAAAGCTATAACACTTGTCTCTAACCATCACTGCCACATTCAACACAGACTACCATACAGATCCCCATAAGGTTCCATATTTAACATTGATGTATTTCAATTGTGTATTTAAAAATCAATTAGCGGTATATGTATCCCAATGATCCCCCAAAATCAGGGCCACATGCTCAAAAAATGTCCTCAGAAACCTATATTGTATGACTTAACTATCCATCATTAAAAGGGTGCTATGATGTGATCATAATAACCTCTATAACTAGTGGAATCCATAAACACATAAAAAACATGGAATAAATCAATTTTTCATTCATGATGTGATATTTCTTGGGACCAAATGATGTCGTACTATCTCTTTAATATACAGCTTCCCAATATCATCAACATTAAATGTGTCCTTGATTAGTCACTGAATGTGGCTAATATTCATTGTCAATATCTATATATTCGTTTTTCCAAATTTCATTAACATTGTTTTTAGTGAATTTCATAAATAGAACATCATTTCTCATCTTAAATGAAATTCATGCTTAAAATGTAAATTTGGGCCCTATCATTCATTTGTTTGTGGAAAACATTATATATATTTTATGAATTTGATATTTTGGGATATGATTGATCACTTTTTTGGAACATTTTTTTCTTTTAGGATCGATGGACGAATCCAAATGGAAGATGATGATTTTTTAGGAAGAATGAAGAACTTTTAGGAAGAAATCATAATGGGCCTAAAGCCCATAAAACAAATGTGGGGCCCACACACCATGTCCAATGAAGCAATAAATTTTACAGTAGAAAGAGAAAATAATTGTGATCATTTTATTTAGCTGTGTCCGGAGCTAATTCTGATGTTTTCATGATAAAAATGGGATCTAAAGTGTTTGATTTAAATGGTGGGCCCAATATGAATGCACATAAATTCTTCCAAAAATTTCAGCCATAAAATCCAAACAGATACGAAAAATTTATTGTAATATTCACAGCTCATAGAGGACATATTGACTAGAATATTTCTCTTTTACAACCCAAACGGATTCAGCCTCCTTCAATTAAAAATTCACACGTCAAAATGGTGGACAAATCTGGATGAATTTTTGGGTCAACTTCGACACTTAATATTTGATTGATTTTCTCACCCTCATTTTGACACTATAAATTAATGGGGATGGAATTTATTGTGGTTGGGTGTTTCTAAGGCTCTTAATATGCCTATATAGAGAGCTAGTGGTGAAGGAAATTATAATATAATATTTTTCATTCAATTGGTATTTTAATTTTTTTTTCAATTTTAATTTCCTGCTTTTGTTTTGTAATTACATCATTAATTTCCCTAATGTATGTTTTATTCTTTCACGTTAAATATATTAACAATAGTTTTTCTTATTCATCAATTTTTTTTCCTTTTATTCACACGTTGATACTTTTTAATCAAGGTGTGAATTTATTCACACCAACACTTGTGAATTTCACACACAACGGTGGAGTGTTCATTTCTCATTGTTTTTTCTTATTCATAAATCCCACATCATTAAGTAAACTACTCACTTCCATTGATATAATCTCATTAATGTAGGGATAACCTTTTATGGGTTGATTCAAGGGAATGGTGTTAATTGAATGTTAAATTATTTTCTTTAAATTCTTAAATTTGTTCTTCATTTTAGTGTTCCTTTCTTTGATTTATCTTCTTTTTTTTCACCTACATTAACGAAAACACATTTTGAGTGCTAGTACAATCAAATTTCTTGGAGTTCTCATTTAAATGACCCTCTATGATATTTTGTGATTACCCTTGAAATTCTATATGGATTAAATTGGAAAATGATATTGATGAATTATTTAGTTTATTGGATACCTCTTGAACCGATGAATAGAAAATTTAACAAGAAACAAATAAATCCAAGCAAGTACTAGAGAAAACCTAGGATCGACTCACCTTAATTAATCATTTTAATTAAAGTAATTTTTTTTCTTTTCTTATATAAATAAATCACAATTTTCTTCAAATCAATTAACACCATAGTTGGCCACATTATAGCCAATCTCGCATCCAATCGTATTGTCTCGTGGTTTCTTCTTCGGTCCCAGTGGATTCGATCCCTACTTGTACTTCAAAGACCGCTTTTACCAGTAGGGTAAATTTGGGAGAAACCAAATTTTGGCACCATTTCCGGGGACCAAGTAAGTTACCTTAGAAACTAATCTTTTTTTCTCACCCAAAATTCCCTATTCTCACTATAATTTCTCTTCTCATTTCCCCATTTTGTTTATGTTTGTGTCCCAAGAATCCAAAAACCAATTTTCAATCAACTCAAATGAATTATATTCTACAATAGTCATTGATAGTCAAAGGCTATAATGATCCAGAAAATCTATATTTGGAATCACCTCACATAGGGAATTTCATTGACCAAATCTTGATTGAATACACCTTAACAAATGAGAAGTACAATCAATGGGATGCTGATTGTTTGAAGGATCAATTTCTATACATCTCAAGGATGATTGAAGAGGTCAGACATAATAATTTTCATGATGTCCAGACATCTATCAATCATAATTCTGAAAAAATTCATGAACATTTGTGTGAACAGATGGTTAAAATGAATTCAGATGTTTCATCACTGAGATTAGAAATAAAAAGCATTAAGACATATGAGAAACCCTTTCCAACTCTAGATGTAATTTCCTCATCATTGATAGAGGAATATTTTTTCCCAAAATCCACTCATGAATTTAAAAAATAACTATCCTATGGATATTGGATAATAGAAGAAGATCAACAAAATGTTGAAGGGTCTTTAAATTAGGAGGAAATGGATTTTTTGGACTCAAAAGTGTAAAATTTGACAACATGGATTGAGTTTCTTGAATATAACTCCATTGATAATTATTTAGAAGTAACAATAATTGAACCATTATGAGTTATAAAAAATAATGAGTCCATACACATTCCTGATATTCAACTGGACAATTTTGGGGATGAATCATATTTTCAAAAGGAACCAATTATTTCAAAAAAATTATAGAAGAATCAAATTTGGAATGAAATTTCCATTCTTATATGGAAAAATTCAATCAATCTGAACTCAACATTATAATCCATCCTTCGCCACTCGAGAATCCCTCCATTTATGATAACCAAGACCATTAAATTGTCATCCATTTTCATCAAGAATCTCCCAAAGGAGGAATAAACCCTGAAATCAAAGGCAATAATTTAGATGAAAGTCATTCAACCATTAATGAAATTACTTAGACTTTCACACTCATTGTTATACATGGGATTTCACGTGACAAAATTTTTTAAAAAATAATTTATCTCAATATTTTTAACGAGGAGAAAAATGGGGTCCTAAAAATGTTGACAGTTGGAATTGGAAAATTTTGGTGGTTCATGTTGAGCTAATGACGTTAATCAAATGCACTTCATGGGAAGAAACCCATGGTTTTCATGTTTTCAATTATTTTGAATCATTTTATTTTTCAAATAATAAATTACCATAGACTGTTGACTTTTTCTTTTTTTATGAGTAAGGATGGGTATGAAAGGGGAGCATCATATTCATCTGTGTCACGTGGTGTGATCTCTGAGTAATACCTTACCCAAAAATTTAAAAATAATACAATGTTTCATCACTTTATTTTGTTTTATTTTATTTTTATGTTTTTATAGGTTAAAAATGGAAAATAAAAAAATTAAAAGGACACGTCATAGATCATGGGGAAAATCCCATCATATCCATCCAAGCCGCTGAGACATATATCCAAGATTGAAGGGAGACTGTGGTACACAATTTCATCATCAACCACCAGGTGAAATCATTCCATGATTAACATTTTCAATTCCCTCTTTGAACACCTCTCCTATACCCCATTTTATGTTTTCATTAAACACTGGGAAAACTGATATTCTATGTTTGTGGGAGATGAAATAAAAAATGAATGTTTTTAATATGAACAAGTCAAGAAAGAAAAATTCCATTAACCGTGGACATGATAACCCACATTTCATACTATGAAAATGGATATCGAAAAATTTGGATTCCTTGATTCTGATTTTAGTTCAAGTTTAATTTCATGAGCATAGTTTTTGGAAAGTGCAGTTGTCCGATGTGATTTTTCAAAGTTTACATTTTCATCCTCTTAATAAAACTACCACAACGCACATCTACTGGATCAGGGGTGTAAATTTCATTTCATGGGTCCCTTTCATTATAGCATAGTGTTCTAATGTCACTTTTAGTTTAATTTTAGTATCCAAAAAACAAAAAAAATTGAAACAATATAATTAACACATAAGGAAATGTTTTGTCCAAATGTGTGGCATCTGACACTTGGGGATTATGACTCCATAGTTTTATTATACAAAGTTAGGTTTTATATATCTATTGTAGAGCATGGAATTGACAATATGTGTGGCATCCAACACTGGGGGATCATGACTCCGTAGTTGTCTTTCCCAGAGTTAGTCTTTTCATATCTATTGTGCTTAAAAAATTTAAAAAAACAGACAAATAATTTAATAAAATTGGATACTCGTTTTATGTTTTAAAGTGATTCCCACCTAGTGCTTCCATTTTTTCCCCTTGAATAATAAATTGGTCCGCATGTCTTTTGTGATGCACAACACATTATCATGCTTAAATAAAATTGGATAAAATGTGGCGATGAATTTGAACAAAGTAATGAGCTTGGGCTTGGGATATGCTTATGAAACTAGCTTGTTTTAATTGATTTTATGGGTTCCATAATTTTTTTGGTAGTAATTTTTTGTTGAGAAATGTGTATTAAATTTTTTTTGGAAAAAGGGAATTCGAATTTCATATTTGATATATATTTTTCTTGGGAGTAACAAAAATCATGTTGGGGGTATGATTAGTCACTGAAAGTGGCTAATATTCATTTTTAATATCTTTATATTCATTGTTCCAAAGGTCGTCAATATTGTTTTTAGTGCATTACATAAATAGAAGTTCATTTATCATCTTAAATGCAATTCATGCTTAAAATGTAAATTTGGGCCCAATAATTCATCTATTTGTGGAAAACATTATATATATTTTCTGAATTTGATATTTTTGGATATGATTGATCACATTGTCTGGAAAATTTTTTATTTTAGAATCTTTGGAATAATCTAAATGGAATTTTGATATATTTTAGGATGAATGCGGAACATTTCTGAAGAAAGCATAATGGTCCTAAGGCCCATCAAACAAATGTGGCACCCACAAACTAATCCCAATGAATCTAAAATTTTTACATTAGAAATAGAAAAATATGGGGATCATTTTATTCAACTATTTTAGGAGCTAATTATGATGCTTTCAAGATGATTAAGGGATCTTATGTTGAGATTTAAATGGAGGGCCTGATATGAATGCACATAAAGTTTTTCCACTAGTTCGACCATAACGTCCAAAAAGATACGGAAAAGTTCTTGAAATATTTACAGGTTATAGAGGAAATATGTATGAGAATATTTTGTTTGTATGATCCCTCCATATTACTCCTCCTTCAATTAATAAATCACACCGAATAATGGTGGATGAATCTCGATGAATTTCTTGGTCAACTTTGAGACGTCAAATTCCATTAATTTTCTCACCCTCCTTTTGACTCTCTAAATTAATTTGGATTGAATTATTTTTGGTGGGGGTGTCTCTAATTCTCCTAGGATGCATATATATGGAGCTGGTGGTGATGAAAACATCATCTAATATTTTCATTTTGATTGAAGTTTTTTTTTCAATTGTAATTTTTTGATTTCCTTTTGTAATCACATCGAAAATGTACCTAATGTATGTTTTTTTTCATTCACATAAAATATCTCAATTAAATTTGTTCTTAATCATCACTTTTTATTTCCCATTTATTAACATGTTGGTACAATTGAATCAAGGGGTTAATTTATTCCCACCAACACTTGTGAATTTCTCACACAATGGTGGAGTGTTCATTTTTCAATGTTTATTTCTTCTTCATAAATTCCACTTCTTTAAGTCCACTACCCAATTCGATTTAAATAATAGCATTAATGGAGGGATGTCCTTTTATGGGTCAATCTGAGGGAGTCTCATGGGGTGAATTGAATGTTATTTTATGTTCATAAATTCTTAAATTTTTTCTTCATTTTAAGAGTTCATTTCTTTGATTTATCTTTTTTTTCACCAAATTTAACGAAAACAAATTTTGAGTGCATGTACGATCCAATTCCTTGGATTTCTCATTTAATTGACCCTCTTAGTGAATTGGTGATTATACATGAAATTGTGTATTTATTAAATCAAAGAATGATATAAAGGAATTATTTAATTTAATGTATACCTCTTGAAGCGATGAATATAAAATCCAAAAGAAAATACATCCAATAAAGTACTGGAGACAACCTAGGATTGAATCACCTTAATCAATAATTTTAATTCAAGTAATTTTGTTTCTTTTGTTTTTTAATGCAAATAAAAATTTTATTCAAATCAATCAACAACATATTTGGCCACATTATATCTAATCTCGCATCCAATCTTAGTGTCTCTAGGATCCTTCTTCGGTCCTTGTGTATTCGATCCCTACTAGTACGTCAATGACCACTTTTACCAGTAGGGTAAATTTAGGCGAAATCAAATTTTGGTGCCATTGTTTGGGACCATGTATGTTACCTTAGACATTCATCGTCTTTTCTCACACCAAATACTCTATTCTCACCCTAGTTTATCTTCTCTTTTCCCCTTTCTGTTTCTGTGTGTGTCCAATGAATACCAAAAAAAATTTCAATCAACTAAAATGGATTATCTTCCAAAATACTCATTTATAGACCAATTGTATAATCAACTGGAAAATCAATAATTGGAATCATCTCACATAGGGAATTTCATTGACCAAACCTTGATTGAATACTCCACACCAGATGAGATGTACAATCAATTGGATGATGATTGTTTAAAGGATCAATTTATGTACCTCTCGAGGATGATTGAAGGGATAAAACATAATGAAGGTCATAATGTCCAAACATCTATCAATTCTAATTCTGAATAAATTAATGAACATTTGGGTGAAAAAATGGTTAAAATGAATTCAGATGTTTCATCACTAAGAATAGAAATTCAAAGCATTGAGACATATAAGGAACCCATTCCAAGTCAAGATGTTCATTCCTCATCACTGATAGAAGAATATTTTATCCGAAAAACCACTCATGAATTCAAAAAAGAACTATCTTTTGGATATGGGATAACTAAAGAAGATCAACAAAATGTTGAAGGGTCATTAAATCAAGTGGAAATTGATTTCTTGGACTCAAAAGAGGAATCTTTAACATAATGGTTTGAGTTTCCTCAATATAACTCCATTGATAATTTTTTAGAAGTACCAATAATTGAACCATTAAGAGTGATCACAAACAATGTGTCCATACCCATTCATGATATTCAACTGGATAATTTTGTGGATGAATCATATTTTCAAACGGAACCAATTCTTTCAAAATGTTTTGTATAAGAAAAAAATATGGAATCAAATTTCCATTATTTTTTGGTAAAATTCAATCAAACTGAACTCAACGTTCTTATCCTTTCATCCCCACTCAAGAATCCCTTCAATTATGATAACCATGACCATTCAATTGCCATCCATAATCATCAAGAATCTCACAATGAACAAAGGAACATTGAAATCTTTTGAAATACTTTAATGGAACTCAATCATCCATTACAGATATTCCTTGGACTTTCACACCCATTGTTAAACATGGGATTTAACATGATTTTTTTTTAAAAACATAAATAATCATAATATGGTTGATGTGGAAAAAATGTGGTCCTCAAATTTTTTAACGCTGGAATTGGATAATTTTGGAGGTTCAAGTAGAGCTAACGACGTTAAACAAAAGCACTACATGGTAGGAAACCCATGGTTTTTATGTTTCCAATTATTTGGAATCATTTTCAGTTTCATATAATAAATTACCATAGAATGATTACATATTATTATTTTATGAGTAACCATGGGTATGAAAGGGTATCACCATATTCAACTGTGTCATGTGGCATGATCTTTGAGTAATACCTTACTCCGAAATTTAGAAAGAAGAAAATTTATCATCAGTTTATTTTGTATTATTTTTTTATGTTTTTATAGGTTAAAAATAGAAATAAAATAATTAAAAGGACATGTCGTAGGTCATGGGGAAAATCCCATCACAGCCATCCAATCTACTGAGAATCGAATCCTGGATTGAAGTGAGACTATGGAATTCACTTTCAACATCAACCACCAGGTGACATCATTCCATGATTATCATTTTCAATTCCATATTTGAAAATCTCTCCTATACCCCCTTATAATTATTCTATTAACACTGGGGACAATGTTATTCTATGTTTAGGGGAGATGGAAAAAAATTATTTTTTTTAATAAGAACATGCATGGAAAGAAAAATTCCATTAACCTTGGACATGATAACACAAATTGCAATCTATTAAATTGGATATCGAAAAATTCAATACCTTTATTATTATTTTGATGCAAGTTTATGTTCATGAGCACAGTTTTTGAAAAGTGCGGTTGTCCGATGTGATTTTTAAAAGTTTACATTTTCATCTTCTTAATAAAAATGCCACAATGCACGTCTACTAGATCTTGAGTGTAAATTTGAGTTCTTGGGTCCCATTAATTATATCATAGTGTTATGGGGTCAATTTTAGATTAATTTGAGTATCCAAAAAAACAAAAAAATCAACATCAAAAATTTGAAACAATATAATGAACACATAGAGCAATGGTTTTTTTCAAATGTTTGGCGTCCGACACTAGAGGATCATGACTCCATAGTTGTCTTGCACAGATTTAGGCCTTATATCTCTATTGTAGAACATGTAATTGACAATATGTGCGACGTCCAATACTTGGGGATCACGTCTCCATAATTTTTGTGCCTAGAGTTAGTCTTTTAATAAATATTGTGGTTAAAAAAATTAAAAAAATCAATCCAAAAATTCAAAAAAATTGGATACTCATTTTAAGGATAAATGTGATTCCCACATTGTGCTTCCATTTTTTCCACTTGAACAACAAAATGGGCCCCAAGTCTTATTTGATGCAAAACACTTTATCAAGCTTAATTAAAATTGGATGAAATGTGGTGATGAATTTGAACAAAGGAACGAGCTTGGTCTTGGGATATTCTTATGGACCTAGATTGTTTTAAATGGTTTTTATGGGTTTTGTAATTTTTTTTGGTATGAAGTCTATGGGTGAGCAATGTGTATTAAAATGTTTCTGGAAAAAGGGAATTCAAATTTCATATTTGATATATATTTTTCTTGGGACTAGAAAAACTCAAGTTGGGGGTGTGATTAAACACTAAAAGTGGCTAATATTCATTGCTAATATCATTATATTCATTTTTTCAATGTCCATAAACATTTCTTAGTGCAACACATAAATAGAACATCATTTCTCATCTGAAATGAAATTTATTTTTGATGTTTATATTTGGCCCAATCATTAATCTATTTGTAGACAACAATATATATATATTATGAATTTGATATTTTGGGATATTATTGATCACTCTGTTTTGAACATTTTTTCTTTTTTATGATCGATGGATGAATCTAAATGGAAGATGGAGATTTTTGAGGATGAATGTAGAACATTTATGAAGAATGCATAATGGGCCTAAGGCCCAGCAAACAAATGTGGAGCCGACACACCAATCCCAGTGAAGATCAAAATTTTAAAGTAGAAAGATAAAAATATAGGGATCATTTTATTCAACTGTTTCCAGAGCTAATTCCGATGTTTTCATGTTGATAAAGGAATCTTAAATTGATATTTAAATGGTGGGCCCGATATTATTCTTCCCACAATTTTTAGCATAACGTCCAAAGGGCTACGCCAAATTTCCTGAAATTTTTACATATCATAGATGATAGATGGGAGAGCATATTTATATTCTACGACCCCTCCATATTAGGATTCATTTAATTAAAAATTAACACATCTATATGGTGGATGAATCTGGATTATTTCCGTGTAATCTTTGAAACGTCGAATTCCATAAATTTTCTCACACTCTTTTTGACTCTCTAAATTTATGGGGATGGAATGTATTGTGGTGGAGTATATCTAAGGATCCTTATATTCTTGTATAAGGAGCTGGTGGGGAAGGAAATTATCATCTAATATTTTCCTTTCGATTGAAGTTTTTATTTATTTCAATTTTAATTTCATGCTTTCGTTTTGTAATCGCATCGTCAATTTCCCTAATGTATATTTTTTTAATTTCACGTTAAAAATCATAATATTTTTTTTTCTTATTCTTCACTTTTTATTTTCCTTTTATTCACTCGTTGATTCCTTTGAATCAAGGTGTGAATTTAATCACACCAACACTTGTGAATTTTTCACACTATGGTGGAGTGTTCATTTTTCAATGTTTTTTTCTTCTTTATCAATCCCATTTCATTAAGTCAACTACCCACATACATTGATACAATAGCATTAATGGAGGGATAACCTTTTATGGGTCGATCCGAGGGTGTCAAATGTTGTGAATTAAATGTTATTTTATGCTCATAAATTCTTAAATTTGTTCTTCATTTTATGAGTTCCTTTCATTGATTTATCTTCTTTGTTTTCAACAACTTTAACGAAAACGCATTTTGCGTGCTAGTATGATCCAATTCCTTGAACTGCTCATTTAAGTGACCCTCTAACTGAATTGGTGATTATCATTGAAATTGTGTATAGATTAAATCAAATAATGGTATTGAGAAATTATTTCATTTAATGAATACCTCTTGAACTGATGAATTGAAAGTCCAACAAAAAACAAATACATCCAATCAAGTACTAGAGACAACCTAGGATCTAATCACCTTAATTAATCATTTTAATTCTCGTAATCGTGTTTCCTTTGTTCATTAAATCAAATAACATTTTTTTTCAAATCAATAAACACCATAGTTGGCCACTTTATAACCAATCTCACATCCAATCTTAGTGTCTTATGGATTCTTCTTCGGTCCCTGTGGATTCGATCCCTACTTGTACTTCAATGAACGCTTTAACCAGTATGGTAAATTTGGGAGAATCCACATTTTGGCATCGTTTCCAGGGACCAAGAATGTTACCTTAGACACTCATCTTCTTTTATTACCCCAAATTCTCTATTCTCACCCTAATTTCACTTCACTTTTCCCCTTTCTGTTTCTGTGTGTGTCCAAAGAATACCAAAACCAGTTTTCAATCAACACAAATGGATTATCATCCACAATAATATGTTTTAGACCATGGATATAATCAACTAGAAAATCATTATTTGGAATCACCTCACATAGATAATTTCATTGAACAAACCATGATTGAATACACTACACCAGATGGGATGTACAATCAATGGGATGCTGATTGTTTAAAGGATCAATTTATATACCTCTCGATGATGATTGAAGAGATCAAATGTAATTATGTTCATGATGTCCAAACATCTATCAATCCTAATTATGAAAACATTCTTGAACATTTTTGTGAAAAAATGGATAAAATGAATTCATAAGTTTCATCAGTGAGATTAGAAATAGAAACCATTGAGATATATGAGGAACCCATTCCCACTCAATATTTCCTTTCGTCATCACTAATAGAATAATATTTTATCCCTAAGACCACTCATGAATTTAAAAAATAACTATCCTTTGAATATGGGATAACTGAAAAAGATCAATAGAATGTTGAAAGGTCTTTAAATCCGGAGGAAATTGATTTTTTAGACTCAAAAGTGGAAAATTTGACATCATGGATTCAGTTTTGTGAATATAAATCCATTAATAATTTTTTAGAAGAACCAATAATTGAACCATTAGAAGTGATCACAAATAATGAGTCCATTAGAATTCCCAATATTCAACTGGATAATTGTGTGGATGAATGATATTTTCAAAAGGAACCAATTCTTTAAAAAAAATTGTAGAAGAAACCTATTTGGATTCAAATTTCCATTCTTCTTTGGTAAAATTCAATCTAACTGAACTCAATGTTATAAACCTTCCTTCCCCACTCAGGAATCCCTCCATTTATGAAAACGAAGACCATTCAATTGTCATCCATTTTCATCAAGAATCTCACAATGTATTAATGATCCTTGAAATCATAGTAAATAATCTATATGGAACTCAATCAACCATTAACGAAATTCCACGGACTTTCACACTCATTGATAAACATGGGATTTCACCTGAATTTTTTTTTAAAAATTAATTAATATCAATCTTGTGGATGTGGGGAAAAATTGGGTCCTAAAAATGTTGAAAGTTGTAATTGGATAATTTTGGGGGATCATGTCGAGCTAATGACATTAAAAAAAGCACAACATTGGAGGCAACCCCTGGTTTTCATGTTTCCAATTATTTTGAATCATTTTCTTTTTCATATAATAAAATACCATAGACTGTTGACCTATTCTTCTTTTATAAGTAAGGTTGGGTATGAAAGGGTAGCTTTATATTCATCTGTGTCACGTGGTGTGATCCTTGAGTAATACCTTACCCAGAAATTAAAAAAGAAAAAAATTTATAACCGGTTTTTTGTTCTATTGTAAATTTATGTTCTTATAGGTTAAAAATAGAAAATAACATAATAAAAAGGACACGTCGTAGGTCACAGGGAAAATCCCATCACAGCAATCCAAGCCACTGAGACTCAAATCTATGGTTGAAGGGAGACTGTGGAATGAACTTTCATCATCAACCCCCTGGTGACATCATTCCATGATTATCATTTTCAATTCTTTCTTTGAACACCTCTCCCATACCCCCTTCTATGTTTTCTTTAAACACTGGGGAGATTGATATTCAATGTTGGGGGGAAATGAAATAAAAAATGAATTTTTTTATTAATAACATAAATGGAATGAATAATTCCATTATTGTTGGACATGATAACACACATTTCAAACAATGAAATAGGATATCGAAAATTTTGGATTCCTTGATCCGGAATTTAATGCAAGATTAAGTTAATGAGCGTAGTTTTTGAAAATTGCGGTTGTCTAATCTGATTTTTCAAAGTTTAAATTTTCATTATCTTAATAAAAATCTCACAATGCACTTATACAGGATCTTGGGTGTAAATTTGAGTTTGTGGGTCCCTTTCATTATAGCATAGTGTTCTAGGGTCACTTTTAGTTTAATTTGAGTATCCATCAAAAACAAAAAAAACAACAACTTCAAACTAAATAATGAGCACATAGAGCAATGTTTTGTCCAAATTCATGGAATCTTGCACTTGGGGATCGTGACTCCATAGTTTTCTTGCACCGAGTTAGGCTTTATATATCTATTGTAGAGCACAAAATTGACAATATGTGCGGCGTCCGGCACTTGGGGATCATGACTCCATAGTTTTTGTGCCTAGAGTTAGTCTTTTCATATCAATTGTGGTTAAAAAAATTTAAAACAAACAAACAAAAAATTCAAAAAAAATTGGATACTCATTTTAAGGTTTAATGTGATTCCCACATAGCGCTTCCATTTTTTCCCCTTGAAAAATAAAATGGTCCCCGTGTATTTTGAGATGCACAACACATTATCCTGATTAATTAAAATTGGATAAAATGTGGCGATGAATTTGAATAAAGGAATGGTCTTGGTCTTGGGATATGCTTATGGAACTAGCTTGTTTTAAATGATTTTTATTGGATTCATAATTTTTTTGGTATGAAGTCTTTGGGTGAGAAATGTGTATTAAAAAGTATTTGGAAAAAGAGAATTCGAATTTCATATTTGATAAATATTTTTCTCGGGACTAACAAAACTCAAGTTGGGGGTGTGATTAGTCACTGAAAGTGGATAATATTAATTGTTAATATCTTTATATAAATTTTTCCAAAGTCCATAAACAATTTTTTAGTTAATTACATAAATAGAACATCATTTATCATCTTAAATGAAATTTATGATTAAAATGTAAATTTGGCCCAAATCATTCATCTTCATGGGGACAACGTTATATATATTTTATGAATTTGATATTTTGGGATATGATTGATAATTTTGTTTGGAATATTTTTTCTTTTTAGGATCGATGGACTAATCCAAATTGGAAGATGGACATTTTTTAGCATTATGCAGAACTTTTCTGATGAAAGCATAATGGGCCTAAGGCCCATCAAACAAATGTCGGGCCGACAAACCAATCCCAATGATTCTCAAATTTCTAAAGTAAAAATAGAAAAATATGGTGATAATTTTGTTCAACTGTTTCCTGAGCTAATTCCAAATTTTTCATGATGATAAAGGGATCTGAAGTTGAGATTTAAATGGTGGGTCCGATATGAATGCACATAAATTATTCCCACTATTTCAACCTTAACGTCATAATGCCTATGCCAAATTTCCTGAAATGTTTTCATCCCATTGAGGATAGATGGAAGAACATAGTTTTCTTCTAAAACATCTCTGTATTCGGCTTCCTTCAATTAAAATTTCAGACATCAAAACGGTGGACGAATCTGGATGAATTTCCGGGTCAACTTCGGAAGGTCAAATTCCATTAATTTTTTCACCCTCCTTTTGAATATCTAAATTAATGGGGATGTGAATTATTTTGTAGGGGTGTCTATAAGGATCCTTATATGCCTATATGAAGACTGGCGGTGAAGGAAATTATCATCTAATATTTTCCTTTCGATTTATGTTTTTTTTTCAAATGTAATATCCCGCATTCGTTGTGTAATCACATCATCAATTTCCCTAATGTATGTTTTTTTCATTCACGTTAAATATCATAATAAATGTTGTTCGTCTTCTTCAATTTTTATTTTCCTTTTATTCAAACGGCGATAACATTGAATCAATGTGTGAATTTATTCACACCAATACTTGTGAATTTCTCACACAGTAGTGGAGTGTTCATTTTTCAATGATTTTTTCATCTTTATCAATCCCACTTCTTTATGTAAACTACCACTTCCATTGATATAATAGCATTAATGGAGGGATAAACTTTATTGGATCGATCCGAGGGAGTCACATGGGGTTAATTGAATGTTATTTTATGTTATTAAATTCTTAAATATGTTTTTTATTTTAAGAGTTACTTTTTTTCATTTATCTTCTTTGTTTTCACCCACTTTAATGAAAACTCATTTTGAGTGCTAGTATGATCCAATTCCTTGGAGATCCCATTTAATTGACCCTCTAATTAAATTGGTGATTATCATTGAAATTTTGTATATATTAAATCGGATAATGATATTGAGGAATTATTTCATTTAATGGATATCTCTTGAACCAATGAATAGAAAATCCAACAAAAAACAAATACATCCAATCAAGAACTAGAGACAACCTAGGATCGACTCACCTGAATTAATTAATTCAATTCAATTAATTTTGTTTCTTTTGTTCTCTAAATCAAATAAATTTTTTTTTATATCAATCAACACCATAGTTGGCCACTTTATAGCTAATATTGCATCCAATCTAAGTGTATCAAGGTTTCTTCTTCGGTCCATGTGGATTCGATCCCTACATGTACTTCAACGACCAATTATACCATTAAGGTAAACTTGGGTGAAACCTAATTTTGGCATCGTTGTCAGGGACCATGTAAGTTACCTTAGACACTCATCTTCTATACTCACCCCAAAATCTATATTCTCACCCAAATTTCTCTTCTATTTTCCCCTTTCTATTTCTATGTGTGTCCAAAGAATACCAAAACCAATTTTAAATCAACTAAAATGGATGATCATCCACAATAATCATTGATAGACCAAGGATATAAGCAACTAGAAATCTATATTTTGAATAACTTCACATAGGGAATTTAATTGACTAAACCTTGATAGAATACACCACACCAGATGATATGTACAGTCAATGGGATGCTGACTATTTAAAGGATCAATTTCTTGTATCTCTCGAGGATGATTGAAGAGATCAATCGTATTGAAGTTCATAGTGTCCAAAAATCTATCAATCATAATTATGAATACATTCATGAACATTTTTGTGAAAAAATGGATAAAATGAATTCATAAGATTCATCACTGAGATTAGAAATACAAAGCATTGAGACATATGAAGAACCCATTCCCACTCAAGATGTCATTTCCTCATCACTGATAGTAGAATATTTTATCCCAAAAACCACTCATGAATTTAAAAAATATCTAACCATTGGATATGGGATAAATGAAGAGGATCAACGAAATGTTAAAAGGTTTCTAAATCAGGAGGAAATTTATTTTATGGACTCAAAGGTGGAAATTTTGATATCATGGATTCAGTTTCATGAATATAAATCTGTTGTTAATTTTGTAGAAGTACAAATAATTGAACCATTAGGAGTGATCACAAACAATGATTCTGTACCCATTCCTAATATTAAATTGGAAAATTTTGGGGATGAATCATATTTTCAAAAGGAACCAATTCTTTCAAAATAATTTTTAGAAGAAACAAATTTGGAATCAAATTTCCATTCTCCATTGGTAAAATTCAATCAAACTCAACTCAACGTTATAATAATTCCTTCCCAACTCAAGAATCCCTCCATTTATGATAACCAAGACCATTCTATTGTTATCCATTTTCATCACGAATCTCAAAAAGTAGGAATGAACCTTGAAATCATAGGAAATACTCTGGACGGAACTCAATCAACCATTAACGAAACTCCATGGACTTTCACAATCATTGTTAAACATGGGATTTCACATGAAAAATTATTTTAAAAAAAATTAATCTCAAACTTGTTTAAGTGGAGAAAAATGGGGTCCTAAAAATGTTAAATGTTGGAATTGGATAATTTTGGGGGATCAAGTCGAGCTAAAGACGTTAAAAAAAAGTGCATCATGGGAGGAAACTCATGGTTTTCATTTTTCCAATTATTACAAATCATTTTCATTTTCATATAATAAATTACCATAGACTGTTGACATGTTCTTATTTTATGAGTAAGGATGGGTATGAATGTGGAGCGCCATATTTTTCTGTGTCACGTGGCATGATCTCTGAGTAGTACCTTACCTAGAAATTTAAAAAGAATAAAATGTATCATATATTTATTTTTTTATTTTTTATTTTTATGTTTTTATAGGTTAAAAATAGAAAATAAAATAATTAAAAGGACATGTTTTAGGACATGGGGAAAATCCCATTATAGCCATCCAAGCCATTAGGACTCGAATCCAGGATTTAAGGGAGACTATGGCACACATATTCATTATCAACCACCATGTGACATCATTCCATGTTTATAATTTTCAATTACCTCTTTTAACAACTCTCCCAAACCCACTTCTTTGTTTATTTTAAACACTGGGGGTAGTGTTATTCTACGTTGGGGGGAGAAGAAATAAAAAATGAATTTTTTAATAAGAACTTGCATAGAATGAAAATTTTCATTAGCCATGGACATGATAAAAAACATTGAAAACTATGGAATTGGATATCGAAAAATTAGGATTCCATAATTATGATTTAAATGCAAGATTATGTTCTTGAGCATAGTTTTTTAAAATTGTGGTTGTCCGATGTGATTTTCAAAATTTACATTTGCATCCCTTAATAAAAATGCCACAATGCACGTCTACTGGATATTGGTTGTAAATTTGAGTTCTTGGGTCCCTGTTATTACAGCATAGTGTTCTAGGGTCACTTTTATTTTTATTTTTGTAACCAAAGAAACAAAATAAAAATAACAAAAAAATTAGAAACTAAATAATGACCACATAGAGCAATGGTTAGTCCAAATACATGGAGTCCGAAACATGGGGATCATGACTCCATAGTTTTCTTGCACAGAGTTAGGCATTGTATCTCTATTTTAGAGAATATAATTGTCAATATGTGCGACGTCTTGTACTTGGGGATCATGACTCTATAGTTGTCATGCCCAAAGCAAGTCTTTTCATATCTATTGTGGATAAAAAAAATTCAAATAAAATTGGATATTAATTTTATGTATTAATTTGATTCCCACCTAGCACATAAAATTTATCACCGTGAATAATAAAATGGGCCCATGTCTTTTGTGATGCACAACACTTTATCTTGCTTAATTAAAATTGGCTGAAATGCGACACTGAATTTGAACAAAGGAATGAGCTTGGGATTGTGATATTATTATAAAAATAGCTTGTTTTAAATGATTTTTATGGGTTTTATATATTTTTTGGTATGAATCCTTTGGGTGAGCATTGTGTATTAAAATTTTTTTGGAAAAAGGGAATTAGAATTTCATATTTGATATATATATTCCTCGGGACTAGAAAAAATAAAGTTGGGGTTGTGATTAGTCACTGAATATGGCTAATATTCATAGTTAATATCTTTACATACATTGTTCCAAAGTCTCTAAACATTGTTTTTAGTGCATTACATTAATATAACATCATTTCTTATCTTAAGTAAAATTTATGTTTAAAATGTAAATTTGGGCCCAATCATTCATCTATTTGTGGAAGAAATTGTATATATTATATGAATTTGATATTTTAGGATATGATTGAAAACTTTGTTTGGAACATTTTTTCTTTTTAGGATCAATGGACCAATCCAAATGGATGATGGAGATTTTTGAGGATGAATGCAGAACTTTGCTGACGAAAGCATTATGGGCCTAAGGCCCATCAAACAAATGAGAAGCCGACACACAAAGGCCAATGAAGCTGAAAATTTTAATTTTTAAAGGGAAACATATTTGGATAATTTTATTCAATTGTTTCCAGAGCTAATTTAGAATTTTTCATGATGATTAAGGGATTTCAAGTTGAGATTTAAATGGTGGGACCGATATGGATGCACATAAATTCTTCCCACCATTTCAACCATAACGCCCTAACGGTTACTCCAAATGTCTTGAAATTTTTACAACTCATAGAGGACAGATGGAAGAACATATTTCGATAGTAAAACCCCTCGGGATTCAGCCTCCTTAAATTAAAAATTCACAAGTCCGAACGGTGGACGAATCTGGATGAATTTCTGGGTCAACTTTGAAATGTCAAATTCCATTAATTTTCTCACCCTTCATTTGACTCTCTAAAATAATGGGGATGAAATTTATTTTTGTGGGGAGTCTCTAAGGTTCTTTATAAGCATATATATATATATTTGGTGGTTATGGAATTTATCATATAATATTTTTATTCCGATTGAGGTTTTTATTTCTTTTTTCAATTTTAATTTCCCGCATTCATTTTGTAATGACATTGTCAATTTCCCTAATGTATGTTTATTATTTCAATTTAAATATCATAATAAAAGTAGTTATTCTTCTTCACTTTTTATTTTTAATTTATTAAAATTTATATACCATTAAATCATGGTTTGAATTTATTTACACCAATACTTGTGAATTTATCACACGAGGGTGGAGTGTTCATTTTTCAATGTTTTTTTCTTCATAATCATTCCCACTTATTTAAGTCAACTACCCTCTTCCATTAATATAATAGAATTAATGGAGGGATATCCTTTTATGGGTCGATCCGAGGGAGTCACATGGGGTTAATTAAATGTTATTTTTTTTCTTAAATTCTTAAATTTGTTCTTCATTTTAAGAGTTACTTTCTTTCATTTATCTTCATTGTTTTCACTAACTTTAATGAAAACACATTTTGAGTGATAGTACGATCCAAGTCCATGGAGTGCTCATTTAATTGACCTTCTAAGTGAATTGGTTATTAGAATTGAAATTTTTTATATATTAAATTAAATAATGATATTGAGGAATTATTTAATTTAATGGATACCTCTTGAAATGATGAATAGAAAAATCAACAAAAAACAAATACAACCAATCAAGTACTAAAAACATCCTAGGACCGAATTACCTTAATTAATAATTTTAATTCAAGTAATTTTGTTTCTTTTTTTCTTTAAATCAAATCATAATTTTCTTCAAATCAATCAACACCATTGTTATCCACTTTATAGCCAATATCGCATCCAATATTAGTGTCTCAACGATTATTCCTCGGTCCCTGTGGATTTGATCCCTACTTGTACATCACTGACCACTTTTACCAGTAGGGTAAATTTGGGCAAATCCAAATTTTGGTTCTGTTTCCAGGGTCCAAGTAAGTTACCTTATACACTCATCTTCTTTTATCACCCCAAATTCTCTATTCTCACCATAATTTCACTTGTCTTTTCCCCTTTCTGTTTTTGTGTGTGTCCAAAGAATACCAAAACCAATATTTAATCAAATCAAATGGATTATCATCAAAAATAATCATTTTTATACCATGGATATAATCAACTAGAAAATAAATATTTGGAATCACCTCAAATAGGGATTTTTAGTGACCAAACCTTGATTGAATGCACCACGCCAGATGATATGTAAAATCAATAGGATGTTGATTGATAAAAGGATCAATTTATATACCTCTCGTGGATGATTAAAGAGATCAAACGTAATGATATTCATGATGTAAAGACATCTATAAATCCTAATTATGAATAAATTCTTGAAAATTTGTTTGAAAAAATGGTTAAAATGAATTAAGAAGTTTCGTCACTGAGAATATAAATACAATGCATTGAGACATATGAGGTACCCATTCCCAATCATGATGTCCTTTCCTCATCATTGAAAGAAGAATATTTTATCCCAAAAACCACTCATGAATTTAAAAAAGAACTAACCTTTGGATATGGGATAATTGAAGAATATCAAAAAAAATTAAGGGTCTTTAAATCAGGAGGAAATTGTTTTTCTAGACTAAAAAGTTGAAAATTTGACATCATGGATTTAGTTTCGTGAATATAAATCCATTGATAATTTTTTAGAAGAACCAATAAATTAACCATTAGGGGTGATCACAAAAAATGAGTCCAAACCCATTCCTAATATTCATCTGGACAATTTTGGGGATGAATCATATTTTCAAAAGGAACTAATTCATTCAAAAAAATTGTTGAATAAAAAAATTGGGATTCAAATTTCCATTCTTCATTGGTAAAATTCAATCAAACTGAACTCCAAGTTATAATCCTTCCTTCTCCGGTCAAGATTCCCTCCATTTGTGATAACAAAGACCACTCAATTGTCATCCATTTTCATCATGAATCTCACAAAGTAAGAATAAACCTTGAAAACATAGGAAATACTCTAGATTGAACTCAATCAACCTTTAACAAAATTCCGTGGAATTTCAAACTCATTGTTAAACATGGGATATCACCAGACAAATATATTAAAAAAATAATTAATCTCAATATTGTTGAAGGGGAGAAAAATGTGGTCCAAAAAATGTTGAAATATGCAATTGGATAATTTTTGGGGATTAAGTCGAGCTAACGACGTTAAACAAAAGCACATCATGGTAGGAAACCAATGGATTTCATGTTTCCAATTATTTTGAATCATTTTATTTTTCATATAATAAATTTCATAAGACTATAGACTGTTTTTTTCTTTTATGAGTAAAGATTGGTATGAAAGGGGAGCACCATATTCATCTATGTCACATGGCGTGATCTATGAGTAATACATTATCTAAAAATTAAAAAAGAAGAAAATGTATATTCAATTTATTTTTTTATATTTTATTTATATGTTTTATAGGTTAAAAATAAATAATAAAAGGACACATGGTAGGTCATGGGGAAAATCCCATCACAGCAATCCAAGCTGCTGAGACTCGTTCTAGGATTGAAGAGAGATTATGGAACACAATTTCACCATCAACCACCAGGTGACATCATTCCTTGGTTATCATTTTGAATTCCCTATTTGGACACGACTCCCATACCCCCTTCTATGTTGTATTTAAACACTGCGGACAATGTTATTCTATTTTTGGGGGAGATGAAATAATAACTGATTTTATTAATAATAACAAGCATGGAAAGAATAATTCCACTAACCATGGACATGATAACACACATTCAAAACTATGAAATCGGATATCGAAATATTTGGACTCCTTGATTCTGATTTTTATGCTTGTTTATTTTCATGAGAATAGTTTTTGGAAACTGTGGTTGTCTGGTGTGATTTTTCAAAGATTACTTTTTCATTCTCTTAATAAAAATTCCACAATGCACGTCTACAGGATCTTGGGTGTAAATTTCAGTTCCTGGGTCCCTTTCATTAAAGAATAGGGTTCTTGGGGTCACTTGTAGTTTAATTTGAGTATCCAAAAGAAAAAAATAAATCGAAACAAAATAATGACCACATAGAGCATTGTTTTTTCCAAATGTGTGGAATCCATAATTTGGGTATTTTGACTCCATAGTTTTATTGCATAGAGTTAGGCTTCATTTATCTATTTTAGATCATGGAATTGACACTATGTGCGGCATCCGACACTTGGGGATTGTGACTCCATAGTTGTCTTGCCCAGAGCTAGTATTTTCATATCTATTGTGTTTAAAAAAATTAAAAAAAACATACAAATTTTTTTTAAAAAAAAATGGATACTCATTTTAATGTTTAATGTGATTCCCACCTAGTGCTTCCATTTATTCCCCTCGAACAATAAAATGGGCCCCATGTCTTTTGTGATGCACAAAACTCTATCATACTTAATTAAAATTGGATGAAATTTGGTGATGAATTTGAACAAATGAATGGGATGGGATTGGTTTATGCTTATGAACCTTGCTTGTTTTAAATGATTTTTATGGGTTTCATAACTTTTTTTTGGTATGAAGTATTTTTGTGAGAAATTTGTAATAAAATGTTTTTAGAAAAATGGAATTATAATTTCATATTTGATATATATTTTGACAGGGACTAGAAAAACTCATGTTGGGGGGTGTGATTATTCTCTGAAAGTGGATAATATTCATTATTAATATAATTATATTCGTTTTTCCAAAGTCAATAGACATTGTTTTTAGTGCATTACATAAATAGAACATAATTTCTCATCTTAAATGAAATTCATGTTTAAAATGTAAATTTGGGACCATTCATTCATCTATTTTCGGACAACATTATATATATATATTATGAATTTCATATTTTAGGATATGATTCTTCACTTTGTTTGTAACCTTTTTTCTTTAATGATATATGGACGAATCCCAATGGAAGATGAAAATTAATGAGGATCAATCTAGAACTTTTCTGTAGAAATCATAATGGGCCTAAGGCCCATCAAAAAAATGTGGGGCCCACACACATTAAGCCCAATGAAGAAAAAACATTAACAGTAAAAAGAGAAAAATATGGGGATCATTTCATCCACTTGTTCCCGGAACTAATTTCGAAGGTTTCATGATGATAAAGGGATCTGAAGTTGAGATTTAAATGGCGGGCCTGATATGTATGCACAAAAAGTCATCCCACCATTACAACTATAAAAACCAAACGGATTTTCCAAATTTCCTAAAATTTTTATAACTCATAGAGGACATCCAGAAGATGATATTTTTCTTCTACGACCCCTTCGGATTCGGCCTCCATAAATTACAAATTCAGACGTCAATTCGGTGGATGAATCTGGATGAATTTCCGGGTCAAATACGAAACTTCAAATTCAATTAATTTTCTCACCCTCTTTTTGACTATAATAATTAATGGGGATGGAATTTATTGTTGTGGGGTGTCTCTAAGGCTCATAATATGGCTATATAAGGAGTGGGTGGTGAAAGAAATTATCATCTAATATTTTTCATCTGATTGATGTTTTTATTTTTTTTCAATTGTAACTTCCTTCTTTTGTTTGGTAATCATGTCATCAATTTCCCTAATGTATGTTTTTTTCTTTCACGTTAAATATCATAATAAAATTTGTTCTTCTTCTTCAATTTTTATTTTCCTTTTATTCACACCAATACTTGTGAATTTCACACACAACGGTGGAGTGTTCAATTTTAAATGTTTTTTTCTTCTTGATAAATCCCAATTCATTAAGTAAACTACTCACTTCCATTGATATAATAGAATTAATGGATGGATAACCTTTTATGGGTCGATTCGAGGGAGTCACATGGGGTGAATTGAATGTTATTTTATGTTCTTAAATTCTAAAAACAATTCTTCATTTTAAGAGTTCCTTTATTTTATTTATCTTCTTTGTTTTCACTCACATTAACAAAAACACATTTTGAGTGATAGTACGATCCAATTCTTTGATTTCTCATTTAATTAACCCTCTATGTGAATTGGTTATTAGCCTTGAAATGGTGTATGGATTAAATCAGAGAATGATATTGAGGAATTATTTCATTTACTGGATACCTCTTGAACCGATTAATAGAAAATCCAACAAAAAACAAAAACACCCAATCAAGTACTAGAGACAACCTAGGATCAACTCTGTAACAGCCCGAGATTTTATGAAAAATATTCTTTTTTATTTCACTAATGTCTTGTGTTGTACGCTACACCAAAAGGAGCTTGCACAACACGCATCCTTGACTTGCCTTGCATTACACGCAATCGCAACCTTCCTCGATAGCGTGCGTGGTACGTAATATTGAGTTTCACGAAACAATGATATGCTATTAAAATATTATTAAAACTAGACGTTATGAATAGTAATAACCACTTTTTAAATTTTATAAATTTTAAAATGGACTTCATTTTTGGATTCGGAGCATCGAATTTAGCCTAAGGTGAAATTTTGGTACTTTTCGGATAACTTTCATATTCTGATGAATAGTGAAAATTACTAAATTATAATTAAAAACAACTTTTTTAATAGAAATAATTAATAGTGATAAATCATTAATTTGAGTGGTTTTAAAGTATATTTAGAATATATTTTTACAATTTAATACAATGTTGGTCATTGGATGTAATTTCACATTTAAACTAGACATAAACAAGTGTCAATCTTTTGATAGATATTGTTTCTTAAAAACACGCTATTTGTTTTAACAGCGGGATTTAATTATAAAATTAATTAATGCAACTTTTATGTAATGAATTTGGTAAAATAGACTTCATTTTTGAATTCGGAATATGAAATATAGCTTGGGATGAAATTTTGGCACTGTTATGAAAAACATCAATTTTTGATGAATAGTGAAACTACTAAGTGGTAGTTAAAAAACTGAATTTTTCATAAAACATAATTTTACCGCTTCTGTGAATGGAATTTCAAAAATCCAAGAGACAAGGTTGATGTCATTAAGTAAAATGTGGTTCAATGAGATGAAAATAATTTTTGGTGAATAGTAACTTTTTACTTTTTTTACCGCGGTTAATAGTAAATAGGGTAACTAAGGGTAAATATGATATTAATATTACCATAACACATGTCCTAATTCTATTGGACAAGTTTAATTAGACCAAAAACAAACTTAGGAATAAAATATGACCATTTAGGCCCACTTGGATTAGATTAGGACATTTATTATTAATTTATTTAAAGAAGGGTTAAAATAGTTAAAATCAATGTTTAATAAGTAAATCATTTTTAATATGGGGTTATACATAAGATAAATTCGATTGTAAATATTCATTAGAAAGATAAAAAGATTTACTACATCATGGTATTTTATTTGTAATTTTTAGACATCATATAAGTTAATTTATTTATGACACAATGATGATGCAGTAATTATCTTATTAATGAAATATTGACATAATTGATGTTATAAACACAAAAATAAATATAATTTGAGACTTTTTATGAATTCCACTAATTTTATAGGTTACTATGATATATTATTGTTGATTTAATCAACTTGGTTCGAACATATAATTCTGTTATGACTTTCACAAAAATCATATATCAAATAGTGTCAAAATTGACACAAAATAGTTTTTAAATCAAATAATATATTATTAATTGTTATTTTATTCCTAAAAATCTAAGGTTCCGAAAAATGACTTAGATAAGGATATATAGATTAATAATAAACAATTTGGGGTTCGTTTGGCATGTTATAGTAAGTGTATTAACCATATAGTGAAAGAAAACAAAAAGACACGGTAAAAGTTAAATTATTTAACTTATAGTTAAATCTAATTGATAAGGTTAAAATAATAACCTAAACTTGTCTAAATCCTATTGGTTGATAGGATTTCGACCCATCCTCACTTTATCTTCGAAATAAGACCATTTCGAACCATTATAAACCGATTTTGACTTTAAAATAAAATAATATTTTGAGGTATTCCTAAGGTGCCCCTCTCCTCCCTTATAAAAGGACACCTCCTCTCCCTCCTCCTCACACCAATTTGAGCATTCAAGCTCGGCCAACCCCTGCCAAAATCTCTTCTCCACTTCCCTAAAAACATCCTAGAGGTTCTGGTCTTCCTCAAAGACCAATTTTAGTGCCCTAAGAGGAGGTCTCAAAGAGGCACTTCAAAGAAGAGGTAATTACCGTTACCAATTCTTTCATCTTTATTTCTTCTTCCACTTCTTCTTATTAGGTTGTTTCATTATGAAGTAATAACATCAGTATCACTCATATACTGATATGTTATTATAAGAATGAAACAACCCTATTTCACCATCTATCCATCCTACGGAAAAAGAAATCACCGCGCGTGCATACGTAAGAAATACCGTCTCCACGCCATGGTGTAATCTATTTTCCACCACCACCTTACATGGATGGGTATAATGGTGTAAGGAATAACTATACATAGTTATTACAACATCATATTGATTCTGATATATTTTATGATCCACTCCAATTCAATTCAATATTTATAGAAATGATATCATCGCTCGTGCGTACGTACGGACTACCGTCTCCACGACGCGATGAGATTCATTCTCCATGTTAACCATTTAAGAATGATTATAATGTATATATAAGAAATAATAATGAAATATATGACATTATAAAGCTACTGGATTTATGTATATATATACATATGTATGTCATCTACTTACTTCCATTTCAAGACAATAAGGAAAGGAAAACAGCATTCATGCGTACGTACGGACTACCGTCTCCATGAACGGTGTTTTTCATTTTATTTATCTACCTATTATATATATATATATACTGAATATATATGATATATAAATCATATTTTATATTCTGGAAGTGAGTAAATCATGATATAAGTAATAATGATGTCAAGAACAACAAGTCAAAACACCTACGATAAATGAAACGATTTTACCCAAAACGCTTCTTTAACATGGAATTTACAAAAGAACGGGTAATATAATGTCATAAGTGAACCATATATGATATCATAACAATGAATATGATTCTGTAATAAGTCAATAACATGATTTAAATCATTATACAGGAGGTTCAGACACTTACAAAGCAAGTCGGACCTAAGGTAAGGGAAATATCACAATCTCATTTTTATCCGAGATTGTTTATTCGTAAGTATTTACTGGGGTGTATTTTATCATCCACATCCATGTTTCATCAATATGTGATATTATTTCCATCCACCTAAAATTGTTTAAATCCATTTTTACCCTTAGGTGAGTTTTTAGTAATATGTATGAAAGGAATCTTTTGTCGTTTTTCGTACGAGGTACTTTTTTGACTTTTCCGACAAAAGTATGCAGAATGTTTTTTTTAACTTAAACGGCACGAACGGATTTTTACGGTTTTATAAAGCCTTATATTCATGAAGCTTATTCCAAAAGATTTCATGACTATTTTTAATAAAATCTCTTTCTTTTAAAATTTCATGATGTTTTGTGAAAAGAAATTGATTTTGAAGAAGAAAGGATATTTTCCTCAAGAATTCATTTCAAGTGTTTTATCAAAATTATTTTCCATCTAAGATAATGAAGGGTTCTGTTTCTATCCATATTTTTACATTCATTTGACTATGTTGTGATGGAATTATGTTTATGAATTCCTTTATCTTATATGAATGTTTTTATGATGTCATGTTGTTTAAGAATCCCATTTTTATTACATGGGTTATGAAATGATGTATGATTTATGATTTTGTGGCACACATAAGAATGGTATCATTATGAGATGGGTGGGACCTATATCTCCCTCCAATTCATTGGGTAAGGATTTTATATCTCATGAGATAGACAGGTCTGGAATGGTAGGTTATACCGGTTCAGTGAAACAGGACTGGAACGAGCGTTACTCGATTCAGAAAGGGACTTTGTCCACTAAGATAGTCTTGGCAATGAGTCTTGACTAACAAGAAATGATTTTCTATGATTATGTGTGTATGCCACAAAGTTTAATGTTTTATGTTATGATTATTGTGATTACATTTCACTGCCATGATTTATCCCATGTTATGAAATTATGCTCTCTTTTGCAGGTTTAGATTTCCAAAAGTTATGTTCTTATGAATACGATGTGAATGATATTTCTTTTGTTTACCCTTTCTGAGAATTTGAGCTCACCCTTTTATGTTTTCTTTTCCCCAGGATATAAAGAAAGGTTTTATGTATAAAAAAAGGAAGATCTTTATGGGAGATGTTGAAGATCTTCCACCACGATTAGAAGATTACGTTCCGAGTTTCCAAAGACACTAAACTATTACGATCCTTGTGTGTGTGTTTTTTTTATGTACTAAGTATTCCGCAAAAGTAATGTAATGTCCATGTACGATAAGCTTAGGGTCTCTACAGTTGGTATCAGAGGAAAGGTTTAGTCAACCTTTGGAAACTAGGATGTGAGAACGTTAGTGAGATCCCTAGAGATATTTCTAAGGTATGTCTATGGATGTCCCTAAGGTTAAGTATACGTATAGGTTATAGTCCTAGAATTGCGCTAACGATCTTAGAATTTAACCTAAGATGTTAGATATTGAGGGTGTTTTCCCTTTACTATGTTGTCTTCCCTAGCATGATTTCGCCTCTCACAAAATTCTTTTTGTGTTTTAGTTAATGGAGGGAACCAGAAGGAATTCGGTTAACATTGAATCCAATGGACAAATTGGTGACTATGAGCAACAAAATTGTGTAATACCTAGAGATAAAGATATTGTGATTATGCCGAATCAGTCATCGCGATATATGATTAACAAGGTGAAATTTATTGGTATGACTAATTCATCAAAGAAGAGGAAGATAAACTATTATGCATGTTCGCATGTTGAGGAGCATAAAGAAAGGAAGATTGAGATTTCTAAAGAAGGGAAGAAAAACCTTGAGGAATACCTCAAATGGAGGGATCGATGTTATCTATGTGGAGAAAAGGGTCATAGAGTGACAGATTGTTATGGAGTTCAATGTCTTATTTGTGGAGAACATGGGCATTACCCAACTCAATGCCCTGACCTAAAAAGTTACATCTAAACCAAGGAAGGACTTACTCCAGGACAATCATTGAAGTGGATGGACAGAAGTGTGTATGTATTGGTATTCAAGAATAATGTTGTTGAAGTACTTTTATGGTGTACTGAAATATTTATGTTTTGGTCTATTGTGGTTTTCAATAATTTTATGGTACCGGTAACCATGAAAAGTGATTGAGACATTTTTGGTAAACATATGATATGATCATAATGAAGGGATTAGAAGATAATGAGATGTTTGATTGTATTCATGAGCTCATGATTGATATAAAGACTAAGTGATATCATGGTTTGAGTATATAGAATTTTGAGGATTTTGGTATGTGGAAAGTGTTAACTTTTAACTGCACTCATGTTTTCACTAAGGTATTCAAGAGAATACACGATTATGGACTTTGAATGTTTGGAATGTGACCAACAAGACATATCTTATGATATGTGGGGATCAACGACAGTATTAAATCTCTGGTAATCGTTGTCACTATATTATTAGAGTGGACTGCAGTATTATGTATAAGCCTAAAGATTAGACTGGATTATGTTGGACATAAGTTAGTATTGTTTAAGGATAGAAGATTTTCGATATTATTGATGGGATGTTATAGTAACGTAGTTATAGAAAAAGGACAACCTGCAGGACGGGCGACAACCCATCGCTTCGGACAAGGCTGTAGGAATCGAAGCCACAACCGAAGTGCGACTGGCCTTTATCGCCTACCACTGATCTACAGGAAGTCCCTGTTTAGTAGAAACTAGTGTTATTATATTAAGCAGTATGATATATGAAGTATAATCCCATTTTAGGAACCATATATTATTAATCCCACTATAGATCCACTTATGTATATAAATTTTGCTAACCTTTTGAGACAGATGGAATGACCCGTCATTCTATCACATGATCTGCTAACACTTCATGAATAACAAATTCAACATCATTTATTTAAGAGATGAAGTGGAAATTGTTAAAGGCACGAACAACAGTGAGATTGTACCAAAATAAAGAAAGTGTTTATTCTAATTCAAATTTTCAACTTTAGTGAAATGATCTTGAAAACCAAAAATGTTGTCCTAGTGATCTTATATCCGATGAATCAGTTGGTACCCTAGATCATCACAAATTTATGGCTTTGTGATTGCTAGCTTTTCCATAGCCATGTTTTCTACCACTCTCCATCAGAACATGATGGTTAGATTTTTCTTCCATATCCATATTTTCACCTATGTGGAAACCCAGTGATTAGTTTATTTGGGTAATCGTTACATTTCATACTTTAGTTTTTAAAGCCAAGTTTTGGTATTCCTTTTTACGATGTAGGTTTCTATTAAAGGAACTTCCGAATAGTAAACCATTTATAACCCCGACGAATTTCGAGGGCGAAATTCATTTTAAGGGGGGTAGAATGTAACAGCCCGAGATTTTATGAAAAATATTCTTTTTTATTTCACTAATGTCTTGTGTTGTACGCTACACCAAAAGGAGCTTGCACAACACGCATCCTTGACTTGCCTTGCATTACACGCAATCACAACCTTCCTCGATAGCGTGTGTGGTACGTAATACTGAGTTTCACGAAACAATGATATGCTATTAAAATATTATTAAAACTAGCTGTTATGAATAGTAATAACCACTTTTTAAATTTTATAAATTTTATAATGGACTTCATTTTTGGATTCGGAGCATCGAATTTAGCCTAAGGTGAAATTTTGGTACATTTCGGATAACTTTCATATTCTGATGAATAGTGAAAATTACTAAATTATAATTAAAAATAACTTTTTTAATCGAAATAATTAATAGTGATAAATCATTAATTTGAGTGGTTTTAAAGTATATTTAGAATATATTTTTACAATTTAATACAATTTTGGTCATTGGATGTAATTTCACATTTAAACTAGACATAAACAAGTGTCAATCTTTTGATAGATATTGTTTCTTAAAAACACGCTATTTGTTTTAACAGCGGGATTTAATTATAAAATTAATTAATGCAACTTTTATGTAATTAATTTGGTAAAATAGACTTCATTTTTGAATTCGGAATATGAAATATAGCTTGGGATGAAATTTTGGCACTGTTCTGAAAAACATCAATTTTTGATGAATAGTGAAACTACTAAGTGGTAGTTAAAAAACTGAATTTTTCATAAAACTTAATTTTACCGCTTCTGTGAATGGAATTTCAAAAATCCGAGAGACACGGTTAATGTCAGTAAGTAAAATGTGGTTCAATGAGATGAAAATAATTTTTGGTGAATAGTAACTTTTTACTTTTTTTTACCGCGGTTAATAGTAAATAGGGTAACTAAGGGTAAATATGATATTAATATTACCCTAACACATGTCCTAATTCTATTGGACAAGTTTTATTCGACCAAAAACAAACTTAGGAATAAAATATGACCATTTAGGCCCACTTGGATTAGATTAGGACATTTATTATTAATTTATTTAAAGAAGGGTTAAAATAGTTAAAATCAAAGTTTAATAAGTAAATCATTTTTAATATGGGGTTATACATAAGATAAATTCGATTGTAAATATTCATTAGAAATATAAAAAGATTTACTACATGATGGTATTTTATTTGTAATTTTTAGACATCAAATAATTTAATTTATTTATGACACAATGATGATGCAGTAATTATCTTATTAATGAAATATTGACATAATTGATGTTCTAAACACCAAAATAAATATAATTTGAGACTTTTAATGAATTCCACTAATTTTCTAGTTTAATATGATATATTAGTGTTGATTTAATCAACTTGGTTCGAACATATAATTCTGTTATGACTTTCACAAAAATCATATATCAAATAGTGTCAAAATTGACACAAAATAGTTTTTAAATAAAATAATATATTATTAATTGTTATTTTATTCCTAAAAATCTAAGGTTTGGCCAAATGACTTAGATAAGGATATATATTTTAATAATAAACAATTTGGGGTTCTTTTGGCATGTTATAGTAAGTGTATTAACCATATAGTGAAAGAAAACAAAAAGCCACGGTAAAAGTTAAATTATTTAACTTAGTGTTAAATCTAATTGATAAGGTTAAAATAATAACCTAAACTTGTCTAAATCCTATTGGTTGATATGATTTCGACCCATCCTCACTTTATCTTAGAAATAAGACCCTTTGGAACCATTATAAACCGATTTTGACTTTAAAAAAAAATAATATTTTGAGGTATTCCTAATGTGCCACTCTCCTACCTTATAAAAGGACACCTCCTCTCCCTCCTCCTCACACCAACTTGAGCACTCAAGCTCGGCCAACCCCTGCCAAAATCTCTTCTCAACTTCCCTAAAAACATCCTAGAGGTTCTGGTCTTCCTCAAAGACCAATTTTAGTGCCCTAAGAGGAGGTCTCAAAGAGGCACTTCAAAGAAGAGGTAATTACCGTTACCAATTCTTTCATCTTTATTTCTTCTTCCACTTATTCTTCTTATGTTGTTTCATTATGAAGCAATAACATAAGTATCACTCATATACTGATATGTTATTATAAGTATGAAACAACCCTATTTCACCATCTATCCATCCTACGGAAAAAGAAATCACTGCGCGTGCGTACGTACGGAATACCGTCTCCACGCCGTGGTGTAATCTATTTTCCACCACCACCTTAAATGGATGGGTATAATGGTGTAAAGAATAACTATACATAGTTATTACAACATCATATTGATTCTGATATATTGTATGATCCACTCCAATTCAATTCAATATTTATAGAAATGATATCATCGCTCGTGCGTACGTACGGACTACCGTCTCCACGACGCGATGAGATTCATTCTCCATGTTAACCATTTAAGAATGATTATAATGTATATATAATAAATAATAATGAAATATATGACATTATAAAGCTACTGGATTTATTTATATATATACATATGTATGTCATCTACTTACTTCCATTTCAAGACAATAAGGAAAGGAAAGCAGCGTTCATGCGTACGTACGGACTACCGTCTCCATGAACGGTGTTTTTCATTTTATTTATCTACGTATTATATATATATATATACTGAATATATATGATATATAAATCATATTTTATATTCTGGAAGTGAGTAAATCATGATATAAGTAATAATGATGTCAAGAAAAACAAGTCAAAACACCTACGATAAATGAAACGATTTTACCCAAAACGCTTCTTTAACATGGAATTTACAAAAGAACGGGTAATATAATGTCATAAGTGAACCATATATGATATCATAACAATGAATATGATTCTTTAATAAGTCAATAACATGATTTAAATCATTATACAGGAGGTTCGGACACTTAAAAAGCAAGTCGGACCTAAGGTAAGGGAAATATCACAATCTCATTTTTATCCGAGATTGTTTATTCGTAAGTATTTACTGGGGTGTATTTTATCATCCACATCCATGTTTCATCAATATTTGATATTATTTCCATCCACCTAAAATTTTTTAAATCCATTTTACCCTTCGGTGAGTTTTTAGTAATATGTATGAAAGGAATCTTTTGTCGTTTTTCGTACGAGGTACTTTGTTGACTTTTCCGACAAAAGTATGAAGAATGTTTTTTTAACTTAAACGGCACGAACGGATTTTTACGGTTTTATAAAGCCTTATATTCATGAAGCTTATTCCAAAAGATTTCATGACTATTTTTAATAAAATCTCTTTCTTTTAAAATTGCATGATGTTTTTTGAAAAGAAATTGATTTTGAAGAAGAAAGGATATTTTCCTCAAGAATTCATTTCAAGTGTTTTATCAAAATTATTTTCCATCTAAGATAATGAAGGGTTCTGTTTCTATCCATATTTTTACATTCATTTGACTATGTTGTGATGGAATTATGTTTATGAATTCCTTTATCTTATATGAATGGTTTTATGATGTCATGTTGTTTAAGAATCCCATTTTTATTACATGGGTTATGAAATGATGTATGATTTATGATTTTGTGGCACACATAAGAATGGTATCATTATGAGATGGGTGGGACCTATATCTCCCTCCAATGCATTGGGTAAAGATTTTATATCTCATGAGATAGACAGGGCTGGAACGGTAGGTTATACCGGTTCAGTGAAACAGGACTGGAACGAGCGTTACTCGATTCAGAAAGGGACTTTGTCCACTAAGATAGTCTTGGCAACGAGTCTTGACTAACAAGAAATGATTTTCTATGATTATGTGTGTATGCCACAATGTTTAATGTTTTATGTTATGATTATTGTGATTACATTTCACTGCCATGATTTATCCCATGTTATGAAATTATGCTCTCTTTTGCAGGTTTAGATTTCCAAAAGTTATGTTCTTATGAATACGATGTGAATGATATTTCTTTTGTTTACCCTTTCTGAGCATTTGAGCTCACCCTTTTATGTTTTCTTTTCCCCAGGATATAAAGAAAGGTTTTAGGTATAAAAAAAAGGAAGATCTTTATGGGAGATGTTGAAGATCTTACACCACGATTAGAAGATTACGTTCCGAGTTTCCAAAGACACTAAACTATTACGATCCTTGTGTGTGTGTTTTTGTTATGTACTAAGTATTCCGCAAAAGTAATGTAATGTCCATGTACGATAAGCTTAGGGTCTCTACAGTTGGTATCAGAGGAAAGGTTTAGTCAACCTTTGGAAACTAGGATGTGAGAACGTTAGTGAGATCCCTAGAGATATTTCTAAGGTATGTCTAGGGATGTCCCTAAGGTTAAGTATACGTATAGGTTATAGTCCTAGAATTGCGCTAACGATCTTAGAATTTAACCTAAGATGTTAGATATTGAGGGTGTTTTCCCTTTACTATGTTGTCTTCCCTAGCATGATTTCGCCTCTCACAAAATTCTTTTTTTGTTTTAGTTAATGGAGGGAACCAGAAGGAATTCGGTTAACATTGAATCCAATGGAAAAATTGGTGACTATGAGCAAAAAAATTGTGTAATACCTAGAGATAAAGATATTGTGATTATGCCGAATCAGTCATCGCGATATATGATTAACAAGGTGAAATTTAGTGGTATGACTAATTCATCAAAGAAGAGGAAGATAAACTATTATGCATGTTCGCATGTTGAGGAGCATAAAGAAAGGAAGATTGAGATTTCTAAAGAAGGGAAGAAAAACCTTGAGGAATACCTCAAATGGAGGGATCGATGTTATCTATGTGGAGAAAAGGGTCATAGAGTGACAGATTGTTATGGAGTTCAATGTCTTATTTGTGGAGAACATGGGCATTACCCAACTCAATGCCCTGACCTAAAAAGTTACTTCTCAACCAAGGAAGGACTTACTCCAGGACAATCATTGAAGTGGATGGACAGAAGTGTGTATGTATTGGTATTCAAGAATAATGTTGTTGAAGTACTTTTATGGTGTACTGAAATATTTATGTTTTGGTCTATTGTGGTTTTCAATAATTTTATGGTACCGGTAACCATGAAAAGTGATTGAGACATTTTTGGTAAACAGATGATATGAGCATAATGAAGGGATTAGAAGATAATGAGATGTTTGATTGTATTCATGAGCTCATGATTGATATAAAGACTAAGTGATATCATGGTTTGAGTTTATAGAATTTTGAGGATTTTGGTATGTGGAAAGTGTTAACTTTTATCTGCACTCATGTTTTCACTAAGGTATTCAAGAGAATACACGATTAAGGACTTTGAATGTTTGGAATGTGACCAACAAGACATATCTTATGATATGTGGGGATCAACGACAGTATTAAATCTCTGGTAATCGTTGTCACTATATTATTAGAGTGGACTGCAGTATTATGTATAACCCTAAAGATTAGACTGGATTATGTTGGACATAAGTTAGTATTGTTTAAGGATAGAAGATTTTCGATATTATTGATGGGATGTTATAGTAACGTAGTTTTAGCAAAAGGACAACCTGCAGGACGGGCGACAACCCATCGCTTCGGACAAGGCTGTAGGAATCGAAGCCACAACCGAAGTGCGACTGGCCTTTATCGCCTACCACTGACCTACATGAAGTCCCTGTTTAGTAGAAACTAGTGTTATTATATTAAGCAGTATGATATATGAAGTATAAGCCCATTTTAGGAACCATATATGATTAATCCCACTATAGATCCACTTATGTATATAAATTTTGCTAACCTTTTGAGACAGATGGAATGACCCGTCATTCTATCACATGATCTGCTAACTCTTCATGAATAACAAATTCAACATCATTTATTTAAGAGATGAAGTGGAAATTGTTAAAGGCACGAACAACAGTGAGATTGTACCAAAATAAAGAAAGTATTTATTCTAATTCAAATTTTCAACTTTAGTGAAATGATCTTGAAAACCAAAAATGTTGTCCTAGTGATCTTATATCCGATGAATCAGATGGTACCCTAGATCATCACAAATTTATGGCTTTGTGATTGCTAGCTTTTCCATAGCCATGTTCTCTACCACTCTCCATCAGAACATGATGGTTAGATTTTTCTTCCATATCTATATTTTCACCTATGTGGAAACCCAGTGATTAGTTTATTTGGGTAATCGTTACATTTCATACTTTAGTTTTTAAAGCCAAGTTTTGGTATTCCTTTTTACGATGTAGGTTTCTATTAAAGGAACTTCCGAATAGTAAACCATTTATAACCCCGACGAATTTCGAGGGCGAAATTCATTTTAAGGGGGGTAGAATGTAACAGCCCGAGATTTTATGAAAAATATTATTTTTTATTTCACTAATTTCTTGTGTTGTACGCTACACCAAAAGGAGCTTGCACAACACGCATCCTTGACTTTCCTTGCATTACACGCAATCACACCCTTCCTCGATAGCGTGTGTGGTACGTAATACTGAGTTTCACGAAACAATGATATGCTATTAAAATATTATTAAAACTAGCCGTTATGAATAATAATAACCACTTTTTAAATTTTATAAATTTTAAAATGGACTTCATTTTTGGATTCGGAGCATCGAATTTAGCCTAAGGTGAAATTTTGGTACTTTTCGGATAACTTTCATATTCTGATGAATAGTGAAAATTACTAAATTATAATTAAAAACAACTTTTTTAATCCAAATAATTAATAGTGATAAATCATTAATTTGAGTGGTTTTAAAGTATATTTAGAATATATTTTTACAATTTAATACAATGTTGGTCATTGGATGTAATTTCACATTTAAACTAGACATAAACAAGTGTCAATCTTTTGATAGATATTGTTTCTTAAAAACACGCTATTTGTTTTAACAGCAGGATTTAATTATAAAATTAATTAATTAAACTTTTATGTAATGAATTTGGTAAAATAGACTTCATTTTTGAATTCGGAATATGAAATATAGCTTGGGATGAAATTTTGGCACTGTTCTGAAAAACATCAATTTTTGATGAATAGTGAAACTACTAAGTGGTAGTTAAAAAAATGAATTTTTCATAAAACATAATTTTACCGCTTCTGTGAATGGAATTTCAAAAATCCGAGAGACACGGTTGATGTCAGTAAGTAAAATTTGGTTCAATGAGATGAAAATAATTTTTGGTGAATAATAACTTTTTACTTTTTTTTACCGCGGTTAATAGTAAATAGGGTAACTAAGGGTAAATATGATATTAATATTACCCTAACACATGTCCTAATTCTATTGGACAAGTGTAATTCGACCAAAAACAAACTTAGGAATAAAATATGACCATTTAGGCCCACTTGGATTAGATTAGGACATTTATTATTAATTTATTTAAAGAAGGGTTAAAATAGTTAAAATCAATGTTTAATAAGTAAATCATTTTTAATATGGGGTTATACATAAGATAAATTCGATTGTAAATATTCATTAGAAAGATAAAAATATTAACTACATGATGGTATTTTATTTGTAATTTTTAGACATCAAATAATTTAATTTATTTATGACACAATGATGATGCAGTAATTATCTTATTAATGAAATATTGACATAAGTGATGTTATAAACACCAAAATAAATATAATTTGAGACTTTTAATGAATTACACTAATTTTATAGGTTAGTATGATATATTAGTGTTGATTTAATAAACTTGGTTCGAACATATAATTCTGTTACGACTTTCACAAAAATCATATATCAAATAGTGTCAAAATTGACACAAAATAGTTTTTAAATAAAATAATATATTATTAATTGTTATTTTATTCCTAAAAATCTAAGGATCGGCCAAATGACTTAGATAAGGATATATATTTTAATAATAAACAATTTGGGGTTCGTTTGGCATGTTATAGTAAGTGTATTAACCATATAGTGAAAGAAAACAAAAAGCCACGGTAAAAGTTAAATTATTTAACTTAGAGTTAAATCTAATTGATAAGGTTAAAATAATAACCTAAACTTGTCTAAATCCTATTGGTTGATAGGAGTTCGACCCATCCTCACTTTAGCTTCGTAATAAGACCATTTGGAACCATTATAAACCGATTTTGACTTTAAAATAAAATAATATTTTGAGGTATTCCTAAGGTGCCCCTCTCCTCCCTTATAAAAGGACACCTCCTCTCCCTCCTCCTCACACCAATTTGAGCACTCAAGCTCGGCCAAACCCTGCCAAAATCTCTTCTCAACTTCCCTAAAAACATCCTAGAGGTTCTGGTCTTCCTCAAAGACCAATTTTAGTGCCCTAAGAGGAGGTCTCAAAGATGCACTTCAAAGAAGAGGTAATTACCGTTACCAATTCTTTCATCTTTATTTCTTCTTCCACTTATTCTTATTAGGTTGTTTCATTATGAAGTAATTACATAAGTATCACTCATATACTGATATGTTATTATAAGTATGAAACAACCCTATTTCACCATCTATCCATCCTACGGAAAAAGAAATCACCGCGCGTGCGTACGTACGGAATACCGTCTCCACGCCGTGGTGTAATCTATTTTCCACCACCACCTTACATGGATGGGTATAATGGTGTAAAGAATAACTATACATAGTTATTACAACATCATATTGATTCTGATATATTGTATGATCCACTCCAATTCAATTCAATATTTATAGAAATGATATCATCGCTCGTGCGTACGTACGGACTACCGTCTCCACGACGCGATGAGATTCATTCTCCATGTTAACCATTTAAGAATGATTATAATGTATATATAAGAAATAATAATGAAATATATGACATTATAAAGCTACTGGATTTATTTATATATATACATATGTATGTCATCTACTTACTTCCATTTCAAGACAATAAGGAAAGGAAAACAGCGTTCATGCGTACGTACGGACTACCGTCTCCATGAACGGTGTTTTTCATTTTATTTATCTACCTATTATATATATATATATACTGAATATATATGATATATAAATCATATTTTATATTCTGGTAGTGAGTAAATCATGATATAAGTAATAATGATGTCAAGAACAACAAGTCAAAACACCTACGATAAATGAAACGATTTTACCCAAAACGCTTCTTTAACATGGAATTTACTAAAGAACGGGTAATATAATTTCATAAGTGAACCATATATGATATCATAACAATGAATATGATTCTGTAATAAGTCAATAACATGATTTAAATCATTATACAGGAGGTTCGGACACTTAAAAAGCAAGTCGGACCTAAGGTAAGGGAAATATCACAATCTCATTTTTATCCGAGATTGTTTATTCGTAAGTATTTACTGGGGTGTATTTTATCATCCACATCCATGTTTCATCAATATGTGATATTATTTCCATCCACATAAAATTGTTTAAATCCATTTTTACCCTTCGGTGAGTTTTTAGTAATATGTATGAAAGGAATCTTTTGTCGTTTTTCGTACGAGGTACTTTTTTGACTTTTCCGACAAAAGTATGAAGAATGTTTTTTTTAACTTAACCGGCACAAACGGATTTTTACGGTTTTATAAAGCCTTATATTCATGAAGCTTATTCCAAAAGATTTTATGACTATTTTTAATAAAATCTCTTTCTTTTAAAATTGCATGATGTTTTGTGAAAAAAAATTGATTTTGAAGAAGAAAGGATATTTTCCTCAAGAATTCATTTCAAGTGTTTTATCAAAATTATTTTCCATCTAAGATAATGAAGGGTTCTGTTTCTATCCATATTTTTACATTCATTTTACTATGTTGTGATGGAATTATGTTTATGATTTCCTTTATCTTATATGAATGGTTTTATGATGTCATGTTGTTTAAGAATCCCATTTTTATTACATGGGTTATGAAATGATGTATGATTTATGATTTTGTGGCACACATAAGAATGGTATCATTATGAGATGGGTGAGACCTATATCTCCCTCCAATGCATTGGGTAAAGATTTTATATCTCATGAGATAGACAGGGCTGGAACGGTAGGTTATACCAGTTCAGTGAAACAGGACTGGAACGAGCGTTACTCGATTCAGAAAGGGACTTTGTCCACTAAGATAGTCTTGGCAATGAGTCTTGACTAACAAGAAATGATTTTCTATGATTATGTGTGTATGCCACAAAGTTTAATGTTATATGTTATGATTATTGTGATTACATTTCACTGCCATGATTTATCCCATGTTATGAAATTATGCTCTCTTTTGCAGGTTTAGATTTCCAAAAGTTATGTTCTTATGAATACGATGTGAATGATATTTCTTTTGTTTACCCTTTCTGAGCATTTGAGCTCACCCTTTTATGTTTTCTTTTCCCCAGGATATAAAGAATGGTTTTAGGTATAAAAAAGGAAGATCTTTATGGGAGATGTTGAAGATCTTCCACCACGATTAGAAGATTACGTTCCGAGTTTCCAAAGACACTAAACTATTACGATCCTTGTGTGTGTGTTTTTGTTATGTACTAAGTATTCCGCAAAAGTAATGTAATGTCCATGTAAGATAAGCTTCGGGTCTCTACAAACTCACCTTAATCAATCATTTTAATTCAAGTAATTTTGTTTTTATTGTTCCTTAAATCGAATCACAATTTTCTTCAAATCAATCAACACCATAGTTGGACACTTTATAACAAATCTCGCATCCAATCATAGTGTCTCATGGTTTCTTCTTCAGTCCCTTTGGATTCAATTCCTACTTGTACTTCAACGTCCACTTTTACTATTAGGGTAAATTTGGTCGCAACCAGTCCTTGATCAGTACAAATTTTGAAACCTTCGTGATCCTTTCAACAACTAATCAAATTGAATAACTACCTCAATTTAACCTTGTCAACATGATCATGAAATGAATCATGGCATAATCTCATTTCCATTCAGGAATAGGAAACACATGTATCAGTCTATCTTGTTGCAGATGATCCTCCTTCACATAATGACTCGTTTAACACATCATAACAAAACCAGATCTGTATCACTTCCTATATAGATACTAGTGTTAACTTCTTAGGTTATGGTACATCCTAGTAATGTTATGATACACATCCCAATCTGAGGAATGATGCTCCGCATTAGATCCTCACATATATCCATTGGAACCAAAATGAGACAATGGACACACCGAAACTCATCCTTACCTATTGTACAACTACGAGGTAGGTCGGAAACTATCATACAGCCTTGTAAGTATAGACCCACATAATTCTATAGATGACTCATATTTATATCCTTATGTTTAAAAATTTACCAGAGGATTTTGTGGTCTGTGAACACTACACAATTCCCTCTATGTATATAATGTATCCAACGTCAAAATAAAAAAAACTCTATCTAAATCAAGACCTTGAATCATATAATTCCTCTCATGTGGACGTAGCTACCGAGACCCATATTCCATGACTTGATCTTGCTACATCAACATTGATCCCAGACAGATACTAGATGTGTCATATAACACAATGTATCTTCTTCCCAACTCTTAGTGAAATAGGACTAGTGACGACGTCAATAAACCATTCTTATCCTTAAAGGATATCTCAAAGGTGTCTTTACATAAAATCGTTACATCATTATTTGTGAATTAAATCAAATTCACAACTAAGTTGGAGATGTACTATATGAAACCTCATTAATATCCATATAACCCCATGAAACACAAATTCCCAAATACATTTGGGGGGGGGGGTCCCATGAAACACCATCTGTCATTTTTTCTACGTATACTGATACTCATGCCAATAAGATAATGTGGCACAATATGTGAATCTTATCCATCTAGAAGTGGCACTTTGTATGTTTTTCATGTATATTATTCTTCTCTGTGTATTCAATATGAACTCAATATTCTTTCGGGTTTCATTATATTTTTAGAATACACAAGTACATCATCAATTAAAACAACAACCATAAAATCCAGATTGGGATGGAAAACATAGTTCATCATCACTATAAATACCATTGATGCGTTCACGAGAAAGAATGGAAAACTAAATACTCATATAGACCTTTTATACAATGAATTTTTGTATGAGGTATGTTTATCGGACGAACATAAACCTTGTGATACCTGAATCTATAATTAAATTTTGAGAACACCTGATCTCCTCAGTCATCTATAATTTGTAAGGGACAAAATTTCATTACCTTCATATAGTTCCTTTTTAAATATTCCATAAATATCCTAATGGTATAATCATAAATTTTTTTTAAAAAAATTGAACCACTAACCCCATAAAAAAGTATTCCATTGTGTAAAAACTCTTTCCTTCAAATAAACTAGATTCCTTTATGAGATCTTGAAACTCCATCATTTCAAACCTATAAGGAGAAGTGGTACTAGTGGATCTCTTGGCCCTAGATCGATGGATAACTCAAACTCACTATTATGAAGTAAACAAGAAAAGAAATAAAAAAAAAAGTTCCTTAAATGATACACAATTGGAGGAATTTTCTCTTGACACACTTCATGATTATCTTGATACAAACGATCAATATGGGCAATCATCTCAGCCATCTGACAGTGATAGTAGTCAATATAGGCTCAATAAGACCCTAGCTAGTCCATACGGACAATGATTCCAAACATACTCATCTCTAGGTTAAATAGATTAAAAAAATTGAAACCAACCTATATCAAGGGGGAACTTCCATCCATGTTGTACATATCGTTTCCATTTCTAAATTATGTTTCAATCATCACAATTCCATTAGAAAACTATGTCATTATACGATGTATTTAAAAATTATGTATAAATATAAAACTATTAGATGCACCTATATCAAAGATTCATGATACAAGTTTTTAGGATACTCTTATCACTCCTCTATCCTTGGATTTTTAGGAACCATATCGTCATGTGTAGGCTTTATAGAATAAATATGTCATAAACCATGACTATGGGACCCAACCTAAATACTCAGAGTAGGCCCACTCAATTTTCTAGGTAGAATTAGGGCATTACTACCTCATCCATGACCACCACTACATTTGCAGGATCGATCAATATATATCTAGTTCCCTTCTTATCATGGAGCTAAGAAACTTTATACTAATCCTATTGTCACTAAAGACCCCCTTCTAGTCACTACTGGAGGGAAGGTCATATAAAAATTTCATGTAACCCATCCCACTACAATCATGGCACTCTAGTGGCTCATCTTCATGATTCCCCAACCTTAGCAATGCTGATAGGAGACTGTTTAACTATTACATAGAGTCTAAGAGGTAATCATGTCACGGGATAATAAAAAATATTCATCCTACCTAACTATTTTTATCCTTTGGGTCATGATTCTACACTTCACTACTGTACAATTCCATCTTCCCTCAGTTTATAATATGTAATTATAACTTGATTCACTATTTCATTAAAAGGGGATAATATCAACACATGGAACATAGATGGAGATATATTTCTTATACCTTTCTTGAACCATACCTCCCACTATAAATGACCAATAATGTCCATTGGTTAAAAAAAGAAGCTCTATATAGTGTTATGAGTCCTAAAAAATCAACATACAACCTTACTTGAGATACAAGAACTCACGAGCCTGTGATTCCCTCAAATCCTTGGGGTAATGTTATTAACAGAATATGATTTGGAAATCATCCCAAATCATATCTCCTAGCCTTTCATCATGGTTTAGAACATACCACCATATCTTTTCTCCACCACATAGCATATACAACATGAGATTCAAACTCTTATTAAAATGAATCTATAGATGCTCTAAGATCTGTAGAATTGTATCAAGACACATCATAGAATTTGGTGGATCTCAATCCCCCAAAAGCTGAGGGGATTATGCTACAATAACACATGTGTTAGTTCATCCATATATGAGGAAAGCTGTGTTTCCCCTTGAAAAGTCACTAGGGAGTGACAAAACACCTTTCAGAACTATGCCTCATCACCTATGTATTGGAGAATAGATGGATCCATAAATGTAACTAAAGGAGAATCCACCTATATCTCATGAAATACCGCCTCTAGATCATGGTCATTGGTACCCTCCTATCATACAACTATAGATCTTTGCGGTTTCATGTAACAATAATGAAAAAACACCCCACATTAAAATAATGATTACACTGCTTGTTGATCAAAATCATAGGAAATGTCAAACCATCCAATAACCAAATCATTCCATAAAACCCTCTCTTATAACCATGAATAGTAAAAATAATAGATGCAAAAGACACCAGAGACACTGCATAGTTCCCATTCAAAAGATGGGTCTAGGTTGAGTTCTCTATATTTGAGATTGATATCAATTTTAATTACATATTCATTCAATATTTAATTTTTAATGGTAGAACTATATAGTTAGTGACTTTGGATCCATTTAGTCCCATAATCCAAACTAAATGCGATGCAATTTCTACCTAATCCATTCTATAACACATTCTAGTGCATGAGACTCATACCCGTTGAATTATCATTCCCAGATTGGATGCTCTTGGTGTCTATAGTATCATAGTCATGAAAATAAAACATAGTTTATGGATGAAGGATGAGTACGAACCATGTTTCTCATTTCCATGAAATGAACTAAATCACAACATTAGATATATCAATAACAGAACATATAAAAATATAATAAAAACGGGAAATGAATCCAATATGGAATGTGATAATGCAATGAATTTGATTTCTATCAAGGATATTAAATTATTCATGAGATGGGTTACCCTTATCTCCTCAGGTTACAACAAACTCGATACCTCAATAATATCAATGATAACATGAAAATTAATTTCCATAAACCAATAGTGGTATCAAATAATTTTTAGTTGTCAACTAAAAAAACATTCAATTAAATTTTAATTTTTCATACATGTCGGTTAGATACTCCTAAGAACAACTCATTACGAATTCCTACTCCTTTCATATCCCATTCTATTATCACCAAATAATTAACCAACAAAATAAAACCCTTGGATACCACATAGTTACATCATGAACCAGAATGGTACTCCATAGATCCCAGACCTTGGTAGGCTACACAGATTCAATTACATGAACCGAGAATCTAGAGGCATATTTCTAGTTGTGAGGGCCTATGTGTTTATATGGGGAGACTATTCAATTTTATAATATTCTAAAACAACAATATAAAACATAAAGATCATATCGAAAAGTACTATAATATTCATACAATAAATAATCTTTAGGAATAGATATATATTTCCAAATGTGTCTCATATACAATGATGATCATTTCATGTATCAAAAATTAATCCAATATTGGCACACAACCGTAAAATACAATACATTAATCTAAATACCAAAATAAAAAAATATATATCTTCTTATATCATCAGGAGCCTTATCTTTGTCGTGCTCTTCCATAATCCTTAACATGGCAGAATATCAAGATTCATTCAATGGGTGTTTTCTTCAGTCCCTACCTATATCTAAATTGTACTTCATGGTATCCAAAAGTATCCCAAATAGGGAATGCGAGACAATCTGATTAGGTAACAACCTGAAGATAAATAGAAAATCAAGGCTATGAAATATGAAGAGATAATATAGTTTGAAATGTATAATAATTATGTAGTACACAAGTAATGTTCCCATTGAATATATATATCATTTTAAAAGATAATGTATAGACATATAGGGATCCATACAAAACATGGGCCATTCTCCTAGAATAGGTAATCTATAATAAAATAGAAATAACTACAATGATCTCACCATACATTCAGTCATTTCATGTCAACCATATATTTTCCGTGTAAACATCATATCAAACAATTATATACATGATGTATAAAAAATGTATCAAAACAATAATTTCCATTCCATATATCTAAAAGAGTCACATACACCATGACCGAGTCATATAATATATTTTATCCCATTTACCAATGATGTTTTCAATAATCCGACGTGTCATACCTTGAAGGGATGAAACCATAGTGGAGAGGACCATTGAATCCATATTGTGTCCCAAGATAATCTTGATGGAAATCCATTAAGTCATATGTTAGGATCCAAGAGTATTTCTATTGACCATGTCCACTATGAGCCCATGAAAAACCATATCCAAGGTATATCAAGGACCATGTATTCCAACAAAATTAAGAACCATGTTGCTATATATATCCAAGGTGTCAACTACCATGTTCAATAACCATAGAAGAAACATCATTGAGGTATAATGGAATAAATATCAATGGTTTTCCATCGATGTAATCCACTATCATTTAGTCTTCATCTCATAAAATTCTACAATTTACAAGAATCCCATTCCACGATTATTCTAACGTATATTACCATTATTATTAAACATATTGAATGAGTAAACCACTCATATCTCCATTCACAATTCAATAATTATTCAATTAAAAATCATTTATCCCATGTAATAGAATACATTACATATCCATAATATAAATTTCAATCCAAATCATTTCATTATGGGATTTATATTACTAGGAAATCTCAAATCAAAATCCGTGGGTGGTTAATCAATGTAAATATCTAAAGTCACACTCCATGAGAGGAATTAAATGGGGAAACTACCTCAAATAAGTCTCAACGATTCTAAAAGAAATCATAAACCAATTTATTTACATTTTAATCAATAAATTAATTCAATTTAAGGGTTGTTCCAAAAAATCATGAGGGCATCACAATTAAAACAAACTCAATAAAGAAACTAAAAAATAGGAAAATTATATACCACATACTATAGGTTAGTATTAGTGTTCTCATCTAGTAATTTCACTTTATATTACTCAGATCAGGAGAAAAACGAAGTACATACGATGAAACATAAAATATATAAAATTTATATGCATCTAAATATAATCATTGTCACTTATAATAATGAAGAACCAAAAAAATTATTTTAGTAATCAACTATATAGATCGAACATGATCAAAAAACCACGATTCAGATATCAAACAAAAAATGTGATCCTAGTCTACCCAAGGGCATCAAATTTCTCGCCCGAAAATAATTTTGTCCCATTTTTGAGAATAGATAATTCTGGTTTTATTTATAACATTAATTAATGCAGAATACCCATTTTCACACAATATATAGGGTTTCATTGTTTTTCCTCATAGTTGGAAAAATAGTGCACTAGTTGTGTGTCAACTGCATTACGAATGGTTACCTTGCACGGTTTGTAAGGATAGAAAAACTGACCATGATGAAATTGTTTCATAGGAAACTATAAAAAATATTATGTATTTTGATGGCCTAGTTCTATAAATCACATTATTTGTTAAATCATGTGAGCTCTTCTATCCCAATTTCGAACCAGACAAGGTTATAGGTAATTGTTAGACCTACCACACATAGTTTCTACTAACCAGGAAATATGTCTATTTCATCCAAAAATGATTTCTCAAGGCACATAATAAGTATCGAATACCATTGATACACCATTTAACTCAAAGGGTACTCACATTAGGAAATAGAAAATCGTTTATTCTGAAAATAAAAGGATATGTTCCTCATATGAAGACCTCAGATCATTATCTCAAATGGAGAATTAATTAAATTGATTATGATAAATTAATCATATTGAGTCAAGGGAACTAAAATATCCCAAAAATAAGACTTATCATCCTTAAAATTCTTTTGTGGTCATCCACTTAAAAATCCAACCCCAATATCATTATTAAAAGACAATTATAATAGCTGCATCCAACATAAAATGTCACTGAAATGATCTTATAATGACTCCATGATCAAGGTGCTCTGACCAATAAAACATGAAACATCACATGAATTATTCATAAAAACACCAATAAAATACTTAATTATTCCAATATATCCTATTACAGTCAAAGGTTACATGTACAAACAATTAAGTGTTGTATGGATCATCCCACTGTTAGTCTTATCTCGTGAGAAGGCTTTTGAATTATAGTACCCACGTTTATCTAAATTTCATGCTGAATTACATTCCCACAATAAAATGATATGAATGGTTTGGTAATGAACACACATCAACTAATCATATCAAATACACCATTGAGGAACTTATACAAAACATCATCATATATTTCAAACAGAAATAGATAAGTTTAAGAACATAAGTATAATCTTGAATACAATAAATTCCAATGAATTTTTAACAAAACCCAAAAATACCAATTTATCCATAAAATATTTAGTCCATCAATGTTCCATCCCACTATATACAAATACATGTAGAAACAATAATCATAGCTCCTCTAGTGACCTTTTTTTAAAGAACTATTATTCAATTACCGACATGTCATTTGATTAACACTTCCAATGCATTAAAAACCCATCGCAGTCCATTGTCAGCATAAAATTTTGATCATAGTCCATGACAATCTCCTAGTGAAATTATTATTCAGATAAACCAATTTGGTAACACCCCACTCACACTCCCTACCATGAACCAAGGAAACACCAACCAAATACTCACTCGTATTCCCTCAAGATCACTTGATGCTTGACAGAAAAAAGTCAATTCCATCAAAAAAATAACTCAAAATTTAATATAGAGTTATCCTAGGATTCAAGGTAAATTTATTTTTATAGGTGTATTGACATCTCATTATATCTAAACTATCCACTGACTAATCTCGCACATCTTCAACCCCATCCATATTATGTTTGAACAAACCAAAATGAAGTGTTTATCTCCACCATATCAACTCCTCTATATCTTATCCACTTATCGAAATTTTAATTCATTATGGTCCATGATCTACCACTCAATGGATGTAATTATGAGGGATTTCCATTTAATATTGATTTGGGTGATATCATGAATCCTCCATCTAGCATGCATTCTTGGTAAAGTGAATGTAATCCAAGTAATATACTAAAATTTTATTTATAAGGTTGACCCCCCACTCCCTCCAGATAAAATGGTATGATCCCCACTATCCATCCATACATATAAATCTTTTTTAGATTTTATGTAATGTGTCTTTCAATAGACACACAAGAGTCCCTACCCATGACACAAACTCCCACAGAAAAACAATCCTTAGAATGATCCATTTATGATATCAATATTTTTCACAGAGGTAACACCTTTCAATCTCATACCAACTATCATGATAATATGAATATAAGAATTTAGTCATTTAACTGGTCCTCCAATATAATAAAATTTTCTTTATTACATAAATCATCTAGGACTTCATGTATTAATGTGCACTGCCTCAATTTTTTCAAAACATAATGGGGTTTTATTCGAATATAACCAAACCACATAACTCGTGTCATCCCTCCAATGAGTAAAACACTCTAGAACCTACGATAATAGTCCAAAACAACTGTTTATAAATAAAATACTACTCATTTCTATCAAATCAAGATAAAATTCGATGTTTCTTCTCAAAAATAGCATCTCAAGATGACATGGTATATGAAAAAATACTCACCATACTAGAATTTATAATATAATATTCCCAAATCCATCCATTCTCTACACATGTTGATATTTTTTTTGCACATCTCAATAGTGTTATATGGTTGAGATAACATTCCATAGTCACCCAAATTTGAGACAAAAAACATATACATAAGGTTCTTTCACATATTAGGATAAATATGGGACCACCACAACAATTTTGTATGCCTGATATCATAACACATACACTAATATTATACAAGATGAACCTAATCATTCATTATATATATATATATTTAATACCCAAATAGTTTAATATCTGACTCATGTTATGTAAAGACGCATGAGGCAATAACTAACTAAAATCTAATAACGTCTATGCATTATTAATTTCTTCAAGGTATACAGAACATATGGTAGGTGTCACAAAAGGTCATAACACACCTGGCATCGTACATGCCCTCATCTAAAACCTCACATATGATTCTACAGATATACACCAACCTCAATTTTTTCATTCATAAAATAGGACATATATAGAAAAAATATGACCCACCCCTAGTGAACCAACCCTCTCCATGTATCTAAACAAAATATTAGTCCTTATAGGTACATGTTAGATCTATATGAATATACATATTCAACAATAATTTCTATATAATATTATGTTTCTAGTTATTCATGTTAATATATTTTTGGTAAAATTGAATATCATTCAATGATATATGGGAAAACATCATATAATTAATTATAAAAAAAATTAATAACTACTATTGAATTGTATCCACCTATCAAGGGTTTATACCTATGTAATTACATTCCCACACCAACCCAAATGTGTAATCACACATCCCCTACAACAAGAGTTCATGTCTTTTCCACCACCAAGAATCACCACATTATACATTCACATGACCTATCATCACAATAAGATCTACATGATTCATTTTCATGTTGATTGTAATAACACTGATAAAATATACTGGAAAAAAACTTATGATATATTATTGACATTTAATACATCAATATTCTAAAATATAGTGAAATCAAACACATGGAGAAAATGTTTTAATCTAATCATATGTTCCCATATTGATTTAAGTATATACACATCTGTACATAAGGAAAAGATCCATAAAACACCTGTATCTAGCATATTTCATATAAAAAATGTATATATTATGTATATCTAATACATCCATACATCATGTGTTTTCAATGTAGTGAAATAATGAAAAAATTGATTATTCAATAGAAAAAAATTAATTCCATACAGATGGTAACCAAAACATTCATTGGAAATGGTGTTTGTAATGCACCATCCTTAGATCCATCACATAACATGAAATATTCCTATGTCCCTCACTTAAAAAAAATGAAAAAAGTGTAAAATAAAACAAAAATAAATAGGTTAACAGTATGTAACATCTTTTCATGTAAAAATATGAATTGTAATTGGGATAGTTTTTCATCAGACCTAAGGTGTAGCTCTTATTAAACTAGAGGATGTCGACTAGTAGTAAGGATATATAGTGGTACTACATATGGAATATAGACACAAGATTATTTTATAAGTAGAAAATTAAAATTGTAATCTATCATACTTAATGTAGAAACATTAGAGTACACAAATAATAAGTTTCCTAAACACAAGATCATAAATAAAATGATTTCACACATAGATAAAAGACTATAGAAATAATGGATAGATTAAAAATATATAATAAATAAAATAATTAAAATATGAATGTATACACTAAAAATATGTTATAAACCTCATATTTAACTCTAAAAACCGTGATATATCCATCTCTTCCATATATATCATCATGTATCTTCCTATCTTTTTCATGAAATGAAATTTGAGAAAAAATGGGTACCATTGTAAAATGGCTACCCAATGGGGTGTGATTAAAAAAAAACATGGAACCACCAACAAATTCCCATTAATTTAAATTTAATGTAGTTATATGTGAATGTGGAATGCTCTAAAAAAATAATTTATATAGAAATAAAAAAATTATATTAACATCTATATGTTTCCACGATGACACATAAGGAAATGTATATAAGATTTATCTAGTTCGAATTTAAATAATAATGTCAAATAATAAATCCATACTAAGTAACCCAACACACCACAATGAAATTAAAACTAATCAATATAGATAATTTACACAACATCCCTATTTGACCATTCATTCATAGGTTATTACTTTGTTTTCTCTCAACTTATGGGGAATACTATTAAAATTATATAACAACCCTTGGTTTATTTCAGACTACTATATTGTGTTGTGATATAGGTATAATTTCACTATCCATGAATAATTATTTATTCTTGTTAATTTCATCCTTTTATTACATCACAAGGACTGGTCCATTCTTCATTGCAATGGTCCTGGTATCTGAGCCCTGAATTGTGGTAGAAATGGCCAAAATCACTAAATACTCCACCTACCCCCTAACATCAGACATTGTTGGTCCAATACCATAACTACATGAACTGTAATTTCATCTCCATATCATTGTTTCCCATGTAGGCACAACACAACCCTCACAAATGTTAATATTCATGACATCCTTTTTGGTCATATTTCATGATCACCCTATAGAGAATAATCACCAACTTCCCTCGTGGTGTTTTCATGAAATATATATGTAGTTATTTATTAAAAACGTAAAGGGATTATTCATGACAAACCATGATGGACTTTTACATTTATAATAAATAAAAACCCATTGGTGGATTCATTGTATCCTAATAAGAATATCTAAAAGAAATATATAATACCCACAGGAAATCCCATTATTAGTTTACAAAACATTAAAAATACCCTCTCACTAGTTCCATTAACACAATAGGGTACACACTGAATTATCTTGTTTATTTTAAAGGTCGTCTCACTATGGTAAAATATCATTGATATAGTAATTCACCATCATTGTTCTTGAATATATATTAATGTCACTTTGTTTTCAGGTGGGTTCCCACCTGGAAAAACTCTTGGTCATCCAACCATACTAATATCCTCCTCTACTAGGCATATATAGGGAACCTGATACTCAACCAACTATATGAAATTAAATTGAAATAATATAGAACATTCTTCTTAGGTTATGTATGTCTCAATGATTTTCATGAAATTTATGGAATCGATGAATTATAACCAAGTAAATCTATCTATTTCAAGAATTGTAATGCAGCTGTAGAAATTTTTGGCAACCACCTCCCAAGAAATTGTTGTTAGTTTTTTGAATATAATTTCATTTTAGGTCATGTATTTTTTTATTTAATCAAACCAAAGGCATCTTACGAATCAATATACTACCCAACGAAGCCTGGGGGAGGTGCATGCAATATTTTAGGTGTGTGCGCAATATTGAAATTTGATCACAAGATCATTCGTGAATAATGGAACATAAAGTGGATTATACAATGTAAACATTCTAAAAACATCATGTCTGAGGTGCTAATAACATCAAAATGTGTACAAGAATATGGACTGTGTGGAATATCATGCACGCCCAATAGGATGTTAAACATCCCATCCATAGAGGCCTCTTTGTGTGCCTCCACTAAATTTTTTTCCTTTAAATATAAGAATACACCCTCACATTAGGGTACCACTTCAGCAGACGAAACCCTACTCCACATAATGTAAGTTGATCCTTCTGTGACTATACAAAATATATGGATTCATGGTACTGAATCTTACGCGATAGATCTACTTGGGTTCCTCCATCTGGTGGTCCCATATGGGATTTACCCTCATCCATTTAATTTTACTCCAATTCAATATCACCCGAAAATATTCTTAGTATGTGTAATTTTTCATTTGGAATATGCCAATATTCTGCATATTCTACCATATTGTGTGAATCCATTAATTTTTCTTGCAAAACATATATCTTGTTTGAAAATCATCTGCCTTGTTCATACCCATTCCAAGGTACTCTGTGTGTTTTCCTTACCCAATGTAACAATTTCTATAATAACCCTGCTCTTTATTACATATGTAAATAAAATTTATTACATAAACTTCACTTGATACAACATATAAAATCGAGTGTTCTAGTGTATTTTGGTCTTAGGATCATTAAATAAAAACTTAAAAAATGAAATAGAACATCTTTATTGTAATCAAACATTACTTGACCACTGCATTCCATCTTATTTATCATTGCATGGGATACACGAGGACATGCATAATAAATGGGTGAGCTATAAAGCCCTGTAAGGGAATAAACAAGGAATAGAATGAGGGATACAATATATGTTAGACAATAGTAATATCAATGTACAATATGAGAAACATGAACATAAAATCATGATAAAGCATGATAATCAAAAAATGGAAATTTGGCAACAAAACATAACATGGAATTTACCATGATCCAAGGCTCATTACACATGGAGAATGAGTAAACAATCATTGCACATAATAATGAGTAAACCCTAATTGCAAAAAAATTAGAATGATACAACACTCATTTTACATGACATATCATTATACTATTATTTACCCAATGTATTGGAGCACTATTAGGGCACACCCTTCCCAAAAATTTCATTTCATGCATAAGTGAGCCACATGGATCATATTACATGAAATCAATCAAAATAATAAGTTATTCCCCGATTATGTAATGTGGAGTAAATACATGAAATTATCATTCAATATTTATATGTTAAAAAAGGTGAATACCCTTGATAGGTACATTGATATGGTATTCACTACACAATGATCATGGCTCAGAAAAATGCGGTGCAATTACGACAGCATAACAACATGACATATGGATTCATGAAAATGGTTGTTGAGAGTTAAATTGGTGTCTCATAATATTTACATGAAATTTAATGTGATGGAGTCATAAAGATACATTTACCAAAAAAAATTAATGGAATTTGGATGCATAATCCAAAATAATTACTTTGATGTAAAAGAGGAGAGTGGAATCCCTCATGACATTTCAGCATGGAAATGACTGTACATGGGAGTCATTAATGATGGATAAAAGAGCATACCATCATCGAGTAATTAAGTGGGAATGTTGGGGGAGGTTTTAAATCATACCCCAAAGTTTTTATATGACAATTAATGGGAATAAAAAAGTAATGAAAATTGGAAAACAAAATGAGAAAGGATGAAATCCTTTAGTTGGATGTGTGATCCCAAAAGATTAAGAGAGGCTTGAGAGAGGCATATGGGGAGATTAAGGATCATTTGTATGAATATAGAGATATTATGGAAGGGGATGGATGAAATCCAATGTCTTTTACGGAAGATGTGGTGGGAGCATGGGTGGGATTATATTGTAAAGTTGACAGAATTCGTTATTATTTATGTTTGGGACCCCTCAAATTAAACAAATCAAAACCACAAACCAGCCCATGGTTTTTTCCCATGGTTTATTTCAAGGGGGAGTGGAATATTTTTTATGTCAAATGGATGAACTTATTTATGTGATAGGGTATCTTATTTGGAGTTGAGTCACACTCTCAAGGAAAACAATTTAAAAAGGAAAAATGTTTTATAAGCCTTGAAAAGACCACTAAAGCTTTGTAAAATAAATCAAACAAACCCAAAATAACATTATTTTAATGGTAAAACAGGTATTGGGTGAACATAATGTTTATATTATTTTATTACATCACTATTTGGTCATTATGATGTCATAAGACACATTATATAATTAAATGGTATTTAATTTTTATCAAAAAATTCAACTGTCTCAGAAAATTATGAACAATTCACCAATGGATGAATTCAACGTCCTAATTCCAAAAAAATATTTATTTTATCTAAATAATGTTCCAAATATATTAATTTTTTCTTTCAAACTAAAAACTGACATTTATCTAATATTAATGGGTTTTGACAAAATCACCTTTCAATCCTTAATAAAAAATTACAATTGCATTCAAAAAATTATTTGATAATTTAAATTTAATAAAAATTATTTAATAATAATAATAATATTTTATTAAAATAATATTTAATTCCAAAATCCATTCATTAATGAAAATATAAATCTAGGTTGAATATTAATTAAAAAACTACTTGTGCATTAAAAAGTATTTACAAAGTCACAATAATACAAAGAATGCATATTCTCTGTAAAATAATAATTTAAAAAAATTTAGTACCAGTTTCATATTACATAACCCCTTAAAGAAGCAGCATAAGACCTTAGGGTAAGGTGCACGATGGTGAAAAACTCTTGGGTTGTCTCATATAATATTGCTCGAGTGGTAATCTCTTTTAACATCCACTTCTCGAATAGGCACTTCTACTTGAGCTTAAGGTATTCAAGATATGCGTGGTCATGGTCAATAGCGAAGCCCAATGACACCACCTCCTTTCGGAGCTCTGAAAATTGGGCTTCTTATGGGGAGTGTATATAGGATGAGGCCATCACTTCTTTTTTTTGATTAAATTTGATTTTTTAAAGTCCTTTATTTATACAAATCATGTGATCACTATTTAATGACTATATTAGAAACAGTCAAAATTCATAATGGTATTTTAATATTCAGAACAAAGAACCCAATAAGTGCATACATATTAAAAAACCACAAGAAGATATTTAAATAGACCATGAGGATTTTTCATTAATATGTTTTTGGGTTGTTATAATCTTCCACCCTTAAGAAATTTCACCCTATAAATTTCATTTTGCCACTCTAAATCAAATGTGTGTATCTTTGTTTCATAACATTTTCTGATTCATATTTCTCTCCTTCAAACATTTGGTTTCCCTACAACACCTTGATGAGGGGAATTTTCTTATTTCTAAGAATGTTTTCGTTGCGATCTACGATCTTCACTGGATGCTCCTAATAAAAAGAGCATCCTCAAGGGGTACTACCATTGAAGAGAGTACATGTGAAGGGTCTGGTATGTTCTTTATTTAAAAGGGATACATGAAAGACATTATGTACATTGGCCATGGTAGGTTTATGTGCTAGTCAATAGGCCAGAGCCCCAACATGATCATGAATCACAAAGGGGGCGATGTCCATAGGTCTTAACATCCATTTCTTTCCAAACCTCATGAAATTCGTCCACGAAGATATGAATAGAAATTATATATCTCAAACATCAAACTCAAGGTCTCATCGACAGTTATCAACATAACTCTTCGGACAACTCTAGGATGACTTGATATGAATTGAATGGTTTTCCCCTTCTCTTCCATTTCTTCAACCATTTAATGTCCTATAATCATACGCTCACTGGCTTCATCCTAACATGTCAGTGTTCTACACATATCCCAATACAAGGCTTCATAGTGATCCATTCTGATGCTCATGTAGAAACTGTTACTGTAGGATAATTTGACAAGTGGAAGATGTTGGTCACACACTCCTTTGAAGTCCATATGACATGTTATTAATATATCCTCCAGTGTCTGAATATTTCGCTTAGGTTGGCCATTGTTTGTGTTTGATAGGATATAATGAAGTTCTATTTAGTTTCCAAAGCATGTTGATGACTCTTCCAAAACAAAGATGTGAATCTTGGATCTCGATCGGATACAATATATTGTGTTACTCCATGCAGCCTTAGCACTTCCCTGATATATATCATTGCATGTTGATATAATGATACATCCTCCCAAATTGAAATGATGTGTGAAGACTTTGTATGACTATCCACAACAACACAGATTGCATTTTTTCCTTTGGATGTCTTCGGATTTCTGGTGAAAAATTCCATGGTGATGTTATCCCGTTTCCATGTAGGTATGGGAAATAGTTGCATAATCCCCTTAGACATCTGCCTCTATGCCTTCACTTGTTGACACACCAGGCACATTGATGTATACTCATCGATCTCCTTCGTCATATTATCCCAACTATAATTCTATCGGAGATCCTGACACATCTTTTTATTTCCTAGGTGAATAGATAAATTCGAACTATGTGCCTCATCCCAATGATCCATATTCATCTCTAGACTTGAGGGAACACATAGACTTTTCCTAAATCTCCCAATTCCTTCTTCATTATCATTAAATATGAGGTTTTCCCATTTCTGATAGCTTTGACTTTCTTCTGAATTCCCACATCATCATTTTGATCAACCTTTTTCATTTCCAAAAGATATGGCTGAGCAGTAATTTGTTAAAGGATTGATGGTGTTCCCTTCTTTATGATTCCCATTTCCATCTTCATCAAATCATAGAATATTGGATCCTTCTCAATGATCATAAATGATAGAATTACTGGGTCCTTTCTACTTAGAGCATCTTAGACCTTGTTCTCTTTCTCAAGGTTGTAATGGATTGTGCTATCATATTCATTGATTATTTCTAACCAACTTCATTGGAGCATGTTCAACCCTTTCTTTGTTAATATATAGTTGAGGCTATTTTTGTCCATATATGTTTCACACTTCTCCCCAAAGAGATAATATCATCTTATTTTTAAAGTGATGATCACCACAACCAACTCTAGATCATGTGTTGGATAATTCTTCTCATGAAAATTCAATTGCATTGAATCATAGGAAATTACTTTGTGATTCTACATCATCACACAGTCCAGTCCCATCTTCGAATCATCACTGAATAATACAAAAAGTTATAAACATGTATTTAATGTGAGAACGAGCATAGTGATAAGCCATATTTTCAACTCCTTGAAGCATTCTTCGCATTCATCACTACATTAAAGCATTATTCCCTTCAGAGTTAGCTTGGTAGGATGGTTAGAAAATTGTGAGAAATTTCTTACAAATAGTTGATAATATCTAGTTAACTCCGAGATTCTATGGTTATCAGTTACTGAGGATGGACTTGACCATCCCTATGTTACAGCTGCCTTGGAAGGATCCATAGAAATCCAATTTCTTGTTATTATATGGCCCAAGAATGAGACCTCCTTCAACCCTAACTCACACTTGATGTACTTTTCATAGAGATTCTCCTTTCGGAAGGTCACTAGTACAGTTCTTAGATGCTCCTCATGATCCTCCATGGTTTCGGAGTATATTATAATATCATCAATAAAGACTACCCCAAATTTATCGAGGAAATCTATAATTTCTATATTCATCATGTACATGAATATTTATAGATCATTATTGAGTCCGTAAGACATTACATTGAATTCATAGTGACTGTATCTTGTACGAAATTTTTTCTTGGGGATATCATCCTTCTTCCCCTTTTCTTGATAATATCTCGTCCGCAAATCAACATTGGAGAAGTATTGTTCTCCACAAATATGATCGAAAAAGTCATCAATTCATGGGATAGGATACATGTTCTTTATCATGATTTTGTTATGCTCATGATAATCGATGAAAAGGCGCGTTGACCCGTCCTTCTTCTTGATTAAGGTGACTGGTGCACCCCATGGTAATGCTCTTGGGCATATAAACCCTTTATCCAGATTCTCTTAGATTTGTTTCTTCATCTCCTCAATCTCCACAATAGCCATTATATACAGAGTCTTGGATATTGGCAATGCCCGAGGTATAAGATCAATTGATAATTCATCATTTCTTCAATGGGGAAGACTAGGAAATTCCTTGGGAAACAGTTCATTGAATCCCTTCACAATATGCAAGTATTTAAGGATGGTTTCCTCCTAAGACTAAATCATCTAAGACAGATATGCATGCTCATAGCGTAGTAATATCCATACTTGAGATAATGTATCTATAGAAGATTCATCTTCCTCGTTGCACATGAACAGAATCAGGTGTCAATTCTCTACATGGAGAGTGATTTCTCTCTCACGGAAATTTATGTTGGCTCAATATATTGAAAGCCAATCCATGCCATGAATTGCCACAAATTCAACCAGAGTCCATTTGAAGAGGTTATCTGGAAATTTCAATCTTTTGATTATTATAGGGTATGATTTATATTTATGGGATGCAATGATTTCCCCATTTCCCATTCTCACCGATATCTTTACTTCCATGATTTGGGATAGTGTTTGGATTGTTCAACTAAACTTTTTGGATATAAAATAATGTATAGAACCTGAATCAAATGTACATTCTCTTTTCTTTTGTGAATAAATAGCATTCCTGTCACCACTACATTGTCGGGGTTCACCTTGGTAGCAGTGATGGAAAAATCTTTCCCTTGCTACCTTGGAAGTTGTTGGTTGCCACTAAAAACCATTGGCATAGGGCACTGATTTTCAAGATTCACTGGTTCTTTATAGTTGAAGCAATGAATAACGCATTGATAGTTGAACGGATCGTTCCTCTCCTCTATCAAAGATGTGGGTTTTTCTTGTCATCATTTAACAGCTAGGTGTCCTTATCATCCACCCCTAAAACATTTCATCATCCACTTCTATAAATTTCCATGGTGCATCTTACCGCACCTTTGGCTAGTTGGATACATTTTTTTGAACTGTATCATTAATCCATTGAACAAAAAAAATAAAGTCCACCTTATCCTTAGTATCCCAATGATAGGCCATAGGTTCTATAATCACCATTTTAACCTTGAGGGAACATCATACAATTTCATCATAGTTATCGATTTTGGGTACCGCTAGGGCTTCCCATATGCTGGGAGTACACCGACCAAAGATGTTTTCAACCTTTCATTCAGGGGTAACAACAAATCCGAAATTGTATCGTGAATGTCTTGTGGTGTTTTCCTGATACGATCCGACATATTCATTATATTTTTTTTCTTGGGGGCATGGAAGACCCTTTCTATCTTATGGTAAAGGGTGCACATATAATATTTATCAAAAAACATATTCTGGAAATCCATCAATTCCAACAATTTTATCTCCTCCTAAAGTTTCATATTTATGATCAATGTCCACCATTTATCAGAATCACCCTCCAAATATTAATCAGCCTAACGGTCCATCTTTGTTTCAGAACATTGAAAGATAGAGACTATCTTTTTATTGGAGTTGATATATTGTTCGATGATTGAGGGATCATATGATCAATTAAAAGTATGAGGCCTTTGTGTCATGAAGCTCTCTTCAGTGACATGTTATTTCATAGGGGGGTTAAAAGTTCCTCATGACCCATGTTTCTATTAAATGTGTGAGTTAAATAATAGAGTATCATGATAATGTTCATGATTCCAGCTCCCATCGGATTGGGATTCTCATTAGAATAGTAATCACATTGGTCTTCACATCAGATGCTTTCCCGAGACCTCCTATTTCTGACCATTGGCATGAATAAAAGGAATTATTGGGGTAACACATTAAGGGTAATCCAAAAATAGTCAACTAATAAATACCTTTTTTTCCTTAACTTATGAATCTGTAGTCTTCAATCTATGTTATCCACGATCTACTTTCAAACATATATTCATAGTGGGATTTTTTTATTCCATTGATAATGGATCATTCCTTATGTGTGAATTTACCAATGCATATCCCCCAGGAGATTCCAAACCATGAGTGCGAAAAGGCATGTTGTCATGTACTAGGATACCCTAGGTTAAGCCCGAAACACCCTGTTAGTGTTTTCACCCCTATGTACATTTGTTCCAGAGTCGTCTCTAATTTCTTGTATCCCTACATGAATGTATTTTCTAGATAATCCACATACTCAATACCCAATGGAACATAGGGTTGTTTTTATTATACATAGTCTTGACTCTAAGACTACACTAGGGTTTTCTAATCATAATCCCGAAAATAACTAAACCCTCCCTCTGATACCAACTATAACAAACATGCTTTTTATTAAAAACATAAAAATGATTTTTTTTCAATAACATCACTTGATAAAACACAGAATATTGAGAGGTGTACTGTATTTGGGGCATAGATTCATTAAAAAACAATTGAAAACATGAAATACAACATAATTATTGAAAACCTCCTTTACATGACCAATAGATTTCCTTAGACTAAGCATTGCATGGGATAACTTGAGGACATGCATAAGAAAAGGATGAGCTATAAAGCCCAATAAGGAAATAAACATGGAATAACATGTTGAATACTATACATGTTAGAAATTAGGAATTACAATGGAGCACAAGAGAAACATGAACATAAATGCATGAAAAATCAAGACAACCATAACATGGAAATGTGGCATCAACACATAACATAGAATTCAGCATGAGCCAAGGCTCATTGCACATGGAGCATGAAAAACCCCTCAATGCACATGAAGCAGTAGTAAACCCTAATTTTACTTGAATTTGCATGGTTCGACACTAATTTCACCTAACATGTCATGATAATATACATTACCCAATGCATTGGAGTGCTATCAGGGCACACCCTTCTTAAACATTTCATTTCATGCCTAAGTGGTCCACAAGGATCATATAACATGGAATCAATCAACATCATCAGTTATTCCTATATTAGTTAATGTGGAAAAAATAAATGAAATTACCATTTAATATGTATATGTGTATAAGGTGAATACCCTTGATAGAGACTTGGGTATGGAATTCACTACACAATGATCTTGGCTTGGAAAAATGTTGTGCAATTTCAGCAGCATAATGACGTGACATAAGGATTCATGAAAATGGATAATGTGAGAGAAATTGGTGTCTCATAATATTTACATGAAATGGAAAGTAAATTGGTAATATTGATACATGTACCAACAACTTCAATGGAATTTAGATGCATAATACAAAAGAATTATTTGGATGAAAAAGGAGAGAGAGAAATCACCCACAGAATTTCGACATGGAAACAGGTGTACATGGGAGGAATTAATGAGAGAGAAAGGGGTATTCCATCATCCAAACATAAATATTGAAGTATTGAAGAGGCGATAAATCATACCCCAAAATTTTTAATTTAAAACAATAGGAAATAACATATTAAATATAATTGGACATATATGAGAAAGGAAGAAATCCCTTACTTGGAAGTGTGATCCCAAAAGCATGGGAGAGGCTTGAGAGAGGCTTCTTGGTTTCATGAGGCTCCTTGGTAGGATTATAGACATATGATGGAATGGTATGGTCAATCTGCAAAAGCTTTTAGTGAAGAGTAAGTGGGAGCATGGGTGGGTTTATTTAGGAAAGGAGATGATATTCATTATTATTTAGGTTTGGGACATCTCGCATTAAACATATCAAAACCACAATCCATCACATGGTTTATGACCATTGTTTTTGTCTAATGGGAGTGTAAAAAATATTTGATAAGTAAAATTGGAGAAATTCTTAAAATAAGAGGGGTTTTTATGTGGAGGTGAGTCACACTCTCAAGGAATACAAGTTAAAAAGACAAAATGTATTATAAGCCTAGAAGGGTCCCATAATGCTTTGTAAAATACATCAAACAAACCCAAAATCACACTATTTTAATGGTAAATCAAATATTTGACTAACATAATGTTTATTATATTTTATTACATCACTATTGGGTCATTATTATGTCCTAAAACACATTATATATTTAAATTCTATTTAATATTTACTCGAAACATCTATTGGCTCAGAAAATTTAGAAAAACTCGCCATTGGAGAATTTCAACATCCTAATTAGAAAAATAATATTAATTTTATCTAAATAATCCTCTATATAAGGGATTTTTTACGTTTAAAATAAAAACCGACCTTTATAGAAAATTCATGGGTTTTAACAAAAACACCTTTCCAACCTTAATAAAAAATTACAATTGCATTCATAAAATTTTACGTGAATTTATATTTAATGAAAAATTATTTTATATTAATAATAATATTTTATATAAATATTATTTAATTAAAAGATCCAATAAATAGTCAAAAAAAATTTCAAAGTGGAATATTTACTAAATATACTATTTGTGCATTAAAAACTATTTACAATGTAAAAAATAACAAAAAGAATGTATATTTTCTATACAAGAATAATGTAAATAATTGTAGTACATGGGTATTGATACATCAATCCTTAAAACACCTACAAAATACTGTAGGGTAAGGTGCGCGATGATGATAGACTCTTGGGGTGGCTCAGATAACATTGCTCGAGTGCTAATCTCATTCCACTTCCACTTCCCTTGTAGGAGGTTCTGCTCGAGCATAAGGTATTCAAGCTCGTCGTCGGCATGATTTAGAGAGAATCCCGATGACACCACCACATTTCTGACATCTGACAAATGGGCTTCAAATTGGGTGACACTACTGTATGAGTCTATCACCTCCATTTCCTATGTAAATTGGTTTTTTAAAACCCGATATTTATACTAATCACGGTATCACTGTTCAACGACTATATTAGAAACAGTCAAATTTTTTAATGGAATTTTAAAATCCAAAACACATAATGAAATAAGTTCATAGGTTTTCCATAATGATAAGAATATATTTAAATATACCAACATGAATTTTCCTCAATAAAATTTTTGGTCGTTACAATTTCAGATATCTATTTATTTTGAAGCACCCCTATCTCGCATGCAATTCCTCAGTGTAGCCCTCCAGTATTGCACATTGTGATTTCGATGTCCTTTGATTAGTGATCCATTTTTTGATTCCCTACCTAACGATTCATTGCATAATCTCACTAATGGTTTTCACTTCATTTTGTATCCAAAATAACGTGAACCCCTCAATGGATCACTCCATGACCCCAATTATAGGAATTGCATGTTCATTCCCTTCTCCAGGTGCGGGTTGGTACATGTTATGTATGTATGAGGGTTAAGGAGAATTTCATCATCATCCGAGCTAGATGGGATTAAACATCCAATAAACCAAATGGCCTCAACACATAATGATAAACATTTATCACCACATGAGTGAAATTCTTGAGAAGATCGTGAATGTGATGGGCACCAACACCTTCTCACCCTCCTCCCCCACTGTGCTATGTCATCGTACGCTCCTCTGTAGGCCTTTGTGTAATCCATGATAGCCCTTTATAGGTTTTTTCATGTATGATGGGCATATCCTATTCATTCATTGGGACCCCTAATTAGGATCCATGGTTCGTGTAATCCTTTATTTCCCCTTCGGGAAAAAAACCACACATAAGTCCTATACCACCTCTTGTGGATCAATATGTTTCCATGTGATCTTCTATCTATTACTTCCTCTTTTGTCTAACACCAAGCATGACTCATGTGAGATTAGAGTACGAATAGACCATGACGTACTCATTGGGATTCTTAAAATAGGTGATACCAACTTTTCTCACTAATTAACAACATGTAATTTTATCCTTTCAATTTTTAAGCTAGGTACATTGGAATCGTATCAAATTTTCAATCCTATCACCCATCAATCGGGACCACATCACATTGGTTCTCCAATGACCCATATAATGTTAAAATGTTTTCCCAAATAGTCCCACATGAAATTAAATTATATTATCTTAATCTATGTGGGTTTTGATCCCTATCTCATAAACACGGTGCATAGGAGTCCTCCTTGAGGATCAACCCCAAACATAGGTAAACCTCAATGTCCCATTTTTTGGGAAAACATTATTTTCTGACCACATAGTTATGTCAGACAATTTCTAAATCCTTATAATTGTTTTTTTCCCTCAAAAAATCAATAATCCTCCAACCAAGAGTGTTGCGTGTGCGATCGGTTTTTTACCACATGTAATCCCCAAAATGTCAACATGTTGTTGACCTTTAGGTACTCCTGGATTATGTTCCCCATTCCTAAACTACATGGACATTTATCATTTCCATTTGTGAAAAAGGTACATAGGAAGCCTCACTGAGGTAAATTCCCATAATCCACACCTTATCCTGGTCTCCCCTTGTGCCTTTGTGTCTCAGGATGATCATGACCTAACCTGTTGGTAACATTTCCATCGGGCCCCTCTCCAGATGTCCATTCTCATGAGACGCCTCTTTAGGTAACTTGTCTCCCAATTCTAAAACTATGTAGACATTGATTACCTACTACTAGGATACATAGGAATCATCCTTGAGGTTCAAGAACAATTCTTTAACATTAATTAGATAGTACCTTTGTTCCATCCCAATACATTACATCCTTTCACACTTCATCTATATACATCCTAATTTTTCCTAGTATGCCATGCCCTAGTGAAATCTATTCATCAATACAGGGAGATTACCATGTGTATGCCCCATTCAACTCCATGATATTTATATCACTCTGGACTCTAACCATGTGTAAGACACAGCATGCTTCCATGTTATTGTCCATTTTATATGCCCTGATCTCAGGACTAACCCTCCATAACTACAATAGTTTTTCTACCAATCTTATAAAAAAATTTTATAGTATGCCACCACGAGGATGTATCTCTGAAAATATTAATCCCTAGTGTCACATTTATTGGGACCCACCATCCTATGATCTTCACTTTGTGGTGTCTAGAACAACCTTCATGTTCTGAAATCATCACTCCTAAGGACACACCTTCCTAGGTCTTCCCTTATTTGCCATTCTTACCAATCCATCTATTAAAATTTTTAGGTCATCTATCCTCAGGATTTAACTATGAGATCCACTTTCATCATTGTTCCAGATAGTTCGATCCATCTATACAAGACCTTAAACTCGATGTATAACATATGATAAAAATCTGATGATGAGGAAAACCATTGAGACATGACTCTAGAATTTAATTCCCTACATTCAACATGGGATTTCCTAGGTTATTGGGCCCTCGATAAACCCTATTATAAGGGAAAATCTTGGTGTACCGGTGTTCCAACGTCTAGCCATGCTAGCAATGAACAATGTGACCACTCTCCAAACTGAAGTTCGCAACTATAACATGTCTCCCCTTGGAATAACGTGATAGAAGAAACATAATTAAATGACATCCAAAAAGTCATGGGACTAGTAAAGGGTTTCACGAACAACATCTCAGTATTTAAGGGAGTTATTGACAAGGTGGAGAATTCAGAGGAGGAATCCATGGATGGAGGGACAAATATCCCATAATCTCGTTATGATAAAGTAAAAAATGTACCTCAAGAGGAAATATATGCTTCTTGCCTTTGGAAAGCTATAATGAAGGGAAACAACATGATTGTTCCAAACAAAGTGCTCAATGCACATGGAATGTTAAGGTACTCCCCATTAGAGAAGATTCAGAAATAGAAATGGTGAACCTAACATGAACATATTATCCTCAATAAGCTGATTAGTAGCATTATTTTGTATCAAAATTTGAGTGTGTCACTGGATCCAGGTGTTTGGCACCTGGTCCCCCCACAAAAATAATTGGCATGGAATGAATCATAATCGGATTTTGGGAAATTAATCATCATGAATCCTTTTTTGTGACATTGTGAGCATGAATCTTTCTATCCAAAAATTGAATACTGAACAATGGTGGGGTATATGATTGTTTTCCTATTGTCTGTACTAAGGGAAGATTCTTCGTTCATTGCAAGACCCAAGCTTCAACTACAAGATACAAATCACCTACCACCCATAGACGCAAGGTCCTGGTTAGGGTAATAGCCATGCTGAAATACTACAAAACACCACATCAATCACAACATCATATAATTCAACAAAATCTGGGATATCATTCCCCCGCACACCATTCAAAATTGTCCAAAGGAGGGTAATAGAAGTTCTTTTCTGTCGATTTGAATAAGAATGGGTCATCCTGATGATGGATATGAACCATTAGGATATAGAGGACTCAATGCCCTTCCATTGTTACTTCCCTATGGTCCGTGTAGGGGGACACATCTCCGAAAACTATTCTTTAATATTTGTGGGAGACTCTCTCTAGAAGGGAATTATGTCTCACTACCTTACGCCGACAAGGTACGAGGATTCTGACTCCTCCCAGTTATGAATTAGGTCGTAGATCCACCAAGGAGGGAGCCATCCAGGCCAAGGAAATGCAGTCATCTAGTCTCAATGACTGAAGAGAAGGAGGTCCATACCATTTAATTGCGGTTTGTAGCCCTGATCACTCGATATCATTGTCACACATAAGATCATAATGATACTTGAAATGGGAATAATCTTCTATAAATTTAGTGTCCCAGTCCACCCCCTTCGTGTGATATCACCTCCCTATTGCAATATAATAGGGTCACCTCTATGTCTGATTGAGATTGAGGCCTCTGCCACTCCACTAGAAGGCTAGGTTGGCTTTATCAGTCTTCCGTGCATGTAGCATCCATCATGGGTCAACCCATGATGATGATATTCTGTATGAAGGACCGCATCATACCATCGTTGTCCTGACTGGAGGTCATCCCCATATTATTAACAATCATCATCAAGTTTCTCTCCATACACAAAATACATGGTATGAAGGATTTCTCAATATTTTGGGTCATCAACATGAGGGTCCTCCTGACATCATCACTAGTTCAAGAAGTTTCCCTCCCCACAGTGGCATTAATAAGAGCAAAGGTCATCCTAGCCCTATCACCTATCCTCATGGTGTCCATCCTGGTGTTCCAATATATATTTTTATAGGTTCCCCCACTCCCAAACTCATTCATGAAGATGTCCTCCCCATTCTTGTACAACCCACAGAAAGGTATTACCCTTTTTGAAGACCTACCTCGCCCTAAAAAACCACCCATGGAAGGAGGATTCATTGTAATATCTAAATTAAGGATACTGGGAAGAGCCCGTTCATAGTAAAAACTATCCTATTTTCATTCTTTAAAGTGGATTATGACTCGATGAAGGATCCCTAACCCCAATCCTTTGAATCATGTTCTATGACTGGAACATGGGGTATAAATTTTTACTCCAAAAAAGAGAGATGCAATGGATCCTAGAATTCATTGTCATATACACATAGGAGGTGGTTGATTTGGATCATTTTCTGTGGACTTTATATAAAATTATCTTTTTCATCAGTAGGATAGTTTTTTTCCTCAATAAGTGATCACATATAATTATTCTGTGGGACTGATTAATGACGAGCATGGGCATGATCTACCACCAATTACTATCACCGTTCATCAGAAAGAAGTTGTCATAACCCCATCACATAGGGATATGGTGATAATGTTATTATTCTCCCTAAAGGATAGTCCAATATGCAACGATTTTTTATCATGCACACCATACTATCTATATACTAGTCTACTACTGCAGAGGTCTACATTAGTGTTGTTAATGATCCCTAAACAAACTCCATTCGATGAATGGGGTATCCAAGAATTGGATTCCATGTATGATCATATATGTTTTTTTGGGAATTCTCATAATAGATCACATATCTAAGATGTTATATCCAATTAAAAATTCATTCTTCAATACTTTGGAGTCTCTCACTCATGACAAGGTAGCGTGCTTCAACTGGACGTTAGGGGAGATGCATATCTATCTCCATAATAGAAAGTTATATTAAATTAAGAGATGTTAACACATTGATGAAATTGTCCAATAGTGCATCCTGGTTGAGTTGGCCACACTCGCTATTGGTCAGCACTTGTCATTTTCTAGTTATCATCAAACTCTCAAGAAATGTTTTCTCAAGAGATTTACTGTGCTATATATGTTTATCAAGGAGGCTTCCACACATTTCCGGATTCATGGATGGGGAATGTATGGTACCATGAATTTTATTCCAATCATATGTCACCCTGGTTCACTCAGTTATATTGAGGATATTCCTTTGGGAATCATTATAGTAAACATTTTTGTTATTGCGATATACCTGGAACGGGGAATCGAAGCACAACCTAGAGAACAAGAACAACTCATAGTGGTATCACAAAACCTACATACCCCATAGGTGTATGTACTCACCAACAAAGGTAGACACATGTCCTTGGAGAACCCAATGAGTCACTACATTTGGTTCGAGATCCCAACATGGAGAAAGAACATGTCTAGATTGTCTTGAAATCATATCAACTTGGCTGCGTGAAAATTATGGAAGAGGATCTGAGAAATGTTGCACTACATCAGCAACTCACTGAACAGAAGAATATTATTTATGAACACCTTACTAAGTGTGTTGTGGAACAACAACCATATTTGGGTAGTCCTCATCTGAGCATTAGGTATAGGCCCAGCTCCCCCCGGTGAGGTTCCTCCTTGTGAAATTGACAACCCTTCCAATCTAGATCATGAAGAAGCCAATGATTATTGAAAAAAGTCCTCATTATGCATCACTGAATCCACCCAAACTTTGGGAATACCATCTTCATGACTGGATGAAGGTTCCACCATCTGTTCCGATGGTACCTCCAGTGGAATCTTGGTTCCTTCCACTAGTTACTCTTAATGTCGTGAAACCATCTTATCATGCTGGAGAACAAGCCAACACGTTGTTTTTAAGGATCCCACTCAAATATTGGAATCCTCATTAGGGGGATCCAATGGATATTGTCATTTCCCATGTCATGGATCTTGAAACTTGACAAGTGGTGATCCCAACTAATGGAAAGCCATATCCGGCATGGGTTACAGATATGCTAGCCCCCCCATGATTTGAATATGTTACCTTCTCCCCTTTCAATGAGACTGGCGAGTCGTTTCATCATCTATATCATATTATTTCAATATGTGGTCCAATGATTGGAACCCCAATGTAGAAAGAGGCCTATAACTCTGATTCATCATACAAAAAATGTATGTTCCTTCAATTGTCTACTAAAACCACTTTCGATTGGATCTATAGTATGTTGGGAAGATCATTAGAGTTATTTTCCCTACCAATTCACTTCCAACACCAATAAGACATTTATTTTAAGTGTCTTATAGTGGAAGAAAAGGCAGAGTGAGTAATTCATAGTCATTTTACAATGGTGTAACTGCCTCTTAGATTCACTCGTCTTGCCTCTGAATTTGGAAAATCTATTAATGATGTGCATAGGGAATGTGAAGATTGAACTGGTTCCTTCTATCTTCACTCAAAACATCCTAGGAGGATTTAGGGATTTCATTGACAAGGATCAATGTATATAGCCACAACCATAGGCTCACTAATGACCACTACCTTATGCTCAACCTCCGGCTCATAAATTCCATCATTAGACTTAGTAGTCCACATCGCATAACACGCCTCCGCGACCTAGTAGGGACCACCATGTTCCACCTCCTTGGTAGGCTCCATCCACTCGTTAGGGCCATGTTCCCAGAATTTCATTCCCAGTTCAGAGAATCCAGACCTACTCATTCAATGAATCATAGGTCCCTAGCTATTTAAAATGCATTTTAGACCAGATAATCTAACTGTTTTTATAATATAGGATTTCTGAAGGGGTATATCTCACTAATCACCCAAATTATTGAACGTATGACCGGTTCCCTATAAAATATACCAATATGTTCCCTGTGTTCAAGGTCTGGCACCATGAAAATTCTGATAATTATATAGTCATATTCGGTCATTCCATGGAATAGGTGGAATGTGTGTCTATAAATCTTGAGTGTGACAGTGAGGGTGAATTGTAACAGATCTCTAACTATGTGTCTCAGATGTATGATTACCAAATATCACACAATGTTTTTTCACCTTCCAATGGAAAATTCAATTCTGATTTGAATCAACCTAATCATTTTAAATTCATTTTTATATCTCTAGGTACTTCTCCTTCATCGACATTTCTTTCTTCCACCTCCTAGAAAGGAAGGTTCCAAATAGCGCATGGGAGAGCAAAGCCATATGCTTTTTCAAAATTAATACCATACACTAGGTGAAATCATGCCTGTAGAGATGGTTTTTTTCACCAGGATCCACCCATAAAGTAAGGGTTCTTCAAGTGATGATAATGACTACACCAATGTGAAAAATATTAAGCTATTTGTCCAATACAAGGTTCCCAATGATGAGGACTACTAGTCCAACCCTCCTAATACACATAGCTGATGTTTGAGTCAACGAAACAGTGGGTATATGAACCGTAAAATTGCAATGGTTAGTGCTTCTGAATAATATTTGTCTTCCTCTATGAATATAAAAAAGGCTCAGGACACAAATTCCTCTCACCCTACTTCAGTAGATCCACTACCCTCACTATTTGAGCTACTCGACTATGTTGTTCCTCTAAGACTGTGTTATGATCAACCAAGGGTAGTGGAGGCCTAGTAAAAATTTTCATAGCGCCATCTGGTAGTCATATTACAAAATTCATCTAATGAACAGTGGGATTTCCCAAGCACATGCAAAAATTCATCGGTTCAATATACATCATCTTCTATACCGCCTTTAGCAGATCAACCACCTATTAGTAGCAGTGTGTGGCTCACAATTAATTATGATGTTTTCAAGCGACATTTTAGTATTATTATGAGGGTAATGTTCGAAGAGGGCCTCCTCCTATAAATAGAAATGTGAGAACCCCTTATAGAAGATTTGATAAGCCCCCTCCAGTTCAAAATAGATGTGGGAGCTATATAATCCCTCCATTATAAGTAAATTTAGAAGGATGAGTGTCATTCAAACATCTCATTCTGTGGAGACGATGATGTTTTCCTAGTACAGGGGTACATCCACCCACTATATGTTTCTCTCCAGTTCAATTGTGTAGAGTTGAGCCGTCATCTCGTCAACATGGGTCCAGTATCATTCAGATCTCGACTCAGATTCTACATAAGCTAGGATTGTCCAAAGCAGATATGAACCCCTCGGACCAAAAAATCCAAGCTAATGATAGGATATAACATATTCATTTTGGATGTATCAACGTAAAACCATATTCAGTTGGCTAATTTTTTACAGGGAGTTCATGGATATCACATTGGACACCATCTAAAATGTGATGATGGGTTGACCCTATCCCCATCTCCACACAGTAGCCACATCATAGTTTCAGCACTGCCGCATTTTCACCCTTAATGGTTAGGTGGGTCTGATCCAAGGTGATGTGTATCACTTATCTTCATGTTAATCCAATTACCCAGATTCCGATTACTACTTTATCATGGAAAAAGATGTTTATACGAATAAGGTTGAGCATACTACCATCGTGGACTACCTGTGGATTGTCTTGGATGATGCTTACATCCATCCAATTCACTAATTAGAGGCCACAACCACATAAATGGAACACTACCTTTTTACCTTTGGGACAAAGTTAATGCATGTTACATGGTGTATGTAACACAATATGATCACATCACACTCCTATATGAGCCAGGAAATAGTGATCCTAGGGCCCCTTACCCCTATAATAAATTTGGATGTTCACCCCATGGAATTAAAAATACTCCATACATGCTTCTTTAATTAGGCTACATTGATCCATCTCAAAATGACATGCCACTACTTATTTTATAATATCAAGCATGGATCATTATGGTGAAGGTGAGATGAAATCAGATTGATAGCTTTCATCGTGATGATTTCATGATGTCCAATATTCCCCAAATGATGATTACAATTCCGCTCAGGCCGAGAATAGAATTTTATCAAAAAATATAACTCGGTTGAATGCCCCCATACGATTATCCTATCACAGTGGAAAATGATTAGTATTTGGAGAATGATCCACTTTCTTTTGATGAAGGTGTCTCCATAACCATTAATGTCATAGATCATGTGACCCTCGACACCGAGACAGATCCAAAATCAACATTGGTAAGTGAATCCATGTCTTTATAGGAGTTGAAACAGTATGTGGGTTTCACAAAGCAACATAGAGATTTATTCACCATTTTCTATGGAGAAATTCCAAAACTGGATCTGCAGGTCTTCATCAACTACCTTGGTCTCCTGATTAACAATTACGGGTTCATATACCCTCCTAGAAGATACACCCTACTCATTATTCAATTGTCTAGGTAGAAGTTGATAAACTCATTGAATAATACTTATTATATGATGTATAGTATAATGCCCCAGCCTTAAACCTTACTTAATCTTGAGTTATTACAAGATTACACATTGAGGATATTTTCGGGTTTAGACTTTTAGAGAATTAGATCATAAAACTAGAATTACATTCCACATATAAACAAAGTGGTTATATAAAGATATTATTCCTCGTTCCCATCAATGGAAACATAATTAAAATAAAACATGGATTCTTTCTTGAAACTCTCTTGACACTATCATCACATCATGCACCTTTCCCTTGACGTGTGAAAAACATTTCAAAAAAAAAACATGGGATGAGAATAAAAAGCTCAATAAGGGATATAAAAATATGGAAAGGAAACATGGGTACATATATACCTAATAATGAAATCATACTTTACCCATAAAACATAAGCATATTAACATACCTCATAAAATCATGAATAAATCATAGAAATCATAAGACATAATGGTAACTTGAGGCATTCATAATATTCTTACGTAGGGAGTAACCCTCTTGGTTACGTTTGGAATACCCGTCACAGTATATTCCCAATATCACATCAGAGAAACCTTAAAGTTACACTCCTTCACATTACCCAATTCCTTGTAGAGCTATATCGGGCTCACCCATCCATAGTTTATCACGGATCCACCCGTCTTCATAATAATGCCCAAGAACCTCAACATAATAGTATCACATAAACCATGCATAAAGGAAACATAACATTTCCACCTTTCAATCACAAGATATCAATACCACACATTGATATAAAAAAATTATGAAAACCATTTTCAATACCAAAGTAAAATAAATGTAAAACATGGTATTTATGTTTCTTTTAAAAAGAATGTATGGCTTGTAGAGGAAGCCAAAACTCAAATAATGGTCACGGCCGCAGAGAAGTCGTTGTCGCCGCATACGGATGACAAAAACATTCCCTTTTGTCGTTTAGTAAAACTCTTAGTATAAAAAATATTCCTTTTGGATAAACCTAAAATTCAAAGGGGTTTATACATCGTATAAAAGAAGGTTGTGTGTAAAACAAAATATGCCTCAATGAAAGGAGATTGAGATGAAGTCACATACCTTGGGTCCGACTTGACTCGGTCGTTCTTTAATCTCCTGAATAATAAACTTGAGTTAATTTCTACTTGTTTAAGATCCTTTTTCAAGTTCATTATTCCTTTTATATCAATTATTTCCATGTCATGAACACTATGTAATTATTTAAGTTAATAACGGTCATTTTAACGATCATTGGTAATTGAGTCAAAAATAAACCCTTTATAATTACAAGTTGTTCATGTATCAACTATATACAGAATGGTATTCATGATTTAGATATCATATATATCATATATATCCAGTACATGAATGCATTTATAATATTATATAACATTTAAAGGTATGAAATGAAATGCACCGTTCATGGAGACGGTAAGCCGTACGTACGCATGAACGCTACTTTCATTTCTATTTCGTATTTTTATAGAATGGAATCATAATGATATAAATGTATATTATAATTCCATTATAATATCATATATAATATCATAGTTCCATCCTTTATATGTCCCACATATGGTATTTAACGAATCAAATCACTTTGAGAGGGCGGTTGTCCGCACTTCCTTAAATAAAGATATCGCGTTTATCCATGATGGAAACCATAAAGGTATGCCCAAAATTAAAAATACAGAAGCTTAAGGAAAACATAAACTTATTATATATCATATATAAATATAGTGACATCTTAATGGAAACCTTTGAAGGTGTTAAAAGAATGTTGAACAATCATCATTTTGAGAGGCATAATTTCACCATCCACGGAAACAGTATGTTCTTTAACCATTAGATGTAGGTATGTGTATGTGTAGCTCGAATAATTATTATAACAACATCCTAGTATTTTGAAGATACTGGATTTGTAACAAAATAAATGAATAAAAAGCGTTTAGGGGGTTGGAGAAGCAAAATAAAACAAAAGGACTCAAGTGAAGACATTACCTTAAAATCGGGTAACTTCCTTTGGTTTGAGCTCAAAGACTTCCTTGGGAAGACTTATGCCCAAAGTGAGGCTTCAAGGAATAATATAGGGATGTGGAGAGCCAAAATGGGCAGGGTTTGGCCGATCCAAAGGCTTTGAGAGTGTGGGTAAGGAGGTAGAGGTGGGGGCCTTTTATAAGAGAAGAGGTGGGGCAGTCTTGGAAGGTAAAGAAAAGTAACTTTATTTTAAAATGGTATTCTGATTTAAGAGGTCCCACATTGATGTTTTTCTAGTATAAGGTGATAAGGGTTCTAAATCCACCCTTAAAATAGGTTTTGTCCATTCGTAGGTCTTAGATTTTACATTATCATTCCATTTTATTTAAATCGTTAAATAATGAGGTCATCGTTGCATCATCATGATGTCATACATAATTTAATTTATATAAAGTCTAAAAATTAGAAACAAAATACTATGATGTAGGAAATATTTTTATCTTTCCAATGATTATTTATAATCAAAAATCTGATCTTTATAACCCCATGTAAAAATTGTTTTAGTAAAACATTTCATGTTTCTGTCATTTTTACTTTTACATTAAATAAAAAGTTATTTATGTCATTTCTCAACCAAAGTGGCTACATGGGGTCCCCAAGTTGACTCATGGATCTTCTTGGTAGGCCATGAGACATCCAATGAGGTTAGGACATGTTTCATGCTCATCTCATTTTATTAAAGCATTATTTTTACCTTAAACTACACTAATTACCTCTAATCGGGATTAAGAACTTAAGAGATACTATTCACCAAAATATTATTTTAATCTCATTGAACCACATTTTACTTCATAATGACAACCATGTATGTCGGATTTTTTAAATTCAAAGCACAGAAGTGGTAAAATTTTATTTAAACATAAAATCAGTTTTTATAAGTACCACTTAGTGGTTTCACTATTCATCAAAAATTGAAGTTTTTCAGAAAAATACAAAAAATTCACCCTAAGCTATATTTGATATTCCGAATTCAAAAATGAAGTCGATTTTTACAAAATTAAAAACATATAAGTCACATTAATTAATTTAATAACTAATTCCCGTTGTCATGACAAATAACGTGTTTTTATAAAACAATAAGTATCAAAAAATTGACACCAGTTTAAGTCCAATATCAAAGTGAAATTGATTCCAATGACCACCATTGGATTAAATGGTAAAAATATATTCTAATTTCACTTCAAAACCAATTCTAAAGATAATCTAATTATATAAATAAATTTGATTAAAAAGCAGTTTTCATGTAAAATGCAGTATTTTTTCACTATTCATTAAAAAATGAACATTGTCTACACAAAGTAAATTTTGATGTCCCAATCATAAAGAATAAGTTTATTTTGACAAACATAGATTATAAAATTGTCAAAAGATAGATTTAAAAAAAAATTTCCATCAAAAGGCAGTAAAACAATCTTTTAAAAATATTAGTGTATTCCATGCTTAAGATTGGATTTATTTTCATTTTAAGCCTCTAAAACACTATATAATTCATTAATAGACATAGATAAAAATATCTATTATTCATTACTTACTTGAGATGTTACATACTTCCCCCCTTTTGAAATTTGCGTCCCCACAATTTATTTACTTATCGAATAAATGGGGGTACTTATCCCTCATTGCATTTTCAGATTCCATGTTGCCTCTTCCATCATGTGGTTTTTTCACAAATCCTTTACCTAATTAATCACCTTATTTCATTACACTTGCTCCCTGTGGTCAAGAATATGGACCGGTTGATCCTCATAAGATAGGTTCTCTTCCAGCTGAACTACCTCTGGACTCAAAACATGAGATGGATCTGGCATATACTTTCTCAGCATCGAAACATGAAAAACATTGTGTACCTAAGATAAACTCGGAGGTAAAGCCACCCGGTAAGCAACTGGTCCAACTCTCTCCATAATTTCATATGGTCCAATAAACCCTGGACTCATCTTTCCTTTTTACCAAATCTCATCACACCTTTCCAAGGATAAACCTTGAGAAAAACATGATCACCTACCTCGAAAGATAGATCATTCCTCCGGTTATCCGCATAACTCTTCTGCCTACTCTGAGCTGTTTTCATGTGCTTCTGAATTAGCTGAACTTTTTCTGCCATGTCTTCTACCAATTATGGTCCCATCAAATTCCTTTCACCCACTTCATCCCAGAAAGCTGGAGTTCGACACCGCTTCCCATATAATGACTGAAATGGTTCCATCTCTATACTGGAATGAAAACTGTTATTATATGAAAATTCAACCAAAGAAAGATGTTGGTCCCAAATTCCCTGATAATCCATAGAGCAAGAACGTAGCATATCCTCCAATGTCTGAATTTTTCGTTCTGACTGCCCATCTGATTGAGGATGAAATGTTGTACTAAAATTTAATTCAGTACCCAACGACTTCTGAAGGCCTTTACAAAAGTTAGAAGTGAACCTGGGATCACGATCAGATACAATGGAAAGGGGAACTCCATGTAACCTGACTATCTCATTAAGATACAAACGGGAAAATTGATCTAGGAAAAAAGTATCTCGTATAGGAAGGAAATGATCAGATTTAGTCAAGCGATCAACAATAACCCAGATTGCATTATTACCTCGAGATGCCTTCGGTAATCCCATAACAAAGTCCATGGATATATTCTCCCATTTCCACTCTGGCACGGGTAAAGGCTGAAGCATCCCTTTCGATAACTTCCGCTCTACTTTAACCTATTGACATTTCAAACACTTCACAGTAAAATCAGCAATATCTCTTTTAATTCCTTCCCACCAGTAATACTCCCGCAGATCTCTATACATCTTAGTACTGCTAGGATGAACTGAAAACAGAGAACTATGAGCTTCACATAACAACTCTCTCTTCAACTGTGAATCACAAGGCACACAAAATCTCTTCCCAAATTTCAAAATGAAAACATTATCAATGTTGTATTCAGGTAACATACCTTTATGAACCAGCTCTACATTTTTCTGCAACTCACTGTCTTGCTTCTGTGCTTGCTTGATTCTATCTGAGAGAGATGATCTCACTGATACCTGAAACAAAACAGAAGAACTTCCTGCACCAACAACTTCTATGACAAAGTTAATCAAATCCTTAACCAAAGTATCACGTTCCAAACGCAACATTGCTAATGAAGCATTACTTTTTCGACTGAAACCATCAGCCACTTTATTTGATTTTCCTGGATTGTAATGAATTGTACAATCATAATCCTTGATTAATTCCAGCCATCTCCTCTGTCTCATGTTTAACTATTTCTGAGTGAATGTATACTTTAAACTTTTGTGATCAGTATATATTTCACACTTTACTCCATAAAAATGATGACACCAAATTTTTAAAGCGAAAACAACAACAGCTAATTCTAAATCATGTGTAGGGTAATTTACCTCATGAGTTTTCAACTGTCGTGAAGCATAAGCAATTACCTGATCATTCTGCATTAGGAAGCAAACAAGTCCTTTCAATGAAGCATCACTGTATATAACAAACTCACCATTCCTGGAAGGTAGTTGCAAAACTGGAGCAATCACCAATCTTCATTTCAGTTCCTGAAAACAATCATCACATTCTTTTGTCCAGATAAACATAACACCCTTCCGAGTTAGCTTAGTCATTGGACTAGATAACCATGAAAAATTTCTAACAAACCATCGGTAATAGACTGCCAAACCAAGGAATCTACGAATCTCAGTTAAATTTGTGGGTCTTGGCCATTATTCAACAACCTTTGTTTTTGCAGGATCAACTGTTATCCCATCTTTAGAAACAATATGACTAAGGAAAGAAATTTTTTGCAACCAAAACTCACACGTACTGAATTTTACATACAGTTTCTTTTCTTTTAAGGTTTTCAAGATAACCCTTAAATGTATTTCATGCTCCTCTTTACTTTTAGAAAACACCAAAATGTCATCAATGAAAACAACCAAAAACATATCCAAGAACTCATGGAAAATTCTATTCATTAAGTCCATGAATACAGTAGGTTCATTGGTTATCCCAAAAGGCATTAATACAAATTCATAATGGCCATATATTGTACGGAATGCGGTCTTCGGAACATATACTTCCTTTACCTTCAGCTGATGGTACCCCGATCTCAAGTCAATCTTTGAAAAATACTGAGCTCTCTAGAGCAGATCAAACAAATCATTGATATGAGGAAAATGATATTTGTTCTTAACATTTATGTTATTCAAGGCTCTATAATCAATGAAAAGTCTCATTGAACCATCTTTCTTTTTATCAAATAAAACAGGAGCACCCCGTGGTGATGTGCTAGGTCAAATGACACCTTTCTCTAATAAATCTTGCAATTGCTCCTTCAAATCTAAAAGATCAATTTGAACCATCCGATAAGGGGTTTTGAAATTTTCTTAGCATCAGGAACTAAGTCAACAGTAAACTCAACTTCCTGATCTGGTATTATTCCAGGAAACTCATCATAAAAAACATCAGGATACTCATTTACCACTGGCACTTCATTAATCTGAACAGTTCCTTTATTTTCAACGATGTGTGCAAGGTAACATTCATTTCCATCTTTTACAAGTTTATTGGCCTCTTGATAGGTTATCAACAGTAAGGGTTCATTCTTGTACACAAACAGAAAGTCTTTCGGAAAATAAACTTCTTTAGCTCTACAATCAATCTTAGAATGGTAAATAGAGAGCCAATCCATACCCAGGATAACATCAAACTCTACTAGAGGTAGAAAAATAAGGTTTTCAAGTAGGTTCTTTCCACAGATAATGATAGGAAGATTCTTATAAATTCTTTTTGCCTCAACATTTCCCCCAGGTGTTTTTACCAAAAGTTCAGGAGTCATTTCATGAGCTGGTATTCCCATTTCACTAGAAAAGGTTTCAGAGATGAAAGAATGTGTAGACCCCGAATCAAACAACACACTGGCATAATCTGAAAAAACAAACAAAGTACCTGATACAACTTCATTTGATGGCCCGACATCTGCTGAAGTAGTTGCAAAGGATTTCACCACACCTTTCTACTTGTAGTATAACTGCTTCCCATCACCCAATCTCTTTGTCCGACATTCTTGTTCATAGTGACCCATCTCATTGCACTTATAACATTTCACTAACTATAAATCAAATTTTGTCTTACCATCACCCTAATCTTTTCCAGTGCAAACACGAGCCTTATGTCCCATCTTACCGCATTAGTAGAAATTTCTAGAATTCAGAAGACATTCCCCAGCATGCCTTTTCCCACATTTATCACAAAATGGAAACTTAGTTTTCTTACCGTCATACTTTTTTGAAGAAATCTTACCTTTCTCCTACCACCTATGTCTCTTCTTCTGTTGGTTGTTATAGAACACTTAATCATCGGAAAACTTCATTTCCACCTTCTCAGCACATCGAACACGATTTTTATAACTTTTAATCTCACAAGAATATAATGCCCTTCGATATTTTGGCGTTAATCCTTAGTAAAAATGATTGATTTTACTATCAAGGACTCGGATAAAATTTGGAGCATACCTTGCCAATCGAGTGAACCTTTCTTCATAGGCCGCCACTGAGTCTTCCTCTTGCCTCAATTCCAAGAATTGATTTTCCATCCTAAGTCGAACAGCCTTAGGAAAATACTTCTCAAGAAACATACCTTTTAATTCATCCCAGTCGAGAGCATCAATCTCATCAGAATCCCTGATATTTTTTGCCATCGACCACCATTGATCTAATTCATCCTCCAAACGATAAATAGAAAGACTAACCTTTTGATTATCTGAACACCCCATGACATCAAAAATCTTCTCCAGTGCTTTAATCCACCCTTCAGCTAGCACAGGGTCAGATGATCCTCTGAATGATGGGGGGTGTTGCCTCATGAAATGTTCCACCACTAACATGTTCCTCTGCGGTTGATCTGGCTGATCTCGTGTATGGATACCACCACCATTTATCGCTTGAGTCAACTGCACCATTATTGCAACAAACTGTTCAGTTCCAATTCTGACCATCTCAGGATGCTGATTCGGAAGGTTATTTCCTTCTGCATGCCTTCCTAGCACTGCTTCCCTATTTCCTCTGCGGAAAACCATTCTGAACAAACATGTCTTAGATGAAGCAACATGGTAATATTCAAATACTATATAACATTAATTTGACCATAAAAAAAATATATTTTTGGATAATCATTTAATAGAATTATATCTCATAAAGTTATCTAAACCCCCCTCTGATACCAACTATAAGGCCCCACCCTTAAACCTTACTTAATCTTGAGTTATTACAAGATTACACGTTGAGGATCTTTTCGGGTTTAGAGTTTTAGGTAATTAGATCATAAAACTCGCATTACATTCCACATATAAACAAAGTGGTTACATAAAGATAGTATTATTCTTTCCCATCAATGGAAACATATTTAAAATAAAACATGGATTCTTTCTTGACACTCTCTTGGCACTATCATCATATCATGTACCTTTCCCTTGACCTGTGAAAAACATTTCAAAAAAAACTGGGATGAGCATAAAAAGCTCAGTAAAGGATATAAAAAATATGGAACGGAAACATGGGTACATATATACCTAATAATGAAATCATACATTCCCCATAAAACATAATCACATTAACATACCTCATCAAATCATGAATAAATCATAGAAATCATAATACATAAAGGTAACTTGAGGAATTCATAACATTCTTACGTAGGGAGTAACCCTGTTGGTTACGTTTGGAATACACATCACAGTATATTTCCTAAATCTCTTCGGAGAAACCATAACGTTACACTCCTTCACATTACCCAATGCATTGGAGAGATATATCGGGATCACCTTCCCTTAGTTTATCATGGAACCACCCGTCATCATAATAATTCCCAAGAACCTCAACATAATCGTATCACATAAAACATGCATAAAGGAAACATAACATTTCCACCATTCAATCACAAGATATCAATACAACACATTGATATTAAAACAATATGAAAACCATTTTCAATACCAAAATAAAAGAAAAGTAAAACATGATATTTATTTTTCTTTTAAAAAGATGTTATGGCTTGTAGAGGATGCCGAAACTCAAATAATGGTCACGGCGGCGGAGAAGTCGTTGTCGCTGCATACGTACAACAAAAACATTCCCTTTTGTCATTTAGTAAAACGCTTCGTATAAAAAAGATTCTTTTTGGACAAACGTAAAAGTCAATGGGGTTTATACACCATATAAAAGAAGGTTGTGTATAAAACAAAATATGTCTCAATGAAAGGAGATTGAGACGAAGTCCCATACCTCGGGTCCGACTTGACTCGGTCGTTCATTAATCTCCTGAATAAAAAACATGAGTTAATTTCTACTTGTTTAAGAACCTATTTCAAGTTCATTATTCCTTTTATATCACTTATTTCCATGTCATGAACACTACGTAATTATTTAAGTTAATAAGGGTCATTTTAACGATCATTGGTACTTGAGTAAAAAATAAACCCTTTATAATTACAAGTTGTTCATGTATCCATTATATCCAGAATGGTATTAATGATGTAGATATCATATATATCATATATATCCATTACATGTATGCATTTATAATATTATATAACATTTACTGGTAAGAAATGAAATGCACCGTTCATGGAGACGGTATGTCGAACGTACGCATGAACGCTACTTTCATTTCTATTTAGTATTTTTATATAATGGAATCATAATGATAAAAATGTATATTATAATTCCATTAAAATATCATATATAATATCATAGTTCCATCCTTTATACGTCCCACATAGGGTATTTAACGAATCAAATCACTTTGAGGGGGTGGTAGTCCGTACTTCCTTCAATGAAGATATCGCGTTTACCCATAATAGAAACCATAAAGGTATGCCCAAAATGAAAAATACAGAAGCTTAAGGAAAAGATAAACATATTATATATCATATATAAATATAGTGATATCTTAATGGCCACCTTTGAAGGTGTTAAAAGAATGTTGAACAATCATCATTTCGAGGGGCATAAATTCACCATCCACGGAAACAGTATGTCCTTTAACCATTAGATGTAGGTGTGTGTAATTGTAGCTAGAATCCTTATTATAACAACATCCTAGTATATTGAATATACTGGAGTTGTTACAAAATAAATGAATAAAAGATTTTATGGGGTTTGAGAAGAAAAATAAAACAAAAGGACTCAAGTGAAGACATTACCTTAAAATCGGGTAACTTCCCTTGGTTTGAGCTCAAAGGATTCCTTGGGACGACTTCTGCCCAATGTGAGGCTTCAAGGAGTAATAGAGGGATGTGGAGAGCCAAAATGGTCAGGGGATGGCCGAGCCAAAGGCTTTGGGAGTGTGGGTAAGGAGGTAGATGTGGGGGCCTTTTATAAGAGGAGAGGAGGGGCACTTTTGGAAGGTAAAGAAAATTAACATTATTTTAAAATGGTATTCGGATTTAAGATGTCCCACATTGATTTTTTTCCAGTATAAGGTTATAAGTGTTCTAAATACACCTATACAATAGGTTTTGGCCATGTGTAGATCTTAGATATTACATTATCATTCCATTTTATTTAAATCGTTAAATAATGAGGTCATCGCTGCATCATCATGATGTCATAAATAATTTAATTTATTTAAAGTCTAAAAATTATAAAACAAATACTATGATGTAGGAAATATTTTTAGATTTCCAATGAATATTTATAATAAAAAATCTAATCTTTATTACCCCATGTAAAAATTGTTTTAGTAAAACATCTCATGTTTGTGTCATTTTTACTTTTACATTAAATAAAAAGTTATTTATGTCATTTCCCAACCAAAGTGGCTAAATGGGGTGCCCAAGATTACCCATGGATTTTCTTGGTCGGCCATGAAACATACAATGAGGGTAGGACATGTGTCAAGCTCATCTCATTTTATTAAAGCATTATTTTTACCTTAAATAACACTAATTACCTCTAATCGCGATTAAGTACTTAAGAGTTACTATTCATCAAAAAATTATTTTAATCTCATTGAACCCCAATTTACTTATTAATGAAAACTATGTATGTCGGATTTTTAAAATTCAATACACAAAATTGGTAAAATTTCATTTAAATGAAAAATCGGTTTTTATAAGTACCACTTAGTGGTTTCAATATTCATCAAAAATTGATGTTTTTCAGAAAAATACCAAAAATTCACCCTAAGCTATATTTGATATTCCGAATTCAAAAATGAAATCTATTTTAAAAAATTCAAAACATATAAGTCACATTAGTTAATTTAATAATTAATTCCCGCGGTTATGACAAATAACATGTTTTTATGAAATAATAAGTATCAAAAGATTCACACCAGTTTAAGTCCAATTTCAAAGTGAAATTGATTCCAATGACCACCATTGGATTAAATGGTAAAAATATATTCTAATTTAACTTCAAAACAAATTCAAAAGATAATCTAATAATATCAATAAATTAGAATAAAAGCAGTTTTGATGTAAAATGCAGTATTTTTCACTATTCATTAAAAAGTGAACATTGTCTGAAAAATACAACAAATTCACACAAAGTAAATTTTGATGTCCCAATCATAAGGAATAAGTTTATTTTGACAAACATAGATTATAAAATTTTCAAAATATAGATTTAAAAATGGTTTTCCATCAAAAGGCAGTAAAACAATCTTATAAAAATATTAGTGTATTACATGCTTAAGATTGTATTTATTTTCATTTTAAGCCTCTAAAACACTATCTAATTCATTAATAGACATAGATAAAAATATATATTATTCATTAATTACTTGGGATGTTACATATAGTGCCCAAAATTCCTAGCCAAAATCATTATGGTCTAAAATAAGGATGGTCTTCTCAAAGTTTGCATCAACTTTCGGGATCTCAACCATCAATATCTTGTAGATGATTTTCATATTCCTACGACAAATCTGTTGATCAATTCTATCACTGGATTACAATCACTATGCTTCAGGGATGAGTATTACGGATATAATAAAATAATAATGGACCTCGAGTATGATGAGTCTATAACCATATTGTAACAACAATTTACATTCTCTTAACAAGTAATGCATTTCAGTATGAAAAATGAAAGTGTCACCTAACATCATGCCATCCATCACACATTTAATTCGATCCTTATGACATTTTAATAATTATATTTGGGCGATTTCATGGTCAAATCCCTCTATATAATGGAGCATCTCAGATATCTTTTGAATGTGTGTTCCTTCCTCCACTCCCACCATTTGAAATTGAATCCCGTGATGTGTCCCTTTACGGTTTCCTCTGAAAATTATCTCATCATTATTTTCAGATATTGAGGCCTCAATATCAATACAGATAAAATCAAGGCTATCAGTCGGATGCCTCCTCTAAGAAAATTTTAGGTGCTCCAAGGATTTCCAGTCCACATATCTTATATGCGCTGATTAATTGGGAATTTGGATAGCATGTGTAGTACATTATCCCATCTCATTAAGGAAGGTTACAACTACTAATGGGATGAAGAGTGTCGGGCCACTTTTATGGAGATCATGATGTACCTATAACATCCTCTGATTCTGATACCACCCATCTCCAGAAATCCATTGGTCCTTTATTTGACTCCGTTAGAATGGTCCCTCTATTACCTACAATCAAATAGAATAAAGATGTGATTGAAATTATTTTATGATATCTCATTCACATTCTACCTCATACGGATACTAGGTATTAACCTATTAATATGATCTTTCTTGCAAACCTATTCACAGTTTAGTAATTGTGGCATTAAATACTACACCTTGAGATACTACATTTGTCTCGCATAGACACACTGGAATATATTCTGACCCACCCCATGATAATTGGTCGTATGACCTAGTGGGTAGTGATCCTTTAGCCACATGACATCATGTTCATTCTGCAGAATACTATCAAGAGTCAGGTGACGTTATCCATTTATCCATCTGATCCATCCCCCATAGAGTGGTTTCTATATTATTATTTCCTAGGTGTGGAAGTCCTCTATTATGAAAAGTCATTTCATATTTCCATATGAACATAAATGGTACTTCGTGAAGCCCTACTGGAAGGAGACACAATGATAACAGGATTAACAGAGTGGTCATGTGTATCTTCTTCACCATGCTGGCACAATTTTCCCTTCCTTATTTGTTCTTTTTATTAGAAGGTTGCACCAACAAAAATGTGTAGTATAAATCCCTCACCACTTTTCTTGAACTTCCCATTAATATTGATGTACCCATCATGCATGTAAATGGGGACTTTGATCTTGTCATCAATTAATTCAATGGTGAATAATTGTTAGGAATCCAAATCTTGTACCCTTGTAAGAACGAACTCACCACCAAATAGCCCAGTTCTCTACTTGACCCGATGACATTCATTTTCCTCAATCACAAAATGGAAGAGCTGATTCAATTTTCAGACTTGTTGAATATAATGTATTGCATGACAAATTGTATTTGATCATACAAGTGGAAACTTGAAGAGTCGTCACTCATGTCTCACTATGTGATGATGACATCTAGTTGGGAATCCATCCAACCAGTAATGCGCCTTCCTCAAGATCTCTAGATATCCATTCCACATCTGAAGAAACCACTGATTGGATGACTCCCTTTATCATGTATCTTCAACATGGTAATCTCCCAACAGATTAATCCAAACATGAGAGAACCTATTTTCATGCAGTGTAGTAAACCCCCAATGTGGTCCCATTCCTGAGTTGATCCTCTACATATATAGGTTTGATGGTGTTATACTGCTTTTTAATTCAAGGATATGATATTCTTCTAGGCCGGTAGAAGATTCATGCCAGTTCTGGTAGAGCACATGAATAATGGTTGAAAATCTGGATTAGATCTGATGCTTGGGATTCTTCTAGACCACCATGGTCCATGACTATATCATGTTCTCCATAATATCCCACCGAATCTAGATCCATGGTAATTTTATGAACCACCTAACACAACATCTAGATACCCTCATGTAATATTGGCCCTTTGTAGTGTGCAGGTTTGAGGTCATGAAGCCATATCCAACAGCAATAACACACCACTGTTGGTTAATACTATCCGCTACGGATTAATATTCCATGTGTGTATTGGAAATTACACTAGAGGATGTCAAGTTTCATTTTATCATTAATTTATTATTCTATGATAATATAAAATGATTCGGTGTCCCTCACGTCTTCCTCATAAATAACAACACATAATTCCAGGATGCTGAGTTGAAGAAATTTGACACCATTTAAAATATCACTTATAATCATACCCCGCATTATCGTGTGAATGCATATGGTTATATAAAGTAATTGAACAAAACAATATATAACATTTTTCAGATGATTATTGGTCCTAAAAAAATGATTTGGTAAGAATAATTCCCCAACAATATCTGGGATTACAAGATGATGATTCGTAATTCCACACATGTGACCCCATATTCACTAGTTTATGGAAAAAAAGTGGTTCGACACATTAAAATTATGTTTTCTTCACTCCACACAACAGTCTAAGAATATCTTATATCATATATGGTTGAATAATATCATCTATATTAACTCGAATCCCCTGAATTGAATATGATTCATGCTTTTCACAATTTGGGGAGGCATCAGAACAAGATTTACATATCGTTAAATAATGTAATTCTTCTTATTTCATACCATCATGGTGACATGGTAATGGCCATAAGAATGAAAATTATTCCAAGTAGTGATCCACCAATGTTAGAGAATAAATGGAAGGGACCCTGTATCATTCATGATGTTTAAACCCATGGTTCATACACTCTGGTCACCATGGACGGTTAGTGTATTACTCCTCCCACCAATTCAATATTCATTAGGAAGTATTATTCATTGGTGGTCCCTTAAGTCAGGCATGATGATAAACTACAACCAATCCAATGTCTATGACCATAATCTATAATCCCAAGCATCCAAAATGATGATTAACCTAATATAGTAAACATACCTCATGGATGGATCAGTACCACCTTGAACTATGATTTCAACGTCCTTACCACATGATGTAAAATTGCATGGAATTTCATGAACTTCTTATGACTTGATTTCCATCCTTAAGGGATAAGTAGGAATTCACCGACATTTCATCTATGGATCTATCCCCAGGTACAATAAATTATTCGTTCCATTTAGCCTCACACCCTCTGAATCATGGGACCACCTGGAGTGATGTGGACTTCCCTTTCCTGCATTAACATCAATATAAAACTTTTGCATCATGTATCCCCTTTAGGGATATCCACTTCTACTTGTGTCCTTACTGTATGGCATTGAACAGCTCAAAATTTCAAGAATCGAGATTGGTATTAATCCAATCTTTATGGGATACATAGGAACACCTAAACATTTCTTCTACGGGTCTAGCCCATAGTTTCTTCTACAAATTCTTTACAGCCCCTTGGAATATGTTCTATCTAGTGATGGTGTGTGTGACGTGATGGGGAATTACTTTTTCCTCACTCAGATCGAGTTATTCTACCACTCCATGCACATAAAATTTGGAATTCCTCGTTCCTTTTCATATCCTTACCACTTGACATAAAACATTATGATATCTCTAGAACTACGTGGTGCTTGATTCCTGCCGTTGCAGGATACGTAAAACCACCCAAACGATTATCTTTGGGTCAATCCCAAAAACATCCATCTCCATGATTCCCCATATGAGGTTATTTATCATTGATGGCTACTTATGGTGTGGTGTGGAAATCATTTAACCTCATTCACATCGATTTTTCAACAAGTGCACCATGTTCCCGTCCTTCGAGAACAACCCCTTTTTCCTTATGTCCTTATCACACAACATTAAAATGCACAACATTTCATGAACTACAAGTGTATTGATCATTTAACTCACATGATACGTATGAACGCCTAGAAATATATTCATTGGATACAACCTATGGTCCCTCAATCTGTTCATTCCCATTAGTTTTACATTCCCCTGTAGGATTTTACATGGTGCAGTGTGGACTTATCATAACTCCATTCATGTCGATTATGTTTTATCACGCCATTCATAATCCATTTAAAGAAATGATCATTATCATGTGCCCTTAATGTGTGGAATTAAATTTCATATCATTTTAGAACTATATATCTCAATATTAACATCCATATAAGATACGTAGGAATGCCCAGAAATTTCATCTTTGGAGACATCCCAAGATCCATCATCATATTTTTTACCATTTTATCCACTCTTCTTCTCATGTATTCCAATATTAATGATCCCATTTGACCTCTGTTATTCTTCTTCAATGTAACACCCCACGATTTCATATTGATTTATTTCTTCAATGTAATTCAATCACTTGAACTACACGCAACATTGAGTTCAAGCGCACCATGACTACCCAAACTAGCTGTTCAAAAACTGTTATGAATATTATTAACTGAGTTTTGAACATTATATAATCCATATAATTTTAGAATCCATATTATGAATTTCTTATACATGATGTTGGATCTAATTCATTTTTTAAGATAAAAGAAGTATTTTTCAACAATGCACATTTATCTCCTTTTAATGGTGAACCCTTTTTAAATCCAATATTTGAATAATTAATATATTCATTTTGAAAATATAAAATTTTCTTTATAATTGGGAGATAAGAATTTATTTTCAATAAATTTTTGGTGTTTTTCTGATTACTTTAATATTTGGATGAATAGTGAAAAATACTATATTTTAGCTGAAAACAACTATTTTAATCAAAATAATTTATAGTGTAAAATTATACATTTTAATGGATTGGAAATATAAATAGATTATATTTTTACCATTTAATCCAATTCATGTCATTGTATTTAATTTCACATTGGGATTGAACATAAACATGTGTCAATCTTTTGATAGTTATTGTTTCGTAAAAATACGCCTTTTGGTTTTGACAACATGAATTAATTTTAAATTAATAAATGAAACTTTTATGTTTTGAATGTGGTAAAAGAAAACTAATATTTGAATTTGGAATATCAAAATTATCTTATGGTGAATTTTTGTATTTTTTGAAAACTATCAATTTTGTAAGAATAGTGTAGAACACTATGTTACTGTTTAAAACCGAATTTTTATATAAATAATTATTTATTTTAGTTAAATTTATTTTAGGAAAAATAGATGCGTAATACCTATATATGTTTTATTTAATTAATTGCAGTCATCTTTTAACAATATTAGATATATAAAATTTTATTTAACTTTTCATCGTCTTTTACCCACCACCTAGGAGAATTTACAAATTCTCATTAAACATACATTTTCTACTTCAATGAGTGGAATTTCAAAAATCAGATATACATGGTTTATATAAGTAAGAAAAATTTGGTTCAATAACATACAAATAATTTTTTTGTGAATAGTATCATTTTACTTTTATTTACCACGGTTAAATGTAAATTTGGTAATTAAGGGTAAACATGATAACATTGTGACCTTAAAAATGTCCAAATTATTTTGTAAAAGTGTAATTTGACCATAAACAACCTTAGGAATAAAATATTATCTTTTAGGACTACATGAATTAGATTAGGAAATTTATTGTTATTTAATTAAATGAAGAGATAAAAGAGTAAAAATAAAAATTTAATAACTAAAACATTTTTAATATAGCGTTATACATAAGATAAATTAGACTATAAATATTCATTAGAAAAATAAAAATATTTCATACATTATGGAATTTTATTTATAATATTTAGACATTAAATAATTATATTTATTTATGACACAATGATGATACTGTAATTACTGTATTAATGTATGATTAAAATAATTGACATTATAAATATTCAAATAAATGTATGTTGAAAGATTTTATAAATTAAACTAATTCATTAGATTATTAGGACATGTTAGGGTTGTTTTGATCAATTTATATCTACTTAATCATTGTGTTATGATTTTAACAAAAAAAAAACAAATTCCAAATAGTGTTAAAATTGACATAAAATAGTTCTTTAAAACAAATACTATATTATTAATTGATATAATATTACTAAAAATAAAATGATCAGAAAAAAGGCTTATAAATATATTAAATTAATTGAACAATTGGTGTTCGTTTTACATTTTATAGTAATTTTATTAACCCTGTAATATAAAAAAACATAAAGACATGGTAAATGTCAAACTATTTAACTAAGAGTTAAATATAAAAGATAATGTTAATATGGTGACCTAAAACTGTCTAAATCATAATGGTTGAATGTTTTTTGACCCATACCAACCTTATTCATTAAATAATAAATTTTGGATCCATTTGATACCGAAAATTAATTTATTATAAAATAATCTTTTATGTTTTTCCTTAGGTGCCCCTCACCCCTCTTATAAAAGGCAACTTCTTCTTCTCTCAAATTCTCACCTCCAAAGCCGTTTGGCTTGACCAAAACCATACCAAATATCCTCCCAAATATATTTCCTTCATCCTTTTGGAATTAATTTTGTCCGAAAACCATCCTATGGAGCCCTTATGATCAAATCTAAAGGAAGAACCCGACGAAAAGGTAATGATTTAACCACCCTCTTTCAAGTTCTGTTTTTCTTCCACTTACACCCTCATTGTTGTTTCCATTAAAAAATAATTACTCATGTATCTTATATATAATGTAATGATATTATAAATATGGAACAACTATGTTCATTATTCTATCCATCTTATGAGTGATATTGTCACCATGTGTGTGTATGTATGGCTTACCGTCTCCACACCGTGGTGTAATTTATTATTCAACACTATGTTATTCGGATGGATATAATGATTATTAATATGTTTATAAATAATTAAAATAACAGACTAATGACTTTGTTAAATTAATATACCATCTAATTCCACATCTTTAAGGAAATTATATTGTCACTCGTGCGTACGTACAGATTACCATCTCCACAACGCGATGAGATTCATTTCCATATTCACCATTCATCGACGATTAAGAAAATATATATTACTAATAATTTTTTAATATATGACATAATAATTCTACTGGAGATATATATATATATATATATATATATATATATATACTTACATATATCTTATTCACTTAGTTCAGTTTCATACGATAAGAAAATAGAAACTGCATTTATGCATACGTACAGACTACCGTCTCCATAAATGGTGTTTTTCATTTCATATATATATGTCTATTATAAATATTAATATTCTAAATATATATCAAATATATAATACTTTTTATATTCAGTAAGTATTTAAATCTTGATCTAAGTGATACAATCTAGAGTAACAAGTTAAAAAACGACAAAGATAGCGATTATTACCCAAAATGATAATTTAACATGGAAATTATTATTAAATGGGCAGTATAAAGTCATAAATGAATCTTGTATGATATTATAAATAATAATATGGTTATGATATAATTTAATAACAAACTATGATCTTTACACATGAGATTAAACATACCCTCGACTAAAGGAAAGTGCAAGGTAAGTGTTAATTCCATAATCTCATTATTATCCAAGATTGTTTTATGTGTAAGTATTTATTGGGAATTTTTTATCATCCATGTCCATTTTTCATTAAAATTATTTCAAAATGAATATTTTATTTATTTATGATATGTAATCCTTATCAATATCATAATTTTATATGTTTTAAAGATTTATCTTCCTAAATATTTTTAATTAATGTCCATGTTTTAAAAATGATTTTAAGGATTTATTTATATGAACATGAATGTATTGAAATGATACTTCTATTCAAAAGATTAAAAGTGGTATGTGAAACATTGATTAAGAAACCTATTTTGAATTACTTCTTTTATAAATGTGTGACTTTTAAATGATTTTACAAAAAATGATGTTTCTGTCAAAATGTTTTACTCATCATTTTCAACTATTTCAGCATCCTTTACTGCATATTATTATTGATAGTGGTTGATTTATTATAGTACAATATTCCATCTTTTATTTAATTATTTATGATATTTTTGACTATGGATGTTCTATTATGATAATATTCATGGTTTATGGATAATTTATTGAAATTTCTTATGCTAGTTTTAATACGAATGTTTATGAAATGTTTCACCTTTTTCATATGACGAATATAGTGGACTTAATATGAGAAGGATGGAGCCTACTAATGCTACTCAAGGCATAGGTAGGTATTATTAGACAAACTAGTGTCTTGGAACAAGGTCTTGACAAAAATTTAATTTATAGTATTGGAACACGGCCATGAATATGTGGTAATGATGTTCGACGGTAGGAAGTCTCTCATTATGAAATTTTTTATTACATGTGGTTACTCGACTAGTAGAATAGAAATGTTCTTTTCTATATGGTGATATTTGATTCATTTTTTCCACATTATGATCAATATTATGTTTAAAATTGCTATTTTTTTATTTCAAATCCATCCTTAAATGTTTATTACTTCCGCTATATTATTTACACTTACTGAGCATTTGAGCTCACCCATTTATTATGTTTAATTTTATTAGGATCCCATGAAGTGTTTTATGTTTGGTATGAATGGTTAAGCTAAGGTAAAAATGGTATTCTCAAATTATTTATTTTTGAATGTGAGATAGTGTAATGTAACGTTCATGTATGTAAATTATTTTCCACGACTTCAAAACGGATCGGTCTTTCTGGACATGATTCCTTGTAATCATGCCAATGTATTAAAATAATGAACCAACTATATGAATCTAGGGTTGGGGAAATATAGTTGGTATCAAAGGATGTTTAGAAATATCCTTGAAAACTAGATTTAGATAAACTCTGATTATAGAAAATTACCCTAAGATAGTCCTTGAGGATTAGTATAAAAGAACATCCGTGAATTTTGTTAATGTATATATTTTATAAGATTTCCATGAAAATACATCCATGTTAGGTTACGAGAAGTTAGAGGCAGCTTTGGAATAGATATAACTCTGTATAAAACCTGAAAACACCGCATTGAGCTATAATCGAACAGGAACTAGTGCACGACAATGGGACTTGCTTCATTCATGGTTATGACACTCAAGGGGGATATTGTTAGGATAATTCTTATTTTAATTACAAATCATTATATAGGATTTTCAAGTATATACCTCCTCAAAGAAAATACTTTTATGTAATATATCCATAAACTATTCAATTTACATTAGTTATTTTACATGTTTGGAATTCTTCATTGCAATTCATAGACTGACCTACTGTGTGACATTGTATAGAAATGGCGCCTAGTTGATGGAATGTGAACTCCAGCAATACCTATGATCCAAAGAGTAATAAGGATCATCTCTTTCATGGTATTAAGCCATCATTTAGAATGGAAATAGTCTCCCATGTATTCTCAAAATATAATGAAATAGAATCATGTGTTAATAAGATAAGTAAAGAATTCTATGAGTCCTATGGTTTTGAAGGGAAACAATAGAAGAAAAGGATGTAAGGGAGAAAGATGGATAAAGGGATGTTGGAAAAGGAGGATTTTCCCATCTGTGATAATTGTGGAAGGATTCACCTTGGTAAACGCTTGAAGAGAATATGAGTTTGTTATATGTGTGGAGAAAAAGGAAACCAAGAACGTGATTGCAAGGGTATGAAAAAAAGTTTCAAATGTACAGTTATTCATCTTCAAGGAGTTGGGACACTATGCAAATCAATGTAAAAATCATCAGAGTATACCCCTAGTGGTGCTATTGGATAAGAATCAAGATATGATACTACCAAAGATGAAGAGAAACGATTAAGAGTTCTTATATTGTTATTAAAGTACAATGTCATTTGGGTGTTGTATCAACAAAGTACTTGTTATATGAATTATGGAAATAAATAAGGATTGTACTATAGTACTATTTCATTGGAAATTTGAGATTATATCATCCTGATACTAAGTTAATAATTTTGGAATAAGAGATGGTTGATTTGGACAAATTATATTGGATATTCTCGACTATCTTGGAACTGATTAATGGTTTTTTTATTTAATCATTGTTGGAATATTCAAAAATTTTGGATATAAGGAATATATCCATTATTATATATAGGATAAGGTAGAAGTAATGTATTCCAACAATTTTTATGGTAATTCATGGAGTTAATAGTTTTTAAAAGAATACATGATGAAGGTTCTCACATGTTATTATGTGGCAAAATTATCTTCTTTGTTTTTAACTTCTTTATAAATTTTGTATTGTGAGTTTGAATAGAAGTATGTTGAATAATTCAAAAGGATGGAATGGATTATGTTTGAAATGGGATACAATTAATAAGGTTATTTTTGGATTGTCTTAAATGGACAACACTGAAGGTCGGGCAACAACCTGCCACATCTAGCATGGTCGTGAGACTTGATCCTGCAACAAGAGAGTGATATGGGTGCATCACCTACCAATGGCCTACGTAATGATCTAGATTGTATAATATATTTTCGTTTTTAAAAGTACGGATATGTGACATAAAAATTCATTGTTTTTGGAACCGTATACGAATACGATAAATAGAATATTTTTATTAAGTTCTATTATCTTTTAGAGTGAAAGATGAGTTTGTGGTAGAAATTTCATAATGGATAGAACTCTACATGTCAAGTATATATTTTATTATTCTCTTATTATATGAATAAATTAATTCTTAAACTGTAGGTAAGGGATTTTAAAACTAATAATGTGTTATCCTAATACCTTATGTTTTGATGAACCGGTGATATTTTAAATCATCATAGATTGATGGATTTTAGGAAAAAAATTATACAATTGTTTGTGATGATGACCTCAATCACTCCCTATAAATATTTACATTTTTACTCCAATTATGTATCTCTAATTCCAAGAAATGTTTCCTAATCGAGATCATCATTTGGTGGTGACTTTTTCATTCCCATTTTCCTCTTATTAATACTAAATTTTAATAAACCACTTTTGAATGTTGGTTTTCCCACAAAGGAATTTTCTATTTTATACATTTTATTTTGAAATAATAATTTCAAATTTTGAGGACAAAATTTATTGAATGATGGAACAATGTAACACCCCAAGATTTCGTAGTTTGTTATTTCTTCAAAGTAATTTAATAACTTGCACTACAAGCAACACCAAATTTAAGCGCACCACGGTTTACCAAACTAGTCGTTCAAAAGTGGCTATGAATTGTATTAACTGAATTTTGAACTTTATATAATTCATATAAATTTATAATCCATATTATGAGTTTCTTATACATGATGTAATAACTTATTCATTTTTTCAGATAAAAGAATTAATTTTCAAAAATGCCCATTTAGCACTTTTTAATGGTGAACGCTTTTTAAATTCAATATTTGAATCTTTTTTATATTAAATTAGAAAAAATAAAATTCTTCATTAAAAGCAGGAGATAAGAATTTAGTTTGAATAAATTTTTGGTGTATTTCTAATAACTTTCATATTAGGGTGAATAATAGAAAATCAATATTTTAACTGAAAACAACTTTTTTAATCAAAAATATTTATAGTGTTAAGTTAGAAATATTATTGATTTAGAAGAACAAATAGAATATATTTTTACCATTTAATACAATACTGGTAATTATAATTAATTTCACTTTGAGATTGGACATAAACAAGTGTCATTCTTTTAATAGTTATTGTTTCTTAAAAATAGGCCTTTTGGTTTTGACAACAGGAATTAATTTTAAATTAATAAATGAAAATACTATGTTTTGAATTTGGTAAAATAGACTTCATTTTTGAATTTGAAATATCAAAACTGTATTATTGTGATTTTAGGTATTTTTATGAAAACATTCAATTTTTTGATGAATAGTAAAAACAATAAGTAATTGATAAAAACTGACTTTTTATTTATATAATTATTTATTTTATTTAAATATAATTTCGGTCAAAATAGATACATAATACCTCTATATGTCCAATTCAATTAATTTCGGTCATTTTGTAATAATATTAAATATATAAAATTTTATTTAACTTTTCACCGCCTTTTACCCACCTCCTAGGAAAATTTGCAAATTTGCATAAAACATAATTTTATTGCTTCTGTGAGTAGAATTTTAACAATCCGAGAGAAACGGTTGATATCAGTAAGAAAAATGTGGTTCAAAAAGATAAAAATTATTTTTTTTGAATAGTATCTTTTTTACTTTTATTTACCATGGTTAAAAGTAATAGGGTAATTAAGGGTAAAAATGATATCATTATTAACCTAACACATGCCCAAATTCTATTGGATAATGATAATTCGACGAAAGAAACCTTAAGAATAAAATATGGTCATTTAGGTCCACTTGTATTAAATTAGTACATTTATTATTATTTATTTCAATGAAGAGTTAAAAGAGTTTAAATAAAAGTTTAATAAATAAAACATTTTTAATATATGGTTATACAGAAGATAAATTCGACTCAAAATATTCATTAGAAATATAAAATTATTTCCAACATAATGGTATATTATTTATAATTCATAACCTAACACATGCCCAAATTATATTGGATAAGGTTAATTAGACGAATGAAACCTTAGGAACAAAATATGGTCACATATGTCCACTTGGATTAAATTAGGACATTTATTATTATTTAATTCAATGAAGAGTTAAAAGAGTTTAAAGCAAAGTTTAATAAATAAAACATTTTTAATATATGGTTATACAGAAGACAAATTAGACTCTAAATATTCATTAGAAATATAAAATTATTTCCAACACAATGGTATATTATTTATAATTCTTAGACATTAAATAATTAAATTTATTTATTACACAATGATGTTGCAATAATTACTGTATTAATGAATGATTAAAAAAATAGCCATTATAATAACCAAATAAATTTAAATTGAGTAATTTTTTTAATTACACAAATTTTATAGGTTATTATGACATGTTAGGGTTGGTTATATCATTTTTTAGAATTAATTATTCTGTTATGGTTTAAAATAATAATAATTACAAAATAGTGTCAAAATTGACATAAAATAGTTTTTAAAACAAATATTATATTATTAATTGATATAATAGTCATAAAAATTTAAGGTTCGACCAAATTTCTTATATAATAATATGTGTGACATTAATTAAGAAATTAGGGTTATATTGGCATTTTATATTTTCTTTATTATCCATATAATAGGAAAATATAAAGAGTTATGATAAATTTCATAATATTTAACTAAGAGTTAAATATAAAAGTGAAGGTTAATATGGTGACCTCAACCTGTCTAAAACATTTTAGTTGAGCGGTTTTTGACACATCGACACCTTATCCTTTAAATAATTCATTTTGGTTCCATTAGAAACCAAAAATGAACATATTATAAAATAATATTTTATGTTTTTCGAAGGTACCCCTCACCCGACTTATAAAAGGGAACTTCACCTTCTCTATAATTCACACCATTAAAGACATTTGGCTCAACCAAACCCTACCCAAATATCCTCCCAACTATCATACATTCATCCTAGAGGCATTCCTTTGGTCAAAAAACCAACCAAAGGAGATATTTTGATAAAATCAAAAGGAAGAACCCGAAGAAGAGGTAATGATTTCACAACCCTCTTTCAAGTTCTCTTATTCTTCCACTTACTCTTTTGTTGTTGATTCCATTAAAAGATAATAAATCCAGTATCTTATATATAATATGATGTTATTATAAATATGACACAACTATATTCATTATTCTATCCATCATATGAATGATAATGTCACCGTGCATGCGTACGTACGACTTACCATCTTCACGCCGTGGTGTAATTTTTTATTCAACACTATGTTATTTGGATGGATATAATGATGAGTAATATGTATATAATTAATGAAAATAACATGATAATATCACTATAAAATTATTATACCATCCAATTCGACACATTTATGGAAATGATATTTTCACTCGTGCGTACGTACGAATTATCGTCTCCACGACGCGATGAGAATCATTTCCACGTTCAACATTCATCAACGACTATAAAAACATATATTACTAATTAGTATGTAATATATGACATAATAATTTTACTTTAGATATGTATATATATATGTACTTACATATATCTTATTTACTTAGTTTCATTCAATACGATATTAAAACGGAAACAACGTTTATGCGTACGTACAGACTACCGTCTCCAGAAACAGTGTTTTTCATTTAATATATATGTACATTCTGAAAATATATATTCAAAATATATATGATCTATAAATAATGTTTTATATTCTGGAAGTATTTAAATGATATTCTAAGTGATACAAAGAAGAGTAGCAAGTAAAAACACGTACGATAAAGAAAGATATTATTACCCGAAATGTTAATTTAACACGGAAATTATTATTAAATGGGTAGTCTAAAGTCATAAAGTAAGCATGTATGATATCATAAATATTAATATGATTCTGTTATAATTTAATATAATACTATTATCTTCATACATGACGTTAAACGTACCCTCAACTAAAATAAATTGCATGGTAAGGGTTAATTCCTCAATCTCCTTTTTTCCAAGATTGTTTATGTGTAAGTATTTACAGGGAAATTTTTATCATACATGTCCATTTTTCATGAAAATCAATTCAAAATAATTATTTTAATGATTTTTGATGGTTAATCTTTATCTAGATCAGAATTATATATGTTTTAAAGATTTATCATTCTAAATCTTTTTAATTAATGTCTGCATTTTCAAAATGGTTTTAAGGGTTTATTTATATGGACATGAATGTTTTGAAATGATATTTCTTTTAAAAATTTTCAAAGTGGAATGGGAAACTTTTATTCATAAATCATTCTTAAATTATTTCCATTGTAAATGTATTAATTTTAAATTATTTCACAAAAATTATATTTCTCTCAAAAAGTTTTACTCATCATTTTCAACTATGTCAGCATCCATTACTAGAAATTATTTTTGATTGATGTTGATATATTATAATACAATATTCAGTGTTTAATTGAATGAGTTGTGATATGTTCGACTGTGGGTGTTCTATTTTTATACCATTCATCGTTTATGGTTATTATATTGAGATTTCATATGGTAGTTTTAATTCGAATGTTTATGTTTTGTTTCAAATTTTTCATATGAGGAATGTGGTAGACTTAGTAATTGATGGGTGGAGCCTGCTATATCTCCTCGATACATCATTAGGTCTCATGAGACAAACTAGTGTCTTGGAAGAAGGCCTTGTCAAAAATCTTATTTGTAGTGTTTTCACAAGGTCTTGACTAAGTGGAAATGATGTCCGGTGTTAGGAATTCCCCAATTATGAAATTAATTATTACATGTGATTATTCTACTAGTAGAATATCCATGTGATTTTTTATATGGTGATGTTGGATTAATTTTTTCCATATTATGTTCATGATTATGTTTAAAAAGTCAGTTGGTTTTATTACACACCCTTCCTTATATGTTTATAGATTCCGCTAAATTAATTACCTTTATTGAGAATCTGATCTCACTGCTCTCTTATGTTTTATTTTCCCAGGATCCCAAGAAGTGTTTTATGTTTGAGATGCGGGGTTATGCTAAGGGAAAAATCGAATTCTGAAAGGATTTTTTTTATGTTATAATGTGTAAATATAAATTCATTTATGTAATATATTTTTCAAGACTACTAAAATAACCGATCTTTCATGACTTGATTCCTTTTAATGAAGCCAATGTGTTGAAATAATTCACCAACTCTGGGAATCTTGGGTCGGGACGTTACATTCAATTCTCTCATACACACTATAGTGTGGGACATAAGGATCTTTAATCAACATGTATGTACACTAATTCCATTTCCATGCCTCACACATCACTTTGTGTGGGTCTCCATCATCTCTCACATCTGAAAGGACAACTGGGTGATATGGTTGCTCAAACTTATGGATCACCTAATATCCTGGGATATCATCCCAACAATTTAAAATGATATTTTTTACAGGTCCCGCATCGGGAATATGGTTAATGGATGAACATCACTTGTTTTATCCCATCTCATTTCAATAGATATTGTTGTTTTGTTTTGAACACAGTCAATAGTTATTCTCCATCATCTCCCCAACCCCATTATTACATAAATATATTTTTATATTCCCATCCCTTTCCATTTCATAATATTTATTGGAAACATGACACCCTTGATATTATTCCACTATTCACAACTGTGAAATGAGAGGATGCAATAATATTATGGGTCCATTCAAGACATCGATCCTTCCGTCCCGTATGTGGTCTCCCATATGGTTTTTAAAAATTTCCACAATTTTTCCCCACAGTGAGCTTGACCCACATAGGCTTAGGGAAATCACTATGGGTTGTACTACATGGATGAATCACACATCCCCTTAGTCAGAGCTCTATGACAAAAATCTAGGATCTCATGTGTCTTTCTCATATGACATTAAACGTTGACTTTTACATCCTGGATAAATATAGATAAACTCCATAGTTGTAGGCTATCTTTGTTTGAGAAGGCATTTACCCTTTCGCATATGTCCTCTTCCATGTCACATTCCTTAACTATGAGTGGATTTATATTCAAAAATATGATATACATAGTGATGGTCGATAACATTAATTTCATCTCCAATTGTAGAGTCTATTCCTCTTTACCCCCTTCTTGGTATGGGTTTTTCTATTTGGAATAGTTCTGTTGGGTGTGGGATAACATCTTCCCTTATTCATGTTGTATTCCCTTGTGAGGAAAAACTGAACCTATCCTCCCCATATAGTCAGAACATTATGACATTTAATCTATGATTTCTTGTGTCATAGGTTGTAGGAAATTAAACTGTGAAATAATTACAATTTCCCCCACCATAGAGGGTATCTCTCATTTTTTGGTCAGATTATATATTGTATTCATGAACTACATTGGTATTGATACCCATTCCTGTGGGATACATAGTGACACCATAACTCATCATCTATTTTCTAGCTATAACCTCATTCATCCTCATGGCCTCTTTGTCTTATTCCCCATTAAGGAATGTTTTGGGGGGCATGTGGACTTATTTTGTCCTCATTCATCTTAGGATATGTAACATGCCAGACATTTATACTTGGATTTCCCCAATTCATAATCGTATTATGTAAAACTACACATAATTTTAGAACAATGTACATCTTAAATCCTTCCCTCTCATCATACGCAGATACACCCATGTATCTCCCATCATTCCAAGACACTAGTTCATTAACACTATCAGCTTTTCATCCCTAATTATGGTCCGTGTTGTATGACCCATATAAATTTATTTCATATAGACATAGTTTCAATAGTCTTGGACTCCATTTTAATAACCCATCACTCCATATGGACGCATTGTGTTCCCTTTATTTGGACACTCATCCTATTTCACGTCTGAGGGAACCCCAAACATGTCTAGCCCCATGCCACATTGGCTCACCTACGATCCTGGGAAAATGTTCTATGAGGCATCTAATGACTTTTTGAGTTAGACCCCCTTTTTTGAATACATTCCACAGTCCGTCCTCATTTGATTGTTCTCATTCTAGGAGAGTTTTGTAGGTTTTGTGTTTCTAATAACATAACTTTTTTTCTTCAGTTGGCCTTCCATCATCACCCTCTTCTAAATTTTTGGTTCCTTGACTAAAACCTCTCATTCCCCCTTAGTTCAGATATATTTTATTTTCCAATCTGTTACCCTGCTATTGCACTTCATCATGTTGTGAAATATAATTTTGTTGTTCTGGGATCCCTACCCTTCAATCACATCCTCTCTCCTCCTGAATACTTAATGTGGTTATTTAACAAAAAATGGACCCCGATTATTTGATGTTTACTTCAAACTATAATACAAAAAATTGATGATTATGTAATTGATAATTTTTTATCACACCATGTATGACCCACGTAATATTAGAGATTAATCACTAGTTAATCCATATTTACAATTGATATTCAATAATTAAAACAAGCAATAAAATATTTTTGCCAAGTATGCAGTTTGGGATAATTAAACAATAAAGAAAGTATCATTCATATGTCAATACAAAACACTAATCCTTTGTATCATCCCCTTAAATGGACTGCTTCAGTACCTCCACATTATTACATGTATCAACTAGGATTTTCTCCCCCTCCCAGAGAACCCTCTCTTCATTTGTAAATGCGAAGCATAGCTCATTGGATCTAACCTTCATTCACCGCACTCAGCTTTTAAATCATCCATTTGATGGATTTCCTACACAGATATATCCTAGGTAACCACTATCATGGCAGTCAAAAATTCAATGAGAATCAAATGGATTGAAATAAATGCAAAATGTTCATATTTATTCACTTAAGGATGTCAGAATTCCTTCTCATCGTTAGGAAACATCATGATATTATTTGATTTCATCTAACATATGTAATTATTATATCATTGGATAACCTCCTACATCATTTGATCCTCATAATCATAGATTTTTATATTGAGATGGTGAGAATCCACCCCTCTAGTGGAGGGAAACAACAGCTACGTGAAAAGTCACCTGATCTATCTCATTCATTCAATCTATGTTTTGTAAGGAAGTATTTGATGCACTGACATGACTTGGGATGTTATATATGGATCTCTTTGGTAGAATCATGGATAGAATAATACTTCCCCTCGAGATCTATTGGTTGGAACATAAGGAAAATTCAAATAAGCTCAGCGGCATGGTCCTACTCTGGAATTATCTCAGGGGGACCAGACTATATGATGCACGGGTGACCCTTTCCACTCATCACTTCTTTAGTGATTGTTCTAACTATATCATAAAACTCAACCCTATAAATAACATCTCCTATAATTGGGTCTTCATGATCATATGGTGAAATGATTGGTCATATTTGAATGGCCAACTTTATATGGATTAGTGTAATCATTGAATAGTCTGTCGTATATTTTTTGGACTTGAAGGATTGACATGCCTCCAATATTGCGATCAAATAATCATGAATGGGTAGCATGATAAGTAGAGTCCATAAATAGTATATGTAGGTCGATAATTATTGATACATATAAGATCTAAGTGCAGTGGTATTGAGTACATGAGTTTCTACTGGAGTTGTCACCAATGGAGATCCCACAGGGCTTGTTAACATGATGGTTGGAACCAGCTCCTTCTCAATAGAGTGAACAACCTAAGGGAATATGTTCATCAAAAAATACTCACTAAAAATAGAAGGAGAATCTTAGGGTAAAATTTTTCCATTATAGAACCTCTTTTCAGCTTTCAACTGACCACAACATTTGTGGTTGGCCCTCCACCAGCTGTAGCCATGGTCAGTCCTCTACCTTGCTCGATTGTAGAGGATGGATCATGGGGATGTCCTTCCGCATCCATTAATATATTTTCATTCCCTATGAGGTACTTCTTGACTATTATCACCAACATTTTCCTGAACATGGAAGTGTTTTTTTCATGGATTTGAATTATGAAAAGGAAGAGACTAGTGGAGATATGAGTTGAGAATCACCTAAAATTGTTCGACAAGTTCTGCATCAGAGGATGAAATTTGACCATTCTCACTGGGGATTCCTTGGTGGGATGATGTTCCCTGAGTTATCTTGCCTCTAGATCCCTCACCACTATGTACCTCACTTATATCCACCAAATCCTTCAATTATGCTCCCACTTCTTACTCTTTCTCCTCTACTTCTTCCTCTTCTTCATCTTCCTCATCGTCATCATCCCCATACATCTATTTTTATGGGTCATTATCCAATATAATAATCACATTAAAGATAATATGTGGTTCATCAAACCAAATAAATTTAAATGTATAAATTTCCATGGATGTCAGGTACGTCTGTCGACAATGAAATTCTACCTTTCCTGCCACCTGAATATGCCCTATGTCTGGTAGATCAGGTCCTATGTGAACTAGTCTCTGCCATCGAACATATGGTGACATCGATTGTCATAGCGTCCTCCAAGAAGAACATAGATATAGTAAAATGGTTTCGGTGGTCAGATTTAGATGATGTCTTAGTTCTTTCATAGGGAGTTTCCCAACTATCACATGAGGATTCACATGATACCACTAATCTTTAGAGTGTGGATCCACATTCTCACATTGTGATGCTCTTACTGCAGAATTTCCATTAAATTCAATTCCAGATTCCTAGATTATTCCCTATCTCACATCCCTAGTATCAACTCTTCTACATCCACGTTGTCCACACTCCACGATGGAAATATTAATTTTTCAAACATGTTGTCATAGAATCAGTTTGGGATACAACACTACTTATTGGCCAACATACATTATTGATTGGATGAAATTAATATTACTGGGGGAAAATGTAACGACATCCTCATTACCAGAAGTCATGAACATGATAAATAATTTGAGAATGATGTTGGGATGCCGCTCCTATGGGACCCATGTATACATATTAATTGGCATTCATTACAGGGACCAAAATTTCTAGAACACCTCAAGAACACATAGGGTTCAAAAATGATTTTCCTATCGATCTGGGCCACCAGAACACTGCCACTGATACTTTGAATGTATTCCTTTTTCTCATGTGAGCATCACCCATCATATCACATCTAGAAATTCAGGGATCAAAATGGGTTAAAGATGAAATTTTGATGGTTTACGATCATGATCTTTATCACGTCCTCATTGAGCATCAGTGGCCTAATTCAAGCAATGTTCAATAGAGTGGGCCGAAGACCATAACCTATAGGGATGATGGAATTTGGAAATTAATATATTCCACATTGAGCTACCACCCAGCCATGATGAATCTGGAATGGTATTAATATTCTTTAGGATGTACATACTCTTGAAATTTGACACTAAATTTTGTAATGCTGGGACATCACATGGACTCCCAGGTTGAGTCTATGATTGGATACCATGATCCCATATATCACTAGAATCCCTAGATGAACCCCATTATTTTTCTCTTACTATTAGTATCCACCCAAATAGTAACATAGCGAGGAACCCATCATACCCAACGTTTCAATTTCGTCATCAGTTCACATTGAAGCCCAATGATTAGTACTATATTGCTTCTTGAACCATCCAATATAATCCTATTTTACCTTTATATGGTTTTTTTGGTAAATAATTCCATGGGTATTGAATCCTAACAACCTTATTTGGTATCAAAAATAAGCTAAAAACATGGAAATGAATATGTCATTTTTGATGTATTTTAAACCCAATCTCTCCATTCCCAGCACTAATATGTTCCATGTTAGAATGGGAGTTCTTTTCCTTCCTCTCAATACATTATACATGGGAATAATATCATCATACTAATATCCATATAGGGTATGTATACGATATAGTGAAAATCACAAAGGCAGATACCAACATCCACTTTCTGATGATGGAGTGTATTGGTTTCAGGAGACCATCAAATGAACAGCTCTGGTAGGAGGTCCTACTGATGGTAGAAATGGAATTTTGATGTCCACATAGCCTCAAACAACCCAATATGTTACATCTCTACTTTGGAATCTTCAAAATTATTCCATACCCAATATACCCATTCTCATTTTCTATTAATGTATCCCATAGACCTAATGTCCCATTCTTTCTAAATCATGGACTAATTACTGATATTGTTCTGAAACTTCTTTCACATTGATATGAATATTCCTCACAAACTGGATCACTTCCTACAATAGTCATGGCCCTATTGATAAAGATATGAAATGTAATATCTTATGTTTCACTGGTAGGGTGACCAATATTCATGACATTATACTATGAAAAATCATCCTCATGCTTCACCATTGACTATGGCGTATCAGACACAAAACCTTGAATTAGTACTACATTAAGAATAACAATATTTCATATTGATATACTGTCTCACATAACATTTTCCTTTTGCTCATCTTATAAAATACAAAATTGCATCTTTTTTATTCGATACTAATCTTCTTTCATAACGAATTTGGGGGTTTACTATCATTTATGCCCTTTGTGTAGCATATGTAGCTTCCCACTCTGCATCAGTCTGTTTAATAGCTTTCTCAGGTAGGTATTCGAATTCACAAATGGAATTACATTAATGAATGGAGGTTAAATTTATAATACATTTTGTCGAGTGCATGATGGATGATATATGTTTAATAATTATATCAATGTATGAATATCTTAAGATCCTCTTGTGGCATGAAATTACGAGTGGGTTTTCACAAGCCACTGACTGAAAAAATATTTTTGTGCTGAAGCGAGAATATTTTCTGCATGATAGAAACAATATTTTCTCATTGGTAATGTGAAGGTATAGAGACCATTCCCGTGTCATATTTATATGCGTGGACATACCCTTCCACATGCTCGAAAGGGTTTAGTGCACTGAATGTGATGTCATTCACGCACCAAAGGAAATGTATTATTCTCTCCGATGTTACCCTCAAAAACTGACCTTCTAGTTCCAATTAACCTAAGAATACAAGGATGAATTTGTCCCCCATATTTTATTTAAGTCCATGGATCAGAGAATTTGAAAAAACTAATAGAATATTTTCAATCATCAGATGAACTCGAGATTCCTAAGGGAGGTGCACAAAATATTTGTGGTTTTCAAATGAAATTGAAATAAACGTTCAATATATTGCATGCCCAATGTGATGTACATTGGATTATTCCACCTTGTCCCTCTGAGAAATGCCCATGTTTGAGGTGCTAATGAAATCAAGCTGTCGAGCAGGAAAATGGATCATTCACAAGATCATGTGTGTCCAATACGATGTCACTTCCGTCCAAGACTCCTTGCATTCTAACACTAATGATTTCCATATAAATATAAGTGTACCCCATCACATTGGGGTAAAACGATGTAATATAACATGAAACTCTACTACATGTATGAAATCCCTTCCAAAACCATGTGAAATACATGGATTCAATGTACTGGATCTTGGAAGACAGGACTCCAAGGGGACCTCTTTTGGTTGGGACCCGTTGGGCCTAACCATCGCCCATTTCCTTTTACTCTACGTAAATTACAAACCAAATATTATTATTTCATGCATGTCTACCCTTGTTTCCTACCAATCATGTTTGCAGGCTTCCATCTAGCATGTATCCCTTCATCATGCGTGCAAACCATTCATCTTGCATGTTGTCCCTTATCTTGTTGGAAATTGTTCAGTCTCTTTCACACCCCTTCTAATGTGATCCATGTGTTTTCCATACCCTATGCACCATGTTTGATCCCCTCTTATGCACAAAAACATTTTCTCATGTTGAAATCCTCCGTTCGTCCCTCCAGGAGCTCCCGTAGTTATTTCATATTCACTCATGGGGTGCTCTATGTTGTGTTTCCCTACATGATGCTTTATTGAATAGGAATGCTAGAAATTGATGCTTCATCTCATATCCACAGAAATGTGGACCCCTCAATGTATAACTCCAAAACGCCAAATACCTATCATTACATGTTACTTCCCCACCTGTAGTGCGGGTTGGTTTACGTTTTGTTACTCCTATGGGTAAGTAGTAGTCCTCATCGTCTGAGACACATGTTGTTAAACTCCCATGAAACCACACATCCTTGACACATGATGTTAAACTCTGATCACCACATGAGTGAAAAGTCTATAAGGACCAGGATGGGGATGGGAACCAGTACCCTCTCACTCCTCCCCTCCCATTGCACTATGTCTCCTGGTGTTCCACGAGTGGCCTTTGTGTAATTCCTGACACTACATGATAGGGTGATCCATGTATTGTTGTAATATCCTCCTTGTACATCAATACCCTTACTTGGGATTCCCTCTCAGATTAAAACATTGTTTCCTTTTTTGGACAACTTTCCAGGAATAATTTCAACACCACCTCTCATGTTCGCATCTCTCACCACGTGATCGTTAGGTCTGTTGCTACCTCTTATTTTTTACACTGAGCTTTAATCATGTGGGATTAGAGAAATAATAGACGACAACATCCTTTTTAGGAATCCAATCACACGTAAGGCTCACATCCATCATTACCAAACTATTTAGACATTAATACTTTCCCTTTTCAATAAATATATGTTGTATGCCTCTTTAATGTTCAAGGCCATCCCTGATCAGTTTGGACCATATCAGTTCTAGTTAAACATAATCTTTCATGACATTAAATTTTATCCGCCTCTCATCCTAGATGATTTAAAAATGTATACTTTCTATCATTGAGTATTTTGATCCATTTCTCATAGATAGGGAACATATGTCGCCTTCATGCGGTTCTACCGCAAATAATGGTAAAATTCGATGTCACCATTTTTGGGACCCATAACTTTGGTCCACTCTTTAGTGGTGTCAAACCAGTTCCTCCATCATCATAATTAAAAACTACCACACTAAATCAATACCCCTAAAACCAAGATTGTCCATCATGCGATGGGATGCTAACCACAAATAAGCCCAAACATGACCTCGGGTTTCTGTCCTTTGTGTACACCTTGATTCTGTGCCCCAATCCTGAACTATTTGACATTGATAATTTCCATATTTGATCAAGGCAAGAAGGAAGCCTCCCTGAGGTGCAATTCTATCACCCACACCTCAGCTTGTTCGACCCCTTAATCCATTGTTATTGGGATAGAAAATTTTGTAGGTACCATTTCCATCAGGCCCATATCTACTTATCCATTATCACGAGCCATCACTTATAGTGACTCATCACTCCATTCTAAAAAAACATGCACATTGATTCCTTATAACTAGTATTCTACCGAAACCACCCTAAGGTTCAAGACCAATAATTTCTCCCCCAAAAACATGTTTCTCAATTTCATCCAAATTCATTCACCATTCAACAAATAATCCATATCCATCCAAATTATATCTGAGCTGCAACGCCCTGGTTAAATATTGTCATCCATATATAAATCTAATCATGTGTACGCCCATTAATATCATTTCTTTTTGTGTGACAAGTGCTACAATGAATGTGTAAGCCCCAACATGATTCTCGTTAGTTGTCCATTGTATATTCCCTAATCCCATGACTCACCCGCTTAATCAATGTGGGTTTTATCCCTTTCCTATAAACATGATATGTAGGAAGGCTCCTCGATATTAAACCCAACCAATGGTAATCATTTGTGTCCCCAATATGGGTACCCACCATCCTCTGATCTACCATTTTTGGAGTACAGACCTGCCTTCGCTATATGAAATATTCCCTCACCGGGACACACCATCCTTGGTCAATCCTTATTGGGAATTCAGACCCATTAATCTGGTAAACATTCCATGTTCTCCCTCCTATGGGTTTACCAATATGATCAACATTAATCAGTGTTCCCATCAATCTGATCCATCTCCTCTAGATGATAAACTCATGAAAACCGCCTTGTTAATCATGGGAAGATGAGGAATAATTCATAGATATGCCATTAGAATACAATTCCTTGTTTTCAGTGAGGGATGGCTCATGCTAACGCTCACTTGAGAAGTCCCCTTATAAGGGAAAATCAATGTGTAACTGTGTTCCTATATCGAGACATGCCAACGATGCCCAACAAGACTACTCCCCTGATTGAATTCCTCTCCCTGAATTGAACAATCTATAATTTCATTATAAAAGCAATGTAATTAAGAAGACTCCACAAATTAATGGAATTGGGGAGGGTTTCATGAACAATGTCATTATCGTTAAGGGAGACATAGAATGGGAGACGATTTCTGAGGAGGAATCCTTGAATGGAGAAATAGATATCCCATCATCCTATTTCAATTAATGAAAAATGTCCCACAACAGGTAGCACATTCCTCTCGCCATTGGAGAGGCAGAATGGTGGGAAACAATGTGACCCCTCGGGTCGAAGCATCCCTCACACGCAACATGATGATTTGTGCCCCATCGAAAATGAATCAGAAACATTTATCAATTAACATAATTTAATATTATATATGTTTATTAAAATATACATTTCACTAATCTTATCTCTTGGTTTACACAACTAGGTTTTGATACCATAACCCCATGCATCGCAACAAAACATGTATAGTACCGTATAGGGAACACCAGTAACCTCCTTACATTTACTAAATCTATGTGAATTTAAATCCCAAGGATAGTAGGATATTCCAAGAATTTTCTATTGTCCATCTAAAATAAACTCACTAATTATATATCGTTTAAATCCCAATCTCATTCCATAAAATCAAAAAATAATAATTCTATTCAAAATATTAGTAATTATGATTATATAATAAATCAGAATAAAATGGTGATATGGAAATTGTCTCACCATGCCGTCACATTGTGTCAGAAACATTTATCAAAAACCAATGTTTTCCCAAATAGAACAATTTACTAGTGTAGTAAAAAAACCATCACCTAGAAAAAAATATACGAGAATGATGTATAAGGATAAAGGTATAAATATATTATGATTCACACCTTATCTTCCATTAAAATAATTACAATACACCCCCATAGTCAATTTCTAATAGGTTTTTAGTTTGGGGTCAATCACTAGTTTATGTGAGACTGTTATATAGATGAATAATGACTAGCATTGATTAATTTTTTCAAGGGGAAAATTAATTCTCCCACTTTTAAACACATCTACTAGTCAGTGCCTACCAAGAGGTTTGGTGGATGTTAGCCACAACCCTATCCAATTTGGACTACTTCTTAAACTCTCTCAATTAACTATCATCCTCAACTAGTCCCCATTTTATATTGAATTTCCATATTTAGGGGTTATACATCTGTCAAAAGTGAGGAAAAAATCAAAAATCTAAACATGACCCTCTAACATCTTGAAATTAAAATTAATTTTCAATAATTGAACTTATATGTATAATGGACATTTAGTTGATGTGGAGATACATAATATTTTTCGACCATGAGAGAAAATTTCTAGTCTTTCAATATTTTTCGTAATTCCCTTTTTCTATCAGTTTTATCTATATGTTGACTATGATATGTTGTATGATTTTGGTTCTCATGTTGATCACGATGGAATGGATGATATTCTTGTATTTGGTCGATTTGTATAAAACATAATATCTAAATATGGATAGTTATCAATAAATATATTTCATTTAATTCCTGAATATTAATTATTTTATGAGAGATACGTATATGATTGAGGGTCTGACCATGCACTGAGTAATGTTTGGGGATGATTTAAATCATTCACTATTTACATGATAATTAGTTGAAATTTGAATCAACAATATTCTAGAAATCAATCTATCTTGCATTATGCCAAATTCACAAAAAGTTTTTCTTTTATTAATCTTTTCCTGTATCAATATTTTATACACCTTTACTTCCATTTTTTCTTTCATTAAAATAAAATAAAAAATGATAAAATGTAATTGATATTAACTATGGTAGAAAACAAACTTACTTGATAACAAAAACATAGCTAACCATTGTTCCTATATTTCTATAGAATAAAAATGTATCTTAGAAAATTCCATGGAATGTTATATCAAATTCATAATTATTTTTTTACTGATTGGTTATTAATGTTCTCCATCATTTATAGAACAGTTTATTTTAGGATTTCGTGAATTTTTCCTCATCACATTGTTTGTTATTTTTTTAAAATTTTATAAAGGTCATATTTTAGGGTCATTAAATAGTGAAAAATAAATTCTCAGGGTTTTCACTTTTCTTACCAAATAATGGGTCAAGTCCCTAAAGTATATCATGGTGTGTATATTGATGTTTTTGGATAATGTATGATTTTTGAAACTATTTTGAAAACATATAAACATCTTATAATTTTAGTTAATGGAATTTATTTAACACCTCACAAGATTTAAACCTCCACTAAACACAAAATTTATAAATTTCATTTGATGCATGTCATGGAAGACGTATTTATAACCTCCCTTTACACCATCATCCAGTTGGGATCCTTATTTTTTATATTTGGGGCATGGTTTTACCCTTTTTCTGCCTTCCCTCCATATATCCTAATTTTTTAACAATTATTTATATATTTTGGATGTGTAAAAAACATATAATGTTTGGTTTCTAATAAATTATGGTATTTATTCCTATAATGTGTGGAATCATCCCTATAAACACACCTCTTCATTTTTTATAGATTCTAATTATGTTTTCATTACAATTATAGGTTATTCTATGATTTCAATTTTTTCATTGAATCCATAGGATACAAGGAATTTTCTTATACATTTTTAATTGTAATTATAAATTCCATATTGTTATATAAATTATTAAAATTGAATTATCACATGAATTTTTGTTTGGATGGTGGTTTTTTATATTCTAATGGATCTAAATGGACAATTCATGGGGTTTTCGGGGATATGGTTTGGTATAAATTTCTCAATGGAATTGATAATGTATTTTGATATTTTAGTAATACTATTTATTATTACAGAGTTTATATAATTTATAAATTTCATTTTTCATTGTGTTTTATAAATAATTCATTTTAAAACATTTTAAAGTGGGGTTTCTCATTTATTATGATGACATTTCCAAATTCATTTAGAATTAAATAGTGGTTTTAAAAGGAATTTCAATGTGAATTTCCAAACGATAACCATAATCCCCACTCAGAACATGGAAATGGGATTTCATAATGAGATTTAATTCGATATACCTTTTAAAAGGACATATAAAAAAATTATTAATAGTTTAAATAATTATTTCCTTGTTGGAAGATCAAAAAGACTAACCCTTCCAAAATGAAACATAAACTCATGAATTGAACTATGAATTTTTGTGGGAATTAGTTTTGTTGTCAAAGGCATTGACATTTGTTATTTATATCAGAATGAAGTAAGGATATGGTTTGGATTGTGTGGGTGGGGGTGGGTTGATGTTTTTTAAGATAATAATTATCCTTGTATTTTATCACTGCTATCTATTGAATATATTAAAAGATCATTAATAATATTTTATTTTTAAAACCTGGTGATCATAGATGTCAGAGATAGAAATTGGGAGATGGTTTCTAGACATTACTTTTTTAGATGGCCTTGTATACTGGACCATTAGATAAGTACCAAGATGATGAGTTCCCCATAATGGGTCCAGTTTAGTGTATTATAGGAAGTTATTATACATGAACTTCATTTATTGTTCCTTATATTCTTCCAACTATGTTTGTTTTTGATTTAATCATTGGATGTCTAAAAGGTACCCATGCTGAATACCCTTTTTTGACATGTTTATATATTTTTAATGAATATTGTTCTTCCTTATTAATTTTAAAATAGTCATCTAGGTTCCTTGAATTGAATTATTATCTACTTTAAATATCATTTATATGAATCCTCTATTTATCATACTAATAATGATTCATTAAAATAGTTAAAACCACTTTTGATCATGATGAATTTCACTACATTTTAACATAATATTTCTTTTTTCATAGTATAATTAATGGTGGACAATTTTTTCTTGGATTTTATTTAATATTGTTTATAAAAATGATATAATGGAATTTATTTTTACTATTATACTTTTTTAGATATTTCAAATGAAGTTTTATTCATTTGGCTATAATAATTGTTTGGATATACGAATAGGAGTTTTATGTAATAAAAAGTGATTTATTTTATAGAAATAATACTTTTGGGAATATATTAGTAAAAACTAGTTTATAAATAATTTTTTGAAAATGTAAATACATGGAATATTTTGTGAAATAACACTATTCAAATTATTTTCAATCAAAAATAAAATCATTCAATCTACAAACAGTGTTAGGATTTTTGGTAGGATAATGATTTGTTTATCGATCTAGATCTATGATGGAGTGTTCATGTTTTGGATTGATAGTTACCTTAGTGTGGGGATAAGACAATACAATGTATTTTGTTTTATTTTTATATAAATTAATATATATTAAGGGTATTATTTTTTTTATTCTAGATTATATATAATTTATCATTAATATAAATTAAAATTTTAATATTAGTTTTAGATTTATATGACTACATTTTATTTTAAATAACACATTGTGTTTATGAATGTATTCTCATTGTCTAGACTGACCAAGATGAATTAGTAGTGTAATTATAATTGTGATAAATAATACTATTCATATAGGGGAAATAGATCCCAATTTGTTTGTGTTGAATCTCTGGGAAAATTTTCTATCCCAAGGGGTTTGGGAAATCCCTTCGTTCCTTCCCTTGGGTTAGATCATGAACCAATATCAATGATCACCCAATTTAATTACTATGAAAATGGCATGAAATGATTTCAATTTGGTGAATTTATTTAGAAATGGGATATGATATTCCTTACTTTAGAGGCAGGTAATGATTTAGATCAAGATTACCATAAAATTTAACAAAACCATTCTTCACAAGGGATTTCAAGAAATTTTTATTGACTATATTCTTTACTGTTGATTCTTATTCATGAATGTTTTGAGTTTTTTTGTATTAATTTTTATATAAATAAGACCATACTTCTCATTGGTAGATATCCCATATAGATTGATTAATATCTATTACATTATATTAGGATCCTTGATAATATCGTATTATTTTAGTTTCTCTATAAACATAGATATATAAAAAACTAGTTTATAAGAGATCAACTCAAACTCCAACTATGATTTTATTATATTTCAACAATATTATACATATCATAACTAAAATTCTTCTTCATATCAAACGTAAGAGAAAAAATAATTGGGGAGATCCTATTCTTAGTAAGTGAAAACAAGGGTGACATAAAATATCACTTCAGAATAACATCACAATAATTGTATGAGAACATGAGTATGCCATTTTAAAAAAATTCCTAGCATATCATAGATCATGACAATGAATTATGGAATTAATATTTGGATTTTGTAAGATCTGAATCATAATGGTATGAATGATATTGTATAATAATAATATAACATTACCATCATACAGAAGTTGTGGCATTCACATAAGCATAGAGAATCATTTCCATTTTATTAAAGAGTCACAAACCAGATTATTATAGTTGAGTGGGTTCCCTCACCATTTTATCATATTAGACATGATTAAATACCTACACTATTATTGTAGAAATATTCTATTACTAAAATGGGATCATTCCCCATCCAAGTCCTGATTAAATCATGAGATATCACTATTTACCTAGTTAATTGGAGGGATATATAATTATAGTCACACTAATAACATAATTAATTTCTAATATACATGTTACAAAAGATAATTTCATCACGTCAATACCCATTAATATTATATTATGTTGATAAACATAATATTATTTCCACATATAATAGTAGATAAAAATTAAATCGATATCTTAATAATATTTCAATCATAGTCAAAATAACATCAATATAAATAATAAGGATTGTATCACTCGATCATTTCATGATTAAAGTATAAGTTGGATAATATTATTTTTTCCTAAAATAGAAATGCATTTAAAATATCACTATAATTTTTCATATTAAATTTCAATTTTTTTTTACTTTCATAACAAATATTTTAAATCTAAATATTTACAAAAAATTAAGGTAAACATTTTTCATGGAAATTTACTAGAGCATTTATTGATTAGAATACCCTTTTAAGTAAAATGTCCAAGGTTCCTCTTTAAGAAAAATAAAATAATATTACTTTTATCCGATTTTTTATAAAATAAATCATTGGTGAAAATGACTTCGAACCAGAGTTTGTGAATTCTAAAACAAATAAATATTTTTTTTCTTAAAACTGGAATATGAATTAAAAAGACCCTCCACCAAATATTTAAACAGAGCATGATTTCTATAAAAACTTCTTCCAATTTCATGAATATATGAAGTAAGAAAAATGAAAAGAATATATTTAACCTATAGTACTAACTAAAGGAGAATAAAACTCATGATATTAGTTTTATATCATTAACCATATCATTGAAAACATAATAAAAAACTATCATGTAAAATAATGATATTATAATAGAAATAAATTAACTCATGTTTGACCTTCTTTGAAAGCTCCCTAACTAAGAAATTTAAAAAAATATTTTAATCATATAACATAGTCATATACATACTTATATTAGCATAAACAACCTAATTATTTCATTTTAGAAACGATTTATTAATAATTACATACTAACATCATGGTTTTAGCTGTTAAATTTTTTTTATCTCTGAGGATTTATTGTCATTGGTTCTAGAAATTTTACATTAAAAATTTATAAATAAGATACATATTTATAATAATATTATTATTATATTTTATAGTTATTGAACATTTAATTATGGTCAGCCATAAATTATAGAGTTAAAAATGAAAAACATCATTGATGGAGATAATAGGTCATATGTATTCATGGATGTATTATTCCATTTATGACTCATGGAAAAATAGAAATGTGAATAATAATCCAACATTCAGGGATAATTTTTCAAACATCTATATCGTATATATGAATTAAATATATATTTATTAGTTCCATTTTGAAACATTAATTAAAATAGAATCAGCTAACTTATTAGAGATTGTAGTCCACATGTACGCACTAGTGACTTAATAATTATAAAACTAATTGGAAGAAGGTGGATAATGTTTGTCCCATAATATTAATAAATATATATATTAAATATATATTTTTCATTAATCTTTAATGTGTATCAGGGATTTATATGAGGTGGAAGAATAAATATAATTGAAAATTATCAGTTTATAATTATACCTCTTTGTAGAGAAACATTCATTGGATAATACCATATTTCTTGAATGAATTTTCACTTTTAATGAATAGAATATATAATATTTAATAAATCCACATACCAACGAATTATGTAATATATTTTATAAAAAATATGTATTAAAATGTTTGAATAATATGGTAGAATAACTGTCCTTCAAAACGTTAAAGGCAATGTACTATTGTAATTAAATATATTATTAACATAATATAAATTATTCTCCATTGAAAAATATGGAAAATTAAAATTTTTCAAAAATATGATGAGTATGGTTCCAATCATCTCATCCAATTAAATTTATACAATATTTTCTTCTTGTCTCCATTATTTTCTTTGTATTTTACATAATTTTAGCCCTTTTGGAAATCAGCATGATATCAATTTGTTTTAGTCTTTAATGTTTATGAATGATACCATAAAATGAAATGATACCAATAAATGGAATATTTCGTAAATTTTAAAACACATTCCTTTAACATGCATGAGTGTTGGGTTTTTTTTCTTTAAATCAGTTAATTAAATATTATTATGATAAAATATCATTAATTTCGATTTTGAAATTCTCTATATAAATTTACATTAAAAGAATCCCTACAACACAGTAATTATTATATAATGCTTTAGATATTTATAAAATAATATATTATCCATAAAAATTCATGTATCGTATGAATTCAAAAAAATTATATAATTTTAAAAATTTAAAAAACCATTATTTTATTTTTCTTTTATTTGAATAAATAATTTTTTTGGTATGGAATAAGAATGTAACATAATAATTCTATAACGAAAATTAAAAATATTTTTCAAATATAAAAAAAAATAAATACTTGAAAAATAAATTTACAACCAAAATTACATTTATTTAAAATTTATGTAAACATTTTAGATATACTAAAATCAAGATGGTTTAATATTTTATTAATTATTTTCTTATATTTAGATAAATGTCATAATCCATGAATAATTTAACCATTTTCAATAATTTTATGACAAAATTTATAATTGATTATATCAACTCATAAAATATGATAAATGGAAGTGGCATTGGAATTATAAATTTTTATCCCAATGTTTTAATGTGACAAATATTTACCAAGGTTACTATTGATAATTGCAAAAAAATATTATATACTAATTTACAAAATTTAATTATAATTGTTGAAAACATTGAAGATATATTTAAATATTCAATTTCTATAATTCGTATAATTTAAATTCAAAATAATTATGAAAAATTATAGAAAAGTGTTTTTTCAAAAATATTGAATTAGAAAATGTGATTTATTGTTTTCTAATGCATAGTAAAAAATATGTGAATTTTAAAACATTTTAATTAATATATAATATAATAATTTTATAATAATTATTCAATAATATTTATTTATTTAATATCCTAATATAAAAATAAATTGACAAGAAATTTTTATTTTAGAAACACACTTCTTTTACATTCAAATGGATTCTATTTTATATTCTAATAAAAATTGAAAACATAAAAAAAATTTATACATTTACTTAAACTAAATTTTTCATATTTGTTTTTATTTTTATTCATAACATCAAATATTATTGAAATGTAATAACATTCAAATTATTTAATAATATTCCAGTAGTATATAATAATTCATTTTAACTCTGGGTTACATGTGAAGAATGATATCAAACAAAAATTGAATTTATTAATGGAGAATTATAAAATAAATCTCATGGTTTAACATTATACCCCCCAAATGATTTTCGCTTGATATTATATCACACTCATATAAAAAAATTGAGGATATCATTATTTCATCAGGTAATCTAGTTTGAAATATGCATGTTACAATTTCTAATTTGTAGAGGTAAATTTAACCTTGATAGTATACATATCCTTTAAAAAATTTAATATATGATTCTTGATTCATAATAGTAGTTCACTGTATGAATGATAATACTCCAATGGAATGACCTATGAGTTCAGTATATGTGATTGATAACTTATGAACTTTTTTAATTGAGATATATAAAATAAATCATGAACATGATTTACATATTATGGAAAATCCAATAGATAATATAATTTCACTAATCAATAAATGATATCAAATGGGAAAATTTATAAAACTATAATCTATATAATATATTTTAGTAGCATTAATTTCTTCCTTGTATTTTCATAGAATTACCTCCTCACCAACATAGGATATTATATTAGTCCAAAAATTATAAGAATTACATTCAATCAACTATGAGATACCTTGATAGGCCACTAAATAATATATTATTTATAATCCATTTACTTATATAGTTTAACTCCCAAAGCATTATTCATCTAATATCATCCCATCAAAATTTAATTCTACACATCTTTCCATAGATTTCCACAAAAGGTTACATTACAGTGATTGAGTGAATGATTATTTTGTATGATAACTGAAATGGATGAAGGTATTGATTCCAATCAGTATTGAAATACATAGAACAATATATCAGCATATCCATTGAGGTTTTAATGGAAATCTAAATATTACTATCCTTGAAATGGATCTGACCACCCGAAACATTTCATTTCAAAAATTATGATTTTTTAGGTGTTCTAAGAGGCAATGGTGACCCATTTCAAAAGTTTTTCAAATATAAATTTTCCAATGTTAGCTCGCATGACAGTGAGTCGCCCAATGGATGGTGGTGATGTTAGGTCATCCTAGTGAGTCAGAACGGTGACCCAGGATGCTGAGTCACTAATTGTGGGACATTATTGTATGTCGATAACTGTGAGTCTCCCAACAGTGACTAATCCCTCTGTATCTCATACACCTGCGAGTCATAATGGTGAGACACTAACATTAGAAATGAAGGTAGGTAGCCAACAGTGATTCACCCAATGGTTACATGTCCACTAATAGCTCATCCATTGGTGTGTCATCCAAAATTGACTCATCCTACTGTTAGTCATCCAATGGAAGGGCACCTAACAGTGACTCATAAAGTAGTAGCTCATCGACATGCAAGTTATAAATTTACTCACAATGGTGAGTTTGTGGCAGTGGGATTCAATGGTAGGTCTCAAACAGTGAGACACACAATGGTGTCTCGTCCTCTATTATCTCATCCATGAGTGAGTTGTGATATTGAGTCACTGGTGGAAGGTATCTAGCAGTGACTCACGACGGTGAATTTACTAATGGAGACAGGTCACTTGGTGATTCATCCAATGGTTAGTCACCTAACAGTGCATCTTCTAATAGTTTGTCATCACCCCTGAGTCATTTCAACAGTTTTTCAGATTTCTAGTATTTCATAGTTTTTCTAGATTCACTCCTTTAGCATTTTAATTTATGTAAAATGTGTTTAAAATCATATTTGATGGATTTTTTATTCTTTTTCAAAGGATATAATTATATAATTATAATTATAATTATTAGGATGATTTTATATTGTCAAAACATTTGGTCTTGATCGTGATTAGTCTTTAATGGATTTTGAAATAGATATCCCATTGATGTAGGATATGGAATTTCTAATGTCTATACCCTTTAATGCTTGTAATTTTCCAATTAAACTTACCATTGAGCATCCCCAGAACAATTAATCCCTGAAGATCCATGATTCTATGTTTCAACCTTGGATTGTGTTTCCGTTTTCCTTTCACACCCCCTTTTCGGCACTAGCAGGACGTGTTGGTCATCTGTTTCTCAAGGTAGGGATCCCTTTATCTCTCATTCATTTGAGTATCATGTAGGGTGAGTGTATGAATATCTTATTTTGAAATATACAGGGATACCAAGTTAATAAATGTAATTAAATCTGTTTAAATATAAAAATGTGTTGTTTGGAAAATTTGACTTGTGTTCTGCTTTGTAATATGTTGATATCATTATCTATGTGGTATCTATGACAAATTAAATCAATGGATATTAGTTTTCTTCATTTTTTCAAATACTATGTGTTGCGAATTCATGTTGATGTAATTCAATTAAATGGTGAAAAATATGAAAATATTATTGACCAGGTATACCTGTTAAATAAAAGAATTTTTCAGGATCAAACATGACATGTGATGAACACTAAATTATCAAAGTGTATTTAAGGAATGAGAGTTTTCAAAATATAAATACAAAATGCCTTGATTGGTGTGGTTTTCTGCTTTGTGTTGGGAGGTTTCATTGGTGTGATGGAATTTTAGGTTAATATATTGAATGATTGTAAAATGTTGGGACAACATTGGACCAGTCATGCTGCAAGATTGGGTTGGGATAAGTTTATGTTACAAGGTGTGATGGGTGTGTTCTTACTTTAAAATTAAACTATTGGTTATGTTTTTAGTGATATGTCTTGTTGGTTGTGCTTATGTGTAAGGTTTTTTCTTGTAGATAGGATGCATAATGAATAATAATATTTAATAATGACGATGGAAGTCATTTTTATGGGTGTAGAATGGAATGGAAATAAAAGGTGAGTTGCCTTAATGTGGTTCTTTTCCCTCTTCATGGTTAATTTCGTGTGTCTTGTTGCTTGATATGGCTGGTAGTTGACCATTTATGGATCGAATTAATAAATGGTTTTTATACTAAGGAATAATTACTAGTTAAATGAGGTGGATGGGGGCATGTATCTTGTTGTGGATGGTTGTGAAGTGGATTTCATTTTATAAACTTATGAATTGACTATAGCTGGGAATCTGAAATGTATTTACAAGTAGAAGAAAAGGTGGTTTAGTGGGATAGTTGATTATTGGAAAACCCCATAGGTTGGTCTGTTTTGATACCTATATATCAATATACTTCAACATCATTTTGAATTTCAATGCGCACATCACCCATGTAGTGAAATATGTTCCAAACACTCCCATCATCATTGTGGGTGGTTTATTTCCCACCATCAAGGTGGGAGGATATATGGATAGTTACTTTCTCTACCCTACTCACACTTCTAACAATTGGTAGCCCATGACGCTTCAGGTAGGCTGTGCTACAGTTGAGAGTTCTAGGTGTGTGTACGAAAGGTGTTCCTTCCCGCGTGTCTTCAATTTGTGGTGTTTTTGTGGGCCAGGTATCTGTGGGTGGGATATTGTAAGGTTGTGGCCCGGGTGCATGCAGTTGGGATGTGATGATCATCATTTTCTCAGATTCAGGGACTGTCTCTATGAACTAGTTTTGTGATGGTAGGTTGTGACCTAGGGATTGATGAAGAGTTTGGATGTTATAGAATGATTTCCATGAGGGCATGAATAGTTCACCAGTGGAAAGTAGTCAGGTGTGCCCAAACCTCAATGTGATTATTATACTACATTACATGACTTGAATTATTTGGAGAGTGTGCCTTTTGGAGTTTGTGATGGCTAGTATTCCTTGTTAGGTGCTACTGGTTTCATGTATTTTCTCACATGGGTATTAGTATGTCTCTCCCCCTTGTGAATGAGAGACCTTGTTTTTTCCTAATTACTCTATAGGTATAAGAACCCTTCATTATAAAATTTATATCAGGTTTATAGGAGGATTACATGGACTATGAAAACCATTACTAGGTGAGATGTGTGGATAGTTTTTGTGTCACTGCATACCTTTGTTATTTTGGTACTTACATTGGAGATTATTTTTATTATAGAAGGTACATTTTAAACATTCATGTTGGATGGTTTTTATCATTCTAATGTATATATACATATATATATATATATATATATCATTGAGTTGTTTTGGGATGAACTAAATTATCATCTAATATTTTTTTCTTGTAATGGTAATTGTTTGAATTGTTGTGAGATTAGTGTTCAATTGGCTCTAGTTTCCTCACAAGGGCCCATTGGAGGCAGGACTCTAAGGTTTCATAACATCAACTCCTTCATTACCATCTTAGGTGTGAAATATTTTGAGGGAGGGTCATAATAGAATGGTATCAAAGGCGGATGGTTGAGAGATATGATGGAGTTTGTAGTAATACAAAATGAATAATGCATGGGTTGGTAGGGAAATAGTGTTGGTCGATCATGGTGCATGACATAGGAAATGGAATCTTGTCTAGGAAATAGGATTTTAGTGTTCCCTATGATCTGGCGTAATAACTCTGAGTCTACCAAATTACAAAGTGAGGATGCACCATTTTTAGGTCAAAGACCTCAGAAAAGTTATATGAATCATAATTTCTATTGTTATTGTTTAATGTGGTAGTTTTAGGGAATATAAATAAATAATGAGTTACAATGAATGTAAATAAAATTCTATACTACTCAGACTTCAAAGATCCTAGTTCAACTATTCATACATTGTACTCGGTCATCATTTGCATGTAGTTCATGATGTGGAGGCTTTACAGGTTGACCCATTTGATTGGCATAGGGTTGATCGTGTATAGTTGGAAGATCAGTGGAAGAAGATCGTACATTCATTCTATAGGGAGACTTTATAACGTATGTGGAATCATTTCTGATGTGGAAATGGAGAGTTGGCTGGAGGATCTTGTGATCACCTTCATCATGATCAGGGATCTGGCATAGTTCAAGGTTCTGTAGGCAGTTATCTATATTCTGGGTGTCACATTTCATTGATTCATGTTTTAAATAGAAGGGAGTAAATTGGATGATGTTTTTGTGGGGTCACTAGGTGAAGGAGTTCCAGTTGTAATTCCATTAATCCACCATGAAGAATTAGAAGATACAAGAAATACACAACCTCCTACAGGGGAGTATGACAGTATGAGAGATGTGGATTTTGTTTACAAATCACCTTCTCTATGGTCTTGGTCACTTTTAGGATGAGGAGGCTCATGTGAGATGCCTACATGAGGAACATTAACCTTCACTCCAGTACGAAATTACTCCATTCAACATTTCGACTTATATAGAGGTCCAAAAGAATATAAATGTAGTTGAGATGATTAACTTGTGAAGAGGCCTATCATAAGAGGAGATACATGTGGGCTATTATAAGGTACTGTCTATAAGATGATGTTCTTCAGGGCTAGGTCCGTCCATGTTTCGGCTCGTGCAGAGCTTACCTCAACAGTTCTAGTCTCATCCATAAGGTCCTCTTGGATTTCTCATGAACATGGGACCAATGTGTTTCACTTGATGATCCCATTTCCATCTTCAGAGTCAGTATCTGATGGATGTTTGGGATCAGTATTTTTTGGATGGGTAGGTTCATTTCCCACCTCATCAACAAATTACCACCATTTAATTTCCTTAGTTGGGATAACAGGGTTGTTTTTCACCGAGGGATGACTGAGTGGCTGTAGGATGACCCTAGGGTGTTCTTCATGGACCAAGAAACTGTCATTATCAATGAGTATTTAATTAGTAGAAGGGTAGAGGATCATGGTTTGGTCAGTTGTACATCAGTAAGGTATAAGTTCTATTATAGCCTTAGATAATTTGAGGTACCATTAGTTTTTTCAGTACAATTTATTTTACATTGTTTGATTTGAGATCTTCACACTCATTCATATAATCCACTCTAGCACATGCTATAAGACTGGACATAAGTAGTCTTCTTTTTTCCCAAGCATTGAGTGTTCCATTTTTTGGCCATTGCAAATTGTTTTCTGTATATATGGGATATAGACTTGTGATGGGGCTACATCATCCCCATGGAGATCTCTTATTCATATTGACGTATCCATTCAATATCACCATTTTCATCGATGTGTTTTTTTCCTTTCACAATATTATCTAATAATTCAAGAGGATAATTGTGTTTTTAGGCATGAATGTCAAGGATTTGGATTTCATTGGAGATCATGGATTTCAAGTTGGCATTCAGTCTGTAGAGAATCCTCATACTTTTTATGAAAAAATATTAGTGGAATCGGTGGATGCTGAGATTAAGGTGGTTTCTATCATTTTGGGGGAGTTTATGGAAGATTTCCTCAAGGATGTTGTGACTCCACCCCCTCGATGTGATGTTTATTTTTCATATACTGGAATCTAGGTGCTTCTCCAATTTTGATGGGCCCTTATTACATACAACCTTCAATAATGTAGTATTTGAGTATTTAGATTGATGATATGATGCATACAGGTTTTATCTATCCCATTTTGTCATCGTGGGGTGTTCTAGTGTTTTCTTCAAAGAATGCTGATGGTGTTCTAAGGTTGTGCATAAAATAATGGAGATTGAATCATGTTACTATCAATAATTGTTACCCTATCCCAAAGATATTAGATCCTTTGACCAGATGAGGAAAGTGAGTTTGGTATCAAAGATCGATATGAGGTTTTGATATCACCAGTTGACGGTGAAGGATGTTGATATCCCAATGACTAGATTTATGTGATGGTATGGGCATATCATGTTCATGGTTATTTCATTCGGTGTTATGAATCCCAAAACTGAATTTATGGGGATCATTAATTCCATTTTCCATGAGTTATTGCACCAATTTTTCATTATATTGATCGATGTAATCATTATCTACTTGATGTCAGAGGAGGAGCATATCGAGCATATCAGTCATATCTTGATGTTTCATTGACACCAGTAGCTATATTGGATATTTTCCATGTGTAACTTTTTTATGTGAGGGGTGCATATCATTGTATATGTGTTGTCACAATTTGGTGTAGAGGTGACCCTTCAATGGTCGGTGATGTTTCGTCATGGGAAGAACCAACCAATATGGATGAGGATTCTAGTTATCTAGATGTAGTAGGCTATTGACGATGATTTGTACCTGATTCATCTCAGGTAGAATCTATGTTGATATCCTTGACTAGGAAAGAAGAAGCCACTGGTTGGTTTTAATAGTGTGAGGTAGCATTTAGCTACCTGAATGGGATTTTTTCTAGCAATATATTGCTCTGGTTTCAAGGGAAAGGGGTGATGTTCAAACAAATATCTGATTCTTTCGGTATGGGATGGTTTGTGTGCTACTAAAAATGTTGGTAGTTATCTCATATGGGTCGAGGAAATTATGTTCCCGCAAAGGTATCGATTCCACCATTGTTCTGGTGATAGTAGTGGTCATGTTTGCACTAATGTTGGGGTTACATTTCATCAATGTGGAGTTATCTATGGTCTACATAGATCCCATGAGTTTGAGATATATAATATTCAAGAATGATATGAATGTACGATAATCGACGTTGAGGAAATTTCATAAGTACTGTGATTTCAATATAACGTACACCTCATGAAATAGAAATATTGCGGTCGAATCATTGTGATGAAACTTGTAGAGGGTGGTAGTTATGGAATCTGTGGATTCTTGGAAGGTTATAGATGTTTTCCCCCATGCACCTAGATGCAGAAAAAGAATGGTGGTAATGGTTTTCTATTTCATATGTCAATGAAATTTTAACTGATGTGAAAGTTAGTGATTTCTCAGTGGGGGACTCAAAGGAAGAGGTGATACATGAATATGTGGACCAAGGTCATTCTCTAGAGGGATGGTCATAGGATGGTCCAAATCATATGTTGTTCCATGGGATGATTTTTTACAGTGGTGATGTGAAAGGAAGTTCACATGGAGTTTTGTAGATCACCTTTAGAAGTGAACAAAAAAAATTCCTAATACATATCACTACTTGACAGAGCAATTCTGGTGGCCTGGGATGAAAAGAGAAGTGGTAATGTTTCTAGCAACGTTCATAGTATTCCTTCAAATGGAGGATGACCCTGATGTTCCCAGTGTTTTGTTTCAACCCCTATATTTCCTCAAGTACATATGGGGTAACATAATGATGGATTTCATAATTGGGTTACCCAGGACCAACGAAGTGTGCGATGTGATATAGGTTTTACAAGATCAGTGTACGAAGTCACCTCACTTCTTAGGGATTATAGATTCGTGCATAGTGGATGCATTAGCCTAGAGTTATGTTGATGAGGTTGAGTGTATGCATTGATTTTTGAGTTCAACTATTTCAAATCACGATACATGTTTTACCTCATCAGTGTGGAGGGGATTTTAGAATGCTTTTCGCACTGATTTACACCTCATCACTAATTTTCATCTTCAAATAGATGGGATGATAGAATGGACCATCCAAACATTGAAGTTAATTTTTCAAGATGCATCTAGAAAAATGATGTACCATGTTACAGACACATAACATTGGTAGAATTCTCTTTCAATAATATTTATAACTTTTCCATTGATATGGATTCATTTGATGCTTTGTAAATAAGGATGTGTAGTATATATTAGTGATATCTATTGGTTGGGGAGAAATCAATTCTTCATCCCAATGTAGTGGAAACCACAACAGAGAGGGATCAACTTGTCTGTTGGAGGATGGAATCATCATTGGACTCGAATGAGACCTCTTTCTATCGTATGAAGACACACATGGATTCAGATGTTGCAGACCACATGCTCTTGATGGATTCCCCTTCACACAATAAATAGTGGTTCTGAAGAGAGATAATTATTTCAACTAGTATCATTTGTTCATTTGAGGTGTTGTCAGGATTTGGTGATGTGGTATACTAGTTGGTGCTTCCACCATAGTGTGAGATGGACCAAAACATCATCCAAATGTCTAAGATACATCAATATCTTCATGATGACATTATGTCATTGACTAGTGGGAGTTGGATATTGAAGACAATGTGATGTTCATGGAGTAGTCAATTGTGATATAGGATCATTAGGAGACGGTGTTGCATGGATGTACCATTCATTTGGTTCTGAGTTGTAGAATCATGGTTCCCTAGTGGATAGTTATTGGGAAAGGGAGACATAGATGAATGCCTAGAACCCATATTTTTATTGATTTTTTTCATTGTATCATCTTATGATGAAATGGTTGAACGTTATTTTATATGATGAGTTTTACTCATTACATTTTTATGTGTGTGGTGGAATGAAAGTTTAAGTCATGACATGCAGAAATGGGAGGAATATATTCTTCATCGAGACACAATAACTGAAATGTGATTAAAAGAATGTGGGTGAGTCAGTGATACATATAGTGGAAGTAATAATGAAATCAATGAAGTAAATCACTGATTCATATGTCAAGACAGTTTGTATGTTCGTCGTGTGTGGTGTGTCTTCTAGTCTGGTGGGTTAGAAGATGTTGGAGGAGGTGTTCTTGGATGTTGAGGTTTCACTCCCGATTTTAAATAACATAGGGTGGTTTATCATTTAACTTTTATGATGGTAACATTGTTTTAAATGTTGCAAGATCCTTTAGATTTATCTCATGGGGTGGTTTTTGGGACCCCTCTTTACAGAAGATATTGGTTTTGTATTATTGTATTTGGTTTTGTATTCTCTGAAAGGAGAATAGTTTGTGAGGTATCTATGGTAATGGAATGAACCTACTTTGAAAATTAATTTTTTAAAATTTAACATTTGAGGTGTAACAGGTGGCCACGTTGACTAATTTCAAGTGTTTGGAAGAAAATACATTTTTCCAATTGTAACTCGTCTGATGGAGAGGCATCCCCCAGTAGGTAGAAATGGTATGTCGCACTGGTGAGTCAATATGGATACTCGCAAGGTTGAGTCACTTGCAGTGGAACATGATGGTAGGTAACCAATGGATAATCACCCAACAGTGAATCAACACATGCTTACTCATCCACCATTGTGTCGCGATGGAAAGTTCATTATGGTGGGATGTGATAGTTGGTTTCCAAAGGTGAGTCACCCAATGTTGACTCAGCCACTATTAGCTTATCCACCCATAAGTAATCCAATTATGAATCATCCCACATTAAGTCATCCAATGGTGTGTCACTGAATAGGGTTGAATCCATCATAATCTCATCTATCAGTGATTTAGAATGACTAATTGTAATTGTGAGTTGTTGACAGTTGGATGCAACAACATGTCATCAATGGTGAGCCACCCAATGATAGGTCATCCACCAGTTAGTCGACATGGTAGTTCCCTAATATTAAGTCAGTAGAGGTGACTCATCCAATATTGACATGTCCAATGGAGATTAATCCAACCATAGGTCAGCTAATAGTGAGTCATCTAATTGTATGTCATCCAACGGTGAGTTAATTCCACATTTGTTTTCTTTGAATTTCCATTTTTTTCCAGTTATTCCAATTTTAAAAATTTAATAATTTATATGATGTAAATTGAGTTTGTACATATATTTAATAATTTTTAAAGATTTTTTAATGAATATAAATTATATTGTTTAATTTATAGAACTTAAGAGGCTTTAAGATACTTAAATAACATGGTCTTTATTGTGATCTGACATTAATAACTTTTGAATTTGTTCTTATATTGATATAAGATCTAGGCTGTCTAAAGGTGATAAACGTTATTCCATGAATTTTTCAATTTAAAATTACTTTTGAGTGTCCTAATAAACATTCAACCCAATGTAGCCTTGTTTCTATGTTTAACCCTTTGAACGTGTTTCATTGGAGAATTGTGCACCCCTATTTGGCTTAAGGGGGGGTGTTGGTCCTTAGTTTTTTGAGGTAAGGATCCCTCCATTTCTATTTTATTATTTTTTATCAAGAGGGTTTGTTGTATAAATATCCAATTTGTTATGATTTTAGAACAAAAATTTTATTAATATAATTTAATAGGATTAATGACAAAAATGCGGGGAGGAGAACAGTGAATTGTTATCTTCTTTGTTATTTATCGATATCATGTTCTATATGGGCTATAGGCCCACTAAAATTCAAATATATTTGTGTTATTTGTTTGAACACATTTTATGGATTTTGAATTATTATTTATGGTCTTCTTTAAATTGTTGGTAAACATATCAATCCGATTAACCATGTATACCCGATTAAATAAATGGATTCCTCGGTATCAGACTATCTCTTTGATAACACTTAACTTATCAATGTGAAATTATAGAATGATTGTTGGAAAAATACGAATACACCGTGAATTGTGTTGGGTGGTTTTTTTCCAATGTGTGGGGTGGTTCATGAGGTGTGATGGAATTTCAGGATGAGATATTGACTAACTATGGAATTGATGGACAATGTTTGAGTAGTGAGGCTGCAAGTTCATGTTTTTCTATGTATATGTTACTGGGTGTGATGGGTGCGGTATTGTTATAGAGTAGGGATATCTGGTTTTGTTGTGATGAGATGTGTGGTAGGTTTTGGATATGTTTTTTGGGGTTTCTTGTTGAGATGATGGACTTTGTGGTACAAAATTTAAAAATGTTGATTGCTGTGTTGGTATGAGTGTTGAATAGTGTGAAAATATGTAGTTAGTTTCTTTAATATGGGTCTTTTTTCTCTTCTTGGTAAATGATTTGGGTCTTTTTTTTGTGCTTGAGTTGTTAATTTCCTAGATAGGAATTTAATGAATAAATGGTTTTCCTTATATGGACTAAAAATTAGGTAAATGAGTTGACTGGGGTATGTTCTGAGTGGTGGCTTGTTGTGAAGCGTCTATCAATTTATAAACATTCAATGTGACAATTTATAGTGTTAATAAATGAAGATAACAATACAGCCAAAGGTAGTCTCACATGATGGATGGTTGTTTGAAAAAACCAATTGGGTGGGATTAGTGTTTGATACCAATATATTAATATAATTTAACTTCCTTGTGATTTTCTATACACACCCCACCATATATGGGAACTATGTTCATATCAGCACCATCATCCTAGGGAATTGTGTCTTTCCCTACATCCCAGTGGGTGGATGGATGGATGGTTTCTTGAACTTCCCTACTCCATATTATATGCATTGGTATCCCAAGACTCATTGAGAAGGTTGTGGTATGGTTGTGAGGCCTATGTGTTAGCAGGAGGGGTGCACTTTCTTAGGCATCATCGAGATGGGGTGTTATAATGGAACTAGTGTATGCGGGTACGACGTGGTATGGTTTTGTCCCAGGTGTTTGTGGGAGGTATATGGGGAGATTCATTTTCTCATATTGTGGGACAATCTTTGAGGTCTAGGTGTTTGCTGGAAGGTTTGGACATGGGTCTTATGGAAGAGTGTGGAAGTGCTAGGACATTTTATTTTAGCGTATAAGCAGTTAACCAGTGTGATGTGGTGGATGGTATCCAATCATTGATGTGATTTTTATATTACATTACATGACTTGTGTTATTTGGTGAGAATTCCATTGTGAGGTTATGATGGATAGTATTTCATGTTATGTTCTATTGGTTTTGATTGTTTTCCCACAGGGGAATTAGTATTCTTCTCATACATGTGAACAAGAGAACATAATTTTTCCTAATGAGTACACTTGTACGCTAAACCTACATTAAAAAATTGATTTATAGTTTCTTGTTGGATTACGTGGACTATGCTAGACATTACGACCTTGAAAATAGGGATATATTCTTTATCTCAACATAACATTGTTCTTCTAGTAATTACATTTGAGTTTAATTTATTTTTAACATTTTTATTTTATACATAGATGTTTGATAGTTTTGGATTTAATTTACATATATATCATTGAGTTGTTTTGGTATAAACCATATTATCCCCTGATATTATTTTTTCATATAAATGGTAATTCCTCCTATATTTCCGGATCCTTGTACACAAGGTGCTAGTTTCCACCCCGAGGCTTATTGGAGGTGGGACTCGGGGATAATTACCTATCATCCTTCATTTCCATCATAGGATGGGAATATTTGGAGAGAAGAGGTAATGAAAATCTTTTATGGGATATTAAACAGTACTAAAACTCAATGATGTGTCAAGAGAATGATGGAGACATTCCTAGAACATCGAGGTTTATCTCAGTTCAGGATCAGATAAAATTGAATGTGTTACAACATGTATCATTTCCAATTCTTAATTGATATTATAGAATATTATTATAACATAAAGAATCTTTAATATAATTTTTGTGTGTTTTATTGATTATATGATCCAATACAACACATATAACAATATTCCATTTAGATAGGATGGGGATTCCGATGCCAAAATCCATGTTGGTGTTTTCCCATTTAAACATAGGAATGTATAATGATTATAACATCATAATATAATTCAATTAATGTGTCACAACGTGATGAAATTACATGAATTGGGATATCTGTTCTAAAATTCATATCTTCTTATTTTCACAATAATATTTAATATTTCCTATCTATACACATCTTTATAATCAATATTTAACAGAGAACAATGAACAATGTGCTTCATCCAATAAATGATTCATCATGTCTTTTGTTAATGGGACAAAAACACATTTACTATACATTATCATTCCATCATAATACTGACTAAACATTGGTTCATTTTTACCCTCATTTCCAATATACCATATTCATTATAAGTCTCTTTAACCAGTACATGGATAGATGGTAGAACACTAATTTGTGAAAGATAATTTATTCCAAATTACTACATGGTTAAAAAATCCTTATTTCAAAAATCATAAAATATTGTATGTTTTTCCCTGACAATAAATATGATCATATAATCCTTTCGACTCAATGAACTAGCCACCTTGTTTTCTTTCCAAGGGATATAATTTTCATAAATGTCAAAATCATTAATCCGTTCTAAAAATATTCTCTTGCACACATTCATCTCTTTTTTTCTGAATATATAAATTATAATATTATGATCAATATATATATCACACATTTCTATATTAGGATAGTTTCTACGTATCATTAACTCCAAAATTACTACAACTATTTCAATATCTTATGTGGAATAATATTTCTCATGAATAATCAGTTGGAATGAAGAGTATTCTTTCACCATATAATTATACCTGAGTAAATATCCCTACCTCGTGTCTTATGTATCATTATTGATCATAAATACTAGTCCAATGAATGGTAGAGTAATTATAGCTGGACTTATAAATCTTATCTTATGATCATTGAAATTTTGTTAAAATTTATCTATCCAATATACTTGGTTTCATTTCTTGTTAATAGAGTGAATAGATTATTAATTCCTGAGAAATTTTCAAATAGCATTGATAATATCCCATGAAACCATGAAATATATTTATTGTATTTGTAGTTTTTGGGATTTGGAAATTGATCAGTAACTTCCATATATAATGGATCCAAAGATATACCATTTTATAAGATTATACTTCCCAAAAATTTAGACTTTTTAAGCGAAAATGTATACTTAGTAAATTATATATATATATATATATATATATATATTCTTTTTTAGGGTATTATATGGAATCAACTTGTGATATTTATCCTATATTATACTCCAAGAATATAATAGAATATCATATATATATAATTCCATTAACTAATCATGGTGACCAATAATGAAACGGTTTTTTTACATCCAAGAAGTCCATGGGGGACTTAGAATGACCAAATTGAATAACAATAACTTTATAATTTCCATAAATCATACAAAATTTTTTCATAGTTATATTAATATTACCCTTATATTTTATGATTTTTCTTTGTCGAATTAATTTAATTCATTTGACATCTAGCATTACACGGAACAATTTGCATCTGTGAAATTGGATATACATTTATGATATCATTATTTAATTTTAATGTTAGAACCTAGATGTTAAATTGGTAGGTATTAATATATATAATTTCATTTTTAAATATATATTGTTTACACAAGAAAATTATAAATTTATTTAAATAGATTAAAATTTATAATAGAAATAATTTTAAATTAGTAGACATTTTTTTTCAAAAACTATTTTTCTCTACCCAATGTTCTTTTAAAATTATAAGTTATATTAATAAATTTATGTGAATAATTTTAGTAAAATTTAAATATTACATAACAAATAATTTTTTTGATTTTCATTTTATATTTTTCAAATAAATTGATATTAGTAAATAAATTTTATTTATAACATTGTTTTTATTCTAAAAATGGAACCCTTTCATTTTTACAAAAAAAATTATATTATTTTTATCCAAGTTGATAATTTTAAATGAGAAAATTAATTATTTATTGATATCAATATTTCATAATTCTCATAGAGTCTTTTTTTTAAAATTTTCAAAAATATTATTTGTTGATGAATATTAGAAAATAGATATTTTATTTTAGAATTACCTTTCAAATTAATAATTTAATAAAGATTATCATGTTATTATGTGTTTTAAAAGTGAAATTTGTTCAATTATATTATTATAATACCAGCATAGATCATTGGAATCATTTTTAAGTTTATTTTATATATAATAAATTTTAAACATTGGAAAACCTTTCCTTTGGAGATCTTTATTTTCATTGCATATACATGTTAACATTTAAATTAAATTACTAGACTATTGTGAATGGAATATTATAAATTTGATTTAAATAATTTAGTAATCATAAATAATTTTAGATAAAATTTTAATATTATTTTTTTCTCATAATTAATATTAGAAATAATAAAAATTAATTACAATAGTTCATCTTATAACACTATTTTTGAGTGATTAAACAATACTATAAGAGTTAATTTTTCACCAAAACTGATATAAATCATATCTAAAAGAAATATTTTTTATATTATGCAATAAAAAATATATTTTATTTGCATTAGAGTGAATATTTTATGATGATATATTTATCAATGTTAATTATTTTATGAAATTTACATGTATGTTTACACCCCCATTTTTAATAATACTCCACATATCCTATCATATTAACACATAAATTTATTATTGGATTGGAAAATCCATTCCCAAATTCATTCCTTACGTACCTCTGCATGACTAAGTGGCCCTAGTTTGATTATCAAAACCTCATATGAAGGATCATTTTTCTAACATAATGTGTTTCCCATAAAAAGAGGTGTCACTCATAACTGAGTGTTATTATAGTTATTTTTATTCAACCACCTTTAATACATTTTAATACAATATAATATAATAAAAGCAGCACCTCACAAAAACTGACATGTTATTATTTTAGTTTTCTAAACATCAATATAAAATTCGATAACCTAAACTCATTGGATTGGTTCTATAGTTATAAACTATATATATTTTAATTTGAAACCTAATATGGTGAATAAATTTTCTTCAATAAAATATGAAAAAATAAAGAATTAATATTAATTAACTTACATACCCGTAGAAATTTTAGATTTATTTTTTTGATAATCAATAAAAACTCATATATAATTGGATTAAAAAACAACTAGTTCGTAATGATAAATATTATCCCATGTTGTACACATATCTTATTTTTTCACTTAAAGTTATCAACCTCATCCTTGAAAAATAAATTATTGAAATAACTATTCAATCATCCTTTAATATAACCTTTCTAAAAGGAAACCTAAAAAGGGTGACCTCAAATGAAGATTATGGGTAAACATAAAAATTGGTAGTTGATTGTAATTAATGAGTATAAAATGAGAATAAGGGAAAGTTCACATAATCAAAGTGCATGAGAAAATCATTAAATAACTCATACCCATTAATACTGAGAAAATAAAATATCGAAGAATCAAAATGGAAAGAGTCCTTCAAATTAACACTAATGATCCATATGATTCCAATCATGATAATAAGAAAAATTATTAAATCATAATATTAAATTATAACTATTTTATATAACAGGGATCATCATATTCATAAATCCCTTTCAAAACACATTTAATTAAAATAATTATATAACTGATTTACAATAAAACAATCACCCAAAGCATTAAAGCTCTATATTGGGTAACCCATTCATTAAATTATAATTGTTTCACCTAGCGATATCTATGAAAACCCATTATATAAATTATAATTATCTCTCCTAAGGATATAATGGAACCACATCATATTAGCTATAATGGGATCACCTTGGGAAATCTGGATAACTCTCTCAAAAATGAATGAATGGGATCAACTAATGCTACCATGGTCACCTCATCATTAAATATTTGACTAGGAACCACAATATGAATAAAGAACATAGTTCTTTCATATAATCATAAAACACAAAAATACATCATTATTCTTTTCATAACACAGATAATAATTATAAGATAAACAATTTCCTTAACAATGTAAAGACCCAGAAATTTCAAAAAAAAAATTTCTTAATTTCCTTTGGAATTTTACAAGAACACAGTTTCTGACGGCACTTGATTCCGAGGCCCGGAGTGCCCAGAATCAACTTCCGAAGTTTCGCTCGGGTACGTTCAGTGAACGAGCGAGCGGGAATTTCTATCTTTTGAATCAGTGATCGGAATTGAAATCTGATAGCACCGATAAACTCGCAACGCCGGTAATTGCTTAAGGGGACCTTTACCACAGTTGTGTTTTAAGTGGGTTGAGTTTTTGTTTTTGGGGTTTTAATTTAAAATAAATAAAATTGTTTGTACAATTTTATTTTATGTCTTGGGAGTTATTCTCTCCCATGGGATGTTGTTGGGGGAGCCCATGACCAACCAACTTCCCATGAGTGGATACTTGAAAGGTGGGGCCCACATGAGCCCCAACCTTTCACATCCCTATAACTATCCTTTAACCCCCCCATTTAATATCCCTTTAACTTTTGAACTTCTCCCCCTCTTAAGTACATGCCAACACTTTTTAATTAATGAGTTCAACATCTTAAATAATTAAGTTATTTGAATTTTGGAATTTGAAAAGCTTGGCATGTGTTAATAAAATAATGGGAGAGATTATTTTATTAGGTTTCTTGGTTAAGAGAGGATATTGAGAGAGGAATCTCTTAGTTTTGAAGAACTACATCACCATCGTTGAAGAACGTCGAGACTTCGACGAAGAATGTGACGAACACCGACCCTCCGACGGAGAACGCGGAGGCACCAACGACGTTCCTTCTCTTTTTATTTCTCCGCGTCAAGGGAGGATGCATCACCGTGGGGAACGTCGCCATTGACGACGACGCTCACACCAATGACGAGTACCCTTCTTCCTTTCCGACGCATGAGCATAAAAATTGGGAGTGTGTGACGAACACGACAATCGAGGAATCGATATCCGCCCTTTTTCCGAGATCGTCAACGAACGAAAATTACGAGGTAGGGTTTTATTTATTTAATTGTTCTGAATACCAAATTGAAGATGATCATAGATTAAAGCCTTTTGTTCCCGAATAACGTGAGGGGGTCGGACCGCACAAACACGGACGACCCTCCTCTTTTTTTTCTTCGTGTTGGTTTCTTGTGGTTGGTACGAGAAAGCGTGGTGTCGTCGCACCACATGGTTTAATGCGGAAGATTTGCGATGTGCCGTTGCGCCGCGCCGTGGAAAGGAATTCAAGGACGTGACACCGTCGCGCCGCGTCGAAGGAAAGCGAAGGCACCACGGTCGGAGTCAGGCCGCAGTGAAGGGGCGTAGCGCCATCAGGTCGCGCTGGAAAACTACAAAGACGCCGCTATTCATTTTGGCATGCGGATTGACGACCGATGATGAAACTGTACCGAAATGGAGATTGAAGGCCGCTGCAGGGAATTTCTCGACCCGAGGAGAGCATTGGCGTAGGCGGAAGTCAAAACGGACCAACGGTGCGCGACCGGTGGTCCGCAGAGCTCGACGGCGGCGCACCACCCCGGTGCGGCGGCGCCGGCTACCGGCGGCGGTGGCGCGCCGCCGGAGAAACCAGCCGCGGCAGTGCCGCGGCGGCCTTCAAGGCGGCCGGAAAAGCCGGCCGCGGTGGTTAGGGCGGGACCCCTTCTGGGTCCTGCATGTCTGAAGAACAGCCGGCCAAACGTCGGCCGTTACCCTGAAGACCCGGGAGTTGAACCCCCGGTTGGCTGTAGCGCCCCCCCCCTCCCACGTGGGGGGGCGTTGTTTTCATAAACGCGGAGGGGGGGGGGGGGGGTTGTGCCCCCCCGTTTCCCTCGACCCGCGGCTCGGCCAAACGGCCGAGCTGAGCTGGTGCCGGGCCGGGTCGGGTCGAACCGGTTCGGGCCGACCCAGGGGGGGTCTCGGGCCGGGTCGGTCCGGGCCCGAAACCCCCGTTTTCGGGCCACTTTTGGTCAAACGCCTGTAACATGAGCTACGAGCATCCAAACGGCTCTCCGTCAGTAGCAACACGATCCTTGGATCGAGACGGTCGTTTTGGTATATCTCACTAAAAGTTTCGGAGAACTTTCTGTTCGGCCGGGTTGGTTCGTGCACGAAACCAACCGGGCCCTCGGAGCGGAAACGCTCGTAACTTGAGCTCCGGACGTCCGATTGACGTGCCTTAAACTTTGATGTATTCCTCTAAGGGAGACAGATATTTTGGCTTACTCCGCTCGAGGTTTGGATGTCGTTGGAGTGCGGTCGGGTTGGTTCGCTCACGAAACCAACCGGGCCCTTGAAACGAAAAAGCCAATAACTCACAGACCGGGCGTCTGATTGGCGCACCGTCTGTCTCGTTGTTTTCCTCTTGTTGAGATGGAACTTTTGGCATCCTTCGCCCGAGTTATGGATGCAGTTGAGATATGGCTGGGTTGGATTGTACCCGAAATCCAACCGGGCCCCAGGAACGGAAAAGCTGATACCTTTCTGACAGAACGTCCGTTTGACGAACCGTCAGCGGTGTTGGTGATCTTGTTGAGAACAGTCCCTATGAGTATACCCTATGAGTATTCAGGGTATAGTTGAGTTACAACCGGATTGGTTCGCACACGAAACCAACCAGGCCCCTGGGTCGAAAAGGTTAGCAACTCACAGACCGGGCGTCCGATTGACGCGCCGTCTATTGCGTTGATACCCCTATGACGAGGAGGTCCTTTAAGATACTTCTTCATAGGACATTGAGATACTTGGAGTATCGACTTGTAGCTTGTGGAGCGGACCCTCCCAGAGACGAGCGTACGGAGTACGGAGATCGTGTAGCCGGCATAGACATGAAGACTGCTTGTCCGATTCGATCCGGAGTGACTTACGTAGCCCAGTGGGGAGCACTACATTGTGAGGTGGCAGACCCATAGAGGAGGATAACTACTATGTGAGGTGGTATACCCACGATACTCGACAGGAGGAGTACCTCTGTTGGCTATGAGGGGGGAGCACTACTGTGGTGGGTGGCAGACCCCTACGGGAAGCACTACTGTGTGAGGTGGTTGGCCAGCGGTACTCGACATGAGGAGTACCTCAGCAGTCTTAGGTTAGTGAGCAGTTCATCAGAGTCGTGACAGGACCACTGTACACTCCAGAGACGGAGCTCTTCAGCAGTTATGGTTTCGATGATGAAAATCCTGGTTGAGCTGAGACTTTTGACCTTTGTGTTTCCTCATGATTGAGATGGATTACTTGATAACTTAGGTATATGTATGGGCATATACTTGGGTAGTGGTTATCCGTTGATTTCACAATCCTTGTGTTTCCTAATGATTGTGATGGGTTACTTGATTACTTAGATATATGTATGGGCATATACCTAAGTAGAGGTTATCAGTTGAGATCTTCTTTGTGGTTATCCTTGTTGATTTTAGTGAGACCTTGAGGGTCTCGGGGTCCCTACTGAGTATCGTTATACTCACCCCTACACGGGCTATGCCCGAACCTCGTTGTGTTGGTTTCAGACGACGGGCAGTGCTGACAGAGGCCGAGTGTTCGAGGACTGGACGGTACTCGTAGGTGGACTACACGACGAGTCAGTACCCAGAGGTGGGCTACACGACGTGACGACTCACAGAGGAGGTTGACGGACGAGAGTGTGGAGGAGGATATATGTACCTACCCTTCAGGTAGGATCTATGGTGGACGACCAGGAGTTGCGCTGTCTGTACCTACCCTTTAGGTACGATCCGAGGAGGACGACCCAACAGTTGCTTCCTTCTTCCAGCTGTTTGTCTTTTTGCTGTTGTACCTTGTTTAGTTGTAGTCGTACTTTCTTTTGGGTTGGTATTCTGGCCCATTTACTTTTCAGTATTTCTTTTGTACTTAGTGTTTTGCTTCCACTTGTACTCTGCGGTGATTTTTTTCATTTATAAAGGCAATGCCTTCCCAGTTATCAGGATTTTACGCCATTGGTGCTAGTTGCCAGCCACTGGCCTATGGAAGGCGGGCTTGGGCAGTGACGACATGGGCCCCGAGGACGGGTCGTGACAAATTGGTATCAGAGGAGTCGGTTCTACTGCAGAACTTATAACACTGATATTTTCTTTCTGTGAAGCAATAATGTTAAGGGTACCAAGTGTGGTCTTCAGTTCATGGAGTCCAATGTTGGTGCGGGCGACTGACGTATCCATACACCAGGAACCTGACAACTGATTTCCGACTTTGGGCACAAAAACACTGATTGCGTGTGTGTTTTAAAAGGTTTTCCCTTAAAACAGCTCAAACCAGGTCATCTCACCAGGTATAATCGTTTGACCGTGTTACGTTGTTTCTATTAGGATGCCTTTTCTCAAACGACCAGCTAGAGCCCCGAGAGTGGTTCGTACTGACAGCTAGCCGAGCGATGTGGCCTCAGTATAGGGCCCTTTTCAGTTGAGTCACCAGCGGAGGAACCAAAGGTACTACTACCTGTTGGGCCACCAATGCCACCGGTCCCAGAAGCAGAGGGTAAACGTCTCTTGAGCGCACTGCACGAGTTCTAGCGCTAGAGGCCACCCAGGTTCCAGGGAGGGACGGACCCGCAGGTGGCTAAGGATTGGCTGGAGGCTGTGGTGAGAGTCTTCAGGCTAGTGGGGATGCCGACAGACTTCATGGTGATCTTTGCTTCCAGTGTCCTTCAGGCAGCAGCAGGTAGGTGGTGGAGCCACTTGTTTCAGTTTTACGACGAGATGAACATCGCATGGGAAGCCTTCGAGACCTTCTTCAGGGTGGAGTTTGTACTAGTAGCTCTACACCCCAAGCATGTACAAGAGCTTATGCCTTTTCCGTGTGTTTTTCGATGAGTAGTCAAGTCATTTGTGGGCAATAGACAGATGATGCAGAGGTCCAGGTCATCCAAGAGCGGATGAAGACTGCACAGTGCAGTTAGAAACAGAAAATGCGTGCTAGTCATTGAGACTCGGGCGTGTTAAAGAAGAGGAAGCTTAAAGAAGAGATGATTCTACGAATCAGAAGACGTGGAGGTAGAGCTAGGAGAGTAGCATGAGGTGGTGTACATTCTAACATGGTACAACCACCCGCCTTAGTTTTTCCCACCAGGCTCAGGGAGCTGGAGGGCAGAGGAAGAGTGTGGCTGCATGCGGTCAAGGAGTGTGACCCAAGGGCTCTAGAAATGATTCAAGGGATAGTCTATGTCAACTACTAGCTTCTGTAGTAACGAACATCGATATGAATCATTCCTTGCTTTCACAAATCTTGTTCCAGACCTAGTGTTTCCGGTAAGCCATGGACTTGACCCTCATGTCTGGAGATACCTTTGGAGGAGACTCGATAATCACACTTACGCCGATGGTGTGGTCAGACCCTAGAGGCGAGAGTTTTAGTTGGAATCTCTTGGTGGAAGCGTCGAGGCCTTACGACATTAGTTTGAGTACGGAATGGGAAATAACTGTTCATACTCAAATTAACGGTTTTAGGAAAACGTCGGGATGGGTTTTCCTTGGTCGGCGAAAAGGAAACCCCAGGCAGCACAGGATAAACTCTTTCACAGGAGGGTGCGATTGATCACTCATGATTCAGTCAACCTTACCCTCGTAGAGGAAGTCGTTTAGAGTTTCATTTCTAACAGAAAATAGAGACCTCTGGAGTTCGAGGATGACGATCACATCCTTATACGGGTCTCACCTCGAAGAGGTTTACGGAGATGTGGCCAAGTCCGCAAGTTGTCTCCGAGGTTCAGCAGACCTTCTTAGGTCCTCATCTGGGTAGGCGGGGTGGTTTACCGCTTGACCCATTCACCGCAGTTGCACCAGGTGCATGACGACTTCCACTTATCTCAACTGAGGAGATACGTGATCGACCCTTCGCATATCATCGACCAAGAGGGGTTGGACGATGTCGATGATTTGTTTTTAACGGAGGTTCCAGTGGGGATCGAGGATCGAAAGGAGTAGATCCTACAAGGACGATCGATTCCTCGGGTGCACTTCTCTGGCAGTACAAAAACCTCCAAATAAGCACATGGGAGCGGAAGGCTCAGATGCGTGCTCTGTACTGCTTTTGTGAACCTAGTTTGTGTTGAAGCTTTACGGGGACGTAAAGCCCTGAGGTGGGAGTAATGTAAAGACCCGGAAATTTCAAGGAAATTTTTTTTCTTAATTTTCTTTGGAATTTTACAAGAACGAAGTTTCTGACGGCACTTGATTACAAGGCCCGGAGTGCTCGGAATCAACTTCCGAAGTTTGGCTCGGGTGTGTTCAGTGAACGAGAAAGCGGGAATTTCTATCTTTTGAACCGGTGCTCGGAATTGAAATTTGATGGCACCGATGAACTCGCAACGCCGGTAATTTTTTAAGGGGACCTTTAACACAGTTGCGTTTTAAGCGGGTTGAGTTTTTGTTTTTGGGGTTTTAGTTTAAAATAAATAAAATTGTGTGAACAATTTTATTTTATGTCTTGGTAGATATTCTCTCCCATGGGAAGTTGTTGGTGGAGCCCATGACCAACCAACTTCCCATGACTGGATACTTGAAAGGTGGGGAACACACGAGCCCCAACCTTTCACATCCCTATAACTCTCCTTTGACCCCCCATTTAATCTCCATTTAACTCTTGAACTTCTCACCCTCTTAAGTACATGCCAACACTTTTTAATTAATGAGTTCAACTTCTTAATTAATTATGTTATTTGAATTTTGGAATTTGAAAAGCTGGGATGTGTTAATAAAATAATGGGAGAGATTATTTTATTAGGTTTCTTGGTTAAGAGAGGATATTGAGAGAGGAATCTCTTAGTTTTGAAGAACTTCATCACCATCGTTGAAGAACATTGATACTTCGATGAAGAATGTGATGAACACCGACCCTCCGACGGAGAACGTGGAGGCACCAACGACGTGCCTTCTCTTCTTCTTTCTCCGCGTCAAGGGGGGAGGCATCACCGCGGGGAACGTCGCCATCGACGACGACGCTCACTCCAACAATGAGTACCCTTCTTCCTTTCTGACGCATGATCATGAAAATTGGTAGTGTGTGACGAACACGTCAATCGAGGAATCGATATCCGCCCTTTTTCAGAGATCGTCAACGAAAGACAATTACGAGGTAGGGTTTTATTTATTTAATTGTTCGTGAATACCAACATGAAGATGATCATGGATTAAAACCTTTTGTTTCCGAATAACGCGAGGGGGTCGGACCGCAAAAACATGGCCGACCCTCCTCTTTTTTTTCTTCGTGTTGGTTTCTTGTGGTTGGTACGAGAAAGCGAGGTGCCGTCGGGTCGCGCTGGAAAACTACAAAGACGTCGCTTTTCGTTTTGGCATGCGGATTGACGTCCGATGATGAAACTCTAGCGCATTGGCGATTGAAGGCCGCTGCAGTGAAGTTCTCGACCCGAGGAGAGCATTGGCGTAGGCGGCAGTCAAAACAGACCACCGGTGCACGACCGGTGGTCCACAGAGCATGACGGCGGCACACCACCCCGACACGGCGGCGCCGGCGACTGGCGGCGGTGGCGCGCCGCCGGAGAAACCAGCCGCGGTAGTGCCGCAGCGGCCTTCAAGGCGGCCGTCAAAGCCAGCCGCCGTGGTCAGGGCGGGACCCCTTCTGGGTCCCGCGTGTTTGAAGAACGGCCAGGCATACGCCGGCCGTTACCATGAAGACACGGGGGTTGAACCCCCGTTTGGCTGGAGCGCCCCCCCACCCCCCCCCCCCCACGTGGGGGGCCGTTGTTTTCATAAACGCGGAGGGGGGGCTGTGCCCCCCCTGTTTCCCTCGACCCGCAGCTCGGCCAAACGGCCGAGCTGAGCTGGCGCCGGGCCGGGTCGACCCAGACACGGGCCGACCCAGGGGGGGTCTCGGGCCGGGTCGGTCCGGGCCCGAAACCCCCATTTTCGGGCCACTTTCGGTCAAATGCCCATAACATGAGCTACGGGACTCCAAAAGACTCGCCGTCAGCGGCAACGCGATCCTTGGATCGAGACGGTCCATTCGGTATATCTCACTCAAGGTTTTGGAGAACTTGGGGTTCGGCCGGGTTGGTTCGTGCACGAAACCAACCGGGCCCTCGGAGCGGAAACGCTCGTAACTTGAGCTCCGGACGTCCGATTGACGTGCCATCAACTTTGATGGATTCCTCTTAGGGAGACATATCTTTTGGCTTACTCCGCTCGAGGTTTGGATGCCGTCGGAGTGCGGTCGGGTTGGTTCGCTCGCGAAACCAACCGGGCCCCTGGAACGAAAAAGCCAATTACTCACAGGTCGGGCGTCTGATTGATGCACCGTATGTCTCGTTGTTTTCCTCTTGTTGAGACGGAACTTTTGGCATGCTTCTCCCAAGTTTTGGTTGCAGTTGAGATACGGGCGGGTTGGATTGTACCCGAAATCCAACCGGGCCCCTAGAACGGAAAAACTGATACCTTTCTGACAGAATGTCCGTTTGACGAACCGTCAGCGGCGTTGGTGATCTCGTTGAGAACGGTCTCTATGAGTATACCCTATGTGTGTTCGGGGTATTGTTGAGTTACGGCCAGATTGGTTCGCACACGAAACCAACTGGGCCCCTGGGACAAAAAGGCTAGCAACTCACCGACCGGGCGTCCGATTGATGTGCCGTCTGTTGCCTTGACACCCATATGACGATGCGGTACTTTGAGATACTTCTTAGTGGGACTTTGAGATACTTGGACTATCGACTTGTAGCTCATGGAGCGGACCCTCCCAGAGACGAGCGTATGGAGTACGGAGACCGTGTAGCCGGCAGAGACCTGAAGACTGCTTGTCCGATTCGATTCGGAGTGACTTATGTAGCCCAGTAGGGAGCACTACATTGTGAGGTGGCAGACCCATAGCGGAGGACCACTACTATGTGAGGTGGGAGACCCACGGTACTCGATAGAAGGAGTACCTCTGTAAGTTATGAGGGGGGAGCACTATTGTGTTGGGTGGCAGACCCCGGCGGGAAGCACTACTGTGTGAGGTGGCAGGCCCACGGTACTCGACAGGAGGAGTACCTCAGGAGTCTTAGGTTAGTGAGCAGTACCTCAGAGTCGTGACAGGACCACGGTACACTCCAGATACGGAGCTCTTCAGTAGTCACGGTTTCAATAATGAAAATCCTGGTTTAGTTGAGGCTTTTGACCTTTGTGTTTCCTCATGATTGAGATGGGTTACTTGATAACTTTGGTATATGTATGGGAATATACCAGGGTAGTGTTTATCCGTTGATTTCACAATCCTTGTGTTTCCTCATGATTTAGATGGGTTACTTGATAACATAGATATATGTATGGCCATATACTTAAGTAGAGGTTATCTGTTGAGATCTTATTTGTGGATATCCTTGTTGGTTTTAGTGAGACCTTGAGGGTCTCGGGGTCCCTACTGAGTATCGTTATACTCACCCCTACATGGGCTATGCACGCACCTCGTTGTGTTGGTTGCAGACGACGGGCAGTGCTGACGGAGCCCGAGTGTTCGAGGACTGGACGGTACCCGGAGGTGGACTACACGACGAGTCGGTACCCGGAGGTGGACTACACGACGTGAGGACTCATAGAGGAGGTTGATGGACGAGAGTGTGGAGGAGGCTATCTGTACCTACCCTTCAGGTAGGATCCGTGGTGGACGACCAGGAGCTGCGCTATCTGTACCTACCCTTCAGGTAGGATCCGAGGAGGACGACCCATGAGCTTCTTCCTTCTTCCAGCTGTTTGTCTTTTTGCTATTGTACCTTGTTCAGTTGTAGTCGTACTTTCATTTGGGTTTGTATTCTGGCCCATTTACTTTTCAGCATTTCTTTTGTACTGAGTGTATTGCTTTCGCTTGTACTCTGTGGTTCTTGTTTTCTTTTATAAAGGCAATGCCTTCCCAGTTATCGGGATTTTATGCCTTTGGTGCTAGTCGCAAGCCCCTGGCCTATGGAAGGCGAGCTTGGGGTAGTCACGGCACGGGCCCCGAGGACGGGTCGTGACAAACAATCTCATGGATACATTATTAATCAATGGAAAAGAAATCGGTTCCATATCAATCTCTTTGAAACAATCTAAAAAATAAAGAGAAATAATGTTTGTGGAATCAAAAAAAGATATCCCCATTTTGGTATAGTTAAAAATAAAGGTTAATATTTTGATGAATGGAAATAAAATTAAAATATATTTTAGAATATTATTAACGGAACAACCATTTTAATTTTGAAAATATCTTTTTAAAACATAATCCATTATAGAAAATCATTTTTTGACCATATTTTTTAAGAACCATGAATTTATATAATTTTAATAATATATTTTCATCAAAGATAAAATTTTAAACTATAAACAGAATCATTGTATACATGATATTCTTGTTACTGGTTAATTCCTTACAATCCATAAAGAAAATTATATTTTTATTCAAAAAATTACATATCATTTCCTTGATTAGTAAGAGACTGGTTGATTCAATGGAAAAAAATTTAAAAAATGCGTAATTTTTTAATAAATCATTTTTAAATGGAAAAATATATTTGTAAAAATATGTCTCGAAAAAAATTTATAAAAAAATACATTTCTGACTGTAGTAATAAATGAAGATGGATATTTTATTAAACAATTACTCAATAATTTTAAGTACCATAGAATGGGAAAATTTTAATATTACTACAAAATATTATTATATACCTGAGTATAATAATATTATCGATACTTACTATGAAATAGGTCAAAATAAATCATTATAGGAACCATAATCATATCCAATCCTGATAAAATATTATAATATGACATAAGATTTGTACCACATTGATATTATTGAATTATTATAACTAGGAAAGATTTTCTTGTAATGGATTTTTAAATAAATATAATTTTTATATTAATCATTATAGAAAAAAGTCATCAATTTTACATACACCACATTGAATGAATAGGTGGGTAATATGTCATGTGTCTCATATAAGTATAAAAATGTGAGACACTAATCTGTTACAGCTTTGGTAACATGATAATTATACACCCCATAAATGGGATTCCCAATATTTAATTTTTAAATCCCCATAAATTATTGGAGAATAATAATAAAATACATTAATGTGTATTATATAAACTAAAATATTGATATAAGTTGTGAACATGGAATATATCTGAAAAAAATAAGATTTCAGTGAGAAACCCATTACCTTGTGTCTGAATTGTAAAATCTGAACTTTTATATCCGAATAATAATTATATTTTTATAAATTAACTTCATTGGAAAACATTTAACTTTTATTAATAAATTTATTTCAATTATTATCAAGCTATATAAAATTAATTATAAACTATGTTAACATTATATTTTATGACTATATTCATCTGATATGCCAAAAATGATTTTGGATGCATGAATATGGTCAATGATGTCATTATGAAAATATATATAGAATAATTTTATAACAATAATTACCATATTTAGACATAAATTATAAATTTGAAACCAAATAGGTTATATTTTTATTATAAAATAAATAACATTAGAATTATAGTGATGGTTGGTTGTATCTATGCTTTTGAAATGTTTCCATTTTCAATGAGAATTTTATGAAGAAGGTAAGTAAATTTTTTTAAATAAATAATGATAATAATATAAAAAATTTGAAATTATTTATTTATATATACTTATATATATTATTTCATTGATTTAGTGGGTAAAAATTAAATCACATCGCTAAGAGGATGCAGTAGTTCATACATCTATAATAGATGTTATCATTCATTAGTGATTGAAAAGGTAAAAATTATATTTTAAATATTATTGATGATTAATATGTAATTAAAATAATATATATGAAATTTATATCACATATATTTTTCATGAGAACCCTTATTACCTTCCATGTATTGCGTAAGTTTAAAATAAATAAAATTACATCACAAGGTGGTAGCCAAACGTATGCATGATAGATGTTATCATATCCCTTAAGAAATGAAAATTAAATGGAATTATATGATATAATAACTCCAGATGTATAATGTTTTTATAAATATCATATGTTTAATTTATATTTGACATATTAACTATCTATGTGAGGTGGTAATGGAAAAAAGATTGATATTATTTCGCAAGTTGGTAGTCCACCGTACGAATGAATAATTATTCAATGTCCAATTTAAATGTTGTCATTATTGTGGTAGGTCATACTATTAACATGAAAGAATTAATATATATATATAATATACTATTTACATTAAACCATAATTGTAGATGATTTAATTAAGGAGGTGGATAAATTAATTAATGGAAAATGTAAATTGAAGAACGTAAACTCTTCTTGGGATATCCCCCTTAGGTTTCCATAAAAGGATTTATTAGATATCATTCTACCAAAATTAATGTATCTATGATGAGATTAAGGACGTTTATAATTTATTTATTTTTTGTTTGGTTTACAAAAAAAATATTGAGAGTTGTGGAGATGTTATGGTAGTGATTCCCTTTTATAGGATAGGAGGAGTGACATTTTTGTAAATACCCAAAATTATGCGCCTTTTGGAGGTAAATTTCTCCTCCCGAGGCTCCAAGATAGATAATTAATTGTACATAGGGATTATATGGTCGGGAAAAACTGCCCCTACACAATGAAACAAATGTCTATAATATTTTTTTCCATAACACCTAAGATACTTTGATTTTTTCATTTTGGATTTTCAATATAGAAACTAGTTTTCAAACATTCGTAATTGCTCGATTAAGATTATATTAAAGTGATTCATATTAGATAATTAGTGCCCCATTCCTTTATGTATCTTATTTAATTTATCAAAAAAAATCCAATGTGTATATAAAATTAATTTGGACAAAATTATATATAATGTGCTAAAACATTGTCTTAATCATTTCAATGATAACATAGTGTTTACAAATTAAATGTCAATATTGCAATTATAAAATCATAATTGGTCCTTTAATAAAAAAAATTTATATTTTATTAATATTTAAAAATAATTTGGGATATGTTTTTACATTTATTTGTTTTAAATCATTTACTAAAATATGATTTATTATAGAATAGAATTAATGTCCTTTGGACATTATTTATTTAATTTTAATTCTAAAAAATAAAAATAAATATGGAATTATAACATATTATTCTCACTCATTTGTACCAAGATATATTTATTTAAAAAATAAATAGAATAGAATGATTCATTCAATTTTCATAACTGTTAATATATTTAGTATCATTTATTTTAGATAACATTAACTAAATAATTACTATATTCAGGTTTCCAATGTATCTAAATTTTATAATTAAACGCTATAAAATTAATTGAAATTTGCAAGATATAATAAAATTATTTCTTTTTCATACTAATAGTTATAATCAATTTGATATTGTTTTTATTCTTTTAACAAATCATTATTGAAATAAAATTGAAATATGTTTCATTTAATATTTGTCATTATATAATATATTATATAGGTGACATTCCTAGAAAAGTGTCCTAAAATATAGTGAAAATAGATCATATGTTCTTAATGAACATTTACTATTAGGTATTATATTAATTAATTAAAATAGAGAAACATTATTCATTTTAGAATTGTTTATAGAAAATCCAATTTTAAACAAAAAAACATCATTATAAAAACCAATATAATGCTTATTAAATATAAATTTCTTGATTGAAAATAAAAAAGTAAATAATTTGTTATTATAAAACATAATTATAAAATATTTTCAATTTTTTAATTATTAATTCATTCAAAATAAGAAACAATAATAAAATTTTATTATTATTTACTATTCATACAGAAAACAAAATTTTCTAAAAAGTACAAAAGAATCATTGAAATTATATTTTGGATATTTCTATTGAAAAATTGAAGTTAATTTAATAAAATAAATTTTCAAAATGTCCCAAAAATATATTATAATATTTTTTCATTAAAAAAACAAAAATCATTTTCTACGAAAAAATACTTTAAAGAAAAAAACTACTCTACAAAAACAAGATTGATAATTTAATAAATAAATATCGATAGTTTTTATTTTTAAAGCATATATATATTTATATATATATTAATTAACATTTGATAAAGTAGTTAAAATTAATCATACCAACTAATTTAATTTCTTGTTTATTACATATATGCATATCAGAATTCATTGATGTTCAGTGTTCCAGATTTAATGTTATATCAAACATACAAATATAGATATTTTATGTAATAAATGAAAATTTGAGTGTTGAATGTAATACAATTTTAACAAATTTTTTTGTGTAATCCAATATAAAATCTATATTGTGTGTCCTTTACTCTGGAAATTATAATTTTACTTATTTATAACATCAGGGTGTAACATCCTACCATTTTAATAAGATGCATCATAACAATTTTATCTTTATCTCAAAAATAAATTGTCTCAAATTTTAAAATGCCTTTTTCTCTAAAACTTCTTCATAAAAAAGGTTTGAAATAATATGCACTTAATAATAGAGAATTGGAAGTAAAATTTCACTTGAAATGCCACTTAACTAGGTTTCCAAATAAAAGAACATTGTTGGGAATGGAGGAAGGGTGTAACTTAGTACGTAGATTTATTGAGGCCATTGATCAAAATATTTTTGAATAATTATGAGAATGTTTAGGGCCTCAAAAAATTAATTTTTACGATTTAAATTACGATTAGTTCATTCTAATTAAAGATATAAGGTTAAAATTTTCATTCAAGATAATTATCCTTGAGTTGAGGAAATATATTGACATATTGAATATAATAATGATGAAATATACTTACTAGATGTGTATAATTTCATTCATTTACCAATTTCCACAACAATTTCATATTTTCTCTATTTATATATATTTAGTATGAATATTCAAGCCGGAAGAAAAAAATTAAGCATACATAACTATAAAATGTACAACAAGTTATTCCCCAAGTCTTTAAACATTTATCAAAAACAAAATAGTTAAAAAATGGATTGATATTTCCAAAATGGATTATAACACCACAAATTAACTTCAACATTTCAACATTAATAACCAATAATCAAATCAAGTAATTAAATAAATTATTATCCTTAAAATTATTCAATCAATTCCATACCACATTTGAAATCTAAAAATTTTAAGGATTTGATCATATATTCTTCAATAATATATCAATAGTTATTCCTTAAATAGATTTCCATTTTTCATAAAAATTTCCATAATATTTAACTAAAAAATTATACTAACTAGAATATTGTGTTTTCCTGTGGTTGGCAAGAAACCCTTCTCTTCTATCAGTCATTTTTTCATGTCATTATATGATGCGTGACGCTATGGATTTTAAAACAACATAAACATTGTTCCATTCATAAACATAAAAATAATCCATCTTTAACTAGTTCTTTTTTTTGATCCTTGTGGTTATAAATACCTCAACCCTATAAAAATGATCAAAAATAGTATTAATCAGATTAATAAATCATTTCTCAGAACCTTTTTAAGGTGTCAAATACATTAAAATTATGATCATCCATATTCATATAGACCTATTACTATGTCCATAATTATAAAGATAAACTCACATGAAAACATCATCATATCTAATGTACAAAGACATGGAAATTCCGTAGAAATTTTTTTCTTAAATTCTTTGGAATTTTACGTGTAACACCCCGAGATTTTATGAGAATTATTATTTTTAATTTTATTGATGTACTTTTTTAATGCTACACCAGGATTATATTGTGCTATAATAAACACCATATTATATTGTAGTATACGCAACACAATTCTTCTCTTAAATTAAACGCAATAGAAACATTCTTCGATAGCTTGCATTGTACGCAATTCCGAGTTTCACTAAACTACGATATGTTATTAAAATATTTTATAAAAGTTCCGTAATGAATATTAATACCAACATTTTGAAATATTTTAATTATTATCTCTCAAAATGAAATTAATTTTTTTATTTGGAATATCGAAATTAGTCTAGGGTGAATTTTTGATTTTTTTCTGCAAACATTCAATTTTTGATAACTAGTGAAAAACACTGAGTTATAGCTTAAAACCGAATATATATTTAAATAAATTTTTATTTTATTTAAATTTATTTTATGTCAAAATAGACAAATAATACCTATATAAGTTCAATGTAATTCATTAGAGTCAATTTATAAAAATTTTAGATATATAAATATTTTATAGAACATTTCACCGTTTTTCCCCACCTATTAGAAGAATTTGGAAATTTACATAAAATTTTTTTTACCGCTTCTGCAAGTTATATTTTGAAAATTCGAGATACATAGTTGATATCATGGAGTAAAATTCGGTTTAATAAGATAAAAATAATTTTTGGTGAAAGGTATCTTTTAACTTTTATTTACCATGGTTAAAAAAATAGGGTAATTAAGGGTAACAATTATATTATTGTTTCCCTAACACTTGTCTTAATTATATTGGATAAGTATAACTAATCAAAAAACAACCTTATTAATAACATATGAACCTATTTCGTCCACTTGTATTATATTAGAACACTTATAATTATTTTATTTAAAGAAAAGTTAAAATAGTTAAAATTAATGTTTAATAACTAATAAATTTTTAATATAGGTTTATAAATAAGTTAAATTAGACTATAAATATTAATCAAAATTATAAACATATTTCCTATATAATGGAATTTTATTTATATTTTTTGGACATTAAATAATTAAATTTATTTATTACACAATGATGATTCACTAATTACCTTATTAAGGAAATTGTAACATAATTGATACTATAAACACCAAAATAAATGTAATTCCAAAAGTTTCATGAAATAAATTAATTTTCTATATTTATATAACATATTAGGATGATGAAGTCATTAGTAAATAATAATGAATGATATTACAAAATAATGATAATGAATTTATTTACATTTATTTTGGTGTTTATAATTATAATGTTTATATAATAAATAATAATGAAAGATATTACAATATAATGATAATGAATTTATTTACATATATTTTTCATTTACTTAATTCCATTCAATTCATTAAGGAAATGATAACAGCGTTCATGCGTATGTACGACCTACCGTCTCCATGAACGGTGTATTTCATTCTATTTATCGATATATCATATATGTTTATATGATGAATGTATATTATATATAAACCATGTTTTAAATTCTGGAATTAAGTAAATCAGGGTATAAGTAAAAAACAACAAGTCGAAACACGTATGATAAATGAAACAATTTTTCCCAAAACGCCGCTTTTAATGGATTTTACAAAAGAACAGGTAATATAAAGTCATTAGTGAATCAAAAATGATATCATAAATATTATTATAGTTATGTTACATGTAAATAATATGATTAAATACACTATATAGGATTCTTGGACACATACGGATGAAATTAAACATAATGTAAGGGATAACTACTCCAATATCATTCTTATCCGAGATTGTTTATTCGTAAGTATTTACTGGGGTTATATTTATCATTCATGTCCATGATTTCTCAAAATGTTTTCATAATATTTCTATTATTCATACATGTATGTTTAAAGTAATTTTTACCCCTTTTGACTTTTACTATGATGAATGGATGAAATCTTTCTTTTGTTTACCATACGATGTACTTTTTGACTTTTCCTACAAAAGTATGAGGAGAATGTTTTTTAACTTATACCGCATGAACGGATGTTTACGGTTTCTTAACACATATTTTCTATGAAGATTCCTTTATAATATTTCATGATTATTTTCAGAAAAATAATTTTCTTTTAAAATTGAATGTCATTTTGTGAAAAAAAATGATTTTGAAGAAGAAAGGATATTTTCCTCAAGAATTCATTTCAAGTGTTTTATCAAAACTATTTTCCATCAATGATGACAATATTTAATATGGTTATGTTTCATGAATAATGTCTCTATTATTTACATGGTTTGATTTTTCTTATATTGAAATGATATCCATTTGTTTTTTTGGATTATGTTTTAATTAGAGGATGCTTATGAAACCCATTTTATTCTTTGGGATATGATGAATGATTAATGTTTATTTTGTGAACATGTGTGAATGATTTCATTATTATATGGGTAGGACCTATATATCTCTTCAATTCATTGGGTATAGATTTATATCTCATGAGATAGATATGGCTATAATGGAATGTAAATCTGGTATAGTAATACATGGTTGTAACGGCAGGTAAACCTAATTCAGTAATGGACTTTGTCCACTATAATGGACTTGGCAACAATTCCATGTCTACTATGGAAATCATATTATGTGATTAATGGTTTTCCACAATTACATGATATATTCCCATGTTATTTTATCATGATTGATGTTCCATTACGATCTATGTCTTATGTACTACCGTGTTTAATGTCATTGCCCAAGATTTTGATGTTTAAACTTTATGATCATGTTTTTTATATTCAAATGTATATGGATTGTTTTATTTTCTCCAAGAATACCCTTACTGAGAATTTGAGCTCACCCTTTTTATTTTTTCTTTTCCCCAACATATAAATTATAGTTTTAGGTATGAAAACAATAAGGGGAAGATATTCATGGGAGATGTTGAAGATCATTCACCATGATTAGAAGATTATGTTCTGAGTTTTCAAAAAACTATACTAATAAGGTCATTGGGCATCTTTTTTTGTTATGTATTAATTATTCCAAAAAAGTAATTTAATGTCTATGTACATAAAACATTGTTTCTCTACAGTTGGAATCAGAGCGAAGGTTTAGTCAAGCTTTGGAAACTAGGAAGCGAAAACTTTAGTGAGATCCCTAGAGATATTTCTATGTTGTGTCTAGGGATGTCGATAAGGATAAGTATAAGTATAGGATATAGTCCTAGAATTATGGAAATAATCATATAATTAATACTAATATGTTATATATTGAAAGTACTCCACCTTGATTATGTAGTTTTTCTAGTACGAGTTTTTCCACTCAAACTATTCTTTTTGGGTTTTAATAAATGGAAGGAAAAAATGGGGATTCATGTTAATGGTGAATATTATGTAAAATGGAATGATATTATTGATGAAAAAGAAAATGAAATGGGATTTGGATGTCCAAACATCGTTATTATGCCTAATCAGTAATCTCATAATATGATCAATAATATTCACTTTGGTACGTTTCCTGACTCATCTAATAAGAGAAAGATGGAGTTTCATGATGATCATAGAGGAAAGAAATGTCAATTTCCCTCATGTAAATCATGTGGGAAGAGGAATCATGTAGAATTATTCAAAGGAACTGGAAGATGCTTTGGGTGTGGAAAAGAAGGAAACAAAGCTAGTAATTACAAAGGAAAAGATTCAATTTGCTCCATGGAGAAGGATAATTGTATTTCTAAGACATAAACAACAGTTAAATGTTTTAAATGTGGAATTTATGGGCATTATGCAAACCAATTCCATAATGGAAAGTCTCATGAAGAGAATAAGCATGGTCGTATGGGTGGTATTTATGTTGATGATGATTAAGAGTCTAAAAATGATATATGAGAAGAAAGAAGTTTTGAATCTTGGTCAGTGGTTTATGAAGTTAGTGGAATGATTGCATGTTTTTCAAGAATAATATATGGTACTATGGAATAATAAAACATCTAAGTATTGTTACGCTATTTGTTCCCTACAGTATCTGAATGTATATGTTGAATTGTACTGGTAATAATGAAAAGTGATTGAAATAATTTTGGAAAGAAGATGACATGCGCATAATGAAGGGATCAAGAGATAATGAAATTTTTGATAGTATTGTTGAACTCATTTAAGGACAATGTGATATCATGGTTTGAGTATATAGAAATTTTGGTAATTTGGTATGTGGAAAGAGTTGAATTATGATAGCATTCATGTTTTCACAAAGATTCTATGGTATTTCATTTTTCAAGAGAATGCATGATTAAGTTATTCACTTCTTTGAAATTTTACCAACACGATACATCTTATGATATATGGGGGATAAATGATGGTATTCACATGCTTAGTTGATGACATTTCTAGTAATCAGTGTCTTAATAATATGAACTTGGATAGGAGTATTTTGGATAAGACTAAAATTTGAAATGGATTATGGTGGAAATAAGATAATATTGTTTAAGGATAGAACGAATTTTTCTATATTATTTCTGGAATGTTATAATAGTAAATTTTTAGAAAAAGGACAACCTGCAGGACAGGAGACAACCTGTCACTTCGAACATGGTTGTGGGAATCGAACCCACAACTGAAGTGTGACCTGCCATTATCACCGACATATGGCCTATAGGATGTCCATGGTTATTAGAAACAAGTTTTATTTTATTAAGCGGTATGATAGGTGAATTATAAGTCCATTTTATGAATCATATATGATTAAACTTTCCATAGATGGACTTATGTATATTTTATAACTTTTTCTATCCTTTTTTTTTGAGACAGATGGAATGACACAACATTCATTCACATGATCTACTAACACTTCACGAATGACAAGTTCAACATCATTTCATAATGATATGAAGTGTAAATTGTTCATGGAACTACCAACAGTGAGATTGTAACAAAATAAAGTAAGTATTTCTTTTAATTCTAATTTTTCAACTTTTGGGAAATGATATTGAAAACCAAAAACGTTTTCCTTGTACCCTCATATCAGATGAATCATATGATACCTTATATCAACACAAATTTATGGCTTCGTGATTTTTTATTTATCATAGCCATGTTCTCTACCACTCTCTATCAGAACTTGTGAGTTATATTTCTCTTATGTATCCACATTTTCACATATATTCTCATATGTGGAAAACCCAGTGATGAGTTACTTTGGGTATCCGTTTTGTTTCTAATGTTCCTTTTTAAAATTATGTTTTAGTATTACCTTTTACAATGCGGTTTTATAAGAAAGAAAAAATCAAGTAGAAATACATTTATACCCCCGACGAATTTCGAGGGTGAAATTCATTTTAAGGGGGGTAGAATGCAATACCCTGAGATTTTTGAGATTTATTGTTTTTAATTTTTTTGATGTCTTTTGTTATACGCTATCGAAAGATTATCTTGCGCCATATGCAACATCGTATTATCTTGTAGTATAATAAAAACTATTATTGGATTTTATTACACACAATAGAAACCTTCCTCGATAGCTTGCGTTGTACATAATACCTAGTTTCACTAATCAACGATATGTAATTAAATTATTATATAAACTAGCCATTATGAATAGTAATACCCAATTTTTGAAATTTTATAAATTTTATATTTCAAAATGGACTTCATTTTTGGATGGGGAATATCGAAATTATCCTAGGGAGAATTGTTGGTATTTTATTAAAAACATTCAATTTTTGATGAATAGGGAAAAAAACTGAGTTATTTTTTAAAATCATGTTTTTATTTAAATATTTTTTTATTTTATTTTAATTAATTTTAGGTCAAAATAGACACATAATACCTATATATGTTCAATTTAATTCATTAGAGTCAATTCATAATAATTTTAGATATATAAAAAAATTATAGAACTTTTCAATGTCTTTTAACCACCTACTAGGAGAATTTTCAAATTTACATAAAAATTAATTTTACAGCTTCTGCGGGTTGAGTTTTAAAAATATGAGAAAAAAGGTTAATATCAAGGAGTAAAATGAGGTTGAATAAGATAAAAATAAATTTTTGTGGATAGTAACTTTTTACTTTTATTTACCACGGTTAACAATAAATAGGGTAATTGAGGGTAAAAATGATATTATTGTTACCCTAACACATATCCTAATTCTACTGGATAAGTATATTTAGAAAACAAAACAACCTTAGGAATAACATATGAACATATTTGGTCCAATTGGATTAGATTAGGACACTTATTAATATTTTATTTAAAGAAGAATTAAAAGAGTTAAAATCAAAGTTCAAAAACTAAAACATTTTTAATATAGGGTTATACATAACATAAATTTGACAATAAATATTAATCATAATGATAAAAAGATATAATAAATAATGGTATTTTATTTATATTTTTTTGATATTAAATAATTTAATTTATTTATGACACAACGATGATGCAGTGATTACCTTATTAATGAAATATTAACATAATAAATATTATAAATACCCAAATAAATGTAATATGAAACATCTTATGAGTTAAACTAATTTTATAGGTTAATATAACATAATAGGGTTGGTTATATGACTTTTTTCGATGTAATAATTCTTTTAGTAACCTAGAGGAAACAAAATACAAAATATGGTCAAAATTGACATAAAAGAGTTTTAAATAAATATTATGTTATTAATTTATATAATGGTCCTAAAAATATAAGGTTCGCCAAAAAGATTATTATAATAATATATATGACAATAATGAACCAATTAGGGTTCTATTGGTAGTTTATAGTATGTTTATTAACCATATAGTGTAAGAATACAAGAAGACACGGTAATGGTTAAATTATTCAACTTACAGTTAAATATAAACTATAAGGTTAAAATGGTAACATAAACATGAATAAAACATATTTATTGAGAGGCTTTTGGCCCATCCCCACACTAGCATCGAAATAAGTCACTTTGGAGCCATTATAAACCGAATATAAATTTATTATAAACTAATATTTTATGTTTTCCCTAAGGTGCCCCTCACCCCTCTTATAAAAGTGGACTCCACCTTTTCTCTAATTCACACCTAAAAATCCATTTGGATTAGTAAACCCCTTCCAAAATACCCTCTAAACTATCCTCCCTTAATTTTAGATGATTTAATTTATTCAGGAATCCGACCTAATGTGTCCTTTTGTTCAAATCAAAAGAAAAAACCCGAAGAAGAGGTAAATATCTCACCACCTATTTGAAGTTCCTTTCTTCATCCACTTCCTCCTTCTTTGTTGTTTCCATTCTAAAATAATAAAACCAATACATTATCTATATTGTGATGTTATTATAAAAATTTTACAACCATATTATTTATTTTGTCCGTCCTATGAATGAAAAAGTCACCACATGTGCGTACATACAACTTACCGTCTCCACGTCGTGGTGTAGTTTGTTATTCAAACATTTCATCGTATTGGATGGGTATAATAATGAGTATAAATTATATAACCAATAAAGATAACACTATTATGATTCTTTATATATGATATACCATAAAATTATATATGATTTTAATATCAAAGGAATGTTATCTTCGCTTGTGCGTACGTACGGACTACCCTCTCCACGAACACGATGAGAATCATTTTCCATGGTTAACCATTCAAGTATGATTATAAAGTATATATAATAAAAAATAATGAAATATATTACTTAATAATGATACTGAATTTATGTACATATATGTTACATTTACTTAATTCCATTCAATTCAATAAGGAAAAGAAAATAGTGTTCATGCGTACATACGACCTACCGTCTCCATAAATGGTTTATTTCATTATGTTTATCGATTTATCATATATATTTATATGATAAATATATTATATATAAACCATGTTTTACATTCTTTAATTAAGTAAATCCTGATAAATGTAAGAACAAGAAGTCGAAACCCGTACGATAAATGAAACGATTTTTCCCAAAACACTGCTTTAACATGGAATTTACAAAAGTACCAGTAATATAACGTCAAAAGTGAATCATATATGATATCATAAATATTATTATGGGTATGTTAAAAGTTAATAATATGTTTAAACCCACTATACATGAGTCATTGACACATATGGAATAAATTGGACATAAGGTAAGGGATCATTATTCCAATCTCACTCTTATCCGAGATTTGTGTATTCGTAAGTATTTACTGGGGTTATATTTATCATCAATGTCCATGATTTCTCAAAATGTTTTCATAAAATGTTTACTATTACTACATGTATGATTAATGTTATTTTAACCCCTTTTTGACTTTTACTGCGATGAATGGAATACATCTTTCTTTTTTTTACCTTAAGATTTAATTTTTGACTTTTCTCGAAAATGTTTGAGGATAATGTTTTTTTAATTTATACGGCATGAATTTATATTTACTGTTTTATAACGTCAAATTTTCATGAATCTTACTATATAAAATTTCATGAAAATTTTCAATAAAATCCTTTTCTTTTAAAATATAATGGCATTTTGTTAAAAGAAAATAATTTTTAAGAAGAAAGGATTTTTTTCCTCAAGAATTCATTTCAAGTGTTTTTTCAAAACTATTTTCCATCTATGATGACATTATTTAATATGGTTATGTTTCAAGAATAATGTATCTATTATTTACATGGTTTGATTTTTCTTATAATGAAATGATATCCATTTGTTTTATATGGATTATGTTTTAATGGTATGATGTTTATGAAACCCATTTTATTATTTGTGTTATGATAAATGATTTATGTTTATTTTGTGGCACATATAAGAATGATTTCATAATGACATCGGTGGGACCTATATCACCCTCCAATTCATTGGGTAACGATTTATATATCATGATATAGACATGGATTTAATGTAATGTAAATATGGAGCATTAATACTGGGTTGGAACAGCAGGTAAACCCAATTCAGTAACGAACATTGTCCACTATGATGGTCTTGGAAGCAATGCCTTGGATACTATGAAAATCATATCATGCGAATAATGATTTTCCAGAATTACATGTTTTATTACCATGCTCTTTTATCATTATTTATGTTACATTATGAACTATGCATTACCTACTACCATTTTTAATATCAATGCTCAGGATTTTGAGGTTTATACTTTATGTTCATGTTTTAATGTTCAAAAGTATATGGGTTGTTTTATTTTCTCCATGAATACCATTACTGAGAATTTTATCTCACCCTTTTTATTTTTTCATTTTACCATGATATAAATAAAGGTTTTAGGTAGAAAAAAAGGGGAAGATATTCATGGGAGATGTTGAAGATCATTCACCCCGATTAAAAGATTATGTTCCAAGTTTCCAAAGACACTAAACTAATACAGTCTTTGGGAGTCTGTTTTTGTTATGTATTAAGTATTCATCATAAGTAATGTTATTTTTATGTACGTAAATCTTTGGGTCTCTACATTACAAGTCTGTAGTTTCTGACGGCGCGCTATTCTGAGGCCCGAAGTGCACAAAATGATCTGTCGAAGTTTTGTTAAGCTTAAATTAACGTGAGAATGCGGTTTTCCAGAAAAATTAGAATAACTCTTTCACGGTTACTCATATCAGAAATCTGAGGCCACTGTTGCGCTTAGGATGGCGTCTTCACCATATGTGTGACTTAAGTATAGTCGGCACGGGCCTCCTATGAGAAAACCCGAAAATGGCATAATCTTATATAAAATAATTAAATAAAGTTATTTTATTTTTCAAATGATTAGAACTCACAAATGGTTACTCAGACTAAAAATCCAAGACCACCACTTAACTAGTGAGGGTAGGCTTTCTTTATGTAGATAATAACATGGGTCGCGAGGGCCACCGGAGAAATTTAGTTTTTGGAAACAAATAAAATAATAAAGTGACAATTATTTTATTGTAATATTCATAACTTTTAAACGGTAACTCGGATTGTAAATCTGAGGGTACCATTGGGTTCGTTGGGGTGTGTTTCACATAGGTAGAGCCTAATGTCAACCACAGTAGTTTGAGGATGGTTGTTAATAATTTTCCAAACATTTTTTTCGGGAACATTCAATAAACGTGCGAGCGACGTTTTATCTCTTTTGAACCGGTGCTCGGAATTGAAATATGAGGATAACGCTGAATTCATAGCACCGATATTATCATAAAGAGACCTTTACCGTAATTGCATTTTATGAGGTTGGAAGTAAATTTTTGGGGATTCTAAATAAAATTAATTATAAATATGTGTAACATAATATTATTTGTTTGGTGGTTAAAACCACCAAGTGGAGGTTAGTGGTGGGGCCTCCCACATAGTAACCTCCATTGGGTGGATAAAACGTGGTGGTTCCCACTAGCTTGAACCCCCTTATCCCCCCTGATTATCCCTTGAGCTCCCCATTAATGGGGGAATCTATTGAAACCTTCCACCTTCCCCCATAATGGTGCCAATTCACCCATTAATGAAGTTACGTAGCTTATTTTAATTAAACTCTTCACTAGCTCTAAATTTGATTTTGAACCATCCCTTAACATTAATTAAATGAGTTTCCACAATTAATTAAACACTTCTTTGTGTTTTTGTGAGAATGAATTAAAAGATGCCATCCTTTTTCACTTTTTGGGTTGGCATAATCCTTTGGAATGCTTGGGAGATAAGAGCTTTGCCCATCCAACGAAGAACCACTGAAGAACTCAATTCTTTCCACGAAGAACATTAAGAACACTCCTCGTCTCTAAAGAACACGAAGCATCATATTCTTCCTTCTTCAACCGGATCACGGAAGGGAAGCACTCCCGCCCACGAAGTACACCGAGGGCGTCGTCTCGACTAGTCTTCACCGAGCTCTACCTCCTCTGATGTTGACGAAACAAGGTCCATCATCCGCGACATCCGTCTTCCACGACTCATCAATGTACAACATCAAATAAGAGGTAGGGGGATTTGATTATTGTAATGTACAAATTAATCACTCATTCCTCGATGTTTATTTGGGTTCAATGATGGCCACATGTTATCGTCTAATGCTGAGGGCACGTGCCGAACCAACATGGCCTGACGCCCCTCCGTTGGTTCTTGTTTATTTAACATCGATGGTGGAGCCTAAAGTGAGTGGTTACATCGCACCACACTAGAGAAGAACCACGACCAGAAGGCCCGTGGAGGACGAAAGTGGATCCGCGACCGAGAGGGCTTCGACAGATGAATAAGCATGGAGTTGTTGTACCATGTGGAGGTCAGAAGGATCGTGGTGTTGTCGCACCGTGGTGGAGGAGCAGAGGCGGCCAGCCGAGCCGGACGCCGTGTAGTCGGACCAGCGAGACCATCTGGATCCCGAAGCCCTGGAACTGGCGTAGCGTGCCAGTTCTATTCGACAAACTAGGTGGTCTAGGGGGGGAGGTCACCCCCTCACTCTCGTGGCCAGTCGGGCCGCCACGATCAGGCCGCTCGACTCTGGGCCGCTCCTCGGTCGGGCCACCCAAATGTCGTGCGGCCTTTGGCCATTCCAACTCGGGCCCGACATCCCGTCAGGCTGGGCCGGCGCTTCAGGCCGGGCCACCCCCTTGGCTCGGGTCGCTTCCTTAGACCGGGTCGGACCCGCGGACCGCATCAGACCCTAGTTTATACCAGATTGGTCCGGGTCAGTCCGACTGGGTCGGACCAGACTTGGAATCGCTATGGTCGTTTTCACCTTTTAGTGCGCATCTTGGGATACGGGTATACGATTGACGTACTTCCTGTGAAGATGGAATTCCCAGAGAGAGAATAATCATTGGCATATTTAACCTGAGTTTTGGACATATATAGAGTACGACTGGGTTGTTTTAAGCCTACAAACCAACCGGGCCCCAGGAACAAAACTGCCAATAACTCTTAGACCGGGCGTCTGATTGACGTGTCATCTGTTGCATTGGGTTCCTTAGGATGAGACAGAACTACATGATACATCAACTAATTAATTAGTGATATTTGATGTATCGAAAATTGGATTGAGGTGCAGACCATCTCGGAGTTGTGCGTGCTTTGTGCAAGAACCCTAGGGCTAGCTACAACTGAGATGTATCGGAATCCTCTGTGGGTTCGTGAGCGATGACTACTATACCAGAATCCTTCATGGGTTCGACATACATGACTACTATACTGGGATCCTCTGTGGGTCCGATAGATCTTACTTCTATTCCTATATCCTGTGCGGATCTGATAGAATAGTTGGTCTTGTATCCTGTGTGGGTCTGACAACATAGCTTATCCTGTATCCTGTGTGGGTCCGATATCTTAGATGAATTATTGACTACATATGATCATCTCTATCACTCTAGAATAGCTTGTAATGTATCCTATGTGGGTCCGACAGCTTAGTTGGTCATGTATCCTGTGTCGCTTAGACATCATAGATGAATCAGTGACTACATCTGATCATCTCTATCACTCTACGAAATATGTATACTTGTGTGATATGAGTATTGTCTTTCAAAAATTATCATCGTGTTGATTGAATTTAATTCCATGGTGGAATGGTTTGTGCTTGGGATCGAGAGTTGGATAAGAACTATTATTGTTAACATAGGAATATGTATGGGAATATACCTACGTAAGGTTGGATGAAACTTCATGTCTGTATATTTCTTCTGTGGTTTATCCTTAGTGTCTTCTGGGAGACCTTCAGGGGTCTCGTGGTCCCCTACTGTGTATTTTTATATCACCCCTACACGGGGTTTGACCACACCTTGTAGTGTTCTATGCAAACGACGGAAAACAGCGATCGAGGTTGAGGGTGATGGACGGGTGGCTGCTTGGATCTATACTATACGAGACTTACCTCCAGGATGATTTGTTCGAGTTCTATACCTACCATTTAGGAAGGAATCCCCAGTGGATGATCGAGGATATGTTTTCCCTTTTCACATGTACTTGTTATTTTTTTCATTTGGGTTTTGTTTACTGGCCCATTTACTTTCATCACTACCATTGTATTCAGTTTAACTTAGTGTTTTGTTTCCATTTGTGCACTCTGATTGTGTGTGATTTATTTTTATAAAGGGATGGCCTTCCCAGCTTAGGGATTTACGCCTTTGGTGCTAGTCTCCAGCCCCTAACCAATGGAAGGCATGCTTGGGGTAGTCACGACATGGGTCCCGATGACAGGTTCTGAAAAATTGGTATCAGAGGAGTTAGTTCTACTGTAAGACTTAGGACTCTGATCTTTCTTACTGTGAAGAAATTTTGTTATGAGAATTGTTTGTGGTTTTCAGTCCAGGGAGTCCAGTGTTGGTGCGACGGCCAACATATCCCTACACCAGGACCCTGACCTCTGATTTCCTACTCAGTGCACGAAAACACTTATTGTGTGTGTGTTTTAAGTGTTTCCTATGTTGTCTCATTGATTCATCTCACCAGGTATAACTTATTGATCATGGCGCTTTGGATCCTTATCAGGATGCTTCTGCGAAGATAACCAGCTAGGGTTCCCTAGAGAGTACACCATGACGGCCCACCGAGCGATGAGGCTCCAGTGTAGGGCCCTTATTCTATGTTGGCACCACCGGGTGGTATACCAGCAGCCCCACCACCCACTGGGTGGAAGATACCCCTAGACGCACTATTGGATGGTTCATGCCGACTGAGCGCATTTTATGAGTTTCAGTAGTAGAGGCCTCTGAGGTTTCGAGGCGAGTCTGATTCCCACACAGCTGAGGTCTGGCTGGAGGAGATGGAAAGATTTGTTCTCCTAGTCGAGAAACCATTAGGGAAGATGGAGTTCTTAGATATTAATCGTTTTCATTGAGTGACCATGAGGATGGTCCACATAGTGATGAGGTTTTGGCACTTGGACTATTTTTATACATGGTACCTTTGGGCAGGGTGACCACTATATCACTGCCCATTGGTCAACAGAAACTACTGGAGGTATCGGTAGACGACACATGAAGGCTTAGTTCCTTACATGTGTCTCAGCACCAGATATCCCTCATGTTTAGAGGTGAGCCTGACCCACAGGCGGTTGATTATTGTATTGAGGAGGTGAATGAGTTTTTCTAGAGCTTATGCAGTTTCTGCAGGACAATATGTAGGTAGTTGAGTATTCATCAAAGCGCATCGACCATTCCTGGTACTTGATGAATATGATGCAAGAAATGAATTAGATCAAAGACCTCTAAGTGAGGTGTGTTTAAGGATATTCGAGCAATCACATTTTCCCCTTTGCATTCCTACTAATGTTAGGGTTATAGAGAGAACCTTTGTGGATGAATGTTCAATGGTTGAGTGGATATATCCAGTGAATGTTAACTATTGGTACGCATGAGACTAGCCCCAGTCTCAGAGACTTGGGCGTGTGAGACGTTTCAAGAAGAGGAAGTATTAAGGGATGATGAATCAGCAGGGCAACAAATGTGGAAGTAGAGCAAGGAGAGCATCATGAGGTGGTGAACATTTATACATGTTACAACCACTCACCTATGTTGTCCCTGCTAGGCTCAGGGAGCTGGAAGGAAGTAGAAAAGGGTTGCTGCATGTGGTCAAGGAGTGTGACCCAAGGGCTTTAGGAATGATTTTAGGTATGGTCTGTGACTAATAATAGATGATGTATAAATAAATATTGGTACCAATCATTACATCCTTCCACGAATCTTATCCTAGACCTAGAGTTTCCAGTTAAACCATTCACTTGACCTTCACGTCTAGAGATACCCTTGGGAGGAGATTCAATAATCACACATACACATATGGTGTGATCCGACCCTTGAGGTGAGAGTTTATGTTGGAACCTCATTGTGGAAACATCGAGGACTTATGATGTTAGTTTGGATATGGATTGGGCAGCCACAATTCATACACCGATTGACTGTATTAGGATAAATGTTGTGGTGTATCTACAATGTTGGTATGGGTTTTCCTTGTTCAGCTAAAAGGAAAACCCAGTAAGATCAGGATGTAATCATGCATAAGAGGGTTGGAGTTGTTCATTTATGCATTGTCTAGACTTACCTTTGTTCTAGACTTCTCTAGAGTTGAATCACAACATTCATCTTTGAAGAAGAAGGGGAAAACCATCGTATGATTAGGGAGAATCCAACACATCTTTCAGGAGCTAAGGTAGAGGTTGAATAGTGCTCCCATATTGAGGCTACCAAAGGAGATCGTTGGGTACATAGTTTACTACGATGTATCAGGGACCAGACTCAGATGTATCCTATTGAAGGAGGGAGAAGGGATCACATATGGTTCTCCGCAGCTGAGACAAAATGAGAAGAACCATGCTACCCATTGGTTGGAGTTACCAGCAGTGGTCTTCACCATGATGATGTGGCAGAACTATCTTATGGTAGAACATTTTACCCTATACTCAGATCAAAAGAGTCTCGAGTATATATTTTCTCATGAGATCCTGAACCTGAGACAGCGACGATTTCATGAGTTCTTCTAGGACTATTACTTTGAGATAGTCAATACTCCTGGGAATGAGAATGTTGTAGTATATTCTATTATCAGGAGATCATGCATTCAGCATGAAAGAGAAGCGATAGATTAGCTGGCCGATTTGCAGATATCCTTAGTGGATAGAGATGGAGTAGCCTTTCTGTAGTCTCTCACAGAAACTCCTCCACTTCTTCAGCGATTCAGAGAGGCACATCCTGGGGACGTTGACTGTGAGACACGACGTGCTCAGATATCCACAGGGCAGGACCCTGATAGATTTTTTGAAGGTGGGGAACACGACATTCTCTTTAGAGAACGTAATATTATCCCAGTGTCAGTTCAGGATGAATTATTGAAGGAGTTTCACACATCCCATTTTGCGGTACATCCAGGAGTGGTGAAGATGTACTAGGACCTTCGACGATTGCACTGGTGGCTAGGTATGAAGAAGGCAGTAGAAGAGTTTTTCTCTCGATGCCTCACTTGTCAGCAAGTGAAGGCAGAACAAAAAGTAACTGCAAGATTGGTTCAGCCTTTTGAGGTCTTAGAGTGGAAGTAGGATTAGATATACATGGATATCTTGATGGGTCTTCAACATAAATCTAGGTGACAGCGAACTCTAGAGTTCGAGGATGGGGACCCCATATTTCTACGGGTCTCACCTCGATGAGGTCTACAGAGTTTTAGATGAGGCAGAAAGTTATCTATGAGTTTCTTCGGACTGATCCAGGTCCTCAGCAGAGTTGGCGAGGTGGCTTATCGCTGAGCTCTTCCAACTCAGTTACACTGGGTGCACGTCGTCTTCCACGTATCCCAGATGAGGAGATACATTCGTGACCATCCCATATCATTGGCGATACCGAGCTGGTTGTTGAAAATGGGGAGACTTTCGTGGATGTTCCAATAGAGATTGAAGATCAAAAGCCAAGGGTCCAAATGGACGGTCGATACCTCCGGTACGCGTTCATTGGCATGACGAGAACCTCCAGGAGAGCACATGGGAGCGGGAGGCTCAGATGCGTACTCAGTACCCACATTTATTCTCTTAGTTAGATAAAGCTTACGGGGACGTAAAGCCCCAAAGTGGGGAGAATGTAAAGAACAATGAATTATGTAGAAATTATTTACTTAAATTCTTGGAAATTTTACGAGTCCGCAGTTTCTGAGGGCCTGCAATTCTGAGGCCCATAGTGCCCAGAATGATCTGTTGAAGCATTGTTAAGTTTAAATTAATGTGTGTGTGTGGTTTTCCTAAAATATTTGAATAACTCTTAAAAGGATACTCAGATCACAAATCTGAAGCCATTGTTGCGCTCCGGATGGCAGATTTACCCTAGACGTGACTTAATTTTAGTCGGCGCGGGCCACCTATGAGAAAACCGAAAAATGGTATAACGCTAAATAAATTAATTAAATAATGTTATTTTATTTTTCAATTTCTTACAACTCAAAAATGGTAACTCAAATTAAAAATATGATACCACCATTGAACTCGTGAGGGTAGGCTTTCTTTAAGAAGATACTAAATTGGGTCGGTGAGGGCTACCAGAGAAAGTTAGTTTTTGGCCGCAAATAAAATAATTAAGTGACAATTATTTTATTGTAAAATTCATAACATTTAAATGGTAACTCAAATTGGAGATCTGAGGGTATTGTTAGGTTTTTTGGGGCGTGTTTTACCTAGGTAGAGCCTAACCATGACTGCAATTTGTCAAGGATGGATGTTAATAATTTTTCGAACATTTTTTCTAGTACGTTCATTAAACGTGCGAGCGATGTTTTATATCATTTTAACCGGTGCTCAGAATTGAAATCTGAGGACACTGCTGAACCCAAGCTCCAGTATTCGTATAAGGAGACCTTTATCGTAGTTGCGTTTTATCGAGGATTGATGTTAATTTTTAGGGATTCTAAATAATATTAAGTAAAAATATGAGTAACATATTTTTATTTGTTTGGTGGTTAAAACAACCAAGTGGAGGTTAGTGGTGGGGCCCACCAAACCCTAACCTCCCTTGATAGGATATTACTAGGTGGGTCCCACTATCTTGAACCCACATAACCCCCCTTTGAAACCCTTGAGCACCCCATTACTGTGGAAAACCCTTGAAACCTTCCACCTTCCCCCATAATGGTGCCAATTCACCCATTAATGAAGTGAGGTAGATTATTTTAATTAAACCCTTCACCTCATATAAATTTTAATTTGAACCATTCCTTAGAATTAATTAAATTAGTTGCCTAATTTAATTAAACACTTCTTAGTGTTGTTGTGCGAATTAATTAAAAGAGGCAATCCTTTGTCATTTTTGGTGTTGGAATAATCCTTTGGAAAGCATGAGAGAGTAGAGCTTCGCCCTTCCAACGAAGATCTTCCAAGGAACTCCATTCTTTCCATGAAGAACATAATGAACACACCTCATCTCTGAAGAACGTGAAGCATCATCTTCTTCTTTATTCAACCGGGCCATGGAATGGAAGTACTACCACCCACGAAGTACACCGTGGTTTCCATCTCAACTAGTCTTCAACGAGCTCTACCTCTTCTAACATTGACAGAATGATTTCCGTCCTCCATGACTTCTGTCATCCATGACTCGTCAACATACAATGAAAAATATGAGGTAGGGGGATTTGATTATTTTAATGTATAAATTATTCCCTCGTTCCTCGTCGTTTATTTGGGTTTGATGATGGCCAACTATTATCACATAATGAGGAAGGTTCTGGCCAAACCCACACGGCCTGATTCCTCTCCATTTGTTCTTGTTTGGAATACATCTAAGGCGGAACTGAAAGGGGAACAGTAGCTAGGAGGGCTACAGAAGATGATGAAGCGTAGCGCCGTCACACCCCGTGGTGGATCCGAAGGTAACGGCCATGTCGGTCTACGATAGTGTTGGAGTAGCACCGTTGCACTGCATGGAGGGTAGCAGGACTACAGAGCCGCCGCACCGTAGTGGAGGAGTGGAGGCGGCCGGCTGAGCCGGCTGCCATGTAGCCGGACCAGTGGGACAAGTTGGGTTCTGCGGCCCCTAAACCGGAATAGCGCACCAATTCTTCTTGAAGAATCAGGGGGGGTGGCGACACCCCCTCCCTCGCGTGGCAGGTCGGCAGCCCTGAGTTGGGCCACCAAGGGCCTGGCCGCCACGAGCTGGGCCACCCAAGGGCGGGCCTCCATCGGCAGGGCCGCCCCTCGGAGGGGCCACCACTCGGCTGGGTCGCCTTCGGCCGAGCAACCTCGGGAAGTGACACCCATCAGGTCGGGCCATCTCTGTGGGCCAAGTCAGCCCGACTGGGTCAGACCGGACCCGGACAATCTATGTCATTTTTCACCTTTTAACCCGCATCTAGGGAAACAAGTGTTCGATTGACGTACCACCTACGGAGATGGAATTCATGGATACAGATGATTATTTGGCATAATCCACTTGAGGAATGGACGCAGTTTTATTATGGGTGGATTGGTTTAAGCCTAAAACCCAACCGGGCCCCTGGAATAGAAATGCCAATAACTCTTAGACCGGGTGCCTGATTGACACGCCGTCTGTCATATTGGGTTCGTTAAAATGAGCCGAAACTACAGGATATATCAACTCAGGAATTTGTGATATTTGATTTATCAGAACATGGTTCGAGTTGTGGACCCTCCAGGAATCGAGCGTGATGTGTGTCGGAACCCTAGGGCTTGTTGTGACTGAGATGTACCAGAATCCTCCATGGGTTCGACAAAGATGACTACTGTACCGGAATCCTCTGCGGGTTCAACAGTAATGACTACTGTATCGGGATCCTCCATGGGTCTGACAGTTCTGACTTCTATTCCAATATCCTGTGTGGGTCCAACACAATAGCTGGTCCTGTTTCCTATGTGGGTATGACTGCTTAGCTGGTCCTGTATCCTATGTGGGTCCGACAACTTATATGAACCAGTGACTATATCTGATCATCTCCATTGCTCTAGAATAACTGGTCATGTATCATGTGTGGGTCCGACAGATTTGATGAATCAGTAACTACATTTGATCATCTCTATCACTCTATAATATATGGTCTTTTATCATGTGTGGGTCCGACATCTTAGCTAGTCCAGTATCCTATGTGGGTCCGACAGGTTAAATGAATCAGTGACTACATCTAATTATCTCTATCACTCTACGAATGATTTATACCTATGTGAGATGAGTCTTGTCTTTCAACCATTATCATCATGGTGATTGAATTTACTTCCTTTGTGGACGGGGTTGTTCTTGGGCTCGAGAGTTGGAGCTGAACTGTGATTGGTAACATATGTATATTTATGGGCATATACCTAAGTAAGGTTGGTTGATACTTAGTGTTTGTATTTTTATTTTTTGATTTATCCTTAGTGGATTCTAGGAGACCTTCGGGGTTCTCGAGGTCCCCTATTGAGTATTTTTATACTCACCCCTGCACGATCTTCGCCCTCACCTTATTGTGTTCCGCGCAGACGACAGACAGCAGTTATCGAAGCTGAGGTTGATGGATAGGTGGCTGCTCAGATCTGGACTAGACAAGACATACCTGAGGGATGAGTTGTTCATGTTCTGTACCTACCCTTTAGGTAGGATACCCTGGTGGACGATCTAGGAGATGTTTTCCCTTTTTTACAAGTACTTGTTCTTGTTTTTCAATTGGCTTTGTATATTGGCCCATTTACTTTCAGAACAACTTCTGTATTCAGTTTTACAAATTGTTTTGATTCCTATTGGATACATTTATTCTGTTTGATTTCTTTTTATAAAGTCAATGCCTTCCCATCTTAGGGATTTATGCCTTTAGTGCTAGTCACCAGCCCCTGGCCTATGGAAGGCGGGCTTGGGGTAGTCACGTCATGGGTCCTAAGGATTGGTTGTGACATAATGTTATCTAAACCAATATCTAATACCATCTATGACAACTGAGAACCCAAACTCTCTGTTTTGATTCTAAATTCAAAACCACTATATTTTCATATTGGATATATTATAAGTCGGTCATATATTGTATAATCCAAACATTTAAAATCTCAAATACATATTAAATCACCTATATTACCATTGACCCAACGGGTTTTCAGTTTTGGTGAATTTTTCAAAAACTCATATCATCATGGATTCATGAACACTTGGTTCATTAATTATAACATCATATCTCATTATACCAACCATTTTTTATTTCCCATTAGGTTATCAACATTATACATATAAAATCCCATCAAGGAAAAATTCATTCAACCTCATTCTTTATAAACAATAAAAAAGGTAATATATGGATGGTAACAAAAAATATTACTAATGTTAATGATTAGAATTTTTAATTGAATTTCATAAAAGAGACTTAAAATTTCATAACGGTATGATGACTTAAATATATTTCATGCGTGAAAAAATATCATATACAGAAATACCTATATCATAAAATATGAAAATATAGAAAATACAAGAGTCATAAAAATCAATAATCACGATCCATGTGATATCATTATTAATTATAGGTAACATTATAACCCAATAAAAAGTAATTAAAACCCATTATTGTAACATTAAACATCATTTTCATAAATAATTTTCAATCCCCTTTAAATTTAAATAACTATATAACAAAATTCCAATATAATGGGATCACATGGGGATATCTATCCCCCAACCTTTTAAGATGCAAGGGGATAACCCAACACTAACTGGATGGCCCAATCATATAACATGAAAGGGGATCACCTGACGCTATCTGGGATTATGTATCATAAAAGAAGAAATGGGATCACATGGTGTTGTCTTGGTAAGAAAATATGATATGTAATATCTAAGAACAAAAATATGATTAATGTTAAAAATAAATTTTATATCATCAAAAAACACATAAAAATTCATCATTCCATTCATTGCAAGGTTATCCATCACCAATGAAATGGGTTCCCAAAAATATCTCCCTAAAACGTGATTATCCAATAGAATGTAGATGGGTTCTATAAGAATATATTTTAAAAAATATTAATCCATCCAAAGAAATAATATGTATTGTATCACAAAAAAATATCCCCATTATTTAATAGTTAACAAAAACATATATTGACGTTGATGAATATAAATATTATTGAAATACAATTAAAAAGATTCATGAAGAAAAAATACATTACATTTTAAAAATATTTATTTGAAACATAAAACATTGTAAACATCCTCCACATTGAATTTTTTATACAAAGTGTAACCCCCCATGATTTCAATGTATTTTATCTCTTTAATATAATTTGATATATTATATCGCACGCTACACCGACTTGGCTTACAGTATATGAAAGATTTAATTTCTTCAAAACAACACATTAGTATAATAATTAATTAAATGATATATTTATTTATATATTAAATATTGTAAAAAGAATATTTAAAAATAATTTTAAATGTTATTTATCAGTTTTTCACATAAATAAAACATATTTATGTAATGTATATTTTTTGTAAAATTAGTCGTATATTTTGAAAAACAATTTTCTTAAAAGAATTAATTTTTATGTCCAATTTTGAATAATAACATAATTAATTTTAAAAACTCCATATAATTGAATTTGGTAAAACGATATTCATTTTTTTTAGAAAATCAAAATTATCTTATGGTGAATTTTTCGTATTTTTCTGGAAACATTCAATTTTTGATTAATAGTGAAAAATAATACATTGTACATAAAAATAGAATTTTTCATTTAGATAAAAATTTTTAATTAAATTTTAACATAATGTTAAAATAGAAACATAATAGATATTATACAAATGTTTTTCAAATGATTCATTTTATTATATAATTAGATATAATAATTCCTTGATCTTTTTTACTATCTTTTTACCCAACTTCTAGGAACATTTGCAAACTAACATCGACTATTATTTTACTGCTTCTGTATAACGAATTTCAGAAATAAGATAGAAACGGTATTAATCATTATGAAAAATGTGATTCAATATGATTAAATTTATTTTTTGGGAATAGGAACATATGAATTTTATTTAACATAGTTACAAGTAAATATGGTGATTAAAGGTAAAAGTATTATTACAATAAAATAAAAAAACACAAACACATGTCATTATTATATTTTATAACTAATTTTAGACAAAAATAAACCTGAGGACAAAAATATTATCCTTTTACTGATCCAAATTGGTTATATTATCTCATATATTTTATTTTATTTATTGAAGAGTTAAAAGTGTTAAATTCAAATTTTAATAACTAAAACATTTTTAATATTGGTTTATGAAAAAGATAAATTTGACTAAAAATTTTAAATATAAATATAAAAATATTTCCTATATTATGGTATTTTATTTATTATTTTTAGATATTATATAAATTATTTTATTTATGACATAATGATGATGCAATAGTTACCATATTAATGAAAGAATAACATATATGATATTATAATTATTAAAATATATGAAATTATAACTTTTGGATGCCATGACCGAATTTTATAGATTTAATTGACATATCTGGGATGATTAAATAGATTTTATTTGAAGTAATCATGTTTTTATGACTTCATCATGAATCAATTACTAAATAGTGTCCAAAATGACATAAATGCGACTTTATAACAAATACTACTTTATTAAATAATATAAAATTCATAAAATTATAATATTCTAATAAAACTACATAGGAAATGATTAAAATTCCATTACTGATCCACTAGAGTTTCCATTTGATTTTATAGTATCTAAATTAACCATATAATACAAAAATAAAAAAATACATGGTAAAAGTTAAACTATTTAATAAATGGTTAGTCCCATAAGAGAAGGATTCTTTTATTACCAAAACATTCCTAAAACCTATTTGTTGAGAGTATATTTACCCAAGACCATCTTATACTATATTTGAAATAACTTGGAGCGATTAGAAATCGAAACTCAAATTATAATTAAATAATAATTCAAAAAAAATTACGATGTTCCTCACACCTCTCTTAAAAATATGAACCTCGCATTATTTTAAATCACACCATCAAATTCATTAGGATTGGCCAAAAAATATAAAAAATACTTCCAATTACCCTTAATTAATTATATAGGCCTTACATTGAGCATAAATCCAACCTATGGATCCATTTTTTTCGATTCAAAAGAAAACACCTGAAGTAGAGGTAATTATTTTATCACCTATTTCGATGGTCATTTCTTCTACTACTTCCTCTTTCTCAGTTTTTTACATGGTAAAATAATAACTCCATACATTCTACATTATGAGATGTTATTATAAATATGGTACAACCATATTTCTTATTCTATCATTCTTATGAATAACAAGTTCATTGTGTGTGCGTACGTATAACATACTTTATCCACGTCGTGGTATAATTTTATTTACAACAATATGTTATTTGGATGGATATAATGATGAGGATTATGTTTATAAATAATTTGTATAACATGATAATTTTACATTATATATTATATAGAATAAAATTCCACAACATATAATCATTAATGAAATCATATTGTCACTCTTGAGTACATTCGACTTATCGTCTCCATGACGCGATGAGATTAATGTCCATGTTAATCACTCAAGGTAGATATTAAAAAAATATTATTAATCGAAATGAAAATTTTAAAATAATAATTCGACTAGGAGAATATATAAATGTATTTATGTGTATTTGAATCACTTACTTCCTTTCAATATGATATGAATATGGAATCATTGTTTATGGGTAAATACGACCTAGCGTCTCCACGAATGTTTTATTCCATTTCATATATCCATATATTATATATATGTTATATTCTATAAATATATGATATATAAATCATGTTATATGTGATACGATCAAGAATAACATGTAAAACATATGATAAATATAGTGATTATTACGCAAAATGTTATTTTATCAAGGACATTATTATTTAATAGATAGTATAAAGACAAAAATTAAGAAAATAAGATATCAAAAATATAAATATGGTTTTGGTATAATTTATTAACAAACCATGGTCATTATAATAAGGTTAAATGTATCATAGAATAAAGGCAATTATAAGGTAATTGTTAATTCTTCATTCTTATTATTATCCGAGATTGATTTTTTTAAGTATTTACTAGGACATATTTATCTTAAAAATCCATGTATCATTAAAATATCTTAAAAAATAATCTTTAATTGTTTTATGGATGTGATTCTTAAACTAGATAATCATTTTAACTGTTTTAATGTCTTATTTTTATAAATATTTTTCATTAACGTCCAGTTTTAAAAATGAATTATAGGATTTATTTATATGGACATGATTGTCATCAAATGTTAATTTCTTCCAAAAGATTAAATATGGTATGGTACACAATGATTAAAAAAATATATTTTAAATGAATTCATTTATAAATTGTGAGACTTTTCAATTATTTCAAATAAAAAGGATATTTCTCTCAAATATTTTTACTAATTATTTTCATCTATTCCAAAATTCATTTATTGTATAATATTCTTTATTGAGGATTGATTTATTTTTAAACAATATTCAATTTTCTTTTGAATGATTTATGATATGTTTGACTTTGGATGTTTCATTTTTATATCGTTCACGGGTTTTGGTTAATGTATTAACAATTCATATGCTACTTTTAATATAAATGTCTATGTTATGATTCACTCTATTAAAATGAGGAAGGCATTGGACATAATAAGTGAAGGGAGGGGACCACTATCGACCCTTGATGCATCGATAGGTCTCATGAGGAAAACTAGGGTCCTAGAACAAGGCCTTGAAAACATTTTTAGGTCTTCTCATGAGGACTTCACTACGTTGTTATGATGTCTGGCATTATTCATTCCATCATTGTAATATTTTTTATTTATGTTACATGTGATTATTCGATATGTTGAATATCTATGTGAATATGTAAATGGAATTATTTGATCTATCATTTCAAAATTAAATATATTTTTTGATTAAAGGGCTTGTGGTTCATTTGTTTTACCTTTCCATAAAAGCTTATACTAATTTATGATAGTTTCCATTGTATTGTTAACCTTACTGAGCATCTAATCTCACACCTTTATTATGTTTTATTTTCCTATGATGCCAAGATGTGTTTATGTTTGATATACTGGGTTATTTTTGGGGAATAATGGAGTTATCAATGTTTTATATATGTTATATTTTATGTTTTGGATTTTAATTTTGGGTTGATAAATGTAATATATTTTCCAAGGCTACTAAACTGATCGGTCCATTGGGACATGATTCATTATATCATACAAAATAATTAAAATAATACATCTGCTCTGAGATTCTGCAATCGTGGCATTACAGTTGGTATTAGTGGATGTTTAGAAATCACATTTGGAAGTAGATTAAGAAAAAATATTATTAGATAACATTACCTTAAGATATATTTTTAGGATTAGTATGAATAAACATAGTAGAATTTTGATAATTTAGTAATTTTATAACATCTATAAGAAATAAATCCATGTCTGGATACTATAAGTAGACGTGGTTCTGGCACAGTTATACCTAGGATTAAAAACTCCAACAAGGTGTTCTGAGACTGACATGGGGAAACCTGGTACACGACAATGGGCCTTACCACGCACTTACTTGACAATCCTCATGTATGTGCTTTGGATAATTGAAATTTTCATTACAAACCATTCTGTAGGATTTATGATTAAATATGTATAAAATGAAACCATTTTTATTATTATGATATTAGATATGCATAAATTTTTCTATTTATGTATTGTCTATAATTTGTGTTTGGAATATGCATTATTTAATCTAGTATATTCCACATTATAGAAATGATGCCAAGCATAAGGAATGAGATCCCAACCAATATACATGATACAACGATTAAAAAGGATCATTCCTTTCCTGGAGTTAATAAATTATTCATATGGAAACTAATCTCCCAAGCATTCTCATCATATGTGGAAAGAATATCAAAAGATAGTAGGATAGGTAACAAATACCATAGGTTTTATGACTTTAGTGGGAATCATGAAAAATAAAGATAGATGTGAAAAAAATGGATAAAGATAAGAAGGGGAAGATGGTTTTTCCCACATGTGATAACTATGGAATGAATCAACCATGAATGTGCATGAATGGACTGTGTTTTTGTTATATGTTTTGGAGAAAATGGTCAATAGAAAAAGAAATGAAAATATAAGAATGAAATGAATAATATTCAGTGTTTCAACTTTAGTGAAATGGGGCATTACAGAAATAAATATCCTAAGAATCAAGAAAACATAGATCAGATGAATCAAAGTGATCAAATTCAAACATTAGTTGTTACTACAGTCAGCGTTGAATAATTAATTTTAAATGATTTTTTATTTAAGAATTATTTCATTTGAGTGTTGTATCAATGATTTACAAGTTAAATGAGTTATGGAAAAAAATAAGGATTGTAATTTATTACTATTTAATTGAGGATTTGAGATTGTATGGTACTATGATAAGGGACACAATAGAAATTTAATCTTTTTTGAAAATACATGGTTTTGGTAATGATAAACCTTAATATGGTCCTGATACAGTTGTAGTGATTTTAGAATAAGAGATAATTGATTTGGTTAAATTATATTTAATATTATTGACTACCTTGGAACTCAATAATTACTAGTTTATTCAATCTCTTTTTGAGTTTACAACATTTTTGGATTTATGAATTATATCAAATATTCTATAAGGAATAAGGGAGAATAAATGAATTCATTAAGGTCTAATCATAATTCAGGCTATAACCAAGTTTTATGAAAATACACGATTAAGGTATTCACATGTTATTATGTGGAAATAAGAGATGTTCATTATGTTTACCTCCATATAATGTTATGAACTGTTAGTTTGGACCCAATTATTTTGGATACATCTAATGGATGGAGTGGAGTAAGTAGAGCACTTGATATTTTGATTGAGGTTAAATTATAATTTATTGGATACTCTGACATAACCTTTTGGATTTCAATAATCACATAAATGATTATTGAAAAACATGTGGAATTTATGAATTATCAAATGTAATTCAGGCATAAAAAATAAATTTTGAACTTTATATTCCTTGTGGTATGGATGAAGTGAAAATATATCAATTCACAAAAAAAAAAGTCGATATTATGGTTGTTATTGGTAATGAAATAAATCATAACTTTTTCATTCTTATCATGATAGTAAATTATTGCCTCCTCTTGAAAATATGTATCCAAAAAATTATTACCGTAATACCTTATGTTTTTTGAACCATAAATACCTTAAACAATCATTTATTTATGACTTTTAGCCCCTGAATTTTCCATTTATTGTTCATTTGTTTGTGATTGATAACCTCAATCACTCCCTATAAATATTATTTTTTTCCTCCAATTATGTGTCACTAATTTCCAACAATGTTCTCCAATTCTAAATCATAATATGTTTGCGACTTTTTCATTTCTCTTTCCCTCTTATGGGGACTAAATTTTTTAAGACTATTTCTGATGTGGGTTTTCCACAATTGTATTTTCTGTTTTTAATCATTAATTTTCAAAATTAAATTCAAATTTGGAGGTTGAAAATTATTGGAGGAGGGGAGAATATAACACCCCATGATTTCAAGTATGCTATGTTTTAATGTAATTTATTATCTTATTTTGAATGCAACACAATCATGGCTTGAGCAGTTCACAACATTGATTTTATGCTAAATAATAGTTAAATATTATCATTACTTAAATGTTATATTTATTTTTCATTTAAATATTTTAATATGCATAGTAAAAAAATTTAGATTTTATATATAATTTTTTCACATAAATAAAACATATTTATCGAATTTATATGTATTTTAAAAATAGTTATATATTTAAAACACTATTTTCTTAAAATAAATACATTATATATCCTTTTTTGAACCAAATAATTAATTTTAGAAACTACAGAAAATTCAATTTGGTAAAATAGACATCATTTTTGAATTCGAAATATCCAAATTAAATTATAGTAAATTTGTGGTATTTTTCAAAAAATATCAAATTATTTATGAATAGTGAAAAATACTACATAGTACATAAAAACAAATATTTTCATTTAAATAATTAATTTTAATTAAAATATATCCTAGTTTCAAAATATATGTATAGTTCATATTATCCCTATGCATGTAATTTGAGTAATTTTATAACATAATTCGATATGAAAAGTTATTGAACATGTTTTTAAAACTTTTTTCACACATTCTAGGACCATTTTCAAATTAGAAGATAACGTAATTTTAAAACTTCTGTCAAAATGAATTTTTTAAATCTATCAAACATGATTGTAATCTATTTGTAAAATGATTTTCAATAGGATTAAAATATTTTTTTTGATGAATGTAAACTTTTGATTTTTATTTACCATTGTAAAACGTAAATAGAGTAATTATAGGAAAATATAATATTATAATAATCTAAAATTACCCCAAAACATGTCATCATTCTATTAGGTATGTGTTTTTCGAAGAAAATCAAACATAGGAAAAAACATGATCATTGTTTGATGCACATGGGTTATATTATGAAAATTATTATATTTTATATAAAGAAGAGATAAAAGTGTTAAATTCAAATTTTAATAACTTATCATTTTTTAATATATTGTTGTACTGAAGATAAATTCAACTATAAATATTCATTAGAAAAATAAAAAGAATTAATACATTATTGTTTTTTATTTATAGTTTTCGAAAATAAAAATACTAATTATATTTATGACATAATTATGATTCTGTAATTATTTTTTTAATGAATGAAGAAAATAAACGATATTATAAATATATAAATAATTTTTATTTGGACATGTTGATGCCAGGCTTGAATCTTCATGATGACAATGACATATTAGGGATGCGTTAATAGATATTGGTTGATGGGATTTCCACCAATCCTCAATATATTTTAGAAGTAAATCAATTTCTATCCATTATAAAAAGAAAATAATTTTATAATAAATTAATATTTCACTAATTTTTTCAAAAATTCCCCTCAATATTATTTTAAAATGGATCCTCCATTTCATTTTAATTCATGACTACAAATCCATTTAGCTTGGCCAAACCCTTTCTAAATATCCTCCCAAATAGCCTTGCTTCATCCTAGAGGCCTTAATTTGAGGATAAATCCCATATAATGATCCCTTTTGTTTAAATCAAAAGGAAACACCCGTAGAATTGGAAATTATTTAACAACCTCTTTCAAAGTCATTTTCTCCTTCTACATCCTCTTTCAATGTTGTCTCAATTCTAAAATCAATCCTTCACTACCTTCTACATTCTGAGATATTATTATAAAATATTTTAAAACCATATTATTTATTCTATCCATCCTATAAATAAAAAAGTCATCGTGTGTGCATACGTACAACTTACTCTTTCCACGTTGTGGTGTAATTTTTTATTCAACACATTATTATTTGGATGGATATATTGATGAGTATTATGTATAAAAATAATTACCCTAACATTATAATGTTTCATTATAGTTAATATACAATCCAATTTTACATCATTTAATCATTAATTAAATGATAGTGTCGCTCGTGTGTATGTACGACTTACCGTCTCCACGACACGATAAGATTCATTCCATTTTCACCATTCAAGGATGATTATAAAAAAATATGTTATTAATAATTATGAAATATATGATATTATAATTCTAATGGGAAAAATATATATGTATTTATGTATATTTAATTCACTTAATCCTACTCAATACGATATAAAAATGGATACAAGGTTTGTACATACTCATGACTACTGTCTCCAATAATAGTGTATTACATTTCATATATATATTTCTATTAAATATATAAATATAAATAATATTCTATATATTTGATATATAAATCATATTTTATATTATGGAAGTACATAAATTGTGATCTAAATGATATTATCAAGAATAACATGTTAAAACATGTATAATAAAGAAACTGATTATTTCACAAAATGTTACTTTAACAAGGAAATTATTATTGAACGGTTAATATAAATTCATAAATTAAAATTTTATGATATCCAAAATACAAATATAGTTCTTTTATAATTTAATAACATAATTTGGTCAATATACAAGAGGTTAAATGTACCATCAACTAAATGAATGTTTAAGGTTAGGGTTCACTCCCCATAGCCTTTATTATCTGAGATTATTTATGTGTAAGTATTTACTGGGATATATTTATCATACATTTCCATGTTTTATAAAAATGTCATCAAAATGAATATTTTTTGGTTTTATGGAAGGGACTCTTTAACTAGATCATCAATTTAAATGTATTAAATATTTATCTTCATAAATCTTTTAAATTTATGTCAATGTTTTTAAAATGATTTTATGGATTATTTTAAATGAACATGAGTGTTTTAAAATGTTTATTCTATTAAATTTTTTCAATGTGGATTGGGATACATTGAATAAAAAATCTTCTTTAAATTAATTCACTTTTAAATTACTTTTCTTTTAAATGATTACAAGAAAAAGGGATATTTCTCTCAGATAAATTTACTGATTAATTTATTCTATGTCAACATCATTGGTTAGATATTAATATTGATTGAGGTTTATTTATTAGAAAACAATATTCCATAATTTTTTCAATGTGATATGATATGTTTGATTGTGGATGTTCTATTTTTTTACCATTTATTGTTTATGGTTAATGTATTTCATATGCTAGTATTAATACTAATGTCTATGTTATGTTTTACATTTTTCATATATGAAATGACTTGGACTTTTTAAGTGAAGAGCATGGACCACTATAGCACCTCGATGCATTAATAGGTCTCAAGAGAAAAACTAGTGTCTTCGCATAAGGCTTTGAAAATATTTTTATTTGTAGTCTTTGCAAGAGGCCTTGACTATGTGGTTATGATGTCCGACATTATGCATTCTATCATTATGGGATTTTTTATTGATGTTACATGTGATTATTTGAATAATATAATTTACATGTGTATAAGTAAATGGAATTTCTAAAATTATCATTTCCATGTAATGCTTCATTTTATGTTGAAAGGGGTTGCGTTTCAATTTTATACTATGCCATAAAATTTTATGCCTATTTAAGATAGTTTTTGCAGAATTTTTATCCTTACTTACCATCTATGCTCACACCATATATGTGTTTTATTTTCATAGGATTCTAAGAAGTGTATTATGTTTGATATATAAGCTTAACAAAGGGGAATAATGATGTTATAAATGTATTATATATGTTATAGTTTATGATATTAATTTTAATGTAATGTTGATTAATGTAATATATTTTCCAAGACTGCTAAACTGACCGGTCATTCGGGTCATGATTACTTCTATAATCTAAATTTTTTAAAATAATGCACCATCTTATGGAATCTAGAGTCATAGCGTTACACAATGTATTTCCTAAATATTATAGAATATAATCTAAAAAATATCCTAGTAAAAATTAAATGTATTATCCAAACAGTTGATGGTTACATCAGTGGATAATTTTGTACAATTAATAATGAACATTCTTCTTGGATGGTAAAAATTATAGTTAAATACCCTGCATAAAATGTGAAAAGATGATTCCATTTAAAAAAATAAAAATACAAAATTGGTAAAAATATCATTAATAAATATTTTTTAAATGTATAATAACATTTTTAGAAAACACACTTTTAGAAGAAATTTGATTTCCAACCTAAGAGAAAAGAATTCATAATTTCACAAAATAATTATAAATGATTTTCACTTCCAATTCATGGAAAAGTGGTAATGCTACATGAAAATAGATATAATAAACATATAATAAGAAAATGTATTAGAATTACTTTGATATAGATCATAATATGCCATCATTTAATGCATTATTCGAAAAAATATCAATAAATAGAGGGAATTTTACAGAATAATCATACCAATTTGCTAACATTAAATCATAATCCCAAGAAATATTAATGATACGATGAAGATACTAATACCAATAATTTTCAGGAGGATCATAATAAAATAAATTCATGGTTATTATATACACCACATAAATAAATATGGGGTTGATATGACATGTGTCACATAGATGAAAAAAAGTGATAGAAAAATACCTTACCTATTTTTAAACATCAATACTTTAAAACACATTAAATGTTGATAATAAATTGAATATTTATTTTCCAATAAATTTGAGGATAGGAATCATCAATTTTGTTTACATCAGATGTTTTTACCATATTTTCATAATCTGTTAAAATTAATTTTACATTTTGACTTTTGTCAAATAAGTCATTATTTAAAAATATCATGAAAAATAATTACGAAATAATTATAATACTGATAATGCTTTTATATATTTTAATCCTATAATGATGGATGTTCACTAAAAATGAACTAATTATTAGACCATGGAGATTTAAGTCATACGTACGGATGAGTAACAATTTTAATTTACAATTACAATTATGGATGCAATGTAAGAATTTTTATTCTAGATTTATTATAATATCATTAATAACTTATTATTAAATTATATTATCTTATACATATAATTATTTTGATTTTATGATTAAAATTGGAATCAAAATTCTTTGAGGGGGTGGTAGTCCACACGTCTCTGAAGGATGTAATTATTTTTTCGAGTGCTTGAAAATGTCATATGAAAATGATATATTGTATATCCATAATCATACATATTTAATTAATATAATTAATATTTAATTGATATCAAAAATGTTCATCGCATTTACCTGTATTACCTAACACATAATGAATTAGTGGAAAAAAATCACATTACATCATGTGGTCGTAATCCACAGTACACATGAGATATGTTATTGTATTCATTAAGTAGTGGAACATAAAATGGTATACGGAATATAATTACCAATAATTTATAATTATTTTATATATTACCTATACAAACATCATATCCATTATAATAAATAACCTTTATAGTTGGAAATTGAAAAAACATTTGACTTTGATACATGATGCTGATGTTCATTGTAGATGTGGATGATGATTTTCAACCCATTTGATGGAATTTTTTATTTGATTCAGAATTAGACATAAAATAAAAAATTTAATTACTTATCTGATAAATATTTTTATATATTCATAGCACTTGAATAATTTAAGGATTTAAAAAAATTTAAATTAATACCTCTCATTAAAGAACATGACCCCTTCTTGGGGTATCTTATATAGATTTCCACAAACGGCTATAGTAGGTTAGATTTATGATCAATTTAAAGGTTCTATTGTTAGTTTATATTATTTTATAATTTATTAGGGATTTATTTATGATACAAATTTCATGAGATATGTGGATAAGGGAGGGATGTTTTTTCTATTTTCAAGTGAGGTGGAGTGGTGTTTGAATATACCCAAAAAGTTTTACTATTGTGAGGTAATTATTACCAAAACAGAATCCATGATTGAAAATTAATTATTTGGGATGATTCTACAGTCTTTAAAAACATCACAAATACAATAAAACATTTTTAAAAATATTTTTTCCCTAACTCCTATGTTAATTGTTTTCATTTTGGGTTTTATTTAAGTAATCTACATTTCAAAACTATGTTATATATCTATTAAGAATAAATTAAATATATTTTTATTATATAATTTAGATCCATATGTTCTTAATGTTAAGATAGAGTTATAAAATATTATGTGATTAGAAAAGTAATTTAAATAGATACACATGTTCTATGAAAAAATTCTAATTTTAACCATGATGACACTAATAGAGTTTTTACTATTTAAGGGTCAATATAGATATTAAAAATTTACAATTGGACTATAAATATATCATATTGGATATTTATTATAATTTAATATTTATTTTTCCTATCATATAATATTTATTAAATTTTAAATCATTTAATAAAATTCCCTTTATTAAAAAATAACATTATTGTAAATTATGAAATTGTTCATTTAGTTTGAATTTAAGAAATATTATATAATAAAGGAATTGATATATAGTATGACTAATCATTTTTATCCTGATTTATTAATTTTAATAATTAATGTAATATAATAATTTATTTTTTTACTAACTTTTATTATTTCTAGTATCATTTATTTTAGTTAATTTTATTTTAAATAATTATTCCATAGGAATTTCATAAGTCAATAATGTAATTCGTTAATATATAAAAAATGAAATAAACATTCCATTTACAAAAAATAATTTATATTTAAAAATAATATTTATAATTGAACCTGTATTGTTTTCTTCCTATCCCATAAGATTATAGAAATTAAAAGGACAGAAGTGTTTATATTTGTCTTTTTCTTTACAAAAAATACTATATATGCAAAATAATTAAAAAGTGTTAAAGTCACATAAAAATGTATAATAAAGTCATAAATTATGAAATATTTCAATTAAATTGGGTTTTTATAGAGTAGTGTGTCATTTTAACAAATTATGATACTAGTCTAATCCGTCAAAAACTAATTTTCACCTTAATTTCACTGATTAATTTGAACTATTTTCACTAATAATTAAGCAAACATATGTTTTTTCTTTACTCGAAATTATAATATATAAATATTCAAAAAATGTAAAAAAATTAAAATTCAATTTACATGTGGGGAAAATTTTAATTTAATATAAATCTCAAATATACACCTAGAAAATGTGTTTTTATATAGAGTATATTTTAGAAAAAGATGATTTTATATTATCATTACATATAATAACATTCATTTTATGATAGTAAATTTATTATATTGATATATACTCTCTATATATATAATTTTAATCATTCCCATTAATTTTTTTCATAATTAATTAAAATGGAGATTCATTATGCATTATAGATTGTTTTAAAAAAACATAGTTTTTAACACAAAAACCAATTTTACTAAAAACCAATATAAATTTGAGTAAAATTAAATAAGTTGATTAAATATATATAAATAATTATTATTTTTATATAATAAATATACAATAAAATTGTATTTTAAAAATTAATTAACTTACTGATATGAAATAACATTATGTAGAAAGAAGCATTTTCAATATTCTATAAAAATATTTTTTTCCTGAAATGTAACAAAATTTTGCAAAAGTTGAATTCTAAGTTCCCAATTCAGACAGATTTGTTCATTTTAAAATATATATATTTAACAAAATATCAAAAATTTATGGTATTATTATTTCTTGAGGAGAAATAAAAATGGATTTTTAAAGAAATCATTCTTATGAATAATAAAACCACATTAGAAAAAATTTATTGATTTTTTACTAAACATTTATCAATAATTTATATTTGTAATGATATATTTATATCATAAATTTGTACATACAATTCATACTCCACACCTAATTTAATTGTCGACTATGAAAATAATATATATCATAGTTCATTTATGTTTGGTGTTTTATGTGGTTGATGCTATATATGCTAAAAATATTAGGGTTTCGTGTAACAAAAGCTTTCCCGAGGTTTGTGTATGTTGACATATGCACCCAATGTTTCATGAAACAGAAGATAAAATCAATTTTTCATTACCATTACAATATAATGTTTTTTATTCTTATAAAATATTTATGTGTTATATAAATCCATCTCCCCTTCCATTAAATTGGAATAATAATCATCGATCATGTGAATGGCTTATTATAGCCTCATGAACCAATGTAATTCATTTTCCATCAATTTCTATCATTACTAGATATAATTTTGAATTTAATGTTTTTATATGAATTTTTTGACACAATTATACTAATCTTATTATAATATCACACCATTCATCTAACCATCAAATCCATTGGAAAACAATTATCTCCCTCCAACATACTTTTGGACATCCCCCTCCAAAGAGTAATGTGATTTGTTTATAATCTTATTTTGAATTTTATTATAATAATTACATAATGAATGAATATTTAAAATATCAATGACTTAAACATTATTCAATAATTGTTAAATATTATATACCTCTTAGTAGTTGTATACTACAAAATATGAAAATAATTTTGTTGAATACACACAACCCAACATATCCATGAATTGATGAATTTGTTATTTGATATGAAAATTATATTGTTAAAAATAAATATGTATATAATGAATTTAAATTAAACTCATATGAATATTAAATTATATTTTTTGGGGATAATATTAAAATTACAAGGTCCAAAACAACCAAACCATAATATATATAAAACAATATACAGTTTTCTCCAAGATAAATGTTGTTAATAAATTAATTATAATAAAATGGTAACAAATTGTTATATATAAATCATATTTGTGATGATCTATATGATCAATTTTTGGTAATATGTTTATAATAAATATATATTTTCTATAGAGAATATTCATTCATTTACTATGGATGTCAGACCTCAGGTAAGGAATTTTCATATAACATTTTTTTCCATGGGACACAAGCCATATTAATAACTATTTTTTGTGTGATATATATAATATGCATAAATATCATTTTAGATAATTCTCTAGAATATTTTTCTATATACATATCCATCTGCAGTTCATCTAATCATGGGGATTACAATTCAAATGTTATCAAGGAGATCATAGATTTATGATAAAATTTCACTATTTTTTTGATTTCCTTTAATTATTCTACAAATTTTAAAATATTATATATATATATATATATAAGGAAAAAGTGGATTTTTTTAAGAAATTTAATTCTATATAATAAAAATTTCCATTAATTTTCTAATCTTCATGTACTCAAGATTATAGACAAAATATTTTAATGAAAAATAACCTTATTTTTAACTAGTTCAAAAATAATTTTTATTCAAAATACAAATTCCATAAATATGTTTTCTACAATTTTTCTATTATATACTATTATTTTTTAAATTAATTTTATCTTATAATTAACTTTTAATATAAAAATAAAAAATTATTTTTCTTATTTTTTTCTGTTGGATTTTAATTTAAAAAGATCAATGAATATATATTTTTTTAGAAATCGCATTGATACAATTTTATATAATCCTGGGTCCTAAATAATTTTAACATTCCTTTAAAAATTTAAAATCTATTTCTGAAGAAAAATTTTCCCATAATATTTTTGAAAATTTTATATTTTAAATAAACAATTTAAAATTTAGAAATTATAATATTCTAAAGAATGTTTGTAGTTCTATTTTTTTATCATAAAAAACAACAGATGAATCTATATAAAACATCTTACTAAAAGGATCCATTGATAATAAACTTATTATTTCTCAATACTTTTTTTATTATGGTTAAAATATGTTAATGAAACCAGTTTATTTACATTGGTTTTGATAGGTTGATTGTTTTCTAATCATTTGGAACACATCTATATGTTTTTCATTTTTTTATTGGTGGACCTGGAATAATTTATCTGTCAATTTGATTGGGTATATATAGATATATCATGATATAAAAAGGAAAGTAATGGGTAGTGAACCTAGTTCATCAGGAGACTCTTCCCACTATAATAGTCATCTGAGTGATCCATTAGTACTATGATGGTTTGGTGAGTCAACTAATTCTTTTATGACATTGATGTAAAAAATACATGATTACTAAAGTAATGATTTTATAGGTTTCTGTGTATTTTGTAGTTCTATTTATTATAACTTTTTTTCTCATATATTATGTTCTTTGATTCCATTACGATTTATGTATTATTATATTCTAATATTTATGCAATAACTATGGATTAATAAATTTTATATTTAAGACCTGTCTTTCAAATGCCATAATCAAGTATACATACCCTTATTCTCCACATAAGTTTATTAGATAATGGATTTATCCATTGTTTATATTATTATTCATATAATATCACCATTTCTTCAATTTCTATTCCCAATGATTTTATGAATGTTATAAATAAAGATATTTCCAATAAGGGTTCTATTTATAATATACTAGTTTTTTATGTATCCATGTTTCCAAAGGCACTATACCTTTATGATTCTTACATGGATCAATATGTTATGTATAAAATTTTAATCTAATAATAGGGGATATTTATTTTTTAAATTCATGGTAAATTATAGTTAATATCATAGAAAATGAATGAATTTAATCCTTAAAAATATTCAATTGTGAACAAAAGTCAATGCATGGCACTCCACATATGGGATTTTCCAGGATATAGACTCCATTATGAATTAAGGTAAGAGTCCCACCCCTGAGTATTCTCCACGAATGGTGTACATTCATAAGTATCAATTTTATCCCAAAAATAATAATTCCAAACCACTATAGTTATTATCAGATCATGTTTTAGTTATCCATATGAAACTATGATGGGAAATCATTAGCTAAAACAATAGTTAATTGTCTATTTTTGGCATGATACCCAAAATATCTGGGAAAAAATATTATGTGATGTTTTTTAAACCATTGTTTTAACATATTTATTTTATGTTGTCTAGATATAGATATCATATAATTTTTTCTAACGTTTATATAGTTTTCTACGGTGATTATTTTTACTCACACTATGTATTCTAGTTTTATTAATTGAGCCAAACTCAATGGTATAATTTTAATGATAAATGGGAAGGAAAATGAGTAAATTATTTGCTAAAATGGTATTATAATTAGAGTGAAATATATTGTGATTATCCCTAATATATGACTAAAAACTGAGAGTATAACAAACTATGAAACTCACCAAATAAGTGTTGGATGATGATCTATGAGAGATGTGGTGGTGTACACCATAGAGGAATGAAGGATGAATTTATTTCATGTTATAAATCTAGAAATAGAAACCAAGGTAAATTTATAAAAGGAATAGAAATATGAAATTATGTGTTGAAAAGAAGCATAGAATGTTAGAAAATGATGAGGAAAAATGGAGAATATTAAGGAAGGAAAATAAATTCATCCATGAAATCCATTTATAGTTATTAAAAAAACCTATAGGAACATAGAAAAAATATGTTTCAATTCTATATTCTATATGAAAACTCATTTACTATGGTAGGTCCTATTTCATGTTGAATTCATTAATAATGATCCCTATGAAAATCATATTAATGTCGAATTTGGGGTTGTTTTGTACATTAAATAGATTAATTTATATATATTCGATATATAATTTTATGGATGGTAAGTAATGCTAAATATTAAACACATTTTTTCGATTTTCAATCAGTGTGATAATAAAAATTTACTTCTGATTGAAATATCATCAATTATGTGGGAATTTATTCCTATTAAAATTGGTTTTCTACCTCAATTGGTTATGGAGAATCTAAATTATCATAATATTACAACTATGATGGAAACTGTAGATTAGATTCTATAATGGATACATAGTCTTCCTATTAATCTGATTGATGTGTTCCCAATAAAATGATCACTTGGTTCTAAATTTTTTACAAATACTATATATACAATTTTTAGATTAAGATTTACTAAATAAAAAATAGAATAGAATAGAATCAAGGAATGTGATTTATATTGTGCTTTATTTCACCTACGGGTTCCCTAATTATTTCTTTAGGCTAATGATAGATTAATGGTACTCTGCATTGATTATTGAGAACATAACAACATCACCTTCAGGAATAATTATCCGTTTTCACATATTTATTATTTGCTGGATAAACTATGTGGTGCTCAATACATTTACATGATTTCCCATCGCATTATTTAATATTAATTGAGGGTCAATTAGGATATACATAATAAATTATTTAATAAAATTTGGGGACAATATTAATATATAGTTACTTCATTTGGTCTTACTAATTCCAATATTATCATTATAAATTTAATTAATATAATCAGTATAAATATCTTGATCAGTTTTTTGCAATCTTTAGGGATGATATTCTAATATATTCATATAATAATTAAGACCATGAATATAAATTTATAATTATATTGATGACCCTAAGGATGTATAATTCGTCTATAAAAATAACCTTCTGTGAGTTTTTTTTAAAAAAAAGCTTCATTTTTGTGAAATATATTCATAAGAGTGGGTATATATGTGGATCCATAAAGAATAAAGTTATTCAATTTTAGACTTGGATAACCACAATGATCGAGATCAAAAAAATTATAGATTTTATGGATATTTCAGTTGATTTTTAGAGAATTTATCTGTATTATCTAATTCATTATCCATGATATAATTGGTCTAAGACAATATTCATTAGATATATTTATATGATGCAAATTTCAATTAAATAATGTGATGGTTAGTTAAGATAGATTGATTTAAAATAATATTTATTTTAGAAGGGTTATTTATATTTAATAATAATTCAAAGAAGTTATTAGGATGTTTTCTATTAAATAATGATATAATCAGAACATAAGACTGAAAAAAACTAACGGATCAATAAAAAATAAAAAATAGGATTTCGGGATAACTGTAATAATATATTCATAAATTATATGGAATTAATATCATTATAGCGATATTTTTGATATATATATATTCATCATAAATTTTTAAAATAATTATTCAATCAAATGAGTAGAATATTCCCCATAGAATATTTTTTGATAGGATTAATGAATATGAGTACTCAATATATTTCTACCATGGGAAACAGAAAAATGTGAAAGATGATCCGAGTCCAAAGGATAATTCAATATTAGCTATAATGAGAATCCAAAAATATCAAATTTCTCAAGATTTTTAATGGAGAGATCCTGAAATCATGATGGAAGGGGAGAAATAATAATTTTTTCAAATGTGTAATAAACCAACAATCAGAATAAGGAAAAATCTGTAATAGAAAAAGACGAGGAACAATAAAAAAAGTTAGAACTGTTGTTGTGTTTAAGTTTTAATTTAATTTAATTTGAAGGTATCATAACCATGTATGTGTTCTATACATATAAGATTTGAGGAAGGAGCTACTAGATAAAGATAAGTGTTAATGATATTACATTTATCTTGAGTCTATAGTGATGAATATAGATCAGGTATAATGTTTTTAGTGGGATGAAATTGAAGTGTAAATATCTCGATGCATGGTATATCAGTAATATTGTTAGAAGAAATAGATTTCAAAGGGAATGTTTCAAACATTACCCTTAACATAATAGAAATTAGAAAACATGACCATGTGTTTTATCATTTGGAACCCTAAAAAAATATAATTTCTATAATGCTATTAGGGTTATATTAGATAACCCTTTGATGTTCATACACTAAATTTATATCAAAGAAGATTAATCTCCGGTCCAGGTTACAAAAAATATACATTATGTTAGTGTAAGGATGAATGGAGTATAACATTCTATTGTATCTAATCCAAATCTCGGGATTTCCATGATATTTTGTTAAAGTCTTCATAAATCAGTTAATATAGATTATAGTTATAGAAAAATATATCATCCAAAAATAGATGATAAGTGTGATAAAACACTTCACATGCTAGAGGATATATTTATATATTTTTCAATTGTTTCAATTGTATTTTATGATCAATAACATCCACTAGTTATATTATAATACAAAAATATCTTTAACTCGAGAATTCAGATGGATCCTTATAATGTCGTCTATGAAATATATTATAAAACTCTATCATTGCAGAATGAATTTGGGGAAGAAGATTTTAGGGGAAGAGATTGTTTATGAAATGGAAATGACAAAATGATCTATTAGTTAACTTATAAGGATTGTAATAAATAGAAAGAAAAATTATGTTGATAATCAACGATGATATTCATTGGTTTATGTTCGATACAAAATATACTTACAAATGTTTTTTCTGGAAGTTTTATTTGAAATGCTAATATAAATAAAATATTATCTAGATATATATTGAATATTTAATATTGTTGTTGATTTAATACTTTATCTTATTGTTTAGTGATTCCATCGAACCTCTTTGAAGTTCATGATTTGTTTAATGTATCTCCCACGATGATGTACATTCTAGAAAAAATAAATATATAAACTAATATGTCATAGGACTATATATATATCATTACTTTGTTGAATTTCCATTGGATATTATGGAATGTCGATAGACGATTCTCTAAAATAATACTACTAAGATGGTCAATCTTCTGTGTAGAAACCCCAAATTCATGGAAGCTAAAATAAAAACTATAGTTATGATGAGGAATTAGTAAATAAATTTTTAATATTATTTTAATTTTATTTCAAGTGTTTAATTCGGTTTATTTGGGGTATAATGTAACAACATTATTTTTTATGATTCTCTAAATTAATTTCTTTCATTAATATATTTGGTTACACACAACACATTGTTTAAACATACAGATATATAATTTTTAAAAATTATTTTTTGCTATTATTTTTATAAACATGTAGTTATATGTAGATTATCAATAATACTAAATAAATTATTCTTATTTTATTTCTTGATCATGTATAATATAAAATAATAGTTAATCAAATGGTTAAAAATGATCAAAAATCATTTGAAACGGAATGAAATGTGTTTCAGAAAATAAACTTTTTATATAAACAATGTTTTTTCATATTAAATTATATAAATCTCTATTTTCTAATGACATTAATTAATATTATTTATTACATATTCATTAGATATTATCATTATTCACCTATTATTTTTCTATGAATATGATAATAATTAATACATTTTTAGTCCTAAAATTGTATTTTTTCAAAAAAATGGGATTTTTTGTGTTTTGGATACATATTAAAGAAATAATTTTTTTCCAATATTATAATATTTAATGAAAAATTAAAATTGTTTTTTGAAATAAAAAATTAAATGTTTTATAGAGTGATTATTTTTTGAATTTTATGAAAAATTATAATTTTTTGAGGAAGAGTAAAAATTTCAAATTTTTATTAAATACATTTCCATTAATTTTAATCATATTAAAGAATACATAATGAATTAAAATTTTTTAAGATTCAAATTAGTTAAATAATAATATTTTTAATCCATATTATTTCATTAGAATTAATTTCATGTGGAATTTTGATACAAAACCCTTTAATACTTATGAAGACATTTTCCTGGGAATACACATTTTTCATTGCATCTGTGGGATTAATATTAAAATAAATTCTTGTAAAAAAATAAATTAATTTAATAAAATTATTTAAATTTTATTAATTATAATAATAATTGTTATTTAATAGTTCTAATTTAAATTTTTCATAATAAAAGTAAAACAGTAAAAATTAATTACAATATTTATAGTATAAATATGTTTACCAGGGTGGGGTGTTGAACTAAAAGATAAAGGATATTTATTTCAATAACTTATCTTCTAAGTCTAATCTGATACAATTATTTCAACCAAATTTTATAAAAAATTTAATTTATCTTCATTTTTTTATTATTTTTCTTGAAATAATTGTTTATCATTAAGGATATTCTTAATAGGTTCCATCATCCATTTATAATTGGACTTCTCATATCTGATCATTTCCATACACCATAGCCCCTTTTTCAACAATAAATACGATGAACCATTCCTTATATCCATACCCACATCACATAGACCTTTTTTTAAACCATGTTAATAAGTATTTGGTGGTAACATAAAGTTGTTTTCTGAAGGTCATTTTTTGTTCTTAAATGAAAAATTTTAATTTATTTATTCATACAAGGCCTTAAAAAATTATTCGAACTTAATGATATAATACAATCAATATCTCACATATAAATATAAATTAATATATCAATATAATAACATACAACCATATCATCGTCCATCAATGGGGTAACAAAAATGTCAATTGTATGTACGGAGGACTATCACCTCAAGAACCAATGTAAATTTTTTCTATCACCACCTCCCATTGTAATATAAAATGAATAGTCAAATTTTTTATATGAAATTTGTTATATTTTTATACTACTATAATTATATTATCACATCTAACTTCATATATTTCAATCCATTGGAAAACGAAAACATCACTACTGCGTTTGTGGGGACTACCCCATCTATGAAGTGATGTCATTCATATTTCATTTTATATTGAAATTTATGGTAATAAAGGTATATTTAAGTAATATATATAATATTTTGGAAATATAAATAATTATTTTATATTTAAATATTATATAACATTATTTTGTACAATTTTTCCAAAATTGAAAATATTTTTCATGTGTACATACAATCGATCGTCTCCATGAATATTGTAATTTTTTCTATCTCATCCTATTATGGATGAATATAAATATATATATAATAATATATTATTCGATTTCTATCTAGATTTAAATTCATTACATTCTGGAACCATAATCTATATATAATTATCAAAACAACTAAACCCAAACAAATGTGAATGATGAAGTAGTTTTTCCCCAAAATAGATGTTTTATTAAATATTTATTAATAAATAAATATCAAAATCTAAGATGTAAAAGATATATTTTATAACTTATATGTGTGTATGTATTGAATATATTTATAATAAATCTATATTTATTATAAATTAGGTTTATACATGTTTTATAAATATTATACCTGAGGTAAGGTATTTTATTCTCACATTTATTTCCAATGGACCCTTGTCATATTCACAAATTATTTACATTTTTTTTGTATATACTACCCTTGAATGTCATTTATGATTATTCTTATAAAAACTCTAGGATATAAATAAAAAGTAAATGTTATTTATTTATATGTTATTAGGAATAAAAAAATTCCAATGGGGTATGGTTTCTATGATATAATTTTGGTAGTAGACAATATTGTTCATAATTATGTCCTTGATGATGAATCATTACGGTACATATCTCATGATGACAACGAATTTTGTTATCCACTTATTATTTTCAGATATTATATCATTCATTTCACTTTACATTAATTTTTGTGCCGGAGACTAATATAAGGACTGTATGTAATATAAATACCATTTCAATATTTCATTGAAATTTAATTTTCAACTGTGTCCATATATTCTAAAAATATTTTAAAGAATGATTTTAATATTTCTATAAATTTGTAATATCATTTTTATAATCATTTTATATTTGAAAAAAAAATTAAAATGAATCTAAATTTCATTTTAATATTTAATTTTTATCAATAAATTAAAAGGTATCAATATTGTAATTCACATCACAAAAACCAAATTATCTTTTGTCATGAAACATTAGGAAAATATATAAATGTTATAATGGTTTCGACCAAGTTACTAAGGATAGAAGGAAGACACTTCTGACATTTTCTTAATCGAAATGATCTCTAAACATGTACCTGTTTGTATACATATATACAATGTAATTATGTGGTGACATTAATAGACATATATATATATACTGCTAATATATAGGACCCGAGTAATACGTTTGGAGTCCACATGTAATAGTATAATAATCAATGGTTTTCAAGGGAATAATTTCCATGTATCATAAGAATATGGAACATAATGATCAAGTAAAAATCATATGCAATTCAAGGCTCTAGTATCACATGTATAGGGACACTGTGCATGAGAATCACAATTGTATATTACTCCATTGAAAAGTATCGCATAAATATTGAAACCATGCGTGAGCTTCACAATTATTATTGGCACCATTCTCAAGTAACATATGTATATGTGGCTCCAAGACTGTGTATCAAAATTTAGGGGGTTCTATGCCTGAGAATCACACATATAAGGAAAACAAGTGAGAGTATGAAAATTATAGTGGCTTCCATAACTGAGTGTCACGTGTAATTGGGAAGTCATTCATGAGTATCCTGAATATTGAGGATTTTATGGCTTTATATAACATGTATAGGGACTCAATGACAGTTTATCCCAATTATAGGTGACACAATGCCTAATTATCACAAACACACACACACACACACAGATATATATATATATATATGATTTCATTCCTGAGTATAAAAAATATAGGGAACTCTAAGCATGTGCATCATATTTATATATTGTCATTTATGAAATACTATATGCCAATGTTTGAATTGAAATTCATTTATAATTCAATTTTATTAAGAGTTATAATCATACTGAAAATATTATCATGGTATGAAGTCATGGAAATAAATCAAATTTAATTTAGGTATCCTTTTTCACATAGGTATCTAAAAATTTCCATGAATTAGGTTGTTTAGTTAAATAAAAATTTATGATTCTAAGAAAACTATCAGGGGAACACCCTATGAGGTCCCCCATGTTGAAGTTGTGACCTCTGACAATAGACATGATCACATGTTTCCAAACTAACATGGAAAAAATTAAAATTATTTGAATAAGTAGAAGTTTTAAGGAAATGTATGTAGAGTCCATTATGTGTTATGGTGGAACATGTTGAAAAACAACCCAAATATAAGGTAAATAAATCAATTCCACATACCATATTCCTATAATACTATCATCTTATAGTATTACTACCTAACTTATGCTTGGCTGGGGTAGATCCGAATAATAATCCAAATCTAAAAAATAGGGAATACGATCTGACATTAAAATATCCCAAAATAGAGACAGATAAACCAAAAAAGATTGTAGAGGAAAGTGGATCTCTATATTTAAGGTCATATTTGACCAATAATGAAGTAAATAGAGTTTCTATGAATGAGAATGAGCGGAACATATATATTTGGTTGGAAGAACTCCCATATAGGTTTCCTACTATTCATATGAGGGAAAATTCTGCCTTTAACCAAGCATTTGAGGCCATGCATCCATTAAAAAACAACCCAAGGCATGTATATGGGGTGTAATCATTACTAAAATATAAATGTTAGGGATTTACCTTCTTTGGGAAAATAATTAATGATGTGAAATTGGACTGGACATCCCATCGAACATATTATATTTTAAATACATGCAATGTATTTATATTACACATCGTGTATTTGGCATAAAGCCATCCTATGGTCACCTAATCCATTCATCCATGTTTGATATGTCACCATTTAATTTACGATTTTATATTTATTTTATTAGATTCATATTTATAACCGTATAAATCAAATAGTCTTATTAGATTCATCATCATTTCAAATTTATGAAGGCACATACACCAAAAAATATAATTGGAACATAATATAAGTTTCAAATAACCCTTACATATTGTTTTCAAATGTTTTAGGTAATATAAATTATTTTTACCTAATCAATCATCATTCCAAATTTACATAATTACATTCCTGAAAAATTATAATTGGAAATCATGTATTCTAATCAAATAATGTTTCATCTAATAGAACCTGTGCACAATGGATCTTACATGGAATAATTAGTTAATTTAGGATTCATCATCTATCCCTTTTAGAAATAATAATTTCTATCTATGTAAGAACATTAAATTATCATGTTATTTTATCCCTAAATTAAATTATAACAGTTTTCTAAATAGAATATTCATGTAAGGTCACTCTATATACGAAGACATGCATGGAAAATATAAATGTGGAATTGATAAAAGAATGCCTAATAAATTCTATGGTTCCTATAATAAATCATAAGATGATACCTCTTTTCCATATGAGGTCAAGTAATAAGGTGTATATAATAATAATAACCTACATGATAATAATTTCATGAAACATGTGTGCCACCCAATGGTGGAATCATTACAACTATAATATGAAAAAAATAAAATAAAACTATCCCTTCCTTGGTAATTTGGGATTCGACTGTACGTTTTTTTGAAACTCCAATGAAGAGTATAATTAAAAAATTTCAACACACCATGGTCTCATGTATAATACCCCCAAAATTATGTAAAATGAAAAATAAATCTATGATACGAATTTGTAGATTCCTGACCACGTATCCACAATGTGATGCCCCTGTCTGGTTATCCACATGAGCTAACGTGTGCCTCCCCATATGCTAATTGATCTGGAACTGTATTAAGGGGTCATTTTGTGTTTCTGGGGTGAATATTTCATCATGATATGTGTGTATAAATTAAATATATAATACTAATATATTGTAGATAAAATAATTAATAATAATAAGTTAACCATAACCAATATATATATAAAAATTGGAAAAAGCTAAGTCACTATTTGATATAAAATTATATCCATTAAATTATTCTATTATAATAATAATGTACATGTTATATAACATTAAAATAATATATAATAAGAAACACAATAAAGGAAAAGGCCAAAATATTCCATCAATAGCATCATGGGAAGATGAAAAATCCTCATCTCACATATTCCATCATGTATCTGAATTAAACATGAAAATCAATATGATTCAATTTATCTTTACATTGAATCATGATGTATAATTGGGTATCAATGGAATCCATAGTATGGGTTAATATAATCAATACATCTAACCACCAATAGTGTTTCAAAAAAATATATATACATTCTATAATATGAGTAATGTGTAAGTACAAAATGAATGAAAAAAATGTACAAATTAAAATGTGATAGCTCTAATACCTATTGATTCCAGCAAGACATATACTACATCCGCCAAATCTGGATGATCTCTGAACATGTAAGAATTTTTATAAATATATATATATGTTATATATAGGTAGTGAAATTTATATCCATAATATATTGGTTACACTATTATCCTGGTCCTGAGTTATAAATTATGCGCCTACAGGTTATAGTATGAATCTCAAAATGTTTCATGGGGATTAATTCCTACAATTTATAAGTACATGGGATTACATAATTTATTTTGAAAAATTTAGTGGAAAACATTCCAAGTTATCACATATATGGGGACACCATGGATGAGAATAACAATTATATAGGATACCATGCTCGAGTACCTCATTTATAGGGTAACCTTTCCCATTTATCATAATTATAGGGGATTACAAGCCTGAGTATCACATGTATATGCGACACCATAGATGAGTATCATAGTAATAGGGGATTTTATACCTAATTATCACGGATTCAGTGACACCATGCATGACTATCACAATTGTAGTGGATTCCACACCTAAGTATCAAAAATAAAGAAGACATCATGTATGAGTTACACTTACATATGGGACACCATGCCAATATATAATGTGTATGTGGACATTATGCCTTACTATAAAAAATGTATGCGATGGTGACCTAAATTATCAAATTTATATAGGTCTTAATAAAAGTGTATAAAAAATACAGGGGACTCCATGCCTTTATATCCCTGTAATATGTTGTTGGCCATGCAATATTGTAATCCATGGGTTTCAATGTTGTTCCATTATCAGGAATATTAATTAAATGGGACAAACATATTCATCATAATGTCATGTGATGTGGTTGTTCAACCCTTTGGAATTTAATTTAGGATTCCACATATCATTGACATCATTCGATGAACACATAGAAGGAGGTTTGCTTAAATAAAAATCAAAAAACTAAACAAAATATTATGGGGACACCAAAAGGGGTCGAACCTATCAAGGTGGGGAATGTCTAACCATAATAGAGAGAACAAGTTTCACAAATAACAAGGAAAATTTTAGAATGTGGGGAAATCTAAAATTTTAATGAAATCTATGAAGTGTTTATAGTGAAGCATGATGTGTGATGTTTTAAAATTATTTTTTATTAGGTGGGAAGTATAATTGACAACCTACCCTATTCATTTGGTAATTTCATTGACCATTATCAAACCATTAATCGATCTAGAATGAAAAAATTCATATGAATTGAGTAAAGAAATAAAAATTTGTTGTTTTTCTCCCACTAAAATACTGCACAATATGGCGATAAAAACCAAGAAACGATGCAAGGGGAATCGAGATCATACCATTATGGATCCAACATCACTAATGAAAAAGTAAATAGAGCTTAGTCATAGAAGAACTAGAGGAACCCAGATCATGGAATAGTAGAACACCCAAGCCCGGGTCTAGCAGTGTAAGGGAGGGGAATTGAGTCCTCTTTCCAAAGTTAAGAGGCCAAAATTCATTTTAAAATTAACATCCCAGTGTATTTAAACAATATTTATTCGTTAAAAAATATGTAAATATAAGGGTTTTCACTTACAGGTAAATCCTAGTTCAAGGTGTGAAATTTTTATGTCAAACCAATTTCACACAATGTATTGTAATTAAAGGTTGTGTATTTCAAATACACTTTCATTATTTATAATACGTATTGATTATTTCAATTCTATCTATAATATGGCCACATGCTACATTCTTCCTAGAAGGAAACTAACTAGCCTAAATGGCCTACCTCCATGGTGTAATAAAAAAGGTAAACTCACACAGATTTTAAAAAAACATACCTCAATGAGATTCCATGAAATAACATCAACATATTTCCATTTGGAATATATTAAAATGATACATTTATTATTTTTCCTCAAGAATATTTATGATTATGAGGGAATGGTAATGATAAAACTATTTTATTTCAAGTGTAATTATATGATTAATGTTTTATAATATAGTGGGGAACATATTAATTTTTCATTATGTGATAGGTGGGAACAAAAATATATAACCCTAAAATTAATTGCTATTTTTTGATATCACATTTAAAAAATTGTTTGGAATTGCAGTGAACAACATTCATTAAGGTACATTGTACACTATTACAGTTTTAGGAGTGAAGCATAACTATTATGATAGGATAAAATGTGAATCATTTAAATTATGATAGTCAGGTAAATGAGACATGACTACTAAAATTATTATTTCCATTGATTATGTGTCTCCAATACATATGTATCATATTCTAATGTTATGCCATCATGAATTACGTTATATGATTCCTTTATTATTCAATTCTTAGGATCTATTAATATTTTTCACTTGAATCAGGATTATGATTTTTGATATGTGTGGTATGCTTTTCAAATTATTTTGTTATATTCTCATACCCATATCATTATCATATTTTTATGTGATAATTGATATCTCCCCTATTTACCCAAAACAAATTGTTTAGCCTAAACATTATTACCTTTCAATTACCCATGTTATGAATAATGATATTATGAATGCTATGTCTATGAAGGGTGATACTTTTGAAAAAAGTAGATGTTTATGTCTCAGTTTTACTATGTAATAATTGAAATATGATTAAAGTGTTTATAATTATATTATGTAATTAATACTATTAGTTGGGTGTATAATTAAATTTAAATAGAATCACACCTCACACATAGAGGTCAAGATAGATAGTTCATGTCCACATATGTGATATCCCAACAAAGGATCCACTTTTACATATTAGTGTATAAATCATGGATATCATTAATATATGTACCACATTCCCCTCTTCCACATTACCTATCCCAAATGAATTCATTGTGCCATGTCGAACAATTTTTCAACATGGAGGACCATTTCTTTGAGTCATCAGCTCAAATCCACACCCCACATCACTCAATATCAATTTAGATGATTACATTATTTTTAATGAAGAAAAAATTGTCTAACATATCCACCATATATATGATTCAACTATAAATATTTACTTTTACTGGAGACATATCTGCATTAGACTACATCATGTATCTTTACAAAAGCAATGCTCTGCTTCTTCATACTAATTGATTCACATAGGTTCGTTTAGATAATGAAATGGGACTTCCCATCCACATATATTGATATTGTATATGTAACATCCCATGTAAGTAATTAATAATTGATATTTTTTATCTATGTCTATTAATGAATTAGATACTATTTTAGAGGCTTAAAATGAGAATAAATCCAATCTTAAGCATGGAATACACTAATATTTTTATAAGATTGTTTTACTGCCTTTTGATGGAAAACCATTTTTAAATAAATCTTTTGACAATTTTATAAGGTCTATTTGTCGAAATAAACTTATTCTTTATGATTGGGACATTCAAATTTACTTTGGGTAAATTTTTGATATTTTTCCGATAAAGTTCATTTTTTAATGAATAGTGAAAAATACTGCATTTTACATCAAAACTGCTTTTTCATCTAATTTAATTATATGGATAGATTATCTATTTAATTGGTTTTAAAGTGTAAATAGAATATATTTTTTCCATTTAATCTAATAGTGGTCGTTGGAATTAATTTCACTTTGAAATAGGACTTAAACTAGTGTCAATCTTTTGATACTTATTGTTTCATAAAAACACACTATTTGATCTGACAGCGGGAATTAATTATTAAATTAATTAATGTAACTTATATGTTTTGAATTTTGTAAAATATACATCATTTTTGAATTCGGAATATCAAATATAGATTAGGGTGATGTTTTGGTATTTTTCTGAAAAACATCAATTTTTGATGAATAGTGAAACCACTAATTGGTACTTGAAAAACTGATTTTTCGTTTAAATGAAATTTTACCACCTCGATGTTTTGAATTTAAAAAAAATGACATACATGGTTTTCATTAAGAAGTAAAATTTGGTTCAATGGGATTAAAATAATTTTTTGGTGAATAGTATCTTTTATGTTTTTAATCGCGATTAGAGGTAATTGGTGTAATTTAAGATAAGAATAATGTTTTAATAATATAAAATGAACTTCACACATGTCCTACCCTTATTGGATGTGTCTTGGCCGACCAAGAAAATCCTTGGGTCAACTTGGGGACCCTATGGAGCCACATTGGAAGGAAAATGACATTAATATCGTTTTATTTAATGTTAAAGTAAAAATGTCACAAACATGAGTTGTTTTATTAAAACAATTTTTACATGGGGTTATACAAGTCATATTTTTTAATCTAAATATTCATTGGAAATAAAAAAAGATTACATATATTATGATATTTTTTTTTATAATTTTTAGACATTAAATATGTTAAATTATTTATGACACCATGATGATGCATCGATTACCTCATTATTTAATGATTTAAATAAAATAAATATATAATGTAAAATATAAGACCTAAACATTTAAAAAACCTATTTGATGGGTGTATTTAGAAATATTATCACCTTATACTCGATATATATAATTTTGGGACATTTTAAATCCGAAAATCATTTTATAATAAAGTATCATTTTATACATTTCCAAGAGTGCCCCTCCTCTCCTCTTATAAAAGGCCCCCAACTCTACCACCTTACCCACACATACAAAGCCTTTGGCCTGGCCAAACCCTACCCATTTTGTGTCTCCTCATCCCTATATAACTCTTAGAAGCCTCACTTTGGGCAGAAGTCTTCCCAAGGAAGCCTTTGAGCTCAAATCTAAAAGAGTTACCCGTTTTAAAGGTACTGTTTTCTCTTGTGTTCTTATGTTTTATTTTTCCTCTCCAACCCTCTAAACTCTTTTTATTCCTTTATTTTGTAACAAAACTAGTATCTTCAATATACTAGGATGTTTTTATCAGAAATATTAGATCTACACTTACAAACACAAACATCTAATGGTTAGAAAACATATTGTTTCCATGGATGGTGAACTTCTGCCTCACGAAACGATGATTGTTCAATATTCTTTTAACACTATCAAAGGTGGCCATTAAGATGACACTATATTTATATATGATATATAATATGTTTATGTCTTACTTAAGATTCTTTATTTTTCATTTATGGCATACCATTATGGATTCCATTATGGGTAAACGCGATATCTTCATTTTAGGAAGTGCGGACTACCGCCCCCTCAAAGTGATTTGATTCGTTAATTCCATATGGGGAAAGTATAAAGGATGTAATTAATGGTATTATATATGATATTATAATATAATTATAATATACCTTTATATCATTATGATTCCATTCCATAAAATACGAAAGAGAAATGAAAGTAGTATTCATGCGTGCGTACGGCTTATTGTCTCCATGAACGGTGCATTTCATTTATTACCTCTAAACATTATGTAATATTATAAATTAATTTATATACTGGATATATATGATATATATGTTATCTACATCATGATTATAACTCTGGATATAATGGATACATGAAGAACTTGTAATTATAAAGGGTTTATTTTTTACTCAAGTACCAATGATCGTTGAACGACCGTTATTAACTTAAATAATTACATAGTGTTCATGACATGGAAATAAGTGATATAAAAGGAATAATGAACATGAAAAGGGTTCTTAAACAAGTAGAAAATTAACTCATGTTTATTATTCAGGAGATTAAAGAACGATAAAGTCAAGTTGGATACTGAGGTATGGGACTTCATCTCAATCTCCATTCATTGAGGCATATTTTGTTTTATACACAACCTGCTTTTATACAGTGTATAAACACCTTTGAATTTTACGTTTATCCAAAAGGAATCTTTTTATACGAAGCTTTTTACTAAATTAAAAAAGGGAATGTTTTTTTCGTACGTATGCGGTGACAACGGCTTCTCCGCCGCCGTGACCATTATTTGAGTTTCGTCTTCCTCTACAAGGCATACCTTTTTTTTAAATGAAAAATAAATACCATGTTTTAATTTTCATTTATTTTGGTATTGAAAATGGTTTTCATAATGTTTTTATTGTATCAATGTGTTGTATAGATATCTTGTGATTGAAATGTGGAAATGTTATGTTTCCTTTATGCATGTTTTATGTGATACGATTATGTTATGGTTCTTGGACATTGTTTTGAAGATGGGTGGTTCCGTGATAAATGAAGGGCGGGTGATCCCGATATGGCTCTCCAATGCATTGGGTAACGTGAATGAGTTAAACGTTAAGATTTATCCTATGAGATTTAGGGAATATACTGTGATGGGTATTCCAAACTTAACCAAGAGGGTTACTCCCTACGTAATAATTTTATGAATGCCTCAAGTTACCTTAATATTTTATGATTTCTATGATTTATTCATGATTTGAGGAGGTATGTTAAAGTGAATATGTTTTATGAGTAGAGTATGATTTCATTGATTCTTATGTATACATGTACTCATGTTTCTTTCCATATTTTTAGATCCCTTACTGGGCTTTTTATGCTCATCCGATGTTTTTGAAATTTTTTTCACAGGTCAAGGGAAAGGTACATGATGTGATGATAATGAAAAGAAAGAGTCACGAAAGAATCCATATTTTATTTTATATATGTTTCCATTGATGGGAAAAATGAGTAATATCTTTTATGTAAACACTTTGTTTAAATGTGGAATGTAATGCGTGTTTTATGATCTAATTCTCTAAGACACTAAACCTGAAAAGATCCTCAAGGTTTATTCTTGAAATATCTCATGATTAAGTAATGTTTAAGGCTGGGTCATTATAGTTGGTTTCATAGGTAGGTTTAGATAACAATAGGAGTTAGAATTATATTAAATTATTATCCAAAAATATTTTTTTATGGTTAAATTAAAATGATATAGCATTTGAAGATTACCATGTTTTTTAATCTAAGACATGTTTTTTTCAGAATATTTTTCCACAGAGGAAATAGGGAAGCAATGCTAGAAAGGAATACAGAAGGAAATAACCTTCCGAATCAGCATCCTGAGATAGTCAGAATTGGAACTGAACAGATTGTTGCAGTAATGGTGTAGTTGACTCAAACGATGAATTGTGGTGGTATCCAAGCACGAGATCAGCCAGATCAACCGCAGTGGAACATGTCAGTTGTGGAACATTTCATGAGGCAAAATCCCCCATCATTTAGAGGATCATCTGACCTTGTTCTAGATGAAGGGTGGATTAATGCACTGGAGAGGATTTTTGATGTCATGGGGTGATCAGACAATAAAAAGGTTAGTCTTGCTATTTACCGTTTGGAGGGTGTAGCAGATCAGTGGTGGTCGATGTTTAAAAATATCAGAGAGACTGGTGAAATTTATGCTCTCGAATGGGATGAATTCAAAGGTATTTTTCTTGAGAAGTATTTTCCTAAGGCTGTTCGACTTAGGAAGGAAAAACAATTCTTGGAATTGAGGCAAGAGGAGTACTCAGTGGCTGCCTATGATGAAAGGCTCACTCAATTGGAAAGGTATGCTCCAAATTATATCCGAGACCATGATAGTAAAATCAATCGTTTTTACTCAGGATTAAAGACAAAATATCTAAGGGCATTAGATTCTCATGAGTTCAAGAGTTATGAAAAGATTGTTCGATGTGCTGAGAAGGGGGAAATGGAGTTTGTCGCTGATCAATTGTTCTATACCAACCAACAGAAGAAGAGACCGAGGTGGAAGGATAAAGGAAATAATTATTGAAAAAGGTTTGATGGTAAGAAAACTAAGTTTCCAATTTGTGATAAATGTGGTAAAAGGATTGCTGGGGAATGTCTTATGAATTTTGTAAACAACTACCGGTGCGGTAAGATGGGACATAAGGCACGTGATTGTACTGAAAAAGATCAGGGTAATGGTAAGTCCAAATTTGATTTAAAGTTAGTGAAATGTATTAAGTGCAAAAAGATGGGTCACTATGCAAATGAGTGTCCGAAAAAGATCTTGAGTGATGGGAAGCAGTTAGAATACATGCACAAAGGGGTGGTGAAATCTTTTGCAACTACTTCAGCAGATGTCGGGCCATCAAATGAAGTTTTATCAGGTACTTTGTTTTTTTTTAGATTATTCCAGTGTGTTGTTTGATTCGGGGTCTACAAATTCTTTCATCCATGAAAACTTTTCTAGTAAAATTGGAATACCATCTCAAGAAATGACTCCTAAAATTGTGGTAAAAACACACGGGGGAAATGTTGAGGAAAAAAGAATTTATAAGAATCTTCTTATCCTTATCTGTGGAAAGAACCTACTTGCGAAGCTTATTGTTTTACCTCTAATAGAGTTTGATGTTATCCTGGGTATGGATTGGCTCTCTATTTACCATGCTATGATTGACTGTATAGCTAAAGAAGTTTCTTTTCAGACAGACTTTCAGTTTTTGTACAAGAATGAACCCTTACTGTTGATAACTTATCAAGAGTCTAAGAAACATGTAAAAGATGGAAATGAATTTTACCTTGCACACATGGTTGAAAACAATGGAACTATTCAGATTAATGATGTGCCAGTGGTAAATGAGTATCCAGATGTTTTTCCTGATGAGTTTCTGGGAATAATACCAGATCAGGAAGTTGAATTTACTATTGACTTAGTTCCTGATGGTAAGCCAATTTCAAAACCCCCTTATCGAATGTCTCAAAATAAACTATTAGAGGTGAAGGAGCAATTTCAATATTTATTAGAGAAAGGTTTCATTTGACCTAGCACATCACCATGGGGTTCTCCTGTTTTATTTGTTAAAAAGAAAGATGGTTCTATGAGACTTTTCATTGATTATATATCCTTGAATAATATCACTATTAAGAACAAATATCCTTTGCCTCATATCGATGATTTGTTTGATCAGCTCCAGGGAGCTCAATATTTTTCAAACATTAACTTGAGATCGGGGTACCATCAGTTGAAGGTAAAGGAAGCAAATATTCTGAAGACCGCATTTCGTAAAAGATTGGCCATTATGAATTTGAATTAATGCCTTTTGGGTTATCCAATGCACCTGCTGTATTCATGGACATAATGAATATAATTTTCCATTAGTTCTTGGATAAGTTTGGGGTTGTTTTCATTAATGATATTTTGGTGTTTTCTAAAAGTAAAGAGGAGCATGAAAGACATTTAAGGGTTATTTTTCAAACCTTAAAAGAAAATAAATTGTATGGGAAATTCAGAAAATATGATTTTTGGTTGCAAAAAATTTCATCCCTTGGTCTTATTGTTTCTAAAGATGGGATAACTGTTGATCCTGAAAAAACAGAGGTTGTTGAAGAATGGCCACGACCAACATATGTAACTGAGATTCGAAGCTTCCTTGGTTTGGCAGGCTATTACCAAAGGTTTGATAGAAATATTTCACGTTTATCTAGTCCAATGACGAAGCTAACTCGGAAGGGTGTTATGTTTATCTGGACAAAAGAATGTGATGATTGTTTTCAGGAACTGAAAAGAAGATTGGTGAATGCTCCAGTTTTGGCACTACCTTCCAGGAATGGGGAGTTTGTTATCTACAGTGATGCTTCATTGAAAGGACTTTATTGTGTCCTAATGCATAATGATCAGGTAATTTCATATGCTTCACGACAGTTGAAAACTCAGGAGGTAAATTACCCTACACATGATTTGGAATTAGCTGTTGTTGTTTTCGCTTGGAAAATTTGGAGGCATAATTTTTATGGTGTAATATATGAAATATATAACGATCACAAAATTTTAAAGTATATAATCACTCAGAAAGAATTGAACATGAGACAGAGGAGAAGGCTAGAATTAATCAAGGATTATGATTGTACAATTCATTACCATCCTGGAAAAGCATATAAAGTGGCTGATGTAACACCCCAGGTAAATAAAGAATATGACATTTCATATTTATCCATATTTGTGAATAAAATATTGAAATGACTTTAAAGGGGACTCTATGCTCGATGGCATACCCAATACGCAACAACGAGTTTCTTGGGAATCTTACGTTGCACTCTAATAATAAAATAATATTATTTTAAATGGTAGTTAACATGTAGCCGCTGTATTTGCGGGAATGGATAGAAATAAATAAAATATGATTATATATGTTTTTAAATGTTTTTACATTTATCCAATAAAAGTTAATGGCTTGAAATACAGAAAGAATTCAATTTTTGGCTTTTATACCCTAATTTTCACTAAAGGTTCACATAACACCTTTTGATGGAGAATTGTCATTAAATATAGTTTTGATCACTCTTATACATTATTTTGGACCAAATAAAAATCTTCGTTATAATTGGAACATCAAAATTTACTTTGTGTAAATTTTTGGTATCTTTCCGATAAAGTTCATTTTTTCAATGATTAGTGTAAAATGTTGTTTTTTAATTCAAAACCCCTTTTTAATATAATTTATTTATATGATTAGATTATCTTTTTAATTGTTTTTAAAGTTAAATTAGAATATATTTTTACCATTAAATCCAATAGTGGTCTTTGGAATTAATTTCACTTTGAAATCAGACTTAAACTAGTGTCAATCTTTTGATACTTATTGTTTCATAAAAACACGCTATTTGCTTTAACAGTGGGAATTAATTATTAAATTAATTAATCTGACTTATATGTATTGAATTTTGTAAAATAGACTTCATTTTTTAATCTGTAATATCAAATATATCTTAGGGTGAATTTTTGGTAATTTTCTGAAAAACTTAAATTTTTGATAAATAGTGAAACCACTAAGTGGTACTTATAAAGACTGATTTTCCGTTTAAATGAAATTTTTCCATCATTGTGTTTTGAATTTCAAAAATCCGACATACATGGTTGTCATTAAGTAGTAAAATGTGGTTCAATGAGTTTATAATAATTTTTTGGTGAATAGTAACTTATTAAGTTCTTAATCGCGATTAGTGGTAATTAGTGTAGTTTAAGGTAAAAATAATGTTTTAATAATATGAAATGAACTTGAAACATTTCCTAACCTCATTGGTTGTGTCATGGCCGCCCAAGAAAAGGCATGGGTCAACATGGGGACCACATGGAGACACTTTGGTTGGGAAATGACATAAATAACTTTTTATTTAATGTAAAAGTAAAAATGACACAAACATAATATGTTTTACGAAAAAAATTTTTACATGGGGTTATAAAGATCAAATTTTTGATTATAAATAGTCATTGGAAAGATACAAAGATTTCCTACATCATAGTATTTTTTTATAATTTTTAGACATTAAATAAATTAAATTATTTTTGACATAATAATGATGCAGCGATGACATCATTATTTTACGATTTAAATAAAATGGAAAGATAATGTAACATCTATGAACTAAACATGTCCAAAACTTATTGGATGGGTGGATTTCGAACCCTTATCATCTTATCCACTAATTATATCTATTTGGGACCTTTTAAAACCGAAACACATTTTCAAATAAAGTAATATTTCTTTACTTTCCAAAATTGCCCCTCCTCTCCTCTTATAAAAGGCCCTCACCTATACCTCATTTCACACACTCCTAAAGCCTTTGGCTCAGCCAACCCCTGCCCATTTACTCTCTCCACATCCCTATACTCATCCTAGTGGATTCCATTTGGGAATAATCCTTTCAAAAAAAGCATGTAGTCTCAAATCAAAAGGAGGTACACTTTTAAAGGTAATTCATTCTCTCATGTTCATTTGTTTTATTTTGCATCTCCAACCCCCTAAACTCTTTTTATTTATTTCTTTTGTAACAAAACCAGTATATTCAATATACTAGGATTTTTTTATATTATTTATTCGAGCTACACTCTCACACAACTACATCAAATGGTTAAAGAACATACAGTTTCCGTGGATGGCGAAATTGTGCCTCCCGAAACGATGAGTGTTCAATACTCATTTAACACCTTCAAAGGTGGCCATTATGATGTAACTATTTTTATATATGATATATAATATGTTTATGTTTTACTTATTCTTATGTATTTTTCATTTGTGTCTTACCTTTATGGCTTCCATTATGGGTATACGCGATATCTTCATTTTAGGAAGTGCGGACTACCGCCCCCTCAAAGTGATGTGAATCGTTAATGCCATATGTGGGACGTGTAAAGGATGGATTTAAAGTTATTATATATGATGTTATACTGGAATTATAATATACTTCTATATAATTATTATTTGATTCAATTAAAGTATGAGATAGAAATGATAGTAGCGTTCATGCGTACGTACGGCTTACCGTCTCCATGAACGGTGCATTTCAGTTCTTATCCCCAAATGTAATGTACTATTAAAATTACATGTATATAATGGATATATATAATTAATGATATATCTAAATGATGAATATAATTCTTTAATTAAAATATACATACCTCTCATTTATTTTTAATTCCATTAATATGAGAAAGAAATGAAAGTAGCGTTCATGCGTACGTACGACTTACCGTCTCCATGAACGGTGCATTTCATTTCTTACCTCTAAATGATTATGTAATATTATAAATACATGTATATGATGGATATATATGATATATATGATATCTAAATTAGGAATTTCATTCTGGATATAAAGAACCTTTGACCACACGAACAACATGTAATTGTAAGAAGTCCACTTTCGACTTAAGAACCAAATATTGACAAAACAAACATTATTAACATAACTGGTTACATAATGTTTATAACAAGGAAATAAGTGATATAAAAGGAATAATTAACTCTAAAAAGGTTCTTAATCAAGTATAAATTAACTCAAGTTTATTATTCAGGACGTTAAAGAATGATCGAGTCAAGTCGGACCCGAGGTAAGGGACTTCGTCTCAATCTCCTTTCAATGAGGCATATTTCATTTTATACACAACTTTCTTTTATATGGTGTATAAACACCTTTGAATTTTAATTTTATACAAAAGGAATCTTTTTCTACGAAGCGTTTTAATAAATGAAAAAAAGAATGTTTTTTTAACGTACGCGGTGACAATGACCTTTTCCGCCGCCGCGAGTATTATTTGGTCTTTGGCTTTCACAACAAGCCGTAATGTTTTTTAGAATAAAATAAATACCATATACTCTTTTATGTATTTTGGTATTGAAAATGGTTTTGAAAAAGGATTCTATTATGTCAATATATTTATGATATATTGTGATTGAAATGTGGAAATGTTATCATTCCTTTATATTGGTTTTATGTTTTATGATTTTATACTGGTACTTGGACATTTTAACGGGTGGTTACGTTATAACCTCCAATGCATTGGGTATGGAAGTAGGCCGTATGGCTATTCCATTAAGTATGTATGGAAGTTGGCCGTATGGATATTCCATTAAGTGATATGTGTGGGAGTCGACCGTATGGTTATTCCACTTAAGTATGTTTATGTCCCAAGTTACCTTTATATATGTTATGTGTTCTTTTTATGGATTTTTATGGTAATCATTTGGTTACAAAAAGGTAAGTAATGATACATTATTCAGTGAAGAGTTTTTACTACTTCATGTAGGTGAAAATTATTACATTGATAGAGTATTCATGGTTTACTTGTTGTTTTGAAAACTAACAGTTTTCATTATTTGTTTATCCCTTACTGAGCTTCTTATGCTCATCCCATGTTTTTGAAATATTTTTCACAGGACTTAGCGTGGAATAGGGTCAAGGATGGGATCAAGGGAAAGTCATGCTACCTAAAACATGGAACTATACATGATTCTTTTAAGGAGTTTTTATTTTATGGAAATTTAGTAGAAGTGACTACTTTGTAATATTTTGAGATGTAATAGTTATGTCCTAATTCTCTAAAACTCTAAACCTAAAAAGATCATCAATGTGAATTACTCATTTAATTCAATATAAAGTATGGTTTAAGGTTGGAGCCTTATAGTTGGTATCAGAGGACGGTTTAGATAACTTTAGAGGGTAGGGTATTCTTTAAGCATAAGTGACATTACCATAATGGTTAGGATTTCAGACAGAGTCCTAGTTTTAGATAAATTGAATGAGTAAGAATATCTTAGTGTTTATCTTCCTCATTAGTACGTGATGGTTTTGTTGTTATACTCACACTGACCCTTTTTGGTTTTAGTAAATTGCTGAATCTATCAGGAACCAAGGTAACGGTGGATGTGAAGGAAATTGTGACAGTTTTCTGAGTGAGCAACTGAATGATATGGGAGCTGTAATGAGAACTCTTGTGTTTATCCTCAACCAACTATCTGGAGTTATGATTGACCACCTAAACCATGGTGATTTCTATAAGGCATCATGTATGCGAGAAACAAATCCCTACGGAACTACAGGTAATAATCATAAAGGTAAGTGTGTTCAAAAACCTATGTGTCAAAGATGTGGAAAGAAACACCTAGGAAAATGTTTCAAAGGGACAAAAATATGCTATAGATGTGGAAATGAAGGTCATAAAGCAAGGACCTTCCATGGAAAAAGGAAGCATCCAGTTGACTCGAGGAAAGGGAAAGAAGTTCTTTCTGAGGGATCAATTGAATGTTTTAAATGTGGTGTGCATGGTCATTATGAAAACACATGTCCTATGAAGAAGTTTTGTGAATAGGGTCACCAAGAGCGTACAAATTTTTGTTTACCACTACCTAATGCCATTCCGATTGAGGATGAAGAAACTAAAAATGACCAATCAAAGGTATGTATTATTTCATGACTATTGTTTTCCTATTTTGGAATCTTAGGATATGATTCATGATTTTTTTTGTAGGAAAGAGGTATTTCGGAATAAGTTGGAAAGGAATGGTTAATGGATCATGAAGAATGTTGAATGAGTAAGATGTCAACATATAAGGGCTTCAAGAGTTATGGTGAAATTCTTAAGAGTATTAAGTCTCTTTTGATGATGTGGTTACATTAGAAGACTTTTTATATTATGTGTAACCCTGATGTTTAATATATGAAATTTTATTCAAGTAATAGTTATCTCTTCTTTTGTGGACATAGTTATAAAGAAACATTTGGGTTTATATGATCCTTACTTTTGAGGTAATTATGGGTTATTATATGATATGCTGGAAAATGAAAGGCATGAGATAAACATGAGGTTAAAATATGTTATGACCATTTTTGATGATTTTATCTCTTTTTGGAGAATGATTTAAGAATTATATAGTTTTGTAAAAAGGACAACACGCAGACCGTGTGGCAACCCGTCGCGTCGGACAAAGTTGCGGGAATCGAACCCACAACCAAAGTGCGACTGGCATTTATCGCCTACCACTGGACTACGTGAAGTCCCTGGTTAGTTTGAAAAATTCATTCTAGTTATATGATTTTATCAATTAAGAGTAAGTTTATTTTGGGTTATTTATGAAAATGATTAACCTATCATGGAGGATATGTGATTAGGTTAATTACTTTTCAATCCGAGACTTTAGGAGCAACAGATGTTGTCTGGAGATAAATGTTATGATTTAACTTGGAAGAATATGTGACTAAATCCTTCAAATGTTTGGGTTTAAATATTAGATAGGTTTACTTTGAGAAATTTTATGGACAAATTGTTGATCGAATGGTCCACGTTGAACTTTGGGTTTTGTTGGACAAATTTTAGAGATTATGAATAGATTTTCTTTCTAATGGGTTATCCTTTTCTGGGTTATCTGATCTTGTACTAATCTTTTTGGTTTTGGTTTTGGTTTAAGTCTAAAGACATGGGAAGTATTTAGTTCTTTTTTTTGGGTTAGGTGATTCTCTAGAAGTTGATTATAGTACTCTTAATGCGAACAAGTATCCCAAAATACTCGTCTTTTGAAAAAAAATATAAGTTTGATTAAGGAATCTAGTAAAAGTTGAAAGTCAACATGATAAGTTATTATGTTTCCTTATGAATAAATTCCTCAATAATATGTAACTTAAAACAAAAATGTTGTCTATTAAATTTTGCTACTAGGGAACCCAACACCGTGTAACCCATCACAAGTTTGTGATTTTCTTACTGTTAACTTTCTCCTAAACATGTTATCAATCACTCTCCATCAGAACATGACCCTATGTTTTCTCCTCCATGTCCATGTTTTCCTATATGGAATCCTAGTATGGGTTAACTTGGGTGACCTCTGTACTTATCTTCCTTTATTTTAAAGTGATTTTTTTACCGACTCTTGTTCCGATGTGGGACGTTCAAGGATGTTTCCAAGCTCAATTTTAAAAATTGCAAGGACGCAATTCCCAAAATGGGGGAAGGATGTAACACCCCAGGTAAATAAAGAATATGACATTTCATATTTATCCATATTTGTGAATAAAATATTGAAATGAATTTAAAGGGGATGCTATACTTGATGGCGTACCCAATACGCAACAACGAGTTTCTTGGAAATCTTACGTTGCACTCTAATAATAAAATAATATTATTTTAAATGGTAGTTAACATGTAGCCGTTGTATTGGCGGGAATGGATATAAATAAATAAAATATGATTATATATGTTTTTAAATGTTTTTACATTTATCCAATAAAAGATAATGGCTTAAAATACGGAAAGAATTCAATTTTCGGCTTTTATACCCTAATTTTCACTAAAGGTTCACTTATCACCTTTTGATGGAGAATTGTCATTAAATATAGTTTTGATCACTCTTATACATTATTTTGGACCAAATAAAACTCTTCTTTATAATTGGAACATCAAAATCTACTTTGTGTAAATTTTTGGTATCTTTCCGATAAAGTTCATTTTTTTCAATGAATAGTGTAAAATGTTGTATTTTAATTCAAAACCCATTTTTAATCAAATTTATTTATATGATTAGATTATCTTTTGAATTGGTTTTAAAGATAAATTTGAATATATTTTTACCATTAAATCCAATAGTGGTCTTTGGAATTAATTTCACTTTGAAATCAGACTTAAACTAGTGTCAATCTTTTGATACTTATTGTTTCATAAAAACAATCTATTTGCTTTGACAGAGAGAATTAATTATTAAATTAATTAATCTGACTTATATGTATTTAATTTTGTAAAACAGACTTCATTTTTTAATTTTTAATATCAAATATAGCTTAGGGTGAATTTTTGGTAATTTTCTGAAAAACTTCAATTTTTGATAAATAGTGAAACCACTAAGTGGTACATATAAAGACTGATTTTCCGTTTAAATGAAATTTTGCCATCATTATGTTTTGAATTTCAAAAATCCGACATACATGGTTGTCATTAAGAAGTAAAATGTGGTTCAATGAGGTTATAATAATTTTTTGGTGAATAGTAACTTATTAAGTTCTTAATCGCGATTAGTGGTAATTAGTGTAATTTAAGGTAAAAAAAATGTTTTAATAATATGAAATGAACATGACACATGTCCTACCCTCTTTTTTTGTGTCATGGAAGACCAATACAAGCCATGGGTCAACTTGGGGACCCCATGGAGACACTTTGGTTGGGAAATGACATAAATAACTTTTTATTTAATGTAAAATTAAAAATGACACAAACATAATATGTTTTATGAAAACAATTTTTACATGGGGTTATAAAGATCAGATTCATGATTATAAATAGTAATTGGAAATCTATAAAGATTTTCTACATCATTGTATTTTTTTTTATAATTTTTAGACATTAAATAAATTAAATTATTTATGACATAATAATGATGCAGCGATGACATCATTATTTGACGATTTAAATAAAATGGAAAGATAATGTAAAATATATGAACTACACATTTCCAAAACTTATTGTATGGGTGGATTTAGAACCCTTATCACCATATCCACGAATTATATCAATTTGGAACCTTTTAAAACCGAAACACGTTTTCAAATAAAGTAATATTTCTTTACTTTCCAAAAGTGCCCCTCCTCTCCTCTTATAAAAGGCCCTCACCTCTACCTCATTTCACACACTCCTAAATCCTTTGGCTCGGCCAACCCCTGTCCATTTACTCTCTAAACATCCCTCTCCTCAACCTAGAGGATTTCCCTTTGGGCAGAATCTTTTCAACGGAATCCTTTAGACTCAAATCAAAAAGAGTTACACTTTTAAAGGTAATTCATTCTCTCATGTTCATTTGTTTTATTTTGCTTCTCCAACCCCCTAAACTCTTTTTATTTATTTCTTTTGTAACCACAACAGTATCTTCAATATACTAGGATGTTGTTATATTATTTATTCGAGCTACACTCTCACACAACTACATCAAATGGTTAAATAACATACGGTTTCCGTGGATGGCGAAATTGTGCCTCCCGAAATGATGATTGTTCAATACTCATTTAACACCTTCAAAGGTGGCCATTATTATGTCACTATTTTTATATATGATATATAATATGTTTATGTTTTACTTATGCTTCTGTATTTTTCATTTGTGTCTTACCTTTATGGCTTCCATTATGGGTATACGCGATATCTCCATTTTAGGAAGTGCGGACTACCGCCCCCTCAAAGTGATGTGATTCGTTAATGCCATATGTGGGATGTGTAAAGGATGGATTTAAAGTTATTATATATGATGTTATACTGGAATTATAATATACCTATATATAATTATTATTTCATTCCATTAAAGTATGAGATAGAAATGAAAGTAGCATTCATGCGTACGTACGGCTTACCGTCTCCATGAACGGTGCATTTCATTTCTTATCCCCAAATGTAATGTACTATTAAAAGTACATGTATATAGTGGATATATATAATTAATGATATATCTAAATGATGAATATAATTCTTGAATTAAAATATACATAACTCTCATTTAGTTTTAATTCCATTAATATGAGAAAGAAATGAAAGTAGCGTTCATGCGTACGTACGGCTTACCGTCTCCATGAACGGTGCATTTCATTTCTTAAATCTAAATGATTATGTAATATTATAAATACATGTATATGATGGATATATATGATATATATGATATCCAAATCAGGAATTCCATTCTGGATATAAAGAACCTTTGACCACACGAACAACATGTAATTGTAAGAAGTCCACTTTCGACTTAAAAACCAAATATTGACAAAACAAACATTATTATCTTAACTGGTTACATAATGATTATAACATGGATATAAGTGATATAAAAGGAATAATGAACTCTAAAAATGTTCTTAATCAAGTAGAAATTAACTCAAGTTTATTATTCAGGACGTTAAAGAACGATCGAGTCAAGTCGGACCCGAGGTAAGGGACTTCGTCTCAATATCCTTTCATTGAGGCATATTTAATTTTATACACAACATTCTTTTATAAAGTGTATAAACACCTTTGACTTTTACTTTTATACAAAATGAATCTTTTTCTACGAAGCGTTTTACTAAACGACAAAAAATAATGTTTTTTTAACTTACGCGGTGACAACGACATTTTCCACCGCCGCGAGTATTATTTGGTCTTTGGCTTTCTCAACAAGCCGTAATGTTTTTAGAATAAAATAAATACCATATACTCTATTATGTATTTTTGTATTGAAAATGGATTTGAAAAAGGATTCTATTATGTCAATATATTTATGATATATTTTGATTGAAATGTGGAAATGTTATCATTCCATTATATTGGTTTTATGTTTTATGATTTTATACTGGTACTTGGACATTTTAACGGGTGGTTACGTTATAACCTCCAATGCATTGGGTATGGAAGTCGACCGTATGGCTATTCCATTAAGTATGTATGGAAATTGGCCGTATGGCTATTTCATTAAGTGATATGTGTGGGAGTCGACCGTATGGTTATTCCACTTAAGTATGTTTATGTCCCAAGTGACCTTTATATATGTTATGTGTTCTTTTTATGGATTTTTATGGTAATCCTTTGGTTACAAAAAGGTAAGTAATGATACTTTATTCAGTGAAGAGTTTTTACTACTTCATGTAGGTGAAAAGTATTACATTGATAAAGTATTCATGGTTTACTTGTTGTTTTGAAAAACTAATAGTTTTCATTATTTGTTTATCCATTACTGAGCTTCTTATGCTCATCCCAAGTTTTTGAAATATTTTTCACAGGACTTAGAGTGGAATAGGGTCAGGGATGGGATCAAGGTAATGTCATGCTACCTAAAACATGGAACAATACATGTTTCTTTTAAAGAGTTTTTATTTTATTGAAATTTAGTAGAAGAGACAACTTTGTAATCTTTTGAGATGTAATAGTTATGTCCTAATTCTATAAAACTATAAACCTGAAAAGATACTCAATGTGAAATACTCATTTAATTCAATATTAAGTAAGGTTTAAGGCTGGGGCCTTATAGCTGATGCTTTGAGTCAAAAAAGTAATGCTTCATTAACAATGTTGAATTTGTAATGTGATTCTTTGGTTAAGGATTTGATGAAAATTGGCATAGAAGACGTTGGTGAAGGATGTCCTTCTGTTTTGTTTTAGGTATCAGTGAAATCTTCTCTATCAGACAGAATTAAGCAAGCACAAAAGCAAGATAGTGAGTTGCAGAAAAAGGTAGAGATGTTTCAGAAGGGTAAGTTGCATGAATTCAACATTGATAATGATTATGTTTTGAGATTTGGGAAGATATTTTGTATGCCTTGTGATTTACAGATGAAGAGATAGTTGTTATGCGAAGCTCATAGTTCTCAGTTTTCAGTTCATCCTGGCAGTACTAAGATATACAGAGATCTGTGGGAGTATTACTGGTGGGATGGAATGAAAAGAGATATTACTGATTTCACTGTGAAGTGTTTGACTTGTCAGCAGGTTAAAGTAGAGCGACATTTATCGAAAGGGATGCTTCAGCCTTTACCAGTGCCATAGTGGAAATGAGAAAATATATCCATGGACTTTGATGTGGGATTACCGAATACATCTCGAGGTAATAATGCAATCTGGGTTATTGTTGATCGCCTGACTAAATCTGTTCATTTCCTTGCTATACGAAATACTTTTTCCCTATATCAACTTTCCCATTTGTACCGTAATGAGATAGTCATGTTACCTGGAGTTACTCTCTCCATTGAATCTGACCGTGATCCCAGTTTCACTTCTATCTTTTGGAAAGGCCTTCAGAAGTCGTTGGCTACTGAATTAAATTTTAGTACAGCTTTTCATCCTCAATCTAATGGGCAGTCAGAATGAACTATTCAGACATTGGAAGATATTCTACATGCTTGTTCGATGGATTATCAGGGAATTTGGGACCAACATCTTTTTTTGGTTGAATTTTCATATAATAACAGTTTTCATTTCAGTATACAGATGGTACCATTTGAGGCGTTATATGGGAAGCGGTGTCGAACTCCAGCATTCATGGATGAAGTGGGTGAAAGAAAGCTGATGGGACCAGAATTGGTACAAGAGTTGGCAGGAAAAGTTCAGCTGATACAGAAACACATGAGAATAGCTCACAGCAGGAAGAATAGTTATGTGGACAACAGGAGGAAGGATCTCTCTTTTGAGGTAGGTGATCATGTTTTTCTCAAAGTTTCACCGTGGAAATGTGTGATGCGATTTGGTATGAAAGGAAAGCTGAGGCCAAGGTTCATTGGACTATATGAAATTCTGGAGATATTTGGATCAGTTAATTACCAAGTTTCTTTACCTCCGAGTTTATCTCATGTACACAATGTTTTTCATGTTTTGATGTTGAGAAAGTATATGCCAGATCTATCTCATGTTTTCAGTCCAGAGGTAGTTCAGCTGGAAGAGAACCTATCTTATGAGGAACAACTGGTCTAGATTCTTGACCACAGGGATCAGGTGTTACAGAATAAGGTGATTCATTAGGTAACAGTTTTTTGGAAAAACCACACGATTGAATAGGCAACATAAGAATCTGAAAATGCAATGAGGGATAAATACCCCCACTTATTCGATAAGTAAATAAATTGCGGGGATGAAATTTTCTGAAGGGGGAAGGATTTAACATCCCAAGTAAGTAATGAATAGTATATATTTTTTATATATGTCTATTAATTAATTAGATAGTGTTTTAGAGGCTTAAAATGAGAATAAATCCAATCTTAAGCATGGAATACACTAATATTTTTAAAAGATTATTTTACTGCCTTTTGATGGCAAACCATTTTTAAATCAAACTTTTGACAATTCTGTAAGCTCTATTGGTCGAAATAAACTTATTCTTTATGATTGGGACATTGAAATTTACTTAGGGTAAATTTTTGGTATTTTTCCGATGAAGTTCATTTTTTTAATGAATAGTGAAAATTACTACATTTTACATCAAAACTGCTTTTTCATCTAATTTAATTGTATTGTTATGTTATTTTTTAATTGGTTTTAAAGTTTAAATAGAATATATTTTTACCATTTAATCCAATAGTGATCATTAGAATTAATTTCACTTTGAAATTGGACTTAAACTAGTGTCAATCTTTTGATACTTAATGTTTCATAAAAACACCCTATTTGCTCAAACAATGGGAATTAATTATTAAATTAATTAATGTAACTTATATGTTTTTAATTTTGTGAAATAGAAATCATTTTTTAATTCGGAATATCAAATATAGATTAGGGTGAAGTTTTGGTATTTTTCTGAAAAACTTCAATTTTTTATGAATAGTGAAACCACTAAGTGGTACTTAAAAAACTGATTTTTCGTTTAAATGAAATTTTACCACCTCTGTGTTTTGAATTTCAAAAATACGACATACATGGTTGTCATTAATATTTAAAATGTGGTGCAATGGGATTAAAATAATTTTTTTGGTGAATAGTACCTTTTATGATTTTTATCGCGATTAGATGTAATTAGTGTAATTTAAGGTAAAAATAATGTTTTAATAATATGAAATGAACTTGAAACTTGTCCTACCCTTATTTTATGTGTCATGGCCGACCAAGACAATCAATGGGTCAACTAGGGGACCCCATGGAGCCACTTTGGAAGGAAAATGACATTAATATCTTTTTATTTAATGTTAATCTAAAAATGTCACAAACATGAGTTGTTTTATTAAAACAATTTTTACATGGGTTTATACAAGTAATATTTTTTCTATAAATTGTCATTGGAAAGATAAAACAATTTCCTACATCATGATATTTTTTTTAAATTTTTAGACATTAAATAATTTAAATTATTTATGACACCATGATGATGCAGCAATTACCTCATTATTTAACGATATAAATAAAATGAAAATATAATGTAAAATATTAGACCTAAACTTGTCGAAAACATATTTTATGGGTGGATTTCAAACTATTATCAGATTATCCTATTAATATATAATTTTGGGACCTTTAAAATACGAAAATCATTTTATAATAAAGTATCCTTTTATTCCTTTCCAAGAGTTCCCCTCCTCTCCTCTTATAAAAGGCCCCCACCTCTACCTCCTTCCCCACACTTCCAAAGCCTTTGGCTCGGCCAACCCCTGCCCATTTTCTCTCTCCACACCCATCTCTAACTCTTAGAAGCCTCAATTTTGTCAGAAGTCTTCCAAGGATGCCTTTGAGCTCAAATAAAAAAGTGTTACCCGTTTTAATGGTAGTGTTTTCTCTTGTGTTCTTTTGTTTTATTCTGCTTCTCCAACCCACTAAACTCTTTTTATTCCATTATTTTGTAGCAACACCAGTATAATCAATATACTATGATGTTTTTATAAGATTTATTTGAGCTAAACTTACACACACATACATCTAATGGTTAAAGAACATATTGTTTTCATGGATGATGAATTTCTCCCTCATGAAATGATGATTGTTCAATATTATTTTATCACATTCAAAGGTGGATATTAATGTGAAACTATATTTATATATGATATATAATATATTTATGTTTTAATAAAGATTCTTTATTTTTTTCATTTATGGCATACCTTTATGTTTTCCATTATGGGTAAAGGCGATATCTTCATTTTAGGAAGTGCGGACTACCGCCCCCTCAAAGTGATTTGATTCATTAATACCATATGTGGGAAATATAAAGGATGTAATTAATGGTATTAAATATGATATTATACTGGAATTATAATATACCTTTATATCATTATTATTCCATTCCATAAAATACGAAATAGAAATGAAAGTAGCGTTCATGCGTACATACGGCTTACCGTCTCCGTGAACGGTGCATTTCATTTCTTACCTCTAAACCTTATGTAATATTATAAATGCATTTATATACTTGATATATATGATATATATGATATCTACATCATGATTATAACTCTGGATATAAAGGATATATGAAAAAATTGTAATTATAAAGGGTTTATTTTTTACTCAAGTACCAATGATCGTTAAAACGACCGTTATTAACTTAAATAATTACACAGTGTTCATGACATGGAAATAAGTTATATAAAAGGAATAATGAACTTGTAAAAAGTTCTTAAACAAGAAGAAATTAACTCAATTTTATTATTCATGAGATTAAATAATGATCAAGTCAAGTCGGATACTTAGGTATGGGACTTCGTCTCAATCTCCTTTCATTGAGGCATATTTTGGTTTATACACAACCTTCATTTTTACGGTGTATAAACCCCTTTGACTTTTACGTTTATCCATAAGTAATATTTTTATACAATGTGTTTTACTAAAAGAGAAAAGGGAATGTTTTTGTCGTATGTATGCGGCGACAATGACTTCTCCGCCGCCGTGACCATTATTTTAGTTTCGGCTTCCTCTACAAGCCATACTTTTTTTAAAAATGAAAAATTAATACCATGTTTTAATTTTCTTTTATTTTGGTATTGAAAATGGTTTTCATAATGTTTTTATTATATAAATGTGTTGTATTGATATCTTGTGATTGAAATGTGGAAATGTTATGTGTCCTTTATGTATGTTTTATGTGATACGATTATGTTATGGTTCTTGGGTATTGTTATGAATACGGGTGGTTCTGTGATAAACTAAGGGCGGGTGAGCCCGATATAGCTCTACAATGAATTGGGTAACGTGAAGGAGTTAAACTCTACGTTTTCTCCTAACAGATTTAGGGAATATACTGTGGTGGGTATTCCAAACATAACCAAGATGGTTACTTCCTACGTAAGAATGTTATGAATGCCTCATGTTACCTTTATGTTTTATGATTTCTATGATTTATTCATGATATAATGAGGTATGTTAAAGTTCTTATGTTTTATGAGTAGAGTATGATACATTGATTTTTATGTATACATGTACTCATGCTTCCTTTCCATATTTTTAGATCCCTTACTGAGATTTTTATGCTCATCCCATATTTTTGAAATGTTTTCACAGGTCAAGGGAAAGGTACATGATGTGATGTTAATGTCAAGGATGTGTCAAGAAATAATCCATGTTTTATTTTAAACATGTTTCTGTTGATGGGAAAAATGAGTACTATCTTTTATGTAACCACTTTGTTTAAATGTGGAATGTAATGCATGTTTTATGATCTAATTCTCCAAAACTCTAAACTTGAAAATATCCTCAATGGGTATTCTTGAAATATCTCAAGATTAAGTAATGTTTAAGGTTGGGGCCTTATAGTATATATGTAAATAAATCCAATATTGGAATAAAAAAACATAAAAATCAACAAGATGACAATACATGATTTTCTAGATACCCATTCTCACAAACATCAATCATAGTATAATCACAGGCTTCTGATATGATAATATTTCCATTAGGGGGGTTTTAATACTAATTTATAATATATTATTTAATTATTAATTCTTATACACATAAAAAATTTCTGATTTAAAAGAGTGGGTAGATATAAAATAAATTAAGACGTTAGTAGTTTCATAGTGGAGAGTAATTGAAACATTAATCACATGGTAATAAAACCCCAAAATAGCAATAATGATCTCATGAAAATTCTATATTTCATTGTGATTATGAGTTTTCTTACATCAATAAACATCATTAAACTCTTTAGTTGTATAATGGTTAACTCAATTCCCATAATTCATGCATTTCGAACACTAGATCATGGGATATTAACTCAATGGTTCTTTTTCAACATCATTAGTTATTTTCTTTCTTCCCTTGAAATTTTCATTATAATCCATGATGGTGAAACTTTCCATAAATAAAAAATTTACCAATTACATAGGGATAATTTGACCAATGTTTCTATCCACACTTTTATTGGAGAGGAATGATCACATTCATCCTTCCACCGTATTTTTAATTTCCACTAAATTCTATCAATATTTTCTTCTCAAAACCATTCTGTTGATGGGAAAAAAAATCCATTTTTACAATAATATATTGTATAAAAATATGTCTATAAATAGTGATATATATTATATATTATTATATTTATAGAAATAATTGCGAGATAATTGGGAATCATTCATCCTTAAATAGAGGTTGGACAATAGTACAAGAACAATATGTCTCAAAAAATTTAAAATTTCAATCATAGGATCAAACACATTCTCCATCCTCTTTCTTTATCACAATTAATTTGATCTTTATTTTATAATGAACTATATGAGGAATGTTATTATTGAAAATTAAAATCTTAAACTCACCCCATTCAATGAATTCAATTTGATCAATTTCAATCCTATTCATAATAATAATATAATGCTGATATTCTTTAATATATCAATGGTGAAAAACTAAACAATATTTTTTCCATGTTTCGAACAATGGGGAAAAATATATTTTCATTAGTAAAAATCATTTATTCATTAAATAATTGATTTTAGGACGAACTAAATGAGGGAGTAAATCACCTCATGAATTAATTAAAACAAATTGTTCCCTCATTCCCCATTTAAGAAGATTATATGTAAGCATATATAGAAAAAAAATCTAAGAAAAAAATGTGTTTCTTTCCAAGTACCATAACAATTTTTTTCATCGGTGGTCAAAGATTGCATAGTCCATCAAATTTTGTTTTAAAATAGATCCTTTGGGTTCTATATGTTGAGTAAAACAATTGTAGTTCAATAAAGAATAATCATAATGAATCAAAATATAATTGTAGTAACCTCCCTGATTTCTGGTATGTAACCCTTACTTGATGCTTTTTATTGTTATAATGTGTAATGATGATAGTTTGGAGGGTTGGTATTAATTTGGAAGTCATTTTGACGAAAAATAGAAGTTGTGCGGGTAGTGCATGGTTTACCTACCCGTGTAACCAAAACATCAAAAAAATTATTCCTGAGGAAATGGATCCATCACGGTTGGAGCATGGTTAGGGAGATACTATGAGGAAGCTATGTGAGGGTCATCATAGGATTTAGCTACGACAAGGTTAGTGCACAAGTTTTTCAAACTGTGATTAGAAACTGTGCAAATATTTATTAGAGATCCAAAAAAGTGGATCTCACACATTTTTGCCTCTATGTGGTGCCTTTTTTCTTTTATGTGGCCATAACTCGGGATTTTGGTTCTCCTAAGTCCCAATAATGATCTCTAATCAATTTTTTGGTGATCTGTAAGGTTTCCTTGCGGAATTGAAGCATGATTATTGAGGAATTTGATCATTCTTCATTGTTCATGATCAGTTTCTTTGATCTACATTGATCTATTACTCCTAATATATCATTTTCATAGATCTATTCAAATTTTTTTAGATAAAGGTGTGTGGATTCAATATATGGTGAGATTTTTCCTTGAACATTCTATGGGAGGAGATCTAAGGAGGATTCATGGAGAATCAACCTAGTATTCTTGGTCATTCTTCATTCGATGTTGTTTTTATAAAAAAATTTGAGGTAGGATATTGATTCTCCACTTTACATAGTATAATTGATTTGTATGCTTACAAATTGAATGTGTGGTGATTAATTGATTATTATTGGTTGCTCAAAACTTATTGTAAACCATCATGTCAGAGAGTCTGTCAAATATAGATAATTGGTGATTTTTAACGAGTGCTTTTGTTCTAGGTTATAAAACATTGGTTTTAAAACAATCGAGGTTTTCTAGACTGATGTAACATGAATTGGATTAGATTTTTTAAATAAAAGTGTATTTTTTATTGAAAATAATTGTTTCTTTGAAATTGGTTTTTCTTTGGTTTTTAATAATATGTCAGTTTTATTGAAGTGGTTTGTTTTGGAAATGGAAATATTTTACATTAATGGTGTTGGTAGGATTTAATACTTAACATTCCATTAATAGGGAATGAGTACCATTGGGGTAAAAGGGATGTGACCCTGCATTGGGGGATTCTGTCATTGGGACATAAGGTAATTGGACGAGAGACCACACATAAGTATGGAACTGCTAAACAAAGCCATCCATTGTGGGTATGTTGCAAAAAATGGAATGGGTATGCCAAATGATAATAAGAAATAGTTTTAAAATTTTAATTAGTTATTTTTATGAAAATAACATGTTTAAAATTGGTTTCATTTAGTTTCTTCTTCACAAGGTTGCAAAAGTATTTTGGAACTTGTTTGTATTTGGATATTCAATGGTTTGAAAAATTGTTTTATATAAATTGTTTCATGTTAATGTGTCTAAACTTTTTATCCTAGTTTCATGAGTAGGGTTGTTATTGCGGAAAACCTATTAGTTTTATACTCACCCCTGCTTTGTCACTTTGGTGATTTTGTAGATGCAATCATCCATGATAAGGTAAAATTCATATTTCCCACGTTTTTAGCACTACCTCGTGATTTTTGGTTTAATTGATGATTGTAGAGATTAGAGATTGTGAAGCATGGAGTCTTGTGATCATTTGATAGTCTTTAGTTGTTTATTCTATGTGTCCTTGGATACTCTATTGGTCTTACTTTTTTCAAAAATTGATGTTGATTTGAGATACATTATGTTGTTTAGTTGTATTTAATTGGGTAATGCATCATTTATTAAATGGATTTGATATGGTTTTTTGGTTCTTTAGTTTACTTATTAAAGGTTAAATCCTCCCCCACTTGTATGTGAAACACATAAGATTTTATTTCCACCCTTTTGCATCTTAGGGAGTTCTCTTACGTCCATGTAATTACTCGATGTGCTCTCAATCCAATGAGAATGAAGCGGTCATTAAAAATTGTATCAATCTGGTAATTTATTTAAGGTATAAATGTAATCAGCATGTTCATCACTTTCCCAACAAGAGATCATCAGTGTTCTCCATCTTGGGGTTGAAATTCCTTCTTCTCTATCATTTCAGATGAAATCTTATACATGAGTAGGATTGTCAGAACATGCAATTGATAGCATAAAAGATGTGGTTATCCCTTTTATGTTGAACATCATGTTACCAGGGAGGTGGGAGCATAAGTGTTTGTGGGAACATTTAGGAGTTATTGATCTAATTATAATGGGTTATCTAATGAGATGAGCATGACATGAATTATGGAGGAATGAAATCCTACTATGAGTTCATACATGATTTCTAGATATTATTCACGTTGTCAAAAAGTTTTTATTTTTGGGAAATTTTGAAATTTTTATTCAAATGAATGATTTGGGAAATAAAAATGATTATTGTATTTTGGAAATGGTTTAATTTTCCAAAAGCATGAATGGATGTAGGAAAAACAATTAAACATGAAAAGAGGATGTTTGAGGAAAACAATCTTGTGATATTTAATGTGATTGAATTTGAAATAATAACCCATTAGTTTCTATATAGTGAGATTAACAGAAATTGTTGTTGGTTTATAAAATGTCACCAAGATGGTGTCATCGAAACCATCCCAAATAAGTTGCAGAGATTTTGGTTTTACCTGAAACATTGGTGAACGAAGTGCGTCTTTAGAGTATTATCTAGGAATTTTTGGATTTGGATACGTGGAATAGGTGGAATGATATAAGGCATGTGGATCATGAATTCTAGTTCATGAAGCAGTATCCACCTATCATCTGGTTGATGCTCTGCTTGAAAAGCCATAGGTGAAGTTGAGTAGGATGAATCATATCTTCAATTTCATCAGCACACCGGTAGAGCTTAATGTCAAGCAAGGGACTTATATTTTTGGGGATCATTCACGCCAATGGTGGGTTTTAGTGGTGCAAGTTATATTTGATGAATAATTTACATGGAATAATGTTCTGGAATTATTCAACAATGAAATCTAACCTCATACGTTCAAGATCCAAAAAATTATATAATTCTTCACTGGAAACAAGAGAGTCTCCCTATCACATAGTATGGAGCAAAATTCATGAATTTAGTGCATTTGAACATAAAGTTGTCACATATAATCCATTTATAGGATGCATATTCTAATTGGGGATACAAAAATAGATATGATCGAAGATTTTTGTGCTCTATATCACAGATTATACAGATGTGGTGAATATTGTGACTGTGGATGATTGTGATATCTTGGGATTGATGGTAATAGGTACGCTGATACCTACATGGAATGGTTGGAAATACAATATTGTATGCAAGTGGAAAAGGTACACCAATTTCCAAGGGGGAAGTGAAAATCCGAAATAGACTGTTGGATCAGTGAACCTTCCCCCACGACCCAAGAGCAAAGCATGATGGTTTCAATGTGGCTTGACTGACCTTATAAATTGAGAGTGTACGACACAACCTATATCATTTCATAATTACATCAAGATAAGACATCTTCATTTTTATTGTCCTAGTTCTCCATGGTTATGTTCTTGGAAAACTTCTAGAACATTGAAATCATTGTATGCTTCGACAGGGCGATGATGACAAAAATAATCTCATCGGCACAGTAGAGCTAACTATAGTCACTCTAGAAATACAATAACTCCTCAATCATATAAATATCATAAAGGAAAAAATGGAACATTATAGAGATGGAGAGATTGTATGAGGTTGAGATGTTGATGGTTGATCATAAAATTGGATCATCTATGGTGGGAGGTACGATTCATTTAAATTCGACCCATGTGGAAGTGCTCTTAGATACTGGTTCTTCAAATTAATTCCTTGCATCCAGTGCTGTTTATTTACAAAATTTATTTTGGGAAATAATGACATCAATTTTGAAACAACAAAATATTCTAAAATAAAGAGAATGTCAAGCCTTTGTGTGTAGAGCATGTGATAAAACTGTAGGCAGAGCAGAGATGAAATGATTTTTCTCAATGTTGGACATGGATTTATATAATGTAATCCTGAGAATGGATTAGTTGAAAATGTTTAAGGCTCACATCAACTGTTATAATAGAATATTCAGTTTCATTATTGATGATGGCATCAAGAATATCTTTATATGAGAGAGGAAGAGAAAGAAAGGTGAAAATATTTTGGTGGCATAGAAGGCGTTAGCGATCTCTTTCCAGTTAGCAGTCTTGAATTTGGCATCAATGGTCAAGATTGTGGAAAATAGATTTTTTGGAGTTTTGGATCAATTTTTTGATGTATTTCTTGTGAACATCTAAGGTATAACACCTATAAGGGACGTGGAGATAATGATTGATCTCCATTTGGGGACAAGTCATATTTCACTTTCACCTAATTGGATGACACAAACTATGTTCAGGTATTTGAAACTACAGTTAATGGAGCTACAAAATAAGAGCATCATTCACCCAAGTACGTCTCTGTGGGTGGATCCGGTGTGAATCATGAAGAAAGAAGATGAAACTCTTCAGTTGTGTGCCGATTATCATAAGTATAACCAAATATGATAAAGTATAGATATCCACATCCATACATTGACGATATATTAGATCAATTATGGGGAGATCAATGGTTCTCCCTGATGAAATTACGATAAGGATATCTCTTACTGATAGATCAGGTGGAATATATTCTGCAAAAATATTCATAAGCATATATGGCCACTACGAATTTATAGTCTCCCCTTCCCGTTTAAAAAATTCACTAGTGGTCATCATAGATTTGATGAATTAGATATTTCAGAAATATATAGATTCTTTATTTTGTGTTTGTAGATTATATATTTGTGTATTCAATGATAAGGAATGGCCATGATAAGTACCTGGAAACAGTGTTAATAAAACATGAGAGTTCTTCATTTGAATGAACAGTTATCAAAGTTTGATTTTTGGATACATGAAGTTCATTTTTGTGGCCATGTTATTTCTGAAAAAAGAATTTATGTGGATCCTAAAAATTTATAAGCTGTTAAGTCGGGGAAGCCAAGGATTAATATATTTGAGATACAATTATTTCTTTGTCCAGTAGGTTACTACCAACTCTTTTTCCATGATTTCTAATGAATATCATTACCAATGAAAACATTAAAAAAGAAAAATGCTCCATTCCAATGGATGGTGGAATTCCAGAAATCATTCCATGAGCTAAATGTTAAGCATACATCATCACATATCTTGATTTATAAATATTCAGGATAGTTTAATATCATATACTCTAATGCTTCATGATCAGGGTTGGTCTATGTTATCATGCAAGGAGACCATGTGGTTTCTAATGGTTCAAGGAATTTGGGGGTTCATTAGAAGAAATATCCAACAATGATTTTGAGTTATCTTCCTTGCTTTGAAAACAAGGAGACACTCTATCTTTGGTGAGAAATTCACTATGCTCACAGACCACAAATTCTTGATTCACATTTTCTCACAGCGAGACATTAATCTGAGGAAAATGATATGGATGGAATACCTCCAAATATTTTACTTTGACCTAATGTATATACCCAGAAAAGGGAATTAAATGGAAAATGTATTATGTATAAATTCATATGCTTATTTGAGAAAGAATCATTAGATGAATGGAAGTGGATGTCAGTTCTAGCCGACATGCCTAAGGAATTTGAAAATAGAGGTGATGTTGCAGTTTTCTTCCCAGTTATGCTTGATCATGATTTTGTAAATATGATTAATGAGGAACAAACATCTGATGTATAATGTCCGGTAATGAGTTCAAATCCCAATGTTGGGTAGACCGTCGAGGTTTATAAAGGTGATGGGAGGTAGTTTTTTAGCATTATAGATCATATGGGTATACCTATGGATTTTCAGGAACAGTTCCTTCATACATACCACCATTCGTGATGGGATATACATCCAGGCACACAAATGTTGTATAAGGCATTGATGGAACAATTTTGGTGGAGCATCATGAGTTGGAACAAGGCCATGTTTGTCTTGAAATGCATAACTTGTTAGTAGGTTAAAGTACAACATCAGAGACTAGGGGGTATATTGTAGTCATTAACTATTCCTTTGAGGAAATTGCATTAGATAATGTTGTATTTTCATATAGTTCTTCCATGAATGATTCAGAAACACGATGCCATATTAGTGATAGTGGGCCATCTTACTAAGACGACCCATTTTATTCGAATTCGTTAAACTCATATGGTTGAAAAATTGTCAAAAATATATATCCGGGAAGTGGTGAAGAGGCATGGAATACTTGTTTCAAAAGTCTCAGACAGAGATCTGAATTTCACATCTTGTTTCTGTAAATCCTAATAGAAATCCCTTTGGACTCATTTGACAATGAGAACAACGTATTATCCTCAGATATACGGAATGTATGAGAGGATGATTGAGACATTTGGTGACATGTTTCAGTCTAGTGTATTGTATTTTGGTTGCTCATGGGAGGTTCATATAATCTTGGTGGAGTTCCCATAAAATAACAGCTAACAGGCCACGATACATACGACTCTGATTGATGTATTATATGAGTTTCCTTGATGTTATTCACTATGCAGGTTGGAAACAAGTGAAACTTAAATAGATGGGTTTAGCCTCTTCCATGAAAAAATGGAGAAGATATAATTGATTAAAAAGATGATGGAGATAGCTCAGAGTTATCATAAATAATATGATTCTCATCATAGATGATTTATGTCATTCGCTGTCGGTGATCATGTCTTCTTGAGGATATCTCTTAAGCATGGACATCGTTGTTTCAAGATTCATGGAAAATTATCTCTTAGATTCATTGTCTTTTTCGAGATAATGGAATGGGTCAGAGAGGTGGAATATCAGCTGGAATTACTCACAGAGTTTAGTTAAGTTCATAATGTGTTCCATGTATCTTAGTAGAAAAATTATCAGCATGATCTTGACCATGTGATCAAATTGGATCACATTGGCCTAGAGACAGACGCTTCATTGATACACATCCCATTAAAAACTACGGATATGTGAGTGGAAGAATTGCATGAAAAATGAAACAGACGAGAGCGAGTTTTATTTTTGTATGGTTAGATTCATGAAGATACATGGGAACACAAGAAGGGGAAGAATGAACAATGGTCGAAACTCTTTCCGATCGGTGAGGGTTCTCTACATTATGAGGATGGAGAGTTTGATGACAGGGAGAATTTAATACCACCATAATATGGTATGTAACCCTTATATGATGATTTTAATTATTTTAATGTGTAAGAGTCATATTTGGTAGATTTGTGATAATGTTGGATGTAGTTTTTTTGGAAATATGGATGTCGCATGGGAATCACATGATTGTCCAAAACGTGCGGACAAACCATGAATAATGGTCTTATTGAGGTACTATCTACAACACGGATAAATCAGAATCAGGGATCCCATGCATGTAAGTCAGCCGAGGGTCTGCCTAGGCAGTAGCTAATGCACGGTTAGCGCACAGTTTGTTTAACCATGCTAACTAACCATACATATGTTTATGGAAGATCCTAAAAAACTAGATCTCACACATTATTTCATATAAGTGGCACATTTTTATCCTAATTTCCCATAACTAGATATGTTTCTACTCATAAGGCCTCTGATGTTTCTCCCATTGATCCTTAGGCAATCTGATTATTTTCCTTAGTGAATTAAAGTCAGATTCATGAGGTATGTGATAATTATTCATTATTCTGGATTGTTTTCATAGATATATGTAGATATATCTCTCCAAATCTATTTGTTTCATAGATAGACCTCCATTATGGGTAGATATTGGTTCATGGATGAAAAATATGGAGAGATTTGGTCTTTATCATGCTAGTATAATATATCTATGATGGATTCTTGGATAATCCATCCTGTTTTCTTTTTCATTATTTGTTCGTTGTGCTGTCAGTCAAAACCTTTTAGGTAGGAGGCTTTGATTCCTTATCCATACAGTAGAACATATTGGAATTCATTAAAATTAAATGAATGGAGTTTAATTTTTTGTGATTGGTTGTTGAAAACATGCTGAAATCCTTCTTAAGTGACAATTTTTGAAATCTGTAAAATTAGGGACATTAAATGAGTGTTTTGGTGGTTGGTTTTCCATCATGGGTTAAACAAATTTGGTATTTTTTATATAATGATGTAATATTAATGGTATTATATTTTTTAAATTAATGGGTATGTTTTATTGAAATGATTTGTTTCCTGGAAATTGGATGTTCTTTAGTTTTCAATAAAATTTTAGTTTTATTGATGTGTTTTGTTTTCGAAAAGGAAAGATTACTCATAAAAGGTGTTGGTGTGAGTACATGCACAATTATCCCTTAATAGAGGATGAGTACCAATGGGATACAAGGGACGTTACCTGGGATCATGGTTGTGGTCCATTGGGACACATGGAGATTAAATGGGATACTACACATTAGTATGGAACAGTAAAATAAATCATGGATGTGTGGGTGGGTTGTGAACTATGGAATGGTTATACCAAAAGATAAGAAGAATCAGATTTAAAACATGAATTAGTTATTTTTTGAGAAATAACTTGTTGTATATTGGTTTCATTTAGTTTCATTTTTACTATGATGAAAAATATTTTTGGAGCATGTTTAGATTTGGTTATAAAATGTTTTGGAAAATACTTTTATGTAAATACTTTTATAATAATGAGGCTAACCTTTCTATCCTAGTGGAGTGGTTATGGATGTCATTGGGGGGAAACCAACTATTTTGTATAATCCCACTTTGTTTGGAACTTTGGATCCCTTTTAGATGATGTCTTCTAAGACAGGGGAAAAAGTTATGTTTCATAGGTTTTTAGGACTGCCTCATGTAGAATGGTCTATTAAGTGATTATAGATCCCAGATCCATTTGAGCATGGATTATTAAAGTTTTTTAATATTCTTAAGTTATTAATCCACTATGTGCATTGATACATTGATGGTGTTACATTGTTGCACACTTTTATGTGGTTTTTAGATATTTGAAGTTGTTTAGTTCTATTTAATTGGTTTATTCATCATTTCGTGTTGTTTTGGTTATGGGTTGCTGGTTATTTGGTTTATTTCATATAGAGAAAATCATCCCACTCTTGTATGTGAAACCATTCATCATTTATTAATTGACTTTGGCATCTTGGTGATATAATTTAGGCCAAATAATCAATCGCTTTTCTTTCAATCCAATGAGAATGAGGGGTTCATTACAATAATATTGAATAATCATTTTAAGGCCCTCTAAATCAAGACACAATAATTTCAATATATTACACCTTAGGAAATTCCAAGAACATTAAATTTAATATTTTATTAAAATCATTTATAAATTTTTAAATTAAAATGATTATTAATCAAAAAATTTCTGCAAAAACCTATTTAATATAATATTATTATCTTTATATAATTTAATTTCCTTGATAGATTAAGATACATGAAACCCTGATGCGATGAAAATTATAATATATTACATAAATAACCCTATATATTAAAAATTATATTATAATTTTTAAAAGAATAAATATGAAAATTATATTGATTAAACATGTAATAAATATATTAAATAGTTATCTATTGATTAGAATAAACAAAAATTAAATTTAATGTAATTGGAATGTTAAAAAAACAAATTAATACATTAAATTCATTTTTATCATTAATAAATTAAATTAATTATTATTAGTGAATGTGTTTAATTAGATTTTAATATATTCAATTTCTATTATGAAATATATATGTGTTTTTTAGGGCATGAGATAAGAATAAACACCATTTTATGTATAAAACTTTGGTTTTTATGAAATTTTATATAATTTTCTACAGTTAATTATGAATAAGATTTTAAGAAGTTAATAAAATTTATAATCCAATTTGAAAATAATTTTTCATATTTTCATGTATGAAATAACATAGAGATAACGTAATAAATTTTTCTATAATGTGTTTTCATTGAATATATTGTAAATGTTTTAAATTTAAATTTAAAATATTTATAGGATTTTAAATAATTTAAAATTTAAAATTATTTTAAAAAAGGTATTTCAAACTATTATTTTAAATAATAATATTATTAATCCAATTAAATTATTTTCAATCCATTTTATGTTTATATTTGATAATTAATATTTTTATACATATATAAATTTTTTCAATAGAAAACTACATTTCGTTGCAATTACATGTTTAATTTTAAAATAAATTCTATCTGTTTTATGAATTAAAATGATAAAATTTATTCCATATTTAAAATCACTCGAATAAAAAATTATTTAATATTTCAATCTAAATTTTTGGCCATTATGAAAATTAAAAACAATAATTTTTTTTACCATGATTAACGAAAACAGGTATTCAGGGGTCAATATATAAGTATAATAATTTAAAATGGACAAAACAGGATTAAATCCAATTAATTTGTATTATTTGGACCATAAAGATATCAAAATAAAATATTTTTTTGTATCAATTTTTACTATAATATAAATTGTATATAATTTAATATTTTAAAACATTACAAGTTACCCATTAACCATAATTATCATTTTGAACCTTCTCCCCTCACCACCTAAGAACACTTATGTCATTTATCATTACAAAACACCTACCAAACTATCTTCCCATAATACATATAAATTTCATATAGCTGATTTATTTACAAAGGGACCGATCCAATGGTAATAAAAAAATATCCAATTGAGTTTTTTCTAGGAGAAAGTAATTATCTACACTTTGCTCTTTATTTTTATGTTTTTCTGTTATCACATACAATAATGAGTTACAAATTTGAATATAATGACTCTAATATCAAAAATATATTGAGATGGTGTTATGATGATTTGTTAACCTATATCAATCTCGACTTCAATCAAATGGGAAATTATACCATTGATCTTATATATGAAAGATTACTACCAAGCAAACAGATATAATTATTTTTCCATCATTTCTTGTCACAAATATATATATATATAATGATTGAATTAAATTATATTTGAGATAATTATTTCAAAAATTATAATTAATTAATTAAAATATCACATCTATATTCTAATATTGTTAATTTCTTCCAAATTAAACCATTAAAGTTTTTCTCAGGTGGACTACTGCCTCCCTGAAGAGTCATGATTCATTTATCAAACACATATTATATTACATGGTATATATAAAATATTTATGAAAATATATGTTATATATATATGATATAAAAATGATTAATTTATTGTAAATTAATATATAAATTGCTTTTCTTCCATCCATTTGAAAGTGAAAACACTATTCTTGTGTAGATATTATCGCACCGCGATTCACTTTCTCATTTTCTCCCTTACACCACCATGCTAAACTTTTTTATTTTTAAAATTATAAAAATAATTACAAATTTAATTCCATGATTAAATAATTTATTATGTTTTTATCACTGTTAAAAAGGCAAATGTTACTTGTTTTGATGATTCCATTGTAGTATGAGGTGATTTGGGAGACCCATGATGATGTCTATGAAAAATGGGCGAAACTGCGCAAGATCCATGCACACAAGTGGACTCATCCACACACTAATCCTGAGTCGGGGATCCAAATAGAGTGAAAGTTTTTGGCCTGGTCCAAAATTAATTTTCCCACATTTTATATGATGGAACCCAAGACTCATTCGGCCATCTGGTGGCCCCACTGACATGATATGTCCAACACACCGAATCTACACAATGTCAAATGTGGTGTGTTTGACCAGTCCATATCTCAGTCTATAATAGTCTAAATTGTTCTAGACATTATTTAATGACCCCCACTATGTGGGGGTACAACCTTTTAATTTTTCCTAAAGTGATATAAGGATGTATGGTGGTCGATAATCATGTGACAAGTTGTTTTTTTGAAATCGACGTGCTCAAAAGCACCTACCAATTTTCATATAAAATGGCATATTTGGATCCCCATTTGTATGTTCTACTAGGAGTAAAATATATTGTATTTTGGTGACATAAAGGAGTACTCTAATCATCCAAGGAGTTATTGAGGCCCTTATTATCATAGGTGATCAAGGAAGAAGGCGAAGTTCCACCCGAGTTACCTCCTCCTCCCGATATAGAGCTAAACAGTGGAAGATCATTTCAGGGGAGCTCCAAACACATGTGAGGGAGTTCCAATTCTTATTATTCTACTTGTTTTGTAATATTTTTATTCTAAATATTTTTCTTATTTCATATCAGGTCAAGATTATCCTCTTATTGATTTTTTTTAAAATTAAGTGAAATACATTTTATTTCAACCCTGATTGGGATGAGATTTCAAGTGGGAATCATGGGTTGTTCCAATTGGATAAGACCAGAGTCATATTTATCTACCACATACCTATAATTTTTGTATTATTTAGTATGATTTCTTCAACATTCATGAAACCCAATCCTTGACAACATGATTCTTATTTCAAGTGGTGGTTCTTTCAGCATCGTTTAATAGGTAAGAGGGATGTTGAGATCTTGAAAACCCTCAACCAAATGATTCCAATAAACCATGGGAATTTTTCTAAATGATGAACTCACCATGATGTGTAGTGAACATTAAATTATCTATTTCTCTCATTATTCTAAATCACCACTTTTATTTATCATCTATTTAACTATTTACATCACATCATTTTCATTGAACAGTTTTTAAACCACCCCTAGATTATTACTTCTCATTAAAAACCACAGAATCTAAACCCACCAACGCTCCTTGAGAAATGACATAGGGTAATTTATAGACTATAAATAATGATTATAAATATAATAAATTTTACATATCAGTATAGCGTAATAATATTTTGGCACCGTTTCTTAGGATCACTTTTGTTTTTGTGCGTGTTTTTGAAAAGATTTCTGTAATTTTTGTGGATATTTATTTGTTTTATATTTTACCATTACCCAATTTTTTTTTTAGAATTTAAATCTCGTAATGTTTTTGTGAATGAAAAATTATAATCCGGGATATTTACCTCCTTTTGAACCTAAACCATAGAGGATCTTACTTTATTGACACTGAGATGCACAAGAGAACCCATCGATGGAGGACACAAAAAACATCAACAGTCTTCCATATCCTTCCTCTTATTCTTCTTAAACCAATATATAAACTGGAAAAAAAAATCCATAAATGGCGGAAAATAGCCATTAATTAAAATAACAAACATCACCTTATGTTGATATCCAACACACATACATTCAAATGCAAGGCACGACACCCAATATTAAACTAAAATCCGGTATATTTCATTTATTACCAAGATTCCATATATTTCCTAGAGAAGATCCACATAAACATTTAAAAAGAATTTATTATGTTGTCTTCTACATTATAACATACAAAGGTGAATGAAGAACATTTAAATATCATAGCATTAAAATTTTCATTAGAAGAATCTACAAAAGACATTCTTTTCTTCGTTATTTTTTCAGTTAGAGGCAAGGTAGATATTAAAAGCCTTTTTCTTGAATAGTATTTCCCAGCCTCTGGAACTGAAACTAAAAAAATGAAATATGTTTTAGAAGGAAATATAATAGTGAAAAATGAAATGAATATATGGAATTATTTAAGTGTTTATGTCCAAGCTGTCCACACCCCCAAATATGTGATCATATTTTAATTAAATATTTGTTTGAAGCATTAATTATTATTGACCAAAATATGATTGATGCAGCTATAGGGGGTGGGAATGTTTAAAAACCCACAATGGATGCAAAGACCATAATCAATAAAATGGCATAGAACACTCAAAAATTTGGTTCAAGTTCTAATGTACCCATTCGATGTGTCTATGAGGTGAAAATTAATAAATTCGAGAGAAAGGTGGTAATGATGTTATAAGAGGTAAGTACCCTTCTTCGAAAACTTGCTCTTTCCCATGGAAAATACCAATCTCCTCCTCCCATAAATTGGTGTATATATTCTTCTGACATCCACTACTTTAATCAATTCCTCCAACATAGAGAAACTTCTGAGAGTTCTGAGGCAATACTTATTGGCTGCCCCTATAACTAACCTTTTAGGCAATAAGTATACTACCCATCCAATGTAGTGTGGATGTAAAACCAATCCTATTGGAAAGGGGGTATCCAAACTGACCTCTAAAACCATGGAACCAACTGGAACATAGTACTCAACCACAACCACAAATTAATCCTCAACCACAAAAAATGAACGTCCAACAAACCACTCTAAAACATGTGTCAAGATTATAATTAATGATGAATCAAATGGTTTGCATCAATATCCTATTCCAAAAAACAACCCAAGCTACCTTACATAACCTAAAACAACAATTAGGTCATCATTTGAAATTGGTGGGGGAAATACAAGGCCGTGGGTCAAGTAAACTGCCTTCTCAACAAATAGATAACCATAGTGATAAAGAAATGGACAGTTCCTTCACCCTTTTGAGTGGATCAATACTAAAAATCCAACTGACCCTTCCACTAGATTCGCCTTCTACTATGGAAACCACCATCCCAACTACTGGAATTGCTCCACATGAGGTAAATCCTATTCCTGAGAGAATCCCCTCGAAAGGAATGAGTGTGTCTATCGATGAGACACCTAACCCAACAATACCTCTTAAATTTCCACAAAGGTACACTCTACATGGAAAACAAAAGGAAAATGAACTCAATAAGGTTATTTTGGAATCTTTCAAAAAACATATAGGTAAACATTCCCTTAATTGATGTTGTGAATCAAATTCACTGTTATTCCATGTTTCTAATTGAGATGTGTACACAAAAAACGTGAATTCAAGGTTACTTGATAGATAGCTTAGGGTGGAACATTTTGGAATTGATATAGACATCACTTCCCACCATGTGCAATGATACTGAAACATTGTGAATTTCGTGCACCATAGGGGAGTATTCTTTATCTAATGTGATTATTTATTCAGGTGATTTTATAAATTTGATGCCTCACTCTATTTACTATACATTATAGGTCTGGGAACTGAATCCCACTAAAATATTGGTTCAAATAGCTAACTAGAGTACCGCACACCAGTCTGGTGTGTTGGAGGATGTTCTACTGAGGCTACAAAATTTATTTTTTCATGATAATTTTTTTCCAAAAATTAGATGATGATAGGATGAATGTACATGAACCAATTATATTGCAGAAACCCTTCTAGAAAACCTCCTAAATAATATTTAATTTACACAATGTAATATTATCTATAGAGTTTTGTTGTGACATTTTCCACTTCAATATCCTTATTTCCATGAAGCACCCCTTGAAAGAACATTACTCTCTCTATTAATTCTATATGTATACTCCATTATCTTGAAAAAATATTATTTCATTCCCTCCATGTACTTAATGAGTGTACTTAATTGATTTAAAATCATGGAAATGATTCATGAAATGATTGTTGTTGGGGATTTGAACATTTTCTTGCACATTATTTAATTGATATTTTCTTGAATATCAATGATCCAACAACCTTCAATGATACTTCTAAGCATGTAAAAGCATATTTCTCAGAGGAGGATGATGCCTTTGAGAATTTATATGAGATTAGTGACCTATCACTTTCACACAGACTCCCATCAATAAAAAATAAGCCTAAATTAGGACAAAAAAAACTAACTGAAGATTTAAAATATTCATATATGTAGAATGGAAAAACTTTTCCAGTCATCATTGCTAGTTTACCACCTATTTAGCATGAATTGAGTCTACATGATCTTTTGAGGGAGTATAAAAATTCTTTGAGATGGAAACATGAAAACATTCCTAGTATTATCCCATCAATTTTTACACATCATATTTTATTAAATGATGAGGCTTATCCAGGGTGGAAGGCACAACATCAACTGAACCGAAACCTCTTAGATGTTGTGAAAAAGGAGGTAACAAAATTATTGGCATCTAGATTCATTTAACCCATATCTGATAGACAATGGGTTAGTCATGTTCATGTTGTTCCTAATAAAACTGGACTTGCAATAATAAAAATTGAAATCCATGAATTGCTTCTGACTCGTGTTCTGAATAGTTGGCGTATCATCCTAGATTATCACTGACTAAACCAACACACATTGAATGACCATTTCCCATTACCATTCATATATCTAATTATAGAGAGACTAGAGGGTATTTCCCACTAATATTTCCTTGATTGGTATTCAGGATAAATTCATATCTATATTTCCCCAGAGGATTAGGAAAAGACAACCTTCACTTGACCCTAGAGCATATTTTCATATAGGAGGATGCCATTTGGTATGTGAAATGCTCCATGTACCTTCTAGCTATCTATTGTAGTTATTTTTTTCGGATTACCTAGATAATTACAAGGAATATTTCATGGGAGATTTCATTTTTTATGGATCCTCTTTTAATGAATGTTTGAGTAGTCTTGGATTAGTCAAACATTTCTGTATTGAAAAAAAAACATGAATTAAATTATAAGAAATTCCATTTCATGTTGCGCCAAGTTATTGTTTGGGGCATGTCATTTATAGGGATGATATCCAAGTAGATAAATCAAAAGTGGGTGTCATTTCTCAATTACCATTTCCCAAAAATGTACAGTATGTGTGATCTTTCCTATGTCATGTTGGATTTTACCATCGTTTCATTTGTGACTTTTATTATGATTGGACTTCCACTCTCCTGGTTACTTCCAAAAGTAAAAGATTTTGTTTTTGATAACGAATATGGGGACCCTTTTAATAAGTTAAAATTGAGTCTCACATCACCCACTGTAATCCAACCACCTTAGTGGGATTTACTGTATAAGATCATGTGTGATGCCTCAAACCTTGTAGTTAGAGGAGTCTTGTCATAATGGGTCTATCGTACACCACATGTCATTTCTTATGCCTCACATACATGGGACCCTAACCATGAAAACAACACCACTACTAAAAAAGAATTACATTCCATTGTTTTTTACTTGGAAAAATTTAGATCATATCTTTTAGGGTCCAAAGTCTTTGTATTCTTTGACAATGTAGCCCTCTAGTTTCTCCTTAAGAAACCGGAAGCCAAACAATGCCTCTTTAGTTGAATGCTCCTCCATTATGAATTCAATCTATATATTAGAGATAAAAAAGGAGCAGATAAGGTGGTGGTTGACCATATCAGTTGGATCCTCCCATAATTATATATTGAATCGTCTCATTATAATATTATAAATGAAATGTTTCATGATGGGAAATTGTAATGAGTGCAAGATTCTATTCCTTAGAATGTTAAAATTGTAAATTATTTGGTAGAATCATGAATTTCTTCTTATTTCAACAAAAACCAGGCTGACCCTCTAAATCATTAGTCACTTTGGTACATTTTTATGACCCCTACCTCGGAATCACATGTATTGATCATGTCCATAGGAGTTGTGTTTCTGATAGAATGATTCAGTCTATCCTTAAGTTCATCCACATTCTTTCTTGTGGGGGCCACATTTGTCCCCAATATATCTCTCACAAAATCCTCGATTCATGTCCATTTTGGAATACATTGTTTTGCGATTCCCATGACTTCATTAAATCTTTTCCTTGTGGTCAAATAATGGGGAATGTCTCTAAAAGAAATGTGATTCCACAAAACCGTAACTCTTCCATGAAATTTTTAATGTCTGTGCATTGAAATTATTGGTCAATTCCCCAATTAATTTCGAAACTGATATATTATTTTGGTAGTGGGTTATGTTACCAATTGGGTAGAGGCACAAGTTACAAGGAGTGATGATTCTAAAGCTGATGTTGAATTTTATAGAACATAAATTTTTTGAGGTTTGACTTACCTAGGTTCTTCTTTAGCTATCAGGGTTCTCATTTCCACAACCAAACAATGCAATCACTTTTGTGTCTGTATGGGGTCGGTCATAGAGTGCCTATTTCATATCACCCACCGACCAACGGTAATGAAAAGGTGTCAAATAGAGAGGTAAAAAATATTATTGAAAAAACGGTTCAGCCCAATAGAAATGATTGGAGTCTTCGACAAGATTTTTCATTATGGTCATACCATACTACACTCAAAAATCCCATTGGAATCTCCCCCAATCGGCATGGGTTTGGAAAGAGATGTCACCAGCCTATTGAGATTCAGCACATCGTCTACTGGGCCATCAAACAATGAAACACTAATCTTTCTAATGAAGGTTCTAAATGGAATATTCTAATTCAAGAGATGGAGGAAATGAGATGTGATGCTTATGAGAACTCTAGGATTTATAAGGGGAGAACCAATGATGGCCATGACCATCTCATCCTTCATCGTCAGTTCCACATTGGATAGTAGGTACTCCTATATAATGCATGGAATAATTGAATCTTGGTAATATTCGTTCTCACTAGTTTGGACCATACATTATTTCTAATGTGTATCCATTTGGTGTTTTCCATGTTGAAAATGAAGTAACCAAGAAAAACTACATAGTTCATGGGCAGTGACTAAAACACTTCCGCAAAACCCTTCCGGAGACCCCGATGGAGGAACTCCATGTTCAATAAGAAGTCTACGAATGACACCCCCAAGTTTTATCCTTCCTTCTTACATTTTATTTTTATAGTGAGGACAATTAACACTCTAGGTTGGGGGATGTGAATATTCCTTGGTTAGTTATGAATATTCACCATCATTCTTCATTTTCACATTTTATCTTGCTGAATAGTATTGTTACTTTTCCCCATTCTCTCCCAATCATCTTTTTTCCAGAATATTACATTTTTGAGTCTCACATTTTCATGGAAAATTATTCCCTTTTAATCATAGATGTTATTGAAAATTCATGTGGAATGTCTGAATTTCATGTTTTTTGACAATCAATTTTTTTTTGAGGAAATATGTATTTTCGCAAGAAATAAAAACTACAGTGGGATTTCATTTTGATATTTTCTTCTTTGTTGATTATATAAAATGTTGTCTAATTTTGAAACATTTGAGAAGAGTGATCCCTTTTTGGGAATAGTTTAAAAAAAATTGTCGAACTTAACCTCTCGACACATTTTTTTCACCTATTCATGATGTGTGAAAATTTCATACATAATGAAAGTTAAATATAATATAGGTAGAATTTTCTATACTTTTGAAAATCATATTTCAATTGGATCGCTCTTTTTTCGATCTATTTCATTACTGTACCAGATTTATCTATCTGTGTGTACCTGTTATCCAACTGTTGTACACCCTCCAAAAAAAGGGGGTTATATATTGGGTTTATCAAAAACCACCAATCCTCAACATTTGATACTATAATAATTATAACAATTAGTTTCGTGAGGAGATCAAACATGGTTTTAAGGAATAGTGTGGGATTTGTTCCAAGTACAACCTTTTAAAAATTAATAAATAAGGGGAGTGATGAAATTTACATCATATGGGGATATATAGGTTTGGAGGTTATGGTTTGACTTCTAGGAATGCCTAATTGAGTGGGTCATGAAATTTTATGTAAATTGATATGGGGAAATTTGGTGGAAATGATATTATAAGTAGAAAATTTTTAAGATAACATATATTTACTTGAATAAAAGTTGAATATATAGGATGAAATGGTTGTTACACACACAAACGTGGTGAATTAGTGAAAGGATTAGATTTTGAATTATTTTCTTTGATTGATATCATGCATATCTTGGAATTTCATTTGGATACAATTTTTGAGATGTATTTTTCAAAGATTATTAAGAACAACTCCTCTGTGAGATTTTTTATTTGATCACATTTCTATCAGGAATTAAATTTTCATTGATTGTTAAATATTTATGATGCTTGAAATATCTACATGAATAATTTTTGAAATTATGACTTTGCCCAGGAGTGAAAATTTTTAGGTGTGGGGGTACGATCACACCATAATTCACTGTTTCATTTTCACTATTATACTACTGTGCTAAATTACTTTTATATGGAAAATTATAAATATAATAATAAATTTAATTTAATGTTTAAATAAATTCTTTTTTGTTTATCCCAATTAAAAAGGGAAAATTTACTTGTTATGATGATTCCATTGTTTGATGAGGTGATTTGGAGGACCCATTATGTTGTCCATGAAAAATGGGTCAAACTGCGCATGATTCATGCACACCAGTGGAATAATCCACAAACATATCTAGAAACATTCATTCAAATGAGATATTATTTTTTGGGATGGTCTAAATTTCATTTTTCTACATTTCAACTAAATAATCTCAAGAATCATATGGCCATATAGTGGCCCACCAAACCTGATCTGTCCAGCACACTGAATCTGAACGATTTCAAAAGTGTTATGCAGTGATCTGTCCATATCTTGGGTTTAATATGTCCAAATTGTTCCAAACATTCTGTGGAGACATCCTAGAGGTTTGTCTATGACTTTTTTATTTTCCAAAAAGTGGAATAATGATTTCTGGAGATCTAAAAAATGTAACAATTGGTTTTATGAAATCCATGTGCTCAAAACAACTTTCTCATTTCCTATAAAATGGAACCTTGGGTTCCCCATTTTTATGTTCTACTAGGAGTCATAGATTTAGTATTTTGGAAACCAAAAGTAATCCTATCCTCATCTATGGTGTCCATGAGTACCCTATCCCCGTAGGGGGATCAAGGATGAAGGCGATGTTCCACACAATCATCCTCCTCCTACCAATTTTGAGCTAAACAGTGGATGGTCATTTCGAGGGATCTACAAAAACATGGGAGGGAGTTCCAACACATGTTTTTCTACTAATTTTGAGTAATTTTTCAGCACAATAATTCGATTATTTCTTATCATTAAACGATTCTCTAGTGATTTCATCTTGATTGTTAAAATTAGATGAAACACTTTTATTTCAACAGTGATTGGGTTGAGATTTCTAGTGGGAATGTTGGGTTGTTCTAATTGGAAACTGTCATAGTCCTATTTATCTCACACACAAAAAATATTTCAGTATGATTTTGTATCATTTAATCTTTATTCTTTACACCCAAACCATGACAACATGATCTCTTTGTCAAGGGGTGGTTCATTGAGCATTGTTTAAGAGGAAAAATGGAAGTTGAGATCTTGAGGACCCTCATCCAAATGATTCCATTAAACCATGTGTATTTTTTAGAATGATAAACTCACCATGATTTTTAGTGAACATGAAATGATATCGTTCTCTCATAATTCAAATACACAACTTGTATTTATTAACTATTAAACACCTTAAATCAAGTCATTATCATTAATTTGATTTAAGGCCACCCATCTGTTATTAATTATTTTTAAAGACACACAATCTAATCCCACTAATTCACCTTACAAGGAGACCGAAAAGCATCCCTAGACTATAAATCGAAAATATAAATATAATAAATTTGACTTGTCATGATAGCGCGGTCAATATACGGCGTATCATCTCCATTAATGGTGTACGTAATTCTTATATCTATATATTTTATAGATGAATATTATGTATATATGATGAATATATATGATATTTATATAAATATTAACATTAAATAGATGATAGAAAAATGATTTATATAATATCTTCAAAATTATTTATCAAAAACATACAAGAAAAATGAAGCTCTTATCACCCTAAATAGTTATTTGATTAAAAATTGACAAATAAATTTGATAAATTATTATAATTAAATAATTAATTATATTATATATATTAATATTGTTCTATAGAGTATTTATATTTAATAAATATTTATTATATAGAATGTTTAAACATGTTAAAATGAAGTTTGAGCTAACGTAAGGGATTTTTGTTTCACTTTTACTTCTATTAAGAAAATGTTAAATTCCACTTGTTTTTCTATTATGTGGTGTATATAATTTCCATATATATATTTTATGATTCCAATAATTAATATTATGGTAATATACATATCCATATTGTTTCCCTCTATCTTGAATTTTTTATTTGAATTTCATACACATGGTATGGGTTTTATGTTCTTCTCCAATGGATATTCCTTGAGAATATAAGAATTCAATTAAAAATCCATATTTTAATAGTGACAGAGAATAAAATAACATTTTCTTGGATTATTTATATTATTTATCACTTATTTATAAGTATATTTTTTAGTATATCAATTTTTTTTAATAATGGTTTTATTATTTTTTTATATTCTGAAATTATTGTATAAAATCATTTGGTACAATGATTTAATTTTTGTAAATTTGTTTAATGGGACTAATATTTTAATTTTCCAAATGTGGTAATGTTTTCTTTTAATAATAAATATGAAACCAATAGATGTTTTAATGCATATTAAATGGTTTAAATTTTCTACCATTATGACCACTCAATGATTTGAGGCTTCCCATATATTTTTCAAGTGTTATTTCAAAAAAATGTATTATTTAATATTTAACAAATTTTATGATTTTAAATAAGTGATTTTAAAGTGAAATATGTATTTCCTTGTAGAAAATTTATATGTTTTTTCATTTATATTAACATCTTTTGATTCTCCATAATACTTAATGGGGACATGATCCAATGATAACATCATTATAATTTATTTGAATGGTTTATGACTATGATAAAAAATGTTTATGAAACCCATATATTTTCAGTGGGTTTCCTATGATGAGATGTTTATAAGACCCATATATGTTTATTGTGTTATAAAATGATTAATGTTTTATTATCTTGAGGAAAACATATGTATGATTTTATTTATGTGATGTTTGGAATTATAATTATATTTCCCAACAATGAAATGGGTAAATATGGATATCTCACAATATAAAACAATTGAATATGGGGAGAGAAACTGGGTCCTTAATTGACTATGTTCATTATCATATTATTGGGAGTCAGTTGTGACTATGGTGATGCATTTGGGAGAGATCCCAATCCACTATTAATATTGGAAGTAATCCATGAAGAATAAAGATATGATTTTATAAGAATATGTGTATGCTACAAAAATATATCATTTTCTGATTTTATTCTCTCATAGATCATGATGTTTAATTCTTTAATGATCAAGGAATTTGAAATTTCCAAACATTTTTACTTGAAATAAAATAATGATCGTTGAAAATCAAGGTATTTCATTAATATGGTATGCACATGATAACATGTTCTTATTCTCATGTTTTACATAACTGATTAATGTTTCCCATCTTTTTACCCTTTCTATGAATATATATTAAACCATTATTACAATTCATTTCTTAATGTAATAAAGAAATTTATTATGGGTTATATATCCATGAAGGGTTCTAGTTATGATTAACATAGTAGGAAGTAGAGTGGTTCAAATATGAACCAGTATATTATGTAAACATTCTTCCATAGATACTATACATATACGATTCTATTGTAGATCATTATTCTATTTAATGAATATTTATCAAACAAGATGTAATTTCTATGTATGAAATGCGTTTTTTTATATGGTATAAAATACTAGTTTAAATATGATTTTTAATCTATGATGACAATGTTTTGGTGAAAACCCTTAAGATAATTCTAAATATCGAATAACATCCTAAATTATGTCAAATAATGTTGATTTGATCATATAGGAAAAAATCATCCCCTAGATACTATATCTCGACTTGGATTTAGAGTTTATTAGTCAAGGGTTATTAACTAGGAAATGATTTGGTCTAATATATCCCTCCTTCATTCTTTTTCAAGGTTACTGTTCCCTTACTCCACACCTAATTTTACACTCCTAGGCGATATTATGGGATAAAAGAAATATTCATTATGAACCTTTAATAATATTTGAGTAGATGATGGCATTGAGTAACCTGTGTAAATTTTTTTAAGAACCCATATACTTTCAATGTGTTTTCAATGATGAAATGTTTATAAAACCCATATATGATTCATGGGTTATGAAATTATTAATGTTTTCTGATCTTGGGGAAGACATATGTATGATTTTCATTATGTGTTGGTTATGATTATAAATATATATCCCAATAACGAAATGGGTAAATATGGATATCTCACGAGATAAAACAAGCCTATATGGGGAGATAAACTTGGTCATTAATTGACTATGTTCACCATGATATTAATGGGAGTCAGTTGTGATTATGATGATGAGTTTGGGAGGGATCCCAATCCACTGTTCAAATTGGAAGTAATCCATGAAGAATAGAAACATGATTTTATAATAACATTTTTATGCTAGGATCATATATCATAGGCCAATTTTATTATCTCATAGATCATGATACTTAATTCAATTAGGATTAATGAAATTGAAATTTCAAAACGTTTTTACTTGAAGTAAAATAATGTTCTTTGAAAAGTAGGTTATTTCTTTCATATGGTATTCCCATGATATAATATTATTATGATTATGTTTTACATAATTAATAAATGTTTTCTCCCTTTTTTTACCCTTACTGGGAATAAATACTAAACCATCCTTAAATTTCCTTTCATAATGTTATAAATAAATTTATTATGGTTTATATTTCCATGAAGTGTTCTACTTATGAATAATTCAGCAGGATATGGTGTGAATAAATTATGAACCGGTTTATTATGTAACCATGATTCCATAGATACAATACATATACGATTCTATTGTGGATAATTATTCTATTTAATTAATATTTATCAAACAAGATGTAATTTTAATATATGATACGAATTTTTTTAAATGGTGTCAAATAATGGTTTAATTAAGATTTGTAAATTTTGATGAGAATGTTTTTGTGAAAACCCTTGGGATAATTCTTAATAATGAATATCAAAGTAAATTATTTCAAATAATGTATTTAGATTCATGTAGGGAAAAAATCCTTCTTTAGATATTATATCTCGTCTTGGAATTAGAGTATATTAATAATGGGTTAGTAACTAAAAAATGAGTTGGTCTAGTATATCCCATCCATAATTCTCATCCACGGTGAGTGTTCCCTTACACCACACATAATTTGACACTCCTATGGTATATTATTTGATAATTTAAATTTCCATTATGAACCATTACATAATATTTGAGTAAATGATGACATTGAATTACCTATAAAAAACCTAAAGTCTCATAAGACGATATGAAGGGTTCGAGATAATGGAATCCTATGAATTATTTTTCATGATTAAACACTTTGAAAAATGATTTATCATGGTAATGAAAACTATTATATATTAGTACAGTATTGGAGATATAATTATGTAGATGATGTGGTTATAGGAATTTTAGAATGTTAAAGTTCCAAATAAGAGCATAGTTATTTGAAATCTCATATATTGGGAATATTATGATGTAATATTTGTTAAAATATTTAATTATTAGATATTTAATTATAAATTAAAAAAAAATGGTAAGATGATTGCATCTCATTTCCATGATTCTTATATGATTGTTGTGGGTGGGAATGTGCTCCCTAAAAATCATGTTCTTCACCCACCATTGGAAATTTATGTTTTCATATCATGAGTTAACAATCTACAACTAAATCACCCATCAATTTATGGAGAAGTTAAGTCATCTTCTATACAATAGAAAATTTTATGATCATATATCAATGCAGGTAAAAATATAAACATTTCATGGAAATCAAATATATTTTATTGTTCTTGAATATTATTAGAATGTGGATAATACCTGATATGGTTACCGAGAAACATATTCTGAATTGTGTTTATATGGAGAGAGTTTTTCTTGATTTCCATCAATGAGTGTTCCATATTCTTCAACTAAATATTCTAATTGATATCACAATAGAATACATACCGACTGCTATAACTATTTAAAATACTCCATATTAAATATACTCTATTGAGTTGCATGAATTAAACAAGAAACTCTAGGAGAATATTGAGAATGGGTTTATTTTAAAAAATGTTTTTACTAAAGGTGTAGAAGTTATATTTAGGAATTAATATCAATAGATACAACTTTTTTTAATTATAATTAATATAACAAAGTAACTACCAAGAATAATTATAGTCTATCAATTATTCAAGACATGTTTATCTAATGGAAAAAATCTCAATAAATTGTATAGATTGATCTTCATTCGGTATATAATATATTATGGTTATGTAAGGAAGTTATTACCATGATATTATTCCATGAATTTGGTGGAATTTCATGAACCATCTAGGGTGAACCCTATACCAATCACTCTAGTCGTCCTACAGAATTTCCCCAAGGGAATTCCCAAACGAAATGGGCTGGAAACTAGTGTTTGGAATCATTATTATAGACACTAGAATAGTTTATCCCAAATATTAAGATGTAAAAAATTAGTGGAATGGAATGGGAAACCTGATATACATTTATAAAAAAATTGTGTTTAACATCATTTATATTAGAATTTGAAAATACAACTAAACCCAAATATGCATCCAAACAAACCTGACAACCAACTAAACCCATTTGACCACACTGGTCACTCTGCAATAAAAATATCACATGTCACACAAGGATATCAAAATCTTGATGAAATATATATAAGGGTTAAAAATATAAATGAACTATAGTTGTGAGTATTAAAACATAGTAGGCTAGAATGATAATCTATTCCCAAAGATATAACTTTAAAATTAATGAAAAAAATATTTCATGTTTTAACTACAATATTCTAAACTATGGTTTTCCACATTTTTAATAAAAATTTAAAACTCATTTCCCTTATTCATTTTGAAAACCCAAGTCATTATATTAGTGAGGGAATTGTAATTTTAAAGGGTAATGTGTTTTTTACATTTTCAGTTTGAAAAAATTAATAAATAACTTTTCTATGAAAAAGGTTTTGAAAACTCACATTTAAACCACATATAACAATCCAAATTGAACACTATGCCTAAAACAATTGTAGTAACAAAATAAGGTAAATGAAAATTATACATTTGAGTATCTCAACCAACACTGCAAGGAACTATGAATGAGTAAACATATGTAAACCTGAGAGGTCATGAATAATCAATATGAAACTGATACATGAGACCCCACCTCTTTTTGAATACCATACATGAAGAAATAAAAATCCTCAATATTCTCATCTACCCTAACTCTGGACATGCCAAGGGAAAATTACATAGTAACAAACCCAAATATATCCACCTACTATAGGCCACCCGTCAGTACATCCAGTAAAAGTGCACCAATCATTCTAAAAAACCCCCTCAATATTATTGGTTATAATGAATCATGATTATTGTTTGGGTGATCCATCCAATACCATCTGAGAATTCAATAAAAATATATATATATTAATAATTCATAACCAACATCACCTAGAGGTATTCCATGTTTCGATCTCATAAAATTAATTAAACATTCCCGAAAGTGTCTAACCTGATGATCTATCCTAATAGATCACAAGGATTTCCCCACAAGGACTTATAATCAATTATATAAATACATCCATGTAATGAGAAACATCTATAGGATGTTTTTCTAATAAACACTTTCTTCTTTTTTATAAAACAGCCAAATGGGACTTTAATAACTTTTCAAAAAATGAACATTTATCCATCATAACAAATTCAATATTCATAAATAGGGGTAAACACAACAATAGAAATACCAAAAAAAAAATTTATAAACTTATTAAAAGATTCCTATAACACATTCACAACCTAACCATTTTTATAGAAATTCCAAATGTGTCATTCGTTGGTATCTTATAACAAATTACATATAAAACACAAACTAGTTACTTTGTACATTCAAAAATGAGTTTGGGAACCAATTAAGAGAACCATATTAATACTTATTAAGATACCAATATATTTATTGGACCAAGCAAATAAGTTTATATAAAATTTTACCACCAAAATCCAACCAGGTGATTTTCTGAATACAAGACACAAAACATTTTTACAAAAAGAATTTATTAATCACTATAAAAGTTATAAAAACACAATTTCATTCAATATATTTAATCATGTTGCTGAAAAATGCTCAAAATACCAAAAACCGTGTGAATAATATAAAAAATCCCATTACCAAATATGGGGAGTACCCATTTGTTCCAAAACAACACTATTTATTCCAATATAATGAATAGCCACCATTTTGAACATCAAAAAATTAATCCAAGGGTTTCAAAACAACACATTTAATATAAAAAAGTGTGAACATAATGAAATATATGAAATTTAAAAGATAATGGAATGTCAGCAGGATATCTTATCTCAAATCCATGGTTGAATGGAAATGCACACCCAAAAACACCTACCACGGTTTCCAACACCATTGATTTGTGATGAAAGTCCCTAAAATATAAAAATTATCATAAAAATCACGAGGTAAAATAGAACCATAGGATATGAATTACCATAGGAGAAGATAAAACCAAGAATAAATTGATGAATACGTAATTTGTAGGGGAAGGGAAGGAATCTCTCCATGAAAAATTGACATCACATAATATTTCGTTATATCTATACAATTATTAGATATAGAGTGGTATGAGAAGGAATATAGAAGCTAAATTGGTTTGGAAGAACCTAAGGAATAATATTTGGATGTATTTGGTTCCACACAACACAAGTGGGGAAAACATGGAAAAAATATGTTATTATGTTCAGGGAAATTCGAACATTTTGGAATCACTGTTTAGTAAACAGTTTATATGCCCATTATATGCAAAAAAAAACATTACTTTCCCAAACACTGAATAAAAAACCACAACCAGTAAACCATAATTTGATGATTATAAATAGATTTCAATTTATAACTCAATATTCCTCACACCCAAAATCCATGTAAAGGGTTGTTATTCCCAAAGAACTAGATCAAATACAAAACACAAAAAATGGGGGAGAAAATTCTCCCAATCATTAAATCATTATACCCCTATAAAGGGATAAAACCATCCCACTAAAATATCAAAAACTAATTATAACTTATCAACCCAATACATCCTCATAATACATGGACATTTCATTCACTATTAATAGAATTTAAGCCTATTTACTGTAAAAAATACTACAATCCAAACCACATCCTTAGATTCAAGATAAGGGAAAGCCAACTCATTCACAACCAAAGACCATATTTGTTGTCCTTCTCTCAAAGAACCCCATGATCACCTAAACCAATGAGACTAAACATTTTATGAGAGGTTGTAACAGGGTCCCTACCAATAGAATACAACCCACCCATGATATGTCATTAAAATAATTCAATACCACACCCATGAGGGTATCCCGCCATTAAAAACTGAAATTAAACAATGATAAGTGAATATAACATGAACCAAAATGTGTCCTTTTCCACACAGGGAATCCTAAACCCCCCATAAAATGAGCTATATTTCTAGAACAAGAAGAAAAAACAAGAACATTTAAACTACACACTTCTAAATGAAGGAGATACAAATTGGGTGAACATATTCTACATAAAAAAAACCCCATCCAATCAAGGCGACGAGGGATGTGACCCCTAATAATTGGAACACTACTACCTAAAAAAATAACTACTCATTTAAATAGGTAGATACATTATATTTTCAATATATCCCACAATCCCGGGACTCTTGACCATGCACCAGCTTTAGTATGAGACCTATCGCTGATGCTCTAAGGGATGAAGAACCTCCTTCCTCATAGTTAAGTTTTGATAATACAACCAAGAAACATATACCACATGATTAGAATAAATGATGGAAATTTTTTTGAAATGAAACCCACACTGGAATTGATAATAGGATTTTATCAAAATATCAATGAAATAATATACCTTACACTAGAAGAATACATTCGAAAAGATTCATTAAACAAGATTCCGAAAATAGATAACTTATGACGATTTCCTCCATGATGATTTCTTATAACGGCCATATATAATATTTCCAAGATACCCAATAATCAATAAGAATGGATTTGAAAAGGAAAAATTAAACACGATGGATTCTTATGACCCGACATTCCACACTGATAGCACATAATGTCTTCATTCTTAGAAGAGGATGATGAACAATTCTAAGGCCACTTTATTCCACAACCCATTCCATCGACATTGAACATATTTCTAATATCCATTGTATACTCATTACCATTTTTACTAGTGATTGAGGAAGGGAGAAATACCTCACACGCTACATCCATCTTAGCTACAACATGAAAAGAATTCATCAACACAATGACTGAAGAAGTTAGATTGAACTATGACACATTCGACTGCAAATCATTATTAATCATGAAATCAAAACATCGAGCCTTCATGGAATAAAAAATAGAATATTGTGAATGAAAAAGGTACTATTTCTACAAAGAGATGTGAATATTCCACTACAAATCCATCAACCTGTTTTAAGAATCCAATCTCTATTCCCTTTCTCACCCTTTCTCACTCAGAAAAATACTATCGGATGAATGAAGACTTGATGAACTCTCAAGTATGAAACTCATAGGGCTTGTATCAAGTAAATGGCTTCCACCACATCCATGATCATCCTTCATGTATGAACATTGAAAACACCACCTTCAACAACATGTGAATCATGATGAGGATAAATGTTCCTTTGTATATTTTTCTTCCACTCCTCTACCTCGAGTGGATCCACATATATATAAACAATGGGTGTATTTAGCTTATAAAACTAGAGACTGAAATCCATATGTTGAACAACCATAAATCATGATAATGGGGAATAAACCATAATAATAATAAGATCAATCATCAAAGGTACATGGTGATATCCACTAGAAAATAAAAAAAATCCAACAATGAGGTCATGGCATGCTCAAAATAAGATTCTAAAAAACAAACACTGCATAGGAGTAATATTTGAACATGAGAAAAAATCCATTATAACATTAATACATTAAATTTGAATCATTTTTTTCTAAAATTCATGATTTATTGAACACTTTCTTTTAGTATTCCTTTGAGTCTCACTCCCATGCATGTTTCTATGCCACCCCTAGCACCCATCCACCATAACATACATGGAATCCATTCGGATGTACATATTAATCAATTCATATGATCACCAATAAGAAGTCCATTATTGAAATAAAACACCCTCATTTTCCCCAAAAATACCATTTAAATAATTTCAAAAATCACAAACTTTTGAAAGTCACACTTACCAAAAAGTCAAAGAACATTTTTTTTATTTCCAAAAAAAATCCATTTCACTTTCACTAAAATATTTTCCAGCCTCTCAACAGCCTTCATATCATGAAAATCATTTGATTGAAAATAATTCCCTTGCATTTAAAATAAGTTCCCAAAAACAAAAATCAATGTTCTATAAACCCAAAATTTTGATTAATAATGTTCAATTCTGTAAAACAAATGCAAGGTTACAATGAAATAGGTTACTTTAAAAAAAATCCCAATCCTTCCACAACTTTTATTCTAAAAATAATTTTACCCCCACATCCGAAAATATTTCCACTCACACTAAAAAATTATTTTCAAAAATATAATAGAAGTGTTTTTTATTTTTTTTAATTACATGAAGACTAAAAAAACTTAAAAATGGAACTAGTTTCAGTGGGTGACATTACCATAGGGATCGAGGCCACATACCAAATGAACCACCAACATAGAGAGACTATTAGGACTATTCCCCTAGATCATCCTAGCAGTCGAGTCCATGTTGTCACGACCCGCCCTCGGGGTCTGTGCCGTGACTACCCCAAGCCCGCCTTCCATAGGCCAGGGGCTGGCGACTAGCACCAAGGCGTAAATCCCGGTAAAAAGGGAAGGCATTGCCTTTGTAAAGTAAACAAACACCACAGAGTAAGCAAGAGGAAAGTAATCACTAAGAAAATCAGAGTACAACTGAAAGTGCGGAAAAGTAAATGGGCCAGAATACAAACCCATTTACTTTTCTGCACTTTCAGTTGTACTCTGCTTTGCTTAGTGATTAATTTCCGCTTGCTTACTCGGTGGTGTTTGTTTACTTTACAAAGGCAGTGCCTTCCCTTTTTACCGGGATTTACACCTTGGTGCTAGTCGCCAGCCCCTGGCCTATGGAAGGCGGGCTTGGGGTAGTCACGACACGGACCCCGAGGGCGGGTCATGACAAATTGGTATCAGAGTTCGTTTCTCGATGCCTCACCTACCAGTAGGTGAAGTCAGAGCATCAGGTACCAGCAGGCTTGGTACAGCCCTTGGAGGTTCCGGAGTGGAAGTGGGACGGCATATCTATGGACTTCGTGACTGGACTTCCACGTACTTTCAGAGGTTACGACTCCATCTAGGTGATTGTTGACCGACTCACCAAGTCGGCACACTTCTTACCCATCAGAGAGCAGGGCTCAGTGGAGAGCTTGGGACGTCTCTACGTTCAGGAGATCGTGCGGCTCCACGGCGTGCCATAATCTATCGTATCCGATCGAGATGCCCGCTTTACTTCCCGTCTTTGGAAGGGGTTACAGGAGGCGTTCAGGACACAACTACGTCTGAGCACAGCCTTTCACCCTTAGACGGATGGTCAGACGGATAGGACCATTCAGACACTCGAGGACATGCTCCGCGCATGTGTCCTCGACTTTGGTCGTAGCTGGGAGGACCACCTACCCTTAGTGGAGTTCGCGTACAACAACAGCTACCACTCCACTATCGGGATGGCACCGTACGAGGCGTTGTACGGCCGACCTTTTAGATCTCCTTTGTGCTGGACAGACCCTGGAGAGTCAGCACTGGTGGGATCGGAGATGGTCCAGGCCAAGACAGAGAATGTCCAGGTCATCCAGGAGCGGAGGAGGACAGCTCAGAGCTGGCAGAAGTCATATGCTGACAGGAGGCGGAGGCCACTAGAGTTCGAGGATGGTGACCACTTCTTCTTGCGGGTCTCACCTCGACGTGGTATTCGGAGATTTGGCCGAGGCGGCAAGTTATCTCCGCGCTTCATCGGACCCTTCCAGGTCCTCAGCAGGGTTGGCGAGGTGGCTTATCGCCTGGCTCTACCACCTATGATACCAATTTCTCACGACCCTCCCTCGGGGTCCGTGCCGTGACTACCCCAAGCCCGCCTTCCATAGGTCAGGGGCTGGCGACTAGCACCAAGGCGTAAATCCCGGTAAAAAGGGAAGGCATTGCCTTTGTAAAGTAAACAAACACCACAGAGTAAGCAAGCGGAAAGTAATCACTAAGCAAAGCAGAGTACAACTGAAAGTGCGGAAAAGTAAATGGGCCAGAATACAAACCCAAACTGAAAGTAAAGTACAACTCGAAAGGGAAAAAAGCAACTGAAAAGTAAAAGCCGCTACACCAAGCTGTCCACTGGAAATCCCACCTGAAGGGTGGGTACAGATAGCTCCTCTGCTCCACGGGTCCCGCCGTCCGCTCCGAGCACGTCCCGCCCAGTGGTCCACCTCCGGGTACCGTCCCGCTCTGCAAGCCTCAGCTAAGGTCAACGCTGTCTGTCGTCTGCAACCAACACAACGTAGTGCGGGCAAAGCCCGTGCAGGGGTGAGTATAAGCTACTCAGTAGGGACCCCGAGACCCCTGAAGGTCTCTCAAATCCACAAATGATAAACCACGAAAAAAGGTACAATCACGAAGTAACAACCGACACTGCTTAGGTATATGCCCATACATATACCTAAGTCCTCAATTTCAAATACGCTCCAACCTCTAAGCCCAAGTACAACTCAGTCCACACAGGAAAGTAAACGTATTCCACACAGGAAAGAAAAACCTAATCCACACAGGATTGCACAACACAATCCACACAGGAAAGTAACAGATTCAGCTCACACAGGTATACGTCTTCAACGGACGATAAAGATGATCTCTGATCCATCTAAGTTGTCGGACCCACGAAGGATCGATAGGTAACTAACCCCCGCAAAAGACCCACACAGGATCGTGCCCACACAGAACCTGTAGGCGCTGGTTCACACAGGACCGTTGAGCGCAAGGACCCACACAGGATCAGACCCACACAGGATCGGGCCCACACAAGACCTGTAGCACTGATCCACGTAGGATCGCTGAGTGCTGTAGTTGTCGTCGTCGAATCCACACAGGATCTCTGTACTGTCGTCGTCGCAGTCACAGTAGCAGTAGTAGCAGTAGTAGTCGCAACCAGCACTAGGGTTCCCGCACACAGCAAGCTCGTTCGGAGGGTCCGCTCCACGAGCCGAGAGGCTGATACATCAACTGTCACAAAGTCCAGAGTTGATGTATCCAAAAGTTCCGTATCGATAACAGGAACTCAACGCAACAGACGGTGCGTCGATCAGACGCCCGGTCTGAGAGTTATTGGCATTTTCGTCCCCGGGGCCCGGTTGGTTTTTAAGGCAAAACCAACCCGACCGTACTCCACCTGCGTCCAAACCTCGGGCGGAGTATGCCAAAATATCCGTCTCACTAAGAGGAACACAACAAAGCTGACGGTACGTCAATCGGACGTCCGTAGCTCAAGATATGAGCGTTTCCGCTCCGAAGGCCCGGTTGGTTTCGTGAACGAACCAACCCGGCCGAACTCAAAGTATTCCGAAACCTTGATTGCAATATACCGAAAGGACCGTCTCGATCCAAGGATCGCGTTGCCGCAGACGGTTCGTCAATTGGAGGTCCGTGGCGCAAGATATGGCCAAAAGACCGAATCTGATTCGAAATGGGGGGTCCGGGTCCGGGCCGACCCGGCCCGACCCCCCCTGATCTCCCTCAGCATACTGACGCAGACAAGAGTACTGGAGCGGGCCCTTCTGATCAAGAGATTCCTTGCTCAGTTTACACCAGCACAGCGACCCACCGCAGGGCGGCACGTGGCAGAGTCATCTGCAGCAGGCAGTCGACGGATGACTCAGGGGTCCAGGCAGACCAGACCTTCAGGCAGACGACCTTAGGACACTGGCTCAGCAGTGCGGGGCACACAGCACGGAGCCAGTCTTTTGAGAGGCAGATAGTGCTACTCGTGCGGCGGGCAGGGCCACATGGCTCGTGACTGCCTGACCCGCCGTGCCGAGGAGCAGCAGACGGTTGAGGGACCACCGAGGCAGAGGCAGAGGGGCGACCGTGGCGGTCCGCAGGGAGGAGGCGGACGAGGTAGAGGAGCTAGACGAGCAGCCGGTGGTGGGCGACGCTTTGAGGCTCTGCCACCACCACCACCAGGAGGTCCACCCCGACCACAGGGAGCTGGCGGGCAGAGACGGGCATTCAGCTACTTGAGGAGGCGACGGAGCAGCTAGCCTCTTTCCAGATATCCTTCATGGATAGAGATGGAGTAGCCTTCCTTTAGTCTCTCACAGTCACTCCTCCACTACTGCAGCGAGTCAGGGAGGCACAGCGTGGGGACGCTGACTGTGAGACACGGCGTGCACAAATATCCTCGGGACAGGCACCTGATGGTTTCTTCCTTGGAGCAGAGCACGACATCCTTTTCAGAGGACGTACCATGGTACCATTCGCTTTGCGAGAGGAAGTGCTGAGAGAGTTTCACACTTCTCCTTGGGCGGTACATCCTGGAGTGGCGAAGATGTACCAGGACCTCAGACGACAGCACTGGTGGCCGGGCATGAAGAAGGCAGTAGCAGAGTTCGTTTCTCGATGCCTCACCTGCCAGCAGGTGAAGGCAGAGCATCAGGTACCAGCAGGCTTGGTACAGCCCTTGGAGGTTCCGGAGTGGAAGTGGGACGGCATATCAATGGACTTCGTGACTGGACTTCCACGTACTTCCAGAGGTCACGACTCCATCTGGGTGATTGTTGACCGACTCACCAAGTCGGCACACTTCTTACCCATGAGAGAGCAGGGCTCAGTGGAGAGCTTGGGACGTCTCTACGTTCAGGAGATTGTGCGGCTCCACGGCGTGCCATCATCTATCGTATCCGATCGAGATGCCCGCTTTACTTCCCGGCTTTGGAAGGGGTTACAGGAGGCGTTCAGGACGCAGCTACGTCTGAGCACAACCTTTCACCCTCAGACGGATGGTCAGACGGAGAGGACCATTCAGACTCTCGAGGACATGCTCCGCACATGTGTCCTCGACTTTGGTCGTAGCTGGGAGGACCACCTACCCTTAGTGGAGTTCACGTACAACAACAGCTACCACCCCACTATCGGGATGGCACCGTACGAGGCGTTGTACGACCGACCTTATAGATCTCCTTTGTGCTGGACAGACCCTGGAGAGTCAGCACTAGTGGGACCGGAGATGGTCCAGGCCACGACAGAGAAGGTCCAGGTCATCCAGGAGCGGATGAGGACAGCTCAGAGCTGGCAGAAGTCATATGCTGACAGGAGGCGGAGGCCACTAGAGTTTGAGTATGGTGACCACGTCTTCTTGCGGGTCTCACCTCGACGTGGTATTCGGAGATTTGGCCGAGGCGGCAAGTTATCTCCGCACTTCATCGGACCCTTCCAGGTCCTCAGCAGGGTTGGCGAGGTGGCTTATCGCCTGACTCTACCACCTCTGATACCAATTTGTCACGACCCGCCCTCGGTGGCTTATCGCCAGGGGCTGGCGACCAGCACCAAGGCGTAAATCCCGGTAAAAAGGGAAGGCATTGCCTTTGTAAAATAAACAAACACCACAGAGTAAGTAAGCAGAAAGTAATCACTAAGCAAAGCAGAGTACAACTGAAAGTGCGGAAAAGTAAATGGGCCAGAATACAAACCCAAACTGAAAGTAAAGTACAACTCGAAAGGGAAAACAGCAACTGAAAAGTAAAAGCCGCTACACCGAGCTGTCCACTAGAAATCCCACCTAAAGGGTGGGTACAGATAGCTCCTCTGCTCCACGGGTCCCGCCGTCTGCTCCGAGCATGTCCCGCCCAGTGGTCCACCTCCGGGTACCGTCCCGCTCTGCAAGCCTCAGCTAAGGTCAACGTTGTCCATCGTCTGCAACCAACACAACGTAGTGCGGGCAAAGCCCGTGAAGGGGTGAGTATAAGCTACTCAGTAGGGACCCCGAGACCCCTGAAGGTCTCTCAAATCCACAAAGGATAAACCACGAAAAATGGTGCAATCACGAAATAACAACCGACACTGCTTAGGTATATGCTCATACATATACCTAAGTCATCAATTTCAAATACGCTCCAACCTCCGAGCCCAAGTACAACTCAGTCCACACAGGAAAGTAAACGTATTCCACACAGGAAAGCAAAACGTAATCCACACAGGATTGCACAACACAATCCACACAGGAAAGCAACAGATTCAGCTCACATAGGTATACATCTTCAAAGGACGATAAAGATGATCTCTGATCCATCTAAGTCGTCGGACCCATGAAGGATCGATAGGTAACTAACCCCCGCAAAAGACCAACACAGGATCGGGCCCACACAGGACCTGTAGGCGCTGGTTCACACAGGACCGCTGAGCGCAAGGACCCACACAGGATCGGACCCACACAGGATTGGGACCACATAGGACCTGTAGCACTGATCCACGTAGGATCGCTGAGTTCTGTAGTCGTCGTCGTCGAATCCACACAGGATCTCTGTACTGTCGTCGTCGCAGTCACAGTAGCAGTAGTAGCAGTAGTAGTTGCAGCCAGCACTAGGGTTCCCGCACACATCAAGCTCGTTCGGAGGGTCCGCTCCACGAGCCGAGAGGCTGATACATCAACTGTCACAAAGTCCAGAGTTGATGTATCCAAAAGTTCCGTATCGACAACAGAAACTCAACGCAACAGACGGCGCGTCGATCGGACGCCCGGTCTGAGAGTTATTGGCATTTTCGTCCCCGGGGCCCGGTTGGTTTTTAAGGCAAAACCAACCCGACCGAACTCCACCTGCGTCCAAACCTCGGGCGGAGTATGCCAAAAGATCCGTCTCACATAGAGGAACACAACAAAGCTGACTGTACGTCAATAGGACGTTCGTAGCTCAAGATATGAGCGTTTCCGCTCCGAAGGCCCGATTGGTTTCGTGAACGAACCAACCCGACCGAACTCAAAGTATTCCGAAACATTGAGTGCGATATACCGAAACGACCGTCTCGATCCAAGGACCTCCGATTGACGAACCGTCAGATTTTTTGCGTTCCTCTTAGTGAGACGGATCTTTTTGGCATACTCCGCCCGAGGTTTGGACGCAGGTGGAGTACGGTCGGGTTGGTTTTGCCTTAAAAACCAACCGGGCCCCGGGGACGAAAATGCCAATAACTCTCAGACCGGGCGTCCGATCGACGCGCCGTCTGTTGCGTTGAGTTCCTGTTGTCGATACGGAACTTTTGGATACATCAACTCTGGACTTTGTGACAGTTGATGTATCAGCCTCTCGGCTCGTGGAGCGGACCCTCCGAACGAGCTTGCTGTGTGCGGGAACCCTAGTGCTGGCTGCGACTACTACTGCTACTACTGCTACTGTGACTGCGACGACGACAGTACAGAGATCCTATGTGGATTCGACGACGACGACTACAACACTCAGCGATCCTACTTGGATCAGTGCTACAGGTCCTGTGTGGGCCCGATCCTGTGTGGGTCTGATCCTGTGTGGGTCCTTGCGCTCAGCGGTCCTGTGTGAACCAGCGCCTACAGGTCCTGTGTGGGCCCGATCATGTGTGGGTCCTTTGCGGGGGGTTAGTTACCTATCGATCCTTCGTGGGTCCGACGACTTAGATGGATCAGAGATCATCTTTATCGTCCTTTGAAGATGTATACCTGTGTGAGCTGAATCTGTTGCTTTCCTGTGTGGATTGTGTTGTGCAATCCTGTGTGGATTACATTTTTCTTTCCTGTGTGGAATACGTTTACTTTCCATTGTAGACTGAGTTGTACTTGGGCTCGGAGGTTGGAGCGTATTTGAAATTGATGACTTAGGTATATGTATGGGCATATACCTAATCAGTGTCGATTGTTACTTCATGATTGTACCTTTATTCGTGGTTTATCCTTTGTGGATTTGAGAGACCTTCAGGGGTCTCGGGGTCCCTACTGAGTAGCTTATACTCACCCCTGCACGGGCTTTGCCCGCACTACGTTGTGTTGGTTGCAGACGACGGACAGTGTTGACCTTAGTTGAGGCTTGCAGAGCGGGATGGTACCCGGAGGTGGACCACTGGGCGGGACGTGCTCGGAGCGGACGGTGGGACCCGTGGAGCAGAGGAGCTATCTGTACCCACCCTTCAGGTGGGATTTCCAGTGGACAGCTCGGTGTAGTGGCTTTTACTTTTCAGTTGTTGTTTTCCCTTTCGAGTTGTACTTTACTTTCAGTTTGGGTTTGTATTCTGGCCCATTTACTTTTCCGCACTTTCAGTTGTACTCTTCTTTGCTTAGTAATTACTTTCTGCTTGCTTACTCTGTGGTGTTTGTTTACATTACAAACGCAATGCCTTCCCTTTTTACCGGGATTTACTCCTTGGTGCTAGTCGCTAGCCCCTGGCCTATGGAAGGCGGGCTTGGGGTAGTCACGGCACGGACCCCGAGGGCGGGTCGTGACACATGTGATCTCTTAGATATTATTATCCCAACTCTCTTTATCATATCCCTTAAAAAATAAATCCCTATGAATATGAAACTAACAGAATGAAACATCCTTGGAAGCCCAAATGATCCGAACGAGCATTAGTTCACGGCGCTCTTCCTACAAAAACCCGTAATGTGCCGACATTAATAATCCATATACCATGACATCCACAAATAATAAGGGCCCTCAAAAAAAATATATACATTATGTGCTAACCTTATTTGATACCATTTTTTCACGAACCAACATGGGTCGACCCTGAACTCGACACCCAATCTAGTCTGTAGCATGGCCAAAAAGGATTCATGATCATCACAAGTAGGACATTAGTGTCAAGAATTATCAGAGTAGATAAGGGGCGTAATTATCCCAAATATAAGGGTGTGTGAAAACCATGAAAAGGAGTGAAAAACCTGACATTCTTTTATATAAAATTGAGAAGAACATCATTTGTACATGAAACTGAAATTTCAACTGAATCAAATAGCTCAACCTACCAAAATTAAAAAACAACTAACCCCATGTCACCACACAAGTCGCAATCCAACATAACTATCACATATCAATCAAGGCGATCAAAATCAAGCTAAAAATAGCACAAGGGCTAAAAAATAACTACTGGTATGTGTATGAATACTTAGTTGGATTGCTAGATAATCTTTTCCTGATGGACATCTACTAAAATTAAACAAAAATAAATTTCAAATTTGAAATATTAAATAAAAATTAAGGTTCTAATCATTTTTAATTAAAAAAATTTCAAATCATTTCCCTTATTCATTTTGGAAACATAAATCATTGTATTAGCGATACATTAGAATCTTTAAGTATAAGGCATTGTTTACATTTTAAATTTGTACATATAGGATAAAACACTTTTCATTGAAAATATTTATAACAACTCACATTAATAACAGACCTCACTATCAAAATAATACACTACATATGAAAAAAAAATATTAGTTAGAAAATAAGGTCAATAAAAAGTATACATGAAAGTATCACATCCAACACTATAAGAAACTAAGAACAAGTAAACATAGATGAACCCAGAAGCTAAAGAATAATCTAGAAGAAGCCAATGACGGAGTCCATATCCCAATTGTAATTCTGCACATGATTAAATCAATATTCCCAAAATGATCAACCATCTTATCTCAAGACATGCCTAAAGAAAATCCCATAGTAATAAACCCAGATATATCCACATACAAAGGGCCACTAGTCAGTCCATCCACTACTAGTGCATCAATTAGACTTATAAATTTATCTCAATATACATTGATCCTATTTATAATTTTTATAATAGGGTTGATACTACCAACACCATCATATCATGCAATCACAACATATATAAAATAATAATTCACAACTGGCATCACCCTGAGCCACTCTATGTAGAGTTCTCTTACCTTTAATCAAACCAAACACAAACAGTCCTTCCCGAGGAACTCTAATAATAGATCATCATGATTTAATATAGAGGACCTCCCATCTATTATATAAATACATCCATTAAATAACAACTTTTTAAAGGAGGCTTTCATAATATACATTTTCACCATTTTTAAAAAACTTCCAAATGTTCCTTTATTCACATTACATAAAAACCAACATTTATAAAAATAAAAAATGCCCTATTTTACATAAATTACACATTTCACAAAAATCCCATAAAATCTAGTCAGGTACTTTATTGAACACAATTCATGCAATATTTTATTAAAACAAATTTATTTAATAGTGAAATACTTAGAAAACCCAAATTTTCATGAAATATATTTATATGAGATATTGATCAATGTTCAAACTACAAAAAAACATGATTGATTTATAAAAAACCCCATTTACCAACCAACGGGAGAAAACATTTATACCAAAAAACATTATTTTTCACAATACAATGTATAACAACTAGTTTTCATATTAAACATGTAATCCAATTGTTGAAAAACAACACATATCATATAAAAATGGTGTGAATGCTTGAAATAGATGAAACATAAATTATTAAGGTAGGTTCATGGGTTATCCTACCAAAAATACATGGATTAAAGGAAACACAAACATGAAAATACCTTCTGTAGTTTCTTAGACCCAATATCTATGAATAATAACCCTAAATGAAAAAACCCAAATCAATATAATGATAAAACAAAACCCTACATAGATCATGACTAGGAAAGAAGTGATAATAATGAAAATTATAAGAATAAGGACTAGGTATGGGACAAGGAAAGGATGCTCACCTTAAAAACTATATATCCCTTCATCTTCACAAAGATATACACCCTTAGAGGAGGGGGTGGCTTGAGATGAAATGGAAAGGTACGCCATGTTAGGAAGAATCTAAAGATGAATATGTGGTTTCACATAGATCCCAATATATTGTGGGTAAAAACAAATAGAAAACTAAATTTTAATGTTCTTGCAGGCTGCACAGTTTGGGTGCACGGTTTAGTAAATTGTGCACCAAAACCATTAACATGCCCATTTAATGCTAAAAAATAAATAATTTTCTCCAAAAAACAGAATATGATCTAGTTGTCAACCATAATAGGAATATTATATATAGATGTAAATTCCAAAATTAACATCCATCACACCCTCAATCCAAGTAAAGGCATGGGGTTCCCAATAAACATTATCAAAACTATAAAATAAAAAACTATGTGTGACATGTTAACAATGAATATATATTAATGTTATTTTTCCTTCTTAATTCCCTAAATACCATCACTAATTTATCAAATATATTATTTAGATATTTCCTTGATTTATTGTCCTTTATTGATGATAATTTTATTTATTCAAATAGAATCGGTGTTCCTAAATAACACTTTGAGATATTACAAAACACTCCAAGGAATGATAATAAGTTTAAAAAAATTACATATTGTAAAGTATGGAAAGAAAAATTTAAAATTTTTGTCTTATTACTTGAAGTGATTTTATATATGTGGAACCGTCAATGACAGATCGTATTAAAAAATTTCATAGAATGAAAATGATGATTGAGAACAAAATTTTTCTTTGTTTTAATAGGAATTTTATGTTATTTTGGGAGAATTTATAATGAATTTTTAATCCACTAACCATGTTACCTTGTAAGGGATCCATGATACTGTGAGTAGAGGAATGTGTGGAAAATTTCTAGGAACTAGAGAGATGATTAGTGAGAACACTTGTTCTTGTATTTCCTTATAGTGGAGAAGGATTTTTAATCTATAGTGATGTATAAATAAAGGTTATTAGATGACTTCTCATGATTTATTATATGTTTATATATTATTCCACACACAAATTCCTTGATCATGAGAAAAATTACACTACTCATGATTTGGTGTTAGTTGTTAAAATGTTTTCAATAATGATATAGAGGAATGAACATTATAGATTTTCATGACCCATCCCCCGGGGCCCGTGCCATGACTTCCCCAAACCCACCTTCCATAGGTCAGGGGCTGGTGAATTTCACTGAAGGCATATTCCCTAAAAATGGGAAGGCATTTTCTTATAACCTGTAACACAGACAACCAAAAAATAGTAATATTTGAACTCAAGTAAACTGAATAGTAAACAGAGTGAGTACATTTAGTAAAAGGGACCAAAATACAACCCCAACTGGAATGTACCCGAAACTGAAAGTCTATGTAAATTGGAGCAGTTTCTGTGGACACCCGCCAGGGATCCTACCTGATGGGTTGGTACATCTCTCGATCAGTAGTCTCTATGGTACACCTCATCTAAATACACCTCTGAGATACCTGCAATCCTGGTACTCACGTCCTCAGTCTGCACTATCCTTCGTCTACACCAAACACAACAGGGTGTAGGCATATCCCGTTCATGGGTGAGCATAACGATACTCATTAAAGACCATGATACCCTCAAGGTATCACATAATACACCATATATAAACCAGAAAACATTAAATCACATGAAAACCCAACTTAGGTTTAGTCCCATTCATATACCTAAGATATCAATTATTCCCATCTCAATCCTGAGGAAACACATAGTCTAACTCAAAATCCCAAAGCTCAACTGTTCCACAATGGAAGGAATACCGCAAAGTCATGTACAACACAGGTACGCCACGCAGAAGAATACCACAGAGGTATTACAACATAGGAAAATACTACAAGTTACAGTCTCAGCTCACAGCATTTATGACATAATTAAAGTAGTAGAGATGATTAGATGTAACTACTGAATCATCTTACTCTTTTAAGAGGCAGAACCACACTGGATTGCTCGGTTCTGACCCACATGAGATCGCTCAGTGCTGACCCACACAGGATCACTAGGTGATTACCCATAGAGGATCTCTCGGTGTTGACCCACAAAAGATATCTAGGTGCTGACCCAAAGAGGATCGCTCGGTGCTGACCTAAACAGGATCACTAGGTGCTGACCTACACAAGATCACTCTTCATTCATCACGTCATAGCCAGCTACTTGGGTCCATCACTATGCTTTCTTGTCTCATAGAGGGTCTACTCAATAAACATTTGGGAGATAATCAAACAACGACTATGTCCCATGAAGAAGTATCTCAAAGGACCGCCACGTCATAGGGGTCTGAAGGAAACAAATGGTGCGTCAATTAGATTCTCATTCTATGAGTTATTATCCTTTTAGTCCGGAGGGACCAGTTGGATTATTGCTCGATCCTACATGACAGTTTCCTAGCTTTATCCAAAAATCTAGTATAGTATATTAAAGGGACAGTCTCGCTCTGAGGTTTCTACTGCCGCTAGTGGTTCGTCAATTGGATCTCTGGTACTGATGATATGGTTTAAAGAGCATAAATGGGTCTAAGAGGGTCTTTGTCCAGTCCAGCCTGGTCAGACATACCCACTGGGTCCAGCCTAGACCGCGTTGGGTGGCCCTACCTAGAGGCCCTGCCTGGGTAGTGGCCCGCGGAGCGGCGGAGGCTGGGGAGGTAAAAAGTGGCACAGAGGTTCCTGGGGTGGATTATAGGGAATTCAGTGGCTTTGAGGGCGGTGGGAGGTGCGGAGGGCCATGGGTGGCACGACGGGGCCGCGGGAGGCGTGGAAGGGCCACGGGCGGCTCGGCGGGGCTGCGGGGTGGTTGTCCACAATGACGGGCCATGCGGCGCGGTCGTGCACCATTTCTCCACCGGCGGCTAGCTAGACCATCCGCCCTCTGTTTTCTCCTTCGTCCCTGTCGGCCATGGTGTCAACTGCCATTCTCATTTTCCACTGGTTCCAAATGCCGTCAGCAGTCACCGTCACTATCACGATGAAGACATAAGTAATGAAGAATAGTGGAGGGGTCAGGGAATCTTTTTTTGGCCCGCACCCTCCGCGTTAGAGCAATAGCAAGCAGCTAACCAAAAAAATCAACAATCCAGAACAAAAAACTCTAAAATTTCATATGAATCATGAATCAACATCTTTTGGTTGATCCTCGTTCGCTATGATTTTGATGAACGTGGAATTTAATTGAGAAATTACATGAATTCAATAACAACCCCTACCTCGTTTGTTTGATTCGTTTATGATTGTTTTCGGGGAAAGAGACGTTGTCATTGGGAATCGACAGACGTCCGTGACTTCGGAGTTTCCTTGATCATTAGTTCTTTGATGTTGAAGATGTCCCTCTTCAATGAATGTCCTGAGGAAAAAGTCGGAGTCGAAGTCATCATTCTTCTTTGGCGTTCTTCGTTGGAGACCTTTCTCCCAAGAATCCTTCCTCCCAAATCCACCCAAAATTAAGAGGTAGCCAAAATAATAGATTATTTTATCTATTAAGTTTTTTGAATAATATCAAATTGGTCTTATTAATTAATTGATGGGTTGGTGTAATTAATTAAAGCGGAGAGTTGGCATAATTATATAAGGGAGCTCAAGATTCCTCTCCCCATTAAGAGGGGATTTCAAGTATGTTTAAGTCTCGAGTGGTCCCTACCACCATCACCCACATAGGAGGTTAGGCTCAGGTGGTCCCCACCACCATAACCTATGTTGAGTGGTTTTAGATCAGGTGGTCCCCACCTCTAAACATCCACATGGGAGTTCTAAAGAAAAATAAAATAAAATTTTACACAATTTATTTTATATTATACTTTCATGAAATACCAAAAAATTAAATTTCACCTTCGACCAACAGACATCGTGGTAAATGTCTTGATAAGTGAATACTGGTGCTGCAAGTTCAACGGTTCCATCAGATTTCAATTCTGAGCACCATTTTAAAAGTAACAAAAACTAACTCAAACGTTTACTAAACATACCCGAAAAAAGATCAGAAATTCATTCCGGGAACATTGGGTCTCAGAATCATGCACCCTCAATTCTTGTTGTCTCATAAAATTCCAATATATAAAAATATAACATTGAAATTTTTGGGCTTTACATTCTCCCCACCTCAGGGAATTACGTCCTCGTATGCCTCAAATGACAGTAAGGGAACATGTCAGGATACTGAGCACGCATCAGAGCCTCCGACTCCCATGTGCTTTACTGAAGGTTCCTATTCTACCAACGAATTTGAACCCATGGTATCCACTACCCACAAAGAACCCACTATAGTAGATCCTCAATCCCAACTAGAACCTCCACAAAATTTTCAACATCATCAAAATCCATCTCTCCGTGGTCGATGACATGGGAAGGGTCACACACATATCTCCTTAGCTAGGATACGTGGATGACGTCATGAACTCGATGCAACATAGGTGGAAGAGCTAAGAGGTAAGCCCCATATCCAACTCAAATTAGGACTTGGAAGGGTCTGATAAACGTCAGAGATAACATGCCTCCTTTCCCAAATCTCTGCAAACCTCGTCAAGGCGCGACTCGTAGAAAGACATGGTCACCATAATCGATCTCTAGAGGTCTCTGTCTCCTATCGACAAATGATTTATGCCTGCTCAGTGTAGTCTTCATCCACTCTTGTATGATCTGAAACCTCTCTATGGTAGCCCATAACATCTCTAGTCCCACTAGTGCTGACTCCCCTTGGTCAGTCCAACACAAAGGTTATCTGCAGGGTCTCCCATTGAACGTATAAAAAGGTTCCATCGCAATGGGGGAGTGATAGCTGTTGTTGTATGAAATATCCACCATATTCTAGTGATCCTACCAACTATGACCGAAGTATATGATACAAGCACGCATCATGTCCTCGAGAGTCTGAATGGTCCGCTCAGTCTGGCTATCCATCTAAGGTTGGAAGGCGGTGCTCAAATTAAGTTGTGGCCCAAAAGCCTCCTACAGCCCCTTCCATAATAGAGATGTGAACCATGTATCATGATCAGAGACAATCGTTGAGGGTACTACATGTAGCCGCCCAATTTCCTGAACATAGAGGCGTCACAAGCTCTCTACTGAACCCTACTCTCCGATCTGTAAGAAGTGGGCCGACTTGGTGAGTGGGTCGAAGATCACCCAAATCGAGTCATGACCTCAGGATGTATGTGGTAGTCCAATCACGATGTCCATGGATATCTCATCCCACTTCCATTTTGGGACCTCTAATGGTTGAACCAATCCTTCTGGTACCAGATGCTCCTCCTTCACTTGCTGAAAAGTGAGGCACTGAGAGACAAACTCCGCTACTGTTTTCCTCATTCTAAGCCTCCAGTGCTATCATCGGAGATCCTAGTCCATCATCACCACTCCTAGATGAACCGCATGAGGGGGTGTGTGGACCTCCCTCAACACTTCCTCCTAAAGTGATACTGGTACCATGGTACATTCTATGAATATGATGATGTGATCCCCACCGTCTGAAAATTATGCTGGTGAATTCCCTATTGATATCTGAGCAAGTCGAGTCTCGTAGTCAGTGTCCCCACGCAGCGCCTCCCTGACACGCTGAAGAAGTGGGGGAGTAACTGTAAGAGACTAAAGGAAAGCTGCTCAATCTCGATCCACAATGGATATATCTAATGTGGCTAGCTACTCTGTCTCCTCACCTAGAATCTGTATACCAGATCACCTGCTAAGTGCATATTCTATAACATTCCCCTTCCTAGTAGGATAGACTATCTCGATTTCAGAGTCATGGAGGAACTCAATCTAACATCGTCGTCTCAGGTTCAGGTCCTTCTAAGAGGAGATATACCTAAGACTCTTGTAATCAGAGTACACTGTAAAATGATCTCCCATCATGTAATGTCACCAAATCTTCATGGTATAGACAACTACTTTAAACTCCAGGTCATGGGTATCGTAGTTATACTAATGTTGTCTCACCTGTCATGAACCATAATCGATCACTGCTCGCTCCTGCATCCGGACACACCTGAGTCTTGTCCCTAATGCATCACAATATACTATGTACACCACGCCCTCCTCTGGTAGCCTCAAGATGGGGGTACTAGTCTGCCTCTATCTCATCTCCTAAAAACTCTGTTGGCATCTCACTAATAAAATGAATGTTTTCTACTTCTTTGTCAATGAAGATGGTGGTGCTACAACTCTAGAGATATCTGGAAAAAATCCCCAGTAGTATACAGGAAAACCCAAGAAACTCATTATCTCTGTCACACTCTTGGGTGGATCCCATGAAAGTACGGCCACAATCTTCACTCGATCAACTGCAAGTCCAGCCTCCGATATGACATGTCCATGAAAGATAACCTCTTAGATAATGAACTGGAACTTCGAGAGCCTTCTGAAAATCCGGTGCTCTCGGATTGTGTCTATTACTTATTTCAAATGGTAGGCATGCTCCACCTCAGTATTTGAGTAAAACAGAATGTCATTGATGAATAATACTAGAAAGCGATCATGTTATAGCTGAATGATCCTATTCATGAGTCCCATGAACACTGCTGGAGCATTGGTTACATCGAATGGAATAACCCACTACTTGTAATGGCCGTATTGACATCTAAAATCCATCTTCAGCACATCCTCCTCTCATAATCTGAGCTAGTGATAACCTGATCTGAGGTCTATCTTCGAGAACCACTGTGCTCCCTTCAGTTGATCAACGAGGGTTTCAATCCTCAAAATTGGGTACTTTTTCTTCATGGTCACCTGGTTTAGGTTCCTATAGTCATCAAAATTTCTCAACCTCTCATCCACCTTCATGGAGAACAAAATCATTGTTTTCCAAAAAGAAACACTAGGAAGAATGAATCCCTTCCCGTGCAAGTAATATAGTTGTACCTCCATCTCACGAAGCTCCATGGGAGCTATTCGATACGTCGGTGTAGATATTGGAGCCATCCCAGGGTACAAGTAAATTTGAAATTACACCTCTCTATGAAGGAGGTAGACCCGTAACATCATCAGGGAAGACATCCGTGTACAGGTCCACCACTACAGGATAACTCTAACTCTCTACATCAACCGCTCTAAGGGTAAGGCTTGACAACTGATTAGTGATTGCAAGCACTCTCCTTCGGGAAAGTCATCTTATGCTACAAAGGCTCCATTCTCACCAGTGAGGGTAAAACTAGTCCCATACATGCAGACACACCACAATTTTGGCCTAACACAATCAATAAGAGAATGAACTATAGATAACTAGTTCATACCCAAGATGAAGTCGTAAGGCCTCATTATTGCTACTAAGAGATTCCAGCCAATTCTCTCACCTCCTAGAGTAAGCTCACACTGTCGGCACCAGTGTGTAATCGTCGAATCTGGTCCTGTAGGAGTCTATACCAATAAGGATCGATCAATCGCTACATTAGAATCTCTGTGCTTTGAACTAGGGCATTGAAAATAATAGAATGACCGGAACCTATATTAATAAGTAATGTAGCTAAGGAGGCGTAAACATATATAGTACCACGTATCATCTATGGAGTGTCGCGATCATAGGCCTCAAATACTTGGAGATGAGATTACCCTTGTCCTCCTGTTCCATGTGGTCGGGGTGGACCACCTATTTCTGGTGGCGGTAACATCTCAAATTTTCTCCCACCACCAACTACACAGCCAGCTCCTCTGCCATGTCTTCCTGCTCCTGGCGGACCTCCTCGGTCAAATCTATGACTCTGCATGGTGGTCCTTAGACCATGTTTTGATCATCTATATGGAGGGTCGAACAATCACGAGCCATGGGAACCTACCCAATGAATGTGTAACACTGCCCATTCCTGGCATGACCGGCTCTGCCTCGGGTGCCCCAAACAACCAACCCTGAATTATATGATCATCCACCTATAGGTCTGATCTTCTTGGACCTCTTTGAGATCTGTCTACTACCAACTGTATAAGTCTCTATTACGTGATGTCTAGTGGTGGTTCTCACTACCAGTTACTACTCAGCATGAAAACTCTCCACTAAGAGGGCTCGCTCTGTCACCCCCACCTACGTCAGAATGCATAGTGAGTTCATCAATGCCATGAAATAATGGATGACTCCCTTATTGAAGGTTTGTGCACTAAATAATGGGTTACTCGCCATATCTATAGAGTATCATGAGTGGTTAGTGAACCTCACTCAGTACCGAGCCACAGTCTTGCTACCCGTCTGCAGAAGAAAGTGCTCATTTATGAGCACTACGCGAAGAGTCGCAGGGAAAAAATATACCTAAAATATGATCTCGAAATCTGCCTAGAGAAACTAAACCTCGTCATGAACATGGATCATCATACTCCAACATCTGCCTGATGCTTCCTATAGATGGCTGGTGGCACATATCGCCATGAGATCAGTGGGTGTCCCTACAAGTTGAAAAACTCTTACTATAGCCTCTAGCCAATCCTATACCGCATGTGGGTCTGTCTCTCCCCTGATCCTAGGTGGCCAATGGAGATGGAACTCATGCAACACACTCTAGCGGCGTGAACCCTATACAACTATTATAAGGACCCAGCCTTAAACATTACTTAATCTGGAGTTATTAAAAGATTACACATTGAGGATATTTTCAGGTTTAGAGTTTTAGAAAATTAGATCATAAAACATTCATTACATTCCACATTTAAACAAAGTGGTTACATAAAAGATAGTATTCATTTTTTCTCATCAATAGAAACAAATTTGATATAAAATATGGATTCTTTCTTGAAACTTCCTTGACACTATCATCATATCATGTACCCTTCCCTTGACCTGTGATAAACATTTCAAATACATGGGTTGAGCATAAAAATCTCAGTATGGGATATAAAAATATTGAAAGGAAACATGAGTACATGTATAAAAATGAATCAATGAAATCATACTCTACTCATAAAACATAAGCACATTAACATACGTCATCAAATCAGGAATAAATCATTGAAATCATAAGTCATAAAGGTAACTTGAGGCATTAATAACATTCCTATATAGGGAGTAACCCTCTTGGTTACGTTTGGAATACCCATCACACTATATTCCCTACATCTATTTGGATAATCCTTAACGTTTAACTCCTTCGCATGACCCAATGCATTGGAGAGCTATATCGGGCTCCCCCGCCCTTAGTTTATAATGGAATCACCCGTCTTCATAACAATTCCCTTGAACCATAACATAATTGTATCACATAAAACATGAATTGAGAAAACATAACATTCCCACATTTCAATCACAAGATATCAATACAACACATTGATATAATAAAAACATTATGAAAACCATTTTCATTAACAAAATTAAAGAAAACTAAAACATGGTATTTATTTTTTATTTAAACAAAGGTATGGCTTGTAGAGGAAGCTGAAACTCAAATAATGGTCACGGCGGCAGAGAAGTCGTTGTCGCTGCATACATACGACAAAAACATTCCCTTTTCTCATTTAGTAAACGCTTCGTATAAGAAAGGGATTCCTTTTGCACTAAATTAAATTTCAAAAGGGTTTATACACCTTATAAAAGAAGGTTGTGTATAAAACAAAATATGCATCAATGAAAGGAGTTTGAGACGAAGTCCCATACATCGGGTCTGACGTGACTCGATCATTCTTTAACATCCTGAATAATAAACATGAGTTAATTTATACTTTCATAAGGACCTTTTTAGGTTCATTATTCCTTTTATATCACTTATTGCCATGTTATAAACATTATGTAATCATTTAAGTTAATAATGTTTGTTTTTTCAGTATTTGGTTCTTATGTCGAAAGTGGACTTATTACAATTACATGTTGTTCGTGTGGTCAAAGGTTCTTTATATCGAGAATGATATTCATGATTTGTATATCATATATGTCAAGAATATACATGTATTTATAATATTACATAATCATTTAGAGGTAAGAAATGAAATGCACCGTTCATGGAGACTGTAAGCCGTACGTACGCATGAACGCTACTTTCATTTTTATGTCATATTAATGGAATTAAAACTAAATGATAGGTATGTATATTTTAATTCCAGAATTATATTCATCACTTATATCTAACATAAATCATATATATCCATTATATATATGTACTTATAATAGTACATTACATTTGGGGATAAGAAATGAAATGCACCGTTCATGGAGACGGTAAGCCGTACGTACGCATGAACGCTACTTTAATTTATATCTCATACTTTACTGGAGTGAAATCATAATGATATAAAGTTATATTACAATTCTAGTATAATATCATATATAATATCATTATATCCATCCTTTATACGTCCCAAATATGGCATTAACGAATCAAATCACTTTGAGGGGGCGATAGTCCGCACTTCCTAAAATGAACGTATCGTGTTTACCCATAATGGTAACCATAATGGTATTCCATAAATGAAAAATACAGAAGATTAAGTAAAAAAAACATATTATATATAATATATAAATACAGTGACATCTTAATGGCCACCTTTGAAGGTGTTATATGAGTGTTGAACAATCATCATTTCGTGAGGCAGAAATTCGCCATCCACAGAAACAGTATGTTCATTAAACATTAGATGTAGGTGGGTGTATGTGTTGCTATAATCCTTCTTATAACAAAATCCTAGTATATGGAAGATACTGGTTTTTTACAAAAAAAATTAATAAAAAGAGTTTAGGGGGTTGGAGAAGCAAAATAAAACATAACAACACAATAGAAGACACTACCTTTAAATCGGGTAACTCTTTTTTATTTGAGCTCAATGGCTTCCTTGGGAAGACTTATGCCAAATTTGAGGCTTCTACGAGTTAGAGAATGATGTGTAGAGACAAAATGGGCAGGTTTTGGCCGAGAAAAAGGCTTTGAAAGTGTGGGTAAGGTGGTATAGGTGGGGGCCTTTTATAAGAGGAGAGGAGGGGCACTCTTGGAAAGGTATAAAAGGTTACTTTATTATAAAATGCTTTTAGGATTTTAAAACGTCCCAAAATTATATATTTATAAGATAAGGTGATTATAGTTCTAAATCCACCCATCCAATAGGTTTTTGACATGTTTAGGTCTTAGATTTTACATTATCTTTTCATTTTATTTAAATCGTTAAAGAATGAGGTAATCGCTGCATCATCATGGGTCATAAATAATTAAATTTATATAATGTCTAAAAATTATTAAAAAAATACAATGATGTAGGAAATATTTTTAGATTTCTTATTAATATTTATAGTCAAAAATATGACTGGTATAACCCCATTTAATTTTTTTTATTAAAACAACTCATGTTTGTGACATTTTTACTTTAACATTAAAGAAAAGTTATTAATGTCATTTTCCACCAAAAGTGGCTCCATGGGTCCCCAAGTTGACCCATGGATTGTCTTAGTCTTCATGACACATCCAAGAAGGGTAGTACATGTTTAAAGTTCATTTCATATGAATAAAACATTATTCTTACCTTAAATTACACTAATTACCTCTAATCGCGATTGAAAACATAAAAGACACTATTCACCAAAAAATTATTTTAATCCTATTGAACCACATTTTACTTCTTAATGAAAACCATGTATGTCAGATTTTTGAAATTCAAAACATAAAAGTGGTAATGTTTCATTTAAACGAAAAATCAGTTTTTTAAGTACAACTTAGTGGTTTCACTATTCATAAAAAATGGATGTTTTTCAGAAAAATTTCAAAACGTCACCCTAAGCTATATATGATATTCCGAATTAAAAAATGATGTCTATTTTGAAAAATTCAAAACATATAAGTTACATTAATTAATTTAACAATTAATTCCCTATTGTCAGAGCAAATAGCGTGTTTTTATGAAACAATAAGTATCAAAAGATTAACACTAGTTTAAATCCAATTTCAAAGTGAAATTAATTCCAACGAACACTATTGGATTAAATGGTATAAATATTTTCCAATTGAACATTAAAACTAATTCAAAAGATAATATAACCATATAATTAAATTAGATGAAAAATCAGTTTTGATGTAAAATGCAGTATTTTTCACTATTCATTAAAAATTGAACATTGTCAGAAAAATACCAAAAAATTATCCAATGTAAATTTAAATGTCCCAATCATAAATAATAAGTTTATTTTGACAAATAGAGCTTATAAAATTGTCAAAATTTTGATTTAAAAATGGTTTTCCATCAAAATGCAGTAAAACAATCATTTAAAAATATTAGTGTATTTCATGCTTCAGATTGTATTTATTCTCATTTTATGCCTCTAAAACACTATCTAATTAATTAAGAGACACAGATAAAAATATATATTATTAATTACTTAATTGGGATGTTACAACTATGGCTGGTGGCATCGATGGCCCAATGGGTAATTGTACCGCTGGTTCATCCACTGGCGCCTCTACTGGAAGAGGGCCCCGCACCAAGCCCTCATTTCTCGGTGGGATATAAGTGCGTACTACTCTTGGAACACTATCTAGATTTCATCGTGGAGGAATCCTGAAAATAAATAGGTGCACCACTTTCAATAAGTTAGACCTGGTGATCTGAATCAAAGAGATCACTAAGAAACCTCTTAAAAACACAAATGCAATCAGTGATTTCGTGCACTAAGTCAGAAATCAGATGTCAAGGTCCTGGTGTACGGATACGTCGGCCGTCATACCAAAATTTGACTCTCCAAACTGAAAACCACACTCACTACACTTAATACTATTGATCCATTCAAAAAAAAATAAGAGTCTTATGTTCTACAGTAGAACCAACTCCTTTGATACCAATTGGTCACGAATCATCCTCTGGGGCCCGTGTTGTGACTACCCCATGACCGCCTTCCATAGGTCCGGGGCTGGAGACTAGCAGCGAAGGCGTATTCCCTAAAACTGGGAAGGCATTTCCTTATAACCTGTAACACACACAAATAACACACATCATGCTATGAACTCATGTAAACTGATTAGTATGAAGAGTGAGTACAATAAGTAAAAGGGGTCATAATACTAGCCCAACAAGAAAGCACATGAAACTAAAATTACATGTAAACTGGAACAACTTTTGTGTACACCTACCAAGGATCCTACCTGAAGGGTAGGTACAGCTCTGGATCGGTCGTCTCTACGATACGCCTCATCTAAGGTCCACCTCCGAGCTAGATCCAGTCCTAGTCCTCACGTCCTCAGTCAGTGTTATCCGTCATCTACACCAAATACAACATGGTGCAGGCATAGCCTGTGTAGGGGTGAGTATAATGATACTCAGTAGGGACCCCGAGACCCTCGTGGTCTCAGAAAATCCACCATGGATAAACTACACGACCTGAAATCAATTGACAACAAAACATAGGTATATTCCCATACATATACCTAAGTTATCATGTATACACATCTCAATCATGATGAAAGAAAATGCCCAACTCAAAAGATAAATATCAACTGTTCTACAATGGAAGGAATACCGTGAAGGCAATTACCACACATGAACACCACATAGAAGAATACCATCGAGGTATTACCATGATGGAAAATAGCACAAGGTAAAGACTTAGATCACACAATGTATAAAATAAGTACAGTAGTGGAGATGATTATATGTAACTACTGAATCATCTTACTCTGTTAAGATACAGACCCACACATGATCGCTCTGTTCTTGCCCACACAAGATCACTCGGTGCTGACCCACACAGGATCTCTAGGTGCTAACCCACAGAGGATCGCTCGGTGCTGACCCACACAGGATCTCTAGGTGCTGACCCACACAACATCACTAGGTTCTCACCCACACAAGGTATCTTAGAGGTATCCCACATAAGATTGCTAGGTGCTGATCCACACAGGATCAGTCAACAATCTTCACGTCTCAGCAAGCTACTCAGTTCTCGCACTATTCTTGCTTGTCACTGGGAGGGTCTTCTCCACAAGACACTATTTGATACACCAACTACGACGATGTCCCACGAAGATGAATCCAAATGGACTGCCTCGTCATAGGGGTGTCAATGCAATAGACGGTGCATCAATCGGATGCCCGGTCTATGAGTTATTAGTCTTTTAGTCCCAATGGCCCGGTTGGATTTGTGCTCAATCCAACCCTACCGTTCCCTAGATTTACCCAAAACTCTAGTGGAGTATACCAAAGGGACAATATAGATCCCTGAATTCCATCACTACTTATGGTTCGTTAATCGGATGTCTGGTGCCGAATTAATGTCCAAAAGAGAATAAATGCATCGAAGTGGGTCTGGGTCTAGTCTGTCCCGGTCGGACCATCCCAGCCCGACCCAGCCTAGGCCGACCTGTTTCGAGTCATCCTGGCCCGACCTACGGGGTCCTCCCGGCCCACTGGGTCTGGCTCGGCCCACGCTGGGCTGCCCATCCTGGGAAGAATCTCAGAGGGACGCGGGCGGTCTGACGGCCATGTGGGGAGGCAGAGCCATGGGACTGCGCGTCTAGGACGCCGAAGGAAAGACAGGGTCGTAGGAGCTGCAATGGACACACGAGGAGGCGGAGGCCATGAGTTGGCTATCCTCTATGGCCGGTAGTGCGGCACAGCGCATGTTGTGGCATCGCCAGCAGCCAGCATGATCACCCACCCTAATTTGTCGCCTTCGTCATGGCCGAACATGGTTCCTGACGTTGTTCTCATGTTCTACTGGTTCCAAACACTGGCATTGGTTATCGTTACCTTCATGATGAAGACACAAATAATGATGAACGGAGGAGGCGTTGGGCCATGTTATTTTGGCCTACACCCTCCGTGTTAGAGTAGTAGAAAATGGCTCAACAGAAAATCATGAATCCAAAACTAAAAACTCTACAATTACATACGAATCATGGATCAACTCATTTTTGTTGATCCAAATTCACCATGATTACCATGAATGAAGAATTTAATATAGAAATTTCAAGATTTCAATTATAGACCCTTCCTCATTAGATTGATTCATTAATGATTGTCTGTGGGAAAAGAGACGAGGTCATTGGGAATAGACAGACGTCGGTGACGTTGACATTTCATCGATCGTCGATTTGTGGATGTTGAAGTCATTCCACATCAATGAATGACCTCAGGAAGAAGTCAATGTCTTATTCGGTGTTATTCGTTGGTATTCTCCGTTGGAGAGCTTTCTCTGATTGGTCCTTCCTCCCAACTCCACCCAAAATTAAGAGGTAGCAAAAATAATATAGAATTTTATCTAGTAACATCATGGTATTATTTCAAATTGGTCTAATTAATTAATTGATGGGTTTCCTTAATTAATTAAAGGGGGGAGTAGGCATAATTATGTGGGAAAGATCAAGAGGGTTTTCCCCATTATGAGGGGAGTTCAAGGAGTTTTATGTCTCGTGTGGTCCCCACCACCATTACCCACATGGGAGGTTAGGATTTTGTGGTCCCCACCACCATAACCTATGATTAAAGGTTTTAGTTCAGTTGGTCCCCACCTATCAACATCCCCATGGGAGTTCCAAAGAAAAATAAAATAAAGAGTTACACAATTTTATTTTATTTTATTCTTTCATGAAAATCCCAAAAATAAACATTCACCCTCTACCAACTATCATCAAGGTGAAAGAATTTTTAAGAGAATACTGGTCCTGCGAGTTAAACGGTACCATCAGATTTTAATTCCAAGCACCGGTTCAAAAGATAAAAAAACCAGCTTGCCCGTTTACTGAATGTACCCGACAAAATGTTCAGAAATTCATTCCGGGCACACCGGGCCATAGAATCACACGCAATCAATTTTCGCAGACTTGTAAAATTTCCATATATAAAAAAATTACATTTAAATTCTGGGTCATTACATTGATAATGGAGTGATATATATACTGCTAATAAATGATTTAATTATGTATTCTCTTAGAACAATCAGAATATTCTATAGGGAACATGGTTATTTTAAATCAATTAATTTGAATGATAATTATATATCCACCCTTAGAATGAGGAAATGCGGATGATTCTCTACTTAGATGGGATCATATAAGATTTTATATGATTAAGATCATAAAAGTTATAAATTTTAATATAATAAAAAGTTTTATTGGTAAATCATGATGTTAAGGGAGAAGTATTATCTATATAAAATTATTTTTCAACCATTAATCAATGTAATGATTATAGTGGTGAAAAAGTATAATGAATATTTGAAAACATGGAAAGAAATTATTGAATATTTAACAATGATTATAATGGAATTATAATGTCTATAAATAGTATATATTTTACATACATATTATATTTGTATATGGTTTTATATGATATGTATAATAGTTAATAATTCACTATATATCCTAGAATTATGAATAAGTATAGATATTTAAAAGAGAATTTCTAGTTTTACATCATGAAGAGATATATTTTTAGTATGTATCTTAGTTATTGGGATATTAAGAAGCTAAATATGGGAGACATATGTCTATGGAGATTTAACATCCATTTCCCGTACCATAATGCGAATGGGAAAACGTCATTGAGGATTTTTTTTGGACACCACAAAACATCCAAACCCCATAATTCTATTTTGGTTATAGTCTATCACCTAATGTAACACCCCACGACATTACAATATTTTCCATATAGCAGAAATTTTATTCTATCACATAATTTATTTATCTAAAAAACATAGTCAATCATATTTTATACTGAACACTGAGATTAGAAGGCTGTATGCGCAACACTAAGTTATATTATGTTACACAAAATATCGAGTTATGCTAATAATATATGCGAACATGGAATACCAATTTAGAAGTGTATATTAAATATCAATGATTCATTTTTATAGTTTAATATTATATATTAAATAATATGTATTGAAATTCATAAAATGGATTCGATTATAATTTCATAATAATAAATAAAATTTTAGGCATAAAATGATATATTTTCATAAAGATAATATTTCGGTCGTTTAATAGAACACATTTTTTTAAACTAAATTCATAATCTTTTATAATTTTTTTTTAAAAAATAAATATAATTCTCTAAATTTATATTTTGATATTAGGTTGTGGTAATTTTAGTATTTTTTTAGATGTTTCAATTTTTTATGAATAATGAAAAATTCAAGAATTTTATTTGAAAACTACATTTTCATTTAAATAAATTTTCAAAATAAATTATATTTTATTTTTAAATATAAAAATAGATAAATAATATATACATAAATACAATTACTCTTTTTGGAATCATTTATGTATTTTAATTAGATAAAGAATGATGAACAATTGATCAATCATCCCTTTAAAAACATGATTTCTTGCAACATCTCCTGTATTATCTGTAAATTTAATTTATAAAATTAGGGGAACTGAATTTGAAAAAAAATTATCATAATATTAATAGTTATAAAATTTATTCTATAGTAATATTAAATTATTTTTAACCAAAAATATTAGTGACTATAAATATTATTAATTATAATGATTACAAGAAAGAAACTAGTTTACTCAATTGTTTATCTTTTTTCGTAAGGGGATAAATGACCTATAAACTTGTCCAAAATCCAATAGATTCCCATATATTTAAAATTTCACATATTTATTAATATTTTATCAGATACTTGGAAATTATTCCATGAACGTGTCCTATATAATATTTAATGTCGGGAAAAATAAAAAAAGAACCATCCTTATCCTTAAAATTTATATAGCATTGAAATTTTGACAAAACATTATAATTTTAGTTATACATATGAGTTATAAATATAAATGAGTTATAATTTATTTTTAAAAAAAAAATATTTTTTTAGTTGAATTATTTACTTAAAATTTGTATGGAATGGAAACATATAGATTTTTTAGTAAATAAAATAAAATAAATTTAAAAAATATTTAATGTAATAAAATTTAAATGAAATATTTTGTTCCCAATTTTTTTTGATGAATAATGAAAGTAAATTAATAAAAAATTAATATATTTTAATTACATCATCGCCATGATTTTTTAAAGATAAATTTACTATGTAATGTCATCATTGAAATTAATTTTATTTTATAATAAATGGTATTTCATTCAAAGACTTAAAAAATAATAAAAAATAATATCTTATACCAAATTATTTTTAATTTTTAATTAATACTAACTATGTTATATTCATGGAGAAATTGATAATTTATAGTGCTCATTGACTACTAATTAGAAAAAATATTGTTAGTATAGTTTGGGTTAAAACAATATTTTTTCCACTAACATGCACTTGTTTTAAAATTAATTTATAATAGACCACATATTTATATTTTAAAAATGAAATAAAATATTTATAATTCAATTCTTTTATAAATTCTAATAAATGTAACATTAATTTTATATTAATTTCTATATTACATATTTTTTTTAAATAGTTACTATACTGAAAACGAAAATGGTAAAAGTGTGGATATATATATATTAAGGGAAAAAAATTATATAATTGAATATCTTATTTGGGTCATAGATTTTTCTCGACCATAAATTCAACTTTTTATCATTATTTTTCAATTTTATTACACATGACATAGGGGATACCAAATAAATGTCTTCACCGTTTGGAAATTAGAAGAATACCACTCCCCTACTATATAATGACATTAAGGCTTCCCCTTCCCAATAGGGCTATAGCCTCATTGGAAAATAAAAATATCGCCCAAATATTAACCCAAGCCCATACCCTTAATATTAAAGCCTCAATTTTAGAAAAAATAACACCAATTAGTAGTTTTTTTATAATCCAAAAGGGTCTTGTCGATGAAGAATTAATGTTCTTCAATGAGATGTTTTGTTTTATTTCATTATCCACCTCTTTAATTATTCATATATATTTATTATATAAAATATATCATTGATATATTGATCAGTTGTTATATTAGTGTTATAGACTAAAATTTCAGACAAATCCATCTAATGGGATACACAATTATCATTCGTGTGTTTGATAGAATATCATCCCAATAACTGATGACATTCGTTCTCCCATAAATACATTTTCTGTTTTTATCAATTTTGGATTCCTATTTTATATATGAGATATATAATAATAATAAATTTTTTCTCATTAAATGTTATATATAACGATAGTTCACTCATTACATTTTGTGGGGATACAAAAACATATATCGGGGTAATGTGTTATACCACATCCTCAAAATGATTTGATTCGTTCACTCTATATATGGAATTAATAATTAATGTATTTAATAATGATATGTGATATATTTTATACTAATAGTATACTATAATTATAATATAAATATATGATTTTTAATTTTTATTCTTTAATTAAGACAAGAAAATGAAATCAACATTCATGTCTACATATGATCTACCATCTCAATGAACAGTTTATTTCATTTATATCTCCAAATTTATTAGACTATTATAATTACATATATAATGAATGTAAATTATATTTTAATGATTATTTATATTATGGATATGATTAAATCATTATCAATTTTTTTGGAAAAATAATATATCTAGAAACACAATAAAAAATATGACTATTAGAAAGTGAAATATTTAAAATGAAACAAGATTTTTACTGAACATGTTATAATATGTTATTAAAAGGAAAATATATAATATAATTGATATTAATATGAAAATAAAGTATGTTAACAACATGTTTAAAAACATTAAACATAATGTTCATGAGCATTCAACCAAAATATATATTAAGATATTGGATTTTCATCTCATTTATTACATCCGTGAGATAAATGTCATATTCTCCACTAACATATTTATCTGTGGTGGGAATATTTCCAATCCTGTTATGTTATATAATGAGAAATTCTATCATTCAGGTGTTTAATGTTATAATTTTAATTAACAGATATATGGCATATTAATTTGAAAAATACAAAGTAGTAAAAGTTATTTTGAAATCTCCCTTTCTTTTGTGATTGTAAACATTCTCTTGAAAAACTAACATTATCGTAATCATTTATCTTTGGAAATTAAAATTATTTAAAACTACCATATTATGTTATGATTGGTATGGATATTTCATAAACTATATTCCATTTTTTTGTATGGTTTATATATTTAATTAAATTTCATTTTCTGGGGAATTATTAATAAATCTGTATTATTTAGTTGATAAATATATTGGAGGATATGGAACATTGATGATTAATAAAATATATTATTAGATTTATTTGTAATGAAATTTATTGGTAACATTCGATTGTGGAATGGTTATTGATATTTCATTAATTCATCTATTGGATCACATGTGACTAATTAATTGATCAAATTTGAGTAGTTTAAACATTCTTGAGAATAATTCATGATAGTAATGGTATCATGTGTTTGTTAAACATGCTGTCTAATAATTAATAATTTTCATTATTGATTATTTAATTATTAATATTTATCCATGATATTTTTTCCTTGACATTATCACTGAATGTATTTCATTATGAGATTATTTATTAAATGGAAAGAGTTTCATTTATTCACTTTTCATTGTTAATTAGTCCTTATCCAATTACATAAATAGAGAGTGTGTTCATTTATATACGTTTACATATTTATTATTCTCATCAAATATTTATTTCATCCATTGTATATTTACCCGTACTATGAAATTCTAGCTCTACCATATTTGTTCCTTTCCCAAGGATAGAAAGATGAAATCGTGATTTCAGTTTCAAGGATAATGTTTTGTAGTCTTTTTTATGTATTTTTTTTGTTTTCATTTAAAAAATTAAAATGGCTATCTTGTATGTAATATGGTTTTCAATAAAAATATAATATTATTGTTCTATCAATTTTTAACCTCATAATAATTCTAATATAATAAAGTAATCCATTGAATCCATGATTCTAGGACCAGGGTGTTACACCTTAAGAGATTTTATAACATCATTTTTGTTATAGGAGATTTATCTATATATCTTATTGTGTGAATTTATAATAGTTAGGCAGTAATTCATCATGGAGTACCACATTATATTATATCTATTTTGTATCTGAGTTTTAAATAGATGTTACGGAGAATGATTCTATATGATCCAGATAAAAAGTTGAATTTTATAACTAGTTGTCATCTTCATATAGATGGGAAGTCTTAGAGAACCATTTAAACATATGATGGTATGCTCATTTATTTTTCATTGGATTTCAAATGTTATTGGGATAGTCAGCATTCACTAATAAATTTCTCACACAATAATATTTTAATTCGAGAATATTGAAATTACATATGAATACCTCTATGGAAATATGTGATGAACTCCACTATACAGTAATGACGATAGATAAGGAAAAATATTGGGACATGATCTAGATATAGATCTTTAAATTAAATATATATCCTTTGAAAATCACATCATGTAATCTTCGAGTTCGTAGAATTTTTTTTATCAAATTTGAAATTGTGAAATAGATTTTAAATATAGAGAGAGCGTTTTTCTAGGAATGTACCAATGGAATAAGGTTATTATATTAAAAATTAATTTTATTCTGAGGCAAAGATATATTGTCCATAACAATATTATTGATCGATTTGGAATTGTAGCTCTTCGCTTGGTTCTAAAAAATATCCCGATAGTATATTATGTATTTCTGGTGTCTCTACTAACGATGTTGATACCTGAATATTCACATTTAATAAACACAATGTTCATAAAAAAATGGATGATCTATCTTATGAGGAACAACTTTTAGATATGTTGGATCATATACAGAAACTATTGTAATACAAAGTCACTAACATTGTCAATGTATTTTTAAGATGCAACCAATTAAATAAATATACATGGGATAATATGAATATGATGAGGGGGGTGTATTCTATATTTTTTAATCAATGTAATTTAATTCCTTGCATTTTTTTAATTTTTGTAAAATTTAAAACCCCATGATTTTAAATTTTATATATTTTTAAATAAATTAAATCAATTCGATATATTGCGACATAGACAACCTTGAGTCTAATCAATGAATATAACATTTTACATAGTCATTAAATTTATGTGTATGAATATGAGTAACAATATTACTAAATGTATATCGTTTACATATATATTAAATATATTCATTAGTAATCAAATGATTAAAATAATAAAATAGGCTTATGAATGTAAAAGATATTTTTTATTGTAAAAAATATTCTTAGGACCAATGTTTTTATGTTATTTTATAAAATTTATAACGGTTGAAATTTTGTATTAGGAAATTTTATAAATTGAACCAAATTATATATCATTTATCTATATTTTATTATAAATTCATAGGATATTAATAAATACTATGTTATGATCAATACTTAATTTTTTATAAAAGAGGATTGGTCACATTTTTAACACATATATTGAAAAAAGATCATATATTATATAATATATTTCTCAATATGAAATAATTTTTTTTCTAAATGTTTCAAAATTATCGGATGGTGTTTTTTGGATAATTACTTTTGGAAATACTAATCTTTCCGATAAATAATAGAAAATAATATTTTCTATTTTATTATGTAATTCATTTTAATGAATATAAAAAGTAAAATACGTTTTTAAAGTCTTTTTAAATGTAAATTGATTTCAATAATATTTTTATTAGATTACATTACATCATTAGGATCATTGTTATGTTCACATGTAATATTAAATTATTATAAACATAAGAAAATATTTTCATTAGAAAATTGTTTTATTTCATGAATATAGTTTTTATTTTAAACAATATTACACCACTTATATGAATTTTATTATATATATAATATTTAAATTTTTTGAATGCTGATAAATAAAATTAAATAACAAGGAAAACTTTTCTTGTTTGTCAAAATTAACCACAATGCAGTAAAAATATTTTTACACAATTAATGATATAACAATTTTACAAATGGTTTAATATATTAGATAAGGGTAAAATGATTTAAACTCATTTTAACCCCATTTTATTATTTTATTGAAATTATATCATTTTTAAAATGACTCTGAGATATTTTGGATCTATTTTTCCAGGAATGTTACTTTACAATATTTATAATCAATGAAAAATTAAAAGGGTTCCACTCACCTCAATTATAAAATGGTACCTCATATCCTCACATAATCACACCTCATAAGCATTTTATCTAGAAATAAACCTACCTAGATATCTCAAAAATATAATAGTAATGTTATAGATATATTTTATTTCTCAAAATACTTAATAAGGGGTCATTAATAAGTGTTCAAAAGGAGGTTTTCATTAGTGATTGTAATAGTTTTCACCAAGCTCATTCTTTTTTATTTATTATTTTAAAACCGTTATTAATGAGTTAATAATTACAATAATATAAAACGTGTATTTTTCATATAATAATTTTTATTTATATTGATTTTATATCCTACATCCATCTTATCTTCTATAAAATGATAAATGAAAATATTTATCTTAGGTACAATAAAATAACACCTCACAAACCAATGTAATTATTTTTCCATCACCCTATCTCATAGATAAATATAGTAAATTATATAATTTAAATATATATATACATATAATATTATTTAAATAATCATACATATCTAAATAATATTTCCAATCTACATTCATACATTAAATGCGTTTGGAAAATGATAACATCACTCGTCTATATGTGTGTGGTATAACTTCCACGAAAGAATGAGATCCGTCTTTCAATATATCATCATATGAATAAAGATAAGGATATATTTAATGAATATATATGATATATAATATATAATACATGTTTCTTACTGGTGAAATACTATTTAAGTTTCATTTAATTATTCTATCAAAAACATAACTCAGTATTCACCGTTATATAAGACTTACCATCACCATGAATGGATTAATTAATTTTATATTAGATTAATTTATGTATAAAAAAATAATGATATACTAAATATATATTTTATTTTTTTCATTATTAATATTCATTATATGATGAAATTATGATCAATTTATTTGGACCAAAACTACATAACCCAAAATTACATGGCAAACAATATAGGTATCACTCATACAAAATGGTTTGATTAAATAATTAATAATTAATGGTTGATAAATTTTAATAAGAAAGTAATATATATTACTATATATAAAAATATATTAATTATTCTGTAATATATTATAGATAAATTGGTTCATTTTATATTGGAGGATCGATATCATACAAAGGAAGTCAGATCTGGGGTAAGGGATTTCATCTCACTTTTTCTTTACTGGGAAACATGACATATTCCCCACATGTTTATTTTAAGTTGTATACATAAATTCCAGGAATAATATTCTATGATTACATAATTTAAAATTTTGGTGATAAAAATTTCAATATATGGATATCTCATTATTGATATTTTGATATGAAATTTAGAAAAGTGTTATGGGTCTTATGTAAAAATATAATCGTGTATTATGATTTATAATGATTATTGATTTATTATAAAATATTAGTAGGTACCTCATGAGAATGTCATTATATTTATTGACCACAGTTAATTTCATGAAAATATATGTTTACCTTTAAATCATCTAATTTTAAGTACTCAATAGAGAGAATTAATTCTTTTATGGAAACCCAAATTTTTTTCTATCATCTAAAAATCATTTTGTTATTAACCATGTATTATATAATTATTTTAATGGATTTTACTAATATCCTCCAATGTATTTCTAAATATATTTTTATTTATTTCATCATAGATAAATTATTTCAATCATCAATTAAAGGTTTAGAAGTTTTTTTTTCAATGGAATATTTTTATTTAATATTCACATAATTTTTCTATTTTAAGTTAGTCAATTCATTGAGAAATGTTTATTTTTTCCATGATATTTTCCATGTGATCTTTTAAAATCATTTTCCATTCATGATGATATCCTATAATGTTTTATAAAATTTATATTGGATATTATCTTATAAAAATATCCTTATATATTCTGTATGTGGATTAAGATTATGATGAAATGATGATTATGAAACAAGTTTCTTATACAAAAGTTATATATTTATGAAATACATAATTAGAACATTTCATTTTCCTAGGTTTTGATATGATGAATTTATTATGTTCTCTTGGAAATCATATTTATAATTTTCAATATGTCATGGTTAGGGACATAATTATATATCCCATTAATTCATTGAGTGAATTTTGATATATCATGAGGAAAATAATGATGGATTGGGGAGTAAACCACGTTTAATAAGGTATTATTTCCAATATGTTAATCTTTGAAGTGAACCTTTACAATGAAGATTTTATGTTGAGTGTAAAAAATCCACAATTAATTTTTTGATAGTTATACATAAGTAGAAATGAAATTATTTCCTATGCTAATTTTTATTCCAAAAACATATCCCTTATACCAATGTTATTTTCATTGGGATCAATTTATTTGATTACATTGTGATACGTGTTTCATGATCATTCATGATTTTTGACACCAAAAAAGATTATTTTCTTTTATATTCTATGAATTTCTATTTAATGATATGATCATGTTCTCATTCACTTATGCTGATGTATCATTAATGTGACCATTGCTATCTTCACTTAAAACCATCACATATAATATGATCTCAGACAATATTATGATTATTATACATAACTTATGATGAATTTTATTATATTTGATATGGATAATTAGGGGTCATGTAAAAAATAACATAGTTTTAGGTAATCTAGTTCACATATAAATGATTTGTTTAGGAATCCATGTTTCAAAAGATATATGGAATATACAATTCAAGCATGGATTATTATGTAATGTAATGAAAATTCATCCAATATGTTATAAAATCTATTTTTCAAATTTATTGGACAACATAAAATATAGTGGAAGTGTAAATCTATTTGTGAAATAAGGGAACATTAACTATAGAGATTAATGATGGTTTGAGATATACATGAAAGAATCTCTTATAATTTATTACCGCTAGATTCAAATATGATAATACCATGTCCAGTTATTTTGTTAACACATGCATTCATTTCATAAGGAACCACATTATCTCATCCACAAAAGAACATTAGGATATTAGGATATACATATAACTACCCCTATCATTTTAACCAAATATATCCAATATTTATATCCAAATATTTACTAAACCCTACCCTAATACAAAATACAGAGAAACATATTTTAAATAAAGTATATATAATATTAATATATAAATTTTTGTTACATAACATTATGATCGACAATATAATAAATAAGGATCATTATGTTTATTAATGAGGATACATAATAAATGGTTTATAAGACATATAATTAATATCCTAGTAAGTTATTCACAAATTCACCTTGGATAAAAAAATCATAGAAAAAATAATTATTCAAATCTGAGGAAAGGGACATATAGTAATGTGTGGGCCAAAAATCATAGTATGGGTAAATAAGGTGGATATAAATGATTAAAAAATAATCCCACGAGAATAATTGTTGGATAACATTATCATATCACATTAAAACCATACCCAAAATATCAGAGATCACAATATTTATTCATAGAAAATATAGTGGTAGTTCATAATATATGAATCATAAAGAAATAACTGAACACGATGCTTGAAGGAATAATATTAGAATAATACATGATTTTTTTGTTAAAAAATAATATAAAATGATATACATAGTATTCAAGTATACCATACAAGAATATCATAGTATATCTGTTTTATATCCCATTCAATTTTATTAGTGATGGATCACTCCAAAAAATGTCTTTGAGGATAAATTCAAATAATAATTTGTGGTCACTCTATATTACAGTAAAAATTTTATTATGATAAATAAAATTTTACCCAATGCATTAGAGGGACATATAATATTGGTCCCACATATCACATAATGAAAATTATATCAAAATATTCCATAAGATCATTTCATCATATTATCATCCCTATAAAGAAAATGAGTTTACTAAAAAATCAATTAGTACGTTATAGAATAACCCATGCAAAATAAATGGGTTTAAAAAATATCATTTAAAAATAATCATAAGAAAACTAAGAAAATATTAAGGATCATATAAATGGAATGTGTCCCAAGTATATAATTTGTATCATTAAAATATTTTATGATTAATTATTAGTTACTTTAATGATGATGTGGACATTTCTAAATGAAAACCCCATTTACATTGAAATCAGTTTCATAAAATTTAAATATTTCTCCAATATCTATGATAAAAAAAATAGTGACCATTACTAATCTTGCATTAATGTTACATCATTATATAGATAAAAAAATAATAGTATTACCCCATGTGGATCCAGTGGTTTAGTGTATTGGGAGAACTACGAAAAAACATAACAATTATCCCATCAAAAATTAACATTTATTTAATTAATTATTCTACAGATTCTTGTGGTCCCCCAAAAAATCTTTAGTAAACATAGTCACCTTATTATATACATTAAAGGGCGTAATATAAAATACCAGTAAGAGGATAGACCAGAACAATATAGAACGGGGTTATCATGATCATAACATCATCATCAAAATAATTAGAGGAATCATTAGATAAAGGCACAGAATGTCACAGTGCATTAAAATGAAACATCAAATCTTAATGATTAACAACCACACATAGTTGTGAATAATACTAGAATCATTTTCATGTATCTGTTCCAATTATATCATTATATTTATAACATTATCTGAATTATTGGTGATTTCTATAATTTTAGTCACACCCTTAACATCAAAACATTCATATTGTGCAATTTAATTCCTGGTACACCCATCACACAATAACATTTACATTATCATGAATGATAGATATGACAAAAATGAACATAAAATAACAAATTTAATGAAATGGGATTCACATCATAATGAATAAATTCATAAACATTTGGTTCCAAAAATATGTAGAGGGAATATCATTCTTTAAATAGATTAATCAACGATGAGTGACAAATAATCATTCTTTAAGAGTGTGTTTATTCGAAAAAAGTTATATTTTGGAAAAAATTGGGTTGGTAATGAACACAATTATAAATCATTTATATCCCATAAAATATATTATAATTACAATCCAATGTGTTTTAAAGAGTTTCCATACCGATAATGGAGTGAAAGGGAGGGAACCCTATGAATGGAAGTTGGGTTTGAGAATTTCACCTTACCTTGTATCTGAATGCTTTCTTCACTTTAATGACCAATATAATGAGTTTATATATATTTATTAGATATAAAATAAGAATTTATACATGAAAACGGTACATTATGGTTTCATTAAGTTCTTTTATGGGCCTTTGGACGAGTTATAGAGTTTAAATGATCTTTTCATGAATTATTTTATATACTATGTGGATGAATCATTAGTTAAAAATTAATGATTACCATTTTAGGTTAATTTGGGCGGGTTTTGGATAAAAAAGATGCTTATTTTATCAATTTTATTATGAATAAACGTTATTTCAATGATATAAAAGGGGATGAAATTACGTATTAAAATCTGGTTTCAAACATTTAATGGTTTCATTGGCAAACATTAATTATTTGAAGGAAAATTGAATTGCATAGCCCATGATGTAGTTGAATTAACACATCACGGACAACGATATCATTTTTATTAACAATGAGAGAGAGAGGGATGATTATAATGAATAATCTTCCATTAACATGATTTCATACTATTATATCATTCTTTCTAGAGTTGTCATGACATTTGGATAAGAGATGTTGAGGATATGATAAGAAAAGAAGTGAAATTTTAAAGGAAATTGGAATAATAGAGAGAGAGGAATTGCCTCTTGAATCCTCCTATTGATATCTTCTTTATGGAATACTGGCAAGGCCTTTTGATGTGATCAAGATCTCTTTCACATAGGGGATAGTCTAGGGAAGATCTTTGGGATGAATTTGGAAATGTATTGAAGATGAGTAGTGTGAATAAATGAGGGTGTGAGGTGTGGTATTTATAGTGGAGGGGAGTAGGTGTTTATCCGTATTATATTCATTAATTTATTATTTCTAAAAAATACAAGAAAGAGTGATTATTAAATGGCCATTAATAGTAATAAGTGAAGTTTAGTTCTATATTTTGGCTCATACAACAGTTACGTTTTCAGGAATAGTAGATTTAAATAAAATTTATTTTTACGGTAAATTAATTTATTTTACTATTCACAAAAATTTAGGTATTTCATTAAAATATCATAAAATCACCCAAAACATTTTTCAATGTGGTAATGCAAAAATTAAGTCAATTTTAGGAAAATAATTTTCAACATATGATTAATTAAACTTTTATTTAAAATCAAAATTTACATGAATAATACAGATTTAAAAATTAAAGCAGATTTTAATCTGATTTCAAAAATTAAATAAATCCTTATAAAATTATAATTAAACTTGAAGAAATAGTATTTTTAATTTAGGAACACATTTTAGAAATGTAATTTTTTTAAATAGTTATTTATAAGATACAAAAATACCAATACTTTTTCTATGGTCATATTACAACTTATAAGGTGCCTAAATTTTATTTAATCACTGATTGGTGAGGTTATTATTATTTAAGATGACTACCTATTCATAAGGTTCATTTAATATTCATACGGGTGTGTTACTATTCATGTGATTATGTTATAATTAACTAAAAATTATGTTTCTCCTATCGGACTCCAAATACCATTCTGATCGTGATTGTGATTATATGTTTTTTGAAATTCAAAACCCATAAATGGAAAATTTATGTTTAGAGGTCCCATAGTAGTTTATTTAAGAATGATGTGGCACCGTGTTTCATAATTTGATTTGATATTACATAAATACAGAAAGGGATATATTTTATTTGTAATGGATTGGGTCATTACATATTCCCACTTTTGATATTTCACCCACAAAATTTCATTTTACATATACAGGTGGGGGTACTTTTTTTAATCGCATCCTATCATTCACAAGTTACTTCTTCCTAATTATGGTTCCCCCACAACACTTTTACAAGGCGAGTTTTTTTCTTAGAACCTTATCTCTCTTGTACAAAAACATTACTGGTTGGACCTCATAATATATATCATCTTCCAATTGTACCACCTCTGAGATGAGTTCATGTGTGGCATCAAGTACGTACATCCTCAGGATTGTTATCTGAAGCACATCCTGAATATTATCAATGTTTGGTAGAAGTGAATCCTGATAGGCCACGACTCCTATGGGGTCAAGGATCTCAAAGGGGAAAATGTACATAGGGCTGGTCTTCCCATTCATTTTAAACCGCATGACTCTCTTCTATTGTGATATTTGAAAGAAAGTATTATCTCTCACATAGAACTCCATGTCCCCTTTACGGTATCCAGCATAGCTATTTTTATAACTCTGAGAAGCTTTTATTTGTTTCTGGTTGATGTGATTCTTCTATGTCATCTCTTGAACAAGATCAGGACAAAGTATCTTTTTTCTACAACTCCATCCTAACAAGTTGGAGTTGTACATATCATTCTGAATCGTGCTTCCTTTGGATCCATATTAATAATAGAGTGGAATCTATCGTTGTATTAGAACTATACCAATGGGAGATGTTGATCCCATCAACATTTGAATTATAATGAGAAGGCTCTTAGAATGCCTTTAAGAAAATTAATACTTCGTTCAGATTGGCCATCATTTTAGGGGTGATACACATTACGAAAATTAAATTCAGTACTCAAATCATGATGAATAATCCTCTAGAATTTATATTTTAACCGTGGAAGATGAACAAAGAAAATAGAGAGTGGAACAACATGCAGTCACACCACTTCTGTCACATCTATCATTATAAGTTGTTCAAGATGGATATCATCAGGAATAGAGATAAAATCGGTAGTCTAGGTGAGTGAGTCAACAACTATCCATATCACGTTATTTCCCATTTATGTATTCAAAATTAATTCTAAAATGTCCATTGGGACATTTTCCCACTTCCACATGTGTGTATGAAACATTTTCATTGTCTCATTGGACATTTTTCACTCTAATTTTTCATCCTAAAATACCAAAAACAATGAGATATATTTCAAAATCTCTTTCATCATGTCATCCCATCATAAGTATTCTCAGAGATCATAGTATATCTTTGTGCTACCATAATGGACATAGACTTTTCAGATATGTGAATTGACCAATATCTCATTCTTTATCTTGGGTGATGAAGGCAAAAAGAGTCGCACTCCAAACCCGATAACACTATCATCATCGATATAGGACTCCTGCGTATTCCCTTCCATTACTGCATTCACCTTCTTTTGTAACCCATGTTCCTCCCATTGTTCCTCCTTAATTATCTCTTTGAAGGATGGTTGCACAATAATTTTTGAATGGTAGGAAGTATCCCATTCCCTTATTATTTTCAAATCAATCATTTTCATATCCACAATGATAGAGACCTTCTAAATCCATAGAATTGATAGAGTATAATGTACTTTGACACATAGAGAATCTTCTACCTTGTTACCCTATCATGGATGATAAAGAATATGGAAATAGTAGTCCCTGATTAGCTCTAACCATCGTCATGAATGACCCGAGAACACCCTGGGAAGGGAGGGGTGAATCAGGATATCATATTTATCTTTTAGACTGATGGATCTTGTTCTCATGTTGGTAGGAACCTGTTAAAACTTTTTGAAGATAATTTGTAGAATAACACAATCACATAAAATGTAACGACACAACAATTTTATTTAGTTCAACACTAAGGGATACGTCCAAGGTTCATACACCGACTATGTGTCGGTTGTACCAAATCCCCTAATCTACACATGTTGTGGATTACAAGTGTTTCTCATAGTCACTCTATGCTGGGTGCACTGCCTTTACATGGTTTTAGGGATAAAACACAATGTCCATCAGATCACCTTCCCTGACTCCCCTTTCCCACTGTAGTGAATGAATCTACACTATGTTTTTCAACATGAAGGTCGCATCTATTATTTACCATTAAATTATGCATTCTCAATTGTAAATGGATGCTCTGTTGTTGTCTCGTAATCACCAATAGATTTAATTTGATTTCCTCTATACTGATATGTTATGGAAATTGATTTCCAAACTAATTTTTCCAATTTTCAAGATTCCTTGGGTGTTCAGTGTACCACTATTTTTTCCTCATACCAATATTGTTTTCGAGTACCGTCCATCTCCTCGAGGTATCATCCAGCTCCTCTGCGAACAATGATTTTCCGTATCCCACCCCACTCCGAGTAATGCTCCACACCCCCGCATACCTTCCTGATCTAGGTACCTCTTTTCTCTAATGCATACTATAAGAGCTTCCAATACAAACCACAGACTCTTCCGCAGACTATTTTCATTACGCTGATGAGTCTCTACACATACCATCTTCCCCTCCGCGAACCACACCAGACATCACCTGATTTCTACATACTATTCTAATTTCCATAATCTCACCTAATAAATGGTATTTTTTCTCATTAAATAAGGATAAAACTCCACAAAAAACGATAATTCATTTAACAATAATATTCAATGTTGTACATTCATCACTCCATCTGGGTAATGTTATCCTCCACAATGTACTACTCATGTTTCACAACCCATCGTAATAATGCAAACCATCATCATCCAGGTTCCACATTCCTTTACTGTGTACCATATCTATGAACCATTTTTTGTTTTTGTGCATCACTCAGCATACCATTCTCACTTCCTACAGCACGTACTGCACACCGGCACTGCATACCATGCGCCTTCACCGCATACTATTTCCATAAATATAGATGTATGATGCCCATAAATTTGTGAAACACGTGGAAATTGCATGACCTTCAATACTGAATTCAACCACAATGATACGACCTAATTCTGTGCAATTTCCCTAGTCATTTGAGTGCATATTGACAATAAAACAAAACTACCATATTATCAAAAAATATCCTTGGTTTACAAAATTTCCCCCTTCTAGTTTTTTGGAAATCTCCAGATAAATCCATTGATGCACCAGCCCCGATCAAAACCTAAATCTTCATGAAACAAATCATACATCACTCTATGTTTATGTGAGCGATGCACGGTGTATAGAACAAGAGAGATGACATGTATAGATATCTCATTATTTTCATTTCTATAACTTCATTTTTGGAGATCTATAATTTTACTATATTAATAAAAAAGATCAACTTCCATTGAATTTATCCATTCTCCCCCATGGGAAATATACACAATGACTAATAATTTAACATTGTAGAGCTCCGAACATAGTCCCCTTGGAATGTATCTCCCCCATAAACCTTTAAAACATCATGAAATAAATCATCCGAGTTAAAACATGGGGATAGGGTAATCTTGTAACCTCCTAATGCACTAGGATGTGGCTGAACTACAAGGTTCAACCAATGTTCTCAATCATAACTGCTAACAATGGATTGGCCATAATATCATCCACTTTCTCATTTGTTCCCAAATGGTCCATTTTGATCATTCCTTGATCAAATTTTTCCTTGATGATGTGATATCTGATCTCAACATGTTTTTTATGTGAGTGATGAACATGATTCTTAATAAGACCAATAGAAATTTTTTAATCAAAGTAAATCACCATTGGAAGTTTCACCACATCACCAATGTCACTCAGTTTCTTCTTCACCCAGAGTTACTGAGTGAAGGCCATGGTAGTAGATGTATATTCTACTATAGCAGTACTAAGTGATATACATTCATATATCTTTTATAATCATACCCCACATTTCTTTCCAATATATAATGCTCCACAACTATTAGACTTTTTATCCACGAAATCTCTAAACTATTTAGCATCCTTAAATGCTGACAGATCACCATCTCTTCCTAGAACAATGTATAGCCCATAATATTGTTTACCTTGAATGTATCTCAGGATTATTTTCACTACTACCATTGGTTCTTCCTTCATATTACTCTTATAGAGGTCCACATGTTAAGTTGCAGTGACAATTTCTAGCAGTGACACTATCAGGAATAATAATCTTCCAATGATTCTTCTTTTTGTGGTGGGATCCATGAAATTTACTTCCTCATGCTTTCCTAGAATTGAAATAACTGCAATTGATGTATTCATTGGATTGGAATTGTTCATTTTTAATTTCTTTAATAGCTCTCTTGTGTAATTTTCTTGAGAAATAAAATTGTAATCTTTCATGTGATGTACATGCAACCCTCAAAATTAGGTGATTTCACTAATCATGGACATTTCAAATTCTAATTTCATGTGATTGGAAAATTCATCCATTGATCCATTTCTACATCAACCAAAAATAATTTCATCCCATTATACCAGTACCAAGAATAAATCATGTTGATAGTTTTTAAAATAGAGATTTTGATCCAAAAATCCTCTTTTAATCTCAAGCATTATCATTTAATATTCAAACCTAGAGTACCACGCATGTGGTTCCTATTTCTAGCCATAATGAAATTTCTTTAATTTGAAAACCATCAGTTCATCATTTCAATGAATGAACCCTACGGGTTGTTCAATGTAATCTTCTTCATCCAAAAACCCATTTATGAATGTTGTCAAGACATCCATTTTATACACTTTATATCTTAGTTGGATTTCCATGGAATAAAATACTCGGATTGACTGATGTCTTACTACAAGAGAAAATGTCTCATCAACATCAATTCCATCAATTTTCAAATTTCCTTTAAAGACCAAGAACACCTTACTTCTGATCGCATTTTAATTTTTATCAAATTTGTTCTTCAAAATACACTTCGTACCAATCAAATTATTATATTCAGATCTGTTTACAAGATCAAAAGTCTGAATTTTTTCAATCTGATGTAACTCATCATTCATTGATTTTACCCAGGACTCCTCTTTTGCATCCTCTTCAAATGCAGATGGTTCCACAACTGATTGAAATGTAGAATGTTCAGTATTATTCATTCTCATTTACTGCGTAGGTGAATTTTGATCCCCAATTACGTGTGATTGATCATTCTATGCTCTTCAATTTCTCTTTTTCGGTTCAACTAAATTTTCTCCAGAAATGGCTTCCTCTTTGGATTCATCTTCATATTCAACATCTTGATGTGACTCCTGAGAGTTTTTCACACCTTCCTCTACCTTTGTATAAACATTTGTTACATGTTCACATTATTCCACATCTTCTATCTCATCAGCATAAAAATTTCATGAAGCATTCATGATTTTATTTTCAATGATATTTACTCCACTAAATTCTATAATTCTTCCCTAGTGCTTATTGAATAATTTTGAGGCTTTTATGTTTATTGAGTATCCATGAAATATTCCTTCTTCTGCATTGTCTGTATAGTTCCCTTGACTCCCTTCTATGTTTCAGATAAAACATTTTCTTCCGAAAACATGAAAATATTTCAAAGATTACTTCCTTCCAAGACACATTTCATAGGGTTTCTTTGTCTCTCCCATATATATCCATGATCGACATTGAATATAAATTTTCACTTGTACTAACTCTTCCTTATAAAGTCAGGTAATATGAAACTCGATCTGCATAGTTCTAGCTAGATTGTTTACGTGTAGATTCATCTTTGTTTTTCGATAGAGTTCTCACAAAAGCCACCTCATCATATATATCATGCTTCTCTAGGTTATATTAAGATTCAATGGATGTGTATTAACCTCCATTGTCATAGAACATTACTTTGATCATCTATCTAGAATCATTCTTGATGATTCGATGATATGTTTTCATATAATCAAGCACTTTTCACTTCATATGTATAACGATAATGCATGCCATTCTACTGAAATCATCTATGAAAATAACAAAGAATCTTTATCCATATGTTCTAGAAACATTTATCTAGACACATATATCTGTATGGATCAGTATGGATGTGGTCATAGAGATTTTATGATCTTGTCTTCTTAGGATGGTAGGAACATTATACCACTTTCCCTCGCATACACACATCACAGGTCTTTTCTTGTTCATTTTTTAGATTAGGGATATCCATGTATATATTCATCATAGATATATTTTCTATTTCATTCTTTTTGATGTGCCCCAATCTTCGATGTCATATGTTGTTTTCCACATTAACTATTAAGTAAAAAATGTTCTCATCGTAGTCATATTGATATAAGTTTCCATCTTTTCTACATCCATTCTTGAGATAATTCCACGACATTCCACATATTGTACAACCATTGTCATTTTATGTCACAATAATACCTGAGTCATAGAGTTGGCTCAGATTAAGAAGATTGGGACACAGACTATCCACAAATAGGACTTCAGTTTTCTTTAGCTATCAATTAGGATGCTTATTACTTCCACTGCCTTTTATCATCAATGTAACATCGTTACCAAAAATCACTGCTCTATAGACATTTTTATAATCATTCATTTATAGATCTACATTACCAATAATATGTGATGAAAATATTCTTTCATCAATCCTAGTTATTTTGTCATTGTATATTTGTGGTCTACATCGGAAAAATTGGACTTTTCCATTTCCTTATTTTCATTCCATGAGGTATTGGATTGAGTATAGGAAGCTGGTGGTCATTCGATTCTCACTTCCATGTACACGGGTTCTTAATATTCAAATTCTACATCATGAGGAGAAAACCTATTTGAAATAGCAAAACTGTCTGGTTGATTTGTATTGACTAGTCTATGAGTGTTGGATGAATTTCTCATGTCATACCTTTGCCTACAATACAATGCTTTATGGAAATACATAGAACAATGAAAACAATATACATATAAATTATTTCTTCTAAAAGAAAAAGGATATAATTATGTTCTCCATTATTGAACTCTCATCTATTACCCATTCATATTGCTCTTAGCCTCATCACAGTATGACAAGGTATGGTCCAGATAGCCACAAAATTGACACTTCATTAAAGGAAATGTCCTGTCACATTTATTTCTCCTGATGCCTTCTTCCTTAGAGAAATAGTATGATTTGACTATAATTTTTGTATACTCAAGGATAATCATTAGTTCCCCTTTCTGTTTGATTTTATGGTTTATTTTTTTCACATCTATGGTCTTTTCAACATGATCGCCTTTAATCATGATTTTATTCTAAATCACTTTATTTATATCATTTGACCTTTTTGCATCACAAAAAAAATCCACAATTTCACATGAATGTGGGTTTTTGATCATTCATGACCTTTTCATCTCCATCAAAACCATGTTTTCTCTCTCTAGCAGCTCATCATATGAGCACCATCCAAATTTTATTTTCATCTTTGATTATTTTGATATTGATTCACTTTAGAGTTTACATCTCAGAGTAACAACATCTACTTTGATTCCTTCAATGATCTGGGACTTCTCCTCCAGTCTCACGGTACATTAATTGACGGGCATTGCCTATTCTTAAATTCTATGTTTTAGATCCACATCCTCATCAGTGATTTCTAGGATTTATGATAGAACATTCAACAGTTCTTCAACTTGTTCAATTTATGATGTTAGCTAATGAATAATTTAAGATGATTCCACCGCCATTTCATTGCTCATATGACATATCTTAAATATAATATCAACCTTACCAAAATAATACTTATGTTGCAACATCATATCGACATTAGTAGTCAACTAATTATCTCCATTATTATCTGTCAATGATTCTAACTTTTTAGTGGTAGCCATCATGGAGACATGGTTTCATGTCTTAAATTTTGTGTCCTCTTCCTCATAGAATTCAATATCATAATCTTCCTCCTCACAGACAAAACTCTTCATCTGTACATTCATTGAAAATTTGATGTTTCCCTTTTTGAAGAATCTTTTCTGAGGCTTCTCCATTTTTTCAACTTCATATTCTTCATCATCCAATTTTCATGAGCATTGAGAGGAAATGTGCCCAACTCTTCAACGATGAAAACAAGCCACAAATATCTTTCCATCAAATTTCCCTATTCACTTCATGAGATTCATTGAAATGAGAGATATATTTTTTTTCCATATAATCTGTATCCCTACTATCTCATAAAACATTTAGTCTATCCATGGATTTGAATGCCATTTCCTTCCTCATATGAGTCATAACTTCTTCTAGTTTGATTCTCATTTCATTAGCATATAGATAGATTATATGATGTTCCACTGAGAGATTGGGGAGATCTATTTTCAAAAGGGTTGAAACCTTTTCCTTGTAAAGGGAAGGAAGTATTCTAAATATTTCCTTCCCTATGTCAATGTCATTGATTTCTTCTCCCAGACCTCGGATTGATCCTATTGCTTCAGTAATGTGATTGATGTAGTCTTCATTCCCATTAGGAAGCATCGTCAGATCATCAAACCTATTGTGTAGAAGATTTTTTTCTTTTTTCACATTTCTAGCTCATACATAAGTATTTTCTAGTTTATCCAATATTGACTTGGAATATTTGCAACTCATAACATTTAGATATATCGGATCATAAAGGGATGTAGTGAGATAATTTTTTTCTTTTGCATCTGCATCAAGCAATTTCTAGTATGTATCTATAATCGAGAGTCCTATAGGATTAGTGACTTGTATTCCTTGTGAAGTATAAAATAAGACATCCATTCCAAGAGATATTATATGATATCTCATCCTATTTTTTTAAATTTAAAAATTACTTCCATCGAAGAGGGAAACTCCCATAACATCGGCTGGATTTTCCATTATAGAAGAAGATATATTCCACAATAGAAACCATTATGCTCTGATACATCTTTATGAACCCATGATCACACTAAGAGGGGAGGGGTGAATCAGTGTGTAATCTGAAACTTTTAGACTAAAGGATCTTATTCCCACGATGGTAGGAACCTATTAAACCAGTGTGAATAGAATTTAAATAAAAATAAAAATCACATGCAATGAAATGAAACATCAATTTTAATTGGTTCCTCACTAAGGAATATGTCCTATGACCTTATGCCGACAGTGTGTCGGTCATACCAAAACCACTATTCTTCAAAAATTATGGATTTTAGGTGATTAGAAGAGTCACTATGTTCGAGGAGCACTACCATTACAAGGTATTAGGGATATCACATTATTTTCATTGGAGAACTTCCACAGACTCACACTTTCACAAAAAAAAATTGAATCGTCACTTAGTTTATCCACATGAAGATCACTACAATTCTTTAGTATTAAATCATGCATACTCAATTGTAATTTGATTCTCTGTTGAAGTCTCATAATTACCCACATATTTAATTTTTTCCCCTATTATGATATGTTATGGAAAATTATTTTGAAAACTATTTTGGGAATATTTTAAGGCTTTCTTGGATCTTCCACGTACTACTGCTATTTCAGCATACCACTAATATTTTCATGTACAGTTTAGCTCCTCAGTGTACCGTCCAACTCCTCTATGAACCATGCTACTCTGTGTTCCTCACTACTCAATATACTGCTCCACACCCCCATGTACCTTCCTGCTCAACATACTACCATGCTCTACTGCGTACTGCAAGAGCTTCCAGTGCGATCCTGTCACACTTCCACATATTGTTTTCTTTATGTGGATGAGTCTCACTACATACCTTCTTCTCCTCTATGAACCGCTTCACACTTTTCCAGATTTCTTCCGAAAAATATAATCCTCAAAATATCACCTACCAAAGGGGATTAATGTTTAATAAATAGGAAGAAAACTCTAAAAAATATTTACTCCTTTTCACGTAAATTTTCAATGTGGGACCATCTTCATGACATCTGTGTACGATTAGCCTCCACAGCCTACTGCTCATGTTTCGTAAATCACAGTAATCCCACCAACCTTCGTTAGCCGCATACCAAATTCCCTCACCACGTACCATCGCTGAGAACCATTTTTCATTTCTATGAACTAATATTTGTACCATTACCACTGCCAACACAATGTACCATGCACCTGCATCGCGTAGCGCATGAAATCACTGCATACCATTAAAAAACCCTCAATTTTTTATGTCCAAAACATTTTAAAACACTGTGAAACTGGGCCACCTTGTATACTACATTCATCCCAAAATGTATGACCAGATTCCGTGCATACTCCCTAGTCACCTGTGTAAATATTGACAACAATCACAAACCAAAATCCCTTATTATCATCAATATTCCTTTGTCCCAACACTATTTTGATGCATGTTGAGCTCCTTTGGTGTCAATATATAATTTAGTCTCTTGTGGTCGGTGTATATGTCACACTTCTCACCATAAAGGTAGTTCTACGGATTTTTAGGTCCAAAATCATGGCTTCTAGATCTAGATCATGTGTCGGGTAATTATTATCATGGATCATCAAATATCATTAGGTGTGGGCTATTACATTATCAAATCTCCTGATTACACAACCCAAGCCTCTCTTTGAAGCATCACTGTATATCACAAAACATTCACCACATATCGGTAATGTGAGTATAAGTTGTTTTATAAGCCTTCTATTTAGATCCATGAAGCTTCCCTAACATTCTTCCATCCAGACACACATTACACATTTCATTGTTAACATGGTTATTGGGCTTGACAATTTTGAGAAATTTCTCAAAAATGTTTTGTATTAATCACTTAATCCAAGAATGATATGGATTTCTTATGACACTAAAGGGCATGTGCCATTCCCCAATCCCCATTTTTTTAAGGTTCCACTGATATTTCTTCACTTGTGATCACATGTCCCAATAATTTAACTTCCTTCATCCAAAATTATCACTTTTTGAACTTGGAATAAAACTTCTCCTTTCTCAACATCACCATAACAAGTCACAGATGTTCATCATGTTCCTCCATTATTTTAAAATAGATGAGAACATAATAGGAAAAAATTCCAAAAATATGTTGAGATAATGTCTAAAGACTCTATTTAACTAATCACCTATGATTGAATGGGAATAAATATGTCATAATGTTGTCACCATAATCTCATAGTGGCTATAACTAGTACGGAAAGAATTATTATGAATATCATCCTTCTACACATTTAACTAATGATATTCATAATAAAGATCAACATTTGATAAGTGTTTCGCTAATCTTATTTAATTGAACAATTCAGAAACTCTTAGAAGAGGATACTTTTTCATTATGATAATCTTGTTGAGTTCTCGATAATCAACACACAGCCACATTGTTCCATCTTTATACTTCACAAAGAGCAGTGATGAACCACAAGGTTATACACTAGGATGTACAATTATTTTTCCAAATTATAATGTAGATGCTTATATAACTTTTCAATAATGATAGGATCCATTCTTAGGGACATATTGATATAGTAGTATCTCCATGTATTTGTTTTATGGAGAAATGTACCTCTTGATCTCGGGGAAATATAGGTAACTCTTTCTAAAATACATCACATTCCAACGTGATGCGAATTTTCACTAGGTTGACACATTCCTTTGACTCAACCATTTGGTTTAGGTATGCCAATTCACATGGAATCAAAACCCACACCATGGAAGGATTTTAAATGAGATTCATGATCTTCTATGAATTTGTAGAGGACTATGCGATGGTTCCGAATATGAAGAGAAATTTCTTTTTCCCGACATTTGATTTGTGCTCTATATAAATAGAGGAAATAGATTACCATTAAAGCTTCGAAATCCACCATCTGATGTAGTATGATATTCCATAGATGAATCATCCCACCTACGCTAATAGGAAAATAGTCAAACACATGGTTTTCAATGATTGAACCAATTTGGGGTTTTACAGATATCTCCACATCATGGATTCTGGGATTCTATTATATAGTTCTTGATAACATGAAAGTTATAATAAAATGCGTAGAACTATAATCAAATAATTCTTTTCCATTCTTCACTGAATAGGATATTTACGTTTTCTGATTTCATTATCTTTCACAACTTCTACAATAGTGAGAAATAAATGTCTTCCTACTTTCTTTGATGTATTTTGTTTTACGCTATACCGGGATTAGCTTGTGTTATAGGCAACACCATATTAGCTTGTAGTATACACAAAAACTATTTTTGGATTGTGTTCAACACAAGAGCGACCTTCCTCGATAGCGTGTGTCGTACACAATATAGAGTTTCACTAATCAAAAATATATTATTATAATATTATGTACTAGACGTTATGAAAAATATAAACCAAATTTTGAATTTTATAACATTATAATTCATCTTACACATTTTCTAAAATGAGATATTAAAAAAATCAATTTTTCAGAAGCATTTTTCAAAAAATGCAGTTTTAATGCCTTTTGATGGCACACCCATTTTAAATATAATTTTGACATTTTAATAAGTTAAAATTTTCAAAATAAACATATTCTTTTGAATCAGGATATAAACATTTACATTGGATAATTTTTGGATACTTTTATGAAATCTTTCATATTTTGATGATTAGTAACAATACACTATATTTTAATTAAAAAAAACATTTTTCATCAAGATAATTTATATGGTTAAATTAAAAAATTGAATGGATTTAATGTATAAATAGAATATATTTTTACCATTTAATATAATTCAAGTCATTATCATTAATTTTACATTGAATTTATAGGTAAAAACAATTCAATCTTGGACAAGGTTTTAACTTTTAAAAAACCCATTTTCTTAACAATGGGATTAATATTAAATTTATTACTGCAACATATGTGTTTTGAATTTTGAAAAATGGAATCCATATTTGGATTCAGTGGGTCAAAATTATGTTAAATAGGTTACTTTAATTTTTTTGACATATTGAATAGTAACTACAATAATTTTTATTAACTAGAGTTATAGATAAATCAGGTAATTATGGGTAAAAATATGATTATAAAATTCTCCTAACACATTCCAAATTACTATTGGATGAATAAATGTCGACCCATATCACATAAGGGTCGGAATAGAATCATTTAATGGACTTTTAGCCATGAAAAGGATTTAATTATTATTAAAACAAAATAAAGTGACAACATGTCACTCTCTTATATCTTATAAGTGAAATAATATTAATTTATTGATAAACCATATAATAATTAGAATATAAATACTATAAAGAAATATAATAAAATTATTTACATCAATAGAATTTATTTATAATTTTTAGGGATTAAATACTTATCGTTAATGATGACACAATACGGATGTAGAAATTATTTTATTGATTGAAATATCAAATAAATGGTTTTAAAAATATTAAAATACATATTATATGAACTAATTAATGTTCTCCACAAATTTGATATAGTAATATGACATGTTATAAATCTACTAAATATTTTGGTTTGAATATATCCTCTGTGTGGATTTTATTTTAATTCAAATAAATGAATATTGTCAAAATTGACACTATTGTTATTTTATAAAAATAACATATTATAAAATGGTTTAAAAATTAAAAACTATTTAAATATTATAAATTGTAATTTATATGGTCTAAAATGTCATAAATTATCCAATAATGGAAAATTCACATCACATCAGTAATTATTTATACCAAATTAAAATTTAGAATATTATTACCATAAATAAAATTAAATTTATTAAATAAGGATAACTCAAGTTGTTAATGTTTAAAATAATTTCCCAATAACTATAATTTTTTTGGATGATATTAAAACACAATCTCAACTATGTGTCATAATTGAGTGAGTTTTGGAGGTTTTTATGTTGGGTTTGAGTTTATTATAAATTAATATTTTAGAGGTTTCCAAAAGTTCCCTCTCCTCCTTTATAAAAGGGAACCTCCTCCCTGTCCTCCTCACACCATTTTGAGCCTTAAAGGTCGTCTAAACCCGGTAAATTTCACTTATCCACTTCCATAGAAACATACTAGACGTCCTGCTCTTCTCCAGAGACCAACTTTATTTCCCTAAGAAGAGGTTTAGAAGAGGCATGTTGAAAAAATGTAATATCCTTTACCGATTCATTCAAAATTATTTTTTCTTCTACTTTTTATTTTTATTTGGTTTAATTATATAGTAACAACATCCATATCACTAATATAATTATATTTTATTATAAATATAAAACTACCCTATTTCAACTTCTATCCACCCAACGGAAAACAAAATCACTGCGCGTGCGTACGTACGGAATACCATCTCCATGTCGTGGTGTATCATGTTTTCCACCACCACCATACATGGTTGGGTATAATGGTAAAAATAATTACTATATATGATTACTATAACATCATACTGATTCTGATAAATTTTATCATCAACTTCAATTGCATTCAATAATTATGGGAATGACATCATCGCTCATGCGTACGTACGGATTACCATCTTCATGACGCGATGAGATTCATTCTCCATGATTAACCATTCAAGAATTATTATAAAGTATATATAATAAATAATCATGAAAGATATGATATAATAATGATATTTTATTTATGTACATATATGTTTCATTTACTGAATTCCATTCAATTCAATATGGAAATGAATATAGTGTTCATGCGTACGTAAGGCCAACCGTCTCCATGAATGGTGTATTTAATTCCATTTATCAATCTACCATATATATTTATATGCTGAATATAAATATTATATAAATAATGTTTTACATTCTGTAATTATGTAAATCAACATATAAGTAATAATATCAAAAACAAAAATTCGAAACACGTACGATAAATGAAAAGATATTACCCTAAACGCTACTTTAACATGGAATTTACAAAAGAACGGGTAATATAATGTCCTAAGTTAATCATATATGATATCATAAATATTATTATGGTCCTATTACCAGTTAACAATATGTTTAAACCCACTATACAAAAGATTCAGACATGTTCGGACGAAATTGGACCTAATGTAAGGGATAATTTTGCAATATCATTTTTATTCGTGATTTCTTATAAAAAAGTATTTACTGGGGTTATGTTTATCATCCATGTCCATAGACATGTTATTTATAAAGTGTTTAATTGTATTCCTTGTATGCTTAAATTAAAGTTTACCCCTCTTTGAAATTTACATTGTTTTATGGAAGGAATCATTATTTTGTTTACCATACGAGGAACTTTTTGAATTTTATGGAAAATGTACGAGGATAATGTTTTTTAACTTATATTGAATGAACGGATTTTTATGGTTTCATAACGCCTAATTTTCATGATGAATCCTCTACAATATTTCATGATTGTTTTCAAAAAAATACTTTTATTTTAAAATTGTATGGAATTTTTTGAAAAGAAAATTAATATGAAGAAGAAAAGATATATTCCTCAAAAATTCATTTCAAGTGTTTTGTCCAAACTATTTTACATCTAAGAATAAATTATAAAGTATGCATATATTTAACGTATAATGACTCTATTATTGATACAGTTTTATTCTTATCATGATGAAATTATATCAGTTTGTTTTATATGGATTATGTTGTGATGGGATGATGTTTATGAAACCCATTTTAATTTTTTGGTTGTGATGAATGATTTATGATTATTTTGTGACACCTGTTAGAATGATTTCATTATGAGATTGGTGGGACCTATATATCCATCAAATTCATTGGTTAAATAATTACATCTCATGAGATTGACATGGCTAGAATGACTAGTGAATTTGGTTCAGTAATACAACAATGGAACAGCAAGTAAACCTGGTTCAATAATGGAATTTGTCCACTATGATGGTTTTGGATGCAATGCCTTGGCTACTATGGAAATCATAACATGTGATTAATGGTTTCCAGAATTACATGTTTTATTTCAATGCTATTTTATCATGGTTAATGTTCCTTTATGATCTATGCTTTATGTACTTCCAAGATTTCGGTCATTACTCATGTTTTTGATGTTTTATGTTAATGTTATTATGTTCATATGTTTAGTGATTTTTTATGTAAACAATGTTTACCCTTAATGATCCTTTGAGCTCAACCATTTTTTACCTTTCCCCAAGATATAAAGAAAGTTTTGGGGTAAGAAATCTAAAGGGGAATAAATTTATGGGAGATGTTGAAGATCTTTCACCGTGGTTAAAAGATTATGATCCGAGTTTCCAAAGACACTAAACTAATACAGTCTTTGGGCATATATTTTTGTCATGTATTAAGTATTCTACAAAAGAAATATAATTAATATCTATGTCAAGATTTGGGTCATTATAGTTGGTATCAGAGTGAATGTTTAGTTAACCTTTGGAAACTAGGATGAATAAACATTAGTGAAATTCCTAGAGATATTTCTATAGTATGTATAGGGATATCCCTAAGGTTAAGTATATGAATATGATATAGCCATAGAATTATAGTAATGATATTTGAATTAAAACAATGATGTTATATATTGAAAGTACTCCCCATTTATTATGTTGTTTTCCTTGCATGATTTTTTCCTCTCACACTATTTTTTTTGGATTTTAGAAGCTGGATGGAACGCGAAAGAAATGTGTTGATCAATAGAATTCAAAATTCAATGATTGTCATCATGAAAAAACAAATGTTGTGGGAGATGGAGTGAAAAATATCACTACTATACTTACAGAAGCCAAAAATCATTTTGGACTTCTAAATAAGCATAGAATGGAACAATATTCTATTGAGTCCTTCATGAGGCAACATCCACCTTCTTTAAGTGGGTCTTTTGATCCACTTGTTTCTGAACAATTGATTTGTACCATTGAAAAGATATTTTACATACATCGAAGATCAGAGTATGAAAAATTAATTTTGGCTGTTTACCAGTTAGAAGGTGAAGTATACCAGTGGTGGACTCTAATTAAAAATTCAAGGCCCCAAGATGAAGTTAAATTCATGGAATGGGATGAGTTTAATAACATGTTTTTCAATATGTTCTTCCCTCGTATTCATTGAACAAAGTTGGAAAAAGAGTTCCATGAGATTATGAAAAAGGATGAAGAATCTATTGGTATATACAAGGCGAATTTTACAAGGCTTGCAAGGTATGCATCTGGAATTACCATCCAACATTAATGTAATGTTGATCGATTCTTATGTGGATTAAAACCATGTCTTCGAATGGGATAACTATAAGAGACGTTAGTTCCTATGATGAAATTGTGTGTTGTTCTATCAAGGACGAAATGGAAGTTGGTGTTACATATCCATCTCATGGTTTTGGAAGGAAAGAAAAGATGGAGTTCAAGGAAAATTCTCAAAACAATGGTGAAAAGAAGACGAATGTTTTTTATGCTCAATGTGTGGAAAGAAGCATGGTGGAGATTGTCTTAATGGGACTAGAAAATGTTTTACGTGTGGAATGAAGGTCATCGAGAAGCTGTGTAACACCCCAGGTAAATAAATAATATGAAATATTTATATTTATCCCTATTTGTTAATAGAATGTTAATATTAATTTAAAGGGAACACTATGCTCGATGGCGTACCCAATACGCAACAACGCGTTTCTTATAAATCTTAAGTTGCGCTCTAATAATGAAATAATGTTATTTTAAATGGTATTTGACGCCTATCAGTTGTAATAGAGGGAATGAATGGAACTAACTACAAAATGATTATATATGTTTTTCAAATATTTTTACATTTTACAATAAATATTAGAGGATTAAAAATGCGAATGAATCCAATTTTCAGCGTAAACATTCTAATATTCTTTAAAAGGTCGATTAACCGCCTTTTGATGGCAAACCTATTTTAAATCCACTTTTTGAAAATTTTATGTGTTATATTTGACAAAATTCTGTTCTTCTCTAGAATCGGGACATCAAATTTTACTTTGTGTAAATATTTGATATTTTTCGGATAAAGTTCATTTTTTAATGAATAGTGAAAAATGTTGTATTTTAATTCCAAACCTCTTTTTAATATAATTTACTTATATGAATAGATTATATTTTTAATTGTTTTTAAAGTGAAATTAGAATATATTTTTACCATTTAATACAATGGTGGCCATTGTAATTAATTTCACTTTGAAATTGGACTTAAACTAGTGTCAATCTATTGATACTTATTGTTTCATAAAAACACACTATTTGTTCTGACAGCGAGAATTAATTATTATATTAATTAATGCAACTTATATGTTTTGAATTTTGTAAAATAAACAACATTTTCGAATTCATAATATCAAATATAGCTTACGGTGAATTCTTGGTATTTTTCTGAAAAACATCAAATTTTTATAAATAGTGAAACCACTAAGTGGTAGTTAAAGAAACTGATTTTTCGTTTAAATGAAAATTTACAACTTTTGTGATTTGATTTCCAAAAATCTGACATACATGGTTTTCATTAGGAAGTAAAATGTGATTCAATGAGATTAAAATACTTTCTTGGTGAATAGTAACTTTTATGTTTTTAAATCGCGATTAGAAGTAATTAGTGTAATTAAAGGTAAAAATCATGTTTTAATAATATGAAATGACCTTGACAGATGTACTACCATTATTGGATGTTTAATGGATGACCAAGACAATATATGGGTCAACTTAGGGACCCCATGGATCCACATTGGTAGGAAAATGACATTAATAGCTTTTTATTTAAAGTTAAAATAAAAATGTCAAAAACATGTGTTGTTTTCCTAAAACAATTTTTAAATGGGTTTAAAGAAGTAATATTTTTGACTCTAAATATTCCTTAGAAATATAAAAATATATCCTACATCATGACATTTTTTTTATAATTTTTAGACATTAAATAAATTAAATTATTTATGACACCATGATGATGCAGCGATTACCTCATTATTTAACGATTTAAATAAAATGAAAAGATAATGTAAAATATAAGACCCAAACTTTTCAAAAACCTATTGGATGGGTGGATTTCGAACAATTATCACCTTATCTTCGAAATATATAATTTTTGGACCTTTAAAAACCGAAACTCATTTTATAATAATGTAACCTTTTATAACATTCCAAGAGTGCCCCTCCTCTCCTCTTATAAATGGACCCCAACTCTACCACCTTACCCACACCTCTCAAGCCTTTGGCTCGACAAAAACCTTCCCATTTTGTCGCTCCACATCCCTCTATTACTCCTAGAATCCTCACGTTTGGCATAAGTCTTTCCAAGGAAGCCTTTGAGCTCAAATAAAAAGAGTTTCCCGATTTAAAGGTAGTGTCTTCTCTTGTGCTCTTATAGTTTATATTTCTTTTCCAACCCCATAAACTCTTTTTATTCCATTCTTTTGTAACAACACCAGTATTTTAAATGTACTATGATGTTGTTATGAGAAGTATTAGGGATACACCTACACACACCTTCTTCTAATGGTTAATGAACAAACTGTTTCTATGGATGGCGAATTACTACCTCACAAAACGATGATTGTTCAATATTATTTTAACACCTTTGAAGGTGGCCATTATGATGTCACATTATTTTATATATTATATATATGGTATTTATTTTTTCTATATGCTTTTGAATTTTAAACTTAAATCATACCTTTATTCTTTGCATGTTGTGCAAATGCGATAATTTCATACAAGTAAGTGCGGACTACTACCCCCTCAAGTGATGTGACTCGTTCATGCAATACATGGAATGTATAAAGAATTAAATTAATGAACATATGTGACCTATATAAAATATATATTATACTGGAATTTTAATATATATATATCTCTCTCATTTATTTTTAATTCCATTAATATGACCAAAAAATGAAAGTAGCGTTCGTGCGTACATACGGTCTACCGTCTCCATGAACGATGCTTTTCATTTTTTATCTCCAAATGTTATGGAATAGTATAAAATGAATATGTACTGGATATATATGATATTTTAATAATTAATACTACTCTGGAAATAATTTACTTATAACTACAAGGGAAATCATTTTCAAACAAGTTCATTTTTAACTCATGTACCAAACATTGGCAAAAACGTCTGATATGAACTAAAATTATTAAAAAATTATTATTAAATTATAATATGTAATATGAACTGAATAATAATCTTTAATGTATTTCCTTAGTCAATTATAAATTGACCAATGTTTATTATTCGGGAATATAAAGAAACGAACAAGACAAGTCGGAATTGAGGTAAGGGATCCTACCCCTCTCATTCTTTTTAAGTTCAATCATTTATGTCATTCCTTTTAAACTCATATTTCTTATGATTGCGATTTTATTTTATATTAATATTACTCTAATTTTTTATGTTCATATGATTAGAGACCCAATTTTCTCTAATCAATCCATTTTGGATGTTTTGATTGACGCCGTTAGGCTGCCAGATTTTCGTAAGAGATCTAACTTGTCTCTGTCTTTTTAAGTACTCTCCTTTATGTCACGTCTTTTTAGATCCTCTTTGTTATGTTGGGGGATGTTATTTTATATTCATCATTATGTACATTTTTTGTTAATATGATGATAGACACTATTTTATCTCATCAATCCATTTTTGTATGTTTTAAGTGGCGATGTTAGGCTGTTGAGTTTTCGTAAGGGATTTTTCATCTCACTTTTATTCCAGTGATATTTATATTACATTTGCCACCATTTCCATTGAGTGGTATATGTACTAGACATTAGTCTACTATTTGTGTAATAAAATTTCGTTTATGAGTATTTACATCAATGTTGTATTGTCCTTCATTCATGGGGTGTATGTTTTGAAAGATACCCAAGTCGGTAAGGAAACCTTTCACCCTCCCCTTTTTAAAAGACTTCTTTAATTGGGTCCTTTAATATACATATATTAATGTTGGGATATGTTCTTCTATATCATTATTGATGTAAATTTAATGTACAATTGATGAGATACCCTTTTTATCTCTCATCAACTCATTTTCTGAAATTTGAAGTGACGCCGTTGGGCTGTCAAATTTTTGCAAGAGAACTTATTAACGCAATTTTGATTCTTTGGGATAAACTTGTACTCCTTGAATATGTCATTCAATGAATATGTTTTAAAATCCTAGGATTGTTTTATAGTTAATATCCACTTATATTTGGTGTATTCCTTTTTTACACATAATTATGTAATTGATTTATCCTCAATCCAAGGATACCGAATTTGAAAGGGACTTCATCAAAATCTCCTTTAATTGAGGCATATTTTGTTTTATACACAACTTTATATTATACGGTGTATAAACCCCTTTGACTTGTACTTTTATTCGGAATGAATCCTTTCTATATCAAGATTTTTACTAAATGACAAAAAGAATGTTTCTTCTTAATGTACGCGGTGACAACGACCTTTCCACCGCCGCAGGTATTATTTGATCTTTGGCTTCCTCGACAAGCCGTTATATTTTTTAGAAGTAAATAAATACCATATAATATTTTTATGTATTTTGGTATTGAATGTGGTTTTGATAAAGATTTTTTATGTCAATATATTTAAGTGATATATTGTGATTGAAATATGGAAATGTTTTCTTTACTTTATAATTGTTTTATGTGTTATGATTTTATAATGGTACTTGGACATTTGACGGGTGGTTACTTTATAAACCATATGACGGGTGGTGCCATGAATACCAGGATGGGTGGTTACGTTATAACTTCCAATGCATTGGGTACGGAAGTCAGCTGTATGGCTATTCCATTAACTGATATGTGTGGAAGTCGACCGGGTGGTTATTCCACTTAAGTATGTGTATGTCACAAGTTACCTTTATATGTTATGTGTTATTTATATGGGTTTTTTTGTAATATTTTGGTTAAAAAAGGGTAAGTAATGATCTTTTATTTAGTGAAGAGTTTTTTTACGACTTTATAAAGGTGAAAAGTATTACTTTGATAAAGTATTCTTGGTTTACTTCTTTTTTTTTGAAAAACTAAAAGTTTTCCTTCATTGTGTATCTCTTACTGAGCTTTTTATGCTCAACACAAGTTATTTTGAAATTTTTTAAACTTTACATAATGTGGAATAGTTTCATGGATTGGAATAAGGAAAAGTCATGCTATCTAAAACATGGGACTAGACATGTTTTTTTAAGAGTTTTTATTTTATAAAAATTTAGTATAAGTGTCTACTTTGTAGTCTTTTGAGATTTAATATTTATGTCCTAATTCTCTAAAACTCTAAACCTGAAAAGATCCTCAATGTGAATTAGTCATTTAATTCTATATTACGTAAGGTTTAAGGCCGGGGTCTTATAGTTGGTATTATAGGTCGGTTTAGGAAACTTTAGGGATTAGGAGTTTTTGTTAGACACATGGTCAGTCCCTATATCTATTATTTCAGTTAAATCCTTGTTTTATAACTTTTTTCAGTTCATGTAAAGTCAGTTATGAATGGAAGGAGTATGATCTCAAATGAAATTCCTATCTCTTCCTGATGATATTCTTCCAATAATTATTGCAAAGTCCTATTCGGATGATTGTGAAACATTTTCTAGCATACAACTCACTTGAAGGATCTTGTTTGAGATATCCAACACCTCCACTATACCTCGTTATCATCATGGATCATGGGTTGTATTTAGACAAATACTATTTTCAAAATATTCTCATATTTTCAAGGAAGGAAAATATTATCAAGGTATTTTCAAATATTTTACCTTATCATATGAATTTGAAGCATATTATGATTTTAAAAATGGTGCTGAGGAAGGACACCCTTACACAACCTATTTATATTTTCTTTTAATGTATAGTCTCTTAGAAAATACTTATGGTATTTTAAAAGGACCAATAATAGAATGTTTCAACTCAAATTATGTCCGACTATTTTATAGAAATCATGTTTCATCAGATGTTTTGGAATTATATGTCATACATGATTATTTTCCAAAACTATTTTTCTATGAACACCCATATGACATATGTTGTACAAGGTGTATTTGGATGGAGGAAGAAAATGTTTTTGAAGGATATCTAAATAATTGTCTTAATTCATGGGACTTGTACCTACGTGAACAAGATGACGATGAAACCGAGTGGACGCTATGATCAAGGTATGTTGTTATTCATTTTGGGATTCATTTTATTTTATCTTATGGTGGTGAAATAAGACTTCAAGAATTATGATTTTGACATCATAATGAATTTGGATGAAAATTAGAGGTATAAGGAAACTTTTGAGGTTAAACCATGTTAGGGTTAATTTTGGATTTTTATAAAAAGGACAACACGCAGACCGTGTGACAGCCCGTCGTGTTGGACAAAGCTGTGGGAATGGAACCCACAACCAATGTGAGAGTGGTATTTATCACCTACCACTGGACTATTTGATGTCCCTGGTTAGTTTGAATAATTCTTTTTAGTTAGAAGATTTTATGAATCATGAGTAATTGGATTTTGGGTCATCTATGGAAATTATTAACATATCATGGAAAATATGTGATTAGGATAATTACTTTTCAATATGATAATTCAAGAGAAACTGATGTTATTTGGAGATAAATATTAATTTGTACCTTGGAAGACTATGTGATTAAATCCTTAAAATATTTGGGATTCATTCTTAGTTTGGTTTACATTGAAGAATTTTATGGAAAAATTGATTATCGAATGGTCATCGTTGAACATTGGGTTTTGTTGGAAAAATTTGAGAGATTAAGAATAGATTTTATTTTTTATAAAATATTATTCATTTGTGGTTCTTGTTCTAAAAATTTTGGTTTATGTTTTGTATAAAGACATGGGAAATATATAGTTGTCTTTTTTGGGTTAGGTGATTCTCTAGAAGTGGATTATAGTGCTCTTAATATGAACAAGTCATCCTAAATACTCATATTTTGGACAAAAATGAGTTTGTGTTAGAAATCTGGTGAAAGATGAAAGTCTACAAGACAAGTAAGTATCTTTCCTTATGATTTAGTTAAGATCAAAAATAAATTATTCAATTAAAAGTAACTTAAAACAAAAATATTGTCCGTTAACTTTTCCTACTGGGGAAATCCAATACCGTTTAACCCATCACAAGTTTGTGATTTTCTTGTGGTTAACTTTCTCCTAAACATATTTTCTATCACTCTCTCTCAGAACATGACCCTTTTCTTTTTCTTCCATATCCATGATTTTCTACATGGAATCCTAGTATGGGTTAACTCGGGTGACCTCTGTACTTGTCTTTCTTTTTATTAAAGTGATTTCTTTACCGTCTCTTGTTCCGATGTGGGACATTCAATGATGATTCCGAGCCAAATTTTAAAATTACGAGGATGCAATTCCCAAAAGGGGAGAAGGATGTAACACCCCAAGTAAATAAAGAATATGAAATTTTTATATTTATCCCTATTTGTGAATATAATGTTAATATTAATTTAAAGGGAATGCTATGCTCGATGGCGTACCCAATAAGCAACAACGAGTTTCTTATAAATCTTACGTTGCACTCTAATAATAAAATAATATAATTTTAAATGGTAGTTAACGTCAATCCGTTGTAATGGCAGTAATGAACAGAACTAACTAAAAATGATTATATATGTTTGTAAAATATTTTTACTTTTTACAATAAATGTTAGAGGATTAAAAATGTGAAAGAATCCAATTTTAGGCATTAACATTCTAATATTCTTTAAAAGGGAAATTAACCACCTTTTGATGGAGAAACTCTTTTAAATCCACTTTTTGACAATTTTATGTGCTATATTTGAAAAAATAAAATTATTCTCCAGAACTGGGAAATCAATGTTTACATTGTGTAAATATTTGATATTTTGGCGATAAAGTTCATTTTTTAATGAATAGTGAAAAATGTTGTATTTTAATTCAAAACCTCTTTTTAATCTAATTTATTTATATGATTAGATTATCTTTGGAATTTATTTTAATGTGAAATTAGAATATATTTTTACCATTTAATCCAATGGTGGTCATTGGAATTAATTTCACTTTGAAATTGGACTTAAACTAGTGTTAATCTTTTGATACTTATTGTTTCATAAAAACACGCTATTTGATCCGACATCAGAAATTAATTAGTAAATTAATTAATTCAAATTATATGTTTTGAAAATTTTAAAATAGACATCATTTTTTAATTCAGAATATTAAATATAGCTTACGGTGAATTTTTGGAATTCTTCTAAACAACTTCAATTTTTGATGAATAGTGAAACCACTAAGTGCTAGTTAAAGAAACCGATTTTTCGTTTAAATGAAACTTTACCACTTATGTGATTTGATTTTCAAAAATCCTACATACATGGTTGTCATTAAGATGTAAAATTTTGTTCAATGAGATTAAAATATTTTTTGGTGAATAGTAACTTTTATGTTTTTTAATCGCGATTAGAGGTAATTAGTGTAATTTAAGATAAAAATCATGTTTTAATAATATGAAATGACCTTGACACATATCTTACCCTTATTTGATGTGTCATGGCCGACATATACAATTCATGGGTCAACTTGGGGACCCCATGGAGCCACTTTGGTAGGAAAATGACATTAATTACTTTTTATTTAAAGTTAAAATAAAAATGTCACAAACATGTGTTGTTTTACTAAAACAATTTTTAAATGGGGTTATACAAGTCATATTTTTGACTATAAATATTAATTAGAAAGATAAAAATATTTCCTACATAATGATAGTTTTTTTTAATATTTTTAGACATTAAGTAAATTAAATTATTTATGACACCATGAAGATGCAGCGATTACCTCATTATTTAATGATTTAAATAAAATGAAAAGATAATGTAATATCTAAGACCTACACATGTCAAAAACCTTTTTTATGGGTGGATTTCGAACTATTATCACCTTATATTCTAAATATATAATTTTCGGACCTTTAAAAACCGAAACACATTTTATAATAAAGTAACCTTTTATAACATTCCAAGAGTTCCCCTCCTCTCCTCTTATAAAAGCCCCCCCACCTCTACCACCTTACCTACACCTCTCAAGCCTTTGGCTCGGCCAAAACCTGCCCATTTTGTCTCTCCAAATCCCTATTTTACTCCTAGAAGCCTCAATTTTGGTATAATTCTTTCCAAGGAAGCCTTTGAGCTCATATCAAAGGAGTTTCCCGATTTAAAGGTAGTGTTTTCTCTTGTGTTCTTATGTTTTATTTTGCTTTTCCAACCCCCTAAACTCGTTTTATTCCTTTATTTTGTAATAACACCAGTATCTTCAATATACTAGTATTTTTTATGATACGGATTAGAGATGCACCTACACACACCCTCATTTAATGGTTAAAGAACATACTGTTTCTGTGGACGGTGAATTACTGCCTCACGAAACGATGATTGTTCAATATTCTTTTAACACTTTTAATGGAGGCCATTATGATATCACTGTATTTTATATATGATATATATGGTATTTGGGTTTTCTATATGCTTCTGTATTTTATATTTAAAACATAACATTATTCTTTACATGTTGTGAAAATGCGATAATTTCATATGAGGAAGTGTGGACTACCACCCCCTCATGTGATGTGACTTGTTCATGCAATACATGGAATGTATAATGAATGAAATTAATGAACATATGTAACCTATATAACATATATATTATAATTGAATTAAAATATATATATATCTCTCCATTATTTTTAATTCCATTAATATGTAAAAAATGAAAGTAGCGTTCATGCGTACATACGGCATACCTTCTCCATGAACGATACTTTTCATTTTTTATCTTCAAATTTCATGGAATAGTATAACATGGATATTTACTGGATATATATGATATTTTAATCATTAATACTATTCTAGAAATGATTTAATTATAACTACATGGGCAATCATTTTCAAACAAGTTCATTTTTGACTCATTTAGCAAACATCGGCAAAAACGTTTGATATGAACTAACATTATTAAACAAATATTATAATATAATAATATGTAATATGAACTAAATAATAACATTTAAAGGAGTAACTTAGGGAATTATAAATTTACCAAAGTTTATTATTCAGGAATATAAAGAAATGAACAAGACACGTTGGACTTGAGGTAAGGGATCCTACCACTCTATTTCTTTTTAAGTACACTATTTTATGTCATTCCTTTTAAGCACATCTTTCTTATGATTGGGATGTTATTTTATATTACTCTTACTAAAAATTTTAGGTTCTTATGATGAGAAACGCTATTTTCTCTCATCAATCAATTTTGGATGTTTTTATTGGCGTCGTTAGGCTGCCGAATTTTCGTAAGAGAACCAACTTCTCTCTTTCTTTTTAAGTACTCTCCTTTATGTCACTTATTTTAAGCTCCTATTTGTTATGTTGGGGGGATGTTATTTTATATTCATCTTTCTGTAGATTTTATGTTAATATGGTGAGAGACCCTATTTGATCTCATCAATCCATTTTTGGAAGTTTTAAGTGGTGCTATTAGGCTGCCGAGTTTTCGTAAGAGATGTTTCTTCTCACTTTTATTACCATGATATTTATGATACATTTTCCACCATTTCATTTGAGTGGTATATGTAATTCCAATTATTCTAATCATTGTGTAATATAGTTTCGTTTATGATTATTTACATCAATTTTGTATTGTCCTTTCATGGGGTGTATGTTTTGAAAGATACCCAAGTCGGTAAGGGAACCTTTCACCCTCCTCGTTTTAAAAGACATCTTTTGTTGGGTCGTTTAATTTACATATTGTTATGTTGGGATATGTTCTTATATATCCTTATTGATGTAAATTTAATTTACAATTGATGAGATACCCATTTTATCTCTCATCAACTCAATTTCTGAATTTTGAAGTGATGCCGTTAGGCTTTCGAATTTTTGTAAGGGAGCTTCTTAACCCAATTTTGATTCTTTGGGATAAACTTGTACACTTTGAATATGTCGTTATATGAATATGTGTGAATAACCTCTGATTTTTTTACAATTTATATCCACTTTTATTTGGTGTATTCTTTGTCACACATAATTATGTAATTGATTTATCCTTAATCCAAGGATATCGACTTTGTAAGGGACTTCGTCTCAATCTCCTTTCATTGAGGAATATTTTGTTTTATACATGACATTATTTTATACGATGTATAAACCCCTTTTACTTCTACTTTTATTTGGAAGGAATATTTTATATATGAATCGTTTTACTAAACTAAAAAAAGTATGTTTCTTTTTAACATACGCCGTGACAACGACCTTTCTGCCACCGCGGGTATTATTTGATCTTTGGCTTCCTCGACATGCCGTTATATTTTTTAGAAGTAAATAAATACCATATACTATTTTATGTTTTTTGGTATTGAAAGTGGTTTCGATAAAGATTTTTTATGTCAATATATTTAAGTGATATATTGTTCTTGAAATATGGAAATGTTTTCTTTCCTTTATAATTTTTTTATGTGTTATGATTTTATAATGGTACTTGGACATTTGAAGTGTGGTTACGTGATAAACCATATGAAGGGTGGTGCCGTGAATACCAAGATTGGTGGTTACGTTATAACCTCCAGTGCATTGGGTATGGAAGTCGGTCGTATGGCTATTCCATTAAGTTATATGTGTGGAAGTCGACCGGGTGGTTATTCCACTTAAGTATGTTTATGTCCCATGTTACCTTTATATGTTATGTGTTCTTTATATGGGTTTTATGGTAATATTTTGTTTACAAAAGGGTATGTAATGATCTTTTATTCAGTGAAGAGTTAGTTTTTCTACTTCATAAAGGTGAAATGTATTACATTGATAAAGTATTCTTGGTTTACTTGTTTTTTCTAAAAACTAACAGTTTTCCTTCTTTGTGAATCGATTGCTGAGCTTTTTATGCTCACCAAACGTTTTTTTGAAATATTTTTCACAGGACTTAATGTGGAATAGGGTCAAGTATGGGAACAGGGAAAAGTCATGTTATCTAAAACATGGAAGTAGACATGTTTCTTTTAAAGAGTTTTTATTTTATGGGAAATTAATAGGAGTGTCTAATTTGTAATCTTTTGAGATGTAGTAGTGATGTTCTAATTATCTAAAACTCTAAACCTCAAAAGATCCTCAATGTGAATTATTCATTTAATTCAATATTAACTAAGGTTTAAGGTAGGGGCCTTATAAGATGAGTGTCTAAGTAATGGAAAATGGTAGCTAATGATGTGAATAGAGAAAAGACTACAGAGAACGCACCACCAAAACCTCAATGATAAAAGTTCATGGAAATGGGGCATTATGCTATCCAATTCCCTAATTTGAGGGTTAATGATGATCGACATCAACAACTTATTAAGGAAAAGGACAAAGGGAATTCAAATGCGATCACTATTTGAGATTTTGAGTTTGAAAACAATGCGGGGGGATGATTGTGTGTTTATGTAATGAGATTCCAAAATAATGTGGTGGAATCACATTTATATTATTGTGGAATTTTGGAAGAACTATGTATTGGTTTTCTATAATTTAATGGTACCAGTAACCATTAAAAGTGATTGAAATATGTTTGGATGGTAGATGATATGTGCATAAGTAAGTGATAAAGATAAAATAAAATGTTTGATTGTATTCATGAGCTCATGACTGATATAGGGACAAAGTGATATCACAGATTGAGTATATAGAAATTTTGGGATTTCGTTTAACTTTTGATAGCATTCATGTTTTCACAAAGGTTCTATGGTAATTAATGTTTCTAGAGAATACATGATTAAGGTTTTCACATGTTTCGAATGTGACCAACAAGATATATCTTATGATATACGGGGGATAGATGATGGTATTCACTTGTTTGGTATATGACCTTTCTAGTAGTTGTTATCTTTATACTATGAGATTGGACATAAGTATTTTAGATAATCTAAAAGGTTGGAATGCATTATATGAGACATCAAATAGTATTGTTTAAGGCTATAACTTTTTAATATTATTTCTGAAATGTTATAATAGTATAGTTTTATAAAAAGGACAACCCGTAGTATAGGGGAAAACCTGTCGCGTCGGACAATGCTGCGGGAATCAAACCCACAACCGAAGTGCAACAGGCCATTACTGCCTACCACTAGCCTAAAGGAATTCCCTAGTTAGTATAAATTAGTTTTATTTTATTATGTTCTATGATATATGAATTATAATTCCATTATTGGTACCCTATATGATTAACCTCACCATAGATCAACATATGTATATTTAATATCTTATGGTAACCTTTTTTGTGATAGAGACATATGGAATGACCTATCATTATATCACATGATCTACTAATAAATCAAGAATGAAAAATTAAACTTAATATCTATAAATATGAGATGAAGAGTAAATTATTCATTGAATGACCAACAATGATTTTATAGTGAAATCAAGTAAGTATTTATCCTTATGCAAAAATTCAACAACATTAGTGAAATGATATTGAAAACAAATTTTTTTTCCTAGTACCCTCATATCCGATGAAACATAAGGAACTTTATATGACAAAAAAATTATGATTTGTGATTGTTTCCGTTTTCATAGCCATGTTCTCTACCACTCTCCATCAGAACATGATGGTAAGATTTCTCTTCCATATCCATGCTTTCACCTATGTTCTTCTAAGTGGAAACCCAGTGATGAGTTAATTTTGGTAACTGTTAGGTTTCATAATTTATTTTTTATATTTAAGTTTTAGTATTCCTTTTTTTGATGTGGGTTTAAATGAAAGGAACATTAAAGTAGTAAAATATTAATGACCCGGATGAATTTTGAGGGAGAAATTCATTTTCAGGGGGTAGAATGTAACACCAAGATATTTTATGAGAAATATATTTTTTAATATCGTTGATGTCTTGTGTTGTAAGATACACCATGATTTGATAGTGTTATGTGCAACACCATATTATCTTGTAGTATATGCAAACACTATTCTTGGCTGGTGTTGCACGCAAGAGCGCCCTTCCTCGATAACATGTATTGTACACAATACCGATTTTAACTAAACAAAAATGTATTATTATAATATTATGAACTAGCTGTTATGAATAATATTGACCTAATTTTAAATTTTATAACATTATAATTCATCTTACACATTTTCTAGATTGAGATATGAAAACAAAATTTATTTTTGGATAAATGAATCATTTTTCAAAAAATGCAATTTTACCGCCTTTTAATGGCACGCCCATTTTAAATTTTTTTGACAAGTTTATATGTTAAATTATACAAAATAATACTCTTATTATTAATCAGTATATAAAAATTTACATTTTATAAATATTTGATATTTTTTTGATATCTTTTATATTTTGATGAATAGTAATAATACACTAAATTTTAATTAAAAAAAAATTCATCAAGATAATTTATATGGTTAAATTTAAATATTTATTGGTTTAAAAGTATAAATATAATGTATTTTTACCATTTAATATAATTCAAGACATTATCATTAATTTTACATTGATTTCATAGGTAAAAACATTTCAATCTTTGACAGTGTTTTAACATTTAAAAACCTATTTTCATAACGACTGGATTAATTTTAAAATAATTACGGCAACTTTTGAGTTTTGAATATTGAAAAATGGATTCCATATTTGGATTCAGTGGGTAAAAATTATGTCAATAGGTTACTTTTATTTTTTGACACTTTGAATAGTAACTACTGTAATTTTTATTTACTAAACTTAATGATAAATTGGGTAATTAAGGGTAAAAATAATATTATATAATTACCCTAACACCTACCAAAATTCTATTGGATGAATAAAATTCGACCCATATCACACAAGGGTCATAATATATTCATTTCATGGACTTTTGACCATGAAAATGATATAATTATTATTAAAACCAAAGAAAGTGGCAACATGTCACTCTCTTATATCGTATAAGTGTAATAATTTTAATTTATTAGTAAACATAATAAATCATCATATATAAATAGTCTCCAGAAATCTAATAAAATTATATATATTATTTTAATTTATTAATAATTTTTAGGGATTAAATATTTTTCATTAATGATGACACAATAGTGATGTAGAAATTATTTTATTGATTGAAATATCAAATTAATGGTTTTAAAAATATTAAAATAATTATTATATGGACTTATTATTATTCTCCATAAATTTTAAATATGAATAAGACATGTTAGAAATCTTTTAAATATTTTTTTTGAAAATAACCTCTTTGTATAGTTTATTTTAATTCAAATAAATAAATAGTGTCAAAATTGACACAATTGTTATTTTATAAAAATAACAAATTATAAAATGGTTTAAAAATTACAAAAATATTTTAAAATTATATATTGTAATTTATATGGTCTACAATGTCAAAAAGTATCCAATTATGGACAATTAACAACACATAAGTAATTATTTATAACAATTTAATATTTATAATATTATTACTACAAATAAAATTAAATTGATTAAATAAGGATAAATCAAGTTGATAATGTTTAAAATAATATCCCAACATGTATAAATTTTATTTTTTGAGGATATTACAACCCTATCACATATAATATTTGGATTTGAGTCATTTTTTGAGGTTTTTATGTGGGGTTTGAGTATATTATAAATTAATAATTTAGTAGTTTCCGAAAGTGCCCCATTCCTCCCTTATAAAAGTGAACCTACTCCATATCCTCATCACACTATTTTGAGCCATAAATATTGGCCAACCCCGGACAATTTATCTTCTATCCACCCTATTGAAAATGAAATCACTGTGCATGCATACGTACAGAATACCGTCTCCACGCTGTGGTGTAATCTGTTTTCCACCACCACCATAATTGGATGGGTATATTGGTAGATATAATAACTATATATTATTATTATAACATCATACTTATTCTGATATGTAATATCATCCACTTCAATTCCATTCAATAGTTATGGAAATGATATCATCGCTCGTGTGTGCGTACGGATTAACGTCTCCACGACGCGATGTGATTCATTATCCATGTTTAACCATTAAAGTATGATTATAAATTATATACAATAAATAATCATGGAAGATATGACATAATAATTATACTGTATTTATTTACATATATGTTTCATTTACTTAATTCCATTCAATTCAATAAGGAAACGAAAACAGCGTTCCTTGGTACGTACGACCTACCGTATCCATGAACGATGTATTTCATCCCATTTATCGATATATCATATATATTTATATACTGAATATATATCATATATAAATCAAGTTTTATATTCTGGAATTATGTAAATCAGGATATAAGTAATAATATCATGAACAAAAAGTCAAAACATGTACGATAAATGAAACGATTTTACCCAAAATGCTGCTTTAACATGAAATTGACAAAAGAACATGTAATATAAAGTCCTAAGTGATTCATATATGATATCATAAATATTATTATGGTTCTGTTACCGGATAATAACATGTTTAAACCCACTATACTATAGTTTCGGACATGTATGGATGAAATTTGAAATAAGGTAAGGGATAATATTGCAATTTCATTTTTATCCAGGATTGTTATAAGTAAGTATTTACTGGGGTTGTATTTTTCATCCATGTCCATAAAAATATTTTTTTATAAAGTGTATAATATTATTCTTTGTATTATAATAGTAATGTAAACCCCTTATTGAATTTTACATTGTGTTATTGAAGGAATCATTCTTTTGTTTACCATGCGAGGAACTTTTTGACTTTTCCGGCAAAAGTACGAGAAGAATGTTTTTATAACTTATATGGAATGAAGGGAATTTTACGGTTTCATAAACCCTAATTTTCATGATGATTCCTCTAAATGATTTCATGATTATTTTCAACAAAATAAATTTCTCTGAAAATTGCATGGAATTTTTTGGAAGGAGAATGATTTTGAAGAAGAAAGCATATTTTCTTCATGATTTCATTTCATGCGTTTTTTCAAAACTATTTTCAATTTAAGATGACATTATTTAGTATGATTATGTATCAAGTATAATGTCTATATTATTTACATGGTATTATTCTTCTTATGATGTAATGATATCCATTTGTTTTATATGGATTATGTTATGATGGGATGATGTTTATGAAACCCATTTTATTCTTTGTGTTATGATTAATGATTTATGTTTATTTTGTGGCACAAGTATGAATTATTTCAATATGAGATGGGTGGGACATATATCTCCCTCAAATTCATTGGGTAAAAAATTATATCTCATGTAATAGACAATTCTGGAATTGAAAGTTAATATGGTTCAGTAATATAGGGTTGGAACGGAACGTAAACCTAGTTCAGTAATGGACATTTTCCACTATAATGGGCTTCACAGCAATGCCTTGACTACTATGGAAGTCATAACATGTGATTAATGGTGGCCATAGTTTCATGTATTATTACCATGCTATTTTATCATGTTTAATGTTCCTTTATGATCTATGCTTCATGCACTGCCAGGATTTATGTCATTACACAATATTTTGATGGTTCATGTTCATGTTCTTATGTTCAAATGATTAGGGATTGTTTTATGTTCTCAATGTTTAACCTTGCTGAGTATTTGCGCTCACCCTTGTTATGTTTTATTTTCCCCAAGATATAAAGAAAGTTTTTAGGTAAGAAAACCAATGGGGAATATCATTATGGGAGATGTTGAAGATCTCTCACCATGATTAGAAGATTATGTTCTGAGTTTCCAAAGACACTAAACTAATACGGTCTTGGGCATCTGTTTTTGTCATGTATTACGTTTTCTGGAAAAGTAGTGTAATTTCTATATACATCATGATTTTTTTATGTATCGTCTCATTAATTCCCACACTTGAAGAATTTACTTGTCCTATTATGGTTGTTCTTATGATGCTTCCTTACACATTTTTGGCATGTGGGTTGTTGTGTTCTCTTCCAACATTTATCATTAGATTCTATGGATTGATACTCCATATTTTGTTTCCTGTCACCATTCCCATTGAACCATTTCCGAAACTCCATATCCAATTTGATAACAAATTTATATACTTCTTCATAACTCCTAATTTCTCGAATTGTAAGATCATTTGGAAGGTGTGGTTTTAATACACTACGGAATCTATCAATTTTACTATCGTTGGTGATAAAAAAATGTGAGGTGTACCTTTAATGACTTGTGAAATTATAATTGTAGGTTGTGAATGATTATCATTACTTTTTTCATGGTATCTATTAATTATCTCTCTATCTCTGAATTAAGAGTTCATGGGAAATTCATTTTTAAAATTATTATCTTAAAGTCTTCACATTCCATCGCATCCATTTCTTCTCCTAGCATGGTGTTCATGTTTAAAGCCCAACATTGATTAGACTCACCATCTATATGATAAAAAGATAGTGTCACCTTCTACATCTCAGAATGGTTATGCATAGAAATGATATTCTCCAGGGAGTTGATGCCATGTTTCACAACTATTAGATTAGTCAATCCACTAAATGTCAGTGTTCAATGCCGCAAAAAAACACTCGGTTTCTAGTTTCCCCCTCCTTGGTGAAGTAGGATGTTCATAATTATTCAGGTCAATATTCATAAATAGAGATAGTTGGCTATGTTATCTACACGATGTTTTCAGCTGCACCTCCCAAATCATTTGGGATGTCATTTGGGAAATCATTACATTGTTCAACACACGAGTTGTTGGCCTGGATTCTCCTAGTTACCACTATTTTCTAAAATAGAAATGGTTAGAACAAAGCATAAGACCAAAAGTCATTAATAAATAAATTATTCATTTGAGTAATATACACAAAAATATTATATTTTGGGATCCCTATGTTTATAAAATCTTCTTCTGTGGATATTTTCATTTATTCTCATACTATAGGTTTTCTCTAGGGTTCACGAATCCTAATTCCAAAATTAAATAAACCATGAATCTGATACATTCTATTTGAACCATCCCATTTATAATATTATTGTTACATCAATGTAATGATATAAAAAAACAGTATAACCCCATGAGGATCAAGAGGATTAGGTTATTTGGAAGACCAAAGCCAATCATAACACTTACAACATCAAACATAAACATTTGTTTAATTCATTCTTCTAAATATTAATATTTTCCCATTAATACTTTTTAGTATACAAATAAACTAAGGATATACATCAAAAAGTGATTAGTTAAAATCCCATTAAGAGGATAAATAAGAACAAAATAGCATTGTGTGAGACTGAATATAACATAATCATCAAAATAATGAGATGAATCATTCGATGAAGGCATGGAATGTGGAAATTCATAAAAATGAAACATCATGTCTAAGTAGTCAACTACCACACATAGTTTTGAAAAATTGAAGCATCTTGTTTACACTCACATTCTATTTCTATCATGATATTCATTACTACAATCAATGAATTGGAGCACGATATAATTTAGAGTGCACCTGTCACATCAATACATTCAAATTGCACTATATAATTCTGGGTGCACCCATCACACCATAACAATTACATTATCATTCATCAAACTAATGTAAAACCTTAAAATAAAATAACACATGGAAAGAAATACATTTCACATCATAATGAAAATATTAATAAACATTTGGATCACAAAATATATAGGTAATAACATTCATTACAAAGAACAATCATCGATCAGTGAAGAAAAAACAATATTTGAGAGTGTGTTTATTCAAATGAAGTGTTCATTTGGAAATCATCGTGTTTTTCATTAACATAAGTTGAAAAAATTTATATCCAATAAAAGGTATGATAATGACGAAAAATTATTTTTATGGTGTATCCGTACCAAAAAATGGTGTGAAATAGGGGAAACCTAATGAAATAGTTTTGGGTTTGGGAATTTCCCCTAACCTGGTATCTGAATGCATTATTCACATTAATATCATGTATAATAACAGTTTCTTAATTAATTAGAAATTAAAGGAAAATTAATACATACATATGGATCATTATGATTTTTTTATGTTCTTTTATGGGCGCTTTTATGAGTTATAGTGTTTAAATCTGTTGATCATGAATTTTTTTTCTTAGTTTTCTTATATTGTTCACTTATACACAGAAATTGAAGTTTTTCTAGAAAATAGATAAAAATAACGAAATAATATTACATGTTATTAATGATATTAAAGTAGTTTAAATCATATTTAAATGAATTATATTATATATAACATTGATGACTAGTTAGTTAAAATTTAATGATTGTCGTTTTAGGTTAATTTGGGCTGTTTTGGAATCACGACAAACTTGTTTTGTTTTATCAATTAGTATTATTAATAAAATATGTTTCCAAAAGAAGGGGTAAATAAATATTTATTAGAATATGGATCAACCATTTTATGGTTTCATGGACATCATTGAATGAGTATAAGGAAAATGGTACTGCATCGCCTATGATGCAGGTAAATTAACACAGCACGAGAAACAATTTAATTTTTATTAACAAAGTGAGAGAAGGAGGAGTATAATGAATAATAATAAAATAACCTGACATAAACCATTATATAAATAATATTGGAGTAATTATGACATTTGTATAAAAGAATTTTAGGACAATAAAAGAATGAAAATGAAATTTGAAAGGAAATTGAATGAAAATAGAGATATGAATTACCACTTGAATTATCATCTTGAGATCCTCCTTAAGGATCCTAAGATTTTCATTTTCATATGGCCATGATATCATGGACATGGGGGAGGGTCTAGGGTTGATATTATGGATTAATTTTTTCATCTATTGAAGGTTGATAGGTGTGAAGAAATTAGTGTGTGAGGGCTGGTATTTTTAGCGGAGGGGAGAGGGGTTTTATCAATATTACATTCATTAATTTTTTATTTCAAGACAAGATAAGAAATATCGATGATTCTGTGACCAATAATAGTAATAAGTGCATGTGAGTTGGAGATTTGGGTGCAAACCTCACTTAGGATGTCAGGATTAGTGGATTTAAATTATAATCTATTTATCCACAAATTAATGTATTTTATGTTTAAAACAATATTCAAGTATTTCTTAAAAATCTCAAAAAAATAACCCTAACAATATTTCAAAGCAGGGAATCCAAAAATGAACTCCATTTTATAAAGATAATATTCTATATATGATTAATTTTATTTTTTATTAAAATCATAATTTACATGAAAAATAATGATTTTAAAATTAGAACTGATTTTATAATGTTTTCCAAAATTACTTAAGGATTTAAAAATTATCATAAAACCAGAATACATAGAATTTTTAATTTTTAAAGAAATTTTAATAAAATAATTTTTCTTTTAAATTATATTTCTAATTTTAATTATTTATTTTTGACATAAAAAAATTATAATATATTATCTATGGTTATATTGTCACTTATAAGAAGCCTAAATTTTATTTTCTCATTCATGGGTGAGTTTGCTATTATTTTTTACAATTAACTATTCAATAGAATCATATTAATAATCATATGAGAGGTTTACAATTCAAGAGTCTATCTTACTATTTACTAAAAATTCTGTTTTTATATCAAACCTCAAACATCGTGCTAATTGCAACCGTGTGTGTTAGATTTTAGAAATTAAAATCACTAATGTGTAAAATTAATGTTTAGTGGACACATAGTAGTTTATTTTAGAATTATATAAGATTTTAGTTTTTAATGTTATAGAATATGAAATTAATACAAAAAGGGAGAAATTCCATTCATAAAATTTGGTGTCATTATATAACAATCCTTAGGAAATGTCCTATATACTTCTAATGTTTGTTTCAATGCATTGAGTGATCCTCATATAGGGAAATTTTGATCATTACATTTATAATAAAAATTATATTCTATTCAATTATTCAAAAAATGTAGTAAATATATCTATTAAAAATTAATATGTTGATTCCTATAAAATAATTTCTAAAATAAAAAACATTGATAAAAATTAAATTATAAATAACTAGTACCTTGGAGGTGCATTCACATGGCCCAATAAATCATCTTTTTTTCAAATAGAAATAATATAATGAAAAATTACAAATAAAAATTAATGTTTAATATAATTTAATTAAATGTTATTGATAGAATATATTACAATAGTTGTAGAAATTATTGACACAACATCATAATTGTATAAAATAGAAATGAGATATGAAAATGAATGAAATTTTATTTTCACCGTTGAGAAATTATATACATGAAGAAACAAACATTTCATATATAAAAAATAATAATTAATATTGAATTATGTATATTTTATTATGAAATGAAACATAAATGAAATAGTTTAAAATGGTGAAAAAATTATAAAATGAATACACAAAATACTTTGTTTCTAAAAAGAAATTTTACTACAACAACAATATAATCTTTTTGTAACTGTTTCTGGTGAAGGATTATAGTAGGGGTGTGATTAATTTCTATAGTGGAGCCCCTATTTTGGATGTTGGGATGAAAACGTTTAGGAACCGTACAAAAAATAATACCAGTGTGTAAAAAATACAGAAATATGTCGTGAAAATGGAATTTTCATTAGAAACAAAAAAATTGTGAAAAAGTAATGGTTAAATAAAATTTTTCATAACACTAATAAAAATAGATTTCATATTTGAAATATAAATTTAAAAGGTAATTTGAGAATAACATAATCATTTTTGTTTTTCCATTACCTTTTAATTTCAACACAATTCTTTATTAATAATTTCAATATAAATATTATTGTGTCTCTTTGTAGAAGTATAACAGTAATTGACAGTCAGTTGAAGTGATGGAAATAACACATGTTGTGGTCACATTTTACTAAATCCTCAACATCAAAAGCATCGAACATGATTTTTTACAGACACTCATGTTTACATATAAGAATATATATTAATAAATATTGAAATTATTTATATTGAAGAAAATATTATAAGAGAAAAATGAATCTATAAATGGTGGACTATTGTACCAAACATGGGGAGTCGGAATGAAGTTTGATAACAATTAATGTTGTAAATTCTATTTTGTAGTACCCATTATTATATGTTTTTGACAATTCTAGTCAAGACCCACTATGTCATGTGCTTGTTTATTGACATCTTTATCTTCAATGACGGAACACGTCTAAAAAAGCTTAACATCACAGCAAATCATAGCCACACCAAACCACCACCAACATTATATTAAAGCCCCCAGGTATAATCCACACTATGGTACAAAAAAAACATCACCATGAGAAACATCATGTTAGAATCCAAATCTTCTTACTGCATCTAAGTCTCACACATATGACCCATACCAAAACAAAAATTGAATAACACCTTCAAAAACTATCCATGAATCCATTTTTCATTATGAAATACCTTCTGAGGTTACAACAACATTGATTACTACTCAATTCCCTATAGATAACCTCCTTCAATAGATGTTTCCCTGAATCTAACCAAATATTATTTTGATCAAAATTTATTTATCCATTAACACTTCATGGCCATAAAAGTTTTTTAATATATTGATGAATGTAAGATACACCTAATATAAAATATAACACATAATTTTATGAATTTTGATCTTGGTTATTTAATTAATTTATTTATGTGATGATGATCTTTTAGATTTTATTAATATCATATATTATAGTACAACCAGATAAACTAAAAAATATATTAAATTAGAATGATAAATGTACGGTAATTATCCATTATTGGGTAAATTAATATATAATTGTATTAATATCCTTCAATATATTAGGATCATAGTTATAAATTTTAAAAGGTTTACTCAAAATATTATATTTTCATATTCGATGGTAATTGAATTATGGAATGATTAATATTATAATGAATAATGATAATACTACTAAATAGACAATATTAATGTATATAATGATGAATAATGATAATAATATAGAGAGAATATAATGGAATAAATGAAAACTACTAAAAATATGTTTTCAGAAATCATTAATGGAATTGTAAAAATTGAATTAAACCTTTTAACCAATGAAATACCATCTTTAAATAAGGATAACAAAAATATAATGATGATTCCAATTTACCTGAAACCATAAAACCTAAAGAGAATCAATAAACACATATTATATAATAATGGAAAAATGGATTGAAGAGAATAATTATTGAGTATAAAATGTATAATATTATTTGTAATGGATGACAGAAATTACATTATGCATGTAATTTAACACTTTAGTACAAATTAATAATTAAGAGTACAAACAATCTATAATAGTGAAGAATACACTATCCAATGAATAATTTATGTTTGACATTTATAAACTGAAAATAATTTTGATGAGGTGGAAGCAATTGTGAACCCTGAAAGAAGAAATAGGTGGCTAAATACCATCATAATGAAAGAAATAGTTATTGAATTTGAATAAATGGATGGACATATGTATTGTAATTACATAAGAAAAATTCCAATGTAAATAGAAATACAGAAAATTTAATAGTAGAACTACAATAACTAAATATCTAATATAAATAATTTTCTCTATGTATATAATGGAAATGATTATATTTATAAAGAGAGAATATGAATGATTAAAATAAAAAAACAACGTAGAAATAAATATGTTTCTATAAATCAATATAGTTATAGTAAAATTTAAATTATCCCTTACAAAAAATGTAAATATGTCACTAAAACATAAATGCGACTTTGGTTCACATAAATTAAAAAAATTGAGATGAATCATTGAACATCGTTGATATTATATTGGAATGCGGTCTTCATTTTATTATAAATATTTATGGAAGAAAAAAACAGTTTCGAAAATAAAAATATTAAATATTTCATAGAGGTAATAAAACAACTAAAACTATGATGAAAATGTTTTTCTCAGTGCATATAATGAATAGTGATTATAGGTATATGTAGGACATAATAAGATATTATTCCATAATCATTGAATCTATTGTGAAAATTAATTGAAGCATTTTTTCTGCCAAAAAATAAAATGTATCCTTAATTTACTGTACATTTAATTAAAATGTGAGATTAATCCATTAAAACCCATCCATGACAGAGACTCTAATGATCATCTAATAGACCACATGTCAGTAAAGAAACTAGGAGAAAAAATATTGTGTAACACGATGTTGTCCTAACCAATAATAAAAAGAAGACATTAAAGTGATAAAAGTACCAACCATGGGATCACTAGTAAAACCATAAAAAAAATATTTATATTAGAAAGTAACATGAAAAACATGAAAATATCAAACAAAACATGGAAATCGTGTAACCTGAAAATAATGATTAAACCAAGAAAATACTTTACAAATATTCCGGTAGAATGAATGAGATTAGTGAAAAATAATTCATGAATTTCATTGTACCAATATTTACTAAATAATCACATTACTATTCATAAACATGTTGTTCGATGTGAACCCATCTCCTAAACAACAAATAATAAAATACATTGAATTTACACATAATACCAAAATGATGATAGGTAGAGGATAACAAAATATTCCAATTGAACATGAACCTACAATCAGTTGAATATAAATACCATCAATCAAACAATACTATTTTTGATATCATTTCTATCAGAGTTTGATGAAGATGCTGAAATAATTGAATCTTGAGAAATTGAGATGTGATCTAGAGACTGAATTTTGATACTTCTTGATGATGTCCAACGCAAAATCAACCATGAAGATAAAATCCTATGAATATTTTGAGGGTATTTATAGAGGATTTTGTAGAATAGAAATTTGTTTTATAGACAATCCATTAGTTGATGCAGAGTTTGACACACTCTGATTGAGAGATGATGGCACCCAAGATTTTCAATGAACAACTAGTCGATTCCAATAGTAACTTATTGAAGATTAATGAAATATATTGTGAGTCTGCTCGCTTCTATAGACACGGTGGAGGTGGTGGGGCCAGAGGTTCCTGAGGTAGAGGGGATGGAGTAGGTGGAGCATGAGAATGTGCAGGAAGAGGTGGATCAGGTTGAGGTATAGAGGGAGTAGGAATAGGAAAAGTTGGAGAATATGGAGGTGATGAGGGTAGTTGAGGAGGTAGAGGGAGCCTACGTTAGAGGAGAGAACCATAGATATAGAGAAACAATATAGATAGAGGTGGAAGATGGAAGAGAAGAAGTATTTGAACATGAAGCATCAATTGTATGCGACCGGAGGAATCGATTTTCCATGGTACAACTCTATTACGCTAGGATTAGGAGAGCTAAATAATAAGAGGTATATTCTTTATTTGAACGGGATTATAGTGAGAGGAGATTAATTTTTTATGATAATCCAATATAGGGTGAAACATGTCCTATAACTTGACAACATTAGTGTATATAATGATTTTATAATTGTAAAAACATTCATAAATACATTTTTAAAAGACAAATATATATATATATGAAAATAATTCCCTTTTGAATATTAAATAACTATTATTTTTCCATAAACATATTCCTTTACCTTTCTGCATACATAAATTGAGAAAAATTGAAGGAAAATGTAATATAAAAATACCCATATGTCATGAAAATTCATGATATTCATGATTTCTAGATAATGAAATTACATAATCACAATCATAATCATAAATAATATTTTTTAATAATTAGATAGTGACATAAAAATCCTACCTTAAGATCGTCATGCAACAATGTCTCTCTATCAACCTGTACAATAAATTTCAATTTTATATACTTCTCTATCAGTATAATTTTGATATTAAAAATAACATATGAGATTTAATAAAATCATTTTAAATCTATTTATTAATAATTGAGAATGAAAATCCTATTTTATAGGGGTTAGAAAAAGGATAGATTAGTTTTTCTAGAGAACTCTTCTCTCTTGAACCATATATAATATGGGTCAATTCCCTCTATTAGATTCCATGTTCCTTTCAATTGAGGTACTCTTTTTATAAAATGGTAACATTAAATTTTATTAAACCTCCACACATAAATTGAATTCATTATAGGCCATTCAAGGAAGATCTGTACTGGCAGCGTGAAACCCTTTTAGAAATAGTGAGTTTTGGGGAAGATATATAATGGTGACATTGAACCATTGTAGCAATGGTGTGAAATAATTCTCTATCTCCCACTCTCTCTGAAGAATCTTCCCTAGTCTTGATCTGTTATAATGGAAATGTTACCCATTTCAACGAAAACTCAAGGGATATTGTGGAACAATTGAAACATGGTAAGAATTCTATTATAACACATGATATATTATTGAGACTCTCAAATCCCAATAAATTGTAATATATATTTATTTGAATCTCTAAATTTTGTGGTATTGAAAAATGGATGTTTGTTTTTTTGGATCATTGATCTTATCATCTCATTTCCCCTATAAATATTTCAAGATAAGTACTTAGGTTATCCATTAGTCTCCCTTAAACCCGGTGTGATGCACATAAGGGAGTGGTGTAGGGAATTCAAAAATCTGATTATTAAAATTTTTTATGTAAAAGTATTTTTTAATGTTTCTGGATTTTTCATGACAATATTGCATGTAAAGATTTTATTTGAATTCATTCATGAAATTGGTGATCCAATTAATCTGGACAAATAACCCTAAATTTCTAGGTATGGAAACCATTCTCTATATCTGGTGGATTTTATACTTTTTTACACATTTTTACACATATTTCCTTTATACTAATTAAGTTTATTTTTCTATGAAAATTGAACATGAGTGCATGACACTATTTTTAATCGAATTCACACTGATTGGTAAGGTTGTTTTAACTATTGGAGAAATTTTTGGTGATTTTTTCTATCTGTGTTGGAATTATGAGCCTAGATGTTATAAGAAGTTGGAACATGATAAATTAAATATTGGAAAGACTTATGGAATTTTGTTGAATGAATTTGGATCATCGAGTGATTGTTGTACCTTGTACGGAGATGAGAATGGAAAGGGGTTGTGAGAAGATATTTCAATATTGAGCATGATTCATATATAAGTACAATGGTGGATGTTTTTTCAATTGTTAAAGTGAATGAATGATCATATTAATTGAGTAGATATATTCACTCTTCAACAAATTTCACCCCAAGAAACCATGTCATCGTGATGTCTACTCATGCAGATGATGATATTTAAAAGACAGCAGATTATACTCATAATGACCCTTTACAGAAACATTCATTGGAAATAATCACAGTAACAGATAAATCTAATCCAGTGTCTAGAATTCAAATAGATGTGGAATAAGAGATATCACTAGAAAAACATATATAGAACTCAAATAAAAAGGAATAGATAATCTGGTCCTTTCCTCGCCACATCCATGGAAGAATAATGGTACTACATCGATGCATATCACTTCACAATACAAAGGAAAGAAGGTTTTTGTTGATGTAGAAGGTTTTCAAATGATACGTCATCAGAAAAAAAACTACTCTAGTGACATTTCATTATGTGGTCCGGATTGTGATGGGTTAAGATTGTAAACATATAAATTGTAATATTCCTTCCAACTATATGAATATTATGAAGATGGGTTATTAGGGATTTTGTAAGGAAACATATGAGGACATCATTTGTTCATGATATAATAAAATGAATGTCACCTATCTTGGTGACCATGATAGGTAATGACACATTTAAGTCTTTAATAAATAATTGGTTGATAGGATTTTTCTATAGTTAGTGGTCAACATGTCCATAATGGATCAAGATGTATTTATATTTAGTGAATATCTTATAGTTCAGAGTCTTCTTATAGTAAACTTTGATGATACGTTATCCTCTAATTCAGTGAAAATATTTTGTGAAATGACATCAAAAGTTTAGTCTCTTGGAGAAATCCTCTAAGTCAACATATGATGAGGATCCAGATCAACTATAAATGGATAACGGAGAGGCCGACACCCTATGCGAAGAGGCATATAACAGTGGAATATGGGAACTAAGGGAACACTATAAAAATGAATTAGTTATTTATTTTTTGATTTTGATGTTTTTAATTTACCTTTATTTATGATTAAATTTTTAAATTTTCATTTAATAAATTTATTTTCAATGGATTTGTTCACCAAACCAATGGTTGGGAGTTTTTAATACATAATGTCATTTTTTACTATTTTTTTATTGAACTTGTTTTTATTATTTATCATACATTATCATTGTTTATGGATCAATAAACTCAATAATGATAAAAAAAATATATAAATATTAAATATTCATTATATAAATATATAGAAATCTACAAATCAAATAAATTGGAAAATGAATTACACTTTTCTGGTAGATAATTACTAGTATGTATGCATGGATGTTGACTTTTACTTTTTATTTGATGGAATAATATTAAGGAAAATAATAAATAAACATTAAATTATAATTTTATCTAATATATTTTTTATATATTCATTAAATACACTCCAAATACTATCTATAAAATTAAAAAATGGTAACAAAATCTCATCTCTTCATGGATGAGGTTTTCCCAATGAACGAACAAGTGAAGTTAGCGCTTTTAATAAGTGCGGTGGAGGATAATGTTTGCCCCATAAAAATAAAAATAAATATTTATTATATCATAGATACATAATTCAGTTTCATATAATTGATATTTTGGAATTAGAGTAGGTATATGATGAATTAAAATTCAAAATGCTCGGTTGAGATTTATACCTCTTCGTAGAGAATACATCATTGGATTACACATTAAGACTTATAATGATCAAATTTTTAACGAAAATAAGATCTAGGATATGGTTATGGATGATTTCAAGGTATTTTCCATTATAATTTCCATGATATAGGGTTGTATATCAGAAATGAAAAGAGGTTAATAAGTTCTATCTAATAAGTGATGACCATAGAACTTTGGGAATTTTTTAATGTATTATATTTATATAAATTAGTTTTGAATGGAAAATAAACATAAATTCATATAATTAAAATATAATACGACAATGAGTATAAATAACCCCAAATAATAAATTTAAGACTTGTTTGTGTAATGTTTTACCCAGTGTCTCCATATTTAATCTCTCATCAACCATTCTAGCAATTACTATGATATAAATATTTTTCATTCATTCGGAGTTAATAAATCTACCATAGAAAGAAAAATTAACCATTTAATGGTCCATAGATGATATAGTATCCTATATCCCATTCAACAGGACTAAAATAGTTTTTGTAATAAATTAAAATAAAATAACTTTTTACATATGACATCATTGTTTTTAGAAATATTCTTTTGATTTGAATTTGAAAAAATCATCACAATAAAATAATTGTAATCTAAAAATTTAAAATCTCTATATATTGATAAATTTTCCATAACTATTCCTGGATCACAATAATTCAACAAAAATATATTATTTTTAATTTTTTAAATTTAATTTGTTATATTTTTAGATTTATCGAAAAAAATATTCTGTTAGTGTTGGGTAAGCATTTATGATAACTATTTAATCACTAAACAAAAATAATAAATTACCATGAGGTAAAATAATTTCTCAACTATTAACTAAAAATTTAAAACCTAATTGACCATTTATTATACATTTCTAAAAAAATGATATATTAATTTCAAGAGAGTGGTATTTTTCAGTTATGATTTTCATAAAATAATAAAAAGTCAATAATCAATGAAAAAATCAACCAAGTGGACATGTATTTAGTTATTTGAAGGAAATTACAGAAATAAAATCCACTATTAGGTTAATGGAATTCCTTATAGAGTTATTAAAATTTTATCACAATGTTTTGACCACATTTTACCCACATTATCATTACTAATGTGAAAACTATTAACTATGGTCAGAATTTATTATTCCCAAAATTAAAGAGACCTATTTAAAAATTAAATTCTACAAAATAAAAAATTTTAAAAATTTTTATCATGAAATAATTTCTATAATTATAAGAGATAAATTTTCATAATGTTCCTATAAAAATGATGAATACACAGTTTTAGTAATGTATATATATTTTTTAAAATATATTCATCAACAACCCATGCGATTCAAAAATAGATTAATTCTAAACCCATTTATTGAATATAATTTATATAAATTTCATTAAAAGAATTCTTGTAATAGGCTTTGTTTAATAAATTATGGGAAAAACACCATTCTAACAAAAAACTATAAATTTTTGATGAACAACTCTTTTATTTGAAAAAAAAATCTTTTTATTCTCATTTCCAATCAATTGATAACCAATGAATTTATTTTATACAAGTATAAACCATAATTTTTTCAATATATATTTATTCCAATTCATAAAAAAATCCAATGGATATAGGTTAAAAATAACATTAAATAATAAAATGACTATAGGATAAGGTATTTTTTTTAAATATTGGTTTTGTGTAGAGATATCTATAAAAAATATAATTTTGTATGGAGAACATATTCAGAATTCGTTTTGTTACATAATGTTTGATATTATACGTTTTTACATTAGTATTTGATATTTGGTAGAAAAATGGGATACTAATGGGATGTTCATGGTTTTCAACCTGGCATTAAAACCAACTCAGTGCCTTCTACATTATTTTATGACTATATCAACACCTAGATAGAGTATTGGACCATGGCATTAGATATAGTGTTTCCAACCAATACATAGTCAATTAATATTTTAAAATAAGTATTATTGTTTCTATTTTAAACAAGATTAACCATAGTGTATTATAATTGTTATTTGAGAGGGATTCTTTTGTGTTTTATGAGGATTCCATTCAATTTAGTTTTAATTTTGAAATATTATGATGAGGATGATTATTTAAATGGATGAAAACATGGTTTTGAATTATCATAATGGTGTTTCTACAATTATTGAATAAATATATGTTTTATAAAACCTAAAACACATTTGATAAGGATTTATAATGTTATTATTTTTAAAATTATTGTGAGAATAGTTTGTTGATATTGTTTTTTGTATTTCTTTCAAAAGGGATGATAAAATATTTAACATATTCCATTTTCTTTTTTGAGATTATTTTTATTGGTTTTCTTAAATATTTATATTATTATACATTTATTTAATCACTTTAATTAACGTACTTAATGGTATTAGAAAATTAAAATCATGATGTATTTATAACAAATCATTCTTGCATGGAAAATGTTTTTCCTTCTAGATATCGAGCAAATGAAAACACTATGTATTGTGGTAAATAACTTATCTCCAAAAAAATTTCTTGTTATCCATTGTTAATGACTATCCTATGTGATTTTACAATGTCTATAGATGATCAGTGTAGTTTATAAATATTTGAAACCTCTAAAACACTCATTAGATAAAATTTATTCTGACCTATTTAATGGATCGAGTAAAGGATGGGGGAGGACAATTGTTACCCATAAGTTATAATGTATCATGTTTTGAAAATTATTTTAGACCATGATTATTCAATTTTTTTGTAATGAGAGTTTTAATATATAATGGGAAATTATTTTTAAAAATCACCATTTTCTTTATTAGAGGGTGAATGTGTATATCACACATTTCAACCAATTGATCATGTTTTCTATATAGTTGATGATGAAGGAATACCTAGAGATTAATATCATTTATATGGGTCTTTATTTACCTATTAGAAAAATAATTACTATATATAATAATTTATTTTCTGATAATGATTTGTACAAAATAATTATGTTGTAGTTGGTTTGTATTGTAATTCCAAATAGTGGTTGTGACCATATTTCTATTAGTTTTAGTTGTGGTTCCAGATATTCTATAATTACAAAATTTTGTATTCTATGTGGTGAAGTCATATGGGTTTGGGGGGTTTCTATTTCATTTCCTCTAGTGAGGAAGTTTCCTATCAGGGTGCTTCCATTTGAAAATCATTATTGCTTTAAGAGTTCTTATTTTTAAAGAAGTGTAATAAAATCAATATATATGGGTGTTTGGTCTATCATTAGAATTGATTAATATTCATAAATCAAAAAATAATAATATTTTTTTATACTTTAGGATCCAATGGAATTCCGATTATATTTTTTTGGGACCTCCTCCAATATATCATTTCCCATTGACAATTTCTAGTTCCAATATATGTGTTTTTATTTTTGATACTTTATTCATTATGAAATTTTCATGATATATTGGTTTTATTAAATAAATTATTCTAGGGTAGTTGGTTTAGTGTTCTATTTGGGATTCCCATTTTTGAATGTTAAGTGGTGTATTGGTGTATATTATAGGAAATAAATTCTTGTTCAACCGAACATGGAAATTTATATACTTTTCATTTTTAAATCACTATTAATGATGTCAACCATTATATAATTCCCTATATTTGTATTAATGTAATTTATAAGATTTTGTTATTGGGTGTGATGTGGTTTATTTCTTATTAATATCTTATTTAACCAAGACAGTTATAGGTTTTTATCTTGTTTCTTGATCTTTGTGTCATTATATTGGACATTTTTGGATTCATAGAGAAATATTTTATATAGGGAAATGAATTTTAAATCCCGATCCTTATAATTTTTCACTATTTCATTAATTTTTAATCATTATGTTTTACCTAATTTTTTTTGTCTTATGATTATTATTATTTCTATATTTTAATAAATTATTTAAGTCGCATCATTAGTTTACTATAAGTTATAATTTTATTAATTCCATGTAGAGGGGTCATCAATTTTTTTCAGATCCACTATTATGGGTTTTCACTCTATGTGTACAAACCATGTAAAATATCTATGAATGTACAGTTAAGCAATAATGATTATAACAATACTTTTTGAACATTGAGAAAACTATAAAACATTCAAAAAAAATTCATTGTGAAATTTCTATGATATATTTCTCAAAATAAAGAATCACCACCCCTATCTTCTTAATTTTTACCTTTTTTATGAAAATGGATCATTATCTATTAATCTTCTCACATTTATCTATGATTTGGGGAATTTTATCATTGATTTTTGTGATGTTCCATTAATTTTTCTCCCAATACCCCCTTTCATCACTATTCCATGATTATTAAATGTAGTTCTTTTTATATGTTGTGGTTTTGGATGAATCCTAGTTGGGATGTTTTTCTAATATATTTTTTTAGTTCTTATTGTATAAGTAATAATCCATATACAATTATCTCATTATTTTTAATGTATTATCATTATGATTTTTTCACCTAGGTATTTGTTTAATCATTTTATATTTTTACATAATATATTATTGATTATTGATATTTTATTACAAACAATTTTTTAAATTAATCTTTATTTTGTACATATATAAAAAGATAATAAAATTTATAAATCAAATGGTGTATATAATTGGGTTTTTGGAATTTATAATCATTTCACGTGGAATTTTTATTAGATTCATGGAATTATTGTCTTTTAATTTTCATTCAATATATCATAATTTTTATTCTGATTTAATTCATATAATATTTATAGATTATAGAGTTCATATAATTTATTAAAGGTATTTTTTCTTATGTATTTATCTTTAATTTAAGATAAAGGTTTTTATATGGGGTTTCATGATATTATTAAATAATTTTACATTGTTTTTTTATTTCAAAAAAAATCTATTGGATATTAATATTTACATTTCAAAAGGATTAAATACTAACTCATTTAGCTAATGAAAATGATATTTCAATGTGATTTTGATTTTTATATGGAAATTCATATTAAATTTTGATAACATATATTTAATTCAAAAATTAATGGATTTTATTTCAATATTGAATGCTGGTTTACATCATAAACTCTTGAAAACCCCTCATAAACATCCATACATTTATAATGGAATAATATTAATAAATGTCTGTGTTCATTTTTATAATTTATATTAGTTTTAATGTAGGATTTACTAAGGGTTATGGGGATATGGTTCATTGTGGTTTGAAATGGGAAACATTTTGCTCAAATTCTATTACGTATGTGTTCACGATATGTCCCACATCCTTTATTACACTCTATTGATAATATAATGGGGAACATCAGAGTCACAATGTGAAATTTAGAGATGTATTCTAATCATTTACCAATGAGATCAACTATTATCTTGTATACTTTGACCCATATTAAGTGGAGGAGTGACCCTAGTGTGGTTAGTTTTGGGTAATAATATGTCTAATTAACTATTAACATTATTGATTAAATTACAGAAAATTCCAAATGATTGTATCTTACATTGTACCATTAAATTTTTATGAGATATATATGACTAAATACTCTTTTCCAAGACATCAATATTTTTTTCTTGATGATTCTTCTAGTTAATAATTTTTTTTCCAGTTCAATATATATATATATATGTAATTTATTAATACCCAATTTATTTTCATTTTAATAATATCCCACCTTTAGTATCATTTTATTGGTACATACCTATAACTATGAATTATTTTTATCTAGATGAATTTTTACCTATTACCATGAAAAAAATTTCTTCTTCATAATAAATGATGATTTTTGATTCATTCGAATAGATTCTCATTCATTGTATATTTCAAAATAGTGTTTTAATGGGAAATTTTAATGATTTAATTTAATGATGGGTAAAAATGATAATATATTCATTTAAATTCATTATTTATTTGGATTCATAAATTTTATTTTGTATAGTGAATATTGATGAATTATTTTCCAAAATCTATAGAAATCATGTTATTGGATATATAATTTCAAACAACTGTTTATATTGTATATTTATAAATGAAAACAATGTATTTTTTATTAAATAATATAAGATTATTTATGGGTATACCCTCCTTATACCAGTAGGTGTCCGAAGATTGACTTTCATAATTTCATGATCTTGTTCTGATAATAGATCACTCATGGAGTGGGCATGTTGCAGAAGGATAATGATCTTATAGTCTTGAGAAAATTATACCTAGTATTTGCGGTTTTTCTTTTTTGTCATATACGAATTTTTATTTTCTTGATTAGTTATATTCTAGATTATATAAATTGATTTATATTTATTGATATGTATATTTATATTAGTATGGTATTTATTTCACAGACATCTATTTAAAACATCTTATTAATATTAAATATAGAAAGACAATGTATGGGTTCACCATGAAATATTTGTGTTACAATTACACTACATGTTAAATATTTGTATTTATCTTGTTTAAATAATTAGAATTCTATTTATATTGATTCCTTGAAACTTGTATCTAGCCCATGGGGATATATAACACCCATTGGGCCTCACAATTGGCTATAGTAGGTTCCATGATAAGTGGTTCTCCAAACATGATATTGACATGATTAGTATATATTCATCAACAAATATTTTGGATATTAAGTCCTATAATGTGGATAATATTGATAATAGATATTATATACATAATCGTGGTTGTTACATATTGTCTTCAACTCATTCCATGTATTTATATATAGTATTAATGATAATGATTGACATAGATTGAATTGTAGCGAAGGTTGAGGAACACCTCATTAGGTTAGAATATTTTTATGTATAATAATGTCGAAACCATATTATAACGGCCTAAATATTGAAGTAGGGGTTATAAACATGATAATATACAGATATTTTGAGTTTTATAAATGTTCTTTTACATTGGGAAAATGAAAATAGGCTCTAGTATAGTGAATTTTATGATCTCAAACACCACTATCTAACGAAAAATAATAAATAACACATATTAGTTTTCCTGATTTTTAGATGAGTATTGATAGAAATTATGGATTATTATTTACATATATTGAAATATATATTTACTTATCCTAGGTATGGTTATTATTTAATTCCTTTCTCTTAAAAATCATTGTATTTAACATTGGGCCATATAATCCATGTACTACATCATTATTAAAGGAAATTGTTTTGTAAAATAAAATTAATGAATATGTTTTCATGAAATTATAATGTGTATTGTATCTATAGATTAAATTTAATAACACTATATCATGTTTTATAGAGTATATCACCGTTGAGGTTCATGATAAATGTAATTTAAAATTATAAATATTATGATTATAAGGACAATAAAGATTTTAATCTCAGGGTTCTCAGTGTCGAGGTGCAAGATGTATGATAACCACATTCTGATTATGTGGGTCCCGAACATTATGGAATAATAGTAATACATTTTAAATATTATTTATTATTTTAATATTTGAAAATATATTATATAATTATTTTTTTTTTGAAATTGAGGTATTTAACATCCTATAACACTTAATAACATTATATTAAATGGGAAATTTATTAATTATTAAAAATATAAAATTATTAATAGAAGAATTGTGGACCTCTAATGAAAATAAGATATATATGTCAATTATAAATATTTTATAGAAATATAATTCATGAAACAAAGTTATAGTTCTTCTGAAAAATAATTTTTCATTAGGATTTAATTATGAAATCTAGAGTGGAATTAAAAACACTATTAATGATTATGTTTTTGAAATTTTATTTATTTATATTTTTATTTTCCAATATAGAAATGATGATATTCTAATTCTTGGGGAAATTTGTTGAGATAAATGTTGGGGGAGTAAAATATGGACTTAAAGTATTCCTTTCCTAAAAAAATATAAACATAATTGTGCATAGTGAATCCTCCAACACATTGAAACTTCATCAATGTATTCCTCTAAGAATATCCCATTATGGTATAGAAATTAATATAATCATGATCAAGAATTTATTTTGGGCCATAGTTTACTGTTAGTCGTTATCAACATAGAAATTATATAATTTTGTTATATAGTGAATTTATTATCAAAATTTCATTAATATAAAATAATTGTTTAAAAATACATTTTTCTATAATCCTAAAAACATATATTTTTAGTGGAGGTAACTAATCCATTAATATTATCACATTTCATTTATCTAATAGATTGAAAAAAATGATTTTTCTAAGGAGAAAGTTAATAAATTTTAACATAAAATACAATAATCATACAATTTTATGATTTCATCGAACCAAGAATCATAATTTTTTGGATTATACGTTTTGAAAAGTTAACATATATAGAAAATAGTTCAAAAAATAAAATTATAACAAGACATACAAGACACCGGATTGGATGGTATATGTAAATTATTTGTTATGATCTATATTTGGATTACTATGTTCATTGTTTTTCCATTATCATATTGGTCTTAGTTGTTAGAAATTAGCATCATCATTTTCAGTCAACGAATTTTCTCAATGACATAGATAATTCCCATGTTACACACTGAGAAGAAATTGAATTATTAATGGTACATCTGGATTATGTCTATATATTTCAATAATATAATGAAAACTCTTCATTTCCCTTATTAGATTGATTCTTTAGGGCCCACTCTTCCCCAAGTAAGGAATATAATAGACCGTAAGAGTTAATTCCCATTATTATATTTTTTAAAAAATTTGTGAAATATATGAAATTAAATATATAGTCATTTATAATATCAATAAAATGATCATTCATGTTACTGTATCATTCTCTTATTTTTTTGTTTGGTAGATATAATTTTTTATCACTTTTAATAAAAATTCTCAAGAAATTTTTTAGTATAATTATATGGGTTCACAATCCGTATCCCATTTTGATGGGTTTTTTTGAGGTATTTTATGTATTTTCCCTCCCAACAATAGTTCTTTAATGATCCAGTAAAAATAATGTGGAATTATTATAGTTAAAAAGTAATGTAATAGTTTAAAATTATTTTTATTTTACATTATCATTTTAGATTATAGTTACATTATTTCAACCAATTTGATTTTTTCTTTAATCTAGGTTACATTAAGTTAGGTTATCAAATACATCTCAACCTAATCAATAAATATAACCAAAGAATAAATCCATAATAGTAGTTCATCATGATTAAATTATAATAAAAACTGTATCCAAAATATGATTCAATATAGGTGTGTCTTCAAAGAAAAATTACTTATGCATCAGAACGATGATCATATAAAAGCTACACTAACCATTTTTAAGGTAATTCATCCTTGGTGTATCTGTGCCATAGAGTCATACCTATTAAAATATCCAAAATGAGATTTATGAATAGGAGAAAAATGTACTAAATAATTTAAAAATGTTTATTGATAAATATAATATATAGAATTATTTCAAGTTTCTTCACTACAGTTCTTTTTTAATACACCAAATGTAACTTATCAATGATTAAAAATCACCTAAAATTTCTAAATAAAAACCAATTCCTTCATTGACAAAAACTATGCATATCTTTTATAAAAATATCATTATTTTAAATAATTTCCATAATTTAGACATTAAAAAGAACCATAATAAGAAACAACATTGTTAAAATTTTGGATTACTATCATTTACAATGTATTACCAAAATATATTATTTTATAGAACATGTGTCCTTGTGTCCAAAATAAAACTCCTCTAGGAACACTTCTAGACATCTATGATGTTAAATATATCTTCATAAATTTTGTAATGGATACGTAATAATTTCTATTGATATAATTTTCTATAAGAAAAAAATTATCAACTTGAATTTTTAATTTAGATCATAATTAATATACAATACATGAACTTGAATAAATATATTATTAAATTGATAATGTAAAATATTATTCTGGAATAATTCATTACGGAAGGGTATATCATCTCAAAATAATAACTTATACGATGGAAGAGGAGTGAAAAAAACAATATTATAAACATGTTTCCATTAAAATAAAAAGGAATATAAAAATAACTTGGAGATAATATGAAATAATTGTATTCCTAACATTTTAAATAATGATATCCAAATGAACACAATTAACCATATTATTAGATTATATAACTAAAACAAGTTCATGATCAATAGTTTGAGTATATAATATCATTCTATGTTCATGTTAGTTCCTGTGAATCAAATTAATTTTAATCATATACATTACTAATCTTACTAATGTTGCCAACTATTATTATTTTCATTAGAATTCTTGTGAATGTCACTAATCCTTATTATTTTAAAATTCATAATCGTTACTAAATCTTGTATAAAAACATAATCAAATAATTATAAGGTGATATAATACCCCTCTCTTTATCATCCACACTTATGTAGACCATAATACATCAACCATTGAACATATCCTGAAATCCCATTGGAAAATTGTATTCATTCTCTATATCATAAAAACCCTTTGAAAGAAAATAGGGTTTCACAACACCTCTAGAGGGTAAAACCAAAATTTTACTTAATAATATTAGCAATTTATACCCAAAATTAATTTAATAATAAAGAGTATTTTATATTCTCATTTATAAAATCTATCTTAAAAAATAATAAATAAATAAATAAATCCATATAATATTAATGGGAAAATGGTGTTGAAATTGTATGCTATTTTTTAAAGAATTAATTCATCACAAGATTAAAATTAGAAGATAAAATTTCATTGATAGGTTATCTTATAGAAGGATAAGTGAAAACACATTAAAAAATTTAACATTAAAAATAATAATAAAGAATATATCTTTGAAAAGCCATAATGGCTATCCAAAAGTATTGTAGGGTGGAAGATAAAAAATTTTATCATGAATTATGGGACCCCCATTTGAAAATTTAGAAATAGCATTATTTCAAACCAACAACATAAAATTAATAAAAAAAATTCATTTGAGAATTATGATTAGAAAAATATAAATGTTTAATTTGATAAAATATAATTAGGAAATAAATCATAAAAAACACAATTGGTCGGAAGAAGAATTATGGGTGTGGGAAAAAAATAAATTAAAAAATATTTGAAATATTTTTAACATTATAAAATTTTAAAATAACATATTTTCTATTGAATATGTCTTAAATGATAGATACTACTTCCATAAAAATGTTTATGTAATCAAATCCTGACAGCAACATCTGATTGAGTAGATCAATATTGAATGGTAATAGTATTAGAAGATTGGCTATGATCCAATGGAAAATATTCATTTCCTAAAAATCGATTAAATACTTGGTAAATTTGGAATAAAAATACCAAGTGATGTATTACATTAAATAGAAAATTGATATTAATTAAATATTAATGTATGCTGGAAATAAATAAAATGGTGTAGTATTTAAAACATTTAAAGTAAAATATGGTGTATAACATTAAAATATCTGAGGGTGGTATTATTTCAGGAAAATGACTCCTTAAATATATCAATGTAGAGTAGAATAGAATTTATCCATATATAAAAAATACATAACTATTTAAATATAATATTTATGAACCATATTCATTATAAATTTTTTTATAAATTTTCATTATAATCATTAAATACATTTTTAATAGTTAATTGTTTTCTAATTATCCCTCAAAGGTTGTAAACTATTTTGATGGGTTGTAGTTGTTTCTTTAGAGGAATGTTTGTGTTCAATATTTATCCCAATTTCATCATTAATACTTTATTAATGGTACTATAATTGGTTAATTATAAAAATTAATCATTTGTAAATTTTAATTCACATGCACATTTTTATTTTTAAATGAATATAAAATTGAAAAGTAATTTTGGATAGTAAATTTTTACATATGAATGAGGTTTTTCATAATTAAAGACCTAAATATATATATATATATATATATCTTTTAGAAAATATTAATAATTTAATTTTTTATAACATATAAAACCTGAAATAAAATTTTCATTACCATCCATGATATAATTTCAAGACATTGTTTATAAAAGTGTTCATACAGACCCAAGCATGTACATAACATGATTATGGAGAATTTCAAGGAGATTTTTTTCTAATATAATTACATCGGGATTATAATGATAACATTTAGTGTTTGTTATTCTTATTTATAATAATTATAATATAATTAAAAGATGAATTAGTTGTTATTAAAATAGTACATATTATGAATTTAGGATTTTCTCCTTAGTACAAATTTTTTAAATAAATGAATTAATACAAAACATATCATAATAATTTATTTAATAGGAGATATATTATACAATAAAATAGAATTAATGATGTCAAAAGAATAATATAACCATTTTAAATCCATTTGGGGAAACATCAATGATCTGTGTTCATATAAAAATGAAATTTATTTTTTATAGATTTGGAATCACACAAGTATGCATAAACATTGATTTTATATTTATTAATGGAACTAATATATGAATAGATAATGATTATAACCTCAATATAATAACATTAATTTATATATATAATTATATTATTTTTATATTATTTTATTTTGAAAAAAATTTTATTATGACTGTTAGGAAGAAAATATTTCTAATCAATAATACTCATGTTATATAATTTATTTTTCCTTAGAATATTCCATAGAAATAAAATACTTATTCAAAATAATGATGACCATGGTATTTATAAAAATACATATAGTATTAATAGCTTAAATTTTGTAGTTTTTCAAGAATTACATTCATTTGTTATGTTATTCATGAAGTGGTTTATGTGTTACCCTTTATCATATTAATAACTACATTTTCAATAATCTAATGTTACTATTAAAATATCAATGGTTCATAGAATAGTGAATTTTGGAGGGTTATTATGTGTGTGTGTGTGTGTGTCTAGATACACTACATACATGCATTTTTTGAGACAATATATAATATTTTATGTGGTTTTATTTCAACCTTTTCCCTTTTACAGTAATTTAAATATAAATTGGGAATAAAATATTCACCTTTATAAATAGATTAATTGTAAAAATTATCACTAGATACTTGAACAAATTTAAAATTTTGTATTCAATGTTTTTATATAATGGTTTTTGAAATTAAAATATTAATGATATTGAATAATAATTTTAAAGAAAATGCTCATGAAATTTAAAAAATATTTTTTAGAAGACTACATTACTATATAAAAAAATACATGAAAAAGATAAGATGGCCAAAGATAATAAATTTTATGACATAAATTGGTTTATAAAAATACCGAATAAATGTATGTTTCACTCGATGAATTATAAAATGATATTTCACCGTAAAATTAATTAATTTGCCCAAAAGACTAAAAATAAATATTTAATATTAATGATACATTTTAATTTTTATCTAAAATTAATAATCATATTATTTATAAATTAGAATAAGATAAATAAAATAAAAATATTTTCATTTAATAAATATTTTATTATATTTTTTTGATATCTCATATGGTCCCATTACATAATGATGGTATGAAAAAGATTATAATATTCTTATAAATTGAACGATTAAAAAAACCCCTAAAAACTAAAAAAAATAATCATCATATTATGAAGTATTAAATAAACGTAATTGTGTTATTTTTGACTAATTTAGACAATAAAATGTATAATTTTATGTTTAATATAAATAAAAAATTCAGTGAAAAGCTGATTAAATGAGAAAAAATATATTAAAAATTCATTATTTGGAATATTAAATAAAATTAATTTTAAGTAATATTAAATATTAATTTATATATGAATATATTTTTTGTGATCAATTGAATCTATTAGAATATAATATCTATACATAATAAAAGTATTTCTAGAATGAAAAATAAGTATTAATTTTTTACTAAATTGGATATCAAAATGATATTATATTTTTATATAATTTTTTTATTTTACTATTTTATTGATATTAAAAAATTTATTTTATTTTTATAGACATAAAATACCATATAATAATGATAATATTAATATTTATGAGTAACATAGAAATATATATATTATTTTAAAATTATATTCTGAGTTATATCATTTTCTATTTACTACCTTAAAATAGAAATTATGAGTATAAAAAATTTATATATAAATAAGAGATCAATATGAAACCATAATATTTTTTACAACTATATTTGAAATGGATATATTTCATTCTGATATATATATATACTTACTGTATGATTTATATTTTACACTCTCACATCACATTGCATACATCTAATTTCGTATGATAAATTATTAATTGTTGTTTCTCAATCATCGTGATCTTATTCATTATAGAATTTTATTTCCCATTTGTGTTCCTTAAGGATAAATATGATCATAGAGATGTTCTACACCTATTGTTTTTATGATGGTATATATATTTCCCCATAATGATAAATGCAAATTTAATTAATGCATTTTACACGAGGAATAATAATTCATATTGTGAAGAACATTATTTTATGTGATTTTAATATAATGTTTATCCTATGAATAAATAAAATGTCATTTTATATAATTAATACCTTGTATTATTTATTTCATATTCATTTTATATTCATATAATAAAAGCAATAATATTTAATAATTATAAACAAATGGTTTATAAAAAACAATTATTCACAAAAACATGTTGTATCACATTATATACATGACCAATGTAATTTATTCTTATCATTATCGGAAATGTGTCATGTGGTCTCTCCACCATTGGTGATTATTTTCATTAAATATTTTTTTTAACAAAATTGAATTGTTGAGTTAGGATGCACAATGTTATAATTCCATATGGGTCCTTGTAAGTTTTCTGATTTACTCATATTCTATTGGTCAGGGCCTTAATTTTGACCCATTATCCATTATACACTTAGGCTCATTGAGGAAAGGGTATATAAATTTATTAACATGATGTAATTTACCTATTAGTGGGATAAATAGTGTCTTCCTCAATGATATTACTGATTAGCTGGGATGGAAGACATACTGTTTGGCCATGTGAGGCCTCAGCGAAGTCCTTGAGAATTTAGGTTAGTGAGACAATAGAGAATGTAACTCTCACAATGCCCACCCAACCTTTTCGTAGTTATCTTAAGAGTGGACCATGGAGAGGAATGTGTATGGGTTAGTTTTTTGGGTCTTTCTATATTTATTTTTAAAGAGGAGGGGCATGAGTCCAACGCCACTGTGATATGTGTTGAAAAGAGAGATGTGTTGGGTCTTAGGGACACATATGATGTGTCTAGAATATTAATAGACCTAGGGAAGCATACTTTTCTACCCAATGTTTTTTATCCAAGTGAACATGTGTTCTTTGGTATGTTTAGTGATGATGGGATTATGTATTCATCCATCCCATTTTTTCTCTTTTATATATTTGTTGATATATTATAGGATAAAATGGAATTTTAATGACAAAGAAATAATATATTTGGATTGGTATTGTTTTTATGAGGATGATAAGTACCATATTGGAGGATTAATTAGTCATGTGAAATCCCTTTATTGGCGGTTGTGTCCTCGAGTGAGAATACACTCAATGGGGATGTCCTAGAATTTTTGGACATTTAAGTGGCTATGAAAACTCTTTTGCAGAGGTTTTTGTTATGTGTGGGATTATTTAATAGCTATGACGCACACTAATGTTGTGTTAAATTATAATTATTCTATATACTATGGAGATATGTGCCTATTATTTTGTATTACATGATATCATGATGTGTTGAGAGACAACCCAAGATGAGGTAAAGTAGGTTTGGTTGGTCAATGACCTAGAGATGAGAATTGATGGATGCTTATTTAATAATATATTTTCTATACATCATTAACTATTTTTCATCTATTTTTTTGTAATATCACATCACTATGTTTTTTGTTATGTTCAAAAACATATTTTTTGTGTGGTGCTGAGTTTCTATTCGAACCCTGCCCAATCATCCATCACACTAGGGAACCTGAAACGACTCTCAAAAGTTGTAGGAACCTATACGGTAAAGCCCAGCATTTTGAATGTTGATAATGAGAGTTTTCTCTCATTATGTTGAATTTGGTTATATCTTAGAGTAGTTATAGATACTCATGTCTTTAATAAATTGTTTATTTTATTTTTTATATGTGATAAGACTAGTTTGTGTTCATCCTTGTCTACCTTCACGACAATAATACATTCTATTATAGCATGTTAATTTTATATATTATTAGGTAATCACAAATATTAATGATGATAGGTTATTTATTTATTTTTCCTAATGTGAGTTTATATTATTTATTATGTACTACATTAGAGTCCTGCTAGATTTAGTCCAATTTAATACGGGTAGGGGAGCTTGATATCATGTGAGGATTAACATTGAGAACTATTACACTAGCCTCAAGACTGGGTGTTTTAAATATGGAATGATATGTGTTTTTCATTTTCATACTATTTAGGATATGGTATATTTATTACAAATAATGTGTTAGAGCTTCTTATCAAACCCAAATCATTGCATCTAAAATACCTTTTTTGATGATTTCCAGGTTACCGGAGCATATAATTGATTTTATTGGTTTATGGTTTTATGAACTCATGATTTTATCCTAACATCTATGATTGCGGATTTTAGAATTCCGATTTATGGATCATGGACTTTTTATGTTTTCTAATTGTAAATGTGATTAATATTGTATTTCTCTCTTAGCATGTAGTGGTGAGGTCCCTATCACACATCATTGTTTGGCCTATATGAACTAAAATGATGAGTTTCTTCTTGATTTTGATTTTTCTCGCTGAATATATGTTTTCAAATATTTAATGTCTTAGTTAAATCTCAAAACAATTATTACCATACATTTGCATTTACTAATTATACTTTGTTGGACCACACTATATCCAAAATTTCTACTTATGGATGGTCATGTGGATCATTGGCATGATTCATCTCAATAGTGATCCCAGTGAACAAACATCGAGTTAGTGTATGGAGGGACCCATAATAGGTTATTATTTGAATTTTATTTCCTAGTTTTGAAATCATATTGGGATTGTGAATAACTATTTTTAGTTACATAATGTTTATGTGAAAACTTAATAATTGTTTCCCAATATAAAATGGAATGACATTCAATGTAAATTAACCATATGACAATGTTAATCATGAGATGAATCATTTTAGAGTAGTGAAATTGTGTAGGAATATAATCCTATATGAGATTTTGATTTTTGATGGGGGTCCTGTTTGTGGATTCATGTTGATGATGAGTTCCCATGTTGGTTAATGACAGTGTGTGGGACACTAGTTGTGGCTATTAGGGACCCAATAGTGTGTTTGATCATATGAGTTATTGTAGATTTTTGAGATTTAAACATATAATGTTTATAAAAAATTTACATAAATTATTTATAACCTATGAATTACCTCATATATACTATTGTTTGTTATATTTCATTACAGTATATCCTCGGTTTCTAGTGATTCATGTAACTTGAATGATTATTGGTGATATATACGAATGTATGGTGAGAAAGAGGGTGTAATAAATTGGGGATGTTAAAAAAAATTAAGATCATGGATATATATTCATGATTAAATTGGTTCATGTAAAATGTCCTTAACATGTGTTTTAGTCATGGTAATTCCTTGGGAATATTGGTACAATATTAATAGGCCTTGGAGGATTGATTGGTTTGGATATGATTTTACACATGTATGAATTATCAAAGGGTTGTAGATATGTATGATGATCATTAGGGAAGTTTTATACCATATAGAACATTGAGATCTAGTAAATATTATCTAATAATGAATTTGATTGTAGGAATGGAGTAGATCGTAGCCCTTTTGTGATAGTATACACAACTAACCACATTTTTAGAGTATTCAAGGATGATTTCGGCATTGTAAAAACATCACGTGGAATGAAAAGATGTGATTAATTATGGATCATATGATGTTCCGGATTTTTATGATTAGTGTTGATGCTATCCTGGATTATGTGTGAACAACCTGTGTGTGAGAATGTTCAATGGTCGTGGTTTGTGACAATATTTTTGGTGAGACATGATTCATGGGTGCCAAATTTGAGATTTATGATTAGATGGTATGTGTTAATATTCTATATAAGTTCAAATGCTATTCATTAAACATGAATTGGATTAACCTATTTCTTATTGAAAAATGTATAACTGGGTGTCCATGTGTATGCTGACAGCTGATTCAAAATTATTGTTTACTTATTCACCCAATGTCATTTGTCTCTAGAGGAAAATTTTAGATCTCTTAATTTTTAATGTTGTTATACTGAATTTATTTATTGGTGGTAAGGTTTTAGGACATACATATGTGTGTCTTGGTTAAAGGTTATATATGATTTAGAACTTGTTGAGGAGTATGATGAAATATGGATGATGTGGATTTCACCCTTGTTTATGAAAGGATATAAAATTCCTTTATAATGGATAATTAGAATATTTATTTTATATAATTATCATAATTCGGTTGCAGGGGATAAATATTTATTTTCTGTTGATTGAGTTTTATAAGTGATTGGTTGTGTATAGTAATTACACTATGAGATGTATGGATATGTGGATAATGTTAATGGATTCTGACCCCCTATAATAAATAAAACACTAATGTATTCAAGATTATGTAATCAATCATAGAAGAATTCACCTTCTGTTAAAAGGGATTTGGTTGGTTGGGAATTATTGTTGGAATAATGTTTTGAATTTAGATATTGGTGATTAAAGGGAGCTAAATTTAGATGGAATCCCTAATAAATACCAAGTGTGATATGGTTTGTAATATTTCACTAATAACAAGAAAAATAATCATGACTTGGGTGGAATTGAATTTGTTCCCATTATTTTAATTTTAGAGAAACATTAGTTCTTTGGTTTTGGAATCAAAAAATGGACAATTATGGTTTGGTTAGGATCTCATCTATTAGGACATTTGGTGAGACAAATCATTTTCAAGAAAATGAAGCTAGAGGGGTCTGGGATTCTAACTATATTAATCTTGGGTAAATGAATATAGTAGTCCATAGTCAATATCATCTATGTCAATCTATACATTTGGTTCATCTCATGGATTTACATTGTTTTCTTTTTGATTATTTTTTCATTAAATAGAAGATGGATATTCATATAAAATAGTATTAAAACATGAAGTTTTTTAAGACAATTATTTTGATAGTTGTATAATGGATTTATGTGTGTTAAGACCAATACTACATCAGTATGGTCAATATTCAATTGATTGTGTTCTTTGATAGATTATTATGATGATATGGTGGACATCATGGGTCTAAATCGGTCATGATGAATCAAGTAAAATGGTTTGGAGAACTATGTTCTAATTAATGGATCAATTACGTGTGTTTTTAAGACTATGGATATATGATTTGGTTCTGGAGCCATATTTGAATTTTTTTTATTGTTGTATGAGGTGGATCAACTTCTGGTAATATGTGTTTCATGTTCTTTATATGCACACTATGGATTCTTATTTTAAAATAACATGAAGGATAAAATGATTTTATGTAGAATTTACAATAATAATAAGTCATTTTTATGTTTAGAAGATCAATGATACTTCTCAAGAATTATAATTTCCATGAATGGGTGGATGTAAAAAATAATCACATTTACATAGGTATATTCCAATTGAAATAGAATTGTTGTTTTTTTGTATGGTCAATATTAAGAACCCTAATTATGATCAATAATATAATTTCTTAACCAAAACATGAATATTTATTTTATATATGGTTTTATGTTGAAGAGTAAATATTGGTGATTGAGCAAGTCTCACGAACTTCTGGATATGTGTGAGTATTTTTCAGTGGTTTTCATTTAGGTAACATGGACTGTTGTTCGTAGTATAGAAGAATATATGAGGAAACATGGGCATGAATAGGTTTGTCTATAAATTGGTATTTGTATTGTTCTGTGTGAATGATTATTATATATTTTATAACAATCCATGTGAGAAATAGAGGAAATCATCTAAGGTAGATTGTACATCGGGAATGATGCATGGTTTGTGCATAATTGACCCCTTGAAATGTCAAATATTACTGAATAATGAAGTTCTTATTTCCACTGTTAGTGAATTTTTTTTAAACTATGAGGCCCAAACATAATAAATGGTTTTTAAATGGAAAATTATGATTAAATGGTTACTACATTATATAGAAAATAGTGAGGTTATGTATATGAATGAAATTAATTTTTCCGTCCCATTTTTTAAAATGTTATTCCCCTTCATCCATATTATCTATTTTTTGACACCGCCATCCAGATGAGAATATTTTCCATATATCAATATGCCTATATTTTGGTTAACTTTAGGTGTTTCAATTAGAAATTTTAGGTCAGTTTCCTTCTTTTATGTAATCATTTTATAATTACTCATCGATTATTCAATTTTTATTTGCCTATATTTTAAAATTAATTTAGTACTCCACTATGTCATTTGAAATCATCCATAGATTATAGTGCGTCCATTAAACCATTTAATAGGGCATCCCAAGATAATGTAATCATTATTCTCCACTCTTTATGTTTGAAAATGATTTTTTCAATAGTTTTGGGGGAAATTAAATGATATTTATCATGGTTTTTGTGATATTCGATATGTAATTAGAATTAGATGGGTTTTTAAGTGCTTTGAAATCCTCCCACATGTCATAGATTATTGTTCCATTATTGTGGTGTTACATGGAGATTAGAAGTGGGTATGATATAGGGTGTATCATATAATTTTGTTAACCTAGTATCATTGGATCATTCTAATTTTCCTTAATGAGGAATATTTATCACTAATACTATGTGGGATATTTTAAATTACAATTCTATTTATGCATTTTATTCTATGTAATTGGATATATGGTATCAATAGTGAATGTAATAAACTAGTTTTAAAAAAATATTTTAAATAAAATAGATTTTTTGGTTCTGATTAACAAAGTGAACAAGATAGATGTGTCTATTAAAATACCGTGAATTCCATGATCATGATATTTATGGTCTTAATATAGAATTCGAATTACTTATATCCCTATTTAAATTAATTGGAATTTTTTCGAATTGATCAATTATATGTTATGTTTATAGAAAAAAATTCCAATATAATTCAATGATGAGGTTAATAATGTGTTGGGATAAATGGACAAGGGGTAGACCAATTGAGACCTATGTGATTCCCTATATCATTTCCGTTACTAAGACAATGGTGTTATATCCCACCACTCATTGAGACATGGTTACTGGGGTAAGTGGTAAACGGAAGAAAGTTAGATGGGTGTAGAGTTTGGGACATCCATTAGTGATTTGGAAGGGGGATGGGATTGAGGCGATCACCATTATTATAGGATCTAATCTGAGAGAGGCAATTGGATTGATTAACCCTTATGATGTGGATGGTTCATGATAAGAACTTCAAGAACCCAATGCATGTAGTAGTGCTATTGACCCTAATGAGAGGGTGTGCTTGTGTAGGGACATTGATAATGATTTTAAGGTTTCAAGTAACCCAATATTATATTTTATATCTTTTGTTTTGGTATAAAACCATATAGAGGTGTATTGATTAATTGAAATGTATATTGGGGACTATTTTTCTTTAAATGGGAAGAGAACACCCATATAGAAGGTCGGTCATATTAACAAAATTAACCAAATTTATGAATGGTTTCTACCATATATAGGAAATATCACGTATGAGAAATCAATGATACATGTGGTCTTATGTCATACATAAGAAAACCAATATAGGGGTGGTTTATGATACTTATTCTATATACATGGGAGACCTGTGTAGATTATTACTGGTTTAATGTTAATTTAACCACATCCAGACACCCACATTCCATCTAATGATTGAATGGTTTCAGTTCATCTTGTACATGACATTGTTGGTGAGTTATTTGTTAATTTACATCTTGGAATTTATTTACTATTTCTATTTGCCTTTCTCAAATGCACATTTGTCAATATTTCATGTTATTTATGGAACAATGTTTATTTTTCCCAACTATGTTGTGTTCTAAAACCCTTATCTTGTTAGATTTTCACAATGGTACCCCGGTAAACATTTTCTAGTTGTAGGTATAGGTTGGGAAAATGACCAAATTTTAATTTCATATGAAATATCAAGAACTTATGAGATATTAAGGAGGAAAAATAGAGAGTACATGTAGAGACTCATTTCATTATTTTTTATTTCATTTATTTTGATTATCTGATTAACTTTGGTGGTGAATGTCTGTTCATACCGGCATGTCTCCAATCTGTTTTATTGCAACATTTTTATATTGATTATTAATTTATGTACATTGAATTATATGTTTTTGGGTTATTTCCATATTAATGTGTACTCTAATATGGTTTTGTAGTATATCTATAGTACAAAATTTGAACCCCATTGGTTGTCTATAACCTCTGGTTTATGCACAGTATATCGAAAGGTTATTTGGTGAATCAATCAATGCACAAGTTTTATTTCATTTTTTCCAGGATGTTATATCATAATAATATAAAGTTGACTGATGAATCTATAAATGAATTTAAATTTATAAAATATGAAGTATAAAATTGATAAAAATTATTTTTATTATAAGAATACTTCAATACAAAAAAAATTCATGAAATTGTATTTTCAGGAAGAAGTAATTTTATCATCATATTTATAATAATTCAAAACCTATTTATATTTAATTAAATTATATGAATAAAATGTAAATATCATTATAAAATTAACCTATATAAATAATTGGGATAATTTAATAAATTATTTATTGACCAAATAATTGCATGTTTATATTATTAAAGAATCTATTTCTAAAACAACTCAGTACCACTTCACAAGATCTACGTTTAATATATGAAATGGTGGAGGTCACCCGTTATGAATCAACTAGCACAGGTATAACAATGATTTGCATGCATTTAAACTTCAACCACATTCAATTTCATAGAATATTTATTAATTAATGTTCAATTTAATCATAATTTAATAAAACACTATTGATTATACATGATTTACAAAATTAGAAAAATATGAATCATAAAAATGATTATACTACATGGTACGATTGATTATCTTCTATGTATACACTTCATAATTTTTTTACTTAAATTTATAACTTCTTATTTTAAATTCTGTTATAGATGTCTGATACATTTTATTTATTCATAAAAAATGTATCTATATTTTTAATATTTTTGTGGCGCATGTGAATAATGTCATTTCACATGATTTTATTTAAATTAAAGATACATATTGAATTTTTTGGATATTAAATTCCACCACCTTAAACTAATTCTTCCACAAATATCCATTACCTATATGAAAATAATTATGGGTGTTTTGTCTCATCAGAACATCAGGTTCCCATATACCATCCTAAAAAATATAATATCATTATAGATAATTAACTAGGGGGTTGATCTTATTGGACAATACATTATCTCAAAGATCCATGATTAGCACTAACTGTACCCTGTATAATAGACCATCTTCCAATGGAATGTATTTCTAGTATTTTTTATGTGATGGATCTAGAAAGTACATCCTCAATATTAATACATAGAACACGTAATTCAATATGATTGGTTTTGTATATGTTATAAACAATAGACTTTATATATAAATTAATATTTAAAGGGTTGTTGTTAGAATTTGTTAACATTCCTATATTCCACAACATCAATGTTAAATTTAAATTAAAATTTTAAAGAAATAACTTATAAAAAATCAATTTTTATATAATATTAATGATTAAGAGCATTATTATTTTTCTTACATTGTGAAGATCTCTTATAAGAATAAATTATTTGAATCATATCATCCATTTAATAAGAACTATTTTAACTCAATTATTTTTATTATATTAGTACATCATAACATATCAATAGTCAATATCTATTCCCAATTATAGATTCTTCAGCTAAAATTTAAATTCATTAGGAGAAACTTAAATAATATGAAAACAGATCCAGTGGAATGAACTAGCCTCGACTTCTTTTAATTTCAATTCAACATGATTTCAAAATATAATAATGAGTAGTAATTTCTATTTACTATTAATGATCATTTGGAGGATGGAATATTCTATTAAATATAAACTCAAAATCGACTTCATGTTGAACACTTATACATAAATTTGATGTGATCCTTGGATCTAGATCATATAAAATTGAATTTCATACCCCATTTAACCTTAACATTATCTTTATGTAAAATATATAAAGCTGAGAATGGGATAAATACACTAAAAAGAATTCAAATATGGATCATTAAAAGTTGATCCACCAATATATATATGTATAGCGTACTATTACATTTATATTTAATTTGTAGACTAATGTGAAAATCCATGGGGATCTATTCAAATTTATGTACAAGTATAGGTCATTGATTCAACAGGACATTAAATTTAAGGCAATCATTCATAATTTCACAATAAACATCAAAATATATGCTCAAAAAAATACATCATCATGTTTTTTTTAAAAAAAATATTGTTAAAGTTACATGTATATATTTTTTACTTCTCGAATGAATAGAGATGTATGTTCAATGAGGATCATATAATACCTCCCAGATTAATTATATCATTATGGGACCCATATTCATTACTGTAATTTTATTACAAATAAATTGAAAATTTAGATCATCATAATAATTCAAACCATATAATATTTCTTTATATCCTTGATTTAGGCCTCCATTGCTTTTGTATAAACTTATGATTAAGTATTCAGTTGGGGTATGTTTTTTTATCATCTATAGAGATTTCCATATCCAAACATTGAATATCCATAATGTCTTGAACAATATAAATCATCATGGATGTTATGGTAGCATGATCATATCTATAATGAGCATCGACATCCTCAATATCCTTCCATGAATGATAATGAGATGAGATGTAAAAATATTTAATAAACTCTAATAATTTTATATGACCCATGTACAAAAAATCATTTGAATATATAATTAAATATCCAAATAATAGTTTATAAATCAAACTATTAACCCTATATATAAATCCACAATATTTTTAATACAATTATTACTCTCACGAGATCAACATCATCTATCAGATAATTTTCTACATGTGTCTTCAATTGAAATAATTTATAAGAGATTAGTGTTTCTATTTATAGTATATATGTAATTCCACAAGAAATTTATATTTTGTTATAAAAATTTTTATACCAATTTAGGGGAAACAAGTTTTTAACAAAATAATTTTTTAATGTTTTAATTTATATTGTGTTTATGTTTTAAAAATCTATATATATATTATATTTTTAATATCATATATGTTTATAAATACATTTAATTCTATATATTTATATATATATTATATATCATTATATATATTTATTATGTATAAATTTTTATATGTATGATATATATTTAAATCGTTATATTATATGATTCATTGAATATTTTAAAATGTTATATATATATATATATATATTATTTTTATATGACTGTCATGACATATGGAGAGAGAATGAAATATTATTAATAAATTTAAAAATAATATATCGTATTATTAAATGATGGGGTGTTTCAACATTTTTTAGAAAGTAAACAAAAGTGTGGGAGTAATAGTTTGCAGAAAAAAGAAGAAATATTATTATAAAATAATTTAATATAATGGGGAATCTCATATTAGGGTTGAGACAACCATTGGGAATTAAAAAAAATAGAAAAAATATTATAAAAAATTACTAGTGAGAATTTCCTTTGTTTTATTTTTTAAAAAAACTGTAAAAATGAAAATGAAAATGAAAATTTTATTCTATTTGGAAATTATGAATCCATCACCTTTAATTATTGATTTTCATATCTAAACTACTCAATTATTTTAAAAAACCCTTGGTTCTACACGAATCAACATCTTGTTATATATCACACACGAGAACCCCATTATACACACCAAACTGCCACCCGAATTTCCACTCTGTCAAGCTCTCTCTCAATTTCAAGAAACCCACTGCCCTCTTCAATTAATTTTAGGTAAAGGTAGTAATTAATTTTGATTATTTAATTTACAATTATATATATATATATAGAAAATTATGTTAGTTCATATCTTTGTAGTTCAAATCTCATGTATCTAAATATTTATATACATATCCATTTAAATATGTTCTTATAAATATAAACACCTTGTGTATAATTGTTTTTCTCATTTATTTACAAATTATAAGTTGTATTTAAAACCAATGAAACTTGTTTTTAAAGATCTTTGTATGTTTAAACTCATTAATTCATTTTTTACACATTTTCATTTGATAAATCTAATCTTTTTATGTGGAAAAAATTATTATTATTATTATTTGATCATGAATCTATAGCTCCTAACATGTCTTGTATGAATAAGTATAGCCCTCATCAAACTCATGTGTGACATTCCCAGAATTATGCAAAAAATTATTCAATTATGCGAAGAGATATTTATATATATATGAGTTATGTATAAATAAACATTTATTATATGATCATGATTGTAATAATTTTGAAGTTATAAATATATATAATTATTTTTAAATAGTATGGTTTTTTAAATATATTTATAGAAATTAAATGTTTTGAAAATCTATTTAAAGAATGTATATTTATTTTATGAAAATGTTTCAAAAAATATTATTAAATGTCTTAATATCCTTTTCCGAGCATATTTAATTTATCACCATATGTTTTCAAGTAATTATATTAATAGCTGTAAAAAAAATTGGTTTGAAATCATTACTTTTAGAGTTTGCGCATATAATATTTTTATTTTTCACATTTTTAACTCTAATAAATTTAATGTTTCATTTAATCCATCAGAAACTAGAATGGAAAAGGAACTATATTGTGTAATGTGATGTTTAATTTATCAATATGCATTTATTAATGAAATTACACACCACAATTTGAGTATCGACTCCACGATTTTGGATTTGGGGCATTATAGTTGGTATGAGAGGAATGGTATAGATAACATTTGATATTAGATATCATGATAGGATCATATTGTCTCGTAGTCCTAGTTTTCAAAATTCTAAATACGGAAATTTTGAAACGTTTTGTTGTCTGAAAAATGAATTGTGAGGGCACAATTATTTTGGGGGGGAGAATGTAACACCCTGAGATAATTAAATTGTACTTTATATTAATTAATTATCAATTTAGTATTTGTAAATAAAATTTTAATATTTGATTAAAATAAAAAAATAAAAAATTTATGTTATTTTTTTAAATATTTTATAACATTTATTCGGAAACATATTTTTAAAGAAAATTATTTTATAAAGCATTGAATGTAGATTTATTTATGTTGAAAATTTATTTATATAAATTATGTTTTATTTATCGTATATTCATATAAATACTTATAATAGTATTTATATATGTTATAAATTATTACTGATATATTAGATATAAATTTTTATATGTTTTATAAATATTTTAATCATTATATTATATGATTATTTGAATTTTTTAAAAAATTATATATAATTATTTATCATAGTATTAATATAATATGGGAGGCATGACATAGTGGGAGATAATGACATTTTATTAATAAGTCTAATCAAATAATATCGTATTAACAAATGGTGGGTCATGTCATGATTGTTGAGATAGTAACAAAAGTGTGGGAGTAATGGTTTAAGAAAGAAGATGAAATTTTATAATAAAATAGTTATAAAAAATGGAAACCCATTTGAGGGGTGAGAAAATAGATCATATTAAAAAACCAATAAAATTTATTAATAAAAATAATGACTAATGAGAATTTCATGAGTTTTGTTTTTTTAATAATAAATGTGATTGAAACTCCCATTTTTTCTAATTGGAATTTATCAAATCGTCGATTTTAATGAATTTTTTTTATCTTAAACTGTTAAATTTTTTAAAAAAAACCAATCATCTGAAGGAAGAAACCTATTGATATATATTTTACACCCAAACCCCACTATGAACATTTAATTTCTACACAAATTTTCACTCTATCATGCAATCTCTCATTTTCCAAAAACCCACATCCCTATTCGATTTAAGATAGGTAAGGTTTCTTTTTAAATAAGATTATTTACATTGAAAAGATATATATATATATATAATTATAATTATTTTGGATCATATTATTCTAATTCAAATGACATATATAGTAAATTTTCCTAATTTTATTGATCCGTTTTCTAAAATACAATTGTTTTAAGGGTGTAAATATTATGATCGTTATGTAGATATTTTCATATGTATGTGTATTTACATGTTTATATAAATAGATACAGATTAATATTTTTATTATATATGTGTTTTTGGTTGTTTGTGTTAAGGGTTTCATATGTCAGAAACCTTATTTTCAAAACATATATGAATATGGGAAGTCATAGTTTTCAAATTAGTGAAATAAGGGTGATGTATATATATATATATATATATTTAATTATATGTTTATGTGTGTGGTTGTTTGTATCTATTTACACATGATAATATACATATGAACTTCAACACATTTCATTGTACGTACATTTATGAAGGTTCTTGTTTTCAAATATCAGTTTCTAGAAACTACAGATACAAGGTTTTCATGTTTTCAACCCACATACATATTTGTGTCAATATATATATATAAAAACACACAGATATATATAAATATATTAATATAAATATGAAAAAATTAAGTATATTCATTATTTTTCATTTATATATAACTTATAAATTTTATTTTGTAACACCCCAAGATTTCATAGTAGGTTATCTCATTAATGTAATTCAATAGCTTGTGCTACACCCTACACCGAATTCGAACGCACCACAACATACCAAACTATCAATTCAAAAAATGGTTATGAATAGTATTAACATCATTTTGAATCTTATATATTATATATAATTTTAACATCCATATTATGTGTTTCTTAGACATTGTATAAGATCAAATTCATCTTTTCAAATAAAAGAAGTATTTTTTAAAAAATGCATTTTTACCACCTTTTAATTGAGAACACTTTTTAAAACCATTATTTGACACTTTTATATATTTAATTTAACGAAAAAAAATTCTTCTTTAGAAGTGGGACAAAAAATTTAGTTTGGATAAATTTTTTGTAGTTCACTGATAAGTTTAATATTTTTATGAATAGTTAAAAATACAATGTTTTAATATAAAAAAACATTTTAAATCAAAAAACATTCTTGTGTTAAATTATGAATTTGAAAGTCTTTTAAGTGTAGTTATATTATATTTTTATCATTTAATACAATTTATGTCATTTTATATAATTTCATATTTAAATTTGACATAAACACATGTTAATCTTTTGATAGATTTTACATTTTAAAAACCCACTTTTTGGTTTTGACAATGGGAATTAATTATAAATTAAAACATGATTCTTCTATGTTTTGAATTTAGTAAAATAGACTTTATTTTTTAATTCGGAATATCAAAATTAGCTATGGGTGAATTTTTTTTATTTTTCTGAAAACATTCAATTTTTGATGAATAGTGAAAAAAACCTTGTTATTATTTGAAATTGACTTTTTATTTAAATATATATTTAGTTGAAAAAAGATACATAATACCTATATAATTTCAATTTAATTTATCAGAGTCATTTTATAATAAAATTAGATGTATAAAATTTTATTGAACTTTTTAACCTTTTTTACTCGTCTTCTAGGCACGTTACAAATTTGCATAAAACATAGTCTTACCACTTCAATGAGTTGAATTTACAAAATATAAGAGTCATTATTGACATGAGTAAGTAAAATTTGATTCATGAAGATTAAATAATTTTTGGTGAATTGTAAATTTTGATTTTTATTTATCACGGTTAAAAGTAAATAGGGTAATTAATGGTAAAAAGGATATTATAATTACCGTAAAACATGTCCTAATTCTATTGGATAAGATTAATTCGATCAATAAAAACCTTAGGAATAAAATATGATCCTTTTTATCCACTTGTATTATATTAGGACATTTATTATTATTATTTTTAAAGAATAGTTAAAAGTGTTAACTTAAATGTTTAATAACGAAACCATTATTAGTATTGGGTTACATATAAGATAAATTTGACTATAAATATTCATTAGAAATATAAAAAACATTCCTATATATTGTTATTTTATTTTAAAATTTTATACTTTAAATATATTAATTTATTTATGACACAATGAGGATGGAGTAATTACCTTATTAATTATAGATTGAAATAATTGATATTGTAAATATGAAATTAAACTTAATTTTTGAATTTTTAATAATTAAAATAATTTTTTAGGTAAATATAACATGTTATGGTTAGTTAAATAGTTTTTTTCTGATGTAATAATGTTCTTATGATTTTCATGAAAACCATATACAAAATAGTGTCAAAATTGACATAATTGTTATTTAAAAAAAAATACTATATTATTAACTAATTTAATATTTCTAAAAATAAAGGATTAGAAAAATGACATAGAAAATGTTATATATATTAATAATTAAACACTTGGGGTTCACATGGATTATAATAGAATGTTTACGAACCATATAATATAAAAATACAAAGAGACATGGTAAATGTCAAACAATTTAACTAAAAGTTAAATCTAAATGATTAGGTTAATATGCTGAGCTAAACCTATCTAACACCAATCAGTTGAGAGGTTTCCATCCCATCAACACCTTATCCTAGAAAAAAATAATTTTTTAGTGATTAGAAAACGAAAATGAATATATTATAAAATAATATTTCATGCTTTTCCTAATGTGAACCTCACCTCTCTTATAAAATGGCACTTCACCTTTTGTTAATTTCACACATCCAAAGACATTTGGTTCCCCATTCCTATCCAATATGTCCTCCCAAATATCCTCCCTTCATTTTAGAGGTATTCCATTGGTCAAAAAGCCATCCTATGGAGCCCTTTTGATCAAATCAAAAGGAATAACCCAAAAAATAGGTAAATATTTAATCACCTGTTTCATGTTCTTTTATTCTTCCACATACACTTTATTTTTGGTTTCCATTATAAAATAATAACTCCAGTACCTCATACATACTGTGATTTTAATATTAATATGGTACAACCATATTCTTTATTCTTTCTAACCTATAGATGGCAATGTCACCATACGTGTGTACGTACGACTTACTGTCTCCACGTCGTGGTGTAGTTTGTTATTCAAACACTTGATTTTTTGGATGTGTTTAATAATGAGTATAAATGATGTAAATAATTAATATAATGTGTTCATGTTTCTTTATACCATACAATTACATATGACTTCACCTTAAATATAATGATATTGTCCCTCGTGCGTACGAATGGATTACCGTCTCCACGACGCTATGAGATTCATTCCCACATTTAGCATTCAATGACGATTACAAAAATATATATTATTAATAAGTATGTAATATAAGACATACTAATTCTAATGGAGATATATGTGTCTGTATATGTATTTACTTACATATTTCTTATTCACTTACTTCCATTCAATACGATAAGAAAACGGAAACAACATTTATGCGTACGTACAACCTACCATCTCCATAAACAGTGCCTTGAATTTCATATATCTATATATTATAAGTATTTATATTCTAAATATATATGATAAATAATTAAATTTTTATATTCATAATGTTTTTAAATAATGATCTAAATTATATGATCAATAATAACATGTTTAAACATGTATGATAAACAAAGCAATTATTACCCAAAATGATTATTTAACATGGAAATCATTATTAAATGCATAGTATAATGTCATAAATGAATCCTATATGATATAATAAATATTCATATGGTTCTGGTGCAATTTAATAACATACTATGGTCATTATAAAGAGGTTAAACGTACCCTCAACCAAAGGAAAGATGAAGGTAAGAGTTATTTCCTCAATCTCATTGTTATATGAGATAATTTATGTGTAAGTATTTACTGGGACATATTAATCATCGATACCGATTTTTTTATAAAAATGTTTTCAAAAGGAATCATTTTAGGTTTTATGGGAAGATCTATTTACCTAGATTATAATTTTATATTTTTTAAAGATTTATCTTTCTAAACCCTTTTAATTAAGGTCCGTGTTTTCAAAATGATTTAATTGGTTTATTTATATTTACTTGAATGTTTTGAAATATTATTTCATGTCAAAAGTTTCAAAGTGGAATGTGACACTTTGATTCAAAAATATATTTTCAATTTATTCCTTTATAAATGTGTGACTTTTAAATGTTTTCATGAAAAAGTGATATTTCTATCAAAGAGTTTTACAAATCATTATCATCTATGTCAACATCCTTGGATGGATTTTAAACTTGTTTAAAGTTGATTTTAGATGATTAAAATCTTCTATATTGTATTGAAATTTTAGTGATATTTTTTACAGTGGGTGTGTTATATTTGTACCATTCATGGTTTGTGGTTAAATTATTGTCATTGTGTATGATAATTTTAATACAAATGTTTATGTTATGTTCAACCTTTTCATATGAGGAATGTATTGGACTTAGTACGTGATGGGTGGACCATGCTATAGCTCCTCAGTGCAACGATAGGTTTCAATGGAAAATAAGATGTGTAATTTTTTGAGGCCTTTCCCAAATATGATATATGGTTTTGGCCGAGGCCTTAATCATTTTTAGACGTATTGGCAGAGGCCTTGAAAACATGTTTTTGAATGTCTGGAATTATACATTCCCTCATTATTAAAATATTATTGACAGTTCATGTGTTTATTTGACTAGTATAATACCCATGACTATGATTTATTATGGAATTATTTAATCATCTCATATTCCAACAATAATGTGTTAATTTTTATTATTGGTTAGGCATGGGTTTTAAATTTTACACGTTGCCTGATATTTATGTTATCTTCCAAAGTATTGATTATCCTTACTGAGCGTTTGATCTCTCCCCGTTCATTTGTTTTATTTTTCCTGGATTACAAGAAGTGTATTATGATTGATAAGAACGATTATGGTAGAGGATTAATGGAATTATCAATGGATGATTTATGTTGTGGATTATTTTCTAATGTGTAAAGTAACGTTCATGTTTGTACTCTATTTTCCAAGACTTCTAAACTATCGGTAAGAACGAATATGTTCTGAGTCCTATGGAATGGAATGGAAGAAATAGAAGAAAATGTTGCAAGGGAGAAATATGGATAAAGGGATGAGGGGAAAGAAGGATTTTACCATATGTGATTACTGTGAAATGAGTCACCTTGGTAAATGATTGAAGGTAATGTAAGGTTGTTAAACATATAGATAAAAAGTAATATATGTATGTTATTGCAAGGGTAAGAGAATGAATTCAATTGGACAACGCTTCATCTGCAAGGTGTTGGGACACTACACAAATTAGTGTCCAAATCACCAGAGTATACCCCAAATACTGTTATTGGATAATATTAATGTTATGATACTATCAAAGATGAAGTTGAATGGTTATATTTATAATGTTTTTATTAATGCATTTTTTTTCATTTGAGTATTGTATTACATATAATAATAATTATAGAGTATATAATGAAAGTACTAGTGTACAATATCATTAAAGACATGATGTTGTGTAGAACCCTGAAAAGTGACCCAATTGTAGTTTAAATGTTATGGGAAATATATGGTTGAGAGAACGATAAACCATAATACGGTTCTGATACTAAGGTAGTGATTTTGGAATAATACATGATTGATTTAGATAAATTGTATTGTATATTCTGGACTACCTTGAAACTGATTTGTATATTCCATCATTGTTGGAGTTTACTACATTTTGGATAGAATCAGTATACATTATTCAAGAAATAAATAATAGAGAATGAATGAATTCAATATGTTTTTAGGTTAATTCATCGTGTTACTAGGTTTTAAATGAATACATGGTGATACAATTCACATGTTATCACCTAGAAAAAATGATGTTCATTGTGTTTATCATCCTTATAAATTTTGGACTGTGAGATTCGACACCAGTATATTGGATAAGTCTAAATGTTGGAATCAATTATGTTTGAAATTGGATACTATTTTACAGGATAAATCGTTTCTTGAGATTATTTTGGGATTGTCATAAAAAGGATATCGCGGAGGTCAGGCGACAACCCATCGCGTTCGGCAAGGCCTTGAGACTTGAACCTACAACTGAAGGGCGACAAGGGTGAATCACCTACCACTGGCCTACATGATTTCCAAGTTTATATATTCATTTTTTCTAAAATACTCTGACAAAATAATTATAAATTCACTATTTTTTGAACCCTATATGAATAAGATAAATAGAATATTTTTTAATTTTATTATCTTTTTGAGTGAAATATTACCTTGCTGTAGGAATTAGTTGAAGGGTGATACTCTATATGTCAAGTATATTTTTTCCCTATAATTATATGAATAAATTAATTCATAATCAATAGGTAGGGGATCTTAAAACACAAATTTTATTATCCTAATACCTTATGTTTTGTTAAACCAGTGATATTTTAAATCATCATTGATTTAGGGATTTGAGGCCCTCAATGTTATACTTGTTTATTATTGATGACCTCAATCACTCCCTATAAATATTTATGTCTTTCCTCAAATAATGTGTCTCTTAATACCAACAATTTTCTCCTAATCGAGGTCATAATTTGGTGGTGACTTTTTATTTCCCTTTCCCTCTTATTGAGAGTAAATTTTCTTAACCCATTTTCCGATGTGGGTTTTTGACAAAGGTATTTTACTATTTTTATCGTTTTATTTTCGAATAATAATTTCAAATTGTGAGGAAGAAATTTATTGAAAGTGGAGAATTTTACACCCCAATATTTCATATTAAGGTATCTCATTAATGTAATTCAATAGCTTGTGTTACATGCAACACCAATTTTGAGCGCCCCACAACTTACCAAACAAGCCGTTCAAATAGAAGTTATGAATAGTATTAACTAAATTTTGAATCATATATACAATATATAATATTAACATCCATATTATGTGTTTCTTATAAATAATATAAGAACAAATTCTCTATTTTGGATAAAAAATGTATTTTTGAAAACAATGAAATTTTACCGTATTTTAATGGAGAACCCTTTAAAAAACTATTTGACAGTTTTATATATTAAATTATCAAAATTAAATTATTCTAAAGAAGAGATACATATAAATTTATATTGGATAAATTTATTGTACCTTTATGATAACATTCATATTTTGACGAATCGTGAAAAATACAACGTTTTAATTGAAAAACAACTTTTTTATCGAAATAATTTATAGTGTTAAATTAATAATTGGGAAGGATTTAAATTATAATTAGATTATATTTTTATAATTTAATACAATTTAGATCATTGTATGTAATTTTACATTTAAATTTCAAATAAACACATTCCAATCTTTTCATATTTTTTACTTTTTAAAAACCCACTTTTTGGTTTTGACAATTGGATTTAATTTTAAATTTATAAATGCTATTTCTATGTTTTTAATTTGGTAAAATAAACTTTATTTTTGAAATCGTAATATAAATAATAGCTTATAGTTAATATTTTTTATTTTTATGAATAATTTCCATTTTCATGAAACGATAAAAACACTACGTTATTATTTAAGACCGACTTTTTATTTCAATAATTATTTATTTTATTTAAATTTATTTTAACTCAGAATTGATATATAATAATTTTATAAGTTAAATATAATTCATTGGAGTCATTTATTATTTAAATTCTATGAATAAATGTTTATTGAACTTTTTATCCTCATTTACCCACCATCCAGGCACGTTAGCAAATTATTATAAAACATAATTTTACCGCTTCTATGAGTTGTATTTAAAAAACATGAGAGACACTGTTAAAATAATTCAGTAAAATGTGATTCAATAAGATGAAAATAATTTTTGGAAAATAGTAACTTTTGACTTTTCATTACAATGGTAAAAATTAAATAGGGTTATTAAAGGTAAAATGATAATATAATTACCCTAACACATGTACAAATTCCTTTGGATAAGTATAATTCATCCAAAATAACCTTTGGAATAAAATATGATCCTTTAGGTCCCCTTCGATTACAAAAGGATTTTTATTATTATTTTATTTAAAGAAGAGTTAAAAGTGTTAAATTAAAATTTTAATAACTAATACATTTTTAATATAGGGTAACACATAAGATAATGTCCACTATAAATATTATGTATAAATATAATAAGATTTCCATCATAATTTTATCTTATTTATAAATTTTAGACATTATATAATTTAATTAATTTATAACACAATGATGATGAAGTAATTACCTTATTAATGAATGATTAAAATACTTGATTTTATAAATATCCAAATAAATGTAATTTTTGACTTTTGATGAATTAAACTAATTTAATAGATTAATATAACATGTTAGGGTTTACTAAATAATTTTTTTATGTAATCATTTTGTTAGGGTTTTCAAAAGAACCAAATACAAAATAGTGTCAAAATTGACATAATTGAGTTTTTAAAACATATACTATATTATTAATTTATATAATATTCCTAAAAATCTAAGGGTTTCCCAAAGGACATAGATTATCATATATATATATATATATTAATAATGAACCACTTGAGGTTCACTAGGCTTCGTATAGTAAGATTATTAACCATATAATATAAAAATTCAAAGAGACTTGGTAAATGTCATTATATTTAACTTAGATTTAAATCTAAAAGATAAGGTTAATATGGTGACCAAAACCTATATAAATCCTTTTTGTAGATATTTTTTATACCCATAACCACCTTATAATAGAAATAAATTATTTTTGATCAATTATAAACCGAAAAGTATTTTATTATAAAATAATATTTCATTCTTTTAATAATGTGACCCTCACCTCTCTTATAAAAGGGTACATCCCCTTCTATTAATTTCACATCTACCATTCCATTTGGCTCTATAATCCCCAGCCAAAATGTCCTACCATAATTTCTCCCTTAATTTTAGAAGCCTTACATTGGTTAGAAATCCATCTTATGGAGCCCGTTGGATTAAATCGAAAGGAAGAACCTGAAGAGGAGGTAAATATTTGATCACCTCTTTCATGTTATTTTCTTCTTCAACTTATTATTTATTTATGGCTTCCATTATAAAATAATAACTACTGTACCTCCTATATACTATGATGTCACAATAAATATGTTACAACCATATTCATTATTCTATCCATCGAATAAATTAAAAAGTCACTATATGTGTGTAAGTACGGATTACCATCTCCACGTCGTGATGTAGTTTATTATTCAAGCACTTCATTATTTGGATGGGTATAATAATGAGTATAACTGATGTAAATAATAAATATAACATGTTAATGATTATTAATATCATCCAATTACATATTATGTCCCCATCAATATAATAATATTGTCGCTCGTGTGTACGTATAGATTATCATCTCCACGAAGCGATGAAATTCATTCCCACATTCACCATTCAAGGATGAATATAAAAGTATATATTATTAATATGAAAGTAATATATGACATAATAATTTTTCTGAAGATATATAGGTTTATATTTATGTACTTACATATATATTATTAATATAGTTCCATTCAATTCGATATGAAAACTAAAACTACGTTTATGCATTTTTTTAGGCCCACCATCTCCATAATCGGTGCCTTCCAGTTCATATATCTATCTTTTATAAATATTTATATTCTAAATATATTTGATATATAAATTGATGTTTATATTCTTGAAGTATTTATAGCATGATCTAAATGTTATGATAAATAATTAGAAGATAAAACACGTATGATATAGAAATCCTTTGTCACTCAAAATGTTAATTTTACTTGAAAATCATTATGAAATGTGTAGATTAAAGTCATAAATGAATCATGTATGATATAATAAATATGAATATGGTTATGGTATAATTTAATAACATACTATGGTGATTATACAAGAGGGTAAAGGTACAATATGCCAATGAAATGTTCATAGTAAGGGTTATTTACCCAATCTCATTATTATCCAACATCGTTTCTGTGTAAGTATTTACTGGGAAATAATTATCATAGATACCCATATTTTATAAAAATTGTTTCAAAATTAAACTTTTCAGGATTTATGGTTGGGTCACTTTAACTAGATCATCATTTTAAATATTTTAAATATTTTTTGTTCTAAATCCTTCTAATTAATGATTGTGGTTTCAAAATGATGTTAATGATTTATTTATATGGATAAGAATGTTTTCAAATGCTAATTATTTTCTAATGTTTAAATGTTTTATGGGAAACTGTGATTCATAAATCACTTTTAAATTACTTCCTTTAAAAATGTGAGACTTTTAATTATTTTCATGAAAAATGGATATTTCTCTCAAAGTGTTTTACAAATCATTTTTATCTATTTTCGAATCCTTTGTTATATTTTTAACTTGTTTAATGTTGATTTATTATGATACAAAACTTCCATAATTTATTGATTTTTTTGATATATTTTACTATGTATGTGAAATTTTTAAACCATTCATGGCTTATGGTTAAAGTATTGAAATATTGTATGCTAGTTTTAATAGGAATGTATATGTTATGTTTCAACCTTTTCATATGAGGAATGTATTGGACTTAGTAATTTATGGGTGGAGCCTGCTAAAGCTCCTCAGTGCATCGATAGGTCTAATGAGACAATTAGAATTTTAATTGGCTGAGGCCTTTCCCCAATTTGATATATGGTTTTGGATGAGGCCTTAATCCTTTTTTTATGTCTTGGCCGAGGCATTGATAAAATGATTTAAAATGTCCAAAATTATACATTCCCTCTTTATAAAAATATTATTGATGGTTCATGTGGTTATTAGACTAGTGGAATACCCATGATAATGTATTATAATGTCATTATTTACTAATCTCATATTCATTCCATAAATATTACATTTTTATTATTTTTAAATTCATGTGTTTTAAATTATTCACCATGCGTAATGTTTATGTAATCATTTGTTGTATTTCTTACCCTTACCAAGTGTTTGTGCGCACAACATTCATATTTTTTATTTTCCCAAGATTAAAAGAATTGTATTATGATTGATAATCAAGGATAAGATATGGGATTAATGGCATTCTCAAAGGATTAATTATGTTGTGTTTTATTTTCTAATGTAACGTTCTTGTATGTAATCTATTTTCTAAGACTGTTAAGCTATCAGTCCTTTGGGACTTGATTCATTTCAATCAAGCCAATGATTTAAAATAATTCACTAGCTCTTGGCTTCTGGGGTTGGGGAATTACCTATTTAGAACCCATCAATCTGGTGTTTAACGATCTATGTAACTTTAAACTCCTTAATTTACCATTTAACACGATTACATGTGATAAATATTATCGTTTTATGTGGATGAAGTTATTAATTTATTTAGTGAACATGCATATGTAGCTCCTAACATGTCTTACATGAATAGGTATGGCTATCATTTAGCTCATGTGTGACATTCCAATCATTATACATGCACTTATTCCACTCTTCGATTATATTTTTGTATTTATCAGTGTTTTTAATAAATACCCATTTGTTCTGTGGTCATTAGTGTTACAATTTTCATTTTATAAATATATATACAAGGATCATATATATATATATATATATATATTTACAGAAAAACAAATTTTCATACAATTGTGGTTTTCAAATAGTAGTAGATAATAAAAGAATGAGATTTTCAAAATGGTTATATAAAACCATTTAATATAAAATTTCTGTCATGATATAAGAAAAGATATTTTATTGAAATATAATAATTCTATTTCATTGTTTGGGATATGTTTAGGGTTAGAAAAGAGAAAGGTAATTCTGAAGAAAATGTTTTCAAAAATCACACTTGTTTGATGTTTGTTTTATATGGGAGGAATCCATAATAATTACGATAACTACGTTAGGCATGAGTTATGCATAGTATACATATATTACATTATATAATTTTGGACTACCATGTATCATGGTATAATACACCTGAAAATTAATATTTTCAATGTATAATTCCTAGTGTCTTCGCAACTATAATTATTTTTGATTTAGTAAGCTTCTATGAATATATTTATTTAGAATTTACCCTTTTTAGAAAAATTTTTTATGTATGTATATTTATTTTAATGAAATTATCTAAAATATATTATAAAATTTCTTAAAATCCATTATTGTGAATATATAGTTTATGACACTATGTTTTCAAATTATTTTTTTTCACAGTAGTCATGAATATTTGTTGGACATCAATAATTTCATATTTAACATACACAGATTTTTTTACACATGTTTTACTCTAATAAATTTAGGGCTACATATAATCCTCCGGATTCCATATAATAAATAGTATAATATTGTTTAATTTCATGTCTAATTTATCATTATCATTTTATAAAAAATTTACAGACAATTTTTTAAGCACAAACTCACCTCTTCTGGGGTCAGGGAGTTACAAAGGAATTATCTCAATCCTGTTATTAAAGAACCACTTTACTATGGATATGATTCTCTTATATAGGTTAATTTTTTTATAGGTCAAATTAAAAGATCGTCTTAAGATCATTAATTCCATCATCATATTGTTCTATCCTAATGAACATTACTCCCATTTTAATTAATATTGGAAGAGGGTTTACAAATAATTATGAAGTTCTCCAAATTCATCATTAATATATAGATAACCCATAAAACATGGTATATCTGTCACCATGGTTATCTGGTACATCTACAACTGGATCATTATTTGATTAATCCCAAAATATACTCTCTCATATGGTATTATGAAGAAGGAAGGATAAATATTATTTCTAAAAATACAACTTTCTCAATATTGAATATATCTTCCATTTTCATAATATCTTTCAAATTATTCTCAAATTCCCTTAATGTTATTAGTTTTCATTTAAATATATGAGAATATAATCAATACTGATTAAAAAATAATTTTATATGTTATATTTAATAAAAATCTTCATCAGATCTATGAATACTATATACGAGTTCATATTTTGGATAGTCATCACTAAAAATTCATAGAGACAATAGTTGGTGAAAAAGGATTACTTCCATATATTTTTTATCATTAAATTCAATTTCTGATATATATTTCAAATACTCACATATAATAAGTGTTAATTCTCTCTATTGAGAATAGTAAAAACATTAATACATGTTTTAATATAATATTTCATGTCCGTGATTTTCTTAAATTCTAGATAATTAAATTATAGGATTAATGATCCTTCATTCATCATGAGAAATTCCTTTGTTACACCAGATAGTGAAGATTAATGTTGTATGAAACCCAGGACTAGATTCTAATGAATATTTTTCATCAAAAACTATAATTAAACTAAGGATATTCTGTATAGAATCATTGATATCAAAATAGAACAATTTATGATTAAAATTGAAATATTTTCCACTTGTTCCAAGGGAAAATGTTTTATAATAAATTATAAATACTCCATTTTTTTTCAGGACTCCACTATTTGATTATTTATTATATTTTCAATAATGAATTCCTAATTACTGTGTCTCTAGAAACATATTGGGGATTTTTTTTCTAATTATAGTTTATAATCACCCATTCATTGATATATGAAAATGAGATTATTATTGGTATAAAAAGAAATTTATTATTGTTGAAAATTTTTATTAGATATATGTTGGTGCAGACAATCCATACCAAATATCATATTTAAATTATAATAATAGATGAAGAAATAGATCCTTATAAACTACCCTACCACATGTCCTAATTAGTAAAGAGATATATAAAGTGGATGAAATCATCAAAAATCATGTTGTTAAAAATTATAATTCAATATTAAAAGTGTGAGGTATTGAATAAACATTCTCAAAATAACATGATTGATATAAATTAATGTTATGAATCGTGATAAAATAAAACATTTTCATAAGTTGGAAAATAGGTCTACCATTAACCATGTCATTATCATGGTCCACATCTACTATAGTGATTATATAGGATCATCCAAGTTCCATTAATAATAATTGTTCTTTATTCTTGTTTCACTAATATTCAAATTGTATTAGGGACGGAATCACATAATATCCCAAATAGATAAATTTAAATTCATTTATATGTGGGTGGTGCAATAGTTTGAGAGTTTATATTATATATTTTATTACTTTCCTCATTCATAACTTCTCTATAATCAGGTTTCTAATGGATAGTTAAAAATATATATTTTATATCATTATAAACATGTTAATCATTTCCCTTTTTTCTACCTCCCAAATAGATTAATGTAAGAAATTAATTATTAATTCATCCACGTAATTTATTTAACATGATTCAATGAGACTCTTCTTTCGAGTTCATGTCTCTATGTCCATTGGAATAATTAGAGTATCCTTTTTCCATGTAAATATTAAGTTAATATTATATAATTTATTAATAGATTTCAATATCTATAGTATTAAATTATTAATGTAGATATAATTTTAAGTCACAAAAAAAATTTCATTTCGTTCAATATAGATAATAAATAAAACATGAGTCATAATTTTTGTTTCTCATTATGTTCCCAACATGACTGATAATGGTATGTTCATTCATTTGTTTCAAATAAAGTAATTCTAACTGATTATTCATTATAAGACTATAGGGAAAATATTTGATAATGAATATTTTCATATTATCATCACAATTCAATGAGAGACATTTTCCATGTGGGACATATTTAAGGCGACCCAAATATTACATACCTAAATATGACACCAATTTAGAAAAAATTAAATCATTTTAAGAAATTACATTCCCTAGAAACATAGTGGATTTTCATATAGGATGAACAGATATATAATCATTCTTTTTTCCATGAAATATGATCAATACCTCCAGATATGATAATATCAAAATATAAACTTCTAAGAAGTTGCCTAAAAAATAATTTCATTATAAAACATGGAATAAAATAAATAAGATATTTTAATCAATGGTACTATATGATAATTATATTATAATAATTGTATGATAATGAGAACATAACTTATGCAATTCATTTATCAGTAGTCAATGATCGTTAATCATGAATCATATATTCCCTCATGATATATAATATTATATGAGATAAATTTTCATATTGAACTAGGATTTAAACACATTCATGTCTATATTCCCTCATGATATATAATTATTTTCCCAATCCATTGAAAAAATATATAATTTGGGTCCCACATGTCACATAATAAACACCATAAATATTAATTCCATAAGAACGAAAAAGTTATATTGATTTATCATTTAATCACTCATTTATATGAAATTAGTTTCATAATAATAAAATCAATTCAAACTAGAATAACTGGTTGGAAGTAAATGTGTTTTATTGGGATTTTATTATAATATAATAAACTATTTTTGAAGAATAACATTTCATAGAATCCTACATAAATCATCATCCTCATAAGTAATAATGAGAATGAAAGTGGATAGTACTAGAAAATCATATAGCTACTGATGTGATATTACTATTAAAAGATGTTGACACTAATGAATAAGTCAATTATAATTAAATTTTAATAATTAATTGACGAAATGATAAAATGAATTATCTCTGAGCATTATTTATAATGAAAAATTTATAAATTTGAAAAATAAATTTGTAATTTGAAAATAACAAGAGAACATGTAACATTAAAATCAATGTAAAAAAATTTCACTGCATTTTAACTCAATATTATTATAATATTACATAAAATAGAATATTTTTTAGCACTTTTCAAAAATTTAAAACATGATTTGTTTATGAAAAAACTCAATGGATTTAATTTAAACATTTTTATATAAATAAAATATAAAAAAATTTATTTATTAAACCAATTAGTATTCATGGAGTAATCAATAAAAAAATTGTATGATCATGGACATGGAAGGGAATTTTCATCATCTAAAGAGAAAAAATGGTTGTATTTTATTAAAATAATATATTACATTTTAAGTAAAAAGTGAAAATAAAGATATAATTACATTAATATTATCCAAATAATAAAATTAAAAAAATATTTGATTTTAATTTTAAAATCCATGAGGTATTTCTAAATGTAAATTAAGCAAAAACAATCACTAAAACAAAGGATATTATAATGTAAAATAATACCTCAAGTACCAACATACATTGACTGTATTCAATCCTCAGATTAAATATATACATATATAAATATATATTTAAAATTAGTATTCATACATAACATAAAATATATCAATCAAGTATCTGTAATCATTACAATTTTATAAAAAATCTTCCATTAAAATGAACATTTTAGTAAAAACCAATCACTTTTCCAAACACATTTTTTCTTGATTTTTCTAGTCCATACAACATGGACCGGGATTAATCATCTAAATTATGATAATCATTTCATAAGTATTATATTTATTCATTATAAGAATATTAATAAAAATTCATATAATGTGGTAATGAAAAATTAAATTTATCACTACATGAAGATTGTAGTATGTACACACATAGGGGTGATGCTTTCACTTCTTGAAGAATTGAATGACATAAATTAGATTAATAAATCACAATTAGAAATAATGATATTTTAAAAAAAATCATATGTTTTCATTAAATTTATAATAATTTCAATCCCTATAAATAGTATATTTTAACTGATTTAGATCTCTTTGTGATGGTGGTAATCCCCTTGTATGAACAAGTGAAGTTATCTGGTTACAACTAAAGGGAAGCGGTTAAAAATTGACAAAATAGTGACCTATAAATATACAAATATCATATGTATAGAAATCGATTCATTTTAATGTTGTTTTAGATCATTTGGATGAATTATATGAAGAAATTATTATAATGATAATTGAAAAGAATATATCTCTATTCTTTGAATATCCTCAATTGAAAATAATTCTATGGTTTTATAGGCTGGAGTTTTTAATACCATAATATCAAGGACATGGATGAGGTTTTTTTAATAGTTTTGGGAAAATATTAGGCAAGATAATGGGATCATAGGTTTTACAAAATATATAATAGTTTCTCAGTTATAAGTGTATAGTGTGGACCTCTAGTCAATAAAACAAAATTTATATATAATACAGTCATATAAATTAAATTTAAAAGAGAAATTCAAAAAAATCAAACATTGGAAATGGATTGAACTATATAAAAAAACTATTATGATTTAGAAAATATTTTTGATATATTAACCATTATCTCTTTATATTAACAAGATATTATCCCTTTTAACATTTACCATAGAAACAAATTTCATCCTTAGTTAAAATACATAACTGAAAAAACTAAAAATAAATTCATAACTAAATTTATACATGGTGATTCTAAATATGTAAATTAATTTAGTAGATACAATTTCCTTCTATTTCTAAAATTAATAATAAAATATCTATACCAAAGACAACAAAAAAGGTTTTTGAAAAATATATTTATATGAATAAAACTAAATTTAATTTTATTACATGCTTAGGAAAACCCATTAAATTATTCGAAAATAATATATTTAATATATCTTATATGTATTTAATTAAAATTCTTCATCAACATTCATTAATTTTTTTTAAAAAAATAATATATTTAATGAATTAAAATATTTATTCAAAGAAAACAACACATTCGATCATTCAAATGCTCTTAAATTAATTTATATGAAATTGGTAACATGACCTTTAGAACAATTAATCATAAAAGCGAGGAAATGAAAATAATATTTAAAAATTATATATCAAAAATATATCATGGTATTCATAATCTCATTTTAGTGTGTATCAAAATCTATAAAACAGATTGTATTTATTTAATGAAGTATATATCATAAATATCAGAATGTTACATTATATTCACATTTTAATTATTTATTTGTAAAAATTCTATAACTCAAAAAAAACTAAATAAACTTTTTCTTCATCACATCTATAGGATTAATTATAGCCTCCAGATATTTATTTTACCAGAAAAAATTAGGTCAATGTGTGGTCTTTTTCCAAATAATCATACCTCATTGATTCAAAAATAAATAAAATTTTATCATGATAGATATCATTTCCCTATTGCATGAACTATGATTTATGTACATGTAAATTATCATCTATACACTTCCTTGTAAATCATTCATGGAACACATCATTAAAATGAGAGGGATTTTCTTGAGGATCATTGTGATTAGATACCTACATTATTCAATTGATAAAATCAAAGGGAAATGTATGTTTTGGGGGTTTGTTTTATATTCATTCTAAATATCATTTATTTATCAAAAAGAGATAATTATATGAATACTATCTCAATGAATTCTTATTCATGTTCTCAAGGATGAATGTTAGAAAAAATTTTGTGTTGACTCAAAGCACCACAAATGTGGTGATAAATTTAGTTAACATTTTCTTATATTATCTATGTTAAATAAAGTCATAATATTAGTCATAATATAAATTAATCCCATAACATTGGTGTTCAACACAACCTACCATATAAGGATTCATAATGTATCATATGTATATTTCAAGTGAATGTTATTATATTAGGAATGATCATACTAAGTAACTTTTAAACACTAACCACAATTATAATACATTGAACATTTTCACATCATATATAATAGTGTTTTAATGGTCCTCTCAAACTGATCATCTTTCATAGGATAATATTTTTTCATAATTTTCACCAACTAATTCAATGATTTCAGTATTATTCTACCAAATATTTGGAGAAATGTCTATCCTAATATGATATAATTGAATTTGGTACTACATGTACCCTTACCATTACCATAATATATATCATTTAATGTTATAACGATATCAATAATTAGTTATTTAAATTAAATATGTGGGATAAATATGTTAACTGGTTGTAACCCCAATGTCATTATAGTAATGAAATGTTTTTTGAAATCTAATAATATGATACATGGTGATGTTTTCCCCTTAACAATATATTATGTTTAACAACTGTAGAATTCAATTAGATTATATAATTAATGTGATAAAATAATATGCATCATTATAGAGACAATAAAATTTTATTTTTCTTGTTTACCAACTATAAATACCCATTCATGTATTTATACATCATAACACATCACAAATATGTAGAGTATTATGAAATATGAGATCCATCCAATCTCATCAACTAAAAATCTGGTACTAATGAGACTTGTAATTAGTTCTTAAACCATAATATTCTGTCCTAATAATGTCCAAACATTGGAATACTTCTAATCTTCTTCTATTGATATGCATAACCATTCTATTCCTCTTTATTCATCATTTGGACATATGATTGAAATTTCACAGGATAATGTTATAAAGAATATTCATTTCTCATGATTTTAATATCAAAATTTAGAAAATACAAAAAATATATCATCCCATTGAATCCACATCATATATATACTACTGTGGTATATTAGAATCAAACCATTAGACACATCATTCACCATCCATGGTGGCTAATGATGTGTTCTTCCATAAAATTTATACAACTCAAACCATCATATTTATAGAATATTCAAAAAATTTACTATGAATATATATATCAAGACATTATTATCAGTATATACATTGAAATATTCCCCATGACTATAATTCCTTTAGATTTTGAATAACCAAAATACCAATTATATCTACCAATAACGATTCAGTTAATGCTGCTCATAATGTTTCAAATTAAATGGGGTGTAACATATCATCATATCATAAAACAACATGAGAAATAAGAGAACCAAATTGAATGACATACTATAGATCAGAATCCCTTCTCCAATCCATGAAAGGGTGAGTAAAAGTTAATTTATCTTCCATCGCTTTAGTTCCATGAAATTTTTCTCATATTCATATAACCAAAGAATCACTCCATGCATCATTGTCAACATGGATAAATTAATAGATATCCACATGAAATCACTCAAAATGAATCAATAATATCTTGAAGACCCATTGAAATATTGATATAATTTACAATGGTTTTCGATTCCATTTTACAATAACATCTATAATAGAATGACCCTCTAATATAACCTATATTGTGATTATATATATTTAATAATGAAACTTTTTATATCTAAAATTACCATTTTCTGAATTTAAAATTCAAAATCCGAATTATAATGGTATTCATCAAATTTGTATATTGATCCCATGGATATTCCATGGTCAAGGAATATATAAGAATATAATATCAAAATAATTATTAATTGTTGTTAAGAAAACCTCTAACGATATTATTCATTGTTACATTGAATATATTGGGGGAATTTTTTGTCAAAATTGAATTAATAAAAAGTCATAATACATATTCTCACATATAGTATTTTCATGTTTATATCATTTTTATTGACACTCAATAGATAATATGTATATCAAAGATCAATCTACCAAATTTACAATAATCCTCAGAATTTATAAAATAGATCATCAATATAGGTTAGAGGATACTTTTTATTTATATTGATATTTAAATATTCATTATAATCAATGGAATGATGCGTCATTCCACCTTTTCTCTTAACAAAATGATCTCGGAAGCACTGTAATGAAGAAATATTATTTATAAATACCTTATTCGGGTTCTCATGGAGTATCATCTTAAATAACTCTAAACCATTTTGGTTCATTATATAAAGAGACGTTAAAATATTTACAACACTATGTATGAGTTCAATTGAAAACCCAACATTCTGTTTTCATAGAACACGATGAGGACCATCATCAATTATATTAATGCAATTTTAATAAACAGAAAAATATTTATTTACGTAGTCTCACATACCATTATATATAAATAACCTCTACTACTAGATAATAGGTCCCACGAAATGGATTTTATTTCAACTGGATGCTCGAATTCATCCTTGTAGAGAAATTAAATCATGTAAATATTTTTAATATTAAATATGAATTATATACTGAATTACATTTTATTCTATCTATATGAAAAGAGTCCACCCATGTCTAAATTAACACATAATTTCTCTATGTGAAAATAACATGAATTTAATGGGGATGATTATAAAAAATATTATCATTGTATCCCATACTTTGGAGTATAGGTTAATAGTTCATTAACCATCTTGATCCACATTAGTGATTACATCCAATATAGACTTCATTGGTCTTGCAATAAGTTATTCAATTATGGAATTGAATCAGATAATTATCATGTTCCCTATAAAGAGTATGTTGTTATATTAATCGTCCCATATGATGATCATTATTTCACTACATTGAGAAAATTATTTTCCCTTAGAAATTAGTTTCTTTGTGCCCTTATTTTCCATAAAGATAACAAATTAAAATCCCATTGATATATTTTCATGGATTTTTTATCCAAAATTATAATCATGTAAGAAGATGATAACTCTTCCCATTGTGGTATTTACCACATACTATTTCTAGATATTCATTTTTGTCCTAATTTTAATCATTCACAAACACACCTACAATCAGGTTGTTATTCATAATTAAATAATATAAATTTTAAATAATTTCAGTGTTGTGTATATTAGGTCCCATTTTAGTATGCTTATTATAATTTTGGTCATTGTATTGATAATTATAATTTATTTTCATGGGAATCCAATTTGATACACCAATTAACTAATACTAAAAATATAATTTTAAATTAAAACATAAAAAATTATTGTACGAAATCACATTATTGTAAAAACTATTGTTATTCTATCGAAAATTTAGAAACCTTAAAATACCCTTTGATATGTTTTTGTTAACACATATCATCAGGAATATCATAGGTTTTAAATGATTTAATACACTAATACATTATGATAGTTCATAAATAGAATGACAATTAACCAAACCATATACCTAGATAGTGTGTATCCTATTATTTAGAAATAGGCCCCTTCATTATTTACTGGGTAATGATAAATTATGGATTATACTATCCTCATTTAGGGTGTTTACCACTACGTTCATTTACTGGGTAATGATCAATTATGGAATATATTATCCTGTAAGACCTGTTTTGGTGACTGTCACAGTGTGTATAAGAATATCAAAAAATATGAGGCATTACCATATATATGAAACACGATCAAGAAATATGATAGATCATCTGCAAGAAAACACCGATACATATAAATAAAAAACAATAAACATATGAAATGCCTAGATAAATCAGAACTATTACACGTACAAATGTCTCCAAACAAAATAATAATTGTAATAATTAGTAGTGACCTAAAAATATTCAAGGACTAAACTAGTAGGTTCCATAATGGTCTGTGAAATCCACATTTAAACCAGCAATAGTGTTATACATGTTTGGTGAGTATAAAAGTATACTAAGTATGAACACCAAAGTCAATTTTTTATTTGTGAAAGATGTGTATTAATTCCCCTATAAGAAAAAAGTACATCCAAATATCACCAAATAGGTATACTAACAATCTCAACATCACTAATTAATTCTCACCAAATAACTCAAGTCATGTAATATAGTATAATCCACATCAATTCTAGTGTTCAATATACAACACCCCTCAAAATAGTCACTCTTGCATAATGTGAAATGTACTCAAGATCCCATCTCTTCATAGACTAACACATTATAACCCACTAACACACATTGAGACCACAAAAACCACAACAAAAGCCAGTTACAAACACTGGTCCCACAAACCACATCACATACCACCCACAAAAACCTTGTCCACAAACCATCTCATCCCAAGACTCCTATAAAATCATTACTCATCTCGTCCCAAATACACCAATGAAGTCACCACTCTCCCTCACATTTATGGGCCTCATAATCCATAACATGCATGTAGAATCATTGGGTGACATCACATATAATAGGGTGAATAGAAGTGCGGATGTCCAACATTCCATCCTCTCACCAGGATGTTTTGGAAAGACATTATCCCCCATGAATATGGAGGGGCTCGACAAATAGTACTCAACATGGGTGCGGTTTATATAGAAATCAGGAAGAAAATAAAATTATAAAAATATATGTTACCAAACACTCATTCCTAGAAAATAGGTTTTCAAACAAACATCCAAATCACAACACTGCCAACTTCGCTACTACTTGAAAATTCACATCACTACATAAAAATCCCAAAAACAATTCACATTCCCAACCAATTTATTAAACCATTTTCATTCATTATTAAACATGTAAATTATCATTTCTACCACTTCACATGAAAATACTAAGCACAACACATAATAGGCAACAGTGTTCTTAGAATGTGAGGAGCACTAATAGACTAAATGAACATCACATTTCCTCTATGTTTAACACTAATTCAATAAATATCATTTTCTAATCTCTTGATATGTTGTAAAGAAATATAAATGTTACTCATTGAGAAACTCTACGTGAATTATGCATTCCAAATAACCAATGTCCTTTTACAAACACAACCATTCCAAACCTCCATTCCATCCAAATGAATCTTCAACTCACTACCACATCTAGAAAAACATTAAACTGTTACCATATCTATAGGCGTACTACCCAACATACTGTGCCTAGATTACCAAATCATAAAAAATAAACCCTTGTGCATAGTCGTTCCAACCATCTTCTCACCACACGATCCAAATAAAGACATATTCACATTTAGCATAAAATAACTTCTTTAATTACACTTAAATGTTTTATATGGTTATCATAATAAGAATTTGATTTGGGGGAATCCATTTATTATCCAAATATACATGGTTAACATCATTCAAATAAAATGTTTAAAAATAGAAATTCATTCCATGAACAATCCCAAATGAAGTCAACGTCCCCCAATAGCTATGAAATTCAGTTTCCAATTATCCCATAAAAATCACAAAAAAATCAAAAAAAATAACAAGAATGTTCATGAACTACTTTTACGATCCCCTATATATAGAATTGAACTTTTTAAATTATATTTATTAATTAGAACTGAACTATTTTCTCATAGGAATACATTCATACACCCACCACTAATTATAAAAAATTAGAATGAAAAATGAAAAAAATACAATTTTAGAATATATGATCTGCACATCAGATATTCATTAAAATTGGGGAAACCATGTACTAGGAAAATATCAATGGAATAATGGACTAAATACAATAGAAAAACCAACTATGTCCAGTGGGATGGATCTTTCAGGGTGTATCTTAACAATGAGAAAGAGAAGGAAGTACATTGGAAGGATATCTCTTGTTTTGTAATATATAAATTGAGTCATGGGTTTGGATACATTTTGATTTTCTATTAAGGGAAAATATTGTTAAGACCATGTATTTTGACCAATCACATGCATCCTAACTCTTACTGAATATAATATCTGATTTATGGGATTTTAATCAATATCAAATCATTTAAAAGAAGTGATTAAAAATAATTTTACATCAATGGATATATAAAAAAGTAAAAACTAGTAGAAGATGGTAACAATTTTCCCAATGCACTGCAAGACGATGATATTCTTGATGTGAAACCGTTTGTGAGGCACTTCCAGAAGAAGTATTGATGGAAAATGAGTCACTAGACGAGCCAATTTTAGAGGAAGTTCTTTGGGATGAGACACTAATGGATGATAAATCAATATATGTTGCTCTTCTGAACAAGTAAATACTTGTCAAGTTATCGTAAGATGAAATTCCTACCACTATTAGTGAGAGACCAATGGGAAAGACACCACCAGATGACATCCCATTAGACATGAGGCCCCACTAGTAGAGAAACCTCCAGCAAGCGAACTCTAGCAATATATCTTTGGGATAACACATCCAGGTTGACACCACTAGGGTTCCAAACCATTGGTGGGTGACACCATTTGAAAAAATTAAACACATGAAATTTTTGTAATGTGTTGTAATGATTCACTTGGCAATCCCAAAATAGCTCATTCTTCATGATTCACTCAATGTAATAGACCCGATTGACCAGTCCATTACATCAGATACCTCTCTATATATTAATTACCTTAAGAATTAAAATCAAAATCAAGATGAAAAAGGGGTTCTAATGACCAACCATTGAGATACCACTCAAGGATCTTGTCATACCTCAAACTATACTACGATCCAAAAGCACCAAACCAAACAACCAAAAACAGACTGTACCACTTAATCATTAATACCAAATACCACCTCCTATCATTCAACCAATATTCCATAGGTCAACATCACATCCAATGATCCACACTATCACAAACAAATCAATCAGGGTATCGTGATTAATATGTCAATATACTATTTGCTCTATACAACACTGTCTCACCCACATGGGTTTAGTCGCATCACAATTAACATATCTCGATTAAGAATCAGGTTCTTCTATTTTCAAATCTCAATATATTATCACTTATATCACCACACCAACATAAAAAAATGAAAAAACATCTTGAATTATAAAATAATATTTAAACATTACATTGAAAAGAATAACACATCATATCCATCAAAACAACTCTGGGTACTGTGAACGTATATGTGATTGTCCATCCCATGTAATATTCTCCTGACCATCATGCCTATATTACAATATAATAGAGGGAAGTATCCACCCATTAATCATAATATCTATCTTGATCTGCACTACCTTTGGATGACAAACAACAGTCTCCCCATCTTTTGTTTAATACAATGGTGAATGAAATGATATTCCCTGAAAATCATGAAATGAAGCCATTATAAAGGAAAAGAGATATACATTATTATAAGAAAACTCTTTAAAGAGAATTTTTCACACCCAAGATCTTATAATGTCCATGTTACATGCTCAAAACATATCCTAAAATTTCTAGACAGTCTGCTATGTCTTTCCGTCTTTATAGGGGTGGAATACAATGTGGAGGTGTAATTACATTCCAATCTCCTGAAAAAATCTCTTTCAGACCCTTGAGGCAATGTATGTGATAGGATATGAGATAATGGATCTCAAAACTCCATGTATCAACAAAAACACATCCATATACCTTTCTTACATAGCATCCACATCACCAGACTCTGTGGTGGCTAAGAAGAGATTTGATTTCATCAGCTGATCCACTACTACATATATAGTGTCGTAGTCTCCTTAATATCTGGGAAAGCCTATGATGAAATCTATAAATATTTCATCCCACATTCCTTGAGAAACATCCAAGGGATATATAAAACAATAGGGATGATTGTACTCAACATTTACATGATGGAAGACCATGAAAAATGAAACCAACTCAACCATTTCGATCATCGCAATGGACAACCTAAAATATACCTTCAATATAATTGAAATCATTGATACTCATGGGTGTACCACAATATATGAGCTATAAAAATCAAAAACGACTCCATCGTCAATCGCTATCGGATCAAAAAACTTCCCAAAAGACAAAATCTGATTATGAATATCTTACAACCATCCATTCAGAGCAACCCCATAGATTTTTTTTTCAACACCCTTACGAATGATTCCTACCACATAGACTCTTACACCTAACACATGAATTAATTTTTCAGTATCACATGAAAACAACATCCACAACTATCATCCACTATTGAATCGATGTGAAATGATCCAAACTCCTCCATTACTCTCCATGAAATCACTGATTCCTAAAAAACTCATTATTGATCCTCATACATAGGGAATAGAACATTAAAATCCCATTTCATATAGAGTAGGTGAGCTCAAAATCATAGTCCTAAAAAAACTCCATCTACCTGCTCAGATCTTATTCCGAAAAGTTATAACTATATCTCATGGAATCTGTGATGACCACAAAGCACTCCCAAATATGATAGTGTTTCCATAACTTTACACAATAATTCTAGAAACTAGTCCTAGATCACTGGTATAATAGTCATTCTAATGGGGATGTATCTACCTATACCAAATAGATAACATTTCACTATGTTTCATCAAATCACATTCCAAGATCGGATATGAAGTGTCACATTACACATAAAAAATCATCCCTTCCATAGGAATCTTTGAAATGAAATATTAACCATCTTCCACATTATGTAGCTGAACATTTGATGGCACTACCTAGTCCACATAAAATCATAGTCCTTCCATTTTAATGGTGTCAAATGGGAATCAAATTGAATGGGATCGGTTACAAAACATTAATAAAATCCCGCGAGACTGAGGAAACTATAAATTTATGCCACGTTCATGTGTATTTCCCAAGAAAAAAATACATCAACCATTAATGGGTATACTACTACACCCTTTTGGGACACTACATGGAAGATGAAATGCACCTCTCATGTACAGAACTTACACTATGACAATGATCCATAGAGCCGGTGGCATTGAAGAACCTGCAAGATAGTTATGAGATTCTCAGCATTCTCATCATATGAATTCGAGTAGATTAAGATATCATTGATGAAAACAATGATGAACCATTATAGGAACTCCTGTAACACATTGTTCATGATCCCCAATAACACATCTAGTGTTTTAATAACATTGAGTGACATGACAATTATCATGAGGTGCCCGTAGCATCAACAAAAGGTAAAATTTGGGATATCTCCACCCTTCTCTCTAAACTAGTGTCATCCAAGCCATAGATTAATTATTGAAAACAAAAACACTCTTTTCTACTGGTCCAATAGATCATCTATCCGTGGTAGTGGTTAATGGTTCTTAACCGTTACTTATTTCGAGATCTGTTAGTCTATACACAACCTCACCCTACCATCCGCCTACTTAGAGAACCACAACATAGAATGCAATACTAAAACACTGTGATGAATTAAAACATTCTTCGTTAGATCATTTATCAATATCCATAGACATTTCATCTCATAATGTTCCATTATATAAGGATCAACTGAAATAAGAGAACGATTGGGTGCATGTCTATCCTAATATCAACACCAAATCAAGGGGGTAGCATCACAACCTACATGGGAAAACATATATGAACTCCCCAGTGAAACATGGAACCCCAACCATATCAACATCATTAAATTACACAAACATCCCTCAAAAAAGTAATGAAGATGCCTGATAAACTAACATCTCACTTGAAAACTCCTCTCTCAAATGAAAACCACACATTGTCATCTACATTTGAAAACATGAATATCCCCTAGAAGAAGTAAATAAAAGAATACAAGGATTATAAAAATTAAATTCCAAGGATAGAAACAAACTATTAAATCATTAAAAATAATAAATCTTCATGAGACTCATGTTGCACCATCACGAGTATACATCCCAGACAAACATCAAACAAGGTGATTTATCATTCGACAAGTGTACTCAACTCCTTCGAAATGAGAATACTCTCTATTTGATAGTCTTAGATAATGTTCTAAATTTGGTAAAACAAAGAATTGTGAATCTCCAAAATCAAAGTACACATGTGAATGAGTGTTAAACAATAGATCATACCTCTGATGATCTTTTTCCATTATTAAATTTATGCATGTATAACTTCAAAATAAGATTGCCCGACTCCCATGCCTCTCGGTTGATTACCACCACCATGAATAAGACAGGGTGAGGACCCTGAAAATGAGGAAAATAATTATTTCATGCTCTACCTATATCATATCCTCTATAAAAGGAACATTCTTCTTACCCCTACTACAGAAATAGTCCCACCAGCATCTGCTGAGGAGGCCAGCACTGATCCTATCTGACTCGACCATAAAATTATCAAACGGTGGATGGAAACTGGTTCAAAATGTGTCAATGAACAACTAACCAAAAAACCTAACCCACAAGCCCATAGGATGGTCATGATTACTGGATGATTGAAAAGGGAGATGTTGTGGTCAATTTCGTATTTGCCAAATCCTCAAAGGTCCTCTCTCCTATGATCTAATAAATGTAACCCTACCTCTGAAGGAGCTAAATTGGATATTCTATCAGGGTAAACCATTTCATGAGTGTATCAAGTCAATCTCCACTTCCTTGTTCTAAGCCTCTATATATGTTAGAAACATAAAATGTGTAACGACATACATGATCAAAGGATGAAGTAACACCTTGAGTCATCTCTCACTAGAATCCTCATCAAGAAAGGCATCTGCTGTAAAAATGGAGGTCATTGAACCTGATCCCATGATCCTTCCCTGACATACTCCCATTATGAAGGGAGAGTAACTCAGGCCACTACGCATCCTTCATGGTTGATGAAATGAATTCTTTTAAAAATTATTTTTCAATATCAACCCACATGATGTATTCCACCTTCCTCTCCCCTAGTAACGCAACCACCACAGATGAGAATCTCCTAACATATGAATGAATACCAATGGAACCTAGTATTCCATCAGTGGCCATATCAAACGGTAGGTGATATCATGCTCCTTGAAATAACACTCCATAAAGATGATTGAAATGATTCACTAATTCATTCCCAATGCCTGTCATTAGAAGGTACGCAACATCCTATGCCAATGGGAATCATCTTTAAATAGATCAACCCTCCATCAATCTACTGGATCGTGATGGTAAGCATCATCTTCTAGAGCCACATGTAGACAATGACCTATATCAATATCTGAATAGTAAAAAAAGAGATATTATGCCCCAATAGTTTTGAATTTTACTACTGTTTATTTATCTAATCTTATAAATTTTATTACCCATTTAAAAATTCCGAAAACGTCAAAATTAAAACACAAAAAAACATTATTATGAAGTGTGTACAATTCCTTGTTCTCAACCCTACATGAAATTCCATCTCACTTGTTGGTTCAAAAATCTGAGAGTTCGTACACTAGATCACTTGGGGCCCTAAAATACTGTTTTCTAGCTGGTCTCCCTTGCTTATATCACAAACCATCTTCAATTGGGATTGTTTCCATACCAATAAATGAAATAATCACAATTGGTAACCCAATTCACCTTTCTATATCTCAACCATCACCTCTAATACCATTCTTTAGTGATCCCCACCCTCCAATGATGCCCCACCCGAGATATCATAAAATGAAGGGACATAATGACACCCATATACCACCTCCTGTAGGCCCCGAGTTGGTGACTAGAACCATGGGTATAAAAATCTCACAAAATGAGATTTATTATCCTTTATAAAAAACAAGATCATGGGATGTGATGAATTATCCAAATAAACCATGATATATATAATAGAAATCAAAAATCAATCACAAATTCCTGAATAAAGTAAAAATAATAAAATAAAAAAAAATCCAAATTAAATAAAATATTTAATGCAAAGAAAATCCAATTAAACTATCAATGTACTAGATATTATGGTTCTTCAGGGTCCAAAAAATCCTCCTAGACACCTAAATATTGTTTTATATTCATAGAGAGTGTATATAGATATACTCTTTAGGAAAAATAAATTCTCTCATGACCATGTGAATTAAGCATAATAATGCCCCTGTAAGAAAACAACACAACCAAACCATAACTAATATGTATACTAACAATCCCTACCTAACCATGGCACACTCATTATAAAATTGAAGTCACATTTGGTAATATAATGAACATTAATGATTGGGGTCCCACATCGCATCCAACTGATTAGACTCTCATGCATAATAGAAATTATCCTTACTCACCCACCACTTTAGAATGCACCACGTCACAACCTGACCACAAAAACATTATCATAACATCCCACACCATAGCTCACCTTCACACACTACAGATACAATCATCATCACATCTCTCCCATAGATACATGGGACAAAAACCACAACACATCCTTCCTACAGAAACCTAGTCAACAGACCATCATATCCTAAAGACAAATGGGAAAGAACAACTAATCTCATCCCAAATAAACATGTGAAAACAAAACATTACTGCACACACCTGGGCCTAAAAAACCACAAACATATAGAATAATCTTGAAATAACACCACATTAACAAGGGAGGAGGGAAGAATGGGACGATAGCCATCCATCATCCCACTTGAATTCTTGGGAAATAAACCCTCGCTTGTGATGAAGGGGGTTCTTGGCACATGGTTATAATCTAGGGTGCAGGATTATAGAAATTCCAATGAAAAAACATGTATATTCCTACCCAATACAACACAATCATGACCAACCATTGTGTTCTCAAAAAACTCAGAACACTGCCAACCTCACTACTACCTCTAAATGCATGTCACAACATAAAATCCACAAAACCCATTCACATTCCCTATAAATTTATTCAATGAAATTTATTCATTAATAATCAAGTCATTTATCGTTCCCCCACTACCCAAGAAACTAATAGTCAAAACACATAAAATGATACAATGTTCTCATAAGGTGAAGATCCCTAATAGTCTAAAGGGGCCTCACATTTAATATATATTTAACTATTTATGGTATATCACACATCGATCTCAATATACATTGTGAAGCTTTATGAAGGTTACTCATGGAGAAACACTAGGTGAATTACGAATACCAAACAATTTCATTTATATTCAAACTCATAATTTCCAATCCATAGTGCCAACAAAAAAATCCATAACCCACAACCACATCATACAACACATTAGAAAACAATAAATCTGCAGCCCCACTATACAACCGTACCACTCCCAGATCAATAGATCAACAAAACTAACCCCATTATGACAATCATTCCCACCACATCATCGCCACTTACACCAAATAATGATATATTCTCATTCAACATGACATACCTTCTTTAAATCCACTTAAATGTTTCAGCAGGTTATCAAAGTAAAATTTTGATCCTAGGGAATAAATTTATTATCCGAATATACCTTGTTAGTAATTCTCGTCTAATATATTCATAGAAAAAATTCAACGTTCATTCCGAAAAATATCCAATGTGAAATAAAGGGCCCCAACAACAATGATTTTATATGGGTAATTATACTATAAAAATTTTTATTTAACCAAATAAATAACAACTCAACATCAAGAAAAACTTTTCAAATCCCCATGTATATTAATTTCAATTGGTTAAGAAAGAATTATTAATTGGTATTCAAAAGTTTTCTCACATGAATATATTCATACACCCACCTCTGATGATGAAATAATAATTGATATGACCAAAAACCAACATAGATGAAGAGATGATCGACATAAACTGATTGTATCAAAATAAGGGAACACATTCAACATGAAAAACTCTAAGGAATCCCTGATCCAAGGTATCAATTGGAAAACATGACTTTTTGGTGAGGATAGATAGGGGAATATCATTCCATTGGGAATTCACGATATATGAACAAGTGGAATGATATCTCAAGTTTGAAAATATCTAATCTAAGTCATGAGTTACGATACATTTTGATTTTATAATAATTGGAGATCTAGTCCAAAACATGATTTTTGACTAATTAAAAATATCCTCACACTTAGTGAATTTTGGATCTGATTTGTGGGATCTGAATTGGTCTCATATCCTTTCAAATAACATTTTTAAAGTGCTTTATGTCATAGGAGATGCAAATATGGGAGAACAATAAGGAGGTGGAAATACTAGTCATATGACACTATAGAATGAGGCTCCACATAATGAGGCACCACCAAAAAACTCACTACAATATGAAGTGATGCTAATGAGGAACCTCTAGATGAGGAACCATTAACTGAAGTACCTCCTGATGACGAATTACTATATGATGAACACATAAAATAATTACCACGGGATAAGGCACCACTCGTTGAGGAGTTGTCATATGAAATGACTTCATCTTGTAGTGAGAGACTTTTGTGTAAGACTCTTACAGATATCCTGCCATCAGTCATGAGAAACCATTGGGTGAGAAACCACTAGTCAGTGACCGCCGGTGAGAGACCGCCCATGAGCGACCACCAGGGTGACACCACCAGGGAGACACTGCTAGGGTGACACTTCCGGGGTGATGTTTCCTTGTTGACACGACCAAATTGACACACCATTTTTATAAGACACTATTGGAGACATGAAAAAATATGAATTATATAAAAGGTGTCCAAATGAGTCACCTTGTCCCCAAAAAACATGTCGGAACCCAAGATTCCCAAAATGTTATGTACTAGATTGGACCAAGCTCTTAACCTAATATATAGAAATTTATTTTATTTCATGGAAGTGAAAAGAATATATTATTTATCAAAACATTTAGTTTTTATCCCACAAATAAAATTACCCCAGGGTTTTCAACAAATTTTTATACTCTAAATAGCTAAAAAAATAAAAAATTATTTATATAATGCCCCAGCCATAGAATCTCAAAGGCAATGCATTACATTTTTACAATGTAAAGATTACAACTAATCAAATTTGAAAAAAACTATTAACTTACCTATTTGAAAAAAATTTATTATAATAAAGATACACATATTTATTTGCAATATAAAAAGTATAGTAACAAAAAGATAACAATAAACAACCTAGAAATTTTTCCAAGAATTCATCTTCATAATCTAAGTAAAGGATAAAAAATTAAATAGAGAACAAACTATCGATATGGTTTGGTACATATGAATCTATATTTCATCAATTATAATAGATCAAAATGGAATGGTAAATAAATTAAACGAAATTAAATTTAAATAACTATATGATGAAAAAATAAAAATAGAATGTCATTTAAATGAAACACATACCATTTAATCGATAAATTGAGAATGAACATCATATATATATAATATAAATGAAAAAATACAATCGATAGTAATGAAAAGAACAGAATTCTCAATAAATGAATGCTTAATTTTTGTATTCCATGTTTCCATGGTATATGTTAACATTACCATTCCCAAACCCAGATTCCACCAGTGAACTAATCATACAGAAAACAAGGAGTTTTGCCCAAATAATTTCCCCCCATGAGACTACTGATGCATCGATATGAATTTAGTTATGGACCCCACCCATGTTTTACCTATCCAAAGAATTCCTCATGTATCGAATATTCAATTTAATTAATAAACAATTCTCTTAATCATAAGAAATCCATGTTGAATAAATAATTTTTATGTAAAAAATAATTCCAAAGTGAATGATATTTGAAAACAGGTTATTTTATGTTGATGAATTGATATACCATTGAAATATCATTAAAAATTATTAAGGAAAATATTCAATAATCATTATAATGTTCCCCATACAAATTTCAAAAAATTTAACCATTATCACCATGATGTTTTAACATTAAATGGAACCTATGATATCACTAGAATTAAGAGAATATTGATATAAAATTTCAAAGGACCGAATTTACCCAAAATAACATAAATCAGTGGTGAAAATGTTGTGTGCGTCTTGGGGGAAACTATGAGGGAAGGGTCCCTTACCATGAGTTTTACCTTTCGCACATGCCATTATTTTCCTAAATAATAATCTATTTTTTAGTTTCATTAGAACGTTAATAAATTTTATTATTACAATTCATTAAATAATTACAATTTTTTATACTAATAAATAAAAAATTAATATTATTTAAACTGTTTTTACCAAATTTAGTTCATGTGTCCAAAATTACGTTTGTAGATCAACTATGGTCAACATATCTAGAATAATAATAACAATTTAATTATATTATTTATACATAAATTATTTTTTTCAAACCAATCAGGGATGATGGTTATGAAAAAGAAACCAATGATACAATCATGGAGATAGTTGGTCTTACGTACGCATGATTAGAGTTCCCCTATTTTGATGATCATTATGGAATGAAAGAATGAAAAATTTATACATATATAACTATAATTATATCTCATATATATATAATATTATTTAATAATATATATCTATATCTATATCTATATAATTATTCTAATGTAAAAGCAATCACATAACTTCAATGAGGATGTAGTCCACACATCCACAAATTAAATTATCATTTATTCTGTGTTTGTAAATGAAATAATGAAAATGATATATTATATTTCAAGAAATTTAATTATGTCATTGAAATCATATTTATTTCATTTATTTACAATATTTTTAATTAAGTACATCCTTAATACATTCCATGTAATGTGTGAACAAATTACATTTCATTGAGGAGGTGGTTTTCCATATATCTGCAACCGATGTACTCGTATTTACATAAAATTAAATACATTAAGGTATGTGTCTTATAAAAATTACATAGGAATTAAGACAATAAAAATATCACATACATCATTTATAAATATCATTTCCATCAAAATCATCAACCATGATAGGTGGTAGCGGAAAAAATAATTACATCATTTCATGAGGTAGTAATTTTTCATAGATAGAAAATGGTATATTTGTTAACATTTTATATATTAATGTATGTTTGTTGGTCAATAACATAACATAATAACATCTTTGCATATTTTGGATAATATTTTTATATAATAATTGAATCATAGTAAATTACTGGTTGGAGAAACAAATAAAACATAAATGATCATTGAAGAATATTACCTCTTTTCGGGTAACTCATTTTGGTGAGTACAAAATGGATTCCATGGTTTTCATTATTAAAAATTTTGGTATTATATTTTGGGGTAGCGGGTAAGGTAGAATATTTTTACTGAGGATGGAAAATAAAATTTTCTTGATATGTGTGAGAAATGAGGAAATTATATCCCTTTTTATAGTGGAGGGGGAGTGTAATTCATGTAAATAACCACTTTTATACACCATTGGGAGGTCTACCGTAACTCATGTTCCATAAAAATTGAAAAATAATGGATTAAATGTTACATATGGTTGATAAAAACCAACTCTAAACAAAAATATGTTCGTTTTTATAAGTGTGTTCCTTAACATCTATGTTTATCGCATTTTTATCATTTTTCTTTTTATAAAATTAAATACTTTTCTAAAATTAATAATTTACACAATAGGAATAATTTTTGGTGAGATATTTTAGAAAATAAATACCCTCCAAATTAAAAATATTTTATCTACTTTATATAATAAAAAACCCTCGTTTGGTTGAAATTAATTTTAAACCAAACACCTATAATGTGAAAAATCAATTCTTTAACCTAGACTATGATAACAATGTTTTTATAATCATTTGTATATATGTTATGTATAAATTTAAAATTCATCCATTCATAGACCATATTTATTATTTTTTTAAACATAAAAATCACATGGAATAATTGATTATTATTATTCATTTTTAATCCTGTAAAAAATATCATTTATTGTAAAATAGAAATAATGTGAATTTTAAAATTATTTATTTAAATTTAATTTGTAATACATTTAAAAAAATATTCAAATTAAAATATATTATGTTAAAAGATATATATTTTGATATATTCAACTAAAATTTTAATTGATAACAATAATTCATTATACATACATTAAATTTAATGTTTTTAGTATCATTTAAAATATTTTAGTTATGAACAAAATAATCCTTTCATTTGGGTTTGTTAATAATTTAATGTCTCTTTATCTTCTACAAAATTTAATTTTATATTACCACGATAAAAAAATTATCATTTAAAATAATATTTCTTATAGAGACTATGTAGAATCCTCCAAACTCTATTTCTTTATAAATTTGAATGGAAATGAGGGTTCATTTTTTGACATTTTCCTAACCTAACTAATTATATTGGTTACACTAATGATATTTTTTCCAAATAACTCAAAAAATTTGAAATAATTGGTTATTTGGCCTTACTATTGGAATCATGTAGATTTTGGTCACATTTATAGATTATTTTGGAACTTATGTTTAGGGTTTTGTCCTTTATTAAGACTCATTTGACCTTAATGACTATAAAAGATATTAATTACAGTTAATTATTTTTTTGTTAAAAAACAAAGATGACATTAGTATTCTATAAATTTTATACATATTGAAACTGCTAATTTATATTCTTCTAAATTCAATTAATAGTAGTAGATATATTATATATAATTCTAATTCAGATTTCAATGCTATGAGGGGAGTTTTTATTATTAATATATTCTATAGATATAAATGTTTTTATATAAAATTAAGTTTAAAAATGATTCCAATGAATAAAATTATGTTAATATAAATATTATTTGACTATTATGAATTTAACTAACACATAAAATATATCATAACATTAATTATAATGTAAATGGAAAGAGATTTTTGAACTAAAATGAAATACATTCCATTATTCTTTAAAAAAACAAAATTTTCGGAAATTTAAAAACCAATCACCCTAATATAATATTTAAATTAGGAAATTAAATATATTTTTTTATTAAAATATAATTTTTAAATCTCTATATTTGTTTAAAAAAATTTATGAGCACCATTAAAATCAGTAAAACATGGACTTATGTGTAATATAAGATATTATTCTGTTGAATATTACGTAAGAATAAAATGGTATTTATAATAAAGTAATCAATAAAAAATTTATTCTAAAATGAAAATACTGTAAAGGATTGAGGTGTTATATTTTCAATAATTTAATTAAACTTCATCCTTTAAATTTATTCTTGTTCTCACTAATCGAGGTGTTTATATTTTAATATATTTTTATTTGTAAAAAACCAACTTCAGAAATATAGTTAACAAAACATATTATTAATAATAGGAAAAGTATAAGTAAAATTATATAAAAACACATGATTTTTAATATAATAACAATAGCTAAAACATGAATTTGAAACAGAAATCAAAATATCATGTTGTGGTGGTGAGTGATGGAGAACATGTTTATTTGAATGTTGATGACCAGAAATTTATAAAACAGTGTTAATATGATGGTCTTTGATATCATAAATAATAGTTATAATAGGACAAATATTATTTAAATACCCTTTTACTAGAGTTATGAAATTATTTCACACATGATAAAAACTTGTAAATATATGTTTCTATTAAAATGATATTTTAAATTAATTACATTGTGAACTATTTCTAAATTTTCTCATGAAACAAGATCCTTCATATATTGAATTAATATATCAATCATTAAAACCACGTACAAATTTCACTATACACCATTCAATAAATGGTTCAACATTATCCAAATATTTTTATCCAACACATTATAAATATGGTCAATAATTTTTTCAAAATGAACGTGTCATTATTCTTTAATAAACATTAAGAAGTTCTAAATTTACATATACCAAATATGTGAATATGTTCATCATGTATTATATTGATTTATGGTAATAAATTTAATGAAAATATAACCATATTGTAAACATATATTCTTATTTATTATACAAACAAGTCACATATTATTGGATATATTCCATAAATACAAATTATTGTAAACTCAATCAATAATGGAATAAAAAAATTATTCAACAAACCATAAACAGGTTCCAATAAAGTCATAAATATACAATTTTTTTTCCAATATTCAACACATCTACATTAGAAAAATATTTCAGCTTATAGTTCCCCTAAACCAAGATTATTCCAAAAAATTCCAAACACTAATTGTATCATATTGCATGGTTATGAGTACCGATCAACACATGCTTTTAACTTATAGATGAATAATACTTCAATACAATCCATATATTTTCTATAATTCATATAACCAGTATACCTATAATAACCTACATTTCCATCAATATTTAAGGATCAAGATACAAAGTTAGTTTAATAATTTAATTTCTTCAGTGGTAGTAGCATATAATGGAACTTGATCATTTAATCTCTTTTATGGTATATTAAATTGATGCATTGATACAATGATTTTTATAATTCACCATATCATTAATGTAGAGTCATGAAAATGATTAAAATTATTTCGTGTACATAAAATTAGGATAATGGTTATATTTTATACACACCTAATGAAAAATCATTTTCATATTAATCATTTATGAAGCTGCATCCTTCAACAATTATCACTTGTTGGTAAAAAACAACAATTCATTCTTCCTTTTATAATTAATTTTCACCATTTTCCTTCTATTCCATTTCTACCTTCCAAAGCCATAATACAAATATACTTATTTCCCTATATCATTATTACGTGATACTATGTACATATATAATGAAAATTATTTAGAGAATAATTCCTTATGAGATATTATATTTAAACCATAAAATATTTGATCATTCTTAATATTTGGATCATGTGAATTATTGAGTTTGACATTCATTATAATAATATTCATTTATAAATTATAACATACATTATGTTAGATCATTTAATTATGAATCATAATGTATAAACACCAGAATTTAAAAATACCTAACATAAATTAATGTTTTTATTTTTTATCTAATATCATAATCATAAACATGGTTTCTCTATGTTTTAATTTTATTCTATTTCCTCAAACTATAACACCCCAAGATTTTATAGTATGTTATCTCATTAAAATAATTCAATCGCTTGCGCTACACGCAACACCGAGTTCAATCACACAAAAACACACCAAAAAAGCCAATCAAAAAGAAGATATGAATAGTATTAACTGCATTTTGAATCTTATATTCTCTATATAATTTTAACATACATATTATGTGTTTCTTAGACATAATATAAGATACAATTCATTTTTCAGATAAAACAAGCATTTAAAAAAAAAAAAAAATTTACTGCCTTTTAACGGTAAACCATTTTTAAAACCAATATTTGAAACTTTAATATATTTCATTTACTGAAATTAAATTCTTCATGCGAGGAAATACATAAAAATATAGTTTGGATAACTTTTTGGTACTTTTCTTATAACATTAATATTTTGACGAATTGTGAAAAATACTATGATTATATCGAAAACAACTTTTTTAGTCAAAATAATTTATATTTTTAAATTAGGGATTTGAATGATTTTGAGGTATAATTAGATTATTATTTTTTTATTTAATAAAATGGTTGTAATTATAAGTAATTTTATATTTAAATTTGACAAAAACAAGTGTCAATCTTTTGTTAATTTTTACTTTTTAAAAACACGCTTTTCGGTTTTGACAAGAGGAATTAATTTTGAATTAATAAATGAAGCTCCAATGCTTTGAATATGATAAAATATACTTAACTTATGAATTCTTAATATCAAAATTAGATTTGGGTGAATTTTTGGAATTTTTCTGAAAGCATTCAATTTTTTATGAATAGTGACGAACACTATGTTATTTTTTAAATCCGAATTTTTATTTAAATAATAATTTATTTTAATTTATTTATTTTAATTCAAAATAGATATATAATACCTATATATTTTCAATGTAATTATTTGCTTTCATTTTTAATAAAATTAGTTTTATAAAATTTTATTGAACATTTTAACCTCTTTTACACACCTTCTAAGAGCATTTGCAAATTTTCCTAAAACATAATTATACCACTTTTTTGAGTTGAATTTCAAAAATATGAGAGACACAGTTGATATAAGTATGTAAAATTTGGTTCCTTTAGATTAAAATAATTTTTTTTGAATAGTAACTGTTGACTTGTATTTAACATAGTTAAAAAAATAGGGAAATTAAAGGTAAAAATTATATTATAATTACCCTAAAACATGTCCTAATTCTATTGGATAAGTGTATTTATACCAAAAACAAAAATATAAATAATAAATGATCATTTAGTTCCACTTTTATTAGATTAGGACATTTATTATTGTTTTATTTAAAGAAGAGTTAAAAGTTTTAAATTCGAAGATTAATAACTAATCCATTTTAAATATAGGGATACACACAATATAAATTCGACTACAAATATTCAATAGAAATATAAAATGATTTCCTACATAATTTTATTTTATTTATATTTTATATACATTAAATAATTTAATTTATTTATGACACAATAATGCTGCAATAATAACATTTTAAATGAAAGAATCTAATAAATGCTATTACACATACTAACATAAATACAATTTCGAATATATTATGACATAAACGAATTTTTTAGGTGCATATGACATGTTAGGGTTTATTCAATGAATCTGTTTCAATGAAAAAACATTTTGATAACTTTCACAAAAACCAAGAAACAAAAAAATATCAAAATTGACCAAAATTTATTTGTTTAAACAAATACAATATTATATGTTGATTTAAATTTCATAAAAATATAAGTTTTAGTCAAAGGGATTAACTGATATTATATATGTCAGTAATGAAATATTTTTTTTCTCTTGTAAGTTTATAATATTTTTATTAACAATATAGTGTAAGAAAACAAGAAGACACGGTAAAAGTTAAAATATTTAACTAAGTGTGAAATCTAAAAGATAAGGTTAATATGGTGACCTAAACCTATAAAAAACCAATTTTTGAGTGTTTTTCGATCAATCCCCACCACATCCTATAAATAAATAATTTTTGAGCCATTAGAAACCGAAAATGATTTTATTATGAAATAATATTTCATGCTTTTCCTAAAGTGACACTCACCACTCTTATAAAATGGTTCTTCCATTCTCTCAAAATAACACCTCCAAATCCATTTGTCTCATCCATACCCTTCCCCTGTATCCTCCCTAAATATATCACATCAACATAGATTCCAAAATTTGATCAGAAAGCCAACCTAATGATCCCTTTTGATCAACTCCAAAGGAAACACCTGAAGAAGAGGTAATAAATTCACCACCCTCTTCCATGTTTTTTTTCATATTCCACATCCTCATTCATTATTTTTTCAATAAAAAATAATAAATCTAGTAACTAATAATTATTTTTATGTTACTATATATATGGTATAACCATATTTGTTATTCTATCCATCCTCTAAATGAAAAAGTCACCATATGTGTGTACGCAGGGCTTACTATCTCCACATCATGGTGAAGTTTTTTATTCAAACACATAAATATTTAGATGGGTGTAATAAAGAGTAAAACTGATGTAAATAATAAATATTACATGATAATGATTATGTATATATGATATAACATCCATTTACATACAATTTCTCCATCGATATAATGATATTGTCGCTCATGCGTAAGTACGGATTACCGTCTCCATGATGTGATGAGATCCATTCCGCCGATCACCATTCAATGATGAATATAAAAATATATATTATTAATAAGTATGTAATATATGACATAATATTTCCACATGTGATATATATATATATATGTACTTACATACATCTAATTCACTTAGACATGTTCAATACGATATGGAAGAGGAAACAATAATTATGTGTAGGTATAAGCTACCATCTCCATAAATGGTGCCTTCCAATTTATATATCTGTCTATTATTGATATTTATATTCTAAATATATATGATATATAAATCAAGGTTTATATTATTTATGTATGTAAATAATGATCTAAATGATACGATCAAGAATAACATGTTGAAACATGTATCATAAAGAATGTGATTATTACCCAAAATATTAATTTAACATTGAAATCATTTTTAAATTCGTAGTATAAGGTTTGAAATGAATCATGAATGATATAACAAATATGAATATGGTTTTGGTAAAATTTAATAATGTACTATGGTCATTATACAGTTTGTAAAACATACCCTCAACCAAATGAAAGGGAAAGGTAAGGGTTAATTCTACAATCTTTTTATTATCTGATATTGTTTTTACATAATTATCTATTGGGACATATTTTTTATCCCTATCAATGTTTTATAAAATATATTTCAAAGTGATTCCTCTTATGGGCATGTTTTACTAAAACATCATTTTAAATGATTTAATTATTTATTTTTCTAAACCATTCTTATTAATGTCTATGTTTTCCAAATGGTTTTAAGGATTTATTTATACAGACAAGAATGTTTTAAAATGTTAAATAATTTCAAAAGTTTCATAGAGGTATGTGACAATGTGATTCAAAACTATCGTTTAAATTAAATCATTAATAAATTATTTGAATTTTAAATGATTTCATGAAAAAACATATATTTCTCAGAAATATTATTAGTAATCATTTTCAACTATGTCAACATACTTTATGCGATAATATTATTGATCGATGTTGATTTCCTAAGTAACAAGTCATCCATATTGTATTGATGGTTTAGTGATTTTTTTTACTATGTTTGTATTATTTTTGTACCATTAATTATTTATAGATAATGTATTGACATTTCGTATGCCATTTTTAATAATAATGTTTATGATATGGTTAAAACATTTCATATGAGGAATGGAATGGACTTATTAAGTGATGGGTGGAGCCCGCTAGAGCTCCTTGATGCATCAGTAGGCCTCATGAAACAAACTTGTGTCTTGGCACATGGCCATGAAACAATCTTATTTTTAGTCTTGGTGTAACACCCCAAGGTTACACGATTCTCTTCTCCTTCAATAATTCAAAAGCTTGCATTGTACGCAAGTTTGAGATTCTAACACACCGCGACTAATAAAAATAGCCACTATGAATAGTAATACCCACTTTTTGAAAATATATCTATTTTATATTTCAAAATGGACTTCATTTTTGGATTCAGAATATCAAAATTATCCTATGTTGAATTTTTGGTATTTTTCTGAGACCTTCCAATTTTTTTATGAATAGTGGTAAATACTTAAAAACAACGTTTTTAATCAAAATGATTTTTAGTGAAAAATTATAATATTGAGTGGTTTTAAAGTATAATTATAATATATTTTTACCATTTTATCCAATGGTGGTCATTAGAATTAATTTCACTTTGAAATTGGACATAAACAATTGTCAATCTTTTGATATATATTGTTTCTAAAAACACACTATTTGTAGTGAAAGCAGGAATTAATTATAAAATTAATTAATTCAACTTATATGTTTGGAATTTTGTAAAATGGGCATCATTTTTGAGTTCGGAATATCAATTATAGCTTATGGTGAAATATTGGCATGGTTCTGAAAAACTTCAATTTTTGATGAATAGTGAAACCACTAAGTGGTAGTTAAAAAATGATTTTTAGTTAAAATGAAACATTACCACTTCTGTGATTTGATTTTAAAAAATCAGACATACATGGTTGTAATTAGGAAGTAAAATTTGGTTCAATGGGATTGAAATAATTTTTTTGTGAATAGTAACTTTTAAGTTTAATTAATCGGGATTAAAGGTAATTAGTGAAATTTAAGGTATAAATGATATTATAAAAATATGAAAACACCTTTACACTTGTCCTACCCATATTGGACGAGTCATGGCCGTCCAATAAAATCTATGGGTCAACTGGGGGACCCCATGGAGCCACTTTGGTAGGAAAATGACATTAAAAACGTTTTATTTAATGTTAAAATAAAAATGTCACAAACATGAGTTCTTTTACTAAACCAATTTTTTAATGGGGTTATAAAAGTCATAGTTTTGACTATAAATATTCATTATAAAGATAAAAAGATTTCATATATAATGATATTTTTTTTATAATTTTTAGACATTAAATAAATTAAAATATTTATGACATCATGATGATGCAGCGATTACCTCATTAATTAATGATTTAAATAAAATGAAAAGATAATGTAAAATATAAGGCATACACTTGTCAAAAACCTATTGGATGAGTATCTTTCTAACCCTTATAACCTTATAATAGAAATATATCTTTTTGGGGCCTTTATAATCCGAAAAGAATTTCATAATAAAGTATCATTTCAATCTTTCCAAGAGTTCCCCTTCTCTCCTCTTATAAATGGACCCAACCTATACCACCTTAATCACACCATCATGCCATTTGGCTCAGACAAACTCTGCCCAAATACTCTCCCAACATCCCTCTCTTACATCTAGAAGCCTCACTTTGGGAAGAACATTTCCCAAGGAAGCCTTTGGCTCAAATCAAAAAGAGTTACCCAATTTTAAGGTAATTTATTCTCTTATGTTATTTTGTTTTATTTTGCTTCTCCAACCCCCTAATCTCTTTTTATTAATTTCTTTTGTAACAACACCAGTATCCTCACGAAACGATGATTTTTCAACACTTATATAACACCTTCAAAGGTGGCCACGAAGATGTCACTATATTTATATATGATATATAATATGTTTATGTTTTACTTAAGTTTCTGTATTTTTCATTTGTTGCATACCTTTATGGTTTCCATTATGGGTAAACGCGATATTTTTATTTTTGGAAGTGCGGACTACTGCCCCCTCAAAGTGATTTGAATAGTTAATTCCATGTGTGTGATGTATAAAGGATGGAGTAAATGGTATTATTCATTATATTATACAGTAATTATAATATACCTTTACATAATTATGATTTCATTCCATTAAATATGAAATAGAAATGAAAGTAGCGTTCATGCGTACGTACGACTTACCGTCTCTATGAACGGTGCATTTCATTTCTTACCTCTAAATGTTACATAATATTATGAATGAATGTATATATTGGATATATATGATATATATGATATCTACATCATGAGTATAATTCTGGAGATAATGGATATTCTACCACATAAACAACTTGTAATTATAAGATGTTTATTGTTAACTCAAGTACCAAATATTGACAAAACGACTGTTATTAACTTAAATAATTACATAGTGTTCATAACATGGTAATAAGTGATATATAATGAATAATGAACTTGAAAAAAGATCTTATGCAAGTAGAGATTGACTCTAGTTTATTATTCAGGAGGTTAAAGAATGGTCGAGTCATGTCAGACACAAGGTAAGGGAACTTCTTAACCCAATTTCCATTCTTTGGGTTAGTCTCCTACTTTCAAATTATGGCATGATATTATTATGTCATGTCTTGTATTTATACTTTCTTTATGTGTACATATAGTTAATACACATAATAGATAAATTTTATTAAAAAATGATATTTTTAAGGGACTCCGTCTAAATCTCCATTCATTTAGGCATATTTTGTTTTATACAAAAATTTCTTCTATACGGTGTATAAAACCCCATGAATTTTATGTTTATTCAAAAGGAATAATTTTATAAGAAGCGTTTTACTAAACGACAAAAAGGTATGTTTTTATTTTCGTACGTATGCGGCGATAACAACTTCTCCACCGCCCTGCCCATTATTTGAGTTTCGGCTTCCTCTACAAGTCATAACTTTTTTTAAATGAAAAGTAAATACAAAGTTTTAATTTTCCTTTATTTTGGTATTGAAAATGGTTTTGAGATTATTTTTATTATATCAATGTGTTGTATTGATATCTTGTGATTGAGGTGTGGAAATGTTATGTTTCCTTTATGCATATTTTATGTGATATGATTATGCTATGGTTTATGATATGTTTAAACCTATTCATATGAGGAATGCATTGGACTTAATAAGTGATGGGTGGAGCCCAATATAGCTCCTCAATGCATTTTTAGGTCTCATGAGACAAACTAGTGTCTTTTCACGAGGTCTTGACAAAATTTTATTTGTGGTCTTGGCACGAGGCCTTGGCTACATGGTTATGATAGTCTGGAATTATGCATTCTATCATTATGAAAGTTGTTATTGATATTGAATGTGATTATTCGACCGGTAGAATATCCATGTGAATAAGTAAATGGAATTATCTCATTTTACATTTTCCATATTATGTTGATGTTCAAGTTTAAAAGGATTTTGTTTTATTCATACATTGCCTTAAATGTTTATGTTTATTTATGAAATCTTCCGCTATATTGTTATCCCTACTGTGCATCTGAGCTCACCCCTTTCTATGTTTTATTTTTCCCTAGATGTGAATAAATATTTTATGACTAACCTAAAGGGATAGTCTGAACGGGGTAGAAGTGTGGACTATAGAGAATATGTTATTGTGATTTTTCACTTTATGATGTAATGTAACATTTATGAATGTATCTAGTGTTTCCAAGGATTCTAAACTAATCGGTCTTTTGAGACTTGGTCTTTGTGATCATTCCAATGTAACGTAATAATGCACCAACTCTGGGAAACTGGGGTCGGGATGTTACAATTGGTATCAGAGGCAGTTTAGTACTAACCTTGGAAGCTAGATTTAGATAAACTCTGAATAGAGCACATGGCCCTAAGATAGACTTCAAGGATTAGTATATAAGACTTTCCTAGAATTTTGGTATTATAGAGATTTTGTGAGTTTTTAGAGCAATACCTCCATGTCTGGATAAGAGTAGGTAGAGGCGGCTCTGGCACAGATGTACCTAGGGGTAAAACCTGAAAACACCGCTTTGAGCTAGACTCGAATGGGAACCGGTGCATGACAACGGGCCTTGCTGCACTCTTAGTTACGACACTCCCGGGAGATATGCTTAGGATAATTATCATTTTCTTTACAAACCATTTTGATGTGCTTATGAGTACATACTTCCTCATAGAAAGCATTTTTATGATTATGAATTATATACATAAATAGTTCAATCTATGTTAACAGTTTTACAAGTATGGAATTATGTATTTTAATTCATAAACTAATGTAGTTTATGCCATTGTTTAGAAATGGCGCCTAGTGGGAGGAATGGAAACCGTATCAATGCACGCACTCCGTGTAGGGATTTCCCTCCTGGTCAAGATAATTATTGTGGTGTTGGAGATACAAATAGTACTGATCAACTTATTACCATACTGGGAGAACTCACTCATGTTATAAATAATAACCTTACTCGTATGGAGAACCCTGATCCGCAATGTGGAGGATCAATTTTAGACCGCTTCATGAGGCAACAACAACAAACATTTAATGGGGGTACAAATCCATTAGTATCTGAGAAATGGATAAACTCTTTAGAGAAAATATTCCATGCCTAGGGGAGTAGTGAAAGGGAAAAGGTTATCGTGGCAGTTTACCGCCTCACTCGAGACGCTGATCAATGGTGGTCATTGATTCGAAACACAAAAAAAGATGATGAAATATTGAATATAGAATGGAGGGAGTTCAAAGTGATTTTCATAGAAAAATACATTCCTCGTGACCATAGAGCAGATATGGAAAGGCAATTTCTGAGTTTGAGGTAGAAGGAGGATGAGAATGTCGCAAAGGTTGATGCTAACTTTACAAGGATAGAGAGGCATGCTCCAGTTTATATACAAAACCCAAGAATTAAGATCGATCATTTCTTTTATGGGTTAAAACCGTATCTCCGTAGAGCACTAGTATCACAATCTTTATAAATGTATGAAGATATAGTTGTGTGTTCTATCAAGATAGAAAAGGAAATCACTAAATCTTATGACATTAAAGTAAAGCCAGAGAAGAAGAGAATGGTGGAACAAGAGACAAATAAAGGGAAAAGGGAAAAGAATGATTTTCAATTATGCGATAATTGTGGGATGAATCACCCCAGTACTTGCCTAAAAAGAATTGGAGTTTGTTATAAATGTGGATAAAAGGTCACCAGGCTCGTGATTGCAAGGGAAAGAAAGAGGTTATCAATGTTGAATGCTACAAGTGTAGGGATATGGGGTATTATGCAAATGAATGTTCTAAGCACCAGGGAAACTTAACTCAGAAAAGGCCATGGGATCAAGGAAAATCTTATGCTGGTACTACAGTTGAAGTGGGATAATTGATGTATTGGTGCTTTTGGAAACAAGGATTATATTTTGTTTATAAGAATAATGTGATATATATAAGGATTATACTGCAGTACATGTTTTTTTCATTATGGTTATAATATGATGAAGGTAATCATATTTTTATTATATGACAATAAGAGAAACTTTACTTTGTTTGGTGAATCTAATGTTACACTTGATTTTGGAATTTAAGGACCTTGTAGAAAAAGTCTGGACGAAGGTATTGTGGATTACTATAAAGGTTGGAATGGATTAAGTTGAACATTGGATATTATTGTTTATGGTTAATACATTTATGAAGATTATTTTTGGAATATTATAATACTATAGTTTTAGGAAAAAGACAACCTGTAGGTTGGGGGATAACCCATCACGTTGGACAAAGCTGTTGGAATCGAACCCACAACCATAGTGCAACATGCCTTTATTAAGTACCACTAGCCTGCAGGAAGTCCCTGGTTATTACAAAAAAAAAATTCCTAATCTAAATGGTATGTGTTAATAATTGTAACCTTATACAATTATGATAAATAGAATAATTTTTAGTTCTATTACCTTTTGTAGTGAAAGATGGGTTGGTGGTAAAAATTTATTAAAGAATGAATGTCTACATGACAAGTAATTATATTTCCTTACATTCTTAGTAAATCTCATAAATAAATTCATCAACTTTATAAAAGGTAACTTAAAACAAAAATTTTGTCGGTTAACTATTCTAATTGGGGAATCAATGACGGTTTAACCAATCACAAGATTGTGATTTTCATATAGTTAACATTCTCCTAATCCTATTTTATACGACTCTCCATTAGACCTTGATGGTTTGTTTTTCCTCCATATCCATATTTTCATATAATCCTAGTATGGGCAATATCAGGTGACCTTTGTACTTCTATTTATTTCTTTTAAAGTTATATTATTATTAACCCTATTTTCAATGACGGTTTCCCACAAAGGTATTTTATATTTTCAAACTTTTATTTTCAAAGAAAATTTTCAAATTACGAGGAAGAAATTTATTGAAGGAGTGGAGAATGTAACACCCCATGCTTCCACGATACGTTTCTCCTTCAATAATGCAATAGCTTGCATTGTATGCCAGTTCGAGATTCTAAGTCACTACAACCAATCAAAATAGCCATTATGAATAGTAATACCAACTTTTTGAAATTATATATATTTTATATTTCCAAATGGTCTTCATTTTTGGATTCGGAATATCAAAATAAGCCTATGTTTAATTTTTTGTATTTTTCTTAGAACATCAAATTTTTTTATGAATAGTGAAAAATACTTAAAAATAACTTTTTTAATCAAAATAATTTATAGTGATAAATTATATTATTCAGTGGTTTTAAAGTATTATTATAATATATTTTTACCATTTTATCCAATTGTGGTCATTAGAATTAATTTCACTTTGAAATTGGACATAAACAATTGTCAATCTTTTAATATATACTGTTTCTTAAAAACATGCTATTTATAGTGACTGCGGGAATTAATTATAAAATTAATTAATGAAACATATATGTTTGTAATTTTGTTAAATAGGCATTTTTTTTGAATTTGGAATATCAATAATATCTTAGGGTGAAATTTTGGTATTGTTCTGAAAAACATTAATTTTTTATTAATAGTGAAACCACTAAGTGGTAGTTAAAAAACTGATTTTTCTTTTAAATGAAACATTACCACTTTTGTGATTTGATTTTAAAATATATGAAATACATGGTTATCATTAGGAAGTAAAATTTGGTTCAATGGGATTAAAATAATTTTTTGGTGAATAGTAACTATTAAGTTTAATTAATCGCGAATAAAGGTAATTAGTGAAATTTTAGGTAAAAATATTATTATAAAAATATTAAAATACCTTTACACTTATCCTACCCCTATTCGATGAGTCATGGCCCACCAAGAAAATCGATGGGTCAACTTGGGGACCCCATGGAGCCACATTGGTAGGAAAATGACATTAAAAACTTTTTATTTAATATTAAAATAAAAATGTCACAAACATGAGTTCTTTTACTAAAACAATTTTTAAATGCGGTTATACAAGTCATATTTTTAACTATAAATATTCACTAGAAAGCTAAAACTATTTCCCACATCATGATAGTTTTTTTATAATTTTTAGACATTATATAAATTAAAATGTTTATGACACAATTATGATGCAATGATTACCTCATTAATTAACGATTTAAATAAAATGAAATGATAATGTATATTCTAAGGCTTAAACTTGTAAAAAATTTATTGTATGAGTAGATTTCGAACCATTATTACCATATACTAGAAATATATCATTTTGGGACCTTTATAATCCGAAAATCATTTCATAATAATGTAACATTTCAATCTTTCCAAGAGTGCCCTTTCTCTCCTCTTATAAAAGGCCTCCACCTCTACTATCTTATTCACACATTCAAGCCATTTGTCTCGGCCAAAATCTACCCAAATACTCTCCCAACTTCCCTATATTACTCCTATAACCCTCAATTTGGGCAGAACTCTTCCGAAGGAAGCCTTTGGCTCAAATCAAAAAGAGTTACCCGATTTTAAGGCAATGTCTTCTCTTATGTTATTTTGTTTATTTTGCTTCTCCAACCCCATAAAATCTTTTTATTAATTTCTTTTGTAACAAAACCATTATCCTAAATATACTAGGATGTTTTAATAAGAAGTATTCAAGCTACACTTACACACACCTACATCTAATGTTTAAAGAACTTACTGTTTCTGTGGATGGTGAATTTCTGCCTCCCGAAATGATGATTGTTCAACACTCATACAACACCTTTAAAGGTGGACATTAAGATGTAAATATATTTATATATGAAATATAATATGTTTTAGTTTTACTTATGTTTCTGTATTTTTCATTTATTGCATACCTTTATGGTTTCCATTATGGGTAAACGTGATATTTTCATTTTAGGAAGTGCAGACTACCACCACCTCAAAGTGATTTGACTCGTTAATGCCATATGTGCGATGTATAAAGGATGGGGTAAATGGTATTATACATTATATTATAATGTAATTATAATATACCTTTATATAATTATTATTTCATTCTGTTAAATATGAAATAGAAATGAAAGTAGCGTTCATGCGTACGTACGGCTTACCGTCTCCATGAATGGTGCATTTCATTTCTAACATCTAAATGTTACGTAATATTATGAATGAATGTATATACTGGATATGTATGATATATATGATATCTAAATTATTAATATAATTCTAGAAATAATGGATATTCTCCCACATAAACAACATGTAATTATAATAATTTTATTGTTTACTCAAGTACCAAATATTGACAAAACGACCGTTATTAACTTAAATAATTACATAGTGTTCATAACATGGTAATAAGTGATATAAAATGAATAATGAACTTGAGAAAGGATATTAATAAAGTATAGATTTACTCTAGTTTATTATTCAGGAGGTTAAAGAATGGCCAAGTCAAGTCAGACACAAGGTAAGGGAACTTCTTCACCCAATTTCCATTCTTTGGGTTAATCTCCTTATTTCAAATTATGTCATGATATTATTATGTCCTATCTTGTATTTATACTTTCGTTATGTGTACATACAGTGAATACACATAATAGATATATTTTATTTAAAAATGTTCTTTTTATGGGACTTTGCCTCAGTCTCCATTCATTGAGGCATATTTTGATTTATACACAAATTTATTTTATACGGTGTATAAACCCCTTTGACTTTTATGTTTATTCAAAAGGAATTTTTTTATACGAAGAGTTTTACTAAATGAAAAAAGGAATGTTTTTCTTGTCGGACGTATGCGGCGACAACGACTTTTCTGCCGCCGTGACCATTATTTGAGTTTCATCTTCCTCTAAAAGTCATAACTTTTTTTAAATGAAAAATAATTACATTGTTTTAATTTTCAATTATTTTGGTATTGAAAATGTTTTTGAGAGTGTTTTTATTATATCAACGTATTGTATTTATATCTTGTGACTGAGGTGTGGAAATTCTACGTTTCCTTTATGAATATTTTATGTGATATGATTATGTTATGGTTTATGATATGTTTAAACCTGCTCATATAAGGAATTCATTGGACCTAATAAGTGATGGGTGGAGCTCGTTATAGCTCCTCGATGCATCGGCAGGTCTCATGAGACAAACTAGTGTCTTCACACGAGGCTTTGAAAAAATCTTATTTGTGGTCTTGGCACGAGGCCTTGGCTACGTGGTTATGATAGTCTGGCATTATGCATTCCATCATTATGAAAGTGGTTGTTGATATTTCATGTGATTATTCGACCAGTAGAATATCCATGCGAATAAGTAAATGGAATTATCTCATTTTACTTTTGCCATATTTCGTAAAAGTTAATGTTTAAAAGGATTTTGTTTTAGTCATACATTACCTTAAATGTTTATGTTTATTTATGGAAGCTTCCTCTATATTGTTATCCCTACTGGGCATCTGAGCTCACCCCTTTCAATGATTTACTTTTCCCAGGATGTGAAGAAATAATTTATGACTGACCAAATGGGATAGTCTGAAGGGGATAGAAGTGTGGATATGGAGAATATGTTATTGTATTTTTTCTCTTTATTATTTAATTTAACATTTATGAATGTATCTAGTGTTTACAAGGCTACTAAACTAATAGGTCTTTCGAGACTTGATCTTTGTGATCATGCCAATGTAACGCAATAATGCACCGACTCTGGGTAACTGGGGTCGGGGTGTTACAGTTGGTATCAGAGGACGATTAGTACAAACCTGGGAAGCTATATTTAGATAAACTCTGATTAGAGCACATAGCCCTAAGATAGACTTTGAGGATTAGTATAGAAGAACTTCCTAGAATTTTGGTATTATAGTGATTTTGTGAGTTTTCCAAGAAACACATCCCTGTCTGGATACGAGCAGGTAGAGGTGGCTCTGGAACAGATGTACCCAGGGGTAAAACTCGAAAAAACTGCTTTGAGCTAGAATCGAATGGGAACTGGTGCACAACAACATGCCTTTCTTGACTCTTGGTTACGACACTCCCGGGGGATATGCATAGGATAATTATAATTTTCTTTAAAAACCATTATGAAGGTCTTATGAGTACATATTTCCTAAAATAAAACATATTTATGATTATGGATTATATCTATAAATAGTTAAATTTATGTTAAGTGTTTTTCAAGTATGGAATTATGTATTTTAATTCGTAAACTAATCTAGTTTATGCCATTGTTTAGAAATGGCGCCTAGTGGGAGGAATGGAATTTGTATCAATGAACGCACTCCGTGTAGGGATTGCCCTCTTGGTTACAACACTCCTAGGGTATATGATTATGATAATCCACATTTTCATTACAATTAATTATTATGGGTTTAGGTGTTAATACGTCTACAAAAAAACATTTTATGATTATAGGTTATATGCATAATATTTTCAATTTACATTAGGTATTTTAAAAGATTGTATTTATGCATTTTTATTCATAAACTAACATAGTTTATTCCATTGTTTAGATATGTCTCCTAGTAGAAGGAATGGAAATTCCAACAATATGCATGATTGAATGATTAAGAAAGATCATATCTTTCATGGTATTAAGCCAAAATTTAAAAGTGAAATAATGTCCCCCATATCCTCATCATATGAAGAAAAAGTATCATGTGTTAATAAGATAATTAATGAATTATCTGAGACTTATGGATTTGATGTGATGCAATAGAAGAAATGGATAGAAGACAGAAAGATATATAAAAGGAAGAGAGAGAAAAAGCATATTCCTAAATGTGATAATGGAGGAAGAAATCACCTTGGTAAATTATTGAAGGGAATGAGAGTTTTTAATAAGTGTGGAGAAAAAGGACACCATGTACATGATTGAAAGGGTAAGAAAAGGGTTTCAAATGTATAATTCTTCATATTCAAGGATTTGGGACACTAAGAAAAACAATGTCAAAATCATCATATTATACACTAAATGATGCTAGTGGTTAATAATAAATTTATGATAGTACCATTGATTTTGGGGACTGATTTGATTTCTTATTTTTTATAAATGTATTGGGCCGTTTTATTATTGTATTAATGATGTACATGTTATAATAATTATAGACTATAAAAGGATTGTACTGTAGTTTTATTTCATTAAGGACATGAGATTATATGGAACCAAAAAAGGTACTCTATAGTAGGTTAGTTTTTTTTGGATAATATATTGTTGAGAGAAAGATAAACCATAATATTCTTATGATACCGAGGTAGTGATTTTGGAATAATATTTAATTGATTTGAAAAAATTTTATTGGATATTCTTGAATACCATGAAACTGATTAATGATTTGTATATTCCATCATTGTTGGGGTTTACAACATTTATTGATAGAAGGAGTATATCTGGTACTCTATACGGAATAAGGGCACATGAATGTAACCAATAAGTATATATATGGTAAGTTTTGGTGTTATAGTGTTTTGAAAATATACAAGATGAAAATATTCACATGTTATTACATGAAAAAAAGATCATCACTATGTTTACCTTCCTTATAAATTTTGGAATGTGAGTTTGGACAGAAGTATTTTGGATATGTATAAAGGTTGGAATCGAGTATGTTTGGAATTATAATCTATTGTTAAGGTTAAATTATTTCTTGATATTATTTATGTATTTTCATAAAAAGGATAACACTGAGGTCGGGTGAAAAATGAATTATAAATTCATTATTTTTTGAACTCTATACGATTAGGAAAAATAGAATATTTTTGAATTCAATTATCTTTCCAAGTGAAATAAGAGGTTGTGGTATAAATTAGTTGAATTTTGAAACTCTACTTTTCATGTATATTTTACACTTATTATAATATTAAATTAAATCTTAAACATTAGGGAAGGGATATTAAAACCAAAAATGTTTTATCCTAATACCTATGGTTTTATTGAACTAACAATATTTTAAATCGTCATATATTGATGTCATTGAGGCCCTAAATTTCAAAGTTGATTTTGATTGATGAACTCAATCACTACCTCTAAATATTTACGTTTTCATCCAATTATGTTTATATAATTGCAACCAATGTTCTCCTAATATATATCATAATTTGGTGATAAATTTTTCATTCCCTTTCCCTCTTATTAAAACTAAATTTTATTTACCTAATTTCTAATGTGGGTTTTCCAAAAATGTATTATTCTATTTTTAACATATTTTTATCAAATAACAATTTCAAATTGTGAGGATTCAATTTATTGAAGGATGGGAGAATGTAACACCCACAATATTTCATAGTACATCATCTCATTAAAGTAATTTAATAGCTTCTGCTACAAGCAACACAGAGTTTGAGCACACAACAACTTATCAAACTAGCCGTAGAAACAGTAGTTATCAATAGTATTAACTATAGTTTGAATCTTAAATAATAAGAATAATTTTAACATCCTTCATATGTGTTTCATAGACAAAATACAAGAATAAATTCATTTTTTCAGATAAAATAAATATTTTTCAAAAAATGACATTTTACCGGATTTTAATGGAGAAACGTTTTTAAAATATTTTTGAAACATTAATATATTAAATTTATTGATTTAAAATTATTCTTCAGAATAGAGACATAAAAATTTAGTTTCGATAAATTTATGGTACATTTCTCATAACTTTTATATTTTAATGAATAGTGAAAATACATAAAAACAACTTTTTTAATCAAAATAATTTATAGTGTAAAATTATACTATTCAGTGGTTAAAAAGTATTATTATAATAAATTTTTACAATTTTATCCAATGCTGGTCATTAGAATTAATTTCACTTTGAAATTGGATATAATCAGTTGTCAATCTTTTGATATATATTGTTTCGTAAAAACACGCTATTTATAGTGACAGCGGTAATTAATTATAAAATTAATTAATGCAAATTATATGTTTGGAATTTTTTAAAAAAGACGTTATTTTTTTAATTTGGAATATCAATTATATCTTAGGGTGAAATTTTGGCAATGTTCTGAAAAACATCAATTTTTTATGAATAGTGAAACCACTAAGTGGTAGTTAAAAAACAGATTTTTCTTTTAAATGAAACATTACCACTTCTGTGATTTGATTTTCAAATATCCAACATACAATGTTGTAATTAGGAAGTAATATGTGGTTCAATGGGATTAAAATAATTTTTTAGTGAATTGTAACTTTTAATTTAAATTAATCGCAATTAAAGGTAATTAGTGAAATTTAAGGTAAAAATGATATTATAAAAATATGAAAATACATTTACACTTGTCCTACCCCTATTGGATGAGTCATGGGAGACCAATATAATTCATGGGTAAACTTGGGGACCCAATGGAGCCACTTTGGTAGGAAAATGACATTAAAAACTTTTTATTTAATGTTAAAATAAAAATGTCACAAACATGAGTTCGTTTACTAAAACAATTTTTAAATGGGGTTATACAAGTCATATTTTTGACTATAAATATTCATTATAAATCTAAAAAGATTTAACACATCATGATAGTTTTTTTACAATTTTTAGACAGTAAATAAATTAAATGTTTTATGACACAATGATGATGCAGTGATTACCTCATTAATTAATGATTTAAATAAAATGAAACGATAATGTAGACTCTATGTCTTACACTTGACAAAAACCTATTGGATGAGTAGATTCCGAACCCTTATCACTTTAGCCTCTAAATATATCATTGTGGTATGTTTAGAATCCGAAAATCGTTTCATAATAAAGTAACATTTCAATCTTTCCTAGAGTGCCCCTTCTCTCCTCTTATAAAAGGCCCCCAACTATACCACCTTATTCACACATTCAAGCCATTTGGCTTGGCCAAACTCGGCTCAAATACTCTCCAAACATCCCTATAATTCTCCTTGAAGCCTAAATTTGGGCAGAACTCTTCCCAAGGAAGCCTTTGGCTCAAATCAAAAAGAGTTACCCGATTTTAAGGTAATGTCTTCTCTTATGTTATTTTGTTTTATTTTGCTTCTCTAACCCCCTAAAATATTTTTATTAATTTCTTTGGTAAACACAAAAGTATCATTAATATACTAGGATGTTGTTATAAGAAGTATTCGAGCTACACTTACACACACCTACATCTAATGGTTAAAAAACGTACAGTTTTTGTGGATGGCGAATTTCTGCATCACGAAACGATGATTGTTCAACACTCATATAACACCTTTAAAGGTGTCCATTAAGATGTAACTATATTTATATATGATATATAATATGTTTTAGTTTTACTTAAGCTTCTGTATTTTTCATTTATGTCATTCCTTTATGGTTTCCATTATGGGTAAACACGATAGTTTCATTTTAGGAAGTGCGGACTACCGCCCCCTCAAAGTGATTTGAATCGTTAATTCCATATGTGGGATGTATAAAGGATGGAGTAAATATAATTATACATTATATTATACAGTAATTATAATATACCTTTATATAATTATTATTTCATTATGTTAAATATGAAATAGAAATCAAAGTAGCGTTCATGCGTACGTACGGCTTAACATCTCCATGAAAGGTGCATTTCATTTGTTACCACTAAATGTTACGTAATATTATGAATGAATGTATATAATGGATATATATGATGTATATGATATCAAAATCATGAATATAATTCTGGAAATAAGGGATATTCTACCACATAAACAACTTGTAATTATAAGACGTTTATTGTTGACTCAAGTACCAAATATCGACAAAACGACCGTTATTAACTTAAATAATTACATAGTGTTCATAACATGGTAATAAGTTATATAAAAGGAATAATGAACCTTAAAAAGGATCTTATGTAAGTAGATATTAACTCTAGTTTAATATTCAGGAGGTTAAAGGACGGTCGAGTCCAGTCGGACACAAGGTAAGGGAACTTCTTAACCCAAATTCCATTCTTTGGGTTAATCTCCTACTTTAAAATTATGTCATGATATTATTATGTCATATCTTGTATTTATTATTTCCTTATGTGTAAATATAGTGAATACACAAAATAGATATATTTTATTTAAAAATGATCTTTTTAAGGGACTCCGTCTCAATCTCCATTCATTAAGGCATATTTTATTTTATACACAAATTTCTTTTATACAGTGTATGAACCCCTTTGACTATTACATTTATTCAAAAGGAATATTTTTATACGAAGCGTTTTTGTAAGGCCCCAGCGTTAAACCTTACTTAATCTTGAGTTATTACAATATTACACATTGATGATCTTTTTAGGTTTAGAGTTTTAAAGAATTAGATCAATAAAACTTGCATTACATTCCACATTTAAACAAAGTGGTTACATAAAAGACAGTATTCATTATTCCCATCAACGGAAAAATATTTAAAATAAAACATGGATTCTTTCTTGACACATCCTTGACACTATCATGACATCATTTACCTTTCCCATGACCTGTGAAAAACATTTCAAAAACATGTGATGAGCATAAAAAGCTTAGTAAGGGTTATAAAAATATGGGAAGGAAACATGAGTTCATATATACATAAGAATGAAATCATACATTACCCATAAAACATAGGCACATTAACATAACTCATCAAACCCTGAATAAATCATAGAAATCATGAGACATAAAGGTAACTTGAGGCATTCATAACATTCTTACGTAGGGAGTAACCCTCTTGGTTACATTTGGAATACCCATCACAGAATATTCCCTAAATCTCTTCGGAGAAACCTTAACGTTTCACTCCTTCAAATTACCCAATGCATTGGAGATCTATATCGGGCTCACCCGCCCTTATTTTATCACGAAACCACCTATCTTCATAATAATTCCCATGAACCTCAATATAATCGTATCACATAAAACATGCATAAAGGAAACATAACATTTCCACCTTTCAATCACAAGATATCAATACAACACATTGATATAAAAACATTATGAAAACCATTTTCAATACCAAAATAAATGAAAAGTAAAACATGGTTTTTATTTTTATTTTTATAAAAAAAGGTATGGCTTGTAGGGGAAGCCGAAATTCAAATAATGGTCACGGCAGCAGAGAAGTCGTTGTTGCCGCATACGTATGACAAAAAACATTCCCTTTTGTCGTCTAGTAAAATGCTTAATATAAAGAAAGATTCATTTTTGATAAACGTAAAAGTCAGTGGGGTTTATACACCATATAAAAGAAGGTTGTGTATAATATAAAATATTCCTCACTGAAAGGAGATTGAGACGAAGTCCCATACAAAGACGGTATCCTTGGTTTAAGGATAAATCAATTACATAATTATGTGTAACAAACGAATACACCAAATATAAGTGGATATTAAGTTTAAAATAATCAAAGGTCATTTACACATATTCAAACGATGACATATTCAATAACTACATATTGAACCCAAAGAAATCGAAATTGGGTTAAGAAGTTCCCTTGACAACCTAACGGCGTCACATCAAAATGAGTTGATGAGAGATAAAAAGTGTATTTCATCACTTGGACATAAAAGTTACATCAATAAGGATATATGAGAACATATCCCAACATAACAATATGTAAATTAAAAGACCCAACAAAAGAAGTCTTTTAAAAAGAGGGGGGTGAAAGGTTCCTTTACCGACATGGGTATCTTTTAGAACATACACCCCATGAAAGAAGGACAATACATCATTGATGTAAATACTCATAAACGAAATTATATTACACAAATAGTAGAATAATGGGAAGTACATACACCACTCAAAGGAAATTGTGGCAAATGTAGCATAAATCTCACGGGAATAAATGTGAGATGAAAAATCCCTTACGAAAACTCGGTAGCCTAACGATGCCACATATAACTTACATAAATGGATTGATGAGATCAAATAGTTTATCTAATCATATTAAAATAAAGTTTATATGAAGAGGAATATAAAATAACATCCCTCAACATAACAAAGAGGTGCTTAAAAGAAGTGACATAAAGGAGAGTAATTAAAAAGAAAGAGAGGGGTTAGATCTCTTACAAAAATTCGGCAGCCTAATGGTGCCACTCAAAACGTCCAAAATGGATTGATGAGAGATAATAGGGTCTCTCATCACATGAAAATAAAAGTTACAGTATGATTAATATAAAGAAACATCCCAATAACAAGAAATATGAGCTTTAAAAGGATTGACATAAAAGAGTGTACTTAAAAAGAAAGAGAGGAGTAGGATCCCTTACCTCAGGTTCGACTTGACTCGATCGTTCTTTAACATCCTGAATAATAAACTTGAGTTAATTTCCACCTTATTAAGAACCTTTTTCTAGTTCATTATTAATTTTAGATCACTTATTTCCATGTTATAAACATTATGTAATAATTTAAGTTAATAATGTTTGTTTTGTCGATATTTGGTTCTTAAGTCGAAAGTGGACTTCTTACAATTACATGTTGTTCGTAAGGTCAAATGTTCATTATATCAAGAATTATATTCATGATTTGGATATCATATATATCATATATATCCAGAATATACTTGTATTTATATTATTACATAATCATTTAGAGGTAAGAAATGAAATCCACCTTTCATGGAAACGGTATGTCGAACGTACGCATGAACGCTATTTTCATTTCTATTTCATATTTTTATGGAATGGAATAATAATGATATAGAGGTATATTATAATTCCAGTATAACATCATATATAATAAATTTAAATCCATCCTTTATACATCCCACATATGGAATTAACGAATCACATTACTTTGAGGGGGCAATAGTCCGCACTTCCTTAAATATAGATATAACGTTTACCCATAATGGAAACCATAAAGGTATGCCCAAAATGAAAAATAAAGAAGCTTAAGGAAAAAATAAACATATTATATATCATATATAAATATAGTGTCATCTTAATGGCAACCTTTTAAGGTGTTAAAAGAATGTTGAACAACCATCGTTTCGGGAGGCTGAAATACGCCATCCACGGAAACAATGTGTTCTTTAAAAATTATATGTAGGTGTGTGAAAGTGTAGCTCGAATCCTTCTTATAACAACATCCTAGTATATTTATGATACTGTAGTTGTTACAAAATAAATGAATAAAAAGAGTTTAGGGGGTTGGAGAAGCAAAATAAAACAAAAGGACTCAAGTGAAGACATTACCTTATAATCGGGTAACTCCCTTTGGTTTGAGCTCAAAGTCTTCCTTGGGAAGACATATGCACAATGTGAGGCTTGATAGAGTAATATAGGGAATTGGAGAGACAAAATGGGTAGAGTCTGGCCGAGCCAAAGGCTTTGGGAGTGTGGGTAAGGAGGTAGAGGTGTGGGACTTTTATAAGAGGAGAGGAGGGTCACTCTTGGAAGGTAAAGAAAATTCACTTTATTTTAAAATTGTATTCGGTTTTAGGAGGTCCCACATTGATGTGATTCGAGGATAAGGTGATACGGGTTCTCAATACACTCATACAATAGGTTTTGGACATGTGTAGGTCTTAGATATTACATTATCTTTCCATTTTATTAAAATCGTTAAATAATGAGGTCATCGCTGCATCATCATGATGTCATAAATAATTTGATTTATTTAATGTCTAAAAATTATAAAAAAATACTATGATGTAGGAAATCTTTTTATATTTCCAATTAATATTTATAGTCAAAAATCTTATTTGTATAACCCCATGCAAAAATTGTTTTAGTAAAACATTTCATGTTTGTCTAATTTTTAATTTAACTTTAAATAAAAAGATAATAATGTCATTTTCCATCCAAAGTGGCTTCATGGGGTCCCCAAGTTGACCCATGGGTAGTCTTGGTCTGAAATGACACATCCAATGATGTTATGACATGTTTCAAGTTCATTTCATATTATTAAAACATTATTTTTACCTTAAACTACACTAATTACCTATAATCACGATTACAAACTTAATAAGTTACTATTCACCAAAAAATTATTTTTATCCCATTGAACCGCATTTTACTTCTTTATGACAACCATGCATGTCAGATTTTTGAAATTCAAAACACAAAGATGGAAAAATTTCATTTAAACTGAAAAATCAGTTTTTAAAAGTACCACTTAGTGGTTTCACTATTCATCATAAATTGAAGTTTTTTAGAAAAAACCCAAAAATTCACCCTAAGCTATATTTTATATTCTGAATTCAAAAATGAAGTCTATTTTACAAAATTCAAAACATATAAGTCACATTAATTAATTTAATAATTAATTCCCGCTGTCAGAGCAAATAGCATGTTTTTATGAAAGAGTAAGTATCAAAAGATTGACAATAGGTTAAGTCTGATTTCAAAGTAAAATTAATTCCAATGACCACTATTGAATTTAATGGTAAAAATATATTCTAATTTCACTTTAAAAGCAAATAAAATGATAATATAATCATATGAATAAATTATATTAAAAAGAGGTTTTGAATTAAAATACAACATTTTGTACTATTCATTAAAAAATAATCTTTATCAGATTGATACCAAAAATTTACACAAAGTAAATTTTGATGTTCTAATTCTTAAGAAGAGTTTTATTTGGTCCAAGAGGATGTATAAGAGTGAACAAAACTATATTTAATGATGGGTCTCCATCAAAAGGTGATAAGTGAACCTTTAGTGAAAACTAGGGCATATACGCCTAAAATTGAATTCTTTCCGTATTTTATGCCTTTATCTTTTATTGGATAAATGTAAAAACATTTAAAAACATATATAATCATATTTTATTTATTTATATCCATTCCCTCCAATACAACGACTACATGTTAACTACCATTTAAAATATTATTATTTTATTATTAGAGTGCAACGTAAGATTCTCAAGAAACTCGTTGTTGCGTGTTCGGTACGCCATCGAGCATAGAGTCCCCTTTAAAGTCATATTAATATTTTATTCACAAATATGGATAAATAAGAAAATGTAATATTCTTTATTTACCTGGGGTGTTACATCCTTCCCCCCTTTTGGGAATTGCGTCCTCGCAATTTTTAAAATTGATCTTGGAAACATCTTTGAAAGTCCCACATCGGAACAAGAGTTGATAAAACAATCTCTTTAAAATAAAGGAAGATAAGTACAGAGGTCACCTGAGTTAACCCATATGTAGAAAAAAATGGACATGGAAGAAAAAGCAAAGGGTCGTGTTCTCGAGGGAGAGTGATAGTAAACATGTCTAGGAGAAAGTTAACCATAAGAAAATCACAATCTTGTGATGGGTTAAACGGTATTCGATTACCCAATAAGAAAAGTTAATAGCCAACATTTTTGTTTTAAGTTACTTTTTATTGAGGAATTTATTCATAAGGAAACATAATCACTTATCAGGTTGACTTTCTACTTTTACTAGATTCCTTAATCAAACTCATATTTTTTTCCAAAAGACGAGTATTTAGGGAGACTTGTTTGCATTAAGCGTACTATAATCAACTTATAGAGAATCACCTAATCCACCAAAGAGAACTATATAGATCCCATGTATTTAGGCTTTAACCAAAACCAAAAACAAAAAGGTTATTACAAGGTCAGATAATCCAGAAAAGGATAACCCATTAAAAAGAAAATCTATGCTTAATCTCCAAAATTTGTCCAACAAAACCCAAAGTTCAACGAGGACCATCCGATAAACAATTTGTCCATAAAATTCTTCAAAGTAAACCAATCTAAAATTCAAACCCAAATATTTGAAGGATTTAGTCACATAGTCTTCCATGTTAAATCGTAACATTTATCTCCAAACAACATCAGTTGCTCATAAAGTCTCGTATTGAAATGTAATTAACCTCAACACATATTCTCCATGATAGGTTAATCATTTTCATAAATAACCCAAAATCAACTTACTCTTAATTCATAAAATCATATAACTAAAAAGAATCAGTCAAACTAACCAGGTACATCACATAGTCTAGTGGTAGGCGATAAATACCAGTTGCACTTTGGTTGTGGGTTCGATTCCCGCAGCATTGTCCGACGCGACCGGTTGTCACACGGTCTGCGTGTTGACCGTTTTCCAAAACTATATAATTCTTAAATCATTCCCCAAAAAGAGATAAAATCATCAAAAATGATCATAACATATTTTAACCTGAAGTTTATCTCATGCCTTTCATTTTCCAGCATATCATAAAATAACCCATAATTACCTCAAAAGTCAGGATCATATAAACTCTAATGGTTACCTTCATAATTATTACCTGAACATCCACATCGATTGGTCATCTCGTACATGATGCATTACAGAACATACAAAGGTTCAATTGGTTGATCATGACTCCTTGATATTGGGTTTAGAACAACCACGAGTTTCCTCATTGAATCCTTCATTTTATCGAGTATCTTAATCAGAGAACCACCACAGTTTCCTTCAAACCTGTTGTCTCTTTGGTGCCTGCAAGATCCATCCATTCACTAAAAACAGAAATTTCAGTGTGAGTATATCAACAAAACCATAATGTACTAATGAGGATGCTAAACACTAAGATATACTTACTCATTCAATTTATCTAAAACTATGACTCTTTCTGAAATCCTAACCATTATGGTAATGTTACTTATGCTTAATGAATACCCAAACCTCTAAAGTTATCTAAACCGACCTATGATACCAACTATAATTACCCAGCCTTAAACCTTACTTAATCTTGAGTTATTAAAAGATTACACATTGAGTATCTTTTTAGGTTTATAGTTTTAGATAATTAGATCATGAAACTTGCATTACATTCCACATTTAAACAAAGTGGTTACATAAAAGACAATATTCATTCTTCCCATCAACGGAAACAGTATGTTCTTTAACCATTAGATGTTGGTGTGTGAAAGTGTAGCTCGAATCCTTCTTCTAACAACATCGTTGAATATTGATGACACTTGAGTTGTTACAAATGAAATGAATAAAAAGAGATTAGGGTGTTGGAGAAGAAAAATAAAACAAAAGGACTCAAGTGAAGACATTACCTTAAAATCGGGTAACTCCCTTTGGTTTGAGCCCAAAGGCTTCCTTGGGAAGACTTCTGCCCAAAGTGAGGCTTCACAGAGTAAGAGAGGGAAGTAGAGAGACAAACTGGGCAGAGTTTGGCCGAGCCAAAGGCTTTGGGAGTGTGGGTAAGGAGATAGAGGTGGGGGCCTTTTATTAGAGGAGAGGAGGGACACTCTTCGAAGTTAAACAAAATTCACTTTATTTTAAAATGGTATTCAGATTTCAGAGGTCCAACATTGATGTGTTTCGAGGATAAGGTGATGAGGGTTCGAAATACACTCATCCAATAAGTTATGGACATCTGTAGGTCTTAGATATTACATTATCATTCCATTTTATTTTAATCGTTAAATAATGAGGACATCGCTGCATCATCATGATGTCATTAATAATTTAATTTATTTAATGTCTAAAAATTATAAAAAATATAATATGATGTATTAAATCTTTTTAGATTTCCAATTAATATTTATAGGCAAAAATATGATTTGTATAACCACATGTCAAATTTGTTTTAGTAAAATATTTCATGTTTGTTTCATTTTTTACTTTAACTTTAAATAAAAAGATATTAATGTCATTTTCCAACCAAAGTGGCTTCATGGGGTCCCCATGTTGACCCATGGGTTTTCTGGGTCGTCCATGACACATCCAATGAGGTTAGGACATGTGTCAAGTTCATTTCATATTATTAAAACATTATTTTTACCTTAAACTACACTAATTACCTCTAATCGCGATTAAAAACTTAATAAGTTACTATTCACCAAAAAATTATTTTTATCCCATTGAACTGCATTTTACTTCTTAATGACAACCATTTATATCGGATTTTTGAAATTCAAAACACAAAGATGGCAAAATTTCATTTAAACTAAAAAATCAGTTTTTATAAGTACCACTTAGTGGTTTCACTATTCATAAAAAATTGATATTTTTCAGAAAAATCTCAAAAAGTCACCCTAAGCAATATTTGATATTCCGAATTTAAAAATGAAGTATATTTTAAAAAATTCAAAACAAATAAGTCACATTAATTAATTTAAAAATTAATTCCCGCTGTCATAGAAAATAGCGTGTTTTTATGAAACAATAAGTATCAAAAGATTGACACTAGTTTAAGTCTGATTTCAAAGTGAAATTAATTCCAACGACCACTATTGGATTTAATGGTAAAAATATATTCTAATTTCACTTTAAAACCAATTCAAAAGATAATCTAATCATATAAATAAATTATATTAAAAAGTGGTTTTGAATTAAAATGCAACAGTTTACACTATTCATTAAAAAAAGAACTTTATCAGAAAGATACAAAAAATTTACACAAAGTAAATTTTGATGTCCCAATTCTTAAGAAGAGTTTTATTTGGTCCAAAAGGATGTATAAGAGTGAACAACAATATATATAATGACGGTTCTCCATAAAAGGCGCTAAGTGAACCTTTAGTCAAAACTAGGGCATATGCGCCTAAAATTGAATTCTTTCCGTATTTTATGCCTTTATCTTTTATTGGTTAAATGTAAAAACATTTAAAGACATATATAATCATATTTTAGTTATTTATATCCATTCCCGCCAATACAACATCTACATGTTAACTACCATTGAAAATAATATTATTTTATTATTAGAGCGCAACGTAAGATTCCCAAGAAACTCGTTGTTGCGTGTTGGGTATGCCATCGAGCATAGCGTCCCCTTTAAATTCATATTAATATTTTATTCACAAATATGGATAATTATGAAAATTTCATATTCTTTATTTACCAGGGGAGTTACAATTTTACTAAAAGAAAAAAGGAAGGTTTTTCTTGTCGTACGTATGCGGCGATAACGACTTTTCCGCTGCCATGACCATTATTTGAGTTTCGGCTTCCTCTACAAGTCATAACTTTTTTTAAATGAAAAACAAATACAAATTTTTAGTTTTCCTTTATTTTGGTATTTAAAATGGTTTTGAGAGTGTTTTTATTATATCAATGTGTTGTATTGATATATTGTGATTGAGGTGTGGAAATGTTATGTTTCCTTTATGCATATTTTATGTGATATGATTATGTTATGGTTTATGATATGTTTAAACATGTTCAAATGAGGAATTAATTGGACTAAATAAGTGACAGGTGGATCCCGCTATAGCTCCTCGATGCATCGGAAGGTCTCATGAGACAAACTAGTGTCTTGGCACGAGGCCTTGACAAAATCTTATTTGTGATCTTGGCACGAGGCCTTGGCTACGTGGTTATGATAGTATGGCATTATGCATTCCATCATTATGAAATTGGTTATTGATATTTCATGTGATTATTTGACCAGTAGAATATCCATGTAAATAAGTAAATGGCATTATCTAATTTTACTTTTTCCATATTATGTTAATGTTGAAGTTTAAAAGTATTATGTTTTATTCATACATTGCCTTAAATGTTTATTTTTATTTATGAAAGCGTCTGCTATATTGTTATCCATACTGAGCATCTGAGCTCACCCCTTTCAATGATTTATTTTTCCCAGGATGTGAAAAATATTATATGACTGACCTACTGGGATTGTCTGAAGGGGATATAAGTGTGGACTATGGAGACTATGTTATTGTGATTTTTCACATTACGATTTAATGTAACATTTATGAATGTATCTAGTGTTTCCAAGGCTACTAAACTAATCGGTATTTCGAGACTTGATCTTTGTGATGATTCCAATGTAACACAATAAGGCACCGACTCTGGGTAACTAGGGTCAGGGTGTTACAGTTGGTATCAGAGGCAGTTTAGTACTAATCATGGAAGCTAGATTTAAATAAACTCTGATTAGAGAACATAGCCCTAAGATAGACAATGAGGATTAGTATAGAAGAACTTCATAGAATTTTGGTATTATAGAGATTTTGTGAGTTTTCCGAGAAATACATCCATGTCTGGGTACGAGCAGGTAGAGGCGGCTCTGGCACAAATGTACCTAGGGGTAAAACTCAAAAACACCACTTTGGGCTAGACTCGAACGGGAACTAGTGCACGACAACGGGCCTCGCTTCACTCTTGGTTACGACACTCCTGGGGGATATGCTTAGGATTATTATAATTTTCATTAAAAACCATTATGATGGGCTTACGAGTACATACGTCCTAAAAGAAAACATTTTTATGATTATGGATTATATACTTAAATAGTTCAATTTATGTTAAGTGTTTTACAATTATGGAATTATGTATTTTAATTCATAAACTTATCTAGTTTATTCCATTGTTTTGAAATGGCGCCTAGTGGGAGGAATGGAAACTGTATCAATTCACACACTCCATGTATGGACTTTCCTCCTGGTCAAGATAATTATTGTCGAGCTGGAGATACAACTGGTGCTGATCAACTTATTACCATACTGGGAAAACTCACTCAGGTTATGAATAATAACCTTACTCGTATGGAGCACCCTGATCCGCAACCTGGAGGATCAAATTTAGACCGATTCATGAGGCAACAACCACCAAAATTTAATGGGGGTACAAAATCCATTAGTAGCTGAGAAATGGATAAACTCCTTAGATAAAATATTCGATGCCTTGGGGAGTAGTGAAAGGGGAAAGGTTATCATGGTAGTTTACCGCCTCACTGGATAAGCTGATCAATGGTGGTCATTGATTAAAAACACAAAAAAAAAGATGATGAAGTATCGAATATGGAATGGGGAGAGTTAAAAGAGCTTTTCATACAAAAATACTTCCCTTGTGACCATAGAGCAGATATGGAAAGGCAATTTCTGTGTCTGAGGAAGAAGGAGGATGAAAATGTTGCAATGTACGAGGATAACTTTACAAGGTCAGCAAGGCATGCTCCAAATTATATATGTAACCCAAGAAGTAATATCGATCATTCATTTGATGGGTTAAAACCGTTTCTCCATCGAGCACTAGTATGACAATCATTATCAACATACGAAGATATTGTCGTGTGTTCTATCAAGAGAAAAAAGGAAGTCTCTAAATATTAAGGCAATAAAGTAATGCAAGAGAAGAAATGAAAGGTGGAACAATAGACAAATAAAGGGAAAATGGAAAAGTTGGTTTTCCCATTATGCGATAATTTTGGGAAGAATCACCCCGGTACTTGCCTAAAAGGAATGGAAGTTCGTTATAAATTTGGAGAAAAAGGTCATCATGCTTGTGATTGTAAGGGAAAGAATGAGGATATCAATGTTGAATGCTAAAATTGTAGGGAAATGGGGAATTATGCAAATGAATGTCCTATGCGCCAGGGAAACAAACCTCAGAAAAGGCCAAGGGATCAAGGACAATCTTATGTTGTTAATACAGTTGATGTGGAATAAATAATGTATTGGTGATTTTGGAAAGAAGGATTATATTCTGGTTATAAGAAAAATGTGATATATATAAAGATTGTACTGAAGTACTTGTTGTTTTCATTAAGGTTTTAATGTGATGAAGGTAATCATATTTGTATTATGTAACAATAAGAGAAAGTTTAGTTTTTTGGGGAATCTAATGTTACAATTGATTTTGGAATTTAAGGACCTTTTAGAGAAAGTCTTGATGGAGGTATTTTGGATAACTATAAAGGATGGAATGGATTAAGTTGAACTTTGGATAGTATTGTTTAAGGTTAAAACATTTATGAAGATTATTTCTGGAATATTATAATATTATAGTTTTAGGAAAAGGACAACCTGTAGGTTGGGGTTAAACCATCGCGTTGGACAAAGCTGTAGGAATTGAACCGACAACCATAGTGGGACATGCCTTTATTACGTACCACTAGGCTACAAGAAGTCCGTGGTTATTACAAAAACGTTTTCCTAATCTAAATGGTATGTGTTAATATTCGGAACCTTATACAATTATGATACATAGAATATTTTGGAGTTCTATTACCTTTTGGAGTGAAAGATGGGTTTGTGGTATATATTTATTAAAGAATGAATGTCTACATGACAAGTAAGTATATTTCCTTACGTTCTTAGTAAATATCCAATATAAATTCCTCAACTTTATGAAAGGTAACTTAAAACAAAAATGTTGTCGGTTATCTTTTCCAATTGGGGAATCAATGGCCATTTATCCAATAACAAGTTGTTGATTTTCTTGTAGTTAACATTATCCTAATACTTTTTTATACGACTCTCCATCAGACCTTTATGGCTTTTGTTATTCCTCCCTATCCATATTTTCATAAAATCCTAGTATGGGCTATCTCGGGTGACCTTTATAGTTCTATTTATTTATTTTAATGTTATATTTTTATTAACCCTATTTTTGATGTGGGTTTTCCACAAAGGTATTTTCTATTTTCAACCTTTTATTTTCAAAGAAAAATATCAAATTGCGAGGACGCAATTTATTGAAGGAGGGTAGAATGTAACACCCCAAGCTTCCACGATATGCTTCTCCTTCAATAAGGCAATAGCTTGCATTGTACGCAAGTTCGAGATTCTAACACACCGCGACCAATCAATATAGCCATTATGAATAGTAATACCCACTTTTTGAAATTATATATATTTTATATTTCAAAATGGACATCATTTTTGGATTCAGAATATCAAAATTAGCCTATGTTGAAATTTTGGTATTTTTCTGAGAACTTCCAATTTTTTAGGAATACTGAAAAATACTTAAATACAACTTTTTTAATAAAAATAATGTATAGTGATAAATTATAATATTGAGTGGTTTTATAGTATAATTATAATATATGTTTACTATTTTATCCAATGGTGGTCATTATAATTAATTTCACTTTGAAATTGGACATAAACAATTGTCAATCTTTTGATATATATTGTTTCTTAAAAACACGCTATTTGTAGTGACAGCGGGAATTAATTATAAAATTAATTAATGCAACTTATATGTTTAGAATTTTTTAAAATAGGAATCATTTTTGAATTCAGAATATCAATTATAGATTATGGTGAAATTTTGGCATTGTTCTGAAAAACATCAATTTTTTATGAATAGTGAAACCACTAAGTGATAGTTAAAAAACTGATTTTTCGTTTAAATGAAACATTCCCACTTCTATGATTTGATTTTCAAAAATCCGACATTAATGTTGTTCATTAAGAAGTAAAATGTGGTTCAATGGGATTAAAATAAATTTTTGGTGAATAGTAACTTTTGAGTTAAATATAATCGCGATTAAAGGTAATTAGTGAAATTTAAGGTCAAAATGATATTATAAAAATATGAAAATACATTTCCACTTGTCCATCACCTATTGGATGAGTCATGTCCGACCAAGACAATCCATGGGTAAACTTGGGGACCACATGGTGTCACATTGGTAGGAAAATGACATTAAAAACTTTTTATTTAATGTTAAAATAAAAAGGTCACAAACATGAGTTCTTTTACTAAAAAATATTTAAATGGGGTTAAACAAGTCATATTTTTGACTATAAATATTCATTATAAATATAAAAAGATTTCCTACATCATGATAATTTTTTTATAGTTTTTAAAAATTATATAAATTAAAAAAATTATGACACAATGATGATGCAATGATTACCTCATTAATTAATGATTTAAATAAAATGAAAAGATAATGGAAAATATAAGGCTTACACTTGTCAAAACCCTATTGGATGAGTAAATTTCGGACCCTTATCACATTATCCTTGAAATATATCATTGTGGGACATTTAGAATCCGAAAATCATTTCATAATAAAGTAACATTTCAATCTTTCCAATAGTGCCCCTTCTCTCATCTTATAAAAGGCCCCAACCTCTACCACCTTATTCACACCATAAAGCCATTTGGATCAGCCAAACTCTACCCAAATACTCTCCCAAATTCCCTCTCTTACTCCTAGAAGCCTCACTTTGGGCATAACCCTTCCAAATGAATCCTTTGGCTCAAATCAAAAAGAGTTACCCAATTTTAAGGTAATGTATTCTCTTATGTTATTGATTTTTATTTTGCTTCTCCAACCCCCTAAACTAATTTTATTAATTTATTTTGTAACAAAACCAGTATACTCAATATACTAGGATGTTGTTATAAGATTTATTCTAGCTACACTTAAACACACATACATCTAATGGTTAAAGAACATACTATTTCTGTGGATGGATAATTTCTGCCTCACGAAACGATTATTGTTCAACACTCATATAACACCTTCAAAGGTGGCCATTAACATGTCACTATATTTATATATGATATATAATATGTTTATGTTCTACATAAGATTCTTTATTTTTCATTTATATCATACCATTATGGTTTCCATTATGCGTAAATGTGATATTTTCATTTTAGGAAGTGCGGATTACCGCCCCGTCAATGTGATTTGAATCATTAATGCCATATGAGGGATGTATAAAGAATTGAGTAAATGGTATTATAAATTATATTATAGAGGAATTATAATATAACTTTATATAATTATGATTTCATTCCATTAAATATGAAATAGAAATGAAAGTAGTGTTCATACGTACGTACGTCTTACCGTCTCCATGAACGGTGCATTTCATTTATTACCTCTAAATGTTACGTAATATTATGAATGAATGTATATACTGGATATATATTATATATATGATATATACATCATGAATATAAATCTGGAGATAATGGATATTCTACCACATACACAACTTGTAATTATAAGATGATTATTGTTGACTCAAGTACCAAATATCGACAAAACTACTGTTATTAACTTAAATAATTACATTGTGTTCATAACATGGTAATAAGTGATATAAAAGGAATAATGAACATGAAAATGGATCTTAAGAAAGTAGAGATCAACTCTAGTTTATTATTCAGGAGGTTAAAGAATGGTCGAGTCAAGTCGGACACAAGGTAAGGGAACTTCTTAACTCAATTTCCATTATTTGGGTTAATCTCCTACTTTAAAATTATTTCATGATATTATTATGTCCTATCTTTAATTTATACTTTCTTTACGTGTACATATAGTGAATACACTTAATAGATATATTTTATTTAAAAATGATCTTTTTATGGGACTTCGTCTCAATCTCCATTCATTGAGGCATATTTTGTTTTATACCCAAATTTCTTTTATACGCTGTATAAACTCCTTTGACTTTTATGTTTATTCAAAAGGAATCTTTTTATACAGAGCATTTTACTGAACGAAAAAAAGGAATGTTCTTCCTGTCGTACGTATGCAGCGACAAATAATTCTCCGCCGCCGTGACCACTATATAAGTTTCGGCTTCATCTACAAGTCATAACATTTTTTAAATGAAAATTAAATACAAAGTTTTAATTTTTTGTTAATTTGGTATTGAAAATGGTTTTGAGAGTGTTTTTATTATATCATTGTGTTGTATTGATATCTTGTGATTGAGGTGTGGAAATGTTATGTTTCCTTTATGCATATTTTATGTGATATGATTATGTTATGGTTTATGATATGTTTAAACTTGTTCATATGAGGAATGCATTGGACTTAATAAGTGACGGGTGGAGCCCGCTATAGCTCATCGATGCATCGACAGGTCTCATGAGAAAAACTAGTGTCTTGGCACGAGGCCATGAAAAAATCTTATTTGTAGTCTGGGCACGAGGCCTTGGCTATTTGGTTATGATAGTCTGGAATTATGCATTCCATCATTATGAAAGTGGTTATTGATATTTCATGTGATTATTCGACTAGTAGAATATCCATGTGAATAAGTAAATGGCATTTTCTCATTTTCCTTTTTCCATATTATGTTGAAGTTCAAGTTTAAAAGGCTTTTGTTTTATTCCTACATTGGCTTAAATGTTTATGATTATTTATGAATGTTTTCGTTATATTGTTATCCTTACTGAGCATCTGAGCTCACTCTTTTCAATTTTTTATTTTTCCTAGGATGTGAAGAAATATTTTATGACTGACCTACAGGGATAGTCTGAAGGGGATAGAAGTGTGGACTATGGAGACTATGTTATTGTGATTTTTCACATTATGATTTAATGTAACATTTATGAATGTATCTAGTGTTTCCAAGGATACTAAACTAATCAGTCTTTCGAGACATGATCTTTGTGATCATGCCAATGTAACGCAATAATGCACCGACTTTGGGTAACTAGGATCGGGGTGTTACACTTGGAACAATGACTTGACTATGTGGTATTGATGTATGGGATTATGCATTCCATCATTATAAAAGTGCCTATTGATATTGCAGGTGATTATTAGACTATAAGAATATATTTCTGATTACGTAATTGGAATAATTTGATTTTAGTTTTTCTATTTTATGCAAGAGTTAATGTTAAAAAGAATTTGTTTTAGTCTTATGCATTTCCTTAAATTTTTATGTTTATTTATGAAAGATTACACTATATGGTTACCCTTTCTAAGCATCTGAGCTCACCCCTTTCTATGTTTTATATATACCAGGATGTGAAAAATTATTTTATAGTTGACCTGAAAGGATAGGATAAGGAAATAATTTTGTTCAAAAGGTGAAAAATGATGTTGATGTTTTTATTTAATGTTGTAATGTAATACTTATGAATGTATCTAGTACTTCCAAAGATATTAAATTGATTGGCCTTTCATTACATGATTCCTTGTACCATGCCAATGTTATGAAATAATTCTATAACATTGGGTAACTGAGGTTGAGGTGTTAATGTTGGTATCAGAGGATATTTAGTATAAACCTTGAATACTAGATTTATAAAAACTCTGATTAGATATCATTACCCTAAGATAAACATTGCGTATTAGTATAGAAAAACTTCCAAAATTTTTTGTAATTTAGAGATTTTTTATATTTTCCATGAAATACATCCATGTCTATATATGAGTAGGTTGAGGTGGATCTGGCATAGATATACCTCGGAGTGAAATATTCGACATGGGATTTTGGGCTTGATCTGAGGTATCTTGTAATTGACAATTGGCCTTAGAGAAATCTTCGTTACAACATTCCTAGGGTATATGCTTATGATAATTCACATTTTCATTACAATTAATTATTAACGGATTAAGAGTAAATACGTCCACAAAAAAAATTGTATGATTATAGGTTATATGCATAATCTTTGCAATTTACATTAGGTATTTTAAAAGTTTGGATTTATGCATTTTTATTCATAAACTGACAAATTTTATTCCATTGTTTAGATATGTCTCCTAGTATAAGGAATGAAAATTCCAACAATATGCATGATTGAATGATTAAGAAGGATCATATATTTCATGATATTAAGAATAATTTAAAAGAGAAATAGTGTCCCCCATATCCTCATCATATGAAGAAAAAGTATCATGTGTTAATAAGATAATTAATGAATTATCTGAGACTTATGGATTTGATGTGATGCAATAGAAGAAAAGGATGGAAGAGAGAATGATATATAAAAGGAAGAGATAAAAGAAGCATATTACAAAATGTGATAATGGAGGAAAAAATCACATTCCTAAATGATTGAAGGGAACGAGAGTTTTTAATAAGTGCGGAAAAAAAGGAAACCATGTACGTGATTGAAAGGGTAAGAAAAAGGTTTCAAATGTATAATTCATCATCTTCAAGGAGTTGGGACACTAAGCTAAACAATGTCTAAATCATCATATTATACCCTAAATTCTACTAGTGGATAATAATAAATTTATGATACTACCATTGATTTTGGGGAATGATTTGATTTCTTATGTTTTTATTAATGTATTGGGCCATTTGATTATTGTTTTAATGGTGTACATGTTATAATAATTATAGAGTATAAAAGGATTGTATTGTAGTTTTATTTCATTAAGGACATGAGATTATATGGAACGAAAAAAAGGTACTCAATAGTAGGTTAGTTTTTTTGGAAAATATCTTGTTGAGAGAAAGATAAACCAAAATATTCTTCTTATACCGAGGTAGTGATTTTGGAATAATATATAATTTATTTGGATAAATTATATTGGATATTCACGACTACCATGAAACTGATTAATGATTTTTATATTCCATCATTGTTGGAGTTTACAACATTTATTGACAGAAGGAGTATATCCAGTATTCTATAAGGAATTGGGGAGCATTAATGTAACCAATAAGTATATATATGGTATGTTTTGGTGTTATAGTGTTTTAAAAGTATACAATATGAAAATATTCACATGTTATTACATGAAAAAAAGATCATCATTATGTTTACCTTCCTTATAAATTTTGGAATGTGAGTTTGGATAGAATTATTTTGGATATGTATAAAGGTTGGAATAGATTAAGTTTGGCATAATATACTATTGATAAGGTTAAATTATTTCTTGATATTATTTGTGGATTTTCATAAAAAGGATAACCCTGAGGTCAGGTGACAACTCGTCGCATCCAGCAAGGTCGCAAGCCATGAACCCGCACCCGAATGACGCCATGGTTGAATCACAGACCACTAGAATATGTGATGTCATGGTTTGTATAATGTAGTTTTCTCAAAATAGTCTGACAAATGAATTATAGATTCATTATTTTTTGAACCCTATACGATTAGGAAAAATAGAATATTTTTTAATTCAATTATCTTTCTGAGTGAAATAAGAGTTTGTGGTATAAATTAGTTGAATTATGAAACTCTACTTTTCATGTATATTTTACACTTATTATATGAATAAATTAATTCTTAAACATTAGGGAAGGGATATTAAAACCAAAAATATGTTATCCTAATACCTAAGATTTTGTTGAACTAATAATATTTTAAATCGTCAAATATTGATGTCTTTGAGGCCCTAAATTTCAAACTTGTTTTTCATTAATGACCTCAATCACTACCTCTAAATATTTAAGTTTTCATCCAATTATGTGTATATAATTGCAACCAATATTCTCCTAAAAGTTATTATAATTTGGTGGTAAATTTTTCATTCTCTTTCCCTCTTATTAAGACTAAATTTTATTTACCCAATATCTAATGTGGGTTTTCCAGAAATGTATTTTTCTATTTTTAACATATTTCTATCAAAGAAAAATTTCAAATTGTGAGGATTCAATTTATTGAAGGATGGGAGAATGTAACACCCCCAATATTTCATAGTACATCATCTCATTAAAGTAATTTAATAACTTCCGCTACTAGAAACATAGAGTTCGAGCGCACCACAACTTATCAAACTAGCTGTTAAAAAAGTAGTTATCAATAGATTTATCTATATTTTGAATCATAAATAATATATATAATTTTAACATCCTTCATATCTGTTTCATATAAAAAAAATACAAGAATAGATTCTTTTTTTCAGATAAAATAATTATTTTTCAAAAAATTCAATTTTACCGGCTTTTAATGGAGAACATTTAATAAATTATTTTTACACTTTACTATATTAAATTTAGTGATTTAAAATTCTTCCTCAGAAGCGAGACATAAAAGTTTATTTTCGATAAATTTATGGTACATTTATCATAAAATTCATATTTTAATGAATAGTGAAAATACTATGTTTTAATTGAAAACTAATTTTTTAATCAAAATATTTTATTGTGTTAAATTAAGAATTTTTATGGTCTTGAAGTGTAATTTGATTATATTTTTATCATTTAATATAGTTTAGGTCATTATATGTAATTTCACAATTAAATTTGACATAAACACATTACAATCATTTGATTGTTTTTTACTTTTTAAAAACCCTCTTTTTCATTATGACTATGGGAATTAAATTACAATTAATAAATGAAACTTAAATGTTTTAAATTTTCTAAAATAAAAATCATTTTTTTAATTCTGAATATCAAAATTAGCTTTGGGTAAATTTTTGGTACTTTTATGAAAACAGTCAATTTTTGATGAATAGTGAAAAATATTGCGTTATTATTTAAAACAATATTTTTTTATTTAAGTAAATATTTATTTTATTTTAATTTATTTTAGGTGAAAATATATTTATAATACCTATATAATTTCAATGTAATTAATTGGATGACTTTTATAATAAAATTGTATGTATACAAATTTTATTGAACTTTTTAACTTCTTTTACCTGCCTTCTTGAAGCATTTATAAATTTGCATAAAACATAATTTTTTCGCATCTGTGAGTTGAATTTTAAAAATATGAGAAATTTAGTTGATATAAATATGTAAAATGTGGTTCAATAAGATGAAAATAATTTTCAGTGAGTAGAAATTTTAGATTTTTATTTACTACGGATAAAAGTAAATAGGGTAATTAATGATAAAATGATATTAAATATATCATAAAACATGTCCTAAATTCTATTAGATTAGTGTATTTCTACCTAAAAAAATTATTAAAAAATATGATCCTTTAGGTCCACTTTTATTAGATTATAAAATTTATTATTATATTATTTAAAGATAAGTTGAAAGTGTTAAATTCAATGTTCAATAAATATTCAATTTTTAATATAGGGTTACAAACAATATAAATGAGAATAAATATATTAATTATAAAGATAAAAATATTTCCTATATTATGGTATTTTATTTATACTTTTATGATATTAAATATTTTATTTTTTTTATCACACAATAATGATGTAGTAGTTACCATATTAATGAAAGAATCAAATAAATGGTATTATAAATATTAAAATAAATAAAATTTAAAAGTTTTTATGACATCCAAGAATTTAAAACGTGAATATGAAAAGTTAGGGTTGATTCAATGTATATTGTCCTATGTAATCATGTTTTTATTACTTTCACCAAAACCAAATACCAAATAAGGTCAAATTTTACAAAAATTAAATTTTTTCAAATACTATATTATTTTTTGATATAATATTCCTAAAAATATAAGGTTCTGAAAAAGGGCATAAATAATAATATTTATTCTATTAATGAACCACTTGATATTATATTAAATGTTTATAGTATGTTTATTAACTATATAGTTTAAGAATACAAGAAGACACATTAAATGTTAAATTATTTAACTAAGATTTAAATCAAATAGATAATGATAAAATGGTGACCTAAACATGTATAAAATCTATTGGTTTACTGTTTCTAGAACCTCCCCACCATATTATATAAATAAATAAATATTTATCTACTAGAAAAAGAAAATTATTTAATTATAAAATAATATTTCAAGAATTTCTTAAAGTGAGCCTCACTTGTCTTTTAAAAAGATACTTCACTGAATCTCAAAATCACTCCTCCAAAGCCATTTGGATCAGCCAAAACCTTCCCAAATATTATCCCAACTTACCTAAAATCAACCTAGAGTCCTTAAATTAATCTGATAGAAAACCTATGGTGCCTTTTTGATCAACTCAAAATGAAACACCTGAAGAAAAGGTAATAATTTCACCACCCTCTTCCATGTTTTTTTCATCTTCCATAACCTCTTTCATTGTTGTTTCCATAACAAAATAATAACTCTAGTACCTCCTAAAAATTATTATATTATTATAAATATGTTACAATCATATTAATTATTTTATCCATCCTCTAAATGACAAAGCCACCATACGTGCGATCATACGCCTTACCGTCTCCATGTCGTGGTGTAGTTTGTTATCCAAACACTTCATTATTTGGATGGGTATAATGATGAGTATAAATAATTTAAATAATAATTTTTACATGTTAATGATTATGTATATATTATATACCATCCAAATACATATGATTTCAACATCAGTATAATGATATTGTCGCCCGTGCATACGTAGGGATTGCCGTCTCCACTACGTGATGAGATTCACCCATGATCACCATTCAACGATGATTATTAAAATATATATTATTAATAAGTAAGAAATATATGTAATAATAATTCTACTTGATATATATATATATGCATTTAAATACAAACATCTTATTCACTTAATTCTATTCAATACGATATGAAAACGGAATCATCGTTTATTCATTCATACGACCAACTGTCTCCATAAATAGTTCCTTCAATATCATATATTTATCTATTATAAATATTTATATACTAAATATATATGATATATTAATCTTTTTTTATATTCATGATGAATTTAAATCATGATCTCAATGATACGATAAAGAATAACAAGTTAAATAACGTACGATAAAGAAAGCTATTATTAACTTAAAGAATAATTTAACATGGTAATCACTATTAGATGGGTAGTATAATGTCATAAATGAATGATGTATGATATAATATATATGAATATGGTTCTATTATATTTCAATAACATTCTATGTTCATTATATTTGTGGTTAAAGGTACCCTCGACAAAATGAAAGAGCTAGGTTAGGGGTTAATTTCACAATATCATTATTATACAAGGTTTATTACATAAATATCAACTGGGACATATTTATTATCCATTTCCATGTTTCATAAAATAGTTTCCAATGGTATTCCTTTTATGTGACCATTTTACTAAAACATTATTTTATATGTTTGAAGGATTTATTCTTCTAAATCTTTCTCATCAATGATCATGTTTTCAAAATGGTTTTAACGATTTATTTATATGGACTAGAATGTTTTGAAATGTTAATTAAATTAAGATTTTTCAATGGGGAATGGGACACATTTATTAAAAACTATCTTTTAAATGAATTCCATTATAAATTTTGTGACTTTAAAATAATTTCATGAAAAACGGATATTTTTCTCATAGATTTTTACTAATCATTCTCAACTATGTGAACATCTGTTATGGGATAATATTCTGGATGATGGTTGATTTGTTAGGATACAAATCCACAATATTGTATTGAAGGTTTTGTTATATATTTTACTATGGATGTGTTATTTTTATACCATTCATGGTTTATAGATAATTTATTTACATTTCCTATTCTAATTTAAGTAAGAATTTTTATGATATGTTTAAACCTTTTCATATGAGAAATGCATTAGCTTAGTAAGTGACGGGTGGAGCCCACTATAGATCCCTGATGCATCGGTAGAAATCCGAAGACAAACCATTGACTTGGCACAAGGCGTTGGAAAATCATATTTTTAATCATGGCACAAGTCCTAGCATATGTTTTTATGATGTCTGGGAGTATGCATTCAATGATTATGAAAGTTGATATTGATATTTCTTGTGATTATTTGACTAGAAGAATATCCATGTGATGAACTAAATGATATAATCTGATTACATCTTTGTCATATTATGCTGATCTTAATATTTAAAAGGATTTTTAGTCTAACACCATGCCATAAATGTTTATTCTTATTTATGAGTGTTTCCGCTATATTGTAATCTTTACTGTGCATAACATCTCACCCCTTTCTATGTATTATTTTTATCAGGATGCGATGAAATATTTTATGGTTAACCTACTATGATAGTGTAAGGACATAAGTGTGTTCAAAATTAGTCAATATATTTTTGATTTTTTTATTTCATGATGTAATGTAAAACTTATGAATGTATCTAGTACTTCAATGGATTCTAAAATGACCGGTCTTTCAAGAAATAATACCATGTTTCATGCCAATGTTACGTAATAATGCAATAACTCTATGTAATGGGGTTGGGGTGATACAGAAACTAATTGTTAAGGTTTTGATACCAAATCTATTTTTTATTAATCATGTTTCCTTGGTGGTCGCTAAAGTTCCTCAAAAACCAAATGTAACACTAAGAACCTAAAATACTAGAGATGATGTAGTAGTTTATTACATTATCATTATTATAATGAATAAATTTGTGAAGGATGTAAATTTTTATTAGTATAATAAAAATAAATTACATAAATTATACCCATACTTCATTGATAAATAGAAAATAATACGTAATATATAAGATATAATAATTAAATGTATTAAAAAAAAATCATAAAATGAATTCTCCTTTATATCATAGGGCATTGATAGAATAATATGGGATGATAAACTTCTCAATAAATGTAGGTATAGTGGAATTATTATTAAGTCAATGAAAATAAATCAAAATGGAATGGTAAAAATCTAAGAAAACATTATAATTAAAAAATTGGACTATGAAATATCAATATGTAATGTTATGTATTGAAAAGACATTCAATTTAATTCCAAAAATAATAATTAACTACATACATAGATAATTTAAATGAGAAAATAGTATTGATGGTAATAATTAAAACTGAATTCCTAATAAAGTAAATGATTTATTATTGGACACTATGTTTCATATGTAAATAGATTTTTACCATCACAACCATTCACTATATCATTTAGCATATTGGTTAGAAACCCATCAAATGTTTCAGAATGAATAATCTCATGTGACTCTCGATGCCTTGATGGGATTAATTAACTATTCCCCAACCCATTACAAACTTGTATTTTTTTTCTTGGAAACAATTTAGAATGTATTTTCACTAACTTATTTTGTCGCATGAGAAAATCGATGAAGTGATAGACTATCTATAACCATGGCCACCCATGTCATACATATAAAAAGAAATCCCCATATATATAATAATAGATTTATTAAATTAAAAATGATCCTAATCCAAAAAATATCCATATTGGATAAAAAATAAAAAATTATCTATAATTCACTAATGGAGGATATGTAAAAAATGGGTTGCTGACGTTGTTGAATATGAACACAACAATAATATCATTAAAACATTATTCAGTAATATAGTAATTATTTATTTAAAATTTAATGATATGATTTTGAAACATTTTACTAGAAATCCCCTTGACATTATAACATTAAAATAATCTTCTGATAACATCATTATATGTAATTCATGATATAAATACTAAAATGGTAGTAAGTATGCCTTATAAAAGATATAAGGGGTAAAAAGGGTGTATTCATCATGGTAGAATTAGTTCAACAAAATCAATTAGCCTTAGTCCAAATTGTCATTTTATTATTTATATTAATAAATAAATAACATATACCAAAATTTTACCAAAATTGAAACATTTTCATGTTTATTATTACTTTTTCATCACTTTTTATAATTTTTCATACAAATACTTAAGATAAAAATATTACGTCATGTGGGTTGACACAATTTGGATTTTGTGTCAAAAGTGACTACGGAAGACTGACTATTGTCAAAGTAGTCAATATATAAAAATATTCTGAATAATAATAATGAAATAATTATTAAATTTTTACCTAAATTACTCTTTTAATACCAATCCTGATTGAGGGTTATGAAAAATGAACCAAATTACAATCATTATGATGGTAGGTCATATGTATGCATAAGTAACATTTTCATTGTTTAATGATCATTAAGGAAATTATATTATTATAAATAATAATTATATAGAGAAAATTATATTGTATATACTATTTTATTTCATAATATATTCTTATAAATATAATTCATGTGATGTTAATGGAAGCACTTTGCCTTGATGAGTCGGTTGTCTATACATCCATGATAGGCATTATCGCAGTTTTAGACATTCAATGGGTAATAAAAATCAGATATATTATATTTTAATGAAGGTATTTATTTCAATAATATCATATATTGGGAATTTATGGCACACATTTTTAATTAGAACCATCTTTAATACATTTCATGTTTTTTCTGAATGTATCACATTGCTCTGAGAAGGAGGTGGTCCACAAATCCAAAAATTATGTTATCACATATAAAAAAATTATATAAATTAAATAAGTATTTAGTTGACATAAATATCATAAATATCATATTTATATATTTATATATATATATATAATTTCCTTCATAATCCCCACTATTTTAGTATGTAACAGAAAATTAAGGGAATCATTTCATGTGGCTGTAATTCACCATACATAGAAACGATATTGTTGTTTCCAATTTCATGCAATTATGTGTATATGTAGGTAAAAACCATAAAATAACAAAATGTAAATATATTTTGTATGATTATTTTATTATATAAGCATGAAATAATAAGAAATGGTTGGGTGGAGAACAAAATAAAACATTATTTCACATAGAAAAATAATACCTATTTATTAGATAACTCATTTTTATTATCAACAAATGGATTAATTTGTTTTAGTTATTCACAATTTGATGATTTTATGGCATGTTTAGGGTTTTTGTGACATTATACGATATGAGGTTTGATGATCCAAAAGTTTCTTGAGAGGTGTGGGAAACATGACTTGTGAAAACCTTTTTATAGTAGTGGGAGAGGGGAATTATTTTAAATACAAGAAGGAATAAAATATTGGAAAGTGTCCCGTCCATAATGATCCACCAAAAGTGTCAAAAAATTTAGTAAAGGGTATTTATTTTCAATACAATCTGTATGAAAATAATAATAATTGCATTATTATAATTATTCTTCTTTAAATCTATATTTCTCATACTTTTAACAGTTTGGTTTTTATAAAGGAAACTTGTTTTCTAACGTAACAATTTAACCATTAAAAATGAATTAATTATATATATATTTTAAAATATAAACACACTAAATTATAAATATTATAAATAATTTTAAAAATAACAATCTTATGTTTTTGTAAAATTATATTTAAACCAAGTGTTTTTAACCCACAAAACAGTACATCCACATGTACTTTTCAAATAATGAATTTATTGTCTATAAGTTAGTATGTCAATAATAAAAGGTAAAATTTCCCAAAATGGAACATTTTTTGTATTTTTTAAAAAATATAAATCATTATCATGAATGCAACATTCTTATAAATTTTAATTCACTAAATAAAATATTTTTTATGGAAATGAATCATCAATGTAAATTTGTACATTATTTATTAGAATTGAATTTAAAATAATATAAAAAACATTCTTGTTGAAATATATTAATTTCATATCTATGTAACAAGATATATTCATCATAAAAATAATGGAAACAAACTATTTATTAATCATACATTACATTTAATGTTTTAAAATCATTTATCTTAGCTAATTATTAACTATTTAATAGATGTGTGAGTGTTTTTTTATAGTGTAATGAAATTATTTCATCCCTAAAAATTAACAATAAATTAGGATTATAGAAAAACATATTAACCTTTAAAAATAAAATTTTTCACAAAAACTATATACCAATTTACATACTAGAAATATTTATAAATGATAAATGTATAGAAGGTTCCTTGATTGACTTTTTTCTTACATAACATATTATATGGGTCACAATATTGAATTAGAATACAAAAATATTTTAAAATTTGATTTAATATTTTATATGATCTACTAAGTAGTATAAAATTTCTTTTTGGAAAATTTTTATGTTTATTTTTAACCATTTGATTAAGGTTTAATCCCTTGTTATGATTTATATTACCTTAATCGCTGTAATTAATATTAATTTAATTTAATAATATTTAGGGACAAAAATATTTTGATATTAATTGGGAAAACGTATTACAATGATTAAATCTAGTTATTTATATTTTACCAAATTCAATTAACTAAATTGGAAAAAATAATTCATAATATAATCCACGATACATGGTAGAGAATCATGTTTTTGAAGTAAAAAATGTTCCATGATTCAATAAGAATTTTATTCAAATTAAATAAATGATTCCAATGACATAAGTCAGATTATTATATTTATATAATATATTAAAAAATTAAAAAAAGTAAAATATAATTCAACATTAATAATTATTAAATAGAAAATGCAGTTTTAAAAGAAATACAGTATCTGTCACTATTCATAAAAAATTTAAACATATCTCAAAAATACCACCACATCATCTTAAGATATTTTTAACATTATAATGTCAAATTTTATGTGTATGTGGAAAAATAAAATTTAGAAAAGTGGAAAAATTGATTATTAATGTTGTCACACCATTATTAAAATGTAAAAATTAGTATTGTGTGTAACACAAGATAAAATATTTTTGTGTGTAGTTTAATATTATCATTGTCTTGTATATAAATCAATTGAGATATAACTAAACGATATTCTAAAATAAAAAAAATTATTTTTTCGGTTATTAAATTATATCCACATTGATTAAATTGTATCCTCATAGTTTTAACGAGATTTGGGAAATCAAGGGCTTGGTATATGAAAATATTGTTGTTTAAAAAAACCCTAGATAATTAATTGTGTTAATATAACAACTTACTAAAAACAGGTAATGTAAAATGTGAAAGTCATCCCAAACATAAGATTTTAAATAGTAAAATGTCTTTGAAAACATGTATATGTAAGAAAAATTAAGCTATCATGTTCTGATGGATAATGATATAGAACATGTTCACTTGAATTTTTGTCGCCACAATGACTAAAATCAGTGTTATGAAAAAGGCAATTGGTATCATGTAAGGGACAAGATCATCATGAATTAACCCTTTGTGTGTTCCCAAGGATGGGGATATCTTAAATGTCATGGGAGAGGTATAGAGGATTTCAGTTGTTTAGAACTATGAACATGGATCATTCGTGATATGAAATTGGGCATCATGTCAAATTGAAGAATTTCATGATGAGAAAGATTTTTTCACGATGTGTAATATTTTGGGGTTGAAAAATAAAATAAAATGAAAAGGATGAGATTTTTTAGTGGAAACCATCTTTGAGGAACTAGAGAATGTAAATGGGGATCACACATAATGTAATCCTTCACTTCTACAATGTTTTATGCATTTTCCAACTACTCAAGTTATCTATCCCTATGACTGCAGATTTTCTCTCTCACATACCAGGAATCTAGATGGTACACTCCATAGTGTTTTGGAGATCTTTTCAATAGGGATCGATCTCAGGCTTCCATCATTGATCTCTAGTGACCCAGTTTGACCGAAGGTGTTTTTTCCTTAATTTTCACATGGTTTGTTCTAGTTTTATCTATTTTACTAATGATATCACTATCATGTGATGGAATATGATTCTCAATGATTCTATTGGGGTTTACCTATTTTTGGTGCGATGATGATGATGCATTCCCAGATGAATGAAAAACATGAGGGATTGATTATCATAGATTCATTTCATGGTTCATTATCATGTATATAATATTGATGTTATTTTGAGGTAGGTGATTCATTGATACTCTATTTATTGATTTGAAATCATAGATTTATCAAGATAAAACCAATTTGATTGTAATGAAACTGAACTGATAATTTTTTAATTGTATTTAATATTTTATGTTGATCCCATAGAAATGATACTAATTTGTACTATGATAATAGTTTCCCACATCGTTTTCTAGATAGTGTGATATATAAGCCTTTATTTATTTATAATGTTGTTCTTGATGTGTATGTTTAAAGAACATAATGATTGAATTAATTTCTAATTAATTAGATAATGGAATTAAAGTGCGAATTTTTTAATCTCTTTGTTGTTGTTATAATTTGACGATAATCAAGTTGATGCATGGGTGCATGTTTAGATGATTTTTTAAATGAACCATGTCCATGACGATTTTGGTTTATAAGAGAATTAATGGAACATTAAATTAATTAGTATATTAATTGTAATAGCATTATATAGATGCTTTCATATGTTTCCCATTGTTGTAACCTGTGTATAACAAATCAGTGAATTAAATATGGAATAAGAACCAGTTGTCTGATAAATGATAATGATTTTTTGGGACCTAGGTATCTCACTTTCTTGTAATGGTCGAGTTACTTTTTCTTTGGACTCATGAGTGTCTGTTATGTTTGAAGGCCATAGGCCTTTCTTTACAGATAAGAGTCGAGTTACAATGCTTGTTTCATGATTCTTATGATGTGATGTGATACTTGGATGTTTGAGCATGGAATGATATTGTGGTATGTGGTGTGGGCAGGCTTGGATGTGTTGTGGGATTAAGATGGATATGCCTAGAGGGTTTTGTGGTATGTGGGGAAGGGAGGCCCAGTTTTTGTGGCATTTTTTGATGCCTGATGTGGTGATATGCATCAATATATGCATGTGGATGTCATGTAGAACACTGCAGTTGACTAAATGGGTTAATGATGGTTTTACCCATTGTTATTAAAGATTGATTATTTCTTGAAACAATTTCATGATTGATTTCCATGTTGGTTTTATCAACATTCCTTTCCCCACTTCATGAGGAAAATGACTTTTGTTACTCTCCTTCCAAGATAGGCCATGTCATTTAGAGTATATCATGTGATTTAACCGGGTAACATCTTATAGGTGGATTTTTCTATGCTCATACAATTTGTGGAGAATACTAGACATGTAGATCGTATTATCTCCATGTTAGTACCCTTATGTTTGGTCGAAAAATAATTTTTCCTATAATATTTTGTAATATGGATTGTAATGTTGTTAATAAATTGTTAATGTTTAACCTATGTAGTTTGATCTTTAGGGGAGGCATTGTTGAGGTTATAATTCTATGATGTTATGCACTAGGTTTTCATATGACTGGAAGACATGGAACATTGTTGTGATGTTTCAGAAAATATATGTGGAATTGATCAGAGTTACATTATTGGAAAATAATTAATTAATGTTAAGTGAATCTGATGGAAAAGGAATAAGTCACATTATATTCCTCTTTAAATGAATGTGCGCTTATAAGAAATGATGTCTTAGCAGTGTCCATAGAGAGTCTGAGTGATGTTTTCTATAGTTGGGTCTGAGACTAATAAATTCCCATCGTTTGTTTGTGTGATATTTTATATCTTGTTTATTTTTTGTTTTTATATGATACTCAACCATTTTTGTTAAGGAAACTGAAACCATATGGATTCTGAACTACGGGGGTATTTTCTCTAACATCCTGATGGGTGGATGGATGGTTAACTACCCCCATTGGCCCCAATATTTTATCTAGGGAGTTACTAATGTTAGTATCCAAAGAGGTATTTTCTTCCCAATATATTTGTGTAGGGTACTGAAAGGGATTTTTTTTATTCCACACACTTGTATTTTTGATATACTATTCTAAGGACTACAATATGTAAAACGTTTATAGGTTGTGATGGATTGACGATACTTACTTGATGAATGGGATATGAGGGATTGAGGTATTATACCAAATATATGATACATGTTATTAATGCAGTAATGTATCTCCAAATGTACATGGTTTATTTGGGTTACATTGATGTGGTAGTGTGTGGCATGAGTTGAATGTCAGACTGTGTCACCCGAGTGACTACGGACTATGATTTTTAGTGATAGATTCCCACTTTTTTCAACTTTAGGGAAGGGTTGATATCCAATAGGGAAGTTGTAGTATGTTACCCTTGATATTATTTATATACAGTATTCTGTTGTATAAGATAATTACGAAGAGTATCCATGTTGATAATTGGGAACATAATATACCAGCTTGGGCAAGGAGTTAGTTTCACTTATTGTTCACTACTCTTTAGCATTCATTTATTACATTTTTAAATTATAGGTTCCATGAAGAATCATACTATGTATAATACTATATTCATCCAACATATATAAATTTTTTCAGGTCAGCTGGAGTAGGATGGAAATCATGGCGGATACTACATGCTTGAGGGTTTTGTAGGATTTTTTTGGATTCATGGTCACTTTCATCTTTACATTTAATTTGGTACCTACAGTTTTATTTTAGGTGTAGTAGTTCTGGAATGAAATTAAATATGTTATGATCATTATTATAGTTTATTGAAAACATGAGGAAGACAGTCAAGAAAGGAACATGGAGAGAAGAGATCTAGGGGGCCTAAAGTAATGCAGGCAATGTGAATTCATTTGAAAAATATTTCCTCCCTTAGGGCGTAGGAAATCTATGTTGTAGAATCAGAAGAAACTAGTACAAAGAAAAACTAAGGACATAATATGATCATCGACCATATTTCCCTCACGTAGCATGTGCTTCAAGAAACTATTGGAAATGAAGCCTCAGTAGTTTATGATGATGTAGGAGATCGAATAAGGTGAAGTTGTGGAATATCCCAACACAATGAGAAGGATAATGGAGTATGATTAAACTTCTGAGATAACAATTCCCCATTCCAACAGCTGGATAGACCATTGAAAAAATCTAGAGCCTCCACATAAACTAAAGATCTAACAACAAATTGGGCAGTGAATGCGCAAATAAAAGAACCCCTGGGCGACTGAACCACCCCAGAACCTCTCATAACACCTAAAATATAGGAATAATATTTATTGAGTTTGAAGAACCTTATTAGGGGTTTCCAATGGTAACATCGCCCCCATGGGATTCCCCTTTGATATGATACATTTGAGTTTGGTTGTAGAAGGTTATGTGAGGGATCGTCATACCCGTTGTCCCAGAGCATGACAAGATAAAGGAAGAGCCTCTTCATTCTGGAGATGATTGAACTCCCAGAAGAGATTACCCCCTCATGTCTGGCTTTATTCCTAGAATTCCAAAGACACCAAAAACAAGCATGCATAATTCACCGCCCTTACTATTTTCGTGACACAATTGTCACCCACACCTTGAAACCAACTGGCCAGAAAAGGGGATTCCAGGAGATATAGATATGAAAACATCATAATAGAACCAAAAAAAATCTATATTCCACCATTCCCATTATCTGTCGTAGAATAGATGATCCACACTCTCTCCCTAATCGGTAGTGCAACACAAGCATCAGGAGACCAGCGAGACGCCACATTTTCTAGCCATCTCATATATTGGGAAAACATTTTGACAGAGCCTCCCAGAAAAGAAAATTATAATTAGTTGGAGGTTCTTCACCCACATGGTTTCTTTCAACATTACCCATGGGTCTGAGAATGCAGCGTCCACCGAAATGCCTTGGAGGAGAAACTTCAAGAGCATTATAGAGTGAACACGCATCTTTCTGGGTCAGTATTAGTCTCGATATGATTAAATGTGACTTGTTTACCTTTTTATAGCACCAACATGATGAATATATTGATTCCAAATGCCTCATAAATAGTGAAGTTATATACTAGCCATCTTAGGAAACACAAGGCTGATTCCTACTAGTTGTGATGCTAGTAGGAAAAGGTCCCCCCTGATAATCTAGTAGACGTGTGATGAAATCAAATATTTGAACATTAAATTTATTCTATATTGCACTCTGAGAAGGATTTGGTTGGATTATATCTTATCTATCTATCAAGAATTTATTCTCAAATAGGGTAATGCCTCAAAAATTGTGGTTTATTAAAACCTCTATGCCAGCCACCAACCTGGGGCTTACCTGAGGTGGGACTCATGGGGTCACTATCTAACTACAGCAATTATAAGCCGAAGAATGGGACGAATTGTGTGGACGGGGTGTGACAGAGGTGTATCAACAGTCATGTTGAGGGATAAGATACATCATGGAGTTAGTCATAGGTGAGGTTTCATGGGTTGGTTGGGAAATGTTATAATCTATATTTACCATGCATAGTAGACATGGGATACCTAATAAGAAATGGGTATTTAAGGACCCATGTGTTCTTATGTAAGAACCATTATGATAATAGAGGAATCTAAATATAGTGACATGTATTTCATGGTATTGACCTAGGAAAGGATCAACCATCATTCTTATTTATAAAAGTGTTTTAGTGGGTATACAATGGGATAATTTGACTAATAATTAATAAAAGAAAAAAATCAATTAATTTTTATGAATAACATATTCTAGATTTATAGTCTCTTACTTTTTATTTTTTAGTAGGTATAACTCTAGGTTGATGTACTTTTCATGTTCGTGTAGAAAATGTTTTGTAGGTTGTGCCTATAGATCACATAAAATATAATTTTTTATGATGATGACTATTATATGAGGAAACTACATGATTATTAGTTTCAGATTCATATCAGATATGCAGTATTGGTTTCATATTCATTCCAAGAAGACTGGTTAGAAGAGGTTAACTTGGCCTTTAGATTGATCTATGATTAGAAATAGGACTGTTTATCATTTCATTTGATGATATTGTGTTGTTTAGTGAGGTAGTGGTTGTTCATATTCCTTAAGGATCATTAGGATTCTATAGATTCATGAGAGGAGTTACAATACAAATTTATAGTTGAGTTTCTTTCTTTGATCGTGATGGTGTATAGACATGAGGAGCTACATACCCTTCAGAAAGGGAGATCTACTATGTGATTCTTTGTAATCCATTTTAGGAACATTATGCAATATTATTCAGAACTATTTCTATATGAGGAGTCTAGGGAGTTGAATTTCTAGGAATAATTGTGACCAGATATCCAGATCATGGTCAACCCATTTATGGTGAAGATGTATCCTAAGGTGATGGTAAGTGGAGAGGTCATCAATACAATTTTAGTCAAAACCAGATTTCCACGACAGTGGAGTCTTCATGAATCCTCACAAATAAGATATATTATCTAGGGTGTCCAGTTGTTAGGACATGAGATCTACCATTAACCAAAATTAGGTCCCAGCTCTTAATGTCTCACTTCTCCAGGGGAAGCATTTCTTAGTCCTATGATAAGTAATTTAATGATTGTGTTTTCTTTTTGTGGATAAATTCAACAGTGGTGATAGTGACCAAACATGTAGAGTATTCAGCATATGTTTGTTGATTCCACAATAGGATCCATTTCTGAGATTTTTGGAGGCTCGAATGTAGCTATAGATTTATGAAATTTGGTTTAAACAGAGTTTTGTAGGACTAGGAAGAGGATAACTCTATGAAACTCCCCATACCCAGAGAGTAGTGTGCAGTCATTGATGGGGTCATCTGCATGGTCAATGTGGTCTTGGAGAAGGATCTGGCCATCATCTTAATTTAGCATTTCAAGGATTTGGAGATCCAAATATCTTTTGAGTTACCCTTTTCTTTATTTATAGTTGTGTGCATGATTTTTTTGAGCTATGTGAAATGAACTCTGTCATATCACCATCCCTTTTCAATGAATTGGCACCTGAGGTGGAGATACTTCCATTGCACCAGACATTGAGAATTCCAGTTGGAGGTCGTGATGACATGTTCAAATTATTTAGAAATAATGATTTATTGACGGGGAATCACATATAATGGGGATATTTCCTATATTTTATGAATATAACCACCTAAAATCATCCTCACCATGGATTGTGTTGTTTTATGTGATTGCTATCTTGAATTGATTCAGGATGTATTTTTTATTTATCTATGATGATGTAGAGCATATAGTTATTTTGTGACCAATACCATTGGTTATGTTAGAAGTGAGTTTTGTTCCTATGTCATTTATGGTTGATCGAATGAAGAGCTCATCGGTGATTTATTAATCATCATTTGCAAGGGTCGTAGAAGGGTATGATAATGTGATTCAAGATAGGTTTTTAGCATTACAATGACACTGACAGATCGTGTTCATGTTGAAACTACATAAATGAGTATCTCCTATCATGACGACATTTAATAGGATAATGCCTTCTGTGTTTTGAGAATGTGTATACAGCTCAATGGTTCGTTTAAGTGTGGTTTGGTTCTGCCGATTTTGTCATTGTGTATCATATTTCATCATTTGAAAAAAGTGATATTTATGAATGGATATCCTCTACTATGGATAGATGATATATTTGAACAACTGAAGGGTGAAAGATGGATCCCAAAAGTCGACTTACAATCTAGATATTATTATATTTGTGTAAAGGATGAGGTTATCTATAAGACTACATTCCATTGTCTGAATGGGAATTAGGCATTTTTTGTGATACAACTTGGTGGGATGAATGCTTCATATATGTTCATGGGGATAATGAAAATTGTGTTCTATAAATTCTTGGATATGTTAATGGTGTTTTTAAACAATGAGATCATTATGTATGCGGAATCCAAGGAGAATAAAACATATCATTTTTGTGTCATTTTGGGAGTTCTTCATCATGAGATGTTGCCTTAAATGTTTACAAAGTGCGATTTTTAGGCATGAGAAGCCTGTTTCATAGGGAATGTTGTATCCCAGTAGGAATTATCAATGGATAAATTGAAGATATAAGTAGTTTTGTCTTGGGATTCAACCATGATAGTGAAGGGGGTCCAAAGCCCCCTTGGATATATAAGCTATTGTAAGAGGTTCATAGCCTATTTACCTCGATTTGCGACTACACTACTAGCATTGACCAGAAAGGATCAGACATTCCCATGGAATGATCAATGTCAAGAATATTTTGAGTATCTAAAAGATAATTTGACAGTTCTATATTTCATTTTATACCAATGGAAGAAGTTCCTTTTGTGGATTCTTTTGAAACTTCTTGTCTAGGTTTGGGCTGTGTTATGAGCAATAATATATTGTTTATTTTTTATTGGTTTTGATAGTTATGTCAACACGATCTTAACTATTCCAATCATGATGTATAGTTGGTAGTGGTAGTGTTTCTTCTTAGGTTGAGGATACATAAAACCATAGGTAATGTATTTTTTTCATCACCAAACATTATATCATGACATATGGTTTTTTCTAGCATGACTTGAACATAGGCTAGTGTCAATGGTAAGAGTTATTAAAAGATTACTCAATATAGATATCATATACAATTGAAAATGGTAATTTTGAATCCAATGTACTGATAAAGATTTGATACAGTGAGGTATTGTGTGAATAAGGTGATTTATGGAAGTTGATTGAAGAAAATTTAGTATTGCACCTAGAAATGGGAGAATTTTTTGGATAGATACTATCTATTTAGAAGAATGGGCTGTCAAAACTGGTGGAGAATATGGTGCAATTCTTGCTGGATGGTCTTTAGTCTGAGGTTTTTAGAGACCGAGTTATTTGTGGATAGGCCCTAGATGGATGTTTTAATGAAGACAAATGTAGGCTATTACTTGAGGGATGAATTTTCATTCCATTGGAGATGTATGAGATTGTTCTCAAAGAGATCCATAGTTCCCCTTTGGAGGTAAAACATAAGGTGATAAAGATATACTGATCATTGGGTGGTCGGTTTTGGTTACCTTGGATGAAGCATTCAATTAGAGAGTTTGTGTCTAGATGTTTGGTCTATCATAAGGGGAAGTTCAAGCACTGTTTTTCTAATGATTTTCTCTAACACAGAGATGATACTCAATATAGGTGGGAAGATATCTTGATGGGATTTGTAACAATATTACCTCAATCATAGGGATTTTATGATTCTACGTGGGTGGGAGTGTATAATATGATGAAATTATCCCACATTACAATGAAAAAATGTTGTTCACATTATTGGTTTTGTTGTGGATGTATCTAGAGGAAGTGGTGAGAATACAAGGAGTCCTAATGATGATCATATTAGATATTTATCCTCATTTTTACCTATAGGGTTTGGGGAGTAATCCAAAAATATTTTGGATCTCAATTATTCCTTGGAACGTCATTTCATCCAGAGATGAATGGTCATATAGAGAAGACCATCCACACACGTGATGACACGAGGTGCTCTTGTGTAATGGATTTTAAAGGATTGGGGATGCGGAACATTTCCATGGTAGATTTATCATTCAATAATAGATTTTACACCACCATTTTCATGGTTCCATTTTAATCATTATATGGTCGACTATGACACTAACTATTGTGTTGGATTTGGGGATGATGAGTTAGTAACTATCAATCTAAAAATGTTATAGAATATGATAGAGATGGTTAAGGTGATTTGAGAGAGGATCAAATTAGTGCATATTTATTATAACAATTTTGAAAACTATAGGAGGAGAGTTATTGTGTTTGATGGTGGGGATCATTTGTTCTTGATTTTTACTCCCTATCATGGGTACTAATATCTTGGTTATGGGACTAAGCTTTCTCCGCAATTATTTTGGGTCATTCGAGATGTTGTCTCATGTTGGTGATATGGAATATAGGGTATAAATTCACCTGAATATGTTTCATACTCATGATGTTATTCACCTCTTGCAGCTCCATCATTATCTTCATGAACATAATCAAATTATCGATCTTTGAGAGATCAATGATGATGATGATGTGACTTTTAATTAGTGGTCTTTAGAGATTCAGAACCATTAGTAGATGGAGGTGCATGGGCATGTTATCCCATTGGATCATGTATTTTAGAGGAATGATGGAATAGAGTAGAGTAAAATTAAAAATTTATCATAGATATGTTCTCAGTAACCCGATTTTTTTGTTTTTACCTCTAATCTTGAAACACTAATAATTTTGATTTTGTAAGTCATTTTTTGGGGTTTGAGAAGGATTTCTCTAATTATTTATTGATTTGTGATATCATTTGACAAGAATATTCCTTGGTAAATTGTTTAAGAGATTGTTTTGTTTGTTTCATGGTTTTTAGGATCCCTTAGTGTGGTGGTTGAGCCCCTGTTGTGGCGATATATTTGAATGGTATCTCGCAGGGTGGATATTCAGAGAATCCCATTATTCCACTCTCAGTTGGATTTGGATTCACAAGGATGATAATTATTTGATATGTATAAAATTTAAGGGACTGGATCTTTTTAGACAGAACCTTATCATGTTCCCAATGTTTGAAAATCTCAAAGGATGCCAGAATGATGTTTGGAAGAGTTTAGATGGTGAGGACTAGGGACAGAGACCTTTCATGATGTGAAAGTGTGTGAAATAGCCTGTAATCCCTGGTCATTGACATTGCCAAAATACAATGGTTTACATGTTATTTGAGGAAATGGTATCTCATTTCAAGAGTTTTAATAATTTCTAGATATTACATCGGTCAGTAATGTTTTGAAGAGTCACTTCAGAAGCTCTTGCTGGAAGGTTGGAATTGGTGAGTCATATCGGTAGAGTGGCATCAGTAGCTCCCATCAGTAGCTCATGTTGGTAGTTCATGTTGATAGATCACATTGGTATCTCATCATCAGTGGATATAGGCATATATAATTCTAAGTGTCAGATGGTCATGGAGTTAGTCGGTCAGTGTTTCAGTCAGACATGGAATCAATACGGCATGGCATCAGTGAGTTAGGGAAACAACGAGTCGAGGATTCGAAAGGTCATGGAATTTGTTAGTTTGAGGAATCAGTTGTTCAGGTGTTTGTAGGATGGTCATTGGAAGGTTGGGATTTGGTGACACACGTTGGTGAATTTAGCATCATTTACTCAATGTCGGTTAATCATGTCAGTGACTAACCAATCGATGAGTCATTTCTAGTTTTTCCCACTTATTCCAATTTCTCCCCTATTATATTTCTAATCGACTTAAATAATGTTAAAATCGGTTTTTGAGAATTTCTAATGGACTTTCTAAGGATATTGAATATATCATCAATATCATAATTCTCCAAGGACATTGAAATTGTCAAATAACATAATATTGAGCACGATCCGACATTAATTTCCCTTGGTACTATTTCCCTCCTTTGATATATAATTTTTTTCTTCTATGTCGATATATTCTCTTCCTAGTGTATTTTATTTTTCTCTTGGTGAAGCTATAGTAATTCTTCCCCATTAAGTCGGGTGTCATGATGAGGACTTCAAATTAAATTTTATTTGGATACTCCTATTTCTTTTCAACCCCTAATTTTTATTCAAGGAGGAGTTTTTGTTCTCCTATTATTCTATGTATTATTTTCAATCATCCATCATTTAATTATGTATTATGGGTGGGGGGGGGGTTACACATTTCCTCGTGTGAATATGGTTTGTTCCATATTTAATGAATATAATAATAACTAATAAATAAGGGGATTAGAGGGAAATTATGATGATCACTTGGTTTTATACATTAATGTTTATCTGTGTCATGTTTTAAGGGATGTATGCCATCTTAAAATCATGGGTTTTGGTGGTCTGTCATTGTGCATCTATTTTCTATGTGAATAAATGTTATTTATATTCAATGAATGACCACATGTTTTTGAAATCAGTTTATATTGTATATTAGTTACAATAAATGTATACACTTAGATCAAACAACTTCTTTGATGATGCTTATTTTATCAAGTGGAATTAAAGCATGACTGTTTTCTAAATCTGAATAAACATTGCCTTATTTGTGTGGCACTACATTGTGTATGGTTCTGTTCAACCTTGTTTCTTTCTTTCTCCTGTGCTGGTGAGTCTGGGTGTGTGGGAATGTGTGTGGGGAGGATTCGGTGGTGTAATGGAATCCTATGATGAGGGATTGGTTTTTTGTAAGATGGTATAACTTTTTATGAATTGAGACATCATCTGGAAAATTATAGGGCGGTGAGGTTGTAGCTTCTGGTTGTTGTATGTTTTTTATGGCTGTGATGGGTGTGGTGGTGTTTTCATGTGGGGTTACTGAGTGTATTATTAGAGTGTTATGTTGATGGGTTATTTTTTTAAAAGAAGGACACAGTAAAATAACATTGAAAAATGTTGGTGGTGGTGTCCAGGATAGGGGAGTGTGCAGTGGGACTGCCAGCTTGTTGAGTTTTGTAATTTTATTTTAAGGAATATTTTTGAAGAATGATGTTGTTATCTTGTATGGGCCTTTCACTAGTAGTTTCTAGATATTTTTTGATGTTAGTGTTGGTTATGATGTATCTTGTGGTGTTCTGTGTTTCTTAGTTACCTATGTAGGGATGGAAAATAATAATGCATTCTGACGTCTAAGTGATTAAATGTAATGTGACATTATTTTATCGACATACAGAAGTGATCATTGTTCATGGTTGTAAATTCTTTTAGTGTTTCCACTAAGGGTAGTTATGTTGGGGGATGGGGTTTTCCTTGAAAAAATATTGGGTTCTTATGAGTGTTTCGTACCTATATATATACATGTATTTTTTGTGATTTCTATTTGAACCCCACCACTGCTGAGCATTACAAGATGAACACCCACATTTTTATGGGGTAGGGTGTTCATTACCAACATACCCATGGGAGGACGGTTGGGTGGTTATTTGATTATTCATTCTCCCCCATTAATAATTGGTAACTCTAGACTCCTTCGGAGGGAATTGGTGTAGATGTGAGGCCCAAGTGTCTGTGGGTGTTCTATGCTTCCCAGGTGTCTTCAGGATGAGGTTGGGGTTATGTCCCCCAAGTGTATGTGGGATGAATGTGAGGTAATTGTGGAATGTTTGTTTTCCGGTGGTATGTGATATGTGTCCTAGGGGTGTGTGGGAAGGTTTTTATAATGTGTCTTGGAGAAGATCGTTTTAGCGTTATGACCTTCGCCGTTAGGACTTAGTAGTTTACCAGTGGGGGTGGTGTAGGGTATCGAAATAATGATGTTCTGACTATATGAAATACATGACTTTAATTATTTGTTGAGTGTTCCTTGGTAAGGATGGGTTTTTTTTGTGTACTATTTTATGTTTTTTTGAGTTTCTACTATTTTCTCATAGGGTAATTAGTGTTCTTCCCGCACTTATGCATGGTTGACTTTGGATTTTCCAAATAAGTATATTTGGATGATAATGCTATGTATATAATATTTTTCCTCTTCCAAGATGGATTATGGGGACAATGATAAACATTAATAGCTTGGAAATTAGAGAAGGTTGATGTGTCGCTGCATAGTATTATTTTGGTTCTTACATATTATTATTTATTTTATTTCTATAAGTTTTTCACTAAACATGCATGTGGTATGGATTTTGGTTTCTTTATATATATATTTCTTAATGTTTTTTGAGGTTGATACCTCAAATCTCTGATATTGGTTACTAAAAATAGGGAAATGGAACCAATTTGGCAGGATTTGTATATTCTTGGTGTTGGTCGCCACCTTGGGGTCTATTGGGGGAGGGACACATGGGTCTTTATCTCTATATCTTTTTAGGGAAGGAATATATTGACATCATGTTGTCCCTTACATCATCATAAATATCTATGGTCAAGATATAATGGTAACAGATATAATGGTTTATATATACGATAGTGTTTTGAGTGTGGAATTGTGGGGATTTAATGGGTTGGTAGGGAAATAGTGTTAGGAGATCATGATTTGTAACATAGGCTAAGGAATAATAACAATGAAATGATATTTTAGGTCCCCCTTGATCCTCTTCAAGGACTTTGAACATATTAAATAACCTACTGAGTCTACACCGCTTGAGGGGTAAACGACATAAGAAAGGTGATTTCATAAGTGGGACTTGTTTTCATGTTTGATTTGAGAGTTTTAGGAAATTTAAATTAAAATTGATTCAAAAAAATCTTATATAAATTTCATACTACTCGAGCATAGGATTTATGTGTTCTCCTTTCAACTATGGCACAAGCCATAGTCTAGAAGTGGAACCAGATGTGTTGGTTCAGTATGCTAAACTAGTCGACCGAAAAATGGATGACATAGAGGGGGATGATATGTGGAAGATGACCCTTATTTATTACCAAACAAAAACCATGGGGATGTACGAAGGTATCATATTAGACACAATGTCGAAGAGTTGGCTTCAAGGGCCTGTGATCACATTGAGTTTGATCAAGGCTCCGATAAAGTACTAGGTTATGTTGGAAGTATTTCAAATGTGAGGTGTTTCATGTTCTTTGTAGATGTTGTACATGGAAGAGAAAAATGATCTTGATGTTCTATAGATCAATTTTCAGAAAGATTTCTAGATGTAATTCCATTCATTGATCCTGATGTTTGGGAAGAGACTGGAGAAACTCTCCCTCCAACATGTGAGTATGGTGGTACGTGAGTTGGGGATCATGTTCAAGAATCTCCTTCACGTTTTTTCTGGACCTCTTTCCATTTCTAGAGTGTTTGTAGAGGCATTTATAGGACTCAATAAATCCTTCCCTCTAGTATGTGATTACTCCCTTTATACGACCAATATACATAGTAGTTAGAAGATGGCTGAGGAAGTGGAAATGATGCACTCTCTATGAGGATCACTACGATTGGGGGGACATGCATGTTTATCGAATGGAAAGGCATCCAGCAACTGGTCGCAGTTTCTATGGCCTTTGTGTTTTTGAGTAGTTGGGGTCCAACCCTCTTAGTTTTCTTTCTGTCCTTATGGTAAACATCCTTTTCTTATAGTATCAGTATCGAGGCATTTCACACATGGAGGTTGTAGTAATCTTCACTGTTATTTCTTAGTTCAAGCCTAGAATGGTGGTGGTGGTATTTTTTAGCACTCGCATTGGTAGAAATTGTCATGCAGACCATTTCATCAATAAGGACAGTAAAATCCTGTTAAACTGAGTGGGAGAGATCGGTCAATGGAAGACATGAGATTGATCATCAGGGATCTCGACTCAGGTGTGTTTGGGGAGCCAGTCGATAGTAGAGGTGTAGGTGAGCAAGGTGTGGTCAGTTGCACGACATTGAGGAAGAATACCCAGTTATTCTAGAGATCATTTGAGGTATAATCAGTTTGTTATGTACTCTTATTTTGACTCCATTGATTCTGGGGAATTTCACTACATTGTTAAACCAAGTCCAGTCCATGCCCTAGTACTCGTCATAGGGATACATTCTTGTAACACCCCAAGATTTCATAGTGTGTTATTTCTTCAAAATAATTCAATAACTTGCACTACACTCAAAACCGAGTTCAATCACACCATGACTTACAAAAAAAAGCCAATCAAAAGAGGTTATGAATAGTATTATCCAAATTTTAAACTTTATATAATCGTTATAATTTTAGAATCAGTATTATGAGTTTCTTAGATATAATGCAAGAACAAATTCATTTTCAGTATTGCAATTTTATCAACTTTTAATAGTGAACCCTTTTTAAATACAATATTTTAAACTTTTTGACTAAATGGGGACATCAAAAATTTAAAATGAAACATCCCAAGCATCCACGGTACGCTTTCTTTGAATAATACAGTAGCGTGTGTTGTACGCAACCTTGAGTTTTAACACACACCACAACCAATCAAACTAGCCGTTATGAATAGTAATACGTAATTTTTGAAATTATATATATTTTATATTTTAAAATGGACTTCATTTTTGGATTCGGAATATCGAATTTAGCCTAAGGTGAAATTTTGGTACCTTTCGGATAACTTTCATATTTTGATGAATAGTGAAAATTAATAAATTTTAATTAAAAACAACTTTTTTAATCAAAATAATTAATAGTGATAAATTATGAATTTGAGTGGTTTTAAAGTATATTTAGAATATAGTTTTACCATTTAATATAATGTTGGTCATTGGACATAATTTTACAATTAAACCGAACATAAACAAGTTTCAATCTTTTGATAGTTAATACCTCTTAAAAACACGCTTTTTGTTTTGACAGCGGGAATTAATTTTAAATTAATTTCTGCCACTTCTGTGTTTTGAATTTAGAAAAATGGATTCCATATTTGGAATCAGGATTTCCAAATTGTGTAAATAGGTAACTTTTATTTTTAGACTTTTTGAATAATTATTGTGGTAAATATTTTATTTACCATGGTTAAGGGTAAATCCGGTAAATAAGGGTTAAAAAATAATATTATAATAATACAAAATTACCCTAAAACGTGTCCTAACCTTATTGGTGGACACATACCCGACCAGGAGAATCCTTGGGTCAATTTGGGGACCCCTTGGAGCCACTTGTATGTGGTAGGGACACTTTATATTAATAAAGTTAAAATAAAAATAAAAATGGCATAAGCTTACATCTTTTAGAAGAACAATTTTTACATAGGGTTATACATGTTGGATTTTCGATTATAAATATTCATTAGAAAGCTAAAAAGATTTCCTACATAATGATATTTTATTTATAATTTTTAGACATCAAATAAATAAATTATTAATGACACAATAATGATGCAATGTTTACCTCATTAATAAATCATTTAAATAAATAAGATTATAATGATTAAAATATTATCTAAAACCTGTCCAATTCTTATTGGTTGATGTTATTTAGAATATGAGTCATCTTATCTTCGACCTCAATGATTTTTGGACTATTATAAACCGAATATAATTATATTATAAAGTAATACTTTCACTCTTTCCTAAAGAGCCCCTCTTCTCCCTTATAAAAGGAGACCACTTCTACTCATTTCTCACACCTCTCAAGCCACTTGGCTCGTCGAAACTCTGCCCAAATAATCTCCCCACATCCCTCTACTCCTTCTTGAAGCTTCCCCTTAGGCAGAAAGCATTTCAAGCAGTCCTTTGGTTCCAACCAAAGTGAGTTACCTAAATTAAAGGTAACGATTTCTCTTAAATTAAATTCATTTATTTTGCTTCTCCAACCCCCAAACTCTTTTTATTTCCATTATTTTGTAACAACACCAGTATCCTAAATATACTAGGATGTTGTTATAAGAAGGATTCAAACTACACATACACACAACTCCATCTAATGGATGATGAACATAATGTTTCTGTGGATGGAAAACTAACGCCTCACGAAACGATGATTGTTCAAATACATCTTACCGCCTCTCATGGTGGCCATTATGATGGCACTATAATTAAATATGATATTAATGATATATATTTTATATAAGATTCTGTAATTACATTTTATTTCATACCATTATTCGTTTCATGTTGTATATACATACGATAATTTCATTTGAGGAAGTGCGGACTATCGCCCCCTTAAAATGATATGACTCGTTCATACCACACATGGAACGTATAAAGGATGGTGTTAATGAACTTAAGTAACATATATAAAATATTATATTATACTGGAATAGTAATATACCTATGTATTATTTGGATTCAATTCTTTTAAAATAAAAATTAAATGGAAGTAGCGTTCGTGCGTACGTACAGACTACTGTCTCCACGAACACGGTGAGATCCATCCTCCATCGTATCCATTCAAGTATTATTCTCATTTTAGGGTTAAAAATAATGTTAATATCATTCTGATTATGAATAAGATATAATCTATCCATTACAAACATGTCTTACGTAACCAAACATTTAAGAATAACGAATCGATTATCACCTGAAACGACGATAATACTAAGATATTATTAATAAATCAATGTTAAAAGATCATATATGATATCATATTAATGTATATGATTCTTGTATAATTTAATAACAATTATTTCACCATTATACAGGAGGTTAACCTACCCCAACAAATTAAAAGTACAAGGTAAGGATTTATTTCGCAATCTCTTCATTATCCGAGATTGTTTATACATAATTATCTACTGGGACCTTGTTATCATCCACGTCCATGTTTCTTCAAAATGTATTTCAAAACATTTCTAATATTTAAAAGAATATGGGTTAAAGTCATTTATACCCTTGTTTGACTTTTTATAAGAGGTTTATAAGGGAATCTTTTCGTCGTTTTCCAAACAAGGTGCTTTTTAACCTTATCGACAGAATTAAGATAAGAATGTTTTTTTAACTTATACGTTGGGTGCGGTTATTTTCCGCCGTTATAAAATCGTCAAAGCTTCCCTTACAAGCTTATAAGAACATATTCAAGAAAATGTTTTATTTTATATGGCTCTTAAATGGTTTCAAAAATAGAAAGAGATATTTCTCTAAAAAGTGTTTTGATTTCATCTATGTCAACATCCATTGACGGATTTTATGCTTATTTGATGTTGATTTATTATGATACAAAACATCCATATTCTAATAGAGTTTTTTGATATGTTTGACTATGGATGTGCCATTTATATAGCATTCATGGTTTATGAGTAATGTATTGACATTTCGTATGCTAGTTCCAATAAGAATGTTTATGTTATATTTCAACCTTTACTTCATATGAATGTGTTGGACAAGTATGTTCCAGGTTGGGGACTGGTTAAAGTAAGCCCTCCAGGTTGGAGACTGGTTAAAGTAAGCCCTCCAGGTTGGGGACTGGTAAAAGTAAGCCCTCCAGGTTAGGGACTGGTAAAAGTAAGCCCTCCGGGTTGGTGTCCGGTTATTAGAGGCACTCCGGGTTGGTGTCCGGTTATTAGAGGCACTCCGGGTTGGGTTCCGGTTACAGTTAGCCCCAAGGTCTTGGGACGAGGCCTTGAAAAAAAAATTAAAGTTTAGCATTATGCATTCCAACATTATGAAAGTGGTTTTTGATTTTTGCGTGTGATTATTCGATTAGTAGAATATCCATGTGAATAAGTAAATGACATTATTTCATTTTACTTTTGCCATACTATGTTGAAGTTCAAGTTTAAAAGGCTTTTGTTTTAGTAATGAATTGCCTTAAATGTTTATGCTTATTTTTAATGTTCCGCTATATTGTTATCCTTACTGGGCATTTGAGCTCACCCCTTTTCTATGTTTTATTTTTCCCAGGATGTGACGAAGTAAGTTATGAATGACCTGTAGGGATATTATGAGGGGATAACAGTGTGGATTGTGGAAACATTATGTTGTTGTATTAGTTTTTCATTTTATGATGTAATGTAAAACTTATGAATATATCTAGTGTTTCCAAGGCTACTAAACCAATCGGTCTTTCGAGATATGATCTTTCTTGTGATCATGACAATGTTACGAAGTAATGCACCGACTCTGGGTAACTGGGGTCGGGGAGTTACAGTTGGTATCAGAGGAAGTTTAGTACAAACCTTGGAAACTAGATTTAGATAAACTCTGATTAGAGCACGTATACCTAAGATGAACTTTGAGGATTAGTATAGAAGAACATCCTAGAATTTTGGTATTGTAGAGATTTTGTGAGTTTTCCGAGCAATACATCCCTGTTTGGATACGAGCAGGTAGAGGCGGCTCTGGAACAGATGTACCTAGGGGTAAAACCCGAAAACACCGCTTTGAGCTAGACTCGAACGGGAACTGGTGCACGACAACGGGCCTTGCTGCACTCTTGGTTACGACACTCCCAGGGATATGCTTAGGATAATTCTCATTTTCTTTACAAATCATTATGAAGGGTTTATGAGTATATACATCCTCAAAGGAGACATTTTTATGATTATGGATTATATCCATAAATAGTTCAATTTATGTTAAGTGTTTTATAAGTATGGGATTATGTATTTTGATTCATAAACTGATCTAGTTTATGCCATTGTTTAGAAATGGCACCTAGTAGAAGGAATGAGAACTCCAACAATGCACATGATTCAAAGAGAAGGAAGGATCATATCTTTCATGGTATTAAGCTAGAATTTATAAGAGAAATAGTCTCCCATGTATTATCATCATATTAAGAAATAATATCATGTGTTGACAAGATAAGTAAAGAGTTTACTGAGTCTTATGGCTTTCAAGGGAAGCAAGAGAAGAAAAGGATGGAAGAGAGAAAGATGGATAAAGGGAAGAGGGAAAATAATAATTTTCCTATATGTGGTAACTGTGGAAAGAAACACCCTGGAACTTGCCTGAAAGGAATGGGAGTTTCTTATAAGTGTGGAGGAAAAGGGCACAAAGTACGTGACTGCAAGGGTAAGAAAATGGTTTTAAATGTACAATGATTCATTTACAAGGAGTTTGGACACTACACGAACCTATGTCCCAGTCATCAGACTATGCCGCAAATGATGTTATTGGATAATAATCAAGTTATGATACTACCACAGATGAATAGGAATGATTAGAGTTCTTATGTTGATTATGTCAATTTAGTGTTGTATCAACAATGTACTAGTTATAATAATTATGGAGTATATAAGGATTGTACTGCAGTACTATTTCATTAAGGACTCGAGATTGTGTGGAACAAATAAAAGTGACTCAATAGCAGGATAAATTTTTGAAAAATATATGGTTGAGAGAATGATAAACCATAATATAGTTCTGATACCGAGGTAGTGATTTTGGAATAATACATGATTGTTTTGGATAAATTATATTGGATATTCTTGCCTACCTTGGAACTGATTAATGATTTGTATATTCCATCATTGTTGGAGTTTAAAACATTTTTGGATTAATGAAGTATATCCAGCATTCTCTATGGAATAAGGGAGCATGAATGTAATCAATAAGGAATATGGTAATACATGATGAAGGTATTCATATGCTATTACGGGGTAAAAAGGATCTATATTATGTTTACCTTCCTTATAAATGTTGGACTGTGAGTTTGTACAGAAGTATTTTGGATAGTTCTAGTTTGTATTATTTTGGATTGCCATAAAAGGACAACCCGGAGGTTGGGCGGCAACCCGTCGCGTCCGGCAAGGCTGCGAGACTTAAACCCGCAACCGAAGGGCGGCAAGGGTGTATCACCTACCACTGGCCCATGAGATGTCCTGGATTAAATAATGTAGTTTTTATTAAAATATCATGTAGATGAATTATAAATTCGTTTATTTTGGAACCCTATACGAATAGTGTAAATAGAATTTTTTTTACATTCTATTATCTTTTAGAGTGAAAGATGAGTTTGTGGTAGAAATTTATTAATGGATAAAACTCTAATTATAAAGTCACTATATCTCCTTATGATCTTAGCCAATATCATAAATAAATTCCTCAACATTAAGAAAAGAAACTTAGAACAAAAATGTTGTCCTAGATGGTACCTTAAATCATCACTAATTTATGGCTTTGGGATTGTTGGCCTTTTCATAGCCATGTTCTCTACCACTCTCCATCAGATAATTGATGGTTAGATTTTTCTTCCATATCCATATTTTCTTACATGGAACCCTAGTAGGTGTTATTTTCGGTAATCTTCATACTTTCCACTCTTTATTTAAAATAGAGGCCTCATTAATTCATTTTTCGATGTGGGATTTCAACTAAGATATTTTGAAACATCAAAAATGTGTTATCCTAATACCCTATGTTTTGTTGAACCGATGGTATTTCAAATCATCATAGATTGATGAGTTTAAGGACCTCAATTTTATACTTGTTTGTAATTGATGACCTCAATCACTACCTATAAATATTTACGTTTTCCCTCCAATTATATGTCTCTAATTTCCACCAATGTTCTCCTAATTGAGATCATAATTTGGTGGTGACCCTTTCATTTCTCTTTTCCTCATATTAAGACTAAATTTCAGTAACCCAATTTCCGATGTGGGTTTTCCCACAAATATATTTTCTATTTTCAACCTTTTATTTTCGAAGAACAATTTCAAATTGCGAGGACGCAATTTATTGAAGGAGGGGAGAATGTAACACCCCAAGATTTCATAGTGTGTTATTTCTTCAAAATAATTCAATAACATGCACTACACGCAACACCGAGTTCAATCACACCATGACTTACAAAAAAAAGCCATTCAAAAGAGGTTATGAATAGTATTATCCAAATTTTAAACTTTATATAATCCTTATAATTTTAGAATCCATATTATGAGTTTCTTAGATATAATGCAAGAACAAATTCATTTTCAGTATTGCAATTTTATCAACATTTAATAGTGAACCCTTTTTAAAAACAATATTTTTAACTTTTTGACTAAATGGGGACATCAAAAATTTAAAATGAAACATCCCAAGCTTCCACGGTACGCTTTCTTTGAATAATACAGTAGCGTGTGTTGTACGCAACCTTGAGTTTTAACACAAACCACAACCAATCAAACTAGCCGTTATGAATAGTAATACCTAATTTTTTAAATTATATATATTTTATATTTTAAAATGGACTTCATTTTTGGATTCGTAATATCGAATTTAGCCTAAGGTGAAATTTTGGTACTTTTCGGATAACTTTCATATTTTGATGAATAGTGAAAATTACTAAATTTTAATTAAAAACAACATTTTTAATCAAAATAATTAATAGTGATAAATTATGAATTTGAGTGGTTTTAAAGTATATTTAGAATATAGTTTTACCATTTAATATAATGTTGGTCATTAGACATAATTTTACAATTAAACCGAACATAAACAAGTGTCAATCTTTTGATAGTTATTACCTCTTAAAAACACGCTTTTTGTTTTGACAGCGGGAATTAATTTTAAATTAATTTCTGCCACTTCTGTGTTTTGAATTTAGAAAAATGGATTCCATATTTGGAATCAGGATGTCCAAATTGTTTAAATAGGTAACTTTTATTTTTAGACATTTTGAATAATTACTGTGGTAAATATTTTATTTACCATGGTTAAGGGTAAATCCGGTAAATAAGGGTTAAAAAATAATATTATAATAATACAAAATTACCCTAAAACGTGTCATAACCTTATTTGTGGACACATACCCGACCATGAGCATCCTTGGGTCAATTTGGGGACCCCTTGGAGCCACTTGTATGTGGTAGGGACACTTTATATTAATAAAGTTAAAATAAAAATAAAAATGGCATAAGCTTACATCTTTTAGAAGAACAATTTTTACATAGTGTTATACATGTTGGATTTTCGATTATAAATATTAATTAGAAAGCTAAAAAGCTTTGCTACATAATGATAATTTATTTATAATTTTTAGACATCAAATAAATTAAATTATTAATGACACAATAATGATGCAATGTTTACCTCATTAATAAATCATTTAAATAAATAAGATTATAATGATTAAAATATTATCTAAAACCTGTCCAATTCTTGTTGGTTGATGTTATTTAGAATATGAGTCATCTTATCTTCGACCTCAATGATTTTTGGACCATTATAAACCGAATATAAGTATATTATAAAGTAATACTTTCACTCTTTCCTAAAGAGACCCTCTTCTCCCTTATAAAAGGAGACCACTTCTACTCATTCCTCACACCTCTCAAGCCACTTGGCTCGTCCAAACTCTGCCCAAATAAGCTCCCCACATCCCTCTACTCCTTCTTGAAGCTTCCCCTTGGGCAGAAAGCATTTCAAGAAGTCCTTTGGTTCCAAACAAAGTGAGTTACCTAAATTAAAGGTAACGATTTATCTTAAATTATTTTCCTTTATTTTGCTTCTCCAACCCCCAAAATCTTTTTATTTCCTTTCTTTTGTAACAACACCAGTATCCTCAATATACTAGGATGTTGTTATAAGAAGGATTCAAACTACACATACACACAACTCCATCTAATGGATGATGAACATAATGTTTCTGTTGATGGCAAACTAACGCCTCACGAAACGATGATTGTTCAAATACATCTTACCGCCTCTCATGGTGGCCATTATGATGGAACTATAATTAAATATGATATTAATGATATATATTTTATATAAGATTCTGTAATTACATTTTATTTCATGCCATTATTCGTTTCATGTTGTATATACATACGATAATTTCATTTGAGGAAGTGCGGACTACCGCCCCCTTAAAATGATATGACTCGTTCATACCACACATGGAACGTATAAAGGATGGTGTTAATGAACTTAAGTAACATATATAAAATATTATATTATACTGGAATATTAATATACCTATGTATCATTTGGATTCAATTCTTTTAAAATAAAAATTAAATGGAAGTAGCGTTCGTGCGTACGTACGGACTACCGTCTCCACGAACGCGGTGAGATCCATCCTCCATCGTATCCATTCAAGTATTATTCTCATTTTAGGGTTAAAAATAATGTTAATATCATTCTGATTATGAATAAGATATAATCTATCCATTACAAACATGTCTTACGTAACCAAACATTTAAGAAGAACGAATCGATTATCACCTGAAACGACGATAATACTAAGATATTATTAATAAAGCAACGTTAAAAGATCATATATGATATCATATTAATGTATATGATTCTTTTATAATTTAATAAAAATTATTTCACCATTATACAGGAGGTTAACCTACCCCAACAAAGGAAAATTACAATGTAAGGATTTATTTCGCAATCTCTTCATTATCCGAGATTGTTTATACATAATTATCTATTGGGACCTTGTTATCATCCACGTCCATGTTTCTTCAAAATGTAATTCAAAAAATTTCTAATATTTAAAAAAATATGGGTTAAAGTCATTTATACCCTTGTTTGACTTTTTATAAGAGGTTTATAAGGGAATCTTTCCTTCGTTTTCCAAACAAGGTGCTTTTTAACCTTATCGACAGAATTAAGATAAGAATGTTTTTTTAACTTATACGGCGGGTGCGGTTATTTTCCTCCGTTATAAAATCATCAAAGCTTCCCTTACAAGCTTATAAGAACATATTCAAGAAAATGTTTTATTTTATATGGCTCTTAAATGGTTTCAAAAATATAAAGAGATATTTCTCTAAAAAGTGTTTTGATTTCATCTATGTCAACATCCATTGACGGATTTTACGCTTATTTGAAGTTGATTTATTATGATACAAAACATCCATATTGTATTAAATTTTTGTGATATGTTTGACTGTGGATGTGCCATTTATATAGCATTCATGGTTTATGAGTAAAGAATTGACATTTTGTATGCTAGTTCCAATAAGAATGTTTATGTTATATTTCAACCTTTACTTCATATGAATGTGTTGGACAAGTATGTTCCAGGTTGGGGACTGGTTAAAGTAAGCCCTCCAGGTTGGGGACTGGTTAATGTAAGCCCTCCAGGTTGGGGACTGGTAAAAGTAAGCCCTCCAGGTTAGGGACTGGTAAAAGTAAGCCCTCTGGGTTGGTGTCCGGTTATTAGAGGCACTCCGGGTTGGTGTCCGGTTATTAGAGGCACTCCGGGTTGGTGTCCGGTTATTAGAGGCACTTCGGGTTGGGTTCCGGTTACAGTTAGCCCCAAGGTCTTGGGACGAGGCCTTGAAAAAAAAAATTAAAGTTTAGCATTATGCATTCCAACATTATGAAAGTGGTTTTTGATTTTTTCATGTGATTATTCGATTATTAGAATATCCATGTGAATAAGTAAATGGCATTATTTCATTTTACTTTTGCCATACTATGTTGAAGTTCAAGTTTAAAAGGCTTTTGTTTTAGTAATGCATTGCCTTAAATGTTTATGCTTATTTTGAATGTTCCGCTATATTGTTATCCTTACTGGGCATTTGAGCTCACCCCTTTTCTATGTTTTATTTTTCCCAGGATGTGAAGAAGTAAGTTATGAATGACTTGCAGGGATATTATGAGGGGATAATAGTGTGGATTGTGGAAACATTATGTTGTTGTATTAGTTTTTCATTTTATGATGTAATGTAAAACTTATGAATATATCTAGTGTTTCCAAGGCTACTAAACCAATCGGTCTTTCGAGATATGATCATTCTTGTGATCATGCCAATGTTACAAAGTAATGCACCGACTCTGGGTAACTGGGGTCGGGGCGTTACATTTCTATTCCCCCATTTTGAGTGTACAAATCAGTAGTCGTACAAACTTGATTAATGTTTTCAAGGGATGTAGACTGATGATGGGGAACCATCATTATAGTGGGGATTTATTTTAAATATATATGTATTTATATAGTTTTGTCCTTGGAATTGACCTGTTTTAATTTGTGTGTCCTGTTATCGACTACTTCTGGAGAGGAGTCGTGTTTTCAGATGTTGGTGGACAATGTGTATCATTTGTTGACGGGTGGGGTCATCTGATAGGAGGATGAAATTTTGATTATTTTAACCCCTTTTTGGTTGAGTTATCATGGAATTTGGTGGGTGATGAGATGGTATATGTGTAATGAATTTTCAACGAGTTTTTGGAATTTTTTTTTGTGAAGAGGTTGTGACTCTACCCCCTCGATGTGACGTTGTGTTCAAGACTGAAATAAAAACTCATTCCAGACAAATTTTGAAGGGCCCTTAATTAATTTATCATTCTGATCTATGAGAACTAATGATTAATTTTTATGATATGATGAAGAACTGAAATATCTAGAAACGTTTTCACTTTGGGGTTCTCTGGTCTTGTTCGCAATGATCAAAGATGTTGTTATGAGGCTTTGTATCAACTACAACTAGTTTAATACAGTAATGGTCCAGAACCATTACCCTCTCTCGAGGATAGATGATCCTTTCGACCAGACGTGTGGATAATGTTGGATTTCTATGGTTGATCTACAGTCTGGGTATCAGAAGATGAAGTTGAAGGATGTGGAAATCCAAAAGAGTTCTTTCAGATGTAAGTATGGGAACATGGTGTTTGTGGTTTTTTTGTTCGGTGTTACGAAATAATCGACCATGTTATTGGGGCTTATGAAATCTAACATTCATAAGATCCTAGACTGGTTCATTTTCAAATTCATCAATGACATCCGGATCTACCCGAAGTTAGAGGAGGATCATGACAAGCACTTATAGACTATCCAATAGGTCCTTCGACAACACCGGCTCTAGAGAAATCTAACCAACTATAGGATTTTGACAATAGATTTTCACAACATTGGACATGAAGGGTCTTATTTGGGTGAAGTAGTGGATCCACATAATTTTGAGGTAATTTTTTGTTGGGTTTCACCGAATTATGTTGAATATGTTCACATTTTTCTTTGGTATGGAAATCAATTACTAGAGATTAGTACCTAATTTCATTCAAGTAGTAGCTCTGTTGACAACTCTGACCAGTGAATGAAAAGATTTAATGTGGAGAAAGAAGTTCCAGATAGTGTTCAACTGTATGAAAGAGAGTTTTTTCAGTACACCAGTGATCATGTTTCAATAGGAAGGGGCGATGTCGAGGAGATTTGAAATGCTTCTTATCCTGGATTCGGGTGTTTAATGTTGCTACAATGTGGAGTGACAACTGATGGTTCTAGGCGATTACGTTCCCATGAACATAACTATTCCACACATGATATGATTATTCCATTGGTCATGTTCACTCCAATTTTGGGGAATCATAACTACATTAGAGATCACTTTGTTGTTTTCACATATCATATGTTCTTTAGGAACATCTATTCTGTGTGAGATCTGAACCTCCAACAACATAGGTGGATGGAGTTTCATCAGGATTTAGATTTTGAATTTTCTAACACAATTGGAAAGGATAATGTTTTCCTGATTATTTGAGAAGTAAAACACAAACGGAGGTAGTTTGGTAATCTATAGATGTGTTGTGAGAAATGAATGAGTTTGTAATCATGTAAAGAGATGTTTGAATAGATGGTGGGAGAGGATTTCTTTATCAGATGATGATGTAGTCATCTCTGAGATAACAGATTGAGATGTCCCAGTGGGGAAACACATAGGTAGAGGTAATTCATGATCACATTGACCAAGGTGATGCTATGAAGGGATGATCAGATGATTTTCAGAATCAAATGATAATATTTGAGAAGCTATTGGATCTGGTGGAAATGTGTGAGGTACTTCCCTAAGGGTATCATAAATCTCCCCAAAATGTAAACCCATAAGTTTCAATGAATTATTGTGGATTGAGGGAATATATCTATTGGAATGAGATGATGTAGGTAGTAGTGGAGTTTTTGGAAAATGGTCATAGTGTTCCAACATGTGAAGGCTGAGGACCATGTTCCTTGTGGTTTTTTGAATATCCAATATGTACCTGAGGGAAAGTGTGATGGAATCTCAATTGATTTCATCATGAGACTAACATGATATTAGGGAGGCTGAGATGTTATATGGGTATTAGTGGATATTCTGACAAAATCTTCTAACTTATTTGTGATTTAGGGGTCGATTACATTTGATTCGTTGGAGAAAAGGTATGTGGATGAGGTGATGTGGTTGTATGGAGTCCTGATATCCATTTTCTCCGATATGGATGCAATTTTAACATTTGAAATCTAGAGGGTATTGATACATGATTTTGGTACTCAATTAATCCTCTTCACATCATTCCGACCTTAGATAGATTTTAAGACGTGAGAACCATTCAAACGTTTGAGGAAATGATGTGAGAAAGCATCATGGACTTTGGTGGGAGTTGGGTGTGACAAATTCCCATGGTTTAATATTCTTAAATTAATAAATATCACTATTCCATTGGTATGGCCTCATTCGATGCATTATATAGAAGGTTGTTTCATGCACCCTTGTGATGGATAAATGTTCGAAAGGTCGCTATTCTTGGTGTGGATGTGGTGCAGAGTACGACCATGTAGGGGAACCTTATCTACGAGAGGATGAAGGCCTCATCTGTTCTACTGAAGTCGTATGTCAATTTTAGGAGGGGTATTTCATAGGGATAATTATTTACCCTAGGATAATTGTACATCTCAATGTGTTGGGATTAGTTGGTTAGGTGGAATACGAGTTGGAATTTCCACCATAATAGGGGATGATCCACAACATACTAATGTCTACCTACTTTTTTGGTTCTTCTTGATGACTCTCGTGTCATTTTCTAGGGAGATATGGATATTGAGGATGAAAAATTGTTTGTGGAGAAGCCATTTTATATTCATGATCATTAAGAGAAGGTGTTGGGTAGACAGACCATTCCATTTGTTTGTGTGATGTGGAAGCATGGTGGCCTGGATGAGAGTATATGGGAGAGAGAAGTGCAGATGCATGCCCAATACATGATGTAGCATTGATTTTTTATTGTTTGATCATTATTGTGATGTAGTTATTGAAACTTGTTTTATGTGAGATAATTTTTCTCACTGTTTTTTAATATATGATGAAATCCTGGCTGGTGGAAAGGGGAGGACCATATTCCTAATCGATTGGAATTAACTGAGATGCAGTTAAACTCATGCTCGTGAGTTAGGGATAGCTAGACATGATATTATCTTAACATGGGGGATGAAATTCCCTAAATAATGTGTAAAAATAGTTGGTTCTTTTGTGGGAATTCTCGTTGATGTTTTGGGTAGTAGATGAGGTAGAAGGAGTTCATGGACTTTGATGCATCACTCTAGCTTTCAAACAACACAGGCTGGCTGGTCCTTAACAGGTATCTTATGGGGAGGTTGTTCAAACCCATATTTCTTCAGGGATTTTTTTTTTGAATTATTGAGGGTTATAATAGTTTAAATGGAATCTTAGATAGCTTCCCAAACATCCCTTGTCCAATACATTTTCAAAATCCAGTGTTTCAGGTGTTTTTGGAGGCACTGGTATCTCATTTCGAGAGTTTTCCAAAGTTATAGTTTTCCATTTCTGAGTCATCCATCAGTTCCTTTCATCAGTTTCTAAGTGTTGGTAGGTTGGGAAATGTGAGTTGTTTCAGTAGATAAAAATTATTAGTTTGCAATTGGTAGATTTCTTTGATAGTTCGAATCGACAGGTCAGCGTTAGTGGCTTAGGGAATCAGTAGGTTGGGTCGTTGGTCACTAAGGGCATTGGTAATTTAGGTCATTAGTGAGTTTGGGTGTCAGAGTGTCGAGGTGATTATCCTTTGGGTGTTGGTAGGTTGAGCATCAATAAATATCATTGGGGAGTCTACTGTTAGTGACTAACTATTGCTGACTCACATCGGTGACTCTCCCATTGGTGTGCCATTTCCAGTTTTGAAAATTTTTCTAGTCTCACCAATCATACATTTAATTAAGTTAAATCAATATTTAATCCATGATTGAGAGTTTATAAAGGTGTTTGATTGGATATTTATTATATCTTCAATTTTGTAACACTCAAAGGACATATAAATATTCAAACCGCATAATCATGACCATGATTCATCATTAATTTCCCTTGAAAATATTTCATTTAGTTGGCATGTGATATGTCTCTATTAAGATGAGATCTTATATTTCTATTGTTTTTCCTTTTTTCTCTTGGTGGACACAAAGAATATCATTCCCACGACGTCTTGTTTTGATATTTCTTATTATGATTTATTTTTCGTATGTTTTTCCTTCGGCATATGCGACCAAATAATTTGTCTATAAGGAGTAGTTTTTGATCAGATGTGGCTCTATTTAGGTATTTCAATACTCTCTATTTTAGTTTTCTATCATATAGGGTGGGTGCACTCATGCCGCCTTGTGGATACTGTTGGATAAAAATTTTACCAAGGTATTACTAACTAATAAATAATGAGATGGGGAGACGATGATGATGATAGCCTTTTTTATACATTATTTTTTATCGATGTTTTTTCTAAATGGGTATATGTTCTTTGAAAATCAAGGTTGTGTGTGGTCTCATTTTTCAAACCTTTTTGTTTGTGAATAATTATTTTGGATATTCCATGAACAACCATGTGTTTATGAAATTAGTTGTGGACATATATTCAGTTAGATAAAAGGATTCCACAAGAGTAAACATTCTTTGTGAATAACCATGTTTTATCATGTGGAATTAAAAATGAGTGTTTTCTAAATAAGAATAAAATTATATTTATTGATGTGGTTGTGTTCTATGTGTGGTTATGTTTTTCCTTGTTAATGTGTTTTTCATGTGGTGTTGTGGGTAGGATTATCGTTGTGTGTGTGGGGTGGTTCATGACATGTAATGTAATCCAAATTTGATATATTAGTTGATTTTTTAATGGGGGAACTTGTTATACAGTGGGAATGAATTGAGTATTTCATTGGGAAGGGTGGTTGTAGGTTTGGGTTGTGATATGTTTATGTTTATGGATGTGTTGGTAATGGTTTTTTCATGTAGAAGAGATGTCGTGCATTGTAGCAATGACGTATATTTTTTGGGTTTAATTGTTGATATGACAGACATTGTTTCATGACATTGAATAATTATTGGGAGGGTGTCATGGAAAGCGGAGTGTGTTGTGAGACTGCAATCTAGTTGAAATGTGTAATTTTTAGGAGGAATAATTTTTGAGATGGTTGGTGTTAACTTTCGTGGGACATTATATGGCTGTTTCTAGAGGACTTTTGAAGTAATTCGGGGTTAAGATGTTCTATATGTTGAGGTCTATTTTTTATAGTTTCTCAAGTAGAGATGTTAAATAGTAATTATGTACTAACGAAAAAATGATAAAATGTCATGTTGCATTATCTTATCGACATAGGGAAGTTAACATCATTTGTGGCGGTATGTTCTGGTAAGGTTAGCATCAAATGTAGTTTTTATATGAGATGGTTATTGATTTGAAAAAATCATAGGTTGAGATTAGTGTCTGGTACCGTTATATATACATATTGTTTCTTGTGATTTCTAAATTCCCCCACCGGTGTAGTTCACTACATGATGAACACACCCATATTTATGGGGGAGGGATTCCTTTCCAAAAACCTTTGTGGGAGTATGTATGGATAGTTATTTTCTCTTATCTACTCCATATTCTATGTGTTGGTAACCCTAGACTCTTCAGAAAGGTTGGGGTGCGGTTGAGAAGCCCATGTATCTGCGGGTGAGGTGTGCTTCCCAAGTGTATTTGGGTTGTGGTTATGGTTTTGTGTGATCGTCATATGTGGGTATAATGTGATGTGGTTGTGTATTAGGTGTTTTTGGAAGGGATCTCGTATGTGGCCATGGTGTTTTTGTGCAGGTTGTGACAATGGGGCTTGTGGAAGAGCATGGTAACATCGGGACGTTTTTTGTTGGCGATGTGTAATTGACCAGTGGGAAGTGGAATGAGGTACACAAATATAAATTTAAATACTATTTTACTTTACATTGTTTTCATTATTTTTCTATAATTCCTTAGTGAAGATGGGGATTAATGTATACCTTGATAGGTGGTTTTGTATTTCTATTGTTTTCTCGTATGGGTACTAATATGATTCTCTCACTTATGCCTGAGTTTCATTGTAATTTTCTTATGGGTATTCTAGAATGCTATCCCATTGTATATAAATTGTTTTTACGTATCTACGTAGATTAAGTGTACCATGAAAGTGCATAATAGCTCAACCATTGGGGGTAGTTGTTATCTCACTACATACTTTTATTTTGGTACATTTGAATGTTCTTTTAATTTATGGCAGTATTACATTAATAATTCATGGGATATGGTTTTTTTGCTTTATATATATATATATATTAATTTGGGGGTTTTTAGGTTGATATATCTTATCTCTAAATCATGGTTACTATAAAAAGGGTAATTCTTCCCATTTTCCTAGATTTTTATACCCTTGGTTATAGTCGCTACCCCGAGGCCAACAGGAGACGGGACTGGGGGGGAATTATCTCTCTTTCAAATTTGTGAAGGATTTTCTTACCATCTTATAATCCCTTACCACATCATTTAGATGTTTGGTCTGGAAAGTGTGTTTCATCCCATTTAGACTAATTTCACAGACCGTGTGAATGTTTAATGTGATAAAATATTTGGGGGTTTGAAAAATAAAATAAAATGAAACGATGAAGGACTTTTTCAGTTTAAACTGACCTCAAGGTATTATATGACGTGAAAGGGGATTAAATTTCTTTTAATTACCCAATAATGTAATATTTTAAGCATTTTCCATACACTTGGTATGTCAAACCCTATGGCCACAACTTCCCTCTCTCTCGTCAATGGAATCTCGGTAGTCCCCTCTTTAGCGTTTTGGAGATCCCATCTATAAGGATCAATATCAAGCTTCCATATTGAACCACTGGTGACCCGACTTGTTCCAGGTTTAGTTTTCCTTTTTTATGGTTTTTATTATGGTTTTAACTCTTTTCCTTTCACTCTTATTTCCATGAGATGCTGGGTGATCATCGATGTTTCCAATTTTGTTTCTCTTAGTTGTTTTTTCATTCAGTGGTGTTGTGGTGTCCTCACATGGATACATATAATGCAGGAAATGTGATCTGATATACAATTCATGGACCTTTGTCATGTGAAGAAAAATGATGACATTTTTAGGTAGGGGGTTAATTAATTCTCTATTTATATATGTTTAATCATAGAAATAGCAATATTTTCTCCCAAGTATCGAAATGGTTTTGCCCTTTGAATTATTTAAACTGGATGAAAAAATTGATTTCGATCACATAGCAATGTCACAACATTATACCTGGATAATAGTTTTGTTCTTGATTATCTAGACTGTGTGATCTCAATTCCTTTATTTGTTTAGCATGTTTATTATGGAATGTGGTAAATAATGTAAAGCAATGATTAATTGGTCATTAATTATATAAATAAATTAAAGAGGTATGTTTAATGAATATTGTTCTTGTTTTTTTTGTTTTAATTTAATGATAATATAATTGAATAAAATGTTCATGTTTAATTTATTTTATTAATGGACATAAATGATGATGATGATTTTTTATAAAATAAATATTGGAATGATAAATTAAATTTTAAAATAATTTATGTTATCTTGTTTATTACGTTTCCCAAAGTTGGAATTATTTTAACAATGAATTGGTTTATTCAACATGGAATAAGAACCAGTGTTCTGGTAAAATATAATTCCATTTTGGGGTTTGGGTTTCCTGCTTTATTATAAGGGAAGATTTCTTTGTTCTTTAGATTTGTGTGATCTCATTGTGTTTGAAGGTAGGATGATTTTATTTTGGTATAAGAGCTCAATTCCTATGATTTTTTTTCGTTATTCTTCTAATGTGTTTTGATCCTATGATGGCTTATCCTAGAGGGCTATTTTGGTATTTTGGAAGGATAGGTCCAGATGTGTTGTGAGCCAGGGATGGCTGAGCCTGGAGGGCCGTTGAGGTATGTAGGGGAGGGATTCCTTTTTTGAATAAGTTGATTCATAGAGTGTTGAGATGCATCCATATATGACTGTCAGTGTTGGGGGACATAGAAGATAAAATAGTGGATTGAAGTTAGGATTACCAGTTTTTATGAAAGATAGATTCTTGTTGGAATCAATTGTTTGGATGATGGCCATATTTATTGTTAATCTATATTACATTCCCCACTAGTTTAGGTGTATGGTTTTCATTACCCTCCATCTATGAGAGGGGAAGATGAATGAGGTATTCCATGTGAATTATGGGTTTTTATTCTATTTATTGTATGTGTCTCGGCTCATTTTATTGGTGGTGAAGACATGAAGGGTAGTTCACCACCCCACTGTAATGAGACCCATGTGTTTGGTAACATATTATTTTCCCCAAGAGTAATTGGTAATATGTAATGAGAAGTTGTTTATAAATGGATACTTTTTAACCCATGTTGTTGGAGCATAGTGGGATGCAATTTTGAGTTTATAATTATAAGAATTAATTGGTTAGGATTACTTATGATATGAGGGGATGTTACAATGTTGTGATTCTAATTAAAATTATTGTTGAATTTATATTTTAAAATTAATTGTTAATGATATATTTAGAAAAATGTGAAACTCATGAAAACATAATATGTGACAAAATGTGTCTCTTTAAATCATTGTGTTCTTGTGGGTTATCTTGTCATCGAAATGACCGATAGGAGTCTGAGAGGCATTATCATTATTTTTGACTATGAATATGATAGTCTTAGAGGGTGTTTTTAACTATATTATATCAAGTTATTTTATTATTCTATACACTACTCCACCCTATTGGTCAATAAAACTGACAACATTGGGATTCTGAGTAGTGGAATGTGTTCTCCACAATATCTTAGTGGGAGGATAGATGAATGACTACCCCCTTTAGCCCCACATTCTTCTCATGGTAGATAATTGTGTTAATATGCATGATAGATATTATTCCCCATATATGTTTGTATAGGAATGAATTTTATGATGTTTATTTCACACAATTGTATTATTGATAGTGTTTCCCAATCACAATAATAGTTATAACCATAAAGACCGTCATTTATTAAGTCTCCTTACATAATGTATGGTTTTTCATGGAATGAGGTATAATACCAGATATATGATACACATAATGTGATATGTGAGGGAACATAGAAACTACTTGGTTACATTTGGTAACAGGTACTTTGTGGTGAATTTAACGTGGTGCATCTTGTTGTTCTTCGCCCAAGTGTCTATGTGAATGCCTTTTTTGGACAAATATGCTCATGATGAGAAAGAATGGGGGAGCGTTAAAATAGTGGTGAAGCAGTAGTGGTGTACCCTATATATTCCTTATTGTAAAATTTTCTCTATTACGTGATTCTTGGTGACAGTATCCATAGTGAGGCTAGAAACAATGTATAAATTTTTAAGTGATGAGTTATATTTACTTGTTGTTCATTATTCTTTAGCATGATTTAATTACCGTTTTGTAAGAGAGGAACCAAGGAAGATCCTACTGAGTATACTTTTTTATTCACCCTTGCTATATATAAATTGTTTTTAGTTTAGTTGGAGAAGGATGGAGTTTAGGTTGGTTACATCTATATTGGGGTTTTTTAAGATCTATTTGGGCATCATCATCACAAAATAAGTTACATTTAATTTGGTAATTTCAATTTTTTTCAGTTATAGTATTTCTTTAATGAAATTACTTTTTTGAACTTTAATTTTCTAATGTATTGGTCTCTATGTGTAGTTGGTTGGTTTCTATCTCATATCTCTCTTCTACAATTTCCCTTTAGAGTGTAATGCCTCTTATAACTTTGTTTATTATACAATCGATTCTATTCAACAACCTGGGGCCTACTGAAGGATGGACTCAAGAGTCACTATCACTCTTCTCCAATTTTGTGTCCCAGAGGGTTACACATTTGGGGGAGGGTGTCATGACATATCATAAAAATTATGATAATAAGAAAATAATTTTTTCAAGACAGAATTCCCAGTGTTAATAAATTCATTCTCTCTATACGAATATTTGTAAATATAAATTTCTATTTACATATTATTTTCCTTTTATTATGCCTTAAACTATTTCTAATTTATCTCTTGTCACTAGATTCATCATATAGTGAAATAATTTTTCAATCACAAAAATCCAAACCAATGGTCAACCTAAAACATTCCATAAATTGTTAACAATTTCAAAAGATTAATATCGAACACTTTGGAATGTAGGTCACGTGATATTCAAAAATAAAATTATCAATATCCATTACTCGGAAAAAGAAACTCTAAATTTCCACATTCTGAACAAGTGAATATATTTTTCTTGTATTCTCTTTAAATATGGTCATAACATAAATTTCCCTAAAACATTATTGTAAAAATTCATTCTTCCTTGTTATATAATTAAGATACATATCTTTAGATATATTCATTAAATCCAAAAATGTTGTAAACTCCATCAATGATGGTATAATCCATTTTTTTCAAAAAAAAATTAATTTTTTCTATGAATGTGTATAATGCACAATGGACATTAAAAAAAATTACCTTACTTAAACATTTGGAATATATTAAACTCATTAATTCACTCAACCATGTATTTTCATAAAATGTTGAACATCCAAATGAATCACTTTTCTTGGTTATCAGTACCTATCAACAAACATTATTCAAACCTTAATGAAAAGTATAATAGTACAATACTTATACATTATAAAAATATTTTAACCTCAATATGATCAATAACATACTATTACATCATTTTTCAATGATCCAAATGCATAGGATCATTAATCATTCCCCATCTTATGTGGTAGTAGCATAATATTGTCCATGATCCATTTTCCTCTTTTGGGACATACTATATTGAGAGTTGAGATGTTTTTTTATATATCCCAATATCCCGATAAAAGAATCATTATTAATTAGAAAATTATTTCATAACCTTAAAATTGGGAGAATTATGACATTTTCCTACACACATGAAAAAATATACTTTTCCAAAAAAGCATAGATCAAGGTTTTTCAGTATAAAATTTTCTGATGTGGTAAAATACACCCATCACATGTTACCTCAATCCATATTTTTTCAAATATTACTTCTCTCCTCATTCATCCCTCCAAATCCATAAAACATAGAGAATTATTTTTATGCATCTTTATCCCATGATACATTTTCCGCATATGATGAGAATAAATGGGTGACTGAATTCTTTCAAATGATTGGGTAAATATCACAAATGATATGATACTTGTTACTCATTGAATTTTGTTCATTAGCAAAGTTAACATTACTTATACTGTGAGGATTTTCCAGATAATGATATACACTATGTTAGATCATATAATTATTAAACAGAATCCATTATCCCAAAAATTTTAAAATAGAAAACATAAATTCAATGTTTTATCTGTATCTAATATTATAATCATATACCTGGTCTCTTTCTGATTTTATTATATACATATCATTAAATCCTATCTTGGGCTTCTGTTACCTAATATGTGTTATATATATATTTTCCAAGGATTTTGTTGAACTTCTTATGATACTAGCTATTACACCGCAACCCAAAAATCATGTCGGCCGTGCATCTCTTTCTTACATTGTCATGATTACAAGGAATCAAATCACATAAGACCAATCAATTTATGTTTTTCTAGAAAATTGGAATATGTACATGATACCCAAATTACATTGGGAAGTATAAAAAACATCACACATAAAAAATAATAATAACTTCATCCTTGATACTAATTACAATAAATACTGTTCATATTCTATGAAAGAAAAAATTAACGAGGAGCTCAAATACTCAGTAAAGATATGTACATCAGAATAAATAATAAATCAGTGAGAGAAGAAAAAATGAAAAAATTTGAATCAGAGAACTCATTCCATATGAATAATTAGATAATTCAATATCCATATGTGAAGATATGTAATTTGAATACATTCAGTTTAATAAATAAACTCAAAATTAACAACATCAATAGATAATTTTAATGAGAATATATCATGTATAGAAATAATAAAAACCAAATTCAGAATAATGGAAATCCTTAAGTATTAGGCACCAATTTTCCTAGGTACATGTATCCATTACCATAAATACCATTCACAAAACAATTTATCATATCAGTTGGAAACCCATCTAGTTTTTTCAAATGAACCATTTCATGAGACGACCGATGTATCGAAGGGATTACATTAACTAGTCCCCAATAAGTATCATACCAATCAATTCTACATGTAAATAGATGTGGAGGGTTATAAATAACTCATTTAATCCCATGAAACTACTAATACATCAAGGGGATATATATTATTGGGCCCCACCCATATTGTACATGTCTACATCATTACTCATATATAGAATAATTGATTTAATAAAAAAAATGTGATTTATCATCAGATATAAATATTTAATAGATATTATATATCATTAAATAAATACAAATGGGTGTTAAGTAACAACAAGGTTTTCTAACTTTCATTATTGGAGATACCAATGAAATATCATAATAACATTCTTGATAAAAAATCATTAAATATTCCAACGTTACCTATACCACATTGAAACAATTGAACCAAAATAACCAGATGGTATAACATTAAATGAAACATAAAATATTATAAGAATAGTATATTTATGTTATAAAATACCAATCAGTAGTATATACAGCATATAAATTAAATAAGTGATGAAAATGGAGTATTCCTCACAGATGAAATAGTGAAACTAGAATAACATACCTAGAGATTGAAATGTACCATGTGTCATTATATTCATGAATAATTAAATTATTTTAATTTACTTACTTGGTTCCTAATCTTCATTAAAATGTATTTAATTTTAGTTTTATTATTACAATCATTTATAAAATTAAATAAATAATTATGTTTATCCTGGGTGTTTTGAAAAAATTTGGTTCATGTGTCAAAAAAGACATTAGTTGGTAGACTGTGGTCAAGGTGGTCACTATTGAATGAACTCCAAAATGATAATAATTAAATAATTATCATATTTATACTTAAATTTTCCTTTTAATACCAATCATGAATTATGGTTATTAATAATGAACAAATGTTACAATAACCGAGATGGTGGGTTGTACATAAACATGAGTAACGTTGCAATTTTTCATTCATCATTACAAAAATATTGTAAGTAAAATTTATCCATCCATAATGATTATTATATCATATATTAAATTTTATTTAATCATATTTTCTTATATATATATATAATTATATTTAAATAAATTTAATCATATTACATCAAGGAGGTTGTATTCCACACATCCCCAAACAACCTTATCACATTTTTTATGTGTGAAAGCAAATAAATAAAATGTTATTTTACCTTTAGAGAGAGTTAATTATGTAATTAATATAATATATATTTCATTTATACCCCATGATTTTAATTAAATACATCATTAATACATTCATGCAATGTGTGAATATTTCTGAGGTCTTTGAGGAGGTGGTATTCCACACATCTATAATCAGTGTTATCGTATTTAAAAAATGAACTGAATTAATAGATGTTATATTTAAAACACCAAAAGTATTTATAAAAAATTAATATCACATAATATTTTATAAATTGTGGGTCAATCATATTTTCCAACCATGTGAGTTGGTAATGGAAAAATAAATGACATGGTTTTGTGGGGCGATAATTCTCCATAAAAAAAATGTTAATTTCATTACCAATAGTATTGACATATGAGTATATCAATGTATAACCATTAAAAACATCATATAAATATGTTGACAGTACCGTTGTTATTTTATAATCATGTAATAATATGAAATTTAGCGATGGAGAAATAAATAAAACATAATCACACATTGATGAATGTTACAAATTTTAGGTAACTCTTTTAAGATTTCAAAAAATGGATACCGTGGTTTGGTTCCTATATAAAGTGAGGTTTTTTTAGGGGAGGGGTGTCGAGATACTATTTTATTAGATTTTTATGAGCGAATGTAGCTTGAGAGGTTTGGAGAAGGGGATGGGTGAATTTGTTTTTATAGTGGATGTGGATAGACATTCTTCTAAATAACAAAAGATATAAACTATGTGAGCTCTACCATTTATATTGTGCCTCAAAAATGGTATATTAATTAAATTAATGGGATTTATGGTCGAGAATAACCTCTACCAGTCCAAATTAAGTTCATTTCTATTATTTTGATCCATAATCTCTATGATTCTCCAAATGTTATCATTTTGTTAATTAATATATGTAGTTTTCTAAACTACATAATATAAAAAGATGTACTAAAATTATATGTGATATATTACATGATATTTTCCCATAGAATTATAAATATGATAACTAATTTAAAAAATAAAAAAATCATGTGTGTTGGAAATTATTTTTAAACCTGTTGCATGTAACACAAAAATTTGATGCTTTAACATTAAACATGCCAACAATTTTTTTACTATTTATGGGACATTATGTTAATCATAAATGATAAATTCTTCCACAATTTAATAATATCTGGTATATTTTAATAAAAAATCATTTTTAATAAGATATTTTTTTATTAATTTGAAATAATTTAATAATATATTATGGAATTTAAATTAACATTAATTTTAATTTTCCCATTAATTATTTAATATTAATTTATTGAAATGTCCAAAAATAATAATAATTCCAATATTTTAATTAAAAATCTTTTTAATATGACATATTTATCTAAAAATATAATATAATGAAATAATTCATTAAACCTACAATAATTTTTTTTTCATCATTTATCATATTAAATTATTAACTAAATAATCATATTGTTCTCATTGGATAATTGTTTAATGTAATTAATTCAACAATATAAATTAATGTTAAATTACTATACTAAAAAACCATATTTACACATAAATTTAATCATTATAACTGAATCTAGTTTTCTTATTCAATAATCATTTCATTAAAAAATTTAAAGGTAAGGAATGTTCATGTTTTTTCATTACATAACATATTATATGGGTCAGTCACATTAATCAATATCCCAATAAATCATAATCATATAACCAATAGAGGATATTGTTGAAATATTTTCATAAAATAGATTTTGGAAAACTGAAAAGGACATTTAGGACATTATGTTTATGTTTCAGTCACTTTTTAATCTTAATTTTAACTTAATCGCTATAAATAATTGTTAGTAATTTTATTAATTTTTTTGGTCAAAAACCATGTTATTATTATTTGAATATATATATAATATAATTATGAAATACATACATGTATATTTATTCCTGTTCAATTCATAGAATTGGAATAATCATGTTTAAATATTATCTCATAGATGTGGTGAGAACAAATATTTTTATAGTGAAAATGTTCAAAATATCATTACATCTTCATATAAAAATTAATATTTAAAATTTTCTAATAAAATAAATTAGATTAATATATATAATTTATCTATAATTTAAAAAAAATTAAATTATAAATTAACCATATTAATTTTTTAAATAAAATGGGAATTTTAAACTAAAATAAATATTTTCCACAATTATTCATGAAATTATTATTTTTAGAATAGTAATTTAATTCCCTATTATTAATAATTTAAAATTAAAAATTCATAAATAAAAAATATATTTTTCAAATATAAATTACATATATTAAAAAAATTATTTTTAAAATAGTTTCTCCAATAAAATCTAGTAAAACTCGGTCTCACGTATACCATATGTTATCTAAGTGTAGTGTATACAATAATATTAAGATATTGTTACATATAATGAAATTGAACAAAAATTGAACATTTATTAAAAATTGAAAATATTGAAGAGGCTATGGGTGATTCATTCTGGTACCATCTATGGATACACAAACTTTTCATACATAAATATTTTCCATTATAAATGAATATTCAATACATCTCACAACAATACACTCTCCAAAGTAATAATGTAGTAGTATATTTGGATTCTAGATATATAATAATCATATTCAATTAATGATCATCAAAATCTCCCATAATGTTGTTCTATGATTATACAAATCATAGACATACCCTACTATTAAACCCTCTTCATAAACATGTGAATTGATGTATAATAAATAATTAAATCAGATTTTGTGTAGAGGTAAACATATGAGGAATAAATCAAAGAATGTAAATGAGAATATTCAAATCTGAATGGTATGACACCATGAAAAATAACATAGGAAAGTCAATCCTAATTAGAATAATATATTAAATAATGAATCACAGTATAAGTCTTTCTCATAAAAAAGGGATTTCAAATAAGAGATCTAAATAATAAGTAATCAATCAACATCAAAAAGAATATATCAAAATAATAAGACATAGTTTTTTTGTAACAAACATATGTATATAAATGATTATATTCATCAATGTACAATTATTTGGAAATCATAGGGTAAATATTCCAATAATGTTTTAGTGTTACACTATATTCAATCACATCCATGGTCACGGATCACCCCTAAGACTGTTATAGTGGACAATGTTCCATCATAAATTGGGTTCAATCCATATTCAAGTCCATATTTTCCCATGATATTTCATTTCTCACGGAATGAAATAGAGGGTTATATAATTCTTGGTCAACCCATCAAATAATTAAAACCATATATAAGTGTTACATGATATCATAAATAATTCACCCATTCATCATATCATCAAACATGGAAATTAAATTTATTTCTTAATAATTCCATTTTTTTGATTTCATAAATTCCCCTTTCAAAATAAACATGATTAATAATGATTTCATCATAACATAATTACACATTCAAAAGAAATATGTTTCATCAATTAATGTATAAGTAACCATTAACAAAATACTTCATGAAAAATATATTTTAATGTAAAATATGATCATATACCAAGTGAAAAAAATAGTTACATGATATTGAATGAATTGAAATCCCATTTTGAAGCGAAAATTAACATTTCTCTTATAATTGGGGAAAATAATTTTTTTTCAATATCATAAGGTACTAATAATTATAGATTTTTTCAAAATTTCAATAATTAAAAATAACCATGGGGAAATTTAATATAATATTTTAAAAAAATAACTACGAATATGGTTGGAAAATTATATTATTCCAGATACGTTAAAATATAATTAGTTTACACTTACATAAAATGTAAAATAAGAGTAATTCAGAATTTTTTTTAAAGATGGCATATAATTTTCATAAATAAATTCAAATGTCTTAAAAATGACTATTTTTAAAAAAAAATAAATGTATTGATATAAAATTACATTAATTTATTTGAAGGGAATGGGGAGGAAACAAATCATAGACCAAAGTAGAAATAATATTGTTTTGGTTAAAAGTATTATCTCCATAATTTTATTTACCAATGAAAGAAAAAATGTACTATTGAACATAAATTACATCATTAATAGAATTAGAATTATATATAAGGTATTTATTGAAGTGATAATGTCAGATTTTCAAAAAAAATTGCCAAGTACCATACATACCAATGAGTTTAAAAATGGTGCAATTATAGAGAATTGCCTTTCACATACATATAGTATGGAATTTCATGATTGTTATTGAGAGATGGATCATAATTGACAACAATGGAATCATAATGATAAATAATCTCCATATATGATATGATTGTACTAATAAAATATTTCCATTTTCGGAACATTACTATATGATAGAAAGAATAAAATTATGTGAATCTAAAAATATCAAAATAATAATATTATTTTTTATATAACATTTAGAAAGGAATTATATAAAAATATATGAAACATATAGTTGCATGGAATTGAATGTTTCTTAAGGAAGAAAAATTGTGACAAAGATACATTTCTATTTGGTAAAATTTGTTACAGAATTCCCCTAAATAAAATATCAAAAAAATAATATTTAAATACCAATTATATCAATTGTAATAATAATATAACAAATTCTTGGTAATTATACACACCACAATAACCAAATGAGTTGTTATTAAGGCATGTATTTCACATATATAAAAAATGAGATGAAATAACCAAACCATGTTTGTTGACTCTCACTATACTCATTAAAACATCCTAAATAGTAAATATAATAAATCCATAATAATATCAAAAAATAATATTCTTATATCTAATACCATATAAGGTTTTCTTACCACTTTATTTTATACTTTTATTAAAATATCAATGTTAATATTTCACTTTGGGTAATATTTTCTTTGTTTTTCTCATGTGTCTTAATTTTTTATATTGTTGGTCCTTATACTTATATCAATATTTAAAGAATAAAAAACACTATATGCATGTCATTTAATTTATTTATATTTTTATTTTATTAATAAATATAATATAGATATATTAAAATAAAATATACCATTCATGGTGATGGTAGGCCAGACAAACACATTAATATTGTTTCCAATTTGTTTACGAATTCAACGATGGAATTAAAATTTCATATATATATATAAAATGCATATAATAAAATTAAATCAGCTATATTATGTAATTTATAAATATTATAATTTCACTAAACACATCCATAATAAATTCCATTTAATGTTTTACTGAATCACATTGCTTTGAGGGGGCGGTAGTCCCCACTTCCTCAAAAGAAATGATCATAATTACAAAATATGGAAATCATAAGTCTATGTTATGATTAAAAACTATAAAAACAAAGAAATGTTATGTAATTAATATATAAAAAAAATTTCAACATAAATTCCACCATTATAGGTGGTAAAATAAAAATTAGTAATCATTATTTCGTGTGGCGTTGGTTCTCCTTAAACGTAAATAATATGTTCATTACCCATTAGATGGATGAGTTTTTAAGTGTTCATAGAACCCATAGAAAACCCATTATATTTAGGATAATCGTTTTATACAATTTTTGAATAATAATTTTTTAGGAAGTGGATAATGGAAATAAACGAAAGGATCTTGGGGGAGGGTGTTACAACATAATGAGGCAACTCTTGTTGGATTGCACCCATGAGCTCCCTTGGAAATATTTCATCCCAATTGAATGTCCCAATGAGAAATGTAGAAATTTGGGAAGTGTACTAGGTTATCCATGAAAAACCGAAGTGGTTTTAGAGGTGTTAGGAAGTTGTAGTTAGATTACATTTATATGGGGTATAATGGCCCACATGATATTTCCGAAAATGAGTTTGTTGTACCAATGATTTTACAATTAAATTGTAAATAATAATGAAAAAAACAAAATAATGGAAGGATAATGCACGGATAATGTTCATAAAATTTATTTTGGGTAATTTGATAGAAAATTTGGGTCCATAAGATTATGGTTTATACCCTTTTTATGCATAATTTCACATTAATCTTTGTAATTAATTTTAAATACATTCTATAATATTTTAGAATAAATAATAAGTTTAAATTATTAGAAAATATAAATTATTATGATTCGTGATATTTAATGAATTTATCCAAATTAAAATAATGTATGTTTATGAAATTAAATTAAATTTAATCCCCCAAGCTAGAAAACACTACGTTTTTTAATGTAAAAAAAAATTAATGTATGATATGTCATTGTACCTAATTTGAATCTAAAATTATCTTAAATAACCGAAATTAGATTAATTGATATATGTTTTATATAATTATAATTTAATACCTAATCAAAATAAAATATAAATATATGAATATATTAAAAGAAAAAATATTTCTGAAATAAAATTCAATATTTTTAACTATTAATTAAAAATTGAAAACATAATGAAAATTAAAATCAATGTATCAAATAATAAAAAATATGTACTTAATTTGAATATTAAGTTTATATTACCATATTAAATCCATAAAATTTGATGAAAATTTATTTAAAATGTTATTATCATTAAAAGCTAGTAAAAATTCCATTATAGAAATATAGTTTTTAAGCATAAATTTGGGGTTGTACTAATCTTGTGTCTACCATATATATTGGATTAATATCCAATATATTGTATTTAATATCTATCATATATATTAAATTAATATTAATCAAAAAAATTATTTAATTTAATTTTTTAATAAAAAACACCTTTGACGAGAATTAAAAAAAAATCCTTTATTTTCAATTGGTTATTATATTTTCATTACTAATTAATTTTTTACATATGAATTAATATTATATTTTTGAATGATATATATTTTCATAAAATAGTTGGTAATATTTTTAATCTATAATTTAAATTCTTGGATATATCGTATAATAATATATAATGTTTTGGTAAAACTCGGTCATTATGTGTTACACAAGACATCTACGAATGTCATTATTATGTGCAAGGCCAGATATCCTCGGTGTTCTTTGTACATAATGCTAACATTTATGAATTTTTTGTGCAATAAAATTTGGTTACATTTTTTTTGGAATTTTTCAATTAGTTCATTAATAAAAAACTATTTTTAATGTTACGCAAAAAGATAAATTAAAAAAATTCAAATAAAATAAATTCAGAAAATCATTTTGTATGGCATTCTACCCCCTTAAAATGGATTATTACCAAAAACATCTTGCATATAAATGATTTAATACTTGGAAGATACATTCTTATAATCCCAGATTAAATAAACACAAAATCAATCATTAAAATAAAATTTAAAACAACGATGGTCACCTAATGTAAGATATTATTAGGGTTCCACGTAGGGTATCACAGGTTAGGAGTGAAAATTGGTCATGGAGGAAAAGCCTAAATATTTATATGTTATAATTATGGTCATAAATCAAAAACAAGTGAATGATCAATAAATATTGATGGACTCAATATTATAATTTTATGATGATTTAAAATGACATCAGATGATTAGAAATTTATGGAGTTAGGAAATTTTTTTAACATTATCCTAACATTATGAAATTATTTTATTTATATTAAGTATACGGAAATTTACTTACATGATATATTTAAATAAAAAAAATATTCAATTCATAGTTTTGAATTTATCTATTATTTGTTCATCCAATACATTATGAAATAAATGTTTGTAAATTAATGTTGGCATCTATAGTTCTGAAAATCATTTTCATCATATCATAAGGAAAATAAAATAATTTAATGTATATGTGTTTTTCTATAACTATTTTCAAATGAAATATTATTAAAAAATTAATCTATAAACATAATAAAGTTACTATATATGTTGATAAATATTATTTATTCATAAAATATTAATTAAACATTAACCAGGACATTTCACATTCTAGAGCTAGGTATGAAATTATTATTATCCTTCAGTCATGGGTTCAAGACCTATTTCCAATCTGTATATGATTGGTTGTCACCAAAAAATCATGATTTATTTTCTTAACACCACACAAACATAAATTTAAAAATAAATATGATGGAAAATCATGAATTTTTTTTTAATAAATAAATATCCATTTAACCAAGTTTTTCAATTGGGTCTCAATATATAATTATTTATTCTGAAGATTAACTTAAAAAATTCATGGATTATTAATCTTATAACTCTTTGAATATTTTAAAATCCAAATAATTTGATATAATTTCATGAACTAATCTTTAAATTCATTCCAACGATATACCAAAGTATCTCTTAGTTTTAACATTCTAACCTTGTGAATACCTTCAACAATAATTCCTTTGAAACATGGAAATAACCTTAATTACCATAATTCATTTTATAAAAAATCACAGACCCTTAGTAAAAAATATATTGGATATTTTCTTTAAAATCAATTTTTTTAAAAATTATCTTTGATGACATATACCTCTTTTTCATTAATCAGTTCATGGTTAATCTGATTCATCCTATTTATATATTCAAAGCTATGATATCTTTACTCAAACATCATCATATCAATGTTGGAAATTAAATAATGGTTCCCTTTTCTTAATCAAAATTTCGCATTTCCCTAAAAATCACTTTTCATTGACTTATTCACCATTCAACATTTCCTATTAAATCCTTAAGGAAAAAATTTTCTAAAACTAATTAAATATTTCATGATTTATATAACATAATTTAATATTTGAAAAATAATAATTCATCATTTATCCATCTTTTTTCTCAAACCATTACTCAAGTTTTATGAACTTATTATTAAATACCTCTTTCATAGAATATGAAATATAAATCATGTTTTAATTTTTTTGATAGTTATTATATTATTTCATCATATTCATATTATAAAATAATCTAGAAGAACATCACATACCTTTGAATTGTACAAAACATGAATTGTTTCTTACACCGAAGCATCAAAACCATTTTTACATCCTAAAAAATCATGGGTATAGGCTATAGCAAATGATTTTATGAACCTTGGGTGCTTGTGGTGTCACTATAGTTCTATTACCATTGTTCTGAGAAACTGTATGTATATACACCTTTACCCATCATTATTAAATAATTGGGATATGAAATTACATTGGAAACATACATACCGACGGTTTGGCCAAACTGTGGGTATATGTGTTTATATAAAAAAAGAACACAGCCTTGATTTGATCCCTTCAACTTCGGTATATTGATGGTGTACATTATGACTATCCGACATCATGTTATAGGATATTACATACACACTAATATATAAATAACTATATTGAAAAATTATTTATATTTATTTATTTATTATTTTTATTGTGGAAAAATAATGGTACAACATATACCTACAATTTTTAAAAAATATTGCTAGAGGTTTTCCCACGAAATTATTTTTATCCTATAATCTAGTAAAAAGGATTAAAACCCCATAGATATATTATTGAATTATACCTACGGTTTTTTGAACCATTTTTATAGGTTTTTTCAAAAAAAAAACCCTACAAAACCTAAACATAATGTTATAAAAAAAATGCTTGTATAAGGGTACTTATACCCACAGTATATGGAGATCCTTGGGTATGGTGCGTCAAATAATATTTTCACCCATGGATATAGGGGAGACCTATACAAATATTTTTTTTATAAAACTGTGTGTATATTGTAATTTTTTAGTAGTGGTTGTTTGTAATCACGTTATGTTTAGATGTATATTCAATACTCATAACAACATCCAAATTGTATTTATTATATTTTCTATTGAGAAATGAATTTTCACAATTCCCATACTTTCCATATATGAAACATTCAATGTCAACCATGTTCGTTATAGTCCTATCTATTGAATAAAACTAGAAAGTACATGGTGAGAAACACCTATCGTAGAAGAAAACCACATAATAATCAAAATGGAATTACTTATATGATGTGATATTGATGGCACCTACTTAATTAACCAATGAAACATTTGTCTTATCCTAGGTTATTCATATTAATCCTATATCTAAATATTTGATGATGGTTTATAAATATTTTTTTAGATCACAAATCATATCCCACATCAGTGTCAAACATGGTGTTAATAAGGGAACATTATAGAATACAAGTTTATTCCAAGACAACCAGATGAACCACATTGAAATTGGTACCCCTGGGTATAACTGTGCTATTGATAAAAAACATATAATATCTAGAAATGTATGTATTACTTGGGACCCACTCCCTATATCTTTTAGCAAAATTCTTTGAATGTTTATTAAACATTAACTCATCCTTGTACATTTCCATATATACATATCTAGACATATATTTAGAAATATACCAAGGTATCTCACTAATATTTTTTTCACCGTAGTTTCTTATGGTAAACTAAATATTTTATCTGATATCAGAATAAAACGTACATTGAAATTACATCACTTATAAACAAATATCTAAAACATTATAAAACCGATTTCCTGAAAACCATATTAGTTTAGTTCCATTGAAAAAATGGAAAAAATCATCTAGCATAGTTTTAAATCTTCAATGATTCCCACAAATATTTTCCCGAAATGTAATTCGACATAAAAACCATTCTTTATATACAAGTGAAAGGAAATATAAGAAGGGGTGAGCTCAAATTCATAGTACGGGTAGTTAAAGGGAATGAATATGAAAATAATGAAAATAATGGTATGAGAACACAACCATATCATTAAGAGATCATACCACGCACATCATAGATCAAAAATATGAATCAGGGATTAATCATTGGTTGTTCATAATACAAGAATCACATTGAAATGAAGAACATTAGACATGGGAGTATAATGTAAGAATAATATATGTAATTGTGGCAAGTAGATCATTGTATAACATATTAAACATGTATATGTTAAACCAGATCATACATTGAGTGAAGGTAATGAATTCAGGCACCCTCCTAGACCAATGGACATGCAACCAAGTCCACACATAATGTTGGGAACATCAAATTAGGATCATTATTATCATTGTGTACATGTAATAAAGTTCACACATATTTTTATGGACAAGAAAACATTTTCATTGATGACATTGGGTACATGTAATCTAGTTCATGAATAAAATTATAAACCAATAATAAAGTTAATTGATGTCATTGTGAACATGTAATCAGGTTCATGAATAATCATATGGACATGATACTTGTTCTATTAATAGCGCTGTGATCATTTAATCAGTTTCCAACAATTAATTTATACTAATGATTCATCCATAAATAACGAATTCATTGAAGGGATACATTGGTCCCATTCATTTCATAATATCATTATTCATACAAGTGACACAAAATAATATATCCATTATATCATGACCCATAAAAAAGATGACTTTTCAAAACATCAAATTATTACCTATGATATGAAGTGGGTATCATTCACAATTTATCAAAATCACGATCAATTGAAAATATATAGGTTTCACAATCATTTAATGAATGTATAACCTATGAAACAAAGTTTTTTTCGAAAGAATATAATTTTGGAATAGAAACATGATTCATAAAAATCCGCATATTAGTGAATAAATAATTCAACGAAATAATGTCAATGTAAACATTAGATAATTTCATATAAAATAAATTAGCAACATAAATGGATTTTATCTATGATGGAAAATAGTTTTGAAATATATTTTAAAAAAATTTCATGACAGAAATATCCATTCATTAGTGGATTAATTATTTTGAAAAGATGAAACCATTTTGAAAATTACATTAATGAAAATAGAATAATTATATATGTAAAAACATATTGAAAATGATTTCCATTGAAAAATAACAATGAAATAATGAAATTATTCTGAATCCCAATTCCTTAAAAACTAATATCTATATCTAAAAATAACGTTGAATACCTTTTTAAATGACAAATTATAAAAGATTATTGAAATTATTTTTAAAAACATTTTTTTAAAAATACATTAATAATGTATAATTAAATCATTAAATAATTTTTTAAGCCATATCAATTAAAATACTTAAAAAAAATTTAAAATAATAATTTATAATAATTTAAAATTATAAAATATTATTAAAAATATTTGTAATAGAGAATATATTTAAAAAATGAACATATATAAACTTAGGACAATATTTTCTAGAAAAAAATTAATTGAAACCTTATAAATGATGCTTCAAGGAAATAATGGTCCGGACGATGAGTATATCCAAAATTACAAGCAATCCATGGACCCTGTAAAAAGTTTAGAAAATATAATCAAGTGAAAAAAAACAAAGATGAAAATTTTAAGAAAAATTTTCATTTAAAATGATATAACATGGGTAGGTTATTATTTTTACATATCATTGTATAGTTATAGAATATTTTTTGAAACCTTTTTAGAGAACATGGATGTTTATAGAATACAGATTTCCTTATGAAATGAGACATAAAGACCAATTTTTCTAAAAAAATATATTAAGAATGTATTAATATAAAATTATATATATTATTATTAAGGGACTGAAGAGGGAATGAAATCATCAACCAACGAATAAATAAGGGGTTTTTGTAAAAAATATTCTCTCAATAATTTTATTTACGAATGAAAAGAAATTGTACTCTTAAACAAAAAATATTTCAATAATAAAATTAAATGAATATAAATTGGATTTATATGAAAAAAATAAATTCCCTAATATTAAAATTAATTATGGAATCATTGGAAACATATTTAAGACCATTTTCATTGAAAACATCATGAAAATATATAAATAATTCTTCAAATAATTTTGAAAGTCATTTTTCTTTAAAACATGCAAACAATGCATGAAATTATTTTGAATATATTTTAATAATAAAACATAAAATATAATATTGATAATATTATGAATAAAATTACTTTTAAAAATAAAATGAATCTGTATGAAGAAATCTTGAAAAAATCTAGAAAACCATTTCATTGAAAATACATTGAAATCATCTAAAAGAATATTTGTAAATCATTTAAAACAATAACAGTATTTTGAAAATAAGTTTTTAGAAAATCATAATAAAATAGACCATTTACAGAAAATTTGGAAATTATTTTAATTTAATAAATAAACAATGTAATATTTTAATGGATGTTTCAATGGTATAATTATCTAGGCAACAGGTAAATAGATATGAGAACAATATTCCGTTTACACTGTCAAGAGTTTAGAAAAGTGCATTAACTAGAAAATGATAAGTTGATTATTTTTAAAGAAACCATTTGTTTTAAGAATTTAAAACATGGGTAAATCATTATTTAAATTTCCATATTATAATATTAGAGTATTTGCAGAATCCCTTTTTGAAATCATTATTTTTATTAAACATAGTAATCCGATTGAAAGGAGAGATAATGTCATATTTTCGTGAAAACATTTTAATATTTATCATAGATACAAATGCTTGAGAAAATGTAACCATTACAATTATATTAAAGTCACATATATATTTTAAGGAATTTCATTAGTGTTATTGAGAGATGTATCATAATATATCATCAATGGGAGCATAATTATAAATAATCCCCTTTAACTATAAGATTGTATCAACAAACTATTACCATTTTGGGAGAAAATAATATATGATGGAACGAATAAAATTATCTGAATATAAAAATATCATGAAAATAGTATCATTTTTTATATAACATTATTAATTACGAAAGAAAACCAATATAACACATATAGGTTCCTATAAGGGCATGTGTCTCAAGGAAGGAAAATTTGTACAAAGATACATTTCTATATGGTAAAATAGGAAACTAAATTCCAATGAATTAAATATCAAAAAATAAATATTAAAATACGAATTATCATAATTTTAATAATAATATAATAAATCATTAGGAAGTACACACACAACACTAAAAAAATGAGTTTTTATAAAGTCATGTCTCTCAAATAAATAAAAAAGTGATATGAAATGAACATACCATGTTTCTTGAATCTCATCATACCCATTAAAACCTCCTATATGGTAAATATGATTTTATTAAAAATATATCACAGAACCATTTTCTTTTATCTAAACCAATATATTGATTTATTATGCCTTTATTTTACCATTTTATTAATATTTTAATGTTAATCATTCACTTAGGGTAATATTCTATTTGTTTTTTCTCATTTGTATTAATTTTTTGTATCATTGGTCCTCAAACATATATCAATCCTTACAAAATAAACATCATGATATAAATTTAATTTATTTGAAGTACATGTTTGTTAAAATAATATATCGCATATATATATATTAAAATGGAATACACCATTCATGGAGATGGTATGTCATACGTACGCATGAAAGTTATATCCAATTTATTGATGAATTCAATGATATAATTGAAATTTCATATATTTATATAAGTATATAATAACATTAAATTATAATTAATTTTTCATATATATCATATAATATCATTAAACACATACATAATAATATCCAGGTATTTTGTGATTGAATCACATTTCTTTAAGGGGGAGACAATACACACCTCCTCAAATGAAATTATCATAATTACAGAAGATGGAAATAATAATGTTATATTATGAATAAAAAATATAAAAACACATAATTGTTATAAATATAACATATAAATATAGTTTCCATCATAATTTCCACCATGAGAGGCGGTAAAATAAAAAGGAATAATCATTTTTTAATGAGGTGGTGGGTCTCCATACACGTAAATAATATGTTCATTACCCATTAGATGATTTTGTTTGTAAGTGTAGGTAGAACCATTAGAATAAAAAATACAATTATATTTAGGATAATATTTTTGGTAAAAATGTTGAATAATAATAGTTTAGGGAGGGGATAATGGAGATAAATGAAAGGATCTTGAGGGAGGGTGTTACATCTTAATCTGGCAAAACCTGGTTGTTCGAACACTCGGGCCCCCTTATAAATATTTCTTGCCAAATTGAGGCCCCAAGGAGGAATTTTGGTAGTTGTGAATTTTAATAGGATTATCCTGGGTAAGCCAAATATGTTTCAGAGGTGTTAGGAAGGGGGAGTTGGTGTACTTTAATAGGGTTTGAAAATGACCCACATGGTATTTTTGAAAATGTGTTAGTTGTACATACGTTTTTACCATGAATGTGTACCAAAGAAACCAAAAAACCCAATAATGTAAAGTTAATTGCTGAATAATTTCCATAAAATATATTTTGGGCGAGTGGATAGTTTAATTGGGACCATAAGATTAATGTGTATTCCCCTTTTATGCATAATTTCACTTCAATAATTCTAATAAATTTTAAATACATTCACTAATTGTTTTGTATAAATAATAAGTTTATCATATTAATAATTATAAAGTATTCTTATTTAAGATATTTAATCCATTTCTCCAAATTCAAATCATATAAGTGGATGAAATTAAATAAAATATAGTCTCACTGACGGGAAGACAATGTTGTTTTTTAATGTAAAAATTATAAGATGTTTTATATGTTTTGATATCCAATTTCAATTTAAAATTATATCAAATAAACTTTATTAGATTAATTTATATATATTTTATCAAATTATTATTTCAAACCAATTCAGAATGAAATTTAACTATATGATTAAATTATATGAAATAATACTATTGAATTAATAGTTCAATATTTTTATCTATTCATTAAAAAATAAAACCTTGTATAACATTAAAGAATGTATCCAATCATAACAAATTTTCTGTAAATTTAAATATTATGTTTATTTTCACATAATAAATCACTAAAATTTTATGTTTTTTATGTTAAAATGGGTTTTTCATTAAAAGCCTGTAAAAATACCTTTATAAAAATATAGGTTTTTAAGCATAAATTTTGGTTTGTATAAATCTTGTGTCTATCCAGTATATTGGATGAATATAAAATATATGTTATTGAATATATCTCATATATATTAAATTAATATTAATAACAAAATTTATTTAATTTAATTTATTAATACAAAACACCTTTAACGAGCATAATAATAAAAATATATGCTTTATTTTCAATTAGTTCTTATATTTTCAATTATAATAAATTGTTTAATAAGAATTAATATTTTAATTTTAAAGTCATATATTTTCAAAATATAGTATGTATTAGTTTTAACCTATAATTAAAATTCATTGATATAACTAATAATCATATATTATTATTTTGTAAAACTCTGTCTTTGATAGTTACGCAAGCCATATAAGAAAGTAATTATTGTATGTAACAAAAGATATCCTCGAGGTTTTGTGCATGTAAAGTCAAAATTTATGATGTATTTAGTTCAATCCATGTTTATTTCCTGTGTTTGGAATTTTCAATTAGTTTATTAATATAAATAATATTTTTATGGTATCACAAAATGATAAATTTTAAAAAATATTATTTCGAATCAAATATATTCAAAAAAAACATGCGGTGATGCACTCAACCCCATGAAATCTATTTATACAAATAAATTATTGTATATTAGTGGTCTAATCCTATTAATATATTCATATACTGGATATATATATAAAAAAATCAACTTAATGTCAAAAATTAATTAATGGTTTCTATCCCTTAATAAAAATATCATATTTCCCCAAAATCACTTTTATGTTTCTGAATCACCATTAAGCATTTCATTTTCAATCCATAATATAAAATTACACTAGAAATAATTATATTTTTCATGATTTATTTGAAATTATCTTGGAATTCCAAAATAATAATACTTAATTTATCCAACTATATTCTTAATGCATTACTCACGTTTCATCAAATTATTCGTAAATTATTTATTACTAGAATATGAAATATGAATCATGTTTTATGGTTTTGAAACCTTATTATGTTATTTATTCTTATTCATTATGTAAATAATCCTATAATAACATCACATTCCTTTGACATGTCCACTACTTGAAAATTTGCCTATAACAAAGGATCAAAACCATTGGTATTGCCCAGAAAACTGTGGGTCTATGGTATAACGATGAATTTAAGAACGGTGGGTGATCGAGGTGTTAGTATAGATCTATACACATGGTTTTTAAAAACTATGGTTATGGACTCATTTACCCATGGTTCTGAAGCCGTTCATATCGTAAATTTCATTGGAAATGCCCATACTGATGATTTGGTCAAACTTTTGGTATATGTGTTTATCTAAAAAAAGAACACTTATGTGATTTGATCTCGTTACCTTCAAAATATTGAAGAAGGGTGTTACAAATATCCGACATAATATTTTATGTAATTACATACACACTTATATATAAATAAATATACATAAACATGATTTTTATTTATTTATTTATTATTATTGTTATGGAATAATATTGGTTTAACAAATACCTATAGTTTTTGAAAACCATTGTTATAAGGTTTCCCATGAAATTATTTTTCTCCCATACTCAATTTCCATATTTTAAAAAACCATGTTTATATGGTTGACCTATACGGATGGTTTTTTGAACCATTGGTATAGGTTCTTCCCCCAATTGTTTTCCCTGGAAATCCTGATCCAAATGTTATAAAAACATTTCTGTGTAGGGGTACATATACCACCAGTTTTGGGATATCCCAAGGTATTTTTGAATCCAATGAAATCACCCCATGTATATAGGGTTGGAATATTCACATATATTTTTATAAAATTGCAGGTATATGGTCATTTTGCAGTAGTTGTTGATTGAACTCACATTATGTTTTGAAGTATAAACAATAGTCATTCATCCTTCTTAATTCTATTAATGATATTTTCTATTGAGAAATCTATTTTCACAATTCTAATACATTCCATATATGAAACATTAAATGTTATCCTTTTTCATTATAGTACTCTCGATTAAATAAAACTAGAAAGAACATGGTCAGAAACACCTATCATAGAAAAAAACACACAATCATAAAAAAGGAATTACATATACGATGTGTAAATCCTGAAACATTATTATTTAATATATTAATCATTACATTTATCATAGTTTATTAATATTAATAATTTATTTAAATATTTCATAATGGTTTGTAAAGTGTTTTTGAAATCAAAAAACATATCCCTCAGAAATGTCAAATGAGTTTTTTAGTAGGGAACATTATCATATACCATGTTATTCCAAGACAATCCCAATGAACCATGTTTGAAAATTTTCCCATAGGTATAACTGTTTAAGAGATATACCCACATGTAATATCATGACAGGTATGTATTTCTTGAAACCAACTCACTCTATGTTTTAAAAGAAATCCATGAATGTTTCCTAAAAATTATCTCATCCTTGTAATAATCCAATGATACATCCCTAGACATATCATTAGAAATATACCTAGGGATCTCACAAATAGTTTTTCATCCTAGTTTCCAATGGTTGAATAAATATTTTCATAGATGTAACTATAACAAACTAGTCTTAATGTACATTGATGTTACATATCTTATACAAAATATATAAAACATTACTAAAATGAATGCATGAAATACATATTAGTTTAGTGCCCTTGAAAAAAAGTAACAAAAACATTCAGTATTGGTGATAAATATTCAATGTTTCCCATAAATAACATCCCACATAGTATGTCTACAAAAAATCGTTCTCTATATGCTATGGAAAAGAAACAACAGATGGGGTGGGATCAAATGCATAGTAAGGGTAGTTAAATGAAATAAATTTGAAAATAATGAACATAATTGTATGAGAATGAGATCACAACATTAAGATATCAAACCATGAGCATTAAATATCACAAACATGAATCATGGATTAATGATTGGATGTTCATAAGACAATAATCATATGGAAATGAAGAACATAGGTCATTAATATATAACACAGAAATAATATATGGGATTTTAGAAAGTAGATCATTGTATAACATAGTGAACATGTATAAGTAGAAACTAGATCAAACATTGAGTTAAGGAAATTAAATCCGGCAGTCTCTAAGACTTATGAACCTGAAACCATGTCTATATACAATGTTGTGAACATGTAATTGGGATCATTTATATTATTGTGAACATATAATAAGGTTCAAACATATTATTAAGGACTAGAATACAGGTCCATGAATGACATGTTGAACATGTAATCAGATTCATTTATAACATTATAAATATATAAAAATGTTCATACATATCATTGTGAACATGTAATCTGCTTCACAGATAATTCTATAGACCTGAAACATGTTCCATGAATATAATAGTGAATATTTAATCAGTTTAACACCTAACAATTAATCTAATGAATCGTCCATCAATACAGAATTCAATGGAGGGATATATAAGTCCCATTCATTTCATAATAACATAATCTGTTCAATTGACAAAAAATAAAACATCCATTATAGCATGACCCATACAAAGATATTTCCTTTATTAACAACAAATTATTACCTATGATATAAAATTGCTAAAAATAAAATTTAATCAAATCACGACATATTGAAAAAATATATGTTTCATAATCACTTCCGGAATGTATAACCTATGAAAAGAAGATGGTTTCAAAACCATATAACATGTGGATGAGATATGGGATTCATATACATTATGCCATCAATGGATAAATCTTTCAGAGTAATAATTTCAATGTTAACATTAGATAATATCATATTAAATAAATTAGTAATAGAAATGTGTTTCTTCTTAGATAAAAAATTGTTTTGAAATATATTTTAAAAAAAATTTATGATGGGAATATCCATTCTTCAATGGAATGATATTTTTTAAAACAAAAAACATTTTCAAAAATCACATTAATAAAAAATATTTGTTATTTGAAAATATATTGAATACGGTTTCCATGGAACTATAATAATTATATAATGAAATCATTTTGAGAACAAATTTACTTGAAAACATATAAATAAGTCCAAAAATCACTTTGAAAATCATTTTTCATGATAAATTATAAAAAATGATCTAAATTACTTTTAAAACCATTTATTTTATAATACATTAAAAATATATATTTAAATAATGAAAAAATTTTGAAATCCATTTCATTGAAAATACTATGATATCGTTTAAAATATGAATAAAAATTCATTTCAAACAATAAAATTTTATTGAAAACATTTTTAATAGAAAATATATTTAAAAAAATAAACTTACATAAAATTAGGAAAATATTTTCTTTTTTAAAAAATATCATTATAATATTGTAAATCATTTATCAAGGAAATAATGGTTTAGATAGTGGTATAATCTGTAAATACCATACTTTCCATTGAATCTGTAAAAATTTATGAAAATATAATCAAGTGGAAAACAACAAGGTTATTCCTTTTAAGAAACATTTTCTTTTACAATTTTTTAATACAAGTAATTTTTTTAAATATCATAGGATAATAGTTGAATATTTTAGTAAAAATTTTTAGAGAACATGGTTTTTTAAGAAACACATATTTTGTAAGGAAATGAGGGACAACGTCAGATTTTCATAAAAACATTATATTTAGAATCAAAATTAACAATTGCTGGAAAAATGGAACATTACATGGGTATTACATGTATATAGAGAGGATAATAAAATTCATTATAGTTTCTAAGATATATATCATTATATTTCCAAAATACCCTGCAATAGTACTATAGATGCTCGGGTACTGTTGTAGTACTATTCACTAAAGGACCCTTTGGGACAAAAATGTGATTTCAGACATTGGATTCAGGCCACCTAGTCTTGTGAATTTAGGATATGTAAATGGGTATTCATTTACCCAATTAATATGTGGTATTTTCATTAAATAATAAATGAGGCTTCGACACCAAACAAAAAAAATAACAACCTCAAAAAACAAGGAGAATATATTAATACATTATTAGAATTATAGTAAATTGAATTCATCACGTAAAGGATAAAATTATGTGAAGCCTAATTAATAATAAATATAAGATTATTAATGATATAAATTTTCATGATAATTTTTATAGAACTCAATGAAAAATATGTGTTCATGACAGGGCATGTGTCTCAAATAATGAAAATTGAGACTATGTTAATATAACAATTTACTAACATTGTAAACACCCCCCCATGAAATAAATATCCAAAAATGAATTTTAAAATACCCATAAACATAATTATATGAAAAATATAATACTTCCATGGTAATTTTACACACCACACATTCAAAATTTGATGTCATTAATGCATGTATCTCATAGAAATAAAATTTGAGATGAAATCCTCATTACTTGGGTCTTGAATCACATCATAATAATTCAAAACTAATTTAATATAAATATCAATTTATTAAATATAAATCCTATAACTATATTATTATATCTAATTCCATCAATTTTATGATTATGAAAATTATATTACTTTCTAGTTAACATTTCTATGTTAAAGTGTAACTTCGAGTAATATTAAATTTGTTCTTCACCTGTCTTTTAATTTTTTGTATCATTGATACTTTTATTTATATAATAATATTAATGATATAAATATCATTTACATTAAATATATTTTTTTAATAATCTATATAATATATATTATGAAAATGGGATACCCCATTCATGGAGACGGCATGCCGTACGTAACCATAAATGATTTTTATTTTTTACTATCATATTTACAGAGTGACCAAAAATGAATTATATGAATATATGTATATAATAACATCAATGAATCTATATTATGTTATATTTATAATATATTATTACAAAAAACAACCTTAATACATTTCATGTAGTGTGTGAACAAATCACATGGTTTTGAGGGGAGTTAGTCCACACATCATCAAACAAAAATTATCGTATTTACACGAGAAAGAAAAAAATAATGTTATGTAACATATAAAAATTAAATAATAATAATTTAATTATATATATCATATATAAAAATATTTTCCATCATAATATCCACCATGTGATATGGCAATGTAAAAATTAAGAATCATCAGTTCGTGAGGCAACATTTCACCATAAACATTAAAATAAAGTTTGTTACCCATTAGATGGAAGTGTGTATATGTGTTTTTAGAAAGACATTATAAAAAATTAATAGTTCATTTAGGATAATCTTTTTAAATTAATTCATATTATTATAAGAGATTATGTAGTGGATAATGGAAATAAAATAAATGAGCTTGTGGGAGGGTGTTAACTCTTAATTGGGTAACTCCATTTGGATTTCTCCAAAAGAATTCCTCCAAAGGATTAATACCCAATAAGAGAATTTAAGGATTAAAGGATTAATTTTGGAAAGTGTAATTGGATGATAATGGTTAAACATATCTATTTTATTAGGTGTGAGGAAGGGGGATAGATGGGGGCCTTGTATATGGGTGGGAAAAGTGTCACATGCTACATTAGAAAAAAAGAAATGTTTACCCCTGTATATATATAAGAGAAGTGTAACGAAACCCAAAAAATTAATAATTTAATGTTAGTGGAAAATATTGTCCATTAAATGGGTGTTGGACAAGTGGATTAAACATTGGAACCTTACGTTTATGTTTTATTCCCTTGTTAATATTAATTTCACCTTAATTTTTGTTATTTTTTTAAAACGGTTGGGGTTGAATCTTTATTTTATTATTAATGCAATGTTCACTTTTTTCTAGGTATAGAGACACCCATTACATAGCTCGATGGACAAAGGAAAAGCATCATGAATATAGGGCTTGTAATCCAATTTATTATCCCAAAGGACCTTTCGGTGAATTTTACAGCTACAATACCTAGGAGGCTATTATATGACATTCCCAACAGTGCCTATGCCTCTATAGTGTCACCACTACTATATTTTTTCTGCTGATATAGTAATGCTACAGTACCCTGCTACAATACTGCTATAGTACCCCCAGAAATGCTTCCCTGTGCGGATTCGATCAAAAGACTTTTGGATACAAATCATGAGCCATTACAATCACGGTACGTGCATGTTTCCATTTAATTATTGTAATTAATTTTAATTACATTAATCAGTTTTTTGGTCAAAAAAATTAAACATATTTGAAATTATAAATTATTTTGATTCAAATTATGGAATCCATTTTTCTAAATACATGTCCCATAAGTGGTAGAAAATAATTAAAATTTAATCCTGCTGATTGGAAAAAATTTCATGACCAGACCCATACTAGGGGTCGTGCCCCCAACAACCCCATGCCTGACTCCATAGTGTACGGGTTGGCGACTAGCACTAAAGGCAAAAAAATTATGGGAGGCCTTTTCCTAAGAAACTGTACATAAAAATGCATACAACTCAATGCAAATGTGTAAAGGAATAGAAAGAATAATAAAATTCTTCTATAAAATGGAATCAAAACATATATGCATCGACCTATAAATAGTACATGTATGAGATAAGTATATGTGAATGGGAAAGGAAGGAATAGTCACCCATATAGAAATGTGCCACCGCACAGCTACATGTGAAAATATAAAACTTCTAGGAGATTCCCACTCATAAATCCCACGATATGACCACCACATGCGGTCCAAGAACCCTATAACCCTATGCTTCATTGATATCATGATCATCAAGTCTATCATCTGCCCGGGCACACCAAATGAGGTCAATGCCCAAGTATAGATGAGTATAAGAATACCTAGTAGGATGCTCCAAATTCTTGAAGGGGAAGAAAGAGAGGTACTGAAGAGGGGAGCGGTAAGGGAGAACAAGGTACAACAAGAGTGAATAGAAAGAGTACTAGTCCCCCAAATAGTAGATATGATCGCTCAAGAAACCCAATGGAGAGAGTAAGTGGATCTCTATTCCCCACCTCAGCACAAGAAACAGATTATCTATAAATTCCATGTTAAAAACCATCTGTGATGCCCTACATCTTGTCGCATCTTCATAAGAGGAACATGTCAATGTGGCACAAATCACCATACATTCATACTACCCACATTTGAAATCACTGACTCTCCCGCAAGGTTTTAGGTCATGACACATGAACATGCCTTAGTGGGGAATGTTCCACTATTCCTTGTGGTTCCTTAGGTATATCTAACCATACCTCTCCACCCTGTTACACGGGGGATGGAATTTTCTGAACCATCAAGGACTAATCTTCCTAGCCCTCCGAGTGGGTCAACCCTATATCTCATTGAGGAATACACTCTGGTTCAGCCTGATATCTCTTTGGGTATAATAATCCAGTAAGATAGATACCTCCTAGAGGACTACACTATGGGACAAACTGTTATCTCCTCAGGGACTACGCATTTGGACAACCCAATATCTCAATTTGGACTACACTCTAAGTGAGTTGGGAATCCCCTCGGTGACAACTTTCTTGGTTATCCTGGTATATCCTTGGGGACTATGCTCTCGGTTGACTTTATATCTCCATGGGGACTACTATATTTGTCTTCCTGGTATCTCCTCATGGACTAAATTATAGGTCAGCTTAGAATATCATTGGGGACTACGCTACCCGACCCGGCTGTAGGGTAAACCCTAAATTGTGATGGTCTTCCCTGATGAATGGTTCTTCTCAGAAAGCACTAAATATCAGTGGTCAACCATATTGTATGCTACTTCTCAGAAATGAATGAGGAACACTGGTCATCCCTTATCGATGGATGTTATCGGAAAAATCATCGAGGGATTCTAATCATCCCTGATGGATGAAACCACTATGAAAAAGCATATATGAACTCTAATCATCCCACATGGATGAAACCTATCTGAAAAATCATTAAGGAACTATGATCATCCATGATCGATGAAACCTCTCAGAAAAAGAATCATGGAACTCTGATTTTCCATACTTTATGAAACATCGCAAAAAAAGCATCGAGGAACTATGATCATCCTCGATCGATGAAAAATCTTAGAAAAAATATTGATGAATACTGTTCATTCTTGATTTATGACACAACTCAGAAAAAACAACCATAAAATCTGATCAATCATACAAGATGACACCTCTCGATAAAATAATCAGGGAACATTGATCATCCTTACTGCAATATACCTCTCGAAAAAAAAGAATATAGGCACTATGATCATCCCTACTTGATGAAACCTATTAGAATAAGCATCAAGGAACCTTGATCATCCCCACTAGATGGTAGCACTAAGAGAAACATTGGGGATCTCTATTCACCCCCGCTGGATGGTATGTCTCAGAAAGGTATTGAGGAACTCTTATCATCACCGTTGGATGGTACATCTTGGAAAAGCCCGACTGTAGTCATAAGACGCATCCCCAATAGGTTTCACACTCTGAAAATCATTCATCATATCTCATAAACCACTATGGAGGGAACCATCACATTATACATAAAAAACACTAAGTATTGGATACTCAAAATCCGAAGTACGAGTCCACAATATAGAGATACGTGAGGATGAATATTTGTAAAGTGGTACATGGTGCGGGTTGGGACCACACATTGTGTGGCCCATCCTCTTCGCCTAGTCGTGTACCATTCCATAAAATTGTACTAAATAAAAAATTATGTACTCCTAGTCATGCCAATGTACTCCTAGAATAAAAGAACTATCTAAAAAAATTGCTGAAGAGCCCTCATTGCTCATTGTTATACCAAAGGGTGGAAACGTAGATTAACTTGAAGGCCTTGTCAAATGGCACAATATAAACAATCAAATCACACAATTGTGATACATGGGAAAATCACACAAGATCCACTATTCATTTGTCATAAATGGACATCCAATGGAAATGTCCAAAATCATTGCATTTCACTTGAATAGAGTCACAAGGTGCCCATTACATAGTCTTGAAGTGAACTATATAGATTGATCTATTGGGATCCTCTCAAAAAAAAACATGGGATAGACTATTCATTCTCCCAGAATGGATATTGAGTTAAAATGTCACATTCCATATTAATGTTTCTGAACCAGATTTTTGGGGTCTACACCTCAATGACTTTTTAAACACCTGAAATTAGTCCTAAATTGTCTGCCACAATGTCAGGTTTATGAACCCGTTGACATATCTTCAATCTGATGTCATATGAGAGAGTTCCGACTGATGCAATACTCTGTAACAATAATAATTATATTATTATTTGGATTTTTTTTATCTCACTCCCGGAACTCGAATTTAATATTCAACATTAGACTTGAATTGACCATCTTAATAAGAGAGTTACCTCGCTGATTATGACAAGTCAATTAGACATCACATTTACGAGGTAGGTCATATCAAATATTTAATAATAATATCTTATTGTTGTTATTTTATTGTTTTGGGTACCCGATCTAAATACCAAAAAATTCATCCAATAGTAGAATCATAATTTTAGTCTTGATGTTAGGGTTATATTGCTGTTGACTATTCAAAAAAACCAAGGTCCCCTAAAAAACATTATATAAAAATTAGTTTATTCCTAATGAAAATAATAACAGCATTATTATATTAGTTTTATTTTTATTTTACCCCTCATAATTTTCCAATGGAGTCTCGTTCTCAATCCAATGCTTTCCATGTTTATCACATAAGACCCAGGATATCATACTCCATTATCAAATATTTATCTTTTGTTAATCATTATATTTTAATTTATTCTCTCTTATATTCATACTTCTTCCATAAATTTTCTCATGCTCCAACCCCAATAGACCACTGAACAACATTCACAATGGCTCCTAAAATCTAGAACACAGCTTTCAGAAATCACACACATAGGTGTCTTTCATTACAGTGGGATGACAAGAATCATTTATGCTAGAGTTTTACCCTCACAAACTCACCATGGGCCTCCATGCTATGGTGTTGTATCATCTCATGTTTTTTCGCCACACCACAGGACTACTGCATCACCTGGCCCCCAGTCTGATAGTCGCCCTCTATCTATAACACCTACTCATGCCTCCTTGGTCCACCTCACACACTGCCCGTCCACCTCTGCCTCTTAGTCCACTTCACACCTCTGCATGGACCACCGTCCACCTTTGGTCTACCACATTCATGCTGATCTCCCCCAATCGTACACTATATCCTATGAAATACCACACATATCAACACTGATTCGTGGGTAGAGACTACGGATTTGAACACTTAAATGTTTCTACCATTTGTCATGACTCATCATGCCAAGATCAATTTATAGATTTATCGATCACTTGAAAAATTATTTTTGGATATTCAAAATAAATATTGATGATAACCCCGACTGTTGTTCCCGTAATCCTTGATTCATCACCACAATAAAGATGAATGAAGAATAATATTAATAATTAATAAATTGTAAAAAATAATTTATTCAAATTTCAGGGATCATTAATGGGTAAAAATTTATTAATAGAAAATAAATATGCACAATGATTAATCAGAGGCATTAAAACCCCAAATATGAGTTCAACCTGGTGATTGGATCAATCATTAGTTAAATACAAATTCATTGGGATTTGTTGCGCTCACCGCTTCTTGATCTGCTCGGAATCAATGATTTTTTTCATAAATGGGAAGAATATGAGAGGGAAGGAGTTTCAATTGTTTTCCAAACTGATTTATTAGGCCATTACCTCTAAATAATGAATTTCTAACCTCTGACCATGTAGAATGAAATTAATAAAATAATAAAATAAACATTTATTTAACTTTTTAATTAATCGTCCTCACTGGATCATAATCCATTCTCTAGATGCCAACAATGGTTATTCCATATTTTGGGTAAAACCTACATTATGATCTCACAGTGGTCACATATATCACTTACAAGTTCACATCCCTGTGTTATTCAGGTTTGAGCCATTAAATGAAAAAATTAATAATTTTATACATCCCTTAATCAAGCCGTCAATGAGTGAGGGGTCTGAACGTTCGACACTGACTCATTTAATGTCATACCTTGGGTAAAATCTGCGTTCTGTTCCAAATAGTGAACTCATAATTTTTATCCAATCAACCATTTTATATATATTTTGGTGTCTTTAGTTAATCACATGTGTGTCATATAAAGACACTTAGTATTTTCATAAAATTATTTCAAGCCATACCATGCCTCAGAATTACATGCCATCTCTACACTGTGTTCTTTAAATATTCTTATAAATATTTCAATATCTTATTAGGAAAAAAACATGTAACTAAATTATTCCATCCTTCATGATTTTCATCCTCGAAATGTAAAATTATGGAAACTACTCAGGATACCAAGCCTGCACTTAACTCTCCCACTCCCAGGGAAGCATGTACGTTTCCGTTTTTCAATTGAATGTGTGAAAAAGGGATGGTCCACCCATATAAGGATTATATACGTTTTTTACATGTGTGGGAACACACATGTATCTCCTTAGTTGTGATATATGTAAGACGTCATGTACCCACTCAAATTATTTGGGGTAAGGCCTGGCAGTATGCAACCTCACCATCTCCTTGCACACTCTCTAATGACCTGATTGATCTTAGGGGATAGTTTAATTACCATGATAAACCTCTAAATCCCATGTCACAACTAGAATCACCTTTTTCCACTTGAACTGGGTCTCATTATTCTCTCCTTCAGAATATCTATATGGTGAAACACTTAATGATATCTGGTCACACAATATTTCACAGTCGATGAATCACAGACGAGAATCTCTTACATAGTCTATAAGTGAAATAGTCAACAATATCGAATGATGAAAATTTTTACCCTCATATTCCACCCAGGCCAGCCACAAGGATGTTAACTGCTCTGAAACAACCCCCACATGGTGATTCTAGGACTTCCTACCCATCCTACTAAGGGAATCTTCTACACAACCAAACTTTGAGAGCAGATGTCAGAGGGAATTGTCAACCATACATCCATTATGTTTTCTGGGACCCATATGAAAACATGGATGAGACTGGTGAGGAGAAGATATCGTACGTTGAGAACATGTCATCTGGCATCTGCTAGCTGCTTCAGACGTCTACTATCTAATGCACTCACTACCACAATATTTTGATGGAATTAATCTATTGACAAAATCTCTATTACCAATACCTCTCTAGCACCCCAAAAATGTTGGGGATGCATGAGGGTGCAATGATATAGTTAATCTCATTGTGGAGTCTCATCTCAGACATCCATGTTTAGAAGTAAACACTACAGATCCGGCCAAGAGAGTAGTGCACAATGTCTATAAACCAAGAAGCATGCTCAGTCATCATCATACCTCCCCAATATAACAATACAATCTACAGAAATTGAACAGAGAATATACTATAGTGGTAGAACTCCCCACAATACAACTTCTGAATTTCATCCCATGTTAGTACCAACTCATTGTGTATCTATGTAACCAAGTCCCACCAACGTGCAGAGGTTTCGATAAAAAAGGTCAGCTTCCCCAAACACCTCTTGATCTGTCATTGTCTGTACAATTCATAAGAGGAAGAACACCGACTCTAACTATATATTTGATTTCTGGGGGTCTAGTTCATCGCAGAACCTCAGTGGTCTCTTGTGATGGAACTCACGATGTGTGCACAAAATGTGCACGTCCTCAACCCTCTTTGTTAGAGTTATATGCAGCTAAATAGATAGGGTTGATGCTACCTGTCCACATATATAAAGGTGAAAACATGATTGATCCTAAACTATGGCCTCATCTCTCACATGACCATCATCATAATCCATAGTCAGTATCATCGATGGTTGTCTTCAAGGAGACATCCGAAATGTTATCAGTGAGTACCACAGTCGGATTAGCATATATATATATACATCAAAGGGAGTGGTGAGTATAGTCAAAAAGGACCATCAAAGAATCGATCATATAGGTTGCACGTACCATTGTTACCTACAAAAAGTGTCTTAGGGTGCCAGGTCGAGAATAGGGTAATCAGGGTCTTAGTGAATGGATATATTGGTTGGACGTACCATCACGAGACTCTATTGACTGAGTGCTTCTCTCGAAAAACTTTGACCATGTTTCCCTAAACCCAAGAAAGAACAATTTTGAGAACATCCCAATCAATTTCCCAAGGGTTAACCACCTTTAATAACACTTTTTCATGACCTGAACCATAATAGGGTTCAGGCCGCAACAACCCTATGCTCTCTTCTATTGGATAGGTGATGGCGAATTGGACTGATGGAAAAACAAACATGGACATGCCATTGCCCATGAAATTGAACACACCGATGTTTCCAACTCAATGAAAATGTGATGATGAAATGAATGAAAGATAAAAAATTTCTACAAAAGGGAATCCAAGCATATATACATCAAAATCTAAAAATTACAAGTACAATAAAAGAATATATAAAATCAAAATGCCAAAATACACACGTAACTAGAATTGTGCCACAACCCCAAAACATGTGAATAAGAAAAATTGTTGGGAGAGTCCCACTAATGAATCACAATCTTCGACCACTACATGTGGTCTAGGAACCCTATAACCCTATCAACATTTTATATCATAATCAACATATCTGTCATCTGTTAGGGAACACCAAATACGAGTAAAGACTAGGTAGTGGTGCGTATAAGAATACTCAGTATGATTCCCCAATGTCTATAGGGAGAATCAAGAGAGGTACTAAGGAGGGGAATAGATAGAGAGAACAAGGTAAAATATGAGTGAACATAATGAGTACCCTCCACCAAATAGTATATATTCTCACTACATGAATTTCAAACCAAAGCGTAAGGGGATCTCCATTCCACACATCATCCCATGAAAGTAAGTATCCATTATTTCCCAAATAAAAAATTTATTTTATGTTCAACCTCTCTTTGACTCTACAGAGGAAGAAGAAGTCAAAGAGGAACAAATCCTCGTACATATTTATTATTTTATATGGTCAGAACTGACTCGCCAGCATGATTTTAGGTCACATCACAAGACAGTGTCTTGGTGGGGAAAGTGCACCTATTCCTTGTATGTACTTAGGTATGTCATTCAATACCTCACCACAATGTAACACGGTTGAGGGTCTTCTCTAATACATCATGGACTATGCTTCCCAGCCCGCCAGTAGGGTTAGCCGGGTATCTCTATCGGGAAAAAATCTAGGCCAGCCCAATATCTCATTGGGGACTATGCTCTAGGTCAGCTTGATAACTTCTCGGTTACTACACTCTGGGTCACACCGGTATCTCCTCAGGTACTATGCTCTAAGTCATCCTCATATCTTTTCGGGGACTACACTCTAGTTTATCGTGGTATCTTCGTGGGTAAAACTCTTTGGGACAGCCTGATATCTCATTGGAGACTATGATCTGGATCGTCCTGATATTTCCTCGAAGACTAATCTCTGGGTCAACTCGATATCTCCTCAGGGACTACACTACGGGTCAGCCCGGTATCACCTTAGGGACTATGCTACCCGACATAGAGACAGAGTCATCTTAAGACTTCACTACTCATCACTAATTTATTCTACCTCTCTCAAAGTACTATGGATCATCAGTAATCAATGCTAGATGGTACATATTAGAAAACACTGAGGAACACAGATCATCCCTACTAGATGGTACCACTCGGAGAATTCATTGGGGGACTCTGATCATCCTTGATGGATGGAACCTCTGAGAAAAAACATTGATGAAAATTGATCATGCCTCGCCGATTACACCTCTTAGAAAAAGAATCAAGGAACTATTATCATCCCGACTCGATGAAACCTCTCAGAAAAAACATCGAGGAACTCTAATCATCCCTATTGGATGAAACCTCTCGGGAAAACCATCGAGGAACACTTATCATCCATGCTTGATGACACCTTGTAGCAAATTATCGAAGTGCTTTGATAATCCATGCTCGATGTAACCACTTGGAAAATGTGTTGATAATATCTCACCATTGTTACTGGATAGAACCTCTCAAAAAAATCATCGTGGATCTCCGATCCTCTGTACTAGATGACACCTCTCGAAAAAAGCAACAACGAACTCTGATTATCCTTGGTCAATAACACCTCTCTAAAAAAATGTCCAAGAACTATGATCATCCCCACTGGATGGTACCCCTCAGAAAATCATTGAAGAACTACGATCATCCCCGTTTAATGGTAATTCTAGGAAAGGAATCGCGGAAAATTGATCATCCACGCAGGATGGTACCTCTCAGCGATGCACCACTATAGTCATCAGGAGTCACCCCGTATAGGCATTAGTGTAAGAACATCTTGAATTATATCCTAAAAGACACTATGGTTGGAACCATCACATTATTCTAAAAAACCCCCACGATTTTCTACTGATATTCCAATGTCTAAATCCAATAGGTGGAGACCTGAGAGGATGAAGATTTTTAATGTGGTACACTGTGCGGGTGGCAAAAACACATTATGTGGCCACACCTATTTTTCTGGACGTGTTTTCTTTCCATTCATGATTACTAAAATACAAATCAACCACTACTTTCCGTGCTACTATACTCCTAGGGTACATAAAATTTCTAGAATGTAGTTTGACGACCACACATTGCTCGTTGTTAAACTAATGGGAGATAACATACTTTAAATAGATGGCATCCTCAAATGGCTTCGGATAATCTAATGGATCACATCATTGCCATCCTTTTGAAAAAACCAACATGGTTGATTATTCATTCACCCTGAACAGAAATCTGATGAAAAGTTGTATATCACTGCATTCCACCTGAATGGTGTCTCGCGGGTTCCATGAAATGGCCCTGAAAAAAAATTATATGGATTTCACCAGTGTGATTCTCTCAGAAAAACACATGGGATCAACTAATCATTCCCCCATAGTGGATACATGGTGATAATGTCACATTACACCGTAATGCAAGTGAACCGAATCTGTGTTGTCTGCACCTCAAATTTTATTTAAACACCTGAAATTAGTCTTGAAGAGTCCGCCTCATGCTTAGGGTATCGATACCGATGACAGCACGCCAATCCAATGTTGTATGGGATATATACGACCAATGAAATATTCCACATCAATAATAATATTAATATTATTGGGTGTTTCATTGACCTGAGCCACTAACTTGAAGTTAATATTCAACCATAGACTTGAATCGACCATCATAAAGATATAGTTACATCACTACTAAAGGAAATTAAATCATAAATCACTCATATGAGGTAGGAAAGATCAATTAATTAATAATAAAAATATATTATTATTATGTCAGTGTTTTCGGTACCAAATCCACAAACCCCAAAATGTCTCCCATTATTGGACTCTAACTTTCTGTCTTGATGTCAGGGTCCCACTACAACTGACGGTTTGTATAACCATGGTTGAATGAAGAAGTTATAGTTATTGATGTTTTTTCCCAATGAAAATAAAAAATATATATTGTTATTATTAAATCCATCTATATTTTCCAAGGGAGTCTCGTGCTCAATCAATTTCTTTCCATGTTCAGGGAAAATGCCCCAATAATTCATTCTCCTTTATCATTTAATTACCTTTTTCATCATTATATTTTAATTTCCTCTATCCTATATTCCATCTTCTTCACCAAATTTTCTCACTCTCCAACCCCAATGGACCACTAAACAACATGCACAGTGGATCCTAAAATCATGCACACAGCTTCTGGAAATAATGCACACGGGTGTCATTAATGGCAGTTGGCCGACAGAATCATCGAGGATGTACCGCTGCCATTGCAGACACACCATGGGACACCTTGCTCAGGAGTCGTCACCTCGACTATCGATCTTCCATGCCTAATTCTAGCCCCACCAACTGGCACCCAGTCTACATGATGCCTTTCACTGGCCACACTTACTCACGCCATGTTGGACCTCCCCACACAATGTCAGACCGCTACCACCGCCTAGGTCACTGGACATCTCTACACGGACCGCTGGCCACCTTCAGTCATCAACCTTCATTCTTCTCTCTATTGACCATACACTATCTCATGTGAAACACCACGCATATTAATTTAGATCCACAGTCAGAGACTATCGATTTTAACACAGATATGTTTCAACCATTAATCGCACCACATCAATCCTAGACTGATTTATCGATTTTTCAATCAAATGACAGTTGATTTTCATATATTCAAAATCAAATATTGATGATTAACTCATATAATATTAGTGTAATATTTTATACGTCACCACAATAAGGATGAACAAAGATGAATATCAATAATTAATAAATAAAAAAATAGTTTATTCCAATGTTTTGGCTTGAAAAACTGCGCAGATTGATGAATAAGAAATCAATATGATCAATGTTTAATTAGAGGAATAAAAACACCAAAGACGAGTCTTACATGGTGATTGGATCAGTCATTGGTGAAGAACTCATTCATCAGGACCAGTTGTGATCGCTGCTTCTTGATCCGTCTAGAATCGTTTGTTCATTGTAGTCAACGAGAGGGAGAGGAGGGGAGAGCATATGGGTTTCCATTATAAGCGAAACTGAATTATGAGGTTAACCCCTATAAACAAAGAACTTATAACCTATCTCTAGGGTAACAGATATTAATCAAATATTTAAACAAACAATTATTTAATTATTTAATCAATGGTCCATACTAGTATATAATCCAACCAACTGATGCAAACAATGGTTATACCCTCTAATGGGTAAAACATATGTTCTGAACTCAATAGTGGTATCTGATTTATCATTTGAGCCCCTGTCCCTATGTCACATAGGAATGTAGCCATTAAATAAATATATCAATAATTTAATTCATCCATTTAACATAATTTAAACGAGCGAGGGGTTAGAATATCCCACACCGACAGATTTTATGTTTCGCCTAGTGTAAACATTGTGTTTCAAGCCCTACTCTGGCCTCAAATTTCTAATCCAATAAATTGTTTCCGAGATATCATGGTTTCTTTATTTAATCACATGTTTTTAATATAAAAACACAGAGTAATTAAATAAAATTAATTCTTCACACACCGGGCCTTATAATTTCATGTCGTCTAAGCACCCAGTTATGGAAATATTTCCAAGTCTTATTATGAAAAAATTGAGCCTCCAAATGACACTCCAAGGTTCTCATGTAAAAATCATCAAATGAATGATTTGTTTTTATATCTGACTTCTATGTCAAATTATCTCAAATGAACTATAATGGATTAATTTATTTATATTTTATCTAATTATAATTTAAAATGAAAATTTTAAAATAATGTATCTATAAGAATTTTCTAGACAATAAATTAGTTTAAAAATAAATTCAGTAATTTAAATTATATTTCATTAAATGGATCCTTATAACAGAAAAAATATACCAACATATATTTGATTTTTTATATTAAATATGATTTTTTTTACATATTAAATTTTTAAAGGGGGATTTTTTTTCATTTATAATGGGTTCTCTATTAATTGGTGGTAATACTACATTTATCAAAATATAGGTTTTTTAGTGTAAGTTGTTTTTCTATTATGTTTATCATATTTATAGGATGAATATAAAAAATATTTTAATTAATATATAAAATTTGTATTACATTATTATCACCCATCAATTGGTGTTATTTCAATTTATTAAGACATAACATCAATATGGAACGTAGATATGAAAATATATGTTTTTTACTCAATTGGTTCATACATTTTCATTTCTAATTAATTAGTAACCTATGAAAACATCATGTATTTCTGTAAAAAATATATTTTCAAAATATATTTTATAATATTAGTAACCAATAAATTATGCAGTAGCTTATATCTTATAATTATATATTGTTTTTTTATGTCAATAATGATTATTTATGACTTTTTTATTCCATTATATTTTGAAAATCACGAACAGACTATCTTATGGTAAATTTTACTTTCCCTAAAAATTATCTTAATAAGGAAAATTTTCCTTCCCGAAGGAAAATTTTATCTTTAACTATGTTTTAATTATTCATTTTATAATATATTTTATTCTATGATAATTTTTATCTAATGTCTATAAATCAGTTTCATTTATAAAACATCATAATCCTATAAATCCTTAGATATATAATATTCTATTTTTATAAATTGAATTCTCTGAAACTATGACTCCGAATTCCTCAAAATTTATATTTCAAATTCCTCAAAATTCCAGCTCCGATTTCCTCAGAATTCAGCTTCTGAATTCCATTGAATTCTGGTTTTGAATTACTTGTAATTCAGACTCTGAATTCCATATAATTCTGATTCGGAATTCCTTGGAATTCAGACTCCGAAATCTATTGAATTTTGACTCATAGTTATTTAGAATTTAGAATCGGAAATCCTTGAAAAATAGAATTTGAATATTTATGATTTATAATATCCAAGTTTTATTTAAACAGACTCTGATCATTATTTTACTTAGACTCCAGAAAATTAGATTTGGTTATAAAAACATATTTTAATTACACTTTTTTAGTTATGAAATGATGTCATGCAATTCGTTTCTAATTAAATATTGTTTGAATAACATGTGTGCATGTACCTATAAGATACCAAGAAAAATATAACCATTGTAAGAGGGAGAAGACCATTGAATCAATTTCTATAAATAAGAGTTCATTTGATTGAGCTCATTGCTAATCACAACTGAGATAACATTGATCACTCTAGAGATTACATGATGTTGAATTTATTTCTATAGAGAGAGAGAAATATTCTCTTGCTTTGTGATTACTGAACATATTGTTAATCTTGCTTCATGCGACTCTGATTGTTGATGAGTACAATTTAAGGCTTCTGGGGATAGGAAGATAGTGGAGCTGACTACTTTGAAGTTTGATGGCTTGTAGGGATAGCATGTCTGATTCTGATATTCCTATGGAGTTCTTACCCTGGTGTGGGTAAGATAGAATTTCTTAGATGTATATATCAAGGGACCATTATCCAATGTTGATGGATACCGTACTCTTTTGGTTAAAATGTTTTTTACTTGTAATTGTTCTTGTTTCATGTTTATATTCCACTATATTTTGATAAAAAATGAATGTATAACCTTCTTATACATTCTTGATCTTTTATGTTCTCTGATTAATAAGATTATATATGTTTTAAGGTAGAATAATTTCCTTGTAAACATTTATTAAGATTCATTTTCGGAAACATATTTCTGGAACTGAGCATGTTTGTAGAACTAAGAGGTCTTTTGAATTTACATTATTTATCTTTGTTAAAAATAGTTTATCATTATGGTTAAAAATTAATGTTTTTAAAATTACAATTCACCCCCTCTTGTAATTGATCATCTACATTAATATTTATATAGTACTTATTGTTCGGTTAAAATCAGTCATACATATTACATATTCCATGATGAACATTTCATTATTTCATGTCATTTAAGAACTCCTCTGTGTTTCGTTTAAATAAATATAATTTTTCTTCTTAGAGAACATGCCATGTTTGTTATGTGTTAAACGAATGCTTTTTAAAGTGTTTTAATATAAAATTATATTTTTTGTGTCACCTTAAATACATAATATACAAAATATTAAATTAATGTGACCAAACTAATTCACAAAATTTCAGTGTGTTACAATCATGAAGCATGGTAATAGTTTCATCATCCCTTTTATATCAATATTTTCAAATGTGTCATATTTATTAATTATATTTTCTTTTATAAATATTAATATAATATTCTCATAATGAGTGAAGTAAATTTCGTCAAAGAAACTATTGTCTGTACATATATACAAGCGACAATTAACTTTTTTGTATAGATTTCAAGAAGAATGTTAAAAAATAAATAACAATAATAGTAATATCATTATCTCATAAATAAAAAATCAATTCATTAAATATGTTCTTATTAATAAATATGTAATTAGTAAATTCAAAACCAATCACATCACATCATTGAGGTGGTTGTCCACGTATACGCACAAGCATTACTATAATTTTAATAATGATTGGAAAGAAATTAAAAATTGTTACACAAATAAAATTAAAATAAATAATATTTTTAATATATTTATTTCACCATTTATACATAGTTATTGAATAAAATTTATCTGTTTAAGTAGAGTTCTTAATTAAAAGGATCTGCAATATCTCAGGTATTTATTGAATAATACATTTTCACAATTATTAATATTTATGAATAAATTTTTTTATTACATTATAGGTATTCATTACTCAATCGCATACATGACATGAAACAACAGGTTTCTCTAAAATCATATCTTTCACACAACAATGATTTATACTGAAAAATAGTACAATAATATTATTAATATTTTAATTAGTAGTTATCACCTACCCATTTTATTTTTGGAATTGAAGAGAAATAACTACAATATTATTACACGTGTTTTTTTAATTTTTTTTAAATTTGTAAAAATAAATTTAGAGGTTTAAAATGAGAGTGAATCCAATTTTTTTGCATAAAATATTGTAATATTTTTTAAAGAACATTATACCGCCTTTTTATAGAGTCCCCTTTCTAAATATTTTTTTTACTTTATTTAGTTCTATTTGAAAATATAAACATATCCTATAAAATAAGAATATAAAAGTTTATATTGGATAATATTTTGGTATTTTTCTGGAAACATCAATATTTTGATGATTAATAAGAAATTATGCATTTTAATTCATAACATCATTTTCATAAAATTTATTTATATAGTTATATGTTCCATTTAAATTTTTTTTTGAAGTGAAAATAGATTATGTTTTCAAAATTTAATCCAATTTTGGTTATTTTGATTAATTTTACAAATCAAATTGGACCTAAAAACATGTCAATCATATTTTATTTTTCACTTCTTAAAAGATCGCTTTTTCGTTTTGACTACATGAATTAATTCTAAAATAATTTCTAAAATTTCAGGGTTTTTAATTTTCAAAAATCTTTATCTAATTTGGAATCAAATGGTCCATATTCTGTAAATAGGTACTTTTATTTTTTGAAATTATGAATATCAACTTCAATTATTTATTTTAATTACCATGGTTAATGGGTAAATAAAGTAAATAATAGTAATAAAAAATATTATAATAATATAAATAGACCCTAAATTGTCAGATAATTATATTGGATGAGATATTTCCAACCATGAGCATCTTGATGAAGAACATTTGGCATTTGGGATCCCCTTGGGTGTAGAAATGACAATTTTATAATATTTAACTAAATGAAATTGGAAATATAACATAAACATGTATCATATACAAAAGGAATTTTATTAAAGCGTTATATAACTGATATATATGACTATAAATATAAATTATAAATTTAATAATATTTCATACATCATTCTATTTTATTTATAATTTTGGGACCCTAAAAATTAATATAATTATGACATAATGATGATGGAATGATATCATTATTAATGAATGATTCAAATAAATGAATTTATAAATTTTAATATAAATTAATTTTGATCATTTTTATTCCATACAAGAATTTTATGGATGAAAATGACATATTAGGGATGTTTTAATTAATTTGGTTCAAAGCAATCAAGATATAATGACGTTAACAAACATCAATTACTAAATAGTGTCAAAAAGGCCTTAAATGAGTTATTTTAATAAATACTACATTTATAAATGATTTAATAGTTATAAAACTAAAAAATAGGAAATATTACATATATAGTGTTAAATATGTCATGAGTTATTAACATGTGTTTCTATTGGAATTTTATAATATCAATAGTAACCATATACGATATAAATACAATAAAACATGGTAAGGGTTAATGTTTTTATCTAATGTTTAAATGTAAATGATATGGTAAATTTGGCGACCTATACCTTTCTGAAACCAGTTGTTTGAGATTATTTAGACCCATACATGTCTTCTACATGACATTTTTTACATTGGATGTATTATAATTTAAAAAAATTATAATAAAATATTATTTCCTGACTTTCGTAAACTGCCCCTCCTCCAACTTATAAAAGGACACCACCTCTAACCACTTAATCACAACTCTCAAGCCCCATGTAAAATCCATATTATGATAAAATATGATCCCAACACCCATAAAATCCTTATAGAATCCATACCACATGGTGATGGAAATTCAAGAATTCATTTTGGCATAAATCAAAATATTTTACCCAATTTAGATGTGTCATCTTCTCTCATGTTCAAATCCTTTATTTTTATTCTCCACTCCCTATAATCTTTTCTTTCATAGATTACATAAAAAATTAGTATCCCAAATATACTATTATTTTTTAAATACATGTATTATATGTATACATACACACACCTCGATCTAATGTATACGAACATATTGTTTCTCAATTGGGTTAAATACTGCCTCATGAAAAGATGACTGTCCAATTTTTAACTACCACCTATCATGGTGTCCATAATGATGGGACAATATTTATATATGTCCTAAAATATATTTATGTTTTCTCTACGTGTGTACAGTTTTTATTTAGTACATTCATTTATGAATTCCATGTTCTGTAAATATGATAATTTCATTTGATGAAGTGTGGACTACTGCCCTTTAAAAGCGATGTGACTCATTCAAGCTATACATGGAATTTATAAAGGATTAATTTTTAATAAAATTTGGAATAATTGAAATAAATATAATACTCGTATTATAATATACTCTTATATCATTTTATTGTCATTCTATTGATAAGAAAATGAAATGAAAGTAGAATCCATGCATATATATGACCTATTATCTCCATGAATGGTGCCTTTCATTTTTTATATCAAAATATTATGGATACTATAAATAAATATATAATATATATAAATGTTTTTCAATCATCAATAATATTATTCAGATGAAGTAATTTTGACTACATGGAAAATTTCCCTGAAAACATGTTTATTTTCGACACAAGTACCGAATATCGACAAAACATCCGATATGAACATAAATAATTATATAATTATTATAACATGGTAATAAGTGGTATTAGAGTAATAATAAACATAAAAAAGGTTCTCAAGAAATTATAAATTAACCTATGTTTATTATACAAAATCATAACAATTTTACGTGACGAGTCAGACTCAATGTAAGGGACTTCATCTCAATCTCCTTTCATTGAGAAATTTCATTACATTATGGACCTTTATTCTTTTCTAAGGTATATATTCATACATTATGTTATTTAATTTAAATATTTTATCTATAATAATTTTATATATTAAATCATGGAGATAAATATTTAAATGATCCAAGTGGTATGAGGCACCATGAACATTTAATGATTTAATTATAAAATCATTTTATTCATTATATTAAATAATATATTTATTTATATTGGTATAAAAAATAGATATGAAATTTTATGTCAGTGTTGAATTTAAATAGATTTTTTAAAAATGAATCATTTTATATTAATACTTTTTCATTCATTACAAAACAATAAAAAGAATTTATTTTTACATATATTGGGACAACATGTTGTCCGTCATCGTAACCATTATTTGATATTTGGATTCCACTATAATAAATACTATAATTTAAAATGAATATAAATCACATATTCATTTATTTGTGTAAATTGATTTTCATAATGTGTTCTTAAATGAAATTTGTATTTTTATTCAGAAATGTTTTTCCTATGGGACCAAAAGATGATTTTAATAAAGTTGTTTTGTAATGAATGTGTATTTTTCATGAAATTGTATATTTAAATTATATGATACGGTTGTGCCCAATATAGCATATAAGAAGGTTTGATCGCCATTATAACTCATGAGTGAGCCTCAAATATCTTATATAAAGTTTTGATAACCATTATGGATCATCGGATAGACAGATATAACTTATAAAAGGGTGATACTCATTATCAATCTCTAATTTGGATGTCATGCATATTGTTATTAAAATAAGAAGATATTGAAAAGGGATTTAGGTATATGATTCTCTAAGCCATCAAAAGGATTTTTAATTTCATTCTATTGTTTTAGTACTTTTCATTGAGATTAATGTATGAATGTTATTCACACTCTAATAAAATTGATTGGCTTGTCAGGTTTTAACTAGACTAATGGTTTCTCTTTATTTTTATGTCCCTTATTATGAATTTTTTTATCATCACATATTTTTTAATGTTTTCAAATGATTAATGGGATAATAGATTCAGTGATGAAACGATTGAGAAGTTATGGAGATTAAACATGAAATAAAGCCACATTTGTTTTTGAAAGAGTTTATATATTGGGAGAAATAGATACTTTGGGATGTTTTCACATTGTATTTCTATTTTTGAATAGTTATTGACTAATACTATAAATCTCTAAACATCATAAGATCCTAAATGTGAATTCTTTACTTAACTCAAGATTATGTAACCGTTATGTCTCGGTCCTTATATGATCAGTAAAAACATGTACATCTTCTTTGGGTATCCTACTTTGAAATTCTCCTTCTGGATTCTTGTATCAATATTTTTTTAAGTTAGACACATCAGATTGATCACTAATTTTGTAGTGAGCATATTTTATTAGATAATTTTTGAGACAATTTGATCATATAGTCTGTTTAATTGAGGATTTGTTGTCCCAATTTGTATGTAGGGGAGTGGAACACTAAAATATATGTTAAAAATTGAAATAAAAATATTAATGTTAAAGTTGAAAAAATCCAAATTTCAAATATAGGGAAAAAATTAGTTAAAATTAAATTAAACAATATGATTTAAAAAGGTTTTTATATTATTTTAACCCTTCTCCCTATAGTTTACGCAATCAATAAAAATTTATCATTTACCTTTGTAATGAATTTCAAACTCATTTACAATTATTAATAACCAAAAATGAAATTAAACCCATTAATAAAAATGGTTATTATGAACCTCAAAAGATAAACTCGTTTATATTATTCATTTTTTAAAAGTGGAATAATTTCATTATAATTTCTGTGGACAAAAAGTGATGAAACCATTTTACATTAATGTTTTTTAAACATTATACTGATTTTCTATAAACTCATTTCAAAGGAAAAATTATAAGACAAATTTGGAAATATTTTTATTATTATATTATATATAAATTAATTTAATATCATTTTTTAAATAAAAAATATAACTTATTAATATGAAGACACATTTCATTCATAAAAACAAGTTTTAGAAAAACATTAAATTTTTTACATTCAAATGATTTTATTCTCCATTAAAAAATATTATGACTTATATTTCTATTATATAACTGTTAAATATATAATTTTCTAAATATATTTTATTTATATTCACAACCACCAATCCAATCCCTTGATGATAGTTTTCCTATTTAATAATTTTATTTCAAACATAATATATTGACAAATAATAATATTCGTTGCTTGTAACAAAGCAATCAAAAAATATAAATAAATTAAAATAAATAAATATAAATAAATATATGTTTTTTATAGAAATCACAATTAGGATCCAAAATTAGTTAGCTTCTCCATCTAAGAGAAAATTGTCTAGAAACCCAATTTCATGATCTGATCATTAAGTAATTGAAAATATATTTTCTATGTTGTTCATAAACTACTCATTGTTTATTGTATTGAGAGATTGAAAAAATGAGTGTGGGTGTTTCTAAAAAAGGGAATTTATTTTTGGAATCACCATCCTTAATGTGTTTTGGAGAAGAACCATATAAAGGTATTTTTCTTCTAAATTCATAGAGAATGTACATTAACATTAATAAACCATCTATCATCATGCTATACTACTCATGTACAAAACCACTATATTGTCATTCAGAAGAATTGTTAACTCATTCAGTTACAGTTCTATCCCTTTACTAATATAAAATTTCTTTATCATTATAAATAAAGAATAATTTGTTTTGAATGTAAGAAGATAAAAGTATAATACTTCTAAAAAGCATAATCTTATTTTGTTTCACCTAATGACACAAATATTTAATCTTATAAAACATATTGGGAAAACATGGAATTTTATTTTTTTAGTTATATTATATCTATTAATATAATCCAGAGAAATAACTTATCCCCTATTTGATACAAACTAACATGAACCATACTAAATTGAGAAATATTTTACATAATTTTCTTAAATTAAAAAATATATTTTACAACAATCATAAAAACCCAAAATAAAACGTAAAAGTTTCATTTTATATTATATATTTTAAAATATTATTTAATTGTAATGTACTATGTTTTATTAAATAATATATTTTATTTTTGGATAAAATTTTTAGAGATTAATATTAATTAATTTATTTGTTAAGGAAAAATATTTGTCTTAATAATAATTGAATTAATATATATATATATATATATAACTATTGTTTGTCATATAATATATTTTTGACTATAAATAATATATTTTAGAAAAAAAAATTAGAATTAAAATTAACCATGAATCAATTAGTTAACATATCAATTTTACATTTTTTTTATTGTTATGGATTTTGAATTATTCAACAAATTTTAATTAATATTTCTGTATGTGTTTTTGGAGACTAATTAATAGCAATAAAATTATAACAATAATAGTTTATTTTAATAAAAATTTGTATATTAGTAATATCAATTCATATTTAATTTAAATCTAAATAAAATTATCATTATTTGTCAATTTAAATATTTTTTCATGTAATATTATAAATTCAAATTAAATATAGTTTCATTCCTATAAAGTGTTATTTTAAAAATTTAAAATTTGTTATTTCAATGAAAATATCACAATCTTTTTGACCTAATTGATTTGTCTTATTTTCGGAATTAAAAATATATACCTATGTTTATATGAAACAAAATTTCAACTAACTTTAATCATATTGATTTTCTAATAAAATGTTGTTTAATTAATTATAAAACGATTATAATGAATTAATTATATTACCATAGATATAATTTTTTTAGTCGTCTAACATAAGAATAAGATAATATTTGACATGTATTTTTAATTACTCCTTACATTTTTAATTTTATAAATTTTAAAAATTCCCATAATAAAATATATGTTATTAAACATATAATTATATAATATATAAGATTAGGAAAATTATTATTTTGATAATATGATAATAATAATATTTTTTATTTTTACATTAGAAATTAAAAATTTATATATTTATATATTCATTTCAAAATATGTATATAAATATATATGTATATATAAAATAATAATGATATTTAGTAATTCTATATAAAACATAATGAAATATAAAAGGGGATATAGGGTTTATCTGTAGATGAAATTGGGTGAATTCAATGGGACCCAATTTCATCATCATCTTTAAGAAAATTACGACATGCAACTCTAAATGTTCCCTACACTTGCGGTACCTCAATCCCATTGGAGGTTATCATGTTTCATTATTCACATGGATATTCCCCCATTAAGGTCCCATCACTTGTGGATTTTTTCATGTGCGTGAAGCCAACATTCCTGGAGGTCAGTTTACTAGCAACTATTTATTGTCCCAAGATGTCTTCACCCTACATCTTTCATGTTTCTTTTGGAATGAATCACCCATAAATCTTTTTGACACGAATGTGAGTCGGGTTTCAGCTTTCCAGATAAACCTCACTAAATTTTTGTGTTTTTAAATTTTCATCTATTGGGTTTAATGTTCCATGTATACAAGTTCTCCTCTCATTATGTTCATAGTTTCTCATAATAAATGATACAATGTTGGTAAGGAATCATCTATTCACACTAATATTTTTTTTCATATGTTATCATTTTTGGGTAGTTAGTTATCTAGGTATAAATGTAATGTTCTTTTGAAATAGGAATGGTGGGGGAAGATACATTAGTAAAAATTTCCATGGTGAATAGAATATATTTATATATTTTTTGATCTGAGACCGAGGAACATCCAATTACATTGATGCATCATGTAAGAGTATTTTTCGTTTTACAATGTGTTTATAAAAATTAGTTTGTTATGTTTATTAAATTTTCAGAAATTTATTATCAGTATTATTTTATCCTCCTTCCAATGTAATTCAATTCCATATTTCCATGTGTTGGTGTCATCTTCATGGTAATGGATTTTTTTTGTGAAATATTTTAAAATGATTTATGTAATTTAGGTACTTTTGTCCAGTTTGGTTTAGTTGAATATGTTATTTATAACATGATTAGTGACATCATTTTTTAAGTACAGTAATATAATTAATAATTTTTCATGAATTAAAATTAATCCAAAAATTTCCATCATATAAGATTTATTTTCAAATCAATTTCAGTGTAATGATGTGCTTATTTTGTGGAAAATCACCTCAAATAGTCCAAGTTGTTTATGAGTTTTTTTGATATTTCATGTCAATTTGTTTTTAGTCAATTAATATATAGATAATTTTTTATTATTTCATTGTGTTGGGACGAGGAATTATTTTTAACAAAAAAATTAATATTTTAAAAAAATTATGAATTTTAGTTTTTCAAATGATATTTTGATGATAGTGAGGGGATTATTTTTTATGTTATGTTCTGACATTATGATTCAGGTAAGAAATACCTCAAATATTTAAATTACCCTAAATTATAGTTATTTTATTTCATAAAAGTATGTTTAATAAATATAAATCAACAGTTTCACTCTTATAAATACGAGTGATGTTATTATATTTTTTATGGTATTATCTTGATATTGTTGTTCAAATATATATATATATATATATAATGAATTGTTTAAAACCAGACCTTCCCATGGATCTTTATTTAATAAAATGAATTTTATTCAAATTTTAGTTATGCCCATATGAGTACAAGAGATTTTATCTAACTATAAATTTAGTGTTTTCATTAAAAATAAGATGATGAATAAAAATTAATATATATATATATCATTTCATACGAAGTAGTTTTATTTAATACGTGAATATATATATATATTACCATAGATATTTATATCAATAAGAATATATGTGTTTATGTAATTTTTTTAATAGAATTATTATTTTTAATCGATATATATAAATTTGTGGGAAATAATGTTTTATAAAAATTATATAAATTATATAAATAAATGAATATATATTTACATTTTATGAAAACCCATTAAATACATGTATGTGAAAATATAATTGTGTATTTTAATGTGAAACTAATTTTTTCCTAAAACTTATATAATCATGGAGGTTCTTTTTATGAAATTATTTTTAAAGATCATGGATTAAAAAAACATTCATTGTCCAAAGAATGAAAAATTTATGTTATAATTTTTTTACTTCCAATGATTCTCAATTGGTATTATGTGAATGAATGAATAGTATAGGGAGTGAACCTAAAACCCATAGTGGAAATTTTTCCAATAATATGAAGGCTATACCCTTATATCACTCTAGTGCATTGTGTAATTTGTTAGTCTCATGAGATTTCTTGTTTGATGCACGATTTGTTTATCCAAATCACATTATTGTGTGTAAGAGGATTATTCTAAAAACATTAAGGGAGTATAAACTGAATCCATTATGGGACTATGTACACCATGTATGATGACTAAACCATGAATCTATTATATTTTTCATGGTGCCTTCATGAAATTATTAGGTATACTTATAAGTTTTTAAGTGAATTTTAATCAATATTAATAATGAATGAAGATGAATTTACAAATTTTATTCATATAATGTGTACAAAATTTAAATTAAATGATCAATTTGAATAGTATTATTGTTCTGTTAACCAATAATTATTGACAATTATTACACATTTTTATTTTTTATTTTTAATTGAGAAAATCAATTCGAATTCCTTTTTCCCATAAGGACCCCTTATAGATCATTTTTTCACTCACATTATGTTTTAAAACATCTATTAATAGGGAATAAGGATGTGTTAAATAAATTTAATGGTTGAGGACCCATTAATGTGTTTAAACCTTGTAATGAATGATTTTTTCCTGTTCATTTATAATGTTGTGTAAATAGAATTTCTCTAATGTATCCTGACTCTCTTACACTCTAAGCCTTCATGATCATAAGATTTAATTAATAAAATAATTATTAAAAAAATTTAATTATGTATTATAGGTTGTTATAGTTTGTATCAGAGATAGTGATTAGATAACATTTGAAGTCAGGATATGAAGAAACCCTTTGAACCTTCATAAGCACTCAATTAATATTCTAGGGATTAACATTAGGGGATGATATTTCACTTTGAGTTTGAATAGTTTTAAATAGTGAAATTCATAATTTCTAAAAGTGTAGTGATAGAATTAGGAGGAAGAAATTCTTTTAAGAGGTTGTATTTAACATTCAAATTTTTTAAAATATGAAATTTTCACTTTTTAATAAATGTTTTAGAATTTAATTTTATTTAATTTTCTTAGGATAAATTTTTGTTTTACTCGTATTGAAAATAATTATTATATATATATAAATAAATATATATATCTATGGTTTCTATGATAATATTTTTTTGTATAAATTATATCTTCTAGAAAACATGAAATAAATTATTATAAACCATGAATCAATTAGTTAGAAAATGTGTTTTAAATTTTATTCATGTTATAAATTTTAAATTATTAAAATCGTAGTATATAAAAGTTATGTATGTGTATTTCATGTATAATTAATAATAATTAAATAATAATAATTTATTTAATTACATATATTTATATTTGTAATATCAATGAATATATAATTTTATTTTAAATAATTTTTTTGATTTTATTAATGTAAATAATTTTTTTTGATGTTAAATTTTTAATTAAAATATAACAGAGTTTCATTCTCCTAAAATAAAATTTCAATAAATTAAAACACATTATTTTTATTGAAATGAAGTAATAAATTTATACTAAATGTTCTTCTATTTCTAATGAAATAAAAATACACACATAAGTTTATATAAAACATAATTTTTTAAACATTAATATTATTTATTTTTAAAAAAAATGATTTCTTAATTGTAAAATTATTAAAAGGAATCAATTATTCTCCATTATTTATATTTTCATTAATCTACATATCAAAGAACAATGTAAACTACGACATGTGTTTTTAATGACAGATATCATTATGAATTTTATAAAATTATCAAATACCCATAATGAATGAGATGGATGAAAATGTATAAATATAAAATATATATGATTATGCATATAATTATTTTGATAAGATGATAATAATAATATGTTATTTATATAGGAGGTTATGCAATAATATATGCATATATGTATTTCAAATAATTGGTAGAAATATATATATCTATATACTAAATAATAATAACACATAAAAACATTTATATAAAATTAGGAAACATAAAAATATATAGAGGGGAATCCTTTAGTGGAAAAAGGTTAAATTCTATGAGACCCCATATAATTATCATCCTCATGAAAAATCCAAACTGCAACACTAGATGTGGCTCACACTGCCGACACCTCAATCTCTCTAAAGGTGCACGTGCATCATCTTTCAAATGGAGCAACACAAATTCAGATCTTGTCACTTGGGTACGGTTGTATGCAGATAATGTCGACATTTCTTTTGGTTGGTTGATGAACAAAAGGTTAGAAACCCATGATTCCTTCACCCTGTGACTATCATGTTTCATGTTGAAAAACTCTCCCGTGAATCTCTTGACATGATGATGAGTCATATTTTAGGGATGCAGTAGAACCAACATCAATTTGAGTTATTTTTAATTCCCTACAATGGGATTTTGGGTTCCACATATGCATATTCTTTTCTATATAGAATAATAATTTTTTGGAATTTATATATTCATTATCGATAATAAATATATTATTCACACTGATCTAGTATTTCATACATTATTTTTTGGGGGGTTCCATTATCTATATAAAAAGGGTTTGGGATGTTAAAATAAAAAATTATGGGGGGAAGCAAAATTAGTGAATGTATTCATTGTGATTAACATTTTTTTATCTGATACAAAAAAATAACTTGTCATGTTGATTCATACTATAGAGAGATTTTTCATTGTAAAATATGTCTAATTAAATAGTTTTATTCTTGTTTTCTTTACAGTATCACTAAATATATTAGTATTTTTATTCCTTCATTGTATCTATAAATATTGATTCCCTCTTTGCAAGAAATGGAAAAATATTTGTGGTAAGTGATTATACTTTGTCAAACATGTTAACACAGTTTTTGTAAATCAGGTATTTTTAGCCAATTGGATTTATTAATTTCTTATTATTTATAAATATATTTTTCATATTATGTTTTATAATTATAATAACATTCTTTGGAATTGTAGATACACTTATCTCTTTCACAAATTTCATTACAATGTATATTTCTGACAAATATATTAGCATGAAGTGAAATATTTTTTTGTGTGAAAAATATCCACAAACAGTTCAACCAGTTTATGAATTTTTAAATATTTCTTCCAAAGTTTTTAGTTAAGTAGTATTTAGATAATTCTTTATCCTGTCATTCTGATAGAATGTTGAATTTTATTAAAACAAAGTAAAAAAATTTAATCTCTTTATTAAATGTTTTTTATATAATGAATGTTTTACGATAAAAATTTGATTTTTTTAAATGTTTTGTAATTCATTAATGATTCCGGATAACATTAATTTAAATATTTTAATGTGATTCGTTCATGAGAAATATATTCAATTAAATTATTTTTAATAATTGATGAACTTCAGTTTGACTCCAATAAATACCATCACTGTTATTATATTTTCCAAATTTTTATTTTGATAGTAATGACTCATATAATTATATATATATATATATATATTTTCATGTTTAAAATCACATATTCCCATGGATCTCTCTTTAATAAAATAATGTTATTTGAATTTTATTTAGGGCCGTACGAGTACAAGTGATGTTATCAAACTTTTTGTTTGAAATTTTATATTTTAAAAATGTTTATATATAAAAATAATCATTTAAACATAATTTCAGACAATCCAATTTTATTTAATATATATATATTTCTTACCTTTTATGTTTACAAATACCTTAATGTATGTGTACATTTTAATATAAGTAAAACATTATTAAATTTATTCAATATATATACATGATTATGCAATCATGTTTTATTAAAATACCATTATTTAGGTAAATAAATGTATATATATGTGTGTATCCTTTATGAAAAAACTATTTCATACATGTACATGAATATATAATTATGTAATTTATTGAGTAAATGATTTTAACATGCCTCATGAATAATCACGAAGTTTATTTTTGTGAAATGTATTTAAAAAATAATTGCATAAAAGAACGTTCATTGTACATAGAATTAAAAATGCATTTTATAATGTTTTTAATTAATAATATTTCCACATTGGTATATGTGAATGATGGAAGGGTATATAGAGTGAACCAAAAACCCATATGCGAATTTTGTGCGAATATATTAAGTGTGTACCCGGATTGCACTCAATGCATTGGGTAAAGAGTTAGTCTCATGAGATGTCATATATAGTCTGTTTGGTGGAGGGGGTTATCCTATGTACATTATGGTGAGTGTGAGGTTTCTCCTATGAAAATTATGTGATTAAAGAGTGAACCTAATTCTTCAAGGTAAATTATCCACCGTGTCTTGGGAGTGAACCATGATTTCATCCAATGTTCCAAGGTGACATTGAGAAAAAATTATGAATCCTTATATTTATTTATGGGATTATTCAATAATTTTACGAATGAATTAATATTATTTTACAAATAACATATATAAAACTGGATATATTTTAAAATGAAATGTTTATTTTGAAAATTATTCTTGTTCAGTGAACCATATATTAACGAACATTATAACAAGTTTTTATTTGTTATTTTAATTTGAAAAAGACTATTTGTTTTCATTTTTGTTCTAAAAAACCCCTAGTCATTATTTTCAGTCACATAATGTTTTCACAACAAAATTTCACAAGGAATAATGTAATGTAGAAGCGAGGTAGTGTTTGAGCTGTCTCAAAGGTGTTAAACCCATTTAAGGAATTGTATTGGTATTTTCTTTTATTGGTTGTGTAATAATAATTTCAATGATGTATTCAGACTCCTTAAAAATTTAAACATCTTCCAACATGTGTTGATAATTAATTAAAATATTATTAGAAAAATGGAAAATGTTTTTCAGGTAATGATATAAATATTATTTCCATAAAATATCCCCCCCCAAAATAATTGTACAAAAAATATTATTTTACACACAGTATTTCATAAAATATCATAAATGTGAGGAAAACATTATCTGTACAAATATCTGATACATTTTAAGTCATATAAATTATTCATAAAGTGTTATATAATATTCATGTGTAATATAATTTCATAGATGAAACCTATGAAACAAAAAATTAAATCATATGATCTATTCATAATACATGATTGAAGGATACATAACCTCAAATATATTACAAATATCATGGTGTAATTAATTGAATCCATGAGACATTAATCCTGAATCCAGGTTCATAAAATTCCAATGGGAAAAACATAACAATGTTTCACAACAACAAGAATTGGAAATTATAAAAATATATAGTTTTTCCATGAAAACTATCATTAAATCGTGGATCATACATCATTACCTATTTCCCATATAATAATATATCATTTGTAAATTATAATTTGACAAAACATAATGGATATGACACTACAAACTATTTCCAATAGTTTATGAGAATAAAAATTCATTTTATTTAATTATCTCATGATATATAATCATTTATCCAATTCATTTTAAGGGTATATGGTACACCACCAATTATAGAATTATAAAGCATACACATATGTTCCACCTACCATATATCACATATAACATTATGAAAAAACCCCTAGAATGAAAATTAATCACTGAAATATTTTAAATAAGAACACACAATATGATATATAGAATATATCAATTGGAAAAATAATATTCTGAATCTAGAGTTTAAAAGAATTTACAAAATTATAATATTCATTAGACCATAGTTGGATATTTATTTCGATACACGACTATGATGAAAAAAACATTTACAATTCCTCAAAAATTGATTTCATCATATTGAAGGGTTGACAATAAAATCATAATATTTTAAGAAATAAAAATATTTAATCTTGTATAATAAATTATAACTAAAATTAATAAATTAGTGTGTTATATAAAAATATATATAAGTGAAATAAAGTCATTATATTAATTTTATAAATATTTACTTTTTAAATTTAAAATATAAAAATCTAAATAAATAAAAATTCAAATTGAACACCATGAATATATTGAGGGAAATAGTTTTTATTGGAAATGGATTTAAAAGATTTAAAAGGTGGTAATACAACTACATTATAAATATGTTTCTTTTCTCACTTTGGAAAAAAATTAAAAAACAGAATCCTGTGAAAACTTTTATAGCATGCCCCTAAATAATTTATATAAATTCAATAATAGTGAAAATGTATAATCACCAATCATTTATGTTTTTTTTAATTTCTAAAAATAATATACTAAATATGGAAATGGATGAAAAAGTAAAAACTCTAACAAATAAAAATTATTCCAACCTGAATCAAATTTGTATCAAGAATGGAATCTATTATAGAATAATATCATTATGTGAGTATGTAATTTCCATATATAAAAATATAAAATTATTTGTATATTAGGGAAATTAAATAACAAAAGTTACTCATTATGTAATATTCATGTTATAATGATTATGACATAGTAAAAAGGAAATTTTGTTGACAACAACAAAATATTTGAGTACCACTTAGTCAAACATGAGTTATCATTGTGGGTAATAATCCTTGAATCATTAAATATATATTTTATAATAATATTCATATTTATTAAATATTTTATTAAAATTTTATTCTTATTTATTACGTTATTATTACTTCTATTCCATTAAAATAAATCTTCTATATTGATTTTTATTATTATTACTTATTTATTTTAGTATAATGATTTCATTATTTATTAAATGATCATTATTTTATAATAAAAAACAAAATAATAGTTATATAATTTATTATGCATAACAATTTTGTTGAGTTCTAGGTGAATTCCTTGGTATTTTCTAGTATGCATCTCTAATATAGATTCCACAACATGCTTGTTTTGGTAAATTTTAATGAATATAATGTGGAATAACAAAAATGGGTTAAATATCAGTATTACCCCACTATAGAAAAATAATATTTATATATTTATATCATATCATAATATTAATTATTTTTTCATAACCATTTATGATGAAAAAATTATACCATTTTTCATATATGTTCTATAACATCCCCTAATAAAAACATGCCATAATATATAGTTGACTCTAAATATGAGGTCATTTTTTTATATAATATTTCCAACATTGAAATGATATTATATTGATTTTATTAAATTAATAAATTATAATTGATATTATTTTGATATGAAATAAAAATTAAAAAAATTAAAATATTTTATTACCTTTAAAGGAACAATCATAACTAGACCTAGAATCAATATCGGTTTTGAAGAAATCAATGTAATCTTATTGGACTAAAAGATACATATTGTGGCATTGAATTATTATAGAAGGATATATATCCATTTAAATGTTTGAATTAAAATTTTGTGTTTGGAATTTAAGTGATCATTATTGGATTTATTTATACTTAGAGGAGTGTAATTATTTTGTATACATTTAATTAATATAAAAATTAAATTCACCTTCTTGGAATATGTATCCAAATTCCAAAAAATAATATTATGTAAAAATAAAGTGATTAAATAAGGATCTTCTAATCACAATTTAATATTATTTTTATAATATTTGACACGTTTCCCCATGGTTTAACATTGTAACCATAATCCTACCATTTTCATGGGGACCAAATATTTAACATAGAAACATAATTTAATGACTAAAAATCGTAGTATATGTACTGTATAATGTATTTATTTAAAATATGGAATCCTTATTATTGTATTAAATATATAAATGTTATAAAAATTAATTCTAAAATAATAAATTTATAATGAATAATATTAGTTTTTGAAAAATGTTATTTTTATGAATAAATTTTTATTTTGACCAAAATTGTGAATATCATTGATTCCATTCTCCTTTTTCATTTTATTATTATTTCATTGAGTTATATGATAATTTAAAACCAATAAAACCATAATAAAATATTTTTATAACTAATTAATGTAATCAAAAAGATAAACTATAATAATAATTAAAACATATCATCCAAACTACTAAATATAGTTTTGAAAACAAACCATATTATTTTTGTATGATTTTTTTTACTCCATTGAGAAAAAATTATTTGATCGAATTTTCTAATATTTTTTCCGTAATTATTATATATTAAGGATATAATAGCGGTTGAGGTAATATTTCAATATATTTTTTTATTATACACCCAAAAAATTATAAAAATTTCTATAATCCACACTTGCATAATGTTTACATGCTGAATGTTACACCGTAAATTTTATATAAATTATTACCTCTGAATCAAAGAATTTTTTATATCTTTCTCATCACACACCTCTAAACTAAAATGTAAAAAAGATATATTATAATAAAAAATATAAATATTTTTTCTGAAAATTAAAAACTATCCATTGAATTATAGAGATGAATTTTAGAAAAGAGTTTATAAAGTATTTAGAGACATAGGATAATTTCTATTTTTAATGAAAATAATTTTCTATTATTAAAATGACTTACATTATAATTTTATAATATGAAAAAAATTGAAAATATTTCAATTTATTTAATATTCTTTTAAATTTCAATAATATTTATATCAATGGGGATAAATTTTATTTTATATGAATACTTTGATAATATAAATATAATTAGTAAATGCTATTAAATTTTACAAATACTAGTTAATCTTATGATAAAAATTCCTATTAAAATATTTTTTTGATTATATATAATCATTTTATTTAAAATTTAAAATATTAAAATGTAATATTATTAAATTTAAAATTTATGTAAGGATGAAAAAAGTAATATGTTGATACACAAGTAACGGGGTATGTCCAGAGCAAGATTGAGTCAGAACATAAAATACATGTAATTTCAAATCGTCCTTGGTTGGTCACTAGTACATGTAGTTAACATGATTTCCAAGAGAATGGATTATACAAAATATCAAAAAAAGAATATATAAGTGTAGAAAATAATGGAATGAATAGTATTTATTGCAATCACTCCTCATGAATAAAGGTGTAAGAAAAACAATAAGATAATATCTCGATGAAAAAAATCATCCAAAATATGACACAACATCCTCCTAGACAATGCCTTTAAAATCCTTGTCTAACAAAAAGACAAGATCCCCACAAGTCACCCATGTAACTGATTGTCCTATTAATCCAGTACACCCGTCTCATCTGAAGAGAAAATTCTATTTTAATGATCTAGGTATAAAATAATTAATAAACTATAATAGGAAAATGTAGTATGAGGATAAAATTTGTGAATTACGATTCAATTGAATGTTCTACATGAAAATAATATAACTAAACAATTCATGCTTCAATTTTTATAAATAATATTCTTAGTAAATAATGGACATGTTATAAATATTTTTTTTTGAAATTAGTACTTCAATAATTTTATAAAAATAGCAGTAAATGAAATTTTTTCACATAAAATGAAGGGGATTTATTTATATAGTTCAATAATATGTTTCATGTAATAATAAAATAGAAACAAAAAAGCATTGTCATAATTAGTCAGATAAGTACGTATCTTTTTAAATTATCCTTATACTACTCAGTCTATCATCTTGTCTCAATATGTGTGAACAGATTGCTATGTTTGAGGATATATAGATAAAAAATCAACACCCATTCTACGAAAAATAATATTGATCTTTGTTTGGTAATATTTATCAGTATCAATACATTTATAGGGTCTCAGAGTCTAAGCATTTCAATCTTAATCACCCAACAACTACATTAGATCACATGATATTTCTATCAGTCAATGATTTGAAAATTATTTATATTATATTATGTTCATTATTCATGGATAAATTTCACTAATCCATGTTTCAATATACCTTGAATGTTTCAAATCCAAATGAATGTTTTTCATCAAGGTCATGACATTCAAAACCATATTTCATTTAAATCAGTTTTCCCAAGAACCAAATCAAATAATTTCATTATATAATTTCTCAATTCATGAAATCTCTTATAAATATAAAAAAAATCAATATCTATTCAATGCATGATTTATTTTATAATTATATTTCGCTTTAAATCATTCCTCAAAATCATTTGAATTCAAGATTTAGAAAAAAAATATTATACATATCTATACATGAAAATTGTTAATGTTTCAAATGTATGGAGAACACTTATAGAACCACCTATAAATAATCTAAATATCAAAAGATCATTAAAACATCTAGATTGGGAAAAAATATAGGATACACAATGTTGCAGAAGATCATAGAGTAATCACTAGATTCAATATAAATCAAAATTAGGATCCATTACATCAATAATAGTTGGATCCAATAATCTCAAAATATTTATGTGAAGAAAATGGGATCCCATGTAACGTGTGTCCCCTCATATTAAAGAGAGAGGAAATGCGACAACTATTTCATCGATCAAAAAATAATAGATGTTTGAGGCCCCAAAATACCTCTTGTGAACATCAATGGCCACAGGTTTGTATTTGTGTTGACTGGGAGATGATTTGGAGTCGAAATGGGGGTTCTTTTTTATATATTAAAAATTGATACTATGTTTAGCCTAATGTACCATTTCATAGATTTTATAATAATAAAAATCACCATGGTGTAGTGGAGGAGATTAAAACACATAAAATATTAACTATAGTTTAGTCAATCATGTTACACTATAGAGAACATTGGATACAAGAAACTATAAATTATTCAGTAGCCCTCCCCAAATCCACTTTGGTTGCACCATGGCTATGACACAGACCACAGAACCAGCCGTATCTACACCCCAATAAGGTAGCGGCACCAAAAGAAACCACTTGAGGCCCTACATGATTGCCCAAATGCCAGGAAAGATATATTTTTAGAATTTATAGAACCAATCATACAAGTTATGAAACATTATCCAAGTTCATATGCTACAACAAAACACCAAATTTAATATACTAAATTATCTGTGTTGAAAATACATATAAAACACCAAATTGGATTCAAATCCAATAAAAAGAGACCTACAGTAATACCCACAAAATAATTGATAAAATATTATTAATAAATGATCTTGAAATCTAGTAATGTTGCTTTATAATATCCCCAATAGAAAAACATTTTGACCTCAACAATAATTTCAAGAATTCACCATGTCAAATTGTTGACACAAATATTCTATCATTATTTCACTACTCTCCCAAGTTTCATTTGAGTATGAAAAATTCTATAATATAACATGAACCAAAGTTATATGCATCCCATAAATAACCATTGTCATAAAATCCATGATCTCTATGGGTAATGAAATAAAAGATTAACAAATTTTAAAAAATATATAGATCTAATGAAAAATATTATTAGGGATAGATTGATTATTTTGATGATGAAATACTTGAAAAGTGTTATGAATCGACAAAAATTGAGGTGGATAAGATATGTATTAATCCAACATTTAATTTTCCTCCATAACCAATAACAATCTGACGTATTTCAGAAAAATCGTTACCCATTTTCTAGGACTCTAATGTTCCAATGGTGGTGAACTCTCAAAGAAACATTGTAAACAACAAGAAACCCCAAACGTAATTGACAATGATCACCAATATATTTATATCATCTCTACACCATCACATTAATATGATGTATAAAAGAAATATTATTTACATTCTCTTCGACCAAACATGGCCTAATCATGTAGTTTTCCCAAAAATAAGACCACGACAACATACAATTTCATGGGTAGGCATATGAATCCTCACTTGGTAACATCCAATTGTATGAATAATAAACATCACTTTAGGAAACCTCTTTCAATCACAATTGGTTATCACATTCTCCACCAAAAAAATGATCTCAATCACTATGCATGTATTGAAAAATTATCAAATGTCATTCTATCTAGATATTGATTTTTTTCATGATACAAAATTACTAAAACTCAGATAATGTCCCACTTCATAACAAATTCCTACCCAAAAATGAGTTTTTGAATCAATGATATTTATACGATACTAGAAGGGGATGAAGTAAACATGATGTTTTCCATTTATAGATGTTGACATCCTATAATGTTTAAAAATTAAAAAATATATAATTTATCATCCCAGAAATATCTATCATAATCTTTAATATATAACATATAACTATATCATGTTTCCTAGGATCTCTTCAACTAAGCACTATTGAAATCACCAATCACAGTTTCTTTATTTGGAATATAATTATTTTTCTTGATTAAAATTAATATGAAAGCCATAGAATAGTGGGAACAATTTATTTTGTTCTTCCTCACTTAATCAGAGTCCCTAAATCCAAAGAATATATCACCAAACTAATTCCCTTAAATAATTAACTAATGTGGAGGGGAATCCAACTGCATATTTGACATCACCACATTGAACTCATCCTACCAAAAACAAAAATTATAATGAAAAAATATACCCATAATGTTTGATTATTTTTTCCCTTTATCCATATCACTGGTTATAAAATTCTTCCTCATAGAATTAGAAATGACATTCCTCTTGACAGGGGTGTAGGAATAATATAAATAAAAAAAATTAAGTACTCCACCCAATTAATTTTATAGAGATTTAGGTCATTTTATTGTAATATATTTGTAATAATCATATGATCATAACTAAAAATAATAATTTTCTATAAAAAGGTAATACAACTACAAACATGATAAGGAATCATTACTGCGAGTTCAAGATCATTGTTAGGATAATTTGTTTATTGTGGCCAAAGATATTGGGAACCACATGCCACTATGTGATAACCCTACCTGAAAATGAATCCCAACACTAAACATTATTCTCCACAAAGCACCATATATCCTAGACTCACCCATATAAAAGTAAAACATTTCATATAAATAAGATTATTTTTCAACACATCATGTAAAATATGACAATTCTCAACCCACAAAAGGAAATATTTTTCAAGTGAATTAGATGATTACAGAATCCATCATTCAAAAATAATTGATTAGACTATGCTATTAACCCACTATTCCCCCTCTTATCCTAATAACTTTTAATATTTCATGGTTTTTACCTTGTTATAATACCATCAAACATCTAATTATCGATGGTAATACCATTTTATTAGTTGGTGTTTCCTAATAACATCACTTCTTGGGTAAAAAACTACATTTAAAAATTTTGGAATAATGTCAGATATTTTATAAAACGTCCACATAAACACATTAATAATTAACATATCAATATATGATCATCGTTCACAAAAATATGTCATCAAAAAAGTCCACAATGATGGAGTTGAGGTATACAGGGAAAATCTTATTCATCAATTCCATACACACCTCATGAGCATTGGTTAGACCAAAAATTGAACAACGTACCAATAATGGTCTAACATAATGTTGTTGTTGGTATTCATAATTATAGAAAAACTAGTGATAGATAGAACAAATATAAATCATCAATAACCTATTTTCCTCTTCCAATTGATCAAAAATAACATCAATCTATTAAAATGGATACTTTTTCATTACTGAAACTAAATTAAGTTATATATAATAGATACAAAGATAGAGAGTCCCAATTGATTTATATTAAAAAATAATATTATACTCCCAATGTGGAGAACTCTGGTGTATAACCCATGTATAAAAAATATCATAATGAGTAGTCAATTATTTCATATTCTTTTGTCCCATATGGAAATAAGGAATATATATATGTCTGGTACCTTCTACGAAATTTATAGAAAAATATATATCCATCAACAACTAATATCCATAATATTTAGACTGTACAATATTTTTAACCTCAATAAATACATAACAAATATATATACTCATGTATTATTTCTCTAAATAGAAATAATAGATATTATTCATCTGAAGAATGGGAAATGACATTCAGCTCTAATTGAACTCATGTGTAATTTTCCCTAGAAAAAATGTCAAACGCATTAGGTATATTAAACTAGACCAACTGTTGATAACAATTAATCTTGGATTTAGGTGAAATACAAAAAAATAGTCAAAGAATGAAATCCAATTTTTTTAGGTTTAGATTTAGAACATCCTTGATGGTATGTTTTTATGATAATGAAAATACGTAAGACATGAATAATAAATCATGTTTCCTCTTTGTTCCATATGAAAAAGAAATACTAAAAAATTAAGACAACATATCAATAATATGATTCCTATAATCCATAATATTGTTTATAATAATGAATTATATATAAAAGTGTCATTAAAATAATTCATGAAATATGAATCTATATGGATTATACCTATCACCATCACTAGACTCACGTAAACTTCTCCAGGAAACTCTTCCACTATATTATTAAGCATTATTCCTGCTAATTAGTTCTAGAAACCCTTTGTTCACAAATCAACGGATTAAAACATAATATATTTTACTACTGATGATAATCTTCCACAACATATGGTATAAAACATTTAAAAACATTAAATAGTTCCCTAAAATACTATAGGAATTAAATTTCTTCACTCCCTCAGTTCAAAAATGATTTCAATGACGATACTTTATACAGTAAAAGTAATTCAAGAAAAAACTAAATGAGACACTACATATGATCTGAACGAATCATTCTATTCATATCCACCATTAGACACATCACACATTCTCTATCATTTAGCGTAACATCAAATAATAACACTAGTAGTTAGAGGAAATCCCATTAACCCTAATATAAAAATATAGTCTGTATCAACCTTTAAATTTCACTTTAGTTCATCTACATAAGATGAAATTTTTATCAATAGTTACCATAATTTAATATTTTACCAATGACCTCCATCAAATAATTTTTCCTTCAACATCATGTTCATCACAACCCCATGAGAAAAAAAACACATTCTTCCATTTTTCTTCCATTCTATACCACATTATTATAACCATTTATAAGTTTATGAAACGACATATAATTTTTGAAATCCATTTACTCTTGATGGATGTTATTGTGAAATGTGATCTAATGAAATTCCTCTCAAATCCCTCATAATTATTCTTAAAAACCATTGATTCCAATAATAATTCTAATGTTACATAAATATTTAAGGTAACAAACTACACCTTTATCAAATAATGTTTTTTGTGATATAAAAAACAGTTCAATATTTTAAAAACATTCCTCTTACACCTGAGGATGGTTTGATCCTTATACCGATGTAGGGTTATTCTAAAGAAACTGATTATGGTGATCCTAGTTGTTTTATTTGTAGTCTTGGCACGAGGCCTTGGATATGTGGTTATGATAGTCTGGCATTATGCATTCCATCATTATGAATGTGGTTATTGATATTGAATTTGATTATTCGACTAGTAGAATATCCATGTGAATAAGTAAATGGCATTATTTCATTTTATTTTTGCCATATTATACTGAAGTTCAAGATTAAAAGGCTTTTGTTTCAGTTATCTCTTACCATAAATGTTAATGATTATTTATGAAACCTTCCGCTATATTGTTATCCTTACTGAGAATCTGAGCTCACCCCTTTCAACGTTTTAATATTTTCCACGATGTGAAGAAGTATTTTATGAATGACCTGCATTGATAGTCAGAAGAGGATATGAGTGTGGACTATGGGGAATTTGTTATTGTAGTTTTTCACTTTATGATGTAATGTAACATTTATGGATTATCTAGTGTTTCTAAGGCTACTAAATTAATTGGTCTTTCGAGAATTGATCTTTTTTGATCGGGCCAATGTTATACAATTATGCACCGACTTCGGGTAACTAGGGTCGGGGTGTTACATGTTATATTTATTTAAAAATTATTTTCCAATTAAGAGTATATATTTTCACATTTATTCAATATAGGGGATTTTATTCATGTGTACCATTTATAATATTTCTCAAAATTATATCTATTTAAGATGATAATATTTAATGATAACTATTAATATTACTCAAGTTATACCATAATAAAATGCTTATGAAACCAACTTATTTTTCATTATGTAATGATATAATTACAAAGTAACATTTATACTAAATACATTACATTTCATGGGTTCTGATATTATGAATGTTTCATAATATTATGTTACACGTACGAATGAATTTTACTATGTTATGTGGGGTACCTATATCTCCCTCAATTGAAATAGGTAAAGCAATGGTTAAACAAGTGGTCGTCCTAAGACCAAAAGAGGATACATTAAAGGTTATAAGAATCCCATAATATGGTACATGTTTTTTATCACAATTTAGAAGTAGATAAAGGGGTTTTTTCCCTAGACTAATTTGTTATGAATTTCATGGAGGGTAGCCATGAGAATTGGTTTTTAAATACATTTATTTATTCCACAATTCCATGTATTATTCCAATTTTTTTCTCAATGTTCATGTAATTTTAATTCCATATGATATATAACTTATGAACTAAAAATATTTCATCCATGACATAGGATTATGATCTTCGATGTGTAGGGTTTGATATTTAATTGTTATTTTGATGTTCTCATACTCTTATTGTCATGTTATTTTTACATATCTCCATTTATAATCCTTACTGAGAATTATAGATAGATTTTTCTTATTTTTAATTTCCCCATATTATGAATAATGTTTTTATGTAGGTGATTTTAATGAAGATTTTATTATGGGAAGATATTTTTAGATTATTATTAATATCTTGAATCAATTTAAATGATTTTGTAACTAGTCTCCAATGAGACTAACATATCACAGTTCTTAGGCATGTATTTGGGCAATTTAAGGAATATTCATCCAAAAATAGGTAATATATATTATTGAAAAAATTGGGTTTCTAATTTGAAATATGTAGGAATTGTTATAATATGAACCTTTGGAACACTCATGGGTTAGTGATGGATGATGAATGGCTCTCTATCCATGTAATTCATAATGAAAGGTCTTATATAGGGGATAGAGGTGTGTCTAGTCTGTGTGGTGTATATATGCATAGAGTGGCCTAATAGGTATCAATTTTAGTCCATTGGAAATGAATCTAGACCATGACTATTGTTAAAAATGGGAAGTTTTAATTTTTATGGAAACATGGATGACAAAATATTAGTGAGAACTAAAAGCATATAGTTATCGATATGTCTAAGGATGAGTCAAATCAGAGGAAAATGAACTGAAATTTTGTTAAAGGAAAAATATAGTTTTTCCCATGAAACTAAATCCATTTTACAATAATAAAATTCAATTTGGTCCAAGAACATAAGTATCAAGGTGTAACAACTCTAGAAAGTGTGTATTGAGCTAGAATCGATCAAAATATAGTCTATGTCAATAAGCCTTGTTTACCAGTAGGTTGTAAACTATTAGTGGATATGAATTTTATATTCAAATCCTCATCAAAAATATCACTAAGCATTTGAATAGATAATAAATAAGGATAACCTAATATAAGACTATGGTTTCATTGGTTACAATGAAGTATTCATGAATTTGATTTCATATATCTGTTTTTTCATGAATATATGGTCCCCAATGTGATTATTGTTTCTCACACATTGATAATTATTTATGTAGATGGATCAAAACTAAATAAATTATTTTAATATTGAATTTTATTGGGAATGAAATGATTTTACTCAAAATCATCAAAATGTTATAATATCTATAATAGAAAATAACATCCCTATGTTCACAAATAAATTTGAAGTTAGGAATCTTGATATAATTTAAAAGGGGAAAATATGTGAATTAAATTATGTCAATTCCATTTTGAAAATAGTTTCACATTCTTATAGTGGTTTACCTAATTCGCTAGTTTTTGATAAATTGACCAGTACCAAGGAAATTAAATTTCCCATCCTCCAGTGTTTACAGCATGATAATATAATTATTTGAATATTCCCATTAGATGATTAAACATGTCAATGGATAACCCCCCTTCAAGAATTTAGGGTATCCTAATGAAATTGTATCCATGGATTTAGATAACTCTAGAACTTATTTTTAAATATTCACATTACATATTATCCTTATATGATGATGGATAAGGAGTTCCATGAGCTATAAGAAAAGGATGAAGAATCCTTTCATACAAAATATGTAAATTTTACAATACATGAAAGTCACTATTTAGGTATTATCATCCAACATGGATGAATAATGGATCATTTCATTTGGTGAATCAAAATATGTCACCAAATGGTGCTAGGTGGATGAACGAATCATTCTATTCATATCCACCATTAGACACATCACACATTCTCTATCATTTAGCGTAACATCAAATAATAACACTAGTAGTTAGAGGAAATCCCATTAACCCTAATATAAAAATATAGTCTGTATCAACCTTTAAATTTCACTTTAGTTCATCTACATAAGATGAAATTTTTATCAATAGTTACCATAATTTAATATTTTACCAATGACCTCCATCAAATAATTTTTCCTTTAACATCATGTTCATCACAACCCCATGAGAAAAAAAACACATTCTTCCATTTTTCTTCCATTCTATACCACATTATTATAACCATTTATAAGTTTATGAAACGACATATAATTTTTGAAATCCATTTACTCTTGATGGATGTTATTGTGAAATGTGATCTAATGAAATTCCTCTCAAATCCCTCATAATTATTCTTAAAAACCATTGATTCCAATAATAATTCTAATGTTACATAAATATTTAAGGTAACAAACTACACCTTTATCAAATAATGTTTTTTGTGATATAAAAAACAGTTCAATATTTTAAAAACATTCCTCTTACACCTGAGGATGGTTTGATCCTTATACCGATGTAGGGTTATTCTAAAGAAACTGATTATGGTGATCCTAGTTGTTTTTAATTTACTAATGAACTATATGAGCCTTAATGGGAATAGGAGCGGTATCCTATACCAATGAATAGAAATGACAAAAAACTATGTCAATGATATTTTAATAAAATACTGGTTTTGATTATTTAGTTTCATTAGTGTTACCCCCATCATGTGATTGTAAATGTCTTCTTATATGCATGGTGCAAAAAAAAATAAACATGATACACATATAAAGTAGCAAGGATACTCCTATCAATATCAAAATAAATATATAATGGGTCCTAAATTACATCAATATGACTCAACATTTATGTATTTCAAAACCCTATGAACATTTTCAGAAAAATTATAAATTCATATAAATTCAATCCTTAAAGTAAATTTTTTAAACATCCATTATGACATAAAACTCATTAAGTAGATATATTTAGATGAATTTACTAGTAAAAATATCATATAACCTGATAATATGAGCTCTTTTCTACTTGGAATTGTTATATTTAATTAAGAACTTATGGAAATAATATTAATCTTTGACAGGTTTAAATCATTTCATGAACTAACCTAAATAACTAGATACCCTAGTATACAATCTGGTCCGTATATATGCTGAAGGGAATTCCCGATCCCCTTGGGCTAGTGACTAGTACCTAACATCCATAAATAGTAAAAATGAATTATTTTTTCCATCATAAAATAATTAATATATAAAAGTGAAATAGTATGGAATAGATAGTTTTTATGAAAAACACCACTCAAGGAAAAATAGTATCACATTTGGGTAAATAATAACCAAAAATAAACCATCCTCAAAAGAACAAAACAAAATCCACAAAGAATAATTATTATAATAATAGTTTCATAATGTGAAATAATGAACCATTGGTTCCCACCATCACTCAACACACACCAAATTATACACACCCATAACCCCCTTATGTTTTTCCCTTTTCTTGTAACAAATATTAAATAATATTTAAATCTCTCAATGTAAATGTAATGTGTGAGATAAAATAGTCTAGTAGGGTTCCATAAAAATATTATATAATCAGTTAAAACATATGTAAACATTTGTAGTTGGGGGTTGGATTAGTGGTAAGCACTCTGTAATTATACAGTAAAAGTGGGGGTTCAAACTCCAATGGGAACTATTACTGTGGAGACACTATAGAGGCATTGTAGCGGCAGAGAACTATAGCACTAGAGAAACTATTGTTATGGTGGGCAATATAGTAGGAACTATAGCATAGGTGGAATTGTAATAATTCTGTAGAATCTTCAGTATTTGTAGAAGTACTATTCACTAATGGGATTTGGTCCTAATACATTGATATTAATGTTCATGTAATTGGATATAATTTCTACTGGGCCTATGGGACATGTAATTGGTCTCCTCTACCGAATAAAGATGTTCTTTGTTTCATAAAAAACTGAGGATTGGACCCCAACATAAAAAATAATAACCCAATTGTGATAAAATTTAAATATATAATAGTCATGGTAAATCATTACCATATTTTTTAAACAAATCATTATTTTAAAATTGGTAGTTTAATGATATAAAAAAATAAACCTAGATGAATCATTTCATAAATATTAAACGAAATGAATTATATAGCTCTAAATTGAATAAAATATATAAATGAATTAAAAATTGAAATAGGTTCATAATCATTAATATGAGTGATTTTATGTTGTTATGTTTGTTTGACTACAAATAGGATAATTAAGGATTAATTTTTCAGAACAATCTTATAAGGAATGTCCATCATGATAAGGAACCAATACCTCATAAATGGATAGTCATTCCAAAATTGGTTTCATTTAGGTTGTGATCGCCAATCTACTACTTTGGAGTAAGAGTCCAATTGTGATATTCATAATCATCAACTAACTTCTAATTATCACATGTTAATTAATACAATTAATATTGGGGATATCAATTTAAATAAATTTAACTCTTTATTAATATTGAAATTTCCACATTTCAATATACATCATGAAATTTTAATTTGAAATCCAAATCAACAATTTTCATCATGTTCATTCCTTTCAAAGTCATCATTAATTTATATTATTTTACTCAATAAATAACCAAAAATATTTTCATCAAATTATTAATTATTTCAATACATCTCCTCTCAAAATCACAATATATTTTTAATACTTAAAAATAGATTAAATTTAAAAATTACTAGTCCATTGAGATTAGTCATCAAAATTAAAACAATTAATGAGATTAGAAAATAATAATATGTTTCATTTCATGCATAAAATTCAGGTTCCAATTTAATGAAAAATTCTTTTAGAACAAACTACAATGTTTATATGATTTATAAATCAATCAAACTCCCATACAAGGAACCTTCATCAGATACCAGAATGAAATGAATATCAATATGGAATCCTAATAATCATGATCCCTAATAAAAGGATCCAATACAAAAATTACTTGGGGATTCATCCCTCGTAAATGATAGAAATGTAGAAATTTGGGTTACATGTGAAACAGAAGTATCAAATAATATAATGTGATCGAAATAATATTCTAGTGATTTGATATGATAAAAATGGATTTCAGTAGAGCTGAAATGCCTCTTAGGAACATATAATTCTGTATGGTCATATTTTTGTCGAGTGATATAAGATTAGGTTTCAAATTGGGGTTCCGTAATATATTTCTAGATGAACCCCCCACATAAAATAGCCTATAACAGCTCACCATTGAGGTAATTAAAATATCAATCCTTGCCTAGTGGATGATAATATAGTATAGTCATACAGGTGGCTGTGGAGCATTCTATCATGCTACTCCACAGTCACCTCGAATAAACATTCCTCTGAAAACAATTACATAAGTATCTCCATATCATCTTTCACAAGTTTAGGGTTAACCCAAAAATATATTTGTGATTTATTTTTCAATTTGTTTTTAAACCTTAAAAAATCTATATTTCTTTTACATTACACAAAATATGGAAATTTTCATGGGTCACACACATCCCAGAGTTTAAATGAAATGTGACATGCTATTAAAATATTATTATTTAATATGATATTTATTACCTATCTATTAGAATGGAATGTATGAATAGGATTAACTAAATTTAGAATATAAATGTTCTACCCAGGTATATAAAATATTTTTTTCTGAAAATTTATTTATAAATCAAAATAAAAACTACATGAAAATAAGGAAAATAATTTTCTTAAAAAATATTTTTATAAAAAAATGTATTTCAGCAAAAAAATAATTGAAAACTATTTCATGAAAGATTGTAATGAAATTTATATACTATATATTAAATTAAAATCTATTTCTTTATAATATTTATTTTCTAATAAAAATAGATAACATTATATCTAATTTTACTAATAGAAACAATTTTTTTCTAAAATGGTGTTTTTTCTCCTTTATTGAAGATATTTTTATAGTGGATTTTCAAATTATTGAAAATATATTTGGAAAATTATAAATAATTTTTAAAATACTCTTGTTAAAATTAACATAGTTAGAGTTTTTGAAATTTTTCTTTGAAGATAATATTTTTGATAAATTGTAAAAAATACAAGTTTTTATTACTAATTTTGATTTCTTTTAATGAAAAAAATATAAAAATTAATTTAATATCTATTTAATTTGAAATTTCTTTTAATTATGTATCCATTAGAACAAATAATTTTATTATAATAATATTTTTATTGAATATTTATTTCATTTATTTAAACACATAAACGATTTCAATTTGAAACCCCACTTTATCGTTTTGATTGATGGATTAATTTTAGATGGAAATGTTCCAAATTTGTGTGTTGATGATGAGAAAATAGATTCCACATTTTAAATTCTTAAAACATATATTATCTAATAATTCTAACCAAATATTTGACCATACTTAAATTTAAAAATAATATTAATGTTAAAAATTGTTTATCATACGGGAGGAGTTAAACAAAAAATATAAGGATTTGAGGTGGCCCAAAATTTTTATAAAAAACATTTTATGGAAATATCAGGGAATTTATATTATAGGTTATAGAATATATTTTTTATTCTTTTATATGGAACTCATGGGTACCCCTTTTCATTTAAAAAATAAGAGTTTTCCACTCAATACACATAGAGAAGGACATCACATCTCTTTTACACATAAAACATTAAAAATCATTTTAATTAGAAAATAAAATCTCAAGAAAACATTTTTAATTCCCTATTATCCAACTATAATCCTTATTTTTATACATAAAAAAATATTGGTAGGATTTGGGGGAAATATTATGGGGGTTACTTGAAGAAAAGGGAAAATATTTGAACGATTTATTTTTATTTATTTCCACCTCCAGCTCCTTAAATAATTAATAAAACTATTTAATATAATATCTAAAATGTATTCTATAAATTAATATGTTTTTATTTTATGGTCATGACATAGAATTGTCTCCTCGTCCATCACATGGCCTATGAAATCATCATATTTCTGTTAGGTAAAATATAGCCTCACGAACTGATGCCATTTATTTTTACATTAGCACCTCCCACATCTCGATATAATGATGTATTATTTTATATATATGAAATTAATGATATCAAAAAAATAATATTTAATTCACATCATCATAATTTCCATTAATTGGGATCATGATAAGGTCGATTAGGTGTACAATATTCTATAACACGATGAAGTGATGTCATTCATTCATGATTTAGATGGGAGATAATTCATATTAGATTAATAAAAATATGTTACATATTTTACATACTTTTGTTTTGGAATGTTAACATATTATTTTCTAATCATCCTTTCATTCGATCGAAAAAATGTAATCCATTTTAATTTTTATGTAAAACCTACCATTTCCTTGAATGATGTATTTCATTTTAAACCAATAAATTTTATATATTAATCCAAAATAATATTTGATGGATATATATGATAAGAATATTATGTTTAATAGTTTTTATATTATGGATCCTTGATTATTTTTATATTACTTCAAAAAATTAAAACATGATTGAAATATAATGTTGTTTTTTGCTCGAAACATCTCATTAAAATTGAATTGGAAATATACAGGTAATAATAGCTCATAGGAAAGTAATATTTAGTATTATATATATATATATATATGGTTTTACAATATATGTGTAATAAAATTATACTTATTATATAGGATCTTCTAACATTTATAATGGATATAGAGACTTACGGTATGGGAGTTTTAGTCTATCTTTTATTTTTAGGTGATATTAAATTTCACTACTTTATTGTGTGTGGTGTATATAATTAAAATTTTACATGTTATATACTGAATATTATTATTTTTATATTATTATTAGATTCATTTAAATTTATTCGGTCAAATTTTTAGTGATAATATTTTGAAAATTTGTTAAGGGTTTTATGTTATAATATCATTGTTTATTTGGGTTATTTATGATTACTCAAATAATAATGAAATGTTATTATCTTTCACACAATAGAATCAAAAAAAATTATTAACATCATGTTTTTTATTGAGAAAAAAATTTCACTTATCACTATCCACTTTGTGTAGTCATAGATTTGGAATATTGATTTCAAATAAAGTAATAATAATTTTTCTCTCCTGTTGAATTTTTTTTTTATTAAAAATTAATTTTCTAAAATAATTTTTTAATAAAATTTATTTATCCCTTAAAAATTATTTTTTAATAAAAAAATGAAAATGTTTTTAAATTTATTTCTTTAAAATTAATCATGATTTAATTTTTGAAAAAAAAATCACGTTTGTTATTTCTCAAAATTATAAAAGAAACCTTTGTTTTATCATATAAGATGTGAATTGAATTTCGCACCAAAAATGCCATTATTAACATTTAATCATGATTTATATGACTTCAAGGGTATTTTCACTAGAAATTACTTTTAAAATATTTTAGTTTTAAAATGAATTATAATGTGGAATAGATATATTCCTCATCACATGTATAAAATATTTTTTAATTTTTTTTAATAATTATTTATAGTTATTTTCAAATAATATGGTTTCTTAAATTTTTTATGATTTAAATTTTCCTTCTCATTTTGAAATTATATTTTAATGAAGAAACTTTTGAAATTATTTCAAATGATACATTTATATTTTTTAAATGTAATTTTCATGAAAATAATTTCCACTATATTTTATGAAAATTTTATTTAATAAATTCTATATTTAATGAAATGTTATTTTATTCAATAGATGTTTTATGTTTTGTAACACCCCATGCTTCCCAGGTACACTTCTCTTTGAATAATATAGTAGCATGTGTTTTACGTAACTTCGAGTTCTAACACACTCCACAACCAATCAAAGTAGCCGTTATGAATAGTAATACCAACATTTTGAAATTTTATAAATTTTATCATTCCAAATGGACTTCATTTTTGTATTTGGAATATCAAAATTATCCTACGTTGAAATTTTTGTACTTTTCTGAGAACTTCCAATTTTTTATGAATTGTGAAAAATACATAAAAACAACTTTTTAATAAAAATAAATTATAGTAGTAAATTATAATTTTGAGAGGTTTTAAAGTATAATTAGAATATAATTTTAACATTTTATCCAATGGTGTTCATTATAATTAATTTAACTTTGAAATTGGACAGAAACAATTGTCAATCTTATGATATATATTGTTTCCTAAAAACATGCTATTTGTTGTGACAGCAGGAACTAATTATAAAATTAATTAATGAAAATTTTATGTTTGGAATTTTTTAAAATAGACATAATTTTTGTATTCAGAATATCAATTATAGTTTAGGGTGAAATTTTGGCATTGTTCTGAAAAAAATGAATTTTGATGAATTGTGAAACCACTAAGTGGTAGTTAAAAAACTGATTTTTCATTTAAATGAAAAATTAGCACTTCTGTGATTTGATTTTCAAAAATACGACATACAAGGTTGTCAATAGGAAGTAAAATTTTGTTCAAGGAGATTAATATAATCTTTGGTGAATAGTAACTTTTAAGTTTAATTAATCACGATTAAAGGTAATTAGTGAAATTTAAGGTAAAAATGATATTATAAAAATATGAAATACCTTTACACTTGTCCTACACCTATTGGATGATTCATGGCCGACAAAGAAAATACATGGGTCAGATTGGGGACCCCAACGAGTCACTTTGGTAGGAAAATGACATTAAAAACTTTTTATTTAATGTTAAAATAAAAATGTCACAAACATGAGTTTTTTTACTAAAACAATTTTTAAATGGGGTTATACAATTCATATTTTTTACTATAAATATTCATTATAAAGATAAAAATATTTCATACATCATGATATTTTTTTTATAATTTTTAGAGATTAAATTTATTAAATATTTATGACACCTTGGTGAAGCAGCGTTTACCTCATTAATTAAAGATTTAAATAAAATAAAAATATAATTTAAAATCTAAGATATACACTTGTCAAATACCTATTGTATGAGTATATTTCTAACCCTTATCACATTATACTCGAAATATATAATTGGGGGACCTTTTAAATCCGAAACACATTATATAATAAAGTAACATTTCATGACATTCCAAGAGTGCCCCTCCTCTCCTCTTATAAAAGGCCCCCACCACTACCACCTTATTCACACCTTCAAAGCCTTTTTGCATGGCCAACCTCTGCCCAAATACTCTATAAAATTCCCTCTCTTACTACTAGAATCCTCACTTTGGGTAGAATGCTTCCCAAGGAAGCCTTTGGCTCAAATCAAAAAATAGTTACCTAATTTTTAGGTAATGTCTTCTCTTATGTTATTTTGTATTATTTTTCTTCTCCAACCCCCTAAACTCTTTTTATTCATTTATTTTGTAAAATCACCAGTATCCTAAATATAAGAGGATGTTTTTATAAGAATTATTTGAGAAATGGTTAAAGAACATACTGTTTCTGTGGATGGCGAATTTCTGCCTCACGAAACGATGATTGATCAGCACTCACATAACACCTTCAAAGGTGGCCATTAAGATGTCACTATAGTTATATATGATGTATAATATGTTTATGTTTTACTTAAGATTATGTATTTTTCATTTATGGCATACCTTTATGGATTCCATTTTGGGTAAACGGGATATCTTCATTTTAGGAAGTGCGGACTACCTTCCCCTCAAAGTGATTTGAATCGTTAATGCCATATGTGGGATGTATAAAGGATGGAGTAAATATTATTATACATTATATTATATTTTAATTAAATTTTAAATTTATATAATTATATCTTCATTCCATTAAATACGAAATAGATATGAAAGTAGCGTTCATGCGTACGTATGGCTTACCGTCTCCATGAACGGTACATTTCATTTCTTACCTCTAAATGTAATGTAATATTATAAATGAATGTATATATTGGATATATATTATTTATATGATATCTACATCATGAATATAATTATGGATCTAATGTATATTTTACCACATGAACAAAGTGTAATTATAAGAAGTTTATTTTTGACTCATGTTCCTAAGATCGACAAAACGACCGTTATTAACTTAAATAATTACATAATGTTCATAACATGGTAATAAGAGATATAAAAGGAATTCTAAACTTGAAAAAGGTTCTTAAGCAGGTATAGATTAAATCCAGTTTATTATTCAGGAGGTTAAAGAGCGGTCGAGTCAAGTCGGATAGGAGGTAATGGAATTTCTTAACCGAATTTTCATTCTTTGGGTTAATCTCCTACTTTCAAATTATGTCATAATATTATTATGTCTTATCTGGTATTTGTACTGTCTTTATGTTTACTTATAGTAAATACACACAATCAATCTATTTTATTTTAAAAATGATCTTTGTATGGACTTTGTCTAAATCTCCTTTTGTCGAGGAATATTTGGTTTTATATACAACTTTCATTTATATGGTGTATAAACCCCATTGACATTTACTTTTATTTAAAAGGAATTTTTTAAATAAAGCGTTTTTACTAGACGACTAAAGGAATGTTTTTTCTTACGTATGCGGCGACAAAGACTTCTCCACCTCCTTGACTATTATTTGAGTTTGGTTTCCTCTATAAGCCATAACTTTTTTTTAAAAAAAAATAAATACCTTGTTTTACTTTTATTTTATTTTCGTATTGAAAATGGTTTTGATAAAGTTTTTATTATATCAATGTGTCGTATTGACATCTTGTGATTGATGTGTGGAAATCATATGTTTCCATTATGCGTGTTTTATGTGACACAATTATGTTATGGTTTAAGATATGTTTAAACCTGTTCATATGAGAAATGCACTGGACTTAATAAGTGACGGGTGGAGCCCGCTATAGCTCCTCGATGAATCGGTAGGTCTCATGAGACAAACTAGTATCTTGGCACGAGGCCTTGAAAAAATCTTTTTTGTAGTTTGGGCATGAGGCCTTGGCTACGTGGTTATGATAGTCTTGAATTATGCATTCCATCATTATGAAAGTGGTTATTGATATTGCATGTGATTATTCGATTAGAAGAATATCCATGTGAATAATTAAATGAAATTATTTCATTTTAATTTTTCCATATTATGCTGAATTTCATGTTTAAAATGATTTTGTTTTAGTAATACTTTTCCTTAAATGTTAATGTTTATTTATGAAATATTCAACTATATTGTTATCCTTACTGAGCATCTGAGCTCACCCCTTTCAATGTTTTAATATTCTCCAATATGTGAATAATTATTTTATGAATGACCTATAGGGATAGTCAGAAGAGGATATGAGTGTGGACTATGGAGACTTTATTATTGTAGTTTTTTCACTTTATGATGTAATGTAACATTTATGAATGTATATATTGTTTCCAAGGCTACTAAACTATTCTGTCTTTTGAGACTTGATCTTTTGTGATCATGCTAATGTCACGCACTAATGCTCCGACTCCGGGTTACTGGGGTCGTAGGATTACAGTTGGTATCAGAGGCAGTTTAGTACTAACCTTGGAAGATAGATTTAGATAAACTCTGATTCGAGCACATAACCCTAAGATAGACATTGACGAGTAATATAGAAGTACTTCATAGAATTATGTTATTATTGAGATTTTGTGAGTTTTCTGAGAAATACATCCCTTTATGGATAAGAGAAGGTAGAGGCGGCTCTGGCTCAGATATACCTAGGGGTAAAACCCGAAAACACTGCTTTGAGCTAGACTCGAACGAGAACAGGTGCATGACAACGGGCCTTGCTGCACTCTTGGTTACGACACTCCCAGGGGATATGCTTAGGATAATTCTAATTTTCGTTACGAAACATTTTGAAGGGTTTATGAGTATATACTTCCTCAAAGAAAACATTTTTTTATGATTGTGGAATATATCCATAAATAGTTCAATTTATGTTAAGTGTTTTACAAGTATATAATTATGTATTTTAATTCATAAACTAATCTATTTTATGCCATTGTTTAGAAATGGCGCCTTGTGGGGGGACTGGAAACCGTATCAATGCACGCACTCCGTGTAGGGATTGCCCTCCTGCTCAATATAATTATTGTAGAGCTGGAGATACAACTGGTGCTGATCAACTTATTACCATACAAGGACAACTCACTCAGGTTATGAATAATAACCTCACTCGTATGGAGAACCCTGATCCACAACATGGAGGATCAATGTTAGACCACTTCATGATGCAGCAACCGCCAACATTTAATGGGGGTACAAATCCATTAGTAGCTGAGCAATGGATAAACTCCTTAGAGAAAATATTCCACGCCTTGGGGAGTTGCGAAAGGGAGAAAGTTGTCATGGTAGTTTACCACCTCACTAGAGATGTCGATCAATAGTGGTCGCTGATTCAAAACACAATGAAAGAGAAGGTGTATCTAGTATGGAATGGATGGAGTTTAAGGACATTTTCATAGAAAAATACTTTCCACATGACCAGCGAGCAGATATGAAAATGCAATTTCTGAGTCTGAGGTAGAAGGAGGATGAGATTGTCGCAGAGTATGTGGCTATCTTAACATGTTTAGAGAGGCATGTTGCAGATTATATACGTAACCTATGAAGCAAGATTGATTTTTTCTTTGATGGGTTAAAAACATTTCTCCGTTGAGCATTAGTCTCCTAAACCTTCTCGTTGTATGAAGATATTTTCTCGTGTGCTATCAAGACTGAAAATGAATTCTCTTTGTCTTATGACTTAAAATAAAAGCAAGAAAAGTAGAAATATTATAATCAATCTGGAAATGGAAATAAGTGGAAGAAGGGAAAAGTCGAATATCAGTCCTGCAGTAAATGTGGGAAGAAACACCCCAGTACTTTCTTGAAGGGAATGGGAGTCTGTTAAAAGTGTGGTGAAAAGTCCACCAAGCTCATGATTGTAAGGGAAATAATGTTTCTGTCAATGTTGAATGATATAATTTTAGAGAGATGTGACATTATGCAAATGAATGTCCTAATAATCAGGGGAACATACCTCATAAGAGGCCAAGGGATCAAGGCCAAGCTTATACTATCACTACTGCTGAGGTTGAAGCTCCGAAAGACGTGGTGGCAGGTAATTTAATTGTTTCCTCAATTTTATAAAATGCATTATTTGATTTTGGATCATCGCATTGTTTCATTTCTTCCCAGTTTTCTACGAAAATTAGATATTTCCACTTTTATTTAACAAGAGAATTGTCAGTCAAAACTCTTAAGGGAAGTATTATTGCAACAATGTTTTGTGAATCAGTCCCCATTAGAGCACATAACTATTCTTTATCCGCTGATCTCGTTGTCATAGCTATGATTGAGTTTGATATAATCCCCGGTATGGATTGGATTTTGGACTATGATGCAAAGATTTATTGTAAGAAGAAGGAGGTTACAGTTTTTGATGATGATGATAAGGAACTCCTTATTTTTAGAGCTGAATCGTCACCAACTAATTCTAATTTAGATCCACCCCTAGTAGCTCATCTAAAATCAATTGTTGGGGAGGAAGATAATGAAATTTCTAATGGAGAGGAAAGGAATGTTCAAATAGAGGATGTACCTATTGTGATAGAATATGTAGATGTGTTTCCGGACGATTTACCTGGACATCCTCCAGAATGAGAAGTTGAGTTTTCCATTGATTTAATTCCTGGATCAAGGCCTATATCGAATACCCCTTATAGTATGGCCACCGTGGAATTAGTTGAACTAAAGAAACAACTAGGGGAATTGAGTAATAAGGGATTTATTCACCCTAGTGTTTCTCCATGGGGAGCCCCTGTCCTTTTTGTTAAGAAGAAAGATTGATCTATGAGGTTGTGTGTTGACTATAGTGGGATCAATGCTATAACAATAAAGAACAACTATACCCTACCTCGCATTGATGATTTATTTGACCAATTGCATGGATATCAATACTTTTCAAATATTGACCTTCGATCAGGATACCATCAGTTGTCTGTGAAGAAGGAAGACATTCTGAAGACAGAATTTCGAACAAGGTACGGGCATTACGAGTTTACAGTAATGCCTTTTGGATTGACTAATGCACCCTCTGTATTCATGGATCTAATGAATAGGGGTTTCATAGAATATCTTGATGATTTTGTGGTGGTATTTATTGGTGATATATTGGTATACTCCAAAATTTACGGTGATCATGAAAATCACTTGCGCATTATCTTGAAGACTCATAGAATTCTTGAATTATATGGGAACTTTAGAAAGTGTGAATTCTGGCTTCAGTAGATTTCTTTTCTTGGCCATATTGTCTCTAAGGATGGAATTTCCATTGAACCTTCTAAGACCAAGGCAATTAGAGAATGGACAGCACTGATGAGTATAATGGAGGTACGCAGCATTATTGTTTTGGTAGGTAATTATCGACGTTTTGTCTAGAATTTTTCCAGATTGGCTAACCCATTAATGAAGCTCACATGTAAAGGGGTTAAATGTTTCTGTAAAAACGATTGTGAAGAATGTTTTGAAGAACTGAAGAGAAGATTAGTCAACGCACCTATATTGACTCTACCATCACGGAATGATGGGTTTGTTATTTATAGTGATGCATCAATGAAAGGACTTGGTTGTGTACTTATGCATAATGATAGGGTTATTTCCTATGCAACACGACAACTGAAAATTCATGAGCAGAACTATCCTACACATGATCTCGAGTTAGCTATTATAATCCTTTCCTTGAAGATATGGAGACATTATCTCTATGGTGAAAAATGTGAGATATATACCGATCACAAGAGTTTGAAATATATTTTCTCATAAAAAGAACTCAACATGAGGCATAGGCGATGTCTTGAACTACTCAAGGATTATGATTGCACGATACACTACCACCCAGAGAAGGCAAATAAGGTTTCAGATTCTTTGAGTAGAAAATATCATGGTTTTTTGAACATGATGATAGTGGAATGTCATCCTATTCTCGTGGATCTAGTAATGATGGAAATTGGAATCACCATAGAGGGTGAAACATCAAGAAAATTTCAAATGGTTGCCAAACCATTTTTACTAGAAAGGATAAAGTGTTCTCAGGCTGATGATGAAGAGGTGAAAAAGAAGATTAAAGATGTGAATGATGGGAGATTGAGTGACTTTGTGTATGAAGATGAGATTTTGAAATTTGGGAGGACACATTGTGTTCCCAATATACCTGATTTAAAGAGGGAATTGTTGGCTTATTCTCATAGTTCCAATTTCTCTATAAACCCTGGGAGCACCAAAATGTATAGAGATTTAAAGGGACATTTTTGGTGGGACAACATGAAGAGGGAGATTGATGATTTTGTGTCAAGATGTATGGTTTATCAACAAGTGAAATCTGGAAGGCAACTGCCTGGTGGAGTATTGCATCCTCTTCCCATACCTGAGTGGAAATGGGATAACATTACGATGGATTTTTTCATGGGACTACAAAAGACTCCTAGAAGAAATGACGCAATATGGGTTATCGTTGATCGTCTCATGAATTAAGTACATTTTCTTTCTATAATGGAATATCTACCACATGAACGTCTAGCAAAAATATATATTAAGGAAGTTGTGAGACTTCAGGGAGTACCCCTGTCGATTGTCTCGGATCGTGATCCCTGTTTTACATCAGGATTCTGGAAAATTCTTCAGAAGGCCTTGGAATCTGAACTTCGTTTGAGCACTACTTACCACCCTCAAACAGATGGAAAATCAGAAAGAACTATTCAAACCTTAGAAGACATAGTGAGATCATGCTCACTTGCCTTTCAAGGAATGTGTGATCAATATTTACCACATGTAGAATTTTCCTATAACAATAGCTTCTATTCAAGTATTCAGATGGAACCATATGAAGCGTTATACGGAAAGAGATGTCGCACACCAAGCTATTGGGATGACGTTGGTGAAAGAAAACTTGTAGGCCGAGAACTGGTGGAGGAAACGATGGAAAAGGTTAAAGTAATCCAAAACCACATCAATGCAGCCTAAAGTAGGCAGAAGATCTATGCTGACAACCGATGTATGGGTTTGGAATTTCAGGTTGGAGATAATGTTTTCTTGAAGTTATATCCAAGGAAGGGAGTTATACGTTTCAGTATGAAGGGTAAATTGAGTCCCAGGTACATCGGACCCTTTGAAATTCTAGAACGAATTGGGGATGTAGCATACCATTTGGCAATGCCACCAAGTCTCTCCAATGTTCATGATGTATTCCACGTATCACTTTGGAGAAAATACATGCCTAACCCAACGCATGTACTCACCTATGAGGAATTAGAACTGGAACCAGATCTGTCTTATTCCGAAGAGCCTGTCAGGATTCTTGAAACAGACAACAAGTACTAAGAAACCGGGCGACTCGTCTGGTAAAATTTCTATGGAGAAACCATAAGATTGATGAGGCAACATTGGAACCCGAGGAACTTATGATGTCAAATCAACCGAGTCTTTTTACACAGTGATATTATATGAAATTTCTAGGAATAAATTATTTGAAGGAGGGTAGAATGTAACACCCCAAGCTTCCACGGTACACGTCTCTTTGAATAATACTGTAGTGTGTGTTGTACGCAACATTGAGTTCTTACACACACCACAACCAATCAAAGTAGCCGTTTTAAATAGTAATACTGAATTTTTGAAATTTAATAAATATTATCTTTCCAAATTGACTTCTTTTTTGTATTCGGAATATCAAAATTATCCTAAGTTGAATTTTTTTTTATTTTCGGAGAACTTCCAATTTTTTAAGAATAGTGAAAAATACTTAAAAACAACTTTTTTAATAAAAATAATTTATAGTGATAAATTATACTATTGAGAGGTTTTAAAATTTAGAATATATTTTTACCATTATATCCAATGGTGTTCGTTAGAATTAATCTCACTTTGAAATTGGATACAAACAATTTGTCAATCTTTTGATATATATTGTTTCTTAAAAACACACTATTTGTTGTGACAGCGGGAACTAATTATAAAATTAATTAATGCAACTTATATTTTTGGAATTTTGTAAAATAGACATCACTTTTGAATTCAGAATATCAATTATAGCTTATGGTGAAATTTTGGCATTGTTCTGAAAAACTTCAATTTTGATGAATAGTGAAACCACTAAGTGGTAGTTAAAAAACTGATTTTTCATTTTAATGGAACATTACAACTTCTGTGATTTGATTTTCAAAAATCCAACATATATGGTTTTCATTAGGAAGTAAAATGTGGTTTAATGAGATTAAAATAATTTTTGGTGAATAGTAACTTTTAAGTTTAATTAATCCTGATTAAAGGTTATTAGTGAAATTTAAGGTAAAATTGATATTATAAAAATATGAAATACCTTTACACTTGTCCTAACAATATTGGATGATTCATGGCCGACCATGGAAATCCATGGGTCAACTTGTGGACACCATGGAGCCACTTTGGTAGGAAAATGACATTAAAAACTTTTTATTTAATGTTATAATAAAAATGTCACAAACATGAGTTGTTTTACTAAAACAATTATTAAATGTGGTTATACAAGTCATTTTTTTTACTATAAATATTAATTAGAAAGATAAAACGATTTCCTACATCATGATAGTTTTTTATAATTTTTATACATTAAATAAAATAAATATTTTATGACACCATAATGTTGATGTGATTACCTCATTAATTAACGATTTAAATAAAATAAAAAGATAATGTAAAATATAAGACTTACAGTTGTCAAATACCTATTAGATGAGTATATTTAGAACCCTTATCACCTTATCCTCAAAATATATAAGTGTGGGACCTTTAAAATCTGAAACTCATTATATAATAAAGTATCATTTCATGACTTTCCAAGAGTTCCCCTCCTCTCCTCTTATAAAAGGCCCCCACCACAACCACATTATTCACACCTTAAAAGCCTTTTGGCTCGGAAAAACACTACCAAAATACTCTCTCAACTTCCCTCTATTAATCCTTTAAGCCTCACTTTGGGATTAATTCTTCCCAAGGAATCCTTTGGCTCAAATCAAAAAATAGTTACCTGATTTTAAGGTAATGTCCTCTCTTATGTTATTTTGTTTTATTTTTCTTCTCCAACCCCCTAAACTCTTGTTATTCATTTCTTTTGTAACAACACCAGTATCCTAAATATACTAGGATTTTTTTATAAGAATTATTCTAGCAACACATACACACACTTACATCTAATGGTTAAAGAACATATAGTTTCTGTGGATGGCGAATTTCTGCCTCACGAAACAATGATTATTCAACACTCATATAACACCTTCAAATGTGGCCATTTAGATGTCACTATATTTATATATGATATATGATATGTTTATGTTTTACATAAGCTTCTGTATTTTTCATTTATTGCATACCTTTATGGGTTCCATTATGGGTAAACGCGATATCTTCATTTTAGGAAGTGCGGACTACCGCCCCCTGAAAGTGATTTGAATCGTTAATCGCATATGTGGGATGTATAAAGGATTGAGTAAATGGTATTATAAATTATATTATATTGGAATTATATTATAACTTTATATCATTATAACTTCATTCAATTAAATACGAAATAGAAATGAAAGTATCATTCATGCGTACGTACGGCTTACCGTCTCCATGAACGGTGCATTTTATTTCTTACCTCTAAATGTTATGTAATATTATAAATGAATGTATATACAGGATATATATTATGTATATGATATCTACATAATGAATATAATTATGGATATAATGGATATTTTACCAGATGAACAATGTGTAATTATAAGAAGTTTATTTTTGACTCAACTACCTATGATCGACAAAACAACCGTTATTAACTTAAATAATTACATAATGTTCATAACATGGTAATAAGTGATATAAAAGGAATAATGAACTCGAAAAAGGTTCTTAATAAGGTAGATATTAATCCTAGTTTATTATTCATGAGGTTAAAGAGCGGTCGAGTCAAGTCGGACATGAAGTAAGGGAATTTCTTATCCCAATTTCCATTCTTTGGGTTAATCTCCTACTTTCAAATTATGTCATGATATTATTATGTCTTATCTTGTATTTGTACTTTTTTATGTGTAATTAGAGTAAATACACATAATAGATCTATTTTATTTTAAAAATCATCTTTTTATGGACTTCATCTCAATCTGCTTTCATTGAGGCATATTTGGTTTTATATACAACTTTCATTTATATGGTGTATAAACCCCTTTGACTTTTACTTTTATTCAAAAGGAATCTTTTTATACGAAGCGTTTTTACTAAAAAATAATGAGGAATGTTTTTTCATACGTATGCGGCGACAACGTCTTCTCCGCCTCCATGACTATTATTTGAGTTTCGGCTTCCTCTATAAGCCATGACTTTTTTAAAGAAAACTAAATACCATGTTTTACTTTTCTTTTATTTTGGTATTGAAAATGGTTTTGAGAAAGTTTTTATTATATAAATGTGTTGTATTGATATCTTGTGATTGAAGTGTGGAAATCTTATGTTTCCTTTATGCATGTTTTATGTGATACAATTATGTTATGGTTTATGATATGTGTAAACTTGTTCATATGAGGAATGCATTGGACTTAATAAGTGACGGTTGGAGCTCGCTATAGCTCCTCGATGCATCGGTAGGCCTTATGAGAAATACTAGTGTCTTTTCCTGAGTCCTTGACAAAATCTTATTTGTAGTCTTGGCACGAGGCCTTGGATATGTGGTTATGATAGTCTGGCATTATGCATTCCATCATTATGAATGTGGTTATTGATATTGAATTTGATTATTCGACTAGTAGAATATCCATGTGAATAAGTAAATGGGATTATTTCATTTTATTTTTGCCATATTATACTGAAGTTCAAGATTAAAAGGCTTTTGTTTCAGTTATCTCTTACCATAAATGTTAATGATTATTTATGAAACCTTCCGCTATATTGTTATCCTTACTGAGAATCTGAGCTCACCCCTTTCAACGTTTTAATATTTTCCACGATGTGAAGAAGTATTTTATGAATGACCTGCATTGATAGTCAGAAGAGGATATGAGTGTGGACTATGGGGAATTTGTTATTGTAGTTTTTCACTTTATGATGTAATGTAACATTTATGGATTATCTAGTGTTTCTAAGGCTACTAAATTAATTGGTCTTTCGAGAATTGATCTTTTTTGATCGGGCCAATGTTATACAATTATGCACCGACTTCGGGTAACTAGGGTCAGGGTGTTACATGTTATATTTATTTAAAAATTATTTTCCAATTAAGAGTATATATTTTCACATTTATTCAATATAGGGGATTTTATTCATGTGTACCATTTATAATATTTCTCAAAATTATATCTATTTAAGATGATAATATTTAATGATAACTATTAATATTACTCAAGTTATACCATAATAAAATGCTTATGAAACCAACTTATTTTTCATTATGTAATGATATAATTACAAAGTAACATTTATACTAAATACATTACATTTCATGGGTTCTGATATTATGAATGTTTCATAATATTATGTTACACGTACGAATGAATTTTACTATGTTATGTGGGGTACCTATATCTCCCTCAATTGAAATAGGTAAAGCAATGGTTAAACAAGTGGTCGTCCTAAGACCAAAAGAGGATACATTAAAGGTTATAAGAATCCCATAATATGGTACATGTTTTTTATCACAATTTAGAAGTAGATAAAGGGGTTTTTTCCCTAGACTAATTTGTTATGAACTTCATGGAGGGTAGCCATGAGAATTGGTTTTTAAATACATTTATTTATTCCACAATTCCATGTATTATTCCAATTTTTTTCTCAATGTTCATGTAATTTTAATTCCATATGATATATAACTTATGAACTAAAAATATTTCATCCATGACATAGGATTATGATCTTCGATGTGTAGGGTTTGATATTTAATTGTTATTTTGATGTTCTCATACTCTTATTGTCATGTTATTTTTACATATCTCCATTTATAATCCTTACTGAGAATTATAGATAGATTTTTCTTATTTTTAATTTCCCCATATTATGAATAATGTTTTTATGTAGGTGATTTCAATGAAGATTTTATTATGGGAAGATATTTTTAGATTATTATTAATATCTTGAATCAATTTAAATGATTTTGTAACTAGTCTCCAATGAGACTAACATATCACAGTTCTTAGGCATGTATTTGGGCAATTTAAGGAATATTCATCCAAAAATAGGTAATATATATTATTGAAAAAATTGGGTTTCTAATTTGAAATATGTAGGAATTGTTATAATATGAACCTTTGGAACACTCATGGGTTAGTGATGGATGATGAATGGCTCTCTATCCATGTAATTCATAATGAAAGGTCTTATATAGGGGATAGAGGTGTGTCTAGTCTGTGTGGTGTATATATGCATAGAGTGGCCTAATAGGTATCAATTTTAGTCCATTGGAAATGAATCTAGACCATGACTATTGTTAAAAATGGGAAGTTTTAATTTTTATGGAAACATGGATGACAAAATATTAGTGAGAACTAAAAGCATATAGTTATCGATATGTCTAAGGATGAGTCAAATCAGAGGAAAATGAACTGAAATTTTGTTAAAGGAAAAATATAGTTTTTCCCATGAAACTAAATCCATTTTACAATAATAAAATTCAATTTGGTCCAAGAACATAAGTATCAAGGTGTAACAACTCTAGAAAGTGTGTATTGAGCTAGAATCGATCAAAATATAGTCTATGTCAATAAGCCTTGTTTACCAGTAGGTTGTAAACTATTAGTGGATATGAATTTTATATTCAAATCCTCATCAAAAATATCACGAAGCATTTGAATAGATAATAAATAAGGATAACCTAATATAAGACTATGGTTTCATTGGTTACAATGAAGTATTCATGAATTTGATTTCATATATCTGTTTTTTCATGAATATATGGTCCCCAATGTGATTATTGTTTCTCACACATTGATAATTATTTATGTAGATGGATCAAAACTAAATAAATTATTTTAATATTGAATTTTATTGGGAATGAAATGATTTTACTCAAAATCATCAAAATGTTATAATATCTATAATAGAAAATAACATCCCTATGTTCACAAATAAATTTGAAGTTAGGAATCTTGATATAATTTAAAAGGGGAAAATATGTGAATTAAATTATGTCAATTCCATTTTGAAAATAGTTTCACATTCTTATAGTGGTTTACCTAATTCGCTAGTTTTTGATAAATTGACCAGTACCAAGGAAATTAAATTTCCCATCCTCCAGTGTTTACAGCATGATAATATAATTATTTGAATATTCCCATTAGATGATTAAACATGTCAATGGATAACCCCCCTTCAAGAATTTAGGGTATCCTAATGAAATTGTATCCATGGATTTAGATAACTCTAGAACTTATTTTTAAATATTCACATTACATATTATCCTTATATGATGATGGATAAGGAGTTCCATGAGCTATAAGAAAAGGATGACGAATCCTTTCATACAAAATATGTAAATTTTACAATACATGAAAGTCACTATTTAGGTATTATCATCCAACATGGATGAATAATGGATCATTTCATTTGGTGAATCAAAATATGTCACCAAATGGTGCTAGGTGGATGTGATTTCAATTGTTATTAAAAGATTGTTCAATGTAATATAATAGTGGAAATAACGGTCACATGTAATGTCCTAAGGTGGTTGTTTCTCCAATTTGTAGAATAGTTTTCTAAAAATATGTAAAATATATTTATGATGAGACTAAATCTCTATATTTTATATCTAAGGTAAATTTAGGAAAATAACACTTGTTAACTCTAATGTGTGATAATTTGAAGAATCAGGGAACTCCACTAAAGGGATTTATATGGAAACAAATTCTACATGTGATGGTGGTGTGTCCCCCCAAGTAGGTGTATCTTCTCATTGAGTCCTCTTACAGTTATCAAATATATTCCACATGAAATTATTCCAAACCAGTATAGTTAGGTTATATAACAACCCACACACCAAACTATATCTAAAAACATAGCTATGATGAAATCATCAATAACAAAATCCATATAAATAAACTTCATTAATTTTACACTTTTATCCAATACTCACCTCCATATATAAATTCCACAGTGGTTTCAAAAACACTGAAAATAGACCTGAATGACACCCACATAACTAGTGACCCAAAAAAATTATAATAATACCTGAAATATTATAATGTGATTTTATACATTAAATATGGAAAATTGAATATTAATAATCAATTCATCTATGAAATTTTTTATAGTGATTAATTTGTAGGATTATTTAAAGAATCAAATTATATGAATATTTCATATTAACATTTTAATAAAAAACTTGAATTTTTATACCATTTTTGAATAAAAATAAGAATTTGAAATTCATGAATCATTTTCATAATACGAAATGTGTACTGTTAAATTTACATTAAATTTTAATTATTTTATTCTTAATTTAAATACCCATATTTGATATTTTAGTACATAATATAATTTTTTTTTCAAAATTCATTTTAATATAACATCTATTATTTATTTTATTATTTATTTCTATTACATTATAAAAATTGAATAAAATGAATATATGTGGTAATTTAATGTCAGGTTTCCAATTTTTCTAGTAAATAAAATATTATTTTACTTCATACTAGTTATGTTACCATAGAAAAATTATAGTTATTGTCATAAAAGAAAAAACTATAAAAATAATAAATCATTGGTTAAAGGGAATGACACATGATGGCAAAAATTTCCTATAATTTTGTAAAAGTGATGTTTCTAAAAATACTTCTTCCTGATATCGTTTTTTCAATATTTTATCCATATTTCATGGTTTACATTATCTAGCTTAACATTATGTCTATAATTATAATAAAATTTCATTACTTATACTTATAAAAGGGGCCTCTCATAAACCCTTTATAGAACACTAAATGATTTAGATTTATCTAGATGACCTATCTTTTTTTCTACCACTATAATTATATTTCATAATTTGTAATCTCCTAGTGAAATGATATTTTACTCTGCCACCCATTTTCATGTGATATTCCAGTGAAATAACAAATTAATTAACATGAGAATTATTTTTAACACGACATCTTTATTTTATAATTCTATTTTAAAATAATAATTTTTAAATGCATTTGTATGAAATTTTCAATACTTATATACTGATTACTATAAGGATATGGTGGAAATAATATATCATTCTATCATATTATATAAAAAAGACCAAGTCTAAATTCATATATTGTGTAGATTAGCTCCTCTAATATGTCCCCAATTTATTTTTCCATTATAGCCTGAAAAGGGGGATCCAAAATGGAATTGAATAAATGATTATTAAATTTATAACTTTTTTAGAGTTTTTACATATTAAAAAAATTACTCAGTTATACAATTTTATGGAAACTAAAATATCCAACTATGCATTCATATAGAATATCATCCTCATGGAAAAATTGATTTTAATGTTTCTATTAGTCACCTAATTTCAATGTTAGAAATTAGGATTGGGTTAAATGAAATATTTTATTATTATTATAACACTATGTTTAACTAATGATAAATTAATAAACTGGTTATTGATATCACCATATATTGGTCATATTTATTTCAATAATTTAAAATTAATGTAGTAAGAGAAAAATGATATCATCTTTTCATGTAATTAATTATATATATTATATTCTATATGTTAATAATTTAAATTATATTGTATAAAAATATGTTTCATTTTAAAATATCATTATTCTTATGGTATAATTATATTAAAACTATTCCCCCCTAATTATCTATTAATTATGGTGGGCATATGTTTGATTTATTTAACTAGTTACATGAACAATATAATGTATTTATATCATATATTGAAACAAAAAATTAAATAATTTCATAACATGATATAATTTAATGAATAATATTTTTTTTTGTTCTAGTAAGTTTTTATCAACATTTTAGTCATTAATTAATAATCCAGCCTTCAATCATTAAGAATAAACAATACGAGCTCTTCACTGATTTCATCATTTTAATTGGTAAAAAGTAATATTCATTGAAATTAATGATTTATAAACCATCATTTAATTAATATTATTTTGAATTATATAATATAATAAATATGTAGTTTCAAAAAATAGTTTTTATGAATGCCATTTTTGTGAAAACAACTTCAGAGAGAAAAATTCCATTTACTCCTGCACTGGAAAATAGGTTAAAAATAACATATATTAATATATATATAATGATAGTAAATTTTTATTACAAGTTGTAATAGTTTTGAATCGTTTTCATAGGATTAAATTTCCCAATACAAATTTAATCATTTAGGACCATTTGTGTAATGGCCCGGACCCACCTGGTCCATTACTTTGCCAAAACACAGCTCCATCGAAATGGTGGCACTGGTCACGGGGGCACCGGTTACGGTGGCACCGTGTCCTCACTGAGGGTCTTCGTTCTTTTTCCAACATCCGACTTTTTTCGGCTCCCACAACATATCTATTAGGAAAAATTTTGTTTTATTCCCCCTTTCAGCCATTTAAAGCCCATAAATAATATCTAAAATCCCCCAAGAGTATGGAAAACCTAAAACTAACCAAAACGTGTGGTTTTTCCTCAGTGTCACACCCTTTCCTCATACCTTCCAGTTCTGCCCCCATTGCACATTTTCCTCTGTTTAAAAGAAACGATTTAACACATAGTCGTTATGCCACCACCCCAATGGGAATAATTAAATAAGAATTAATCCCATCATATGTAACCACCCCACTGCATAGGAAACCACAATCTGACTTTAAAGCAGTTCAAAATTCCTTATCCTGTAACAATAGGATATCATCTTCATATCACGCTAGAGTTTCTTCCATCACTTTCATGGCTGGAATTATTTCTTATCAATGGAGCGCTTGGAGTCCCTCCGTCCCGTGGCTTGTGGTTCCCCTGTGCTGTTGATTTTCAGCTCGTTCTTGGAGACCCCGAAGTTCCTCTCCTGCAAGTCACGCCTCATTAGTTCATGGCACGTTGGAAAGAACTTAAATCCTTGATCAACCATGTTGGGATATTCCTTCATCTCTCCTTACAATGTATCATGCGGGGTGGTTACACTACTCCTTCTATGGGAATGGATGAATCCAAACCTTGAAAAAGATAATAAATAGACTGTTAAAGAATGTTGCTGTGCGTTTGACAATTCTACAGTACTGTTTTAAAATTTCTATTTGATTCTGAACTGTATGGCTTTATGCTCCCAGAAACTCATGGTCGTTAGTGGTCATTCCATGAGCACTGATGAACCCTTGTCTTCTGTGATTATTAAATGACTGTGACATGGAAATTGGTTAATCACATAAACTCAGTTGGTTAAATGGATGCCCAGTAAACATAAATCCTTTAGTGGTGACGCCCTTTAACCAACAGAAAGAAGAACCTAATGAATGATGTTCTTGAACCAAGAAGTTTCCCTAATCTGTTTTGGTGGGAAGTGTGTTGTTCTGTTTGATGCTTATGGGGTGAAGTGAATGGGGATGCAATCCTCTATTGGGGAATAGTTGTTGGTTGTGAATCTGAAGCTGTGTGGGGCAGTATCTCGAGGCATGGTTTGGTTCTAGTACTTTTAAGGATCTCAATGATCCCATTGTTGTTGTGACTTCACAAGAGAACCAAGTGTGAATTCTTAAATTGTTGTTTGGCTATTTCTCTTTCTCGGGCTTATAAGTATGTCATTTAGTTTCCCAGTAGTGCAGATTTAACATAAATTGGATCAATTGAACATGAAAACAATAATGAGATAAATGGGGAATTGGTCTTGGAAATGAGTTGTGACTTAGTCGTGAGTGATGTGCCTTTCTTTTATGAATGAATACTAACGAGGGTGTTTTACTTAGGTTGGATTTGGAAACACTAGGTTGGGATGATTGTATGTTACCTATACATATATCTGTAGTTTTTATGTTTCTTATTCACGCCCCACCCATGTTGAGCACTTAGTGCCGAACACCCCCATTTCTTGGGGGAGGGTTTTTTTTCAACACTCTTATTAGTGGCAAGTTATTATCTCCTTTTCTGCACCCTTTGTCGAATAGCCCAGTAATATTTTGGTAGGGTGTGGCATCCTGAGGTTTATTATAGCCCAAGATTATTCGGGCAGGGTAGATGTGGTGGTTAGCCTAGGTGTGTGCGAGATGGTTTTTTTTGAAAGGTCGTCGAGATGAGGCCCAGGTGTCTTCGGGTGTGGCAGTAGTTGTTCTGGCCCAAGTGTTTTCAAGCATGGTTATGCGTGTTGGTTGTGGACTTGGTGTTTGCGGGCGGGACATGCGGTTGTGTCCCAGGTGTGTGTGAGCGGGGTGTGTAAGTGGGACTTCGGTGAGGATGGCTGGAGAGGTTAGATGCCTAGTATGTCTTCAATAATTAGTCGGAACGTGGAATGGGGTTCCCAAATATCAATGTTCTGTTACTATACATTACTTTACTTGTGTTATTTGGAGAGTGTCCCTTGGTGAGGCTTGGGTGAATAGTTTTCCTTGCTAGGTGCTTTAGTTATCTTCTTTTCACGAGGCATTAGAATGCCTCTCCACTTTTTCACAAGAGTCTTTGGTTTTCCCTATTTAGTATACTTTTATACTCACCCTACATATATAAAACTATTTATAGGTTCCTAGGAGGGATTCAGGGATCGTACAGGGTCGTACTAATTCAAACATTGAGACAATTCATGTTGCTGTTTTTCATTATTTTGGTACTTCATTTTGAGTTTTTCTGTTACTTTTTTATCATTTACTTTTGTAATATGCATATGGGAATGGTTTTCTTTGGCATTACTTTTAACCCCCAGTTTTGGTGATGTTGGGATTTTCTATCTTATCTCAAGATCCTATTAATGAAAAGGGTAATCCCTTCCATCTTCTGTATGATCATGTACTCTTGGTTCTAGTCGCCACTATGTGACCTATTGTAGGAGGGTCTCATGGGTCATTATCTCAACTTCATCTTGAAGAAGGAAGGGTCTGGAAATATGTTATCCCTTCTCTAATCTCAGTGAAGGCAGGTCGTGAAAGAATGGTATCATAGTCAGTGATATTGAGAGATAGGATGGAGTCTAGAGTTGGGCACAGAGGGGATTGCATGGGATTGTAGGGAAATAGTGTTGGGTGATCTTGGTGCGTGAAATATGCCAGGGAAGACCGGCTAGGAAATGGGATTTTATGGCCCCCCGTGATCTGATGTAAGTACTTTGGGTCTAACAAATGACCAAGTGAGGCTACACTTATTGATGGGTACATACCCTAGGGATGGTACATGGATCAAAATGACTAGTGTTCTTCTGTTTCATGGGATTTTTGGGCAAAAATTAATAAGAAGTCTAAGAACATTTAAGAACAATATTATACACAACCCGGGCTTATGTATTCTTTATTAACATTGTAGTTAGGTAACCTTAGAGACGACCATGAGTAGTGTGGTCGATCGAGTCCCAGAAGGTTGACTTGGCTGATCGGCAGAGGGCTAACTGAGGGGAGGAGGATGATCGGTGGAAGAAGAAGTTTCCTGCCTTTCAGCGGTAGACCCTCGGGAAGTACGAGGGTAGAATCTCACACATAGATACAAGAAATATAGCTTGAGGAGTTGGTGATAGCTTTCAGCTTGATCCAGGCTCTGATGGAGTACTGGGTTCCTCTGGATATAATCCAGATGTGGGGAGTAGCGTGTTAGTGGTGGATGCTCTACCTCAGGGAGAAGAGGGAGGCTGAAGATACATGCGCTGACTTCGAGAAGGAGTTGCAGGCATAATTCCTCTCTAACAGAATGAAGGATGAGAAGAGGCGGGAGCTACTCTCCCTTAAGTAAGGGAACATGTCAGTGATAGAATTGGGGATTAAGTTCAAGGACCTCCTATGTTTTGCTCAGGACCTCTTTCCAGATGAGGAGTCTCTGGAAAGCCGTTAGGAAGAGGGGCTTCGACCTTCTCTCCAATATGTTGTTACTCCCTTCAGCTTACTAACATACCTGGAGGTCTAGAATAAGGATGAAGTGGTGTAAAGGATGAAAACTCTAGGAGGTGTATCGCGAGAGGAAATCCATTTTGGATCATCGAAGGGGAACACCGTCAACAGTAGGCCTCCAACATCATGGCCCTCTAGGATCCAACCAGAAGGGAGCATGCCTCAGTAGTTCTGGTTCTGATCTCATGGACCTCACCATTTCCTTTATTTCCCAGGGTTGAGATGCTTCATCAGCAGAATCCATGCGAACCTTTGGAATCAGTGTCCAGACATAGTACAGTACAGAGAGGGTGGGTAGGTTCTGCGCCCACCTCTGCAGTAGCAGTTTCGTACAAGGCCCTTTTAGTAGCAGCAGTAGGGCCAACAAGCTCCCTCCCCACCGAGAACAGATGTGGTAGGAGGAGTCCAAGCCTAGGGTGCCCCTTAGGGACATCTACTAGGGTATGGTTGGGGTGGCGGCTGATAGCCTAGAGGTAAGGGAGATGGGCGTGGATAGTTGCACGCCAGAGAGGCATTAGTTCTAGAAGGGCCAGATGTCGTTCGAGGTATGATCTGCCTGTTTAGAACCCTTTCTTATGCCTTGTTTGATACTGGAGATTCATACTCCTTTTTTCACCCAATCTGGCCCATGCTCTATGTTTAGATGCTGAGAGGATTATAGTGCCCTTGGGGCTGATCACACTAGTCAGAGGTCAGGCTGACATGTTTTATGTTTGCCGAAGGTGTAGACTGATGATAGGGCCACATCAGTCTATCAGGGATCTTATACTGTTTCAGATACAACCTTACTATGTCATCCAAGGAATTGAATGGTTGTTCTTTGTACGTGTCGTCATTAACTGCATCCGAGGAAGGGTCGTGTTTTCAGATTTTGGTGGCCTATGTGTAACTTTAATCGGCGAGAGGGGTTTCCAGAAATGTTGCTGGAGAGAGGAGCCCCTCCTTTCCTTATTAGCTGAACAATCAGTGGAGTCGGTGGATGAGAAAATGGTGGAAGTCTCAAGGATCCTCAGTGTGTTTATAGATGTCTTTCCTGAGGAGGTGGACATTCTACCCCCTCGACGTGATGTAGAGTTTGGGTTAGAACTGAAACCTAGTGCCTATCTGATTTTGATGGCCCCCTACCAGATGGCACCTTCCGATTTGAGGGAGTTTCAAATTCAGATCGATGATCAGATGAAGAAGGGTTTTGTTCGACCAAGTGCATCCCCATAGAGTTCTCTAGTCTTGTTCCAAAAGAAGGCAGATGGTGGTCTCGGGCTGTGCATAGACTATCGGAGACTGAATCAAGTAACGGTCAAGAACTGTTACCCTCTCTCGAGGATGGACATCATTTTTGCCCAATTGAAAGGGGCAGGGTGGTTCACCAAGATTAAACTGCGGTCGGGATATCACCGGCTGCGGGGGAAGGAGGGAGACATCTTGCAGATAGCCTTTAGATGCAGATATGGGCACTTTGAGTTTGTGGTCATGTCATTCGCTGTTAAGAATGCTCTAGCTATTTTAATGGGGCTCATGAACTCCGTCTTCTGGGAATACATGGATCTGTTCGTAGTCGTCATTATTGACAACATCCTGATCTACTCATGATCAGAGGAGGATCACACTGAGCACCTGAGAATGGTTTTAGAGATTCTCCAACAGCATCAAATCTATGGAATTTTGTCTATGTTCAAGTTCTGGATGCGATAAGCGCACTTCCTTGGGAACGTGATGTCCGATCAAAGAATAGTGGTGGACCCATCTAAGGTCGAGGATGTTGTTTCTTGGGCAGGACCCAATAACATGGCGGAAGTTTGTAGTTTCCTTGGACTCTAAGGTAACTATTAGAGATTTGTATCCAAAATCTCCCTTGTTGCATCACCTTTCATAGCTTTGGCCATGAAGGACCAGGCTTTCGTGTGGAATGGGTAGTGCCAGGAAGCCTTTAGCTATCCGATGGAGAAGTTTGTAAGTGCCCCAGTGCTGATGTTTCCAGAAGAAGGGGCTATGTATGAGGTGTTTTGTGATGCTTTAGGGAAAGGCCTCAGTTGTGTGATGATGTAGCGATAAGGGGTGATATCTTATATGTTTAGACAGTTACATCCCCATGAGCATAATTTTTCCACACATGATCTAGAGCTTGTAGTGGTAATCTTCGCACTAAAGTTGTGGTGGCATTTCCTCATCGTGGAGCGCTTTGTGGTCTTCACGATTACAAAACTCATGAAGTATATCTTCTCCCAGTGGGACCTGAACATATGGAAGTGAAGGTGGATGGAGATCCTTCATGAATACGACATCAATATTACCTACACCTTAGGAAAAGGGAATGTGGGTGCCGATGACATGAGCAAGAAGTCACAGAAAGATGCAGTTTGAGAATTGGAAGGTTCCTGGAAGGCGATGGAGGATTTGGCGTCCCTACAGCTCAATGTAAGAGAGGATGGTGGTAGAGGTTTTCTTTTTTATATGACAGCACAGTCCCCTCTACTATGGAAGGTGGGGGAGTCCCAATGGGGAGACATAGAGAGTGAAGTGATGCACGATCGAGCTAACCAAGGAAATGCTCCGGACGGATGGTCCGATGATGGTCAGAATTAGATTCTTTTCCTATGAAAGATGTCTGTCCAAGAGATGATGTTCGAGCGGTTTCTTGGTGAGTTCCACAATTCACCCCTAGAAGTGCACCTGTGATGTTTCCAAGATGTATAATGGTCTGAGGAGTCAGTTTTTGTGGCCTAGGGTAAACAGGGTGCTGGCAGAGGTCATGGCCACGTGCCAAGTGTGTCAGCAAGTGAAGTATGAACATTGTTTTCCAGGTGGATTGTTGAAGCCTTTAGGCATCCCCGAGTGGAAGTGGGATTTTTTCTTGATGGATTTTGTCATCGGGATACCCAATGATCAAAGAGGCTGCGATGATATCTGGGTAGTGGTGGACCATTTTTCGAAATCATCTCACCTTCTTGTGATCAAGGAGTCAGCTGCAGTGGATGCCTTAACATGGAGGTACGTGGATGAGGTAGTGCGACTGCATGGATTTCTAAGGTACATAGTCTTGGATAGGGATGCACGATTTACCTCACGAGTCTGGAGAGGATTGCAGCATGCTTTTGGAACCCAGCTACGATATAGAACTATTTTCAATCCCCAGATAGATGGTCAGACATATCTCACCATCCAGACATTGGAGGATATTCTACAAGAATGTATTCTGGAATTTGGGGGATAGTGGGAACGATACTTGCCTCTAGTAAAGTTTTCCTACCACAATAGCTATCACTCAACCATCGGAATGCCTATGTTCTATTAATTGTACGAGAGGGAGTGTCTCTCACCTGTGTGATAGACCGAGGTTGGGGAAACAAGTGTTCTTGTACTGGATTTGGTGTAGAGCACGACAGAGAAGTTTTAGCTTATACGGGAGAGGATGAAGGCAGCTCAGGACTGGAAGAAGTCTTATGTTTTTAATAGGATGAGACCCTTGGAATTTGAGGTCGGGGACCAAATATTCTTGATGGTATCCCCTTGGCATGGAAAACGGAGGTTCCACCTATGGAGTATGCTTTCTACAAGGTTCATTGGACCCTTCGAAGTGTTGTGGCGGGTCGGAGATGTGGCTTACTAGCTAGCGCTACCACCGCCGCTACTGAGAATACACGACGTCTTCCATGTGTCACAACTCCGACGGTATCTTCATGATGATTCACATGTACTCGACTGGGGAAATACAAACATCGAGATCAACATGACTTTCTCAGAAATGACTGTGAGAATCGAGGATTGTGAGGAGAAGGTGCTCCGTGGGCGGATCATTCCTTTGGTTAGTGTGTTGTGTAGGCATGGCGGGCTCGAGGAATGTAACTGCGAACGAGAGTCACAGATGTGTTCCCAATACGAAGAGCTATTTTGAGTTTTTTTTGTTTGGTTTGCACTTTTTTGTGATGGAACAATTTACTTTATTAACTGTGGATCATGTGGTTTTCCTTGTACTATGGATTTTTGTGAAGATTCCTGACTATGGGGAGTGGAGGACCTGATCCCTAATCTATAAACATTAAGGTGGATGTGACTAAACTCATACTGGCGAGTCAGTGCTACCCAAAGCAGATAGTATCGTGACAAGGAGGAAGAAAATCCTTAACCCATATGACTGGATAGTTTGACCATCAAATGTTTTATGGTTACATGAGGGAGAGGTGTTCCTAGATGTCGATGAGGTTCACTATTGAGCAGTATCTATCGAGGTGGTTGTTTGGTAACCCTCTTTTCTCCGGGTCTAGTTTTGATTCTTGAGTATGAGAATAGTTTGAGAGGTATCTGATGTAATGGCTCGGACCGACCTGGGCCATTACATTTCCAAAACATAGCTCCACCAAAAAGGTGGAACCGGTCACGCGGGCACCAGTTACAGTGGCACCGTGATAGACTCCCAACAATCACGGTGGCACCGGTCACGGTGGCACCGTGATGGTCGCACACCGGTCATGGTGGCACCTGTGAAGGTGGAACCGTAAGGGTGACCCCATGACGGTGGCACCGTATGAGTGACACTGAAATTTTGTTAAAGGAAAAATATAGTTTTTCCCATGAAACTAAATCAATTTTACAATAATAAAATTCATTTTGGTCCGGGAACATAAGTAGCAAGGGGTAACAACTCTAGAAAGTGTGTATTGAGCTAGAATCGATCAAAATTTAGTCTGTGTCAATAAGCCTTGTTTACCAGTAGGTTGTAAACTATTAGTGGATATGAATTTTATATTCAAATCCTCATAAAAAATATCACGAAGCATTTGAATAGATGATAAATATGGATAACCTAATATAATACTATGGTTTCATTGGTTACAATGAAGTATTCATGAATTTGATTTCATATATGTGTTTTTTCATGAATATATGGTCCCCAATGTGATTATTGTTTCTCACACATTGATAATTATTTATGTAGATGGATCAAAATTAAATAAATTATTTTAATATTGAATTTTATTGGGAATGAAATGATTTTACTCAAAATCATCAAAATGTTATAATATCTATAATAGAAAATTACATCCCTATGTTCACAAATAAATTTCATGTTATGAATCTTGATATAATTTAAAAGGGGAAAATATGTGAATTAAATTATGTCAATTCCATTTTGAAAATAGTTTCACATTCCTATAGTTGTTTAACTAATTCGCTAGTTTTTGATAAATTGACCACTACCAAGGAAATTAAATTTCCCATCCTCCAGTGTTTACAGCATGATAAAATAATTTTTTTAATATTCCCATTGGATGATTAAACATGTCAATGGATAACCCCTCCTTCAAAAATAAAGGGTATCCTAATGAAATTGTATCCATGGATTTAGATTACTCTAGAACTTATTTTTAAATATTCACATTACATATTATCCTTATATGATGATGGATAAGGAGTTCCATGAGCTATAAGAAAAGGATGTCGAATCCTTTCATACAAAATATGTAAATTTTACAATACATTAAAGTCACTCTTTAGGTATTATCATCCAACATGGATGAATAATGGATCATTTCATTTGGTGAATCAAACTATGTCACCAAATGGTGCTAGGTGGATGTGATTTCAATTGTTATAAAAATATTGTTCAATGTAATATAATAGTGGAAATAAAGGTCACATATATAGTCCTAAGGTGGTTGTTTCTCCAATTTGTAGAATAGTTTTCAAAAAATATGTAAAATATATTTATGATGAGACTAAATCTCTATATTTTATATCTAAGGTAAATTTAGGAATATAACACTTGTTAACTCTAATGTGTGATAATTTGAAGAATCAGGGAACTCCACTAAAGGGATTTATATGGAAACATCTTCCACAGGTGATGGTGGTGTGTCCCCCCAAGTAGGTGTATCTTCCAATTGAGTCCTCTTACAGTTATCAAATATATTCCACATGAAATTATTCCAAACCACTATAGTTAAGTTATATAACAACCCACACACCAAACTATATCTAAAAACATAGCTATGATGAAATCATCAAGAACATAATTCATATAAATAAACTTCATTAATTTTACACTTTTATCCAATACTCACCTCCATATATAAATTCCACAGTCGTTTTAAAAACACTGAAAATAGACCTGAATGACACCCACATAACTAGTGACCCAAAAAAATTATAATAATACCTGAAATATTATAATGTGATTTTATACATTAAATATGGAAAATTGAATATTAATATTCAATTCATCCAAGAAATTTTTTATAGTGATTAATTTGTAGGATTTTTTAAAGAATGAAATTATATGAATAGTTCATAATAACATTTTAAAAAAAACATGAATTTTTATACCATTTTTGAATAAAAATAAGAATTTGAAATTCATGAAACATTTTCATAATACGAAATGTGTACTGTTAAATTTACATTAAATTTTAATTATTTTATTCTTAATTTAAATACCCATATTTGATATTTTAGTACATAATTTAATTTTTTTTCCAAAATTCATTTTAATATAACATATATTATTTATTTTATTATTTATTTCTATTACATTATATAAATTGAATAAAATTAATATATGTGGTAATTTAATGTCAGGTTTCCAATTTTTCTAGTAAATAAAACATTATTTTCATTCATACTAGTTAAGTTACCATAGAAAAATTATAGTTATTGTCATAAAAGAAAAAACTATAAAAATAATAAATCATTGGTTAAAGGGAATGACACATGATGGGAAAAATTTCCTATAATTTTGTAAAAGTGATGTTTCTAAAAATACTTCTTCCTGATATCGTTTTTTCAATATTTTATCCATATTTCATGGTTTACATTATCTAGCTTAACATTATGTCTATAATTATAATAAAATTTCATTACTTATACTTATAAAAGGGGCCTCTCATAAACCCTTTATAGAACACTAAATGATTTAGATTTATCTAGATGACCTATCTTTTTTTCTACCACTATAATTATATTTCATAATTTGTAATCTCCTAGTGAAATGATATTTTACTCTGCCACCCATTTTCATGTGATATTCCAGTGAAATAACAAATTAATTAACATGAGAATTATTTTTAACACGACATCTTTATTTTATAATTCTATTTTAAAATAATAATTTTTAAATGCATTTGTTTAAAATTTTCAATACTTATATACTGATTACTATTAGGATATGGTGAAAATAATATATCATTCTATCATATTATATAAAAAATACCAAGTCTAAATTCATATATTGTGTAGATTAGCTCCTCTAAGATGTCCCCAATTTATTTTTCCATTGTAGCCTGAAAAGGGGGATCCAAAATGGAATTGAATAAATGATTATTAAATTTATAACTTTTTTTTACAGTTTTTATATATTAAAAAAATTACTTAGTTTTACCATTTTATGGAAACTAAAATATCCATATATGCATACATATAGAATATCATCCTCATTGAAAAATTGATTTTCATGTTTCTATTAGTCACCTAAATTCAATGTTAGAAATTAGGATTGAGTTAAATGAAATATTTTATTTTTATTATAACACTATGTTTAACTAATGATAAATTAAAAAACTGGTTATTGATTTCACCATATATTGGTCATATTTATTTCAATAATTTAAAATTAATGTAGTTAGAGAAAAATGATATCATCTTTTCATGTAATTAATTATATATATTATATTCTATAAGTTAATAATTTAAATTATATTGTATAAAAATATGTTTCATTTTAAAATATCATTATTATTATGGTATAATTATATTAACAGTATTCCCCCCTAATTATCTATTAATTATGGTGGGCATATGTTTGAGTTATTTAACTAGTTACATGAACAATATAATGTATTTATGTCATATATTGAAACAAAAAATTAAATAATTTAATAACATGATATAAATTAATGAATAATATTTTTTTGTTCTAGTAAGTTTTTATCAACATTTTAGTCATTAATTAATAATCCAGACTTCAATCATTAAGAATCAACAATACGAGCTCTTCACTGATTTCATCATTTTAATTGGTAAAAAGTAATATTCATTGAAATTTATGATTTATAAACCATAATTTAATTAATATTATTTTGAATTATATAATATAATAAATATTTAGTTTCAAAAAATAGTTTTTATGAATGCCATTTTTGTGAAAACAACTTCAGAGAGAAAAATTCCATTTACTCCTGCACTGGAAAATAGGTTAAAAATAACATATATTAATATATATATATAATGATAGTAAATTTTTATGATAAATTGTAATAGTTTTGAATAGTTTTCATAGGATTAAATTTCTCAATACAAATTTAATCATTTAGGACCATTTTTGTAATGGCCCGGACCCACCTGTTCCATTACATTGGCAAAACATAGCTCCACCGAAATGGTGGCACTGGTCACGGGGGCACCGGTTACGGTGGCACCGTGTCCTCACTGAGGGTCTTCGTTCTTTTTCCAACTTCCGACTTTTTCAGCTCCCACAACATATCTTTTAGGAAAAATATTGTTTTATTCCCCATTTCAAAGCCATTTAAAGCCCATAAATAATATCTAAAATCCCCCAAGAGTCTGGAAAACCTAAAACTGACCAAAACGTGTGGTTTTTGCTCAGTGTCACACCCTTTCCTCATACCTTCCAGTTCTTCCCCCGTTGCACATTTTCCTCTGTTTAAAAGAAACGATTTAACACATAGTCGTTATGCCACCACCCCGATGGGAATAATTAAATAAGAATTAACCACATACTATGTAACCCCCCCACTGCATAGGAAACCACGATCTGACATTAAAGCAGTTCAAAATTCCTTATCCTGTAACAATAGGATATCATATTTATATCACACTAGAGTTTCTTCCTTCACTTTCATGGCTGGAATTATTTCTTATCCCTGGAGCGCTTGGAGTCCCTCCGTCCCGTGGCTTGGGGTGCCCCTGTGCAGGTGATTTTCAGCTCGTTCTTGGAGACCCCGAAGTTCCTCTCCTGTAAGTCACGCCTCATTAGTTCTTGGCACGTCGGGAAGAACTTAAATCCTTCATCAACCAGGTTGGGATATTCCTTCATCTCTCCTTACAATGTATCATGTGGGGTGGTTACACTACTCCTTCTATGGGAATGGATGAATCCAAACCTTGAAAAAGATAATAAACAGACTGTTAAAGAATGATGCTGTGTGTTTGACAATTCTACTGTACTGTTTTAAAATTTCTATTTGATTGTGAACTGTATGGCTTTATGCTCCCAGAAACTCATGGTCGTTGGTGGTCATTCCATGAGCACTGATGAACCCTTGTCTTCTGTGATTATTAAATGACTGTGACATGGAAATTGGTTAATCACATAAACTCAGTTGGTTAAATGGATGCCCAGTAAACATAAATCCTTCTGTGGTGACCCCCTTTGACCAACAGAAAGAAGAACCTAATGAATGATGTTCTTGAACCAAGAAGTTTCCCTAATCTGTTTTGGTGGGAGGTGTGTTTTTCTGTTTGATGATTATGGGGTGAAGTGGATGGGGATGGGATCTTCTATTGGGGCACATTTTTTGGTTATGAATCTGAATCTGTGTGGGGCAGTATCTCGAGGCATGGTTTGGTTATAGTACTTTTAAGGATCTCAATGATCCCTTTGTTGTTGTGACTTCACAAGAGAACCATGTGTGAGTTCCTAAATTGTTGTTTGGCTGTTTCTCTTTCTTTAGCTTGTATGTATGTCATTTAGTTTCCCAGTAGTGCAGATTTAACATAAATTGGATCAATTGAACATGAAAACAAGAATGCGAAAAACGGGGAATTGGTCTTGGAAATGAGTTGTGACTTAGTCGTGAGTGATGTGCCTTTCTTTTATGAATGAATACTAACGAGGGCGTTTCACTTAGGTTGGATTTGGAAACCCTAGGTTGGGATGATTGTATGTTACCTATACATATATCTGTATTTTTTATGTTTCTTATTCGCGCCCCACCCATGTTGAGCACTTAGTGCCGAACACCCCCATTTCTTGGGGGAGGGTGTTTTTTCCAACACTCTTATTAGTGGAAGGTTATTATCTCCTTTTCTGCACCCTTTTTCGAATAGCCCAGTAATATTTTTGTAGGGTGTGGCATCCTGAGGTTGATTACAGCACAAGATTATTCGGGCAGGGTAGTTGTGGTGGTTAGCCTAGGTGTGTGCGAGATGTTTTTATTCGAAAGGTCTTCGGGATGAGGCCCAGGTGACTTCGGGTGTGGAAGTAGTTGTTCTGGCCCGAGTGTTTTCAAGCATGTTTATGCGTGGTGGTTGTTGCCTTGGTGTTTGCGGGCGGGACATGCGGTTGTGTCCCAGGTGTGTGTGAGCGGGGTGTGGAAGTGGGACATCAGTGAGGATGGCTGGAGATGTTATATGCCTATTATGTCCTCAATAATTAGTCGGAACGTGGAATGGGGTTCCCAAATATCAATGATCTATTACTATACATTACTTTACTTGTGTTATTTGGAGAGTTTCCCTTGGTGAGGCTTGGGTGGATAGTTTTCCTTGCTAGGTGCTTTGGTTATCTTTTTTTTTCACGAGGCATTAGAATGCCCTTTCCACTTTTTCACAAGAGTATTTGGTTTTCCCTATTGAGTATACTTTTATACTCACCCTACATATATAAAACTATTTATAGGTTCCTAGGAGGGCTTCAGGGATCATATAGGGTCGTACTAATTCAAACATTGAGACAATTCATGTTGCTGTTTTTCATTCTTTTGGTACTTCATTTTGAGTTTTTCGGTTACTTTTTTATCATTTACTTTTGTAATATGCATATGGGAATGGTTTTCTTTGGCATTACTTTTAACCCCCAGTTTTGGTGATGTTGGGATTTTCTATCTTATCTGAAGATCCTGTTAATGAAAAAGGGTAATGCCTTCCAACTTCTGTATGATCATGTACGATTGGTGCAAGTCGCCACTATGTGACCTATTGTAGGAGGGTCTCGTGGGTCATTATCTCAACTTCATATTGAATAAGGAAGGGTCTGGAAATATGTTATCCCTTCTCTCATCTCAGTGAAGGCAGGTCGTGACAGAATGGTATCAAAGTCAGTGATATTGAGAGATAGGATGGATTCTAGAGTTGGGCATAGAGGGGATTGCATGGGATTGTAGGGAAACAATGTTGTGTGATCTTGGTGCGTGAAATATTCCAGGGATGACCGGCTAGGAAACGGGATTTTATGGCCCCCCGTGATCTGATGTAAGTACTTTGGCTCTAACAAATGAACAAGTGAGGCTACACTTATTGATGGGTACATACACTAGGGATGGTACATGGATCAAAATGACTAGTGTTCTTCTGATTCATGGGATTTTTGGGCACAAATTAATAATAATTCTAAGAACATTTAAGAACAATATTCTACACTACCCGGGCTTATGTATTCTTTATTAACGTTGTAGTTAGGGAACCTTCGAGACGACCATGGGTAGTGTGGTCGATCGAGGCCCAGAAGGTTGACTTGGCTGATCGGCAGAGGGATAACCGAGAGGAGGAGGATGATCAGTGGGAGAAGAAGTTTCCTGCCTTTCAGCGGTAGACCCTCCGGAAGAACGAGGGTAGAATCTCACACATAGATACAGAAATACAGCTTGAGGAGTTGGTGATAGATTTCAGCTTGATCCAGGCTCTGATGGAGTACTGGGTTCCTCTGGATATAAGCCAGATGTGTGGAGTAGCGTGTCAGTGGTGGATGCTCTACCTCAGGGAGAAGAGGGCGGCTGAAGATACATGCGCTGACTTCGAGAACGAGTTGCAGGCATAATTCCTCTCTTACAGAATGAAGGATGAGAAGAGGCGGGAGCTAATCTCCCTCAAGTAAGGGAACATGTCAGTGATAGACTTGGGGATTAAGTTCAAGGACCTCCTATGATTTGCTCAGGACCTCTTTCCAGATGAGGAGTCTCGGGAAAGCCGTTAGGAAGAGGGGCTTCGACCTTCTCTCCAATATGTTGTTACTCCGTTCATCTTACTAACATGCCTGAAGGTCTAGAAGAAGGATGCAGTGGTGTAAAGGAAGAACACGCTGGGAGTTGTATCGCGAGAGGGAATCCATTTTGGCTCATCGAAGGGGAACAACGTCAACAGTAGGCCTCCATCATCATGGCCCTATGGGTTCCCACCAGTAGGGAGCATGCCTCAGTAGTTCCGGTTCTGATCTCATGGACCTCGCCATTTCCTTTATTTCCCAGGGTTGAGATGCTTCATCTGTAGAATCCATGCGATCCTTTGGAATCACTGTCCAGACATAGTACAGTACAAAGAGGGTGGGTAGGTTCAGCGCCCACCTCTACAGCATCAGTTTCGTACAAGGCCCTTTCAGTAGCAGCAGCAGGGCCAACAAGCTCCCTCCCCTCTGAGAACAGATGTGGTAGGGGGAGGCCAAGCCTAGGGTTCCCCTTAGGGACACTACTATGGTATGGTTGTGGTGGCGGTTGATAGCCTAGAATCAAGGGAGATGGGCGTGGATAGTTGCACGCCACATAGGCAGTAGTTCTAGAAGGGCCAGATGTCGTTTGAGGTATAATCATCCTATTTAGAACCCTTTCATATGCCTTTTTTGATACTGGAGATTCATACTCCTTTTTTGACCCAATCTGTCCCATGCTCTATATTTAGATGCTGAGATGATTACAGTGCCCTTGGGGCTGATCACACTAGTCAGAGGTCTGGCCGACATGTTTTATGTTTGCCGAGGGTGTAGACTGATGATAGGGCCACATCAGTTTATCAGGGATCTTATACTGTTTTAGATACAACCTTACTATTTCATCCAAGTAATTGACTGGTTGTTCTTTGTATGTGTCGTCATTAACTGCATCTGAGGAAGGGTCGTGTTTTCAGATTTTGGCAGCCTATGTGTAACTTTAATCGGTGAGAGGGGTTTCCAGAAATGTTGCAGGAGAGAGGATCCCCTCCTTTCCATATTAGCTGAACAATCAGTGGAGTAGGTGGATGAAGAAATGGTGGACGTATCAAGGATCCTCAGTGTGTTTATAGATTTCTTTCCTGAGGAGGTGGAGATTATACACCCTCGACGTGATGTAGAGTTTGGGTATGAACTGAAACCTAGTGCCTGTCCGATTTTGATGGCTCCCTACTAGATGGCACCTTCCGATTTGCGGGAGTTTTAGATTCAGATCGATGATTGGATGAAGAATGGTTTTGTTCGACCAAGTGCATCACCATATAGTTCTCTAGTATTGTTCCAAAAGAAGGAAGATGGTGGTCTTGGGATGTGCATAGACTATCGGAGACTGAATCAGGTAACGATCAAGAACTGTTACCCTCTTCCGAGGATGGACATCATTTTTGACAAATTGAAAGGGGCAGGGTGGTTCACCAAGATTAAACTGCGGTCGGGATATCACCAGCTGAGGGGGAGGGAGGGAGACATCTTGCAGACAGCCTTTAGATGCAGATATGGGCACTTTGAGTTTGTGGTCATGTCATTCGCTGTTACGAACGCTCCAGCTATTTTCATGGGGCTCATGAACTCCGTCTTCTGGGAATACATGGATATGTTCATAGTCGTCATTATTGACAACATCCTGATCTACTCATGATCAGAGGAGGATCACACTGAGCACCTGAGTATGGTTTTAGAGATTCTCCAATAGCACCAAATCTATGGAATGTTGTCTGTGTTCAAGTTCTGGATGCGATAAGTGCACTTCCTTGGGAACGTGATGTCCGAACAGAGAATAGTGGTGGACCCATCTAAGGTCGAGGATGTTGTTTCTTGGGCAGGACCCAATAACATGGCAGAAGTTTGTAGTTTCCTTGGACACTAAGGTTACTATTTGAGGTTTGTATCCAAAATCTCCCTTGTTGCATCTCCTTTCATAGCTTTGGCCATGAAGGACCAGGATTTCGTGTGGAATGGGTAGTGCCAGGCAGCCTTTAGCTATCTGATGGAGAAGTTTGTAAGTGCCCCAGTATTGATGTTTCCAGAAGAAGGGGCTATGTATGAGGTGTTTTGTGATGCTTCAGGGAAAGGCCTCAGTTGTGTGATGATGTAGCGATAAGGGGTGATATCTTATATGTTTAGATAGTTACGTCCCCATGAGCATAATTTTTCCACACAAGATCTAGATCTTGTAGTGGTCATCTTCGCACTAAAGTTGTGGCGACATTTCCTCATCGTGGAGCGCTTTGTGGTCTTCACGATTCCAAAACTCATGAATTATATCTTCTCCCAGTGGGACCTGAACTTATGGAAGTGAGGGTGGATGGAGTTCCTTCATGACTACGACATCAATATTACCTACACCTTAGGAAAAGGGAATGTGGTGGCTGATGACATGAGAAGGAAGTCACAAAAAGATGCATTTCGAGAATTGGAAGGTTCCCGGAAGGCGATGGAGGAGTTGGCATCCCTACAACTCAATGTAAGAGAGGATGGTGGTAGAGGTTTTCTTTTTTATATGACAGTGCAGTCCCCTCTACTATGGCAGGTGGAGGATTCCCAATGGGGGGACATAGAGAGTGAAGTGATGCACGATCGAGCTAACCAAGGAAATGCTCCGGACGGATGGTCCGATGATGGTCAGAATTAAATTCTTTTCCTGTGAAAGATGACTGTCCCAGAGATGATGTTCGAGAGGTTTCTTGGTGAGTTCCACAATTCACCCCTAGCAGTGCACCTGTGATGTTTCCAAGATGTATAACGGTATAAGGAGTCAGTTTTTGTGGCCTAGGGTAAAGAGGGTGCTGGCAGAGGTCATGGCCACGTGCCTAGTGTGTCAGCAAGTGAAGGATGAACATTTTTTTCCAGGTGGATTGTTGAAGCCTTTAAGCATCCCCGAGTGGAAGTGGGATTTTTTCTTGATGGATTTTTTCACCGGGATACCCAATGATCAAAGAGGCTGCGATGATATCTGGGTAGTGGTGGACCATTTTTTGAAATCATCTCACCTTCTTGTGATCAAGGAGTCAGCTATAGTGGATGCCTTAGCACGGAGGTATGTGGATGAGGTAGTGCGGCTACCTGGATTTCTGAGGTACATTGTCTTGGATAGGGATGCACGGTTTACCTCACGAGTCTGGAGAGGATTGCAGCATGCTTTTGGAACCCAGCTACAACATAAAACTATTTTCAATCCCCAGATAGACGGTCAGACATAGCTCACCATCCAGACATTGGAGGATATTCTACATGAATGTATTCTGGATTTTGGGGGATAATGGGAACGATACTTGCCTCTATTGGAGTTTTCCTACCACAATAGCTATCACTCAACCATAGAAATGCCTATGTTCTATGAATTGTACGAGAGGGAGTGTCTCTCACCCGTGTGATAGACCGAGGTTGGGGAAACAAGTGTTCTTGTACTGGATTTGGTGTAGAGCCTGACAGAGAAGTTTTAGCTTATACGGGAGAGGATGAAGTCAGATCAGGACTGGAAGAAGTCATATGTTGTTAATAGGATGAGACCCTTGGAATTTGAGGTTGGGGACCAAATATTCTTGATGGTCTCCCCTTGGCATGGAAAACAGAGGTTCGACCTGTGGAGTATGCTTTCTACAAGGTTCATTGGACCCTTCGAAGTGTTGTGGCGGGTCGGAGATGTGGCTTACTAGCTAGCGCTACCACCACCACTGCTGAGAATACATGACGTCTTCCATGTGTCACAACTCCGACGGTATCTTCATGATGATTCACATGTACTCGACTGGGGAAATAAAAACATCGAGATCAACATGACTTTTTTATAAATGACTGTGAGAATCGAGGATTGTGAGGAGAAGGTGCTCCATGGGCGGATCATTCCTTTGGTTAGTGTGTTGTGTAGGCATGGCGGGCTTGAGGAATGTAACTGCGAACGGGAGACACAGATGTGTTCCCAATACCAAGAGCTATTTTGAGCTTTGTTTTGTTTTGTATGCACTTTTTTGTGATGGAACACTTTACTTTGTTAACTGTGGATTATGCGGTTTTCCTTGTTCTATGGATTTGTGTGAAGATTCCGGACTATGGGGAGTGGAGGACCTGATCCCTAATCTATACACATTATGGTGGATGTGATTAAACTCATACTGGCAAGTCAGTGCTACCCAAAGCGGGTAGTATCGTGACAAGGAGGAAGAAAATCCTTAACCCATATGACTGGATAGTTTGACCATCAAATGTTTTATGGTTACATGAGGGAGAGGTGTTCCTAGATGTCGATGAGGTTCACTATTGAGCAGTATCTATCGAGGTGGTTGTTTGGTAACCCTCTTTTCTTCGGGTCTTGTTTTGATTCTTGAGTGTGAGAATAGTTTGAGAGGTATCTGATGTAATGGCCTGGACCGACCTAGGCCATTACATTTCCAAAACATAGCTCCACCAAAAATGTGGAACCGGTCACGCGAGCACCAGTTATAGTGGCATCGTGACAGACTCCCAATATTCACGGTGGCACCGGTCACGGTGGCACCGTGATGGTCGCACACCGGTCATAGTGGCACCTGTGAAGGAGGAACCGTAAGGGTGACACCATGACGGTGGCACCGTACAAGTGACACTGTGAGGGTGGCACCATGAGGGTGGCACTGTGAGGGTGGCATCGTGTCATCACTGAGGTTTTTCTTTCTTTTTCCAACTTCCAACTTTTTCTGCTCCCGCAACTTATATTTTAGCATAAAGATGATTTAATGACCACATTAAAAGCAATTTAGAGCTCATAAATAATATCTAAAATCCCCCAAGAGTCGTTCAAACCCTAAACTTAACAAAATCTGTGGTTTTTCCTCAGTGTCACACCTGTTCCCCGTACCTTCCTGTTCCGCCCCCGTTGCGTGTTTTCCTCCGTTTAAAAGAAAAGGTATTATGCATATCTCTTATGCCACCACCCCAATGGGAATAATTAAATAATAATTATTCCCATCGTGTGTGACCTCCCAACCTCATAGGAAGCCACGATCCAACTTTAATGTAGTTCAAAATTACTTATCCAATAACTATAGGATCTCATATTTATATCACACAAGAGTTTCTTCCTTCCCCTTCCTGGCTGGAATTCTTTCTTCTCCCTCATGTGCTTGGAGTCCCTCTTTCTCAAGGCATGTTGTGCACCTATGCTGGAGTTTTTATGCTCGTCTTTGGAGTCCCTAGAGTTCCTCCCCTGCAAGTCATGCATCTCCAGTTCTTAGTGCGTAGAGAATAACTTTGATCCTTGATCACCAAGGTAGGGATTTTCCATTATCTCTCCTTACTATGTATCATTCAGGGTGGGTACGCTACTATTTCTATGGGAATGGATGAATCCAAACCATAACCAAGAAAATAAATAGACTATTAAAGAATGATGGGGTATGTTTGAAAAATCTGTTCTACTCTTTCATAATTTCTATATGTTGTGAACTGTATGGGATTATGCTCCCTGAAAATCATGTTCGTTGTTGGTCTTTCCTTGGGTACTAATGAACCATTGTCTTCTTTGGCGATTAAATGACTTTGACGTGGAAATTGGTTAATCAACTAAACATGGTTGGTTAAATGGATTCCTATAGAACATACATCCTTGTGTGGTCACCCCGGTTAACCAACAGAATGAAGAACATAATGAATCATGTGTTTGAACCTGGAAGTTTCTCTACTCTGTTTTGGTAGTAGGTGTGTTTTTCTATTTGATTCTTATGTGGGGAAGTGTATGGGGATGAGATCCTTTGTTGTGGTACGCTTGTTGGTTGTGAATCTGATGTTATGAGGGGCTATATCTAGAGGCTTGGTTGGTTCCATTACTTTGAGGTATCTCACTGATTCCTTTCTTTTTGTGACTTCACAACAGAACCGGGTGTGAATGGTTAAATTGTTGTTTGGCTGTTTCTATTTCACTGTATTGTAGGTAAGTTAGTTATTTTCTCAATAGTGCAGATTTAACATAAATGGGATCACATGAACATTCAAACAATAATGGGTTAATTGGGGAATTTGTTTTGGGAATGATTTGTGAAATGGTCGTGAGTGTTGTGCCTTTCCTTTATGAATGAATAGTAATGGGGGTGTTGTGCTTAGGTTGGATTGAGAAGACCTTGGTTGGGATGACTGCTCGTTACCTATACATATACCTGTAGTTTTTATGATTCTTATTCGTGCCCTACCCATGTTGAGAACTTAGTGCCAAACACCACCATTTCGTGGGAGAGGGTATTTTCCCAAACACTCTTATTAGTGGATGGTTATTATCTCTTTTTATACTCCCTTTCCTGAATATGCCAAGACTCGCAGGGTAGGTTGTGATGTCCTGAGGTCCATTATATCCCAAGATTCATTAGGCATGGTAGTTTTAGTTGTTAGCTCAGGTGTGTGCGGGCAGGTTGTTTCCCAATAGTCTTCAAGATGGGGCCCAGGTGTCTCCGGGCATGGCAGTAGTTGTTCTGGACTAGGTGATTGGGGCCCTGGTTACGTGTGGTGGTTGTGGACCAGGTGTTTGTGGGCAGGACATGTGGTTGTGTCCTAGGCGTGTGCGGGCGGGGTGTGGCAGTGGGACTGCGGTGAGGATGGCGGGAGTGGTTCGATGAGTAAGATGTCTTCAATAATTAATGGGAAAGTGGCATGGGGTGACCAAATATCTATGTGCTATTACAATACATTCCTTGACATTCATTATTTGGGGAGTGTGCCTTGGTGAGGATTGGGTGGATATTTTTCCTTGCTAGTTACTTTGGTTATCATTTTTTTAATGGGGCATTAGAATGCCTCATCACTTGTGCACGAGAGTCTTTGGTTTTCCCTACTGAGTATATTTTTATGCTCAACCAACATATATAAAACGCTTTTCATGTTTCTAGGAGGACATCATGGATCGTGCAGGGTCGTACTTGTTCAAAAATTAGGACAGTTTTTGTTGTTGTTTTTCTTTCTTTTGGTACTTCATTTTGGTGTTTTCTTTTACTTTCGTATCAGTTACATATGTAATATGCATATTGGAATGGTTTTCTTTGGATTTAGTTTTACCCCCTAGTTTTGGTGAGGTTGAGATTTACTATCCTATCTTTGAATCCTCTTAAAGAGAAATGGCAATGCCTTCCATCTTGTGTGTGATCCTATACCATTGGTTATAGTCGCCACCCCCGGACCTATTGAAGGTATTTCTCGTGGGTCATTTTCACTCATTCAACATGAAGAAGGAAGGGTCTGGAAATCTGATGTCCCTTCTCTCATCTTGGTGAAGGCGGGTCATGCCAATTGGTGTGTGCTTAGAAAGAATTACGACCAATGTAAGGGGTTTTCAACTCTAACTCCAATCGATGGGATTGTTTAATTTTATACAGCAATTTTCATTTTTATGATGTGTTTTCTATAAATATTATATATAAACCTCGAATTACGTTTTAATCATTTTAGTTTATGTTGGATTACAATTCCATTAATTCATGGTGTTTTGAATAAAATGTTTTTCATGATTGAGTGGTTCTTAATATCAAACATTAATTCATTGAGCCAGAATAATGTTATGTAGAATTTTTTATTTTAAATGGACAATCATCTACCTATTTATTCATATTAATCATATATTTTTAATATTCAAGGGAAATATTACCCAATGGTAGTTATATTTAGTAACATGATTTTCAATCACTGATTTTTGATCATCCACTTCCTCATAAATGTTTGGAAAACTATAAAACAATAAGATTATTTATTTTTATTATATGTCATTTCTATGAAAATACATTTTTAATCATAATTTTTTTTAAATACTCCTATCTTCATATATTATCTATCTCGAAATGAATATTTATATCTCTTGTATCCATTCATAGACTTATACACTGTCTCATTGAAAATTTTTCATTCATGCATGGGTTATCCTAGAATAATAATTTATTTTTTTGGCATTTCATTACCTCTATAATGAAATTTAATATTTAAAAATAAATGAATTTAATTTTTTTTAAAATCTGATTTTCAATCATGTTGAATTTTTAAAAAATAAAAATGATTTTTATTTATCATTCATATTATTTTTTTCGCATCTTCACTTCTCCAATATATCCAATATTTAATTTAAAATAAATATTAGTAAGGTTTTTTTGGAAATAATTAATGGGTTTTAATGATTTTTCACATAAAATTTTGAAAAAGACATTTGAAAGGGATCAATATCATCATATATTTCAAAATGGATTAAATTTCCTTCTATAATATATTATTTGTTTTAATATCCATTTTTATTAATATTTTTAATATAAATTTATTATATAAGGTTTATGTATCTCTATTTTAACTCTAATATATATTCACATTATTGAGGAATGAACCCCCAATGCAAAAAAATCTGAATCCTAAACCATTATTTGGTAGTGTCATTCAATTATTCGTCTTCAATGATGCATTTTTTCAATGTCAAAATCCTTATAGATTATAATTTTAAACTGGGTAATTTTATTTTCAAATAATACAACATGTTTCTCTACATTTATCATGATCATGTTATTCTAGTATTTACATAGAAAAATACAAATTTATTTTAATGGTCTGAAAATTACTTTTTATAAAAATTAGATTCTATAATGATCACATTGAATAAATGATTTTATTTTCACATGTAGTAAATAATTCTATTTCCACATATTATTATTCCAATAAGAATAATTAATATTAATATTTCATTATGTTTTTTTACCATCAACACCCATTCGTTGTATGGTTTATAATGATGATATATATTTTCCTAAAATGGATATGTGTGTGGAAATAATTGACCCCGATTGAATAATGAAAAAATATTATTGTGTATTAACATTTATTATCCTTCATTATATAGATGTACATGGTTTTATTATGATATATGTTCCATATGTAATTGTAATAAATTTCGTGTATACTCTTATGGTGATGAAATTATTGTTAAAAAAGTGATGGGTGGGCCCTCAAATTTTATATCCCTTGGATTCATCGAAATGTCTCCTGAGAAAATCTTCTGGTGTATTAGTGTATACCTATCCCCATATCAGTATAATGGCTATTTGATAGGAATTTCCAACTTGTTTTTTATGTTGAACATTATAAATTCTATCATAATGTGATGATTATTCTTTGTAACCTTGTTTTCATTTATTATTATTGATATAGAACTCTCTCAGTTTTAGTTAATAATTAAAATATTTAATTTATTTATTACTACTGTATTATGTGCATCACAGTTGTATATTTTAAATATTTATTTATATGATTTCATTAATATGTTTTTGAGATCGTAAATTCATGTTTCTCCATTCCATAAGTTATTATGAATTTTATTAAAAAAGTTATATCTAATTTGATTGACTTGTTGGAGAATATAATAGAGATATTGAAGAAATATTATGGATAATATGGTTTAATATATAATGAAATAATTATCTATATATATATATATATGGATATTAGTTTTTTAGATATTATTTTCCATAATTCTATAATACCCTAAAAATAAATGGTCATATAAATATAAGTAATGAATGATTTTGATTATTTAATTAAAATATGGAAAGTAATATCCAATAATCTATATTTTTTATTGAGCCCAGTATAAATTTATGTGTTTATGGAACCTAGAATAGGAATATGTGTCCTAGGAGTCATAGTTGGACTCATATAAAGGATTACGTAACATTTGATATTATGATTTCTATGAAGGATTATTTAAGGATTGGTAAGTTGCATGTAATCAAAATCTCAGAGTAATAGGTAACAATTTAGATATTATATGATTTATAATTATAGTAATAATTTAATCTCATTTGGAGATTACAATAACAAAACAATAGTGAAAACCCTAATGATTTTTCAAGAAGATAATTCTATGTAAAGGATAATATCGTAACATTTATGTATATTAGACATTGATTGATTATACTATAAGATAAATCACTTAATGGATAATATAATGATATTTAACTTCTCAAACATATATATCAAGGGGTATTAACTATGAAAATATATGATTAGGAATTTAGTCGATTGTTACATGGTGCTTGACAAAAGTCCTAATTTTAAACATATTTTGAAATTCTTGAGGTTTCTTCTATTCTTTATTAAAATTCATTATAATAAACCATTTTTAGCAATTGAGTATTGCATTAACTCATTAGTTTTGTGAATGAAATTAAAAAGAGACTATGGGATGAATATATTGAATTGTAGATGTTCATAAGTTAAGTTGCATGTTAATATAAATGTCCTCTTAGAGAAAATTTATTGATTAAATTTTTATAGAAAATATCGAAATATATATTTTATTTTATAATATTTTTATAATGATCATGGTATTTTGGAATAACTATTTAAAATAATAAGATAATATATATAAGAGAATTAATCTAAAAATATGGAAATTTGAATGAATAATGATATAGGTTAAACTAAGTGTAGTATGGGTTGAACCAATTCTAATAAATATTGGGGTTTATGAACAATATGATTACATGATAATTTTAATAAAGAGAAAGAACTTGTTTTTAAATTTTCATATATTTATGTTTCATAATTTCCATATAATTATTATCACTAAATATTAGTCTTTTTATATTAGTAATTGATATATCTATAATGAAGAATTGGTGTCGAAGAAAATGAATAGATTATATCATTGGAAAATCCAATGGAATGTAATATAGAGTGATAAATATTGTTATTATTACAATCCACCTATAATTAAATGTGATTATTAATATAAACATAGTCCATTTTCCCAAAAAACCAATGTTGCGAAATTTTGAGTCCCATGAAGGATATGTTGACAATATTTATAATATAAAGAAGATTCAATTTCATAGAGGCTAAAAAATGACGTATGAATAATGGGGGAAATTATCATAAAGTTATAGGTAAATTATACATGTGTGGATATGGAGGTGAATAGACTCACAAGTGTTTGGGAATGATATAACATACAAATATTTATTGCTTAAATTTCAAAAGAACTAGGAATTATGCTTTTCAATTTCTAAATACAAGGGTCCAGAAGAAAATCATTCACTAATAACCATTAGAATAAGGGAAATACAATAGATCTTATACTAATGAAGTGGATAAAGAGTTTTCAATCTTTATTTCCCGATTTCTTAATCCATGTACATTTTCACCAGAATCATGAGAGTGAGTAATAATTAAGAACACCTTATTGTTAGAATATCAAATAATAAAACTTCATAATCTATGGGATGTTATTACTTATGGATCTGTATATTCTTCCATTATTATAATCAGATAAAAAATTATTAATGTGTTATATATCATAATAAAGTGATTATATTAAATATTTGTAGAGATAAAACTCTTTTGATAACCAAAATAAACTAATGAAAGCTATTATATATTTTATTAGAAAAATAATTATTAATTAAGGATATTAAATCATTAAAATTTAATTTTATGAAATGAACATGTGTATTAACTCTATAAAATATTTGTTTAATGAAAATAAATGAAACCTTAAATGAAATTAAACAATAAAAAAATTGACTAATATGATCATTTAATATTTAGATATGTATATTTTAAATATTTCTTTATTATGGGATGTATATTTTTTTCCATGAATCATTTTTTTAATGACGGTAAAATATATTACGTAATTGATAAATACCCAATAACTATTTAACTATTGAAATTTAGAAAACATGAATGAGAATGGTTTATAATATTAAAAAATTATTATAAAATTATTTTGTAGTTATATATCACATTTTTTTATTTTAAGTACAATTTATAAACTTTTTAATTTTAATTTAATAAATTTAATATTATTTTCAAATTCATCATTTAAATATTTTCAATGGGTGACTTTTTATTAGATTTTTTAAAATTAATAATTAATAGGGGAATATGGGAAAATACCATTTCTAAAAATAACATTAAATTTAAGTGATTATTTCTATATATATATATATTTAATTTAAGAATATAAAAAAAAATTACAAACAAATAAAATTTAAAAGATTTAAATTATAATTTATAAAATATTAATATTAATTTACAAACCCATATTTGAAATTTCTGATCATAAGTAATATTTTTTCAAAAAATAAGTATTACGTTATAAAATTTTGTTTTATAATTTTTTATCACAGATATAAATTGAATCTAATAAAGTGGGTACTAAATTTAGAATCATTGGGTCAAAATTTTTGGATAATGAATAGTTTTTTTGGTCATAAATAATTTTTTACTTGAGTTAAAATCCGATTATCTTGGTAAATGATAAAATAGTACATGTAAATATTCATAGGGTAATGTGATTAAAATATAATGATCAAATTTCAATATTTGAATTAATGAGGTTCTTATTGAACTTATAACTTCCCAACACCATTATTTATCAATTATAGTGCCACATTTTAATTTTACCTTTATCCCATTATATTTGTTTCATATATTTAATATAAATCCATTTCCACTATAGAGACCTGATACTTCACGTACATGGATATTACATTACTTTTTCATAATACTTAATACATAACATAAACAGACACACAAGGACCGTAATAGTTTAGTATGTTTGGAAACTCGGAATATAAACTTCTAATCAGGTTGAAATATATTCAACAGCTCCCATAATGATATTCCCCTTTTTGTTTCCTTACCTAAAACCTTTCATTTTTTCTTGGGGCAAATAAAACATAAAAAGGGGGAGCTCAAATGCTCAGTAAGGGCAAACATAGATAACATGAAACAATCCATAAACATTTGGAAGGAAAAACATGAACATGAAATTTAAACATCATAATCTTGATCAAAGACATAAATCGTGGAAGTACGTAAGGCATGTATCATAATAGAACATCAACCATGATAAAATATAATGGGAATAAAACAAGTAATTGTGAAAAACATTCAGCACATGTCATGATTTCCATAGTAGCCAATGCATTGCTACCAAGACCATCATAGTGGAAAAAGTCCCTTTCTGAATCGAGTTCACTCTTCGTTTTAGTCCTGTAACACTGAACCAAATTAAGTTACCGTTCCAGCCATGTCTATCTAATGAGATATAAATCGTTACCCAATGCATTGGAAGATGATATAGGTCCCACCCGTCTCATAATGAAATCATTCTTTCTTGTGCCACAAAATAAACATACATCATTCATAATATCCCAATAAATAATATGGGTTTCATAAACATCATCCCATCATCACATAATCCATATAAAAGAAACGGATATAATTTCATCATAAGAAAAGTGAAACCATGTAAATCATAGAGACATGATACTCGAAACATACACATATTAAATAATGCCATCTTAGATGAAAAATGGTTTTGATAAAACACTTGAAATGAATTCTTGAGGAAAATATCCTTTATTCTTCAAAATAATTTTCATTTCACAAAATGTCATGAAATTTTAAATGAACTGGATTTTTTTTGAAAATAGTCATGAAATATTTTGGAGGAAGCTTCTTGAAAATAAGGCTTTATAAAACCGTAAAAATCTATTCACGCCGTATAAGTTAAAAATAACCTTCTCCTCATACTTTTGTCGGAAAAGTCAAAAAAGTACCTCTTAACATAAATAAAAGAAATATTCCATACATACCATTTACTAAAAGTCAAAAATGAGTAAAAGGGACTTTAAACATACATGAAAACACTTTTATAAAACATGGACATGACATATATATCCCCAGTAAATACTTACAAATAAGCAATCTCGGATAAAAATGAGATTTGCAAAATTATTTGTTACCTTATGTCCGATATGCTTCATATGTATCCAAAACACCTGTATAATGATTTAAATAATGTCATTGACTTATTACAGAATCATATTCATTGTTATGATATCATATATGGTTCACTTATGAATTTATATTACCCGTTTTTTTAAAAAAAATCCATGTTCAAGAGGATTTTGGGTAAAATCGTTTCATTTGTCGTCTGGGTTTTGACTTGTAATTATTCATATGATTAATTAGATCATGATAAATTAAATCCAGAATATAAAATATGATTTATATATAAAATATATTCAGAATATACATAAATATAATAGATCGATAAATGAAAAAAATACACCGTTCATGGAGACGGTAGGTCGTACATACGCATGAACGCTGTTTTTGTTTCCTTATTTAATTGAATGAAATTTAGTAGATGACATACATATATCCAGTATCATTATTATGTCATATATTTCATGATTACTTATTATATATATTTATAATCATTCATGAATGGTTAACATGGAGAATGAATCTCATTGCGTCGTGGAGACGGTAGTCCGTACGTACGCACGAGCGATGATATCATTCCCATGATCGTGGAATTGTATTGGAGAGTATGTGTTTTATTTCAGAATCAATATAACTTTACAATAATCATATATAGTTATTAATTACACCATTATACCCCTGCAAGTATGGTGGTGGTGGAAAATAGATTACAGCACGGCGTGGAGACGGTATTCCGTACGTACGCACATGCGTTGATTTCGTTTTCCGTAGGATTGATAGATGGTGAAATAGAGTTGTTTCATACTTATAATAACATATCATTATCAGAGTGATAATTATGGTATTACTTCATAATGAAACAACTAAATAAGAAGAAGTGAAAGAAAAAATAAAGTTGAAAGAATCGGTAACTGACATTACCTCTTCTTTGAAGCGCCTCTTGGAGACCTCCTCTTAGGGCACAAAAATTGGACTTTGAAGAATACCATGACCTATAAAATGTTTCTAGGGAAGTGGAGAAGAAACTTTGGTAGGGTTTGGCTGAGCATGAAGGCTCAAAGTGGTGGGAGGAAGAGATAAAGGAGGTTCCCTTTTATAAGGGAGGAGAGGGGCACCTTTGGAATAACAAAAAATATTATTCTATTATAAAGTCATATTCGGTTTTTAATAGATCAAAATTGAGTTATTTAGAAGCTAAGGAGGGGATGGGTAGAAATCCTCTCATCTAATATAATTTATTCATGTTTATGTTTCTATTTTAACCTTATCATTTAGATTTAACTAGAAGTTAAATAATTTTTCTTTTACTGTGTCTTCTTGTTTTCTTACACTATATGGTTAATAAACTTACTATAACAAGCCAAAAGAACCCCAAGTTGTTAATTATAATATATATAACCTCATCGAAGTAATTTGACTGAACCATAGATTTTTAGGAATAAAATAACAATTAATAATATAATATTTATTTTAAAAACAATTTTAGGTAAATTTTCACACTATTTGGTAATTGATTTTTGTGAAACTCTTAACAGAATGATTATTTCGAACATAGTTAATTAAGTCAATACTAACATGTCATATTAACATAGAAAATTATTTTAATTCATAAAAAGTCTCAAATTACATTTATTTGGGTATTTATAACATCAATTATGTCAATACTTCATTAATAATATAATTACTGCATCAACATTGTGTAATAAATAAATTAAATTATTTAAAGTCTAAAAATTACAAATAAAATACCATTATGTATGATATATCTTTATATTTCTAATAAATATTTATATTTGAATTTATATTTTGTATAACCCTATATTAAAAATGATTTACTTATTAAACTTTGATTTTAACTATTTTAACCCTTCTTTAAATAAATTATTAATAAATGTCCTAATATAATCCAAGTGGGCCTAAATGGTCATATTTTATTCCTAAGGTTGTTTTTGGTCGAATTACACTTATCCAATAGAATTAGGACATGTGTTAGGGTAATACTAATTTCATTTTTACCCTTAATTACCCTATTTACTTTTAACCGTGGTAAAAAAAGTAAAAAGTTACTATTCACCAAAAATTATTTTCATCTCATTGAACCAAATTATATTTACTGATATAAACTGTGTCTCTCAGATTTTTGAAATTCCATTCACAAAAGTGATAAATTAATCTTTATGTAAATTTGAAAATTTTCTTAGGAGGTGGGTAAAAGACGGTCAAAAGTTCAATAAAATTTTTATATATCTAAAATTATTATAAAATGACACCATTGAATTACATTGATCTTATATAGGTATTATGTGTCAATTTTGACCTAAAAAAATTTAAATAAAATAAGTAATTTTTTAAATAAAAAATCAGTTTTTAAATAGTAACCCACTGTTTTCACTATTCATCAAAAATTGAATGTTTTTAGAAAAATACCAAAATTTCACCTTAGGCTAAATTTGATATTCCGAATCCAAAAATAAAGTCCATTTTGAAATATGAAATTTAAAAAATTTCAAAAAATGGTTATTACTCTTCATAACGGCTAGTTTTAATAATATTTTAATAGCATATCGTTGTTTAGTGAAACTCGGTATTGCGTACAACACACGCTATCGAAGAAGGTCGTGATTTCATGTAATGCAGCCACATTAGGGTTGTGTGTTGTGAATGGCTCCTTTTTTGTAGCGTACAACACAAAACATCAATAAAATTAAAAAGAATAATTTTCATAAAATCTCGGGGTGTTACATTCTACCCCCATTAAAATGATTTTTCCCTCGAAATTCGTTGGGGTTATAAATGGTTTACTACTCGAAAGTTTCTTTAATAGAAACCCACATCATAAAAAGGAATACCAAAACCGATCATTAAAAACTAAAGTATGAAACATAACGGTTACCCAAATTAACTAATCACTGGGTTTCCACATAGGAAAACATAGGTGAAAATATGGATATAGAAGTGAAACATAACCATCATGTTCTGATGGAGAGTGGTAGAGAACATGGCTATGAAAAAGACAACAATCACATAGCCATAGATTTGTTATGATATAAGGTACCATCTGATTCATCGGATTTAAGGGAACTAGGACAATATTTTTGGTTTTCAAGATCAATTCCCTAAAGTTGATGACTTAAAAGAAATACTTATATGATTTTGGTACAATTTAACTCTTGTTCGTGAATTGAACAATATCCACTTCATCCCTTAATGAAATGAAGTTGAATTTGTTATTCATGATGTGTTAGCAGATCATGTGATAGAATGATGGGTCATTCAATCTGTTTCAAACAAAAGGTTAGCAAAAGTTATCAAATATACATAAGTCCTTCTATGGTGAGGTTAATCATATACGATTCCAAAAATAAACTTAGACTTCATATATCATACCACTTAATAATATAAAACTAGTTTCTGCTAACCAGGGACTTACTGTAGGCCAGTGGTAGGTGATAAAGGCCAGTCACATTTCGGTTGTGGGTTCGATTCCCACAGCCTTGTCTGACGCGATGGGCTGTCGCCCGTCCTGCAGGTTGTCCTTTTTCTAAAACTACATTACTATAACATTCCATTAATTATAACGAAAAAAGTTATATCCTTAAACAATATTATCTTATTTCTAACATAATATATTCTAATATTTAGGATTATCCATAATACTGCAGTCCACTCTCATAATATAGGGATAACGATTACCAGAGATTTCATTTAACAAACATGTTAATATCATCGTTGATCCCCATATATCATAAGATATGTCTTTTTGGTCACATTCCAAACATCTGAAGCCCTTAGTCATGTATTCTCTTGAAAAATGAATACCCATTGAATCTTAGTGACAACATGAGTGTTGTCAAAAGCTAACCCTTTCCACATACCAAAACCCCAAAATTCTATATACTCAAACCATGAAATAACTATTACCTTATATCAGTCATGAGGCCATGAATACTATTAAACATTTCATTTTCTCCTTATCCCTTTATTATGCGCATATCATCTTTTTTCCTAAAATATCTCAATCACTTTCCATGGTTACCGGTATCATAAAATTATTGAAAACCACAATAGACCAATACATAAATATTCCAATATTCCATGATACTATATACAATATTATTTTGGAATCCCATTACATAAATACATAATCATTCCCCCACAATGTTTTCATATTCATCATTGCCAATAGTGATCGCATGTGACTTCCATTTGTCCTTTTCCTTAAGTGGTTGATCATGTTGATCATCACTGACCCTTGGATTAGGGAATTTATTATCATAATGCCCCATTTCTTTGCACTAGAAGCATTGAAGTGTTGTTGGTGCGTTATCTATAGTCTTTTCTTTATTCACACCATTAGCAACCCATTTTCCATTATATTGACACTCAGTTTCTCGATGACCATCTTTTCCACACTTAAAACATTTTTTAGTCCCTTTAAGACAATCTCCACCATACTTCTTTCAGCACGTTGAGCATAAGGAAAAATTCATCTTCTTTTCACCATTATTCTGAGATTTCTCCTTGAACTCCATATTTTTTTTCTTGTAAAAACTATTAGATGAATATGTAACACCAACTTCTATTTCTACCTTGATTGCACAACGCACAATTTCTTCATAGCTACTGAAGTCTCTTATAGCTAATTCCCTTCAAAGATTTGGTTTTATGCCACTGAAGAATCGATCAACTTTACTTTCAGGTTGGATGATAAAGCCAGATGCATACCTTGAATGACATGTAAAATTCGCTTCGTATACACCAACAGATTCATCATCCTTTTGCTTTAGTTCAAGAAACACTTTCTCCATCATTGTTCGATGAATATGAGGGAAGTACTTATTGAAAAATAAGTTCGTGAACTTGTCCCATTAAATGGACTCAATTTCATCTCTTGGACTCGTATTCTTGATAAGATTCCACCATTGATCATATTCACATTCCAAATGATATAATTCTAATATGACTTTAGCATGCTCATAACATTGTAGAACTGAAAATATATTTTTAGTATTACTGATCCATTGTTTTTCCACTAAGGGATCAGAAGACCCACTGAATGAAGGTGGACGCTGCCTCATGAAGGATTCAACAAAATGTTGCTCATTTCTCTGCTCATTTTGAAGTCCAGAATGATTCATAGCTTGTGTAAGTATAACAATATGATTTTTCACTCCGTCTCCCATAGAATTTGATTGTTCAAGAGGACAATCATTTCTTTGTCCATTACATTGATCAACATGGTTCCTTCGGGTTCCAGCCAACGTCTAAAACCCAAAAAGAATAGTGTGAGAGGAAAAATCATGCTAGGGAAAACAACATAATAAAGGGGAGTTCCTTAAATATCTGACATCTTAGGTTAAATTCTAAGATCGTTACCATTGTTCTTGGACTATATCCTATACGTATACTTATCCTTAGGGACATCCCTAGACATACCTTAGAAATATATCTAGGGATCTCACAAATGATTTCGCATTCTAGTTTCCAAAGGTTGGCTAATCCTTTCCTCTGATACCAACTGTAGATACCTGAAGCATGACGTACATGGACATTACATTAATTTTGTGGAATACTTAATACATAACAAAAATAGACACACAAGGACCATAATAGTTTAGTGTCTTCGGATTCCTGGAATATAAAATTCTAATCATGTTGAAATATCTTAAACAGGTCCCATAATGATCTTCATCTTTTGGTTTCCTTACCTAAAACATTTCTTCATTTCCTGGGGAAAATAAAACATTAAAAGGGTGAGCTTAAATTCTCAATAAGTGCAATCATATATAACATAAATCAATCCATAAAAATTTGAACGTAAAAACATGAACATGAAATTTAAACATCAAATTCTTGAGAAAAGACATAAATCGTGGAAGTACGGAAAGCATATATCATAATAGAGCATCAACCATGATAAAATAAAATGGGAATAAAACATATAATTGTGGGAAGCATTCAACACATGTCATGATTTACATAGTATCCAAGGCATTGCTGCCAAGACCATCTTAGTGGACAAAGTCCCTTTCTGAATGGAGTCCACTCCCCGTTTCAGTCATGTAACACTGAACTGGATTAAATTACCATTCCATCCATGTCTATATCATGAGATATAAATCATTACACAATGTATTTGAGGGAGATATAGGTCCCACCAATCTCATAATGAAATCATTCTTACTTGTGCCACAAAATAAACATACATCATTCATAATAACCCAATAAATAAAATGGGTTTCATAAAGATCATCCCATCATCACATAGCCCATATTAAAGAAATGGATATCATTTCATCATAATGAAAGTGAAACCATTTAAATCATAGAGACATGATACTTTAAACATACACATATGAAATAATGTCATCTTAGATGAAAAATGGTTTTGATAAAACACTTGAAATGAATTCTTGAGGAAAATATCCTTTATTCTTCAAAATCATTTTTTTCACAAAATGTCATGTAATTTTAAAAGAAAAGTATTTTTTTGAAAATAGTCATGAAATATTTTGGAGGAAGCTTCATGAAAATAATGCTCTATAAAACCGTAAAAATCCATTTGCGTCGTACAAGTTAAAAATAACATTCTCCTCGTACTTTTTTCGGAAAAGTCACAAAAGTACCTCGTAACATATATAAAAGAAAGATTCCTTACATAACATGAAGTAAAAGTCAAAATGGGTAAAAAGGACTTTAAAAATACATGAAAAAACTTTTATAAGACATAGACATGATAGAAATAGCCCCAGTAAATACTTATGAATAAGCAATCTCTGATAAAAATGAGATTTGAAAAATTATCCCTTACCTTATGCTTGATATGCTTCGTATGTATCTGATCCTCCTGTATAATGATTTAAATAATGTCATTGACTTATTACATAATCATATTCATTGTTATGATATCATACATGGTTCACTTATGACATTATATTACCCAGTTGTTTTTAAATTCCATGTTAAAGAGCGTTTTGGGTAAAATTGTTTCATTTGTCGTCCGTGTTCTGACTTGTAATTATTCATATGTTTAATTAGATCATGATTACTTAATTCCAGAATATAAAACATTATTTATATATAATATATATTCAGAATATACATATATATAATAGATTGATAAATGGAAAGAAATACACTGTTCATGGAGACGGTAGGTCATACGTATGCATGAACGCTGTTTTCATTTCATTATTGAATTGAATGAAATTAAGTAGATGAAATACATATATCCATTATAATTATTATTTCATATATTTCATGATTACATATTATATATACTTTATAATCATTCATGAATGGTTAACATGGAGAATGAATCTCATCCCGTCGTGGAGACGGTAGTCCGTACGTACGCACAAGCGATGATATCATTCCCATGATCGTGGAATTATATTGGAGTGTATGTATACTATTTCAGAATCAATATCAATTTACAATAATCATACAGAGTTATTATTTTCACCATTATACCCATCCAAGTACGGTGGTGGTGGAAAATAGATTACACCACGGCGTGGAGACGGTATTCCGTACGTACGCACGCGTGATGATTTCATTTTCCGTAGGATGGATAGATGGTGGAATAGAGTTGTTTCAGACTTATAATAACATATCGGTATATGAGTGATACTGATGTTATTACTTCACAATGAAAGAAATAAAGTAGAAGAAGTGGAAGAAGAAATAAAGTTGAAAGAATCGGTAACAGACATTACCTCTTCTTCGAAGCGCCTCTTTGAGACCTCCTCTTAGGGCACCAAAATTGGTCTTTGAAGTAGACCAATACCACTAGGATTTTTTTAGAGAAGTGGAGAAGAGAATTTGGCCGGGGTTGGCTGAGCATGAAGGGTCGATGTGGTGTGAGGAAGAGAGGGAGTAGGTGCCCTTTTATAAGGGATGAGAGGGGCACCTTTGGAGTAACTAATAATATTATTTTATTATAAAGACATATTCGGTTTTTAATAGCTCCAAATTGACTTATTTATAAGATAAGGTGGGGATGGATCTAAATCACCTCATCCAATAGAATTTAGATAAGTTTAGGTTTCTATTTTAACCTTTTCATTTAGATTTATCTTTAAGTTAAATAATGTTTTCTTTTACCGTGTCATCTTGTTCTCTTACACTATAAGGATAATAAAGATACTATAACAAGACAAAATAACCCCAAGTTGTTAATTATTAATATATATAACCTTATATAAGTAATTTTGGAGGAACCTTAGATTTTTAAGAATAAAATAACAATTAATAATATAATATTTGTTTTAAAAACTATTTTATGTCAATTTTGACACTATTTGATAATTGATTTTTGTGAAAATTATAACAGAAATATTAGTTCAAAAAAAGTTAATTAAATCAATAATAACATGTAATATTAACAATGAAAATTATTAAAATTCATAAAAAGTCTCAAATTACATTTATTTGGGTATTTAAAACATCAATTAGGTCAATATTTTATTAATAATATAATCACTGCATCATCATTGTGTCATAAATAAATTAAACTATTTAAAGTCTAAAAATTACAAATAAAATACCATTATGTTGGAAATCGTTTTATCTTACTAATGAATATTTATAGTCGATTTTATCTTATGTATAACCCTATATTAAATTTTTTTACTTATTAAAGATTGACTTTAACTATTTTAACCCTTTAAATAAATTAATAATAAATGTCCTAATCTAATACAAGTGGGCCTAAATGGTAATATTTTATTCCTAAGTGTGTTTTTGTTCGAATTAAACTTATCCAACAGAATTAGGATGTGTGTTAGGGTAATAATAATAACATTTTTACCCTTAATTACCCTATTTACTTTTAATCGTGGTAAATAAAATTAAAAAGTTACTACTCAACAAAAATTATTTTCATCTCATTGAACCACATTTTACTTACTGAGATCAACCGTTTCTCTCAGATTTTTGAAATTCCATTATCAAAAGTGGTAAAATTATGTACTATGTAAATTTGCAAATTCTCCTCAGAGGTGGGTAAAAGACGGTCAAAAGTTCAATAAAATTTTTATATATCAAAAATTATTATAAAATGACTCCAATGAATTACATTGAACTTATAGAGGTATTATGAGTCAATTTTGACCAAATATAAATTTAAATAAAATAAATAATTATTTAAATTAAAAGTCGGTTTTTAAATAGCAACCCATTGTTTTCACTATTCATCAAAAATTGAAACTTTTCAGAAAAATACCAAAGTTTTACCCTAGGAGAATTTCGATATTCCGAATCAAAAAATGAAGTCCATTTTGAATGATGAAATTTAAAAAATTTCAAAAGGTGGTTATTACTATTCATAACTGCTAGTTTTAATAATATTTTAATAGTATATCGTTGTTTAGTGAAACTCGGTATTACGTACAACACACGCTATCGAGGAAGGTCGTGATTGCGTGTAATGAAGCCAATTTAAATTTACGTGTTGTTAAAGACTCCTTTGTTGTAGCGTAAAACACAAGACGTCAATAATATTAAAACGAATAATTTTCATAAAATCTCGGGGTGTTACATCCACCCCATATTTAAATGTGAATCCCTCAAGAAATTCATAGAAATCCAATAAATAATTTCTCCTCCTTTATCCCCCCAATTAATCCTACACCTATAATTCCCATTAACTATATTATTTTTTTGGTTTGAATATAAATACAATTACAATCCATTTCCATTATATATTCTATGGAAATTTCAATGTGCTCAACATGTGAAAAAATTATTTCATAACATCAATCATTTACATTTTTATATGAAGATTTTATTTTTCAAATACCTACATAATAAATTCATTATATTTTATATAAATAATTTTATTATTCTATTGCTAGAATCACTAATCACATATTCACTTTTCATTTAAAAAATTTAAAATTTAATTCATGAATTATTTGGATTACACTGTCCGGGACAAAAATGCGTCACATCCATCAACCATCATACATGGACTGTCAATAAAATTAAATTTAATAAAAAAATTATATTTATATAATTATTATTATTTGGAAATTTTATATACTAATACAAATTTCAATCATTCTGTAGAATATGAACTTCCAACCATGTGTATATGGGGACCACCATCCCCATGGACAGATTGATTTTAATTTTCCTATTCATAAAAGCCTTAAATGTATAGTGATGAGGATGAGATTAAATAATAAATGATATTTTTAATATGATTAATATTTTTAATGGAATATTGATGAACTATTTAATGACATGATCAGTATAAAATCATTATTAATTCAATCATTCCATATGTGCATACTAAATCAAATTTGATATCTTTTTTCTAAGTGATTACAAAATAGATTTATATTTACTTTATATATCATCATAATTCAAAATATCACACTAATTAAAACTAAATATGATCTTCATGGTTATGATATAATTTTATTACTAATGAACCTCCTCATAATCATCCCTTAATCATTGTTGGGTCATATATGTGTCATTTTGATAAATTATTTGACTAATATGATGAATGTAATTAAAAATGATGATGAGAACATATTTAATATTATAATATGATATAAAAATTTGAATAATGTTTTCATTGAGTTTATATAACCATTAACCTCTTAGTTATTAATTGTCCCTCTATTCATTTGGAATCCCCAAAACATTATCATCATTTAATGCATCTTCAATTTTTTTAATAAAAAATACCATGATATGGATTTATAGAATTATAAAACATTATGGATAATATATTCGATTACATTATATAATTTAATAATAATTTATTTTTTCAAAAAAAAATTGACACTAATAGATGTTTTAATAAAATTATTTTTTATAGATAAGGATTACATAGATCCGGCGTTGAAAATGGGTATAAACTAACTATTATTATATGAATAAAATTTATTTGAATATGGTGTATGAATATTATAGTGAACGATATGGTTATTGTGGATATATATTATTAACCAAATGTTTTAACCAAGGCTTTAATTTTAAGGAAATGACGTGTGGTTTGTGTTTTTTGCCAATCCTCCCATGTAATATCAAAGAGTGTGCAAGGAACAGGATCCTAAAGTTTGTGCTGACAAAAATATTGAAGGTGGCATTATTTCCTAGTGTTTTCCCACCTGTTGGGGTCCAAAATTTGGAGGATATGTGTCATCATATAAAGGGAATTTCCATTACGGCCTTATGAATATAAGTAATAGGAATGAATTATGATAATATGTGTTTCGTAAATTGTGTTTCATGAAAGATCAACGATTACTGATGGTGATATATTTGAAAACAACTAGCATAGTGAATGACGAAGAATCGGTGCAATACTAATGCTGACAAAGATTTTCATGATTATGAAAATTGGAGCATTATGGAGGCATGATGGTTTTAATGGAATGTAATGCGATTAATACAAGCATTGTGAATATGGAATTTCCATGGATCTTCATGATAAGAGGAGCTCCAATAAGATATTTTTGAATGTTCTAGAAAATGTTCTAAGAGTTGGTGGAACATCATGAAAGTCGAGCATATAAATATGAGGATAAACCCACTTCATTTTAGAGTGTTTTTTTTTTGAAAATAAAAAAATGTTATGATATCTCGATGCTAAGAAAAAATCTCTTATCCAGCTTTCATTGTGAGTTTGAGCATCGCGAAAATAATGTATGTATTTACCGATGCCAATGTATTTCATTATATTTTCTTCATTATTATTGGGTATTACATTTTTAATTGTAATATTCATGATGTATTTTGTTCAAAAAAGGATGTTGTGCTTCACAATGGTAGGGGGCTTCATGGAGGAAAAGGGATTCAAAACGGAACTTCACGAAAGGGAGTTTTAAAAAAGCCATTTTTAACGGAAAATTTCATATGGAGATCTTCAATTCAGGTCTATGGTGGATGTAATATTTGGATGTGTGCTATTGTCAAATAATTTAATACCAATCCTTTAAATCAATATTCATGTTGATAAATTATGTTAGACTTTTCTCAATGAAGTGATCTAGGGGGAGTTGGAAGAAGTGTTTCATGGGACACAAATAGTTATCCATAAACTATTGTAGATCCACTGTACCTAGAACATTGTGATTGTATCCAAACTTTTTTTTCCCAAAAAAAGTGGAATGAATGAGGAAATGACATTTTTATAGCCTAAGTTCAGTAAAAATTGAAATGAAATTATTCAGAATATTCATGAAAACATCCAAATGTGATTGCTAATAGAATGAAAATATTCTGTTAAAAATTTTCAATGTGAGGGATAACATAAATTAGCTGACATTGAAAAATGTTTTTTAACATTACTACATATCGAAGAAGAAGTCCTTCAAAATTTCACGAAGTTATCATCCATAAATACTCTTAAGTTGAAAAATTCTCCAAAAAATATATAAGGGATTGTGAAAAGACCCATTTGTTGACAACATATATCAGAACATAAGTTGAAATGTTAAAACATGTATACTAGATAAATTGGAGAAACATGTTTTAGAAAATCATATCAATAATGGAATTCATATTGATAATGAAATAATGATCCACACTATTATATTAATACATTTTGTATTATATTAGTTCATATACAAAGGAAATTGATGGGGAAACATGTTCTTAATGGAAAACCATATAAGATGTGATCATTTATATTTTCCATTAATAGTTGAGCTAATGAAGTTACCATCTTTGAATGATTACTCAATTTGTTATTGAAATACAATCATTATTGAAGATCATTTTTAGATGAGGCTGAAGAAGTTATATTCTTTATAACAAGGATAAATAAGGTACCATTATGACATGAACATATTTCTGGTATCCTAAATAACATCTATTCAAGAATATTATCCTCAGTGAAGTTGTGAATGATGTCCAATAAGAATATTCAAATTATGGATAACCATTATATTGTTTTCTCCATAGTTAAATATTGTTAAATCCATTCATGATGTTATCCACCATTATGAATACTCTGAGCTTTAATTCCATATAGGGGTATATACGTGATGAATAATTAAATACATAAAAAATATTTATTTCAATAGTTATATTACATGATCATTCTAGAAAATTCATGTATATCATGTCTTTGGAAAATTAGTATTAGGTATAATTATCATTGTCCATGGGATAGACTCATATACCAAAATTGTAGATGGCTGGTAAAAGATTCAAGGTTGAGAAAAAGAATACTTTTCAAAATAAAAATAGGAAGAAGAAATGATGGATGAATAATCATCATAAAATCATCATAAGAGAAACATATATGCATAAATTGATCAAACAAATATCATTGGGTATTGGACTACACCAAAACTAATATACGAGAGTGTAAATAGAATAAAAAACAAGGCATGTATAGTGTGAAAAGACCATTATAAGATTGAATTAATTATTTTTAAAGTAACATTTTCACTAGTGTCATGAATGGATTTGATATGGATTTTTTTCTTTCTATATAAATCCAATGAGTATATAAATTACATCTGATGGATGTCAAAAAAATTAATAAATGTTGTTCCTGTAAAAGAATTATGTGTAGAATAACTAGCGGAATTTTCTATTGGTGATAATAAAATAAAGGCTTCAAGATTGAAAAACAGATTCTATGGTCTCATGTGGGCACCACGTGCATGGAATTCTAATTTAGAATACTGAATGAATAATCAAAAATTTAAAATAGGATATTTCAACCATAATATCTATTTGAAAAATTCAAAAGACAATCAATTTATGGTTTTGGTGTATGTGGATGATATTATCATTTGGTAAATGTATACATGGATCAGTGGATGATTTTTCAAACCACATGAAATCATAATTTGAAATGACTGTGATTGGTGAACTCAAATACTTCATCGGTCTACAATTTATTGGGAGTAAAGACTACACAATTTTATATCAACCTACGTATAGAAGAGAGTTGTTGAATAAATTCAATATGTGTGACTCAACACCAATATTGAATCAGATTATAGTTTGAACAAGATAATGAGTGCCTAAGGATTAGACTTCTAGAGATCCCAACATATATAAGAGAATCATTAGAATGTAATTGTGCATAACTGCAACATTTCTTGATATGGTATTTTCAACATGATTACTGTCCCAATTTAATAGTAATTTGAATGAATAAAATATATAGGTAGTGAAAATAATAATGATGTACATTATAGTTCCCTCAATTATGGTTTGTACATAGCTACCTGAAGAGGTAGCCAATTATCAAACAAATCTAAAGCTGACTAGGTTGGAGATGTTTTTGATAGAAAGTCCAAAAACGGTGGAGTATTATTTATTGGATAGAAATGTTTGGTTTGGTTGAGTAAGAAATTGGAAAGAACTACTCTTAGTGCTGCTGAAGTTGAGTATATCTCTGTGAAAATTTCATCCATTGAGTTGTTGTTAATGATGAAATAACTAATATATATTGGTTATGTGGTAAAATATCCCATAGTGATTCACTACGAAACAAATGGGAGATAGATCTTATAATTAATCATATTCATCATTATCATATGAAAAATATTGAAAAATGGTATTACTTAATCATATATAATTTTAAAAAATGTGTGAATAAAATGGATCACATTGGAACTGATGAGAATGTGGCTAACATTCTGACCAAGCCACAGACAGTGCCAATGTTTTAGAAACATCTGTTGAACATCGCAGTTCATCCACCTCATAGTACATGATGAGGTCCGGAAATTCTTATACCCACAGTGGTATTAATTATTTTAATATGTTTTTTGATGTGATATAGGTTTATGGAGGAGATTTGATCCAGGGGATGTGTTTTTTGTGTTGTATATGGTGAACATACTACTCTATGGATTTAATTCTGATAGGGGTGAAACGGATAAATTCAATGAGTTATGAAGAAGGAGAATGTGAATAGTGAAAAACATTTGGTGTTATGTGGCAAAAAATAGTTCATAGTGTGGATATCATTAGGCATTCAAAATCACGAGAGCCTATTTCGTGATTCCACTCCTAATTTATAAATTCAGCATTACTCATGTATACATAAAGTTTCATCTGAATTGATTATTTCATAATAATTTCAGAATTTGGATGGTGATTTACTAAATTTATCTATAGAATTATAAAAAACTCAATGGGGGGGATTGTTTGATCAAAGGATATTCTTTGATTGGAATGGAGTATGGTTTGTGTTGCCTTTCAAAACTAACATGGATGATTAAGGAGTTTTCATGGAAAGGGATCCAACCATTTAACTTGATAATAAAATTGATTTTGGAATTATATCCAAGAGTTTTAATAATTTTTTGGTCTAAATTTTGTAGCATTGACATCATTGAAAAAAGTGAAATTAATTGATGGACTTATAAAAATGTGACAAAGGCATGAATTTCATTAAGATGTGATTCGTCAATTGTTTTTTACAAAGGATCAAAGAATGTTAACGATGATCTACATGACAATTATGTGCATCAAGAATGACGAAGAATTGGATCTTCCTGAACGATGATAATGATCTTCGGGGTTATGAGAATCAACTCTTCATGGTATCATGAGGGTTTTGATGGAAATCACCATGATTATGACAAGCATCGCAAATAAGGGATTTAAATGGAGATTCTTGATTACAGAAGCAACATGAATATATTTAGGATTGTTGGGTAAAATTTGTTATTATGTGTTGGAGAATCGCGAAGGATGAGAATATAAATATGAGGCTAACCACACTTCATTCTGGTGCATTTTTTTGAAGGAAAATATGGAGATTCATTGCTTTCATGATGTTAAGGGAGATTCACTAATCTAGTTTTCTAATAGATCTTGAGCACCAAAAAAAGAAATTAAGTCTTGACTGATGACAATGAAATTGATTTAAAGGTTCTTGAATAGGAGATTGTATTCCTTTTTAAATTTGTGAGATTTGGAGAGGAATTTTTTCCCCAATGGAATACGTGCATTTTGAATGAATTGTTTTTTCATAGGAAGGTAAATTCACCACGGTAGTGGTATAAATGAGATTTATGGAAGAATGGTTTGAACACAATTTAATATGTGAAATATTATGTTTCCAATGTGCATCAATTTAGGTCTACAGTGCAACCATAGTCTCATGATATGTCAGGGAATATGATTTTAAATCCAATCTCTTCAAACCTCCTTCATATCGATAAACTATGATAGACTTATCTCAATGATGTGAGCTAGGGGGAGTGAGGAGAAGTTTTCTGAGGTACATAGTGAGCTAACACTAAAATATTATATAGGCATTATTCATGGAACAGAGTTACAACAACTAAACATATATATTCCACAATAAGTGATGTTTAGTGTACTTTTTTATGAATGACTCATTGTATGTTTATGCTCCTTAGTCTATCCCTTATTGGTGAAAAGATTCAAACTATTGTGTTATCATTGTTCATATCACTGTCTGATTGCAGATTGAATACAACAGATAGGTTTAATGAGTTCATACAAATGTGGGAATATGATCTATTGAATTAAAAGAAAAATTTGACAACCAAATCACCCCACCCATATCAATGTGTTCTGGGGTCCCACACCAAATTTTATTATTTAGGTCTTTTGGTGGGTTTTGATAATGATTCTAGAGCTACGTAAGGTTTTTTGTTTCAAATTAATCTCCTTGATATATATCTAGTTGTACAAACATAATTTCATTTATGTGTTATATATTTGTGATATTTATTATATCATATCATGAAAAATATTTTAATCAATCTATTTATTTTTAAATAATATTACCACTCATTGATGTTTTTTAATATTAATTTAATATGGAATTATTCTATTTCAAAAAACTCACCTTTTTTGATATGATTATGTTATACACTGTGTTTACCATTGAATAGTGAACTCAATAATTTAGAATGAATATTTACAAATAATTTTCATATTAATTTTATATAATATACCAAATCAACACCATTATATTAAATTGACTTTCTATAATTACTACCCCAATTTTCAATCATTTGGAACCTAAATTTTCATTAATCGAGTTATAGTCATCATCTTGGATGTTAATATTGGGTACATGATGAAGATTTATTTTTATTTCATTGTATTTTTATATATTTTTATGAATATAACTAGTTTTAAACAATAATCCATTTTAAATATTTATTTACTAAATGATTATGTTGATCATAAGTAATATAAATAATTCAATTATCTATTTTTGTGTTATATTTTGTTGTCATGAACTTCTTTAATTCATTATTAGTATCTCCTAATCTAGTTTTTTTTTATTTTAATTTCTAAACCTCTATGTTGAAAAATATAATTTTTTACAAAATAATGTTTTCTTATTATTTATCTCAAGGATAGTATTGGAAAATGATTTTTATAAGAGAAATAAAAATTTATTCTCATTTAAAATTCAAATGTTTTTATTCCTCTAATAAATTTTAGTGGATACATATTTTGTCTTTTAATTAAAACATTATTGAATATTCATATAAATAATATTTTTGTTCCAAAATTTTTTACATGTAAATTTGAATATATACTTTTTATGGGACACAACACATTAAATATTTCAATATGATTATAAGTTTCTCTAAAAAGTTCATTTATGTTACCACATATATTTTCCTATTTAATTTAATAATTATTTACACTAATAGGTTTTATGAATCACTATTTATAACCAAATATGTATTCATCTTTTGGGATAATGAACTCCCAGTACCAAACAATACAATTTATGATCACTTCTTAGATTGATGTGTTCAATATTTCTTATTCAATATTGTTTCCCATCTATGTGATCATTGTTTCAGCATTAGATTGTTTCAATAGGTATATATTATTTATAAAAATTCTACATTTGTTCTTTTTATGTATTACGATGATGTTATTCAATTATTTACATAGTTTTATACTCATTTATTTTTATATCATTAACATCAAATTGAAAAAAATATAGGATGATTTTCTGCTAGAAATAATTTTATTCAACTAAAATTATGTAATATTATCGGTGTTTGAAATTCTTAAATACAAATATTGATGATTATTATCATGTATAGTATGTATTTTTTTAAATTTCACCTTCATTCCCTATATGGGATTTTATGATGTTTTATATTTTATGAACATTTGGAAATGTATTGAAATTAAAACCTCATAGATATCTAAAAGAATAAATTTATGTTTGATAGAGTGAAAGATATGAAACAATGATCATTTAAGAGAATATTGCACTAGAAGAAATTATGATATATTTTTCTTTAAATAAATTTGAACTATTTGATATCTTGCAATACACACAAAAATGATTTTTAATGAATCAAAATACACTATTATCATATTTTTTAAGAATTAACTTCATGACATAGCCATTAAAATTGATGGAATGATTAATAATAAATAAATTAGATAAATTATTTTTTAAAATATTAAATAAAATTCATATATATTGATTAAATAAAATATTAGAACAGCTTGTAGGAAATTTTATATTATCTGAAATTATGTATTTTTTATAATATATCGTTAGGTCACTTCCTGTGAAAATAAAACAAAATAGTTTTGGACAAATTTAGAAAAATTATTTCAAAAATTATTAATTTTTTTAAAATTTATAACAATAATTATTTTATTGTTCTTTTTTGTTTTTTTATTTTCCATTTTTTATGAAAAATTAGAAATATTGAATTATAATTGAAAAATATATTTTTATTTAAAATATTTCTAATGTAAAATTATATTTTAATTTAAATTTTATGAAAAATTTGGTTAGTAATATATTGATTTATCCATTTCATATCTTTGGAATCTTTTTTATATTACATTTAGAAATAAAACACAACAAACTTTGGAAAAATTTCACATATTAAACAAGATTTCTCATTGTGTTTTTGGAATAATTTATACAAAATTAATTGACTTATTTGAATTGAATTTATATAGACATGATAAAAAATTAGAATAAAAATAATATCTAATTTATAAGAATTCCAAATTAATTTATAAGCAAAATGAATTGTGAAAACTGTAAAAATTAATTACAATGATTAAGGTAAAAATGGATTTACCTATGGGTTAATCATTAATTATAAGGGTAAAAGATACATTAATTAATTTTAAACACCAGTTGGATAGAATTATTTACATCTTATATCATATATGTTCTAAAATGGACCATTTTGGATGATTTTGGGTTGAATAAAAAATAGGCGGAATTGAATCTTTTCAAACCAATTACTAGTGTTCTACTCACTTAACATATAAAATGAAACACTATATCATGTCTTCATCACCCATTAAATCGAAATCAGATAAGAAAATACCTCCCCAAATAACATCCTAACATTTTTCCTCTCATACATGAATCAATATTTCTGGGAATAATCCAATCTTGGAAGGATTTAGTTTGAACCTAAGGAGTATACATTGTGAATATGTCATGTTCTTCCTTGAGCATCGTTATTTTATTTATTTATCAACATCCTTTAATTATTATTGAATCATGATGATATAATAACATTAGTATCTAATATAATACTTTATGCTCTTATAATAAGGAAAGGACCAATATCCATGTACACATCTATCAAATGGGTCTTGAAAACATTTTTCATGTGTCAGGATAACTACCACCTCATGAATTAATGTAATTATTTCTTCCAATACAACCATTCAGATTGGGCTATGATGATGGATCATGTAATGACACTCTCAATATCATTTTCTTGAGAGAAAAATGGGTCATTAGAAGGCATTAAGTGACATCCCCATGATGCCAAAAACTGGAAAACAATACTAAAGCATCTCAAATAAATGTTGGGGATGATTTACCCATTAGTAAATAAACTAATAAACAATCAAACCAAAACCAAAAAATTTATTAAATGATGCATGAACAAATGAAGACAACTCAATAGCTTCATTTATCTCTAAACCATATCAAATTATGAAATTTAGGAAGTCCAATCCCATATCAAATTTAACAATAGATAAACAAATCAAGACTCTGAAGATTCCAAAAGACTCCATGATCTACAAGATCAGAGTTCCACATTCACCGAACATCCCTAATATCCTGAGGTAGTGCTAAAAAGGTTGACATCGTTTCCTTTTTCCATATCCTGAAAGCTATATCTACTAAATCACCAAAGTGCCAAAGATGGTGTTTTTATAAAACTCAGTTGGTTTTCCACAATGTCTTCCCTACTCATGCCACTATGATAGAAAAGGTAGCAACATTTATATAAAATAGTATATATAAAAAACTATCCAAAACGGTTTATAACAAATTATAATCAAGTTCCAAATTCTATTTTCAACCATGTGAAAAAAAACATAATGAAACCAATTTTCATCAAGTAAAATTTCCAGAAAAATAACCAATAAAATCTTTTCAAACCATTTATTGTTATCTTTTGGCATACCCATTCCATACCTCACAACACACCAATACGTGCATGCTTCATTTGACAATTTAATACTAATGAGCAGTCTCTTGTCTAATTACCTTGTGTCCCAATGACTTTCACCCCCAATCCAGGGTCACATCCCTTATACCAAAATGGTACTCATCACTTGTTAAGGTCCCATTAATAATTTACTCTTACAAACAACATTTATTCTAAATTCTTCCAATACCAAAACAAACTACATTTTAAAACTGATCTTATATTGAAAACCAAAGCATAACCAATTTTGATGAAACAATTCATTTTAATAAAAAATTACGTTATTATTGAAAATATCTAATAAATCTCTAATTCTAAAAATATAGAGAATAAACCTATTAAAATCCATTTATAAAAACCATGAACCCACAAACTCATTCAAAATCCCATGTCTTCCAAATTTCATAAACTATCACTCATAAAGGATTCCAACATGTGTTCAAAATCCAAATAACAATAAATCAAGACAAATAAAGTCAATTTTAAACTATGTAAATCTTTTCTACTAGGAGGAGTTGATAATGATGTCTCTTACCATGAAGGTTTGGATGAAAACCCAAATGAACGGAAAACACTGAAGAATACTGGATCGATTCTCCATGAACTCGCCGTAGATCTCATCTCCTAAGAAGATTAAAAACAAAAGAATGGATATAGGGAATCAAAACACATAGATATTCACACACTGAGAAAATATCTAAGAATCTTATGTAAGAGGATATGTAGATCTATGTTTATCTAGGAAACTAACTGTGACCAATGAATAAAGATCAAATACCATATCAATCTGGATTTGGTTTGCCAATTAAAGCCCTCAGATTACCTAAGGAACAATTGAAGAACCTTATTTGGACTTTTCAAAATCAAAATCAAAATTTATTTCATCTTATGAGGAAAAAAATATCCACCTCATGGAAAAAATGTGTGAGAACCACTGTTTAAGGATCTCACTTAAACAATTTTTACACTTAGTTCCCACGGATAGACAAACTGTCTGCTAACCCTGCATTAGCTACATCTTAGGAAGACAATCACACAGATTCCTCGCAGAAGCGTCTTAACCATGGTCCAATCGTGCTAGAGGTACTACCTCAAGAGGACCAATGTCCAGTGTTTGGATACACTATTAGGCAAACCATACGCTTCATGTGTGACTCCCATGTTTCTCCCAAAACAACATCCAAATTTCTCATAACTCTACCATCATTACCCTTAAACCATATAACCCTAAAAATAATACAACTACTAGTTAAATACTATAAATCAGGGTTTTCTATGTTATCTCAACCATTGGTCACTTCATCCTAGGAATGTAGAAAACCCCCCACCGATCTAAATGAATTTTGGATATAGTTCTTTAATATTCGTATCACATTCCGAGGTCACATTTTGAATCTATCCATGCTACCATAAAACTCAAACTACACTGATGCTTTTTCCAATCATGACATTCCCTTTATTATCCACAATCCTCACTAGGATATATACTAATGAAGCATCTGGCCCTAAGTTGACATGAACCCATCTGATCACATTTTCAGGATTAGGTAGATAATTTTTCAACTGAGACACATGGAAAACATTATTCTACAAACTGAATCGTGTACGTAATTCAAACTGGTATTCCACCTCTCCAACCCATTCCAGTATCTCTAATGTCACAATGTTTCTAGGAGGTAACTTTCATTTATTCATGAAATAATGATTTCCAAGCCTTGGAGATATCCTCAAGAATACATGATCACTCTTGGAAAATGACAACAATCTTCAACGGTGATCTGCATATGATTTATGAGGACTCATTTCAGTTTATTTCATCTTTTTAATCAACTGGATATTCTCTATTTTTTCATGAACATGTTTTGACACAACTAATGAGTTTTTACTTATTTCCACCCAGTTTAATGGAGATTGTCAAGGATACACAAACAATGCATCAAATAGTTCCATATGTATTGATTTATGATAGATGTTAATATATAAAAACTCTTATAGGGGTATATTCTTACCTCATGAGAAACTAAAAACCATTACACATGACTGAAACATGTCTTCCAAAAATTGTATCCTCCAATCAGATGTGCCATTTGTCTAAGGATGTTACGTCATGCTCATAGTCAATTGAGTTCCAATGGCATACCGTAAGGATTTCTAGAAATAAGACAGGAACCTAGGATCTCTGTTGGAGATGATTGAAACAAGTATTCCATGTCTCATTAAGACTTATCATATATATATTTTTGATTGATCCTCCATTATATGAGTTTCACAGATAGGGATGATATGGGCAGACATGGTAAGATGATCCACTATCACCTGAATTGCCTCGTGTTTCCAGACCACTCTTGGAGATACAATTACAAACTCAATCACAATCTACTCCCATTTCCTCACTAGGATAGGATAAGACATCAACATACCTGTAGTTCTCTAATGCTCTACAATAACCTGCTGAGAGGTTAAGCATTGCGAGACAAACTCAGCCACCCTCATTTTCATGTTGTTCCACCTAAACTACACCTTCAACACCATATACATCATCTATGTACCTAGATGTACATCCCATATAGAATGATATTAATCATGAAGGATTTGTTAATGACCAGACATATGTACGACCATCCATTTTCGGAAAAGAAAAATTGAATGCCCATCAAATTTTCAGCCTTCAATGGTCTCCCCAACATTGATTATTGAACTCATAACAGATATTCTGAATTAAATTTCTATGCCTCTTTGACAATAATTTTTCAAAATGAGGAATAATAGTATCTCAAATGAAAATTAGAATATCACCTCGGTCATCACATTCCACCTCCATGGGAGCTAGGACTGACATCAACTACCATTAATCTAAATCTTTTTTTTTCTAACTGAGCATATAGTGTTCTACTCAATGAATCTGCCACTGAATTTCCCATACATGTTATATACATCTATTCAATTTCAATCATTTGGTGGCACTATATGCATATAATTTTCCATAGATTAAAATATCGATGTGATAAAATGTGTTTCATGATATTTTGGTATGTTAACACAGAACATTTCTCACAAATTAGATTGTGTCACCATGTTTTCAAGGAAAGGGCGACTACAACAAACTCAAAATCATGTTTTGTGTTGTTCTTCTCATGCAACCCTACTACCTTATAACATAAGATACTACATGGTCTCCATGCATTAGAACACATCCAAACCTTGACCCCTAAGCATCATAGTACACAACCTACCCCTATCCTGAATATAGATTGATCATGATAGTTTTCGTTGTAAGACAAAAAATTTGTTCCTGGAATGATTATCTGCAATCATGAGTCCATTGGGATGGATCATTCTTCTTTTTTAGTTTTGTCACTAGATAATCTAATCACGATGAATCATGAAAAAAGAGTTGATAATAATTATCTATACCAAAATTATTTTTTATCTCGAATACATTCTTTCAGAGGATTCCATGAGATAAAAACTTCAATATTTTTAGGATCAACTGAAACACCTTTCTCAGAAACTACATGGCTGAGGAAACATATTTAATGTTCCCAAAAATTAATATTTGATCATTTGGAATTAAAAATGGTCAACACTCAGGATTTGTAAAACTATTTCTAGATACTCTTCATGGCCATTCCTTGTCTTTGAAAACACAATGATGTCCTACACAAACAACACAACAAAAGAGTAAGGAAATCGCTAGAATATAAATTTCATCAATGCCACGAAAACTGTTGGTGAAATCATTAGACTGAAATGCATGAGTGCATATTGGTAGGGTCCTTATCTGCTTCTAAAATATGTCATTGGGATATATTCCTTCTGAACTCTCAATTGGTGATAACATGATCACAAGTCAGTTTGGAGAATCACTGATCTCCCCGTAATTGAACGAATTAGTCATCCATTCAAAGAAGAGGATATCAATTATTTACCCTAACAAGGATAAACTAACGATAATCAACACAAAACTGAAGAGTTCCGTCAAAATTCTTCAGAAACAAAACCGGTGCTTCCCGTTGAGATGTAGTTGGTCGAATGAACCCCTTTATTTCTAGATCCTCCAACTACACATTCAGTTCTCGTTACTCTGTTTGTTCCTTCCTATATGAAGGAAGGGAAATAAGAATGTTCCTCTAAAGGATAATAATCATACCCTACACATCCCTTATATGTTGTATACCAGAGATATTCTCAAAAAATACGTCATGAAATTGATCCAAAACTACTGGAAAAATAATTTTCCCGATCATTTCCATTGATTCCAAATTCAACGCTGCCAACTGAAAAGAGATTGTTCCCATTGTCAATGCCAACAAACTATTTCCTCTTTTGTTTACCATATGGTCTCTTATGAAGAGATGTATGATATTCTCCTCATTAATGAAACTAATTATTCACCTCTAATACTCTATGTGATTCAATAATGTTTCCAACCAATCCATAAATAGAATTACATCATAATCATCCATTTAAAATATCGGGACGTTCAATTTCATATCATCTCCACCAATAGTTAGAGAACATGCTCGACACATAAGGGATTGATATTATCATTAACTAAGGGGATTTTAGTGTTTTAAAATAAAAGGCATCGTCTCCAAAATTAATCATATAAAATCAACAACACCAGAAGCAATGATAGAATTTGATGCAACCAAATTGAAGGGCACCTTCCTAGGGGTAGAATTAAAAAGAATCAAACCTATCACTATATATGGTCCATCCTGATCATTGACAAGAAGTTTTTCATCCCCATACAATTGCTTCATCACTACACTATTCTCATTTTTTCCTTATTGTGATTTCCCAGGTTGAGGAGTCATGGTATTTCATGAATCACTATGGCTATCTATACTCTGCTAACAAGACTAGTTTTGATGTCCACAACATGTTGAATGATACGAGGCTTCAAATGCTTGAGAATTGTCTCATGAACCAAATTTTGATGCACTATGACATTAGTGATGTAGATTCCCCATATTATTACAGTTATGGAAGGATATAGGTTGTGTTGTACATTGTCACATTATGTTGTAATTTAACCCACACTAAAAGAAATATTAGTTCTTATGGGGTCTTCAAGGTAGGTACAGTGATCCAGCCATCTGATTCCTATTTCCACATTCATCGTGGAAATAGGTGTCCAATTTCGACTTGTTCCCAGCATTTGAGTTCCCACACATTCATGTGGTTATCCTATTACCTCCTCCCATAGATCCTAAGATTTCACATTTAGCCACACTTACACTATTCTCCATCTTAATATAATCAGTAATATAGGGCACCAAAATCTTTGATTGAATCTCATTCCGTAGACCTGATTTGAAGATATGAGCATTAAAAGATGCACTTTCTGCAACCTCTAGTGGAATATAGTCTAAATTAATGAATTTATCTTCATACTCTATAATTGAGACACACTCCTGTTTCATGTTGAATAAGTCAATAATTTTATGGATCACAACCATGTGATGATAGAATAGTTTGTTGAAAAAATCATCAAAATCACCCCATGTAAGTCCTTCATCAATATTTTCCTTCATCCCTAAATCACATCACTTACATTCAAGCTCCTTGAGAATATAAATCACAATCATGACCTTTACATATACCAGGGATCGGATGAAGTTGAAGATACAATTCACCTTATTCAACAAAACATCAACCTTTTTAGTTTTTGAATCACCTCATAAGTAAGGTGTATCCAGCCTCATGAACATAATGGTATAATCCACATACCTTAGATCATTCCTCTGGTTCCTCATATCAAAAGATTTAAAACATAGGACAATACGATTATCAATATCTTAGTTCCCTCGTGGTTCATTTGAAACTATATTTTCCATTGCTTCATCCTTTTGGTTCTTACGACGCCTACCGAGTTCCATTTACTAAAAAAAACAATGAACTTCGTAAATATCACACTCTGGAAACTAATATCATAGAATTTAAAAGTCTATCTTATCAACTATCACAACAATTTTTTTTCCAAAGTAATATCGTTCCATGATCACCCATTTTTGAAGAAATTCATCTTGAATTTTGAAAATTAAACTGTTTTCAAAATACCATAACCACTTCCTTTTTAATAATAATTTATTTGATATAAAGTTTCATTCTTTTTCAAAAATCAACACTTTTTTAATAATGAATCATTACTTAATATTATTTATTCCATCCTAGTGGGATATAATTCCACTAAAAGGCATTCCATGCTTGAATCATTGGTTAAACTCATTAAAATTAGATATTAATCATTCAATTAGTGAATCTAAAGAACTTATGTACAGAACACCATAGTAACATTATGTTCAGCATAAAATAGTTAGTTATATCAAATTACATTGTACATTTCTTATTTTGGCTATCCTACTCCTTTTTAATTTTTCAATCAAAATGATTGAAAAGAATTAATTTCAAATATATGATGCCCAAGGATGGAAATAGATGCGGAAGGGTATCAAATACAAGTGGTGGGCGATTTACCCCTTTGGAAATAAACCAACAAACCATAGCCAAACCATTTATGAAATGATTGTTGAAAAAAAATGACTACTAAACAACTTCATGTATCTCAAAACCATATAAAAGTGTGCAACAATTGAAGACCAAACCATTTTCAATGAAAGAAGTGGATAAAAAACTCATCACACTAAAGTGGCCTCAAGACTCAATTCTCCCCAGGATTTGAGCACCAAAATCTTCGAACAGCCCAAATATGATGAGGTAGTTCTAAAGACATTGAAACATTACCTTTTAAAATATCTTGGAAGATAACGTCTGTAAAAGAACCATTGTGCCAAAGCTAGGGTGAGTATAAAACTCATTGGGTTTTCCCCAATAAAATCACTACTCAGTCCACTAGGATAGAAAAATAATCCACCACTATATAAAATAGTTTATATAAAACAAACTACCAAAATAGTTTATAAATAAATATAAACAAGTTCCAAAAACCATTTGCAAACTTATAAAAACAAAACTAAATGAAACCTAATTCTGGTAAGTTATTTTTCCTGAAAAATAATGAATCAAATATCTTAAAATAAAATCTTCTTATAATTAGGCATACACATTCTAGAGTTCACAACACACCCACACATTCATGCTTTTTTTGATAGTTCCAAACACATGAGTGGTATCTTTTCCAATTACCTTGTGTCCCAATGACTCATACCCATGATCTAGGGTAACATACCTTGTACCCCAATTGAACTCATCCCTTGTTAATGTCCTTTTAATCATTAACTAACAACAACACCATTTATTCCAAATCATTCCATTACCAAAACAAAATAAATCAATAAAACTGAAATTATATTGAAAACCAAAGCACAACCAATGTCAAATAAACATTTATTTTCAATAAAAAATTTCATTATTATAGACATAATATAAACCAATTCCTTCACCAATAATTTATAGATAAAACATTTTTAATATCCATATTTTCATGAGATAAACAAAATCAGTTACTGAAAATCCCCAATTTTCTAGATTTCACAAACTGCCACTCATGAAGATTTTCAAAAAGTGTTTAACATACAAATCACAATAAATTTGACCCAATATATTAAATTTTAAATCATGTTAATCATTTATACTAATAGGAGTTGACAAAGAAGAGTCCTACCTCGATGGTTTTGAGGAAAACCCCAACAAATGAAGAATCCACAATAAAACTCGAACAATTCTCCTAGAACCTGCCATAGATATCTTCTCCTAGCAATATTAAATCTAAAAATCATCATATTTAGAATCCAAAAAACTAGATCTACCCATAATGGATGTACATGTATGAATCCAATAGAAGAGGAAAATTAGATCTAAGTAGAACTTTGAAACCGATCAAGAATGTTGAAGAATGAACCCATTCCTAAACAATACATGTTTGATTCACCATGTAATGCCTTTAGATTTCCTCTATAATAATGGAAGAACATTCATTACCCTTAAGAGATGAAAAATACAAAGTAATTATAACTTAGGATAAAAAATGAGCCACTTATATGGAAATATGTGTGACACCATCTTTTTTTAGATCTCACTTACACCATACACACTGTTAGTTCGCACGGTTAGAAAAATCATGTGCAAACTGTGCATTTGATACTACCAAGGTAGACCCTCACATGAATTCCTAGAATATTCTCCCTTACAGTGCTCCAACTATGGTAGACATAGTTCCTCATGAGGTCCATTATGCACGGTTTGGCCACATGGTTAGGAAAACCATGTGTCACTCGTGAGACTTCAATGTTTCCCCCAAAACTACTTCAAATGTTCTATGAACCGTCCCCTCATCTCCCATAAGCCTTATAACCATGAAAGGGTTCAAGTAATGGTTACATAATATAAATTGGGGTACTACAAATCTAATGTATATAGATGATATTTATAAAATAGTTACATATATGAAGTCATTATATCATGTATATATATATATATTATCTTCCATCCCATATGAGATAAAATAACATCACATAGGTTCATAAGAGACTACCTGCTCATGAAGCCTTATGATTCCTATTTCACTAACGCATCACATGATACCTTCAACTGTACATGCCATTCTGAATTGTTTGATTGAGAAGGCATGGTCATTCCATCAGTTTTGGGCCCATAAATTCGTGCGTGGGATAGATTGCTGAGTGGTCAGGATATGGTAAGTGTTTTCATCTTTTTTATATTGCTAGGGAGGGGTGGTCCACTTAGTTTGGACTGGGTTTTATGGTTCCAAGTGTTCATAATTTAGTTTCGGGGTTTATCACATTTTATCAAAAGTGTTATGATTATAATAAAAAATATATTTCATTCAGTCATATCTCCACAAAACATAGTTCATATAAATCATAGTATAATATTGTGAATATGAATTTATTGTCATAATATAATGATTATATAGTATCAACATTCTTTCCAAAAAGAACAATGGAAATAGAAGTGATACAAATGCATTCGTATGACCTACTATTTCCATTATCGTTACATTCTTCATTTGTCCTATCCAAATTATAGGATTGGTTGTAAAAGATAAATTTATTTATAAATATCATGATTTTTTCATTTTTAATATTTTTTGTATATTTAAATAATGTTTTTTCTGACTATAGTAAACCTATCAAATTCATTTTTGACCCATAAGTTAAATATAATCAAATTATCTAATGAAATTTAATTGAGTATTTAATTATTTATAACTTGGTAATAAGTGAAAAAAATAATAATTAACATAAAAATGTATTAACCCAAACTATTATTAATAGAAATTCTTCATGATCTAATTAAATTTCGTATTATCTAAAATGTTTTTATAAAAATAGATCATCATTAGTTTTATGTTTTTGGATTTTAAAATACCATTATGATTTGTTACTATTTCTAATATAGCTGTTGAACAGTGATCACATGATTAGTATAATTATAGGGATTTAACAAATCCAATTTACTTAGACTAATGAAAGTGATGGCCTCATCGAATAGACTTTCCATGCATGATGCACATTTGTTAGAGCATAGAAAGGAGGGGGAATCATTGGGATTCTCTCTTGACCAACCCATGACGAGATTCAACACGTTAAGCTCGAATAGAACCACCTACGGGAGATGTGTAAGTTAATAGATATTACCACCCGAGTGAGGTAATTCGAGCCACCCAAATAGTATGTCACCATCGCACACCCTACCCTTAAGTCCAATGGAGGTGTTATAAGGGGTTCTGTACTAAGACCTTATTACTATGAATATGTGCATTATTGTTGTATATAATAATGAATATACATTCATTTTATTATTGTTACAATGCAAATAGTTTTTAAAGCTGAAATAGTATTTTTAGTTAATATTCAATTATAAAATATCTATTGATGAGTTAATTGATATTTGAATTAAATAATATTTTAATAAAAAATTATTACTAAAATTATTTATATTATATAGAAATGTTGTTATAATTTTTATTAATTAAATTGTAATATTTGTAATGGTTTGAAAGTAGTTTTTTTCAAAACCCAAGAATTTTTTATAAATATCAGTTTCTATTTTAAAGTAAAAAATTCACATATAAAGAAAAATATTTAGAAAAAATGAATATTGTTTTTCTAATCATGTCTATGAAATTATTCAATGGTGAATGTTTCATAATTTTCTAAGAAATTTGAATTTTTGGGATAAAATTAAATACTATTTAAATATTTAATGTGCCTTATAACATCATAATGACCCAATAGAGTTATAATAAAATACAATAATCATTTTGTTCATAAAATATATGTTTTACAATTAAAATAATTTGATTTTATGTTTTTTTACAATGCATCAGTGGACCCTCCAAGGTTTATAAATCATTTTAGATTTATACATTGATTTCCTTGAGAGTGTGACTCAAATTGGAATAAGAAACCCTATTATTTAAAGAATTTAGGCCATTTTCCTTATAAATTATTTTTTTCCACTGCCCATTTAAAAACACATGGGAAAAAACCATTGGTTGGTTTGTGTTTTGATTAGTTTTATGTGTGGTTTCCCAAGACAAAATAATAAAGAATTCCTTCTCATTCCCTTTATAAACCAACCCAAGCTCCAACATCATCATCAATAAAAGTCATTTGAGGTCATCCTACCTCTTCCCTTTTGTATTTTTAATCCTTAAAAGGCTCCCCAAGCACCCAATAATCCTCTCTCAAGCCCCTCCCAATCCATTGGGATCACACTTCCATGTAAGGGATTCCATTCATTTTCATTTTAGCCATGTTTCTTAATATTATTATATCCCTTTATGTTCAATAATATATGTTGGGGTTTAATTTCACACTTCCCCCATACATCCATCTTTATATTTTAATGATGATATACCCCCATTCTCTCTCATTAATACCTCTCATGTACACATGTTACCATGCCAAAATTCCATAAGGAATTTCTCTCTACTCATTTACATTCAAGCCATTATTTTGAAGTATGACTCTAAAAGTCTACTATTCTTGTTGGGACATGTATCTATATGTCCTCTAACTGTCCATTTAATTTATATTTGATGAGACACCCCATTATCTCTCATCAAATATTTTTTTGAATTTTTATTTTATGATGTTATGCTGGTGAAATTTTTACACGATTTTCTATGCCAAAGTCATTGTTTAGTGAATGTCATGCTCATTTATCTATCAAGGGTCTTAAACTATATGAAAATTTACATATTGTCAAATTATTTTCATATATTTATTCTAAATTTCCTTATAATGGAATAAATGATGATGTTGTATGATTCCATGTCATATGAACGATGTGGCACAATTATGAATGAATTGAAATGTTTAAGATGGGTGAACCCAGATTTCATTCCAATACATTGGGTAATGGTTAGTGTCATGATATGTCAAATGAAATGAGGATTTACTCATCCAATTTCATGTGAAATGATGATTAAATTATTCTGATAAAATTTCAATGAAGGTTTACTTGCTCCATGATAAATGAGCCTTGGCTGATGCTAATTCCATGTTAAGTGTTGCTTCCACATTTTCATGTTTAGATAATCCTGCTATATCTTGCCTTTAGGTTCATGTTTCTTTATGATCCATTGATATTCATATTGCCTACCATGTATTTTATTCCTAATGTTCAGCCCTTTTAACACTATTATTGAACTTTATAGCTCACCCTTTATTTATGAATGTCCTCATGTTATCCAATGCAATACTAAGTACGAGAGAATATAGTGGTCATGAAAATGATGTTTTCAATAAGATGCCGGGTTTTATTTTTTAAGGTGTTAGGTAGTGTTCTTATTCCCAAAAAACACAAGAAATATTGATCTGCTGTGTTGTTTCAAGTGCTGATCTTATGTAATAAATCATGTTTAAGTGTGTAATAAAAGCAAGGATATTATAGTTTGTATCAAAGGATAGGTATAATTATATTTGGGATTAGGATTAGAAAACTCTAGTGAAATCCATAGAGATAAGACAAAGTTTAATAAAAATTACCTACATTGGGGTGAGCATTGATTAAGTGATTTATCATGAAAATACTTCTCTGTCTGGATACGTGCAGGTAGAGGCGGCTCTAGCACCGATGTACATAGGAGTGAAAACTCCAAAAAAATAGTTTCATGCTTGACCCGAGGTATCATTGTACACGAAAAAAGTCCTTGTTTCACTCTTGGTTATGACAATCCTGAGGTAAATGATTTTGTAATTTACCAATATTAGTATTAACCATTTATTAGGGAATAAAAAAGGCCTTGTGAATATATTTTTAGAAGTAGATCATGGATTAAATCGATTGAATCCTACAGATTAATATTTTTAGGAAATAAAATTCAATTATAAGCATTCGTTTTGTTAGTAGATTACCCTTTATGTGTTACACCTAACATTACTTTTATTCTATCCAATAGATGGTAATATGAGGACTCGGGCTAACAACTGATGCAGAGATCAATGTGTTGATTGTTCTAAATAGTTTCCCAATAAAATTGTACCAGGAATCAGGAACATTGTCCTGATACTCTCTTAGTTAACTCTATATTTGTATATACACATGTGTCAAGAGGAAAATTATGCTCCCCCATGATATAAAATGTCACAATCGAATGCTTCATGACTCAAAGGCCTCATTCTTTTAATGGATCATTAGATCACCCAATCATTGAATAATGGATCAACACCATTGAAATCATCTTCTCCATCCTTAAATTTTCAAATTTTTATATGGTTCATATGGTTTCATATCATGTGGAGGGTTAAACCGATCAATGGTGGACATTGATCAAAAATACAACACCTGACGAGGAGATTTAGGGGTTGGAATGGAATGATTTCTGGAATATATTTTTTATCAATATTATCTGTGCACCATCAAAATAAATATGAAAAAATAAATCCTTTCACTAAATAAATAAAGTATAAGAATACATCATATCGTATGAGGGAAACTTGGCAAGGCTTTCATGATATGCCTCCTACTTTATCTATACCCCCGAATGCAAGGTTGACCGTTTGTTTGGTCGGCTGAAACCTAGCCTACGGAAGGACCTGGTGATCCGTGCCATTGACAGCATTAATGAAATTGCTTGATGTGCCTCAAGGATGAAATATGGATTAGATAATTTCAGGGGTATCATTTGGATAATATGGGTAAGGTGTAATTCAATTCTGTTATTCTAATGGATAAATCAAAATGTGCTATGAAAATACAGCGCCGTAGCCAAAGGTGTGGAAAGATGCACCTTTGAAATTTCTTGAAGGGGACAAAGAAGTGGTTTTGGTTTGGGAGAAAAGAGCACCCAGCCGTTAAATGCCGAAAAGAAAAACCTAAGGATACAACATAATAGAGGAACACACTATTGGAACCTCAACACGTTGTTCATTTCTTCAACTGAAACGAACTAGAAGACCGTTCAAATTAGTTCCATAATCCAAGGGTTTTAGGAGCCAACTAAAAACATTCAAGGAAGAAATGGTGTGCTTGTTCCACCACAACCACCAATGTGAACCTCAACTATGAAGTGGTGATAGGTTCACAGGTTATTAATTCATGAATAGCGAACATACATTATGATTATGGTTCTACACATTCTTTCAAATCACAATAGTTTAGTAGAACAATCCAAACACCACCAAAATTCAAGGAAGTGAAGACGTATATGAGTACGGAAAATGGTGCACTCATTTCATACCATGAATATAACTCCTCCCATATCATAATTTGTGTGTTGAAATTCCCGAACAACCTCTTCATATACCCTCTTGTGGAATCTGAATCAATTAATGGCATTGATTGTCTTCCCCTAAATAGAGACAACCTAAATTATAATGAGAGGTAAATCACTGTCAATATGGGGAATTGACCCCCCAATTATATACAAGTGAAAGGATTAGGAAGAGTCTTATTTAGCACTAATATCGCAAGCACAGATATTACTGCCCTATGAGAAATCATATCTGGCCTTGATAATTGAGTCTAAGGAGGCAACCATTCTTGAGGAAATGCATATTTTGACGGAATTAATGGAAGTGTTTCGTGAGAAATTGCATGGTCTTCCTCATTGAAGAGATGTTGAATTCTCAATTGACCTTATACATGGGGCATTTCCAATATCCTAGGATCCATATTGAATGGATGTTGTGGAGCTTGTGGAGATGAAAAAACTACTACAAGATAATCTGGATAAAGGGTTTATAACCCCATGTGATTCACCTTGGGGTGCACCAATCCTCTTCATCATGAAGAATGATGGTTCAATGTTCCTTTGCATTTATTATCGTGAGATCAACAAAATCACAATAAAGAACATGAATCCTTTTCCACGAATTGATGAATTTTTCGATCAGTTGCATGGAGCACTATACTTTTCCAAGGTGGATTTGTAGTTAGGATATTATCAAGTATGTGTGGTGTAGGAAGATATCCACAAGACAACATTTCATACAAAAAATGGGCACTATGAATTCATAGTGATTCCAGTTGGACGGAATAATGATCCATCAATATTTATGAACATGATGAATATATTCTTTAATGAATACATCGAAAAATTTCTGGTAGTCATTATATATGATATTCTTATATACTGAAAAAATATGGAGGATCATGAGAACCATCTAAGAACTCTACTAGAGACCATGCTGAAGGATATGCTTAATGTAATTTAAAAAATTGTGAGTTCATGTTGATGGAGGTCTAATTCTATGATCATATCATCACAAGCAATGGGAATTCTGTGGATCCCTCCATGACCACTACAATTGAGGGATGGTCCAGGCCAGCATCAGTTATAGATATTTGTACCTTCTTCTGGTTAGTTGAATATTATCACAGTTTTGTGAGAACATTATCACTATTGTGAAACCCTCTTACAAAGCTAACTCGGAAGAGTTTAATGTTTGCTTGGATGGATGAATGAGAAAAGAGATTAAAGGATTTGTAAAGTGGAAATATCATTGCACCCATTATCACACTACCCACTAGTGGAGCACTTTTTGTTATATTTAGTGATGCTTTGAATAATGACTTGGGGTTTTTTGATTCATAATGATAAATGTATATCCTACGCCTCAAGGAAACTGAAAATCCAAGAGAAAAACTATCCCACACATGATCTGGAGTTGGCTATTTTGAGATTTTGTTTGAAAATCTAGCAGAATCATCTATATGGGGAAAAGTGTGAGATATATAATGATCAAAAAAGACTCAAATATATATTCACACAAAAATATCTTCATATGAACCAACAAATATGGATAGAACTTATCATGGATTATGATAGTGCAATCCACTACCATCACGGTATGGCATAAAAGGTGGCTGATGATATATTTATAATGGATCCTATATATTTATCAGTGTTGAGAAGTAAAAAGGATCCAATCTTCATATATTTTTCAATGGATGGACATGAGAATCATTAAGGTAAGAACATCATCGTTTCTTTCTCAAATGATTGTTCAACCATACCTCGTGGAAAAAATAATGGATACACAACGAAAAGATGTGGAAATTCTAAATTGGTTGGACGATATCAGAAATGGGAAATCCTCAGAGGTTGTGAATAAGAAGGATGGAATAATACAATTTGTGTTGGGATTATGCATACTATCTGATCCAGAGATAAATAAGGAGCATATGAATGATGCACATAGCTCATCCTTCTCTATTAACCTAGGGATCATAATGATTTATTGAGATATCTGAGAAAACCTTTCGTGGGATAATATGAAAAGGGATATTTATGAATCTAAATTGATGTGCACGGTATTATAGTAAGTGAATTCTGAGAGGAAAATGTTTAAGGGGATGATGGAACCACTACCCACACCATCATATAAGTGGGAGAACATTACCATGGACACTGTCACTGGTCATACAAGGAAATCCAGAGGAAACAATGATATATGAGTCATTGGGGATCGTTTTATGAATAAAAATAACCTTATCGAGAATCGAGAGTACTTATCATTGAATTAACATGCATGGATTTACATAAAAGAAGTGTTAAGGCTTCATGGAGTACCATTATCTATTGAATCATATCATGATTCGAGATTCACCTTGATGTTCTGGAAAAGAATTCAACATGCAATAAGCACTGAACTGATCACCATTATGGCCTATCATCCTGAAATTGAGTGTCAATTTGATCAAACTATTTAGACACTGGAATATGTGTTCAGATAATGTTATGTGGAATTCAACGGAGAATGGGACCAACATCTACAACTGGTTGAATTCTCCAAAAATAACAGTTTCCACTCGAGCATATGAATGGAACCATATGAAGCCCATTATTATACTAGGTGCAGAACACATGTGAGTTGTGATGATGTCAATGAGTGTTAGCAGATAGGACCTGAAACGTTCAAAGAAATGGCGGATAATGTGAAAACCATTCAACAACATATCATGGAATCCCAAAGTCATTAGAAGCATTATGTAGATAACCGTTGATGAGACATTGAGTTCAATGTTGGATAAATGGTATTTCTATGAATATCACAATGTAATAAGGTCATGAGGATTTGAAAGAAAGGGATGTTAAGTCCTAGGTACATCAGCCCCATCATGATTCTTGATCACCTCAGAGCTGTCGCCTATCGACTGTAACATCCATCCACTGTGGCCAACTACATGGTGTCTTTCTTGAATCCCTCATGAGTAAGTACATACTAGACCCTTCACATGTACTCTCTTCATATATAGTATAGTTAAGGGATGATCTCTCATACAAGTATAAACCAATGAAACTCATAGATCGTAGATAAAAAGTTATACGAAATAATACAATGCCCCTTGTCATGGTATTGTGGTGATACCACAAGTTTAAAGAAGCGACACGAGATTCAGAGGAAGTGATGAAGAAGAGTTTCCCACATCAATTTTAGTGTTGGAAAATGAAATTTTGGATAATGAAATTTATTAAGGGGGAATGATTGTATCAACCCAAACATTTATTAATGGAAATTCCACCTGATCTGATTAAATGTCATATTATGTAAAATGGTTATTTAAATTGTGAAAATAATTGGTTATATGTTTTGGGATTTTAAAAAACCATTACGAATTATGACCATTGCTAGTATAGTTGTTGAATAGTGTCCACATGATTAGTATAAATATCAGTCTTTACGAAATCCAATTTACTTAGACAAAGTAATTGATGGCCCCATCCAGCAGAATTTCCCCATACGAATACCATTTGTCAGGTCTCAGAAAGGATGTGGAGTCGTTGGGATTTGATATTGACCAATAACAAAGTGTGGTCAAACACGCAATGATCTAACAAAACTACATATCGGAAAAGTGTAAGTTGATAGAGGTTACCACTCGAGCGATGTTATCAGATCCACCCCAATAGTCTGTCACCATCGAACTCCATACCCTTCAGTACTATGCATGTATTGTATGGGGTAATGTAAAAACACCATAGCACTATGATTATGTGAATTATTTTTTAACATGATAAAGATTATTCATTTATTTATTATTATTACATTGTAAATTGTTTTTAAGCACAAATTGTATATTTAGATAATATTCAATTATGAAATCTATTTTGATCAATTAATGAAATATTGAAATAAATTATATTAAAATAAAAAAATTTTGCTAAAATACTTTTTATTAAATATAAATGATCGTATAATTCATAGAAATAAAATTGTCATATTTATTACGGTTTGGAATCCGTTTTTGTTAAAACCCATGAATTTTCGAAAAATGACAGTTTCTAATTTAAATGTATAAATTCAAATACTCATAAAATTACTTCCTTAAAAATGATAATATTTTTGGAATCGTGATGTCAAAGTTATCCAAAGGAAAATTTTTCATAAATTTATGAGACAGATTAATTTTTTGCTAAAAAGTAAATACCATTATGATATATAATGTTTTTTATGGCATTATAACGTCCCAATAGTGATCTAATAAAATAATATAAACATTTTGTTCGCCCAATATAATATTTACCATTAAAATAATATTTTTTCAGTTTTATTTAGTTATTTTAAAAAGATTTAGTGTACCATCCAAGGCATATAAAACATTTGAGCTGTCTAAATTCATTTCCTTAAGAGTATTACTCACCTCCACAAATGAAACACTATGATTTTAAAAAATTAGGCCATTTTACTTATAAAAAATTATTTTACACTCCCCTTTGTCAAAAACCATTTGAAAAAAATTGTTCTGTTTTGGGGTTTTGATTTTATTAATGTCTAGTGTCCGAAACCTAAAAAATAATGAATTTCCTCTCCTTTCCTATATAAACCCACCCAAGCCCCCACTTCCCCTTCACTAAAATCCTTTGGAGTTCAGCAAAACTATTCACTCCTCTATCTTTAATACACCCCAAAAACCCCAAACTCCCGAGAAGACTCACTTAAGCCCCTCCCAAGCCTTTGGGATCACACATCCAAATTAAGGGATTCCTTCCTTTCCGATTTTTGAAAAGTTTCATAATAATCATATGTCCTTTTATTATCAAATAAAAATTTTGCGATATAATTTATAATCCCCCACAATTCCCTCTTTATTTTTTAATAATTATATACCCCATTCTCTATATTTAATTCCTCCAATGTAAACCTCTGACCATGCCAAAATTCCGTAAGCAATTTCATTTTCCTCATTTTCATTGAAGCCAATCTATAGTATTATGAATTTAGAATTCAATTAATCATGTTGAGAAATGAATAAATATGGATCCCTTAAATTCAATTTCATGTTAATATGATGAGTCACCACTTTCACTCTCACAAAACATTTTTATGAATTCTTATGTCATGTCGTTATGCGGCTGAAATTGAACCACGTTTTTCCAAGCCAATGACATTATGTAGGGAATACCATGGACATTAATCATTCTAGGGTATTAAAATTTATCAAAATTTACTTATTATTTAATGATTTTTCTATATGTATTATGTATTCCTTTATCGTGGAATAAATGATTATTTTGAATGAATCTATGTTTTATGATCCATGTGTCACCCTTATGCATGAAAAGAAATGTTTATGAAGGGTGAACCATGATTGTTCATCAATGAATTGGGTATGAATTAGTAGCATGATACGTCAAGTGCAAGGGGGATTTACTAATTATAATTCAAGTGAAGTGGGGATTTACTCAGGGTAAATCATGTTCAATTAGGTTTTACTCGTTTTACACAAGGAATTAGCCTTGGATCATACTAATTCCATTTTATGTGTAGATGCCAAATTTCTATGTTATGATAATCGTGCTATATCACACATTTATGATCATGTTTCTATATGATCCATTGATATTCTTATTACCTATCAAGTATTTTATTTCTCATTTTATGACATTTTTAATCCCTTATTGGGATTTATAGCTCACCATTTTATTATGCATGTCCCCGGGATATACCATGCCCTGCTATATATGAGGTAATGTTTTGGTCATGTAAATGATGTTTTCAATAATATGTCATGTTTCATGTTTTAAGTAGTTATATAATGTTCCTAAGCCCCAATGATACTAGAAATCAATATCTTCTATCTTGTATCAAATGAATATTTTTTGTAATAAATCATTTTTATGTTGTTAATAATATAAGCATTGTTAAAAAAGGGTTTTAATGAAGTAAATAATTAACATAAGTTTATTATTAAGTAAGATAAATACACGCATGGAATATCAGAATTAAGGTAATGGACATTATGTCAATTTCATTTCATTGAGAAATATTTTCATATTATACACCTGTAATATTTTAAAAGGTGTTTATACAAAACTATTGAAATTTTATATCATTAAATTTTCTATTATCATTGTATTTTGAGAATTTTTTAACTATATTATTTCATAGGGATAATGAATCAAATATTTTCATTTTCAATATTGGTTTTTTTTTAAAAATCATTAATGTTTTCATTTTATAAACCTATTTTGAATTATCATGCTTTTTAAAATTACTTTTTTGGATATTTTTTTATTTTCATTTTTTATTTATAAATAACATTTATATATATTTTTACTAGGTTTTTAAATTCAATGAAAAAAAAAAATTATGTGTTTTATATGAAATGTTTTAAAAAATGAAAATATTAATGAATTATTTGTAACATATATGTAGGAATTTAATTTTCTACCTCCATTAATATTAATTTATTTCTGGAATCCTTTGTAATATGTCTTGTTTTACTCAATAAAATCCCCAAGTTATCATTGGTTGGGAATCACGATATAGATGTTTTTATATAGAATATAATTTTTTTTTAAAAAATTGTATTTTCATATTTGGTTAATCTATTTTTTAATCAATTTTATGACCTAAGTGTTTTATTCATGATATATTACCTGATTATTGCATGAAACGGGAACACATAATAAAACTTATATTAAGGGTGGAGCCCCATTATTGGTCATGTCTATTCCCAATATAGAATATACGAAGGATTAATCCTCATTATATCTCTTTTGGAATTGGGTTAGATAGATATAACATATACAAAGGGTGAACCCCATTATAACTCTCTAAAGCATTGGGTAATAATTACAATGGATGTTATCCATATTTTTATTGTAAATAATTTTTAAAGGGTTTTACGAATATGATAATCTTTTTCACTATAATGGGGTTTTATCATCATTAAATGTAATTTAAAAGAATTCATAGATTAAAACTCATGTTTGTATTTGAGGTGAAAATTATTCATTTCATGAAATTATAGTACATTTAAGGTAAAGGTAATGGTTATATGGGATTTCATAATTTTCATGGAACTAATGAATTTATTTATTTTAATAACCCATAATGATTATTTTTTCTCATACCACATTTTAAATTGTTTATTATAGGGATTAATGATTTTTAAGGTAAATAGAGAAGTTTTGTTAAATATCATGGAGATATTTAATGAAAATAAATCATGTATTATATTTAAATGTTTTATATTATGGAAAAATGGGAACTAGTAACATGTTTCCACATTTTATTTTCTTGTTTATTATTTATGATTTATGGCCCAATTATATAACATTATAATACATGAAATATCCCAATGTATATAAAAATGGATTCTTAATATAACACTGAATATTATGTAATTTATATGATCATGTCTTTATAAGTCATGTGAATGGAATGTTTGGACAACATTAGAGGTTATGATATTTTTTAAATAATTTTGTTAAAATAATATACATTATTATTATCTTAATATGATGTAGATTATTAAGATTACTCTGTCGCTTCATCTAAAATAGATCTGTTTAGAATGTGTTTTTATAGTGTAAATGGAAATGATATAGTGGTAAGTAAATAAGAGTAAAATATAATTTCAAATACAAATTATTAGAGGGTCTAATTGGAACAAAAAAATTTCATGCAGTGATGGATCAATTGAATGATGATATAAATATTGGTGGTATTTATACTAGAGAAAAACATGATCTACCATGGTTGAAAATGTCTATTATGGATGATTTCATGAGTAAACATCCATTATCATTTAGGGGGTCATCTGACAGAGTAGTATCAATAGAATGAATCAAATCATTGGATAATATATTTTATGTCATTGTATGTTTATAAAAACAGAAGGAAACTCTTTCCTTTTTTTGAATATGGTGTTGATAGGTGGTGATCATTGGAAATTAATAATAGGGACAACGATTATCAAGATTCTCTGAAATCAGAATCATTTAAGATTATTTACATTAAAAGTTATTTCCCAAACATTGATCATAAAAGGATAGAGAAATTGTACATGAAGGTGAAGAACAATGATGATGATTCAGTTTATGAAATTAATGAATATTTTACATGATTGGACAGGTACATAACATATTTTTTTGGCATATTGATAGTAAAATTTAAATATTTTACACCAGATTGAAACCATTATTTTGAAGATATTTGTTCACAAAAAAAATAATAATGAGAAATTAGTTCATTTTATTGATAATGTTGAGAGAGAGTTTTCAGTCACATTTTTTCCATTAGATGAAATAATTAAGAAAGAGTCTTTGTTTTTGGATTTCTCGAATTACTAAACTAGGAATTTATGATGGAATACCAAATCATGTTCTTGGTTTTTTAAAATGAATTTTTGGGACTGAATGTAAATATTTGTAATGTGTTAATGGTTCATTAATTTTGGCCACATGGCTTGTGACTAAAATTGAAAAGTATCACGAACAATCCCAAAATGATATAATATACAATCCATCAAAAGTGTTATATTTTAGCATTAATGAGTATTGACATCATTCTCATGAGTATCTGACGTTACAAAATTAGGGAAGAAATTAACATTATCAGAACTAAAAAAGGGGTAAAAAATTTCATTTTCTACTTTAAAAATTTATATTGGTTTACCCGGTGATATGGTGGAAATATTAGAGACCACAATATTTTTTAAAGGATTATAATTTTCTTAATGAATTAAGAACATGTATTTATATATTTAATGTATTGACAAATATTTTGTAGAATCTTATTGAGATTTCAATGATATTTAATGTTTATATTTTTGTGGAAGTGTTATTTGAGAAAAAATACATTAAATTATATAGAGATAATATTAAATATATAATTAACCCTAATGGTTAATTTGACGAATTTTTTGTAATATTCACTTAGGTTTATCAGAAATTTTTTAAAATTGGTATTCGGAAAACATTTGAAAAATCCATATAAATGATTAATATAATTTCAATGATGTCCATAATTTCATTGAGGACATTATATAAATTAAACAATCATTGTTTAGAAAATTAAAAACCTACATGGTGGCTAAAAACTGATCACATATTGTAATATCAACAGTCGTCAATCAGTGACTGAATGACATTATGTTTTTAGAATATACTGTCAGTGTACATGATGGCCTAGTTAATGGGATGTTGTTTGTAGTCAATAATTTTGATTAACGATATAAATTATGAATTAGTTGTGTTAATTTTTAGCTATAGAGAATAATTAATTATATTTTACAACATACACTAAGAATTTTTATTTTGGAAAACAGTTTTACTTAGATAGAAAGACATGTCACTATTTTCAGGATCCGATGATCTGTTAACATTGATTTTTAGTACATCAGGAAAAAAAATTATATATATTCATTTAATATATTAAGGGATGAATTTTATTTTGATAAATTATAAATAAAATGTTGAAATTTTTATAATGAAGTAGAAATAAATCAAGTAAGTGTATTTTCATATATTCATAGACTGTGAAGGAATTCGTCCACACTAGAAAAATGATCATGAGATATTTTATTTTTATTTTTTACATTAACATCTTATGAATCATATATTGTGCTATATAATCAATTATTTTATGGTTTTTAGGACCTTAAAATTCCATTGACTATTCACTTTCTAGTTATCAATTACCTAAATATGTAATGATAATTTCATACACTTTTCTTCCTGTACAAGTCTTCACTTCCCAACTGTGTTTACAAATTTGGAAACCATATTATGTGTTATTAAAAATATAACCCACACATCACTAAAATTATTATTAATAATATGATATATTTAATATTATTATGATTTGAGATAAAAAATTATTTTCAAATGTTAATCCATTGATAACTGTTATAAATTTAAAATCTGGGGGAAGCGATTTATAATTTTGGGATACATAATAACATGATGTTTTTAAAATAAAAATTTTTTGTTTTATATAATAATTATCAAAAAACTAATCATATAAAATAATATTACACAAAATTATTTAAAATTTATTTCTATTTAATTAAATATAATCTATTTGATAACTTACAATACATGCAACACCGAGTTTGAACAAAACATGATATACCATTAAAATATTATAATCTAAATATTTCTATTATAACCCAACTAATAAATTAGCCAGTATGAATTGTAATATCTATATTATAACCATTATTTGGTTAAAACAAAAATAAAATTCATTTTATTTTTTTAAGATAAATTTGGAACCATTTGAAAGAAAAGGTGTGTTTTCTGAACTTTTTTAATCAAATACGGATTAGATATACATTGAACACTAAATTAGAAATTATTTTCCCCACTATTATAATTGTTTTTGAAATAATATAATATATTTTTGAATTAATAATTTCAAAATTATCATTGGGGTGTATTTTTGTTATTTTTCTAAAGAAAAGTCATTTGTTGATGAATAGTGAAAAATAATGAATGTTATTTAATATAACCCCTTTTTTTTAAATTATTTATGAAGATAAATTATATTTTAAAATTAATTTCATGTAAAATTTGTTAAATTATATAAAAATTAAAAATCATTAGTTCATTTAAAATATTTTTAATGATGATTTCTCAAAAAACATTATAAACATTTGATGATTTTATTATTGAAACTATACATTCTCATTGTGTCTATGAAAATAATTTTATATTAGTAGTTTCCACATATATGAATTTAATTTTTAAAAATTCAATCAATATTATTAACCAGACTAATTTATAATGTATAAAAATTTCTACATAATTTTTATCCAAAATCAATAGTGAAAATAGTAAAAATTAATTTCCCTAATTAAGGTAAAAATGAATTTACTGGGGGTTAATCTAAGAAAATATGGATTAAAAATGACCATTAAATAATTCCAAAAACTACTTAATGAAAATATTTACATGTTTTATATTATAGGATCTTGGGTGATAAATTTTGTTGTTTTTTTCATGATAAAATTGTGCGTGGAACCGAATCATTTAAAAAATAACATGTGTGACACTAACCTCACAAAAAATGGTCATACTCTTTTCCATGATCTATCATAAAAAATAAAAATTTCATTCACCCAAGACCTAAATAATAACACCCAAAATTTTCAACATTAATCCAAGAATCCTTCTTCAGTGAATAAATATAGCCCTATAAGGCATTAGTCCAAACCAAGGAAGGATACAAAATGAATAAATAATTTTCTACAATGAGTATGTTTATTTTATTTCATTCCCCACCTACTAAAGTTCTTATTAAAACATGATTATATAATATCATAAAGAATTTAAAATATATTTCTGTCTTTACAATAAAATAAAATCCCAAACCTTAACCTATTCCATGAAAGGATTACAAAATCTTGGTTTCTGCGTATAGAGGACTAGTATATTGTGATCCAATGTCATTCATTCTTCCATTAAAAATGTAAAAATTAGGATATCATTATGGATATAAAGAATTTATATTATATTATTAAAATATTTATATATATGGATTCATTATATCATGTATATATATGTGTATATATCATTTAACATCAATTCCATATGTGATGTGATGACATCTCTCATGTGTGTAGTGGTCAATATACTTGTGAAACAATGTGGTTAGTATATCAATAACTCTTCAAAAGGGAGGTGATAAAGATAATTTTAATGATTAAAAATGATATAAATGAAATAATAATGATAAAGATGAATATTTTATCATCTGAAAATATAATATATCCTTTTTAACCTTTTCACTCACATTGAGATGATAATGTCATTAATATTCATGTGGACTACCACCAACTCAAAGTGATGTGGCTCTATTTTAATCACAAAACCATATGGATGATATATTTTATAATAAATAATGATATATATGATAATATTATCATTTTATAATGATTATTTATTACTTAACTTCAATCCAAAATGATCGTTGGAAAATGTAAAAATTACACAAGAATACAAATGTAGTGCTGTCTCAATGATTGAAAAATATTTCATTTTTCATTACCAAAATTTATAATTGGTTTAAAAATTATAATTGAACTATAAATATGACAATTATTTAATAATTATTTATTGTATGATTTTTAATTATGGACCAATTTATCCATAAACAACCTAAAACGTTTATTTTTGATTAAAAACCAAATATGGTAAAATAAGTATTACATAAACGTTATTTATTAATTGGTTCATCAAAACAACATAATAATAGATATTAATGAAATAACTAACATGATAATTTTAATCATGTAATTAAATAATAACATGAGATTTTTATTCATGATGATAAAGGATCACATGACATGGTGGGATCAAGGTAAGGGACTTCATATCAATTTCCATTCATTGGGGGAATATTTTAATATTATACACCTGTAAATAATAATGATATGTTTATAAAACCATTTTGATAGGTTATATCATTAATTACATTGTCATAATGGTAGTAATATTTTCTAGTTTTATAATTACATATGGTTTATAATTCAAATACTCATAATGTTATAAGCGACATTTCTTTAAAACAAATATCTTTATATTTTTTTATCTAGCTCCTTATTTTCAATGTTAATGTTTTAAAAAAATATTTTTTGAATAAAATATTGAAATAAAAGGCTCATAATGTACATTTTTAATTGATAATTCTGTTTCATTCTTTTCGATAGGAATATTCTTACTTATTTTATAAAGAATGTTTTAACAAAAAAAGGAATGTTCTATTCATAACTTACACTATGACAATGAATTTTTTTCTACCATGAAAAATATTTGATATCTGGATTTATTTTAATGATTTATTGTATTATTAACTAATAGTTCATATCACCCTTTTTTGGGTATCTCAATATTCAAAATGTGATTTTGACAAAGTATGGTATTTTTATCATAAATTTTTCATATGGGTTAAAGTGATATTTTTAAATGGATTTATTATTAATGTGTTTTATTCATAATAAGTTTCGTTATAATTATATGAAATGGGTGATAGAAATATATCATATAAAAAGGCTTGATTCCCTAGATATCCAATATGTTACATTGATATAGCTTATAATAAGGGTTGATCCATATTATATCTCCTAAAAACATGTGAGCCTGAAGTATCTTATATAAAAGGTTAGCCCTATATTATACCTCTCCAATGAATTGGGAAGTTATATTATTAGTAGTTCAGCATATGGTTATTCCAATTATAATTTTTTAATGGATTTTATGAATATTTCTATTTGTCACCAAATTGGTTTAATTGGATTTCAGTGAATTTTAAATTCATTTATTGAGAAACCCAATTGTATGTTTTTCAAGTGAAAACGATTTTTTTCATAAAATCAATGATAATTGAAGGTAAAGATAAATTTTACATATTATTTCCTTATTTTTAGAGTAATAATGGGTATATTTATATTTATGTCCCTTTCTGATATTTATGTACTCATTCCCCAATTTACAAATTTTCTGAAGTCTTTTGTATTTGAATGGGAAATGAAGAAGTCATGTAGAAATTCATGGATAATTTCCATGGAATTAAATAATTCCATATTTTTAAAATATATAAATGATTGGGATAATTAATAATAATGATATGTTTCAACATTTAATTTTATTAGGTTGTCGATAAATTCTCTCAATCTATAATAATAAAACGTTCCTCGTGTGTAAGAGGGTGATTTTTAACTTAAAAGAAATGATTTTGTAATGATTATGGTGGTGTCCTTATATATAGTTTTAATGATTATTTACATCTAACAGAGTCTGAATTTATAGTTTTTAATATACACATGTCATTTTTTATTCTTCTAGATTTTCTATAAGTAATTGTATAAAATGTCTTGGTAACACTTATAGTTAATGAATTGGACATAAACAAGTGATGAGTTGTTACAAGAATTATTTTTCACCACAATGCGTAGAAATGATGCCTTAGAAAAAATAGAATTGGTTTTAGTGAATTATTCTCCTAATATTAGTATAGTGAATTTGCATGAGTCCTTGGAAGCATGAATTTTATTTTCAAAATTATGATTTACATCATTAAGAGACAAGAATTATAGTTATAAATGTTTTTGGTTATTACAATTGATATATAATACTGACAGTGTGAAATGACTATTGAATTATATAGATTATGTATTCTATCCTTATTATATATCTCATTATAATTTTATTTCTTTCATACATTTTAAGTTTCTCTTACTGAGCATTAGAAATTACAACTTTCTTAAGCATCGATTGCCTAGTTGGTAGAGACAAGTATTATATGTGATATTCCAAAAAATATATATTATTTAATATATTTATGGGGGATTTTCGGAAATATAATGTATTATGATGTTTTTAATATAATAAATAAATGGTGCATTAGTATATTAGAACATGGGATTTTTTAGATTATGTTTTTTTCATAAATCTATATAGCTATAAACCTATTAGTTATTTGGATTTTATGAAATGGAATTTTTTAATTATGTCATTTAATATTGATTATTGTTTCTATAAATCATCTAATGGAATCGAATAATGTTTGAAAAGTATGTTTTTATATAGCCGGGCCTATGATAGGGGGATCAATGAGTCACATTGATTTTGTAAATTAATATCATATTATTTAATTAAAATCCAAAAAGTTATAAAAAATAATTTAAATATTAGTTTTTTGTTTTGTATGAAACTTTTTTAAAAAATATTATTTTTATTCAAAAATTGAATTTTATCAATATGTTATTTAATTAATGAATCCTTTAATTATTTTAAATTATATTTTTGTATTTAAAAATAATTTTTCATAAAAATCATTAATATATATAAAGATTCAAAATTTTGTAAAAATATTATTTAATAATTTTAAAAATATTACATTAACCGAATTTAAACATATAATAACCCGAATGACATCTCTATAAGATCTAAGGATAATATTTTAAGTTTCGGTAGTCATGGGTGGTGATTCATATAATAATTATCATATATTAATATTTGCGAGCTTCGACATCTACCATAATATATTTCATGCAAGATGTACATGTTGATGTATAATTTTTTTGGAGTACAGAAAATCATTGACATGCTACCTACAATCCATGCTAAAAAACAAGAGTCACATAATGAATAATTCTACTACATAATATCATTGAAACTCCATTCTATGCACATTTTATAATGTTGTAAAATATACTTATACCTTAAAATTCAATGGAATTGTTATGACATTCACATATATAAGAATAATATTATCTGAATAAAATGTATCTTATAAATTATAAATCTCCATTACATGTGATACATATTATTATGAAAGATATTAATTAAATTGAACAGAAATAATAAAATAAGTGCTGTTCAAATCCTTCTAATTTTATATAATGGAGATATCATATATTTAATGTTGATTTTTCAACTGAAATATAGAATTTTTCTCGTATATAGAAAAAAGTCAGATTCAATGTAGTGATGAGACCATCGTAGAGCTTTAGCCTCTCCTGATTGATCCCTTGAGAGATAAGGTATTATAAAAAAGATAGATGAAAACATATTGTTTCTATGATGGGAGTTTAGATCTATTCCTTATTATGGGAATAAATTTTTTCAATTTAATTGAGGGTTTAATGGTATGAAAGAAAATGATACATTTAGTTTGAATATATAATTTTTTTCATGTGATATATGTATCATGAATTTTGTTGATTATATTTTATTTATTAGTATGTATATGATTTTTATAGTTCATAATTCATGATTCCTATATTATTTTTAATCCTAATGAATAAATAGTGGTTTATTAATAGTTTTACCACTTATGCTAGTTTATATTTACACAAATATGTGGTGTTTCTAAAATATTGTATTTCTATTTTGATCACTTTTTATGATTCGTTATTTACATATATCGAATGAAACTGTACACTCACCCAGGTAGTGTGAAATATGTGATTAATTTATTGATAATTAAAACTATATACACCCTTATAATTATCTTTTATATATTTCCTACAATATTGTCAGCTCGATCGAGGACCCATGAATACGAATTTGGATTTTGGTTATTCCCCATTACATTCATAACATATTCCTGAGAACAACATGGTTCAATGGATGTTGGGTTCTTAAAATTATTTGTGCTCTACAGCTTGAGATTACATTAATAACTCTTTTACATATTTGTAGTAGTGTCATGTGAAAATATTATTGATTATGTTAGTTTTTAGAGTACTTATCCCCAAGATGTATATATTTTCACCCATTTTGATAGTAAATATTCATAGAATAGTTGAAAGTGTTGGATCATTTATATTTGTTTGATGATTTAGATAATTACCAATTAACATATTTCTATTATTCTCATATAAATAAAAATGTTAACAATTTTCCTATTGATGTTTCATCAAAATGTAATGTTCTGGGAATGAAATAACCAAACCGAATAAAGGTATTATTTTCATCCAATAAAATAAAAATAGTGATCCTTCACATCAGTTTCAAATATTTATTGTTTTTATGTTGTTTTTATGATATAGGTTTCTAGGGTCTTCTTTATTTGAATATACACCCTTCGACTCCAAAATATGACAATAAAACATTTTATTAATTGTTTGGACCATGTGTTTTCACCCGTGAATGGAATATTTTTTCTAGGGATTCTGTTGTTTATGATAATACCCAATGTTCATATCATTTGGTTTGATTATATTTTTAATCAATTCTATAATTTATGTATATGAAGAGATTAAATAAAAAATATTGGTGTCATTTTTGATTTTCCCATTTTTAGATTTAAGAGATTGATGTAACATATAGTCATTAGTGAAGTTATTAAGTGTGGTTTTTATAGATTATGAGAATATATTAATGTATTGTCCATATATTAACTTATGGATGGTTTTCTTCCATGTAAAAATATATCATTTTCAGTTGAAAAATCATCTTCAATTTATTGATTAACCAATCTATGCATAGGGAGATAATAGTGTAGCTGGTAGATTGGTAATTTAAATTTCTTCAACGAGTTATGTGTGAACTATTCAAGCTATGAAAATTTAAAAAAGGGTTTCATAATGGTCAAAATAATTTTTGTTTGTTTATAAATTTATATTTTCAGTGAATACCATAATATTATTGTGTTCATTTTTGGTTGTGGACATCATGGAATTATAGTGATGATTCCAGGAGTGATGAGTACCAATTGTATTTTTGTGTGACCAATGGATTGGTATTGTTGTTTTCATTTATTCCACCATCATTTACCCAAAATATATGATTATAATCCCAAGCAATGTTATTTTTTCTAGTCTTATTTATAGGGATCCATATATGTACTTATCTCAATAACTGCGAGTTTTAGATATAACAGATTCTTCTATTTGATTTGATTTTTAGGGTTTCTTAATTACTAATCATATTATGAAATTATTTTGGTCTTGATGGATTATATTAATAGGGTTGTTCTATATATTCAACCTAGATGATTCACAATATCGTGATTTTATTTCTTTCTTAATCTATATATTTAATATATTTGATGTTATAATCATATAATTGATTTTCATGTTATAGGAATATGTAGGTTAACTTTTTCAAATAATGGTGATTTTAGCATCTCAATTAGTGTGGATGGTTTGATATGTATTTACCTATTGTAGGATCAAATGTGACTAGGTATCAAAAATGTAGTGAAACATATATATTATAAAAAAAATTACATATTTTTTCTTCTTGGTGGGATAGTTTTGTTTTCGTAAATATTATCTCTCTTGATTTTGTGATCTGTTTAACTAAGGCCCTACGAAGGAAATGTATCCATGGTTATATATAAAAATAATTTTGTTGGAGTATAAAATATTCAAACTCTATCTAGGTGATAAGGAATTACATGGTGGTTTGAGGATATAATTTACTCATTTTTAATGAAGGATATGTCTAGGATCTAGATATGACAGTTTATGGGTTATAGTGGAGCATCATATGATACAAATAGTATATCAACCCCCCCCCCTCCCCCCACACACACATATATATAAAATATGTAAATAGGTGTACATATAATACATAATGATTTATAACCATCATTATCAATACCGTTTTATTTATAGTTATCACTATTTGACATCCAAAATACTCTCACATACAAAGGGATCCTCTATTCACATGACCCCTAGTTGGTAATGAAAAATACTAATGTTCTCTTATAGAATTCTAGAAAAATTTGTTTGGAGTTAAAATAAAAACTATGTAGAAGTGTGTATTGAAAATGGTTTAGGAATATCACATGAACACAATATGGGATCATTTCACATTATATGGGATCCCTTCATTCATCTGATGGAGTTGAGAAATCATTACCATTTGATGGAAAATTACAAGTGTGATAGTAATTCATGAATCATTATATCCCCATAATGTTTGGAAAAATTTAAATTATTGTTTAATGTATGTTTATACAAAAAATGAATCACCACATTAATTCATAATAATGAGTAATTCAAGGGGTTGATGTTCTAATATCCATAAATTGGATATCAGTAATACAATGATATTATAATATCTAATAGATTTATCTATTGTTTTATATATTAGAAGTATATCATAATCATTAATATGTATAGCTTTCATATCATGTGTTATGAGCCAGGGATTACAGTACAATAGATTATATACATTTTAGTAAATTTTAAAAAAATCTACCTGTAGAAATGAAATGGAAAAATACCATTATAAAAAAAACTCTCACACTATTTGATTAGATAAAAACTCTTATCAATATAGTTCATCGAACTCATGGAATTATAGAAATCAATTTATGTAAATGTTTCTACTAATTCTAATATCTATCTATGTGGCCCTCTATACCATTGTAGCATTAAAAAAACATGAAATTATGTCTAAATTGATAATGGTATTGTGTTTTCACTAAGAATAAAATATTAATACTAATGGTACAAAATGTTTTATTTTGATCATAATTAAAACATACCCATATCCAAATTTTAACTTATCCACCACATGAGATATCACTATAACTATATAATCCCTTTATACGTGGAAACAAGATACCAATAGAAATAAAAAATGTCGAATAAATATATAAAAAATTATTCTATCATGATTCTCCCAAAAACATACTGACCTGGTAAATAGATACATAAATATTAATTGATTTAGTAAACAACCAAAATATATATATCATCAATGTAACCAAGAAAATCATATTACACTATACTTAGCATGGATATCTATTTAATCATTCTAATTTAATAGAATTCTGGGATGTATTTTCTCACCACATGAGTTGTATAATCCAATGTTGGTTTGTCTATAATTGATGAAATGATGCACAACATACATAACCACATTGAGATTATGTCACGATCCGAATTTGGTCTCCATCAAACCGACACCATACCTAGCTCATGGCAAGGCCTGAAGGGCGTTCCCTATCCCCATGGTCTGGTACAAGTTCTCGGGTATCAAAAAAATTCATTTGGGAATGATTTACCCGAGTTTGGATTCATAAAATAACCAAAAACAAAAAACAATCCAAATCTGAAAAATTATTCCAATAAAAGACTTAATAAAATTCATAATAGAGTATATGGGTTTAAAAAATAAACAAGAGGTCCAAATGTGTATAAAAATAGTAGAAACACATCCCACGTGACTCCACACAACAAGGGGTCATCACCCATGAGATGTCTCCACAACACCGCACCATTGAGAGAAACTAGCAACTCGAACTGCCATCGCCCAAGGCCTTGCCTTTTCCTGTGTCAAACATGATCAATTCTACTTACAACAAAATATGTAATTAGGGTTTGATACTAATCCCAATAGGATATCACTCAAGGATTCCATGGTATATGCATTATAAAATAAAAATCTAGCGAGAGTTATAAACATAAAAAGGTAGCATTTATTTCTAAAAGTGAAACTTTAAAATGAAAATAACATTCAATGGGTATAAAATTAAAGAATGAGTGAATTTTAATAAAACATGAATTCTACTGGTTTTCACATCCCAAAATACATTAAGGAAACGATAAATACCAAAAAGGCCACGAGCACCAAGCATATGAACACCCCTAGGAAATAGTTAATTGTGATCCCCAAGTACCACGTACCTCGGTGAAAGTAACCATAATAAAATTAGTTCTCACACAAGTGCCACTAGTAGGGATCATACCAGTAACATAGTGGTATCCAATCATCTCCATTATAATTTTTTTCTTGTTATACATTTTAGAATTGCTAAGAGAACCATGGTCAAAACACCTCTGTTCACGAGCGTACTGGTACATGTTAGCCCACATAGTTACCCGGGTTTCCCGTCTAGTGCTCAAATTGTTACCACATGCTACCAAAATTAATTTTCACATATAAATATCAGTTCTGGTCACACACATTCAAAACAACAGATACACATTCTTTGCACCTTTTATATACTTCAATAAACCACTTATTATTTCCATAAAACAATTTCAAGAAAAGTAATCAAATTTTGAAATTTAAATTCATCTAAAATCCCACATTTAAAACCCAATGGAGACCAATATTATACCAAACCAAACATTTCAGCATTAAAACATTTTTATAAATCCTATCAATGAATTATAAAACAACACCATGAGGCACAATATGGGTTGCACATGTAAAACATCCATTTTCACACAAAATATACACTTAAAAATCAACCGCTTTGAAAATTCTACCAAAATCAATATTTTCAGTCAAAATAATGAAGGAGGAAAATTATTGAAATATAAATAGAGCAATACAACTCAATCTACAATACATACATATGGAATCACCTACCAAAACAGTCAAAACCCCCAAATCCTTGTGCGTCACTTCAACCACACCTTCACCGCACCGCAAGGGAGTAAGATTGAACCCAAAACCTGAATATTGGACCAAAAAACTCAAAAATAAAACCCTAGGTAAGAATCACTATCATCTGGATATTTGTGGATTCAATAACCAAAAGAAGAAACCGTAATAAAAAGGGAGGAGGAAGGAAGGGAACCAACTTAAATGAAAAATCTGGACGTTTTTTGGAGATGGGGACGATCTGCCCAAATTCGTGATAAATATGAGCATCAAAGTGGGTAAAACGAGGATTTGGGTGTGTCCGGATTCATTTGGAACATTTGAGAGGTGGAATAAATTAAAATGGATAAAAAATGAATATTTTATGAATGAATAAAACAAACATTTTAAAACTGGAAATGGGCTTTCAGGTTGGCCAAACACTTAATTTTGTAACCCAAATACAATATACTAATAATGTTTTAAGGGGCCCAAATTTCATTGGTGGTTTGAATAGTTAAATTCAGGTCATTTTAGAAGTTGAATGGGTGAAAAAGGTTGACAAACTAAGGAGTTATTAATGAAAAAAACAAATTTTTAAAACTGGAAATGGGATCTCGGGTTGGCCCAAATATGGAAAACCCAAAATTTCTTTCAAAAATGCTTGTAAAACCCCCAAAAAAAAGCAAGAATGTAAATTAAATTAAAAATACCTTTAAAATATGTCGTTATGGGACAATTCTCCCCACCATGAAGTACTTTCCGCCATAGAAAGTCAACCTGATGCTTGATTGGAAAACAGGTTCAGGTACTCTTCCTTAACCCATAAAATTCGCTCCCTTGTCTCATGTGTATCACTCCAATGTTGCCAATGAACTCAGAATATTGGAATATACATTAAACTAAGCACCTTTTCTTGGGAGTCTATTATTTGCACTGGCCTCTCAAAAAAAGATAAATCATGCTCTATATCCAACTCTTCCCAATTCAGCACATGGGATGGATATGAGTTGTATTTCATCAACTGAGAGACATGGAAAATATCTTGGATTGATGTAAACTTTGAAGGATAATACAATCTATATTCCACCTTACCAATATACTCGGTGATCTCAAATGGTCTGAAATACCCCGACGTTAACTTTCCCTTCTTCCCCAAGCGGCGGTGACCCAAATGAGGGGCCACTTTCAGAAATACCCGATCACCCACAGAAAAATGTAGATCTCGACACCTCTTATCAGCATATGCTTTCTGGAAACACTGAGCTATCAATAAAAGCTACCTGATCTAATTGACCTTCTTAGATGTCTCTTGCATAAGGCTCAGTCCCAATAGTGATGTCTCACCTACCTCATCCCAACATAGAGGAGACCGACAAGGCCGACTGTAGATCATCACAAAGGGTGCCATTATAATAGAGTATTGGTAACTGTTATTACAAGTAAACTCGACCAATCCCAAATGGCTATCCCAAGAACCTCCGTAATTCAATACACATACGTGAATCATGTCCCCCAGAATTTGATTCGCCCGCTAGGCCTGGCCATATGTTTGAGGATAGTATGTCTTGCTCATCTTAGTCTGCGACCCCAATGCCTTCTGAAGACCCCCCCCCCCCATACCGATATGTAATGTGGGGGTCCCTATTAGAAACATCTACTGACGGCACACCATGAAGTCTGACCACTTCATAAACATACAAACAGCCCAGCTCCTCCACCTTCGATGTATCTCTTATTGGGATAATGTGAGCTTACCTGGTCAAACGGTCAATCACGACCCATATAGAATTCCCCCCTCGAGGTCTATGAGGAAATCCAATAATGAAGTCCATGGCAACCTCATCCCAATTCCAAGTAGGAATGGGTAATGGATAAAGTAGTCCAAATGGTCTCTGATGCTCTGCTTTCACAAGCTGACAAGTGTATCATCTCGATAAAAAGTCGGCTATGTCCCGTCTCATACATGGCCACCAGAACTGGCGACAAACATCATAATATATCATGTTTTCACCAGGATGGACGTCCCACTGATATTGGTGGCCATCCTGCATCACCACCATCTACAGAGACAAAGGCACCACTCCACGACCCTTGAAGCACACGATCCTCTCACGAGACAGAGACCAATCAGAAGGAGTCTCCCCACCATGGCGCAACTACATAGATCGATGACACAACTCATCACTATGTTTTTCCTGCTAATTCAACTCCAGAAGAGAGGGATTAAACTGAATGATAGCCAAGAAAGTACTTCTGATATGCTCCCTCCTCTCTAAGTGCATCTGGGTGAAGAGCCCCATCAAAGTCCACTAATCGATGGACTTCCTCAATGCCTTCACTTGTACCTTCCTGCTCAAAGAGTCCGCCACCACATTACCCTTTCCTAGGGTAAAGACAATGTAAAAGTCCAATCCCTCCATGTAACCGATCCAACGGTGCGGCCTCAAATTGAGATCCTTCTGAGAGAAAATGTAGGATAGGCACTTATGGCCAGAATTTACCACAAATTTTTCCCCAATGAGGTATTGTCGCCTACTCATTAAAGCATGAATCACCGCTTCCAACTCCATGTTGTGAGTTAGATAATTCTTCTCAGGCGGCCAGAGCTGGCGAGAACCATAATCCACCACATGGTCATCCTGCAAGAGTACTCACCCAAGGTCCATACCTGATGCATCACAATAAACCACATAGCCCTTCTCAGACTCTGGTAAAATCAGCACAGGTTCGGTGGTCAACCACCGCTTCAACTCCTCAAAGGATTCCTGACTCTGTGGGCTCTATTCCTAGTTCACCCCTTTTCGGGAGTGTGCAGTCATGGGGGAGGAGATCCGCGAGAAGTCCCAGACAAAGCGCCTGTAATAACCTGCCAGGCCGAGAAAAATTTTGATCTCAAACACATTTCTTGGTTGTTCTCATGACATAACAACCCTAATCTTCTAAGTATCCACTGAAACCCCATGTTTTGAGATGACATGCCCCCATAAAATTCACTTCCCTGATCCAGAATGTGAACTTCGAGTGTTTGGAATACAGGCGATGGTCCGACAAGGTGCTCAAAACTACCCACAGGTGGTGCTAATGCTCCTCCTCAGATGCAAAATAAACCAGAATTTCATCCAAAAATACCACTAAAAATGAGTCGAGATATTGGTGGAACACCCTATACATGATCGCCATGATAATTGTAGGGGCATTCGTCACTCCTAAAGGCATGAATAGATACTCGAAGTGACCATACCTGCTTCGGAATGTCGTCTTCAGAATGTCGGCTTCTCTTACCTTGAGCTGGTGGTATCCCGAACGCAAATCAATTTTGGAGAACCACTTTTCCCCCATCAGTTGGACAATCAAACTGTCACTCTGAGGCAAATTGTATATATTCTTGATGCTCACCTTATTCAATTTCAGATAATCGATGCACAACCAGAGGGTTCCATTAGCCTTCTTCACGAATAAGACTGGGGCAGCCCAAGGAGATATGCTTGGGAAAATGAATCCTTCGGATTCCAAATGGTCCAGCTCTATCATTAATTCCCTCAATTTGGTGGGGGCCATGTGATTTTAAGGAAGAGATATAGGTTGTGTTCCAAGTGCCAACACAATCGAGAACTCCACGTCCCGCTCTAGGGTTAAGCCTGAGAAATCATCTTGGAAGACTTCTGGGAACTCAACCACTACATGAGGTAACCTTCCCTGATAGAATCCACCATCATCCTACAGTGCGAGCAATGACAACTGATAAGAAATATTCCCCAACATATGGAGTGGAGGTCCCGCCCGACCCGACCAAGGATCCCATTCTCCATGAAATAACTGCGGCCTCCCATCTGGTGCCATAAAGCTAACTCGACCCCAATAGCAGTCAATACACCCTTGGAAGAATAGCAGCTAGTCCATGCCGAGGATCACATCAAACCGGTCCATATCAAGGACCAAGAAATCCCACTCCATCTCGACTCCTGACACAGAGAGTGTGCACAACGGTCACCTAATACCCTGCTCCTTTTTCTTACCCAGTGTTGTTACTAACCCCCTTGCAACAGATAAAAGATTGGTTGGAAGGCTCAAAAAGTTAACAAGACAGATGGATATAAAAGAAAATGAAGCACCAGTATCAAATAAAACTACATCTATAGAAGATTCAATCAGAATGGTACCTCGAATAGTCGAAGGTCCTGCATCAGATCCTGCCAGTGCCTCGTCTACAACATGCAAATGTCTGGTCCCTGCCTGAGAAAGACCACTCGCCTGTGGCTCTACCCTAAATTGGTTGTTCCCAAAAGATGATCCAACCCTACCACCATGACCACCGAACCGAGATCCCCCTATCCTTGATAGCTCGAACCGCGCTGGAACTCCCCTGGGTGGAACAGATCCTTCCCTACTTTGATGTGGATGAGCTATCCCACAAAAGCGTCACACATGTCCCATACCTCCACAATAAAAACAAGTCTTCGGAGGATGAGGTCATGCTGGACAGATGTTCCCTATCTTCATCACTAGGGGCACATGAGAGTCCTCGCATCTGAAGCCACTGATGAAAACTGCCTAGAAGAGTGGCCTAAACTACCACCTCCCTTCTTTCCCTGCTCTTCCTGCTTCCTCTTCTTTTCAGCAGAGCTACCAGTGCCCATAGTAGATACCCATCTAAAGATCCAATACTTCCCCTTTTGATCAATCTCTACCATACAAGCACGATCGACCACCTCATCATAAGTTCCCAACTTGAATAGGAAGACTTGTGAGTAAATTTCTGGTCGGAGTCCCTTCTCGAATTTCCAAGCATTCAAGTATTCACTTGAAAAAATCTTAGGCGCGTACCGTATTAACTCAGCAAAATGGTTATCATAATTCATTACTGAACGATATCCCTTGGGAATATCCATTAATTCTCAAGATATGGCATAGGATAGAACCTCTGGACAATACTGCTTGTTGAAGATGGCCTTAAAATATCTCCATCTCATGTTTTCATGCTTCCCATATTGAAGCACTAATTCCCACCACCTACGGTCGGGACCCTCTAGCTAAAAAGAGGAACATTTAACCCGGACCTCCTCAGGTGTGTCTAGGAACTCGAACATACGCTCTATCTTCTCGATCCATTCCTCGGCCTCTTGAGGTTCTGAGAAACCTCAAAAACAAGGAGGTTTATTTTTAATGAACTCATGGGCCTTATCCTTCCTCGTCCTAGACTCATCTTCTCTGGCTGGAGTAGGAGCCAAAAACCCACCCTGTCCCAGAGCCTGGACAGCTCGGACCATGGCTTCTATCATCCTTTGGTCGAGTGGTGTAGGATAACTCTCTACGGCTTCCTTCGGTGGGTGCGTTGGAGCTTTCCGGGGAGGCATGTTGCTACAAAAGGCAACAGTCACAAAGAAAAAAATCAGTACAACAATTATGAAAATTTCAGGAATAACATAAAATATAAATAATCCAAACACATTAAAACTGTAAAATAAACAACTACTTCACCTCACTCAATGTCCACGTCTAGTCTGCAGCCCACATGTCTCACCTGGAAGTGAAGATAAACAAACAATTCGGACATCCCATGGTGACTTGCGGTTTGTCACATGGGGTACGGGCCAGGCACCCTACTCATGATCAAAACTCTTTGCCCCAATAGTCCTATCTCATGTCTAGCCTGACTCATCCCAAAATAATAATATTACTCAAAAAGGTTAATCCACCTCTCATACCATTTTGCCACAAACTGATTTTGGTCTCCATCAAACCAGCACCAAACCTGGCTCATGGAAACGCCCAAAGGGTCTTACCTATCCCCACGGGCTGGCACAAGTGCCCGGGTATCATAAAAAATCATTTGGGAACGATTTACATGAGTTTGGATTCATAAAATAACCAAAAACAAACAATAATCCAAATCTGAAAAATTATGCCAAACAAGACTTAATAAAATTTAGAACTGATTATATGGGATTAAAAAATACACAAGAGGTCCAAAGGTGTATAAAAGTAGTAGAAAAAACCCCAAGAGACTCCACACAACAAGGGGTCATCACCCATGATCTGTCTCCACAACACCGCACCATTGAGAGAAACTAGCTACCTGAACTGCCCTCGCCCAAGGCCTTACCTTTTCCTGTGTCAAACATGATCCAGTCTACTTACACCCAAAGGTGTAAGTAGGGTGTTAGTCTAAGACCAATAGGATATCACACATGGATTCCACGTTATAGGCATTATAAAATAAAATGATTCAAGAGTTATAAATAGAAAATGGTAGCATTTATTTCTAAAAGTCCAACTTTGAAATGAAAATAAATTTCAATGGGGATAACTTTAAAGAATGATTAAATTTTAATAAAACATGAAATATAATGGTTTTATCATCCCAAAATACCATAAGGAAAAGATAAATACCAAAAAGGCCATGATCACCAAGAATAGGAAAACCCATAGGAACTAGTTAGTTGTGAGCCCCAAGTGCCTCGTATCTCAGTGAAGGTAACCATAATAAAATTTGTTCTCATGCACGAGCTACTACTAGGGATCATACCCATAACCTAGTGTCCTCCAATCATATCCATCATAGTTTTTTTTAGTGTTATCCATGTTATACTTTCTATGTGATCCACGGTCAAAACCCCTCTGTTCACTAGCGTACTAGTACATGTTAGCCCACCTAGTTACCCGGGTTTCCCGTCTTGTGATCAAATAGTAACCACATTCTACCAAAATCAATTTTCACATATAAATATCAATTCTGGTAACATACATTAAAAACAGTAGCTACACATTATTTACACCTTTTATATAACACGATAAACCACTTATCATTTCCATAAAACAATTTCATGAAAAGTAATCAAATTTTTCACATTTAATTCATCTAAAATACCACATTTAAAACACAATGGAGACCAATATTATAACAACCCCGAAATTTGAGCATAAAAACATTTTTATAAATCCAATCCATGAATTAGAAAACAACACCATGAGGCATAACATGTGATACACTAGTAAAACACCCATTTTCACACAAAATTGGCACTTAAAAATCAACCGCTTTGAAAATGCAACCCATATTAATTTTTACAATAAAAATAATGAAGTTGGAACATAATTTAAATATAAATACAGCAAGAGAACTCATTTTACAATACCTACATATGGAATCACCTAATAAAAGAGTCAAAACCTCCCAAATCCTTGTGCGTCACTTCAACCGCACCTTCGTCGCACCTCAAGGGAGTAAGATTGGACTTAAAATCCAAGGATTGGACCAAGAAAATACCAAATAAAACCCTAGGTACGAATCCCTAGCTTCTAGAAATTTTAGGGCTTAATAAAAATTGTTAAACCCTAAGAAAAACGAGGTGGACGGAAGGGAACCAACTTACATGAGAAATCTGGACATTTTCTTGTAGCCGGAGCAGTTCGGCCCTAATTCGCGATGAATCCGAGCTTCAATGAGGGTAAAATGAGGATGGGGGTTTGGCTGGGTTCAGTGGGAACATGTGTGAGGTGTAATCACAGACAAAGGATAAAAAATTAATATTTTCTAAAAGAATTTAAAAATCATTTTAAAACTGGAAATGGGCTTTCGGGTTGGCCCAACACCTAATTTGATCACCCAAATCCAAGATGCTAATGAATTTTAAGGGGCCCTAAATTCTTTGGTGGTTTTAATAGTTAATTGAAGGTCATTTTGGAAGTTTAAAGGGTTAAATTTTTTTAAAATCAAAGGATTTATTAACAAAAAAAATTATTTTTAAAATTGGAAATGGGCTCTCGGGTTGGCCCAAATTTTGAAAACCCACCATTTCCTTCAAAAATGCATGGAAGACCCCCAAAACAAAGAAGGAATGTAAATTAAATAATAAATAACTTTAAAATATTTCATTTATGTGACAAATTATCTATTCACTAGGGATTTCATATCAAATGTATCAAATTTTGAAGGCTTGTTGTTGGGTATCATTGTAACATTATGTAATGGGGATGTGAAATAATGCCACATAATTTCAAATTAAAATTCCCATTTTATGCTCCATTTGATATTAATTGGTGTGTCTATTTAAATAATAATTCTTGCCTTATTACATCATGATTACAAACTCTATATCGTAAATACAATTTTTTATTGAGTACAAGATGCTATACAAATAAATATTAACATATCAAGACAACTCATAATACACATTTATCATAACATATTATGAAAGAATAAAAGAAACACAATAAGGGTATATTATCATTATATTAATCAGCTATTATAATTGTGACACATATCAATGAATGATAAATTGTATTTTATTTATAATAAAATTATGGTATATTTTACAACCATCACATAGAATATAACATCTATCCTATAGTAATAAATTCAGTATGAAACGAATTATATTTATATGAAAATGGATTCATCAGACCATATATTAAATTCTCTATTATATCCACAAAATATATTTAAATCTCTCCTATTAAACATATTATTAATGAAATACCATTTTATAAGGATGTTTTTGGACATTTTATAAGACCATGGTTTCTTGGTCTAATCAATTGATCTAATTTTTTCACTCCAATAATTGATTCCCCCCTCCCCATTTTGAGAATCCAACCAATTTTTAGATATATAATTATTTAGAAAAAAAATATTCTTTATTTATATATGAAGTATTTATGTACTCTACCTCTATTGTAAATTTATTGATAGTGTATTATTTAGAGTTTTACAAATTGATAAGATAACCATTTCCGAAAAACATGAATAAAATTTAGATCTCATATAATAATTTTAAACTACAATTAGTGTAACCCCTTATGATAAACTCATTCTCAACTATAAATATATTGATGATATTAAAAGTCCAAAACCATAAACCTTACATAATCTTGAGTTTTGATCAATAGTTTACTTTTTTTCACATTGAGTATCTTTTTAGGTTTAGAGTTTTAGAGAATTATGCCATAACTGTTACATTACACCTCAAAATTACAATGTAAACACTAATACAATATCAAATTTTTTCACGATAATAAAACTCTTATAATAAAAAAAGAATTTTTTTCATGATAATTCTCGAATTCCCCCTTTCTCTTACGCTTCCATTTTCCCTATGAAAAATATTTCATAAAAATGGGATGAGCCTAAAACTCTCAATAAGGGTTATGAAATAAGGAATATAGACTTTATGCATTTAATACTTACAAATCAATGAAATCATAATTTTCCTTCATAAAGAATAAGCTCTTAAATAGATCTCATGACATCATAATATTTATGAATAACTCATAGAAATAATATTTCATAAATGTAGATTGTGGCATCCATAATATACTAACTTTTTTTATATTACAACGATATATGGATTAACCTACATAGTTACATTTGGAATAACCATCATAGTATATTCCCAAAATATCATGAGATAAACATTATCATTTACCTCTATCACATTACCCAATGCATTGGAGAGCTATCACGGGATAAACCACTCAAGGTTTATCACAGTACCACCCATATATTTATTATCACAAAACCGCCCGCCAAATTTCCATGTATCATTACATAATAATTACATATAATACATTGAATTGATCATCATTTGACTCATTAATGATAAGAAATCAGTAAAATATTCAATCCATTTACAAAACCAATTGAAACATTTTATTAAATCATTTTTGAATCAGTGGGTCACCTACCATTTTGAAAAAGTAAAAATGAATTTACATTTTAAAACATTAATCTCCATATAAATAAATGATTAAAATTATATTGAGTACATGAAAATTAAAGAGAATGATTTTGAATGAAAATTATTAAATAGTATTACATGATGTTTTATTTAATGAGTCACTTACTATATGATAAAATACCTGACTAAGAATAACAAAACAAAAAATGCAAATATAACATATAATATCATGAGAATAAGGAGATTCGTCATATAATATGTCAAGTGGTAGTATATAAACCACCTAAAAGTGAATTGGTTAATGTCAACAAATAAGCCTAAATGGACTATAAATTAAGATGAAAGCCCTTAGAAAGATCATATCCCTAGATAAAGGACATGTCAATAACATAATTGTGAGTGGAAAATATAAATACACCCAATATAAGAGGATATTCATCATAAAATAGTCATAGTTCATTCACACATATTCATTGGAGTATAAAACTATTGACCTGGATATTTACCTCAATGAAATGAGATTCAGCTATGATTTTCCTTATAAAGTCTATATAAATTGTGTATGAATTTATCAATGGATTGATTAGGTGTAGAAATGGTATAAAAATAAGTGATTTTGAATTTAAAACAAAAATAAATAAATAGTCATTATACACATTATATTAGAATAATATAATCAACGAATTATGTGTAAATCCCATGAAATGGAAATTTAGATTATAAATTTCCATACAAAATTTAATCAGCATTACAACGTCACTTAAAATTTTTAAAAATGATACTATGAGAGAGAAAATGGAATCTCATCACTATGACATAAAATATATATCAATAAAGATATAGAATAATATATTCGAATATATGAAAATATAAATTAAAATACATAATTTAAAAGAAGTATTTGACTAAGAGATGTCGGATAATGGTTTCCTTATGATGTTTTGAAAGCCTAATAATGTAACATAAAGATTCATAAAATTAGATGATTAGGAGATAAGGGTTCTATAATCATTCTAAAATAAGATTTAAAATTAGGAGGATATAATATGAAAAAACCCAACATATGAAATCCAAAAATAAAAACGAATAACATTAAATAAGGGCTTGATAAGATAAGTGGATATATTCCCTTACAAATAAAATTTTGTAAATAAAATAGATCGAGTATATGTATTCACTATATATAACGAGAAATTATGTATATAATAAAATATACGATATAGAAGGCTTTTTTCACATAATAATAGCATTACATAATCAATAAGTAGAATATTAATCTGAAGAATTGGAATTTGTTTAATAAGTTCTTTTACCTTGAACTTGAATTTTCCCATTTGGTCCATAATTTCATTAATAATAATCTTTAGTCTCTGTTTACTTTCATTATAAACTTTTTTTATTATTAATTTAAATCACATATTACATTGTTATTGTAATTAGTTAATTATTTTAGTTCATATCGTACGTTTTGTTTATATTCGGTACATAAGTCGAAAATGAACTTGTTTACATGTAAATGGTCAAAGTAGTCTAAAAGGCCCTCATCTCTATAATTATATTCATTATTTAAATATCATATATATAGATTATATATTTTTTATAATATTACATAACATTTGTAGATATGAATTGAAATAAACTATTTCTGGAGATGGTAGGTCGTACATACGCATGAACACTACATTAATTTCATTTTCATATTAATGTAATGAATAATAAATTATACATAGGTATGTAATAATCCCATTATCATATATATTCTATATATGTAACAAAATATCATTATTTTAATCCTCTATACTTTCCTTTTGTGGCATAAACATGCCATATCACATTGAGGGGAGGTAGTCCACACTTCCTCAAATAAAATTATCATATTTAAACATTATCGAAAGCATAAAGGTATATTGTGAATAAAATTTTTGAAATTATAGAGAAAATATGAATATAATATATATCATATATAAATATAGTTCCATAAAAATTGACACCAAGAGATGTGGTAGTAGAAAATTGAACACTCAATCTTTCGTGATGTAGCAGTTCACTATACATATGAAACAACATATTTATCTCCATTAGATGGTGGTGATTGTAAATGTAGTTCTAATACATATCCTAAAAACATCATAGAATATTTAGGATTCAAATTTTTTATGTAATAATATAATAGGATGATCATTGGAGATGGATAATGAAAATAAAAGAAATGAACTTCTGTGAAGATGTTACCTCTTAATCGGATAACTTCTTTTGATTTGAGAGAAAACAATTTCTTGAATTTCCTTCAACCTAAGATAAGGATTTCTGAAAAAATGATGTTATGTTTGGAGATTTTTTTAAAAGGTGGAAAATCTAAGGGTCTTAGGTGTTATGAGTAAGTGGTTTGAGGTGGTGGCCTTTTATTAGTTGGAGGAGTGGTAGTTTAGGTGTTTATACAAATATTAATTTATTATAAATATAATTTCGATTACAGAAGGTCCAAAAATCAATTAATTATAATATAGGATTTTTATAGTTTTAAATCATTTAATCCAATAATTTTTAGATATGTATTGATGTTACATTAAACCTTAACAGTTTTGGTTTAACCCATAATTTACCCTTTTTAATATTGTTGTTATATCATGTTATATACACTTTGGGGGTTAATGTAATTAATATATAATGTCAAATGACCCAAATAAAGTTATTTAGTTTGTATTTTGTCTTATCATAACCATTTTTCATAATCATATATTTTTATGAATTTAATATATTTGTATAACCATTTTATATTTTTAGTTATGAATTATGTCAATTTTTGACACTATTCATACAATACTTTTTAAAAAATTCATATAAAAATGATTACATAGAAGAAAAATGCATTAAATCGAATATATTATTCCAATATCATCCAAACAATTCGTTTATAGAATCATAATAACAAAATTACTTTTATTTTAGTATTTATAATATAATTTATTTTAATATATCATTTATATGGTTATCCATACATCATCATTGAGTCATAAATAAATTTATTTATTGAATGTATTAAAATTATAAATAAAATAACAAGATTAGAAAATAATATTATATTTATAATAACTATTTACATTCAATTAGATTAGTTATATATACCTACATAATGAGTTTTCGGTAAAATATTAATCTTTATGTTTTATTTCTCTTTATTTAAAATTAAGTCTTATAACATGTCATTATAACACATAAGTGGATACTTGGGGTTTAAAATATACCCAAGGACATACATGGTCGGAAATATCTCATTCAACGTGATTAGTAAATTTCTTAGGGTGTCATTATTATTATAATATTATTTTCTACAATTATTTACATGATTTACCCTTTAATCATGCTTAATAAAATTAACTCTTGATGTTACTATTCATAATTTCCAATAATAAAAAGTATTTATTTAAAATATTTGAGTTATTTTATTTCAAATATTTAATCCATTTTTCCAAATTTAAAACAAACAATTTCCAAAATTAATTTAAAATTAATTTCTTATTGTGAAAAACATAATGATTGTTTTTAAAAAATAAAAACTATCAAAAGATGAACTTGTGTTTATGTCCAATTTAAAACATAAAGTACATCCAATAATCAAATTTGGATTAATTGATAAAAATCTAATCCAATTAAACATTAAAAACAGTTATCATTATAATATAAATATACTAACAAATTTGATGAAATGACAATTTTGAATTAAAATGCAATTTTTTCACTATACATTAAAATATTAATTTTATGAAAAAATTAACAAAATTTCATCCAAAGTAAAATTTTATGTACCTATTCTAAATAATATCTTTGTTTTTCAAATATAACATTTAATTTTCTCAAGATAAATTTAAAAATTGTTTACCTTAAAAAGGCTATAAAACTGTAATTTTTAAAAAATACTTCTTTTATTTGAAAAAAACAATTTGTTGTTATATCATATCTAGAAAACATATCAGATGAATTTAAAACATTAAATCGAATATATAACTTATATTTTTAATTAAATAAAAATATATAAATAGTGATATGATTTTATAAACATAATTATTCTCTTTTAAAATTGTTTTCATAAAAACACATCGTTTATATTAAATTGGTTTTATTTCCATTTCAAAATAATATGGTAAGAACTGAAAAATTATTACACATTTATTATTGTTATTTCAAAATACAGTAGATATTATTCATTCCTTTAATTACAATGTTTAGGTGTTAGCTACCATTTTAAATAATAATATTATTATTATATTATATTTCAGTATTACTCAATGTTGTGTGTAATGTATGATTTTGGAGAAACCCATTGATGTGTGTTTAGTAAACTATAAAAACAATTATCCAATTTATCATAAAATAAATATCATGTCCATAAATATTAATAAATGTAAATATTTTTTTATTTTATAAATACTTGGGTTGTTACGTCATTGCCCAATTTTGGAAATTCATTCATCACAATTTGAAAATTGGGCTTTGAAAAATCATTGAAAATCCAGAATAATAAAAAGAGTCAATAAAACTATCGGAATTAAAGAATTAAATTGAAGTACAAATGTCACTCGAGATAACACAAAATAGGATACCATATAGGAAAATATGGATATGGAATAAAAACTAACCAATATATTCTAATGGAGAGTGATAGAAAACATTGTTAGGAGAAAGTTAAAAACCAAAAAACCCTAAACTTGTTATTGGTTAAATGACCATTGATTTAATAGAATGAAAATTAAATGGAAATGGTTTCTATTTTAATACCCTTTTCATATTTATGAGAAATTAATTTTCTAATTATAATAATAATATAATGAAATAGACTTACATGACAATTAGAGTTTCATCCATTAATAAATTTCAACCACAAAATTATATTTTCTCAAGATAATCACCTAGTCCCCCAAATATTAACTATATATTTCCCCCATCATTATACAAGTTACAAAACCAAAATTTTTAGTACAAGATCAAATCATCCACCCAAAATCATAATCCTTTATAACGAGATGGAGTACTTTTAATCTCCAAAATTCAATAATAATACACAAGTTCTACATAGACTATTCAAAAAAAGAACATAAATTTTTTAAAACTAATCCAAAATAAAATTGAATACCAAAATTCATAAGTGTATTATAACAGATTCTTACAAGATAAATCATATCATTTTTTTCAAATAACATTTATTACTCTTAAGGTCTCATATATAAAAGTAATTAACCTAATCACATGTCCTCCGTGATAGGTTAATCATTTCTATAAATAACCAAAATCACCATATGTTGTGAATAGAAACATATATTCTTAAAAAATAAAATTGAACCATAAATCAAAAAATGAAATCCAATAACATTCTTTCATCCATAGGCATATAGTGTTCCCAAAATAGTGAACATCTTCCAAAATAACATTTATCATTTAATCACCAAATCATTTTCATATAAACACTTTTTCACAAAATCAAATTATTCTTTATCCACAAAATCATATTCACTAAATAGAATAGGCAGTACAAACTAGGGACTTCACATAGTACAATGGTACGAAATAGATCCCAATCACACATTGGTTGTGGGATTGATTCTCGTATCTTTGTCCGACGTAATGAGTTGTCACATAGTTTGCATGTTATCTTTTTTTAGAGACTGTATAATTTTAATTTCATAAACCAAATGAGATAAAGTCCCCAATAATAACCATATCATGTTTTAACATGAAATTTTATTTCTAACCAAAAAAAATTCAACCCAAAAACTAATACGCTATAATTTCATCTAAGGTGAATGACATAAAAACACAATTTATATCCACGAAATATTATAAGACTCAAAAGGGGTATCAATTTCATTGAAAATAAAATATACGTTAAAATTATAAACCCATGATTGTATCCCTAAATCTTAATAAAAATCCTAATATCCAATGTTTTCTAAACCATTCCTCTGATATCTACTGTAAGGCCCTAGCTGTAAACCTTACATAATCTTGTGTTATGATCACTTATTTGACTTTAATTCACATCAAAGATCATTTCAGGATTATAGTTTTAATTAATTATTCCATAAATAATAAATTAAATGTCAATTATTTTATTGTAGACACTTCTACTCTACCCAATTTTTATCACAAAAATAAAACTCCTAAAAAACAACAATTCTTTTCTTGATAAAAATCCTCTTGGTCTCACCCTTTTCCTCCACCTTCCTAATACCCTATGAAATACATTTCAAAAACAATGGATGAGTATGAAAATATATGTAAGGATTATAAAATAAGGAAAGAAAAATTTAGTCCATAAATACATTTAAACCATTGAAATCATACTACTAACACATAAATCAAATTCTCTTTAATATACCTCATGAAATAATAAGATATATGAATAACTCATAGAAATATTAAATCATAAAGGTAACATTTGGAATCCATAACTTAAAAACCATTTATATTTAAAATACACATATAGAGTAACCTTCATGGTTACATTTGGAATAACCATCATAGTATATTCCCTAAATCTATTAGGAGAAACCTTACTATTTACCTCTGTCACATTACCCAATGCATGGGATTGCTATCACGGGATAATCCACCCTAGGATTATCGTGGAACCACCCATAGTTTGTTTATCACGTAACCAACCATAAAATTACAAAGCAAAATTACATAATAATACCACATAAAAGATTGATATTATCAATATTTCACTCAATAATCACAAGAAATCAATTCAACATTCATTCAGTTTCTAAAACAATTTAAAACATTAATTAAATAGATTTTTGAATCAATGTTTCCCATACCACATTGAATAATTTAAAACAAATTAACATTTTTATATATAAATTCCATATTAATAAATACATTAAACCATTTTGAAAACAAGGGCATTATTGAGAATTATTTAGAAGAATAAATCATAAAAACATTTAAAATGATTCATTTTTTAAAGAATCACATACTACATGATAAATTAATGAAATAAAAATAATAAGATAATAAAATTAAAAAGGCATATAATATCATGAGAATAAGGATATTCATGATATAATATTTTAAAGGGTATTATATACACCATATAAAATGAAATTTGTGCATAACAATAAATAAGTCTCAATGGAATGTAAATTGAGACAAAATCCATAACAAATATCATATCCTTATATTAAGGATAAATAAATGGAATAATTACGTGTTAAATATATATATACACCCAATATAATAGGATATTAAGGTTAAAACAATCATAGGTCATTCACACATATTCCTGGGATGATAAAACCAATTACATGGGTATTTAACTCAGTGAAATTAGATTGAGTTAAGATTCTATTTGTAATGTTCATATAAATGACGTAAGAATTTATAAATGGTTTGATTATGAGTAGCAACAATATATCGACACAAAGGGAATTATAAATAACAACATAAATAGATAAATAGTTATTGAACACATCATCTTGGCATTATATAATCAACGAAGTATGTGTATATCCCAATGAGTGGAAATTGAGTTTAAAAATTCTCTTACGAACTTTTTGCAGCCTAATGAAGTAATATATAATTTTAGAAAATGAGTTGATGAGATAGAAAATGGTCTCTCATATTGTGTAAATAAAATTGACAAAAAAATATAGAATAACATATCCCAACATATAAAAATGGAAATTAAAATACTTAACATAAAAGAATTATTTGACTAAAAGATGTGGGTGAATAGTTCACTTTTGAATTTTTGGCCGCATAACAAGGTTAATTAAAATTTCAAAAAATGATTTGATTGAGAGAAAAATGGGTCTCTAATATTTTATAAAAAATATGTAAATTGAGGGGGATATGAAATAGAAAATACCAATACATGAAAATATATATTAAGAAGGCATAACTTCAACAATGATCTGGAAAAGGGAAGCATGGTAGATTCCCTTACAATGATCATTTTATAAATAAATAGTTTGATTATGTGTATTCATTATAAGTACAAATAATGGATGTATATTATAAAAAATAGTATATCAAAAGTTATTTCTCACAAAATCAACTCTGTATATAATCAATAAGTAGTAGAGTAACTGAATGAATGGAAATGGGGTTAACTAGTTCCCTTACATGGAATCTGTCTTGTCTCGTTCATTCGTTAATTTCCTAAATAAAAAAATAGGTTAATTTATACTTTCATTGAAACCTTTTTAATTTTTATTATTCATTTTATATCACTTATTACTATGTTATTGAAATTAGTTATTTATTCAAGTTCATATCTGTCCTTTTTATGATATTCAATATTTGAGTCGAAAATGACCATGTTTAGATGTAAATTTTCCATGTAGGAAAAAAGTACATCATCTTAAGAATGATATTAATTATTTATATATCATATATATCAATTAGTAATTTATTTATAATATTTTATAACATTTTGAGATATTAAATGAAATTCTTCCTTCCTGGAGATGGTAAGTTATTGGTGCGCATGAATGCTACATTCATTTCAATATCATATTAAAGAAATGAAAACTGAATGATACAAAGGTATGTTATAATACATGTAAAATATATATGTTATATATGTTATATAATTTCATTAATTCTATCATGTATATGTTACATGTATTTAATGAATGAGTCATATCACATTGAGGGGGCGGTAGTCCGCACTTCCTCAAATGAAAATATTGTATTTACACATTATCAAAATCATCAAGTTATGTTGTAAATAAAATTTAAAAATTCATAGAGATTATATAAAAATTTTATATATCATATATATATACAGTTCCATCATAATTTCCTCCATGATAGGTAGTATAATAAAATTGAACAAACCTCGTTTCGTGAGGTAGTAGTTCGATATACACAGAAATATTATGTTTCTATCCACTACATTAAGGTGTGTGTATGTTCATTTCTAATTATTCATATAAAACAATCATTGTATATTGATTATAATTGTTTTTTAGGTAATCATACTATAACAATATCATATAGAATTGTGAAAAAAAAAATAAAGGAAAGGATCTTGAGAGTAGATGTTGCATGTAAATTTTGTAACATCATTTGATTTGAGCCAAAATAATTTAATTTGAAGATAGGATAAGTATAATTTAAAATCCACTAATTAAATAATTCATAGACATCTATTCACATTAATTTAAAAATTATATTTTTTGTTAAACAGTTATTTTAGATATTTTAATCCTATCATGATATCTTGATATTTACATATTGTGGGTTTATTTAATTACCATATCATTTCATAAAACCAAAAATTATGTTATTTAAAAAATATGTATTATTATATTAACCATTTGGAAAAATCCTAGATTTTTAGAAAATTAAAATTATTTAATAAAAAAAATTATATTTTAAAATATGAATTATTTAAATTTTGGACATTATTCATTCTTGTCTTTTTTATAAATTCATAAAAACTCAATTCCGTAGAACCAGTGTAATTAAATCATATATAATATGTCAATATCATCCATTTAAATATTTTATGGAATAAAAATGTCAAAATTACATTTAATTTAATATTTATAATATCATTTATTTTAATATTTCATTACTAATGTAATCACTACATCAATATTGTGTCCTAAATAAATTGAGGGGGCAGTATTCTGCACTTCCTCAAATGAAAATATCATATTTACACATTATGAAAATTACCAGGGTCTGTTGTAAATATAAGATAAAAATTCATAGTGGAAATATAGATATAATATATATCATATATATATATATATAGTTCCATCATAATTTCAAATATATTAGGTGGTAGAATAAAATTGAACAGTCATCATTCCGAGAGGCAGTAGTTCGTTGTACATGGAAAAATAATGCTCATATCTATTAGATCGTAGTGTGTGTATGTTAATTTCGAATTCTTCACATAAAAAAATCCAAGTATATTGATTATACTAGTTTTTTTAGGTAATCATATAATACGAATATCATATAGAGTGGAGAAGAAAAATAATGGAAAGGAATGTGAGAGAAGAAGTTGCATATAAATCAGGAAGCATCTTTTGAATTGAGCCAAAAAAATTATTTTATGATAGAATTAGTATAGTTTAAAATCCTCTCATTAAATTATTTTTTTACATGTATTGAATTTACGTTAAAAACTATATTTATTTGATAAACCTTTATTTTAGTTTTTTTATTCTTATCATGATATCATGTTATTTACCCATTGTAGGTTAATGTAATTACCATATCATGTCATTACACCAAAATAAGTTATTTATAACATATTTTTTACTATATAAAACATTTGGAAGAATACTATATTTTTAGAAATTTAAAATCATATGATAAACAATTTTATATTTTAAGTTGCAAATTATGTCAATTTTGGACACTATTCGTACATGTCTTTTTTACAAATTCAAAAAAACTCAATTCCTTAAAACAAATGTAATTAAATCAAATATAATATTTCAATATCATCAATAAAATTTATTTATGGAATCAAAATTTCCAAATTACAATTATTTTAATATTTATAATATCATTTATTTGAATCTTTCTTCACTAAGGTAATCACTGCATCATCATTGGGTCGTAAATAATTTTTTTAATTTATAGTATAAAAATTATAAATAAAATAACATTATTTATGAAATATTTTTTTATAATAAATATTTATTGTGAAATATTTCAGTTATATATCCTTGTATTAAATTATTTTTGGTAAAAGATACATATTTATGTTATATTTCCCTTTGCATTAAAATAATTCTTATAACATGTCATTATCACACCCATGTGGCTCTATGTGGTCCTAAAATCGACCCATGGATGCCCATAGTCAGCCATATCTCCTACAATAGTATTCATACAGGTTTTTTTCATTGTTTTATATAATTTTAAGATTATTTTTACCCTTATGTACTTGATTTATCCTTTAGCTATGGTAAATAAAAATAATGACTGAAGTTATTATCCATTATTTCATAAAAATAAAAGGGAACTATTCACAAAATTTGGACGTCCTAATTAAAAATATAAAATAAATCTTTCCAAAATAAAAATAATGATTTTTCAAGGTTTAATATTAAAGTAATTATCGTTGGGAAAACCAAAAAGCTGGTTTTTTAAGAAGTAAAAACACTCACAAGATTGCCTTGTTTTTATTCCAAATTAAAAGTGAAATTACTACCAATGACCAATTTTTCATTAAATTATAAAAAATAATCTAATTACACTTAAAAAAAATTAATATTTCAATGTAGCTATATATATAAAATAGATGAAAAAGCATCTATGAATTAAAATGCAGTATTTTTCACAATTCATAAAAATATAAATTTTATCAGAAAAATACAAAAATTCCATTCAAAGTAATTTCTGATGAACCTATTTTAATGAAAATTTTTATATTTTAACAAATAACTTATAAATGTGTCCAAAAATAAAATTAAAAATTTTTCATCATCAAAAGGCCGTAAATTTTTATTTTTAGAAAAAAATATCTTATATTTGAATAGATGAATTAATTTTTTACCATATCAAGAGAACGTATTAAATGAATTTAAAAAAACAAATTGAATATATAACATAATTTTTTCATTAAATAAAAATCCATAAATATTGACATGATTTTATTAACACAATTATTCTCTTTTGAATGTTTTTTCATAAAAACCCATCCATTCTTTTCAATGAGGTTTTATTTCAATTTATAATAAATTTTTTATCCCATGAATCATTATTTTTACATGTGTATACAATTTTTTAAAATTAAATTGATATTATTAATTCTCTTCATTAATATGGCTATACATTAACAACCATTTAAAATAATAATAATAATATTGTATTATTTTTCAGTATGACTCAATGTTATGTACAACATAAGATTTCTGAGAAACTTGTTGGTTTGTGTCAACTACAATATCCAGAAAATGTCCCATATATTGTATAATTAATATCATATTTATAAATATTAATATATTTTAAAAATTAATATTCTATAAATAATTTTTTTATTACAGATATTATTTTTATATAAATTACATATGGATATTTTTCACATAAATCTAATGACTCTCACTAAGAATCGATTGGTATCTACATTGAATTGTGAAGGAATAGGAAAGATATAGTACAATACACAAATATTTATTATAGAAACATTATATATAATATTCAAAATTAATTTCATCATTCATTTACAACTCTTTATAATGATCCTAAATCATCCTATGATTCATGCAATGAAACTATAGTAAATACCACATTTAGAAGCCTATACAATAAAATGCTTTAGTTAAATACTGAAATTTTTATTTTCAATATATACTAGAATCCCCATTAATATATCTCTAAAAACATTACAATGAATATATATATATATATTTATAAACTCTTATAAATCATTTAGAATCATTAATCTAATAATAGATTTTTAATTTTTTTTATATTTGTGAACTAACCTAAGATAATATAAATAATTTCCACATAAAATATATTAAATTAAATCATAATCCCTCTGATATTCATGAATATACAAGAATAACATCTTTTTAATAATAAAAATTATATTTATTTTATAATAAAGAAATAAATTTCATCACTCTTAAGATTTCATCAATCTATAATTGAACATTTTACTTTTGAACCCAATGTAAATTCATTGGCACCTCAAAACTACTGGGTTATATCATATACAAGTGTGCTGCCAAAATATCGTTACTAATTTTTTATATCTATTTGATATTTTCGGAAATAATAATTTTCTATTATTTAATTAAATTTATTAATGGAATATCAATGAAATTAATGATAATTTAACTTCATATACAATACATTGATTTTTTCGGCAATCCGTTTATACGAGGATCAAATTAATGGTGAAAAATTAACCATCAATGTTAGTTTTCTTTAAGAAAACTGACTTTCACACAATGAATATCTCCCCTTTATATAAATCCACCATGTCCCAAAATTAGTTAGGGTACTTATTTTATATTATATAATTAATGGAAAATAAGAATATCAAAAAATTATAATGTTTATAATGATGGTAGTGGTTCACCTTCCAAAATAATAACAATTCCAATGTGTTGGTTTTAAACATATATATGTTAAACATTACTACCGCATTCTCTATAATTAATGTTTATAGTTTTTGGGAAATTCCATATTATGATATTAATGGTTATATTTTGGTTTGATTATAAAAACAATAATTTCATCTTTATTACAATACCTAATAAACTAGTATCTATCTTATATATAGTTTGAATTGAACGATTCAAAATGCTCTATGAGTCATCCGAAATCCCAAATGCCCATAAACAAAATATGGTTCCCAATTCATATCCCATATGGGGACATTATGAATTCTTTACAAAAAAATTATTAATTATTAATTTAGTGTTTTCTAGATCATTTACACAGAAATAAATTGAATGTTCAAATTGAATCATTTTCATTAAAAATGGGAATCTATGAATTATTCATCATCTAAAACACATAATTTCACAATATTGATCTATGTTGAGTTATTAATGTAATATTTCCATAATATCTCCAATTTTAAGTTAATTGAAGGAATAATTATTCTCCTTCAAAAAAAGAAATATGAATCTTAATATTTTTTACTAGTTGGTAATGAATATTTTTCAAAACCCCAAGGAAAATTAAAAAATATTTATACTTTTGACCCATAAAATGATAACATATCCATAAAATCTAATGTCATTCATAAATATTATGAAGTACATAAACGCATAAATTATATGAGTAATCAACGACACACTTATAACATTGTATATTAGATTCAATATTTGAATAGATTTTTTAAATTCAATAATAAAAGGTTCATTTCATATATTTCTTCATAATAATAATGTTAATTTATCAAAAATATATATAATCACATGATTACAATAATACATCTATATATAGTCTTTGAATTTATTTTGTATTTATCATGTTCTAGAGAAAAAAGTAAAGATGTGTGGGATTAGAATCATCTGTAACTGTATTTTTCTATATATTATGTTGTTCATTAACCATATTAAGAATATTTAAAAATAATAATATTTTGGATTTAATAATATATATATATATATATAATAAATCATTATTGTAATAATAAATGAATGTACATATTGTCCATATAAGATTTAGTGAATGATTAATATTTATGCATGGAACATAAAAATATATTTCCAATTCTAGAAAAAATATATTTTTTTATTCTTATACCACAAGTATCAAAATTTAATCTAAAAACACAAGAATCATTACAAACATGTAGTTTTAAATCTCATTTATTTCATTCTATCTTAACTCATAGTATATGATTTTATGGGAAAATGGATGATAAAATAAAATTGTATAATATAAAAGAGTCAATTTTTGGAAATAATATTAATATAATATTAACATATATATTATTCGAATGAATCTATTTAATAAATTTTTTGGTGAGATTAAATGGAATAAAATAAGAGGGGTGAATTATTTACATTTAAATTTACCTAGAAAAATTCAAATTATTCAATGATTTCATTTTAATGTAAATGAATCAATAAGTTTGTGATAATAATAAGGATATGAATTTAATAATAATATTTCAGAAATAATTTATATAGTGATTTAAGACATAATAATCCCTTATTACAATCCACCATGACTCTCTTTGTTTGCTTAGTGCTTTTAAGACAACATTTCCCTTTTTCAGGACCTCTAAAACCAAGGGAAAAAATGACTCCTTACATGTTTTCAGTTAATTTTGTATGGACTTATTATATTTTAATCTTGTAATGTGAATTTGATATGCCCCCAGGAACAAGTTCATTCACTTTTCATTTTAGTCATCAATATAAGGAATTGAATGTTGAAATCGCTTCCCCACATAATTGTAGTAGAAAATTTAAGATATTGAGAACATCAGAGAAGAAAATCAATACACAAAGAAAAATACATATTAATAATATTTGATCATTTCATTTTGAAAACAATATGTTATGTATAAAAGTAAAAAGAACAAAATAAACCATAAATTGGATGATCACAGAAGTAGACCTCAAACACGTATGTCTCTAGAGTGTATGACAGGATGATATTTTCTAAAACATTAACAATAATAATGGATCTAAGCATGTATGTATCAATGTTTTAGTACATTTGATAAATAGAGACATTTGATAAAAAAATAATTATTGAATATTTTCATCAATATATAGAAATATATATTCTATAAATGATGAATCCAATGATGAAAAGATTAGGATATTTTTTCTTCACTCTTATTTAATAATTTAATTGTTCTAATTGTTTTTAAAACAACACATAATAATATTAGGTTCCTTTTTCAATAGAATAAAATATTTAAATATAAATATATTTATGAATAAATATGATGATATTTTAATTTTTGGTCAATCATATATATAAATATTTATAGTTAAATTTCGATATTTCAAATAATTAATGTGTATGAAATATGATTTTTCAACACCTATTGAAAATAATAATATCCCTTAGATATGAGTAATATTTAATCCATTGATTAGAATCCTTTAGGAATATAATTTATTTTATTTTAATTATATAATTATTTCTATGAAACCATTTATAAAATCTAATGATGTTTCTCAATGTAAAATTTTGTAGATGAATTTGTAAAATGAAAGGATTAATCTACATATAATACCATAAAAATTATGGTCAAAACAATCCATTTCTTCCCAATATGATTTCTACAAACCATACATTACATAATTTAATATACGATTAATCATAGAACATAGGTTAACAAAAAAAATATTTATTTTAAAATTAGGGAATAAATGAAAAAATTTGTTAAGAACGTATGGTTCCCATGACAAACATTCTATATAAATCTAGGGTTCAGAACCATGATATTATACTACATATAATAATCATATAGAAAAATTGTGAAAATTCAAACCAATATAAAATCAAAAAAAATAAATATTTTAAAAAATATAATAACGAAATTCAACAAAAATAACATCATTAGTAAATTATATGATTGTTTTTGATATAATAAAAAACAATTAGATAATAAATAACCTTATTATATTAATATATGCACAAAAATGATGCTATTTTTATGTAAAAAATTATAAAAAAACATGAAAATGGAAACTGAAAAATTATTTAATTTTTATTCATATTAATATAGTACAATCAAATAGTAGATTATATTTTTCCATTTTCCACATAGAATGTAAAAATATCAGAATTTTATGTAATTGAAAAATAGTTCTATTTATCCAAATTTATCCCCATGTTTGAAAACATATCAGAATGTATATGTGTTTATATTTTTAAATAATATAAAATATAATAACAAAGATATATAAATTCTGTAGTTAAATAAAATTTTCCTTCTTTTGTGACATAAAAAATAATATATAAAAATGTAATAAAAAATGTTAATTCTTCACTAAAATTTTAGTGAATGATATGAAATTCAATATTAAATTCTTCCAAAAAACTGATTAGTCTTACCGATAATACTGTATTAAATAGAAATTTAGTAAAATTGAATATATACGAAATGATTTTGTCATACTACTAATCATAAAAAATAACAATAAATTTCATTCTCAATGGTTTGAAATTGGTTAATGATTAATATTTTAAGAGATTTCATGTTCATTAAATGAGGATTCTAATGTTTGGGAACCATGGATGGTTTGATTTACTGATTTTAGATCTGCAATAATATTTGTATAACCTAATTTATTGTCACTTCCCACATGTTTAGTAATGATCATGAATTATGAATAAACATTAGAATATCCATCATATTTAATTTCGGAAGAAATATGTATAAATTATTATTACTTAATAATCAAATCCATGATTTCACCAATATAATTAATTGAAATTTAAACATGATGTAATATAGAGGAAAATTTAACAATAATATGTTATTTATGTTCCAAAACAATTTGATGTGTTATACTATCACACCATATAATTTGAAACACTCTCATAATTTCCCAAAATATTGTTTTAATACATTCAAACCCCCTTTATGAAATCTTGAGATACTTTTTGAGTGGAATTTGATGTCTGATATTTTCATTTATTAGGTGTGAAAGATTCGAACTAACAGCCCCAAAACACTTTCTTATCCCCAAAATTAAACTTAGAAACGGATTCTACTTTCATATATCCATTATTCCCACATATATCAATATTAGATTCAGTAAAATATAATTTCCATAATGAAATTTCATCCAAACTATAAAGAATTGCATTAAGATAGACGAACTATGATATAAGAGTATATGAACTACATAAATATTCTACATTTATTAGACTCTCTAATTCTATCTATTATCTCAGAAAACTATTTATTAAGCCATTAAATTTTAAATCGATATTTATTTGACTGTTATGAGTTATTCGTTAATTTTCCACATCAAAAGTGTAAGAAGGAACTACCATGAGAGAGATATTACTATCATTTTATAACTAATGATATTAAATATACATTTCATCAAATTGTGAATGAAAATAACCATTAAAATTAGTCATATAATCAATTCATCCTTATCTAGCACTCTCCAATGACTCCTAAAATGGCGAAAAAAACTAATCTGTAATATTTTAAATTGTTTAAGTTATTAGATTTTTTTAATCTCTGAATGATCCATGTTCTCATCAACAGAGCCTTCTTCCTTAGTTCACTCTATAAGTGCATCCTAAATTCCTTTCTCTATTGAAACTAAAAAAATTACAGAGGCTTAATAACATAGTTATTCATAAATTTGTTTTTGTACTTCTTCATCGTTTATAACCAAAACCTACTCCACAACCACTTTTATTTTTTCGGATTATATCAATGGAACACCACAAATTTCTCTATATGAATGATCCTCAATATATCATTGTAATTTAATAATTCCTGATATCATATAAGGTATATTATCATCCACAACCTTCTCTCTCCTTATACAAATAACAATGTCAACGGAACCAATAAACTATGTATCCATGCAGGATGCTTCATCAACAGTTCCATCAACTTTGGATAATCCATTATGTTGGAAAAAAAATTATTGATGTTTTAGATTTTATAATTATTATCTCCCCCTTATAATGATCTCCATAATGTTCCTCAATTTTATCACCATTGGGATTTAGTATTCAATTAGATCAATGTATGGTAAATAAAAATTTTCTCACTATTCTAGAATATATAACATTACTATTATATAAACTTAAGAATTTATAGATATCAAGGACCACACTGTTAATGTAATGAAAAATAGAAACTACCATTCCATATCGATTGAAGAACATCAATGCATACTTTTATAGAATTTAATCATGTACATTAGCATTATTCTATAGAAATTCAATTCTATGTCACATAAAATTATATCATGAGGTACATATCAAGGAAAATGATTTTATCAAGCTTAGATGTCATTTGAAATAACATTTATTGAATTTGATCACCAGATTATAGTCATATTCTATATAACTAGAAAACATTTTACTATTTTGGGTGGTAACAATTATGAAATTAATTATTCCCGTATATTTGTATATATTTTCCCAAATTAATATTTCATTTATGTCGACAAAAAATTTATGGTGGTAATAAATAACCATCTAAATTTGAATAGAATAAATTGAAAATACATAATAATTTATATTTGACCAAATGACATCCTCTCTATCAATGAAGATGAGTTAGGAATCATAATTATAATATTTTATTTCAAAATAAATTATGAAAATTTTATTCTCTAAATTAAATATGATCTGAAATCCATGAACTCATATGATTTGTTTAGACAGATTTTTCATATGGAAGATCCATTCAAAAATGTCGAATTTTACTAGTAGAATACTCGATTTTAAGAATGATATCATTTTTTGCATCAATCCTCATAGAAAATATTCATTGGTAAATTTTTCTTCTTGTTGTTTTATATTCAAAATGGTTTATTTTTTTTATTAGGTTTTGAGATATTTTGAGATTGTGAGTTATTGGAAAATGAAAGGGTAGGTCAATTTCTCTAAGGAGTGAGATATATTAAATGTATCATTTTCATGAGTGATTTTGGTTTAAAAAGGAAAAAATTCAGAGCTTATAATGTTAAAAATTCAATTTCCTAACTAATAAGATAAATTCTAAATTAAATGATTTAAAATTACAAAAATAATTTAAATAATCTATAGTTATCAAAACATGAAGAAAAAAAATAAAATTAAAAATATAGATTATATTGTTTAAATATAATTTTCATTTTAATCTAAATTAACCTAACTCCCATTAATAAATATATAAACAATACTTGGAGCCGGTTTTTGGGAAAATATCTAAATTAAATACATAATATTGAAATGGTAAAAAGATATTACTCGAATATGTAAATGATGTTGTCGAAAATGATAACTTCAATAAAAAGTAATAGTCTTGATTAATTCAATGTATTTCTCTAAATATTAAATGTTCTAGTAATTTCATGTAAAATAGAGATATGATTAAATTTTATTCCATTTTCATGGAGTATGTTTTTATCCATTACACTAGTGCATATAAACCTATCGCTGATGATTATTATATAACAAATGGTGATAATGAGAATAAATTATTATTATCACTAGACTCGAATACGAGGGGCAATCCAAAAAATTGAAAAATTCCTAAGTTTATTTTTATATCTAATCTACACCATGCTTATTTAGAATGTAAATATTTTAAAAATTTTGATTCATATGTTTTTTCTAATTTAATCATAGAAAAACAACACTTTGAAATTTCTAAAAATTATTTTTTAAAAAGTAATATGGGATTGTTTTTGTTATTTAGATATTATAAAAATACAAACTGAGATAATTTATTATGATGTACTAGAATTCATATATAGATAACTATCAAGAACACTTCTATATATCATGTTTTCAACTTCATTACCAGTTTCATACAAATTATCATTTTTATTATCACACACATGAGTTATATAAGTCTTCTTTATTTTATTTGAAATAATTTTGAACAAATCATTAATATATTTAAATTATTTAAAAATATGAAATGAATATTGTTGATAAATTTTTAAACTATGACTGAAATATATATCTAAAATCATACTCATTTCTATTTATATTTTCATATGTTTTGTCATATCATTAAAATGATTTTTTCTATTTGACAACAAAATTATATAATATAAATATATTTTTACTAATTATGTTTAATAATTAGATACTTTTTAAAATGGTATAATATTACAACCACCATGAAAACCCATTTTACCCTAGAAAATAAGTTAATGTTTCATTCTATGATCTTTTTTCTTGTTTATGTCCAAAAAAATAATTAATAATTTTAAAAATTGAATTGGGTATATAGTATTATTGAAACATGGATATTGTTCAAAATATAATTCCACAACTAAATAACCATTTAAAATATTATATTTTACATGAATATAATATAATTTTAAATTAATATTTTATTCTTTTTTCTTTAATGATTTTAATGTATTCTATCCTATAAAATATATAAAACAATTCATCATAATTTATTAATTCCTATTTTTTGAATGCTTTTGAAATTATCAAAGACTTTTTACATGTGATTATACATTGATCTTCATTCTTATTTCAAAATCCCAATTTGGTTCCAATCACTGAATGGTTTCGGGGCCTATAAACTAATTATCCAACACCATTCCTCTTATACTTGTTCATATATTCATGCATATCTATTATTTAATTTTCATCTTCTAAGACATCTTCTATTGATTCAGGTTCATACTGGGATATAAATGTAGAAAAATCAACTAGGTTTCCAATATTCTTTGTAGTCTTTAATAATATATTAAGGTATCATATAATAGTTTCAAAATTATGGTCCTTTATATATCATGGTTTTTTAGTTAACAAACTTTTACTATCCTAAGCTTTAGATTATTTTGAAATGGATTAAATCTCATAATCAATTTATTTATTTTCAAAAACATATGCCTAACATTCTTGTTCCATGTTGACTAAATATTTAATAACATCATATATTTTTCCTTTATTTTTTTCAACAAGGTCACTAACATAAAACATTACAATAATATATAATTCGACTATCATTGGATGTTTATTATACACTATAAAATCAATTCATGTAAAAAAATATAATATTAATTTTATTTTATCATACATTGGATCAAACTTACCAGTGAGTTACATAGTGGTAATGTTGTACATCATGCATCAAAAACCATTAGGTAATCCATCTCAAGTTATTATTTTATTCAATAATGAAACAGATTTATTTTTAGGAAGGTTCTACCTAAAACTAAATTCATGATGTGGAATGATATATTAAAAAATTCTTAACAATGATATGTTGGAATATTATATTAATTTAATATATTTTTATATAGTTATTGAATAGTAATATTAATTATTTAAACAATTACTTTTTTTATGTGTTCTTTGATGTGATAAGTATTTTAAGTCAGATAAAAAACATTCTAAATTTTCAAACACTCCACCACGATCACTTTTTAATGAGAATATTTTGAAATATTTTCATTTTAATTATTTCTTCAAAATTATTTAATAAGAAAATAATCTTTTTTTAATTTAAGCAAATAAAACATGGTAAAGATTGATGAATCATCAATAAAAATAAAAACATCATATATTTCATCCATTATTTCTAAAAAATATCATTCATAAAAATTCATTTTAATGAGTTCAAAATGGTTATATCTATCAAATGTTTTAATATTTATATGAAAGGAATTATCTTTAATTTCTATTTTGGTGTAATATTATAAACTGATTTGAATAGATTTAATATTGAGTGGATAAAAAAATTAAATGTTACATAGACACCATATTTATTAAATATATATTAAAATGTCTATGTATTGTATACCATATCAGGGAATCATTTATTTCACAAGATAAATAATTATATTTCTTTACACACAAAGTACTATGGTCCAAATTATAAATACATTTAGATACAGATTATTTTAATCTATGAGGCTTGTCTATAAAAAATGAATAGGAACAAATAAATAAATAAATTTAAAATACATAATAATATAGTCAAAAAATGATTATTACATTTTTCATTTTCCATTGATCGAATTATTTGGATCTGTTTTGATTTTGGATCTCCCCCACATCCAACTCAAATTAGCAATCATTTAGCATTATTTCCATAGGTTTCCAATCCTCTATCAACATTTGAGAGATTGTTAAATATTGATATCATTCCACTAGTACTCCTTGAGTGTCCAATATCCATATAACATATTTCCATTCTATACATACATATTTTTAATTATAAAAACATCAATCAAAACTAGTTTTGATAAACCAATTTTCTGGAGTCTACTGGTGTCATCGAGTCATTTTCATGGTAAATTGTTCTCTATATTTTTTTATAGAAAAACTAGAATTACATTTAGATATTTTTTTAGAAAAAATTATTTATATAAATTACCGATCATCAGATTCCTTATTTTGAAAATATTATCATAATGACCATTAATTCTATAATACACCATGATAACATTATTCTTGTTTCTATTCATTGAACTATGTAAAAAATAAATTTTATAGATATTTGGTTCATCATAAATTTATTCAATAGAAAACATTCCTTTTATCCAATAAAAATTTACATGTATTTTTATATGTATTCTTCTCCCCTAGTTAATATAATTGAAACACATATAAATTATTATACATCAGTACAAAAAACATTATTTCATGTTTTGTTTATAGAGAATTTTGATCACAATTTATTTATTTTTTATTATTTTATGTTTTATTTTAATATAAAATCTATTTCGTTTTGAACCTCCATATGTGGGTTTTTTTAAAGCAAATTTACATTCCATTTATTAATATATCTATTAAATGATAACACAATATAAAACTATTTTACTATTAGAGAAAACAACAGAATCAGAACAAGTAGAATTATAGGTTTCATCCACAACTTCCTTTTCCATAAATCTAATGTCATCTTTTTGATTTGATGTATCATTATTTAAATCAAATATATAATAATTATTTGATTTCTATAAAATATTATATATAGCCTTTATATAATTATTTCCAATACATAAATAATCCACATTCATTTGGAACCTATTTTATATCATTTTTAGTTCCCACTTCTATTCATTTATTTAAAAATATTCAGGTTAGATATTCCTTTTATTTTCATTCAAATAATATATCTCATCCAACCCAATAATAAAATTTCTTATAATAATTAAAGGAAATAATGATTCCATTTTTATTGTTATAAATAATTATGATTCATATATCTCGGTGAGCTAGTTCAATTATATAATTTAATTATATTTAATTATTTAAAAAATAAGAAATTCTAATTCCATTTCATTTCAGTTTTTCGATTATTGAAATTGAGATAAGTATCATCCATTTTATTCATTATGTAATATTCGTTATTCACGTTGTATTTCATCTTCATAAAAATATTTTTTCTAGTAAATTCCTTAATTCATTTATTTATAGGAATGGAATATCAAAATGTACAATAAATTCATTTCCTTTTAGATTTTATGACTATGAAAATATTTACCACTTGGTACAAAATTAAAATTGGGTTTCAGATAGAAGTGATATAATTCTCTGTTTTAGTAAATCCTTCCCTTAATTTGAGTAAATTATTCATTATTATACATCTTAAATAAATCAAATTTCAATTTTTCATCATTTTTCCTAATAAATTGAAATGTTTAGTTCTTTCATTGGAAAAATAAATTTTCTTCCCTATTTTAATCAATAGAGTCAAATTATGAAACATTATTGATTTCAATAGGACCAATTTTATATATAATTTTATTCATGGAAATTAAATTTACCTCATATTAAAAATTCTCATTATCATACCACTACTGTGGTACCCTAGGTATTCAAAATGTTTGGGAATCTTCCTACAAAATTTATATTCAATATTAATCAAGTAGGTAATAATTTTTAATTTTGGGCAACATTATTTCCGCCAACAATATGGTTATCATATTAATGAAATTCCACCCTTGAGTTAATCTATATTAAAATTTTCTATTAAAAATATATTAACTAAAAATTATTACATATTAACTGAATTCTTCAAAAAACCCATGTTTGATAAAAATTTCATTGTAAAATAACCTTTACGATGAATGAGATGAGGTTAATGGATACCTCTTAAAAATACAATTACTTTTAAAAATTATTTTATAATTTTATTTCACAGCAAATACAACATTAATTTCATAAAGAATATTGACTGTTGGAAAATAGTTATGTACAAAACACCATAAATTTAAATACATGATCATTTCACAATAGTCCCCTACTCAATTTTACCATCAGTTGCTCAATGATATTGCCTTTTTAGTAAGCATATCCTCTTTATAAGGTCCTCTACAACGATTTGTAGGTGGTTTAAGACACACTATATTTTGTTATCTTTTTTTCAGATCAATGATATAAGAAAATAAGAATGACTATACGAAACTCCTTGATAACATGTTTAATGAATTCAATACTCCCAAAAAATAAGATAGGATGTGGATTTTTGATATAGATTTCACAGAATGATACTCTAGAAAAAGGAAGATAATAATACATTCATAATTAAAACTAAAATAATATTCAATGTATACTCACTATATTAATTATATAATATAGTTTTCAAATGAAATATTTATGAACATATAGAATTAACATGAATGTTGTGGGATGATTACTTCACTAATGATACATAATGATGCCTCCAAATTATATTCTTGAAAGAGATATTAAAAACAACAGTAATGTATGAAAACATGTGTGTCTCTAATGAATAGTACATAAATAATGGAAATTATTAATAAGACAGAATAGAACAAAAATTCAATATATATAAATTCCTCATATGTAAATTTTGAATCCAATGATTTATAAAGAATGATATTTGGTCATTAAGAATCATAAAAAATTAAATCATTCTTATTGATTACATAGAATCACATGAAAACATATAATCCCTTTTTAATAAGACATCCATTTCACAATAAATACATTTTAAATTAAAAATGATTTTTTGCTCATTTTTAAATTAATCAAAAAATAGTGATTGATATTTTATTATATTTAAAACAATCTGTGATTAAGAAAAATAAATTTAAAACACTTGAAATAAATCATGAACTCTATTATGAATAAGAATATTTTCGTCCATTTATTATATTCCATTGAAATAATCTTTTAATGGATTTTATTGTGATAATAATTTTTGTGAAATGATATACTGAAATATATTGAAATAATATGAACTAAAATTATGGTGATGACTACTTCAAATGTAGATATTACCAAGAATATATTATCAAAAAAATTATATTTCAAAATATAACTTTGACTTGAATTTTTATTTCATAAAACATGATACATACAATAATGATGGGTTTTTCAAAGTAGTTAGGTTCACTATAAATAAATTTACATAAATATATAGTATAACAAAATCATTCTATATTGAATTATGGTATCCCAAACCAATCATTCCCTGAATATGATTTTTTTATAAAAGTGAATTTATACTACTAAAAATATAATCCATATCAAATAGAAAAACATTAACTCAAGTAACTTAAAAATTATATTTTAAAAATTTTAATGTTGAAATTTTCTTAATGTAACATCATTTTAAAAATATATTATGGTATTTGTGATAATCAGAATCACTAATAAATTAAATTTTAATTTTGGTTCAATATATTCACAATAATGAAAACTACACATCATTAGATTCCAATATTTATTTTATCTTGAATTTAAACTATAATAAATCTAAAAAAATAAAAAACGTGAATACCATAATATCTAATGGTGATATCACAATGGGGGAGTATTTTATTTTATATCATTTCAATAAGTACATTAAATTAATGTAATAACCATAAAATGATGAACATATACATAAATACTATTACTGGACCCAAATTTATATTTCACTAACATGTTAGTCCACATTAGTCTACATCTCAGAACTATTCTATTTATGTATGAAAAAAAGATAATCATATCACATATAACTTTTTGATAGTTGAGTGGAATACCCTTTGATAGATACCATAATCCAGATATAAACTCAACTCTAATTTGATATTATCATTACGTCTAGGTTTTCCAATCATTACATCACCCAAAACATAATGTAAGATATGTTTTTATAACTCCAAATGATTTCCATATACAATATTAATTATTCTATATAGTACATGGGAACAATGTTATATCTTGAAACTTCCATGTTAGTTAATTGATATTTTCACTCTTTTTTATTTGGATAAAATATCAAACTTAGTATTTGAGTGTTTAATTTTAAAGTGTACACAATTCAATATAACAAATAATAATACATAACTCCTCACTATTTCATCACATGAACTATTTATTATCACATGTCTTATAACATTTTTTATATATAAATTTAATGATTTATTTATAGAATACATATTCCATTCTAAAAAACTATATTTTGACACTATATTAATATCTAATTAATTATAGAACCCGCAATTTATTATATATTGGAATAAATAAAATCCAAAAATATTTATATATATTGATTTTCCTCCTATGAATACAATATATATAAATTTCATTTAAATTATTTGAATTATATAAATTGATAATCTCAACTGGAGTAAGATTAGATCAATTGATATCTAATATCAACCATTATAGAATGAGTCATAATCCTCTAGGCAATAAGGAATTCTTCAATGAGTTCATTCTTACCAGGGTTACATTACTCTAGATGGAATTTCATTAATTTTAACTCTAGAAAAAACAACTCAAAAACAATATTATATTCCCAATATCAAGATTATAATTTTAATTAATGTTATTGGCTATAATGATGTAAAATAAATTATATTTTATTTTACCGATCATCATAACCCAATAAATTTTTAAATGACTTTCAATGATTCTTTTACGTGTTTTGAAGGTTATTTTTGAAGAGAAGTGTTTTGAAAATGTTTTATGTTTTAACAAGTATTTTATAAGTGGTAATAAAATTTTTTGGATGAAATTTTGTAAATAATGTTCAATGATTCATTTCTAATTTTTTGTGGTTATTATTATTGAAAATTATATCCAAAATACATATTAAATTTGAATTTTTATAAAGGTGATATTAAAATAAACAACATTTTACTTATGAAACATTCCAGGTGGTTTTTCATTCAAAAAAATTCCCATCTTAGAGGACATCCTTTATTATTAATAATGCTTTATAAATTATGTCATTCAACGATAAGGATATTATTATTTCTCATAATGTTATATGATAATGTGGAATAGGTATATAAAATTATTATTATATGAGGGGTGGGTACTATATCTACCTCCAATGCACTATAAAAGGATGAAAATTATATGAGGTAAAAGGGTACATGAGAGGTTTTCCAAATCCTAATAAATGATACTTGACAGTTTATCCGAATCCCAAAAGAGGGTGGAAAATGTGTTATCAAAATTCGAATGAAGGTACAAGAATTTTTACCCCATGACTAATTTGTTTTGAATGTATTTGAGGGTATCCTTGACATTTTATATTCTATGACTATGTTTATTCTAATATTCTACATAGTATGACATTGTTGACCTCTGATGGACTATAATAATTGATTTAATTTTGATTTATGTCTTATGAACTAAAAATCATTATGAATCTACTCCTGAATATGGTCTTCTCTATTTTGAAAATAGTTTTCTAGTTATATGATCATGTTCTCCTACACATATGCACATTTTATTCTTATATATCTTAATAATTTACCTACACTCTAAATCTAAGATCACCTTTTATTATGATTCCATTCTCTATGTTATTAATAATGGTTTGATGTTGGTATTTACATGATTAATATAATGTGTTATGATTTTTATGGGAGATGTTTAAGATGTCTCCCCCAATTAGATGATGGTTTACCTATACTACAAAGAAAGTAAAATATAATATTCATTAACAATTTGTTTATATAATGGATTGTTTATTCATCTAAAAATATGTAATACCCAAGTATGTAAATATGAGATCTTTATATTTTTTATCACATTGTATGTTTTGAATCTAATCATTAGGAACTATCATGTGTGAGGATTTGATTAATCATGTCTCTCCACTAAATATCTTCGTGTTGAATGGACTCCCACTAAGGATAGTTGTGTAGCTCACCTAAAAGGTGTAGATTCTAATGGAGATCCTCAGTATATATATATATATATATATATTATATTCCATTATTAATAATTCTATACCACTAACAAAATTCTATGAAACAACCAACACACCACCTCACAACTACACCAATATATAAGAGGTGCCACAACCAAACACTCAAGTTTGTGCATCGTTTCCCTATAAAATTTCAAAACTATTCCATAATTGATTAAACTATGAATCTAGCTATGATTTAAACATGAGTTTTATAGTACGCATATAAATTCTACATTAAATAACTTCCATCATCCAAGATGCACATTAATATATAATCTCCTTTTTGTTTTCAAAAATTAGTAATATTAAATGTAATCAACCCAAATAACCGTGGAAAAAATATAAGGAATAATTGAACATAGGAGATGGTAATTTGATGTTGTAATTTTAATTTTAAAAAAATGTATGTTATTTTTTGATTATTACAAGGAATATTTTAAAAAAATCTGTGATTTTTAACAATTCTTTTTATTATAATACTAATGCAAAACAAGTTAAAATATTACATAAATCATAATTTAGTATTAGAAAAAAAATATAAATCAGAAATACATGAAATATTATTAATGAACAAAAATTTATTTTAAATTCTAATTTTTAATTTAAAAAATTCTTTTCTTAATTTACAATCATATATTTTATTTTTTGGACATATTTAATGTCTATTAATATATTTTTATTATATTATAATTTATTTAACAATTATTTTCATCACATTAATATATTCAATCAAATAAATTTAATTTCTTATTAAATATTATGGGAGGACAAAAATATCTAAAAAGAACTAAATTATATTTAAAAATGATTATATTAAGATATTTAAATACTAGTTATTTTAATAATGGATAATATAGTAAATAATAATAAATCAAGGGTAAATGGATATAAACATGATGAAAAATCTCTAGGAGTGGGTGGATGTGGGGTGTCATGACAGTATTATTTCCCCAGTCTATTATTTCTGAATATATCATCCATATTTCATGTTTAACTTGTCCCCCAATAATATTAATTAGAAATACAGACAAAAATTTCATTATCAACTTTTAAAATGTCAGGCATCCCACAACCCCTTCAACTAAATACTAAAAATTTTGTTTCCTTTTGAAGAACATTCATCATAACTTCCACAATATTTATAATTCACACAATATTTCTTTTGAAAAATATATAATATACTATAACATCTATTTCCCAATGTTTTTCCAGAGATATATCAACTTTCTCAATTTGAGTAATCATTAAAACAATGATTTTATATATATTATTTTTTCCTAATAATAATTTTCAAATATATAGTGAAATAAATAATTAAATTCTATATTTATATAATTATTTTTATGTGGTATCAATAATTATTCTTTTTTCTTATTTTAGAAAATAACAAAACCAAAATACAATAAATGTATGGACTACCTCTTACATGATGCAATATGATTCATTTTACTTCCCATACTAACATTGATTGTAAAAAATAAATTTAAAAAATAATAATTATATTTATATCTTATTTATTATTATGAAATAATAAATCAAATTACTCCCTTATCCATTTCAATAGAAGGCTAAATCTCCAACCATGCATAATATCAGATTAACACCATCATGGAATATTTGGTTTTAATTTTTCTATTCATCTCCCCCTTATATGGATAGTCATGTAGAAATTATTAAAGGATAATTATAATGTTTATGAAATAATTAATGTTATTTAATTATGTTTGATCACAACATTTTCAAGATTAGGATCAATCATTTTTATAGCTTCACAAATAAATGTTTCTGATTATAACATGTTAGGGTCTTAATTGTTGGAGTTTTTGGGTGATTTTGGAGAATATTTTAAGTAAGAGAGGGTGTTAATTTTTCGACATAGTATTTCCATAATATGTGTCTTTGACAGGAAAATAATATAAACCCAATCATAGGGGAATAGAACATTTGGCTTATGGTTTGACATGTTGTATACCATTTTAGTAGTTACGATTTGATAATCATAGGAATAGAGTTAAATTAAAAACACAGTTACGGAAAACTGTGTGCCCCGTACAGAAAACCATATACGTAGAGACCCGAAGCTTGACATAAATGGCCATTACATTAATTTTTCAGAATACTTAATACATAACAAAAACATAAACACAAGGACCATAATAGTTTAGTGACTTTGGAAACTTGGAACGTAATCTTCTAATCGTGGTGAAAGATCTTCAACATCTCCCATAATGATCTTCCACTTTTTGTTTCCTTACCTAAAACCTTTCTTTTAATCCTGGGGGAAAAGAAAACATAAAAAGGGTGAGCTCAAATTCTCATTAAGGGTAAGCATGGATAAAATAAAACATACCATATACATTTGAACTTAAAAACATGAACATAATGTTTAAACATCAAAATCTTGAGCAACGACATAAAACATGGAAGTACATAAGGAATAAATCATAATGGAACATAAATCATGATAAAATAGCATGGGAATAAAACATGTAATTGTGGCAACCATTCATCACATGTCATGATTTCCATAGTATCCAAGGAATTGCAGCCAAGACCATCTTAGTGGACAAAGTCCCTTTCTGAATCGAGTTCACTCCTCATTTCAGTCCTGTAACACTGAACTGGATTAACTTACCGTTCCATCCATGTATATCTCATGAGATATAAAATATTTACCCAATGAATTGGAGTGAGATATAGGTCCCACCCATCTCATATTGAAATCATTCTTACTTTTTCCACAAAATAAACTTAAAACATTCATTATAACCCAAAGAATAAAATGGGTTTCCTAAACATCATCCCAGCATCTCGTAATCCATATAAAACAAATGGAAATTTCATCATAAGAAAAGTTAAACCCTTTAAATCATAGAGAAATTAAACATGAAACATACACATATTAAATAATTTCATCTTAGATGGAAAATGGTTTTGATAAAACATTTGAAATGAATTATATAGGAAAATATCCTTTCTTCTTCAGAATTAATTTCTCTTCAGAAAACGTTATGCAATTTTAAAAGAAGTATTTTTTTTAAATAGTCATGAATTATTTTGGAGGAAGCTTCATCAAAATAAGGCTTTATAAAACCGTAAAAATCCTTTCATGTCGTATACGTTAAAAAAACATTCTTCTCGTACTTTTGTCGGAAAAGTCAGAAAGTACCTCATAACATAAACCAAAGAATGATTCCTTACATACAGTGTAGTAAAAGTCAACAATGGGTAAAAAGGACTTTAAACATACATGAATACACTCTTATAAATCATGGACATGGATGATAGCAATAACCCCAGTAAATACTTACGAATAAGCAATCTCGGATAAAAATGAGATTTGCAAAATTATCCCTTACCTTAGGTCTGATTTGCTTCGTAAGTGTCCGAATCTCCTATATAATGATTTAAATAAAGTCATTTACTTATTACAGAATCATACTCATTGTTAGGATTTTATAAATGGTTCACTTATTACTTTATATTACCCGTTCTTTAGTAAATTCATTGTTAAAGAGTGTTTTGGGTAAAATCGTTTTATTTGTCGTCCGTGTTTTGACTTGTAATTATTCATATGATTACATAGATCATGATTACATAATTCCAGAATATAAAACATGATTTATATATAATATATATTCAGAATGTAAATATATATAATAAATCAGTAAATGGAATGAAATACACCGTTCATGGAGACGGTAGGCCATACGTATGCATGAACGCTGTTTTCGTTTCCTTATTGAGTTGAATGGAATTAAGTAGATGAAATACTTATATATACACAGAAATCCAATATCATTATTATGTCATATATTTCATGATTACTTATTATATATACTTTATAATCATTCATGAATGGTTAACGTGGAGAATGAATCTCATCACGTCGTGGAGACGGTATTCCGTACGTACGCACAAACGATGATATCGTTCTCATGATCGTGGAATTGTAATGGAGTGTATGTATACTATTTCAGAATCAATATCACTTTAAAATAATCATATATAGTTATTATTTACACCATTATACCCATCCAAGTAAGGTGGTGGTGGAAAATAGATTACAACACGGCGTGGAGACGGTATTCCGTACGTACGCACGCGTGGTGATTTCATTTTCCGTAGGATGGATAGATTGTGAAATAGGGTTGTTTCATACTTATAATAACATATCATTATATGATTGATACTTATGTTATTATTTCATAATGAAACAACTAAAGAATAATAAGTGGAAGAAGAAAGAAAGATGAAAGAATCGGTAATGGGCATTACCTGTTCTTTGAAGCGCCTCTTTGAGACCTCTTCTTAGAGACCTAAAATTGGACTTTGAAGAAGACCAGGAACTCTAGGATGTTTCTATTGAAGTTTATAGGAGATATTTTCAGGGTTTGGCCGATCTTGAAGGCTCAATGTGGTGTGAGGAAAAGAGGGAGGAGGTGCTCTTTTATAAGGGAGGAGAGGGGCACCTTTGGAATAACAAAAAATATTAGTTTATTATAAAGTCAAATTCGGTTTTTAATAGCTACAAATTGATATATTTAGAATCTAATGTGGGTATGGGTCGAAATACTCTCATCCAATAGAATTTAGGCAAGTTTAGGTATCAATTTTAACCCTATCATTTCGATTTAAATTTAAGTTAGATAATTTAACTTTTATCGTGTCTTCTTGTTTTCTTACACTATAAGGTTAATAAACATACTATATCAATAAAAACGAGCCCCCATGTTGTTTATTATTAATATATATAACGTTATATAAGTCATTTGCCCTATCCTTAGATATTTGGGAATAAAATAACAATTAATAAAATAGAATTTGTTTTAAAAAATATTTTACGTCAATTTTGACACTATTTGGTAATTGATTTTTCAGAAAATCATAAAAGAATTATTAGTTAGAAAAAATTTAATTCAATCAATACTGACATGTCATATTAACATATAAAATTATTTTAATTCATAAAAAGTCTCAAATTATATTTATTTTGGTATTTATAAGCTCAATTATTTCAATATTTCATTAATAAGATAATTACTGAATCATCATTGTGTCAAAAATAAATTACATTATTTAGTGTATAAAAACTATAAATAAACTTCCATTATGTAGGAAATATTTTTAGTTTTCTAAATAATATTTATAGTCGAATTTATCTTTTGTATAACCCTATATTAAAAATGGTCGAGTTATTAAACATTGATTTTAACTATTTTAACCCTTCTTTAAATAAATTGATAATAAATGTCCTAATCTAAACCAAGTGGACCTAAATGGTCTTATTTTTTTCCTAAGGTTGTTTTTGGTCGAATTACACTTATCCACTAGTATTAGGACATGTGTTAGAGTAATAATAATAAAACTTTTACCCTTAATTACCCTATTTACTTTTAACCGTGGTAAAAAAAAGTAAAAAGTTATTATTCACCAAAAATTATTTTCATCTCATTGAACCACATTTTATTCCTTGATATTAACCGTGTCTCTTGTATTTTCGAAATTCTAGTCACAGAAGAGGTAAAATTATGTGTTATGAAAAATTCAGTTTTTTTAACTACCACTTAGTGGTTTCACTATTCATCAAAAAATGAAAGTTTCAATAAAAATACCAAAAATTAGGCCTAAGATATATTTGATATTATGAATTAAAAAATGATTTCTATTTTATCAAATTCAAAAAATATCAGTTACAATAAATATTTTAAAAATTAATTCCCGTCGTCAAAACAAATAGCGTGTTTTTAAGAGATAATAACTCTCAAAAGATTGACACATGTTTATAATTGGTTTAAATGTGAAATTACATCCAATGACCAACATTGTATTAAATTGTAAAAATATATTCTAAATATACTTTAAAACCACTCAAATTAATAATTTATCACTATTAATTATTTCGATTAAAAAAGTTGTTTTTAATTAAATTTTAGTAATTTTCACTATTCATCAGAATATAATAGTTATCCGAAAAGTACCAAATTTTCACCCTAAGCTAATTTTGATATTTCAAATCAAAAATTGAATTCCATATAGAAAAATTAAATTTAGAAAATTTAAAATAGTGGTTATTACTATTCATAATGACTAGTTTTAATAATATTTTAATAGCATAACGTTGTTTAGCGAAACTCAGTATTGCCTATAACACACGCTATCGTGGAAGGTCACGATTGCGTATCGTGCAAGAAAAGTCATGGATGCGTGTTGTGCAGTGTACAACAGAAGACATTAATGAAATTAAAAAGAATATTTTTCATAAAATCTCGTGGTGTTACATTCTACCCCCCTTAAAATGAATTTCTCCCTCGAAATTTGTCAGGGTTATAAATTGTTACTAATCCAAAGTTTCTTTAATAGAAACCCACATCGTAAAAAGGAATACCAAAACCAATCTTTAAAAACAAATTTATGAAACGTAACGGTTACCCAAATAAACTGATCACTGGGTTTCCACATAGATGAAAATATGGATATAGAAGAGAAATATAACCATCATGTTCTGATGGAGTGTGGTAGATAACATGGCTATAAAAAAGCCATCAATCAAAAATCCATAGATTTGTGATGATCTAAGGTACCATATAATACATCGGATATAAGGGCACTAGGACAAAATTTTTGGTTTTCAAGATCATTTCCCTAAAGTTGAAGAATTTGAATTTGAATAATTACTTACTTTATTTTTGTACAATCTCACTGTTGTTTGTGCTTTGAACAATTTCCACTTCATCTCTTCAAGAAAAGAAGTTGAATTAGTTATTCGTGAAGTGTTAACAGATCATGTGATAGAATGATGGGTCCTTCCATCTGTTTCAAACAAAAGGTTAGAAAAATTTATCAAATATACATGAGTCCATCTAGGGTGAGGTTAATAATATACTATTCCAAGAATGAACGTGTACTTCATATATTATACCAAGTAATAAAATAAAACAAGTTTCTACTAACCAGGGACTTCCTGTAGGCTAGTGGTAAGCGATAAAGGCCAGTCGCACTTCGGTTGATTCCCACAGCCTTGTCTGACACGATGGGCTGTCACCCGTCCTACTGGTTGTCCTTTTTCTAAAGCTATATTACTATAACATCCCATCAATAATTTCAAAAAAACTTCTATACTTAAATAATACTAACATATGTCCAACATAATCCATTACAATATTTAGGCTCATCTAAAATACTTCGGTCCAAGCTCATAGTATAAAGAAAACGATTACTTGAAATGTCATCAACCAAGCATGTGAATACCATTATTTATCCTCCATATATATTATTGGTCACATTCCAATCCTGTGAATACCATAATCATGTATTCTCTTGAAAAATGAATACCCATTAAACCTTAGTGAAAACATGATTGCTGTCAAAAGTTAACTCTTTCCTCATACCAAAATCAAAAAATTCTATATACTCAAACCATGATATAACCTTCTCCCTATATCAGTCATGATCTCATTAATACTATCAAACATTTAATTATCCCTTCATTATGCGCATATCATCTACATTCCAAAAATATCTGAATAACCTTTCATGGATACTCGTACCTTTAATCATACACTTTCAAAACTCAAGGAAAGACAGCAGTGTAACAATCCTTAGATGTCTCTTTATTCCATACTACCAAGAGATTACTTATACAACATTACACTTGATAAACAGGTAATCATTCCACTACCTTCTTAAACCATTGACCAATCTTCAACAATTATTTCACCTCACATATCATTTGTAGTCTCTTCAGCATCATCAACATAAATAAAACCCATATGACCGTTCTGATTCTCTTCATGAGACATTCTCTTAAGGAATTGGTTTGAATAATGCCCGTACATTCCAACATTAAAACATTAAACCCTAATTGATGTCGTAGCAATACCATTATCCTTATCCATGGTGTTAACTGAACCTTTTCCTTTGCACTTACTGGCTTTGTTTCCTTCTATTCCACACCCACAGCATCTTCCAGTTCACTTGTAACAATCTCCCCGATGCCTCTTCCCACATGATTTACATGAGGGAAATGGAACTTTCATTCCTCTATGATCATTATGAAACTCCATCTTTCTATTATTATATGAGTTGGGAAACTTACCAAAGTTGAGATTATTGATCATATTATGAGATTGCGGATTACTCATAATAATGATGTTTGGACTTCCAAATCCTGTTTCATTTGGTTTCTCATGAATAATACCATTCCATTGCCCGTCATATCCTACATTATCATGAATCTTCCTGTTTCCATCCATTTTCTATAACCCAAAAAGAATAGTGTGAGAGGTAAAAATCATGCTAGGGAAAACAACATAATAAAGGGGTATTACCTTCAATATCTAACTACATAGGTTTAATTCTAAGATCGTTAGCGTAAATCTAGGACTATAACCTATACGTATACTTAACCTTAGGGACATCCCTAGACATACCTTAGAAATATCTCTAGGGATCTCACTAAAGTTATCAAATCCTAGTTTCCAAAGGTTGACTAAACCTTTCCTCTGATACCAACTGTAGAGACCCGAATCTTGACGTACATGGTCATTACATTACTTTTGCGGAATACTTAATACATAACAAAAACAGACACACAAGGACAGTAATAGTTTAGTGTCTTTGGAAACATGGAACGTAATCTTCTAATCATGGTGAAAGATCTTCAACATCTCCCATAAAGATCATCCACTTTTTGTTTCCTTACCTAAAACCAAACATAATGTTTAAACATCAAAATCTTGAGCAGCGACATAAAACATGGATGTACATAAGGCATAGATTATAATGGAACATAAATCATGATAAAATAGCATGTGAATAAAACATGTAATTATGGCAACCATTCAGCACATGTCATGATTTCCATAGTAGCCAAGGCATTGCTGCCAAGACCATCTTAGTGGACAAAGTCCCTTTCTGAATCAAGTTCACTCCTCGTTTCAGTCCTGTAACACTGAACCAGATTAACATACCATTCCAGCCATGTCTATCTCATGAGATATAAAATCTTTACCCAATCCATTGGAGGTAGATATAGGTCCCACCCATCTCATTGTGAAATCATTCTTACATGTGCCACAATATAAACTTAAAACATTCATCATAACCCAAGGAATAAAATGGGTTTCGTAAACATCACCCCATCATCTCATAATCCATATAAAACAAATGGACATTTCATCATAAGAAAATTGAAACCATTTAAATCATAGAGACATTAAACTTAAAACATACACATATTAAATAATTCCATCTTAGATGGAAAATTGTTTTGATAAAACATTTGAAATGAATTCTTGAGGAAAATATCCTTTCTTCTTCAAAATCAATTTATTTTCACAAAACGCCATGCAATTTTAAAATAATAATATTTTGTTGAAAATAGTCATTAAATATTTTGGAGGAACCTTCATGAAAATAAGGTTTTATAAAACCTTAAAAATCCTTTCATTACGTATACGTTAAAAAAACATTCTTCTCGTACTTTTGTTGGAAAAGTCAAAAAGTACCTCATAATGTAAACAAAAGAAAGATTCCTTACATACCATGTAGTAAAAGTAAAAAATGGGTAAAAATGAATTTAAACAAACATTAATACACTTTTATAAATCATGGACAAGGATGATAGCAATAACCCCATTAAATACTTACGAATAAGCAATCTCGGATAAAAATGAGATTTGCACAATTATCCCTTACCTTAGGTCTGATTTTCTTCGTAAGTGTCCAAACCTCCTGTATAATGATTTAAATAATGTCATTGACTTATTACAGAATCTTAATAATTTTTATTATATTATATATGATTCACTTATGCCTTTATATTACCCGTTCTTTTGTAAATTCCATGTTAAAAAGCGTTTTGGGTAAAATCGTTTCATTTGTCGTCCGTGTTTTGACTTGTAATTATTCATATGATTACGTAGATCATGATTAAAAAATTCCAGAATATAAAAAATGATTTATATATAATATATATTCATAATATACATATATATAATAAATCAGTAAATGGAAAGAAATACATCGTTAATGGAGACGGTAGGTCGTACGTACACATGAACGCTTAATTTGTTTCCTTATTGAGTTGAATGGAATTAAGTAGACGAAATACAAATATATAAACATAAATCCATTATAATTATTATGTCATATATTTCATGATTACTTATTATATATAATTTATAATCATTCATGAATGGTTAACGTGGAGGATGAATCTCATCGCGTCGTGGAGACGGTATTCCGTACGTACGCACGAGCGATGATATAATTCTCATGATCGTGGAATTGTATTGGAGTGTGTGTATACTATTTCAGAATCAATATCACATTACAATAATAATATATAGTTATTATTTACACCATTATAACCATCCAAGTAAGGTTGTGGTGGAAAATAGATTACACCACGGCGTGGAGACGGTATTCCGTACGTACGCACGCATGTTGATTTCATTTTCCGTAGGATGGATAAATGGTGAAATAGGGTTTTTTCATACATATAATAACATATCATTATATGAGTGATACTGATTTTATAACTTCATAATGATACAACTAAAGAAGAAGAATTGTAAGAAGAAATAAAGATGAATGAATTGGTAACGATCATTACCTCTTCTTTGAAACACCTCTTTGAGACCTCCTCTTAGGGCACTAAAAATGGTGTTTAAAGAAGACAAGGACCTCTAGGATGATTCTAGGGAAGTGGAGAGGAGATATTGGCAGGGTTTGTCCGAGCATGAAGGCTAAAAAGTGGAGTGAGGAAAAGAGGGAGGAGGTTCCCTTTTATAAGGGAGGAGAGGGGCACCTTTGGAATAACTACAAATATTATTTCATTATAAAGTCAAATTCGGTTTTTAATAGCTCCAAATTGATATATTTTGAAGCTAAGGTGGGTATGGGTCTAAATACTCTCATCCAATACAATTTAGACAAGTTTAGGTATCAATTTTAACCTTATCATTTAGATTTAACATTATGTTATATATTTTAACTTTTACGGTGTCTTCTTTTTTCTTACACTATAAGTATAATAAACTTGCTAAATCAAGCCAAAAGAAACCCAGGTTGTTTATTATTAATATATATAACCTTATCTAATTAATTTGGCCGAACCTTTTATTTTTAGGAATAAAATAACAATTAATAATATAGTATTTGTTTTAAAAACTATTTTACATCAATTTTGTCACTATTTGGTAATTTATTTTTGTGAAAATAATAATAGAATGATTAGTTCGAAACAATTTAATTAAATCAATTCTAACATGTAATATTAACATATAAATTTATTTTAATTCATAAAAAGTCTCAAATTACATTTATTTTTGTATTTATAACCTGAATTATTTCAATATTTAATTAATAAGATAATTACTGCATCATCATTGTGTCATATATAAATTAAATTATTTAATGTCTAAAAATTATAAATAAATTTCCATTATTTAGGAAATCTTTTTAGATTTCTAATGAATATTTATAGTCGACTTTATATTATTTATAACCCTATATTAAAAATGCTTGAGTTATTAGACATTGATTTTAACTATTTTAACCCTCCTTTAAATAAATTGATAATAAATGTCCTAATCTAATCCAAGTGGGCCTAAATGGTCATATTTTATTACTAAGGTTGTTTTTGGTCGAATAATACTTATCCAATATAATTAGGACATGTGTTAGGGTAATAATAATAACCCTTTTACCCTTAATTACCCCATTTACTTTTAACCGTTGGAAAAAAAGTAAAAAGTTACTATTCACCAAAAAATTATTTTCATCTCATTGAACCACATTTTAGTCCTTGATATTAACCGTGTCTCTCGGATTTTCGAAATTCTACTCACAGAAGCAGTAAAATTATGTTTTATGAAAAATTCAGTTTTTTTAACTACCACTTAGTGGTTTCACTATTCATCAAAAAATGAATGTTTCCAGAAAAAATAACAAAAATTAGGCCTAAGCTATATTTGATATTATGAATTCAAAAATTATTTCTATTTTATCAAAATAAAATATATCAGTTACATCAACTAATTTAAAAATCCATTCCCATCGTCAAAACAAATAGCGTGTTTTTAAAAGATAATAACTATCAAAAGATTGACACTTGTTTATAACAGGTTTAAATGTGAAATTACATCCAATGACAAAAATTGTATTAAATTGTAAAAATATATTCTAAATATACTTTAAAACCACTCAAATTATTAATTTATCACTATTTATTATTTCGATTAAAAAAGTTTTTTTTAATTAAAATTTAGTAATTTTGAATATTAATCAGAATATGAAAGTTATCCGAAAAGTACCAAAATTTCACCTGAATCTAATTTCAATATTCCGAATCTAAAAATGAAGTCCATTTTGAAAAATAAAATTTACAAAATTTCAAAAAGTTGTTATTACTGTTCATAATGACTAGTTTTAATAATATTTTAATAGCATATCGTTGTTTAGCGAAACTCGGTATTGCATACAACACACACTATCATGGAAGGTCGTGATTGCATGTAGTGCAAGACAAGTCAGGGATGCGTGTTGTGTAGTGTACAACACAAGACATTAATGAAATTAAAAAAAATATATTTCATAAAATCTCGGGGTGTTTCAATATATGTAGATATTTATGCCAAAAAAAATAGATTAAAATTCTCAATCCCAAGGTATTCTCCCTAAGTAAACACACCTCTACCATAAATTCATCCTATAATTTTTTGTGACTTTGAAGAATTTTCAATGTATTACAAACTATATTATTATAAAATCAAAACCTAGATTGAAAAACTTCACCTATCATAATAAGATATTATCATCACATATGGTTTTATTTCCCTCTTATCTTCCCATCTAGATAAAAGGGTAATGATTTTTCTCTACCATTTTTGGTTATATATCTAGGAATTATGGTTTTTTATTCATTAAATATTGGATCAAGGTTTTGAAACTATATCTCATTCCCCATCATGGTCTTTATTGTTATACCTTAATTTGGTATTTATATTAGTGAGTGTCCATCAAATATCATGAGGTTGGTGGATTAAATCCAATCCTATATTCATGTATTAAAAATATTGGTATCCATATTAAGATTTTAATTGGATCATTTGGAAATTGAACCTGGAGTAGAATAAATTAAATGATTAATTATTTTTTGAGATCATGAAATTGATTTATTTTTTTTGATATTATTATGAAATTAGTTGAATTGGTAAAAATTTTATTTTGGTAACTGTGATTATTTATTTGGTGAATTGGTTTAATTAATTTTTTAATTAATCATTAGAATGACGTGATTGTCAAATTGATGGGAAATTCCAATTTGTTGAGTGATCTATTAAAGTGATAATGAGTTTATTTATGATGGGTATGGTGAGATAGTTTACTTGACCTTAATGAGTAAATGGGTTATATAATTTATATATTGAAAAGGTGTAAATGAAGAGTTTTTCATAATATTCCATGTGAATATAGTATTAAACAATTATTTTATTGATAATAGTAATGGATTACAATTTATATTATTGTTGATAGAAATGATTATAATGATGATTAACTATTATTGTTGTGATATATATTTTGTGTTTGTGATATTTTTTATCTTAATTTGGTACATGGACTTAGGATCCACATGCCCATATTTGATAAATGAGTGATAGGATAGAGACTAGCAATCCACTACCCATATGAGATTGCGAGTATGGTTATTTAATGAGGCTCAAAATACCCATATGAGATAGAAAGTATATCACATGGACTAAGGCACCAAATATCTATATGAGATGGAGCGTATTGTACAAGATATGAGACTCTAAATACATATTTGTAAATGAGGCGTGGGATGGGGACAATGGCTCCAAAAACCCACGAGGTGTTAGATATGGAATATTATTCCCATGATTTTGTAATTGGACTATGGTTCCTGTTAACTAGAATGTGAAGTGAAAAAAAATATTTAATAATATATCATTATTTCTAAATAATTGTGAATTGATATTTTATTGTGGTTTAGTCCTTTTCATAGGACAAAGAAGTTACAACAAGTTTGGGTGTCCTCAGGAACCCATGGGATAATATAGTAAAATAATGAATAAAGAAATGTTATAACTATTTACATTAGGAATTGTACATTATTATTTATTCAAGTTAATACACTTTAACCAATTGGATAATGTTTTTCACCTGGTTGGTGGCGTCCTACATAGTTGTAATCATGCCAAAATCAGTGTTCTAGATTAGTACCCAAACAAACTTTATGATTTTTGTACAATATAATAGAAAAAACCTAATGTTATATGGATGATTCAGGATAGAGAATATATGGTGGAATAATAAATGGTTTCAGAATATACATTTTATTCTCAATGATTCATTCAATTTTTACATTTTACTCAAAAATCATAATTAGCATGACATGTCTACTATTTGGTTCTGAATATTCTTGGTTTAGAAATCATCTTATACTAATAGGTATGGTTATTGGTTATATCATTTGTATATTGTTTATTTTATTTTTATGTTTTTATTCTTTGATAATGATTTTAGAATATCACATTGATCAATATTAGACCCTCATTACTAGTCATACAACAATGCAACAAGGGGATGTTTTCATGAGCACATGTGGATGAATGTCTCTGGGAATCACAATATGCCCAATAGTTTGAGATGTACAATGAGGTATCTGTGGAGTTTTTCATGTCTAATATTTTTTATTACTATTTGGGAATGGTAAAAGGATAATAGTAAGAGTCATGATTAGATTATGTTCTTTTTTAAGGGATTACCTAACACATGTATGATGGTAAAATCCATGTAACTTGGGTGGGATTGTCGTCATTGATGATTATTCATACTATTGTATGTTATTTCATAATGGGTGATTCATTATTTGTGTGATGTTATTTATTTATTATAATTCATTTTATTTTACTCATGTGTCAATATGGATTGAGATTTGAAGATTCTAGCATCATTTTAGGAACACTTGAATTTTTGAGACATGTCACACTTTTAGGCATCCATGGGGAAATATGTTTTGGGTAAATTGATGAAATTGAAATGTTTTTCTTGTTTATGTAATTTAACTAAAAATGATGCCAATTATTGAAGTTTATGTTGTAAAACGATGTATAATGTGAATTAATGGGTGTACACTATGAATTGAAAAATTAGAATGATTTTACCCTTATTTAACCATGACCATGAGGTTGCACTGTTAAGTGGAGTGTTAGTGTCTCAGTTTTGACTGTGGGGTGCGAATAGGGGGATGTCATGTTTTGGAATTTTTTTAATACCTCTTGTTAAATTTATCTAAAATATTGATTTTTTGGGATTTATGTTCTGTTTTATAGAGATATGCATCTGTCACATGTTTTGTAGTAGGAAACACAGAGGTTATGACAAGAAATGATCCACTAGAATTGGAACCTGAGGCAACAATAGTGCATAGAAAAGGGAATGAAGAGAAATTCTGAGAAACAAGTTCTAATTTTATGACGTTTATATAGAGACCCTAATTAGTTCTTAAAGGGTATGTCTTACTGAATATGTGATATTTAGTTGAATCACTATCAGAAATTCACCAGAGAGAGTTGACCTAATGTAAAATAATTATTGATTGAGTCTGTATAGAATATACATGATAATTTTGATTATCTTTCTATGTAGATGTTCAAGAATGATGCTTATATGTTTTTATTATAAGTGAAACCCTTATGGGATGTTCATGCTTAGACTCGTTAGGAAAATTGTATTGTTAGGACCTACATTTTTTGGAAATTTTAGGGACTTCTTTTATCCAGAGAAACTTATACATGAGAGTGATGCTAAGGTGACAATGTTGATCATGGGAGTATATATTTCATGGAAAATGATTGTATCTTTAATATTTTATATAAAATTTCTCTATTTCTCAAAATTTAAATGGAATATATGGAATGTATTTTCCAGGATTGGATTAAATGTTTTATTATGTCTAAATTTTATATCTTCTATCTGAATATGTTTGTTGATGTAGTGTACCAGGATCCCATATATGTGGGAAACTAAAATGGGGAATACACTAGTGGACATGTGGTTTCTAGTGATTTATTATGAGTTACATCATCCTTTTATAGGAATCATCATTATGAGACTTTTAAATAGAGATTTGGGAATATGATTGTCTTGATGAAATATTAATTACTCAGGATCATACATTATTACTTTAGGACCAGTACTATAGTTCATGTCACATTCAGAGTCATTGTCCTTAACCATAGGTAGAGTGCTGAGATTTCTTCCCGATGGTACATCCATATAAGTTCTATGGGAACCCATTAATGATGAGTAATAATGAAGAAACTATGAATTTCCAGTGTTTAGGAAGGATATAAGCCACGCTATATGATTGTGGTAGTTGGAATTCTACTTTATGTGCTGGTAGAGGGGGTGAGCTTTGTTTTTTAGGATAGATCTCTCGTATTAGAATAGTAGCATAGTGTACGTGACTCTGGCTGCATCACATGTATGATGTCCATGAAGATTTATTATAGTTTATCCTATATCTACTGATATAGATTATGGTACATTCAGTAATATTTACTATTATGGTATATTCAATACTAGATAGTTCCTTATTTAATATTGATTTGTATAATTATTTTATATCCACATATGATTTGAATGGGTGGTGTTTGGTACAGGAGTTTGTGAGCTGGGTAATAGTGATAGATACCCCTTTAAGATCATGGTAAAGATAAATCTATTACCGAAAGTGGTTTTTGATGGATCCTAATTCCATTGAGTACCACCATGGTCATCATTGGGTGAATGGAAGGCACCATTTAATTAAAAAAATAATGTTTATAATCCTATAGAAGGTGGGCACGAGATCTATAATGTGCGTTCGACATAAAAATATATTTTCAATAATTTTGTGCTCCCAATGAGACATATGTTTCTTCTTTTCCATAGAGCATAGGATATTCATCCATGCATGGTGTGCATATGTTTGAGCCTCTTCATGAACTATTTGGTCCTGCATATAAGGTTGTTCCATCCCCAATGCAATTTCAAACAATCTTTTACAAACTCATAGCATCTTTCCTACAAGGAACTCCACTTCCACACCACAAAATATTTTGTGTTCCACCATATATTGTGCTTTTATATTGAATGGAACTCCCGACCCCCTTTGTCCAGGTGTTCTCTTAGTAGGAGAAGCAACACTCTCCTACATGTAATACTCCCTCTTCTATGACAACATTCAAACAATGAACCCCATAACGTACAAGATCAATCATGACATGTATCCTAGGGGTCCCCAATGTATGGGCCCTCAATGTCTTGTCCCTCATACACTTTCTTATATCCTATGTAGTGTGAATGAAAAATTAGGCTCTTGAGAGAAACCCTGGTCTTGACTGTAACCCAAATATTTTCTCAGCCACCCAATATTCATAAAATTATTTTATCATGTTTGTATCATTTTTCATAATCTTCATTGGAATCCATTAATATGAAGCACCATGTTTGATCCCCTCTTGCATGCAACTCCCACATGTTGAGCGCACATCCTCTGTGCATCCCTTCATTCTTGTGTGCAATGATTTCAACATCTCTTATGAGGATCCCACTATTTAATATCCCAACAACATTTTTTTTATCATCAGTATGATTATAGATTTTTTTGTACATAGTAATGCTAACCCGGGCCTCGCTATTGGCCAAAACTATGCTCTATTAACACTTGGAAAAGCAGATTCCTTCCCATTTCTATGTGTTGGTGAGCATCCGTTATGTCATCCCAAGTGGTGAGGAGTGAGTTTTCTCCATCTGTGTAGCATGATGTAAAACATCCCAATGACATCTTCCTCATCACAAGAAATTGAATAGTTGGCTCACCCCTGAAATTACCATGGGGTGCCATTCCTCGTCAATTTCCATGACCACATATTTCTTTTCGGGTGAGATCTTCCTCATATGTAATTATACAATCCACACACTGAACAATATCCATCTGGGTGGCTTCATTGTGTAATTCCTTCCCACCATTCACAAGGGCATATTTCGGGACTCTACCATCTAGACTACTAATTCCTCTAGTTTTAGACACTTAGCATGAATCACATGGGAATATAGGTTATTTGTGGATGTGAAATCTCAACCACCAATATTCATCCCTCCTAGAGTAAGCCCTAGTTTCCACCTTCATTGTTCGCTACTATGTAAAAGCCCCACACTCTTCCAAATGATGTGGACTACGATTCCCGTCCAACTGGGATATCTAAGAAGCATCCTTGATGTACAAGACTATCAATCTCATCCCTCATGATCTCCTTTAGATCATATATTCATGGTATGATCATTATTTTAAATTGGGTGACATTATATCCTCCAAGACCACCGAGAATCATTCAAGAATAATCTCCACACAATTTTCTCCATGGGCATCCCCCTCAGGTATAATCCCTAATTCAACCAATAATAACTATGTGGACATTGATTCCCAACCAACATGGATACATAATAACAATACCTGAAGTTCAATCCCATCACCCATAATAATCCACCCACTCTACCCATTCCATATCAACCCTTCATGCATAAACATTCTGATTTTACTTGGTCCCCCACATCCTAGAAAAATCTGGCCTTTCATCTCAGTCATTCCTACATGTAAGGCTTATTCACATAATCGATGCTCCCAGTATCACCCAAGCATCTAATCATGCATAATTACCATTTCACCCATCATCCTACCATGAGAAACACTCTTAAAAGGGTATCTAACCATATGTAATCCCCTCATCACACCCTATCGAACTATGTGGGTTTTATCACTATCTATTAAACAAGGTAAAAATGATGTGTCATTCAATTTAAATCCTTACCAATGGAAATCATTGGTCCCCCCCCCCCATAGAGGTGCACCCTTCCCGATACACCTCCAACAGTGTCTACAACAGCCTTCATATTGTGAAACATTCTCATTATGAGATAACTATCTAGGGTCAATATCTATTAGAATTAGGACCCATCCATCTAGTTAATCCTCTAGGTGTTCGATCAAATGAGTTATCAACATTAATCTACCTCCATGGGGAATTTTGATAGTTCTCAGTACATCTCAGAAAGGCATTGACCTCATGGTATACCCTATGTTAAACATGGTATTCCTATAGAAAACCTCAAAAAACATGCCTCTACTATAAGATACCCCATCAATGATGTTGGATTCCTAGGTTTCTTTACCCATGATATGCCCTCTTGTGAGGAATAATATTGTTGACCAATGTTCCAGCATCTATACATTCATGTGATGCCCAATGTGACTATAACCCTAACGAATGGATGCTTACCTATCATGACCCCTTGTAATGACTATATATTTGTTAGGTAAATAATATTTGTAACCAATGTAATGGCAATATGAATGAGTTTCAAGAAAACATATTATTCTATGAGTGATATCTAGACTAGGGGATGAATTTCAAGGATAAATTCATGGATGTAGGGAATGAAATCCCATCATAGCATTTCTATAAAATAGAAGACATGGAAAATAAAAATATGAATTCCACCCACCTTTTGAATTTGGTAATGTGGGTAATATTTGATCCATTTTTGATAAACATATACCTGGTATATGTTCCCTGATGAAAGTGTCCAATATAAAAATTGTGATAATGAATATAATCTTTTCACATTCAATAATGGGGATTAACAGTATTAAATAAATCAAATCCATAGATAATTATTTCATCAGTTCGAGGCATCTAGAACCAGGTCCCAGTGTGATAATAGTGGTCCTGGAATGGAACTCAATAGAATTTGTGGCATTTAATCATACAGTATTTTTCTCTCCAGCCCCATTAGGGTGGATCCCTCTCTCCAAATATGGATTATTAGACGATTATAGGGAATTGGGATTTAATTTACTCATGTACATTATAATAGCTAAATCCCCATTCCTTTTGGGACATGCGGTATAGGAAATCAATCACCCCCTCCCATAGAAATCGGGGTAGTAGAAACAACAATTTGGGAATCCAGAATGAATCCACCACCACCATGACTTCATATGCGGCTAAAACTATGAACAACCTAGGCACAATATCAACCTATAAATCATTCTATAGAGGGTTATATACACCCTCAAATGTTTCTATGATAAGGATGTGGCAACTCACATAAGGGACATGGCCCGTCGTGACCAATAGTCTTTAGTGCCTAATCATCATCGTTACCCCAAAGGTACACATAGGGGGGATACTACTCTCACTCCAATGACCAACTGCTTCATCATCCACTCCCTATATAATTCTTATGAATCACTCCACTATTCTAAGGCGATTGTGGTTGTTCATGTCAACCCATCTATGACCACCACCTAGGATTCTCTAGGGATTTATCCCACAACTACTTGATAATGCCACTAATGACCAGTCCCTCACGCTGAACAATAGGAAGTCTAAGCCCCTACTCGATTTTATCTTATTCAAATGACCTGACTTCAATGAAGGATGTGATATCATAAGGATTCCTATCAGGAGGAATAATCTTACACGGATCCCTTGAACTATTCCAAGGAAATTTTATTCTACTATTTCCCTCCTGTAACATAGTAGGGACCCATCATGTCTTGGTTGGAATCGAGACCCCAACCACCATAGAAGCATGTTGTGTTGATTATGTTAATCATTGAAAAATCCAACAACCATTATGGCCCAATTTATGCTAATGAGATCTGGTATGGACATCTAATCCATACCATCTCCATCTATAGTTGGGGACCTCCTAACTCTCACACATGACATGGAAGTCCTCACCATGTGCCCATTATGTTCCGAAGAGGATTCCATACCTATATTGTTATCATCTAGCACAGAGGTCCTCCCAATTGCTATAGTTCACTATACAGAGGTCCTTTCCATGTCACATGAAATAATCATGAAGGCCCTCATCTCATCATCACCAGATCCATCGAATTTCCTCTTTACTCCAGTACCCAATGAATTGTAGGACATAACTGCTTCTCTATTATTCAGTATAAAGGTCCTACTCATTCTGTCACCATAGGATAGTTATAATGCCTTCCACATACAACAAATATCAAATTTGGATTTCCAACACACTATCTAAATCACCATCATGTAGGTCCTCCCCATGTCATCACTAGATCAGGTGGAGGTCCACCCCATTCTCGCCAAGATCAATGTGGATTCCTTACTAAAATATTCATCGATAAATATTAATGTATACCTTTTTCTAGAACTTCCAACGAACATAGAGATAATCCCTAATCCATAGTAACAATATAAAGAGGTCATCCCCATGTTTCCACCATCATTAGCAGATGTCCTCCATATTCTAATAGAAATAACCATGAAAGTCCTCCCTGCATGTCCAACAACTAGTACAGAGTTCATCCTAATGCTTATGGGAACCAATACATAGGTCCTCCCAATGTCCAATTTGATATTTGACCAGGTTCTCCTCTCACCTCATCTCAGTAATGTGGATTTCCTCACTACTATCAAACTGAACAAGGAGCCCCCCAACCCCATGTCTCCATAAATTCATACAGATTTCCTCCATTCTTTGTCATCGGCCAGAGTGGAGGCCCTCCAGACTCTCAAAGTAGTCCCAGAATAGTTCCTCCCATCATAGAAGAAATCTATAATAGAGGTCCTATATGTATCACAACCATCGCAAATGGAGACAATCCTCACCCAATTTCCAATAAGAAAAAATGATCTCCTCGTGCCGCAGAATACCCATGCCCAAAAGAATCATCTCATGAATGAAGGGTAAATTGTTACTGATGAAGGTATAACATCAAGATGATCCATGTGGTTGTCATTGGAGTTTGAATATCATATTATAATCAAGAATGCAATTAAATAATAGAGAATTAACCCTGATCCTCTATATCACAGTCTAGAGAAAGTTCCATGTGGTGAGATTAACTCTCTTGGATGGGGAGCTATAAAATATCCCCAAATATCATCATAGGTACATTGTATGGGATGTGTATTTTTATCCCATGTTGGGTGTATCCATTAAATACTCTCAATTATTTCTAGTTTCTCCATCCACCCCATTATGAGATAATTAAGTGTTATTCTGTCACACGGTAGTTGATGAGAATCCGCCAGAACCACACATTAATGAACAATCCCTCGCACATGAGGAATATTGGGATACCAACGTGAGATTTCATATAGATTACCCATACCCTAATGAAATGAAAAAGCAGATTGACCCTATAGGTGTTCTCATTCAATAAAAATGTTTGGAACATGTCATTAGAGAACCCTCTGCAACATTTCCCATTTATATTAACACCAACAAGGGAAAGGGATAGGTCTGTACCATTAAACCATTTGTCCCATATGATGACATTCAATATAGTGTGGTTGATCTTAAAATGTATGTACTACTCTAGGAGATCATGGATCAATAGAGAGTAATTGAAGACATCCTTGTTGGGAAAATTATATAGTGGTGCTTAGGTTATGGTGGTCCTGAGAATAATCATGTCCCACATCATTGTTAGTAGGGGCATCCATAGGTCCATCTCATCCAATTCCCTCACCTAATTCTCGACACTCTCATGGAACTTGATTTGGTGTAGACCCAAGTCTATGGAATGTGAGTGTGGTATGTGTCACCGAATCCACCTAATCATCTTGAAAACGCTCCTCAAGATCCGAGTTAAAAACCTATACCAAATTTTCACATATTAGCAACATATGACCCTCCACAAGTCTTTGGTCCTTTATATCATGCTGATGTTCCTATCAATGCATTGATGGTCAAAAATCCTCAATAAGATAGGAACCCCCACCAAGATGATCTAAAAACATCTCTCACTGCATTCTTTGAGGACCTTGAGGCATGAAACGTGGAAATACCACATGATGGAATGTTTTATCTTGCATGGTTATATGATATGTGTGAAACCCCAAAATTCATTAATCCATCTTTCATCCCGTTAAATGGGATGGGTGACCCTATGAAACATATGGAAATCGTTATATCACTATTCATACCCATGTTAGTAACTCTAAAAGAGATAGATGACTCCAATGTCCAATGATATCTGTATAAATTGGAAGGGACAACATTTTTCTGGTACAACTAGCTACCTATTGGGTCCATTTCTAGTCAGGAAGATCTTCATAGATTCTTCATCTACTAGTTCATATCCACCACTGAAAATAAGCTTATTTGAAACCTCTATTAGTGACTACAATGACTGGATTACCACATCACACAATTTATCACCAAGGGGAAGGGCCCCACATATTTTCTCGACATGCCACTGACCCAGGAGAAGCTGATGAATATGTTCATGGTGAACATTAATAATGACTTGGTCCCCTCCCACATCACACAAAACTAAAAAGGTGGTTTTTGATATTTCACTAAAAATCATATGGGTCTAGAATAATCCTTACAATATGCTAAGTAGATGCAACTATTACCTCATCTAGATATATCTAGAAGCACTGACAATGTAGAGACTATCGTCATATGACAAATAGAGTCCCCCATCATATTAGTTTCCTAATCCTAAAATCATAATCTATATCCTCAATAAGGGAAACAACTTTAGTCCTAGCCTCAATTTAACCAATGTCTTGAATAGAATCTATAGGGTCCACTATGTAAAAAACCACCATTCCCTAGGTGAGAGAATCAGGCTCCAACCCCATTAGGATTCAGCGCCTTAGTAGGTACAGGCTCCTAGATCTCACTTTGAGGATTGTATAAACTTTTCATACTAATTAAATGAGGCCCAGGATCCATATAATTTATGAGGTGCTGCATATCATGAAATTTTGAAGCATCCATGATGTAGTAAACCCCAAATGTCTAATATCATGGATCTCTCTAACTAATTCTGTTATCACAATACCCATTGGAATAACATCAAGTGATTATATATCTTCACATAATGGCACCATGACCAGTTATATGATAATGGAGTAAGATTCTTCCTTTCCCCTCCACATGTGTCATTCATCTCTACAAAGTAATATAATTACCGCAAAGGGGATTGGTAGCAAGTCACTAGCTAGAGGAATCATAAATATTACAACTGGTTGAATCATAGAGAAGTCACTCATGTTCACAGATTCATCCATACCCATTTGATATGGATTTAACCTCTTAAAAGAAAATAACCTCCTCTTTCCACCTCATTTACAACAATGGACTTCACATCATAGCATTCCCCCTCTCAAAATTTTAGGTTCCATTTGAACAATGTAAGGAAAACTATTCTACTGGAACTAGTGAAATGTCACACTATTAGTGATTTTTTTCTTCCAGATATGGAAACCACCCTCATAGTCTACCAAGTATTTGATGAATCCTCTGATGATGATTAGGAGAAGCCTCTTTGAATATCATCGAATTGGTGGATCCCTAAATGATCCCCGATGCAAAATATTATCAGCTGAGTCCTCCAAATGTCTACAGCTGATTCCATCATCAAGGGGACTATGATATGTTAATCATTGGGATTTTGAAGACATCACATCCCAAAAAAATATACACACTACCTAGACCAGGTAGAAGGCTCTACATATGACCCTATAGTAATAGTCCTATAAACCCATCATGTCATACACATTTCCTCCATAGATCATGATACTCGACTTTGTAGATTAGTTGTGACCACATAATGGTTAGTTATGTCTAGCGTTAGTCATTCCTCACACATCTAATAGTCTGTCGGTATTTATATAGTGTGGTTTAGTTGATATGTAGAATTATATTTCTAGAACTATTCAAAATTCACTGGTTCAATAAGAAATTATCATCATACCTCTTGTCAAAGATCACTCCGTGTATGTAGGAATGTGGGATTAGCATGGAAGTACAATTTGATCAAGCACCTCACCAGAATTTCTATAATGATATTGATCCTCAATGACCCCTATCAATCAAATGATATGTGTTAAACCCTCATAGAATCTTTAAGTATCCCTAAATAGTTTTAGAAAGATGTAGTGGCCACATAATACTTCAATGCAAATGAAGTGAATCATGAAATATTTCCAGATATTTTATGAATCTTAGAAGAAGATGAAGGATCCCCTTTATAGGGTATGATCTTCCTGTTATACATAACCTTCCATTTCAATGGTGTGGATAAATGTCACTATATTTATGAATATGGTTGCATGATTAGCATTATCCCAACCCCGAATCTCTTCAACCTATGGTTGGAATAGGTACATATGAACTCTTTTAAAATGATGATTATAGATTATGGTAGGACTGAGAAGAGGCTGTGTGAATGAATCTGCATGAATACCTTGTTCAGTTTCCTTATTGAAATCACTAGGTTCATGGTCATCTCAGGGGTACCACCATTAATGCATAGATGGGTAGACCATATCTACATCTATATGTAGATGTTCCCTCCTTAAATAACAAATGCCTCATATACTCCTATAGTGGTCAAGTCAGTGTTCTCCAAGTTGATGCATATCCCTTTTCTTCTATTGTAGCTCGTAATAAAGATGTAGACTATTATCAGATGTTTGAAAAATATATTCATTCCAATGAGGATGATCAAAATATAATTGTATTTGACCGGTGGAGAGATATGGACGTCTCTATCATCCTCTCGATTAACTAGAAGGAGTCCACTGTGCAATACAAGGGAAACTACTTCGTCATTTCAATCATAGGAAAATATATGTTCCTAGATACAATGAATTTCATAAGATTACCTTGTACTCGTAAATGGGTCATCCTGAAATGATATCATAACTCCTTAACCAGAGAAGGTATCAGGATATTTACCCCATTTCGACCACTATACACTATTTTTTCATGTTCTGATTAGCCATTTTTCGCCGAAAAAGAACGATAAAACACCATTTATTTGACATAAATAATGGAACCCTCAGTCCAAGGCCAAATGGAATCAGTTCAAAAACATCCATCACCATGGGTTTAGCATAGAATGAGTTCCCTATTGAAGATTCATCATCAACCCATGTGAGAACCAATATTAATCAAGAATCTATTGACTGGGAGTAATTTTCTCCTCATACTGATCCTCTACCATATATAATTAATACGATTTAGATGTCTCCCCTCTAATATTTAAAGAATGAATCACAACCACTATTGATGAGTTGGTTCATGTGAATCATGGAACTGAGGAATCTCTGATCCAAACATTGATTAGTGAAGTCATGATTCTAGAGGAACTCTAAAAATATAGGTACATTTTGAATCTGAATAATTATGTTTTCCTAGTGCTGTGATTAAAATTCATGACAAGAACCTTAGGTCCTAGTCCACCAACATTTTCTCCCCACAATCCATCATGAGATCAAACAATATCATTGAAAAATTATCCCCTTTGTGGTTGAATTTGATAAGCTCAAAAAATCCAACATCATCAAAGATGTTAGGTACCCCAGTTTGGAAGCCACATCATTCTAATTAGGAAGAGTAACAGATAAATTATATTTTTATCATCTTTTAGGAAAAAATGGTCACTATATGAAGTATTATTTTCCCCTTCCAATGATAGATCTTCTGATCTATGCTACAACTATGTTCAAGACACATTCCATCATGGACATGTATTCAGGAAAAAAACAGATTGGGATGACCCCTGAGGATGAGCTTTCTACTACCTTCAAGGAACTACAATGAATGATTTTATATGAAGTAATTCCATTCATATTTATGAATGTAGGAGCATCCTATCATTGTGACATGCACCATATATTGAAAACAATCTATGGGATCCTATTGGAATTCTATATGTATGATTTGGTTGTCATGACCCACCATTTCCTCAACTGTCTCGAAGATTTTTATAATGTGTTTTTCTTTCTCATCTCCTTCCATTTTATGGTGAACCCCTTGAGGCCATCCTTCTCGGTTTCCTCTAAGAAGATTTTTCATTTGCATCACATATAAAGTTATCAATATTGACCCATATAATATCACTTCCATTAGTCATCTTCATCCTCTGAGCAACATTCATGTGATTTGTTTCCTCAAAGGTTGCTACCCTACATACGACTATTCATTATGAATCTAGCCAGAATTTATAAGCCCTTATACAGACATATGAAGAAACATGACATATACCAGTGGGATGTGGAGTGTCAAAAAGAAATATTGGAGAACACGTAGAACCTTCTACACCCTTTGGTTCTGATGCCACCAATCTCAAAGAATCCATTAGTCTTTATGTGACATCCCGGGAATTTCTCTCTATGCTTTATTGAACCAGAAGAACAAAGAACTACTACATAACAATTTATACTATATCAATAGCATTCTCCTCAAAACTATGTCAAGATACTCTCCTAGGGAGAAGAGAAACCTCATGCTAGTTTTTGGAGTTGAGAAGTTGTGACACACTATACAACACCATGAGATATAACTGGTATCCCACATGAACCAGCTAAAATATATCATGAACCCTCCTATAATGATATACATTATCACATGATGGGTAGTAATTCATCAGAATTTTGATAGAATATTCAATCTACAGAAGGCCTGTTTGGACCCCGGATCGTGAGGACATTCTTTGCATATATATGGCCCCCATAGAGTAGTCTATATATCTTCAAATTCTAGATGAGTCCATCCTATCAATGGAGTAGGCTATACCATGTAGTCATATGAATTTCTATTTGGCCTCCCAAAGCGCAAAAATCATGAGAATCAATTATCCCAGGCTAAATTGAGTCATCCTTGAGACTTTCTTAATCACCTTGACATAGGACATCCTATCATATTATTTATTTGTATTAGAAGGTTGCACCATCAATGGGGAAAATAATAAGTCTTTCATCACTATTTAAGAGATAGATCTAGTGATTAATGTTCCTCACCTTTGGCTGAATGGGGAATTTGATTGATTCGTTTAGAAGATCATTAGGGGCTATGTCATATATAATCCAGAACTCATTCCCCTATTGGAAGACACTGTCCAACTAATTGATCAGATCCATTATCGACCAGTGGAAACTCATGATATAGAGTCATAGAATTGTTTATATGGAGCCTTTTTCAGTATAGATACATCCCTTAAAGATCATAACTGGGAAGATATATTCATCCATGTGTCACATCGAATATTTATTTCCCCTTCTAACTTAGATGAAGATTACAGCCATTAGGTTGACCACCTGACTAATGGTTCATGCACATCATAACATCCATATCCGACTAAAGGGGAAGAAATATCGTATTGGATGTCAACCATAATATCGTATCTATAGAACAACAATCATCCACAAGACAGAGTCGAATATGGGTGAATCCTTTAATATGATGTTGATTTATTCTTTTGGAGGGTGACCAACCTCAATATTACTCTATATAAATGTTGGTTCGAAGGAATTATCATCCAATGCATTCAAGAAGACATGATTCCCATGGATTTGATGAATTTTCACCCCAATTTATATGTTTCTCATTAGGCTGAGATGAAAAAATCCCACAAGATTCAAGGGTTATTTTATTTATGGCCCACCATGGACCACGAATGTGTTAATTTTCCCATTATGTGTCATGTGAATCATATTCATTCCCTATTTGTACATTGATAGCTATAGCCCCTCCATAATACCAATTAATCTAGGGCCATTTCGGTTTGTGGACAAGATTTCACTCAACCATATCCAGTCGCAATAGTTCACTAGTACATGTCCATTATAGCCGCATGAAATTTCATTTCAAAGAAGGTTGAATATGTTCCTCTCAAGGAGTTCAATGCATGATCAATTGTTGAATATGTGATCCCCCACACCATTTATCAATTTCGAGTCCCTTATGAAATTCTCAATGTTAATGGAACCATCTTATGTGTCCCAAGCTATATATGTTATACAAAAATTATTATATTCAGTAGAACCATACTTCCCACTAATATACATAGGTGAATGGATTGATAGAGGAATTATCAACACCCACTTCAGCATTGTGATGAATATGGTTGGCCAGAACAAGAAGTGTCAGTTGGAAAAGATCCCCACCACTCTTTGAACTTATCAGATGACATCCCATAATTCAACCCAGGTGGCCATTTAATCCATTTTGTATGGAACATCAGTAGTTATTCCCATCATGATTCATCTACCTTTGTGTCACACAGATTTCTATGATCAGCTGACATCGAATAGGATAGTCGAGGTCCATCTAACTAAAATGGAATCCCTCATTGATGATATCCAACTAAACATGAATATTCTAGAGACTCAGCAAAACAAGATATCCAAGTTATAAAAAATACCCTCTCATTTCTCCATAGTGATATAATATTGGCCCTTTATATGCCGATGATACCAGGAAGGAAACTGCTAAAGTTGGAAATGAAGTGGAATTGACCAAACATCATTCACAATGTCTATCATAATGGTTAATCCACATTAGTAACTTGGATTTTGAGTGAATAACTCCTCCAAATAATTCCATGTTCCTAATGTAGTACACTACATGAATGTGTGGTCAAACTTCCCATTAGAATGGTGATAAACTGTGTAATGACCAAGAGTCCGAATTCTATGACCTTAAAATATTAACCCTACTGTATCAGCTATATAAATATAATTACACAGATCCTACATCTGAGATACTTGTGGTTAAAATTAAAAACATTCATGTTTCTTTTTTATGACCTTATAGTGAGATTACATGTTTCTCATAGGAAGATGACTTTAAAATGGGTAGTTGGGTCGAAGCATTATTACATTAAACTATATGTAGAATCCCCTTTGGATTGTGTTGTGTGGTGCTAATGCCTCCTAGCTCCAAATTCACAATGGGATTTCCATGAATCCACACTACACATATCCTCTTAAACCCCCATTCCCATGTTCTAAACTCTATGACCTTAAACAAGGATCATATGTTCTATAAAAACAACATTTTACTGTTGTAATACGTCCTTGTGACATCACATCAAACACTGATGCAACATCCTTATCATACAAAATTAAACATCATGATCCAGTCCTATCACATTAACATAAACATATACATTGTCATATGGGAATCATGAATTATAAATTTATATTATTGATGTTCCTTCATACATGACCTTAAAAGATACTTAGTCTACATCTCTACATCATGTTGTAAACATTTTTATCATTTTTCTATTTCCATGAAAATAAACAAGATAAAATTTTATGTCTTGGGAAAATGTTGTTAAACTAGTTCCCAGGCCTAAAAATCATTATATTATTCTATGTATCAGTTCTCCATAGAATTGTGTCATGTGTCATGGACCCCTTGGGTCCTCATCCATGGTGTGATATAGTTGTATCATAATAAATGTTCTTCATGGAAGGCATTTCCACCTTATGAACATGCAACAAAAGGTTATATTGTATCTCATTTCCCTAGTTGCATTATAATAAAACAAATAAAACTATTTCCATACAACAAGATTTAAAAATATGTTACATCATCCATAGAATACAACGTTAAAATAACACTTCATCATCCCAAGCACAAGATGTTAAAATGAACATAAATCCTGAACTCTATGACCATAGAATAATAGCCTATATTCGATGAACAATGATGTTAAATGTTTTGTGACTCAATTATCATATACCATGAGTCTATAAACATCCAAAAAATGACATTCACAGATGCATGAGAGATTGAATCCTATAGTTTTGGGTTCCACATAGACACTTCCTGGATCCATTACCATACATTGATTCTTTCTACATTTGGATTCCCCCCATCATTCTTTTATAGATGGACTTTCCAATGATGATGGTATCATTATATTTTGGATCACCGCCTATCCTAGGACAAATCTATAATGGATCTCTTGAAATAAATAGTTGAAATTGCATTTCGAACATGGTCACTAGTGGATTCTATATTTTCTTGCCCAATCCCTGAATAGTGTGGTTGCAGATACTGTGTTTCATATTTGGTAAACATTTGTCCCTAACTGTTGAACCCTCTGGGAATCTAGTTGCTTTATTATATTTTGATAATCCCAAATATGATTATTTGTATTTTTTTAATCCCTAGTTGATAAATGGTTAAATACTTATTTGAGAATCTAGCTATTTATTTGCTTTAAGTATTGTTCTATTGTTCTATGTTTAAATATTAGTCTTTCGATTATTGGATGTTTGTACACTCTGACTTAACCTATTCTGCCAATAGAATGCTTAAACAGCATAGATCTACCATTATGATTATAGCTACTCATACAACTACCGATACATCAATGTCCCTGATACACAAGTCTATTGCTAAATCGAAGTTGACAACTACCGATACAGAGCTACCGATATGCAAAGTCCACCGATAGACTCACCGCTACTGATACAAGGACAGAGCTACCGTTACTGATGCGATCACGTCTACAGCTACTGTTAAAAATCTACTGCTACTAGTATAAGAAGGTTACCATTACATCAAAGGCTACCGATACTAGAAGGTCGCTGTTATGAAAAGCCTACTGATATAAAGCTTCTGATACAAGACCTACCGATACACAAGCCTACCGATATCCAAAGTCACCGTTCCAGAGACAGAACCCGATGCTGCTTTAATTTATTTATTATTATTTAATCTAACCAACGGTCATATCAGGTATATTTTAATACACTGATATTTATTTAATGTGTGTTTTTGGTTGTCAGGGAATCGTACCTCGTACCTGCAAAAAGAAAATCATCTTTTGCCGGAGCTCGTCGTTTAAATAAAGGAAGGATGTGCTACTTCAATGGGAGATGAATATACATACACAGAGAGACATAAACGAATACACAGAGATATACACCACAATGTTTACTGGAAGAACAACTGAGGGTGAATGCAAAGAGACCACTGAACATACACGAAGTACTCATTCATCACTACATACTAGTGGAGAGATGAGAATGAGAACATAACACAAGAACTTCATCGACTAATTTTTATTTGTCTCTGAACCTGGATGTCAAGGAAGCAGGCGACACTCTGTTTTCCAGACAAAAAAGCAAGAAGAGGACTCAGAACCAATTCTAATCAATCCAGAGGAGTCCAGAGCTACACTGCAATCACTAGAACCATTTGTAAACTCTACATCTCTGCTCTGTGATTTATATTTTTACATATTGAGCAGTGTGTGTTATCTGTTGTATTTTACACAGACACTATATCCTGTACTTTAATTGGAGGATCTGTAAATCCTCAATCAAACTCTTTCATCTTTTATTTCCCACTAGGATAGTGGTAGAGGTCGTGTGTGACCTGGATAGCGGGTTTGCTGTTGTTTCTATTCCCACGGATAACAGTGGTAGAGGTCTTGGACCTGGACAGTTGTATACTATTGTAATCGCCGATCCAGGGTGGGGATCACTTTTATATAAAGTTTTGAGAAGACAAATCTCAGCTTGAGACTGAACCTCTTGGTTAAACCTGTTGTGCTTATTTATTTTCTATGTTATTTTTATTCTGCTGCAAACCACTTTAAAACCAAAACTGTTTTAAAGTCACTTTGATAATTAAACTAGCAAGTGTTTATATTATTGGTAAATCAGTAAGTTAGTTTCAAAAGTTAATCAATTCTTATGATTTGATTAACTGGGAAATAATCAATCCTTTGAGAACCTAACTGATCCTTTATTTTGATATAAATTCACTACAGTTTAATTCTGTGTTTTATTTGGGGGATTTTAAGACAATGTTATTAAAACATAAATTTTAATTGGAACTCAATTCACCCCACTATTTAGTGTCCACTCCGACCAACATTTGGTATCAAAGGAGTTGTTTAAAATATTTTGTACTCTATTTTTTCATCTGTGATTTTAGTTGTATTATAAAGTTCATAAAATTTCTGTTATTTATAAATTTTTATCTCTTTAAAATCATTGCTTTATTTAAGTTATCATGGATAATAGACTTGAAGGTTTTGCTACCAATAGACCACCATTTTTTAATGGCACTGACTATGCTCAGTGGAAAATCAATATGAAAATTCATCTACAGAGCATGGGTTTTGATATTTGGAACTCTATAGAATCAGAATATAAAATTCCTACCTCTGTTAGAACTACTTGGAATGAAGTTACTAAGGCTTCCTACAATAATAACTGCAAAGCCATGAATGCCTTGTACTATGCTTTGGGAGATGAGGAATTTAATAGATTATCTTCTTGTAAAACTTCTTATGAAATTTGGGATACCTTAGCTATTTCTCATGAAGTAACAACTAATGTTAAGGAAATGAGACTGAATACATATACTATTAAGTATTATAATTTTAAGATGAAGCATGATGAACCCATTTCTGACATGTATCTCATGTTTAATGAACTTTACAACACAATGACTTCTCTGGGAAAGGATTTTCCAACAAAGGAACAAATTATGAGAATTCTGAGGTGTCTACATGAATGATGGATAGGAACTTCTGTCTCAATTAGAGAGTCCCGTGATATTGGTGAACTGTCAGTCAAGGAATTAATTAGAAAGCTGATTATGTATGAAGAAGAACTCAATGTGAACAATGAAGAAGAAGATGAACCAAGAAGGAAGTCGGTTGCGTTCAAGACTTCAACTTCAAAGAACAAGGATAAGGAGAAGCTTCAAGCTATAAATGAAAGTTCATGCTGTGAAGACAGTGAAAGGGATTCTGATAGTGATGCTGAGATGGCTCACATTTCCAGATGGTTTAAAAAGTTCTATAGGAAGAAGAAGTTTTTCAGAAAATCAAATTAAAAAAGTAAGTATGATAACAAGGGACATTGGAAAAAGGATTGGAAGAAATTTGACAAATCAGATGAAGTTTTCTGCTATGAGTGCAAAAGAAAAGGACATATAAAAGTGGACTGTCCAAAGCTGAAGTACAAGAAGAAATACGATTACAAGGACAATAAGTTTAAGAAAGACATGAAGGCTACTTGGAGTGCTTCTAAGGATATCTCCACTGAATGTTAATTTTCTGAAACTGAACACAGAAATAAGGAAAACATGTGTTTCATGACAAAAATATCTGAGGTAACATATGAAACTCCTGCTTCAAATTCATATTATTCTGGAGATGATTATGACTCAGAAAACATGTAAAAATCTAAACTGTTTGAATATTCTTGATATGTAAGAAGAAACTTGTAATGACCTAGAAGACAAAAAAAGGATTAATGAAAAGGTTTGCTTTAACTGTTAAGCATAAATTTGATCTTGATATTGAAATAGAAAAGAATGCTCAGTTTCTTAAAGAAAATACTGAACTGAAATTATCTAATGAGCAACTCAAGAAAGACTTAGTTAAATTTACAAATGGTAAATATACTCTTACTCAGATTCTATGTGAGAAAATATCACCTAGATACACTACTGGTATAGGATACCAACCAGGACAGAGGAAATTTACCAAAACTAAATTCATTCCTAAATCTGGACAGAATGTAGCTAGTTCTGAAACTTCATATGCTTCAACTAGTTATATTTATTGTTATGGATCTAATAAGGTTTATATTTCAAAATCTTTAAACTCTAAAAATATTGTGAGCCCTATTAGACAAATTTGGGTACCTAAAGTTTTGTTGGATAACCTATCCGGACCCAAGAAAATATGGGTACCAAAATCATTTCGTGTCTAAATCTGTTTTGTAGGGAACCTTCTTAAAGTGCTCTTGTAGAAAGACATGGTACTTGGACAGTGGATGTTCGAGACATATGTCAGGAGACTTCTCATGCTTTAAAATCATAGTCAGAGTTGATAGAGGTTTTGTCACTTTTGGTGATAACTCAAAAGGAAAAATCATCGACTTAGGCCAGATTGGTAACACTGACTCAGTATTAATTTCTAAGGTTTTATTTGTTGATGGACTTAAATAGAATTTGTTAAGTATTTCTCAGTTATGTGATGATGTATTTCATGTTAAATTTGAAAATGATTCTTGCAATGTTTTTAATAATAAAAATGTTTTAGTATTTTCTGCTTTAAGAAATGAAAATGTTTATGCTGTTGATTTAAATTCATTAGCTAAGCAAAATATTACTTGTTTAAATGATTTTCATGAAGAGTCTTGGCTTTGGCACATAATATTAGGAAACTGCAATGTACATTCACTTAGAAAACATGGTAGGAAGAACTTAGTTAGAGACCTACCCAAACTTGAATTTCCAGCGGACAAAGTTTGTAATCCCTGTCAAAAGGGAAAGCAACACAAAGTTTCTTTTAAATCAATGAAAGATGTTTCAACTTATAAACCTCTTGAGTAGGTTCACATAGATTTATTTGGACCTTCTAGATTTTCTAGTTAAAATGGGAAGCATTATGTATATGATCTTATAGATGAATTTTCTAGATATACTTGGGTATATTTTCTAGCTCACAAAAGTGAAGCATGTTCTCACTTTGTTAAATATTCCAAGTCTGTAGAAAACCTTAGTGGACTTAAAATTAAAACCCTGAGAAATGATCATGGCCATGAGTTTGAAAATCATGAGTTTGAATCCTACTGCTCACATAGTGGCTACAGTCACAGTTTCTCTGCCCCTAGGACACCACAACAGAATGGTGTAGTAGAAGGAGGAATAGAACCCTACAAGAAATTCCTAGGACTATGCTTAATGAGTATGACCTACCTGTTTATTTTTGGGCTGAAGTTGTAAATACTTCTTTATATGTTATCAGTAGAGTCTTGATCAGCCCTGTTCTTAAGAGGACCTCTTATGAGTTGTGGAACCATTGGAAACCTATGGTTATCTACTTCAGAGTTTTTGGCTTCAAAGTCTTTATTCTTAATACTAAAGAAAATCTTGACAAATTTGCATCCAAGAGTGATGGATTAATTTTCCTAGGTTACTCTACTTCTTGTAAAGCTTATAGAGTTTTCAATAAAAGAACCAAATGTGTGGAAGAATCTGTTCACATCAAATTTGATGAAACTAATCCACATGAACCTAAGACCTCTCTTTAAAATCTTTATGATGATCTATCTTCTTTGACCCTTAATGATAAATGCAGTAGACCTGTAATTAAAACATCCAGTTCTGGAAATTTTCTAGAACCTGCTTCTGTTGAACCTCAACCGGTAGATGAATCTGAAATCTCTAGTCCTACCTTTTCTAGACCAAATATAATTCTAAATAACCATACTTTAGATGCTATCGTAGGTAATTTAGATAGAGGAACACAGACTAGAGCTTCTCTAAGAAATCAGGTTGAACATCAGGCTTTTCATTCACAGTTAGAACCTAAAAATATCAATGATGCTATAAATGATGAATTTTTGGTAATGGGTATGCAAGAAGAACTAAATAAATTTGAATGAAACAAAGTCTGGAAATTAGTAGAAAGACCTAAGGACACTTTAACCATAGGCACAAAATGGGTGTTTAGAAAAAAAGTTGATGAATCTGGAAACATCATTAGAAACAAAGCTAGGCTAGTTGGACAAGGATATAATCAAGAAGATGGAATTGACTATGAGGAAACCTTTGCACCTGTAGCTAGATTACAGGCTATTAGGATCGTACTTGCCTATGCATCACATCTGAATTTCAAGCTATATCAAATTGATGTGAAAAGTTCTTTTCTAAATGGTTTTATTGTTGAAGATGTTTTTGTAGAACAACCACCTGGTTTTTCAAATCCCCATTTTCAAAATCATGTGTTTAAACTTTCTATAGCTTTATATGGTTTAAAACAAGCTCCAAGAGCTTGGTATGAAAGACTTTCAAACATTCTTATTTCAAAAGGATTTACAAAAGGAATAGATGATCCCACTCTTTTCATAAAAATTATTTCAAAAGATGTTTTAATAGTACAAATCTATGTTGATCTTCTAAAAATTCTTTATGTAATGATTTTCAAAGGTTATGCAAAATGAGTTTGAAATGAGCTTAATGGGAGAGCTTAAGTATTTTCTTGGATTTCAAATCTTTCAATATAAAGATGGTATTATTCTAAATCAAAGTAAATATACTAAGGATTTATTAAAACGTTTTGGTTTGAATAGTATTAAGGGAAGTGATACACCTTTGAGTACCACCTGTAAATTGGATATTGCTGAAACTGGTAAACCAGTTGATCAAACTAAATATAGAGGTATGATTGGGAGTTTACTTTATCTTACTGATAGTCGACTTGATATTGTGTTTAGTGTATGTATGTGTGCAAGATTTCAAGCTAACCCTAAAGAGTCACACTTACTTTCTGTTAAATGGATTTTCAAATATCTTAAATGTACTGCTAATTTGGGATTGTTTTACCAAAAAGAATAATCATTTGATTTAATAAGTTATTTGGATGCTGACTTTGCTGGATGCAAGTTAGATATAAAGAGCACATCTGGAACATGTCATTTACTTGGAAAGTCCCTAGTATCATGGTGTAGTAAGAAAGAGAACTTAGTTGCATTGTCTACTGCTGAAGTAGAGTATATAGCTTCTGGTAGTTGCTGTGCATAGATTCTGTAGATGAAACACACTTTATTGGACTATGGATTTGATTTTAAACATGTTTCAATTAACTGTGACAACACTAGTGAGATCAACATCTCTAAGAATCCTATGTCTTACTCTAGAACTAAACACAGTGATGTTAGAAACTACTTTTTAAGAGATCATTATCAAAGAGGTGATATAAAACTTGAATTTATAGGCACTGAACTTCAATTAGCTGATATTTTCACTAATCCTTTAAGTTCAGAAAGATTATGTTTCATTAGACATGAATTAGGAATGATAACTTACCCTTGAGGCCGTTAGAAAACTCACCGTTAGAAACCTCACCATTAGAAACCTCACCGTTAGAGAATCCTCACCATTAGAGAATCATCACCATTATAAATCTCATCATTAGAGAATCCTCACCGTTAGAGAATCCTCACCGTTAGAAGATCACACAGTTAGGAGACTTTACCGGTACATCTCGTGCTGTTTTAAACATCTTTAAAGCCGAGACATCGACCTTTTTTATATACTTTATTTTATTTGTGAATCCTAAATGATGTTAAACCAAGTCTAGAGTTCACTCAATCTCCCCACGAACTCGTCTGTTTGAATCCCTCCAACCTAACCCTCTCAAGCCGCAAAACCCTAAACCTCGAATCTATAATGGCCCACGTCAAGAGACCCCAAGTTATAGATGGGAGTGATGAGCTGCAAGAGAAAAGACAAAAAGTAACAAATTCTAGTACTAGTAGAAGTTGAAGTGGATGTATAGCTCAATGAAATCCTCTAAACCCGCATTTGCCGAAGCGATAGATTTTCGTTGAGAAATAAGTGTGTGCAGAATGGCTCATGGAGAGCAAGTCCTTGGTTCTTAAGGTTTTATAAGAACAAGGTCGGACTGAGTGCTTAGAGAACAACAATTGACCTTACTATCCTAAGCTGGTGAAGCAGTTCTATGATTTTCTCCGATTTGAAAAGACTGAGCTGGAAAGCAGAATTATATCTTTGGTAAATGGTCAGGAAGTATCTTTTACTTCAGTGGAATGGGCTAGGAACGTAAGAGATCCACGTGAAAGAGATTATGCATTCTACTCAAAGTCTGTACCTTCGACCAGTGATGTGTTTCAATATGAAGATGCTTTGCTGGAGCTTACAGGAAATGGGACCCCTATAAAGGTTATTGCTGCAGAGATGACAGGAGAAGATAAGCTGTTTTTTAAATTTATTCAGCATGTTGTTAGTCCTAGAAGAGGAGATTTTTCTACTTTGAGATTCCAAGACATATATCTGTTATATTTTCTGAAGCACGGTGTGAGAATAAATCTATTTATATTTATTATGGTTCAAGTGGAAGATATGACTAGACCGATGTCCAAATCAAATGCACTATTTTTCTCAATGCTAATTTCTGTGATGCTAAAAGTGAAAGAGGTAGCTGGACCTCAGGATGAGCTGGTAGTGGTTAAGGAAAACTTCTGTATTACAAGAACTTTCTGTAAATACATGAAAGTCAGTTGGAATCCTTGGAAGAAATCATGGGTGAATGATGATGGAAAAATCATTGACAAGTATACTCCTGTGGATCATCCTTCTAGACCAAAGGATGTGAGGGATCCTAGTCTTGGACCAGATGAGCCAGAACTAGTCTACAGTGATGCTGAAGCTGAGGAGGAAGAGACATCAGTAGAGGAAGGAGGAGACCCAGACATACCCCTTAGTCCTGTGCATCAAGTTATTTCTTATGGAGCAGCTAGCCCTCCAACAGAACTACCAAAGAGAGAAACTGTCTTGAAGGACAATGATACAGAAACTACAGAAGAAGGAGAAGAAGCATGCTAGTATGTTATCAAGTACACCTCTGAGGTGGATGAGGCAACCAAATCTGATCATGATGTTAATAGAGAAAATGAGGCTGATAATGAAGCAGATGATGAGGAAAATGTTGAAAAAGAGCTCAGTTTGATTCCTTTAATAGTCAGTATAGTCAGGACAGTGCCTGATCAGGATGTAGCAGCAACATCACCTGTTGATGAGAGAGTCATTAATGACTCATAACAAATGGCTATTGAATCTACTGCAGTTGTAGAGGAAATTTCAGAATTACATCAAGAAGGACTGTTAGAAGAGACATCTCAGGAGAATGTTCCAAATGAGGAGGAGTAGTTTGGCTCAGTATCAGTGCTATATGACATTGAAGGTTGGACATCAGATCCCATATATATGATTCTTGGACTTTCTTATGGAGATTCGGATGAGGAAGACCAACCCCAACAGGAATCAGTTACCTTACCCACTATGGCTGAAAATGAGGCAACCAAGGAGGACCTTGAGTCCTTAAAAGTTTAATTGTAAGAAGCAATAATGGAATTAGTGGAAGAAATGAAGAAAAGTATGGTTGAAGAGATGAAAAGCGTGGAGCAATCCCTTGAGTTATCCATTGGATATGATGTATCCAGTCCTATGAAAGAAATGATGGATGAACTTAAAGTGTGCCACACTCAGATTGAGAGTTGGACAGGAGCTATAGTTGCATTGAGACAATTGATTGCTTCTCTGACCGCCATTCATAGCTCTCACACTCAAGTAAACTCTGACATTCAATATATCAAAGAAATGGTCAAGCAATTTGTGGATGTTTTTGAGGCCTTTGAGAAGTCAGTCAAATAGCATCTGAACAGTCAGGATGAACTTGTTCAGAAAGTAGTTAGTAGTCTGACTCAATCTTTCAAGGAGACAGTGGCCTTCTCTATGAAACCTCTTCCGTCATCTAGCTCAAGTGTGAACCTTGACCAGATCCACATTATTTTTTTAGAAGAATTGGCTAAGGCCAGTTCCAGTTGTGCATCAGATACTCATATTCTTTCTACCACTAGGGAAGTTAGTAGTTTTGTTCATGATCACATGCGGGCAGCTACTGCTTCTCAAGAGTCAATCAAGAACAAGGTGGATGCTTATTTCGAGAAGGTTTATACCAAGCAACAAATGACCAACCATTTTAAGCTCTTACTAGAAAATATGAAGTTACCTCCAGTGACCCAAGAATTCAGAGAATAGGTTAGTAAGCTCAGGGAGCATCATCCTGCCTTGGACAAATTCATTGAAAATAGAGGTGATTTTGTGTCTGCAATGGAGAGAGGAGGAAGCATTATAATGGATTTCAGGAACCTATTGCTGCCCTTCCTGCATGTGGAAGCTAGACCAGTGATTTTACCTCCTACACTTCCTGCTTATGCCTAAAGGAGTACTCCTCTATTGAATCCAGTTCAAGCCATTATGATCTTGACACCGATGATCACTCAGAGGAGCACGGATTTCAGATCTGGTACGGTTTCTGTAGCTGAACCACCAGTTGTGCCATCACCCATTCCGAAACCCTCTGCTGACCCTGCACCTGAAACCTCTGTTGATCTTAAGGGAAAGACTCCTATTCTAGAGAAGGATTGAGTGTTTCTAGATATTTTTGGTAGGATTCACTTGTTTTTTTGTTTTCATTTTATCAGTGTACCTTTTGTATATTAATGAAATTCCTTTTCATTCTCTACTTTACGGACATTATATTACTTTGTCATTTATTCGCTGTTAATCTTTATCTTTTCTCTTCTACCCTTCGTTTGGTTAATCAAAAAGGGGGAGAAAATGAGAAAATGAGCCAATGAGAGCGAATAAGAAATGAGACCTAAGAGTTACCAAAGGGGGAGAAACAGTCAAAGGGGTAATGAGAAACTGAGACATGAAAAAATAAGACTTAAGAGAGAATCATTCAGTAAAATTGAAAGGGAGAGGAATATTAATGTTTTGTTCTAAACAAGGAAAAAGAACCTTTTCCTCTGAGGCTAATTTCTTTTCCACTCTTTTTTCCCCTCTGATACTATTTCAATTTTCTTGGCATACGTTGTGATTATCAAAAAAGGGGAGATTGTTGAACCCTTTGGGAATCTAGTTGATTTATTATATTTTGATAATCCCAATTATGATTATTTGTATTTTGTTAATCCCTAGTTGATAAATGGTTAAATACATATTTTAGAATCTAGCTATTTATTTTCTTTAAGTATTGCTCTATTGTTCTATGTTTAAATATTAGTCTTTCGGTTACTGGATGTTTGTACACTCTGACTTAACCTATTCTTCCAATAGAATGCTTAAACAGCTTAGAGCTACCATTATTATTATAGCTACTGATATAGCTATCGATACATCAAAGTCACTGATACACAAGTCTATCGCTACATCGAAGTTGACAGCTACTGATACAAAGCTACTGATATGCAAATTCCACCGATAGACTAACCACTACCGATACAAGGACAGAGCTACCACTACTGATGCGATCAAGTCTACATCTACTATTACAAATCTACTGCTACTAATATAAGAAGGTTACCATTACATCAAAGGATACCGATACTCTAAGGTCACCGTTATGCAAATCCTACCTATATAAAGCTACCTATACAAGACCTACCGATACACAAGCCTACCGATATCCAAAGTCACGGTTCCAGAGACAGAACCCAATGCTGCTTTAATTTCTTTATTATTATTTAATCTTACCAATGGTCATATCAGTAATATTTTAATACACTGTTATTAATTTAATGTGTGTTGTTGGTTGGCAGGGAACAAAACCTCATACCTGCAAAATGAAAATCATCTTTTGTCGGAGCTCGTGATTTAAATAAAGGATGGATGTGCTACTACAAAGAGAGATGAATATATGTACATAGAGAGACATAAACGAATACATAGAGATATACACCACAAGGTGTGCTGGAAGAACAACCGAGTGTGAATGCAAAGAGACCACTGAACTTACATAAAGAACTCATTCATCACTACATACCAGTGAAGAGCTGAGAACGAGAACATAACACAAGAACTTCATCGACTACTTTTTCTCGGTCTCTAAACCTAGAAGTCAAGGAAGCAGACGACACTATATTTTCCAGAAAAAAAAATGTCAGAAGAGGACTCAGAACCAATTCTGATCAGTCCAAAGGAGTCCAGAGCTGCACTACAATCACTAGAGCCATTTCTATACTCTACATCTCTGCTCTGTTATTTATCTTTTTACATATTGAGCAGTGTGTGTTATCTGATGTATTTTACACACACACTGTCTCCTGTACTTTAACTAGAGGATCTGTAAATCCTCACCCAAACTCTTTCATCATTTATTTCCCACTAAGATAGTGGTAGAGGTCTTGCGTGACCTGGACAGCTGGTTTGTTATTGTTTCTGTTCCCATGGATAACAGTGGAAGAGGTCTTGGACCTGGACAGTTGTATACTATTGAAATCCCCGATCCGGGGTGTGGATCACTTTTATATAAAGTTTTTAGAGGACTAAGTCTCAGCTTGAGACTGACCCTCTTGGTTATACATGCTGTGCTTATTTTTTTTCTATGTAATTTTTATTCCGCTGCCAACCACTTTAAAACCAAAACTTTTTTAAAGTCACTATGATAATTAAACTCGCAAGTGTTTATATTAGTTGTAAATCAGTAAGTTAGTTTCAAAAGTTAATCAATTCTTCTGATTTGATTAACTGGGAAATAATCAATCCTTTGAGAACATAACCGAACCTTTATTTTGATATAAATTCACTACAGTTTAATTCTGTGTTTTATTTGGGGGATTTTAAGAAATAGTTATTAAAACAGAAATTTTAATTGGAACTCAATTCACCCCCCTCTTGAGTGTCCACTCCGACCAACACTAACCATTTGTCTCCCCTTTCATTATTTGAATATTAGAAGTTTATATTTACATCTTTTCAACCTCATTTTGTTTTTGTGGAACCGAAGCACACATGGGGTTATCCCACCATGCGTCTACATACGTTGAGTAGGAATTTCATTATCATCATGACATTCCCACAATGCCTTTCCATACCCATGTTTTGTGCTTCCATTTGATAGAGAAATCATAAAACATATCTTTTTTCCCACACTGATCATGAATCAAGTTTTCTTGGTAGTCATTGAAGGGATTTTACCCGTATAGTGGAGCTACACACCCAACACACAATCCAGAATATTTGTTGTTGGTATGATCCTTCTTTTCACCCAAACATGTTAGGTTTTTCATCATTCCATGTTATATATATCTGGTTGAGAATTATACCTAGTGGTCAGAATTTTATGACTAAAAAATAAGAGTCATACAAAGTCTTCTCTACATGATTTTCAATTTCATTGCATTGGTGGTCAATTTTGCAGGACCATAAATGGATTGTATCCACATCTTAGGCACAAGATGTTGACCTATACACAAAAGTCCAAGAGTTTAATTATTAAACATGGTGTGGGTTATCTTTGAAGTTGGGTCACGTGGAGCAGGACTACTTAGACCTAATTTAACATCAGGTTTTTCTTATAACTCCACACATATCACTCTATTTTTATACCTCTATCCCTGACATTCAATGGATAGTGAATTTAAAATATACCCAGTTTCTCTTAGGAATGTTTAATGTGTCATTGGTCCTCATAGTCCATTCAAATTAGGTTTTATTAGCCATACATACTACACTTAAATATTAGATATTACATTCCATTATGGTCAAAACCATGTAAACTTAAACTATGAGAAAACGGTATAAATTCTATGACTATAAAATATGAACTATAATTTCCAAGACATAATAACCTTAAACTATACAGAAAAATCATGATGTTCGTGACTATGATTACATCACTAAAAACATCAAACATCAACCTTGCACTGTTCATGAACTGTGTTAGCTTGATTACCATTCTTATGGGATTCATATGAATACCTAGATCTTTCATCTTTGGGGATAGTTGTAAATTCAATAGTCTAGCCTTTACACATATGTTTCTCTCTATGGTTTGTGTTGTGACATGGGACTTTATGGTCCTCATTCATGATGGGTTATGTTTGTCACATGATGCACTCGCCATGGGAACAATCCTCTCACCCACAATCCATGTCGTGTGATGGTAAATGATGTTACATTGATTTTCATATCCATGTGACGATAAAATGTGTAGAAACAAATATCATTTCCATGGTATGAAAAAACATTCCAATAGTCATATCACACGACCAAAACTATGATTTCATCATCATTTACACATGACAAAAAATTACACAAAATTATGGAATTCACACCTGAGAGGACATCACCATTCACACTGGTCATCCAGAATGCCACCGTCCATGAACTTTATATGGAACAATTCTTGATCACATAGTTTATGTAGGAATTCTATGGTTTTCCATCATCTTTCATCCACTAAAAAGATAACATGAAAAAAATAATTCTATATTTGTATGGTTTAGAGATGTATTTGGATATTTCCCCTCATGAACTATTTGTGGTTATATTTCTATCCTCATTTAAAACATTGTGAAATACCTATCATCAATATCAAGTCTAGAAATAAAATTATTACCCTTTCAAATTGGTGAATCATTATCCCTACCACACGATGTTAAAATACATTGAACTCTTGTTCAATGGGTGGCAGGATTCCCATCCAGAGTTGATATGTAAAGTCTCTCAAGCACCTTATCATTGGGTGTATCTCAATGGATATCAAATCAATGGACCCCTAGCCTCACCATTTTCCATGAAATATTGATTTAAAATGTTTAAAATATTCCTAAGGAAAAAACATGAGGTGTGTGTGGGTATACATGGTCCACATTCAAGTTATTTCTTTTGGAAACACATTATGAATAGTAATCTTGGGGCACATCCATTATAGACCAAACACAGTGACCATTAACTAAGAGATAATATCCTCAATACATGACATTAAAATATGATCCTACAATGAGAATGTTTAGAATTCCCCATGAAAATTATAGGATCCTCCATCATTGTTTCAATAGAGGATTTCCCCCATTAGTGTTCGTTTCACAACAAGATCTATTTAAATAACTACATATGTATTAATTTTTATCATTGTGGTATATGTATCTATGAACATTTTTTATTCATATCCAAAAATATTTTCATTGTCCTTTTTAGGGAATTTTTACTTAGTTATGGTTATTACATTTGGACATTAAACTTTATTTCATTCACGAAAGGGTGGGTATACAACACAAAAGATGCCTTGGCATCATTCAAGACATCACATTTTACCTTTTATGTGTTGTATGAATAACCTAGTTCTAGAAATTCTCTAATTTATTGAGAAAAAATACATTAAACATCTTTCCATGGAATAAGTAATATAACCATAAACTATTTTCACACATAGGACACAATCCCCCTCCCTGATATGTTCATTCCACACATTGAGCCCTCCTCAATTTGGGGATTCAAAAATCCTTCAAATATAAAAGGACCCCTTAGTATTGATGGTCTCAATCCTTGTTTTCATGACCATCCATTGTGGGCCAATTTCCTATTGTATATTTGGTAGCATGTGATGAATCATGTTTCTCAAACACTGTAAAATTTTTATTTCACATTTTCATTCCTTATTCTCAGCTAGTATGTGTACAATCCCTTCGAATTGAACATGTTTAATGGTTGATTATTTATTACCAGTCCACCATTAATCCAATCCGTGGGAATTTGAGTTCTATTAATGTGTTAGTGTATTTGTCCATGTGATATATAAACTCCTTGGTACAAACTCTATGATCTTATAATAAGTTCCCCTATAGGTAATGTGTTTTGTGTTGGATTTTCAATCTATCAAGAAATAGATAACTGTTTTGGGAAGCTATTTTCCCATCTATTAGAATATATTTGTGTGTTATGCATGACTCTTTGGAATAATTCATGTATGGTTTCTTCCCTCCACACCACACAGATAAATCGAGACATTTGAATGTCTTTGTAACATGACATTAAGCTATTTTTAAGGGTTTATGATATATTACCCTAAACATTGTGTGACATCCAAATCACATGATGTTAAATTGTGGGAAACATCATAATAAACTGATTTTTAACTATACCAAGCATCATCCTTGACATATGAAATTATGACATGTGTTCATTTTCCTTACTTGCATGACTTAAAAAATTAATCTCAGGATTATCTTGTGAGGCCTCCCCCTCTATGTTGGTCACCTAATATGTTTCTTCCATCTTTAGGTGTCTCTCGACATTCGAGATGACATGCCCCTAAAATATATGTTTAATCATTATTCTAGCCGTAATGCCCCCCCAATTGTGTTCTATGAAAATATGGCATAATCCTGAGAGTCTAAAATCTATTCAAACATTCCAACACTCCACATACATGGTTTCCATGTCTTTATATACAGATCCTCACCCTCTTCCATTTTTGAAGGTTCCCCTAACATCATGGTGTTTGGTGAAGGATCACCTATAGTAATGGGCTAATTCCCCTACTGTCTTTTGGAGACATTTCAAGATACGTCTTGTGTTTCAAAAATGGCCAGAGGTAAAACATTTTTTATCATACTAATTATAGGATAAAAAGTACGGATGATATGTATTGAACATGGTCAACAATTGTCCTATATTTTGATGAAACTTCCATTTTATTTTAGATTTATAGGTATTGGGATTCAGACATCCCATTACCCTTTAATCGGGCATATTCCATCACCCTAGGTGTTAACTATTTCATCCACTAGAGAACATTATTAAATGGATTTTGGATTATAAGGGATCTGTATTCTAGTTCTATATCCTCTTTCATCCTGAATTATATTTTTAGTCAGTCAAAAACATAATACCGTGAGTGTTGGATGTTTATTTAACACTCACATAAAAATGTAAACAATTATGTTGTCTTCCATTATTTCTTACCCTAGTCACAACCCATGTTATCTTAGTGATTATTCATTAGTGGTCCTATAGATATAATTGTGATGTAATAATAAATTTCAAATAAATTATTTCCAAACATGTAATTAGAGGCTATAAACAAGAATGTTGGTTTCATCTGTTATGAAAAAACAACCCCTATGGATCTAACCCTCAAATAGAGTGCTTCATCACTTCCACCATTACGTGTGTGGCCTAAATAGACTACTACCACGTCCAGAACCCCCATTCATCTTCAGTGGCCACTAATAGAATCTTCTTTTCCGGGATTTGCACCTAGTAATTTTCATTTCACAAATCATCCAATGGATGGTTCACCAATTTTATCGTCACTTGGGACTCATTATATGGACCACCAATCATAGGATAAGGTCATATTAATTATTGAAGAAGGAGGAACACACATTCACCTATTCATATAGGTGTTGGATCTATCATTCTTCCTGTTAAAGAGTCTAGATTTTATCCCACTTCTCCTTGCACCATGAATCATCCATGTGTAGATTGTTTTCCTTCATCTTCTCAATAACATAGTCAGAAGTTATTTCAGGCATATTGTGATCTCCATCCCTTTAGACACATAGGAATCACATCCAATGTAAAGGTGACCCCATCTAACTCACCAATATTGATTTTGGTGTTTTTTCAAAGGAAAACATGATACACATTCATGCCCAGAACTAAACAATATAATTTTATTCAGTATCCCCAATATCATAGTCCTCTAACTCTTCTAGATATACCTCTTAATACACATGGAATACAGCTATATGTCCATGAATGGGGTCTTACTATATCATCATCTCCTGTGGGATATGCCCTATGGCATGGGGACATCAATCATCACGTGTTTCATCTCACAGAACATAAACTCTTACAGATTCATGCTCTATCATGTTAGTGGAATCATCTAATGATGAAACCACACATTCATCTATTTCCATATAGAACTCTTCTTGGATGATGGGCTCCTTGGGGATAAGAATAGTCATCAGAAGAGACCTTTTGGTTTCTTGATCATCTTCTATTTTTTAGAGCAGTATCCTTTTTAGCACTGCATAAGATTGTTAAAACATTCAACCTAATTATTACGTGATTTTTATGGTTCTATGAATGTATATAATTGTGAGAGATTAGCAACACGAGATCGAGATACTAAGTCACTGTAACAAATTCCACCATTAGAGACCCTCTAGTGGCTGTTACATTAATTATAAACACTATCTCCCCATGGAAAATGAGAATAGCCTACAATTCTAAGGATGTCACCCTAACCCCCTCGGCCCTCTCACCACTAGCCACCATGGGCTCGTCGAGTTCGTCACATGGACTAAACTCAGGTGAAAGTCTGAGGACACGGCCCACCACATCTATTATAACATGCTCACCCCAATTAGTAGGGGCTCATTGATCAACGCCGACGTGTAAATATATATGAAAAGATTCAGTTATTTTGTCTTTGTTTTGAAAGGGATAAAGGGCCATGGAGATGTTTTTTAACGCTTAAAAATAGATAATTGGTGATCCCCTCATAAGATCCTCTAGAATCAATGATATGTTAAAGAATCCCTTTTTGAATGATTTTCACCTAGGATTATCCACCACCAGGCTCTTCACCCTCAGCATCCTCCATATCCTCCTCCAATTCATCTTCTTTTTCTTATATACTCTTTTCATATTATTATCCTTCATATCTTTCTTCTATTTCTTCATCATTGTCATCCTCTCGCAACATTTCTTCTAGATCATGTTTTTTATCTAGAATCACATTAAAAAGGACATGTGTTTCTTCATATGTCTCCAATTTTCAACCATATATGTCTATAGTCATATTATATTCATACCTTTGATTTAATTTCACACTATCTATAACCCAATTAACGAGTTTTCTTGGTAGTGTGATCTTGTCCCGAATCAGTTTCTGCCATAGGCCTTCGAGATATATTGATTGTTTTAATTTTCTCTAGAATAACTGATTCAAAGGTAAGATGAAATATATAGTAGGATAAAGGACACATATCAGTTATAGAAACCACATAATAACATACATGGATAATATTTCATTTTATAATATTACATTTTACTGTAAAAAATTACATTCCCAATGAAAAAAAAATTTCAGTGACTTTGGGAAGTTGGAAAAAAATATTACATCTGGTTGAAAGAATTTTAACATCACTCGGAGGGATTTCAACCATTAGTAGTCATACAAAAAAACATTTATTAATAACCCATTAAAGGAATTAAAAGAATAGAAAGAGCTAAAATGTAACATCCCCAAATGATAAATTGTTAACTGACTAAATGATATGACTCATGTCAACAAGGTGCACCTTCCTTTTCAAGAGCATGTCTGATTAGAACCCTACAGTTAAGCGTGCATGTCCTGGAGTAGTGATCAGGATGGGTGACCTCCTGGGAAGTTTGTCAGGGTGTGTGTTTGTGATGAAAAAACACACTGGAAAGGACAAGGGTTGGCATGTGGGGACTGTCATTAGTCAGATGACCTGTTCAGGCATGTGGGTGGTCCCTAGGGTGGGCCCCACGTGTCTTCGGGGAAACTGGTGGTACCTGGTGGGCCAGGACCCGACGACCATGTTATGGCGGGGTTGTTGTGCTGTCACTAGGGCCTGGTTGTCACATTTGGTATCAGAGCAGGAATCCAGCCTTATGTGTGGTGCACTACCTGGGTTGATATGTAGGGACCACAACGGGGGTGTTGTGCTCTTAAGGGGGGTGATTGTAACATCCCCAAATGATAAAGGGTTAAATGACTAAATGATATGACTCATGTCAACAAGGTACACCTTCCTTTTCAGGAGCCTGTCTGATTAGAACTCTACATTTAAGCATGCTTGGCCTGGAGTGGTGATCAGAATGGGTGACCTCATGGGATGTTTTTCATGGTGCGTGTAAGTGAGAGTGAGGAAAAAACACACTGGAAAGTACAAGTGTTGAAATGTGTGGAATTTCATTTGTCTAATGACCCGTTCAGGCTTGTGGGTGGACCATGGGGTGGGCCCCACGTGTCTGCAGGGCAAATGGTGGTACCTGGTGGGCCAGGAACCGATGACCATGTTAAGGCAGGGTGGTTGTGCTGTCACTAGGGCCCCATTGTCATATAAAATGATCTTTAAGGGTATATATAAGTGATATGTAAGAATTATTACGAGCATAAGGGAATAAGAACATGATCATGAAAATAGAAGATCATAACCAGTATATCAAAGATCATATACATGATATATGGAATAAAGCATGGATGTTCATAATACATGAATCAATACGAAATAAAGAACATAATCCAAGAAAGAATAACATATAATAAAAAAATAGGATTTATTTGTACACATAAGTATATATTATGACTTCAATAGTATCTAAGGAATTGATTCCAGTAATATCATTGTATTCCATGTTCACTCCCCATAATGTCTTGGTTTTCATGGTTTACTCCCCTAGGGATTAGAGTAGTGAAGGTTTACTTCCAAGACCAACGTTTTCTATCTCATGATATAGAAATAATATCCCAATTCATTAGAGGGAGATTTAGGTCCCACTCTTCTCCATGGGAAATCATATATACATTTCCCATAAGATCATTAATAATCATATCATTCCCCATGAAATGAAAATGGTTTATAAACATGTAACCATATCATACGCTACAAAAAAATATACAGGCTTCATAATCATTTTGTCGAATCCATAAATTGTGAATGTGAGAATGATTTCAAAAACATATAACCCCTGAAAAAGAATAAAATATCATTATTTAAAAAAATTTAAAGTGAAATTAATAAAATAACATAAAACCCATGAATGGGAATCATATTTCACAAATAACATGATGTTAATCATAACCCACTCATTAAAAGGATATGAATGGAATCCTTAGATCATTTCCTAGAAGGGCATGAGTAACATCAATTGATATCATCTTAAAAGGAAAATAAATTTGAAATACGTAAAAAATAATTCTTGATGAATGTATCAATTCTTCCCTGAAAATTAATCTTTAATAAATAATCCATTTTATAATCATTTTAATATAAAATAAATTTAAAAAATATAATGAAGACATGAAAGTATTTGAAAATATTTTTCCATGAAAACATATAATATAATATTGAATAAAATTTACAAAAATATTCTTAAAAAATACCTTAATAACATATAATGAGTGTTTGAATATATTTTGAAAATATTTTCATTTAAAATACATTTAAATCATATAAATAGTTCATGGAATTCTTTTTAATGCATTTTCCTTGAAAATTTACAAATGATGTTTCAAAAAATTATGAAATATTTTTCAATGAAAACATATAAAAGGTGTTTGAAAACATTTTGAAAACCTTTTTACTTGATAATATCAATAAAAAAATTCAAAACAATTTCTTTTAGGGATGAAAAATATGCTTCAAATGATTGACAAAAGATAAATATGTACATGTCTTGCATGTTTAAAAGAACATTCCTCTTTCATAGTAAAAATGATATGAAATTACATCGTATGGAAACTGACATGAATTTTCCATGAAAACAATTATTCAATGAAAACAAGTGTAAAGATTACATTATATAATCATGGGAGATTAGTAGAATATTCTTTTAAACCCATAAAAAACATGGTTTTTTAGGATTGTATATTCACAACCAAAGAGTGGGTAATGTTGGGCTTTCATATAATATATTATTAACTATATTAGATTATAAATACTAAAAAAATGTAACCGAAACATGAATATATTAGAAATAACTAGATGATAAGAATATTATGGAATTTATTCAGAGGTGGAACATAAGAATTAATAAATGGAAGCATAAATATAAACAATATCGAAAAGCAATGCACTTGTATCAATAAACTCTTATAACATGGTAACATGGTAGCGTACACTTCATGTAAGTAAAGATAATTAAATAAAGGATAAAATATCATTAAAAGATATATATTAATGACATAAAATGTAAAAAGTGTGTTTACACACATTAAAAAATGTATCGGTTCATTACAAGATATGAGTATCATGGAATATAAATTGAGACAAAGCATTTTTACAAATTTTTTAACTTTCGAGACATTAACCCTATGAATGAAATTTCACAAAATAGATATATTAATACACATAAATTTAGGTATATTATATAAATAATAAAATAATGGGTAGTACTTACACCACAGAAAATGATATAGTGGAGAACACAACATGTATCTCATAGGAATAAAATGTGACATGAAATCCTCATACCTTGTGTCTTGACATTCATCACAAATGTTCAAATAACATGTATAATAAATATGTGTCTATATTGGTTATATCATTGGTATTTTTAAATTATTTCATGATTTTCAGAATTTAAACCATTATATTAATATAATTTATTTTAATTATATTTTAATTATAATAAATCATATAATATATATGTATGAAACAGAATAAACTGTTCATGGAGACGGTATGCCAAATGTATGCATGATGTTTATTTCTATTTAAAAGATTAATTGACATAATTATAGTAAAATACATATATGTATATATATTTTTATATATATCATTATTATAGATGATTTAATTTTTTATACACGTCTCATATATTTACATAATTCATCCTTAATACAAACTACATGGTGTATAAACCAATCATATCGCTTTGAGTGGAGGTAGTGCATACTTCTCAAATGAAATTATCATATTATCAGAAAATTGAAATTAAAATGATATGTGTCATAATATCGACTAATTAATCTCAAAGAAAATAATAATAATATTTTCCATATATAAAAATATTTTCTCTCAAAATAGCCACTATGGTAGGTGGAAAAAGAAAAATGAACGATAATAATTTCATGATGCAATAGTTCTACTGAGATTGAAGCAATATATTCATTATCCATTATATGAAGGTGTGCATAAATTTAAGTATAACCATTTATATAAAAAACACTAGTATATTTTTTATACTTTTGTTGTTATATAATTATTGAATAAATGGATTTGGATGGTGTGGAGAAGGAAATAAAATAATGGACTTGAGGGAAGATGTTATATCTTAATAAAGTGAAACATTTTTATTTTTGAAAAATGGATAACTTGGATTTCCTTCTACTATAGAGAATTCTTCTAGGAGGAATGAAAGATTTTTGAAAACTATATTGGGTAGGCATTTTATAAATATATTTGTTTTGATATGTTTTATGAATAGGGAGAGGTGGAGGCCTATATAAGGAACGAAAATGAAACAATTGGAAATTGTGAAAACATGTTCTTTGTACATATATACTAATATAAAAAATCATAACAAACCAGACCAATTAAATAATGGATGTTTTTTTGATCTATGGATTTCCAATGGTTATTTTATTTTTTTTGTCATTTCGGCCCTTAATATTTATGGTTTCCCCTAATTAATCTTAATTTGGAATTAATAGATATAATTAATTTTATTAACATTTTCTAATCATTTAGGACAATAAATAAATAGAACTTATCTAAATATAAAAAGTATACTGATAAAAATGATTTATGTCATCTTTGTATAAATTCAATTCACAAAACGTACAAAATTATGATAAATTCTAATCCCATAGACGAGATGACATGATGCTATTTTAAGGTAGAAAATTGATCAGAATTAGGATAATATTTTATATTCAATATCAAATTGGAAATGATTATATTGTATTAAATTTTATTAATAAATTTTATATTTATCTAATGTGACCATTTAAAAATTTATAATAATATAAATACATATGAATTAATTAAACAAATTTTGAAATTTTTATGTAAAAATATGCTTTTTTGTTTATTCTTTTAAAAATAATGTTGGAAAGAATAATCCAAAACAATTACCCAACAATAATATAAATGTCCTAAATTCCGAAATTTTGTTTATTTTTTCACATCATGTTTTCTAAATGTTTCTAATATTAATTTTTTTTCCAGATGGACATGAAAAGTAATTCATTTTGGAAAATATAAAATTTTTTTAAATTAGAAATACCTTTCTAAAAATAATATTTATGAATATCAATATGTTTAATTTATATAAAAAAATTAAAATTATTTTGGACATATTTTTAACTATTCATAGTAGTATGTTCTAATTTCAATGTTATAACTACCTCATTTAAAAAATTATAACCATAAAATTATGTTTTGCAGAAACTCGTTAATTTGTGTAACATATTCCAAGATGATGTTCTATGTGAAATTAATGTTTGATATGGGTCATTGAATGAAATAAATGTAAATTTTATTCTATAGGGTAAAATATGTTTGTATCAACACTAATAATACATTTTATATTCAATCATTTGTCATATTCATTAATAATTCTTTGGTAAACTACTAATTAATATTATATTATATAAATCATATATTTTCATTAATTAGTTAATACAATTCATAAGCTATATTTTCAAATAAATGTAATATCATATTATATTAAATAATAATATTTTATTATTGTATTATTGTTCAGTAAACCATAGTGTTTTGGGTTATGCTAGTTATCTAGGAAAGTGATTATTGTGTATAACTCTAGTTAGCCTTAATGTTCTATATATAACAGTGAAGGTTTATGTTGCTTGTTGTAGAGAATTATGTTGGCATTTTGTATAACACAATCAAAACATAGTTCTTTAAGATAAAATGAACTATTTTAAGATTTTAGTGAAGTACAAAATATCAAAAAATATACATTATTTCATAAAAATCACAAAACTTGCGGTTGTTAAATTCTACCTCCCTTAAATTGAATTTAGCCCTCCAAATTCATTTGGGTTGTCAATGTTTTATTACTTTAATGTTTCATTCATAGAAAACCAAATCCTAGAAAATGAATTCTCACTCTGTTGACCTCACCTGTTTTGATAATCTCAATCATGTATTCATATGTGTTGAAAATCCCAATTATGTTTTCATTCTCTATGATATTCTTAAGTATCATTGATCTATACTTTAATTCATTCAAATCTGTGATCAAACCAATAATAATTTTTTAAAATAGTCTTTGGAATATGTTAATCTTCATTTATCCATGTTCATACAAATTATAAATTGATTCTAACACAATCGGATGTGTTCTGCATAAAACAGATAAGTAATCTGCCTATAGCTACTGATAAAGAGCTACCGGTACCCAGTCTACCGATAGACTTAGTCTACCGACAGACAGAGTCACCGATATACTTAACACAAAGCTACCGATATACTTAACACAGAGCTACCGATGTACTTATAAATGTAAGCTACTGACTTACAGACAGCTACTGATACAAACATAGAGCTACCGGTGTAAGTATAAATAGCTACCGATAGAATAAGAGTCATCGATGGACGAAGCTACTGACAGACTCACAGCTACCGATACCGATGAATGAAGCTACCGACGCATGAAGCTACCGACGCATGAAGCTACTGACGCATGAAGCTACCGACGCATGAATATACCGACGCATGAAGCTACCGACGCATGGAGCTACCGACGCATGGAGCTACCGATAAACAAAGTCACTGATACAACCGACGCATAGAGCCACCGATAGAGTCAAAGCAACTAATGACATTGAGCTACCGATGTCCAAGCTACTGATGCTGATTACCTACTGATCATTCGACTCACTGTTTGAATTTCTTTATTTCCTATCTTTATTTAATCTATCCAACGGTCATATCATGTACATTTTAATTATTTGTCAAATATCTGATAAAGGTTGTCGGATGTCAGGAACCCGTACCTCGTACCTGCAGAAAGGAAATCTTTTTTGTCCCCTGTTGGGAGATAAATACGAGAAGACTACGCTGCCCAACAAAAGGAAGAGTGTGGTGGATGGAATATACCAGAAACACAAGAACGAGAAGAACACAGAGAAGCTCATAGACAATCAAGCATACTCGAGAAGTGTTCTGTGCATATAAGAAGAACACTGAAGAACATCAACCACGACATTTTTCACTATCTGTGAACCTGGAGCATACGACACTCTGTTTCTCAAACAGAAACAAGAAGAGGACTCAGACTCACTTATGATCGAATCCAAAGGAGTCCAGAGCTACACTGAAATCACCAGAACCATCTCTAAACTCTACATCTCTTGTTCTGTGATTTATTATTATACTTTTCGAGCAGTGTGTGTTATCTGCTGTATCTAACACATACACTGTCTCCTGTACTTAAACTGGCGGATTTGTAAATCCTTACCAAACTCTTTCATTCTTTCTTTCCCACGAATAACAGTGGTAGAGGTCGTGTGTGACCTGGACAGCTGGTTGTTGTTGTACTGTTTCCCACGAAGAACAGTGGTAGAGGTCTTGGACCTAGACAGTTGTAAACTGTTGAACCCCGATCCAGGGTGTGGATCATTTTTTATATAAACTTTTGAGAGGACTAAGTCTCGGCTTGAGACTGAACCTCTTGGTTACATTTGTTGTTCCATCTCTTTCAAAGTTTTATTCTGCTGCTAATCACATTAAAACCAATACTGTTTTTAAAGTTACTTTGATAATTAAATTAGCAAGTGTTTATGTTAAGTGTAGATTAGTAAGTTAGTTTCAAAAGATAATCACACACTCCTATGTTGATTAACTGGGAATTAATCAATCCCTTTAGAATCTAACAGAACCTCTTCTTTAATATAAATTCACTACAGTTTAATTTATTATTTTATTTGGGGGTCTTTAAGACAGTGTTTTTAATTACAGAAATTTTAATTGGTACTCAATTCACCCCCCTCTTGAGTGAACCACTCCGACCAACACACTCTTCCATTAAAAAGGTGATGTTAGAACCATAATGGATACCCAAATTAACATATAACTACGTTTTCACATAATAGGTGATGTGATAGGAGTGATTATTAGACATGGAGTAAGAGTGAAAATATTTATACGATGTGATTGAGGTCATCAATTAAAAAATTGAATGAACAGTAAAAATTTTAGGGCGTTAATGTCCCAAATATCTTATGTTGTAAAAGGCCACAGGTTAAACAAAATTCAATGTATTATGACAAACAATTTTCCTTTTTTGTCATTATATTATCTTTGTGTAATTATTTTATTCATTGAGAATAGAAAAAACAATATTTTTTTGTGATTTTATCTTCTTCTAATTCATAAATAACTTCTATAAATGGATTTACATCAATTAAAAATGATTTTTGAAATAGTAAAACACACTTTTAGTAGATATTAATTACCATAAAATAATTAAGAGTATAAATATTTATCTATAAAAATTTTTTAAAAATAAATATGTTTAATACATTTATATCTATACATAAAAATTACCACTACTATTTCATCATAAATAATCATTCATCTAGAATAATTATATACAAACCAGGATATCATATAGTCCAGTGGTAGGTGTGAAACCCTTATTGTCCTTGGTTCATGGGTTCAAAAACTGAATATTTTATAGATAGGATTGGTTGTCACCTCACAGACATGTTATGCTTTTCCAATACCAAAAAAAATATAATTTACAATATAAATATAATTTACAACATTGAAATATGGTTAATCACTAAATAAACTTTTATACATGTTTTTTAATTAAAAATAAATACACAAATTCCTCCTCTAAAGTTAGACATAAATTTTTCATGAATGAATAACCTTTTAACCCATCCAAAAGAAGGAAATCTAAATCATTGGAAAGAATGTCCTGAAATCCACTTAATATTTATCCACCATATATCCAAAATTGCCACATGATTTTCACATTCCAAACATGTGAATACCCTAATCATATATTACTTGGAAACATGGTAAAAACCAAAATGACCATAAACCCATTTTAAAAAAATGAATTCTCCATTATTCAAAAGTATACTAGATATATTCCTTAAATATTAAAATCATGTGAACATCATCAATGACAGCATAAACCAAATATTAACATGTACTTATTTCCACAATAACCAGTACCATACGATTTAATTATTTATAAAAAAATATCATAACATAAGGAACATATTAAGTGTCACCTTCCCTTAGTCAAAATATCACATTGTCCTTAAATCACTTGTACATACAATCAGATATATTCAATATGAACATGTAAATCCTTAGAAAAAACAATAATTTTATATTTCACCATGCATGTAAAAAAAATTAATCCAATTACCCATAAAAATTAATTATTAAACTACATCATTATTCAATTAACAAGGCTACTAAATCCAATAACACAATATCCCATTCCACTCAAATTTCATCTTTAGTCTCTTCATCATCAGCAATATAACTATTATTCATACCAAATATTTGATTTTATTCAGGAAATTACTTATTGGGATATTGAGAAGCATAATGAACATTTATTTATCATTTTAAACACATAACCCTAAATGATGTATTTGGGAGGTCAATATTCTCATCCATTCTATTAATAGAACTCTAAATTTTTCCCTTTAGGTCACTTTCTTTATTTCATTCTTTTCTACAGAACTAAAAACATCTTGTTTCAATAAGACATTCACATCAGTGATTTTTCACACATTATTAACACAATGGAAACTGATTCCTCTTTCCTCTATGGTCTACATTACATGAAATCTTAGTGAACTCATTCTATCTCTTCCTTGGAGAGTCTTAGAGTTGGTTAGGGTACCGGTTGTTCATATTTTTTCATGGAAAACTGATTAGGAATGATCAAAATATAATTCACTCTTGTAATCATCCAACATGATTACTCATTATAAAATTTTTCTATCACAATCAAGATTAATCATGTTCTTTATAGAAACTACTATATAGTAAAACTAGAATCATTGTGTGAGCGTTACATATCACAGTATAAAATGACATTGTTGGCGCCAAAATATGGCCCAAAAGGAAGGGAAGAAAAAAGAAGGTTGGAACGCTGCCTCGTGAAGCACCGACGCGAAGCACCAACGCGAATCACCGACGCGAAGCACCGTCGGGAAGCACCCCGATCATCGCGGCCTCGCGAAGCTCCAGAGGCGGTAACTCTCCGCGAACGCATTTGACGTTTGCGAGCCCACCGTGAAGCACCTGAGGCGGTGACTCTCCGCGAAGGAATTTGACCTTCGTGAGCCCTCCACGATGTTCCAGAGGCGGTAACTCTCCATGAACGCATTTGAAGTTTGCGAGCCCGCCGCGAAGCTCCAGAGGTGGTAACTTTTCACGGACGACGTTAACGTTCGCGAGCGCTCCACGAATCAACTGAGGCGGTGTGTGAGTTCTGCTTCGTGGCGCCCCTTCCCTATAATTATTGGACTCCCCTTGATTCCCGAGGACGGACACTCTGACCTTTCGTCTTCTCCTCTCCTGAATCACGAAGCACTCTTTTCCCCGAGAATCATGAGCTCCGCGAGGTACTTCTACTTCGCGAGACGCTTTTGCTTTGTCTCGTTTTGAGACCCTCTTCCAAGAGGGATGCCCTTCGTGAAGCTCAAGGGAATTCGCGAAGGAAGGGGATTCCCAAGGGAACCCGGGTAGCCGCGGAGCGTTTATGTTTCGTGAAACACCCAAGCTGTACTAGTGATCCCTATGCTAAGGCAGGATTGCTACACATCGCGAAGCACACTGCTTCGCAGGACCCTAATTCGCGAGGAGCCTATTCTTCGAGAGGCAGTGCTCCGCGAACATTGTTCCACTTCATGAAGCACCTTCCACTCACTCATATGCCCCATGCTAAGGCCAAGGCACTCCACATCGCGAAGCACACTCATTTTCTTAGCAATTCCTCTTCCCGTGCGACCCTCCAGGTTTGCAAGATGTGATTTCAAAGTCCCATGGACAATACCACCTGTAGTGTTGCTTCGCCTAATGCTTCTTCGCATAGGCACACTAACAGCTATTGCTTCTTTGCATAGCCACGCCAACGTGGATCCCTTGATGGTTTGCTTCACAACCCCCCATGACTATGGCCTTACTGGTACCTTCCCTCCCCCAAGGACCAGAGGGTACTGGTTATTTATGTCCTAGGGTTGCGGAGTGATCCCACCTCGTCCGAGCTGCAGGACGTTAAACAGCCAAGCACCATGTCCTCAACACATGACGTTAAACTCTGACCCTACCTCATGCCTCTCATGAAGGGTCCCCCCAGCTCGAACATTTTTTATGCCACTCGTCTCCACGAGAGTGGAATCACCCATCCACAAGGGATGATATCCTCCTTATTTGAGTGGCGTATGTTCTCAGGAGAAGGGTGACCCTAGTTCCCCAACGGATGGTTGCACCCCTCCATCTCCTTACTTCCCCACTACCAAGGTCAGTGGAGGGCGTAATAGGGAACGAGGAACCTCCCATCATTGGTCCTGAGTCCCTCATTCGCTGAGCATTGTCGCACTATGGGCCTCCATCCTGGAGTAAGTCCCAGCACCATGGGCCGCCTAACGCGTAAGCCCCTCTTCACTTCTCACAGACGCAACCTTCGCGACGTGGTCGTCATGTCCTTACAACCTCTTGATTCACACACCGAGCATTACTCACGTGGGCTTAGAGTGAGCACCAAACTTGACCCCTACCTTCAGCGAACTACGAGGACTTTGATCCGTGTCAAGGCATGGTACGTAGGAAGCCTCCATGAGGTTCAAGACACATTACTCGGTCTTTCATTCACGTCGAGTTTCTCCCTCATCCAACATGACGTTAAACTGCATTTCCCTCGTCCATCATGACATTAAACTCCACGCCCCATCCCACATGACGTTAAACTTCATTTCCATCGTCCAGCATGACGTTAAACTGCATTTCCCTCATCCAGCATGACGTTAAACTGCATTGCCCTTGTCCATCATGAAGTTAAACTGCACGCCCCGTCCCGTATGATGTTAAACTTCATTGCCCTCATCCAGAATGACGTTAAACTGCATTGCCCTCATCCTGCATGATGTCAAAATGCACGCCCTCATCCAGCATGATGTTAAACTATATGCCCCTTGTCCCGCATGACATTAAACTGCACACCCTTTTGAACTACGAGGTCCTTGATCCATGTCAAGGCATGGTACGTAGGAAGCCTCCACGAGGTTCAAGCCCACCCATCATCCAACTCACGTCGAGTTCTACCTGCATCCAGCACGACGTTAAACTGCAATTCCAGTCTGTCGGCAAGCCATTGTGACCAACCCGAACTACGAGGACTTTGATCCATGTCACGGTGTGGTATGTAGGAAGCCTCTACGAGGTTAAAACCCACCATCCGGTCGTTCCGACCTCATTCACGTCGGTTTAGTCCCGTCCTGCATGACATTAAACTGTATTCCCCAATCTGAACTATGAGGACTTTGATCCGTGTCAAGGCATGGTATGTAGGAAACCTCCCCGAGGTTCAGGCCCAACAATCATTGGCCCAGACCGTCTCCTTGTCGGTGTGCCAAGCCCCCATTTTCAACCCGAACTACGAGGACATTGATCCGTGTCAAGGCATGGTACGTAAGAAGCCTCCCCGAGGTTCATGAACAACAATCATTGGACCAGACCATCTCCTTGACGGTGTGCCAACCCCCCCATTTCCACCCAAACTACGAGGACTTTGATCCATGTCAATGTGTGGTAGGTAGGAATCCTCCCAGAGGTTCAAGCCCATCTCTCATTGGACCAAGGTCCCTCATTTATGTCGGTTCGCCGACACCCACTGCACGTCGTTTATTCATGTCAGGGTTCATTAACGTCCCGCATGACGTTAAACTGTATTCCATCAATCCTTTGAACTACGAGGACTTTGATCCATGTCAAGGCATGGTACGTAAGAAACCTTCCCGAGGTACAAGACCACCACTAGTGGACCCACGGGTCTACTTTCACGTCGGTTCACCGATGAAATCCTTTGAACTATGAGAACATTGATCCATGTCAAGGCATGGTACATAGGAAGCCTCCCCGAGGATCCAGCCCACTACCCATCGGACCAAGGTCCACCTTCACATCGGTTCGCTGACAATGCCCATCGGACCAAGGTCCACCTCCACGTGGGTTCGATGACCCATCAGACCAAGGTCCACCTTCACGTCGGTTCGCTGACAATGCCCATCGGACCAAGGTCCACCTTCATGTCGGTTCGCTGACAATTCCCATCCGACCAAGGTCAACCTTCACGTCGGTTCACTGACAATTCTCATCGGACCAAGGTCCACCTCCAAGTTGGTTCAACGACGCATCGGACCAAGGTCCACCTTTACGTTGGTTCGTTGACGACATCCATCGGGCCAAGGTCCACCTTCACGTCAGTTCACTGGCACCATCCCGAACTACGCAGACTTTGATTCCCCACCACAGGGATACGTAGGAAGCCTCTTCAAGGCTCAAGCCCAACTTCACCGTCGCCCTTTCTATGGTCCCATTTCATTCCCACTCCACTCCATTCATCCATCTATCATCCATCCTGATTCTCACCCGGATCGTCATATCCCGGTGAGACCATGTCGGTCCGCTGCTCTTCATAGCCGCCCATGGGCTAGCCCCGGTATCGACATCCCTTCAAGGGAAATCCCTCGATCCGATCTATTCTAGATAATGCTCCGATCATGCTGATCTGCCTCCGCTGGACGTTAAACTCGCGGCGTACCATGTGCTAAGACACGAGTAGCTGAGGAAAACCTTAGATATGTGTCTATGGCATATAATTCCCCGCGCTCGATATGGGATTCCTCAGGCTTCCACACCCCCGAGAAGCCCTGTGACCAGGGACCATAGACAGACATGCCAGGTTCCCCAGCATCCAGACACGCTACTGATGCCTCAACGTGACTACTCCCCCGACTGAAGGTTGCTGCCCTGACCGGACCCTTTGAAAAGTCCTGACAAAAGCAGTGTAATTAACCGGATTCCATGGAAACATGGCACTGGGAAGAGTTTCACGAACAACGTATTAAATCTATGAGGGGGACCCGGACTAGGTGACGAGTTCTGAGAAGGAATCCACAGAAGGAAGAATCGACATCCCATCATCCCATTTCGATCAAGGAGAAGACGTCCCTGAATAATGAGCGAATTCCGCCCGACTTTGGAAAGATGGAACGTGGGGCAACAAGCACAGCTCTTCCTCCTCCGCGGACGGACGGATGCGCGCTCCCCGACGAAAGCGTCGGAAATAGAAATGGTGAGCCCGACATGATATTATTCTCCTCAATATGGAGATTAGTAGCGTTCGACACACCAGTAGATTGACGCGTCACCGGATCCAGATATCCGGTGCCTAGTACCGCCAAGCAAATAGGGGGCCTGTCGTGAAACTCACCGGAAGTCGGGGTAGTAGAACGGGGGGTACTCCATTCTGCAGCGTGTTGGCGTGGATGCTTCTTACAGACGTGGATAATGGGTGGAAACTGGGGCACTGGTTGTCAATCCTTTTCCTCTCAGTGCTGATGAGTTGATCCCTTCGTTTCTCATGAACCAGGTTGTTGTTACAGAGATGCAATCACCACCCGCTCGCCTACGTAGGGGCAGGGGCAACATCGCCACAGCCACCCCACATGACGCTGCTACCGCCACGACGGCCGCCACATCGCGGAATATGGGGCACCCACGTCCCCTTTCCCTATTAGAGGTCATCCAGCGAAGGGTGATCAACAACCTCGTGCACAGGTATGAGGAGGAAGGGGTCATCCCAACTCAGGATATGGCCCGCCTGGACCTGGAGGCATCTAGGCCCCTCCGTCAACACCGCCCTAACAGGCTGCGCATGGAGCCCTTGCTCCCCACCCCAACGTTCAACCGTTTCGGGAGCCTGTCCCCAGAACTCCTTGACGACTCCTCACCTTACGCTGATGAGGCGGGCGTCGTCCGGCTCAGCCTGCTCAGGGTCCCGACCCAAGGGCTCCAGGCTAGAGCTCCCACCCGGCCGCGTCAGCGCCGCCGTCCGACTCCACAGGAAGAGCAGGAAGGTTATGCCCCTGCACCACCTGCACCAGCTCGCCTGACCCGACGTCAGTGCTGGGCCCAGGCTGATGACGCTTGCCCAGGTGTGTCAACGTCGACAGCTACAGTGGCCCGAGCCACCGCCGACGTGCATCATGAAGTCCCTGCATACACTAAGCTGGGGCACTCCTTCACCCAACCAGGATCGATACCCCAACCGCCCCACGGGCAGGCTGGGTTGACTCTCCGGGTTGCAGGCCCAAGTGGTGATCGCCGCGAACTGACCTGCGGTGATGTCACCCCGTATGGAGGCCCTCCCCATACCACTACTCCACAGAGCGTGGGCCTTCCCCGCTCCGAAGTTCGTCATAGAGGAATTCCTCGTGCTAACCCATCTCAAAGGAAGACATGCCATGCGGCAGTGAATCTTGGCGTAGAAGCTTTTCCCGCACCCACAATACAGGGTATGGAGTCCATCCTCTTGCCCTCGACGACCGATCTGAAGGCACCGTCCATCCGGTCCTTCTCCAACGCGGGGGCCCTCCCTATGTCCTCTCTGCAACCGGCGAAGGTCCTCCTCGCCCCAGCAACTCGAGGAGTGAAGGTCAGCCTTGCTCTGCCCGTATCGACCATGGAGGTCCTCCCCATTCTCCTGCCGATTCCAACAGAGGCTACGCCCACGTGGGTGCTGTCCATGGAGGTCCTCCCCATGTACCCTTCGACATTTTCCCCGGTGCCCCTCGCACCTCGTCTATCTCGAGTGGGGGGCCCTCTCCGCCATGGCGCAAGCGCCGCCCCAAGACTCAATGATAGGGATCATCCCTATTTCGAAGAGCCACCCCAGGGTAGGAGAGCGGGTCGTCGCTGCCACAAGAAGAATCATGGGAAGGCCCGGGTGGAGATAAAACCTACCCGCTTCTCCGACTCTGAAGCGGAATGCGACTCAGTGATGGAACCTTCTCCCCGCTCCTCCGTATCAAGGACAAGGGCAGCAACCAGACGTGTTAGCCTCATTCTCCCGGAATATGAGGTCCACTAGATTCACAACTCTCTCCGCAGGTAAATCCAGGAGGAAGAAATCTTGGGAATTCTGTAGGTCTCGACCGCGCAATCACCGCCATTGTCACCAGAAGCGCCCTCTACCTCTACCAGAGATCACAGAGAGCTATTTTGGTGGCTGACGGTGGTAGAGGAAAGACATGACCTGTCGCTGGTAGCCGCGACTCCTGTGCCGGAAGCTGTGGCTATCAGCCCATCGTATCGTGACATCGTGGCCAGGTCACCATACTCTTCAGAGGATGGCCCGGAATTCGGTGGCTAGTCAGCTCGTTCTCCAAATTCTCCGCCACCAATTTTTCTATCCCAGAGGTCCGCCTCGGTACCGCTACCGGTCCCTCAGCCACCCCCGGTTGTCGAGTGGGGAAATATAGGGCCAGAAACTGAGTCCGAACCCAGGAGCTTCTGGAGTATTCTTACAGCAGATTACTTCCCGGAGAAGTTCTGGCCGACGATAGTGCTGAACATTTTCGCACTATAATCCCTTACCCCTGAAGAAGTGGGGTGCTTTTGTCGAACCATATGGGTGACACAATTCCGCCTTCGTTACGAACGGGTGGTGTACCCCAGAAGTCGAGAGCACTTAGAAGAAATCGGCGAGCAATGCCGCCTGATTGATTCGGTCGCACTCCTTATGGCCCAACGCCCCAAGTCGCCAGGCCGTCAGAGCACCCTTCAACGGAAATGTGTTCAGAGTTTCAAAGTACTCTGCAGAATCGTCAGGGAAGCTACCCCCATGTGCAAGTCCGTGGTTGGGGACACTATGCCGCTCTCCTCTTTGACCCTATCTGACGGCAGCCCGATTCGCTATGCGACATCGAGGACATGCCCTCGAGAGGGGTCGCGGTCCACATGGCTGACATAGTGGACAAGGAAGACGAGCTTGAATTCCTTAATGGAGACTCACCCCCCGAGGGCATACCGCCACTGGTGGACCCATCAGGGAGGGTTACCCGTCAGCAGAGGAACCTGCTAGGCCACCCCATACCCGTCGAGTCGCTGGTACTTAGTTGAAATACCAGCAAGGGTAAGGAGCATGTCGGAACATTCAAGCACTCCAACCCATCTGCCTCTATGCAGAAAATAGACGAAGACCCCACGAAGGCCACGTTACGCCAGCAGCTTGCTGAGCAGAAGAGGCTGGTTGATGAACTCTTGGCTGAGAATGCCGTAGAGCGGCGACCCGACTATGGTAATCCCAGGCCGGGGCAGCAGGGGCAGGAACAATTTTCCCCTGGTGAGATGCCTCCAGGAAACCCTGATCATGCTACTGCCACGGACAGGGAAGAAGCCGGAACAAAAAGTAAGAGGGCGCGATACATCTCGCCAACCCCCCCCCCCCCCCAACGATGGGGTAATCTGAAGAATCCAGTCCAGGTTCCCCCAGTCGCCCCACAGGTCGTTCTGCTAGTTGATCCATGGGCGGCCGAAGCCATATACCTTGTTGAAGAACCTGTTAATCCACTTGTGGTTAGGGATCCCCGTCAAGACAGGGACCCCCACCTGGATGATCTTATTGCGGCACTCACAGTCCGCCTAGAAGCGTTGGAAACATGGCAGGTGGCGGTCCCACCGGATGGCAAGACGTATCCCGCGTCGGTGGATGATATGCCCGCGCCCCCGGGTTTTTGGAACCCCACTTTCTCACCCTTCAATGGGATGGGGGACCCGCTGCAACAAATGGCTCATTTTTCTTCCAAGTGTCGCCCCATGCTGGGGACGCCGGCTCAGCAAGAAGCCTCCAACCTCCGGTGTTTCATACAGACATTGGAAGGTCCAGCATTCGTCTGGTACAACCAGCTCCCCATCGGATCGGTGACCGGTTGGGAGGATATTTGCCGGCAGTTCCTATACCAGTTCAGCTCCACCACGCGGAAGACCAGCATTGCAGACCTCTTCAAGTGCAACCAAAGGCCTGCTGAGCGGGTTGAAGATTTCATCGCCCGGTGGAAGGGACTTACGTATTCCCTCAATATGCCTCTGACTCAGGTGCAATTACTAACTATGTGTGTGGGGAACGTCAAAACGGTGCTGGTACCCTCCCTGATTACCCAGAACTACCCTGGAGGGTTCAGATATTTCTCAGATAAGTCTCAGCGGCTTGAGGAAGCTCTGAAACAGGCTAGTCAGGCACGTTCGTTGCCCCCTATGATCCCATCCAGGAGGACCGCCAGGGCTGAACCCACTACGGTGGCCCAAATAGAAGCCCCTAGGTAGCTGGAATTACTATCGGCGACACCATCCCCGCAACCCCGCAGAGGTCCTCCACCTCAAGCACAGGCTCCTTCCCAGCAGCGACCGCCTCAGAATCGACAGGTTCCCCCGCGCAATGCGCCACCGCCACCCCAGCGAGACAATAAGACATTGCCTCCATGGCAGGCCCCTCCGGCCCCTCGTCAGGGACAGGCCCCCAAGGCCCCCTATCCGGAAATAAGGAACCTGACTTATTCATTCAACAAAAATCAGGTCCATGGCTACTTCCGAATTGCTCTAGAGCAAGGGATTGTGCACCTGCCTGAGTGCAGAAGGCCAGCAGAGGCGAATCTCACCGATCACCCCAACTACATCCCTTATCATCAGATTCTGGGGAATACCCTCAAGAAATTCTATGTGTTTAAAGACTGGCTTCAAGACCAGGTCAACAACAACATAGTCAAGTTGGGCCCAGCACCAGCACTAGTGGCAGGTGTCTTTGTAGGGTCAGAGATCAGTAGCGACAGCGAAGGCGAGTGGTAGTAGGTTCCCAGCCACAGATCCCGGAAATATGATGACTGGATGGATCAAAAAACCATCGTCTATGCCCATGGTATCATCCGGGCGCGCCTGAAGTAGTCGGAACCTTCAAAAGAGGTAGTCGTTACCTCCGCATCATCTTCACAGTCGACCTCTTCCCAAAAGGGCAAGCAGTGGCGACGCAAGAAGAAGCAACGCGCACCGCCATTGCCATCTTCATCCCGCACTCTCAGCAACATTATGCCCCATGAAATGGGGATTCCACCCAGAATCCGCCCAATGGTGGACGACTCCTTGAGCGACAGCCAGGGGTACGCTTCGGTTAACACCGTGGAGCTGGTAAATCCCTATATGACTCCCGACGAGGGGGAACGCCAGGCGAACCTCCCCAACATTTCCAGCCAACGTCAACGTCAGCGGAATCGCAACAGCGCCGGTCATCGATGTATGTTAGAGGGCAATTTCAGCCAAGTCATGCATGCTACTAAGACCAGACAGTAAGCTCAACACAGAGCTCAGCACGCGCAACCCCATCTAATGCCCTCAGCTCTACCTCCACCGCCGTTTGTGCTACTGGATCAGGTAGAGCTGCCTCGTTCGTATCACAGTCAGTCTTTCCCAGCTACATGCCAGCCTCCATTGTCCAATCCTAGTCCAGAAACTACTCTCCGGGCTTTAATTAGCAGGCAGCAGGATGTACCCAGTACTAGCCGATCACCGGTTCAACCGACAGGATCCGATATGCCTCCAAATGCCGAACGACCTCCTGTAATCAGAGGTTCGCGTTTGGCATGAAATTATGATGTCTTGATGCACCTAGTCGGCATTCCAGCAAGCCTTTCAATCCTTGATACCCTTCGCCTGTCATTAGAAATGCTCGAGGCACTTGTCGAGGCCCTAAGGAGCCCCCTCCAGTTTGAGAAAGAGGTAGCAGCTGCAAAAGCCTTCCATACTGAGACAATTGAAAATGCTGAATGTCAGGCGATTATCTCGTTCTCTGGTGAAGATGAGGACCCTCTTATATACGGGCACATTCTCCCACTGTACATCACTGTCCACTTCAATGGTGTGGAAGTCCGCCGTTGCCTCGTTGACACGGGTTCCGGAATAAATCTAATTCCGACTCGGACGTTGGCTGTTTGAAGGTGATTTAACTCCCTCTGACCACAGAATCTAGGGGTACGACAGGACCGACCAAATCCCAGTCGGCCAGATCTACCTGAAGACTCAGTTCAGTGGCTTAATTGCTAGCACCTAGTTCATGGTTGTCTCTCAAGACACCGCCTACAACGCATTGATGGGTAGGTCATGGATCCATCTGCATGTTTTGGTCCCTTTGTCGTATCACCAGTGCCTCAAATACTCACTCAATGGTCGAGTAGGCGTGCTACATGGAGATGTGTCTCCCTTCGCTTCTTGTGAGGCCCGCTATCTGGATGAGGGTTATTACAAAAGAAAGGATAAGAAAATACTAGTAAGTGAGGATGAACCCTCCCCGGTCACAAGTGATCCCTGGGCAAGCATGGATGACGCCTACATCCTCCTGATCCACTGGTTGGAGGCCCCGAACCCCGGCATGGGGCAATGATTTTTTGTTTTGGGTACACAAGGAAGGCAAGTTCCTGTGTCCAAGCGACGGTGGAACATCATCTCGTACTCATACATCAACCAGGCTCATGTGATCCCGGAACCTCCTACCCCTGTACGGTACCGGAATGTCAAGCTTATTACAACGGCGGTATGCTATACGTGTCTCTTCCGCCAGGCTGGAATCCACCGACTCAGGCCGACATGTCACCACTGCTTTGATATCATCAAACGTGGCCCCTTAGGCCGATGGCCAGATGGGATAGGGTCGACTGCCTTCATTGTTATGGTCTCAATGGCTAGTGATTCTCCCGATGTGATGACCACTGATGCCCGAGACGGCACCAGCTGCCCCGAAGGTTTTGATAACCCGGAAGTATCTCCCGTCAAGGGAAGTCCCCCCACGAGTGGGGAGGAAGACCTGGAGGATGCTCCCCCCGCCTTTGAGGAAGGCGTCTCTACCACGATTGATGAAATGGTACAGGTGAACCTTGGTAACGAGGCAGATCCGAAACCCACATTGATTAGTGCAGCCATGTCCCCCGAGGAGCAGCAGCAGTACGTAGAATTCCTCAAACAACACCGTGACGTGTTTTCCTGAAGTTACAACGAGATGCCAGTACTAGATCCCCAGGTATCATTTCACCGTCTGGGCCTCCCGACAAAACATCGTGGGTTTAAGCAGCCTCCAAGGAAGATGCACCCTTCTCATGGTGTTATGGTTGAGGCCGAAGTTGACAAGCTTATCAAAGCCAACTTCGTGAAGGAAGTCCAGTACCCCAAGTGGCTCGCCGACATTGTTCCAGTCAGGAAGAAAAATGGGCAGATCAGAGTTTGCATCGACTTCCGCGATCTTAATCGCCACTGCCCAAAGGATGACTTCCCACTCCCGGTGACAGAGTTATTGATTGACACCACGGCTGGGTTCCATGCTCTCTCGTTCATGGACGGGTATTCCGGGTACAACCAGATCCGGATGGCCCCCGAGGAAGAGGAGTCCACTGCCTTCAGGGCTCCCCAAGGTACCTTTTTCAACTGGGTTATGCCATTCGGTTTGAAAAATGCATGTGCCACTAATCGGAGGGCCATGCATCGCATATTCAAGACGATTCTTGGGACATTGGTGGAATGCTACGTAGATGATCTCATAGTCAAATCATGTCTGCGCCAGGACCATCTCAAAGACCCTGAGAAGGTGTTCAGTTTCCTCCGTTCCCGTCACCTGAAGATGAACCCGTTGAAGTGCGCCTTCGGGGTCACCTCTGGGATGTTTCTGGGCTTTGTTGTCAGATACCGAGGTATCTAGATAAACTCGGAGAAGATCAAGGCCATCAGCCAAATTCCTCCCCCAAGAAACATTCAGGAACATCAAGGCCTTCAAGGCCACTTAGCCTATATATGCCGATTCATCGCGAATATGGCCGGAAAGTGTATGCCCTTTTCCCGGCTCATGAAGAAGGGCGCAGCCTACGAATGGGATGAGGAGTGTCGGACCGCCTTCGAGGAAATCAAGCAGTATCTGCTCCAGCCTCCTGTCTTGATGCCACCCATATCCGGAAAGCCGCTGGTCCTTTACGTGACCACCATAGAAAGATCCCTCGGTGCGCTGCTCGCCCTGAAGAATAACGAGGGTAATGAGAACAGTCTCTACTATCTCAGCCGCATGCTTCCCTATACGGAGGTCAGATACTCCCCTATTGAAAAGAGATGCCTTGCACTCGTTTTTTCCATGCAGAAGTTGAGACATTACCTGAAACACCATTAGGTGCAATTGGTCTCCCGGGTAGACCCACTGAAGTACATCCAGAACCGCCCCATGCTGACTGGACGACTAGCACAGTGGGCAGTGATTCTCCAGCAGTTTGATATCAGGTTCGTACCTCAGAAGGCTATTAAGGGGCATGCATTGGAAGACTTTTTAGCTGCCCATCCAACCTCAACGGATCAATCTTTGGACCTGGATTTTCCTATTGAGATGATCCTCTCAGTCGATCATGTCGTCCCGTGTTGGAAATGCATTTCGACGGCGCCTCCCGGAGCCCCACTGGTAGGCGGCTCAACAATCCCAAGCTCAACAGAGTGGGCCTAAGTATTGTCTTCATTACCCCGGCGCAATCCGCCCTTCCATACTAGTTCCTGATGTTAGAAGGTTGTACGAACAACGAGGCAGAGTTCCAGGATCTCATCACCAGCCTCGAGTTAGCCCTTGAGATCCATGTGCCCCATCTACATGTGAAGGGAGATTCTGAGCTGGTAATCAAACAGGTTAATGGTGACTATGTCGTCAGGAAGCCGAAGCTTGCACCATTGCTGGAGTACACCCTCCGCCTAATGGCCCAGTTATCTTCTCGACCCGAGGTTACCCATGTCCCACGGTCATAGAATGGTCAATCAGATGCCTTGGCTGGCTTGGCCGCGTCGCTCGCAGAACCCTGGCAAGATGATTTGATAATACATGTGGAACACCCGAGAGTCATTGCCCCCGTCACCCAAGAGGACAATGATGGCCTGCGGGTAGGTCATCTCACCGTTGAACCCTCCACGTTAGGGGTCCCGGGTTTTTTAGACACAGCGGTTGAATATGGAGGGAACCTTTTTTTGAGTACATCCAAAATGGTTGCTTCCCGGACGACCGGGCCGAGCGCGAGCGAATTCAACACCACGTGCTGCAATTTACTCTCCAGAGCGGCCCCAGTCTTGAACAAATCCTTTACAAGCGGAGTTTCGATGGTGTTCTCCTCCGTTGCATCCAAGGAGTATAGATACCTCATGTTATGCAAGAGGATCACGCCGGTTCCTGTGGAGCCCATCACGCTGGGCCGAAGCTGTCCCATCAAATCCGGAGGTTGGGGTACTTTTGGCCCACTATGATCCATGATTGTATTGGATATTCCAAGAGATGCCACACGTGGAAAGTTCACGCCAACTTCCTTCTTCGGCCACCAGAGCCCCTCCACCCCACCAAGTACTCTTGGCCATTTGCGGTATGGGGACTTGATACAGTGGGACCGTATCCACCGGCAACAGCCCGCCAATCTCGGTTCATCCTAGATACTATAGATTTATTCTCCAAGTGGGCAGAGGAAGTTCCACTCAAAGAGGTCAAGGCATGTTCCATCGTTGAATTTTTGAGCTCCAATATTATCCACCGGTTTGGGGTCCCTCACACCGTCCTCACCGATAACGACACCAACTTCCGAGCAGCTATACTAAAGAAATTGTAAGCCTAGTACGACATCCGGTCGAACCATACCTCCCGCTACCACGTGCAGGCAAATTGATAGATCGAGGCGTTCAATAAATCCCTCTCTAACATTCTGCAGAAGATGGTTGGTCAGAACAAGAAATGTTGGCCGGACAAGCACCCCAACGCCCTCTAGGCTTACCGGACGACGACTCGCAACTCTACCCAGGTGACCCCATATTCCCAGGTGTATGGAGCTGAGGCCATCCTACCCAATGAGATCCAGCTGCCGTCGTTACGCACCGCAGTCTATGATCACCAGAAATCAGATGAGGTGGCCGAAATCCGTCTAGTTGAATTAGAAGCACTGGATGAGAACCGGCATCGTGCCCTGCACAATCTTGAAAGGCATCAGGATAAGATAGCGAGGGCCTTCAACAAGATGGTTCATCTCCGTTCTTTCCTACAAGGCGACATATTACTGGCCCTTCGAGCACCACTGATTCCCAGTAGGAAGCCACCCAAATTAGAACCCAAATGGGAAGGGCCTTATATCATCCATAAGGTTTACCACAATGGAGCATACTCCTTGGTGTCCATGGATGGAGAGCGCATAAACCCTCCCACCAATTCCTAGTTCCTCAAGAGATACATTGCCTAGGGAAAAAAAGGGTCCGACACGAACTTAAACTGTATCTTCGTCCTGCAAGACGATAAACTGTGAAATGGTCCTGCATAACTTTAAACTGCACATTATGGTCCAACACGACCTTAAACTATATAGTCTTGCATGACCTTAAACTGCATCCTCGTCCTGCAAGACGATAAACTGCAAAATGGTCCAAGCTCTATGACTTTAAACTAAGATCTCCCACCCGTCCTTACTACAAGACGTTAAACTGCAAGCCAGTTATGCCTTCCTGACCGAGGCTTATCCTCGGGCCCCTTTCCCTCCTCGGGCCCCCGACGCCCCGTCCTTACTGCAAGACATTAAACTGCAAGCCAGTCAGGCCTTCTTGAACGAGGATCAGCCTTAGGACCCTTGGCCTCCTTGGGCCCACGACCTCGTCTTCACCGCGAGATGTTAAACCGCAAGCTGGTCAGGTCTCCCTGACCGCGGTCCGGCCTCAGGACCCTTGGTTTTCCCTGACTTACCCTCTTGCGGGATTGTACGGTATGGTGTGGGATTACATCCTCATTCACGTCGAATTACTTGTTGTACCTTACATATCCCTAAATGAGATGCATCCTCATCCCGCATGACGTTAAACTGCATCATAAGAACTATGTGTGGCTTGATTCCCACCTACATGGGATACGTAGGAATGCTCAGACGCCTCGTCTTAAGCCCATCCCCAAGCATTTCTCTTCCACTATCCCCCAGGGAATAGTTTCCTCGGAGGATCTTTGTGTAGCGTGGGGTAGGATTTTTTTAGCCCCGCTCATACAACCCCGCTCACACAAGGATTGTAAGGGTCGCACCATGTGCCCACTCCCGTTCTTCTATCATCCCATGTCCTCACCGCTTGACGCTAAACTGCATGGCCTTAATGAACTACATATGGCTTGATTCTCAACCTCATGAGATACGTAGGAACGCCTGGAAATTTTGTCAGTTGGCCCAGCCCAAAAGCCAAAATCTTCCCCTCGGGTCAAGACATATGGGAGGGTGCACACTTTTTCCCCAACTCACATCGAGCAAGCCTCGACCTAGCTTCACATCCCCCCAGGAGATGTTTGCCTCTTTCGTGGATGTATACAGCTATGCTTCAGCCACTCCTTGACTGGGATTCCATCATTTTTTCTCACACCTAGAGGGACCCCCAAGAACGGCCTGGATACCATTCCCAAGGGCTCTCCTACCGATACGGGCCAACGCCCCCGAGGGTTTTCAAGAAACAAGCCGATACAAGTCCGGAGTTGTGAATTTGGTCAGCAGTCGACGCTCATTTATTGCTCCCATATCGGGTCACCATAGGAACGCTATGTTTCGAACATGGTCAACAGTGTCCGGGATCTTAGGGTCCACCCCGAGATGTCCCAAACATTGAGGGCAATGATTCGTTCTACCCCATCCCGAAGTGACAAACTTCCCCCCAGGTGGTGCTAGCGATCGGGCCCACGACCCCGATTCCCCATAGGGGTGTACGGTGTGGTGTGGAACTACGTCCTCATTCACATAGGGATCATATACCGTGCCATACGCCTTCCCTTACGACGCCTAGCCTCAGGCCCCTTCGCCTTCTTGGGTCCCCGAACTCGTCCTCATGTACAATGTTAAACTGCAGACCCATCAGGCCTTCCTGACTGATGCCTGACCTTAGGCCCCTTGGCCTTCTCGGGCCCCTCCGCCAAAGCTCTTACCCAGGGTGTACGGTGTGGTGTGGGAATATGTCCTCATTTACGTAGGGATCATGTACCCTGCCATACGCCTTCCCTTACGAGGCCCAGCCACAGGCCCCTTGCCCTCCTCAGGTCCCTGACCCTCATCCTCATTGCAAGACGTTAAACTGAAAGCAGGTCAGACCTTCCTGACCAATGCCTAACCATCAGGCCCCTTGGCCTTTCCGGGACATGGCCCAAGTCCTCTCTTATAGGAGTGTATGGTGTGGCGTGAGGTTACTTTCTCATTCACGTCGATCTCGTAATGACCACGCCATGTACCTCTCCCTCCTGACCTGTTTCATCGATCCCATTTCCGCAGTTCACCGATGTACCTAAGAGTACTCTGGTTTATTACCTGGAATGCCAAGCTTTACTCAGACACATCCACAACCGCTTTCCAGGCTTTGTGTATCCCTGCATCAGGGCTTTCATCATCTTTCACACCCAGAGGGACCCCCAAGAACGGCCTGGATACTACACCAAAGGGTTGTCCTACCGTTACGTGCCAACGCCCCCGAGGGTTTTGGACAACCAATCGATAAAATCCCGTGTTGTGAATATGGTCAGCGTTCGATGCTCGTTTGTTGTTCCCAACTCAGGCTAACGCGATATGGACGCTGCGTCTCCACCATGGTTAACAATTTTCCTCTATCGCCATGCCAATCCATTAAGCCCCAAATGTACTGTAAAAAATTCACACCCTTCATCACTTCACTGTGTCCAAGTAGAATCTCAGAACCCTTGGTACTTTTCCTCCGTGCACGTCTGCACATTGGGGGAACAAGCGCCGTCAAATTTGTCCTTCGGGGCTCTCTGTCGACTCCCCTTTGATGGGCTCCCCAAGTATTGCGATAAGGATCTCCCCCCCTTGTTTCCCACACTGAGTTTAGCTCATGTGGGCTTAGGGATCGGGTTGACATCTGCGCTTACTCGGGATGTTTCCACCATCCTTGGTCCGAGCTCTATGACCATAAACTAAGATCCTCTCAGAACTACACTCATCTTGATTCCCATCCAATTGGGATACGTAGGAATGCCCAGACCTCCTGTTTTTGGGTCCAGCATGAGTTCATCTAATTCGCCTATCAGGTCCTTCCATCGGGACCCCGACTACGGGACCGCGTGGCATAGTTCGGGATTATGTCCTCATTCACGTCGGGTTTGCAATAGTTGCACCATGCGCACCCCCGTTCTGAGAGTTAGCCCTCTTATTCCTTGTCCTGCATGACATTAAATGGCACCCTCCAGAAATACGTGTGGCTTGATTCCCATCCTCATGGGATATGTAGGACCACCTGAATGACTAGGATTAGGGTCCATCCCCACCTCGTAGAGATATCTTGATCTCCCGGTCACCTAGGCCACTTGGTCTATCCCTCTCCATGAGGGGGGTATGTAGGTATGATACAATGTTTTGGGCACCATGCCCCCTTCCCCCGGGAACCCGCCATCTCTTGGATTACCTCACGTTGAGTCTCTTGACCCCTTGCAGTGGTTCACCCATGTGTTTAGAGTACTCTGATCTAGGACCAAGAGTGTCAGATTCAACTTGATCAAGTTCCTTCCACTTGTCAAGCTTCGTGTTCCCCTCCATTAGGGCTTCTCTTACCTTTCACACCCAGAGGGACCCCCAAGAACGGCCTGGATACAACGCCCAAGGGATCTCCTACCGTTACAGGCCAACACCCCCAAGGGTTTTGGACAGCAAATCGATAAAATCCCATATTGCGAATACGGTCAGCGGTCGATGCTCATTTGTTTGTCCCCATTTCAGGCTAACGCGACAGGATGCTGTGTTGCGAACATGGTCAGCAGTAATCCTTTGTCGTCACACCATCCCCTTTAGCCCTCGAATGTTGGTTGCATGAGTCACATCATTTTCCACCCCTTCATGTCCAGGTGGAATGTCGACACTTTTGGTGTTATCCCTTAGTGCACCTTTGCATGTCAGGGGGACAAAGCTGCAATATGGAGTACTTCAGGGCTCCCATGGTCCGATATCTAAGACCATAAACTAAGATCCATCCGGGACTACGTTAAACTTGATTCCCATCCTCATGGGATACGTAGGACTGTCCGAACACCTCGTCTTCGGGTACACCCAATTTAGGGAGCTAGTCTCTCCCCCTATTTCACCGCTTACCTCTATATAGGACCCTCGGCCTAAGGTCTCCCTATCCGAGTGCGCGTACAATGTGATCTGGGATCATGTCTCCATTAATTGTGTTTTACAACACTACGCACATTCCCCGCCTAGCATCGTCTCTTCTACGTCTGCGCTGCATGACAATAAAATGCATGCTTGGTCCTATCATACAACCCTAAACTGTGACATTATCATCTTGGCCGCACGACAAAAAACAGCACTGCATTGTGCTGACCTCTTTGTAGAGGACATCACGTTGGGTATTCGTCACATGCCATGCCATTTGTCAACGCCCATCACGTCTTGATCCTTGTGGCGACACCACGGCCTGCTACTCTAGGCCTATCGCTTCACAAAAAACCACTCACCTTAAATAACAAAAACGATTTATCAAATTCCGCTTCTTTTAGTGCAAGGGCCATGGCCACACTCCCCTCTTCCCATGGCACTGGTGCCTTACTGTGCCACCTTTCAGAACTACATATGGCTTGATTCTCAACCTTATGAGATACGTAGGAGTGCCCGGGCACTTCCTCGTGGGCCCAGCCTAACCATTGTGTTCGGTCCCTCGACTCGAGCATTTTCTCAGAGAATGCATGCTAAGTAGGGCTTAGGTCCTCCTTCACGTCGGGTCTTGATGCCATGCGTCCCCTGCTCCTTTTGCCCATTTATGGTCTAAGGTCCCTCAAGAACTATGTGAGGCTTGATTCCCATCATCATGATTCCCATCATCATGGGATACGTAGAGACACCCGGGCATTTCACCTAGGGTCCAGCCTTAGGAATTGCAAAATCATGTTCCTCCCCATTTCCGGCCCTCTGGCCTAGCCCCTCGTGGGGAACTAGGTAGTTGAAATATTTCCCTGAACAAGTTTAGGATGCCCCAAGATTACATTGGGAAGTGACAGACCCCCTCGCCAGAGAGGCCCTGTCTAAAAGAAGGAATAATCCATGATCAAACCAATGCTCCCATATGGTGTACTCCCACCATGGTGGTGTAACTAACTGAGTGTTGGATTCTATTCAGACAAACCATCACTCCATATTCCATGCTTTTCGTGCCCCTTATTCAGACCCTCGTCCCCTTTCTTGTCTCATGGGACCCCCAAACGGCCTGGTCTCATGCCGCATCGGCTCACCTACCGTCCTGGGCCAATGTTCCAGAAGATTGGTCATGTTTGGAAGGACCCCTAACAGTATGGATGTTTGACCTATGGTCCACCAACTATCCTGGGTTAATGTCCCGAAATATTGACGGACAATATTTGTGATATGGTCCCGTGTTTCAAACATGGTCAACATGTGACCCTCATTTTTCCCCCATTACAGGCAAAGGCAGTAAGGATACCGCTTCTCCACCATGGTTAACGGTTGTCCTTTATTGTCACGCCATCCCCACAGTGCTCCGAATCTTGGGTATCGTGATTCACACTTCCCATTGCCATATGTTTGGACCGACTTCAGCGCCCCTGGAGTTGCATCGTTCATTCATAAGAGAATGCTGTAGAAACGGTAATTCGGCTGTCCTGGAAACATCCTTCTCCGGTCAAGCATCTCCCATCTTTCAGAAATCGGGACTGGTAATCCGAATCTCGGATTCCCGGAGCATGGTCTCCACTCCTATGATAGGTGGGACGAAAAGGCAACTATCTCCTATTTCTCACATCGGGCTCGACCCACGTGGGCTTGGGGAATTGTCGCCGAACGTCCCACAAACATTGTAGGGATGTAACAAGACGATTCAAACAGTCTAAATCATGCTCTCTATGACATTCAAAGCAAATAATTAAAAAATTGAGGCACGAAAGTACCAATAAAAGGTTTTTGGGTTTGTTACAATACCCTTTGGTTGACTCCCCCCATGGACGAGTTGACCCTGTCAAAAGAGCATTGCAGCTCTGCCACCCGTTGGCTTATGGCATCCAAGGCTTGCTACCGCTGACTTAGCTCCCACTCCTCCTCAGCAGCGGCGGGGCGCAGTTCATCAGTCCTGGCTTTGGCCCTCTCTACGCCAGCTTGAACGGAAGCCATCTTTCCAGAGGTCTACCTCATATGCTCTTCTGCCTCTGCCAGCTGGGCCTTCAACAGTGAGACCAGCTCAGATTGTGCATTAAGATAGGCTGAAAGCTCTTCTACCCGGGTCTGCATCTGTTGGACCTCGCCTTCAGCCTCCTGGAGCTTCTTGATTTTGTTCGGCTTCCTCCGCTGCCAACCCACGCTGAGCCCACAATCATGCTCCCTGATCTTCTCAGCCATAAGATCTCGGATGAGTGTGTGAGGACATTGGGCATCTACTACCCCAGCGCACAGTTTGCGCAACCGTGAGTGGAGTCTATCAATTTTGGCGAGCCATTGAGCTTGGGGGGTGTCCTTGATAAAGCGCGTGATTAGCTTCCACGACCTGCGGCAGACTATGCTGATGTCTTCCTCGTCAGAGGGCGTGTCGTCCCAGTCCCCGTGATTGGCAGGCTCGTATGCGGGATACGCCCGCAAGAAATCCTCGGTAGGATCTACATCTGGTGTTGAATCTAGTACGACACCTAGCACCGAAGCAGGCGTGACAGGACTGGGACCGACCGGTTCATCCACTTCATCGGAGTCCACCTCGATGACCTCAAGCACGACCTTGCTGGAAGTCCCGCTAGTGATGATGTGTGCCGCAGCTTCAGGAGATGGGGGGGATATTGCCACCATCACCGGCATTCCCCTAAGAGGGACACCACCAGACATCCCGAACAGTCTTGCTGCAGGAGCCCACGCCAGTCGGAGAACTGTACGACGGAGAGGGACATAAATGTTAGTAGGAAAAGTCTATATGTGACGACAAGGTAATCGGTAGAAGAAACTTACAGAGATCGACCTCCTGGCACTGCTCTTGAGCCGGTACTGACGGGACCCCGAGGCGAGGCTCTCCGTATACTGTTGGATGGTCTGGATATTCCGGAAGAGCCTACTCGGGTGCTCTGGTCCCAACAGACGCAGAACTGGACGCAGCCATAGGAGCGGGTTCTGAAGGTCCCGCATCATCACCCGCCGAGGGGTGAGAACGAGGCATGCGAACAAGTTCCTCCTGCATGGCTCAAACATCGTTGAGAAGTCCATAGTGACCCAAGAACGGGTCGTAAGGAATGAAGTTCAGAATGCTACCTCGAGACCCTCCACAAAATCATCAGAATCTGAACCTTGATCTCATACCTCTCCCTTCTCCAATTGACTCCCTCCTCCAGCCTCATCCTTCCGAGAGGAGTCCTCTGATTCTTCCGGCAGGGGGAAACTCTCCCTCAGATCGGCAGCTAATAACTGTGGGAGGCCATTTGATTCAACAGTACCCTCACCCGGTCTGTAATTGGGCGAGGGACAGCACTGGAGTGGACGTAATCCTCCAGCTCGTCCAGGTACTGTTCTGCCTCCGCCAGAGATGCCATGAATCCAGTCCGGACTGGGCCTATGCCATGTAATTCCATCCCAAGGTGATTCAGGTGGGCCTATATCTCGGGTGGGCTGAGGAACTGCCGGTTGACATCCCAAATGTCCCAGGCTTCCGGGAAGACGACATCCTCTGCCATGTCGATATGACGCAGCCGCTTCCCCGGAGCCTGAGTGGATATCCTACGAAATCCCCTCGACGGATGCCCCTCCGGATGGCCCTGCTCTTCCGGAATCACCGGATCCACCGCTGCTGCCATACCCTCGGTCGGTGTGGGTCTCGCCGCCATGGCAGCCCCGCTACCGCGAGCGGCCCTAGCCGCCCTCCAACCCCGACCTCGAGATAGAGGAGGCCCACCGTCACCGACCCGAATAGTTGGTTGCTTCATCATATGTCCTGGGTAAGCAACCTCCCTACTAATGGCATACTCCCTCACCAATCCGAAAGCGGCAGTGGAAGGAGGCAACGCAATCCGCATCTCCCCATCTTCCCATGTGAACATGAGAAACAACTGCCTCATCACACACGGGTTCTCTTCGTGACGCACCTCCCAGTATACCTGCGGGGTTAGCCGCTGGAGGCACCAGAACTGCCTCGCGAACCAATGCGGGGTGTACAGTTTGTAGAGTGGCTCACAATCTATTCGTGCCACCAAAACTATGCCTCGAAAGGCCAGGATGTAAGCACGATGTTCTTCTACTCCCCACCCGTCATCAGTAAGTATCCCCATCGGCAATGGGAAGGGGTTGAAATTAAACTCATCCGCCCTCCACACCCGATTCAGCACCATCGGCACGGCTAGTTTGAACAGGAAGCTCCCGACCGGGTTCAGGATGGAGGGGCGGAAGTTCGATCCCGGTGGCGAAATGGGGTTTCGATACTCATAAATCCCTCTGATGTGCGCTGCAATCCACCCATACAGGAGGTGGAAGGGCCCGCATATCCTTGGCGGCTTCTTCCCCTCGCTAATGTGTCACATCTTTCTATATAGTTTGGCGAGCATCGGAATCCCCAGACTGATCCGCTGCCCCATGGCCGACATAGATGCCATAATAAACGAGCTGGGCCACACCCCCATGCTTGTATCCCTCACCGGTAGGATCCAACCACTGATGAGAGCCGCGATGAACGCCGCCAGCCAGACTATTGGCTGTTGTTCATTGCTGACACTGAAACCCCAAGTCATCCATTGGTTGTCCTCCAAGACCCACCAATACGAGTGCCCCTTGCCCCGATGGGCCGCCCTCGGACAAGTTAAAGGCCTCGGAGAGAACTCTCGATTCTCTGGGAAATTTAGGAAGCACATGAACCATCTCCTAAAGTGGACATCCCTCACTGCCTCCTTGTCCTCTCTAGGGATGAGCGCCATCAGCGCTGACGCCAGTCGTGACATTTGCTCTGTATCCTCCCACGCGGTCATGACCGGCAGGAACTCATCATACATGGCCCCCAAGATCGGAACCCCATAAATCTGGTGGACATCCCACATGCCAATTCCCACCTCCCCATGGTGCAGGTGAAAGGTATTGGTCCTAGATGACCATCTTCTTAGCAATTCCGGAATCAGTTTTTTTGGTTGGTAAATGTGGAATTGGGAGGCCCATGCCTCCTCATACAATCCCACTCTCCTCAGCTCGGCCCCAAACTTCTCACATGAGGCGCCTACCCAGTAGTCCCAGGCCCAGTCATCGGTAATGTTGCTGCCCTGGCACAGGTCCCACTCATCGTACCATCCATTCTTCGAATCCTGCAAAGCCGCCTTCAGCATGGTGTGGTAGAGAGGAGGGGACGTCTCCGGATGCAGTGGCTTCCCGTCAATATCGCTCAAATGGTTGTAGATATTGTCATCGGTGATGGGTGTGAAGTCCTCCTGCGCATGACCATCGGCCGCCCTGAACCATTGGTGCTGGAATGGTGTGCTCTTGAACCAGCAAGCTGGTTCGTCCCTACTTGCCTCAGGGATGAAGACGTCATCCCTCAACCCAAAGCCGTACAATGGAAGTTTCTTGCACTGCGGATAATCCTTCTGACCCTACGATAGCAGATATGTCAAAGAAGTGTGGTCCGAATGGCTTCGGACCATCTCCCCAAGGCCTGGACAGTTGGCCATCTCATCCCGACGAGAGGCATCTACAAGCACCCCCAATACAGCCTCTTGATGGGCCATTTCGATTCCGGCCCTCAGAAAATAATTTTTCAGAATGGATCGTGAAGCTGGATCGCGAAGCCGGATTGCGAAGATCGGTCATGAGACCAAGCCGCGATGTCTGGCCTAGGCCGACAAGCAGAAGTTCTCTTGGCGCGGATGCGGAGTCGGAGACCCGCGGTTCGCGGCGACGCTCGATTCGCGGAGGGCTGTCGCGGAGTACGCGGAGCTTCACGAAGTCAAGAGCACAAAAAGACAAGGAAGTCACGTGAATAAAAAAGAGTTTGACCCCCCTATTTATACGCGGTGACCCCGGAGCATCGCGGCGGGCCTCACCGGTGAGGAGCATTGCGGTGCGTCCGGATCTGTGGCCCCAGTCTGCACCGTGGGCCCCCTTCGCGAAGCTGCATCGCGAACCACCGACAATTTTGGCAATTTTCCCTCAGAATTCGACCCTTCACCCTCCGCGGCTCCAAGTCTAAGGGGGGGAATTTTTTGGCACAAAAATATGGCCCGAAAGTATGGGACGAAAAAAGAAGGTTGGCACGCTACCTCACGAAGCACCGCCGCGAAGCGGCCCGATCATCGTGGGCTCGCAAAGCTCCAGATGCGGTAACTCTCCAACAATGCATTTGATGTTAGCGAGCCCGTCGCGAAGCTCCCGATGCAGTAACTCTCCGCGAACGCATTTGAAATTCGCGAGCCCGCTGTGAAGCTCTAGAGGCGGTAACTCTACGCGGACGACGTTGACGTTCGCAAGCGCGCCACGAAGCACCTGAGGCGGTGCACGAGTTCTGCTTCGCGACGCCCCTTCCATATAAATACTGGACTCCCCCTGAGTCCTAAGGACGGACACTCCGACCTTTCGACTTCTCCTCTCCCAAATTGCGAAGCACTCTTTGCCCCATGAATCTTGAGCTCCGCGAGGTACTTCTAATTTGTGAGACGCCTTTGCATTTTCTCGTTTTGATCCCCTCTTCCGAGAGGGATTCCCTTCACGAAGCTCAAGGGAATTCGCGGAGGAAGGGGATTCCCAAGGGAACCCGGGCATCCGCGGAGCGTTAATGCTTTGTGAAACACCCAAGCTGTACTAGTGATCCCTATGCTAAGGCAGGATCGCTACACATCGCGAAGCACACTGCTTCGCAGGACCCTACTTCGCGAGGCACCTCTTCTTCGAGAGGCAGTGCTCCGCGAACATTGTTCCACTTCGCGAATCACCTTCCACTCACACCTATGCCCCAGGCTAAGGCCAAGTCACTCCACTTCACGAAGGATACTCCTTTGCTTAGAAATTCCTCTTCCCGTGCGACCCTCCAGGTTTGCACGATGTGATTTCAAAGTCCCATGGACAATACCACACGTAGCGTTGCATCGCCTAATGCTTCTTTGCATAGGCACGCTAATGGCTATTGCTTCTTCGCATAGCCACGCTAACGTGGACCCCTTGATGGTTCGCTCCACAACCCCCCATTAATATGCATTTACTAGTACCTTCCCTCCCCCAAGGACCAGAGGGTACCAGTTATGTAAGTCCTAGGGGTGCGGAGTGAACCCACCTCGTCCGAGCAGCAGGATGTTAAACTGCCAAGCACCACGTCCTCAACACATGACGTTAAACTATGACCCGATCTCATGCCTCTCACGAAGGGTCCCCCCAGCTCGAACATTTTTTACGCCCCTCGACTCCACGGGAGTGGAATCATCCATCCAAAAGGGATGATATCCTCCTTATTGGAGTGGCGTATGTTCTCAGGAGAAGGGTGACCCTAGTTCCCCAACAGAAGGTTGCACCCCTACATCTCCATACATCCCCACTACCAAGGTCAGTGGAGGGCGTAATAGGGAATGAGGCACCTCCCATCATTGGTCTCGAGTCCCTCTTTCGCTGTGCTTTGTCGCACTATGGGCCTCCATCCTGAAGTAAGTCCCAGAACCATGGGCCGCCTAACGCGTAAGCCCCTCTTCGCTTCTCCCAGACACACCCTTCGTGACGTGATCGTCATTTATTTGCAACCTCTTGTTTCTCACACCGAGCATGACTCACGTGGGCTTTGAATGAGCACCGACCCTGACCCCTACCTTCAGCGAACTACGAGGACTTTGATTTGTGTCAAGGAATGGTACATAGGAAGCCTCCATGAGGTTCAAGCCACATTACTCGGTTGTTCATTCATGTCAGAGTTTCGCCCTCGTCCAGCATGACATTAAACTGCATTTCCCTCGTCCAGCATGACGTTAAACTGCACACCCCATCCCGCATGACGTTAAACTGTATTGCCCTCATCCAGCATGACGTTAAACTGCATTTCCCTCGTCCAGCATGACATTAAACTGCATTTCCCTTGTCCATCATGACGTTAAACTGCACGCCCCGTCCCGCGTAATGTTAAACTGCATTTCCCTCGTCCATCATGATGGTAAACTGCATTGCCCTCGTCCAGAATGACGTCAAAACGCACGCCCTCGTCTAGAATGACGATAAACTGTATGAACCATGTCCCGCATGACATTAAACTGCACACCCATTTGAACTACGAGGTATTTGATCCATGTCAAGGCGTGGTACGTAGGATGCCTCCACGAGGTTCAAGCCCACCCAGCATCCAACTCAAGTCGAGTTCTACTTGCATCCAGCACGATGTTAAACTGCAATTCCAGTCCGACACCAAGCTGTTGTGACCAACCCGAACTACGAGGACTTTGATCCATGTCAAGGCATGATACGTAGGAAGCCTCTACGAGGTTCAAACCCACCATCCGGTCATTCGGACCTCATTCACGTCGGTTCAGCCCCGTCCCGCATGACGTTAATCTGTGTTCCCCAATCCGAACTATGAGGACTTTTATACATGTAATGGCATAGTACGTAGGAAACCTCCCTGAGGTTCAGGCCCAACAATCATTGGCCCAGACCATCTCCTTGTCGGTGTGCCAAGCCCCCATTTTCAACCCGAACTATGAGGATGTTGATCAGTGTCAAGTCATGGTACGTAGGAATCCACCCCGAGGTTCAGGCCCAACAATCATTGGCCCAGACCGTCTCCTTGTCGGCGTGCCAACCCCCCCATTTCCACCCGAACTACGAGGACTTTGATCCATGTCAAGGAGTGGTACGTAGGAATCCTCCCATAGGTTCAAGCCCATCTCTCATTGGTCCAAGGTCCCTCAATTAATTCGGTTCGCCGACACCCACTGCCCATCGTTTATTCACGTCAGGGATCACTAACGTCCCGGATGACGTTAAACTGTATTCTGTCAATCCTTTGAACTATGAGGACTTTGATCCATGTCAAGGCATGGTACGTAGGAAACCTTCCCGAGGTTCAAGCCCACCACTAGTGGACCCACGGGTCTACTTTCACGTCGGTTCACCGATGAAATACTTTGAACTACGAGGACTTTGATCCATGTCAAGGCATGGTACGTAGGAAGCCTCCCCAAGGTTCAAGCCCACTACCCATCAGACCAAGGACCACCTTCACGTTGGTTCGCTAACAATGACCATCGGACCAAGGTCCACCTCCATGTCGGTTCGACGACACATCGGACAAAGGTCCACCATCACGTGAGTTCACTGACAATGCCCATCGGACCAAGTTCCACCTTCACGTCGGTTCGCTGACAATGCCCATTAGACCAATGTCCACCTTCATGTCGTTTCGCTGACAATGCCCATCAGACCAAGGTCCACTTCCATGTCGGTTCGACGACGCATCACACCAAGGTCCACCTTTACGTTGGTTCATTGACGACATCCATCGGGCAAGGTCCACCTTCACGTCAGTTCACCGGCACCATCCCGAACTACGCGGACATTGATTCTCCGCCACGGGGAACGTAGGAAGCCTCTTCAAGGCTCAAGTCAAACTTCACTGTCGCCCTTGTGATGGTCCCATTTCATTCCCCCTCCACTCCCTTCATCCATCTATCATCCATCCTGATTCTTGCCCAAATCGTCATATCCCGGTGAGACCATGTCGGTCCGCTCCTCTTCACAGCCGCCCATGGGCTAGCACTGGTATCAGCATCCCTTCAATGGAAATCCCTCGATCAGATCTATTCTAGATAATGCTCTGATCGGGCTGATCCATCTCTGATGGACGTAAAAATCTTGGCGTACCTTGTGCTAAGACACGGGAAGCTGAGGAAAACCTCAGATATGTGTCTATGGAATATAATTCCCCGCGCTCGATGTGGGATGTCTTGGGCTTCCACGCCCTCAAGAAGCCCTGTGACCAGGGACAATCGACAGACATGCCATGTTCCCCATCATCCATACACGCTACTGATGCCTCAACGTGACTACTCCCCCGACTGAAGGTTGCAGTCCTGACCGAACCCTTTGGAATGTCCCGACAGAAGCCGTGTAGTTAACAGGCATCCATGGAAACATGGCACTGGGAAGAGTTTCACGAACAACGCATTAAATCTATGAGGGAGACCTGTACTAGGTGATGAGTTCAACGGAGGAATCCAAATAAGGAAGAACCGACATCCCATCATCCCATTTCGAACAAGGAGAAGACGTCCCTAAATAAGGAGAGAATGTCGCCCGCCTTTGGAAAGCGGGAATGCGGGGAAACAAGCGCAACACATCCTCCTCCGCAGACGGACGGATGCGCGCGCCCCGGTGAAAGCGTCGGAAACAAACATCATTATGAAAATATTTTTCAATGGGATTTATAAATCATGAAACCATAATTAATATATTATTCACTAGGTTCATACAAGGTTTTTATAGCCACCAAATGTCAAAATCCATCATGATAGTGCATGAAGGGTTTGTGAATATCCAGATCATATCCCCTTGGGGTGTCAAACTATGTATGTATCGTGGTCCATTTTCTTGTATGAGATTACCTGAAGTAAGGCCCAGAACATCTTATCGGAGTTGTTACCCCTTGTTGCATGAATTCCAGATCCACATACACTTGTAGTATCCATACATTGATTTATTACTCTGAATCCACTCGCTCTATCATTTTACAAAATCACATGACAACTTTTTAATCATTGAATCATACATATACTTATCCATGGAGACATTTGTAGAAATGAACTTCAAAATATACATAGGGATCTTACATAGGTTTTCTTATCATTGTTTCCAATGGTTTACTAAAACATTCCATTCATAATCAATATAAGGACCTAGGATTAACATAAAAGGATATTATATAATTTTAAAGGAATATTTTTTACAATAAAGAAATAAATGACCGAGGATGTTAATAGTTTAGTTTCTTCGAAGTCTTGGAACAAAAATATTTTCACCCAGTGAATAATCATCAATATCTCTCATAAAGATATCCAATTTTACTAATCCTTCATAAGGTGAGGGAACACAAGAATTTGTTGATCTCAACAACTCATTAATGATAAATAATGGAGATATTTAGGCACAATTATTAGAATTTGGGTATATGAACATGATCATGAAAATAGAAGATCTCAAATTTAATATCAAAGATCATATATATAAATCATATAATAAATCCCATCTTTTCATAATACATGAATCATAAGAAAATTAATGACATAATCCTTCATAGCAAATCATTGGAATGAAACAAGTGATTGTGGAAAACACATAATCATGTAATATTATATCAATTGTAGCCAAGGTATTACAACCAAGACCATCATGGAAGATTATGTTCACTCACCATAGGATATTGGTAGTCATGGTTCACATTCATAGCCCTATTAGTAGACTCAGTACAATCTTCATAACATCGTGGAGGTAATGGTTTAATCCCATGGCCATCGTAGTAGTCAATATTGACTCCGAATACTATATTATCCTTCATAATGAGAAATAAATCTTCACCCCAAACATTGTTGGGAAATATTGGTCCCACATCTCTCATAGTGATGTCAAACATACATGTACCATAATATGATAAATAAACATATAATATTTCAGGAAATGAAATGGGTGTTATAAAAATTTAATCTTATCATAACCTAGGAAAAAATATATGGGTCTCAGAATCATTTCATCAAAGCCATAACTCATGAATGTGAAATGGATTTCAAAAAGTTATACCCCATAAATGAGAAATTAATTTCGTAGAGATAAAAACCATGAATGAGAATGAAATTTGAAAAACACAAATCCCATGAATGAAAAATTTGTTTTATAAAGGCAATAAATTTTTTATTAACTAACTCATATAAAGGATATTAACGGATTCTTTTTATCATTTCCATGAAGGGAATGAGTAACATTATCAGATTTCATATAAGATAGAAAATAATTTTTAAATATCTTTGATAAACATTTCTTGAATAAAATATCATTTATTTATTCAAAAAATCATTTTAATAAATAAAATTATTTTATTAAAAGTTTTAGAGAAAAAACATTGAAACCTATAAATATGGCATGAATACGTTTGAAAACAATTTTCCTAGAAAATAAATATAATCATCTTATAATACTATAAACAATTTTATTCGAAAACAATCTGAAAGCATATAATGAACGTTTAAAAATGTTCTAAAAACCATTTCATTAAATATAATAAGATAAATTATAAATATTTATAGAATTTTTTTAAAACCATTTTCCTTGAAATCTTATAAAATAAGTTTGAATATGTTTTAAACCCTATTTTTCTTTAAAATGTATAATAGATATTTGAAATAATTTTAAAAATCACATTCCTTGAATCTATTTTTTAAAACCATTATTATAAAAAATGTAACATGTATCCAAAAAATAATGTTTCAATGTATTGATAGTGAATAAATATTTACATGTCCTATGAGGTAAAAATGTCATACCTTTTTCATGGTAAAAATGATATAAAATTTCCATGTTCGTAAAATGAAAAGAATAATCCTTTGAAAAATATGTAATAGAAAAATTGGGTAATAAAATGTTATATAATGATTCTAGGGAATTTGTAGAATATTCTTGGAAACCCTATTATAAAAAATGGTTTTGAAGGAATAATGATTTCTTTCCAATGAGAGGGTAAATTCATGCTTACTTAAGGACATTTCCATAAATACATAATATACTAAGGAGTAAAAAAATGGGTACCAATTCATGAATATGTAATAAATAAACATATTAAAAGGAAATTAATGAATTTTTTTATGGTTGAAACCAAATAATTCAAATATGGAATCTTAAATGTAAATAATCTGGATAAGTGATGTGATTGTCTGCTTAAACACTTATATCATTGTAACCTCACATCATACTCTCCATGTAAGAAATATAAATAATATTAACTTCGAAATATCATGAAAATATTGTGAATCCTGATAATATATATAAAGTGTAAGTATATTAACCTCAAGAAAGCATTTATGTGAAAAAAATCATGAGTCTTATATAAGGAATATTTTGACATAACATTTTTACTAATATGGAATCTTTTGACCCATAAACCCCATGAATGAATTTTCATAAAAAATATATGTTAATTCCTAGGATTTTTGGTATACTATTCCACGAATATAACGAAGTATACTACTTACCCCCACATAAAAGGAATGAATGACAAAGAAATCATGTATCTCACCTGAATAAAAAGTGGTAGGAAATCATGTTACCTTCTGTCTTGACACACATCTTATGCATTCGAGACAACTGTATAATAAATATATATATTATAAATACTTTTAAGAACCATATTATTATATCTAATTCCACATATATTTTGATTATGACCTTATATTACCCTATTTTTAACAATCATATGTTAAGGATACCGTTCGAGTAAAATTCCTTTTATTATTCCCATGTGTCTTATTTTGTTTTTTTCTTATGTATTTATACTTTGTATATCTATTTAAATATTGTAAAACATGGTATAAGTATAATTTTCATACATTTATTTTTGTCTCATAATAATAATTTTAATATATATGTATGAAATAAAATGCTCATTTCATTGAGATGGTAGGCCCTACATACACATTAATTCTATTTATGATTAGTTATCTTGATGATAGAATGAAATAAATAGACATATATATGTATATATATTAATATTTACATTTATATCATTATTTTTTTATATTTATTATATCTTATATATAAATATATAAATATATATATTATATATTCACTATAACAATACATAATAAAATCCATCTGTTTCTTGAGTGAATCATATCACTTTGAGGGGTGGTAGTCCAAACTTTCTTAAAGAAAACAATCGTGTTAACAAAAAATTAAAAAAATAAAAAATTTCTTTGTTGTAAAAAGGGATAGTGAATATTAAAGACTTGATAAACATAATTTATGACTTATATAAAAATATTTTTCATCATAATGGACAGAATGGTTGGTGGTAAAGGAAAAATGATCAGTCATCACATTGGTAGGAAGTTGTTCACTATACAAAAAAACAATATGATCATCACCCATTATATGGAGGTGAGCGTAAATTTGGGCTTGAAATTTTACACAAAAACATAATAATATAATTTAGATTTTTTTATATATGCATCAAATAAATGGGGTTGGGTGGTGTGGAGAACGAAAATAAAATATCGTACTAGAGCGAAGACATTTCCCCTAAATAGGGTAACTCTTTTTTGTTTGTGCCAAAAGAATTCTTTAGATTTCATTATTCCCAAGGAAATGTATTTTGGAATGAGTTAAACTTTATAATAAGTGTGTTGGTTTTGAATTTTCTGAAAATATGACGGATTAGAGGTGTCAAAATGAGGGATAGTATGTGGCCTTTTATAGGGGAGGAAAAAGGACTCACAAGGAATTTTTGAAAAAATGTTAGGCGTTCAGATGTATTTACCTAAAAAACTCATAAAAAAATATAAATAGTTAATTAAATGTTCATGGACAATAAATGTACAGAAAATTTGTGTTATAATGGTGGATATATCAAATGGATCATTAATTTTGAGGATTAGTCCTTAATAAATTTAATTGGGCCTTAATCCCTATAATTTATTTTGATCACTTTTACTAATCAATTTGTTCACAGAATATGTTGATAATAATAGTATATAAATATTATACTTATTAAAATTTTGAATATTTTTTTTCAAAAATTACATTCACATAATTAGAAAAGATAATATTAATGATAATCCTGCATACTAGACGCAATAATGGGTTTTTAATATATAAATAAGTTCAATAGTTTATATTGATTTTATATTCTATTTCAAAAATAAAATAATTCTAATAATTTATATTATGTTAATATATTTCATATTTATCTAATATGGCCTTCATAAATTATAATATAATTTATCATTAATAATTCTTTAATAAAATGTAGTTCTTAACAAAGAATCAATATTTTTCACTATTCATCCAAAAAATGATATATATCAGCAAAATCCTAGAAATTTTCCCTTGGATAATTTATATGTAATTATTTTAAAATTTGACATCATTTAATCTTATTTATTTTCAAAAAATTAATAAACATATTTTTATTGTTTTTCATATATGGACATGAAAAAGCACTCCTTTTGAGAAATAATATTTTTTAAATGTATAAATGAATAGAAAAATTGATATTTTTCATTTTCAATATGTTATGTTTATATAAACCCATTAAAAAAAAATTTTTATGCAGTTATTACTATTCATATTACAATGTTTTAATAGAATCCCAATAACTAACTCATTTAAATAATTTCAATAAAAAATTGATATTTTTTGTTAATGTCGTATTTCATGTAAGGTACGCCATGTTCATTTTTTGTGTGAGTGGAATGATCAAATTAATGAATTGTAAAAATTTAATTTGTTAGGTTAAAATAAATTTTTGTCAACAATAATATTTCCTTTTATATTCTATCTGTTTTCATATTCATTTGTAATTATTTTGTAAGCCATGATTTCATATTATATTGTATAAATCATATATTTTCATAAATAAGACAATATTATTCATAACCTATAATTTAACATCAGCGTTTCATCTTAATATATAAAATATTCATGTTTTAATATTTTTTTATTGTTTGGTAAACCTCATTCTGGCATATTACAGAAGTCGTCGAGGAAATCAATTTTTCCATATAACTAAAACCAACCTCTGTGTTCTATGTAGAGCATGCCAAATTTAATGTTACATATAGTGCATGATTATTTTTTCCTGGCATATAACAAATTATGAACATATTGATTTAATATAAAATTAACTATCTTAAGTGTTTTATAAAATGATAAATATTATAAATGAAAAATTAATTTAAAATTAATTAAAAAATATCAGGTTGTTACATCTGTTGCTTCCCAGGGACCTATTACTCTAGCTCCTTAGGTCTCCTCTTGGACCTCCAACCCTCAAGAAAGGGATTTTTGAATAAAATTTATAATATCCCTGCCACCATGGTTTTAAGTCATAATTCCCCTATTTCTTTGCTTTTCTCTCCTTTGGAAGCCCACCAACCTTCTCGCTACTCTGTCCCCCTACTCACAGCATTGATCTGTCAGATGCATCATTGCAAGATCACCACTGGATATGCTGACACAAAGTTTTTTGTATATTAAATTTATAGACCATCATTGGCATTTATATATTTTTGAATGATAGTCTCAGAAAATTCTGATGTCATCAACATGGACTACAGTTTTCGATGGATGTAGGTGTGTCATTTCTCATCAACCACTCTATACATTTTGTTCGAAACCTACAGAATAAATCCAAGATCTCTATCAAAAATTTATGGAACATGTGGTATGAAAATGAGTTTGGCATTGATCTTAGACAATAGAACACCACCCCTAGTTCTTTTTAAGTATTATCTATCCTCCATTGAACCTCATATGTCATCCACGGTCTGTTCAACCAGAGTGTGTAGGTGTTTGAAGAATTTTTTTTCATGTTACCGATTCGAATCATGATCTCATTGTGACGGGGGTACATTGGAAAAACCCTAGTGATATTCATACATGATTGTTGTAATCTAGTACCTAGAGTATAGATTGTGTTTGAGAAATCATATCCACCAATTTGGTCTACAATCTAGCCTTTTAGGATTTGGAATGATCCATAGATTCTCTTGGGTTATCATCCCCTCATGATGCATTCCATAATAATTTGAAGCCTTCCAAGATAGGAACATCCAAATTGACCCAATTTTGGTCATCCATGATCCCTGATGTCACCATGTTCACTTGGAAGTCCCCCATTCTTGTTTCCCTCACCAGAAAAATTCACCATGTCAGGAATGTTGAAAGAAAGTATGTGTTTCATATCATTGGATCATATTCATCAACCATGTTATACCATAATGATTTACACTTCCCATGTTTTGGGATGGCACAATATGATCCAACTTTTTCCCTTCATGAAACAGTCATGAAACGCTTCCCACAAACCCAGATCCCCACTTTCATATCAAACTTAGATAATATATTGAATCATATTACGGATGGGATGTCCTTCAGGATGTATAATTTACCAAGATACACTTTTTTCCGATCCAAGAGATATCCTTTTTGGATAGGGGTTGGTTCTATAACCACATAGTTATTATCTGATAGAAGAAACTCATCTTATTTGAGACCCCCAGGAGAATGGTTCAGATACAGGGAACACCCCACATATAAATGTTCACCTCTACGCACATAACTCAGTTTTTCCATGCACCTCCCTAAATGGACTATTATTTTAATTTTTTTCCTCAATATTTTTCCTTATTATCCCCATTCAACTTATATTCTAATGGGGTTATATTTTTCGGGATTGAATTTCACATTGAACCACCATGGTCATTATTGGGCGAAAAGAAGGTACAATTCATTTCAATGAATCATTATGATAATCTCAAGCCATGTGGGCGCAACGTCTATAGTGAACTCATATGATCAAAATAGGAACACAATATGATTGATCTGCCAATGAGACTTATGTCTCTACTTTTATATGGATATTAGGATAACTGACTAGGGAAGGCACGTGATAGATTGTGCCTTTGTGCACTATATGTAGTCCCACACATAAGTATATTTCAGGTCTAATGTGATATCTAATGGAACATTACACACTCATAGTATCTCTTGGTCACCAAAATTATATTCCAGTCCAAATATTATATGCACTACCTCAAACTATCTTCATATATAGTTATGGATACCCCCTTATATAGGTTGATCTCTTAGAAAGAGAAGCGACATTATGTGATGCATAAGGATGCTTCTTCCACAACTACATGAAAACGATGAACCTCTAAAAGTATAGGATCTTTCAATATAGGTCCACTATGGCCCCCCCTGCATGTGTTTTCTCAATTACATGACCCCCACCACATTCATACATCCTTTGTTGGGTGCATGAAAAATGAATATCCTCCATGAATCACTATAATTTTTATAAATACAATCATTCACTCAACCCAACTTTTTTTCTTGAATGTCTTCAACATTTCATGCATTATTTCCAAGATTCTCAAAGGGATAACTTTACTCTAAAGCACCATGTTTGAGTACCTATTACATAAAAACTCAATTTTCATACATGCACCTCCACAGTAAAACCATCCAAGTATGCATGTAGTGAATTCATGGTCCCTCTTGTTTGATCCCCTGTAATGATTATGTAACACCTATTTTATGGGAATATATATTCTTATGTATTTTACATTAATGAATTGCTATAGTGAAATGTAACCCACTATCAATAACTCCTCTAAAATATTATGACATGTAATTGAGGATTCCTTCCCTTATATAAGGTTTAATGAGAATAGATTATTTAATCTCATAGAGTGAGGGGTGAGTTCCCTCTATCTATACATCAAAACATTAAACTACCCATCACCACCATCCTCACTATATGGTGATTACTATATTGTCATAGTGTGAAATTCCATTGGGTTTCCTCACCATGGGAATTTTACACTTCCACTCCTCTCCATGTGTGATAGTACTTTTTCACATATAATCATATCAACCTCACATAGAATGATATCCTTTTGGGAAGCTTATACACATAATCCCTACACCACCTGCCACGGACGAATGTTCCGTGATACGACCATCTGGACTAATACTTCCTCTTGATTCCCAATCATATCATGACACATGTAGGAACATAGGATAATATATCTCAATCCATTTCTACCACCAATGGGAATCCCCCTTTGATTTAGTCCTACATTCAAACATCATGGGGTACTTCAATACATAATCCCCACACTCTTCCAAACAATGTGAAATTTTATTCCCAACCAATTGGGATATGCATGAATCCTTTTTGATGTTCAAATCCATCATTCACATCTTCATGATTTCCTTTAGGTAGTTTCCCTAGAAATGACATTTCCCTCACAGAGGATACCTTATTTCTTTATAGACCACATTGATGCTTTTATTCATAATCCCCACACCATGTTCTCCATGGGCCTCCTCCTCATATGTAATCCCCAATTCCATAATTCATAACTACATGGACATTGATTCCAGTCCAAATGGGATATGTATGAAACCTACATGATGTTCAAGGCCAACACCAATAAAAATCCATCAACTCTATCTATTTCATGTTAACCCTTCATCCATAACCATCCTAATTTTACCAATTCTAAACATATCATGTTAAAAACCTTCCATCCATATGGGGAGTACTTGCTCATAATTCTGATCCACATTATTGTTACTCCAATTATCCCCGAGGAAGTTAATCAAGTCTAAACCCTACATCACACATCATTAAACCAAGAGACTCTCTCCTATAATGGGTAGAAACCCATGGGTAATCCACACATCATACCAACATAATCAATGTTTATTTTTATCACTTTCTTCTAAAAAGGTACATTGGACACCACCTTGAGGTTAAATACCACCTTATGGAAAAACACGGTTCCCACATCATAGGGGATCACTCTCCCTGATACACCTTCTGCAAAGTCTAGATCAACCACCAAGATTTGATACATTTTCTTATAATACAAACCATATGCAATTTGTCTCCATAGGCATTCTGAAATGTCCTCCAAGTAAACCCACTAGGAGTGTCCTCTATGGGATGAAATTCATCGATACACCTAAAAATTGAGTTATGATCATTATCACACTACCTCTGAATGATATTAAACTCTTGGAAAACCTCATTTTAAACATGGTATGCCTGAGGAAAATCTCAAAACACCTTCATCTTCCTTATGATACATGAAATCAATGTGGGATGCCTCAGGTTATGTTCCATTGATAGACCCCCTTTAGAGGAATAAAACTGGTGACCAATGTTACAATGTCAAAACCTACTAGAGATACCCAACATGACTATCCGATTAATAGAAGGATGCTGTGATATCAACACCCCTATTAATTTTTAGATAGAAGCAACATAATTTATGATTTCTTGAAAATAGATCGCACAACGAATGTGTTTCATGAAAATGTCTTCAAATTTGAGGGAGACCCAAACTTGGGGATGATTTCTAAGGATAGATCCACTGAATGTGGGAATATCTTACAATAATCCTAGTTTGATCAAGGAGAGTCTATCAGTATGGTAGTGATGAATGGTTCATGCCTTTGGAAAGAGGGAATGTGGTGAATAATGCCCCTACTAGTGAAAAACATCATGAAATTATGGAATTCCCTAGAAAAGGAATCATAAAAAAAATTCTATTGATTTTGGGGAGTATCATCTATGTTTCGATCATTAAATCCTCGAAATTTTAAGAATTTACTTAATTATGAGTATGACGGGTTTGCAGCATACTGATCCCACATTGATTGTTACTGTAGGAATGTTACTTCTATAAATCAAAAGGGTAAAAATTATTTTCATCATATAGAGTGTTATTTCAAGGAAGTATGTGATGGGCCAGTGCATTGGAATCAAAGGGACGTCACTACCCATGATTCTAGTATATTTCAGGATGATGGAGGTGTGAAAATAAATTCAATCCACCCTTTTGTGGACTTGTTCAAATATGTGTTTCCTGAGTACGTATCCGTGAGTCCACATGTGACTAATGTGGACTTTAAAATTTAGCTCATGTTGATGGTTAAGACAGTTTTTATTCCAATATATAAGGAAGGCACTAATAGTGCTTCAAGATCACATGACTCCCTTGGAAGAGATGATGGAAAATGGATTTATCTTGATGAGTATTTCACCTTGGGGTTCTCTAGTTTTTTTCATAATGGTGACGGTGGTCTACTCTTATGTGTTGATCATCGAATGGTGAACCAGATGAAAGGGAATAAATAATATCCTCCTCCACTAATCATTTATCTATTTGTTGAGCTATGGGAAACATGTGTTTTCTCAATGATCAATTTGATTTTGTTGTATAATCAGTTGAGATTTTGACCATCTGATATACGAAGGATTGATTTTATAATCCAATGTGGCCTATTTGAGTTTTTATGATTTGTTTCTGTATAATTTACTATTTGGAGATTTTTATGGCCTTAATTAAGAGAATAATACACTTTTACCTCGATTAGTTTCAGGTTGGGATTGTGGATGATATCTTAGTGTATTCCAAGACACTTTTGATCCTTCCCAACAACATGATATTATCCTCAGTCCATTGAGAGGGAGTCATCAATACTATATCATATGTAAGGGTCAGTTTTAAATTAATTAGTAACACATCTTGGGTCACATCATCTTATAGGAAGGTGTGTTAATGGGCCTAGAGATGGTTCATGTAGTGGGTTTTTAGGAGTATCCAAATAATTTTATTGATATTCATAGTTTTCTAGGTATTGAAGTGTATTATTGTAGATTAATCCTAGAAATTTCATATTTGGAAACACCTATTTAGGGAATCCCCAGGAATATGATAAATATTAAATTTATGTAATCATGTATTAATTCATTCATGTAATTGAATAAGTGATTGAAAATTACACCAATATTGACCCTTATCAAGCCTAATGCTGAGTAAAAATGTTTGTTTGAATATTTTGGGATTGGGAATGGAGCTGTGTTGATTAAGGAAGATCGATTTATATTGTATATGTCTACAAAATTGAATCCAGAAGATTAGAATTAACCTATGCATGATGTCGAGCTTTTTGTAGTTCGTTAGACATTGAAGGGATGTAGACAATATCTATTGGGAGATAGGTTTACCATGTTTATGTATCATAATTAATTAATTTATTTCTTTTCATTTTGATATTTGAATGTATAGCAGTGGATATGGGTTGAGTATATGATGTCATTCAACATTGGGATAACATATAGTCCCGGAAAGTGAAATGATGTTGCTGAAAAATTAAGAAGGAAACATATAATTATGTAGTTCAGAATTGTGGTTTGTGTATGATGATGAATTTTCTAGACAAGATAAATGTTTTAATTTAGGAGGGTCATGAGTACATTACTCTTGTATCAGTTTTTGTGTAATCTACAATTTTTATTAGAATAAAAAATGTAGTAAGAGGATGAGTTATTTTTTTCCTTAAGGGAAAGGCTTAATGTTGGGGAGTCATATTTAGATTTGACCATATCTGAGGATGAGATCATATATGTCACGAATTAGGTTACTATGACAATTAGTACTTAAGAGGAGAAAATGAATGAATTTCATGCCTCAAAGTGGGTTATGTATCCAAGCGTTAGAAAAATGTACGAGGACCTATGAAGACAGTTTTGATGAATGTGAATGAAAATGGGAGATAACACTATTTGTGAAATTATGTTACAACTGTTAGTATTTTATGGTTGAGAATCAATGACTTGGTGGATTACAACATCAATTTCCCATTCCATAATTAAAGATGGAAATATATACCATGAATATTATAGAGGGTCACCTGAGGACACCACAATATAATGATTCTCTTGGGGTGGTTTTTTACCAACCGATGAATGATTCAAATTTCATTCTTATATGATAGATTTATTAATGGACTATCATTGTAGATTTGTATGTTCATGACATTTTCTGTCTGCATGTGGTGCAATGGATTATAGCTTCAGACCATGATTCCGGATTTACTTTTCAATTCCTAATGTCAATTATGAAGGAAGTTGGTAAATAGGATATTTTGAGTACATAATTTCACTCAAAGACATATGGGTTGTCAGAGTGTAAATTATTGGTTTTAGATAATATGATTTAGACATGTTTCATGGACCATGGTGGGTCTTCAGAGTGAAATATTGTATTGGTGAATTATTCCAATAATAATGGTTATCTAAAAACTATATAGATGGAACCATATGAGTAATATTATTTAAATCCATGTAGCTAACATCTCTTAAGGATTGAGGCAGGTCAGTCATAGTATTTGGTGTTGTGTGTTATATAGGAGACGTTTTAGCAGGATCAGTTAATCTGAAATGTATATCTATGTATAAAAGTATATAGAATTAGTGTACTGGTATTCATTGACTACACCTTGGGAACATAGAGGAGGATTGTGTGTCCTTTTGGGTGTTTCTTATGTTCGGTGACCCTATGATTCGAAGATAGGGCATTTTCATGCCCATGATTTTTGTAATGTTTGATGTTGTATAGATAATTGGGATAATGGAATACTGAATAGATCATTCATATAGGATTGGGGATATGCGTGATGATTTTCATGTGTCACAACATTGGTGGTGTCACCCAAAACCTTCTCATGTGATTTTTCTGGATGATGTCAAGCTTGATGTTGTTTTGTCCTTTATGGATAATACGATAAGTGTTTTTTCTATTATTGTGGATGTGTTTGAAGGAAATTCTAAACTAATATTTTTTGTATTGTGGAAATACATAAATTTTTAAGATGAATATTGGGAGATAGTGGAGGATATGCGGGCTCAGAGTCCTGAACTATTATCTTTATAATCATAGATATTTATAGGAGTTCATCCTGAGGATGATCTATAATAATGTTCAAATATTTTAATATATTGAACATTTATATATATTTCATGAGGTCACTTATATGTAAACATTTTCCATGTTTTGATTTTATCTTGTTTGTGTTGAACCTATGTGAATTTTATTGTGAAATAAAAGAATTACTAATGGACTAGGGGTAGTTCAGTGTTAGCACATGATTTTCCAAAATCATGCACCCAGTCCAACAAATAGTTCGAACCCAAAAATACGCGATTCACATGGTTGGCACATTGTTTTTTCAAGAAATGTACCATCATTGTATTAACTATTTGACACCCCAAGATGAGTTATGTGATTAGGGAAACTTGTTTAACTCATATAGGAAATCATCTGGATATAAATTTAAACCCCGAAAAATTATATAAAAAATTCCCAAACCCCATGAGGTTCACTGTAAATCTACCCAACTCGACCCTAAACATTTCCTACTATCATTGGAAGATTCCATAGCTGTTATATGCTATTAAAAAATATTATTTGCTGAATAAAATACTACATTGAATATTTGAACCAATACCCTTAATAGATTATCATCCAATGTGGTATTCTATCGATCTCTTATCACTCTTATCAGATTAAAAGGGGATGGTTTTCCTCTATTGGTGTTGGTTAATGATCTAGGATTGACATATTTGTGTTATTTTAGTCATTGATCTAGGTTATGTATCTAGATATTTATCATCATAATGATCTTCTTTGTTCCACTTCAATTGGGGATTTTTGTTGGTGAGAGTCCCTTAACAATCATGAGGTAGGTTGTATAAATTCAATTCACATAGTCTTTAGTTCTCATTGTGTGTATTTATTGTGAAATTTAAATTGGCATATTTGGATATTGAACAATGAGTTCAATAAATTAATTGAGATATTAATTTATGAGATTCTGGAATATATAACTTTTTATTCATCTGATTAGGAAGGAATTTGACTATTGACGAATTAAATTTTGGTAAATTGGATTATAAAATTTGTGAATTGGTTAATTGGTTTGTAAATTAATAAATATAATGATTTTATTTTGTAATTGATGTGAAATTGGTATCATTTGATTGGTTAATTAATGTGAGAATTAATTAATTTATAATGGGTATGATGAGATGGATAACATGAGCTTAATAGGTCATTGGGATGTATGATTTAATTGATGAAAAATAGTTTCAAGATTAATTCTTCATTTATGCTCAATGTGATTGCAATATGATTTTTTTGATCATTGAAATGGGTTACCATGAATAGTTGTTTTTATAAAAATGGTTTTATTATTGATTGAACTTGATTGATGTGATATATACCATGTATATGTAATTTATTGGCACATGGGTGTGGGACATGGGATGAGTCTCAAAATACCCATATATGATAAACGAGGTGTAGGACAGGGCCAGATTCAACAAATAATAATATAATATAGATGATAAGGGATGGAAACTAGTGCTCCAAAAAACTGTATTAGTTAGAAAGTGTGGGATTGGGATTAAGTCTCGAAATACCTATATGAGATAGAATATTGTGATAGTTATTAAGGCACCAAATACCCAAGTGTAAATGAGTTTCGAGATCTAGAAAGAGGCTAAAAATACCATAGGGCGTTATAAATTATGTTTTGTGCACATGATAATGAATTAGATAATCATTCCTATTGACCGTGATATGAAATGGAATGAAAGTAATAATCAAATCCCATTTGTTAGAATGAATTGTGAATAGAGTTTTTGTTGTGGATCATACATCAATATAAGATGATGGTGGTATGGAGGGTTTGAGTGTCATTGGGAAATTGAATGTTTGTGTTTTTAATTAATGAATACTGATATGTGATAACTCTTTACATTATGCATTGCACATTACACTTTATTAAAAAATATACAATTTTATGTATTAGAAATTATTTTAGACGATGATGGTGGTATCCTACTGAGTTTTCTCACACCCAACACAGTCTAATTGATCAGTAATGAAATTGAACACATGGACACATGGAAGGTTACGGTAATGTACCTACTGTTAGATGGCTATGTTTTGAAGGATCCTGGATGATGGAACCAGACATTATTGTTAGAATAGATTCTGGTTATACTTGTGTCTTTATTTTTGGATTTTCATTTCACACTTGACATATAATTGACATGAAATATCTACTATTTTTGTATGAATATTGTATTTTTTTAGAATTCATGTAATATTGGGTTTTCTCATTATTGGTTATATCATTTGGTTATTGATTATTTATTTCCATTGTTGTTCTACTTTGATAAAGTGGGTATAGTCTCCCCATGATAGGTATTAGACCATCACAACTAGTTGAAAACCTCTGACACATGGGGCAGTGGGCCTAAGGTAATGTGAACCCATTTCGCAGGGAATTGGTCTATGGTACCAAGGTCAGGACATTAAAAATGATAATATAATAAACTAATTAAAGACCATATCATAATTAAATCATCATTAATTCAATTGTTTAAAATCGAAGTAGTAAGTTAAAAATTATTTCTTCATTTTATGAATTGAATTATATATATTACATTAATTTATTATATTTAGATATAACATACTAAATAGAACTAAATAATATCATTATTGTTCTTGTATATTATATTAGAAAAAAACTGCAACCTAATCAACCTGTAATCATGATGGGTATGTGTTTGGTTTGGTTGAAACACCTACTTGAACAATAAGTCTCCTTTATATAGTTGATTGAATTAAGAACATACTTAAATGTATTATAGGATATTAATATATATATAATTTTTTAGTAATTTTTTATAAAAAATTATCACATTATATTATAAATCACGCAACATTCATTTTGAATCACCAAAAAATGATCATCCTTGATATATAATTCTTATATTGTAAAAAAATAAAATTTTATGAGATTAACATTTTATAAAATATATGTAAAAACTAATATAGTACAATATATAGTATAATAATTATGTATATCTAAAAAATAAAAGATTCCTTCAAACCGTTTATGAAAATTTAATAAAAGTGTTAGACTATTTACAGCTATTATTCAACATAATTAACAACTAAAAATATTTATAGGTATATAATGATTTAAAATATGGTGTTTAGTGGATTATAGTTATGAATATATTAATTGGGTATATATTCAAAAAAAATAATTTAATTATTTATTTCTATTGGTAAATGTTTAGAACCATTTTTGTCTCACGTAAGGGGTTTCCTCCAAAATTCCACCCATTGAGAATTCATTTGGTTTCTGAACCTAAATATTTTTGGTTTATATCATACATATTTGAGATTAAATATAATTATTTATGTTTTGATGATTTTATTTGATGTTCTATTATAATCCAACCAATTCAATGAGGATTTAGAAAATAGTTCCTCAAGCTGTATGAGTTCTTAGTATCCAACATTAATTCATTGAGACCAGATTATGTTATGAATTATGTTATCCTGTAATATAATATACACTACCCATATATTAGTTTTTATGAAATATATTTGATATTAATCATAAATATTAACCCAATTTAGTTCTATTTCATCAAATACATTTTAGTCAAATTTTACCCATGTTTTAAGGATTCTTGTTAAATCTATTTAAATTCATTTAGTTTTGCTCATCCTCTTTCTCATAAAACATTGAATTATTTTAATAATTGATAATATAACATAGTATTATGTTTTTATATGAATTTAAATTTATAATACATAATAAATGGTTTTGAAAAAATTATTACATCAAGGACTGTGTTTCTGGAAAATAATATTGATAACACTATTATCCCTTTACTAAGCTATATTGTGTCATCATGAAAATTTTCCATACATGCATGTTTTCTCCAATAAAAATAATATATTTAATGTAAATATAATTACCTATATTGGGAAAATGAATTCTTTTTTATAAATAAAATATTTGAATTCCTTTTAATATGTATGTTTTGAATAAAGGCACTTAAAAAAGAGGAAAATGTGATTTCATTTCAATTTAATATTTATTCTTATTATAATAATTTCTCTATGAAAACCATTATTTACTTTAAATTTAATATTGTATTATATAATTTTATAAAAATTGGTGGTTTTCGATGATTTTCGATGAATTATTTAGAGGAAATCCTTTAGATGGGTCCACAAACATCAAAATTTACATTAATGTTAAAAATTATTTTTAAAATCAATATTCTTTTTTCAATTTAATTTAAACTTATATTTTAAAAGAGGTAAAACTAAATATTGTTAATTTTTCTCTATTCTTAAAATAACATATATTCATCTAGTATGGGAATGAACTCCCAGTACTACAAAATATAGTTCCTGATCCCTTATTGGGTGGTATCATTCAGTCATTCTTTTCAAATTTTGTTATTTATTTATTCAAAAAAATATTTGGTTTTCATTTTTACTTTTGGGAAAAGATATTTTGAAACCATAAAAATTATTTATTTGTATTACATAGGATCATTTTATTATAATATTGACATAACCTTATACTCATTTATTTTTATTGTGTGATCTTTTCATTTTTCAAAAGCCATATTGGATGATGATCACCATGAAATAATTATAATTGTATGTGTATATAGTTCTATGATTTTTAATTGTCTATATAATTATTAATATTATTTAGTAATTCAATATTATCTACACGTTGATTTGATTTTTGGAAGAATTTGTTGAAATGTTTTATTACTAAGTGTTTTGGATCTCAAATTTAATTATTTTTCATTACTTATATTATGAAGAACATTATTAAAAAAGATAGTCCTAACATTATAGGATGATTGGAGAATTAATGAGTGATGTAGAAAATATATAACACTTAATGTAATTTAATATATTTTTAAAAATATTCTATAATAAAGAAATCAATGGGAACTATTAGTTTATGATATTTCATAATTCTATATTCATAAAAACCAAATAGTTATTAGAAATGAAACTACTAAGAAAATTATTTACACATGTAAATATTCATAGTTATGTCAAGGAATCAATATTTTTTTATTGAAACCCAAATGAAAATTATGGGTTTATGGAACTAATCGGAGAAGTGTGGGTCTACAGTGTCATAGTTGTTATAAGAGAAATGTATAAATATATTATTAGGTTATGATGTTTGATTTGTATTATTTAAGGTTTTTTAAATTATAATTGACAATAATTAAAAAGGTATAGATATCACTTCATATAGTATATGATTCAAAACTAAGCTAAAAATTCACTTTAAATTAGGGATTTGTATATGAGAAAATTAGTTAAAACACTAGGAGATCACCCATCTGATAATTTTAAAAATATGATCATTTCCTATTGATTTGGTCAATTTGGGTATGTGTGATTATCGTAAAAAATACATCCATATATATATATTTAATGGGGATTCAAGATACCACAAATATGTAGCTATGGTTAATATCCAAAAGGATAGTATATTAGGTATTACATTGATCGTAACCCAATGCATGACAAAGAGACCTAATAATACACTTGTTTTTATAATCATAGTGGATATGTAATTATATATTCACAGTCATTATAATAAAATATTTTTATGTATTTATTTATGTCGTTATCTAATTTTTATAGTGAACCTAACAGGAATGTTGCAATGGGTAAGATAGATTGAATTTGTTTATTTAAATGTTTAGTTATATATTTTTCAATACATGCATTCATTAATAAAAGTTTAGTTCGATTTTGGGGGAATATAAATCTTTGTTATTTTAGTTTACTTTATGGTAAGAATGATCCTTGTAATTGATAATTTTTGGAGTAATGTGTTATTTATATTTATAAAACACATCTTAAATTATTATAAGTGGAACCGAGCTTGATATAAGCTAAACTAGTAATAATATGTTTTTAACCATGTCTAATACATAGAGATTTATAAGAACCTTTGGATTACATGATAATTGTATAATGTATGAAAAAAGAGGATAAATTATCCAAGATTTATTTTTCATATTTAACATTTAGTGATCTCCAATAAGGATAAATAATTATGTTTTATTAATGGATAAATCTAGGAACTACCATCCGCATGGGGGAAAATGTAGATATTACCTTAATGAAACCCATTGTATTGTGAGGTTGAGCGTTAAACCATGTGATTTATCCAAACCATAGATAAATATATTTTATTATCAATGGGAATTTATTCCATGTCCAAATAACACATATATAGATAAAGATGTATTCTTATTAATGATAACGTGACAGTGATGAGAAAATAATGAATACTCAATTTTCATACACATAAAAAATATTATAAATAACATTGGTGAATTTTCCTAAAGTGATTGGAAGAAATTATAAGGGTGAATATGGAGGTAAAAATTTCACAATTGTATAGGAAAAAATGATGACTAAAAATATATGACATTAATTGAAAGTGTGTTGGAAAAAATGTGATCAAATTCCTAATCCAAGTACTGATGAGGTAAAAGGTCCCTTAAAACCATGTTAACATGTAAATATTATGTAACATATAAAAATGATGTTGATAGTGAGTATTCACTTTTTATTTTCAATTTCCCATTTCTTGTACATTTTAACAATCTAATGATATTGATTAAAAATAAGTGAACATACTAGTTTGACTGCCTTATAAAATAACATCATGTTTTTTTGGGAAGTTATTTGTTTTGGATCTAGATACTATTCCCTAAATATAATTCTAAGAGAGTCTAGAAATGTTTTGAACAATTAATAAAGTGATTATAATTAATTTTTTTCATATTGATATATCACAATGGACAACCAAAATAATATCATGATAATCATTCATTGGATGTTTATTTATGAGTTTTTATTTTAATGTATTCTAATCCCAGGAGTAAAATTATTTAGATTCAATTTATTAGTTGGTTTAATGTAACACCCTAAAATTATAATTGGTCATTATTTATTAAAGATCGAAATCTATTCACTATATTTCTTCACATGACACCAAAAACAAAAAATGAAATTGTTACATATTTCTATACAGATATAAATATAAATTATAACTATTAAATAATTCATATTGGTTAACCGAGAAAAATTATGAGTAACAACTATATTATATTTTTATAGATTTAATATAATGTATAATTTTAATGATATTCAATTGAATTATATTAAATTAATAATATGATCATTTTATATTTAGAAAGGTAATTTTTAAATATTTCCTTCAATGTGATATTTATTTATATTTCAATAAAGTGTATTTAATGAAGATTATCAATATTTTTTTGAAAGAAAATTCAATATTATTTTAATTAGTAGAATGTTATAAGGATGAGAAATGATATTATTTTAATAAAACATATTCCAATTACATCAATTTTATAGTATATATAATATTTTTTATTCTTATGTTGAATCTAAAAAATATAGATTTTTAATTTGAAAAAATCAATCATTTTTGAATTCAAGGTTAAAAATATTCATTGGATGAATTTAATGATTTTGTAATGTTGATAATTTTTAGGTGAATAATGTAAGATATCAATTTAACAATTAACATGACATTTATGATTTTACTTGAATATATGTATTAATTCTAACATCATGTGGCACAACCCGAACCATGGAGGATTGACCCATGGCTAACTCAACCCCTCCACCTATAGGATAGGGGATGGTGGAAAGTGATGTGTGAGAAAATCCCGAAAATATAAGGTGTTCACATAAATTAAATATACAAAAACACACAGACAGACATATCCATACCAAAAAAGAATGAAATATAAATCAACTAAAACAATGCATGAATAAATATAGTGTCCCACAACAGATTATTAGAGTAAATGATCCAAAAGAATAAAATGGAACGAATACATGCCCAACCAAAAATTAAAAAATTATGACCTACTCCAAAGGATTCTACTATGTCAATTTAAATCTTATTGTAAAATCCATGTCCTATCAAGATATAGCTAGACTCCACCCACTTCATATCCTCTCAAGACACAATCAAAATGGTTGTTGTCTTCATATGACATGACACATTTGGTACATTCCCTTGTAGGGGTGAGTATTACAATACATGGTAGTACACCATGAAAAAAACTAACAACAAAGCCTCAAGTATAGTGATTTCATTAAATGATATAACAATCAACGCATAACTAAATCCCCCTAATATACAAAGGATATGCACCACGCCATAAGGTGGGAATAACCAACCACCACGCATAGGATTCTACTCGAATAAATGTGTATTGAGGGATTATTCAATCCATGATCCATTATATAATCATACCCAATTAATTAAGAGTTTTTCTTCATTAACCCCTCCCATGAATGGGACTAAGGATAAATTGATTCATTGATAGGTGTCAGGACCTAAACTATTTGGTTCAATATGAACCCAATTTGGATCATCCTGCTATGTAGGGGATCATAAGTAATCTATTCCACTATTTCTACTTATTTTTCCTCTTATATAGAGGATAAATTTATTTCACAGGTAGGTCACACTGATTCCTCAAACCTGCCATAGTGGAAAAATCATGAAAGTGGACCACACTCTTGTATCACGGAGAGACATCACAACTCTATCTGAGACTTGGCCTCCACAGGGTATCACAATCCTTTGATATATGTGTAATTACAAATTTTAACTTATAAATAAGGGACTAAGGAAATGTAATCAACATATAATGGTCAAAAATATGATGTGGAATATCCACAACCACTCTTGAATAGGGTATAAAAAATGCACTAGGTGTTCTTGGTGTGACATGTTATCCCCATTCCCACCCATGTGGAAGAGCCTCACATGGTCTATAGTCCCCATATACATAGAATGTAGAATGAGTAAATGACATGTAGAGACACATAGTTTCATACAATGTCGCATGGCCAAGTCGATGTACCAATTAGGGGTTCGTGTACCACCCCATGTACGCCAAACCTTGATCATGTATATGTACACATCGAGCCATATGGATGTGTACGTTAACCCTTTTCTTTGTTATATCTGAAGAACTTGTTGACTGCATCAAAAAAGACAACATGTTTTGTGATGAGGTCACACACCGTATGATGCTTATGTTTATCTTGAAAAAATACCCACCAAAAAGGGAATCACAGAAAGTGTGTAATCCTGATGTATTTGTGGTTTTGCATAAGATTTTCTAGATCTATCATGATCTCTACCATGTTTTCATATAAAACGCTCTGGCTTCCTCCCTCACTATATGTTTTTGACCCATGTATTTATAGTCCTTCCCAATGGTGTTCTAATGCAAACATTTCTGAAATATTATTAGAAAATGGATCTAAACATCATTCATTATCGATAACTAGAGAATGCCAATGAATGAGATATAATCTATCCAAAACCATCATATTCACCACCACATCAATTGTTGCACCACTGTTGTGTTTTTCCAATCCCATATGTATGATTTTGAATAATTATGCCTTGAAACGTCTATGGAATGATTGATTGATTGGGATAAGTCAAACCCCATGCCTAATGAATGACACCTTTTGTGAATGAAGAATCCGTGTAGAATAAATAGAAAAAATGAGATGGAAGAACCTCAATCAATTTTGATATCGATCTAGATCCATTTTTATGAGAATAATAACAAATAAATCAAAAATCCCTAAATAATTATTCAAAAATATTATTAATCTATCATAGCCTGAACGATAATCAAAACTTTGATCAATCATTTCATTGATATATTAACCTTCATCTTATTGAGGCATACTGAGTTATAAATCAAAAAAACACACTAAAAAAAATTGGATCGATCAATGATGGTGAAAAATTCTGTTTTCATCATTCATGTGATCCAAAGACTATGTTGGAATGATGATCCACAATCCTATCCTAATCTGGCATCGTCCACCATGAACTCTTCCCTAAAATGGCTTCTACGACTCCATCAGTTTGCAGCCAACCCTGAGTCAAAAACCCAAAGCACATATTTAAATAAGAATTAATTGGATAAATCCAAAAAAAATCATTAGTTACTGTATATTATTAATTTTATTCTTTTTATGATGTTTTCACTAATGACTTGCATCGACTAAGGTTAATCCATTCCAAGTATAAAATATTTATTCTTGGACTCAATTATGCCCTTGGATTTTTTATTTGATCCACTATTTAGCTTTTATTATACTTTTTTTAGAAAAAATCATTCCCACACTATTTAATATATATAATATATTTCCAAAATTTATTTGGGGGGAAATGGGCCTTAGAATCACATGGCATCTATGTACCAGGTCTTGAAAATAATACAAATAATATCAAAAAAAATAAAACTAGGAACATATGAGATGTTATATGCTGAAAATTTCTATTATGATCAAATATATATTTTATACTTGAAATTATGTAATATAATAATATTTTAAAAATAAAAACTATTTTTGATTGTCTACTAGGTGCATGAAACCAATCATAAATAAGAATTGAAATATTATTATGCTAATTCTATATAATTGTTATTAAATGGGTGGTTTTGAATAGTAACATCTGATTTATGAAACATGAATTGGTATTACTAATTCATAGTGTTTTAATTAATTTCATAAATCACCTATCCAATAATACCAGAGCTATATTATTACATTAATGTATTTTCATTATTACATGGAGTCAAATAATGATTGAAAAAATAGTTTAGCAATTTTGGGTAACTAGATTACATACAAGATATATATGTGAATTTTGGAAAAGAAAATAAAACATATCTAAAATAAAATCTCATAATTCTTAAAACTAATTCAATGGATCCATCTTTATAACCTGGGGAACTGAAATAAAAATAAGGGTGATCTCTATCGTTATTTAATTTTATGTACAACCAAATTAATAATGAATCATTTATAATAATAAACATGGTATAGTAAATAACATAGATCAGTTGACATTGAAAAAAACAGTATAGGGAATAATCAATATGGAAAGGTAAATAAATAAAATATATTCAATTTAATAAATAAACTGATAATGAAATGATCTTATAGATCAGTTGAATAAAATTAGCATGGATAAGCAATTAGTGTGTCTAAATTAAAGAAATTCATAATTATTGGATTCATGTAACCTAGGTACATGTAATATTTACTATCAATTACATTTAAAATATGCTATAACATATCTAGTAAAACCCATCTCATTTGGATTTTTGATTTATCTTGTTATTCTACTAATTCATCAAGGTTATATCTATAACCTGACCTCATCAGTGACATACTAGTCCAATGTATTCCCTATATATCAAACTATCTATTTAATTATTATAAATGTTCATGTCATATATATCCACATTAAATAAATAATATGGATATACATATATCTTCCCAATGGATGACATGTAATAAAAATTGTTGTTGATGAAGATTAATTGAATACCATTGAATGATCATTAAAAACATCTTTACAGAAAATAATCATTCAACATTACAAATTGTACCATACAACATTGGAAATTTTTAATAATATTCCCCATGAATGAATAACATTAAATTAAACATATAATGTAATGAAAATAATTATATTCAAGATATAACATGTAAAAGAGAAATTTATAAACCATATAAATTAATCTAGGTTCATAACATTAAAATATTCCACAATGAAATAAAATTGGGACGAAATTCCTTAACTTGAGTGTGACATGTCACATGTGTCCTTATATTCCTAAATAATAATGTTTTATTAATTATTTATTTTAATGATATAATTTTTAATATTTATAAATAATTTATTTTAATTTATTACAATTTTTTAACGGACATTATAATAATTTATGATTTCATTGGGTGTTTCGACCTTATTTGGATTATGAGTCAAAAGTGACTTTGGTAGGTCAATGTTTTCCAATGGGTCACAATATAAACTTATAAATAATAAAAATAATGAAATAATTATAATATTAATATATAAATTCTACCTAAAAAACCAATAATGAAATATGATTATAAAAAATCAAGAAACTTAACAATCAATGTGAAATAATGTTGTACTTACGCATGAGTAATGTACCCATTTTTTAGTGATCATTATAGAAATAAAGTAAGAAACATTTAATCATTCATGAATGATCATTATATCATAAATACCATGTTATTTAAAAATATATACATATATATATATATATATATAATTAATGTGATGTAAATGTAATCACAGCATGTCGGGGAGGTGGTAGTCAATATGTCCCCGACCGATGTTCTCCGTTTTCAGTGTGTTAAAGGTGTAATAATGAAAATGGAATATTATTTTTAAATAAAGGTATTTTTATTAATATATTATATATTTCATTTGATTTGCAAATTTTTAATTTAAAATACCCTTGATACATTCCATGTAATGTGTTAATGTATCAAATTTCTTAGAGTAGACTGTTGTCGAAACTCAATCTAATGATTTTATCATAATTAGAAAAATGGAAAGCATGAAACTATGTGTTATATTAAAATTAAAGAACCATTAATAGAACATATAAATCATATATATCATATAAAAACAACATTCCCATTATAATTCCCACCTAAAAATGGGGGAAAATTAAAAAATGAATAATCATAGTTTCGGGATATAGTTGTTCACCGTACATGAATTTTGAGATTATTGGGCATTATATGCATGATTTTTGGTTTTGGAACAAAAATTAACATGAAAAAATCTCATTATATATATATATGATACTTATTTTATTATTAAATCATTTCATAACGTGTTTTTAAATTGAGGAGTGGGAAAATAAAACAAAATAGCTTGAGCAATGATGTCACCTATTCTTTGGGTAACTTATTTTGGATTTCACTAATGATATTACATGGATGGAATTATTATATAAAGGAGGATTCTATGATGATGGTAATAATTTTGGGAGATTATTTTGTTATATTATGGGAGATCCAAATATCTTTAGAGGTGTGAATAAGTAGGCATGATGACTGTTTTTTTAAATTTTGGAGCTGTTGAATAATTGTAAATTCTGTAAAATGGAATTCCACCCACAATTTTCATTCAGAATTAGGATATAATTATGTTCAAAATATTATGCAATAGAGTATAGGGTTAAAATACATCGACCAAATATATTTTGGACAAGTTTATAGGTCATTCTATATTTTATGGATAGGTCTTAGTATGTAATTAAGTTACTTATCCTCTTAATAACTGTAATTAATTTTAATCACTTTAACTAATATTCTTGGTTAAAAAATATATTTAAATTTTTAGGCATTATAAATTATTATAATTAAATTTTATGCATCAATTTTTTTAAAAAAAATTAAAATCATATAAGGGGACATAATTAATTTAAAATTAATCTCATAGATATGACGACACCATGGCTTCTAAATCTAAAGAGGCTCAATGATTTTATATGATTTTATATTGGATTTAAAATATAAGTTTATTAAAATGTTCGAAATTTTATTAATTTATATATAATTTGTCTAATTTGGAGTTAAAACTACATTATTATGCTTCAGAATTAAATAAAATGAAAAAGTAGTTGTTAATTAAATTTCTTTATTTTTCACTATTCCTAAAAACAATTAAACATTGATGAAAATTACTAAAAAATAACCCATTACCAATTTTAATGTTTTTATTAAAAAATAATTTCTATTTTCACATAAAAAAAATTTATATATCTTCCAAAATTCATATTAAAAATAGGCGCACCATTAAAATAATTAAAAATTTCCAATATAAAAATATAGTTTTATTTGAAAAATTAGGTTTCTTCTTATCCTATGCATATGAAAACTTTTGGATGAATATAAGAAATATTTTATTGAATATAAAATATATAAATTTATTTAATATCATTCACTAAATTTAATTAATTTATATTATTATTATAAATCACCTTTAATAGATAAAAATAATCTTTTTTAAAATAATTCCCTTTTTATTGATTCAGTTTTTATATTCATTTCTAATTAATATGTAACCAATATCATGAACTATATACATTAATAATTTTTTTAGTCATATTATTTACCATCAATTTAATGTATACATTCTACCTTAATATAATAAATAATAATATATTTAATAAAATATTTTTATTTGGTAAAACTCTATATTATGTGTTATGAAAGCGATCGAGGAATGTTAGTCCAGTATATAATTCAAGCAAATCTTAGGGTTCTATGTAGGGAAATAAAAAAATTTATTTTTCATGTAACATAATCATAACATAGTGTTTCATATAAATCAATCTTGGAAAAAAATAAATTTATTCTAACTCTAAAGTATTGTATAGTCTTGGATTGTTACATCATCTTCACATTAAATAAATTGTGTCCCCACTATTCAAAATTGATCATGGTAAAAAATTGATGATATTTTAATATAAACTATTCCTTAAAAAATATATCAATAATATGGTTAATGAAACATCTTTTTAATTAGAGAGAAAGGGGTGTACATTGGTGATGTAACCAGGTTCCCTAGTAGGTGAACAAAGGAGGGAAATGAGAATAAGTATATAGAAGAAAAATATATAATCATGTTCGGATTGAGAGTGATTGAGAACATGTTTATGATAATGTCGATGACAACAAAATAGTAAACCACTATTATGAAAATTAACATTGATATCATAAAAAATGATGATAAATGGAAAAAAATTAATTGAATACTAATTTTTCAATAGTTTGGGAATTCATTCACTCTATAAGAATATTAGTTAGTATAATTTTCAATTTCCTAAACACAATATAATCCATTGGTTATGACTTGAACTATTTTTACTTCTTCTATTAGCATGACATGCATCATATCGTGATGTAATACAATATCCTCTAAAACATTGTCCAAAGAACAACATAAACCATTTCCTAGTTAGATAACTCTTCAAAATGATTGTGATCGATCACTTTAGAAGGAAATTCACCATATTTTCAAAATAACCTTATCAATTAACATGATGTTGATTTTAATCATAACACAAAAATGATTTAGAATATGGTATTAAAATCAATTTCCAAAAATAAATTATTGTAATATTTACACTTCCTATTTAAAAAATAGAACATTTATTATTGGATATATTCCATAAATCCAAAAAAATTTATAAACTCCATAAATGATAACATAAAAAAATTTCAATGAATTATTAATCAGTTCCAATGTTTATAGAACTTATCCAAATAACACTATCTAAACAAGTAATTCTTTTATCCAAATAGCATTGTCTTAAAATTATGAATATATTATTGGATATATATCCCTCAACCATGGGTTTCTTGAAAATATTACTTTTATATTTATTAACATTTCCTCTTTGAATTCAATATATGATTTAAAATCCTTTACAAAAAGTACTTTAGTACAATATATATATTCCATGATTCATATAAATATCACATCCTTGAAAAAACACTAGAATGATGTAATTATTGAATCCAAACATGATAACATTAATCATTACACTTCATCTACAATAGTTTGATAATATTGACCATGACCCACTATCATCATTTTGGGTATATTAATTTGATGCATGATACATTTACTTTTGTATAGTACCATGTACATATATGGGAAGTATTTCACTTTGGAATTTTATTTCACTATAGGTAAATCATGAACATGGTGTCTTTTTTCTCCACATTTATATGAAAATCAAATTCCATTAATGATATTATTGGGGGTCGTGATTCCAAAATAATCACATGTGGGAATGTAATTATTTCCATTAATCTCATTGTGAATATTTTGACCATATATAATATTCTGTTATACAATTCTATATAAGAAATAAGGTTTGGAAGATTCATTACCAATCACATTATCACATGATACTATGTCCAGGTAATATGATAATACATGGAAGACTATTACACTTTGAAATATGGGCATAATATAATTAAATATACTATCCTTATTAAACATTGGATCATGTAAACTTTTTAGGTTCATGGCCTTTCTTGTAGGAACCATTTTTAATGTGTACTTACACATAATTAGTACATATCATTGGAAGAAATAATGTACAATTACAAAAGTAGTAAAATATTTAATAAAAATTCGAAAATTTATTCTTAGCTAATATAAGAATAAAGAAACTATATTCTTTGAGGTAATTTTTACTTTTAATTCATTATTAATTATTAGTAACGAAAATGTTTATTATATTAAGCATATCCCACATGAGCTTTAATCCAGATATGTACTAAGTCATGTTTTTTTGTACTAGGTTATGCTAGATCTTGGCCCAAGGAACCGTGTGGGATTTGTTACCCCTACGTACATTTGGGATAGAAATATGCGCAATGGATGAACCTGCATGTGATGTATATCTTGAAAAAACCCACAAAACATATACCATACCAAAATTATGTTATGTTCTTCTATAATTTTCCAGAATTTTTATCTTATATTTAAGTTCCCTTATCTATTTTTACAAAATCTAGTTTCCAATGATGCTGATAAACATTTACTGATACCAATTTAAATTCCCACACCCAATAATCCCAGAGCTAGAACATTAGTTATAAACATTGTCATGATTACAGGGAATCAAATCCCTATGGACCTAAGATTTTAGCAAATTTGGAAAACCAGATTATATATACTATCAAAATTTTAAATTTCAATTATAAAATAAATAAATATGAAAATAAAATACCGGAATCCTTGAAAATCCATAAAATGATTCCTCCTCATAACCAAGGGAATGTAACAAAATAAGGGTGGTCTTAAAAGATCAGTAGTGGTGAATAAAATTTAATCAATAATGAATCAACAAGAACAATAAAAATGTAATGGTAAATAACTGAGAATGCATTTTACTCAAATAACTATATAAATCATAAGGAATATTGAAATGTAAATAACTGAAATACATTCCATTTAATCAATAAACTATTACTTGAATTGCTCAATTGATATGTTGCAAAAAAATATCATCAATACATAATAATACAGTCTACAAAAGGGAAATGCATAATTATTAGATTGATTGTTCACTAGGTACATTGTACCGCTACCGTTCATACAATCTATAAGGTGTCTAAGAATATTACTTAAAAACCCATCTATTTTAGTCAAATGATTCATCTCATGATACCACCACTACATCGAGGGGCTATCTAAAACTATGCCCCACCAGTGTCGTACTTTTCCAAAACATTCATCATATATCGAATAATATATTTATTTAATATGAAGGGTTCCATATCATAAAATATTCGCATAGAATAAATAATACAGGTATATTAATAATTCTCTAGAGGTGGATATGTGACCAAAAGGTTAGATTATAATTATGAATATAAATATCATTAATAAAATTCTTGAGGAAAATAATATTGGAACATTCCAAAGTGTCCCACACAACATTGAAATGTTTGAAAAATAATCCACATAGTGTAATAGCATAAAATTAATCATTAAATGTCATCAGAATAAGGATTTTCATGATATAAAATGAAAAAGGGATAAATATACCTCATTTAAATGAAATTATGGGAATAAAATCTCTAAATTTCATATTTAAATAAAATTAAGATAAATGTACTTGCATTGAGTCTGACTTAGCTTGTGTGTGTCCATCTTCCTAAATAATAAAATTGAAATAATTATTTACATTTTTTATAAATAGTTTCAGGTATACCCTTAATTTAATTTCACCTATTATTATTTTTTATGAAATTACTCCAACAATTATGTTTACATAGTGTGTTTTTGACCATATTCATATTACGTGTCAAAAATTACTCTAATAGGTCGACGAATGCTGAACGAGTCAATATATACACATCTCATTAATAGTAATCAGAAAATAATTAACATTTTGATACATTAATTATACATTAAAAACAAATCATGAAATGTGGTTATGAAAATTGATCCAATGATATAGTCATGGAGATGGTAGGTTTTACGTGTGCATGAATAATGTTACCATATTTCAGTATTCATTATGACTATTTTTTAAGTTACATAACATCATTCATAAATGAATATTTAATCCTAAATACTATGTTATTTTATCATATATACTGATTTAAAATTTTTGTGATTTAAACTGAATCCCATCATGCCAGGTAGGCAATAGTTTATATGTCCACGATTGATGTTATCACTTTTCAGTGATTAAAAAGTGTAATAATAAAAATGATATATTTTATATCAATATAGATAATAATTTCATGAATTTAATATATAAATAATTTATGTTACATATTATAAATTAACCATATAGTTATTATATTCCATGTAATGGTTGACTGTATCAATCGCTTTGAGGAGGAGGTATTCTACATTTCCACAAAATATGTAATCATATTAATACATAATGGATTGACGGAATGTTTTTCATATATAAAAATTAAATAATTATTAATAATATATAAAATTAATATATATCATATTGAAAATAATTAAAAAATAATTCACTCCCATTATAGGTTGAAATGGAAAAATGAACAATACTTGTTTCATGAGGCAGTAGTTCTCCATATACAAACAATAAATTTGATACACCTTTGATAGAACTGGGTATTCGAGTATTTCAAAAACGTAACATAAAAATATATCTATATATTTATGAAGCTGATATTATTATTTAATCAAGGAATTTCAATATTTTAGGTGGTGGATAATAATTCAAAAAATATAGATAGAGAATGGATGTTACCATTATTTGGGTAATACCTTTTGATCTACACAAAAGGGATTATTTGGATGGATTTCATCCCAAAGGGAAGATTTGAATAATATGAGATGGATGATTGGTGTTTTTATTTTGTAATATGTGGATGATAAAATGGTCTTTTGATGTGTTCGTACGTCAGAGGGGTGAGTTCCGTTTTATAGTGGATGATGAGTAGCATTCCAATAACTTTTGGAAAATGGAAGTGAAACCATGTTTTTCTTATATTAAGCTTCTACAATTATAGTCTCAAAACCATAAATCGGGGTATTGTGTGAAAATATATATAATATGTATATTGTAGAACAATTTCAAGGTCATTTTGGTCATTATGATTAATGTTTAGTACCGTATTAGGGTAATTTGCCACTTTATAGCAGTAATTAATTTTATTCACAATAACTAATATTTTTTAATGTAACATAGATAAAATTAATATGAATTATGAAAAATTATTTTTAAAATTATTAAATCAATTTTTCTAAATTACAATTACTATAGTTGCTAAAATTAATTTAAAATTAATCATGTAGATGAGAAAAATATGTGGGTTTTTAATTGAAATTTTTTCCATATTTTTAAATGTTTTTATATCTAATTTTTATGTAAAATTTATTCCAATAACTTAAATCAGATTAACTGAAATATTATTAATATAATGTTACATGAAAACTGATTTAAAATATTATATACCCTTATGAATAAATAATATGAGAATTAATTTTTGAATTAAATTCAGTATGTTTAACTATTCATGAAATATTAAAAATTCCTCAAAAAATATTAAAAATTCATCATAACATAATTTTGATGCTCCATGTTCAAAATGATGATCATTTGACATATATATTGAATAAAAAATTATTATCTTAATATTTCAAATAAGTTCTCCATGAAATGTTTGTAAAACTACCATTATAAAAATATTGATTTTTATGTGTAAAATTCGCTATTATCTTATCGTATTCCTATAAAGAATATTTTATGAAGATAAAAAATAAATTATTTATGATCTAACAATTCAATTTAATTTATATCATTGAATAAAATAAATAAATTTAAATTTTTATGTTAAATAACGTTTTACGCATAAATATTTTTATTTATAAAATAATTCCCTTTATATTCATTTTGATTCTATATTCATTTATAATTAATAAGTTACGATTGAATTAAAAATTATAGTTTCATAACTAAGTTAATAATATTAATAAAATTTAGGTTAATGTCTTGTATAAATTTTATTATAATAAGAAATTATATTTTTAATCATATATTTTCTCCCCGAAAAACATGGCCTAACGTATTACGCAAGCCATCAAGGAAAGTCTATCATCCGTGTAACCCATGATAACCTTGACATTTCATGTCTTGGAAGATAAAATTTATGTTTCATTTATCGTAAGATTAATGTTGTATTTTAATAATGTATTCTTGGAAGAAAAAATAATTTAATTTTAAAAGGAAAATATTGTAATATCTTGGATTATTACAAATGATTTATCAATATGCACCAATTTTTTTAGTAAATCCATTTAATTATTTATAAATATATAATAAAAAACAAATTTATTTCTTCTTTTGGGATAACAATATAATTTAGTTTTTTAAAATGTATATGATAAAAAAAATTCATTTTTGAAATAAACATGATTTTTTAAGAATTTTACAAATAGAATAATTTTTTATTAAATAATGAAAATTATTGATTTTCATTGGATAATTTATATTCTATTTAATGTATTACAGATGTTAAATTTTGACTTCATTATTATTATAATTTTATATTTTCCTTGTAATTTTAAATAATTTTTTATATGGTTTTTATTATTGAATTTATCCTGAAAACAGTTTATATGTTTTAAAGGGAATTTTTTTAAAATACAATTGTTCTTACACGTTTTCCAATGTAAATTAAAATTAAATTATATAAATTTTCTGTCATGTATTATATAAAATATATATAACAATATATAATTAAGAGGTCAAAAATTACTAAATATTTCTCTAATATTTTTCTACAATATGAATAGTCCAAACAATATTTTTGTTGCCTGAGTAATGATTAAATCAGGTACTTAATGTTAACAGTAAAATGATAATGATTATAAAATGACCCTAAATCCTACCTAAATTTTATTTTATGGGATCCATTCATCCAAACTCATCTGTTATTCAATTTTATAACATTTTATATCTATTTGGATGAGATTGTCACATTAATTGTATTTTACATTATAAAAAGTCAATCATGTGACACTAATATTTTATTTAATATTTTATATTCAATATGGGGATACCTTGAAAATATATTTGATTATAATTAATTTTTTCAAATATATATAAGATTCATCTTTATCATGTAATATTATTTTTTATTATTAGTAATGAAATATTTATCATAAATTCTTCAACAAATGTTGATTTATTAATAATATCAATATTAGAAAAATATAATCCATTATATTAAAACTATTACAGTTAATATACATTGACATAATTAATATAATTAATAAATTATCTTGAAAAATATTATTTATGGATATGATGAAATAATTTTTTTGAATTATATGCGTTAAATTGATATTGTAAATGCCATAAAAATGATTGGTTATTAAAATTGGCCTTATCGATGTTTAAAAAAAATTATTAAATTTTATATAATTCCTCAAAATAGTATTTTCAGTGAATTGAATATGAAATGGTTATTAATGTAATAAATGGTCTATTTATGGATCAATTATCCCATTTATAGTATCTTTTTTGACCATCGAAGAGTAAAAATGTTTATCATCGTATAATACATTAAATCAGATGGCGAGGGGTTAAAACCAAATGGTATGGTTGGAAATGAGATATAATATTTCCAAAAATTATTATTAGAGAGTATTTGGAAAATATATTTTCAAATATTCAAAATATATTTGGTTTCCATCAATTTATAATTAAATATTAATTTATATTAATTTAATATTTAGAAAAATTCCAAGATTATCCCTCCACTATCATAAAAAATGACAGCCCATATTCTCAATAGATCACACAATAAACCTATATTTATTTTCTATTAACAAAAACTGAATAATTTCATTGAATTTATACCATTATTAAATAAGTTTTGGATTTGGTATAATACCAATCTATGTGGACATCCTGTTGAATGAAAATGTGGTTTTCCAAAAAGTAATATCATTTTAAAATGAGTGTTTCTATATTATTTCAGGGACAAACTCGTTATAATGTACATAATCCAAGATAAAATAATAATTATCATTATAAAAAATATATTTATTTGTTATTGTAATAATATAATATTTTATATTCATCTCATTTTCATTGAAATGGTATATGAAACTATCTTTTCATTGTACGGTGGACTATTGCCACCTGAACTGATAGAATGTGTTTTACATAACATTATCTCATGACTAGTTATAATCAACATATAATGTTCTATAAATTATAATTATTATATAAATATTATTAAAAAATTACTATTTATATGTCATTTTATTCCATTCAATAAAAATGGTAATGTCGTGCATGCATGCTTGTGGACTACCACCTCTTTGAAGCGATGTCATTTTTTTTTCTTCAATTCATATAATTGATGATATATAAAATTATATTTAATTAATTAATATGATATTTATTATATTATTATTATTATATAAACAGATACATCAATTCATATCATCATTCCATAATTATTTTTAAAAAAACGAAATGCTACTTGTGTGTATATATGACAAACCATCTCTCTGACAGTAACACTGTTCAATTTTATTTAGAAATGTTAGTTTTTTATTATTTATTATAAGTTTAATATAATAATGATAATTTTTAATGGATTATTATTCTATATATGAAATAATATTGACTTTATTTACTATTTTCTTCCTATAAACATTATTTTGGACCTATATACAAAATATCACTATAATTCCTGAGAAGAATATAAATCATTATGTCATTTTTTGACAAGGAAATATGTGAGAAAAAAAAATTATAATGGTTCTTAATAAATAAACATTTAACCACGGTTTATTTATATATTAATATCAATAATGTATTTTACAATTCATAATATATGTAAGGGTTTCTCATATCTCTTTTTCTTTTTTAACACATATGCTCTTTTGAAAAACTATTTATTTTTTTGATGATTATACTTTCATTTTGATATATTATATCATTAATAATAGGGTATCATGGTATTAAATGTTTCATTTGAAGTTATTTATTTTATGTGGCTTACCTTTCATAAGATACCCAAGTGGAAATGACTTTATTTCACTATCTCATCATTATTAGCGGTTGATTTTGTTAGATATCTGTTTGGGAATATTTATCGTCTATATCCACGCAAACTAAAATGATTTTAAAAAATGTTTTCAATATTATCCAAAAATTTTACTTTAAAATTTAACCAAATAATATTTTCTATGAAATGGTCTGAATAGAATACATTTGTGGTTTTCTAAATGCGGAACATTGTGACTTTTTCTGCTAAAATATAAATGGAAATTTCTTATTAACTTATAAGACGTGAACATAATTTTCAACCTTAATTTAGCCTAAATTATTTTGATCTTATAGAAAATGAATAACATTAAAATTTTTTAAAAAAAATCTCATTTATAAGTGATTATCTTTTTTAAATGATTAGTGGGTATAATATTGAATAGATATATTCCTCATGAATTATTCCATGTAATTTTTCAAAATATATTTTTTCATCCATGATGAAATCATTTGATGATTCATTCATTTTTCTAGGGACATTCTTTGAGTTTACCATCGTTATTCATTCCCAATTTTATTTATCGTTAGGACACATTTTTCTTTTCATGGGGTCTTATATGATTAATTTTCATGATCCCAAGGAAAAAACATTTATTGTCTTCATTATGTTACAGGTGGGACCTATATCTCCATCCAATTAATTTTTCAATGATTGATATGTAAGGAAATAAATAAGATCATAATGGGGAGTGATCTCGGTTATGAAAGGATCATTTTCAGATATGATATTATTGTGATATAACCTTGAATACTATGATGGATTATGGATTTATCCCATAAAATCCATATAGAATTTATAAATAGACTATACGATTATGGAAATGTTTTTCTATTCTTATTTTGATCCTATATTACCATTTCCAATGCCAATTACATGTATCATGGTTCATTTTCATTCATTTTTCATTTACTCATATATCTCGTGAACATCCGTAATAGTTCCCTTGACATGTTATTTTCATCTACGAAATATTTTATATAACTCTAGAAATAATAATATTATAATTCTCTTATTAACATGTTATTACTATATAATTTTTGGGATATGTGTTGTCTACCTTTACTGATAAACTTGACCAAGAATGTTTGTATGTTTTTGATCCACATGTTTTAATGAATGGTTTTATTTCATGTATGTCAAATATAGGTTTTATGTGTGATGAAATTTTGGTGGATAATATATATTTTTATGAATATGTTTCTTTTTTGAAAGATATATAATCTTTTTTCATAATTTTATAATACTATAAACTGAAAAAGGTCATTTAGTGTGAACATAATCTAATATTTCCTTGGATGCTGTTTATTTTTTAGATTGTTGAATTTATTAATTTTTATTCATATTAAAAGATTAAATGAAAATATTATATATATTGATATTAATTATAGAGAATGTTTTTAAGCTATTACAGTTGTTATCATATTTATGTCTATAAATATTTGGATATTATTATTTTTTCCTGATAATTTATATTAATAGTTATGGATTCAATCTATGGTATATAATATTGATATTTATAATAAATTTAGACTAATATACACCATTTTTTAGGTTTCAAGTAATGTAATTTTATGGATTATATTATTTTTTTGAATAAGAATATCTAACAGATAGGTTCAACGTGGATTATTATTCGAGGGGAAATTAAATTAAATTTACTATGTAAATTTTTTAAGGAATTTTAAAACACTTTGTTTTATTATTTGTTTGACTTTTTTGTAATTATTGTTTAATTTATTTTTTATTATGTTCATAAAATTTTGGGAATTTAACTGGAATTATAGTAACAATGTTTTAGTAAAAGTTAAACCCATAGACAAGGATACAACTTTTCGAATCTAGAAATTCCTAGAGGATAATTTCAACAACCAAAGGGTGGCAGGGGTGCCTCACCTATCACTGGTATACATGGTATTTTGTTTATTATGATATTAATTTTCATTATTTAAATTGATGTTGGTGATAATATTTATGTGAATTTTGGGAAAATATATTTTCTCATATTTACAACCATGGGATGGTAAATTTAATTTTTTACTTATTTATGTAATTTCAATTGATAGTTAGTATTTTTGGAACCCTATATGTTTATGTAAAGTATAATATTATGTAGTTTTATTTTTAGAATGATGAAATATTGTATTTGGGAGAAATCTATTATTTTATCATGGATTTATGTTAATTTTGGTTATTTATTCAAATGGTTTCATATCATGGAGAATATATGTATATGTTGTGTATATTTTTCGATATAATAATATTTTCATCATACAATATTATTCAATAAAATCATTATAATTGTTGGGGTTCAATCTTATTATGAATTGTTTTAGAACAATTTAAGTATAATTAATTCTTTAATTGTTTATGTTGACCATTGTGTATTTAAATTTAATATTGAAGAAAATTTTAATTTTCCACATATTATGGTTTATTCATATTTGGGAATCATATTACGTTGTGGTAAATATAATGGTTTTCTAAAAATTCTTAATGATTGAAGAGATAGTGTTTTATTATTTTAGAGATTATGAAATCCATTAGATGCTGATTTTACTTCTTAAGGAATGAAAAGTTTATCATAAATACTTTTCTTTTATAGAAAAACCTTGTATTGTGGTGGAAATTTACTAATGATAAAAATAATACTATTTTTAAAATTTATATCATCATTTTCATTAAATATTATGTAATGTTATTCCCTAAATATTGGAAAAAAATGTATATAAATAAATATTTTATTTGTGTATTTTTATTTTTGAGAAATAAATGGTGTTTTAACACATCAATTAATTTGGATTGTGTATTTGTAAACATTTTTAATATCATGTTCTCCATCACCCTATATAATTCATTGGGATTTCTTTTCCCCTTCTGTGTCAATGAATCCATGTCCACAAATGTTTTCCTACATGGAAACCCAGTATGTGTTATTCCAAATAATTCTTTAATATCATATTCTCTAATTTAAAGTGGATTATTTATTGGCCATTTTTTTAAGTGGGATTTCAAAAAATAAATTTAAAAATGTACAACCCTTATTAAATATACCATATTGAATTAAAAGGATGAAATTCTGAAAAGGGGGTAATGTGATATTACAATATTTTAAATAGAATACTTTTTTAAAAGGTATAAAAGGTATTCAACACCAAGATTATACGTGATATAATATATTATTATATGACTATTAATTCCATGATATTAAATTTTCATGTTGGATAGGAATAACGAATTTATTAATTATTTAATGGTCCAACTCATTGGTAATTTATGAATTTATTCATTATAATGAGGAACCTAATCATTCGTATGTATTCTATTACATCATAAATACATTTTCATTAAAAATATTTTTTATATTTTTTTACAAAAAAATGTAATTTGTTTTATAAAATTTATTTCATAATATGATTTTAATTTTTTAAATTAAATTGAATATGTGGTAATTCTATGAATGTATTTATTTATCGAAGATAAGTGACAAATGTTGCTATATATTGAAAAACAAAACATTCTATTAAAATTTTGGAAAATTTAAATAACACTTTAATATAGAATTAAAAATTTGTTACTTTAATATGACTAAAAATAATTAAATTATTCATTAATAAATGGATGTAATGATTTTTTTAAATATAAATGTTTAAATATATTTAAAAGTTCATTTTTTTGGTAACTATTTTTCATTGTGTTTTTATAATTTCAAATTAAATTTTTCTACTTCTGTATTCAATTTATGACGTATTTATTCCATATTTGGAATCATTATTCCAAAAATTATTAAATTGTCCTCTTTTATTTGTTTTGATAGGAATCGTAACATTAATAATTGTTTTTCCACAATGAAGAGTAAATTTGGTAATTAAATTAAAAAATATAATGATATTAATTACTAAATGAAACAATTAAATTACTAAATTTAATGTGTTGAGTTCCTTTGATGCATAATCATACAATATTAAGTTATTCGATATTTCCCGAACATTTGGGTGTTGTTATGAAATTTGTAATATTTTATTTCTAGAAAAGTCAATCATGTGAAACTCTTCTTTTTAATGACTATAATTTTTTAGTATGGTTTAATCTAGATGACAACATTGAATATTAATATTAATATTAAATGTAAATATACTATCTCCATCAGTGAAATTTTTTTTTGATTATAAATATTTACCTTAAGTGCTTCCACAAACGCAAAAATCTAATAATAATTTATTTATTGGAAAAAAAGTTAATAAAAAATGTTAAAAGTAATATAATTAGAGATAATCAAAATATGTGATATATTATATATATTACCATGATACTTTATTGATTTAATGATAAATTTTCTTCTGATTTCTTCGTGTTATTCAAAAATATATAATTTAAAAAATGTATCGTTCAAAAAATAACATTAATGATATATTATAAAAAATAAGAACATAATATATTATTTAAAGATAAAAAACTAATATATATATATCCAAGTTGTCATAATAAAGTTAATAATATCAATCATTGTCCAGTTATGGGACTTTTTCCACCTATAATAATTATATTGACCATCAAATTGATAAAATTTATTTTATCAAAATAAGATTTAAAAGGATTAATAAGGTGTTAAAAACAAATCATAGGGGTAAAATTTGACCAAAACATGTCAAAAAAATATTCAATATGAGAATTTAGATATATTATCATCCTGTATATGAAATAATATTTTTAACAATATTATAGTTAATAATAATTTATAATAATTTAACAATTCGAGAACGTCTTAGTGTACCTATCCCCACTATTATAAAAGGGAACCTAATATTTTTAGTACATCTCTCTAAAAATGACACATGTTTTAGAAAACTCCTAGAAAAATATTTTTCTTTAGATTAATATTCTCATTAAATGGATATTGTTTCATTATAATTCCATTTTTAGTGGTCTTTAACAGTTATGAAAATGTGGTTTTCAATGAATAGGTATAGTTTATAATTGGGAATTTCTCATTTCATTATTCCTCCTCCCCCTTATAATATTATTGTAACACCCCAGGTAAATAAAGAATATGAAATTTTCATATTTATCCATATTTTTGAATAAAATATTAATATTACTTTAAAGGGAATGTTATGCTCGAGGGCATACGCAATACGCAACAATGAGTTTCTTTGAAAACTTACATTGCACTCTAATAATAAAATAATATTATTTTAAAATGTAGTTAACGCCTAGCCGTTGTAATGGAAGGAATGAACGTAACTAACTACAAAATTATTATATATGTTTGTCAAATATTTTTACTTTTATCCAATAAATGTTGGAGGCTTAAAATGCAAATGAATCCAATTTTAAGCATAAATCTTCTAATATTCTTTAAAAGGTCGATTAACCGCCTTTTGATGGAGAACCCTTTTTAAATATACTTTTTAAAATTTTATATGTTGTATTTGACATAATAAAATCCTTCTTTATAATCTGGACATCAAAATTTACTTTGGGTAAAATTTCGTTATTTTTCCGATAAAGATCATTTTTATTGAAAATGTTGCATTTTAATTAAAAACCTACTTTTAATCTGATTTATTTTTATGGATTGATTATATTTTTAATTTAGATTAAAGTTAATTTAGAATATATTTTTACCATTTAATCTAATGGTGGTCATTGTAATTAATTTCACTTTGAAATTGGACTTAAACTAGTGTCAATCTTTTAATAGATATTGTTTCTTAAAAACATGCTATTTCTTTTGACAGCGGGAATTAATTATTAAATTAATTAATGAAACATATATTTTTTTAATTTTTTAAAATAGACATAATTTTTGAATTCAGAATTTCAAATATAGCTTAGGGTGAATTTTTTGTATTTTTCTAAAAAACTTCAATTTTTTATGAATAGTGAAACCACTAAGTGGTAGTTTAAAAACTGTTTTTTCGTTTAAATGAAACTTTGCCACATTTGTGATTTCAATTTTAAAAATAAAACATACATTGTTTTCATTAGGATGTATAATGTGGTTCAATGGGATTAAAATAATTTTTTTGATGAATAGTAACTTTTAAGTTTATAATCACTATTAGAGGTAATTAGTGTAATTTAAGGTAAAAATAATGTTTTAATATTATGAAATGACCTAGACACATGTCCTACCCTCATTGGATGTGTCATGTCCGACCATGAAAATCCATGGGTCAACTTGGGGACCCCATGTAGCCACGTTGGTTGGAAAATGACATAAATAAGTTTTTATTTAAAGTTAAAATAAAAATGTCACAAGCATGAGTTGTTTTACTAAAACAATTTTTAAATGGGGTTATACAAGTAATATTTTTTACTATAAATATTAATTAGAAAGATAAAACGATTTTATACATCATGATATTTTATTTATATTTTTTATACATTATATAAATTAAATTATTTATGACATCATGATGATGCAACGATTAACTCATTAATAAAGGATTTAAATAAAATGAAAATATAATGTAAAAAATATAACATAAACTTGTCAAAGACATATTGGATGAGTATATTTCGAACCCTTACCACCTTATCCTCGAAATAAATCAATGTGGGACCTTTAAACTCTGATACACATTTGAAAATAAAGTAACATTTTGTAACATTCCAAGAGTGCCCCTCCTCTCCTCTTATAAAAGGACCCCACCTCTACCACCTTACCCACACCTCTCAAGCCATTGGCTCGTCCAAACTCAACTAATTTTGTCTCTCCAAATACCTCTCTTACTCTTAGAAGCATCACTTTGGGCAGAAGTCTTCCCAAGGAAGCCTTTGAGCTCAAATCAAAGATAGTTACTTGATTTTAAGGTAATGTCTTCACTTGTGTTCTTTTGTTTTGTTTTGCTTCTCCAACCCCCTAAACACTTTTTATTTATTTATTTTGTAACAACTACAGTATCATTAATATACTAGGATGTTTTTATAAGAATTATTCGAGCTACACTTACACACACCTAATTCTAATGGTTAAAGAACATACTGTTTCTGTGGATGGTGAATTTCTACCTCACGAAACGATGATTGTTCAATATTTTTTTAACACCCTCAAAGGTGTAAATTAAGATGTCACTATTTTTATATATGATATATAATATGTTTATGTTTTACTTAATCTTCTCTATTTTTCATTTATGACATACCTTTATGGTTTCCATTATAGTTAAACGCGATATCTTCATTTTAGGATGTGCGGACTACCGCCCCCTCAAAGTAATTTGATTCCTTAATACCATATGTGGTACGTATAAAGGATAGATTTAAGAATATTATATATGATACCATACTGGAATTATAATACTATTATTTATCACTATGTTTTAATTCCTTTGAATAAGAAATATAAATGGAAGTAGCGTTCATGCGTACGTACGACATACCGTCTCCATGAACGGTGCTTTTTATTTCGTACCTCTAAATGTTATGTAATATTATAAATTCATGTATATAATGGATATATATGATATATATGATATCTACATAATTAATATAATTCTGGATATAATATTTATTTTACCACATTAACAACTTGTAATTGTAAAGAGTTTATTTTTTACAGAAGTAGCAATGATCTACAAAAGGGCCATTATTAACTTAAATAATTACATAATGTTCATAGAATGGTAGTAAGTGATAAAAAAGGAATAATGAACTTGAAAAAGGTTCTTAAGAAAGTAGAAATTAACTCATGTTTATTATTCAGGAGGTTAAATAATGATCGAGTCATGTCGGACCCGAGGTAAGGGAACCTACCCCTCTCTTTCTTTTTAAGTTCACTCTTTTATGTCATTCCTTTTAAGCTCATCATTCTTTTGATTGGGATGTTATTTTATATTAATATTACTGTAATTTTTATGTTCATATTATGAGAGATCCTATTTTCTCTCATCAATCCATTTTGGATGTTTTAATTGGCATCTTTAGGCTGCCGAAATTTCGTAAGGGGCTTTTTATCTCACATTGTGTTTTCGTGAGATTCATTCTACATTTGCCAATATTTCTTTTTGAGTGGTGTATGTACTGTCCATTATTATACTCATTGTGTAACATACATTCTTTTATGAGTATTTACATCAATGTTGTATCGTCTTTCTTTCATGGGGTGTACGTTTCGAAAGTTACCCAAATCGGTAAGGGAACCTTTCACCCTCCTCTTTTTAAAAGACTTATTTTGTTATGTCTTTTAATTTTCATCTTATTATGTGGGGATATGTTCTTATATATCCTTATTGCCATAAATTGTATGTCCTAGTTATGAGATACCCTTTATCTCCCTCATCAACTCTTTTTCTAAAATTTGATGTGATGCCGTTAGGCAGTCAAGGGAACTTCTTATCCCAAATTTGATTTCTTTGGGTTCAACATGTAGTTATTGAATACGTCATCCTTTGAATATGTGTGAGTGACATTTTATTATATTACACTTAATATCCATATATATTAGGTGTTTTTATATTTGTCACATATAATTATGAGATTGATTTATCCTTAATTTAAGGATACCATCATTATAATGGATTTCATCTCAATTTACATTTCCATTGAGACATCATTGTTGTTATGCACCAATTCACTCTTATATGGTGTATATACTATCCTTTGGAATATTCTATCATGAATCCCTTTATTCTCATGATATTATAAATTTTTGATTAAATGTTATTCCTCGATTATTGTATTCATGCGTCTCTCATTATATTAAAAACCCTTTAACTAAAATATCGTTTTAAATGTTTTAATGATTTATTCTTAAAAATATTTCTCATTAATATCCAAGTTCAAAAATGATTTTATGGATTTATTTAAATGGATATTAATAGTTTAAAATGTTAAAATCATCAATGTTGTATGGGACACTTTGATTTAAAAATCTCTTTATTAAATGTTTTAAATGGGTTTGAAAATGGTTTATAGAATGGATTTATTATTTAAATATATTAAAATGTTATATTGTTATTGTAATGTGGGAATGTTATATTTACTTTTTCATAAGTTATGTTCTATGATTAAGTTATGGTTCTTGGCCATTGTTTATGAAGACGGGTGGTTCCATGATAAACTAAGGCCGGGTGAGCCCGATACAGCTCTCCAATGAATTACGTAAAGCGAAAGAGTTAACCGTTAAGGTTTATCTGAAGAGATTTAGGGAATATACTATGATGGGTTTTCCAAATGTAACAAAGATGGTTACTCCCTATGTAATAATGTTATGAATGCCTCAAGTTGCATTTTATGTCTTATGATTTATATGGTTTATTCATGATTTTATGAGGTATGTTAAAGTGCATATATTTTATGGGTAATGTATGGTTTCATTCTTATGTATATATGTACTCATGTTTCCTTTCGATACTTTTTATAACCCTTAATGAGCTTTTTATGCTCATCCAATGTTTTTGAAATGTTTTTCACAGGTCAAGGGAATGGTACATGATATGATGATAGTGTCAAGGAAGTGTCAAGAAAGAATCCATGTTTTATTTTAAATATGTTTCCGTTGATGGGATAAATGAATACTATCTTTTATGTAACCACTTTGTTTAAATGTGGAATGTAATGAACATTTTATGATCTAATTCTCTAAAACTCTAAACATAAAATGATCCTCAATGTTTAATCTTGTAATAAATCAAGATTAAGTAAGGTTTAAGGTTGGGTCCTTATAGTTGGTATCAGAGGTCGGTTTAGATAACATTAGAGGTTAGAGTGTTGTTTAAGAAAAAGTGACAAGTGGTGTATAACCAGAATGGTTAGTATATTAGATGGAGTCATCGTTTTTTGAATGTTAGAATGAGTTTGAGATAACTTGGATAAGTATATCTTGGTCTTTATCTTCCTTTTTTTTATTTGATGATTTTACTGATATACTCACACTGTCCTTTTTGGTTTTAGTAAGTGGCTGGATCTAGCAGGCACCAAAGTAATAGTGGATTTGAAGAAAACTGTGATGGTTTTATGAAAGAACAACTGAATGATATGGGAGCTACAATGAGAACTCTTGTGGTTATCCTCAACCAACTATATGGAGTCATGATTGACCACCTGAACCATAGTGATTTTTATAAGGCATCGTATATGCGAGAAACAAATCCCTACGAAAGTTCAGGTAATAATCATAAAGGTAAGTATGTTCAAAATCCCATGTGTAAAATATGTGGAAAGAAACACATAGGAAAATGTTTCAATGGGACATAAAGATGATATAGATGTGGAAATGAAGGTCATAAAGCAAGAACCAGCCATGGAAAAAGGATGAATCTAGTTGTCTCTAGGAAAGGGAATGAAGCTCTTTCTGAAGGATCAATTGGATGTTCTAAATGTGGTGTGCATGGTCATTTTGAAAACACATGTCCTACAAAGAAGTTTCGAGAATGGGGTCATCATGATCGTACAAATATTCATTTACCAATACCTATTGCCATTCCGATTGAGGATGAATAAACTGACAATGAAGAATGAAAGGTATGGATTATTTCTTAACATATGTTTTCCTAGTATTGGAATCACAGGATATGATTCATGTTTTTGTTTTTAGGAATGAAGTATTTCAGAATAAGTTGAAAATGAATGGAAAATGGATCATGAAGATTGTTGATTGAGTAAGATGTCATCATATAAGGGATATAAGAGTTATGGTAGATTTTAGGATGGTGAAATTATTAGATGTATTAAGTCTCTTTTGATGATGGGGTTACATTAAAAGACTTTTTATAGTAACCCTGATGTTTGATATACGAAAATTTTATTCAAGGAATAATTATCCTTTCTTTTTTGGATATAGTTATAAAGAACCATTTGGGTTATATGATCCTTGAATTTGAGGCAAATACTGGTTAATAAATTTTGGCTTGCAAAATGGAAGTTATCAGATAACCTTTGTGGTTAAAATATGTTATGGTTATTTTTGATGAATTTATCTCTTTTTTAGTAATGTTATAAAATTATATAGTTTTTGAAAAGGGACAACAGGCAGAGCGTGTGACAACCCATCGCGTCGGATGAAGCTGTGGGAATCAAACCCACAACCAAAGTTCAACTGGTATTTATCACCTACCACTAAACTACGTGAAGTCCCTGGTTAGTTTGAATGATTCTTTTTAGTTACATGATTTAATGAATTAACAGTAAGTTGATTTTTGGTTATTAATGGAAATGATTAGCCTATCATGGAGGATATGTGATAAGGTTAATTAATTTTCAGTATGAGACTTTAAGAGTAACTGATGTTATTTTGGAGAAAAATGTTAAAATTTATCTTAGGAGACTGTGATTAAAGCCTTCAGAGAATTGGGTTTCAATTTTACATTGGTTTACTTTGTAGAATTTTATGGATAGATGTTTATTGAATGGTATTTGTTGAACTTTGGGTTTTGTTTGACAAATTTTGGAGATTAAGAATATATTTTTTTTATAAAAGATTATCCTTTTTGGGTATTATCTGATCTCATACTAACCTTTTTGGTTTTAGTTTTGGTTAACATTTAAAGACATGGGAAGTATACAATTCTCTTTTGTGGATTAGTTGATTCTCTAGAAGTTTATTATAGCTCTCTTAATGGGAACAAGTCATCCTAAATACTAGTCTTTTGGATAAAATATGAGTTCGTGTAAGAAATATAGTAAAAGTTGAAAGACAGCATGACAATTAAGTATGCTTCCTAATGTTTTAGTTAATCACATAAATAAATTACTCAATGAAAAGTAACATAAAAAAAATGTTGTCTGTTAATTTTTTATACTGTGGAATCAAATACCGTTTAACCCATCATAAGTTTGTGATTTTCTTATTCATCACTTTCCCCTAGACATGTTTACTATCACTCATCATCAGAACATGACCCTTTGTTTATTCCTCCATATCCATATTTTCGTACTTGGAATCCTAGTATGGGTTAACTCGGGTGACATTTGTACTTCTCTCCCATTCTTTTAAAGTGATAGTTTTACTTACTCTTGTTTCGATGTGGGATTTTCAATGATGCTTCGAAGCCCAATTTTAAAATTGCGAGGACGCAATTCCCAAAAGGGGGGAAGGATGTAAAACCCTAGGTAAATAAATAATATGACATTTTCGTATTTATCCATATTTTTGAATAAAATATTAATATTACTTTAAAGGTAATGCTATACTCGAGGGCGTACCCAATACACAACAACAAGTTTCTTTGAAATTTTACGTTGCACTCTAATAATAAAATAATATTATTTGAAATGGTAGTTATTGCCTAACCGTAGTAATGATGGGAATGAACGGAACTAACTAAAAAATTATTATATATGTTTGTCAAAAATGTTTACTTTTATCCAATAAATGTTGTAGGCTTAAAATGAAAATGAATCCAATTTTAAGCATAAATCATCTAATATTCTTTAAAAAGTCGATTAACCGCCTTTTGATGGAGAACCCTTTTTTAAATATACTTTTGACAATTTTATATGTTTTATTTGAAAAAATAAAATCCTTCTTTATAATCTGGACATCAAAATTTAGTTTCTGTAAAATTTCGTTTTTTTCGGATAAAGTTCATTATTATTGAAAATGTTGCATTTTAATTCAAAACCTCCTTTTAATCTGATTTATTTATATTGATAGATTATATTTTTAATTTAGATTAAAGTGTACTTAGAATATATTTTTACCATTTAATCTAATGGTGGTCATTGAAATTAATTTCACTTTGAAATTGGACTTAAACTAGTGTCAATCTTTTAATAGATATTGTTTCTTAAAAACACGCTATTTATTTTGACAACGGAAATTAATTATCAAATTAACTAATGCAACATATATGTTATGAATTTTGTAAAATAGAAGTCATTTTTGAATTCATAATGTAAAATATTGCTTAGGGTGAATTTTTTTTATTTTTCTAAAAAACTTCAATTTTTTATGAATAGTGAAACCACTAAATGGTAGTTTAAAAACTGATTTTTTCGTTTAAATGAAACTTTACCACTTATGTGATTTGAATTTGAAAAATACGACATACATGGTTTTCATTAGGATGTAAAATTTGGTTCAATGGGATTAAAATAATTTTTTGGTGAATAGTTGCTTTTAAGTTTTTAATCGCGATTAGAGGTAATTAGTGTAATTTATGTAAAAACCATGTTTTAATAATATGAAATGACCTAGACACATGTCCTAACCTCACTGGATGTTTCATGGCCGACCACGAAAATCCATGGGTCATCTTGGGGACCCCATGGAGCCAGTTTGGTGGGAAAATTACATAAATAACATTTTATTTAAAATTAAAATAAAAATGTCACAATCATGAGTTGTTTTACTAAAAGAATTTTTAAATGGGGTTATACAAGTCATATTTTTTACTATAAATATTAATTAGAAATCTAAAAAGATTTCCTACATCATGATATTTTTTTATAATTTTTAGACATTAAGTAAATTAAATTATTTATGACATCATGATGATGTAGCGATTACCTCATTAATAAAGGATTTAAAAAAACGAAAAGATAATGTTAAAACTATAATTCACACTTGTCAAAGACCTAATGGATATGTTTATTTCGAACCCTTACAACCTTATACTATAAATAAATCAATGTGGGACCTTTAAAATCCAAAAACTCATTTGAAAATAAAGTATCATTTTGTAACTTTCCAAGAGTGCTCCTCCTCTCCTACTATAAAAGGCCCCCACCTCTACCATCGTACCCACACCTATCAAGCCTTTGGATCGGCCAAACCCTGATCATTTTGTCTCTCCACATCCCTCTATTACTCCTAGAAGCCTCACTTTGGGCATAAGTCTTCCCAAGGAAGTCTTTGAGCTCAAATCAAAGAGAGATACCTGATTTAAAGGTAATGTCTTCACTTGTGTTCTTTTGTTTTATTTTGCTTCTCCAACCCCCTAAACTCTTTTTATTAACTTGTTTTGTAACAAATACAGTATCTTTAATATACTAGTATGTTGTTATATGAATGATTCGAGCTACACATACACACACCGACATCAAATGGTTAAAGAACATATTGTTTCTGTGGATGGTGAATTTCTGCCTCACGAAACAATGATTGTTCAATATTATTTTAACACCATCAAATGAGGCCATTAAGATGTCACTATATTTATATATGATATATTACATTTTTATGTTTTACTTAATCTTCTGTATTTTTCATGTGTGACATACCTTTATGGTTTCCATTATGGTTAAACTCGATATCATCATTTTATGAAGTGCAGACTACTGCCCCCTCAAAGTGATTTGATTCGTTAATACCATATGTGGTATGTATAAAGGAGAGATTTAATGATATTATATATGATAACATACTATAATTATAATACTATTATGTATCACTATGTTTTAATTCCATTAAATAAGAAATAGAAATGGAAGTAGCGTTCATGCGTACGTACGGCTTACCGTCTCCATGAATGGTGCATTTCATTTATTACCTCTAAATGTTATGTAATATTATAAATGAATGTATATAATGAATATATATTATATATATGGTATCTACATAATGAATATAATTCTGTATATTATATATATTTTACCACATGAACAACTTGTAATTAAAAAGAGTTTATTTTTTACTCAAGTAACAATGATCTACAAAACGACCATTATTAACTTAAATAATTACATAGTGTTCATAGAATGTTAGTAAGTGATATAAAAGGAATAATGAACTTAAAAAAGGTTCTTAAGAAATTATAAATTAACTCATGTTTATTATTCAGGAGGTTAAAGAACGATCGAGTCAAGTCGGACCCGAGGTAAGGGATCTTACCCCTCTCTTTCTTTTTTATGTACACTCTTTTATGTCATTCCTTTTATGTTCATGTTTTTTATGATTGGGATGTTATTTTATATTAATCTTACTATAATTTTTTTGTTCATATGATGAGAGACCCTATTTTCTCCAATCAATCCATTTTGGAAGTCTTAATTGGCGCTGTTAGGCTGCCAAAATTTCGTAAGGGGCTTTTTATCTCACTTTGTGTTTTCGTGAGATTCATGCTACATTTTCCAATATTTCCTTTCGAGTGGTGTATGTACTGTCCATTATTCTAATCATTATGTAACATAATTTAGTTTATGTGTATTTAAATCAATGTTTTATAGTTCTTCTTTCATGGGGTGTACGTTTCGAAAGTTACCCAAATCGGTAAGGGAACCGTTCACCCTCCTCTTTTTATAAGACTTCTTTTGTTATGTCTTTTAATTTTCATCTTATTATGTCGGGATATGTTCATATATATATCCTTATTGTCGTAAATTTTATGTCTAAGTGATGAGATACCCTTTATATGTCTCATCAACTTTTTTTCAAAAATTTGATGTGACGCTATTAGGCTGTCACAGGAACTTCTTAACCCAATTTTGATTTCTTTGTGTTCAACATGTAGTTATTGAATATTTCATCCTTTGAATATGTGTGAATGACCTTTGATTATTTTACACTTAATATAATTTATATTGGGTGTATTTAAATTATTCACACATAATTATGAGATTGATTTGTCCTTAATTTAAGGATACCATCTTTATAATGGATTTCATCTCAGTTTACATTTCCATTGACACTTCATTGTTGTTATGAACCAATTAACTCTTATATGGTGTATGTACTATCCTTTTAAATATTATATCATGAATCCCTTTATTCTCATGATATTATAATGTTTTGATTAAATGTTATTCCTCAATTATTGTATTCAAGAGTCTCTCATTATGTTAAAAACCCTTTAACTAAAATATCATTTTAAATGTTTTAATAATTTATTCATATAAATATTTCTCATTAATATCCATGTCTTCAAAATGGTTTTAAGGATTTATTTATATGGATATTAATTTCTTAAAATGCTAAAATCCTCAATGTGGTATCAGACACTTTGATTTAAAAATCTCTTTATTAAATGTTTTAAACGGTTTTGAAAATGGTTTTTAGAATGGATTCATTATTTCAATATCATAAAATGTTATATTGTTATTGTAATGTGGGAATGTTATATTTCCTTTATGCTTAAGTTATTTTATATGATTACGTTATGGTCCTTGTGAATTGTTTATGAAGACGGGTGGTTCCGTGATAAACTAAGGGTGAGTGATCCCGATATAGCTCTCCAATACATTGGGTAACACGAAGGAGTTAAACGTTATGGATTCTCTGAAGGGATTTAGGGAATATACTGTGATGGGTATTCCAAACGCAACCAAGAGGGTTACTCCGTATGTATGAATGTTATGAATTCCTCAAGTTACTTTTATGTCTTATGATTTCAATGGTTTATTCATGATTTTATGAGGTATGTAAAAGTGCTTATGTTTTATGGGTAAAGTATGATTTCATTCTTATGTATATATTTACTCATGTTTCTTTTACATAATTTTTATAACCATTACTGATATTTTTAAGCTCATCGCATGTTTTTGAAATATTTTTCACGGGCCAAGGGAATGGTACATGATATGATGATAGTGTCAAGGAAGTGTCAAGAAAGAATCCATGGTTTATTTTAAATATGATTCTGTTGATGGGATAATTGAATACTATATTTCATGTCACCACTTTGTATAAATGTGTAATATAATGAAAGTTTTATGATCTAATTCTCTAAAACTCTAAACCTAAAAAGATCATCAATGTGTAATCTAGTAATAACTCAAGATTACGTAAGGTTTAATGCTCAGGCTATATAATTATTAATCAGACCATGATAAAATAATAACACGAGTATGATATATATATAATATTATTTTAATATAATAACATATATCCGTATCCACTTCAATAAAATGGGAAATGAAACAATCATTCTTGTGTACGACGTACTACTGTCCGGATGACGTATATAATTTATTTTCCATAACTGTCTCTTAGAACTAGTTATAATGATTTAATTAATGGTTATATGTGATATTGATGACATATTTATCATTATATAATGTTAATATATAATTTTCCTTCTTACCATTCCATGCACAGAAAAATGACTATGTCATTTGTGTATACCTGTAGAGTATCATCTCCCAGAAGATGTGTAATTATTTTTTAATCACCACAAGACATGAATGATAAATAAATGCATATTTGATGAAATAACATGAAAATTATTATATTTTTATAATCATTTTTGTGTAAAAAAATACGTTCATTCTTTTCATAATGATCATTGAACAAAGGAAAACATCACCTATGCATACATATGACGTACCGTCTCTAGGAATGTAACATGGTTCATTGTAAATTAACATATAAAACTATTTTATTAAAATTTATAATTTATTTATATAAATGATATTTAATTGATTATAATTATTTGAGATATCTTATAATAATATCATATTTGACCATATTAATCCTACATAATTTATTTTTTACTTATTTACCTTATATATATAACACCCTATGTGAATAAGAATGATTATGTAATTTACATAACATTACTGTATGTGTGGTAATAAAAATAATAAAAATTAAAAATATGTTTTTGAATTAAATAATTAACTATATTTTATTACCCTATAATATAAATTACATATGGGATGAGTCATATATGGGGTAAGGGTTTTTTTCATCTAACATTATCTTTTTAAGAAATATCATTTATTCACCATGTGTTTATTATTATGTGGTGTGTACACTAACACCATTATATATTATATAATTAATATTCATTTTATCATTGTCTTTAATGTTTTATTTTATGATATTTATTTCATATAGATTACAATTAAAAATACTCTAATGTTGTAAGTGTTTTATTTTACTATCTCATCGTTATTCGTAGTAGATTATGTTTAATTTTACTATTGGGAAAATTTCTATTTTATATCCCTATTTAAAAAAGAAATAAATTTTTTAAGATTATCAAATTATTATTAAATTTCATTATCACCCTTTTATTGTTTTTAATTTTTTTTAAAGAATCTCTTTGTCATTTTATAATATTTGTACATTGTGATATTTTTGAAAAAATAAAAAAATGGCATTTTTTAAAATGTAATGTAAGAATGTTATTTTCCACAATATTGACTCCTAAATGTTTTCAAACATCCATTATAAGATTATTTGATTATTTTCAAATAACATTTTGAATTTTTATGTTTTTATACTTTTAAGAAAATAAGTGATTTTAAATTGGAAAAGTAATTATCATGATGATTTTTTCAATGTGATATTTAAAAATATATTCAAATATAATTTGTCTTACTTTGGAATTAATTACACATTATTGGGTTTATGGTATGGGGACAACATCCATTTTCATCCTTTAGATTATTTTTTTCTCTAAATCCCATTTCATTAATTGGTTTGCATATCATAATTGTTTTATGATCCTGTGGAGCACTAATGTATGATTTTAATTATGTAATGGTTGAGACATATATCTCATTCAAATTCATTAGGTAATGATTGATTATATCATTATGTAAATAGGACTAGAATTTTATATAAACATTATATATTAAGGAACGTTTTCTGAGATGATAATCATCAGGGTGATCCTTGTCTACTATGGAGGCCTTTGGGGTGATCCCATTACAAAATGGGTTTCTTAAAAAATATAAATTACATATAATGAAAATTATTTTCAATGATAATTTGTATGCCAAAATTAAATGTATTATTCCAATTATAAATCTAAAAGATCAATTTCATTGATTGGTTTATGAGTTATATCATATGGAATTCCAATATTTATTTAATGACCATCTATGATTTGGATGCTAGAATTTTGAGATGTTATGTTCATTTTATTATTTATTTATTTTAATTTTATGCTTGTGTAATCATTTTATATCCCTTTTCTACCCATAATAGGCATCTGATCTCACCCATTTTCTATGTTTCCTATCATTGGGATATGGACATTGGTTTTCTGTAGGGTATGTATAAGTAGGGTTATAAATGTGAAAAAACAATTGGTGGTTGATATGGATTTTTTTGATATAGTTGTTTATTATTGAAATATATGTAATATATTTTCATATTTATCTAAAACTACCAAATAATAATGTCATTTAGTATGAATGTGATCAAATATTTAATTTATTTTGATTATTTTTGGACGTTTATAATCATAAGTTTTAATTCAAATAAATGATATCAATTTATATATTATTTTATTATATTTCGATTCACATTTTTTCATTATAAGATATTACAATATATAATTTAATTTTATTTCAATTTGAAAAAAAATATTGTAAAATTTTGAACATTTGTAATAATTTTTTCAAAAGATATTTTTAATACATTATATATATTTTTAGAATATTTTTATCACATAAACAAATTGAGTCTAATGAAAGGGATTCAATATTTACATTAATCGGGTCAAAATTAACAAATAATGAAATCTTTTTATGCATAAATAAAATGTATCGTTAATTTATAACAAGTTATCATGGAAATAGCTAAAATAGAAAATTTAAAAATTTGATGGGTAATGGGATTAAAAATGATAAATAAAATACAATAATTGAATGTATGTTTTTTCCTAAAATTTTATATTCCCCACTCGATTATATATCTATTTTAGACCCAAATAATATGTTTTACATTCTCTCCCATTATATTCTATTGAAATAATTAAAAAAAATCCATGTCAAACACTTATGAATGTTTCCAATGACATCCAGTTAACGTAACTTCAAAATAATAGGTTCCCTCTTTAAACACGCCCATTATTCGATAAAATATGTATAAAATATGTTAAACTTTCACTATGTTATGATTCATTCAATATGATTTTATCCAAAAGAATAAATTTCTATTAGATGTTCAAAAGATATCACAATGTGCTCAATGTGAGTAATCATTTTTTCCCAAACTATTTAATTCCAATTTTAATTTTATAGTTATCTTTCTAAAATAAATACATTGTTAAATTCTTAATGGTTTATAGAAAATTATATTTTCCTATGGTATTATTCAATATCTCCTTCAAATTTTTCAATTTCAAAACAGAATCTATAATTCGTTAATTGTGTGGAATACTACCTCCAAGAGTCAAAATATTTCATTTCCACCACCACTATATATTTAATATGTAGAATGGTAATTTAATAAATAATTATGATAACTATATTAATATTATTAATCTGAAAAAATTAATCATATTACTATTTTCTATCATTTTATGGAAGATGAAATCATCAAACGTGTGAATATGTGGACTACCGTCTTAATGGAACGATTAATTTTTCATTTCTAATTTGATTATTAAATTAATTAATTTTATTTAGGGTGAGATTAATTGGTAAATTTTATTTTTAAATTTATTGTGGGTTTGGTATGAAAAAATAAATAACTAATTAATGATATGATCAACAAACGATCATTTTTAATTCAATCATTCGAAACGATCATTCTAAGTTGAATTTTCTCTTAATTCAATTTAATTAATTCAGAGAATTTATATTAATTTGTAATTAATTAAAATTTGGATATATCATGCCCATTATCAGTATGTAAAATAATTATTATTTTCATACACATAATGTATAAATCAATCACCTCTTTTTAATCTAAAAATTATTTTTTGTTAGCGTTTGGGACTGTATGACCACTAACATTAATAATACTAATCATTTAACTAATGGATGACCATAAGAACAAATCTAGAAGAATAATATGATATAAATATATAATTAATGTTCAATTATTTTCCTGTCAAGGTTATATTTAAAATTTAACTCGTTGATTATTAAATCCCCTTTCTTTCATTTTGAATTAATGAATCATTAAATTCATTGATTAAATATTCATTGTTTTTAACCAAAAATAACAAGTAATGAAAATAAATATTTTTAAAAAATAATGTAAAATTTATTTGAATAACTTTTATTATATATTATTTATTAATTTTCAAAAAACTAGAGACACTAACACTACTTTTTAAGGAAATTATTTTATTTTGTTAATGAATACATACACCCAGTTTGGAGATGGGTAAATAATAAAGAATATTCATATGTAAAAAATGGAATTAAATAGGTAGTATATTAGGTTATAGTAGTGAATAATAATCTTGGGGATATATTTCTCGGAGGTAATTTTATTATTCAGGGACATTGGTGAAATATAATAATTAACCAAGAGTGTCTTAATGGTTTTGTCTCAAATTAATATCATTGTGAACTAATTTATTTTATTAACATAATTTTATTTATATGGTATAAATAATTCCTACTATAGATATAATACCAATAATTATTTTTTAAATATTATATTTTAAATCTATTAATACTCCAACAATTGAATTTATTTTTTCATTAATTTTCTTCACTTTATACAAATTCTTTATCCCATAATATAATTTTTAGAATTGATTGGGTTATATTCCACGATTACATTCGAATGGTGTATTCAATACCCATGGATATTTATATATCATATAATTTTTATTTCTTATGAATAAAATTCTAAATTTGTCCCATTTCATTCAATGGAATTTACTCAATTAATACCTCACTTTAAATCATATCATTAACTCAATTTTCATTCATTGTTTTTGGATATACCTATTTGATTTTACTTTTGGAACCATTATACAAATTTATTATAATATGTGGTATTCTATTATATTTTCAATAATTACATTTAAAATATAGAATACACTATTTGTAATATTTAATTCCCCAATTAGTTTGTTTTTCTCAAGCAATATTAACAAATAATGTCTATATTCTTTTTTTATTGTGTTTTCCTGAACATCATTATCCCACTATTGATTTTCCTCAAAAAATAAAATATTATGGAAATATATATATATATATATATATTTAAAAATATATTTTCATCAAAAATAATTTTTTGTTATTTTTTTTCAATTTGAAATTTTAAAAATGTTTTTTTAGAAAATTATAAGAAGTGCTTTTCATTTACCTTTTATATGTTATGTATTCCTCTCAATAATTATCCATGAAAATAATTTTATATATTTCGTTCCATATGATGGAAGATAATTTTCAACATTTTAATTTTTTCAATTTTTTTTAAAATGAATTTTGTCAGGGAATGAGTACACATGTTGTTTCATCATGCTTAAAAATGATTCCAACATCTTCATCTATGTTTTCATATCTATCTTCATTTTCAATTTATAATGGATTTATAATAATATGTATTATGGGTCAAAATTTATAATCAAATATATTTTACAATTTATGGGGAATGAAATCACAATTTGAAAAAATAGATCTTCTCTAGTTCATAGTTATTAGGGTTCATTTGATATTTTGTAACAATCTTTCTCATCTACGTCAACATCTTTTTTGGTTTCCTTGTTGACACTAGGGATTTATTCAATTGAAAAATATAAATTTTATATTTTTATTTCATATTATCTTGTTATTATATTATTAAAATATTTATATAATTATTGATCTATAGTGAGTGAGAAACACATTATTCACAATTCGAATCATATGATTATCACGACGAAAATAAATTTTATTTTATTGACATATGGAAATTTATTGGTTATTCAAAGGATTTCATTCCAATATTGGATATTATTATCATGTTTAATATGTTTTTTTAACATTCACCTTATTTTTGTATATTTTTAATAACATTTTAACCATTTTATTAACAAATGGAAAAGTATTTACATTTTTATTTATTATTTACTTCTAACAATAGATAGTAATGTATTTATTGTTGCAAATATATCTATGATTTTATTAAAAAGGTTTTCCTATAGTAATGTTATAAAATGACTAGTTGACACTTGTGATGAATGAATTGGACATAAAAAAGTGATAGGTGGGGCTTGAAAATATATACCCCCTAGATGCATTGATAGGTTTCATGAGACAAAACAGATTGTATTTTGGTGTATTCCACTCTATATAATAGTATATCATGCTTCTACAAGGCCTTGAATTCATTTTATTGGTTTTCATTACCATTCATTCCATCAGTATGATATTAGTACTATTATTATACAAGTTTTTTTAATTCTCTTTGACATAACATACTTTATGTTTGAATTGATTACGGTATTTTGTTGAATATTTATTCCTTCATATTATAAATCTTTTGTTTATAAATTTTATAGCTTATGTTATATGATTTTTATACATTGAATTAGATATTACAACTTTCATTTGAATGAATTAACTTGTATATAAAGATTAATGTAACATTTGATAATCCCAAAAAGAATGTCAATGTAAATTATTTATGGTCGATTATTATGAAAATAGAGGCCTAACAAAATTCATATATATTGAAAAGAATGGTATCATTCGTTTGGAAGGAAATGGGATTTATTATTTTATGTCTTTTCATAATTCATTAGAGCTATAAAAATAATAATTATTTGGGATTTATTTAATCTAATGTTTTTATTACGTCATATAGATATGGATAGTTATTTCAAGAAATCTTCTAATGGTATCAATACCACTATTAAAAAATATGGGTCTTTTGAAGCCGACCCTAGAGTGTGGACTCAATGCATCGCACTAATTTGGGAAATTATTATCATATTATTGATCTAAAATCCAAATTGTGAAAAAAAATTAATATTAATATATGGATGCTTATAATGGATGATAATTTTATTGAAAAAAAATCATTATCCATATAAACAAAATTTTCCAATACATTTTTCATTAATGGATAATTCCCTTATATTCATTAATAAAATTTCATTAAAAAAATAATTTTATAATTTTTAAAAATATATATAGAGAGACATCTTTAACGTCCTTGTTCTGGGGACACCCAATGCTACCCCATACCCAGTTGGTCGCATGGCCTCAAGCTCATTTTCCCATATGCCGGAGGCTGCTGACTAATAGTGTAGTCCATCGGTGTGATAGAGGGAAAACTATTCCTTCATTGGAAGAGTAACATAGTGTTATAACAATAATATTCAATATTAGATGTAGTAATACCATAGAATAAGTAAACAAGAGAAGACTAAAAGGAAAAAATCAGTTGGAACAAATATATAAATGATGGATGACACATATATCTAGGAATGCAGCCCAAAATCACAATGCTAAAATAAAAAATAGAAACCCATGTTTGGAAAAGTAAATAAACTCCAACAACATTACAAGCCTCATATTTTTCCATTACTCTCAAGCTCCACAACAATGAAGTACCTGAAGTAGAATTGTTGATTCCCTTACCAATTTCTGAAAAAATATAATCCATTGGGCCCAAAGTCATTAACCAAAAAGGGTGTACTGTTGCAAGAATACATAAGGGCAGGATCCCATCTATATTAGGTACTTGATTGTTGTGGAGATGGAGAGTATATGACCAAGTTGAGGCATTCCATATTGTCAGTTTTTATTTACTTTTCTGTACAGTGGTTTCTATTTTGTATTCCAGCATTATGAATAGTTTGGCTTCATTCCTATAAATATGTTTCATGAATCATTTATAGTTGTACCCTAGTTGTTTATTTACTTTTACTCTTCTGTTATTTACTTATTTTATGTTAATACTTATTATTCTATTGTATATTTTTTTATTCTTCTATGTTACTCTACCAATGAGGGAATAGTTTCCCCACTATCACAACCAAGGACTTCACAGCTAGTTGGTAGGATTTGGATTTTGTTGAAATGTGCATCGGGCCATGTTACCAATTTTGTATGGGCTACTTTGGGAGGCACCCAAAATTGGGATGTTACAAAGTGGTATTATTAGATATTGTTTCTTCCTTGACATACTGTTTGGAGCCAATAGATAGGGATATGAGGAATATGCATTTGGATATAAGTTGTGTCATGGAGTAGCTAACCCATGTACAGATAAAATCCAATATGCCTCAAATATTATGATATTTCGTGGTTTTCAATTTTTACAGTTGATTTGATTTCATTGTTTAGTTATTTAAATGTTTTTTTTCTGTTATCATTGATGTTATTGAGGTTGAATTTCTATTTCAAACCGATGAGATGATGGTATTCCATCTCATGCATCATATAACCACTTTCTAGAAATCACATTTCATGCATTCCTATCATTCCATTTAGGAAACATTATCAATTACATGTTGTTGTGGTCGATGTTGTTCAAGATATTCATGTTGTTGTTATAGATTCCTTGATAAAATACCTTTGATTTGATAGGGTGTTGATTTGTGTAATGTTTTGTTTGAATGAGTGCCAAACTTTGCTCCCTGTGGTTTTATAGGCCATTAATGAACAAAATTTGTTGGAAAATGTGATTGATTTCACTATTATTCCTAGTGATATTCATGTCTAGGAAGAATATCATTTATTCGTGGAGACTATGGGCCCTCTTGGAATTAAATTTTCCAGTTTATTATTATTATTCAATAATTCATGGGCTTCCTGAGTAGTTTTTTAGGCTTACTATCCAGAAAAACCCAAAATACACAGTGTGTAATGATGAATATTTGAAATGGATCCTTCTTTTCAGGAAGGAATAAATTTTCTTAAGTTCAAGTTTGTAATATATTTACACAACAATTAATCCATGACCATGTGATTGCTTATGTAAGCAGGGACATGGGGTTGGGGAATATTTGGTGAAACACATCATGTACCGGACGTACACTCCATGTTTTAGAGAACATGTATCCAGGCATGTGACAAATGAAACATGTGGATGACAAAACAAGTGGTACACACCATTTTCATCTTGAACATGCCGCATGGATTTGACCATGTAAATGGATGTGTGACTAATGAAACAGGTCGGTGTATTCCATCTATTACACACTGTGTCTGGTATAAACATGTTTTGTAGACTTGTTCTGAGGGAACTATGTGGTTAGGAAAAGTTGAGGAACATGGGTAGGGGAAATAATTCGAGTTATCTCTGTGTCAAGGGAGAACATGTCGTGTGTATGGGGTGTTACACGACCTGTGTTGGTAGAAGTACAAACCCATGTAAAGGCTTAAGGGAACATGCCATGTAGGTGTAATAAATGCTGTGTATCCATGTTTTAGATATCATTAATGTTTTCTTACCCCTGGTCCATTCATTCACTTCAACATTCCAGTCATTGAAAATTTTCGAATAAGTTGTGTGCTTTAACTGGAAAAGTCATGCCACTGAGACATCCTCCGGTAGTTCGCCATATACATGGAAATATTCAGACACCAGACATGGAATATCAGGGAGTACTAGCAGATGCTCTTGTCTTACCTGTCTTGGAACTAGCTATCATCTTGGATACATGTGTCGATGCACAGTTCTGAGAAGGCTTCATTAGGATTATGGAGACCATCCAGGGAGGACCAAATCCTTCCACATCTATGATAGAGTTGACAAGGAGTTTACCACAGCAACATCCTCCCACATTATTAGGTGATGGAGGAACCCAGGCTACAAAATCATGGTCTGAAGCCACGCTATCTATATTTTAACATCTGGAAATGCCTTCACGAAAGATGGTGAATCTTTCTACTTACATGCTTCATGATTATTCAATGAGATCATGGGATGTGAAATCATAGGCCCAACATCAGTTGGATTTAATATGTAATGATTTCTATCATGACTTCTATGATTACTTCTAACCGGAGTCTTTGAGTGCTGACCGAGCCAGATATTTCATGAGATTGGAGAATGGTATTCTCCTCATCCTGGATTCTTCTTCCCATTTCACAGATCTGTAGTGCTTCACACACATTCTATTGGTGATTACTGTTTCCTTGCTTGGATGTTTGAGTATGGTCTCATGCATTACATATGATCTTGGGTGAACAACTTCCGGTTGATGACCATATCGTCCATAGTCTACCAGTTGATAATCATAGATTGCAACCTGATGAATTTTGGAGTTGTGGGCCAGGTTGATTCATATTTGAGTTGGTTCTTCTCTGGCTGATATTAATAAGCACCACAGGGGTCTACATGTAGATATATGAGTTGGCGGGATACCCCATCAGGTATCCATGTAGTATTCTACCATTGTGAAAAGGGTGGGAATATGGGGCCAAATTTCCTAATAGACACAGGTGATTGTAAATATTGCATTAATACGGGTCATATTTAGTGTTTCTTTCATTTTTTCTCCCAAGAAGCTGGTGATATAGGTTCTTCTATGACACCTATTTAGGAGAAGGACCACTAGTTTCTCATCAGTCTGGGAACTAGTGTTCTTCCGATCATTCAGGACGAGGTTGAGATCATGGTAGTGGTAGCCCAAATTCAAGTATTCCACTATAATAGGGTGGATCAGCTCTATTTGGATATGTAGGGCCATAAGGCTATGGTATATGTCATACATTTTGAGTGGAAGAAGACCCAGCATGAGAAGGATCCTAGACCCTCTATAGTTAGAGGTACGATTTTGGTTTCCTTGGTTTTAGCTTATATGCTTTTCAATATAGGGGTTTCCCAAAGATTGAAATTGGTTGCTGTTTTGGAGAGACATGGGATATATATATATTTTTTATGGTGAAATCATGATTCTAGACACTCCGTTGGGGACTAAAACATATTTTTTACATCAATGCAATGAGTAGACTCTTGAGTTCAGTGGCTGACACTTCTTATGGGAGCTTTTTTTCATAGAGATGATGGTCTTGGACGTCATTCCTAGAATGGACAGGTTGGTTACCTACCATGTTTTTGTCGAATGCTATCATCGTAGAGTGAGGTTCACATCATGAGAGGGCGGGTTGTTTCTACATAAGGGCGATTGGGATATCCAGGAGAGCAGTGCTAAAACAAAGCATCACGTGTTGAGAGGAGTTACATCTTAGATTGAAAGTCTGTATATGGATGAACAAGAAACATCACAGATGGATATTCCTCCAGTGGTGGATCCTTTCTGGGATGTCTTTCAGGAGGAATTTTCAGGTTTCCCTCCATAGTGAGTGGTAGAATTTTTTATTTTTCTTCTTCTAGGAGTGACACTAGTGTCCATTCTTCCTTATAGAATGCATACTATAGAGTTATAGGAGCTCAATAAGTTGTTAGAGGAGTTACATGAAAAGTGTATCATCATACCCAGTATATCTCCATAGGGATTTCCCATCCTCTTTGTGATGATGGAGTATGATACCCTCAGACATTGTGTGGATTATCGGAATCTGAACTAGTTAACAGTCAAAAAATGATATCCCTTATCGAGGATTGATGAAATCATTAAACAACTTTGAGGAGACCATGTGTTCTTTAAAATTGACATGAGATCTAGTTATCTTTAATTGTATAGTAGACCACCTGATATACCTCTTACAAACATATGAAGAATGTATAGTCTATTTAAGTATGTGGTTATGAGATTTGGTCCCTCAAACATGCCTATAGTATTTATGGCACTCATGAACCAAGTTTCCCCTATCTACTTGGATTTTTTAGAGGTTTTCATGGATTATATCTTGGTGTACTCTCACACTCGACACGACCATTCCACCCATCTTGAGATCATTTCGAGTACACTGAGAGAGAATTAGTGACATGTTATGCTCTCATAATTCCACTTTTGGATGGACGAAATTCATTTCATTGGTCATGTTATCTTAGAGATAGAAGTATTAGCACAACTATATAAAGTGAGAGTAGTAGTTTCATGGGAGAAGTCATAGAATATTTTTGAGATACAAGGTTTTCTATGGATGACTGGTTCCTATAGAAATTTTATACAGGACTTTTCATGCTTAGTAGCGCAACTGACGGGAATGACTAAGAAGGGTATGAAGTAACTATGGACAAATTCTTGTGATTCAACCCTTCAACAGCTGAAAGGTATGATGACATCAGAACTATTACTTTTTTCAGAGCTGGGAAAGTGTTATAAAATTTATTATGACAGATCATGTAGCGGGCTCAGAGCAGAGCTTACGTAGGGGAAGGAGTCATTGCATACGGGTCTCGGCAGTTGAGGTAACATGAAAGGAATTACCAGAGACACAATATTTACATGGATAGAGATTCTTATGATTTACGGTGTTAGAATCATTATCTATGGTGATATAATTTTGTGGTATACGCTGACCGATAAAGAATCAATTATATCCATAACCAGCGTGACCTCAATTCGAGATAGTAAAGGTGGGTTGAGAACCATCAGTCCTCTAACATTTAGCTTTCCTACATGCCAGGGAAAGGCTGTGTAGTGGATGATTCATTTAGCACGAGGACACAGATAAAGGTAGTTTAGGAGGCCCGTAGTGAGTGGAAGATATGTCTTTGTTCTCTGAGAATCATTTATAGTTTCATGACATACATGAAAAGATGTTTCTTTCTTCTGTAGTTATTACCTCTACTCCTATTGATCGAGTTTTATTGAGGTAGCTATCAGATTTTGAAGGCTCAGTCCTATGAAAGAGTGTGTCCTGATAGGACCATATTCCATGATGGACCCTATGAAAGGATGTTATATTTCATTTTTATGGGTGCATATGGATGTCAACATACATGTGTGATGAGATAATGAGGGAATTTCATTCCTCAGTTTGGGTAGTTCAACCTTGTGTTACCAAGATGTGTTGAGATCTACATTGTAAATATTAGTGTCCAGGAATGAAGAGAGTAGTTGTTGGTTTTGTGAGAAGGTGTTCCACCAATTATCATGGGAAGGCAGAGCATCAGTGACCTTCATGGATTTTTTAGCAGTTACCCATCACCGAGTATAAGTGGAATGATGTCGTGATGGATTTTTTTATAGGTTTACCAAGATACCCTTTAGGTAATGATACAGATAGGGTTTTGTTGAAAGTCTAATGATGGTTTCACCTTTCTTATCGATCATGTAGAAATTTAGTGTTGACGGGCAGTGAAGATTGTACATCCGAGATATTATAAGATTACATGGGGTTCCACACTCTATCATTTCAGATAGGGACTACCATTTTACTTCTCGGGTCCGAAAGGGACTACAGAGGTATTTGGGTACCCATGTACATATGAGTACAAATTACCATCCTCATAATGATGGCAAGTTCTGGTGTAAAATTCAGGTGCTGGAGGACATTCTTTAAGCATGCATCCTGTATTTTGGAGGTTTTTTCGGAGTAGCATATACCTCTGGTGGAGTTTTCCTACAATAATATTTTTTAAGAAACTATTCAGATGGTACCATATGAGGATATTATGGAAGGCCATTCCAATCACCCCAATATTGTCTGGAGGTAGGAGAGGTAGCTATGTTTGGACATCATCCTGTCCAGGTAACCACAGATCAGATTGAGATCATTAAAAAAAGAATGGCTACTACACATTCATGACTGAAATCTTTTATTGATCAATGGAGATGACATCTACAGATCGAGGATGTAGATATAGTTTTTCTTCGTGTCACACCGAGGATAAGAAATAAGAGGGTTTGGAGGAAGGATAATCTTTGGCCCAGATATGTTGGGCCCTCTAAGCTATTGGAGTGAGTCGATCTGGTTGTATATTAGTTTCAGTTACCTCAAAGGTACCGGGATATGCCTGATGTCTTCCACATTTCTAATCTATGACATTACTTCTCATACACGTATCATGTTTTTCAACCGAGGGGATTGAGATGGAGGTGGATACATCATTGGAGGAGCTTCCTATCCATATTTTTTATTGTAGCACAAAGGATCTTCATGAACAGTGCGTTCCTCTCATATGGGTTCTATGACAGTACAAGCGAGTACATGATGAGACATGGGGGAGGGAGACTGGTGTGTGATCGTAGTGGCCAGAGATGTTCTATGATTCTTCTCTGTCACCACATTTCCTGTGAAATTCGGGGAAAATTTTTGTAATCATGGATGTTTTTAAGAATCAAGATCTTGTTATTCAATTAAGAATCTTGTTTTCTAGTGTTTTAGAGATGAAGAGGTGTTTCTGGAAATTTATGGAGTACATGTCGTGTACCTAGGAGTACACATCATGTACCTAATGGACGGGGGTAGCTATACACTGGTGGTGTAACGTAATAGTAGAAGGTCATGTGAAGTGATCTAGAGATGGCCTAAATAAGGTATCGGAAAATTCCTATACATTCCATGTATCATCAGGGAACATGATATGTATTTTTATTTTTAATTGTTATATCGGATCGGGGTCTCGATCGACCATCAATCGTCTGTCTGTGCTCCAAATCAATCTCCTTCGGTTGCATTGGAATTGCATTTGTGATCCTTCCTTCTAATTGATCCAAAAATCATGATTTCTTCTCATTCATGAGATATACATGTTGAACCATATAGAAGTTTTAGAGATCTATGTTGTTCTAGGTCGATTCAAAGGCTGAGGTTCAACTGTATTGATCGCACAACATCTTGGTAGGTGGTTTTTTCCATTCTGTATAATTTCTTTGAATTATATGTACAAAAAGTGCCAAATACAATAGTTTAGGGTGTTGTGTGTATATGAAATTTTATCATGTTAATGCCTGTCATTCCATTTTTTCTTGATAATGGGTTTATGATTAGAAATAGTGTTATTTACATTTCTATGGATGTGTATTACCATTTTTAATTTGATAATGTCTGTTTGGTATAAAATTTCTAGTTAGGGTGATATCTTTTCTATGCCTATTTCTATTAGGATAGACTGACATTATCTGATTTGATTATGATATTATTTGTAGCCGTTTGACCAAGTAGATTTTATGATTTACTTTGGCTGCTGAATATCCTTAGTGCACGATTTATCTACACATGGCTATGGGATCCTATTGTTGTGAGACCATAAGAGGAATTGACGTTGAGGGATTCTCTAGAGTGTCTATTGTAATTTTCACACTGTGATACCAAAGGGGGGATTGATGTTGAGTGCTCCCTCAGAGTGTTTATATTTATCGTTATGATAGAACATATGGAATTTCAATTTAGTGTTTCCTCAAAGTTTCTGTAGTTTATCAATAAAATACTATAGGGGGAAGTGATAGTGAGTGCTTCCTCAAAGACTCTTTGTTTGCATGACACCGAAGGGTTTAGACTCTATGAGATATCCCATGGGTCATTATATCATTATTGTTGAATGATAAGTTGAACCATAGGGGCTTTGCTTCAAGAACATTCACAAAGGGTTACTTGTGAATGATTGGTTTATTAATTAATTAATTTAAATGGATGTATTTGTAATGTATGACTGATTAATTTTGACAACACCATTGTTTATTACATCATTTTCTATATTTCTTGAAATATATATTCAATGATAGTTATGAATTGTTCTTTGGATAGTTTCCTACAACAAATTGTCTCACACCATGTTTGGGTATTTCTTTTAGGCCCAAAAATATTATATTATTAATGGAATAGGTAAGTTCAAGTGACCTTCAACTTTAGGTACATTCTTTCTTTGGAACTAGAGATCATAAGACCATGAAGATTCTTATGATGATATTAAAGTTTACTTACATTTTAATACATTGATTTGTGTTTGTTATTCCAGCATTGACTCATGTTTGGCTATATTCCTAGGCATTTGGGTTAGCAATCATTTATATTTGTGCTCCAGCTATTTATTTAGTTTTAGTCTTTTTCCGTTCACTTATAGAATGGTATTACTACTTCTGTTGTTGTATATTATTATTATTCTATACTGTTTCTCTACCAATGAGGGAATAGTTTCCCCACAATCACACCCAAGGCTCTCGCTGCATGTCGGAAGCCTCTGGTGTTGGGGGAAATACCCTTGAGGACAAGTAACCAACCCATTATGGGGATCCTTTGGGTGGCACCATGAACCAGGGCATTACAAAATTTATATCACTGAAAATAATTACATAATAAATTAATAATTTAATGTTTATATTATACTAATTTATACTTGAAAACTTCTCAAAACCTCTTCATAAGTTATATGGGTAATATACTAATTGTCAGTAGTCATGGTTGGGGATTTATCTAGTAATGATCTCATAGTGAGTTCCAGGCTCTCAATATTTTCTAGTAAAATACACATTTCATGCTTTATATGTTGAATTATAGTTTGTGTGTGGTGTAAGAAAATTATGAGACATGTTACCTACAATCCATGCTAAAAAAAAGATTAAAAAGAAAGGGATATACTACTGGATGACATTTGTTCTCTTATATATATATACATTCTAGAACTATGATACATATATTTATACATTGTAATTGAAAATCATTTTTATTATGGTCACCACTGAATAATGTAATTTTATCATAATAATATGTATTATTTTTTGTTTTATATTTTTTTTTCTGTGAAACATACTACAGAGTTAAATATTATTTACCTAGAAGAAATAGTGATATTTTGGGTTGTTACATAATTCCAATGAAATATCACAAATATATGTTCTTTTTTGTGGTATAATCAATAAAAATTGGGAATTAAACCCATATATATCCCAAGCAATCATTGGAAATGTTATGACGAGCCCATTCTATTGTTTTATCCACACCTGATTAATTACATGGGTGATGAGTGGTTATAAGATTTATATTTCAAAAAATATTTTTTTAACTAGGAAGAGTGTGGCGATCTATTTTTTATTTAATTTTAAGATTCATTAGTAGATAAAATGGTTGTTTATGCAATGCAGTAAAAAGAATAATGTGGTATAAATGCATAATATATTTTCTATTTATATATTGTTTTTGGGTTTTCGAGGTAAGACTAATCCTTGGGTTGTATAAGATTTTTGTAGAGATCATGATTCATGATTCAAAAATTTTCTGGACACCTATTATAAAAATATTGATTCATTCAATGATTTCCCCCTTCTATGTGGTGATAATTTGGTTGATATTTACTCAAATACATGGTGATACAATACTACTATAGATTTATAACTATCATAATTCATGAATCATAACTTAAAAATATTGAATAAAATGTTACACTTTGTTGGTTATGGTGATTGATATATTTCATCAATTTATATTACAAATAATATATAACTTGTTAATTATCAAGGAAAATAATTCCTAAATGATTTAATACTTGGGTGATGACATGTTAATGTGATTTTGAGATGGGTTATGGCCCATTACATTCCCATTATATTCTAGTGACCAAGAGAGAGAATTAGATATTTGGTGTAATATATTATTATGATACCCAATCTTAAGATATAACAGTTATCCAATTTACATGTACATAATTGTGTCATGGACCAAAATATTTGATAAATTTAGTTTCAAGGCCAATTTTTATCATGATATAAGATAAGCCGATAATTTTAAGATGCATTATTTGTTGTGTAGTTGTTAGTGGTCATGCATCTATAGATGGATTTTGTTTTGGAATATAACTAATTAACATCTTAAGGTAGTTATCATATCAAAAAAGTCTTGTTAAATTCCTTAATGTTTTTTGAGAATCATGGATTATTTGGGGATGTAAATATCTGAAATCATTCATCGTTAGGGTTTTGTCCAACAAAAAGACACCGATAAAAATTAATACCAATCAGAGTAGTTTTTTACTTTTATGATGTTTAATATCAGGTATATTTTTTATTAGGTTTCCTTTGAAGAACATACACTCTAAGACCCCTAATAATAAAAATAATACTTTTTGTGTGACATTTTGGACAATGAGTTCTCACTCATGTAAAAAAAAGAACATTTCTATGCATTCTGTTTTTTATGATATAACCCATTGTGTATATCCATGTTATTGATTGAATTTTTTTGATGTTACAAATGTATTTAAAAGAGGGTATTGATAATATTATTGTTTTTTAGAAGATCTAACCAAATATTGCATTTGAATCTTGAATTTTTTGTTTACATTACTTATGATTATAAATGAAGTTGTTATTGATCATTCAAAAATATAAATCTATAAACCCGATAATAACATGTGCAATGATTATATTCCATAGTAGTTTAATTTAGAACCTATTGCAAAATCATATTCAATTTATTGGATAATAATTCTATTATCATGTTGCTATTTATTTTGGTGGTAGATTGGTTCAGGAAATGTTTTCATTTATCCCAATGTGAACACTATCATGTTTGTGGTGGGAAAAGGGTCTCTTAAAAGCTAAACTATTATTGGATTTCTAATAAATTATGTTTTATGTTGAATATATTCTAATGACGGTGTTTAGTTATCAATAAAGGAATATTGGAAATATAGTGATGATTATGGGATTGTTGAATACACAATCTACTTTTATGATATACAAGGATTTTTATAACCCACTTTATATATGTCATCCTCATTTAACAAAATTATAGGGTGATAATCCTTAAAACTGGACGATGTTATTTTCTTATTGAGGGGGAACCAAAAATTGTATTATGCTATATAAGTGTGATATTAGAATCTAAGAAATTAATCTTTTTTGGAAGGTTGTTTTGAAATTTTCAACGTGTTTTCATTATATTTAATTCATATAGTTCTGATGGATTATATTATTAGAGTTGTGATACGATGTCATAATGTCAAATACACATAGTGACAATTTTTTTAATGGATATTAAAGAGACATGATAACTTATTAATATTTGTTATTTTTTATAATAGGAATACATATTATGTATTTTTAAAATATTGATAACCCTAATGTCATAATTAATGTGGCCATTTCGGTATGCAGACATTAAATGTGACATCAAATTTGACCTGGTATGTAAAAGTAGTGAACATGATGTATTATCCAAATATTTTTGTTTATTTATATTATTTATTATATTGAATAGTGGGCCTTTTGTTAATATTATATCTCTTTATTTGATGATCTGTTGAATGAAGACCCATTGGAAGGTCATGTATCCATGTTTTTATAAGTAAAATTTAGTTTGGAAGCTTAATAAATTTCAAATCTATTCGTGTGATGATGAAAATTTAATAGTTGGTTGATCATATTATTCAAAAATAATTCATGAATCTTTAACCATGGATTTCAAGTTGATTGTTGATGGGTTATAGAGGATGACTATATGATCAACCTAGTGTAATAAACCCCCACACACAGAAATGTCTATATATATATATATATCGGTGTGTGTGTGTGTGTTCCTGATATATACTGAAAATAACCAACATATAAAAAGAATCATATTGAAATATGTGCACAAATGAATACAACATGCTTTCTAACTATCATTATCAATTACGTTTGGTTTTATTCTACTCACCATGTGACATAAAAAAGACTCTCACCACCATAAGGTAAACCACCCACATAAATCTGAATCTTAAATCCAAAAGACCCATGATCTACTATGGTCCACTAGTGCATTATCTGGGGATCAAAAATAAGAACTATAAAAAAGATATTTTTGGATATGGATAATAATTATCACACAAAAAAACATGTGTATCATATCGCATTATATGTGATCCATTATTTCAAGGAATATAGTTGTGGAAGAGAATCCATTGCATGGTAACTGAAAAGAAATATGATAATGTGTGAACCATTGGTTCCACAATAGTATTTGACCATTTTATGTCATTATTACATATATTTGTATCCAGAAATGAATCCTCACATTAAATCATTACCAAAGGTAAATATTTAGGAGGAGGATCTAGTATCCTTACAAATGATATCCATATCATATTCCTATTACAAGATCTAATAGATGAATCTCAATATTTATTTGAAATGATCATATCATAATCATTAATATTTATCACTTCAATATCTTCTGTTATGATCAATAGAATATCATACAATATGATATACCCATTTTAATGTTGTTCAAAAAATAACCAGTGGTACTAAAATTCCATAATATCATTATAATAAAATTCATGACAAATTAGAATCCATCCATCAACTTTTGGATTTAGTTTATAATACTCTCTAAATATTTTAATAAATTGTTGGAGTAATATTTATTACTAATTTTAAGGATTGAATGTGTGATGTATTACACTTAATATAATTAACACGTAATGGTATATCCCGATTTCATCAAATATAATTATAGTGTTTTATTTATAAATAAAATGATAATATTATTGATATAATTGGTTTTATTCATATAATATTAAAAAAATACTCATGTCACCAATTTAATATGTGCACCCTAAGATATATCATATATATTTTATGCTAAATAACACAATCCTTTTATCCATAAGAGTATGTGACCCATATACATGAAATCATTAAATTTTGTTATAGGAAAACATTTTCCTTAAATATTTTACAAAAATAATGGCATGTCAATAAATATATCACATGTAATTTATCTAGAATATGTTCACCTAGTATTTCCCTCATATATGTTGCAGATAAAATATTTTGACACTCACTTTATCGTGGAAACCCATATCATCATACAAGTTCAATAATAGTGTTGGATGAAGTTTCTCATTACATGAATGGAAAAATTTCATTATGTTTCATCTCCAACATATGAATTGATCAACAACATTAATTACCACAAAAATATTAGCTATCCTTTTGGGTTAAATAATAAATGTATTAAATTATGAAGGCATACTGTTAGGTCCCTTTATAACATTATGTAATGATTATTTAAAATAACCATACATCCTTTTTTATATCAATGATCATATAATATTACACTTCATATACATTGTTGGATTAGTCAATAAAATAATTCATGACTTACAACATCATCTGTATATTATTCATATCACATAAAAGTATTCGATTAGAGGAAAATAGGATATTCAACGTATTCATGTCATTTTATAACAAGTCATAATACTCTATCATGAAAATTGATATGGAAGAAATCTATGTAATATGTTGAGGAGATATTATCATTCAATTATTAAGGAAATATATGTGAAAAAAAAATTAATGAATGATATGTCGATAATTCATTTATATTAAAATCCGTGTATAAATTAAAACCATTTCATGAAATCTCCCGTGTATCATATATTAATAAATTCAATGTGGTCGTCATCTTATTTCAATGGTACTACTTTAATTAATGAATATATTTTATTCACAATTACATACACCCAAAAAATAATTTAAATCACCCCTATAAATTATCTCGAAAACGAAATTGTAATTTATAATAATGTTCTTTGATCATTGGTGAGACTATATTTCAATGATATAACAAAAAAATCTATTGCTTTCACAGTCTGTCTTGATTTCATTATCAGTTATCATAACCACGCACGCTTATAAGGGAATTTATTTATGAATAAAATATTATTGACTATCATATCATGTTGTCATGTAAAATACCTATATTATATAATATTCTATGGTAGAATATATAGAAAACCTCCAACTAACAGATCCATCATTAATGAAAATCATAAAAAATTGAAATCTCATATCCTCATTATAATACTGGACCCAAAATAAAATTATACCCTTATAATGGCTTCATCCAAACTTCCAAATACTAATAAAATATGATCATTTGATTTAAAGTAAAAATAATATTTTTTTCATATAAATCCAGTGACTCTAATAAGTAATGAATTTTTATCTACTAGGTATTTACAAAGAATTGATGATAAATGTTCAAGATAACAACATGGAATACAAGATAAATCATATTGAAGATGCATACATATTTATATTCTTCCATTTTATACATTATAAAGTTCTTGAATCATCCAATGATTCATGAATTTAATATTTTGAAAATGGAATATTTTTAATTCTATATAATAAAACTCTTCAAGAGATTACCAGTATATTTGTTATCACTCAGTCAATAAAACCCCTTAGATATGTCACTACAAATCATCACACAATGTTCATATTCATCATAATATATTTCTGTCATTTCAATTCATTAATCTAAAGATAATTTATAATTTTTGTAGATTTGGGAAATCTTTTCATATAATATTTATGTCTGGAACATAATATAATATAAATTTAACCAGTCCCCCATAACTATTATTCTATATAAAAGAGTGATATGTTTTTTTATTAAATAATACCATTGATTAAATAATTGAGAAAAAATATTCCATCACTAAGATGATTTATTGATGTTATAATTATACCATTACACCTTAAAAATAATATAAAACCCTATTTTCACAGCAAAACCTCTAAATTTTATCATTTACATTTAGACTTAAAAATTCCCATTAAGTGAATTGTTTTTTATATCCACATGGTATATCCCATAATCATAATTTTCCATTATGGAACGTGATTTGTAAATGGTCTATATCCATGAATCTTGTGAAATGTTATCTTGATAGGTAATTCCATAAATGTTTTGTTATCCTTTTCCACTATGAACAAATTTATGGAAAAAAAATTACCATAAATGATAGTATTTTTCTAGAAATCACAATTATAACCTATGATTCTATACACTTCATGTAAATCCACCATGATTTATTTTATTTCAATGTTCTTGGAGTCCACAATAGTATTAATGGATTTTATGAATCTCAATGAATCAAAACTCTCAATGGAATCAAAATAGCAAATAGTTTTATCACCACTAAATATTACTTCATCACAATTTTCTAATTGAAATTAATATCACAACGGATATTGAAAAAAAATTATATATCATTATGGTTCTTCTTTAACGTGAGAGGGTTCTTCTTCAACAACTCTTTCTCAATAAGTTTCATCTTCCATCCAGGTGGCACTTCCAATGTGTTGGTATTGAGGATAACTAGGATAAAATTCCCCTATAATTAGACTATGATTAAGGTGTTTCATTTCATGGAAAAAACAATATTAGGTTATAAACGATTAGTTTTTTGTAGCATTATAATAATAACATTTTTATTTTCCATATGATGACCAATAAAATTGATATATCATATTTGGTGTCATACCATTGATAATAAATATTCATTATGAATGATTCACTAAACAAAATCATTATAAAAAAACATTATGATGCTTTCCAGTACATATATCATATTGTCTCAAAATGAATTAATATTATATAAATAATTAGGTAGAGAATATATTTTCCCCTTTTAAGAAATTGAAAAATATTTTCAATTATTTTAGGGGAAATTTGCTAAGATTATGTGTGATTTTGAGGCATAGTGAAGCCGAAATAAAATTATACGAAGCTAAAATATTTTTTATATCACAGACATAGATTTTATCATGAAAATATAGATATATCCTAATTAAAATATAATATGAGAAACCGTTGAACATGGATGATTCTAGATTATAGTCTTACACCTATGCATTAAATAATGTTGGTCAACACTAAACATCTGATTATTACATGATTTAGTGGTGCACTAAATGAAAATAAATAATTAGATTTATTTATCCAATTTAAACAGCCATATCCTAAAATAATCTTTATATACATCGATATAACAACTCTCCATGTGTATTTTCATTATCCATGGGATAATTTATTGGCTCAATTAGGTTATTCATTGGATTATTGAGATCTTATGACCACTAGAAATATATCAGGGTGGAACGACATGAATGGAATGTAGAAGACCATACTCACTAATGGAGAACATTTTATTCACCAATGATAAATCCATTACTGAGTTTGGACTCATTATTTTGGGATTCACACAACCCAATTTAATTATTGATAATGGAAAACTAAATTTTCATTGATATCTATTTAATTGAACATTCATGTGACCTTTTTAGAATATACAAAGATTTTTATTCAAATCTGTTCTTGATTATTCACCATTTATCACACTAAATATCCCCTATTTCTGTTTTTCCCTATAAATAATTCACAATTATTGATTATCAGTTTTTTTTTTGATTTTTATTGTATATTTATTTTATCCTTATCCATTATCATAAAAGTTCATGCTTGAAATTTTCTAAGTTGGATCAAGCACGATCAAACTTCTGTATTCATGGATGATTTTTGTATGACCGACATAATGGAATTTTGGGAATGGATCATGATGATTTTCTGGATATGGGTTATTATTACCATGGATCTTGGATTCATCACTGGGTTGATTATTTATAGGGAAGCAAGCTAGCTGGAGACACCATAAATAAATGGTTTAATATCTGATTTCCAACCACCAAAAGGTCGTAAATCATTGTTTAGTGACGTTACCCTCATTCGAGGTGGATTTCAAGTGGTCAATGTCTCATAGTCATTGATTATGATGTGGATCTGGGATCCATAAAGAGGATCTGAGTTTTTGTGAAAAGGAAACAACATGATTTGTAGTACCATGACCTCATTCCATATATTCATGTTTTTATGGTGGATAAGGTTTTTGATTGTAGTTATATATCACATTCCTTACGAATAGACCCCTTGAACTGTGACCCATAAAAGGAAAACATGGTGCAAATAAAAGGAATGTTCAAAATATACCATGTGACCCCAGAGGGTGTTGGTTTTGGGAGACACATCGTGTAATGGTCCATGATTAGATTACATGAGAACGATCATACTCACATGGACATAACCTAAGTGTCTAAGACGTGTTATGTAGGACACTAACATATCATGTGTTACTACATGGACTACGATTCCTGGCCATGAATGAACACAACCTGGTAGAGGATTGGGTCTATATGGCATGTGGAAAATCTTACACAATGTAGTCATAATTTTTATGATAACTCCACCTCTCATATCTCTTTCATTGGGGCCTTTATTTGAGACCAGATGTATCCTATCAAGAGTTTATCTACATAGATCATGATGGTTTTTTCGTAGATTACCTATAGAAATGCTTCATGATATTCAATGTGAATTTCAACGTTAGCTGGTAATTGTCAATGAATGTTATTTAATATGACCATCATATTGAAACACTCCAATAGGGACATTCAATGGGTCCTTGTTCCACAAAGTGAAACACTCCTACCATGTTTGAGAATGGATCCTCTTCGTGTTAAGTGGAACACCCTTGAAAGACTAGGGAATGTATCATCTATCAATCTATAGATTATAAATCTCATATTATATCTAGAAATGGGTCCTCTGCATATAGAGTGGAACACCCCTAACAGAGTAGGGAGTGGGTCCTCTATAACTCTATAGAGTGGAACCATTCTACTATTTCAGAGCATGGGTCCTCTCTATATGGAGTGGAACGCCCAATATGGAATTTGTTTTGGTGGATATATCTATCTATAGAGTGTAACAAAATATTGTGCTAGGGAAGGTTCCTCTACCTACATGGTGAACCCCCTAACCGATAGATTAGGGAGGGGATCCTCTAACAATATACATAGTACACACCTCCTATTATTATGGGGCATGGGTATCTACCTATATAGTGGAACCCCCCAGATGGAATATGAAGTTGGTCCAAAATCTATCTAATGAATGTAGCCCTCATGTCATAACAAGGCATGGGTCCTCAATATAGATATTATTCAACCACAATTTTGAGAAAAAATGGCTTGGTGTGTCTCAACATGGTTAATTTATTGGAAAGATATGAAAGATGATGGGAATTGATTTTGGAGTATTGAAGTGTTTGGAAAACTATTTTCCTAGTATGGGATGTGTGATGGAAATCCCCTTTATCAATCAGATAGGATTTTAATATGATTATATATATATATATTATTGTCTTTATATTCCAACAATCATTGGGCTGAGCTATCTACATATATTGGGTCTGTTTTTACTATCTCTTTAAATTTCTAGGAATCATTTTACGTATTTATATACTCACACCTCCATGGGATTTCCCTACATGTGTCCATTGTTATATAGAAAATGAAAAAGTTCGTGGTGATTATATATGATAATAGGGGATATATAGGTGTATTTAGTTATGTACAGTGTCAGAGGAATGTAGATCTTGATCTATTCTCTCACGTAAGTTAATTTTCCATCTATTTTCTTTATGGGACATCATTTTTGGGTTGTATTTTATTTTTTCTTCTAATTTTCATATTATGTTTTTGTACTCTGTTGTTTTCAATATATTTGGTTACATGTATGGTTATTAATGTAGATGTTACTATATTGTTTTATATCTATAAAATTCTTCATAGAGGTAGTTGTGTGTGTCTATATAGATAAATACAAATAAGACTACAGTTTTATTAATTCCATTCAATATTGGTCTCCATAACATGCATACACAGCTCAGCATTGGGTACTAGCATATCGTCAATCATTTAGCTAGGTGGGAACATGTGGGTATGGCTATGAAAGAATTGTAATAGAGGGTTTAGACCACATGATAATTCTTTGTGTTAAGTATCCATTTGATTTTTGGATATTAACTAATGAAAATCATATCTAATTTTTTAAAGTGGAACATTTAAGCTAGGGAACCTAGTGTCAGTGTGGTAACCTGTATATCAATTCAACGTATATCGGAATACCTATTTTTAAACAGGGAATACTTATACATTGGTTATGGGGATCATTTTTAATTGATTCATATATTATTGAATATTTTTATTTTTTATACCGATTATGCTCCCCATATGAATATTTTCTTATGACCATGGAATTTATTGATGATATTTTCAAGATGCCATCATGAAAATTTCAATTTAGGTTACAAAATTTGTATAACGATGATGATGTAATGACTGATGAGGCCTCAATACAATTTCCTTCATGTGAGATATTTCCACCATGAGGGAAGGTTGTAGAACACCTTCTTATTGGGAAGTTAACAATACTTGTAATGTAGGATGAGTATGTTCGTAGGCATCGTGCACTACACGATTCCCATAATAAGAGGATATAGAAGTTCGATGGTGAGGTAGATCCCCAGAATGAGGAGGATTGACTTCTGTTAGAGATTTGAGCTGTTAATATTGTTCATTCCCCCACTTATCAAATGGTTATTATGAATCCATCCTTTTCTTTGATGCATCTGTGTTCTAGTGGAGTTTATTTATGCAAGTGCTTGATGATTTATCACAGTAATGGTCTGAAATATAGAAGATGAATTGTGGGGATAATTACACATCTTTTTTTGCAACCAATTTGGATTCATGGTGTTCTAGAAATGTTGTATTGAGGGATTACAGTTTTTGAATATATGTTGATGTTCACTGATATTCCATCATACTACCTTGACATGATTGAAGATGGATATTATCATGTGTATATGATTGAGTAGGGTCTCCATAGAGAAATCAATGTAATAGTGGTTAATATTTTCATTCTCATATATTCTAGATAGTTATAGATCATACGAGTGACATAGATATTCCTATATGGGGGACTCTATGTTTCTGGAGCTCGTAGTGTGAATCCTAGTTATGAGTCTTCTGGAACATCTAGAAGATATTCTTCAACATGATCTCGATGTAAAAGAGCATATTACGAAAAGACACATACACATTTTCCATGTCACTACCCATCCTCAGGGCCCGTGTCTGACTACCCCATGCCCGCCTTCCATAGGCCAGGGGCTGGATACTTGCACCAAGGCATAATTCCCGATAAAAGGGAAGGTATTGACTTTGAAAATTAAAAAAACACCTTAGAGCAAGAAAGAAGTAGAAGTAAACATTAAGTAAAAACTAATACAAAAGTAAGTGCGGAAAAGTAAGTGGGCTAGTATACAAACCCAAACTGGAAGCAAAGTACAACTGGAAAGGGAAAAACAACAACTGAAAAGTAAAGCCGCAACGTTGAGATGTCCACTGGAAATCCCACCTGAAGGGTGAGTACAGATAGCCTCCACAACTCCTTGGGTCCATCCGTCCGCTCCAAGAACACCCCGCCCAGTCGTCCACCTCCAAGTACCGTCCTGCTCCGCAAGCCTCAACCACGATCAGCGCTATCCGTCGTCTGCAACCAACACAATGTAGTGCGGGAATAACCCATACATGGATGAGTCTAAGCTAATCAGTAGGGACCCCGAGACCCCCGATGGTCTCCCAGAATCCCCAAAGGATAATCCACAAAGGGAAGATACAGTCACGAAGTAACATTTGACACTGCTTAGGTATATTCCCATACCTATACCTAAGTCATCAATTCCAGTATGCTCTAACTTCCGAGCCCATTTACAACCCAGTCCACACAGGAAAGCAAAACGTAAATCCACACAGGATAGCACAACACAATCCACATAGGAAAGAAAAACAGGATTCAGCTCACACAGGTATACTTCTTCGTAAGATGATAGAGATGATCAGATATTTCCACTGATTCATCTAAGTCGTCGGACACACAAATGATCGATAGGTACTAACCCCCTCAATGACCCACAAAGGATCTGACCCACACAGGATCGATAGGTAACTAACCCCTGCATTGACCCATAGAGGATCTGACCCACAATGGATCGATAGGAAACTAACCCCCGCAAAGACCCACACAGGATCAGACCCACACAGGATCCGTAAGGGGCTGGACCACACATGACAGCTGAGCGCTGACCCACACATGATCAGACCCACACAGGATCAGTAGCACTGATCCACGTAGGATCCCTGAGTGTTGTAGTTGTCACCTTCGAATCCACTAAGGATCTCTGTACAGTCGTCGTCGTAGTCATAGCCAGCACTAGGGTTCCCGCACATAGCAAGCTTGTTCGGGAGGGTCCACTCCACGAGCTAAGAGGCTGATACATCAACAGACACATAGTCCAGAGATTATGTATCCAAAAGTTACGTATCGTCAACAGGAACTCAATGTCACAGACGGCGCGTCAATCGGACGCCCGGTCAGAGAGTTATTGGCTTTTTCGTCCCAGGGGCCCAATTGGTTTTTTAGTCAAAACCAACCTGACCGTACTCCAATTGCATCCAATCCTTGAGCGGAGTAAGGCAAAAGTTCCTTCTCACTAGGAGGAATCCAAAAAATTCAATGAAAGTCGAGGACACATGCGCGGAGTGGTAGCTGTTGATGTACGCAAACTCCACCAAGGTTATGTGGTCCTCCCATCTGCGACCAAAGTCGAGGACACATGCGCGGAGCATGTCCTCGAGAGTCTGTATAGTCCTCTCCGTCTGAACACACAAAGGGTTTCCCCTTCTTAGTCAAAGATGAGAGTGGTACCACAACTCTGGAGAAGTCTGGAAAAAATCTCTGATAGTATCGAGCTAGTCCCAAGAAACTTAGCACCTCCATCACGCTCCTGGGTGGCTCACAAGCTAGCACTGCCTCGATCTTCGCAGGATCCACTGCAACTCCCGCCTCAGATATGACGTGTCCCAAGAAGTGGACCTCGCATATCCAGAACTGAATCTTCGAGATCTTTCCATAGAGCTGGTGCTCTCGGAGTGTGTCTAGTACAACCTGCAAGTGGTAGACGTGCTCCTCCTCAATCGTTGAGTAAATAAAAATGTCGTCGATGAAGACCACAACAAATCGATCTAGGTATGGCTGAAATATCCTATTCATGAGGCCCATGAACACCACTGGAGCATTGGTTATACTGAATGTCATAACCAAGAACTCATAGTGGCCATACCGACATCTGAAGGTCGTCTTCTGTATGTCCACGCCCCGAACTCTGAGCTGATGATACCCTAACATGAGGTCTATCTTCAAGAACCACCGTGCTGCCTTGAGCTGATCGAAGAGGTCATCAATCCTCAGTAGTGGATACTTGTTCCTCACTGTCACCTGGTTCAGGCAATGATAGTCGAAACAAAGTCGAAAGCTCTCGTACGCCTTCTTGGTGAACAATATCAGGGAAGCCCAGGGTGAAACACTGGGTGGGATGAATCCCTTGCCCTGCAAGTCCTCCAACTGTACCCGTAGCTCTCAAAGCTTGGCGGGAGCCATCCGATATGCTGGGGTGGATATCACGGCAGTCCCGTGGTACATATAAAAATAAAATTCTACATCTCTGCGAGGAGGTAGTCCTGGAACATCATGGTGAAATAAGTCCACATACTGATCCACCACTGCAGGAAAACTAGGACTCTGCACGTCAACTGCTTCTAGGATGAGGCTATCCAACTGATGAGTGATGGGATATCCTCTCCTCTGCGAGAGTTCATCCTGTACTGCGAAGGCTCCCTTCTCGCCGGTGCAGGTGAACCTACTCCCGTCGGTGCGTACATATCACACCTTGTTCCTAATACAGTCAATCTGTGCATAGACTGTAGATAAGCAATCCATGCCCAAGAAGACGTCGTAAGGCCTCGACACCGCTACAATAAGATCTTAGCCGAAGCCCTCGACTCCTAGAGTAAGCTCACACTTCCGGCACCGGTGCGTAATTGTCGAGTCTGCTCCCATAGGAGTCTCTAGCCGTAAGGATCGAGCCAATGGCTCTGTCGGAATCTCCGAGCTCTTAACAAGGGTAGCAGCTATGAAATAATGACTCTATCATGTGTCTATAAGAATTTCAACAAGGGTGTAATATACATAGATCTTACCTTGAATCATATAGGGTATGCCGTGGTCGAAGGCCTCTACTGCCTGGAGCTGTGCCTGTCTCTGCCCGCCAGCTCCCTGTGGTCGGGGTGGACCTCCTAGAGGTGGTGGTGGTAAAGCCTAAAAGCGTCGCCCACAACCTGCTGCTCGGCCAGCTCCTCTGCCTCGTCCGCCTACTCCATGCGGTCCGCCACATTCGACACTCTTCCTCTGCCTGGGTGGCCCCTTAACCGTCGACTGCTCCTCTGCACGCTGGGTTGGGCAGTCATGAGCCATGTGGCCCTACCCGCCGCATGTGTAGCAATGTCTGCCTCTCGAAAGACTGGCTCCGTGCTGTGTGCCCCGCACTGCTGAGCCAGTGTCCTAAGGTCGTCTGCCTGAGGGTCTGGTCTTCCTGAAACCATGAGTAATCCATCAACTGCCTGCTGCAGAGGACACTACTACATGCCGCCCTGCGGTAGGTCTCGCTGCTGAAGAAGGCTCAGCAAGGAATCTCTCGATGAGAAGGGTTTACTCCAGTACTCCTGCTAGAGTCAGAATGCTGAGGGAGATCAGTGATTCCCTGATCTCATGCCTCAATCCCTTCTCAAAGGTTCGGGCCCAGAAGAATGGGTCCTGTACCATGTATGTCGAGTAGCACGAGAGATCGGTAAATCTCACCGAGTACTGGGCGACCGTCAAGCTGCCATGCCGCAGCTGTAGAAGCTCTTGGATGCGCACCGCAAGGAAGGTGGCTGGGTCGAACTCTGACCGGAAGAGGCTCTCAAATTCCGTCCAGAGGAGAGATTCATCTCCATGCACCTGGAGCATCAATATCCACCATCGCCCCACTTCCGTGTGCAGTAGGCTCGCTGCGAGGATCACCATGAGGTCTGCTAGTGTCCTCACTAACCTGAAAACTCGTACCACTGCCTCCAGCCAATCCTCGGTTGTCTGGGGGTCCGTCTCCCTGCGGAACCTGGGCGGTCGCTGGCGCTGAAACTCGTGCAGTGCACTTAGGGGACGTGCATTGTCAGCGGCTAGGGCTGGTAGCATCGGTGGCTCGGCGGGTAATGGTACCGCCGGTGCCTCAGCTGTCAAAGGGCCCCTATACCGAGGCATCGTTGCTCAGTGGGTTGTCGTCAAGAACATCTCTCGGAACCCTAGCTGGCTGCCATCGTGGGGCTATCCTGAAAAGGAACCAGGTGTGCCACAGTCATACGGTATACCTGGTGAGCTGACATAATGTAATCACAATGAAAACTTGAAACACACATGCAATCAATGTTTTCGAGTATTAAGTCAGAGATCAGAAGTCAGTGTCCTCGTGTATGGATACGTCGGCCGCCGCACCAACACTGGACTCATTGGACTGATAACCACACCCAATACGCTTAACACTATTGTTTCACATAGAAAAATATCAGAGTCCAAAATTCTACGGTAGAACCAAACTCCTCTGATACCAATTTTTCACGACCCATCCTCGGGGCCTATGTCGTGACTACCCCAAGCCCGCCTTCCATAGGCCAGGGGATGGCAACTAGCACCAAGTCGTAATTCCCTATAAAAGGGAAGGCATTGCCTTTGAAAAGTAAACAAACACCATAGAGAAATCAAGCAGTAGAAGTAAACACTATGTAAAAAATGATACAAATGTAAGTGGGGAAAAGTAAGTGGGACAGTATACAAACACAAACTGAAAGTAAAGTACAACATGAAAAGGAAAAACAACAACTGAAAAGTTAATCCGCAACGTTGAGCTGTCCATTGGAAATCCCACCTGAAGGGTGACTACAGATAGCCTCCACAACTCCTCGGGACCATCCGTCTGCTCCGAGAGCGCCCCGCCTAGTGGTCCACCTCTAGGTATCGTCCTGCTCCGAAAGCCTCAACCACGATCAGCGATGTCCATCGTCTGCAACCAACACAATGTAGTGTAGGCATATCAAATGCAGGGGTGAGTATACGCTACTCATTAGGGACCCCAAGACCCCCGAAGGTCTCCCAAAATCTACAAAGGATAATCCAAAAAGGAATATACAATCATGAAGTAACATTCGACACTGCTTAGGTATATGCCCATACATATACCTAAGTCATCAACTCTAGTACGCTCCATCTTCCGAGCCCATGTACAACCCAGTCCACACAGGAAAGAAAAACGAAAATCCACATAGGATACAACAACATAATCCTCATAGGAAAGAAAAATATGATTCATCTCATACAGGTATACTTCTTCGTAAGATGATAGAGATGATCAGATATTGCCACTGATTCATCTATGTCGTCGGACCCACAAAGGATCGATAGGTACTAGCCCCCGCAATGACCCTCAAAGGATCTGACAAACATAGGATCGATAGGTAACTAACCTCTTCAATGACCCACTAAGGATCTGACCCACAAAAGATCGATAGGTAACTAACCTCCGCAAAGACCCACACAGGATCGGACCCACATAGGATCTGTAGGCACTGGCCCACACCGGACCGCTGAGCGCTGAATCACACAGGATCAGACCCACACAGGATCAGTAGCACTGATCCACATAGGATCACTGAGTGTTGTAGTCATCGTCGTTGAATCCACTGAGGTTCTTTGTATAGTCGTCATCGTAGTCGCAGCTAGCTCTAGGGTTCCCGCACACAACAAGCTCGTTTTGGAGGGTCCGCTCCACAAGCCGAGAGGCTGATACATCAACTGACACATATTCCGGAGTTGATGTATCCAAATGTTCCGTATTGTCAACAGGAACTCAACATCACAGACGGCGCGTCAATCGGACGCCCGATCTAAGAGTTATTGGATTTTTCATCCCATGGGCCCGGTTGATTTTTAAGTCAAAACCAACCTAACCATACTCCAATTGCATCCAAACCTTGAGATGAGTATGGAAAATGTTCCTTCTCACTAAGAGGAATCCAACGAAGTTGACGACATATCTTTTGGACGTCATGAACTCAAGTAATGAGTGTTTCCGCTCCGAGGGCCCGGTTGGATTCGTGTATGAACCAACCCGGACAAACACAAAGTATTCTGAATCCTTGATTGCGATATACCGAAACGACCGTCTCGATACAAGGATCACATCACAACTAATGGTGCATCGATCAGAGGCACGTATCTCATGTTATGGGAAATAGACAGAAAAAGGTTCTGTAATAGGGGGTTCGGGCCCGGTCCGACCCAGCCCGATACCCCCAGGGTCGACCTGAACTGAGCGACTCGTACGGGGTCTGGTTCCGGCCAGCTTGGCCGTGGCCCAGCCTGCTCGGCGAAGCCTGACCCTGCCTGGGCGGCTCGGCCCGACGCGCTGGTGCTGGCCGGGTGGCCAGCCGACCGGCTCGACCGTTATGGCCGAGCGCCGCAGGGGGGGGGGGGGGCTACCCCCGCGCGAGGAAACCACGACCCCTTAATGGGTCCGCTCACGTCACGAAGCCATGGGTCTCGGAACCCCGGTTCTTCCACGGTTCGGCCAGCCTGCTCCGGTCAGCTGGCTTCTGCCGCCACGGGACCGGCAAGGCTGATCCCCTTGCTCCAACACCGGCGGCCCGGTACCAGCCGCTGGTTCCCCTTCATCACCGCGGCTCGGAACCGGCCGCAGCCTTGGTTCGTCCTGCACGGCGCGATGGCGCTGTGCCCTTCTATTGTGGCCCCACTCCGGCCGCGGTGCTTCTGATGTCCTCCGGTGCGGCGCGACGGTGTCGCGTCCTTTGTTCATCTTCTAAGGCACAACACGACGGCGCCGCAGATTTATTGCTTCCAATGGCGCGGTGCGATGGTGTCGTGCTTCCCCGCTCTCCCTTTTTACAATGTTTGCGCGGTTCTTCGGCACCGCGTTGCCTTGCTCACCACATCAAAAATCAACAACCAAAAAGGAGAGGAGTGTCTGACGTGTTCGTGCGATCCAACCTCCTCCCATTATCACGATAACAGGCGGTTCAAGGAAGGGAAGATAACGACGGAAGAAAACACAAAATAGAAACACATAAACCCCATACCTCAACGTTGTCGTCGAACGAGCGTTCGTCACGGAATTAACCATCGCGGAATAAGAGGGTCGTCACGGATGAAGATGATTGTCACGGAAGAATAGGATCACCGCAGAAGGAATGTCATTGGCCTTAGGTGATCTTCGAGGAAGGCGTCTCTCGTTGATGGAGGTTGGTGTTCTTCGTTGGCAGTAGAGCGTTCTTCGCATTCTTCATCGAAGAATGAAGAATCCTATCATATTTTCTCCCAAAGATTTAACACAACCCAACCAACGAAATAAAATAAGTTCAACAATTATTTTATTATCAAACTAAGCTTTTGAAATTCAAAAGATAAGAAATGAACAATTAATTCAAATAATTAATACTAACAATTTAACCGCTCAATATAATGAGGCGTTTCTTTACCAGAAAAATGTATGGTTTGACTTTCATTAAAAGGGGGGTTGCTGGTGCGTTACATAGGAGGGAATAAATGGTGGGGGTCATGCGGGACCCACCTCACAAATATCCAACCAAGTGGGTAGGATATTGTGGGTCCCACCTTATCCACTTAACTTAGGTTAAGCGGCTTTAAGTGGAATAAAATAAAATTTTCACACCCCTTTTAATTTATTTCATAACTTAACCCAAAAAAAACCACACCCGAGCAAACGTAACTCCGGAAAAGGCGTTTCTAAGCAAATACCGGTGCTGCGATTCCATCGGTGTCCTCGGAAATCGATTCCGAGCACCGGTTCCGAAGTTAGAAAACCCCGCTCGTTCGTTCACTGAACGTACCCGAGCGAAACTTCGGAAAATGATTCTGGGCACACTAGGCCTCGTAATCTGGTGCCGTCAAAAAAAATGTTCTTGTAAAATTCCAAATAAAATTAATAAAAAAAACTTTTCTTCAATTTTACTGGCCTTTAAATTCCACTGCGAAATGGATACAACTTAGGAAAATAAAATCCAAAATATGAGAGATGTCATACACGTGATGAGTGATTTCGCATGGAATGTGATTCCACGACATGATCAAGTGATTTGGCCATTCAGATAGCAGATGAACCACTATAGAAGTGGCATCATTGTGATCATGGATAACCCATGTGTGACCAGGTAATCCTCCAAGGAGGAGTTGATAGTAAGGGATCTGGTGGGGCTCCAGTATGAGGAGACATTGGTGGTGGATGATGATATTAGTGTAACTTCCAAGGTTTTTGGAGCAGGTTGATATCCTCAACATGATATAATTTTTATTGGAGTTTGGTGGGTAGACTAATACTTTTTATCATTATTAGATGTCAATTATTATAGATCATTTAACCAAATAATGTGTTTTTGGATGTGTATATAGTATCAGCATGTTACTATGGGGTTAATTTATGTTTTGGGTACATACAAAGATTAACACCAAGATTTTTTGGTTGCAGTGACAGGGGAGTATAGTTTGGAAATCCAATGTGTCCTACATGGTGTAACAATGTAGCACTTTAGTTCTACTGGAAATTTTTTGTCAACAAATTTTGGATGGGTGGATGACTATGTGGAAATATTGAAATTTTTTCCATGGGGATTTTTATAGCTTGTAGGTGTGTTGGTAAAAAATCATCAATGGAAGTGGAAGGTGGATCTATGGGTAGTGGCTACTACATGGGTTGTGTACAATTAGACAAATTGGATGGACCACCAAAATGTTGGAAATTACCCAATTTCCATTGCCTTATTTTTCTATTATGCCCTCTTCTTTTCTTCTCTAATCCATATTCATAGAAGAGGGAAGATCCCAATTTATTCCCCTTCCAAGTGTTGAGATAATTCCCCCATAAATGCTCTATTAATCTCACAATTAGGTGCATTAGAACCACATCAATAAGGCCTCAATTTCACTTTCATCTATTTTCCTTTTATATTTCTATATTGTTCGTTAAATACACGAGATATAGATTACCCTATATTTAGGGAATTTATATAAAGTGTTGCTTTTGTCAAAATCCACATGTGATAGAGGATATGATATATGTGTGAGATCTAACAATATATAGTAAGTTGATATTATCATTCTCTATGATTTTTTTGGTGTCATGGGGCTATATTCTTTTGTGCATCATTGGGAAGTCCCTGAAATATCCTAAAAAAAATATGGATTTATTTTAGTAAATTGAATTTACATTTTGAGATAACTATGGGAATGTTTCTACCAGTTTAAAAATTTAATGAATCTATTTGGATGCTTCAGAATATGGGAATATTTTAATGAAATTATTAAATATTTAACTAAATTTATTTTTTTATATTTTATTCATACAATGGTCGCATGGTAATATTACAGGATTCAGATAATGATAGAGTTGGAGTTGAACATCTATATTGATGTGATTTTGGCCATTATATTGAGCTTTTCTCATATTCATTGGTTGATATTGATCCATAGTTAATCGATATGGTCACTAGATTGAGGCAACATAACCATCATTATATGTTCAAGGATCATCTTATATATTGGATAGTGTTGACCATCTGTTCGAGAGACATGGTCACGAGGGAATGAGCTTCCAGGGTGATGTGGCTTGGGTACATGGTTAGTGATTTCCACTCACTATGTTGGGTCGACACACCATTGGAGACATATAAACAAGTTATGATTTAGATAATGACATGGTTTTGAACACTCATGTTGTTAGAGGCTTCCATTTGTTGTGGATTAGGATGGTAGTATCTATTAGTCATATTGGAGTTATTTTCTATATAATTCAATTGGTCTGGTGATGAGCCATTGTTTGAATGTGTTGATACTATTGGTTTGGGATGAGGGCCGCTATACATGAGTCCATTGGAGTAGGTTTATTTATATGATGAGTATTTGTGTTCCAAATATTTCATTTATTCAGACAAAGGGGTTTCTTATGGGAAGAGTATTGAGGGACGCTGATTTTATCTGGGAATGTCATCAAGGCATCAGTTCCTTGCATAGACTAATAGTGTCAGTTAGAACATGTTGTATGGATACTGTTAAAAGAATTTCCTAAGGGATCACTAGATTTTTAGAAATCATGGGATTCCATTGTTTATATTCAAAGGATACCATACATTTCCATTACATTATTGGTGGTTCAAGAATGTGATTTTTTCGATGTGGATATTGACTGCAAGGAAAAGAGTATTTCTTATATGATGTGCAAGTGATTTTTTAATTAATTTTAGATACACAACCTTTATAAAATATTTTATAGAGATAGATGTTGTCTGTGTCTACTTTGAAAATTATTTCCCACACCATACATGGTCCATTTGGGAAATGTGTAGAGTTTTTTCCATTTAGATCATGTAATGATTCGTGCTCTATAAATGGATTTTAGTGTTTGCATTAGAATTTATTCATGGATGTATTGAAATGAACCGTTATGTCCCTACATCATATGGAGTTCTCTTTTGAGTCTTTATTTTCTTATAACATGCTTATATATGTATGTACAAATTATATACTTAGGATACCATCCTTTATTTGTTTTATTTTTGTTTTTTTGGATGCACATCCATTAATTTGTATCTAGTGATTTTTATATACCAATAGATTTTTTATCTCGTTGTTTATTATTAATAATTCTTGTTATATGTTTTTGAATCCACCATTGGCAGGTTATTGACCAAATTTCATATGGTCATTCTTTTTTTTCTATTTATATCTACATTGAGAATTATAAAATTCACCCAAATAGGGTATTTTCCATCAACTATTACCCTTTTATAACCCTACTAATAGTCGAAAACATTTTTTATATGGGGAGTTATGGAAAAATCCATGTGGTCAACATGCCACGAGAATTATTCAGGTCAAATAATGTGTTGGGGCTCTAAAATGGTATCAAAAGCTGTTTACATTACCAAATTTGTGGTTTTTCTCTTAGGGATATAGTAGAGTGAAGAATGTTATATTTTTAGAACCTTTTTGTAACACATATTTGGTTTCATGAAACCCCATCAGTATGCGATGGACCTTGTTTCTAGGGGAAGGAATTTATATCCTTTTTTCCCATTTTACAATTGTTTTTATATACACATCTTTTGGAAAACTTGGATATGATCATTATATGTAATGACATTTCACCCCTATCCTAGTTTTAAAATTTTTGATTTTTTGATCCTTAGGCAGGTATGGAAATAGAGGATTTCTTATTATTTTGAAAGGCTTAAATGATAAAAAATATACGTAACTAAAAAGTTTTCATTGATAAAATTTTATTTTGGATTTTAGTGGGAAAACATATTTCATCTAGTGGTTTTGGTGGATTAAAATGTCCAAAATGTTTTATATGTTGTGTTTTTATATCTATAGTGTCATTGGTGTCATTCAAGTCAACCAACCCAAGTATGAGATTTTAATAAAAAAATATATGTGATATCAAATGAGGTATATATATATATATATATATGAGAATGTGTGTTATTAGAGAAGGATGGGGTGTTGATATTGGTGATTTTGACCATTGGATTGGGTGATATGGTTTTGAAATTGGAGATACATGGTTCTCCATTAAAGGAATTGCCTAAGGAATATGTGGGTGAGTTTTTTATAATTTGAAAATATTAATCTATATAGTGGTATCATGAATAGTATATCTTTAGAGGATACTGAATCATATAACATGGATACATAAAATATGTATTTTTTCATGTGCATAAGTGGGGTCCATGAAATCAAAATTATATGAAATATCATGCTCTGATAAGGACGAGTAAGGGTCCAAGAGGCCAGATGTAGTGTTACATGGTTGCGATGGGGGTTAGTAAAAGAAGTTATTTTGTCCTATCAATACTTTCTTTATGTATGTTAGATATGTTGGTATGGATTTCTGACCAATGTATTGGTATTCAGTGGAATTACAAAGAGACATGCTCTAGTGTGGTGTCTAAAGGGTGGAGTTTTTGTGCGTTAGGAGCATACATAGGTTGAGACCCCTGAGGTTTTGGATGAGGACCCAGAGGTTTAGGCAGACCATGATCCATATGTAAATTCTTAGGTACAGGCTCCAGTACAAGTAGGTTATCTATCAGAATTAAAGGATATTGGGTTGTGCATTGATTATATTCTCAGAGATAGCCTCGTATGTGTTTTCTTACAGATTAATAGGGAATAATATGGAGTAGATCATTCTATGGAATGTATGAATCAATAGTTTTATTCATAGGACCCACTATAATTTTTGGATGATTGTGGACCATAGCCTGCTGATAACTAGATCGTGGGGTATTATATGATATTAAACCAGCTTGAGACACCCCTAGCTCAGAGGGTGAAGGTGGATTCATTAATTACCAAAGAACCTACTAAACGTCAATGCAATGTGAGGGTTCTTGGGGCAGGCATTTGGGACTAACCTAAAAATATTTTTTAAACTAGACTAATCGAGCACTTTTTCCTAGAGACACTGAGGTAAAGGAATATATAGGAGTGCTTGAGCATATTATAGGGACACGTGTACATCTTGTACTATTAGGAAACACTCACAGAGTTGTATTATTTCACTCTCGGTATGGTGGGTGGTGAAACCTAGATGATAAGGAGTTTCATGGAATATTTATGTAATTCCATGTAGACGCAGGTAAACATCTTCATATTGGCCTTATTATCATATACTGTTGATCCTACTCTCTTAGCTGATGGAGATTTTAGGGACCATTCTTACTCGATTTGGGTGACATCTTTATGTGATTACAGCCATGATTATCCATACATTACTATTTGAGGCAGATATGCGCCTCTATAGGGAACACATTCCAATTAATCAAGCGGGCCATTGAGGAATGGATTATTGTCGATGTTCTTCATGTGATGGATTCTTTTTCATGTGAAGATATTGTGTGATATCGCACCGAAGGAGTGGAAAGCATGCACGATTATTGGGAATCTCATGAGGTTCTACAATAATCCTTTTCAAAAAGCTTTCTTCCATGTACCAGAGTAAATTTAAGATAATTAGGTTGGATTGGGAGTGGTTGTAGTATCTATTATCTAAGATTTACCTTCCCGCGGATGACATGGAATGGATAGTTGGACCCAATAGCAGGTTTAGTAGTTGGTGGCTATTGTTGAACTTCAATGAGTCTAGGCTTCAAAAAGATAGGATTCTAGGTAGGTTCATGCTATTGAGATTACATTGTTAGTGAAGGATGATAATCCAATGATGGTTAGAGGTACATAGTGGGAATTAATTTGGTGGTTATTATTTTGGAATGGTCATAGTGTTGGAATTCTTTTTTTGGGATTATATGTTTCACAAGATATACATTTGTACTAAACAAACACTGGTTAGTAGGTTGGAATCATCTGTCATGTGATATATATATTTATATGAGGCGTGTGGAATGGTGATACTCTATGGGAATCAATGAGAAAGAAGATTAATGGTGGTCCATGAAAATTTTTCCATCAGTATGATGTGGTATCTATGTTTTTTTTACCATGCTTTCATATATGCATCCAGTAAGATGTGGGACCACATAGGGGCCATGTGAGTCCTGGGCACAAGGCTGGCATCTGAAGACATGTGATTCTAGAAGGCCGTTAGATGTGATAAGATATTGATATAAGCATTTGATGTGGATTATGTGAGGATGAATCATGGGAGGTATTTGATTCTTAGGATGGTCATTGGATGATCAGAATTATTTTAGTTCTAGGATGGGATGTGACAAGGGTCCGTAACTCTAATTGGGGGACCCATGAGAGAGTTTTCCATTTCCATTTGATTGAGGGAGACCAGTGTGTCTTCTAATATATGGGTATGTTTGGTACCGATTCTTAATTATTCTTTAATTCTTGGTGATGAGAGATGTTATGGTTTTTAGATTGTAAATCCCTGGGATTTTGGAGCATGTTCAAATCATCAAGACATTTGATTTTTTTGGAGTTTTGTGGGTAGACCTAATAATTTCTTAATGACTGGAACTTACTTTTGAGAGTTCATTGGACCGAAGAAATTATTTTTCAATGGTTTAATAGGATTTATATGTTAATTATTGTTTAAGTTGTGTGTTTGGTGCGTCAAAGGCCTAACACTCATATTTCTTGGGTGCACATAATGACGTGCATGGTTTGGACAAATAGTGAGACCTCTTATGTCTAGTTGTGTGGCACAACAGGTCCACTAGACCTATTTATTCAAATGTTATTGGATGGGGTTCATGTATGTGTCACAATTATGATATTTATATTATAGGGGATTTTCTTGGCTAGGAGAAGGGTTAGTAAACTATGTACCATAGTTGTGCGAGGTGGAGCCGTGGACATGGACTACACATGAGCTACCCACAGTAAGACAAACCATGATAGATAACCATGCATCACAAAAAAATGTGGGAGAATACCAAATGTCCCATGTAATATAATTAGGTTATTTCAACATATATTCTTCTCCACTGAACACCTATAATAACGGGGACACCAAATTTCATCCCCATTATGGTGTTCAACAAACTCTACCCCCTGAGCTCTGCTATTCTATATGTTAGGTTCATTGGAACAATGTTAGTATACCCTCATAACCTACTTATTATCATTTCCTATGATATCTCTATACAATTTAATAAATACTTTTGATCTGTTATACAGTATATTCATAATGTTCATCTAAAAAGATGATTTCATGGAAAGCAGCTTCAGATAGAGATATGATAGGACATGTTGTGTAACGCCCCGACCCCAATTACCCAGAGTCAGTGCATTATTACCTAACATTTGCATGATCACACGAAAGATCAAATCTCGAAAGACCGATTAGTTTAGAAGCTTTGGAAATATTAGATATATTCATAAGTCTTACATTACATCATAAAAATGAAAACTAAAACAACATAGTCTCCATAGTCCACTCTCATATCCCCACATACTATCCCTGAAGGTCATTCATAAATTACTTCTTCACATCTAGGGAAAAATAAATCATTGAAAGTGGTGAGCTCAGATTCTCAGTAAAGATAACAATATAGTGGAAACTTTCATGAATAAAAATAAACATTTAAGGAAATGTATAACTAAAACAATGGCTTTTAAACTTGAACATCAACATATATAGATAAGATAAAAATTAAATAATTCCATTTAATTACTCGCATGAATATTCTACTAGTCGAATAATCACATGCAATATCAATAACCACTTTTATAATGATGGAATCCATAATGCCAGACTATCATCACCACGTAGCCAAGGCCTCGTGCCACGACTACAAATAAGATTTTGTCAAGGCCTCATGCCAAGACACTAGTTTGTCTCATGAGACCTACCAATGCATCAAGGAGCTATAGCGGGCTCCACCCGTCACTTATTAAGTCCAATGCATTCCTTATATGAACAAGTTTAAACATAACATAAACAATCATATTAAAACCAGCATAAGAAATGTCAATACTTTCTCCATAAACCTGGAATTGTATAAAAATAACACATCCACAGTCGAAAATATCACAAAACCTTCAATAGATGTTTTTTTAATAAATCAGCTTAAAATCAATCAATGGATGTTGACATAGATGAAATCAAAACTATTTGAGAGAAATATCTCTTTTTTTTGAAATCATGTAATGTCACATAATTATAAAATAAAAAATTTACTTTGAAAATATTCTTATAGGCTTGTAAGAGAAGCTTTTATGATTTTATAATGGCATAAAATAGCCGCATACGCCGTATAAGTTAAAACAAGACATTCTTACCTTAATTCTGTCAGAAAGGTTAAAAAAGACATTGTTTGGAAAACGACGGAAAGATTCCTTTATAAACATCTTATAAAAAGTCAAACAAGGGTATAAATTAATTTATCCTATATTTTGTAAAATATGAAGAATCTTTTGAAATACATTTTTAAGAAACATGGATGTTTACATACAAACTACCTCGAATAATGAAGAGATTGTGAACTAAGACTTACCTTGTACTTTTCCTTAGTATATGGTATTTTAACCTCTTGTAAAATAGTTAAAACATTGTTATTAAATTATAAAAGAACCATATACATAATTATGATATCATATATGATCTTCTAATAATGATTTGTTAATAATACATTAGTATTATCATTGTTTCGGGTGTTAACTTACTCATTTTCTTTTATATGTTTGGTTACAGAAGTCGTGTCTGTTATGAATAAGATGTATCTTATTCATATCCAGAATGATATAAAGTTCTTAAACATTACTTTTAATCATAAAAGGTGAATTAGTCTTGAATGGATATGATGGGGAATGAATCTCATCGCATTCGTGGAGACGGTAGTCCGTACGTACGCACGAGCGACAATATCAATTTTTGATATTAAAATAATATATAATTGGAAGGTATATCATATATATACAGAATTATTATCATGTTATATTTATTATTTACATGAATTACACATCATTATTATACCCATCCATATAATAATATATTCAATAACAATTACACCACAACGTGGAGACGGTAGCCCATACGTACGCACGTATGGTGACATGTCATTCAACAGATGGATAGAATAATGACTTTGTTTGTTCCATAATTATAATAACATTACAGTATATAGAAGATACCAGAGTTATTATTTTATAATGGAAATAACTAGGAAAGAAGAAGTTGAAGAAGAAATGAACTTTAAAGAGGGTGGTGAAGACGTTACCTCTTCTTCAGGTTCTTTCTTTTGATTTGATCAAAAGGGCTCCTTAGGTTAGAATTATGATCAAACTATGGCCTCTATGATGAATTGGGGGAAGTTCAGAGAGTATTTTGGCAGGGGTTGGCCAATCCAAAAGTCTTTGACGGTGTGAATAATTGGTTAGAAGTGGTGTCCTTTTATAAGGGGGAGGAGGGGCTATTTAGGAAAAACATAAATTATTATTTTATAATAAATTCATCTTCGGTTTCTAATGTATCCAGAGTGGATTATTCAAAGCCTATGTTGAGGATGGGTAGAAATAATTTCAACTAATAGATTTTATATAGGTTTGGTTCATTATATTAACTTTATATTTTAGTTGTAACTCTTGGTTAATGAGTTTGACACTTACCATGTCACTTTGTATTTTTATATTATATAGTATATAAACATAATATATACCTCCAAGAGACCCCCAAGTGGTCCATTAATGATACACCTATCATGATATAAGTCTCTTGGACGAAACTTATATTTTTAGGAATTCAATATAAATTAATAATATAATATTCGTTTTATGAACTCTTTTATGTCAATTTTGAAACTATTGGGTATTTTGTTTTTGATAAATTCATAACAGCATTATTAATTCAAAAATAATTTATATAAATAATCCTAATATGTCATATTAACCATCAAAATTATTTTAATTGATGAAAAGTCTCAAATTGAATTTATTTGGGTGTTTAGAATATCAATTATCTTAATCATTCATTAATACAGTAATTACTGTATCAACATTGTGTCATAAATAAATTACATTATTTAATGTCGAAAAATTATAAATAAAATACAATTTTGTATGAAATTTTTTTAGATTTATAATTAATATTTATAGTCGAAATTTCAAAAATATATAACTGTATGTAAAAATTGATTTTCTAATTGATATATGCTTATGTCTTTTTAGTATTTATTTTAACTTAATTAATATAAATTGTACTTATCACCAACAAATGGCACCATGGGGTCCAAAAATCGACCCAAATATTCTCATGGTCTGAAATGTATCAACCAATAAGTTTATGACACGTTTTAGGGTTCTTTTTTATTATTATAATATTATTTTTTCCACTTATTTACCGGATTTACCCTTTAACCAAGGTAAATAAAATATTTACCGAAGTAATTATTCAAAATGTATAAAAATGAATGTTACCTATTTACAAAATTTGGAAATCTTGATTCCAAATATGGAATCCATTTTTCCAAATTCAAAACAATGAATTGGCAGAAATTATTTTAAAATTAATTCCCATCGATAAAACAAAAAGTGTGTTTTTAAGAGATAATAACTATCAAAAGATTAACGCTTGTTTTTGTCTGGTTTAATTATTAAATAATGTTCGATGACAAACATCATATTAAATGGTAAAAATATATTCTAAATATTCTTAAAACCACTCAAATTCATAATTTATCACTGTTAATTATTTTGATTAAAAAATTTGTTTTTAATTAAAATTTAGTAATTTTCACTTCTCATCAAAATATAAAATTTATCCGAAAAGTACCAAAATTTCACCATAGGAAAATTACGATATTCCAAATCCAAAAATGAAGTCCATTTTGAGAGATAAAATTTATAAAATTTCAAAAATTGGGTATTAATATTCATAATGGCTTCTTTGATTGGTCGCTGCATTATATAATATCAAAGTTTTGTACAACACACGCTACTGTATTATTCAAATAGAAGCGTACCATGGAAGCTTGGGGTGTTACATTCTCCCCTCATTAAAATAATTTCTTACTTAAAATTTCTTGAATATTACTACTTAAAAAGAATCGGGTGGTTCTTCATTATATGTTCCTCAGGTTCCCACGTTGCCTCTTCCATTTTATGGTTTCTCCATAGAACTTTTACCAGATGAGTCATCCAGTTTCTCAGCACCTATTTCTAGTATCAAGAATCCTGACGGGATCTTTGCAATAAGAGAGATCGGGTTCCTGTTCTAATTACTCATAGGTGAGTACATGCGTTGGTTCAGGCATGAATTGTCTCAACAGTGATATGATGAACACATCGTGAACTTTGGAGAGATTTGGCGTCATTGCCAAATGGTAAGCTACAACCCCAATTCATTCTAGAATTTTGAAAGGTCTGATGTACCTGGGACTAAATTTACCTTTCTTAGTGAAACGTATGACTCCCTTACATGGAGATACCTTCAAGAAAACATGATCTCCTACATGAAATTCCAAATCCTTCCTTCGATTATCGGCATAGCTCTTCTGCCTACATTGATCTACATTGGTTTGCTTTTAGATTACCTTTACCTTTTCCATCACTTCCTACACTAGTTCTAGGCCAACAAGTTTTCTTTCACCAACATCATCCAAACAGGTTGGTATGTGACATCTCATTCCAAACAACGCTTCATATGGTGCCATCCGAATACTTGAATGGAAACTATTGTTATAGGAAACTTCTACAAGATGTAATTATTGATCCTAGATACCCTGAAAGACAAGTGAGCATGATCTCAAGAGGTCCTCTAAGGTTTGAATAGGTCGTTCTGATTGTCCATCTATTTGAGGGTGGTATGCAGTGCTCAAACGAAGTTCAGTATCCATGTATTTTTGAATACTTTTCCAGAATCTTGATGTAAAACGAGGATCACGATATGAGACAATCGATAGGGGTACTCCATCAAGTATCACAACTTCATTAATATACATTCTCACTAGATGTTAAAGTGGTAAATCCTCCCTTATAACATGGAAATGTGCTGACTTGGTAAGACGATCAACAATGACCCATATTGCATCATTCCTTCTAGGATTCTTTGGTAGTCCCATGACAATGTCCATCATGATATTATCCCATTTCCACTCACGTATGGGAAGAGGTATCAAGACTCCTCCAAGATGTTACCTTCCAGCTTTCACTTGTTGAAAAACCATACATCTTGACACAAAATTGGATATCTCCCTCTTCATGTTGTCCCACCAAAATGATCCTTCAAATCTCTATACATATTGGTGCTCCAAGGGTGTATAGAGAAATTGGAGATAGGAGAATCATCTAGAAATTCCCTTTTTAGATCAGGTATATCAGGAAAACAAAGTCTCTTCCCAAACATCAAAATTCCATCTTCATACACAAAGTCACTCAATTTCCCAACATTCTTAGAATTAATCTTCCTTTGTAAGTCTTGATCACTAGTCTGAGAACTCTTTATCCTTTCTAGTAAATATGGTTTGGTAACAATTTTAAAAATCATTGATGTTTCACCTTCCATGGTGATACCCATATCAATCTTCACTAGATCCATGAAAATAGGATCCCTTTTAATTCTCATCACGTTCAGAACTCCATGATTCTTTCTGCTCAAAGCATATGCCACCTTATTTTCCATCCCAGGGTGGTAGTGTATCATGAAATCATAATCCTTGAGTAGTTCAAGCCATCTCATTTTCCTCATGTTGAGTTCTATCTGTGAAAAAATATATTTCAAAATCTTTTGATCAGTATAAATTTCAAATTTCTCACCATAGAGATAATGTCTCCATATCTTCAAAGCAATGATTGCAGAAGCAAACTCAAGATCATGAGTAGGATAGTTTTTCTCATAAATTTTCAGCTGTCGTGATGCATAAGCAATAACTCTATCATTCTGCATAAGGACACAACCAAGTCATTTAATTGATGCATCACTCTAAATACCAAACCCATCATTCCACGATGGTAGATTCAATATAGGATCATTGAATAATCTTCTATTCAGTTCATCAAAACATTCATCATAATCTTTTGTCTAGACAAATTCAACCCCTTTACGTGTGAGCTTCGTTAATGGGTTAGCTAATCAGGCAAAATTCTGGACGAAATGTCGATAATAACCTGCCAAACCAATAAAACTGCGTACCTCAGTTATACTCGTTGGTGCTGGCCATTATTGGATTGCCTTGGTATTAGAAGGATCAACATAGATTCGATCCTTAGAGACAATATTGCCAAAAAAATCAATCTCCTAAATCCAGAATTCACACTTTCTAAACATCCCATATAATACATGTCTTCTAAGAGTGTTCAGGATAATGCGCAATTGATTTTCATGATCTTCGTAGAATTTGGAGTATACCATGATATAATAAATAAATACCACCACAAAATCATCATGATATTCCTTGAAAACTCTATTCATTAGATCCATGAATACATAGGGTGCATTAGACAATCCAAAAGGCATTACTGTAAACTCGTAATGCTGGTACCTGGTTTGAAATGATGTCTTTGGAATGTCATCCTTCTTCACAGACAATTGATATTATCTAGACCGAAGGTCAATCTTTTAAATGTATTGAGCTCCATGCAGTTGTTCAAATAAATCAACAATACAAGGTAGGGGATACTTGTTCTTTATTGTTATAGCATTGATCTTCCTATAGCTGATATATAACCTCATGGATCCATCTTTCATTTTAACATAAAGAACAGGGGCTCCCCATGGAGAAACACTAGGGAGAATAAATACCTTATTACTCAATTACTCTAGTTTTTTTAGTTCAACTAATTCTACAGTGGTCATTCTATAAGGGGTCTTCGATATCGGCCTTGATCTGGGAATTAAATCAATGGAAAACTCAACTTCTCGTTCTGCAGGATGTCCAGGTAAATCTTTCAGAAACACATCTACATATTCTTTAACAATAGGTACATCCTCTATTTGATCACACCTTTCCTCACCCACAATTATTTCATTCTCTTCCACCCAGATAATTGAATTTAGTTGAGCAACTAGGGGTGGATCTAGATAATAATTTGGTGGTGATGATTCTGCTCTAAAGATAAGGTGTTTCTTATCATCATCATCATGAATCGTAACCTCATTCTTCTTACAAGAAATATTCGCATCATGGTCTGAAAGACAATCTATTCGGAGGATTATATCAAATTCAATCATATGAATGATGATGATATCACGAGATAATGAACACTTATGTGCCTTAATGGGGACTGATTGACAAAACTGTGTTGCAATGATACTTCTATTAGGGGATTTGAATGAAAACTCCTTTGTTAAATCAAATTGAAAATATCTAATTTTCTTAGAAAAATAAGAAGATATGAAACAATGCGATGATCAAGAATCAAAAAATGCATTTTCTAAACTCGAGGAAACCATTAAATTACCTTCCACCATGTCTTTCAGAGCTTCTACCTCAGTAGTAGTGACAACATAAGCTTGGCCATGATCCCTTGGCCTTTTCTGAGGAAAGTTCCCATGATGCTTAGAAACTTCATTTGGATAATGTCCCATATCTCTACAATTATAGCATTCCACGTTGACATCAACCCTCTTTCCCTTCCAATCATGAGCATGGTGGCCTTTTTCACCACACTTATAACAGACTCTCATTCCTTTTAAGAAAGTACCAGGGTGTTTCTTCCCACATTTACTACATGATGGATTTTCAACTTTTACCTTCCTCCCCTTATTTCCATTTCCAGATTGATCTGTAGATCTCTTCTCTTGTTTGGATTTAAAGTCATAATACTTAGAGAATTACTTTTCTGTCTTGATAGCACACGAGACAATATCTTCGTATGACGAGAAGGTTTTTGAGACTAATGCTCTATGGAGAAATGGTTTTAACCCATCAAATAAATGAACAATCTTACTTCTTGGGTTACGTTTATAATCTGCTGCATACCTCGCTAACCTTGTAAATTTAGCCTCATAAATTACGACATTCTCATCCTCTTTTGTCCTCATACTCAAAAATTGCCATTCCATATATGCTCGATGGTCTTGGGGAAAGTATTTTTCTAAGAATGGCTCTTTGAACTCCCTCCATTCCATATCTGATACTTCATCATCATCCTTCCTGTTTTGTATCAATGACCACCATTGATCAACATCCCCAGTGAGGCGGTAAACAGCCATGATAACTTTTTCCCTTTCACTACTCCGCAAATCCTGAAATATTTTCTCTAGGGAACTTCTCCTTTGCTCAGCTAAAAATTGATTTCTAATCCAATTGAATGTTGGTGTCTGTTTCCTCATTAAGAGATCTACGATTGATCCTCCATGCTGTGGATCAGGGTGCTCCATACGGGTAAGGTCATTATTAATAACCCGATTGACTTGTCCTAGTATGGTGACAAGATGATCAGCACCAATTACATCACCATCTCAACTATAATTATCATAAGCAGAAGGGAAATCCCTACATGGAGGGCGTGCATTGATATAGTTTCCATTTCTCCCACTAGGAACCATTTCTAAACAACGACATAATCTAGATCATTTTATGAATCAAAATATATAATTCCACACTTTTAAATCACTTAACATAAATTGAACAGTTTATGGATATAATCTATAGTCATAAAAACATGTTTTTTCGAGGAATTATATACTCATAAACCCTTCATAATGGTTTGTAAAGAAATTGAGAATTATCCTAAGCATATCCCTAGGGAGTGTCGTAACCAAGAGTGCAGGAAGGCCCATTGTTGTGAACCAGTTCCAGTTCGAGTCTATTTTAAAGAAGTGTTTTCAGGTTTTACCCCTAGGTATATCTGTTCCAGAGCCACCTCTACCTGCTCGTATGCAGACATGGATGTATTGCTCGGAAAACTCACAAAATGTCTAGAATTACAAAAATCTAGGAAGTTATTCTATACTGATCCTCAAAGTCCATCTAAGGTCTATGTTCACTAATCAGATTTTATCTAAATCTAGCTTCAACGGTTTGTACTAAACTTCCTCTGATACCAACTGTAACGCGCTGACCTTAGTTACCCATAGTTGGTGCATTATTACATAAAATTTCCATTATCACCTGAAAGATCAAATCTCGAATGACCGATTAGTTTAGTATCCATGGAAACACTAGATATATTAATAAGTCTTACATTAAATCATAAAAATGAAAACTACAACAACATAGTCTCCATTGTCCACTCACACATCCCCACATACTATCCCTGCAGGTCATTCATAAATTACTTCATCACATCCTAGGAAAAATATAACATTGAAAGGGGTGAGCTCAGATGCTCTGTAAGGATAAAAATATAGTGGAAACATTCATGAATAAACATAAAAATTTAATGTAATTTATAACTAAAACAAAATAATTTTAAACATGTTCTTTAGTATATATGGAATAGATAAAAATCAAATAATTCCATTTACATACTCGCGTGGATATTCTACTCGTCGAATAATGAAATTCAATATCAATAACCACTTTTATAATGACGAAATGCATAATGTCAGACTATCATCACCACATAGCCAAGGCCTAATGCCAAGACTACAAATAATATTTTGTCAAGGCCTCATGCCAAGACACTGGTTTGTCTCATGAGACCTACCGATGCATCGAGGAGCTATAGCGGGCTCCACCCGTCACTTATTAAGTCCAATGCATTCCTCATATGAACATGTTTAAACACAACATAAACATTCTTATTAAAACTAGCATACGAAATTTTGATACATTCTCTATAAACCATGAATGGTATAAAAATAATACATGAATAGTCGAAAATATCACAAAACCTTCAATGGTGGTTTTGTATAATAAATCAGCTTAAAATCCATCAAAAGATGTTGATATAGATGAAATCAAAACTATTTGAGAGAAATATATCTTTTTTTAAATCATTTAAAAGTAAAAAAAATTATAAAATAAAACATTTACATTGAAAATATTCTTATAAGATTTTACGGGAAGATTTTATGATTTTATAATGGTGTAAAATAGCCGCATACACTATATATGTTAAAAAAATACATTCTTACCGTAATTCGGTCGAAAAGGATAGAAAAGAGCTTGTTTGGAAAACGAAGAATAGATTCCTTTATAAAATTCTTATTAAAAGTCATACATGGGTATAAATGACTTTAACCCATATTCTGTAAAAATATTATGTATGTTTTGAAATAAATTTTTATGAAACACGAATGTGGATGAAAAAGAAGTCCAGTAGATAATTACGTACAAACAACCTCGGATAATTAAGAGATTGTCAAATAAACCTTACCTTGTACTTTTTTGTTGTCCATGGTATGTTAAACTACTATATAATAGATAAAACATTGTTATTAAATTATACAAGAACCATATACATAATTATGATATCATATATGATCTTCTAGTAATGATTTGTTAATAATACTTTAGTATTATGGTCGTTTTGGGTGTTAACTTACTCGTTTTCTTTTATATGTTTTGTTACATAAGTCGTGTTTTTTATTGATAGGTTTTATCTTATTCATATCTAGAATGATATAAGGTTATTAAAAATTAATTTTAATCATCAAATGATAATTAGACTTGAATGGATACGATGGGGAATGAATCTCATCGAGTTCGTGGAGATGGTAGTCTGTACGTACGCATAAGCGACAATATCATTCTTTTGATATTAAAATAATATATAATTTGATTGTATATCATATATAAAGAATCTTTATAATTTTATATATATTATTTACATTAATTACACATCATTATGATACCCATCCAAATAATAATATATTTAATAACAATTAGACCACAACGTAGAGACGGTAGGTCGTACGTATGCACGTATGGTGACATGTCATTCAAGGTATGGATATAATAATGAATTTTTTTGTTCCATAATTATAATAAAATTAAATTATATAGAAGATACTAGAGTTATTATTTTATAATGGAAATAACAAGGAAGGAAGATGTTGAAGAAGAAAAGAACATTAAAAAGGGTGGTGAATACGTTACCTCTTCTTCGGGTTCTTCCTTTTGATTTGATCAAAACGGCACCATAGGTTGGATTTCTGATCAAACTAAGGCCACTATGATAAAGGGAGGAAAGTTGAGAGAGTATTTGGGCAGAGGTTTGGAGAACCACAAGGCTATGAAGGTGTGAAAAATTGTTTAGAAGTGGTGTCCTTTTATAAGGGGGAGGAGGGGCTCTTTAGGAACAACTTAAATGATTTTTTATAATCAATTAATATTTGGTTTATAATGGATCCAAAGAATATTATTCAAATCCTAAGGTAAGGATGGGTCAAAATCCTTTGAACAAATATATTTTAGATAGGTTTGGGACATTATATTAACCTTATATTTTATTTTTAACTCTTGGTTAATTAGTTTTACACTTACCACGTCACATTGTATTTTTATGTTATATAGTTAATAAACATACTATATACCTCCAAGAGACCCCCAAGTGGTCCATTAATGATAAAATTATCTTCATATAATTCTCTTGGACAATCCTTATATTTTTAGGAATTGAATATCAATTAACAATATAATATTTGTTTTCAAAACTCTTTTATGTCAATTTTGACACTATTAGGTATTTTGTATTTGATAAATTCATAACAGCTTTATTAATTCGAAAAAAAATTATATAAATAATCCTACTATGTTATATTAGCCTATGAAATTATTGTAATTTATAAAAAGTTTCAAATTACATTTATTTGGGTGTTTATAATATCAATTGTCTTAATCATTCATTAATACAGTAATTACTGCATCAACATTGTTTCATAAATAAATTACATTATTTAAAGTCTAAAATTTATAAATAAAATACCATTATGTTGGAAATATTTTTATCTTTATAATTAATATTTATTGTTAATATTTCAACATTTATAACCCTATATAAAAATTGTTTTTCTAAAAGATATATGCCTATATCTTTTTTGTATTTATTTTAACTTAATTAATATAAAATGTCCTTATCACCAACAAGTTGCTACATGGGGTCCCCAAATCGACCCAATGATGCCCATTGTCGGAATGTATCAACCAATACGGTTAAGACATGTTTTAGGGTAATTTATTATTATTATATTATTATTTTTTACCCTTATTTACCGGATTTACCCTTTAACCATGGTAAATAAAATATTTACTGAAATAATTATTCAAAATGTCTAAAAATGAAAGTTATCTATTTACACAATTTGGACATATTGATTCCGAATATTGAAGCTATTTTCCCAAATTCAAAGCACATAAGTGGCAGAAATTATATTAAAATTAATTCTCGTCGTTAAAACAAAAGGCGTGTTTTTAAGGGATAATAACTATCAAAATATTGACGCTTGTTTATGTCCGATTTAATTTTGAAATTATGTTCAATGACCAAAATCATATTAAATGGTAAAAATATATTCTATAAATACTTTAAAACCAATAAAATTCATAATCTATCATTGTTAATTATTTCGATTAAAAAGTTGTGTTTAATTAAAATTTAGTAATTTTCATTATTCCTCAAAATATAAAAGTTATCCAAAAAGTACCAAAATTTCACCCTAGGATAATTTAGATATTCCAAACCCAAAAAATGAATTCAATTTTGAGATATAAAATTTATAAAATTTTAAAAATTGGGTATTACTATTAATATCGGCTACTTTGATTGGTCGTTGCATGTTAGAATCTCGAAGTTGCGTACGACCCACCCTACTGTATTATTTAAAGAGATGCGTACCGTGGAATCTTGGGGTGTTAAATGTGGGAATTTTCCATCAGAAGGTACGTAATTATTATATTTCTCTATTATGTTTTGGGTGTTGGCGGGGTTACTATTTATAATTTCATTTGGTAGTTTTGGAGATACACTCTAAATTATTTGGATTGATTTTAATATATTTATTTGACATTGTGAGCTGAAAATGGGAATATTACCCATAGTTTACAAATGGTATGGTCCTAGAGATATTATTAGGTCATTGGAATTTTTAGGTCAGTGTGTTTCATTATTGAATTTAATTGATTTTTATAAATTATTTTTCTTGTGATTATTCTACAGTAACATGGGACACATTTCCAATGTTATAAGATGGTGTTGACTATATGGATTGAGGTGACATTGGTTTACAGGTTGGGCTTGGCCTGGATGCATTTGGTGATGCAGATCCTAAATTGGGTTACATGTTCATTAGATTAAGGAAATTTGGATCTATAGATATTAGCCTAGATTATTTGATATTGGATGGTGTTGACAATAAAGATAAGTAACATAGTCATTAGAGAATGTGGTGACAAGATGAAGTGAATTAGTAAATTTTTTTTCCTTACATCTCACAATGATTGTTCGATTCTATATTTGAGTTTTCTGGACATAGTAGAATTTAGAGGATATGGTGCTATTGGAAAATCAATTTGGTAGATTAACCTTTAGATGAATATTTGGATGGTATCGACCATTATTAATGCTTGAGGTGTTTTCTGTAGAAATCCATATGGATGGTGAGGTTCCATCGGTTGAAATTGTTGAGACAGTAGGTTGGGAGATTATGATCTCTATACATGAGTATATTTAAAAGGGATTATATGGAGGATATGCAACAATTTTCCCTAAAATTGGTACTTTTAAGAGATTAGGAAACTATTGATTTGAGTTTTGAGGGACCAGGTTTTTATTTGGATGTCCCTTTGGGAAGTATGTTTGTTGCTTGGACATGAGGAGTCAATTGGAACATGGTGTTAGGATACTTTTATAGGAGGTATATAAGGGCTCTAAGCAGATTTATACATTAGGGGATAACCTGGGAAATATTCTAACAGTCATCTCTATTATGGATATATTTTGTAATGGCCAAAGCAAGTGATTGGTTCCATGGGGATGTTGAGCTCATGGGAAGAAAGTTTACATTAATGGTGTTCATTTTCGAGATTACTAAATTTGGAATGTTATTTAATTATTAAATATATGGATGATATTGGGACCAATGATTTGATTTGGGGTGTTTTAATTCCTTTCTCAGTCACTGACATCAGGTTTTAACATTTACATAGTCCATTAAGAAACATACAATGGCTCACACATCCATAACTACGTACAGACCAACATTCCAATGGATGGTGGTCCTTTGGTTTTCAAACCCAATGACGCATAGTAACTCTGGTTGGTCGAGCGGAAGGGAGAATTGGCTCATCACACCCTTTTGGGGAATTATTTTCTTACTCTCGTACACTTGTATACATTTATGTTCTGTTCGTAAAATACCACCAATTCTCCTATATTGGCCCAGTTTCCCATGATTTAATATATATATATATATATAAATATCATGAAGTGATAGGAAACATTGTGTGAGTAACATGAGTATCCTATAAAACTATTATTTATTTATAATAAATTATGTTTTGTCAATGTTCAGTCATATGAGAGTTTATTAACGTTTATGGAGGTAGATTGGGTCTTAAAAACGGGATACATTCTCTATGAGGTATCCTACATATCCTGGAAAACATGAATCAAAACAAACATATTTAATTACACATAGTTTATTGGCGTATGAATAGAAACATGCATGTAGTTTAACATCATTTGGTATTGACATAAATATCAGGACCATACATTGGTGAGGTGTCGTATATATACTGTTGGAAACAAGAATATGAGTTTATGTTCTTTTTAAAATGGGGGTTTATTTCATTAGAGATATATAAATGGAGGCCCTGGTTAGGTCTTATTAAAATAAGAATCCCCTAGATAATCCCATCAGGAGTATTTTCCATTGAGCGAGGATGATATGTAAATAGTCACTCTTCCCAACGATGGGCCCACATTAGGGAATCCTCAATGAGATATTGGTACAGTAGTCACTACCCTATAAGCCAACATGATTCATGTTCGGTGTAAGAAACAAGAGGTACAAGTAGTTTTAACATATTTAATGATAGTATATTTGAGTGAGGTATACACATCAATGGTTCCTTGTGAGAGTTATAATTACCAATCTAATGGAGGTGATGGTATAGATCATGGGTTGTAGTATGTCATCCTACATAATCTATTTAATTATAGTAATTACTGACATCTTAGTTCATTTTATCACTAACCTGAAAATGGGTTTGAGGTACTTAAGGGAATGATAGAGAAAGATTATTAAAATTATCCACCTATATGATACCACTTTTTCATTTGCTGATAGATTATTAAGGATAATATACCCATATGAGAATTTAGACCCATAATCGATAAGAACATGGGGCATGAATTGTGCTACATCAAATTAGGATTGTGTCATACATATCCTTCCTAAACAAGAATTGGAGTTCTTCTATATTAGTTATATTCTCTATTAATTTATTGATGATGAGTAATTATCATCCCATTGGCTTTATTGGGACTCTATAGATGAAATTTCAGACACATAAGGGGAATTACAACAATGTGGGTTCCTATTGGAGATCGTGCATTAGAAAGGAATATTGTGTATCATATTTTTAATTGAAATTAGAGTCCTCATTGTGACATTACCCATTAACCCACATATGTGGTATTACCGGTGATCATTCTTGGAAATTGCATTTTTAACAATGGGCTTTCAAGAATTATTGGTGAAATTATCAGGATTGTTTTCCCATTAATCATGGCAAACAGACTGAGGCTTTCATTTTTCATACTCATTCTTCTTCATATTATTTATAAAGAGATATGTTGGTGACTATCAAAGTCCCACTATATAATTATTGAATTAAATTTAGGGCTCTCTTGAAAGAATGACAGAAATAGGGTAACAAAAGTGTGTTACCAGATCAAAATAAGAATCTTCCCTTATAAAGAGTTAATGCTACTGATGACTATTGGACAACGTCCATATGACATGGGTATAGGTTTATCTTCGTGGATGAAGTGGACATGTATTAGATGATTTAAACTACATATATTTTTTTTCTAGATATAAATTGATTTTATACATGACATTGTTGCTGTAATAAATGGATATTTTTTATTAAATATTTTTCATTATAAAATTTTAATTTTTCAATGGATAGTGTGTCATGAAATCATGTGTTTGAAATAACTGTGTAAATATTATATGATTTTTATTACGTAGAAATGAAATTGGTGGGAATAAATTTGAATAAATAATTTATGATATAAATATAATGGTCCAACTCAATAGGAATATATTGTTTTGTGATTATCATGTGATCACACATTTTTTAGTAAAATCATTTTATTCTTCCTAAAAATATGTTTTCATTTAAAATTATTTAATATTTATTTATGAGTGAATATTAATTTATAAATGTTATTGAAATAAAATTTGAAACAATGAAATTAATTTTTTATTTCATCATGTCGAAATTAAATTAATATTAGTTTTATAAAAATTAATTAATATTGAAAATAATGATATTTATTGAAAACTATATCTTCTTTTAATGTAAAAACATGGTAAAATTGTGTTTTGGATATTATTAGTTTTTAAAATTTACATTTTATTTTTAATTATTAAAATATTGTTCCATTTTAAAAGAGTATAAAATGTATTATTAAAAAAATATTTAATGCTTTAGAAGGTATTTTTTCTATAATCCTATTTTACATGGTGTTTTAAAAGAATTAACTTATATTAAAATCTAAAAATTAAGTATTTAAAATTTTTATAAATGGATTATAATTTTGGATTCAGGACGTCAAAATTTAGTTAATAACTACCTTTTATATTTGGCCAATATATATATTAACAATGGTAAATTTTGTTAGCAATATAATGTGTAAATTGATTTATTATGATTAAAAATAATATTATGAAGACCATAAAATAACTCGAAGATATGAGTAAATTTTACGAGTGAATAATAATCAAACCATAACACATATTGATAAAAAATATATTTTCAAATTGAATGCCTATCCAGAAAATTAATTATATAATATTTAAATAATTGAAAGTAAAAAAAATATCACATTCTTTTACTTTAACATCCCTTATATGTCCAGATGGAGAAAATGTTTTGTTATGAAAGAATATAAGAGTACATTTTCAACTTATAAAAGATATTTTTATGATATAAATTTATTTTTCACGTTTTTGGTCATATACATTAAATTATAATATTTATAATATTTATTTAATGAAAACATACATTTGCCACATTCCTTATTTAAAAAATATAACATTTTTTGGGTTATCAGATATTTTTTTTATAATTATTTTTATGAAATATTGATGATTTATTTTCATCATTATATTTTATATTTAATTATTAGTGAAAAATAAGTATATTAAATAATTACCCATTACTGATTTAGTAATTACATTATTAATCAAAATTTAAAATAACCATTATTAAAAATAAAAAAATAAAACTTATTTTAGATAATAAATTTGATACAATAATATTATAGATGAAATTCACATCTATAGAATATAATAATATTAATTATTTTTTACTAATTAAATTGATATTCTTAAGCGTCCCTGTATTGAATAGTCTCAAAATTGACAGTAATTATATTTTATCAAAATATAATATTATTATATTTTTTAAAAATCATAAAAAATATTTTATAATTAAATAATAATAATAATAATAATAATATGGTCTAAATATTATTATTTTTTAATTTATGACCTATTTGACATAGCATAATTAAAAATTACAAAATAATAATATAGAAGAAATTCTTACCATAATTAAAATTGAAATATGTTAACTATGGGTTAATCAATATGGTAAAGTTTAAAACAATAAAAAAATGTTTAATTTATAAAAGATGATTATATTAAAACCTTATCCCATTTAAGTTTAGAATACATCAAATTTTGTATGTATTGTAAATTATAATGAATTTAAAATAGATAAATATAAATAGAAATTCCAAAAGTGTTCCTCAACTCAATTATAAAAGAGAACCTCCTCCCTCAATTCATCCTAAAACATTATGTCTCAAAAGAAGTCCATACCCAGAAAATTTAACTTCAACACATCCTTATAGTAATTATAGATTTCATCCTCTTCTCAATAGACCATCCCTTGTATCCTTAATGGGATATCTAAAAGAAGATATCCAAAGAAAAAGAAATTGTCTCTACTAACCCATTGAAAAGTATTTCATCGTCTACATCCTATTCATATGTTTTTCCAATATAAAATAACAAATATGCTATCATATATTTTTGGAGATTATATTAGGAATATATATAAACAATAATCATCCTTTAATCTATCATATGAAAAAATAACCACATATGTGTACATATGACTTACAATCTACATGATGTGGAGTAAAATTTTATTCATAACCAGTTACTATAGAGGATTATGATGATATAAATAATAGATATATCTAATTATAAAATTTTATTTATTCTGTAATAAAATATATACAATCCACTTATTTACCCTTTAACTCTTAAGGGAATGATACCTTCGGTCATGCATTTGTGAGACCTACCATCTCTACGATGCAATGAGATTAATTCTCAATATTCATCATTCAAGAATTATTTTATAAATGTATGTAATGAATAAATATGATATATAAAAATTTATTGGGATTAAATAAATTATCAAAAAACATCATATTCAAATTATTTTGACTTAAACAACAAAACATGCATTTCAAAATAAAGTAAGTACCACCAGAAATAAGAGTAACAATGAAATTTTATAAAAAAAATGGTGATAATATGACCATACATGAAATAAAAAAAATTAATATGGATATTTAGAAATTTAGAACCATTATTTAATCAAGTATACATTACATTAATAAATACACATGGGAAATCAGTCATAGGGTAAGGGTTAATTTCATAATCTCACTTTTCTTCGAGATTATTTTTACAAAAGTGCCGACTAGAAAATATTTATCTTCTATGTCCATGATTCCTGAACATGTTCAAAAAAATATCTGAAATATTATTATACAAACATTAAATTTATTTTTACTAATTTTTGTACTTTTAGTAAATGGTTTGAGTGTTTTATTATTATTTTCATAATGATTTAATTTATTACTTTTTTTTCAAAATGTGTGTGGGAATATTTTTTTAACATATAAAACACAGAAAAATTCAGTATTTATAACACCTTAATGATTTGATGATTCCTATAGAATATTACATGGTAATTTTCAATGAAAAATATTTCTTTTAAAATCATGCAGTTTTTTTGGAAAAGAACCCATTTTCAAAAGAGAAATGATATTTTCCTCAATATTTATTTTCAATTGATCTCTCAATATTATTTTCCAAATACAATAACTTAATTTTTTGTTACTTGTGTAATATTGGGTATATTATTCTAAGATATTATCTAAATTATTTATATTTTGGGTGTATGTTTATAATAGAATGAAATTTATGAAAATCATTTCATTTACATGGGTACTGTTATGATGGATGGATGTTTATGAAACCCCATTAATTCTATGGGTTTTGATAAGGTGAATGATTTATTTACACATGTAAAAAAAATTGGCTAAAATTTTGGGATGGATGTGAATGATACCACCATCAAATACATTTGATAAAAAATTATATCTGATGATATTTATAGGAATGGGATGAGTAGTGAAGTCAGTTCAGAAATATGGGACTAAAGTATGGAGTGAACATGGTTCATTAATTGAATTTGTCCACTATGTTGGTCTTGGAAAAGAACATTAATAAAAATATAAATTATATTTTTTTCTTATTTTTTTAAAAAAACTCCATGCCTAATGTTATACTCTCGTGTAATATGTTCTTTTCTTCGTTATGAACAACAATTATTATTTTTCATTACATGATATCATTATCTTTTTTATAAAAGATAAAAGTTTCATATATTTTTATCATTTTCTTTTGACTTCTGATTATAATATGTTTGATATCTTCGATTTTTAACCTTACAGATTATATAAGATCTAATTTTCCCTCAAATATGAAGATACGTATTACGTATGAATTATAAAAAAGGGTTCTAGTTATGAAGGATTTATAGGGATATGATGTAGATGTCTTAAGATTCATTTTATTATGTTCCCTAGTTTCCAAAGACACTATAGATATATTGTTCTGATATGTTTTTTTAGATTATGTAATTAATATTTATCTATTTAAATCTAATATCATTGTTTGAAAATATGGTCCATTTTAGATAATATCAAATAATTTTTTAGTTTTACATTGAAAACTATGAGGAGAAACCCATTGTAAAAAAACCTAAAGATAATTCTAAGTATATGGTACAATCATAGAGTTTGGTAATGACGATCATTAAATTATAAATTAAATTGAAACTGTCAAAAATATGAATTTTATATGTAATTTACCTAGATTATGTGGGTTTAAATTTTATATTAATGTTATTCACATTATTATTTTTTGTTTTATTCAATGGATGATACCCAATGGAATAAAATTAATGCTGAATTAGATTAGAAATTCATTGATTTTTGTCATATGAAACCAAATTTTATCGAAGTAGGAATTCAAAATCTTGTAGATATTTTAAAGAAATTCTAATTAAATGTATATTGCAAGACATTGAAATGAAATAAATAGGGAAAAAATTCTATTGATTACTTTATAAAGCAGTGTTCTCTTTATTTCAGTCGATCTTTGAATCCACTATTGGACGAATAGTGATTCAACACCACTGAAATATTGTATTCAGAACTCTAATGTTTAGAAAATGAGAAATTAATGATGTAAATATATCATTTGGATGTTTAAGAAGACCAATGGTCTAATATAATTTAGAATATGCATCCATTATATGTAATAGAATATATTGGATGAGTTCAAAAAATTATTTTCAAATACGGAAAATTCTCTTCTCCTTCAAACGAAGATAATGAATGAGTTCCTTGAGAATAATAAATTGGATAATGAATCCATTTGTAAGAAAGTTCATTAGGTTATTTAAAATTTATGGGATGGGAAAAAGATAAATAATGAGGAAAATAGATAAAAGTATACACAAAATGAAACTTTGACACATAAATTTTACATGTGTTAAGAAAACAGAAATTATTCTACCCAATTAGTTAATCTAAAGGATTTCAATGTTGCTTGAAATCATAAACCACAAAAGGATAAAGATAAATGGAAATGTTATGTTATCAAAATGGGTAATGTGAATTAAGAAAATTAATGGTGAATTTAACACTTACCATCCACTGTAAGATAGCTAATGTTCTATTTGATTCTCGATCAACCAAATATTTTATTTATAATCTATTTGAAATATTTTTTATATTACCTAAAAAATTATATTTTGAGTTATCTATAAAAATATTAATTCCTCAATGGTTGCATGACATGTTTATAACTCGTATTTGTTTGATGTTTGTGGGAAAGTGATTCATGAAAATATTTTAATCATTTCATTTGTTTAATTCGATGTGATTACCGGTATGTATTGGATTTTCTTATATTGAGCTCATTTCTATTGTTGAGGAGGGGAAGTCACATTTTAAATTCCAAATGAATATATCATCATATATTGACGCACATATGAATGTAGACTTATAGTGGAAATTAATTCTATCTTGTGGTTATTAATTCCCATAAAGGATGGTTTTCTATATGATAAGATTTAAGTTATATATACCTTTAGGGATACACCTTTTTCATAGGAGTATTTCATGAATTTTTTGGAATAATTTCATGGTCTTCCACCAAATTGTGATGTTATGTTTTCAATAGACCTCATATCAGGTGCTATTCCTAATTCAAATAATCTATATTGAATGTCCCAAAATTATTTTTTGGAATTCAATTAGTAACTCAAAGAGAATATTTAAAATGTATTAAAAGAAACTAGTACAATTCTTTGGGAATATCATGTTCTATTGGTTAAAAATAAGATATATCAATGATATTCTTCATTGATTATTGTGACGAGATCAATATCACCCTCAACAAAAAATTTCACCAACTACATATTAATCTATTATATTCCTCACTACGTGGAGCCCAATAATTTCATATGATTCATCTTCATTGTGGATATAATTAATTAAGGTTCAAAAGGAGTATATATCTAATATGTAATACCATAAAAGGTTTATACATTATGAATTTATATTGATGCATTGTGTTCTTACAAATTCCCATACTATATTTGTGCAGTTAATAAATAGAGACATTAGAGACTATCTTGATCAGTTTTTAATATTATTTGTAGAAAAAATCTTGAATTTTCTTATAGCATAGAAAATGTGATGATTACATGAGGATTGTGTTGTGGACCCGGGGAATGGTAAAGATATATGAAAAATTTTCCATGTCTGAATTTTTGCATCACAAATTTTCATTTTTGTTTCATATAATCTCAATAGAGTGGATATATGTGGATTCAGAAATGATGGATGTTAATGAATGTTGTCCTGGAAAAACAACTGTAACATAGATCCATTGTTTTCTTGGTTTTTCTCGATATTATCAATGTTTTGGTAGTTATTTATCATGATAATCTAATAAACTCACCATGTTGATTATAAAAGAGTATATATCAAATGAAAAGAAGAATGTGAAGATAATTTCGATGAGATGAAATTATGATTAGTTAGTGAACAAATTCTCAAAATACTATATAGTGGCTAAAGGTATGTGATAAATATTAATGCATCATGTATGGGAATGGGATGTGTGTTTTTGGAAAATAATACAGTGGAATAATTTTATTAATAAAAATTGAAATCAAATGAGAATAATTACCCAACACATGATTTTTATTTATCAACGATAATTTTCTGATTAATGATATGGAGGAATTGTATTTATTGGGAAATATGAAAAATATATAAAAATAAACAAATATTTAGTTATATTTTCACTCAAAAAATCAGAATATGTACCAAAATATATGGTTGTAGTTTATTAATGATTATGTCTATTCAACAAATTACCACCCTAGGAATGTGAACAAGGAGGCTAAGGATTTCAGTAGAAAAGATCATGTCAGCATATATATGGCGGGGATACAAAATTATCCAATATTTAATGATTTGAAAATTATGGATCAGGTAATCCTAAATGAAGGGTATAAATTTTATCCTTCTCAAAGGAATATTCGACCATATATACATGATAAGAATAAGGAAGAAATTAAAAATTATATAGAGGTATAAAATAATGTAATAAATGTTCATGAGTGAAACATTGAATCTAATGGAATTATAATGTTCTAAAACTATGTATGTGCCCTTACCAGATTTAACGTTCATGTTCTTTGATGAGGCTCATAGTTTTTCATTCATTATTTATGAGGGAAGAACAATGATATATAGGGACCTGAAAGAGTGTTTCTGGTATAATGGTAGGATGAGAGATATTTCTTAATATGATTCTTAATTGATTGTTTTTCCGAAGAGTAAATCAATGAAACACATGTCACATGGGATTCTACAATCATTAACCATACTATAACGAACATTGTTAAATAACACCATGTATTTTTTCATCCGACAACCCATAACATAAATAGTCCATAATTTTATTTATGTTACAATTGATGACCTTCAGATGTCAGCACACATCATTTATATCCTAAAATACTAATCACATAATCATATTAAAATAATATATATTAAAGAATAGTATGATCACCCAATGTACCAATTTATATTTTATGGGATCAAATTATAAGGATTACATCAATGTTCAAGAGATGTCTTTAGCATGGTCTAGAGTCTGAGATACGTTTCGTCACTTCATATCATCCTCATATATATGGTCAGTATGAGAAGAAAATTTAAATTCTATATGAAATTTTGATATATTATCTAGGAATTTGATGTATGGTTGAGATCAGTATATACATTTTGTATAATTTTCATACAACATTAGATTTCAATTGAATATTCAGATTTCACATTATGATGCACTATATTGGAAGAAGTGAAAAAACAAATAATTATTGAATTAATAAGGGGAAATAAATCTATTGGGACAAAATCTATATGAAGAGAGAGTAGGTAAGACGTTATCTATTTAAAATAACATTATAACATCTCTTTGTCGGTAGAAAAGATGTGCTGACAATGGAACAAGTGGTCTAAAGTGTGATGTGGGTGACAAGGAATTTAAAAAATATCCCCCTTGAATATTTAGATGAGATTTGGAAATAAGGTAATGTTATTCCATTTTTATATTCTTCAATTATAAATTCATTTTATTTATAGGAAGGTATCTTATAGATTGGTGATTCTATTAAAAATATCTAAAGTTATTGACGTGTTCCATGTATCCTTCTTAGAAAAGTAAATTCCTAATTATTCACATGTACTAAACACAAAATCTATTCTTTTAGAACATTATATATCTTATTAAGAACAATGGATATAGATTATTGATAGTAGAGAGAATGTTTTAAGAAACAAGACCACCCCTTGGTAATAGTTTTATTGTGGACCCCCCAATTTCCGGACAATATGTCGGAAAATGAGGATGTGATGAGGCAGAGGAATCCCCATCTATTTGTATCAAAATGACTATTTTTTAGGATGAAATTAAATTTAAAGGTTATTTAATTTAACACCCATATTTTTTTGAAATTATTCATTTTAAATAATTTTAATTCTTCAATACTTTGTGTTGCACGTGATCATGAGTTTAAATAAACCATGTAAATATTATGTGTTCATTATAAACAATCCATTAAATTTTAAATAGTAAATTTGATCTTTTTTTTGAAATAAACTCAATGGTAGAACTAAATATTAATTTAATATTGTGTTCGTATAAAATTATGTCATTATTTTTAGTAAAATCAATTTACCCTTTTATAGAATACATTTTCTTAAAAAAATAGTCTATATTATTTTATGAGTAAATATTTCAATTTAAAATTTCTATTAAATTATGTTCTAAAAAATAATTTAATAATATAATTATTCATGAAAAACTAATGTTAAAATTAGTTTTTCTCAAAATCATTTATTTTTTATGGAATAGGGAAAATTGTAATTTTTTACAGAAAACATTATTTTATTTTAATGTATTTATAGATTCCTATTATGATCCTTTTTAGTATAAAATTTAAATTAGTTCATATAAATATAAAATAATTAAATTATGTTTTTGACATGGATTTTATAGCATAATATATTATAAAATCCTTTTATTATTAAAATTGAAATTTTTTTTCTGAAAAACTAGTTTTTAATGGAGTTTTAACTATTTTAATTTAAATTAAATTCTCCAACATCTAGGTTATGAATTTATAAAAATGTAATATAAATTTGGAGTCATAAGGTCCAAATTTAGTTAATATTTGTCTTTTTAAAAACTTATTAACACTAAACATTGAATGATTTTATTCCACTATAAAGGGTAAATTGATTAAATTGTTTTAAAAATAAAATTATAATTACTCTAAAAAGACACAAAAACAAGAAAATAAATTTTTCTATTAAGAATAATATATCCTAAACACATAATTATATAAATTTATTTTTTGAATAGACTCTTTCATGTGGTATTGAATCATAAAATATTTATATCAAAGAATGTAACAAATTACACTTTCATTATATACGAATTCTATTATGTGTCTGCATGGTAAAAATACATTTTATGAATAAATATAACTATACATGTTTAAAATAATAAATATATTTTAATGAAATAATTTATTATATTACTTCTTCGGTCACTTAGGTTATATAACAATATTTATAATATTTTATGTAATAAAAATAAAAAAATATAATGTTTTTGTTTTATATAATATTTCATTTCAATATAGAGATACCCAAAAATTAAATATGTATATAAATATTCCATAAAAATATATAATATATATTCTTATGGAATGTTATTATTAATTTTTATTTACAAATATGTATTTAAAACAATTACACAACACTAATGTAAAAATTATTTTATTAGTGGAAATATCAAAAAAAATGTTATAATAATATTAAAATGAATAAAATTTAGTATAATAAATTTGATCAAATAAATTTATAAATTAACATCTCCTCATGGTGATATAATAAAATATTTTTCTAATTTATCTTCTTATCTTTCTATTTTAAAAAATACATTTTAATGAATAGTGTATAAATAGACACTAATGATATTATATCAAAAAAAAATTTAATTTTTTTTAAAATAATAAAACGTATTTAAAAAATATACTCCAATTATAATATTTTTTTAATATTTTTTTTATTTCTATTTTTGTTATAATTTACATCCCTTATGTAAAAATTGATTCTTTTTATTGTTGATGAAGATGATACAATAGTAAAAATTAAAATATGATAACTACGGGTTTGTCGAAATGATATGGTTTAAAATAAAAATAATATTCAATTAAAAAATATTTTCTGATTAAATTAATACCTTATATCATTGTATCTTTGAATAAAAATAATTTTAGCGGTATTTACAATGTTATTGAATTTATTATAAAATAATATTTTTTGAAATTCCAAAAGATCCCCTAACCACAATTAAAAAAGGGAACCTCCCCCCACACATATTCACATCAAATTTCAGTTTACATATTTTCCTTATCATACCAAGTTATATGATCAAAATCCACAAAAACATTTAATTGGTTCTTTTCTTCTCAAAAGGCTGACCCTAGTGCCCAAAAGAGGAGATATAATGAATGCTTTCGAAGAAGAGGTAATCGTCTTTACAAACTATTTTAGGATTAATTATTGTTATCATTTCACATCATATATTTTTTACATTGTAAATTTATAAATAAATTATCATAAATATGATGAAAGTTTCTTATTATTATGGAACAACAATATTACACCTTTTTATCTTCATATAAAAAACAAAAGCATTAAGCGTCCGTACGTACCCACGACAAATTGTATCCACACTGTGGTGTAATATATTTTTCAATGCTACATTATAAAGATGGGTATAATATTATAATTAATACATATATCTATATAAAAATATATTTCTTTTTTAATAAAATATATACCGTCCAATTCCTTACCATTTACCTATTAAGGGGATGATTCAATCACTCATGTGTATGTACAGCCTACCATCTACACGATGTGATATGATTCGTCTTCTATATTCACCATTCAATAATGATTATATATATATGTATATAATGAATAAATATAATATATATTACCTTAATATCTTTTTATTATTTTTGTAACCATATCCAATACATAATATTTGGGTCATATTTGAAAAAACATGCATACAAAAATAATTCACTTAAGAACCGAATTAAGAGAAATAATGAAATATTTTTAATAAATAGGTTATTAAATGATCATATATGATATCATGAACAAAAATTTTGTTCTATAATATGTTAATAAAATTATTTTATCCATTTACATGAGTTACGAATACAAAATAATGAAATGAAGCCTAATATAAGGATTAATATCAAAAATTTCATTTTTATATGATATTATTTATATGTAAGTATCAATTGTGAAATATTTATCTTCCATGTCCATGTTTCCAAAAAAAATAAAAAATTCAATATTATTCTCCATTTATTAAGTTATTTTTTACCCATCAGATATCATTTAATAAATTTTTTAATGTTATTTTTTTTAACATCATAATGAGGTACTTTATGAATTTTATGGTAAAAGTATTAGAGGAGTGTTTCTTAAATTATACTGCAAGAAAACATTATCAAAATTACTTTATGACTAATGAATGGAATCATCACATACAAAATTACATGTTTATTTTCAATTAAAATTTTTTTTATTAATATTTTTCATCCTTTTAGGGAAAAACGTTTTCAAAGAAGAAAATATATTTTCCTTAAAAATTATATCAAATTTATCTCTCAAAATTATATTCCCATACAAATACATTATTTGATGTTAGTTATGATTTATTGGGTATTTTTTTCATGGATACTGTCACTATTAATTTTATTAATATAGTATCATTAGGATGGAATTACATATATGAAATCCATTTCTTTTTCATGGTTTATGTTATTATGGAATTTTATTTATACAATTTATTTCTTACGGATCTAGTATTATGAATGATTTATGTTCTTGTGGAACACAAGTTAATGTTTTTAATATTGTGATAGTTGGGACATATCAACCTCCATTATCTTGGTTAAATATTTATATCTCATGAGACATAAAAGATTAGTGCAGGGAGTAATCTAGTTTTATAATTATTGGACATGAACGTTTAGTGAACTACATTTAGTAAAAGACATTGTTAATTATAATGTTATTAGTGATGATCCATGACTAATATGGTAATGATGTTATTATATTATTTTAATGTAAAATTTCATTGTCATATTCTATACTATTATGGAACAAGTTCATTGATTCATTATAAACTTATATTATTTATCACATCATATGACAACATTATCAATGATTTAGAAGATAAAATTTTCTAATGTTTTTTTATTTTCTTATATCTTGTTATTATGATATGATTAATATCTCCTGTGTTTAAAGTTACTCTCCCTATGAGATCGGCCATTTCATTTTCCCTTTTCCCCATGATATGATTAAATTGATTAAAAATGATTTCTGAAAAAGGTTTATAGTTGTGAAGGAATAATATGATGGTGATATAGATGTTTTATGAACTTTTTGTTTATATTAAGTAGTTTCAATAGATACTAAACCTATATTGTTCTGGGTGGTATTAATATTTTATATAATGAATATAATTTTATATAATCGTAAAATATGTGTTTGAAATATATGATCCTTTATATATGGGGTGTCATCTGGACATGGTAGACATGTCATAGGGTTTCTGCAGGACTTATCTAATATGATTTACATAATGTAATATGATATGCCATAGATCATTCACATGATCAATTTGGACATGTCCATGGTCATTTGTATGATCAACCAAATTGTCTTCTATTCCCTCATGTGATTCAAGAAGACAAGTATGAAATCATCCACATGTCCAAAGCCTATTGCATAATCCACGAACATGTCTTTGATCTATTATATGACAATACTGACATGTGAATGAGAAATCACATTATCATGAGTATATGTCAATAAACTATCTGGATATCAATTAACTATGTATATATCTTATGTTGTGACAGTGTCGGCATGTCAGGGGGTTTTTTCCTGATCGACATGGATTTTTTACTTAAGCTATTGCATGGATATATGGACATGTCAATGACTCATACCAAGACCAACCTGATTTTACTATGGTTATAATTGATATCAATGTGACATGTTATACTATTTCCAAAGACATAAAAATCATGGGGATGAATCATTCAATTTAATGACCTTAAATTAATCATGGGATAGGGTACTGTGAACTGGTTTATGTTCTTCCTCTCATCCAAGTGTTAACGAGCATACCCAAATAGATCATTGTATAAATCCTATAGATAACATACGTATGGATGGAGAGTGTACAGATAGTGTGTTAAATCCATGAAAACATGTCCAAAGGATTTTATGCAACGATTAGGGCTTTCCCATAATTTTCACAACCATGAACATGTGGTTGGATGCAAACGTGATGGAAACACATGAAGGATCCTTGTTCACACCACTCTTATGCACCAAAAGGTGTTTTCCAATTGATTATACATCCCTTTGTGGATCTATTTTTTAGGCTCTATACATGTATAGGGGTTAAGACTACACAATGAGGGTTCCTACGAAATTGGTTTCGTGTCCACATTGTTTTCATTGCATGAAGGGAATGTCCATGGGAATGTGTTACAATATGGAGGCCACATTCAAGGCCTTTTTCCAGAACAATGAGACATGATAGATCCTAAAACAACAAGACTGGGGGATTTCATTGTCACATATTCTTGTCCGGGTTACTATGTAAAATGCACCAAGGGAATGAATTAATGTCTATCTATATTGATTTCCATTATAAGGGTTCGAAAAAACATATCATTTTCATGCGATCCCTTACTAAAAAAATCATTTTGGGGATGTATCAATAATAATTACCTTGTTTTGTGCGATGGTGTCACCAACGTTGATGAGTGCTTACTAGTTATCATTAATGTTCCATAGTTAGTATGGGAAACCCTATGGTATTTTTGGGAGGAAGGTACGCATCATAGGGATGTGCATCTGTTGGATGTCACCACAATTGAAGACACTTTTTCCTAAGTGAAACACATGATATTATCCTACTTTGTGGTCATGAAATATATTGTAGATCAAATAATTTGTTCTTGCAATGTAATCCCATAGATGATTATCAATAGAGGATCCTCTTGATTACATATAGTTTATCTTTTTTATTTAGTGGTTATCTCCCATGTTTCTCTAACACTCATTCTCGCTATTGGACTCCTCATGTATTAATGATGTTTTAAGGATCACAAATATCAATAATAATTACATATCTTGTCCGTGATCACAAATATTAAATATCATATCAATTAGGTGTATTTATGTATCATGTTATCTCATAAATTATAAATGGTTAAGATCAATTCATTTTATACATATTTCTGTTTAAGTCTAAATACAGTTATTTTCCTAACTACAAGACACTGTGATGATTGACAAAGTAAGTCGGACACTGTGAGAAAGACACAAGCAGCGTGACCAGTCAGACACCGTGCCCATTGAGACCCCGTGACCAATGAGACACCTTGACCACCAGACATCGTGACCAGTCAGACACCATGACCAATGAGACACTGTGACGACCAGACACCATGACATAGTAAGCCTGACACCGTGAAGCAAGCTACTCAGAACATACACAGTTAGCCAGACATTCTGTTTGTCAAAGTGCCAGACACAGTCATCTAGAAATAGTAAGTCAGACATAATGAGTAATACACTGTTAATAACACACTTTTAAGGACACACCATGAAGGAAACACCGTGAAGGACACCCTGTGAAGGACACACGTGAAGGAAACACCGATACTGTCAAAGAACACACCATGAATAACATATCATGAAGGAAACATTGTGAAGTACATACCATGAAGGAGACACCATTTGCATAAATATTCTGACATCATTTCTTTAACTCTTTTTTTTACTGTTTATCTTTTTAATGGTCATATTTGAAAATTTAAATGCACTGATATAATTAATGTTTATTTGTAGACATAGTACGAGGTACGAGGAAAAAAATACATTGAACCTATCGGCTCAACTTCATGCATTCTATGATAAATGAGAAGTGATCCCATGAGGAAGAACATGCGCGACAACTCAAGAAAAACAAGTTCTCTGTACTAAACAAAAATACTATCCTGATCACACCAGTGAAGAACACAATACATCATCTTCAAGAAAACATTGGTATCATGCATGCAATCCAACTACACTAAATAACAAACGAAGTACTTTGGAATCAAGAGAATGTCGTCACTCGGAAAGAACACCTGCTGACCCTCGACACTCTGTTTTTCAAAAGAAAAATCAGAGAAGGAATCTGCAGCTTTTCTGCTGAATCAAAGGAGTCCAGAGCTGCATTGCTAATCACTAGAGCATTCTAAACTCTAATATATTATCTTTATGTGATTCATTATTTACTTTTTCGAGGAGTGTTTGTAAAATGTATATTTTACACACACAATGACTCATGCGCTGAATAGGTGATCTTCAAAGTCCTGACTATAAACCTTTTACTTCTATTTACCCAGAGAAACTATGGAAGAGGTACATGCGTGGCATGATCATTATCTTTTTTCCCACGACAATTGTTGTAGAGGTCCCTAGGTGGCCTAGATAGTATATGAACTATCATTAACCCTGATCCATGGTGTGGATCAGAGCTTATTTATATATAAACTGCTTGGTGGAAGGTGATCACCAAGTGGAGTGGATTAGGTCTCATCTTGAGACTGAACCGCTTGTTTTACATCTGTTGTGCATTCTTAGATTATGTTTAAAATATTCTATATATATATATATATTATTCCACTACTAATTACATTAAAATACAAATCTATTTTAATGTTACATTGATAGTTAATCTAGGAAGTTTTTGTAACTATTGTAAATCAAAAGATTAGTTTCAAAAGGTAATTTAATATTCTGATTAAATTAACTAAGACCTAATAAATATTTTGAGAACCGAATTGAACCCTTATAGTTGTACAAATTCACTACATTTTAACTTGTTTTATAAAATGGGGATTTTATTAGAAATAATTTTTAACAGAAATTTTTATTGGAACTCAATTCACCCCCCCCCCCCCCCGCTTGAGTATCTACTCCGACCAACATTTGGTGTCAATGGTTGTTTTTATTAATACAGTAATTCAAAACATTCCGTTTTTCAACTGTTATTTTAGTTACATCTTTAAAAATCATAAATTTCTGTTAGTTCAAAATTTTATCTCATTTAATATCCATTCAAAAATCAGGTTATGGACAATAGATTAGAAGGTGATTCTACCAACATACCACATTTCTTCAGTGGTACAGATTATTCCCAGTGGAAACATAAGATGAAAATTTACTTAGAGAGTATGGGATTTGACATCTAGACTTCTATAGAGACTCAATATAATATTCCAGAAACCTAAAGAACAAATTTTTATGAACCTACTATAATAGCTTAAAATAATAATTGTAAAGCTATGAATACCATGTATTATGATCTAAGAGATGAAGGGTTTAATAGAATGTCTACTTGAAAAACTGCCTATGAAATATGGGATACTTTGGGTGTTTTTCATGAAGGAACAACTAATGTTAACAAAATTATATTGAACACTTATACTATTAAATATGATAATTTTCAGATGAAGACTGATAAACCTATCTCTGACATGTATATTAGGTTCAATGATATTTTCAACACTATGATCTCCCTTGGAAAGGCTGTTCTAGAAATGGAACAAATTATGGGAATATTGAGATGCATGTCAGACCATTGGAGAGGCACATATGTTTCAATAAGAGAGTCATGTGACATTGGTGATGTGTCTGTCAAAGAGATAATTGGTAAGTGTATGATGTATGGGGATGAACTCATGGTAAATAAGGAGGAAGAAGATGAACCTAAAAGGAATTCATTGGAAATTAAGTCTACTTCCTCAATGAGCAAGGGTAAGGAGAAAGTTCACATAAAAACTGAAAGCTCAACAAGTGAATGTTCAGAATTTAATAGTGATGCTGAGATGGATCATATAGACATATGATTTATGAAATTCCATATTATGAAGAGATTCTTAAGAAAATAATACTACAAAGGTAAATATGACAACAAAGGTCATTGGAAAAAGGACTGGAAGAAAGCTGATAAGGGTGACGAAGTTATCTTCTATGAATGCAAGAGAAAAGGTCACATTAAAGCTGACTATCCAAAATTGATGTTTAAGAAGAAACATGACTATAAGGACAACAAGTATAATAAATCAATGAAAGAAACATGGAGTACTTAAAATGAAACATCTAGTGATTCCGATTATGCTAATGAGGAATATTCTCATAAATCAAACATGTATTTAATGACAAACACATCTGAGGTAAAACATGACCCTTCTACATAAAATTCATACTATTCTGGAGTTGATTATGATTCTGAATCTGAATCTGAAAACATGTATAGTGAAGAATTATTTGAATATTGTAATATGATAGAAGAGACCTATAATGAACTTAGGTCAAGTACAAAGCCTTAAAGAAACATCATGCTTAATCTAGTACTGTTAAATCTTCCCTTGATATTAAAAAGGAAAAGAATACTCAACTGTTAAAAGAAAATACTGCACTGAAAATGACTAATGAGAAACTACGAAAGGACTTAGAAGAGTTCTAAAATGGAAAATACAATCTTACTCTAATTCTACCTAAACAAATAGCACAAAATTATACTACGGGATTGTGATACCAACTTAGACAAAGACAGTTTACAAAAAATAGATTTATTCCTAAATCTGGTCAAAATTCTACTAGTCCTAGTTCTATAAATTCATATGCTTCAAATAGTTATTCACATTTTTATAGATCAAAAAAAAGTTTAATTTCAAAATAAATTGATTGAGTAAATTATTGAGACACATAAGACAAATTTGGGTACCTAATTCTTTACATACTAACCTGTCTGGACCCAAGAAAATATTGGTACCAAAATCATTTTCCATCTAAATCTGTTTTGTAGGAAAAATGATTAAAGAGATCCTATAGGAATACATGGTAATTCGACATCGGATGTTCAAGAAACATGATATGAGGCTTCTCATGCTGTAAAAGGCTAATAAAGTTTTATGGAGGTGATGTCACCTTTGGTGATAAATCTAAAGGAATGATCATTAGCCTAGCCAAATTGGTACACTAACTCAATTTTAATTTCTAAAGATTTATTTTTTCATGGATTTAAATACAACTTCATAAGTATTTCTCAGTTATGTGATGATGTATTTAATGTAAAGTTTGAAAATAATTCTTGTAATGTTTTTAATTCTAAAAATATTTTAGTATTTTCTTCCTTGATAAATGAAAATATTTATGTTGTTGATTTGAATTCTTTAGCTAAAAAAATGTTTCTTGTTTAAATGCTTTTCATAATGAATATTGGCTATGGCACATAAGATTGGGACACTACAAAATTCATTCACCTAGAAAATTAACTAGGAAGAAAATAGTTAGAGACTTACTAAAACTTGAGTTCCCATCAGGGAAAGTTTGTAATCCCTGTCAAAAGGGACAAAAACATAAAGTTTCTGTTAAATCAAAGAATGAAGTTTCAACTACTCAACCTCTACAGTTGGTTCAAATGGACTTATTTGGACATTATAGTGTTTCTATTTTAAATGGGAAGAAGTATGTCTTTGTCTTAGTAGATGAATTTTATTGATATATATGGGAATATTTCTTAGCTCACAAAAGTGAATCATGTTCTTACTTTATTAAATACTGTAAGTCTGTAGAGAACCTTAGTGGACTTAATATTAAGACCCTAAGAAGTGATCATGGACGAGTGTTTTAAAATCACATGTTTTAGTATTATTGCTCACATAATGGATATTATGATAACTTTTCTACCCCTAGAATACATCAACAGAATGGTGTAGTAGAAATAAGAAATAGAACCCTTCATGAAATTGAAAATAAAATGCTTAATGAGTATGACATGCCTATTTACTTTTGGGGTGATGCTGTAAATACTGCTTGATATATCATAAATAGAGTCTTGATTATACCCATTCTTAGTAATACCCCTTATGATTTGTGGAAAAATAGGAAACCTAAAGTTAATTACTTTAGAGTCTTTGGTTATAATGTTTCTATTATCAATACCAAGGATAATCTTGATAAGTCTTCCTCTAAAAGTGATGAAGGAATCATTTTAAGAAACTCTATAACTAGAAAATACTATAGAGTTTTTTTAAAAAAACCAAGTGTTTGGAAGAATATCTTCACATAGAATATGATGAAACTTATCCACATGAACCCAAGTCATCTCTTCAAAATCATGAAGAATATTTGTCTATTCTGAACCTAAATGATAAAATCAATAAACATGCTGTAAAGTCAACCAGTTCTGGAAATATTTCAGAATCTTATCCTAATGAACCGAACACAGAGTTGAATTGGAAATTTCTAGTCCTACCTTTACTAGATTTACAAGGATCTTAAAGAATCATCCTTTGGATGCAGTATTTGGTAATCTTGATAGAGGGACACTAACTAGAGCTTCTCTTAGAAATCAGGTTCAACATCAAGCCTTTTTGTCGCAGCTTGAACCTAAAAACATTGATGATGCAATCAATGATGAATTTTTGGTAATGGCTATGAAAGAAGAACATAATAAATTTGAAAGAAACAATGTATGGAAATTAGTGGAAAGACATAAGGACACTTTCATCATTGTCACTAAATGGGTGTTTAGAAATAAGGTAGATGAAGTTGGAAACATAGTTAGAAATAAGGCTAGATTATTTGCACAAGGGTATAGTCAAGAAGATGTAATTGAATATGAGGAGACTTTTTCTCCATTAGAAATACATGAATCCATTGGAATTATACTTGCTTACGCTGCACATATGAATATTAGACTATTTCAAATGGATGTTAAGAGAGCATTCTTAAATAGGAATATAGCAGAGGATGTTTTTGTCGAAAAACCCCTGGATTTAAAAACCATTATTTTCAAAATCATATCTTCAAGCTATCAAAAGATTTATATGGATTAATGCAAGCTCCATGATCTTGGTATGATAGATTATGTACATTTCTTATTTCCAAAGGTTTTACAAAAGGAATATCGGATCCTACTCTCTTTATAAAACGAATTTCTATGGATTTTTTATTTGTTCAAATTTATGTAGATGATATTGTTTTTGGATCTTTAAGAAATTCATTAGGTATTGATTTCTCTAAAATGATGCAAAGAAAATTTGAAATGATTCTAATGGGTGAACTAAAATTCTTTCATGGAATTCAAATCATTCAAAATTATGATGGAATTTGTTTTAACTCAATGAAAATATACATGGGAACTTTTAAAACGTTTTGGGTTGGATATCACTATAAGTTGTGACACTCCCATGAGTTCCACCTCTAAGTTAGATCTTGATGAAGATGGAAAATCTGTTGATCAATCCACTTATAGAGGAATGATTGGAATTCTACTCTAATTATCTTCTATCCATCCTGATATTATGTTTATTGTGTGTATGTGTGCCCGTTTTCTAGCAAACACTAAAGAATCCCATTTAATTGTTGTAATTAGAATTTTCAAATACCTCAAGCATACACCCAATCTAGTACGATTCTATCCAAAAGAACAATCATTTGAACTAGTTAGTTTTTCTGATGTTCATTTTGTTGGATGTATGTTAGATAGAAAAATCACCTCTAGAACATTTCACCTTTTAGTCGAGTCACTAGTATCATGGTGTAGTATGAAACAATATTTGTTTTCATTATATATTGCAGAATCTGAATACATAGCTGCTAGAAGTTGTTGTGCACAAATTTTGTGGATGAAACATACATTTCTATACTATGGATATCAATTCAGACATTACCAATAAATTGTGACAACACAAGTTCTATTAACATGTCAAAAAAAACTTGTTTCAAAATCTAGGACAAAACATATTGCATGTATGACATCACTTTTTGAGAGATCATTATCAAAAGGTGATATCACTTTGGAATTCATTGGCACTGAAAATCAACTTGAAGATATATTCACTAAACCATTAAATTATGAAAGATTAGATTACAAGATACATGGTCTTGGCATGATCAATCACAAATAGATACGTTACTGGTCTTACTGTTTATTACTTTACTATCTTTTTTACATTACGGTTTCCTGTTCATGGTTTCTCGGTTATCGTCTCATGCTTACGGTCTCACAGTTAACTCTTTGTGTTCACGGTCTATCACTCACTGTCTCACCGTGACTGAACATGTTACTCACTATCTCACCATGACAACAACTGACTGTATCACCGTAAAGATTATTTATGCATTTATTTTATCCCGTATCACAGAAATTCTTATTTCACCGCTATTTCCTATCCCACATTTTTATTTTTATGACGTTTTGCATTCCCAAATGATAAAACAAAATGGTTTCCACTCGATTTCTCACCCTAACTCCCTCCCACTCACTCTTTCCAAACCCTCTCGACCTTGAAACCCTTCTCTCCTTCTCTCTCACCCAAACCTTTAGTGGATTCCAAGGATGAAGCATCTATCTACACCCTCATATGAGAAGTGCCTCTTGAAGAAATAGAAGAGAACACTGATGCTCGCACCCGAAGGACCCCTGAATACATATCTAGTAAGCCGCACTATTGTTCCTATGAAATTTTTTTCCCTGATTAGTTGTTGTATAGGAAATCGTTGGTTTTAAAAGTTCTCTTGAGAACAAGGATGGATGGAATGGTTCCCTATACAGGATAGAAGAATTTACCCAAGGATGGTATCTCAGTTTTATCAATATGCTCGGTTTTCTTTTGATACAGGAGAAAGTGTTGTTGTATGAAACTTGTTCAATGGATAATGATTTTCCTTCTCGTCGAGGATATAAGATGCATGACTAATGATTCCTCACGAAGGGATTTGTGATGACTATCAAAGAGGTCTCCCTCTTACAATCAATATCTTTGTCATGGAAAATTCTCTATAAACCTTAATTGGAAATTGCACCAATAGAAGGGCCATAGATGTTGAACTGGATGGGCGGAAAAGACTGTTGTTCAAGTTTGTGCATAATTTTATTAGCTCGAGGATGGGTGACTTTTCAGTATTGAAGTATTAGGATGTGTTCCTGATTCATCTGATGAAGAATGGACACAAAATAAATCTGTTCAAATATGTAATTCACCTTATGTGTGAGTTGATTAAGGTCACATCCATGTCTACTTCCCTGTTATACTAAAGGATGATCTCAACTGTGGTTTTTCCCAAAGGAGTAGTTGGAAAAAATGAATAAGTTCTTATTGATTTTGAATACTGCCTATCTAAACCTACTATCAAAAAGAAGAAGAGCAACTAGAAACCTTGGAAGAAGGAGTTGGTTGAAGATAATGAAAAGGTTTATGAAAAGTTAAATCATGTTGATGATCCAACAAGGCTGAAGGAAATTACTGATCTTGGTGTGGAACTAGATGAAGTGGCAGAGTATGCAGAAGAAGTTGAAGAAGAGGAAGAAGTAGTTGAATTACCATATAAGGAAGCAGCTCTTGTTGAGAAAGAAATGACTGTTATCCCTGCTGTTATTCCTGTTGAAGTACCTCAAAGAGAAGAATCATGAACTCCTCTTGTTGTTCTTGAAGAAGAACATACTTTCTATAGATATGATGTAAATAGGGAAACTAATCATGAGGCTAAAAGCGATTTAGTCATCCTAGAACCTGGGAAGCATTTTATGAAAGAAGCTAATCTAGAAGAAATCTCTATTAGGGATTATGAAAATCATGAAGAACTCCCTGAAGAGCAATTTGTTCCTCAGTTTATACCCTCTATTGAAGACAGTAAGGAAATTTCTTTTCAGATGGAAAGGAAATAAATGGATGAGGAGATTAGAGATTATCCTGTGGGCCTAAACCAAGTACCGGAGCCTCATGTTCTGAAAAAGGAAGAACTTGTTGAGGGGGAGGTACCTCAATATCATGATCATAATGAAGCCATTGATGAAGCGGAGTCTGTTGAAGCATCTAAACCAACCGAGTATTTTTCTTTGTACACTCAGTATGAATTCCCTAGCTTCTATGATGTGGATGAATCCCAACATGTGACTGCAATTGGGATTGATCTTTCTTCTCTATTTCAATTGAAGTCATTCACACACCCTGAACCTCAAACTGAAACTGTATCTTAATCTGAACCTGAAACTAAATCTGAGCTACAACAAGTCGCTGAACCTGCCTATGTACTACTTCCTTCACCTGAAACCTCATCTTATTAGCAATATTTTTTCAGTAAATAAGATTTGATTGTATTTTTCGCGACTATCTTAGATGTAGTGGAGAAGATTTTGTCCTCTCAACCTCATCCTATGACTCAACTAATTCAGGAAGATGCCTCGTTGCTTTTGGAAAACATTATTCTGCACATTCAACCTAGGATAATCCATGAAATTCAAGAAGTAAGGGTTGAAAACAAGCTCCTTAGTACTGATGTTGCAACATTGAATGCTATGGTTGAAAACCTCCAGAAAGATCAACATTCCAAATCAGAGCCTGCACCTATTACTGCATCTCCTAAACCTACTATTTACAAAATTTCCCGAGTCATTATGTCCCAGATTGATCCCTAACTGTTATCATTTGATGAAATGATTGGAGAAAAGCACACACAGATGTTGCACCGAATGAGAGAGCTTGTAGAGAACCTGAAAAGGAATACAGTTGAATACACTGTATATCTTCAAAATGTTTTGAAATAGATCAATACTCTATCCGAATCTTCAAGGTTTCTCCTCCATCTGGTCAAACCTCTACATATTCTTTGGATGATTCTCCGCTCAGATCTATAATCAAGGATAAAATTCAGAATTCCTTCACTGATTTTGATTTGACTCCTTTATTTTAATTTTTTAAGAACAGTGATCGAGAACAAGAATTGGTTCAAATTCATTCCATGATTGCCAATGATGACCAGCAGGAGATCACTAAGAAGGTAGATTTCTATCTCACCTGGATTTTCTCCAAATATGATATGACCAATATTGTTAATTATCATGTAGTGAATCTAGAAATCCCTCTTGTGACTCAAGCCATCAAAGCACAAGTTCAAAAACTCACTGAGTTTACTATACTGTTGGACAAACTCATTGAGAAAAAAGAGGATTTAGAAAAATCAATGTAATATTGTGGAGAAATCATTACAGATTTCATCAATCTTCTGAAGCCTTACATTCATGTCCAAAGCATGGCTATAGTTGCTCCAGCTACTGCTCGTCCCAGACCTGGATTTCCTGCTTTAGTCTCAACTACCATGTCGGTTAGCCAAGAACTTACTCAGATCAGGCCAGTCATTCCTGATCAGCCACAGACTAGATCTTCAGCTGCTCCCACTTTGGCTCCCTCTATATTTGATGGTATACTATTACCTTCTTTGTCTACCGCCCCTATGCCTTCTTCCACATCAGCAACTGCCTCGATGGCTTCCTCTTCTGCTGCTGATAAAGGCAAAGTGAAGTCCACATCCTGAAGAAGCCCAGTGACTACTTTATTTTTATTGGAGTTGTCTTTGATTTCTGTATTTCTACTAAATTTTGCATTCTGAACATTTTTAATACCATATGCACTATTTTCCCTCTAATATTTTTATTTTTTTGATAATCCCAGAAGGAGGAGAAATAGTTATGTGTTATTCTATAATATGTTACTCAGTATGTTATAGTTTCATATCATTTATAAATTACCCGTACATGATATGTGATCATCAAAAAGGGGGGATATTTTTGGACTCCTCAGGTATTAATCATGTTTTAATGATCACACATCTCAATAATAATTACACATCTTGTTCATGATCACAAATCATACATATCATATCAATCATGTGTATTTCTGTTTGAAGTTATCTCATACATTATAAATGATTAAGATCAATTCATTTTATTCATATTACGGTTTAATTCTAAATACAATTATTTTCCTAAGTACTAGACACCGTGAAGCTTGAAACAGTAATTCAGACACTGTGAGAAAGACACATGCACCGTGACTAGTTAAACACTGTAACCAATGAGACACTATGACCAATGTGACGCCATGACCACTAGAAACCATGACTAGTTATACACTTTGACCAATGAGACACCGTGACGACCAAACCACGTGACACAGTATGCTTGACACCGTGAAGCAAGATACTAAGAAAAGACATAGTTAGGTGGATATTCTATTTTTATATGTGCCAGACACCGTCATACATAAACCGTAAGTTAGACACTGTGAGAAATCCACCGTCAAGGACACACCATGTAGGACACACCGCGAAGGACACACCGTGAAGGAAATTCTGTAAAGGACACATAATGAAGGACACACCGTGAAGGACACACCGTGAAGGACATATAGTGAAGGACACACTGTGAAGGACATACCGTGAAGGAGAGACCATTTACAAAACTACTGTGACACCATTTCGTTAACACTTTTTTCTTTTTACTATTTATCTTTTTAACGGTCATATTTGACGATTTTAATGCACTAAAATAATTAATGTATATTTAAATACATAGTACGAGGGACGGGGAAAAAAATACATGTAACCTGTCGGCTCAACTTCATGCAATCAAAGATAAAAGAGAAGTGTGACAATGAGGAAGAACACGCGCGACATATCAAGAAACACGAGTGCTATGTACTGAACAAAAAGGAAATCCTGAGCACAACAGTGAAGAACACATTTAAAAATCTTCAAGAAAAGATTTCTCTAATGAATAAAATCAAACTACATTGAATAAGACACGAAGATAATTCGAATCAAGATAATATCTTCACAAAGGAAGAACACAAGCTGACCCATGACACTATGTTTTTCAACAAAAAATTCAGAGGACTCAGAAGATTTTCTGCTAAATCAATGGATTCCAGAGCTGCCCTACTAATGAATAGAGAATTATAAACTCTTATCTATTCTCTCTAAGTGATTCATTATTTACTTTTTTGATATGTGTGCGTACTCTATATATTTTACTAACATACTAACTATTTCACTGAACTGGAGGACTTCAAAGTCCTCACACCAAACATTTTACTCTTGTTTACCAACAAAAATTGTGGAAGAGATCCTTGCATGGCCTGATCATTATTTTTTTCCCACGAAAACATTGGTAGAGGTCCCTGCATGGCCTGGACAGTCTATGAACTGTTGTTAACCCCTTTCCAGGGTGTGGATCAGGGATTATTTAAATATTAACTGCTTGGTGGCAGGTGATCACCAAGTGGAGTGGATTAGGTGTCGACTTGAGAATGAACCACTTATTTTACATCTGTTGTGCATTCTTAGATTAATTTTATAATATAATATATATATATATATTATATTCTGCAGAAAATTACTTTGAAATAAAAATCTATTTTAATGTTACATTCATAGTTAATTAAGCAAGTGTTTGTAACTATTTAAAATCATTAGATTAGGTTCGAATGCTAATTTAATCTTCTTATTCAATTAACTGAGACCTAATAAATATTTTGAGAACCTAATTGTACCCTTACAGTTTTACATATTCACTATAGTTTAACATGTTTTATAAATTGGGTATTTTAATAGAAATAAATTTTTACAGAAATTTTTATTGGAACTCAATTCACCCCCACCCCCACCCCCTCTTGAGTATCCACTCCGACCAACACTCGCCTTCCTCATCTCACTCGCATGTGTTCATATCAACGAGGTTTATTTATTTTATTGTATGATGTGGCTCGAAGGTGGAAATTCATTGTTTGAAGAGGATGTTGTCTGTATTTGAGGTGGATAAGTATTTCTCGATAAATCCAATTAATTATTACAATATAATATACAGAAGATATGTGATTCACACAACTATATTCTTTCCATTATTACTTAAGTAGGTTTTATTTTCTGTCTTGAGTATCATGACCTTCAAGAATTCATGTAATGGATTCTCTTAGTAAGAATGAGTGGCATCATGCGATGTTTTTTCATGGTTTGATCCAACCATATGAATGAAAACAACAATTCAAGCATGAATTATACATTTGTGAGTCTTATCTTCATTGGTCTGATCATCTGAGAAGGATTTCATAGAGGATCAAGAAAAATTTAGTGTCTCTGCATCATATAACAATTAGTGTGAGACTGGAGTAGATGTGTGGGATAATAGAATGTTGAATATTCTCATGTGATTCTGATTGGATATCCATGATTGATCGGATTAGGTGACACTGGTTATTTATTCTTTTTTTAACCTCAAATTAACAATACCCATATATTCAAAATCCCACATTGAAACTATATATCCCTACTTCTATGGTTCATAAATATTCTGGTACGGTATGGGGTTTTGAAATATGACACCCCATATTAATTTTCATCCACTCACAGTGTTAACCATCCTTCTGCACTGCCTCCCTATGATAATGATTTCACCTCTCATGTGTCTGTGTTTTCTCATGCACCCTACAATTCGTGTGCACTAGCCAACTGGTCTGTCTCCCTCAGTGTGGTTGATGGAACTCATTCTGGGATCTTGTTTGACATGGAACGACCTATTAGTGCTTTATTACCCCATAGTTTTTCTAAAATATGGGTTCTCATAAATACATATAAATTAATCATAAGTAAAATAATTATTTTCGAAAACTCTATTCATTGTAAATATACGATCTCTATCATATGTTCATTCTTTGTTTCATTTATCAAATGTAGATAATTATTTTTGAATTGTCTTCAATATTAATAAATAATTGTTTTTTACAATTCTAGTCACACAACTATGTGTGTCAATAAAGATCCCTCCTAAAATGAGATTCATTAATAATGAATATGAATATGAATAAAATGTAAACATATATCACTTTATTTTATACTTGAAAAACTGATGGGATTTACTATTGTTCCCTATGAAATGATTTTAAATTGGTTTTAATTCTAATTAATTTCACGTTCCATCCAAAGGAGGCATCAAACCATGAATTCATGGCTGAATCCTAAACTGGATGTAGATTATTCATGGGGCATGGATAACGTAAATTAGAAATGTATATGAATTTTGAAAATGGAAAAGATATTGGGTGAAAAGGAAGTTGCTTTAGGATCCCATATAAGGTACATGGACATCCCTATGTATACTTTGAGAATATTAATAAAGTTGTACGTAACTCTAAATATTACACTATGCATATCAAACATCTTCACACAGAAAATATGTTCATCTGTACAGAACTCTATGATTAATGTCCTTACATAGATTTGGGTCATATGTAAGAAGGGGAATGTCAATTTTTTATGAAATATTTGAAGGATATCCTTGTTCACCTTCATATTATACTTAGATTATCCACAATAGACATCCATTTATTATAATGAAAAAACATATCAAATCATTTGGATTTCTGTTCTTGAATTACAACAGGTTTACCTGAAAAAATGTTCACGATTCCCCCACCAACACAAGATTCTTTATTTATTTAACTTCTCCTATTTTCTTAAGGCTCTAGATTATAATTGGGTTATGGTATCCTTCCCCAAGGTAGAATACACCAAATTCATCCTATGTCCGGGGAAATAGCAATTAAAGATTTATTTATTCTATGTAATTTTGTTGGGTTCAACAATCGAAATATCTCTTTATTTATTTTCCCCAAACCATTTACAATGATTTATATGGATGAATAATTAATAGGAATGGACTTGAATTCATCTTAGGATTCCTTCTTATAAGGTTTTAACATATCTTTTATTATTCCTCAATAATTTAATAGATTCAAAATATTTCCTAGATCACACGATGTGCATCTCCAGGGAGAAGAGACCCAAATATAGAACATGATTCCCTTATCTGTTTTCACCTTGTCGAGAATTATGTCACATTCAGATGGTATTTTTATGATTAGTTAAGCTAGATCATCACTATATTTAACTATAGAGTGTTTTATTTGGAAACATTTTTATATTTTATTTTAGTCTATACTTACATGATCCTTTGCTGCAATTTAGTTTATGGTCTAATAGTTTTCATATTTCATGTGTTGTAGTTTAATGTATTCTATAGTAGAGATGTTTTGGGTACTTTTTTGGGGTTATCTATCTCATACCATTGAGGTGTTGTAATTTATGGTCTTAAGGATTTGTCCATGATATGTTATGCATTTTTAATACATTCTTTTTTGACATTATTTATGAATATCGAATGGAGAAGAAATTTCATGGATGAACAAAAATTCATTGTGGTTTCAGGTTCTTCCATTTCATTTCGAGGGACCATGTGTATTATAGTGCCTTTTTTCCTGGTGGAGATACCTCTAGATTTTAAGTCAAATCCCATATGCAATTACAGTAAGGATAAAAAGGTATATGTACTCCTTTTAAATGGTCATGGAATATTTATGTGATTAGTATTTTTTGAGGGAAAAAATATCGGAAATCCAAGTTCTTCCAAGATAGTTAGAATATGGGTGTTGTAAAACATGTGTTTAGGAGCGTGAATTTATGAATCATGGAATGGGGTAGACATATTGGGGATGACCCGAATCACTTCAAGTTGATGAGTTCCTCGATGGTGTCACCAGTTCCCATGAGTGTTTGATTTAAATTAAAATAATGATGAGATTCATCTAATTAGTCTACCATTGACATTATGCATTAGTCCATATGTATTACATTCATTATCAATCATAGTTGATTTCCACTCTTTTCCAAAGGCTTTGAAATATTTTTGACGACTCGAGATTCTATGAAATTACATTGGATATTGATGAAAATCAATCCAGGAATAGTTTTATCTCCCTAATGCACCTTATATAACAATATAAAGCTCAATCCCTACACCGTTTGTTTCAAATCACGAGGTTAGGGCCTTCAAATGGATAAGGAATGGTGCGTTTCATTCCATTATTTTTAAATGGTACAATACATGATGATTTATAATTATGGTTGTGTAATCGTATTGATTTTTTTGTCATATAAATTTTAAATGACAATTAAATTTTCCTCAGTATGGAGGATGATGTAGGATGATCCCTACATTAATGACCAAAACACCCATAGGTGCCAGGTTTTTTCACAGTGACCTCAGCCTCATAAAAATCATAAATACATTTATATTAGGCCATGATGTCTTTGGGTTATGGTTCTAAGCCCTTATGCATCAATAGAGAGTCCATGAAGAATTTCATATATTCCATTCCATGGGAAATGAATTGTTTTTGGTCACCCAAAGTACTTAAAACATATAGTGTGATTTATAGAGAATGTAATATTCAATGAGGGTTTGAGTTCCCTACATATTTTGTTGATGCCTCGTTATCACATTATCTCCATGAGGAGATGTGAAAAAATAGTAGTCTAAAATTTTATGGTATTAGGGTTCCAATGATAATATCTTGAATTTAAATAGGGATATTAATGTATCATTAATATCATTAAGGTTCATTTACAATAACTCTAATTTTTTTATAAAATCATGATATTGATATTTTAGAGTCTGGACAAATAACATTTTCATAGGACGCCATTTACTAGTTTTCACCCTAAAACGTTTTCTATATCTCCCAAGATCATTTAAATTTTATTCAATTTGAACTAATATAGGCTAGAGTTTATGATCATACATATGTGACCAATGTTTAGATAGTGTAATGTCATCGCACACATGTACCTTTCATGAGGGAGATGTCAAACATAAACATGATCAAGATACCCAATGCTAACAGTACACTGCTTTACATATTATAAGATGTTTAGAGGTTTTTATATCATGGATTTTGGAATTGGGTTCATGATTATTGATATGGGAAAAAAACAAAAAAATGATGAACTAGAACACCCTCAGGTGCAGAAATCCTGTATAGCGACGTCAGGCCCACAAGTATTAGGAATCCCTTATCATAGATCTAAGAATATATCAGGTTGGTAGGTATTAGCCCTAATATATAAATATCATGGTAAAATAGATATATATATATATATATATATATTATTTTGTATTTTCCATGAATGGATTATAGAAATATGTTGTCATTAAGAAATGATTCTTGGTATATGGATTGAGGTTCATAAAAGATCGTGGAACCACCCCATGCACTAGTTAAATGGGGAATGTTTTTTCCAGGTCTTTTAATAATAAATCATAATTAAATATGGTAAGTATAACATAACATTGTGTAGAAGAGATTTTCCTAATTCTGTGTAGTCTGAAATTATGTGGTTATGAAATATTCTTATCATTTTAATGGAATGAAGAAAATATATATTATTGTGAATATTTAATGTCCTCACATTAATATTTTATACTTTCTTTTCTATCATCATGTAGTAAGGAAATATTTGTTGGGCAGTTATAATATCAAGTGACCAGGATATTTTCCATACAGTTTAATATTTATGTGGAATGTTTGTTATCTGTTTTTATTATTAGGCCCATGATTGATGATATGGGTTTCACTCTATTACATTTGATGATAGGAATAAAGGCATAGGTAGTTCTTGAAATAAATGCTTCCTATGCAATTATAAACTATACACATGAAGATAGAATGTTTTTTATTCTTTTATTATGAAATGGTTTTTTTTATATTCGTGTGTCCTTATGTATAATAGGATGTCATTAATCAAGCCACACTTAGTTATTGAATGGGTAACTCTCTACGCAGGTCTAACTTATACCCAGAAGTGGTAATTATTTCCCTTTTATGTTGTATATGGGACAATGACTGGATATCCTAGCTTCACTACATTTCCATTGTTTCCATGAATCAATACCCACATAGTTCATGAGGAATGGTGTAATTTAATGTTATATGGACTAGATGTAGACGTCTTGACCTGGAAATTTGTATTGTTTCCATCCCCAAAGCTGCAAATTATGAACCACTAATTTTCATATAGTATGAAGAATCAATACACACATAAATATTAAATGGATGTGTGGTAGAAAACCATCCAACAACAATAATGTTCTTCTTAGGTGAGGTCCATAGGAATGTTCTAGGTTATGTCATACATATGATAATAAATTTGATTTTTAAGGTCACTTAATGAGGAATATTTTAAATCCATCTAGAGTCTTTCATTCAGGTCCATGGTGATAATTTCATGATTTTTATGACTTGTTTGTTTGGGGAATCCATTTCTAAAATTCCAACGACCACATATGTTGTCCTCTGTGTGAGAAACATAGAATCAGATGGGTACTTCTCACTATGAATTGTTTATTAAGGATTTGTCAAAGTCATTTTGTATTTTGTGGTGGATAGACAAATATATATGATTTTGGATTCCCTATTTATGTAATTTAAATGATAATTAACCCACATGATGTTCTAGAAAACCAATATATTTTTATTTCATGAAGAAAGGATCATAGCAGTGAAGTTTATCATCTTGTGGTAAGGACATATGTCACCTCAAGACAATAAAGATGATATTTTGGGGGATCCATGTAGTGAATCATCATGCAATGAGGCTGAGATCCATATATATTTCAATCATGTGTCCAAGATGCATCATAGTAGTATAAAATCAAATCACTATGATTCCTATGAAAACTCATTAATGTTTAATGTAATGTGGTATGGACGTGAGATTTTGCGATGTTTATATTCTAGATAGTTTAACATGATATGTCAAGTAGTTTTACATCATGCTTCTTAGATGGGGGGTTTCCTGATGTGAAAGAGTTTTAACACTATTGTTGGACCCAAAACGTGTGGTTTGTGAATCAGTATGTATCATATTATTATAGGAATAAAGATATATATATTTCTCATATGGAGGGACCCCCTATATTGAGATGATTCTTGTATGGGGATAAAGAAAATTTCAGACTACTTTTTCACATATCTTTCTCATTCACTGTTTTAATGACCTGAATATTGGAAGAATATTTGTTTCATGAATTTGTTTATTATTTTATTTTATACTCAAAAAAATATATATACCTTAATTAATGAAGTGAGTATAATTAAAATAAAAGAACTGGGTCTCGACATTTATATTTCCATTACTCAATATTACCGTTGGAAACTAAACTCTTCATGTAATAATTATTGTGTATAAATACATGTGATCATGGTTAATTAATAAAGGAAGAGGATTTGTTGGGATCATTCATTAGGATCTGGCCATACGATGCCTATCTCTCAGAACATGGGAAGGATGTTGTGCCACTTGGATTTTCTCTGGACTAAGCCAAAGATAATCATCAACATGCGATGCAAGAATGGAATCACATATAGAAGAAATTCAAGCCGATACAAATCATGACTCGGGAAAAGATGACTAATCTTACCAATGATTATATCACCATTTCACACCTTACTCATAGGTCCTAAGTGGGAGTTATAAGGGGCTATGTAATGAGGCCTAAGTTATATTGTGTAATCCCTTTGTATAAATAAAATCGGTATCTCATCATTTCGATCATATGAATTGATTTTCATAATAAATTATATTTTTATTTAATAAAAATTTGATAAATATCTTTTAGAAGTAAAAAACTGCACTTTTCAGATATTTTCTAAAAAATAGATTTATTATGTTAAAATAAACATCATTTTTGAATTTCAAATGTCAAAATTAACCTAGACAGAATTTTTAAAAGATTAATAAGATGTTTAAATTTGATTAATAGTTTTTCTTATGAATATTTTTTTATGAATAATAATAAATATTTATTTTTCATTATCTTTTTGTGTGTAATGATTTTAAACAATCTTACATACATAGTTGTAATTAGGTCAAAAACTGTGGTTGATTAAGATCAAATTTTTTATTGAATATTAACTTTACCCATTAGAATTTTAATTTTACTTTTTTGAATGGTTAAATAACCATTGGAATTATAACATCACCTATGGTGGTGTAATTATGTTTTGGCCCTCTTAATTGGTAATGATATATAATTATATCATAGTATAAGTAAATAAATGTTTAAGAAAATATTAGTAATGTATAGGTATTTTATTACGTTTTTTAATTTTAAATAAAATTAAATTTTATAAAATAGAGTTCAATTTTGGATTCTACATGTCAATAAATTATTAGGGTAATTTGTTTGGAATTTTCTAAAACTCTTGTATTTTCAGTGAATAGTAAAAAATTACAGTGTGTTTCAGTGTGCGTATTGACATCATATTGATGTAAAAATTATGTGATAATCAGGTGGAATTGTGTATAGTATGATATGTTATGAGGTGTCCCAAGTGGCCAATACATTGGGAAAAAACCATGGACAATCCCATTGTTTTCCAAATACCACTAATGAGGTGTCCAAAGGAAATTAATAACATATTCCCTCAATTTTTTCATAAATACCAACCCATTACTTAATTCCATTATTTCTAAATTTCTCTTTAATGATGATCTAGTCATTTTACCTCCCATTTTGTCCTCTAATGGTGCACTAAATTTCCTCAATATCCATGAAATCGAGTTTTTGATATTACTTTTCACTATAGGAGAACCTTTCACCCTCCGCTTTATTTCAGGACTTTCTTTATGTTATGTCTTTTAGTTTTCATTTTATTATGTGGGTTATGTTATTATATATCCATATTTAGTTCCATTTCATTTCCAATTGATGAGATAACCTTTTCACTCTTATCAATAGATTTTTATGAAATTGTTTGTGACGTTGTTTGGCTATCGAATTTTTATAAAATAAATCAATTATTCTATTCTCATTAATGTTCCATTTTCGTGCCGTATGTAAATAAAACATCAATAAGATTATATTATTTAAATTGAATTATATCCTTATATTGTATTATGTTCTATTTATGAGGCGATAACTCTTTCCCCACTCTTTTCAATTTTCTCTAAAACCATGTTGTATAACTATTATGCTATAGAGTTTTCAACTAAATATATCACTCTTTTTCTCATGAAATTCTATTATATTATTTATGTTATTATCCATTCCTATATAATATCCATTTGAATTCATCTATAAAAAAAATTGATAAAATTTATTTTGGAATTGTCATGCATATAGCCCTTACTCCCTTCCCATGTGTTATAAATGACATAATAATGTCGTTTTAATTACTTTTTAAAACATCACGATTTTGTCATGAATCCCATTTCTTTTATTGTATTTTTTATTTATGAACAATATGATTATGATATATGTGGATCACATGAAATTATATAAATATGAAGGCTGTTCCCTGAAATTGCGGAAATGAATTGTGTAAAGTATTTAATCCCTAGAGATGACAATATTTATGTTACCCTGCTGAATTACCTTGGTAATTTTTATGAATCCTTTTGGAACAACATTGGTGATATGATGAAGACTTTTTAAATTAAATATCGTATACATGATTTCATTTTATTCATGCATTTATTTCTATTATATGCCTCATTATAACTCATTTAGAGTATTCCAAATATTTTTATTGATGTCGATAAAGGTCACATGTAAACTGTTTCACATGTTTTCCTAATTGGGTCTTCTGCTCACCGATTCCATATATGTAAGTCTACAGGTTATGAGATGCAGTAACTTTACATAGGATGAAACTATTATGAATCCTTAAAAGTTAATTAGAATAATGGTTTATTTTTCATATATATTGTTCATGATTTTCAAGACATTAGACTTTAAAGATCAACTTTTCGTAAAATGTTATCAAGATGTATGTAATAAAAAAATCGGGATACTATTATTTGTATTAAAGGATATATTAGTTATTTGTTGAAATTATGATATGATAGAATTAGGAATGACCCTATAGATAAGTAAAAATATAGGAGAAACTAATGGTATTTGATGAAATATTAATTAAGTGGTTTCTGAACAAATAAATCCTGGTCTAGATATGAACAATTAGATGTATTTTTCCACAGATGTACCTAAGCGTGAAACCTCTGACAAGGAGATTCAACCTTGACCTGGGGTATCCTGTACAAGAAAATGTGCCCTGATGCACTCTCGGATTTACACTCATGGGGGATAAGTTCAGTTAATCAGAAGCTTTTTATTAATCATTAAGATGGATTTATAGTGAAATTTAAATGTTGTTGAAGAATAAAATGTTTAATAATGATGTTTAAAGACATAAAAATCCTTTATCGGTAAAATATTCATAAATGAAATAAGAATATAATTAAGGGTTTATTATTTTATAAAATGAAGGGAAATAGGATGATCCATGAAAATTGTTTCTGCAATGAACCATGCGCTGATAGCCCTTCAAAGGAAGTCTGAATGGAAACATTCTTGAGAAGGATGACAAAAGTGAATCAAGGTAGGGGAAATAAATTTAATCAAGTTAAGATAGTGATCTCACCATGAATTAAACTACATTCTATTGATTCATTTATACGTCTATGACAACCAACCATTAGTGGATCTATCAACCCATTGATTACTGAATAGTGGATATACTCTTTTGAGAATGACTTTTCTGTGCTCTACTTTTTAGAGAAATAGAAGGTCACCATAACTATTTACCAATTTTATGGATAAGCTTATAAGTTATGGGAATTGATTAAAAATTGGAGGCCTAGATTGGATGTTGATGCTATATAGTGTGAATAGTTAAAAGGTATCTTCTTCAATTATATTTTCTCTCATTCTTTGTGAAAAAAATCGGAAAATAATTTCTCGAGCTGAAGAAAAATGAGAAGGAATCTATTTGAAGATAGGAGACGAAAATCACATGGATTTTACTTTACACCTATATCTTTCTTATGTATCGAAATGGTAAGAATGATATATTCTATGGTGGAATACGACCTCCTCTATTGATGAATCTATGAAACCAATTCTATTACATCCTTGGGGACATCGTACGGAGCACAATGATTGTCGAACTGGAGTTCGGTGAGACATAGTGGTATCAAAAATCCAATGATAAGAAGAGTTCAATGGATCCCCACATAGGTAGGGTCATTGATCGAGTTTGATGTGGCTAGAAAGTGAAACATAACATGTGAAATAAATTTTGGAAGAAGCATTTGGGGAACGACCTACTTGGGAGAAAGAAGTGATACAAGTGTGGAAGAGATGGCCATATCACACAGAATTGTATTAGAGAGGTGAAGAGTCAATAACCTAACACTAATGACATATGGAAGATGGTTCAGGATCTAAATAATGTCCAATGCTATAATTGTGGACATCTTGGTCACTTTTTCAATCACTGTAAAAATTTGAGGGATGTGGAGGGGAACAACCATCAGCCTCAACAGAGGTCAAGGGGAAAGGGTCTTGATATTAATATCATGATAGCTAATGTTGAAGCAACGAATGACATGTTGGTAGTTACTCTTGTTGTTATCTATAATCTAGAAAGTACATTTTTTATTCTCATTCTAAAAATTCATTTATTTCATCCATGTATGCAATGAATATAGAATCAGCCCCTGAATTTCTAATCATAGAGTTATAATTTAACACTCCTGATGGAATTATCAAAGAATCATCAGGTTTTAGAAACTCTAGTATTTACTTTAGTGAGAAAAAACTTATCTCAAATCTATTAGTCATTCCCATGCTAGAAATTGACATTATACTTGGTTCAGAATGGCTCTCAATGTATAATTCCATGATCAAAAGTGGAGGCAATAAAATCATTATACTCTTGAATGTAAAACCTACAGTTATATTCCCTAGAAGATATCTGAACCAGTCTTATGTCTAGAAGAACCTCATACATCCTTCTTTATAGGGTTCATTAGTGGAGAAGAAGAAGTAAATGATCGTATATTGATAGTTATTATCCCCAATGTCTAGGAATACATTGATGTATTTCATGATCTGTTACCCAGACCTACCCCAGAAAGAGAGGTAGAGTTCTCTATTGAACTAATACCTGTACCTCATCCAATACAAATTACCCCTTATAGGATGTCAAATGTGGAGCTGGTGGAATTAATGAAAAAATGCCATGATCATTTGGAGAAGGGTTGTTTCTAACCAGGTGTGTCTCTATAGAGAGAACCTGTTCTTTTTATTATGAATAAGGATGGATCAATGAGGTTATGCATTGATTATAGAGAACTGAATGTCATAACACTGAATAAAAAATACCCACTTCCAAGAATTGATGACGTATTTGTCCAACTTCATGGGGCTCAATTATTCTAAATGATTCATCTTTGATCTAGTTATGATCAATTAAAGGTGAAGAAAAGTGATATTCCAAAAACATCATTCTGATCAATATATGGGCATTATGATTTTTTTTTGTTATTCCCTTTGAACTGAAAAATGAACGAGAAATTTTTATGGATTCGATGAATTTAGTCATTATGGTCTACCTTTAAAACATTTTTGTTGTTTTAATTGATTATATTGGGACAGATTATAAAATTCATGAAGGGCATGAGGATAATCTAAGGGTTATTTTGGAAAACTCTATAGGTAGAGATGATATTTGGAATGGTTAGAAAATGTGAAATTTTGTTACAACAAGTTTCTTTCGTGGGGAACATTGTAACCAATGAAATAATAACAATAGACTATGTAATGAAAATGGTTGTAGAGGAGTGGCATCTGCCTACAAAAATAACTGGGATTCGTAGTTTCTATGGATTAACTAGATATTATAGGAGGCTTGTGAAAAACATTTCATGACCTTCTAATCCATTAACCACGTTAACTCAAAAAGTGGTCAATATCCTCGGGAAAAGGTAGTGTGTGGAAAAATTACAATAGCTGAATAAGTTATTAGTTACCACACCCATGTTAACTCTTCCATTATGTGGAGAAGGATTCGTTATTTTTAGTGATGCATCTTTTAATGTTATTGGTTGCGTCCTCTTTCAAAATGATAATGTTATTTCTTATGTATCTCAAGAGTTGAAGACAAATGAGCAAAACTATCCTACGCATGATCTGGAGCTGGTTGCGGTCATTTTTTCTCTCAAGATATGGAGGCACTATCTTTAGAGTGAGAAATGTGTTATATACATAGAGCACCAATGTTATAAGTATAATTTCAGAAAAAAATAATTGAAAACATGATAAATGATATGGTAGGAACATCTTCAAGTCCATGATTGTTCAATTCATTATCATCCATGAATGGGAAACAATGTGGTTTATGCATTCAGAACGAAAGACCATGTTGTAATGTCCATTATGAGGATTCAAATTAAAATTTTTATAAATAACCTAGTATTCCTGGAACATGAATTATATGGTAAGGGAAATCATCAACACTGACCTAAATGATTTATCAACTATCAGTAATAGCGAATATCAAAAAATATCAAAAAGAAGATCCTTTGTTAATAAAGAATTTTTAGGCATAAAGGATGGGAGGTTTCCTGAGTTCTATATTGATCAAGATGGGGTTTTGAAATTTTGTACAAGGCTATATTTTCCATCAATTCATGAAATAAAGAATTAGTTGATTGATGAATCTAATAGTTATACATTCTCAATACATCCTGAAAGTAAAAATATATATATAGATACCATCGTGATCATTATTATTGGGATAATATAAAAAGGGATATTTCTGACCTCACATCAATGAGACTGGAATTTCAGCATGTGATGGAAGAGGGATAACTTCATAAAGGGGTGTTGCAACCACTTCACATACCAGCATGGAAGAAGGAAAATATCACTATGGACTTTGTCACTAGTCTCCTGAGAACATCCAAATGAAACAATGTGATATAGTTTATTTGGGATCATCCCACCATGATTTCCCATTTTATATCTATTTGGTCATATTTCTGTTTTGATTATCTTTTTTAAGACTTACCTGAAGGAAGTGGTAAGAATACGTGGAGTTCTACTTTCTATCATATCTAATCATTATCTATGGTTCACATTTACATTCTAGAGAGTCTTTAACATGACCAGAGTACCAAATTTCATTTCATTATATCCTATCTACTTGAAACTGATGTCCAATCTTAATGTACTATTAATACACTAGAGGAAATGTTGAGAACATGATAGATGGAATTTAATGGTGGATAGGATCACCCTCTATCATTAGCAGAGTTCTCTTACAACAACACTACTCACTCGATCATTCAAATGGAACCCTATGAAACTATATATGGGAAGAAATGTAGTACTAACACTATTTTGTATGAAGCTGGTGAAAGAAAGAATCATGTGCCGGATTATGTGGAAGAGATGACAAAAAAGGTACATGTAATCCTCAGACATATCAAGGCTGCCCTGTGTCAGCAAAAGAGATATCCCGACCACCATCGACGGGATAAAAGTATGATGTAGGTGAAAAATAATTTCTTCAAATTTCACCTTGGAAGAGAGTCACAAGGTTTGAGAATAATGGGATGCACATCCCTAGGTACATTAGACACTATGAAATCCATGATCGTGTAGGAGCAGTTGCATATCGGCTAGCACATCATCCAAATCATGCACATGTTCATGATGTCTTACTCATATCCCTCATGAGGAATTACAGACCTGAACCTTCAAATGTACTAAATCCAGAGGTGGTACAACTAAAACATGACCTATCTTATGAGGAGATCCCAGTAGAGATTTTGATCATAGGGACAGGGTTCTATGCAATAAGATAACCCACCATGTTATGATGTTGTGGAGGAACCATCAATGTAAACAATCCACGTCGGAACCATAGGAGTATATGAAGTTGAAGTACCCACACATTTTCATAATTGAGGTTATGAGTTAAAATCAAGGGGACACAATTTATTAAGGGGGGAATAAGGTAATTACTGGAACATTTGAATAAAAAATCTTTCTGAATATGTGTATTATTATTTTTACACTCAAAACAAATATATCTTTTAATTAATGAATCGAGTATAATTAAAAAAATACCACATGGTTTCAATTGTTTCTTGATCATTGTTGAATATGAATATTGGAAAATAAAATATTAATGTTATGATTATTGTTTGAAAATACTTGTGATCATGGTTAATTAATAAAGAAGGAGGCTTCGATGGTCACATCTAGTAGAATCAGGACGTATAAATCCCATATGTTGGGGCATTGGAAGGAGGATGTGTCAGTAGGCTTTTGTCTTGACCAATACCAAGCTGAGCATCAAAACATGAAGCTTGAACTGAATTTCCTAAAGGAGAAGTTCAATATAATAGAAATCACCACTTGGTTAATGTTTTCTAAACCACCCCGTGATACTCTCACCATTACAAACCTTACACATAGGTCATATGTGGGCTTTATAAAGGGATATATAACTAGGCTTTAGTTACTCTGGGTTATCCCTTGGTATAAATATAATTTTTACTTAATAATTATTGTTTTAGGAATATATTTTAATAAAAATTTATATGTTTAATTATGGAAAATTTGATAAATTTATTTTAGAAGTAAAAACAATTGAACGTTTCAGTTATTTTCCATTCATAGAGAACTGTTATGGTATAATAAACATCAATTTTGTGTTTCAAAAGTGAAAAAAATCCAAGGATGAATAGAAATATGTTTTCTATAAAGTTTCTATTTTATTAATAGTATACTATGAATAGTGTTTCTTTATGAATAGTAAGATGTATTTATTTTTAAATACCGTTTTCTGTGAAATTATTTTCAAAAATCTAACAAAACTGATTGTAATCAGGGTGAAAAATTTTGTAGAATAAGGTCAAAATAAATTTTTTCCCTGAATAGTAGAATTAATTAACTAAATAGTAATTTTACATTTATGAATGGTTATTTTACTAGTGGATTAGTAACATCATCTAAGGATTTATAAATATTTTTTAACCATCATAAGTTGTAATGTGACATAATTATATCATAGAATAAGTAAATAACTATTTTAGAAATTATTAGTTAAGTATTACTATTTTATTTTTTTTAATTTAAAATTATATAAATTTTAATAAAATGGTGTTAAATTTTGGAAACATCATGTAAATAAAATTTTAGGGTGAATGTTTGAGATTTTTCTCAAATAGTAGAATTTTTGGTGAATTGTAAAAATATAGTTTTGGGTTTCTGTGTGTTAATGACATCCTTAATGATTTAATTAAGATATAATAATTCTAGTCGACTATTGTACAATGAAATATGTTATGAAGTTTCCTAAGGGGCCAATACCATGGGAAACACATGGTTTTTCAAATACTACTAATGAGGTGACCATTGGAAATTAAAAAAAATATTCCCTCACTTTGGCTATAAATACCATGTTATTCCTTCATTAAATTCATGAAAAATTATACATCAAAGATGTTATGGTCTTTTTACCTCCCTTGGTGTCCCCCAAGGTGCCCCAATTCCCCCCATGGTCTAAACCATCATGTTTATGATGTTACTCTTCAATGTAAGGGAACCTTTCACCCTCCTCTTTTAGTCGTGACATTATTTATGTTATGTCTACTATTTTATAATTTATTATGTGGGGGTATGTTATTATATATCCTTTTTAAATTAAATTTTATTTCCAATTGATCAGATACCCTTTCCTCCCCCATGAACTGATTTTTCTCAAATTTTATATGATGTGGTTATGCTGCCAAATATTCCTAAATGAAATCACATCTTCTCTTTTCATTCAAATTTAATTTCCATTTGGTATGTCTTTAAAATCCATAACATGATATTATTTAAATTTTATTCTATCTATATACTATATTATGATCTATTTTTGATTGGTTAAGCCTTTTACCACTCTTTTTAATATTTTCTAAAACACTGCTTTTTTGCCGTTATTCTTAAGAATTTGTCTTCACTAAATCTATCTCTCTTTTTCAATAAATTATCTTAATTTAGTAATGGGAATGACTAAAACTATTTAATTTATTTGGGTATTCATGAAGGAAAAAACTGATATATTTTATTCTGTAATTTATATTAATATAACCCCCACTCTTTTTCCATGGATTGTAAATGACATAATAATCTAATTTTTAAGTACTTTTCAAAACATCACACTTTTGATATGAAACCCATTTTATTTATTGTCTTTGGGTTATTTATGAAAAATATATTTATAATATATGTGGATCACATAAATATAAATTAATATTATGTGTGTTATTTAATATCTCTCCAATATATTAGGTAAATAATTCAATATATAAAGATGAGAAGTTTTATTATAAGTTGATGAATAACATTGTTTCTCATTATGACACCCCAGGGATGGACCATTGGGATATGTTCATGAATGTTTAAATTAAATTTTGTGGCCTCATTTGCATGTTATGTTTCAATTTATTATTTCAATTATATTCTTCATTTTCACTCCTTTAAAATATTCCCCATGATCTTGTTGATATCGCTCAAGATCACATGTAATCTAGTCCACCAATTTTCTTTAATAGACCTTCTTCTCACCCATTCCATTTATTCATGTCTGATGGTAATGATATTCAGTAATTATTCTTAGGATGAACCTATAATGAAGACTTACAAGTTTATTATACGAATGTTTTATGTTATCAGGTATATTGTTCGTCATTTCCAAGAAATTATACTTTATAGATCATATGATAGTTAAATGTAATGAAAAGTTATGTAATTAAATGTTGGGATGCTATAGAAGTGATTCATTGGTGGATAATTATTCATGTGTAGTTTAATTTAATGATGTGAGGATGTTCTATATACAATTTATAATCATGTGATATGCACATGAGACGATGTGAAGATTAATGTTTTACTTCCAGGACATGAAATTTTGTGCAATTTAACTACAAGATGCGGAGATAAGATTATGTTTATTTACTTCAAGGAACTATGAAAAACTAGTCTAGTTTAACCTCGTACCAATAAAAAAAGTCTTCATAGATTAACATCATGTTGTTAGGTTGTTAGATGATATGAAATTTAATGTCTACCTTCAATAAATTGATTTATATAGTTTAATTACATATGTTTAGGACATGTTCAATACAATTTGAGATATTGTTTTCAGAACAAGATCAATGTTGTTTACCTTCATGTTGTATGGAAAAGTTCCGTACAGTTTATTTTCATGTGGTCAGGATATACTCTGTACTATTTAATTTCATGTGGTTAGAATATACACTATATAGTTTAATGTCTTGTGGTGTAGATGATAACCCTGAAACTCAATTTTTGACTCATTTGGGACTCCATAATTGTAATTGGAATGGGGTTTTACATGGTTGTGTGGTTTCTTCAGAATAAAACACTTCATATCTCTATGTCATTAATTTATTCATGCATGGAATATTCCATTTCCTGGCTACAAAAATGAAGGATTTTCTCCCTAGGTTTCTTATTGACTGTGGTGAAGTGTTGCTGATGGTTGATTAGGGAAATATACACAGTTAACCATGGTATTAAGAGAAATATTATATTTTATTGTTCAGAAACTTTTGTATCACCAATATATTCAATTTTTTCTAGTATTTCGTAGAATCTATCTATGTGAATGTTTCCGAGAAAGAGGGGGATTTACATTTCCATGGGAAATATCAACATGGGGAGATTGAATATGGTGTATTTCAAGAGTATAGTCACTGTGATAAATCTATAAATTACCTTTAGGGGGACACAATGGTAATTATTTCCTTATTTTATGGTTTAAGAGTCAACGCGCCATTTATTTGTTGAGAATGTTTCACGAACCTCATCAAGGAACTATGAAATGAAGCATGTCAGGGTTATGAGCATCACTCTGCATCCGGGCTAGAATATACCGTTGTTCCTTTTGGGGTAGTGTTGGGGTATAATACCTCTCATTTATGGATTCGATAAGATTCAAAAAACATTCTAGGGTTGAATGAATATCATCCAACTAGAAAGAATCTAAGGGGTTATGTCAACAGGGATCAGTAAAAACTATTTTTTCATGTCCCAAGCATGTGCTTCTCAGACATTATGAGCCTCAGTTGAAATATGAATATATGATTTGTCCATATATGATTTCCCTGTTAGAATATATAAAATATCCTCCATAATTATAGAAGTGAAATGAGCATCCACATATATTTTAATTCGATATTTTTAGTAGCATGGTTAACAAGAATATGATCATGTCTAGAGGCACGTTCCATTATTAATCACTGACCATCATCTGTATCTATGATATGAGATCAATAAGGGGCCTTCGGAGTAAGTCAGAGGTATTTGTTCTATTGGGATATTATTTTTTCAGGAGTAATGTTCCTCTCTCAGTTGGTGAACCCCATCCATAATTTAGATATGATCACAATCCCTATCCATTGGTTTTTTCTACTACACATTTACTAAATGAATGTGTGCCTCTCCTGAGGCATTTTATTCTCTAACATTTTTGAGCCCCCTTCGGGACATGGATATGACCATTGTTATAATACCACAACATTTTCATTAATATGTCTGCAATCCTTCCTGATAAGACAATGGATATGTTTTTTCACTGATGTATAAACTTAAAACGCTGATCAGAGTATTGTGGGGCTCGAGATATCATTATTGAAATATATGTATTTCCTAATATCATCTTCATAATATTCTAGAACGTTTCTTCTTTTATCATCACAAATTACTAGCACTTCAACAAGGTCTGTATTCTAATATAAGACTGTATTCTCTCGCCTTTGTGGATATATTGGTTGATGCCATAGATTTATGAGAGGGAACACAACAACTTTATTCCCTTTCTGCCATTGCAATATGCTGATAGACATTCTGGATAGGGGCATATATATAAACCATCACCATGATTGTCTCCTTAATTTGATAGAGTAAATTATTTAAACTAAAAGGGGTTTGAGGTAGCTCCCTTAGGACCACTTTTTTTTTCATTTGACAAGGTTTCCTCTATACCGATTTGCTAGTGTTTTGGGAGATGACATGTGGGAGAAATTCCTCCGTAGGAAAATATGTTTTATATGAGATTTTGTGATATATGTTGGGATCATTATAGTACAATATCAATGGTGTTTCATGCAAAACAATGTCTGTGGGATGCTGATTATGTGTCCCATAGATTAAAATTAATGATATTTTATATACATATGACTAGGATGTGTTCCAAATAGCTAATATAATGAGGTAAGGATGTGAATATATGATTTTGGGACATGATATTGGATCCATCGGTCCATAAATATCTAATTATGGTGAGAAACGATCCATACATATTTTATAATATATTTTAAGTTTTATTTCATGTAGCAAGGACATTTGATATGAAATTTAATTTCATGAAATAATGTAATGAATATATTTTAATGGGATATGAAAAGTATCCATGAATCCTTACTTATCTCACTAGAATGATAATGAATTTTTACAATGTTTTAGAAACGAATGGTTTATATTGTCGTGTGGCATGGACATCAGCAATAAAATTAGACATCTTGTAGTGAGGATGTTAATATTAGTGGATGGGAAAGGATATAGGATCCATGAAACCCTACATATCTAATTAGTATAAGAATCAGTCCCTAAATAGATCAAGAGTACCTTGAAATTTAATGTCATGGGATAAGGAAATATCCTATACAGTTTATCATCCTGAGGTTTGATACTGAATATAGGATGGTGGGAAAATATATAGGATAATTTCATCTCTATATATCTCTGTATGATGAGAATAATCTGTATATATTACAAGAAACCCACACAATTAAATGATGTGTGGTGAGGACATTTGTTGTATATTTTCTCATCTTGTGGAAAGGACATGGTCTATATAGTATAAAATCGGGTGATAAGGATTACATCCAAATAGTTTAATGAAATTTGTTAAGGATTTGTTCTGTGTAGTTTAACAACTATTGGTGAGGATACCATCTAAGCAGTTTAATGTCATGTGGTAAGAACATCAGCCATGTATATTAATATACTTCGATAAGGACATCATCCATGCAGTTTAATGACTTTCAGTAACTATGATATCCTTTAGGATTAAGATCATATTATAAGGATGATGGCCATGTATTTTAATGTCTTTCATTAAGGGCGATGACAATAAAGTATAAAATCTTTTTATAAGGGAGTGTTTAATAACCTATTAGGATAGTGTCTTTTCCGATGTAGTTTGGATAAATCTAAATCATATTTCCTGATTTTTTGTATCCTTGAACTCTATCAAGAATATATTTAACTAGATCTCCATAAAAATACTTGAATACAACCCATATGTTTATTCTGTACTCGAGATATTGATGGTTGGGGGAATAGTTTCCATGTCTTGTCAACTACACCTCATTCACATCCATTATTATTGGGTGTTCTGTCAAACCACTATCCCTGTAATAGGAACGTTAAATGTGGAAGTGTTTTGTGTGGAATGTATAAGATTTTTTCAATTATATATTCAAATATGATCAATTATCCGCTATAGGTATGTGGATCATGCTCTTGTTCACAACTTGTGAGTCATATTCTAAAGACATATACGACTAGAGTTGGGATTCAGTTGTTGGTGGTTCTAATATACCCATTACCATCTTTAAATGATTCTAGTGCTTATTAGAATGTCAACATTCCATTGTTTTCATGAGATTTTAATGGAAGGGATAATTATTTTCATGGATTACCAGCTTAGCCTCACTCAATATTCTAAATTTTGGGAGATATATCAAACCATTTTTCATGGAATATTTGAAATACCATGGAACATTTTTTTATTGTATGGAATATACATATCTATGTCTAATTTTAGGATATGGCTGATAATGCTACTTCACACGCATGTTATCTATATATCCATTAGTGTGGCCTTATAGTTTTGTTTTGATCCCCAGTTATAAACTCCATATCATTATTGGATTGAGTAAAGGTTGTAATGAATTGGGGTTCAAGGATGATGAAAATTATTCACACTTATTAAGACATCCTAACTATCCTATAGATTTGTTGACAACATCTATGGGAATATAGTTTAAAGAAAATCCTAGACGAGGAGGTTGAATATATTGAAATTCACTTATCCATGTTTGATGGGTTGAGGAGGAACAATGTCTGGATTTCACATGATAAAGTGATGAATAATAAGAAATTTCCAACAACACAATAGGTTGGAGAACATCACTATAAGGACATAATCAAAAGGAAGAAACCGGTTCAACATTACGAGGTTTGGATCTTTGGAATATTATCATAGTTATTTCCTTTTGATGCTTATTTTCTTATTGGATTTTTGTGATCCATTTTTTAGTATAAATTCTCTTATCATATTAATGGGGATTGATGGAAGATTCCATGATAACACTATCTACTCTATCATAGGGATGGAAATTGGATGATGAAGGTATTTCTGATGTCGACCCTGGAGACATAATCTACAACTAAAACTACACATACGATTCTTTTTAATGACCATTTTCAATAATAACACAACCATAATGTACTTATGATGATTCCTAAAAGATACTATTGTGATTTATTTTTAGGTTCCTATGAAAAAAGGTAGTCCAACCTTATGTGACTCTGATGACTATATGAGGGTATGACCGAACTCTTCTAGAGTTCAGTCACTAAAATCTAACTATATTCTTCAGATCCAATTGATTTCATATATATGGGAATATAAGAAGGTATGTGCTCATCCTTGATAGAGTATGTAATTTTGTGGGTCAATACCCGATATTCAATATGGTGGCTTAGTGCCCACTGTATTGTTTGTGGAACAAGTTCCCATTATACAATTTTTAGGTTTCATTCATGTTGTACTGTTTGAGTATTCTGTTCCTCTAGCACCATTTTAGGGGAAGGATCCATTCATAACATTTGAGGGTATAGTGCCCATGATCCCATTTTAGGAATCATTTTCCATATTGAAGATGAACCCAATGTAAAATATCAAATAAAGTATCCCCATCCCTTTGGAATGGGGTGATCGGTGGGATTCCAAACTCCCAAGGGATATTGTGATACATTCAAAAGCTCATGGATAATGATGATTTTTGAATGATTCTAGGAAAATCCTAGGAAACACTATTAGGACATTTAAATATTGCAGATATAATGGATACATGCCTTGTGTAGGGTTGTATTTTTTGGATATCCCTTATAGGCTCTCCAATTGGGTGACCCAACATGGATTGTTGGTGTATGAAAAATATAATTTGCAGATCCTTGTAGAATCATGGTCCCAGGATGTTAATGATGACCATAATTTATAGTATCCCTATTCGGCCTCTATCTGGTTATTTATCTAACATGATTATGGGTATTATCCACCTCCATGATATAGGGAAGGTAGGCATTGTTACCCTATATGGATATGCTCCCAATGTAGTCGAATGTGGTTGTAGGGTCCACTTCCTCCCCTGTGGTCTACCATGGGAAGGGATACCTGTGATAATTTATCCTTTGAATGATTTAGTGGGCCAATTCTTGAGTAGGCATGTAGAACATTATGCACTTCCATTGGACAAATACATTCACTAGCTACCATAAGTGGTGTTGTATTGGAGACAACGTATGTAGAGGCCTTAGGGCTAAAGAAGCTTATTTGGTGATCTCAGAACTATTGGACCATTCTATAAAGTCTTAGTTTTGTACGGAACCTAAGAACTCCATGTTATGAAAAAATACCTCTTATTAATTTAGTATAATATATAAGAATTTATTTTATCTCAACAACATTCATATTTTAATAGAAAATGTGGTTGTGCCTTGTTTTTATGAAATATTCGACATAATTAAATGAAATTTTTCATGCTCACCATTTTTTTGCACGATGTGGGTAGAACAAACTAGATTGACTAGAACCCCTCATTATTTACTTTTTAACAATTGAAGATATTTTCATAGTTAATAAATTTTTGGACTGGTTCACAATTTTGTTTATTCCGTAATGATATAAATTCTATTAGGAACCAAGCATTGATTGGTGGGGGGGGGGTCAAAGCCATGATAAATAACATGAATCACGTTTTAACATATATTAAGACTTCCCGAAAAATATAAATGGTTCATCATTTATAAATTATTATAGAACTTCTTTCCAAAGGTAGGTGGACCATAAATTTTTCAGACCAAATGACGCTTAAGAACTCAAATTGGTCAAGATGGTCTATGGTCAGACACATCAAAAACATCATGAGGTAATTTTTTCCTACATTAGGAATTTCTCATAGATTTGTGATATGATAATGAAATCCTTTAGAGACTCTAGTATCATTCCAATAACCCCTATTTCAATATATTTATTGGGATTATGTATTTACTGGAACAACTCTGTGTATATCATATGATCCATATCAAAATATTATTTATTTATGATTTATTAGGTTATTTCCATGTTATTGAAATAGATATTTTATTATCATCTAGGGATGTTATTGGTGTTTTTGAGATGTAATGAACCTCTATGAGGCTTCTAATGAATCTTGTGAACAATTGGAATCCAACCCCACATTATTTTATTGACATAGTTTATTGTTGTTTGAATGAAACCATCCATCCAGTTTAACATCATGTTGTGAGGACATAAATATCAGGCTTAGAACATGGAAAGGCTTCATAAACATCATGTTTGAGACATGAATTCGTGTCAACATCATTCTTATAATTTTTCTGTGTCATGATAGATATAATAATATAGTCCATATTTGATGCTTATGTATACAAGACTTCCATGAATAATATCACATGAAATATGGACCATTAAATGAGGTTGAGATGTAAACTATCATACCTCCTACTGATGGGCCCACACCGGGGATTTCCATCACCCATCACTATAATCATGGCTAGCCTCTATGACTATGTGAGTCAGGATCATTATGTTAAACAAGAGTTATCAGATGATTTTACATATTGCACTAGATTTCATCTGAGTAGGTCTTACACATCAATGATACTATGTACGAGGAATAATTACATATATCATTTAGGATATTGTTTGGAGCATGGGACTTTTTATGATTTCCTACATATCCTATTTTACAATTGGAATCAGATTCACCATAGTTCATTTCATTCTAGATCCACTAATGGGATTGAGGTAGTCGAGGGAATGGTTGGGAATTATACATAAACCGACGACCCAGTAATATCCCAATTCTCATCTTTTGATGGATCATGGTGGATGGTATACTCATTGGAGAATTTATTCCCTTAAATGTGAATTAAGTGGGACATGAAAGGACTTTAACTGAACTAGTTTCCTCTTGTAGATCTAGAGATATGAATTCTTCCTTTGTATGCATCTTGATAGGAGATCATTTTATCCATGTTTAGATGGATTCTTAGTATGTTTATGATTGAGGTGGAATGATCATCCATGTGAATTATTTGGTTCCATTGGATGAAATTGTTGGGATAATAGGGGAATTAACCTGATGCAAATGCCTATTTGATCTTGGGCCTTATTCATGATTCATATATATCCTTTTTGAATAGGATTCATTGTTCCCATAGTTTAGTTACCCATTATCCAACTGATGGTATATATTGGGTGATCACATGGAGAGACATTAATGTCATCCATGATGTAATTTGAATGTTTTGGGCTTAAAACAGAATGGATTCCCTATTGATCAAGGAAAAAAATGAGGATGAACTTTTGCACACATATTATTTATCTTTTGAAAAATTAAATAGAGTTTATAATGAATATGATTGGTCCACTGGATATTATTGGCATGAAATGAATGTACATATATATATCATCATACAAATTAGGTCGTATGATTTTTTACCTCTAACCCATTATGCACCCTTCCCATATAAAGAGGGAATGTAGTAGAAGATTCTTAGTCGGGGTCAACTTAACATGGGTCTAGGTGTACTTATTGGATGAATTGGACATGTATTTGGGGATTTTCATTACATATCATGGAATCATTCTAGTCATTTTTTGATTCTATAGTAGACATTTTTAGGTTGTCATCTTGAGATTCAGAACACGTCCAAGGGTGTATGCCTAACATTTCTAAATTGATTCACATAACCAAATTTGTTATGTCTATGATATTCTTCATGATCAAGGTGGAATCAACCAAGATATTTTTTATAGTCAACTGAATTTTCATGTATTCCTTCGTATGAGTGAAGTGGAAATGACCAAGATATATTTCATAATAAAATTGTACATGTATGGTGTCTTACGCTTGTCTAGAGTTCATTTCATAACGCACCGACTTGTCATCATACCAACTTATGACAATACTATATTTTCAATGGGAAAACTCATGATCATGAAGACAAGTTAGTAAAATACTTAGAGAAATATATTAGTTTTCAATATCCTATATGTTCATAAATTTGATATATCATTGATATGTCACTAAAAAAACTTGGATTCGCCTTATTCTCTTGCATGAAAATTATGACATGTCAATACCTATTGTGAGATCATGCTACATTTTCTAGGAATTTTCTTTTGATCAATGTTTCATGTTCTATATTGTCCAATGAAATGGTGAAATTATTAAGGAATAATGTGATAACAGAAACAAATCTTAATACTGTAGAGTAGTCCCACACTCTGTTCTACAGTCTTGTTCGCATCTACATTTTCAAAAGAATAGCAAAATTGATCATGAATTTTATCCATTTTGGAAACAAAACTGTGGAATGAGATTTTATGCCTATGAGGTTTAATCCATTTCCACGTCTACTAATGTTTTCATGGAAATGTTAGAGATTTTACATCAGTTTCATGTACATGAACATGTATAGGGGTACACATGTGACAATTCCTTGTTCAAGTGAGTTCCATGACCCTAAAGGGATGATGTGGTGTATAATGTGACCATGTGAGGTTATGTTTGTTTGATATATATAGATGGGTGAGGGTGAATATTGTATGCAGATGGTGGATGACATATGGGTACAGTTATCTCTTCATTTTCCTTCCATGAATGGGGGGAATATGTTGATTTCTCGTGTCATAGTGGAAACTATAGAGACCATGTTCCTTTCGTGAAAGGATCTAAATTATTTCGTCATATATTTTTAGAGCTAGTAACTGAGATTGTATTTGATTCTACGACATAGTTTACTTGGAAATAGTTTTATAAAAAAAATTAATTATATTTTTTTCACATAAATTGAATATTATTGGAAATTATATAACTCATATAGGAATCTCAAATAATAAACATGGGACCAAAGTTGAGTCCAAACAAGAATATTTCCATAAGAAAAACCTAAAATTGGTCATTGTAGGGCATTCATATATCTTTCTCATTGTTGGTATGTTATGTGGAATCATTAACAATTAATATTATGTAATTAATTCATTTAACATAATAGATTTCCTAAAAATACATCATAATGGAAATTTGAACAATGTTAGACTCATAATCATAGGACCATCACGATAGTCCTCCTAATATCCTTCAATTGGAGAATCACATCCATTGACGAGGAAACTCTGCAAGAGGGAGTAATGGGTAAAAATTAATTCAATTACATGCCTAAATTATTGGAGAGTTCATTATTGCATTAGTAAAATGATCGAAAATCTAGTTATGACTGATCAATTTTTTGGATTACACCCATTTTCATCAAATTGATTGAGAAGATCAATTATTGGTGTTGATATGTGCTAATTGTGTCCTTTTAATGTACATATATACTGGTATATTGGATTATCAATTTTTTATGACACTAAATATTACCAATCACAATTTTATCCTTGAATGATGGGAAAAAATTATTAATTTTTTTTCTGTTCCTTTCCACTTCAATTTTTGGGTGTCCTTCACTAGTTCGACCCCATCATCCTAGTTAGACATTTTCGGACAGTACCAAGCCCATTCAACAAAAAGTAATTAATAAAAAACAATGTGAGTGAGATGGATTGATTAATAAAGGATAGATATTGGATGTTTTTTAGATGTGTATGATCATTTTTATGACCATATATCCAACATTATATATTGTAAGGATCAACGGTGTGCAGGACGTGCGAGGAACTTCTAAGGGCAGACCAAACTAATTTTTTGCAAACTGGGTGGCAGAAATCCTTATATTCAGACTGAATGTGCTGATTTCAGATGGTGAGGAGGATATACCTATGGATGAATGGCTACAGTCTTATCATTGAGAATATATCTAGTTTTTTTTTGGAAAATTCAGAATTACACCCCTTATGATATCGAAAAACACACAACATGTTGGTACCTATATGCAATGGCCAATGATTTATTTTATTATATGTATCACATGACATGTTGGACCCCACACACCATGTGAACTAATGATGGAAGAATTGGTGTGTACATAGGTAGTAAATGGGAATTATCACTTCCAGAAATGACATGTACTAATTTAAATGAACAAAAGGCAAGTTACATGCACACATGATGGTTACACAAACACAAACAAGCATATTTGTGGGTCTCCAAGATTCATTTGAACAACATGTAGATCCCCAACCCATAGTGTATCATTAAATGGATGGGGATTCATGTAACTATAGAAATAAAACATGGTGATGGACTGGGACCACATGCCTTGTGGGTCCCACCACATGATCCCTATCTCTTGGATCATTATTTTGAAACATTGATCTCTAATATATCCATATATTAGACTTGTATTTTAGACTACTAGTAGCCTATCTTTAGTGATTTACCATATAAAACATGATTTTTCACTAATTTTGGGACTTCGAGATGTGGTATGACATATTACAAGCATAGATCTTATTTAGGTAATGCTCGAGGACAGTGGTGATCGTGAAGAATCACCACTGACATTCTGAGAGGAACCCTCCATCCTGGTTGGTCGTGGGCCCTCGATTAGCAGAGTGGAACCCCGTATTTGGGCAGTGTATGGTTCCTCAATAAACATGCATACAAATACTATCATGTTGGGATAGGAATGGGTTCTATATAGACATCTAAACTAGGACCTAGCATCGGGGCTAGGCATTGGCCCATTCTGGAGCCCATCATGGAATCATTCCAAGACATTAAACATAAATGGGTAAGGTCATAGCAATCAAACATGTTTAGTTTGTCTTGTGAGAAAAATCAAAGAATCGAGGGGCCACAAGAAGGCCATTTCCATCACTTTTTAAGTCCAATTCAACATTCAACCGAAATAGTAGAAACATAATTAATGTTAACATTAGAATATAAAAATATGTAAATGAAATTTTAATAAATAACCCCAATGAATAAACATAATCAAAAACCATCTAGCGTAATTTTAATTGTATCAAACGAGAACATCCAAATTCAAACTGATCATAAACCATCTGGGTAAATATTTTTTATGGTATCATTTCATCTTATTCCCAGTAGGGGATTAGTATAATAATGATTATTATCATTGGTGAATATAAATTCCATAATAATTAAATTGAAAACATTTTATTTGGAAAATATAAAATTCCCATATTTTTTTAAAACTAGAATATCATAATTTATTGTGAACGTAATTTTTATTGAAAATTTTTATTGAAAAATAAATCATTTAGTGGTTTTTATGGTGGAATATTTTGTACATTAAATGTTAAATAATATAATGTTTCCATTTAATTTTATTTTTATATCTATATAAGATTGTTTGGGAAATCAACTTGCTGATTCATTTATAAAAAATTGAACAGTTATGCAATTGTAAAAATTCCTTAACAAAGAATATTAGGAATGTTAAAATAGATATTAATTTTTTTATGAAAACATTACCACATATGAAAATGGGATTTTGGATGAAATTAAAAATAATGAATATTTGTTAAAGAAGATTATATTGGTCATCTTAGTCCAATACATGATGTAAATTAATGGAGGTCATATATTTTCATGAAATAAATAGAGTTGAAGGAAATTCATGGCTTTATGGAGTGATTTATCATCATACATCGTCATTGAAATCATAATAATAATAAATCCTGAAATAAATTATATTGTATCATAAAATCCATTCCACATTGGTTACACATCATCATCATCGCCATTACAGAATAAAAAAATGATATATATATTTTTTAAAAAATTTAGGATTTAGTTATGTTACATTTTTGATTGGATTCTTGTACAACTCATACAATAAGATAGGTTAATAACAAGATGTTTAACCAAATGAAAACAAATTAAGACAAAAAATTTGTACCACTTTGGTAGTCTTTTTAATCATAATCCTTGTTTATTAATAACATCAAATGAAACAATAAATATCATTAAAATAATTATATAATTGACATGATTTGTCAATGCGTTGGTATATAAATCCGAAAATGAGTTGAGGGGTGAATATGACCTATGTCCACAAAAAATGAATGAAAGCCTATAAATCCTTACCCACATGTACAATTTCCATTATACTCGATCATACCTCAAATTTAAAAATTCTTTATTTAAAATAAATATATTATAGAACAATAATCAATATTTTAGATAATTAATGACTACATTTACTCTTTTAAGACCTATTTTTAACATGTATTTATTAAAACCAATATTTCAGGTGATAATTAAATCATATTTCAAGTGTGTATTAATTTTGAAATTTCAGACCATATAATTTGATCATATTTAAATCATATAAATAATTTTTTCCCATACATAAATATCATATATATTAACTTTATATATAATTATATGATTTTATAATGATAGATATATCTAATGGATTACATGGTTCATAGAGATGGTAGGATGTATGTACACATGAAAAATGTTTTCATTTTATCAACAGATTGAATGAAATGAGGTAAATAACAATTAATTTTTAAGGATTAATTGTGAATACTAATATATATTTATATAATATCCTTTTAATATATTCATATTACCTCCCATGTATAGAGTATGTCAGAAGTGATTCACATCACATCATAAAGCAGTAGTCCATTGTACAGACAATCGATATTTTTATTTCCCATTTAATAGAAGACGAGATAGATATATGTCATTAAATTAACAAAATAATATATAATTATATAGTAAATAATTGTTTTGAAATATTATCATAGATGAAAAATATTAGAGGGATACAGTATATTAATTAAAATGAAATAACATAGTTAAAATCATTACCACTTCTTTGGGAAACCACATTAGTTTAAAAACCCAACTTCGATTGTATTTATGATATAACTATGTCCTCTTTGATGTTCTGAAGAATGTAGGGAAGTTAGTTGTAACCGTATTAGCTGATAAAATTTTATTTTTTTGTGTGAAATACTTGGTAGAGTGGTGGATGTTTTATAAGGGAGGGGACATACTCAGTGGTTTTGAAATGAATCCATTCCACCCGTGTTTTTAACATCCCCAAAAAATCCTAATTGGGATAGTCTATAAGAAAATATGATATAATGTATAAATATAGCTAGAAAATGTGTGTTAGACACATATTAAGTATTTAAATACCAAATAATTATTGTTTACCCACAGGAAATTAGTTTTTACCTAAACTAAATTAATAATTTTTTATGTTTTCACTGTTAATGATCAAAAATAAAAAAATATTATATTATTAAATAAATTGATCAATCTTCTTTAGAATACTATATCCCTTTTAACCATTTATACCAAATTAATTTTCAGAATTTACATTCACATAATAAAAATACAATTTTTTAAAAAGTATGTTTTTTAATAAAAAATTAAAAAAAATTAAAAAAAATATGTTAATAAATATATAAAATTTTTATTACAAATAAATAAATAAAATTAATAGAATTATATTTTAAATAATATAAGCTTAATAAAAATTAAATTATAGATTAATTTTTATGTAATTTAAATGAAATTTTATTTTTCAATAATAATTATTATTTTTTATTTTTAATTATAAAATTATTTTATTTAGAAAGGTATAAAAATTTCTCCCAAATATAATTAGTCAGGAATAAATAGAAATATTTTTTATTTTTTAAGTTATTCTTTAAAAAAGGGAAATTTTAAATTTAAATTTTGTGCATAAAGTGACACTAAACTGCCTTTTAGGAAAATTAATTTTTCCAAAAGTAGTTCTTATTTCATTCAAATTTATCATATATTTTTTAAAATCAATATGTAACTTTATAATTTTTTTATTCATGAATAAAAAAATTATATTCATATTTTAATTATTCATATTCATAACCTCCACTATATTGTATGGTCTGTTATGGTACATTATATTATAATTCATTTAGACAAGGAATTCCTTATTCTACCACCCATCGAAGACATCAATTTTAAATAATATAAAATATTTCTACAAGTCTGGATGTATTTTATTCTCTTATAATATTGATGATCTTTTCATATACTCTATCGATTATTATATTACTTTTTATAAATGTCATGTCGTAACAAATAATTGTTAAATCAAGAGGTAATAGTCAAGTCTCGAAAATTTGATTCATACTAATTTTTGAAAATTTATTCTTCCTAAAATATGGTATAATTTGAAATGTGTTGAATTTTGAAAAGCCATGGTTAATTTTTTAAATAAATATTTTTTTATGAATTTATTATAAATATTATCATGGTATATATATGATATCGTAGATATTTTTTTGATAAAACATTTTATTAAACTCCAAGTCATGTAAAATATTTAATTTCCTCATAAGGTAGAGGATAAATAATAGAACAAAATTCAATATTGATTTACCATATATAGAAAGGATATCATGACAAATAAGAAACATTCAATTGAAAATCACAATAATAAGATTTTATGATTCTAGGGATTTAAAATCCATGTTATAGGAAAACAAAAACAACTCTAAATCATTATTGTACCTCTCCTATAATAATCATTTATGGGAGGATGAAAACTGATCCATACACATTATTTATTGGTATGGATTGCTAAAAATCTATATAACTGTTCAAAATAGTTCTAATGATTTATTAATAGATAATTGATGAATGTATAAAAACATAACTATGTTTATATTCTAATATTATTTTTAGATTAACATTGTGAATGAAACATTTAATATCTTGTTTTATAGGAATGAATTTGAAGGATGTTTTTAGGATATAAATATATATATTTATTTTTCATATAGTATATAAAACATTTAATAATTATTTATAAAAAAATTTTAATTGTTATGTTGGAATTAAAACATGATAATTCTATTTTCTGTCACAATCATATATAGGAATAATTCTCCACTCTGATTGTAATGACCCCGATTTTCCATGTAATTTTTTTAATTATGTGGAATTATTATGAGTCTTAGAATATTTACGGCGCTTGATTCTTGAGGCCCAGTGTGACCAGAATGAGTTTCTGAACATTTTTTAGGTATGTTCTAGAATATCGTGGGCGACATTTTTCTACATTTCAACCGGTTATTGGATTACAAATATAAGGTCATTGTTGAATCTGTAACACTGATATCCTATTAAGGGAGGCTTCACATCGACCGTAGTAAATCTGTAGAAAATGTTTGATTTTGGGACCTTTTAAAGGATTAATAAAATAACTTTTTTATTTTATACTTTCATTCCCCCCAACTGACAAGCCGTAATGTGGGACCAACGATATTTCAATCCATTAAATGGATTTACACTTCAAATCCAAAGTAACAACATTGATTGAAATTATATAGGCTTTTATTAAATGAAACCCCCATAAATTCCATGATAATTACTTACCCACACCCTCTTTTATTTATATGTAGCTTGGGGGGGAGGTATTAGCACGACTTCACCACGATATGATGCTCAGTTAAAGTGGTAGGATTCCCAACACAATGAGGATGAAGCCAATTCTAAAGAGCATTGATGAGCGACACTAAACCCCAAATTGATGGATGAATATTGAGAAGCATCTTTGGTGGCTTGTTTTGGGGATAGAGAAAGCCGACTCTTCCTCAATCTCATGCATTCTACAATTATCTCAGGTAGGGTTTTAATCTTGATTTTTCTTCAAAGATTTGATGAAAAATTCTAGCTACCCTATTCCTATCAAGCAAACACGGATGATGCCAGCCAAATGAACAAGGCTCGGACCCTCCTCTATTGTGTGAATTTGTTTAGGTTCATATCAAGAATTAAATTTTTGTTGGAAATGACCTGGGACAATAGATGATAGAGGTGGCCCGCAATGGCCGACCGCAAGGGAGGTAGCGCGCCACAGGTGAAGGCCGCGACAGTCAGCAGAGCGCTCGGTACTGGCCAACGGTAGTGGTGATGTGGTGTGCCTCTAGTGGAGATGGGTCCTATCATCTCAGCCATGGTGGGGTCAAACAGGGTGTCCGAAATTGGTGCACCATTGGTGGTGGTAGTGGTGCACCACTGGAGGGGCCGCATCTCCGATGCCTCAGGGACAGGACCCGAAGTGGGTCCCACAGGTTACATGGCAGTGGAAAACAACACTGCCTCTCTTCCCTCAGAATAAGGGACCCCCCCCCCCCCACATGCCATCTCGGGAGGGCCACGCTCCAGTGGGTCGCGGCCCAATGCGGGCCGGGCCACGTGAGCCATATGGGTCAGACGCGAACCGGGTCGGACCAGAACCATTCCCAAACAACCATTGGTGGGCTTATAGGGCCATAAGTTGAAATCTGAGAGTCCGTTGGATGAACCATCTATGGATCTGAGACCCTTGGAGCAAGAAGTTCATTTTGATGAACTCTAGTTGAGTTTTGGAAACATTATGAGTATTGATGAGTTTGATCGAACAGGAATTTTACCTGGCCTGTTGAACTAAAACGCTTATAACACATAGATTGGGCGTCTGATTGACGCACCGTCTGTCATGTTATAACCCTTATGACATGGCAGACAATTTTATTTCTTCATCGTGGAGCTTTTTGGTAGATGAGGTATGACCGATTTCTTGAGGATCAGTGCTCCCAGAATCAAGCATGCTATGAGCTAGAATCCAGTGGCTTGTAGTGAGGCGTAGGTTGGAGACTGATCATAAAGAGGATAGTACCGAGCGATATTGTATGGGTTATCAAAAATCCTGTGTGGGTCAGATCATGTGTGGGTTAGCGCTCAGTGATCCCGTGTGGGTTAGCACTTACCGATCCCATGGGGGTCAGATCATGTGATAGTCATTGTGCGGGTTAGTACCTATTGACTCATGGTGGGTCATATACTTTAAAATCATTGTGAGGATTAGTACCTATTGATCCTGTGTGGGTTAGATTCTATTCAATCAGCAGTAGTGCCTCTCGATAGAATATCATGATCATTCTTCTCGACTAATCTCTTGTACTTATGTGCCTTACTTATATAACTACTGCGAGCTGATTTTCTTACCATCGTGGAGATAACTGTGTGGTACTTTTACCTTCATGGTGATAGCTATTTGGACTTTTACATTCATGGGGATATCTTCATTATGTTTCACGTATGGTACTTTTACCTTCATGGTGTTATCTTCATGGTGTTACCTATGTGGTACATTTACCTTTGTGGCGTTACATTCTTGGTCATACCTTTTTGATATTCTTCCCACATGTATGAGATGAGTATATCATGATTACTTGGGTATATGGGCGGGCATATATCTATGTAGAACTGATGACTTCTTCGTGATTTGGGTTAGAGGTCTTGAATTGTGGTTTTTTTATATATCTCTGGGAGACATATGGGGGTCTCTAGGTCCCAACAGAGTAACATTATTCTCACCCCTGCATGGGCTCCACGTTTACCTTGTTGTAACTTCTGTAGATGTTGTACATCGTTGATTGAGGATGAGGGTGCCAGGATGGGTCATTTCTCAGAGGCGGACCATTTGGCGTGGCGTGATGTTGGGACAACTGTTCGGGAGTTGTACCTACCATTCATGTATGATCTTTGGTGAACAATTCAGGAGATATTTTTTCATGAACCATCCTCTGGGGTCCATTATATGACTACCCCATGCCTACCATCCATAGGCTAGTGGATGGAGACTTTCTCTGGAATAGTGTATCCCTTAACGGGAAGGCATTTCCATTAAACCTATACAAACAAAGAAATCCTAGAGCACAACAAAATGCAATCACAATGTAACCTGCTGTAGTAAAAAGTTTTCTGAAAATAAAGTTGCCAGAAAACAAGACCAACTGGGATGTACACGTACAAATAAAAATAGAAAATAGCTTCTGGATCGTCCAATGAGGATCCTACCTGATGGGTAGGTACATCTCATGATCAGTAGTCCCGGATCATGTCACATCAAATGGTCCATCTATTAGAACTATCCAGACCTAGCTACCATAGCCTCGATCAATGATAATAGTTGTTTGCACTATACACAACAGTATATGGGAGAAGCCCGTGAAGGGCTCAATATAGAAATACTCAGTAGGGACCCCAGTACTGTTGAAGGTCTCCCTGCATTCCCCAATTGAAAGACCGCCATGAAAAACCTCAAACTCAATGAAAATAGTAGTAATCAACACAACTTAGGTATATTCCCATAAATATACCTATGTTATCATGATTTACATTCTTGATAAATGTGGGAAGAATATCACAAAGGTAACAACACAATGGTAAAATTACCACACTAGTAACATCATAGAGATAACACCACAAAGGTAAAAGTACCACACAACTAACAGCATGAAGGTAAAAGAACCACTGAGGTATCCCCACAATGTTATAACCACAAATGAAAAAGTACCACACAGGTAACACCATGAGGGTAAAATACTCAGTTCACGCCAGGTATATATGTATGTTATAAGAATATAGATGATTAGTAGAGAGGCTAAATCCTCTAATTCCATCAATAGGCACTATCACTGACCATAGGGATCCTGACCCACATAATATCTATAGTTACTAACCCTCACAATGATCCAAATAGGATCCCACCCTCCCGAAATCGATAGGTAAAAACCCTCACAATGACCCACACAGGATCTGACCCACATAGGATAGGTATGCGAAGATCGACACAGGATTGTTGAGCGCTGACCCACACAGGATCTGACCCACATAGGATCAGTATGTGCTGAGACACATAAGATCATTAAGCCCTCACCCACACATGATCTAACCAACACAGGATATGTGTTGATCCTCATAGAATCGCTCAGTATTAACCTCTGTATGATCTGTCTCCATCCTCTACCTGAATGTCAGCCACTTGAATCCTACATATATCTTTCTTAACTCTGTGAGAACATTTCACCAAGCCATAGGTCTTATTTAATCTACGAAAAAGTCCCACGATGATGTAACATGGTGATATACCATGTCATAAGGGATCCATTGAAACTGACGGCGCATCAACTAGACGTTCGGTCTGTATGTTGTAGGCATTTTACTGTTGATGGACCGATTGGATTTGGGTTGAATCCAACCCCGCCATTATCCAACTATTTCCAAAACTATATTTCAGTACAGTAAAATTATTGGGTTATCCAAAGGGTCTTTATTCCAGATATGGCGTGTCGATCGGACGCTCGGTCTGTCAGTCACACCCCATTCTTTGAAATGTGGGTGATCGCTCCTCGGTTCGTCTCGGCATAGTCGGGCCTGGAAGGAAATGCCATACCGATCGCATCCCAGAAGGGGTCCCAATGCCACAAACGGAGTTTCAATCAGTCACCCAGTTTTCCGGTTATGAGCGTTTCATTATTTTATGACTCGTTGGGTGTGGACCTAGTTCGACTCGGTTAGATCGTTCCAACACAATAGTTCCCCGAGGTCTACCTAACTCCACTCAGGTCTGAACTGCTATGGTTCGGACCAATTTACTAGGTCTGTCCCATTGGGGTGGGCCCAGTTCGGTATGTGAGACTGGGTTGCATTTGGCTCGGCCCGTTGTGTGGGGCTCAGCTCAACCGTGATGGCCCCCTAGGCCGCTGGTCAGGACCATCCCTCCGGGCAAGTCTGGCCTGATGAGGCGGCCCACATACAGTATAGTCCACCAGAAGGAGAATCAGTCTTCCCAGCTGGCCCCATGGGTGCTGGTCTATTTCATCAAATCGGTGGGGCACTGCCCCACCATATAACGGTCCGCCATTTTGGCCGACCAATGGGTCCTCCAACCCGGCACGACATGGGGTCCACGCTTCTCACCACCTTCCACGGATTCGAGCTTTTTTCACCTCCAGTGGTGAGCGACATCGTGCCACTCTACCTCTACCTTCCTCGGCAAGTTCGGGCTGGCCACCTTCATCACCTGTCGTGGCTTCGGCTGTGGCCTTTTCCCAATGGTGGCATTTGACGGCGTGCCGCACTACCTATGTGGCTGGTCGGTGTCGGCTGCTCTGCTAAATGCAGCGACTTAGGGTCAGGACTTCCTCCTTCGAAACATGATGGTGCACCACATCCATCATGGCTGGCCGATGCCACCACACCGGTGGAAGTTCACAGAGATTGACAGAGAGAGAGAGAAAGGGTAAACAAGGTAGCTGTAGGTCTGGGCCATGTTATTTGGTCCCGCCCCCTCCATGATAGCTTGAAAAAATGAGGGAGAAAAAAGGATTCAATAATCACATGAAATTATAACTAAATAAAACCCTACCTCAAGTTCGATGTAGAACACTCCCAATTGAGTAAGATTCAACATTAGTCTTCTTCACAACAATCCACCAATATTGTTGTTCAAATGTCTCCATTCGGTTTGTGATTTAGTGTAATTCTTCACAATCTATTAGAACATTATCCACCCTCCAAGTGGTTTTCATTGCGAAATCTTATCTGAACATCATCTCTTGGTGATGTAGTACCAATACATACCCCAAGATCCATATAAATATTATAGGAGGAGGATGAGAAGTGCACGTGGAATTTATTGGGGATTCATTCTATTGGAACCTTCCTAATTCCAACGACACTGTTATAAAGTATTTCAGGAGTTGAGCCACTTAATGGATTGACACATCATTGGCACTGCCATTGTCGCTTGTACGCTGGAGGAAATGAAAAGATACAAATAAAATAACAAACTTATTTTATTATTATTTTAAAAATTCCAAATTCTAACTTATTCTTTAGTCTTACTACGATATATGGGAAGCATCCTTGAAGAAAATCACGGTGCTGTAGATTCAACGGTGACTTTAGATTTTTAATCCATTCAGTAGTTCAAATGTAAGAAAATATTGTCCACACATTTACTAAATGTTTCTAAAAAAAGTTCAGAAATTAATTCTAGTCAAACGGGGCTTCAGAATCACGCGGTATCAAATTTGGAAGTCAAGAAATAATTACAAAAAATTAAAAAAAAATTACATGGATAATCAGTTTCATTACGTTCTCCCCACTTTAGGGATTTCTATCCTTAAAAACCACATCATTTAATATAGAAACAAATGGGGTTAATGAGAATGAATTTGAGCTTCCCACACCCATGTTCTCGCATGGACGTTCCCATGATGCCAACAAACACGAATCAGAGGAATCGACTACCCACAAAGGACCTACTCCTATTGATCCCCAATCTCCACTTGAACTTCTATAAAAGATGAACCATCCCCAAAGTCCATCATTCCCTAGTAAATAATGTGTGTTGGATCATGCACGAATCTCCTCAGCTGTGAAAAATTTAATACAATGTGCACCCGGTGGATCTGTGATGGAAGAGACAAATGGTATTCCACATTGCCCACTCTGCTAAGAATCTATAATGGTCTGATAGTCCAAAATGATTTCTTGCCACCCCAACCAAACCTTCTCAATCCATGTCGGTGTGAGACCTAATAGGAAAACATGGTCTCCATCCTCAGACTCCAAGGGTCTCTATCTCCTATTGGCATAATACTTCTACCGGCTCTATGTAGTCTTCCCATTTTAACAAGTGAGGAATCGTGATATAATCTACCACTACATCCTTCATTATTGTCCACCAGTACTGATGCCAGAGGTCATGGTACATTTCCACCACATCAATATGTATTGTTAAAAGGGATATATGGAACTCCCTCAACACATCCTCCCAAAAAATCGTTGTTACCAAGGTTCATCCTCTGAAATGTACGACATGCTCCCAACCCTGGTGGAGCACGGTCGGGCCCACGGTGGATTGTGTCCAGCTAGGCACACGGGGCCCTTTGGTGTGGGTCCCACCTGAGCTAGAACAGCGGGATCTTCGTTCTGATGGTGGACGGGAAGTTCCCTTTGGTTCTTCCATGACTTCCATGGTACCTGCTGTTGGTCCTGCTACTACGGCTCCTCCGGCGGCACACACTTGCACGTTGTTGCCGCATCCTGCGGCCGACCGATGTCGGAAGCCCTATTCGACCCAGCCGTGGTTGAGAGGCTACATCCTTTCTCCACCAAGAGTGCATGATGGCATGGTTCATCACCACCGAGGATGGAATGATTTGACCACTCCATTGAGTACCACTACATAGTGTCATGGCCTCCTTCGACGGCGTACGACGACGTGCCGCCTCTATCGAGGCCATCTAGTCCCAGTAGCCACCATCATCTTCCATCAAGGGTCTTATCCTACCCAAATATAATTCTAGAGAAGAACATACCCAAATTGAAAAAAGGGTAGAGGGTCCAGGACTTGTTCATTCAGCATGCGCCCTCTGCATTAGCTTAATAGCAAGAGGGTAGCAAGAATGATTCATCCAATATTTAAAAAAAAGGATTAAAACACTACCTATAAATCATTGGATAATGACCGTGATTGAGTAAGAGTCAGAATTTATCATCCACACAACAATCCACTAATGATGCCGCTCAATCATCATTCTTCGGTTCAGGGTTCAGTGTCGCTCATAGTCTCTTGCTAGAATCGGCTCCATCATCCATGTGTTGGGAATCACAACACTTCTGAGAGCTTCGTCGCATGGTGAAGTCATACCAATACCTTGTCCAATTCTCCATATAAATAGGGTAGGGGGAGAGTATGTAACAATCATGGAATTTATGCGTGGTTCATTAAATAAGAACCTTCCTAAATTAGAAAGACTTTTTTACTTATGATTTGAAGGGTCAAGCATTTTAATGGCTTGAAAGGTCCCTAGTCCCACACTACCTCTTGTCCGCTGCATGAATGGATTGAATAAAATGACAAAGTTATTTTATTATTCATTTAAAATGACCCAAAATATATATTTTTCTCCATACATACTGTGGTCGATTTGAAGCCTCCATTAAAATAATCATGGCATCGTGGATTCAATGGTTCCCTAAGATTTTTAATAATATCACTGGTTCAAGTGTTAGAAAACGCCACCCATGTGTTTAATGAATGTTCCTAAAAAAAGTTCAGAGATTCATTCTGGGCACATCGGGTCTTATAATCATGGACTGTCAATATTTTCATACTCTTAATATTTCCATATAATTTTAAGAAATTACATGGGAAATCTGGGTCATTACATTCTCCCCACCTTAGGTCATTTCATCCCATAATGGAAAAACATAGACAATGAAAAAATGGGGGTACTATGCACAAATTTGAGCCACCCGCTCCCATGTGTTTTCCTGGAGGTTCTTGTGCAGCCAATGAACACACACCAGAGGTATCATGGTCGATGATGTGAGATGAGGCATGCATGTATCTTCCCAACTCCAATACGTGGAAGACGTCATGCACCTTTTCCATGTGAAGTGGTAGTTCCAAGTGGTATGTCACCTCACCAATCCTATGATGTATCAGAAATGTCCAATAATACGTGGTGATAACTTGCCACCTCAGACAAATCTCTGAAAACATCATCGAGATGAATATCATAAGAATATTCAGTTTCCTCCTCACACTCCAAAGCACTCCAAATATTTTCAGAATAAGACTTATGTCTTCTCTATGCAGTCATCATCTGCTTCGGGATTATCTGCACCATATCACTGGTAGCTTATAAACTCCAGACCCATAAGTGTTGACCCCCATGGATCTGTCCATCATAGAGGTGACCTTCAAGGTAAACCGTAGATGGACTCAAATAGTGACATACTGATGGTTAAGTGATATCTCTTGTTGTCCGTGAACTCCACCAAGGGCAGTGTTTTCCCCCCAACTGCGGCCAAAATCTAGGATTCAAGCATGAAGCATGTTCTCCAGTTTCTGAATGATCTGCTATGTCTATCCTTCCATCTACGGATGAAAGGAACTTCTATTTAATTTTTGTGTCTCGAATTCCTCCTATAATCTATTCCATAACCAGGATATAAAATATGCATTACAATCAGAGGAAATTGTCGATGGAACCCCATGAAGTAGCACAATATCCTATACATATAGGAGTCCCAAGCCCACTACTGATCCCTTCTCTAGGATAGGATGGAAGTGGGAAGACATGGTGAGTCAGTCAAAGACCACCCAAATAGAGTCATCTCCATTGGGAATACATGGAATCCCTGCCACAAATTCCATGGAGATACCATTGAACGTCCACTCCGACACCTCTAGTGGTTGCACTGTGTCTGCTGGAACTTGATGCCCACCCTTCACTTTCTAACAAGGGAGTCATCCGAAACAAACTCATCCACTGCCTTCGTCATCCCTAGATAGAAGTGCTAACACTGGTGGTCCTGGTACGTTATAGCCACATTAGGATGTACCGCTAGAGGGGATGTAAATAATTCCCTCAACACCTCCACTTATAACACCACAAGTACCTTGGTGCATCCTTTAAAGAGGATTACATGATCCCCACATTCAAAAAAATCCATCAGGTGCATGTCCTATGGATATCTGAGCACATAATGCCTCACAGCCAATGTCCCCATGCTGAGCCTCCCACGCTCACTGAAGAAGTGGTGGAGTCATTGCCATAAACTGGAGGTAATCTTCACTACCTCTATCCAAAATGGATATATGAAATGTGGATAGCTTCTCTATCTTCTCACTCAGAAATTATTGACCAGACCTCCTACTGAGTTCTTTTTCCCAAGGTTCCCCTTCACATGTGAATGGATTATCTCAAATTTATAGTCTAAGATGATCTCTAGACATTTTCGGTGTCTCCGGTTCAGTTCCATCTTTGAAAGGATATACATGAGACACGTGTGATCAGTGTATACTTTAAAAAGTCCTCCCATCCTGTATTTTCTCTACATCTTCATGTCGAAGACCATTGGTGCTATCTCCATGTAATGGGTAGCATATTTCTTCTCATTAGGTCTCAGCTGATTATAGCCATAAACATTCATTGCTCGCTCCTCCATCAGGAATCATCCATGTCCATCCCGGGATGCATCGTAGCAGACTGCATATCCAACACCATGTTATGGTAGCCTCAAGATGGGGGTACTCTTTAGTCGTTTTCTCAACTCTTGAAAACTCTTATATAATCTCTCCATCCACAAAAAGGGTTGTCAATTCCTTATCAACTCATAAAAGGGTTCCACAACTCTAGAAATGTCAGGAATGCTTCTCTGGTAATTTCAAGCTAACCCCAGGAAACTCCACTCCTTGGTCACACTCATGGGTGGCTCTTAAGAAAGAACAAACTCTATCTTCACCAGATCCACTGGTACACTCTTCCTTAGAGAAAACATGTAATAAAAGTGATACTTTAATATCCAAAGCTGGCACTTGAAGATATTTCCATAAAGATAGTGCTCTCAGAGTGTATCCAAAATAATCTGTATATGATAGGAAAGTTCATCCTCCATCACTGAGTACACCAAGATTTCATCGATGAAGACCACCACAAAGAGATTGAGGTATGTCTTGATGATCTTATTCATGAGTCTCGTGAACACTTTTGGGGCCTTGGTCATACCAAAAAGAATTAAAAGGAACTCATAGTTTCTATACCAACATCTAAAGGCCATCTCCAACACATCCTTGTCTCGTACCCTGAGATTGTGATAGCATGATCCGAGGTCATTCTTCGTAAAACATCGAGATCCTATAAACATATCAATGAGATCATCAAACCTCATAAGTGGTTACTTTTTCTACATGGTCACCTAGTTCAGGCGCCAATATTCCATATAGGGTCTCAAACTCCTGTCTGCCTACTTTGCGAAGAAAATCAGGGTTTCCCATGGGGAAACATTGGGCCTTATGAACCCCTTTCCCTCCAAGTCCTCCAACTATACATGTAACTAACAAAGCTCTATGGGATCCATCCTATATGTTGGTGTAGATATCGATGTTATCCTAAGTTAAAGGTCTCTATAAAAGTCTTCCTATCTATGTGTTTGATGTTTTGGAAAATCATCAGGAAAGACAACAACATACTGTTCCACCACTACAGGATAGCTCCGAATCTCAACATCAAATGATCTGGGGGTAAGGCTAGAGAAATTATGTCTAATCTGCATCACCCTCCTTTGGGTAAGTCCATCCTATGATGAAAAGGTTTCTTTATTATTGGTGATGGAAAACATGGTTTCATCTTCCCGAACACACTGCACATTGCACCTTATGCAGTTAATCTGAGCATGGACTGTGGATAAATAATTCATACCCATGACGACATCGTAAATCCTCGATGACGCTACAAGAAAATCCCAAGTGAACCTATCACCTCCTTTAGTAAGATCACACTACCGTCACTAGTGTTTAATCATCAAATATCCTCCCGTAGGAGTCTCTTTCTATAAGGATTGAGCCAACGGCTCCGTCAGAATCATTGAACTCTGAATAAGGGTTGTGGAAATAAATGAGTGACTAGAACCAGTGTCTATATGTACTGAATATAGGATGGAATAGACACATATCATACCTATAATAATATATGGAGCATCATGTTCATAATACTCAGCTCCCTGGAGTGGAGCTCGTCCCTTTCCTCGAACTCCCTATGGTCGGGGTGGACCACCTGGAGTTGGTGGCAGTAGAACCTCAAATCGCCATCCACCACATGCTACATGGAAATCTCCTCTGCTACAACTTCCATCCTATCGACCTCCTCACTCGAACCTCTTCCTCTACATTGGTGGTCCCATGAACATATGTTGGTCATCTGTACTGCTGGTCAGGCAGCCGTGAGACATTGGACCCTGCCCGCTGCATGAGTATCACTTCCTGATCCTCAACTATCCTCATCTATCTTGTGAGACCCATCACCGCTGACCCTGAATCCTGAGGTCTTCTACAAGAAGTTCTAGCCCTCATGGGACCTTGTTCCTTATATCTAATTATGTACACAGATAACTCCACTACCTGATGTCCAATGGTGGCTCTCACTGTCAGTGTCTGCTCTGCTAGGATGCTCTCCACCAAAAGATCTTTCTCTTTCACCCCAACCTACATTGAAATGATAATTGATACCATTAATGACATGATCTCCCATCGATTAACATTATGAATGGTCCTGGCCCTAAAGAAAGGGTCGTGTACCCTGTTGGTGGAGTAGCGGGATAGATCAGTGAACCTCTCAGAGTACTTTTCCAAAGTCATGTTTCCCTACTATAAGTGTAGCAACTCATGTATACGCATTGAGAGTAGAGTCACAGTGATGAAATCATCCCTGAAAAGGCCCTAGATGTCCACCCAGGAGAGGGTCACCTCATTGTGTTACTAGAGATTCATATCCAACCATCTCCCAACTTCTCACTGGAAGAGATTAGCAGGTAGGATCACTATCAGATCAGATGGTGTCCCAACTAAGCAAAAAACTCTAGCCACGACCTCCAACCAGTCCTCAGCCGCTAGTGGGACCATCTTGCCTCAGAACCTTGGAGCTCTCTACCATATAAAGTCATGCAACCCACTCAGTTAGCATACATCATTTTCTGGTGGGGATGGTGGAAACGACTGCCCAATGGGTGGTGGTGCTACTGGGGAACCACCCAATGGTACTATCGCTGTAGGAGGGCCCTACCTCGAATCCTCATCGCTCGGTGGGCCTTCATCGTGTACTCTCTCAGAAATCATGGATTTTAGTCAATGTGGTGTAATATTTAGAGAAAAAAGGTGTTCCTCGGTCAATAAGTTATACCTGGTGAGTTGACTCGTGGAAATAATTAGAAAATATTTTCAAAAAACATGTAATCATTGTTTTTATACACTGAGCTGAAAATCAGAATTCAGGGTCCTGGTGTATGGCTATGTGGGACACCACAACAACATTTTATTACCCAACCTATAAACCATACTCATAACACATAACTCTATTACAACATAGAAAAGATCATATTACTATTTCATTAGTAGAACATACTCCTCTAAAACTACTTAGTCATGGCACTGGCCCCAGGGGACGGGTGATGATACTGATTTATGATGAAAATTAATCAACCCTCACAATTATTTTTTTATCTATTACACATTTTTAGATGACAATTTAGAATGGTGTGTATGCCTTAATTGAATATTTTCTGAATTTATGACGTATAGAATCATGTTTACTTCATTGATCAGGGAGATAATAATACATCTACAAAATAAATTGGCCATCATAAAACAAGTGTGTGTAGATGAAGAATATTGGGTGACCATAGGATTAATACATTAATATTCATGTATTTTTTAAATTACAACAGTGAATAATATCTTCAACCTATAAATTGATTCATTATTTGAGTAAGATCATGCGATTCAACTCTATTGATTAACATTGTAAAATCTATTTATCATATATTTAATTTAAATATAGACATTTATAAGTGAGATTTACTGAGATTTCATGGGACTAAAATTAATCAAATGGGTGAAAAATATTTTCGATGTGATAAGTATTTGATATATAATATGTAACATCAAATGAATGATAAACATGATTTTGGTAACACCCTAATTCACCCCGCTAATATTCAGGGTATCATGGGAAAACATATGTGGAATTATATACAAAATATACTTTCACAATGAACAATATCAAAAATCACCTTTTAAATAGTTGTTCCCTAGGAATATAGGATAACGTCTCCATTATTCAGTGGAGTAATTTTTGCTAGTTATCAAAAATTCATTTTTGCATTCCTACAAGTTTATAAAAAAAATAGGTGATTAAGTAAATTATTTGAGATATTGAAATTACTAAGATTAACAAACTATTTAGATATGGTTAGATAGGTAATATCATGTAATGATTATTAACTGATGATATATGAATTAGAATCTATCACAATGATAATACATACCTGATGTGGATAATATTAGAAGTAGTATATGGAATACAATTGGTGGAAATAAATATTATAGATCCAACCTCAATATAGGGATGAAAATATGATCATGATTAAAAAAAGTGAACATATTCATTAAAGGATACCATATATATAAATGATGGACAAATAATAATAGAATGAAACCCCATGGATTATTGAGTATTAAATTTATGTGTAAAATTATTATTTGATAATTTTATATTCATATATTGTTTTTTCAGTGACAATTTGTAATTTAAAATTCCATATTCTCATAAAAAACTTGTTTTGATGGCTATATAATGCCTAAAAGACAATGATTTCATGTTTCTATTCTCGAGAGTGATCTAAAATTAATCCAAAGAAGTATTAATATATATATATATATATATATATATTTATATGGGAGGGTTATACATTTGGAAATCATTAATCATTAGGAATATGAATTCATTAATGATTCTTAAATGGAGGAAACTAATTATGGTCAATGACATTTACCGTTACTATTTGTGTAGTAAATATTGGTTCAATGATGAATGGAAAATCTGATCCACATTAATAAATATAAGATGATGTTGGTCAACCAATGGATTTGGATAATGAGATGAAAACAAATATGATCCTGCTAAATAAACAACTTTATGAGATAATAAAACCATTAAATGATTATCTGACATTTTTGGAATTGATGGAATCCTAATTTTGGGATAATTCAATTATGTTTAATGATAATTGATTAATTCTTATTTCAATTAAATGAATATAGGGGATAGATGTTTTCCTATAATCCATGATTGGTGGAGTGATAAAGTATCCAAATATGTCATCTATGTAAAAAATAGGATACTTGACATATTATTAATATGTGACTCTGAAAAGTTGTTCTATACAAATTTCTACATCTATGGAATAAATTAATCACACTGAGAGTGTTCCAAAAATTCCAATATCACTATTGTGGATGAAGTAATATTGGTTCTATGAATCAACGTGAATATAAATAAAAGATTGGTTTTTATAGATGATGTTTTAACTATTACAGACATGGAAATATGTAATTCCATTTTAGTAAGATAAGGGTAGATTATTCCCAGAGGATACTCCTTATTACAATCTTATATATGAGACTCTAATAGAACATGGACATATTTGGACCCCTAATAAAAATTCACGATGTTGGATAACTATGATGTATAATGGAATACGAGGAATATTAAAGACAAATGATTTGATTGTTCATAATAGTCATTATGTATGGAAAGGAATATAATGAATTTATAATGAAATATTTTTTACTCAAATTTTCAGAAATTGAATGATAATAAGAAATCAAAATGATAATAAATGACATAATATGTTACTCACACATTTGTCATTGAGAGTGTGGAAGAATGACCACCAAATTCTATAATAAAGGATATTCTACTCATAAAAAAATTTGAATGGATTTAAAAATAAAATTAATCTTTAATAAACGTCCATATTTTAATAATATTTTCAACTAAGGAAGTAAAATATATTTCAAAATTATGTAATTTTATCCATACATCTACAATTCATGGAATGAAGATTAGTGGATATGTTTGAATATAGAAAATGATACATGATAATTATTTCATAAAATATTCTTCCAAAGAGGCTACCCTCATGAGTAAGATATACCAGCCAATAGATATATTAACAAATACTTATTAAAAAAATACATTTATGAGAAAATAGATTTGTTTTAACTCATCTTATTTCACACCATAGAGAACCCAAAAATCATATCGAAGAATATTATAAGTGATGATATTTTAAAAAATGATTACAAAAATCGTTATGTTTTTTAAAAAGAGGATCACCACTATCCACAATTATATATAGGTTTCTACCTATATTATGAAGTGATGTAAATTTAATGGGACATATAATACATGATTAGTTTGTGAGATGATATGTTATATATGAAATATTTTTTTTATAATTATTGAAGTTACTATTAAATACTGGTCGAGGCTAAATGTTAAAATTGATATATTTAATTGATCTAAATCAATATGTGGTTTCGGGAACCATTTATTTTTCCAATCATCCTTCTAGGTGATCAAATTTTTCATAATGAAGTGGAAAAAATGAAGACACTAAATTTAAATTAATCATTTTTATGAAAGATATGAAAATTTTAATACAATGGAACCATTATGGTGATTAATAAGTTAAATAATTCTATATAAAAAGTAGAAAAAATTCATAATATATAAGAGGATACATATTTGCACAATGTTCTAATGAAAATGGATTTATTATTAGTTATTTATAAACATTTTTTTTTATAATATGTCTATTTTCTGGAAAGCTGAAACTATAGAAAGATAGATTCTATATGCAAAAAAATGAATATTGGAATAGAATATTATATCAACACATTGACTCGTGAGTTAAATTCATTCATTAATGATATAATTATGATAAAAGAAGGTTTTTTTGACATTAAATATAGTAAAATATTATTGGATATCATATTGTATTAGTTAGTTTTATATATAGCACAACTCATAGATTTGATTTTTTAAATTTTCTAAGGACGTTGTCTGTCTGTGTATGTGATATATATGAATTTTTTTGTAAATAAATGGTGTGAAATATCCTTTTAATAGTTCTTATATCATTATATAAGCTAATTAGACATCTTTGAGTTTTCAAACTAAAACTATTATGTGATAAACCATATCCCAACTCTATAATATTTGAGTAATTGTTAGTGACTCAATTCCATGTATTTAAATAACTTTTTAAAAATAATTGATTATATTATACTTTAAAAATTATTCTTGAAAGGGGAATTGATTAAAATCGTAATAAATAAAATTCAAGAATTGAATTATCAAATATATGGACAAGACATTTAGTTGAATTGATTATGAATCCCCAATAGCTTTTAAATAATTAATGTTCAGTATAAAAATATGTTGATAAATAATGAAACATTTCACCATTCGAAGAAATTTTGAAATCATATAAGACATTCCAATGTAATATAAGGTATATTAATAAATAGTTGATCGAGAAAATCACTATTATATCGGATAGTGCTATAAATAGTGAAATATATGTGAATTAGTATTTTAATGTGATTTTCAAAATCCAATAAAAAATTCTTTATGAAATATCTTCATTCCAACGATTGATAAAAATATCTCTAAATTGTGTTTTGTCAGATGGTTTGGAGAATCATCATTAAATGAAGAGATCATCGAGAAGGATATTGAATATCATTTACAATACATGTATGTTTGAGGTGGGAGAATTCCTAAGAAGAATCCCTTTATTTCATTATATAAGAAAGGGTAAGACTATGAAATGTTTGATATGGATCAGACGAAACCTCTCATAACGTTTTCAAAAGGGGAGGAAATAATCAAGTGAAAAAAATAAAAAAATAAATAATATTTTTTATTTTTTTATAGGTGTTCAATCAGGTATGAATTATTTATACCGATGGAAAAAATGACGGGGATGAATACTAAAACTAATGGTGTGTTTGGTGATTGATGGTTTTATTAATTAATAGATTCATTTCATTGATTATTATTGAAAATCCAGATACATTGCATTCATTGAATTGGAATGGTTTTAAATTAGATAGATTATACTATATTAGTAAATACGTTCGTGAATATGATCATCTAGAACTATGAAAACACTCCATGTTGTTATAGAAAACGTGACTTTTTGATGTTTTTCTATAATTAGAGCATTAGTATTTATAAATTGTTTGAAGGAAACTAATAATAATTATGGATTAAAGACTGATGGTCTAAAATTTAGTATCCTAAACATTTATTATATAAATTTCTCCTAGTTCCCTAATTAATGAAATAATGTTTAGTGGAAATCATTGAAATGTATAGTTTTTCAATAATATTATTTAAATACGAATGATATTTTGTAAACACAATTTTGGATATGTATTGGATGTATCACTAAATATGTAATATATTTTGAAAATTATATATATAAATACTTATTATTTATTGGGAGCGCGGATGTTATATTAATACTATTTATTGGATAAAGACAAGCTATTCCAAACCTAGAAAATATAGTGATTGTAAGAACCCTATCTGAATATGTGGGTGTAAAATCATCTGTTATGAATTGAAATATGGAAAAGGAAAATGAAATACCTATATGGATAATATAAATTTATAGGATGAGTTTATTATAAAATTGAAAACATTGAATTTATAATGGTCATTTGTTAAAATATTAAGAAGTATAAATGTTGATCTCAAATAAAAATGTCATATCAAAAATGGGAATCCATGTATTTGTATAAATTATTATGAAATATATATATATATTTATTAGGATTCAAAAAATATTCTTAGTTTATTATGAATACCTAAAATGGGAAATTTAATTTTTTTAATCACCATATTTAAATGACTAGAATTACAAAAAGAGTCTCAAATATAAATAAGTGTTGGAAAATATGAAAAATGAATGTATATTTGGGAAGAGGAAGACTTTTGAATAAAATTAATAGTCACTATATATATTTATGTTTCATTAATAGTTATATATAATATTCAATTCCAATGACGTAAGGGATAATTTGTTACATTCTATTATATATTAATTTTAAGAGAAGATCCACCCCTATATTGTAATCTCATCTATATTGAAAATAGATATATTGATGATTAACTGTATTAGACATTTGATATTACAATTTCCTATAGGATATTCAATTAATACTCTATTTGGGGTTAATTTATATTTACAAAATACCATTATATTATTTATTAATCATTCTAATATAATCATTCATCCTATAAATAAATTAATTAAATTAAATGTTGAAATTGGTTACAAATAATTTGACAAATCATATATGGAGATGTGTTGTATTTAAAAGGGGGATATTAATTCCATGTTTTGGAATATGGATTTTCATAATGATATAGTCATTTTGAAATGAAAGTAGGACGATCATGATAAATATAGTGGTTATGAGAAGAAATTTATCTTTTTTTAGTGAGAAATGCCTTGGGAATTCCATTTAGGATATCAAATAGACTGTTTGAAACATACCGACCACTATAAAACTATGTTTTAAATGTGGAACAATATTAGTATATGGGTTGTGGTGAATTGATCCATTTACACATATTAAATTATATGATGTATGGAATATATTTTTAAATTCACATTGTAGGTTTCAAGATATATTTAGAGAAAAATATTGAATATGTATAAAAGGAGTCTTAGAATAATTTTATTGTCTATCCAGAATATAATATACAGGGATTATTGAACTGTTTTTTCTTGAAACAGTTGGAACGTGAGTCATGGGATGTATTACAACATATATTAATTGATAAAAAGGTAATTTTTAATAATAAAATAGTTTTGATAATTCCATCATATAATTTTAAAACGTATATATAATGGATAGAATGTCATCCACACTGGTATAAGAATAATATTGTAAGCGCATAAGTGGTCATAAAATCTATTCAACAATGATGAAAAATGGAATCTTACATAAAATTGTTATCATGGAGAGAACCTAATTCTTATAAACTACTATGTCTTAAATTGAAGTTGTGTACTAAGGGAAATAAGTTAGAGTGACCCAAGGAATGATAGTTTATATTTTCTTCAATCTGATAATAATAATAGTTAATATTATTTCCTAAATTAATGTTTACACTTTTCATGTCAATGATCCATGTAAGAAACCTGGTTTTTATCCTGTAAAACATTGAAATTTTCTTGATGTTATTCCAGAGCAGGGTGTTCAGACGGCGTGTGATTTCGAGCCTCGGTGTGGCCGGAATTAAATTTTAAGTGTGTTCACACTGGGCATGCAAAATAAATAGAATAACTCTTAAATGGCTGCACGAATGGGAAAAAATGAGGGCATTATTGAGTCCAGAGCGTGACGTTTACCATAAGAGGGGAATGACATTCGCGTGCACGACCATTCTGTGGAAAATGCCACTAGGGGTGTTTTCGTAATTTTGCTGCCCTGAGCCTGAACTTTATAACATCTGAAAGGAGGTTCATATTAAAATTTTGAGAACCCTGTTGCACTCACAATGTGGTTTTTACCCTAGGGGAAGCTTAAACATGACCCCGTCGAGAGTTCGGGTATGGGGCCGACTGGAGGGGGGTTTACGTGTTTTTCTATTTAAACACATCCACCCCTCCACCTTCTTCCCCCATGCTACTCTGCCTGGGGGATTCTTCTCAATAGGATACTCTCCTCTCTTCCAACTCTCCGGTAAGGCGTGGTGGCTCCGGTGGATCATCGGCAAAGCTACGGGCTACGCCCAATGAGGTAGTCTCGTGCATTTTCAATTTTAATTCCCACAACCCCCATCAAATTCAATTGCTTGCATCAAAATGTTGTCCAATCGTCGATCGAAGACCATAACTTTGTAGGTCATGATTTGAGCTTTCTGACACCCTTTCCAGATCGAGTTTTCTAGTTCCAGGGTGTCTGAGGTGACCCCAGAATGTTTTTCAGTTGTTTTCTCTTTTTTCCGGTGGTTCTAGGGGCGGTCTGGTGGTCGGCGTGGTGGTCCGGCTGGCTTCCAGTGGCGGTGGCGGTTTCTGTGACAGCGGGGCCGCGGTGGGATCCTTAGTACGGCAGTGGGATCCTCAGAAGTGGAAGCTTCGTGCGACATGGTGGGGTTAATTCAGTGGCGGCGGTGGCGGCGCGCGGCGTGGCATGCTCTAGGCAGTGGTGGGAGGAGGGCATCAGCCGGGTGGATCGGGGGTCGCGGTGCGCGTCCCCGTGAGGGAACAGAGACTCGCCTTCGGCAAGTCTCGACACTGACCACTGAACAACCTCGAGGGGTGGTCGGAGTGGGGACTGCGGGTTCGCGACCCGGCCGCGTGGCTGACCCACGGGCTGGCACTGCGAGCTAGGCCTGCCCGCGCGGGCCGGCCTTGGCCGTGGGGACTGGCCGGACCAGCCCTAAAAGGGCTGGTACCTTGTCTTCGGAAACTCGTATCATTTATTATGGGTGTTTGTTCTATGTGTGGTCTGCAGCAGTGAAAACCTTGGCTCGAGATGAAGTTTTTGAGATGGTCTCATGAATTTTCAATTCCCGAGATGGGGATTTGGTGGCAGGGCACGCTCGTTAAGTAATACGCCTAGATTCTTCAGACTGATGGAACGAACACATACAGAGTCTATTTAAGGTGTCGTCAGCAGCATTGAGACCCTGGCGTCGAGGTGAAGTGGTCTAGGGTGGGCTCAGGTGTTGAAGTCAGAGTTGATGCATGTTCCCCACATCCCGTCTTTTAAGCTGTGAGCATCATTTTGCGAATTTTCTTATCTGACGTCCATTCAGGGAGAATTAGTAGTCTTTTTGACATTTTTTTATGAGATAATTGTGATGGAACAGTTCGACCTACCACTTTCATGACCGAGTTGTGGGCCCCACAAGACGTTGTATGGGCATAAAGCAGTGTTGAATAACTTTTTCGTCGGGAGTCCATTTCCAACGAGTTAGTAGTCTATCTCTCATGTTTTTTCACGAGGATTACAAAGGATCAATCATTATGGTTGAGGAGAACCTCATTAGATATCTCATTAAATGTGGAATCATGAATGGACATTGGTTGGTGGTTTCTTTAATGCACCCCGACTCAATGAACGGTCGTGATGTTTGCGACACCCAGTGATGGCGCATGCAGCGTGGTGTCATCGGACCCGTATCTAGGTTTACCTTCTGGCGGGGCTGGGTCGTGGGTCAGCCGTTGACATTAGGGTTTACCCTCCGAGTGGGTCGGGCAGTGGGTTACCCGTTGACCATAGGGTTTACCATCCGGGTGGGCCGGGCAGTGGGTTACCCATTGAATTTATGGATTAACCTCCCGCAAGGCTGTGCATTGGGTCACCCAATGACCCTTTAGGGTTTACCCTCCAACGAGGCTGGGCAGTGGGTCAACCGATGACCATTTAGGGTTTACCCTCCAGTAGTGCTGGGCAGTGGGTCACCCGAGGACCTTGTGGGGTTTACCCTCCAGTTGGTCTAGGCAGTGGTTTACTCGATTACTTCTTTCAGACTCATCCCTTTCGATGAGGCTAGTCAGTGGATTTTCCTCTGTGATTACCAGAGTGAGACGTTTCATGGTACTATTTTTCAATGTGGATGCTTTGACTTGCGGGACTGTTAGAAATCTGTGTTGGCTACCATTAGAACTATTGGTGAATTATATAGGGAAAATCATAGAGATGGAGATCCCCTTACACACTCATTCTGGTTTCTTATTGAGCATATATATATATATATATATACACCCTACATCTGTTCCCACTACTTGGTTTCCATTATGCTTCTTCTAGGAGGGGCCAAGACACGTTGGGTATGCCATGTGCTTTCTCTTTCTAGTTCCACTTGTTTAGATGAGTCTACTCCCATTATTATGTTGGGTTGAGCTGCATTCTATTTACTGAACTCTTTCATTGTTCCTTGTTCTGTCTACTGATCACCTTTTTGGTACCTCCTTTGTTGCTCCCTCGAGATATTGGCGCATCCTACGGAGTATATTTATACCCACCACTTCATGGGCTTTGCTCGCACTTGGTGTGCCCTTTCAGATGATGGACAGGTCGATCAAGACTATGGAGGAGCGTAGAGGACACATGAACTTGGGAAACGACTAGTGGTCTCAGCATGACATTCAGTTGTGAGACCCACCAGCTGTTTAATTTTGAATACCCGTTTTTGGGTTGTGGCACATTTTGGGTTGGGCGTGTGTTTTTCACCAATTTCATTTCAGTATCTATTAGTATTTTTCTGCACTTTTCCTTTTCTATATAGAGGATGATGCATGATTGTGGTTGGGATATATTTGTTTTTCCTTTGGGTCTATTTTTTACTCTTCACTTCTACATTGAGTGGGTTGTGTGTGTGTGTACATGTACATAGGAAAAGGCCTCCCCGAGATTGTTACACCTTCAGCGCTTCTCGCCCGCCCCTAGCCTATGGAGGCAGGCTAGGGGTTGTTGCGGCTCGAGACTGGTAGGGTCAAGTTGTGACAATGTGGTATCAGATGTGGTTCATTCCATGGGGCATTGTTCGGACGTCCATAAAAAGGAATGGGTTGGTATTTAGGGCAATACAATTGAAATTTCTCGATATCGGCTCTTAGGCTAGGGATTTCTGTAATGGTAGGGGCAGCCAACGTATCCATTCACTAGGACCCTGATAACCCGCTTTTCGACTCGGCACGCTGGAAAATTTGTTGCATGGGACTTTGGAACCAGCATCCGGTAGGATTGAGTCTTTTACTGTCCTTATTAAGTCAGATCCCCTTTGTTATTACTGTATTATATATATATATATATATATATATATATATTCTCATCTGATCACGTTAATCCTTGATAATTTTCAAGATTCCCCCACGACAATAGCTAGCCAGGTTACCCTCTCCAGTTCTTGGCGTCGACCTGGAGAGCGATGAGGCATCAGTTTCGGGTCCCTCACATGACCCCCATCCTACAAGTGCTTTAGCAACATCCACTCCACCTGAGGAGCGGCAGTTAGTACCAGTAGCAGAGGCCAAGGTTGAGCGTAGGCTAAGTGCGCTCCGAGAATTTCAGCATCAGTGACCGCATAAGTTCCGTCGAGACCTGGATCCCCATGCGGCGGAAAAATGGAAAGTGTCTGTGAACCAAATTTTCAGGATGGTACGGACACAAGTGGACCAGATGGTAGCTCTAGATGCCAGCCTTTTCCAAGGGACGACCGGGGGTTGGTGGGGGTTGGTTACACAGACCCATGACGAGTTGTCTCTAACGTGGGATAGCTTTCAGCAGCTCTATCGAGGGGAGTACTCCCCCTATTGTTGATGCTCTATTCAGATTCAGGAGCTTCAAGTGCTGAAGAAGGGGGATGACAATGGTGTTGTACTCGGCCCGGTTTACTAATCTGACACGCTACTCGCAGCATGTGATCTGCGATAGTTACTTTTGCGCGCGGATGTTTGAGAATGGTCTTCGCCGGGAGATCTATGATAGTGTAGTTCCCCTATGCATCTCTACTTATGATGGGGTGCTAGAGTGGGCACTCGTGATAGAGATATTCTTGGCAGAGGGACACCAGCTGGCTAGGCTATGTAGTGGACGCTTTAGAGTAGAGACATCACTGTCAGACTGGCGGCAGAGAGGAGAGCCTCGAACGAGGACGCCCTTCCATGAGTAGATCAGGGATAGGGTCGTACACCGAAGTGGCATCATGGAACACCAGGGTAGTTAGGAGAGAGTCGATGCTATGCCTGTGACAGACGGGGTCACCTAGTATGGGACCACCCGACTAGGCGTACGGAGTAGTCGTGGTAGGAAGTGGGTGCACCGTAGCGGTAGAGGCAGCACTATGACTAGGGATACCCCAGGCGAGGACATGGTGGTCCTTAGAGAGGTGGCGCAGGTAGAGCGGTGGTACATGGAGGTCCGGGATGGAATTTCAAGGTCCTTCTACCGCCACCACTGGGCAGCCCATACCAGGCTCAGGGAGCTGGTGGTAGGGGCCACAGGTGGCTTCATGTTATGGGTGTTCGTGACCCCCCCAGCACACGAGATGGGTTGAGGTACGCTTTGTGTTTAATCTAAGCATGCTTCGGTACTAGTATACATAGGTGACAACCACTCCTTTATATTGGTTCTTTTGTTATTGGAGTTGGAGCTACCAGTAGAGGCACTGGCACCTGCACATAGCCTTGAGGTTCCTATGAGAACTGCCTCGTTGGTGACCATTATCTATAGACAGTGTGAAATATTGTTCATAGGAGGGAGTTTCAAAAGGGACCTACTCTTCATCACAATGGAACCTTATAATGTCATCATGGGCATGGATTGTCTTTCTATGGTTCACGCCTAGATCAACTTTCATCAAAGACGAGTAAGAGGTGTGTTTTCTGATGGGATGAGGTTCACCATCCTTGGTGAATGAGACCTTGTGGAAGTGTAGAAGGGTACTCCGAGTAGGAGACCAATAACTTTTTTCACCAGTCGGTGAGCATGTCTCTCAGAGAAGTAGATGTTAGAGGTACCTGGATCCCTACCGTAGTAGAGGACTACATGGGCGTCTTGCCTGAGGATGTTTCGGGACAACCTCCGAGGTGAAATATGGATTTCTGCATTGATTTGCTGCTAGGGACTACCCCGATATCATGTGTGGATTATCGTATGGAACCCACAGAGCATCTGGAGCTACAAATTTAGCTAGACGTCCTTTGTGATAATGAATTCATCAGGCCTAGTGTGTCCCCCTGGGAATCTCTGGTTTTGTTTGTGAAAAAGGTAGATGGGTGTATGTGGATTTGTGTGGATTATCGTCCCCTCAATCTGGCCACAAAAATAAAAAATTACCTTTTTTAAGGATCTACGACCTCTTTGACCAGTTTAGTGGCACGAATTGGTTCTCCAAGATTGATCTTCGATCTGGATACCACTAGTTGCGGGTTCGTGAGGCTGACATCCTGAAGATGGATTTCCATTGTCGTTTTGGGCTTATGGGTTTCTGGTGATGCCCTTTAGCATGACGAATACCCCCACCATACTCATGGCTTTGATGAACCAGATCATTCTGTCATAAAAAGACCTGTTTTCGATTGTCTTTATTGATGACTTACTCATATACTCTGCGATGGAAGAGGATCATGTAGTGTATTTGATGATGGTCATAAGATTACTCCGAGAGAACCATTTGTATGGGAAGCACTCGAAGTGTCAGTTTTGGATTCATGAGGTTCACATTATATGGCATTCCATTATGGAGTGGGGATTGGTTGTAGATCCAGCAATGATAGAGGTAGTGATTGCTTGGGATCCACCTAAGAATGCATCAGTGATGCAGAGCTTCCATAGATTTCTAGGGTATTAGAGGAGGTTTGTGGAAGATATCTCTAGGATTACTGCTTGATTGACATCATTGATTTGGATGGGATGAAAGTTCACCTATACTATTCAGTGCTAGAAGTCCTTCGAGGAGTTGAGAAAGAGGCTGACTAGTACTCCCGTGTAGAGGCTTCTAGAGGAGGGTGATGATTTCGTTGTGTACTGTGACGCTTCAGGAGTAGGGCTCGGGTGTGTGCTGATGCAGCAGTGGGCAGTGATTTCATATGGGTCGATGTAGTTATGGCCCCATGAGCATAATTATGGGACTCATGATTTGGAGCTGGAAGTCGTCGCCTTATCCTTTATGATATTAAGACAATACCTTCTGGGTGAGTGTATTTTGGTCTACTCATACCACCAGAGCCCCAGTTATATCTTCACTCAGATGGACTTGAATCTGAGGCCAAGGTGCTGGCTGGAGTTTTCTACAAGACTATGATTTCGATTTATTCTACACCCCCGGGAATGGTAACGTAGTAGCATATTCCCTTTGAAATAATTCCCATGCACATTTAGTGTGGGATGGTTCAAAGATATTGGATTCCATACGATTGACCTTGGTGGAGAAGGAGGGTACGTATTTTCTGCAGTCGATGGTATTGACTCCTTCACTCCTTAAGCATGTGAGAGAGTCGCAGCTAGGCGATTTCAACAACAAGGTACTGCATGATCAGATATCCATGAGTGACTCACCCAATGGGTATTCAAAAGGAGGGAATCAAGAGATCATGTCCCGGGGAGAGTTGTAGTACTAGTGGAGATAAAAGAGGAGGTGATGTGGGAGTTCCACACATCTCCCTAGGATGTACATCCAGGGTTGGGGATGATGTATAGAGACCTTCAGCAACATTTTTGGTGGTCTGGTATGAAGCAGAGCGTAGATGAGTTCATTTCTCGGTTTCTTACCTATCAGCATGTGAAGGCAGAGCATCAGGTTCTGGCAGGGATGTTGCAACCCCTTGAAACCCTAAAGTGGAAGTGGTATGGAATATCTATGTACTTCGTCACGAGGCTTCCGCGCACAGCGAAGGTCCATGATTCCATTTGGGTGATAGTGGACTGACTCATGAAGTCGGCGTACTTCCTTGCCATCTGTTAGCAGAGCTCGGTGGAGAGTCTAGGGAAATTGTACGTTTGAGAGATTCACCGCCTTCATGGATTACCCTCGATGATCATCTCCGACCATGACACGCGGTTTATTTCGCGATTGAGGTGAGTCATGTATGAGGCATTCAGGACCCAGCTGTAGATGTGTATAGATTTTCACCCCCGAATGGACGTGCAGACTAAGCGCACTATTCATGTGTCAGAGGATATGCTCAGGGCGTGCGTGCTAGACTTTGGCATGAGCTGGGAGGATCACCTAACCTGGGTGGAGTTCGCGTACATAACAGTTACCACTCTACTATCGGCATGGAACCTTTTGAGGCCCTCTTCGGAAGACCTTGCAGGTCACCGTTGTGTTGGACGGAGGTTGGGGATAAGTCCCTCATGGGCCCAGACATGGCACAGATGATGACAGAGAAGGTGTAGGTCATATGTGTGTAGATGAGGACTGCTCAAAGCAAAAAGAAGTCCTACCCAGATTGTTGTCGCATGCCTTTTGAGTTCAAGTAGCGGGACAATGTATTTTTGTGAGTCTCTCTGTGGTGGGGTACACGGAGGTTCATCCAGGGTGGAAAACTATCCTTGAGGTTCATTGGGCCCTTTGATATCAAACGCAAGGTTGGAGAGGGTTTTTACCAACTTTCTCTACCCCCACAACTGGATAGGGTGCAAGAATTCTTCCACGTGTTGCAGTTGAGGAAATAGGTGAATGATACCACACACGATATCGACTGGGGAGAGATAGACATTGAGGATGGATCCAACATTGTAGGGCACCTGGTGGCGACTGATGACCGACAGGAGTAGACACTTTGTGGATAGACCATTCATTTGGTTCGTGTGTTGTGGCAGAACGGGAGGGTGCAGGAGAGCACAAGGGAATGGGAGAGCAAAATGCGGGCTCAGTATACCGAACTATTTTCTAGTTTTTTTTCAAGGATGAAAAACATGAACGAGGTAATGATGTAAGAACACAGGTTTTGAGCTTGTAAGACTCTGAAATTTTCTTGATGTTATTCCATAGCATGGCCTTCAGAAGTCATGTGATTCCGAGCCCCAATGCGGATGGAATTAAATTTTAGCTTTGTTCTCATTGGACATGCCAAATAAACATAATAACTCATAAACAGTTGCTCAGATGGGAAAACATAGTGCACCATTGAGTCTGGGGCATTCTGTTTACCCTAGGAGGGGTATATCATTCGTGGGCGCGACCCTTCTATGGAAAACTTCACCAGGGGAATTTTCGTAATTTAGCGGCCTCGGGTGTGAACATTATAAATTCTGAATAGAGGCTCATATTAAACATTCAAGACCACTGTTGCACTCAAAAAGTTGTTTTTACCCTAGGGGCCTCTTAACCTCGACCCCATCGAGAGTTCGGGTACGGGGCCTACTAGAAAGGGGGTTTAATTGTTTTTCTATTTAAACACATCCACCCCTCCACCTTCATCCCCTTTTCTTCTCTCCTTGGTAGATTCCACTCAACAAGATCCTCTCCTGTTCTCCACCTCTCCGGTAAGGTGCGGAGGCTCCGGTGGATCGTTGGCGAAGCTACGAGCTACGCCCAGTGAGGTAGGCTCGTTCAATTTCAATTTTAAATCATGCAACCCCCTTCAAATGCAATATCTTTTGTCAGAATTCTGTCCAATGGTCGAGTGAAGACCATTGATTTGTAGAGATCAATCCATGATTTCTGAATCCCTTTCCAGATAGAATTTTGATGTCTCGGGGTGTCCGAGGTGACTCTGGGTTGTTTTCCGGCCGTTGTCTCCTTTTTCTGGCGGTTCCAGGGGCTTTCCGGTGGTCGGTGTGGTGGTCTGGCAGGCATCTAGCGGTGGCGGCAGTTTTCGAGATGGCAGCATGATGGTGGGATCCTCATTGCGGTGGAGGCATCCTCAGTGGCAGCAGCTTCGCGCAGCACAGTGGGCTCTAGGCGGTGGCGGCTGCGCGTGGCATGGTGGGCTCTAGGTGGTGGAAAGAGGAGGTCGTCGACCTGGGGGACAGGGGGTCACGACACATGACCCCATGAGGGAACCGAGAGCAGACTTCGGTGGGTCTCCGCACGGACCAGTGACCGGCCATGAGGGCTGGTCGGCGGCAAGGACTGTGGGACTACGGTCGGGCCGCGCGACTAACCCGTGGGCCGGCGCTGCGAGCTGGGAGGCCCAGCCGTAGTGGACCGGCCGGACCAGGCCGGTCCTGCCCTAAGGGGTTTATCCCCCTATCTTTAGACACTCGTATATTTTATTACAGGTGTTTGTTTTTTGTTTCTTCCATGGTAGTGCAACCCTTGGCTCGAGAAGAAGTTTTTGAGATGGTCCCAAGAAATTTCAATTCCAGAGACAGGCGTTCGGTGGAGCAGCACGCTCATTATGTACTACACCCAGATTCTTCCATCAGATGGCGCGAAGACATCCGGAGTCCGTTTAAGGTGATGTCAACGGTGTTGTGACCCTGGCGTCGAGACGAAGTGGTCCAGGGTGGTTTCAGGCATTGATGTCGGAGTTGAGGCATGGGCCCCAATGGCTGTATTTTAAGGTGTGAGTAGCGTTTGGCGATTTTTTATTAGACATACGTTCGGGGTGAATGAGTAGTCATTTTGGCATGTTTTTCCAATAGCATCGCAATGGAGCAGTACTCATGAACTCTTTCAAGACAGAGTTGTGGCCCCCACGATACATCGTATGGTCTTAATGAAGTGTTGAATATATTTTTTGTCGGATGTCTGTTTCCATCGAGTAAGTAGTATATCTCACGTGTTTTTTTGCGAGGATTACAATGGTGTAATCTGTTTGGGTGATCAGAGCATCTTTATAAATCTCATTAAATGTGGAAACATGAAAGGATTTTGGTCATAGGGTTCTTCCGCACACTTCGACCCAACGCACGGTTGCGATGTTTGTGACTCACAGTGATGGCGCGGGCAGTGCAGAGTCATCAGACCCACATCATGGTTTACCCTATAATGGCTCTAGGAAGTGGGTCAAATGCTGCATTTAGTGTTTACCTTCCGGGTTGGCCGGGAAGGGGATTACTCGTTGACCTTAGGGTTTACTCTACGGGTGGACCGGGTAGTGGGTTAGCTATTGATATTAGGGTTTACCGTCCAGCAAGATAGGGCAGTGGGTCACCGGATGACCCTTTATGGTTTACCATCTAGCAAGGTTGGGGCGTGGGTCACCTGGAATCCTTTTAGAGTTTAACCTCCAGCAGTGATGGGTTGTGGGTCACCAGATGACCTTTTATGATTTACCCTCATGTGGGGCATGGCTGTCGGTTACCCGATTACTTCTGTCAAACTCAGCCCTTTCGATGAGGATAGTCAGTGTCTTTTCCTCTATGATTACCGGAGTGGGACTTTTGGTGCTACGATTTAGAAATGTGGAATATTTGACATGTGGGACTGTTAGGCATCAGTGACAGCTACCCATAGAACTGTTGTTGACTTATCCTGGGCTGAGATTAGAGATGGATATCCCCTTACACACTCGCTTGGGTTTCTTGTTGAGCATATATATATACCCAACTTTTTTTCCCCAATCCTTGGGTTCCGTTACTCTACTTCTAGGAGGGGCGAAGACACGCGGGGTATTCCAGGTGATTTTCGTGTCTAGTTCCTCTTGGTTGGACATGTCTACTCTCATTCTTCTGTTGGGTTAAGCTGTATTCTATTTAATGTACTCTTTCACTATTCCTTATTCTGTACACTGCTCACCATTTTGGTACCTCCTTTATTGCTCCCTCGATCTTTTGAGGTATCCTACTGAGTATCTTTATACTCACCCCTACTTGTGCTTTTCCCGCACCTGGTGGGCCTTTGAAAATGACTGACAGTTTGATCGAGTCTATAGAGGAGTTTAGAGGAAACAAGATCGTGGGCTGAAATCAATGGTCTCAGTAGGATGTTCAGGTGTGAGACCCACAAGCTGTTTACATCCGTTTACCTGTTGCCGGGTTGTGGCACCATTCGGGTTGGGCGTGTGTTTTGTCCCTTTTTTTGTTCAGTATCTGTCAGTACTTTTCCGAACATTACCATTTCTATTTAGATGTTGATGCATGATTTTGGTTGGGTTATAGTTGTTTGTCCTTTGGTTTTCATTTTACTCTGCACTTCTTCATTGAGTGGGATGTGTGTGTGTGTACACGCACATAGGCAATGGTCTCCACGAGATTGTTATATCTTTAGCGCTTTTTGCCAGCTTCTGGCCTAGGAGGCGGGCTTGGAGTAGTTGCGGCTTGAGACTGGTAGGGTTGGGTAGTGAAAATCCATTTCTAATCTCATTGAAGAAAACAATATAAAGGATATGGTTCTCAAACATTAATTACATGTTTCGGTTCATACATAAATTTTTTTGACGATGTTTGAGATGCTAATTAATCAATAGGTTTATTATTTTTTCTAAAAACATGGGATCTTGATCCATAAGATATAAAATCAAGGGAATGATAATCAAGAATAGGAAACACCTCAATGCTTCCCCACAAACTCTTAGAGTTTTTTTATTTTAAAAGATTATATCATATCCAAAAGATCCATGTTGGTTCTATTTCGCAAAGTCAATTTCTTTGGATAACATGTATTCTTGGATTCAATGTTAAATCATATATATTTTTAAAATTTATATCTATTAATAATGGAAAAAACATTAATTTTGCAAAATTCGTGAGAATCACTGGAATTGTTTTTTTAATTTTACACAAGATAACTTGAGAAAGAACAATGGAGTAATTGTATACAGTAAGATATAAAATTTTATATTAGGATATTTTTCAAATAAATTATTATATATAACCTCTATGTGTGTTAATTATTATGAGTTTTGGAAGACATTAGATGTAGCATATATAAAGCCAGGGGTAAAAACAGATAGAATGCCTACCTTTAGAAATCATTAGAATTCTATTCATGTTGTGAAACAAGAGAGAATATATGTTTATGGTTGTTATTTAGGAAAATTCGTATAGAAGATTAATTAGAAGATGAATTTTACTGAGAGAGACTCTCAAATGGAGGAAATTATTTATATTATATTATTTTTATATATTATAATAACATTTCATGGTTAAAAACATCTAAATAATGAATTTCAAAGTCCCTTATAAAATTTATTAATGATGGATGGATGATAGATGAAAATAAAATGATTACAGATTTATAATGACAAGAATGATTTATAAGTATACCATGAAAGATCAAATTTCAATATTAGTTGTTGGGTCAATTGGAAATAATCAATTAGTTGATAGTGAAATAATATATTATTTAACCTTGTAGAATAAATGACTTTTTAAAATTTAGGTTTTATAAAAATATAAAACTAAATAATTAGGTGTTAAATATTGAAGGTTCCATGTGATCTGTTTTATGATCTATAAAACAAAATGGCAAAATTTTGTTCAACATGTTAAAGTTGAAACAAGTATTACACCTCCCAAAACGCATTGTGAATATAGCATTGTTTCTAAAATTGTATTTACCTCCATGATGATAGTTATAGATGAGGTATTAAAGGATACATACATGATGATCAAAGATCATGAATTTAATAAAATGTCAGTAATATATATATATATATATATATGATAGAGTTTCCTCACATGATGTGTCTTGTGGAGTGAGAGAAATTATATATTTAAAATATTTGAATAAAATGATGATTCTTGAGAAATTTGGAAGATGTGACTCTAAAAATAATGTAACTAAAGTTTTATAATTCTATATTATATTGGAATGTACTATTAATGTGAATTTATAATTTCAGGGGCTCAATGGTGGGATAAATTTTATTATAATATTTCCTCTATCAATAAATGACCAAATGAAGTTTCACATTCTTAAAATATTTTTTCAATATTACAACTACGGAGATATGAATTTTTTTGTAAAAAGATACATTTACAAAATTACGTGAGTATATTTTTTATTCTAATCATAGGAGAATATATGAATGAATTAAATAGAAATACATATAACTCAAAATGTGAAAAATAATAATGGATTGTTTTTAAGGATGAAGTACACATAGTATTGTTTTCAAACTATTGATGGAATTTTTATAATTTTCATTAAGGAGAGAATATAAGATTTTTATTAAGAATCTATTGATTATTATACAAATTACCCTTTCAAAAAAGAGTAGAAGCATGTATGAAGGCAACGAGAGAAGAATGAAATTTCATTCACATTATATTGGATTCTTTGAAGGATTGTTGACACGTTTACATGATATATGTGGATATAACCATAAAAATATTTCTTTTAATGGTATCATTCCCCATGAATAAGAAAGTATATATTAATAATTATATTAATTAATAATGATAATTTTTAGGAATGAAATTGGATTATATTTATACCACAATAAATCAAAAGGAATATATAAGTACGTAATTTCATAAATATTAAATGGATAATGGAAAATTACTGATATAAGATTCAATGATGGAGGTAACATGCACTAGAGAGATCACTGTAAAAATGTAGATATTTACCACCAAAAATGATGACTTTGTTTTGTTGTTTTCCATCAAATAAATATTTATTTCATTTGACTCCTTCACAAACAACACTAAACTAATAAACCAAAATAATATTTTTTATTGAAAAAAGTAAACTAAAATATAAACCATAAAAATAATTATAATTAGATATAATTAATTATTATGAAAATTATATGTTGAATAAATTAAAAGACTAAAAAATTTACAAGCACAAAATCCTTATCATCCTAGTATATAGTGAATATAATAAGAATAATTGAATATATATATATATAAGTAAAATAATTATAAATATATAACACATGTTGGAAGTGAATTAAGTGAATCGGTTGAATGATACTATAAATGTGTTTTTGTGTTTATATATGAATGAATTTTAATTGTTATGTATGGGAATGAGATATGAGGACATTAAAAATATAATCATTTTAAATATAGTCATTTTTCAAGAATGTATCCAATATGTATATTCACAATGCTGAATGTCATATAATTGAAAAATAATAAATTATTAATTAAAAATTAAATATATAATAAAAATATGTTATTATAAAATTAAATTATTTATACTGTGTAATATATTGATATTATTTTTAAAGAATCATTTGATGTGTATATATAAATAAATGAAATTTTTAAATAACAATTTAATGATTAAAATAAATTGTTATAAGATCAATAATGTAATCTAAAATTATGTGGATTTATTAATCTTATTCTATAAATGATAATTTCAAAATGTAACAAATAATATATTAATTTTTATATATTTTCTTTTAAGTTAAATTGATGTATTTTAATATTTTAATGTTATATATACTTCAAATTTATAATATTTAAATTAACATGCAATTAATTATTCATTGATATGATAATATATTTAGAACAAATAATGTTAAAAAATCTATATAAACAAATTTGTACTATATATATCATTTCTTCAGTTAAATTTTAAAATTTTTATATTATTAAAAATAATTATAATAAAAGTAGTTATAATTTTTAGTCCTCATTATAACATTTAATAACCATGATAATTATATTTTTGGACCAAAAAAAACATTATCAATGTAAAAATTGTGATATCATATAAAATAATGTAAAAAGGATAAATAATATATTAAATTCATAAATAATGAAAACCCATATCACTATATTCTCAGAATCATAAATATTGACCCATGAACTGCACAATCAGATCGACTTCAAAAATCATAATCTTTATATTTATGTATGTGATGCCAAAACTTTTGACACAGTTATTTAACATCAAAGCCATAAAAAATGAGATGGAAGAATAGGATAAAATACAATCTAAACAACCATTTTGTTTTTTCTAGAGATTTAAGAGAAATTACTATCTAGGCAATAATTGTGTCACTAAATGATAATTTCACACACATAGCCCAACTTTTGTTATTTCTTGTTAAATGATCCTCATCATCCATATGAAATCCCTTCTTGAAATAATTTGTTCCACCATATTCATTATAACATGTAAAAGTAAATACATAATAAGAGATATCATAAATTATTCAATAGGGTATACATATGAACTAAAAATAGAATTTAATCAATGAGCATAAGCAGTTCATTAGTGTATGATGACGTTATCAGAGTACACGAGCGAATCATAAAAATACACTTTCAAATAAGGTACTAAATAATTTAAAATGAATCATGAAATATGTATTGGAAAATGAAATTATAAATTGGATTATGTACATAAGAGGAATGTCATATCTACCTTGATCAAAGGAATCATTTGACACCCATAACAAACATATCATCATCTAATGTTAATATTTATAAAAATCAGAAGAAGTGTCCAAACATACAAGGCTCGTAACAAAACACAAGACCTAAGGAAGTCTACAGAAATGGAGGCCAAGAGCGTCACCCCTAATCAAGTACACCCCTTATGGTTTAAAAAGAAGGCTGCTAGGAAAACAGGTGACACTAATACCATTATCCATCACAGCCAAAGATGAAAATTTGTCAGCCACCCTGTTTTCCTCCCACAAAGTATGGGTTACATCACTATTCTAATTAAGAATAAATTTGCATCTCCTAATGGCATAGACAATTGACCACGAAGTGGTACATTTGTATTTCATGAGGTCAATAATAATCTTAGAATTGTTCTCATCCTGAGAAAGAACCATGTTCTCATGCACACATAATTGCAGAACTATAAGAAAAATAGGAAAAAGAAGTTGGTGTCTTGGAATATCATTATCATAGAACATTTAAAAAACTATTAAATAATGCATATAATATGAATAATCATATATATGAAATCCACCTTAATTATCAGTAGATAATAATCATTAGGAAATGAATTGGAGTGTTATCTAAAAATATCCATTCTATGCACTATGATAGGTTCACCCATCTATATATAGTCGCACCCATAATATATTTTTTCTAGGAACCACAAAATGAATGAAGTATATAAATGTTTCATCATAAAGCACATAAAAAATAATTAATCTTTATAATATGCATAATTGATGAATTATTAATTTGTATTTTTGTTAAACTCTTTTAAACATGATTAAAACTTGTAATGGATAATTTTTCACGTACAATCTCTTGGACACATGATTATCCCATGTTGAAAAAATGTCTTCAATGAAAATATATTTGGAAAAATATTAATCCATATTAAGAAATAATGATTTTAGTTTAATTATTAATTAATACAAACGGATTATAAGTATCAATAAGGTTTTATTACGTTGATGAATATAAATAACAATAAAATTCGAAAAAAAATTTGGTAAAATAATATTTTCATGTCGAAATTAGTTTAGGAACTAAATCATTCATATTGAAATTTTATTATTATTTAAAATTACAATTAAAAATATATGGGAAGTTCTAAATAATATTTACAACATTAAATGAGGAAAATATCTTTTTCATTGGATTTTTTAAATTCATAATTAATATTGAAAATTATTTTCCTTGAAACCCTGTTTTAAAAACAATAAATTTACTATATATTTGGATGAATAATGTTTTAAAAATATTACAAAAAATTTATTAAGGAAATGAAAATTTTCACTTGAATACCACTTTTTCGATAATATAAAATATTTTGAAGATATATATCATGGAAAACATATTTTAAAAACATTTATTTTCCCAAATATTAGGAACATCAACTAATTTAGAAATATACTTATATACATGAAAAGGAATATTAAATTAAGTTATTGTCAATATGATTGTTAATTATATAAAATCCAAAAAATTTAAAAATAATATAATTTTATACATTAAAAATGATAGAAAATCACATTTTCAAATAATGAAAATAAAATTCCTCCAACATTTTCGATAAAAAAATATTCTAACTTTTTGGAAAACTACATGTAAATTCCATTAAAAACAATTTCTATATTGGTAAAACATTTTTTTAAAAAAATCACTGTACATGATCAAATCATCCTTGAATTATTTTTTTAAAAATATATTTTTGAAAAATAATTGAAATACAAAATATTAAGGAATTAAATATGGGGATCCAAAAAATGATTTTATCAATTATTTTATGTACTAATAAGTTGAAAAAATGGTACTATAATATCTATATATCATGAATAATTAAAGGAGAATATAATTGAAGAGTTTTTTTGCGATATTGTTAATAATATATTTTCATAAAAACATTTTCATAAATAATCCTGATGAATGATGAGAATATAAGATTAAATTATTACAGAAAAGTAACTATGAAAAGTAAATTATATGAAATTGATATCACTAAATGGATATTTACATCCCAATAATTTTATTTATATGAATGTACAAATACATTCCAAGGTATTATATACACTACATTAATTTAATATGTGGTAAATATGAAATGTGTCTCGTAGATGTAGAAAATTCTGATGGAAATCCCATACATCACACTTTCATAGGTTCTAAAATGATTTAAAATTATTTATAGTTCTTGAAAACATGTTATTAATATATTATATACCAATATTAATTTTTAAAATATCATATATCATCAATTATAACATCTTTTCATCTATTTATTATAATAATTCATTATTAGCATTGATTTGGGTGTTAATTTCTATGTTTTCTCACCCGTTCATTATTATGAATGTTCTGCTTCTAGTTCATATTATTTATTTATGAAAAATATCCAAAAATAATAATCAAATTATTATAATATTTATTCATAAAATATAATTTTAATACCAATAACTAGTTATGTATGAAAAATATACTATATTATACTCATAGTGATGGTAGGTTATACGTACATATGAGTGATATTTTTCTTTTTAAATGAATATTATAGTTAGAAAGAAAGTAATATTTTAAATTTTAATAATGATTATAATATCATATTTTCTATATCATATAATTATCTATAAAAATATATCTCATTCTTGAGATGCGACATTGAAAAAAATGAATCACCTCGATTTGTAGATATAGTAGTACAGAAGTACAAAAAACAGTGTTGTCATTTTCCAATTTGTGAAACGGGAAGAAAGAAAAGAATAATTTTTATTTCCATAATTAAAATATTGATCTAATATTAAAATCATGTCATTTATATTTCATTAAATCATTATATATCTACTTATTACCTTCAATGTGATGTTTTTTAGATATACTAAACACATCTTCTCACTAGGTGATTTCCCGCTTCATTGATGAGAGACATTATTGTATGACCAATGAAATAATGATTAAAATATAGTATATATGATATAATTAATAAATTTTTATAATATATATATATATATATATAATTTATTATCATCAACATACCCAACTATGTAATTTGGTATTTGAAGGATGAATGTCTTTGGTTAGCTTGGTGGTAGTCCACCATACACAGAAATGATGATTTCATATCCCATTTGATGGAAGTGGATATGGTTATAGGTCATTCCACTAAAATAAAAAATCATAGTTTATGGATGATACTAATATTATTATATCATCATGGTATAATAATAATATAATGTTTTGGATAAATATATATAATAAAAAAACTGATTGATGAACATTAGGCCTTCGTAGTGTATTCTACCAATGTTTTCAACAAATTCTATCCTAGTATGGATTTTTTCCAAAAATAAGAATTCTAGGTTGAGGGTAGAAAATATGATAAGTTATATGTGTATGTATTGGTATATCCAAAAGGATTTATAGGTGTGATGAAGTCAAGGGAGTGAGTTCTGATTTACTGTTGGTTAGGAGTGACATTTTTTTAAATACTGAAATGCATTCACTATTTACATAATTATATTACCCAATTTTCTAAATATTTTTCAAATAATTGTTTCGAGGGATTTTATTTTAAATTCACACCTCCAATTAACAATTAAACACTTTTCATAAATATTTTTTCCTTAAATAATATGTTTCCCTTCTTTGGCCATCTTCGATATTTGTATGGTGAGCATTTTTATATTCCATGTAATTTAGCCATAATGATTAAAATAAATTATACATATTAGAAAAATTTCAAATAATGAATTTAAATATTAAATCTATTTTATTAAATAAAATTTACTTGTTGGTGGAAATTTAGTTTTAAAACAATCATATTTAACACCCAAAATCATCTTTTTAACCATAACAAACATCACCAATTTTTTACTATATAGTAACCCATATATAGTATATAATAGAAATAAATTTTTTTATTGGAAAATAATTTATTATTTATAAAATTTTTAATTAACATGGTACAATATGTTATTTTAGTAATTATAAATATTTTAATAAAATTTCATTTATTTTAAAATAGATATAATATAAATTTTGACAGTAATCATTCAACATGGCTGTAAAAAAATTAACACATTGATGGAATTGGAATATATTATTTTCATGCATCTGTAAGTTGATATATTGATCTAAATAATTGATATTATAGAATAATTCATTCTATTTACATCAATTGTGTTATTTTTCAGTTCGTTTGTTTTATTTGATAATTAACTAAATAAATGTTGTGGAGCCATTTATTAAACATTTCCAGAAATTATTTCAAATATAAAAATAAATATATAATTTATTATGACCCACTAAGTCATTTATCCTTTAAAATAATTTATATAATCAATCCTGTTTTATTTTTTCAATATACATGCGCTTTGTAGATATTTAAAGCAATGAGTGTTATTCTTATTTTCTTCTACATCACATATTATATGGGTCATATGGAATGTAATGTTGTATGAAATGAATCTATTTTATAGAATATAATTTACCTAGATTAAATAGTCTTATACGTATAATTTAATATATATATTTCTAAATTTTCACTATTATATTTTTAGTTTGACCCCTGATAAATTAGATTTTACCCTAACTATGATAAATAATACTTTTTCATTTTAACTATTCACATTGGTCCAAAATAGTTTAATCATAATTTAATTAATAAATAATTATAAATTTCAATAAGGAATAAATTTTTCAATATTAAATCACTAAAATCGAAAATTCATTTTAATGTTAATACAACATATGTGATGAGAAAGATGGATTTTATGGAGAAAATGTTTTATAGATTACAATGTAGTAATATGAAAATTCAACATGAAAATATTTCCAACGACCTAAATTAGAATTATTTATATATATTTTGGATAATTTTACATTTAATAGAATTTATATTATAATCAATTTTTGAAAATTATTTAATGGACAATGATGTATTTCATTAGAATTATTTTGTTTTCACTATTATTGAAAAAATAAATCTTTTAAAAATAACAACAATTGAGTCTAATATAAATTTTTAATATGATTTCAAAAAAGTAATATACATTTTTATATATTTTTTATAAACATAGTAAAATTTTATTTCAAAATATGTGCTCATGGTGTGACTAAACTCACATTTATAAAAATCCTAATTTTCAAAAAATTATTTCTTTTTATTTTAACTGATTATTATGTTATTACTAGTCAATATATTTCTAATGAAAATCTATAAAATAAATAATGTGTTAATTTAGTTAAACTTTTTTATATATGCAATCTGAAAAAATTTCACATAAATGTAATATTAAAGAATAACAAATATTGTATATTTATTTAGTAAAACTCGATTTTCTATGTGTCACATTATATTGATATTACTCATTGATTCCTTTTTATTAAGATATATAGAAAATAAAATATAATCCAAATGAAATATATTATACAATCTTGGGGTGTTATATTCACTTATAATAAGGTATATTCATGTCACATATGCCATTAAACATAATTCTAATATTTTAATATATCCTGTTGTTCTATCGTCCACCAATAATAAATTTTATTTTCAAAATTTGATCATTATATAATTAATAATTTTTTGGAAATTTTGTAAATACATTTTTTGAAAAATTAGATCATAAAGAAGATCAGTAAAACGTCCTATAAAAAAGAGATAAATGGAAATACAAATTTTAAATGGAATTAAACATAACTATGATTCCAAATTGGAGAACATGTGTGGGAATGGAATAAAAGTGTAAGAAATTATTCATAGGGATTGAGGTTATTAATCATTAGAAATTTAATGATTAATTAAATTTTAAGGCCCTCAATGTCATAAATATATGATGATCTAAAAAGATATCATTCCATCATAAGTGAAGGCACTAAGATGAAATTTTTCCAAGTTTCATTTCCAAGAGTTGATGAATTATCTTACCATACTGACTAAAATAATATATATATATAATTTCATGATGAGTACAATTTCATCCATTAATAAATATCTCGAAAAATATCATATTTTTCTCCAATAAGTGTATATTTAATATTAATTTATCAATCTGAAAACACTAAAATAATATTGGAAATGATTATATAATCCCAAAAAAAATACCGAGACATTCCTCCTATCATTAGAAATTGACCAAAACAAAAATGGTTATAACACAGTGAAATAAAATAACAATTTACATTAATCTCATAATTTTTCTGTAATAAAAAATTCAGGAAATATTATTCCAAAAATAAATGAAATTAAATTTATTCAAACATTTCATTACTAATTTTGAAAATCAAATATTCGAATAAATATATCATATATTCTTCTAATATAAATAAAAAATTATTTGTAAAATAAAATAGAATATGATTCTAAAATAAAAATTATCATTACATATATAAGTTTCATACTTATCATGATATAATGAAGCCAATTGTAGGAGTTACACCATTATGACCCTTTAGTTGTGTGTTTAATCCCTAAAGCCTAGACAGATAGCCTATGTTCTCACTTGGAATTCAACTAATAAATATTTTTCATTAATGATGTAAAAATATTTAATCCATAAATAAAACATGATTTGTATCCTAGAGGTTTCAAATACACCAACGGAATAAAACATCTATTAAATTTTAATTGATAAACTCAAAATTTTAACTACATAACACACTCAAATGGGATTTCTAAGACATTTAACATATAAAAAACTATAATCATATATACATATGATTGTATAAAAACACTTAAAATAAAATAACATGAAAACATCATAATCTAAATGGATTTCTAACCCTATGATTAATACCAACTATAACAACATATTACCCCCACATTCCAATCTAGTGATGAAATCATTATCTTTAAATTTTTGGCTTTTTTGCTGATAATTGGGTCATAGTTTTTCGAATCCCAGCCTTGCAACATCAAAATAAAAAATAATATCAATCACATTCTTATGGGATCTTTAGGATTAGTGTTTTACTGAATTAGTATAAACTCTTATATAAATAATACCAAATTTATAAAATGAGAAATTATATCAGTTGAAAAATCTTTTAATATTTTTCATTAAGTCACCATCATTATCATTAAGAAATCCCATCAGGAAATAAATAAATTAATATCATTCATTTTATCCTTTTCAAGAAGAATCATAATAACTTTTAGCTAAAATAATTAGTAAAGGTAAACACAGGAAATTAAAATTGAATTTCATTAATGATCAAAAGGTGTGATAAAAGGGTATGATGAAATAATAAGATTTCATGAGAGTAACATAAAAGAACTAAGACCCATCAATTCTTGAATCATCAATCATGAATCATGGAATGAGGATTTAAATAATAAAATGGTCATACTAATCACTAAAAATGAGCCATGTGATATCAACCTTTCTCAATGAAAACATTATAAGCCCATAATAATAATTGATAAGAGGTTTTTCTATATTTGAACATCATCTCCGTAGAACACTTAAAACCATTACATAACCCATAAGATTAGTATAACTATATTCCCAACATCCAACATAATTATCCAAAATGGTACTTATTTCCCAATGACATGGAGCATTATCTTGGTATGCCCATTATATAATTTATTATTTGATGACACGTTGCTATCTGCATGCACCCATTGTTTATAATATCCTAGAACCATACCATGAATAAATTAAAGAGATCATTCAACATAATACTCAAAGTTTTTTTTATTTTATGACATGATTAATATATAGTAGAAAATTGGTATTAATTTCAATATCATTGAATAATGGTTATCCCATGGAAAAGAAACTAGTTCCACAATGATCTCATTGAAATAAGATTAACCTACGAAAATGAAATTGGTTCCATAACATTCTCTCTGAAATAATATAAACACTACAATGGAATGAATGATGATGGATTATTTTTAAACTATACCAAATGGATCATAATATTCAAGAAGGGTTGTTGAATTTTATGAATGGAAATACCAATAACATATCATTAAAAATATTTTATGAAAATAATGGGTTTGTAATTCTAAAATATAAATAAACAATAAAATTTATATTGTAATATTCATTTTTGTTGATAACAACATTTGAATCATTTAAAGGGATATTTAAAAATAATTTGAAAAATTTATTGAGGATAATACCCTTTCAAACAAAAAAAAACATATTCTAAATCCTAATTTTAATTTAAAATCATTTTATTTTACAAAAAAATTTAGAAATAATATTTTAAATAATATTAGGGAAAAATTTTTATTTGAAAAGATCTTTTTATTCGCCACCCTTACCATTGGGGCCCAGAATGTGACTCCCCAAGCCTACCTTTAATAGGTTAGGTGTTTGTGACTAGCACTGAGTAGGAATGTTAATAATATATGCAGAATTTTCAATGTACTGGTCCATAGACACACATCTACAAGACCAGAAACACTGAAATGAAAAAAAACAAAGGAAAAACATTCATGCGTACTACTAAACTAAACAATATAGTACAATAGAGTATAAAGTGAGGAAAATTAAACTCTACGAGAATACAAACCCACCAATAGAAAGAGTCATCTATCTCTACATTTATTCAGGTATGAAAACCATATTTTTAATTGGGAAACTTCATGAAGCCATAGTAATAGCTATAAACATATGGAACTCAAAAGGCTATGTCTAGTCTTTGTCATCCCTGGTCTCCATCGAATGATTTGTCATATACACAAGACATGACACATGTGGGAAAATCCCGTGCATGGGTGAGTATAGCAATCCTCTATAGGAAACCCCAAAAACTGAAAATAAATACCAAGAAAATGAATAGTATTCTATATACAGAGTATTTCTATAGTACATATAACAAGAAAAAACACATATATACTCAAAACTCAGACAAGAAGTCAATAGGTAGGTCATAATGACCACATAACCATGATAGGGATTTAGTCTGACAATTCCATGATGAACTCATCTGGGTGAACTCACTCTTCAGTCTGATACCCCTGATAACATTCTATCAAGATGTACTATTTGTTAGGAAACTCCATGAGAGAGATACACTAACAGATCTGAAGAGAGAATATAATACACTAACTCTAGGAGAAGTAACTCCACGAGTGGGAGGATCATGATACTTGGATGGGGATGAGTTCAATGGACATGGCCTATACCATGAATCCTCGTTATTATCTAGGAAAATATATGAATGATGTATGGTAGAAAGTTTCAGTTCAATAACCTAAAATTACCTAGGGCACAAAAATGGATAGAGGATCATATGTCAGGCCTCTCGGTGGGGACACTCGACTCTATAAAAAATATCCTTCTAAAAGGGGTAATACCCCTTTGTATAGAAAACAATACCAACTAACCATCAAGGGAATGATTAAAGGTATAAAAACCAAATTAAACTTGTTTATTATATAGTGGAAATGGAGAACAATACATGTAGAAAATATTACACAGTGTGTATGAAGGTTCACACGCTGTGTCCCTTGACACTGGGTACTGCTGATGTACAACGACCAGAGTCAGAAGAACATGTTTTGTGGAATATGAATACACAACATGTAGAAAAGTTCACATGATGTACCCAAATATCATGGTTCCTCCCTATATACAATGGACATGTTGTAGTACAAGGATTCATCCCATGTTTGTTTCCCCATGTACCCATACATCGGGTAGCCTGCGTAACTGGCTTGGGTCGGGTCGTGTGGTTGAGTACATGTCGTGTACTCCTCTAAATTTCTATATATCCTCCTAGATACCTATTGAGACATATGGAAGTAATCAATCTCTTTTTAAAGGTGCCCAATGCTATGTAGAACTCTCTTATTCATCGAAGTTGTACGTTCCACTCATTGCGGCATACACTCAATGTGCTCTGAATCATAGGTCGGTTTATTGAATTTTACTTCAATGACCTGTCTTACTATGATTTCCTTTGTTTATTATCTAGTGTTTTATATGATGATTTTTTCATGACTAAACTAAATATCTAGGTTCATATTTCCACTATAACACTGAATCTGAATGCTCTGGGCCATCGATCGGCACCGAGAACCCATTCTGATCATCGACATGAAAGTTACTCGATGAATTGTGTCTCTTAAAATACATGGATCCGTCTATCAATGTAATTATTTCACCTCCACTAGGTCATCATGAGGATTTATATCTTATATTGGATGATTACACCATAATTCATAGGTTCCACAATAATATGTTCAAATCCCACACATTAACATGACGATCATGATGAATGTATGGGAGAAAAACACAATCGAAAAACTCCAAGATTGAAACTAGGTTGTTGTTCTTTCTATACAAGATCCATTCTATTATAACGATAATGGTAACATAAAATGAATAATCATATTAATTACCATCCCCAATTTCTCACAATTAAAAACCACCAATAAGAACAGTCAAATGGCGTGTTAACCTATTTGTGGGTTGATCCACGTTCGTCATTTAATCAAATAATGTTGAAAAGAAGGAATTGAAATCCTAATTACCTACCATAGGATTGGATAATTAATTAATTTTGGATTAATTTTCCATCTCTACCATTAGATAGACTTTTTAAAATGGAGTTCTTCGATCTCCAATCCAAGGATCAATATTCATTTTCCATCGAGTGAATTCATCAGGTTCTCACCCGATCGTCCCTAAAGTGTTCCAAGGTTTGATCCTATAAATAAACCCCAAGATATATTAAAATAGAAAATTGGGTTGTTGCACCACTACATAACATTAAAATAAATGATATTATTAATTTATGTTATTCCTTCAAAATGTCAAAAAATTCACTTCTACAGCTGACCCGCGCAGAACAATGTTTGGAATCACCAAGGGTAGAGTTACTGCTCTGAATAAAATTGTTTCATAAAATTTCTGATACAATCTATCTATTCATAAGTAATTATTATTTTTTTTGGAAAACCTCTTAGTTGTTCTATTTAATATCATTTATATATTTCAAAAATTTCTTCTGTGGACAGCAAGCATTGAAATCACATGCCGCCTCACATTCTTGTTTAAAAATAATTCCATATAAAATATAATAAAAATTTTATGAAAAAAATGAGATAATAAATTCAACCATAACTAGGTATTTACATCGCTAAAAATCCAATACAAATGTCTATACATAGAGATATGGGTATTGAACATGAATCTGAACCTCTCGTTCCTATGTGTAGTCAAGGAGATTCTAATGCTGCCACCAGACACAGACCAGGGGAATAACTCGCCCGTGAAGGATCCTAAACTACTGATCCATAATCTCCCCTGGGTGCTTGATAATGGCCACTCCATAATCAATGACCATATCTCCCAAGTCGATGACATGTGATCGGTAATGCCCATACTTACTTAGTAGTGACACATGGAATATGTTGTGTACCTGGTGAAAATGCATAACTAGTGTTAAGTGAAACACCACATGGATAACTCGAAAATGAATCTGCAATGTTCCAATGAACCTCAAATATCACTTTTCTCCCTAACCAAATCTCTATAACCCTCTTGTAGGTGATAACAGAAGGAATACATTTTCCCCTTCCTCATACTCCAGAAGTATCTATGGTCTGTTAGCATAAGACTTATATCGGCTATGTGCGGTCTTCATCTACAACTGAATTATCTACCCCTTCTCAGTAGTTACTCATACCAACTCTATACCCATGAGTGAGGAATGTCATGTGTCATTTAAAAAAAATGGTGACTAATAGTTTCACCCTTATAAATATTCTAAAGGTGGAATAAACAAGTTGGAGTGGTAATTGTTTTTGTACACAAAATCCACCATTGGTAGATGGTCCTCCCAAATGCGAACAGTTTCCAAGATGAAATCCCACATCATGACCTCAAGAACACGAATGTTCCTCTGTATTTGGCCAACAATTTTGGGAGAAAATTTTGTGATCAAGCATAACCAAGTCCAAAATGAATCCTTCAATCACTTACATAACTGTGTTGTGAAATGAAATTCACAATCTAAAACAATTTTCTATGGGACTTCAGGAAGTTGAGCTATATCCTGCATGTAGGGGTATCCAATGCTCTATAATGAACTATTCTATTTGATAGCAAGGAAGTGGGCTGAATTGGTGAGTTGGTCAATGATCACCAATATGGCATCGTGTCCTCTAGGGGATATTTCTAAACCCACCATGAAGTACATTGATATATCACCCCACTTACAATTTGTAACCTCTAAGGGTTGATAAAATCCTAATAAAACCCATTGATCAGCCTTGAACGGCCTGCATTTAAGGCATTGAAATTCAAACTATGCCACTGCATTCATCACCCATGTCATGAAAAACTATGATTCGAGGACCTGTTATATCTTCACAACACCATGCTGTAACATCAAAGGGGATGTATGTAACTACCACAGAACATCCTCCCACAATACCACCGGTATGACTATGCATCCCATAAAATTTACAATGTTCTCCCCACCCTGTGAATATCCATCATGAGATTTCTGTATGGGAATTTGAGAATGTAAGGTATCACATTCATTATCCTTTAACTATACATCCCTGACTAACTATAAGAATGGATGGGTAAAACCCATCCACAATAAGTATATTACATCATCTATATCCAAAAAGTATACCAATAACAAGGACAACTACTCTGATTCGACATTCAATATTTGTGAAATAGATCTCTTGTAGAGATCATCTACCTCCACATTCCCCTTACTAGGAGTATAGAAAATCTCAAATTCATAATCCTTCTGGATCTCTAGCCATTACATATCTCATAAGTTCATATCCTTCTGTGAAAATACATAATTAAGACCCTTGTGATCGGAGACAATGATAAACTACTCTCCCTTCAGGGAGTGTTTCCACATATTCAATGTGAATACCACCACTTGAAATTAATGATCATGGGTCACAAAGTTCCACTCATGAGGCCTCACCTAGAATTTACCTTAGGTAATCATTTCTTTCTTCTATATCAAGACTTAATCATGGGAGGTCCCTGGTGAATTTTAGAGCACTACATACTCGGCTCTCACCTATGAAAATATCACGATTGAAGCACTCATCCTACTTTGCCACAATTGTTGAATGTCCTGTTTGAACTATTACATCCACCAGAAATGTTTCCCCATTTGAGTCAAATATGACATCACTGTTAATATCTGGGAGAAATCATAGATAAATCATTGGTAATATCCTTATATCCCAAGAAATATTTTCATCATTATCATGCTCCTAGGTGTCTCACATGATTCCACTCCATAAACCTTGGGTGTTTCCACTGTAACTCCATCAGCTATGATATTAGGTCATAGAAAGTTAGAAACATGATTCCTGAACTGGCACATCAAGAGTTTCCCATGAAGTTTGAGCTCTCAGTTTATGTCTACAACCACCCGTAGGTGTCTCGTGTTCTCCTACTCAGGTGCTGAGAAGACAAGTATGGTGTCGATTATGACCACTATGAACTTGTATATGATTGGATTGAATATCTGGTTCAATATCCCCATGAACACTATAGGGGGTTTTCGTAAATCCAAATGGAATCACCAAGTGCTCATAGTGATCATATTGGCATCGGATTCCCTTCATCAGTGTATCCTCAGCTTGTAATCACTACCAGTGATAGTATAATCGAATGTCAAACATTGTGAACCATCGAGTCCCTCTCAAACAATCGAAGAGTTCATCGATCCTCAGTAGAGGATACCATTCATTACCATCACAGGATTCAAGGACCATTAATCCACACATTACCTCATTCTCCAATTTAACAGTTTGGAAATCAAAACTGAGGTCTCCATGGGAGAAACAATGTGTCTCACAAGGCCATTCATCACTAAGTCCTCCAACTTCAACCTTTGATAGTAATGATAAGGGGGAGTAACTTCATATTTTGGTGTTTATATTAGTGAAAATTGCGGTTTAAATCTAGTAATATTCTCATTTATCTATGGGGAGATAATCCTAGAACTTCCTATAGAAAGATATCCTCATACACTGCCAGTACATGTGTGAACTAAAATATAACAAAATCGTCTACTCTATGGGTATGGATATCCAACCCATGACTGATTAGTTTCACCCTACTCTTGATATATACATCTGACACTATCTAGATATCCTTTACTGCAAGAATGGAATATTTTGATCCAATGTTATGAAAATTCCCCACCCATCACATAAAACATTCAATATGTGTTTTTATTGAAGATAGAAAATCCTTTCTGAGAAAAGTGTTGTTTGTCCTTGATGCTTCCACATATATTTTCCAACCGAAACACTCATATACAAGGGCCATAGCACATTATAGACAAATATTTTTGACAACATAATCACCTCTAGTAGTAGTCTCTAAGAGTAATGGTTGAGTCAAAGGTACTTCCTGGATCATAAGGTATCATCCAAGGAAAATAGGGAGGAAATAAAGAATGGAAACAGTTTCTATACGCATTAATACCAATGTTGAAAAGACATATATCATACCTTGGATAATATATTGAGTCCCTAGGTCATACACGTCAACTACAAGTAGTTTCACCCACCCCTGTCATCCAGCTCCCTTAGCCTTGTCTTGTCCACCTAGGGGTGGTGGTGGTGGTATGTCAATTTGTTTTCCACATCATGTTTCTCTCCCTATTCCTCTTCCATGTTAGCTGGATAGAATTACATATTTCTCCCATCATTTCCTTTTCCTTGGTGGCCTTTCCACTACTATCATGTCAACATATCGATGGGTTAGACAATATCTAGTGTGATTTACCCTATCACTGCCTGTGAAGCATCACCTTTCACTACGTTATCAGGATCTATCCATAGAGCCATAGGAAACAGAACCCCAGACTTAAGACCGCCTTTGATGGCCCCCACATCCCAATCCTTGTGTCTATAATTGGGACCCTACTATTGAAGTCACTATACATGTCTGCCTTCTACTGTCTATCACCGGTTACATCTATTGATTCACGAACCTCTAGACCACCATAGCTTGCTCAAGAACTCCATCATTAGTCGAAATTCACCAAGGTATGACGTTGGCTCGGACGTCCTATCATGGACCTCACATGATGGTCCAAGACCAAAAGTACTGTTCCCTGACAATATCTAATGAATATCAAATGTGGTTGGCGAACATTGATTAATTTTCATCCATCATCATACTACCCGGTTGAAGATGAAATATCACATTTATAGGCACTAATCATAGTATAACCAGAGAGAACTCCTCTCTAAAAAGATACAAGAACTCAATCCATGATGGAGTATCCACGTTGTGAGTCTATGTGGTCAAGATCATTCATAACCCTAAATAAGGCTTGTTACTCCAATAATCATCTTTTCTACATGTGTCCTCACTAGATGGAAATCCTTGGTCACATCCACTAGACAGTCAATAATTGATTGGTTCATGGGATGGCCTCAGAACCTAAGGGGTCCCAACCTCTATGACTCATGATGTGTGCTAAGCATAGGCTCCACATCTTCTGGTATGGTAGGTTCCTTGTGATTCTCCCCTGGTGGTGGTATAGTAGGGAAACCACCTTGAGGTAATGCCTATGAAACTAATCCGTGTATTGATTCCTCATCACTAAGGGGGTCAGCCTCATGATTAAGCTACTAATTCAGATCTATAATTCCTTTTGTAGAAATCCTATAAGAGAAAAAGATGTACCACAGTCAATAATTATACCTGGAGAGGTGACACAATAATTTCTTGTAATCCAAAACCTTTTAATATTGGATTCAAGTACTATATTTTCCCTGCAACTAGTGTTCTCATATACTATGTTGAAATGATGGTTTTCGGAGACCGAGTTTTTGGATATGTCAGCAGCCTACACAAAAACTATTGTCCCAGGCCTATAATCCATACTTAAAAATAGAACACTGTTTCCCCAACACAATATCACTAACACCTGGCCATTATGTAAAACTGAAAATTTGTGATAGCACACTATCAAGACCCATTAAATAAGGGCCCATGTCGTGTCTCCCCATGCCTATAACGACCCAAAGTTTCATTAATGGAAATAACTTTTGATCTAATTAAATGTCTCTTTATGTTTATATAAAATTTCAACTTCTTTGGTTTTATGTTAATAATTTTGACCGTTGCTAATATAGTTGTTGAACAATGATCACATGATTAGTATAAATATAAGACTTTAACAAATCAAATTTACTCAGAAAAAGGAAGCGATGGCCTCATCCAGTAGAATTGCAGCATACAAAGCCCATTTTTCGGAGCTCATAAAAGATGTGGTGTATTTGGTCTTCTCCCTTGACCAAGCCCAAGCTGAGCTTTAACATGTCAAGCTCGAACATGACCTCTACGGGAAAAGTGGAAGTTGATTGAAATTACCACTCGAGCGATGTTATCCGAGCAACCCTAAGAGTCAATCACCATCGCACACCTTACCCATAGGTCTTATGCATCTGTTTTAAGGGGTTATGTAACAAATAAGTAGTACTATGTTCATGTACATTTTTTTATATAATAATGAATATAATTTCTAGTTATTTTTGAAACATTGTAAATAGTTTTAAGGTACAAATGGTGTTTTTAGTTATTAGTTAATTAAGAAATCTATTTTCTTAAATTAAGGTATTTTGGAATTAAATAATCTTTTAATAAAATAATTATATTATTATTAAATTAATTTTTATTAAATATAAATGATCTTATAATTTTATGAATGCAATTAAAATTTTTATTATGGTTTGAAAGTCGTTTCTGTCAAAACCAGTGAATTTTCGATATATATTGGTTTTTATTTTAAAAGTTAAAATTAACATATTTAGAAAATTATCTAGATAAAATAAATGTAATTTCTCGAATCAGGATGTCGAAATTATCCAACGGTGAATTTTTCATAATTTTCTGAGATGGTGAAATTTGTCGGTAAAAATTAAATACCGTTTAAAAATATAATGTGTTTTATGACATCATAATGACCCAATAGTGATGTAATAAAATACTATAATATTTATGTTCGGCCAATATATGTTTTACCATTAAAATAATGTCATTTTGGATTTTTTTGACTTACTTTTCAAAGCATTAATGGACCCCTCAAGAATTATTCAGCACCTTGCCTTTTTAAATTAATTTCCATGGGAGTGTGACTCAACCCCACATAAGCAACCCTAATATTTTAAGAAGTACGGAATATGGCCTTATAAAATATTGTTTTACTCTTCCCTTTTCCAAAAACCATGGGCAAAAACCATGGGATGGTTTGTGTTTTGGATTAATTTAATGTAAGGGTACCCAAACCTAAATAATAAACAATTCCATCACCTTTCCTATATAAACCCACACAAGATCCCACATCCTCCCCACTCAATGCCTTTGGATTCCATCCAACCTCTGCACAACTCTCTCTAGAATCATCCCAAGGTTCCCCAAGCTCCCAAGAAGCCTCTCACAAGCCTCTCTCTATCCTTTGGAAGCACTCTTCCAAGTAAGGGTTTTTTATCCTTTCTCATTTTTGTCAATTTTCTTTAAGTTGTATTTCCCTTTTAATTTAAATTATTAATGTTGGGGTATGGTTTCTCACCAACCCATACTTCCCTATTATTGGTTGAATGATGGGAGAACCATTTCTCTCTCATTAAATTCCTACCATGTACACTAGTTACTATGCTGAAATTCCAAAAGGAACTTCTCTCTCTTCCTTTACATTCAAGAAATAATTTTTTATGATGAATATAAATTTCATTAAAATTGTTGGGAAATGTATTTATAAGAACAACTTACTTCCCATTACATGTAAATATGATGAGGATCCCCATTCTCTCTCATCAAAATTTTTTTATGAATCTTATGTCATGCCGTTACGCTGCCGAAATCACACTGATTTTCTAAGCCAATGTCATTGTGTAGTGGATACCATGCCCATTTCTACAACAAGGGTATCCACCTGTATGCACCATTAATTATTGATTAAAAAGTATCATGTATGAATTCCACATTCATTTATCGTGGAATAAATTATTATGTTTTATGAATCCACGTTTTATGATCCATGTGGCACACTTATCCATGCAATGAAATGTTTATGAAGGGTGCGCCCTTATAGCGCTCCAATGCATTGGGTAAAGTATAGTATCATGATACGTCATTTGCAATGAGTGTTGAATTATGATAATTCAAGTGAAACAAGGGTTTACTCATGATTTATGTGCAATGAGGATCTACTGATGCTCCATGGGCAATGAGCCTTGGCTCATGCTAGTTCCATGTTAAGTGTTGCTGCCACATTTCTATGTTATGATTATCATGCATTGTCATGCCTTTATGTTCATGTATTTATTATACTCTATTGATATACCTATTTTCTAACATGTATTGTAATCTGCATGTTATTCCATGTGGACTCCCTTACCAGGCTTTATAGCACACCCTTTTCTTATGCATGTCCTCAGGTTATCCCATGCAATGTTATGTATGAGGGAATGTAGTGGTCATGTAAAGGAAGTTTTCAATAAAGATATTGTATTTCATGTTTCATGTTTTTATGTAATGATCCTAATACCCAAATACACTAAACCTGTCAATCGTCTTTTTTGTATCAAGTGAAGTTTTATGTAATAAATCATGTTTAAGTCTGTAATAAAAGCAGGGTTGTCATAGTTGGTATCAGAGGATAGGTTTAGTTATTTTTTGGAATAAGAAACCCTAGTAAAGCCTTAGATACAAGACTAAGTATAATAAAAAGATCCCTATGTTTTGGTAAGTACAGAGTAAGTGGTTTATCAAAAAAATACCTCCTTGTCTGGATACGAGCAGGTAGAGGCGGCTCTTGCACAGATGTATCCTAAGGGTAAAACCCGATAACACCGCTTTGAGGTAGACTCGAACGGGAACTGGTGCACGAGAACGGGCCTTAATGCACTCTTGGTTACTACAATCCCTGGGGATAGGTTTTGATAAATTCACAATCTTAGTATGAACCCTTATTAAGGGAATTAAAAAAATACCCCTACAAATATATGTTATAAAGTAGATCATGAAAATCCTAGATTGAAGACTATAGACTCTTGAGTTAAGGAAATAAAAGTTTGTTTATAAGTCATCAACATTTGACTTTGGATTACCCTTTATGTGTAACCCATAACTATCCTTTTATTCCAGCCAATGGCCGTTAATAGGAGGAATCGGGCTAACAACCGTTTTGATGATCAGTGTGATGACTATACTAATGTGATGCCCAATCCAATGGGAGCGGGAATTTCGAACTTTTTCATGCTTCTCTCTCAGATAACTCATGTTTTGAATAGAAACACGGGTCAAGAGGAACGTTCAACACCCCCTAAGAATGAACAAGTCGATATCGAGAGCTTTATGAGGCAAAGGCCTCCTAATTTTAGTGGATCATCTGATCCCATGATCGCTGAAAAATGGATCAACTCCATTGAAAAGATATTCACCATCCTCCAATGTTCTGAACAAGAGAAGTTTCTCCTGGTGGATTATCGTATGGAGGGAGAAGTTGATCAATGGTGGACATTGATAAAAAGAATGAAGCCTGAGGAGGAGATCGAGGTGTTGGAATGGAAGGATTTCTGGAAGATGTTTTTTGATAAATATTTTCCACGCACCCTCCGGCTTAAGATGGAAGGGGACTTCGTTTCCCTCATGTAAGGAGATGAAGAATCTGTTGGAGTGTATGAGGAAAACATCAAAAGGCCTGGATGATATGCTTCCGGCTTTTTCGTTACCCCCGAATTCAAGGTTGGCCGCTTCATTGGTGGGCTGAAGCCTAGCTTGCGGAAAGCATTAGCAATACGGGACTTCGACAGCTATGAGGAAATTGTCTGATGTGCCCTCAAGCTCGAAATGGATATTGGGGAATCACAGGGGTATCATGGGGACAAGAAGCGTAATGTGGACTTCAATGCTAGTGGTCTGATGGATAAATCCAACGGTGCTAAGAAGATATAGCACCCCACTTTACAAAAGTGCGGAAAGAAGCACCCTGGAAATTGCCTTAAGGGGACGAGAAAATGCTTCGGGTTTAGAAGAGAAGGACACATAGCTGTAAACTATCGGCAAGAAATTACCACGACCACGAAAGAGGAGAGGAACGCTCCATTCAAACCTCAACGCATTGTTCAATGCTACAAATACAATGAACCTGGTCATTTTGCAAATCAGTGCCCTAATCTAAGGGTTTTCAGAGGTAACCAACAACCTCCAAGACAGCAAGGAAGAGCTTTTTCCATCACTTATACTAAAGTGAACCCCGACAACGAAGTGGTGACAGGTACGCTAGTAATTAATTCAATAATTGCAAACATGCTTTTTGATTCAGGTTCTATGAATTATTTTATATCTCGAAAGTTTAGTAGAACAATCACAGCACCACTACAAATCATGGAAATAATGATGTCGATGAGTATAGAAAATGGGGAAATAATTTCTTCCCATGAATATAAGTCCTCCCCTGTTATAATCTCATGATTTAATTTTCCAGCGATCTTCGTCATACAACCTCTAGTGGAATTTGATGCAATTCTTTGCATGGATTGGATTTCCTTATATAGAGCCAACATACAATGTCGGGAGAGGGAAATCACACTCTATGTGGAGAATTGACCCCCGATTATTTTCAAGTGTAAGGAGGAAGATGAATATCTTTTAGCACCATCATCTCAAGCATGGATATTACTACCTTATGAGCACGTGTATCTGGCTCAGATGATTGAGTCCAAGGATGAAACCATCCTTGAAGAAATTCTTATTGTGAGGGAATTCGCTAAAGTGTTTCCCGAGGAACTGCCTGGTCTTCCTCCTAGAAGAGATGTTGAGTTCTCAAATGAACTTATACCCGGGGAATTACTAATATCCAAGACTCCATTTAAAATGTTTGTTTTTGAGCATGAAGAGCTAAAGAAACAACTCCATGAGAATCTGGATAAATGGTTTATACGCCCAAGTGCTTCATCATGGGGTGCACCAGTCCTCTTCGTCATGAAGAAGGATGGTTCAATGCGGCTTTCCATCGATTATCTTGAACTTAACAAAATCACGATAAAGAACAAGTATCCTCTACCATGGACTGATGACTTATTCGATCAGTTTTGTGGAGCACAATAATTCTCCAAGGCGGACTTGTGGTCGGGATATTATCAAGTAAGGGTGAAGAAGGAAGATGTCCCCAATACTACTTTTTGTACAAGATATGGGCACTATGAATTCATAGTAATGCCTTTAGGACTCACCAATGCTCCAGTAATATTCATGGACTTGATGAATAGAGTATCTAGAGATTACCTTCACAAATTTGTGGTAGTCTTTATAGATGATATTCTAATATACTCCAAAACCAAGGAGGATCATGAGGAGCATTTCAAAACTGTACTGGAGGCTTTGTGCAAGGAGAAGCTCTATGCAATGTACATGAAGTGTGAGTTATGGTTGAAGGAGGTCTCATTCTTGGGTCATATCATCACAAGCAATGTGATATCTATGGACCCCTCCAAAATATATGCAATTGAGGGATGACCAAGGCCAACATATGTAACTGATATCCATAGCTTCTTGGGGTAAGCTGGATATTATCGACGATTTGTGAGAAATTTCTCATGATTGTCCAGCCCTCTTACCAAAATTACTTGAAAGGGAGTAAAGTTTTTTTGGAGTGATGAATTTGAAGAAAGCTTCAAGGAGTTTAAAAGGAGGCTTATCATTGCGCCCGTGCTCACTTTACCCACAAGTGGGGAAATGTTTAATGTTTTCAGTGATGCTTCAAAGAAGGGATTAAGTTGTGTGCTAATGCAGGATGATAAAGTTATATCCTATGCCTCAAGGCAATTGAAAATCAATGAGAGAAACTATCCAACCCATGATCTGGAGCTGGCGTTGCTGATCTTTTCCTTGAAAATCTAGTGGAATTATCTCTATTGGTAGAAATGTGAGATATATACTGACCACAAGAGTCTAAATTATATATTCACACAGAAAGAGCTTAATATGCGCCAGAGAAGATGGATAGAGATCATCAAGGATTATGACTGTTCAATACATTACCACCCTAGGAAAGTGAACAAAGTGGTAGATGCCTTAAGTAGAAAGGACTCAACGATTCTGTCAATGATGAGAATTGTGGAAGATCCAATCTTCTTAGACTTGATGAAGATGGATATGGGAATCATAGAGAAGGGAACATCATCAATCCTTTCAGAAATGATTGCTCAACCATCTCTTTTGGAAAGGTTAAAGGATGCTCAAAAGGATGATGCGTGAATTCAAGAAAAAGTGGAAGCTATAAAAAAGGGGAAACAATTTGAGTTTAATGTTAATGAAGAAGGAATAGTGCGGTTTGGGAAAAGACTATGTGTTCCATCAAATCTGCAGCCGAAGAAGGAACTTTTGGATGATGCACATAGTTCAAATTTCTCTATTCACCCAGGGAGCACAAGGATGTATCGAGATCTCTGAGAAAACTTTTGGTGGGATAATATGATGAAAGAGATCACTGAATATACAACAAAGTTCCTGGTGCGTCAGCAAGTGAAGGCAGGGAGGCAGAAGTCTAAGGGGATGATGCAGCCATTTCCCATACCAAAATGGAAATGGGAGAACATCACCATGGTCTTTGTCAATGGACTTCTGAGGATATCCAAAGGAAACAATGCAATCTGGGTTGTTGTGGATTGTCTTACAATGACGACACAGTTCATTTCTCTTCGGGAGGATTTCTCATTGGATCAACTGGCACGAATATATATCAGGGAAGTGGTAAGGTTTCATGGAGTTCCACTATCTATTTTGTCTGATCGAGATCCAAGATTCGCCTCTCTGATTTGGAAGAGTCTTCAACATTCTTTGAATACTGAACTAAACTTCATTACGGCTTATCAACCTCAAACTGATGGCCAATACGAACGGACTATCCAAACAAATGAGGACATGTTGAGAGCGTGCTCAATGGACATTAAAGGATGATGGGATCATCATCTCCCTCTAGTTGAGTTCTCTTATAATAACAGTTTCCGCTCAAGCATCCAAAAGCCACCATATGAAGCCCTGTATGGGAAAAGTTGCAGAGCACCGCCATGTTTGGATGAGGTCGGTGAACGTAAGCATCTTGGACCAGAAATGGTCGAGGAAATGGTGGAGAAGGTGAAAACCATTCAGCAGCATATCGAGGCAGCTCAGTGTCGACAGAAGAGTTATGTAGATAACTGTCAATGAGACCTTGAGTTTAAAGTTGGAGACATGGTTTTTCTACGCATATCTCTGTGGAAGAAGTTCATGAGGTTTGGAAAGAAAGGGAAGTTAATTCCACGGTAAATCGGCCCCTTCAATATTCTGGATCGTTTCGGGGTTGTGGCCTATAGTCTATCACTTCCACCTACCATGGCCAGAGTACATGATGTCTTTCATGTATCCCTATTTAGTAAGTACATACCAGACCCTTCACATGTACTCTCTTCTGAGGTGGTACAATTGGAAGATGATATTTCTTATGAGGAGAAACAAATGAAGATCTTAGATCGTAGAGAAAATGTTCTACGAATTAAGACAATTCCCCTCGTAAAGGTATTGTGGAGAAACAACAAGTTTGAAGAAGCGACTTGGGAATCGGAGGAAATGATGAAGTAGAGTTACCCACATCTGTTTTAGGGTGGGAAAATAAAAATTTCGAGGGAGAAATTTCTTAAGTGGGGAATATTGTAACGCCCCAAAGTTTCATTAATGAAAATCCCTCTTGATCTAATTAAATGTCTCTTTATTTTTATATAAAATATCAACTTCTTTGGTTTTATGTTATGAATTTAGACCATTGATAATATAGCTGTTGAACAACCCACATCTGTTTTAGTGTGGGAAAATAAAAATTTCGAGGGAGAAATTTCTTAAGTGGGGAATATTGTAACGTCCCAAAGTTTCATTAATGAAAATCCCTCTTGATCTAATTAAATGTCTCTTAATTTTTATATAAAATGTCAAATTCTTTGGTTTTATGTTATGAATTTTGACCGTTTCTAATATAGTTGTTGAACAGTGATCACATGATTAGAATAAATATAGGACTTTAACAAATCCAATTTACTCAGACAAAGGAAGTGATGGACTTATTCAGTATAATTGCCCCATACGAAGCACATTTTTCATATCTCAGAAAAGAGGTGGCGTCTTTAGGCTTCTCCCTTAACCAAGCCCAAGCTGAGCTCCATCATGTGAAGCTCGAACGTGACCGTCTACGGGAAAAGTGGAAGTTGATTGAAATTACCACTCAAGCGATGTTATCCGAGCCACCCCAACAGTCTGTCACCATCGCACACCTTACACTTAGGACTTATGCCGCTGTTCTAAGGGGTTATATAAAAAATAAGTAGTACTATGTTCATGTACAATTTTTTTGTATACAATAATGAATATAATTTCTATTCATTTTTGATACATTCTAAAATGTTTTTAATGTACAAATGGTGTTTTTAGTTATTAGTAAATTAAGAAATCTATTTTATTAAATTAAGGGATTTTTTAATTAAATAATCTTTCAATAAAATAATAATAATATTATTAAATTAATTTTTATTCAATATAAATGATCTTATAATTTTATGAATGCAATTAAAATTTTTATTAAGGTTTGAAAGTCGTTTCTGTCAAAACACGTGATTTTTCGATAAATATTGGTTTTTATTTTAAAAGTGAAAATTAACATATTTTGAAAATTATTCAGATAAAATAAATATTATTGTTGGAATCAGGATGTCGAAATTATCCAACAGTGAATTTTTTATAATTTTCTGAGACAGTCAAATTTTTCGGTAAAAATTAAATACCGTTTAAATATATAATGTGTTTTATGACATCATAATGACCCAATAGTGATTTAATAAAATACTATAATCTTTATGTTCGGTCAATATATGTTTTACCATTAAAATAATTTGATTTTGGGTTTGTTTGACTTAATTTTCAATGCATTTATGGACCCCTCAAGTCTTATTCAACAACTTGCATTTTTAAATTAATTTCCATTGGAGTGTGACTCACCTCCACATAAGCAACCCTAATATTTTAAGAAGTTTGGAATTTGGTGTAATGACCCATAAAATTGAAGGGAAATTTTTTCTTAATTTTATTTTGAATTTTACAAGAACACGGTTTCAGATGGAACTTGATTCCGAGGCCCGGAGTGCCCGGAATTTCTATCTGAAGTTTAGCTCGAGTACGTTCGGTAAACGAACGTGCAGGAATTTCTAACATTTAAACCAATGCCCAGAATTGAATTCCGAGGGCACCGATGGAACCGCAGCACCGATAATTGCTTAGGAACTCATGTTCCGGAGTTGTGTTATCACAGGTGTGGATGATAAAAATTGTGGAAATTAATTTATTACTATTCTACAATTTTTATTTTCCTTTTTGTGTTTTAAGGCAATGGGTGGAAGTTGGGTAACTACCCTACCTCCCTTGGGAGGTTATGAGGGTTTTGGGGCCCACACTAACCCCACCCCTTCATATTCTTCAACTCTTCAACTCCCCATTAACTTCCCTGCATTTAATTTGACATCATTTTTAATTTTAATGAGGTGAGTTAAGTGTGGTTAGTTGAATTTCAAACTCTTGAAATTCAATATGGTAAGTTGTGTTAATAAATTAAGACTTGGGCTTATTTTATTAATGTTAGATTTTAGGCCATGTTGAGAGGTTTTGGGAAGCGTGAAGATCTTCTTCATCTCCAACGAAGAACATCTTCGACGAAGAACGTGAAGAACACCTCAGACTCCAACGAAGAACACCGTTCTTCAACGAAGAACATCTCCACTGAAGAACGCGGAGAACTTCTCCAACGACGTTTTCTCTTCAGACGCACCTCGACAACAACGGAATCGACGTTCATTTTCCGCAACGCCCGACCTCCGTGACGATCGTCTTCCGCGGCTCCTTGACGTGCACCGTTCTTGAAACCGAGGTCGGGGATTGTATTTAATTAATTTGTTCGTGATTACTTCCCTGAATTTCTTCATGAAATTTAACCAACTGCTATCGATTAACGTGAGGGGGGGGGGGGGGGGCGGAGCGCACAAACATGGCCGAGCCACCTCCTTATTTTTTTCTTCTTGGATTCTTTTGTATTGAAATGGAAGTGGTGAGGTGTCGTCACACCACGCGGAATTATTGCGGCAAGAAATACGCGGCGCCGACGCACCACGCCACGATTTAATACAAGGACGTGACGCCATTGCGCCGCGTCGGAGACATCCGAAAATACCGCAGACGGTACCGGGGCCGCGGCGGTGCAGGGTGACCGGCGGCCGGTACCGGGCCGCTGGTGTCGGAGCTGGAAGGGGACCGGCCATCGCCGGTCCCGTTAAGCAGGAACCGGCCGGCCAGGTCGGGCTGACCGGACAAGGAGAATCCGGGGGAATTAATTCCCCCGGCCGACCATCAATTTGTCCGCCAATTAAGGGGCCGCGGTTCTAAGAAAATGGGATGGGCAACTCCCACCCCCCTGCGAGCCAAAAACGGCTCGTCCGTTTTGGGCGAGCAACCGACCGGCGTGCCCAGCGCGCGGGTCGCCGGTCCGGGCCGTCGGGCCGGGCTGTGCCTGCCAGGCCGGGCCGTGCCCAGCCGGGTCGGGCCATGCCGGTCCAGGTCTACCCAGACCCAGGTCGGGTCTACCCGGTTCGGGCCGACCCAGGGGGTCTCGGGCCGGGTCAGTCGGGCCCGAAACCCCCGTTTTCGGACCGTTTGGGTTCAATTGCCCATAACTCGGGCTACGGACCTCCGATCGATGCACCATCAGTTGCGATGTGATCCATGAATTGAGATGGTCGTTTCGGTATATCGCACTCAAGGTTTTGAATTACTTTGAGTTCATCCGGGTTGGTTCGTACACGAAACCAACCGGGCCCTCGGAGCGGAAACACTAATATCTTGAGCTACGGATGTCTGATTGACGTGCCGTCAACTTTTTTGGATTCCTCTTAGTGAGACGGATCTTTTGGCTTACTCCGCCCGAGGTTTGGATGCAGGTGGAGTACGGTCGGGTTGGTTTTGCCTTAAAAACCAACCGGGCCCCTGGGACAAAAAGCCAATAACTCTCAGACCGGGTGTTCGATCGATGCGCCGTCTGCGACGTTGAGTTCCTGTTGACGATACGGAACTTTTGGATACATCAAATTTGGACTATGTATCAGTTGATGTATCAGCCTCTCGGCTCGTGGAGTGGACCCTTCCGAGTGAGCTTGCTGTGTGCGGGAACCCTAGAGCTGGCTGCGACTGCTACTGTGACGATGACTACTGTACAGAGATCCTCAGTGGATTCGACAGCGACGACTACATCACTCAGCGATCCTATGTGGATCAGTGCTACCAATCCTGTGTGGGTACGATCCTCTGTGGGTCCGCACTCAGCGTTTCTGTGTGAGCCAGTGCTTACAGATCCTATGTGGGTCTGATCCTGTGTGGTTCATTGCGGGGGTTAGTTTCCTACCGATCCTGTGTGGGTCTTTGAGGGGGTTAGTACCTATCAATCCTTTGTGGGTCCGACGACTTAGATGGATCTGTGATCATCGCTATCATCTTTCTAAAATGTACACCTGTGTGAGATGAATCCTGTTTGCTTTCCTGTGTGGATGTGTTGTGCTATCCTGTGTGGATTACGTTTTGCTTTCCTGTGGGGAATACGTATGCTTTCCAGTGTGGACTGGGTTATACTTGGGCTCGAAGGTTGGAGCGTATTGGAATTGATGACTTAGGTATATGTATGGGAATATACCTAAGCAGTTTCGGTTGTCACTTCGTGATTGTATCTTTCATTTGTGGTTTATCCTTTGTGGATTTTGGGAGGCCTTCGGGGGTCTCGAGGTCCCTACTGAGTAGTTTATACTCACCCCTGCACGGGCTATGCCTGCACTACGTTGTGTTGGTTGCAGACGATGGACAACGCTGATCATGGTGGAAGTTTGCAGAGCAGGACGGTACCTGGAGGTGGACCACTGGGCGGGACGTACTCGGAGCGTCCGGCTGGACCTGAGGAGCAGTGGAGGCTTTCTGTACCCACCCTTCAGGTGGGATTTCCAGTGAACAGCTCGACGTTGCGACTTTACCTTTCTGTTATTGTTTTCCGTTTCCAGTTGTACTTTACTTTTAGTTTGGGTTTTTATACTGGTCCACTTACTTTTCCGCACTTACTCTTGTTCCATCTTTTACTTAGTGTTTACTTATACTTCTTATTTACTCTGTGGTGTTTGTTTATTTTACAAAGGCAATGCCTTCCCTTTTTACCAGGATTTATGCCTTGGTGCTAGTCGCCATCCCCGGTCCTATGGAAGGCGGGCTTGGGGTAGTCACAGCACGGGCCCCGAGGACGGGTTGTGACATTTGGCCTTATAAAATATTTTTTTCCTGTTCCCTTTTCCAGAAACCATGGGTAAAAACCATGGGATGGTTTGTGGTTTGGATTAATTTATTGTAAGGGGACCCAAACCTAAATAATAAAGAATTCCCTCACCTTTCCTATATAAACCCACCCCAGCTCCCACTTCCTCCTCACTCAAAGCCATTGGAGTTCATCCAACCTCTGCCCAAATCTCTTCAAAATCCTCCAAAGGTGCCCCAATCTCCCAAGAAGCCTCTCACAATCCTCTCTCTAGCCTTTGGAATCACACATCCAAGTAACAGTTTTTTTCCCTTACTCATTTTTGTCAATTTTCATTAAGTTGTATTTCCCTTTTAATTTCAATTATTACTGTTGGGGTATGGTTTCAAACCACCCACATACTATAGACATATCGTTTGAATGATGGGAGACCACTTTCTCTCTCATTAAATGCCTCCCATGTACACCTGTTACTATGCCGAAATTCCGAAATAAACTTCTCTCTCTTCTTTTACATTCAATCTATAATTTTGTATCGTGAATATAAATTCCATTACAATAGTTGGGAAATGTATCTATATGACCTCCTTACTACCCATTAAATTTAAATATGATGAGGAACCCCTTTCTCTCTCATCAAACATTTTTTATGAATTCTTATGTCACGCCATTACGCTGCAGAAATCACACCGATTTTCTATGAAAATGCCATTGTATAGTGGATACCATGCCCATTTCTCCATCAAGGGTATCCACCTTTATGCACCATTACTTAATTATTAAAAAGTTTCATGTATGAAATCCACATTCCTTTGTCGTGGAATAAATGATTATTTTTTATAAATCCATGTTTTATGATCCATGTGGCACACTTATGCATGAAATGAAATGTTTAAGAAGGGTGTGCCCTTATAGCGCTCCAATGCATTGGGTAATGTATAGTATCATGATACATCATGTGCAATGAGTGTTGACTCATGCTAATTCAATTTCAATGAGGGTTTACTCGTGCTTTATGTGCAATGAGGATCTACTCATGCTCTATGTGTAATGAGCCTTGGCTCGTGCTAGTTCCATGTTAAGTGTTGTTGCCACATTTCCATGTTATTATTATCATGATTTATCATGCCTTTATGTTCATGCCTTTTTAATGCTCTAATGATATACCTATTGTCTAACATGTATTGTACTCCTCATGTTCTTCCATGTTTACTCCCTTACTGGGCTTTATAGCTCTCCCTTTTCTTATGCATGTCCTCAGGTTATCCCATGCAATGCTATGTACGAGGGAATATAGTGGTCATGTAAAGGAAGTTTTCAATAAAGATATTGTATTTCATGTCTCAAGTTTTTAGGTAATGATACTAATCCCCAAAGACACTAAACCTCTCTATCTTCTTTGTTTAATCAAGTGATCTTTATGTAATAAATCAGGATTAAGTCTGTAATAAAATAAGGGGTGTCATAATGCCCACCTCTTATAGTTGAGGGTTCAGTGTCCAGCATTGAGTGGGAAGGTCACTAACATTGGCGACATTGCCAATGTACATATACACACACACACACTACCATTCACAAAAATGGTGAAATGTGAAAATGAAAAAGGAATTAATTTCATGCATACTACTAAACCCATCAAAATGATAAAAACATAAGGTAATGTGATAATATTTAAACATGTCCAGAATAGAATCCCAGTAAAAGAAAGAATCCACAAACTAAAAATTCCAACCTGTATGAAAACTATGTCAAATCTTGTTCCTCCCTATACTATATCAAATGGTCGCTTATCGTCACAATCCAAGACATTTGTTGAAAAAGCTTTTTCAAGGGTGTGTATAACAGTACTGTATATGACACCCCAGAACAGAAAATAAATACTAGGTATAGGTACTATAATATATACAAAACATATTTCTATAGTACATAAAAAAAGAGATTATCAAGAAATATTCAAAACCCATAGTTGTAGTCTAGAAAAAAGTCACAACGACCACATACACATACTAGGTATTCAGTCCGGTGATTCCTTGATGCACTCATATGAGATAAAGCACTCTTAAGAATAATATCCATGATTACATCCATATAAGAAGTACAATTTGTTGGGAACCCCCTTGAGAGGGTGTTTCACTAACAAGTGTAAAGAAAGAATACGATAAACTAGCTCTAAGGAAACCAACTCTACGAGAGAGAAGATCACAATGCACATATGAAGATCACTATCAAGTCTATGTCTTATACCACAACTCATCAAGATTCAATTGTTATGTAGAAGACTAAATTCCTATTGGGTTTGTCACATAGTTAAACAAACTCTACATAGGGAACAATATAGGATATATGATCCTACTCAGGGACTCTCATAGGGGACTCACGACTCTAACCCGACAGTCCTACTAATGGTGGGAATCCATCTATAGATAGGAAATGATACCATGTTCCTTCTTGGGGAACATGAATGGGGCACCAACCCAAATGATACATGTCCATTATATAGTGGAAAATAATATAAAACCGTTAAAAATTATTAAACTGTGTGTAGAAGGGTCACACAGTATGTACCTTGACTGTGGGTACACCCCGTGTACAATGGTCTGTGTCAGAATAAAAAGTCTCCATGTGCTAGTACACACCTTTAACTTATGTCCGACTTCCTGTGAACTGAACCATGGGGTATCCCGTGTAACTGGAATGGGTCTGGTCGTGTGGTAGAGTTCATGTATTGTACTACACCCTATTTCCATGTATCCTCTAAGATACACATTGAGTCTCAAGAAAGACCTCACACTCCATGTGAATGGTGTCACATGCCATGTGGATCAAAGCTGTTTCGCAAAACCAATGCCACTGAAAAGTGGACCCCACACATTGTGTGATCTGAAACAAACATTGTATTCATTGGTATTTTCTTGAATAGTCATTATTCCTCCATTTGTCTTGGTTGAATCTTCGGAATTCAATATGATAATTCTTTCACCTCAAATGTGATGATTCAAGGTATTCTTCCCATGGTAACAATGAATCTATAGTTTTTGGGAATTAGACCGGCTACCAAATTTGATTCCATTCATTTGCATTAAGGTTGCTCAAGAAATGTATCTCCCAAAATTATCTGATCATAATGTTCCATCTTTGTCGCACCTCCACTAGGTTATCAGGAGGCATGATCTCTAATTCCATATTGTAGTTCCAATAAAATGATTCCCAATGATTATTCATTCATATCTACTTAATTACACGAAGAACATAAACAATACAGGGGACAAAAAACACAATTGAACAACCCAAGGAATGAACATATTCCATTTTTCATTCAGGACTCAATACATTCAATTAGAATGATCAATATAACGAAACATGAATAATAAGAGTCATAACCATCCCAATATTTTTTCCATTAAAACACTCTTGTATGAACGGTTGAACCGCTTGCCAAAATGTTCATGGGATGATCTGTATTTGGCATTTAATCAACAAATGGGGAAAATAAGGAATATAATCATAATGTCTTACCTTAGGGTTGGATCGTTCATTTAAGATGGTGGATCATAACATCAATGATTTAAGAGAGACTTTTAGAAACACCAATCATCTATTTCTAATCCAATGATTCATCAACTTTTTCCATCGACGAAATTCATCAGGTTCAATCCATGGTGTCCAAGATGTTTTCCTAGGTTATCATCCAAACCATTGGATCCTTCCCATATTACAATAAGAAAAAACATCACTATGACAAGGAAGAACATTAATAAAATAAACTTCTAATTTATTTTAATCCTTTAAAAAGTCTAATAATTAACATTCACCTATGACCCACACCGAACGATGTTGGGGCTCTTCTTGGGTGAACTCATTGCTCTTTATATAAGGGTACCCTCAAATATAAAACTGGGCACCCATTAATAAGTTATTCCACATTATAATAAAAACCAATCATGCATGGTATTTAATATATTTCATGTATTTCAAACATTTATTTTGGTCCCATTAGGCCTTAGATTCACACGCAATCTGAGCACCTAGTCTCAAATTATTTTCATATAATATATAATAAATTAGACATAAAAATATTGGACACTACACATGTAAACATTAAATTCATTAATAATAGAAATTTAGGTCCAGACATATGTTAATTCTATACATTCTATACTATATAAAAAGAAAATTCCATTTTTCACTATGAAGAGGATAAAACCATCTCATGTTTGAGATACGATATGAAAATTCTTTTCACATTTTCTGTAAAAGAAATGGGAATTTTTTTAAACACTATGAATTGTCCATAAAAATGGTTATTACTTTGTTAAAACATAATTAATTTTTTAAAAATAATTCACATGAGTTTAATAAATAAATTAACAAATTTTTATAAAACATATATTTGGAAATAAAAATAATTATAACCATTGAATGAAATAATGTAGGATTCCCATAAAAATATTTTATCAATTATTTTAAGAACTAAAGAGTAAAAAAATGGAAATAATAATTGTAAATATAAAAATTAAATTTATTATAAGATAAATCAGGAGTGCCTTTTGATATGGATCATTATATGAGATAATCATAATCATAGATGAAAATAATTCTAAATAACAATGTGATTGTAACATAAAATCATTACCACTTCATAACATTGAACTTTAAACCCCATAAAAGAGGCATAATAAAATGGATATATAAATACCAACAATTTTAATAATAATAATCAAAAAATAAATTCATGTTAATTATATATTTGAAATAAATGATATAGGTTGAGAATATTGTGTGTGTTTCATTGAAGTAAAAATGGTAGACAAAAACGCATTACGTCACACTTTTTTTTGGTTGAAAATAATTTTACCTCGTATATAGTTATTTAAAAATTGTTAATAACTTATTAAATATCCATATTAATATTGTTAAAATAATATATTATCATTTTAAAACAAATTACCACTCATTAATTGATACTTTTTCTTTATTTTCATTGTTTCGATTATTTATTGTCTTGTATTGTCATACATTCATTTTTTTGAATGATTCATTTCAGATGAATATTATATAGTTCCATTTTATAGAGAATAATAATGAAGAAATAATAATCATATATATAAGTTAATTAATAGTTTAACACCAATAATAAATGATATATTTGAAAATGGACTATGTTACAATCATAGAGATGGTAGGCCATACACACATATGAGTGGCGTTTAAATTTACAATAATCATTAATGAATGTAGTTATGTAACATTATATATTAATATAAAAATTATTATATAAACATTAATAGATTATATACATATATATACTTATTTAAATCCTTCTTGTGATGTTGTGATGAATAAAAATGAATCACATCTCTTTGTGGAGGTAGTAGTACACATGTCCCTGAATAACATTATCTTTTTTCATTGGGTGAAAATATAAGAAATAAAATGATACATTAATTTAAAGAAATTATATTTAGGTAATTATAATAATATTTATTTCATTTATATCACATATATTTTCTATATTTACCTTCATTACATATCATGTATACAGTTAGTGATAAAAGAATCACTTTACTTCATGATGGGGGAGTCGATCATACTCATGATCAACATTATCATATATCATATGATATGTAATAAAAAATGGTATAAATGAAATATTTACTCTTAAGGGATAATAATATTTTAAAAATAATAAATTTACATTATTTACAACATCAAATTAAATCATTAATGGTGGTAATGGAAGAATGAATGCCATCAGTTTGCGAGGTGAAAGTCTGTCATACACAGAAATGATGATTTTTAACTCATTTAATAGAGTTGGATATGGTTACTAGACATTGATTTAACATAATATCATCAAAAAATATGTAATATAATAATTTAATTCTATCATTATATGTTAAATGAAATTAATGTATGTGGATAAAAAATAAAATAAAAGTCTTATTGGAGAATGTTAAATATTATTCAGGTATCCTTCTTAGGCATGAACATGGACCCTTCTTAGGTGGTATTTATGCACAAATTGGGGATTATATAATGAGTCTATGGATTTTTAATGTTATTTTTTAGTTCATGGATGATCCAAATGACATGATTGGTGTGAATAAGATAGGGGAGTGAGTTTCCTTTTATAGTTTATGAGGTGTGGTGTTTTTGTTAAACCAAATTGTATATACTATTGGATTGAATATTTTACAAAAAGTGGATAAAAAAATTATAAATAAATATCTATAATAATTATATGATATATCATACATCCAAAAAAATAGACCACATTTTTTAAATAGTTTTATTCATCGCATATATGTTTCCCAACTTTTTACAATTTTTCAATATAGTAAATAGTTTTCTAACCTATGTAATTTATGATTGAAGAATAAAATAAAATGTCAATTGATAGGTAGTTATGGAAAACTGATTAAAAATAATAAATTATATTCATCAAATAAAAATTCAATTGTTTTTAAAATTAATTATATCAAAAGACCATGTATTGCAGGAAAAAATATTTTTACACATAACAACATCCATAGAGTTTTTAACATTTAGGCATCAATATATTTTATATAAAATTAATATTTCTCTTTTATTACACCAAAGTTTATATTTTTTTCATTTCGAAATTAAATAGATGAATATTTTAATTTATGGATTTTTTAATAATTTTATAAATTATGATTTATTCTTAAATAATAAATGTATATTTTTTATATTATTCATATAATTTGAATATGAAAATATCAAAAAATATATTGAATTATAATATATTATATTCGCACATTTAAAAGTTATATAGTCATATACAATATTAATCAAAAAAATAATTAAACAAATTAACTTAAGTTTCAATAATATTATTATTATGTATGTAATTTAATTATTTACTAAATAATTACTATGTTGAAATTTATTAATCATTTTAGGTAATTATTTCACCTATAAAAATAATGATAAATTATTATGATAATAAATAATAATATATTATTTAAAATAATATCTATAATTGTACCTTTGTTTTTTGCCAAACAAAAATCATTATTGATATTAAAAGTAAAGAAGCTTCATTTTCAATATTCTTCATTACATAAAATATTATATGGATCAAATTAACCAGAAAGTGCCAAGATATTTCAATATTTTAAAAATTCTAATGTAAAATTTCTAAATAGACTCATTTTAATACATTAATAACATATTTTAGTAAATTTTTATTGTTATATTTTTAGTTTAACCCCAGTAAATATGTTTTTACCTTATCCATGGTGTATAATTATTATTTTATATTGTTACTATTAATTTTGGTCAAAAAATAATTTCAACTAATTTTAAATTATAAATAAATCCATTTCAATAAAATTTATCACATTTTTAAATAAATTAAATGGAATTGAAAATTTTAATTTAAAAAATAATGAAATAGTGATGAGAATTCTAATTAGAAAATGTTAAACAATTGACAATGATTTTATGTTGAAATTATATAAAATAAACATTTCAATTAAAAAAATGTATAAATTCATATATATGTAGATTAATATTACAATAAAAACAATTTAAAAAAAATCCTTTAGAAATAATTTAAATTGTAATTTATTTTTCTGTATAATTTCTTCATTTTCACTATTCATTATAAATAGAACCCTTTCATCGAAATTCAGAATATATTAACCCTAATATAACATTAATATTACAATTTCAAAAATAAATATTTAAATTTTAACTAAATTTTGTTTAATTGGATAAATATAATTTCAAATTATGTGCTCAAAGTATGAGTAAACATGATTTTTTAAAAAATATAGTTTTCTATAAATGATTTATTTTTGTTTTAAATTATTATTACATTGTTATTAAATAATAGAGAAGTAATAAAAATGCATAAAATATGGACTTTCATATTTTAGATAATCCTATTCAGAACCAGCATTCCAACACCTATGAGATAAATATTATACTAAAAAAATAATAATAAATGTCAATTATTGTTATATAAAACATGTTCTATCCTATAATAAATGTTATTCAGGAAAATAAATGTTATGTTTATTTTAATATATTTATCAAATTAAATTTATTATAAATAAAATATATTTTAATCTAAATGGGTTTTTTATTCAATAATAATATTCGTGTAACTTGTCAGATATGTTATTGAATTGAATTTTTTTACTATTTAATATATGTATTTTAATATGTGGAAACTCTACCATCTCTATTATTTTTGACATTTTCAACCATATTCAATTTAAAATTATATATTTATACCTTATGGAATGAATACTTTTTTAATTACTCAAAAATATCAACTATAAAAGGACCTATTTTCTACCCCTACAAATACACTAGGACAATATTTCAATCACTCAAAAACATAATACATTTACCACTCTAAAATATGACATGGAATTTGGGTTCATTATGGTTTAAAATAGGTACCCTAAATCTTTTATTTAAAGGAAAGTAATGTAGAGAATGATAGAATTTATGAAATAACATATTTATTTTTCTGTCACTATATTTTCAATTAAATTCTAATATACATTATATATTTATTACACTATAATTATCTTCTATTGAGGTCATATTTTTTTTGGAAAATTATATTAATAATTTATAACTCAAAAATCATACTCATTCACTAGTGTTGAATGTTAATGTTTGGGTATGTTCTACCATCATCATGATTGATGATAATCCAAAATCATTATTTTCCCTAAAAACTATCATGAAATTAAATATGGTTATATATGATATAAATGAATAATATTATTCATGAATATTGTTTGAGAAGAATGACAAAAAAATGAATTAACATTATAAAATAACTTGTGGTTATCCATTAATTACCTAAAACACGGTACTCATATATTCAATTATAGCTAACAAAATGAAAACCTTCTATCAAATTTACATGTTACATAGCCAATCCTAGGAGAAAAATTAATCTTTTACCTTAAACAAACTAGTATTGATGAACTTGTTATCATGGAAAATTAATAATCACTCTCTTTTAGGAATTTCTTTGAAATAATAAACATTATTAACATTCGATGATGAAAGTAATCTATAAATAAAAAATATATATTTGATGAATGATTTTAATTGGACGAAATTAAATTTAACTAATATGAATAATGTTAATAAATATTTGGTTATGATAATTATTCTTATTATACATATGGTTTTTGATATTTCATGCATTTCGTGGGTTATGGAAAGGGTATCATTGAAAATTTTATTTCATAAGACAGACTATTTCAGTTTGAAAAGACATCAATTGAATTTATTTTTATATCTATTAAATAGATTACTTTTTAATTTCATGCAGTTATTCCTATGATATATATTATTACCATTTTACCTACCATTACAATACAATTCTACTGAATGTTTTCATATATGTTTATAATACCGTATCAACTCTGTAAATCAAAAATTAGTATTTTGTATATCCGTAATCAATTCATTTTTTTTATAAATGTACTTATATAAAATTCAATGATTAGTAATGGAAAATGTTGTTGGGAATGAAATTATTTATAGTTATTTTAATGAAATCATTTTTATCTTCTCTTCATGGGTCATTTTCAATTGAGTGTGAATCTCAATAAAAAATATGAAAATAACTTTATTTTGAATGGATTATATTTGAATTAAAATAATTCTAGAATCATGAAACTAAGATCTAATCATTACATTAATACATTTTCATAATATACAAGATATGTTTCCCATATTATAAAATAGCCTAATTGTCTACAGAGAAAATAGACTTATATAAAAAATGGTGGACCTTAAATCTCTCTAATCACCTAGGATTAGGGATTTCGATTCTTGGATTTCATATTCTTGATCTAATGGCGGCTTCATTTCTTCTTCCCAGATGCTTCAATTCACATCATTTCTATATTTCTGGGGAAAATGAAAGCAATGCGCAAAAGGAAGAATTTCTTGTGAAGGAAAAACCTAAACCAATTTCGTTCCTTGATGTGCTAAAAGGCACGGACCTGTGCCCCACCAACTCGATAAAGTCACCATTCTGCATGAAACTGGATGATGGGCAGCTCGTGGTGGAGGCAGATCCAGAAGCATTGAAGAAACGCTCACAAATCTGTAAGTTTTCGGTGTTAGGGTGCATTGCTTATCTGAATGGTGACAATCCATGGCCAGCCATGGAACTCAATCCGAGGATCTCACAAGTTTGGGGCTTCAATGAATGGAAGCTTGTCCCGATTGGGTGTGGATATTTCTATATTCTCCTAAGCTCAGAGGAGGAGCTTGACTGAGTCTGGAACATTGGAAACATCCATATGAAACTGTGGCTTCTTCATCTCTCGGAATGGGATGTCTCGTTTATTCATCACACTCACAGAAACATGATGGCCCAGATCTGTGTGCGTTTACATGGTTTGAAATTCTTCTTTTGGTACCTTAGAATTCTAAATGATATAGCATCTTGCATTGGAACTCCTTTGAAGATCGACCACCGGACGATCAATGATGATCTCGGTTTGTATGCAAGGTTGATTGTGGTAGTTGAACTCGGGAGTAAGCTTCCAGACTCAATTTCTTTTAATGTGAATGAATACAAATCTAAGGTTCATCTGGAGTGTGAACGACGCCCACCTTTCTGTGATCTCTGCAAGATTGTTGGTCACTCCCTCTTGAATTTTCATGTGATGAAGAGCCAGTCGAGTTCTTCAGATGATCAGCCTAGGGAAGATGGATGGACTCATGTTAGATGAAATATAAGGGAACAAACCATTACCTCTAGGCTGCAAGAAAACACCATGAAAAAGGTAGAAAAATGGGTAATGAATGTTCTGCATCTCGGGGAGTCCTCTGGTATTATGTTGTCCGATCTGTCTAAGGAAGAAGAGAATGAAGCTGTTGATGCGGTGATTATGGTTGAGAATGAGTCCTTTGCTCAAGATACCCTTGTGAAACCTCAAGGCTCTATTGCTGACCTTGAAACTGGATGCATTCCCTTAGGCGATGACCAAAGTGCTGTTTCCCATGCTTTGACTAGTGGCCAAGACATCACTGTTCTGGCGGTTCCAAATAAGAAAAATCTTGACTTAGATAGGGCTGTGGATGATATGAAACCTCCGAGGGTGGAATGTCAACACCCCTCTGTGACAGACCATGCCTGGAAGCAGGTGGATGTTCCTGGGGATGCAAATATTGACCTCTTATTAAGGAAAGAGATTGATCTCATGGTCCGAAACATTCTTGTACATCTACGGGGTGACTGCAATCATGAACTTGTAGGTAATGATATTCAGACTGAAATTCATGAGGTCGTGCATGAGGTTGCAAGTATGCAGATCAATAGTGTAATTGCATGTACCCATTTAGCTCACATTTTCCATACTGACAAGGCTCCTACAAAGATAGTGGGTTCACACCCCAATACCAAGGTTGTGGATCAATTATATGGTCCAAAAGTCAAATCTGATCAACCGGTTTCTTGTTCAAAGGAGTCCAATATGCATTTTCATATGGACCTTAATTACAAAAAATAAATAAATAATTATTCAGATCTGGTGACAGTAGTTATCATTCACAAGGTGACATGCTCCATTGACCAGGCAGTGGCACCATCTCCTTTGTCCACTGTGACTATATCCACAAACACATTTGATGCTCTCGCACCTGTTTTGGCTCCAAAAGATTGCCTTACGACCCCGATTAGGACTATAACCCATTTTGATAAAAATCCTGATGCTGATAATAAATCTGATTCTAATGTATCTGTTTTATCCTCTATGAATAATCAGGGTAAACAACCCAGCTCATCACCCTCTCACGGACCTAGAATATCAACAAGGAATAAACGCTCGGGTGGAGCAAAGAAAGGTAGCTCTAGCTCGAAACGCATGTTTAAATGAATTGTTTGTTTCGGAATTTTCAGGATTTAGCTAACTCTGATACTTATATTGTCCTTAAATGATTTATTCTTACTCACAAACCAAAACTATTTTCCAATGCTGAACAGAATATTAATTTTTCTTCAAAATTCCAGCACTTGTGCTCCTTTGGTTATAATTTACTTGGTTCTTTCAAGGATGGGTTTGCTACTGAATCTATCTAGATATTTTATCATTCATCATTGCAATTTGTTAATGTAGTTAAATTTTCTGGAAAAATGTTTACTTGTGATTTATGTTTTGCTGGTATTCATACGGTTTGAACTATGATATTTTCTAAAAATAGATATCAAGACTGTAGACCCCTCTGGAATGACCTCCTTTCCCTCTCTATTTCAATACAGGATCCCTGGCTGTTGATCGGTGATTTTAATGCCATTCTTCTCCCAAGAGAAAAGATTGGTCCGTCACACTCTCTCATCTCAACTAGGGAATTCACAGCTTCTATTGAGGATTGTAATCTTTTTGAAATCAACCTTACTGGCGCTATGTATACATGGTATAGGAAGTTACTCAACATGATAGTGGCTAGAAAACATGACAAAGCCTTCACTAATATTGATTCCCTTGATAAGTGGGAATCAGTTTTTAGTATTACTTTACCCAATATCAACTCTGATCATCATCCTGTTCTGGTCAGCTTTTTTTCTAAGGGTTCAAAATCTCCTCTCCCCTTTAAATTTAACAATTCTTGGGCTGCGATCCCAAAATGTTCTAACATTATTGAAGATTTATGGGATGTCATGTGGCACCACAATGATCCTTTTTCTTGCGTTGATAAATTTAAACTTTTAAAACAGCAACTCAAGAGTTGTTGTTTCTCTAAAACAAAACAGCTAGACACAGACATCTCCTCCTTGGAGAGTGAACTCAGTCATGTTCAAAGTTCAAATACCTAGTCTGACATTTCTCTTGACTCTCAAGATGAAATTACCATTTCTCTGAAGCATAATTCTCTTCTTAAGCTCAATGATAACATGCGAAAACAAATCATTAAAAAAAATGGCTATCAGATGGTGATAGAAATACTAAATTCTACAATTCTCTTCAATGAATCAGGAAAATCTATAGGCCCCATACCTTTCTCAGGGTGGATGAAACTCTCCTTGACACTGAGGATTCCACGGCTAATCATGTGGTTGGATACAACCACAATCAATATAATGGCCCGTTGGTGAGTAAGGACCTTTTTCCTGACATCATTCCTAACACGGTCACTACTAAGGACAATGAGCATCTCCTAAGAATTCCTATGGACCACGATATCAGAGCCAATGTTTTCAGTCTCAACACTGATAGTGCCCCAGGTCCTGATGGTTTCAACAATGGTTTTTTCTAGAAATACTGGGATCTCATTCATGTCGATGTTTGCAATTTGGATAAGTTTTTTTTCTCAAACGGTGTCCTTCATCATGGGATAAATGCCCGAATTCTCACTCTTATTCCTAAAGTGGACAATGCTACTGAGATTCACCATTCCCAACCTATTTCACTCATCAACACTCTCTATAAAGTTATCACCAAGCTCCTTTCTAACCGACTCACCTCAATTACCAACAAAATTGTTTCTTTGAATCAATTTGGTTTTTTCAAAGGAAGAACTATTCAAGATTGTATCTACCTATCCACAGAATGTACTAATATGCTGAAAAATCCACTAGAGGAGGTAGTGTGGCCATTAAGCTTGATATCAGGAAGGCATTCAACACCATGGACTGAAATTTTATTTTTAGGGTCCTTAAAAGCTTTGGGTTTAATGACAATTTTAATACCATGATCCAAACCTTACATGACTCTACTTACATATCTATTCCAGTCAATGGGTCTCCTAAAGGATATTTCAAATGCTCCAAGGGGGTTTAGGCAAGTAGACCCTCTCTCGGCCATTCTTGTTTGCTATTACTGAGGATTACGTAAGTAGACTCCTCACGAGCCTTGTTAATCAAAAAAATTAATCGCATCCAGGATTCAAGAAATTTAAATGTTCCTACCCATCTCTTATATGCTGATGATATTATTTTATTCTTAATTGGTGATAAAAGGAACTTTTGAAACCTCAAAAGTGCTCTGGCCCATTATGAAGATATTTTGGGGCAAGCGATCAGTTGGAATAAATCCTTTGTTTTATTTGGGAAAAACCTTTCCCCCAATAGAAAAAGTCATACCATTGATTATATGGGAATCAATGAAGGCTCTTTCCCCTTCACCTACTTGGGTGTTCCTATTTTATGGGGGAGACATTAATCTAGCTATTTTCACAGAATTTTTGATCAAATTATCAACCAATTATCTTCATGGAAGGGTAAATCTCTTTCTATGGCTGGCAGAGCCTGTCTTGTTAAATCTACAATTATTTCCAAGATGGTTTACTCGAGGATGGTTTATAACTGGCCTGGCATCCTTCTAAAATAATCAATGTTTTCATCAAAAAATTTCTTTGGACTGGTAGTACGATTGAAATAAATATTTTCACCATACCTTGGACCACTTTTTGTAAACCTCTGGATAAGGGTGGTCTTGGTATTAAGAATCTTAATCTTTTTAATGAATCTATGTTAGATAGAATGACTTGGAACCTGATTCACAACAACTCTGACTCCATGGACATTCTTAAGAAAAGCTTTTTTACCAAGCCTTGAAATGGTAACCTGGGATACATCACATAATCCATCTGGCCTTCCATTAGACACTCTTTTATCAAAATCAAGAACAAATCTAGATGGATGTTTAGTGCGGATTCCTCTATGAATTTCTGGATGGATAACTGGACTGGTGTCTATTTAATCTTAATTCTAACATCCACCACTATTCCTGAGAACACCAACTCCACTATAATAGAGGTTGTCCATTCTCATGACATCACCCTTCCGGATCACACCAGTCACGTTATTGACAATTATCCCTTTTCTGACTCTGATGATGTCCTTCTCTGGGAACTTGATTTTAATAGAATCCTTGTCTCTAAAAGATTCTATAAAAACAATTTTAGTGCTTCTACTTCTAACTTTTCCTGGTTGAAATATTTTAAAAAACCTTGGATCAAGACCTCATGCCTCACTCTCATTTGGAGAGTTGCGAATACTAGAGACCCCACTAATGTGTGTCTTCAATCATTGGGGATTTCTCGTTTCTCTAAATGTCAACTGTGCAACCAACATCGCATGAATTCTAATAATCAGTTCTTGTCTTGTGCTATAGCTACAACTCTTTGTGATTACATTTATAACATATTTGGTTGCAGATGGTCTCTTCTTGCTATTATATACTCTCAACTCAAACAATGTGTGATTTCGGATTTCTCCAAGAAAATCAATGATCTCTTTTTGACTGTGGTGGAAGAGCTCCTGCATGTGATCTGGTATGGTAGAAATAATTTTATTCAAAATAATTGCTCTTTCAATCTCAATTAAGGTAAAATGTGTATTCACATTTTCATCAAGGATGCCGCCTCGCTTCAGAAGGATCATTGTGACAACTCTGTTGGTGATTTTGAGATCCTTCGCCATCTTCAGATTGCAGCTTCATATAGGCTAACTCGACGTACCTTTGAGGTTTTTTGGAAATCCCCCCTTCCAGGATTGATCAAAGTGAATATTGATGGCGCTTCCAGTGGAAACCCGGGTCCGACAGGTTGTGGTGCCATCTTCAGAAAATCTCACGGAAGATGCCTTGGCTGCTTCTTTAGTGGATGTGGTACGACCTCGGCTTTGGGAGCAGAAATGTTGGGAGTCATCCATGATGTTGATTTTTCAAAGCAAAAGGGTTGGAACCAGCTGTGGATTTAATGGGATTCAACAACTATTTTCCAAGTTATCTAGAATGGGGTGGTGCACCTAGAATGACCTCTTACCTCTCGATGGATGAAATGTCATACTTCGCTCGTGGATCTCAACTACATTTCTACTCATGTGTTTGGTGAAGCGAACATGGTTACTGATAGTCTGGCCAACACGGGATTCAATAATTTCACTACCTGGTTGGATGATTTTCGTAAAGACTCACTCCATTTTTATAATAAATATTGTAATAATATTCCATCTTTTAGACTTTTGTAGTTCCCTTTCTTTTAATTAATAAACTCTGCCTTGGACTTTGACTGAGGGACCACCTTTTAAAAAAACAATATACATATATTATTTTCACATCATATATTAAAACACAAAATAAAATTAAATATTCTAGTGGAGACATTTTTATTTAATATTTTATGAACCATAAATCATACATAACTTCCTTCATCATATATAGGGAAAATAAAATGTAAGAAACTATATTTTCCTCATTCCATCTATTGAAGTCACATAAAAGAAGCTATCATAAAATTCCTGAATCATGATAAATATGTTAGAGATAGACAATAATTATTGATAAATTAGAAGAAATATCATAAAACAAGATTATATAAATAGTTGTAATAACAACATAAATAATGAAATTGATAATAATAACTAGTTTCTAATTTATACAATAATGGATATAAAGTATAATAAACTTATATTTATGGACTCATACCAAGACATTATTTATAAAAATGTAAGTAGTAACCCAAATACAAAACTAGGTTTTCCAAAAGAACTATGTAATGCATGAAAGGGATATAAATGGAACCAGAAATCCCATAGTTATACAATTTTATTCATACTTTGTATGAAATGAATAATAATATAATTAATAGTTAATATAAACATTTATATTGAAAATCAAAGATAATATGGGTCAATATTTTCCCAAATCAATAAATTGAACTACTTGATTAGATTTCATCCACAGAAATAACACAGATGATATCATTAATTTATATCCCAGAAAACATTAGATTAATCAAATGATGATAATATTCATTAAATAAAATTAAAGGAACATTCAATATTTTCATAAATGACAAGAGAAACATATCCCTTTCTATTTGATAACATTTCAAACAGCATATATCAAGAATATTGATAAAATTAACATCATCAAGAATATTCTTAGAATAGTGTGGTGGAATCATAAATGAATATGAAATTTTATATTGTAGGATACTCCATTAATTTATTAACGGTAAAAACTATTATTTCTTTCACACTTATTGAAAAAAATTAAAATGTAAAATCTTATGAAATAATGTGATATTATCTTTTAAAAAATTTGAAATAAATTAAATTTTGATTAAAATTGACATTGAATAATCATTTAATAATTTAATTTAATATTATTAATTACATATTAAGAAACACGTATATTGAAAAATTATACATAGACTAATTATTAAAAATGGTAGGTTTTTCTTCAGAAAATCATCAAAATATTACGTTAATATGATGGTAAAATGGAAGGAAAAAATTTAAAATCTATAAATTAGTATTTTTAAAAAATATAATATTTGGATTATAAATTATAAATATCTCGTAATATCATTCAATGGAATCTGTAAAATAAATAACACAAAATGAAATTGAAACTATATAATACACCATTACATAGAATTTGTGGTAGTTCCGAAAGAATATAATATCTATTAAAATAAATAAATTATTCCTATAAATATATATCCAATCAATATTTTCATTTTCATTTCTACAAAAATAAAATTAATGTTTTTTTTATCAAATTTTTTGTGTTAAAATAAATATTTTATTGTCAAACTTTATGTTTTCAATAAATATGTTAGTGTAAAGGTTCTAGTTGATTCACCTTGGTAATAGTTTCATCATATCTTATATCATAAAAATTTAATAACTATACAATTCTTAAATTTAATATAGTTGTAGATTCACCTTGGTAATAGTTTCAATGGGTTTAAGTGTAATAATTAACAAGATATATTATTATCGGATAATAATAATGATATAAACATCTTATATATTCCTTAATTAAAAATTTATAATCTTCTGTATAGGAGGTCATGAAAAATTGAATACCTCGATATGTGGAGAAAATAGTTGGTATGTACGTGTGAATGATGCTTTTATTTTCAATTAGATAGGATATGATAAAAAAGGTATTTCCATCAACATAATTAAATATTAGAATACAATGATGTTATTTTCATTATATCATCATGTTTATACAATATGTGATTTCAGTGGGAGAAGAAATAAATGTGAAATAACATGGATAAGAGTTGTAACTATTGTTGGGAAGATCCATTTAGATTACACCATATTCCATATAGGATTTATCAACTGGTGGGACCAGGATATCTAATAGAGGATGAGTAATTTTTGGTAGGGATTTTTGAATAATATTTTTTAGATAAATTCAATAATTTGTTGTATAATAAGAGGATATTAATTTACCTAATCTATGTGACGTGAGTGGTACAATTTTAATTATTTCTAACAGGTAAATATTTATAATTTAATAACAATAGGATCATACAATATTAAAAATAGAAGATAAGTTTCTCATGGTTGAAATCACCTCATCCAATGAGAAATAAGATGATATTTTTCACGTTATCTCAATTTTTTATCATTGTCAACTTGTTTCACCCTTTTGCTAAATTGATGATATTTTTAGCATGATTACTTTTCATAATGACCAAAAATGATATTGAAACCATTACTATATTAAAAAATCATAATAATTAAGATGTAATATATTTTCCCATATTCAATTAATATATTAGGATGAAATTAATTTTAGTATATGTTCGAAAAATACTACAAAAATACATTATATTTGAAAATTTCGTGATTAAGCATTAAAACCACTAATACCAAAATAAAATAATATTCTAATAAATATGAAATTATGTATATTGTTGTTAATCAATGTTATATTGTCTAAAATTAAAACCAAATTCCAAAAAAATGGATCCTTCAAATTAACTTATTGTATAAATATGATGATATTTTTTTAAAAATGACAATTTCTAATATTATCCCATAGTAAAAAATTTATGAAAACACAAAAGTATTAATCTTAAAATAAATTCAACATTATTAACTATAAAATTATATCCATTATATCAAATTAATATTATAATATTATGAAAATATACATGTAATGACAACAATGATTTTTTTAATGATTATAATAAAATAGTAAGATCATTGAGAAATAGTCTACATATGTAATTTTCACATATTATTGGATAATATTTACTATAACATCAACACTCCCAAATAAATAATAAATAATATCATGATAAAATTCATATCTTATGTAAATATGGGTATTATTACTCACATGTTTTTTGGTTCTCAAGTGGTCTCCTTATGTTTCTGATTTATCCATAGAACCTCGACATGTTGAGTTTTTTGATTCCTCAGTGCCTTCCCTATAGTTTCAAGATTATGGTTATAATCTACATATTATTATAAATAATGTCCCAATTCTGTTTCCATTTATTTTATCACATTCATTATATCTTGAATTTAAATCCTAAATAAAAATATATAGAAGAAATTTTGAATTATATATGTACTATATGGAATTTATTAACCATAAGACAAAAATATAAATCATTAATGATTTTAAAAGGTGTTGATGTACTAATGTTATAGTTCAGTTTTTTTCCACTCCATAAAATATCGTTCCCTAGAGAAAACATCAAGTAAACATGTCCCCCACCAAAATTATAAATCAGTATAGATATATTGAATAAAAAGATACTAGATAATATGATTCTGAATTCTATTCAAATCCACTATTTTCTATTCAATGAGATGAGGTACTTAAAGCATTCATTTACCAAAATCATATAAATAATTTGGAGTATGCCACAAGAACCCATTCTATTCATTAAAAGGTTCTATTTTATTGATTTAATGAATGTTATTATTAATCTAACTTTCCACAAAATGTAAATAGTGATCCCACATAACATTAATGTAACAAGATAAAAACATCAACACATATTAAAATGTCTATTTTTTCATAATATAAATCCAATTATTTAGAGAATGACAGGTGGTATTGAAATTCATCATGATGTTTAGCGACTTCATAAGAAGCTTTAATAATTTCAATTTAATCCAAACATCTTAATATGATATAATCTTAAGTAGTCCACTGTGATTTCATACAAAATTATTAACATAGTTCGAAAAATTAATCTTAAGTGTAATATATTACCTTATATGGAATAAATGATTATAATTAGTCTGCAGATTAGTAGTAATTTATATATAAACTTTATTTCAAGAATTTTTTTGAAAACCTATGAAAATGTATATATTTATTAACTTATTTAAATTTATTTGAAAGGAAAACATAGAAAATACAGAAAGAGGGGAAATAAAGGTGAACCAATAATTAAGGGGGTATGAGGTAGTGGAGGCCACGGGCATCCCCCATAATGATTTCGACACCCTCCTTTTTCAGGATATTCATGTCATAAAAATAAGAGACACTATAGCCTTGAGCTGATATGGATGACAGATGATCAGCGACCATGTTACCTTTATGACACATCTGTCTCATACATGCACTACTATAGATCAAAGCACGAAACATCATGATGAAATAACTAATTGATCGGGAAAGGTTATCAGATTTGAACAATGAATTCTGAAGGATCTGTGAGTCAGTTTTAGCTTTCCATATGGTAATTTCACCCTGTGGGCTGGGGGAGTGGTCAGTGGGGAAGGAGGAATCCTTTTCATGAAGGGGAGAGACGAGGAAAATGAATGCAGTGAATAAGAACCCAACCAGGACACTATGTTTTTGGACCGGAACACCACTTATAATGATCCCCAAGATGCATGAGAAGTTTGTGTTTAGTTTTTGGTCCCATAGAGGAAGTATCCATAGAACCCAGATTCCAAACAGAGTTCCAATATAGATAAGAGTCTAGGGTTGTGACTGTTAGAGGTACAATGAAGGTTTGTCCCTTCAGGGCTCGATTCACCTAACCAAATCCAAATAAAGGTTTCAGGTAATTGCAATGATAGCCCTCCTGGATAATGAGGCCCCCTCATTTTGAGATTTATTTCGGGGATGCCAAAGACACCAAATAAATATTGGAAAATAAGTATGTGGGCTTGTCTCTCCACTACATTGTCAACCGAGTTGTGGAACAAATTATCCAGGAAGGGAACATCCGGGAAGAATTGGAAAGATAAAGTGGTAAACGTACAAAATTGGGGATATACCTCCTATTCCCATTCTCCATGAAGATTAGGTATATGATACTCTCTTTTTTAGTGAAATTTTCTACATGGGTAGTGAGAGACAATATGAGTTCCATGTTTCCTAAAGTTCTCATCGGTAGGGACTGCTCTATTCCAGAGCCTCCAAGTAAAGAAATAAATCTTTATAGTAATATGATAAGTCCATAAGGACTCATTTAAATAATACCCCTTCACCTGAGGGGCCAATCACTGGCAAAATATGTGACGCGAGAAGACCCTTGAGTTGGCGAGGGTGAACATACTCTGATCTGGGTCTGTAGAGGTCTGAATAAGGTGAATGGAACTATTTTGGTCTTCATCGAGGAACGACTTGATAAAATCAGTGTACATGATTGCTTCATTGAATGTTATTGTGAAGGAAAGAAACCTAGGTTAACCTATTCATGAGCCCATCCATTTTTGATACAACTAGGATAGTGACCCATCCCCGATGATCCAACAGGCCATAGGATGAAGAGAAGAGAAAATGGGAAGAAGCATCGAGAGGAAGGGTGACATATGGTTTGTATTCTTTGTTGAGTTGCACTCTATAGTCCTACGTATAATTTTACCAAAGATTGTGGGACGTTCTTGAATATATAAGGCCATACATACCAGCCATAAAAAAAGGATTCCACCATGCTACTAACATTTTGGTTTCATGGTGGTTTTCACTCAATATAAACAATTTCAAACTAGCATGAAACCAAAATTTATTTTGAAAAATTAAAATGGTTGAAGTTGAAACCCATTTTTATTATAAAATTGCCATCAAAACATCCCATGGTTTTTTTGATAAGTGATCATTCTTAATATATGTGTCAAAATAATTTATCTATTTTAATATATCAACATTGGGAATTTTTCAATCCAATCACATATAACATGTACATGTCATATGAAAATAAAATATTGAAAATAAAATCCATCCTAACAAAGGAATAATTTTTTTATTCATAAGAATAAATTTAATATCATACATGAAATTATTAACATGAATTATACAATAATCCCAAGGAAACAAAAAAATCATATGAATTATAGCTCAACACATTTATTTCATTTGATTATGAATTGGTAACTCAGCCAAGAGGTAACAAACAAAATCGTAATAGAAAATTAAATTCATTATATTCTTTTAGGGTTATAAAAACTAAAATGGAGGGAATGAGAAAAAAAATTAAAATAATATGGGGGATAAAGGAATTGTATCAAATTTTTGGACAAAGAAATAAGGTTATCTATATCAATGGATAAATAAAAGAGTAATTTCACATACTTAAAACACATTTCATTTAGAAATAATGAGTATAATGGAGGGCTATTGTACAAAAACCAATGAAAGTGGGAATTAAAACTTGAATAGATTAATTAAAATTTGGCTGACCACAAGGTTTGGGTGAACAGTTTTCTAAACCATCTTCGAACTCTATGGATCGAACTGAGTAGGAAATTTAGTCTCACATGGATCCCCCAGGAACATATAATGGTTCACATAACATTGAATAGGATTTTCAAAACTGAATAATCACGTTGTAAAACCTACTCATATTTTTTTCACAATTTACCTAAATATGCACAGGTTGTGCCCCAGTAACAAAATGAATGAAATATCCATCATGGTTTCCCCTACAAGATTCATTTTTTGACCAAACCATCAACTATCCATGTTTAAAAATACTGATCATTCCATAATTAATTATAAATATTATTTTTCATGGGTTCTCACATGTATTCATTTATAATAAGTATGTTACCCATTAAAAATTGGAAATTTATTTGTTTTCCATATTTTTTATAAAATCTTTTTAGCAATATGAATTAACCCAATATAGAAAAAGATAATAAAAATATATAAAACATGATAGTTTCATATTATTCCAAACCAAGTCAAACTATAAACTTATAAATTAATTGGTTTATTATAAAACATTTCATAGAAGAAGACCTCAACAGAAACAAAAATGATTCAATAAATCAATATGATAACTCAGATTTAACTTATGTCAATGGAAAACATCAATGATATTCATCAGAAAAAAATCCATAAAAATATTTTAAAGGTCAACTAAAATTAAGTAAGAATCAATAAATATTATTCTAATTGATTTTTTAAATAATGGGACAATCTGGAATGGAGTCTCCAAAATTTTGAATTTTTCAATATGTTAATGAAATAAGGGAATTTTTTAATATGAAAAATTTACCAATGAAAATATTAATCAATAAAAAATGAAAGACAACTACAACCAACCAAAAATATGTATCAGAAAAAAAACTAAATAATTAATCAATAATACAAGAGAAAATTATATCATTAATATATTATTAAAATGTCCCATAATCGAGAAATCCATATAAACCACTGATTGATTAAAATATATTATCCAAACATCATGAGTTAAAATTTCAATGATAATTTCCCCTAAAACAATTCATTACATGCCTTAAAAAATGTCTCAATAAAGAATATGGCTTGGGAATCCACCTTGGATCACATATGATAGATTTTGGTTAAAAAACCTCAAACCCTATCTATCCTTATAGGTGGAACTGGACCAAATTTAAACTAACACTAGGAAGTTCACAATATCAAATGGAACCAAGATTATCACATTCACCATGTTCACATAAACATGGTCATTTGAAATCCAATAAATGATCTAAATCTGAATCATGGACTTTAAAACTATGTAATAAATAAAGATAATATTACCACCTATAATAAAGAAAATTATCGATTGTACATCCCATCTACCCCTACCAACATAATATAACCGATAAGGACTACCAACGAAGACACCTACTGAAATAGACCTCTAGGGAAATTGGATCTAAACAAAATGACCAAGAATTAAAACAAACATAAATAAATACAATAGGATTGTACCACATGAATTTAAACACCTAGATATCAAATTAATAGATACAATATTCTAATAGACAATACTAATAGTTAAAATGTTACTAGAACTTAAAAATGAAAATACCACCAATAATTTCACATATATATTATTATAAAAAATATGAATATAAATAGAATTGTTACTAGATAAAAAATATCCACTTTAAAAAGATTCCCTTATGAGTGATAAAATTTAAAAATGAATCATAGAACCCGCATTACCTAGTTTTATAAATAACACCATATTGTCCCAACAATAATAGAAATTCACAAAAAAAATTACTCTAGGAATAAAAAATTAAAAATCCAATTCAATAAAAATCAACCATATTCATGACAGAATCAAATCCAATATTCATAAAACACATGATAATTTAAAAAAAATATTTAAATGTACTAATATTAAAATAAAATCCTCAACTCCTCAAGGTTATTAAAATCCATTTTAACCCTTCTCTATAACGAAAAACATACACTAAAAATAATTAATCCCCTCAATATTATCATGGAAAATTCATTTTAATATTCCCGAACACCTTAATCCCAATCAAAATTCATGAAAATTTATCATTTCATTAACATTAAAAGAAACTGATAAATATTAAGAAATATACCTATAAGGATCCATAACCCCTATAAGTTGAAATTTAAACAAAATTTTAAAAAATAAATTTTATTTTAGAATCCACAAAAAATATATTCATCTCAATACCCTAAAATCCAATGACCATTATGGGATATCAATTCAAATATAATATTATAAAAATCTATAAAAAAGTAACTTATAAGATAAATCATTTTTATGAAATCCAGAAATATTTCATAAAAAACCCAAAATGATTCATTTAAACAAATGATTTCACATAAAATCCACAAATATCAAAGAAACTATTTTAAAAAACTAAAATTAACACACACAATAAATCATAAAAAATCCAATACACATCAAAAAAATTCCCAATATCCACATTATATATTTCCCAATACTATAAAAAAATGTATGTATAAACTTGAATTACATAGCCACAAAGTTTGATAAACAACTGGCTAGGTCTAAAAAAATTAACATAATATCTAAGAAATAGAGTGTTTGGTCACTTTTTCATGAATCAATATATATTATAAAACCTTGTTAAATTGATTAACACATCTTTCTTATCCAATAGAACAAAAAAACCTGAATTTTTTTAACAACCCTAATAATTTAAAATGTGCATTTCATAAATTTTTGAAATAATTTATTTTCAATTTACCTTGTAATGTTATCTAATGGTCTCATTGAGTACACAAGTGTTTATGGGTATTGTTTGGACTAGGAAACCCTGGATTTTATCGAAATTTATTGGAATACATAGTTTGTGGAAAGCATGCTGAAAATAATATATTGATTCCCTAAACCATGATTGATGTTTTAGAGGGGGTCTTGGTGTTGTGAGGGTTTGATCACACATGTGATACATTTTTCATGTTCTTGAGTAAATTTCAATGTCTTGGGATAGTGGATTCCACATGTCTTTTACTAGGTTATTGAAACTATGCACCTATCCCATGTGGGGTCCCACCACAAATAGTGAGTACGATACTGTTCGAGCATAGTTTGACAAACAATGTCGGAAAACTTTTACACATTATTGGGATGGGTAATTTTACACCTTTCCCTCAATGATATTAACACATAATCCCAATATTTCTTTATCCCATTTCTAGCGTACCTCACATATCCCTCTCTTATTAATTTTCCCCTTCCATAATCTATGGAGCATGACAAATATTCTATATATCCATAATTATATCCACATGTACTTAACTCATATAGATGAATATAATATATTAATATATATGGTATATATTGTACATAGAATAAATATTATGACTAATTCCAAAGAAGGTAGATTCTTCAATGTGTCTTAATGGAAGATGAGACTACTAGTTTGTAATTATTCATCATCGTTTATTGGATTTTTACCTACAAACTGCTTTTATGGTTTGTAGTGAAATTATTTTTTCTAGATACAATTGTGGGTGTCCTAATGAGTATTTCTCACAACATATTATGTCTACCTTTTTTACTCGAAAAGACCACATTTCTATATAAGGGAAGGCACCATGAAATATATTCTCGATTCTTTTTATATATTTATATTAAAGCATGGGAGAAGAGGACCACCCATAATTCCATGATTCTAATAGAGGAATATATTAGGCTTTATATATATCAAAATAGAATTGCGTATATTATAGTTCCATATATCCCGTTGTATTCTATTTTTTATATCAGTGTGACATGACATCAGGTATATGAATTAGCTTTTGGTATTTCAATATTATTTTTGATTTTGTATATTTTCAATCACTTTTGTTTATAATTTATTCTATTATTCCATCTAATTATTTATACATCTAATATTGTCCATTTTTTATTATATTTACTACAACACTCTAATACTAGTGTGTAGTCTCCCAATTCTATCAACCTGGTCCCTCATAATTATTCAACATCCTCTGGAATGCAGGGATTCATACTTGGGGTATGAGGCCTACTAGCTCGGGAAACTAGTTAGGTGGATCCCATGATCAGACATTACAAATTGGTATTATAGTATCTTTTTCATTTTGTATTTATGTTTGGGTCTTATAAATGAGACTGAGATGTAATGGAGTTTGGTAATGAGTGTATTCCATGGTTTATAAAACCCATGTACCTGGGAATCCCAATATACTTGTGTTGAGTTTTTTATTTTTTATTTTTTCACTTGTTGTATCTAATACAACATCACTATTGGGTGACACGAAGGCGTTTTGATATTTTTATTTTTGTTTCTATTTTTATGGTATTTATTTCTCTTTGGAATATTAAGGGATGACATTAGCTTATTATGAATAAAAATAGCTACATTCATACTATTATTACATGAATTTTTTCTGGTCACATTTACTTCCAGCATGCATTATCCTGTCACATATAGATAGTTTCATATCAACATTTATTTAAATGTACTAACACATATTATTGCGATAATATAATTGGAAAAATTAAAATTGATATATGCATATATAAAAAATTCCAAAATAGATTGATGACGAAACATTAATTATCCAATTATACCATATTTTGGGTTCTAGACATACGGGTAGGGGATTGTAAAATAAATAGATATCTTCATTCATATATTACAAAATAAATTAAATTTACACATTTAAATTAATATGGTTACCACTAAATAAGATAGAAATTTCAATGTAAATGGTGATATCCTATATACCATTAAATTTAAACTGTATATAATGGAACCCTTGTAGTGACATTTGATCCCTAGACCAAAAATCAGGTTGAGAAATTGTTATTTTGGAGTCTCATAGTTTCTAATGGCCTCTAATGGTCTTTTTAATTGCATTGATGTATCTTCTCCATCATTAATAGAGGTATGAAATTTTATAGCAATGAAATATATCTGAAAATTCGTCTACATGTAATCATTTTAAACTACTATGTTATCTATAGAGATGTATGTTTATAACTTTAGAATAATCCCACAAAGATATCCATGACTCGTATGTCAAGAAGGTTGTGGTGACCACACACTAGTGGTGGCAGGCTATAAACCACTAGTTATACCTCATGTAGTGACACATATGTAAACAACTAGTATTCTTGATATGGTAATTATGACCCATTTTTTTAGAATTAATTTCTATAAAATAGATTATTTGGAATATGCCACCAAACCTGCTCTGACTATGGGACAGTTTACTCCGGTGTTTTAAGAGAAGCATCCTCTCAGCTTTGGGGGGGAGTGTAAGACCGTATTCTACACAGTTATGTATTGGGGCCATGATTTCTATATTTTATAATCTACAATATTCTTCATAGGGTAGGATTAGTCTCACTTATTATATGTTATGATTTGTTTTTCAAGAGTTAGTGGTATATAAGTATATCAGATTTCTGACATCATGTTACAATCTGGGAGAATTCCATATGATCTACTATTACTAATTCATTCCACATATGAAATGGAATGATCGGGATTGATATTTTACAAATATCAAGTATGGATCCATGTGGTATTTGACATATTTTAAAGTGTTTTACCATTCTTCACTTAATTTATCTAAATATGATCTTATGACATTCAATAGATTTGAGGATTGTCTAGTAAACCCCATCAGATCATAGTTTAATGTGGTTTGGTTAATGACTAATTCTGATATGATCATCCATTCCCTCAATATATATATAAACCAATGTGTCACCAGTTTTGTTATCTTTTGGGAATAAACACATAGATCTATCAGGGTTTCTTATAGTGGGTGGAAGTGACGCTTTATTGTTCCTCCTGGAGGTAGAAGAAGTAACTTAGTTAATAATTAAAGCTTCATGACATGTTACTAGTTCCAGAATATAGAACATTTGAAATGTCAATGTATGCAGGATCTAGTGGAATGAATATACATGCATAGGATGGGTAATATCTATAACTTATTTAACACTTTCTCACTAGTTCTTATGGAGATATGATATATATATACACAAGATTACAAAGTGGGGATAGTAGTATCATAACAGAAAGGTAGTTCGAATCACATTGATTACTCATGCTGAAGTGGTGATAGAGGAATACTTAGTTAGACTCATTATTTGAAGCAGCTACATAGAGGGCATGCATATAGAAATCCGGATGTGACTCGACACCACAATACATGAAGTGTAGCTTATACTAGAGGTGCGGATCATCAATCCTTATCCTTTTTTTGGTAATATAATAGTAGCCTTAATAATTTTTCCTTGTTTATTTAGCATAGTCTCGTAATAATATTTATATTTGTGGAAATTATGTGGAGTCTTGACCTTGATATAGAGTTTTAATATAGTTTTATAAAATTTGATACCATGTTTGGAATCAGATCAAAGATAATTTTCCATTGTACATATTTTCCTCAAACGAATGGTGGATATCCCATCATATGGAATCGCTTTACCCTCAACTTGATAGGGTTTGCTGTAATAATTAGGATGAACAAGATACTTCCTGATCAAGCCACTATTGACTTATGTCATCAGAGGGTGGAATTTACAACACGATATGGTTGTAGGTATGTTTCTAATGGACAATGACAAGTTATTTCAAATTTAGTGGGTCCAAAGATTCAAGTAATTAGATTAGTGAAAACCCATATTTATAGTTAATTTAGAAATGACCATGGGTTATGACCCACTATTTTCCATCATTTTTTGGATTGTTTTAGGGATTTCTTCAATGATGACTTTTCTGTGCTACCTCTAGTGAGAGTGGTAGAATTAACCATTGAGTTGAGGTCATGGACAACATGGTCCATTACTCCTTATAGGATGTAACATATGTGGACATTAGATATCATGAAATTGATATAATATTTGGAGGCTAATGGATTATATGCCTCTAAACATCTCCAATGGGTCCACCGTTCAATTTTTTCAAGAAGGAAGACTATACCCTATAGATTTTCGTGGACTAACACCAGTTTAATCTGATTATGTTTAAGAACATATATCCATTTCCCCAGATAGAATTATTCTTTTATGTGCTCTGTAGTGAAAGGGTGTTTTAAAATAATTACATTATTTTTGGATATCATAAATTACATTCTTAATATTTAGGCATACCTATCTAAACATTCATGATGAGGTATGGTATTTTGAGTAAATATTTATGTCTTCATTATCACAAATTTTCCTCTTGTTTTCATGGATTTCATGAATCCGGTATTCAACCCATATATCGATACATTCATTTTATTCGTTGTTAATGAAATTTAATTTATTTCATTAACAACACAACCATTAAAAACATCTTAAGATCACGTTTAATACAGTATTGAGAACTAGATTTTTGTTATCCTTAGAAAATTACACATTTAGAATAATAATGTTAATGTAATGGGTCAAATCATCACAATGATAAGAGTATCAGTATACCCAATGAAGATGAGGGATATAGTTTCTTGGGAGTATCCCAATAATTCTTTTGATATACAGAGTTTATAAGGGATATATGATTATTATATAAGGGTGATATTAGATTTAAAATTCCTATAAGTACCTATTATGGGATTGAAAATGAAATATGTGGAACTCGTATGGATTGAATCTTTTGATTCCTTCCTTCAGGTGTTGAAAGGTAGGTTGACATCAATAGTGATATTAATTTAGTCGTAGCTTGACATGAGATATTCCATTTATTGTAACAAAACTAGTTTCAGGATGTAAGATATCGTATTATAGTAAATGTATTTTATAGAATATGGTTTGGGTCTCTTGAGGAATCATGAGCCAAATACCCAAAAAATGATCCCAATCATCCTTATACAGTTCATGCATTACGTTATTAAAGATACTATATTATAGGATATTATTTTTTGGTATTTAATATTCCTTAAGTATTCAATTATATAATTATGATTCAAGTTATGAATATCATGTAGTGTAGATGGGTTGGGTATCCATATTATATTGATTTAAAGCTTTCCTACATGCCTTGAAATGTGAATGTTTTACTCGGTGATTTGAGCCAGAGAAAATGGGTGATGGAATTTATGGATTCCAGTGGTAATGGAAGCTCATGGACATGTTTTTAGAAATGGATATTGTGGTTCTGGAGGAATATGGGATGATGATACTTCTAAAATTATCAATGAACTCTATCATTTTTCGAAGGAGTGAGAATGATGAAATATTTAGAACTTGAGTGATTTTTCCAAAATGATTGTATCTTAGATTACAATTCATATTCTGGTGGGATCGGGGATAAGGATGAGAAAATATGATTTCATGGGTGTTTTTTCATCTCTTCAGACATTAGTGGGGATCTAATGTTAAAATTTAATCCCTCAATTTGTTAAGTACGTCACTATTTCACCAATATGTATGGACTTTTACATCACCAGTATTGGTGGACCCGAATGAAATGGGATATCGATAGTTGGTGTTCCTCCTATCATATGGTGATGGTTGAATATTAATGATCAATATTAATTTTACATCCATTTTCCAATATGGTGTAGAAACAGGATGATGTTTCTATGGACATCAATATTTTTTCACCAAGATTGCCTCATAAAAATGATAAATTATAGATACTCATTGATCAATTAAATATGGGAACACATTTCATACCAGTTTCATAGATCTTCATAGTGGGAGAGCTTGAGAGGATATATGTATGGGAGGTTTTATGTATTTATGGTTCAATATGATCTTACATATAATGAAAGGATTATTGATTAACATATTTATTCAATAAGGGGTTCAAAAATGCGTTGGGTACACATGTGATTCTTATAATGGCATATAACCTTCATTCTAATGGAAGGATAGAGTGTAAAATTCTGTTGTTTGATGAAATTCTCAATAAAAAATACTTTAATGTCAAGGTTTAATTAGATATACACATACCCCTTGATTATTATTTTTATTATCATATCTTTCAATATACCATTATGATGGGTCCTTATGACTGTTTATATGGTAGGCCATTTCGATCACCTCTATACTCATTAGATGTAGATGATGTAACTTTTCATAGAATGTGTCTCATCTAAGGGACTATAGTGTATGTATATTTTATCTTGAAGCCCATATTTCTAGATTAGTCTATAAATCAATTATATTAAAATGAACACTGCTAACCACTTGTGTATAAGATCAGGGACCTGGTTTTCTGGTGATTTTCACCTCAGTGGGGACATCGATGAATTTCGTCTAGGGAATTCCATCAACTCAATTCATCGAACCCTTTTAGGGATTGAAACAAATCGAACCAAGGGATCACTAAATAGAACATAATCAGAGATACCAGTATATGCAAGATGTCATTCAACTATCTCATCTATTCCATTATTTTCCATAACCATCACATATTTTACAACCTAATTAGGCTGAGTATGATGATGACTTTTCTATTTAGGAGTATCCAGTTCATATTGTTTATTAGGGTGTTAATATCTTATATGGAAGGTTAATTACTTTATTAATATTTCTATGGAATATTCAATGTGTATAGAATGAGACCTATGAGTGGGAAGATGATATATGACCTCAGTGGCGAGATCTATTCCTTAAAACTACCTCTATAACAATATCAGGCCATTTGTGGGGAAATCTACTTTAAGGAGGGGGAATTATACAAACCCAACATTTATGAAATGTATGGATAATTTTATTTCTTCCCTCATATTCTTTTAATTGGATATTTTAATGTTTCATATATAACTAATGGAAGAATATGGGTTTCTAGGTATTTTTTAGTTACTAATACCCCATATCTTATAGAAAAAGACAAGACACACAGTTTGAATAAACCATACCGAGAAGCCCAAACGAAAACCCCTACCCGTTAGGTAAATTCCTTGTAGAGAAGGTAGGATAATGTTTTTCTGAATCCATGTGTCCCTTATTCATGTATATGAAAACATTGTGGTGAAGATATTTTTTTACAACGAAAGAAAATTGTTAGGAAATCTATGAACCGAACCAATGTCAGGTGCCTACGTAGAATGTGTGTAGAGCATGGCTGCTCTATAGTTTGGACAACTATTTATCCAAACAAGGGACCCATTTCAAATGTTTGATATTACACTTTTACCTTATGGATTTTAATACCTCATCACAATCATTTTTATCACATTTCTAGTTGACCCCTCATCTCCCTCTCACATTATGCTCTCCGAGTCTCTAATATAGGGATCATGATAACACTTCGACAAAAACTCTTATTCAAACACTATCAAAAGAATTAGATATTAATTATTTTGTTATTTGATCCACTTGTTTCCTTTTATCATTACTCATCAGATCACATTCCATTTTTTGGTGATCTCATTTTCCATATTTTTATGAAGATGAATCATTATTTGTTTCTTATTATGTTCTACAAAAAATTGGAATCTGATATTGGATGATGAGTCAAAAATTTTATTTATTTTTGTGGTGTCTTTTTTTCAATTAAATTCATGTATTTTTTATATCACTTCATATTCCTCATTGCATTAATTAGAGTTTGTGTCATGAAAATGTGTTCTCAGAATCTAAATTTATATATTATTATAGTGATACTCCTATAGGCTAATAAAAATTATTAGAGGATACCTACATCTATCATTGCCACACATTTTGGTGTGTCAAATGAAATGATTCTTGTGATATAATTTTTTAATGGATGAATCACCAACAAAGTTTTCTACTTGGTTTTTAAATGGAATTTACTATTTTTTTGTAATATTATAGGTGTTTAAAGTTCCTCATATATTCATGGGTTACCTTAAATATATATGAATTTAATTGACTTGATTAATTAAATTAAATTTTTAAATGAATTATAATGAATGGAATGTCCAAGAATATTGATTCATGTTTTCCTTATATGGTTTATATGAACTATGATTCTGTGGCTGTAATGATGTTGAAAATAATAATCAATGAGAGTTGATTCCTCATAGTTATTACTATTATTATTATCTCAATATTATTGGATATTGAATAGTGGTTAATGGTTACACAAAACTGTTATGTGGTATGAAAAAAAGGAATATTATATTTTTCATAATACATCATAATGGCCGACTAAGGCCATCTGACATGATAGGCCTTTTGGTTTGGTTTAAATACTTCTCTTAAATACCATAAACTACTTATTTTTGATGCTTTGATTAATTTATGAATATAATCATAATGTTATTCAATTTTCTAATTACATCTCTAATCACATGAATCATTGAAATTTAAACTGACATGTTACTCTAAAATTGATGAGTGAAAGAATAAAGGACTTGGATTTGGGTATTGGATTAAGGTTCAATCATTATTATCAATTAATTTATGGGTTTTATGCTGATATTCCAAACATGAAATATGATGTTTGAATTACATTTCTTCATTTATAATATTTGGAATCCTTGAGAGATTAATACATCATAATTACATCTCCTCCTATAATCGTGGTTGATAACACACCTGGTTTGAGCATGTTATATATGCCAGGACCCAGATCAATCAATTTTGTTTCATCCATTTATTAGCTCAACTCCAACATGTGAATAATTAACCAATTGAGAGAGAAAAAAGTGATTATATTAATTAATAGATATATATGTAGTTTTATTTTATTGTTGGTGGTCACCACATCATGGATAATTGACTCACCGATGAATATTAATAAATCCTATTATGAATATAAAATTAAACTTTAAGTAAAATTCATGAACACCTTGACCAGACCCTGTAAAAATTCTCTAGGTTAGCCTCTCATTTCTGAGAGTCAGAAATCACATGGTAGAGTTGGTGAAAGATATGAATAAGAAATAGAATTAAATAAATTAAATAATATTTGAAAATAATACTTATGATATAATTAAATAATAATTTAAAATATAATTTGAATGATAGAAATAGATAATGAAAAAATTATTAAATAAAATTAATTTAAATTAAATTTAAAAAAATTATAATTTTTTATAAATTATAAATAATGTTATAATTTTAATAATTATGATGATTATTATAATTATTATTATTATAATTTTTAAAGAAGTGTGAGGAAGAAAATAATGAAATAAAATAGATTTTAAAATATTAATGTTAAAATGATATAATTAATTAAAACAATAATTTAATGATAAATATAAAAATAATAATAATACTAATGTAAAATGTTGAATAAAATGGATGGTGGAATAATTTAAAAAATTAAATGAATTTATTTATTTAAAAATAACAAAAAAATGAAAATATAATTGAAAATAAAGGTGAAAACTAAAACTAATAGAAATAAAATAAAAAAGTACTGAAAAATAAAAAGAGTTGAAGAATATTGTGTATTGTGTCTCCTTGGTTTTGATCACCTCCTTGGTAGACGGATAATCAAATGGGATGGAGGCACGACTTCTTTGTGTAGGAAAGTGGGGAGTGGGTTTGAAATAATGGAATTCAATGATCCCTCAAATATATGTGGAAATATTGGATAATATAAATCTCCCCACGAAACATGGTGAATAAATATTCTTCATGGATTTAATTTATATTAAAATCACTAGAGGGAAATTGGTTAATAATTATTCATCATGGTAGAATTTATGTTGGCGTCCTCAATGAGGTGGAAGTGGGGAGAAGGTGGTCGGTGGGAATTCATTGGTGGTCAGTGGATTATGTGCTGTAGAAGATAACTAGGTTCATCGTGGATTATTCCACATTGTAGGTGGTAGAAATAGTCATGACCAAGCTATGGAGAATGGTTGGCATAAGTGACTGCAAGAATGCAGCTTCACTCAACAGAGGTGGAGACCGGAGGTCTGATGTGGTAGTGGTGAGGGTTATTGCTTGGCATGATGATCCATTGTGGAATATATGTAATGTAACGGAGGCCCAGTCAGGGGTTCTTGATGGTGAGTGGATTCAGGGGAGTTTGATTGTATGACAGTAGGAGGTAGCGAGTGGCGGAGAATTAATGTGGTGTTAGTGAGTGATGAGGAGTGGTGCATACATGGGTTGGAGGCTATTAGAGAGTGGTGGTTCATTTACTAGGCGGCGATGAGAAGCGAGTAGCGGTGCATGCATGGCGTGGTGTCAAGCATTGATGCAGGCATGTGGTGGTAGTGAGTGGTGATCAATGGTGCATGTATGTGTTTGCGGTGAGGGGTGAGCGGTGGTGCATGGATGGGGTGAAGGAGAGTGGTGAGTGACAATGCATTCATGGGGTCAAGGGAATGTGTTATAACCAGTTTTTTACACAAAAATATATAAATGTGTTAGAAAATTTCCAATCAGTAATCAAGATGTCAAAATAATATCATTAATAAATTCAAATTATAATACAAATATATTTTTACTCTTCTTAAAATATTTTGTTTTCCTATAATCATAGATTCCCACATTTATATTAAACATTGATGTTGAAGGATTTTATCATTGAAAATAACTGACCTATCTTTGAAATTTGAATAAAATATTTCTTATTATTATCTTCATCCCATTACCCCTACATTATAAATGTGCATGCCTTCAAGAATAAAGATTCTTCACTGTGATAAATTGGGCCCCACTACTTATCAACATTAAAATTTAAAATTAATAAAGTCATATTATTATGAATATTAAATTAAATTAACAACATTCGTATAAAATATCAATTCAATTTCCTAATTACCAATGAAATAGGAAATTCATTTGTTTTAATTCATCACACTGAAAAATAATATAACATATCCATTAATTCATTCAAGCTCCTTAATACAATATTATTAAATGTGTCATATCATGATTTACCACACCCTAATAATTTCGCTCATCAATCATGATAAAATTAATTTATATTTATGCACAAATCCTAAGAACATTCATATTATCAACAGGCTGGTAAAAGATTTACTTTAAACACATTTTAAAGAAAAAATAAAAATTAAATAATTAGGGATTTCAAATAAGGGTAAAATGTATCAAAAGATTAAGGGTGTTAGGAATTGATGTTATAAAAAATTGATCAATGACATGGTTTGACTCTTATATTATAAAAAATGATATTCAATATTAAATTTTTTGTGGTATTCTTCCATTTAAATTTTAACCACTCCTAACAACATCAATACACGAATAAAATATAATGATTAGTTTAAACACAATGAATGTTTTTATACCCTCTATTGAATATTTTTATTTCAATTTTTAGACACTTTTTTTTATATTCCAAATAACCATTTCATTTTTTTCTCTTAATTTAATGTTATTCTTTTGAATAATCCACACATAAACCACCTATCCATGTTTGATATAAATAATAATTCTGGTAATGGTGATTTCTGTTCTTCACAAATGACAACACATTTTTATAAATTTTTGATTCATTTTTCATTTTTATTTTTATATATTCAACAGGGTAAAAGACAATAAAACTATTAATGGTTCCAGAAAATGTAAACATTCATATAATATTAACCCCACACTTCTTCCATATAATGTATATCATCATATTTATCTTGATTCCCTTCACCCCCACACGTCAAATATAAAATTTATTTCTGTTACGAATAAGAGGGTATGAAATTGTAATAATGTATTGAAACATGGATAATTCATAGAAAGTTCATTAATAGACTCGGTGTGATAACCATGGTTTGATGTAATGGTGGTATTTTTAGTATAATTGTATTTTCAATGAATTACCCATTAATTTTTAATTTTTTTTCAAATTTATGACATTGAAATGATAAAATTTATGTTCTAAGAGGTAACATGTTCCACGATATCTCAAGAAATATTCTCAAGGATATAATAGGAAATAAAAGGTCTTGAAGTCCTATTGGGAATAAGACATTTTTTTTGACGTCATCACTCAAGGAATGAAAAATATTGAAAAATTAATTCTCATCAATTTTATAAATACCAATGCCTAAAAAAGGGTGCAGATATTTCATTTACACGAATCGATTAATTTATTTAAATCATGATTCATATTTTAAATATCCATGTTTCCCATAAAAAATTCAGTTCTCCATTATAATATTTTAATATTGTTAAAATTAAAATCTAAAACATTGTAACACATGATTTCTATTTAACTCAGGTCTTTAAGATTAGTCGATTAAATCATAATTAGAGAATAGCGATGAAATGTTTTAACTTCCGAAATCTAAATGTGATTTAGAATACAATGTGTAGAGTTTATATGATAAAACACTAAAAGTGAACTCCCCTTCTCTTAAATAATGGTCATTCCTCATCACTATACAAGGCTTCCACCTACCATTATGATACTATAAATGAGAATTAAACCAATAAGAGAAAGGATCAAGTCATCAATGTTAAAAAATAATAATTGGGAGTAAATTGCAAGCTACAATTAATATATGAATTAAATTGAATTTTATATTCCATGAATCAAATAGATAGTCATATATTATTTTATGATCCCCCAGGTGGACCATAAATTTTTATATCCCACCGAGGGCCATGCCATAAATTATCCAAAATAATATAGACGATGAAAATTCATTAATAAGAACCACAATAAGTGTCTTTTCTTATATTTTCATCATCTTTGTTCTGGAGTTATTAAATAATGAAATTTTAAACTAGATCCTCACCCATCACAATGAGGTATTTATTTCATGTTGAGGGTAGGATGAAATATAAATCATCCTCCTTAATGGATTATACTTCTGTAACCTCTAAATTATCCTCCCATTCAATCTTCATTAGGGATAAATATATTGAATTGTCAAAGGTAAACTAGTCATGTAATTCAACTTTTACAATACTTCAATTCAAAATTTTAATATGTAATTTATCCATTCTAAAATGAGAAGCCTCTAATATAATTTACATAGGATCAACTACTAGGATACCCTGATGGGGATCCAAATATATATGCACATTTAAATTATGGAGCTCCATTTGGTCCTCCACATGTGCATGTCTAGGTTCTTCATCCATTTCTATTTCATTGAAAATATCATCTAAATCTAAAAATTCAAACCAAGATGGTGTGATTCAAAATTCCGTTTAAATAAAATCTAATTAGATATAGTATGATAAAATATATACTACAAATATTTGTTCATATTATATAAATTCCTCAATGGGAAGTGTCTCTAGAATTATATTCTTAGTTGATGGAGGCAGTTATTCAGGATCCTCCATAAATACTCCAAATTCATCCACATGTGTTTTTTCATCCTTCACTAATACATACTCATTTTATTTATTGGTTTTGGGAGAAAAAGATATTCCTATTTTTAAATATAGTATTTATGATGTTTATATTGATCTCCAACATGATTCTCAGCAAATGTATCTTCCTCTTTTTTATCATTAGGTAAGACAAGTGGCTCATCTTCTAGTTTAGGTTTAGAATCATGTTCATTTTCTTCTAATGATATTGTAATTGTACAGTTATTGGATCCATTTTTTCCTTTATGAACATGAACCTTTTCATCATGCTCTTGAAATTGAACTTGATTTTATGTTTTTCAACATTATCCATAAATAGTTTGGTATAATTTCATAAAATTTTATCGTAGTAAATGGGTAGAAATTTTCTTGTGTTTTGTCTATTTATTGATTAATTTATGTGATGTACTCCCAAAATTCATTGTGTTATTTACCCAATCCTTCAGAAACTAGTTTCTCAGGGGTATCCTGAGATCCTGGATGATGTCCTTGAATTCATACTCATTTAAAATTTTGCATCATTACCCCCCAAACATTCATTACAATAAAAAAACACAAACAACTAGAAATATGATATATACCAATGGTTTTGGCCAATCTGTTGGTATAGTTCACTAATTTTGACCTATACCAATGGTTTGGCCAGAACCCTTGGTATATGTCACTTATATGGACCTATTCCAATGGTTTGTCCAAAACTATTGGTATAAGACCCAAAATCAAGGAACATATTCCAACGGTTCTCAAAACCATTTGTATATGTCTATGCCAATGGTTTTGAGAACCGTTGGAATAGTTACATGTATTTTAAATGGAATCTTCTTACAGTGGATAGTAAATAAATCAAAAATTAAAATAAATATGATAATACATATATATTTATGAAATTATGTTCTCAAAAGCATGTTAGGTTAGTGGTTAGGTCGTTCAATCACAAACGTGAGGTGCTGGGATCAAAACCAACTGAATGTTTATTTTTTGAATTATATATACCAAAGGATTTATGGAACTGTAGGAATTGATTTTCATATTAATTATAACAACAATTTTCAAAACAATTGTATAGGTCTATACCAACAGCTTTCCCCAAATCGTTGGTATTGATTTATCCCCATTTATTACATGGAAATGGAACTCAAAACCATTGGAATAGTCTATACCAATGGTTTGGAGGCCTATTCCAACAGTTCAAAAATGTTAGTATAGGGTATTTTTCTAGTAGTGACCATCTTTCATAGTGTTGGGTTCCTTAGATATGGGTTCAGGCACATGAGATTATTTTTTATCCATGAATTGAAAAAGATTTCATGAGAAAACGTTATGGAAGATTTTTCTAATATAAATCATTAAAATTTATCTAAAATGTGTAGTAGAGTGTGATAATAAAATATATTATTCTCCCTTGTAAATAGCACCTGTTTATATGAACTCCTTTCTGGGGAATGGAGAATGAAATATTTTATTTTATCTAATATAGTATTGTTGATTACTATGTTATTCTCACTTGAGAAGCATTTATGTTTGGTTATCCACCTTCTTCCAAATCACATAATCTACTTCTTTTTGGCATTCTGATTAATTTATTAATATAATCACACTATTTTTTGGTTTTTTAATTACCTTCCAAATGAAATTAATGATATAAATTAAAAAAACATCAAATTAAAAACTGAAAGTGTTATGGCAGAATGAACATGGAATTGGGATATGGATTAAGGATGAATATTCTTATAAATTTTTGTTTTTTAATCTAAACAAAAAATCAAATGTTTGTATTAGTGTTCTTTATTATAAAAATTTGTTATCAATGGGATAATTACAAATCATAATTATAAATCCTCATCTAATCTAGGTTGAGGACACACCTTCATCTAAGGAGTGACATCATCCAGGACATAGATCTATGGATGATGTTTCATCCACTAATTATATCAACTCAAAAGGGTAAATAACAAACCAATGGATATACTGAAACATGATTTAATATAATAATAGAGATAGATTGATTTGCATGACATTGGGGGAAGTCACCAGACCAGGGACATTATCCTCCCCCATGTATGCTACTAAATTCTATCAAAAAACCTAAAATTAAACATTAAATAAAAATCATGCAAACTTTTACTTCCCCACATCACAATCATCAGGGACACACTATCATTTCCATGTGTAATAGATTACATGGTAGAGTTAGTAGATGAGAAAGAGGTATATAATAATATAAAATAATTAATATCTTAAAATAATGTTGATGATAAAATAAAATATTATAGAAAAACCGAATGGGTATGCGACTGTGGGAGAGTGATAAATGTGGATAAAATAAATTAAAAATAATTTAATAAATTTATATAAATTGTAATAAATTTTATTAGAATAATAATAATTTTTTTAAATTTTTTTAACAGAATAAACTAATTAAACAATCCAAATTTTAAAATATGAATGTTAAAATGATATGAACAATTATAAAAATAATTTAATAATATAAATAATAATAATTAGAATAAGATAGATAAAAGAAGAAGAAAATAGATTATTGGAAAATTTTAAAAAATATATGAATTTTCTATTCAAAAACAATATCAAAATTGAAATTACAATTGAAAAACATTAAAATAAAAAAAATGAAGAAGAAATGGGGGAGAAAGATGATTTTGTATTGTGTCCTCTTTTTGGAGATCTCCATCTCAATGGTTGATTGATCTTATATGATGAAGGCTTGTAATAATTACATATAAAAGGGGGTGTGGCTTAGCCTTTATGGAGTTAAAATATCCTCAAATCAAATAGGAAATAATGTGGAATTTAAATCACCCTAGGACCCATGGTGAAAAAAGAATATGTGTGGAATTAAGGATGATTTAAATCACAAAATAGAAATAGTTATTCATTATTCATCATGGCTAATTTCATGTATACATCCTTGATTACGAGCCAGAGATGAGAATGAGGGATATGGGAGAGAAGTGGTGGCCAATGGATCTCGAGTAGTGGTAGAGAATGAGGTTCTTCATGGCCCCTTCAATGCAGTAGGTGGATGTAATAGAGGTGACCAAGCTATGGAGAATGATGGGGAAATAGTGAATACATTAATGGATCATTACTCGATGGACACAAAGAGTAGTCGGTGAAGTGGTAGAGGTTATGGGAAGTTCAAGGATTTTTTATCATTATTGGAATATATGTGAGGTAATGTAGTCTAGGACATTGGCACATGATGATGCATTTCCATGGTGGAGGCAGATTTCATTGCAATAAGAGGTGGCGACCAGTAAATGATGGTGCAGCATGGGGTAGTGTCAAGTGGTGAGCAGAGATTCATTCATGGGGGGGAGGCATGTGTCGAGCAGTGGGGAATCCATGGGGTGGGGGTGATAACAGATCAGTAGTGCATGCATGGAGTGGTGTTGTGTAATGGTTCATGAATGGGGTCGGGAGAAGAGTTGAGAGATAGTGAATGCATAGGTTGTCGATGAGTGGTGGTGGATGAATGGGGTGGCGGAGTGTGCAAAGTGGCGAGTAATGTTTCTAACCTAGAGTTATAGAGTGATTCAGTTCATGAAGTTGGCGGAGGGCGTTCATTCTGGTCTATTTTTTACAAAAAAATCCTTAAAGTAGTTAGAAACATTTCAAACCACAATCAGGATGTCATCAAAATATCAAAAATAAATTCCAAATATAAAACCTACATCTTTTACTCTCCATAAAATAAATTTTATTACTGTCATCATAAATCCCCATATTTAATTATAACATTGAAATTAAAGGGTTTTAATATTGAAAATTACCAAAAAAATCGATTTAAATTTGAATAAAATGTTTTGCATTTTTATTTTATGTCAATGGGACTTGTTGATCATGATGATCAATTATCCCGTAACCAAGGTGTTCATAAAGAGGTCTCCCATAGTTATACTTGTATCTAGATGATGGGAATGGTGTTGCATCTTCCATTGATTAGGGTGTTCTAAATCACATCTCACCCCACATATCTCAAGTGTTGAGAATGAATTGTCACATGAATGATGTGATTATGTGAATACAACCACATGAGGGAGTTTATATACTTTTTATAATAGTCATGGATGCCGGAGATATTCCATGTGTCCTACTACCACCTTGTATCCTTCAATATGAAAGATTATTTTTACATATACCTAGAAAATATACATGTATATGATATATAACTATATTATATATATAGTACTTGGGTCAAACATATTTCTTCTAATGGAGAAGAAGGTAGAGTCTTAAAGGTGTTTTAGTGGATCTTGAAATGACTGATATTTATTTATTCTTCATTATTTATGAATTCTTTACAAGAACACGATTATTTTTTTGTACATTAGCTTGATTATTTCTAGACACTATTGGTTGTTGGCCTTGGGGATTATATCATACACTACTTGTTCAACCTTTGTTACCTGATTATACCACATGTCTCTATTTATTGACAAGGGAATGCTCCTTGTATAAATGCTTGAGGCATTTTATTTATTTCTTGGAACATGTGAGTACAGGACCAACTATATTTTCCTGATGTTAATGGTGAATTATTTTGGCCTTTTTTTAATTTTGTATAGCATGTTGTATATGACTCTCCCAAGTATCCCCAATTCACCCTTTATTCCATTTTTTCATGACATGCCATCATATATATGACTCAGTGTAAGGGATTATGATATTATTATAAAAAAATATTTACAGGTTCACATTTGATTATCATTTTATTTTCATTGTACCATTTATTATTATATGGTTTTTATTTTATTAATTTATTTATTATATTTTTTGTTCCATTCTAAAATGAGGTTACATTCTCCCCACTATACAACCATTGAACCTAAATACTATTTAAAATTATCTAGCGTGTGGGGAGTCATGCATGAGGTCATGGGACCCACCACCTCGACGCACTGATTAATCGGTCCTGAGTTGGGATATTACAAAACTAACACAAATTTTTCATGGTCAGTACACAATAAATGTTAATAAAAATAAAATTATTATTTCCAAAATCAAATCCCAATTCACAATTTAATTCAGTAATCATATCTAATGGTGTTGATCAAGATCCCACTCATGACAAACCTATGGCGTCCAATGAACTTTCTAAACTAAATCCTACAAGGAAACACCCCATTAAAAGAGTGATTTTCTGAAAATGGTTCCCTACTATGAGTCATAGGATTTGATAAAATTAATAGTGAACCATCTCATGGATTAAAACTAAACTATGACCATACCAAGTTAGAAATTATTTAGATGGGCGTTCATAATCCCCACTATCTAAAACCTAGATCATCATCATTTCAAATCACACATTGGAAAAACTTTCACACACAATAGAATGAGAAAATATAAGAAACCAATAAAAATAATTTATGACTCATCCTCATATTTTATTAACATAAATCTAAAATAAACCTAAAAAATTGAATAAAATTACAAAAAAATAATAATCTATTAAATTAAAATCTAGGATTAACATATTAAATAAATATTTCTCAAATGTAAATATAAATATTATATTTATTTTGAATGGAAAAAAAATCTATAAATATAAAATAAAAATTGGAAGTTGAAAAATTACTACTATAATATCACTAATAGACACACCTGGTCACTTATCCAATCCCATTTCCCAACCACTCTCCAAATGTAATGATCTAGAAAAAAATTTGGGCACCTAAATAGATATATAATACCATCACATGCACTTGATAATGAGTTCATATATTTGGTTTGAGATAAAAATAAATGTTACGATCTGAAAAATGATTCTCTTTGAATACCTATAGAATTTTTTTTTGAAATTGTCATTTGGAATCAAATGGTGTATGAATTTTGTTTAAACATTATTAATTTCTGAAATCTGATAAGATTATAAATTTAAAATTTTATTAAAAAATTAGCTTATAATACAATAACATGATTTATTAACATTTTATGTAAGCATTTAAATCTCTGTATTGTAGGACATTGAAACCAATGAAAATAATCCAAATCACTTTTTCCCTATATTTAACCATTTCTGATAGTATATATTTTCATCAACATCAAAATTTATTTTTTTTGTAATCCCATTGATAATATATAAATATTTTTCAATTCTTAAAATACCCATAAAAAATAAAAATCCACAAAGAATATAATCAAAAAAATAATGAATTTGAAACATAATCATTATATGGAATAAACGTATCATGGATTAATAATCAAATTTCCTAAAAAATAATATTGTTATATAATCAATCAAATTGGGGGACATAAAAACAAATAATAAAATAAAATCACCCAAATTGTCTTGAGATGTACCATTGATTTATTGGAAACATCCTAATGAACATGATTCTTGATCATGATCTAGAAACGAAAAACCTATGTTAGTTATAGTAAACTTATTATTTATTAGTAGTATTTTAAAACAAACTGTCTCTATCAATATCAAGAAGGTCAAATGAAATCATGGTCCTTCTAAAAACCATAATTCCATTGATTATAACATTTTTATAACTATACCTAACCATTATTTATAAAATAGGTATAAAATTTTATATATTGGGTCCTTATAAAATCCAAGACATTTCACATGAATATATCACATCAAAATTGATAAATATTAATTATAAAATAAAATGATCCATTCATACATACTTTGAATCTAGTGCTTCTGGAATCATGGATATATAAACAACATGTTCGTAAATGACATATATCATCATTCACTTAGTTTTTTGTAACTAGAAACCTTATTATAAATATAATAATTATTTCATTACTTCACATCCTTGGGAAAGGGAAAAAATGAACGGGTGAGATCAAATGTTTAACATGGGTAAAAAGGGGAGATATCAATGATAATTTCATCAAAAAAATGATCCTAAGGGTATGATAACATGAGAATAAAATTTTATAAACATACCCTATATATCATAAATAATAAAAATTATAAATGGATTAAATAATGGTTATTTAAAATATATTAACAATAATTACATAGTGTACAAATCCCCTTACTAAATTATGTTCACTTGCCATTCTAGTCCTTTTTATATATTGAAATATCCATATTGTCCCCAATCATTATAGGGAGATATAGGTTTCAATGATCAAAAATTGAAAACCAAAAATATAGATTCCCCAACATCATAAAATATTCTACATAGAAGAAAAATGAAATAATATGGCTTTCATGAACATTTTATCATAGAATAACACATTGAAAAGAAATGGGGTTCATTAAAATTTTATCATAAAATAACAGATGGAGAATAAATGGTTTTTCTAAACCATCATTCAATTCCTCATATAAAAACACAAGGAAAATTATTAAATTTCATACACATAATTTCATAATAAATAAAAACTATATATATAAATAAAAAAGATCATATCCTTCAATAATAACACTATTAAAAAATAATTCAACCCATGGGTTGTTGTATTTGATGAATAGAAATAACAATAATATTTTTTGAATCATTATTGAGGAAAAATATCCTTCCCATTTAAATATTAATTCTTTAATACATTAAATGGTCAAAATAAAAATGGAAGCCAATTCATTTTAATGTATTCATAGAAGCATTCATTTTTTGATCAAAAGAAATTAGAGTTCATAATAGGAGGAAATTTCACTCATGAAACATAAGATAAAAATAGTTTCTTTTATAGTTTTTAAAAATTTACAAAACTATTTCTCATTAAAAATGGAAAAGGTGATTTCATCTAACCAATCGTGTGTAAATTCACACATGGTTTAAAATTACATTAAATATTTACATTTTAATTATTAAAAAAATATTTAAAATATTTTTAGAAATAATGGATATTGAAAAAATGGTTTTTTAAATTAAAAAGAGAAATATTTTCATATAAAAATAATCTCATATTACTATTATATTTTGTTCTTTGAATAGGAATGTTAACAACGTAGAGAAAAATTCATAGGTTTATAGAGATATATATCATTGGATTTCATTATTTAATACTTAATCATAAACTATAACTACAATCAATGAGATTGTATCATAAAAAATTTAATAATTTGCTTTATTATTAATGATAAGACTAATATTGGAAATAATAATATATGTATATGTATATACCATAATGATCTTCATAATAATCATTAAATTAATTCATGTGTCTTATATAATCCAACCAATGATCTTCTTGTGTATATGGCACGTTTCCACGTGAATAAAAGTGAAATGAAAATGAGATACCATAGGGTTGAATTCTTTCCAACACATTTGAAGATCTTATATAATAAATTTATATTTATTAATCATCTACTATAGAACCATAATAATATTTATCATACTATAAATTATATACTTATAATTTTTTATAACGCATTAGTTAACACATTTTTTAAATCCTTGTTCAGTGTGATATTTTTTTCATTCTTTATATACTTATTGGCCTGATAGTTTTGATCGGGGTAATTTCTTCAAGGTTAAAAAACCATAATAATTTAAGATATGATATTAATGTTTTTTATATAAATTATTTTTTTAGATTCATTCATAAATTAATGTGATATAAAAAATATTTATATTGTTCATTGGGATGGTAGATTTTATTTATACCAAAACACTACTTCATTTCCTCAAGGGATAGAATGAAACAAATGAAACTAAATAATAATAATTTCTAAAAAAAATATCATATATATTATATAAATTTATTATATCATTTGTTATTACCATCCATATAAATCATAGATGATAAACGAATCACACCACTTCTTGAATGTCACAGTACACAAGTACACATGATCGATATTATCAATTTCCAATAATTTAGAAGGTATGAAGGTAGATATGATATTATCATTATTCACATATAATAATTTAATAAGTGTAATTTATAAATATTAATCCCCTTATAATATCCTTCCATTAAATATGGTTATGTGATATTAAATTTATCACAACATGTATATAGTAATCTGTATGTATAGTTATGCAGTATATTTATTTCCCATTTGATGGAAAAAGAATGAATAAAGGTAGTTTCATAATTATAATAACATTTTATTATATTTATTGTATTTATTGTATTATTTTATGAGTATTATAATATAGTGTAAAGGGATAAGATAACGATAATAATGAAAGTGATCGATTAAGGAGAGGACTGCAACATTGAAATAACTCCTTTTGATAAGCAATTAAGGGCTCTACGGTTTGGTTTTTTTGGAAGAAAAAGACCTATTTAATTTTTTAAATGTGATTTTCTAAGATTACATGGAAGAGGATGGGTGTCCTATAATTATAAATCTGGATTGAAAAAATTAAAGGGGTTGTTCCCTTTTATAATTGAGGCGAGGGGAACCACTATAATTTCCTAAAATAAAAAAAATATTAAAGTAATTTTATTGTTAAAAGTCACCAAATGTGATATAAGAGTTAAATATAAGTCATTATAGACTACATATTAGTAATCTTATAAATTTTTTATAATTATAATATTTTTAGAAATTTTATTATGTTATTATTTTTCTAAAATATCCTTATTTATCATTTTTAAAATATTCATTTAATTTGAATGGAATTTCTAAAAAATATTGATTTAGAATATAATTAAATAAATCCACAATAGTATTTCACATTAATAGAAAATATTCATGTAATTTTAATATAAATTAATAGTATATCATGGATCATTTATACTTAATATTGTGAGTAACACATGGTATAAAAAATAGAATTTGACTTAAAAAATATGTTTTAAAATTTCGGGTATTACATTTTTAGTCATGTATAATTGATTTTACTGTCAACATTTATCACTCAAATACAATAAAATGTGGATATCATTGTTTCTATACATTTGGGATGTTCCATGTTGATTTTACACCTTTTTTATTGAACCATAGATCTTTCAATAGTTGAGTAGTCCTGTTCTGTAGTACATAATCATTATGATTGAAGATATATAATGGTTTCAACATTGGAATGATCCTGTCATAGTGGTAAAATATTTGAGTTTAATACATGTGATGATTTATGTATATACATTCTCATTGAAGAAAATGTAACATATTATGAAATTGAGAGATGTTTAGTGGAAACACAAAGGGCTAAGATACCATCACCACTTGATCAAGAGTATAGAAATGGAAAATATACCGGGTGATTGTATTTCACTTAATTTTTAGTTTCATAGCCTTCATAAATATTTAAATTATTATAAAAAACTCCCCACAAAAAAAATTAAAGGTCATTCTAGTGAATTTTAGAATTACATTTCTATCGACGTTCAGGTGCCTTGAAATGATACTTAATGGATCCGAATTTCATTGAAAAGTCCTCTTATAGCTCTATAGGGATTATATTATTATCTCCAGTAAAATACTATATATTTTTGATAACTATTTAAATATAGATCATCCTAATGATCCATATGAATTATTATTTTAATACTATTGTTTTATGAAAACTGAACTACAGTAATGTTTTGACCCCAACCTCCATTGAATTCCATTGAAAAATAACTCAAAATATCTAATATTGATTGAATTGTTACATGAACCTAAACATGTTTGTAAGGGTAATAATTTGTACTAAATCTCAACATTGTATTAAGATCTATCTGAATTCTTTTCCATAAATTCGAGTTAAATATCATATCCCTATCAAATACAATAGTATGAGAAGCCCATAAAACCTAACAACTTATTAAATATAAATTCATGAAACCTAATCCATATTGAAATATTATCTAATTTAAATGAATTGTGCTGAACCCATAAGGCGATCAACTAAAAACCAAATATCATTATTCCCTATTGTTGTATTATGTAGTTCAATGAAAACATTCATAGTGTTCTTTTCTAAATAAAATTGGTGTATTTCTAATGCTTGTAACGTTACATAAGACTTTTCCACTCATCATTATATTTCTTATATAACAATAACCAAGATACTTACTCTATAATATATCTCTTCAGGATTCCCTAAAAAAATACACTTTTCAATCATTATATATCATTGTACATCCATGATTAATAGATAACTATTTACAGTGATCTTCTACCTTCAATATCATCATTAAATCCTGTAAGGGTAGAAAACATAAATGGTTCTAGATCCATATCATTTCATCCTAGTTGAAGAAAAAACTAGTAATATTTATGACATACCTTTTCAGTCAATATCACATTTTTATTCAACTTTAATCATCACATGGAATGATGGTTGAATAATAATTTCAGAATGAGAATATCCGTCCCTTTCCATCCTCATTTATATATCCATACATTGAATATCTATATTTTTTGCATTTATGGTCCCCATAATAGATAATATTTCATGATACAGTTGAAATATATAATATTCCACTTCATTCTCATTCATTGAGTTTTATTATATTAAGAGTTTTTAGTGATAAATCATATTCAACTATATTTTATGGGGAATACTCACCACATCTTATAAGAAAATATACTATAATATTTTATAATTAATATATAAATATATGACCTACAATTCTTTAAAAATAAAATTCCACCATATAATTAATGATTCAATTACTACAACAAAATCTAAATCCTGGTTTGGGTAATTTTCTTTATAAACCATCATTTGGGTTATGGAGTAAGATATCAGCATATAATTCTACATGAAAACACATCAAAACCCATTATTGTTTGCATCATTGACAATTAAAAATTAATATCCACAATACGTAAGGTAATCACATATACCTGGACTAATCTATTCTTTAGTACCATTAAATTATCTTCCTATTAATATGTCCAACAGAATTTAGCTCCCTACCGAGATAACCTTATTTGTTCATTAGTATATTTTGAGACATTCTCCATAAGGAATAAATCATATCTAACTAGTCCATAATATATATAAATCAATATAATTTGGGTTTTATGGACCAACATTCAAAAACATAAATATTGGATGAGATTATTTATATACCCTAAATAGATATTATAAAACCTATGAATAAAATGTTATGTATCCAAAATTTTCAAATGGTAATTTTTGAATCAAGATTCTCCTTCCCCAAGGTATTATATTCAATATTAATGGGATATACATTCTACTCTTTTCCTTTAAAATATATAAGAATAAAATTTAAAATGATAATAAAAAAATAAACATGGAAATCTCTAAACATTGTGTTAAATTAATCCATGATGCTAGTGAAAATGTTACCAAGATAAAATAGAATAACAATAAATTTATATTGTACATAACTTATATGGAATACTATCTTTGGGAATTTTTCATTTCTATAAATTTAGGATATATATAATAATATTATTATTATAAAATTATTGTGATCCATGAAATTGTTCAAATAATTCATAACTATGTTGTATATGATTCTTTTTACTGACTGTTATTTTGATATGTTATTGATAAACATTGCAAAGGATAATTTATCCAGCATTTATATCAAAAATATAACTCATCACCCCATGGTTAAAACATGTATTAATGAATACATTATCAAGATTTAGTGGGATATTCTTATTTTTCTCTTAAATCAAAATCTTTATATTATATAGAGAGTCTCTAAAAACGGTGTATAATAAATAATGAGTTCTATTGGGATCTCAACATCCGAATTCAGTGGATGACTACTAAATTATTTAGGAAATACATAATCAAACATCCGTTCAATAGGCATATAATTGAGTTTATGTTTCTCCCCAATGATAATTGATTAACAAACCATATGAATTGAAATCAATACAAACACAAAAATATTTCATTTCAAATGATGGTCACATTAATCACCATGTTGATAGATGATTATATGTTGGTATGGAATATCCATTGTAACTACCCTTCCTCGTAAATTAATGTTGGACTTATTTAATTAAAACCAGTGCATAAATATGATATGATTATAAAAGAAATAATATTAATAATAATATTATAAATCACATATTCTTAAAATCAAGAAAATAAAATCATAGAATTGAGAAGTGATCATCATAGAATTTAGTTTTATTATTTATTACACAAAATTTAATAACTAAAGTGGTATTGTGATACCCATAGAAAATTATAGGGATTTAAATTGTTTTATTAGTTAGTATCAAATAATAAATTCACTATTTTAAAGGTAATGGAAATTATTTCATTAACGATATCATTATAACAAACTCTATAAAAAATAGTGATATCATGTTATTAGTATTTATCGTTATGATAAATATGTTGTTGATGTACTAAATTATCATTAAATTTCATATATGGGATTGTTATGAAATAATTCCCATAATAATTTCACTTAAAAAACTGGTGTTTGGATAGTGCATTCTGGTGTGATTTCCTTCTATTTTCATCATTAACCATGATTTTAAATTCAATTAAGCATTCAATTTCCTAATAACATTACCATAAAAACAAGAAACATTTACAATTTCCAGTAGCATTATTTATTCCATGTTTCATTGAAAATATAATTATAAATAAATATCATTTTATTCTATATATTGTTTTGCAAATTTTCATTGAATTAAATCATATTTTCTTATCAAAACCCAGATAATGATGGGTCACTCTAATTTCCATCTCAACCATTAAGGCACATCAAAACATTTCTTCATTTTTACTAAATTATATTATGGGTAACACCATATAATGAATTATTTTAATCACATAAACAATTTTTCCACCGTAAATTCTTATTTAATTTTAATTCAATAATATTAATTTACATATGTTGAATAATTTTCCATATAGGCCACAATAATCAATGAAATTATGCTCAAGGAATTACATCTACATTTTCATTTAAAGAATACTAGGAACGTACATATTAAATTTATGAACATAAAAATTACCCCTCAATAGATTCAATTACATCATATTGCCTCATATTTAGGATATGATTCCACCGTTGATGTTTTAGTCATTATAAATGATAACATATTGAATATAATTCTAATTTTCAAATTATTGGATAATATAAAATATTATTTTAGTTGAACTGATACATTACTCAATAAATTGTGGATCCATAAACTCACTAAAAGATAGTAAATTAATTCTCATAAAGTCATCAACAAAATGGTGTTCCATATTTTTTTTAGAATCTCATCTTGATTAATAGATTTATAATGTTTTTTGATTTTAATGAAATGATTCATTTTTCTTTATCCCAAAGTATTTGATTTAATAAGTGGAAACTAATTTCATTTTCCAACTCATTAAGCACAAACATGATTCCATTTGGTCACAGCTGTCAATTAAATTAAAAAATCATTATGTCAAAAAAAATGATCATAGTGGAAAACCACATAATCAAGAAACTAAATTATAGTGTGTTAAATTATCACACCTTATTCTATGACTCCATATATTTAAAATAGGTTTTTATTGATACTTACTAAAATAGTAGGATTTTATCATGGAATTAGAATTATCCCCATGGTTTACACTATTGATTTATTATCCTAGTTTCCAATGGTAAAATTACCCTTAATCTTAGACCATCTTATAATACAAATCATTTTTAAAAATATATATCAAATCTCAATAGATTAATATTTATTACATTACACAATGATCCAAAAGAACTCATATATATATATATATACTGCCATTGGATGCATGGGAATTTCAAAAACTAGTTCATAATTGATCTACGTCATCTCCCACTATGTTCATATTAAAAAACACATTTACTATACTTATCATACAATATACCATTCATGATAACCTAAGGAATGAAAACATAAAAATTGTTAATATCAAATTATCAGTATAATTAAATAAGTGATATATCAAATATCACATTATTTTAAATTAAAAAAACTGTATGATAATAAGAGAAAATATTTTACAATCATTCTCGTTATATCATAAATCATAATATTCACTCATGGAACAAGTCATAGTAGATTGTAAGACATGAAACATAACAGAATCAAATAATATAATCCATGAACGAAAAAAGGGAAAAATTCATAGAATTGTGGAACACACATAATCATATAATATAGGTTTATTAGTATTAAATTCTCATTGATAAGACTATAATGGAGGTATGGTCTAACATTCCAAAGCTTCATAGTGGTCAAGGATCACTCCTAAGACTATAATCTCATACTGATCTTGGTTTGATACCCATTATTGTACATTTTATCTCATGAGATATCTACCTTTACCAAATGAAATGGTGGAGGATATTGGTCCCTCACATCACATAATTAAGATTATACATATTTGTGAAAAAATATTGTAAAACAACCATCATTTATGAAACCATGAATAGAAATGTGTTATATAAACTGATTATTAATGAATTATCAATGGAGTAGAGATGGTATTCTTAAAAATATCAACATAGAACGACACAATGAAATAAAATAGATATAAAAAAAGTTCGATCATTTCATTAATGCATAAATAGATGAAAATTAATAGATTTCAAAAACATATTCAAAAAAAAAATGAATAATAATGTTATCATAATTTCAATTACCAATTAAATTATAATCGAAATCATGGGATGTTTTCCTTGGTGAAATGTAGTTAAATTAAAATATAGTTAAACATTCTTGATGAAAATATTACTTACATTTTGAAATGAAGACATTCCAAAATTAATTTTTTGAATATATAATTTAAAAAATTTTAATTTTATGAAATCTATTGAAACATTTAAATGAATAATAATTTCATTTTTCCATCATGATGGTGGGAAATTCTATTCATGACATAGATGTGTAAATAAATTCATTTTATATTGTTATAAAAAGTATAATAAAGTACGTCATCCACAAAAAAAGAATATTCCTTTTAAAATATTTATTTTAAAAACCAATTCAGGGGATAAATTTTGAATACTGTTTAATTTTGTAATAGTATAAACCTGCTTTACAATATTTTTATATAACATGTACATGGATGGAGAACCTTTATCCACCAAATAATTAAATATTGTCGATTTTCATTTTAATTATATTTTAATTATTTTGAGTAGATAATGTGAATAAAATTTAAAAAATTATGAAGAAATAAATATAGATTAACATATTCGTAACCTTATTAATAAATTAAATATATGATTCTCTCATCAGATACTTCAATAAAAATCAATAAAATAATTAGATTGAAATATAAAACCCTTACCACTTTGGTAACATTCCAATAATAATACCAATGAAATTAAGAACCATTGATTAATATTATTATCCCATAATTTAATGGATTATGATATATAAATAAATTCATGTGTAGTATATACACCATACAAAGAAACTGGTGTTGAATATGGAATGTGTCCCACAAGAATAAAAGTGGAATGAATAATGTTACCATATGTTCAATGTCCACCATACACATCAATAACTCATGCATACTTTTTATATATTAGTAATATATATGTATTAAATAACAATTTTCATATATATAATACCATATTTGATTTATTTATAACCTATTATCAACCATTACTTAACACATCATTTTTAATATCATTGTTCGATGTGAAATCTATTTCATTCTTTATATATAATTTTTTTCTTAGTAGTTTGTGTATTTGTATGTTGATCATGGTTTAATAGTATATAGAATAGTAATATTTATACGAATATAATATATATTAATCATATAGACACTATATTTATTCATAATTTATTGCTAAATAGTGATGAATTATGTCGTTCATCAAGATTATAGGTCATACGTACACATGAGAATTTTTTCCATTTTTCATAGGATTGAACAATAGAAGGGTAAATAATAAATTAACATTAAATAATAAAAATTATCTAATCTATGAAATATATATTAATTAAATATATTATTATTACAATAAAAATAAGAAATATATGAAATCAATCAAATCACATTTTTGAGGTGGTAGTCCACACATGCGTAAGATCAAAATTATAATTTTCCCAAGGTTTATGAGGGACAAGGTATATATAATATTATATTTATATAATTAAAATTATTTCATAAGTATCATATATAAATATAAACCACATCATAACATCCATCCACAAAATTATAATGATAAATGAATTTTATAACTCTGTGGAGTCGGTAAGACATACAAATTTAAAAGGGATATTTTCGTATCCCGTTTTTTAGAATGGGTTCAAATAACAGTAGTTTAATGAGAATTATAAAATTTAGATATAATTAGTTTACAAATATTATTATTTTATTAATAATATATTATAATTATTATAGGTTAAATAAAATTTTAAAATTAATTGATCGATTAAGGTTTTTTCCTCTTTATTGAGATAAATCAGTTAGATGTGATAATAAGGTTTTAGGGATTATCTTTTGGATTGATATAAATTTAATAATCTGTGAAAGGAATCGGTGAAGAGAATACAAGAGATTTCATTAGTTTAATGGGTCAATTCAGTGCGATAAAGTGAGATGAGGGGTTCCCAATTATAATTGGTGGAAGGGTACCATAAGAATTTCTTAAAAAATAAAAATAAATATTAATATTAATAAAAAAATTACTAAATGGAAAAGAAATTTATAAATTATGAAATTATCAATTACATCAAATCCACTTCCCATATTTTAATATTCTTATTATTTTTATGTAACATAGGAAATTAAAATTACCATAAAATATCATTATGGTCATTTTAGATACTGTTAATTTCATTTGGCTTAAAATCAATAAAGAAAAATGCATATTATAAAATATGCATTTAATGAATAACTAAAATTAATATTAATCTGTATAATTGTTGAAACAAATTATCTCATTCAAATTATATTTCATTAAATGTTTTTAAATCATTTATTATACTTTTTATTAGTGGGTGAAACATTACATCAGTGTTAAATATGCAATTAATGTAATATTATAATAAAAAAATGAAATAAATTTGTCTAATAAAAATATTTTAATAAATTCCATAAAAAATCATTTATATTATCTCATCAAATTTCACTGTCCCTATATGGATACAAAAGTAGGATTTAATCCTATGAGGGTTATATTTTTTTATATTTCATTTATTTAAAAAATATATAAGTCATTTTCTAAGACATATTTACCTAAAATTTTCAATTTAAATATAATGGAGATAATAATAGAATTAAATTTATTGAAAAATAATTATGGTGAAAAATAGTGTCCTTAGAACTATGGTTTATCCTATAATAACATGATTAACCCTTTAATAAAGTTACAATGTTTAGCACATTATTTAATCATATTTACCGAAAAATGATTTATTTCTAAAATTTTAATCCCATGAATAACATAATGTAATAAATATTGCCAATTTGTGGTTTTATAATTATATGAAATTATATTTAAATAAGATATGGTCACATGATGAACCTCATTAGAAAACTATTTTACATATAGAGCATGTTCCATTCTAATCCATGCATAAATATGTTTTAACTGTGTGTTACAAAAATTGAATCAAATATATTATTTATTTATTTTCTAAAATTAATACCCAAATTATGATTAATATAATTTATTGTTGTAAAAATGTTTTTTGTGGATATAAACAGTTTTTTATAAAAATATTTCTTTTAACATAAAATATTTTTATTTTTATTTCTGATTAATTGATATGAAATAAATCCATTTAAAAAAAATGTAACAATAAAATTTTAATAATTAATTTATATCTAGTCATACTATACCATAAAAATACATGTTGGTAACAGTAATTTAATACAATATCATTGTATGTTAAAAATAAGTTTTTCATGCAACAAAAACAGTCAATGAAATTATATTTACTGGAAAAAAATCAAAAAATATTTAGATGTTAATGATTGAAAATACCAAGATCCATTCTTGTGTACTAATTGATGGAAAACCATTTTATCAATGAAAATGATAAACTAGTGGAAAATATATCAACCGATAACAAATTTTATTATATTTCTAATTAATCCCCACCAATCCTCTTACATCATCATACGAAACAACACTATTAATATTCATCTATATGAATTTGATAATATGATACATAAATATAATTCATCCCCCATGTGTTTACAATACCCTATGTAATGAATAATTATAAGATAATAAATTATCAGTCAAATATGATTTTAGAAATCAGTCCTTTTATGAACATTGATAGTATTTCCCAATGGTTCTTAGGAATCCATTCAATTTCCACTGTATATGAAAACCATATTTAAAATTTATCTTGAATAACATTTTTCAAAAACCAAATAAATATTACATGAAAGCCAAAAATCCCAAATAAATTTTATTTCTTTAATAAAATAAATTATTATATGAAATGAATATAAAAAAATAACCCATCCCTAAAACTATATTTTTTCATTATATAATCCATTTCAAACAGTCATGAGACACAATTATAAAATGAGATATTATTTAGAATAAATTCGAAATGTAGATATATTAATAAATAATTATTTAAAAATCAATGTCTCATTTATAAAATTAAACGTTCTTCCCACTAGTATTAAAAAAAACTATTTTAAATATTACACTAGATAATTTTCACAAGCACTTTTCCTAAGACATGTTCATGAAAATTTAAAAAACCATTTTAAAACCATTTCAATCATAATATGTCCAAATGATATGATTTATCATTCATATTTATAAACCACAAACCTTTAATGAAATTATTTATATGGAATAAAATAGATTTCCAATGAAATAAAACCTCATCACAAGAAGAACTCATTAAAACACATTGTCATTGGTAGAGAATAAATAACTGATCCACGACGTGACCTCCAAAACCCTAAAAAGCCCAAATCCACATCATTGGATAATAATCAAATGTATATCAAAATTCTACTAGTTTTTTTTGTTTATATGGTGAAAATAATGTGATAGAATGTGAATGAAAAATAGTATAATAATTGATTATGAAAGGACATATTACCTGCAAATAATACAATGAAAAGGGTACCAAAATAAAATGTGGAAAAGAAGAAAGCTCAAATAAAAAAATATGATTTATCCTTGTTAATATGATGGAGATAGATTTGGAGTACCTAAATACCCATGTGGCAGTGGAAATTTTCAAAATTTAAAGAAAATTTGAATGTGCACATAGTGGTGGAAACTAATTTTCCAAATACCATGCCAATCTTATAGATGGATCAGAATAGAAAAAATAGTCCCACACAATTTACATTGAAACCCCGCATGGTTTGACTACTAATTCATTAATTTCCCAAAATTAATAGTAATTTGGTATACACACATCAAAAACCCATCCAACAGTTCACAAAACCAACATTTGGTAATGCTCCATTACCAAACTTCTTGAATGTAATAGATGGGTTTCAATGTAAGTCAAATGACATGGATATTGAAATGAAATATCTATATTAAAAACTCATGGTGGAGAAATTTTATCAAAAAACTCATAGTGTAAGGGTAAACACATTTTTTCTTCTACGCCATTTGTGAAAACAATGAACATAAGGAAAAAATACAATATTTTTTTTTTTTTTATAAAAAATATATTATATGAAATCTGATGAACATGATAATCACATAAATACATTAGTTATATAATATATTAAATTATTTACACATGTATGATATTTTTTCTTTATATTATCATATTATTTAGACAATACATTAACGAAAAAACATTTATCATTTTAAATAATTGAAATTTTCACCGGATATATGAAACTACATAATCCATAACAAATATATATCATCTCATACAAATAAATAAAACAAGAAACTTATATATACATATCTTATGTATTAATTTTCTTCATAACCTATTGAAAAGGGAATCAAAAGAAATGGGTGACATGAGTAATAAATTTTTTTAATCATATGTAATTGAAATAAATTATCATAAGTTAGTATAGGATTAATATATGCATGTAATCAGGATACATAAGTTTGAAATTCCCAATAGATAATAGATCATAAACTATTGAATAGGGAATGGAATAATTTATGAAAATCTCATGGATATTATTTATATTAACGAGGGAATATTATAATTACCATGATTATATTAATTAAAAAATAAAATAGAGTCATGGGAGTGAAACATTAAAGTCTGGAATATGTCATAAAAGTTGTGAAATCATGGTATGTTACACAAACATAAAATAATAACATCTATAAGCAATCAATAACTATAAACATGGTGAACCTTGGGAGAAATCCAATTATTTCAATAGAATTTGAATAATCACAACATGTCCCCACATTAAATTGATAAAAAATTCATCATATCCTAATTGATTTAAAAATACTTAATATAAAATTTATTTATTATATCATGAAATATCAATAACAAAAAATTCATTAGTTGGACATAATAGACCCCACTTTTTATCATTCATATATATTAGTTTTACATGAAATCAATCCTTCAAAATTTCATTAAGAACCCTTGGAAAAAAAAGAAGTAATTTCATATTATAATAGATTAACCAGATGGAAACATTTTTCATTCAGTCAATACTCATGAAATAATATATCCATATAAAATTAATGGGTATCCCAATTAATTCTGAATCATTATTTTTAAATTCAATAAAATCATTAAATAGAGCATATTCTGTATAATCCATTTATATAATGGATAAATAATAAATTATATTGCATCTCCAATAAATGTATTGTTAAAATAATGGTGAATGTAATTCATTCAATGTGTAAAAATAAATAGTTTTAAATGATGATAGACATAGGATATAACTCACAAACATTCAATGGCGATACCAGGAAAACGTTGAAATGGATTTCCATGATTTTAATCCCTCAAAATAGTATAAGAGAATGTGGAGTGTAATTTTACTATCCTTCCCCTTATGGAAGAATATTTTTTTCTATAAATTTTATTTATATATATCAATTTTTTTATCATTTTCCACATAGACTTAGGAATTGATATATTTTAGGAAATAATTCATACATAATAAGAAAACTAACCACCACAGCCATAGTATCCGGATGATAGTGGTTACTTTATTATATCGACATAAATAAAAGGTGTTTAGTACTAAATGAATGATTAATTAATTAGTCTTGTTAGCTAATATATATATATATAAAGACGTGGGATTCTTGTTGAATTTTTTTTATACATTGGAATTTTACGTGTCCGCAGTTTCTAAAGGCGCTTGATTCCGAGGCCTGGTGTTCCCAGAATCAATTCTTGAAGTTTTTCTTGGGTACGATCAGTAAACATGTTAGTGGGATTTTATATAATCTGAACTGGTGCTCAGAATTGAAATCCAAGGGCACTGTTGAACTCATAGTTCCATTTTTCCCTTAAGAAAACTTTCACCGCGACGGCAGATGGTCGGGAATAAAAGTTATATTTTGGATTTATATAAAAAATAATAAAATAAAGTATAGCCACACTTTATTTTATTCCAGCCGCCATGTGAGTGCGGGTAGTTAGAACCTCCACTTTGGAGTAGGTGCTGGGACCACCACACCCTAACCTCCAATGAGAGGTTATGGTGGTGGGGCCTACCCAAACCCAACCTGCTATGTGAGGTTAAATGTGGTGGGGACCACATAAGACCACCTGAACCCTCATTAATGGGAGGATACCTTAACATATTAACTCTTCCTCATTAATGAGGGGGAACCTTTTCACCTTACCCCCATTAATTATTCGAGCCTCACCACCCTCATTAATTTTTAGGGCTTTCTCATTTAATTAATCAACCTTGGAAATATTTTTTTAATTTTTCCAACTCCCCAATTAATATGCCAACATATGTGTTTTAATTGGGTGGAGCCGGTTTATTAATTCACCCTTTTGAATTACGTGGAAACATTTAAAATAATAGGTAGACTATTATTTTATTTTGGTTTTTCATTTCTATTCCTGTGAGATTGATGGAAAAGGAGATCAACTGAGAACCGTTCATCCAACGAAGAACGCGAAGAACACGTAGAACATCGATGAACTTCTTCTTCCTTATGTAACCGGAACAAAGGAAGGAGCAAAATCCTTGAAGAAAAATGGTGACACCATGCTCGGATTCTTCTTTCTTATCATCCACGAATTGAGGTCCACCTTTTCCCGCGACTTCATCAACGATCAATCGTCATGAAAGGTAATGATTTTTTGGGTTATTTTTTATTTGTATATAATCCTTTTTCTTCATCGAACAAAGATATGGTATGAGAATCACCAATTTCTACCACCATAATGTGGAGGGATCAGGCCACACGATCATGGTCCCACCCTCCCCTTGTTTGATCTTGTTTGATGAAGATGGCTTGGAAAAGAGGCGACGACGATGAAGACAGTGAACAAGGGCCGTTCTATTCGCGGGCTCTGCGAACCACACCACCCCGACGGCGCCCCAACGCGCTTCCTTCACACTAGTGTGCTGCCCTGCGTGCTACTCGGCTCCGCTGGTGAGACATCGGTGCACTGCCAGACACCTCCTCGCCTCGCTGGCGTGCAGCCCGGGGCCCCCACAGCGTGCTGGCGCCCTGCCAGGTGCCCCCGCGGTGCGCTGGCACCCTGCCCGGCTCCCCCACACCCCACAGGCGGCCTACCCAGTGCCCCCGCGCACCGCTGGAGGCTTGCCTGGCACCTAAGCACCCCGAGGCACTGCCCGGTGCCCCCGCGGCCTGCCCGATGAGCAACCGGCCTACCCACACCTTATGCGTACTACCTACTGGCCTCCCGGCCACCGGCCTCATAGGCCAACCCACGACGTCCCCTACAGTGTTGCTGGCCGAACCAGCCCATTCTCCCAGGCCGAGTTACCGATCCGCCTACGTTCGGACTATCGGGCTGAACCACCATCGCGGTCCGCTGGACCGGGCCCAGTGGACTGGGTGAAAACATTTTGGGCTAACCCACCCAATGGGCCAGTTCAGACCTAGTGTGTCTGACCGGGTCAACCCAGACCCGGTCGGCCCAGACTGGTTTGGGCCGAGTCCGAATGGACCTGGGCCCATTACTAACCCATTACTTTCTCAAGCCATATATTTGGCACCGAACGTTCATTTGACAAACTTTCAGTGGTGCTGGTATTCTTGGATCATAACTTTCCCTTTTAGTGTACCCCACTATAGTTCGGGGTATAGTTGAGTCATGGTCAGGTTGGTTCGTACATGAACCCAACCGAGCCCCCAGAACTAAAATGCTAATAACTCACAGACTGGGCGTCCGTTTGACGCACCATATGTTGCATTGAGACCCCTATGACATGGTGGTCCTTTTAGATACTTCTATGTGAGACTACATTACACTTGGAGTATCGATCAATAGCTCGTGGAGAGGCTCCTTCCAGTGACGAGCATTCAGACTGCGGAGAACTAGTATCTGTAGTCCTGATGAGTGCTTGACTGATTCGACTCAGAGTGACTCGACTAGCCCAGTGGGGAGCGCCTCATATTTGGTAGAATACCCATGGAATATGGATCACCTAGTAGTTGGCAGCAGACATGCGGTACTCGATAGGAGGAGTACCTTTGTAGGCTATTAGGGGGAGCACCCTGTATTTGGCGGCAAACCCATAACGGACGGAGCACCTGGTAGTTGGCAGAAGACTCACAGTACTCAATAGGGGGAGTGCCTCAACAGTCTATGGTTAGTGAGAAGTGCCTTGGAGTCGTGATAGGACCATTTTTCTCGATAGAGGATGAGTTTTCCAGCATCCATGGTTTTGGTAATGAAAATCATTGTTTGAGATAAGTCAATGACATTTGTTTTTTCCTCATGATTGAGATGGGATATTTGATAACATAGTTATATGTATGGGAATATACTTAATATATGGTAATCTATTGATTTAAAAAAATTTGGATTATCCATGATGGATTTTGTGAGACCTTGAGGGTCATGGGGTCTATACTGAGTGTCGTTACACTCACCCCTACACGGGATATGCCCGCACCTTGTTGTTTTGGATGCAGATTACGGACAATGCTGACGGAGGCCGAGAGCACCAACACTGGATGGTACCCGGAGGAGGAACGTATGACGTATTAGTGCATGGTGGATTCTGAACGGCGTGGAGTGTTGTGGAGGCCATCTGTACCTACCCTTCACCTAGGATCCCCGGAGGACGATCTAGATGCTACTTTCACCTTCAAGATGTTTGTCCATTTTTAGTTGTACTTTCTTTCAGTTGAATTAGTACTTTTACTATTGGTCTTGTATTTCCGGACCCATTACATTTATCATACTTGTTATACTGTTTTTAATTAGTATATGATTCCACTTTTACTCTAGTTGTGTTTTTTTAAAATTTATAAAGGCAATGCCTTCCCGGTTTTAGGCAATTATGCCTTTGCTACTAGTCGCCAGCCCCGGGCCTATAGAAGGAGGGCTTGGGGTAGTCATGATATGGGCCATGGGGGACATGTAATGAAAAATTAGTATTTGAGGACGTCGGTTCTACCAGAAAACATAAGACTCTGATATTTCTTTTCTGTGAAGCAATAGTGTTAAGTGTACTAAGTGTGGTTTTCAGTTTAGGGAGTCCAATGTTGGTCCGGGCTGCCAACGTATCTATACACCAGGACCCTAACATCTGATTTCCAACACATTGCATGATAACACTAAATGTGTGTGTGTTTTCCTTTGTGAATTCTTTAAATCATCTCAACTAGGTACAATCACCAGGTTTAGTCTATGATCATGTCATATCTGTTTTATTCAGGATGACTCCCTGGGGACGACCAGCTAGAGCCTCGAGAGTTGTATGTTCTGACAGCCCTCTAAGGGAGGAGGCCTCAGTACAGGGTCCTCTTCTAGTTGAGGCTTCAGCGAAGGCACCAGATGTACTACTCCCCCTCGGCCACTGATTCCACCAGCCCCAGCAGCAGACGATGAACGCCGCTTGATCGCGTTGCATGAGTTTCAACACCAGAGGCCACCCAAGTTTCGAGGAGAGACGGACCCGCAGGTGGATGAGGATTGGCTGGAGTCTATGGTGAGAGTATTAATACTTGTAGGGACACCGTCCGGATTCATGGTGATCCTTACTGCTAGCCTCCTTCAGGCAACAACAGGAAGATTGTAGAGCCTGATGCTCCAGATGCATGATGAGGCGACACATCTATGGGCCGACTTCGAGAGCCTGTTTCGAGAGGAGTTTGTACCATCCGCCCATCGAGCGGTGTAAATACAAGAGCTACTACATCTACATCATGGTATCATGACGGTGGCACATTTCCCAGCTAGGTTCATCGACCTCTCATGCTACTCCACTGATATAGTACGAGACCCATTTTCAGGGCCCGAACCTTTGAGCAGGGACTCATGAGAGATATCAAAGCTTCAATTATCTCCCATAGAATCTTGAAGAAAACGGTGGTGTAGAAGATATCCCTCGTAGTGGATAAATTCCTTGCTGAGCAGTATCCAGTAGCGAAACCCACCACTAGTCGATTTGCAGAAGAGTCTTCTACAGATGGCAATAGAGAGATGATGTAGAGGTCCTAGAGGACCAGACCCATAGGTGGTCGACTGAATGACTCTGGATCATTTGTGCGGGGAAATTCGAGTGGAGACCGAGCCAGTCATGCTAGGAGCGGACAGTTTTACTCTTGTGGCAGGCTTGGTCACAAGGCACGTGATTATCCGACCCGCCGTACTAATGATCTACAGAAAGTTGAGGGACCTCTAAGGCAAAATAAGATGTACGATCGAGGCAGTCCATAGGGCATAGGAGGACGTGGTAGAGGGGTTGGCCATGCAGCTGGTGGTGGACAACGTTACGAGGTTCTACTGCCACCACCACCAGGAGGTCCACCACGACCATAGGGAGTGGGTTGATAGGGAAGAGCATAGCTTCAGGAAGCCAAGGCCTACAACCTTGGCACTCCAGAGATGATACGAGGTATAATCTCTATCTACTCTCCCATTGCTACAGTTCTTATAGTTGTAGGTCCCAGTCACTCTTTCATTTCCACTTCCATCGTTCGGAGCTATGAGATTTTGACGGATTCGTTGGCTCAATCCTTATAGCTAGAGACTCCTACGGGAGCAGACTCGACAATTATGCCTTGTAGCCAGCTGTGCGAGATTACTATAGGAGGTGAGATCTTCGGCTGGGATCTACGAGTATTGGCATAGAGGACTTACAACTTCATCTGGGGTATGGACTGTTTATCTACTGTACATGCTCAGATCGACTGTATTACGCGAAATGTGCACTGTGTCCGCACAGATGGGGCTAGGTTCAACTTCACCGGTGAGAGGGGATCCTTTGCAGCACAGGATGGACTTACTCGGAGGAGGGTGTGTCTCATCACTCACTAGTTTTCTTTCCTTACCCTCGAATCAGTTGATGTGAACAGTCTGACATATCCTCTAGTGGTGGACCAGTACACAGATGTTTTCCCTGATAGTGTTTCAGGACTACCTCATCGCATAGAGGTGGAATTCTACATTGAAATGTACCACGAGACAGCACTGATATCTACTCCAGCATATCGGATGGCCCCCATTAAGATTTTTGAGCTGCAGGTAAATATAAAGGACTTATAGTGAAAGGGATTCATCTAGCCTAGTGTTTCTCCCTGGGCAGCCCCAGTTCTGTTCGCCAAGAAGGTTGTTGGGAGCGTGAGGCTCTGTGTCGACTACCATCGCCTGAACCAGGTGACCATGAAGAACAAGTACCCTCTCCTAAGGATTGACGATCTATTTCATCAGCTCAATGGATTACTATAGTTCTCGATGATAGACCTCCAATAGGGCTATCACCAGCTCAGATTTTGAGGTGAAGGTATGTAGAAGATGACCATCAGATGTCGTTACGTCCACTACGAGTTATTGGTTATGCCCTTAAGCATAACCAATGCTCTAGCAGTGTTCACGAGTCTCATGAACATGATCTTCTATCCATACCTAGATCTCTTTTTGATAGTCTTCATCGACGACATATTGATCTACTCGACTACTGAGGAGGAGCATTCCTATCATTTTCGAATAGTACTGGACACACTTCGAGAGAACAAGCTTTATGGTAATCTCTAGAAGTGCCAGTTTTGGATTCTAGAGGTTCACTTTTTGGGACACAACATCTCATAGACTGGAGTTGCAGTGGGTTCAGCAATGATCAAAGAGGTACTTGCGTGGGAGCCACCCAGGTGTGTGACAGAGGTACGGAGTTTCCTGGGATTGGCTGGATACTATAGGAGGTTAATCCCAGACTTATCCAGAGTTTCCGCACCACTATCCGCCTTGATGAAGAAGGGGCATCCCTTCGTTTGGTCAGATAAATTCTATCAATATGGTTAGGAGATGAGGTAGAGGCTGACTAGGGCCCCCATATTGAGAATTCAAGTGGAAATAATAGGGTACATTGTCTACTCCGATGCATCAGGGACTAGACTCAGGTGTGTCCTGATGCAGGATTGAGTTGTGGTTGCATATGGTTCTCGGCCGCTGAGACAACATCAGCAGAACTATTCTACCCATGTCCTGGAGTTAGCAGCAATGTTCTTTTCCTTGAATATGTGGCGGCACTATCTGATGGGTGAAAATTTAACTGTATACTCTGATTAGAAGAGTATCAGGTATATCTTCTCATAGAAGGAGCTGAACCTGAGGCAGAGGCGATGTCTTGGGTTCCTCCAGGACTATGACTTTGAGATATTCTATACTCCTAGGAAGGGGAATGTTGTTGTGGACATGCTCAGCAGGAGGACTGGTATACATCTACCAAGAGAGGCGACAGAGCAGCTGGTTTCCTTACAGATATCCATTGTGGATAGAGATTGAGTATACAATGTACAGTCTATTATAGTCACTCCCCCACTTTTTCAGTGAGTCTGGGAGGCGCAGCATGGGGACACTGACTGAAAGACGCGACGTACTCTGATATCGACAGGGCTGGCACCTGATTGATTTTCTGAAGGTAGGAAGCATGTCATCCTCTTCCGAGGATGTACCATGGTACCATTTGCACATCAGGAGGATGTGTTGAGGGAGTTCCACACTTCCCCTATAGTGGTACTTACAAGAGTGGTGAAGATGTACTAGGACCATCAACGTCATCACAAGTGGCTATGTATGAAGAAAGAATTAGTGAAGATTTTCTCTGGGTGCCTCACTTGCCGGCTGGTGAAGGCAGAGCCCAGAGTACCAGCAGGACTGGTTTATCCCTTAAAGGTCCTAGAGTGGAAGTGGGATGGGATATCCATGGACTTCATGACGGGTCTTCCATTTACATCAAGGATTCATGACTCGATTTGGGTGATTGTCGACTGACTCACCATGTCGGCCCACTTTGTACCCATCTGAGAGCAGGGATCAGTAGAGAGCATGGGATGCCTCTATGTGCAGGAGATTATGCATTTTAATGGAGTACCTTCTTATATTGTCTACGACTGTGATGCACAGTTTACATCCCAGCTATAGAAGGTGTTGCAGGAGGTTTTCTGGAAACAACTTCACATTAGCACCACCTTCCATCCTCAGACAGATGGTCAGAAAGAGAGAACCATCCAGACCCTCGAGGACATGCTCTGTGCATGTGTCCTAGACTTCGGTCATAGTTGGTAGGATCACCTACCTATGGTGGTGTTTTCCTAAAACAACATCTATCACTCCATCATCGGTATGGAACCTTTTGAAGACTTGTACATGAGACCTTACAGATCGCCACTATGTTGGACAGAGCCAGGGGAGTCAGCACTAGTGGGACCAATGATAGTATGGGATACCACTAAGAAGGTGCAGATTATCCCAGAGCAGATGAAGACTGCATATAGTAGAAAGAAGTTGCATGATGACAAGAGACAGAGGCCTATGGAGTTAAAAGTTGGAGACCACGTCTAGTTATGGGACTCACCTCGATGGGGTCTACAGAGATTTGGCTGGGGCGTCAAGCTATCTTCGAGATTCATCAAACCATTCCAGGTCCTCCGCAGAGTAGGAAAGGTGTCTTACTTCTTGGATCATCCACCTCAGTTGCATTGGGTGCATGACTTCTTCCATGTATCTCTACTGAGGAGATATGTGCACGACCCATCCCACATCATCGACCACGTGGAGTTGTACATCGATCAAGGGGCGACATTCATGTAATTTCTAGTGGAGATTGAGGATCAACAGGATCGGGTCCTAAATGGACGGTCGATACCTCTGGTGCGCATTGGCTGGAAGAATTGGAATCTCCAGGAGAGCACATGGGAACAGGAGGCTCAATGCGTGCTCTGTAACCCTATTTGTTCCCTTAGTTTGAGTTGTAGCTTATGGGGACGTAAAGCCATGAGGTGGGGAGAATGTAATGACCTGTAAGTACTTTGGTGTTTTTTTAAATTACATGGGAATTTTAAGAGTCCACCGTTTCTGACGGCGCTTGATTCTGAGGCCTGGTGTGCCCGGAATCAATTTCTGATGTTTTTATTGGTTACGTTTAGTAATCGTGTGAGAGGTATTTTATATCTTTTGAACTAGTGCTCGAAATTGAAATCAGAGGGAAACGTTGAACTCGCAGTTCCAGTTTTCACATAAGAAGACTTTCACCTCTATAGCGGATAGTCGAGAATAAATGTTTGTTTTTGGATTTTTATAAAAAATAATAATATTAAGTGTAGCCACACATTATTTTCTTCCATCCGCCATGTGAGTGCGAGTAGTTGGAACCTCCATTTGGGAGATGGTGGTAGGACCACCACACCCTTACCTCCCATGAGACTTTATGGTGGTGGGGCCTACCCAAACCCAACCTCCCATGCGAGGTTAAATGTGGAAGGGACCACACGAGGCCGCCCGACCCCTCATTAATTGGAGGAGACCTTAACCTCTCAACACTCCCAAATTAATGAGGGAGAGCCTCTTCAACTTTCCCCCATTAATTATATGAGCCTCACCTCCCTCATTAATTTATAGTGTTGTCTCATTTAATTAATCAACTTTTGAAATATTTGAATTTTTCCAACTCCCCAATTAATATGCCAACACACGTTTTTTAATTGGGGGGAGCCGGGTTATTAATTCACCCTTTTGAATTACATGAAAAAACATAATATAATATCTAGACTATTATATTAATTGGGTTTGGCATTTCTCGTCCTGTGATATTGTTGGAAAAATATCTCAACGGAGATTATTTCTTCTAATGAAGAATACGAAGAACAGCGACGAACTTCTTCTTCCTTCTTTAACCAGAACAATGGAGGGAGAATTGTCCATGAAGAATTCCGCTGACACCATCCTCGGTGTATTATTTCCCAATGTCAACAAATTGATGCCCTCCTTTTCTAGTGACTTCATAAATGGTCAATCATGAAGCATTGTAGGGAGATTTTGTGTTATTTTATATTTGTATATAAACCTCGTTCTTCGTCGAACAAAGATATGGTATTAGAATCACCAATTTCTATCACTGTAATGAGGATGTCTTGATCCATATGAACACGGTATGACCCTCCCCTTGTTTGTTCTTGTTCTATGATGATGTCTTGGAAAAGAGGTGATGACAACAAAGATATCGAACATGGGACACACTACCCGCGGCCTTCGTGAACCGTGCCGCCCCCGTGGCGCCCCAGCGCGCTTCCCATGCCCCGGAACACTTCCCGCGCCCAAACATGCTTCCATGGTGCACTTCCCACTTGCCCCGTGCGATGCCCGGCTCCGCCAGCGCCTAGCCGACACACTGCCTGGAACCCCCGTGCCCCGCCGTGGCATTGCACGGTGCCCGGCTCATTGCCCCCGTGACCCCCTGCCGTGATTTGCCCGGTGCGCTGGCGCGCTGCCTGCACCCCATCGCTTAGCCCCGACGCGCTGTCCGGCTCCTCGGCGCCCTGCCCGGTGCACCTGTGGCATGCCCGATGACCAGCCACCCTCGCTTGCACCCCACACTGACCCAAGGCATCCCCCGTGGTGTGGCTAGCCAAACTGGCCTGGTCTCACGGGCCGAGTTACCAAGCTGCCTACGTGGCAAAAATCGAGCCTAACCGCCCTTGCGGTCCGCTGGGCCGGGTCTAGTAGACTGGGTCTAAATATAGTGGGCTGGCCTGCCTAGTAGACCGGGTCAAACCCTATATGTCCGACCGGGTCGAACCAGTCTGTGTTGGTCCATACTGGGTTGGGCTAAGTCGGTCCGACCGGGTTCGACTGGACCCAGGCCCATTACATACCCATTACCTTCATGAGCCATATCTTTGGCACCTGACGTTCGTTTGACAATCCGTCAGCGGTGCTAGTATTCTTGTGGAATAACCACCCCTTTGAGTGTACCCCACTATATTTTGGGGTATAGTTGAGTCATGTCCAGGTTGGTTCGTACATGAACCCAACAGGTCCCCTGGGACTAAATTGCTAACAACTCACATACCGGGCATCTGATTGATGCGCCATCTGTTGCGTTGAGGACCCTATGACATGGCGTTCCTTTGAAATACTTTTACGTGAGACTTCATGACACTTGGTGTATCGACCAAGAGCTCATGGAGTAGATCCTTCCCTTGACGAGTAGTTAGAGTGAGGAGACCTAGATGTTATTGACCTAATGATTGAATGACCGATTCGACTCAGATTTATTTCACTAGCCCAGAGGGGAGCGCCCAATATTTAGTGGCAGACCCATGGTGTATGGCGCACCTGGTAGTTGGCAGCACACGTTTGTTACTCGACAGGAGGATTACCTATATAGGATATTATTGAAAGCACCTAGTATTTGGAGGCATTCCCATAGTGGATGGAGCACCTGGTAGTTGGCAGCATACTCGTTTTACTTGACATGATACATACCTCAACTGTCAAAGGTTAGTGACAATCTCCTTGGTTTCGCAACACGCCCACTTTTCTTGATAGAGGATTACTTCACCAACAACTGTTGTATCAATAATGAAAATCCTGGTTTGATCTGAGTCAATGTCCTTTAAATTTTCTTCATGATTGAGATGGGTTATTTGATAACATAGGAATATTTATGGACATATAACTATGTAAGGGTGAACCGTTGATTTCATACTTAGTGATTTATCCTTGTTGGATTTGGTGAGACCACGAGGGTCTCAGGGTCCCTACTGAATATCGTTATACGCACCGCTGCACGGGCTATGCCCGCACCTCATTATGCTAAATGCAGATGACGGATAGCGCTGACAGAGGCCGTGAGTGAAGAGAATGGACAGTACCTTGAGGAGGACCTTACGAAGTATCAGTGCACGATGGAGTCCGATTGGCGTGGAGTGTTGTGGAGGCCATCTGTACCTACCCTTCAAGTAGGAACCCTAGAGGAAGATCCAGGAGGTGCTATCACCTTTCAGCTATTTTCCCTTTTTCATTGTACTTGCATTCAATTGTATTTGTATTTTTACTATTGAGCTTGTATTTTAGTCCCCTTTATATTCAAGATACTTCTTATACAGTTTTTACATAGTGTTAGCTCCTACTTGTACACTGGATGGGTTTGTTTACGATTTATAAAGGCAATTCCATCCCAGTTTTAGGGAATTACGCCTTTGGTGCTAGTCCCCAGCCCTTAGACTATGGAAGTCGGGCTTGAGGTAGTCATGATATGGGCCTCGTGGTATGGGTCTTGACAATATACATTAATTATAAAATTTTTACATTCTATAAAAATTATAAAACATATTAATGAAAGTCATTTGGAATCTTTGACTCATTCAATGATTTATTCTTCAGATGTAAGAGGGAGGGAACAAAAAATGACTAAAATAAAATACTCAAAATGGTTTATTACATTCTAAAATATCTTGAATTAATAATGAATAATTAATTTGGGATGGAAAAAAATGAACAAAATTAAAATTTATTCTATTAATAGAAAATCATAATTAGGTAAGGCATTATCAATATAGAATGAAAAATAACATAAACAATTTCCATTTATTAAAAAGATCACAAACTAAATCATTTTATAATATCAATCCTATAATATCATTGATTTAAATTACTAAAATAACAAAGATGGAAAATGATTAATTTTGAAAATCATTATATAAGTATTCTTGATTATTATATTTTACTGACCATTCACAATATAGTTTAAAACAATGGGTATAACCCCATATAATTTAGCTAAATTATTTTTCCCATGAGACCTACTGATTCATCAAGGGGCCAAATAATTCAATGATTCATAAATCACTACATTTACAAATAATTCTTCATATATCAAATGAACAATTTAATTCATGAAAAATATTTCTTATCAATAAATATTTATATTGTGTGAAGAATATGGATTAAAAAAGTATTTCTATAGTTAATCAAATAACATTAAAATTAAGAAACATTTGTTCCAATGTTATATAAGTAATGTAGTAGAAATATTCAGAATTCAATTAATTTGAATAATTATGTGAAATTCATATTTCAACTAAAAATGATTATGTCTATGTTATTGTCTCAAGAGATTGTTATAAATCACAATATTAATTAGAAAATTAGATGTGACCATTGGTTCAAAGGGAATAATAGTTTATTATAAAAAATCATTACTTTTGAAGGAATAATTGTAATGATTGTGAAATATTAAAAAATGATTTTTAAAATATTGTTCAATGTATAAACACTAATTAATTGTAGAATAAACCACATTTCAAAAAATGGATATATTAGTGTATAATATTATTATCATTGTCTAACTTATGAAACATTCATTATTAACTTTTTTTTCAAAAAAAATAAAAAAAGATTCATATAATAATCAAAAAAATTATAAATATAATTTTATTGAATAAAATTTCATTAATAAATACATTCAATAATTAAAAGGACTCATTTTATATAGTTTTGATAATAATAGTCATGTAATAAAAATATTTCTAATTTATTTTTCGGTAAAATCAGTTTCACATTTAATCATTTACTTTCATGATTAATGTACCAAAGAGATAAAAATTAGAATTAAACTATTAAAAACATTAAATTTCTATTGGACATGAAAATTGTATTACCATGTGAATAATATTGGATAATATTCCTTCTACAAAAGTAAATGAAATCCTAAATGGATGTGAGATTGTTGAATAGATTCTTCCATCATTGATAACATTCAAATTATAAACAATTGTTATAATAAAAATGAATTGAAATGTTAGACATCCTGAATAAATAATTAATCATGATAAATATATCATTTTTGTAGTATATTAATCATATAAATTTTAATTAGGTTATATTAAGTTATATCTCTCAATGTAATGGAAATTTATGAGAAACCCATTTCCCCACTCGTCAATACATTACGACGTAATTCAACATCATGGATTATTGTTTTAATCATGTTAATAATTTTAATAATAACCATATTCATATTTACAATATCATATATGATCCCAACATAATATCAGACTACGCATTTCTCAATATTATAAAATTATTATAGATGTTTTTTATTTTAATTACATAATTTTATCATCTGTGTTTTGCCATTAAATTTCATGTTATTCTATATTGGAAAAAGAAAATTAATCTATATAATTATATTAATGTTATAAATATAATATCTTATCATTAAATTTATTTTCAAAACTATTTTTTAATGTTTTACATGGAATATAAATTGCATCACCTCATGGAGATGGTTGGTTGTCCATATTCACTACTGATGATATCATTCAATTAATGGGTGAAAAATTAAGTAACTTTATGTAATATTAATGTTTAATAAATAATTTCATATCATTATTATAACATATCAACAAAATATCTTTTTTTATGACTATCCTTGGGATTCAATATTGGAATGAAATATGTGGTTTCTGGGGCGGATGTCCATTATACACAGGATCGATTGTATTGATTCCAATTTGTTTGAAAATTTGATAGTTAAATATTATTCAATAAATGTAATAAAAAATAATAATTTTATATAATGATGAAATTATTTTTTATGAGTTAATTTGTAATTGAAGGTTTTATAATAATAATACAATATAATGTGATTTGATACGTTGATTATATTTTCATTGAGAGCCCTCTTCTGGATATCTCCTTAAAGAACCTATAATAATTTTTTAGGAATATAACCTCCCCTTGAATGTGTATAAAGATGTTGGGGAGATATTTTGGTTGGTTAATGTTGAAAAAATGGATTTATTAGTGTCAATATTTATGTGGATGGTGTTACCTTCTATAATTGAATAGGTGTATCCTTTTTGAAAATACCTAAAACTAATCAATAACAGGAACATCACGCTCAGACTAAGTGCCTGAAAAATTGATATATTATGTTGTCGAGATATTTTAAGAAAAATAAACACTTCCAACACATATTAATAAAAATTATGTATGATACTCTATTATTATAAATTATTACATAAATTTTCCATTTTTTCCCAATATACTAACAAAGTTTTTTCCAATATATAGTAATCTATTTATACTAAAATAAAATGACCCTTATAAAATAATAAGTACATATTGTTCCAAATACTAAATAAAATTTACAAAATAAAATTATAAGTTATTGGAAAACTAATTTCAACATATTCCCATGTGACCTGAAAATATTATTTTTAACTTTAAATGTGATATTTAATTTCCAATGATTCTTCAAAGATAAATAAATAAAATTAACCTATTAAATAATATTACTTGTTATTATTCAAAATATGGAATCCAATTTATCAAATTCAATTTACATATCAGGTATAATTTATTATAATAATAAATTGGAAAATCTTATTGAGAAATGCTTTCTGAATATGTTTATTTACTAAGTATAACATGATGTTATAATAAATATATGAATTGTAATCATTTTATATAGATATTGATCCTTAGAGTTATATATGTAATCTATACATTTATATTACTTACTAATAAAAAAATAATTTATTTAATTTAAATGTATAGAAAATATGATTTTTTTAAATAGTTTTTCGAAAGATATGTTTTTTTGGTAAATATATGTTATTACTACCAAATGATATTATAGTTAATAAATGATTAATTATTAATAATATTAATTATTTTAATAAATAATATTTCTAACTATAAAATTTTAATTTTTTTAATTTAAATAATATATTATTTCAAATGGAAAAGTCAGAGTATAAATTTTAGAATTATTTTGAAATAGTATGTTCAAAATCGATATTCCTCGAAATAGATTGAAAATTTTCCCCATGATATATTGTAATTTTATTTTTGTTTTTGTTTTTTAACAATATAATTTTTATGTTATATTTTTATAATTTATTGTCACATTCTTCCCTCCTAAAAATATTATATATGAAATTATCATGTATGTTATATTCCATTATAATTAAATTGATTCTTTCTGATAACATCTATTAGTTCCCATTTTTTTTCTTACATTTATTATTTTACGAATGAGTCTTCACATTTTGATTAATACATTTCCTAAAAACATAATCAATAACATCCTTAATATTGATAGAAACATTATAGTAAGATATATATGGTTCATATTTTATTTGTTCAAAAGTAAGAATGTTTGTAGGGTTCGTAATATAAATCCTTAACAATGATATATAACACACATTAGGTTCATTAGTGATTCATGAAGAAATTTCCAATCATTAATCTATAGGTCTAGTCTAGTAAAAAAATTGGTCAGATGAACATAGGGATTAATTTTCCTTTTTAAATGAATCTTTTGACACACATTAATAGAGATACATTCTAGAAAACAGTATCTCCCGCTTGAAATTCCAAAAAGTCCCACATATTATTAACCTAATTATTTTTTATTCATTTTCATTCTTTAATATGATTAGGAAGATTATTTAAATTTTTTATTTTCTTATCTATATGATCTAGTTCTAAATGTTTCATGTCACTAACATCATCCAATAAAGTTATAGTATGATATATATTCATTATGGGATTAATATGATGTCATTTGAATACTTGAATGAAAACAATTATTACTGTAAAAATACAAAAACAGTAAATATTTACACCACATACCATCTAAGAATCATTTGAAAGTCCTTATTATATGTTCCAATGATTGAATATTTCATATATATTATTCTTCAGTTTTACAATTGTAATAAAATGTCAATGGAACCTTAGTAAAACGGTACATTTTGGGAATCTTCTATGATTTCAATGTAAAACAGGGCTCAAAATCACATACAATAAAAGGGGGTGTTCCATGATATCTTATATTTTAATTAAAATGAAACTATATGAGGTTTTCAATATTTAGATATTATCATATAGTATGTTAATGTTTATATTTGTTTATTTGGTCATCAATAAAACCTTCTACATCATTATTTCTAGAGGAGTATTAAAAATTCTAGGGATAAATCCCATTGTAATGTAATTCCTTTATATATAATATGTCAAATATCAGTTTATTTTTCCATACATTCACTCTTTGAAAACTAAAAAATATATATACATAATAATTAATTTCCCATGACTTGTTATCTCACTAAAAATGATCCAGCAAACCCCGTTATATAATTGTGATGTTATGGTATATAGAAAAATTAATGACATGAGAATCCTAAAAAAATACAAGTTCATCTCAAGTATATAAGAACTCATAATATTTTTTAAAATTTTCGATTTGAACATATCTAAACTAACATTAATCTCGATTCCCATCACGCATAATATCAATTTTCTTCTAAAAATTATACTTATCATATAGAAAACATCATACCTTTTCCAATCGATATTTTTTGGAAATCTATTGAAAAAGGGGTGTTGTCTCCTTTTCATTTATGATTATCATATCCCTATATACTATATCAATTAACATGGAATCCCTCTCAATAATTAATTGAGTTAGAACTCTAGAATCATTCCTTCTTAGTGGATCCTCAATCAAATTTATTTCTAGAAGTGGTAGTGTAATGATATTTTAGAGTCCATGATTAGTTAAATCAATTATAGTTGCTGATGATGAGATCCGGTTGTGATAAAATAATTCATTTTTTTTATTTTTGGTATGTTTTTATCTCAAGTATTTCATTGTAATGATAATTTGACCATATCTCCGAATAAATTAATACTGATTCATACCAATGATAATGGACTATAGTGTCATGTTCATGAGTCTATAACATCCCTAATGCACATTCAATAACATTGTAATTTTATATATAGAATAAACCATTTACCATCTTGAATAAATCACTACATATCAAAAACCCATAATTACTTAATGGTACTGTGAAATTCAGAGTACTGCCAAATCACTACGTTCTTTCATTAAAAATTAATCATATTTATATTTCTAGTTGAATATATCAAATTTACTTGTATGATTTTTTAATTGGTTATCTAGTAATTTAATAATTTCGATGAGTTTATGATAGTAACCTTCCAAAAAATTAATCTATATAACATGGATATGATTGCTTATGTAGTTAATTCCATGAAACCATTTTTACACGATCAATTGAGATTCCTTGTGTGGAGATTATTTTTCAAAGAAAAGTCTGTTCATGGATAAAAAATCGACACTTTTAAATTTTTTGATATAAATATTTTCTTTAAAATTTTCTTAATTATAAACTACTATGAATTTTTGTGATTATAAATGAATTTACAGTTCTCCATGAAACCATTATTAATTTATATTAAAAAATTATCAAACAATTACTTGTATACTATTTTCATTAGATATATAAAAATTGATTCTTCATTAGTCAATGAAAATTTAATTAATGTTACATCATAATTTCCAAACCACATACAAAATGTTTTCTTAAAAATATCATCGATGATTACTCACAATTGAAAATAACAAAAATGAATGTCAATATTTTATAAATATTGATCACTATGAATCATTTAAATTAATCATGAATGTGAGGATGATTTTAAAATATCACTATTGTAATACCATTGATTTCCCCATAATCTATGCACAACCTCAGAGATCTATCATTAATTTTTATAAAGAGATTATGGGATCCCCATGGTTAAACACAAGGGTGAAAATATATCTTTTTTCATGAATCCTAGTTTTTCATCATTAACTCTGTTAATTAAATATAGGTTATTCTTTAAGAAGTCTTAAATATTGTTCTTATATGATTGTTTTAATCAATAGATGCATTATTTTTCATTTTGGTGGAAGATTATGTAATTCTTAAGGAAATTCATTAATTTATTTTTATATAAGAGATACATTATAAAATTTATTATTACCTCTTATGTATTAATTTTTTATGCCCATGAATTATAATTTGAATTGATATTAGAGGTGGATATAGACATGAAAAACATGATTATTACTCCACTTCAAATATAAGTAATTATATATCATCAACAGGAAATTCAATTCCATTGTTTCATGTAATAAATTTTGACATTGCATTTTAAAATCACTCCCTTGCTAAGGAGAATATCATTGTAAACTAGAGGAATGAAAATATAGTTCACAAATAGGGAATGTTTGTATATCAAAATGGGTACTTCTAGACACATATTTATTATAATGATACATTCACATATATATTTTATTGATGTTACATTTTTATAGAGACCTGGAAATAACTAATTTTATTTTCAAACATAGAAAATATACTTGAGTGTGAAGATACATTATTTAATAATGAATGGGATAAATTTGATGTTATAATTCAAGTACCTTACACACAAATATTTGGCACTTCAACCTTAGTAGTAGTGTCTTTATAATCATAGCCTCCCATGTGGTCTCTCTTATGATAATTTCAAATGATTCATTGATATTTTGTTTGATTAATTTTCTTTTTCATTAAATACGAATCAATATATGTAAATTATTTTTTTCATCCCCTAATATTGATGATCCATATGACCATATCACTTAACATGTAAATTACTCACATACACTTCATGAATTTTTTCACAAATTTCATTCCATAATTTCTATATGACAGAAATATCTCCATCTTCTTCCACATTATTGAGGATTTTAGTTTTTATTATTTTTTATATAAATTTTTTTCTCAAGATTCCCTTTGAATGTATCGGATCTTGAAAACTACTTTTTTTCTCACATAAAACAAGATCATCATATGAGAAAAAATATTTGACAAAACATCACCCATTAGAGATATAACATAAGACCATCAAAGCTATCGTTATATTTTATTTTGTGTCGACATGTTATATATAGAATACATAGATAATATTTCAACGGTATCCTCATTCACTTCAACACTTTATTAATTAATTTTATTTAATTAAAGTACCATTTTATTTATTTCAACCCATTTATCAGGAGGGAAATATTTTTTGAATAATATCTCCATAAAATATATTTATTTATTCTTTTATATATCTTCTTCCTATATAATTTTATGAACCAATTATTTTCATTGTTCAGTATCACCAATGAGACAATATACCTACCTCATAACCATTTATTCCTCATCAATTCCTAAGGATTAAAATATCATTTCAATGGGATCACCCAATTAATATTACACTATTGTATTTGTGGTCCGACAAAATGTTGAATGATTTTACCACAAAAAGATATCCATTATTAATGAATAATACAATGGGACAATAGCTTTATTCATTCATGTACGGTAATAATTGAAGGATCTCAATAAGATATGGAGGTGATAATTACTATTCATTTTGATTTTTGACCTCATGATATTTCCAAATCTAATGATGTTGAACATAATACTAGATTCAAATTTCATGAGATCGTATTTATATTTTATTGGTAGTTTTCCATAGTGGATGATGAATATGAAGCTTATCTATGGTCAATGATGGTTATCCCAACTATTTTCTAACTTGATATGGAGGATACAATTAGAGATATTGACTACGATACATTATGAATTCATATATACACTAGACGAGATCTCGAATGGATTTCTAAATGTGGATATAAGCTTTCTCTTAATCGAGGATGGAAAATGATAATAGTGATGTTGTGGAAAGTGGTTATATATAAAATTATATCATCCCTTGGGTAGTACATATTCATTTTAATAATACGATCTAGCACCTTTGACATCTGTTCTTGTGGAAATTTATAATAATTTTTTAGAATATTTTTATTCTAGATGCCTCAAAATTTAATGTGTGAAGGATGAGTACAATGTTCCATGGGAATTAACACAAGTACTTATATTTCAATTGATTATTTTGGAGGGTATACCTATAGACATCATGATAGATATTCCTAAAAGCATTAGACATTATGATTCCATCTTGTAGATTGTAGTCCATTTCAACAATTCATACAATTACATTCGATATTTGATTACGGTTCAGTAGAGAGATTTGGATGAATTTACTTGTATAAGATAGTTCACCTCTATAGATTTACCAAAATAATTTCTTTAGGACATGATTCTCAATTAATGTAATTATTATTGAGAGAATTTCCCATGACCTTTGGGAATCAGTTAAATTTAAGAATGAAATTTCACCCTAAGAAGTAAATAATGAACTTGAAGGTCATTCATGTCTTGGATGTATATTGATGGGATTTTATAAGACCCCATGATTTTCTGAATTATTTTTTCAAAATTAATTTCACCTTTTTGATATTTTTAAGTCCACATAACATTAAAAATATGTTATTTATATTAAAAAAAAATGTGTATTAAGTAATATGAAACAAAATATTAATAATGCACAACATGTAATTGAAATTTATTCTTCATCTACATCGAACATAGAGGTCAACTTACATTACACACAAGAATGACTTTCCATGACAGATTATATAAAACACCAGACTGAGTATTACTAAAAAATAATTCCTTACTAAAATATTTTTATTTAATTGGATATAAAATTTCCATTATATATATTTTTATTGTATTATCTAATATATAAATATATGATATTCAATTCATTTTTTACCTAATAATTATAAAAGAATATAGAAATCAATTAAATATAAAATGACTAGTTTTATCAAAGTTCATTTTTATATGAAAAAACTGATTTATACTAATAATTTAAATTAATTAAAAATAGTGACTGTTATTAATATAATATATATTTTATATATTTTAAAAAATTTATTTTATAGTCATCCAGTATATTTGATAGATATATGAAAAAAAGAAACCCATTATTTTCTCAAAATCAATATTTTTATAAAGTTATCACTACTGCATCTTAATGGTGTACCCAATCAAAATAAATTTAATTAGAACTTGAATAGATATAATATTTCAAAATTAACATCATTTTTGATATAGAAAAAAAATTATGATCAGTTGATTTTTTTTAGTTTTCTATAAGGAATCATTTTTCAAATGAATAGATAAAATCTCTAAAATTTAATTCAAATCTTCATAATCAGAAGATTCATTAACAAGGATAAATTACATTTTTAATTTTTTTTAATGTTAAATTAGATAATATTTTTATAAATAAATTTATTATAGGTCAATTGAATCAAATTAACTATTAAATTTGGAAAAAACCATAGCAAACATTTGGACATTTAAACTTTAAAAACCCACAGTGTCACCCTGTCATCAGGGTCACATTTAATTAAATAATAGACACTTATTTTATTAGAATTTAGATTAATTTAATCTTTTTTGTAATCATAATAATTTTTAATTTATAATAATGTCATATTTTTTTACCAAACTGTTTGTTGAGGGTTTCTAAAACCAGATAACTCAATTAAGACAAAAAATAGGTTTACAATGGTCTACTTCAGAAATTTAAGACCCAAAATGAACAAAAAATGTTACCAACACCCATTGGTTGGCCATTATTGAGATATAAAAAATCATTTTTGAGTTGTTTTAGTTTGGTGTTAGTTTTTATCGGTATAAACATGGGCACATCTTACTTGTTTTTGAAAAATGAAAAGTATTTCTGTTGCCAACCATATAAAAGTTCACCAAATCTCTCTATACTTAACACATCTCAGACCACATAGGTTTAGACATTCTCTTCCCAATCCACCTTCCAAAATTCATACCTTCAAACTAGAATAATCCCATTATGCACAAATCAATCAAAGGAATCATTTTGGAAAAAAACATAATAAGTTAATCAATTACTAGGAACCAACTTATTTCAAGCACCATTCATTTATTTTCAATATCAAACTCATCCAATATCATTATTAAATTACAAAATAACTTTAAATGTATATTAAATATAATTTTATTTTTCATTTCAAATTTTTTTTCTAATATCAGACACACCTCTAATATAATAATATATATGTACACACATATGTCATTTACCTTCAATCATTCAATATAGTATTAAAAACGAAAACAATATACATGTGTACATATAGATTACCATCTCAAGGAACACTTTATTCCATTTCATACATCAATATTATATAGATGATTATAATAGGAATGTACAGAATATAAATTCCTGGAATATTGATATATTTACAAGGACCATATATATAACAAATTAAGACATATGAAAAGATTAAATGAAGATATTTCCAAGAGTATAACCATAACATATAATCATAAACAAGCAGATAACATAATGTCGCCATCAAAAAATATAAGGTATTAGGGATAATAAAATTATTATTGGAAATATTTATAATAAACATATATTTATTATATAGGATATTTTATGCGTATTATGAGAGTCATTAAACAATGTATTGGGATTTCATCTCACATTTTATTTCTATGAGATACATGATTTATTTGAAACCATTTCCCTTTTTCTTATGTGTATACAACCCATGTATGTATTACATTATTATAATTCTTAACTGTATGGGTATTCAAATATCCATTCAATTTTCTTTATTTCACATCGTTTATGTTTTAAAAGTTACCAAATCGGTATAATAGTTCTGTCTCAATTTTCCTTCATTGAGACACTATTTTGTTTATGAACCTATATTTCATAGAGGTGTATATACTTCCATTTCACATATTATATCATGAATATAAATATTTAATGATATTTTATGATTTATTTAATTTTATTTTCATTCATAGAGAGTAGGATCAAAAGTTAATAATTTATAAGAATTTATTGATACAATTTCATCACTTTTCGAGACTTTTTAGGTTTATGATTTCTTTGATGAAAACCTAATAATAATCTCTCAAGAAAACTCATGATTTATATTCTCATCTAATTAATTTTTATATATTAATTTACTGGTAGACTTTTTTCCTATCAGTAGTATATATGATATTCAAGAAATATTTTTAAGTATATCCAGACATTACACTCTCTTTGGTTTGAAATCTATGTTATTTCAGAAATATACAATCTAAATTGTTTTAAAAACGTATTCGTGAATTATTAATAAATTTTAAATGTATTTTGGATGAAAATATTGGAAAAAAGTTCTCAGGAATTATTTATATGTTTTCAATTTATTTTTGAAAAAATGGATTTTAAAATTATTCTAATAATTATTTTAAAAGAATTTAAAAAAAAAATTGTATAATATTTTTATGGTTATTCTATAATTTTTCAAGGAAAAGAGTTTTCAAAATAATTTCCAGTATTATTTTTATATTTTGATGAAATGATTAATAAAATTGTATCTTTTTACAATTTTATGATATTATTACTTGTTTATAATACCCATTTAATTTCCTGGGTTATAGTATGATTATTAATGATCATGTGGCAGAACTATATGTGATCTCACTATGAAATGGGTTGGTTATATATCTCCCTCCTATGGATTTGATAAATATTTAAATCATGTGAGATAGAATAATATGATCTTGGGAGTAAACCATGACTACATGGATGACCATGTGAGTGAACCATCACTACAAATTTTGAATGGGGAGTGAACTAATTCTACTAAGATGTCCACATAATTAAACCCTAACTACCATTATGGATGAGGAGTGAATTCATGTTATTGTTATGTCCATGGGAGAAAACCATGACTACAAAGATGGTATTGGGAGTGAACTCAAACATAAAAGATGGTCTTGGATGAAATTAATTGGATATTATTGAAATTATATTATATGCTTATTTGTCTTCGAAAATTACATGGATTCATTATAAGTTATGATTTTATAAATTCATTTTTTTATTTATGTATGATTCATGTCTTATGAACTACTATGCTTTATTCCAAGATTCATATTTATGATCTTATGATATGCTGGGTATTATCATTCAATGTTATAATCATGTTCTCATTCCCTAATTCCCATGCTTATTATTACATGTCTCCCTTGTTTACCATTACTGATCATTATAGATAACCCCGTTTTATGTTTATTTCTCCTAGTTATGAAGACTTGTATTATTTATAATGTGTCTCATAAGGGTTCTAGTCATGAATAACCAAGTCGGAGATAATGTATCTCATATACATAAAAATATTAATGTTTCCTTTCATACAATGGAACTAATAAGGTATTTGGGAATATATTTATATAATATTTTATTTATTCATCATCAGTTATGTTGGGTTAATTTATTAAAATAAATGGTCAATATAGTTGGTATTAAATAAAATGTTATGTCAACTGTTGGAATAATGGATGGGAAAACCATAGTGAGAACCATAAGGACATGTATAAAGTTAAAATAAAGAATATGAAAATGTATTTGAAAATTTCATTGAATTTTTTTAATGGATATAATGTGTGGTTTCATAGAGATACATCCTTATCTTGATAATACAAGTGAATGTGGCTCTAGCACATATACACCTTGGAGTGACAACTCAAACAAAAGTTCCAAGCCCAAATCAGGGTAATCTGCTACATGAAAATGGGCCTTGATTCACACTTGGTTTGTCACTCTAATGGTATATACATTTTGAATTAACAAACACTTCACAAAACATAATAAATTTTAAAAATATAATTTCAATATGGATAACCATGTATGAACATAGGGTGTCATTGATTAACTTAGGTTTCATTATTTTGATATAATATAATTAATTCATTTTGTGACTGTATGGTTTTCTTGTTAGATAAGTAAAGTTAACACTTTGCATAATGTTTTAGTGAATATCCTGAACCAAAAGGAACATGGGAAATATTGAATTTGATTCATGATTTTTGGATGATAAGTCAAGTGGGATGACGGACTGAGTGAGTGATGTTGTGATCATTATTTATTGGTTTTCATGGTGCATGATAATCAACATGTACCTTAACCAACTACCAGACTCACCAAGGAAAACAATGATGGAGTTCCCTGAGTGTTTAGGTAATAGAGGCAATTGATGAAAGAAGATTCATTTTCCATTATTTCATTAATGTGTAATGAATCACCTATGTTGGTTTATTAAAAGAACAATAAAATGATTTGAGTATTGAAAATATGGTCATAAATCATGTGACTGTATGAGAAAAATGATGTTTATTATTATTGAAAAGATTGATAATATTGGCCACCTTAAGGTATCATCTATGGTAAAGGGTTGTATGTTTGGAATAAAAGGTAATTATTCAAATCAATTTCCTAATATGATGGCTCCTATACAGAATTGGAAAGGGGGTATGAGTAGAGGATATATTTCTGAAAATTAAGAGACTATAGATGAAATGTGAATGGAAAGAGGTACTATGTAATACTATGATGTTTCCATCTGATATATTTTTGATAAATTGGTATAATATATATCTTTTTTATGTATTTTATAATCAGAAATTATATTATATTAATGTGGAAACAAACAAGTTTTATATACATTATTTTTTTCACTGATGATTTGAAAAAATACATTGAATGGATCCAATGTTATAGAAATGTGATTTAATTGAATGGATATGTCCATGGAAATCACATGGTTAAGGGAATGATAACACATGATATTATCCTTATGTAATGATATTTTTTTTTGGATAATGATATATTGGATATATATCAATTTTATTGTGCTGATTACCATAGGAATAATGAAGGAATATCTAAAAAGTACATTATGCTATCATGGATAATATATAGCTCTTCATGGATTTACAGAATATATTTTCTATTATAGGGAAAAAAGAAACATGGATTTTCTTCAGAAGTATTTATGGTAATTTTGGTTATTCACTTGTTTTATGATAATATATGATGTGGGTATTCGCATGATTATATTGTGACAACAACAAGCTATATTTTAATATATGGGTGATCAATTTTATGTTGATTTTTGGAATTTATTTCTAAAATTTTCAATTTTATGTTCGATATTGGATATAGAGTTTACCATTCATGAAAAGATTATGCAAAACATAAGTGCAAGTATTTATGTAGTGAAATTGTTTTGAGAAACTATGTTAAAAGTATATTTAGTGATTAATATTATTTTAAGGTAGTCCATTTTATTTATTTTTGAAATTATATTAGCTATTATTTGAAGAGTATATCATGTATGTTGGATGAAAAAATTGTGTCTATAAATGATGAAGGTCTTCAATACATGAAAAAATGAAAATAAGGTTTTCATTCCTAACACTGGACTATGAAATGTCCTGGGTAATGTATTGTTTTTTTAATGAATAATGATTCATGAAGAAACAGTTGTGTTAATTTTTAAATACATATGTTAATGTATTAAGCATACTTATTTTTATATATTTTAATAGACAAATAGTTATATTTTCATTATTTTATGGTCGAAAAGATTGTATAATGATGTATTTTTTTACTTTGGTTATCAATGTTAATTTTAGGAAATCAATTTCATGATGTAATTGTTGAATTAAAAATAGAAAAAAGAAAAAAAAGGATTAAATTTTATTATATAAAAACAAAAAGTTATAATATTTTGGAACATTCATGGTTAATAAAAGAATTACACTAATATAGGATAATGATAAAAAAATATATGTTGTCCTAATTCCTAAATTTGTGTGGAACTGATGTCCTTTTAAATCTAAACAAATTTATGACATTGAGGACCTCAATTTTTTCATTAATCACTCACTTTTTTGTGATTTATTAAATTAATCACCCCCAAAAAATATTTCTGATTTTCCTCCAAGTCCGTGTTTTCACATTCGACCTATATTCTCCTATATGGAACCCTTATTATCTAATAGATGTAGAAAAAAATTAGGTTTCCAAGAATCAATTTTTAAATGAGTTTTTAGGTTACATATTAATTATGTGGGATTTAATGAATGATACATTCATATATATAACCTTTTGTAACAATGATGAACTTTGAGTGTGACATTAATTTAATGGGGGGGTAGAATGTAACATCCTACAATTTGTGAATTTTTTAAAATAATTTAATATATTTGATATGTTTCATTTCCCAAAACACTAAAAATAGTTTATTTAGTATTTAACCATTGTGTACAAATGGTGTTATATGAAACAATATGATAATAATTCACTACACAAAACATCAATTTTTGCTTTCTCTAGAGGGAACATTGACGTTTTCATATGTTACATGCAAGACTAACATTCCACTATGGATTAATCAATACACCAGACCGAGTGTTACAGAACAATAATTAATTATTAAAATATTATTATTTAACAGTATATAGAATGGAAAATAAATCAAATATTTTGTGATTAATAAACATTTAAATATATATATAATTGAATTCATTGGTTACCTAATAATTATAAAATAATATTTAATCCAAAAAAAATAATGGAACTGTTTAAGATGCTTTTTTTGGGATGCTCCTCGGTCTGTTTCAGAGGATGTGCGGTTGTTACCCCGCATTCCTACTTTCTAATGGTTGTTAGCATCTCTCACTTATTCAAGGATGTTTTCTCCTAGATTGAAACATAATTATGGTATGTTAGTTTCTCCTAACATGGATTCATACTCGATATTTGTTTCATATTCTGGGTCTCCCTCATAGACATAAGGTGATGTTCATGAAACTCTTCCTTGTACCAAGTCTTTATGGTCACCAGTTTATTATGTTGCTTCTGTCAAGAAATTCCATGGTGTCCAGTTAGGGGAGAAACCTTCAGTTGAGGGAGTAGTAACTTTGGACATCACTAGAGTTTCTAGACACTGGAACACTGATGCATATGGGTGTGTTCCCCTTATTATAGGGCTCCTCGAGGGCGTAGATGCTTCGGGCATCCCACGTCGAATTTGGGGAATTATATGACATAGTCATTTCATTGAGATTTTCCTCACCTTCCCATGTTTAACACAATTTATTTCATCACTTCATCCCCAATTAGAGAAAGATTGAACTAATCTGGATACTGACGGGAGTGGATTTTATGTGTCACCGCAAGAGAGATCGTTATGCTGGGGAAAACAAGCGATTACTTATCCTATAACTTCTAGGATCAGAAAGAAAGTTAGTGACATTATCTCACTAGGACGAGGTAGATAATCAATGTCCATGTAGTTCAGTAGTGTGATGGGGCACCTGAGGAGGCATCCCATGAGAATTGATTCATGGATGGGATCATGAGGAGGTAGAACTACTAGGTTGGGGAATGACCTTCATAAATGACATAAGATCCAGGAAGAGAGACCACGATGGGACATGGGTGATGGGACTGAACCTTGGAGAGACTTCCTAAATATCCCAGAGGGAGGGAATCAAAGTCCACATAGATCATGATCATGGTATAGAATCGATGTGTACACAAAAGGCAATGACCTGACGATATACTGAGGCTTATTCATGGTTAGCAACTCGGTATGGTATGATGCTCAACGGGAGGACCAGAGATGTTGGTCCTAACAGGAGGACACCAAAGTTTAGTAGTTATTAGGGTTGAACCTATGGGATGATTCCTACATACCCAGCCTTGGACATAGGGGTAAAACCCATGTAGTTCATCATACAATGTCTTATAGTCGTGTTGGGTAGACAATAGATTTTCACTAGATTGGGTACAACAGATTACTACTGGATGGGTCAAAAAGGATTTCCACTGGAAGGTATACAATAGCTTACAGCAGGATAAGGTAAAATAGATTACTACTGATTTGGGAATAGAACAGATTACTGTCAATTGGGAAGACAATTTCTTACCATCGATTGGGGAAAACAATGACATACCATTTATTAGGGAACACAACATCTTACCATCGATTGGGGAACACAACTTCTAAATGTCGATTGGGGAACACAACATCTTACCGTCAATTGGGGTACAGAAAATCTTACCATCAATTGGGGAATACAATGCCTTACCATTGATTTGGGTACACAGTGGATTGTCATCGATTGGGGGAACACAACGACTTATCATCTACTGGGGAACACAATGGATTACTGTCGACTGGAGAACACAACAACATACCATCGATTGTGGAACCCAATGGCTTATCGTCCATTTGAGTTAGACCTCAGTGTGGCTTTCTACGTACCATGTCGTGGAGAAAAGTATCAAAGCACACATATTTTGAATGGGAATAGATTAACAACTTTCTGGACAAAAATGGGTCGTATAGTTATTTCATCATACAGGATGAGGGCGGACTAACATGATTTAGTTGGGATCGATGGGTGTTGGGATGGAACATAGAGGATTATTCCAATGTACCGTTCGAAGTATATAATGACAAAATTCCACATAGCTCGGGATTTTGGATATATTTTAACGTCATGCAAGACGATGGTGAATGAACATGAAGGGGGTTCGGACAAAAATGTGTTAGGATTGAACATCAGGTTGGCTTCCTATATACCTTTCCCGGGAAGGATCGAAGTCTACATAGTTCGGTATGGATTGGGGCTTATATGCGGAGAATCCCAAAGAGGATTTCATGGTCTATGATTACTCTAATACCATGTGAGTCATGCTCGGCGTGTGAAACAAGAGGTTGCAAAGACCTGGTGATCATGTTGTGAAAGGTGAATCCATGGGATGTGGAGTGGTGATTACATGTGTTTAGTATCCCAACGAGGAAACATGGGAATTTGTATTGTTGGATGCCCCAGGAGATAGAGATTGGGACTTACACCAAGATGAATTCTAGATGGTGACAAATCTTAGAGGCAGAGGGACGAGATAACTAAAGTCCATATTCCCATCTCTCCTCTGATATTTGGAACCGAAGAAGAATAAAGGAGCATGTGTGCTTCCTACTACTAGAAAGGCTATGGGAATACACAAAAATAGTTTCCCTTCCCTACAGATAAGCATCACTCCATTAGATATGATTTCATTCCATGTGAGGAAGATCTCACTCTCCTGTAGAGGATTCAATATTAAGAATGCCCGAGATGGGGCAGCCCATATATGATGAATGTGGAGACGTCATAATTAAATGTCATGTGCTGGGAATGATGATTCTAGGATTTTTAACATCCTGCATCTCAATAAAGGTGAGCTAACACTACACCCCTATGAAATACATAACCATAAAACTTTAACCCTTAGTGAAGGGAAGGCACTGGAAATGATGTCGCGTGGGGGTGTTGTGGAGTGATCCATTGATGGTACAAATTATAATGGCTATGTAACAAAGAAATATCCATTATTGTGCCCATGAGAAGAGGCATAAGTCTATGCAACGTAACGTAATTCACCACCCATGGGACCTTGAAATCACATAGTACAAACATAGAGGTTAGTATGGGAGAATAGTTTCTGTAGAAAACAATTTCACAAAGAAGGATATTGTGACACTCGGATTCTCTATATAATGGTTCGGATTTGTGAAGGGGTATGATTTTCGAAGTGTGGTGTCCAAAAAACGTAAGAGGGAATAGGTTCGTATTGAGGGTGCTTCGCAAAGTGGAATGGATTTCATGGAGTAGGATTTCACAAAGAAAAGGTACATTACAAAGAAAAGCACTGAAAAGTAATGTGCTTCATGAAGCATAGTGACCCTGCCATAGAATATGGTTCACATAAAAATGGTGGGTACTCGATGTGGAATATGATCCTTATGAGGAATATAGTCCCCTTGAGAATCACTATCCTTTGTGGTGGCATTCGTTCTATGTGAAGGTAATCCATTCTTGAAGAGGGGTTGCATTTGATCTATGTGAAGGGAACTTCACAATGCTCATGTATCTGGAGGAGCTCAATTTTTTAATAGCAGGAAGTGACTCATGATTTGAGAGGTGAAATGGTGAACGGTCAGAGTATATATCGTTCAGGTTTGAGTGGAGCCCTATATTTATATGTAGTATATAGTTGGAAGAAGGGATAGCTCGACTAGAAGCCACGTGGAGATTTATTGTAGTTGTGGAGACTCTCATCAGTTTACTCCAAAGAGGATTATCAAACACCATTTGGATATCAGATCCTCCCATCAGTTTACACTATGGTGGATTCACAAATGTATTTGGGAATGCGGATCCTCCCTTCAATTTACTCGACTATGGATGTAGAGGGGGCCTAGATTTGCACAGGACATGGGGATGTGGGACTTCTCCAATGTCTCCATGCGATGGGGCTCCACATATGGAATTATCAAGCTTGCCTCTTAGGTCTTTAATTCATCTTTCCATTTTATTTTCCCCTACACTCATTTTGTTACCAATAAATCCCACCCCCTCATACTTGGAACCGAGCTGAAAATGACGGTCTTTGTCTGAGGCTCCATTTCAATAATCCTTAGTCCAATCACATAGCATGATAATGTTGAAGGTTCATGATGTGAGGTGGTGATGTGTGGGATGATCATGACGCAATGATCATTGAGTTCAGATTCTATATGATGAAAAAATTTGTTTTTCACCTATAAATAGTGGAGGAATACCATTCTTTTGTCCTTTCTCATCACTGATTTTTTATAAATTGTGCTATAGATTCACAAAGCTTGTTGTGCTCTGTGATTTCTCTCTATAAATTGGGATTTTCTACTTCACGACGCACAATGATTCATCCGACTCTATATGTTTGGACTATGTGGATTTTTTCAGCGAGGTCTATGGTAGGGCTCTACGAGCTGTCTATGTGATCGACCTTCATGATCGTGCTCAGCGGCCGAACTCTACGGACCAGAACAAAAAGATAAAAACATTAAATACTTAATGTATAAATAGGAATCCATTAGGGGGTCCTTGCAGATTCTTCCTGGGGAGAAAAATGTAGAACAGCATGGGTATCAGTGAATATAAATGGATCCACTCAGACCAGGAGTCCCTAGTGGAGCTGCTATCACTGGGTAAGAAGAACTCAACACTATGTATAAGGCTCCCTGTATTTGGCTACAGTATATGGGATGAAATTTACATTTCTAAATTGAGTAGTGATGAGCCATCCTACTGGTTCATGAGTATGTCGTGCCAACTCCAATGGCTCGAGGCAGCTGACAGCCGTACTAGGGAAAATTTGACACTCGTCAATGCTGATTGTTTGTACTAACAAGTGAACAATGTCAACAGGAAGGCATTGCAACCAGATACTTCCCTCCCACTGTACCACACTATTCTGAAGGTGGCTGTGGGGATCCCAGGGAAGTGGTGGATTAATGAGGTTGATTTACGCTAGGGTGGAAGCGTCCCAGATGACTGGGCATGGGCCTTCTGGGTAGGCACCTAATGTGAGTATTTTGGGGTGGAGATGATGTGAGTGTGCCTGTATGTGGATGCTAGGGCCTCCCAATTTTACATCTTCCAACCGAAGCAGATGATGTTAGAGTTGCTGAGTAGGTGGTGTTCACAGACCAAAACCTTCCATCTTCACCATATGGAGGTTGGTATCAGCCTATGGGACATGCACTAGAAATCGGGGGTCTCGATACTAGGGGCCATGTAAGATGAGTTTCTTCCTTCTAAAAATGTATGGGAGGACCCGAAGAAGATGTTACAACTAGAAAATGCAATGATAGTCCTGGTATCAGGGGAGGATAAAAAGTAGGTTAGGGACATCCATTTCAAGTACGGTTTCAAGAAATTCATGAATTTCTCTAAAGATGGACAGTTTCCACTAAGGTCCTAGAATTGACCAAATGGGGTTCAGCGAGGTAAGGATCACTCATATTGGAAACTTTGGGAGGATATTTAATGGAATTCATGGGGATTAAGCATTATTACAATATAACAAGTAGTGGTGAGATTGGTTGCTTTATTATCGGTGCATATCTGTAGTTGGATTCTACAAATGACTGACACGAACATATGCATGCGACCAAGCACATTAATCATGGAATTTGTGTTGGTGATCGGGGAACGAATCAACCTCGGGATCCTAATGCCCACTATACTATATAAGGTGTTGTGGAAAATTTGTGAGGAGAAGAAGCCGAAGAGTATATGGGGGATGTTACCCCTTCTTTATGGGTGGATAGCGTCACATCTTAGGGGAATCTATGAATATCTGAACCCCATTACCACTCTTGTATTGGATTTCCACAAGTCCATTCTAAATGCGGAGGGGAGCTTCCTGACCAAGATGAGCATGCCGTTGGTACTGAACCAGATCTGGAAGGCGAACAAGTACAACATCGACCCATTACCTATGATGATTGGAACATTCACTTATGATGGCCAGAAAATGGTGGAGCATTAGTCTTATCTCCTGGCCTTTATTAGTGTAGTACTGGTGGCGTGGGTTGACCATAAGTCAATGTGAGCCATGCAATACACACTATTTTGTGTGGAAATTTCAGTGCATGTAGCGGCTGACCCAATGGCATTATTTTGGGATTATACATGAAGATCACCCACATGTGATGATGATGATGTGGATCATGGTCATAGTAGAGGATGGGAAGATGCGGAATGAGATACCTTTTCCTACAACTATCTACGTGATGGTGAAGGAGTATTCTAGGAGTTTGGAGGCAGACGACCTGGGGGGACATGTTGAATGAACAGATTTTCCATTCCAATGACGGGGTTCCCCCCAACCTTGAGGGTGGGGCCGAAAGGTGGAGACAACTTCCTTATTTTTCAACGCTATAGTGGGACCGAGACCCGCACTGGTGGAGTGGTAGGTGTTAGCAGCGGACCCGACAATCCTATAGGAATAGAGTCATCAAGAGGGGAGGTAGCCAAGATGATTCTATAGGATACACACCAGGGCTCTACGTAAGACGCTTAACCACATATATATGAGTAATATTGTTGTCTTTTTAGGGGATTGGGTCATCATTGATTTCAACAGACAATTACTGAACTCGTTTGATAAGTGGCCCCACCTAAAACATCTCGAGATGTACTTTTCGGGGATCAGTCCTATCAGGGCTAGTTTTGTAGTATCCCAGGAAGATGGGAAGTGGTACCTTGTTGAGATGGAAATATTTTAGAATTCCAAATATGTTATGCATCCAATGATGGATCAAGTAAATGTGTGTCTCGATCGAATGACCCCCCCCCCACCCCACCGTAGTTCTTGGTAGTCAAATTGAGTGACAAATTTTTCCTACTAAAAAAGTCAGATGAGTTCCCTTTGGGTGAAGAGGCTGGTGGAGAGATCCCTCTAGAAGAGGGTGAGGTAGAAAACACATACCAAGAGATGGAAGAGTGTTTTGAGTCCCTTGAGGTAATCCTTAAACAACTTATACATAGTCTCCATCCAGGCTATTTAGGTATTCACAACTAATGTATGACCCCTCTCATTGGTAGATGCTGCTGTGGGAATTTCGGGATCCACACCTGTGGCTACAACAATAATCATTCAAAGAAGGGTCGCGAAAACAAGGGTGGTCCTCCTGGAGCTTTCGTACATCCCAAAAATATATGGAGGACCACACCTCGGGGATATGACAGTAACAACTCAAAATAGAGTCCAATTGTTTGATCTCTTTATGTATTCTTCATCGAACATGTAACTATCATCCATTTACCTGGTTAACTTATTTTTATGTTCCTATTGTATGAAAAATCCTTCAAATGGCTTGGGCTACCTTTGAAAGGTTGGTTGGATATCCTGGTACTACCTTTACCATGGGAATTCAAGTGGTCGTTGAAGCTAAAGTTTGAACCGACCAAGTTGTAGCACATCTGATCATTGGTGGGACTATCAGCAAGATAGAGACAAAGATCATTGAGGTGGCATATGATGAAGAGGATAAATCCAGAAAAATAGTTCCTGACATACCCGATCAGAAACTAGATGTTGACCCTACTAATGAGTTCGTGGAGGAGTTTCTCACTTATGAACCGGACGACATTGAAGATAGGGCTGAGATAGCCTCTAATGAAGAGGAGAGAAAGATCACCTGTTGTCAATCATGAAAACTAATAAAGCACTTCATCAAGAATACTCATCATAATAAATGGATAAACAAGATGGGGAGGCTTCCTTCCAGGATGCACGAGCTGTGTGTTGGGGTAGTGAATGCCCAACATCCTCATATGCTATTTCGGGATCTCATGTATGAGATGATACGAGAGAATGCTCGTGGCCATGATTTGAGATGGAAATAAGAGAAATCCATAAACAAAAAGAGGCTCCAGGAGTCCAAATGTGAGATTTATAAGTTTCAATCATGAGGAGATGGGTATTTTTCATTCCTCAATGCACAATTTGAGATTGTGTCACACCTAAAGTCCAAGATGGCAGAGACTGAAGAATGGAAGGTGCAATCCTCTGAGGAGATGGCCATCGTCCAAACTGACAAAGAGTAAACCCAGATCACAGAAGATGAACTATTCCATATCATTTCCAGGGACGAGTAGGAGATAAATAGGAAAGAGACGATCTGGAATTCCATAAGCCAGAGACTGGCAGATATGGAATAGTCTATCAAAGAGGTCAACCCATCCATGGGAGGGTATGATCCTCAGGTGTTGTAATGTGTGTAAAATTTTAAATGTAAATTCATGGTGAGATAGTTTAGGTCTTATGCATTCATGGATTCCATTATTTTCTTTGGCCTACTACATTTCCATCAAATTCATGAAACATTCATCGATCAATCCCTAATCCCATGTGGGATGGGCCCGATGTGAGAAACAATGTATGAATACTTCGTTATTCCATTCGATCATGAGGATTCGGAACAGTTATTGGGCATCTGGGGTTTTAGAAACCATCCCAGATTTCTGGGAAGAATGATGGAGGCCTGAGAGGAGGATATGTTCTCAGAATAGTCGAATAGCTATTTTTCCAATGTGCTCTATTGCAAGAGTGGGGTAATTCCCGGGGAATTAAAATAAATTTGAAAACTGAGGAGTAGAAAGTGAGATTTATGATACCCAAAATTTATTAAATTGTGGGGGTTGCATGACAATGAAGGAGAACTACTAACCAGGTCCAAAACACAATATCCCAATTGTGTTATCCTAAAATGAGGACGATAAATAAGGGTTGGCCTCTGAACATGTTTGAAACATAGGGCCTAATTAAAAATGTCACCCATTAGACTTCTAGAACATTGTCCCATGAGAGTAGGTGAGCCATAGGCCGTGAAACTGTGTTGTTATGGGGTTACATCAGATGTGAATGGAGATGAGGGTCAGAAAATTGGTTATGCAAAGGATGAAGGGTGGAGTGATGGGTTGTTCGAAAATAGTCCAACACTCAGGAAATTTAGCCATCGTATTGGAAACATGTTATGTGGGATCATCAGTTTGGTCAGGGATAAAACATACTTCCGAACATGACCTTTCCAATAAATATCTTGATTTCCATAATATTATTATGGCATACCAATAAAGATGATAAAAAAGTAGATTAAACATCACATGGTGAGGATATTACACATTGTTTTAAGGCCATTCTATATAGACCATGATAGGGGTCGAGGGGGCAGAGGGGTTAAAGAACCTAGGGCTAGGACCTAGGAGAAATTCCTGGATGTTGCTATATAACCAATGTGAATTAGAATCAATCCAAATGTAGTTCTTAATGCATTATGTGGTTAGAGACCAACATTGGTAGTGGGAATCCTATCTGACAAGGAAACTGATGCATCCCATGACTAACATGGGGCATCAAAAACATGTTTATGGTAGAACCACAGTTTAGTGTCATTCCATGAGGACATATGTACTCATTCATTTTATTGTCTAACAATAAGATGGTGTGTAACGTGGGAGATCCCAAAAGGGAGTACATGCTGTAGTAGTTATATACCTGATGTTGATGAGGACATAAAACTCCTCACCACACCATGTATCCCTAGGGGATCTTTCGTAGGTCAAGGGACCAAAATTGAAATATAGGAAAGGCTCCGAGAAAAGTGCTAGGGCATTCCTACGTACCCCATTAGGATGGGAATCGAGATGCATGTTGTTTTGGAATCACAGTTTAACGTCTTCCAGGATAAAGGGACAATGGGGCATAGCTTAATCAATACACGCCCCACTGACACTACTAAGCCCACATGAGTCATGCCCGATGTGAGAAAAAAGGTGTAGTGGTGAGATTTTATTGGTAATAGAAGTTAAACGTTTGTGTTATGCAGGATGAGGGCAGACCAATGTGCAGTAGTCAGGATAAATGGTTATTGGTCTTGACCCTCAGGGAGGAATCCTACACACCTTTCCAAGGATATAAGGATAAATTCCCACATTGTTTGATAGGGTGGATAGTGTTTATCATCCTGTTGAAAAAAGGTGAAATAATGTGAAGGAGGTTGGGACAAGTAGTTGTTGGGATTGAATCTCTGGGATGATTCCATCATAACTCTCACTGGAAAGGATCAAAGTCCAAATTGTTCAGTATGGATTGGGGCTTACACACTACATTGGCCCAAAAAATGTCATGGTCGATGCTTACTCTAATCCTCCTTGAGTCATGCTCAATATGATAAACATGATGCAACAAATACCTGGTGTTCAAGTCTCAAAAGGTGAATCTGTGGGAAGTGGAGTGATGAATAAAAGTGGTTAGCATCCCAAAGAGGTTATAGGTCATTACGCATGGTATGTGGACTAGGGAGATGGATATTGGGACTTACTCAAGGATGGATCTTCGATGGAGATAAAGTATATAGGTAGATAGATTGGATAAATAAGGTTATTGTTCCAATCTCTCCTCTGGTATTTGGCACCCTAGATGAAAGGAGGAGTAGGGGTGGTGCCTCCAACAAGAAAGGCTAGGTACATACACCAATTTTGATTCCATTCCCCACAGAGTGGCTCCGCTCCCGTAAGGTGGATCTCAATCCATATGAGGAAGATCACACTCTCGTGGAGACATGTTTGCATAAAGAATCTCTAATATGGGGTTCCCCACGTAAGATGCATATGGAGGGGCCATAGTTTCACATAATGTGATGGGCATGATGTTTCTTGAATGATTAACATACTGTAGCTTCGATGAGGCAGGATCACTTCGCACTCCTAGGACTAACATAACTAACACGCTTTAACCCTTGTCAGAGGGAAGACACAATCAATTCTATAGAGAGGGGGTGTTGTGGACAGATCCACTGAAGGGACCACGTTCGCAAGGCTATGAGAAGAAGCAATAGTTGTTAGAGTACCAACACAATGAATCATAATCCTATGCAACGCAATGTAATGAATGGCCCAGGGGACCTTGAAATCACATCATACACACCTGGCAGTTAGTACAGGAGATGGGTTTGTGTATGAAACAAGACCACAAGGATGTTGTGAAGCGCTGATGCTTCATATAATGGAGGGGCTTTGCTAAGTGGTATGCTTCTGGATGTGTGGTTTCCTAGTTGAGGAATAGGGAATATGTGCATATAGAGGGTGGTTCCAGAATTGGGAATGCTTTAGCGTAGTAGGACTTTACGAAGTAATGGTACTATGCCAAGCGTATCAATGCGAAGCAATGTGCATCACGAAGCATTGTGACCATGAATTAGAATATTGTTTACATATTCATGGGGGGTATATTGCGAAGCATAACTGCTTTGAAAAGACCAGAGTCCCCTTGAGGATCCTCCCCATTTGCGGTGACCCGTGGGCTCCACGATGGGAATACCTGATAGAATAGGGTTTGTAATTGAGCTAACGGAAGGGAACATCACAATTCTCTGTTACCCGGAAGAGAAAGTTTTTTACAGAGTGTGATGGGATTCACAATTTGAGTACTAAGAAGGTGAATGGTCATAGTATACATCCTTTGGGCTCAAGGGGAGCCCATTATTTATTTTCAGAAGGTGGCACGAAGGAGGGATATGTCGATGCGAAGCCACGTTGTGCTTTGTCATAGTTGAGGAGCCTCCATTCAGTTTACAATTTGGTGGATTCGCAAATGTATTTATGATTGCAGATCTTACACTTAGTTTACTCTACGGCTGCTTCACAAACGTCTTTTGTAAAATAAAGCCTCCGGTTAGTTTACTATATGACAGCCATAGAGGGGTCCCGGTCCTTGTGTTGGCCGCGGGGATATGGGGCTACGTAATTTCTACCATGAGAAGGGCCTCCGTGAAGTGGCTTCGCGAGGTATCCTCTTGGGTCATGGGTCCAATTTTCAATTTCTATTCATCCGGACACATTTTCAAGCCAACATGGACTAATTTTTATAATGTATATTTTTATTTTAAAAATGTGATTTATATAAAAAATAAAAAGAAATTATTAATAGTGAAAAACAAAAATTTAATCGTAGTTTATATATTTTCAATATTATTTTGGAAGATCATCCAATATATGTGATAGATATAAGATAAGAAAAAATTCTATATTATGCATACACCCTTACATTTTTATAAATACAGTTTTATCACCATTTAAATGAATTTTATTAATATAAATTTTGTAACTTTTTATAGATTTAATATTTATAATTAAACATCATATTTGAAATGGAAATAAAAAAAAATTAGGTTTAATTTTTTGTATTTTTATGTATGGTTTAATTTTTTATTGAAGAGTTTATAATACTGAATATTAATTAAAAACATTTTTTAGAACTAACTCATTTATATGGTTATCTTATATATTAAATTAGTTGTAATTTTTTGTTAAATAATTTTATAATTTAGAACTATGTATGTGATTGGAATCAATTTCACATTGAAATTGGTTGTAAAATCATAGCAAACCTTTGGACGTTTTTACATTGATACCACGTAGTGTCATCCTATCAATGTGATTTATTTTAAATTAATTTCTACATTATATGTGATTATAATATTTAAAAATGATTTCAATTTTTGGAATCATCATAATTCATAATGAATGATAAGGACAACATTGTTTTTAACAAAATAATTTTACATAAAGTGATAAAAATTACTCATAGTGATTTGGATACAAAACGGTTAACAACATACAATATACTAAATTTATGAACCAAAATGTTATATAAACCACACCCAAATCCATTTAATGTCCAATATTATGACATTATTCATTAATTATAGAGTTTTTTTTTATTTTTAGGACATTTATTGTGTAAAAAAAGTTTAAAACCTAACTTGTTTTAAAAAATCCCATGTGTGTCCTTTATCTTCCCTATAGTGGTAAACTTATCACCTCATCTTAAAAAAAATAAAACAATTTAGGGTCGACCAAAATCTTTCCAATAACTTTATAAAAATCCCTATCATTCCCTTAAAATCATCATTTCTTGAAGAATCTAGTACAAGTAAGCATTATGGCACAAATCAGAAGGAGTTACCAAATTAAGAGGTAACATCTTTTCTCAAAATAATTTTTTATTTTCTTTCTCATACCCCCTATGATATATTTATTACAATATTGAAAAAACCCATTATATTCAATATAATAGAATTTTTATTTTAAATGTTTGATATAAACTTCCCCACTCTGCCGTTTAATGGCTATCAAACATAATGTTTATGTGTACAATGAATAACGCATCACAAAATGATTATTGATCATTTTTTACTTACTGCCTTTCATGGGAGGGTTTATGATTGAAAATATCTTAATAATTTTTATATACAATATTTTTTATTCCTTTATTCTTATATATTAATTTTAAAACACATATAACTATACATTCCCTTTGAATTAAATACGATAATTTCATTTTAGGAAGTGTGGACTACCACCCCCTCCAAGCGACTTGATTCCTTAACACTCTAAATGAAATGCATTAAGGATGGGTTTAATTATCTTATATGACTTATATAGTATAATACTTCTACAATAATGATTATATATATACAAAATTATAACCACATTTCATTTATATTAATTCATTCAATATGATAATCAACATTGAAACAACATTCATACGAGTGTATGACTTACCGTCTCCATGAACGGTTTACTCCATTTTATACATATATATTATATAGTTTATAATGACGGAAATATACTAAATATAAATATTTTAAATCATGATATATATATGAGGACCAAATATATAACAAATTATTAAAAATTCAATGAACAATGTAGATATATCCCAAATTGAAACCATGACATTGAATTTTAAACAAGTGAGTAATATAAATTCATAATCAAACCATATAAGTTAATAAATATTATAATATCAATATATGATATATATATAATAAAAATAAATTTATGGAATAGGTTCTTTTTACTAATATGATGCGTGTCAACAGAAAAGGTATTTGGGATTTCATATCTCTTTTCTTTTTGTTGAGATACATGCATTATTCAAAACCCATTCATTTTTTGTGGTGTATATATTAGCCATAGATGTATTTCCATTATTATTATACATAAATTTATCAGTTTCCATATATCCATTCTATTTTGTTTATTTCCTAGGGTCTATTATTCAAATGTTACCATATCTATAAAATAGTTTTGTCTCAATTAGCCTTATGTGAGACATTTTATTTGTTGTGACTCAATATTCTTTTTGAGGTGTATATTAATTGGTTTTACATTATATACCATAAATCTCCATATTTCATGATATATTATGTTTCCCATAATTTCATTTTATTTCTTAGAGAGTATGATCAAAATTTTCTACGTTATAAGAGTTTACTGAAACATTATCACCACTTTTCATGATTGTTTATGTTTATGAATCCTTTGATGAAATTTAACAACCAATAGATCTAGAAACCTCAGAAATTATATTTTCCTCTGATTACATATAATTTATTCATTTATTGGTATAATTTCATCCCTTCTTTGGTATATAACATCATTATGAATGAGTTTTAAGGATATCCAACCTTTACACACTCTTCGATTGGAAATGTATATTCATTCATCACCATGTTATCTAAAATGGTTTTAAAATGTCTTCAACAAATTTTTTATAAATATTCAATTATTTTTAAACTAACTATTTTTAAAAACAATTTCATGATTTCTATAAACAAAACTTAATTTATTTTCAATATAATATATTTCCAAAAAATTTCAATATTTATTTTAAATGTGTTTCCAATGATAAATATATTTGAATGGATTTGAAGGTTATACTATATGTTATCAAGGAAAACATGTTTTAAAAAACTTCTCAAGTCTTACTTATAATTTTTCAAGGTAATTTATATGGAAATAATTTTAAAATGGTTTTTTATACTACAAAATAATTTTAAAAGATGAAATGATATTTCAATCAATACATGTTTTTCAGAAATATTATTCAAAATTATTTTTGATTTAAGATGACATTTTTTTCCCACACCTTTAGATGAAATGATATAATGGATGTATTAATATTATTTCTATTAATGGATTATTCTTATTGGAAATCTCTTTATAAAATTGATTTCCCATTCATGGATTATATATTTGTGAAATCCATTTCTCTTTTACATGTTATATTTTTATTAAATCTACTTTTCTTTCACATCATATTATTTTGCGAAATTATTATGAATCATGTAACATTTTTAATATTTTATGATATGATTACGTGTTTATAATTCCAATTTCATTTTAGGTGTTATTATATAAGTATAGAAGATATTCTTCCACATGAATATATGATTTCACTATGAGATGGGTTGGATATATACCTCCCTCCAATGCATTAGTTAAATATTTATATCTCCTGAGATAGAATAATATGGTCTTCTGAGAAAACATTAACTACAATGATGGCCATGGGAGTGAAAGATGACCACAAATATGGTATGATGAGTGAACTCATTTTTTCTATGATGTCTATCTAAGGGGCCCATGAATACTAAGATGGTACGAGGTGTGAAATACAGTTACAATGATTTTCATCAGAGTGAACAATTACTAAGGATATGGAATGTGGAGTGAACCCATACTACTATTATTTTCAGGGATGATGTTTTATGGATATTAATGAAATCATATTACATGGGAATGTGTCTACCACAATTCCAAGTTTTCATCGTATGTTATGATCTTTTAGTTTCATATAACTACTTCCTTAAGATTCTTGACTTATAAATTGCCAAGAATTATTCATTGAATCATTTTTATGATTCTATGATACACAAGGTCAGATCATATAATGTTATGATCATGTTCTTAAACCATTATGCTCATTTTTGTGATTACATGTATCCCTTTTTGAACCTTACTGATCCTCATGGTTCACCTAATTTTTTGTTTCGTCATCTTGGATAGGAATATTTGTTTGATGTGTCTAGTAAGGTTGTTAGTCCTGAAGAACATAGTGAGAGATAATTTATCTCGCATAATGGTGTTTACGTTTCCATGCTTCCGATGGCACTAGACTAATAATGACATTAGGTGTTGGTTTCTGTAATATTTTAAGTATTTCACAAATGTTCTGTAATGATAATGTATGAAAATAAGGGTTCGATATTATTGGTATCAAAGAAAATCATTAGTTATCCTTTGGAATATGGGAATATAAAACCATAGTGAGAAACCTGATGACATGTATAAGGTTAAATTTATCTACAACAAAAATTAAAGTATGCTTTTATAGAATATTGGTGAAGGATAGAGTGGGTGGTTTCCTAGAAATAAATTTCTATTTGGATAATATAAGTCTATGTCTCCATAACATAGATTCAACTAGGAGTAATTACTCAAAAAAGATGTTCAGGGCCTGAATCTGGGAAATTCGGTACATGAAAATATTCTTTGTGGCACACATGGTTTGATACTCCCAAGATATATACATTGAGAATTCGCATACATTTCCAGATCGATAATGGTTAATATAAATATAAATTTTCAATGAATAATAGAGGATATACCTAGGGTTTCATAGATTTAAGATAGTATAATGATTTATAAATCCTATAAGTAATTATTCTGATGACTGTGTGGTTTTATTCTATGATATGTAACTCTCATACTATGCCTCTGGAATTAGAACATTCAGTGAACCATAAAGATATAGAATTACATTTAATGTGATCGAATATTTTTTGATGACAAATCAAGTGGGATAATCACTAGAGTGATAGATTTTATGATTATGCCTCATAAGATATCATGAAACATGATCAACAACATGAATCTTAACCACCTATTAGACTCACCAAGGAAAATATAGAAGTAGTTCACATAGAGTTAGGGTAAAAGTGACCTTGAGTGAAAGATTTTTTCCCTTTTGGTCGAGAATGTGGAAAGAAACAACAATGTGAGTGCCTTAGTGGAAAAATATGATGTTTTGACTTTGGAAAATATGGATAGAAAGCATGTTACAACAAGAGAAAAATGAAGAGTCTTCTTATCGAAACGGTTGATAATATTAGACTCTTTAAGACATCATATAGGGTTATGTGTTTTATGTGTCCAATAAATGGTCCTTATGAAACTCAATTATCCAAAAGGATTGCTTCTGAATAGAATCTGCAAGGTTGTCTAAGTAATGGTTATTATACTGATGTTGATGATACTAGAGATGAAATTTGAATGGAAAGAGGGATTAGGTAATAGGATGATGTATCCTTATTATTAGTTATGGAAGAAGTGGAATGATAAATTTTTTATTTATTTACTTCTAATTCAATAATTATGGTACCCGAATTTTGAAATAAACAATTACTATACACTTTATGTTTTTGCAATAATAATTTACTAGAATACTTTGAATAGATCTGAAGGAATTGAATATTTACATATTGTTAAGGTATTTCCTATGGATATATCATGTATATGGTAAAGATAACCCTTAATATGATCCTTATGTTATGAAAATGTTTTTTGGTAATATATATATTTTCTATAATTAAATTGGTTGGTACTGATTACCAGAAAATTTATTAAGGACTTATTGAAAAATAGTTTATGTTAACATGGATGAAATTTACAGCTTCTTGTATTTATAGAATACAGTAGTTAATCTAGGAAAAAGGAAACATGGATGTTATCTAGAAATAATTATGGTAATTCATGATTTTACCATGTTTCATGAGACAATACAATGAGGGTATTCACACATTTGGATTGTGACAAAAAAGATCCATGTATTGATATATGGATGATCATTGTTAAGTTAATTTCATTTTATTTTTTTAAAATATTGATTTGTAATATTTTAGAAGGGACATATGGTTAACCGTTCATGAAAAGATTTTGTTCAACCTCAGATGAAGTATTTTTATATTGATATTGAATTGAAAAGCATAGTTGAAATTTATTATGTGATTTTCCTTATATTATGGGTTTACATAATAATTATATGGGAAAATATATTTGTTATTATTTGGAAATGGACATCGTGTATGTCGGGTGACAATCAATAGTGTATTAAAAGGTCGTGGGTCATGAACACATGACCTAATGACGATAAGGGTTTCTAGCCTAACACTGGAAAATGTGATTTCCTAATAAATGTATTATTATTTTTGATAAATAATTACTTATGATGAAAAATTAGTGTTACATTTTATATCCAGAGATGAAGTTATTAACCATATTTTTTAAGGATTGTCATTGATAAATGGTTATATTTTAATTATTTTATGCGCCTTAGGATCTTCTAAAAGTGAATTTTAGTTATTTTTCAAAAAATGATAATTTATAGACATCCAATTTATCATTTAATGGTTGAATTAGAAATAGAAAAATTATAAACCAAAGAATGAGTTTTTTATAGAAACATAACAATTGATAATATTTTATTACATTCTTTGTCTATAAAACAATTACCCAATGATTGGACAATGTTCAAAAAAATATGTTTCCCCAATTCCTTAATTTTTGTTCAACTGATGGCCAATTAAATCAATACAGATTTATGAATTTTAGGCACTTATATTTTCATTGTTCACTCAATTTTTTGTGAGTGATGAAAGAAATCACTCCTAATTAATATTTGTTCCTTTCATCCAATTCCATGCTTTCATTTTCCACCAATATTTTCCTATGTGGAACCCTTGTTCTATTTTATATTTTGTAACCATTATGTTTCCAACATTCCATTTTTAATGGACATATTTGGTTTATGTTTTATGCTATGGGATTCAATGAATGGTACCTTCCATTATTAAAGATTTGATAACATAAACAAATTTCAAGGGAGAATATTATTTTAAGCGGTGTAGAATATAACAACCAAATATTTTGTGAATTAGTATTTTTAATTTTATCATTTTGAGATATTAAATTTCAAAAAACACTAAATAGAGTTTATATTATATTAAATAATTATTCATTTCTTCTTTTATATGCAACAACATGTTCATTGTGCACTACAGACAACATAAATTTTATATTTCTATACAGGGAACACTGAGGTAAGTTTATGTCTCACGCAAGGATAACTTTCCTTGATGGCTTACAGAAAATGCAAGACCGAGTTTAACTGAACAATAATTCATTATTAAAATATTAATATTTAATAGGATATTTAATGGATATTAAATCGAAGAGTATGGTATTTCCAAACATACCAATATATATAGTTGAATTAATTTTTTACCTAATATTAAGAAAATAATATTTAACCCAAATGAATATAAAGGGACTAATTTTATAAAAGATCATTTTTATGTGAAAAATGTGATTTATATTAATAATTTAAATTAATTAATAATAGTGTATGATATTATTTAAATTTATATGTTATATTTTCATCCAATTTTTTTTAATATCATCTCATCGATTTGATATATATAATATATAAACAAACTCAATGTTATGCATCAAAACTTATATTTTTTTAAATGTAGTTTTACATCCTTTTAATCGATAACCAATCTAAAATATAATTTTTTTTCAATTTTTTATATTTAATACCTATGATATAATTCATATTTTAATGGGGAATCTAAAAATAAGGTTACAAAAATTATTGAAATTTTTCAATAAGGCCTCATTTTTTAATAAATAGTCTAAAATAATACACTTTAATTCCAAATATCTATTTCATCTAATTAATTTATAAGGTTAAATAATATATTAAATTGGTTTTAAATTTTATTTAGATTATTTCATAAATTATTCTAATGTTGTTCATTGAAATTGATTTCACATTGAAATTGATTATAATAACTTAGTAGACTTTTGGATGTTTAATATTGAATCCTTGAACTATCATCTTGTCAGCAGGATTATTTTCACATTAATTTCAACCAATTATGTGAATAAAATGTTGAAAAATGTTTTCCATGTTAGGAATAATAATAATTTCTAATTTATAATATGTCAAAAAAATTATTGATAAAAATATTAGTGAAAGTGATTTAAATTTATTAAAATAATTATGAAAAAAATGAGATTAAAAAAGTAATGAACATTAAATTTATAACACAAAACGACCTATAAACATGTCCAAACCCCATTTTATGGACATTTTTCAAACATTAAAATTCCATTATTTAGTATTTTTACTTTTATGTCATTTATTAGGTAATAACGTGGTTATACCTAACTTGTTTTAAAAATTCAATGTGTGTCTTTTCCCTTCCCAATAAAGGCCCCCCACCTCCCCCTAATAATTGCGCATTTAATACCACTTATGAATGACCATTATATTCTCAATAAAAACTAAAACATAAATAACATTCTACTATAATATTCCCTTTAGGAGTATTTCATTACATGTAATCCTTTTGGCGGAAAACAAAAAGAGTTACCAGATTAAGAGGTAACATCTTCTCTCAAGATCCTATTTTGATTTTCATTCAACAACCCCAAAACACTCATTATATGCTGATGGAATAAAATACCATTATCGTAATTATACAAGGATTTTTATATTTTAATGGTTCTACCTAGACTTACACATTCCTCCATATATTATTTAATTAACATATTATTTATGTGTAAGGTGAACTACCACCTCAAATAATGATTGTGGTTTATATTTTCCTTACAACATCTCATGGTTGTAATTATGATGGAAATAATGTTTATATATGTCATATATTACATTTATAATTTTTTAAATATTATTTAATCTAGTTAAATTCATATATTTATACTTTACCTTTTGTAAAAATATGATAATTTTGTTTTAGTTATTGTGGAGTACCACCCCTCAATGTGATGTGGTTCATTCAAACACAAAATAGAATGTATTATAGATATGTTTATAGAAAATAAATTATATATATAATATAATTATTCTTCAATAATAATGATATATAAATAAAAATATATATACATATTTCACTTACCATATTTCATTCAATACAACTATACAAAAGGAAACATCATTCATTCATATGTATAGATTATTGTCTCTATGAATGGTATATTCCATTTAAAACATGTATATTACATATTTTATAATAAAACACATATATAAAATTTAAATTTGGGAAATAAATATATAAATATAAGGACCAAATATATAATAAATTAATACATAAGGAAAGAAAAAATATGATGTTACCCGAAGTGAAATCGTAACATAAAATCAATAACAAGCGGATAATATAAAGTCATAATAAAACAAAATATTGTATTAGATATAATAATATAGTTTTTTATAAATATATAATATTTTTATATTTATTATATTTATTATATTTTTTGTTTTTTCTGAGTACGATGAGAGTCATGTCACAATATAAGGGTATTTTATGTAACATTTTATTTATGTGGGATACATGTTGTATTCATCAACCATTTATTTTTATAGTGTGTATAAATCCCATGGATTTATTATATTTTTCATGTAATTAAATTTATTAATATTTATACAACCATTAAAATATATTTATTCCAGGTGTTTCATGTTTCAAAAGATACCAAATCAGTGAAATAGTTTTGTCTCATGTTTCCTTCTTTGGGACTCATGTTTTGTTATGGACCTAAATTATTTACTAGGTCTATATAACTTTATTTTAAATTTTATATCATGAATATAATTATATTTCTATCATTTCATGATTCATAAAATTTAATTTTCGTACATGGATTTTTTGATCCCATGTTTCAAAGTTATAAGAGTTTGATGAAACAATATCATCACTTGTTAATATTTTTTATGTTTATTCTTCCTTTGGTTAAATATTATGATCGATTTATCATAATAACACATGGAATTTCTTCTCCTAGGTTATACATAAAATATTCAATTATTTTAACCATTTCTTCCACAATTTTTTACAAAATATATATAATAATATTTTTTTAGAAATCCATACTTTACCCCCTCTCTGATCGGAAATCAATGTTCTTCAAATCCTTGTTCAATAGTAGTGTTTTTTGAATGATTCTAAGAATTATTTAAATGGTTTAAATATATTTTTATCCAAATTTTTTTCAACCTGTTTGGAATAAGTATTTATATATTTTGAACGTATTTTCTAGGAAATGGATTTAAAATTATTTTTAATAATACGTGTAAAATTATTTTCAAATAGAAAAGTTTTCAATATGTTTTAGAAGTTATTTTATATGCTTTCTTGGAAAATGGTTTTGAAAATCATTTCAAGTACTATTTATATTTTTTCATATAATTTTAAAACGAAAATTATTTTCATTTGTTTTTGTTTATTAAAAAGTATTTTCAATGAAAACATGTTTTCTTCCATAAGAAATGTTTTTGGAAAGATATTTCAAAATTATTTCCCATTTAACAATACATATGTTGATGTTACAGATGACTTTGTAGGAAATGGACAAATGGTTCCCTTCACATTCTTTCTCTAAATCGGTTATTTTTAATTTTATGGTTTATTTATTACTCGTTTGTCTTTAATTGGATTTATGATTACAAAATTATTTTCCCATTCACTTGTTACATGATTATAAAATACCTTTCTCAATCATGGATTTTTCTTTTAAGGAAATTATTTTGAAATATGTATATCTTTCTATAAGATATGATATGATTGCCTTTTTATATTTCAAATTTAATTCAATGGGTTATGATATGGTTATTTATTATCTTTTTGAACATGTATGTTTGATTTAACTATGAGAATGGCGGGACCTATATATCCCCCCAATGCGTTGGGAATGGATTTATATCTCTTGAGATAGACTGTGATGGTGTTGTAAGAAAAGAATGAAAAATAAAATTGGTATGGGAGTGAACCATGACTAACAAGATCGTATGAGGAGTGAGCTTATGCTACTTGGATGGTAGTGAGAGTGATCCATGACTACCAAGATTGTATGAGTATTGAAATCATGCTTTACTGATGGATGTGGGAGTAAACCATGACTACTAAGATTGTCTTTTGAGTGAACCCATACTACTAAGATATTATTGGAATTAATTTCGTAGTAACTATGGAAATCATATTATATTCCTATTCATCTTACAAAAATCCATGTTTTATTCCTACGTTAAGATTTCATAGATTATGTTATCTATTTAATTTTGATTATTGTCTTATTAACTTCTATGATTTTTTACATGATTAATGTTTACGATCTTACGATATGAAGGGCGTGAAATCCTAATGTTATGGTCATGTTCTCATATCATTATGCTCAATTTTATGTTTACATGTCTCCCCTATTTAACCATAATAACAATATGTTCTCACCCCATTCTATTTAGCTTTCCACAGGTTATGATGATATGTATTAAGTAGTATGTATCTAAGAAGGGTGAGAGTCCGGAGGAATATATTCTGATATAATGTAGAACGCTTATGTACAGTAGTTTATGTTTCTATGTTTCCAAAGGTACTAGTATAATATCTATATTTGGGTGTCTATTTGTATAATTTTTTAATAATTATTCAAAATTATTGAAATTCAAAAATATGAAAATGATGGTCACTATAATTTACATCATATACTTTGGTTATAGTTGGAAGAATCACCTACTCTTGGTGAATTTTTTTGGAAATAAAAGAAAACATTCCACCATATTAATAGAACAATTTGTGTAATTTTATATGATATCTTTTTGGTCAACCCTATGTCAGATTGATCTAGGAGATATAACACTCATTGATTGAAATTTGTTTTGAGAAACCACTATGAATGTGAATACCATCTACGAGAAAATGAGGACTATATAGAATTGTAAAAAACCATTGGATAACTGACTAATGTGGCCTTTGTATATCTGGGTGATAGATTAAAAAATCCTTAAGTTCTCACATCAATCTGGATTATAGATAATTGAATGAGGTGGCATGTTATCTTTTAAATTAATTGTAACTTTATAGATTTTGAGTTGGATGGGACAAGAAGAATAGTGTTTGTCCCTAGAACATCATTAGGACCATGTACATGGCCTCTTCATGTGTTGAAACTAAGGAGTTTTTTCATGGGACAATGTTATGTTATCAAAATGGGTGATTAATAAATCATTTATTTTGATACCTATATAGATTAAATCATGGAGGTCATGGAACATTAAGAGTAGATCCTGCATTGGGGGATATTCCCTAGGAGTTTGTCTAAGGGAACCCCTTGAATCATAGAGAAGGAACCATATAGGGGGTTACAAAGAATCAAGATTAGTACCATTATCCATTAAAGTGAGTTTTTTATTTTTAAGGAAATGATCCCTTTGGTTGAAAAATTATATTATACTTATATTACTATATAATAAATTTTATTTAAAAATAATAATAATTAGACTCTGAGATGTCATGAGATCTTGAGTCTTAGTTATCCTCATTATTGATATAAAGAAATATTAAATATGTTATATCATGCATTCTTTGTTTTTTATAAATATTAATATTTCTCTCAAACATATTCTCTTATTAGAAATCCAAGACCTCTATTGAATCTATAATTGATGTTTTAGCTTTGGTTTCCCATAAACAGTTTTTATTTTTTGATTGTTGGTTAAAAACTATTCATTGGATAAATATTAACACTTATTAATTCAATTAGTTATTTTTCCCAATAACATAGATCACTCTATAAATTTATTTTTTTACACTATTAAATGGGTTTCCTAAATAAACATATAGATTTGATAGTTCATCAGTATATTAGTGTTCTTGTAGGGATGATAAAATAACATGGACATGCAATAAATCTACCAATAAAAGATTGTAGAACTCTCCAATGATAGGGACTTATGACTATTATTCATCATAAATTTCTCTAATCCTGAATTATGGTATTGTTTTATTTTATTTTTTTCCCTTTTTTATCTAATGATGAACAATAATAACATCCCACCCAAAGATTGAATCATGGGTGATTCAATTTTGAAGGTTATGGTTTACGTTCCTTGTAATTATGGGAATGAATATTTATTGATTTTAGTACATTAGTCATATTTGAATAGAATGAAATAGAATAAATCAACATAAAAATATTGGTTTTGTTTATATTTTATTATTTTTATTTCCTCCACTATTCATCTAAAGGTCAAAAATGGTATTTCCTTATCATTCTTTTCGACAAATAACAAATAATAGATCATTTTAGAAACTATTTTTAAAAAATAGAACAATGCCTTGGGTTTTATTCACGATAGATTTTTTAAAATCAAGTTGTGGTGATGATGGTATATTATTATATATGTACGAGATTCAGATTAATAGAAAACATTTTGTGGTTTGGCATGCTGTCTGTGGCGTGGTTCAACTGTTGGTGATTCCTAATTAATTTAAATGAAAGAAAGATATCCATTGATGAAAATGGGATTCAGTCATCTCAAATCCACAATTTTTATTGTAATTGGATGTGGATACAATGGTGGTAGGGATGTGGGTATCAATGTGGAATAACTTATATTTTTTTGGAATCATCCTTACTACATGTTGTTTATTCCCCTCATCACTGAATATTTTCCTCCTCCTATGGTCCAACATTTTCTAATAAAATAAAACTATCACATGAAATGTGAAATAAGGAACACCCTTTGTGACTTAGTAATGGAAGCTCATTGTGTGTCCTTGGGGTACATGTGATTAAAACGTCCTTAAACATGGGCCCATTTAGAGTACGCAAGCACAACATGGTACTTAAACATGAACAGGTACATGGGCACATGGGTAGGGTCTGATGTACATGGAAATGACCATATATACATTGGAATGGGATAGAGGCATGCTGTGTGTGGGTTCACCATATAGATACTCTATATCCCAATAAAAAATGTTGTATATATAAAAAGAAAATTCCATGTGAGATTGAAATATGTAATAAGGTGAATAGAATAAATAAAATTCCATGTTCCTCAAGAACTTGATATTAAATTTATTGAAGGCATATTGAGGTCCTCTATATTATTATTCTGCACTAGTATCAATTAGCTTTTTTCCAATTTCTCATTCCTATGATTTCAATGTGTGTAATTAGGTATTGATAATAGGATCGTGATCCCCTCTGTGGTTTTATTCTTATATTGTGTTTCTAGAACCGATCTAAGTTACTTGGGTGGGATCTAGTATCATTTTACTTACATACCTATGTCATTTTTTGGAATCATAATTACCAATATTCAAGATCATATGATCCCCAACTATGTGGGGTTTTCAAGAATGGATTTGTGTTGTCACAAATGATCTATAGGTGTGATCCTCTATCATTATATCAAGTACATTGGGTATTTATTAAGTAATAATTATTTATAGAGGATCAATGTGAATGAACTATCAGATGTGAACCATCTGTTATATCATAGATTGTAGAGTATGATCTCAATGAAAATAGTTATCTAGAATCCTCTAGTGGAATCCTTTGGTGGGAAATACAGTTTCGACCACTTTGATATATAGAGTATCTTATGAGAACATATGCGATATTTTTCTTATTATTATTTATCATATTTTTATTGAAATATACATTTGATGTGCTGACTACCGTTTTAATGTTTTATATGACGTGATTTTGGGTTTTCCAACTAGTTATTTTTTATACTCACTCATATATGGTAGCTTTCATCACATGTAATTTCTCCTGTAAATAACGTAGCAATTGATTATATCCTCGGAGATCTAAGAATGTTTTAAAAAAAGGGCTACGTATATTGTTCGAGGATAAGGTGATTCAATTGATTGTGTCCCCATCCTACATAGAATGTTGGAATTTTTGACCGGTTTTGGTGGACACATATTTTTTCATTTTTTTTATACATATTTCAGACTCTGATAACAGGATTATGTATAAGCATAAAATTATGGTATCGGTTTTATTTTACATTTTATCATGATGATAGGTGGACTAGAGATGTGTGAATGATTGAAAAATCCTTGAGATATCCCTCCCTTAGGTGTGACATGTCTACTTGAATACGGTCTCTATACCATACCATATTTTAGGTGGGGTTGGGGTGTTACACATGGGTCCACATCGACCAATATAAACCATCTAATAATTTCATGATAATAATATTGAAATTTTTATTTTCTCAATACGTGGGGATTGCTAATGGTTTCATATCCATAGATGTCACCCTAATACAGAGCATCATGAGAATATATATAGGTCCTTAATACTAGTATTGATGAAAAAACCATTTTAATCAAACATTGATCATTGAATGAGTCCATTAAACTTAACTGAGGGTGTATAAGAAGGAAAAACTGATGAAATTAAATTCAATATTTATATGTCAAAAGATGGAAAACGAAATAGATAACTTCATTAGCATTCCATTTAACAAAATACATTGAAAACACTAACAATATATAAACCAGAAATATTAATACCAATGATTTTGAAAAAAATCACCTCTTTTAATCAAGAGGGTTTTACCAGAATTCATTTCAAATAAAATATAGATAACTAAAAACAGAATTGTTACTTATAAAAACATGAAAAAAATTAAAAATAAAATAAAAATATTCTAAAATACATTTTAAAACATTCATATTTATCTTATTTAAGAGAATACAGTTACAATTTATCCACTTAAGATTAAAATATTGAGAAACATTTGTACCCTAATAATTTAGAAATATATATAAGTATATTATCCAAAAAATAATTCATTATTTTAACTAAAAAATATTTAAGAAACTCACAAATCCATTAAAAAATTCAAATTTAAAAACATTATATAATCTGGTGAAATTATCAAAAAAATTCATTAAATATAATTTTGGTATTTTATATTATAACTTATATAATCAAATTATCCAAAAAAAATACCCGTTGAAGAAAAATCAATATAAACATGAAGAATAACCAAACACACTAAATAATATATCGTTAAAATTATATGAAATAAAAAATGTTCATGGATTTTCCACATGGTTTGGTAGAAAATGTACCAATCATGAGAATTTACATTAGTGTCCACCATTGTTGGTTGCATGGTCGAAACCATTATTTTCATAACATACAATGTAACATTTTGTCATTTGAATTCCCACTAGACATAATATTCTATAAAATATCCTTCAATTATAAGTCCTCAATGAAAAAATCATTTATACTCTAGAAGGTCTCAATAAAATTCAAATAAAATGCTCGATTATGTTATATTATCATCCCATCGAGCCATGTTACCCCACATTTCATCATGGATGGGTGGTGATCATGAACCCTCACTTGACCGACTACGCAAATTCTGATTTACCTACCTTAGATATATCTGAACGTCAAGGAAAATCACCCATTTATACCATTAGTGTTAAACCAACCAAGATTATAATGATATTCTTCCCCTGATATGATCATATGATAACATGATGGGAATTATTGATCTCTCGTGCAGAGGAAAAGTTCTTGGGAATCATGTATAATTATATTGTAGTTATTTCTCACAAAAATAATAAATAATAACAGATAAATATTGAAAAAAATAAAAAACCAATCCAACTAAGACATCCAATATTAGACGATATAACTCCAAGGATGGTGCATTATCCAATTTCATCTATAAGGCCAACAATACATAATCATTGAATCTCCATGTGACAAGTGGATCACATCCTCTACAGAACACCAGAAACAACAATGTCCCTCTTACCATGTTTACCCAACACCTAAAAATGTTGAATTATCTTTTCCCAACAATATAATAAGGATATCTAAAAATTATAGAAATAAATTGTTAGTAGGTAGAATGAAATACTTGTATGACTTAATAATTTTGTTTTATAAGTAATTTAAATTTTGTGAAACCATTTTAGGTTAATTTAATGTGAACAATTTCCATGAAATCATTTCAAATTTGAAATTGATTCATGAAAATGTAAATAATTTCAATAGCTAGTGAAAATTAGTTTTTATAGAGGATTTAAATCAAATTAAGAATATATAAAACTATTTAACAAGAAAGGTACATATAAAATACTATATCAAAATAGGAGGATAAAATATTCTATATAGAAGAATTTATATATATGATTGTCAATAAAAAATGATTGAATTGTACATTTCATTCAATATTATAAAGTAAATATTTTTTAGTCACCGCATCATGGATATAATTTTGGGTGATTATTTTGTAAATTCTTATTATGATTATAGCATATAATCAATGAATTACAGTTCTAGGTTTCCATGCACCAACCATAGTTGATAACATGGGGTAATAGAAAAAATCTTCAATTAATGACACCCAACCATCACCATATCATATATTGTAATCTTATATCCATCACTAAGTCATTATAAGATTCTATAACCTCATCAATACTAACAATAATATCATGTTTATTTATTTAATCAAATACATTTTGGGATATCATTCATTTAAATCATTGAAAAAACATAATTTCATTCATTTCAAATAGACCCCATGTTTCATGTTTTAAAAAAACATTTAATTTAATAAACAACACCTAAAAATATTTTAATGAAAAACAAATTCCATTCATTTAAAATATATTGAAATCATGTAATTTCAATTATTCCAATTTTAAATAAGAAAAAATTTATTCCTTTTATTCTCATAAAAATATAGAATCAAAAATTTAATTTCATGTGATATAAATCATTTAGGAAATACCACATTAATTTAGAATTCATTTTCAATGGTGTTTCATCACACATTGTACATGTATTTTTAAATGTTTATATCAAAGACACAAATATAGAATTGAAAATAAACTAGAAATCCCATTATGAATAAAAATTAGAAAGTATTTAAAATGTCATGAATTACTATAGGAAATCACATACATTAATATGAAATTGATGTACTCTAGAAGAGGGGTCTGAAATTACATCCATAGATGGTCCACTAATAACAAAACAAGGAAATTCCACCTCTAACATAGTCTCATGCATCACAATATTGGTGTACCATAGAAACTCCCATAATGGATATCATAAAATGTGGGTATTAATATTTTTGATACTTTTAATAAAAACCCTAGGAGTAACATCAATAACACCCCTAAATATTAATACTGACATATGACATTCCATTTAGATATAATAATATATGTGGTTGGTCTAAAATAATTTATGATAATTGTTATAGCTTATTATAAGTAAAATTATATTATTCAAAAATATTATTCTTTTAAAATCTATAAAAAGGGACACAAGGTTGATCTGGTGGATGTGGAATAGAAAATAATATATTAAAAAAATTTATCACCAAAATGGTTCAACATATGGGTAACATGGTTTTTGAGTACTATAACTCATATGGGTCATGTAAGGTTATGTATACATAACCTTACATTGGATAACCACCCCAAACTACATTTATGTAGAACTAAGATACCTATATGTTGCCTTTATAAATAATGGTTTAGCACAATTCAACACAACTATAACCATATATAGTAGCCATTAATCATTTACACATGAATGTAAAACCACAGTTTATCCCTGAAAAATTATATGAAAAATAAGATACCATTACATATTTGGTGAGATGCCTTTTCAAGAGGATTTATGCAACACCCCAATGTCATAAATGGTTAAATGAATAAATGATATTACTCATGTCAGCGAGATGAACCATAATTTTTTGGGATCATTCTTGATTAGAATCACACAATTAAGCATACATGGGTTGCCGTATGGACCAGGATGGGTGACCATCTGGGAGCTTCATAGGGTGTTTGAGAGTGAGGAAAATTACACAAGGAATAACATGTATTACACTATAAAGATAGTCATTAGTGTGATGACTCATTCAGGAATGTGAGTGGCATGTTGGGAGGGAACCTTGTGTGTGTCAGGAAACATTAGGTACCTAGCATGACCGAACCTAACAAGAATGTTCAAGATAGGTGTTTATGCTATTAGTGATTCTGAGTTGTTACATTGGTATCAATGTAAGAGCATATCCATAATTGCAGTTCATTTCCTGGATTGAGATGTGGGGTTTATAATGAGGATGATGTGATCTAGGGGGTTAATATATAACTCCATAATGATAACGGCTTTAATTACTAAATTCTATCATACATGTCTACAAGGAACACATTTCTTTTCCGGAGTCTTACTAATTATAACTCCACAAATAATCATTCATGGCATAGAGTATTGACCATTATTATTTTCTTTTTGAGAATCCCCCCATGGTGTGTGTGAGTGAGGACAAAGAATATTGGAAAGAGCGTGAGTTGTCCTATTGTTGAAATGATCAATCTGATGACCTGTTTGGTTATGTGGGTAGGTCCCTTGGAGGAAACCATGTGTCTAGGGGAAATTTATTGTACCTAGTGTGGCCGAAAGTGATATCTATTATAAGGGTGGTGCTTATGCTACTATTGTGTCATAATTATATTATGTCATATACCGTTATGAAACCATTAAAAACAAATGGTTACCATTACATTGTTATAGGGTAACCATAATGTGTAGTTGGGATGATCCTTAAATAGTTAAAATAATATCCAATTTACGCTAATGAAAAATATTCCACATTCCCATGAACCTTAATAAATGTAATGAATACCCTTATAATACTAAGGAAAACACAGTCATACCATTACACCATCATCAAAAATCAAAATATACGCTTGCACAAAATTAAGAAAAAGACACATAAAATTTAAAAAATAGATAAACATTAATAACTTGTCAAAATTATCTTAGGTATGGATTTATGTTTCATACCGATACAAAGACAATACACATTATGTAATTGTAAAATATTTAATTAATTTCTCTAAATTTTCAATCAATGTACTCCGAAAACAACACTAAAAAGTTGATCTAATGAAAAACTAAAATCATGTGGGTTACAAGATATAAATTAAATGTTCTAAAAACATAAAGATAAAAAATATGAAAATATAATATACATAAAATAAGAAGTTAGGTTTTATATATTTTGGTTTGGATTACATTAATTTTTTCATTAACAAAACATTTTCATTAAAAGTATTCTGTGTTGAAAATGATTTTTTATCTCAACAAATTAGTGTAATATCTATTGATTTAGGGTTTTAATGATGTTTTAGATTATGTATTAAATAATAAATGTTAACATTAAATATATTGTATTTATAATGAGTTTAATGGAAGTAAATATTGTTTTATCCTTAAAATAATTTATCTAATATGGGTTTTCATTGCCGTTTGCATACATAATTTAAAATAAATTATGAAGAATATATTAATATTATATCAATAAATGGTTTCTATATAATAAAATTAATAAAATAATATTTTCTATTTGATCCATCTTAATTTTTACTCATAGTGAATATATAAAATATTAAAAAATATCTTCCATAGTTATGGTTAAAATGGGTTTACCAATGGGGATATAATAATATATTTGAGTATGATTTCTAAACACACCTGTAAACATTTTTTTGGTTGAATATAATTAAACAATATATTATTTTAATATTTATATAATTTATATTTGGATGTATATTCCCTTGATTGACTCATTTTATCATTGAAATATTTTAATAAATTATGAAGTTTTCACACCCCCTCACTTCAAAAAGGGAATGTCTTCTCCCCTATAATAAAAATAATTTATGTCTTATATATCAGCTAAATATTACACTAAAAACGTTCTATATTCATTATATTCATCATAGATCATCTATTACTATCCCAATACAAATCCTTCTACTGTAATGGATTATATCAAATGTGGTATCCCTATGAAGACATATCGATTTTATCGAATACATTTTTCATAGTTTTTCTTCTCAATAATATTATAATTTTTTTTGTAAATATAAACATGATCAATTTATTTACATAAATATTCTAAGAGTTTGATATTATTATAGTACAACCATTTACCAAATATTCTCCATCAAATAGAAGGCAATTGTATTGTCGGTTTGTATATGTGTACTATAGCCAACACGTATTGATATGATTCATTTTTTATAGTCATCATTCATTGGTTGTTATAATGATAGATTTAATTTTCATTTATGAATTTAATAATATTATTATTATATTTTAATTAAAATATATTTTCAAAATTCTAATCATCTAATCCATTGTTAATCGATGATGGTGCTCATGTGTACATGTTGACAAAAATATCACAAATCGATGTGTTTTTTTATTATCACAAAATTAGTCATATTTTTATAATATTTAATTTATGAAGAAAATAAAATAAATATTATAAAAAAATATTTATTTAATATTGAATTATTATTTTCCTTTATTTCAATCCATCCATCAAAATGATGAATCATCACTCATTTAAACATTGAAATAATAGTCTAAAAAAATATGTATTTAATTTTTCATCTCTAAATAATATCAACGGTTATAAGTATGAATATAATTAAACTATACTAGTTTTATCATAATTAATTCTATCAATATCTAGGAACCATGATAAAATATCTATTAATATTACTTTTGAACAAAAACAGAAATAATAAATATTGTAGCTAAGACTAGAAATGTTGACATTAACATGGAATTGTTAATAAATGGGTGTTGAAAAGATATAAGTGAAAAATATATGGTATTATAAGAATGAAAATATATATTTATATGATTTTAAATTTATAAATATTTGTTATATCTAGATAATGTTAATACTAATCATTTATGAAATATTGTAGAAAGATGGTGTTAATTTCCCTTTGTTGAGACATTTTGTAATTTTATGAAATGTTTTTTTCCAATTATACATACACATAAAAATAATTTGTTCTAGATAAAATAATATTTTAATGGATGAAATTATGATAAAAATAATAATTTTAAATTCATAAATGATTTTTAATTAAAAATTTAGTAAACCCATAAGGGTTATTTTTCTCAATTTTTGTTTCATTGAGAAATTTTTAATGATTTGAAATAATTTATTTTCATGAGTTATATATTTTGGTTCATTGAAATTAATTACCATGAATACTTTAAAATTAATTATATATTATGTTAGAATATATATTTTATTAGCTAAGTGGTTTTGATTCGATTGTTACCAATGTGGAATGGATTTATTTTCCCAAATTGTTTTATTTACAAAATTTTAATGATATACACTGTTACTATTTTATAATATTCCTATACAAATTCTTTTATAAAAAAATCGTGATTTTTTTTGTTTATAGTCTTTTATATGTCTTTCTATGTTAGTTCATTCATCAGGTAAATGATTAGGAATTTACTAGAGATGTATGGGTTATATATTGTAGTATATGTTTCATTGGGACTGTTTATGCTTACATTGCAATTATTAAATATTTTTAACTCTCTATCCCATGAATAAATCATTTTATTATCCTCTATTTATATATTATGGTTCCATTTTTACCTTTATTTTTTCAAATTACTAAATTTAGTGTCTCCAATATTTTTTATGGAAAACCAACATTATTCTTCTCTTCAACTAGGAACCATTCATTATATGTCAATATATCATTAAAATGTATTCTATAATGTTTTTAATAATCTGAAGATATAATTAAAATTATTTTAGGTAACTATTTCCTACTATCTTTTCCATGTTTAAATAGAAATTTATAGTTTTTCCTAACATGGTTTATTTATATTTTATGATGATTTTAATGGAATTTTGGTTTTACCATACAATGAACAAAAAACCATCCATCATATCATGAATAATAATTTATTTAACGACTCATTTGATAGATTGTATTTCAATTTTCAAAGATATGTTCTTCCTTAATATTCTAAAATTCTAAAATTTTGTATATTTGATATCATAATGAAATGTGTATCATCACCAAGTAGTGGATAAGTAATATTATAATCGTATTATAATCCATAACAACATCATTTCACATTTATGATGATATTATTATCACCCAAACCAATTTTACTTTCAATATTGTTTCTATAGATAGATGATGGTTATGATGATAAAATGTTTCTAAGACATATGTCTTTTCCATAATTTCCTATATGATAATATGAGGATTGTTTGATGATATTATAGAATACATATCATGTTTTTCATTTTATGATGCGTGGTAATGGACTGACATACCCCTCCAATTGATATAATAAAGAAATATATATCATTTAATAAAAGGATTGGAATGTGGGCTTAACACAGTTTTTTAAAGGACATTATCCAATGAAATATTCTTTTGGGTGAACCTTGACATAGGTACTGATGGAATGGGGAGTGATATAAATCCACTAATGTAGTCTTGATAGTTATCGAGGACTCTGGATCTTATTTTATTTACAAATGTTAATAAAATGGTATTATATATTTTTATCACGATATATTCTCATGGATCCTGATTAATTATGGTAGATTCCACAGACTTATTATTTTGTTTTATACCATTTGATTAATAAATCCATATGCAATATCTGTTTTATGTGAACTAAGAATCAGTGGGTTTTATCTTTCAATCTTATTCGCATATTATATTTCTATTATTATATTCATCTTCTACTTATAATTATAGTATGATATATATTTTGATTACACGTATTTGTATATTTAAGAATGAATATAGTTGTGAATAATATATATTCTTGTACCAGTTTTTTATAATCTATGTATCTAAGACACTAATTCATAAAATTAATTGTTTTTACAATATTAATATGTAATGAATATTACAATAATAATAGTTATTATGTTTATGATATTTTGGGGTCACTATATTTGGTATAGGAGTAATGGTTATTGATTTTCTAAAATATGGAAACGATATCATTATGGATAACCCATAGGATAATCTAATGAAGATAACACAATATTATGATATTAGAAGAAAAATGATATTTTGTTCACAGTAAAAATGTTTCACTATCATTATATAATAATTGGTCTTGGTTTTAACAAATCTATAATATGGGTAAAAATGCCCAAAAGTGTTTGTCATTTAATATCAACCATATTTCTGGTTAATTAGGAATATTCCCTTACTAAAAACCGTTTTAGAATCATCCATGGTATATTCTAGTGTTAATAAAATTTATCATTATAAAACATTTTATATGGTTTTAAAATAAATTTTTATTGAATCCCCATGGATAAAGCTAATTTTTCCTAGATTAAATATAATTATTAATGTTCTAAATATATAATGAAATTATTTTCGGAATTAAATGATTATTCATTTCTATTGATCAAGATTTTATTTTGGTCTTATGTAGTTAAAAAATAGGAGTTACTGTGTTAAAAATATATATTTTGTTCGATGCGATATTTTTTTTCACAATAAACAAAATGACATGGAATATGGAATATGAATTATTATGAATATGGAAAACTAGATAAATCATTATTTATTAAAAAATTTATAATGTGAATGTTTTTCAATGAACAAAATATGATAAAATTGATGATAAGGAATTTTTTGGAGGAAAAAATATTATGCATCCAACATGTCATTACAATGGGAGGAATCACATTGGAAAAGGAATCAAATGAATGTGATGTGATTTTTATAGGGAAAATAAGGAAATAGTTCAAGTAATTAATGGGGAAAATATAGATTTTAGTAAAAGGATTAATTTACATCTTTAGATTAATTTTATAGTTTGATATCTTATATGTGGGATACTTGGTCATTATCCAATCAAATAACCTACTCCAAGGGTTAAATCCAAGAACAATGAAGGACCCATACAATACCAATATTTTTGGAAGAATTATTGATTTTTATATATTTTAGAATTATGTTTCATATTTTATTAATTAATTATATTATAGTTATAAGAGTCCTAAAATATCTAATGATTTCCCACAATAGTTTTTATTTACATATTTTCATACCAATATGGATTGTATTAAATCAAATTGAAATTTTATTTAGTAGTAAGGTGATATTTTTATAATAAATATTTGTGAGGGATATATAACACATTATTTGTTCCTAAGACTGAGATAAATGTTTTTAATATTGTAAAATTAGTTGGTAAATATTCATTAAATAATTGGACTCTATTATTGACCTAGAAATTGATTTTTGATTTGATTAAAATGCTATTATTCCCTTATTAGTGTTTTTTATTTTATTTTATCTATTTGATATATTATATATTCTATATTTTTAATTATGGAATTAAAATTTTTTCATTTGTTTCATTTATATATTTTTTTATTCATGATGTATTTTGATTCATGTTATTAAATTATTTATTGTCAGTATATGATCACTGAATTCACATGTTTTGTATGAGAAATTAAATGATAAGTTATTGTCAATGGGAATTATTTTTAAATATGATCTTATAAAATAATATGTTATATTTTCTTTTCGGTTTTTATGTTTTTTGAATTTGGTAATACAAATTTTGGAGTACATTTTTTGTTGCTATTTACCTAATTTTTTATCATGAATATTTGTTATTTCTATGTACAATTTTATTTATTAATGTATTGTTTCATAATATCATAATTTTTTTTATTTTATGAATTTTCCATACCATTTTGATTTTAGTAAATATAATTGCAATATAATAATTAAATTTCCTATATTTTTTTATAATATGAGTACATAAAATTTATTTTTAATTATTTTGTAATTTAAAATATTTATTTGTCATTTCTCATTAGAATATGGATGAACACAGGGGGAATCAAATTGAATTACACAACCAAAAATAACAATAGGATCACATATTTAATGGAATAAAATAATTATTCCTTCTCATATTCTAGGGAAAAAATTCTAAACCCTAGTAAAATTTATCTTTTAAATAAAATAATAATTTCATTTTTATTCATATTTCTTATGATAAAATAATTTCTTAACCCCTCACAGATTTATGTTTTTGGGGACATTACTGTACTCATTTCCATTTTCTATGTCACTATATATTGATATTTTGAAATTATATTTCTCCTCCATATATATATTTTCACTTCCTATTAATATTTACCCTATATTGGAAGATGGTTATATATTGTTATGAGATCCTCCATGTTCCACACTTCCCCAATGAGAAAATTTTTTTTCATTCCATTGATCAATGATTATGATCAATAAATGGTATTTTAAAACATCAATATTTTTATTACCATGATAAAACAATATCAAGGAGGAATTTTTTTAGTCGGGGATGTAAAACCCAATGATTTTAAAATATATTTATAATTTTATAAATTTATTTTTTTAGCATTCATTACATGCCATAATATTTTTAAATGAATCATGATATAGTAACCCTTTATCAACTCAAAATTGAATTAGAATGTATTAATAATAACAAAATGGTTATTTAAAATTATTATTGGTTTAAAAAACTTAAAATTTATTAGTAAATTTATAAAAAAAATAGGATCTCAATTTTTATTAATGTAGTTCTATGTATTAGAAAAATATACTCTTAAAAAATTATTTTACTATCAATTATATAAACATAAGTAGTATTTAATAACCTTTATAATAACTATATTTTAAAAATAATTTTTTTTTCAAATCATCATTTCAATATTATCGTACTTGGATTTTTAGTAATTTTATTTAAAAAATCAGTGTATAGTGAATACAATATTTTTTTTAATAAAATCATTTAAATTAAAGTAAAAGTAAAATTATATTGTTAATTTGATCCTAAAAACATAAGTTTCCATAAATTATTAATATAATAATTAATTATAATGGAGTATTTGATATATCTGATTTGATTTTTTCATTTTTGGGCTTAAAAACACATTTTCTCAAAATTGGATCAATTCAGCCAATTAATTTTTATCATGAAAAAAATAGTCACAATTGATTCTTGGTTTTAATGAAATTTAAGGATTACATATAAAATATTTTATTTTATGATACATTTTACTAAATTTATGATAAGTAAAGTACTTGTAAATTGTTTATTATTCTTGTAAATACATTTATTTTTTAAAAAGATTTTTAATTAAACATTATGCAGGTATAAAAAATTATATTAATCAATTTATATAAATTCATTCTAGTAAACATGGTCCCATTATGGAATTTTCATAATTGGTATAATGTAATTTTGTAAACATAATTCTTTTTCATAGTGATTAGTTAGAACAACAAAACATTGATACAATGATTATTGTTAAAACAGGGTTACGAAAGGGTTAACCAATAGATAATAATCTCATTGCAGCCCTTAAAAAATTTATTTTTATTATATTTCATTCATTTAATAACATAATGTTGAATCTATAGATATTTTTGGATACATTACATATAATGTGACCTCATATCATTGAAATAATTTATGAAATTCCATATTTGTTTCTATCATTACTTATATAAGGTATATAATTATCCTCCATTAATAAGTACATTTTATGGAAATTTATCATTAAATACGAAGTCCAAAAACCTTCATATATTTATTTCTATCATCCTAGTTATTCTTGTATTCCCCTTGTAATAATAATTATCAGAAAAATGATTATACTATTAAAGGTATATCAATGAAAAGAAATAGATCCTATCCAAGAAATTTTAATTTTTTTTAATTAATTGTATTAAAATTTTAAATTAATAGTATCATGGTAAATAAATTATCATATATATATTTATATGTTATTTAAATGATTTGTTAACAAATTTCCACATAATATCAAACAAATGGGAGACGGATTTGTCACTCAAGAGTACGGGTGGACTACCCCTTCCACAAAACAATACTATCCATTTTAAATCACCATATTTCATGGGTGATGATAATTATAAATTTAGTTTTTATTTATGATAATTATAAAATATTTATTATTCTGTTATTATATAATTTTTTCTACCATTTATCCATCCAATCCATTGGTAAATGATTACACATCCAATGTTTACATGCTGACTATGACATTCAAAAAGTGATGTTGTTTTTATCATATCTCTTTTAAATGGATGTTATTAAATATATATTTAATGAAACTAGATAATATTTATGATACAATAATTATTATATATTTTTGTATTTTCATTTACAATTATTTCAATACCCACGTAGAAATGTGTAAATAAACATTGTGTATATACATGTATAACCATCTCCACGATGTTATAGAATTCATTTTCCTCACCAAATAATAAGTATAATTATAAATATGTATATAAACTATATACATTACATTTGAATCATAATCAACATTCCAAATATTTATTATTTTTTATACATGTGTAATAACCATAACTGATGAACCAAAATATATATGAATGATACAAAAATTAATACGTGAATAATAAATTAATTGATAATTTATATTTACTAACATTTAAATTACATATTTATATCATATATTCCATTAAAAATATGAATATGGTTATTGAATATAATTATAAAAATTATAAATTTATTATATATAAATAATTTATCATAAAAAAGATGTCTTATATATAGTAAGGGTTTGATCCTTGTTTATCTTAATGGAGATGTGTTATAATGATATTAGAAAATGTTTTTCTAATAAACTATGTATATTTCAAATTATGGTAATTTTTCAATACTGTGTTCTTTAATCCAATTTATTTGTATAACCATACAATTTTTTAGAACATCCAATGAATTTGTATTTATATATTTATATTGATATTAGTGGTCTTCCTCTTAATAATAATTTTTAAGGAATGCATGATGTTTTTAACATATATATATTAATTATGTGGACAAAAAATACTTTGAAAATATATACTATAGATCCTTCTATATTCATTTCAAATATTTTTATATTTCAAACTATTTAATGTGAGCTGTTTGGAATATAATTTTACCAAAGTTATATGGGCTTATCATCTCAATGATGCTTCTTTGGGACATATGTTATATTATATAACTATATTATTTTTGAGGTGAATTTAACTTTTTTAATATATTTTTTTCATAAGTATCATTATTTTAATATCTTATTAATATTAAATAGATGTTTTTTATTTAATGAGTTTCATGATTTAAAAGGTACCAATGTAGTAAGAGTGTTTTTTTATAATGTCATTTTAATTGGGATATATTTTTCTAAATTTATGATGATTAAATTAAATTATATATATATATATATATAATGTATTTTTTCTATTCTTATAATATATAATTTTTATTATTTTTTATCCTTTCATTTTCCACAATTTATGTACTCAAGAGACTAATAAAATTTCATCTAAAAAAAATTAGTGGGTTTGATTTTATCTTTACATGGGAATCATTTCATCTATTTCCTTAATTTAATTAAAATAATTTGAGGATTTTTTTTTCAATTAACTCAAGATAATTTAATTTATTTATGAAAACTATTTAATTATTTGTCATTTATAATGATTAAATTTAATCCCATTAATTTTTTCCCCAAAAAATATTCGTTAGAGTTTATAAAAAATGGTAAAGTAATTATTGATATAACATACACTAGATGAAGAATTTTCCCCAACATTATTACTATTATTTTCAATGATTATTTAAATATAGATTACATTATTTACAGTCTAAAAAAATCTCTAATATTTTTTATTTTTGAAATTTAGATAAGCTAACTCAAAATGTAAAGTGTATTATTATCATGAAACAATGTTTTTTTGTTTTAAATAAATTACCATATATAACAACAACCTTTTACGTTTCTTATGATTAATAAGGGATATTGTATAATGTTACTATCATTATACTTTATCGGAAACGTATATGGCTATGATGCTGATTTTTATATGAATCTAATATCCTTTTTATAGTTAATTATATGATTATATACTGACTATTTTATCATCTTTTGGCATACATAATTATAGGTTTGTTTATGTGATGTGTGGCCACAAAATTATATATCCCTATAAAAATTTTGGTGAAGAAAGGTATCTTTTGAGATTATTTATACTATAATGGGGATTTATAAAAGTTCGTTAATGGACATTATCTAATAATATAGTCATTGGAATAATCCTTGAAATAATTTTTTTTAATGGATTGAACCAAATCCCCCCTCATATTCATTGTAATGAGGCTTGAATAAAGAATGATTTTATATTTTTATTTTCAAGAAACAAACATATGTCTTATTCTAATGATATTTTCTCATTTATGTGATTGATTATTGATGATTACATACTCATATGTATTATATATTATATTTTTTTAGTTATATAGTTTTCTATAATGTTTAATGATTATGATAATTCAATTCATTGGTATGATTCAATAATGTTATGATAAATTTCACAATCCCCATATTCTTATCCTATGATCTCAAATATTCATTTATTGATATCTATTATTTTTAAAATTACTAATATTTTGAGATCAACCCTTTTAGGATTACCCTTCCACATGTCATGGATAATGATTTTAAGTGTGTTATGTCTAAGAAGGGTTCAATTAGGTATAAAAATAAAGGGAAATGTTTTAAATAGTTTTTTAATTAATGTTTATTTAGAAATATTACCAATGATACAATTCTCTTACTAATATGGTGTGGATATTTTTGATATGTAATAAATATTACCAAAGAATGATTTTTTTTTCATAATTGTATGGTTTATGGTCGTATAATTATGTCATTATTATATTCAATGAAAAATCCAGATGGTTTTCACTGATGTTATATAATAGAGATCTGAAAAAATTAACTAAAACAATCTCAACTACCAACTGAGGTGAAAAAAGAAATACATAAATAAATCTGAAATCATTTTTCATGTATATTTAATACATATCGTAAGAATATATCCCAAGAAATTTTTATGTTTTGAGTCGATTGAGTGCATTAATATAATAATCTTATTTCATTAATGATCTTCAATATCCCCCAAAATGTACATCTCATATTGAAAACATATTTGAAATATGTTACATATAAATTTTACGTGTAACCAAAAAATGATGGTACATTTGAATGGTTTAGACTAGAAGCATTGTAAAGGTAAACATATCGTCATAATATGTGTAAAGACCGGGAATTTCAATTTAATTTTTTTAAATTAATGGAAATTTTTTGAGTCCATGATATTTGATGGCACATGATTCTGAGGCCCGGTGTGCCTGAATCAATTTCGGATGTTTTGTTCGGGTATGTTTAGTAAACCTACGAGTGGGTTTTTTCATAACTTTTAATCTAGTGCTCGGAATTGAAAAAAGAGGGCACCGTTGAACTCACAGCGCCGCCGTTTTCTTTTGAATACTTTTAACTCGGCGGCAGTTGGTCGAGAGTGAAAGTTAGTTTTTGGGTTTTCGTGGAAATAATAAAATAAAATAAACACAAATCTTATTTTATTTTATATATTATATCCACCCATGTGGAAGTTGATGGTGGGAACCACCACACATTAACCTCCCATGAGAGGTTATGGTGGTGGGTCCCACCCGAACCTAACCTCCCACGACAGGTTATGGTGTGTGTACCACCTGAGACTAAACCCCCCATTAAATTTAGGGAAACCTCTCAACTCTGACATAAATGAGGGAGAGTCTCTTCACATCCCTTATCATAATGGTACCATCAACACCCTCTTTTAATGGTGTCAACTCTCCCCCTTTAATTAATTGATCCATCTTATTTAATTAAATGTTACAATTTGAATTTTAATCCCTTTAAAATAAATAATAGAGAATCTATTATTTGGAGGGGCGATCTATTCATTGGATAGAAAAGGAGGATTAGAGATCTTGGGAGAAAACTCTCCAATGAAGAACACTTCCACCATGAAGAATACTCCATTGGCGAAGAATGTTGACCGTGACTTCGACCTTTGTCCTCGAAACCTTCTACGACGTAAGACTTGTTCGTGTACAACGAATCGACGTTCACCTTCTTATGCCAACGTCGACGAACAATGACCAATGTATGGATTTTATTTAACTATGATATTATTTCGTTGATTCTTTCCTTCTAAAACAAATAACACTGACAAAATTTTTATCAAGATGTACTGAGGATGTTTTTCCTTGTGGGTTGGGAATATATTGTTAACCAGGGATTATGGGAATTGATGTCTTTTTAAATATCTTCAAAGCCCGTTTTTTTTTTATATTCTTTATGAACCGATTTCTACCACCCTAAACGCGGAGGTTGTGGGCCAAACTAACATGGCACAACCCCCCCTCCACCATTATACTTTGTGATGTTCTTCGGTATGACGACGAGGTGACGAGATGATGAAGGAAACTAAGGAACCGGTGCCTCCACCCGCATCCTCCGCCGGCCATACCACCCACCACCGAACCGGCTCGAGCCGTGTCACGCCCCTGCCTCTCTGCACTCCGGTCGCACCGTGCCTCGGCCGTTCTGGCCCCGGCCATGCCCCTCTAGTAGTGTCGTGCATCGGCCGAACCGGCCCCGGCCGCCCAAGCCTCCCAGTCGACCCGGCCCCTGTCCCACCACACCGGTCACGCCATTCCCGGGTTGTTCCGCCCCTCGTTCATGTCACGCACCTCCAGAACATGCCCCGGCCATGCCACCCCGGACTTGCGGTGCCCCGGCCGCGCTGCACCCCGTCCATGCCGTACCCCAGCTATGCCATGCCCGACCGAACCATCCCTGGCTGCCTCGAACTCCTGTCCGAACTGGCACCAGCCACGCCACACCAATCGCGTTGTGCCACAGCCATGCCATGCCTCGGTCGCGCCACACCATGGTTGCGCTTCGCCCCGGCCGAACCGTCCGTGGCCGTACCCCATACCTCTTGGTCGTGTTGTCCCGAGTGACCCCCTCGCAGTTCCCATTAGACTGAACTACCCTTACACCGACCCACGACAGGTCTGTGCACTCGCGTCTGGTCGGCATCCTTAAGGGTCTCTAAGCCCCTCGTGGCCGGTCCGTATCCTTATGACTCTCTGCATCCCCTCGCGGCCTTCTGGGTGGGGCCCAACGGGCTGGTCCGAACACAATGGACCAGGCCAGACCGAACGGGTATGGCGGGGCTCTCTCGAACTGGGTCGTCCAAGGCGAGGTCGGGAGGGTTCGGTCCGACCGGGTGAGACCATACCCGGGCCCACTACGACCCTTTACCTTCTTTTGGCCATATCGTTGGCACTAGATGTCTGTTTAACGATCCGTCAGTGGCGCTAGTAATCTTGGAGCTCTACGGTCCATTTTATAATACCCCACTAGAGTTTGGGGTATAGTTGAGATACGTTCAGGTTGGATCATGCACAAATACAACTAGGCCCCAGGGAATAAATGGCTAATAACTCATAGACGAGGCGTTCGATTGACATGATTTCAGTTTCATTGAGACCCCTATGATGTGGAAGATCATTGGGAGACTTCTTCATGAGAGTTCATGGATGTTGGAGCGTTGACTAGTAGCTTGTGGAGTGGATCTTCCAGAGAGGAGCGAGCATTTGTGCGGGAACCTAAAAGCTGGCTGAGACTTGATGAATACTGCCTGATTGACTTGGAGTAACTCAACTAGCCTAGTGGGGAGCGCCTAGTTGTGGCGGAAGACTGACAGCAGAGGAGCACCTAGTTGTGTTGGCAGACCCGCGGTACTCAATAGGAGGAGTAACTCTGGAGGCTATGAGATGGAGTCTCTAGTTGTGGTGGTAGAGCCAAGGTGGAGAGCATCTCTCTGTGACACAACAGTCCCATAGTACTCGGTAGGAGAAGTATCTCAGCAGTCCAAGGATAGGGGGAACTACATATATTTGTTGTGGTAGGCCCACTATGCTTGATATAGGAGGACTTCTATAGTAGTCGAGGTTTCAGAATGTTTTACCCCTATAATAAATCATGGTTTGAGCTAAGTCAGTAAATTTTGTGTTTTCCTCATGATTGAAATGTATTACTAGAAAATTAAGGTTTATGTATGGGCATGTACCTTAGTTGGGTTATCTATTGATTTCATACTTTTTGGTTTATCCGTGATCGATATTGTGAGACCTTGAGGGTTTCAGGGTCCCTAATGAGTATCCATATTCTAACCCTTGCAAAGGAAATTCCCTCATCATGTTGTGATGGATTTAGATGAAGGAAAACACTGATTGAGGCTGAGAGTACCAGGACTGGAGGGTACCCAAAGGTGGACCTTACGACGAGTCGGTACATGGAGGAGACTAACATACGTGGAGTTCTGATGAGTCTATCTGTACCTACCCTTCTGGTAGGATCCCAGAGGATGAACTAGAAGTGGTTTTTCCTTTATTCAGTTGTACTTATACTTCCATTTCATTTTACATTACTTTTGGGTTTATATTTCCGTCCCCATTTTCATTTCAGCACTCTTTTGTTATACAAATTACCTAGTGTTTTTATCCAGTTGTGTGTTTTTTTTTGTGCGTTTATAGGTTTTGAAGGCAATTCCTTCTCATTTTTAAGGAATTACCTTTGGTTCTAGTTGCAAGCCCTTGGCCTATGGAAGGTGGGCTTGGGGTAGTCACTGCACGGGCCCCGGGGGATGGGTTGTGACAAATTGGAATCAGAGGCAGGTTCTACTGTAAAACATATGACTCTAATCTTTCTATTCATTGGAGCAGTAGTGTTAAGTCTAGTGAGTGTGGTTTTCAGTTTAGGGAGTCCAGTGTTGGAGTGGTAGATGAAGAATCCATACACCAAGACTCTGACGTCTGATTTCCAACTCAATGCACGAACATAATGATTGCATGTGTGTTTTAAAAAAAATTCTTTAACTCAGCTTAACCAGGTCAGCTCACTAGGTATTCCTTTTTAACCGTAACACACTTGTTTCTTTTTTAGGATGCCTCCACAAAAACAGCCGTCTAGAGTTCCAAGATTCATACACACTAATAGCCCACCCACCGACGAGGCCTCGGTGTAGGGCCTTTTTCCAACGGAGGATCCTACGGTACCACTCCCTATTGGTCCACTGACTCCCCATCCCAAACAAAAAATGGTGCATGCCACATGAGCGTGTTGCATGAGTTCTAGCTCTAGAGGCCACCCAGGATCCGGGGAGAGACGGACCCACAGGAGGCTGAGGATATGATAGAGGTTGTGGTGAGAGTCTTCCAACTGGTAGGGACCCCAGTACACCTCATGGTGATTCTTACTGCCAGTCATCTACATGAATCAGCGTGTAGATGGTGGAGCCTGCTGCTCCAGGTCCATGAAAAGATGATGTTTCTCTTGGCAGACTTCGAGAGCCTGTTTCAGCAGATTTTGTCTCAGCGACTCTTCGTGCAGTGCGCATACGTGAGATACTTCATCTACAACAAGACAACATTATTGAAGCCCAGTATTCTGTGAGGTTCACAAACCACTCATGATACTCCACTGATATGGTGTGGTACCCATTCTTCAGGGCATGGACCTTCATTCATGAGCACGAACGGGAGATCAGAGCATCAGTGTTCTCACATAGCATCCCGATGCAGGCAGAAGTGCTTCAGAGAGCCCTCCTAGTGGAGAGTTTCCTTGGTAAGCAATTTCTAACAGTGAGATCCACCACTAGTCGACACATAGTGGTGTTTTCTGCAGTAGGCTGTAGAAAGATGTCGAAAAGGACCAATAAGATCAGACCTATAGGTGCATGACCACAAGAATCATGATCAGTTGTGCGAGGAACCTGAAGCGAAGATAGAAATGCCAGGAGCAGGAAGTGTTACTCATGCGGCGGACACGGTCTCATGGTTCATGACTGTGCGACCCACTATTCGGATGATCAGTAGATTGACTAAGAACCACCTAAGCAGAGACAAAGATTTGATCGAGGCAGCCTGCAGTGCTTAGGCGAACGTGGCAGAGGAGCTGGCCAAACAGATGTCGGTGGGCGATGATTCGAGGTGTCATGGACACTACCACCAGGAGGTCCACCTCAACTATAGGGGGCCGGTGGGCAAGACAGATCTTAGCTCCAGGAAGCTTAGGGATATGATCATGGTGCTCTAGAGATGATTTGAGTTATGATCTGTGTCTACTCCACCTTAGCTGCAATACTTATAGACCCACGTTCCTGTTAATCATTCATTGCAACTACCATCATTCAGAGCATAGAGATTCTGAGGGAGTCATTGGATCGATCCTTACAGATAGAGAGCCCTACGAGAGAAGATTAAACGATTACACATTGGTGCCAGTAGTGAGAGCAAACTCTAGGAGGTGAGATCTTCGGCTGGGATCTCCTAGTAGCGGCATCGAGGCCTTACGACATCATCTTGGGAATGGACTAGTTATCTACATTACATTCTCAGATTGATAACATTAGGTGAAAAGTGTGGTGTCTACGCATGGATGGGACTAGGTTTACGTTCACCAACAAGAAGGGGGCCTTTTCAGCACTTGATTGACTTACTCGGAGGAGATTGCAGTAGATCACTCATTAGTTGGCTTTCTTTACCCTTGGAGCAGTTTATGTGGAGTGTCTGAGCTATCCTGCAGTGGTATACAAGTACACAGATGTTTTCCCTGATTATTTCCCTGGTCTACATCCTCGTAGAGAGGTTGAATTTTACATTGACTTGTACCCTGGGATGACCCCAATATCTACATCAGCATATCATATGGATCCCGCAGAGCATCGTGAGATGTGGGTACAACTAGAGGACTTGCAGGGCAAGGGATTCATCTGGCCCAGTGTTTCTCTTTGGCCAACCCCGATTCAGTTCGCCAAGAAGTAGGATGGGAGCTTGAGGCATTGTGTTGACTGTTGGCGCCTATACCAGGTGACAGTGAGGAACAAGCACTCACATCAAACAATTGATGACCTTTTTGACCAGTTGAAGGGAGGATGATGGTTCTCGAATATAGACCTCAAATCAGGCTATCATCGGCTCAGAGTACGAGACAGGGATGTGTAGAATATGGCTTTTATGTGTCAGTATGGCCACTACAAGTTCATGGTTATTCCATTTGGCGTAACCAATGCTCTATAATTGTTCATGGGACTCATGAATAGGAAATTTCATCCATACATCGATCGCTTTGTCGTAGTATTCATCGACGTCATTCTGATCTACTCGACTACTGAGGAGGATCATGCCTCTCATTTGAGGATAGTACTGGACACACTCTGAGAGAAACATATTTATAATAGGCTCTCGAAGTTCTAGTTTTGGATTTGAGAGGTTCACATCATGGGACACGTCATCTCGGAGGCTGGAGTTGTAGTGGATCCAGCGAAGATCAAGGCGGTACTTTCTTTGGACCCACCTAGGAGTGTGACAGAGGTTTGGTGTTTCCTAGTATTGGCATGAAACTATATGAGGATCATACTAGAATTTTCCATAGTTTCCGCACCACTATCATCCTTGATGAAGAAGGGGAAAAACTTCGTGTGGTCGGAGAGATGTCATTATAGCTTTCCGGAGCTGAGGAAGAGGCTGACTAGTGCCCCCAACTTGAGGATTCTAGAGGAAGTCATAGGTTACATTGTCTACTGCGAAATATCAAGGACCAGACTTAGAGGTTTCTGGATGGAGGAAAGAGTAGTGATTGCTTATGTGTCACGACCCATCCTCAGGGCCTGTGTCGTGACTACCCCAAGCCTTCCTTCCATAGGCCAGGGGCTGACGAAAAGTAGCAAGGCGTAATTCCCGGTAAAAAGGGTAGGCATTGCCTTTGTAAAGTAAACAAACACCGTAGAGCAAGCAAGTGGAAGTAAACACTAAGTAAAAATTAGGTACAATAGTATGTGCGGAAAAGTAAGTGGGCCAGAATACAAACCCAAACTGAAAGTAAAGTACAACTGAAAAAGGGGAGTACAGCAACTGAAAAGTAAAGCCACAGCCTCGAGCCATCCACTGGATGTCCCACCTGATGGGTGGGTACAGATAGCCTCTACAGCTCCTCGGGTCCAGCCGTCCGCTCCGTGTATGTCCCGCCCAGTGGTCCACCTCCAGGTACTGTCCTACTCCGCTATCCTCAACCACGATCAGTGTTGTCCGTCGTCTGCAACCAACACGACGTAGTGCGCGTATAGCTCATCCATTGGTGAGTATAAGCTACTCAGTAAGGACCCCGAGACCCCTAAAGGTCTCCCAGAATCCACAAAGGATAATCTACAAAGGAAAGATACAATCATGAAGTAACAACCCACATTACATAGGTATATTCCCATACATATACCTAAGTTATCAATTCCAGTTCGGCTCTAACATCCGAGCCCACATTCGATCACATCCATATAGGATAGAACAACTCAATCCACATATGAAAGAAAAACAAGATTAAGCTCACACATGTATACTTCTTCATATGACGATAGAGATGATCAGATGTAGCCTCTGATTCATATAAGTCGTCGGACACGCACATGATCGATAGGTACTAACCCCCACAATGACCCACATAGGATCTGACCCACACAGGATCAATAGGTAACTAACCCCCTCAATGACCCACAATGGATCTGACCCACACAGGATCAATAGGTAACTATCCCCCGCAATGACCCTCATAGGATCGGACCCACATAGGATCTATAGGCGCTGGCCCACACAGGACTGCTGAGTGCTTACCCACACAGGATCTAACCTACACAGGATCAGTATCACTGATCCATGTAGGATCACTGAGTGTGGTAGTCGTCGTCATTGAATCCATGGAGGATTCCAGTACAGTCTTCATCGATGTCGCAGTGGCAGCCAGATCTAGGGTTCCCGCATACAGCAATCTCGTTCGTGAGGGTACACTCCATGAGAAGAGGGGCCGATACATAAACTGAAACATAGTCCAGATTTTATGTACCCAAATGTTCCATATCGTCAACAGGAACTCAACGTCACAGACAGCGCGTCAATCGGACGCCCGGTCTGAGAGTTATTGGCTTTTTCATCCCAGGGGCCCGGTTGGTTTTTACGTCAAAACCAACCCGACCGTACTCCAACTGCATCCAAACCTTGATCAGAGTAAGACAAAAGATCCGTCTCACTAAGAGGAATCCAACAAAGTCAACGACATGTCAATCGGACGTCCGGAGCTCATGTTATAAGTGTTTCCGCTCTGAGGGTCCGGTTGGTTTCATGTACGAACCAACCCGGTTGAACCCCATGTACTCTGAAACCTTGAGTGTAATATATCGAAACATCCATCTCGACCCAAGGATCGCATCACCGCTAATAGTGCGTCGATCGGATATCCGCAACACATGTTATGGGAAAAAGACCGAAAGGGGTCCGGAAGTGGAGGTTTCGGGCCCAGACCGACCCGCCCCGAACCGGGTCGACCCGACTCGGGTATGGGTCTGGACCGCCCCGGCCTGGGCGCGGCCAGGTGTCTCGGCCGTTTCGGTAGAGCGGATGAGCAAAGGGGGGCATCACCCAATTGAATGAAATTGCGGCCCCGCGTGGGTGCAGCTGTTTGCAAACGGACGAGGCCGAGCGCCGCGCCCCGCCTCCCTCGGTCCCACGCGGTCGCGGGACCAGGGGCCTACCGCCGCAGCCGTTCTGGGTGGCGCGCCGGGCGCCTCCGCCCTTAGCCACCAGTGGTGTTTTCCGCGGACCCCCAGATGCACTCCGGTGGTCTTTTTTGCCTACCGTCTTCGCCAGCGGTCCTCTCGGGATCGGCTCTTCGCTACGAAGACCTCAAAATGCCCTTGTAGCCTGCTTCGTCGTTGCCCACTAATCTGGAAACCAAGAATGAAGAAATGAAGGGTTCGGACTTGTTCGTTGGTCCGCACCCACCGCGTTATCAGTTTAAACGGGTTCCAACAAATTTTATACACATGACGAGGATATAAATCACATATATTTAATTGAACTGAAACCCCTACCTCAAGCGGATGATGATTCAAAGATTGTCGCGGGAGAAGGAACGTCACGGAAGAAGCGTCGCCAAAGACACGTCGTGGAAGGATGATCATTGCGTCACAAAGAAAGGATTCTTTGGGGTCGCGTCGTCGATCTCCAAGGATCTGGCGTTCTTGTCGTTCTTTGTCGGAGGTCGGCGTTCTTCGCATTCTTTGCATTCTTCATCAAGGAAGGAGTGCTTCACAGATTGAGTGATTTCTCCCAATTCCTCTTGCACAACCAACCTCTAATAAAATAATAATTGTCTTGTTTTATTAACACAAGCCAACATTTGAAATTCAAAATGAAACATTCAATTAATTGAATTAATTGAGGTGTTTAAACTGCCCAATTAATGAGGCGTTTATTATCCAGAATAAATGCAAGGGTTGAGTTCATTAAAAAGGGGTGTGGGTGCATTACATTATTACAGGAGGGTGTTTAGGAAGAAAAGAAAAGATGGGGCTCGTGTGGGCCCCACCACACAAATATCCTACCTAGTGGTGTAGGATATTGTTGGTCCCACTTTAACCTCTTAACTTAGTTTAAACAATATAAAATAAAATAAACTCGTTGCACAACTTTTTTTTCATTTCTTTACCTAACCCCAAATTTTAAAAACCAGACCGGAGCAAACACAACTCCTGAAAAAGTGTTTCTGAGCAATTACCAGCGTTGTGATTCCATCAGTGCCCTCAGAATTCGATTCCGAGCACCGGTTCAAAAGTTAGAAAAACCAGCTCGTTCGTTCACTGAATGTACCCGAGCTAAAATTCGAAAAATGATTCCATGCACACCAGGCCTCGGAATCAAGTGCCGTCAGAAATCGCGCTCTTGTAAAATCACAAAAAAAATTAAGAAAAAATGTCCCTTGAATTTTACGAGTCATTACATTACTCCAACCTCAGGTCTTTACATCCCCGTAAAGATGCATCAAAAACTCGGGAAAGAAATGAGGGTACTGAGCATGCATCTGAGCCTCCCACTCCCAAGTGTTCTCCTGGATGTTCCTGTGCTGCCATCTGATGCGCACTAGAGGAATCGACCGTCCACGTAGGACATGCTCCTGTCGATCCTCGATCTCCACTGGGACCTCCACAAAAGTTTCCCCAACACTAACATCCAGCTCCCCATAGTCAATGATATGTGTCAGGTCGTGCACGAATCTCATCAGCTGAGGTACGTGGAAGACGTCGTGCACCCTGTGCAACTGAGGTGGTAGAGCCAGGCAATAAGCCACCGCCAAATATCCATAAACCACGTCGAGATGAGACCCTCAAGAAGACGCGGTCACCATCCTTGAACTCTAGTGGCCTCCACCTCCTGTAATCATAAGACTTCTGCCAGCTCTGAGCTGTCCTCATCCACTCCTGGATGACTTGGACCTTCTCTGTCGTGGCCTGGACCATCTCCAGTCCCACAAGTGATGACTCCCTCGGGTCTGTTCAGCACAGAGTAGATCTGAATGGTCGGCCGTAAAACGCCTCGTATAGTACCATCCCGATGGTGGAGTGGTAGTAGTTGTTGTACACGATCTCCACTAAGGGTAAGTGGTCCTCCCAGCTACGACCAAAGTCGATGATACATGCACGATGCATGTACTCGAGATTCTGAATGGTCATCTCCGTGTGACCATCTGTCTGATGGTGAAAGACGGTGCTTAGAAGTAGTTGCGTCCCAAATGCCTCCTGCAACCCCTTCCAATGCCAGGAAGTAAAGCGAGCATCTCGATCGTAGATGATAGATGATGGCACACCATGAAGCCGTACAATCTCCCGAAGGTAGAGATGTCCCAAGCTCTCTACCGAGCACTGCTCTCTGATGTGTAAGAAGTGGGCTGCCTTAGTGAGTTGGTTGACAATCACCCAAATGGAGTCGTGACCTCTGGAAGTGTGTGTAAGTCTAGTCACGAAGTCTATAGATATCCCATCCCACTTCCACTCCGGGACCTTTAAGGGTTGTACCAAGCCTGCTGGTACCTGGTGCACTGGTTTCACCTGCTGGCAGGTGAGGCATCGAGAAACGAACTCTTCCATAGCCTTCTTCATGCCTGACCACTAGTGCTGTCATCTGAGATCTTGATACATCTTCGCCACTCCAGGATATACCGCCAAAGGGGAAGTGTGAAACTCTCTCAGCAACTCTTCTAATAAAGAAACATGTACCAAGGTAGTCCTCTGAAAGGGACGTCGTGCTCTCCTCCAAAAGAGAAACCATCAGGTGCCCGTCCTGAGGATATTTGTGCACGCCGCGTCTCACAGTCGACGTCCCCACGATGTGCCTCTCTGACCCGCTGCAGTAGTGGAGGAGTGACTGTGAGTGATTGGAGAAAGGCTGCTCCATCACTATACATGAAGGATACCTACAAAGCGGCTACCTGATCTGACGCCTCCCCATTTAGGTGAATGCCCGACCTCCTTTTGAGTCCATCAGCTACTACGTTCCACATTCCAGGAGTATAGACTATCTCAGATTCATAGTCCTGGAGAAACTCGAGCTGTTTCCACTGTCTCAGGTTCAGTTCCTTCTGTGAGAACATGTACCTGAGACTCTGATGGTCAAAATAGATTGTAAAGCGCTCGCCCATCAGATAGTGTCACCACATCGTCAGAGCGAAGACCACTGCTGCTAACTCCAGGTCATGGGTAGTGTAGTTCTCTTAATGTTGCCTCATCTGACGTGACCCATAGGCGATCATGGCCCGCTACTGCATCAGGACACATCCGAGTCCGGTCCCTGATGCATCTTAGTAGACTACGTACCATACTCCCTCCTCCAGCAACCTCAAGATAGGGGTGCTAGTCAAACTTTGTCTCAGCTCCTGGATTCTCTGTTGTCATCTATCTGACCACACGAAGGGTTTCCCCTTCTTCCTTAACGTTCTGCAGAACTGCATAGATTTATCCATTGCTGAAAAGAGAAATCGGGTCTCATCCCCTGGATGAACCACGTTCCTTGCTTAATACAGTCAATCCCTTCATGATCAATTAATGCATGCCATGGATGATGTCATATGGCCTCGACGCTACTACCAAGAGATCCAATCATTACTCTCGCCTCCAAGGGCTGATTCACGCTGTCGGCATTAGTGTGTGGCACTGGGTCTCCACCAGTAAGAATCTTGCAAGTGAGGGTCAAGTCAACAGTTTTTAACTGGCACCTCTTAGTATTAGCATACAAATGACAAGAAAGAAAATGTCACTATTGCAAGAGTCTTTTATTACATCAACTCAAAGTACAAGGACACAAGGAAATACAAACAACGAATCTAGAGGCATTATAGGAAAATGCCTCTATGCCTGGAGTTAGTCCCACACATGTCCACCCACATCCGGACCTCCTTGATCGTGAGCTTCAGATTCCTGAAGATGTGCTCTCCCCTGAGGTCGGGGTGGACCTCCAAGTGGTGGTGGTGGTAGAGTCTCAGAACTTCATCTACCACCTGCCGCTAAACCAGCTCCTCGGCCTCGTCCACCTGCTCCCTGCGGACCGCCACGGTCGAACCTCTGCCTCTGCCTGGGTGGTTCCTCGTCCATCAGCTGCTCCTCTTCATGGCGGGCCGGGCAGTCACGAGCCATGTGGCCATGCCCGCCAAATGCATAGCATTGTCTTCCACTCGTAAGACTGGTTCTGCTGTGTGTGCCCCGCACCTCTGATCCAGTATCCTGAATTCGTCCGCCTGATGGCCTGGTCCACTTGGACCTCTGTGACATCTGTCTACTACCGGCTGCAGAAAACTCCGCCACGTGCCACCCTGCGTTAGGTCTCGCCGTTGGTGTAGACTCAGCAAGAGAGCTCTCGATGAGAAGGGCTTTCTCTAGTACCCCTTCCTGTTTCGGAATGCTGAGGGAGATCAGCGATGACTTGATCTCATGCCTCAGTCGCTGCTCGAATGTCTGGGCCCAGAAGAATGGGTCTCATACCATGTCAGTCGAATAGTGTGAGAGGTCGGTAAATCTCGCCGAGTATAGGGCGACCATCAAGCTTCCCTACCGCAGCTGTAGAAGCTCCTGAATGCGCACCACATTGTGGGTGGCTGGGACGAATTCCGAGATGAAGTGGCTCTCAAAGTCCATCCAGAGGAGAGATGCCTCGTCGTGCACCTAGAGCATCATGCTCCACCATCTGCCTACTGCCGCGTGCAGGAGGCTCACTGCGAGGATCACCATTAGGTTTGATTGTTTCCTCACTAACCTGAAAACTCGCACAACTGCCTCCAGCCAATCCTCGGATGCCTGAGGGTTCGTCTCCCCATGGAACCTTGGCGGTCGCTGACGCTGAAACTCATGAAATGCACTAAGGCTACGTGCATCATCAGCGGCTGGGGCTTGTAGAATCGGTGGCTCGGCAGGTTGAGGTTCCGCCGGTGCCTCTGCTGTCAAAGGGCCCTGTACAGAGGCCTCATCGCTCGGTGGGCTGTCGTCACGCACAACGCTCGGAACCCTAGTTGGTTGCCGTCGTGGGGCCATCCTGAAAAGAAACAGGTGCGCCATGGTCAAACAGTATACCGTGTGAGCTGACACAAAGTAATCACAAAGAAAACATGAAACACTCATTCAATCAATGTTTTCGTGCATTAAGTTGGAAATCAGAAGTCAGGGTCCTGGTGCACGGATACGTCAGCGGTCGCACCAACACTTGGCTCCCTGGACTGAAAACCACACTCAATACTCTTAACATTATTGCTTCACATAGAAAAAGATCAGAGACCTGAGTTATGTGGTAGAACTGAACACCTCTGATACCAATTTGTCACGACCCGTCCTCGGGGCCCATGTTGTGACTACCCCAAGCCCGCCATCCATAGGCCTGGGGCTGGCGACTAGCACCAAGGTGTAATTCCTGGTAAAAAGGGAAGGCATTGCCTTTGTAATGTAAACAAACACCATAGGGAAAGCAAGCAGAAGTAAACACTAAGTAAAAACTAGGTACAACAGTAAGTGTGGAAAAGTAAGTGGGCTAGAATACAAACCCAAACTGAAAGTAAAGTACAACTGAAAAAGGGGAGTACAACAACTGAAAAATAAATCCACAGCCTCGAGTCGTCCACTAGATGTCCCACTTGAAGGGTGGGTACAGATAGCCTCCACAACTCCTCGTGTCCAGCCGTCTGCTCCGAGTACGTCCCACCTAGTGGTCCACCTCCAGGTAACGTCCTCCTCCGCTAACCACAACCACGATCAGCGCAGTCCGTCGTCTGTAACCAAAACAATGTAGTGCGGGCATAGCCCGTGCATGGGTGAGTATAAGCTGCTCATTAAGGACCCTGAGACCCCCGATGGTCACCCCGAATCCACAAAGGATAATATAAAAAGGAAAGATACAATCATGAAGTAACAACCCACACTTCATAGGTATATGCCCATACATATACCTAAGTTATCAATTCCAGTTCGAATCCAACATCCAAGCCCAAGTTCGATCACATCCACACAGGATAGCACAACACAATCGACATAGGAAAGCAAAACAAGATTCACCTCACATAGGTATAATTTTTCAGATGACGATATATATGATCAAATGTAGCCTTTGCTTCATCTAAGCCATCGGACCCACACATGATCGATAGGTACTAACCCCCGCAATAACCCACTTAGGATCTGACCCGCACAAGATAGATAGGTAAATAACCCCCGCAATGACCCACAAAGGATCTTATTGACACAGGATTGATAGGTAACTAATCCCTGAAATGACCACACAGGATCAGACCCACTTAGGATCTGTAGGCATTGGCCCACACAGGACAGCTGAGTGCTAACCCACATTTGATCTGACCCACACAGGATTGGTATCACTGATCCACGTATGATCTCTGAGTGTTGTAGTCGTCGTCGTCGAATCCACGGAGGATTCCCATACAGTCTTCATCGTCGTCGCAGTCATAGCCAGCTCTAGGGTTCCCTTATACATCAAGCTCATTCGGGAGGGTCTACTCCATGAGCCGAGGGGCTGATACAACAACTGACACATAGTCCAGAGTTGAGGTATCCAAAAGTTCCGTATTATCAACATGAACTCAAAGTCACAGACGGCACGTCAATCCTACGCCCGATCTGAGAGTTAATGGCTTTTTCTTCCTAGGGGCCCGGTTGGTTTTTAAGTCAAAACCAACCCGACCGTACTCCAACTACATCCAAACCTCGAGTGGAGTAAGAAAAAATGTCCTTTTGACTAAGAGGAATCCAAAAAAGTCGATGGAATGTCATTCGGACATTCGGAGCTCAAGTTATATGTGTTTCCGCTCAGAGGGCCTGATTGGTTTCGTGTACGAACCAACCCGCCCAAACCCCAAGTACTCAGAAACCATGAGTGTAATATATTGAAACTACTGTCTCGATCCATGGATCGCATCGCCGCTGACGGTGTGTCGATCGGAGGTCCACAACCCACATTATGGGTAAAAGACCAAAAGGGGTCCGAAAGTGGGGGTTTCGGGCCCAGGCCAACCCGGCCCGAGACCCCCTGGGTCGGGCCAAACTGGGTCGACCCGACCCGGGTCCGGGTCCGACCCTCTTGGGCGCGGCCCGGCCCAGCTGGCGCGGCGTGGCCCGGCCTGGGCGCGGCCCGGTGGCCAGGTGGCTCGACCTTTTCGGCCGAGCGGATGGGTAAAGGGGGCGCTGCCCCCATGAATGAAACTGCGGCCCTGCGTGGGGGCCTCTCTTTGCCAACGGACGCGGACGAGCGCCACGTCCTGCCTCCTTCGGTCCAACGTGGTTGCGGGACCAGCGGCCTGCCGTCGTGGCTTCAGCAGCAGCGGCCCTTCCCGACAGCGCGCCAGCGGTGTTTTCCGCGGACCACCGGAAGTGCTCCGGTGGTCCATTTTGCCTGTTGTCTTCGCCAGCGGTCCTCTCGGGATAGGCTCTTCACTACGAAGACCTCAAAATGACCTTGAGGCCTTCTTCGTCATTGCCCGCTGATCCGCACACCAAGAACGAAGAAACTGTGGGTTCAGACTTGTTCGTTGGTCCGCACCCACTGCGTTAGTAGTTTAAACGGGTTCCAAAAAATTTTAAACACATGCCGAGGATATAAATAACATATATTTAATTGAACTAAAACCCCTACCTCAAGCAGTTGATGATTCAAAGATTACCGCGGGAGAAGGAACGTGACAGAAGAAGCGTCGCAGAAGGAGGATCGTTGCGTCGCGGAGAAAGGATTCGTCGGCATTGCGTCATCGGTCTCCGAGGATCTGGCGTTCTTGTCAACCATAGTCAGAGGTCGGAGTTCTTCGCGTTCTTCGTGCTCTTCATGTTCTTCGTCGAGGAAGGAGTTCTTCACAACTTGAGTGATTTCTCCCAATTCATCTCGCACAACCAACGTCTAATAAAATAAGAATTATCTTATTTTATTAACAGAAGCCAACTTTTGAAATTCAAAAAGAAACAATCAACTAATTTAATTAATTGGGGACTTTAAACCGCCCAATTAATGAGGCGTTTATTATCCTTAATAAACCCAAGGGTTGACTTCATTAAAATGGGGTGCTGGTGCATTTCCTTATTAAAGAAGGGGGTTTAGGATGAAAAGAAACAGTGGGGCTCGTGTGGGCTCCACCTCACAAATATCCTACCTAGTGTTGTAGGATATTGTGGTTCCCACTTTAACCTGTTAATAGAGGTTAAACAACTTAAAATAAAATAAATTGGTTATACCACTTTTATTTTATTTCCTTACTTAACCGCAAATTTTAAAAACCAAACCCAAGAAAACAAAACTCCAGAAAAGGTGTTTCTAAGCAATTACAGGCACTACGATTCCATCGGTTCCCTCAGAATGCGATTCCAAGCACCGGTTCAAAAGTTAGAAAAACCTGCTCGTTTGTTCACTGAACGTACCCGAGATAAACATCAGTAATTGATTCTGGGCACACCGGGCCTTGGAATCAGGTGCCGTCAGAAACCACGCTCTTGTAAAATCTAAAAGAAAATTAAAAATAAATTCCCTTGAATTTTATGGGTCTTTACATTATGTCTCTCGACAGCTAAGATAACATGAGAAGAATTATGCTCCCCATGACCTATAGTTAGCAGTAGTGCTCTTCGCTTGGGAGATGTGGTGACACTATCTATTGGGAAAGCATTTTACAGTGTACTCCGATAACAAGATTCTCACATATATCTTCTCTCTAATGGTTCTAAACCAGAGAGAACGATGTTGGATTGAGTTCCTCCAGGACTATGAATTTTAGATAGACAATACTCTTGGGAGGTGGACCATTGTTGCAGATGCACTTAGCAGGAGATCTGGTTTACAACTTCTAGGTGAGGTGACAGAGGAGCTTGCTGCTTTATAGATATCCTTTGTGGATAGATATGGAGAATCATTCCATTAGTCTCTTACAGTCATACCCCCACTTCTTCAGCGAGTAAGGGAGACACAGTGTGGGGACATAGACTGTGAGACGCTACATGATCTGATATCCATGGGGCATTCACCTGATGGATTTTCTAATGGTGGGGAGCATGACATCCTCATCAGAAGACGTACCGTGGTACCAGTGTCACTTCAAGAGGAAGTGTTGAGGGATTTCCACATATCTCCTCTAGTTGTACATCCAGGAGTGGAGAAGATGTACCAGGACCTCCGAAGACAGCACTGGTGGCCGGGAATGAAGAAGGTAGTAGAACAGTTTGTCCTTCGTTGCCTCACATGTCATCAAGTGAAGCCAGAGCATCAGGTACCAGTAGGCTTCGATCAGCTATTAGAGGTCCCAGAGTGGACGTGGGATGAGATATACATGGACTTCTTGACAGGATATCCATGTACATTCAGAGGCCTTGACTCTATCTAGGTGATCATCGACCGACCCACCATGTTAGAAAACTTACTATCGATCAGAGAGAAGGGTTTAGTGGAGAGCATGGGATTCCACTATGTGTAAGAGATTGTGAAGTTACATGGAGTACCTTTGACAATTGTCTCCGATCATGACAAACATTTTACATCCCTGCTATGGAAGTGGTTGTAGGAAGAATTCGGGATGTAGCTTCATTTGAGCACTGCCTTCCATCCTCATGCAGATGGCCAGACCGAGCAGACCATTCATACACTCGAGTACATGATGCGTGATTGTTTCCTCGACTTCGATCGCAACTGGGATGATCTCTTACCTTTGGTTGATTTTGCATATAACTACAACTATCACTCCACCATAGGGATGGAACATTTTAAGGTGTTGTCCAGGTGAACTTTCATATCACCTTTGTGTTGGACTGACCTAGGGGAGTCCACACTCATGGGACCAGAGATGGTATGGGCTACCACAGAGAAGGTTCAGATCATCCAAGAGTGGATGAGGACTGCCTAGAGTATGCAAAAGTCGTATGCTGATAAAAGACGGAGACCTATGGAGTTCGAGTATGATGGCCATGTCTTTCAACAGGTCTCACATCGATGAGGTATGCTGATATTTGACAAAGGGAACAAGTTATCTCCAAGATTCATCATACCTTTTCAGGTCCTCATCAGAGTTGGCGAGGTGTCTTACCATTTTGTTCTTCCACCTCAGTTGCACCGGGTGCAAAACATCTTCCACGTATCCCAGCTGTGGAGATATGTGCATAACCCTTCCCAAAACATCGACCATGGTGAGCTAGTCGTTGACGAAGGGGTGACTTTTACGGAGGTTCAAGTTGATATTGAGGACTGATGGGAGCGGGTCCTTCGTAGATGGTCGATACCTCTAGTGCACGTTCATTGGTAGGACATGAACCTCTAGGAGTGCACATGGGAGTGGGAGGTTTATATGCGTGCCCAGTTCCCCCACATGATTACATATTTTGATTTTTGTATTATGGGGACGTAAATCCGTAGGTGGGGAGAATTTAAAGACCCCCCAATTTCCATGTAATTTATTTTAAATAAATGGGAATTTTACGAGTCTGTAAAATTTGACGGCAAGTGATTCTGATGCCCGGTGTGCCTGGAATCATATTCTGAATTTTTGTTCAGATACGTTCAGTAAACGTATGAGTGCATTTTTTCTAAATTTTGAACTGGTGCGTGGAATTGAAAACGGAGGGCACCGATGAACTCACAGCCCTGGTATTCGCTTAAGAAGACATTCACCTCGACATCAATTGTTTGAGGGAGAAAGTTTGTTTTCAGTTTTTCATGAATATAATAAAATAAAATAAACGCATGTTGAGTTTTATTTTATCTACTATAACCACACATGTGGAATTTGGAGGTGGGGACCACCACACATTTACCTCCCATGAGTGGTTATGGTAATGGGGCCCACCAGAACCTAACCTCCCATGAAAGGTTACGGTGTGGGGACCACCCAGGACTAAACCCCCCATTTAATTGAAGAAAAAATCTCAACTCCCTCATAAATGAGGTAGAGTATCTTCAACTCCATTAACTTAATGGTGCCACCACCCCACTCTTTCAATGGTGTCAACCCCCCCCCCCCCTTAATTAATTGAGCCATCTCAATTAATTAAATTATACAATTTTAATTTTAAACCCATCAAACTAAATAATACAGAATTTATTATTTGGAAGGGATATCTATTCATAGGTTGGAGAAGGATGATTAGAGCTCATGGGAGAAAACTCTCTATCTAAAAATGCTTCCTCCACAAAGAACTCTCCACCAACAAAGAACGTTGACCTTGACTTCGACCTTCATACTCGGAACCTCCTTCAATGTAGGACGTGTTTGTCTACAATGGATAGACATCCGCCGTCTCGCACCAGCATCGATGAACAATAAAAAGGTATGGATTTTATTTAGGTATGATATTATTACCTTGATTCTTTCCTTCTAATACAAATAACACAGACCAACTTATTATCTAGTAGATCCGTAAATTTTTTTCCTTGTGGGTTGGGAATGTATTTCTAATGAGGGATTTTGGGAATTGATGTTTTTTAAAATATCTTCCAAGCTCATTCTTTGTTTATGTTATTGATGAACTGATTTCTACCACCCTAAACATGGAGGGTGTAGGCCAAACTTACATGGCCTTACCCCCTCTGTCGATCTTTGATGTGTTGTTCTTCGGCATGGCGACGAGGCGACCAGACGACGATGGCGACGAAGGAACCAGCGCCACCACCTGTGGCCTCCACCGGATGCACACCCCGCCACTCGAATCGACCTGATCCGTGTCGTTCCCCGGCCGCACCGCACTCTGGACGCGCCGTGCCCCGACCAAACCGGTCCCAACCGTCCAAGTCTCTCGGTCGCGGCCCTCCAGCTGCACTGTGCCCATACCGAACCGGCCCCGGCAGCCCCGGACACGCCGAACCCCTGTTGCGTTGTGCCCCACCCATGCCCCCACGGCCGCATCATGCCCCGGCTGCACCACACCCCGGCCAAACCGGGCCCGACCGCCCGACCTCTCAGATGAACTGGCCCTGGCCTCACCACCCCGACCGCACCACACCCCTGTCGAACCGGCCCTAGTCACGCCACCCTGGCCCCCGGGCTGAGCCTCCCCAAGCTGCCACCTTGCGGTGCCCTCCAAGAAAAACTGCCCCTGCACTGACTCGCAACTGGTCCTTGCCCTTGCGGCCAGTTTTCATCCTCACAGCTCTCCGCATCCACTCACTGCCCGTTGGGCTGCGCCTTGCAGGACAGGCCGAACAGAACGGGCTGCCCCGCCCAATTGGTCGGGCCAGACCCAACAGGTCAGGATGGGTCGATCCGAGCATGGTTGGCCCTAGTGAGGTCGGGACGAGTCGGTCCGACCAGGTCGGGCCAGACCCAATCCCACTATTACACATTACTTTCTGTTGGCCATATAATTGGCACCAGATGTCAGTTGGAATAACTGTCATTAGCGCTTGTAAGCTAGGAGCTTAACTATCCATTTGAGTAACCCCCACTAGATTTTGTGGTATAGTTGAGAGAAAGTCAGGTTATATTGTGCACGAATCCAACCGGGCTCCTAGGACTAAGTGGAAAATAACTCACAGACCATGCATCCGATTGACGTGTCGTTAGATCCATTGATACCCCTTCGACATGGAGGAAAGTTGGGATACTTTTCATGGGATTTCATGGTAGTTGGAGAAATGACCAGTATCTTGTGTTGCAGATCATCCAGAGAGAAGCAGGCATTTTTGCATGAACCTAGTAGCCGGCTGAGACTTGACGACTGCTTACCGATTGACTCGGAGTAACTCGACTAGCCCCGTGGGGAATGCCTGGATGTGGCGGCAGACCCATGGTGGAGGATGGCCTGGTTGTGTCAGAAGAGCGATGGTGGGGAGCTCCTCTGTGTGATGTAGCTGACCCACGATACTCGATAGGAGAAGTACCTCAGTAGTCTGAGTTTTGTGGGAAGCAACTCTGTGTGACGTGGCATGCCAAATGTACTTTATAGAGGAGTAGTTCTCTAGCTGCCGAGGGATCAGAATGTTTTCCCCTAGTATATATCGTGGTTTGAGCAGAGTCAGTAACTTTTATTTTTTCCTCGTGATTGAGATGGATTAATTGATAACATAAGTATTTTTACATTAAAATACCAAATTGGGTTTATCTATTGATTTCATAGATTGTGGTTTATCCTTGTTGTATTTTCTGAGACCATGAGGGTCTTGGGGTCCCTACTGAAAATCGTTAAACTCAACCTGCATAGGCTACACCTACACCTTGTTTTGTTTGATGCAGACAAAAGACAGCGCTAAATGAAGTTGTGAGTAATAGTATTGAACAGTACACTGAGGTGGACCTTACGATGTTTCGGTACATGGAGGAGACTGACAGATGTGGAGTGCTGAGTATGCTATCTTTATCTACCCATCAGGTAAGAATCTCAGAGGATGGCCGAACAATTGTATTTGTTTTCTTTAGTTGTAATTGAACTTTCGGTTCCATTTACTTTACAGTAGGGTTTGCATTTCCAGCCACTTTTTATATGAAAAATCATCTTTTATATAGTTTTCCAAGTGTTTTGTATCCAGATGTGAGCTTTGTTTTGTGCGTTTATAGGTTATGAAGGCAATTCCTTCCTAGTTCTAGAGAATTACACCTTTTATGCTAGTCTCCAGCCCCTGGCATATAGAAGGCGGGCTTCAGGTAGTCACAACACGGGCCCTGGGGGACGATTCGTGACAATATAATCCTAAAAAAATAAGATTATTCTAGTATAATAATTTCATATCAAAACAATCAATGATCATAGAAATTTAATCATGGTGTATGTAATTTTTATTATGAAATTCATAAGCAAAATGAGTATTGAATTATCAATAATAAGTAATGATCCCTGAGAAAATACTATAAACATGTGACAAAATATTAGTGAATTCATATACACATGGAACAAAGTATTCCATGTCAAGGTTCATTACATAGACTATCATTGTGGACAATTTCAAAAATTAGATTATGTTGACAAGAAAAACATTTCATTATTTCAATTCATTCACTCCCCATCATGTTTTATTTCATGTAATGGGTTAGAAACCCATGTAATAATTTTTATTTTCGATTATCAAACTCAGGACTATTATTAATGATAATTTCCATAATTTAACATTGTTTACACCCAATTTCAATCCATATTATACTTTGATATTTTATTCATTAAAGAATAATTATATGAATTTAACATTTTCTATAAACTATTTAAACAATGATAATTATATATATTTTTTCCATAAAATCATAAAATATTCATCATTTGATAAGATAATAATAATAAAATAGGATAATGGTTTCATAAAAATGAGTTCAATTATTCATTTCGTTACCTATAGAAAATAAAATCATTCATAATTATTTCATTATATCTTAACATACAGATAGGAAATAAAATTGTTTTCATAAAATCATGATTAAATAATCATAATCCTAATCCATCTAAATAATTTTTTTTAGTATATCTTATGTTCATAACTATAATAAATCTTAAAAACTAAAAGAATATTCTAACAGTAATGTAAAATATCAGTAGAATAGAATATAAACCCTTCATTGAAAACAAAAAATATAACATTTTTATATGATATTGTTAACTTATAAGAAATATTATAATAATGATAGAATGATTACCAAGAAAATTAATATGGATAATTTTTTAGGAATATTCAGTGAATTTTATGGAGACAAGTATGGGAAAAGAAATTCATTTGGAAAATGTCAAAAAAAATATTTCTTTAACCCTTTTGGTAAAAAATAAAATGAACCAGGGTCATAAAATGGGAAGGATATTCTTTTTATAAAAAACAATTTGTAGAAAAATATGTTTGAAAATGAATTTAAATAATATTATGATAAAATAAAATTTTATTTTTGAAAACATTTCAATATAAAATTATATGGATGATAAACTCTCCGACTTATGAGGAAAAATTTTCTTCCTTTCATAAATTTTTTTTATCAATTATAATAATTATGAATGTGAGGAAAATTTTAAATTTATGTTTGAAAATAATAGTTTAATATTAGAATATATACTTTTAAATGATAATATAGATATAATTTCCCAAATTGTAAATTTTTCAATGGAAACCCATAATAGAAATGATACTATAACATAAAACACTACCTCAAATTGCATCATTATTCATGTGAATTCATACATCATATATAATAATTGTTGATTCATTAACCATAAAATCTACAAATATTTTAATTCATAACAAAATCTTTATCATTAAATAATTAATCTCTTTTTAAATTTAAATAAATTATAATTAAAATGAAAATTATAGTGAAAAAAACTCAACATCCATGAATGTTTATGTTTGATGGTTTATTTCCTTACACATTTTTCCTAGTTATATCCTTCTTAGTTACTTATAAATATTATATATATAATATTTGTTTGTTATATAATTTTATTAAACCGTTTATATAATTATATGATGAAACATGAATTATATCACTTTTTGGAGATGGTAGGCCAAAAATATAAAGAGGAGATGTGTGAAAATTTTGATAGATGAATGGGATGAAATTTATATAATAATTAAAAATTTAGAATCATCATTATATAATTTCTATTACTATATATATTTATTTAATATATATTTATTATCATCTATATAATGAATATATTAAAAAAATTCACTACTTCATATAGGTGGTAGCCCATACTTATGCATGAGTGACACTATCATTTTTTGATATATATGTGGGATATAGAAAATAAATATACCAATAATTCAAAATTATGTCTATATAGTAAATATTAGTATTTCCTTATGTTATTATGTATATAGAACATTTATATGATGTTTAGGAACAATGAAATGTTGAAAAGACCACTAAGAATGTGTTCTAATTATATCAATTATCCTACATTGAATACAATATAAAGGAATAATGAATTTGTCTTTTGGGAAGGATAGAACTTCAGGGTTTGGAATAATGATATTGGAAGAGATTTTAGTAGGATACATTGTTATTGAAATGGGTTTACGGGTGTGAATAAAAGATTACATTCAGTTGCAATATTTGTGGGTAATGACACTATTATAAATACATAAAACAATAAAATATATTAATTTTGTATTCATGTGAATGTGTTCCAACAATAGACAATATTTTAAAATATAAAATATGTTAAATCCACTTTGCCACCATTACATATTCTAATTTTATTTTTGATAAACCATATATTATTTTTTAACCCCTCATTAGCCCCTTTATCCTTTAATGTTGTGAATTTTTCACATTGGTTACTATAAAAAATTACAAAAAATTAAATTTTACTCAATAAAAACTTAAATGATAATTTAAATTATGGAAACCATTTTTTTCATAAGAAATATTGATACGTGATAGAAATTGATATTATATTAATTATTAAAAATGAAATTAATTTCATTCTTATAAATATAAATATTTATCTATAAAAAGAAAATATTCATAATCAGTGTGTTATACATACAATTTGATGAATGTTAAAATATATTAAAAACTATATTTTGTATATACATAATTAAAATAATTCATCATAATTTTCATGAACTAAGCTACCTATCCCGGTACCCTGATACCTAAGATTACTCTAATGTTTCCAAAATGGAATTCTCGATCTACACGTGTTGGAATCTAGAACCTATAATCACATATGAAATAAAAGGTAATGGATTTTCCACAAAAATGAAAAGACAATAGATACAAGTTATAATGATTAACACTCTGCAAGTATAAAATTCCTAAAAATAGTTATATTTAACCCAAAACTATACATCATCAATGTACCCAACATTATGATATATAAAAATTAAAACAACCTATGAAATAAGTGGATATAATCTAAGTTGGTTACCATAATCACTCTGAATCAGAAGGACTATGTACACCGACCTCATACAATTCTTCATTTTCCATTGATAAGTCTTAAAAAATGATAATCTTCACAAGGCCAAAGGAAAAGTTATGGTTTTCTATAAACTTCACTATAGAATCCCACCATGTGTTCCATAAAAATATTATAACAATTACCAATTTATTATATCAATTTAAATAAAACATTTCAAGGAAATCAAAAAACCTGGATTCATTGAAAACAATGAATGAATTCTAAAAACAGGAATTAATTTAATATTTATATAATAAATATTAAAATATTTATCTTAAATAAGAAAAATTCTATAATGAAACATTTATAATCAAAAAACATTTATGTATATACTCATATCAAAATGCATTTAGGGGACCCCACTGTGAGAAATTTATCTTCAGCCCACTAGGGGATCCAATATCAAGCCTCCCATATACACCCCATTTGGGGAGACCATGTTAGGTAGTCAAATTACACCCCCTTAAGGGATACCATATTGGTAATTCAATATACACAAAATAAGGGGAGACCATTATGGTAGTCAAACTAAATATCCTTCTTTGGAAAAAAAATAATTCAAGTAAATTCAAAATAAAATAATTTATCATTATTATTAAAAATTCATTTTCATTTAAAATAACAATAGTTTTCATGAAATTTTGTCACTATAAATTAATATTTTATATTAAAACACTTTACTCCAGCAAAAATGTGAAATCAATATAATCGAACTTATTTTCAAATTAACCCATTGATTCTCTAAAATTCTCCCAAAAAATTAAATTCCACTTATAATTGTGGACTTTTCATATTTCCTATTTAATCTCAAACTCAAATTTCCATTCATCTGAAGTATGAGTTTTTAAAAGAGTTTAAAAAATCATTGAAATCAATAAAAAATATTTCCCCAATTAAAGAAGAATTCATTATTGAACAACCCACATTTAATAAAAAATTTAAACAAAATACCATAAATAGGATCTCCAATTAAGAATGTGGTGTTGATATATATAATAATAACGTAAAATCAATATTTATTTAAAAATGATAATAGATAAACAATTATATTGATGATCTATCAAGCTAAAGGTGAATATTAGAGGATATTAAAACAAAACCACAAGAAATATTATTTACATACACAAATGATATCAATGGAGACCAAGTCCTCTTAAATAAACCAATATAAGTGGATCATGGAGTTAAAATAACTTATTTAACAGCTTTAATAGTATGTAATTTCATTTTTTTAGGATTAGTTGATGAGAGATTATATATAAGTTCCTTGGATATTATAATTCAATTTTGGAGGATTAAAGTCCCTTGAAATTTATTTTATGTATTGGATGCATTATTAGAAGTAATTTTGCACACTAACCATACACCCTTAATGGGATTCTATTTGGGATGCAATTTTTGTATGAAAAATTACATTATCCATGTTCCATCCATGAGGAATTCAATTTTTAATTGTGTACAATTTTTGGGAAAGGTTTCACTTATTGGAAACTCCATGAACCCATTTCAAGTAGAACATCAATGGATGCACAGTTTCATATTCCATAGAGAATGGTTATTCATAAAATTTCACCATCAATGATGTTTCCATTAAATATCCATACTTTTAAAAATTTAAAAAAAACATCAAGTAAATCCCTACACACATATAACCAAAAAATTGTAATAAATTACCTATAAAAAGGTAATGGGAAATTACATCCTCCCCACCATTAGAACATTCTTACCCCGTAATATTCTTTATCAATGTGTTGAGGAATGTTCATGGCCATTAGTGCCTTATTCTCCCAAATATTAGTGGATGTAGAACCATTCTATCAAAGAATATAGGCCAAATTTATCATCGCCACATTATGCACCTTTTTCATTGAATCAACAATCCTAACATGATGATGAATAATGGGTAAATCAGGATCATCATCAAGATCTTCCAAGATCCAAAAATGTGAATTATTGAAATGATACATTCTATGATAAATAATCAAAAACAAAATGTGGATTGAAGTCAGCTACCATGGTTGTGGTGAATGGTCTGACCCATCCCACAGTCTTCCATTACACTCAAATGTACCCCAAATCCTCAGGAAAAACATTCACTATTTCACAAGATCTTGGTTACCTATCTGTAATGAATCTCTCAATATCACCGTGTGACCATCTGAAAAATACAAAATTCTTTATCAATGATTATCATAGGACTTATTACATATCAATTTACAAAAAAATTATATGAAAAATCAATAGAATCATTATAGTCATCTCTTTTTCGAAATATTGTCTTACTATGGAAACATCACATATATCTGAACAAAATATTTATGATTTATCTATACATCCATAAACATCCTCAAAAGGTGACATAAAAATATCATACTACAACATATTATTATATGAAAAATAAATCAGTCAAAAATTGATGTCCTAAGCTCCAAAAATGTTAATAATTAATGAAAATACATCATTAATATTCTTTATACCACATCCAATTTATCCATCATTCTAAATATTATATCTTATAATCAAACATCCATGATATCTCTATGCTTCCTGGAGGAACAACCAAAATTTATAGGTAATGATGGGATCCCGATCACATACAATTGCAGAAACAATATCATGAAATCTTACAATCTACAGTATAGAGAGATGTCACATTCCCTAAATATTGGTGTAATCTCAATTATGTATAAGGTGATATGAATTTGGAAATTTATCTATAACAAACCATATCAAATTATTTCCAAAAGTTATACACGAAAAACCAAACTTATCTTACATTAAGATCACATCCCACTTCCTTGTTGGTATTGGATGCAGCTGAAGAAAACACGAAGCTCCCAAGTGATTGAATTTGACATGTTGGGTATTGTAATAATTTGAAACAATACTAGAGTGTTTTCATCCAATGCATAGACCCTACAAGACCCATAAAATTATATAGAACATTTTCATTGAACCTGTTTAGACCACCCAATTTGAATTATAAGAACCTCCATCACAATATTCTCACCCCCAAATGCACGAAAATAATGTTTTAGAAACATTGGATATCCTTGAGATAGTATGTAATCATAATGGTTTTATCACCACTATTAATATAGTCCCAATTTTATAAAATTATTCATAAAAATTGTATTACTAAAGAATAACCTCGAGTAGAGTACAGATCAGATGAACAATATACATGAAAACCCCAGCCTCATACACCAAGAAGCACATATGTAATTGAGAAATAAGGGCCATCATATTCCACTATTATATTGATTTATTCATTTTATAAGATAATTTTTCGTTCTAAATGTGTTAGAAATATCATTCCCCTTACCACAGGTATAGAATATGTCCATATTAAAGGACATCTGGTACATTACCCAACACCTTGTTTATAAGTTAAATTTTTTGGGAGAAAATATTCCTCAGGATTTTGTGGTTATAATAAAGAGTAATAATTTCATCATAAATACAATTCCCAAACTAAAAAGATCATGAATCACAAATATGTCTTCTAGCTCATGGGTTGGGTAACTTTTCTCATATGGACTAATGTGCATGGAGCCATAGGCTAGTGTAGGATCACCATACATAAAAACACACCCCAATAACAACCTTATTCTTCTGAGAAGACAACATATATTTACCCATATTATGGAAGATTAAACACTAGAATAGATTTTAAAATATGTTTCAAACAATCAAAAGAACTCTGACATTCTTCATTCTAATACAACCTGACCCCTTCTGAGTTAGGGTGATCGTTAGAAAATCTTTATTCAATATGTTGTTATCAATCCTATTTTAATACCCCCTATTCCCAAAACATCTATATCTAAAAAACAATATGGGCTTTCTCTCGTGTCATTAGAGATTTTATCTTCTTTGGATTGACAGAGGATCTATATTTTGAGATCAAGAGTCCCTAAATGAAAACTTCTCATATCTCGTTAATTTATTTTAATAGAAAAATTAAAAATTATGTGATCAATTAAGATTTATTTCACTACTCTCACATTAATAATATAATCATAATAGTTTTTTGAGTAACCAAAAATAAAATCTATAAATAACATCATGAATGAATCAATTAACTAACGGAATATTAATTTCATAAATTCCATATATATAGTTGGTTTATTAATCAGGATTAAGGTAATAAAATGACTTTCAATGTGACTATTACTTTTCTTGTATGTTTTGTTTACAAGGATATATACATTAATTTTCAAAATGTGATAATTGTAGTGATGATCATTATTTAATAAAAACTTATCTCATTTCAATTAGTCAACCAAATCCCCATTCTATTGTAAAAGATAAATATTCATTATATTAACATGGTTGGGTTTTAAGTAATCAACAAATAAGTGAAGAGTTCTGTTATGTTTTATCACAATGGGAATAGTTTTAACACAATGTGACACACCCTGTTGTATGAAGCCTTTCACTAATAGATCATTTAGTTGACACTAACTCTTTCAACTCTAATGGTTAGATATGGTATTAAATAAAATATATTGGTAAAGAACCATGTAATAAATAAAGAGATAACTATATCTATCATATAAGTGTATGATTTGATAAATTAAAAAGAAACACATTAGCATACTCGGTGATTACTAGAGGTCGGGGTCATCACCCATTGAATCTTTCAACAAGTCAATATAAAACACCTATATTACCTTCAACAACATTGGAAAAGATGATGTGGTTATACACATCAATGGGTACCATTATCTTTTATTGACATGGAACACCCCGTTGACTATAGGAATAGAGACCAATCAAAGATAATATTCTTATTCAGCCTTATTAGTCATCATCAATTCCTTACCATGGATGAGGTCAACCAGTTTCATGTAAAGAAATAGAAAATGAAATATTAGTTCAAACAATTGTATGGATAAAACACAAGTGGGACATGTAAGACATTCCAATCTATTTAGTTTAAGGTATTAATTAATATCTATCACAAAACATAAGTGATATGTAGGAATATGTATAATGTACACAAAAAGAGTCAATATAAATGATTGGGGTACACTAGTATCAAATAACGAGGTCACAAATAATGATGAAATACTAATGGTACCTCTCATGGTGGGATAACCCACATCCTCTTCCACTGGAGACTCATCTACATCAGGAATAATATTCATCAGAGATTATTCTGGAATGAACCCTTGATATTATAAAGAATATAATGACACAAAATTATTTTTCGATGTTGCTGATCATGTTATATTGTTTTGAGTATCAAATATATGACTTAATATCTATCGGTGGAATGACTGGCCACCCAAATAGTATACCATCACGGAATAAGTGAAAATAGAATTCAATATCCTTACCTTTCCACACTATATGAATATGGCCCAAGCCGTAAACATTAAAAAATATTTAGATAAGTCAATTACATGACTTTAATTTACATCAAGGATATTTTTAGGTTCAGAGATTCAGATAAATAGTTCATAACATATATATTACATCTTGAATATTAACAATATAAACTTATACTTACTATCCATTTTTCATAAAAAAACTCTTCAAAACAAAATATGATATCATTTCATGTTTTAATAGCATAAAATTTCTCGGATACCATACATGACTATGTTCTTCATTATGTCTTGTGAATGATTTTCATAACATTTGATGAGCTTAAAAATCTCAGTATGGTACACATAATTAATGAGAACTATTAGTTTCTCAAAAACATGTAAACCATGAAAACTTTATCATAGAGTAATACTTTTCACCCTTAAGAAGTGGAATATCACTTCAATAAATATAATATCATTGCTTACCATTTTTGTAATGAAATGATTTCAATAAATTCCATATGAAGAAACATATAAAATATAAAGGTAGTTTGGGATATAAAAATACTTAAATGTAATAACCATAAGGTCATCTTCCACACATATCACTAAATGAAATTTCCATATGACCCACTTCCATAGACAATGAATTGGAGGTTATACAGTAACCACACTTTCTTGGTTTACCAATGATCCTCCTGTCATTTCATTTATCACATAACCACCAATAATTTGTTAATCATGTAACAATCTATCAAATTCCCATGTACCATTATATAATCATAACAAATAAAATTTTGAAATTATCATCATTTCACTGATAACATTTCATTTGAAATCACAAGAAATCATTTCATGATATTGAAATATTCAATCCATTGAAAAAAACCATTTTCAATACCAAAACAACCGAAATGGGAATAAGGTATTTCATTTCCTTTTGAAAAAAGTAAGGCATATAGATGAATCCTAATATCAAATAAATATTACGATGATGGAGATATTCTTGTCGCTGAATACGTTAAAAGCATTATTTTTCATTTAGTAAAATGCTTCATAGTAAAATGATTCCATTTTAATGAAAATAAAATTTAAAAAGTTTTATTATACATTGTGTAAATAAAGGAGGTGTATGTTATCAAAACATGCCTCAATAAAAGGATATTGAGATGATGTCCCTTACCTTCAGTCTGATTCGTCATGTATATTCATTGTTCATCCAAAATAGTAAACTGAAGTTAAATTCTACATTCATATGATCATTTTTAATGTTTATTATTCCATTTACATCACTTATTACCCTATTATAAAAATTACATAATTTTTTTGTTTATATCAGTTGTTTTGTTGATATTGTTAACTTGAGTCAAAAATGATATTTTTATAATTACAAAATCTCCATGTTGTGAAAATTATATTACCGTAGGAATAGTATTATTAATTTAAATATCATATATATCCACTATATATGTGTTTATAATATTCAATAACATTAGGAGAGAATAAATGAAATGCATTTTTCATGGAGATGGTAAGTTGTACGTACGTATTAATGCTATATTCATTTATTTATTGAATTAAAAAAATAAAAAATATATGATACATAAGTATATAATAATTAAAGTATGATATAATATGATATATATGATACATAATTCCATTAACTCAATCCTTTATATGTTCTATGTATGGAATGAACGAGTCATATCACATTGAGTGGGCGATAGTCCTCACTTTATAAAATGAATTTATCATATTTACACATCATGAAAAGAATAAAGGAATGTTTGTAAATAAATATTACTATATCATAGATAATATATATATATATACTATATAATATATAATAAAAATTACATCATAATGGCAAGCATGAGATGTTGTACTGGAAAATAGAACAATCATCGTTTCTTGAGGCAGTCGTTCACCGTACACCAAAACTGTATGTTCATATACATTAGATGGTGGTGTCTATGTAATTGTTGTTCTAATTAATTTCATCAAAACAACCCTGTATATTGAGGATACTGGTGTTTTTATAAAAAGAATAATTAATAATATAATACAAAGAGAATAAGTTAAATCATGGAAAGGAAATTTATAGAAAACACTCCCTCTAAAATGTGTAGCTACCATTGATTTGACCCAAAAATAATTCATGAATTTCATTATGACTAAGGTTAGGACTATAAATAATAGAGTGATTTTGGCAGATTATTTGGTCAGAGGTTGGATGAGCCAAGGGGATTGAGAGTTGTGATAAAATTGGTAGAGGTGATGACATTTTATTGAAGGGAATATGGGTGCTTCAGAAAGGTATTGAAATATTATTTTATTATAAAATTATTTTTTGTTTAAAATGGTCCTAAAGTAATTTAATTAATATAATAATTTCATATGGTTCGAAAAATTCTCATCCAAAATGTTTTCTATAAATCTAGGTCTCAAATTTAACAATATTTTTTTAGCTTTAACCATTAGATAACTAATCTAACTGTTACCATGTCTTCTTGTATATTCACACTATATGGTTAATAAATTTAATATAAAATGAAAACTGAACCATGTGTTCTTAATTAACGGAATTTTCATCATTATATATGTCATTTTAGAGAATCTTATATTTTTAGGACAGTTATATCATTTACTAAAATAGTATTTATTTCAAAATCTTATTTATGACAATTTTAATATTATTCATATCATGGCTTTTTAAAAACAATAATAACATGAATCATTTGAACAAAACATAAGTAATATTCATCCATAATAATTTTGAATGGTTTGAAATGTTTTATTTTAATATTTATAATCTCACTTATTTAAATCATTCATTAATAAGACAGTCAAAACATCATCATTGTGTAATAAATATAATTGTTTATATGATGTTGAAAAAATATAAATAAAATACCTTGTTGTTTTAAATATTTTTATATTTATAATGGATGTTTATATCTGATGATATCACTGATATAATGCTATATAAAATTTGTCTTACTAAAAGATACAAGTATATGCTAAATTTTTCTTTAAGTTATATTATTTTTATAAAATTTCATTTTCACATCAATGTCGCTCCATGGGTTCACTAAGATTATCCAAGGATGACCATGGTCTTTAATATATCATTCAATAGGATTAGAACTGATTTTAGGTTATTTTAATACTATTATAATATTATTCATTACACTTATTTACTAGATTTACCGTTTAACCATGGTAAATAAAATAATTACTGATGTTACTATTCATGATGTCTAAAATATAAAAGGTGTCTACTTACAAAAATATTTCCCCATAATTCCAAATATGGAATCCATTTTTACAAATTAAAAACAAATAAGTTACAGTAAGTAAAATATATTTAATTCTCATTGTCGAAACCAAACAGCCGGGTTTTAAGACGTAATAACTATCAAAATATTGACATGTGTTTATATCCAACAAAAAAGTTAAATTACTTCCAATTAACATTATTGTAATTAGGGATAAAATATAATCTTAATACACTTTAAAACCAATTAGAGGTATAATTTTACTGTATAAATAAATTATATGAAAATTCAATTTCGAATGAAAATGCTATATTTTTCAATATTCATAAAAAATGAATTTTATCAAAAAAATACCAAAATTTCATCAAATGTAAATATTTATCTCCTCATCTATAGATGATATATATTTTTTCAAATATAACATATAAATGTGACAAAAAATATATATGAAAATGATTCTCCATCAAAAGTTAGTAAAACGTCCTTTTAAAAATATTAGTGTATTTCATGCTTAAAATCAGATTCATTCTCATTTAAAACCTCTAATATTTTTCAGAAAAATGTAAAAATGTTAACTAAATATGTAAAATCATAATATATTAAGTAATTTTTATTCATGGTAATACAACGGCTATTTGTTCACTACATTTTAATATAATAATATCATTATTTAATTTTCATCTATAACTCAATGTTATGTGCAATGTAAGATTTCATATAAACGCATTATTGTGTGTCGAGTACTGTATCAGAAAAAGTGTATTCTTTAAAATAATTTTAATATATTATTCATAAATAATTATATATTTTAAAATGTATCATTCTATAAATTCCTGGGTCGTTACATCCTTACCCTTTATGGAATTTCATTCTCATAATTTTAAAATTGGGCTTGGAATCTTGATTGGAAGTCCTAATTCGGAAAAACAGTCTATAAAAATATCACATTAAAAGAAATAAAATGAATTAAAAAGGCCTTAGGAGATAACCCATTATAGGATTTCATAGAGGAAAACATGGATATGGAAGAGGAATAAACCATAATGTTCTTTATGTAGACAGATTGAAAACATGATCAATAGAAAGTTATCAACCATAAAATGATAAACTTGTGATACATAAAACAATATTTGATTTCATAGTTGTAAAAGTAAATAGAAACCATTATTTCTGTTAGTTTCCTTTTTATAATGTATTATAATTTATTTATGTGATTGACTAAGATCTTAAGGAAACATATACACTTTTCACATGGAGTTTCCTCCTTTATTAAATTTCCACCACATAATCATCATTTATGCAAACTATGTGTATTAATGATGACATGGTGACCTCTAAGGTGATAGAATCAACTTTATCAAAATCAAATAATCGAAAAAAGTCAAACTATATATTTCCCTTGTCTTTTGAAAGCAACCCAAACCAAAATGGTGAGTAAAAATTCAGATAACACACAAAAAGGATAATCCTTTTAAAAAATAAATACTACTCATAACCAACCAAATTCAATAAACAATACCCAATGTTCAACAAATACTATACAATAGAAATCATTCATTAAATGTTTTCAAAATAATTCAGAATAATATTGAATCCAAAAACTCATAATGATTTAATCACATAGTATTTCATAGTAAATCATATCATTTATATCCAAATAATATCGAGTAATATTAATGTCTCATACATATGATTAATTAACATAATCACATATTCTCTATTATAGGTTAGTAATTTCCATAAATAACCCAAATTTCCATATTTCCACAATAAAATCATAGATTCAACCAAAATAAAATTCAACCATTACTCCTCAAATGAAATCCAATAATATTCTATTTTAGTCAATCATATAGTGTTCCCAAAAGAGAAAGAGACTTCCAAAATGAATATTATCACTTAATCACCAAACCATTTTCATATACTATATATTTGAGTTTGATATCAAAATAAACTTATTTCAAATCTATAAAATGATTTAACTAAAATTAATATGTCTTTCTAACAATGTAAATCACTTAGGTTAGTGGTGGTCGATGCTTCTTTTTCACCCTTCATATGTGGGTTTGATTCTTGTGGCTTTGTCAGACAGTATGGGTTGTCACCCATCTGGTGGTATGCCATTTTTCTAAACCAATATAATTTAAATACATTCTAAAAATTTGGATAAATTCCTCAAAAATCATCACTACATATTTTAACCTCAAGTGTTATCCGATAACTCGCATTTTCATCCAAAAATGTAATTACCAAAAATTTCCAATAATTTAAGGTTAATATGAACCAAAATGTTTCATTATAACAATATCCAAAAAATAAAGATAATTATTTCTCAATTACAATTTTTATACTAAAAAATTCATGTTTACACAGAGAAGAGAATTGTAGTCCTATGTAATCTCATCAACAAAAGATCATAAATACTTATTAACATTTAATCACCTAAATATCTAACATAACTTGTGAATTTAAAAAATGTATACATCTTAATAAGGAAAAATTTTCCATGACCCCTTAACAAATTTTTGAATCATTTTCCCTTATACATCTTTCCTATAATCACAATCATGTATCATATTCCAATATTCAATAATGTAAAAACATCAGCGAAGAAATAATCCATACCTTTCATAGGTCATTATCTGTTTCTTCATCATTAATTGGAATGGTTGTAGGTATTGTTAAAAATATATGTGTATTGTTCAATTGATCATATTCCTAAACCTTTTTCATAGGATATCTATTTGTGTAATGACCATGCACACCACATTTAAATCATTAAATTGATCGCTTAGATGTATCCTCATTCACTTTAATATAGTTAACCAAAAGATTATATTTTCGATGAAAAGTTATTTCTTTATGACCTTCATTACCACATCTATAACAACTTCCCAACCTTTTGAATCATTTTCCTAGGTTTTTCATTCCAAATACCCAACCCATATGTTTTTGAATATACATACCTTAATGATTGTTAACTGAACAATCATAGGGATTCACTTCTTGTGTATATGTTTCCACGGAAAATATACCAAGGATCACGTGGTCAATCATTACTCCAGATAGTTGGTTATGAATAACAAAAAAGAGTTTCTATTGCAGCTCTCATTTCATTCGGTTGCTAATTCAATAACCACAATTGTTTCCTTCACATCCATTGTCACATAGGTTCCTTCTAGATCTTTCGATTTACTAAAACGAAGATTGTTAGTATGAGTATATCAAAAAAATCATTATATAATATTATATGAGGAGGGTAAAAAATATGATATACTTATTAATGTTATCATAAACTCATACAATTTAAATAAAATAATAATTTCTATTTATAATATGCTAACCATTATTGGTATGTCACTTCTGATTAAATTACACCCTAACCTCTAATGTTATCTAAATTGACCTTTGATACCAACTATAAGGCCTCAAATATAAAAATTACTTACATGTGAGATATGTTAATAATTTGAATTTAATTCACATCGAGGATATTTTTAGGTTTAGAGAATTACAGAATTAGGAAATAACATATACATAACATCATGATTATTACATGTATACACTTCTACGCATTATCCTTTTTTTAAACTATTTAAAACAAAATATGACATCGTTTCTTATTTTAACAGAACAACATTTCCATGATCCCATCCTTGATACTATTATACATTATGTCCTATGAAAAAAATAAAAACATGGGATGGGAATAAAAATCATAGTAGGGGATACCTAATGAAATAAAACATTTATTGTTACAAATACATTTAGACCTTGAAAACATTATCATAATGTAATAATTTTCAAATTTAAGAAGTAGAAAAACACATAACTGATTATAAGATCATTTCTTACCCTTTTTGTAAACAAAATGTTACCATAAATCCCATATAAATTTTCATATAGAAAATAAAGGATACCTGGGAAATAAACATACTTTAATGGAATAACCATACAGTCAACATCCACACATATCCCTAAATGGAATCACCATATTACTAATCTTCATATTGATTCTGATGCTTTCGTTGGGGCACACATTTGTCCCTTATTCAAATATGGACACACAACGGTTTCTCTGCATTCCCACTTTCCTAAGGTTGGCTTCATCTTTTTCTTATTTAGTGACCATTACTCCTCTATCGAAATGGGATGATTGGATGTCAGCTCCACCTAATATGGATTCCTCCTCGGAGCTCGTTACCTAGTCTGGGTCTCCCTCAAAATCTTTAGACGTTTTATGTGAAGCTCTTCCATGTGTCATGTCTTCATGGATGCTGGTTAATTACACTTCTTCTGTCAGGAAATTTGAAGGGGTCGGCTGAGGGAATCAACCATTGGTCGGGGGAGTAGTAATGTTGAACAGTGTTGGCATGTATACACTCTTGAACACTGGTGCATCTTTGTTACTTCCCCTTATGATAGAGTTTCTCGAGGGCATGAATTCCTGAGGCATCCCATGTCAAATGTGGGGAATTATATGCCATAGGCATGTCTTTGAGATTTTCCCCAACTTCCCATGTTTAACACATCACTGTCTGTGAGTTTGACGTCTTGCTGAGACGGATCAGACTGATCAAAACACTAAAGGGAGTGGATCAGATGGGTGTAACTCCAGGAGGGGACACTGATTAGAGGGATAATGTGTGTTTAGTTACTCAGATACTGCTAAGAGTAGTGAAGATGGGGATAACATGATCCCACTGGGATGTGGTGGCCAAGGTAAGAATTAGGATGGATGATGGAGAGTTGAATAATGTGTAGGGGGAATGAGATAGAACTATCATGAAGTCGACTGTAGTTTTGCTATTGATACTCGAAAAGACATCCTAGACATCCTCATGGTAGGGAATCAATGTTCACGTAGTTTAGGATGGGGGTATTGGAACAGGGTCTGCGCAGGGGACAACGACCCGACGATATACTGGGTCTTACATGTGGTTAGCATCCTGGGTTGGTCTTATGGTCGAGGGGAAGACTAGAGATGTGGGTCTCAATAAGGGTAAACACCAAAGATTTCCAGTTTTTTGGTTGATCCTCCATGAGTCCCTACACACCATGTGTTCGAGACAGGGATCAAACCCACGTAGCTCATCTTATGATAACTTACCATCGCTTGGGGATAAAAATGGATTACTGCTGGATGGGATATGATGGCTTTCCGTTGATTGGGGTATAATGTCTTACTTCTAATTACGGTACAATTTCTTACAGTTGATTGGGGAACACAATGTCTTACCGCCGATTTGGGAACACAACATCTTACCGTCGATTGGGGAACACGGCGACTTACCATCGATTGGGGTACAAAATGGATTACCATCACATGGGGTACAGAACAGCTTACTGTCGATTAGGGTTGGACCTTAGGGAGGATTCCTAGATATCTTATCTAGGAGACATGGATCATAGATCACGTATTTATTTTGGGTATAGTTTTTCATCTTGTGGGAAAAAGGGGGCATAGGGTTTAACATCATATGGGATGATGATGTATGGATGTGAAGTGGTCGGGACCAATGGGTGTGGGGATTGAACCTTAGTGAGGCTTCCCATGTAACATTCCTTGGAAAGGATCAAAGTACACATTGTTATTAATGGTTTTGTGATCCAACATGAAGGGGTCGGGACCAGTAGGTGTTGGTCATAAACCTCAAAATGGCTTCCTATGTACCTTTCTTTAGAATAGATCAAAGTCAACATAGTTCAGAAGTGTTTAGTGAGCCAACGTGAAGGGTTCGGGACAAGTAGTTATTGGTCTTGAACCATAGGGAGGATTCCTAGAAACAATTCGTTGAAAAGGATCATAGTCTACATAGTTCCATTGTTCATGGTGAACTGACGTGAACGGTTCGAGACCAGTAGGTGTTGGATTGAACCGAGGGGAGGCATCATACGTACCATTCCATGGTAGGGATCAATTTCCATGTAGTTTTGATGTTTTTGGTGGACCAACGTGAAGGGATCGGGACTAGTAGGTGTTGGGGATGAACCTTAGAGAGGCTTCTTATGTACCTTGTCTTGGAGAGGATCAAATTACATGTAGTTCCGACGTGTTTTTTTAATAAAAATGAAGGGTTTAGGACTAATAGGTTTTTGGTGTGATACTTAGGACGGCTTACTACATGCCTTGTCTTTGTAAAGATCAAACACCACGTAGATTAGAAATGTTTTGGAATTACACGCTAAGGAGTCCCATGACTGTTTCCATGGAAAATTCTTATTCTATGCTGGTGTGATTAATTCTCGGTAGAGAAATAAGATGAAAAAAAGACATGACGATCACGTTGCCAAAGGTGCATCCATGGGAAGTGGAATGGGGCTTACACGTGGTCAGTGGACTAGGGAGATGGAGATTGGGACTTAAATTTGGACGGAGGCCCGATGGTGAAAAATACCAGAGGGAGAGGGGTGGGATATCAGGGATCCATGTGACCCTCTAAACATTTATTCTTTGGCACCGAATAAGATTGGAGAATCAGGGGTGCTTCCTCCAGTAAGAGAGGATATAGGCATACACCAAGATGGTTTCCCTTCCCTGTGGACAGGTGCCACTCCTGCAAAGAGGATCTCATTTCATGTGAGGAATATCTCACTCTTATTTAGATGAGCGTGCGTAGAGAATATCCGAGATGGGGAACCCCGCCTATGATGCACGGGGTGATGCCATAGTTTAAGCACATGTGTTGGGGACGATGGTGCTTGGAAGATTAACATCATGTAAATCATATGAGGTGCGATAAATCCACACCCCTAGGACCTACATAATTGATACCTACATACCCATTAGTAAGGGAAGACATGATCAATGCCGTAATGAGGGGGTTTCATAGAGTGATCCACTGAGGGGATCATGTTAGCGTGGTTACATGAAGAAGAAATAGTTGTTAGCATGCCGATGTGAAAATGCATGAGGATATCCGACAAAATGTGAAACACTTCGCAATAGACATTAAAATCACTTCGTACAGATATGGGGGTTGTATGGTAAAAGGATTTTCGTAGCATTGGGGTAAAATGGAAGAGGCCTCATGAAGCAATGGAGCCCCATTTATTAGAGGGGCTTGGCGAAGATGTATTCTTTACGTTGTAGGGTGTCATATCCTAGGAAGAGGGAATAAGTGAACATGGAGGGTTCTTCAAAAATCATAAAGTATCTCAAAATATAGGGATTCACGAATCAAGGGAGACTTGAAAGGCATAACACCACAATGTAGTCTGCCTTGAGGAGCACAGTGACCCTGCCTTGGCAGGTGGTTCATATGTGAATGGAAGGTGCTTCATGAGTAATGTGTTCTTTTCCAAAACCCGAGTCACTTTATGGATATCCTTCCATTGATAAGGTTCATGGGATTCACGAAGGGAATCCCTTATTGAAGAGGAGTTGTGTTTATACCAAAGGAATCGCACTTTGTGATGCTAAACTACATCAAAGACCTCATTTTTAGTAAAGGAAAATGCATTTCAAGATTTGAGAGCTGAGAAGGCGAATGATAAAAGGATTCTTCCTTTGTGCTTGAGGGGAGCCCATTATATAATGGCACAGGGAGGCATTAATCATGTAGCACATGATGTGAAGCCAGAAACTTCTTTGTTGAATCCTTGGAGGCTTCAACATATTTTCTTCTCAGCGGCTAAAAAGGAAGTGGCTTTTCACTGTCTGTGGTGTTGTGGGTCTCCACGGACATACTTCAAGATGATGCCACAATGGAGGTGGTTTACTGTTTGTATTGACTCTTCCTCTCCAGATATTTTGCCGCCCAAAAATACCCCCTTATACATGGAGCTGAGGAGAAACTGATGGTCTATGTCTAAGGATTAATCACCAAATGTTTTGGTCAATCTCCATGAAGGCTCATGGGGGACGGTCGCAAGGCGAAGAGGTGACATGTGGGTTGACAGCACTATGAATCTCGCCATTTTTTGACACACTAAAAAATAGGATGGGTCGTCTCTTATAAATAGGGGAGGCTGACCTCTCTTTTTTCCTTTCTCATCTCCTCATTTTGGTGTTTTTAATCTCAATTCACAAATCACCGCACTCTCTGTAGTTTCTCCCTTTGAATTGGTTATTTCTGCATCGTTGTGCATAGAAAGTCATTCAACTCTACAAGTCTTCACTCTAAAATTATCATTTTATGAATTCTGTGGTAGGACTCCACAAACCGTCTCTAATTTCAAGCTTCATGAATTAAGCTTCACGATCGAGCTCAACAGTATTGGAGAAATATTTTCAAAAACATAAATACTGGATGGGTCATCAGGAAGCATCCATGGGGGTCATTGTAGTTGTTTCCTATATGGAATAGATGGAGAACAACTCGGGTATTGAGGAATTCATTTGATTCCCTTCATAACATGATTCGTTGGTAGAACTATTGTAAGAGAGACAGAAGAAATACCCAATCTGCAAAAGTCTTCCTCTGAATGTATTTGTATTGAGAGATAATGTCTTCATTCTGAAAGATTGTAGGGACGAGCCAGTTTACTGAATCAGAAGCACACCATGCCAGCACTAGTGGTTCATGGTGGCCGAAGACAATACATGGGTGGAAATCTCGCCCATTAAGGCTGATTTCCAATACCAATATGTGAATTATGTTGATGGGAAGGCACTATGGCCATATAAATCTCCTCCATTGTACCACACCATCTAGAAGGTTGAACTAGGGAACCTGGAGAAGGGGTGGACTGTCTAGTGGGATCTGTGTTGGGGTGACAATTTCACGGATGTTTGGGCCTGGGACTAATGGCTATCTTTCTCGTAAAAAGTGTTCAACGTAGACTTGAGGTTAGTAGGCATGTACTAAGAAGTGTGGGACTCTCATTTCCATATCTACTAGTCGATGTAGGTTCTTCTAGTGCTGTTGAGAATATAGTCATTGATGACAAAGACTTTCCATTTTCACCATGGAGAGGTCGACATCAGTCTATGTGACCTGCACTAGATCTCATGTGTCCCAATAATGAAGTTTATGTGTGATGAGTTCCTCCCCGTGATGAATTTTTTGGAGGACCCAAAGAAACAATCAATACTGGAAAGGGAATTGATGGATTTTTTGATGGTGGGGGACTAGCAGTCTGTGAGGGACATTCATTTCAAATGGTGGATCAAGATGTTCTGGAATTTTCCAGTTGATGGGCAGTTCCCTATGGGGCCTTAGACATGCTTGAAAGGGGTTTAATGGGGAAATTATCACTCATATTGGTGTCTCTTAGAGGACACCAAGTCAAAAACCTAGGGATTCAGTGTCAGTACCAAGAAGAAACCAGTGGTTTGGTTAGATGCATTAATCATAGTGCTTATCTATAGTTGGATCCTGCATGTGAGGCACACAAACATGGGTGTTTGACCGAGTACATTCATTATGGAATCCATGTTGGAAATAGGGGGACGGGTCAACCTTGGGATCCCAATGCTCACCAGGCAGTATAAGATATTGTGGCATATCCTCTAGTCAATGAAGCCGCAGAGGATATGCAGACCATTTCACCTTCTGTATAGATGGATATCAGTGCATGTTATGGGTGTCTATAAATATCTAAACCCAATTTCTCTTCCAAGATCATCATTCTGCCTGACCATTTTGAATGATGTGGGGAGCATTCCAACCATGCTAACCTCGTAGTTGGTACTGAACCCGGTCTTGAAGGCATCCAAGATCAACTTGCACTCATTCCATTTTCCAAAAATTGTGTTCACCGATAAAGGACAGGGAACAGAAGAGAATTGTTCCTACCTCCAGGATGTTCAGGGTGGAGTCTTGGTGGCGTGGATTGACTGTGAATTTATCCATGAGTCATACACCTCGCACATTTTTGTGAGGTAATTTCAATGAATGTAGTGGTTGTCCCCATGGGTCTACTTGTGGGTTGTGTAATGGGAATCAGCATGTTTGATTAGGTAGATGTGGCTCATTTTCACACGGGGGGATGAGAAGATACGGAACGAGCTTCCTCCACCCACATTCCAGAGATGGTGTCTTAGAACAAATAAGTTGAACTTTAAATTCATGGATATTTAATAAATTTAAATATTAATCATATTATTACATGTTTTTCATTGTTCTGTATCAATATGATGTAATATTGTCTTAGACTATTTTTAGCATTGAAAAGATCTTGCCCGTTCTCCACAATGATGAGAACCTTGAAATGATATAATATTATTCTAAAATTTAGTTCTACTGTTGGATGATATACCTTGAAGGGACACATATCCTGTAGACCGTCAGGTGTGAGTACTCATTAGAATATGAGATGTTCTCTCATGATGTTCTCACTTGGTAATCTGCAGGATAAGAGATTGTGAGAACAAGACCGCTAGTAATAATTCCACATGTTTTGGTGTCATCGGATATTTATATCTGCGAGTGTGTGTAATGATCCATAGACAATAATATTATCATTAATATGTGTCACGACTCACGCACTCTGATTTACTTACCAAAACTGTCATGCAAATAGTTGGTAGGAAGTAGTGTACGTTGGTTGTATCATGAGTGACATGATAGTAACAGATATGTTGAGAAAATATTTGTCCCTTATATTTTTTGAATGTTGATATCTCAGACAGTTTATAGAAATAGAAATTTTGCATGAAATTCCATGTACATGGTGTAACAATGAGTTTTTTTTCAGGTATTCAATGAACAACATATCCAGTATAGAGGTTGATGACACAATCATGAAACCTTCATGATGAGATATTGATACAAAAAAATTATATTAAATAGTTAGTGCATGTATATGGATGTCATTGTTGTGACTTTATGTTCTTTCTCTTAGGTGCCTTGACCCATTTCTAGACATTAATCTTGGACTTTATTCAAGACCACCTAATGCCAATGATATGGGATCCTACAGCATCCCACACTATGGGTTTTTAGTGTTATTAGTTAAATTCTATTTTAATTCAATTAATGAAATCAATTTTATTCTCAGGACAGTGGAATAATTTTATTCAAGTTAAATGTTCACATTAATTAAATTATTTATTTATTTATTTATTCGTTTGTTCATCAAATGTAAGTGGAGTTCGAGCGGACCAAGGCCGATCCAGTAGTAAATTATATATTTTCAAGATGATAAATAATTATTAGTTGGTATAAGTTAAAATAATAATGACACTAAAATTATTTCTTGACGTGGAATTTTATTCATAATTCCATTTTGAGAAAGATGGCACGCCAAAAATAATGACATTGTATTATTAATATAAACATGGGTTTCCTCTATGTTTAGGAATTTATTTAATTGTTGTTGTGTAATTAAATATTGAAACTAAAGTTTCATTCATAATAATAGACAATTACATGTGTTGAGCAATAGAAAACACTCCACATGCATGATGAATTTAGAATAGTCGAGCTAAACAATTTCACTCTCGAATCCTCTTCTCACCCATCTAAATAATGATAAACATTCTTCAAGGCCGAAGAAAAAAAGCTAAATAACGATCGACACAAGACACTCACTTCACGGTGCTAGAACTTGGATAACAAGTGGTGCCGATTGATGCCATCAGAGCACGTGTGGATCACCGCTAGAGGGATTCTAGTTTGGATAGTCGCAAGTGCGATGCGATAATCCAGTAGAGTCATTACGAATGATCAACATCATCAATGAAGAATATACCAAAGATCCATGTATTTTATTATTTATGAAATTAATTAAATTAATTATAAACACTATGTGTATGTTCCTCTTTAAATGTTTTGGGCCTCTTCCTTCATTATGAAAATCATTGATTCTATTTCATGGAGACTAGCAGTCATCGTCATATTGATCTGGAAATGATCATTGATCATGGTAAAAATTAATGTTTTTTGTCATCCCAACCATTCTTCCATTGAATATAGAACCTAAATTTGTTATCAAATTGGTTACATCATTGTTTATAATAATTTAAATATTTCATTGATGATTTACAGATTTAATAATCTAGTTGTTTCAATACATGATAATCATTCTGCAAATATGAATCTGGAGATCGGTTCCCCCACATTCATTTCTCATTCACCTTACCAAAATGATTTTTATTTTAGTTATTAATAAAATAATATAAGGGATCACATCCTTAGGGGTCAATGCGTCTAGGTCGTACAACACCAGAACACATAGCGTATATTTGGTAGTACACGTCGTGTAGTCAAGATTCAATGCATCAGACCGGTTCACCAATCCCAGCCATGTGTTGGAGTCATTGTAAGTCTTAAATGATTTGGTGTGTTGACCAGGAAGTGGTGGCACATAGTTTCCATATTACACATTGTGTAGTCAACTGGACAAGGTGTGTAGTCCCTTCGGGTTAGGGTTAGATCGTGTACCCCATAAATGGCTTGCCCAGCTAGAAACCATATAACACAGATAATAAAAGGTGTGTGGAACACTCAAAATGCAGTGTAATCTGAATATTTATGATGTACAGCTACAAAACATTTCCCCTAGCATGTACTTTGGATGGATGGTGAACGATATTATATGCCTTGTAGTCGTAACTACACGTTGTGTACTCATACAATTTTATACTGATTTACTAAAATTTATTATTATATTATACAAACCCTTGAGATGTGTACCATAGTGCGGGCATAAAGCTAATTCACAACATAATATGGTTGTTATATATGTGGGTGTTTAATTAAACCTCAACATAATGTTCATTTCTAATCATATTGTAGTTATGAACGGGAATTCACCAGGTTTCCTCCAAGCTACAAGTTATGTACAACAATAATTTTTAATGAATTTATTTATTTAAAATTTCTATCGATGAGAATCACAAGGAATCTCAGAAAAAGGGTTTAAGATAAAATTATTGATTAATTATAGATGATAATTAATTGATATGAGTGTCTTTTATCATAAACAAGAAAGAGTAAATTATTGAAAGCTATATTTATTTATGCATAATTATTGTTGCATGTTTGGATGATCGTGTAAAATACCAAAAACATTTTATGTGCATCATTTCTTTTAATTTTTTATTTATACAATATTTTTTGACATGTGATATTTCTCCTCATTAATACACAGGGCCTACGTGCCCAATATTTATTTTGTGTAAAACACCTTTATTACCCCTCAGTAGCATGTGAGTTTTAAAAAAAGCATATGTAATTGATGGAACTCCCATTCTAGTGGAGGTGGTTAATACTAGAGCCAAGACGAAACCTATCTCATAAGATATCGAGGTGGATCGGGTGAAAGGTCTTAACACGAACCCAAAAGTTTCAAGATGTTTATCCCCTAGGTTCGTAATAGTTTATCAACCGCTAGATAAACTAACCATTAGAATTCCCATGACCATTCCCTTTATTTTATTTCTACCAGTTTCATGGTTTATTATTATGGATTTTTTTTCATGTTAACATAATTATTGAATAAAACAGTCAATAATGATAGAACAAAAACAAACTAGAATAATGCGTAAACATTATCAAGACATGGTTAATCAATTAAGTGAGTTAAACTTAATATTAACAAGCATGTGGTAATGATAATAAGAAATTCACACATAAGAGAAAAAAATCCCTCAAATAAAATATTAATTCTTACGAACACTTGCGTAACATGATTAAGGGAAAAAGTCAATAAAACTATGTGTTTGACAAACCCTTGTTGGGGAACAAACTTTTATATTGGAATCCCTTAGGAATGGTTTTGGGTTGACTTATCCATATTACATAATGTAGCGTATCCCTTTCTATAAATTTTGTAATATTGGAAGCAAGATTTGAGGAAATACAGAAGTCATGGTTTCAATAATGGGGAGTCCACATAACAGATCAAGGAGCTGCAAGCCCACATTTGGAAATAACCTTCCTACCTAAATACCTTTTAATCACTTGACCAACCCATGATGTGGTTATGTGAAGGGGAATATGGATCCTTTACACTAGAATGTCATATAAACATGACATTATGAATTTTATGTTGTGAAACAATGAGACTTGATAAAATAGTTAGAGACATAATCAAAAATTATTATTTCTCATAAAATGTAATCAAAATTTAATAATGATATTATCTTTTAATTTAATAATAAAAATTTGAAGCATGTCAACCACACTGTCCCTACGATCAATTCTGGATAAAGAAAACATCCTCACCGGTAGTAACTTCCAGGAATGGTTTAGATGTTTTTAGGTTATCCTACGCTATGATTGGAAGAATTATAGTCTAGATTCAGCATTACCTAATACACCTTCCAAAGAGGTGAGTGATGAGGATTTCAGGATCTGTGAGAGTCATATGAAAGACACGGTCGACGATCAATGTTTGATGTTATAATTAATGTCTAGTGGGATCATGAATTCTTATGAAAACATGGATTCTTAGGGCATGATCAAGAACCTCTATGGTCTATATCAAGAGAGATAAGTACATGAAATATTTGATATATCTAAGGAAATTGTTCATAATAATCTTAAAGAAGGTTCCCCAGCTGGGCCTTTTGTAATTAATCTCATTGGCTATATTGAGTGCCTGGAGGTTCAAGGGATTAAACTCCCCGATGAACTGGGAAGGAATATCATTCTCACATCACTCCCTCATAGCTTCTCTATCATTGATGTCAATTTCAATATGAACAACATTGAGAATTATCTATATGATATTCTTATCATTATTCGTCAAGTGGACAAAGATAAAAAGTGTGAATATTCGTCTATCCTTATGGTGAATAAGACGAAACTAAAGGTGTAGAGCATTAAGCCCAATGAATCATCAGGGGATTCCCTGAAAAGAAATATCAAAGGGGAGGAAATGGAACATGTGGTTTTCCGTTTCTCTTGTAGCAAGAAGGCCCACTGGAAAAAGAACACCACCTAGCCTATGAAGCAATGGGATGCTTCAGTTTCATTTGTTATCAAATACAATTTATCTATATCTACAAATTGGTTTTTAGATATAGCTTCCAGTGCTCACATATTTATCCATATATAGGAACCACATTGATTCAAGATGATTGACCAAGGGGAGGTTGATCTATGAGTATCCAACGGAGCCAGGCATGTTGTTGTAGCTATCAGGAACTACCACCTAACACCGCCAACTTGGATGATCATGGTGTTTAAGTGTTGTTATTATGTGCCTTATGTTACAAAAACATTATTTATGTATCCATATTAGATAACGATGGATTTGTTTTCACATTTTGAGTTGAATGTTTCTTCTTTTACAATGATAAAATTTGTTTTGGTAGGTAGCATTAATAGAACAATCTTTACATGTTGGATTACAAAACCATGTTATGGAAATTGATAAAAAATGATACTTCATAAGAATTATTCCACAGAAAACAATGGAATCACTGGATATGTCATGTTTATGAGAAATGATTGATAATGTAACATCATGATAGATATTTAGATTCTTTGGAACTAAAAACCCTTGGTATATTTCATTCATGTATACAAGGCCAAATGACCAAATCCCCATTTTTTGTAAAGTTGAAAGGGTCAAATAAGTTCATGAATTGGTTCTTTCTGATGTGTGTGTGCCATTTCCAGTTGAAGAAAGGAGAGGGTACTAATACCTCATAAATTTTATTTATGATTTTACATGATAAGGATATATCTACATATTATGGTTTGAGTTGGATTCATTTGATAAGTTCAAATAATACAAGAATGAGTTTGAGAACTATCTTGGTAAGAAGATTAAGAAAATACGCTCAGACCGAGGTGGACAACCTCTTAATAAAGACTTCATTGATTACTTGTGATAGTATGGGATCTTATCTAAACTAACTCCTCCATACATGCCCCAGGGGAATGGTGTGATAGAAAGGAGGAACTGCACCCTATTGTATATGGTGAGATCAATGATGAGTTATGTGAGTCTTCCATTAAACATTTGTGGATATGCGTTAAAAGCAACGGCCCACATACCAGTCCAAGTACCAACTAAAACATTAAATGGTATTACATTTGATTTATGGAGTTGATGAAAACCATGATGTTTAATTTATATGTGTGGGGTAGTGAAGCATTTATTAATGCCTCTATTGGTAATAAACTCGCAACCCAAGGCACAAAGTGTTACATTATAGGATACCTCCAGGAATCAATGGGATATTACCTATACAACCCCTTAGAGAAAATGGTTATAGTGGAAAGGAATGTCATATTCATTTATAGGGAGAACATATCCAAAATATATAGTGGGAGCGAGATAGTCTTCGATGAAATTGAGGCTCGTGGTTCACAAGAATTGGTAAAGGGACATATTACAAAATGCATGATGGATGGAGAATCAGTTCCAGAGACACATGTACTACATAAGATTATTAGAGAGGTTAGAGAATTAGAATGGTAATGTTTTCTAGTTACCAAGGATGGTGACCCATTATAAATTGTTAATAATGATCCTCTAAACTACAAGGAAGCCATGAGTGGAATAGACGTTGCTTTGTGGAAAGAATCCATGAATTTTGAAATGGATTCCATGTACTAATACCTAGTCTAGATTTTGGTGGATTATCTAGTTGATGTAAAGACCATGGGTTGAAAATGTGTATTAATTAAGAAATTTGGCATGTAAGGACAATTTTAAACCTATAAGGCACGACTGGTTGTAAAAGGGTTTAAATAGTTTCATTGAATTGACTACGATGAAACAATGTAATCCATTTCAATGATTCAATCCATCATAAATTTACTTGACATTATGGCTTACAGTGACTATTAGATTAGGAAGATGGATGTAAAAACATCCTTCCTTAATGGGAACCTTTTGGTAGATGTCTACATGACACAACCTGAAGGGTTTGTTACTCGAAATGGTTCCAATATGGTATGTAAGTTGCAGAAATACCTTTATGCATTAAATAAAGCATCCAGCTCATAGAACATTCGTTTTGATGATGCTATAACAAAATTTTGGTTTTTCACAAATCAATGCGATCCTTGTGTCAAAAAAAGGATTAGTGGGAGTAAAATCCTTTTTCTAATAGTATATGATGATGAAATATTACTTATAGGAAATAAGATACATGTCTCATAATCGGTTAATTCATTGTTGAATCAATTATTCTCCATGATTGACTAGAGAAAGGCATCGTAAATTCTTGGGATCAAAATTTATCATGATAGATCCAGGAGAATGTTGGACCTATGTCAAAGTACATAAATTGATTAGATACTAAAGAGACTAAATATAAAAAAATCCAAGAGGGGATTGCAGCTAGCATAACATGGAATTATTCATTTCATTAAAATGTGTCCTCACACACATGGGGAAAGAATGATTATGGAATAGACTCTATACACAACATTGATTGGGTCAATCATGTATTATATTATATGGACTAGACTCTGGAGATAAAGCTATAAGAAACCAGACTATACACCTTGTAAACATACTACATTTGAATAATAAATAAGAAGATGTGATATGGGATCCCATAAAAGGGTGAAGGAGAAGAAACATCACATGTCTTCACCTTAGTATATAAAGATATTATTTTCTTAAATTTCTTATGGGGAAAGAGTATAATAACCTACAATTTTATCAATTTAATTTCCCTTCTTATTATTATGTTTTGTAATATAATGATTATACATTACATAGAGAAAAAAACATTAACCTCATAAATAAATAATTGAAAATTAGTTATAAAATAAAAAAAATATGAATTATAAATATTATAGTAGGATAACAAATAGTAAATGGTAAATTTATAATAAGGTAAATTGGATCTATATGATCCACTAGAATTACTGCAGTCATGAAAAACATAGTAAAAATTGAAAATATTGTGAATAAGTTAATATTCAAATTAATGAATAATGTATATAAAAAAAAGAAGAAAAATATAATTTTATAAATAAAAGAATTGAATACATGGTATTTATATGATAAAGAGAGATTATATAAACCTCATAAATCTGACTATTGGTTTTGTAATGTAACAATTGGGATAATAATCTAACTATTGGAACAACAACGTAACAATAAAGATTAATAAAAAAAGATTTATAATTTCATCCTCACCTATATTGGTAAAAATTTTATCATATAAAATGGAAATGTTATATATTTATATCATGGTATATGTAAATACATCTATTTAAAATTATAAATTGTGTGATGGTATTTTATACCAAATAACTATTTTATTTAAAATTTTGAAATGAATATAATGATTTAATCGAATATTAAATTTCATAAAATAGATTTAAAAATAAATATTATGTTTCATTACAGTTATAAAGTGATTTTTATATGACCGTAATTATTTTTCAAACAACCGTAAAATTTATAATATTATACAAAATTATTTTTTAAATAAATTGGAATTTTATTTTAAATATATATATGAAAATTTTAGGAAATTATTTTGATCAAAATAATTATATTTTTGAAATCTACACATTGAAAAAAGGTTAGGGTGTGTTTTTATTGATTTTTTAAAAAACGATCAATTTTGGTTGAATAGTGAAATACTATAATTTACATTATTTAACATTGTCATCCAAATACACGAGTTATTGAATCATTGATTATGTAATCACCCATTACATAGAAATCACATACACAATCTACTATATATACTCAAAAGAATAAATACTATTGATATTTTTGAATGTATATTATATAGAAATTATAATAATATTAAAAGACAGCCCTCTCACACCCTTATAGATAAAACCTCTCACTAACATTTATCCTTACACCTTCTTAGTATTTATGATTTAAAAATATCATAAAATCCTCTTATATAAACTCTCCTAAAATCCATATACTGATGGCCGGATAAAAATTCCAATTCTATGTTCCTTGAGGGGTCCATCCAGTATGTGATATTAATGTGGTAACATTCTCAAACATCCTATTTTATTTTTATTCTACTTCAAACTTCTCCTAATCTACATCAACAATCATAGAGTATTAAATCATGTATCTTTTTTATAATGTAATTCTTTATTTATAATTGAATATGTTTATCAATCCATTTCCCATCAGTTTTTATTCAAAAAAACGAACCCATTGTACAAATTATGGTGATTAATTATCTCTGTAGATATTGAGTTTTCATTTCCCATTACCACCTTCATGGATGTTCATAAAAATTTTATTATGATTAAATAATATTCTAATAATTATATTAACAATTATTCCTTATTATGAAACTAAAATATAATAATATTATTAAATAAAATGAAACATTTTTTTTACTTTTCGTAGAACCCCCTAAATAAACTAATCACATAATGAAAACATTTATATTCAATGAAACATACCATTGATAAATATATATATTATATATGGGAGCATTTTCTAATATGTATGTTCACTAATTCAATTTTATTTACTTTATATAATATTTATCTCAGTTTATAAGGGAAACATTAATTATATAGAAGTGAACAGACTCCGAAACCATGAAACAATACCTCCCAGAACAATAAAATTTAACATTCTAAATTATAAAAACTTCCATAAATAAATGTATTATACTTTTAATAAATAAAATATAGGTGTAATATGTTCTATATTAATTAGTTATTTATCTATAGTTTATTATTCTAGATATTAAGGGGAGGTGCATAACACATTCAGACAAAAGGTGAGGAATCTCAATGAAAATCAATATTTCCTTAAGGTGATGATTTACCTCTCTTTTCATAAATTTATATATTCATTATTTTTAAATAATTTAACCATATTATGTATATATATCCCACAAATATATATATTATGCTCAATTCATATTTAATTTATAGTACAGTCTTTTTTAGAAAAGGATGTCAACATAATTCTTCTCGATTTGAAATCCCGATTGAGGGGAAAATCACGATTTATTACCAATTTTCTAATAAACTAAATAAATTATTTTCATCCACCTAAATTTTTATAAAATCACTTATTTTATAATTACAAAAAAATTTATTTTATGCATGGTTTTATGGAACTCACTCATAAATTTCTAGTTTAAATACCCGTTATATTTTTTTCTTAAACTCATAATATAGTGGTATATTTCTTATGATATGCAAAAAATAGCATTTTAGATGTTCTCATTAGTTGGAAGAAATTAATAATGATATGTTCTAATTTTAATAATTTATTATTTTACAATAAGTATTTTTCCTCAACTTTCCGGGAAACCATTATTATAATCCCATTTGTTATTCCATATAACATTATTATGAGAACCATTTCCTTCCATGGGTAGCCCAAAAGATTATTCATTTATTTCATTATGTGTCTCACATAGGCCTTTACATGTTATTATGGGTGAACCTAGATAGAAATACAATGCCTTGGGTAATGTTTTTTATCACGAGAAATTATTTATACGATTATGTAGTAATCCTAATCCATTATCTAACATTGTTAACCATGTGATATTATCTTAGTAGTTATCACTGATGTAACGCCCCGACCCCAGCTACCCAGAGTCGGTGCATCAATTACATAACATTGGCATGATCACAAGAAGATCAAATCTCGAAAGACCGATTGGTTTAGTAGCCTTGGAAACACTAGATATATTCATAAGTTTTACATTACATCATAAAATGAAAAACTACTACAACAACATAATGTTTCCACAATCCACACTATTAACCCCTCATAAAATCCCTGAAGGTCATTCATAACTTACTTCTTCACATCCTGGGAAAAATAAAACATAGAACAGGGGTGAGCTCAAATGCCCAGTAAGGATAACAATATAGCGGAACATTCAAAATAATCATAAACATTTAAGGCAATGAATTACTAAAACAAAAGCCTTTTAAAATTGAACTTCAACATAGTATGGCAAAAGTAAAATGAAATAATGCCATTTACTTGTTCACATGGATATTCTACTAATCGAATAATCACATGCAATATCAATAACCACTTTCATAATGTTGGAATGCATAATTCCAGACTATCATAACCACATAGCCAAGGCCTCGTGCCAAGACTACAAATAAGATTTTGTCAAGGCCTTGTGCCAAGACACTAGTTTGTCTCATGAGACCTACCGATGCATCGAGGAGCTATAGCGGGCTCCACCCGTCACTTATTAAGTCCAATGCATTCCCATATGAAAAGGTTTAAACATAACATAAACATTCGTATTAAAACTAGCATATGAAATGTCAATAATTTCACCATAAACTATGAATGGTATAAAAATAGCACATCCATAGTCAAACATATCACAAAACCTTCAATACAATATAGAAGTTTTGTATCATAATAAATCAACTTCAAATAATCTTAAAATCCTTCAAAGGATGTTGACATAGATGAAATCAAAATTCTTTTTAAAGAAATATCTCCTTTTATTTTGAAATCATTTAAGATCCATATAAAATACAACATTTTCTTTGAAAATATTCTTATAATCTTGTAAGGAAAGCTTTGAAGATTTTATAACGGCGTAAAATAACCGCACCCACCGTATAAGTTAAAAAAAACATTTTTACCACAATTCTGTCGAAAAGGATAAAAAGGACATTGTTTTGAAAACGACGGAAAGATTCCTTTATAAACCTCTTATAAAAAAGTCAAACAAGGGTATAAATGACTTTAACCCATATTCTTGTAAATAGTAAAAATGTTTTGAAATACATTTTTAAGAAAACATGGATGTGGATGATAAAGAGATCCCAGTAGATTATTACGTATAAACAACCTCGGATAATGAAGAGATTGTGAAATAAACCCTTACCTTGTACTTTTCCTTGGTTGGGGTAGGTTAACCTCCTGTATAATGGTGAAATAATTTTTATTAAATTATACAAGAATCATATATATCAATATGATATCATATATGATCTTTTAACATTGATTTGTTAATAATATCTTAGTATTATCGTTGTTTCGGGTGTTAACTTACTCGTTTGCTTTTGTATGTTTTGTTACGTAAGACATGTTTTAAGGGATAGGTTGTATATTATTCAAATCCAGAATGGTATTAAGTCCTTAAACATCATTTTTAAATCATCAAATGATAATTATACTTGAATGGATACGATGGAGAATGAATCTCATCGCGTTCGTGGAGACGGTAGTCCGTACGTACGCACGAACGCTATTTCCATTTAATTTTTATTTTAAAAGAATCAAATCCAAATCATACATAGGTATATTAATATTCCAGTATAATATTTTATATATGTTACTTAAGTTCATTAACACCATCCTTTATACGTTCCATGTGTGGTATGAACGAGTCATATCATTTTAAGGGGGCGGTAGACCGCACTTCCTCAAATGAAATTATCATATGTATATACAACATGAAACGAATAATGGTATGAAATAAAATGGAATTACAGAAGCTTATATATAAAATATATATCATTAATATCATATTTAATTACAGTTCCATCATAATGGCCACCATGAGAGGCGGTAAGATGTTTTTGAACAATCATCGTTTCGTGAGGCGTTAGTTTTCCATCCACAGAAACATTATGTTCGTCATCCATTAGATGGAGTTGTGTGTATGTGTAATTTGAATCCTTATTATAACAACATCCTAGTATATTGTGGATACTGGTGTTGTTACAAAAGAAAGGAAATAAAAAGAGTTTGGGGGTTGAAGAAGCAAAATAAATGAAAATAATTTAAGAGAAATCGTTACCTTTAATTTAGGTAACTCACTTTGGTTGGAACGAAAGGACTTCTTGAAATGCTTTCTGCCTAAGGGGAAGCTTCAAGGAGGAGGAGAGGGATGTGGGGAGCTTATTTGGGCAGAGTTTGGACGAGACAAGTGGCTTGAGAGGTGTGAGGAAAAGAGAAGGAGGAGTGCCCTTTTATAAGAGGGGTGAGGGGCACCTTTGGAAAAGCTAGAAATATTAATTTATAATAAATTCATATTCGGTTTCCAATGGCTCCAAAGTTGATTATTCAAAGGCTAAGGTGGGGATAGGTCGAAAACCACTCAACCAATAGAATTTAGACAGGTTTTGGTACTTATATTAACCTTATCTTTAAGTATTAACTCTAAGTTAATTAGTTTCACTTTTACAATGTCTCTTGTATTTTTATATAATATGGTTAATAAACTTACTATATACATCCAAGCGACCCCAAGTGGTCCATTAATGATTAACCTATCATAATATAAGTCTCTTTGCCGAACCTTAGATTTTTAGGAATTTAATATCAATTAATAATATAATATTGTTTTTAAGAACTCTTTTATGTCAATTTTGACCCTATTCAAAAGTTGATTTTTGTGAAACTCATAACAGATTGATTACTTCGAACAAAGTCCATTAAATCAGTCCTAATATATCATATTAGCCTAGAAAATTAGTTTAATTCATTAAAAGTTTCATATTATATTTATTTGGGTATTTATAATATCAATTATTTTAATTTTCACTATTATAGTAATTACTGCATCATCATTGTGTCATAAATAAAATAAATTATTTAATGTCTAAAAATTATAAATAAAATATCATTATGTAGTAAATCTTTTTAGATTTCTATTGAATATTTATAATCGAAAATCCAACATGTATAACACTATGTAAAAATTGTTCTTCTAAAAGATGTAAGCTTATGCCATTTTTATTTTTATTTTAACTTTATTAATATAATGTGTCATTATCACTTACAAGTGGATCCATGGGGTCCCAAAATAGACCCAAAGATGCCCATGGTCGACCATTTATCAACCAATAGGGTTAAGACACGTTTTAGGGTAATTTAGTATTATTATAATATTATTTTTTTAACCCTTATTTACTGGATTTACCCTTAACCATGGTAAATAAGATATTTACCGCAGTAATTATTCAAAATGTCTAAAAATAAAAGTTACCTTTTTACACAATTTGAACATCCTGATTCCAAATATGGAATCCATTTTTCTAAATTCAAAACACAGAAGTGGCAGAAATTAATTTAAAATTAATTCCCGCTGTCAAAACAAAAAGCGTGTTTTTAAGAGATAATAACTACCAAAAGATTGACACTTGTTTATGTTCGGTTTAATTGTAAAATTATGTCCAATGACCAACATAATATTAAATGGTAAAAATATATTCTAAATATACTTTAAACCCACTCAAATTCATAATTTATCACTATTACTTATTTTGATTAAAAAAGTTGTTTTTAATTAAAATTTAGTAATTTTCACTATTCATCAAAATATGAAAGTTATCCGAAATGTACCAAAATTTCACCCTAGGCTAATTTTGATATTCCGAATCCAAAAATAAAGTCCATTTTGAAATATAGAATATATATGATTTCAAAAAGTAGGTATTACTATTCACAACGGCTAGTTTAATTAGTTGTGGTGTGTGTTAGAACTCGAGGTTGCGTACAACACACGCTATCGCATTATTCGAAGGGAAACGTACCATAGAAGCTTGGGGTGTTACATTCTCCCCTCCTTCAAATAATTGTGTCCTCGCAATTTCTAGTGTATTACTGCATAAAAAGACTCGGGTGGTTCTTCATCATAAGTTCCTCGGGTTCCCACGTTGCCTCTTCCATCTTATGGTTTCTCCACAAAACTTTTACCAGACGTGTCGTCCGGTTTCTCAGTACTTGTTCTCTTGTATCAAGAATCTTGATGGGCTCTTCGCAATAAGACAGATCGGGTTCCAGTTCTAAATCTTCATAGATGAGTACATGCGTTGGGTCAGGCATGTATTTCCTCAACAGAGATACGTGGAACACATCGTGAACTTTGGAGAGACTTGGCGGCATTGCCAATCGGTAAGCTACAGCCCCAATTCGTTCTAGAATTTCGAAAGGTCCGATGTATCTGGGACTCAATTTACCTTTCTTACCAAAACGTATGACTCCCTTCCACGGAGATACCTTTAGGAAAACATGATCACCGACTTGAAATTCCAAATCCTTCCTTCGATTATCGGCATAGCTCTTCTGCCTACTTTGAGCTGCTTTGATGTGATTTTGGATTACCTTTACCTTTTCCATCGTTTCCTCCACCAGTTCTGGACCTACAATTTTTCTTTCACCGACGTCATCCCAACAGGTTGGTGTACGACATCTCTTTCCGTATAACGCTTCATATGGTGCCATCTGAATACTCGAATGGATGCTATTGTTATAGGAAAATTCTACCAGAGGTAAATATTGATCCCACATACCCTGAAAGTCAAGTGAGCAAGATCTCAACATGTATTCTAAGGTTTGAATAGTCCGTTCTGATTGTCCGTCTGTCTGAGGGTGGTAAGCAGTGCTCAAATGAAGTTCAGTATCCAGGGATTTCTGAAGACTTTTCCAAAATCTTGAAGTAAAACGGGGATCACGATCAGAAACAATTGATAGGGGTACTCCATGAAGTCTCACAACTTCATTAATATATAGACTTGCTAGACGTTTCAGCGGTAGATCTTCTCTTATAGCAAGAAAATGTGCTGACTTGGTAAGACGATCAACAATAACCCATATTTCATCGTTCCTTCTAGGAGTCTTTGGTAGCCCCATGACAAAGTCCATCGTAATATTGTCCCATTTCCACTCCGGTATGGGAAGAGGTTGCATGACTCCTCCAGGCTGTTGCCTTCCAGCTTTCACTTGTTGACAAACCATACATCTTGACACAAAATCAGCAATCTCCCTCTTCATGTTGTCCCACCAAAAATGTTCCTTCAAATCTCTATACATTTTGGTGCTCCCAGGGTGTATAGAGAAATTGGAACTATGAGCATCATGCAGCAATTCTCTTTTTAGATCAGGTAAATCGGGAACACAAAGTCTCTTCCCGAATTTCAAAATTCCATCTTCATACACAAAGTCTCTTAATCTCCCATCACTCACAGCTTTAATCTTCTTTTGGAATTCTTCATCATCGGCCTGAGAACTCTTAATCCTTTCTAGTAAAGATGGTTTGGCAACCATTTGAAAAAGCATTGATGTTTCACCTTCCCTGGTTATTCCCATGTCCATCTTCACTAGATCCATGAAAATTGGATCCCTTTCAATTCTCATATTGTTCAAAACTCCATGGTCTTTTCTACTCAAAGCATCTGCCACCTTGTTTGCCTTCCCCGGGTGGTAGTGTATCGTACAATCATAATCCTTGAGTAATTCAAGCCATCTCCTTTGCCTCATGTTGAGTTCTTTTTGTGAGAAAATATACTTCAAACTCTTGTGATCAGTATAAATCTCACATTTTTCACCATAGAGGTAGTGCCTCCATATCTTCAAAGAAAAGATCATAGCTGCTAACTCAAGATCATGAGTAGGATAGTTTTGTTCATGAATTTTCAACTGTCGTGATGCATAGGCAATAACTCTATCATTCTGCATAAGGACACAACCAAGTCCTTTCTTCGATGCATCACTATAAATAACGAACCCATCATTCCCCGATGGTAGAGTCAATATAGGAGCATTGACTAATCTTCTCTTCAGTACTTCAAAACATTCTTCACACTCTTTTGTCCAAACAAATTTAACCCCTTTACGTGTGAGCTTCGTTAATGGGTTAGCCAATCGGGCAAAATTCTGGATGAAACGTCGATAATAACCTGCCAAACCAATAAAACTACGTACCTCAGTTATACTCGTAGGTGCTGGCCATTCTTGGATTGCCTTGGTCTTAGAAGGATCAACAGAGATTCCATCTTTAGAGACAATATGGCCAAGAAAAGAAATCTCCTGAAGCCAGAATTCACACTTGCTAAACTTCCCATATAATTCATGCCTCCTCAGAGTCTTCAAGATAATGCTCAAGTGATTTTCATGATCTTCATAGGTTTTGGAGTATACCAAGATATCATCAATAAATACCACCACAAATTCATCGAGATACTCCTTGAAAACTCTATTCATTAGATCCATGAATACAGAGGGTGCATTAGTCAATCCAAACGGCATTACAGTAAACTCGTAATGACCGTACCTGGTTCGAAATGTTGTCTTCGGAATGTCTTCCTTCTTCACACACAACTGATGGTATCCAGATCGAAGGTCAATCTTTGAAAAGTATTGAGCTCCATGCATTTGGTCAAATAAATCATCAATACGAGGTAGGGGATACTTGTTCTTTATCGTTACAGCATTGATCTCCCTGTAGTCGATACATAACCTCATAGATCCATCTTTCTTTTTAACAAAAAGAACAGGGGCTCCCCATGGAGAAACACTAGGGCGAATAAATCCCTTATTACTCAATTCCTCTAGTTGTTTCTTTAGTTCGACTAACTCTACAGTGGACATTCTATAAGGGGTCTTCGATATAGGCCTTGATCCAGGAATCAAATCAATGGAAAACTCAACTTCTCGTTCTGGAGGATGTCCAGGTAAATCTTCTGGAAATACGTCTACAAATTCTTTCACAATAGGTACATCCTCTATTTGAACATTCCTTTCCTCACCGACAGTTATTTCATTCCCTTCCTCCCCAATAATTGAATTAAGTTGAGCTACTGGGGGTGGATCTAAATAAGAATTAGGTGGTGACGATTCTGCTCTAAAAATAAGGTGTTCCTTATCATTATCATCAAGAATCGTAACCTCTTTCTTCTTACAATAAATCTTCGCATCATAGTCCGAAAGCCAGTCCATACCAAGGATTATATCAAACTCAATCATAGGTATGACGATGAGATCAGCAGATAAAGAGAATTTATGTGTTCTAATGGGGACTGATTCACAAAACTTTGTTGCAATGATACTTCCCTTAGGAGTTTTAACTGACAACTCCCTTATTAAATCAAATTGGAAATATCTAATTTTCTTAGCAAATTGGGAAGATATGAAACAATGCGATGATCCAGAATCAAATAATGCATTTGCTAAACTTGAGGAAACCATTAAATTACCTGCCACCACGTCTTTCGGAGCTTCTACCTCAGCAGTAGTGATAGCATAAGCCTTGCCTTGATCCCTTGGCCTTTTCTGAGGTAAGTCCTCCTGACGCTTAGGACATGCATTTGCATAATGCCCCATCTCCCTGCAATTGTAGCACTGAACGTTGGTAGCTTCCTTCTTCCCCTTGCAATCATGAGCTTGGTGGCCTTTTTCACCACACTTGTAACAGACTCCCATTCCCTTCAGGCAAGCACCGGGGTGTTTCTTCCCGCACTTACCACAAGATGGATATTCAACCTTTCCCTTCATCCCCTTATTTCCATTCCCAGATTGATCAGCAGGTCTCTTCTTCTCTTGCTTTGCTTTAAAGTCATAAGACTTAGAGAATTCCTTTTCGGTCTTGATAGCACATGAGACAATGTCTTCGTACGATGAAAAGGATTGTGAGACTAATGCTCGACGGAGAAATGGTTTTAACCCATCAAAGAAACGATCAATCTTACTTCTTGGGTTGCGAATATAATCACCAGCGTACCTCGCTAACCTTGTAAAGTTAGCCTCATACTTTGTGACATTCTCATCCTCCTTTTGTCTTAGACTCAGAAATTGTCTTTCCATATCTGCTCGATGGTCACGAGGAAAGTATTTTTCTAAAAACAGATCTTTAAACTCCCTCCATTCCATGTTTGATACTTCATCATCTTCCTTCATGTTTTGAATCAATGACCACCATTGATCAGCATCTCCAGTGAGGCGGTAAACTGCCATGATAACTTTTTCCCTTTCACTGCTCCCCAAAGCCTGAAATATTTTCTCTAGGGAAAATATCCATTGCTCAGCTACTAAGGGATTTGTATTCCCATTGAACGTTGGTGGTTGTTGCCTCATGAATCGATCTAACATTGATCCTCCACGCTGCGGATCAGGGTGCTCCATACGGGTAAGGTTATTATTCATAACCTGAGTAAGTTGTCCCAGTATGGTGATTAGCTGATCGGCACTAGTTGCATCACCAGCCCCACTATAATTATCTTGAGCAGGAGGGCAATCCCTACATGGAGTGCGTGCATTGATACGGTTTCCATTTCTTCCACTAGGCACCATTTCTAAACAATGGAATAAACTAGATCAGTTTATGAATCAAAATACATAATCCCATACTTATAAAACACTTAACATAAATTGAACTATTTATGGATATAATCCATAATCATAAAAATGTTTTCTTTGAGGAAGTATATACTCATAAACCCTTCATAATGATTTGTAAAGATAGTGAGAGTTATCCTAAGAATATCCCCCGGGAGTGTCGTAACCAAGAGTGCAGCAAGGCCCGTTGTCGTGCACCAGTTCCCGTTCGAGTCTAGCTCAAAGCGGTGTTTTCAGGTTTTACCCCTAGGTACATCTGTGCCAGAGCCGCCTCTACCTGCTCGTATCCAGACAGGGATGTATTGCTCGGAAAACTCACAGAATCTCTACAATACCAAAATTCTAGGAAGTTCTTCTATACTAATCCTCAAAGTTCATCTTAGGTCTACGTGCTCTAATCAGAGTTTATCTAAATCTAGCTTCCAAGGTTTGTACTAAACTTCCTCTGATACCAACTGTAATGCCCCGACCCCAGCTACCCAGAGTCGGTGCATCAATTACATAACATTGGCATGATCACAAGAAGATCAAATCTCGAAAGACTGATTGGTTTAGTAGCCTTGGAAACACTAGATATATTCATAAGTTTTACATTACATCATAAAATGAAAAACTACTACAACAACATAATGTTTCCACAATCCACACTATTAACCCCTCATAAAATCCCTGAAGGTCATTCATAACTTACTTCTTCACATCCTGGGAAAAATAAAACATAGAAAAGGGGTGAGCTCAAATGCCCAGTAAGGATAACAATATAGCGGAACATTCAAAATAATCATAAACATTTAAGGCAATGAATTACTAAAACAAAAGCCTTTTAAAATTGAACTTCAACATAGTATGGCAAAAGTAAAATGAAATAATGCCATTTACTTGTTCACATGGATATTCTATTAATCGAATAATCACATGCAATATCAATAACCACTTTCATAATGTTGGAATGCATAATGCCAGACTATCATAACCACATAGCCAAGGCCTCGTGCCAAGACTACAAATAAGATTTTGTCAAGGCCTTGTGCCAAGACAGTAGTTTGTCTCATGAGACCTACCGATGCATCGAGGAGCTATAGCGGGCTCCACCCGTCACTTATTAAGTCCAATGCATTCCCATATGAAAAGGTTTAAACATAACATAAACATTCGTATTAAAACTAGCATATGAAATGTCAATAATTTCACCATAAACTATGAATGGTATAAAAATAGCACATCCATAGTCAAACATATCACAAAACCTTCAATACAATATAGAAGTTTTGTATCATAATAAATCAACTTCAAATAATCTTAAAATCCGTCAAAGGATGTTGACATAGATGAAATCAAAATTCTTTTTAAAGAAATATCTCCTTTTATTTTGAAATCATTTAAGATCCATATAAAATAAAACATTTTCTTTGAAAATATTCTTATAAGCTTGTAAGGAAAGCTTTGAAGATTTTATAACGGCGTAAAATAACCGCACCCACCGTATAAGTTAAAAAAAACATTCTTACCTCAATTCTGTCGAAAAGGTTAAAAAGGACATTGTTTTGAAAACGACGGAAAGATTCCTTTATAAACCTCTTATAAAAAAGTCAAACAAGGGTATAAATGACTTTAACCCATATTCTTGTAAATAGTAAAAATGTTTTGAAATACATTTTTAAGAAAACATGGATGTGGATGATAAAGAGATCCCAGTAGATTATTACGTATAAACAACCTCGGATAATGAAGAGATTGTGAAATAAACCCTTACCTTGTACTTTTCCTTGGTTGGGGTAGGTTAACCTCCTGTATAATGGTGAAATAATTGTTATTAAATTATACAAGAATCATATATATCAATATGATATCATATATGATCTTTTAACATTGATTTGTTAATAATATCTTAGTATTATCGTTGTTTCGGGTGTTAACTTACTCGTTTTCTTTTGTATGTTTTGTTACGTAAGACATGTTTGTAAGGGATAGGTTGTATATTATTCAAATCCAGAATGGTATTATGTCCTTAAACATCATTTTTAAATCATAAAATGATAATTATACTTTAATGGATACGATGGAGAATGAATCTCATCGCGTTCGTGGAGACGGTAGTCCGTACGTACGCACGAACGCTATTTCCATTTAATTTTTATTTTAAAAGAATAAAATCCAAATGATACATAGGTATATTACTATTCCAGTATAATATTTTATATATGTTACTTAATTTCATTAACACCATCCTTTATACGTTCCATGTGTGGTATGAACGAGTCATATCATTTTAAGGGGGCGGTAGTCCGCACTTCCTCAAATGAAATTATCGTATGTATATACAACATGAAACGAATAATGGTATGAAATAAAATGGAATTACAGAAGCTTATATATAAAATATATATCATTAATATCATATTTAATTACAGTGCCATCATAATGGCCACCTTGAGAGGCGGAATGATGTTTTTGAACAATCATCGTTTCGTGAGGCGTTAGTTTGCCATCCACAGAAACATTATGTTCATCATCCATTAGATGGAGTTGTGTGTATGTGTAGTTTTAATCCTTATTATAACAACATCCTAGTATATTGTGGATACTGGTGTTGTTACAAAAGAAAGGAAATAAAAAGAGTTTGGGGGTTGAAGAAGCAAAATAAATGAAAATAATTTAAGAGAAATCGTTACCTTTAATTTAGGTAACTCACTTTGGTTGGAACCAAAGGACTTCTTGAAATGATTTCTGCCTAAGTGGAAGCTTCAAGGAGGAGGAGAGGGATGTGGGGAGCTTATTTGGGCAGAGTTTGGACGAGCCAAGTGGCTTGAGAGGTGTGAGGAAAAGAGAAGGAGGAGTGCCCTTTTATAAGAGGGGTGAGGGGCACCTTTGGAAAAGCTAGAAATATTAATTTATAATAAATTCATATTCGGTTTCCAATGGCTCCAAAGTTGATTATTCAAAGGCTAAGGTGGGGATAGGTCGAAAACCACTCAACCAATAGAATTTAGACAGGTTTGGGTACTTATATTAACCTTGTCTTTAAGTATTAACTCTAAGTTAATTAGTTTCACTTTTACAATGTCTCTTGTATTTTTATATAATATGGTTAATAAACTTACTATATACATCCAAGAGACCCCAAGTGGTCCATTAATGATTAACCTATCATAATATAAGTCTCTTGGCCGAACCTTAGATTTTTAGGAATTTAATATCAATTAATAATATAATATTTGTTTTAAGAACTCTTTTATGTCAATTTTGACACTATTCAATAGTTGATTTTTGTGAAACTCATAACAGATTGATTACTTCGAAAAAAGTCCATTAAATCAATCCTAATATATCATATTAGCCTAGAAAATTAGTTTAATTCATAAAAAGTTTCATATTATATTTATTTGGGTATTTATAATATCAATTATTTTAATTTTTCACTATTATAGTAATTACTGCATCATCATTGTGTCATAAATAAAATAAATTATTTAATGTCTAAAAATTATAAATAAAATATCATTATGTAGGAAATCTTTTTAGCTTGCTAATGAATATTTATAATCGAAAATCCAACATGTATAACACTATGTAAAAATTGTTCTTCTAAAAGATGTAAGCTTATGCCATTTTTATTTTTATTTTAACTTTATTAATATAATGTGTCATTATCACTTACAAGTGGATCCATGGGGTCCCAAAATAGACCCAAAGATTCCCATGGTCGACCATGTATCAACCAATAGGGTTAAGACACGTTTTAGGGTAATTTAGTATTATTATAATATTATTTTTTTAACCCTTATTTACTAGATTTACCCTTAACCATGGTAAATAAAATATTTACCGCAGTAATTATTCAAAATGTCTAAAAATAAAAGTTATCTATTTACACAATTTGAACATCCTGATTTCAAATATGGAATCCATTTTTCTAAATTCAAAACACAGAAGTGGCAGAAATTAATTTAAAATTAATTCCCGCTGTCAAAACAAAAAGCGTGTTTTTAAGAGATAATAACTACCAAAAGATTGACACTTGTTTATGTTCGGTTTAATTGTAAAATTATGTCCAATGACCAAAATTATATTAAATGGTAAAAATATATTATAAATATACTTTAAAACCACTCAAATTCATAATTTATCACTATTACTTATTTTGATTAAAAAAGTTGTTTTTAATTAAAATTTAGTAATTTTCACTATTCATCAAAATATGAAAGTTATCCGAAATGTACCAAAATTTCACCCTAGGCTAATTTTGATATTCCGAATCCAAAAATAAAGTCCATTTTGAAATATAGAATATATATGATTTCAAAAAGTAGGTATTACTATTCACAACGGCTAGTTTAATTAGTAGTGGTGTGTGTTAGAACTCGAGGTTGCGTACAACACACGCTATCGCATTATTCGAAGGGAAACGTACCATAGAAGCTTGGGGTGTTACAACTGAATCATGTTTATGACTTGTAATATATTTCTTTCACAACAATATATTTCCATGATCATATGATTCCATTTTCTATAAGTTATTAATGCATATGTTTATTCATGGTCCATACATTTTATGTTATTATATTTTTCCATATGAATCACGCTCCATGATTTATTACTAGGTTTTATACCTTATTTGTTTTTTAAGATCATTCCATTTGTCTATTTTAACCCTGTAGGATCTCAATGGGATTTTGGGGATCATTTTGGAGACTAAAAAAAATATTTTATTGTTTCTTGTTTTCTAATTATGTACATATAACTATAATTAAATGAGGATTTTATATCCTTAGGTTGTATTAGATAGATTTTTATGATAAAAATCATATAATAATATGTTTAAAAGTAATGGTTCACTATAATTGGGGTAGATATATTTTACAAATTGGGAATATTTATTTCTTTGATTAATTTCTTGAATGTTTTCAGACTATGTTAGTGTGATTTATTATTATTATTGATTGTATGTTTGTATTCAATTGTGTTGATCTATAGTTGTGCTAGGATTTTGATTGCAGAATATTAAATAAGGATTTTAGAGAAATCTAAATGTTTTACTATTGGTTCATTCCATAAGCATGTACCAATGTCCCATTTCATGGATCCATTTTTTCATGAGAAGACTTTTGAAAATATGTCTGGAAATAATTTTTATTATTTATAAAATTATTCCACTTATATCGGAATAAGAAGTTTAAATTTATTCAACTGTTTAAAAGGGTATTTTTAAATAATGGACATGGAATATAATTTCAATGTATTATTATGGGATTTAATTTGTTGGTTTTGAAATGTCATTTAGAAAATAAAGATATCTGTTTTCCAAAATCATTTTCATTTCATATTTTTTATGGGTAGAGTTTTAATACATTTGTAATGTATTCCATTTTATATACACGAAATATTTTATTTAAATTTTATTTTTAATTTCAATAATTATTTATCATTTTCTGAAAAATAATTTCTCCTAGTAATCCTTTTTATGGAAATATACTACTTTGAAAAGTGTTTATGCCTGTTTAATATTGGTCTTCAGATATTCTGTTATATGTTTTCTCATGTTTCAACATGATTCATGATATCAGATGAACCATTTGAAAAAACATTCGTTTGATGATGCCTAGGTTATACTATGTTGATATGTTGACTATGGTTCCATTATATTTATGTTAAATGGAATCCTTGAATACTGTTCTACAATATCAATAATTTATTTTTATTAATAATCTCTTTAATCTCCAATTATAAAATATATGGTGTTATAAAATGTTAATTTATAAGGCCAAGGACATAAATAATTCTCATAAAATCCAAGGGAATAAATCTACAGAAATAATATCTTTTTGGAAAATCATTCATCTCCCCTATCATAGAAAGAATATTGACCATCATATTACATTAATTCCAAGTATGTAAAAAGTCTACATCATACATGAGTAATATTTCACACTCTGAAGTAATATTCAATGGACCACTGAGTAGGAAGGAGATGTACAATGATTTTATCAACTTGGATGGAGTCTATTTCGTGATTAGATAATAAAAATTATAATGTATGGAAAATATGAGTCTTCTAATAATGGAATATATTTCCAAGATATGATTGTTCCATAGTATGTAATAATGACTATAAATTATTATCACAAATATTTCACAATATGAGATGATTCCTCCTCCATGTATAATTTTTTTAGCATATTCTTTATCCATATAAATCATAAATCCCTCTTAACACACCCATCAAACCTAAGGTATCACTCGACCAAAAATCATTCCTAGAGTTAACCATATTATAATAATACTTATGCAACTAGTACTATAATTATCTTGGTATAACCTTTGTTTTCAGTATGATAAAAACATATTTAACAAACAGTAGCGATAGAAAAAAATCCAATATGCCCAGCTGAGTCATCACTCTACTAATATCCATAAGATGGTGTAAATAAATATTGAACACTACCCTTGAATGTGAAATTGTGCTGTAAATTTGGTATTACCTCTTAGACAATAAACATATATGTAATGATGTTGAAGATATTTCCCTTGACCATTATACTTTGTATCAATAACATTGTTTTAAATTCTACAGACAAATAAATTGTATTTTATTAGAATATATATTTAAATTAATATTTTTTCTCTTAAATTCATAGCTTTTATTGTATAATTGATATTTAAGATCATTGAGGAACTGATCGAAACATATCAAATTGGAGTGAACATACAATGGTTTTACAACTCTAATAGTTAGATACAGGGACAAATCCTAATTATTATATTTCATAAAATTTTTAAACATTTTATGACTTCTGGCAGATCCAATTGATATATTTTGTGTTTAAAACACATGTAAGGATAATGAAACTCTATAGAAAATATCCATCAAAATTTAATTTTTTCACCCCCTAAATCAATGATAATATTCTACAAGGATTCACACAAAAAAATGTGGACTACAAAATAGATGTAGAATATTGTTGTTCACATAATGCATTTAGTTTTTATGACTTCAATATTAATCTCTTATATACCTCACCCATATAGAGTAAATCATATATGATTACCATGAAATATTACCCTATAATAAGTATATTTTTCCTTGATATATCATATATTGACACCTCACTCACTTATTTTCTTGGAATTTTAGGACCACATAAATTAGTGTCATTTTATGTCTTGGTGTGAGTCACACAAAAAATCAAAAATAAAACCTTCCATCCATTCAATGAAAACTTTAGGATCCATAAAAATCAGCAACACATAAAAATTAATATAGGAATAGACATTATTAATCATTTTTATCCTTCCATTAAAGAATATTCTAATTATATTCTAATTTTTCAAATAATATGTAACCCTACTAATATTTTTATCAAAATTTTGAATGTGAATTTGTAACAACAAAATATTTTATAAAAGGGATTTCACAAATATTTTAATGAATTAAAATATTATAAATCATATAAAATAACATTGATTACAAAATAGAATATTTATAAATGAGAAATTAATTTAATCATATATATTTTTAAAAATTAAAGAAACTATACCATTCGAATAGATAACCTTGGGAATAGTAACGTGACATTTTGGAATAGTAATCAAACTAATAGGACAATAATATTAACTATTAAATTATAAATAAAATTTTTCTATCTTATTAATTAAAATATGATCTATTTATTACATTGAATATGTAAATAAATGTTTTGAAAAATGATAAATTAAGTGTCTGTATAATTAAATGTCAGAAATGTGTAATTAGAATTAAAAATTTCAAAAGCATATTTATTTACATAGATATTAATAATAAATTAAAAATATTTTTATATGTATATAATGTAAAGTTTTGAGAAATTAATAATTTTTCAATATTTTATAATATCATCTTTAATTTGAAATTATTTTTTAATTTCATGAGGATTTTAATTAGAAATTAAATTTCTCATATTTTCTAATATTTTTTCCATTAATTGGAGTTCCTTTCTGAAATTCAAAAAATCAATAATGTTTGGTTTAATTTTTTAGTATTTTTTATACATATGTGAATGTTTTGGTGATTTGTAAAATACTATAATTTATGATAAAAGATAAATACATGTATTTTGGGTTCATAGATAATTTGAGGTCGATTTAAACAAAAAATGTAGAACCCTATGACATTATTTTAATATATTTGGTGATAATTATTATATAATTATTAGTAATGATCCAAATAATAATGTATTTAATAAAATAATGAGATATCACCCCTCTCATCTCCTATAAATACCACCTCTCACGACCTCTTTTCTACATACCTCTAGATATTTTGATCCTTGAAAATTTTCTACTAAATTATATAACCAATACCCTCTCACACATCCATGTGAAATTTGCCTCATCAAAAGGATAAATATTTTTCCCTAATGAAGTTATCATTAATGATAGATTGATGAGGTATAATCCACTTCCTTTTTTCATTTAATTTTTTCTAATTTATTTTTCTTTTCTAATTGTCTCCTCAACTGCTATATAAATTTTTTAATGATAACTCTAGTATCATTTACATATACTAATTATATCATTTTAATCCAATATCCATAATCATACTCCTTTATTGCAAACTTTTATATTAAAAATGAGATCTTCCCCAGTGGTTTGTCAATTTACCGACATCGTGGATGATGTGTTTTCATTTTCCATAAATAGATTAAATTTTGATCATAAAAAAACGAAAATGGCTGGATTTTATTTTCAAATATATATTAAATCCATTTTTATATTCTAGAACTAAAATATTTACATAATAAAAAATGATAAATTAAATTGAGTTTGTTATGGTCGAAAACCCCCAAAAATATACAAAAATATTATTATTAACTATTTATATATTTATTTATGCTCATTTAATATAAAAATATGATATATATATATATATTAATATATAAAATTATTTCAGTTAATTAATAAATTATATTTTCAATTCTAATGAATTATTACCAATCTAAATAATCTTTGGTACTCATCATTATGTAAACCGATCAGAAAATCCAAGAAAATGAACACTCTCGAATAATGAAAATAAACTATAGAACTCATTTAGAAACCCATTAATTAACATAATAAAACAATTATCCATTATATTCAAGTATAAAAGGTTTTTTATTTTATTATTAATTAATTTAAATTGATTATCATGTATATTAAAGATAGTATAGTGTTCAGACATAAGGTAAGTAGAACTCTCAAACCTAACTCTCTTCTTGTGTGTTTTCCATATATTACTCAAATTTTAGTATGGATCTTGTTGTAATTTTATATAAATGTATTTTATTTTTCTATTCAATTATAAATTATGGGATATAAATTATTCTAATCTTGTTTAATGAAAAATTCAAATGTTTTTCCAAATGGAGACTTCATTCTGAAAAATACATCATTTAATTCTCTTGAGATTGTATATTCAAAAATAAAGATTGATGACATTCATCTTATTCAATTTTTCTATTGGGAACTAACCTTTTTATGAATTTATGCATTATTTAAGGAATCCCATTTCTTTCCATGTGTTATTTTATGTATAATATTGATATATTTTCTACGTGTCATGTATGAAAATGAAAATGTTGTGATGTAAAAGGTGCCCCGAGAATTATGTTGAGAAAGTAAATGTTTTTATGTGATGGGTATTTCCTAAACTATATAACACTCCAAAGAATTGTGTAACCTAATTTATCTCATTTCATTAAGTTAATTATTCATGGTAGATGACCACTAAGTCATATTGTTTCATTTTTATGAATTTCTATATTACAACACATTACCTAGTGTTTCCTATCATGATTATGATCCTATGACGATATTATGATGACAATGATTATGCTCACCCTATGTTATATTGATTAATATTATTATCTATACTATTACTCCACATTTATCTTAACCCATTATTTTATGTATTTACTCAGGTGATTACTTGTACTAAGGAGAACATGATGCCCAATAAGAATTTAGTGAATAATGAATCATATAAATGATTATTTTTTATTTTGTAAATGTTATGTATGGTATTAATTTTATCAATATACTAATCCTTTTTATACAATCTGTGTAATAAGTTTTTGTTTTTTCCTTTTAAATTATGTAATATGATATGTCATAATGGTTGTGTCACCATATTTGGTATGAAATCACAATTTAGTTCACTTGGGAATTAGGATTATAGAACATTATATTAAAATTTTTGTATTCGAATAAGAAAATATAGGAACTCAAGAAGAACTGTTAAAAAAACGTTAAAGAAAGGGATTCCATAAGATATTCATGTAGACTTAATTTCTCAATGGAAATAATTATTTATTTATGATTTTTTACTTCTTTTTTGTTCTAAACTTTTATAGATTAGAAAATATAGGGAACCTAGAGAAACCAGGACAATGACCCCTCTGAGGGATTACGACTATTGCCTGAATGATATCCGCAACACCATAAGAGCTACAGTTCAAAATTTAATGGATATTGCTGCCTATATATCATATGTTATGAACAATAGAATGAATAATGTGGAACATCAACCTTCACCGAAGAGGAAGAAAGATTCTATCAAATAATATATGTCGCAACGACCACAAAAGTTTGGTAGATCATCCAATCTACTAGGAATTTAATGATGGGTCAACTAATTGTGGAATATCTTTTTTTGTTTCTATTTTTTGATATTTATTAGTTGAATCTGTCCATTTACCATTTATATAGATAATTTGATCAATGGTGGTATTTGATTAAGAATAAAAAAATGAGGGAACAATTTCACAGATAAATTAGGATGGTATATGAAAATGTTTCATTATTTGTATTTCCTTTGTTATCCCAAAACAAAGATCGAGACTGAGTTCATAGAGATGAGGAAAAATGAAGTTGAATCTATCATGTCCAATAAAAAAAAGTTTACAAGGCTTATAAATTATTCATTTGTTTTAAATAACAAATTATAGAAAAAATTATAGATTATTTAGTGGAATAAAACCACACCTTTAGAGGGATCATGGGATTTGAGACATTGAGAGTTATAATTATTTATTTTATTGTGATCTGAAAGTGAAAATGTGTTTGGAGAATTCTCTTTTGGATATGGTGATATGAAATGAATGAGGAAGTTTCAATCTGGGGTATCTAATTGAAAAAGAATTAATGAAATCCAATCCTCCCACATATCTAAAATTTTGGAATATGCATCATGTTAACTACCTCAAATGGATATAGAAATTCTACAAGTGTGGGAGATATGACCTCCAAGCTAAGGAATTTGTAAGAGATACAAAAGAGTAGGTCGATAGATCTCAGGAATAGGGAGAAGCACCCATGGTCCAATGGAACAACTATAGTAAGTAAGGGAACTATGAAAGCCATTTCACCAAACCTTGAGCCCTTGTGGGTATTCAACATCATCATCCACCAAAGCCGAAAGAACAATTTAAGGATTTTCCAATCCATAATTTTAAAGTCGACAATGGAAATGAAATCATAAAAGGTACACATCATATTCACTCATGAATTGATAAAGTCTTATTTGATTCAATTTTTATGAATTTGTTTATTTCATGTATGTTTTATAAAACTGATGAATTTAATTACCAAATCATTGAAGTATTTATATGTGTAAAAAAACATGTTTTCAAATTATTTCAAACCTTGCGTTGTAATATATGGGAAGATTCATCCAGTGAATCAAAAAATACTTCCCTTATGGAAATTTACAATGTAATTGGAATAGAAATCCTCTCATTATATAGAGAACCATTAAAGTTTAAGGAAGAGGAAATATCATTTCATATTTCAAACCCACCCATGCTCCTCTACAAATGAATGAAATATCAATAATATCTTTTTAAAATTATTTCAAAATCATCTGAGTGGATTCCCTATGAACACACACACCTCGCTCATATGGTTGAGTTAAAGGAAGGTATCAACATAGGGAAAACAACAATTTTGTGGTAATTATGTGATGTATTTACCTAAGAGTTACCTTGAATCCCCATAGATAGTGAGATATATTTATTAACAAAACTCATATCGAGAGATAATCCTATCTCAAAAAGTCTATTTAGGATGGCCCCTATCGAATATGAAGGGTTAAAGAAGAAACTGCACGAGAACATTGAAGAATTGTCCATACTCTCTTGTGCATAACCATGGGAAGTTACAGTTATATATATAAATAAAAAATATGGATAAATGAAGATATGTATCAATTATTGGGTACTCCAAACATCATCTTAATGAATAAGTTTCAACTTAATAGGATTTATGACATGTTAGATTAGTACAGAGGAGCTCAGTACATCTCAAAGGTGGATCTTCATTCTAGATATCATCTGATAATGGGGTAATAGGACGAAATTCAATAAACAGTCTTTTGTTCAAGATATAGGATCTAGGAGATTATATGGATTGTTTTAGACATACCAATTCCCCTATAAAAAATCATGGATATTAATAATAGAGTCGTTAGATATTAACTCAAAAAAATATTACAATGTTTATCAAATATATTCTCATCTACTCCAATAGAAAGGGGGAAAATAAAGTACATGTATGGATTGTGTTACTGATATTATGAAATGAGTATTTGTACAAATATTTTCTCGTGGTGACATTTGGATGTAGTAAGTAAAATTAATGGGAATTGTGATAACAAGTCGGGGAATTTTTAGGGTCCCTTCAAAAAACAAACGAAATTGAGGAATGGTACAGACCCTCTTATGTTACAGAAATCCATAGTCTTCATGGATTAGAAGGGTACTATCGACATTTTGGGAGAAATTTATCTGTATTATTAATCCTTTTATCTAATTTAACAAGGAAAGGGGTAATGTAGCTTTGGATACAAAAATATGTATAAAGCTTCAAGGAGAAAATGAGTAGGATTTCCACTACACTCATAGTCACATTAACATAATGTGGAAAAATATTTGTGATATATAGTTGTAATGACATGGAATTTCCATGTAATTTTTTTAAATATATGGGAATTTTTTGAGTCTGCGAAAATTCACGGTGCATGATTCTTAGACCTGGAGTGCCTTGAATGAATTTCTGAACTTTAACTATGTTAAACTCAATAAATTCGAGAGTAGGTTTTCTAGCTTTTTAACTGGTGATCAGAATTGAAATCTGAGGGCACCGTTGAACTAGCAGCACCAAAATTCACTTAAATAGACCTTCACCTTGATGGTAGTTGGTCGAGGTTCGAAGCTTGTTTTTTTGGTTTTTCAAGATAGAGTAGAATAAAAATAAAATTTTACAACATTTTTTATTTATTTTAATTGTTAAAAACCTCCATGTGGAATTTATAATTGGGGACCACTAGACCTTAACCTCCCATGAGAGGACATGGTAGTAAGGGACCACCCAAGCCCAAAACATCCCATGTATTATTTAAGTGGCAGGGACCACCCCAACCTCTTAATGACGGAACAACCTCCCAACTCCCTCTTTGATGTGGAGGTGCCTCTTGAGATTCCTCCAAATTAATTAGGCCAATGTAGCACACTTAATTATTCCAACATATGTGATTAATTAACCCAATTCTAAATTGTGCCAACAATTAAATTGGGGGAAGAATATCACATTTTGGATACTTTGAAAATTAAGTGGAATTGGGAGAGGAGAAATATTGGGAGAAACTTGTCCAATGAAGAACGCATTCTTTCATGAAGAACACTCTCACCGACGAAGAACGCCATTGACTACGAAGAACCAATGAACGAGCATGGGATTGGAATCGTGTGGCGAGCATGACGAACATTGATATCTTTGACTTCCTCTGATGTGGGATGTCTTCATCTATGAAGAATCAATGAGTGTACATCCATCTCATTCCAATGTCAACGAAGAACCCGATGTCGGGGTTTTATGCTTGTGAATATTTCTCCAATATTCTTTCCTTAATATCTTTTGTGTTTTGGGAATGAATAGTTGCTGGAGGTTTAAAGCTTGATGTTCTACTTCATGCTCTTGACTGAACCATATGATAGCACCGTAACATAGAGGGTACATTCCAAACAAACAAGGCCTAAACACTCGACAAATCTTTATATGATTTTTGGTATTGAACTTGACGAAGGTGACGACACAATGAAACCTCCTCGTGGCCACCGCGCCCCGCAGCTCCTCTACCCACAGTCGTGCTGTGCTGCCCACAGAAACCGCCATCTAGACCAAGCCACTGTTGACCAGGAAAAGCCACCGCCACCGTCCGTCGAGCCCCCACCGCTGTCCTGTGTGCACCACCGTCATCCACTGAGCGCAACCACCCTCCGCTAAGCCACCACCACCATCTGTCGAGCCGCTGCCATCGCCTACTACCGCCACCGCCGGACCACCACCCCATAGCCAGACCTCCTCCCCACAACCGGACAAATGTCTGATGGCCAGACCGCTGCCATGCAGCCTAACCGTCATACGCGGTCGAACCCCCGCAACCCCTCGCGGCCTGCCGGACCGCCTAGCAAGCTGGGCCGCCCAACATGGGTAGTGCCGAACCCAGCGGGCTGGGCCGAACCTAATTTGTCAGGCCGCATTGTGGTCTAGGCTAGACCTTGTGGGTAGTTTGGGTCTAGCCGGGTTGGGCCGACAGTGTATGATCGGACCCAGGCCCACTATGACCCATTTACTTTCTTTCAGCAAAAACATTGGCATGGGACGTCCGTTTGACGAATTGTCAACGACACCAAAAATCATGGATCGTGTCAGTCCCTTTGAGTATACCCCAATAAAGTTTTGGATTAAGATGTGTAACGATCAAGTTAAATCAATCATGAATCCAACCGGGCCCTTGGGACTAAAAGGCTAATAACTCACAGACCGGGCATCCGATTGATGCACCATATGTTACGTTGAGATCTCTATGATGTGGAGGACCTTTAAAATAAATCTTCTTGGAAATTCATGTCATTTAGAGTATATACCAGTAGCTTATGGTGCAAATCCTCTCAGAGACAAGTGAGCATAGTGTTGGAACTGAGTGGCTGGATGAGACTTGACCACTGCTGACCTTTTCGACTCGGAGTGATTGTACAAGCCCACTAGGGAGCTCCTTGGTGACACTGAAGACCCAAGGTATGGAGTTCCTTGTTGACATGGCAAACCCATGGTACTCAATAGGATTAGTACCTCAGTAGGCCACAAGGGGGAGTGCCTTGGTGATGCGGCAGACCCACAGTGGGGAGCACCTTGGTGACATGGTAGATCCACGGTACTCGACATGAGGAGTACCTTAATAGTCCAAGGTTAGTGGGAAGTGCCAATGTGTGATGGGGCAAGCCTACTATACTTAATAGAGGAGGAGTTATCCAACAGCCGAGGATTTTGACATTGTGACACGTAATGTTACATGATACAACTTCTACAATAAATCTTGGTGTGAGATGAGTCAGTACCACTATGTTTCTTCATGATTGATATAGTTTACTTGAAAACATAGGTATATGTATGTACATACACCTACATAGGGTTATCTGTGTATTTCAAACTTTGTGGTTTATCCTTGGTGGATTTTATGAGACCTTGAGGGTCTCGGGGTCCCTACTGAGAATTGTTATACTCACCGTTACAAGGGCTATGCCCACACATTGTTGTGTTGGTTCCAGATGATGGACATCGCTGAATGAGGATCAGAGTACCATGGATATACATTTCTTGGAGGTGGAATATATGGTGTGTCTATACACAGTGGAGACGGGTGGACTTTGAGTGATGAGGTGGTGATATGTTCCTACCCTTCAGGTAGGAACCTTGGAGGTTGGTCCAGTTGTTGTCTTTTCTCTTTCTCGAGTTGTATTGTATTTCAGTTGTACTTGTACCTTTACTGTTTGCATTGTATTCTGTCCCGTTTTATTTTCACCATAATTTTGGTTATAGAGTTTACTTCTGTTCGTATCATGATGTGTGTTTGGTTACTTGAGTTTCACATTATAATGGAAATGACTTCCCAGTTTTAGGGAATATTCCTTTCGGTGCATGTTTCCAGACCCTATCCTATGGAAGGAGGGCTTTGGGTTGTCAAGACACGGGCCCTGGGGGACGAATCATGAAAAATTGGTAGAAGAGGAGTCAGTTCTACCTCAAGAACATAAGTCTATGATCATTCTTTTTAAAGGCAATAGTTTAGTGAGTGTGGTTATTAGTTTAGGGAATCCATTGATGGTGTCGTGGCCGACGTATTCATACACCAGAACCCTGACATCATATTCCCAACTTGGTGCATGAAAAAACTAATTGTATATGTATTTTCAAGAGTATACTTTTTGAACTCTTTGAGCCATCTCAACATGTATAACATATTAACCATGGTGCAACTATTTCTTTTCAAGATGCCTCCACTCAAATAGCCAACTAGGGTTCTGAGAGTTTTACGTACTGATAGCCCACCGAGCGATGAGGCCTCGGTGTTGGGACCTCTTCCGGTTGAGGCACCAGTAGAGTCACTAGCGGGAACATCCCCCATTGGGTCACTGATGCCACCATCCCTAGAAGAAGACAATACATGCCTCTTGAGAACAATTCACAAGTTCTAACGCCATGGGATACCAAGGTTCAGGGGAGAGAAAGAACCATAGGTGGCTGAGGATAATCTGGAGGCTGTAGTGAGTGTTTTCTAACTAGTAGGGACACCATCTAATCACATGGTGATCCTTGCCACCTGCCTTCTACATGCACCAGCATGATGATGGTGGAGCTCAATGAACTAGGTTCACGACGAGGTGATGCTTTTATGGGAAGATTCCAAGAGCCTGTTTTGGGCAGAGATTTTTCCAGCGACTCTTCACGTAGTGCACACACATGATTTTCTTCATCTGTAGAAAGGAAAAATGATCGTGGATTAGTAAACAGTGAGGTTCACTGAACTCTCACCTACTCCACAGATAGGGTGTGGGACCCATTCTTTAGGTCCCAGACCTTCGAACAGTGGCTCAGGTGGGAGATTAGGGATTCGATGATCTCACTCAGCATCCTGAAGTAGGATGGGGTGTTAGAGAGAGCTCTCTTGGTGGAGAGTTTCCTTTTCGAGAAGACACCAGCAGTGAGACCCACTACAGGTCATCACATAGTGGAGTCTTCTACAGCTAGCAGTAGATTGTTTTCAAATAGGTTCAAGAGGACCAGACCTACAGGTGTACAACAACATGAATTAGGGTCAGTTGTGCGGGGAACCTGAGGAAAATCCAGTTATACCCGGAGGAGGCAGTGTTTCACATGCTGTGGGCAGGGTCGCATGGCTCATGACTCTCTGACCCAATGTGTGGATGATCAGAGGACGGTTGAAGGACCACCCAAGTAAAGATAGATGTTCGACCAAAGTGTTCCACATGGAGTAGGCTGACATTGCATAGGAGCTGACCGTGCAGATGGTTGTGGGTGACGATTCGAGAAATTACCGCCATCACCACCTGGAGGTCCATCCCATACACATGGATTAGTTGGACATGAGCAAGCATAGATCTAGCCAGCTATGTCCTACGATCATGGTGCTACGAAGATGATATGACGTACGATTTGTGTCTACTCCACCTTATCTACTGTACTTATAGACACAGGTGTCAGCCATTCCTTTATTCCCACTGCCCTCGTTCAGAGCTCCGATAATCCTACATCATCGTTAGCTCGATCCATTCGGCTAGAGACTCCAACAAGAGCAGATTCGATGATTATGAACTGGTGCTGGTAGTGAGAGCTTACTCTTGGAGGTAAGGTCTTCTACTAAGATCTCCTTATAGTGGCGTAGAGTCCTTACAACATCAGCTTGGGAATGGAATGGTTATATATATTCCATGCTCATATTGACTATATTAGGTGCAAAGTGAAGTGTGTCTGCATGGAAGGGACTGGGTTTACCTTCACCGGTGAGAAGGTACCTCTGCAGTGCAGGATGGACTTACCCGGAGGAGAGTGCAGCCGATCACTCATCCGTTGGCTGGCCTTACCTTCAGAGCGGTTGATGAGGAGAGTATGAGTAATCCTTTAGTGGTGGACCATTACACAAGATTTTTTCCCTGATGATGTACTTGGTCTACCTCCCCACAAAGTGGTGGAATTTAACATTGACATGTACCCCGGGACAACATCGATATCTACACCAGCATTTCAGATGGCTCTCGTAGATCTTCACGAGTAGCAGTTATAGCTAGAGGAATTGTAGGGGAAGGGGTTCATACAACCCAGTGTAACATGGGAAGCCTCGATTCTATTCTACATTAAAGAGGATGGGAGCTTGAGACTTTATGTTGACTATCGGTGCCTGAACCAGGTGACCGTGAAGAACAAGAACCCACTCTTGAGGATTGACAACCATTTTTGATCAGCTGATGGGAGCACGGTTGTTCTCAATGGTAAACCTCAGATCAGGTTATCACCAGCTCAGAGTTCAAGAAGAGGATGTGCAGAATACATTCTTCAGATGTCGGTATAGCCATTACGAGTTCTTGGTTTTTCCATTCAGCATAACCAACGATCCAGTAGTGTTCATGGGACTCATGAACAGGATCATTGAGGCATTCCTTGATATCTTTGTAGTAATTCTCATTGACGTCATTCTTATTTAGTCGACTACTGAGGAGTAGCATGCTTATCATTTACAAGTAGTTTTGGACACACTCTGAGAGAACCAGCTTTATGGTATGCTCACAAAGTGCTAGATCTGGATCCAAGAGGATCAATTTGTTGGACATTTCATATCGGAGGCTGGAGTTGTAGTGGATTCAGTAATGATTGAGGTGGTACTTTCATGGGAGCCACATTAGAGTGTGACAGAGTTATAGTGTTTCTTGGGTTTGGCTGGATATTATAGGAGTTCTGTGCTAGACATCCCCAGAGATACTACACCACATTCAGCATTGACGAAGAAGGGGAAACCCTTCATTTGGTCGGAGAAATTCCAGCATATTTTTTAGGAGCTGAGGAAGAGGCAGACTAGTGCCCCCCCATCTTAAGGCTTCGAGAGGAGGGCATAGGGTACATAGTTTACTAAGACGCATCAGGGAAAGGGCTTGGATGTGTCCTGATTCAGGAGTGAGCAGTGATTGCAGATGGTTCTGGATAGATGAGACAACATCAGTAGAACTATGCTACCCATGAACTTGAGTTATCTAGAGTGGTCTTCGCCTTGAAGATGTGGAATCACTATTTGATTGGCGACCATTTTACAGTGTACTATGATCAAAAGAGTCTCAGGTATATCTTCTCTCCGGAGGACATGAAACTGAAATAGCGATGTTGGATTGAGTTCCTCCAGGACTATGACTTCATGATAGTCTATACTTCTTGAAATGGGAACAGTGTTGCAGATGCACTCAGCAAGAGATGTGGTATACAGCTGTTAGGCGAGATGATGAAGTAGCTAGCTGCTTTGTAGATATCCATTGTGGATAGAGATTGATTAGGTTTTCTTCAGTCTCTTACAGTCACACCCCCACTTCTTCCGTGAGTTAGTGAGGGGCAACATGGGGACACTGATTGCGAGACTCGAAATGATTAGAAATCAATAGGACAGACACCTGATGGATTTTTTGAAGGTATGGAGCATGTCATCCTCATCAGAGGATGTACCATGGTACCAGTGTTAGTTAAGGAGGAAGTGCTTAAGGAGTTTCACACATCCCCTCTAGCAGTACATCAAGGAGTGGCGATGATGTACCAGGATCTCTGATTACATCATTGGTGGATGGGAATGAAGAAAGTAGTAGTCGAATTTGTTTATCGGTGCCTCACTAATCAGTAAGTGAAGTAAAAGAATTAGGTACCAACAGGCTTGGTTCAGCCTTTAGAGGTCCCAGAGTTGATGTGGAATGGTATATCCATGGACTTCGTGACAGGAAATACACGTACATCCAGAGGTCATGACTCAATCAGGGTGATCGTTGACTGAATCACCAAGTGAACCCAATTATTACCGATCAGTGAACAAGGTTCAGTAGAGAGCTTGGGACACCTCTATGTGTAGGAGATTGTGAGGCTACATGGAGTAAATTCTACGATTGCCTCTAATCATGACACACTTTTTCCATCCCAGCTATGTAAGGGGTTTCAGAAGGCTTTTGGGAAGCAACTTTGTTTGCGCACCACCTTCCATCCTCAGACGGATGGCCATAATGAACTGACCCTTCAGACCCTCGAGGACATGTTACGTGCTTCTGTCCTCCAATTCGGTCGCCACTTGGAGGATCACTTACCTTTGTTGGAGTTTTCATACTACAACGGATATCACTCCACCATAGGGATGGCACCTTTTGAGGCTTGTACGTGCGAACATCCATATCTCCTTTGTGTGGGACTATCCCAGGGGATTCAACACTCATGGGACCGGAGATGGTACAGGCTACCACAGATATGGTTCAGATCATCAATTAGTGGATGAACACTACACAGTGAAGGAAGAAGTCTTATCCCGACAAGAGAAGGAGACCTCTAGAGTTCGAGGAGGGAGACCACGTCATTCTATGAGTCTCACCCTGATGAGGTCTACTGATATTTGGCCAAGGTAGCAAGTTATCTCTGAGATTCATCAGTCCATTTTAGGTCCTCTAAAGAGTTGGTGAGGTTGCTTACCATTTATCTCTTCCACCTCTATTGCACCGGGTGCACGACGTCTTCCATATATCCCATCTGAGGAGATATGTACATGACCCTTCTTGCATCCTTGACCACGGAGAGTTGGACGTCGATGATGGGGTGACATTTGTAGACATTCCAGTATAGTTTGAGGATTTTCAAAAGTGGGTCCTTCATGGATGTTCAATACCTCAGGTCCACGTTCGATGGCAGTATGGGAAGCTCCAGGAGAGAACATGGGAGTGATAGGCTTAGATGCGTGCTCAGTACCCCCACACGTTCCCTTAGTTTGAGTTGTATATTACGGGGATGTAATGACCTGAGGTGGAGAAGATGTAAAGACCAGGAATTTCCATGTAATTTTTTTAACTATATGGAAATTTTACATGTCCATGAAAATGTAAGGAACGGGATTCTGAGGCCCAGAGATCCCAGATTGAATTTATGGACTTTATTTCGGGTACGATCGGTAAACATGCGAGGTGGGTTATCAATTTTTGAACTGGTGCTCGGAATTGAAATCTGAGTGAACCGTTGAACTTGCAGCATTTGTATTCTCTTCATGAGACTTTTACCTCGATGTTAGTTGGTCAAGGGTGGAAGTTAGTTTTTGGGTTTTTTCATGAAATAATTGAATAAAAATAAAACTGTACAAAATTTTATTTTTATTTTATTTGTTGAAAAACCTCCATATGGAATTGAGAAGTGGGGACCACCAGACCATAACCTCCCATGAAAGGTTATGCTAGTAAGGGATCACCCGAGCCCAAAACCTCCCATGTTAGATTTAAGAGGTGAGGACTACCCGAACCACTTAATGAGGGAGAAACCTCCAAACTCCCCCATTAATGTGGAGGAGCCTCTTGAGCTTCCTCCACATTAATTAAGCCAACTCACCACAATTAATTATGCTACCCTATGTGATTAATTAAGAGAATTTGATATTGATTGAACAATTAAATTGTGGGAAACATATCAAATTTTGGATAATTTTCAAATTTGGTGGAATTTGGAGAGGAGAAATTTTGGGAGAAATCTCTCCAACAATGAATGTGTTCTTCCTTGAAGAACTCTCTTGCTAACGAAGAATGCTTTTGAGTATGAAGAACCAACGAATGAGCCTGGGATCAGAACCGTGTGGCAGGTGCAACGAATGCTGATATCTTCGGCTTCCTCCGACATGGGACGTCATCATCTATAATGAATTGACATCCATACTTCCTTCTCGCGCCAACATAAACGAACAACCCGAGGTAGGGGGTTTTTACGTGGGAATAGTTTTCCCATATTCTTTCCTTGATTTCTTTTGTGGTTTTGGAATGAATCAGTGTGGGAGGTTGTATTTCTTGATGTTCTACATCCCGTTCTTGATTTATCCATATGCTACCACCATAAAACGGAGGGTATAGGACAAACAAACATGGCCCCACCCCTCCACAAATCATGTGATGATTTGTGGTGTTGAACGCGATGAAGACGACGACACATCGACTCCACCATGCGGCTGCCATGCGAGGTGGCCTATGCACCCCACTGTTCCGCCACCCACAACCCCACATGCTGCTCACAGCCGTCGCCATCTGGATCGAGCCTCCGCTGACAGGGCCGTGTCGTCGTCGCCATCCGTCGTGCCGACGCCGCCGTCCTCTGCCGTCATCCACCGAGCCACCGTCGTCACCCCGTTGTCGGGCTGCTGCCCCATAGCCGGACCGTTGCCCCATGGTCGGACCATTACCCCATGGCCAGTCCGCCACACTACGGACGAACCACATCTCTGCGGCCGGAACGCCACCCTGCAGACGAACCGCCATATGCGGTCGAACCCCCATGACCCCTCACGACATGTCGGAACACCTAATGAGTCGGGCCACCCAGCACAAGTTGGGCCTAACCCAGCGGGCTGGAGTGACCCCAACAGGCTGAGACGCACTTTGGGCTAGGCGGGACCCAGCGGGTCAGGCCAGTTCGACTTGAACCGGGCCGGCCCAGGATGGGTCAGTCCGACCCGGTCGGACCGGACCCAAGCCCACTACGACCCATTTACATTCTTTTGGCCATAACATTGGCACCGAACATCCGTTTGAAGAACCGTCAGTGGTGCTATAAATCATGGAGCTATTGGTCCCATTGAGTATACCCCACTGGTGTTTTGGATTAATATAAGGAACCGTCAGGTGGGATCTAGCATGAATCCAACAGGGCCCCCGAGACTAAAAGTCTAATAACTCACAGACCACACATCTGATTGACGCGCTGTCTATTACAATGAAACCCATATGAAGTGGATTACATTTGAGATAATTATTCATGGGACATAGTGGAAGTTTTTGTATCTACAGGTAACTTGTGGAGCAGATCCTCCTGGAGACGAGCAACCAAAATGCAGGAACCAAGTGGTTGGCTGAGACATGATAACTGTTGACCATTATGAAACGAGTGGCTTGACTGGCCAAGTGGGTTGCACTTTAGTGACATGGAAGACCCACGGTACTCGACATGAGGAGTTTCCTCAACAATCCTTGAGGGGGAGAACCATGGTGACGCGACAGACCCATGGTGGAGAGTTCCTTGGTGATTCAGAAAACCCATGATACTCGATAGGAGGACTACCTCAGCTGTCCAAGTTTAGTGGGATGTGCCTCTGTGTGACATGGCAGGCCCACTTTACTCGATAGAGGAGGAGTTATCCCATAGTCGAGGTGTTTGACATTGTGACTGGAAATTTTACTTGATACCACCTCTAGAATAAATCATAGTGTGAGCATAGTCAATACCTCTATGTTTCTTCATGACTGAGGTCGATTACTTGATAACTTACGTATATGTATCGGCATTTACCTATGTAGGGTTATCTTTTGATTTCATACTTTTTGGTTTATCATTGGTGGATTTTGTGAGACCTTGAGGTTCTCGGGGTCCCTACAGAGAATCGTTATACTCACCCCTACACGGGAATTTCCTGCACCTTGTTGAGTTGGTTGTAGACGACAGACAGCACTGACTGAGGCTGAGAGTACTAGGACTTGACTATGCCTTGAGGTGTACCATACGAAGTGTTGGTAGGTAGAGGAGATGTGAGGGTATGGAGTGCTTAGAAGGTTCTTTGTACCTACCATTTAGGTAGGAACCTCATAGGGTAATCCAGTAGATATTTTTTCTCTTTCTTTAGTTGTATTATATTTCATTTGTACATATACCTCTACAGTTGGGCTTGTATTCCAGCCCCTTTTACTCTCAGCACTTTTTTGGTTATACAGTTTTCTTATGTTTGTATCATTTTTTGTGCTTGGTTACGTGAGTTTTATGGTTATAAATATAATGCCTTCCATATTTTATGTAAAACACCTTTCAGTGCAAGTCGCCTGCCCCTGGCCTATGGAAGGTGGGCTAGGGGTAGTCACGACACGGGCCCCGGGGGATGGGTCGTGATAATAGTGATGCTTAAAACAATGTATGGTGTTTTTTACAAATGAAAAATGAAAATTTTATAGACTATGCCTCATGACCATTGAATATCAATGAGAAAAACTACCCAACCCCTAATTTAGAGCTTTAAGTTATGAAGGTTTTCTTTAAAATATCGTGTCACTACCACTAAGATGAGATGTGTGACATATATACCAATCACCAAATCCTAATGTATATATTTAAAAAAAAGGATCTAAAATAGAATCAAAGGATATGGTTTAAAATAATCAAATACTATAATTTATCTATTCCCTATCATCCTATAAAGGAGCACCAGGATTCCTATGATCTTACTAGAAAAGAATGTACTAGTCTATCCATGTTGTGGATTGAGAAAGGCCAAATCTTCTTCAAAATTAAAAGGATTTATTTTAAAATGATAATGATTGATAATAAATCCTACCTTTCCAAAAATGATTACCCAACCTTTTATCCATGAGAAGATTACAAATGCACAAACAGATTATCAGGAGTTATAAGCTAATGTGAATGCATTAATGGAAGAGGATATGCAAGAGTTAACTATCAAAGATGATGGTGTGATTTGGTTTAGAGAAATTATTTTTGTACTATCATAACATGATATAAAGGGGGAGTTATTTGATAACTCACATATGTAACCTTTCTTCATTCATCCTCGATCTTCCATGACATATCATGATGTACGAGAACATGTTTGGTGTGGAAAAATGAAGATGATGATTGCTGATTATATCTACAGGTGAATGATACATCCACGTGTTAATGTGAAGTGATACAAATCCCAATGGAGAAAATATTTCTTATACCCATCTGGATATGGGATAATGACACCATGAACGTCATCACAAGTCTCCTGAAGACATCCAATGGAAACAATGCAATATGTGTTGAGGAGGGCCAAATAACCATGATTTCCCTCATTATTTTTCTATTGGATGATTTCTCACTCAAAAAACATCCCAAGATATATATGAAATAATTTGGGAGGAATCCCGGGGAACCGAAATCAGTAATCTATGATCATGATCCCACATTAACATATAATTTATGAAGATGTCTCCGACATTCCTTGAGTACTAAATTGAATTTCATCAAGGCATAATACCCCCAAACTGAAGGCTAATCTGAAATGAGTATTCAAAATCTCGAGGAAATAACATGATCGTGCTCAATTGAATTTAATTATGGATGATATCATTATCTCATATTAGTTGAGTTTTATGAAAAAAATAAATTGCACTAAATTATTCATATGGATAAATATGAATCATTATATTGAATGTGATGTATAAATCCAACCTGTTGGGATGATGTTGATGAATGAAATATTCTTTCACATTATCTTGAACAGTAGATTATGGATATGGTTCAACCCATCAATAAACAAATCAAAGATTCTCAAATTCATAAAAAAAACTATATGCTTCCAACTGTCAAAGGTACATTGAGTTCAAAATTGTAGATAATGTCTACCTTTGAATATCAATATAGAAGAGTGTCATGTTTCTTAAAACAAAAAGGAATCTTACCCAATGTACATTGTATCCATTGATATCCTAGATCCCATAGGTGAAATTTCTTATCTTCTTGAACATACACCATATATAGATCAAATGGATGATGTGTTCCATGTTTGTCTCTAGAGGAAATACATACTGTTACCCTCACATCTACTGAACTCGAATGTGGTATAGCTAGAGGATGATCTCTCAAACAAGGTGTAGCCAGTAATGATTTTGGAAAATAGAGATAAGGTTATATTTAAAGTGAAAAAAAAACCATGTCAATGTAGTGTGGAAGAACCACAATTATTAATTAGATTCTTGTGAACTTGAGAATTTGATGAAAGATAAGTACCATAACTTGTTTATGTAAAATGAAATTTCGAGGGTGAAATTTAAAATGGGTGTATACATGTAACAACCAAAATTTTATCATCGGAATTAAAACATTCTTATGATAATGACATTTGTTATAAACCCCATAAAATCACATAGAGAACACAGTAAAACCATTATAAATGATGAATGAATGAAATAATAGGCATTTCTTTAAATTAATGAACATATACCAATCGAATAATTTAGTGACAATTGGAATAGTAACATGATCTATAAGAACTGCAATCATTCCAATAGCAGAGTTACCTCATCAATGACTGTATAAATAATATCTAGGTATCCTTGGTAAAAAATATTGGATATTTATTTCAAGGAAAAGGTAAATAAAATTTTAAAATGTGATAAATTATTATTTGGTATTTTTAATGGTTAAAATATTTAATTTCAATTTTATAATTAATTTAATAATTTATAAGAAAATAAGTTATCATAAAATGTATTCATAAATTAATACCTAATTTTATTATTATTATGATATAATTTTATGATGCTTTATTTAATTTTTCAATGTGTTTGAAAATCAATATTAATTTTAAAATTTGTATTTTTTGAGTAAATCAAGAATATAATTAAAAAATAAATTTTTCATATTTTACAAATTTTTATCTAAAATGGATTTCATTTTTTAATTCTACCCATCAAAAACTTTTCAAGGATTTTGTTTTGGGATTTTTCTAAAATACATGATTTTTTCTGAATAGTAAAATACCATAATTTTAGCGAAATTATAAATACATGAATTATGGTGTCGTTGATTTATGTAATGATTATGTATGAAAACAATATCAAAAAATAATTCATTATTTTAATATATTTATTTGTAATTTTTTAACTATTACTAGTATTGATTCAAATAAATAACTACTAGAAAAAATAATTTGAAAACACCTCCTTCCTCCCCTAAAATTACCAACCACAACACCTCTATTCCTCATAACTATCAATCATTGGTACTTGTAAAAAATATGCCCTTCTATATTCCAAATAGATTACAACACATAAAGTGTGTTTTGGTCTCATAAAACTACTAATCCATTTTCCATACGGATGATCATAAGGAGGAGTGATTTAAGAGGTAAAATACTCATCTGTTTTATTTAAATTCTTTTAATTTCTTTTAATTTAATTTCCTTTTTTATTGTATCATAACCTCATCTATCCGAATGATTATGATAACTAAAATATCATTTATATAATGTTATTATATAATTTTAGTTTCAAATTTTTCATAAAACCAGTTGTCTCTATCTTTTTTCTAAAAATGAAATCATTACCCATTATGTGTTAATATTACGATATTGTGGATGAAGAATTTTTATTTTTCTTTAAATAAATAAATATTGTTCATATACACACTATAATGGTAGGAAAATATAGAAAAATACACATTATTGATCATTATATATATGGGATTTAAAATATTTACATAATACTAAATGATAAAACAAATCTAATCTGTTGTAATACAAAACTATGAAAATTAACACAAATGGGTATCATTAACTTTTTATCTAATGATTCATCCTCCTGAAATTTAACAAAACTATACATATAAACATATAATTCTATGGATTTTCATTACTATCATATATTTACAATTTTGGTAAATTATACATATTCTATAGAAAAATCATTCTCATATTTATGTGAACCATTCATGAATACCTAGAAAATGAACACTTCTAATTGTTTAAGATAAACTATATAACTCATATAATATCCCAGAAATGTACATAAATAAATACAATGAATCATATTCATGTATATAAGGTTCTGGATTTTTTATTTCTGAATAAAATTGGATATCTATGATATTGAAAATAATAGAGTCTTCAAACATATGGTAAGGGGAATTCTTGAATTCAACTATCTTCATTTGGTTTTTCCACCTTTCACTCCATTTTCATTAGGGATGTTCCTCTATTTTTTTAATAATATATTTATTTGATATTTAACTTTTATTTTATAATATATACATGTTTCTAATATATTTTTCTAACAAATAAATTTTTTTTTCCAATAGAATGATACTTTACAAAAAACACAACTTTTACTTATCTTACGATTGTATCTTCTTCAATCAAGATTGATTCTAAGCATATTATTTTCATTTTTCATGTGAATACCAAAGTTTGAGAATTAATGATTTATTTAATGAAACACATTCTATTCAATGGGTAATTTAATATTAAATATTGATATAAATTATATGGGGCATGCATGATAATGAAATGGTAATGATGTGACGGGTGAAACCATAATTTCATAGTGCATGTAAATGTTTTGATGCGACGGGTGTGCTTAGAATAATATATCACTTCAATGAATTGGGTAATTTGATGTATCACATTAATAAAGTGATTTATGCATGTTTATTTACCACTAATACATGATGTATCATTTTTATAAATTTCTACATTCCACGCCTTTATCTAATGCTTCCTTTCATGATTTTGATTTTACGCATTGGTTATAATCACAATTATTATTCTCACCACATATTATATAGATTCATGTTCTTGTCTTTCATCTTACAATTATTTTACCTCATTCATTTTTTTTATTTATTTCCTCAAGATATTACTTAAACAAAGGATTACACAGGGGGACAATAAGAAGTTTGTCAAAAAGGAATTAAGTAATTTTTTTTGTTTTATCTGTAAATTTTATCTATAGTCCCAATTCTAATAATACAGTAGACCATTATATTTTAGATGTGTAATTAATTTATATTTTTTCATTTAAATGAAGTAATATTATATGTAGGAATATTAGTGTCTCTATAAATATTACCAAATAAATGTATCACGCCCATAGATTCAACATGTAATATTTTCTTCGAAAGATCAAATCTTTCCTCAATACACATCATACATCCCACAATGATTTTTTCATAAATATACACACTTATATTATCAATATATTTATATTTAGTACTTAAAATTCCATAATTGTCAAGGGCACAATTAAACCCATTAATGGATTTTCATCAACTATTAATAAATAATTGTTTGTTTTACGCATAAAAAATATTATAGGTATTATTAAAACAAATATTAACCCAAAAATGATATATATAAACAATTTATATTACAATATTTATGATTCTACCATGAAAATAAAAAATAAAAAAACTGTTCAAGGAATATATGGATCCTCTTGGAAGCACCAACAATGTAATTTGATAAAAATAAATTTTCACCAGGAGTGATGTTAAAAAAAATTAGTTAGATGAAAATAAAAAATAAGTTCACATACCAAAATTGTGTACTGAAGTTGTCTCATGTTTTATAAAATAATAATAAAAATATTTCTAACATATTCCATATCCATTTCTAATTTTACTATAATGATTTCCAAATTTACCTTACAATTGAAATCAGTTATCATCACCTATGCTAGAAAAATAGTACCATCAATTATTCTTCCCATTTAAATTCAATTTTTCTACCTGTATATCAATGAACAAATTTTTATTGAAAATGTAATTTTGAGGAAGATAATGATAATTTTACTAGAAAAATATTACAATCTAATAGAGTTATATTGAATGAAACTGTATAGTGTTTTGACCATAGCTATAGAAACAATATTGGATTTATAAGAAAAACTAGGATGATTACCACCCTATAAAAATCATGTATTTACTCTTTGAGTTCCATGTAAATAATCACCCAGGATATAATAAAATTTATCATCAAAAAATTTATAATGGTAGCATATTCTTGGTTAATCCAATAAATAGATACACTAATTTCTTTCTCATAATTGTTTTTTCAAATCTCCATTCATATACATATAAATATATATAGGGAATCTATTGATCATGGTCCAATTAACATATTTCCTTTTAATTCATGCTACTCTATCACATATTCTTCCTAATAGAAGAAAATAAACATGTTCAAAAAAACTAGAAAATAATATCCACATCACTAGTATTTTAACCATAATTTAGGATTATGTTCAGTTATCCTAGAAATATGTTCCCTTTAATATATGAATAAAAATATGATGTATCTCTATATCCCCCTCAAATGTGGTACTCTTTATGATTCCTAGAAAATTTATCCTCAAGAATTTCCTTTGATGCAAATTTGTTTTATTGGAATGAGGAAAAAATCCATAATCCCACAATTCTTGTAGATAATGACCGTATATATTGATCTCAATGATGGTTTGATTATCATAACATTTTTCATTTCATTTAAGGATATCCTATTTATGTCTCAAAATATTTCTAAAAACCACCCACATATTTTACAAAATGAAATATCTATCCTATGACTATATTCTAAATAAATAAATTTCTATATATACAATTAATATTTTTGAGTTTTACTTAATTATATAGTTATATTAAAGAGATCATTCCACATTGGCTATAATGTAGTTTATGATTGAATAAATACATTTCCAGTCCACAAAATATATATCCAAAAAACACTTAATATGATAGTGGATACAGTTCTTATTGAACAAGGTCAATCCATTAACTGAATAAAAAAATTCTATGATTATATTATATTATTTTAATGATTAAAATTAACATATGAATTTATCTTGTATAATAATCCTCATCTCCACATAGGATGATGAAAATAAATTTCAACACCCTTCAATAATCTATGATAATGAACTGAGATTAAAATGGAAACAATTTTCTGAAGGGTTGATCTTTTCATAGAATTGAATTTATTATAAATAGTAAAAATAAATATCAATAAAAATGGAATGAACCATGATGGTGATATACAGATCAGATGACTGAAACATGTGCATAAATATTTGTTCCTTATTGAAAATAAAAATTTGGTTTTAGTTAGGACTGTAATGACGTCAGTTTATAATGTGAATCCTAGAAGAAAACATATGAATTGACCATAGTTTTTATTTGAGTTCAATATCCACAATAACATAAATGTGGTTGGTATGAATATCATTAGATATAAAATTAATGTTCACTTGTTATTTTATTAACATTACATTCCATATAATGGAATAGATCCTAAGGGAAGATTAAAAATGTTCCTGAAATTATGTACACCACAACCTTGTCATGAAATAAAAACCAAATCATTATTTAATTGTGATTTGGATATATTATTCAATCTAATGTAATGAAAATATATAGAACTATTATTACACTAATGAGGCATACATGATGCAGGATTAATCTAATATTCATTAATGAAATTAAAATTATTAATGAGTATAAGGGAAATGTAAAATCATCTATCTTCTACTCCATTATGTACTCTAGAGGGTTATCTTGAGTGGAAAGGGAATCATGGATTCTTGTGTTTAGTTTATGGATTCGGTAAAAGATAGTGAGTTTTCTTCATCATTATTTTATCTATTCATGGGTTAACCATGGGATGGTGTGAGACATCATGGTGGGATTTTAAAAAAAATTATACATTTCACCGTTTGATATGATGTAAAAAATGATACTATGGATTCATTATTTAATCATATTAGGTTTTATCTGAGTTACCTATTGAATAACATCCTGATTGGACTTGAAGATAGTTCCCCTAATTTTTTTTATTAATTTATAATACCAATTAATGGGTAATAGTCATGGTATTGTGAAGATCCTTGGTATGGAATTAGGGATGATCTTATAGGATGATATTATTCCTCTAATATAGTTTGGACAAGTGGAATATTCGTTTTATCCTAAATGATTATTTTTTTATGATTTCATTTCATGGATTTAATGATTGGTTCTCATAGGGTGAATCTATAAAAAATCAAAAGGACTAGGGGTTGACTACCACCATAGAGGAGTATATATTCATTTTTTGTAATTATATTATATGTATATATATATATTCCTGAAATACATCATAATAAAAATACTGGTATAATTTACCATTCATTCCTCATTGATGTGAATAACCAATATAACATAGATTAGTTGATCAAGACATTTAACAGATTTTACTATTAATTTAAACCGTCATATGGTCCTGGTTCATTGAATCTCATTCTCACTACAAAAGGTTTTGTAGGTTTGTATTACACTATAATTTTAATCAACGAAGGAGGGTGCTCATGGATTTAACACTATCCTGGGTAACATAGTGGGGTTTTTTTATGAATTACAATCATATACATTAATGAAAATAATTTAATGGCTCATCAAAAATTAGATTTTAGGATTCACAGGAACATCCCCATTGGGAATTATGGATTAAATGGAATTTAATTTGTGCTATTTGGGGATTAATTGTCTCATAACCAATAAGGATCAATTATTAAATATCTTGTAAATATATGGATTCAATTATTCACTACATTATCACCTATATGTTTAATGTAAATTATTCATTGGATAGTCACCATCTAGACTTAGGGATTCAATATCTTATAATAAAAAAAATTATGATTCACTAAATTATCAGTAGTATGATATAAATTTTCATAGGATCATTAGAGACATTATTTAGGAAAATGATTCACTCTCATATCACTAGAATAATTTATTTATTTATAATATTTTCACCAGTAGGACGTAATGATTCACTAGAAAATCATCAGTTAAATTTTTTCATCCACTTACTTATCACTAGAAGGATTTAAGGAACTGATGGCTCATAAATAGTAATATTTATGTACATGATACCCTTAAACATGACCCATATGATTTAAGGATTCACTAGAAAAATAAAAAATTGGTATATAGTTTCCCTTTCTTCTTATATATACTATTTTAAGGTCAACAAGAAGATCACCTATAGGGTTTAAGGGATCACTATATTTTCACAAGTGGAATTTGTGATAAGGATTCGCAAGGTCATCCCTAGTGGGTTATAGAGATTATTGAATCATATCTAAAAGATTAATCATTGCATAAGAAAAAATATAGATATATAAATTTTACATTTAACCATTTAGGCGGATTTTAAATAGTTTATTAGAGATATTTAATTTCCAAAATTTGTTAACATTTTTAAGAGAATTCATTTTCCCTTCCCTAGAGTTATGTGATGTTTTGTAAGGACAAGGCCTATATAGGGTGCATACACCCTATAAAGGGAATAAAACCCCATATAGTTCAAGTTCATAATATGATATATATGAGAGATTCTCACATTTGGTGTGTTTTACTTTTTTTTCTATATAAAAATATCACATCTCATTGATTTTTAGACATCAAGATGTATTTATTGTGGTAAATATGTGTTCGAGGATGTCTTGTAGTGATGGAAATTATATTTCAAGCATACACAAATACAATTATTAATAATTTACATTTTAGCTTGAGAATTGTGATTTTTACATGAAAAATTACAGTGTGCCTATAATTTTGTCAATAAAAATAATTTCATAATAATATAATTTCATTTTTTGTTGTTTTGTATTCATGTCAGGTGATGAAAATAGATTTCTCTATTATTTGATATAGATATACAGTTTAATTGAGTTTACAATTAGAACTACCATGTGTATTTGTAACTTATTTTGGTAGATTTCTCCATGATAATCCATTAAAGTATAATATAGATGAATTTCATAAAATTCATAATTTATATATCAATTGAATCATTCAAAGAATTTACCTCAAGAGAAAACAGGGATTTCTAGAAAGTAGCATGTGTGGCATAGAACATTAGAATGACGCTGTGATGTATTTTATGAACTAAGAGTATGAGTTGTTAAGGTATGAGAGGACTGTGTAATGGACTGTGATAGCACTATCCACAACTCTAATGTGTCTATACATAAATATAATGATTGAATTCCCTTAATACTAGATAAAATTTTATTGAGGATTAATTTAATGATTCTTTTTACCAGAGTTATGGTCGAAGGAATGGTTTCATGCCTCTTGGGCATTCCTTCATTCCAAAAATAGTAAAATCAAATCAAATTGTTCATTATAGTTGATTTTATTAAATTGGGGAGAGTTATACACATTTATGTGGGAGATTTGGAACGAATAGAATGAATAAACTTTTAATACAAAAATTATATTGAAATATGATAAAAATAGGGAAGTGGAAGATGTGATTTTTAATTACCCATACAACATATATATCTGAGTGACATTAATTTAAAAATATTAATATTTCATTTCATATTATTCATAAATAAATAATAACTTGAATATCTTTTTTCACAAACTATACAAAACTAAAATGAAAAACACAGATATATGTTGAATATTATATATGACCATCAAAAAATTATCATGAAATTAGATGGTATATATTGAATTTTCGATATCACAAAATTAATAAATAAAGAAAGAAGAAATGGAATTCAATTAGTGATGTATTCCTTTGGATTCCTATTTCTTGGGAATGGAAGGGATGTAGCTCAAATAAGGTTTTACCTACAGTCAAACCTACCCAAAATTGAGGAATAATGATATTATAAAAACCATATATTATAAATGTTCAAGCTCATAGAGATTTCCAATAGATATTTTCATGTTGAATCACCACTCGAAACTAGTACGAGTGCTTCTCTAATGATTAGGTCTTACACTATGTTAAAAAGGGAGATGTAACTAGAAATTATTATAATAAAAACATGTAATTAAATATTTATAAATATATATATATGACCTGTTTTTTTACCTTTCAAATGGTCATTTTTTGTTAATTCATATTATTATTGAAATATTTTTTTTCTGGAAATTTGATTTTTTTATCAAGGAACTCTCTTTATTAGTATTTAATAATAACAATATCTAATGATTTTATGAATCATAATCTAAAAATATATTAATTATTAATTTTTATGAGAAATAATAACAAATATACTATAAAAATTTCCTATAAAAATATATTTTCTCTATAAAATATTTCTTCAATGAAATATAAAATTTATAATTTTTAAAATGTAAATTTGGGAAAAAATTAAAACCAAATTCTGATTTTCCATGGAATGTTAGATTAACATGTTTTTCTTGGATTTTTAAAACAAGATTACATTTTATTGGTGAATAATTAAATATATTATTTTTAAAAATAACATAACATTTATATTGTTACAAGTATATTATTATGAGTTATAAGTTAATTAATTGTTTTATAAGAGGTAATATTTATTATAAATTCTATTTTATTTTATTTTTTAAAAATGTTGTTTTTTATATATAGAACCATTTTTTCATTTTAGAATAGAAGATATGTTTTTTCCAAATTAATTATTAATACATTATTCATTTTTATATTATACTTATTTTTATCAATAATATAATATTTATATCATAAAATGAATTTTAATTTTACAATAGTTGGGTCTAAATAATGTAATAGGGAGATGTTTTTCAAGGACAAATGATATATTATTTCTTTAAATACAAGTAACTTTTGTATAAATTAACAAAGTTAAAGAAGTTAGACAATGTTGTAAATTCAAAACAAATGTTTAAAACATGCATCAAACTCAGTGGATGAGGACTTAATCAATTTTATACCATTACATACACATTTTCTATAATACATTGAGTTAATTTCATTGATATTGACTTCACTTATTATAAAAATTTTGGTGTTTAGAAAATTTCTAGGACTTTCAACTAAGGAAAGTGGACCGATGTTGTTCAATCCCCCACACACCACTATCTGGGACTTCATACATCAGGTTATCATCTCTACTTGGTCGAGCCTAGTTTGAAATCAATTGGTTAGGAAGATGCACCTCGGATTGTTGTTTCCCATACTTCATAATCTCAGTGGATCACCCAGGTAAGCACCTATAACTATTTCATTATGTTATAATATGATACAGAGGATGGAAACACTCAGTCTCCATCTCCCACTTTGAAGCCTTATGAAGTTTTTACATGGTCCCGATCCAATAGGAGCTTAGCATGCCTGTCTTTTCACCTAAACTACAGTGCCTCACGAGGGGACAGAACTAGGTGCAACTTATTGGAATGATTTCCTTTATTATATAGAATTCTCATGGCCTCAGGGCCCAAGTGAAGACTAGTTTTCTCTCTAATTAATTATCCATGAGTAGGTCTGCTACTATAGCAGTGCTTGAACCAAAACAATCTTTCTCTAGGATTGCTCACATTGGTTTTAGAACAGGACTTTGACATTTTATGATTGGAGAACCTACAAAAAATCACCTCAGGATTTATAAAAGTTTTATGTTTCAGTTAATCTTCATGACAACTGTGATCAGCATTTCAAGGTTTTGGTTTATAAATACCCTTCTCAGTGTCTTTTACCCTTTGTCTATGTCAAATGTTAGCTGAGGAATTTTGATCAACTATGGCACAATCTTGAATGATTCCATCTGGGGAATATTTTTTGGTTTCTCGGTGGTGATTTAATTGTTATATTAAACCATTCCAAAAAATGGAGGTGGTATTTATCATCGGAAGGACATGCATGGCTTATCCTCATTCATTTCCCAAAAAGGACTCTTGCATTTAGGTTCCATTAGGGACAGGTTTACTTGGTGTAATAACAAAAACGGTGGTCGCCGTATGTGGAGTAGATTAGACTGGTGATTGGAAAAAATTCATGCAATTTATGAATATCCAGGGTTTCGTGTATCTCACATTGTTCGTGCTCTATCTGACCACTCCCCTTTCCTGGACCAAGCCTATGCTGGAAAATTTGTGGATTGGGTTCCATAAAAAACTTGGAATTTTGAAAGGGGACCTGCTTACTTCGATTAGAAACTGTCCCCTCGCTATGAAGAGTTGGATATTGTGGAGCTATAACATGAGGAGGTTTAATCCATTCTTGAGGAATACTAGGATGATGATTTTCTCAGTGATTTCATTGACTAAAATAGTAGGTTTGATGATATTCTACCCACTCATGAAATTTGTTCTTGGGAGAAATAAAAACCAAATTGTCTTAATGCTAGTGAAAAAAGTACCACATTTTTTAATGCTTGTATCAAAATGAGAATTCCATACCTCCCCCCCCAACATTAATTAGGAGGATGGTTCATTCACAAGTAATATTGAAGAAGTAGGTGATATGGTGGAAGGTATTTTTAAATCCTTGCTTTTTGGTAGTAATCTAGGGATGCTAGTGGGAAATCCTAATGGTCAGTCTTCCATTCATAAATCTACTTAGAATGTGGTGTTTGATGGTATTAATTCCCAGATGGGAAATATCCCTGATGAGAAGGAGGTTTTTAATGTCGTTAACTATCGTAATCAGGACACTTCTCCTGGTCCAGATGGAATTCCAGTTTCATTATATGAGGATTCTTGGGAGGTGATTAAAAAGGATTTGGTTAACATTATGGAGGGCTACTTTCGTGGAGGGAAATTTCCTCGTGTGGCTTGTTCTATAACCTTAATTCTTATTATTAAGGTTATGGACCCCTCCTCTATCATGTATTGTAGGCCAATTAGTATATGTAACTTCCCTTATATTTTTATGGCTAGTATCTTCAGAAGTAGGCTTGACCCTCACCTCCATAATTGGATTTCAGAGGAACAATATTGTTTTGTTAGAGGGAGGTCGACTCAGGAGTCAATTTCCATTTCTCAAGAAATGGTTGAAGAAATCAATAGGAAAACCATGGGATCCATCATGGTAATTAAAATTTACATGTACAAAGCCAATGATATAATTTCTTTTATTTCATTTTGAATGTCCTGGCCTGCATAGGTTTCTCCAATTGGGTGTTGAAAAATTATTCAAGAGAATCAGTTATCCATGTATCTCTGTTATGTTCATGGGAAGGAGCTGTAACTGTTTCTAATCTGTTCACGTTTTAAGACAATGATATCTTCTCCCCCCAGGCCATTACATTTTGGATCATAATTACTTTACCAAGTACTTATCCAATTTCATTAATAATATAAATATAGTACCTTTTTTATTCAGGTATCATTTACATGTCATCTATCACCTTTTCTTGGCCGATGACATGATTATTTACATTAATGGAAGCAAAGGATCAATTCAGGGGTGATTAAAGTCATGATGTAATATTTTATGTGGATTGGAAAACGTATCACGGCTGATAAGAGTAGCTTTTGTATCACCAAATAATATTCTAAATGACGTGTTATAAAGATTGAGGACTAGATAAGGTTCATCAGGAAACCTTTTCCATTGGAATATCTAGGGGGCCAATTTCCCCCTTGTGGATTCACATCCAGCACACTAATAGCATGACTACAAATATCATAAGGAACATCAACAATTGGAAGTGTCTTTTCTTATCGTTTGGGGGTCTTATTACACCAATTAACTGCAGTTTTACATCTATTCTAATGCATGTCCTATTAGTACTTAATGTCTCAAATGTAGTGATTCAGAAGATTGAATAAACTATGGCTACATTTGTTCAGGATGCACATGTTGAGGGTCATTTCCACTAGGCATCTTGGGCTAGGACAACAAAATCTGTGGATGCAGGTGGTGCTAGCCTTCAGAGTGTGACTGTTACAATGGATATCCTTCAATCTATGACGGATTGGGGTGCTTTAGTATACAATTCACTATAAAGAAAATTTGGGACAGGCAAGTACATAGAGATTATAATTGAACCTAGAGGGAAGGTTTCCACTATGTGGCAGATGTTTCGTAGGCATATACCAAAATGGAAATGCCAGTCTAGATGGATTTTGGACGTGGCGATATCAACTTTTGGCATAAAATTAGGGTGGGAGACATCCTTGGCTTCCCACGTTTCCCTACCCCGATATCTCCATTTCTCTAGCCAGAACATTTTCTAGGATCATTCATACAACCCTTGACTTGCATTAACTAGAAATTATCAACAACATTCGACTTTATATTGATCTGGAGAAACTTGTGTTCACTGGAACATCATCACGAGTCTTTTCTGTTAAGACCTTTCGTCAGGCTACTCAGATTTGAAACGATGAAGTTTCAGACCAGAATGTACGGTGCATGTATGTTCTGATCAAATATAATTTTCATGACTTGCGTATTTGGAATCGTTCTCTTCCAATGGAAGATCTGATTTAATGAAGAAGTATATCGTTGGGGTCTAAATTATTTTTTTCTCTCAACATTCCAAGGAGGAATTGGACATGCACTAATTTTTTTATGGAGACTGGGCGATGGAATTGTGGTTCAGTTTTGGAAATATCATCACTGTTGATATGTCAAATGTTAACAGGGAGACTTTTTCTCATGCTTGGTTCCAAGGGATCGTAGATAGTAGTGTCGATATAAATACCAGAACGAGCCTGATCATGGATGGTTGGTGGAAAATTTGGTGTGTCAAGAATATGGCTTAGGTCGATGGTGCGTCAAGCTCAGTTTTATCACTATTTACACATTTTAGAAGCACAGTAGTGGACATGGGGTCTCTATTGAATGGTTGGGATATTTCTCCTTCCATGAGGTTGGTATATAATTTTCGATGATCTTCTCCGAATTCTAGGGACATACCACCACTAATATGATGGGTTCACTGAAATCCCCCTAGACATGGCCTCAAATATCACATTGTTGTATTTTGTAACCATAACATCATTAGAGGTGGAGGCATTTTTCAAGCTTCCATCGGCTCAACCATTATTTCTCATAGTTGTTACTATGGTCACTTGCTTATGCAGATGCCCAGGTGATGCTTAATGAGATTTAGCTTTGTCATTCCCTGAATATCATCTTTAGTGAAATCAAAACTAACTCCTCAATTATATGAAAATCTTTACAAGGAAGGAATTACCCCCATTAGTCCATTTTTTATATTATCAAAAGATGTTTGGACTTTATTTTTCAAGGTCACTTGACCCACTCACGTCATGAGGGTAATGCTCTTGTTGATTTTGTGGCTGCCAAAGGAAACCTATGTGATCCTTATACTACGTATTTCTCTTTGTGATCATTACCGCATGAGTGTAAATCTTTTTTTCAGGCATACACCCTTGGTTTTCATTATTCAGGGCCCCTTGACTGTGCCTCTCTCATTTTTCTAGTTTTCCTCCATTCATTATGATTTAAAAAAATCCCAATGTTCTTCCATAATAACACCTCTATGAGGAGAAATGTGTTATTTTCATCAACATTGTAAAATGTATATTCCAAAATTAGAAATAAATAAATATAATAAATACATATTTGATTAGATGTTACTAAAAGTATTAACCATATCACTTTATTCTTCCTCACTTCTAAAAATTTAAACTGCAATTATGGATCTGTGTGGACTGTAACAACTATTGAACGAGGCATTATTTCTTCATCTATCATTTCCATTGGTGTTTTTGTCTTTATTTTATGATAATATAATATATTTATATGACAAATATATATAAAATAAATATGGTTCTATTTTGATTATATAATAATAAACTATATTTATAATATAATACTTCTGTATTAGTGAATAACTCAATACTTGTTTGTCATCATTTTCATATTCACAAAACATAACATAAACTCCTATGTAATAGAATTATTAAATATTATGTATTCATAAAATATCAATTAATGTACCATTAATTTTTAAATGATTATATTTGGTTGAAGAAGGATGATCCACTCTAATTTTTGTGATCATAGTTCAAAACGGTCAATATTATTAATACATGGTTATGAAATTATATTATAACAATATAATAAAATAATTGAATAATTATTATTGAAGACTATAAATGTAAATAATTATGAATAATTTTATCTATTAGGAAATTAATATGACTATCATTATGATGTAGGAGGTCAAATAATTTTCATGGATATTAAGGGTAGATGAAAGGGAATGGTAACTCAAAATCCTTACATTGAGATATACAATTTATTATTAAATTTATTTCATCATATAGTTTCCATTTATAATGATTTTATATCTTCTATTTGTGAAAAATGGTTTTTTGATGGAAATCCATTTTTAAATTTGGTTTATTTTCAATTTATTTTAAAATTATTCTTTTTTAATAAAGACTAAAAACTACAACTTTTACAATGATGAATAAAAAAAATCAAAAAAAAATATATTATGGATTTTGTTTTCATTACCTTCAACTAATATATTACGAATGGACTTATTATTCGTATTTTAAACATTAGTTTCAATTTATTATGATATTATTAATTTTGATCATGTTGTTAGTACTAATCAATTAATCCATAATGTTATTTAATTTTATTTTTTATGTTTAAAGAAAAATATTTTTATATCCATATGTTCATTGAGAATAATTAATTTTTTTATTTGGATATTCTATAAAACCGAATTTGTATTTCCATGGGTTATTTATATAACATAAATGATTTCCATTTGGATGTTTTATATGACCCATTTTATTTCCATGGGATATTTATGATATTATAATGACTTCCATTTATATATTTCAGGGAACCCATTTTCATCCATGGCTTATTTATGAAAAGGGAGTTATTTTACATTATAAGTCTAATAAATCCAATTTTATTTAAGAGGGTTTTTACTGTGTTTAATGTGATAGTTTTCTCATTAAACTTGTAATTGTGGATGAATTGTGGTTGGGATCCTATATATCACAAATCAATTTTTAAGTGTTTAGATCTCATGAGGTGGGTATTCACGAGTACATTTTAGACATTCTTAAGTATGTGAACATATAGTGGGTGATATGAATGTAATCTTACACAGTGATAATATTAATGGTACCGTTAAAGGTTTGTATTCTTTATGATCATATAATATCATTATTCAAGGTTTTAGTTAAATGATTCTACAAAACGTTATAGAAATTATTCTTCTATGTTGATATTTCATGGATTAGAGTTCTATTTTTAGATAATCGGAAGCATAATTATGTTTCATGATTATAACTCATGATGTTATTATATTCCCCTTAAGATAAAATTTATAACTTATGTTGTTGAACTCATAAATAATTTATTTCTTTGTTTCTATGATGGATTAGGTTATGGAGTATAAGATAATGTAACATGATGTCAAATAGATTAAACTATAAATGCTATAGGATGAACTAATCAACTTTTAGTCTAATATAATAATGTTAGATATGTTTATAAATTAAACTCAAATATTAAGAAATAAAAACAATTTTTTGATTATTCTTATTATAGGTGAATAGTTGAGACTGAAACCTCATTTCAAAAATTAAATATCATGTCATCATATAGATACCCATTCACATCTTTTTTATTATGTAATAATTAAAATTGGGAGGAAATAAATTATTTTCTACGGGAGAACGTAATGACATAATATTTCACTATATATTATTCTTAATTAAATATTATATTAAATGAAATATATCACACACTATGAAAATCAAATATATAAAAAATTTATATTTTAAATATTTTATCTAACCATCAATGTAAAGTTGTAAATTTAGTTGCAATATATCCAAGTAGGGATATAAAAAAATCAATAAATAAAAATAAATGAATGGAAATATGATGATTATTTCTACCTTATGATAAATGTTTTTAATGTTTTAAAGAGAGCATGCTTCTCTAGAGTTTTTCCAACTACATTCTAAAGATAAACCTAAGAAATTATGTTTTGGGGGAAACTATATATATATGAATTTAATGATCTTATTTACACATGATCCATGTGAACTGAATCGAAACCCAAAACTACATACAATGAATATTTTATTATTATTTATTTTGATAAGATCATAAAGTGTTTATTTAAGAATAATTTATTAATATAGTAACATATAATAAAATATTTTTATCGATATATATATCATTAATTTCTATATTTTTCAAAAGTTCATTTTTTCCTCAATTAACTATATGATTAAAGAATGTATTCATTATATATTTAAATTATATTTCAAGGGAATAAGGTTATTAGGATTTAATAAAACCCTGATAAAATTATTTTATGAATTATATTTTTACACTAAATAAATTATCAATTTTAAGAATAAAATAGATAGTATACCATACATTATTTTCCTATAAAATTTCAATTTAGTATATTTTATATTTTTAATAAAAAATGAATTTGTAAATTTTATAATGTGAAATTGAAGAAATTAACTACATTTATTTGATTTTCCATGAAAAGATTAGATGAATATGAATTTTTGATATTTTCTAATTTGATTGATATTTAAGATAATTATGGAAAATGCCATTTTTAAAAGTAAAATAACTTTTAAGAAACTATAATCATAAAAATATATATTATAGATTACTAAATCCATTTTATTAGACAAAATATTTATTTAATAGGAGAATTATTATTTTTAAAAATTTAATTTCATTTCTATTAACCCATATTTCGAATTTTTTTATAGAAGTTATATTTTTCAAAAAAATATGATTTAATACATTATACATTTATTATTTTAAGAAATATTTTAATCATTTTATATAATTAATATAATAACATATATTTAATATTTGGAATCATTATTCCCAAATTATTTTATAAGGATGGTCATACTTTCATGAATAGTGGATAACATACATTATTAAATAACTAGTTAACTAAATAAAAATACAAGTAAATAAGGTTAAATCAAGATGGAATGAACAAAAAAAGGATTAAAACAAGCATGGGAAAAGGTAACTATGGAATTTATTATACTTATCCATTACCCTTTCCATCATTTGATAATGTTGCATCTACATTTCTTTGGATGGAATTTCCATTGTTATAATTTTTAGGGAACGTACATAATTTCTAACCATTTTCACTTATTATATAGGATCCCAATGCACTTAGTTAATCCCAAAATCTACCCAAATTAAAATAAAAACTTACTATACATCATGAGGATGATTTTAAAAATCTCATAATACTATCTCTCAAAGGATTAACCACCTTAACAAAGGTGATAATTCTATGAGGGTGGTATATATTTCTAACATATGATTTCTCATTTCAATTCTATTATATGCATTTATTGTTCCTAAAATTACATTAAAAAATATCCACATAGATAAAATAGTATCATTAGAATATTTTAATATTATTATATTTATATTACCAGAAATAACCATATTTCGATGACCCTTTAATAACAAAAATACATGAATCATGTGTACGTGTGAAATATTACCTCCACAAAGAAACATATTTTGTTTTCAATCAATTCCTAAAATAGGTGGTGTAAAAGAAAAATTAAATATATATATATATACATGATATATATATATATATATAACAGAAAATCCAGGAGCCGGTGGAAGCTGAACCTAATAAAATTAAATAATGAAAATGAAAACAGTCAAGCATACAAGGGATTATTACATAAACGATTGTGCATGACCCCACAGCGATCTGCCTCCACAAATGAGGCACAATAATCCAGGGTCTTGAAAGACCACATCTCTCTAGTTTCAATGAGCGCCCACTTTGCCAACACATCTGCCACCTGATTAGCTTCTCGGTAGACATGTGAGACGTCCACACGCATTTGAGAAATATCACTAAGGAAACCAACCCACTGCGGTGGCACACACCAAGGGACCTGGTGTGTCTTGGAGCTCAAGGCATGAACTGTAGTCTCATAGTCAGACTCAATACATATATATTTCCAATTAAACTAGAGAGAGTACCTGATGGCATATATTATTGCCCAAAGTTTGGCTTCAAAAACATTGCCACTTCCAATGGCTTGGTGAAAACATCCTTTAAAAAACCAAGGTAGGTGCGGAACACTCCCCCACAACCCAATGGGCCTAGATCACCCATCTCTGCCCCATCAACATTTACCTTGAGACAAGGAACAATGGGTGGGATCCATTGAATGTACTTTAGCATTTTAGGATTGCGTGGCCACCCCGAAACACCAATCATCCACTGAGTAGGAAGATCATCAACTGCTTTAGACATGGAACCATCCTGCACAAGAGAAGTAGCATAATCATATCTATGAATCTCCATCATTCCTTGCTGAACATTGGAGTGCACACTAGTGAAAACATCAACATTCAGGGCTTCTCGAAGGACTGCAATAGGAGAAGCAATAACATCCAAAACTGGTTATAAATCTTCTCACTAAATCGGCAATGAGAAGCAGCAAATAGTAGTTGAATAACTGATCCACGTGTGTTAACAGCCATCCCAAACATAGAACAAATATTTTCGCACATTGTTTTGGCATGAGAACATCCCATATAAATATGCGGAACATAGTCCTCCTTGGCTTTGCATATGGAGCACATGGAGGCCATCTGAATCCCATCCCTCGTGAGAGAATTAGTTGTGGGGAGTTAGTTTTTTCAAATCCTCTAGATCAGAGAAAATATGGAGAGTATAATGGATCGAGCTCTGAATTTCATCAGCCAAGAGGATGTAGTGGATTGACACACAAATATAGTTGTGTAGTAATCCCTAGTATTCAATTTACCAGTTCTTCTATGTATCCAGTTCAAAGTATCATGCTCCATAAAGAAATAATTTGTGATTTCATTATGCAGCTGCACAGGAAGACTAAATTAAGGAGATTGCATGTGTGAGAGAAATCTCGAAATTGACAAATTGGCTGCACCATGTGGCACATTTAAATCACAAAGTGGCTGTGTGGACCACTTTGTGTTCCCGCAATTCAGTTTGGAATCCCTAAAAACTGGCCATCGGGTTTTGGGCATAATTCTAACATATGCCTGCTTGATAGAGGCCCAAAATGATGAGGCAGGGTACCATTTGTATCCATTTAAGAGCCTACTTTTGATTCTATTTGAACGAAAATAATCTTCATATTCATGAGAAAGATAGTTCCAAGTGAACAACCCAATCAATCCATCATTAAACGTATGGAGATCCTTGAGTCCAAGAGCCCCCAGATCCGCAGGCTAGATGCACTGCTTCCATGAAACTATAATTAGCTTCCTCTCATGTGGTGACACCATCCATATGAAATTTTGTACCATGCTATGAAGTTCCTTTAGAATTCCCCTCGGCCATCGATAGATGGAGAAGGAATACACAATCATCGATTTGATTACTATGTTCAGAAGGTAGACCCTCCCAGCTAGGGACATAGCATTCCATTTCCAGCTGGCCATCTGATGTACAATTCTTGCAGAGATTCCTTCCAAGTACCACCTTTTCACTTTTCCCCAAAACAATGGGACCACAAGGTATTGGAATGGTAGTGAACCCTCCTCACCCCATGAAGTATGACAATTCAGTTCTGTTTCCCATCTGGAATTCCATTTCCAAAAACAATGGAAGAATGGTCCCAACTAATGGCTTGTCCAGACACCTCCTCATAATGAATGAAATGGTCTTTAATAGAGGAGATTGTTTTCCTTGACACCTGACCAAGAATCAAGATGTCATCAACATACAATAAATGAGACGGGGCATGCACACTCACAACAGCCCTAATCTCTTTATAAAGTCCCATTTGGGCAAGTTCATTAATACACCAACTCAGGTAGTCCTCTACCATGTCCAAAAGCAGACTAGAAAGTGTATCACCTTGCCACAGCCCCCTTGTGCAAGGGAAGAAGCCCCTTAGGGCACCATTGATAAGAACTGATAACCTGAAAGACTCCAGAATGATACAGATCAGATTCATGAAGCCATTTGAGATGCCACACCTTCTAAGAACATCAAGGAGAATACTCCATATAAGAGTGTCAAAAGCCTTGGATATATCATTTTTGATGGAAACATTCACATCCTTTGTCTTCCTCCTCATAAGATTGACACTCTCAGAGGCCATAAAAAAGAACTTTTGGAAGCTCATCCCAGGGAAAAATCCAAATTGATTGGCCATAATTATGCCATTAACCAACCCACTCATTATGTTCACCAGAACCTTGCTAATAAGTTTGGGTATTGTGTTCCCAAGAGCAACTAGTCTGAAATCCTTGATGTCAAGAGCATTTTCTTTCTTAGATATAAGAGAAATGAAACAGGAGTTAATTCCATGAGGCATATATGAGTGTGCGAAAAAATCCTTAACTCCATGCATAATGTCATTATTCAAGACGTCCCAATAGAACATGAAAAATTTATTTTTGATCCCATCAGGACCTTTGGCACTCTCAAGATTGAGAGATAGATGGTCAGATCTAATCTCCACTTTGCATGGGGGAGCAAGTAGAAGCTAATTTGAGTGATCTTCAATACAAAGGCTAATGTTACCAGACATGCAGTGAATGGTGTAATTCCCATTATCATAATATATTCCTTTTAGTTATTCAGCAACAGCCATGGAAATCTCATTTTCTTCACTATAGAGGTGCCCATCAATGTTGATCACCATATTCCCTGCACGCGCCCTCTTTTCCTTATGTAATATGTTGTAAAGCATGGAGTTCATATCCCCATCAATTAACCATTTTACATTTAGTTGATTTCTAACCAACCATTACTTTACCATTAGGAGATCATCCAGCCTATTATGGGCTGTTATTTCTTCTCTGGATAAGGTAGGATGCTGATCGTGACAAATGTGAATCTGGGCCAGCTCCTCCTCTGTCTTCCTAATTTCCTCATCATTTTTTTAAAAATATTTTTTACTCAATTCTCTCAGTATCCCCTTAAGGTGTTTGAGTTTCATAACAAGTCACTAAAGAGGACTCCCAATGACATTATAATTCAATGCCTCCAAACAATATCCCTACATCCTAGAGTCACTATCCATCCATTGTTGAATTTTAAGGGAATAGGAGCTAACCTTGTGAATTTGGTATTGACATCAATAACCATCAGGTTGTGATCAGAATGATGCTAAGGGAGCTTGAATCATGAAACTCCATGAGATGTATGATGATCACTAATACAGACGAAAAATATTTCAAGCTTACTTTCTGGTTTCCCCTCCCACGTATACCTGCACCATGTAAAATCTGAACCAGCTATGGTAACTTGTTCTATAATGCAATAGTCAATGCATTCAGCAAATTCAGCAGCAACAACCCTATTGAATTTTTTTCCAGTTTTCTCCTCAGTATTTAGAACTATATTGAAGTCACCAATAATCATCTATTTTTTCTCCATCTTCCTAGGAGTGGCTTTATGTTCTTCCCACAATTCCCTCCTCATGATATAAGAGTTGGAGGCATAAAAAAAAGAGACTGATAAATCCAGCCTAGCAAAGATGTATCTAACCCGGACACTTTGAGTCACATTAGCACAGGAAGGGATTTAATGTCATTATGCCTTAACACCCATAAGTGGTCTATATGAGATGCATGCGGATTATTAGAGAAATGTTGTATCTTAGAGAGTCCCATTTCAATCCTTCCCATTTTTGAAAGAGGACTTTTGGATCATAAATGCAAACAAACATCAGTTTTTAGGTCTTGAGATAATGTTTAAGGGCCCTGACTGTGCGTGAGTTTCCCACCCCTTGACTATTCCAATAAAGGATATTTATTTTTTACCAGCCATGCTTCTTGTCTGAGGCCCCCCATTTATTTCCAATGGCATCTGTTTCTACCTTTTCCTCCCCTGACCACTCTACCCTTGCTGTCTAGAGGTAGTAATGCTATGAGTGACCTTGGTCGCCTGGCATGATCCACTATCCCCTTTCTTCGGTGGGACAATAGTAGCATTCTACTCTTAACCTGGACCAGCTGAAACCTGATCTACACCTTGGTTCCCATTCTCCAGCTTGTACTTGCTGCCATCATAAACCTGCCCAATTAGCTCATAACTACCACAACCACTTGATGAAATAACATTCACTTCTGGGCATGTTGTGTCTTCATTATTCCTAGAACTGTTATCATCAACCAGTCACCCATCTGATCCACCACTGTAGGCAGAAATGTCACCCCCTGTAACAGGAATAATAGTTTTATCAAGACCTTTCACCTCATCAGCCCATAAATGGCCACTCAGGGCCATGAAAGTATTCCCATATTTGATATGGGGATCACTACCAACTGAAAACCTTCTTCAGGCAGCCTTGGAGGGGGTGATTTGGATGAAACTCCCTCCTGGATCAGAAATTGGGTAGCAGCCCGAACCTCTGCCAACTCCTTCAGATTCTGCTGGATTGGGTGATTAATCCCTCGACCCGTCAGGTACACCCATCTCTGCAGTATCACATTGAGGTAAGGTGGCCGGCCTGACCACCACTTGACCCCTATAGGAAGGATGTGATGTCTGGTTCTCCTCAACTCTGCCCTCCCCATCAAATGTAGATCGAATTCGTGCCCCATTGCTAGGCAGATCATTCTCCATGGCAGCAAATGAAGAACCCCCCATATTCAGAGCTTCATGCTACCTAGGACCAATTCTGTGGCCATCATCCTTGTTCTCAAATGGGTCCCTCGAATTTTTCTCCTTCCCCTTCCTTCTTATGAACATGCTCCCTTCATGAACTTTCATCTTACAAACATTGCATTCCATGTCTCATTTACACTCAGACATCATATTCCCGAAGAATAAGCAGCTCATACAAAACATTGGGTTCCTTTCATAAAATATATCAAGCTTCATGCTATCATCCCTTGTTGTAACAACTACCTCATCAACCAGCATTCTCGACATGTCATATTCCACCAAGATTCTCACATAGTGTTCAAGCCTTGGATTATCTGTATTCTGGTCCATGTGAATGTGATTTCCTATAGAGGAAGCAATGTAGTAGAGGATCCTTGGGTGCCAATATAGAAAATTTAGCTTGTAAATTCAGATCCATAATTTCATATGAGTTTTTTGAACATTCATGGGGTCAAAATTCCGATCCCATTCCTGCACATTCAGAAAACCAGGGTTCAAAGAGACCGTTCCATTGCTCCTTGCGTTCCGCTTTCCTTCATCTGTGGGGAAGACCACATGGTAATATCCCCTTCCCATCACAATCATTCTCCAATCATCAAAGCCCCAAAACTCTGCAACCCTCTTAGTCAAATCCAGAAATTTCAATAGACGCTCAACCTTCGGAGTAATGACTCTCGCGATAATTGAATACTGAAAGAGATTTACTCATTCCTCAACTGCTTTTTGATTGGCCGCAACATGGGTGATCCTCCCCTTCCTTACCTATCTCCTAGGTGGGGGTGCTTCGCTGTCCGAGAAGGATGGTCTCGCTGTATTGCACACCACTTACGCACAATTCCTATTAGTCCATGTAGCTTCTTTCGAATACTGAAATCAACATCCATCTGTACGTGCATACTACTGCCTCTATAAAATGAAGGATTATATCTTTCACGACCACCTTAATGTATTTTTTTGTATAATATTTTATAAATATTACATATATATAAGTGTCTGTGTGTGTGTGTGTGTAATATAAATCTAGAATATGGTTACATTGATATAACACAAAAATTAACAAATGTTATCAGGTAATCTCTCAGTATTAATGAATAATTCTAATTTTTTTAAACACCATTTTCATATTCATGAAATTTGAAAAAACAATTAATGGAATTATATCATTATATGAATTAATAAAAAATTAAATCCATTAGAATTTATAGTTTTTAAGTGATTAAAATTGTTATATAAAGGATGTCCGACCACAATTTTATGAACTTAATTCAAATAGTCAAGATTATCAACACTCGATATTGAAAATAGATTATAAAATTATTATTAATGAATAAATTTCTAATTTGTTTTAATTAGCACTTTCAATATTTTTAAGGCTTAAAAATTATTTTTAAGAATATTTTCACCGCACGACACATATATGACATGATATGTATAAGCTCGGTGAGCTATGAATTATTATTTCAAATGTATAAAATATATTAAAAACATGAACACCAAGTATTCATGAAACCAAGTAATAAATTCTATATACGGACATAGATTAAATGTATAAGGTTTCCGTTATGTTTAGAATGTGAGTTTCACCCTAGACACATCATTACCATAGAGTACATCAGTCTCCTAGGACGGGCATGGTCATAATATAATATTTAAATAATTTATATAATTAAAAATAATTTATTTAATTAAATTTACATGATCAATGGTTTTCTATAAATATATGGTTATTTGTTGAAAATAATTTTTTACAAAAAAACATGGGGTTATAAAGGAAATTTTTTGGAGAGTGTTCTTGGATAATGGCATCATATCCGATCTAGGTGGAGGATCATTGTGCCATCAGGATTTAGAGACCATTCCGATGAAAATGAAATGAATCTTTTCTTCATCTTTGATTGATACAGTCAATGTTAGATATTTTTTTATATTTATCCCCTTATTCTTATCCCATGATGAACATGATATAATGGACTAGTGGATTGATTCACAGATCGATCTTTTTGTGGAAATGTGTTTATATGTATGATTTCTAGATAATTTTTTAATTTCTGTTTATAACTTGACATCCATATTTTACATGAAATGTATTGAGGCTAAAAATTAACCCATGGGTGATGTTATTTCCTATAAATTCTGTTCTATGGGTTTCTCTCTATATTCTACATGTATTCACCATTTCTAGTTTCTTTCAGCCTATGATTCGAAAAATATCATATAAACAATGGTTGTGCATTTGGTATTTGAAATTGTGGATCCTTGTCTCTATGATGGGATGGAGGTATGATTCTATAGTCATAGTTCAAAATGATGGGATTATATACATAGATAGATCAAGAGTTCATGATTACAGTTTAGGAGTCTGTTACCAATGACACATGGATGGCGGTTTTTAACGATCATTGGATATGGCCGAAATCCATCAATTAGTGGAGATAATGTTCATTCAAACAAAGATATATGACATAAGGTTAAATTCTGGGTAGAATAATTTACTTTAGAATTATAATTTTCATGGGTTCTATGAAAAAACATATTAAACATGATGTAGTCCTAAGAACAAATTCCATGTAGTTACTTCTATGTTGTGAAAAGGTTTCATCGTAAAGAAATGTTTCACACAAAGTGTGACCCCTTTCCAACTAGTATATAAGGTATATGGGATACAAATACAGGAGCCCATGTGTTCTAAAATTCCATCTATTCCTAGTGACACATCGTGTAACACATGGTAGACAACTCGATGTGTATAGAGGGTACATGCTCGGGTTCCCTTTTAGTCCCACAAGACCTATACATGGGAAGTACATGGGTAGGATGGAGTTCAAGAGAATATTGTTTTTACTTAAAAAAGGTCATGTACACGATCTTGTCCCGTTGTACACGACAATGGTTAGAATCATACACTATTTTCCCATACGACCTGTACACTCTATTTACCTAAAGATGTGTCACATGTATTTTGGAAATATACATTCCCAATGGGCATGAGACATGGGTAGTTATAGAAATAGAGAGACATATCATGTACCCCCATGGACACACCATGTACTCTTTAGAGGAAGGGTTAGATTCCTCTTTCTCCATATATCAGCTTAATGGTGAGATTTTGTGAGCTTCATTAGTTTGGTATTGATAGGAAATGATCCTTTGATCTGTTACCTGATGGATTACTATGAAATAAAGTATTTTGTATATTATGGTGGTTATATCGAGGGAATTTAGTCTTCAATAAAGTTATTTAAATCCCTATATTAGGCCCATAATGAGATCCATTATCATCAACTATTCCCAAGGTGGTCTTATTGGTATTTTTTGGACCAACACTACATTGACGTTGATCCACAACAAAGGTAATTAATCTGGATTGGGTTATTTGTATACCACATCCCCCTAGGTGTGATATTGATCTGTTTATTTATATATTCATACTTTTAGCATGTAATTATTATTACGATACTCGACGAGAAAGACATATCTGATGGATTCCGTCAGGACTATTTTACACATGTAGAGTCCTCTAATATACAATTGTTATATAGAAATTATGAGTTTTAATCCTATACTAAATGTATATTTGTGACAATACATTGAGATTTTGTATCGACTATGAGTATAGATTGATTTTTTATTGTATGTATCCCAATATTAATGACATATCCCTTGATGTTATGACTACTCTTCATGCTTTTTGATTGGTTATTTTGGTGTGTCCTTCTAGGTATTTATATAATCACCCCAACATGGGATTTTTTTCACATTTTGATATCCTATGAAGATGAAAAATATAAGTATAGATTCCATGGAGGACTAACAGAATGTGGATCATGAGTTATTCTATACAGGATTTGGTGTATGACAATGTTTCATCTAATAGTAGTCCCCTATTTATGAGTAGGGAAAACATTAATTCTAGTATTGGGTGGGCATATAATTAGCCCATATTTATTATTAAAATTACTTTAAGTTTTACTCAGATTGTGATATCATTGATAAATGATTGAATTATTATTATCTGATTTACATTTCAATTTATTTGGGAAAGGATATGTGTGCACCCAGACTATAACTGTAGTCAATTTACTCCCATTACATTCATATGGATTTTCAGCACTAGTCATCTTCCCCATGCCTATTGGAGGTGGTCTTGTGAATAATGTGGCTCCAGCCCCGATTGGTGATATCATGAATCAATAGTATCATAGATGTTCCCATCATAACATGTTATTATACAACCTCGGTTTTGGGGAATGGTTTTATATTTATTTTGAAATTGTGGCTCGGTTTTGGAACTAGGGAAATGGTGTTATGAGTATTGAATATGGAACTCAATGTATGGGGTTAAATGTTTGTGTGGTGGCCATTGTATCTATTCACTAGGACCATGATAAAATTCTTATTGACTTATTATATAGGGGAACTAGTTGTAGGTAAAACATTAGTAAATGAATTATATATGAAAAGGTTGTGGTTTCTATTTCCATCATGAGTCGTCTCCCCAGATATACTCATTTTTCTCGGTAAGTCTTGATTTTCTTCAATATGCGTTTATGTTGATAGACAATAAGGAATAGAAAAAAATTTCATGGTGTTAACCAATTGAGCGATGATGCCTTTTTTAAGGGACCCACTTGTGAGTTCTTTCATCCTGGTGGGCGCGTTGTAGTGCTACTAGTAATTGAGTGATGCTTATATACATGTATGGATCAGGTAGACGAGCATCTCTATGTTTAGATATTGATACCTCCCAAAGGAGAATACAATGTTATGGGTATGTTTAACATGTTATGTTAGGTTATGTTATAGAGACCAATCATTTTTTTGGTGAGGTAGAACCTCATGCAATTGGCTCCAGTGGTACTGGAATATGAAACACCTAGGTAATGTGTTAATCTATTGTCCTATAATTATATATTTCCTAGGGTACATATTGGGTTTGTACCCCCTTATCATGTAAAAGCGGACTGCTGTCATCATGAAGTGTCAATGTGCTTCCTAGAGGGTGTAACACATCGAGATTTTTTGAATTTGTTTATACAAAGTAACTAAATATTCACAATATTTTATTTAATATAAAATACTGAGTTTATATTTCATTACACGTAACAAAATTTTTACCTATTATTACATAAAATACTGAGAGTAGAATTCATTACATTCACCACTGAGTTGAAATGCAATGTAATATATTGTTGAATTGTTATTATTTAATGAAATTTTTGTCACCATCCCATAGTAACAGATGCTATGAACATTATTAAATAAATTATAAATATATGGTGTGAAAATTTATATATAATTAATTTTTTGGTGAAAAATAATTTATAATTGAAAATAAAAACCACTTGAATATAATGGAAATAATTTTTGAAAAATCTATTTTTATACACAAATTTTTTTATTAAATTAATAAATTAATACAAACAATTATAGTGATTTATTTTAATGTAATTTATATAATATATTTTCTGTCTAATTTCCATATTCTATGTTTATATGATTAGTGGAACAAATAATTTTAATTTTTCACATAAAACTATATTTTTTTATAAATCAGTTTGTCACCCTTGACACACTTATATTAAAATAAATTTTTAACACTTCTAGAAAAATACAATTTAAAAATAATCATCTATTTTTGAATCATTATTTCAAAATTATCTAATGATAAAGTTTTTGGATATTTATGAACAGTTTAAATTTGTTTTTATGAATATTGGGAAATACTAAACTTTAATTGAAATCCTCCTTTTCGTTAAAATTATATAAAAATATTAATCAAAAGTATAATACATTTTAAATTAAAATTAAATTTAAAAAATTTCCATGATTGGAGTCAATTTAAATTTAATTTTTATATATAAACATTATAATATAATGATGATTTTATCATAATAAAACCACATTATCATTGTGTCTATGGGATTAATTTTAAATTAATTTATTCCTCCTATTCTAATGGTTTTTTTGAAATACAAATTAAATATTCTAAAATATAAAAATTTATATTCCCTAATAGGGCCACATTAATTTTTTATCAAATTCAATAGTGAAAACTATTAATATATGTTCTTGTGGATAAGTTAAAAATGGATTTATTAGTTTTAGGGATTAAACTAATAAGATAAATGTGAAAAATAACCTAAAACAGTTACACAACCCATTACATATCCATATTTCGACCATTATGACACGACAATCGATTATTAGGTGTTTTTGGGACACCTCTACATGAATGTGAGCTATATAATAATTAATACAATAAAAAATAACCTTCCTATCATAAAATAGTTATAAATCAATGGTAAAGGGAAAAAAACTATTTAGTTAAGGTTATTATTTGGAAAATTAGATGGTTTTTTATTATTATTATTTATATTATTTTTTTGTTAAAAAAATTATTTTAGATGTCTATGAAATTCCAAGGTAGAAATTATTTAGTAAATAATAAAATGTAATAAATGATACAAAAAATATTAAAATTGACATAAATTGAATGAAATATTCACTTAAATAATTTTTTATGAGAATATATCATTAAATACATGTTTTAGGATAATATATTCTAATATGATCTTTGTACATGCATTTTTAAATTGAAATTGAATGTATAATGTCAAGATTCACATTAAAGTTATTTTTTAATAAGTGATATTTTATTAAATAATTCATAGTAAATTAATATAATATCTTCATAAAAGTTATTTTTAAAATAAATATAATCTATGTTTCACTTATGGACCAATTATTCTTTTGTAATGACTATATTGACAGATAAATGTTAAAACTCTCTTAGCGCGGTTAAGGTTAAAATGATCTTTTTGAACATTATATGCACTTGTGTTTTGATTAACATTAAAAAAACATGTTTTTTATTTTATAAATTATATTTATTATTAAATAAGTGTGTCCAAATTATATTAATGGGGATATTTAATTTTAGTTTTAATGTATTAATTAGTTATGTTAAAATGACTATTTACTATAGGGAAAACTAAAAATAGTAAAAAAAAAGAATCATAGAACCTAAGGAACAACATGTTTAAAAAATGTGTTTTGTTATGTGGTGGTGGTGTGTCTTGAATACATAATCCATACAACAATTGAATTATCTATTTTGGAGGGACAATAGGTAAGACCAATTTCACAATAGTAAATACTTTTGGGTATTTACAAAAATGTCACTCCTTAACTATAAAATAAAACTCACTTCCATCACTTCTACACACTTATAAATTCCTTTTTCTTAACCATAACCTACACAAATAACATCCCAAATTCCTTAATATCATCCTTAAATACATATTTTTGACATTAATCCATCTAGGAATTAATTTTAGTTCAAACCTAAGGACTATCACTCAAGATGAGGTAATGTTCATCAACGAGCATTTATTGATTGTTGTCTTACTCAACAAAAATTAATTCCAATTATGAAATTATGATATAAAAAGTTAGTATCTTCCATATAATTTTTTTTTAAAAAACATTTAATGACCAATAACCATTTACACATTCATCAAATGGTTTATGAAATCCAGAATTCTGTATAATTTAGACTACCGCCTCACGAATAGATATATTTCATTTTTGCATTACCACCTATCATCGTTGTGTAAAATGATCAATATAAATTATATATATGATATTAATAACATTATTATACCTCTACAGTCATTATATCATATATACCATTCTTAATTTTCTATTTCGTAGGGGACACGATAATTTCATTCGTATATATGATGGATTACCACCTCATAATTTGATGCAATTTTCATGGAAGAAATTAAGGATTAATATATTATATATATAATATTTAATTATTATGTTAATGAAATATTTATCATTATGATAAGTTAATATATATTTTATTTTTTACATTTTGACTCCATTAATGATTATAACATCATTCGTGTACGTGTTGACTACCTCCTTCACAAAGCGATGTGACACTCTCTTTTGATAACCACAAAACATGAATTATGTTTATACATATATTTAAATTTATATTATGTTATTTAAGATATTATTATCTATATTTAAAGACAGTATATTACTTAACTCCATTCCATAATGATATGTGAAAAAATGAAACGTTACATATGTGTACGTAAAACAAACCATCTCCATGATCGTAACATACTTCATTTTTAAAAAACAGCTTTCATGATAGGTCATAAAATTATAATTGAGTTTTAAAAATGGTAATTATTTCGTTATTATTTTTTTATGTTATTTAAACATGATCAATATTATAGGATTGAGAATAATAAATAAAAAATATCTAAAAAATCAATTATTACCGTATATGTGATGTTACATTGAAGTGTTAAGAAAAGTTTAAAAAGGAAGTCTATAAATCATATATGGTATGATGTAAATAATTATTGTTCTTGAATAGATATATAATATATGTATAATTTTAATATTTTAGGTGATAATGATTGTGATAGATTTTGATTCTTATGGTAAGATATTTATGTCTCACTTTATACTTTTGTGAGACACATTCCATATTCACAACATATTTCCATTCTTACATAGGAAAACGATTCAATTTTCCAAAATTGGTAAGATTGTTATGATACAATGTCATAATTTATCAGGAATATTTATGATTATACTCCCAATGATAAAATATGAAGATATAACTCTTAAGAAACTAAAGAATTTTCTTATCTGATGCTCATTCCATGAGAATATGATTTTACCTTAATTATTCTCTCTTTAAAAACTCAAGATATGAAAAGAATATTATAGGCAAAAATCATCTTTTGTGTCAAAAACACTTTTTCTTCCAAGACCATGTTTTCGAAAAAAAAATCAAATATGTTTTAAAAATATTATTTTCAAAGGGGATAGTGTATTTAAATCATGAAATTTTTAAAATGATTTCTAAAACATCACTTATACCGTTTTAATGATAAATTTAAAATAATATAATTATCCATGTCATTTTATGTTATAAAAAATATTTTCAAAGGAAATTGATCGTCCACCTGAAATGTTCCAAGTGAATTAACATTTGAAATAATCTTTCACCAAATATTCCATCCTATTATTTAAGAAATTCTTTAATAGTGATATTGACGAATGATACATTCTTATTAATTATATAAAAGGATTATGATGAAAATGTGATTATGAAATATATTTCTCTTCCACATGTTATTCCATTTTAAAAAGATATAATACCCATTTATTTTAAAGTGTTATGTTTTGATTAATATTTTATGATCATATGGAATACAAATGTATTATTTAAATTATATCATGGGTGGGGAATAAATATGTAAAATCCTGAGATTTGAAAAGTAATCATTATAGGCTTTAATTAACTACTAAATAATTTATGACCATAATAAACTAACCAATAAAAATTATTTTATCGCATAAGTATTTTGAGTTTCAAAAAACTGACATACATGGTTGCGATCAGTATGTTTTTTTGAATCTGATATAATAGAATTAATTTTTGGTGAATAGAAACCTACCCTTATAAATAGTAACATTCCCATATAAATAGTATTGTATCCTTATAAATAGTGACATGACTCTAATGAATATTAATGTACCCTTATGAATAGTTACTTTAACCTTATGAATATTAATGTATCCTTATGAAGTGTAAATTCACGAATGAAATAATAAATAAATTTTATCCATATTATAAGTGTTAGTATGATTTAATCATGTCATAATATAGGAAAACAATTATAAAATTATTAACAATTTGATGGTAATTTTTGTAAGTCATATATATTTACTAAAAGGCATATGATTAATTTAATAAATTAAATGAAAATATATTCTCGTAAACATGTATTCATAAATATGTATTTTTTGACTTATTATTATAAAAGAATTTTATGATACCATAAGTAATTTTTCAATGTGTTAGAAAATCAGATTGAATTTTAAAATTGAAATTTTCTTGTAAGTGATGATTTTATTTTATAATTAAATTAATCTTTTTTAGAAGAATAGTTCCAAAAAATGGAGATTATTTTTGGATTCAACACATCGAAAAATGTAAGGGTTTATTTGTGGTATTTTTCTGAAAATACATGAATTTTTGGTGAGTAGTAAAATAAATTAATTTACTTTATATATATATATTATAATTTAAATCAACTATTTATGAAATCATTAGTTATGTATGCACACAAATATTGAACTCATATTCACTTATTACTATTCTTTGTAATGGAGTCATCATTATTTCTTGTCTTGTGGAGAAATTATAAATGAATGAATCTAATATTGAGAAAACCCTTCAACCCTACACTATAAATATCACACCCCTCACACTTTAGGACATGTAAAAATTCTACCAAATACTCTTCCCTAGCCCCATCCCCACATCTACTAGCCCTTGGTCTGAAAAAAACACAATAACCTTTTCCCTCAAAAGGCTATCAATTGAGATTAACAAAAAAAGATAAATTCCTCTTTCTAATTCATTTATTTTTATTCATGTTATTATCTTTTCTTTTGTATTTCCTCACCTCCCCCCACCCAAATGGAATGAAAAATATAGTGACATTAAACTAATGGAATTCTATTATTCTAATTGGATATTTTATCTTAATATCTCCTTCCCCCTCCTTTTATAATATAAATGAAAACACCATCCAAGATGTGTTGATTTATCACAATCAATGACGATGGGTTTTCAATTTGCATTACCATCATCTAAAAAATTCTTGAATCCATTTTAATGGTTTGAAAAGATCATAATATATTTATTTTATTGTATTTATTGTTATGTAATCCTTATACATTCAAGATATAAAATAATAGTACAAACAATTCCATTATGAGAAAAAACACCAACTTAACCCAACCATTTAACAATAAAATTTTATATAATGATTCACCCTCATACCATATAACCAATATGATTTATGGAATAATCTAGTGATTAAGAAAAATTTTAATAGAATATTATTAATCTTCTGGAGTTTCACATTCATTTGACAATAAAATACATCACAAAACCACCCTGAAAAACATGTAAATAACACACACAAAAGAATGTAAATAATTAAATATTATTAATAAATATGTGAAATGATGTTGTGAAATAATAATATAAGGTGCTATAAACATGAATATTTATCTTTAATATATTAATAAAAAACTTTTAACCATTATACAAGATGTTCAAACCAGGTTTAAGTAAGACAATCTTGAGGTAAGGGAATTCTAAACCAAACATCCATTCTTCGGGTTAACTTTCTAATTTATTCATTAGGTGGCATTGTGATTTTTTTTGTAATGAATTATTTTTATTATATGGTATTATTTTTTATAGATTATATACATATCCTTTTCATTCTATTAACTATTTCACCAATTATATTTTCATTGGACATTCCTTTTAAAATCCATTTCAAAAATCTCCTTAAAATATTCAAAATGATTATTATTTATGTATATATATATGGAATGAGTGGTTTATCTTGATTTAATGATAATTTTTTACCATGATATGTTTCTTGTACGTAGTTATGTTTTGATTATCCCATTATAGCTCATGATATTTTGGTTTGAGCCCATTTGAGCTCAAGATATCTTTGGTTGAGCCCATTGTAGCTAATGATATGTTGTGTTGAGCCCATTATAGCTGAAGATATGTTGGAATGATCCCATTATATATCAAGATATGTTGGGTTGATCCCATTATATCTCAAGATATGTTGGGATGAGCCCATATGGGCTCATGATATGATGGGTGAGCCCAATTATATCTCTTTAATGCCTTGGGTACTCTAGAGATAGAGGTTGGCAGAATGGTTATTCCATGATTAAAGGTGATTGTTGAAAGATATCAGATTTTATTATGGTATATTATTTTATGATTCACTTTTAAACATATTTTTGGCAGATAGGTGTTTCCCATGATTATGTGAAGGCCTGAGGGTGTTTCGGAGGTTTGGGACACAAAAGAGGATGAAACATGAGTTTGTGGGCATGTTGCACGGTTTGCGCACAGCTAGTGAAAATAGTGCTAGAATCCTAGGAAATTGTGTAGCTTTGGATAGATTCATAAGGATGGTTGTCGCATGGTTAAGAAACCCATATTGTTAAACTGAATGAAGGGGTGTTTTTTGGAATGTGGATCACACAAGGTTAGTGCATAGTTTCGAAAACCGTGCAAGTAAACCGTGCTGCCTATAAATAATGAAAAAATTACAGAAATACAATCTGGGGATTTTAAATCCCATATCAGGATTCTAATCTATTAAACCCCCTACAACCTTCTTGATGATATTGGATGACCCATGCTTCCCAGGAGTGATTTTCCTTCTATTCTTGGCTATTTGGAGCATCGTTTTTTGTGGATCGAAGCCTCAGGTAAGCCTAACGCTCTTATTTCTTGTATTTTTTGGGATTGGAGTTCACATTTTCCCACATCTCATTCTAATATTCAAAAAACTTCTTTTTATGGGAGTGACATAGGATCATACTTCATGGTGAGTTTGAATCCATTTCCATGTCCATTATTTAGGGTAATTTTATCATCAGATTTGATGTAGGGGGTCTACAATTTATACAGCAGAGATTATTCATTGATATTTTCATTTAGGGTTTCTTTCACGTTTCCTTGTTGATATGTTCTTGATTCCATTAGAAATATATGGTGTAATTGGTGTCTAATTTATTAATTGAACCCCCCTTGACCCCCATTGGATGAAAGGAGTGTGATTGGTCGAATTTGGGGCCACCCATGGGGTGTGATGACCTTTCCGAACCTTGAAAATGGCAAGCCCGCATGTGGAATTGATGTGTAATAACATAGATCCCATGATGAACATGTTATTATGGTTAGTAGGAATTAATATGGAATTTCCATGTTTTTCCTAGGGTTATTAATTGATTAAGGGGTTTTTTGGCATGGTTTATTAATGGGTTAATCAGGTTAAATGGGATTGTTTTTAATTGTTTTTGATTTGTGTTGAAATTCCAAATATGAATATTAAATATGAAATTATGAGCATGTTAAATTGGAAATGACTTGTGAATTGGGAACATTAAATGTATTATACGACAGAATAGATAAATATGGAATGAGTTAATACAGGAGAAATGTACATGAAATGATAAATTGGCTAAATGGGTTAAAGTATGGCCACTGATAAATATTGACTAAGGCACATGGTTTTTGAATTAACATAATGGTTTATGAAACGTGAATTGAAATTTGGCTAAATGACTATGAATTGTTATTGCTAAACATTTTAATGGATTATGGAATAGTTTTAGTTCCCGTGTTTTTTATGCTTTTCGATTGATGATTTCCAATGGAATTGGTTAAGTTATTTTGTGTTATGGTATGTTTGGGTTGCATTTATAAATAAGCATGTGAACATTTCTTGGTAGAGTGGGGTATTGAAATGATGTTGTACTCCCATGATTATAGATAGACTGAGGTTCTAAACTCGTCCCTATAAATGAACAAGTTATAGAAGGGGATGATGGCTATATACCCCTAACTGATGCATTCCACCTGGACCGAGGCTTCGAGGTGAGGAAATGTGTTTACATGATATGTGTGTCACTAGTGAGATATGTATGTGAATTATTATCCCCTATTTATTGTGATTTATCTCTTTAGTTTGTTAGGTAGATGATATTTTTTCCTTACCCTTGTAACATGTTATCAAAATGAATTAATTAATGAATTTTGTATATGAATTGAATTGGGTATAAATTATATCCAAGAATGAAATGAAAATTGTTAACTTATGGAACCAAAAATGTTCTTTGTTTACTTTTAATTTATTAAATACTTGAATGCAATTTCTATTAGACATTATACATTTTAGACAATGTTAGTGGTGGCCAAATGAGTTTTTCACTCACACCCAGCTGTGGCCAGTGTTGGATACCTGAGATGATTTCATTGTTAAAGGTAAGGAAAAGGGAAAAGGACCTATAATAAAATGCTGAGATGGGATCAGATGTACACGTGGTAGGATCCCGACATAGATTTAGTACCCATTTGGAGTTTTGTCCTATTGTATTATTTGTCCTTTCATTCACTTTGCCCTAATAGCATGGAATGGCATGGTTGTATATGATTTGTGGTTGGTACACTGTTTGGAAATTATTGGTTATGCATATCTATTGGTTGTCATATTGCTTTACCTTTTTTTGTTCTGTTGTGGAATACTCTAATAAAAATATTATAGTCTCCCCACATGACCTATTAGACTCCCTCTGCTAGTCGGAAAACATTGGTGTATGGGGAGGCTTCCTTGAGGTTATGTGGCCACACGGCATGGAGCACCAGTTTTGTGGATTTTGAGTTGGGGACATTAAAAACTTGTATCAAAGTTGGTCTTTTTCTATTTCAAAAAATATGTGGATGGTATATATCATATTAGGATGTGTTGGACCTTGGTAATGAAATCATGCAAAGGAGTATCATACCCATGTATGATGGAAAACCCAAGCCACCCAGAGTGGGATTTTTTGTTCTTGATGTGTGTTGTTAATGTTGAATGATATTTCACTATTGTGTGATTCACATGATGTGTGATTTAATTGATTTGTGATATTTATCACATTGTCTGAAGGGCATGAGTTTGTGAATTCGTTCATCATTTAGGATCCTAGGGATATAGGTGGCATGCATCATCACAGCCAGACACACAATATCGGTGTGTGGTGTTTAGAGAGTATAATTCATTTTACTTGATAAATATAAAAAAGATGTTGCATAAAAATGGTAATGAGTGTGGGTGAATGAATATAATGAAAATGAGTAGTTAATAAATATCATGTGTAAGGAAATGTTTTTGCTGGGAAAATGATTTAAGTTGTGGTAAATTGTAAAGGTTGATTTCATGTCTAAAAAAGGATTTGATAATGACGGGAAAATAATAAAATAATTTTTCCTGATGAATGCAACCAATGGTTTAAAATGATGATTATAACATTATGTGAAATGGGATGTGTTCCAAATTGTAAAGGATCGTGTTTTCCAAGTATAATGGGTTTTAATATGTGTTGACAAAAGACTTGTAATTATATAAAATGGTCACCCCATGTTGACAAGGACTGCAGTAGGCACGGTAGAGGGTTGTACACTATGTGTGATGATGACTGTTGGGATTGAGTATCAAGAATGAATTTTTAGGGATGCTATTGTGAGATATTTACCAAGAACGTTTAAATCATATCATCCATTAATCGAATCATCATGTGAATGGTTAATTTCAAAAGAGAATGATTGTGCTCAAAAGTGGGTATCCTTTGTGTTGTCTATTGGACCCTTGTTTGTGGGTTTTTAGTTGTGAGAGTGCGCTAGTTTGAGACATTGGATTTGGAATGTGATGCCTTTCAAGTTATGATATGGCCAGGACGGTGTGTTTAGGGAAACGTTGGTAGGGTTGTGGCCTTTGGGTTGGGAGTAATTGTTCAGTAATGTGAGAGAGGAAACACTCAGGGTCCATGACCTTATACAGTGCATGCTGGAACTTATGGATATTGCTTGGGTCTTGGTGACCTTATGAGTACATATATTACGAGTTGTGTTTTGATTCCTAGAGAGGATTTTTTTCATAGTTCTGATGAATGTGTAAAACATGGGTACATACCATATAGTAAATGGTTTTTTTGTGCTCTAGGCATAATGTGAATTAGATTGGGGGTGAGAGTTCCATTCATAATCTTTTCTATCTCTATTCATGAAATATATTGTTTGAAGGAGGGCTGATGGATTTTCCAGGTCATGACTCCAAACTCGGGAGTTGAGAACTTTCACCCTTCATGGTAAAATATAAGAGAGGATGGATATGTTATCATTATTTTTGCGTGTCTATCACACATGTAGATGTTTTTTTCTGTGATAGTGGAACTCATAGTGTTATCTGGTGCAGTTTTTTCCTAGAGGGCAAGGTGGGAAGGTTAATGGTGGATGGTGGTACTCAAGATGTTGTTATGGGATAATTGTTTTGGAAAATCAAGGGTAACCACATTGGATGATAAACTAGTGATGTAAGTACCTTGGAATGTGAGGCATAGGATATGCTTTAGAGGTGGTGTAAATTCATACAATGTACAACTGCGTTTTAGTAAATAGTATTGTTTTTTCCCGATTCATTCATAAGGGCACTATAGTTCTTGTGATAGGAGGGATGGATTTTTTCTGAGGGTTATATCATATGGATTACTGTGTCACCTATTTGGATGATGATTAATTGATAACTCAAAGTTGTTTTCGAGTGGATGATATAATGGTGGTTGAGGTGTGGTTATATGCATTAGCTCGATAGTGACACCCAATGTGATGGGGTCACATGGAACAACATGTCTATATGAATGGTTTGGTTGGTGGGTATGATGCAGATGCATCCTCAGATCTAATGAGGCTGACAAACCAAGAAACATGTTCTGATAACTGGGTGGCCGATGGGTTATACACACACAAAGTCGAGTTTATGAGATAGTGTTGTTCATCGGTTGTTAGCTATCAGGGATGCATCGGATGGAATTAATCATTTTTGTGTATATAGTGCTATATGAAGCATTGATTCACTGCCATGTGTTGATTTGGTTATGGATAGATGCTTAGAATTGATTAGAAATCATACCTGAGTGGTGGTGGTTATGTGATGATGAGATGTGTTCAGTAGGGGAGGATGGGATCCTTGAAACGTCATGAAGTCACGTAATTCGACATCAGGGATGACCAAGATGGTGGTGGGGTTCTTCGAAAGCTTCATAGAATACCTCATCTAGTGACGAGAATTCCCAAAATCTCGACATCATCCTAGGTTTTTTTGTGAAGCTCTAGGATTACTCCATGAGATGTGGGGTTGTTTTGTTGGGTGAGGGACATCACAAATTTTATGCTCAATGGATGATATATGTGGACCCTGAAGATGGGATGTACAACTCGATGGTTTTAGGTTCGGTTATCAGGATTTACCATATGCCAACAAACATCATGGGTGCTATTCATGGAAGCTGAGAATGGGAACTAGGTGAAGTTAGTTTTCTTATTTTGGGAAAATGCTAGATTTCCATGTCTGACATTGGGGTTCATCTGTTGATAAAGTGAAATATTTTGTAGTTGAATCAATCATAGAGAGAAATGGTAACTACACTCCATTGGTGTGGAGTGATAATCAAGTCAAGGATGTGGAGAGGAGAGTATTGAGTCAATTTAATGGCACCAGAATGCCGATGTGGAACCTGTGAGGTTCATGTTAGGTTCCTCAGAGAGGAATTTTGGGTCTTGGATGTGGTGATTGATGATCCAAGTGTTGTATCCATTCTCATGGGGGTTCTATTTGAAACATTTTATGTATGTTATAAAGTTTTATAAGGGCGTGGTTAGATATCAAAATGTGTTGCGGCAATAGAGGATGAGTTCTATAACAACAAAGAAGATTAGGGATAGACTCAGGTAATTTTTTCATGGGTGGTTTTAGAACATCATGAAGTTGAGTCAACCATGGCCATGTGAAGTGGTGTTTATCCAAGGTTGAATCTCGATGATGGTTTAGAGGGTGCTAATTTCATGATTATTGTATTCTACTGGTATTCTAGGAACAATCTCAGTGGTTGTGTGGGATGATAATGATGGTCTTCAAGTCAGTAAGCACAATGGGAAGGTGGGGAAGGGGTATAATTACATCAATGGAAGGTGGGTGTTCTAGGAAATGACATTCGGGTGTGGACCAACCTATGATGGTAATTTTAATGGGTGTGGTAAGAGTGACCTCCCATCCACATACAAGTTATATCAGAAAGTTCCTTTTTAAATGAAGTTGTTCCTGAGTGTGGTCATGTTTATTTAACTCATTGAATGGATTGTGTGGAAATATCCACCCAAAAGGTTTCAATTGTGAGGCTTGATTCCTGGGTTGGGTAATGCCCCTATGGTTTCTTGGGCATGGTGAGTTGGAACATTTTAGGTGATGTGAAAATTGGGTTGAGGATCGAGTTATCTTTCGTGAAAATTGGAGGTGTGATGTAACCAAAAATTATTGATAAAACCATACCAGATAAATGTTTGGTTGATGACGTGATCATATTTTCTAGTTGGAAGGACTTGATTAGTCATCATTGGGGTGAGATGGCCCTATTATTGAGTTTTATCATGGTTTTTTGATTTACTAACCTAGAGTTTGTGTTGAATTTGAATGTATAGTAGTGGAATGGATTTGCCATAATATTCATTTGGAAAGATTTTATGTTTTCCTCCAGGTGGTGTTGGGTTGGTCACCATTAGAGTTTGGAAAATAGATGGTGATGACACCAAGTGATTTGGGTCATGAGTTATGGAATGGATCAGACTGATGGTGTTCTGATTGGTCCTTCTAGGATGATATGTTATTGTGTATCATGTTCACATGTATTGTGAGGTATGTGTTTTCACCTATGTTTCCCCAATTATGTTCTAGTGTTGGGTATGGTTGATGTTGATGCACCTTTGAGGGTTTTTTGTTCAAATTGTGCTTATAGTGAGGAGGACTTACAGGGAAGTTTTTTTCCCAAGATCCATGTACTTTTGATATTATTATGTGAAACAATAACATGGATGATAAAAACTGGATCGGCATGCCTAATGTAATGACTACTAGTTATAGAATCTTATTGATGATTAGAGATGAATCTCTCAGATGAGCCGTAATAAGGTGGGTAGGTTGTAAGATCTCAGACATTCATAAGTAATTTATTTACTTATGTTCCGGTTTTAACTCTTCTTTATTGCGTGATAAGTTTTTCTTCTAGATTATGTGAAGTATTGGGGTATTCTGGGGGTTCGGGACATGAAAGTGGAAGAAAAGGGAGTTACTGGACATTTTTCATGATTTACGCATAGTTAGTGGAAAACATGAAGGAATCCAAGGTAATTTTCCTCCCTTAGATAGAGTTTTTCATACCATTGTCGCATGGTTAAGGAAACTATGTTGGTAAATCATGTGAGGGGGTTTTATCTGAATGTGGATCATTCATGGTTTTTTCATGGATTTGAAAAGTGTGTGAGTAATATGTGCGACCTAGAAACATTGAGAAAATTACCAAAATTCTATCTTGAATATTTAAAACCCAAATCGGGATTCTCCATCATTACACACCATGCAACCCTGATTATGATCTTGGATGAAGAAAGGTTCCCATGGGTGGTTCTCCTCTGATTCTTGTTTGTTTTTAGCATCGTTGGTTACATATCGAAGCCTCGGGTATTTCTAACACTCCTCTTGATTCTCTTTTTCGAGTTTGTGTTCTTTGTTTTCCCCATCTCCTTGTAATGTTCTAGAACCCTCTTTTTCGAATGAAAGATAGGTTGATGCTTCAAGGGGTGTTTGTATCTAGATCCAATGACATGATTATGGGTTCTTTCCTCATCAGATTCATAGTAGGTGGTCTATATGTTATACCACAATGTTTATTCACAGTTTTGTGCATGTAGTGTTTATTTCGTGGGTTCTACCAGATGTGTTCTTGATTAAATTTTAATGGTATGGTTTATTGGGTGTCCAAAAGTTTAATTGAACACCTCTTGATCACCATTGTATTGAAGGAGGATGATTTGGCCAATTTGGGACCACCCTTGGGGCGTTCCAACTTTTCTATGCCTAGAAAATGACAAGACCATGTCTGGAATTAATGCGTAATAACATAGAGCCCATGTTGAGCATGTTAGTATGGTTAGTTTGCTTGAATATGGATTGTCCACGATTTTCCTAGGTTTAGAAAAGTCTTAAGGGTTTTTTTTGGGTTTTCATAGTAATGGCATAATTGGGTTAAATTGGATTGTGTCAAATAGAATAGAATTTAGGTTGAAATGCCAAATTGGACTAGTAGATATTAAATTATGAGCATGTAAAATTGTAAATGGCATGTTAATTGAGTAAAGGTAATGTGTTTCATGAGGGAATGGATAAATATGGAATGAGTCAATTCCTTAGAAATGTACTTGAAATGATACATGGTTAAATGGGTTAATGTATGGCCATTGATGAATATTGACTAATGCATAGGGGTTTTTTGAATAAACAAAAAGGGTTAAAGTAAGAGAATGGAAATTTATCTAAATGTCAATGAATTGTAATTTTTAAATGTGTTAACGGGTTATGACACTGTATTAATTCCCATTTTGTTTTCTATTCTTTGAGGTTGATGATTTCTAATGGCATTGGTGATGTTATGGTGTGTTATGTTATGGTTGTGGTGATTTGATAAATGAGCATTTTCACATGGCTTGGTTGAGTGGGGTATGGTCTTGATGTTCAATGCACACAGGATTAGTTAGACTAGGCCTCTATTCTCCACCCCATAAATTCATGGTTTAGGGAAGGGGACATAGGCTCTATTCCCCTAACGGTAGCATTCCACCCGGACTGAGGCTTCTGTGTGAGGAAATGTGGTGATGTGATATGTGTATCCCTAGTGAGATTGGGACATGACTTATTTTCCCCTATGCATTGTGATTAATTTCCGTATACCCTTTGGTAGATGATATTTATGCCTAACCCATTTAACATGTGATCAAAATGAATTAAATAAAGAAGTTGGTATAATAATTGGATGTGGATAAATGCTATTCATGAATGAAATGAAAATTGTTAACTTATGTAACCTGAACTCTGTCGTGATTACATATAATTTATTTAATACTTTTATACACTATCCATTAGAGTTGATATTTAATATAAACCATTGGTGGTGGCCTACTTGGTTTTATAATCACAACCTACTCAGGAAGTCGGTGGGTAGCTGAGTTGATTTCTTGGTTGCAGGTCAGGACAAGAGAAGAGTCCATATAATATGTTGTTGAGTGGGGCATAGATGTACATGGAGAAGGATCTAGACATTTATTCGGAACCCATTGAGATTTTGGAATGGTGTCTTATTTTTGGATTCATTTAGATTGCCCTACTATCATGGAATCACAAGGTTGTATTTGATTTTTGGTTTGTACACTGTTTGGAAATTCTTGGCTCTGAATGATTATTGGTTGTTCTTATTGCTTCCTTTATATATGTTTTGTTATGATATGTATTACTCTGATAAGGATAATATAGTCTCCCTATGTGATATGTAATGACCCAGAAATTCCGTCAATTTTTTTTAAATGTTTGGGATTTTTACGAGTCCGCAATTTCTGATGGCGCTTGATTCGGAGGCCCGGTATGCCCGAAATCAATTTTTGAAGTTTTTCTTAGGAATGTTCAGTAACAACATGTGCGAGAGTTAATATCTCTTGAACCAGTGCTCTTAATTGAAATCTGAGCGCACCGTTGAACTCGCTGTACTGGTATTCTCTTAAGGAGACCTTTACCGCAGTTGCGTTTTATCGAGGTTGGAAGTTAATTTTGGGGGATTATAAATAATATAAAATAAAAATATGTGTACATATTTTTATTAGATTTTTGGTTAAAACCACCAAGTGGAGGTTATAGGTGGGGCCCACCACACCATAAAATCCCTTGGGAGGATATAACTAGGCGGGGCCCAATCTAGTTTGAACCCCCTTTAACCCCCATGTAACTTACATTTAATTGGGGGAAATCTTTTTAACATCCCTTAAAATTAATAAAACCACCTCTCCTTATTTAATTTTGAACTTTACACCTTCTGTCATTAAAGTTCCAACAACCATTAATTAATTTATTGAGCTCCCACAATTAATTCCTTAATTTGTTGAGATTTGAATTCTTTTGAATTCCATTTGGAATTCATGGCATGGATAAAATAATAGGGAGGCAATTATTTTAGTTTGGGTGGTCACACAATAGTTTTGGGAGAAATCTTGGATAAAATACTTCTTCTAATGAAGAACATCCTATTCCAATGAAGAATGCTCCTCATCTCTGAAGAATGTGAAGAATCATATTATTCCTTCTTCAACCAGTGTAAGGAAGGGTAACACTACCGCCCGTGAAGTACATCGAGGGAATTGTCTCGACTCATCTTCACCAAGATCTACCTCCTCCAACGTTGATGGAATGATGTCCATTTTCCACGACATCCATCTTCCATGACTCGTCAACATACTATGGAAAATAAGAGGTAGGGGTATTTACCTTTCATGGGATTGACGTTCTCCGTTCTTATTTCTAAACGATGAATGAAGACCATCCAACAAACATGTTGATCCACGGTACGATCGTTCTTATGGGTAAGGGAAGAATTTCATGGGGGGATTAGAACTGGGATGGTTCAGTCTTGTTGATGATCTTTATTGAACCCTATCATAATCTGCTAACATGGAGGGTGCAGGACAATCCACACACAACCCGATTTCCTATGCTGATATTGTGATGTTATTCGACATGTTTGGATCTTCGTGGTGATGGGCCAAAGTGGCAGCAACGGAATCCAGAATGTCCAGTGCTAAGGGCGGCATCTCGAGAGGACCCCCGGTGCAGAAGGAACCAAATTCAGACCACCGGAGCAAACGTGGTGGTCCGTAGAAGGTGGGTTTCTAGGCTGCGGTGTCGGCGACCGGAGGCAGCGGCCGCACACCGACAATGTGGAGGGATAGGCAGCCGCTCGGGCCGCCCGGTCCGGGGGATGACCGGTCATCCGATCCGGCCGGCGTGCCGGTGAACCGCAGTGCCCGTAGGAGCCGCGTGGAGGAGGAGGTGTCCCACGTCCATGGTCCAGTTGGCTGGGAGAAATGGATGGGCGCGTGTCGGCTGGGCTGGAGAACCGCAGCCCGCAGCGCGGGCCACTTGCACTGGGCCAAACTAGCTGGCTACGGTCAGCTGGGGCAGAGGAGGAGGTAGCGTTTCCGGGTGAAACAGACCGGTCTGTAGCATGGTTCGGGTCCGTGGGTGGTTCGTGCCCCACTGGTATGGGCCGAATCCCAGCCGGGATGGACTTTCCGAGCCGGGTCGAGCCAACCTACCAGCCCACTAGGATTGACAGTCTGGGCCCGTCTTCGCTTAAATGTGAATCACTCCTATACCGCATGTCCGATTGAGGAACCATCTACGAGACTGGGACCCTAATAATGAGGCTGTACTTTTGGGATATACTAAGTGAGTTTTACACAAATTTGGGAAATGGCGGAGATTTTATTGAGCGTAAATCCAACCGGGCCCCTAGAACGGAAATGCCAAAAACTCTCAGACCGGGAGTCCGACTGACGCATCATCTGTCACGTTGGGTTCCTTATGATTTGATGAAACTACGGGATAAATCAACATAGTAATTTTTTATAGTTGATGTATTGACACTTGGATCGTGGAGCGGACCCTCCCGGAATCGAGTGTGTAGTGTGCGGGAACCCTAGGGCTGGATACGACTGAGATGACATGATCCTCCTTGGGGTTGACAGTGAAAAAACTATACCAGGATCATCCATTGGTTCGATAGCAATGAATACTGTACTGAAACCCTATTTGGGTTCAAAAGTGATAACTACTGTACCAGGATCCTTCGTGTGTTTGACAGTTCTGACTTATGTTCATGTATCCTGTGTGGGTCTGACAGAATAGCTGGTCCTCTATCATGTGTGGGTCTGATAGCATAGCTGGTCATATATCTGGTGTGGGGCTGATAGGTTAGATGAATTAGTGACTACATATGATCATCTATATCACTCTATGAATGATGTATTCCTGTGTGAGCTGAGTCATGTATTTCAACCATTATCATCGTGGTGATAGACTTTACTTCCTTTATGGAATGGTTTGTGCTTTGGCTCGAGAGTTGGATTCAGTCTGTGATTGATAACATAGGTATATGTATGGGAATATAACTAATTAGTGTTGGTTGATACTTCATGATTGTATCTATCTATTTTGTTTTATCCTTTGTGGATTTTGGGAGACTTTTGGGGGTCTCGGGGTCCCCTACTAATTATTGTTATACTCACCGCTGCATGGGCTTCGCCTGCCCCATGTTGTGTTCTGTGTAGATGACGGACGCCAGTGATCGAGGCTGAGGTTGATAGATGGGAGGATGCTCAGATATAAACTACATGAGACATACCAAAGGGACAATTAGTTCGAGCTCTATACCTACACATCAGGTAGGATTACCCGGTGGATGACCTAGGATTTGTTTTCCCTTTTTACTTGAACTTGTTGTTCAGTTGGGTTTGTATACTGGGCCACATACTTTCAGTAAACTTTTATTTTATATTTTAGTACTTTTTCATCTACTTATTTTGTTTAGACTATGTGTGTTACAGGTTTAAAGTATATGTTTTCCCTTTTTATCATGGATTCGACTTTGGTACTGGTCGCCAGCCCCTAGCCTATGGAAGGCGGGCTTGGGGTATTCAATGCACGGGCCCCAAGGACTGGTTGTGACAAATTGGTTTCTGAGGAGTCGGTTTTACCGTAGAACGTCTACTCTGATTCTTATAATGGCACTATTGTAAATTTTTTTGGGTGTGGTTATCAGTTTAAGGAAACTGGGGATGTTGCGGCAGCCGAAAAATCCATACACTAGGACTCTGACATCTGATCTCTGACTCAGTGCACGAAAACACTGATTGCGTGTGTGATTCTATTGAAATTTTTTTTTGCGTGATTACATTGTGTCAGCTAACCTGGTATACTGTTTTAACCGTGTATCACCTGTTTCATTCCAGGATGGCCCCACGAAGGCAGCTAGCTAGGGTTCCTAGTTATGTATGATATGGTAGATCACTGAGCAATGATGCCTCGGTGCAGGGCCCCAGCACAGTGGAGGTACTAGTGGTACAACTACCCGCTGGGCCACCGATACCAATAACTCCAGCAGAAGAGAGTGCATGCCTCCTGAGTGTGTTGCATGAGTTCCAACACCAGAGGCCGCCCATGATCCTGGTAGAGATGGACCCACAGGCAGCTGAGGATTTGATGGAGGTTGTCGTGAGAGTTTTCATATTTCTAGAGACACAATTTGACCTCTTGGTGATCCTTGCCACATGTCTCTTGCATGCCGATGCAGACAGATGGTGGAGCCTGAATCTCCAGGTGCATGATGAGGCATCATTACTCTGGACAGACTTCAAGAGTCTATTCTGCTCAGAGTTTGTTCCAGACACCCTTTGTTTAGTGCAGATTCATGAGTTACTTCATCTGCTGTAGGGCAACATTACAGTAGCTCAGTACTCGGCGAGGTTCACCGACCTCTCGCGCTACCCCACAGATATGCTGCGGGACCCATTATTTAGGTCCATGAACATTGAAAAGGGACTCAGGAATGAGATCATGGATTCGATGATCCCTCTCAGCATCCCGACGCATACAGGGGTGCTGGAGCGAGCCCTTATAGTGGATAGTTTTCTCGCTGAGCAGTCACTAGTTGAGAGACCCACCACTGGGCGACACGTAGCGGAGTCTTCTATAGCCGGTAGTAGACTGATGTCGTAGAGGTCCAAGTGGAACAGTCCATCAATTGGGGGACCCCAAGATACAGGTTCGGTTGTGCGGGGCACACGAGACAGAGCCGACTATACGATGATAAGGCATTGATATGCATACGGTGGGAAAGGCCACATGGCTCGTGACTTCCCGACCTGCCATGAAGATGAGTAGCAGACATTATAGGGACCTCTGAGGTAGAGGAAGTGGTTCGAATATGGTGGTCCACTGGGAACAGGCGGACATGGCAGAGGAGTTGGCTGAGCATCGGGTGGTTGACGATGTTACGAGGCTCTACCACCACCGCCACCAGGAGGTCCACCCCGACCACAGGGAGCTGGTGGACAGAGGCAGGCTCAGCTCTTGGCAGTCGTGGCCTATGACCATGGCACACCTGAGACGATTCTAGGTAATATCTGTGTCTACTCCACCCTTACTAAAGTACTTATATATACTTGTGTCTGTCATTATTTTATTTCCACTACCCTCGTTCGAAGCTTGGAGATTCTGACAGAGCTGTTGGCTCGATACATACGGTTAGAGACTCCTACTGGATCAGACTCGACCATTACACAATGGTGATGGCAGTTTGAGCTTACTCTAGGAGATGAGAGCATCAGCTGGGATATTCTGGTAGCATCGTCGAGGCCTTACGATGTCATCTTGGGTATGGACTGGTTTTCCACAGTTCATGCCAAGATTGACTAGATGAAGGGAAAAGTGCATTGTATCGACACAAATGGGACCAGGTTCACCTTCACCGGAAAGAAGGGAGCTTTTGCAGCACATGATGGACTTACACATAGGAGGGGACAACCAATCACACATTAGTTGGCCAGTCTCATCGTCAGAGTAGTTGATGCGCAGAGTCCAATTTTTTCTTATTTTGGTGGATCAGTAAGAGGATGTTTTCCCTAACGACGTTCCAGGACTACCTCCTCACTGAGAGGTAGAATTCTACAGTGACCTGTATCCCGGGATGGAACCGATAACTACTCTTGCATATCAGATGTCTCCAGCCGAGCATTATGAGATGTGGGTACAGCTAGGGAATTTTCATGGGAAGGGAGTCATCCGACCGAATGTTTAACCATGGGCATTCCCGATTTTGTTCGCCAAGAATGATAATGGGAGCTTACGACTGTGTGTTGACTATCGACGCTTGATCAAGGTGATCGTGTTGAATATGTACCCACTCTCAAGGATTGATGACCTCTTTGATCTGCTCAAGGGAGCATGATGGTTCTCATAGATAGTCCTTAGGTCAGCCTATCACCAGCTCAGAGTTCGGGTGAAAGATGTGCAGAAGACAACCTTCAGATGACGGTATGGAAACAATGAGTTCATGGTAATTCTTTTTGGAAAAACCAATGATTTAGTAGTGTTAATGAGTCTCACGAATATGATACTCTAGCATTACATCAATCGGTTTGTCATAGTATTCATCGATGACATATTGATCTACTCGAATACGGAGGAGGAGCATGCCTACCATTTACGGGTAGTACTAGACACACTCCAAGTGCACCATCATTATGGTAAGCTCTTGAAGTTCCAATTTTGGATTCGAGAGGTTCAGTTTCTAGGACACGTCATCTCAGATCTTGGAGTTGCAGTGGATCCAGTGAAGATCGAGGCAGTACATGCTTGGGAGCCACATTGGAGTGTGATAGAGGTATGGCATTTTCGGGGATAGGACAGGTACTTTCGGAGAATTTTACTGGACTTCTCCAGAGATGCAGAACCGCTTTCAGCATTGATAAAGAAGGGGAAACCCTTCGTGTGGTCAGTGAGATGCCATCAGAAATTTTAGGAGTTGAGGAAGAGGTCGACCAGTGCGCCCATCTTGAGCCTACAGGAGGAGGGTGTGGGGTACGTAATATACTATGATGCATTAGGGACCGGACTTGGTTGTGTCCTGATGCAGGAGAAAGCAATGATCGCGTATGGTTCTCATCAGCAGAGACATCATGAGCAGAATTATAATACACATGACATAGAGTTAGCAGCAGTGGTCTTCACCATGTAGATGTGGTGACACTCTCTTATGGACGAACGTTTTACAGTCTACTCTGACCACCAGAGTCTTAGGTACATCTACTCGCAAAAGGACCTGAACCTGAGACAACGATTATGGCTCATGTTCCTCTAGTACTGTGACTTCGAGATAGTCCATACTATTGGGAAGGGGAACATTGTAGCAGATTCTTTCACTAGGAGATCAGGAATTCAGCTACTAGGAGAGTCGATATAGCAGTTGGCCACATTGCAGATATATTTTGTGCATAGAGATGGATCGGCCTTTCTGTAGACTCTCATAGTCACTCCTCCACTTCATCAGTGGGTCAGGGAGGCACAGCATGGGGATGTTGACTATGAGACACAATGTGCTTAGATATCCACAGGGAAGGTACCTGATGGTTTTTTTGAAGGTGGGGAACACGTCATTCTCTTCAGAGGATGTACCTTGATACCAGTTGCACTTCAGGTGGAAGTGTTTTAGGAGTTACACACATCTCCTTTAGTGATATATCCAGAAGTGGAGAAGATGTATCGGGACCTCTGATGACAGCACTGGTGGCCATGTATGAAGAAGTCAGTAGTATATTTTGTTCCATGATGCCTCATTTGTTAGCAAGTGAAAAGGCTGAGCACCGTGTTCCTGCAGGCGTGGTTCAACACTTATAGGTCCCAAAGTGGATGTGGGATGGGATATACATGGATTTTGTGTTGGTACATCCACGTACATCTAGAGAACACTACTTTATCTCGGTGATTTTTGACCGACTCACCACGTCGGCCCACTTTCTACCGATCATAGAGTAGGGCTCAATAGAGATCTTGGGATGCCTCTACGTACAAGAGATCATATGGCTTCATGGTGTGACATCGATGATCGTCTCTGATCGAGATGCTCATTTTAATTCCCGAATATAGACAGGGTTGAATGATGCTTTTGGGACGTAGCTTCTCTTGAGAACCTAATTACATCCTCAAATGGATGGTGAAACTTAGAGGAACATTCAGACTCGCGAGGACATGCTCTCTGTATGTGTCCTCGACTTTGGTCGTAGCTCGGAGGATCACATACCTTTGACATAGTTTGCGTATAACAACAACTACAACTCCAGCATCGGGATGGCACCTTACAATGCACTTTACGACCGACCTTGCAGATCAACTTTGTGCTAGACTGACCCAAGGGAGTCAGCAGTTGTAGGACTATAGATGTTTCAGGCTACAATCGAGAAGGTGCAGGTCATCCAGGAGCGTATTAAGACTGCATAGAGCATGCAGAAATCTTATGCTGATAGGAGACAGAGACCACTGGATTTCGGGGATGGCGACCACATATTTCTGCGGGTCTCACCTCGATGAGTTCTACCCATAATTGTCTGAGGAATCATGTTTTCTCCATGATTAATCGGACCATTCCAGGTCCTCAGCAGAGTAGGAGAGGTGGATTTTCCCCTGGCGCTTCCACCATAGTCGCACCAGGAGCATGATGCCTTCCATGTATCTCAACAGAGGAGATATGTGCATGACCTGTCCCACATCATTGACCAATGGGAGATATAAATCGATGATGGGGTGACATTAACAGAGGTTCCAGTGGAGATTGAGGATCGACATGAGCGGGTTCTACATGGATGGTCGATTCCTCTAGTGTGTGTCCGCTGATAGAACGAGAACCTCCAAGAGAGCACATGGGAGCAGGAGGCTCAGATGTGTGGTGAGTACCCTCATTTTTTCCTTTAGTATGAGTTGTATCTTACTGTGATTTAATTATCTGAGGTGGGGAAAATTGAACGACCTAGAAATTCCGTGATTTGTTTAAAATATATGGGATTTTTACGAGTCTGCAGTTTCTGATGGCGCTTGATTCCAAGGCCCGGTGTGCCCACATTCATTTTCTAAAGTTCTGCTCAGGAACATTCAGTAAACTTACATGCATGATTTTGTATCTTTTGAACTGGTGCATGAAAATGAAATCTGAGGGCACCGCTGAACTCGCAGTGCCAGTATTCGCTTAAGGATACCTTTACCGCAGTTGCGTTTTTTCGAGGTTTGATGTTAATTTTTGGGGATTCTAAATAAAATAAAATAAAAATATGAGTACATATTATTTATAGATTTGTAGATAAACCCACCATGTAGAGGTTATTGGTGGGTCCCACAACACCCTAACCTCCCTTGAGAGGATATAACTAGGTGGGCCCGACTCTAGTTTGAACCCCCTTTAACCCCCATGTAAATTAAATTTAATTGGGGGAAATCTATTAAACTTCCCCTGAAATTAATAAAGCCACCTCTCTTCATTTAATTTCGAACCATCCACCTTCTCTCATTAAAGTGACAACACCCATTAATTAATTAATTGAGCTCCCAAAATTAATTCCTTAATTTGTAGAAATTTGAATTCTTTTGAATTATATTTGGAATGCATTGCATGGATAAAATAATAGGGAGGCTTTTATTTTAGTTTGGGTGGTCACATAAAAGTGTTGGGAGAACTCTTGGAGAAAAGAATTCTTCCAACGAAGAATGACCTATTCCAATGAAGAATGCTCCTCGTCTTTAAAGAAGGTGTATCATCAGCTTATTCCTTCATCAAACAAAGTATGTAATGGTAGCACCACCACCTGTGAAGTACACCGAGGGTGTTGTCTCAACTCGTCATCACCGAGCTCTACCTCCTCCGACGTTGACGGAATGACGTCTGTTTTCCGCGATGTTCGTCTTACGCGAATCATCAATGTGATATGAAAAATATGAGGTAGGGGGGATTACCTTTCTTTGGATTGACGTTCTCCATTCTTATTTCTAAATGACAAACGCGGACCAGCCAACGAACAGGCTGATCCGTGCTTTGATCGTTCTTGCGGGTAAGGGAAGAATTCCATGCGGGGTTTAGAACCAGTTTGGATCAGTATCGTTGATGATCTTTTTTTAATCCTTTTATGATCTGCTAATGTGGAGGTTGTGGGCCAATATGAACACGGCCCGATTCCCTCCGCTGATCTTGTGATGTTCTTCGGCTTGTTTCATTCTTCGTGGCGATGGGACAAAGTGGAAGCAACAGAATCCTGAGGGTCCAGTGCTAAGGGTGGAATTTTGGGAGGTCCCCCAGTGTAGACAGAACCAAATTATGACCACCGGAGCGAACTCGGTGGTCTGCAGAAGGTGGGTCGTTGGGCGGCGGCGCGAGAGACCGGAGGCGGTGGCCGCGTGCCGCCCGCGTGGAGGGACCAGCGGCCGCTCAGGCCACCCGGTCCATGGGAAGACCGACCAGAGGATCTGGCCGGCCCGCTGGATAACTGTGGCGCCCACAGGAACTATGTGGAAGAGGACGCGTCCCGCATCCGCGGGCCACTTGGATGGGTGAACCGGTCCGCATCGTGCCGCCCGGGCAGCAGAACTGTGGTGCACACAGGCACCACAATGGACAAACCATGGCTCGCATAGTGGCCCAGGTCCGCGTGTGGGTCGCGCCCAACTGGGCCGAGCTGACTCCTGGCCAGGTTGGACCAGCCGAGCCGGGTCGGGCTGACCCTCCAGCCCACTAGGCATGACAGGTCGGACCCATCTTCGCATAAATGTGAATTACTCCTAGACCACTCATCCGATTGACGTGTCTTCTATGGCACTAGCATCATCGTGACGAGGCGGTCCTTTTGGTATACTATAAGTGACTTTCAGAAAAGTTTGGAATATGGCTTGGATTGTATTGAGTGTAAATCCAACCGGGCACATGGAACAAAAATTCCTATAACTCTCAGACCAGGCGTCTGATTGACGCCCCGTCTGTCGCGTTGGGTTCCTTATGATGGGATGGAACTACGGGATACATCAACCCCGAAATTTATCATAGTTGATGTATTGAAACATGGATTGAGGTGCAGACCCTCCCAAAATCGAACGTGCTGTGTACAGGAACCCTAGGGCTGGCTACGACTAAGATGACATGATCATCTATGGGTTCGACATCATTGATACAACACCAGGATCCTCTATGGGTTCGACAGAGATTACTGCTATACAAGAATCCTCTATGGGTTCGACAGCGATGTCTACTGTATCGGGAACCTCCGGGGGTCTGATAGTTCTGAATTCTGTTCATGTGTCCTATGTGGGTCCGACAGAACAGATGGTCATGTATCATGTGTGGGTCTAACAGCTTAGCTGGTACTCTATCCTATGTGGGTTAGACAGCTTAGATAAATCAGTGACTACATCTGATCATCTCTATCACTCTATGAAATATTTATACATGTGTGGGCTGAGTCATGTCTTTTAACCATTATCATAGTGGTGAGTAACTTTACATCCTTTCTTGAATGGGTTTTGGTTGGGATCAAGAGTTTTAGATAGTCTGTGATTGATAACATAGGTATATATATATGAACATATACCTAATTAGGGTTGTTTGATACTTTGTGATTGTATCGTTCTATTGCGGTTTATCCTTTATGGATTATGGTAGACCTTTGGGGGTCACAGGGTACCTTACTGAGTATTGTTATACTCACCCATGCATGGGCTTCACCCCCGCCTTGTTGTGTTCTGTGCAGACGACCGATGACAGGGATCTAGGCTAAGGGTGATGGATGAGAGGCTGCTCGGAGCGAGACTATACGGGACATACCACAGGGATGAGTTGTTCGATTTTTGTACCTACCCATCAAGTAGGATTCCCTGATGGACGATCCAGGAGTTGTTTTCCATTTTTACATGTAGTTGTTGTTCAGTTGGGTTTTTATACTAGCCCACTTACATTCAACACACTTTTATTTTCTATTTTAGTACATGTTGCCTCTAATTCTTGTGTTCAGATAGTGTGTGTTATAAGTTTAAAGGAAATTCCTTCCATTTTTATCAGGGATTCCCCTTTGGTTTTAGTCGCCAGCCCCTGGCCTATGGAATGATGGCTTGGGGTAGTCACGGCATGGGACCCAAGGATGGGTCGTGAAATGATCTATTAGACCCTCACCACTAGTCAAAAATCATTGACATATGAGGAGGAGCGCTTGAGGTCATGAGATGATTGAGTTCGGAGCATCGGTTTAGTGGATTCGGAGTCGAGGACATTACAATTTTATAATTGATATGGTAAATATATCCCTGCGAATCAAGATGATGTTTCTATGCATGCTATTTATTTTTTAAAAATTGGGTTCATGTATTTATGTTATCAATTGACTAATTATTTCTTTCTTTATATTCCTTACTAAGATATTTTTCTAATCCCATGTTTTTAAAATGTTTTTAGTGGAATTCTTAGAAGTTCCAAGGATATTTATGGTGATAATGTAGATAAATATATTTATTCATATCAGCTGTTAATTTTTGTAAACACTAATTCAATATATATATGTTGTTGTCTAATTCCTCAGAACCTAGACTGAAAATGCTCCTCAACGGTATATTGTATTGTTTATTTTTCTGTGATCAATTATTAAAAAAATACATAGTATGTTTTAGTACTTAATCCAGAAATGCAGGTTCATGGACTTACATTTGGTATCATAGGAACGGTCTAGACAACAATGGTGATTAGATGTTGGCATTTTTTAGAAAAATTTATGTGATAGTGTTTACATTTATACTTATTGTTAATTATGTACACCTAAAAAATAGTTTTTCAAACCCACATATATTGATATAAAATTGGCCCAAGTAAACATTACTATGTCCAAGGAACATATCATGTGAAAAATATCATTAAATTAATAAAAAACATTCATTCCTGATTAATATTCATGTTTATGGAATAATCAATATTTCTTTTCTTGTGGAGAAATAATAAATTAATGAATATAATAGTGAGAGGACTCATCTCTCCTCCACTATAAATACCACCCCTCACACCAGCATTACATCACACCACTGAAACATCAATCCTAGTCCAAATTTGGCTAAAAGATCTCCCAATCCTCTCACCCTCATCTCACATCCCTTTTTTTATAAAAATAGAAAAAACACTTTCCAAAAGAGTCTCTTAGTGGTGATTAATTGGAGAGTTAAATTCCCCTTTCTGATTCGTTAATTTTTTTAAAGTTATTTTCATTTTCTGTTTCATTCCTCACCGCCTTTCACCCAAATGGTATGATAACTCTAGTAGAATAAATTTAATAAAATGATTATATTCTAATGGTATAGTTAATCATAATCTCTCCTTCCCCTAAATTTATACAATAAATGAAAACATCGTCTGAGATGTGTTGATTTATCACTTTCAAGGAAGACCGGTTTTCAATTTTCATTACCATAATCTAGATAGGTCTGGAAACCATTTTATTTGTTGAACCAGATCATAATATATTTTTTGTATCTTAATTAATTTTCTATAATACTTATACGTTCATGATATAAAATAATAATACAAAAAAGTTCATTTTGAGAATAACTAGTAAGTTAACCAGAGCGTGTATCATTAAAATTTAATCTAACAATTCATCCTCATAAAATAGAAAAAAAATGATTTATGGAATCATTTTTTGTTTCTAAAGCAAGTCAATAAGATCTCATTACACATCTAGTTTTTCACATCCATTCAACAGTAAATTCCATTACGAACCCACCATGAGAAGCATGTAATGAACGCAACTGAATAAATGTAAAAAACAAAATTTTATTATTAACTATGTCGAATAATATTGTTAAATAATCATATAATGTTGGGGTAAGGTCGAGATGGATCAAGCACGAATCCAACCGGGCCCTCCTTAGTATAATTATAATAATGTACAGATCGTGCCCCGATTGATGCACCGTCTATTGTGATGAGACCCATATTACATGGTGGTCCATTAGGATACTTCTTCATGGGACTTCATGTTAGAAGGAGTATCGACCAGTGGCTTGAGAAGCGGACCATCCTGGAGAAAAGCGAGCTTAGTGCGGCAACCCTATAGTTGGCTGTGACGATGTACTAGGATCCTGTGTGGGTCTGACAATGTACCAGGATCATGTGGGGGTCTGATGAGGTACTAGGATCCTATGTGGGTCTGACGATGTACTAGGATCCTTCATGGGTCTAATGTTGTACCAGGATCCTGTGAGGGTCTTACGATGTACTAGGATCCAATGTGGTTCTGACGTGGTATCAAGATCCTCTGTGGGTATGACGATGTACTAGGAAACTATGTGGGTCTGACGAGGTATTAGGATCATGGGAGGGTCTGACAACGTATGAGGATCCTATGTTGGTTTGAAATGGAGCTAGGATCCTGTGTGGGTGTGACGATGTACTATGATCCTCTGTGGGTCTGATGATGATTTTTGTATCTTAAGTGTTCCTTCCTTATAAGGCAGTAAGGTGTATTAGTATTTACATCAAATAATTTATACTATTGTACCAATCTTATACCTTCTGTGAGATGAGTCTGTACCTATGTGGTACTTTCCTTCATGGTGTCCCTTCCTTTATCGAATAGTTGAGCTTTTGGATTTTTGACTTGGAACCTGTATTGTGATGGGTATACATGATAAATTAGGAATATGTATGGGAATATACCTAATTAGGGTTCTTAGTTGATTTTATGTTGTGTGGTTTATCCTTTGTGGTTTTTTGAGACCTTGAGGGTCTCAGGGTCCCTACTGAGTATAATTATACTCACCCCTACACAGGCTATGCCCGCACATTATTGTGTTTGGTTTAGATGACAGACAACGCTGACTGAAGAATAATGTACTGAGACTAGAGGTATCTTAGAGGTGGACATTTGATGAGGTGTACTACAGAGGCAGATATTCGATAGATGTTCTTACCCTTATGGTAGGATCCTTGGTGGGTGTTCACATGTGTTGTTTCAATTTTCTTGTACCTTTCATTTTTCTTGTACTTTCCTGTTGGGCTTGTATTCTGGTCCCTTTTACTTATTGTACTATCTCATTTTTACTATTCTGTTTACTCGTGTTTATATCTTGTTGTGTGAATTGTTGCCTACGTTTACCTGATTTAAAGGCAATGCCTTACCAATTTTTGGTAATACACCTTTCGGTGCTAGTCGCCATCCCCCGGACATTGGAAAACGGGCTTGTGGGAGTCACAGAAAGGTCCATGGGGTACTATTCATGACATCGTTGGCCTGGTGTTTCTATAAAGGGTATTTATATGGTAAGCTCTATTCCTATTAACATTTTTATGTTTTTAAATATTTTTTAAATAGTGGCAAATTAGAGGTCTTCTAGTGTGGATATAGGAAAAGGTATTGAATGAATGAAATAAAAACACTATAGTTATTGTGAAAGGCAGTGAATCTTATGATCAATCACAGGAATCCATAGTTATTTATTTATATCATAAAAAATAAATTTGATAACTCATATTATCATAATATGATACCACCCCAAAATAATCTTATTAGATTAGTGAACCTAGGATATATCTTCATGTCACTCAATCTCACCTCATCCATTAAAGATGATGATAATCACCCAAAGGCCATAGCATGGAAAAAAAATCCACCTAACCCCATAATACATTGTTCATTAACATATCCCACAACTTAAATTATATTTGTTGTTATCCAATACAAGTGAAAATGGTATGGTAGGAAATCAAATGAATCATTTGTAATTCAATATAATGTCGATGATCACTAAAAAAATTTGCAACAAACCAACTTCATTTTTATTTGTTCAGTCAATGCATTAAGAATTACTAATGTGGTTTTGTTAAAACCATGATCATCCCCCTATGGTTCCAAAAATGGGTTATTTTTTTGATATCAAAAACATTAATAAGAGACATATGGGTGATGAAAAAATAAACTACGAAATAGTAGAAGTAGACAAATGTATTGAAATTTAGAGTATAAATTAATGAATGAAAACTTCAACAATGTCAAATATTTATCCCATAGGATATTTTTGAGAACCAATAATAGTTTTGGGGGTGATACATTTAAATTATAAATTTTGATCTCCGTGATGATCATAAATGGTTTCAATGTAGAATCATATCCACAAAGATAATTCTATATATGAGGATTCAAGAGTATTCTCACATCCAATATTTATTCCCTCACAATCCTTATTGAATTATTTTAATGGGTTTGAACCATGTGGATATATTCATATACCCTTTATCAATTTTTACATGTAGTAAGTTAGATAATATAAATTTTATTCAATAGTTCCACACTTTGTGGTCATGTAGAGTGAGATGAGATGAAGAATTTTAGTAGGGTGATACTATACCAAATGCATAACTGGGGATTGACATTATAATTTATAGGTAATTTTTATATTTATGGACTATTCACTCCATAAGGATGATAATATACACTATTGTTAGATAGAAATAATAATTCACACTTATAACACAAGATGTGTTTCAACTTATGTTGGTGTTGGTAGTATGTGACCTATATCACTAATTTGTATGGAATTTATCAAAATAGATTGTCACAAATATAATTATATCGTGATGATAATGTCTTTTGAATTGGAACATATGGTTCCAAAAGATTCTGAAAGAGTCATAATAAACCATGTGGTTTTATTGAGGTGTGGAAAACATGTGTGGGTCCACCGTGAGATGGAATTGGTGACATGATTAATAACATTGATCATCATTGAGATTATATTTGTTTAATTTAATTATTTTAGGGTTGCACTATTATATGGTTCTGGTGGTATTATATACACAATAGTACACATAAATTTCTAAAAACCCAAAAATGTTTTAGTTTATTAGATCAATTAATAAAAAATGGGAAATTTATCATTAAAATCCATTAAAATTCTATTTTTTGAAGAAGCTCAAAAACTAGCTTATAAAAATAAAATTTACTTTTTTTAAATATTATTTACATATATATAATATAATAAATTATATAATAAAAATATTTAACAATAGATTTAAATTATACTTTATTAAAAACTATTCCTCCCGTAAGAAAAAAAATCCAATTCCAGAAAAAAAAATGTCTGAGAATTGAGATATGAGGCCCCATTAAGGATATATTAATTGGTTAAACCTGTATAGATAGATTTTTTTAGAAGAAAGTAGATCCATTTACAAGACCACACTAGTGATTATTTTTAATTATAATCATAGGGATTAAATAAAAATATATTCCACTAAATCCTCTATCTATTGAAGGATTTTCATCTGAGAATGTGATAGTTTCTCCAAAAAGAAGGTGTACCAATATCCTATCTGGTTATCAAAAAATTATGATATATATTTGGGATTTCAATACTTCTATATGGTAAGAACCAATGGAATCACTCTATGATAATGGTTATTCTATTTTTAATCCTCTATATTCATTAGGTACACCAAAAATATGGTTTAATCCTTAATTTACAGCTCACCATAGTTTATATTCTGTGATGGATTGTGCACATACCTCATTCACTATGACATGTGGAAGATGGTATGTACTAAATATTTTTATAGGGGCAACACAATGTTGAATTTTACATTAACCATCCTATGTTTGTTCTAAAACATCCTTATATATCTCAAGGTCAAATTAATTCCCATATCAATCTTCCTCATGCCAAAACATGGGACAATTTCATAAACATATTATAACCATTTTCTAACAACAAAGATCTATGTAATCTATTTTAACACGACTTGTGATATCTTTATATTGACCTCAATCAATCCTAAATAACCCAGACATTCTCCATCATGATTCATATAATATCATTCCCAATAAGCATGTCTCTCCAATTTTAATAAAATAAATTGAAGTCTTACATGGGCTTGCATATAAAACCAGTAATATTATCATTCCAATTATATAGTGGAATAATATTTTATAGTAAAACACCACTATAAATAATTAATAAAAATAACTCTTTCTAAAATCAATTAAAAATTCAATATAATATCAAAATCTGCAATGACATATTTAGTCAAGATATTTTTTATGGGGTGAAATAAAAAACTAAATTGAAACTCATTCATGAAATCCTCTGGCAATAACATCCATAATTGAGGCATGAAATAAGAATTACCATCAGATATTAATGGAAATGTAAACCAATGGAACCACAAAATATTTTCATTATATAGGGGTCTTAGACACCCACTACACTTCTCTACTCGATACAAATAATAAGATATAACAAGGTCAGATAGTTATTCCTAACATATATTATATCATTAATATTCAATGAAAAAAGAATTGAATTAATAAAGTCCATTAATATACTATTCCATGCCCCATTTTAAACCTCATTTGGTTGTGTCAAACCATTGGATACCTTATGATAATCATTTACCATCTGGTAAATAAGGAACTTAGATATGAACATATCAACCATCTTGTTCTTGCTTGGCCACAAAAAATTAGCACTTTTTATAGTTTTACAACATTATCATTACAATATATAGTCCTATGAGTGAGGTGTTAATATCCTCTAAAATATCCTCCCATAAATCTTATAAAATCACTATCCAAGCCTATAAAGGATTTATGTGGTTTCTATTTTTTCATAAACCATTTCGTTAATATTTTTAGAATATCTAGTCATGATTTAACTAATAATCAATACCTCCAAACTATGCCTCCATCACCTGATAAAGATGGGGGGTACTAACATGTATAAATTATTTGTTACAATTACAAATTCTAAAAAAATCACAACTGTAATAAACCGGTTCTTATATTTGTTGTACGGTACTCTTCTTTCTCATTTCCTTAAGTATTTTTGAGAAAATATGGAAAATGGGGGGAAATACTAAATTTTGGAAGTCCACATCATGTACTTTTCCACACGTCATGTACTTTTGGCCGTGTCGAATGAGTACACAGGGCTTGTGGCCATGTCAGTGATGAAGGGTGTTGGAACCGACTACACGTCGTGCGGTGGCCCTTTACATGACATGTAGTCAGTCGAAAAGTGAATTTTAAAGGCGGTGGCCAGATATGTGACAGAACACGCTGTGTACTCAAGAAGACATGCCATGTAGTCATGTCGACAGATGAATAGTGCCATGCTGGCGGGAAACCGCCAGAGGAACATTTAAAAAATGGGAAGTACATGCCATGTACTTGGAAATACATGTCGTGTACTTTGTTTTTTTTTTCACTTAAAATGGGAAGTAGCCTCCCGTATTCATATGGAAGGCTTAGAACGGGATGAGGGCCTGGGAGAGGAAGGTTAGAGCTTTGGAGATCCGCCAAGAACACGTCAGGAATGTGTTTCCGCCTCAGACGATCTCGTTGGAACCACATGGGTAAGCCCTCCACTCTTCTTTAATCATTCTTTCCAACTCTTAACATAATGTGAGTCATTTTCGTTTAATAATGAAATATTTTACCTCAGATCTACGAAGTTCTTTGATGTTTCAGAAGGTGTTGTTAGCGTATATCATTCGTTGGTGTTTAAGGTAGGTTTCATGGTGTTATTTTCCAACTGTCGTGTGTTTTTTGTGTTTTTGAGCTACGAACCCATATTTGGGGTTTCGTGTGGCTGAGTCCGTGGATATTTTTAATACCTAGAATTGTATAGGTGATTAAATAATGTTTTAAAACTGTTTTTTGGGTTCAGTTATTAGATCCAGAACCACCCTAGGGGTGCGTTCCTCAGTTTATCCATTTGTCCAGGATACGAGAGGGTATTCCATGTTTAAATTATGCATTACTTTTTCCTTGAGAGTAATTGTATGTAAATTGGATGTTTATCTACATGTTGGTCATGGCCCGATTACTTGCGCCTGAGGCCAGTGTTTTACTTGGCCCGTGGGTGTTGTTTTCTTTAGCCCGAGGGAAGTTGTTATCATAGCCTGAGGGAAACATCTTCCATGCCTATGGGAAATAGACTATGTGCCTGAGGGTGACACTAACTACACCTGAGGGAAAAATCTGTTATGCCTCTGGGAAATTACCTGCGGGTAGGATTCTGATTACCTGAGGGTAAAGGTTTTCATTTCTGAGGACACTGACTATTTACTTAGAAATGCATGATGGTGTTTTCTTATATTAAATGGACCAAATTAATAGTTAAATGGGAATATGACTGTTTAGTTAGTTACTATTGAGTACTTCTTAGTTTATTGTGTTTTACTACTACACACTGTTGTTGCATGCTTTCACATAGTTGGGAATGAGTCTTTGGTGGGTGCCTATTGGAAATTATTTCTCACACCCTTTTTGGGTCATGCTTTTCGGCCCAAACAGATTACATTTCTAGAGGTGTAGATAAGGGCAAGGGTCCCTATACAGGTACTTGATTACTGCTGGTGTGTAGGAGAGTATGAGACCGAGCATTGGCTCGCGATGCCACGGGCTGTTCTATTTTGATTTTCTGTTCCTATAATTCAGTTGTATTGTACTGATTGTGTAACATGTTCTAGCTGTTTTATAGAATAGTGACATGTTGCATCTTTATATATGTATGAATGCTAGTATACCTTTTTTTAATAGTTATCGATTCATTTATATATACTGTTGATGTTTCCGTTGTTGTTGTTTGTTTATAATATATTCCACTGCACTACACATTGACAAATTGGGGTATAGTTTTCCCACTATCAGACTTGGGCCCTTGCTGCTAGTCGGCAGCCTCTGGCGTTTGGGGAAATGTGCTTGAGGTCATGTAGTGAACCGGGTTTGGGGAACCCGTTGAGTAGCACCCGGAACTGGGATGTTACAAAGTGGTATCAAATGAGTTTTTTTCCTTTGCCTTACTATTTGGAGCCTTAGTCAGGGATAAGACGGAAAATGTAATTGGTAATAAGTTGTGCCCGGGCGTAGCTAACCTATGTACAGGGAAAAGCCAATTTACCTCGTACTGCAATTTTACTGATTTTGCAATTTACAGTTGATATGATTTTCACTGTTGAGTGATGCACTTGTATTGTGATGTTTAAATTTTGTTAATGGGTTCTATTTAGTTGGAACCCGATGAGATAAGGGGTATGTTGTCTCAGGCATCATTTAGGAACATTCTAGAGACCACATGCCATTCATAGTTCCATTCCATGTAGGTTCAATAGAAATCGCATGTTGTTGTGATACTTGTTGTGCTAGAAAAAGAATGTTATTGTGGTAGCTACTTTAATAAATACCTGCTATGTGATAAGATATTTTTGTATGAGTCTGTTGAATAATGGACGCCAAACTTTGGTTTTTGGGTAGTATGGGCCCCCATTGATCGGAATTTGGTGGATCATTTGTTGTTTATTTTTGTTATAACACATATAAGATGTCAAACATTGATTCGTGGGGACTATGGGCCCTCACGGACCGGAATTTGACACAAAGGTGTTGATTTCGGTGTTCCTAGGATAAGGGGAGGTTTCTGAGGTATACTGTCCGGAAAACCCAGTATACAAGTTGTGTAGTTCTTTCAACATGTCATGTATGGTCTTCTGTTCGGGAAGAAAAATAAACGTTTTGAGTACACGCCATGTAGTCTCTTCCCATGTCACAAACCCTGTGGGTGGCAACACAAGGAAGGGAAGAGCATGGGGAGAACACGCTGTGTAGCTTTTGTAAATGCCTTGTAGTTTTGACCCGGAGTCTGCTTGTGTCACTAAAAACATGGACAAAGGAGACCTTAAGACATAAAAGTTGTGTCCAATATGGAACACGCCGTGTAGTCTGACCTGGGGACCCGGCCGTGTAAATAACAACATGGGTCGGTGTAATCCTTTCGAGTACATGCTGTGTGTATATAGAACATGTTGTGTAGTGTGAGCCATGTGTCTGGCCGTGTAACTAACAAACATGGGTCGGCGAAGCTCTTCTAGTTCACGTCATGTACCTCTGGGACATGCCGTGTAGTCTTTTCCGAGGACAGACCGTGTGGGCCTGACTGTGTTGCTGGAAAACGGGGTGATGTACACACCGTGTGCGACTGTAACACACCATGTAGTGTCGAGCCGAGTAGTCGGTCGTGTCACAAATGACATGGGTAGTTCTAAATAACACCATACACGCCTTGTAGATATTATACACGCCATGTAGTTCTGTTCAACGGGAGCTGTGTGGTTTAGCCATGTCGAAGGACCCGGGAAGGGGAAGAGAAGCTAGGTACACGCCATGTAGTCAGTATACACGCCATGTAGTCTTGTTTTTAAAATCATGAAATGCCTTCTTCCTCTTGTTCCCTTTATGGTTCCTTCACTTTCAGTCTTGATTATCTCGAATCTAAGGTGTGTTTTTGACCTTGTAGTGTCGTTCCTCCTAGACGTCCATGTGTTGTTCGCTAGGAGAGCGACAACGATTATACTCCAGAGATGGTGGGCCATGGGATACCAGTGGACCCACCAGTAGTGCCAGATGCAGCGCCAACTGTTATAATATACACAGGCATGGAGGAGTAGTTTCGTGAAGGCTTTATGAGGTTCATGCAGACCTTTCAGGGTGCACCGCCAGCTACCACATTTATGGCTGAGATGACTTGTATATTCTAGTAGCAGCATCCACCTACGTTATCAGGGGATGGTGGACCACATGTTGTGGAGTCTTGCATAGGATTGATGAAGACTATTTTTGAGCATCTGGAGATGCCTCCAAGGCAGAGGGTCAAGCTCGCGACATATATGCTGTGTGATTCTGCAAAAAGGTGGGTGCACTTTACCACTCAGTCAGAGCATCACAGGGACATGGTGTGGGATGATTTTCAGGTAGTATTCTATGAATTATTCATTCCAGAGATGCTGAGGATAGATAGATCTCGAGAGTTAATGAATCTGTAGTAGGGCGTGGTATCGGTGATGGACTATTCTGCTCATTTCACAGAGCTTCAGCTCTTTGAACCTATGATAGTGGGTGATGAGACGTTAAGGGCTAGGCACTTTGAGGATGGTCTCTAATATGACATCCGAGCACTGGTGAATGTTTTCAGGTTGCCTTCAGTACATGATATTGTAAACCATGAGTTGATTACAAAGAGAAACATACGGAAATCTAGTGGTGTGGGCCAGGGCGGTTCAACACCAGTTAATGGTTTTATTTCTATTGGTAAGATGAATAGACAGATGGACTTCTCTTAGGGTGGTAGTACCAGTCAGAAAAATGCTTCAGGTGGCCTGGTCATGTGCTACCAGTGTGGTAAACACGGGCTCAAGAGACCGCAGTGTCTACAAGACCCAGTGGAGTGCCGAGCTTGCGGAAATATGGGTCATCTGTAATGATTTTGCAGGGATTTTCTACTAGTGTCTAGTGAGAGGGGTTCTGTGCCGGCTCCGTGAGTGGAGTAGGACCAGCAGCTTCTTACCAGTCATGGAACTGGAATACGTTAGGACATGCAGGCAGAGATGGTGGTCGTGGCCATGTTATCCAGACACCAGAATCCCAAATGCAGTAGGGTGGGACAGCTCAGGGTAGCCAGGCTATGTCACAGGGCCGCCGCCCTTGGCAGGCATATGCAGTGCAATAGACCCAGCAGGTGAAGGATCCCAGACCTTCTACAGTCATAGGTACTTTTCTAGTAGCTTCTGTCTTGTCATAATTACTTTTTGATATGGGTGATACTCATAGATTCATATTTGTACCCATTGTGGAGAGCCTTGGGCTCTGTGTTTCTTCTTCTTCTATTGTTATGATGATAGACACTCTGCTGTGGACTAGAACAGCTGGTGTGCGTCAATGCGAGGAGTTCCCACTTGATGTTGGTGGGTGTCACTTTCTTTAGAAACTCTATGTCTTAGAGATGATGGATTATTATGTCATTCTCGGATGGACTGGTTGGTTCCCTTTCGAGCCTTTATATACTGCTATCGTCGCAGGGTGTGTTTGACGTCACCAGAGGGTGGAGGGTTTCTATAAAAGGGCGAATGGGATGTTCAGGCGAGTCGATCCTCTACTACAAATACAGGCATGGGAAGTGCCCCCTAATATTATCTCTAAGCAAAACCGAGGATAATGGTTACCCTATATCTGTGCTAAAATTTTAGCCCTGATAGAGGGCCTCTTTATCAGTGCTAGAAAAGCGCTGTTAAAGAACTCCTTTATCAACACTAAAATTTTAGCGCTGATACAGTCAAGATTTATCAGCACTTTTGTATCACTGAAAAAGGGTACTATTATCAGCGCTAAAAAATCGCTGATAAAGGACACCTTTATTAGCACTAAAATGTTAGCGCGGATAAAGTTAGTCTTTATCAGCACATTATTAGCTCTGATAAAACCTTAGTGCATTTTTTTATAAAGTTGGTCGCACATTGCCCTCGTTTTATCGCGACCTAATGCTCTCGCGGTACTGGAACCATGTGACTCCCCTCTATAGCCCGCAACGAACACATTTTCGGACCTCTGCACCCCTCGCTTCTCATTGCCGGACCTCCGCCACCCACTGAGTTCGCGTTGCCGGACCTCCGCCACCCTCGAGCTTCTGTTTGCCGATCCTCCGCCACCCGCAACGCTTTCAAGCTTCGGTTTGCCGGACCTCCATTAAGGCATGTTTTCCAAATCTTTTTTCAATATTGTTCTCCTCTACCATTTGTATATCATTTTTTAAACATGATTTTTAATTATATGTGTGAGTATTATGGATTGACTGATTGAAGAAAATGAGCCATACGTGATTGAAAATGATGTAAAGGGGATGATTCACATGTTTTTACTAATTTTCATTATATTTCTCATGAACATGGTGCTTGTTTTATTTTATTATTGACAATAATCATTCTTTTTTTGGTGGGGTTGTTTGAGAAGTTTTTTGTTAGTTTGGTTGTGATAGATTCCTTTGGAGGAAAATGTGAGATGGTTGAGGTGGTAAATCGTGTAGTGGGTAAGCATCAACCTTTCCATTGTTAAAAAGATGTAATCAGTGGGTTATTGTGGGAGATGACATCGTTAATTGATATGGGTTTTCCTTTTAGTTTCCTAGTGACATATAATAATGTTGTTAATGATGAAATTGAAAATTTTTTGGTGGGAATTGAATAACTTCATGGATAAAAATGAAATGGTTGCTATAATACAATGCTCACCCCCTACGCGATGAGTGTATCGGGTGGTTCCCTCTTCTAAAATTTAAATATATGAGTTCCTTTACCAAGATATAAACCTATGAACACTCTTAATTCAGGAAACATCCAACTCTAGTTGATAATTATAGGTTTCCTTAGGTGACGAGAATATGAAGTCCCTATGTTATGGGAATATGAGATCTACTTTATCTCCCAAATAATGTTCCCTTGATTATACCTCAGGAGATTATAAATAGATTCATTAGGGGATATGACTATGAATCCCCTAAGTGATGATCATAAGATCTCTTATTCATCTCCTAGGTAATGATCCTATGATTATACCTCACATGAGGAGCATGAGATTCCTTAGGCGATGTGCCAAAGAATCCCCTATGTGATGAGCATACGATCTCTAAACACTTCCCTTAATAGATGATCTTCTGTTCATACCTGGTGTGATAAGTACATGATTCATTAGTTGGTAAATATAGAAATCCTTATGTGCTATGAATATATTTTATGAACCCAATTGGTGTAGATTCCTCACATGAAAAATGTGATCCACCTGGTGTAATGAGCATAAGATTATAGAGGTTATAAGACTTGAATTCCTTCTGCAATTAGAATAAGTTACCAATTATCAATCATGGTATGACTCATGTATTACAGATAATACACCTCATGTCATGAGCTAATGAAAAATTTATAATCTCAATTATAGATGAATTTTATAGTTTATCAATACACTCATAACCATTATTATATTCAATTGAAAGTATATTCCCTGTAACTAGAATAATGATTGTAATTAACCTGTGTCCACTAGAGAGTAGAACCAAAAACTAGATTCAGAAACATGTCTTATATCTAGAATAGAGACCCAGAATAGGAATCATACTCTAAGAAATAAACTATATAAGGAATATCTGACATCCCCAATTCCCATTACAATCAAGGGGACAATATTATCAACCATGGAGGTGGACTCTGTCCACCATTGGAAATAGGTAAGGTTGGTTATGAGGATTGTGGCTAGCCCAAGGAAACAGATTCAAGCCTGAGTGATTTACCCAGTATAGTCATCAAAAAATTACCCATGGGCCCAAATATCCAATTAAAATGGGCCTTATTCTATGGGAACCATACATATTAGGCCATACTCTAAATGAAAACATTCCCACACATAGAGGACCATATTCACTAAGTGGTCCATACTCCTACTAGTTGAAAAAACCCTACACCACATAGAGTCATATTTTTTGTGAATTCAAAATACACTAATTAGGCTATATCCCCTTTTATTTAGACCAAAAATGTCTTATCACGCATATTTACCATACTCACTTTCATTTGGTATCATTTGAAAAATCATCTATACAACTTGATGTTAAACTATATCATTTATTTATTATTAGAAGTACATTGAACCTAGTTGTGATAAATACCCTTGGTGCATTCACTAACCCATGACATGTTGGAGGATGGTTTTAGGGGGTCACTACACGATAATCTAATAATCAATAGAGGTGTAAAAAAGGGTATAGGCCATGAAATACTGTTATCAAAGAATTTTATTAGGAGATATGATGGGGTTTGATGTTAGGAACATTTGAGGATTTCAATGGTTTGGTTTAGAAAGTATTTAATTTGAATTCATTGGTAGGTTTTGGGTGTACCTTTCCTTAGGTTTCAAATTAGGCTCTTAGTGGTTCTTCATGGTTAGTGGTTGTAGTCTATTATTTGGGTGAAGGGATGTGTTCTAAGTATATTTCCATCTTATGATGTTCTTCTTGGTTAGTGGTTGTAGTCTCTTATTTGGAGATGTATGATATTCTTGGTGAGGGCCACTATCTTGCTATTAGTGTCGTTGTATATGAGAAAGCATCGATGTAGTTGGAGATATATGATGTTCTTCATTTGAGAAGACTCATTAAGATTCCAAGAGGGTGTTTCTATACTATATCTTCTTTTTGGGATTCATATGTTTCAAACATTTATATTTTATCTATTTGATGTTTTTTAGACATGTTTTGATCATTTTGAAGCAGAAAATAATCCTATTAATGAAAATAATATATGGAATGGGTGGTATCTTGTTGTGAAATAACCTTTTTCATTGAAATAAATTAGGTTTCCTTCTATCATTGGTGGATTGAAGTTATAAATGAATATCATGGATTAAAATAAAGATAAGATGATTATTTAAATAAAATTACAAATGGTTTGGCATGTGTTTGTTTTTTGAATTTTTTTTTGAAATGATTTCAAAAATAAAATAAAATGTATTGTTTTTAAATGGTTTATGGTATTGGTATTTTAAAAAATTGAGGGGGATTGATTGTCTTTTTGAACAAAATACCTTCGATTCTGACCACCATCCATTGTTTTCTGGGGGTGACATTAATGTTATTTCCAACCCAAAGGAAAGGAAAGGTAGAAACCCATTATCGAGGAAGGCCATCATGCAGTTTGTTCAGTTCATGGATGGGAAGGGCCTCATTGATCTCAGCTTCTCTGGTGATAGTTTCACCTGGTGCAACAACTGTAGGGGCCATCACCGCTTGTGGAGTCTATTGGATAGGTGTCTAGCCAACATGAAAGGCACTAACCTATTCTCAAATACCATGTTTTTCCATCTTGTTAGGGGTATTTTGATTCACTCCCCCCTTTTGGTTTCCATTTCTTCTTGGCTTGATCATCAGGAACAGTTTAACTTCCACCAGCAGTGAGTATTTAGGCATGATTATATTGAATGTAGGGAAGAGACCTAGGAGTGGTAGATGTATCATTCCTGATTATTCTTGTGTTTGGTCTTGGGTGATTTGAGGAAAGTACAATGAATCTAATGTAATTATATTCAATGAAGATGAATAAATACTAATGGTTAGGCTCTATTAATATCCATTTTAATAAGGAAGTGGTTCTCCTCTACTATATTTGAAATTCTTGTTTTCTGTACATGAACCATAAATACTAATATTTGAGATTCAAATATGATGTAGATGAATAAATAGTGGATGGATACTAATCGTTTAACAATAGAGTTCGAGAACAGTGTGAAAGAGTTCATCATGTTTTCAAAGGATCACATGATGGATCCTTCAAAAATCCTTTGTCCGTTTTTACGTTGTTGTTATTCCAGACTACTCACTCGATAGGAGTTGGAAGAACATTTGATATGTCATGGAATAGACCAGATTTATAAATGCTGGAATAAACATGGAGAAAAAGTGAATGTAGCTACTGGTTGGGATAAAACTGTGTTTTATGGATCGTCATATATGAATACTAATATGGATAATGAAGAAGACCGTATGGAGGATGTGATTATAGATGCCAATTATGATGAAGATCGTATTGAGGAAATGACAAAGACAATTCAGGATGATCACTGTGATTGCCCAAATTTGTTTGAGAAGTTAAAGAGTTGTGAAAAGACGCCATTGTATACTGCTTGCACTAAGTATACAACATTGTCAACTGTACTGAAGTTGTATAAATTGAAAGCCGGCAATGGATGGAGTGATGTCAGTTTTATGGAACTACCTTCTATCTTGAATGACATGCTTAAGGAAGATAATGAGCTCCCACGTCGGACATATGAAGCTAGACGAATTCTATGCTCGATGGGAATGATTTCTGAAAGAATACATTCTATCCTAAACGACTGTAAACTGTTTCGAAAAGGGAAAAAATCACTTACAAAATGCCCAAAGTGTGGTGCTTCTCGATACAAGAAAGATAAATCCAATCATACGAATGTTGTATGGTACTTTCTAATCATTCCAAAGTTTAGGCGCCTATATGTAAGTGAATTAACGGCAAGACAATTGTCGTGGCATGAAGATAAAAGAAATAAAGATGATTTATTATGTCATCTGGACGACTCTCCTCAAAGGAGGAAAATTGATCATGAGTATCCTGAATATGGAAAAGTGACGAGAAACCTTCCTCTTGTGTTATCTACAAATGGAGTGAATCCTTTTTGTTTTCAAACCAGCACTCATAGTACATGGCCTATTATGTTGGTAAATTATAACTTTCCACCCTGGTTATGCATAAAGAGGAAATTCATCATTATATATATGCTTATATTATGACCAAAACAACCAGGTAATGATATTGATGTTTATTTGGCACCTTTGATCAAGGATTTGAAGTTATTGTGGGACTCAGGTGTAATGATGTATGATGCATATAAAAGTGAATAATTTACATTTAGAGCGATGTTGTATGGGACAATAAATGATTTCCCTGCTTATGGAAATTTGTCAGGCTATAGAATTAAAGAATCTCAAGGGTGTCCCGTGTGCGAAGAAGATACACAATCAATTAGGTTGAAACATTCATCGAAATATGTGTTTCTAGGACATCATAGATTTCTACCTCGTCGGCATAAGTACCGATCTTGGATGACATCATTCAATGGATGTTCAGAAAAATGCGCAACACCTTCTCCAGTAACAGGTGTTCATCTGTTTGAGAAAGTAAGAGATCTGAACACTATTTTTGGTAAACCATTTTTCAAAAACATTATGAAAATCAGTTGGAAAAAGAGAACAGTTTTTTGTGAATTACCATACTAGAATTGTTTGTACGTCATACATTTTCTTGATATGATACATGTGGAAAAAAATGTATGTGATAGTGTTATCAGAACGTTGCTAAATACCCTTGGTAAAACAAAATATGGAATTAAGGATTGGTTGGACATGGTTGACATTGAAATACAAAAGATTTGGATCCCGTGAAGGGTGAAAATCGAATGATTCTTCCTCCAACTGCTTATACTCTTTCTAGGGAGGAGAGATATCAGTTTTGCAACTTATTCAATTATATAATGGTTCCATAGGGGTACTCATAGAATATCAAGAATATTGTTTCAATGAATGATTTGATGTTAAAAGGTTTGAAATCACATGATTTCCATGTTTTGATAAAAGATCTAATTCCTATAGCTTTACGTTGCATTTTTTCCAAGACTGTTTGTCATACATTAACCAAACATTGTTTCTTTATCAAAGCTATATGTAGCAAAGTTTTAGACCCGGGGAAATTTCCGGCTATGGAAAAAGAAATTTCCCTCATATTATGTGAATTAGAAATGTTCTTCCTGCCAACATTCTTTGATATGATGGCTCATTTGATGATTCACATGGTGAGAGAGATTCGACTTTGTGGTCCTGTGCACTATAGATGGATGTATCCTGTTGAACGGTATGTGAATATTTTGAAAGGGTATATAAAAAATCGATGTCGGACAGGGGGTTTTATAGTGGACTGATATATTGTTGAAGAATCCATTGAATTTTTTACTGAATACCTATCTTATGTGGAAAGCATTGGCCTCCCGAAATCTCATCACACTGGATGCATTGAGGGTGAAGGAATTTCTGGAAGAGAAGTTATGACAATCAGTATTACAGATCGTGAGCAGGATCATTTTTATGTTTTGCATAACAGTTGGGAGGTTTCTCCATATATTGAAACTCACAAATAAATTCTTAGGCAGTTGAATCCATCGAGGGATGAAAATGGTTATCAGATACACATAATCACCGGTTTATAGGATTGTTTCAGGACCATATTTTTAAGCAGTTTGATGAAAATATGAATTCAATTTCAGAACGTCTTCGATGGATAGCCACTGGACCAAGTGTGTATGTATAATCTTACAGTGGTTATGTAATTAATGGTTATACATTCAATACAGATGAACATGATGAAGATTGTACCATGAAAAATTGCGGAATTACACTAGTGGATGAAGTGATGCATGTTTTTGGTATTAAAGACAAGTATCCAATTTATGCAAATATTTCATACTTTATCATTATCAAACTAATATGGGAGTTGGATTATACGACATTCCAATTTCATATTTTTCAATGCCAATGGATTGATAACAACAGTGGTGTTAAAATAGATTAATGGGGATTTATGAAAGTTGATTTTAGTAAAGAAGGGTACAAAGAAGAATGGTTTATAATGGTATCACAAGCGGTACAAGTTTTTTATGTTCCAGATCCCGCAAACCAAAAGTGGTCGATTGTTCTGTTATCGTCCAAAACTAGTTAAGGTTCTGATGAAAAGTCGGTTGAGGAAAATCCTTTTAGTGGTAGGTCATAATGATTTCGGAGCAGTCCCAATGAAGAATATTTTTTGTATGTTATAGGAGACGTCAATGAAGGGTCCATGGTGATCTGTACGAGTCAACCCCACCTCAATCTGAAGCATGGTGTGGGCGCTAGCACTCAAAGGGTCTCTCTTGTTTAAAGTGGACACGATTTTAATTGAAAACAACAACTGACCTACGGAAATCCAAACAAATGCATTTGGATTTCACTGGTCATTTATAATAACGATCCAAGGGTCGTTGGTGATGTGTACGAGTCAACTGCGGCTCAATCCGAGGCACGGTGTGGCCGCTAGCAATCAAAGGGTCTCTATTTTTTTTAAAATGGACACGATTTTAAGTGAAAACAACATCTGACCTATGGAAATCCAAAAAAAACGCATTCAGATTGCATTTATCATTTATAAGAATGATCCAAGGGTCCTTGGTGTTATGTACAAGTCATCTTGCGCCTCAATCAGAGGCACGGTGTGGTCGCAATCACTCAAAAGGTCTCTATTTTGTTTAAAATGTACATGATTTTAAGTGAAAACAACAACTTACCTACAGAAATCTGAAAAAAAGCATTCATATTGCATTGATCTTTTAAAATAATGATCCAAGGGTCATTGGCGATGTGTACGAGTAAACCCCGCCTCAATCTAAGGCATGGTGTGGCCGCTAGCACTCAAAGGATCTCTCTTGTTTAAAGTGGACATGCTTTTAATTAAAAACAACAACTGACCTACGGAAATCTGACCAAACGCATTCCTATTATATTGATCTTTTATAAGAACGAATCAAGGGTACTTGGTGACATGTACATGTCAACCCCGCCTCAATCGGAGGTATGGTGTGGCCGCTAGCAATCAAAGGGTCTCTCTTGTTTAAAATGAACACAATTTAAATTGAAAACGAAAACTGACCTATGGTAATCCCAACAAATGAATTCGGATTGAATTGATATTTTATAATAACTATACAAGGGTCATTGGTGACACGTTCGAGTAAACCCTGACTCAATTTGTGGAACTATGTGGCCGCTAGCACTCAGAGGGTCTCAATTTTTTTTAAATGTGCACGATTGTAAGTGAAAACAAAAACTGACCTACGGAAATCTGACCAAACGCATTCATATTGCATTGTTCATTTATAAGAACGATCCAAGGATCCTTGGAGTAGTATAGGGGTCAACCCCTCCCCAATTAGAGGCACAGTGTGGCCACTATCACTCAATGGGTCTCTACTTTGTTTAAAATGTACACGATTTTAATTGAAAACAACAACTGACCTACCGAAATCTGACCAAATGCGTTCGAATTGCATTAATCATTTATAAGAACGAACCAAGGGTCCTTGGTGATGTGTATGAGTCCACCCCGCTTCAATCCAAGGCATGGTGTGGCCGCTAGCACTCAAAGGGTCTCTTTTGTTTAAAGTGGACATGATTTTAATTGAAAACAACAACTGACCAACGGAAATCCAACCAAACGCATTCGGTTTTAATTAATCATTTATAAGAACGATCCAAGTATCCTTGATAATGTGTACGAGTCAACCCCGCCTCAATCTGAGGCATGGTGTGGCCGCTAGCACTCAAAGGGTCTATATTTTGTTTAAAATGGACACGATTTTAATTGAAAACAACAACTGACCTACGGAAATCTGACCAAACTCTTTCGGATATCATTGTTCATTTATAAGAATGATACAAGGGTCCTTAGTGACATTTAAAAGTAAACACCGCCTCAATCCGGGGCACGGTGTGGCTTCTAGCACTCAAAGGATCTCTATTTTGTTTAAAATGGACACGATTTTAATTGAAAACAACAACTGACCTACGGAAATCTGACCAAACGCCTTCATATTACATTGATCTTTTATAATAACGATCCATGTGTCCTTGTTGACATGTACGAGTAAACCCCGCCTCAATCCGAGGCACGGTGTGGCCGCTAGCACTCAAAGGGTCTCTATTTTGTTTAATGTTGACAAGATTTTAAGTGAAAACAACAACTGGCCTACGGATATCAGACCAAATGCATTCGGATTGCATTAGTCATTTATAAGAACGATCCATGGGTCTTTTGTGACGTGTATGAGTCGACCCCGCCTCAATCCGAGGCATGGTGTGGCTTATAGAACTCAAAGGGTCTCTCTTGTTTAAAGTGGACATGATTTGAATTGGAAACAACAACTCACCTACGGATATATGATAAAATGCATTAGGATTGCATTGATCGTTTATAAGAATGATCCAAGGGTCCTTGGTGATGTGTACGTGTCAACCCCGCCTCAATCCGAGGCACAGTGTGGCTGCTATCACTCAAAGGGTCTCTCTTGTTTAAAATGGACACGATTTTAATTGAAAACAACAACTGACCTACGAAAGTCCAACCAAACGCATTCGGATTGCATTGATATTTTATAAGAATGTTCCAAGGGTCCTTGGTGACGTGTAAGAGTCAAACCCGCTTCAATCCAAAGCACAGTGTGGCTGATATCACTCAAAGGGTCTCTATTTTGTTTAAAATGGACAAGATTTTAAGTGAAAACAAAAACTGACGTATGGAAATCCGACCAAACGCATTCGGATTGCATTGATCTTTTATAAGAACGATCCAAGGGTACTTTTTGAGATTTAAGAGTTATCCCCGCCTCAATCCGAGGCACGGTGTGGCTGCTAGCACTCAGAGGGTCTCTATTTTGTTTAAAATGGTCACGATTTCAAGTGAAAACAAGAACTGACCTATGGAAATCTGACCAAACGCATTCGGATTGCATTTTTATTTTATAAGAATGATCCAAGGGTCCTTGGAGACCTATAAGAGTCAACCACGTCTCAATTTGAGGCACAGTGTGGCTGCTTGCACTCAAAGGGTCTATATATTGTTTAAAATGGACACGATTTTAATTGAAAACAACAACTGCCCTACAGAAATCCGACCAAATGCATTCAGATTCCATTGATCATTTAAATGGGGGGTCATGGCATGTGATCTATCAGGGGCCTCATATATATAAAGTAATGGTTGGCCTGGTATACTAGGGTGATCATGTGTTTGGGTCTATGATACTTACGGGCTTTTATCTGGATGAAAATATTCCCATTTGGGAGGGTGGGAATGCTTATGGGTCTTATTACATAAATGAGAATACTCTCAGAGGGGAGGGTTGAGATATATATAGGTATTATTCCCAAAATGGTAATACAACCATAGGAGTGGGATGAGATTCTTATCGGAAATCTTCCCTAAATGAAAATAATCCCATATGGGAGGGCGGAGATGATTATATAGATTATGCCTCAAATGAGAATACACCCATATTGGAGGGTTGATATGCTTCTAGGGATTATTATTTGGATAATAATACTCCCATACTGTAAAGAATATATGCTTCTTAGTATTATTCCCTAAATAAGGGTACTCCCATAGTATAGGGATGAGATCCTTGTATGTCTTATGCCTCAGAATTGGAAGAACACATATGGGTGGTCAGAGATACTGTTGATGGTATTCCCTGGATGAGAAAACTCCCATAAGTGGATTTACATGATGGAGTGAAAATAAAAATCACATATTGGAGGTCAATGATAATTATGTATATATTTGGGAGACCATGGTATATTATATGTTTTCTGTGGTTCCAATGATGTACTCAGAGAAACTCTAACATTGGATGAAGTAGGTATAGTTGATCAAGCTTTAATACTTGAGAATCAATGTGTCTTGATGTAGATGGGGTAGTACTTGGTAAAACTATATTTTTATAATTTCCACACGATCTTTGTGAAATTCTTGGTAAAAGTTCAGAACATGGAAATTTAATTTGGGTTTAATCATGGTCATGGATTTGAGGATCAATGATGATTTTTTATTAGTTTTATTCCAGTTCTTTCTCAACTAGGTTGTGCATATTTCCTGATCATGCACTTAAAATAGCCTATTGAAGGTTTAATATTGGGGGTTTATTAATGAGATTCATCCCACCCAAGTATGTGCACCTCAGTGTGTGTACAAACCTTATAACATCTTTGAGGTTGAGAACATGCTGTAGGGTGGATAGAGAAAAGTCAAAAGATTTATTTATTGATAAAACACACCCATGTGGAGCCTTAGGATTGAACTGGAAAGCCCCCCAGACACCCCCTACCCCCCTGGAGAGCCGCCCCAAACCCTTGAACATCCCACAAACCCCCTGAATTCTGAATTGATTTCTTTCAGTACTTTATTAACTTATAAATCATGTGTTAACGGTGTACAGGTATAATTGTTGAATGGGTATACATTGTCTAATTTTTTTATGATTTATGAGTTAATTTTGTATGTGTATACTTGCTTTAATTGGATTATTGAGATTTTATTTTTTTTCAGGTGTTCGTGTGTGCTACTGCAGATTTATCACATCAGTAGAGAGGGCATTTATCAGCACTCATTTAGCGCTGATAAATCGTGCTTTTTTCAGCGCTGAAAAAGCGCTGATAAAGTAACACTTTAATAGTGCTTACGAAGCACTGAAAAAGGGGTACCCTCTTTATCAGCGCTGATCTTTACAGTGCTTTTTTAGTGCTGTTAAAGCCCATTTTTAGCGATGTTAATGCCCGTTTAAGTTCCAGATCCTGCAAACTGAAATTGGTCGATTCTTCTGTTATCGTCCAAAACTATTCAAGGTACCGATGAAAATTCCGTTGAGGACAATCCTTTTACTGGTACGTCAAAATAATTTCGGAGTGGTCCCAATGCAGATGATGTTTTTTATGTTAGAGAATATGCCATTGAAGGGTCCATGGTGATGTGTATGAGTCAACCCTACCTCAATCTGATGCACAGTGTGGGCGCTAGCACTCAAAGGGTCTCTCTTGTTTAAAGTGTACACGATTTTAATTGAAAATAACAACTGACCTACGGAAATATGACCAAACACATTCATATTTCATTTATCATTTATAAGAACGATCCAAGGGTCCTTGGTGACATGTAAGAGTCAAATGTGCCTCAATCCGAGGCACGGTGTGGCAGCTAGCAATCAAAGGGTCTCTATTTTGTTTAAAATGGACACAATTTGAAGTGAAAACCACATATAACCTATGGTAATCCAACAAAATGCATTTTATTGCATTGATATTTTATAATAACGATACAAGGGTCCTTGGTGACATGTACGAGTCAACCATACCTCAATCTGAGGCACGATGTGGCCACTATCACTCAAAAGGTCTCTATTTTGTTTAAAATGGATAGGATTTTTTGTGAAAACAACAACTGACCTACGGAAATCTGACCAAACACATTCATATTGAATTTATATATTATAATAATGATACAAGGGTCCTTGGTGATGTGTAAAAGTCAATCCCTCCTCAATCCGAGGCACAGTGTGGCCGCTAGCACTCAAAGTGTCTCACTTGTTTAAAGTGGACATGATTTTAATTGAAAACAACAACTGACCTACGAAAATCTGACCAAAAGTATTCAGATTGAATTGATATTTAATAAGAATCATCCAAGGGTCCTTGGTGATGTGTAAGAGTCAACCCCACCTCAATCTGAGGCATGGTGTGGCCGCTAGAACTCAAAGGGTCTCTCTTGTTTAAAATGGACACGATTTTAATTGAAAACAACAACTGACCTACGGAAATCTGACCAAACGCATTCAGATTGCATTGATCTTTCATAATAACGATCCAATGGTCCTTTATGACATGTGTGAGTCAACCCCGCTTCAATATGAGGCACGGTGTGTCCGCTAGCACTCAGAGGGTCTCTATTTTGTTTAAAATGAACACGATTTTAAGTGAAAACAACAACTGACCTATGGAAATCCAACCAAACGCATTTGTATTGCATTTTTATTTTATAAGAATTATCCAAGTGTCCTTGGTGACGTATACGGGTCATCCTCTCCTTAATCTGAGACTCGATGTGGCCGCTATCACTCAAAGGGTCTCTATTTTGTTTAAAATGGACACGATTTTAATTGAAAACCACAACTGACCTATGGAAATCCAACCAAACGCATTTGGATTGCATAAATATTTGATAAGAACGATCCAAGGGTCCGTAGTGACATGTATGAGTCAACCCTACTTCAATCCGAGGCACGGTGTGGCCGCTAGCACTCAAAGGGTCTCTCTTGTTGAAAGTGGACATGATTTTAATTGAAAACAACAACTGACCTACGGAAATCCAACCAAATGCATTCGGATTGCGTTGATATTTTAAAATAACGATCCAAGGGTCGTTGGTGATGTGTATGAGTCAACCCTGCCTCAATCTGAGGCACGTTGTGGTTGCTAGCACTCAAAGGGTCTCTATTTTGTTTAAAATGGACACAATTTTAATTGAAAACAACAATTGACCAATGGAAATCCGACCAAAAGAAATCGGATTTCATTGATATTATATAAGAACGAACAATGGGTCCTTGGAGATATGTAACAGTCAACCCTACATCAATTCGAGGCACGATGTGGCTACTAGCACTCAAAGGATCTCTATTTTGTTTAAAATGGACACGATTTTAATTGAAAACAACAATTGATCTACGGAAATCTGAACAAACGCCTTTGGATTGCATTGATCTTTTTTAAGAATGTTCCACGGGTCCTTGGTGATGTGTACGAGTCAACCCCACCTCAATCCGAGGAACGGTGTGGCCGCTATCACTCAACGGGTCTCTATTTTGTTTAAAATGGACAAGATTTTAAGTGAAACCAAAAACAGACCTACGCAAATCCAACCAAACACATTCAGATTTCTTTTATCTTTTATAATAACAACCCAAGGGTCTTTGGTGACATGTAAGAGTCAACCCTACCTCAATACGAGGCACGGTGTGGCTGCTAACACTCAAAGGGTCTCTCTTGTTTAATGTGGACACGATTTTAATTGAAAACAACAACTGAAATACGGAAATCCAACCAAATGCATTCAGATTTCATTGATCATTTATAAGAATGATCCAAGGGACTTTGGTGATGTGTAAAAGTCAAACCTGCCTCAATCTGAGGCACGGTGTGGCCGCTAGCACTCAAAGGGTCTCTCTAGTTTAAAATGGACACAATTTTAATTGAAAACAACAATTGACCTACGGAAATATGACCAACCACACTCGGATTGCATTGATATTTTATAATAACTGTCCAAGGGTCCTTGGTGACGTGTATGAGTCAACTCCTCCTCAATCTGAATCACGGTGTGGCTGCTATCACTCAAAAGGTCTCTATTTTGTTTAAAATGGACAAGATTTTAAGGGAAAACGAATACTGACCTACGAAAATACAACCAAATGCATTAGGATTGAATTGATCATTTATAAGAACGATCCAAGGGTCCTTGGTGACATTTTTGAGTCATCCCCGCCCCAATCTGAGGCATGGTGTGGTCTCTAGCACTCAGAGAGTCTCTATTTTGTTTAAAATTGACACGATTTTAAGTGAAAACAACAACAGACCTACGGAAATCAGACCAAACGCATTTGGATTGCATTGTTCTTTTATAAGAACGATCCAAGGGTCCTTGGTGACATATAAGAGTCAACCCCGCCTCAATATGAGGCACAATGTGGCCTCTAGCACTCAATGGGTCTCTATTTTGTTTAAAATGGACACGATATTAATTGAAAACAACAAATGCCTACGAAATCTGACCAAACACATTCGGATTACATTGATCTTTTAAATTTAGGGTTCATGGCATGTGATCTATCAGGGGCCTCATATATATCAAGTCATGGTTAGCCTGGTATACTATGGTGATCATGTGTTTTGGTCTATGATACTTATGGGCTTATATCTGGATGAAAATATTCGGATTTGGGAGGGTGGATATACTTATGGGTCTTATTACTTAAATGAGAATACTCTCATAGGGGAGGGATGAGATTTATATAGGTATTATTCTCCAAATGAGAATACAACCATAGGAGTGGGATGAGATTCTTATTAGGAATATTCAATAATGAAAATATTCCCATGGGGGAGGGCTGAGATGATTATATAGATTATGCCTCAAATGGGAATACACCCATATTGGAGGGTTGATATGCTTATAGGGATTATTATTTGGATGATAATAATCCCATATGGTAAATAATACATGCTTATTAGTATTATTCTGTAAATAAGGGTACTCCCATTGTATAGGGATGAGATCCTTGTAGGTTCTATGCCTCTGAATTGGAAGAACACAAATGGGTGGTTTGAGATACTTTTGAGGGTATTCCCTAGATGAGAAAACTCCCATAAGTGGATTTACATGATGGAGTATGAATAAAACTCACATATTAGAGGTCAATGATAATTATGTATATGACAGGGATACCATGGTATATATATGTTTTGTGTGCTTCCTATGATGTACTCATAGAAACACTAACATTGGATGAAGTAGGAATGATTGATCAAGCTTTAATACTTGAGAATCAATGTGTCTTGATGTAGATGGGGTAGGACTTGGTCAAACTATATTTTTATAATGTCGACACGATCCTTTTGAAATGCTTGGGTAAAGTTCAGCGCATGGTAAATTAATTTGGGTTTAATAATGGTCATGGATTTGATGATCAATGATGATTTTTTATTAGTTTTATTCCAGTTCATCCTCAACTAGGTTGTGCATATTTCCTGATCATGCACTTTCAATAGCCTATTGAAGGTTTAATATTGGGGGTTTATTATTGAGATTCATCCCCCACCCATGTATGTGGACCTCAGTGTGTGTACAAACCTTATAACTTCTTTGAGGTTGAGAACATGATGTAGGGTGGATAGATAACAGTCCAATGATTTATGTATTGATAAAACACACCCATGTGGAGCCTTAGGATTGAACTATAAAACCCCCATAGACAACCCCTACCCCCCTTGGACAGCCACCCCAAACCCTGGAACAATTGCCAAACCCCCTGAATTCTAAATTGATTTCATTAAGTACTTGATTAACTAATAAATTATGTGTTAATGGTGTACAGGTAAAATTGTTTTATGGTTATACTTGGTCTAATTTTCTTATGATTTATGAGTTAATTTTTTATGGGTATACTTGCTTTAGTTGGTTTATTGAGATGCTGTTTTTTTGCAGGTGTTCGAGAGTGCTGTTATAGATTTATCGGAGCAGCAGATAGGGCATTTATCATCACTCTTTTAGAATTGATAAATTGTGCTTTTATCAGCGCTAAAAAAGCATTGATAAAGTAACCCTTTATCATCACTTACGAAGCACTGATAAAGGGGTACCCCCTTTATCAGCGCCGAGCTTTACAACACTTTTTTAGCGCTGTTAAAGCCCATTTTTAGAGCTATGAATGCTCGTATTTGTAGTATTGATACGAACCAGAGCATCGTGGGCGAGGTGGAGTCACACGCTAGATTGCGAGCTTATATTTGGATGATCATGAGACTTGTCAGAAAGATTTCCCTCTAGTTGTTAATCGTTTCAGGTATGTTTTCCCAAATGATGTTTCAGGTCTACCTCTGGAGCGAGAGGTGGATTTCTCTATTGAGCTTCTTCCAGGGGCAGCACCTATGTCCATTCTTCTTTATAGGATGTCTACACCTGGGTTTCAAGAGCTCAAGAGGCAGTTAGAGGAGTTATAGGTGAAGGGTTTCATCTGACCCAGTACTTCTCCTTGGGGTTCTTCGGTCCTTTTTTCCAAGAAAGTGGATGGTAGCTTCAGACTCTGTGTGTATTATCGAAAGCTGAACAAGTTGATGGTTAGGAACCGATATCCTTTTCCAAGGATATATGATCTTTTGGATCAATTTAGTGGAGCACGAGTGTTCTCGAAGATTGACTTGAGATCAGGAAATCATCAACTGCACGTGAGACCATCGGATATACCGCTTACAGCTTTTTGGAGAATATATAATATGTACGAATACTTGGTTATGTTGTTTGGACTCATGAACGTGCCAGTAGTTTTCATGGCATTAATGAATCGTGTGTTCCATCTGTTTCTTGATTCTTTTGTGGTAGTATTCATGGACGACATCTTAGTGTACTCTCACACTCGACATGACCATGACACCAATCCTGATATCGTGTTGAGTACACTGAGAGAGCATAATCTATATGAGAAGCTCCCAAAGTTCCACTTTTGGATGGACTAGATTCACTTCCTGGGTCATATCATCTTAGAGGCAGGAGTTGCAGTAGACCTAGAGTGTAACGCCTCAAGCTTCCACGGTATGATTCTCTTTCAATAATGAAATAACATTCTTTGTACGCGAGTTCGAGATTCTAGCACACCGCGACCAATCAAAGTAGCCGTTATGAAGAGTAATTCCCACCTTTTGAAATTATATAAATTTCATATTTCAGAATGGGCTTAATTTTTAGATTCGGAATATCTAAATTATCCCTTGTTTAATTTTTGGTAATTTTCTGTGAACTTCCAATTTTCGATGAATAGTGAAAAATACATAAAAACAACATTTTTAGTCAAAATAATTTATATTGAAAAATTATAATATTGGGTGGTTTTAGAGTATAATTAGAATATAATATTACCATTTTATCCAATTGTGGTCACTAGAATTAATTTCACTTTGAAATTGGACATAAAAAATTGTCAATCTTTTGATTGATATTGTATCTTAAAAACACGCTATTTGTTTTGAGAGCTGGAATTAATTATAAAATTAATTAATGAAACTTATTTGTTTATAATTTTCTAAAATAGAAATCATTTTTGAATTCATAATATCAATTATATCCTAGGGTGAAGTTTTGGTATTTTTCTGAACAACTTCAATTTTTGATGAATAGTGAAACCACTAAGTGGTAGTTAAAAACGAATTTCTCATTTAAATGAAATTTTACCACTTATGTGAATTGAATTTCAAAAATCCTACATATATCATTGTCATTATTATGTAAAATTCGGTTAAATGAGATGAATTTTTTTGGTGAATGGTATCTTTTAAGTTCAATTAATCGCGACTAAAGGTAATTAGTGTAATTTAAGGTAAATATAATGTTATAATAATATGAAATTACCTTTACACTTGTCCTACCCTTAATGGATGAGTCATGGCTGACCATGAAAATTCATGGGTCGACATGGGGACCCCATGAAGCCACTTGGGTAAGAAAATGACATTAATAGGTTTTTATTTAAAGTAAAAAAAAAATTGTCACAAACATGTGTTGTTTTACTAAAAAAATTATTACATGGGGTTATATAAGTTACAATTTCGACTATAAATAATCATTGGAAATCTAAAAAGATTTCCCACATCATGGTAATTTTTTTTATAATTTTTATACATTAAATAAATTAATTTTTTTATGACACCATGATGATGCAGCAATTACCTCATTAATTAATGATTTAAATAAAATGTAAAGATAATGAAAATATAAGACATAAAATTGTCAAAAACCTATTGGATGAGTATATTTAGTACCCATATCACCTTATCCTCGAAAAATAAAATTTTGGTACCTTTAAAATCTGAAACTCATTATAAAATAATGTAACATTTCTTGACTTTCCAAGAGTGCCCCTCCTCTCCTCCTATAAAAGGCCCCCCAACTATACCACCTTATTCACACCTTCAAAGAAATTTTTCTCGGCCAAACTCTACCCAAATACTCTCCCAACTTAAATATCTTACTCCTATAATCCTAACTTTGGGATGAAGTCTTCCCAATGAATCCTTTCGCTCAAATCAAAAAGAGTTACCCAATTTTAAGGTAATGTCTTCTCTTATGTTCTTTTGTTTTATTTTGATTCTCCAACCCCTTAAACACATTATATTCCATTCTATTCTAACAACACCAGTATCTAAAATATATTAGGATGTTGTTATGAGAAGGATTTTATTTACACTTACACACACCTTCGTCTAATTGTTAAAGAACATATTGTTTCTGTGGCTGGTGAATTATTGCCTCACGAAACGATGATTGTTCAATCATCTTTTGACACCTCTCATGGTGGACATTAAGAAGTGAATCTATTTATATATGATATATATATTATTTTTATGTTTTCCTTATGATTTTTTATTTTTAATTTATTCCATGCCTTTATGATTTCTAGTATGGGTAAACGCGATAATTTAATTTTAGGAAGTGCGGACTACTGCCCCCTCAAAGTGATTTGAATCGTTAATGCCAAATGTAGGACGTATAAAGGATGGAGTAAATGATATTATATATATGATATTATACTGGAATAATAATATACCTTTATATCATTATGATTTAATTCCATTAAATACGAAATAGAAATGAAAGTAGAATTCCGGCGTACGTACGGCTTATCGTCTCCATGAACAGTGCATTTCATTTCTTACCACTAAATGTTATGTAATGTTATAAATGCATGTACATACTGGATATATATGATATATATGATATCTAAATCATTAATATAATTATGGATATAATGTATATCTCACCACATGAACAACTTGTAATTATAAGAAGTTTTTTTTGACTCAAGTACCAAAGATCGACAAAACGACCGTTATTAACATAAATAATTATATAATGTTCATAACATGGTAATAAGTGATATAAAAGGAATAATTAACATGAAAAAGGTTCCTAATCAAGTAGAAATTAACACTAGTTTATTATTCATGATTTTAAAGAATGATCGAGTCAAGTCGGACAAGAGGTAAGGGACATCGTCTCAATATCCTTTCATTGAGGCATATGTTGTTTTATACACAACTTTATTTTATACAGTGTATAAACCCCTATGACTTTTACTTTTATTCAAAAGTAATATTTTTATACGAAGCATTTTTACTAAATGAAAAAAAGGAAGGTTTTTTCCTACGTATGCAGTGACAATGACTTCTCCACCGCCGTGACCATTATTTGAGTTTCGGCTTCCTCTACAAGCCATAACTTTTTTTAAATGAAAAATAAATACCAAGTGTTAATTTTATTTTATTTTGGTATTCAAAATGGTTTTGATAACGTTTTTATTATATCAATGTTTGTTATTGATATCTTGTTATTGAAATGGAGAAATGTTATGTTTCATTTATGCATGTTTTATGATATGTTTAAACCTGTCCATATGAGGAATGCATTGGAATTAATAAGTTCCAGGTGGAACCCGCTATAGCTCCTCGATGCATTGGTAGGTATCATGATACAAACTACTGTCTTGGCATTAGGCCTTGACAAAATATTATTTGTAGTCTTCGCACGAGGCCTTGGCTACATAGTTATGACAGTCTGGCATTATGCGTTCCATCTTTATGAAAGTGGTTATTGATATTTCATGTGATTATTTGACTAGTAGAATATTAATGTGAATAAGTAAATGGAATTATTTCATTTTAATTTTCCTATATTATGCTGATGTTCAAGTTTTAAAGTCTTTTGTTTAAGTTATACATTGCCTTAAATTTTTATGTTTATTTACGAAAGTTTACACTATATTGTTAACCTTACTGAGAATCTGAGCTCACCCCTTTCAATGTTTTAATTTTTTTAGGATGTGAAAAAGTATTTTATGAATGAACTGCATGGATATTATGAGGGAATATGATGACAAGATGTTATTGTAGTTTTTCTTTACTTTATGATGTAATTTAAGACTTATCAATATATCTAGTGTTTCCAAGTCTACGAAATTAGTCGGTCTTTCGATAGTTGATCTTTTGTGATCATGCCATTGTTACGTAATAAAGCACCGACTCTGGGTAACTGGGGTCAGGAAATTACACATAGAAGGTGAGAGAAGTGGTTTCTTGAGAGCATCCTAAGAACATGTTTGAGATACTGAGTTTCTTAGGGCTGGACGGTTACTACAAATGCTTCATACATGACATCTCCGGCATATCAGCACCATTGACGGGTTTGACTAAGAAGGGTGTGATGTTTGTTTGGTCAAAAGATTGTGAGGCAGCCTTTCAGGACCTAAATGGAAGGTTGACATCAGCACCAGTCCTGATACTCCCAGAGATGGGGAATAGATATACAGTTTAATGTGATGCATCAGGTATCAGGCTGTGAGCAGTGTTGATGCAGGGTGATCAAGTTGTTGCGTACGGGTCTCGGCAGTTGAGGCTACATTGGAGGAATTACCCGACACATGACCTCGAGTTGGCTACAGTTGTTGATGCATTGTGGTGTTGGAAAAATTTTCTATTGGTAGAGAATTTTGTGGTTTTCACTCACCACAAAAGCCTCAAGTATATCTTCACTCAGCGCGACATGAATCTGAGGCAGCGATGGTGGGTCGAATACCTTCAGTACTTCGATTTTGAGCATGCCTATACACCTGGAAAAGGTAATGCAGTAGCTGATGCACTATGCAGGAGGACTCAGATACAGGCTATGCAGGATGCCAGTGAGGAGTGGCAACTGATGGAATTGTTCTCTGAGATGCATTTGGAGGTGCAAGACAGTCAGGGGCAAGCTTATCTTTCATCTATAGCTATGAATTCTACTCTCCTGGACAGAGTGAGAATGAGACAACTATCTGTTTCAGAAGGCCTAGTTCTACAGGAGTAGATGGCAAGTGAGGACCCTCCTCTTGGTTGGACGATAGGCGGTGATGAGGTTCTGTGTTTCCATGGACGAGTATGGGTTCCAAGGGATATACGTGAGGAGCTGATGCGGGAGTTTCATGTTTCAGCTTGGGCAGTCCATCCCGGGGTTACCAATATGTACTATGACATGAGACGTCAGTACTGGTGGCTGGGTATGAAGAGAGATGTAGCTGGTTTTGTTACGAGGTGTTCAACCTGTCAATAGGTGAAGATGGAGCATCAGAGGCCAGACGGACTGTTAGAGCAATTACCCATCCCGGAGTGGAAATCAGATGATGTCACGATGGATTTCGTGAGTGGTTTGCTGAGGTCACCTCAAGGCAATGATGTTGTGTGGGTTTTTCTGGACAGAATCATGAATGTAGACAACTTCTTGCCGATTGAGGAGACCTTTAGTGTTAACATGCTCTAGATGTTGTATATCCATAGATCATACGTCTTCACGGGGTTCCTAGTTCTATAATTTTAGATAGGGACGCATGTTTTACGTCTCATTTCTGGTAGAGTATTCAGAGGGAACTAGGTAAACATGTTCTCATGAGCAGGGATTACCACCCTCATACCGATGGCCAGTTAGAGCGTACGATACAGGTTCTTGAGGACATGTTGCGTGCATGCTTCCTAAACTTTGGGGGCTCTTGGGAGAACCATATACCCCTTGTCGAGTTTTCTTATAAAAATAGATTTCATGCAACTATTGATATGGCACCATACGAGGATTTATATGGTAGGACATAACAATCACCTTTGTGCGGGTTAGAGGCAGGTGAGGCACCTTTACTATGACCATGTCTCGTGTAGGAGACTTCTGAGTAGGTCTGGTTGATTCATAAGCAGATGACTACCGCACAGTTTCGTAAAAAATCGTATGCTGAACACCACAGACGACCCTTGAAGTTCGTGGTAGAGGATTAGTTTTGTTGCGTATTTTCCTGAGGCTAGGACACAGGAAAATTAGGATACAACGTAAACTTTCACCAAGACATGTAAGGCCATTTGAGATTCTAGAGATAGTCGGGTCGGTTGCCTATCGGCTACAGTTACAAGAAAGATACTAGGCCATGCATGACGTCTTCCATATATCTTAGTTATGTCTCCATCATTCAGACCCATCTCACATCATTCAGCCAGAGAAGGTTGAGATGGAGGAAGACGCATCCTTTGAGAAGCAACTGATCTGTATCATTGACAGGAGCACGAATGTTCTCCTAGGTCGGTCAATTCCTCTCGTGCGGGGACTATGGAATCATGGCCGAGTGCAGGATGAAACCTGGGAGCGGGAGACCGACATACATGCTCAGTGGCCAGAGCTTTTCTGAGCTATATCTTCTCCACCCTTGGAAGGGAAATTTAGGGATGAATTTCTTTAAGGGGGGAATTTTGAAAGAACCTGGATCTTATCATTGAGGTACGAGTTTCTTCATTTCTCTTTTCCTTAAGTGTTTTTGAGAAAATAAGAAAAATGGGGGAAAATCCTAAATTTTGGAAGTACACGCCGTGTAATTCTGGCCATGTAGAATGAGTACATAGGGCTTGTGGCTATGTTGGTGATGAAGGGTGCAGGAACCAACTACACGCCGTGTAGTGGTCCTTTACACACCGTGTAGTCAGTCGGTAGGTGAATAGTAAAGGCGGTGGCCAGATAGTTGACATAATACGCTGTGTACTCAAAAATTCACGTCGTGTAGTCATGGCGGCAGATGAACAGTGCCATGCTGGTGGAAAACCGCCAGAGGAACAGTTAAAAAATGGGATGTACACGCCGTGTACATTGTTTTTTTCATAAAATGGGAAGTAGCCTCCCCTGTTCACAAGGCAGGCATAGAAAGGGAAGAGGGCCCGGATAGGAAGGCAATAGCTTTGGAGATCTGTCGAGCGCATGTTAGGAATCCGTTTCCACCTCGGGCGATATCGTTGGAAATGAACGGGTAAGCCCTCCACTCTTTATTAATCGTTATTTCCAATTCTTCCTCTAATTGGATTTATTTGAATTTAAGTGAAAATTATTTTACCTCATATCTACAGAGTTCATGGACGTTTCATAAGGCGCCGTTAGTGTATATCATTCGTTGGTGTTTATGGTAGGTGGCTTGGTGTTATTTTCCAACTGTCGTGCGTTTTGTGTGTTTTTGATCTACGAACCCATATTTGGGGTGTCGTGTGGCTGAGGACGTGGCTATTTTTAATAACTAGAATTCTATAGGTGATTAAATAAAGTAGTAAAACTATTGTTTGGGATCAGTTCTTGGATCCAGGGCCACCCTGGGGTGCGTTCCTCTATTTAGTTGTATGGCCAAGATACCCGTGGGTATGCCATGATTAAATTATTCATTACTTTTCCTTGGGAGGAATTGTATGTAAATTTCATGTTTATCTACATGTTGGGAAAGACCCGGCTACTTGTGCCTGAGGGAAGTGTTTTACTTAGCCCGTGGGTGTTGTTTTTCTTAGCATGATGGCAGTTGTTATCTTAGCCTGAGGGAAACTTCTTCCATGCCTGTGGGAAATAGACTGTGTGCCTGAGGGAAACAGTACCAATGTCTGGGGAAAATTTTTTTTATTCCTGTAGGAAATTACCTGTGGGTTGGATTCTGATTACCTGAGTGTAAAGGATTTCATGTCTGAGGACACTGACTGTTTACTTAGAAACGCATTGTGGTGTTTTCTTATATTAAATGGACTAAATGAATAATTAAATGGAAATGTGACATTTAAGTTAGTTACTTTTGAGTACCACTTAGTTTATTTCATTTTACTACTACACACTATTGTTGCATGCTGTAACACAGTTGGGCACGGGCCTTTGGTGGTTGCCTACTGAGAATTATTTCTCACACCCTATTTGGGTCATGATTTTCAGCCCAAAAAGATTACGGTTATGCAGGTGTCGATAAGGGAAAGGGTCCCTATAAAGGTTCTTGATTACAACTGGGGTGCAGGTGAGCATGGGACCGAGCATTGGATCACGATGTCACTGGCTGTCCTATTTTTATTTTTTGTACCTATACTTCAGTTGTATTGTATTGATTGTGTAACATGTTCTGGCTGTTTTTTTAATAGTTACATGCTGCATCTTCATATATGTATGAATATTGGTTTCCCTTTTTGTTAGCAGTTATACATTCAATTATATATATTGTTGTTGTTTCCGCTGTTTTTGTATGTTTATAATATATTCCGCTACACTACACTTTGAAAAATGAGGGCATACTTTCCCCACTATCAAACCTGGGACCTCGTTGCTAGTCGGCAACCTCTGGCATTCGGGGAAATGCACTTGAGGTCATGTGGAAAACCAGGTATGGGGCACCTATTGAGTAGCACCCAGAACCGAGACGTTACGACAATGAGGAAAACTATTCAATGATTTTTCCAGAAATTGAGCACGAAATTTCATATTAAGAGAATTAGCTATATGACAACCCTGCTTTTTAATAAAACTTAAACATGCTTTATTACATAAAACTTCACTTGATACAACAAAGAAGATAGATAGGTTTAGTGTCTTTGGGGATTAGGATCATTATATAAAAACTTTAAACTTGAAATACAACATCTTTATTGAATACTTCCTTTACATGACCATTAAATTCCTTCGTACTTAGCATTGCATGGGATAACCTGAGGACATGCATAAGAAAAGGGTGAGCTATAAAGCCCAGTAAGGGAGTACATAATGAATAACATGAGAAGTGCTATAAATGTTAGGAAATGGGAATATCAATAGAGCATAAGATATACATGAACATAATGGCATGATAAAGCATGATAATCATTACATGGAAATGTGGCAACAACACTTAACATTGAATTAGCATGAGCCAAGGCTCATTGCACATGGAGCATGAGTAAACCCTCATTGCACTTGAAGAAAGAGTAAACCCTCGTTGCACTTGAATTAGCATGAGTAAAAAAAACCCATTGCACATGACGTATGATGATACTATACTTTACCCAATGCATTGGAGCGCTATAAAGGGTGCACCCTTCTTAAACATTTTATTTCATGCATAAGTGTGCCACATGGATCATAAAACATGGATTCATAAAACATAATATTTTCATCCATGATAATGGAATGTGGAATTCATACATGAAACTTTACAATCAATATGTAAATGTTCATAAAGGTGAATACCCTTGATGGAGAAATGGGCATGGTATTCACTACACAAAGACATTGGCTTAGAAAATCGGTGCGACTTCGGCAGCTTAACGGCGTGACATAAGAATTCATAAAAAAAGGTTGATGAGAGAGAAAGGGGTTCCTCATCATATTTACATGTAATGGACAGTAAGGAGGTCATATATAAACATGTCCCAACAATAGAAATGGAATTTAGATTCATGATACAAAATTATTGCTTGAATGTAAAAGAAGAGAGAGAAGTTCCTTTCGGAATTTCAGCATAGTAACGGGTGTACATGGGAGGCACTTAATGAGAGAGAAAGGGTTCTCCCATAATTAAAATAATAAGAGGGAAGTATGGGGGAGGTGAGAAACCATACCCCAACATTCATAATTGAAATAAAAAGGGAAATACAACTTAAAGAAAATTGACAAAAAATGAGAAAGGAAGAAAACCCCTAACTTGGAAGTGTGCCTCCAAAGGCTAGAGAGAGGCTTGTGAGAGGCTTATTGGGAGCTTGGGGCACCTTGGGAGGATTTTAGAGAGAGTAGGGCAGAGGTTTGAGGAACATAAAGGGCTTTGAGTGAGGAGGAAGTGGGAGATCTGGAGGGTTTATATAGGAAAGGTGAGAGAATTCTTTTTTATTTAGGTTTGGGACCCCTTATATTAAAATAATCCAAACCACAAACCATCCCATGGTATTTTCCCATGGTTTCTGGAAAAGGAAAGAGGAAAATAATATTTTAAAAGTCCAAGGTCCGAACTTATTAAAATATTTGGGTTGCTTATGTGGAGGTGAGTCACACTCCCGTGGTAATTAATTTAAAAAGGCAAAGTGTTGAATAAGTCTTGAGGGCTCCATTAATGCTTTGAAAAGTGAGTCAAACAAACCCAAAACCTCATTATTTTAATGATAAAACATATATTTGCCGAACATAAGGATTATGGTATTTTATTACATCACCATTGGGTCATTATGATGTCATAAAACAAATTATATATTTAAATGGTATTTAATTTTTACCCAAAAATTTGACTGTCTCAGAAAATTATGAAAAATTCACTGTTGGATAATTTCGACGTCCTGATTCCAAAAATAATATTTATTTTATCTAAAGAATTTTCTAAATATGTGCATTTTTATTTTTTAGATGAAAACTGACATTTATAAAAAAATTCACAGGTTTTGACAGAAATGGCTTTCAAACCTTAATAAAAATTTTAATTGCATTCATAAAATTATAAGATCATTTATATTTAATAAAAATTAATGTAATATTAATAATAATATTTTATTAAAATATTATTTAATTCAAAAATCCTTTAATTTAATAAAATATAATTCTTAATTAAATAATAACTAAAAACACCATTTGTACTTTAAAAAACTAATTACAATGTATCAAAAATGACTAGAAATTATATTCAATATTATATACAAAAGTACTGTGAATGAACATGGTACTACTTATTTGTTACATAACCCCTTAAAATAGGCGCATAAGACCTAAGGGTAAGGTGTGCGATGGTGACAGACTCTTGAGGCGGCTCAGATAACATCGCTCGAGTGGTAATTTCAATCAACTTCCACTTTTCCTGTAGACGATCACGTTCGAGATTGACATGATGAAGCTCATATTGGGATTGGTCAAGGGCAAAGCCCAAAGACGCCACCTCTTTTATGATCTCTGAAAAATGGGCTTCGTAAGGAGCAATTCTACTGGATGAGGCCATTGCTTCCTTTTTCTGAGTAGAAATGGGTTCGTTAAAGCCTTATATTTATACTACTCAGATGATCACTGTTCAACGACTATAAAAGTAACGGTCACAAATCTTAACGTAAAACTAAAGAAGTTGACATCTTATAAAAACATTTTTCATAAAGAAACATTTAACTGGATCAAGAGGGATTTTCCATTAATGAAACATTGGGTCGTTACAACATTCCCCCTTAAGAAATTTCGCCCTCGAAATTTTCCTTTTCCCACACTAAAACAAATGTGGGTAACTTAGCTTCATCATATCCTCCGACTCCCAAGTTGCTTCTTCAAACTTGTGGTTTCTCCACAACACCTTGATGAGGGGCATTGTCTTATTTCGTAGAACTTTTTCTCTGTGATCTAAGATCTTCACTGGTTGCTCCTCATAAGAAAGATCATCTTCTAATTGTACCACCTCAGAAGAGGGTACATGTGAAGGGTCTGGTATGTACTTCCTTAAGAGGGATACATGGAAGACATCATGCACCTTGGCCATAGTAGGTGGAAGTGCTAGTCGATAGGCCATAGCCCCAACAAGATCAAGAATCTTGAAGGGGCCGATGTACCTTGGACTTAACTTCCCTTTCTTTCCATACCTCATGACCTTCTCCAACAGAGATATGCGTAAAAACACCATGTCTCTGACATTAAACTAAAGGTCTCGTCGACGATTATCTGCATAACTCTTCTGTCGACTTTGGGCTGCCTTGATATGATGCTGAATGGTTTTCACCTTCTCCACCATTTCTTCGACCATTTCTGGTCCAAGCAGCTTATGTTCACCGACCTCATCCCAACATGCCGGTGTTCTACACCTTTTCCCATACAGGGATTCATATGGTGCCATTTGGATTCTCTAGTGGAAACTATTATTATAAGAGAATTCAACTAGAGGAAGATATTGATCCCATCCTCCTTTAAAGTCCATTGAGCACGCTCTCAACATATCCTCAAGTGTTTGGATAGTCCGCTCGGATTGGCCATCAGTTTGAGGATGATAGGCCGTACTGAAGTTCAGTTCTGTATTTAGAGCATGTTGAAGACTCTTCAAAAACATAGAGGTAAATCTTGGATCTCAGTCAGACACAATAGATAGTGGTACTCCATGCAACCGTACCACTTCCCTGATATATATCCGTGCCAGTTGATCTAAAGAGAAATCCTCTTGAATAGAAATGAAGTGTGCAGTCTTTGTAAGACGATCCACAACAACCCAGATTGCATTGTTGCCTTTGGATGTCCTTGGAAGTCCGGTGACGAAGTCCATGGTGATGTTCTCCCATTTCCATTCTGGTATGGGCAATGGTTGCATCATCCCCTTAGACTTCTGCATCTCTGCATTCACTTGCTGACACACCAGGAACTTTGATGTATATTCAGCAATCTCCTTCTTCATATTATCCCACCAAATGTTTCTCAGAGATCTTGATACATCTTTGTGCTCCCTAGGTGAATAGAGAAATTTGAACTATGTGCATCATCCAAAAGTTCCTTCTTCAGCTCCGAACATGATGGAACACATAGTCTTTTCCCAAACCGCACAATTCCTTCTTCATTAACATTAAACTCGGAGGATTTTCCCTTTTTGATAGCTTCCACTTTTTCTTGGATTCCTGCATCATCCTTTTGAGCATCCTTTATCCTTTCCAAAAGAGATGGTTGAGCAATCATTTGTGAAAGGATTGATGATGTTCCCATCTTTATGATTCCCATATCCATCTTCATCAAGTCTAAGAAGATTGGATCCTTCTCAATTCTCATCATTGATAGAATCGCTGGATCCTTTCTATTTAGGGCATCTGCCACCTTGTTTGCCTTCCCAGGGTGGTAATGTATTGAACAGTCATAATCCTTGATGAGCTCTATCCATCTTCTCTGGTGCATGTTAAGCTCTTTCTGTGTGAATATATATTTAAGACTCTTGTGGTCAGTATATATCTCACATTTCTCTCCATATATATAATGCCGCCAGATTTTCAAGGAAAACCGCCGCCAACTCCAGATCATGCATTGGATAGTTTCGCTCATGGATTGTCAACTGCCTTGAGGCATATGATATCACTTTATCATTCTGCATCAGCACACATCCTAATCCCTTCTTCAAAGCATCACTAAATACCACAAAAATATCCCCACTTGTGGGTAAAGTGAGCACGGGTGCAGTGATAAGCCTCCTTTTCAACTCCTTGAAGCTTTCTTCACATTCATCAGTCCATGCAAACTTTACTCCCTTTCGAGTTAGCATGGTAAGAGGGTTGGACAATCGTGAGAAATTTCTCACAAATCATCGATAATATCCAGCTAACCCCAAGATGCTACGGATATCAGTTACGGATGTTGGCCTTGGCCATCCCTCAATTGCATCTGTTTTGGAGGGGTCCACAGATATCCCATTGCTTGTGATGATATGGCCCATGAATGAGACTTCCTTCAACCAGAACTCACACTTTCTGTACTTGGCATAGATCTTCTCCTTGCGCAAAGTCTCCAGTACAGTTCTTAAATGCTCCTCATGGTCCTCCTTGGTTTTGAAGTATATTAGAATATCATCTATAAATACTACCACAAATTTGTCTAGGTAATCTCTAAAGACTCAATTCATCAAGTCCATGAATATTTCTGGAGCATTGGTGAGTCCGAAAGGCATTACTGTGAATTCATAGTACCCGTACCTTGTACGAAAGGCAGTCTTGGGGATATCTTCATTCTTCACCCTTACTTGATAATATCCCGACCGCAAGTCCACCTTGGAGAAGTATTGTGCTCCATGCAGCTGATCAAACAAGTCATCGATTCTTGGGAGATTATTCTTGTTCTTTATTGTGATTTTGTTAAGTTCACGATAATCGATGCAAAGCTGCATTGACCCATCCTTCTTCTTGACGAAGAGGACTGGTGCACGCCATGGTGATGCACTTGGGCGTATAAACCCTTTATCCAGATTCTCCTGTAGTTGTTTCTTCAGCTCTTCAAGCTCAACAACAGCCATTCTATATGGATTCTTGGATATTGGTAGTGCCCTAGGTATAAGTTCAATTGAGAACTCAACATCTCTTCTTGGAGGAAGACCAGGATGTTCCTCGGGAAATACTTCAGTGAATTCCCTCACAAAAGGCATTTCATCAAGGGTGGTTTCTTCCTTGGACTCGATCATCTAATCCAGATATGCATGCTCATAAGGCAGTAATATCCATACTTGAGATGATGGAGATAAAGGAGATTCATCTTCCTCCTGACACTTGTAAAGAATCGGGGGTCGATTCTCCATATGGAGTGTGATTTCCATCTCCCGACAATTTATGTTGGCTCTATATAAGGAAAGCCAATCCAAGCCAAGAATTGCATCAAATTCCACCAAAGGGAGTATGACGAGGTTCGCTGGGAAATTCAATCCACATATTATAACAGGGGAGGACTTATACTCATGGGATGCAATGATTGCCCCATTTTCCGTACTCACCGACATCTTTACTTCCATGATTTGTGGTGGTGCAGGGATTGTTCTACTAAAATTTTGAGATATAAAAGAATGTGTAGAACCAGAATCAAAAAGTATGTTCGCTATTCTTGAATGAATAACTAGCGTACCTATCACCACTTCTTTGTCGGGGTTCACTTCGGCAGAAGTGATGGCAAAAGTTCGTCCTTGCTGTTTTGGAGTTTGCTGGTTGCCTCCGATAACCCTTGGATTAGGGCACTGATTTGCAAAATGACCCGATTCCTTGCATTTGTAGCATTGAACAATGCGTTGAGGTTCGAACGGAGCTTTCTTCTCCTCTGTCGTAGCTGCGGTTCCTTCTTGCTGACAGTTAACAGCTAGGTGCCCTTCTCTTCCACACATGTAGCATTTTCTTGTCCCCCTAAGGCAATTTCCAGGGTGCTTCTTTCCACACTTTTGGAAAGTGGGGTGCTGGAACTTCTTAGCGCCGTTGGATTTATCCATCGGACCACCAGCATTGTAGTCCACCTTACGCTTCTTGTCCCCATGATACCCCTGTGATTCTCCGATCTCCATTTCATCCTTGAGGGCACATCGGTCAATTTCCTCATAGCTGTCGAAGTCACGGATCGCTAATGCTTTCCGCAAGCTAGGCTTCAGCCCACCAAAGAAGCGGTCAACCTTGAATTCGGGGGTAACGACAAAGTCAGAAGCGTATCGTGTAAGACTTGTGAAGTTTGCCTCGTACACTCCCACAAATTCTTCATCTTTCTGTTTGAGGGAATGGAAGTCCCTTTCCATTTTAAGACGGAGGGTGCGTGGAAAATATTTATCGAAAAACATCTTCTGGAATTCCTTCCATTCCAAAGCCTCGATCTCCTCCTCAGGCTTTGTATTTTTGATCTACGTCCACCATTGATCAGCTTCACCCTCCATACGATAAGCCACTAGGAGAACCTTCTCTTTTTCAGAGCATTGGAGGATAGAGAATATCTTTTCAATGGAGTTGATCCATTGTTCAGCGATCGTGGGATCGGATGATCCACTAAAAGTAGGAGGCCTTTGTCTCATTAAGCTTTCAATAGCGACTTGTTCTTTCTTAGGGGGGGGGGGGGTTGAACGTTCCTCTTGACCAGTGTTTCTATTCTAAACATGAGTTAGATGAGAGAGAAGCGTGACAATGTTCGCAATTCCCGCTCCCATTGGATTGGGCATCTCATAAGTACAATCATCACACTGATCTTCACAACGGTTGTTAGCCCGAGTTCTCCTATTACCGGCCATTGGCTGGAATAAAAGGAAAGTTAGGGGTAACACATAAAGGGTAATCCAAAGACAAAAGTTGATGACTTATAAATAAACTTTAATCTCTTTAAATCATGAGTCTATAGGATTCAATCCAGGCTTTTCATGATCTTCCTTCTAACATATATTCTTAGGGGCATTTTTCCCTTAATAAGGGTTCATACTATGATTGTGAATTTATCAAAACATATCCCCCGGGAGTGTCGTAACCAAGATTGCAGCAAGGCCCGTTTTCGTGCACCAGTTCCCGTTCGAGTCTAGCTCAAAGTGGTGTTTTCGGGTTTTACCCCTAGGATACATCTGTGCAAGATCCGCCTCTACCTGCTTGTATCCAGACATGGATGTATTTGTTTGAGAAACCACTTAATTAGTATTTACCAAAACTTAGGGATGTTTTTATTATGCTTAGTCTTGTATCTAAGTCTTTACTAGGTTTTCCAAATCCCAAAAATAACTAAACCTATCCTCTGATACCAACTATGACAACCCTGCTTTTTAATACAACTTAAACATGCTTTATTACATAAAACTTCACTTGATACAACAAAGAAGATCGAGAGGTTTAGTGTATTTGGGGCTTAGGATCATTACATAAAAACATTAAACATGAAATACGACATCTTTATTGAAAACTTCCTTTACATGACCACTACATTCCTTCGTACTTAGCATTGCATGGGATAACCTGAGGACATGCATAAGAAAAGGGTGAGCTATAAAGCCCAGTAAGGGAGTACATAATGAATAAAATGAGGAGTAGAATACGTGTTAGGAAATGGGCATATCAATAGAGAATAAGAGAAACCTGAACATAAAGGCATGATAAAGCATGATAATCATAACATGGAAATGTGGCAACAACACTTAACATTGAATTAGCATGAGCCAACGCTCATTGCACATGGAGCATGAGTAAACCCTCATTGCACTTGAAGCACGAGTAAACCCTCGTTGCACTTGAATTAGAATGAGTAAAAAAACTCATTTCACATGACGTATCATGATACTATACTTTACCCAATGCATTGGAGCGCTATAAAGGGCGCACCCTTCTTAAACATTTCATTTCATGCATAAGTGTGCCACTTGGATCATAAAACATGGATTCATAAAACATAATAATTTCTTCCACGATAAAGGAATGTGGAATTCATACATGAAAATTTACAATCAATATGTAAATGTTCATAAAGGTGAATACCCTTGATGGAGAAATGGGCATGGTATTCACTACACAAAGACATTGTCTTAGAAAATCGGTGCGACTTCGGCAGTGTAACGGCGTGACATAAGAATTCATAAAAAAAAGGTTGATGAGAGAGAAAGGGGTTCCTCATCATATTTACATGTAATGGACAGTAAGGAGGTCATATATATACATGTCCCAACAATAGAAATGGAATTTATATTCATGATACAAAAGTATTGCTTGAATGTAAAAGAAGAGAGAGAAGTTCCTTTCAGAATTTCGGCATAGTAACAGGTGTACAAGGGAGGAATTTAATGAGAGAGAAAGGGTTCTCCCATCATTCAAATAATAAGAGGGAAGTATGGGAGAGGTGAGAAACCATACCCCAACATTCATAATTGAAATAAAAAGGGCAATACAACTTAAAGAAAATTGACAAAAATGAGAAAGGAAGAAAACCCCTTACTTGGAAGTGTGCTTCCAAAGGCTAGAGAGAGGCTTGTGAGTGGATTCTTGGGAGCTTGGGGCTCCATGGGAGGATTCTAGAGAGAGTAGGGCAGAGGATTGACGAACTTCAAGGGCTTTGAGTGACGAGGAAGTGGGAGCTTCGGTGGGTTTATATAGGAAAGGTGAGAGAATTCATTATTATTTAGGTTTGGGACCCCATATATTAAAATAATCCAAACCACAAACCCTCCCATGGTATTTTCCCATGATTTCTGGAAAAGGAAAGAGGAAAACAATATTTTACAAGTCCAAGGTCCGAACTTATTAAAAAATTAGGGTTGCTTATGTGGAGGTGAGTCACACTCCCATGGAAATTAATTTATAAAGGAAAAGTGTTGAATAAGTCTTGAGGGCTCCACTAATGCTTTGAAAAGTGAGTCAAACAAACCCAAAACCTCATTATTTTAATGATAAAACATATATTGGCCGAACATAAGGATTATGGTATTTTATTTCACCACCATTGGGACATTATGATGTCATAAAACACATTATATATTTAAATGGTATTTAATTTTTACCCAAAAATTTGACTGTCTCAGAAAATTATGAAAAATTCACTGTTGGATAATTTCGATGTCCTGATTCCAAAAATAATATTTATTTTATCTAAATAATTTTCTAAATATGTGAATTTTCATTTTTAAGATAATAACCGACATTTATAAAAAAAATTCACGGGTTTTGATAGAAATGGCTTTCAAACCATAATAAAAATTTTAATTGCATTAATAAAATTATAAGATCATTTATATTTAATAAAAATTAATTTAATATTAATAATAATATTTTATTAAAATATTATTTAATTCAAAAATCCTTTAATTTAATAAAATATAATTCTTAATTAAATAATAACTAAAAACACCATTTTTACTTTAAAAAACTAATTACAATGTATCAAAAATGACTAGAAATTTTATTCATTATTATATACAAAAGTAATGTTCATGAACATGGTACTACTTATTTGTTACATAACCCCTTAAAATATCCGCATAAGACCTAAGGGTAAGGTGTGCGATGGTGACAGACTCTTGGGGCGGCTCGGATAACATCGCTCGCGTGGTAATTTCAATCAACTTCCACTTTTCCAGTAGATGATCACGTTCGAGCTTGACTTGATGAAGCTCATCTTGGGCTTGGTCAAGGGAAAAGCCCAAAGACGCCACCTCTTTTCTGAGCTCTGACAAATGGGCTTCGTAAGGGGAAATTCTACTGGATGAGGCCATCGCTTTCATTGTCTGAGTAGAAGTGGGTTTGTTAAAGCCTTATATTTATACTACTCAGATGATCACTGTTCAACGACTATGAATGTAACGGCCACAAATTGTAATGTAAAACTAAAGAAGTTGACATCTTATAAAAACTTTTTTCATAAAGAAACATTTAACTGGTTCAAGAGGGATTTTCCATTAATGAAACTCTGGGTCGTTACAAGCTATAATATTTCCCTTCCAAGATTCATAGACTGTATCAATGTAATAATCCTCTAGGAACCATAATAATTTCCTTTGGAGTATGTAAAGATCACTTGAGAGACTATATAACTATATCTAGTATGATATGTGTTGAAAAAAAATCAATAATTTGGAACCTAATGTATTTGCATCATTAGTGAAAACCCCATTTCTATTGGTATTATTCATGGGTAATAAAATAATGTATTAGTTCTCTTAGATGAATGGAATCATATTCAATCATTACCTACCTCTATATTATCTCACAAGCAATCACATTACTAGAGGGATCATTGAAAAAATTATAATAAGCCCTTTAATTTTGAAAACATCAAATTAGAGCATTGGTCAACCACATTTCTATCTCCAAGAAATCCCTTTGAAAAAATTGAAAAAAAATGAAATGATACCAATTTCATGTAAGGGATGTCATTTTTGTTTTGATCCTAAAGATGTATTTAATAAATATATATAAATATCTTATTCCAAAGAAATCTATGTACCTAAAATACTGTATTTCATTGATAACACACCATCACAACCTCTATCACCATGAGGTAAACTACTTATCCACCATTTAAATGAAATGCCTCAGGAAATGAATATCCAAAATAGAGATCCTACACTATGAGAGTTTTCCATACAACTATGTCTGAGTGAAAAAATATAGAATAATACTCATATTATCAGTATTCCTATCCTTTATCCATGTCTAAATAAGAAATTTATATATGTAAAATGAAAATAAAAATCCCATTAAAAGTTGCCATATCCATTCCATGAGTCAAATGAATATTATTAAGGAATTCGATACTAAAGTTGGTATCACGATGGATTAATATGTATTATGAAGACACTTGAATGATACCTTCATGTTTTCCTATTCTCTAACCATTGGATTATTGTATCCAAATTGAATATTAATCATTGAAAACCTCCTCACCCATTCTTGTTGATCAATGATTCATTATTCTATAGAATAGGATATTCTATATTGATCATCATATGATTATTGAAATGATAGTTATTTTTTCTCCCATATACCTTCTCAGAAAACAAAATTAGGACATAATTTGGGTATATTATGTCTAAAGAAACATTTCTTTAAAATGTTCTCTAACCACATCATCTACTCTTTTAGCTAAGTCGATTCTATTTTATATGCTATGAACGAAATCATTATGGGGTGGTGGAGATTTTTTTTAAAATAATAAACATTAATGTTGAATCCCAATAACACCCTCAATGAAATTATCCATGTACTCTACCACTATAGGAATCATATACAATAAAATTTCATTATATTATAAATCTAGTTTCAGTAACTAATGATTGATATGTTGTCACTTCATTAGGGTTGAACCATCATATCCCACCCAAGGTTCCCACTCCATAGAATTGGAGAATCTGTAACAATATTCATGATGATAAATATATCTATAATTATAATATTCTACATAACCTGATTCTAAGTATCACTAATCTATTCCATATAAAAAACCATATGGTCTCATATTGAATATAAATAAATCTTAATGAAACCTATCAATTCCATGAGGCATCTAGTGTTAATGAGAAATAGAGGTGATGAGGTGATCATCTCTAATAGGAGTCTATAATTAGAGAGGTTGGGAAAATGTTTTAGTATAAATCTATTACTCCTGAAAACAAAACAATGAAAAAAGAGTGGCTCGTGTCCTTGTCGATGAGTAGGATTGAAAATGTTTAGAAGACAAAAAATCTGCATTGATCCAATTATGGAACCACCATATTAAATATTATCATCAACTACATTAGACCTCACACAAATCATCCTACACCATGTACATGATACATGAAAACTAAATGTTAGGGATAAGTTTTGTTTTTATTGGATATGTTTTCAATTAATTAGTATATTGATTATATTTATGAAATAATGTATATTGAGAAGATGATGTATGCAAATGTGGATTGAAGAATTTTTTTAAATTATATACAAACCATCTAGATGAATCAATATGATCTATTAGTGTGGGATGCTGATAAAAATGTTGACGATGATGGAATTTAGATTCACCATCTTAATCTTGAATAGGTTTGATGGTGATTTGTTTTTACCAAATAAGACATGAATCAACTCATATTGTAAAATATGTGTATCATACTAAAAAACATATCTTGGAATTTATCCAATTAAATAATTGATCATATTATAGAATTTATCATATTATAGAATTTTTTATATTTAAGAATTTTAAAGGATAATACATAATAAATTCCATCGTATTTATATGTTTTTTTATAGACGAAATGGATCATCAGATCCACCATGGGTTTGATCAAGGAACATATTATAGTAATGAGATTTTGTTTCAATATAGATCTACTAAAAATAAGATGATGATTTGTTGATTTTATTCAAGAATATCATAATTTGTAATACTTATGATTCTTTTTAGATAATAAAAGGTGTAGAAGTGGTGTGGTTAACCATATTGATATTATTCATATTTAGGCTAGTTGGAATGAAATAAAGTTTTGGAAAGAAAATGAAGTTACAATACATCCTAATGAATGAAGGAAGATGTTGGAATGGATGGGATGTTGCAATAATTTACCCTAATTTTCATATTATGATGCAACTAATATTAAATGTTTCAAAGTCTATAAGGGAGTCTCGATTCTTCTCAATGATTGAAAAATAAAAAATTTGTAATGCAAACGATTTATGGTCCCAAATTTCATCATAATGGGTATTATAGATGAATATTTTTTAAATGTTAAGGCGATTTATCACAATGAACATGCTAGATATCAATCAGACCTAAATAAAAAAGATTTAAATCCTCATAGAAATAATTTTATGAGTATTATTTTAAAAAAAAAATGATGACACTGATTCCAGTCCATTAGATTCATTATGTGATTGTATTCAAAAGAGGAAAAATTGTTTACGTAGAAAATCATTAGTATCATATTGAGAAATGAATGAAGTTACATAAGTTGAAGTTGCTGATACCAGTCCATACAACTCTATATGCCTTTGTGATCATTGAAGTTTGAATTGATGGGGATAATTCAAATAATATGCAAATACAATCATGTGGTGACCAATAGTAAGTAGAAATTTGGTTACATATCAACCCTATAGTCATCCATTTACAATAGGTGGAATTATGTTGTTTATCACTCAATTATTCCTTGTTAAATGAATGATATGACTATTGTTTTATGTTTGACATCATCGTAATGAGGAAAATCACAATGACAATGATAATGGAGAATACAAATAGGACTATGGTTTTTTAACAATATTAAATATCTGATTTTATTCATACATGAAAATTGTACTAAGAATCATAATGATGAAACATTATTTGATAAATATGGATCAGGTGTATGTTTTTAAAGAATATGGAAAGCATTGATAATGTTATTAAATGTTTTGAGAATATATGTGAAGTGTTGATAAGAGTTGATGAAGTCAAAATGCACAAAAAATTCAAGGGAATATATTATTCAGTAAAATATGGATGAGTGAGTAACATTTTAAGAATCCCACCCATACAATTTTTAGTGTGACTACCAAAGAAAAAGTACATTTTACTTTCTGATAAATTCAATATTCATGAATGGTAGAGATAAGGTAGAGTGCTTAAGAAATTATCTACATATAAGAAGATTCTAGATTGAGTTTTCATAAATAATGTTTCCAAACAGTTAGATGAATAGGTGAAGAGGAAATATTGTATTTAGGGTTTCTATATTGAGATATCGGACTGAGCTTTCATATATAGATTTCTATAATCTGAAAGAATTATTTGTGAATTTCCTCAACCATATTCAGATATTTAAATATTCCTTCATTATTGATAAATCCCATTGGGAAATTGGACAATGATTAATAAAAAAAATTAGAAATATTATTACCATCTTCTAGGTAGGAATGTGAATAATTACATTAGAAGATCATATTTTAGAATGTTGGTCAAGAAGAAATTTAACATGTTTGTTAAAAAATCAATTTACAACATCATTATGATAATTGAAAGAAAAAAACAACTATATTCCATACATAGTATTCTCTGAATGTTAGGTTATGTCATAATCATTGTATTCCTCACTAAAGGATTTTTTTCGAGTGGATTTTAAGGTATTAAATTATTTTCATTTCATAGAAAGGACGAAACATTTCTTATAAAATAGTGAACATTGTAAATAATTTTGTCCTTTTGGATTTATTTTTGATTTATTTTCATAACTTATTGAACCAATTAATATCTGGTTAATATTTTATGTATGAAAGAAACAAAAAAATGATTATTTCAACGATACATCCCCTCCCCCTATAATTGATGTAACTATCCTATCTCATAACATATAAGTTTTATCAGAGTTTGGATACTTTCTTTTATTCTTTTTTGATGTTTTAAATAAGATGTTTTGATGGATAATCTGATATTTGAGAATAGTAAGGGGATTCAAATTTTAAATTATAGGAATTTTAATTTCTGGAAAAGAAGTATACTTCCATATCTTATTTCTCTTGGGTATGATTTTTCAAAAGCTGTTTTAAATGGTTTTACTAAGAATATTGAGAATTTTCCACTCACAAAGGTTTATTATGAAAACCATTATATGGATTTAATAGGTATGAAATATTTACTCTCATCACTTTTCGTATGTGTTTTTTGAGAGTAAGAGTATTTTTTGCTGCCAAATGTATTTTTGATAAGCTGAAAACAACTATGACGGCATAAAAAGTGAAAAAGGAAAAGTTACAAATATTGAATTTAAAGAATGGATATCTAAATATGGGTGAGTATGAATCCATTGGAGTCATTCTTACCTAGGTGAATGATATTTTTAGCACTACCAATGGTCTTGGTGAAAAGATAAAATATTATACTTTTTTTAAAAGATCTTGGGAACTCTTCCTCACTCATTTGATGTAAATATTTCTTTATTGTAAGGTATGAATCCCGATATATTTTCTCTAGATGATCTTCATAAAACAATCATAAAATATGATATGTTAATGTGAAAATTTATGAAAGGGGGAAAATATGATAGATAATTGGCTTTGAAATACCCAAATATAGAAATGTTTGAGAAGGTTAATGAAGAAAATGAAGTAGCTTACTCAGTCTCCGAAAATGATGTATATAAAATTCATAAAGAAAATTTATCATTGTTTCCTATGAATGATAAAAGAAATACAAGTAAATAAAAATGGAAACATCCTTTAAAAAAATTTGGTTGTATATCCATTGAGAACATTATTTACAATTATCCCCAAGGAGTACATGATGAAGAAAATGATGAAGAATAGAGATGGACCAGAATATATAGGAAGAACATGGTTGATATAGAAAATACAATTCCAAGAGAGAAGATATTATGTTATATATATCAAAAAACAAATATATTTATCTAAGTATGATTATAGTGATAATTATTCAATTGATGTTGAAGAAAACAAGTTTATTGAAATAGTTGATGAGAGAAGTCTTACCAATAATGAATGTAGTTATTTTGGAAAAGGTGAATGTGAAGTTGAATTTGATGAATCCACTCAAAATGATGAATATAATTTATTTTTTGAATATATCAAAATTAATAAATCTAATGTAAAATCCAAAAATATTTAATCTTAATTAAAATTTTATCTTAAAGTTGAATTGAAAAATTTATGAGTAATACTATGTGACTTTAAAATGTGATTAGAGAGTTGAATAGTGATTTTTTAAAAAAAAACTAAAAAATTTATTCTTGATGATAATGTCAATTTGAGGATATAGATTTCTGATTTCAATAAATACATTATAGAATAAATTAATCATAATGAACATTTAGAAGTGTAGCGGAATGTAATGGAAGAAGAGTTGGAACATTTCCAACGAATACATTATAAATCTAAACAAAATGGTACATCATTCAAAAACACTATCCTTGAATTTTTTAAATGTTATCAGAATGAGAAACATATAAAGGACCAAAAAAATCTTCCTTAAATGATTATGAAGAATGTTGTAATTGTTTCAAAAATGTCAAAAACAAGGAATGTAATTTATGTGGAAAATAATTTCAAAGTATAAAATTTATAAGGTTCTAAAAATCATGTGTCCCAAAATATTTCTCAAAAATCATAATATGCCAAATTTTCACTTAATTCTAGATCAGATAATGATGAAAAGAACACCCATATTTAGAAAGAAGGTTCTGATTAAAAACAGAAGTGTTGGTGATCGAGAATGATCTGTTAGGATGGTGGATAAGAAATGTATTCACAATTATTACTAGTTGAATGTTGTATAGGAAAATACTCTCTTTATTTATACTCCTGGAATTTTTGTCGATTTGGTAATACAAAAAAAACATGTGTTGGTTCAAACAACCAAATTAAAACTACTCTATAATCTATATAAGGAAATGTATGAGGGGAAGTCAATCCCCTAATGGGAAGAAGTCTGAAAATGATGTTTGGATGAAACAAGGTAAAGATCGTGTGAAAATTTAAAATAAGTTCCAAAGTATGGAAGCTATTTTTGAATTATTTGGTGAAAATAAGGCTATTAATAAATGATGAATTGTTTTGTAACCAGCCAAAAAATATTTCAGGAAATTTCTCAAAAGATTTAGTTTTTGGATATTATTAATCATATATCTGGAGAGTATGAAAAATAGCATGATTTTTAATATACTGAAATTATGTTGAATTTATTAAGAAGATAGAGGAAAACCAAAATTCCGGGAAAGAAGTGGGGAAGATATATAAATATAAATATATAAGAAAATATAAGAAAAATATATTAGTGTAGTTTTAGAAATGAGGAATAAGGGCATGATATCAAAATTTGACCAGTTATCATTCAAGAACAAAGAACATGTGTGGGAAAATGTTGCAAACATATTGTAACAAAAATGTTACTAATGTTGAAGAAAGGATGACATCATAGTATGAAGAGTTTAATTTTAAAAAGAAACTACTTATATAATAATATAAGGGTGAACATAAGGAATAATATACACCCAATGAAATATTTATGAAGAATAAGTGGAAGAATTCTAGATTCAGAGAGGTCTCCCAGTCTGATTTTTTATTCTATGAAACAACTAAGGTTACACCTTACTCCCAAAATCAATGTATAAATTTAATAACATGTAGCTAATTGAATGAGTGGAAATAATAAATCTGGTGGTGATGAGTATCATACTATTATTATTATATAAAATAATGTGGTCACAAAATATATGTTTCAGAATGTTTTATTTACATACAAGATCATTTGGATCTGTTTATTGAGATAGGTGTAGGAAACATATATCATAAACTAATTATTTCAAGGATTTCCAAAATCATTAGAAATCTAAAAGAAACATGAAAATGTTATTACATGAATTTTTTGAAATGTACAACATGGACAACCATTATTATTTACTCTTGTTTTCTACACTGAGTTCACTCTGATATACATACAATTGGTTAATTATATTTTCTTCATTAAGAAACTCATGTTATACCTAGACTGAAGAAATAGGTCATGATTTTAAGTAGAAAAGTTCCAAAGCATGTAAATAACATCATTTATAAATATGGTAGGAACTTTTAATGATAAAACCATTGATTTTTATTATAAATAAGGTTATAGATATGGGAAATAAAGAATAGAAACGAAATAGTTGTAGAGAGAAAAGAATGGAGAGAATAAAAGGTGGGAAAAAAACAAAACCAATTTTTGTCTTGATGTGGTTGATGTGGTTATTGGAAAAAACACAAAGGGGAGATTGACCGGCCTATGTTTTTTTTACATGATACTAATTGATTACATTAAATCAGGAATGTATATTGAGTAGATGATAAATGTAAATATAGATTAATGATAGTTTTCAATCATATCCAGAACATTTTAATGAATCAATCTGATCAATCAGATTAGTATATTGATAAAATGTCAGAATCTGGTGGAAATCATATTCACCATCCTAATGAGTAAGTATTATGTTGGTGATCAGTTTTACATCTAAATAATAAATTATTCACATCAGTTTATAAAATATGTTGATTAGAATCAAAAAACATATTCATGAAATTATCCTATTTTAGAATTAAATATATTTAACAATTCATTATATTCAGGAAATATGACACACAATACATAATAGTTTTCATAATATTCAAAAGTTGTTTCCTAGAAGAATAGGATCATCAAATCCCCCATGAGAACAATCTATGAAATTTTGAAAGTAATGAGTTTGGCGGAATTCGTTGATCCATTTAAAATATGATGATTATTTTTAGTTTTATTTCAATATTATCAAAAGTTGTAATACTTTTGATTCATTCATGATGAAATAATTTGGGACATAATATATTTCCAATAATATTTAGACTAATCATACTGAGGATGGTTTGAATGAAAGAAGATGTTAGAATGAATAAGATGTTGGAAAAATTCTTAATAGAATTAATAAGTTGTTAGAAAGGATGGATAGTTTTAATAAATTCCATTATAAATCAAAAAATGATGATTTTAATCTGAAATGATTCAATGTCATGAATGATTTTATGATACATACTGATATTTGAAAAAGAAATTTTTTGTAAATCCAAATACATTCGGTCTCAATGATCATTGTAATGGGTTTACTGAATTTAGATCTGTTTAAAGTCTAAGTAGGTTGATCATAATGATGATTCTAGTTTTCAGTTAGACCAAAATCTAAATGATATAAATCCTCATAAAAAGAAATAAATGAAAACTGTTTTTAGAAAATAAATGAGCTACTGATACTAGTCCATCAGATTTATTTTGTTATCATATTCATTAGAGGCATAATTGTTTGTGCATAAAAATCATTGGTATCATATCTAGAAGAGAATGAAGTTACTGAGGTTAGAGCTGCTGAGACATGTCCATCACACTTGGTTTTCGTTGTAATAATCATGGGACAAATTTTATTGGGACTAATGAATGATAAGAATATGAAAATAATGTAGTGACCAATATGAAGAATAAATTTGGAGCCTTATCAAAAATGTATTCAACCATTTACATTAGGTTTAATTGCATTGTTTATTGTTCAAGATGGATGAGAATAATGAATATGATATTTTTTTAAAATTTCACTTCATAATAATGATTAAATTATAATGATAATAAGAATATAGATTAGGAATCATATGGAGGTTTGATAAGATGATTAAATATGTCTATTTCATCATTCCTGAAATTTGTTTGAAGCATGGTAATGAAGAAATATTATTTAGAAAATCAGAATCATATTGATGTTTGTGAAGAATTTCTAAAGAATATCTGAAGATGTTAGAAATATCAAGAATGTTCAAGAAGAGTTGGGATGTGTTGATGTTGTCAAACTTCACCTAAAATTTTGTGAAATGTATGATTCAAAAAAATTGACTATAAAACATTTCATGAATCCTACAAAAACAAATTTGGTGGTTTTTATAAAAGATAATGAACATTAAACATTCTATCATATTTAAATATCAATAACGTTAGAGGGAAGGTAGAGTGTAGATGAATTTTAGTTAGAGAAGAAGTTTCCTTATTATATTTTTTTAATATGTCGGTTGGATAGATGAAACATATGAGAGGGGACAAGATTGTATTCAGGTATATATATTGGGAAATCAAATTTAAAAAATTACTTGGGTTTCGAGACTTTGATAAAAAAACATCAAAATTTCCTCAAGAATATCATTACTGATATATACTATTTTCATATTGAGCAATTGGACTATGAAAATTGGACTGAGAAATTCAACATAGTTTCATAAAAAAGTCCAGAAATGTTCTTACTAACTTCTAGGTAAGAAAGTGAAAAATTATTTTAAATTATCATATTTCATAAACATGGTCAAGAAGAACTATAACAATTTTTTACTAAAATAATATATTACATCTCTATAATACATAAAGAACACATGCTATTGGATTTTTTACATAGTACTACAAGAGTGTAACGGTATATGAAACTCATTAAATTCCTCAAAAAGGGATTGTTTTCTATTTGATTTTGTTTTATGGGAATTTTTCCGTACCATACCAAGGACGTAGATATTATTTTTAAATTTAGAACCCTATAAATTATTATGGTTATATGGATGTGTGTTTAATTTTCTTTTATAAGGGAAATGAATACATAACAAGAGGCAAGTGTTGTTTCTTAATAAAGAAACATCAAATAAAAAAGATATCACTAATTCACCCCTCCCACACTAAGTGATATTAATATCCTATTTGTGAGCATAAACTAAATTAAGATGTGGTGGAATTTTAATCAGTTAACATAGAAGTACCTATTGTTCTGTGTTTTCAAAAAGTTGTGGGTTTGGGGGTCAATTGGTTTTTTCATTTTTTACTGATAAAATTCAATATACACCATTTTAAATTTAAAACTATTCTATCTATTATGATTAGTGGATCATGTACATTTTCAATTATGTTCATACTATATAGAATTTAGAAAGTAAATAAAGCTCATCAATTGGTATTTACATGGTTAAGTTGGAAGACCTACTGTATTCCATGTTTGTTAGACACACATCATGCATTCTTCATTATATTCACAAGTGATTAAAATAGTATTTGTTTAGAAATACACCACTCAATTACCCATGAATTTGGTTTACACCCCAACTAAAATATTGTTTTTTGTATCCTTTTATACATTAATGTAAAAAATCCATTATAATCTTTTGATTAAATGATAGTAATATCCCTTTTTCTCTTCATTTTTTCAACACCACTTGAAATTAATCTTCCTCAATGAGATCACTATATCAATTGGATTTCTCATGTACACTTATTAAATATCTTCAACCAATACTAATATATCATGCTATTCATTTTTCAATAAAATTTTATCAATATTGTAATTAAAAAAATTCCTCAAGCAGTCAAAGGCTCCAGAAAATGTTCTTCCTTCTTATTATCGATATCTTGTCATTTGTAAATATTTCTTTTGATAATATTTTAAGGATGGCTATAATTCTATAATTTATATCAAAATTAATTCAATTAAATAAATATAAATATATAAAAAAGTGACATCTAACACTTTTAAACCCCTGAACATATTGAATAATATTCATATTAAATTATATTCTTCTTATAATGGGGTTTTTTTTGAATTTATTCAAAATAACTTTTTTAAGTCTCACCAATATATTAATCAAAAGGAATATTATTTAAATAAATATTTCATTAACCTTAAATATTCTTCTTTTATTTAAATTGAAAACAATTGATGTGTTTAAATGGTGATATACATGATTCTTGGGATTAATATACTTGATACACCATTAGATTCTAAATATAACAATTTTTCCTCCATCACATTATAGTAATTACCTGATATTTCAGAAAAAATAATTCTCAAAATTATTGGGCTTAATGGTTTCACCATTTGTGTGATTGGTCACACATGATATTTTTTTTCATTCAATCATCATTCTTTATTTCACTACATAGTGACAGGAGTAATTTATGCTTGAAAAAAAACAAATTTCAATGACTTGGAGGCTCATGAGATATCTTAACATTCATGTAAAAAAATAACCTCATATTTCATCTACTTGACCTGAATAATGAATTCATGATCTATTATCATTCCCATGAAAAATGTATGCATCATATCTTCACTTTCCCAACAACGAAGCTTGAAAGGTATCCTATATATCTTGAGAATAATTCACACACGGTTTCTTATACATCATGTAAATATTTAGGTCAATGTAATTTCATTTATTTTCAAAAAAAGAACTCTCTAGCATGTATAAAATCAAGTAAAACCCCCCACCACTACAATGGTATTTAAAATATGTAGCCACATCTTTTTCCATGAGGATCACTTGATTGAATTCTCACAGATTATTTCGAGTCCAAAATGTTATTTTTCACCCAAGATCTCATGGTTTAAAATAATACAACTTTGGTTTCATTCATATTATTCATGAAATGCATGTGTACATTATGATAAATTTATGAAACTTGTAACTCTTGAAGTCTTCATGTGAAACCTCACAAGATTTTACAGTGCTTTATGTTTAACATGACTAGTTTTTTCAGATGTGGGATATTTTAATTTATGATATTCTTTTTGTGAATCCTTAGTGATATGAGTTCATCTAATGCCATAGGCTTCATGTGATAGAATATTTTTTCATGAGAAATATTAGTGAAATGTTCTATAAATATTTTTTTATTTTGGTTAGATAATAAAACATCCATTGAATAGTATCATGAATCAAAGATAGATACAGCCTAAATGGATTTATTTAGTCAAGCATGGGTTGTTATCACAAATTATTCAATAGAGACATATGATATTCCACTGTCAAATTCAATCTGTCTATGGATTGAATGTTTGGGGAGGATGATCTGTGTTGATTGAATATCATGGGTTAACTGAATTTAAAGACCATAACATTTATGAAAACTCATTATACAGTTGAATATTATAGTGAACCGTGAGTCCCACATTAGTTTTTTGATCTTTCTCCAACATCTTAATAATATTCATTATTTCACCAAAAAATTGATCTACACCACAGTTGGAACATGGATACACTCGAGCCACACCCATCATGACCCACACAACCCCATTGCACAATACACTCATAAAGCCCCCTTTATTACCTATATTCATGCTATAATCCTATATTTCACTACATTTGTTTTCTATTCATGTACTCATACACTGACCAACTACATTTTTTTGTCCAGTTTGACCAACCTTTCACATGGTACACTGAGGCCCCACATCGTTGGTTGAAATGGGACCTTAGTTAACCATGGCATTGAATATTTCTTGTGCTAAATATTTTAAATGTTTTTTATAATTATTTAGTACAATAACAGGTATAGATTCCCAAATATATATTTTCCCTTTTCGCAATTTAAATTTGAAAATTTTATGCTCCTCGTGATATTAATTAATTTTTCAGGTGCTGTTAGTAATCCCCTCTTAAAATAATTTTATATTATATGGATTCCTTCAAAAAAAATCACCGTATTAGGTGTTGTAAATATTTTTCACCCTTCTAGAGTATTTTACACATGGAATTTTTCATTTATAACAATTTAACAGTCATTGTATTTAATATTTTCACTATTTCATTACATTTTTCTCTTGAATTCATCAATATATAATCCTCACATTCTATTTTCTATTGCATTAATCTTAGAAACCCTTTAAAAAATGTATCATATTTCGTGGATTAATTTTACGTAAAGATATACAATTCGTTAAGCATCACCATGTCCTAATTTATGTATGGATTAATCTACCTATGGTCTGACATATATTCTTTTTCAAGAAAGAGATATAATTCCACACGATTCAACTACTCCCCTATTATATCATCTTTATATATTGACATTATAATTTTATGAAAAAAATTACGAAATTCACACTAAAACCATGGACATAATCTCCATATTCACCCACATTGTATTTTATATCAATAATTCATCACATTTGGAACTAAATATTCTTTCTCCCTTTATTGAAAAAAAAAATCAATGGTATAATAGGTTAATTCTTACCTAATAACTCTTCTCATTTCATCGTGGTGTACCCCTCAGATCCATTTTTAAGTCATAATCCTAAATAAATTGTGATATATGGGTGAAATAACATATATATACAAATAAAATAGCGTTTATCTATATGACTCAATGTATAAATTTGCAAAAATATTTTGGTAAATAAGATTCTGTAACCATCTTGATCAATGCTATCTAAAAATTATACAGCATGGGTTATCAAACTTAGATAACTCACTAGTTCAGGTGTTGGGGTTAGTAATAAAATAAAACCATGAAATATATTTTATAATATAAATATATAAAAAACAAATCAAAAACATTAACTGAAAAAAAATCTACACCCCCCTTCAGAGCTCAATATCAACTCCCCCTTGATATTAATAATCAACTGATTCAGTGTAAGAATATTAGAGATATTTCATACTTCACATTCCAATTTTATCAGGATGTTCAGCTGTAATACATTCAATATGTATTAAATATTCAATATATTTGACTAATATAATTATCTTCCTAAAGTGATTCATCTATATCTATGATTTACATAAATTTTATTATAAAATTATATAAAATGGGGAATAATTATGCTCCTCTTTTTTTTGAAATGAAAATTTTTATCTGAACGCTTCCCCTCAACCTGAAACATTCTCTTCTTTTAGTATTATAATGGGATTATTTTATAGACACATTATTCTATTATGTTACTCATCTATTTAATTATATCATTTATTCCACAAATAATATTTTTCAATTGAATACATTCATACACTTCATGAATCATGGTAATTTCATTTACTTTGAATTATCTATTTTTTCCTATTCCAAATATTATGGTCATATGTTCAGAAATTTTATTGGAACATGTTAAATCCTGATTTTTTATATAAACTAATTTTTCATGATAATATATCTAGAATAAGAAGTCATTAGTTCTTCAATTTATTATGAAGGACATCTTATTTTATCAGAATCCATGTTATGAAAATTTTATCTAAATTTATCGATATTTTATTCCTTACAAAATCATCATTAACATTCCTCATGATATCCATATTTGGGAAATTCTTTGATTCTGCGTCATATATGTCTTTCATCCATTAAATCATATTGGGTCTTTTCTAAATGGGACCATTAATTGATTCTAAAATACATCCATCAGTACTATTATTCTTTTACAATTATCAATGGTCCATGATATTGGATTTCCTACAATATAAAAAAAATCATTGGTTTGAAACCCTCTGCATCATTGGTCATTGACTTAATTGTTGTTTTTTTTCTAATTGTCTTCTTCTTTTTAGAACATCCCAATAAATAATCACCAACATATTTTCTTATCTAACCAATTTTTCTTCTATAATATCTGCATCATAAGATGATATTTTCATTATTTTTACATACTAGAACTCGTCTTGATTTTTCCCCTTATATTTCAATACACAGATAATTCATAAAATCATTGAAATATGTAATTTTTAAATAGATTCAACTTCTGTGGATTTTTATTCTCAGGTGAAGGTATTCAATTTTCTTCTTCATAGATATACCTAATTATATAACTTCTATATTTATCATATAATCAAATATTATACCAATATAATATGACCTAATAACCAATCATCCAATATAACCAATAGTATAAACATATATTGAATTCTTCTTTTGGGAAATATTTTGACTTTTTTTAAAGCATGGTTTCTTAGTCAATATAGTTCAATCATTGTGATAGGTTTATTGAACATGAATTCATACACATAATCAAATCCACTAGTGATTATATATTGGATTCTATATTTTTTTCTTCATATGTATTTTTCAATATTTTAAGTTTGAATATGCACTAATCACCAATAAAATATTATTATGCATAGATTTATAAATATAAATGGTCACTCATTTCATTAATTCAGAAATATATTTAAAAATAGATGATGTGAAGATATATTTTTCCACTACGTTGACTATTTTTAAAAATATATCTATTATCCAATGTATTATGTGAACCCCATATTTTCTCTCAAACTTTTGACGTATTATCATGTGCCTATTTTATATTTCATATTTTTACTTATATTTAAGGAAATATTATGTTGTTTCCAATCATATAATCCAAAAACTATTTTTTTTTTGTATTAAAAAAATCATCATATTTTTAATCTCTTTTTCATGCACCTCATTAGCCATTAGTTAAAAAAGTAATCAACATTATTCTTTTTTATCTAACATCTAGTGTATCATAGTAAATATTCATTGTCGTATTGTATATCCTTATATGTGTATGGGTAACTTCTATAAAAAAAATTCAATTATATCATTCTCTGATAAAATCATTTTGAATTATTTTTCTATCAAATAATCATTTCTATTAAAAATTATAAAATATTTTTTTTCTTCTTTATCCATATTTTCCCATTCTTTATATTAAATTATAGTGTCCTAGATGAGTCAATCGCTTTTTAAGATAGTATTTCAATTTTGAACATTAAAATTTTATTCTTCTTCTATTACATTACATTCCTCTTCTAGTAGTGATTTTTCATCATGGATATCCTTGAAATCCAAAAAATATACATGTAACTGCCTTTTAGGAAAATTTCATTAACATTTCTGTAATTTTAAAATTTAAAACTTATTCATCGCCTCTTGAATTTGACTATTAATAATTATAATAAATTTAATTTTAATAAAAATTGCATCTCTATGTTAATTTAAGAAGTAATTGACCAATTTTTTTATTTGAGTTCATATTCATATTCTTTTTCACTCATTTGTTCCAATATTTTTGATGGATCATTGAATATTAAATATTTTTAACATTAGTAGTGTTGGTAGGATATTCATATGAATATCTTATAAATTTTATTTTAATATGAATATGAACTTCATATACTTAAAAATATATATAATTTGTCTAGTAAATTAGATCCATCTAGAGGAGAAACCATTGATCTAAAACTAATTGATGTACCTAATAGATTTTTTTGACACACTGATAGTGGAGGGGATGAATCATGTTTGATAACTTTTACTAAATTATTATCATTTTTTATCTTAACCATTTTTTAATTCTAGTCGTTACCATTTTATAGGATGGGTGAATCATCTATATTCAGCTCAAATTAATACCATATACAATTACAATATATAATGAATCACAATATATAGAATTTGAATTACTTTTTCAAAAGGGAAACTCCATTATATGTTGATTAAACTGACCAAGATGGATTCTCCAATACATTCAACATTTATTACAACAGTAGTTAGTTAGACATGTCAAAATTCATTCACATATAATTGGTTATACACTCAAACTGAAATATATTTCCTACTGACTAGTTAGACACCATTGATAAAAAACCATTGTCTAATTTTGAGGCAATGAATGTATGATCAAATTCTTCTCCAATTTTATTATGCACCACTTGAAATATATCATCTTCCATGAGATCCCAATACCAAATAGAGTTCTCATGTAACATTATTAAATAACTTATTGAATTATAAATGATGCTATTTGATCATTCTCAACAACTTTCGTTATTGAGTGTATGATTATGTGTTCCCCAATTTGTCAAAATCATGGGAATATGTTCCTATATATTATTTATGATGTCCCAAGAACAATATATCTGTATTCTCAGATATTTTACGCATGATTTAACATGCCAAATTTAGATCTCAATTATTTCAATAAACATATATTAAATTCCTACAAGCATTTCATGAAATTGTAAAAAAATTAAACCCATCTCCTAAAAATATTATAGTTATTATATTAAGTTATAGTTATCCGAGATTGTTTAAAAACATTCTTCATTATTCCATTTTGTTTTAAAATTATCATAATTTTATGAAAATTTCCCAGTTAGCTTAATTTCTCATGCACCCACAACCATTTTATCCAACACCTAATAAAAAATAAAATTATTTGAATTCAGATATATATACTTCATAACATGCATGTACTGCATAAAAAGTTTTAAATGTTTACTGCTTTATGGAACAATGTGTCCTAATTCAGATAATTGAAAATACATATTATGTCATAACATATAAATTTCAAATGTGGTGGTATTTTTGTTATCTCTTCTAACTTGTCTTATCACATGATATAGTGTTTTTCATGTGATGTAAAGTCTTCTTTTAATTTATTCTTCTCATGATTAAATCTTACTAAAAATCTTATTCTCCATAATTCCTAAAAGGATCATAAACATATAACTTTGGACCTATTTTAATTTTGATAAAAACTATTGTAGGATATCTTATACATCATGTGAATAACATATATAGGATCTCTTCTCCATCACCTAAACAAATAAGTGGGATATCTTCTCCTCAGTGTGAATAAAGAACACATTCTCACATCTTCTTTATGTGAATGTTTTTTCCCATATTATTTTCTTCATAATGAAAAAATAAATATTTAATTGTAAAAAAACAATTAAAACATATAAAAACTCTATTATTATATTAATAGAAAACATTGCGTCAACATTTTTCGTGAAGATCACAGAATTATATCCCATCAAATCATTTCATGTCATGTATGTTTTTATGTAATTGAATAAATCAACATTTCAAATAATCTAAATTGGGTTCAATTATTCTTCTGAGGTATGTTACTGTGTTTGTAATGATAAATAAATAAAATTTAACTTATATAGTCTTCATGTTATGCCTAACATGATTGCGTAAGCGACATGATGAATGTGGTATAAGATTCTCTGGGTAGGGAATTCTCAAATATGATTTACTTCATTTGAAGCATTTGTGATATTTGATTTCCTAATTCTAAAGGCATTATGTAATCAAGTCTTGTTCATGATATTCCTAGCAGTAATTATTACTACCACTCTATATCATTTATTAGATAGTATTATATTTACAGAACATACTCATACATGAACGATGTATATTGCATGCATGGATTTAGATGATCAATCTTGTCACGTTCTCGTAGCATTATCTTTGGATATCGATTATATAATTTTTTTTATGGGGAGTATTTTAGGGCTATGAAGGTTTTTGATGATATCTTATGTTGATAGATTGGATTTGAATAACTATATTAGAAACCCAAAGTTTAAAATTAACGAATTTTATGCATTGATAGAGTCACAAAATTGTGGTTCCCACATTTTTTCCAACCATTCACAAAATGATGATCAATATTCTATGCATCACCAATTGAATGATATGACATTAGGTCCAAAACCTAAACACATTTCACATATACACACCCATCATAGGCTTCTCCATACCATTATTCAGTAATCCTTGGAACCCACATTTTCAACATGTGTTCTTGTTATTCACCCCCATGCATGTTCTACAGGTGATATACATGTCTTTAGATACTCACCAGATTCATATAGATTTACGTCATGAATTTCCTCCCAAGTAGTGAACCTAGATCCCACATTTGTGGTTGAGGTGGTTCCTTTGTTGGTTAAGGGATTTCTTATTTGTTCTGATTATAGTCAATGGGTTTTTAAATTATTTATTTTTATATAAATGTCCTACACAAAAATATATATTGTAAATTATTGTAAATTATCTCCAACAAATCACATATCCTACTAAAATTAATTCTCATTACAAGGTATTTAAATAATATCCACATGAAATAATAGAATACATCACGAAGTTATTCAAAATATTACTTCATGCATCCAATTGACATAAATAATGTGCACTCTAATGGGAAAATTGGAACATGTCATTGGACATTATGAAGAGTTTAAGAATCAAAATAATAATATTTCCAATATATATTCAAAATATTCTCTTGAATTCCTCATGCATGTAGCCTAATAATCCTTTATCATTGTTGTTACTCATTGAAAGATCTCAACCGTATTTAATATTACATTAATTAATTATCAAGAACAAAATTCAATTCCCCAAGAATCATAATATCCGTATTTAATTCATCACTAATAAATCGATGTTCTAACAGGGATAGTTTATTAAGAATGAAATCCAATTCCCAGTGAATAATGTATTCCCCATTTAAGTCTGCTTTATATTTTTTAATTTATATAATATTATCTTGAGACTAACTTCTCTACATCTCTAGATGGTGGGTGAATTGAGTTCTTAAAATATTTTTGAATAGAAAAATTTCTTGTTTAATGATATAATTTATTTATGATATTTTCTTAACACATGAACATAAAATAAATATAGGATTAATTAATTGAATTAATGATAAAAATAGATCTATTAATCCATTCTTAATATAGCTAATTTACATACCTATCTGAATAAGTATAGTTACTCTTCAGAATTGTAGTTATCTTCATATAGGTTTCTTGATCATGTTGTTGTATTTGACAAAGATGAATGAATTACATATATGATTAAAACCATGTTACAAATTTCACTATATATCCAAATCAGGTTGAAGATTACTCAACATAACATATTAACTTTGGAATTTGATTTACGTAGCTGATATCTCATGTATTCAATTTATTGATGTTGGAAATTTCTTTATAGATGATTTTAGAATGTATCCATTTCATGTAGAGGATTCCTTTATATATTCAATTTACAAAGTTGATTACTCAATTTATCCATTTATCCATGTTTATCAATACCTGGGTGGTTGATTTTCTAATCAATTTAATATTATTAGTAACATTCCATAATTTTTATATATCAAAAAGATGAATTAAAATAATGAAAAAACATAAATAAATAATATAAAAAACATCATTAACATATGGATGGCATTTAATATCAACAAAACCTAATGTATAACATATGTATTGGAACAAAATTAGTATTCCAACAATATCCACCTCTTCGATGATCACAAAACCAATAAGAAATTGACCGTTTATCATTTAAAATGTTTTATATGACCTCATAGCTAAATAAATAACATATATATTTAGATTTTAAATTGTTATTATTATCCTTATGTACATCTCCATAATTGGAGTTTTTCACTATAATTGTACTTCTCCCATTTGTATTACTTGGGGAAAATTCTAATCTTCCCCATTTTTCAATAAAAATAATGTGAATGGAGGTGAAGATAATATTTAATTTAAGCACATATAGTAAATAACTAGTTATCTATTGTTATGAAAAAGAATTTTGAATTTTGATATGAATAGAATTTTGTAATCAAAATAAATTTATTAAAGACATTTCATTATTTAAATTACAATGAATGACAAAATAAATGAATAAGTAATTATTTCATTAATTCTTAACATATGTAAAAATAAATAAATTCCCTAAATACTAAAAACAATATATATATGAAATACTAGTAAAAATAAACAAGGTTATTTATAGGTTCAAACTAATAATGTTGTTTGGGTGGAGGTTACATGAAAGTATGAGAGGTCCTAGAGGTAGTAGGATGTTCCATAATTGGGGGAAACAATTGTTTTCCAATCTCCATTGTAGTTCAGTTTGAAGAACCAAAGTTTGTTATATCTTTTGAATCCTTGCCCGATTGGATAATAAATATTTTAGGACATCCTTCTCTATATAGAAATCACATGTTTATGCTGAAAAAGAGTCCAACATATTTTGATGAAGTAATAGTTAAGCTTATTTACTAGATCACATAAAATATAATGATATATACATTGATTGTTTAATATTTTATATATTGTATAGATCATAAATTGTTTCAACACCCTTTTTGTTACCATAAATAGTATGTATAGGATCTATCTTGATATATCATTTTCTGCATAGAAATAACGAAGAATCTCAACATGTATTCATTTTATTGATGTTATATTTATTACAACACTCAAGGATAATAATATATTATTTTTTATGAATATTTGAGATTGTTGATAAAATATTATTTAACAATTCATTTAAGGGTTCCATATGAATAGAAGTATAAAATTATCGAGATATAAATATCTTAATATATTGAATACTCTATGAAACAACATGATGGTCCAAAAATAATTTCTTCATAATTTTTCGACATATATTTTCATGATTATTGGTATGCCATTACTAGATTGTACCTTAATTTTCACATTGGATATTTTATCTACTAAATCATGTATTTCCTCTTGAATAACATTAGGTGGAGGTTGTGGAACATGATAATAGCATTATAAATCGTAGGATTTGTTGAAATTGTAGTAGGTACTTCATAGGATGGTACAGAAATTGATTACACGTAAGGGATATTCCTCAGAGGATTTTAAACAAAAAAACTATTTCCCTATAGTGAAATCTGGAACTGATGGAGTGTCATTAGACACTAAAGAAGTGATATCCTCTTTAGAGAACATCCCTTCAATATCATCACAAATATTAAATATAAATGGAATTTTTTCTCTAATGATTTATATTCATAGGATGAATTGACTAGGATATCATCCACTAAATATCCAAAGATAACAACTATATCACTTTAGAACTTCCACAATGGAATTCATCATGATAACCCACTTTTTCATTAAATTAATGATCTATTCTAATACAACTGATTATCATAGATTATCTAGTGTCGATTAAATCACTAAAAATATCATTCTGGATATATTACATTTTATAGTTTTTATCATTTCAAAATGAACATATTTAATCTGATAGGATGGAAAATTTGGCTCAAAATGTATAAGATCAACTCCAATATTAATCTGAGGCAACATGGGATTTTTAGTGGTATATGATATGGTATTTTTAGGCCTATTAATGAAATCAAATTGACTTACCACTATACAAATCAGGGTATGAAATATTTCCTTCTTTTTATACATAAACCACTGGATCTCATAAACTTTATCATAAGACATATATGATTGTAATATAATATGATTTCAAATAATGTCTCATTAAGAGTAAAATAACACCATCATATCATATTAAGTTAACAAGGCGTCCTATTCATTTTTAGTCATCTCATGTAGACTTTTTACACATCCAAATATTTTAAACTAAATAAAAAACAACTTATTTCACTGATGAAACTATCATTATATTCCAAATCAAATTAATATAGGTTTCAAAGATCATAGCTAACTTTTAAATATCGTATTTCGATATAGAATTCTCTTTGTGTAATTTTATTTCAACCCTTGATATGTCAATTTCATATTAATATATTTATAATCTCCATGTATATAATCAAACTAATTTAATTTTTAAATAAAAAATGTTTTCATTTCAAAACTGTCATTACTATTATTTATGTTAGGTTTTTATTCATGCACAAAATGAGGAGGTGATGGAATAAGTGGTGTATGATATTTTATGAAATCATTCCTAAATACATATCTAGATATATCTCGACCAATATTTGATCCATTAAAAATTAGAATAACTTATGTGTGTTTTACTATAGATGAAAAACATGGAACACAATTAACTGGACATTACCCATGAATTAAAAAATATAATTCAACAGTTGTCTCCATATAGTGAAATAACCAATAAGCCTAAAAACCTTTTCTTTATAATCATTGAAAAATTTCTACCCAAACAATTCTAATTAAAAAAACTATAGCTCTAGTCTATCATGTACTGTCTCCTACACATTAAACATAAGTACCAACTCAGCAGGTGCTGCATCCTAAGGTGTTGATGTTTGGGGAGGACCCCCCCCCCAAGCCACATAATCTTATCCATATGTTGTCAATTAATTTTCGGAGGTGAACTAGTACTGTCTAATTATCATTACATTTATGTAAAAGGGTATTACTTTATAGAACTTCATTACAAGTTCCACATTAAGATCAACTTCCTTCTTCCATTGAACCAGGGAGAAAATCCATATATATGAGAAATAGATAAAATTGAATTTTCATTACAAAATGAGGATTAAATATCATTATATAACAGGTGGGATTCATATCTATAATTTTTATCAGTACATATATGCGATACATATCCAAAAAAAATACTATCCACATTTGAAAATCTCTTTGGAAAATCCAATTCCGAACGAACATACAGAAGACCTTCCATTAAAGATATATCTCTTTAATAGTTATCTTAAAATTGGAAGACATCAGTAACATATAAAGGGTATTTGAAATCATGGATACCTAATATACATGGTATACTTTGGAGAAAAATTTGTACTTAATCATAATATGTTGGTAGGAAATACAACATTCATTATTCGACCATGCAGTTGTTCTTTTCATACATCTAAACACAAAATGAAAAACCAAACCCTTTTTTAATCAACTCAATGGAGAAATATCTTCTCTGTGTTACGTAGGACCATGATTTATGTGTTTTCTCAAATGTGTGGGCCCATACATTTTTCCTTCTTTGATAACCTTCCCTGCTCACTTGGTGGAAAAAATGAACCTTGTTCCCAATACCACCATAAGGAATAAAAGAATAGTCCCCCTGAGGATTCGACCCTTTATAGGATATGATCTCTACTAAACCCATAAAAAATTATTTTTATTTCATTTTTTAGTGATGATTAGATATTAATGATTGACATCTTCAGAACACGACAAATATCTAGTTTATTGAGAGAGTGGATCCTTCCACAACACTATTTTGTGACTTCGCTTGAGAAACCTTAATAATTATAGTATTAATTAACATTATCATTGGTTTTGATGAAAATGGTATTTTTATAGCCTAAATATCTCTCAAAATTCCATTTATGATCCTCTGATATCAATGAAATCCAACACAAATCATACCCTAGGAGTACCTTATTAGTTCTGTGAACCATGATACATATTTAGACATCTAAATGTAACAAAACTAAAGGTATAATTGATAATATACACACAAAATTATTACATAATTTAATATTACCCCTCTATACTCAATTTTCAAATAATCTATTAGGGTATAGTGGCTTCATCATGGGTGTCATTTATCGATGTCTAAAAATGACCAGCTGCACCAAGGTATATTCTCAACAACATAATAACAATCTGGTAGGAAGATTTTCAAACTAGATGGAACATTAATGTGAAAAATTCCAAATAACCATTATAACCAAAATATATGTCTTTCCTTGGATCCTAGATAGCCACTAGAACCCAATATTAGGATAACACACCTAATTTTTGTGTGTTCTCATCTAACTCACTGAGGAATACAATATACTCTATGAACGGATCTAAAATATATAAATATAGTAGGGGTTTATTCATTGGATCTTAGGGAATATATACCACCCAATAATGTCACTATATTGTTGATTAATTACTCAAGAATGTAGTTACTAGAGGATTTGGAACTATCATTGTCTTATTATGACCCAAAAAATATAGTTCCCTGTATATTTTTAACATAGATATTACATAATATTAGTTTAAAATTAATTACATAATGTTATGATCCATGAGGGAACAATATATGTCTAATATAATTGTATACATGTACATGTAAGCAACTTTTTCAAAAGAAATATATGTCTTCATATACTTACTTCTTAAAAGCATGTACTCTTTATAGAAATATCATACTAAAACAATTAATAATTATATTTTTAGTTATAAATATGTGGATGTGTTATATTAGATGCTCAATATGGGTAAACAGGTGAGTAATACGTGATCACATAACCATAACATGATAATAAAGGTTTGAGACCATGTGTGTATCATTTGAGAATGAAAACGTGTATATCCCATATCATAATCTTCTGTAATGTCAAAAATAATAATAGTTGATATGAACAAAATCATAATGGAATATAAGAATATAACTCATGAGAGTATAAAATTGTAATGATAAATATATTTTTTCATACACATAATCCTATAAAATAATTCCATTAATATTCATGGACCACTTCTGAAACTATCATTGTGGATTGGGTTCAGTACAATTACATCGTAGTAGTCAAGGTTACATCATAAGACTAACAAAGTTGATAGATACCTTTAAAAAACTGTGATCACTCCCTATCCCATTTCTATTTACCTACTGATATATCTATCTTTATCCAATTAATTAGAGGGATATAAAATTTTGGACATAAATTTCATAAAATTAATCTCATAAAGATGTTTTCCACATGACTATAAAACTATATTCATATCATAACACCTAAAAAATTAATTTGTTTCATAAACATTTCATCATTGAATAACATATGGAAAATTATTATATGACCTAAAGATTTCATCATTTTATATCCCTTGATAATGGAATGTGTTTTATAAACATTTTACCAATTCATCATGGAATATCATTTGAAAAAAATGAGTTTCATAATCATATTTAAATCTCAATAATAGACCATGCATATAAATAATAAATATTTTATCATTAAAACATATCTATAGTAAATAATATGAGGCATAATAGGATGTTTATGTAGTTGTAAATTTCAATTATTTCTCACATATAATGATCCAGGAGGAAAATACTCCTGTTTAATTAAAACATCTTCTTTGAAATCTAAATATTTTTAACATATGAAAAAACTTTTATCACTAAAACTAAATTTGGAAACATATAAAGTAATATGAATATCTTTTAGTGGTAAGAGTGGTGGGAAATTATGTTTTTGTAGTATAAGTTAAAAGAAAACATTCCATTCACACTATTGTAAAAACAATCAAAAAGTACATTATTTAAAAAATGAAATAATATTCCCTTTTAAAATAAATTGTAAAAAACTAATTAATGTGTTAAAATGAATTTAAAAATTTAATATTATGATATTTAATCATCCTGGAAAACATATTTATAAATACTAGATATGGAATAATGAATTATTATTGATAGTTGAGATAAATATAGTTGGTTATCCTTAAAATAATTCATTCGGCCTCTTGTTTTGTTACTGAGAATAAATTGAATTAAAAACATATAATATCCAAATATAACCCTAGTAGAATAATATTATTGTGTTTAATGAGAGTTAAATAATTAAATTTCATCATTTATGTCATAAAATTGAATAATCCTGATAAATAATGAGAATGTAACATAAAATCCTTACCTTAGGTACAAATTACATCATACCTATTCCAACAAAACAATATAGTAAATATATATTTATTATTAATATATTAAAAAATATATTCATATATATCACATCATATTGGATATTCTTATAACATTTTATCAGCTGTTAATTCAAAATTCTTTACTTAAATCATTGTTCCATCTGATAAATACGTTGTTTTTCATGAAATTTTGGGTTATGTGGTTTTGGTCCTTGTACTTTCATCATGGTTACCTAATTTCTAAAATTATAATCATTATATTAGCTTCATACACATTCAATATATATATATATATTCATCCATAAAATTAATGTAAAGAAGTTAAAATAAACCATTCATAGAGATGGTAGGCTATATGTACGCTTGAACGCAACTATCACTATTAGATGACTTGAAGGAAATAATTGAAAATAATAAATCACCATTAAAAAATCATTATTATAGGATTTTCATCATATATATTATCATAATTCATCATTATTACCAACCATTTATACGATAAATAAAAAATGATTCACATCACCTTGTGGAGATAGTTGTCCACACATATGTATGAGCGACATTATCATTCTCTAATGGGTTGGAATGTATGAATGTAGATATGAAATAATCATCCTAGAAGAATACTAATGTCCTGAATAATATATATACATGTCAAATCCATCACCATACCGATCCTTAAATGATGGTGATGAAAAATGAATTGTACCAGTCTGTGGAGATTGTAAGTTGTATGTATGCCGAAGGGATACATTCATATCCCATTTGATGGGAAAAGGTGTCGATAATTATGGGTTCATAATAATAATTATTAGAAAATTTTATTATATTTAGGATACTAAAATTATTATTTTCTATGAAAAAAAATATTGAGATTAGGAAAAATAAGGTGTAAAAATATTGTGATATATTTATGTCATTACATATTATTTGAAATAAATTGTTTAGATATACAAATAAGTAAAATATTATGTAAAATATGTGTATACAATCAAATCTAGAACATACTATTAAATTTTATAAGATAATTTGTTCATTATTGGTCAATATAAATGACTCAATGTTTTGTAAGGAAGAGAAAGGAGGGGTATCCTTTTATAGGGGAGGGAGTGGACACATTTGGAATTTATCAAATGATTAAAATATAATAATATCATACCCTATACAAATAACTACAAATGGTAGTAAATTCAGAAATAATGTACTATATGGTTTAAATACCATAGTTTACTATTATTTTTAGAGGTTTATGATGTGTTTTAAACATTATCATTTGGTTTACCCCCTTAGATATCCTATATTATATGTAATGACAATAATGGAATTTTCACTATTAATGGGTTTTAATTTAAATTATAAGGTGCAGTTTAAATCATAAATGGACAGTGTATAACATTTTAGAACATATAATATCCACCTTTTCCCATTATAATATATTTATTATTTTTCAATAAATAAATAAATAAAATAGTATTTTCATAAAATATCATTGATTTATTTTTTAAAAATTATCATTAAATTTTAATCTAATGTCACCAAGAAACATATTTAATTAGAATATAATCATTTTACTGATAAAAATATGTTATTTTCATCTAATATCTTCATGTAACACAAAAAATCACCACAATTATATTACTTTTAATATTTTATAAATCATTTATTATTTTCATGTTAATTGATGTAATATATTGTCTACATTGCATTAGAATTTAATGTAATTATATATTTTTTAAAAATTATTAAGAATTACAATCCTGAAAATAATTTCATTATCTCCAAATTAACTAATAATATTAAATCATAGTATGATTTTTCCCTCTTAGAACACATATTATATATTTAAAACATAGAGAGTTTCATTTTTTGATTTTATTTTCATTATATATTATATAGGTCATTTTAAATGTCATGTTTATATTAAAAAGTAAAATTCCAAGAATAATTTTATAAATTTAATATTACATTCATTTAATGAAAATTTAGATAATAAATTATGGCCTTAATTTTTTTAACCAATATATATCCAATTTACCCCTTACTGTGGTGATAAATTTTACCACAATTTCTATTAATAATTCCATAAAAAGGGTCTTGTTTACCTAATTTATACCCATAGATAAAAAATATTGAATTAAATTTCAATAATTCAATCTCTATAATTTCCATAAATTTATTTTAAAATAAATATTAAAAAGATGAAAAAATTTTTTTTTTTAAAAAATACATTTGAAAGCATAAAATTGGATTTATTCATATATAATCCTTAGAAAAAACATGATGTGAAGGTTAAAACATATTACTGAATATATAATATATGAATATAATTAAAATCATTAAAATATTGATTAATTTAATTTGTTTAGATAAAAACATGTTGCATTCATAAATACTGTTTTCTTGAAAAACCTCTCCATTATTTTAAATTTTTTTATAATTGTTTTTTATTAAATCATATCCTATGAATTCATTTTATAAATATTTAAGACATTCAATATTTAAATATTTTTTACATATACATACATTACCATCAAATGGATATATGATCAGAATCTCATTAAATTATTATATTTTAATTGATTATTGTTGTTTGATTAAACTCAATGTTGTGTATATCAAAAGCTATAAGAAAAACATTATTTGAAGAGAAAAATATTTTAAAGAAATGTTGTGTTCATTTCTATTACCATTAAAATTATTTTATCAATCATAATTACATTAACCTAGTAATAAAAATATATATATCTTTGTATCAATACATCTTGATTTTATCATATGGCTTCATTATATTTCTAATTCCTCCAATGAACATTAACTATGTGACTAGTCTAGTTTCAAAAAACATTATCTCTATGGCATAAGATTAGTATTAGTTGTTCTTAATATTATTGATCTTATTCCAATGGTATTATCTCTATGATCAATACATATGAAGGATATAGTATTTACATCCTCTAGAGGGATAAATAGAACACCTCGTGAACTTTAGAGAGGTTTAGTGGATGCACTATGTGAGAAGATAAATCCCTTTTCGATCATGAATGTTATAGGGGAAAATATACCTAGTTCTATGATTTTCGTACTTTTTAAATATCATAACCTTATTCCCTATAAAAATCATAAAAAAAACCCAAGTTATATTTCAATATTTCACCAACGAGTGTCTGCATAATTTTTCTACTAACACAGATAATTATTGATGTTCTGCATATTATGTCAAAAATTCTGATTTATATCCATATATAACTCAACCCTTAATTTATTTATCTCTCTAATATCTTCCAAACATGTTTATGTTTTATCCTTCATCTCATACAGGGATTCATAAAGATCATTCTAAATGATTGACTGAAATCTATAGGTGTAATGAAACTCGACTAGAGGGTGGTGATGATCCCAGACACCAACAAAACCCATATAACAATGTTTCCATGTATCCTCCTTGGTTTGAATGGTTCTATTAATATAACCACTCTAATGAGGATGATAAATAATACTAAAACTAAACTTGGAATCCAGATATAGCTGAAAAAATCACTTGAATGTTAAGGTGAACCACATATTCCCAATAAGATATAATAGAATATGGTAAATCGGGCCACCTTAGAACATCCTTAATATATATTCTGGTAATTAGAACAAGGTATATCTATTCTATAATTCCACGACCCATCCCTTGAGGCTCATTTCAAGACTACCCCATGCAAAATTTCTATAGGCCTGGGGTTGGCGACTAACACCGGAATGGCGTATCCCTAAAATGGGGAGGAATTTCCCTTTAACCATTAATAAAACACAGTCTAATAACACAACAAGATGCAATCACAAATTAAATATGCAATAGTAAACGTGTGTACAGAATGTGATGGGGCTGGAATAAAAGTCCAACTGAAAAAGATACAAATACAACTGAAACCAAAGAACAACAATGGAGATCATCCTCTAAGGATCCCACGTAATGGGTAGGTACTGCTCGTCTCCACATCTCTCTACATCAGCATTTCACCTCTGCATATAGCCTGGTCCTAGATCATATAGTCTTAGCCAAGATACTCATCGTCTGCACAAGGCACAATAAGGTACGGGTGAAGCCTTTTCAAGGGTGAGTATAACAATACCCAATAGGGATCCCAAGCCCCCTGAAGTTCTCTCTAAATTCCACAATGGAAACCCACAATGCTTGATCTCAACTAAAAAGCACAAAGAAAAATAATCAGCTCAAACTAAGTATAAAATAAATACAAGAGTAGAGTTGCTTAGTCGTAAATCTAGATTATTTTATTTTGACAAGGGTTCCATTGTTGATCCTAATAGGATTGCTTTGTGTTGTTTCACAGAGGATCGTTAGGTGTCGATCCACACAGGATTGCTATGTGTTGATCCACACAAGATCACTAGGTTCCAATCCACAGATAATTGCTAGGTTCTGATCGTCACATGATCTCTAGGATCTGATCCACAGAGGATCGCTTGGTGCGGATCCCCATAAGATCTCTATATACTAATCAACATAGGATCTCTATTCATTCTTCACGTCACATCTACCCACTGGAAACACGTACATTGTACGCTTGATTCTGGGGGGATCCAATCCTATACCCATTTGGTTTACATCAACCAACATAATGTCCTATGAAGAATTAACTCATTGATCCGTATTTTCATACGCATTCCAATGCAATACACAATGCATCAATCAGAAAATCTGTCTAAGAGTTATATGCATTTTTGGGCAGATGGACCCGTTGGATTCAGGTACAATCAAACCCATCCATACTCCCATATTCTCCAAAACTCAGGTGGAGTATTTCAAAAGGAAATTCACATCCCAATGATTCCAATTCCCTAGATGGCTCTTCAAACCGGCGTATGGTTTGTAGGATATGTCCTATTAAGCGTATCTCCACAGAAGAGGGTCCGAGTCTGTTATGACCTATTCGAACTGACACGACCCGCCCATTATATGCCAAAAAAACCCGTTCAGATCTCCCCGACTCATTTTGGGTCTGACACAAGTCTAAACCGGTCATACCTGAACTGGCTAGGTTGCGGCAGGGTCAGCCTGCTGGGTAGCAGACTGGCCCAGAACAAACTGGTAGGTCTAGCCCTCAGCAGGCTCAGCCCACTGGGCAGTGGATCGGCCTGGCATGCTAGATGGGCATGACCCGTGTGAGGGGTCACGTGACCCCTCCTTCCCAAATGGCTCAAATATCCATTCAGATCTTTAACCAGAGGAACCACATGGCGGCACCTTGCTACCTTCAAGACCTGTGGGGAGCGAGTCCATCTACATCGCAGATTTGAAGATGCAGCCTCCAACTATGGAGTGCGAAGACAAGACACCCTTATGCCATATCTAACAACCGACATCCAGCCGCACCATCGGTCTACCACATAATTGAGAAGTGTCACCTACTTCCCCGGATGGCGTGAACCGACGAACTCCTTCGCCTACAGGTGTTAAATGTTAATGTCGCAATGTTGGTATCACACTAGTGGTCTTCTGCGAGCCACTAAGTGAGGTATGGTGGTTTAGTTCCTCTTTTGAATGTTCTTATGGGCCTCTCAGGATGCTGTCATTATTGTGTGCCACCCGGTTTCAATGTTCTATCATGTTTAGATATTTTTCCATGAACAAAAAAATGAAAAATCAAGGGGTGGATTGTCCAAGATTTGTCTTATTTCCCAGCTCCCTCTGTGTTAGAATTATAACGAGTGGTTAATAAAAAATTCATTAAACAGATAAATTTAATCCAATTCATAACATTCTCCATTAATCATTATTTTCAAGAATGAGGTAAATAATTATTTCACATGAATTTAATAACCAAACCCCTACCTCAAGATTCATTGGGTGATGATGCGGTTGTGGTCGGATAAGCATCCTCGTTAGATTAAGTCACCAGAATTCATAAATCCCGGATCATTGTTAACCAAGCCTCCAACCTCTGTCAGTGGTAGATGTCGTGGAACATCACTAGAGGTTAATCACAGCCGAGTCAAAAACTCCTACCCAAGCCTCAATTAAACATAGGGGGAAAGTAGGTTAATGAAATGAGAGATTTATGTGGGTAATTAATGACTTAATGTCTAAACATCTCAACGGTGCAATTATAAACTGATGAATCAATCCATTAAATGGCATGAGAACCCTATGGTCCCACCAACGTAGCTCAACCGTCAACAGGAAAATAAAATGACAATATTGGTGTTATTTTATTATTTTCTTTATGACTCGCAAAAACACTATTTTCCATGCAAATTACGGTGGTCGAAGTTAGGACACTTTTAAGAGAATACCTGCGATGCAGATTCAATGCTTCCATCAGATTTTCAATCCATAAACTAGTTCAAAGTATAGAAAATTCCACTCATGCGTTTATTGAACATATCTTAAAATAATATAAAAATTCTGTTCCAGACACACTGGGAGTCAGAATCTAGCACTATCAATTTTTTCAAACTCATATTTATCACAAACAAATTTAAAAAAATAATATCGAATTTTTGGGACATTAAATTCTTCCCACTTTAGGGATTTTCCCCCAAAATATATTAGAAAACTAGGGAATAAACTGGGGGTATTGAGCACACATTTGAGCCTCCCACTCCCCTAATCTCTCCTAGAGATTCCTATTCTACCAACGAACTAGAATCAGAGAAATCAAACTCCCATGAAGGTCCTGCTACCTTCGATCTCCTATCTCCACTGGGAACATCGCAAATGTATCCCCATCATCGATGTACAGCTCTACCCAGTCGATAACGTGTGATGGATCATGCATGTACCTCCTCAGCTGCGACACGTAGAATACATTATGCACCCGATTCATCTGTTGGTGAAGAGCTAGACGGTATTCCACCTCACCTACTCTGTTGATTATCTTGAAGGGTTCAATAAACCATGCAGGTAGCATGCCACCCTATCCAATCCTCCATAATCCTCATCGGGGTGAGACCCATAGGAATACAAGGTCTCCCCCCTCCAAATCTAAGATTCTATGTCTTCTGTTGGTATAATACTTATGCTGGCTCTGTACAGTCTTCATATACTCCTAGATGATCTGCACCTTCTATGTAGTTTCATGTACCAACTCTGGAACCATAAGTGCCTACTCCCCAAGGTCTGTCCTGCATGGTAGTTATCTCCATGGTCGACACTATATGGCCTCAAATGGAGCCATGCCGATGGTGGAGTGATAACTATTGTTGTATGTGAACTACACTAGTGGATGGTGGTCTTCCCAACTAAATCCAAAATCAAAGACACTAGCCTAATGCAAGCCCTCGAGTGTTTGAATGGTCCACTCTGTGAGAATATATGTTTAAGTATGGATGTTGGTGCTCAAGAATAACTGATTATTTAATTCCTCTTGAAATCCCTTCCACAAGAAGGATGTAAAATGATCGTCGTGATCTGAGACGATCGTCGATGGCACACCGTGGATGCGTACAATCTTCTGTAGGTACAGTCATCCAAATATCTCTACTGATCCTTGCTCTAAGATGGGTAGTAAGTGGTCCGACATGGTGAGTCAATCAGCGATCACCCAGATAGAATCATGCCCCATTGACTTACTTGGTAATCCTATCACGATGTCCATTGATATACCATCCAACTTCAACTTCGGTCCTCAAGGGGATTGGCTAAGCCTGCTCATACCTGATTCTCATCCTCCACTTGCTGAAAAGTTTGGCATCATGATATGATCTATTCCACTATTTTATTCATCCATAGACACCATTACTAATGCGGGAGGTCCTTTTACATCTTCGCCACTCCAAGAGGTACCACTAAAGGGGATGTATGGAACTCCCATAAACACCTCCTCCTCTAGTGCCACTGGTACCATAGTGCATCAACTAAAGAAGATGATGTGCTCCCTACCTTCATAAAATATTTCAGTAGCATGGGCTGAGGATATCTGAGCACGTTGGGCCTCTTAGTCAATGTCCCCAAGTTGAGACTCCCGAAAATGGTGGAGGAGTGGCTAAGTAACTATTATAGATTGGAGGTAATAAATCAAATAATTATGCATAATGGATATCTCCATCATGCCTTACATATTTGTCACCTTACTCAGAAACTGTAGATCAGACCTCATACTGAATTCATCTTCTACTATGTTTCCCTTCCTAAGAGTTTAGACTATCTCAATGTCATAATCCTGGAGGAACACCAGCCATCATAATTTTCTCTCGTTCAGGTCCATCTATGAGAAGATATAACTGACACTCTTGTGGTCATAGTAAATAGTAAATCGTTTACACATCAAGTAGTGTCGCCACAACATTAGAACAAAGACCATTGTGGTTAACTCTAGGTCATGGGTAGCATAGTTCTCCTCATTTTTTCCAACATTCATGAGCTACTGGTTATCACCAATTTTTCCAACATTAAAAAAAACCTTGTCTAGTCATTGATGCGTTGTAGTAGACTACAAACCCAGTGCCCTATTTTGTTAGCCTCTAGATGGGGGTACTCGTAAGCCTCTGCCTTAGCTCCTAAAACTCTACTGGAATCTCTCCATCCACACAAAGGGATGTCCCTTATTTTTCAAAGATGAAAATAGTGTCACAACTATGGAAAATTCAGGTACGAATCTCTAGTAGTACACATCCAATCCAAGGAAACATTGCAACTCGGTCACAGTCATGGGTGGCTCCTAAGAAACCACTACCTCTATCATCATTAGATCCACTGCAACTATAGCCTTTGAGAAAATGTGTCGAAGAAAGTGGACTTCTGGTATCCAAAATTGGCACTACGAGAGCTTTCCATAATGTGGGTTCTCTCAGAGTGTATTCATAACTGGATATAGGTGTGTGGTGTGCTCCTCCTGTAATGTCAAGAATATCAAGATTTCATCAATGAATACCACCACAAAGAGATCTAGGAAAGGATGGAATGTCCTGTTCATGAGCCCCATGAACACTGCCAGAGCGTTTTCCTCGCCGAAGGGCATCACAAATAACGTTTAATGTCCATTCAGACATCTGAAGGAAATCTTCAGTAAATACTCATCATGTATCTTGAGCTAGTGAATGCCTGAGTTGTGGTCTATCATTGATAACCATCAATCTCCCGTTAGAAAGTATAAGAGATAATCAATCATTGGGACTGGATACTTGTTCTTCATGGTCACCTAGTTAAGGAATTGATGATCCACAAAAATCCCCAGACTCCCATCTACCTTCTTTGTGAAGAAATTGGGGATTCCCATGGAGAAATATTGGGCCTTACGATCCCCTTCCCCTTAATGTCCTCCTACTATACCTATAACTCACAATGATCTATAGGATCCATCCGATATGGTATTGTATATATTGGTATTGTCTCGTGGTACATGCCGATGTAGAAGTCAACCATTCCGCGAGGAGGGAGTCCCAAAATATCATTAGGAACGACATATCCATACTGGTCCACCATAGTAGGATAACTCAGACTCCTCCTGGCAACTGCTCTGAGGGTAAGGCTATCCAAATGATGAGTGATCCGTTGTATGCTCCTCTGAGCAAGTCCCTCCTATGCTTCAAAGTTACCCATCTCATCGTTAAAGGAATACCTGGTCCCACATGTAACATCCCAGGTAAACTAAAACATGAAATTTTAAATATTTATTAAATTTTTTGAAATAAATATTAATTTAACTTTAAAGGTGATTCTATTATTCAATGGAATACCTGATACAAAACAATGGGTTTCATCGAAATCATACGTTGCACAAAATGAAGAGTCATACTGAAAAATAAAAATATAATAATATTATTTTAAATAGTAGTTATAGCCTAGACATTGTAATAGCAGGAATGAATACAACTAAATATAAGTTGATTATAAATGTTTGTTAAATGTTTTTTCATTTATCTAATAAATTATAGATCCTTAAAATAAGATAGAATCTAATTTTTAATATAAATACTCTTATAATTTTAAAATGGTCAATTTACTGCCTTTTATTGATGAACACTCATTAAACCTTGTTTTGGCCACTTTTATATGTTCCATTTGACAAAATTAAATTCTTCTTTAGGATTGGGACATCAAAATTTACATCGGGTAAAATTTTTGTATTTTTCTATTTAAAATTAATTTTTTGATGAATAGTGATAAATAATGTATTTAAATTCCAAACTACCTTTTAATTTAATTTATTTATATGGTTAGGTTAGCTTTTTAATTCGTTTTTTATTTTAAATAGATTATATTTTTACTATTTAATCAAATGGTGGTAATTTTAATTAATTTCACTTTGAAATTGGACATAAAAAAGTGTCAATATTTTGATAGATATTATTTCTTAAAAACATGCTATTTGATTTGACAATGACAATTAATATTAAATTAATTAATGAAACTTCTAGGATTTGAATTTTTTAAAATAGAAATCATTTTTGAATCATAATATCAAATATGTCATAGGCTGATTTTTTTTTGTATTTTTCGGAAAAACATCAACTTTTGATGAATTGTGAAACCACTGTGAAGTAGTTAAAAAACTGAATGTTTCATTTAAATATAATTTCACCACTTCTGTGAATTGAATTTTCAAAATCTGACATACATTCATTTATTAGTATGTTAAATTCATCTCAATAAGATGGAAATTATTTTTTTCGGTAAATAGTACCTTTTGACATTTATTCACCACGGTTAAAGGTGTACAAGGTAATTCAAGGTAAAATGAATATTATAATACTACAAAATTACCTTATAACATGTTCTATCCTTATTTTATGAGTCATGACCGACCATGGGCATACTTGGGTCAATTTTGGGACCCCATGGAGCCACATGTGAGTGATAATTCCACTTTAGATTAATAATTTAATGTAAAGACAAAAATGACACAAACTAATATCTTTTAGTAAAATAATTATTACAAGGGGTTATATAAGTTATCATTTGGAAACTAAATATTCATTGGATATATAAAATGATTTTCTACATCATGGAATTTTATTATAATTATTTGACATCGAATAAATAATATTATTTATGAAACAAAAATGATGCAGTATTTACCTCATTAATAAATGAATTAAATAAATAAGATTATAAATTTTAAAATAACATCCAAAAAATATTTAATTAGTATTGGATGAATTTATCTATCCCATGAGTCAACTTATAATTGACTGAAATGTGTTTTGTAATTTTAGAAATCGAATATCATTATATAATAAAATAACATTTTCAAGCTTTCCAAAAGAGCGGCTTCACTCCCTTATAAAAGGACACCACTTCAAACCCATTACTCACACCTCATAAGCCCCTTGTCTAGTCCAAACCCTGACCAAATATTCTCTCAAGATCCCTCTCTTCCTCCTAGAATCCTTAACTTAGGGAGATTCACTTCAAAAAGCCATTTTGGTTCAATCCAAAGGGAGTTACTCGAATTAAAATTATCAGTTTCTCTAAATTTGTTTTCTTTATTTTACATCTCCAACCCCTAAACTATTTTTATTCGTTTCATTTATAAAAAAACCGGAACCCTCAATTTTGTAGTATGTTGTTATGTGATGTATTCAAAGTACATTTACACAAACCTCCATCTAATGGGTAAGGAAAATACTGTTTCTATGGATGGAAAACTAATGCCCTAGTAAACGATGATTGTTCAATTATCTATTACCGCCTTTCATGGATGCAATTAAGATAGAACATTATTTATATATGATATATATTATGTTTATGTTTTCCTTATGCTTCTGTATTTTTCATTTGTTGTATTCTTTTATGGTTCCCATTATGGGTAAACCTGATAATTTCATTTTAGGAAGTGCGGACTACCACCCCCTCAAAGTGATATAACTCGTTCATGGAATCAATGGGATGTATAAAAGATTTATTTAATAAAATTATATATGATAATATACTGGAATTATAATATAATTAGGTGTAATTACATTTTCATTGCATTAAAATATGAAATAGAAATTGAAGTAGCGTTCATGCGTACGTACAACTTACAGTCTCCATGAATGGTGCATTTCATTTATTATCTCCAAATGTTATGTAATATTATAAATAAATATATATAATGGATATATATGATATATAAATAATGATTATCATTCCAGATATAATTTACTTTTTTAGCACATGGAAGAATTTTAATAATAATAGGTTCATTTTTTAATAAAGTTCATAACATCGAAAAAATGTCCAATACAAACTCAAATAATTATCTAATTTTTATTTCAAGGTAATAAGTGATATAAAAGGAATAATAAAAATGTAAATGGTTCTTAATAAATTTGAAATTTAATTATTTTTATTATTCAGGATGAACAAGGAACAAACAAGTCTAGTTGGATACGAGTTAAGGGGTTTCTTATCTCACTTTTAATTCCGTGAAATTTCCATTATTCGCCACCAATTTATTTCAAGTGGTGTATTTTGTACTTCCATTTGATATGTATTATCGTGATCCTCTTTATATTCATTTAATTATGTGAATAATTTGGTGGTTATTAACTTTTTCTCATATGACTCAATTGATTACAATGTGGTAGAGAATTTTCATCTCACTTTTTATTCCAGTGAGATTCATGCTATAATTGACAATATTTCCTTATGTGTGGTGTATGTACTGCCCATGAATTTATTCATTGTGTAATATAATTCAATTTATGGGTATTTACATCTTCATTTTATGATCATTATTTCATGGGTTGTATGTTTCATAAGTTATCAAATTTGTAAGAGAACCTTTTAACCTAATTTCTATTCCTTATGTTAATCTTATAATTCTTAATTATTTCCTGATATGATTATGTGTGGAATAAATAAATATTTTTTTTTATTTTCACTTCCCTTTGTGTGGATATACTTTTGATACAGATAATAACCCCATTGATAAATTCTCAAGTCATCTATATGAATGTGATAAGAGTAATTTTAACTCAATTTCCATTCATTGAGCTAAACCTCCATGTCATTGGATTTGTCTTAAAAAGAATGTGTTTTAATGTTCTTTGATTGACTTACACTTAATATCAAATGATATTGAGTTTATTTATATTTGTCACACATTATTATGTAACTAATTTATCCTTAATCTAAGGATACCGTTTATATAAGGTATTTCGTATCAATTTATATTCCATTGAGACTTCATTGTTGTTATGCTCCAATTCACTTTTATATGTTGTATATACTATCATTTGGAATATAATATCATGAATACCATTATTATACTAATATTATAATTTTTTTATAAATGTTATTCCTAAAGTATTTCTATTCAAGAAACTCTCATTTGGTTAAGAAAGCCTTAACTAAAATATTGTTTTAAGTATTTATTCTTCTAAATCATTCTCATTCATGTCCATGTTTTCAAAATGGTTTATGGATTTCCCTATATGGACATTAATTTTTTAAAATGTTAATTCTATTAAAATCATCAAAGTGGTATGGGACACATTGATTCAAAAATATCTTTTTTAAATGTTTAAATGGTTTTGAAAATGGTTTGATAAAGCATTGATTGTGTAAATATCTTGAAATGATATGTTGTGAATGCAATTTGGAAATGTTATATTTCCTTTATTCTTGATTTATGTGTTTTGAATATGTTATGATTATTGGGAATTGTTTATGTATACCGGTGGTTCTGTGATAATCCTCGGGCGGGGAGCCCGAGATAGCTCTCAAATGCATTGGGTAACGAGACGGACGTAAATGTTAATGTTTCTCTAATAAGATTTTGAGAATATACTGTGTTGGGGATTCCAAATGTGACTCCTTATTTAGATATGATAGCTAAAATGTAACTATGTTATGAACTCCATATTTCACATTTATGATTTATGATTTGTGTGTGTTATTCATAAATCATATGATTTTTTAGGGTATGTTATGAATGAAAAGTATAGATTCATATATATGAATTCAATTATGTGCTAATGTTTTCCTTCCTTATTTTATAAACCTTACTAATCTTGTTATTCACATCCCATGAATTCGAAATGAATTCAATAGGACTTAAATATTAATAGGGTCAAGGATGGGATCAATGAAATGTCATGTTGCCTAAAACATGGAACTAGACATAATTTTTTTAAGAGTGTTTATTTTATGAAAAAAATTGATAATGAGCAGTAGGGTCTACATGTAATTTTCAAGACGATATGTAATAGTTGTGGCCCAATTCCCTAAAACTAAAAACCATAAAATATCCCCAATGTGAATTTTTCATTTAATTCTGGATTATGTAATATTTAATGTTGGGTCCTTATACCATCCATGCCGACACGCCACACTTTGCACCTAAAACAGTCAATCTGAGCATGGATGGTGGATAGCCGGTCGGTACCCAAGACGATGTTATAAGGACTCAAGGCTTCTACAAGGATATCCTAGTCAATGATCTTGCATCCTAGAGTGAGCTCATGATATCTGCACTAGTACATAATCAATGAATCTTCTCCTGTAGGAGACTCTAATTGTATGGATCGATCCAAAAGCTCTGTCAGAATCTCTGAATTCTTAACTAGTGCCTTTGATGTAAAAGAGTGAACAAACCTTTTGTCTATAAGAACTGAAACTAGGTTGGAATAGACACATACTGTGCCTCTAATCATATCTGGATCATTGTGGTCATAGGCCTCTGCTAACTGAAGCTCAGCTCCCCTAGGTCCACCTGCTCCCTTTAGCCAGGGTGCGCCACATAGGGGTGGTTGTGGTAGAACCTCAATCCGTTGTCCACAACCTACTACAAGACATGCTCTTCTGCCACGCCAGTCTCCCTATGGAACCCCTTACCCAATCCTCGACCGCAGGCTCGTCGGTCCGTCGATCATCTGTTGATCATCAAGGCATGGAGTCAGACAGTTGCGAGCCATGTGTTCATATTCGCCACAAAGAGTAACATGCATTACTACTCATAAGACCTCTTACGCCTCGCAAGCTCCGCACCTAGACCTGGCATCCAGGGGTCATCCACTAGAAGGAATGGACTACCTGGACCACTACGTTATCTTTCTAATGCCTTCTGTAGATGACTTGGATACCTCTCGTCCGGTGGTGGCTCTAACCATTGGTGCCTTCTCACCTAAGAATCTATCCACCAATAATGATCGCTCAAGCACTCCATCATATGTTGGAATATTGAGTGATATCATTGATTCTATAATCTCTAGAAAGAGACCCTGATCCAAGGTCTGGGACCTAATGAAATGGTCTCGTACCATGTTAGTGGAGTAACATGAGAGGTTATTGAATCTTTCTGAGAACTGGGACATAAAAAGGATACCCTATTGTAAGTGCAACAGCTCCTGGATATGCACTGAGCATAAAGGAACTAGTACGAACTCCTTCATGAAGAGGGTCTCGAATTCCTACTAGGAGAGTGTCACCAACTCATGCATCTAGAGAATTAGACTCCACCATATTAATATTGTGTGGTAGAAAAGGATAGCATCTAGGATAACCATCTGATCTTCTTGTGTCTCAACTAAACAAAAATCATGTGCCACAACATCCAACTAGTCTTCAGCTGCATGGGGATCTATCTCACCTCCAAACCTCAGAGGCCTATATCTCTAGAACTCGTTAAACATGCTCAGTCAGAAATCATGGTCTGCTAGTGGAGCTAGTGCCAACTACTGCCCTCAGATTAGTGGTGTAGCTGTTAATCCACCCGAATGTGCCAACATATTAAGAGTGCCCAGCACTAAATCCTTGTTTCATGGTGGGTCATCATCGTGTACTCTCTCAGGAATATTCGATTACTATCTACATGGTGGCATACTGAAATGAAATAGGTTTTCCATTTTTAATATGTCATACCTGGTGAGATGACTCTAAGAGATTAAAAGTAAAACATTTACAAAACACACATAATAAGTGTTTTCATGCATCTAGCTGGAAATCAGAAATCAGGGACTTGTTCTATAGATATGTCTATTGCTGCACCAACACTGGACTCCCCAAACTAAAATCCGCACTGAAAACACATTACACTATTTCACCATTGGATGGATCAATTTCCTATTTCTTTGTTATTACAGACTCCTCTAATACCACTTTTTCAAGACCCATCCCTCAGGGCCTGTTTCATGACTACACAAAACATTTCATTCATAGGAAAGGGGTTGGTAACTATCACTGGAAAGATGTATCCCTAAAACGGGAAGGCATTACCTTTAATCCTATACAAAAAAAAGTCTAAGAAGACAACAAGATGCCACCATGAAGAAAATATTCATTAGTAAATGCGTGTACTAAATGTAAATGGGTCGAGATACAAGCACAAGTAAAAAGATAAAACAAAAACAGAAAATATAAAAACATCTATTGAGATTTTCCATCAATGATACCACCTGATGGGTAGGTATGACTTGCCTCCAAAGCTCACCACATCAGCTAGTAATTTATTTGTACCTCCTAGTCCTCACTTCTATAGTCTCAGCTGAGCTGCTCGTCATCTGCACAAGACACAACACGGTGCAGGAGAAGCCCAGGTAGGGGTGAGTATAACAATACCATGTAGGGAGCCCGAGACCTCAAAATCTCTCTCATAATTACACAATGAAAAAACACATATCATGATCTCAATCTAAAAGTACAAAGAAAAATAATCTCTTCAAACGAGGTATAACTTAAGTAAAGATGTATAGATGATTATTCGAAAATCCAGATGATCTTATTCGGTCAAGGGTTCTGCTACAGATCCACACAAGGTCTCTCAGTGATGATCTACAGAGGATTTCTAGGTGCTGATCCACAAAAGATCTCTCGGTGATAATCCAGACAGGATCATTATTCATTCTTCATGTCTCAGCGTGCCACTGGATTCTCGTACATAATATGCTTTATTTTTGGAGGATCCTCTCCTTAAGACATCATTATTACATAAACTTGCACAGTGTCCCATCAAAAGATAACCCAATGATATGTCATGTCATAGTGATTCTAATGCAATAGATAGCACGTCAATCAGATGCCTGCTCTGAGAGTTTTAGGAATCTCAGTGTCGAGGGACCGGTTGGATTCGTGTACAATCCAACTAAGTCATTCCACAATTTTCTCGAAAACTTGGGTGTTGTATCTCAAAAGGAATATATCATCCAAATGATTCTAATGGTGTATATAGCTCATCAAATAAATGTATGGTTTGTAAGATACGATATTTTCTGTGTATCTGGGCATATGAGGGTCTGGGTCTAGTGTGGACAAGTCAAACCAAACTGACCCTGTTTGGGTCTGACATAGGTCTGAACTATTCTGGCATGAACTGGATGGGTCGCGGCATGCTCATCCCGCTAGGCCGCATACCGGGCGGACTTGAACCAACTTGGATGGGTGGCGGCGGTCTCCGCTCTCTGGGAATCTGACCGGCCTGGCCCACTGGCATGGGGAAACCCGTGCAAGGGGGCGTGCAACCCCTCTTCCCCAAATATCCCAAAGAGTGGTTTGGCTCTTTTACTAGTGGTGTCATATGGTGCCTCATTTCTATCGTCCAGACCCGTAGGGAGCGGGTCCCCATCCATCATGGATTCGAAGTCACGGCCTCCACCAGTGGCACATGGTTATGTGCTGCCCTTTCGCCAACGTGGATGGCAGAGAGTTGGCCTCCCATTCAGTTTACCATGGCACTGAGTAGCGCAGCCTCCTTCGGTGGCCAATATGCATATATGGGTCTTCCCTGGGCCACGAGGTATTCTCGAGTGGTCCATTTTTCCTTTATAAAGTGCCTACGGTCCTCCTAGGATTCTAACTTCCTTGAGTGCCTCCAGAATTCAATGTTATGTCAAGATGAGATATCCACCATCAAAGAACGCAATGAAAAATCATGTGGTGGAGGGTCTGGGACCGGTTCATTTGTTCCTATCTTTCCACATTAGCATTATAAAAAAAATTTAATAAACAATTCATCAAAAATATAAATTTAATATGTTTCATAACATCTATGATTCATCATTATTTTTAAGAACGAGGGAATAAAACCATGCATTGAAATTTAATAACAAAACCCCAACCTCGGCATCTGTTGGGTGATGTTGTAGTTGAGGCCATAGAAGAGTACTCATTGGATTGAGTTGCCGGAATTTGTCGATCCCAGTTCATTTCTGCCCATGCTTCTGTCCTTAATCGGCAGAAGATGTCACGGTACATCGCCAGAGGTACCTCACCTCTGTTTCAAAAACCCCAAGCCAATCCTCAATTAAATAGATAGAGAAATGAATATAATGCATTGATAGATTAATGATGTTCATTAAATAATGAACCTCTTAATATCTCAACTATGTGGTTACAAATAGAAGAGTCAATCCATTAAATGTCTTGACAACCCATTGTCCCCACCACCACCACTCAACATGAGGTAGGAAAATAAAATAACAATTTTGGTTTTATTTTGTTATTTCTTTATAAGTCTCAAAAACTAAAATTTTTACCCGACCTATTGCAGATGAATTTAAACATACCAAAATAAAATCTATGTGGTGCTGATTCAATGGTGCCCTTGGATTATTAATTTGAACACTAATTCAAAATATAGAAAATTCATCCAGAATTTTTTTTAACGTACCTTAAAAAAAATTCACAATTCTGTTTGTGGAACAACGGGCCTCAGAATGAAGCACCATAAAATTTTCCTGATTCCTAATAATCCCAAATAATTTTAAAAATTAATATTTAATTTCTGGTTCTTTACATATAATATCGATGAATTTTGATTACTTTGTAAGGAGATCTACATCAACCCAAATACCATTATAGCCAGTAGACCTATTGGTGAGTTCAATGAAAATAATACAAGGTGGTGTTTTATAAATTCCATTGTTGTATTTGTAGTGGTTGTAACTTCCCCATATATTTTTTTCTTTTATACATGACTTTATGACTTACCATTCTTCTAGATACATGCTCCACAATATCCCACTTTATATTTTGCAACAAGAATTATTCATTCTTATATTTAAACATCATCAAACATCATGTATGAATAATGAATGATTAACTACAATATTCCCCCAACAACATCTTCTTTATGATCGATATTGATGGGATGCATACATAGTTGATGAAAATTATCATTCTCCCACAATCAAGGATGAACATAGGAAAATTTATTGCATTATTTTATATCCCAAAATATTCAATAAATGCATCTTTAATATTCACATAGATAGATTTTTGAACACACAATTTAGTACAATATTATTTCTCCCATTTCATCAATATTATGAGAAACATCCTTTTCAAATATAGAAATTTTGGATCTTTTATGATACTTATCAGATGTAAGATTACGTGATTTTTTTAGAATCATTACATCCCACACCTTGTCCTCTTTCACATGGCATATTTTTTCAGGCAGTCATTATCCTAGATCATCCCCTCCTATATTCTCTGTTTTATATTTATCTCTTCTTTATTGAATATACACTTTATATTTTTATTATTTATATATATATCACTTCATTATCCATGTAGATAATTCTTTCAAATCGCTAATGAAAACATTGCTGCATCTAACTAAAAATATTTAGTTGGGTAATTTTTCTCATGAACCTTCAATTTCCACGAGGTATTTCACACAACAATATAATTATACCTGGGAAACCCTCATATCACCTTATTTGAATCAAAACTATATATTATGAACCCTAATCCACTATTAGGTAATGCATGGAAAGGTGATTTGATAGGCCTTATCATCATTTCCTCTAAATTTTCCTCACATTCTACTGCCAAATATAATTTCGATACGTTACAAGTTATAACAGTGAAAATATTAGATAGTAATGACAATTATTCACAAATTTTAGATAATATATATCCAAACTATGAAAATAATGTATTTTAGTCACAATGGTTTCTCTTGGACAAATGTTGAATAACATCATGCATTGATGGATGTACTTATAGATCCTCATTCTATATTATATGACCATGAAATAGAGCATTTTATAAATAAAATTCAATTCTTGTAAATTTTTTAAAAAATGTATCCTACTTTTTGGCCTCAAGTACAATTCTGATGTTGTCTTTATTATCTCCCTTTATTATTGAATATATGGTATTATAATCTATTATTAATATCAATAACTGACAAATGTAATCCCTAAATTCAATCTCCATTATATCCATTATGATATTTGGGTAATTGTTTGGAATAAATGGAGGGATTATATATTCATAGTTTATACACAATATAAGAAATGTTTTATGGGTTATATTATTCCTCTTGAACCTTAATAGATGATACCTATAATGATGATCAATCATGGAAAGGTACAGATCTCCATGCAGTTGATTAAGAAAGATACCAATACAATGAATATGATATATATTATTGAATTTTATCATATTATGTTCATAATAATAAAGGAAAAGTCTCATATATCTATATTAATTCTTAAAAAAAGAATATATACACCCCAATGGGACATATTTTTTCAAAATAAACCCTTATTATGATTCAACTGAAGTTACTTTTTTAGTTCCTTAATCTCAATTGGGTACATTCTATTTGGAGTCATTTAAATAGGTGTAGCACCAGGTGTGAGTTTTGTTGATAACACAATATCTTAATTTTATTGAAAAAAAAGGTTTAATTTGAAAAGGGTTTAACAACATATGGATGAAATATAATAAAATACTTTTGAGTGGATTTGAGAGATTACAGATGCAAATCCACAGAGACTGATGATGTATTATTTGAATTACGAACTACAGTGTTTTCTCAATGCCTATATTATGCTTGAAAATGAAACCAAGGAGAAATAGGGGATCCCCACATGGATGCAGGAATGAAAAAATGAAATAAAATAAAAAAATAAACCTTATTAATTTTATTCTAGAAATGTCACCCCTGCACTAGGGCGTAAAATTTGGCCGCATGGTTTGTCCAAACCATGCTCCAACCTAACAGAACCCTTTGCTTAAGAAACCACCTCTCATAGTTTGACCCACTCGGTTATCCTGACCATGATCCAACCATATGATGTATAGTGAGAGGGTACTTCTTATGTGGAACTAAATATTAGAAAAGTTCACACACTATTAGTAAACAATCCATTTCCCTTGGTGTGCACATATTCTCATCAAACATGTGCCTCACAGTTTTCTATTGACAAACTCTCAGATTAAGACAATCTATGTGCCATGATAAAAGCACCCCATCCTAACGGTATGGGCCTTGGCACACCCAATTATCCTAGAAACACCAAAAAACATCTTGGGTCATTACCCAAGAACAAACAACATTATCAAGTGTTCTGACACTCACAATTATGTTCTGAAGCATGCTTTATTAAAATGGAATGTCCAATAAAATAAAATATTCATATTTGACTGTAATATTACCTTGGATAATATAATAGATCATTAAAACCTCCCTATATTATAATTTTTCATCCCCTACAATCCTTTGATAACAATAAAAACATCTTCTCACCTATGAGGGTAACAATGTACCTTTAAAAAGTTCATTTTTCATTTCCAGATTCCCAACACACCATCAATCATTTAATTAATCATATGGAACATAAACCACCCAGACATGAATCAATGATACTTTTACAAATGAAAAACTGAGACAAAGATTACACAATACCATTTAAATATTTACAACTTCACATCATTGTATCATTAAAAATTTTACAATGTTCTCCCATATTAGGATTTATCATCAAATGGGGCCATGTCCAAACCATGGTATGGCCACCCTCAGAATTTCCATTCAAATAAAACCACTAATAATTATAATGATGATCATGGAATGACTTATTTTTTTGGGATAACTCAATTACATTTTAGGTCATATTAGGGTCCTCATCGGAATGAAACAGTCAAATATCTATCGACCAAATAGAAACAGGTCATGCAAGCTTTCTAGGATGTCAAAATTGGAATTTAAACCACACATGCATAGACCTGTCGGTGTGAGAAAAATGGTTTACATTCGACTGTATACATTTAAAAAGATGGAAAATAGGTCTTTCCAACTCCAGATAACCATTATCATGAAACTTAGTTTAGATATAGGGTGCATTTCCAATGGAACTACGGTTCCTTGTCCCAATAAAAGACATTTTTTTCATTGACACATTCACCGAATATCATGACAATATTATTTTTATGTTATATGGTCCAATAATTCCCTGACCATTTATAAATTATGCCCCAATACGAACAAGGTTATAACCCTTACTAGACTTCTAGAATCATTACCCTTTAAACAAAACTTCCTATCTCGACAACATGTTCAGGGTAACCATGGATTCAACAAAATAGTGTCTAGGGAACTAACCCAAGGTATTAAATGTTCCACGTTTACACGTGAGATATTACTATGAGGATAATACATCCATTTAAAAACATTAACTAACCCCAAAGTGATATCCATCGGGCAGTTGTTTCAAATGAAATAATGGATAGTTTCTAAGGTATTCCTACATGGGATTCCAGGTATAACTACAAAATCTCCATGCATTGGCTTGAACCATGCATCCAACATTAAATATGAAGGATTCCCCCATAAAATTCCAATACAATTTAAATTATTATGAGTATGATTGATTCTCTCTTAGTGTATCATAGATGAAATCAAGATAGTTTACATTCTCATCCCATTCATAAGAGTACACTAAGATGAAACCAAAGAACCCAAATGTAGAAAATGTGAACCCTACTCATTGACCTCTTAATAAAATCTCAACATCACATTCTGATGCACTGTCCAAAATTGAAATTGATTCCTTAACCATCTGGGGAATCCAGTTACTATTCAAAGACAAACATCATGGCTAATTTGATACCAATAGTTCAGTAAAGGGTTTTACAAACATTCCAAAAAAACTCCATCCTTCAAATAAAGAACCTACACATATCAAAACATTCATCCCTGATAGGAATTCAAGAAAACTTTCCATTTTACAATGTTCCTCTTTTGATATGATTCTTCTACTTTGAAGGGAATAATATCAACTGAACAGATGCACCTCTCACCAATATAAGAGTATTTTCATCATAAAATAGATATATAGACTTGATCCAATTGATAATGATAGGCCTAATCCCATTTAAACATGTTTGTTTCTCTACTCTAAGTTACAATCACATTCACCAAATCATTTTACATGGAATCCAAAACCAACATGATTAACATGTCAAAATACTCTATATTCATGGATTTTCATCTCGAGCATTGGGATGAATATATTCATTTAATGTCCAAGTAAATATATTTTGGATATGAAATTATAATTTACTAAACATATCCTAAGACAACAGCTTCACCATGTTCAACGAGTTCACTAAATCGTTTAGCACTCGATGAGAACAATGTATGTGAATTCATACTACACAATTTTTGACGAGAAAAAGACACATATTGAATACTAATCATTAGACTACCAGCCCCAGGAATTCATGTATTAGATGAACCATATAGAATACTTGATGAAGATATTTTTATCCCATATGAACCTTAAGATACTGAAGATCTCTTGAGTTAGCCGGGAAAAATAAATAGGTTCACAAAACCTACAATGTAAATGATCATTCGCATGGAATGTATAACATATTGAAACTGAGCATTACGTGACACTCATGTTCAAACCATGGGTCATGTAAAATAATGAACATCCATCAGAAAATGGTTTCATTGGAATCTCAATGTTATTATAGGTACAATGGAACCTGAACGAATCAAAATTTCCGAAAACACATAGCAATTTCAACACAATTAAACCCTAAGTGAACTACATATCCCATGTTATCCCCTTACAATAGCATAATCATCGACCCCATCTCATGGTCACACTAACAAGAATTTCACTTGGCTCAAGAGCCAATCATTAATCCATAAATTAGAACAAACATCATATGATGAACATTATTCTTCTATTTCAAGGCTACAAAAAGGGAAACTAAACAACCTAGACTTAAGAGTTTAAAAAAGGGACACCACTCAAGGATCAATTTTAAAAACATTGAATTAATTCTTATTCAACATTTTATATTTTTATAAGACTTAATTCTAATTATTATGTTCAATTCATAATTCAATAACATACGGTGCCTTAATAAGGAAAACATGAAAGTTATAGAACCTTTCGTACTAACTATTAAACATTTATTATAATACATTGAAAATTAGAAATTTTTTCCTATACATTCATTTTTAACGAACAATACCACCTATATTGGTCTCTCTAATCCAATTTAGGATCATAAAAGTGAATCCTAATAGAAGTTTTGTAAATTATTAATATCTTGGAACACTTGTAGAGGGTTATCTTATAAGAAACATGCCCCAGCTGATCTATTAGAGTCCATTAGTGAATTAACACATTTCAAAAATACATGTGAATTTCAAAATTTAAATGGATTTAAAATGTATATCCATGTCAAGATACACCACATGGTAATATATGTAATGTATTAGCCATATCGGAGGCTATATTACAATCCATAAAGCACCCATAAATGTTACATGTTGGAATTTGGATCCCATTTAATCAAAACGAAATCAATTTAAAACTCAAACATTAGAAGGCATTTAATTTTTAGAATTTTCTAGATATATATATATATATATATATATAAACTCATCGTATGTTTCATGTATACATGTCACATTTTACCAATTGTATGGTACCCATAAACATTAAAACATAAAACTAGATCTAGTTTAATTTCACCCAATAAATTTATCTCATAGAACAATTTCCACTGGTCAAAACAAATATAGCATGTCATCATAAGCAGTAAACCTAGAGGGACATTCTATAAACATAGAATCATGACATATAAATTCAGAACATGCTAAATAAACAAGATGTATGGAATATCATGAGCTAATAATATTATGAGAAAAAGGAATGATATTGTAAACAAGGGCATGGAAAAGAATATAATAGGCTATCTAATAAAAAAAATCCTTCCATACTCTCAAGGAACACAAACAAATAAATAATAATTTCTACAAATAAAACTACAAGGAATTGAATATTCATATCATGTTAATTTCATTGTACATATAGTTATTTATCTACTTCATCAACCTTGACAGGTCATGAAAAGGGTAAAATAACATAAATCAACACGTAGTGTAAAGTAAACCATTTACTCAAGGATAAATAATAATCAATTGTAATAAGAAAAAACATAAAAAAAATCCCATTCATGGCCACTTTGACTTTTCCCTATGGGTGGGGTGATCAGTCATTATAGCATCCCGCATTTCTATCAAATAAACATTCATTACATTTTTCAAAACTGATGATCTTTAAGGTTTAGTGTCTTGGAAACCAGGAACGTAAAACATGAAAACATAAAACATTCTTCATAAACACATTAAAGGATTCTCCTCATGTTCATCCTAGGTTAATTACTGCATCTCATAACCAGGGGACATACATCAAATGAAAGGGTGAGCAGAAGGCCTAGTAAGGGAAACAAGAGAATCATTTTACATGTGAACTTGAGATACTTCAATAAGTTCATGAAAAGAACTTTAAGGAATGGGAAAGAAATCATGAGATATATCATAATAAAAATAACCTTTTTCATAAATTTAAGATGGGGCTACAACATTTAATATTTACAATCATTTATTTTCACCAAGGTCCATCCCCATTGTGTCATTAAAAATTACCAAGGTTATTCACCAAGGTATCATTCTAAATGGTCATCTCTAGAGATTAAGTCATTACCCAATGCATTAGAGCGCTTTATGGGCGCACCCATGACATGTCATTATTATCATGTGAGACACATATATCATCATAAATAATTTCATAAACAACCCATATAGCATAAAATAAATGGGTTTCATTTCATAATCATAAAATTTTAAAAACTGCTTTAATGACATGATCTTTATGTCACATTAAACCCACAGAAAGGGAAAGCGGGTTTCATGTATGTAAATACCAAAATTTAAAATTGAACATTTTGATATATATGTGAATACCCTTTTAGGAATAAGATCTTTGATTATTCACTTAATAACATAAAATAATTTTGAGAAAAGATAGAGGCATTTTGAGACAACAAATTCTACAGCATAACGGCTACGTTTCGGGGTTTTAGAAAACATTGAAAAGAGAGGGGACATGGGTCAAACATTCATAAATGACCCATAAAACAATAGAGGGATATAATATAAAGGATATATGAACATGGTAATGAAATTTGAAAGATGTAACATATGAAATAAAGAACATGACAGGAAGACAAAAATAAGATTTGTCTTTTGAAAATTCGGCAGCCTAACGGCGTCACATAAACATTAACAAAAAATGAAGTGATGAGACCAAATAGGGTCTCTCATCATATGAACATAAAAGATCAGTATGATAGATATAGAGATCAAACCCCAACATAATAAAGAGGAACTTGAAACACATGACATGGAATTAGAACATTGAAAAATGAGAAAGGTGAAAGACCCACTTAAAAATTTATCAGCCTAACGGCGCCACTTAAAACATCAAAATATTGAATTGAAGAGATAAAATGGGGTCTCTAATCATATGATCGTAAAATATCAATATGATAGATATAGAGATCATACCCCAACATAATAAAAAGGAAATTGAAAGACTTTACATGAAAATTGATCTCGAAAACGAGAAGGGTGAAAGAATCCCTTAAAAATTCGGCAGCCTAACGGTGCCACTTTAACATTCCTAAAATAAAATGATGAGAGAAAGATGGGGTCTCTCATCATATGAACATGAAAAGGGCATTATGATGAATATAAAAGAACATCCTTCAACATAAGAGCATTGAGTATAAAAGAAATGACATAAAAGAGATTACGTGAAAAGAAAGTGAGAGGTCGAATCCCTTACCTTAAAACGTAACTCTTGAAACTCAAAGGCTGGGACCTTGAGGGCTTGGTATTTATAGGGAAAGTGAGGGGACAGGGCATTAATGGCCAAGGGACACCTCACCAGTGGTTTTCTCAAAATCATGGGCTCTCCCATGGTATTTCCCATGGAGTTAGGCCACATGGGGCCCCCATACACTAATTCATTACCTTTGGTCGGCCAACCCATAAAATATCTCATGACATCATCATGACACTGTTATGATGTCATTAAACATACCGAAACCCTAAAACTGTATTTTTACTATTCATTGAAAATACAACTTTCTCAGAAAAATCCCAAAATTTCACCTTAACCAAATATCAATGCTCTGATTTCAAAAATGAACTCCATTTTATAAGAATAATTTTCTAAATATTTTTAATTTATTTTTTAAATAATTACACTATTCACCGAAAATTCATTCATTCCAGAAAAATCCACAAAAATTATCTTAACATAATATAGACGCTTTGAGTTCAAAAATGAAATCCATTTTATAAAAATAATTTTCTAAATATTTTTAATTTAATTTTTAATTAAAAAACACTATTCACCCGAAAAAACTAATACATGAATAATAATTTATGAAACTGTTATTTAACCATTTTATTGAATCACATTACTTAATAAAGGTACCTAGATTATATTAATACTTTCTTTAAGTGAGATTACTAATCTATTTGGTCACATTACTACTCCTAAGCATAAAATCACTTTTCATAATTTACTGTTCATCAAAAATTCACTTGATCTTATTAGACACTAAATTTCGTACTGAACATAATTGTAGAAGACCATTTTTTGAAAATCATTAATCATTTTTAATTTTTTAAGGTTTACATAAACATTTTTTAAAATATACTTTCTCTAAAATTCACCAAAAATATGCATACTATATTTATCCGGAAATTTGAAAAGTCATAAACATCATCATATGAAGAAATCCCAATTTTTATTTAAAAAAATGGATTACACAAGGCAGTTACGGTCTCCTAACATAGCCCCTTATCACACCAGCATAGGACCTCAGTGTAAGGTGTGCTATGGTGAGAGAATATGAGGGAGGCTCGACCAACATCGCACGAGTAGTAATTTCTATCAGTTTGAACTTCTCGCGAAGGCGATTCCATTCTAGCTTCACACGATGAAGTTCGGCTTGGGTTTGGTCCAGAGTAAAGCCCAGTGGTGCTACCTCCTTCCCATGATCTGTTAGATGGGCTTCAATCGGTCCAAGACTACTGGGTGAGGCCATCGAATCTTCTTTCTATAATAATTAACCATGATTACATGTATCTAGAGACAATAATCAAAATGTTTATTTTCCAGCGGTCATATTGACCAATGGTCATATAACCGTCAAAACCCAATGGTCTCATTTTAATTATACTCATGTTTTCAAATGAAACATTTTTGTTGAGTATAAAAATAAAATAAAATAACACATAAAATTAGGAAACACGATTTATACAAAATTTTAGGTCGTTACAATCTTCCCCCCTTAAGAAATTGTGTCCTCACAATTTTTAAAATTGGGTTTTGAAATTTCATTGAAAGTCCCACATCAGAAAAGGAGTCAGTAAAACTATTACTTTAAAAGAAATAAAGGGAAGTACGAAGGTCACCTGAGTTAACCCACACTAGGATTCCATGTAGGAAAATATGGACATGGAGGAGAAAAAAAGGGTCATGTTCTGAGGGAGAGTGATATAAAACATGATTAGGAGAAAGTTAACCATAAGAAAATCCCAAACTTATGATGTCTGTAAACGGTCTTTGATTACCTAGTAGGAAACGTAAACCAACAACGTTTTTGTTTTACATTCCTTTTTATAATTTTGAGGAATTCATTTACAACATGAAACAAAAACATAAGAAAATATACCTACCTTCATGCAGAGTTCCATATTTTAATAAGTTTCTACCAAAACTATTCTTTTCTCCAAACGAAGAGCATTCAAAACTACTTGGTCTCATCAAACCCCAAGAATAATATTCTAGAGAAACACATAATCCACAATATATTAACTATCTATTTCTTCTATCTTTAAACATTATCCCAAAAATAGAAAGGGTAAGGTAAAACAACTCTTCAAAAAGAAAGAATCCCATAGGAATGGAAACTACTTTTAAATCTTCAAAGTTCCATGGTACTACCCGAAGCTCATCATAGATCATTCCATAAATAATGGTCCATAAAATTCCTCAAAATAAACAAAAGTTTGATTGAAACCCAAATACAATAAAGATTTGATAACATAGTCTTTCAAAATAAACTTCATTGTTCATCTCCAAACAACATCAACCACTCCTAACATCTTATAACAATGGTAGATAACCTAAACATATTTTACCCAAGATAGGTTAATCATTCTAATAAGGAACCTAAATTACTATAAGTCCACCTTAAATTCATCTATTCTTCAAAATATAAGTCAAACTTACTCCTCAATGAAAATACCATAGTAATCTGTTTACCTTGATCATATAGGGTCCCCAAAATAGTGAACGTCTTCCCAAATAATAGTAATCATTTAATCCCCTAATAATCTCTGTCATATTAATACTGAAGTCATCGCATTTCCTATCACATTGGTTGTTGGGACATGTTCTTCCATTTCCCACCATTAACTAAGAATAGAAAGTATAATTAGGGGCTTAAATACTTAGCCAATAATCATGAAAAGGAACTTAAAGCATATAAGTATAACTTGTAGAAGAAAAGTATACCCTAAATTGTGATCCCCTAGGTTCCCATATAGGTTATACATGATCATATATTCTGATGTGAATCTTTATTTTATTTTAACTTTTTTCTTTTAACAATGGTTCACACTAAGCTTATGAATTTACCAAAGCATATCCCTCGGGAGTGTCATAACTAAGAGTGTAGTAAGGCCAGTTGTCATGTACCAGTTCCTGTTTGAGTCTAGCTCAAAGCGGTGTTTTTGGGTTTTACCTCTATGTACATCTATGCCAGATCCACCTCTACCTGCTCGTATCCAGACAGGGATGTATTTGCTTGGAAACCCATTACTCAATACTCACAAAAATACCCGGAAGATTTCCTATATATAAAATTTTCTATAGGATTCTTCTTAAAGTTTTCATATCCTAATCTCCACAAATAACTAAACCATCATTTGATACCGACTATTGTATCCCACCTTTTTATCACATAAACATTCATTAAATTTTACCAAACCGAGGATCTTTAAGGTTTAGTGTCTTGGGAAACATGAACTTAATACATGAAAACATAAAGTATTCTTCTTAAAAACTTGAAATGTTTATCCTCATGTTCATCCTAGGTTCATTACTACATCTCATAACCTGGGGACATACATCAAATGAAAGGGTGAGCGGAAGGCCCAGTAAGGGAAACAAGAGAAAGAATTTACATGTGCACTTGAGATACTTCAATAAGGTCATGATAAGAACTTTAAGTCATGAGTAAGAAATCATGAGATATATCATAATTAAAATAACATTTTTCATAAATTGAATATGTTGCTAAAACATTTAATATTGACAATAATTTAGTTTCACCAAGGTCCCTCCCCAAGGTGTCATTAAAAATTACCAAGGTTATTCACCAAGGTATCAGTCTAAATGGTCATCTCTAGAGATTAAGTCTTTACCCAATGCGTTGGAGCGCTATTTGGGCGCACCCTTGACATGTGTTTATTATCATGTGAGACACATATATCATCATAAATCATTTCATAAACAACCCATATAGCATAAAATAAATGTGGTTCATTTCATAATCATAACGTTTTAAAAACTTCTTTAATGACATGATCTTTATGTCACTTTAAACCCACGGAAAGGGAAAGCGGGTTTCATGTATGTAAATATCAAAATTTAAAATAGATAATTTTGATATATATGTGAATAGCCCTGTAGAATGAATAGCATTGAGTATTCACTTAATAACATAAAATAATTTTGGGAAAAGACAGAGGCATTTTGAGACAAAAAATTCTGCAGCATAACGGCTACGTTTCGGGGTTTTAGAAAACATTGAAAAGAGAGGGGACATGGATCAAACAATAATAAATGACCCATAAAACAGTAGAGGGGCAGAATATGAAGGATATATGAACATGGTAATGAAAAGTGAACGATGTACCATATGAAATTAAGAACATGAATGGAAGACATAAATAAGATTTCTCTTATGAAAATTCGGCAGCTTAATGGCTTCACATAAACATTAACCAAAAATGAATTGATGATATAAAATAGGGTCTCTCATCATATGAACATAAATGATTAGTATGATAGATATAGAGATTATACACCAATATAATAAAAAGGAACTTGCAATACTTGACATGGAATTAGAACATTGAAAAAGGAGAAAGGTCAAAGAACCACTTAAAAATTCAGCAGCCTAACGACACCACTTAAAACTTTAAAATACTGAATTGAAGAGATTAAATGGGGTCTCTCATCATATTATCATAAAAGATCAGTATGATAGATATAGAGATAATACCCCAACATAATAAAAAGGAACTTGAAAGACTTTACATGAAAATAGATCTTGAAAATGAGAAGGGTGAATGAATCCATTAAAAATTCGGCATCCTAAAGACGCCACTTTAAAATTCATAAAATAAAATGATGAGAGCAAGAGGCGGTCTCTCATCATATGAACATGAAAAGGGAAGTAAGATGAATATAAAAGAACATACTTCAACATAATAGCATGGAGTACAAAAGAAATGACATAAATGAGATTACTTGAAAAGAAAGAGAGAGGTCGGATCCCATACCTTAAAACGTAACTCTTAAAACTCAAAGGTTGGGACCTTGAGGGTTTGGTATTTATAGGGAAAGTGAGGGGACAAGGCATTAATGGCCAAGGGACACCTCACAAGTGGTTTTTTCAAAAGCATGGGCTCTCTCATGGTATTTCCCATGGAGTTAGGCCACATGGGGCCCCCATACAATAATTCATCATCTTTGGTCGGCCAAACCATAAAATATCTCATGAGATCATCATGACACAGTTATGATGTCATTAAACATACTGAAACCCTAAAACTGTATTTTTACTATTCACTGGAAATTCAACTTTCTCAGAAAAGTCCCAAAATTACACCTTAACCAAATATCAATGCTCTGATTTCAAAAATGAACACCATTTTATAAAAATAATTTTCTAAATAATTTTAATTTATTTTTTAAATAAATACACTATTCACCGAAAATTCATTTTTTCAGAAAAATCCCCAAAAATTACCTTAACTGAATATCGATGCTCTGAGTTAAAAAATGAAATCAATTTTATAAAAATATTTTTCTAAATATTTTTAATTTAATTTTTAATTAAAAACATTATTCACCTAAAAAAACTAATACTTGAATAATAATTTATGAAACCATTATTTAACCATTTTATTAAATCACATTACTTAATCAAGGTGCCTAGACTATATTAATACTTTCTTTAAGTGAGATTACTAATCCAATTGGTCACATTACTAATCCTAAGCATAAAATCACTATTCATAATTTACTATTAATCAAAAATTATGTTGATCTTATTACACTATAAATTTCATACTGAACATAATTGTAGAAGACCATTTTTTGAATATCATGACACATTTTTAATTTTTTATGGTTTACATAAATATTTTTTAAAATATCCTTTCTCTAAAATTCACCAAAAATATGCATACTATATTTATCCGGACATTTGAAAAGTCATAAACATCATCATAAGAAGAAAACCCAAATTTTATTTAAAACAAAGGATTACAAATGGCAGTTACGGTCTCCTTATATAGCCCCTTATCAAACCAGCATAGGACCTAAATGTTAAGTGTGCTAAGGTGAGAGTATCCAAGGGAGGCTCAGCCAACATCGCACGAGTAGTAATTTCTATTAGTTTGAACTTCTCGCGATGGGGATTTCGTTATAGCTTCACATGATGAAGTTCGGCTTGGGTTAGGTCCAGAGTAAAGCCCATTGGTGCTACCTCCTTCCCAAGTTCTGTTAGATGGGCTTCGATCGGTCCATGACTACTGGGTGAGGCCATCGAATCTTCATTCTATAATAATTAACCAAGATTAATTGTATTTAGAGACAATAATCAAAACTTTTAGTTTCCAGCGGTCATATTGACCAATGTTCATATAACCGTCAAAACCCAACGGTATCATTTTAATTATACTCATTTTATCAAATGAAACATTTTTGTTGAGTATAAAAATAAAATAAAATAACACATAAAATTAGGAAACAAGATTTATTCAAAATTTCAGGTTGTTGCAGTCATAAACATAAAAATTTACCAAGAATCAAGACATTATTAATATCTTATCTACCAACCCGACATAGTAACACCATGGTAATGAAATACCACTAATATCATGTTCTAACGCCCCAACCAGATGGACCACTAATACGATAGCCAGAACGGTGGATCACTTGGCCTAAATTGCGCCTCCCCATATGGAAGTGGTTTTTGACTAGTAGTGAGGGTGTAAAGAGGGAATATTAGGGAGACTATACCCTCATTATTAGAGTAACATATTGATATAAAATATAATATATAATAGGAAACCTCAAACCAATAATAAATGAATGAAAGTGAAGCAGAAGAAAAATATAAACTGAATACAATAGATGGGAAACACAGATATACAAAATATATATTCATGTCTTAGAAATGATACAGAACTACTAAAATAGTAATTAAACATATTTTCATATAGTAGAAAAAATGAACAATGAAATCAAATAAAAGAAAAACCCCTTGGGATTTCTCCACAAGCATCCCAAGATCTTGCTCAATTTTATACACCTAACTCCGAGGAAGTAGCTCAAGAAAACAAGAAATAAACCTATTTCATGTAAGCATAAGGTCAACATGGGTACCACATTGAAATGGAAACCCATGTAGGGTGAGAGAAAATAACCCCAGTAGGTTTCCACTAATACTATCTATGACTATATCCAGTCCATGGACCATAATTCAAAGGAGTGTGAAAATATATGGAAAATGGTAATCATTATGTACAAAAAAAATAAACAATAACCCACCCATGTTCCTACAGGACACATAGTGGCTATACATACTTCCCGTCAGATTTTAAATATATGTTCAATTAGTGATCATACATATATAGTTATAAAATACATGTATATCATGTAGTTATATATTTCATCAATCTATATAAACCATGTACACATAGACGTAAGTGGATATATTCCTAGAATACTAGTTTTTGACTAGACTAAGGCATAACTATGACATCCATAAACAGTCTAAACGAGCCTAAAATATAATGAAATTGGATACATGCCCTACATCCCAATATAGTGATATTTTTCATGCTACATTACATGGGATGGTGTGTGAGCCTCTATAATAGCACTCTAATCAGTGAACTTGGACCGTAAAGCACATCACACACATAGTGTCACTAGAGTGAGATTCCATAATAAACACTCGATGTAGGAGACTGTGATTATCCATCATGATCAAAAAACCTTACCAACAAACACAACCTATATCAATGAATAACATTTGTAATATAATTCATGAAGAAAAGTCTCCCATGAAACTATTTTATCATTCCTATATATAAATATGATGCATATTCCTGTTCATAATATATAAAATGAGTAAATACCTCTCATAAATTATATTAATCATGTTCATTTCCATTCAATTCATTACAATATATGATAATAATTTTTTGGGGAATAATTAAGCACGTGGCATTAATATACGTCATTACCCATTTCATTTAATTAAACAAGTACATTTAGGCAAGGGAAATCATCCTATAGAACCATTCCATGTTACTATAGGAATAGATATTAATTTATAAAGCTCAATAAGCTATTTGGAGGTGCCGTTAGAAGAAATGGAAATTACATACACTAGAAATTCCAATTAATAGTTGGGACTATCACATAGTTAAAGCCTTGTTTTATTTAAAATATTCATCCATAGTGGGAAAATCCATTTTATATTATTTAAAAAGGTCATTCCCAATATATTTCATAACTCAAAAAACAAAAAATTGTAATAGGTGAACCATGTGCGTTAAATCCAAGAAGGGTTAAACATACTAATTACCACTTTGATATTTTGACGACATAACAGCTCAGTTGAAGGGTTTTATTAAAGAAATAGGACATTGTTTGTTAAACAATTTATTGATCTTGATAAAACATATCATCATAATATTTGAACTCAATTCATAAAAACTGATTTAGTAATGTAATGACATAATGAAATTTAATTCAAATAGGTCCAAATTGAATTTATATGGTTCTATAATCATTTTGTAAATTTCTTACAATGGGGTAATTCCATTTTCAATTCATGTAGAACACTTAAATAGAATTTCTAACATTTATTCTATAAGATATATATGGTAAAATTATGATAGAAATCCCAAGTGTGTCATTAAATGACATAAAAATATATAATTAAATAAAAAAGTTTATATAAGAACATATTATGGTAAAATAGTTAGTTTTATATAGAAATATAAACACAAAGGAAATGAAAGAAAAAGGTCGACATGTGGTGACAAACACAATTCGAAAAATAATGGAAACATGAGTAAAAAGCTATCAAACTTCTACCACATACACAGGATGACCTACGTTCCCAATTCGAAATTTTTTTGGTCTGTTTAAGATGAAATCCATGAAATAGATAATTACCGAAAAATATTGAAAATGAACTCACACCAATATAATGAAATATGTTGAATGAAGGACATGTAATATATTAGATAGGATTCGAGAACATACTAATTGGGATCCATATAGATATAATTTTTTTTATTTGGATGAAGGATGGAGGAGTTATCCTCATGCATAGATTAAGCTTTCATAGGATGTGATGGCACAAAATGAGAGCCTCATATGGTTTTATGAAAGAGAAAAAAGAATGCAAAGAATACAGAAACATCATTAATGGATTTTTTTTTGTAATTTCACCACCGAACTAGAGTCCCATGACTTGGACACATGGTTTGGCCATACTATGCTCCTTCCATGAGGCACCCCTTGCATAAGAAACCACCTCACAAGGTTTGACACACACAATTACCCAAATCATCCCCCAACTGTGACATGAATATTGAGAGGGAACTTCCTCAGTGGGTCTAACCATAATGAAAGGGCACACAGATTGAGAAAATTGTTCATTTCCCGTATAGGGAACATATTCTCCTCGGATATGTGTTGCACCATCTGTTGATGAGGGATGCATGGATTCATAAAAAACTATTAATCCTATTTAATGCACCAAAACAAGATATTTAAGGCCCTAGTGCTCCCAAAACACCACTAAAAACCACGGAAACCACTTGGTTCTTACCCAAGACAAAAACCAACACATTAATGTCATAAAATTCAGAGAATTATGTTTTTTATTTTGTTTTTAAAAATGGTATTTCTAGTTAACGTCAAAATTCATATTCCCTTAGAATTTTACATTGGATAAAAACACGGGTCATTACATGAGTTGTGGTAATCATACATTTAATAGTATTCACAACAAATTAAACATGTAATCACTAATGTGTTACTATGATACTCCTATAAAATTTTTCAGATATATAATATTAGGTAAATCTATAATCAAATAAGAAGATATCAATTCTATAGTGGATGGAAAGTTTACCATTCACACCATAATTATAATTTTCCAAATTAGAAATAGTGATCACATGAGATTTACTTTTTTATTTGTGATTAAAAGTTCATTTATTTAGATCATCATTATTTACTTTTAGGCTCAAGTATTTCTTTTCATAATTCCTATGTTACATTCTATTGAAACACTGGTGTGTGGGTGCTTCTTTCTGTGGTGTCGTCCACTATTATTGAATAACTGGTTCCCTAATAATCAAAATTCAATTTCTAGATTAAATATACTTCCACACATAATAAATTTACTTGTCCACATAAGATACCATCCACCAGGATTCCATCAAAACGTTGATAATAAATGAACACTAATCATATTATCTACATGATTTTTAAAATTTAGTTGGAATTCCATTTTTTTTATTATCAAATCGATGACATGGATATGTAACTGTAATCTATATTTCCTCAAGGATATCTAATCAAATAATTTATTTATATCTAAAAATGTATCACATGGAAAACAGCCATAAAAAATTTTATTTTTTGTAAATGAAGGATGGATCTACATTCCTTCAGGTTAGATTATAATAAAATATTATAACTCAAAAGTCTTGTAAAATTATAATAATAATTACTACTAGATTAATCAACCATCTAATTTATCTCATGGAATTTATTATCCTTTTACATATGTATAATATGAGGATATTACTAATGGGAAAATAATTTCTTAAAATAATCCCACTCCATGGACTCAAATTTGTTATGCTGCCTCAAGGTCTTGATAGTGTTCCTCCCATGATCTTCTTCACCTTTAAAAAGATAAAAACACAAAATGAATTTTTCATGAATCAAATACTAGAGTGTAAAAAATATATATCTGATTTGTGTTAATCCATTAGTCTTAAACTAGTGGATCGTCATACCCCATAAAATAAGGTGGATGTTTCCTTATGAAGGAAACAACAATGTATTCTTCCCTCCCTTGATCATTTGGAATCTGATCATGGTTCATAACATTAGATTTTTATTTCATAGTAGTGAATATTTTCATTCTTGGTCCTATGAAATTTGTTCTATAAAGAGGGAAGTCATTGAATTGTCTATCACATTCAATATTAACATGAATTCTTCATGTACATGCCATTGAAAAAAATATAAATGCATAGTATGAGAATCAATAATTACAGTAGGAAACCACATTATCTAGAAAAAATATTTATCTCATATCTAATTAAAAACCCATTCTTATATTAAACCATAGGTTTAACCATATAGATCCATAATAACAAAAAATATATATATGATTTTATCATATATGTGGACTTACCCCTAGGGATCTCACTAATGGTTTCTCATCCTAGTATCGAATGGTAGATTATCCTTTCTATGATACCAATAATAACGACCCATAATTTTCATGGATATATATTATAACTTATTATATAAATATTTTTTATATTATATTATCATCCCTTCCTTAAATGTTTAGTTTTAATATCATTAGAAACTATGAAACATATGTAACATGTCCATGATATATCTATATTATCTCTCAGTTAGTTCCCTATAACTAACACCGTTCTTACATATACCACACATGATACATTTCCTCCTGTCATAGGGAAATGAAACATATTAATGCGTATGATCATATTCAATGTAATGATAAATTTGGATATATCAGCGATAACATAAACATAACATGGGGAAAAGTGAATCAAATTTTGAATATATAAAAGTTGAATCCACGCCCTATATATCACATATCTTAATCATGAACAATGGAATACATCTATGAAGTTTATAGTACATGAATCATAATGTAATCAAGGAATATAATCCACGATGGAATAAAATTTTTACAATTCATATGTTTTTATAAACATAATCGTACAAAATCATTTCCATAGTTGTTGAGGATTATTTCTAATACTATCATAGTGGATTTGTTTAATCTCTATTATATCATAGTAGTAGAGGATCACTCCAATGAATATCATATTGGAAAAAATAAATTATTTAATTAGTTTCACTTCCCATTCAATTCCACTTTTCCCCTTATATATCTATCTTAATGAAATTCACTATAGGGAAAAATAATTTCTGTCCCACCCCTCATGAAATTAAATTAATACTTATGTGTTCCATTAGCTCATAAAAAATTCATCATATCATTTAAAAAGAAGATTAAATAGTTTTCATAAACATTTCTTCATTTTATAGACCATGGAAATGAATGTATTTCCATAAATATTTCATCAATACATCATGGAATAACCTATGTAAATTGTATAGGTTTGATAATCATTTCATCAATTCATCATGTCATAACCCATGATAATGGATTGAGTTTTAAAAACATATTTCATCCATAATCATAAACCGCACAGAAAAATATTGGGGGTGGTATCATTGGATTATATCCCATATAAGGAATATTTAACATAAAAGGATGTTATCATAGATGAAAAAATCCACAAAAATAGCCCATATGTTGTTTCTGGAAGAAAATAATCATTTAAATTTGAAATATGTTCATTTAAATCTGAAATTTATTCAAATAATGAAGAATTTTTTTCATTATAACCTTGGATTCAGGTAAAGTAAACATAAAATCATTTAGCCTTCATAACTATGTGAAATTCCATTCATTCTATATATGCTAAAATATATATTTTTATTCATAATTTTTAAAAAAAATTATGAAGTGCCTCATTTAAAAAATAAATAGAAGATTAATTTTAAACCATTTTGTAAAAATTAAATCATGGTAAAAATGACATTAAAAAATATTCAAATTATGTTAAAATATTTATGAATTTCTTTTGGTAACCTGTTTATGGAAGAAAATATGATTTTTTATCATAGAGAGAAATAATGTCGGTTTTTATTAAAAGTATTTTTTAGCCTATTGAGTTATTATGGACATGAAAATTAAAATAGAACATGTAATATCATAATAAAAATATATAATATAAAAATTATTATTTTCATGACAGTTATATCATGAAATTTCATCATTATAATCCTAATCATTAAAATCATGATAAATAAGAAGATTATGTCATAAAACCCTTACCTCATGTCTGAATTACATCATAAATATTATAAACTATTGTATAATAAATATATATATTATTATAAAAATATTTATGAACCCTAAGATTATATTTCATACATTATATGTTGTACATATTACATTTTCTCACATATTTATTAATAATTGTTTAATTATATCCTTATTTCATGTGATAACTGATTCATTTATCATGTATGTTTTGGTTCATTAGAAGTGGTCTTTATACATTGATCGTGGTTACATTACATTGAAAATTTTAATAATGGTATTAATTTAATAAATATTCAAAAATTATATAATTATAGTCATCCACAAATGTAGTGATTGAAAAATTAATTACATCATTCTTAGAGATTATAGGGCGTACGTTTTCATGAATGTTGTTTTCAATTTTTTATAGATGGAATGAAAAAGTTAAATTATAATTTACCATTATAGAATAATTATTATATGATATAAATAATATATATTCATCAAATTTATCCTTATTTACTTTTATTTAATGTATAAATTAAAAATGGGGAACATTTCTTCATGGATGTGGTAGTCCAAACAAATGAAAGAGCGACTTTATCCATTTCTAATGGATAGTGAAGTATGATGGTAAATATGATGTAGTAATTAAATATACATAATAATGTGATAAATATAATATATGAACATTAATCGTATAATAATTTATATCCATAAAATATAGTGATGATAATGTAATTGTATTGATTCTTGGAAATGCTAGGCCATACCTAAACACTAGTGACAAGTTAACTACCCATTTAATGGTAAAGGGGGTGGATAATTGTGGATTAATAATAAAAATTATATTTTAATATATTTATAATGATAATTTTATTATTTCAAGAAAATTTTCCAAATTTAGTGGAGTTGAAGATTTGGAAAAAAAGTGATTAGTTATAGAAATTACCAATTCATTGAATGAAATCCATTATATACCATGTTATTGTCAATAGGGTTGGTATTGTGGAGATTAAAACACATATATATTGTTTTTTGGAATTATAAGAAGATATTTTGTTATGGTTTTTTCGAGATTGAATCCTAAAAGTTGTGTACATTAGAGAATGGATTGGATGCCTTTTATAAGGGAGATGGAGGAAACAAATGGAATTTTTAAAAATATTTAAATATAATAATTTAGTTCGATATCAAAATTTTCCATGTGGTCATATATTCAAATACAACATTGTATGTAGTTTATATACTATCAACCAATAACAGTTTATAAGATTCTGTGGTGTTTTAAACATTATCATTTTATTTAACCCCTTAGTTAACTGATTATAACTATAACAATGGTAACATCATTTTTCATACTTAGAGGGTTATCACTGTACATTGAAGATGAAAATATCCTCATAAATGGAAATGTGATGAAATTTTAAACCATATAATATCAACATTTGTCTCTTTCAAAATTTTATTTATTTATTCACAATTCAATAAAGTATTATTTACAAAAAAATATTATCAATGTCTTGTTTCTAATAATAAATTAATTTGATACTAAAGGAAGTAATAAAAATATTGAATTCGACTATAATAATTATAAAATACACTTATATGTTATATTTATCTTAAATTTTCTTGGATACACTAAATCACACAAATTATAATAAATTTAATATTTTTAAAATCGCTTATTTTATTTTACAATTAACAGAAGAAATATTGTTTCATTGTGGTAAATGAATTTAAGGTCATTATATAACTAACAAATATTAGATATAAATTATATTACAGAAAATGACTTAATTATCAAATAAAATACCATTTTTATTCACTCAAAACAATATATTTTCTATTTCTTAACACCGTAGAGATATTTAAGATTAAGGTAGTGGCATTTTGTATATCTCCTCGATTTAAATATAATATTTTTTTATTTTTAAGGACATATGCCCCATAAAAAAAATTGTATCACAAGTTCATAATGATATAATTTCTTTTGGAATCAAGTAATTAATATGAATATTGAAGACATTATCTGTAATATTTCACCTACGTGAACCTGATTTACCCATTACTGAGGTGATTTATTTTAAAACGATGACTAATAATAATGAATAAAAATAAAAGATATATATTTAAACTAATTAACCATTTATGATTTCACTTGTGTTTCTTTTTAGAAGATTTTTTATTTGTATTATTTTACCCTTTTTTCAACTTCTCAAATCATAAATTTTTTTATGTTTCTTCTCTCTTGGTTTAGTGGAATCTTATTAGGTATGTATATACTCATCCCTAAATGGGATATTCTTCTATTTTTTGTTTTCTGATATGGATTATAAATAGATAAAAGGTGAATTAGATGGACCTAATATCAGAGGATAATTGTTGTATTGGGAGGTGTTGTCCATGTTCTGGGGTTATCCGTGAATATTGTGGGTCAATAACTACTGAGTTTCCCATTTCATAATGGTAGTTAGGCAGGGACCTCATTTATGGTTGGGTTTGTATTTTTCAACCTTAATATTTTAATTTACCTTTATACACTTTTATGTTTTTCAAATATTATTTTTCATGCATTTAATATGTACTATATGATCTATTATTTTTTTGAATCACTATACTATTGGATGTAGTAAGTTGTGTGTGTGTCTGTGTTTGTATATGTACATAGGAAATGGAATCCCTTTTCTGTTATTATCCCTTGTAACGATCAATGAGATACTCTATCTTATAGATGAGGAATTGGGGTTTCAGCATTAGCTTACTAGTAGCAAAAAACAGGGTCTTAGAGTGTTGGTTTTGGAAGAAGTGTAAAAATATGAGTTTTTTACATTGGTTAATTTTTATAAATGGATATTTTATGATGATTGGTTTGAGAACAAAGGTAAATTATGTTCGAGTGTCTTTTGTTAAAATTATGTGATAGGGAACCAAATTGTACCATAATCATATATGACTTTTTATTTGAAATTTAATGTTCTTTTTGTGCGATATCCCTAGATACATTCATCTAAACAATATATGTCTTAATAATTTGTCGTATTCAACCAAAATGATAGAAAATTAGGATAAAAATAAATTTTTTGAAATATATATCGAGATATGATTCCTTTATTCAACGTTCTATTTATATCGAGTTTCACCCTAGTTGGAAGTGAGTAATTCTCTCACATGATGATCCATCTATGTATCCACATACAATGGTTTAGTTAGATGATAAACTACATTTAGGGAAACTAATTACTCCGTTAGTCTAGGAATATGAATTGAATACGATTATTGATTTATACATGTACTAGGGATTATGACAACTCATGTTTAATTCTGAACTGTACCCTTAGGCAGTGGAGTGTTAGATCATGGTTGTGGACCAAGATTTTATCTTGTATGGAGCCCAACAGATCTGATGGATTCACATGGAACCAGTTCTGTTCAAGGGGAACCAGGTCCCTAGTGGGGTTTTGTCACACAGATCTATGAGGAACTATCACCCTCATGTCCATAATTTCATTTTTCTCAATAATTATTATTACCCTTACAGATTACGATATCTATGGATCTTGGATCTTATTGAGCAACAAATGTTTGATAAGTATGTTGTTGTGTACAAATCATTATTTCTAACCAACATGGACTACTCTCTTGATATGTCGTGGGATCAATAATTCATTGTGTACATAGATGAGAAGGTACATTACAAGGGAATTCAATCTAGCATGATGTATTTATGTATTCCCACCTATACTATAGAGCTAGTGCGGGCCATGGGTAGATAGAAATATCTATCAGGGGGTCACATGGAGGCTAGATTTCATAGTGTACCTCATGTGTTTACGTCGTATATATTTTCTAATAGTGGCCAGTCATGAGGGTATTGGTGAAAAGAGGGAAACATATACTCATACTCACAAATGTGGATCAACAAAAAATTGTTGGTGTAGAGGGTCCTATCAGCTTGATGATTGTTTAATATAGTCATATTATTTTTTAGTTCACATGTCTTGTGATTTCCAGATGTAAAATGTTTCTAATAGTGGTTAGGATGATGATGTACCTCTTTGGTAGATGAAACATCTCTTCTAGGGTTATATTCTGATCAATCCGGACAACCCCTAGGGATATAGTGTTCATTGTGGAGAAGGGGGATCTCTAGAGGGAGGAGAATAAACTAAACGTTGGTACTATGATCTAATACCACCACTACCACCATATTAAATGGTATTAAGGTCATATTTTAAGGAATTTTTATTATATAGAACATATTTGGTTTTATTTTTCATGAGTTGATTTTAAAAACAATAAGTTTCTTCCCTACATTGTAATTTAAACATATGTATGAGTAAATCCTTCATATCCATATACATTGTGTGATATTTTGATATTATGTTATGACTTTTGACCATATTCAATGGATAGTGGATATTATTATGAGTGATTCTTATATATCACAAATTTTATGGTAGTGCGCTTTGAAACTTAATGGAGAATTTTTCTTATAGGAGTTAATTGTCATTTTGATGAATCCTTATGATTTATTTTTTGTAATGTAATGGTTTTATATAATGTGTACCCAGATAGTCTATAATCACATGTGGGTTAGATTATATTTAATTGATGGGATGCGATACTTTACTATGGGTGAGAGGGATATTATGGTCGAGTGATAGGGCTCCTGTGTAGGAATACCCCACATATAATCCAATAGATGGTGAATTTATCCCACAGATAAATAGGCCTTCATGCATCTGTATTTTAGTAGCTGGGGAGTTCTATATAAATGACTTTCCTGAAGATATCCTCATAATATCTATGATGTGGGAGATTTATTCATGCATCTAATTATACGTCATGATAATGACAATAGATGGCCCCCACCATAATCTAGAAGACAAGGGAGGAGTTTGGAAAACATCAAGACAATGGTACTATCCAATCTTGTGTGTTTCCCTGTATAACTCCATTTGTTTTTTTAAAGGAGAACAAGATCTGGAGGAATTTATTTTATTAAAATTCTGTAAATTGAAAATTATTAAGTACCAGTACCCTATTCTGATTATTAAAATATTTTTATACTAGATGAATGTTTGGAGGTGGCTTTGAATGATTGATGATATGATTAACAACCATCGGTTGAGGGTATAAGGGGTAGATATTCCAACGTCGACATTCTAATTTTGATATTAACATTATGAGTTTTTTGTTATGAATTATTGTGTGCCAAATTCCCTCCACTATGCTCATGAATATTTTTAACAGAATCATGTATATATACTTTGACTAGTTTTTAGTTTTTCTTATCGATGTTATTATCATATAATCAATATTAGAGGAGGATTATATTGAAGAATAGAGGATGGTCCTATAATTACTTCAGGGAAACTAGTTATACTATATGATCGTAAAGATTCATCTCTGTATCCGAGAGGTTAAATGTTTGGTGCATGTATTCTTTGAGAATTTTGTATAGTATATTTGAATAATATTGATATTTTAATTTCTTAGTAACCATGCTGGTGAAGTGCCTAGTGAATTATGTTTTTATACTGGGGGTGAATCAGCGTACACAAGTTTACAAATTTTCATTTCATCTCTCTTAAAAAAATTTAATTTTAACCTCTTCACTAGTAAGAGTGAATGGATATTCCATGCTTTCAAAATTATTATACCACATGCAAGACAAAAAGTAATTTAAGCTCATCAAATGGTATTTAACAAGGTTCACTTCTGATATGGGTGACTACATATCTGCAGTGTTGGGACAATCAATGACAAATAATTTCCACGAGTAATATGTGACGAGATTACCAATATAGAAAATATCAGGAAATTCCTGATATGTAAACTCTTGTAATGTCTGATCAAAACTAATTATTGAGGACTATCTCGCCAGCTGATTTATAAATTGGTATCCCACCAATGTTCTTTGTACATACATTTGACGGTTCAACTATCCCATAAAAATATCCTATTTTATAATCAAATTCCGCCATATATTCAATGAATACCTCATGTAAATAGGTCTTCAATAATTACTAACTTATGATAGAGTGAGCTTTTGGCCATGCTCTTATTTAAGCCCACTCAGTATAATATTTTGATTAAATGTAGGCCTTTACCACTTAAATGTGATTAGCCATTAAATATTAGATGTCTTAGGTCAACATTTCTTGGGAAATTTGATGTTTTTCTGATAACTCAGTCTCACTCAACACTGATAACTCAATAACAAAAATCTTATGATATAGTAATATGATTTCTTCCCCGACTGCAATCTCAAAATACTTCTCACTGATTAAGAATTATAAATTTCATGGGATCATTATAAAACATCATGTTTTTATAATTAAATTTCATAGCCTTCTCATTTTATGCATGCATTTTTATGGTTAAACCCATATGATTTCAAATGACCATGTGAACATGCATAAACGAAGGTGAGTATTTTTCACATGAAACAACAACAACACAGTGTACACATAGCTCACATCACATTACTTTCACACTATTTATCTTGCACACAACACACTATCCTACTAGTTACTCAATTTACGTGAATATGTACTATGTAATGATACTAACTCATGGAAACATCTTTTTCATGAAACTTATATAGCCACACTAATTACAATTTCCACTTTCTGAAGTTACTCAAAGTGGTTTTGCAAGCCCAATAATATTTTAATATGCTTTGTGAAATAATATACTGATTGTACATCCTTTTTCAAGAAATCCTCCATGAATTTTTATATATTTATTTCACAAACTTAGTGAACAATGTGTAAGAGAATAACATGATTTCAATTACATAATGGAACATTCTTCTTCATGAAGCAACATTAGTTTGAACTCCACAAATTGGATTCCCATGTAATGAATTCTTTATGCAAACATGAAGTGCCCGTGATTGTCACATCATGAACCAATGCGATTTGTGGAACTATTTGTCTCTCGAAATAGTGATCATAAGTGAGATAAAATGCTATAAGAAAATGATCTTGACATCCCATATTTATATGAATCCCACATTGTCTCATAATTTTTTATAATCACCTAGATCTATTCGGGTTCTACTTAAGAGATGTGGTTGCGAAAAATCTATACCACCATATGAAATCATATATTTAACATACTTAAAACCATTGGTTCGATCATCATTTTTCGATGCAAATAAATTTTCATCAAATATTTTCCATCCTCATACTTTCAGATCACTCAGATGATTCTTAGAAAGCACGGATTGAGTTTTGTATGACATGGCCAGGGAGATCCCACTAAGGAGACGTTCCTCAAAATGACCCCTTTAGCGGATTACTAGAGAAGAGGACATGAATTAATTCTATGGCCTAGATAAAAGTTAAAATACATCTCATGGTTAAAGTCTTGAAGATTCATTCTAACGGTCAAGACAATCTGACTAACCATTTTGATAGACTCGGTAAATTTATCATGCATTTTTGTGTTCCCACTTCAAGAAATTCCTAGTATTTATGATTCCTTATTATACATGGCACACTTCTATTCTCCTAGAAATTTTTACCAAAGCACTCTTATCACCACATGGCATCACTATATTATAGCCACTCCTCCTCTGTCATGCCACTCTACATGGTGGTGCTACACCATACCTATGAACACTTATGGGTATGCTTTCAGATCCTTTATCCACTACTATGATATCTGGAAGGGGGAAGAGTTTGGCTACCCTTGTGGTGCTAATCCACTTTTATACCTGGATTTGTGGCCAATTTTTAATAGAGGAACCTTTAAAAAGTTTTGACAAATTACATACAAACTTTATTGGTGATATACTCAATTACTCATGCAAATTGATATGATATTTTACGTAAGTTATTATTTTATCCAATTAAATCAAAACTCTCATTTTGGACACATATTTTGATGTTGCAACAAATATTTCAACCTAATATTACCAATAAATCATGTTTTCATAAATTTTATAATGGTTTAAAAATCGCCACATTTAATATCACATTGACAATTAATCTCTTTATGTAACTGAAAACAATTTAAATATTATCAAATCAATTAATCACTTCTATCACCCCCTTTGGATTTTTTTTCAATAATCATTGTATCTTAAATTAAAATTATATATTCTCCCACTTATTTCAAATAAAACCAATGATAACAGTATGTGAATGAATTATCATTAACCAAATTCTGATTCTATGAATAACATTTTTTTTCTGACACATATTTTTTGATTTATTTCTAAGAATTATGGATTCTCTACTATTGTTGATATTAATTAAAATTTGTCAACTATATGACCACATGATCAATTAATTGTTGGGAAAACAAGTGTGGAAAAATTTAATTTCATTGTGTTAATTAAACTTCTATCATGTGATTCTAATCATTGAAACCCCTTATCATGGGTTTTTCAAATGATTTCCAACAAATATGTTATACCCATCTTAGCAAACTGATTAAAGACATACAAATGAGAAAATGTGTTTCCCCTTTAAAATTATTTTTCCTATTATAATCATTTAATTTTTCTCTCCCTTTTATTCAAAATATATATTTCATTGTAAAATGAGAAAATATATTCAATATACCTTAATGATGACAAGCATCAAATTCCAATCAATTTTAGAATTATTAGATTCATACCTCACTATAAATTATGATATTCATATGACATCAATTGAGATCGAAATATATGATCGATGATCTTATGTGCCACCCCTTAAGATATGTATTTAAAACATCATCATCATGATTTGAATTATATATGAAAAACTCTATGAAACATATGTGATTATATAATATTTTTCAATGAAATAACATGATTTCATTAATCATCCATGATTGACATCATTCTTGCTATAATATATTCACAGTTTTTTTAAATTAATGTCCCCCATAAATATATGATTCAACTTCTATACCCTACATGGAAAAACATAAAATATATGAGAATATGGTGTCTCTAAAATGATCCATAGTTACCTAAACATAATTGAGAGTTACTTCTCAACCCATAAATCACCTAATACGAAAACAAAATTTTCACATTTGAGAACAAGGAAATATCATTATAATATATGTGTTCATTCAATGTAGCCAATTCCAGCTACTCAAGTTCTATGATAAAACACTCATTTCGTTTATTCATTATCTTATTTGTGTATTCTACTTCTACACAATTTCATTTTTAGAAAAATATTCCATTGGTTCTTTGCATTTCAACTTCACTTGTTCTTGATTTACAAGAAACCATGTCATGCATTAATAAACAATATCTCCAAACATTTTTATCCTTTCACAAAATTTTCCATCAATCATGATTCTATCCTTTTTGGATAACCTCTCAAGAAATTATTGTTTTTTATCTTCATTTCCCTGCACCAAATCAATCATGATACTAATTTTTAATTATAGTTTCATTTTATACTTTTTCTTACATCCACTATCATTGGTGTTTATGACGGATTTACAAACATACATGGTATGAACATTTATTCCAATTTAGAAGTATATTATCATTGGTATAATATTCCATCATCATTATTCTAGGGTGTATAAATCTTCAATGTTTTCTTACCATTATTCTTCTTTTTTACATCCTAATGACTATTTTTATTCTTTAGTTCATTACCATTACATTTGATGTGGTCCTATATTCATATCAATATATTCACAGTGAATATTTAGAACATATAATCACTCATATTAATTGTGGCCACATCAATTTAATAAAATATAGAAGTCTTAAAAATAGTAATATCTATTATTGATAAACTGATTCATGTTCATCTATGAATTATGCTACAACTGTGTTGGATAACTCTTCACTTTATATATTCTCCCCCTTAATATTATACTTCTATTATTAGCAGGAACTAAAATATTATTCCCACAATCAATATCTAGATACCCAAACATCCCTCAATGCCAATAATATCCAGAAAATGGTATCTTTTTCTTTTTTATAACTTGGCTTGTTTTGACATCTTGTTGATCATGGATAATATTATTAGTCATCTATGATCATTGTGGGTAACATGAATTCACAATATTTTTAATCTCCAATTGTCATGATATGATGGATTTATCATCAGTATTCTTCACCCATGATTTTCCAAAATGATTTTTGTAACATGTACTAGTAAATGAAACAATATTAGTCAAAACAGAATCTTCTAGATAGAGTGTTACATGATTCAAAGAGATTGCATCATATTAATCATTAGATAATCTCAATAAATTCATTAAACTTTAATGATAATTATTAGATGTAAGAATCTTTTCAAAATTATTCTTCGCAGATTTTATAATAAAAATATTTCGTGAATATTTAGCTTGAATATTCTCAGGATCAGTGAACATGAACATCAACTCAAGATATTTCAGATTTAGAGAATTCTTATGATCTTCAGGTGATTTAACCATATATTTACATAATTTCTAGGAATTCATTATTTGTTTTTCCTTTCACATTTTCAAATTTACATCAATTTCTAAACATGTTTATCATATATTGGACATACATCCAGTAGAGAGTTATTCAGCTAATTAATTCTATTTTCTGTAAACTTCTAGTTTGTATTCATTAACATTCATATAGATTTTTTATAGTTTATTTAATGCATGAATCAAATATGTATATAAATTATCAGTCCTGTATTTCTACTAAATAGGCCATTGTAATTCCTCTTAAATCAATGTTAATTTTTCATTATAGTGCAATATAGACTATTCCTTTGAATTTTCATTGGAATGAATATATCAACATTATATTATTTTCAAGTTAGATTAATTTAGAATCAAGGTTGTTTTAATATAATATTCACGTGTAAGAATCATCTTCGTAAGGAAAATCTATATATCATATTTCTTACAGACATTTCTTTTCAATTGTTCTTCGACATTGGAGAAATGTTCATTGAGAAGTGATATATTTTCATCATGGAATCAATAATATCATATAGAAATGTACATATTTGAGACATCATTTCGATGGATTTCTCCATATCCTCCCCTTATTTGTAATGTTGTGAATTTTCATTATATACTCCCTTGATAAAAGAAAATATATAAGCAAAGACTTTAGTAGGAATATTATTATGATAAATCCTGATTTATGAATAAGAATCACTATGTGATTCAATAAATTCTTCTTAATCACATATTGAAGCATACTCATCAAAATAATATATATCAACTGATACAATATATATTCTTGATATATAATCTCTCTTAATATATTTATATTTTGATGAACCATATTTTGTCTAAAAAATATTTATTATTTTTGATTCCTATTTCTTCAATATATTGTTCAAGTTTTTTTCTAAAAACCTATTTTTTTACACTAACAGAGAGAGGAACTAAACATTCTATATGAATCAAATCTTTTAGTTCTTAAAAATCAAATTTGATCTTCATACAAGACTGATACATATATTTGGGACAATAAGATAGATCCAATCAGAGGTGTAACCTATCCTCTAATACCAATTGAAGAACCTATTAGATAATGCAGGTACAATGAGACGGGCTGAATTAGCGTACACATGTTTAAAATTTTTTATTTTATTCATTATTACCCCTTCTTAATTTGAACCTATACACTTGTTGGAGGTAATAGATATTCCCAATTAACAAACACAATTATATGACAAGAATTATTGAAAGTAATTGAATCAGATAACATGGTATTTTAACAAGGTTCTCCCTTTATGTGGGTGAAAATATCATTTATAGGGTCATGATAATTTAAGACATAAAATTTACAATATTAAAATGAAATTTGATTAAAAATACTAGAAATATCACTAAATTACTGAAAAATAAAATACTATGAACTCATATCACAACTAATAACTATGTAATATCTCTCAACATCATCATTTTAGAGGACTCCCACCAGAAATATTTATATTGAGTCCCACTAGTCGAGCTGTCTCACCAAAAACTCATATTTTTTGAACTGACATCCTGCCAGTTCCTCAATAAATACCTCACATGTACAAGTCTTCAACATTCACTGACTTCTGATGTAGTGATATTTCGGCCATTTTCTGCTTCATTTCCTCTCTATACAAACTATTGATTAATTGTTGGAATATTCAACTTAAAACAAATCACATGAAAAATGGCAGTTATCTTAGTTCAACACTACTCAAGAAATTCCTACATCAGCTGAAGGCCTAGCCTCACTAGATAATTATAAATCAAAGACAAAAATCTTATGATATACTGATAAAATTACTACCCCAAATTCAGTCTATAAATATAGCACACTAATTATGCACTATAAATTTCACATGAAAATATTCCAATATTAGGAATATATAAAATACATTACATGGCCTTTTCATTTTATTCATTCGTTATTATGATTAAAATAAAATTCTTTCATATGGTCATGTAAATGTATGTGAGTGTTTTTCACATGAAATGTTAACCACATGGTGTCCACTTAGGTTACTCCACATGACATGCATACAATTCATCCAGAACACACCACACAATACCAATAGTAACTCAATGGTTATCTATGTGCACTATGTAATGATTCTGACTCTAAAAAAATTCTCTTTCATGCAACAAATATAAACACAGAAATTCTAATTTTCACTATTTGAAATAACAAAAAATATTCATGAAAACTAGATAAACATTTAATAAACATCGTGTTATAGTGTATGTATTGTACTATCTCTTACATATAAACCTAAATGCGGGGTTTTTTTTTATTTTTTACGCAATCCAAAAGATAAATGCATAAGATTATCTCCTGATATCAATTGCTTCACAAAACAATATTTTTTGTAATGTTACAATAGTGTCAACTTCACATATAGGTTACCCACAGAATGACATCTTCAGAAAAATATGATGTGTGTGGGATATTCACTTCACAAAAAAAAGGAAATTCACAAAAATCTTTCTATCTCCAACAATGCTCAAATGGGAGGTAAAAGTCTATAGGAAAATAACCTCAGCATCCAGTGTTTATAAGAAAACCCCTTTGTCTCATAATCATCTATAACCGAGGAGACTAATTCAGTTTCTTATCAGGAGATGTGATCACGAACCATCACCATCACCACCGAAAATCTATTTTAATGTTACTGAAAACCTTCAGTTCATTATTTATTGGGGGATGAAAATAATGTTTCATAACATTTCGTCCAAAAACCTGATTTATAAATCACTCCTATGATTCTTGGGATATATGGATTAAACAATGAATGACATTGCCTTAGACATCTCGTCAAGCAGAAGATTCTCAAAGAAAATCCTTCATTATAATTCAAGGGATGAAAACAAAAATTAAATGGGATGAACATATGAAAAATTGAATACATCTATTCGTTGAAGTATCAGCGATTCAATCTGATGGTCATAAAAATTCGACAAACATATCAAACAAAATTAGTTAAATGAGTTCTCATTTTTGAATTCCAAATTGAAATGTTTTTAGTATTTCTACTTCTTTATAATACATGATTCTCCTGGGTTATCCCCAAAATGGTTTCAAAATCAATATTATCACATCATGTATATTCCCTATGATCGGCCCTCATCTGCTGCCATGCCTCCCTACAGGGTTCCACTACACTACACCCATGCAGCCTTTTGGGTTCACTCCTAGATCCTTCGGAAACTTTTATACTTGATAGATATGATTAGAGCTGGGACACCCTTGTGATGCTGCTCCCATTTTCTGTCTTTCTTGGTGGCCAACTTTTAATTCATCAACCTTTAAAAAGACTATACAAATTCCATATAAATATTAGAGGTAAATATACTCAATTACACCTGAAAAATGAAAATATATTTTTCACCTATTCTTATTTGAACCAAATAAATTAAAACTATAATTTCTTCCACATATTATGACGTTGTAAGCATTTTTTCAAACTCAAATAACCATTGAAACAAGATTAGCTGAATTAGAAACCAGTTCATCAACCATCACATTTAATAACTCATTTAATATTCATCATCGTAAGTAATAGACAACAATATCAATCACAAAAAAATATTTCGTCTCTTCACTAAGAGAATGTTAGAGGTGCCAATATTTCATTGTTTGGAAGGAAAATATTTGAGGATCATGGAAAAAAATTTAGGATTGTTTACCATTTTACTGTATTAAATGAAATTGGATGATGTTTTCTTGTAATGAGTAGTGTAATAGACTCTTCGATGAGTTAATGTAGAGGATGAACATTTCTTTAGTTTTGAAAATACAAGAATATGTATTCATGTATATAGTGTCTTTTTATTCTTATAGGGATCTTTCTAGATTCATATTGATTCAGATAAGGGTTTTGATCATTTATGGGATGAGGAATTTTAGACCCCATGAGTAGAATTACGTAATCTAAGACTTGGATTTTTCAATTTTAGTCTTCTCCCTATATATGTGGAGGAATTATATTTGGTGTGAGGGTGTTGATGTTTAAATAAACCACTAGATTATTATGTCCATAATTAAATAGAGATATCACATCCTAAGAGAGAGTAATTTCTTGGTGTTCATGTATTATTACAACACTGAGACATTCCACAACCTATATAGGGGAAATTTGTTGGTAGATTCCCTTATCAAGAATTCTCATTCTCGTATGGTAGAGGAGGTGTTATAGGAGTTGACATAATTATAGCTAACCTAGGTTGATGAAATGGGTGAAGAATATATTCAATTAATGGTAAGGACTACACAACTTATTCATCATTTGAGATAATCTTAACTGGGATTTGTCTACATTGATATATATTGTGATAAAATTTCCTTAGAAGAAGCACTGGACTTATTTTAAGAAGTATGGGTACCATCATCTTTTTTCATAGATCAGTGGTAGTTTCAATAAAGATATGTGTGGATTATTTGGGGGAGTCTTTTTACTCTTACATGGATATTCATCATGGTGAAAAAATATGTTCATTTAAACTTCTGGATGTTTTGGGGGGATATCATGAGGTCGATCATCAATATGTTTGGTTTAAAAAGAATACTGTGTCTCCAGGTAATCATTGAACATAAAAATCCAACATGTTTGTCTCAACCACATGAGATACATGAATATTAGTGTGGGTAATTGAAGATATATTTTTTATTAGTATTCTGTGGAAATGATTCTATATGAAACTATTTTTTGTTATTTTCCACTGATCTTCCATGTCGTCGCACAATCATTCCATTAGGTAGTAGAGTTTTGTTTTGATTTTTGGATGCTTATATGATAATGATATCATTTAGATACTTGGGGTACCCATGAAGATCACATACAACCATGATTAATGGATCACATAACCATTTTGTAGAGGTTTGTAGATGAATTTTGGGACCAAATGATATATCAACATTGAATTTCCTCCCTAAAGGATAAATAGACCAGGCAGACCATCCAAGTCTTGGATGAAATTCTAAGAGCCTATTTTTTGGATGTAAGTCAGATATGGGAGGACCACTGATGATTATTTTAGTATTTCTATAATAAAATATATAAATATAAATTTTGGTATAACATCATTCAAGTCCCTCTGTTGTAGGACCATGATGTAACCCTTAAGATGGGATGTAACATGAAATAAGTCTCGTGATGGGCCAAATTTGGTTTTTGTGATAAGGGTGAAGGTCTGACTGATCCATGAGAATACGAGGGTGGATTATAGTAGACATAAATATTAAAAGGACTGGTTTTTTTCAAATATTGATCTATTTGGGATAAAATATCTTCCTATGAGTCCCCACTTGATGAAGACTATTGAGATTTTGTTAGGGGTGAGAGTAATCCTAGTGTTTTTTCAAGTCATTCCATATGATATGGATGGTTTTTAAGGATGATTATTTCTTGGACTTACCCCCACAATCTAATTTAGTTCTTGATGTCTTCTATGATTCACAACTGAGCAGTTATATACATGACCTGTTTTATGTCACTGATGTGGGATAGATGGACATTATGGATGGAGACACCCTGGGGTAGTACCAAAGGATGAATGATGATAGACATCAAAAGATCTTGTGTTGATGGCCCATTCCTCTTGTTCGAGTGAACTGATAGCATCCGAGCATACCCGAGAGTTCCTAAGAGCATGATATTTAGATTTCGGCTCAATGCCCCACCTTTTGGGTTACCTCAAGATTATTAAGGTGAAATCCTTGAATAATAAATGAATTTAATGAATATGGTTTATATAGTTTGAGTATATAAGTAATTATATATATATATATTCATAGATTTACCATAATGTTTGGGTGTCATAGTTCCCAAAAATTAATCTATTAATGATAGAATTGTTCATTAATAAAACAGGAAAAAATATTTAAAAAATAAATGGTTTTTCTAATCATAGGGAGCTTAACTTGGATATCCAATACAACATTTGACTATGGAACATGAATTATACCCGATCCATGCCATATTATTGGTAGACGTTGGATGTTCCATAGACTGTGATCATCAAAAGTTTTGTAAAGTAATCAAGTAGTTTTATTATTTAATTTATTTAATTTCAAAAAAAATAATTCCCTTTCTATTAATATATCATTATGAAAAATGTTTTGGGTTTGAAGAAAAACAATTAAATATAGGATAGGTGGAACTAAGAGCCTTCATTGGAAGTAACGACCTAAGGGGAATCATGTAACAAATGAGAAATGTAGCTAATTCTTCACCATCTTCACTGATAAATGTGCTCTTCACTAATGATAGATCCATTATTGAGGAATTTAAATCTATTTTTAATGTTACCACACATAGTATATTTTTATTTGTTGGTATTTTTATCTGCATATTATTTATCTGTGATTTATGTTCAATATATAATTTGGATTATAAATATAATTCCTAAACCATATTTCATCAATAATATTTTTCCATGAACTATCACTTGTTTAAAATATATGAAATTTTTGGTTGAAATCATATTGTCCAAGGATGTTTTACACTCATTTTTTATATTTTATTTTGGCTGTAATTCCTTTTCTTCGTCTTTAGCCCATTGGATCATGATTATGCATTTCTATGATGGATTTTAGGGTGATCGAACACCCAAATTCATTTTTTATATGAAAACAACTTATGGGTCTATTTTTTATTAATGGGTCAAGATAGTAGAAATATTAATCTGATGTAATTTTATCATATTCCTAAACATTTATTGGAGGTGCATCAACCACCACATTATTGATTGGAGTTACGATTTCTGACCACTTAAATACAGAAGGCTTCAATTTTGGAAAATATATTTTATTTATATAATATATAGGTTTTATAATAACACATAGGGTGTTGGAAATGGAAGATATATCATCCACATGGAAGGAAAAAACTTAATAAATTCAAGAAAATAACATGCATTGTATCTTAGAGTAACAGACACACAATATCATAGGTACTCATAGCATCAAGAGATTTAGCCTAGGAGATAGATCACACACCATATAACTTATCCCACAACCCATGCGAACTGAGTATCAAATCTTTTTCATGAGGCCACATTCAAAATACCCTGGGTGGATAGTCAATCTGTGTTCCATATGGACATTCTATGTTGATGCATAGGCTAGTCGAGCCATGTGCCGAGGAAACATTCCCTGGACAATTTGTGGATAGACACATACTGTTCCCTAGGGACACACCGTGAGGATTCAAATGGATTTTTTATACTCATGTCATTAGTACAAACCCATGCTCCCATGATAAGATACATGTCATGTGACACCAAAAACACACTGCATAGTGAAACATGGTCTGCCAGTCCGTGTCCAAGAGAGGAGAAACCAAGGACTCTAGATGAATGTAAACATTGCATGACCCGATATACAAACCATTTGGAGCCACATGGATTTGAATTCTATGTCCTATGGGGGATACTCCTACGTGTAAAAGTGAAATCTCATAGTATTTAAGCCTATGTGCACTAGATTTAATATTCCAAGAAACATTTACATTGTGTACCATTTTCCCAATGATGTGGATATGGCCCACTGAGTATTTTATCATAAGTAGTTTTCCATGTAGGATTCAATAGTAGAATTTGTTAGTGAATTATATATATGAAATTATGTATTATGATTTTTACGATTCAAACAACAACACTTGACTAATGATAAAGATTGGGTATGTTCTTTAGAGAGATATCGTGGTCATTACTCTGTTGATACACTAGAGTACGAGTCCCCATACACTTTATCATGGTAGAGTTGGTACATGAACATACTATAGAGGGTGTGAGTACTCATTATTTGTGGTGGTACATCCCTATTATGGTGCTCTAGTGGGAGTGTGTCCTTCAAAAAATTTAGTACTCCCTTGACCATGTAGTGTAATAGTGAGATGCGATAACTCCACTCTGATTCCTATAATGGTGTCTATGGAGAAATGAATTAGTTATGAGACCGTTGGAGGTATATCCAGTCTCAAAATCATTCCTATAAAGTTGGGTATATGGAGATACATTTTCTCTCTTTGAATTAATAATTGGGTTCCTTTATAGTCTTTCATTATGTATTAATATATCTATCGTATTCAATTGCATCCCTATTTGTTTTTTGGGAATCTAAATTGCTATATATATATACAAACCTCGTAATGGGATATGCCTGCATGTGTTTTTTCATATGCAGATGACATGAAGAATGATGATGACATCAGTGGACCCAACAGAGGGGTATAGTGGAATAGGGAGGTGTTGGCTATGTTCCACATTCATCCTCAATGTTTGTGAGAAAGGGTATTCTTAGTTTTTCCCTATATAGGTATCAATCATGTAGGGACCTCATTTATGATTTTTATTGTATTTTTCCACTTTATATATATTATATTAACATTATTTACTTGGATTTATTTACGAGTTGTTTTTTTATGAATTTATTACACACTTGATGTATTTGTAATTTGTTATATATTTTCACTATATCAAGAATATTTTTTTCATGTGTAATTGTTCATAGGCCAAGGTCACCTATTTTAGGGATAAGCCTAGTCAGTGATTATCACTAAACATTTTCATACTGGAGGCGACCTATGGATTTTTTCTTTAGTATACTATCATAACATTAGTTTTCTCGGTGGGCCATTCAGTGGCAACCTAGCAGTGGGTAGAGAACAATTTGGTGTTAAATAACATAATGGATACCTTCAAATGTTATATAGGTTTTAAAACAGGGTTGACATGACTTTCCTTATGTGATGGTTGATGACATCAAAATGATAGTATGAGATTTATTTCTGTTTTTTCTATATTAGTGTGGAAGGTAAAAACTTGTGGCTAGAGGATTTGAAGGTCATGTGGTCAAACTTATACCAAAATATGTGTATTTTAACATGAGATATGACACTTTTGTTTATTGTAATGTTTGATAATGAGGTTTTGTTTTTGTGTTGGTGTTTCTGTAATGGATATGATGTAGTTTAATTTTTATTAATAATATTTTAAATTTTAAATTCCATTTATTTAACTTATTACCATGTTATAACAACATATTAATTAGGTAATTCATTCCGGAACCTTTGATGATATTGGGTTCATAAGTCCAAAATGAATTTTAATGGATGGTTATGGTCATAGAGATATTATTTAAATCATATCCAGAATAATATTCATGAAAAAATTATCCCCTTTATAAATTATCTGTTCTTTTTAATTGAAAAATGAAATACAATTATTAAAAATTAACTATGTTACAATCCTGTATATGGTTGGTTTTACATACGCATTAATAACATTACCATTTTTCAACATCATTATGGGATGAATTTATATTATATTATATATTTCCAAAATGGTCAAAATATCATATATATATATATATTATTACTTATTTAAATATACTTATATATAACATCATTGTTATGTGTTTAAATACAACTAGCATCTTTTCATTGAGTTTGAAGTTCACACGTACATACGAATGGTGATATAATTTACAGTGTATGGTTATGAAACAAAATTTATGTTATATTATATTTTTAAAATGATTAATATGTCATGGATATTATATATAAATGTTAATTCTAAAATAATTGTGATCTGTTTAATATGATGAAGAAAAAAGAAACTCTAATGTGTGGAGATGTTGAGTTGTATGTATGCACACAGGGTGATTTCATTTTTCATAGTATGAATGAAAAGGTGGAATATGGTAGAATCATTATCATAATAACATATTGAAATATATGTGATATAATATTTATAAATTTATGTTGGAAAGAAATTATTAGGATTTGGAATAAGAAGTATACAAGAAATAGTCCGTATATATGATTACTTATTCTTCGGTGGACATTCTTTTGAAATATTCTTAACAGATTTAGGGTTAGTTTTTTGGAAAACACAAATTCTCTATAGCTTGAATAAGGATGTTTATAAACACAATGGTTAGATTTTGGTATATATATGGATAAAAAGGATTTCGTGTAGCGAAGGATGAGTTTTCATTTTATAAGTATGGTGTCAGGTGCATTTCGAATTGTAAGAACCCAGAGCTTCAGTTTCAGGTACGGATCTCTTTTATGGGATTTTTAAGGAAAAATAGAGAATCTGGAAATTTTCAGAGTACACACCGTGTACTTTAAGAGCACACTCCATGTACTCCTCGACCACTCTAAGCTGTGTGTTGGTCGAGACCAGGCCACACACACAATGTGAATCTGGAAATATTCAGAGTATACGACGAGTACTTTATGAGTACACGCCATATACTCCTCTTCCACTCGAAGCCGTGTGATTGGCCGTGTCCAGGCCACATACACGGTGTGTAAGGCTGAGGTGGAGGCCGATTATTTCGGGGTACGGAAAATTGAAGTACACGTAGTGTAATCGAAAAGTGAACATCGTGTAATTTCTTTTTATTTCATTAATCAGACGGGGTCGTGCCTAATGGTCGTAAATACCTTATTCTCCACCTAATTCCGTCTAGGGCGTCCGAGGAGGTCGATTATTCTCTGAGCCACCGATCGCTCACTAGTTGTCCGAATCGAACTCCGTTTATTGCAGGAGAATCGCAGCGGTGAGTTCTTTTTTCTTCTATAGCCTCATTTCCTGATTCATCCTGTTGCGTGAGTTATCTGAGGTTGAGAATTTTATACATTTTTTAAGATCTACTCTGTTCTAGGCTGATTCATGGGCTGACGTTCAAGTATATCGATATCCAAGGATCGAGGTAGGTGGTTTGTTGCCCTATGTTGATGTTCTTTGAGTTTTGGTTGCAAAAGTGTTGGATACCCATGTATCGGGTATCCCGGGTTAGGATTCTGATCCTTTTTATTTATCTGCCTTAGATTTCTTGTATTCTTGAGGTTATTAGATGATTAATAATTAATTTTTATCATGTTTGAGGATCACCCTGTGGGTGTTTTCCCTTGTTTTGGATGTTGATTTCCGTTTGGCATGGTTTGCCTACGAGGCAACCCCTATTGCATTTCTAGTATGCCTGTTGACTTGATTGAATGTATTGCCAGCTGTTTATATGCTTGTGGATGCATTATGTATCTATTATCCAAGTAGTTGTTTAACTCAATTAGGGATACTAACAGTCGATTACGCATGACTGGACTACTCAGTGCTGTGAGAACCTAGTGCGGGAGATCAAAGAGAGAATAGATTATTAAGTGCTTCCCTAGAGGGTCTATTGGTTTTAGTTTCGTACGCAGGACCTACGGGGATCAGACTTTGTGCTTCCCAAGAGTGTTCTTAGTTTACCCACGCATCGAGACCACATGAGTAATTATAAGTAAGTGCTTCCTCAGAGAGCCTGTAGCTATTATTGCAAGACCATAGGGGAATTGATGTAAGAGATTCCTAGAGTGTCTGTGACTTGTTTGTTTACTGGACTATAGGGGTATACTAGTTTAAGCCACCTAGAGAGTCAGTGTGAATTTTGATGGTTGGTTGTGACGAGTCCACCAAGACAAAGAACACACTTGGGTTTTGTACTGCTTGTGTTAGGTAGTCTTTTTAGATACCTGATGTGTTACCTGATTATCTTGGAATAAGAAACTTTGATGGTTTTCCCTAGATGTGTAATTTAATGAATGTGATTGGTAATTGGTAGAATTGTTTACTTCCTTATTTACATTTACATTTTCTATATTACTCAATGATAGTAGGGCACAAGTCTTGTGGTGGTTGCCTACTGGGATTAGTCTGACACCCTGTTTGGGTCCTTCTTTTTGGCCCAACAGATTATATGGTTGCAGGTTTAGGTTGGGATTGTGGCCCTTCCCTCTCAGGTACTTGATTGCTGGTCGATGTTGGAGAGTATGGGACCGAGTCTTGGCATGCGATGCTGCTGGAGTTGCAATTTACTTTTAGTACTTGGTTTCAGTTGTATTTCAGCATGTTGTTTTTTCAACTGCTTTCCATAGACACATGTACCATCCTGCATCATTGTTATATCATACCTTTCTTTTACTTTATGTTCAGTTGTTACATGCTATTTACTACTTCCGCTATTGAATATGTTTATTCTTATATTGCATACCTTACAAATGAGGGAATAGTTTTTCCACTGACTCACCAAGGCCCTTGCTGCTAGTCGGCATCCTCTGGCATTTGGGGAAACGTGCTTGAGGTCATGTCGCGAACCGGGTACGGGGCGCCAGTGGAAGGACTCCAGATTCGGGTCGTTACAAATAGGTATCAGAGGGGTTTTCTATATTTCTATTGCCTTACTATTTTGCGACCATAGTCAGGGATAGGAAGAACTGGGTAGTTAGTACTTAACTGTGCCCATGAGTAATTAACTCGTGCACAGGGAAATGCTATATTTCCTCGTAATTTCAATTTTCATTTTTTGAAAGTGTTATAGTTTATTATATTCCAACATTGGGTGATGCACATATTTTGTGTTGTTATAGTTTATATGATTATGTTTGTATTTTTTTTCAACCCGATGAGATGAGGATGTTCCATATCATGCATCATATAGGCACCGGGTAGGAAATCACTGGTCATACATTTTACCATGCCAACTAGGGTGCATTAGAATTTCATGCTACTGGGATAGATGTCGTGATAGATTATGCATGCCGTTGGGGTAGTTTTTGTGATAGAAATACTTGTTGCGCTGATAGAGTATTACTTTTTTATATCCTGTTTAGAATGGGCGCTAAGCTCTGGTCTTGGAGGTGTTATGGGCCATCGAGGATCGGAATTTGGCAGATCATTGTTGTTATGATGTTTAATTGTTTTATACATTGTGATGATGCCAATATTTGATTCACGGGGAGTATGGGCCCCCACGGATCAGAACCTATCACATATATGGTTGTTTTTCAGTGTTTATGGCGTTCGAAGCAGTTTCAGAGCTACTTCCCGGAAAAACCCAGAATAAACGGTGTGTACTTCCGTCATACATGTCGTGTAGTTTTTAAACCGTGTTACTATCTATGTAAACAAAAACATGGGGTGTTGGAAAATATTTGGGGATACGTCGTGTACCATATGTACACACCATGTGGTAGTTAGTTGTGTAGCCGTCCATGTAACATGCTACACGGGTCGCCAAGCCTATCTAGGGCAGGCCATTTGTTAGAAGAACATGTCGTGTAGATTTCTTCTAGGTACCCGGCCCTGTCATGAACAACATGGGTTGGTGTTATCTCCTCTGATATAGGCCGTGTTTTTTCAGAACACGCCGTGTAAGGAGTTAGCAGTGTGGCCGGCCGTTTAACCTGTTACACGGACCACCGAAGCCTGGCTTGAACACGCCGGGTCCTCAGTGCACACATCTTGTAGTCTAGTTTTTTTTTGGAGGACCGTGTAGGATATCTGTTCAAGGAGACTCGGGCAGCGGAGTGGAGTCCAGGTACACGATGTGTTTTTGGAAAACACTCTGTGTAGTCAGGAATGTTACATGACTGATGGTGGCAGAATTGAAGGCCCATGTAAATGGCTTTAACAAACACGCCGTGTAGTTTAAATACATATCGTGTAGTTCAGTTTTTCAAGTTTATGTGTTTCTCTCTCATGTTCCCGTTTTGTAATCTTGTGTTTTCGGTCCTTGTTGATCCTAAATCTGGAGTGTGATTTTGACCTTTCAGGGTTATGGCACCAAGACGTCCTCCCGTTGCACGCCAGGAACCAGGCAGTGGCAGTACGCCTGATACGGTAGACTAGGGACTACCTGTAGTTTCGCCGATTGATCCGGATATGGCACCAGTAGTGATTCCAGATACTGGTGTGGAATCTCAGTTCAGAGAGGGTCTCATGAGGTACATTTAGACCTTCCAGGGAGCTCATCATCCTTCCCCGTCTATGGCAGAGCAGACCCGAGTCTTCCAGCAGCAGCAGCATCCCACATTTACAGGGGATGGAAGACCTCAGGTTGCAGAGTAATGGATTGAAACCATGCTTTCCATCATCGAGCATCTGGATACACCCACAAACAGATGGGTGAAGCTCGCGACTAACATGCTGCAAAATTCGTCCAAGAGATGGTGGGATGTAGTCTCACAGGCAGGGACCCAGCGGACTATGGCATGGGACGAATTCCAGCGTCCGTTCTACAACTACTTCAATCCAGCGACGCTGAAGGCCGATAGGGCTAGGGAGTTCATGAACGTGCATCAAGGTATGGTTTTGGTTATGGAATATTCCCCCCACTTCACAGAGTTAAAGTATTTCACTCTTGTTCTGGGAAATGAAGAGATGTTTTTGGTGAGGAAGTTTGAGGAAGGCCTCAAACCGGAGATCATATCACAGGTGAACATTTTCTAGTTGACATTTATTACTCAGATAGTCAACCATGCGCTGATCACCGAAAGAAATCTGATGGAGTCTGGAGCTGTTGATCAGGGCGGTTCGGCACCCAAGGGTGAGTCGTTTAATACTGACAACAGGAAGCACCACTGAGGGACTACTCGAGGTGACTCGAGGAAGCGGCGTATATCTTCTGGAGGATGAGATCTTCGTTCTGGAAACCTAGTGGTATGATATCAGTGTGGAAATAGAATGCATAAGAAGCCTTAGTGCCCGAGAGATCCAGTGGAGTGCCGAGCTTGTGGCAAGATGGGTCATCTCTAGAATTTTTGTAGGGTTCTTCTTCCAGCGGCTAGTGAAGGAGGATCTGTTTCTACCACTCATTCAGGAGCAGGATTACAAGTCCCACATCAGACTGGGGGTGGGAGTTTTTCAGGTCGTTCAGGCCAGGGTAGAGGTCACGGACGTGGTGGTCAGGCTCAAAGGGGATCAGCTCAGGGATAGCAGGCTGTTACACAGGTCCACAGTACTGGCCAGACGTTTTCATTGGAGAAGATTCATCGAGAGTAGGATCATGGACCTTCCACAGTTCGAGGTATGATCCTAGTAGCCTCAGTTTTATCTTCTGCACTTTTCGATACCGGAGCTTCTCATAGCTTTATTTCTGTGCACACTATGGAGAGCCTTAGACTAACTGTCCTTACATCTGAGGACACATTTTCACTAGACATTCCTTTGGGACATAGAACTATTAATGTGCGTCAGTGTAGGGAGTTCCCCCTTGAGGTTGGTGGGTGTCACTACATGTGGGATCTTTATGTCCTGGAGATGACAGTTTATGATGTCATTCTCGGAATGGACTTGCTAGTTCGTTTTCAGGCCTTTGTCGACTGTTATCACCGCATGGTGAGTCTCACGTCACCAGAGGGCAGGCCATTTCTTCACAAGGGAGAATGGGATGTCTAGGAAAGTAGAGCTGGACCAGAGCATCATGGGGTGGGTAGAGTTACGACCCAGATTTCCAGTTTATTCCCGGATGATCAGGGGACCTCTCAGATGGATTTTTCCTCCAGTGGTTGATCGCTTTCCAGATGAGTTTCCAGAAGACTTCTCAGGTATGCCTCTAGAGCATGAGGTATACTTCTCGATTGATCTTGTGCCAGGAACTGCACCGATTTTCATACCTCCATATAGGATGGCTACGCCTGAGTTGCAAGAGATCAAGAAGCAGTTGGAGGAGTTGCAGGATAAGGGTCTCATCCAACCTAGTACATCCCCTTGGGGTTCACCTGTGTTGTTTACAAAGCAGCGGATGGTACCTTACAACTTTACGTAGATTATCGTAAGATGAACCAATTGACGGTCAAGAACCAATATCCCTTTCCAAGGATTGATGATCTCTCCGATCAGCTTTTAGAAGCTCGGGTGTTATCAAAGATCGACTTGAGATCCGACTATCATCAGCTGCACATTAGGCCTTCAGATATACCCCTGACAGCCTTCAGGAGCATGTATGGCCTCTACGAGTATATGGTTATTCCGTTCGGCCTAACAAACGTGCCATTAGTTTTCATGGCACTGATGAACCAAGTGTTCCATCCTTACTTGGATTCCTTCATCATGGTCTTCGTGGATGATATCTTGGTGTACTCTCACACTCGACACGACCATGCAAACCATCTTGAGATCGTTTTAAGTAAACCGAGGGAGCACCAGCTTCATGCTAAACTCTCAAAGTGCCCCTTTTTCATGGATTAGATTCACTTCCTGGTCAATTTCATCTCAGTGATAAGAGTATCAGTAGACCAAGAGAAGGTGAGAGAAGTAGTCAACTGGGAGAAGCTGAAGAACGTCTTCGAGGTACGTAGTTTCTTGGGGCTGGCTGGTTACTACATGCAGTTTATACATGAAATATCGTGCCTAGAAGCACTGTTGACGGCCTTGAATAAGAAGGGGGATAAGTTTGTTTGGTCAGAAGCATGTGACTCTTCCTTCCAGGAGCTGAAGGGGAGATTGACTTCAGCACCGAATCTAGTTCAGCCAGAGCCGGGCAAGAGATATACAGTTTTCTGTGATGCATCTGGCATTGGTATTGGAGCAGTGCTTATGAAAGAAGGTCGTGTTGTCTCATACAGATCTTAGCAGTTGACGCCACATGAGAAGAACTATCCTACGCCCGATTTAGAGTTAGCTTCTGTTGTTCATGCTTTGCGTTGTTGGAGGAACTATCTCATGGGAATGCATTTCGTGGTATATACTGACCAAAAGAGCCTCAAGTACATCTTCACGCCGCATAACTTGAATCTGAGACAGCGGAGGTGGTTCGAGTACCTACACTCTTTCGACTTTGAGCAAGCTTATACTCATAGGAAGGGCAATGCTGTGGTAGGCGCACTGAGTAGGAGGACTTAGTTGCAAGAAGTTCAGGAAGCCAATAGTGAGTCGAAGCGCATGGCTCTGTTTTCTAAGATGCCTCTGGAGGTACACGACAGACATGGTCAGACGGTTCTTTCTTCCATAGTTGTTACCTCTACACTTTTTAATTGAGTTTGAATGAGGCAACGATCAGACCCTGAAGGCCTTGTCCAATGGGAGGGCGTGTCAGATGGAGACCCTACTCTAGGGTGGACAGTGGGCGATGATGAGGTGCTACATTTTCATGGTCGTGTATGGGTTTCAGCAGACATATGTGAGGATATGATATGAGTCTCATGCCTCTTGTTGGGTAGTTCATCCTGGTGTCACCAAAATGTACTGAGACTTTCACCGCCAGTATTGGTGGCAGGGTATGAAGAAAGATGTGGCTGGTTTTGTTATGCGGTGTTCCACCTGTCAGTAGGTGAAGGCGGAGCATCAGCGACCAGCAGGGATTTTGCAGCATTTACCCATTCCTAAGTGGAAATTGAATGATGTCGCGATGGAATTCGAGATAGGGTTACCGAGATCGCCTCGAGGAAATGAAGCGGTTTGGGTTCTATTGGACAGGCTCACGAAGGATGCACACTTCTTGACAATCAAGGAGACCTTCAGTGTTGATGCACTGGGACAGTTGTACATCCGGGAGATTGTACGTCTGTATGATGTTCCACACTCCATTGTTTCAGACAGGGATGCACATTTTACTTCACACTTCTGGCAGGGGATATAGAGGGTGTTGGGTACATAGTTAATTTTGAGTACAACATACCATCCCGTGACTGATGGCCTGCCCGAGCGTACAATCTAGGTGCTTGAGGATAGGCTCGGAGCTTGCATTCTAGACAATGGCGATTCTTTGGTGAAGCATATTCCTCTGGTAGAGTTCACCAACAACAACTGTTTTCAGGCGACTATTCTGATGGAACCTTACGAGGATTTGTACGGTAGGCCATGCCGATCACTTTTATTCTTGCTAGAGGTAGTAAAGGCGGCTTTTCTGGGTCCTCGTCTTGTTCAGGAGACTTCAGATCAGACAGAGCTGATTCGGAAGAGGATAGCTACAGCGCTGTCTCGATAGAAGTCTTATGCTGATCAGCAGAGACGACCTTTGGAGTTCGAGGTTGGAGATCAGGTTTTTCTGCGTGTCGCACCGAGGTTGGGACATAAGAGGATTCAGAGACAGGGTAAGCTTTCACCGAGATACGTCGGGCCATTTGAGGTTCTGGAGACAGTCGGGCTGGTTGCTTACAGTTTGCAGTTACCTCATAGATACTAAGCTATGCATGATGTCTTTCATGTTTCTCAGCTTCGACGCTATTTCTCAGACCCGTCTCATGTTTTGCAACCCGTGGAGGTTGAGTTGGAGTAGGATGCATCTTTCGAGGAGCATCCTATCAGCATTGTTGATCGTAGTACAATGTTCTCTATGGCCGGTCTATTCCTCTAGTACGGGTGTTGTGGCAGCACGACCGTATACAGGATGAGACTTGGGAGAGGGAGGCTGATATGCGATCACAGTGGCCAGAGTTGTTCGAGGTTTTTTCTTCTACGCCATGCTAGGGAAATTCAAGGACGAATTTCCTTAAGGGAGGATGTTTTTAAGAACCCAGGAGCTTCAGTTTCAGGTAAAAATCACTTTTACGGGATTTTTAAGGGAAAATGGAGAATCTTGAAATTTTCAGAGTACACGCCATGTACTTTATGAGCACACGCCATGAACTCCTCGGCCACTCTAAGTCCTGTGTTGGCTGAGACCAGGCCACACACACGGTGTGTATCTGGAAATTTTCAGAGTACGCAACGTGTACTTTATGAGTTGACGTCGTGTACTCCTTTTCCACTCGAAGCCGTGTGATTGGCCGTGTCCACACCACACACACGGTGTGTACGGCTGAGGTGGAGGCCGGTAATTTTGGGGTACGTAAAATTGAAGTACACGTCATGCACTCAAGATGTACACACCGTGAACTTTCCTTTTATTTCATTAATCATTCTGGGGTCATGCCTAATGCTCGTAAACACCTTCTTCTATGACTAATTCTGTCAAGGGCGCCCGAGGAGGCCGATTCTTCTTCGAGCCACCGATCCGTCACCGGTTTTCCGAATCGAACTCCGTCAATTGTAGAAGAATCGCAACGATGAGTTCTTGGTTCTCCTTTAGCCTTGTTTCCTGATTCTTCCTCTCACGTGAGTTATCTGATGTTGATCGGTTGGGACGTTTTTAAAGATCTACTTCTTTTAAGGCTGATTCACGGGCTGAGGTTCAGGTATATCGATCTCCAAGGATTGAGGTAGGTTGTTTGTTACCCTACGTTGAATTTCTTTGTGTTTTGGTTACAAAAGTGTCAGATACCCATGTATCGGGTATCCCAGGTTTGGATTTTGATCATGATTATTTATCTGCCTTATATTTCTTTTATTCCTGAAGTTATTAGATGATTAATAATTTCCTGTTAGCATGTTTGAGGATCACCCCATGGGTGTTTCCCTTGTTTTGGCTGTTGTTTGCCGTTTGCCACGGTTGGCCTATGAGGCAACCCCTATTGCATTACTAGTATGCCTGTTGACTTGATTTCATGTATTGCCTGCTATTTATATGCTTGTGGATGCATTGTGTAGCTATTATCCATGTAGTTGTTTAACTTACTTAGGGCTTCTAACAGTCAATTATGCTTGACTGGACTACTCAGGGCCGTGAGAACCTGGTGCGGGAGATCAAAGAGGGAATAGACGATTAAGTGCTTCCCTAGACGGTCTGTTGGTTTTAGTTTCGTACGCAGGATCTACGAGGATCAGACATTGTGCTTCCCAAGAGTGTTCTTACTTTACCCACGCATCGAGACCACATGAGGAATTATACATATGTGCTTCCTCAGAGAGTCTGTAGATATTATTGTAAGACCATAGGGGAATTGACGTAAGATCTTCACAGAGTGTTTGTGCCTTGTTTGATTACTAGACTATAGGGGTCTGCTAGTTTAAGCCACCTAGAGAGTCAGTGTGAATTTTTATGGTTGGTTGTGATGTGTCCACCAAGCCAAATAACAAGCTTGGATTTTGTACTTCTTGTGTTAGGTAGTCTTTTTAGATACCTGCTGTGTTACATGCTTATCTTGGAATATTAAACTTTGCTGGTTTACCCTGGTTATGTAATTAAATGAATGTTAATGGTAATTGGTATAATTGTTTACTGCATTATTTACCTTAAATTTTGCTATATCACTCACTGATAGTAGGGAACAAATCTTATGGTTGTTGCCTACATGGATTAGTCTCACACCCTGTTTGGGTCATGCTTTTTGGCCCAAACAGATTATATGGTTGCAGGTTTTGGTAGGGATTGTGGCCTTTCCACCTCAGGTACATGATTGCTGGTTGGAGCTGGAGAGCATGGGACCGGGTCGTGGCCCGCGATGCTGCTGGAGTTGCTGTTTACTTTTTGTAATTGGTTTCAGTTGTATTTCAGCATGTTTTTTTGCTTACTAATTTCCATAGAAACATGTACCATCCTACATCATTGTTATATCATACCTTGCCTTTACTTTATGTTCAGTTGTTGCATGCTATTTACTGCTTCTGCTATTGAGTATGTTTATTCTTCCGCTGCATACCATACCAAATGCAGGCATAGTTTCCCCACAGACTCACCAAGGGCCTCGCTGCTAGTCGGCAGCCTCTGGCATTTGGGGAAACGTGCTTGAGGTCATGTGGCGAACTGGGTATGGGGCGCCAATGGAAGGGCTCCAGATTCGTGTCGTTACAGGAATTTATCAAAATATTAAAATATAATAAGACAATCTGCAATCCAAATGCATCCAATTGTCCAATAATTTAAAATAGGATGATAGTTTTTTCATACATTAACCAATTTATCCTTATTAAAAATATTTATGACTTTTATATAATTTAATAAAATATTATATTCATAAAATATAATTATGGTAAATTTTGGCACTATTAATTACATTGACTTTACAAATATCTATATAACAATAAATCATCAAACCAATGATTTTAAAAATATGTAAAATTTAATAATAAAATATTGACTTCATGGATAATATAAATTAATTTGAATTTATTAACTTTTAATATTTTTAATAGCATTTATTACATTTTTCCATTAATTGATTAATTACTAGATAAGTATTCTGTAAGCATTTAAGGTATTTTTTATCTATGAAAATTAAAAATGAATATAATGATTTGTATTAAAATATTACATTTTGAAATTATATTTATATTCAAACATAACATCAGTATTAGCCTTTTATAATACATATATATTTATTAAACAATGAATGCGACCTCTTTGACATTTCATTAAATAAAATATTTCAATGGTTATAAACTAATCCTTGTGTCCCAAAAAAATCATAATTTTAACTTTTTTAGGGATATGGACTTTATATTATCATAAAATAAGATTCATTCATGTTTTATGGAAATTTAATAGTTCATGTATTTTTAATTACAGTTAATATATATTATTTTTCTTCTTCTTACAAAATAAATATGTTAGTGTGTCATAAACCTTAAAGTTAATTATTTCATATATTGAAAATATTAATATATAATATCCAAAGAAAATTAATTACTCTCATGAAATTAATTTATATTCGTTCATCATGTATATTAACTCATATGCACATCATGACTACATATTTAATTTGTTATTTTGAGTTTTTTCCCTTGAGAAAGCATTTCACAATTATTTGGATAATATTTTGGTTATATAATTCCAAAATTAAAAAATTACAAGTATAAATTATATTAATATATTATATATTAAAAAAATTCACTCAATTTATTTATTTCTCTCAATTGTAGGAAATATGATATTAAATTAGACGTTTCTAGTGTTGTGCAATCGTTGCAACACTACTAAAAATAATTTTCAAATTTATATGAAAATCACTTAAAATATAAATGTTCAGAAATAATTTTTTATTGTATTTATATTATAATATCCCATATGAGTTGTTTCATAATATTAAAAAAAATTTAGAGTAATTATATATTGAGAATATAAAAAAAGATAACCTATTTTAAAAAACCATATTTTCTAATACCCGACAAAAAGTTATCTTTTTCAGGAAATTCTAAAAATTTCACTATATTAAAATTTTTGATCTGAATATTTTAAAAATTATGTTCATTTTTATGATAAATCTGGAAAATCATCCTTATATTAGTTGTAATATTCCTTCATAAAATCATGAAAACCCATTTTGGAAGAAAACATATTTCTATAGAATAAAATGATATTATTAAATATTATTTTATTATTTTTTAATCATTTAATGGGAAATTTATATTTATTTTTAAATATTTATTTATTTAATAAATAAATTATTACAATTCATAATATACAAATTAAAGTGTACGTTATAACTATCACATTTATTAAATAATATTTAATCGATAATTTAATATCAATATAGTGTATCTAGTATGCTATCGAACATAGTGTTCCATTTTAAAATATCGTGGTGGTATATTCACCCCCCACCCATTTTGAAAATTTTCCCTCGTCATTATGATGTCCTAATCACTATCAACTATTTTACCTTGTAATATTCCTTTATTGAGATCCCACATCATGAAAAGAAACTTTTAAACACCTACTTAATAATAGAGAAAAGGGAAATAATAAGTTTATATGAAGAATCAAATAATACGATTCCAATTAGAATAAAATAATTTGGAATAGATGTCATGGATTTGGAATAGAAATCTATTTCCAAGGGGCTCATAGAGGGTGATATAGAGAAAGTTTATGAGAAACATAACCATCACAAAACCATAAATCATTGATAGTTTAAAATCAATTTATTTATCACATTGAAAAGTACATTAATAACATTATCACATCAAGATGGTTTTGATAGACACTAATAATTACATCTCCATATATACTACAAAAATAATGTTATATACTTACTTGAAAATTAAAATTTCAGCCATTAATCAATTTTCTAACACAAACTCATCTTTTTTCTGAAAATGATGGTTATTAATTTTTCATACATGGAGAACTATAATCAACTTATATGTATCAAAAAATCCATGAATTAATATCAATATATTCCTCTTATCATTAGTTATTAACCAATAAAAAATTAGTAGAATAATATATAGTAATTTTGAAAAAACATTAAATCATTATATGAGGAAAAATTACAATAATCTAACAAATTCAACAGTATTACCTAATGTTGAACATATATATGTTGACAAAAAAATTATTCTTAGTCCTCATAAATATTCTATACTATGAATAAAATTAAAAAATAGAAGGATAATATCACATTGTCTTCCCCGATAAATTTTTACATTTATCTCCATATAACATAAAATTTTATTTTAGCCTTATACCAAAATGTCATTTACCAAATCAAATAAAAAAAAATGTATGATTGTCATTTATATAATTAACCTAAATCACCAAAAATCGATAATAAAATCATATATTCATCAAATATAATTATACCCCTATTAAAAAAATATAATCACACAATACTCTCTTTACCTTAATCATAATGGGTCTCTAAATTATTGAACGTCTTCTGAAATAACATTAATCCAATAATCTGGAAATCATTTTCTAATACATTGCCTATCAATTTGAAAAAAAATAGAGTATCCCAAAATTAAAATAACAATTATTCATAAGATAATTTAAATTAAGAAAATAATAATAACAAGTAAATCATGTAAACTAGTGGTATGTGATGCACCCTTGTTTCCATTCGGTTTTTGGTTCTATCCCAACATCTATTTTATATGTGATGAGTTTTGAGCCATCCTATAGGTTATCTTTATCTAAAACTATATTAATAAAAACATTAAAAATTAAAATAAATGAGTCAAACACATCCAAAAATAACATAAATATATTCAACATTAATGAATATGTTTTAACCTCGAAAGTTTTATCATACCATTCATTATTCATCAAAAAATGTAATAACCCATAATTACATCAAAAATAAATATCTCCAAAAATATCATTAGTCACCATAAAATTTAAATGCATAATACCTAAAAAAATATTTCTATGTCTTAAAAAATTTTGTAATCATTAAAATTATAAACCCTTTGTTGTATCCATAACTCCATAGGAAAATTCACTAGAAACATCCTAATCTCTAATTTAATCTAAACCATGCTCTAATACGAACTATAATTACATGTCCCTAATCAATAAATAATATATTTAATTTATAATGAATTTCGATTTAATTCATTCCCATTGATCGTTTAGGTCTTGTGTTTTCTAGAATCTGAAAAAAAGGTCATAGTATACTCATACATGATAAAAGGAAACTTCAATGTAATATCTATTTTTTCATAAATAAAATCCATTTTAATTAAAAAAATATTTAATAAGGTTAAATCTTCAATGTTTCCTTATTTTCATCATTATTGTACATACTCTCCCTTAAAATGTGTGAAAATAAATTTAATACATGGTAATAGAATGAAAATAAATGTAAGGATCATAAATAATGAAAACAATTAGTCTAGGGGAAAACATGAAATCACATTTAATGTTCTCGGAGAACATTAAATAAATCATATCCACATGAAAAACACACATTCATTTTCTCAAATAAAACCCTTAAACCCCATAAATAGAACTTAAAAACATTTTAGGAACCATATAGGATCAAATTCATAAAACTACATTAAAACCATTGTAATTGGAACAACAATACACATGACTTCTAATATATTTATTATGTGAACATAATCATAACCCAATAAATTTGAAGGATACAATGGGGCACATTCTTTCTTTAATTTATATCGGGGTTTCCTATTTACATGTGTTATAATGTAGCTTATCCATTCGTATAAGAAATATAGGTCTCACCAATGGGATATAAATGGGATGAAAACTTTTTATAATTTTTATCATCCTACCTAACCAATTTCACATACAACTCACATGTAGAAAATCATGAAAACAAGTTTTATTCTTGCGCATGTAGTAATAACACCATTGAAAAACTTTTTACATCCCATATGAAAAAAATAATATATAACAACATAGAAATTTATTGTAAAAACAAATTTTCAATAATAAAATACCTAGACTGAGGTAAAGATGATTTTTATTTTAATAAAATATCATAAAAAATTCTTTAGGAAACTATCATTTCAATTTTGATATCATTTAATTTTTTTAAAAAGTTGTGCCCTTTTGAATAAAAATATATTTTAAAATAAACTTATAAACACATAAAAAACATAAAAGTATTTATTCATCATAACTGTTGTAAAATATTGAATTTTTATATAAGCTGAGGAATACAACCCATTTTGACTTAAAAAAATGGACATTAAAATTTGATTTTTAAAAAATGTTTCTTACCTTGAGTTTGATTCATCTTGTAAAATCATTATCAATATAAAAAATAAAATAGGGTTAATTATTTACTTTATCGAGAACCTATTTAAATTTTATTTTTCATTTTGATTCACTTATTACCACGTTAAAACCACTATATAATTATTTATTTTCACATAGGAAACATTAATGATATTTGGTTTGTAAGTCCAGAATGAATTGGGTAGTTTGATTGTGGTCATAGCAACCATAATTACATCATTTATATAAAAATATTTATGACCTAATTATTACTTATATACATAAATTATATTTTTAAAACCATTAGTGAAATATGGTATTGAATAATTATCAATGATAAAATCAGGGAAATGCCGGCCCATACATATTCTTGAGACACATTTCCATTTTTCAATGATCATTATGGAAAAGTTATATATAATATTAACATTAAAAAATTATCATAATATCTCATATTTAATATTAATTATTAACATATAATTATATATATCATCAACGTGATGTGGTGAAAAATGAATCACTTCACTTCAAGAAGGTGGTACCTACATGTATTCTAAAACAAAATTATAATTTCTAGTTTAGGGTAATGTAATAACATATAAGTTATATTAACTTTATATAATGATAAATACTTCATAAATAACTTATTTTAATATCAATTCCATCATTCTAGCTATCAATAAAATTTTTTCATGAACAACATACACTACTACGTGGGGATGGTATGTTGTATATACATACGCGCGATGCTTTAAATTTTTGAAGGATGTATTAAATGGTGCAATATAGTGTTTTTATAATCATACTAACATAAATTTATATATAATATAATGGATATATAAATTTAGGATATAAAAAACAGACAGAGTGTAAGTAGTAGATTAAATAATCTTGAAAGAGTTTGTAATAACAATAGCCCATTTTCGTTGGATTTCCTTTAGATATCATTTTAATGAAACTTTGGGTGGTATTTTGGAAGGATAATAACATATAAAACTTTTATATGTATCTATATAAGCGTGATAAGCATAAGATGGTCTTTCTATTTGGCTCTGTGTTATATTAATAAGTGAAGGAAGAGGGTCCCATTTATAATTGAGGTTGAGGAACTATTTTAATTTCTCCAAATATTATAATATAATAAGATAATTGTTGAGAAACATTATTCAACATAGACTATAAATTAATAGGGGTTGATGTTTTTGTCAATATATTATCCCCTTTATCCTTATTCAATATTTTTATGATTTTTAAATAATTTATTAAAATATTATATTCATAAAAAATCATTATTTTCTATTTTGACCCTATTCATTACATTGAGTTTGTGAATATAAATATGATTATATATATTACAAAAAATAATAATTAATACATCCCTAATATATATTATTAATAGGGAAAAATCATAACATACCTTATTATTTCAATTTAAATTACCCTTAATATTTTTAATATCATTTATTTGATTATTCCATTAATTTAAAAATTACACCATTACAGTTGTGTAAGAATTTAAGTATATTATTTCATCGCTATTTTTTTGTAAAAAATAAAAATAAATAAATAGTTATTTTATATTTGAAAATAATATTTATTGTTAAAATATTATTGGGGTAAACCGATTTTAAAAATGACATACTAATTAAAAACCTAAATGTTATATCTCTGACTTTTCATTACATAATATATTATAAAGGAGATTCTTTCATCAAAATGGCCCCCAAACGTCAAATATTATACCATTCAATCCTGACTGTAGAGATATAATAATTACATTATATTTTTTCAAGTGTTTAGGTCATTTAATTATTCATATCATTTTTATTAAAACCACTGTATAGATTTGTCTTATTCTTGCACAAACACCATCTCAATGTTTTCTTTAGAATTCAAGGTAACTATTTAATATATAAATTTTTATTAAAAAAATAAATATCATAGATATAAACTAATTATAATAAAGATAATCTATTAAATAAAATAAATATATATATTAATTCATATCCATGAAAAGAAAATATATTTAATTTGTTAATTTTTCTTTTCATTCCATGGGAAAGCATTTCATAATCATTTGGATATGATTCTTGTTATATACCACAAAAATTTAATTTTTTACAGAATAAATAATTAATTATAGATTATTTTTATATTTAATTTTAATTAAAACAATTTATACCACTCCATAACTAGCTATAGAACACAAAATGTGACTTTCTATTATTGTGCAAGCACTACGTCATCTTTGAAAATGAATTTCGTATTTATCATGAAATAAATTATAATTTACATGTTATGAATTAGTTTTTTGTGACATTAAAATTATAATATTTTAATTGATTCATTCCATAAGTGAAAATGTATCTTAATTATGTCTTTATAATATCAAAAAATATAGCATATTAGAAAAACATTATTTTTAAATATTCAATAATTTCAGAAAATTCCCAAAATTTCACCACAAAATAATTAGTATATAATGATTTTAAAAATAAATGTTTTTTTGTAAAATTAATTTAAAAAATATTCTTGAAATTAATTACATAAATATATAATAAAATAAATAAAACCTAATTTTTGGTAAATCATTTTTTAACGATTAAAACGACTTTACAAAAAATCTTGTTATCAAATTCTTAATCATATACCAATGATTTTATATTTATTCGGAACTAAAATATTGATTAATAAATTGAATTATTATATTCATTCCAATAAAATTATTCTCTAGTTCATATTGGTCACTTTTAAATAATAATATTTAATTGTACATTTAAACTTGATATGGTTTATCTAGTACGCTATCAAATATAATGTTACCTTTTAAAATATTGGGATGTTACACATTAATTGGGGACCATGAGTATAGAAATAGAATAAAAGTTAAAAGAAAATCATTTATATTTATTGAATTAACAAAATAGATGAAAATTAAATGGTTTTTTGAGAGAGATATCATATTATTTCATCATCATGAGTATAATCACAAACAATACTCATAGACAATGTTATTATAACAAAATACCTTTACCACATTATAAATGTTTGAATAAAAAGTCCCAAGAAATAAATAGCCACATATTGTTATATAAATCCATATAATTCTCATTTAAAAGAAATTAATGAAAATAATATTCACCATATAAAAAAACAAATGGGGAATATGGAATTAATCTTACAAAAGTTAAAGTTAGATGAAAAACTCATTAACTCAAGTATCAAACATCCCCATAAATATTATAATCACATAGATAATAAATATTGTGTTATTAAAATTATAATCCTCAAATATAATCATGTATATAATAATATATGAATTATTTATGATCTTGTTTTAAAAAAATTATTAACAATTCCTTTTTTAAATAAGAATTCAGGTAATAACTATTACATTTTTATGATTGTTTTGGTTCCATTTTTTTTTGTGAGTTGACATCAATCATGGTTATATGATCTCCAAAATTATAACCATGAAATATATTTCATATATATCCATTATATATTTATATATATTATTGTAATCCATTAATTTTAGATATAGATTATGTATAACAACACTCATAGAGATAGTAAGCCATTTGTATGGCTGAATGATGTTCACATTTGCATAACCAATAGAAGATGAAAATTTAATATTAATTCAACAGTAAAATTTGAGTTTTTTATCATATCTACCCTATATATTCATTTAATATATCCTTATTTCTATCCATTTCAAAATAAAATGAAAAATTATTCACATCTCTCCATTGAAGTTATAGTCTATACTTATGCACGAGAAATGTTATTACTTTTAATAAATTTGAATGTAAGACTCTATATTTGATATTATAATTAAAATCATATAAATAATTCGTAAATATCACACATATATATAATAAATACACCTTTTTATTCAACTGTGATAGGTTGTGATGGAAAATGAAATTTATTTGTTGGTGAGTCTGTAGTCTGTCATACTCATGATCAACCATTTCCTTTCCCATTTGAATAATGATTAGATGGAAGTGGAGTACTAGATTAACATAATAACATATAAGTATATGGGATATAATAATTTGGTTATATCAACAAAATTTATGAATAATTGATGGTGGTATATGATGAAATAAAATAAAAACACACTGTTATGAATGAAACTTCTTCATTGGACAACCTCCTGAGCTTATAAATATATGCCATAATTGGAGGTATTACTAATAAAAATAAGGTCTATATGATGTGGGTGTATAATTGTGGAATTTATTTTTGGGTGTTATTGCCCAATTTTTTTGGATGTTGGGAGATAATAGAATAGTGGGTTACTAATAATAAGTTTTGAAGAGGAGTCACATGTAATTTTTCAAAAGAAACGATGACCCCATGTTGGAAACAAGAAAAAAGAAACACAAATTGGTAATTAGAAAACTATAGATGAGAAAACGTATATAAATATAAATATAATTTTTTCAACATGTTACAATTCATTTTACCCCTTAATGTTTTGATAGTACATCTATGTTTGAATTTAAATATATGTTTTTAACATCTGTTCATCAAATTTAAAAAAACGGTTCCCACTTTGTGTTTATTTAATTGGATAATTGTTACCTAATCCCACAAATGATAAAAATGATATTTATATCATTTAATCTCATTATATATGTTTTTAAACTAATTAGTTATTTTCAGAAATAGAAAACAAGTTACACCAATCATGAATATGATATGCCATATTTATGCTTGAACAATAATTCCACTTTCTTGAATGATGGATCAAAATAAATGTATATATTAATTCACATATATAGATTAATTTTTATATCATGTATATTATTTTAATATATCATTATTATCATCTATCTAAAGAATGTAAAAAATGAATTATATCACTCTGTGGAGGTGGTAATCCACAAATACAGATGAGTAATGTAATATTTTTCCAGCAGAATTAAATTTTAGAAGTTATATTTGATATTATAAATAATGTATTAATAATATGTCATGAAAATCATATATAAACTTGAATTCCATAATTATCTTTTACTATAAGAGGCAATTAAATAAAATGAATGACATTGGTTTGTGAGGTTGTAGTCTGTTGTACACCCTAACAACAGTTTACACTCCCTATTGATGGATCAATAGATTGAGGTAAGTTATAAAATTAACATAATAACATATCACTCTTTAGGAAATATAAATTTTATTATATCAAGATATTTAATGACCTTTTTAAATTGTTGGATGAAAAAATAAAATATAAACTCTCTATTAAAGATGAAACCTTGTATTTGGACAACCTCCTCAAGTTATCACTACCAGACTTCATTGGAGGGTTTTATAATAATAATAAATACAAAAACAATAGGTGAAGGAAATGTGCAATGGATTTGGTCTATAATTTTAAATAAATGTTTTCTTATCTGTGAATAGGATATAAGAGGGGTTCACAATTATAATTGGCAGAGAGGACACACACAAAAAAATTTAAATGAAATAGATGTACCCATGTTTTAAACACTCTAAAAAGACCTATAAGGGATCTATAGAAACAATTAGATGATATAAGGTAGAAATATAGCCATAAAATTGTATTTGGAAAATTTTTATGTCACATTACCCTTATTGTTTTCATTGAATCGTTGGATTTAAATTTATTATTTATTTTCCCAATTATATAAATGGTGTTTACCAAAAAGGATTGCATTATATGTAATTTTACATTGATAATGGATACATAATATATATAATGATAACCATGTTATATATATATACATATCATATATATAAATTATATTTTTATTGGTAATAATCAATTGATATTAGATATAGAAAATTTATTACTCCATTAGAAGAGATGATAGGCCCAATGTATACTGAAATGATGTTTCCATTTTCTGTATGGATGGAAAAAAGAAATTTAAATAATAATATACTGTTATAAACAATGTTTAATATCATATATATCATATATATTTCTTTAATCTATCTTTATTACCTTCCATAAAAAAATAAAATAAATGCGTATCACATCATCTCTTAGAGGTGACAGTCCAAACATACACATGAACGATTCGATTGTTTTCTATCACATTATAAGGATATATGGTAGATTTTATATTATAATTAATAGGGTATTAAATATTATTAAATACCATAAAAAATTAAATCTATTAATCTCTTCAAATGTGAGAGGCAGTGGTGGAAACAGAATTACATCGGTTCATGAGGTGGTAGTCCTCTATACATTCAAAATATTTTTTCCATTTAAATTTGGTGAATTAGTGTATGTTTTTATATTATTAAATTAACATAATAAAATATAATTTTAAAGGATATACTATTTATATTAAATCAGTATTTTTAATATGAATTGATGGTGTTGGATGAAAAAAAACTTAATTAAGAAAAATGCATCTTCTTCGGAGAAACTCCTTTGGTTTTACATAAAAGATTTAATTTGATGGTTTCCTAAATAAATTAAGGACTATATGATATGGGGAGGTCAATAAAGAATGTATATGGGTTAGTATTGTTAAAAAATTGTTGAAATTTTAATGTGTATAGGAGAGGGGGTTCTCTTTTTTAGTGGGGTAGAGGACACACTAGGAATTTTTAACAGAAAAATGTGTATCATGTTTTAAATATTAAAAATGACTGAAAATAGATAATTAGAAAAACATAGATGATTTAACAATTAAATATTTATATAAAATGGTATTTGGATGATTTTATTGTAATTTTACCACTTATCCCTTTCATCATATCTCCTAGTTTATATTTAAATTAAAATTTTCCACTTTTGTTAATTAATTTCAAAAAATGGATTCCAATTTTGGTTCTTTTACGTTGATTATAATTACATAACCCAAAGAATGATAACCATGATATATATATAATATATATTCATTAAATATTTATTTATTCTTGTCAATTAATTTTATATATAAAAAATTAATTACACTAATCATAGAGACGATATGCTATATGTATACATGAATGATGATTCCATTTTCATGACAAATTTGAAAAAGGATTATAAATATTAATTCAACATTATAGAATAATTTTTATTCCATATATATAATATATAATTATCTTATCAAAAATTATTTTCATCTATTTTAATATTAAAGGATAAACATATCACATCACTTCATAGAGGCGATAGTCCACAAATATGCATATGTAATGTTATGATTTTACAAAAAAGTAGATGCTAAGAAGTTATATTTGATATTATATTTAAAGTAGAATTAATATTTCATAAATATAATATATAAAAATTAAATACATCATTATATCTAGTTGTGAGAGGTGATGATGAAAAATTAATTACAACGGTTCGCAAGTTGGTTGGTGTCCATAGACATGAATTGGGCATTCCATTCCTATTTAATGGATGAGTATATGGATGTTGGTCATTAAATAAAAATAATAACATATAATTATATGGGATAAAAAATTTTATTATTCAGTCTATATTAATATAATTTTTATGAGGTGGATGAAGAAATAAATAAACACATAGTTGATAATGATACATCATCTTCAAGAAACATCCTTATGTTAGATCATTATTAATTCATTAGAGGGATTACTAATATAAAAGTCCAATAAGATGTGCAGATGTAATTTGGAAATGGTAATGGATGGTATTGGAAAAATAATTTTTGGGATGTGTGAAGAGGAGAGGAGAGGGGGTTCCCTTTTATAATAGTGGGAGCTGACAAACATGGATAGTTTTGAAAATTAAATAGTTTACCGAAATTTTAATGATTAAATAAGGGCCCCAAATTCCTAATTTGAAAATATTAGGCGTTATAACTTATAAATATATCTGAAAATGGATTTTTTACATGATTTAAACCATTTTACCCTTTATTTTTTAGTTTAACCGTACGGAATATTATTTCAACCCTAATCGCAGTAATTATTTATTGATGATTTATTATATTTTTCCAAAAATTATGTATGATTTATTATATAAGATAAATAGTTTTCATTAAAAATATTGAATCCATTTTTATAAATTCCATTATTAAATGTGTTATAGATTGTTTTAAATTAAACATATAGATACAATAAATAATTAGTTATCCAATGATAAATTTTTCATATGTATATATACTTTTAATATCAAAAAATCAATATGAATTTGATTCCAATGACCTAAATTATTTTAATAGTTAAATTAATGAAAAATTTACTTTTAGTTTTTTAATAAATATGAAGAAATTTAAATTATTTAAACAAAAAATTAAAGTGTTTAAAAATAATAATTATTTTTAATTAATCACTGAAAAAATTATTTCTTTAGAAAATATCATAAAATAACTATATTCTAATTTTGACATGATGATTATAAAAAATGGATTTAAATTTTAACATGAACTTGTATACGACTCTCAAATAAAAATTTAATTATTTATTCGTAGATTCAATAAAAATAATATTTTGAGATAAGGTTATTTTCAATGGATGCAATGAAATTAAAAAATGTTACATACTTATTTATGAATATTTATTATTAATCAGAACAATTTATATATTAATTTTAAAATGTGCTTATTTCTATTCATGTAACACCCTATGGATTTAAAAATAAATTGAATTATTGAATCATTTATTAATATAGATATTTATAACTCACATTAAAACATAATTTACTAGCTAATATGTCTTGAATTTTGAAAAACGGTCATCTACCTTTGTGTTCATTTAGTAATTTGGAGTCCGATGGAACCAACATGTTCATTAGTGAAGGGTAACATACCATAAAGAATAGTAATATAAATATTATTATGACTCTAATTAATATTAAATTTTATTATTATTATGTTTTATTAAGGATTAAAAATAATTCCATTTGGGTTGATTTTTCAATGTGATATAAAAGCAGTTATAGAATTAAAATTGTTAATTTTTGAATTAAGAATGATTTTGTATTAAAATTAAATTAATAATATTTAAAAAATTATTTTCAATAAATGGAGTTCATTTTTTAATTCTACATATCAAAATTTTGTAAGGGGGAATTTTTGGGATTTTTATAAAATTCATGAATTTTTTTAATAGTGAAATACGGTAAAATTCCGTATATACTAATTATCAGTCAAATACACTATTTATGACATCATATGTGATGTATGGCCACTCGGTTCAAAATCAAATTCCATTATTACTATTTGGGGTCATATAAATTGAGATTATTCAAAGTCTTGAGCAAATGTATTATAATAAAGATTCAAATAATGTAAAATACCTCCCCTCCTCAACTATAAATACAACCAATTTCCCTTCTTCTTACCATACATCTCAAACCATGATCCTATCCTTTGTACTTCCCAAAACTCCTCCGAAAGCTTGTCTCTACGTCCTAGAGTTGTTGGTCTCTCCAAAAGGGAAAAACCAAAGGCCTTAAGAAGGATATAAAGGTGAATATATCAAGAGGTAAACATCCTCTAAAAATATTGTTTTTTTATTTCATTTTATGTTATAATTTTTCATTTCCATTTTTTATATGCTGAGACATTACATTATATTTTCCCTTTATTTACCATATTATGAATGAATGATGAGAGACCCATTTTCTCTCATCAAAATATTTTATGAAAATTTAAGTGATGTTGTTAGGATGCAGAATCTTCGTGAGAGATTTCTAAATTTATCTTTTATTTTGAGTTCTTTTATTTTCATGTTCTTTCCTCACCTCTTCTTATCCCAGAGGCATTAAATCTCCAGAATGATGAATATTCTTGATTTTCTCATGTTCATGGAAAATTCATCATTAATCTTCTACTCCTCCCCCACTTATTTAGGGAATTTAAAACATTGTCCATGATGTGTTGAATTATCATCATCATGGAGTATATGATTTCAAAATTATTTATTTCCTTCATGGTAGGTCATGAAACTTTTTTTATGGATGTTCCTGGTTATAATATATGTATTATTTCTCATCCATGTTTTTGAAAATATTTTTAAAACATGACATTAATTTATAAAGCAAAATGAAGTTGTTATTATCAATGAACCACTACATTGATCTAAACAAACATCGTTAATGTTTTAACTGATGAATCATCTTAATTTCAAATTTCAAATTGTTAAATGATACAATTAATGTATTATAATAATATTTAAATACTATCCTTTTCCAATTATGGTGTTTAACTTCCAATTAACATGAATAAACATCATGAATGATTCGTGGAAATTAATTAAAGAACTCACCCAAAAATAGTGAAAGGAACAAATTACTAAAAATTTAAGGGTTAAATTATGTAATTAAATTATCATATAAGTTATTATAAACATGGTTATTTTTTTGTAATATATTAATTACATTATTTTAACCATTATACAGGAGGATTTAACATGTTTTATGAAATACAAACTCGAGGTAAGGGAATTCTTAACCAGATTTCCATTCATTGGGTTTACTATCTACTTCTTTATTTGTGTTGTATTAAAAATGTATGTATGATGAATTATGTTTATATTATGTTTCATTATGTTTATTTAAATTATATATATATATATATTACATCCAATCTATTATGTCTCACTTCAATTATATCTTTATGTAATAGAATTGTATTTTAAAATCCTCTTTTAAAATTTGGTTTTATGAAATTTCAATGGAAATATTATTATGAAATTACTCATATTATATGACTGTGTTATAGTTCATGATAATTGTTTATGATGAATGATGGGACCAGTATTTCCTTCCAATGCATTGGGTATGTGTATGTTGGAGTTCGGCCGTATGGTTACTCCATGTGAAATTGCGATGGTTTCACAAATTGTAAGGTAGTAGTGAGGGAAAAAATTATAAGGTAACCAAGAGGGTTACAGGATTCTGCATGTTATTCCCCAAGATTCCATTATGATTCTATTTATGTTCAAATATTTCTTTGGATCTTCTATAAATCTAATGTTTTTAAAAGGAAGTATATATGGGTGACAATTATGTCTTTTGAAAATGATTTCATACATTACAAGTTTTCATTGAATAATGTGTTATTTCATTATTTTTACCCCAAGATACCATTATAGTTATATTCAGGTTCTTATGATTTGTGTGGATCTTGTGTAGATATCATGTTACATAAAGTATGTATATATGGGTGATAGGTATGACTTTTGAAAATCATATCATACATTACAAGTGTTCATGGAATTATGTGCTCTTTCCTTCTTCATATATCCCTTACAAAGATTTTTAGGCTCATACCATGTTTTTTACTGATTTTTAATGGTTATATGGATGTTTAATATTATGAATGAGTCCATGTTAATTTTCTGAATATTAGTCAAATAAATCATGTTTTATATGAAATATTTCATTTTTTTTGCATGAAATAAATACTGATTTTAGGGAATCCACTCTATAATAATGTTGAATTTTATGAATGTATTATGACCTACTTCTTTAAATCTCTAAAGAGGAAAATATCCACAAAGAGAACGGAAGTGAATTCTTTACTAAATTCATGATTATGTAATGTAATAAGGTCGGTTCCTTATAGTTGGTATCAACGGATGGTTTAGATAACATTAGGTGTATGATTATGTTAATATATTACCATAAATGATAATTTTACTCTAGGAAAAATTTGAAATGATATAGAATTTAATGATTACCATTTTCTTCTACTATGATATATCCATTTAGAATAGTTTTCTACAGAAGTAACGGGGAAGATAAAGGGAAGAGGCACCAACAGAATGACATTCTTCTGAATCTATAGCTCAGAGAGGTAGGTATTGGAATTGAGTAGTTGGTGACAGTAATGGATCTGCTAACTCAAGCAATAAATGGTGATGGCATCCATGAAAGTGAATGACCATATGTACCACAACAGATCATGACAATAGTGGAACATTTTATGAGGCAAAAACCACCTACTTTCAATGGATCTTCTAACCAAGTAGCAGCTTATAGATGTATTAAAGCACTAGATAATATATTTTATGTTATGGGATTTTCAGACAAAAAATATACAGGCCTTTCCATATATTGTTTTGAAGGTGAAGCTAGTCAGTTTTGGTCAATGATAAGGAATACTAGGGATAGAGTGGATTTGGATACCTTAGATTGGGTTGAATTTAGAAGTATTTTCCTTGAAAATAGTTTCCTAAGGTGTTGTGACTTTGGATGGAGAATCAATTACTTGAATTGAAAAACAAAAAGGAAGAATCAGTGGATTATTATGAAGTAGACTTCTCCAAACTAGCGAGGTATGTTCTGAATCTTATTCTGGGTATTAATAGAAAAATCAACCACTTTTACTAAGGACTGAAGCTAAGGTATCGAAGGTTATTGGCCTCCTATGAATTTAAAAGTGATGCTAAACTTGACTAGTGTGCTGAGAGGGTAGAGATGGTGTTTTCTGATGATATCATTCATTTTGGAAATAAGGAGAAGAAGAGGTCCTGATGTAAATCGATGGGTAGGAATCAACCTAATAAATATGATGGTAAGAATATCCAGTTTCCATATTTTGAAAATGTGGTAAGAATCATGTAGGGAATGTCTTTAAAAAACTGGTAAGTTTTTCTATGTGGTATTTTTGGATATATGTCCCGAGATTGTAATGAAAATAATCATATGATTAATAATGATATGAAATTGTTTTGTGTCTTAAATTTGGTAGGATGGGACATTATAAAAATGCAAGCCTATAGAGGGATCCAAATGAATAATAAAATCCAAACTATAAGCATAATGGTTTAGTGAGATCATTTGTTAATACTTTAGAAGATTTCAATCCATCCAATGAATTTTTATCAGGTACATTGTTTGTCTACACAGATTTTTCTATAGTTTTATTTGATATAGGGTCTACACATTCCTTAATCTCTGGGAAATTTTCTTGTAAATTGGAAATATCACATCAACCAATGGTACTAGAACATGTTTTTAAAACACCAGGAGTAAATATTATAGAAAATGGGAATTATAATAATTTTTCTATTGTGTTATGTGGAATGACATTACATACAAACTATGATATTTTTCCCTTAGTTGAGTTTGATGTTATTCTGGGAATAGATTCGATTGATGTTTATCATGATAAGATTTACTGTAGAGGTAAATAAGATGTTTTCTTCAATTATTTTCACTTTGTATATGATAATGAACCGATACAATTGATAACATGTCAGGAAGTTAAGAAATGGTGGAAATAGGGTAATAAAAGTTATCTTGCTCATATTGTTGAAAATAAGGGAACTGTTCAGATTGATGAAATTTTGGTGTTAAATGAATACCATGATGTTTTTTCTGATGAGTAACTTTTTTTCATACCTAATTGAGATGTCGAATTCACAATTAACATAGTTCTTTAGGCTATGAAAATTTGAAAACCCCCATATTGTATAGCTCAAATAGAATATCGTGAATTGAAAAATAAGTTGTAGGATTTTCTTGATAAAGGCTTCATTCGTCCTAGCACTTCACCGCGATGTGCTCCTATTTTTTATTAAAAAGAAAGATGGTTCCATGAGACATTACATTTATTATAGTTCTAGGAATAACATCAAATTTAAAAACAGGTATCCTTTTACTCATATCGATGACTTGTTTGATCAGCCCCCAGGAGCTCAGTACTTTTCCAATATTGAATTGAGATCCAGATAACATTACCTGAAGGTGTACGAGGATGAAATCCAAAAAATATCCTTTCAAACTAAATCTGAGAATTATGATTTTTTTTGTTTTTAGGTTAACTAATGCACCTGTTGTATACATGAATCTTATGAATAGAATATTTCATAAGTTCATGGATAATATTGTGGTCGTTTTTGTTAAGGAAATTATTGTATTTTTTTTAAATAAGGAGGATCATTAAAAACATCTAAGGGTTATTTTACAAACATTATAATAAAAGAAACTGTAAGGAAAATTAAGAAACTTTGATTTTTGGTGGAAATAGATTTCTTTTATTGGGAACATGGTAAATAAAGATGGAATAATAATTAATCCTTTCAAAACAAAAGTGGATGATGAAGGGCCACGACCTACAAATGTTAATTAGATTCATAGTTTTCTGGGTTTAGAAGTTTATTACTAGCGTTTTGTTATGAACATTACATAGTTATCTTTCCAGATATCTATGTTTACATGAAAAGGGGTTTAATTTATTTGGACAGAAGAATGTGATGTTTGTTTTTAGAAACTGAATAAAATATTGGTGAATGCTTCATTTTTGGCCTTGACATCCCAAAATGGTATGTTTTTCATCTACATGGATTCTTTATTTAAGGTACATGGTTGTGTTCTAATGTAGAATAATCAGGTAATGTGTTATTCTTCGAGAAAACTAATACCTGATGAGTTATGTTATTCTACTAGACATTTTTATTGAAAGCTGTTGTTTTATTATTTGAAAATTTGGAGGCACCATTTATATAGATCCAAATGTCAAATATATGTTGACCATAAAAGTATGATGTATATATTTAAATAGAATAAATTAAACATGATGCGGATGATATGGCTTGGACTGATAAATGATTATGATTTCATGATCAATTACCATCTAGGAAAATCAATCAAAGTGGATCGTTCCTTGATTTGAAATCCTTATTCGTACATAACCATGTTACATTTATAAAATGATCCCTTGATTAATGATTTGATTAATTTTGACTCTAAATTTTTTGGTACAGGAAATACATCTATTTAATTTTAGGTTATAGTTCATTCATCATTGTTATCCATAATTATGAAATCACGGAAGGAATACCATGAGCTATAGAAAAAGTTGAATTGGTTAAAATGGGTATTTTTCCAGAATTTAACGTCGATAATGATTGAGTTTTAATATTTTTAAAAAGGGTGTGTGTGCCTTGTGATTCCCAATTGAAGAAAGAATTGTTTTTTGAAGCTCATAGTTCTCCATTTTCTGTTCATCCTTGTTGTACTATGATGTACAAAGACCTTTAGGAGTATTAATGGTGGGATAGAATGAAAAGGGATATTGCAGAATTTACTGTGAAGTGTTTGACATGTCAACAGGTTAATGTTGAATGGCAGTTACTAAAGGGGATGCTTCAACATTTTCTAGTGCCAGAGTGGAAATACGATAATATATCATTGGACATCATTGTGGTGCTACCTAAGAAATCTCAAGGTAACAATGCCATTTGGTTTATTTTTAATCAGATAACAAAATCAGATCATTTTGTTTCTATTCATGATATAATGTCATTGGATCAACATCCTCAACTATACCTCCAATAGATTTTTATGTTACATTCCATTCTTCTTTCCATTGTATTTTATTGGGATCCCATGTTCACATCTAAATTTTGGAAGGGAATTCAAAACTCATTAGGCTCAAAATTAAATTTATGTACAACTTTTCATCCTCAATCAGATGGGAAGCCATAATGAACTATGCATACATTGTAGGATATGTTTCAAGCTTGTTCAATGGACTATCAGGGATGTTCGGATCAACATCTTTCTTTAGTTTAGTTTTCTTATAATAAAAGTTTTCATTCCAGTATACATATTGATCCTTTTGAGTCATTGTATAGAAAGTGGTCTCAGAATCTTGTGTTTTGGGATGATGTTAGTGAAAGGAAGTTGATGGGGACAGAATTATTAGAGGAAATGGTTGAGAAAGTGAAGATGATCTAGTAGCACATTAGTATTTATTAGAGTAGGTAGAAACGTTATGTAGATAATATAAGGAAAGACTTATCATTCAGGGTATGTGGCCATGTTTTCCTTTAAATATCTCATGGTATAAGTGTGATATGTTTTGGTAAGAAAGGGATGCTAAGTGGGTGGTTCATGAGTCCTTTTGATATCATGGATAAAGAATTACATGTTTCATACCAAGTAGATTTTCCTCCGAGTTTGTCTCTTTTGCACTATGTTTTTCATGTTGTGATTTTGGGAATGTATGTTTCAGATTCATCATAAGTATTGAGACAAAAATTAGTTCAACATGGAGAGAAAAATTCTTATGAGGAGAAACCAGTTCTGATGCTTGATCAAAGGTAACAAGTATTGCGGAATAAGGTAATCCACCATGTCAAGGTTATTTGGAGAAACCACATGATTGAAAAAGCAACATGAGAGTCTTAAAATTCTATGAAATAAAGGTACCCTCACTTGTTTAATGAGTAGATAAAATTTTAGGGATGCAATTAATAGAAGGTTGGGATATTGAAACACATAAAGCATTTAAAAATATATAGAATTCCTGAATCATTAATTTAAGTAGATATTTATAAATATCATTTAAATTTAATTCAGCGTATTATATGTTTTTAATTTAAAAAAATGATTAAATACATTTGTTCTCAGTTAGTAATTTGGTGTCTGAAGGGACCAACATGTTTTTTGGTGAATAGTAACATTCCCTTATGAATAATTTTTCGACCCTAATGGATAGTAGATTGTATTATTATGTTGTTTTCATAAGGCTATAAGAAAATGACATTTGGGTTTATTTCTCAATGTGATATAAAATAAGTTAATTTTTGAATTATGTATGTTTATATATAAAAGAAAATAATATTTATAAAATTTTGTAAAAAAATGGTGTTCATTTTTTAATTCTACACATCAAAAAATGGTAAGAGTGAATTATTATGATTTTTCTGAAATTTGATATTTTTTATGAATAGTTAAACACGGTAAAATACTGTATATACAAATTATTAGTTAAATACAATATTAATGGCTTCATAAGTGTTTTAAAACTACATTGTTCAAACTCAAATTATATTATTTTAATTTTGGGTCACATGAATTGACGTTATTCACAGTCTTTGGGAAAATTATTATAATGATGATTTAAATAATGTAAAATACCTCTTCTCCACTACTATAAATACCACCCACTTCTCTTATTCCTCCCAAAACACAAAATCTTTTATTCCTACAAAATGTTATGCCCAAAACTCCTCTAAAGGCTCTTCCATGCATCCTAGAGCTACTGGTCTCTCCAAAAGGCCAAAACCAACATCATTAAGAAGGATCTCATGGAGAATATATCAAGAGGTAAACATCCTCTTTTATTTTCGTTCTTTTCATTTATTTTATGTGATTCATTTTCATTTTCCGTTGGATTATGTTTGGACATGACATTCCATATTCCTCATACTACCCCAATTATGTATTAATGATGAGATACCCCCTTTACCTCATCCAAATATTTTATAAAATTTTAAGTGATGCATTTATACTTCCAAAATTTCGTGAGAGATTTGTCATTTTTTTCAATTTGAGTTCCAAAATTTTCTTCTTCTTTGCTCATCTCCACTAATCCATGTGGAATTAAATCCACAGAATCATCTATATTCTGGATATACTCATTTTCATTGATAATTCTTCATCATTATTTTCCTCCTCCCCCACTTATTCCTGGAATTAAAAACATTTTCTCTGAAGTGTCAAATGACCGACATCGTAGATGATATGATTTCAATTATCATTAATTACTTCATGGATGGTCATGAATCCATTTTTATGGTTTAACCAGGATATAATATATTTATTATTTATCATCAATGGTTCTATAATTTTTTGTACACTGAGTTTTAATTTAGAATAAAAGATGTTGTTATTATCAAAGAACCACTAAAATGATCTAAATGAACATTATTAATGTTCTAACTTTTGAATCAACTTCTTTTCAGAAATAAAATTGATAACTATTAATATTTATGGATTCTATAAATATGTAAATACCAATAATTTCAAATTCTGGTGTTTCAAATCCAAATGATTAGAACAACCATCGTGATCCAATCCTAGAAATTATGTAAAGAACTCACCCAAAAACAGTATAAGGAATGAAATACTAATAATTAAAGGGTAAAATGATCTATTGGAATTATCATAAAAGATATTATAAAGATTTATATGTTTTTATGATATTAATAAAACATTTTAAACAATTATAAAGGAGGTTTCAACATTTTTTAAGTAAAAAAAACCGAGGTAACAGAATTGATAACCCAATTTCCATTGATTGGGTTAACATTATACTTCGTTATTTGTGTTGTATTAAAAATATTTGTGTGATTAATTATTTTTATATTATGTTTCATTATGTTTATTTATAGTTAATATACATATTATAACTACTCTATTATGTCTCACTTCAATTATATGATTTATGTAATGGGATTTTCTTTTAAAATAAACAATTAAAATTCTATTTTATAAAATTTCAAAGGAAATATTTTTATGGAATTATTCATGTGGTATGATTGTGTTCTAGTTCATGGTCATTGTATATGATTAATGGGGGAACTATATTTCCATCAAATGCATTGGTTATGTGTTTGTTGGTGGTCGGCCATATGGTTACTCCATGTGTAACTACAATGGATACACAGATGGTAAGTTAACCGTGAGGGTTACAAATTATAAGGTAGCTGAGAGGGTTACAAGATTATGCAAGTAATGCCCCAATTTACCTTTATGATTCTATTTATATTATTAGTATTTCTGTGGATCTTGTTTAAATTTCATGATTCACAAATTCTGTATATATCTATGAAAAGTATGTATTTTGAAAACAATTTCACATGTTACAAGTGTTTATGGACTAATGTGTTATTTTTTAACCCAAGATAACATTATGATTATGGTAATGTACTTTTTTTTTGTGTGGATAATTTTTAAATCTCATGTTTCACAATTTATGTATATATGGGTGACAGGTATGTCTTTTGTAAATGATTTCATACGTTACATGTTTTCATGGAATGTTGTGTTCTTTCCTTCTTCATATATCCCTTACTGAGCTTTTTGTTCTAATCCCAAGTTGTTAATGGATTTTCACAGGTTATAAGGATGTGTATGAAAAATAAGGAATCCATTTAAAATGCCTATAGATTATTCAAATGAATCATGTTTTATGTGAATTTTTTTTTATTTTAGACTAAATGAATACTATTTTTGTAGTATCCAAACTATAATAATGTGTAATTTTATGAATTTTTTGTGTCACAATTCTCTAAATCTCTAAACGTGAAAATATCCTCAATTCAAAAAGAATTGAATTACTGACTAAATTCTTGATAATATAATGTAATATGGAATGGTACAAATAATTAATACCTACCAATTTAATATCTGGGTTATGAAAAAAATGATTAAATTATAATATTAATTATATATCATAGTTCTCCTAAATTTAATTATTGTTTGTAATAGAAGCTGTCAGATAAATTAAATTTATTTATAAAATATATATTTCATAAATTACCACTATGTAACATTTTAACACATAACATGAATTTTTATCTTGAAATGACATCATTATAACGAAAACAACTAAGGATAATGCTTCCTAATTATATGATTAGGTTCCCACGTTGCTTCATATTGTTTATAGTTTCTCAATAAAACTGTAACCATCTGAATATTCCTATTTTCAGAATTTTCACTCTATGATCATGAATCCCCATATTTTGTTATTAATAAAAAATATCATGAACCATTTTTTTGACCTATGAGTTCAGTACATGTGAAGGATTAGGTATTGTGTCCTTAGGATAAATACATGCAACAGATTTATGACTTGAGAGTGTTTATGTGCATGTTCCAAGTGATAATAAAAAATCCCAACTCAACCAAGATTCTAAAATAGGGAAACATTCCTAGGGAATATATTTACATTGTTCCAAAATATCAGAAATATATTCCAATGATAAATTCAAATAAAAAAATTCTCACCAACTTTAAACTCTATATCACATTGATGATTTATAGAATAAATAATTTTTTTACTCTTAACCGCCTTGATTTTATGTTGAAAGGATCTGACATTTTATACCATTTCTACTGCAAGTTCCAGTCATAATATCATACATTATCCTTCTTAATCCCATCACATTGGTGTTCTACACTTATTTCCAAAGAGGGATTCATAGGGTTCCATTTAAATTCATTAATGAAAGATATTATTGTATGAAAACTCGATGATAGGAAGGTGACAATACTAAAAACTAATAAAATACATATAATTGTTTTTAAAAGATATCCATTATGTTTTGATTTTTTATCTTAGTTCGAAAATATTTATAGGGATGATTTTTAGGGATGATTAATTATTTTATAACAAAGGGATGATGTGGAATTCTTCCCAGCATTGAGGTAATGTATAGATCCAAATCAGAAAAAATCGAATATTGTACTCCAAGAAACCATACCACCGCCTAAATATATATCTTAGCTAGATACTCTAGAGATAAATATTCCCTAATAGATATGAAGTGATCTGACTTTTTATGATGAATTACTACAACCCATATATATGTATACCCTTTAGACATTTTTTGGGAGTCTAATGAGGAAATTCATGGTGATATTCTCTAATTTTCAGTTTGGTATAGGTAATGGTTGTAATATACCCTTACACTTTTGTATCTAATTATTAGCCAACAAACATAAAAATCCTCAAGACAAAGAATATGAAATACCATTATTCATGTTGTTACACCATAAATTATATTTCAAATATTTATATATTATTTATCATCTATGATAATTAGATAATGATGAATTATTATCTTCAACTAACATATCCTTATTCAAATCTATTATGGATGAAATAGAAATTTGGTTCCAAAACCCTATCATTCCACCACAATCTAGGTTAATCTCAATACCATTTCTGACCTTCTTCTATAGCTATTCAAAATCCATTTAATCTTCTTATTTCTTCACAAAAATATATGGTATAACACATAAATTTTAAAAAATGATTTTACCACATCATTAACATTTTCTAGATACATATTTCTCAAATACAGATTTGTTGGATCTGTATTGGTCTTTATCATAGATAATCCATCATGATCATTTCAACTCCTGGAAACTACCACCCTATTTACATTACAATGGTGGTGATGTATTATGAAATTGTAATCTATAATCATCTCCAAGCGTATTCTCCAAAACATTTTTCAATATTTTTAAGTGAATATATACATTTGACTCTTATTATGTATATTTATATCGCACATTTCTCTATAAAGATTATTCCAACATTACTTTAATTAAAAAAATTATCATAGCTAACTCCAAATCATGAGTTGTCTAATTTAACTCATGAACCCACAATAGTTGTGAGATAAAATAATTAACCACGTTATTCAACATGAGAATAAATCCCAGTCCTTTCATTAATGCATTACTATAGGTTAAAAAATCTCCTCTACATTAGGGTAATGTAAGTAAAAGTGTGATGACTAATTTTCACTTTAGCAATAAGAAATTTTCATCTCATTTGTATGGGTAGTGGGGCATGTCTCCCTTCTGAGTAATTTTTTTATTTTATTAGATAGTCAGTAGAAATTATTCAAATACCATCAATAACACCAATCCAAATAATGAAAATTTTAGATCCCAATAAAGGTTGATGGTTTTGTACATTGTTGTATAACTATGGTCTTTGATGGATACAAAAATATTCCCTCCCCTGAGATTATATGATCCAAAAAGGAAACATATTTTTGAAAACATTCATAATTGGAATGTTTTTCATACAAAAACTCCTTCGTTATGGTCTTTAGAACAATCCATAAATGATCATCCTACTCTTCCATGCTCTTTAAATTGATAATAACATCATATAAAATGACTGACACAATCTGATAAAGGTGTAAAATAAAGAATCTTTTCATTAAATCCATGGAGATAGTGGTGTTATTATTAAGACAAAATGGGATCACTAGATATTCAGTGTGCATACCTAATCTAGAATTCAATCATTAGTTTATCATCCTTCATCACCCTAAAATTTTGATATCCATAATGAATTAATAACATTAATAAGTATTGAGGTTCATGTAGTTGATCACACAAGTCATCAATATGGTGTTGGTGATAATTTTACGTAATCTTCATCTTGTTCAACACCTGGTAATCAATTCATAGTCATATAAATCAATATTTCCTCTTAACTAAAATAATACATCCTAATATGGTGTCACAATATAATGAAGAAATACCATTTGAAAACACTTGTATATTTAATTGTTAAATTCTTAAACATCAATTAGGTCTATTTTATAGGTATTATTTGAGTTTGGTATGGAACTTTGTATTATTTCTATTGAAAACTCAACATCTTGATTTGGTGGATGATTTAGAAAATATTCTATAATGAACTCAGAAAACTATGACATAATAAGAATATAATCAATGTTGAGTTTATCCAGAAACATATAAGATAAAAAATACTTTTTATTTGGAATCATGACCCATTAAATGGGTGTGGTTTCCATTAAATGTTTAGTTCTATCATTTCCCTGATACAAAACCATTGGATAGTTTTAAATAAAAAATGTGACATCTATTCCTCAGAAATTTATGTGGATTTTTTTTATAGAAATATAATCCATGCATATTATGACATCAATTTTAACCAGAGGAAGATTAATGAGGGGTTTGAGAAGAAAATTCCATGATAATTAAATTATAGAAGATCCCTTGACTTGAGATCGGATCATTATGAAATCAGGTATTTTCAATGCTAACTCAACAATTAATAATTATGGGGGAATTTTGAAACCCTTAGTAAATTATAAAAATATAAAAGAGTTGTTATATATATAATCAAATAATCCATTATTAGTTCTATATTGTATGGTATGTTTTCCTTTCACCATGTAATTATCACACCCTCCTTAAAAATAGTGGTCACATGAGATTTTACTTTTTTTGTCATCTTAATCGGTATTTAAAATCAATAATATTCGTTAAATATAATATTTGGTCACATGGTAGAATAATTACCATACAACATATATTTGAATCACTAGATTATGGGTGTTGAATTATGTGGTGATTTCTTACTATTCTAATCATTAGATAATTTATTTCCACCACATCAACAACTTATATCCTGATTAACTTCATCTAAATACAAACATTTATTAGTCTCATTTATCCAATTTAATCCAAATTTCCTTCCATAATTTGAGTATGAATGAAATATCATTTTATTTTATATATGTTTTTAATATATTTATTGAATTCCCTCTTCATTTTCTTGGGTAACTGTAATCTCAATTTACACGTTAGTAGCAAATAGAACAATTTTTTCATAGCTAATAAAGTCCCTTAAGGATAAAACACATTTTGGAATTAATTTTAATCCATTTTATAATTTATCAACCTTACATTCAGGTTAGATCATAATACCAAAAGAATACCCCAAAAAATCACAAAATTCCACTCATAAGTAACGACATATTCATCATACTTCAACATTAAGACAAGTAAATCCTTCTCCATTATCTAGAGATGAGTGTGAGGAATATACTTATTGAAAAATACGTTATTAAAATCATTGAATTACATGTACTATTTTTAATCATTTCAATTCATATTCATGATAAGGGCCTACCATTGATCTAATTATCCTTATAATTGGTATATAGCCAAAATAAATATATCACACACTGAAACTAGAGAGTGTAAACCATCATTTTATTGGTACTGGTAAATTTCTTCATAACTAGTGGATGATTGTATCCACTTAAAAAATCTGAAAGGTTCCTTATAACCTAATAAACTGAATATTATTCCGTCCATTGAACATTTACTTGTTGAGCATGTATTAAAAGATGTTAATATTGTGTAATAATAACAATAAGATGTCATATTCTAAATCCCATTACTTTTTATTTCTCACGAGGATAATCATCTCATTTTCCATTAGATTCGACATTAACATGACTCCTTTAGGTTCTATCTACTGATGAAAAAAATTCATAGTGTGATAAATAGTAATCCTATTATGAAACAATATAATCATGGAATATATTTTATTAAACGTCAACATCATAACACATACTTTTAAATCAAGGAACCTAGAGGTTTGAACATGGTCATTCATGGTCATCATCTATTCAAATCTTTCATGATATTTTAATTCAAAAAGCATATCCCCTTGGATTGTCAAACTAAATGGGTGGAAAGAACTATTTCCATACATAGTAAGACACTCATGTCCATCTCAATGCACCATTTTTAATATTATTTCCACTTGGAATAACTATTCCATCTTGGTATCAACATATAGTATCTAGATAGGGATGTAATTTCATGGAAACTACATTCTCGATCATTCATAAAAATTCATGATCATTTAACTGTACTTTTGAAATATCCTTAGGATTCTCATCAAACATATCCATATGTATATACATAGATATATCCATATACATATCCCATGGGATCTTTCTAATGTTTTCTCATCGTAGTTTCCAAAAGTTAACAAAACCATTCCTCTAAAAAACTATAAATGGACAAACTACTGATATATAGATATCAAATTTTATTAGATGAATATTCATTACATAAAATAATGATCCACCCATTATATATAATAGGACTTCTTCTATCTTTTATACATAAACAATTGGTTCATAATTACACTACATCGTCATTCAATATGTTCTTCATAACCAGGACACTTTAGACAAATATCATACATAATAACCTTTTTCATAACCAAGGGAAATGAATATTAGAAATGGGGAGTCTATATAATCTATAATGGTAGACAAATGGGATAACAATATTAATTAGAAAAAGGGTATTAGAACATGATAATAACATTTGGAAACTGTATGTATGTATCATTGATCATAAACCTGAGTCATAGAATAAATATTGTCATTTCATAATACAGGTATCACAATGTAATAAATAAATATAAGTTGGGGAATCAGAACATGGGAATAATGCATGAATTTTCATAGACACATAAGTATAAATATATTTTACATAGTAGTCATGGATAATTACCAATATTAACATAGTGGATCGTGTGTTTTACCTAAACAATCATGGTTTTTGTGTTTTTCTCAAAAAAATATAATTTTATATTGACTTCTCTTTATAAAAGATTATAGAATTCATGGATTCTTCCAGGACATAAAATTGGACAATGTACATTACTAAAATGGGTATACTACCAATTCTAGTCAGGTTTATCCCATGAGATATAAATATTTAACCAATGAAATTTTGAGAGATATAGGTCCTACTAATAACATAGTTTATAAATCGTTTCCCAAAATATCATAAAATATTCATCATATCAAAGCCAATAAAAATAAATTGGTTTTATAATATTTTTTATAGAATAAACATTGTAAAAGTAATTGGTTTCATAAAAATCATCTCATTATAGATGTAAAACATACAGATGAATAAAATGGATAGTATCAATTGATTATATCCATACTAAATATGATATATCAGTAATGGTGTTTTTCTAATATGTAAAATTATTTTGAAAGAACAGTAGAAACATTTCATGTGGAAAATAACCTTCCCATATAGAAATAACTTAATAAAATCAGAAAAAACCCAAACATTAAAGAGAATAATTTTCAATGAAAATAAACATGAAAACCATAAAATTGAGCTGTAAATCATTGAAATCTCATGATGGTAGAGAATAATAATCATGTCGTACAAGTTAAAATGACGATTCATTTTTAATTTTCTATAAAATAAAATAATTTTCTTGGAAACCAGAAACTATATTCCAAAACATACAATTTTTTAAAATCCTAAACATTATTAGAAATGTATTTATAATTATTATATAATAGTAAAGTCATTTTTTTGAATGACATTGATATGGGAGAAAACAAATTTTTGATCGAAGAGAGAAATAATTTACATTTTATTTAAAAATAAAATTTTAGAACCCTCAGTACATAAGGGAGAAAAATCAAAGGGGAAAAAATTCCTAAAATAACTCTTTGATAACAAAATTCATTAATTTTTTTAGATATATATTATAATATTTCATCATCATAATGAAAATCATTACGAGTCTTGATAAATAATTTGATTGTAACATAAAACCTTTACCACATTAGTAATGTTGGAAACATAAGACCCATGAAATAAAGAAATACAAATAGATATATAAATAACAATAATTCCCATAAGAATAATCATAAAATAAATTTATGGAAATATTTTTAACATCAAATAAAAAAAGTGGTTAATATGTCTTGTGTCTAATGGAAATAAATGTAAAACGAAAATCCACATACCTCAAGTATCGGCATTCATAATACATGTTTAAACCCTATATATAATTAATATATTATTATTATAAATGTATATAAGAACAATAATAATATATCTAATACCATATATGATTTAATTATTCCCTTTTGATAAAGGTTTATTAACAATTCCATTTTATAAATCACATTTTGGGAAATGTCTACTTAATTTTTCAGGCATGTTTTGGTTCAGTATCTTCAGTCCTTCTACATTGATGATGGGTGCATCACATAAAGAATAATAAACCTGATATAAGTATACTATATATTAATTATATATGTTTTTATAGTAATTAATATTTGTTAGAGATTAAAAATTAATTACAAAAATCATGGAGATGGGTGGTCATACATAATCATGAATGTTGTTTCTATTTAATCAATGGATGGAATAAAATAATGTTTGAAACTAATATAAAATTAATGAATATTTTATTGTGTCATAAATATTATATATATGCATTTTATTAATACTCATTACCATAAATGTAAAAGTAATTTTAAAAAGGCATCACTTTGCATCATGGAAGCGGTAGTCCACATGTACGCATGGGTGATGTTATTGTTATCCATGAGATTGGAAGGTTATAAGTAATATGTGATATTATGATTTAATATGAATAAATATGTCAAAGATATCATATATAATCCTTAAATCCATAATTATATTTCTTTATGAGAGACATTGATGGAAAATTATTTACTTTGGTTTGTGAGGTTGTAGTTTATTGAACCCACGATCGATTGTTAAATTTCCCATTTGGTAAAAGAGTAAATTGTTGTAGTTTATATAATAAAAATAATATATATATATATAATAGATCTATTAATTTTTTGAGATAATTTTATTTTATAATTATTTGAAGGATGTGGGAGAAAAAATAATATTCAAATTCTATATTATGTGTGATATCTCGTTTTCTGGAAACCTCCTATTGTTAACACTAAAAGCCTTCATAGGAGGGTTTCATATTATAACCACTTTATCTATGGTACGGTGAAAAAATTAAGAAATTAATTTCATAAGTTATTTTATTAGCCAATGGGTTTTGGATATGTCAATATAAGAGCATAGGTTGTTCATTTTACAAGTAGGGGGAGGGGACACTTGGAATTTTTACAATGAATGTACTATGAATATGTTCAAAACATGCAACAATCATACAAAATGGATCATTATATATTTTTATATGATATAGGGCAGAAATATTTCTATAAAATGGGATTTGGAAATTTTTTTCGTTATTTTATCCATTATTTATTTAAATTATGCCTCGGTATATCTGTTTAAACAAAAACCATGGCCATTAATTTTTTTTATTTTAAAAATTCCTTTTGATAATAAATTATGTTTAAATTAATATAAAATATAATCTTTTAATATTCGTAATATTAAATAAATTTTTAAAAAATATATTAATTTAATTTGAAATATTCATTTTAAAATTAATCCTCAATACATGATGAAAAAAATTCTAAAGATAAACTTTTCATAATATATATTTTTATGAAATAAAGAAAACATTATTAATTTAATTAAATTGATCTATGTTGGTTTAATCATAAAATAGTTAAATTTATTATATTTTTAGTTATATTTAAACAATATTTTACAATTGAAATTCTTTATAAAAAGTTGAAATTCACAATTTTCTATATTCACTAAAAAGTAGTCATTTCACAAATTAATAAAAATTTCACATTAATAATTTTTGACATTTTGATAACACAAATTATATATATTTTTTCAAATAAATTTTATGAATGTTCAAAAAATGAATTTTATTTTTTTATCAAAATTCAATAAATTGATTTTTTTTTGAATTTGATATTTTCAAAGAATATAATAACATTGATAAAAATTAAGTACATATTTATAATGTTTTTTATAAAAATGTTATTAAATTTTTTTAAAATAATTTATTTCTATTCATACAAAAAAATTAACTTCTAGGTTATAACTATCATGTCTAAATTATAATATTAATAGTATATTGTGTTTTCATTAAAATTCAGTTTCACTTGTATTAAAAGAAATCTATGAAATTAAATTTATTTGACCCAAAAATCCCTAAAATATAAATGTGTCATAGTTATTTTGGCATAACCACTAAGGGATGTGTCTTTGAGTATGAGCTAAATGGTGAATTGGTTTCAGGTGATCCCTTCACTATTAATGGATTTTTGAGTGGTCCATGTATCAGTCCTTTGAGAGCAATAAGGATTTTATGGCCCCGAAGATATAGTAATTTGGGGATGGTAGTGAGTACCCCACACTCCTTATCACCTTGAGTATAAGTCATTTTATTATGGTGGGTTGTGGTAAAATATCATACTTGTGAATTTATTAGGATTTTGGATTGACACTTCAGCATGAATACGTGTAGAGGCCTATTGAGTTCTTTGAGATTCGAAAGGGTGGTAGAGAATGGAGTTCATGGAAATTAATTTGAATTTTTCTTCATTGTTACTAACTGCATGGGTTATATTTTTGTCACTTATATGTCCATGTGTTCAAGTAATAATGTGCATGGTTTTTTGTATAAGGAATTCCAGGTATTTGGGATTCCACCTCTAAATATTTGAGGGTGTGAACCTCATTTCATATATGTTTTAGGTAATTAAGTGGAAGAATCATGTTAGGAATGAGATTAGTGTTCATCAATGTTGTTTTTGTCTATTATATATATATTGGGTAGGTCATGTTTTTAAACTATTCAAGTAAATTGATAGTTTTAGGTTTTTGGGAGTGATAATATTAATCAATAAGGGTGATGATATAGTTTTTCAAATAGTGTGTATATATGATCGTCTAATTCTTGTATGATAATTCCATTTGAAGGATTACAACTATATTGAAACAAGTTTGTGGTCATTTGGGAAATCAGTGATGATTCTTACATGAGGATATTTTTTAAACTTTTTCCTTTGTGAATATCATATCTAAGTTTAATCTTTATTTTTCACGGGGATTTATCATGTTGAAAAAATTGTTGTAATTGAATTTGATGTTTTATCCACGAGTGACTCAAACTGGGGGGTTCATCTTTGATCATTGAAGGAGTGTTATTGTTTATTTGGATTGGTTGAGTATCAACGACGGAATTACCATGAGTGTGAGGTTTGAACATTGGTGTCAGAAATTTTTCCTTTTAAATATCTCTATGGGAGTTAAGGAATCATAATCAGGTCAAATGGTTAGTGTGTCAATGTGTATAGTTGGGTGTTTTTAGGATGGATTTTCTAAATGATTAAGGAGTCTTGTTTTCATTTGTAATTTCTCATGGTTGTGTTGAATTATATTTTAGTTCATCATATTGGATGCATCTAAATTGGTTTGAGGATTATATTGAGGGTTTTAGTTATATCTAGGATCAGTGTGTGAGTAGTTGGGATGAAAATAATTTAGTATATAAATCTTATCGATTAATGATATTAGATTTTTAATATTGAGATAGAAGTTATTAGTTGTTATTAGGATCATCTCAAGTATATATATCTATGTTTAATGTAGTTTTTAAATACATTTTTCATTATTTCTTGGATAATTTATAGAAAATTTTAATTTTTGAGGGTTATATCTGTAGAGTTGTTGAATTGGTGGATTTAGATGGGATCCTTTGTAATAGGATGTTGGAAGGGGTTGTTTTCTGATTTTTTCTAAGGCTGGAGTGGTATTTCATGGGATCATGAAATTTTCATGGTAGGTTAGAGAAAAAATATTTTTTTACAGACACCACCAGGTACCCGGTGGTGGTAGATTGGGTGACTGATTCATGCTTGGTGTAGGAAATATTCTATCAGCCTCCACTGAGTACCCAGTGGTATACTACCGTATACCTAGTGGTTTTCTTATATAGGATGTTTTTCTTACCATATGGTAGTGTAGAAGTTTCTCAATAAATTTATAGATTGTTTTTCAAAATTAGGGGATAGATAAAATTTTCTCAATCGTCTCTTTTCCGGATTTAGAATCAAAGGGGTGTTCAAGAGAGGGGCATACAAATAGTCCCTCCTTTCCCATTTAGTGAAATTAATCCCACTTAATGATGTTTCCCTTTGATAATGTTTCCAATAACATTTGGAGGTATTATTTTTTTATTCCTCTTATCCCACTATCATTTGTTCCCTCTAATTTTAGGTGATTTTGGGTTGGGTTTTATGTGATTATTCTACCTTTTTGTGGAGTTATTTGAAAATAAGGGGATTTTTGTGTAATTGATGAACACTATTTAGGAATGATGAATTCACTAAATTAATCTATATTTCATTTATTTTATATAATTTATAACATTTATTTAGGGTTTTGGGGGAATTGGATATTATTTAAGGATGATTACGTGTCAGTAGACATATATTTTTATCATAGTGGTGTTAGGGGTGTGACATGGTCCTTCAAAAACATGTTGGTCATGTTATTAGTAACTATATGTTTCACTATTATTTTTTTGAGAGTATACCTCTTGGGATTAAATATTTATATTAATTTTAAATGATAATATTTAGCTATTGATAATTAATGTATGATATAATGTCTTGGTTTTTGATCTGTCTTGGCATGGGGTGGGGTATGGATGGGAGATGCATGAATTGATGATAATAATTCCATTTTCAATGTATGTCTTCAAAGTGATACAAAAAAATAAACTTATTTTTTATTCTTTTTCTAGATATAATGTGGGGTTAGAATTGTGAACTTTTGTAGGGATCAAGTGATCCCTATGTAATGAATTAAATGACTTAGAGTGACATATACTCGAGGTGAGTGCTCCACCTGGTTACATGTTAATAGAATTTCCTATAAAAAATTTCACCAAAGAGGAATGGTGACTAACTAGGTGTAATAGCTGTAAATTGGGTCCTTACTATCAAGATGATATTTGGTTAACCATGAATTGATTACCTCAGGATAGAATAGTGAGTATGATTATATTAGTCCAACAAGTGATTATCGGATGAATAGATATCTCATGAGAGGTTTGGAGTACCCTTTTTGGGGTGAGAATAATCCTTAGAACTTATGATTATCGGGGTAGCGTCCTCGGAGGTTGTTGAAGTGTGGGTGATTCAGTTTACCCTAAATGAGTACATATTAGATCATTCTGAAGAAAATATGAGGGAGACTGATATTTGGGATATAGAAAATTTGATCTTAGGGTTTGATAATGAGATGATAAAACCCCTTTAGTGTGTTTGGATATTAGTGGCCCCTAGCCATTATGACTAACATGGTGATATGGGGAATTTGAAGGTAATTTAGGTTATCCTACAATAACTAGGGTTGTATAGATCTTATGTTCTCTGAGATCAACATGTAGTATTGGATAAATGTTGATATTAGTATGTATTGACAACGTTGGTGTTAATGATCCATGTGATTACCTTTCTTTTGTTTGATGGGTATACAGATGGGATTAGTGGGTAATGACTTTTGTGATTGGGATTGGAATGGATAGGTTATCCTATGAAGAAAAAGAGACTTGTATTATTTATCAAAGTATGTTTTTAAGCACTCTTCATGTGTTTTATTCTGGAAGAGATCTATGTGTGGACTTTTAACACATTGAGATCATGGGTGGGATCCTCCCTGCCATCATGGAATTGTAGTACCTCGACTAGAAATGAATAGAGGAGAGGAGATCTTATATGATAAATCATCAAGCATGAACACAAACCAATCTCAAGGGCTTGAGATATTTATATATTTCTTTGGAAAATCCAAAATATTGTCTGGAATTTTCTCATATGTAATTAAATATACGAGTATGTGGGAACAGTAACAACACATTTGTAACATTCATCCATCAACTCACCCATTTGTTGCATTTAATGAATCTTTTGACAATAAAAATAGCCAATTCATAAGAGAAAATATCAAAAATAAATATTTTAATGCCTCATAAATCATATCATTTTTCAAGAATAATAAATCACATTTTAATTAAAATGTTTTTGTTAATGTAATTTAATTGGAAATTCCTAGTATGTGCCAAATGATATCACCATTTCATATTAGATAACACTGACAACAGATTATAATACATTATTTACAATATTAATGTCATTCCATTATGGAATAAAAAATATACTACATAATATATCTAAAAATATCATCTAAGTTTGACTACTATCATGGACTATAACAACAAATCAGTCCCCTATAACAAAATTAAGTATAACTAAACCATTCATGAAAAAATATACATGAATGTTTATAATTTGATATTCAAAACAATCTAAATAAATATTTTTGAAATTTATATTATCGCATATACATTTTTTATAATATCAATCATTTTTAATATATAATTTCTCTTAAAAGCTACGTATGGTATGAAAAACATTCCAATCATAATACAATTATTCAGGCCCATTATCACCACTCCATCCTCTTTATCACAACTAAATTTAAATTTCATTGATATGTTCTCATATATATACAAAAGATGTAATTTTGAATTAAAATTTTTTCCTCACTAAATTTATATTGTCATCCCTATTACTATATATTTTTTATTTCTCTTTCAAGACATGTTACTTAGAGAAAATTATTTATGTATTGGTTATGAAAATATATTCATTGACCAATTCGGTTATATATCCAAAAAAAATTTCTGACAATTATTATTGCAATAAAATTATTATTATAATGGATTGATAAAATGTATAAATTATTATTATATTTAATCTTTTATATATGGGTAAAGTTGAAACAATATATATATATATATATATATTCCATTTTGTTAAATCTAGAAAAGTGTAATCTTCTTCCTCTTTGTTCTACTCTTCAACTACATGAACATGTTTTCAAATGTAGTTTTTATATATTTGGATGTAATCCCATTTATTTTTATTATCTTAATAATGTTTTTAATATTCCTTTAACATACATTTTTCTATTACCAATTTAATTATTTATATAAAATTTTGGTTATATTATTTAGTGCAGCAATTATTATTTTTTCTTGTCATTACATGCATATTTTTCAACAATATTCACCATATACCATGATATATTGGTTTATTTTATATCCCTAAAGTATTCATGGTTTTACTAAATTTGTAAATAATAAATGAATTTCTTAAATATAATCCTATGGTGTTTCATATAAAATACAGAAATTCAATGAAATTAAATTAAATAATTTAATAAATAAAATTTACAGAATTAATTATAAAAAATTGGGGAATAAATTATATTAATGATATTAAATCATCAATTCATCACTAATATATTGAATAAAATATTTATTATATTTAATTTGTTGAATTAAATCTTTCTAATTCATGTCAACATATTTACATCAATTTCCACTTTTCATATTCAATGAAATATATACAGAAACTAAAATATAAAAATGAAATGATTAATGACATGAATATTGAATAAATTATATTAAAACACAATATGATACTCTATAGCCATACACCAAATAATGTAGACTAAAAAAATTAAATAAACATAGATTTCTTATTGGATGTTTTTTTGAGTGTCTATTTAACTCTTCTTTAGGATACATTTATATCGATGATTATAAGGATTTTCCCCAAATATTATTTTTTCAAATCAACATAATCAATAAAATCTACATAAAATTATATTGTAAACACACAACTATATTCCTTCTATATAATGTTTTGTAACCACTGTCCAAAATTAGTTATCATAAAATTGTATTAAAAAAGTTTAAGATTATTTACATAACATAGTATAATATTACTCCAACATTACTTCTAAAATTTTAATTTCAGGCCTTGTGTATACTTGAGTATACATTAAAATTCCATCTATTAATGAATATTATATGGAATTCATTTTCTCTCATTCAAAATCTTTTTTACGGAATTGATTCAAATTGAAATTGTCATCTATAAATATTGGCATTGTACTATGAGCACAAATTTTAATAAAAAATATATCTACAATTTTTTTAATATTGATCAGTTGAGATAATATCGGAGCATCATTTAAACCATCTCTATGAATCATTATTTTAATGAAATAGGTTTTAAAATCTATTCTATTAATAAAAAATTTGAGATATATATTTTTAATTTTTTTTTAAAAAAATTCATTATCTATAAATAGAACTCAATATACATAATAAACACGGAAAAATATTTTCTCCAACAAATCTTCCTACATATAAATCCATCCATGCTATTTTATTTGAATCTAAATAATGAAACAAACCCATCAAATATTAAATACCACTATCTGGGATATTTTTTAAACTACATATTGAAATTTTGACCAAGAACATAATTTATCTCTCTTAAAAGGAATGAATACTTTATGTAATTTCATATAAACCTCCCCATATTGGTTATTGTATAGAAAATATATTTCAATATATACTTATTTTAAATAAAAAATAGTAACCTTATAACTCATTTACATTGTGAAATGAGTCATATTTGATGGTATAGAAAATTTATCAATGTAATTTAAATTTTCCATTTGAGTAAACTCATTAGATATAAGTTTGGAATTATATATCTCAATGTAAAACAATGATTATTTATAGGTTTTATGAAAACATTTTAACCCAACACATTTGTCAATAATATGAAACTCATGAAATCCAAAAATTCCTTACACTTCATGGAATTAAATATTTCACTGATGAAATCATCCAATATTTTTCAAACCATACGAATCATGGATTGTTATAATGTTTGAATATATTTCCTATCAGGAATATTAAATATGAATTTAGGTATATAAAAAATATAATCCCATTAAATTTCTAATCATTCCATTTATTTTGATTTTATCATAATGTTTCACCATTATTTTCATGATAAAGTTGATTTTCAACTAGTTATTTTATAATATAATATTTTTAACCACATCAAGCTAATAAAAAATATTCTTATTAATTATATTAAATCTATCACTGGAGTTAAAGGGTTTACCTTCTTAATAATAATTTTATAAAAAATTAATAATCAAATTACTCTATCAAATCGTGTCATATTCCTGAAGCAATGAATTCATTTCATCTATAATTCTATCATTCAATGAAAAAATAATTAAAGTTGTTATTTAGATATTTCAATATATCTAATTACGTTAATACTAATTTCACTAGAATAAAACTTCTATTTTTTATATATCATAAAATCCTAATTTTCAGTGGTATCACTTAACATAAACAATTATCCAATTTAGTTTTAAACACTAAAAAAATTAAAATATTGTTTTTGAAACAATTTCTCTCAGACCAAATTTAATATATATAATGAGATTAATTGTACAAAAATTGTCATGAATTTAGGTAACCAATATTTACTTAGCATGATATATACCATGTCCATTTTTTCTAATTTTATTCTTTTAACTATACAATTTTTTTTAATCCTAGAAAATTTCATTCAATAGTGATTTCATTTTCATGTAGACAAATTACTAATAGAGTAGGTACTTTTCCACCAATAGTGTACCTTATATAAGGTTTTACACCATAATCAATAATGATGAAAATTATTTATTTAATGTCTTATTTATCTACCTTTTCATTGAAAAACATTTACGCATTAATAGTTTATTATGACTATAAGGAATAAATATGCACATATTATAAACAATCATATAATATTGAAATGAATAACTTATGAATATATAAGTCCATATATTATAATGTATATTTTTATATAGGATCTGAAATAATATTGTGCATCTATTTGGACACTTCCTTGATTTATAGGTATTCCTCCACTCATTGAAATAATGTTAGGTTTTGAAATCATCACAAAAAAGAGTAAAAAGTTCTACATGTAGAACTTATATTTGAATCTATTCATCCATGACAGAACATAATTTTTTGTGACATAAACTATATGAATTTTCAATTAAAAAAATTATTTTCACAACATCATGAACATAAAAGGCATAATTAATAATCATACATTTGAAATCAATAGAAAATTTACAGCCTACAAAGTACCTGATTTTGAAATTTTATTTTCATATATTAATTAAATAGTTGTTTTTTAAAGAAAATGTAAAAAACAACAATATATGTCTAGATAATAAAATCAAGTATATATGGAGAAACATGGTACTTAAAAGGGACTTTATAAAAAAAATTAAATATATTGCTTAAAAAAAGAATTATTGTCCCCAAAAATTATATGAATTATTGAATATTTTTTCTTTTATTAAGGGAAAGCTCAGTTTACTCTAACATCCTTTGGTTTTGCATTAACTATGAGGTAATCATAATATGAATTACAGAACTAGAATTGATCCAATTTGTGTGATAAATTGTTTCAAAGATATTTGATTCATAACAAACCGATGAGATATAATTACCATTAATTTCATTTCATTTTTATAATTCTATAATGATTTTATCCAAATGTCTAAATTCGTTATAGATGAAAAAATAATTTCATATTAATGTTAATATTTGGACGGAATTTTTTTCTCAATGTCCCATTGGAATAATTAATTATAATAAAATTCACTAGAGCATTTTATTTATAGGGAACTGATAACCAATAGATTTTTTTGCATCATACAACCTGTCATTCCACCAGTAAAATATTTATGTTTTTCAATGCATTAATAAAAACATTATTCTTATATTTATTCACAAGGAGGTGTATTAAAATATAATACATTAGAAATCACTCAACAATATCAACCCAAAGATTCTATAAATTATTTTCAAAATTCCTTATTTCCATAATCTATTAATACTCACCTTTCATGGGGGTGATTCATATATATGATTTGGATTAATGAACTCCCTAATGATTTATCTATGAAGGGGAACTAGTCATCTATTTCCATTAGCTATGTAATGATCTGTAGTTTTTAGGACTGTGAAATTGTGTATAAATTTAATTTTTTCATCAGGATTCATATAAGTGTAAAATAATCATTTCCCCTAAAATATGTGGACATTTAATTTTTCACACCACTCTATAGGTCTATTAACCGGGTTTTAGCACAAGGAGATGAGTATGCTGGAATTATAAACCATTCAAATTTATGAGGAATACTTTTTATTAATTATATGATTAATTAAATGATAATCTATTAAAACACATTCTCTGAGACATATATATTTTTAGGAAAATAGTATTTTGATTCTACCTCCATCGTTGAGTCTATATAGAAGAGTTTTTCTTATATGGGACACATACTCTTGTTAGGTGTAAGGGAATTATCCCTTTATTATTTATATTATGTATATTATTTTTAATTTCTTCTTGTCCCATTTATTCTAACATATTCTCTATGGGATTATTCTTCACATAACCTAGATAGAAAAAGTTATATGGTGATTGATTGAGGGAGATAGGAAGGGAGGTACTATTGCAATGCCTGAGAGAAGCCAAATTGTTATGCTATTCTCAAAAATTATGGAAATGAGAGAAGCATCGACGGTTTCATCCAAAAAGAATTATGTTTTTATGTTTTTTTGGAAAACCTCATAGATTTACCTCTCTCTTGTTTTATAACTATATTATCACCTCTTTGGACCCTTCGATAGTTTGTTTATAGCTTTTGGGAAGAAATATTGGGTTTTGAGGCGATTTGAGGGGTTTCTATTTCAAAAATCTTGATCACACCACATGTTGTTTAGAAACACACACAATGAATTCAATACATTGTAAGTAGATGATCTGTATAGGATTGTGTGAATTGTAAAGGATGTTCCTGAAATATAATGATCCTTGACTGGGAATATTAGTACCTATCCATACAGCCTATGTAAGAACCCTTGGTCATTTGATGTACAAGACCATTCCTTGGTTTGGTGGCATGCCATATAGAATTAGATGGTCAGACAGAATACATAGTTAGGCCAGGTGAAGTACATGGAAGGTACCCCATAAACTGTATACTAAATGTAAATCATCTACATTTCTTGAAATGGGTTTTATATTCAACTTATGTAAACTTATATCACTATGTGAGGATTCTAGGATTTATGTTGTCTATTTATACATATAATTTATGTACACATCATTATCAACTATTTTAGGGAATTCTCTCTTTTCTTCCCTAGAGTTATAATTGGACACATGTGTAGTCAATTTTGAGTATCATTCCATGTATATCTTCATGATGAAAAACATGACTTTATTTGAAGAATCTTATGAGGTGTTTCATTTTTTTTCATGGATGGAGAGGTTCTTACTTTGGTAATCGAATCAAGGAAACTCTAGTGTGTGAGAAACATGATATAAGATGGGATTTGATACATATCTCTAATATTAATTTTAGGGAATTTCCATTATTTTTCTATTAGTATGTTTTATATTTTTACCTAGAGTATTTTTTAAGGATTCCTCTAAATTATTGTTATTAATGTGGTCCTATTCTCAAGTGACTTCTCTTACAAAATAATATAGTGAGTCCCTTACGAGATCCCCCAATGTGGTTAATATACTAGATAATCTTGTGTTAGAAGCCTCTACCTATGTAAACCATTATGACGATCCATCAAAATTTTCCTCCACATATGTTTTACCTAGAGGATACCATGATGGATTCCTCTATTTCCATTTTATTTTCATGTTTCCTTAGAGATATTCCTTCAATGATGTCTTGAAATAGAGGATCCCAAGTAGAGTTCCACTCATAGGTTTTTACCTAAGGAACCTAGTAGATGGCGTACTATTCGATCGACCCTAAACTAGTACATTGGGTAGGGGTAGATATGGTATTGGGTGTTACATTGATACACATACATTACTTGTTATCACAAAATTTAGTGGTATTAGTTGTGTGTTTGGTATTTTTACCACCATCACACTTTTTTATTTATACACATGATATTGTTGATGCAACTATGATTTCAAGTGGTACATTCTAGAATTTAGCTGATGATCCTAATGTGATGTATTATGTGATATGGATTCCCTTAGGTAAATCTAGGGACCCATATATTAATCCTACTAGAGTAATAATGGTAATCACAGTTTGAAACCGATAATGTGTATTGAGGAATGACATTGAAATTTTGTGATGTAATGGAACTCTATACATAGTTTCCAATGGATGCACTCTGTGAACTATAGTAACATGCCTTGGTAAATGGGCTTAGGTTTTGTCTTAGGAATGACTACATTGAATATAATTTACATCTATTTTAACCATGGAATCCATGAGGATGCCTTATTAAATTGTTTTCAAACTTGTACATCATAGGCCTATATTATATAGAGTTTTCAATAGATGTGATCCATAGACTTCAATAAGACTCTTGGTCAATGGTCCTTGTTCCTTTACCGTGTTGATTTTATACATGATTCACATCACATAGGAAAAAGAGGATATAGTTCCATATTTAATGGATTTCCCATAGGTATATAACATCCTTCATTATAGTGATCAGAGGTGAGTACAAGTGATCCCAATGCTAGTACATGTATCCCCCTTTTCTGACATATTTTACTCAGATAACTTTTCTGTGCTAGTGAAATAAGGTATTCTAAATTGGGATTACAAAAGCATTAATTGATTAATATTACATGGCTTTATTTGTAAAACATGCATCTCAATTTTCTTTTCAATATATATCTAGATGATCCGGATTACAGACCCAAGGATCAACTATCATTGAATTACATTATTTATGACCTAACTCATGTGTATATATATTTAAGTACATATATATATATATGATATTATGGGAATATATATAAATACTGTTATATATATATATATGGTGGAACATTACACAGTTGACCTAGATCAGAATCCTAGGGATCGATTATGGTGTCACATTATTTTATCTCAATGTTATTGATGTTTCATGGCTAGGAAGAAAATTTTTCATGAGTGTTCACTTATGATATCATATTTATGGGTTTAAATTTAAGTATTACTACCGATATTAGTTTTACCCCTATACCTTCACTTCATTGTGCATATAGAACCTATTTTTTCTTTTCAAGTTGAGCATAGAATTCATAAATCATATGGCTCACACACAATGTCACTTGTTCGTTTGAAGATGATCAAGTTGATTCCTTTTATCATGATAGTGGATCTCAATAGTGTCTTGGATATTTGGTTTGTGGTTTTTTGAGAAGTTATTAAGATATCCAAAAATTTTATTTATGTTTTTTTATGTACAACCACATGTATTGTTGGCCGAGTGGGTGACCAGTGTTATATGTATGACATTGATGTTCAAGATTTTATATAATTTCATTTATTATTATAGAATTGTTATATTTAAGTTTATTAATTAATTCATCACTCTATTTATTGACTAAATAGGATCATATCAGAAAATATTCGCTACTTTTTGCTCTACTATGATGTCGTAGTCTCTCAAATACACATCTTAGGTCTTCCCTTATTGTTTGTATACATTGGTGTATAGAGGGGTGTTATTGGGGCCTTTTGGATAACAGTATTGGAGAAATAGTTCAGTGGAATTTAGATTGGGATATCCCAAGATGGACACAAATAATATTATTATATTATACTAAACCATATATACTAGCACATAACTTAATTTTCACATCATAACACTTAGTTTATCGGATGGATATTATTGTTCATATAAATTATTCCCAACAATTATGTTATCATTATCAAAAATAAAACATCAAATAGTCTAAATATAATAATAGTTGCCATCAATCCAATATGATGATGTTTTTATCCTTCTAAATATTATAATATTAACCCTTTGTCTTATAGAAATCACAAACAATATTTAAAATACTGGGTGGTGTAACAAAAAATTATATATATTCCAACAATTATAAAATCACAATCCATAATTAATCTCATAAATTAGGAAAATAGGAATCTAAAAACTAAAATATAATGTGGGAAAAATTCTTAATTTTATGGGTCCCTATAACTAACGAAGAAGTATAAAAAAGTATTTTATTCATTAAATTATAAACTACAATTATACAATTTGATAAAATTGAATAAAAATGTAAAATAAATTATTTAGAAAAGCTATTCTTAAATTATTAAATTATATTTTCTTATTTCATTAGATAAAATTTAATAAATATTAAAAGAGGATAACTTTTAATATATGTTTAATTAATTATATTAACTAATTGAATATCAGTGGAATTTTATATTTTTTAATCATAATTTTCCTAATGAAACATAATTTAAAAAAATTAAAAATTAATAATAATATATATAGTTATATAAATATAAATAATATATAATGAATATTTTAGAAATAAAAATAATTTTTCAGTATAGACATTTATATGCACAAAAATAATTTAAATAATGTTAAGTTTTTATATATTCTGGAATTGTTCAAAGATGTGGTTTAAAATATGAACACTAAAAGAAAAAATGTTTTAGTTATAGTTAATTTAAGGTTAGATAAATAACAACTTCTATATTAATCAATGAGTCTCCAATGCATCAAGGAGAATTTTTCCTCCACATCATTAAACAATCTTCCTCTAATGTAAAGACGTTTGTCTTGATTTCATGATATATCCCATGCAAATCTCTCTTTGATCCTTGATATTCACAACCACTAAATCCAAATCCTTATAATAAACATGAATAGATGTACTAAATTGAATGTAATCTTGACCAAATCAATAACTCTTAGCCTCTCTAAAATAATTTTGATCTTGAAAGGCCAAATTAAAGGATTGTCGTAATGGAATCCAATATCATCTGTTTATTATAAGAATAGTCACCACACATTTAGATAACTTTTTGATCATTCTACAGTGGAATAATTTAAGAGTCATAAGTAATTTGGTTCATTCTTACTTCATTAAACTGTAATTATATTCATATTATGTTAATTCCCTCTAGATATTTAACCCTATCTTGAATGCAGATAATCTATATAGATAAAAATTTGGGATCACTTTGATTTTAAATTTAACCATGGAAATAGGTTATTCCATGTCCCAAAAATAAATCATAAAATATTGAAATTAATAAAATGCAGTCTCTTTAAAGAAGTGTAATTCTTTCAAGGAAATCATTGTTGTGAATTATCATAAGAACCGTTAGTATCCACATATTTATATCTGATAGTTTAAACTCATTTTGATGATTTCTATTATTACAAAAATAGTGAGTGTAACTGCAGTTGCATTTTTTTGTGTGTTCATAAAGAAACAAAAATAGAAATAATGAACAAAACTATGTAATTTCATTATCTTCCTATTGAACATACATGAATGATAAGAAAACTATCCATAGAATAATTTATTACTCAATGATTGATGTGTAATAAGATACCCAAATATTATAAAAGGACAAGAGAACATATCTGAGGAATACAACCATTCTAAACTAAGAGGTAGTGATCGAATAATCCATATAGAATAAACATCAGCCATTTTTAGAATAATTTCTCAATGCACACAGATTATTAGAAAGGAAAAAAAATATAAATTAAGAACAAGAGATTATTTCAAAAAAAGGTATGATTATTTATCTGAACTAACATATAACTCAATAATTAATGTATTATTTTCTCTAGTATTTAACTTAATTTGATGATTTTTTGGGTCTACCATGACCAATTTGTGTTACCCATAATTTACATCGAATCTTAAATCCAATTATAGGGAAAATAATTCATTTATTAAGGGGAAATGAAATTATTGGGAGTTGATATCCTCTAATTTATTTTTAAACCCCACCTAGACATGGTTACTTTCCCTCTCATTATAAAATTCAAATCCATAAAAACAATGATAATTGTCTTAATATGTCTACAGTAAAAGTCCATGTGCAATGATTAATCCTCATAAAAAATGGTAATGGTAGAAAATGATTTGAAACATTCTATATTATGTAGACCAAGATCAAAGTGGTTTTTCCCATATCCTTTACTTTATAGCTCATGAGGAACACCATAGTGAGGATAGGTTATATAGGTAGCATAATGTTCACCCAAAAAATATGAGATAAAAGAAAATCATACTGAGAAATCATAATAAATAGTGTAGTGGAACTTGAATAAAATAATCAATGCCCATGATCATCTTGAGTAAGTAAACCCCAAATAAGAAAAATAATACCATGAATAAAAAATAAAAATTTGTAGAAATAAAAAAATTCTATAAAATAAAATTCCATAACACACCACATCTAAACCAGCCATGCATGAATATATATGGAAACATAAAATAGAAAGAACCATGCAATATATATATATATATATAATTCAAAATTTATTTTATTACAAAAACAATTAATCATGCAGAGGATCCATGAAATTATAATCATTAATAGTGAATTTAAATTGAGTATTTACAGACGTTGTTTTCATAACAACAATATTGAACTATGACTATATTCTTAAAATATAACGAGTATTTAAATATATATAATGGAATGAATTTACTCAAATTATCAGTCCAATTATTATCAGTTTATATCTTTATAAAACACAATATCCTATATTTAATAACCTACCAATCGATGATATGGACATTTTATACATGATTTTATCTACCATGATAAAAATTATTAAAAATAATGTAAGGTATATTTATTTTCAAAATATAGTTATATATTTTATGTTGATAAACTCTTCTCAATTATCATGACCTTAACTAAATTTTATATTTTATATATTTTGTTAAATCGATGTATTTTTCCTTAGTTGAAAAATGGGAAACTACAGGTTTCCGGATAAACATCTATCAAAAATATTCACTCTATGTAAATAAATACATTAATAGATTTTTGAGTACCAATATTGGATTCATACTCAAATAAAAAAATCCCAAAATATCATCTATATAATAATAGTTATATCTCTATAAAATACTTAAAATAAAAGCCAAATACACACACTTGAGGAGCCATTTAAAATAATTACCATGTTCTTCTCTAGGATTCTACATAATCATATTCATTGTATAAAAAACGAATGAAATTTATGGTCTTGAATAGACCATGAAATAAATAATACTACCTACTTTGTTAGAAAATGGTATCTTATTCATAAGTTATTCCTCTAATTCATAGTTGAGAGATTGATTAAAGGATAACACCAAACATTCATCCAAAGTAATTATAAAAATATTTTTGTGAAAGAAAAGATACTATTTGAAAAACATTTAAACATAAGTATAGAAAAACATCATTTACTTTTTATTACTAAATTTTGAGAAAATATTTTTTTCATTCGAGTTGTTGTAATTTTAAAAATAAGGAAATTGGTCAAAATTCTATGTATTAGTCACCCTTGAATATATTTTTAATATTATTGATCAATTCATAAGATATATATTTGAGGGACTAGTTAGTTAATAAATCCTTGGATGAATGTTATAAAAATTATTATTTTCCCCATTTACAAATGTTCATTATTAATGTGGATTGAAATTTGGACTCACCCTAATAATTAGTTTAGATTTTAGATTACCACATGGTTTTTGAACTGTTGGAGAAAAACAATGAAAAAAATTTACTCTCATTTATGGATATTCAGATTGTTATCACATATTTTAGATAACTATATGGCCAAAAAATATGGTGGAATGTCATGCGGTAGTGACAATAAAATAACTGGTACACATTTTAGTAAAATATTCATCCAAAACCATGAAACCTACTAATTTACCTTATAAATTAGGAATTCATGATTTCCCCCCTATGAATTTTTAACCATGTCCCTCATCACTTCAACCCTTGTTCATATATGATAAGGGGGTCCCCTCTATTATTTCCATTTATCTCCTATAAGAATGGTGAGATTTCAGGTGATTCCTCTGGTTTTTGTGGTGATATATCCATCTTTTCTCCATATACATTTCCATTTATTCTCCTTAATTTTTGGTTCTCTATCTTGGATTTTATGGGGATGATTATATTAGATAAAGGAGGATTTATCTTCATATGATTGTTATTTTTTATGTAATAGCTATAGGATGCACCGATTTGGTAACACATTCCATTACCTCTAATTTTATTGGTGGTTAGTCTCCCAATGAAGATTCATTGGGTGTTTACCTAAGTTAAATTAATCTTGTAATTGAATCAGTGCCAAGTGGAAATGATATTTAGGATGTTTTAAGAAGAAATCCATGGGCCTTCCATGTATAGTTGGTCATGGTTTTATCAAGAGGATGTCAACCTATGAGAGTATAGAAATTGAGGACCCCTAAATTTTAATTTAATTTAATTCAAAAATAAGTTTTAAATTGATGTAATTAATTAAATTTTGTTTCATTTACTGAGTTAGGTTCTTTGATTTTAATTAAATGCTCAGAAAAAACCTTACTAGTGATGTCTGGTCATGATTTCAAAGAAAATTGCTTTATGAGTAAGGTATGTTGTCCTTATGAATTACCTTTAGATATAATTAATTTTATTTTCATATCATGTCTTATATTATCATAACACAAAGGGTGATTTATATGGTAAAATTATATAATTATTTTAATTATAAATGAATTCTTATGAATAACCTTGACATGGAATCATGGTCTATAATCGAACTGTTGAAACTAGTTTCATATCTCAACCATTGTTGGTTGAGGCCATGGTTATGAAGATGATCCATGAGATATTTCATCTTTTGGAGGGTTGTAAGCAAAATTAAATGTAATATAAGAATATATAGGATGTGGGTGGGTATCCTCGGTTCACCTGAATATGGTTGAGTAAAAAATTGGTGTGATTGGTCTGAGTATAGAAAATATGGTTGTCAGACACCTTAATGTTTTAATTATATAAGTTATCTGTACGGGGTTAGTGATTTTACCCCTCTATCATGTGAGTACCTTGTAGTATTCTATGGGAATACTATTTTAGGTTTTGTACATTGGGATTGAACTAGGATGTTGGGAGGTATGATCAAATTTATTCTACACTCCTCATATGACGTACTCTATGAGGTAGGTAAGGCTGTAAAATGATACAAGTATTACAATAGAAGTCATTCTATTAGAGTGTTGGGTCGAAACATGAGAGACTGATGGGAGATAGAGGAACCAATTTATGGTGTCTGTTCTATGATATGACCTAGGGGGCCTCAGAGTGTTACTCAGTGATTTATTTAAAATCATAAGTTACATTTTGGAATGGATAGTGATGATTTGGGTTGTAACTAAAAAACATGGATCTTTGATTTGTGCCTTTTATGGATATAGTGATATGGTATGTCCACACACAATATTTGATTACTCTAATATTATGATATGGTTTTGGGAAAACGATTAACCCATGATATTTATTATAAGATAACCTAATAGGGACACACTACCCTATGAGATTATATACATGGATTTTATTGTTTGAAACTTTAGAATCAATGTATAAATATTTATGGATTACTTTATTAGTTACTCAAGAATTGTCAATCTGCCTCTATGGAATTCCTAAAATATAGGTATTTGACATTGGGATTATATTAGTTAATTTTTAAATTACAAAGTATTTAGACTTTTGGTATATGGGGAATGCCTAGTTGGTTACCTTATATCTAACCTTCGGGTATATTTTTAATGCCTAATTGGTTACCTATGATTTTGTATTTAGGATTTTATTGATTTACTGGACGGTTTCCCATGAATCATCCATGCCCTATGTGGAATTACTTGGGTAATAGGATTTGGATTTCTAGTTTGTCTATATTTCCATGTTGGATACACTAGAACCATATTATTCAATAGATTATGGATTTCATACGAGTACCACATAGGATGAAATGATTGTATATGAATCTATATTACTATTGAGCTTCTTTCATTTGGAATGATTATAGATTATTCATAGAGAAACTCATGAACTATATGAAACATATATTGTGGATCTTCGGTATCATGTTTGAACCCATGGATCTATTATGGTTTGTTAATTTTCACTTCAATAATTACATTATATATTCTTTTAAGAATATTTCATATACATATTGTACATCACATGATATATTTTGAATGACATTGGGAGTGAACTGCTTAGTTGCTCACCCAATATACTAGAGGAACAATATATCCTGGGTATTTATAAAGGATTCATTGACTGTAGGTCTTATTTAGAATATTAAAAAATATATCATGATCGAGTAGGGTTTCTCAAAAAAATTTAGAGACATGGATGAGTTTAGGATCTAAGATGGAAGAAGAGCTAATTTTTCACATTTATTAATTTTATATATGTCATTATATAATTGGGAGATCAGTTGTTCTATATTGTCTTGAAATTGGATTTTTATGACTTTGATATTTTATATTTATTTGAAATATCATATTTTTAATTAATTATAGATCCGATGATTATTTTATTTTTATGCATGTTTTTCCACTGATTCACACTCCGATATGTGTGTATAGTCACCCCGTGACACCACCCTTAACACCTACTAGTAATAAATAACCTTTTATATATGGGGGAATGTGACGTCCTCCCGTTCGGATATTAGTTATGATGTCCAGGGTGTAAGGGTGCCACAATTTAATATATAGTATTCTTTTTTCCAGCCTATTTAGGGAGATGGCAGAAAAAAATTAGAACATGATAGAGCTTTTAATGGACCTCAAACTAGTTTATCAAGGAAAATTTTCTCATTGAAAAACCATGTTAACAAATATATGGAAATTTTATTTCAGGTTTCAACATTTACTGATGTATGATTTCACTTAGAGTAGTATGCTTGTGTTTTTATAATTTATGACTTATTAGTTTTTAACTCTTAAAACATTTACATAAGGCTTGTGTATATTGATTATTTATTAAACACAGGTCTCACATTAAAACAATAATCTTTTTAATTAAATATATTCCTAAATATGAGGATTTTATTGTTTAATGTGTAAAAAAATTTGTTTTCCCATTTAATTTTTTGTGTGAATTATTCCTTGTTGATCCGAAATATAATTTTCTCTATGGCATGTCATATAGACTCTATAGATGCATTTCCTTCGATATAAACTATGAAGTAACACAATTAATAGACTTAGAGTAACCCATGATGGGTTAGGATAGGAACATGGTTCCTCAGAATGGGTTACTAAGATAAAATTATTTGTAGTTATTTAATGTATTGACAACCTATATGGTGTTTTCACTTATGGATTGTGGATGGGTTTATACATAAACAAGTCATGTGACTTTTCATCACTAAACATATTTAATAAATTATTGTTCCATTTAACTAATTGATGAGTTCTCATTCCCTAATATAGTTATCTCTTATACAGATTGATGTTGACGATTAGTGCCCTGGTGGGATGGTGATAGGGAATATTATACATAATGTTTGAGTATGTGATAACTCTATAGTGGGTGTGCAATTTAATTTTATTGGTGATATCCGAGATGGTGGAATAAGTTTTTCCCCATTTTAGTGACCTTAAGAATCAATGATATTGTTTTAGTTGGGGATCCTGTATATTTTTGATGTGACTAGAGATATTGGTGATCTAAGGGATATATGGGACTGTAACCTAACAGTGGGGTAAAGTAGGAGTTCTTAAAGCCTTTTGAGATAGAAATCATAGATATATGAGACAATATAAGAGATCTATCCACAAGAATTGTTACCTAGTATTTAGAATAAAATCATTAGCTTCCATGGTTTTCCATGATGTAATGATCCTTGAGTGATTTTGGTATTAATTTTTTGTTTTAATATTCATGGTTCTTTGGATCATTATGGCTACTGGTTTTTTTGTGTGGTTCTTGATGGAATAAAAATTAATTGTTATAGATGGTTAAATAGAATATTTATAAATAATTTTTTGAAACATTATATTTTTTGATGAAAACAATGTTGGTTGGTGTTTCTCTGATAGTCCCTGACACTGTAAATATTTCATATTGTTGAAATTTTTGTATTAGGGTACATTTGGATAAATGATATTTGTGTGAAAGAGGAGCATTGTCAATTGTTTAAGCACGTTATCCTTGGATAAATTATGTTTGAATCATGGTTCCAGTAGTTGGGTTATTTGATTGTGTTATAATGATATGTAAAACAACTGAGTTTCATGGGATAGATCAAGTACACACCATGACCACATGGTAACTAGTGTTTATGGATCTGTAAGATGTTGGGTGATAGAAAAGAACTAATTATTTTGAATGACCCTTTGTATTAATGATATCTAGAGAGTGTTTATGTATTTTTAAATGTCCCTTTGTATTTGAAAGTAACATCACTAATAAATCATATATATAGTACAATTAACATGTTTGTGTAGCATGAAACATATTATTATGGAGGAGTGTATTGGAAGATGTTGAGGTCATGAATTAGGATATAGATGAAGAAATCTATAGAATGTAGAGTATATAGATGATTTCATAGGGCGTGACCCTAATTATAAACCAATTCCAATAGATATTGGGCATGATGTTATTGGTTATATATAAATGAGTAGTGATTATTGTTTAATATTGCATCTAAATTATGAGTGGGATAGTCATGAAGAATAATTTAATGTTTTAATAGATGGATAAATGGTTGTTCAGGTACAAACACATGTCTGTAGGTTCTTGGGTGTAATGATACTGTTCATTGAATGATCTATATGGAATTTGGATACCCATGATATGGTCTATCCATATTTATCTAGTTCCATTTTCAATACACTATACATTCCTTTAGTTTAGTGTTGTATAGAGTATATGAAATGGAATTGGGATCATGTTTCTTTGGATGTGATCCAAATGTCTTTGTATTGATGGTGACCCATTGCTGAGGGTGATAAAAAGTCATATGGTTTGTTAATCGAGGATCCAATAATGGAATTACATCTATTGTTGGATTAATGCTTCTATATTGGTGCTAGATGATATAGTTATTCTGCTATGGATTGTGTCATCAAAACTAAGAGATGTGATATTGATTTGGTAGGTGAGACAAATAATTTCTTATAAAAATGTCGAATAGAATACCAAATATTTTTTTCCATATAGTTTCCTTGGGTGATATAGAAACTTCACCAAGCAGTTCATTTGACCAATGTAAATGTGTTATAATAAGATATTAAGATGTTGATGAGAATAATTGTATTGGAATAAACTTTAATAATATAAATATTATGGTTGTGAGAGTGATGAAATAAATGATAAATCAATTAAAGAATCCATATGGGCTCTGGATTGAAGGGATATAGTGATTTATACGACAACATTGGTGATGATAACAAGTTGGTGTATTGTGTTTTCATGAATATTATGCCTCATGTTTCTATTTTCACAACAAAATATTATTTACTATTCTAGGAATTTAGAATGAATTAATTAATGAGAATGGTAGGGATTATTATATAAGAATATCTATTGATTAATGTGGATGTTAAGTGTTATAGTACGGATGGGAAAAAAATAATGTTATTTCTTTCTGGGAAATACAGGTGGTAGTTTAAAAATAATTACTCTAGAGAGGTAGTTGTATTGAAAATTGTGAATTATATTGAAATTTAAATTGTTTGTTCTTCATAAAGAGATTTACATGTTTTTTTATAGTGGAGAAAGAGGTTTATTAGGTGATCAGGTGAGTATACGAATATTCATGTTTAATTTAAAAAATTAAGAAATTGTTTCCCCCCATAAACATTAAGTGATAACTATGTGAATAAACCATATAGATTAGTTTTCATATACAACTTGGTGAATGATTCGATCATGGTTGTTAAAAAACCATGTAAATTCTATAATTTTATATCAGTGGTGTTGGAAATGGTTTTCAAAATGTTTAGATGTCCATGTAGCCCAACATCTTGGTGGGATAGCTTGAGATAGTGTTAACTACATTATTGGTGCACAATTTGGTGACCAATGGTTCTAAATGATCCACAATATTGATATCAGTAAATTCTAGGGATTTTTTTGCCTGTGGAATTTTATCCCTTATTCCTTCTATCATTCTGTTATATATACATGCTAACCATGGGATTCCTCCCTCTAGTGGGATGGAATTTTCATTCATAATTAAACTATTTAATTTGAAGCATATACATTCGATAAAAAAATGATCCATTCTAGAACAATAAAGGTTTAGTGTATTTGAAAACATGGATACATAATTACTAGACTATAAAATATCTACATCATTTCCAATTATTTTCTTCCCAACTGGCACCCTACTTATACATATCATATATAAAACCATTCATTATGACCTTGGGATTGTAAATATAAGAAAATGGTGATCTAGGATTACAATTAAGGGTAATCATAATATATATCAATAAATGATCAGAATTTCACATAAGATAAGAATAAGGTACTAAGAACAAGGTGGAAAGATACCATAATTTTACACTATCTATCAGTGATCTATTATCATGTATCACGATTTATGTTTTTTTTTCAATCAAAATACATAAGACATAAAAATGATGAATTATAAATTTTCAATCATGATCCATGAGATCAAAAAATAAGGACATGAAATATTTTTTTTATTGAAAAAAAAATATTATAAATCATTTTTTTACTTATTTATTACATCCAATAATGTCATAGTGGATTGGGTTCACTTCTCATTTCATCTTTTCATTCATTCGGGCTCCTTACCAATACTATCTTACTGGAAAAATTCCCTTAATGAACTAATTTCACTCCCCACTCCAGTCCTTATTATCTCATTAGATATCCTTATTTTCCTAATTTATTAGAGGGATATATAACTCTAGATCAACCCATCACATAAGGAAAACTACAAAAATGTGTTTAGAAAAATCATAAAACATCTACCACATCCCAATATCTTAACTAGTTGAAAGGGTATATGTTTCATAAACATTCCATCATCAATATCATAAACCATCCATATAATTAATAATGATAGTAAAATTAGTTCATATCCCATGTAAACCATAAAAATCACCAATTGATGTTTTTATAGATGAAAATAAAATTAGATGATCATTAGAATAATTTTTAGGAAGTTCAATTTCTCATTTTGAACATGCATATTTAATTTCTATATTATTACAACGGATTATGTAGTACATTTTCACTGAAATGAACCATAGAAAATAATATTGTATTTTTAAAATACATAATTATTAATGAGGGTGGAAAAATCAGTTCATTTGGTTTACGTTAAAATAAAATTTCATTTCACATTATCAATAAAAATTTAGAAGTACCCGGAATAGAAAATGAAATGGAAAATTTCTTTAAAACATTTTTTATAGAAATTTAATAATTATTAAAGATGAATTTATATTAATCATGGAATATTATTAAAAAAACATTGAAATTTTTTTAATCAAAATATGGACACGAAGGAAAATATTTTTGACTAAAGTGAGAAATTTAGGAAATTTTTAATAAAAACATTATTTTAGTCTCTTTTATAATTAATGATAGAATGTAAAAGTAAATTACATAACAGAAAAAATAAAAAATATTGAAAAAAATAAGTAATGTTTTCAAGTGATATAAGATATTATTTCATCGTTTTAAATTTTAAGCATAAATAATTCTCATAAAATTGAGATTGTAATATAATACCACTACCTAAGTATTGTCTTGGTCTGTGATCAATATTAATAACTGCAAAAATAAATTTCAATAATTTATATTCATATAATAGAATAATATTAATAAATATAAAATAATTCAGTGTTTAATTATAATATCATATCAATAATTCATTAAAAACATTCATCATTATTATCATCATTTCAGGTGTTAAATGCATTGTTTTTTATGGGTGTTTTAGTTCAAATGATATAGTCATTAAACCTTATTTATGTTTAAATAATATGATTAATTTTAACAATTTTATAAATTTGGTTTATGTTTATTAAATAAATATTTATTACTATTCAAATAATTCGGTGATGAATGATAAATTATATCCCAAAATGGAGACGATAGTGCATACGTACACACGAGTGGTGTTTCTTTTTTTTAATGGTTGTAATGAAAGAATGGTAAATAAAAATTTCCCATTTCAAAAACATTATTATATAATATGTATCATATATATACAAGAAATATTATATAATTACCAGCCATGAAATTTGGGGGTGGAAAATGAGTCATATCTCTATGTGGAGGTGACAGTCTACACGTACACATGAGTGATAATTTGATCTTATATTTGATAGAGAAGAGATGGTAAATGAGTTCAAAATAATAATAAAAAATATAATTTTATTTATTATTTTTTATGATATTTTTATTAAGTATACAAAATTTTTAGTGGATGTAGAAGAATAAATAAAATATAATGAACTTTGGTAAAGACTTATACCCCTTTATTTAGTGACATCCCATGGTTTAATAATTAATAATTAATTAATTGGTATTTGGTGAGGGGAAAATCGCAAGGATGAATGTAAATTTTCTTGGAAGGTTTTTATGGGGGGGGGGGTGGGGGTTTGTGATCTATAATGATCAAATGGTATGAGTAATGGAGTTAGAGAGGTTTCATTTTATATGTAAAGGGAGCCACACACCTGGAATTTCAAAAAATATTTCAATGCTATTTGGTCACAAAAAACTGAATGGTGCTCTCAATTTTAAAATATTTCAATATAGGGGAATATAAATTTCACATATCTTTTTATGATATTAATTAATTTATTGTTGGTTGGAATTATATCCTTATATTATTGTATAACCCCTATTATACATGTTTTAACCATTACTGTGGTATTAAAATTTTCCCATTTTTACTATTCATAGTGAAAAAAATTATGTTGAATATCTTAAATTATATTTATTATTATTATTAAAAACATGAAAAGGAATTTATAATTTTTAATTATTATAATTGGATGAATTTAATTTTATGTATGGGAACATACCTCACTGAAACCCAATTTTTAAATAATAATGTTTTTTACAATCAATAATAATATATTTTTATTTCTTTCCATAAAAAAATTTAATAAATAGTAAAATATATGATTTAATATGTAATATATAAATTTAATTTCATACATTATTAAATAGAGTTGAATTTAATTATATAACAAAAAAATAAATTTCTGTATAAAAATTTATCATTTGAAAATTGTATTTTTGGCTCAGTAATTATCATATATAAAAATGTAGAATAAAAATGACTCATAAGTAATTAACTTTATTGTATGTATTTAAAGGAAAATAAATTTTCTTTCTAAACAAATTCAAAATACAATTATAATTTTCCTTGAAAATAAATGAATGTTTCTAGAAACCAATGTATTTTTCACTCTTCATTGAAAAATTACTTTTTTATTAGAATTATAAAAATTCAACGTACTATAAAATTCACATCAGGAATTAGAAAAAGGATTTAATTTCAACGTGTTAATTTTAACAAAATATTATGAATTAATTATAATTTTTGTGCACAAAATATAAGGGAAACCACCATTAACAAAATCATATTCTTGATGCATCAAATAGATTTCTTGGAAATTTATTATTTATTTATTATGAATTAATAAATAAATTTTCATTATATTAATAATTTATACGTGTTTTCCAAAACAATTATTATTAATTCCGAAAAATTTATTATCATTATTATAAAGGAATACTGTATCGTGGTTTATATAGACTCTATGTTGCGTGTTACAAAGTAAATCAAATACATCATGTTTATTTCAATGGAAATTTATATAAAATATTGATTTTTTCTATTTCACCAATATTAATGTGTATTTCAAAATTTAATTTCAATTAATACAATATAAATTAATGAGGATATCATTGATTCACCATATCTTTGGTTTCCCTTAAAGATTCCTCAGATTTTTTATTCCTCTAAAAAACATTAACTAGGTTAGTAGTGTTGCTGTATAGACCATTATATCTATGTTTCAAGATTTATGAAAATTATTTTTAAAAGTAAAATCATTATAAAATGTTAAAAAACTCTACGAATAAGTCCCCAGACTTAAACACTACATAATATTCAGATATGTTATGAATAAACCATGAGGATCTTTTCAGGATTAGATTTATAGAAAATTTGGCCTTAACTTCTTCATTACATCTAAAATATTACAATGTAGATACTTTTACTGTGTCCTATTTTTTCCCCAATAATAAAACTCAATGATTAAATGAAAAATTAATTTAATGATAAAAATACTCATATATTCTTTGTTTCTCATTCCCTTCCTAATACCCTATGAAAAGCATTTCAAAAACATCAGATGTCCTTAAAAAAGCTCATCAAGGGTTATAAAATAAGGAAAGAAACCGTTAGTCCATCAATTCAGACAAATCAATGATATCATGCATTTCACTCCTATAATATAATCTCTTTAACATAACTCTTGATATCATAAGATTACTGAATAACACACAGAAAACAAAAATCGTAATGGCTACTTGTGTCATCCATAAAATACTTACATTGTAGAATTCCCAACAATATAGTGAATTATGTTTTGAATAACCATAATAGTATATTTCCTTAATCTCTCAGGGGAAACATTAATGTTTCCTTCTGTCATGTTTCCCAATGCATTGGAGATCTATCTCGGGATCACCCACCCAAGGTTTATTATGGAACCACCAGAATTTGGTTTACCACATAACCAACCGTCAAATGTCCAAGTACAATTACATAATCATAACACATTAAATATTGAAATTAACAACATTTCAATCATTATTCATAAAAAATTCATTCCAAAAATTGAAATATTCAAACTATTTCCAAAACCAATTAAAACATTTTACAAAGTGATTTTTAACCAAAGTGTCTCATACCACATTGAGACACTTAATGGAATAAAGTTTTTAAAACAATTAAATAACATATAAATAATTCCATAAATCTATTTTTATTACATGGAAATTAATGATAATGGTTTATAAGGATAAATAATTAAAACATTTATAAAAAATTTAGCTAAATAGTCCCTTACCACTTGAGATAATACATTAATAAAAAAAGTAATTAATTAAATGAAAAGTAACCTATAATATCCTGATAATAAGGAGTTTGATGATATAATATTTCCAATATTCTTATATACACCTTATAGGATAATAATGGTGCATAATATCATGATATGCCTCAATGACAGGATATTGAGACGTAGACCTTACAAGGATTGTATAAAAGACTTAAGAATTTTTCAATTGGGTTATTATGTGTAGGAATAGTATATCCACACTAAAATAAGTGTAAGTTAAAAAATTAAAAAATAAACATTGATTCCACAAATAATATTCATATAATATATTCAATGATCTATGTGTAAAACCGAAAAGTGGAAATTGATTTTAGAAACTCCCTTATAAAAATTTCACGGCCAAATGCATTCACATTAAAATTCAGAAAATGAGCTTATAAGAGAGAAAAGTGTCTATAAAAACATGGAAATAAAATGTACATTAATATGGATATATAATAACATATCCAAACATAATAAAATCAATATTATAAAACATAACATAAATAAGTCTTTGACTAATAGTGGAGGGTAAAAGGTTCCCTTACTATACATCTGATTTGTCACGTATGTTCCTTGTTCTTTCTGAAAAATAAACATATGTTAAATTCTATTTTCAAAAGAAAAATTTTCAAGTTTATTATTCCTTTTATATCACATATTCCCATGTTATAAATAATACATAATTATTTATGTTAATATCAGTCATCTTGACGATATTCAGTACTTCATTCGAAAATGATCTTTTTGTAATAAAAAATTTTCAATAAGGTCACAATTCCATTATCTACAAAATTATATTCATGATTTAAATATCATATATATCATATATATCTAGTATGTATTTATCTATAATAGTCTATTGCATTTGGAGATAAAAAATGAAATGCACAGTTCATGGTAATGGTATGTCATACGAACGAATGAACACTACATTAATTTCATTTTTCATTTTTAATGGACAAAAAACCAAGTGATACATAGGTATATTATAATTACATTATAATATAATATGATATATATGTTAAATATTTTCATTAACTCCATCCTTTATATTTTCCAGGTTTGGCATGAATGACATATCTCACTTTGAGGGGGTTGTAGCCCGCGCTTTCGCAAATGAAATTATCATATTTACACATTATGGAACCTGTAAAGGTATGATTTAAATAAAATTAAATAAAAATATAGACAATATAAATATAATATATATCATATATAAATACAGTGTCATCATAATGGTCACCATGAGAGGTGGTAGGAGATTATTGAACAATCATCATTTCATGAGGCAGTAGTTCGATGTCCACTAAAATAGTATGTTCTAAATCCATTAGATTGAGTTGTGTCTGTGTGTAGGTATAATCCATGTAATAAAAATATACTATTATATTTAATATAATTTTTTATAAAATAATTAAATAAATAGATTTTAGGGGGTTTGTGAAGGGAAAATAAATGAAAGAAGCTTCATAGAATATATTTCTTCAAATTTGGTACCTCCTTTTGATTTTGCTAAAAGACCTTATTTAATTGTCATATACCCACAGTAAGGCATATATGAGGAATATAAGGATTTTGTGAGAATATTTGGGATGAGGTTAGACAATTCAATGGGGATTGATAGGTGTGATTTTGGGTTATAAGAGATCCCCTTTTGTAAGAGGTAACAGGGGCACTATATGAATGTCTTGAAAGACTATTTTATTATAAACTGAATTTTTATTTCAAAAAGAACCCAAATAATTTAATTCCTAGATAAAGTGATTAGTTTTCAAAACCTTCGCAAAAAATATTTGTCATACGTGCTTTTTTTTCAAATTTATCCTTATAATATAACTTCATAACATAGTTGTCTTATTTAACTCGTACCATATCTTCTAGTATATTCATACTATGAAGTAAATATTGTTACAATAAAACCACAATATACCCTAAAATGGTACATTAAGAACATGTTAAACCTTATCTCTATAATTTGAAAGATTCTTATATTTTTATTAATATTATATCATTTAATAAAATAGTACTAGTTTTAAAAACTCATTTATGTCAAATTTTATACTATTTATATAATTACTTTTAAAAATTCAATAACAAATTGATTCAATCAAAAAACCATCATTAATTCAAATATAATAATTCATAATAATCAATAAAATTTGTGTATGGAATAAATTTTTTCAAAATAAATTTTATTTTAATTTTTTTAATCTCATTTATTTAAAACATTCATTAATAAAGAATTCACTACATCATCATTGTGTCGTAAATAAATTTATTGATTTTTTGTCTAAAAATAATAAATAAAATACCCTGATTTAAGAAATATTTTTATATTTTTTGTGACTATTTATATTGTAAGTGATATCTTATATAACAACATATATAAATTGTTTATGTAAATGATATATGTTTATTTTATATATTCCATAACATTAAATTAAAAGTAATTAAATGTCACTTTCACACAAATTTGGCTCCATGGGGTCCTAAAATTGATCCAAGGTTTCCCATAGTCAAACATATTTCATCCAAAAGGATACAGACAAATGTGTAATTTAATAATGTTATAGTTTTATTTTTACCATTATTTCACATATTTACCCTTTTACCATGGAAAATAGAAAATTTCATGAAGTTACAATTCATATCTAAAAATAAAAGTGAAATATTTTAACAATTTCGAGCTCCTAATTACAAAAATGTAATCCATTTTTCTAAATTAGATACAAAGTAATGGCATAAATTAATTTATAAATAATTCTAGTTTTCAAAATGGAAAACGGTGATTTTATGAAGATAAAACTATCCAAATATTGACATGATTTTAAGTGTAGTTATAATGTGGAATTATTTCCCATGACTATAATCCAATAAAATGATAAAATTTTAATCAAATTATTCTTTAAAACTAATTAAAAGTGAAATCTAACTATATATATAAATTATATGAAATTGATGTTTTGTATTAATGTTCAGTATTTTTCATACTTCATTAAAAAATGATCTTTATAAGAAAAATAACAAAAATTAATCCAATGTAAATTTTGATTCCCCACATATATAGAATATTTTTATTTTTTCAAATATAATAAATAAAAGTGACAAATACTATATTTAAAAATAGTTCTCCCTCAAAAGGTGGTAAAACGACCTTTTAAAAATATTAGATTATTTCATTCTTAAAATACAATTCATTCTTTTTTTAAGCCTCTAAAATTTATTAGTTATATGTAATGTATTTTAAGAAACATGTATAATCATATTGTAGTTAGTTCTGTTTATTCCATGTAATACAATGGGTTTGTGTTAACTATCATTTAAAATAATAATATTATTATATTATTCGTCAGTATAACTCAAAGTTGGGTATAACGTATGATTTCAAAAAAACCCACTGTTACATGTTGAGTACGGTATCTAAAAAATTATTACCTTTAATGTTAAAATAATATCTTATTCATAAATATTAATAGAAATGAATATAGTATTATTCTATAAATACTTGGGCCATTACATTCTTCCCACTTTTAGAAATCGTGTCGTCACAATTTAATAATTGTGCATGGAAACATCATTGAATGTCCCACATCCGAAAAAGAGTCAATAATACAATAACATTAAATGAAATAATGATGATGACTAAGGTCACATGAGATAACCTATACTAGGATTCCATGTCGTAAAACATGGATATATAAGAGAATCAAACCATCAAGATATGATAGAGAGTGATACAAAAACATGATAAGTAGAAACTTAGCTTCTTGAAAATCAAAAACGTATGATGGTTTAAACTGTATTTGATTTTAAAGAATGAACGTAAATGTACAACATTTTTATTATGAGGTTCTTTTCAGAATGTTGGGGAATTTATTTATGAGATTGATTAAGAACATAAATAAATATACATACTTTTATAGTAGGTTTTCATCCTTTAATAATCTTTTACCCCAAACTCATCTTTCCTCCAAATGATGAGTATTCAAGATGACATGGTTACACCTGAAGCTTTAGAATCAACTTCTAGAGAATCTCATAATCCAAAAAAAGATGAACCATATATTTTCCTATCATAAGACATTAACCAACACCAAAATGGTTAGTACCTGAATAGCATGAATGCATTCATTTTGTATTGATTTTTTATAACCCCCCTTTAATGAATGAGGGGGAACACTTACAAGGCACATAGGCTAAGAGATTAATTTTCCCGTAGGTCTTTATAGTTATATAGACTATTCATGGAACTCACCCTCCCAGCTTCTTCATGGTGATATCATCTACCCTCATTCGCATGGTTGTTCCTCTAGGCTTCACACGCAAGCACATGTTGGTCCCGATAGAAATGGCATACCCTCTCTTTCTGAAAAATCATCTTATCTTCTACTCTAGTAAATGTCCTTGCTCTGATTCCCAATATATATTATGCTCCTTATAGAGTCGGTCTAATAAATTGAGGACAATTTCAGCTTTCCTGAAGGTCTTGAGGTGGATCTAAGGCTTTTAAGTTGACCAAAATCCTTACTTGCAAGAAGGCCTTGGGTGGACTAAAGGCCATAAAGGACCATAGTCCCAAAGCAGTAGCACAAAATCCCAAACCGATGAAAAGATCTGGTAGCTACAGTACCGAACAGTTTCTTCTACATTAGCTACTACAATTCTTGCAACAGTAACCCAAAAATATTTCTCTAACCAGTTTTGATCTAGGGTCTCTTGGATGCACATGAAGATCCCTCACCAACTGGGCTAAGACAATTGTGCCAAAAATTGTTGGTCTGAGATCCGAAAAACCCCAAAAGTTTATTCATTTATAAAAACAAATATTATTCTTAATCTAAAAAAATCATCAAAAAGCACCAAAAGTTCAACATAGACAATTAAATACACACTTTTCCTTAAAATTATTCAAAATAATCCAACTATGATTAAAACCAAAATTCAGAATGATATGATCACATATTCTTCCACGATAAATCATAACATTTATCACCAAATAACATCAACTACTTTAAAAGTATCATACTTTAAAGTATGACCCTGATCACATATTCTTAAGGATAAGTAAATCATTTCCATAAATAACCCAAATCACTATAACTAAACAATAAAAACATAGATTCTTCCAAAATAAAATTTCAACCATTGCTCATAAAATTAAATACCATAGTATTCTATTTTCAATAGGCTTATAGTGTCCCCAAAAGATAAAATTTATTCCAAAATAACCTTTATCACTTAATCAAAAAATAATTTTCCTATACTAATTATATCTATATGTTCCTAAAATCATCTTAATGATGATCAAAATTTCATTTAACAAAAAATAATATGACATGCTAATCAGGGACTTCACATAGGCTAGTGTTAGGTGATGCTCCCTTCTCGCCCTTCGATTGTGGGTTTGACTCCTATGCCCTTTCCTGATAAAACAGGTTTTCACCGATCCTACAGGTTTCCATTTTTATAAAAACATATCATTATTATAAAATTATCTAAAAAAGATAATTTGCACAAGATTAACCATATCCTGCTTAATCTTCAAAGGTTATCTAATAACTCTCATTTTTCATCCCAAAAACTAATTACTCATAACATCCTCAAAAACAAAATATCGTATGATCCCCGACTGAAGTCGAATATGTCCACACAGGAATACATAATTCTTCATTGAATATCAATTTCACATATCAAACATCAGGGTTACACATACTAAAAAATGTCTTCCAAAGTATTATTATCATTAATACATTTTTACATTTCATCATCCATAGATCCAATATAACCCTTCATTTCATATACATCTTAGTCATCGAATATTGTTCACGATATATTATCCTGGTTTTTTCATATTACTTATTTATAATTATCTCCTACCAAAAAAATCTTCCATAATGTCTAATGTTTCTAGTAGTTTTAGAACATGATCTATGAAATAATACATAACTTTTATAGGTCATTTTGAGTTTCTTAGCCTTTAATTTGAATGGAATTTTGAATTGGAAACCTATATTTGTACGGTATTTTTTGATCCCATTCCTGAACCATCTTCACAAGACATCTATTAGTGTAATGACCATGTAAAAAAAATTAAAAACATTCCCTTGATCCCTAAAAATGATCTTCATTCCCTTTATTAGAGTCAATTTGAAGCTTTATTTTTTCATGAAAAGTTAATGTTTATAGACCTTCAATACCACATCTGAAATATCTTCCATCCCCTTTGATGTATTTTCCTATGTGTTTCATTCCACATCCTTGACACATAGATTTTTTTTAATATACACACCTTTATGATTATTACGTGAACATTCATTGGGATTTATTTCTCGAATATATGATGCGTTTGAAAAATCACCAATGTTCATGTGTTCAGTCCTGACTCTATATAGTTGGTTAAGAATAACAACAATATTTCTCAATGCATCACCCATTTCATTAATTTTATGACTCTAAAAACCCTCATAGTTTCCTTAAAATCCATTTTCACATTTGTGCAAGTCAGATCCAACCATTTACTAAAACCAAAAATGCTAGTGTGAGTATATCCGTAATATCATCATATAATATCTTATGAGGATGTAAAAAAATAAGATATACTTATTCATGTTATCTTAAACTCGTTGTGTTTATCTAAAATATATATGAATTTTTATAATATGTTACCATTATGGTTTGGTCACTTATGATTAAATAACACCCTAATCTTTAATGTTATCTAAATTTTCCTCTGATACCAACTATAAGGCCTCATCATTAATCATTACATAATCGTCATCAATGTCAAGAATTCACCTTGAGGGTCTTTTCATATTTAGATTCTTAGAGAATTAGTCCATAACTATTTTATTACATATCAACTATTACAAAGTAGATACTTCAAATCTATACAATTTTTTCACACGAATAAAACATATGGATTAAAACAACAATTCTTTTCTTGATAAAAATATTCATGAATTCATACTTTCTCATACCCTTCCTTATAACTTGTTAAAAATATTCAAAAATAGGGGATGAGCATAAAAAGAATAGTAAGGGTTATAAAATAAAGAGAGAATACATTATCCTATAAATTTATAGAAATCAATGAAATCATTATTCTCACTCATATAATATAATCTCTTTAACATAAATCATGAAATCATATGATTTATGAATAATGCAGAGAAATCGTAAAGTTAGCTTGTGGAATCCATAAAAATCAAACATTGTAGTTTTCACAGCAACATAGGGTGCTACATTTTGAATAAACAATACAATATAGTCTCTTAATCACTTAGGAGAAATGTTAACTTTTACCACTGTCATGTTACCCAATGTAATGGAGAGCCATCTCGGGATCACCCGCCCTAAGTTTATTACAAAACCACCTGTATTTGGTTTATCATGTAACAACCCATCAAATATCCAATACCATTCCATAACAATAACACATTAAAGAATAAAATTAATAACATTTATGTCAATGATCATAAAAAATTAATTAATGATATTGAAATATTAAATACATTTGGAAAACCATTTAATACAAATAACAAATATATTTTTGAATCAAAGGGACCCATACCACATTGAATCTTTTAATGGAATTAACATTTTAAAACATTAATTACTATATAAATAAATCTTTAAAATCATTTTGAAAACATGTAAATTAATGAAAACGATTTATAAAAAAATCATTAAAACATTTAAAACAATGATTTAGATAAAGAGTCATTGAACACTTTTGAAAATACATGAATAAAAATACTTAAAGAATAAAATTAAAATAAACCAATAATATGATGATAATAAGTAGATTCGTGTTATAATATTTCAAAGGGTACTATATACACCTTATAAGATAATACATGTGCAAAATATCAAAATATTCCTTAATGAATGGATATTTAAATGTAGTCCCTTACAACGATTTTTTAAATGATGCATGAATTTATCAGTGGGGTGAATATGTGTAGCAATAATATATCCACATAGAGAGTGGAGGAATTTAAAACATAATTATATAAACATATATTCCACAAATAATCTTGTAATAATATAATAAACGAAGTATGTGTAAAACCCAAAGAGTGGAAATTGAGTGTATAAATTTCCTTACAAAAATTCGACAGCATAACAACGTTACATTAAAATTCAAATAATGAGATTATCGAAGAGAAAACAGAATCTCATCCCTTTTAAATAAAATTAAAAAAAATATGGATATACCTGAACAAATAAAAACATAAAAAATTATAAATTAAAGGACATATCATAGAGAAGTCTTTGACTAAAGATGAGTGTGAAATGTTCCCTTACCTTACGTCCAATTCGGTACGTATGTTCTTTCTTCATCACGAATAAAAAACATAAATTATTTTATACTTGGTTAATAAATATTTTACACTTCATTATTAATTTTATTTAAATTATTTCCTCTTAATAAAAATTACATAATTATTAACATCAATATCGGTTGTTTTCTCTATATTCTTTTATTGAGTCAAAAATGAAGTTGTTATAATTACAAATTGTCCATGATTTAAAAATTACATTATATATAGAAAAATATTATTGATTTAAATATTTAAGGTATAATATATATCTATTATATATTGATTTATAATAGTTCATAAATTTTTTAGATAAGAATGAAATGCACCGTTCATGTAGATGGGAAGTTGTATATACGCATGAACGCTGCATTCATTTCTTTTATGTACATTTTGAATCGAATGAAAATAAATTGACACATAGGTGTATTATAATTAAATTATAATATCTTGTGATATATATGTTACATAATTCATTAACTACATCCGTTATATGTTACTTGTATGCAATGAACGACTCTTATCACTTTGAGGGGGTGGTAGTTTGTGCTTCCTCAAATTAAATTATCGTATTTAAAAATTATGGAAAGAATAGAGTCATGATATGAATAAAATTACAGAAGAATAGAGAAAATATAAATATTATATATATTATATAAATACATTTCCATCACAATGGACATCAAGAGAGGTGGAATGTGATAATTGAACAATCATCATTTCGTGAGGTAGTAGTTCACCGTCCACAGAAATAGTATGTTCTAAATCCATTAGATTGTGGTGTGTGTGAGTTAAGGTCGAATAATTGGAATAAAAATATCCCAGTTTATGTAATATACTGGTCTTGTTATTAAATAATTGATTAAAGGGGGTGTACGGGGTTAGAAAAGGGAAAATAAATGAAAGAAGCTTGAGAGAAGACATTACCTCAAATCATGTAACTCTTTATGTTTTAAGCTAAAAGTCCGTCATTAATTCCATTAATATAAAGGTAAGTCTTCTAGGGGGAAGATACAGATGTTGGGAGACTATCTTTGTAGTGTATGGACGAGCCCATGAGGCTTGAGAGGTGTGAGTAAGGGTAAAATATGATTACCATTAATAAGAGGGAGGAGGGGCACTTTGAGAATGTCTTGATGGATTATTTATTATGAAATGAATTTAGATTACAAAAGATCTAAAAATCATTTAATTTTAAAAGAATACGAAAATTATTCAAAATCCTCTCAGCCAATATTTTTAGAAATGTTTTGGTTTCAAATATAGCCTTACAATCTAGCTTTAACAGTTAGATAACTTATTTGACTCTTACCATGTCTTCTTGTATATTCATTATATGTGCTTAATTTAGCTACAATAAAATTTCAATAGAACCTCAAGTGGTTCTTAAATTACATTTTCAACCTTATCTATGAATTTTTGCTGAATCATTTATTTCTTAGACTATTATATTCTTTAATATAATAGTATTTGTTTTGAAAGCAAATATATGTGAATTTATATACTATTCAAATCATGAATTTTAAAAAATCCAATACAACATGATTCATTCGAAATTTGTTCATTAATTCAATGATAAAAACTCATAAGTATCCCTAAAAAATCATGTATGGAATAAAATCTTTTAATCTAAATTTATTTAAATTTTTATAATCTAAATTATTTAAAACATTCATTAATAAGGTTATAAATACATCATCATTGTTTCATAAATATATGAATTTATTTTATGTCTATATATTATAAATAAAATACCGTGATATAGGAAATCTTTTTATATTGATAATTACTATTTATAGTCAATTATATCCCTTATATAACCACATATAAAATTTTATTTAGTAAAAGATATATTTTTATGTTATATTTTTTAAAAATTAAATTAAAAGTAATTAAATGTCATTTTCACCCACAAGTGGATCCATGGGGTCCTAATATAGACCAAGGGGTTACCATGGTCAGATATATATCATAAAAAAGTATTAGGACACACGTTAGGGTAATTTATATTATTATAATTTTATTTTTTACCCTACTTTACCACATTAACCATTTAACAATGGTAAATAAAAGATTCTCTAAAGTTACTATTCATAATGTCTAAAAATAAATTTTACCTATTAATAAAATTTTTACCTCATAATTCCATATATGAAATCCATATTTCCAAATTGAAAAAATATAAATTGCATAATTGAATTTAAAATTAATTCCTATTGTCAAAATAATTGTGTTTTTAACAAGTAAAAACTACCAAAAGGATGACATGTGTTTATATCCAATTAAAATGTGAAATTACATACCATGAACAACATTGGATTAAATTATAAAATTTAAATCCAATTATACGTTAATAAAAATTAATTTTATAATCTAACTATATAAACAATTTCAATGAAAAGAATGTTTTGAATTAAAATGGATCATTTTTCACTATTCATTAAAAATGAACATTATCATAAATATACAAATATTTCATCCAAAGTAATTTTTTATGTCCCTATTCTAAAGAGAATTTTTATTTTGTGAAATATATAATATTAAATGAAAAAACAAGAATTAACAATCTTTGTCCATTAAAAGGGGGGTAAACTGACCTTTTAAAAATGATAGAGTATTTCAAGATTGAAATCTGATTCATTTTTATTTTGGGCCTCTAAAATTTGTATGATAAATGTACAGACATTTCAAAAACATATATAATCATATTTTAGGTAGTAATTTTTATCCCAACCAATAAAATAGATAGGTGTTAACAACAATTTATAATAATAATAATATTATTATTATTTTTTAGTATAACTCAATGTTGGTTGAAATGTTAGATTTCTAATTAACCTGTTATTATGTGAGGAGTAAGCTATCAGAAAAAGTATCCCCTTTAATGTAAAAATAATATCTTATTCATAAATATTAATTGAAATTAATTATTTATTATTCTATAAATACCTAGGGAATTACACTACGTTGAATACATGTGAAGGACTTGGTATATACTTCCTTAAGATAGATATATGAAACACATTTTGTACACGATAGAGGATTGTTGGGAGTACCAAGTGATAATTAACTGTCAAAATATGATAAAAAATAATATAAGGAAAAAATTTGACTAGGGATAAATTTCTCCTTTTGTTGGGATCTCATAACAATATTTCCAAGAGATATTCATTGGAATACCTTCTCATTAATTTTAAATTCTATATTTTGTTGACTAATTTAAGAATAACACTTCTTAAGATATTGAGTATCTATGGGTTTATACTGAATGATTATAATCGTATCAACCATTTACTAATTTCCCTCAAGCCCAAATTGATTTATTTTAAATTCTTTATCAGAATATATTGGATTTATATACTTCATTCTATAGAGAGATTCGTGGGGATATCTTGGAATACCCCAGTGAATTATATTATTGAATGAAAACTCAACTACAGGAAGGCGTTGATCCAAACCACATTTAATATTTAGGTAACATGTTCTAAACATATCCTCATGGGTTTTAATGGACCTCCTTGACTAAAATTTAATATATAGATGATAAGAAATATTAAAAGACATCATTATGTCTAGGGATTGCTAAAGATATCACAAGAACATTGTGGAGAACCTCAGATCTCAATTATATTCAATAACAAGTATTACTCAAGGAAACCTTACTACTTCATTAATATATATCCCAGCATGATGTTCATGGGTGAAATATTCTCGAATAAATTTTTTTTTTTCTAATATCAACTATAACCCAAATAAATTTCTGTTCAATATATATTTTTAGGACCCTAATGAGGAAATCCATTATAATGATTTCCCATTTCCATTAATATATGAGTAATGTTTGTAACAAATCGTATTATGTATGTCAATATAAACATACTAGAATACCAACATCTAAGATATATATAGTAGAATATCTTTATTCTTATTATCCCATTATGATTATCCTTTTTAAATCTCTCTATATATTCATACATATATGATGAATAGGGAATGATGTATTTTGAGTTTCTTTAAATATATGTTTTTTCATGTTCGACATTGAAGGGAGAAATGCTCAATTCTTGAACCTTATCAATTCAACATAATCAGGATCTAACTCTGGAACATTTCTCGCCAAATTGTTCAACTTGGCGTATTCTATATATGCCTATTTAATATTCACATAGATAAATGGTTGAAAAGTAATTTAGGAAATATAATATTACAAGACATACTTAGCAATTTCAATTTCCATCATCCATGAATCCATACATATAGGATATTTTATGATCCTAGTCATAGATATGTTTACATGAACCTTTTTGATCAATGAATTGTACACCTAGTTTGATTTCCTTTGTTGGAATTTTACTAACCAATCAAAATAATTAATCAAAAATTATTGTCATCTCTGGAACATATTCAACACATTCTGAGTTAATATATACATTAAACTTTTATTATTGGTATATATATCACACCATTCTCTATAAAGATAAATCCTAAATATATTTATTTCAGATAATACAATTTGAATCTATTAATAATGAATCAAATAATTTTTCTCAAGAACCATGTATATAAATGTGGGAAAAACTATCACCATAACATTATATGTAATAATCTATCATGTCCCCTAGATTTATGAATAATTATAAATATCAAACCACTCTCCAATATTGGATTGGGTGAGCACTAGAGCACTGACCATCCTTATCTTCAGTTCAATGAATTTTTTTCACATTCATCATTACAATGCAACTTAACTACCTTCCAAGTCAACTTATTGAGTGGATTAAATAGAAAATATAAATACATCAAAATCCAAATATAATATTTATCCAATCCAAGAAAACTATAAACCTCATTCTTAGTGGTTGGTATGGTTCAATGTTCAATGACATCATTTTTTTATAGATCCACTCAATAACCCTCACATGGGATTATATGACCTAGAAATTAATCATTATATATATATATATTAGGCATGATAATTGTTTTGAAAAAAAAATTCATCTTTAGTGTATTTATTATATTCCTCAATTGATCTTAATTCTCTTCCATTATCTAGAAATATATATTAATAAATTCGATATATTTATAACCAAAAAATGATAAAGGAAATCTATAGTGACTCTATAACCTAAATAGATGATAATATTTGCGGTATTATTGTGTATAAAAGGAATCACTATAAATTCATAGTGTCAATATATTGAATGAAAATATATCTTGTTTATATATTTACTTATAACTGACACTAATGTTATCCAGATCGACGACCAATCATGGAAAAATACTGATCTCAATATATTTTGTAAAAAGAATCATCAATATGTGGAAATGAAACTAATTCATAATAGAACTAATTTTATGTTCCAAATAATAAATACAGAGTCCCATAGATATATCATTATTCTTAAAAAAAATAATTGTTCCGCCCCATAGTGGCACACATGGTTAAATAATCCATTGTCAATATTCTCCAAAATTTTCATCTTCAATTTCTACAACTCAATCAGATCCATTCAATATGATGTTATTGTAATATGTAGTGCATTGGGTAAGAGTATTATTGAAAAAAACTCCATGGTTAAGAGTTATACTATGTAACACTTCCATTAATAAATCAAGAAAATCCTATAAAATTTTCATATAATTGATGTGGTATTTCTCCCCATCCATCTATGATATGCTCACCCTTTGAATAAGAATCAAGACCAATGAAACAAATATAGTCTCCCTAGGATGTTTATATTTATAATTGTTTCATTTTTAAATTATTGGTTGGTTTGTAATATAAAATTTTACATACCTTACATTGTAATTTATATGTGATTTAAAATTGAATTCAATACAATCACAATGTCAAATAAAATTTAGCTAGAGGAAGATTCATATGATTTATAGGGGTAGACTCCCACAAACATCAATTATGGATGAATCATAGACTTGGTATGTGATCATATTTCAATTAGGATTTTCCAATAAGAAATTAACATCTACTCAGGGATGATATAAATTTACATTCCTATACACATTTTGTGGTATAAATATTTCACATTACAAATATCAAATAATATACGAAAATATTTATGCATACTTCTCACCACCTCAAATTCATCATTCCATATTCAATCACTTAATAGAAAAAAAATGGTTTGAATAACCATCAATCAACATTATTAAGAGTGCCTAATCGGAGAAAAATCCCATCATAGAATGTATAAATCTGGACACCATAATATCAATATATGATATCATATTTTTAAACCAGGTTATCCATATTTAATATCTATTGAATTCATTCATAATGGTTCAAATTGTAATTTTAATTAAAAGGGCATATTTCCCATGAATGTCTAGCTGGGTGTAGTGTTAATCACTCTACTCATATAGCTGTGTTGATCAAGTCAATACTCAATCCACCCCATTATCTTTTGTTACCCCTAAGTACATTTGTTCCATAATCTCATCAACCAGTTTTTATCAGGAAATATATGTATTAAATATGAAAAAAACACTCCATCCACCACCATAAATTATGATGCACTCCCTTACATAGAATTATCCAAAGGGTTATCACAAAATTTTTCTAGAACCACAATTCATTAGTCTATTTGGGAAATTATATTAATTAATTGTTACATAAACACACAATATCATTTCCCATTATGTTCTTCACAACATGTACCCTTAATAGATATATCATACATAAAACCAGTATTCATAACCTAGGGATGGTAAAAATAAAAATGGAGGGAGTTTAGATTTTATTTAATTTAAACATAAGAGACATCATCAATGAACATGAGTGACAATAATATAATTATAAGGTTATGAGAACAATCTCAAAATAGACAACATTGCTATGCAATCGGTCAAAGATAAATAATCATGAATCAAGGAAAAAGGTTTTTTCATCAAATGACATAAGACCTGAAAGAATGAAATCATTATTATTCAATCATGATCCACAAGAACATGACTTAATGATATGGTAGAATCATGTTTCATACACATAAGCAATGAAAATAATTTCCTTTGTCATGGTTAAATTCCAAGAAAATCAGAGAGGATTGGGTTCAATCCTCATTTCATTATTTCTTTAATCAAGGTTCACATCCAAAATTGTCTTATTAGATAACGTAACATACTAAAATGGGTTCAAAATACATTCTAATCCTTATTTTTAACATGTTATATCATTTTTTACCCAATCCATTATAGCGATACATAAATAGAGGCCCACCCATCCCATAATTAAATGAATATAGATGTGTGTTCAATAAGACAATAAAACACTTATCATATCATAACCCATAAAAAGGACTAAGTTTAAATAAAATTTTCATAATAATATTAATAAACCGTCTAGACACCGAATAATGATGGAAAAAATGGATCGCATCCCTAGTAAATCATAATAAACCCCGAAGGATGTTGTTATGGATGAAAATACATTTAAAATTTTATTAAATCAATTATTGGGTAAAATATCCATTTCAACTTGAAATCACGTTTTTAGTGTTAAAATATTACAAAAACATTAATAGAATCATTTTCTATTGGAATAACCAATGAAAGGTATAAATTATTCATCAAATAAAATATTAATCATCATGGTTTTGAATGATGGTGTTCTGGTGTATGTTACAAAAATATTATTTTTATTTTTCTTAGGCTCCCTCCTTAAACATGACATAATCTTCATTTAAGTTGATAATTAGACATTAATTCACATATTTGATACTTTTAGGTTTATAGATTTTGTGAATTATGCCATAAATCATACATAATAACTTAAATATAACAATTAGACACTGATAATAACTACCATTTTTTCATCAAACAAAAATCATTAAAAAGAAACATCATATCATTTCATGTTTTAAACTCATAACTTTTCCTTGATACCATACATGACTCTAATCCTCTTTAATTCCTATGATTAACATTACAAAACATCACATGAGAATAAAAATTTCAGAAAGTGATACCAAAATATCAAAAAATGTTAGTCTTTTGATGACACGAAAACCATGAATACTTTATCCTAAAGTAATACTTTTCACCTCTAAGAAGTAGTAAATATACATCACTAAATATAAACTCATTTCATACCCTTTTTCTCACAAAAAAATTCATTAAAGCCATATAATTAATCATATACCATATAAAGGTTACATGGTACGCACACATTCATAAATGGAATAACAGTACGGTTGAATTCCCTACATATCACCAAAAGGAATACACATCTGTCTGACTTCCATACCCAATGAATTGGAGATTATAACATAACCATATATCCTTGATTTGTCATAGAACCACCCATATTTAGTTTATAACAGAACCACCCATCTTCAGTTTATCACATTACCACCAATCAAGTGTAAAAGTAAAATTATATAATTATAATAGAAAAATATTTCAATTATCAACATTTTTCTCATGAAATTTCATTTGTAATCACAAGAACTAATTCCAAGATATTGAAATAGTAAATTCACTTTCAAACCAATTACAATACAACAATACCCAAAATGGGAATATGTGAATTCTTTTCCTATTAAAAATATGATATCATATTGAAAAATCCAAATATCAAATAATTGTTTTGGCGGCAGAGAAGTCGTTTTTACTGAATATGTTAAAAATATTCATTTTTTTCATTTATTAAAACACTACTCATAAAATAGATTTCTTTATCTGTGAATAAAATTCAAATGGTTTTATTATACACCATATATATTTAGGTGTTGTATAACATCAACATATGTATTAATTAAAGGATATTGAGATGATGTCCCTTACCGTGAATCTGACATGTAACATTCATTCATCATATTTCTAAATAATAAACAAAGGAAAGATTCTATCATCACTAGAATAGTATTTATTATTTAAATATCATATATATCATCTATATATGTATTTATAATATCCATAATATTTGTAGATATGAAATGAAATGCATCGTTCATGGAGATAATAGTTTGTATGTACTCATGAACGCTACTATCATTTCATTGTCATATTAATGGAATGAAATATAAATTTTAGATAAGTATATTTTAATTATAGTATAATATATATTTTATATATGTTAAATATTTTCATTAACTCCATCCTTTATACATTCCATGTATGGCATGAACGAGTCATATCACTTTTAGGGGGCGGTAGTCCACATTTCCTCAAATGATATTATTGTATGTACACATTATTGAATGTATAAAGGTTTGTTGTAAATAAAAATTACATAATAATAGAGAAAATATAAATATAATATAACTCAAATATACAAAAATTTCCTTCATAATCGCAACCATGAGGGGTAGTAGGAGATAAATGATCTATCAATGTTTCATGAGGTAGTAGTTCATAGGGCACTGAAAGAGAAGTTGTGTACAAACCTCTGGTGGTAACCTTCGAGCCTGAGGAAACAACGAAGCTCTGCCACGTTCTTGGGTGCTGCCTAAGAAACAACCTCCTCAACCTTCGATGGGTCCACTTCTATCCCCTGCTTGGACACCACGTGCCCAAGAAAGTGCACTTCTCGCGTCCAGAACATGCACTTGGGAAACCTCTCAAAGAGATGGTGCTGTCGGAGGACCCCTAAAACTGTCCTCATATGCTCAGCATGATCCTCCTTTGATCTTTAGTAAATCAGGATGTCATCAATAAACACGACTACAAACTGGTCCACATACACCTGAAAGACGGAGTTCATGAACCCCATGAATACAGCTGGAGTGTTCGTAATGCCGAACGACATGAACACAAACTCAATGTTCCCATACCTACACATGAAGGAAGTCTTTGAGATATCTTCCTCCTTCACCCTCAACTCGGGATATCCTGACCGTGGGTCTATATTGGAGAACCATCCTTCCCCCTTAAACTAGTCAAAGAGATCATATATCCTCGGAAGAGGGTAGCGATTCTTGATCGTTACCTGATTCAGTCTCCTGTAGTCTAAGCAAAGCCTGAGACCACCATCCGCCTTCTTTGAGAACAAGACTGGAGCACCCCATGGCGATGCACTTGGTCGAACAAAACCCTTCTTCGTTAGATCATCAATCGGAATCTTCAACTCCCGTAACTCATAAGGTTTCATCCGATAGGGGGCCATTGAAATAGGATGGGCACAAGGATTCAAGTCAATCCCGAACTCAACATCACGTCTAGGGGGTAGAGTTGTCCCCTCTTCAGAGAAGATGTCCATAAACACACTGACGACCTGTGGAACTTCCCCCATCACCGCTTCCACCGACTTCACTGACAGCTCAGCTAATAAAGAAAGGAGGGGTTCCTCTCTCCTGCTGCTCTTTTGGTCTCCCCGCTCGCCAATAAAAGTTACATGTCAGCTGACCATGTCTTAAAACACAACCCTTCCTCAGAAGCAGTCAATGAAGTCACATACATAGAACATTGATTAAATGCCTAGGATGACATCGTATGGATGTATCTGCAATAGTATAAGATCCCCTACTGACTGATGTGGCCCTATCATTATACTACACCCCCGAAAAACCTAAAACAAGTTGGTCTGACCTCCGAATGGTGTGCTCAGCACTAGGGGCACTGAAAATCCATCAGCTTCTAAACCCAGAGCACAAGACAGACTGGGTACAACAAAGGAGTGCTAAGATCCTGTATCGAAAAATCCATAATAAAGGGTACAAAGCAAGTTGATCGTACCTCGAACGACCTCTGGCCCTGCTAGAACTGCTGCCTCGGCTGCATGCAACTGCCCACGCACAGCTCCCCTGCCTCTCAGCTGTTAGCCGCCTCTATGACCACACCCTGGTCGAGGTTCCTGAGGGGCGTCCGGTGGTCGGCCTCCGCCCACCACGTATGTTCTCGGTGGTGCGGGAGCCTTCTGTCCCTACTACTGCTGGTGAATGGGCCTAACTGGAAACTACTGTGTCTGATGTGGGTGTTGAACCTGCCCACCCCCGCTGTATGGTACTCTTTTCGGGCACTGATTCTGATGGTTTCCATGGCTCCCACAGACGAAGCACCTCGGTCCTGGGCCCAAAAGAAAAGGGTGAGGACCGGGAGATCAGAACTGGAACTGCTGAGGCCTGCTTCCTGCTGGTCCAAACCTAGAGGGTCCTGTCACTCGAGGCCTGCTGCTGACGGCCTTCCCCTTCGACGAGCCCAACTGGATTCCCTCCCGTGATACACCTCCAAGTGTGTGCATCCTTTCAACCACTTCATCTTTCTTGTGTACCTCTATATAGGTCAGTAAGGTTATGGGAGAAATAGCATACTGAAGAGAAGGTCGAAGGGCCTCCTCCAAACGCCTCGCCCGAGACTCCTCATTTGAAAAGCGGTCCAGAGAAAAGCGGAGGAGATCCTTGAACTCGATCCCCAACTCTCTTAGTTACATGCTCCCCTGCTAGAGGTAGAGTAGCTCCTGCCTCTTCTCAGCCTTCATCGTGGAGGAGTGGAATTTCACCCAGAACTCCTTCTTGAAATCAGCCCACGCAACCTCAACCTCCTTCTTTTCCCTAAGATAAAGCGCCCACCACTGACGCGCTTCTCCCCTCCTCTAGCTGACGGCCAGAGGATCCCGGTACTCCGTCGGAGACCGAATCAAGCAGAATGCTGTCACTAGCTCCTCGAGCCAGCTCTCTGTCTCCACATTTGAGATGCTACCCTCGTACTTCCAAAGTTTCTACCGCTGGAAGGAACGGAGCATCCTCTTCCATTGATATTCCTCCTCTTGGCCAGTCCATTGTCGATCTGCCAAAGCAACCTCTGGGGCCTCAATCATCTACACCACTAGTGGTCATCACCTGGGTGCCATATCTTCTAGGAAACAAGGAATTCCTAAGCCCGAGTACTGTATAATATTGTTCATAAATTTTTCATAAACATTTTTAAATCCCCAAAAAATCCCTGAAACACGAGAACACAGGTCATTATGATGCATGTACCTTTCCTAGGGTCTCTTCCCTGCAATCATTGTAGCCTCACTTGGTCATTCAGTGGGTCCACATTCCTTGCATCGGATCACGGGGGGCCCTAAAATCCTATGTCCTAGCCAGTCTTCCCTGGCCTATTTCACGCACCTAGATCACCCAAAACTGTTGCCCTACCGTCCCATGCAATCTTCACCATGCCTAACACTGGACTCCATCCTATCTCTCAACCTTGCTCTGATTCCATTCTGTCACGACCTGCCTTCACCAAGATGAGAGAAGGGATAACATATTTCTAGACCCTTCCTTCTTCAAGTTGAAGGAGATATAATAACCCCTAAGACCCTCCTCCAATAGGTCCTGGAGTGGCGACTAGCCCCAAGGGTATATAATCACACACAAGATAGAAGGCATTAGCATTTTTCATTAACAGGATCGGGAGATAAGATAGTAAATCCCACAACACCAAAACTAAAAGTACAAGTAAATCCCAAACAACCATTCCAGATGAATGTTTCAAAATTAAATGAAACAATAGTACAAGGTGTCTTCAAGGGTAAAGTACCAATGAAAATAAAAACAACAACTGCAACTATCCCAACGTCTGAGCTAGTATGGCCCTGGACGATCCCTAAATCCCTTCTGGAAACCTTAAAGATGTTTTATATGTTGGGTGAGCATACAATTATACTAAGTAGGTAAAACCAAATACTCATGTGCAGAAGTGGGTAGGCATTCAAATGCTCTATGAGAGAAGAAATAACCAAATCACCAATTAAGGGTAACTAATCACCCAAGCCTCGCCAAGGAACACTCCCCATATAACGCTATTCATGTAATATATAGTAATAGCACATTGATGTTAGGGTACCCTGCTCCACATTCCCACTCGTTATTGAAGACATCCTATGCATCGTAACAATCCCACCATTCTCACCGCAGTCCCACTTCCACACCTGCCTGCACACACCTAGGCCACAACCACTCATCCCGCCCGCAAACACCAGGGCCACAACCACCATCCCTCCCGAAAACACATGGGCCACAACAACCAACCCGCCTGCAAAAAACCAGGTCCACAAACACCATGAGTAACCACGCCCACAAACATCTAGGCCAGAATAACTACTACCATGCCCAAAGACACCTGGGCCTCATCCCGAAGATTCATGGGAACAACCTGCCCACAATCACCTGGGCCAACCACCACAACTACCCTGCCCGAAGAATCATGGGTTATAATGGACCTCAGGCCATCACATCTTACCCAAAGATTCTTGGGATATTCGGGAAAGGGGGTAGAAAAGGAGCTAATAACCAGCCACTCAGAGGAGTGTTGGGAAAACACCCTCCGCTTGGAATGGGGGTATTCGGCACTAAGTGCTCAACATGGGTGGGGTACAAATGAGAAAACATAAAAACAACAAATATATGTATAGATAACAATCACTCATCTCAATCTAGGGTTCCCAAAGGCAACCTAAGCATAACACCCAAGTTACTATTCATTCATAAATGAAGCCACAACACTCACGGCCAAGTCACAACTCATTCCCAAAACCAATTCCCCGTTTTACCCATACTTTGTTTCATATTAAAGTGACCCCAATTAAGTAAATTTTTCACTATTGGGTGACTAATAGGAATAACCACATGCTAGGAAAATTGAAACAGCCAAATAGTAATTTAGGCATTCACACCCAGTTCTCATGAGAAGTCACAACAACAAAGGGGAAAGTGAGATACCCCAAAGTACTGGAACCAATGAAGTATTCATGATACATCCCCACACCATAAAATAAGTCAATATGAGATCCATCCAAGTATTATAACCAAAGAAGGCTTCTATATATAGCCCCACATCGCCAAAAACATCAACCAATTATATGCCAACAATAGAGGGTTCCACCCCAATTCGTATCACAAGCAGAGCAACCACACAGTTTTATAATCAAAACCAAGAGGATCCCATCCTCACCCACATCACCCCAGAGGCAATCAAATAGAATAACACACCTACTACAAAAACAAAGTAGGGAAAATTCTAGGTTCAATCACATCATTCATTATTTTCTTCTCTTTGTTGGTTAGCCTGGGTGGCCACACATGGATTTATGTTTGTTGGGTATCCATTTAATCCACTGAGTTTACGTGGTTAACCAATTTCCAAGTTACAATCATTTAATAATCATAGAAGGAAAGGGTTCATTAGTGTGCAAGGAAAGACCACCAACGACCACGATTTTCAATGAGGATATCCCAACAGTTCACAACATAAGAATCATGGAAGAGAAGAAAAATAGAACAGCAGCGCATCGTTCTTACCCGTTCCCTTCATTCCTTAAGGTTCATTTGTTATCTTTATTAAGGTTTTGTTTCACCCACTCCGAAAGAAATAGCCGCGTACCCACCCCACATGATACACAGAAAGGAGAGACGAAGGAAAATCCCTACCTGGTTGATCAAGGATCGATGTTTTTCTCCATGTGCCAAAAACAGGGGACACGTGGCTTTCAGGGTAGGAATTCTGTGGACTCCAAGAGGCGCATAAAGCTCCAGTAGAGGCACACCACAAGACACAAGAAGAGAGGAACTCTAGGAGCACCAGGAAGAAGAAATAAATCCCACTGAGAACAAAAAAAAGAATAACTCTAGAATGAGATATAAAGAATAGATCCTACTATTACGACATATGGAATTTTGAATGCCTGGAAAGTTGGATCGCGGTTTCCTATGTGGGTGGGAAGTTACACATGATGATATAAAGGTTTTATTTAATACCCCCAATCGGGGAGGTTTCTCGGGATTTATAGGAATTAATTATGGGCTTTAAATAGATTTAAAAAGGTTAAAAGAATTAAATTACGTCCAAAAAATAGTTTGCGGGAGTGGTACTAGAAATAGAAAACAGAGGGCTGGGTGAGGACATGGTTCCAACATCATGGGGTCACCCTTAAAATGCCACTATTTTTTGGTGGAGCCTTATTTTGGAAAATTAATGTCCAGGGGGGGTCCGAGCCATTACATGAATATTTATGAATATGTTTCTAAATTTTTGGGATACAATTTTCATTCTAAACATATGAGCTAAATTACACATTTTTTGGAATTAATTATCCATGATGTCAATGATGGGTTGGACTTAGAAAATTGGAAGTCCATTCTGTATTTTGTCCAAAACATCTTCATATGTTCATCAATTAACCCCAAATTTTCGAAGGAGCTCTCAGAGTACATTTATCATAAATCCACATACTTGGAGGATAGCTGATTCATGCAATTTTTGGTTCAAATATGACGTTCAATTTGGATTGATTTATTGGCCAAATTTACCCATTCACACTTGAATCCTTTTTAAAACCTAGACTCTCGTTCAATCTATAAATTGGTGATTTTATAATTATAAGGGGTTGGGATATTAATTAGGAGATTTGAGGCCAACAGAAATTGGTTTCAATAAAATTATCCAAATATTGTAACAGGGGTATCTCTTGAAGTAAGGACCATCTCATCGAAGCCTTCTACTTCTTCTTCATATTGTAATGAATAAATTCACGTAATAAAAATTTTATTTAATCTTTCATTTATTTAATTTTATTATATTTTGTTCAATTATCTTTTTTCTACTCATCCTATTTGTTCTAGAATCATGAGTATAAAATAAATTAGGTTATACCTTTTCTAAACCATAGGACATGAAAGATGTTTCTACGATGACTACACCACCCATGGAAGAGTAGTTGTCTTTAGTAACCGATCAACCTCTTAACTTCTTCATTTTTTATTTTGAATGATTAAGCTATTGTAATTAAAAATATGATCCATGAATTGTTTTAAAAATATAAGATACTAAGGAAGCAAATGAACAATGGAAAGAAAAACACGTGAGGTTGAGAATTGTGTTAATCGGGGGAGCGCAAACCAAACTAGTAAAACCATGGCCCATAGGTTAAATTTTTAGAGTTGAAATATAATAACTTAACAAAATTTATCCTAATTTTATATAATGCATATTTTTTCTAATTTACCACTAACCTTGAGCTATATTTATAACTTCAATCAAAGTAGGGTGCTACGATTCCATGTTCTAAAGCTCGCCTCAGGTTTAATTCATTTCATAATTGTGGTTGTGTTAACTCCCATAGGGTTGAAAGGTTAAAAAAAGTAATGGATCATAATTAAGTGGATATTAATATAAATGATAATGATTAATAAGAAAGTGAATAGGTATTGTTAGATCGATTATTTCATTTAAAATATTTTCTTAAAAACATCTTCTAGTTGTATCTTTTTAACCGGGAATCATTTCAAATATGAAAACAAAAAGAGACAATATTCATGTTGAAAAAATCTTTTATATTTATAAACAATAACACCCACTACATTGAAGTATTTTGTTCCTGTTATTTAATTTTATTTCCAAATTTCTTTATAAATCTGTTTAAATTACTTCTTCTTTGAGACATGACCCAGGTCAGGCACCTTGCTGCACCCAAATAACCGCAAACTGAACATCATTTGAGAGATCCCACGATAGAGCCTTTTAATCCCTATTTATTTAATTTAGAACATATAATTCCACATATGGAATTATTTTTTATAAATTCAAAATAAATAAAATTTAGTGATTAATTATAAATTAATTCTCATTGTCAAAACCAGAAAGAGGGGTTTTAAGAAGTAAAAAATATTAAAACATTGACATCGATTTATGTCCAATTTCAATGTTAAATTACATAAAATGAAAAATAATGGATTAAATGCTAATATTTTAATACAATTACACTTTAAAATTAGATTAAAGTACAATCTGACTATATAAATAAATTAGACAAAAATACCGATTTGAATTAAAATCCAATATTTTCCACTATTCATTAAAAAATTTATTTAAAAAAATACCAAAACTAAACAAAAGTAAATTCTTATTTACATAATCTAAAGAAGAAGATATTTTTTCCAATAAACATATATGACAAATAAAAACATGATTTAAAAAGTTTTCTCCCTTAAATGTATGTAAAACATTATTTTTTGAAAAAATACTTCATTCTTCATGAAAAATTTTGTTTATTCTTGTATATTATCTAGATAACCTAAATGATTAATTATGAAAATTACATTTAATGTAACAAATATATTTTTCATTAAATAAAAAACCATAAATAGTTTTATGATTTTAAAAACAAAATTTTTCTCTTTATAATATTTTTTCATAAAAAACACATCATTTATATTCTGTTGCTTTTCATTTCATCTTCTAGTAAATTTGGTAACTAGAAGAATAAATATTTAAATATGTGTAAACCATGTTTTTATAACTCAGTTGATATTATTCAGTCTTTTCATTCAAACAGATATGTTATAAGAGTAATATTTTAAAAAAAAAATTTAACTATTCATTTATACTCGATGTAGCATATCATGTATGTTATTGAACATCTTGTTTCTTTCATAGAAATCAGGATGTTAATTCCTCCCCAATGAATAAATTTATTCCTCACAATTTGAATCTAGGGTCAGTAACTATGTTATGAATTTTCATAACTACTTTATTGCAAACCCACAATACAAAAAAGGGTTAGTAATACATTCACATTAAATGATATAAAGTGAAGTGAAAATGTCACCCGAGATAACACAAACTAGGGCTCTATGTAGAAAAACATGTATATGGAAGGGAAAACTAATCTTCATGTTCTAAAAGAGAATGATAGAAAACATGATTAGGAGAATGTTAATAACCACAAAACAAGAAATATGTAATCTATTAAAAGGTTGTTGATTTTCTGTTATGTAATGAAATCATATGTATATTTTTTCTGAGATCCTTTTCATGAATTTGAGGAATTATTTATCTACTTATAATATGAACATTAGGCAATATACATAAATGAAAATTAGATTTTCAAATTTTAATAAATTTCTACCAAAAAATCTTCTTTTCATTAAATGATGAGTATTCAAGATGACGGGGTCACATCTGATGTACAAGAATCAACTTCTTGAGAATAACTTAAAAAAATAATTAATTATATATTCATTCTATGTCGAATCATTATCCAAAACCAAAACATAAAATATGAAATATTCCACCAAAAATAAAAATCCATTATAAGAAGAATGACTACTTTTAATCTAAATGATTAAATAGTAATACCCAAATATCAATAAATACCATTCAACATTTATATTCCATAAAATTCCTAAAAATATTCCATACGGGGATTAGAAAAATAAAATAGAAGGATTAAATCACATAATCTTCCAAGATCTATTTTAAGAGTTATCTCCAAATAACCTAATTCAGTCTTAATGTCTCAAACCAAAAATTAATTAACCTAATAAAAAATTATATAGGATAGGTAAATCATATCCTTAAATGTAATAATTTCCCTTGGGTCGACTATTAAAATCATATATTTTCCCCAAAGAATATGTGAACCATTACACCTCAACTAAATCACATGGTATTCAATTCATCTTAATCATATAAAGTTCCCAAAGTAGACAACATATTCAAAAATAAAATTTATCACTTAATCTGTAAATCATTATTTCTAATAAAAATTTTATCCAGTGGATAAAAAATAAGTTCCAAAAGAATCTTATTCTAATTCCATAAACTCATTAAAATAAATATTAAAAGTAGTAATAACCTGTAAATTCATGTTGGTCTATGGTCATTGATAAAACAATGTCACACTTCACTTTTGGGTTTGATTCTCATGGCCTTCTCTGACATTATGGGTTTCCATAGATACTACATATTTTCCTATTTCTAAAACTATATAATTCGTTAAAAAATTCCAAAATGAGATAAAATATTCAAAAATAACCATTACATAATTTAATCTCAAGTTTATCGCATTCCTTTCATTTTTCATCACAAAAAGTAATAACCCAAAATTGACTCAAAATCACTGGTCAAATAAACCCTAATGATTCTTTATAATTATGTCAATAATAGAAAAAGTAATTCATCCTCAAATAATGTGTTCACATAAAAATACTCAGGGACACACATACTAAAAGAATTTATATGAAAAGTAAACCCACCAAGAAAAGATCATTAAAACTTTTTAACATGTCATCACTCATAGATCTAACATAACTCTCTAATTTCTGAAATGTAGACATATTAATATTCCAACATTCATCATGATCCTTAGACCATGTTTTTAAAAATTATTAAATATTACATATTTCCTACAAAAAAATTATGAACCATGTCCTAAGATTCAATAATTTGAAAACATAAGCTAATAAATAATTCAGACCTTTCATTGGTCATTTTTGGTTCCCTTCCCTTCAATTAGAATGAAATTAGTTACCGATTAATATATATATGTATCTTCTTGAAGACTCCATTCATACTCCTTATTTATTCGACATATATTTTCATAATGACCATACTCACAATAATAAAAACATTCGATTGATAACTCTATAATAACTTCTTTCACTCTGTAGGAGTAAACTGAGTCCTTCCTTTTTATAGGGATGTTTATAGCTTTATGACATTAATTAACACATCTAAAATATCTTTCAGTCCCTTTAAAAAATTCTCTAGGTGTTTCTTTCCACATACATGACACATATTTCATTGAATATACAAACCTTTATGATTTTTACATAAACATCCTCATGGTTTAGTTTTCTCATATATGATGCATCAGAAAAATCACCATGGTTCAAGTGGTTAATAATTAAATTAAATAGATGTTTTAGAATAACAACAATTGTTTTCATTACTACTCCAATTTCATCTGTTTACTTATTTAGAGGACCACAACATTTTCGTCCACATCCATTGTTACTTTGGTTCCTTATAAATCCATCCATTTACTAAAACCAAAATGGATTGGGTGAGTATATCAATAAAATAATCATATAATATCACATGTGGATGGTAAGCACTTTGATGCACTTATTCATGTAATATTAAAATCATTCAACTTATCTAAAATAACTATGATTCTTTCTAAAATTCTAAGTATAGTAGTTAAATATAACATTTAAATTATGTTTATATTTTACCCTAAAATCTAAACTTATCTAAACTTACCCCCGATAAAAACTATAATACCCCGACCTTAAATGGTACAAAATCATGAGATATGTCGATAATTTAACATTAATGCACTTCGAGGGTCTTTCTACGTTTATATATTTAGAGAAATATGCCATAATTCTTAAATATCAACTTAAATATTACAAGTATATGCTTCTACTCACTATCTATTTTTTTAAAACAAAAAATCCTTTAAAACGAAACAATGTATCCTTTATTGTTTCAATAGAATATAATTTACAAGATCTCATCCTTGAACATATTCTTCATTATGTATATTGAAAAAATTTTCAAAACATGGGATGATCATAAAAATCTGAATAAAGGATACACAAAGAAGGAAAATTATTAGTCTTGGGATAACACCAAACCATGAATACATTATCATAATGTAATAATTTTCACCAATAAGATGTAGTTAATATTTTTCACTAAATATAAGCACATTCTGTAACCCTTTTTGTAACCAAAATATTAACATAAACCCAATTATGGCAACATATAACATATAAAGGTAACATTGGACAAAGAAATACTTAAATCGAATCACTATGTGGTTGATTTCCACACATATCACTAAATGTTATAGCCTTACAGTCATCTTTCATACCCAATTCATTTGAGGGTATAATGTAACCACCCAACCTTGGTTAATCAAGGAACCACCAATCTTTATTTTATCACATAACCACATGTCTTTCATTTATCCTGAAACCTCCTGTCAAATGGCCTTATACCATTATATAATCATAACACATAAAATATTGAAATAAATAACATTTCAGTAAAAAAAATTATTGGTAATCAAAAGAAATAATGTTAAGATATTAAAATGTTAAATCCACATTCAAAACTCTTTCAATACCAAAACACCCAAAAATTTAATAATGGATTTCATTTCCTTTTAAAAACATTAATGTTTATAGAGTAAGAAAGATATCAAATAACGGTTATGACAGCAGAGAAGTCGTTGTAGCTGCATACAATAAAAACAATATTTTTTTGTTCAGTAACACACTTTGTAGAAAAATTATTCCATTTCTATAAAATTTAAATTAAAAGGTTTTTTTATACATCAAATAAAAGAATATGTTGTATAACATCAAAATATGCCTCAATTAAAGGAGATTTGGACAAAGGCCCTAACCTGGAATACAACATTTCTCGTTTGTTTTTTATATTCCTGAATAATATAATTTGGTTAATTTATACTTTATTCAGAACCAATTTCATGTTTATTATTACTTTTTTATTACTTAATATCATGATATAAAAATTATTTAATTTTCTAAGTTCATATCGTCTGTTTTGTTTATATTTGGTTCATGAGTCGAAAATGAACATTTTTCATGTAAATTGTCCATGTACTCGAAAGTCCATCATCTCCATAATATTATTAATGATTATAATATCACATATATATAGTGTATGTGTATTTAATATATGTATAATATTTGGGGATGAGACATGAAATCCACTATTAATGAAGATAGTAGGCTGTATGTATGCATGAACAATACTTTCATTTTTTTCATATTAAATGGATATTAATAAAATGATAAAAAATTATATTATAATACCATTATTATAATAATGGGATTAATTTATCATAGTTTCAATAATACCACCATTTATATTATCCATGTATAGCATGAATGAGTCTTATCACTTTGAGGGGGTGATAGTCCACTCATCTTCAAATGAAATTATCATATTTACACTATATAGAAAGCATAAAAGTAGGTTGAAAATAAAATTAAACAACAATAGAGGAAATATAAATATAATTAATATAATATATAAATATATCTCTATAATAATGGACCACATGATAGGTGGTAGGAGAAAAATGAAAAATCATTGTTTTTTGTGAGGCAGTAGTTTGTCATATAAAGAGACAGTATTCCCAATACCCATTAGATGGAGGTTTCTATAAGTGTAGGTTGAACCATTCACAAAAAAATAATATAAAATTTATTATACTGGGTTTTTTGTAATATAATGGAATAATAGATCATAGGGGGTCGAGAAGGAAAACAATGGAAAAGTCCTTTAGAGAAGACATTACCTATAAATCTTGTAACTCTTTCTGATTTGAGAAAAATGATTTCTTTAAATTCACTATTCCAAATTTAATGATCCTATTAAGAATTTAGGGATTTTGGGATCATATTTTAGTATATGTTAGATGAAACAAGGTACTTTAGTGGTGTGATTATATGGGTAGAGTTGGAGTCCTTTTAAAAGAGGTAGGAGGGTCAACTTAGGATAGTATTGATATATTAGTTTATTATAATTTTATATTCAAATGATAATAGTTCCAAGTGATATATTTACAGGATAAGATAAGTATAGTCATAAAAATCTCACCCCATACGTTTTTTACATGTTTAGGTTACAAAACTAACATTGCCTTTTGTAACGACCCGGACCCGGCCATCCACCCGAACATTGCCGAACGGGTCGGGTGTTACTACCTTAGGCGCACCTCCCCTAAACGCCAAAGGCTACCGACAAGCAGCGAGGGTCTAAATAGGTATAGTGGGGAGGTTATACCCTCTTGGAGGAATAGAAATGGTACCGGCCCAAGTATAAACTAAAAGATACAGCAGAAATAAAGGACTCAGCAGACTCGAACCAGACCCGCATAGAGGAAGCATGTCAAATAACAATAAACCTGCAGAAGAAATATAGAGACAACACTAGCGGAAAGTAAACCAAAAAACATGCAAAAAATACAAGCAACCAATACAGCAAACAAAAAGGCATGCATCAAAAACTAGTTAATATAGCTCCAAATATAATGGCGCCAATGGCTAACCAACAGTTGCTACATTACAAGGTAAACATGCTGATACAAATGGAAAACTATACAAAATAACTCCATCAAGGCACAACCTCAAGGTCCATACTCATCTCCATGCCAACAGTAATACAGTCCAGCTCCTGAGGCTGACCCTCAACCTGCACACAATTTAATAAAGTCAACACACGTCCCAAAGGTCCTGTGTAGGGTGTGAGGCAAGTCTCAGTAGGATACCAACCAAGGGTGCATACCTAATATAAGTGTTTACTCAGAAATGCATATATAAGAAAAATATACAATAACACAATGCCCAAAAGTAAATACAGGATCCACTGGTTCTCAGAAGCCACCAGGGAGTGTCACCTACTTCGGCCCGTGCAAGAATCTCTGGTATGTAGCCCGGAACCTCATGCCTCGTGACACCATGCGTCTCAAGTACCGACATCTCAATGGCACTCCCAACCATTGTAACCCAGCTTAGAAGCTCCACCTGCACATGGAACAACACCCGGAGGAATAGCGATACCTGCCCTCATTAGATAACCGGAGGGATAGCAATGTCTGCCCTCAAATCACGACAAGCCTCTTCCCCCAACCTGACCACCTCAAAGCTATCTCCTGAAGGCTCCTCACCTTCCACGTGGCTTCCAATGGAAAGCAACCCCAAACCGAATATACCTAACTGCATCTACCGGGGGCCTCTACCCAGCGAGTGGTCGTACCACCTCATCTCGGAGTCTATCTATGTGCACACTACACAAAAGTACCCGGTGAGTGGTAATCACCTCAGTATGTCCCAAGCCACAACACCTCTAGCACCACATGTCCCTGTAAACATGCCGCTCAAGTCTGATGGCCTCGCCATCCAAGTAACCCAGGCCAAATTCTAACCCGACTGTCCAACTGCCTCAACCGATGTCCAAGACGCCCAATACTGTGGTAGAAACCACCCTACATAACCCGAGCTAAATCCCCAACCTGTGATCCCCATCACTCAACAAATATCTGGGCCATTCCCAACACAATGAGTAGTTCAATGCAGATAATAAAACGCATTTCATATCTATATTCAAGCATTGCTTGAAACAAACAATTACTAAGAAATTGATGGCACTAACTTACGCCAATCCATTCCAGTACTTAAGGTCTTAAATTCTTTAACAATTACTATGAAGTTATAACAAATCAAACTCAGCAGTTTAGTTCAACAGCAATAAATGTAGTCTAAAATCAGTAGTTAAAATAGTAGTCCAAAACATTCTCATTTCGGCACCCACAACCGAGTTTCCCCAAATGATCCATGACCTCTCACTCAGCCTTGCTCTAGCACAACATGGGTCAGGGAATACCCAGAGGCATCCCACAATGCAGATATTTAATTAACAAAAAATAAACAGGGTATCAGTCACACCCGACGTCGCACCCGGAGGTCGCAACCCCAAATTGTCTACGAAAACACGGAAGAAGGTATGCACGACCCACCTCGTACTCGTACGATGAAACTCCTTTGATTTCAGCCTCTGAATCGGACTGAATCGTTGTAAATCTGTGTTTTCGTCAAATTCAGTAATTCTGTTCAGATGGAATTTGTGGAGGAACAGGTGAGGGATCAAGGACGAAGAAGGGTGCATGAGGTCATCCTTTCTGATGCAGTCCAGCTGCCACCGATGGATCAAAGAACGGAGGTCGCATGAAGATTCTGGAAGGGTTTGTGTTTTTCAGTGGTTTTCGGGTGAAGGGTTCATCCAATGAGGAAGATGAAGAGATTTCTGGGGATGAGGCGCGATGAAGTCTCGATCACTCAAATAAAAATAAAAGTACACGGCGTGTATTTCAATAGTACACACTGTGTAGATATGATTCCATACTCTAAATTAAGTGGAGTCCAGCACACGGCTTGGACCGAGTCCACGGTTAACACACGGCCAGGGTCTCGACAGCCACATGGGACAGAGGTACACAACATGTCTATGAAGGCTACACGCCGTGTAGAATGAAATTTACACCTGGGAACCACACGACATGTACTTGGCCTCCCAAAGGTAAGGGACACATGGTGTGTCTATAAAAACACGTCGTGTAGTAAGAAACTTCTACACGGTCTTCACATGGAATGTTCTCGTTGAGCACACAACCAGTTACTCAGGTAACTCATACACGGCGTGTACTTAAATTACACCGTGTGTAGTCTGGAAATTTCCAGAAACTGCTCAGATTTTCCAGACATCTCAGAAATCAGTCTAATGTTCAAACAGGGTCAGGATTTCGACCCGTTTCTAAAAACCTAAGTTCTTACAAACTCCCCAACTTAACATAGCTCATCCCCGACCTACCGAACGAAACCCGGAGATGGCACCGAACATGCCGATCCTAGTTAAACAATCTAGAATACCATGGTTTCAAGGTTCTTGATAAATTCCTAATGGGCTCCTCACCTTATAAATTTCCTACTCGGTCTCTACCAACAAATCTCAAAGGAAAAGAAATAAACAAGAAAACAAACAAACAAGGCCGAATGATCTATTTATTGGACCCATGGCCCTCCCATGACGCATCGTCACCCCCTGCACCTCCTCGGTGTTCATGTGTCATTTACGACACCCAAACATATCCCTCACTGCATCGGTGTCCGCCTACAAGAGGTCCTTCATCTCATAGATGGTCAAATCAAAACCTGGTGCCTTTAACCTCAAGTTACCTGCATCCACAATGCCCTAATGCCCATGGAACCTCTCATAACCTGCATCATTGATGCTCCTGATTCCACTCATCTCAAATATATAATGAACTATATAACGCATCTGATATAATTCCAATCCGACTATCTAGTCTTTAATCAGTCCACAAGTAACCTTTGCAACTTGTGCACTCCACCAGACACGCATCGAGAGGCCATGCCAAAAGAAAGCAAAGAAACTCACAGCCACACCCGTGGTGTACAAGACACCATCGTCAGCTCTCCAGCCCGCTCAATACCTGGAAGCTCCACAGCCTGCACCTAGCCTGAAGCCCGACGGACTGATGCCTAACCACCCTACGGTGCTGCTCCAGTCTCTGGCCATGGTCCCCTTAGCCGGGTCCTACAATCTATGTCACGCCCCCCGCGTGCATCTGAACCTCGACTGCCCTCTCCTTGTACCAAACCTTAACCAACTCCTAATGCCACAGTCTATCATGGTCCCTACCTGCCAGCTATTTGAGAAGGATGCCTACAAAACCTCTCTATATTACTGACCTGTCCACATGCCTGACACTCTTTCGGGGGCCTATCGCACTGAGCCCGAACATGTCTCGGCCATCCACACTGAAATCAAACCACCATTGAACTGCCACGAGGTGGTCTAGCTGAGTCCATGGCATGCCCGCCCTGCTGGAACTCGTCTCTGCCTCACTTCCTGTTGTCTGAACTATCACCTGGGGTAGTCACCCTACCAAAGTGAGACTTCTCTCTCTCATTTCCCTCTGCTATAAGTGCATGGTTCACCGCCTCAGAGAAGGATACTAGCCAAAAAATGGTCACCTGAACTCGAATGGCATGCCGTTCGACATCCTCAAAGCACCTTACCCAAGCTTCGTCGTCACTCACCATACCAGGTGCAAAACGGGAAAACTCTGTGAAGGTAGATGTGTAGTCCATGAGGGACATATCCCCCTGATGAAGACTCATGAACTCCCAAGCTCCCTCCGCCCTCAAACTCTTCAGATAAAAGTTCTCGAAGAACCTGTCATCGAAGTCCTTCCATACCATTCCCTCGTGCCTACGAGCCTGAACCTATATGTCCCACCAACGCTTCGCCAGTCCTCTTAGAATGTACATCTCCAGCTTGACCCTCCGCCCTGGAGGCATCTCGAGCTGGTTGAAGATCATGTGCATACTTTCTATCCAGTTCTCTGCCACATGCAGACCACCCTCACCCTAAAAAAGCGGTGGGTGCTGCGACTAGAACTCCAGCATCAGAAATGCCATAGAAGGCTCAGCACCCTGGGCACCTCCGTCAATCCCATGAAAGACACGTACCAGGCTAACTCAGAGCTGCTCGTCAAGCCACAGTTTGAACACTGCCATACCCGGTTGCTGCCATGCCTGCACTGGATCCTGAACCTGATCCTGTCCCTAAGCATGTACCTGCGGCTCATGCTATGCCTGCACTAGATTCTGAACCTGATCATGTGGCACCGTATCCTCTCATGCCTGACGCTCCATCGTGTCATGAAGGAGTAACCCACTGACTGCCATAAATGGTCAGACAACCCACATATATATATATAACAATATATTCTACATATATAAGGAAAGCATTAAAAGGTAGTGCATAACAAATACCCTTAATTCCCCTCACCGCAACCCATTCCCTCGGCATCCCGACCTCACGGCCTCCATACCCGCCCTCAATAGAGCCAAGTATCAATAGTACCTCGGGTCATGCCCTTCCTGACAACCAACTTTGCGTCAATCCTGACGACCTAGTGGCCCAATATTGACATTTACACTGCCCAAACCATAGTACATGCCTACTCCCATAAGAGCCAGACCAAAATATCTTGCACATGCAATTCCAAAAAATACAAAGAATGGCATACACATTGCAAGAAACAATCAAGTCTATCTGGAATTTCACCTATTCACATTTCAGACCATACATAGCATGGAAATTGATTTTTATTCACATGGTATTATCACTTAACAAAACATACATGCAGTTATGAAATTGAAATACCCTAAAATGTGCCTATCAGAAGCCAAGTAAAAAACTCTTGCCATACCGGACAAGGTTTACATATCAAAATCAATAACATCACACAAAAAGTGAGCCACCGAGGTGGAAATCATATCAACTGTAATCTGATCAAAAAAAGAAAATAGCAATTCCCACCCCCGGTAACTCAATCCATCCCTCGTACATGGGGATGCATGAACCCAAGTAGAAGTTCAAAAATCAAGTTCCAACAACAACCTATCTCCAGTCTTCCATACCCCAAATAGTAAAACCACCAGAAATGAAAAGGGAAGTATCAAACTCATTAGTAGATAGCCAAGTAATGCTACTAAATCATTGTTAAGAACCTCCTCTGATACCACTTTGTAACGACCCGGACTCGGCTAGCCACCCACAGAGTGCATAATAGGGCGGGTGTTACTACCTTAGGCGCACCTCCCCTAAACGCCAAAGGCTACCGACTAGCAGCGAGGGTCTAAATAGATATAGTGGGGAGGATATACCCTCTTGGAGGAATAGAAATGGTACCGGTCGGAGTATAAACAAAACGATGCAGCAGAAATAAAGGTCTCAAAACACTCGAACTAGACCCGCATAGTATAAGCATGTAAAATAACAATAAACCAGCATAATCAATATAGAAACAACATCAGCAGAAAGTAAACCAAACAACATGATCAAAATATAAGCAACCACTACAGCAAACAACAAGGCATGCATCGAAAACTAGTTAATATTGCTCAAAATATAATGGCTCCAATGGCTAAACAACAGTTTCTACATAACAAGATAAACATGGTGATACAAAAGGAAAACTAAACAAAATAACTCCATCAAGGCATGAACTCAAGGTCCATACCCGTCTCCATGACAACAACACTATAGTCCAGCTCTTGAGGCTGACCCTCTACCTGCACGCATTTTCATAAAGTCTACACGCGTCCCGAAGGGCCCGTGTATGGTGTGACACAAGTCTCAGTAGGATACCACCCAAGGGTGTGTACCTAATATAAGTGTTTACGTAGACATTATTATATAAGAAATATAGTAAACAATACAATTCCCAAAAGTTAACTCAAGATCCACTGGTGCTCAGAAGCCACCAGGGAGTGTCACCTGCTTCGGCCAGCGCTGGAATCTCTGGTCTGTAGCTTGGAACCCCGTGCCCCCTGACACCATGTGTCTCAAGTACCGACGTCTCGAAGTCATGCCCAACCAGCGTAACCCAGCTCAGAATCTTCACATGCTCATGGCACAACACCCATAGGAACATCGATACCTGTCCTCATAAGATAACCGGAGAGACAGCGATGTCTACCCTCAAATCACGCCGAGCCTCTGCCCCCAACTTGACAACCTCAAAGCTATCTCTCGAAGGCTCCTCACCTTACATGTGGCTTCCTATGGCAAGCACCCACAATCCAAATATACTTAACCACATCTACTGGGGGCCTCTACCTAGCGAGTGGCCGTACCACCTTATCTCGGAGTCTATCTATGTGCACACTACTCTAAAGTAGCCGGTTAGAGGTAATAACCTCAGTATGCCACAAGCCACAACACCTCTGACATCTCGTCTCCCTGCGAACCTGTCGCTTCTGTATGATTGCCTCCCCATCCAAGTAACCCATGCCAAAGCCCAATCGGACAGTCCAACTACCTCAACTGATGTCCATGACGCCCAATACCATGGTAGAAACCACCCAACATAACCTGAGCCAAAGCCCCAACCGGTGATCCTAATCACTCAACAAATATTCGGGCCACGTGCAACACAACGAGCAGTTCAATGCAGATAATATCACACATTGCATATCTATACTCAAGAATTACTTGAAACAAGAAATTACTAAACAATTGATTGCACTAACTTATGCCAATCCATACCAATACCTAAGGGCTTAAATGAAATAACTATTACTAGAATACTATAAAAAATCGAACTCACCAGTGTAATTCAACAGAAACAAAAGCAGTATAAAATCAGCAGTTTAAATACTGGTCCAAAACATACGCATTTCAGCACCCCCAGCTGAATTTCCCCAAAGGAGCCATGACCTCTCTCCCAGCATTTCTCTATCACAACAAGGTTTAGGGAATACCCAGAGGCATCCCACAATGCAGATAATTAATTATCAACAAATAAACAGGGTTTCTCTCACACCCAACGTCACACCTGGAGGTCGCAACCCCAAATTGTCTACGAAAACACAAGAGAAAGTATGCACCACCCACCTTGTACTCGTATGATGAAACCCCTTTGATTTCAGCCTCTGAATCGTACTGAATCGTGGTAGATCTGTGTTTCTGTCAAATCCGGAAATTCTGTTTGGATGGAATTTTCAGAGGAACAGGTGAGGGATCAAGGACAAACAAGGGTGTGCAGGGTTAGCCTTTCCGATGCGGTCCCACTGGCACCGACGGATCAAAGAATGGAGGTCGCACGAATATTCTGGAAGGGTTTTTGTTTTTCTATGGTTTTCAGGTGAAGGGTTCGTAAAAAGAGGAAGAAGAAGATATTTATGGGGACGAGGCACGACGAAGTCTCGATCGCTCAAATAAAAATAAAAGTACACGGCGTGTATTTCCAACGTACACACCGTGTAGATGTGCTTCCATATTCCAACATAAGCAAAGTCCAGCACAGGGCTTGGACCATGTACATGGTTAACACATGTCTAGGGTCACGGCCGCCACATAGGAAAAAGGTACAAAACATGTCAGAGAAGGCTACACGTAGTGTAGATTAAAATTTACACTCGGGCACCACACGACATGCACATGGCCTCGCACAGGTTATGGATACACCGTTTGTCTATAAATACATGCCGTGTAGTAAGAAACATCTACACGGTCTTCACACAGCATGTACTCGGCAATCACACAGCCGGTTACTTGGGTAACTCATACAGGGCGTGTACTTAATGTACATGACTTGTAGTCTAGAAATTTCCAGAAACTGACCATATTTTCTAGACTTCTCAGAAATCAGTCAAAATTTCAAACAAGTTTGGGATTTTGGACCGTTTCTAAAAACACGAGTTCTTACAAAATCCCCACCTTAACATAGCTCATCCTCGAGCTTCCGAACAAAACCCAGAGATGGAACCGAACATGCCCATACCGGTTAAACAACCCAGACTACCCCGGATTCAAGGATTTGGAAAAATTCCTAAAGGGATCCCCACCTTAGGAATTTCTTACCCGTTCTCAACCAACAAAGCTCAAAGAAAAACAAATAAACAAGCAAACAATCAAACAAGGCCCAATGATCTATTTATCAGACTCATGGTCCTCCTGTGATGCATCGTAACCCTCTACACCTCCTCGGTGTTCACGGGTCGTTTCTGACACCCAAACATATCCCTCACTACATTGGTGTCCACCTCCAAGAGGTCATGCATCTCATAGATGGTCAAATAAAAACCTAGTTCCTTGCACCAAATGTAACCTGCATCCACAATGCCCTGATGCCTCTGGCACCTCACGTAACCTGTATCATTGATGCTCCTGATTCCATGCATCCCAAATATATAATGAAGTATATAATGCATCTGATATGATGCCAATCCCACTAACTAGTCTCTACTCAGTCCACAAGTATCCTGTGCAACTCGTGCAATCAACCAGACACGCCTCAAGAGGCCATGCCAAAATAAATAAAAGAAACTCATGGCCACACCCGTGGTGTACCAGCAACCATCGACGGCTCTCCAGCCTTCTCAATCCCTGTAATTTTCACAGCATGCACCTAGCCTGAAGCCCGACTGCCTGATGCCTGACCTCCCTGTGGTGCTACTCTGGTCTCTGGCCAGGGACCCCTTAGCTGGGTCATACTATCTATGTCACGTCCCCCACGTGCAGCTGATCCTCGACTACCCTCTCCTGGTACCGAACCTGAACCAACTCCTGACGCCACAGTCTGTCATGGTCCCTGGCTGCCGGCTGTCTGAGAAGGCTGCATGCAAAACCTCTCCAGATGGCCGACCTGTCCACATGCCCGACACTCCTTTGGGGGCCTATCGAACTGAGACCGAACATGTCCCAGTTGTCCACACTGAAACAAAACCATTTTTTAACTACCACGAGGTGGTCTACCTGTGTCCTTGGCATGCCCGACCTACTGGAACTCGTCTCTGCCTCACATCATACTGTCTGAACCATCACCTAGGGTTGTCACCCTGCCAAAGAGAGACTTCTCTCTCTCGTTTCCCTCTACTATAGGTGGCTGGTTCACCGATTCAGAGAAGGAGCCCAGCCTGAAAATGTTCACCTATCCTCGAATGGTGTGTCACAAGCCATCCTCAAAGCGCCTCATCCTACTAGAGTCTTCACTCACCATACTAGGTGAAAAATAGGAAAACTTTGTGAAGGTAGACGCGTTGTCCTTGACAGACATATCCCCCTGCTGAAGACTCAAGAACTCCCGAGCTCTCTCCTCCCTCAAAGTCTCCAGATAAATGTTCTCGAAGAACCTGTCCTCAATGTCCTTCCATGCCAGTCCCACGTGCCTACGAGCCTAAACCTGTATGACCCACCAACGCTTCACCAGTCCTCTCAGAATGTACATCACCAGATTGACCCTCCTCCATGGAGGCGTCTCGAAATGCTTGAAGATCATGTGCATGCTTTCTATCTACTTCTCTGCCGCCTGCGCCTCACCCTGAAAAAGCACCAGGTGTTGCGACTGGAACTCCCGCGTCAGATATGCCATAGAAGGCTCTTCACCCTGCGCTTCTCTGTCAATCCCCTGTAAGACAAGTACCAGGCTAGCACGGAGCTACTCATCAATCCACGGTCCGAACACTACCAAACATGGCTGCTGCCCTGCCTGCACCAGATCATGAACCTGATCCTGTCCCTGAGCCTGTACCTGCGGCTCATACTCTGCCTGCACCAGATTCTGAACCTGATCCTGCAGTACCGTATCTTCTCCTGCCTGACGCTCCATCGTGTCGTGAAGGAGTAACCCGCTGAATACCATAAATGGTCAGACAACCCACATATATATATAACAATATATTATATGTTGATAAGGATAGAAGTAAAAGGTAGTGTATAACAATTACCCTTACTTCCCCTCACCGCAACCCATTCCCTCGACATCCCGACCTCACGGCATCCTTACCCTCCCTCAAAATAGACAAGTATCAATAGTACCTCAGGTCATGCCCATCCTGAAAACCAACATTGCCTCAATCCCAACAACCAATTCGCCCAATCCTGACAGTTACACTACCTCAACCATAGTACTTGCCTACTCCCATAAGAGCATGACCCAAATATCCTACACATGAAATTCCACAAAATAAAAATCATGGCGTACACATTTCTATAAACAAGAAAGTCTATCAGTAATTTCACCTATTCACATTTCAGAGCATACATAGCATGACAATTGATTTTTATTCACATGGTACTATCGCTTCACAAAGCATACATGCCGTTATAAAATTGAAATACCCTAAAATTTTCCTATCAAAAGCCAAGCAAAAAAATCTTGCCATACCGGCCATGGTTTACGTATCATAATCAATAACAACACACAAAAAGTGATCCACCGAGGTGGAAATAATATCAACTGTAATCTGAGCAAAAACCAAACAGCAATTCCCACCCCCAGCAACTCAATCCATCCCTCGTACATGGGGCTGCAGGAACCCAAGCACAAGTTCAAAAATTAACTTCCAACAGCATCCTATCTCCTATCTACCATACCCCAAATAATAAAACAAACAAAACTAAAAAGAGAAGTCTCAAACTCATTAGTAGACTGCCAAGAAGTGCTACTAAATCCTTTTCAAGAACCTCCTCTGATACCACTTTGTAACGACCCAGATCGGTCCAGCCACCCAAATAGTGTCGAACGGGTCGGGTGTTACTACCATAGGCGCACCTCCCCTGAACGCCAAAGGATGCTGACTAGCAGCGAGGGTCTAAATAGGTATAGTGGGGAGGCTATACCCTCTTTGAGGAATAGAAATGGTACTGGTCCGAGTATAAACTAAAAGATGCAGCAGAAATAAAGGACTCAGCATACTCGAACAAGACCTGCATAGCAAAATCATGTCAAATAACAATAAAAATCCGGAAGAAATATAGAAACAACTGCAGAAAAAATTAAACTGAACAACATGATGAAAATACAAGCAACCACTACAACAAACAACAAGGCATGCATCGAAAACCAGTTAATATAGCTCAAAATATAATGGCGCCAATGGCTAACTAACAGTTACTACATAACAAGATAAACATGCTGATACAATCGAAAAACTAAACAAAATAACTCCAGCAAGGCACGACCTCAAGGTCCATACCCGTTTCCATGCCAAAACCACTAAAGTCCTGCCTCTGAGGCTGACCCTCTACATGCACACAATTTTACAATGTCTGCACGCATCCCGAAGGGCCCGTGTAGGGTGTGAGACAAGTCTCAGTATGATACCACCCAAGGGTGCGTACCTAATATAAGTGTTTACTCAGACATGCTTATGTATGAAAAATAGTAAACAGAACAATGCCCAAAGTAAACACAAGCTCCACAGGTGCTCAGCATCCACCAGGGAGTGTCACCTCCTTCGGCCAGCGCCAGAATCTCTGGTCTGTAGCCCGGCACCTCGTGCCCCATGACACCATGCGTCTCATGTACCGATGTCCCGAAGGTATTCCCAACCATCGTAACCCAGCTCAAAATCTCCACCTGCCTATGGCACAACACCCGGAGGAACAGTGATACCTGTCCTCATAAGATAACCAGAGGGATAGTGATGTGTGCCCTCAAATCATGTTGATCCTCTGCCCCAAAACTGACTGCCTCAAAGCTGTCTCCTGAAGGCACCTCACCTTTCACATGGATTCCTATAGAAATCACCCCTAAACCAAATATACCAAACTGTATCTACCAGGGGCCTCTACCTAGCGAGTGGTCATACCACCTCATCTCGGAGTCTATCTGTGTGCACACTACTCAAAAGTACCTGGTGAGGGGTAATCACCTCATTATGTCCCAAGCCACAACACCTATGACACCTCATGTCCCTGCGAACCTATCTCTCAAGTCATATGGCCACGCCATCAATGTATCCTGGGCCAAAGCCCAACCCGATAGTCCAACTAGCTCAACTGACGTCCATGACACCCAATCCCGTGGTAGCAACCACCCAACGTAACTCGAGCCAAAGCCCCAACCTGTGATCCTCATCACTCAAAAAATATCTGGGCCACACCCAACACAAAGATTTGTTCAACGCAGATAATAACACACATTTCATATATATACTGAAGCATTACTTGAAACAGGCAATTACTAAACAATTGACTGCAATAACTTATGCCAATCCATACCAGTACATAAGGTCTTAAATTCCTTAACAGTTACTATCAAGCTATAACAAATCAAACTCAGTAGTTTAATTAAACATCAACAAAAGTAGTCTAAAATCAGTAGTTTAAATACTGGTCCAAAACATACGCATTTCGGCACCCCCAACCAAATTTCCCCAAACGACCCATGACCTCTCACCCGGCCTTGCTCTAGCACAACAAGGTTCAGGGAATACCTAGAGGAATCCCAAAATGCAGATAATTAATTAAAAACAAATAAACAGGGTTTCGCTCACACCCGATTTTGTGCCCGGAGGTCGCAACCCCAATTTTTCTACGAAAACACGAATGAAGGTATGCATAACCCACCTTGTACTCGTACGATGAAACTCCTTTGATTTCAGCCTCTGAATCGGACTGAATCGCGGTAGATCTGCATTTCTGTCAGATTTGGAAATTCTGTTCAGATGGAATTTGCGGAGGAACTGGTGAGGGATCAAGGACGAAGAAGGGTGCGCGGGGTTATCCTTTATGATGCGGTCCTGCTGCCACCGACACATCGAAGAATGAAGGTCGCACGAAGATTCTGCAAGGGTTTGTGTTTTTTGGTGGTTTTTGGGTGAAGGGTTCATCCAACGAGTAAGAAGAAGAGATTTCTAGGTATCAGGCATGGCAATGTCTCTATCGCTCAAAAAAAAATAAAAGAACATGACGTTTATTTCCAAAGTACACGTTGTGTACATGTGTTTCCGTACTCAGACTTAAGCGGAGCCCATCACACGACTTGGACCATGTACACGGTTCACACATGGCCAGGGTCTCGGCCGCCACACGGGACAAAGTTACACAGCGTGTCAAGGAAGGATACACACCGTGAGATTGGAATTTACACTTGGGCACCACACGACATGTACTTGGACTCACACAGGTAAGGGATACAGGATGTGTCTAAAAATACATGCTGTGTAGTAAGAAACTTCTACACGGTCTTCACATGGCATGTACTCGGTGAGCACACGGCCGGTTACTCGGGTAACTCATACACGGCGTGTACTTAAAGTACATGGCGTGTAGTCTGGAAATTTTTTGAAATTTCCCAGATTTTCCAGACTTCTCAGAAATCAGCCAAAAGTTCAAACAGGGTCGGTATTTTGACATGTTTCTAAAAACCCAAGTTTTTACACCTTTTAACTTTAACCCTTAGTTAAAAATATTAATTCTTACCATATATTCTTTGTATTTTCATAAAATTTCATCAATATTGTTACTATTAAATGACAAGAGAACAAAAATTCAATCATTAATTAAATTTTCAACATTATATATTTCATTTGGATGAATATTATATTTTTAAGACTATTGTAATATGTAATAAAATTGTATTTGTTTTAAAAAATCATTTACTTCAATTTTCATTATATTTTGCAATTTAATTTTGCTAACGTTATGAATAATAGATTCCTTAGAACCAATAAAAATAAAATCAATGATAATACATCTTAATGATGTATACAATTTTTGGATTGAATCAAAATGTTCATATTATATTGCCTGAATTGCTCGAAGGACTTAATTCTTATTGATTTCTTTGATACCCCCCCTTTCAAGGGATGAGGGGGAACCCTTAAACGGACCATAGGCTCATAGATTACATAGACCGTAGGCTTAAGAGATTATATGACCTAAAGTTCTTAGGGAATTCGACCATACTATCTACAAAGAGTTGCCCCTACCTAGCATCTGCATCTTGATATTAGCTCTCCACCTTTGCATGACCGTCTGGCTAGGCTTCCCGTGTAAGCACAGGATGGTACCGATGGCAAAGCCATACCCTCTCATTCTAAAAATCCATTTTGCTCTACTCTGGTGAGTGCACCTACTCTGAATCCTCTTCTGCGGCTGCTCCTTTTTTGTAGTGTGTCAGGGGCCTTCATTCATGGGGCCCGAAGGCCTTGGGGTGGCCCGAAGGGCTTGGGGTGGCCTGAAGGCCTTATGGTGGACCTAAGGCCTTGAGAGTCAACTGGCTCGAAGGCCTTGGGTGGACCAAAAGCCTTGCAGAACCCGAGGACCAAACCAGTGGCCCAATGGCCTAGATGGATGAATAGTTCTGGCTACTATAGTATCAAACAGTGCCTACTATAGTAGTGCTACTGTACTGCTATAGTACCTCCTACATTACTGCTACATTACCCCAGAAATATGCCTCCAGCCGGATTTGATCTCGGGTCTCTTGGATGCACCTAGAAAGTTCCCACCAACTGGGCTGAGGCTCTTGTGCATCATATTATATTTATTTTAATATTTATAATATCATATATTTAAATATTTCTTTAATATGGTTATAATTGCATCATCATTGTGTAAAAAATGAATTTATATATTTTAATTATAAAAATTATAAATTAAATAAAATGATTTATGAAATATTTTTATATTTATAATGACAATTTATATTGAAGGAGATAAATTTTAAAACCCCAAATTTAATTTTTTTTAGTAAAAACCAACATGTTTGTGTTATATTTTTCTTTACATTAAATTAATTATTATAACATGTCATTTTCATAAACAAGTGGCTCTAAAATGCCAAAATTTCTTAATAAGTATTATTTTAGTCACCCAGAACTCATAAAATAGGATTAGTACACAATTTAAGGTTGTTATATATTATTATAGTATTATGTTTTATCCTTATTTACATGATTTACAATTTGACCATGGTAAATAAAAACAATTACCGATGTTATGATTCATAATCTCAAAAAATAAAATGTTCCTATGTACAAATTTGGGAAACTAATAATTCCAATTATCTAATAATTTTTTATAAATTCAAAACACAAAATATTTAGTAATTAATTTAAAATTAATTCTTTTTTGTCAAAATGAGAAAACATTTTTTTCAGAAGTAAAAAACTATCAAAATATTGACAAGTGCTAATGTATAATTAAAATAAAAAAATTCATATAATGACAAAAAAGGAATTAAATTACAAAAATATAATCTAATTAAACATTAAAATCAACTAAAATGAAAACCATACTATATAAATAAATTAGAGAAAAAGGCAGTTTTTGAATTAAAACAATGAATTTTTTACTATAAATTAAAAAATAAATATTATCAGAAAAATACCAAAATTGAACTAAAGTAAATATTGATATCCAGCATCTAAAAATGATGTTTATTTTTTCCAAAAGACAATATAATTTGGAAAAAAAATTGATTTAAAATTGCTTCCCCATCAAAAGGTTGTAAATTTGTATTATTTAAAAAAATACGTCCTTTAACTAAAAAAATATCATTTGTTCTTGTATCATATATAGAAAATATAAATGAATAATTTTAAACATTAAATTTAATATATAAAATATATTATTCATTAAATTTAAATCCATAAAGGGTGATATGATTTTGTTAACCCATTTATTCTCATTTAAATAAGATTTCATAAAAACACATTTATTATATACAATTGGTTTTAATTTCCATTTCTAATAAATTTAGAATCCAGAACAATCATATTTTAAAAATGTGTAACCCAAATTTTAATACATCAGTTGATACAACTAATTCCTTCCATTCCAACATCAAGGTCATAATGGTATCATTTTAATAATAATATTTAGTTTTCTGTTTAACCATGATGTAGTTTATCATGTACGGTATTGAACATAGTGATTCGTTCTTAAAACTCAGGATGTTACAGACTCCCACAATTAATAAATTTCACCCTCCCAAATTTAATTATGGGTTGGTAACTTGGGAAGATTTTTTAAAATACCTTTATTACAAACCAACATAAAAAACAATTAATAAAACATCCACTTTAAAAGATAGAAATTGAAGTATAACGGTGACCTAATTTTACCGAAACTAGGGTTCCATGTCGGAAAACACGAATAGGGAAGATAAAACTAAAAAACATGTTATGATGTAGGGTGTTAGAAAACATTGATAAGAGAAATTAATCAATCTCAAAACCATAAATATGTGATTGGTTAAAAGGTCATTGATTTCCCGTTATGTAAAGGAATCAGATATAGGTTTTGTTTTATGATCCTTTTTATAATGTTAAAGAATTATTTTACTTCTTAAATACAAGAACATAAGGAAATGTATTTACATTAAATTTATTGTCTCATCCTTTACTAAATTTTTACCACAAAAACTTCATTTCTCCAAATGATGAGTATTAAATATTACTTGGTTACACCTGAAGTACTAGAATCCATCTATAGAGAATCGCGTAAACCACAAAAGATTTACTATATATTCATCATATATTCAAAATTAACCAAAACTATAATGGTGAGTAAACGGTAATATCATCACCAAAAATGAATAATTCTTTATAAGATGAAATACTACTTTAAATCTCCATGATTCGACAATATTACCGAATGTTCAACACATACCATCAAACATATAATTGTCTATAAAATTACAAAAAGTAATCCAAACAATCCAAAAAATTAATAATCTAAAGGATTTAATCACATATTCTTCCAAGATAAATTCTAACAGTTATCTCTGAATAACATAAATCACTCTTAATATCTCATACCAAAAATTAATTAACCTAATAACATATTATATAAGATAGTTAAGTCATCTCCTTAAATACTATAATTCCAAATAAGTCCATAATTATAATCATATATTATTCCCAAAATATAGTTCAACAATTACTCATCAATTAGATCACATAGTATTCAATTTACCTTTATAATATAAAGTTCCCAAAATAGAGAATGACTTTCTAAATAACATTTATCACTTAATACCTAAATCAGATTTTTTTCAATACCAAAAATATCCATTGGATAAAACATATTTTCCCAAAATCAAATTATTATGATTCTATATACACGTGAAGAAAAAAAAGTAAAAGTCATACTAACTAGGGACATCACACAGGCATGTGGTCAGAAATAAAGAATTGTCGAACATCAGTTGTGGGTTCGATTCCCAGGGTCTTGTCTGATGCGGCGGGTTATAACCCTACCTATGGGTTTTCACTTTTCTAAAATAATTCAATTCTTAAAAAATTACCAAAATATGATAAATTCATAAAAAATTACCATAAAATTATTTAACCACGGTTCTATCTCATGTATTTCATTTTGAATCTAAAAAATGCAATAACCCATATTTACCTCAAAATCAAGGATAAAATAATCCCTAATGATTCTTCATTACTATATCCATAAAAGAAAAGGTAATTCACCATCCAATATAATTTTAACATGACATACTTCAGGGATACAAAAACTATAGAAAGTTCTTCCCAAGTAATCCCTTCAACAAAAGAGCACTAATACATTTGAACATTTCGTCACCCCTATATCTAACATAACTCTTCAATTTATAAAATGTAGACATCTTAATCATCCATCAATATTCAGGATCCCTTAACCATATTTTTCCTACAAATTTCGTAATACATCTTTCCTATAACCAAAATCTTACATCATGTCCTAATATTTGATAATTTCAAAACAAAAACTAATAAATAATTCATTCCATTCATTGGTCATCTTTACTTTCCTCATCTTAAATTGTAATGGAATTAGGTATTGGAAAATATATATTTTTATGTTATTGGTAATCCCATTCACATACTTTCTTCATTGGAAATATATTTTCATAATGACTATACTCCTCACATTTAAGACATAAAATGGAAAACATAGAATGAACTTCATTCCCATTTCATGATTCAACTGAATGCTTATTTTTTCCATGGTAGGTTACAACATTATAACATTAATTTCTCCATCTATATCATCTTTGTGTCCGTTTAAAATATTTTCCATGGTCGTTCTTTCCACGTACATGAATCATATGTTATTGAATCTACAAGACTTTATGATTATTAACTAAACTTCCATATGGATTCATTTCTCTCATATACGATGCATTAGAAAAATCACCAAGTTTCATGTAGTTAATTATTAACCCATATAGATAGTTTAGAATTAAAATATGAGTTATAAATTATGCTCCAATTTGATTTTGATTCTCATTCAGATACAAACCACATTTTCCTTCACATCCATTGTTTTTTTTTTGCTTCTTTATAGATCCTTCCATTTTCTAAAACCAAAAATTTTAGAGTGAGTATATCAGTAAAATTATGATATACTATATTTTCAGGATTATAAACACAAAGATATACATATTTATGTCATCTTAAGCTCATTTCACTTATCTCAATTAACAATGGCTCTTTCTAATATGAAAACCATAGTATTTATATATTACTTATAGCTTATTCTTAAATAACAACATAACCACTAAATTTATCGAAACCTACCTTTGATACCAACTATAACACCCTAGACTTAAATTTCACATAATCATGAGTTAAGTCGAAATTTTGACATAAATTCACTTATAGGATCATTAATGTTCATAAATTTAGAGAATTATTCTATAACTCATACATAACAACATAAATATTTCAAGTAGACACTTATAATCCATGTATATATTTTTCATAAAACAATCACTCTATAAAAAGAAACATGGAATCATTTCAGGTTTTAAAAGCACAACTTTTCCTCATTCCCATCCTTGACTCTTTTCCATTTTATATCCAAAGAAAAAAATTTCAATTCAAGGGATGAGCATAAAAATCACAGTAATGGATACACAAGGAAGTTAAAATATTCTTGTTTGGGTAACATTAAAACCATTAATACTTTACCATAAAGTAATACTTTCACGTTTAAGAAGTAGTAAATCTACTTCACTGAATATAAGCTCATTTATTATCCTTTTTAAAACAAAATATTTCCAAAAACTCATAGAGGGAACCATATAAAATATAATGGTAACTTGAAACATAAACAATCTTAAATAGAATAAACATATGGTCGACTTTAACACATATAACTAAATGGAATAGCCATACGAAGGACTTTCAAACATAATGAATTGGAGGTTATAACGAAACCACTCATCCTTGGTGTGTCACAGAACCACCCATCTTTGGACTATCACTTTACAACCCATCTTTGTATTATAATATAACCACCCATCAAATGTCAATGTACAATTATTTAATCATAACAAATAAAATATTGAAATTATCAACATTTCACTCATAAACATTAATTCTCAATATCTATAAATAATTTTAAGACATTAAAATAGTAAATCCACATTCAGTCCCATTTCAATACCAAAAAACAAAAAATGGTAATAAGGGATTTCTTTTCCTATTAAAAATATTAAGCATTATAGTGGAATCCAAATATCAAAAAACTGTTATGGAGGAGGATAATTCATTATCACTCGCGACGTTAAAAAGATTAATTTTTTTAATTTTGTAAAATGATTCATTGAAAAAAGATTCACATTGAATGATATTAAAGTTAAAAGGGGTTTATTATACACTATATAAAATAATGAGTTGTATAACATCAAAATATTCCTCAATGAAATGAAATTGAGTGGAAGTCCCTTACATTGAATCCATCTTGTACCTTTCGTTCTTTATATTCATAAAAAATATTCATCGGTTAATTTATATTTTATTCGTAACCTTTTTCAATTTTATTAATCATTTTATACTTCTTATTATCAATTTATAAAAGTTTCATAATTTTTTTTGTTTCAGATCAGTTGTTTTTTTAATATTCGGTACTTGAGTCGAAAATGAAATTGTTTTGATGTTAATTTTCAAGGTAGTCAAATGTGAATCCTACCCAAATTATTATTCATGATTTAAATATCATATATATCCATTATATATGTATTTATAATATCCATAATATATGGAGATAATAAATGAAATTCACCTTTCCTGGAAACATTATTCCATATGTACACATGAATGTTACATTCGTTTCATTATCATATTAAAAGGATAATAAAAAATGATTTGAAAGTTTATTATAATACCAGAAATAAATTAATATCAAGTATTTCTCATTGTTTTAATAGAACGTTATTTTATGTGTTCCATTTTTAGCATGAATGAGTCATATCACTTTGAGCAGGCGGTAGTCCACACTTCCTCAAATGAAATTATTTTATTTACACATTATGGAAAGAAATGAGGAATGTTGTGAAGAAAACAATTATAGAATAATAGAGACAATATAAATATAATATATATCATATATGAATATATTTCCATCATAATAGTCACCATGATATGTGTTAGGATAAATTTGATCAATCATAGGTTTGTGAGGCAGTAGATTGTCGTACACAGAAACAGTATGTTCTATATCCATTAGATGGTGGTATGTGTAATTGTAGGTCAAACCCTTAGCATAAATAACTTTTAGTATAATTATAATATATTTTTTTTATTAAATAATGTAATAAAGATACCGTAGGTTGCGGAGAATGAAAATAATGGAAAATAGATTGAGAGAAGACATTACCTCTAAATCGAGTAACTCTCTTCGATTTGAGGTAAAATGATTTCTTGAATGGACTCCATCCTAAGTTAAGGATTATACGAGTAATAAAGGAATGATTATAGATAATTTTACAAGATTTTGGATGATCCAATGGGAATTATTGGTATGAGTAAGTGGGTAGAGATCGTGGCCTTTTATAATTCGGGGGAGGGGCACTTTAGGAATGTCTTGAAATATTAGTTTATTGTAAATTGATTTTAGAATTATAGTAGTTAAAAATCAGTATAGTTCGAGGCTAATATGTGTATGGTACTAAATCATTTCATAGAATTGGATTTTGACATGTTTTTGTATGAAAATTAACATTATCTTTTTGTATTAACCCTTAGTTAAAAACATTTACTCTTACCATGTCCTCTTGTATTTTCATAATATATGGTTATTATATTTACCATAAAATTACAAAATATCACCTAGAGTATAATTGATGACATTTTTAGCATTATATTAGTTAGTTTTACTAATCATAGATTTTTAGCAATATTATATCATTTAATAAAATAATATTTGTTTTAAAAACTCATTTTTGTCAATTTTTAGACAACTTTGTAATTGATATTTTTTAAAGTCATAACAACTTGATTCCATAAAAAAATATTAATATCAAATATAATATTTCATAACCATCCATAAAATTCGTTTATTGAATAATAATATTTAAATAATATTTATTTAAATATTTATAAGATCATTTAATGGATTATTTCATTAATAAGGTAATCAAGGCTTCATCATTGTCTCATAAATGAAATTATATATTTATTATCAAAAAAATTATAAATAAAATACCATGATTTAGGAAATATATTTAGTTTTCTAATGAATATTTTTAGTCAAGGATTTCAATATTAAAATCCTACATTAAAATTGATTTAGTAAAATGTTACATGTTTGTGTTATATTTCTATTTACGTTAAACTAATTATTATAACATGTCAAATTCAGACCCATGTGGCTCCCAAATTCCAAAACATCATCCTAAGTATATTTTTAGTTTCACATTACTCATAAAATTGGATTATGATACATGTTAGGGTAGTTTTATATTATAATAAAAATATTTTTTACCATTGTTTACATGATTTGCCCTCTAACCAATGTAAATAAAAATAATTACTGCAGATATTATTCATAATTTTCAAAAATAAAAGGCACCTATTTAGAAAAATGAACCTCAATATTCTAAATATGGAATCCTTTTCTCCCTATTCAAAACATAGATATTCCAGTAATTAATTTATTATTAATTGCCATTGTCAAAAACATAAAGTGGATTTTTAAGAAGTATAAACTATCCGAATATTGACATGTGTTTATGTCTGATTTAAATGATAAATTACTTCATGTGAACAACATGGGATTAAATGAAAAAAATATTCCCGTTATACATTAAAATGAATAAAAAGGACCATTATACTCTATAAATAAATCAGACAAAAATGATATTTTGAATTAAAATTCAGTATTTTTCATTATTCATTTAAAAAATAAATTTATCAAAAAAATACAAAAAATCAAAAAAAGTTATTTTTTTCATTCGTCTAAAGAAGAAGTTTATTTTGTCAAATTGAATATAAAACTGACCCAAACTTGATTTAAAAAGGGTTCTCCATCAAAAGGCGATTAAACTATATTTTTTAAAAAAATTCTTCTCTTATTCAGAAAAATTGGATTTGATCTTAAATAATATCTAGAAAACATAATAGAATAATTTTATACATTACATTGAATACATAAAATATATATTTCATTAAATGCCTATAAATTTTGATATGATTTTATGGACACAATTATTCTCTTTAAATAGGTTTTCATATAACCCTTACTTTATATTCAATTGGTCTTCATTTCCATTTCTAATAAATTTGGTAACCAAAAGAATCATTATTTCAACAAGTGTGAACCCTATTTTCAGAATTCCGTTGATATTGTTCATTATTGAAATTCCAACAGCTAGGGTATATTTGTATCATTTAAATAATAATATTCAGTTGATCGCTTACACTTGATTTAGTGTAACATGCATTCTATTGAACATGGTATTTTGTTCAAAAAAATGGGATTTTACAAAGAAGGAAAACTATTAGTCTTGGGAAAACATTAAATCCATGAATACATTATCATAATGTAATATCTTTCACCTTTATGATGTTGTTAATATACTATACTAAATATGAATTTATTTCTTACACTTTTTATAACCAAAAGATTACCACAAACTCATAGGAGGAAACATATTACATATAAAGGTATCTTGGGAATTAAACATGCTGAAATGGAAAAACCATACAGTTGAAATCAACACATTCAACGAAATTGAATAACTATATGGCCTACTTATATACACAATACATTTGTGGTCATAACATAACCATCCATCCTTGGTTTATCATGAAACCACACATCATTGGTTTTTCATGTAACCACGCGTCATTGGTTTTTCACATAACCACCCAAAACATTTACCTGTACCATGATATAATATAATCAAATAAATGAGTGAAATTATCAAAATTTCACTCAAAAAATTCCATTTTTTATCACAAGAAATAATTTCAAGATATTAAAATAGAAACTCCAAATTCAAAACCATTTCAATACCAAAACATCCCAAATGGGAATATGGGATTTATTTTCAACATAAAAAGAGAAAGATTTTAAGAGGATGCACAATTTAAAATAATGGTTACGATGGTAGAAAAGTCATAATTTCCACATAGGTTAAAAACATTACTTTTTAACCTTTACTAAAACACTTCCTAGAAAAAAGATTCCCATTGAAAAAAATAAAAAGTAAAAGTGGTTTATTACAATACGTATAAATGAATGTGGTGTATAACATCAAAATATGCATTAATAAAAGGAGATCGAGATGAAGTCCCTTATATTGAATTTGAATAGTCTCATTCGTTCTCAATTTTCCTAAATTATAAACTTTGGTTATCTTATACCTACTTCTGAACATTTTTCTAGTCAATTATTAATTTTTTATTAATTTTTTTCAATTTATACAAATTACGTAATTTTTCAGTTTATATCGTTCATATTGTCGATATTCAGTACTTGAGTCGAAAATGAAAATCTTTTCCTGTAAAATTTCTATGTAGTGAAAATTCCTTCATTTTAAAAATATTATTCATGATTAAAATTTCATACATATCCTCTATGTATGTATTTGTATTATCTATAATATTTGGAGATATTAAATGAAATAAACCTTCCATGGAGACAAAAGGTCATACGTACACCTGAACATTAGTTTCATATCTTTTTCATATGAAAATAATGAAAATTTAATGTTACATATGTATATTTTAATTACAGTATAACATTTATGCTATATAAGTTAGATAATTTCATTAAATATATCCTTTATTTGTTCCATTCATGCCATCAAGAATTCATATCACATTGAAGGGTGTCCTTTTATAAGATGGAGGAGGGGCACTTTAGGAAATTCTGGAAATATTATTTTATTATAAACTTTTTTAATAATTCTAACAGTTAATAAGTTATGTGTTTATAGGACAATATTAGTATTGTACAAATCCACTTAGCCAATTGGTTTTAGACGTGATTAGGCTATAAAATAAACATATTTTTTTTCTTTAACCATTAGCTAAAAACCTTAACTCCAACCATGTTATCTTGTATTTTCCTAATATAAGGTTACTATAGTTATTAAAAAATGAATATAGAACCAAAAGTGGATAATTAATGACATTTTTATCATTATATAAGTATGTTGACAAAATCCTATATTTTGGGACTATTATATCATTTTAAAATTTATAATTTTTTTAAAAACAAATTTTTGTCAATTTTGACACTATTTAGTAATTGATTTTTGTTAAAGTCATAAATACCTTATTTATTATAAGAAATAATTAACTCATATAAAATATGACATAATCATTTTGAAAAATAGTGGATGGCATCAAAATGTTCAAAATATATTTATTTTAATATGTATAATATTATTTATTTTAATATTTCATTAATAAGGTATCCACTAAACCATAGTTGTATAAATAATAAAATTATTGACATCATATAATTATGTTTTCCAAATCATATATTTTACTGAAAATTATATCATTTAATAAAATATTATTTGTTTTAAAAACTCATTTATGAAAATTTTGACACAGTTTTGTAATTGAATTTTGTTAATGTAATTAATATTTAATTTCTTAGAAAAAATACATTATCATAAATTTAATATGTTAAAATTATCCTAAAAATTCATGGATGGAATAAAAATGTTTTAATTGAATTTATTTTAATATGTATAATATCATTTATTTAAATCTTTCATTAATAAGGTAAACAACACATCATCATTGTGTCATAAATTAATTAATTTATCTAATGTCGAAAAACTAAAATTAAAATACCATGATGTAGTTAATATTTTTAGATTCCATGTGACTATTTATTTTCAAAAAAATCAATTTTATATCCAGAACATAATTTATTTAGTAAAAACCAACATGTTTGTGTTGTATTTTTCTTTACTTTATATTAATTTTTATAATATGTCATTTTCAAACCCAAGTGGCTCCCAAGTGGAAAAAGATTTATAGAATGTATTTTTGGTCTCCCATGATTTATCCAAAAGGATTATGACACATGTTAGGTTAGTTTTATACTATTATAATATTATTTTTTTCTCGTATTAAACTAATTTACCCATTAACCATTGTAAATAAAAATAATTACAAAAATTACTATTCAAAATGTACTCAATTAAAAGCTTCATATTTACACAATTCGGACCATCTAATTAAAAATATGGAATAATTTTCTCCAAATTCAAAACACATAAATTGATGTAATTGATTTAAAATTAAATCATGTTGTCAAAAACTGGAAAGTGTGTTTTTAAGAGGTAAAAACTCTCAAAAGAATGAAATGTGTTTATGTCCAATTTAAATGTGAAATTTATTCAAATTAACAAAATGGGATTAAATTAAAAAAACATAATCCAGTGACAAATTAAATAAATTTAAAGGAAAATCTATCTATATAAATAAATTATACAAAAATTCATTTTTCAATTCACATATAGTAATTTTTAATATTCATTTAAAAAATAAATTTTATCGAAAAAATAGAAAAATTTAACCAAATACAATTTTTATTTCATGATTCTAAAGAAGATGTTTATTTTGTAAAATTTAAAATACAAAACTAAAAAACACAATTTAAAAGGGTTCTACAACCAATGGTTGTAAAACATTATTTCTTTAAAAAAAATTCTTTTATCCAAAAATTTTTTATTTGTTATTATATAATATTTATAAAAAATAGAATTATAATTCCAAAAAATATATTGAATATAAAATATATTTTTTCACTAAATAAAAATCCAAAATAGAGTGATATTATTCTATAAACACAATTATTCTCATTTGAATATTTTTTCATAAAAACACATCCTTTATAATCAATTAGTTTTCATTTCAATTTCAATTTAATTTTGTAAACAGAATTATCATTACATAAACATGACTAAACCATTAATTCATATTTTAGTTGATAATATTCATTCACATTATTCAAATATCTAGGTCATAATGGTAACATTTTATTAATAAATATTTAGTTGATCATTTAATCATGATGTATCCTATCATGTTCGCTATTGAACATAGTGTTTATTTCTCAAAACATGGGATGTTAATTTTTGGGTAGAAATTCAAAAGTATCTTATTCGTAATAAATTAAAAAGATTCCATTAAAAAATTATTTGATGAAATTAAAAAGTGCATAAAAATTAATTCAGTCACTATTTTTAAAATATTAAATACATTATTTAAAATATATTATAGGATATATGGGTATGTACGAAATGATTCCCGATCGATTAGAAAATTGAAGTTAGTTTTCCTCAAAAATATTCTTTCAATCACTTTAGTAATTAGTATTGGGAATATGAAATGAAAACATATAATTACCAGAAAATATATAGGAAATGAAATGAAATATCATTTAGGAGTTATAGATCATAGAAATTTATTTTCAATAAAATTTTATCGTAAATAATCCCAAAATTTTTTATTGTAACATAAAACCCTTACCTCAAGTTTATCATTCATAGTAATAGCTATAAAATCACATATTAAAAAATTATATCTATTATAATTTTACCATATAACCATAATAATAACAATAATATCATACATGGTTTACATGTAACATATCATTACATATTTATTGACATCTTATCATTATTATCTTCATTTTGGGTAAAAAATACATGCTTTTTTTGTATGTTTCGGTTCGATAATTATAGTTCTTGCACAATGATCATGGTTCCTTCATTGAAAAATTTTTAATAAACACATAACTATAATATTTATTTAGTATATACTTATTTATAACCAGTAATATAAAGCTATTATGTAAAATCAATTACGTAAATATATAGAGACAGTATTCCATACAAATAAACAAATGACATTTCTATTTTTTGATGGGTGGAACAAAGGAAAAGTAAATAATAATTCACCATTATAGAACCATTAATATAAAATTTTGGACATATTTGTATATAAAATATTACATAACAACAATCTATAGAATATATTGATAGAAAAAGAATCATATCACTCTATGGAAGCTATAGGCCACTTGTATGCACAAGCACTATTTTATAGTCCCATTGGATGGGCTATAGTTGGTAAATGGTGGTTCTATAATATAAATAACAAATATGTATATTTATGATACTATATTAATCATGTTATGATGTATGAAACATGTTTATTGTGAGTAGAAAAAAGAAATAAATTATGAGATATTCGTTTGGACTTAACCTCTTCTTTGAATGACCTCTATTAGGTTACTCAATAAGACATGAAGTGTTGATATTAGTAGACTACCAGAAGATCTTGGTGAAGTAAAGGATTATAAGAAGGATTTTTAAATTACTTTTAGATATGTAATTCTCAAATGGTGATAACAAGTGAGGAGAAGAGGTGACCATTTGTATGATAAGGGAGGGACACACATGGGTTTTTAAAAAAACATTTCAATGATATATGGTCACATTAATGATAATATAGCTCCAAATGACCATATATTGGATATTTGGATTATATATTACTGATATATATTCAAAAAAAATATTATATATTTTTTTGAAGAAATACTACTCTTATCCGTTTTTAACCCCTCAATATACAAATTTTTACCATTATTGTGGTAACAATATTTTACCTTTAATAATATTGATTATGACCAAAAATTAAGTTGAACCAATTAAATTATGTTAATTATGATAATTATTAATAAAAAATCCATTTTACTATATTAAATTTCTATAGATGGTTGTATGTAATTTTAAATGATCATTAAAAATATAATGAAAATATGTTTTATAAAAATCCCTATTTAGGCATAATTGAAAATTTATTTCAATTGATTTTATTGTAAAAACTATAAATTCAATACTAAAATATCTGATTAGACATATAATTTATTAATTTTATAATTAAAATTAATCCATAATTATTAGTTTTATTTAATAATATTAAAACACATTGGGCACAGAAAACCATCTTGTTATCGAAATGTGTTTTTGAGAAGAAAAATATTCTTATTCTAAAATCAAATAATATACATATTAATATTTAATGAATTTTACAACAAATAATTAAAGGAGTATTATATTAATTCGAGATCAAATTTAACTCATAATTACACTCTTATAATAAAATTAATTTAATTTTTTACAAATATAGAATTTTTCAATATTCATTAGAAAGAATTTTAGATACGACATAAACCTTCCCCATAAGATAACATTGAAATACCTATTAAAAATTAATTTATTTCTAAAAATGAAATTTATATAAAAGTTATAAATTAATTATAATTTCAATGAAAAAAATTAATAAAAATTGCATTTTTTGAAAACATATTTTTCAATTATAAAATGGCATTAATGAAAATTGAGTACATTTTTATTTTAAATTAATCAATACATTTTGAATAATTAAACTATTTATAAATTTTTTTCCTAGTGATGTTTTTACTAATCATACCATCCAATTTAATTTCTCAGTTATGATGGATTACAATATCATGGATATTTAGACTTTGGGTTGCGTGTAATGTAATAAATAAAATACTTTTTGTTTATTTAAAATGAAATATATTTAAAATACATTGGCACTACACACCCCATTTGATTTCTTCCAGCCACATTAGAATATAGTATTTCCATTCTATTTATTACACTATTGTTTGAGGTATGATCTCCTCAATTTTTCATACATTATTATTCTAATTGTCTTCATCGTAATTTATATGGTTATGTTTATTGCATAATGAATTCATTGGAGCATGGTTGAATCTTCCCGATAAGAAGGATATTTTTTTAGTATAGTTAGTGGATATCCTTAGATGAAGAAATCACAATGTTGTTCACTATTTAATTAGAACAATTTTAACTGATGATTTTTCTTATGGAAACTCCAAAATTAAATTAAATTGACTATTGAATGAGTGTCTATTGAGAAAATAATTACCATGATGGTGTCGAGAGGATTCCATGAACCTTCCATGAGTGGTTGGTCACATTCATCGTGATCAGATATTAAAAATGATACTTTATGAATCTATTCCAATTGAAATCAATTTGAATCAAATTAAGAAGTTGATTAATTCATTGTAATTAATAAAATGATGTATAGTTTATTGATAAGGGTTCTTAGGAGTTCATGTGATGAATGAACTGGACAAGGTTATGTCGGTAATAATTGATTTTAATGTAAATATATTAATGAGTATGATATGTGGTTCGCATCCATATCCAAATGGAATAATATATTTTATTTTTGACATGGGTGATATATGGTCTCCCCACTATGGGTGATAGACCATCTTAAATTATGTAAATATTAAATTTAAAATAATACACCTATGAGTTTACTGGACATGTAGTCAAGGGGTCTGAAAAACCATCATATACATACAAGGTTCTTCATCTATCGATGGATTAATTATAAACATGATCCTTGATACATTCATACCTTGGATTGGTGAAATACTAATCAAAAGAATTGGCGAATATTAAGGTCCAATGAAGATGGAATTTGTTCCCATGAGAGGGGTAGAGAGAAACATTTGGATAATTGTCCAAAATATAGAATCATTGTGATGTAAAATTTGATAAATCCCTAAGACTATTATATTAGAGTATGGGATTAGTGATTTTATCCCACCAACAAGTGAGTACCCAGGTGGATATTACCTAGGTACATTATGGTATGATGTCTACGCAAATTATTACATTAGGATGGAGAGACAATAGATATTTTTTATGCTACCTTGATTATATGAATTTCCACATAAGGATGATTAGGATGTAACAAGATATGATGATATTAAAGGATGTTATTCCCTCTAAGTGACATGCTTAGACCCCAGAGATAAAAATGAGATTTCGGAAGCCATTTTGGGTGTTCATGATATTATACTACCTAGGGGAATTGAAGGGTTACCAAATGATATTTTGACCAATGAGGATCATTATGGGAACGAGTAGTGATTATATTGTCAATCCCCATAGAACCTGGATTAATGATTTGAGACTCAAAATTATAAACTGACATGGGTAGGGTATGAAAAAGATTACATGACCAAGATATTAAGAGATTGTTTGCGATTTATGGCCAACCCTTGAGATGGGTTATGAGATATCCCATGTGGGATGTATTTCCCAAACAGTGTTACATTTTTATGTGAATTAGAGGGAAACATGGCAATCTATGATTATATATACGGATTTTTTTCAAGATTAAATAGAAATATGTCTATGAATCTTTGTAGATTAGTATGGTTGTTACCCAAGAATAGGAATTTTACCTATATGAAATGCCGAATATGTTGATATTTCTCATTTGGGTATATATTAATTCCTTATAAAATCCAATTATATTATAGCTATAGGTATATATATATATGATTCAACATTAGAGATTATATGGTATTCCTGGGTGATTATGTAGGATTTGAAATTCTTTTCGGTATGACATTAATTAGTGGTTACCCAGAAATCATCTTTATGCTTATATGGAATTCTCAAGATGTTGGGAATCACGCATCAAATGTATATAGAATTCTTGTTTGGATACCCATGAATATTTTTATGATTTATATGAGGGATTAACTATGTATTACTCATAAAAATTAGTGCATTTGTGGAAAACTATATGGATATTTACCAGAGTTCATTTGAAATGATTATACCTAAGTTATAGAGAATCCCTGAAATTAACCAAAGTTGGCGTAGTCAATATTAGGTAGCATGTCATAACCCTAGGATCTTTGATGGTTTATTTATTTATCCTTATATTTTAATTACATTTATAAATCCTATTATATCACTTGTATATATAATTAATTAAATGATATATTTGGGATTGTGTTAGTGGATCCCAACTGAGTTTTACTGGCACCCCAATGAAGTGGTCGTGACACTTGGGTACCCGATTTTAATTCTTAGTTCAGAAGTTTAGATTAAAAAAATATTTCAGTGTCATTGTGTAAGACCTCAGCCATAAACATTACGTAATCATGATTTATGTAATTAATTCACATTGAAGATCACTTAAGGTTTATATTTTTAAATAATTATACCCTTACTATTTCATAAAAACAAAAATTTATACAAAGTTGCTAAAATGAAAATAGTAACAATTTCATCCACAATATATAAAATTGTCAAATTAAACATGTCTTCTTTTACTGATAAAATTATTCTTGACTTATTACATTCTATTACCCATCCTTATACTCTATGGAAACTAATTTAAAAACAATGGATGAACAAAATATTCTCAGAAAATAATATTAAATAAGGAGAAAACTATTAGTCCATGAATATTTTAAATCCATGAAAAAATTTTAATGAATCATACATTTAAAACATAAAACATAAAAATTTTTACATACCTCAATAAATAATAACATTCTAGAAAAACATCTTTTCCATCATAAATCCTAATGGTATCTTGTGGCATCAATATCATACTTACATTATATATTTCACAACTTCATATAAAATAACCTTCATGGTTACATTTGGAATACCCACCATAGTATATTACATAATTATCATAGAAAAACCTTAAAATTTACCACAATCTCATTACCAAATGCATTGGACAGCTATCGCGGAATCACCTACCCACGGTGTATCATGGAACCACCTGTATATAAAAACAAACCCTATGAACCAAAACAGAATCATAACACATAAAACAAGTATAAAGAAAAATAAAATTTCCACATTTTAATAAAAAGAGTTAATTTGAAGATAGGGACATAATGAATACTTTATCAAAAACATTTTAAATACAAAAATAAAAGAAGAGGGTATATGATATTTATTTTTCTTTTAATGACATTACGACCTGTAGTGGAATCCAGATACTAAATAATGGTTGTGCTGGTGGAAAAAGTTTTCGTTGTTATGTACGTTAAAAAAATATTCCTTTCAATATTTTAGAAAAAATATATGTTGAAAAAATATTCATTTTAAAAATAGTTGAATAAAATTAATAGTCAAAGGCACATATTATACACCACATAAAATAATGTGGTGTATAATATAATATTATTCCTCCATTAAAGGGGATTGAGATGAAGTCCCTTACAATGATTATATCATTAGATTAAGGATAATTCAATGACATAATAGTGTGTGAAAAATATAAATACATCCAACATAACTAGATATTTAGTGTAAAAATCATAGGAAATTTACATATATTCTTAGAAAAAAATTCCCAAGGACTAAGATATTTAACTCAATTAATGGAGATTGAGTTATGATTTCCCTTACCATGAGTTCGAATTGTCTCGTACGTTCATTATTTACCCAAATAATAAACAAATGATAATTTATAATTTCATTAAAACCATTTTCAATTTTATTGTTAATTTTATGTCACATATTACCTTGTTATAAAAATTACATAACAATTTATGTTCTTATCAGATGTTTTGTCAATATTTGGAAGTTGAGTTAAAAGTGAATGTATTTTGATGTAAATTTTCCATACGGTCAAAATTTCATCATCTCTAGATTAGTATTAATTATTTAAATATCATATACATTCAGTACATATGAATTGTAAAAAATACAAAAAAAATAGATATGAAATGAAATTTACGGTTCATAGAGACTGTAGGAAGTACATATGCATTAATGATACTTTCATTTCTCGGTCATATTAAAAGAGTAATAATTAAATTATATAAAATTATTTTATAATCCTACAATTATATTAATTTCATAAAAGTATAGTAGTTTTAAAAATACCACCCATTATATGTACCATGCACATAATGAATGATTCATATCTCTTTGAGGGGGTGGTAGTCCACACATCCTCTAACGAAATTATCTCATTTACACAATATGTAAAGTATATGGGAATGTTCTAAATAAAAATTAATGAAGTGTAGAGATAATTTATATATAATATATATCATATATATAAATATTTTCTTTTATAATGGCCACCATGATAGGTGCTAGGAAATAAAAGAAGAATCATCATTTCGTGAGGCTGTAGTCCACCATACAAAAAAACATTCTATTTATTGACCATTAAATGTAGGTGAGTGTAAGTGTTGATTTAAAACATATAATAACAAAATAATTGTATATTTAGGATATTGTTTCTATTATATAACCATATAATAATAAGGCTTTTGGGTGTGGATAATGGAAAAGAAACTAAAAATCATTAGAGAAGGTGTTAACTCCTAATAAGGTATCTTCTTTTGGTTTACACCAAAAGGATTCTCTTGGAGGATTTAATACATAAGGGAGGAATCTATGATGTGGGAGGGATTCTATAGAAATGGTTTGGGTAGGCCTTGGACAAAACAAAGTGTTCATGAAGTGTTAGTATTAGAGAATAGAGGGTACCTTTTTATAATAGTGGGAAGGGGCACCCTTTGAAACTCTTAAATTATTATAGTCATTTAATACAATTGTTTAATTAAAATGACTCCAACATGACTTATGAAGAATATATGATTACTATACTTCTAAATAATCTCATTAAATAATTTTTAGGCATGTATTTGGTTTATATTAGATCTTAAATTTTTTGATTACCCTTAATTATTCTCTATTAATTTAAATTTTGGAAACAACATTTTAATTATTAAGAGGCTATTAATTTTAATTATATGGGGAAAATTTACCATAATTGGAAACATAATGAACCTATAGACCTTATTTTAGTTACGTTATGAATTTAAAATATATTTATGTTTTTTAATAATTTTATAAATTACTTGTTTTATACATCATCAATTATGTCAAATTTAAGCTATTTATTTTATTTAATTTAAATAAAATATAAATGTAGAAATAACATCAAAAAAACAATATAATAGTATTATAACATGTCTTATTAACCTATAAAATTCATTTATTACATAAAATATATTAAATAATATTTATTGAAATTTTTGTAAAATTATTTATTGGATTCCTTCATTAATAAAGTAATTATTGCATCATCATTGCATCAATAATGAATTTTATTTTATAATGTCTACAAATTATTGAAAAATTCCATGATGTATTAAATAATTTCTTATTTATAGTGACTATTTATATTCAATAATATAACATATATATACCAAAATTAAAATTTATTTTAGTATGAAGATGTATGTCTATAACATATTTTCCTTAACATTAAACTAAAATTTATTTGTGTCATAATCAAACCAAAGTGGCTTCTAAAGGCCAATTTTCATCCCAAGGGTTTTATTGGACATCGATATCTCATCCAATAGAACTATTTCTAATGTTATAGTAGTTTTATATTATTATAATATTATTTTTACCATTATTTACCTAATTATCCCTTTAATAATGGTAAATAAATATAATCCCTAAGGTTTTTATTCATCATGTCTAAAAATAAAAGGGGAATGTTTACATAAATTGTACATACTAATTCCAAATATGGATTCCTTTATTAGAAATTAATAACACCAAGGCCACACTAAAGAATTTAAAATTAATTCCCATTGTCAGAATGAGAAAATGGGTTTTTTAAAATTACAAATCATCAAAATATTGACATGTTTTTAGAACAAATTTCAATGTAAAATTACATCAATGAAAATAATAGGATTAAATTATAAAAAACATAGTCAAATTATACATTTAACACAACTAAAATAACAATATATCTATGTAAAAGTAATTCAACAAAAAAGAATTTTTCAATTAAAATACAATATTTTTCACTATTCAATTAAAAATGAATTTTATCAGAAATAAACCAAAATTCAACAAAGTAAAATTTAATGTCCTGATTCTAAAGAAGAAGTTATTTTTAAAGATATATTTATAAATTTTTCAAATAAATTATTTAAAAATTTTTCTCCATCAAAATAAGATAAAACTACCTTGTAAAAAATATTATAGTATTTTATGCTTAATATTGGATTTATTCTCATTTTATGCTTAATATTGGATTTATTCTCATTTTATGCCTCTAATATTTATTGGATGATTGTAAAAAAATTAATACACATATTTAAACATAATTTAGTTTACTCTATTCATTCGGACATGAGCCTCAGCCCAGTTGGTGAGGTATCCTTAAGTGCATCCACAAAACCCATGTTCAAAACCAAGTAGAGGAATATTTTCCATGGGTACTATGGCAGGTACTGTAGTAGTGCGGTAGTAGTGCTATAGCAGTACTGTAGACTGTGGTGTACTGTAGCAAGTACTGTACTAGGTACGGAATGGTATTTTAAGAGATGAAACTATTCACCTTGGCCACCAGTTTGGGCTTGGGGTCTTTAAGGCTTTCAGGCCACCCATGCCTTCAGGTTAGTAGGGATTTTGGGCCACCTTTAAGTCCTTTTAGCCACCTCAAGGCCTTAATTCCACATACACTTTTTCCAGAATAACTAAAAAAATGAGCAACCCCGGAAGAGGATTCAGAATAGGTGCACTCACCAAATCAGAGCCAAATGGATTTTTCAGAATGAGAGGGTATGGCAATTCCATAAGGACAAGTTTTTTCTTACACGAGAATCCTAGACAGGCGTCCATGCGATGGTGGAGAGCTACAATCCTGAAGCAGATGTAGGGGGGTGGTAGTTCCTTGTAGATAGTCTGGTTGAATTCCTTAAGAAATTTGGGTTAATCTTCTAAGCCTACAGACCCTGTAATCTCTGAGCCTATGGGACTTGTAAGGGTTTCACATCATCCCTTGAAAGGGGGGTTATCGAAAATAATTAAAAATGAAGGCCTTCGGGACATTCAGGGTCTGTGTATTCATTCATTCCAATACAATACATAATTAATGACTACTATTTGATAATAATAATAATAATATTGTGTTATTTTTTTGTATAACATAGTCTTGTGTGTATCATAATATTTCTGAAAACCTCGTTATTGTGTGTTCGCTATGCTATCGCACATAGTGTACAATTTAAAATAATATTAATATATAATTCAAAAAATTTATATATATTATAAAGTCATATTTTATAGTCTCATGTGATGTGACATTATACCCTATTTGGAAATTTTGTCGTCAATATTTTAATTTTCATTCAGTAACTAAGGTATGAATTTTCCAAATTACATTATTGAAATACCACATTGGAAATTTAGTCAATAAAATTTCCACCTAAAAATTATGAACTAAAAGTACAAAGGATTCCTGATGTAACACATACTACGATTCCTTGTAGGAAAACATTCATATGAAAGAAAAACAGAATATCAGGTTCTAATGCAGAGTAATGTAAAACATCATCATGAGAAATTTGAGAATCACAAAACAATAAATTTTTTATTGGTTAAACATATTTTGACTTTATAGTAGGATATCTAAACAGAAAACATTTTTTTGTTAGATCTTTTTCATGCATGAAACACTATAATTAACTCATAAAAACTCATTTCATCAAAAAATGGTTAACTGAAAATTTCTCCTACCTTTAATTGATATCCAAACCCAAAATTTTTGGTACAAGATCAGATAATTCCCCCAAAAAAATATACCATTGTATGAAGAGAAATTACATTTAATCACTGAATTTCAACAGTAATATCCAATGTTCAACAAAGTCCATTCAAGATATATTTTTTCTTGAAATTCCCAAAAATAATAAAAACTATCATTGAATCTCAAAATTCATAAGAATTTGATCACATAGTTTTCCATGAAAAATTGAAATATTTTTCTCCAAATGACGTCAACAAATCGTAATGTATCAGAACTAAAATTAATTAACCTCGTCACACTTTCTCAGAGATTGTTTAATCTCATCAATAAATAACCTAATTCCCATAAGCAAAAAAAATATTATAGATTCTTCCTTATAATAATTCAACCATTACTCATAAATTAAATTCCCATAGTATTATATAAATATTAATCATATCATATTCCCAAAATAGTGAATCTATTCCAAATAACATTAGTCACCTAATCCCCAAATCAATTTCCAATATGAAGGATATCAATTTGATAAAATTTAATTTTTAGAAATCAACATCATCCTATTCCATGAAATGTTTATCTAAAAGGAAAACTCTTACAGTCTAATGGCTTCACATAGGATTGTGGTAGTTCATAAAGACTTGTTTTATTTCAGTTATGGGTTTGATCCCACGGCTTTATATGATGTGATGGGTTCTTACCCTTCAAGTGGGTTGTACTTTTTCTAAAACAATAAAATTCATATAAAATTCCCAAAATAATGTAAAATCATCAAAAAAATCTCATTACATATTTTAACCTCAAATTTTATCTCATTTCATTCATTTTTTATCCCAAAATGTAGTATAAAATAATTACCACAAAATAAAATATCATATAAATGTTATCGATTACATTATAATTTTATCCACAAAAGAAAATATAATTATTCCACAAATAATATATTAACATATCAAACATCTAGGATACAAGTACTATAATAATTCGTCCAATGTAATCCAATAGTCAAAAGATTATGAATACTTTAAAAATTTTCATCACCCAATAATCTACCATAACAATTTAATAAAATATATGTCGACTCCTTATTCATTTAGCATTCTTTATTATCAATTAAAAATGGATTTCAACCATATTACTTAATACATCATTCCTATAGATGAAATATTCTAATCATTCATAAATATCAATCCAATGATGTTTCAATTTTAATGGATATGAAAATAAATCATAATATGAATCCAGATAACATGATCTTCTTGATGTTTCATTTCCCTTTCATCATGTATTCCTACATTGAAAAAGTAACCATATACTCCACTTTTGTTGTTTCACATTTCAATAGAGGTTGATATGTTGAGATTATGAAATCATATGAAAAGATATCATGACCCATAAAATGGTTCTTCAAATGAGTATGTTCTGCATAACAGAAACAATTTCATTCATGTTCTGTGAATCCTAAAGAAGCTATCAATATCATTGGAATAGGATTTTCTTTAATATAGATGATCAAATATCTGGGGATGGATAATAAGGCTTTGCATAATCTCATTCCTTCCTTCTTAATGTAAGATCCATAGTCAAAGCAAAAAAAATAAACACATAAACATTAAAGTAATTATTAAAATTAAAATCCTTTAAAGGGTATTGATAAAATAAAAATTTTATAATACTCTTGACCATCAACCTCTTTATATCTCTGTAGTTTAGGTCATTATCCAATCAACTTAATTAACAATAACTATCTGAAAGATTTATTGTGATAATAACCATCATGGTTATATGGAATCCATTACCTACACTCATATAACATCCAAACCTCTAATTTTGTCGACACCAACCTCTGATACCAACTATAATGCCTTAGCCTTAAACATTATATAATCCTTAGTTACGTAAATAATTAAGAATGAGGATATTTTCAGTTTTGGAGTATTAGAGAATTAGGCCATACTATTACCTAAAAACTCTAACATATAAAAAGTCGATATAACTTAAACAATATCCATTTCTTCAATAATATAAATATTTTTAAAAATAAACATGGTTTATTTTCTTGATAAAATACTTCTTTACAACTTCATTTATCATACCCATCCTTATAAACTATGGAACACATTTCAAAAACATGGGATGATCATAAAAAGATAAGCAACTAATATAAAATAAGAAATAAAACCATTAGTCCAGTTATTTTTTAATCCCATGAAATAATTTTCACCAAATAATACATTTCAACAATAAAACATAAAATTTTTAACATACCTAATGAAATCATAATATTCTTGAAAAACATTAATGAAATCAGAAATCATAAATGAAACATGGGAAATCCATTTCATACTCACATTGTAGCTTTCACAATTATATAGTGGGTAACCATCATGGTTACGTTTGGAATATCGATCACAGTATATTCCCTAAATCTCATATGAGAAACCTTAACATTTAACTCAGTCTTGATACCCAATACATTAGTGATCTATCACAGGCTTACCCTCCCTGGTTCTATCATGGAACCGCCCATATACAAAAACAATTCCCAAGAGCCAAAACATAATCATAACACATAAACCAATCATAAATGGATATACCATATCCACATTGTAGTAACAAGAGATATTTCAAGATTCTAATGTGACCAATCCATTATGAAGAAAATTTTAAATACCAAAATACATGAAAAGGGTATATGGTATTTATATTTTTTTTAAACATTACATCTTTTAGAGGAATCCAAATATCATAAAAATAGTTCCAACGATTGAAAAAGTAATTATGGCCATTTACATCAAAAAAACATTCCTTTTTGTTGTTTATTAAAATGAAATGTAGATAAAGATTCCATTTAAAACCTATTTAATGAAATTAAAATTCAAAGGGTTTTATTATAAACCATATAAAAGAATATTGTGTATAAGATAAAATTTTGCCTAAATGAAAGGATATTAAAATGAAGTACCTCACCAAGCTAATAACATTAGATTAACAATAAATCAATTATATAATTTTGTGTGAAAAATATAAATACACCTAAAATATGTGTATATTCTATGTAAAACAATAAGAGTACGTTCACATTTATTCTTGGAAAAACAAATCCATTTGCATGGATATTTAACTAAATGAATGTAAATTGAGTTATTATTTTCTTTACCTTGAATCCAACATATATCGTATATTCGTTATTTTCTAGAATAATAATCATAGGTTAATTTAAACATTGATGTGACCCTTTTTCACTATTTTTTTTCTTTTATATCACTTATTTCCATGTTATAAAAATTACACAACAATTTAAGTTCATAACTGATGTTTTGTTAATATTCTGCAATTGAGTTAAAAATAAACATGTTTTAAATTAAGTTTTCCATGTGGCCAAAATTCCATTATATAAAAAATATTATTTATGATTTAAATATCAAGTATATCCAATATATATTCATTTACAATAATCCATAATATTGGGATATAAGAAATGAATTTCACCATTCATGGACACGGTATGTCATACGTAAGAATGAACGCTTCATTCATTTATTTGTCATAATGAAAAATTAAGAATTAAATTACATAAATTAATATTATAATACAAAAATTATATTAATGTCATAAATGTATCATATTTTTAACAAAACTATCCTTTATAAGTTCTATGTATGGTGGGGACGAGCCATATTGCTTTGAGAGAGCACTATTCCACACATCCAAAAACAAAATTAACATATTTACACAACCTATAAAGTATAATGTTTTGTAGTAAACAAAAATAACAGAATAGAAGAGAAAATTTAATTATAATATATTTCATATATAAAAATATTTTCTATTATAATGGATGTTATGATAGGTGGTAGGTGAAAATTTAGCAATAAAAATTTCTTGTGGCAATAGTTGGTCTTACACAGAAACAATATGTTTGTTTCCCATTAAATGGAGGTGTCTATAATTGTAGATCGAAACTACAGTATGAAAACAATCCTGGTATATTTTGGATACTGTTTTTATTTTGTAATAAAATAATAATAAGTGTTTAAGGAGTGGATAAATGAAATTAAACTATTAAGAATGAGAGAAGGCATTACATCTTCATCGGGTAACATCTATTTGTTTATACCAAAAAGACTCATTAGGATGATTTCATCCTTGTTTTAGGATTCTTGGATGACTGTAGGGATTATAGGAATATTTTTGGTAAGGGATTTTCTAAACCAAAGGATCCTTAACGTGTCAGTATTAGAGAAGATAGGGTACCTTTTTTAGCAGTAGGGGGCACCCTTAGAAACTGTTCATTATTAAATTAATATAAATTAACATATTAATTAAAATTTCTCCAAATTTAGAAATTTATAAGATATCATGGGGATATTTATAAATCCTCCATTAGAATAATTTTTATACTTATATTTATTTTATTTTAATCATTATCTTTTAGTATTAACCATAATTATTCTCTTTTAATTTTAATTGTGCTTACACAATTTTAATTACTATGATGCTATTTATTTTAATTATATGAGGTCAATATCACATAATTGGACTCTTAATTAACATTTCTAACAGATAATAGTTACATTGGGATTTTAAAGTATTTTTAATTATTTTATATAATTTAATAAATTACTAATTTTATAAAACATCAATTATGTCCATTTTTAAACTATTCATTTTATTGAATTTAAAAAAAATCTAAATATAGAGATAATTTCAAAAAAACCATTTAATAGTCTTACAAAATGTCATATTCACCATGAAAAATTGTGTATGACATATATTATGTCAAAAAATATTTATTTGAAATTTATAATATCATTTATTTGATTCCATCATTTATATATAAATCATTACATCATCATTATGTCATAATGAACTTTAATTATTTAATGTCTAAAAATTATTTATAAAATTATGTTATATAGAAAATATTTTAATCTTTATAATTACTCTTTATGTACTAATATATATATATTATATAATTCCATATTAAATTTATTTTATTAAAAAGATATATGTTTAAAACATATCTTCATTTACATTAAATTAAAAAGTTATAAGTTTCATAATCACACCCATGTGGCTTCCAAAGAACAAATATTTTTCACAATGGTTTTATTGGACATACATATCACAAAAAATAGAAATAGGTAATTTTTAGGGATGTTTTATATTATTATAACATTATTCTACCATTATTTATATGATATTCACTTTAATTGTGGTAGATAAAAATAATTATTCAAGTTACTATTCATCATGTCCAAAACTAAAAGGATACTATTTAAATGATTTGGACCATATAATTCAAAATATGTAATTAATTTTAAAAATTTAAAAAATATTTATTGTAGTAATTAATTTAAAAGTAATTCCCTCTATCAAGAAGAGAAACCAAATTTTTTAAAATTAAAAACCTTCGAAAGATTGACAACTATTTATATCAATTTTAAATGTGAAATTAAACCCATGGAAAAAAATTGGATTAAATGATAAAAAATCATATAGTTATATTATAAAATTATCAATAAGGAAAATCTAACAGTAATAAAAAATTATATGAAAAGGCAGATTTGAATTAGAATGTTGTATATTTCACTATTCATTTAAAATTGAATTTTATCAATAGAAATACGAAAATTCATCCAGTGTAAATCTTGATGTCCTACAACAGAAGAATAAGTTTAATTTTTTAAATATAATATATAAAATTGTAAAAATGTATTTTTAAAAATGGTTATCCATCACGAGGTTGTAAAACAACTTGTTAAAAAATATTATAGTATTTTATGTTTAAAATTTGATTTATTACCATTTTGGGCCTATAAAATTTATTTAAATAAAGTATAAACATTTAAAAAATATGCGTAAACATAATATAGTTATTTCTGTTCATTCCTAACAATACAATGGTTATTAATTAACTAAAATTTGAAATAATAATATTAATATTGTATAATTTTTTGGTATAACTCAATATAGTGTGCAACATAATATATCAGAGAAACTCATTGTTGCTTGTCTGGTACACAGTCTCAAATAGTGTCCCCTTTAAACTAAAATTAATATATTATTCATAAATATAAAAATATATCAAAAAGTATTATTCTATTCATTACTTGGATGTTACCAATTCTCATGTGAGGTATCTCAGAAAATATTGGATTCCAGGAAGAGGTCAGGCTCAAGTATTATTGTAGAGCATCATGCTTATTTTTTTACCTTATTTATTCAATATATGTGACCAACACTATGGGAAATTCATTTTTTTATGTTGTTATGACCATGAGTTTGTATGAATGTTTGTTTAGGTATTCATTTTAAATATCATATTGGTTTTTTATTTCAGATATGCTAATTAATTTCTTAATGATTATTCTTGGTTATTTTCACTATTTATCACTCTAATAAGGAGGTATAGTATCATAATGTTTTGATTCAAGACTAGTATTGCATGTTAGTATCCTATGTAATATGTGTAGGCATTACCATAGATTTGTGTAGACTAGTAATCTAAGCATCAGAAAATTATTCATGGATCCAATATGTCACACGTGTACTATAATTGAGTAAATAATCTAGTCCATATATAGTTAGTGATTTCAATTCCTAAAAATATCTTCTGAATTTATAAAAAAAATTATTTAAAAATTATAATTTAGCTAGTATTATCTATTATTAATTAACCTAATGTTTTTTTGATTAATACCATGTCATAAAAATATAAGAACATTTAAATAAAATAATACTTAACATGTATAAAATAAACACATGGCTCAAATTGGCTTGGGTTGAAACCATTTTCATTCATTAATTAATTAAAACATTTATGCCATTATCTTGAATATTGTTTAATTCCATACATTGAATTTTTTAATGCATATATTTTATGAGATTTAAAATATATTGAATATTCTTTTGGATGTTTCACATAAATCCCCTCATCGAGTTTACCAAGTAAAAAAGTCATTTTAAAATACATTTTGTTCAATGTGAAATTAATATTTTGTATAATATGTGAGAAATTATATTAATAGATGAATTCGTAACAACAATAGTTTTTTTCCTATATCAATAAATTCACAATGATATATACTTTTGACAATTATCCAATATTTTTATTTCATTTTTAATACCCCAGTATTATACTCGTTTATTCTAAATATCTATTTACAAATAATTACATTAACATTTATTGGATTTCTTATAGTGGATTAGGAATGATTTTTAATAAGGGAATTCAATTCATCTTCCATTGAGGAAAACTAATTCTTATATTCTATTTTTCTCAAATCATATATAATGGTTTTAATTGCATCACTATTTTTTCCTAACCTATATTAAATTAAAATGTTGATCTGTCTGCATGAAAAAATAGTGAAAGAGCTCTAGTGGTGCTCCTCACTCTATAATATGTCAACTATTAATCACCAGGAATATCATCTCCCATAGACATAGATATAGAATCTGAATCAAACACACTTTGAACATTAGTGGGAGGGTTAGTGGTGAATGATAGAGGATCTATATGATCATGAGGAACCAAGGTAACTTAAAAACCCAATGGTTGGGATGTTTCAACACTTTTAGGTTTAATGGGTATATTATTAGATATGGAATGCATTTAAAGTAAAACATCATGACTGATAATTCACGTCATATAACTAGTTTTATCAATCCAATGTGTGTATCCATGAACAACCTCTAGATAATCCTCTAATATACACTTGATAGCCCGAGTTTCCAGCTTATCCAACTTGGTATGACCATAATCTATGGGTCCAAAATATATAAGGTGATAAATTATAAGTTTTCACCTATCAATATTTATCCGAGAGTGTTAACTTTTTTAGTTGTTGAAATGAAATATTTTTATAAGGTACACAATTATATTGTATGATTCAACCAAGTAATAGAAGAATCATGAATTTGAAGGAATTCATCACACACTCTCCATGATTTTTATATTAATATATTGAAATAATACATTTTTTTGTTGGGGTTTTCATAATAGGTAGGTGTATTTATATACTTTTATAAATACAAAAATATTCAGAATCACTGAATAATAATCTAATATGTTATCATTTATTATATAATTTATTATTCTACCTCACTAGTTCTTGACACTGGTAATCAAAATCTTATAAGTTTTGAAGGAATTAGACTCATGCATTAGTATTTAAGTCCATACATTTTGTATTAGTTTTCAACAATGGTAACAATGTAATTTCCTCCTCTATGGGAATGATTCCTAATTGTACCCTAAATATCAATGTGGTTATACTCAAGAGTGTCACTAGATATAAATATAGAAAAATTGAAACTAACATGTCTAAATATAGGATACGTCCAAGCATTATAAGTTGACTGATGTTATGGGGTACAATAATTTATAACACTCGTTTACTATATTCCACATTTCATAAGGAAAACACAGTCCAAACCATTATATAACAAAAGATAATGTTAATTGATTCTAGGAAAAAAAGTAGCATTTGATTAAATAACATGAGTCTTACCATATAACACATGCATCCCATTCATGAATATTCCCTTAATAATTTTAAGGGATACACCGGATAGTCAATTACTTTTGTTAATTAATAAATATTTATTACCCTTATAATTATGAAAATATATTAAAATGTTTTTTCTCTTCTGTTCGAGTACATATATAACATTTTATATAGTATTAACCACGAACTGAATAATTTTTTATAAGAAAATACCATTATACAAGATAAAAATCTTATTATTCTCCAAACACATATCACCCAACTCATCCTCACTCAACTCACTGAATTACACTTTATTATGAAAATTTAAAAGAGATCCCATAATCCAGAATATACTAAAATTATATTCCATTGATAGACAATCAAATCACATTAGAATTTTCAATTTAACACTTTATTAAGAATTAATGGTCATTATTATTATCATTATAAACATTAATCATGTTATTAATATTCCATTCAATATTCCTAAGTTGTTTGTAACGAAAACAATTGACCATGTTATTCATGGACACATAGATAATTTTCATAGATTTTTTATTATCCCTCTACCAAATATGATGTTACTACATATCTATAATGTTCCATACCATATAATATTTTCATAAAATACTCATTTTAATATTATTTGGATGATAAGGTGTATTTAACCTCTTCTAATGCTACATTATCAATACGATACATCATAAAATACTCATAATTATTATACGAATCATCTAAAGATGTTAAAAAAATTACAATTATCCCTATATCAATAATTTTGAAACATATATTAGATGAATATAAAATGTTATTTTTAAATTCATCAATATGTCCCTTGATTACATATACAAGGTCAATCATTTTGGTATACAATCTCATATTTTACATAAAATTCCTCTAGATTTCATTGTACATAGGGCATCTAATTAGACAATATTTTCACTGTGATAGAATCATAAGAATCTTCTATAAGAACCTTATTTCAAAAGGAAAACAAAATAAGACAACAATCCTTCATAAGAACAAAAATATATACATCTATTTCAAAAATGGATTACATTTTATAAATGGAAGCCATCATAACTTTTTTTGGAAAACAAGTGAATTAAGAATCTCATTAATGTCTAAAAATTCAGTCATCTTAATCAAATAAAAAATAATAATTTCCACCATAAAACTTATTTATTTAAAATTAAACTTGACATATCATTTATAAATTAGTTATCTCTATTAATAATTTTTTTGGAATATTTTTTATGGTTTTTTAAAATAAAAAGCGAGATTCTCGGAGTTAAATGTTATTCTATAGTTTTTTTTTCAAGAATTTTTTTATTATGAAAAATTAGGAGATAAATTGATTAATAATAATAAAATTACTTATTTAATTGGGAATTATAATTAAATAACAAAAATATGAAACAATAATTGGTTTTCATTGCACAAAATTTCATGAAAAGATAACCACCCATGAAAAACGTTATTTGTAAATGAAATAATGTAAATTAAAGTCCATAAAATAAGAAAATGATTTGTGTATATATATTGGGAAAAAATTATTTTATAAATAGGTGGTGGTGGTTAACTATATCATGTGGATCTAACAATACCCATTCCTAGATGAACACATGAAATAATCCCAAATAATCTTAAATGATATTAAAATGAAAAATGATTCATAATTAGTTACAGATTCATCTTTTATAACCAAAACATAGTTTTGATTCAATAATGAATATATATTTTTCATCTAGTAAAAAAATAAGTTTGAATAACTTCTAGATCAACCTCTAGAAGTTTTTGGTACCTCCAATCTACTCTAAATAAGATATATGATTTTAGGGATAATAATTTAATACATGAAGGGGAAAATAAAAAGTCTTTGGAAAATATCACCAAAAAAATATATCAAGAGTCCTCACAAAAAAATTACTATTTATTTGTTTCATGTCAAAACAAATCCTGAAGAACAATGACCTTATTTTTAAAATATTTACAGAAAAATGTTTGGAGAAATGATGAATCCTATGTGAAATAACCGACACAACAATTTAGGATATAATATTTATAATAGGTGGATTTCCAATATCAATGTATCAATTTGTATCACAACTCATGTATAATTTCATAGGTATGTATTAATGGGGGAATATTAAAAAAAGGAGTTTGAAAATATTCCAGCATATGATTGAAAAAAGTAACACTGAGAACAAACAAAAATGTGTGTGGGTTTCCACTCAATAAAAAGGCTCAACACTGAAGATCATCCTGAGCTATGAGTATTTAAATGAGGAAAAAACCCGTACTAAAACATTACATTGGGGTGAAATAATGAAATCCATGAAAATAATATTTCTAAATATAACAATAATAAATAATTAATAAACACATATATGTTTAAAAAACTATTATCATGTTAGAAAAAATTATAATATATAAATATAATTGAAAACTGAGTTGATCGAAATTCAAATAAAGAGAGAAGTGTTAATATTTATTTCAGAATCCTATTTTCCTTATATGATAAGAATGAATCTGTGAAAAAGAAAATAAGTAATGTTTTATATGTTTACAACTATAGAAAAAATTCATGTGAAAATAAAATAACTTTCAACAAACACCATTATTTGATAAAAATAAAAAAGATAAGAAAATCTCACCTCGCATTAAAATGAAATATGGAAAATAAGATAAAGGCTAAATAAAACGTATTTCATAAAATTATAAAATTTATTTTAAGTACATTAATTATTAAAATATTAATCATTTTTGAGTTGTTGTTAAATTGATTAAAATAAACTATAATATATTGAATAACTATATAAGAGATTCGACATGAAAAACTATCTGTAATTATTTGAATTTTGGAAATTCCATATCATAAGGAAATATTAATATATCAAAAAATTGGAAAATAAAAAACACGATATCAAATGAAGATTTTTTTTTAAAAGTAATGAATCTAATTTTGATTAGTAAAATCCATTAGCTAAGAAGAACTCTTATTTATTAACATTGATGTGAGAAAAACATAAAATAAAGAAGTTGAATTGTATTGAAATAATAATATTTTCTTTCATAATGTTGAATTAATAAAAAATATTACTTGTTCTGAACAAAATTTTAAATTTTTATCAAATATTTTTTTATGATAGAAAATTGTATTTATTATTTTATAAAAATTTCATCAGTGGGATGTGATTAATTAGTAATTAATCAATAAATAGAAGAATCTTGTGATGAAATTTTAATTATTTATGATTTTTCTTATCTACAAGAAAAAAATTATTGATGAAATAATAATTACATTTTTATGTAGAAAATTAATTTTATAAAATTAATGAAATATTTTTTGATAATTTTAAACTTTTAAATAACTTCATTTTTTGTATAACGTACTAAATATTATTAGAGTTCTAAGTCAACTATGTATTATTCTATGGTATCACTGAAGCTTTGTAAATTTCATTATAACTATATACAACATATCATGGTATAAAAAGTTATTATCATAAAAATGTATATTTTCATGATACTTTTTAGTAATATATTTGAGTGTATTTCATATTTTTAAAATGATAGTGAATTCCAATTCAGATGAATGGTTTCACCATAAAGAAGTTGAGAGATAATGAAATATTGACTAAGGTTAATAAAACTAATAAAAATATATTTCATGTGGGAGATGAGAAACACACATTATTTTTAGGAAGGAAGGATGATAGTGAACATTGAAATAGAAGACTTGGCTACCCTATGATATTTCTAGGAGTGATTCAAAGACCATTATAAGGTTATATATTCACAAACATGTACCTAATTCAAAAAAAATAACTCTTATATACTGTTAGTTAGTATGATCAAATATCAGAATATTTGATCACTATAAAATATAAATTAGTTATCACAAGCACCAAAAGAATTGGTTTTTTTGTAAGATTAACATATTCTTCTTAGTGGGAACTCCTTGCTGATTGGCGGGTGTCATCCAATATAGAATTATGAATATATTTTTCTAATGATAATAATCATTAAATCAAGGGAATTAAGTTATACTATTTCTATATCAATTATTATAATAACAAATCAATGTACCGATAATTTTATAAAATATAATAATGGAAGAAGATTATAAATAAAATCAAAAATTTGTATAGATATCATAAATAATTTTCATATTCCTCATCTAATATAGTTTTTCATTTTTTAATAAAAATATAATAAATAATTTCTAAAAGTGTGTTACATACCTATCATAAATGATCTCACAAAATTATTGACTATATATTAAACAAATTAATAGAGAAAATTAATTTCTTAACAGAATTTGACAAACAATAGAATGGTTTTATATACCATGTAATGGTATTGTCATCCAAAAAAAGATTTTAATAGCACAATTGTTATATTTTATCACCTAAAAATTCATTATCAATTTCTACAATAAAAAATATATATTTTTAATAACCATAGCATGCTATATTCTTATAAATGAAATGGTTGGTACTCTTTAATTCCGAAATATTTCATCAATTTATTATTTATCAAACTAGGATTGTTTTGTCCTCTTTATTAATTTTTTAGAATGTCAAGAAAAATAATATTTCAGCATGAATATCACTATTTAATATTTTCTCTTCATCGCGGAAAATAGACACACTAAAATATACCTTCTCACTATGATATAGAACCAAATAGTTTTTATAGAGGCTATAAAATGATTTAGTGAAATTCCATGTTTTTTATTCATCATGTTTACCAATATCCATAGTATAGAAAATCCCCCAAACATATAAATTATTAGATATTCCCTAATGAGGCAAATGAGTTTATAATCTTTCAATTATATATTTTTTTAATTTTATTTATTTTATTCAATCCATTAGATTCTATGAATATCTAAAAAATTGAACAATTTCATAAGCATTTTGATAATGAAAACAAAATGAATAAAGTTTATATCTTATGAGTCATCACCTAAAAAATTAATTTCATAGTGTAATACAATATTAAATGATGTAAACACTATAGTTTAAGAAAAATTAATGTTTTTGAATGAAATCCACCTATCAGAGTAAGGAAAAGTTATATATTTCCAAATTTTTCATTAATTATTAAATAAATTCATCAATATCCCCATTATAAAGTTATTTATTCTAAAATTATTTCATCAAACATCTCATGGGACATTAAATAAATTACTATTTACTTATAGGAAAAATTTGGTTTTACACTATTAAAAAGATAAGAAGTGGTCATGAAATTTTCTCAGAATTTCTCATATGAAAATAATAATTACATTTCTTTCATATCTCCTGGAATATTATTATTTTTATTCCACCTTCTAGAATTATATTCTCCCAATTTTTTCTCCCCCACAATTTTTACGGACTCATTTATCCTCCTTCTTAAAAATAATAGTTATCTAATTTGAACAATTTATTTTCCACATTGACATCTAATGTAATGCCCTCACACATTCCTCAAATTTGAAAAGAAATGAAACAAAACCTAAACAAAAAATATTGTGAACATTTTCTAATAGATTTTTGGGAGGAATACACTGCAAAAAACACTCATAAATACTCAAATTCATCATTTGAAAGGGGATTCATTTTGATATCAATAAATTAATATTTTTTTAATAATTCATTAGGTTATTCTCAGAAAATTCAACCTTCTATAAGAAAAAATATAAATTGACATCAATATACTTCCATATTGAGTGTTGGAATAGATTTATTGTTAAATTAATTTTACTTTTGTTGGTACATACAGTCAAAAATATAATATAAACGTCATATCACATGTTTTGAATTTTAAATATCATCTAAATTATTTGTGAATAACATTGGGAAACCACTAAACATTAAAACACATTAGTTATTAATATAATGAATTTTTTGTCATAATATCATACACCACATCTTCCAGTAATAAATAATTATCCTTTTGAAGTATATATTATTTCTCATGTTTCACCCACCCAATCATCCAAAATAAAAAAAATCATGAAAACCTGATTTTAATTTATTATGAATTATTACTTACATAAGAGACACTAACATATATTATAATACTCATTTCTATAAGAAAATATAAATACCTTTTGTTTCTTAAGAATTGTCCATATTGTTTCCAAACAAGAAAAATATTTTGTAGAAATGTATTCAAATGTAATTAAAATCCAATTTTTCCCATGAAATATTTTTCATCTATAATGTTTCTGTCATCATCCATTGAAATTTTTTTCTGGATTAATAAATAATTCTAAACCTCACTGGAGTCTTCCATTCTAAATAATTTCAAAAACCTATTAATTAAATTGTTATATGATTGGAATATTATATTTTCCTATGTTTCACTTAAAATACCATGAATGTATCCATCTCTATAATCATTTTCATATCTAAGTAAAGATTCCATTGAGGTAAAAATTATTCTCATAATTTGATCTCATTCCCCTTAAGAAAAATATATCATCGACACAAAATAATATAATGAGTGAGATAGTGTCAATTCCAATTAAATTACCATGGAGTATTTGTATAGTTGTGGGGTTAAATAAGTTTTCTTTTATAGTTTCATTTGAAATTAAAATTAACCATTGAACCGTTTTATAATTACGATCCTCTAATATTGGTATCTCACTATTACCTTTATGATGTGTAACAAAATTAAATTTAAAAGACACAAGATTTTTAATATAGTATTATCTCTAAGTGGGTACCTTAATATGACATGCATCTTTCATACATAAATATTATGTAATTTTCAAGATATAATACATTAAAATCATTCAATACAAAATCTATTGGTTTTGAATATTCTAGAAATTAGATATTCAAATCATAATCAAATTTAAAAAACAATCAGCATTAAATTCCATCAGTATAGTCCTATAAGTAGATTTCATAATCTTCTTTGTATATTTAGTCTCATAGGGATATACATAGAGAATGTTGTGAGCTAAAATCCATGTAAAATGAGGAACAAGTATAAGGTAACATGTGAAAAGAATCAAAATAGTATTTGGGTGATAATTTTCAGTATCATCATATCATAAGAAATGGTTAAACAAACTAAAAATAATTGAATATGTTTAAAGGGACATGATATGTGGAATATTCATAATAAATAGTATCATAATATTATAATTAATTCCATCACATAAAGTGTAAAAAAAATTATTATCATGTCCATATATTATGTAAATAATCACATGAGATATATCATATTACCACATGAATTACATGGATATATAATTCGAGACCCACCCATAACATTATAATATTCGCATAATCAGGATTTTGACATAGTATAGAAAATTATATAAATAAAAATAAAAAATAATCCCATGACATAATAATGGGTGTCCTAATGGGAATGTAATGGAAATATACCTAAAATTTGTTTCCTAGACATATAAGGATAACTGAGAGGTGGGGGAATCAATGGTAATATTTTTTATTTAATATCACTTGAAATTAACCTCTAAAATGTTTTTTTGTATTAGTACTCACATCATTATAGCTCAACCTCCCTCATTTGAAAAGATAATAAAAAAATCATCCACTTAAAATTTTATAATGTTCACCCCCAATATGGGTTATTATGTTCTTGCTACATTGAATCATATCAATATACAAAAATTATCATTATAACTAACTAAATAAAATCATGAAAAATTTCATCAATAATCATTGATCCACTAAGGGGAAATTATAATAGCATCCACATGTAACAATTTTTTCACATTCTTTCAACTGAAAAATATAATAAATTTTATTGTATATCACTATGAAAATATTAAAAAAATTACAATACACCTATATTTTGTAATTATTATTCAAGTACACGTTAATCAATTTTTACTCTCTGTGATAAATATTTTTGTACATCAGTCTATTGTACTCTATCTGACTGACCTATGTCCAGTGCACATTTATCTAATTTTTTAATTTTTTTTCTTCAACCAAGTCGATTCATGGTTGGTCCTTCATTATTCTCTCTCACAAATAATTATCATTTCTAGTATATGATAACTGAAAAATCAATTTATTAATAAACTAGAAACCAATTATATAAGAACACTTCCTCCAAATATTAAGGATGATGTGTGGTAATTATGATTAAAATCACCTTTGACGACCATGAATGCTTTTGAAATTTCAAATTGAAAATTCTTCATGAGAACATCCTTAAATATCATAGTCTACAATATCTTAAAAACACTCAAAAATCTCAACATTAATAATGATTATGAACAGGAAAAAAAAATAACAACATAAATTTATATGAATTTAAAAAATTTATGTAATGTTTCTCATGGTTGTGTTTTATGATTCTATATCTAGTAACATTAATAGGAATTATCCTTCAGCTCCATATAGAATACCTCTAATTCATTTGTTCTTTGTCCAATCAGCTCAGTCTTCTAAAGTCATGATTTTCCACGTCTTTATTCTCACAGGATTCCTCTATCTAATAGAATATTAATGGTTTTTATGATATGTTATTTATGAAGATTTACCATGTCCTCTTATAGAATAACTAAATCTGATCAAATTTCATTTAGAGATTAGTCCACTAATTTCAGTATAATTTTTTATTATAAAAAAACCATATTTAGCTTTCATTATCGAACAATATTTTCTATTTTCTCCACCAAGATCAACATTATAATTTATTTTATCATGGAAAATTAAAATTGTTCCCCATTGGAACATCATTGATCACCATATCTCCCCATTTAGTCATCATTATTCATCCAACCTAAATTATAAGGCTTAATCATTCAACTTACTCTAGTATCACGTTAATCGGTAGACTTCATTCTTCTCCATATATTAAAGTATTAGACCATTTTATCTAGTAAAATAAAATATTTATTCATATAATATAGTTAAAACATACATTAAAATATAATTATCGATCTAATAGGCTCAATATTTTATCCATTATAGAATTTGAATCTCCATGACATAAAATCCTTGAAATATATATATTTTTTAAATTAAAAGTTTTGTATCGTCAATTTTTCAAAAATAATATCTTTCCAGGAATCCAATTCTATTAACATTAGTTTGGTAACTTTAATGGTTCTCAGTATGATGATTTTAAATTAAATCACTAACTAATTTTTATAAATTTATATAACTATAACTCTACATATATAAAAACAATATTTGGTCTCACGTTAAAAAATTAAATTTTTACAGTTTTCATCATTCAAAAAAATAATTTTTAACCATGAAAACCTTATGTAATCATGTCTATATGAAATCTAAGGGTTAACAGAGAATAATCTAAAATTGTTAATGAAATTGAGTCAAAATATATTTTGATGAATATATACTAATTTTAACATAAATTGAGAAAAAAAATAATAAAATATAAGAATTAAATATATCACTGATAAAAAACAACCCAAATGATCTTTAAACTCCCATTTGGATTTTTGGAAACATAATAATTAACTCCTTATCAAAATAATTCCCTAATCATATCTTTTATCATATATTGTGTCATGACCCCACAATACTTCCTAACACATTGTATTTTAGAAAATTCACCCCTTAAGTAAGTACAATTTTATATCTAGGGTATTGAAAAACACAGCCTTAATCATCCCAACATTAGGAGTTGTATCTTCTAGAAAATTAACATAAACATCCCTTTTAGACAAAACTAGATTTGGATTCACACAAGATAAAATAAAAATGTGTACATATATTTTACCTTTAACAATAGAATCCAATAAAATATGGATAATTTTTCTTAATTAACATTATTAAGTATCTGTTGGTGAATAAACATGTAGTTCCATTTTTAATTATTCAAAACATTCCCTATGCATATTTTTTTTTGAAATATCCACAATTTTTTGATTAGTTAACATATATTCATGTAATACATCACATTAATAAACATTATATTCCTTGAAAATATATTCAATATAAATTTTATTTGATCTAGAATATTGTATATGATATTTTGAAAGACATATAACACTTTTAAAATCAAAAACACATATCAAGGATTTGTAACAATCAATCCTCATATATTCTAATTGAATATTCATCCACATTATTTTTGTACGTACCATAGTAGAGAAAACACATTATTCATCCCCTATAATCAAAGTAACATAAAATTGATTCTTAATAATAAATATCAAATAACATTATCCTAAAAATAATGTTCCTCTTGACATTAAATTATTATTATTATAATCCATATTCCAATCAAAATCAGTGAACACCATAAAAGTTGTGTTACTACATATTTTGTAAATAAATCTATTATTATATGTTTATTTTATATAACTGAGTATTCATTTTGTTATAATCATGTGTGGTTAATTTGTTTCGCTCTGATATCCTACAAAAAAGTGTACAATATGTTTAATTTTTGGTATTGAGGAATTAAAATTCAGTAAATATATAATAAAATTATGGAATACCTTCAATATTTTCCAAACATATTCATCACTTAGAATAATTACAATAGAACTGTGTGTAGAAATTTCATTTTAATCTACAATCCCATGAATTTTAAAAAACTCCATGGAATATATTATTATTATAGGAATATTTATTTTTCATTCTATTGAACATGTAATTTGTTAATGAAATACAACTCTCTAATCAATGACTTTAAAATGTTTCATATAAATTATTTATAAAACTCTTCATAATAAATGACCCTATAACCAATAAAAATTATATCATAAACATAAATAATGAAAATTAGTGTATATATACTCCTGTCTATAACATATATGTTGTTATAACCAATTTCATTTTAAAAATCCAAATGCATTATGAAATTATCAATTTTTTAAAACTATGAATGAGGGTAGTGTTTCCACCTTTATAAATGGATCACAAATTTACACACCATCATTTCATCATTACCATGTATGATGCTACTAGGTTCCTCTATGTAAACAAGATCATCTTTTTACTAATTTAAAATATAAAACATAACGTCCATCTATTAAAAATTTAAATTTCCATGATAAGAATAATCTAGAATAACATATTAATTTTATCATTTAAACTGGGTAAAATCATCTTCAAGAGAAACTCTTCATCCAATATATGTCCTTCTCTAGAAAGCGGTAAATTATTTCATAAAATTTATAACTTTTTCATGATTATTTTTGAACTACCATTTTTTCCTACAACAGTTTTTCCTTTTGACATTGGAATAAATAGCATTTGACATTTTTCCCAATTTGACCCAACACCTTATTAATTTAATTTTACCATTAATTATATTATATTAATTCCGTATGGGATTATGAACTCACCTATGATATAAATGTCTTCAGATTTTCAAACCAATGTTTTTCTCTAGTATGACTAGTGTTTCCTTATATAAAATTATATAATTACATTCACTATATTTTTATATTGTATAAAAATTTAGTGGTTTTATTCTGGTTAGTCTTTAATCATAATTATTTTTTTAGAATAAACATGTACCTAGTTTGGCAGATATTCATATTCATTTTCATTAACTTCTTTGAATGTCATTATTCTATTTTTAATTACATGATTTTCATCATCTTCAATTACATTTATTAAGGTGGAATGATATTCAATTACCTTCAATTCATTGTAATCAACCAACATGTGTAATTACATTCTATAATACTCAAAAAAACTGATGCGTAAACACCCTATGAAAAAAATATATTATACATATTCATAAAACATTCATATATCTTAATTTTTCAATATTTTTTGAGCAAGGACATCTAAAAAACATAATGTATTTTACTAAAGGTTCTTTTTTTAAAATAGAAATCATAGAGAGTCATTATTTATTCATGTGGATAAAAAGAACATGTCATGACCATGTAAATCTATACAAAAAGATTCTCTCGATAATAAATTCAAATTTTTATATTTAGAAAGAAAAATTATTCAAATTTCAGTTGATTTTTTTTACTTTCAATTTTATTGATGAGTATTATGAGTAATATATAGATTTTTAATTCCACATTTCTTTAGATAAGACATAATAGAGTTACAATTTCACTCATTTACTTTGTCTATTTTCATCTTCAATGTATTTACACACATATCCTTCAAAAGATAGCTTCTAAAAATTACGAATCACTCTAGATCCTTTAAAATATTTTTAATAAAATCATATGGGTCATATGAGAAAAATAATTAATAAATGTAATTCAAAAAAATCATATTTTGTTAATTGACGTCTCATAATCCCAAAAAAATCACTATATGTGAGATAAAGAGTTGTCGGGGATTGAATTTTTAATTTCTTTGGTATTACTCCAATAAAGCTTCAATTATTTTAATTAAAAACTTCATCATTCATTTATAGATGTGGTAAGTATCTTATAATATTTTGGTTATAAAATTTTCTCCTATTTTTCGGGGAAATGTGATCCAGTCTTCATTTATAGAGTCTGATTTTATCCTTTGAACTCAAAGAAAATACTTATTGGGATCTTCAATCTAGAATAGATCATAATTGGTTCTTTCTCCCTTAGTAATAAATATTACATACTTAAAACATTATATGATATTTTAATCTTATTTGATGATAATTCCTTAAAATCATCATAGAGTTAGAAAACACATAATATAATTTTATTTTGACCTTGGTCAAACAGAATGACCATTCACATTAACTTTTTACATTTAATCTATTATATAACAATTCCTATTATTTTTAAGGAACTACAAAATATAAAATTTATCAATCCCCCTCCTATTGTTTAATATTTTATATAATTTTTAAATCGCAGGAAATATGTAAAGAATTAAAACTATCATGAATCCATGGTTGGTTGTATTTTTTATCTTATAGAGTATTCTCAGCAAAAAAGAGTTCATTTAAATTTTTCATTTCCAATCATCCTTATACATTCTAGTATAATGAATTTATCATGATTGAGTTGTTATAAAATTATAAATATTTTGACCTGTATAGTCACATCATCAATATACTTCATCATAGATTTCAAATAATTTCATTATTGAGAATTCTTTTTTTACTTTAGATGACATTTCTTTTGTTTCTTCTTACAATATTGGAGGGTTTTCACATTTTCTTCCAATGTTTCTCTATCTTAGTTAATTAATACTCTAATAGAGGTAAAATTTATAACTAAGGTTATATGTCTTATTTCTATATATCTAAAAAAACCAACAACACCCAATGAACCTCATACTTATATAAATGTTTTCCCACTGTAACATGTTTTTTGATAGTCAACATACCATTGAATATTTCATTTCTCTTAAAATCGGGAATAAATATTCTATGAGTAATTTTTAACTTTAAATAAAGTGGTGTGTTTCTGGTATCCTTTATCAAACTAATATTTCAGAGGTTGAATTATTATAACAACATAATCAGTACAAAAATAGGAACTTATATTTTTATATTGTTATAACTTCACTTGATTCATGAGATAGGTTCCTCTGGAAGCATGAGATATTTCATCCTATACCAAAAAATATATTTCTCTAAATAATAACTAATTATATTAATAGTATTTTAAACCATATAACATCTTGATTTCATTTTACATTTCTCCTATTAATTAGAATTATGTTTTCCCTTATGATCATTCACCATCATTCATTGTTCAATAATATTGAGGTCATGATTATTAAATAATTATACAGATACATCTTCCTTTTTAAGAAATTGTTGTTTTACATCATTCATCTTATAATGAAAATTATACATTAATTTGGATTATTTTTATTTCAATGTTACTCTTAAGAATGTTCACAATATTAAATGTTATTTTAAATAGAATATATGATTATTCAAAATTTTCTTCATTAATATTTAAGGTATCATTTTTTATTCCACTTGAGCCTTGATGTTTCTAAATTTTTCTATTATGTTATATTTTGATGGTCTATTTTTTCATAATTTTTAATCTATGTTCGTATTTAAAATAATTTATTTCTTTCATTTAGTGAACTTTTTAAAACATCTAGCGGATTTCTAATATTCTTTAAATGTTTCCCCCACTTCTACTTTTAATGTTTAATATTATTATCATCATAACATTCTACATACCTATTTGTTAGACAATATATTTCAATTTATAAAATTATGTCACACTCAAAAAAAATTTGTAAAATATTTCCATTTTTACTTTCCTCTCATTTCTATGTAATTTTAATAAATAAGGGTCATAATTTTTTTATACACATCAAAAATATCTTCCTTATATTCATACTCCCTAATACCCATTACCTCGTGTTCATGTTCTGTTTTGTTTAGAATCCTTATATCTTTTAAAAAAATTCTTCACTAATCATCATTACAAAATGATAAAATTTTATTATTCTAGAAACAATAACTATGTTATGTGGTTCATCTAGAGGAAAATCTCATTTATCTTATAAAGAATACATTTTAGGATCAATAATATCGTGAAAGTTCCTCATTATTTTTTAACAATAGTATAATCATCCAAGACATCACCAAATTATCTGAATTGTCTATTGATTTCTATATCAAATGTGAATATGTAATCAATAGTTTCATCATCTACCATTGTAATAACATTTAACTTTTTTATCTTGATATCTATCTTTTCTTCTTTCTCTTTTATATTTTATTCATTGATTCTTTCAATTATACGCATGATTCTACTCATATTTTGAGACCCAACACATTAAAATAATAGATTTCTCATAAGAATTTCATAATAGACATTTCTGTGTTTCCATCAACCTAGATATTTCACTTGACATAAATTTTCATAAGACTGTCATTCATAATATGTGTGAAACCTATAGTAGCTTCAATATTCACCTCAAGGTCAATAGATAAAATATGATATATTTATTATTTTTTTCATCTAGGATAATTTATGACAATGAGGGTTATAATACATTAGTTTTTAACTAACACAGGGTTATTAATAATAAATATAATAATGATCTTATTTAGGTATACTAACTTCTCGATGTCAACAAGACATTAATAGGAACCCAAGGACCATTGAAATGTGGTGAAATAGTTTTATTTATTAAAAATATATTTTCCCATTATTTTAAACATATAAACATGTTAATGTATTGATCCTCTAAACAATATAACTCAATTGTACTTCTAGGTAATTATAACAAAAATATCAAGGAAAAAAATATTTTGAAATATCTGCACAAAATATCAGTTTTCAAATAAATTTTTTGTCGAATACCATTAGTTTATAGAGATTAAATTTTTAATGAAGTGAATAAAACCAAAGAAACTCCCATTACAATCCATATATCTCTCTATGGGAAATTATACTACCTCCTACCCATTAAATTATTTTCTTATCTTTCAATGTTAAAAGTTAAAATTCAAGGTTTCATAAAAATATTCTATAATCATTTTCTAATAACACTATTTATAGAATGAATTTATCCAATAAACATTCCTCATTTGTGTCTAAGAATGTTAAGAGTGTTTCTAATAGCTCTACAAGATGCACATTTTCTATTTCACATTTGTCTGTTATACCTCTTAACATTGCACCTCTACTTGATGGGACTCTTATTCTATAGTCAGGCTGATTTTTTTACACACACTCTACTTTCTCACAAAAATATTTTCTCATTGAATCTATGATAATATAATTATAAACTTTCCAATGATCTATCCCCCTTTATAAAGGAATATTTATCTGAATAATGTCAAGGATGAGTGGGATTCATATTCAAATTTAAATTTAACTATATGTATTTCTTATGAATTTTAAGAGTAATTAAAACTCAAATGTAATTCTAGAACTCTTATTTTCAATGATATGTTCAAAAAATTATATATTGATTGATTGATCATCATTGAAAGAACACCTTGACATCATCATTATGACTTAATTTAATATTTTAATTTTAATTTTATCAATTATATATCCGAATATTATCCATCTAGGAACATTTATAAAAATTCAAAATATAGAACTTTTATAACATTTATACTACCAATATGTGTCTTTCGGTCAGCTCAGTCATGGGAATTCAGGTTTCTTTTGTCCACAAATATTCAAACGATTCCCCCATCCAATGGACTCATAGATTTTCATTTAAAATGATATGTTTGATGATTCTGAATTTTTCTATTCAATCAACCATTATACAATTATACATCATTTGGATAATTTTTTTGCAAACATTATCTATTGGTTTCTTCTCCAACAAATCATATTTACCTTTATTCATTTGGTAGACATCAAAATTTTCTCCACCTATTTCAAAATATTAATAATCAATCTGATGGAATTTAAAAATGTATTTCCATTGGATATTTGTTTAGAATCATCCCTCTATATTTGGTAATATTGGTTTGATTTCCTTTATTTGTAGTACTCATACATGAGATGTTTTAAAATGCAAAATCTAGAAAATATACTTCATACATCTCCATCTAGTAAATTTTAAAAAAGATCATTTAGTAGAATTCAGATATATATTCTTTTTTGGTGTTACAGATTCTATTTCTAACTAGTCTTAGTATGATGGACTATATCTGGAATCTTCTATAAAATATTCAAACTAATTATAGGATTTATTAAAACTATGTAAAACATCCAACTACATCATTTTATAACTAAAAATTTTCCTGAACAATTGATACATGGTAATTTTGTTTCATTAACATCTATCAAGTAACCTTTGCAGTTCCCTATATAATGATTTTTTATAACTTCTTCAATTTTTTTCTAGAACTTTTTATAATCATTTTACAAATAATTTAACATTATAATTTTTAATGACTTCATTAATTTTTGTTTTTTACATATTTCTCTATTTAGAAACACCATCTTGGTCAATGCAAACATTATAGTATTCATGAGGCTAAGAATACATATTATCAGAATAGAATAATATGGACTTGTTAAGGAAATTAACTCAAACTGTCTTATGATAAATAACATCTCACATTCCATAAAAACAGTCACAATATGGATAAAAAAATAATCATAAAAACTAATCCAAAATGGTCAAGAAGAAACTACTATTTCCTAAAAATAAAAAATAGAAATGTAGTTATAGATTTTAAATATTATATCAAAGGGATAATAGGTCAAATATGCAAGAAGAAAATAATTTTTGGGAGAAAATGATTTTTTTCAAATATAATTTATTTTAATAATATATTTATAGATGGATTAAAAATCCAAATAAATTAGAATTGTGAAAATCTCTAGGAAATTAAAATGGAAATAATTGTAAAAGTATATTATTGATGGTAATTTATTGAATTGATTAAAAGATATAGGGAAAATATGATAAGATGAATTAATTAGTTGGTTTAGAGAGTTCACATATCATAGGTCATGTTCTATTTATTCACATTCAATCAAAATATATAACAAAATTATTCTTATAAAAAATTACATAAGAATATTATATTTATTTTAGTAATATTTAATAAATTAATATCCATAAAATTTATATACTAATATTTTTTTATATATGATGTTTTTTAATTAATATGGTTATTAAAGTTATCAAATTTTCGTTTTGATTTAATCATTGTTATTGTGTATATGTTCTATTTTTTTAAAAAAATTACATAATAAATGAATAAAATAAATCAAATTTTTAAATTTAATATATTTTCTAAACTAATGATCAATGAAGGTGGAGAAAAGTTCTAAATTTTCAAGGTTCTTAATGGAAAATAAAACCAAAAAATAATTTAATGTGTCAAAAGGTGGGAGAGATAAAATTTATTTAAATTAAATGGATTAAAATATTAATATCATAATAGAGTAGTTGTAATACATGATAAAATTACTATTAAAATATTCTAGGAAGATAATAAATAAAAAATATTAAGAGAGTAGAAAGAAAAAGAATGAAAACAAGAGGATATATGACACTACTTCATAGAATCATTACTTCGTTTCAATGGAACTGAATCATTTTGGGATTGGGGTTGGAAGGAACTTGAACATTTCTATGGTTATAAAGAGACATGGGGAGTGGTATTTTGGTAGATTATCAGCTCTAATATGTGAATTTTAATTTATTCTCCATGGAAGGAGAGATATAATATTTATATTTGAGTGTACAGAAATTTTTTTGTTAAGATTTGTAATCATATATATTCTCCAAATTATGCCCTACAGTAGTTATAGTTTTACTTTTAGAATTTTATTTTATCTAAATAACAATTTTTTCTTACTTTTTATCCCCTTAAATAGAGAATATATTTATTTCTGAAAAATAAACATAAAAAATGACACATTTTATTTTTTAATAGAATACTTTATCTTTTAATCATAAAATTTTACTTTTTTGGAATGATTTTTTTTAAATGTTATATTTTTCTTATTAAATATATTTTGGGTCGCAGTCCCCCATTATATAATTTATTACATAATTATTACATGATTAATTGTGTCACCTGAACATATCTTTTAAGAGAAAAAATTGTATTAGTACAATACACAAAAAATTGAAATTTTTGAGAAAAATAAAAAAACATATCCCTCATAATCTTCTGGAATTTTGATTCAATAAAAAAATTAATATCAAAAAATAAATTTTCAAAAACCGTTTTTTAATTATAACCTTAAAAATTATGGGGTTTTATAAAATAAAAAAAATCACTCTAAAAATGCACTAAAATATTCATTGAGTTTGTAATGTAAATATTTTTTAGTTGTATTATAAAATTTATGTAAATTAAATTTATTCTGGTATATTTTATTTATATTTCATTTTATTATTTTATTGGTTAATTTAATATTATAAAGAACAAGTTACAATTACCATCAGTCATATTACATTTCTAAATATTAAATTATAATTCTAATAGTTATAATGATTTCATAATTCATATAAATAAAACATGTTTCCTATTATTCCTAATTCTATGAATTTTCTCTTAATGACATATATTCTTTGTTATTAAAATATTTATTATATTATGAAATTTTTCTTTCATTTTTAAAATTTTATGATGAAGTCTGATATTTTTAAGAGATCGAAATGATCAATATTTTCATATTCATGTTTTTAATTTTGATTCTTATCCCATTATACTACAAACAATTTTATTAGGAAAATTTATTCTTTAAATTTGATTTTATAAATAAATGAAATAATGTATTGTTTTATTTTTTTGGGTGCATGTGTTTTATATTACGATATATTTCAAACAGTGACACGTTATCTTTTCATACGGAAACTTCCATAAAAAATGCCTTGGTCATTACATTATTATATCCATTTAATAATTTAATCATTAAAAATTGAAATTATATCCCCATTTGATATTATATTTGGTTATATATTTTTCATTTCAACCCTAGGTTCTCATGTTTCCTTTTAATAATTTTAGTTTTTTTAAAATAAATTAACAAAGTGAATTTTTCTTATTATATATAACTTCATGTCTATGGTCAATGATTTCCACTTGTTTCTCTTTATAAGAGTGGTCATTCCTTACCTGTACCAATTTATGATTTAGTAAATTGGAGAGATTTTTTAGGCCATCCTCATGATAGAAATTTTGAACACAATATGAACTTATTCCAGGTTTAGTTTATGGGATTTCATGGAATACACAACCTCTAAGAGACAAAGGATGTCAAAATAGAAAAGGTATATACAGACAAGATTCATATTATTTCTAAACCTCATAACTATCTTCCAACATGAACAATTTTTCCCATTATTAAAACACAATTTCACTTACAATAATATAAATGTACCAATTTTGTTGACGCTAAGAATCATTGTTAAATTACTTAGTGGATTGGATGTTCTATATTATCACTTTCATAAGTTTAATTTCATTTATCTTCTATTCACTATCTTTTTTTCAATATATAAGAATACTAAATATCTTCTCATATAGGGGATAATATAGTTCTATATGGATTCATGATTAGATTCTGTTATTATATGAGGACTCAATAATAGAAATATGTTTACCCAAGACTCTTTTGATGTCCATTGACTCTACTCTCGTGACCTATTTGAGTGTCTAAAGAGTCCTTTTATTTTTTTCTTTAGTAAGGGTCTGATAAAAAAATATGATCAAATAAATATTTACAATAGTTTGATGATTCCTATAAATTATAGAGGTTAAACATAGACCCCAATCAAATATGATAAAAAGTCGTTCCCCATGATTCTTCAAAACATAATTTACATATATATATTTCCTAGAATACCAATAATTAAATAGTCATGAATAGTGATACTTGGGTATTTCAGGTTAGTCAATCCATCACAAACCATATGGACTTATTTCAATTAGATTTATTTTGAAGACCCATAACCCAGTTAATGTTGTTGTTCAACAATATCCATATTTGTATGGGTAATGGTTGAAAAATCCATTTAGATTTTACATTCTACTTTGAATTGCTAATATAATAATAAATTTGTGGTATATTCCCTATTATCCTTCTTAATGTTTTCATAATTTAATTTCTATCAGTTTTATCAATTCATCAATGTACTTTTATGATGGATGCAGAATGATAATATATATGAATTATCCAATAACACATTCTTTATCTCATGTTATGGTGGTACATAATGTATAATTCTTATCCTAATGAGTCTATATTTATTGAAATTTAATCCACAATGATTCGATCTTGCCATTATATTTTATGAATTCCGAAATCCATTTTGAATAGAAACATTAAAATCCTATGATCAGTATATATATTATACTTCACCCTATTGAGTTAATGTCTTTTAATATTCAATGTAAATATCATAAATTCAGACATTATATCATTTATTGGGTATTTTTTATCATATATCATCAATTTTCAAAAGGCATAAACCACCAAAAAATATTAATGCACGATAATTCAACCGAGACCATCTTTAAAGAATATTTGTACATTGAAAATCCTTATCCACAATAGGAGAGTGTGATTATAGGTGTAGTGTTATCCTTTTATGGATAATTTCAAAACATTACTCCCAATATTTCATTGAAATATACAATACGCCTATCAATGTAAACATAGTTTTTGATGTAGAAAATTGTGAAAAGATTCTCAAAAAACGTTTTTAGTTTCTTGATAATATTTCAAAATTATGGATCTCTGTGAAAATAATTGATCTAGGGTGTTTCTCAACTATTTTATTCATTTAATGATCCATTGAAATTCCACCATGTATGATCATATTTCCCAAAAAAAATAATTTCTTCATCTAAATATCACACTTTCTAAACATAATAGTTATATTATCATCATATAAAATTTTTAGCATAATGAATAGATAATCTAAATGGACCGGTTTTCTATAAAAAAATTATGAGAATATCATTAATAAATTCAATATAAAATTAATTATTTAACCATTTAATGAATATATTCCTGATGTCGATGAATATTATTGTGGTTCATGTTCCTCCAAATAAAATCACAATGAACTCATAGTGTCTATGTCTTATTTTGAATGCTTTATTATGATTATATTCTCTCTTCACATTCAGATGATAATATCTAGAATGAAGATCTTCCTTTTAGAGGTATTAAGGTCATCAATTTTTAATTTATAATTCATAATTCCTTGTTAGTCAATACATGTACTTTATGATGATCAAGTTGACAATTTGGTAATAGATACAAATAAGTATTATTACATTTTTATTCAGTTAAAAACAAACTATTGACCACCAAGGTAATGAGTTTTGTTATATAATCACACTGTCCAAAAGATCATTTAGTTTCTTTTTCATCTCCTCTTGTACTATAAGGAAAAGAATATGGGGGATCTGGGATATTAGTGTTTCTTTGAGTATGTGTTCTATTGTGCACACTAATACATGATCCAAGTGAAGGTTATGAATTTCATTATGAAATGAATTTTTATACATCAAAAGTATTGGAATTTACTAAATGTTGATTATTTTGATTAACTAAAACATTTGATAAATATATGATTATTCATTTGGAATGAATACCCACATCATTGTTATAATTTTTAAAGGGGATTCATCGTATTCCTTCTATTTGTGTAGTATAAAATTATATTTTGAGATATGGGAAGAGATTTCTTTTCCCACACACATTATATGGGAACTAAATACTGAGTTCCAATTATTTTACAGTATAGTTTCAATTCCAATGAAAATATTTATAATGAGATTCACTAAAATATTATTTTTATAGTCTCTAATTGGAGAGTATTCCTACATTTGGGTTATAATGATTTCACCACTATGTTATTTCATTGATATTTCTAATTTCATTTATTGGGGAGTATATTTAATAGTTTTAAAAAATAGAAAAGATGCATCAAAATATATATAACCTTAATTAACTACAAAATTCACAATTTTTTTGGTTAAAAATTAGTGTAAATTTTACAAATTCATTTTCATATTCCACTTAATTAGTGGTGGTGGAATAATATTTCCTAGGATACCTTATCATCGCTGGTTATTGATGTTGACTACACTTGAGGAACCATAGTTTAGTGTGATAGCTTTTATATTTCCAATGTTCTTTGTAGTTAAATTAATTGAGAAATTGGTGGTTCATTGGTTGGTGCCTTAATATGATTGATCATATTGTTTCATTTCATTATGTTAGCTCAAAATTCTTGATAATGATTCTATTATCTTTTAAACCTGAATAATTTTCTAATTTCATTGAGGAAATTCCAGTAGTTATCCTTTACACATTTGGTATTTTGAGTGTCTTTATATTCTTTCACCCATTATTATTTGATCCCCCAACATGAAACTCCATCCAATATTTCATATCTCCATGTTAACAATACCATTGTTAGAACTAATTTTCTATAGTGAGAAATAACCCAAAAAAATTTCATAACTCTTATTTCTTAATATAGATAAATATTTACATATATTTTGTTTCTAACCACTAAACAGTATATATATTTTTCTGTTATTACTGATGACATAACATAAGGCATACCTTCAAGACTAGTGAAATAATCTTCAAATTATATGATGGGTTCTTGCTCCATTAGGATAATCTCTATAAATTTACTCTCAATAATGACATAAGGAGTTTGGGGGACATACTTGTTAAGATAATTATTCATAAATTATTATCACCCCATTACATCAACATTATCTCTTGGATTATTATTCTTTATTGATTACTATCACTGATTAGAATCTTCTTATATATAATAGATGACTGCAGTAAATTTCTCTCTACATTAGACAATAAATAATGAATATTATCATTAAAGAATAATTGAACAATTATTATATAAAAATTAGATCAGATTATCCCCTAAATATTTGTGGTAATTGGTACATAAAGGACTATTTAAATCATTTATTCCTGTTAGGTGATACAATATATTATACGTGGTTTAGGATATTGTTCATAATTATAGAAAACTATGTAACTACAAAAATGTTATTTTCAACTCCACTTCCCATTGATTTTAAAATTTCATTAAGAAAATCATTTCATTTTTTATCATAGGTATTTCTATCATAGCCTCACCTTATTCCAACCAATTTATAAAATATAAATTTTTGAACAGAACCTTAGTTAGTAAGGCATGAATAAATAACTTATTGATATGTGTGAATAAATTCAAATGTTTTCACATGTAATGTTATTATTATTCAACTCGATTATCTTCAACAAACCTAATTACCAAATTAAATAAACCATTTTATAATATCATGTATAACAACCCACATATTTAAAAAATTATTATTACATAATTTTTAAAATATATGACATTATCATAATACAATTTCGAATCGAGAGGTTTATTATCCAAGATTAATTAGGTTTCTATAATAATACATTTTTAAAATATTTTAAATTATTTAATTCTTTTATAATTTTCCTTTTATTAGATTTAATATTTTACATAGTATGTATATTCTCATGAGGATGTGTATCATGTAAATGATACTCAAAAATCCTAGTATGTGGGGGGGGGGAAAGTAAGAACATAACATGAGACCATTATTATCACAATACATGTCCAAGCACAATCATCATCCCAATTTTATAATAAAAGGATAATCATTTAATAATCCTTGAATCATTTTAATGGGGTAAAAAATGTGAAATACACATAGTAATGAAACATTATAGTATTAATGTGAAATAAGAATCATATATTTTGAAAAAAATTAGCATCATGTCACACATTATAAAAAACATATCAAGAGATATATAACATTTCAAAATGAATTTGAGGGATATTTAATTTTGTAGTGACACATCACATAAAATGTGACCATAATAGTGTATTCCAAAAGGAAAATTAACATATAACAATAATAAACATGAAATAAACCCCTGATAAGAAAGTAAATTTATTGATTTAATAATGAATATATAAAAATATGGAAGTTACCAAAAATAATAGAGGAATGAATATAATTTTTTAATATTGGTAAAAATGAATCATCGATCATGGATTGAAGTTGAAATTACAAGTGAGAAATCAATATTTCATTTTTAAAAAAATAAGGATTTTTTCAAATATAATTATAGGTGGGATAACACTATCCAAAAATATGCAATAGTCTAAATTTTCACAATTATAGAAAAAGAATGTAATAGGATAAGTATACTTACAAATTTACTTTTCAATAATCAATGGAAAATATAGAGGAATAGATGGTAACATGAATCAAAGAGTTTCCATTTTTGAGTTCACCTTATCATATTTCCCATTTTATTTCATTTCATTTAAGCCTTATGTTTAATAAAACAATGTTTATTAAAAAAATAATCCAGAAGTAATTATATTCCTGTTTTATATTCCTGATCTATAATAATAATTAGAAATGATTTATTTTTTCTTTATCAAGGATTAAATTGTTAGGTTTTGAGGATTATTTCAATTATCAATATTTCATCTAGGATTTTCTTTTTTAATTTTTTATAATTGTAATTCTTGTTAAATAAATTATTAAATCATATATTTCGTTAAATAAAATGGATAAATTTATTATATATTCTACGCTAACGAACTATAAATTTAAAGATTTGATAATAATTGAAAAATCCTCATAAGAAGATGAAACTATCCATTAACTAATTATGTTAATAACAGGGGGATACAAAGATTATATACATTAAATTATTTAAAATACTTATACTATATCATAATGTCAATAATTTTTTATATTATTACACCAATTCTACATTTAAAATTATAAAGGATCAAATTACTTTTCCAAATGATTCGTTACTAATTATAATGTCATGTTGGTTTAATACATCCTATAAATAACTACTATATCCTTTATAATATCATTCACTTATATTTAATTCAGGGTTCAATATTCTTTATTTTTGAAATTCTTATTATATTTGAAATGTTTTATTTTTCTTAGTATTTTTCAAGAGAAAGTTATTTCAAGGAGATAAAAATGTTCCTAACAATCCCAATATATTTGTTTTATATTATTTGGTATTTATTTTCTCAGTTTAGTAAATTTAAAGTCATTAAATATATTTATTCAATAAATGTAAGGATCAAAATTTGGGAAAAATATATAGGTGGATTTTTATATTGTGGTGAACGTTTTTGGAAGTAAATTATATTAGTAAATGTGACAAAATATTTATTTTGATGAATAATGTATTCTATGAATGTCTTGGACATTAAATTCCTACTCCTTGTTTGATTTGGATATTATCCCAAGGAACGTATATACACTATAAATTTCATGTCAATACTTGTGGATATCTTGTGAAAAGACTCATCTACATCCAGATAAGAAATTAATATTTTCCCACCAATTAAATTGTTTCATCAATCCAAACCATGTAATTATGCTATTTCCACTAGTTCCATTAGTAGAAAATAGGATCTTACTACTAGAATTATGAAGGGTAAAAATATATTCTGCTCATGATATCAGTGATCAAAACATAAATGTGTAGATCTACAACTCATATAACTTCTTTAATCTCCATCAACACAATAATCTTTTGGATTTACCTAAAGAGTAAGTGGGAAGACCATAAATTTCATATAATATAGTTCTCTAACTATTATCATCCTTGAAAAAACATTTACATTTCTTCAATATTCAAGGAATCCTTTTTCATCAATCAACAGGATCATGTAAAATTTGTTCTCCTTGACCAAAATATATCATATATTATGATATTAAAATTTTTTAACATCCATTAACTCAACAATTGCTCTATAGCTTGATTATATAATGTCATATTTCCATTATATCTTCTAATTGACCTATGATGGACATTTCATAAAGTCATTATATCCTCTAATTATTTTCACCACTAAACTTATTCATCTCTTAATCCCAGTGACATTTTATGAACTCAAATTTTGGATTAAATAGGTGTTTATATAATCCTACACTCATTGTATCTTCATAACATCTAGCTCATCGAGACCATGTCTGTTTCAATTCATTAGTCATCTTCCATGATCAAATTGATTGTTATCTCCCAAATGCCAGAAATATTAGAGATAAAATTTCAGTAGAAAATCAATGAGGATTTTCCCCATCCCATCATATTTATAAAAAATATATAAATTAAATTTCAATACATAGATATAGCTTATAGATTCTCAAATGAACATTATTTTAACAATATCTTCTCTATAATTCAACAACATCCCTATCATTTACCCATTGGGTTGTTAATCTATATGATCACTATTAATTTCTAAGCCCATCAATAATAATGACGAATTATTTAATGAAATATAATTATAGAATCAATTTAATTTATTTCTATACAATCTTCTATACATCATTCCCCATCTAAAATTTTACTCAATAAAAAACATCCATTTCATGTCTACCATTTTTGTAATTGTAAGGTACTCTAATGATCCAAAAAAACACTTCAAGTATTCTGTATTATTCAAGTATACTAACTTAAATAAGTGTATAGGAATCATATGATGTATGATATGACTCTTACAATCCTTCATTAGACTCATATGTGTGGATATTTTCATTTTATTTTTTCAATTACCTTAGTAAAATGAATCTTCTGAATCTATATTATCATACAAATGACATAAGATTTCTAATTTTTCATTTTTTCTAGTATTTTTTTTTAAAAAAATTATATATTGAAAACATAATTAACATCACATTCCATGGTGATAGTTTCTGGAAAAACTCCTTAGATATAATAATTTCATGACACCTAACATCAATTTATCATGACTCATCAGATATCAACTTTCCATTTCATGTCACTAAAAGTAAGTAACATTCACTAAAATTTACAATAATTTATTGGCGGATTATTTATTCATATAGAATCAAATAAATTCTTGATAAGTAATTAAATTATCTAATATCATATATGTTTAATTGATGCTATACTTTTTTTTAACTTAACCTGAATCTCAAAATCATTTTTGAGGATCTGGCTGATAAAATAATATAATTCATTCAAAAATTACAAATTTGGTGTTTTTTAAAATCCCCCTTGGAATTTTTTTCGACAAAAATAATTAGTTATTTTTTATAAACCATAAAATTTACAAAGGACTCACATCCTTTATAAAATAATAAGTTTTAAGACACAAAACTATTAGAAATTCATTATACTGTATAGAATATCAACCATATCCAAAAAGAAATTTTATGGCCTTAAATTTTATATTATTCCTTACAAACAACTTACTCACCTTTACATATCCTTTATACAATGATTATAGATTCATTTTCGTAAAATTTAATGAATATATTTGTTTACTTATTTGGTCCATTATAAAAATGAAAAAAATGAAACATCACATATCTCCGTAACTTCATTGTTATTTAGAGGAAGGGTGAATAAAAAGTAACCTCCTTAATTTCATAAATATTTCCTATATAATCAATATGGTAAATATATTAATAATTATATTTTAGTCAAGATACACTCTAATATTATATCGCTATTAAAAAACATTTCCTCAATTAAATGATATTTGATAAAAATATTTTATGATCTAGACTTTTCCACTGAGTAATTACAAAAAATCAATCACAATCTAATAGTCACTCGTGATTCTCAATAAATTCATGATATTCGGAATCATATCTTCATGATTAAAATTCATCGAGATCATCTATGTCAATTCATATTTTGAAGAATCATACTCTCCATCATCTATAATAAATCTGCATGAACTCTATTTTTTTACAATTATAGCATACACAACTCTCCCCCTAGAATAATGTTCCTCCTGATGTTGATTTTTAATAATTTGAAACATTAAACCACTCCATACATAGGTAATGAATAAAATTTGATTCCCAACTTGTTTTATTCATCAAATAAAAATTGGATATTCCTTAAATATACCTATATAATCATTATGTATTAGGAATTTTTTTCTCTTTCATATCACTCTAATATTTTATAGGAAATGTGTCTATATACATGTTTTTATTCCTCAATGACATAAGATAATTAAAAATTCTGATGAAATTCCAAAATTTCATATTATTTACACATCTCCCTAGATCATCTTTTCTCAATTTCAAAAAAATGTAATTGTTGTGGTAATATCATTTAAAAAAATCATTAAAAATTTATTCTATAATTTCATTATATATTTATCCTTATATATGATTTTTTAAATATATTTTTTGGAATATAAATAATATTAATAAATCCACCACTTCATAATATGAACTCCCCTTTTTATTCATCATTTATTCTATAAACTTTGAAAAAATATTTCCCAAATCTCATGAAAAAATTATCTCATAAAAATAAATGATGATAACTTTGGTACCTCTTCTCATATCTATAAAATATAAGTTACTATCAACTTTTCTTTTAGAAAAGATCAAATTTTATTGTAAACTATCAAATGTATAGAATGAGGATCTGGGCTCTTCATTTAATCCATTCAATGATTTATTCAAATTAAAAAACAAAATTTTAATTGAGAATTAGAATTTTATATATCATTATAAAAACTTTATTATATGGATATCCATTTATGATGAATAATTGTACATCGATCAGAAAAACATAAAAACCCCTCTGACCATCCATAATAAAAAAATCCAACTAGTTTTATTTCTCACTAAATGGAAAACATTTATTCAAGATAAATACCTTCTACCTGTAAAAATAATTTGAAAACTAATCTATTTTTGTTTTTCTAATATCTCAAATTTTTCATTCAGTTTATTTTTCAAATATCATTTAGTTCTAATTTAATTCATTCTTTCTAGTTTAGTAACTAAATCCAATGTTTGATTTTTTTAATATAAATGAAATACTCATTAATCAAAATTTTACAGTCATTATTTTCAAACACATCCAACAACTAACTGATCTTAAACTAGTGAGATAAGTCTTATTTTGTTTCCAAGCATTAAAATTCATATTGTAGGCTCGAGAGACTCCTAAATTTTAACTATATTCTATGATTCAACATATTTCTATAACTTTTATAATTTTAATTTTTTCACCAATACTTTCCTTATCACTATTACATAGACATTTTACATCAACCGAGGTATAATCATGACCATACACCTTTTCATTGAAATTTCTAGAATTAAATTAGTTACAATAAATTGTTTTATTAAACACATAGTCTCTTATCAATTTTAATTAATACTTATTTTCAAATTCATTCAAATAAATGGAATCAACCAACATGTGTAGTCGTGTATTCCTTAATATTTTTCTCCTTATGTTAGTTAGATATTTCAATGATACACGATTGTTTTTATTTTATGAACATTTTTCATAAATATAGATTTTTATTAATTCATTCATAAAAAACATAAATTATATAGATATAGGATTTTTGTTGTCTGAATTTTATTAAGGGTTATTTTTTTACTCTGGTGCCAATAACTACCTAATATAAATAGGCACATCTATAACTACCACTTCTCTCTTGATGTACATTCAATATCATTACTCAATGAGAAAATTTCTTCACACATCAACTATACATCTTCTTTTCCCTTTCAATTGTTCCATTTTTTTCCAATGACTATTGAGAGCACTGCACTGATTTTTAATTCTAGTTATATTTAGGCATGACTGAAAGGAACGGATTATGAAAAAATATATTATCTTCTCATGCCTTCTAAATATTTACTCCCAACTCCTCCTTCACATAAATTCTCTATATTTTGAGAATCACCCAATTTTCATATTTATGTTTTATAACCATTATGTTTTCTATGCAATTAAAATCATAAATAAATGTGATAATATAAAGATCACTATTTTGTGATTTATGTTAAACAACTCCATATAAATCAGAATATATTAGTTTATATTGTCTTTTGTAATGAATCACTACTCTCCTATGACTTCTAAATTCCATATATTTTTTCTTGAATGCTTGTTGGTGCCAAAATGTGTATGAGGAAAAACATCACAAATAGAAAACCAATTTCAAGGGGGTATCCTCAGGATGTCCATACGCGGAGCCCCATACCATGGCTGGCATAAGGCCAGAGCACTACACCGGGGTCACCGCGGAGAAAATAGGCGGGAGGCTCTATGGTTAAGATGAACATGACTGGAAGCTTTTCTCTATTGAGGGAGTCAGATCAACCTCCATGAGCCCAACAAAAATTGAAAAAGATTTCACAGGCACCGAACACAGCACCTGATAGAGCTCCATGATGAGGAGGGGATGACGATCAACTCCGCATTCATGAATAATGTGATGCAAGCTTTGACCGATCACGGAACGCAACATGGATTCACACTGAGCCATCCCAACATCGTACTGCCCCTAGACTATAAATATTGGGCTCCCCTCAAGCCCAGTGGTAGTACTTTCTGACCATTCACCTTCTCAACACTCAAATTGTGAAAAAAATACTCCCCTGTGAAAAAATAGAATTTCCGGGTACTTGAGAATTGATAAGTTCCCTTCCCTTAGCTCAAATACAAACCCTCTTCAAACAAGGGTTCCCTTCACAGAGCCAATGGTCCCCCCTAAAGGAAGAAGATATCTAAGGGGACGTGAGTCTTCACAATGAACTTATGTATCGTGAAGTACCATACATGCACATGTGAACCACAAGCTACGGTAGGGCAATTGGGCTTTGCGATACTCATTTCATTATAGTGCAATACTTTGCGAAGTACCATGTTTTTGCAAATTCCTAATCTCCGAGATCCTTTCCACATGGAAAAGCACCCTTCATATGCACCAATACACCTTTTCAAGGGTTGGACACTCCACATTGTAGGAATACCCCTCCGTGATGTCCCTCCACTACATAGAGAACATGAGCTTTACTAAGATCCCTTCATGTATCCCATTTTCTTCGTAAATCCATTTCTTGTATAACCCTTGAGGTTTGTACGTTGTGATTTCAGGTCCCATAGGAGTAGATTCATGTCGTGTTTCTTAGCCTCAAGATTCTTCACATTGGGATGCTAATGGGCATTTATTCTTTTTATAGCCACGCTAATGGGGTCACAAAAGTGGATCACTCCACAATACGCCCTCACCACAACATTACAAGTGCCTTCCTATCACCAAGGGTTAAAGCATGTCGGTTATGTATGTGATAAGGGTTCAGAGTGTACCGGCCTCAACCAAGATACATGGTGTCATGCTACCAATCACCAACATCCTGAGAACATGATGTTAAATCATGGACTTTAATCAAGAATCATCTGCGGGGTTCCCTTCTTAGACATTATCTAGGCTTGTTCTTCTCCATCACAGTGAGATCTTCCTCACATGGAATGCGATCCTCTTCACTGGAGAGGCACCTGTCTGTAGGGAAGGGTAACCATATTTTTGTAATCCCCTATCCTTTCTTGTTGGATGTATCACCCATGTTCTTCCTCTCTTCATCCATTTCTTGGACCAGAGGTGATATGGGAACATGGACCTCCATTACCTCGTCCCTCTCCCTCTGCGCTTTGTTTCTATCGAGCCTCCATCCTAGAGTAAGACCCAATACCCAAATCCATGGGATCCTAACCACACATAAGACCCTGTTTCCACATTGGGCTGCTTACCACGTGTAAGACCCACTCCACATCACATGGAAACACCTTTCGCGATGTGAACGTTAGGTCTTTGCTGCCTCTTGTTTTTCATGCCCAACATGACTCACATGAGATTAGTGTATGTATGGAACCTAAAATCCTCTCTGGACCACCCTAGAGCATAAGGCCCAATCCTCCACTATGAACTATGTAGAATTTAATCCATGCCTCCTAGGTAAGGTATGTAGGATGCCTCCTAGAGTTTCAAGCCCAACAACAACTTTTCCTGACACCCTTCACGTCAGTTCACCTTCGTCCTGCATGACGTTAAACATTATCCCTCATTACGAACTATGTGGACACTGATCATTTCCAAGGAAAGGTACATATTAAGGCTATCTGAGGTTCTTTCCCAACACCCATTATTCCTGAACACTTCATGTTGGTCCACCCTTATCTTCCATGACATTAAACTGCATGACCATTTTCATACTATAGGAAGTTAAACTGCACCCATTCAAACTATGTGGGCATTGATCCTTGTCTCTTAGACAAGGTACATAGAAAGCCTCCTTGAGGTCTATCCATAATCAACAGTAAGGCATTGCTTTCCCCAATTGACGGTAAGTCGTTGTGTTCCCCAATCATCCATAAGTCATTGTGTTCCCAATTGAAGGTAAGATGTTTCATTCCCCAATTGATGGTAAGTTGTTGCATTCACCAATCAATGGTATTCTTTTGTGTTCCACAATCCACGGTAAGATGTTGGGTTCCCCAATTAGTGGTAAGCTCGTATTCCCCATCTAGCGATAAAATGTTGTCATCCCCACATGGTGGTAAGCCATTGTTAGATGAATTATGTGGTTTGTGATCCATGTATCTTGGACATAGTATATAGGATGACCCCCTGAGGTTCAACCCCAAACACTGGTAAAATTTTGTGTCTCCCTATTGGGACCCACATATCTGGTCCACCCCGTGAGTGTAAAACCTACTACAAGCTTCTAAACAGGCATAAGCCCCATCATGCCTTTTGGTCATTGTCCTCTATTAACACCCCAATTACATGCCACATCCTGAACTACGTACACATTTATTCCCTCCCATGGGGATGCGCAGAAACCCTCCCTGTGGTTTAATCATATTACTCACACTCATTATGGTCTTTTCTTTTTTTTCAAAGGTTGGGGCTGAAGCCTCAATTTATTATTTAAAGCAAATACCTCTTTAGACTGGGTAGAGGGTGACCCATTACATAGGCCGAAAGCCCAAGGCCAAGTGGCCTGAATACAAGGCTTCAAAGCCCATTTTTTGCCCAAAGGACCCCTCGGTGAACAATACTGCTACAGTAGACACGTTGCTATAGTACCTGCTACAGTAACCGTAGCCGCAACTGTGTCACCGCTGCTACAGTTCCACGGCTACTGCAGTACTGCTACAGTGCCCTGCTATAGTGCTGCTACAGTGTCCTGCTACAGTACCCCCCGAAAATTCACCCCTACCCGGATTTGATCCCGGGTCTTTTGGATGCCAAGTAGGTGCTTGTACCACTAGGGTACAAGCTCTTTGCCTCTCATTATGGTCTTTTCCTTAAGCCTATATGATTCAGGAAGTTCATGCCCCATCCTAGATGTTCTACATCCTCCGGGTCCCATCCATGTGTCCAGTCTCATGAGTCGCCTCCTCAGGTGTCCCATATCACCACCAAACCATGTGGACATTGAATCGGTACTACAAGGATATGTAGGAAGTCTATTCGAGGCCCATGATCAATATCACTATCGCCCTCGCATCAGATACTTCTCTCTCTTCATCCACACTAAACAATCCACATCCATCCTGATTATTACTCAGGCTACCATATGACGACAAGATCATGTCACCCACTTTTTCACTAATCTTAGCAGTAATCGGGTAACTAACCATGTGTTGTCCCCAACATCAGTGTTCCCTTCAGGGGTTTCACCATTCTGATCTACAATCATCGGTGTTATGATCAGTATAATCCATCTCTACTAGACATTAATCTCATAGTAAACCCTGCGTTAATCATGGGAAGCTGAGGAAAACCTCAAAGACATACATATGTAATATAATTCCCTGAATTCAACATGAGATGCATCGGGCTTCTATGCCCCCGAGAATCCCTATCATTACGGGATGAAATCCAAACACATAAGTGTTCCAGCATCCAGAAACACCAGCGATGTCCAATGTGATTACTCCACCAACCTAAGGATGCTACCCTGACATGACCCCTTAGAATGTCTTGAATGAAGAAGCATAATTAATAGGCGTCCATGAATACATCACACTAGGATGAGTTTCATGAACCATGTCATAATTATATGAGTGAGACCTGGAATAGGAAATGAGTTCTGAGGAGGAATCCACATAAGGAGGAACCGATATCCCATCATCCTGTTTTCATCATGGTGAAAATGCCTCAGGATAATCAATGAATTCCTCCCTCTTTTGGAGAGCGGGAATGTAGGGAAACAGTTGCATGTCCTTCAAAAGTGATGGATATGCATCCTAGAGAAAGTGTTATAAATTGAAATTTTGAACTCGACATAATGTTATTGACAACAATTTGGACATTATTAGCGATCGAGACATCAATGGATTTGCATGTCACTAGATCCATCAATCAGTTTCTATGTCCTACCATGAAAATAACATGCCTAGCATGAGACTCACAAGACATTGGGGCAGTTGAACGTTCCAAATCCCGGTATATGACGTTGTTATTGTGGATCCTTCTAGATAACCATGGTAGACGGAATGGCGCTAGGGCACTTGATGTCACTTTCTGTATTTCAACACTAATGGTTTCATCTCCATGCTTTCCCGAACCCATGTTTTCATCACAGGAAACTGATCGTCTCCCTCCCACCGACACATGGGTAGGGGAAACGTCAATGCAGAAATATCATGTGGCCTCATCTCCCCCATGACTGCCGCCCCCAGCGTCTGCATAGAGAGCCACTTCTCCCCACTCTGACATATAATCAATTCGGGAGAATCTTCCCAGAACACCTTGATAACTCTCTCCACTATGCCAATGAGGTGAGGTATCTATGGGCCAGCCAGGATGGAATCCCATCCTAGGGGCCACTACAGAGGGCTCCTTCCTAGTTGTGCCCGCACCGCAACCCAAACTCCCGGGCTGAGGAGCAGGTGAGCTATGCACCTGCACCACCATCCCTAGTCCGATTTACCGGATGCTAGCATCATGCATAGGCTAAGAAGGGCACCCACCAAGGGGCGTCAATGACAATGAATACGGTGGCTCGTTCCACCACTTGTGCATACCATCAGTCCCCAATTTATGCTGAGTAGGGGAACTCATACATCCATCCTGGATTAGGCCCCAACCACCCCACGAGCAGGCTGGGTTGAAACTCATGGTCGCCGACAGGTGGCGCCCACCGTAGGATGACCTATGGCAATTACACCTAGTATGGAGGTCCTCCCCATACCATCACCCATGAGAGTTCAGGCCAACCCCACTCCTAAGATCTGCGCGGAGGTCCTCCCCTTACTTCCTTCAATCCAAATGAGGGTAATCCCCACTGCATTGACACATAGTATGTAAGCCTCATCCATATCCTTGACCATAGGTATCGATTCATTCCTCCAATCATAGGTTATTGGTGTGAAGGTGCTAAATATCAGGTCAACCGTTAGCATGGGTTTCATTGCCAAGTCCTTATAGCAGCTGAAGAAGGTCCTCCTCATCCCATCAATCGGAAAAGATGTGGTTTCCCTCGCTTCATGGTCACCCAACACGAAGTTCCTACCATTGTTTAGCTTGACCTGTATGAGGACCGTCCTCATACTGACACTTCCAAAGGAAATAAACATGAAGTACCTACCCATGCTTCTAGAGGCTCCAGAGGAAGTCCTACCCACTCCAGCTCTTCCCATAATGATTCCCTCTATGCATTAGCCAGTGGACATGGAGGTCCACCCCATGTTCCCTTTAAAATCTGTCCAGGTGCTCCTCACACCTTGCTCACCTGGTCAGAAGTCCTCTCCCCCCAAGCCTGAATTCAGTTGACGGCCCACCTCATGCCAAAAAACTACCTTGCCTCGAACAGCCATCCAGGGGAAGGAGGGTGGGTCTCTGTCACAATAAGATGTATACTAGGAAGATTCAGACTACAATTATTCTCATATTTTTCTCAGGTTTTGAGGTAGATTTCAATTTGGCCATTAAACCCTCACCATGTTCAACTGTGTTGAGGATGGGGAAGGAATGAGGTGCACCATCCTCATCCTTTTGGAATTTGAGGTTCATCAGATTCCCACCTAAATCCGCATATACATCTTGGAGGAGGAAGATGTGGTCCCTTCCTAGGGTCTGGTCATGTAATCCTCCCTATCGTCAATAGGGTCATTCTCTACCTCAACTAGAGGCCCTGAAGAGTTATTCTGGGACTGGTAGAGGATGCAAAAAATTATGTCTTTCCATCAATGACCGTATACCCAATGCTAGAAGTTATGGTTGACAACCTATCTTACTGAGATATTGTGGCTCAGTCATCACATTCATTGTAGGAGAGCTCGAGATGTGGAAGATTGTCAGCCCGTTCTCCATATTCTCCGCTGGCTATTCTACCATCTCATATTTGTGATTCAGTTCAACTACTGGTCCCCCATCCACCCCTGGTTGAGGGGTGCGGCAACCACGGTTCAGATCCTAAGTCTAGGCCAAGGTGGTTTTGGGAAAACTTTTGTAACATCACAGGTAAATAAAGAATAAAACATTTTCATATTTTTTAATATTTGGGAATTAAATATTAATTTTACTTTAAAGGGGTTTCTATGTTCGATAGCGATCCCGTATGCAACAACGAGTTTCTTTGAAATCTTACATTGCACACTAGTAATATAATAATATTTTTTAAAATGGTAGTTAACACGTAGCCGTTGTATTGGTGGGAATGAACATAAATAACTAAAGTATGATTATATATGTTTTTTAAATGTTTTTACATTTATCCAATAAAGGATAAAGGCTTAAAATACGAAAAGATTTCAATTTTAGGCATATATACTCTAACATTCACTAAAGTCTGACTTATCGCCTTTCGATGGAGAACCCTCTTTAAATATAGTTTTGGCCACTCTTATAAATTATATTGGACCAAATAAAACTCTTCTTTATAATTGGGACATCAAAATTTACTTTGTTTAAATTTTTGGTATTTTTCCGATAAAGTTCATTTTTAATGAATAGTGAAAATTGTTGTATTTTAAATCAAAACCTATTTTAAATATAATTTATAGATATGATTAGATTATATTTTGAATTGGTTTTAATGTACAAGTGGAATATATTTTTACCATTTAATCCAGTCTTGGTAATTGTAATTAATTTCACTTTGAAATTGGACTTAAACTAGTGTCAATCTTTGGATATATATTGTTTCATAAAAACACGCTATTTTCTCTGACAGCAGGAATTAATTATTAAATTAATTAATGTCACTTATATTTTTTGAATTTTGTAAAATAGAAATAATTTTTTAATTAGGAATATCAAATATAGCTTAGGGTAAATGTTTGGTATTTTTTGGAAAAACATCAATTTTTGATGAATAGTGAAACCACTAAGTGGCAGTTAAAAACTGATTTTTCGTTTTGATGAAATTTTACAACCTCAGTGTTTTGAATTTAAAAAATACTACATACATGGTTGTCATTAAGAAGTAAAATTTGGTTCAATGAGATTAAAATAATTTTTTGGTGAATAGTAACTTTTATGTTTTTAATCGCGATTGAAGGTAATTAGTGTAATTTAAGGTAAAAATAATGTTTTAATAAATTAAAATGACCTTGAAACATATCCTACCCTTATTTTATGTGTCATGGAAGACCTAGAAAATACATGGGTCAGCTTGGGGACCCCATTGAGCCACATTGGTAGGAAAATGACATTAATAACTTTTTATTTAATGTTAAAGTAAAAAGGTCACAAACATGAGTTGTTTTAATAAAACAATTTTTAAATGGGGTTATAAAAGTCATAGTTTTCTCTATAAATATTAATTAGAAATATAAAACTATTTCCTACATCATGATAATTTTTTTATAATTTTTAGACATTAAATAAATTAAATTATTTATGACACCATGATGATGCAGCGATTACCTCATTATTAAACGATTTAAATAAAATGAAAATATAATGTAAACTATAAGCCCTAAACATGTCAAAAACCTATTGGATGGGTGGATTTAGAACACTTATCACCTTATAATCTAAATATATAATTTCTTTACCTTTAACATCCGAAAATAACTTTATAATAATGTAACCTTTTATAACTTTCCAAGAGTGCCCCTCCTCTCCTCTTATAAAAGGCCCCCACCTCTACCACCTTACCCACACCTCTCAAGCCTTTGGCTCGGCCAAAACCTACCCATTTTGTCTCTCCATATCCCTCTCTTACTCCAAGATGCCTCACATTTGGTAGAAGTCTTCCCAAGGACGCCTTTGAGCTCTAATCAAAAAGAGTTACCTATTTTAAAGGTAATGTTTTCTCTTGTGTTCTTATGTTTTAAATTGATTCTCCAACCCCCCCCCCCCCCTAAACTCTTTTTATTCCTTTATTTTGTTACAACACAAGTATCTTCAATGTACTAGGATGTTTGAATGTGAAGTATTCGAGCTACACTTACACACACCAACATCTAATGGTAAAAGAACATACTGTTTCTGTGGATGGTGAATTTCTGCCTCACGAAACGATGATTGTTCAACACTCATATAACACCTTCAAAGGTGGCCATTAAGATGTCACTATATTTATATATGATATATTATATTTTTATGTTTTACTTAAGATTCTGTATTTTTCATTTATGTCATACCTTTATGGTTTCCATTATGGGTAAACACGATATCTTCATTTTTGGAAGTGCGGACTACCACCCCCTCAAAGTGATTTGATTCGTTAATGAAATATGTGGGAAGTATAAAGGATTGAGATAAAGTAATTATATATGATGTTATAGTGGAATTATAATATACATTTATATCATTATTATTTATTTCCATTAAATTATGAGATAGAAATGAAAGTAGCGTTCATGTGTATGTACGGCTTGCCGTCTCCATGAACGGTGCATTTCATTTCTTATCCCAAAATGTAATGTACTATTATAAGTACACATATATAATGGATATATATGATGTATGTTATATCTAAATGATGAATATAAATCTGGAATTAAAATATATATATCTCTCATTTAGTTTTAATTCCATTAATATGACATAGAAATGAAAGTAGCGTTCATGCGTATGTACGGCTTACCGTCTCCATAAACGGTGCATTTCATTTCATACCTCTAAATTATTATGTAATATTATAAATGTGTGTATATACTGGATATATATGATATATATGATATCTACATCATGAATATAATTCTTGATATAATGGATATTTTAACACATGAACAACTTCTAATTATAAAGAGTATATTTTTGACTCAAGTACCAATGATCGACAAAAAGACCATTATTAACTTAAATAATTACATAGTGTTAATAACATGGTAATAATTGTTATAAAAGTAATAATGAACTTGAAAAATTTTCTTAATCAAGTATAAATTAACTCAAGTTTATTATTCAGGACGTTAAAGAACGATCGAGTCAAGTCGGACCTGCGGTATGGGACTTGTCTCAATCTCCTTTCATTGAGGCATATTTTGTTTTATACACAACCTTATTTTATACGGTTTATAAACCCCTTTTAATTTTATGTTTATCATAAGGAAATCTTTTTTATACAAAGAGTTTTACTAAATGAAAAAACCGAATGTTTTTGTCATACGTATGTGGCGACAACGACTTCTCTGCCGCCGTGACCATTATTTGATTTTTTGCTTCCTCTACAAGCCATACCTTTTTTTACGAAAAATAAATACAGTGTTTTAACTTTCTTTTATTCTGGTATTGAAAATGGGTTTCATAATGTTTTTATTATATCAATGAGTTGTATTGATATCTTGTGATTGAAATGTGGAAATGTTATATTTCCTTTATGTATGTTTTATGTGATACAATTATGTTATCGTTCTTGGGAATTATTATGAAGACGGGTGGTTCCATGATATATTAAGGGAAGGTGAGCCCGATATAGCTCTCCAATGCATTCGGTAATGCGAATTAGTTAAACATTAAGGTTTCTCCAAAGAGATTTAGGGAATATACTGCGATGGGTATTCCAAATGTAACCATGAGGGTTACTCCCTACGTAATAATGTTATGAATGCCTCAAGTTACCTTTATGTCTTATGATTTCTATGATTTATTCACGATTTGATGAGGTATGTTAACATTCTTATTTTTTATGAGTAAATTATGATTTCATACATGGAATAATGTTTTCACTTCATACTTTTATATCGCTTACTGAAATTTTTATTCTCATCCCAAGTTTTTGAAATGTTTTTCACAGGTCAAGGGAATGATACATGATGTGATGATAGTGTCAAAGAAGTGTAATGAAATAATCCATGTTTTATTTTAAATATGTTTCCGTTGATGGGAAAAATGAGTACTATATTTTATGTAACCACTTTGTTTAAATGTGGAATGTAATGCATGTTTTATGATCTAATTCTCTAAAAATCTAAACCTGAAAATATCCTCAATGTGTATTCTTGAAGTAACTCATGATTATGTAATATTTAAGGCTAGGGCCTTATAGTTGGTATCAGAGGTCAATTTAGAAAACTTTAGGAGTTAGAAAAATGTAATGTTATAAATTAATTTATGGTATGATTGAAATGATAAAGCACTTAAAAATTACCTTGTTGCTTCGCCTAAGATATTTTTATGTTAAGAATGGGTTTTCATAGAGGAAATAGAACATCTTTTCTGGGAAGGCTTATAGAGGGAAATGACCTTTCAAATCAGTATCCTAAGATGGTCAGAATCAGAACTAAAAAGTTTGTTGCAGTGATGGATATGTTGAAATAGGTTACTACTGAAGAAGTTGAAAAGAAGATTATTGAATGCTCCAGTTTTGGAACTTCCTTCCAGGAATGGTGAGTTTGTTATCTATAGTGATGATTCATTGAAAGGACTTAGTTGCTTCCTAATGCAGAATGATCAAGTAATTGCTTATGCTTCACGTCAATGGAAAACTCATGAGGTAAATTACCGTACATATGATTTGGAATTAGCTAATGTTGTTTTCTCTTTAAAAGTTTGGAGGCATCATTTGTATGGAGTAAAATCTGAAATATATACTGATCACAAAAGATTAAAGTATATATTCACTCAGAAAGAATTGAACATGAGACAGAGGAGATGGCTAGAATTAATCAAGGATTATGATTGTACAATTCATTACTATGTGGGAAAAGAAAATAAAGTGGTTGATGCTTTGAGTCAAAAAAGTAATGCTTCATTAACAATGTTGCATTTGGAACGTGATCCTATAGTTAAGGATTTGATTAACATTGGAATAGAAGTTTTCGGTGCAGGATGTCCTTCTTTTTTGTTTCAGGTATCAGTGATATCTTCTCTATCAGACAGAATTAAGAAAGAACAAGAAGCAAGGCAGCGAGTTGCAGAAAAAGGTAGAGCTAGTTCAGAAGGGTATGTTTCCTGATTTAAACCTTGATAATGATTGTGTTTTGAGATTTGGGAAGAGATTTTGTGTGCTTTGTGATTCACAGTTAAAGAGAGAGTTGTTATGTGACGCTCATAGTTCTCCATTTTCAGTTCATCCAGGATGTACTAAGATGTATAGAGATGTTCAAGAGTATTACTGGTAGGATGGAATGAAAAGGGATATTTCTGATTTTAAAGTGAAGTGATTTACATGTCAACAGGTTAAAGTCGAGTGGTAGTTACCAAAAGGGATGCTTCCGCCTTTAGCAGTACTAGAGTGGAAATGGGAGAATATATCCATGGACTTCGTTGTAGGATTTCTGAAGACACCTCAAGGTAATAATGAAATCTGAGTTATTGTTGATCGCTTGACTAAATCTGCTCATTTCCATGCTATACGAGATACTTTTTCCCTAGATCAACTTTCCCGTTTGTATCTTAAAGAGATAGCCAGGTTACATGGAGTTCCTCTCTCCATTGTATCTGACCGTGATCCCAGGTTCACTTCTAAATTTTGGAAAGGCCTTCAGAAGTCATTGGGTACTGAATTAAATTTTAGTACATCTTTTCATCCTCAATCAGATGGGCAGTCAAAATGAACAATTAAGACTTTTGAAGATATGCTATGTGCTTGTTGTATGGATTATCAGGGAAGTTGGGACCAACATCGTTCTTTGGTTGAGTTTTCATATAATAACAGTTTTCATTCCAGTATACAAATGGCTCCGTTTAAAGCATTATATGGTAAACGGTGTCGAATTCTAGCTTTTTGGGATGAAGTAGGTGAAAGGAAGCTGATGGGACCAGAATTAGTAGAAGAGATGGCAGAAAAAGATTAGTTGATTCAGAAACGCATGGGAACAGCTTAGAGTAGACAGAAAAGTTATGCAGATAACCGGAGGGAGGATCTATCTTTCAATAGCGTGCCTGATGCGCAACAACGAGTTTCATTGAAATCTTACGTTGCATAATAGTAATATAATAATATTTTTCATAAATGGTAGTTAACAAGTAGACGTTGTATTGGAGGGAATGAACAGAAATAACTACATTATGATTATATATGTTTTTTAAATATTTTTACATTTATCCAATAAAGGATAAAGTCTTAAAATACGAAAAAATTCAATTTTAGGCATATATACTCTAACATTTACTAAAGGTCAACTTATCGCCTTTTGATGGAGAACCCTCTTTAAATATAGTTTTGGTCACTCTTATACATTCTATTGGACCAAATAAAACTCTTATTTAGAATTAGGACATCAAAATTTACTTTGTGTAAATTTTTGGTATTTTTTCGATAAAGTTCATTTTTTAATGAATAGTTAAAATTGTTGTATTTTAATTCAAAACCGATTTTTAATATAATTTATTTATATGAATATATTATATTTTTAATTAGTTTTAAACTAAAATTAGAATATATTTTTACCATTTAATCTAATAGTGGTCATTGGAATTAATTTCACTTTGAAATTGGACATAAACTAGTGTCAATCTTTTGATATATATTGTTTCATAAAAACATACTATTTGCTCTCACAGCGGGAATTAATTATTAAATTAATTAATATAACTTATATGTTTTGAATTTTGTAAAATATACATCATTTTTTAATTTGAAATATCAAATATAGATTAGGGTAAGTTTTTGGTATTTTTTTGAAAAACTTCAATTTTTGATGAATAGTGAAACCAACAAGTGGCAGTTAAAAAACTGATTTTTCGTTTAAATGAAATTTTACCACCTATGTGTTTTGAATTTCAAAAATAATACATAAATTGTTGTCATTAATAATTAAAATGTGATTCAATGAGATTAAAATAATTATTTGGTGAATAGTAACTTTTACGTTTTTAATCGCGATTAGAGGTAATTAGTATAACTTAAGTTAAAAATAATATTTTAATAATATGAAATGACCTTGACACATGTCCTAACCTTATTGGATGTGTCACTTTTGACCAATAAAATCCATGGGTCAACTTGGGGACCCGATGGAGCCACTTTGGTAGGAAGATGACAATAATAACTTTTTATTTAATGTTAAAGTAAAAATGTCACAAACATGAGTTATTTTACGAAAACAATTTTTAAATGGGGTTATACAAGTAATATTTTTAACTATAAATATTAATTAGAAAGATAAAAAGATTCTATACATCATGATATTTTTTTTATAATTTTTAGACATTAAATAAATTAAATTATTTATGACATCATGATGATGCAGTGATTACCTCATTATTTAACGATTTAAATAAAATGAAACGATAATTTAAACTATAAGACCTAAAAATGTCAAAAACCAATTGTATGGGTGGATTTAGAACTCTTATCACCTTATCCAAGAAATAATTAATTTTGGGACCTTTAAAATCCGAAAATAAATTTATAATAAAGTATCCTTTTATAACTTTCCAAGAGTGTCCCTCCTCTCCTCTTATAAAAGGCCCCCACCTCTACCACCTTACCCACACCTCTCAAGACTTTTTCTCAGACAAAACCTGCCCATTTGGGATCTCCTCATCCCTCTATTACTCCTATAATCCTCACTTTGGGCATAAGGCTTCCCAAGGAAGCCTTTGAGCTCAAATAAAAAAGAGTTACCTGTTTTAAAGGTAGTGTTTTCTCTTGCGTTCTTATGTTTTATTTTGCTTATCCACCCCCCCCCCCACCCCAAACTCTTTTTATTCCTTTAATTTGTAACAACACCAGTATCTTAAATATACTAGGATTTTGTTATGTGAATTATTCGAGCTACACTTACACACACCTACATCTAATGGTTAAAGAACATGTTGTTTCTGTGGATGGCGAATTTCTGCCTCACGAAAAGATGATTGTTCAACACTCATATAAAACCATAAAAGGTGGCCATTAAGATGTCACTATATTTATATATGATATATAATATGTTTATGTTTTACATAAGATTATGTATTTTTCATTTATGGCATACCATTATGGTTTCCATTATAGGTAAACACGATATCTTCATTTTAGGAAGTACGGACTACCGCCCCCTAAAAGTTATTTGATTCATTAATGACATATGTGAGACGTATAAAGGATGGAGTTAAAGTTAATATATATGATTTTATACTGGAATTATAATATACCTTTATATCGTTATTATTTCTTTCTATTAAACTATGAGATAGAAATGAAAGTAGCGTTCATGCGTACGCACGGCTTACCGTCTCCATGAACGGTGCATTTCATTTCAAATCCCCAAATGTAATGTAATATTATAAGTACATATATATAATGGATATATATGATTTATGTTACATCTAAATGATGAATATAATTCTGGAATTAAAATATACATATCTCTCATTTAGTTTTAATTCCATTAATATGACATAGAAATGAAAGTAGCGTTCATGCGTATGTATGGCTTACCGTCTCCATGAATGGTGAATTTCATTTCTTACCTCTAAATGATTATGTAATATTATAAATTCATGAATATAATGGATATATATGACATATATGATATCTACATCATGAATATAATTCATTATATAATGGATATTTTAACACATAAACAACTTGTAATTATAAAGAGTATATTTTTTACTCAAGTACCAATGATCGAAAAAAGGACCATTATTAACATAAATAATTACATTGTGTTCATAACATGGTAATAAGTGATATAAAATTAATAATGAACTTGAAAAATATTCTTAATCCAGTAGAAATTAACTCAAGTTTATTATATAGGACATTAAAGAACGATCGAGTCAAGTCGGACTCGAGGTATGGGACTTCGTCTCAATATATTTTCATTGAGGAATATTTTTTTTATACACAACATTCTTTTATATGGTGTATAAACCCCTTTGACATTTGCATTTATCCGAAAGGAATAATTTTTATATAATACGTTTTACTAGATGACAAAAGGGAATGTTTTTGTTGTACGTATGCGGCGAAAACGACTTCTCTGCCGCTATGACCATTATTTGAGTTTCGGCTTCCTCTAAAAGCCATACCTTTTTAAAAGAAAAATAAATACCATGTTTTACATTTCATTTATTTTGGTATTGAAAATGGTTTTCATTATGTTTTTATTATATCAATGTGTTGTATTAATATCTTGTGATTGAAATGTGGAAATTTTATGTTTCCTTTATGTATGTTTTATGTGATACGATTATGTTATGGTTCTTGGGAATTATTATGAAGATGGGTGGTTTCATGATAAACTAAGGGCGGGTGAGCCCGATATTGCTCTCCAATGCATTGGGTAATGTGAAGGAGTTAAACGTTAAGGTTTCTCCAAAGAGATTTAGGGATATACTGTGATGGGTATTCCAAACGTGACCAAGAGGGTTACTCCCTACGTAATAATGTTATGAAATCTTGAAGTTACCTTTATGTCTTATGATTTCTACGATTTATTCACGATTTGATGAGGTATGTAATGTGCTCATGTTTTATGAGTAAAGTATTATTTCATACATGGACTAATGTTTTCACTTCATACTTTTATATACCTTACTGAGCATTTTATGCTCATCCCATGTTTTTGAAATGTTTTTCACAGGGCAAGGGAAAGGTACATGATGTGATGATAGTATCAATGAAGTGTCAAGAAAGAATCCATGTTTTATTTTAAATATGTTTCTGTTGATGGGAAAAATGAGTACTATCATTTATGTAACCACTTTTTTTAAATGTGGAATGCAATGCATGTTTTATGATCTAATTCCCTAAAACTCTAAACCTGAAAAGATCCTCAACATGTATTCTTGATGTAACTCAAGATTAAGTAATGTTTAAGGTTGGGGCCGTATATCTTTGCAGCAGATAATTTCCCAAAAATGTTCTCACAAATTTTGATCGCGAACATCAGTACTCCAGGATCACATACCAAGGAGGAAGTCACATGCTTTTGAAAAACCCTATGTGTCATGCACATCTGTATCTATTATCATCAAGTGTCTTACCCCAAGATTTTGGCACACTTTGAGGACATTGCCCTGAAATGCTATATGACTGACTTGGCTGCACTTCTTGTTTCCCAGCGCCATAAGTCTCCTGGTCTCCACTGGTCCCTCCAGTAATGATGCATCAAGAGATTTAATGTGCTCTGTAGGGTTGTGAAGGAGGTTTCCCCTCTTTTACAGATCCATGGATGGGGAAGTACCCGACCCTTCAAATATGGCATATATGGTTCCATCCCCATATTCCAGGCGATATCGAGGATATTCATCCTAGTAGAATCATGGTTAACAAGGCAACTCAATCAGAAAATGTGACAGAGATAGAGCTCCGTGGAGAAAACAGAATCCCCAGGGGCGTGCCACACCTATTGGATCAACTGTGATGGGTTACTCACATGAAGAGAAATCTACTGGGTCCTCACATTCCGACCACAATATTGGTCCTCAGTCGGAATCCCAATAAGGTTATGGAGAACCTTGGACACATCAAACCATCTAACCAGTTTGGATTAGGGTAGAAGATAGAGGATGATTTTGAAAAAGTGATGTTATGTCAACAACTCATTTATCACTAGAATATGGTCCAGGAACTCCTTGTTGAACTTGTTGTAGAACAACTGCCAGATAGTGATAGTCCTTGACCGGGGCAGTAGGGGTAGGTACAACATCCCCCTAGCATGTTTCCCCCGGTGACCTTAACTATACTAACCATATAGACAGGATATATGGTGGATCTTATGGTAAGTGGTTGTCGTATGTGTTGCCAAATACAAATGAGAGGCGTGATAATCCTCGAAAATAGCTCTAGTTCCCCCGGCCACTCCGTATGATGTCCCACCAGCTGCTCCATGAGCATCCGGGACTACTTATCATGTTGGAGAACCATCCAATGCACGGTTGGTAATGGATCCTCTGTAAGACATGAACCCCCTCCTATATGATCTGATGGTGGCACTCATGTCTCACAATGAAGAATTGGAAACTGAATAGATGGAAATTCTGCTAGATGGAAAGTTATATCTAGCATGGATGAATGATATGCCATCACCCCTAGGTTTCGGAAATCCCACCTTCTCCTCGTTAAACAGGATGAGAGACCCAAATCAACATCTGACACACGTCATCTCATGTTGTAGACCCATTTTGGGAACTCTGATGCAACGGGAGGCTGGTAAACACCGGTGTTTCATACAGTCATTGGAACGACCTTCATTTTTCTGCTACAACCAACTACCCACCAGGTTATTTGCCTGCTGGGAAGATTTCCATAGGCAGTTTCTCTACCTTTTCACCTCTACCACCCAAATAATGAGTTTTTCAGAACTCTTCAGGTGTAAGAATAGGCCTAATGAGCGCATAAAAGACATTGTTTCCTATTGGAATGGTCTCACCTAATTGTTAGATATGTAGCTGACTGAGGAATAACTACTGAAAATGTGTGTGGGGAATGTCAAGACTGAACAGGTCCCCTCTCCCATTACCCAAAATTACCCCCAATGGATTATGAAACATCTCTAATAAGGCCCAGCATCTAGAAGAAGCCTTACAACAGTCCAAGCAGGCATGTTTGTTGCCTCCTACAATTCCTGTGAGAAGAGTCTCTTAGGCTGAGCCAGCCACGGTGGCCCAAATAGTGGCCCATAAGAAACTAGATTTATTACTATTGAAACCACCTCTATGTCCCTCTAGGGGCCTTCCAGCATAATCTCAGCCTTCTTCCTAGAAATGCGGACCTTAGAATCCGAAGGTGCCCCGTTTAATATGCCACCACCGCCCAGGTGAGAAAACTGGGTTCCACCTCCTCGGCAGGCTCCACCAGCCCCTCGTCAAGGCCAGGCTCTTAGATTCCCCTTTTTGGATAGGAGAAATAAGTCATATTAATTCCACAAGGGTTAGGTCATTGGTTCTTTCAGATTCTCCTTAGAAGCGTGACTTCAACGTTTTCCCGAATGCAGGAGGCTTGAAACGGTGGATCTCACAGATCGCCCCAATTACATCCATATCACCAGATCCTAGGGAACACCCACAAATATTGCTATGTGTTGAAATACTAGTTTTCCGAACATATTTATTACATTATAGTTAGTTTAGGGCTAGCTGCGACACAGGTGGCATGTATCCTCATGAAGCCAAACAACTACAGTGACAATAAAGGTGAGTGGCATAATGTTTCTAACTATGGGCCCCCAGTGTATGATGATTGGCTGGATTGTAAGGATGTCGTATGGGCCCATTTTGTTATACATAAACATCTAAATCGAAATGAGCCTTCAGAAGAATCTATGTCACCTGAAAATAGTAACTCTATATAAACAGCTCGTCTTTCCTCTTCCCAGAAGAGCAGGAAACAACAGTGTAAGGGAAAATAAAGTCCCCCACCAACTTTATTGTCATCTTGTACTCTCGGAAACATTATGCCCCTGTAGATATATATTACTCCCAGAATCCCTCCAGTAGTGGAGGATTATTTAGATGACGATCAAGGGTACACCTCAATTGACATCATTGATCTAGTAAACCCCTGTATGATTTCTGACGGAGAATATTTCTAGATGGATCCTCCCAATGTTCCAAGCCATCGCCAGCATCGATGGTGTGGCAGCTATCGAAATCTTTTTAGTTCTTAAGTCAGTACGCCTAGCCTAGTTTTTGATGCCACCAAAACCATACACCAGGTCCACTATAGATCCCATCACACACAACCTTCCCATCTGGTCTTATCAGGTCCTCCTTCACTGTCGTTTGTGTAACTAGATCAGGAAGAGTCATCCAGACCATGTCGTGATAAGCCACCCACTGTTACAGACCAGCCTCACTCATCTATCCCACATCTATAAGTCACTCCACATGCTTCAACTAGTGAGTAGAGGGACATTCCTAGCACCATCCAACTGTTGGTTCATCTAGAAAGGCGTGTCATGACTCCGGCCACAGAACGACCTCCTACAAGTAGATTCTCACACATGGAACATATGTATAGTATCATTAAGAATTTTACCATCATCTATGTGAGGATATCTATCCTTGAGGACCATTGATTGTCGATGGATATGCGTGAATCCCTCTAAAATGCTTTAATAATCCCCTCTAGTTTGAGACAGAGGTACCAATTGTAGAATCCTTCTTTGATGAAGCATTCAAGAGTTATGAATTTTAAGACATTATATATTTTTCTATAGAAGATGAAGGATATGCCATACAGGGGAAAACCACCCACATTACGTCACCAGCCACTTCAATGGTGTGGAGGGTCATCGTTGTCTTATAGGTAGAGGCTCTGGGATCCACATAATCATGACCCATACACTATGACGGGTGGGGTTTACTGAGGATAATTTGAGTTGGTATAATCAATAAATCCATGATTATGATAGGACATAGTAGACACCAGACCACGTGATCCTCTTTAAGACCAAGTTCAGTGGTCTGGTAGCTAGCACCGACTTCATTGTTGTCTCCCAAGACACCGCTTACAATGCGTTTATGGGTAGGCCATGGCCTCACCTGCATGTGGCGGTCCCTTCACCATATCATCATTTCCTTATGTACACCCTTAATGTTTGAGTGGGAATACTCCAAGGTGATGCGTATCCATTTGCCTCAAATGAGTTCCACTACCTAATGCTGGCTTTAATAAGAGCAAGGACATGCAGATTCCGACCAATGAGGTTGAATTTGATATGTCTGCGACCGACCCGTGGACCGACCTTGATGATGCCAACATCATTCTGCTCCATCGATTGGAGGGTATGACTCTAGATAAGGGTAAATTCTTCGTTTTTTCTGGAACAAGGTGGAAAACATTCCCATGTCTAAGAGACTTTGGAATATCACCTCATATTCCTACACAAATATTGATCAGGGGATCCCAGAGCCCCTACCCTCATATGGTATCAGGATTTATGCCCTATGAAAATAGCAATACACCATAATTTCTTCTTCTGTATGACTGGGATAAACCAGCTAAAGACAACACATCATTATTTATTGGTTATCATCAAGAGTGTCCCTTTGGGATGAAGACCATATGGGATCAGATCAACATCTTCCATCGATATTGTTTCTGTAGAACAGGAGCCCCCCGATGTAGTGTCTACCACCGATCAGGCTAGCACAAGTCTCCCATCGAGATCAATTAACTCTAAGGATAATCCTCCCATAGAGTATCCCTCCACCATATGTGATGCAATGGATCTTGATGATGCTCCTCATACCTTCAAAGTGGGTTTCTCTACCACGGTTGATGAATCTGTAAAGCTGAACCTCAGTAGTGAGATGGATCTGAATCCTACATTAATCAATGATAATATACCAGTAAAGGGGCAAAAAAATTACATGGAATACTGAAAGTAGCACAATGATATATTTTACTAGAGTTATGACAATATTCAATGATTAGATCCTTAGGTCGTCATACACCGCCTCAGTCTTTCGGCAAATCACCCCGGGTTCAAAAAGCCTCCCAGAAAGATGCACCCTTTTCACAGTGCCATTGTTGAGGCCGATGTTTATAATATTAGAAGATCAAAATTCTTCATGGAGGTTTAGTACCCTAGATTATTATCCAAAATTTTTCCCGTCAGGAAGAATAATAGATAGATCAGTCTGCATGGACTTCTGGGCTCTCAAAGGTCACAGTCCAAATGATGATTTTCCAATTCCTATGATGAAATTTTTGATTGATGCCACCACTCGGTTCCAAGCACTCTACTTCATGGATGCATATTATGGGTATAACCAAATATGAATGGCTCCTAAGGAAGAGGTTTCTACAGCCTTTAGTGAACCACAAGGTACTTTATTCTACAAGGTAATACCTGACGGTCTAAAAAATGTAAGTGCCACCTATAAGAATTCGAGGCACTGCATATTTAAGAAGATCCTAGGTAAATGGGTGGAATTATATGCAGATGATCCATTGGTCAAGTCTCACAGGCATTAGGACCATATCAATTATCTTGAGAATGTGTTCGGCTTCCTCTATTCCCAACACCTGAAGACAAACCCAATGTTGTGTTCCTTCATGGTCACCTCGGGAAAGAATCTCAGCTTCGTTATCCAATATAGAGGCATCATGATCGATTCAAAGAAGATTAATTCCATCCATAAGATGCCTCCTCTGAGCAGCATTTGGGAACTTTGAGGCTTTCAATTCCACTTGGCCAAAATACACTTATTCATCACAAATTTGGCTGGAAACTATTATCCCTTTTCTCAACTCATGTTGAATGGCACAATATATCAATGTGGTGAATAATTCCAGACTCCTTTTGAGGAAATCTAGTAGTATCTGCTCCATCCTTGGGTCCTATTGCCACCCATTTCAGGAAATACACTAGTCATTTATGTGACCACCCTATAATGTTTTCTCGGCACCTTTCTCACTCGAGAGAAAAATGATGGAATAGAGAACAGTCTATACTGTCTCATCTGCATGCTCCTCGATATGGAGACCAGATACTACCCTATCAATAAGAGCTACCTATAACTAGTATATTTACTGTATAAATTTAGTCATTACATACTACACTATAATGTACAACTGGGGTCCCGAGTGGATTTGATGAAGTACATCCTGAATAGACCCATGTAGACAGGTTTTCTACCATGGTGGGAAGTGATCCTCTAATAGAAATAGATCATGATTTTCCCAAAAAAGGATATTAAGGAGAAATCATTGGAAAAATTCCAAGCCTCCCATCCAAATCCCACAGTCCTGTCCTCGGACCATGATTTTCCAGATGAGGAAATCCTTTCGGTCGATCAAGACATTCCGTGTTGGAAATTCACTTTGATATTGCTTTCAAGAGACCTACTAGATGAAGGCACAATGACCATAGACTCAGCATAGTGGGCCGAGGATTCATCTTCATCACTCCATCCTAAGAAATTTTTCCTTCACAATTCATATCATTGGAAGGTTGTACCAACAATGAGGCGGAGTACCAGGCTCTCATAACTATCCTAGAGTAGGCCCCTAAGATTGACGTTAACTAATTTCATGCGAAAGGGGAATACGAACTAGTCATCAAGAAGCTCAACGGTGACTATGTCATTATAAAGAAAAAGAAAATGGCACTATTGGAATACACCCTCTAGCTAATGGCCCAATTTCCATCATTTATAGAAAGTTACAAATGTCCCTCAATCCCTGAATGTTAGAGTGGATGCCTTAGCTAGCCTAGATGAATCTCTTGTGAAGATTGATCATGATTATTTTATTATCCACATGGAACATCGGTGATTCATTACCCTTGTCCCTCTAGATGATGATTATAGCCCACAGGTATGCCACCTAACTATGGGAGACTCCACGTCAGGACCCTCAGGCCCCCCTTAAGTAGTCTTAGAAGTAACTCCCGATGGGAGGACCCCCATTTCCATGTACCTCAATCAAGGTATTCTCCCAGCAGATTGAGCCGAGTCAGAGAAAATATAATGTCTTACTTTACAGTTTAACCTCCAAAGCGGTCCAGGTATTGAGGAGATCCTCTACATGTGTAGATTTTTAGGGGTCCTCCTCTGTTGCATTCATGGAGTTGAGATATCTCAAGTCATGAATGAGGTTCATGTTGGATCATGTAGGGATCATCAGACCAGGCAGAAATTATCTTACCAGATCCAGAGGATGGCGTATTTTTGTGTCTCCAGGATCCATGTCTAAATCGTGTTTCCAAGATGTGTTAAGCATGTTAGATACATTACATCCATGTGCATCGGCTTCCAGAGCCTCACTACACTATCAAGTAATCTTGGCCCGTTGTGTTCTGTGGACTCGATGTCATGGGGCCATTTCCACTGGTGACTGCTCGCTAGCCCAAGTTCATCATGTCCGCTGCATATTTCTTTTCCATGTGGGTAGAAGTAATTATACTAAAGGAATTCAAGGCTCATTCTATTTATGAATTTATGAGCACCAACATCATCTATAGATTTGGAGTCTACCAGGCCATCCTCACTGATAATGGCACCAACTTCCAGGCATCCAAGTTGAAGAAATTTTCTGCCAATTACAAAATCTAGTCTAACAATACCTCCTACAATAATGGGATATAATATTGGATAGTCGAGGTGTTTAACAAAACCCTCTCTAGCATCCTGGAGAAAATGGTTAGTCAGTACAAGAATATTTGGCCAGGAAAACATCCCAACACCCTCTGGTCCTATTGGACAACAACTCTCAATTCCACATTAGTGACCCCATATTCCCTGGTGTATGGAATGGAGGATGTACTGCCCATCGAGATTCAATTTCTTTCATTATGCACAGTCTATATGATTAAAAATAACCAAATAATGTAGCTGAAATTTATATGGCTGAATTAGAAGCACTCAACGATAATAGGAATTGTGACCTGCACAATCTGGAAAGAATCAGAACAAAAGATCTAGATATTTCAGCCAACAGGTTCTCCTCTGCTCATTTATTGAATGGTGGGCTAGTGTAGGCCCTAAGAACACAAATTATACCTAGTAGTAAATGACCAAAGCCAGAGTGTGAATGGGATGGAACTTACATCAAACACAATGTGTACCCCAATGGTTTCACTCCTATGTTACCTTGGATGTCGAGAGTATAAATCCTCCCACCAATACCAAATTCCTCAAGAAATATTTTTCATGAGTAGTACGTGCCAACATTCCATTAAAATTTTATGTCCTGCATGACATTAAACTGATTTTCTATCCCATGTGATGATAAACTATAATATGGTAGGAGCTATATGACCACAAACTAGGATTTGTATTGTCCCACATGAACATAAACAATTCCATATTCATCACATGACAGTTAATTTTGTGTTTCATCTGGATTGAATGATGTAAAACTACTCAGTAGTCATCCTGCATGATGTGACACTATGAGAAAAAGATATAATTTTATGTTCCAAGCTCTACGATGTCAAACTAAGATCTCCTCATATCCATTGTCATGTAGTATGTTAAACTGTCACCTCAAGAACTATGTATTTCTTGATTCCCATTCTCATGGGATACATTGGAATTCATGGATGCCTCATCTTGAGTCCATCCCAGAGACTTCTCTCTTTGACTATCCCCCATGGGTATAGTTTTATTGGAGGATCATGCATGGTGTAGTGTAGGCCTCATTGACCCCCACTCATGTTGGGATTATGAGGATCACACCTTGTGCCACACCTCATTCTTCTATACTTACATGGCCTCTATGCAAGATGTTAAACTACATGGAACTTTTAGAACTATATATGGATTGATTCCAACACTCATGGTATATGTAGGAGTTCCCAGAAATTTCTTCTATCGACCTAGTCCAAAAAATCATGATCTCCACATGGTATGAAACACATGTTGTGGTGCATGATTTTCCCTCATTCACATCGAGTTTATCCTAACCACATTATGTATCCCTCTCCCTGAAGATCATCATCTCTTTCCTCATCATGCATGATGTTAAATTGCACAAGCACAATAATTCATCACAAAATCCCTTTACATGGGTCATCATCATCTTTCACATTCAAAATTTCTCCCTAACTACACATATTTTTGTCTTAAGGGATCTCCTACCATTTCGGATCAACGTCCTTGAGGATCTAGAGTGAAAATTTGGTAAAAGTCCCGTGTTGTGAGCATGGTTAGCAGTCAACCCAAATTTGTTACTCTCATTCTAAGTCACACAATGTGGATGCTGTGTTTTGATCATGGTCAATAGTCATCTTTCATTGTGGGAACCACCCCAATATGTCCCATGTATTGGGTGTTGTGATTCATTTGGTCTTGTTGTCCCTTCAAAAATTACTCTGCCTAGGGAAAGAGTTCTAGTTCAGATGGTGTATCTTCATTTTTTGGGGATAGCCAGATATCATTCCTTGTTTCCCACCCTGAGCATTGCTCATGTGGTATTAGGAGTTTTGGTAAGTAAATACACAAATAATGGGCCATGTGTCCACGATCTGAGCTCTATGACCTTAAATTAAGATCACCATCATCCTCATTGTGTGATGTTAAACTAAAAACTGGTTAGGACATCCCATCTCTAGTCCCTCACCCTTCACGGGCCCTTCGCCAAGTTTCACAATTAGGAATGTGTGGTGTGGTGTGGACTCTTTATCCTCTTTCACATCAGGCTATTTATTCCACACTTCTTAAATCACTTAGAGACAACCCTACATCTTTGTCCTTGAATCAAGATGTTAAACTGAATTGGTCCCACCATTCTTCGTGTGTCCAATCATTTGGGTTTCCTCCATCATTCACATCCAAATGGACCTCGGAATGACACAAATGTTTGGCCTAAGGGCTCTCTTACCATTTCTAGCCATCAACCTAGAGGATCTGAAGCGACAAATTGATAAATGTCTCGTGTTTCAAATATGGTCAACGATCTATTCCCAATTGTTTTCCTCCAACCCTTGTCACACAATATATAGACTGTGTTTCTAACCTGATAAAAAATTATCCTCAATCATTTTTTTTGTTATATGGTCTCCCACATAAGATGCATTGTGATTCATCATTTTTAACCATTGGTACCACACCCATTTCATTAAACAAGTCTTCTACCATCTGAGCCATATGAACTTAAATTAAGAGAAACATCGTTCTCACCAAAAGATGTAAAATTGTGAACTATTTGGGACATCCCATCTTTGATACCTCAAATTTATTGGTCCCCTAGACCAAGTTCTCATTTGGGATTGTATGGTGTGGTATAATCTTATGTCTTCATTGAAATCGTGTTACTCGCAGTGCCGTACATTCCTTATTGAGATATCTTTACCATAACTGTGTCCTATCCCCATGATGTAAAATTGAACAACATCCCCTCGTACTATGTGTGTATCGAATCACATCCTTATTGGATACGTAGGACTACTAGAACATTTAGCCTTCTATTCCAAACCCATTTATTAGGAACCCCCTTACCTTTCTAGCCCCTAGCCTGAGATCTCCCAATAGAGGGCCATGCAGTGTGGTATGGGCTTATGTACTCATTTATGTCAGGTCTATGACAACCATGACACGTACCTCTTTCCCTAGAGAGATCTTAATACCCTTGTTCCACACTTCTCTTTTAAAGTCTTTTGCTCTTATGTTGGCCCCCACAACTCTCTAGCATTTGACCAATGTGGTCAAGAGCACTCTGGTTTAGCACCTAGAGTGTTGAATCCTATATGGATATTCTGTCGCCCATCCTCAGGCTTCATGCTATCCTTTATTTTGGTTTCCTTCATCATTTAAATAAAAAATACCCCCAAAGAGTAATGATACTCATCCTAAGGGCTTTCCAATAATTTAGGGCCAACATCCTCGAGGCCCTCGGACGACAAATTGATACAAATCTCACATTGTGAATATGGTCAGTGGTCGACAGTCATTTGTTATTCCCATTTTAGGCCACATGATATGGGCGATGTGTTTCAAACATGATCAACATTTATCATCCACAGTCACACTACCACCATCAAGACTTAAATATTGGTTATGTGATTCAACCCATTTTCCACTCCATCATGTCCAAGTGTAATTTGGATACGATTGGTACTATCCATAAGTGCACATTTAAATGTTTTGTGGAAAAAGTCACTATGAGGTGTTATTTAAGGCCCCACAGCAATTTTACCTTTGTATGTATTCCATGATTGACAAAGACCTTCTCCTCCCTTGTTTCTCACAGAGAGTGTCGCTCATGTGGGCATAGGGATTCAATCGAGCTTTGCACCCATTTGGTTGAGTCTCTTTTTTCTATGGTCTGAGCTATAGACCATAAACTGAGATCTCTTTATGTCCATGCCAGAAGATGTAATACTGCATGACATTCTCAGAACTATGTATAGCTGGATTCCCATCGTTATGGGATTCATAGGAATGCCTAGGGATCTTTTCATCGAGTCCAACACAAGTTCCCACTATATACCTTTTATGTTCAGCCTTTTGTCCCTAAAATTCATAGGATTATGAAGTGTGGTGCGGGACCACGTCCTCATTCACTTCATATTTGCAATACTTATACCATATACTCCCTTTCTAGGATATCGTCTCTCCTACATCTCATCATGTATGACATTAAACTTCACTCTCGTAATTATGTATGTCTTCATTCCCATCCTCATAGGATATGTAGAAACTCCTAGAAATTTCATCTTTGGGTCTAGCCCCACATTCCATACCATTTTCTGGCCTCTCTTTCCAAGGTTTCTTCCCTGGAATCGTGCATGGAGTGGATCGAGATTATTTCCTCATTCACGTCGAGTATGTTTCATCACGCCATGTGCACTCCTTTTAAAACCTAATTTACTCTATATTTATCCAAGACATATGACCGAAATTATGTAGCATGGTCCCACGTGACATTAAACTATAGTGTCTTTATTTCACATTTTTAAAATTATTTGGTAGGATGTTTCATATGACCTGACACTACGACATCATCATCATGGCCCCACGATAAAAAATGACACTACATTGGGATGTCCTCACTAGAGTGGACCTCATGTTTGTTAGTGATTATCCACCATACCATTTTTCAATGAATCGTTGTGGCTTGATTCTTGTAATTACACCTGGACTCTCTTTTCTAGGTTTATCCGTTCACAAAAAAAACACATCCATCCTAAAGAACAAACAAGATCTATCAAATTTCGCTTATTTTGGTGTGTGGGCCGAACCCACACAATAGTATTGTACATGGAATTTGTAACTGACCATGCCACATCAAGAAGTACTTATGGAATTATCCCCATTATAATGGGATATGTAGGAACTCTTGGGCCCTTTTCCTTTGGCCCATCCCAACATTAATTTAGGGTCCACATCCTGAAACCTCCTCAGGGAGCACATGGAATGATGTGGGATTATCTCATCTTTCACGTATAGTTTTCCAATGTCACACCACGTGTCTCCCATCCCCTTTTCTATCTAGGGTATACGATCAAAGAACATTAAACTAAAATCATGTCATCTTTGTCACAGGACACCAAACTGAAAAACATTATCTAGAACTATGTAAGGTTGGATTCCCATCCTCAAGGGATAGATAGGAACGCCCCTATATTCCTTCATCAGGTCCAGCCGTAGGAATCTTAAATCACACCACCCCCTTCGGCCCATTGGCCCGAAAATCATTGGAAACTGTGGTGTGTTGAGACCTCTTGGGTATTCATTTTTATCTTATTTTTCGATAAACTCATCATGTTTCTTCCTTATCTCTTCCCATCTTGGTTTGAGTTCTATGACACTAAACAAAAATCTCATTATGGGAACTACACATCGAGATCAGCTACATCACTATCTTGAGAGAAATTCATTAAATAATGTGCTATCTTATTGTTCCACCCTATTACCTTATGTTAGGAGTGTGCAACCCCAGGACCCTTGTCCATGGAAAGGGATTCCAATACCTGTAACTGATGTGTCTTATTTTCATACTCAATTGTGTCTTGACAATGTACCCGAAGTGTGGAAGTTTCAAAAGGACATTCCCTTGTTTCATGTCTATGCTACATGATCCCTTTATTTGGATCCACATCCACTTCCATGTCTAAATGGAACCCATTTACAGAATGACCTCATGCCCCATTGGCTTACCTCCCATCCTTGGCCAACGCGCCAGAAGACCTCAGACAACATTTTCCATAGGTTCCGCATTTCGAACAAGGTTAGCAGTCAACATTCATTTGTTTGTCCCCATTTCTAGATAACATGAAGCAGATACTATGTTTAGAACATGCTTAGAATTTTTCCTCTACCATAATTCCACCATCATTGTGATCCATATATCAGGTTCCATTATTCACATCGTTCCATCCCATTTTGTTCAAGTTTAATTCTAGCGCATAGTTTTACACCTCTGCGCATCTATATGCGTTAATCAGGCGTGTCAATAATTTTGGGATGTCATTCATCTAGCATTCCACTACCACAAATGTGTTCCTTCCTATACCAAGAATGCCTCACCACTACTCCTTGTTTCCCACATTGAGCACAACTCACGTGGGCATAATATAGATGGTGTTGTGGGTAATGCTGCAGCTATGCCACATAGGCTTTTCATTCTTCTAGACATTAAACTGTGATTATAGAACTAAATATAGCTTGATTTCCATACTAATGTGGTACATTGGAATGCCTATGAAATTTTACATAGGCCCAGCCTAACATTCACATTTGATCACTTGACCTAAAAAACATTGTCTGAGGAAACATGGAGTTTCGTGGACTCCTTATATCCTCATTCACTTCGGGTTTATAACTACCACATCATGTAATCCATTTTGGGATCACCCCCTTCACTACACATCCTATCTTATGGCGGTAAACTACACAAGTCCATATGTCCTCGACCGACGACACTAAACGGTGGTCCTACCTTGAACTAGTTAATGATGCCCCATGTTAATTATGGGATGTGTGATCTTTATCACCATAGAGGATTCTACATATCGACGTGGGTCTCTGACCACATGGTACTCAATAACTATGTCCAGCTAGATTCTCATTCTCATTCTATAAGAAGCGATGTCCCAGACATTCGCCTTAGGGACCAAGCCCATGGTCATTAACCCTTCTAGCCCCTCTTACCCGATCTTGGTCTAGGGATTATGAAAATAAAAATATGTGCATTGTCCTCACCATGTGTTGTTTAAACACTGTGTTTATAATACATATTGGTATATAGAAAAATTACATGTCACTCCAGGTGCTTATCCAAATGGTCCTGTTCGAAAGTATGTTCTATCCCAGATTACACTAATTCGCCCACCTGGTGTGTTTGCACCACAGTGGAGTAATTTCAAGTGTGTTGGACTCTATTCGAAAAACACATCACTCCACCCTCCATGCTTTAAATACCACATAATAGGAACCTTTTCCTCTTTCACGTCTGAAGGAATCCCCTAACAGAACAGATGCTCGACCTATGTCTAACCTACTGTCCTGGGAAAATGATCTAGAAGACTAATGGATGTAATTTTGTGTCAGACCCCATGTATTGAAAATTGTTAGCGATCACCCTTCATTTATTATCCCTATTTTAGACTAACACAATAGGGAAACTATGTTTCAAACGCGATCATCAATTATCCTTCATTTTCATGCCACACCCACATTGTTATGAATTTTGTGTGTCGTGATTCACACATCCTACTCCCCTATTTTCATTTTTATTCTAACGCACCTAGAATTACCCCACTCATGCACTTGAGATCCTAGGGAAAATGGAAATTCCATTGTTATGAGAACTGTATCCTCCAGTTAGGCCTCCCTCTTTATTCCCAGTATTCTGGGTTGGTCGTTCAACCCTCAGATGCTCAAAGCATGGTTGGAACCCTCATTTTCAGAAGGATTAATGAAGCAATAATCCCTTCTTTCTCACATCAAGAATGTCCGACATGAGCACAGGGATTGATCACTGGATATTTCACGAATAACATGTAAATACCTTAGACCATGAAAAATAACGGAACACATTCATGCATTCATTATAAATGATAAAATCATGAAAGTACATTGTATAGTTTATACACCTTACATTACCTGTGGATAGGCCCCTCTCAGTGATGGTTTTACCTCTACAGTTAAACATTCCAGCTCCGCTATCCCCGGTCTTGTGGCATCCAGGATCCGTTGTTGCCTATTTATCTCTCGTTCCTCCTTGGAAGCGATGGTATATAGATCATCAGCCACGATTTGGGAATGCTCCTCATCAGTATGGATGATGTCCATCTCCTCAGAATCATTCTCTATAAATTATTTAGCTTTTTTCAGCAAGGCCTTTAGGTTTGAAATGATCTCTGATTGTGAATTGAGGAAAGCTGAATGCTCATCCACCCATTCTAGACACCGCTGAACCTAACTTTCAACTTCCTAAAGCCTCATTTTGTTCACTGATTTCCTCCACTTACCTCCCACACCAAGGCCACAATAATTCTCATGAATAGTCTCCTCCATGAGGCCTTGAATGTGTATATGAGGACTTGTTCTTCCACTCCCCCAATGCATAGCTCGCACATCTGAGAGAGAAGCCTCTCCATCAGGTATTTCCATTGTGTTTGAGGAGACTTCATGTTGTAGAGCTTTGTCAACTTACATGAATAACAATGGATGATATTTCACCCCTCTTCTTCAGAGGTCATCTTGACCAGTATTTGGGGTTGGCAGGTTCATGTGCAGGAAACACCTCTAGGAACTCGTCAATGGGGTGTGCTTCTGGTGTCTAATATTATAGGTCAGGACCCATGTCATCTGATTTCTCCCTATCATCAAGTTCCACCGTAATGATTTTAGTTATGGTCCTACTAATGGTCCCACCTATGATATAGAGTGCTTCATCATGGTCAGTTTGGGAGTTTTCTTCCACGACCACCAATGTTCCTATTAGAAAAAAAGTGCTAGGAGCTCCGTCCAACCTCACGATGATGGCCCATGACATTTGATGATCTGTGCATTCAAAGGGTGTACGAACATTAGTTGACATGATCAATGGGTGATAGTTACAAATCCCATAAATGAGACTTATAGAGGTCGAATAGCATGTATCATTTCTAAGTTGTTTCTATTGGAATCTCGACACGTGGCCCTCCATATATTTTTGGGAAGTCCAAAACATTGGGAGAACCGCACTGGGTGTCGTAGCCCTGTCAAGCATGGTAATCTCTATAGCCACGTGCGCAGATCCTGATGTTCCTGCGAATGCATCTACTATTGGGAGGAAGTGGGTTTTTCATTTGAGGCCCCCTAGGATAGTTCAGATATTAGATGATAATTACTAGAAAACACTGATTGAGATTTAGTGGAATTGGTTTAAGGTTTACCTTAAGGGCCTTTGCTAACTCTTCCAACTCTGGGTCTGAGTTTCCAACCTCACCCTCCTCCATAGGGCTCCCTCCACCAACCACCTCCCCCTAGTAGGACTCATCTGATTATTCTAACAGAAGGAAGCAATCTCTCAATTCAGCGGTCGAAAATTGTAGAGGGTTCTTTTGATTGATAAACATGTTCGCTTAATCTGTCATCAGACGAGGAAAGCCACAGGAATGCACGAAATCCTCCATATCGACAAGGTACTTCTCCCCTTCCTCTTAGGATACTCCAATGTAGTCCCTAACATGACCTAAACCCCACCAATCCATCCAAAGATGGTTTAGGGTGTGCCACATCATGAACGGGTTTAGGAGTCATCTGTTGACCTCCTAAATGTCCCAAGACTCTGAGAAAATGGAATTATTAGGAAAATGTATATGGATAAACCAGTTCGCCAGAGCCTAGGTGGATATCCTATGGAATCCCCTTGGCGGCCTCCCCTCCAGATGACTCTGCTCCTCTAGGACCACCCAGTGGGCTGCCACCGCTTGCCTCCAGACCGGTGTGGGTCTCGCCACAACTGCAGCCCTGCCACCACGAGTTGTAGTCGCTTCCTTCCCACCCCAACATCGAGGTTATGGAGGAACCCCATTATTGACATAGACTTTCTTCTATTTCAGCATCTCCCCTGGGTAGGCCACCTCCCATCTCTTGGCATACTCCTCCTCCAGCTCATAGACAACTGTAGAAGGACACAACTCATTATCTTCCTTCCCATCCTCCTATGTAAACATGAGCCACATTTTCCACATCACACATAGGTGATCCTCATCGTGCAACCCAAAATATAATCATGGGGTCTGCCGATTCAGGTACCGAAACTGCCTCGCGAAACCATGTGGGGTGTATGGCTCACTAAGAGAGTTGTGATCATCCCGCACCACTAGTACTCCATCCCAAAAGGCCAGGAGGTAGGATCAATGATCCCTTATTCTGTAGATATCATCGTTGAACACGTCTGTCGGTAGTGGGAAAGGGTGGAATTTAAACTCGTCTGCCTTCTAGATCTGGTTCAACACCAACTGTAGGCTCAAATTTGTCGGGAAACTCCTTATTATGTTCAAAATTTCTAGTCAGATGTCTGACTATGGAGGGGAATTAGGGTTCAAATATTAATAAACACCCATAATATGCACAGCTATCCTCCCATTCAGAAGATGGAGCGACCCTCATATCCTATGTGGATTCTTACCTTCACTGATGGGCCACAACGCCTTATATAGCTTGGTGAGCATCGGGATCCCAGGTTTACCCACTCCACAGTCTTCAATGTGGACACCGTGATGAATGTTCTTGATCACACATCCATGTTTGTGTCCCTCACTAGAAGAATCCAGCTTCAAATACGCAACGACATGAATGTGGCCATCCTATCCACCAGTTTCTACTTATTACTGACACTGAATCACCATGTCTTCCACTAGTTGTCCTATATAAGTTTCCAATATATGTTCTCTTTGTTGCGTTGAACCACCTTCAGGCAGGTCTGAGGCCACATGGGAAACTATCAAACTTTTGTGAAATTCATGAATAGGATGAACCACATCTTAATGTACACAACCCTCACTGACATCTAATCCTCCCTGGCACAAGATCCATCACTGCCTTTTCCAGCAGCGACATCTAATTCGGGTCTCCCCATCTATTCGCGACAGGGAGGAACTCATTGTATATTTCCCCTAGTATCAGGACCCCTGAAATATGGTGAATGTCCTATAGGCTGATATCAACCTTTTTATATTGAAGATGGAAGGTATTGGACATCAATGACCACCTACTTAGAATCTCCAACATCAGCTACATTGGCTAGTGGATGTGAAATTGGGAACCCCAAGCTGTCTCAAACAAGTTCAATAGCATCAGCTCTACCCTGAACTCCTCAATCGAGGCGCCTATGCAGTAGGCCCATTCCTAGTCATTTGTGAAGTTACCACCCTAGTGTAAATCCCTCAAATCAGTCCACACCTCCTCTGGGTTCCCCAAGGACACATTCATAAATGTATAGTACAATGGGGAGATGTCTATTGATGCAATGCCTTCTAGTTGACATTGTTCGCATGGTTTTATAGAAAATCATCAATGACATGTGTGAAATCCTCCCATGAATGGAAGTCAACCACCTAGAACCACTGGAGGTATCATGATGTACTCCTGAACCAGAAGGCCTAATCATCTTTACTCAGATCAGGAATCAAAATGTCATCCCATAGACCGAAGACATTCAGATGATGTCGTTTTCATAATGGGAAGTTATTCTGACCCTTTGATTGTAGTGCCACTAGTGACTCTTGGTATGAATGGCTAGTTATGTGCTCCCTGATGCCCATGTTATTCAAAATTTCTTCTCTCCAGGTAGCATCCTCATGGACCCCAATGACAGCTTCCTGATGAGCCATTCAGTCTTAAATTTTTTTAAATTTTATCCTGGATCCTGGAGCTCAATGGATAATCACTCCCCTGAAGCTCGATCACAGAGGTGGGTCAGGAATCCAAACCACAAACTTTGTAAACATAATCTATGGATCACATAATCACAAAGTCGAAGGAATAATTGTGTTCAAGAAAGCAGAAAGGCCTGATTTGCACAAAGAAATTTCTGAGTGTGCGGATCTTCGCAAATCGAGAGCAAAATCGCCAAAAACGCAGAGATGATAAAGGAAAAAAAGTGAGTTTAGTCTTATATTTTCATAGGCAACTAAGACCTTAGATTGGAGGTGTGTGGTGAGATTCACAATGCTCTAAACCCGCTCACAGCCTCTCTGCACCGTGATCCTAGTTCGCGCCCTTGATTTGCAATTGGCCAAAAAAAATTGGTGATTGTCACTCAGGCATGAACCCTTGTTTTCTTCTCATCTCCTATGAAATTCAAAAATAATATGTTTTTCTTATTAATTTATGCTAGATCTCTCACCAAACCTTAATCTAATTTCTACTCATATTTTTATGAAAATATTTAAAATTATTCAATTCCACAACATATTCGCATACTTAATAATGGAAAATCAAGAGAAACTAGGGTCCCCAATTTTAAATGAGTTTTAACTAGTTTGGTATTTAATTTTGATAAACCATATATATTTTATGTATCAGATGATAGATAAATCATTATGTAATATGAACACAATCCCATCATCATAAATTTTCCAATGGACATCAACTTCCATGATTCAGTTTTAGCTTTATTGAATCATCTAATATTAAAGGTAGTATCCTTCCAAAATGAATCGATTTTTTCAATAGTGTAATTTTTTTAACAATTTTTATTTCACATTTTTTTGTAATAACCCTTTTAGTACCCCTGATGCATCATTTCCACAAAAACACCGAAAACTTTTCTATAGAATATATATTTTACCATATCTTCATTTTCCCAAATTTTTTCTTTTTAGGACAACGAAATCTGTAACACCCGAGATTTGTATTAGAAATATTTTGTTTTTATGTTATATAAATCATCAAAATAATCTTTCACTACACACAACACTAGCTTCGCTTTCTTTTCACGCAACTGCGACCTTCCTCGATAGCTTGTGTTGTACGAAATATTGATTTTCACTAAACAACGATATGCAATTAAAATATTATTAAAACTAGCAGTTATGAATTGTAATATACACTTTTTAAAATTTTATAAATTTTATTTTTCAAAATGGACTTCATTTTTGGATTCTGAATATTGAAATTAGCCTAGGGTGAAATTTTGGTATTTTTCTGAAAATTTTCAATTTTTAATGAATAGTGAAAACAGTGGGTTACTATTTAAAAACCGAATTTTTATTTAAATAATTATTTATTTTATTTAAATGTATTTTAGGTCAAAATTGATACATAACACCTATATAAGTTCAAAGTAATTCAATTGAGGCATTTTATAATAATTATAGATATATAAAAATTTTATTGATCTTTTCACCGTCTTTTACCCACCTCCTAGGAGAGTTTGAAAATTTACATAAAACATAATTTTACCACTTCGGTGAGTGTAATTTCGAAAATCCGAGAGAAGCGGTTAATATCAAGGACTAAAATGTGGATCAATGAGATGAAAATAATTTTTGGTGAATAGTAACTTTTTACTTTTTTTCCACGGTTAAAAGTAAATAGGGTAATTAAGGGTAAAAATGATATTATCATTACCATAACACATGTCCTAATTCTATTGGATAAGTGTAATTCGACCAAAAACAACCATAGGAATAAAATATTTCCATTTAGGCCCACATGGATTAGATTTGGACATTTATTATTAATTTATTTAAAGAAGGGTTAAAATAGTTAAAATCAAAATTTAATAACTAATGCTTTTTTAATATAGGGTTATACAAAATATAAATTGGACTATACATATTAATTAGAGAGATAAAACTATTTCATACAAAATGGTATTTTATTTGTAATTTTTAGACATTAAATAATTTAATTTATTTATGACACAATGATGATGCAGTAATTATCTTATTAATGAAATATTGACATAATTGATGTTATAAATACCCAAATAAATTTAATTTGAGACTTTTTATGAATTCCAATAATTTTCTAGGTTAATATGACATGTTAATATTTATTTAATTAACTTTCTTCGAAATAATATTTCTATTATGATTTTCACAAAAATCAATTACTAAATAGTGTCCAAATTGACATAAAATAGTTTTTAAAACAAATATTATATTATTAATTGTGATATTATTCTTAAAAATCTATGGTTCGGCCAAATAACTTAGATAATGTTATATATATTAATAATAAACAACTTGTGGTTCGTTCGGATTATTATAGTATGTTTATTAATCTTATAGTGTAAGAAAACAAGAAGACACAGTAAAAGTTAAATTTTCTATCATAAAGATAAATCTAGATGATAAGGTTAAAATAGACACCCAAACTTGTATAAATTCTATTGGATGATAGGATTTCGACCCATCCCCACCTTAGCTTCTAAATAAATCAATTGGGAGCTATTAAAACCCGAATATTACTTTATAATAAAATAATATTTTTAGTTTTTCCTAAGGTGCCTCTCTCCTCCCTTATAAAAGGGAACCTCCTCCCTTTCTCCCTCGCACCACTTTGAGACTTAAATCTCAGCCAACACCTGCCAATGTTTCCTCTCCACTTCCTCGGAATCATCCTATAGGTCCTGGTCTTATTCAAAGACCATCTTTAGAGCCGTAAGAGGAGGTTAAGAAGAGGCGCTTCAAAGAAGAGGTAATGTCCATTACCGATTCTTTCAACTTTCTTTCTTCTTCTACTTATTCTTCATTAGTTGTTTCATTATGAAGTAATAACATCAGTATAACTCATAGTGATATGTTATTATAAGTATGAAACCACCCTATTTCACCATCTATCCATCCTAGGGAAAATGAAATCACCGCGTGTACGTACGTACGGAATACCGTCTCCACGTCGTGGTGTAATCTATTTTCCACCACCACCTTACTTGGATAGGTATGTTGGTGTAAAGAATAACAATATATTATTATTTTAAATTCATATTTATTCTGAAATAGTATACATACACTCTAATACAATTCCACGATCATGGGAACGATATCATCGCTCGTGCGTACGTACGGAATGCCATCTCTACGATGTGATGCAACTCGTTCCACATGATCTTCATTGCATAATGTATATATAAATTAATTGAATGAATGAATATGATATATATTACACCAATACCATTCTTGAAATGTGGAATTTGTATCCTAAAAATAAGAATAAGAATTTATTCGACAAAACACGCATAAGAAAAAAAAGTAATAAACACCCGAATAACAAGTAGCAATGAAATATTACTAATAAGAAGCTAAGAATACGACCATATATGATATCATAAAAATACTTATGATTCTGGAATAATTCAATGACTTTATTTAAATCATTATACAGGAGGTTCGGACACTTACGAAGGAAATTAGACCTAAGGTAAGGGAAAATCTCACAATCTCATTTTTATCTGAGATTGTCTATACTTTGATATTTACTGGGGTGTATTTTGTCATCCACGTCGATGTTTCCTCAATATGTAATATTATTTCCATCCACCTACAATTGATTAAATCCATTTTTACCCATTGGTGAGTTTTTAGTAAAAGATATGAAAGGAAACTTTTTCGTTTATAGTACGAGGTACTTTTTTGACTTTTCTGTCCAAAGTACGAGAAGAATGTTTTTCTTTAATTTATATGGAATGAATGGATTTTTAGAACATTATTTTCATGATTCTTCCTTTACAAGTTTTCAAATTTATTTTTAATCATCTACTTTTAGTTTACAATTTTATGACATGTTAAGAAAGGAAATATTTTTCTGAAGTATAAATGATATTTTCCTCAAGAATGGAGTTCAAGCAGTTTATCAAAATTATTTTCCATCTAAGATAATATAGGGTTCTGTTTCTATCCCTATATTTACATTGATTTTATTATTTTATTATGGAATTATTTTTATGATGTCCTTTTATCTTATATGGATTATGTTATGATGGCATGATTTTTAAGAATCCCATTTTTATTACATGGGTTATGCTATGATGTATAATTTATGATCTTGTCGCACACATAAGAATGGTATCATTATGAGATGGGTGGGACCTATATCTCCCTCCAATTCATTGGGTAAAGATTTATATCTCATGAGATAGACATGGCTGGAACAACATGTTTAACCGGTTCAGTGAAACAGGACTGAAATGAAGAGTGAACTCGGTTCAGAAATGGACTTTGTCCGCTAAGATAGTCTTGCCAATGAGTCTTGACTACTAAGAAATGATTCTCTATGATTATGTGTGTATGAAACAAAGATTCATGTTTTATGTTATGATTATTGGGATTATATTTCACTACTATGATTTATCCCATGTTATGAAATTTTGATTTCTTTTTCAGGTTAAGATTTCCAAAATGTTATGTTCTTATGAATATGATGGGATTGATATTTCTTTTTTATACCCTTACTGAGAATTTGAGCTCACCCTTTTGTCTGTTTTCTTTCCCCAGGTCAGGAAGAAGGTTATTAAGTAAGATATGTCAAAAGGGACTCTAGATATTGTGAAATAAATGGGAGACAATGTAGATGCTTTATGAACCAATTGTTTATGTTTCCTAGTTTCTAAAGACACTATAACTATACGGTCCTTTCAGGGTTTTTTTATATGTTGTAATAATAATTCTTCAATTTTGAAGTATTAACAATGTTTGTAATGTATGGGTTGTTATAGTTGGTATCAGAGGAAAGGTATAGTGATCCTTTGGAAACTAGGATGTGAAAGCCTTAGTAAAAACCCTAAGGATAAGTCTAAGCATAGAACACAATCATAGTGTTTTGAAAATGGCCATGAACAACCTATGATAAGACCTTAAGTGTGAAATTTTATTCATGATTATGTGGTTTTCCTATTATAATTAGTGTTGCTCAAACTATTCTTCTTGGTTTTAGTCAATGGCTAGAACCTGAAGGAAACGTCTTAACGCAGAATGCGACGGGAAATCCATTGATTGTACCCATGAGAAACCAAACTTTATGGGCGCTAGAATGAAAAATCTTGTAGCCATGCTCACACAACTTTCTCAAGATATGAATCATGCAGGAATTCCAAACAAGTGAAAGAAAGAGAAACATTCTGTTTAATCCTTCATTAGGCAACGTCCACCCTCATTTAGCGGGTCTACTAATCCATTAGTGTCTGAACAATGGATCAGTACCACTGAAAAGATATTTTATGTTCTTCAATGTTCTGAACATGATAAATTCATCTTAGCAGTATATCGTTTGGAAGGTGAGGCAGATCAATGGTGTAATCTTATCAAGAATATGAGGCCAAGAGATGAATTGAGTCCATGGAATGGGATGAGTTCAAGAACATATTTTTCAATAAGTACTTACCTCGTATTCTTCGAACAAAGATGGAGAAGGAGTTTCTTGAACTGAAGAATAAGGTTGATGAATCTGTTGGTACCTACGATGAAAATTTTACAAGACTTTCAAGGTACGCTTCTGGGATTATTATCCAACCTGAGAGTAAGATTGATCGATTCTTTAGTGGCTTAAAACCATGTCTTCGAAGGGCGTTATCCATAAGGGACTTTAATAGTTATGAGAAATCGTTCGATGTGCTCTCAAGGTTGAGATGGATATTGGAGTAACCCATCAATCATATGGTTTTGATAAGAAGAGGAAAATGGAATTCAAAGTAAAATCAAAAGAGCACACTGAAATGAAGATGAGGATTCCCATATGCTCAAAGTGTGGAATGAAACACAGAGGGAGTTGGCTTAAAGGGACAAGAAAATGTTTCATATGTGGAAATAAAGGTCATCGAGCATTTGAATGTCACAATTATGGGAAGAATATGTCTAGTGATGTGAACAAAGAAAAGGCTACACAGAGTGCACCTCCTATACTTCAATGTTACAAGTGCAAGTAAATGGGGCATTATTCTAATCAATTCCCTTATCCAAGGGTTTTTTATGATGATCGACGTCAACAAACTCTTAAGGCTAAAGACAAAGGAAAGTCACATGCAATTTCTATCAGTGATTTGGAGTACGATAACGAAGTGGTGAAAGGTACACTTATCATCCAATCTAAAGTAGCAAATGTTTTATTTGATTCTGGATCCACCCACTCTTTTATTTCTGAAGAATTTTCTAAGGGTATCACCGTATTACCTCAACAATTAGATGTTGAGTTAGCTATGACAACCCTTAATGGGACAATCATCTCATATAAAGTTTATAATTCTTCTCTGATTGAAGTTTGTGGGAAAGTGCTTCCTACAAATCTTGTGATCCTTCCTATATTGGAATTTGATATGATTCTTGGCATGGTTTGGGTTTCTTTATATGGAGCTCATATCAATTTCCAATGAAGGGAAGTCACATTTCATATTCCAGATCAATCTATGATCATCTATCGATGCAAGGATGAACATAACCTTCCAGTGGAAATTTCTTCCATCTTATGGGTATTGATTCCACTAAATGAAGTTTATTTATCTCAAATGGTTGGTGAGAAAATCATGATTAAGAATATGCCCATTGTATGGGAGTTTGACGATGTCTTTTCGGAGGAATTTCTGGGTGTTCCACCAAATCGTGAAGCTGAGTTTTCAACAAAACTCCTACTGGGTGCTTTGCATATTTCAAAGAATCCTTCTAGAATGACCCCAATTGAGTTGAAGGAATTGAAGAAGCAACTCCAAGAGAATATTGATAAAGGAATCATATGCCCTATTGCATCACCTTGGGGAGCACTGGTTCTGCTTTTTATGAAGAAAGATTGATCAATGAGACTCTGCATTGATTATCGAGAACTTAACAAGAACGCTATCAAGAACAAATATCCTTTCCTGCACATTGATGACTTATTTGACCAACTACACGGAGCTCAATACTTTTCCAAAATTGATTTTCATTCAGGGTATCATCAATTAAGGGTCAAAAGGGAGGATATACCAATGAAGACTTTCCGTACAAGGTATGGACACTATGAATATATAGTGACGCCATTTGGTCTTACTAATTCCCCTGCTATCTTCCTGGATCTAATGAATAGAGTCTTTACAGACTATCTTCATCAGTTTTTGGTAGTCATTATAGACGATATTCTTGTCTATTCAAAGAGAAAGGAAGAACATGAAGATCACTTGAGAATTATATTGAAGACCCTTAAAAAGGAGAAGCTTTATGCCAAATTTACCAAGTCTGAATTTTGGATTCAAAAAGTTGCATTTTTGGATCACATAATCTCAAAAGAGGGGATATCTGTGGATCCAGCAAAAATAGAGGTTATTGAAAGATGATCGAGACCAACAACAGTAACGGAGATCCGGTGTTTTCTTGGTTTGGATGGATATTATCGACATTTTGTGAAATATTTTTCATGACTATCTAATCCACTCACCATGTTGACTCGAAAAGGAGTTAAGTTTGTGTGGACGGAGGAATGTGAAGAGAATTTCAAGGAGTTGAAGAGAAGGTTATCCAATGCACCTGTACTCACACTTCCTTGTAGTGGAGAATGGTTTGTGATCTACAGTGATGCATCCAAGAAGGGATTGGGGTGTGATCTCATGCAAAATGATATGGTGATGGATTATGCCTCACGACAGTTGAAAATCCATGGGAAAAATTATCCAACTCATGATTTGGAGTTAGCTGCGGTAATCATTGCATTAAAGATTTGAAGGCATTATCTTTATCGAGAAAGGTGTGATATTTTTACTAATGATAAAAGATTAATGTATATTATCACACAAAAGGAGATGAATATGTTCCAAAGAAGATGGTTGGAGCTGATTAAGGATTATGACTGCTCAATTCATTACCACCATGGGAAAGAAAACAAGGTGGAAGATGCATTAAGTCGACAGGACCATGCTAGCTTATCCATGATGTGGATCACAAAAGATCCAATATTTATGGATTTACAAAGGATGGATCTTAGAATTATAATGGAAATGTAAAAATCGTATCTTTCTCAAATGAATGTTCAATCATCTATACATGTGAAGATTAAATAGGCAGAGAAAGAAGATGTAGAGTTTCAAAAGAAGGTGATAAATGTTCCTGAATTCAACCTTGATTGTAATGGGATAATAAAGTTCAGGAATCGGGTTTGTGTTCCCCCCATCCATGAATTAAAGATGGAGCGGCTGGATGGGGCTCATAGTTCCTCATTATCTATTCATCCTTGAAGCACGAAGATGTATAGGGACCTGAAAGAGTACTTCTGGTGGGATTGAATGAAAAGAGATTTTGCTGAATTTGTCTCTCAATGATTGCTTTGTCAGCAAGTTAAAGCTGAGAGACAGAAGTCTAAGGGGATTTTACAACGATTACCCATACCTGAATTGAAATGGGAAAACATCACTTGGGAATTTGTCACTGGACTTCCTAAAACATCCAAAGGCAATAATGCTATCTGGGTCATAGTTGATCGTCTTACAAAGTCCGCACACTTCATTCCTATTAGAGAGGATTTATCTCTGGATTTTCTTTCCAGGATATATGTAAAGGAAGTGGTAAGATTGCACGGATTACCACTTTCCATTATATCTGATCGGGTTTTGAGGTTTACCTCAATGTTCTGGAGAAGTCTTCAGTATACTCTGGATACAGAGTTGAGTTTCATCACTGCTTATCATCCTCAGATAGACGGTCAGTCAAAGAGAACAATTCAAACCCTAGAAGATATGTTAAGAGCTTGCTCAATGTATTTCAAAGGTGGTTAGGGTCAGCACCTACCTTTGGTGTAATTTTCATATAATAATAGCTTTCACTACATTATTCAGATGGCTCCTTATGAAGCTCTCTATGGAAATAAATATAGGACTCCAACTTTCTGGGTTAATGTTGGAGAAAGAAAGATATTAGGACCTGATCTTGTAGATGAGATGGAAGAAAAGGCTAGATCTATTCAACAACACTTATGAGCAGCTCAGAGTCGAAAAAAAGTTATGCCGACAACCGATGAAAAGACCCAAAGTTTGAAGTGGGTGATAAAGTGTTCTTACAAATATCTTCTTGAAAGAGAGTAATGAAATTTGGAAAGAAGGGAAAGTTGAGCCCTAGGTATATTGGTCCTTTTGAAATACTGGATCATGTTGGGAATGTAGCTTACCAATTGGTGCTTCCACTGAATCTCTCTCATGTTCATGATGTGTTCAATGTATCTCTCCTGAGAAAGTATATACCTGATCCTTCACATGTACTCAGCTCAGATGTTGTACCGCTGGAGCAAGATATTTCTTATGAAGAAAAGCCGATAGAGATTCTAGATCGTAGAAAAAAATTCCTACGGAACAAGACCACTCGCTTGGTGAAAGTTTTATGGAGGAACCACCAAATAGAAGAAGCTACATGGGAGCATGAGGATATGATGAGGGAGAGGTATCCTCATCTGTTTGTTACAAAGTGACGAATTTTGAGAGAGGAATTCATTTTAAGGGGGGTAGAATGTAACACCCGATATTTTTATGAGAAATATTTTGTTTTTATGTTATATAAATCATCAAAACAATATTTCAGTACACACAACACTAGCTTGGCTGGCTTTACACGCAACCATGACCTTCCTCGATAGCTTGCGTTGTACGCAATATCGAGTTTCACTAAACAACGATATGCTATTAAAATATTATTAAAACTAGCCGTAAAGAATTGTAATACCCACATTTTGAAATTTTGTAAATTTTATTTTTCAAAATGTACTTCATTCTTGGATTCATTATAGCGAAATTATCCTAGGGTGAAATTTTGGTATTTTTCTGAAAATTTTCAATTTTTGAAGACTAGTGAAAACACTGGCTTACTATTTAAAAACAAACATTTTATTCAAATAATTATTTATTTTATTTAAATTTATTTTAGGTTAAAATTGATACATAACACCTATATAAGTTCAAATTAATTCATTGGAGTCATTTTATAATAATTTTAGGTATATAAAAATTTTATTAATCTTTTCACCGTCTTTCACCCACCTCCTAGGAGAGTTTGAAAATTCACATAAAACTTAATTTTACTGCTTCTGTGAGTGGAATTTCGAAAATTTGAGAGACACGGTTAATATCAAGGACTAAAATATGGTTCAATGAGATGAAAATAATTTTTGGTGAATAGTAACTTTTTACTTTTTTTTCCACAGTAAAAAGTAAATAGGGTAATTAAGGGTAAAAATTATATTATTATTACCATAAAACATGTCCAAATTATATTTTATATGTGTAATTCGACCAAAAACAGCCTTAGGAATAATATATGACCATTTAGGCCCACTTGGATTAGATTAGGACATTTATTATTAATTTATTTAAAAAAGGGTTAAAATAGTTAAAATCATAATTTAATAACTAAATCATTTTTAATATAGGGTTATACATAAGATAAATTCATCTATAAATATTCATTACAAATATATAAATATTTCCTACACAATAGTAATTTATTTGTAATTTTTATACATTATATAATATAATTTATTTTTGACACAATGATGAGGTAGTTATTATCTTATTAATGAAATATTGACATAATTGATGTTCTAAATACCCAAATAATGTAATTTGAGAATTTTTATTAATTACAATAATTTTCAAGGTTAATATGACATGTTATTATTGATTTAATTAACTTTTTTCGAACTAATCATTATCTTATGATTTTCACAAAAATCAATTACCAAATAGTGTCAAAATTGACATAAAATAGTTTTTATAATAGTTATTATATTATTATTTGATATTTTATTCATAAAAATCTAAGGATTAGAAAAATGACTTAGATAAGGATATTTATATTAATAATAACCAACTTGGGTTTCTTTTGGCTTTTTATAGTACATTTATTAATCATATAGTGTAAGAAAACAAGAAGACAAAGTAAAAGTTAAATTATCTAACTTAAAGTTAAATCTAAATGATAAGGTTAAAATAGAATCCTAAACATGTCTAAATTCTATTTGATGAGATTATTTCGACCCATAACCACCTTATATTAGAAATAAATCAATTTGGGTTTATTAAAACCGAATACGACTTTATAATAAAATAATATTTTTACTTTTTCCTAAGGTGCCCCTCTCCTCCCTTATAAAAGGGCACCTCCTCCCTCTCTTCATCACACCACTTTGAGCCTTCAATATCAGCAAACCCCTGACAATTTCTCCTCTCCACTTCCCTAGAATCATCCTAGAGGTCTTGATCTTCTTCAAAGACCATATTTAGGTCCCTAATAGGAGGTTAAGAAGAGGCGCTTCAAAGAAGAGTTAATGTCTGTTACCGATTCTTTCCACTTTATTTCTTCTTCTACTTCTTCTTCAATATTTTTTTCATTATGAAGTAATAAAATCAGTATCACTAATATACTGGTATGTTATTATATGTATGAAACAACCCTATTTCACCATCTATCCATCCGACGGAAAACGAAATCACTGCGCGTGCGTACGTACGGAATACCGTCTCCACGCCGTGGTGTAATCTTTTTTCCACCACACCCTTACTTGGATGGGTATAATAGTGTAAATAATAACAATATATGATTATTGTAAATTTATATTGATTCTGAAAAAGTATACATACACTCCAATACAATTCCAAGATCATGGTAATAATATCATCGCTCGTGCGTACGTACGGAATACCGTCTCCACGATGTGTTGCGACTCGTTCTACATGATCTTCATTGCCTAATGATTATATAAATGAATTTAATGAATTAATTTCATATATATAACACTAATACCATGCTGGAAATGAGAAATCTCTAACCTAAAAAAATGAATAAGTATTTATTCGACAAAACATGCATAAGAACAAGAGGTAATAAACACCCGAATATCAAGTGGAAATGAAATATTACTAATAAGAAGATAAGAATATGACCATATATGATATCATAAAAATAATCATGATTCTGGAATAAGTCAATGAAATTATTTAAATCATTATACAGGAGGTTCAGACACTTACGAAGCAAATCGGAACTAAGGTAAGGGAAAATCTCAAAATCTCATTTTTATCCGAGATTATTTATAATTTGGTATTTACTGGGGTGTATTTTATCATCCCCATCCATGTTTCCTCAATATTTAATATTATTTCCATCCAACTACAATTTTTTAAATCCTATTTTACCCCTTGGTGAGTTTTTAGTAAATGATATGAATGGAATCTTTTGTCGTTTTTAGTACGAGGTACTTTTTTGACTTTTCCGGCCAAAGTACGAGAAGAAGGATTTTCTTTAACTTATATGGCATGAACGGATTTTTAGAACACTATTTCCATGAAGCTTCCTTTACCAGTTTTCAACTTTATTTTTAATCAACTTCTTTTAGTTTATAATTTTATGACCTGTTAAGAAAGGAAAAATGTTTATGAAGTAGAAAGTATATTTTCTTCATGAATGGAGTTCAAGCATTTTATCAAAATTATTTTCCATATTAGATAATATAGGGCTCTGTTTCTATCCCTATTTTTACATTGATTTGATTATGTTATTGTGGAATTATTTTTATGATGCCCTTTTGTCTTATATGGATTACGTTATGATGGCATGATTTTTAAGAATACCATTTTTATTACATGGGTTTTGCTATGATTTTTGATTTATGATCTTGTGGAACACATAAGAATGGTATCATTATGAGATGGGTGGGACCTATATCTCCCTCCAATACATTGGGTAATGATTTATATCTCATGAGATAGACATGGCTGGAATAGCAGGTTAAACCAGTTCAGTGAAACAGGACTGAAACGAGGAGTGTACTCGGTTCAGAAATGGACTTTGTCCAATAAGATAGTCTTTGCAATGAATCTTGACTACTAATAAATGATTCTCTATGATTATATGTGTATTCCTCAAAGTTTCATGTTTTATGTTATGATTATTGGGATTATATTTCACTACTATGATTTATCCCATGTTATGAAATTATGATTTCTTTTGCAGGTTAAGATTTCCAAAATGTTATGTTCTTATGAATATGATGTGATTGATATTTCTTTTGTATACCCTTACTGAGCATTTGAGCTCACCCTTTTGTATGTTTTCTCTACCCAGGTCAGGAAGAATGTTATTAAGTAGGATATGCCAAATGGGATGCTAGATATGATGAAATAAATGGGAGACAATGTAGATGCTTTATGAACCGGTTTTTTATTCTTCCCAGTTTCTAAAGATACTATACCTATACGGTCTTTTCATGGTTTTGTTATATGTTGTAATAAGCATGCATCAATTTTTGAAGTATTAACAATGTATGTAAAGTATGGGTCATTATAAAATCTCTCCAAAATGAATAGATATGAACTATTCTTAATTTTTTCATAGTATGCTATATATATTTGAAATATCCGCCATGAAATAAAGTCTATTCTTACATAAATAACCTATTAAGAGAAAAATATTCCATTTTAAAATCATTCTTTATCTTGTATATTTTTTCCCATTTCCGTCAAAATTACTCCCCCTTAATTATTTCATAATTACATAGACTAACATATTGTCTGGAAAATATAGGATTTTAAAAAAAATTATACCAAAAAATAATATATTTCAAAACATGGTCTTCAATACTGGTATGAATTATTCATTAGAAAATATTTTCCTTTTATATTGGTACATGTAGCTTTTAATTTCATTCAAAATGGATATAAGTTTCTAATAGGTTGATCATAACATTTATTATTATGAGTTATATCTCACATTTAATCAAAAAAACAGGAAAATATATTGTTTTTAAACATTTATTGCTTGAAAATCAATATTTATTTTCACATATTGAATGAGTAGATTTCAAAAATGTTTTCAAGGGAGTTCTCAAATCAGCCTAATATGATTCATCTTTTTCTATAGATTCTATATTATATTCTTTCAATCATCATAGCTAGAAATTTGTTTTCTCAAGTGATCCATAATTTTCTCTTAAATAAATCTTTTACATTATGGAAAAGTTTTTATTAATTGTTATGAAATTTGATTCCCTATTTCTAATCATCAACATTGATTTTGTTGTTTTCTTAGTGGATAGAATATTCTGGGTTGAGAATTTAATATTTTTATTTTCTCCAATTTTTTAATTATTTTTTAAAATACCTTATTTATTTCTTGGCATTATTGGTATGAAGAATATATTATGCATGTTTTTATTTCAAAAAAAAATCTATTTGTGTTTCAAAACCTTCGTCTTCTTCACCAAATGATGTATCTTAAAAATATTTAACCTTATCCATGAAATTCATCATTTATTTTAGAACTTTTTATTATAAAGGAATACTTTTAATGGAGTAGTTTTCCTCTTATGTAATCAACATCCTGATTTTAATTCTGGAGAACCTTTTTATGCTATCAATATAATTTATAACACCAGTTTAAACTGTAAACTATTTATTACTTTTCCACTATTTTAATCATCATTACCTAAACATTTCATTCAATGAAAATTTATTAAAAAGTTCCACATTCCGCTATAATTAAATAATTTGAGTGGTTGTTTTCCTCTATATATTCCTTTTACTTGTAATATGTTTCTTAAGGTAAGATAATAAGTAATTTTATGCACATCATCATCTTCTTCCTCAACTTCTATTATCTTTTATTCTACATCTTTCAGTTCATGGATTTCAAGAATCCTTATACCTCCAAATGTTATCTCATCCTTAATCTTATTTTTAAATGATAAATATTTCCTCATCTCAAAAGAATTTTTTTATGTAGTTCATTTAAAGAGAAGTAATATATATCTTCTAATATAGTGAAATTACGATAATAGTTGTCAGAGATGAGTCTTAGAAACAACATAACTATTGTTCAGTCTTCTATAATTTCTTTAAATACTCTAATATTGATGAAAATATAATTAAATATTTTTATATATTCATCAACTATTAATTAATCAACAAGCCTCACATATTCAACAATACTCTTATAGATCATAATATTTACTTCCATTATTTTCCCATATCCTTCAACGATGATTTATTGTTTGTAACATGTCTCTATGGATGTATGGAAACTCACCACCTTATTATATAATTTATCAAATATGGATGTATTAATTAAATTACTAAATTTATAGTGAATATATAATATTCTCCAATATTTAAATATCAAGGGTGAATAATTAATTAATTGTGGATATCCCATTGTATTTATATCAGATACATTTATGAAAATGAAGAAAATAAGGTCTCATTCTATTCTTTTATCCATGATAATGTTTTCTATCAAATGTGGGTATTCCTCTACTATTTAATCGGTTGATATTTTCAATCACCACCAAATTAATGAACTAAAAGTTGAAAACTTCACTCTGGTAGCAATATATGTTCCAAAAAATAAATATACTACTAATAAGGTTGGGATGGATGTGTTGAATTAGAAGTGTTATTTTACAATTTCCATTAACCTGAGGTAAGAATAAATAAATTTTTTGAGTTTCATTCCACTCAAAATTTAATCTCACCCTTACCCATATAAAATCATAAATAATACAAATCAATGGCCCAATATCTATTAAATTTTTAATCAAAATGTGTATAAATACTCCTTGTTGTATTCATTTACAATCCAAATAATTTGATATTCCCAATATAACACAAATGAATACAAAATGGTGTCTCCAAAAAATATTCATATGTGTTATGGTACACATTTATTATATTTCACTTTATTCGCAATGTTTCTTCAAAAAATATTGATTGATATCACCATTAACTATAGTTTATATTGAAAAAATATAATCTTCTGTAAATATCTCTAAATCAAAAAAGCATCTTCTACTCATGATATTAATTTCTAAAACTTAAACTAAAAGAACATTGAGAATCATAATTTCATCATCTACCCTCAAAAGAACATTCTTCTAGAATTAATGATCATTATATTAATATTTGATATCCTTAGGAATATTGGATCTTCTTCTTCATCCTTACATTTCATTTAGAATATATAACTCGAGCTCTATATACGTTTATTTCATGAAAACAAATCAACAAACTCATAATGAACTCTCCCTTTATATAAAAAACAATTATATAATAAAATACATCTTCAAGATCTATATCTTATAACTATTTTATATATTTCTCAACATTATTTAATTCCCATGAATATATCTAATTTTGACTTAATCAAATGATCATAAATATTTTATTGTCAGTAATCATTATGTCTCTTATAAATCATGTTTCTTTCATGAATTAAATATCTTGGTATTTGTTTTTTTATGCCCATCGTTGAGTCATCAAAAATTATTTTTCATCACTAAAACAATATGTATAATCACTTGATTCGTTATGTGTTTTTTCTACAACACCTAAAAATAAAAAAATAAAATTCTACATTTCATGAATATTTTATTTTTCATCAAGAATACTTCAGGATCTATGAACACAATCTTTCATAGCATACATGTTTCTGGTGCTCTACAAACCTTTTCATCAACAAAATATCAAACCCAAGTTTATTGTTTCTCATATTTTTCGAATTCTGGTGAGATAAGCTCCCTTTTGATTTATCATAAAATAATCATATCCTATAATCATCATCACCTAGGATAATATTTATATCTTGGTCACTATAGTTTCTGATTGACAGAATATTTTATTTCATAATATTTTTATTTATAACGTTTTTCTAAAATGGTGTTCCTTTATTTTTTCTTGACTAGATTAATGAGATTTTTATTCTTGAACAATCATACTTGTGAATTTAAAATAAATCATTGATAACATTATAATATCATCATTAAATATGGATTAATTAATCCTATATGAATTACTCCGGCTATTCACATTTCATTGTAAAAAATTACATGTATTTTGGGATATATTACCCACATTAATTTCATACATTGCACTAGATTAGAGCTATTCCTAATGGATTTTAAATCTTTTTCCATATATCTCCCCTTTTAGGAGTTTTAATCTTTCCTATAATTAATAAAACATTACTTCATTAAATATAATAATATTTTACAGAAACATATTTTTAGTGAATAATGAACAGATTTAATTTCCAAACTAGCATCAAGACATCTTCCACAACCTCAAATTTAACTTAATTGATATCCCATTAATTTCATTGAATACCCTTATCAATTGTGTAATTTACTATTATAAACAAAAATGAGTGTCTGTAAGTTTTAGATTATTTATTTAACAAAAATTTCATTAGATAATTTTACTCATATTAAGAATCGAATTAATCGTGTAATCCATCATTGGAATCCGATGTTTTGTATCTTCACTTGATGAAATTTCTAAAGTCCATTGAAGCAAGTATTTTTTGAAAAATAATATCTTACAATTCACATTAGTGAATTTCCATTTAGATTTTTATTGTGTGTTTTATCAATAATTTTTTTATATATTAAAATCATAATATACAAGACATACCATAATAACTTTTCTGTTAAAGACACAACAGCTCAACTAAATTACTGAAAAATAACTTCCATTATTTTATACTCATCTATTATAAAAATTCCATATGATATTATTCTAAGTATTTTAGATCCTATAATGTCTCTTAGAGAATGTAACTTTCAATGTTCTTCATAATTCTTCATGAGAAACTTCATTGGTCATTTAAAATAAAATTACATTAATTCACAGTGACAGCTCACCTAAAATTACTACTCTTAGATCCATACCACTAAAACACATCTTCATATTCACCATAAACCTATAATTTTTCAATAAAATATGTTTTAGAATAAATCAAATACCATAAATAATTCCATATCATGGGTTATTCATCATTATTATAAAAAAATTTGATCCATTATTAATCATTCAAATATCATTATGTTAAAAAAATTATCAATCATTGAATTCAATGTATGTAGAGCATGTTTAATCCCATATAATTTATTTTTTATCTTTAATACCCTACTTCTATCATCAAAATGAATAAATATTTGAATTTTCCAATATTAGCATACTCTTCAATATCACATTCTATAATATTGACAATATATCTATTTGAAAAATATTATATTATTTGTGAGAAAACAATATGTAAAATTTTTGGAATATTTTTAATAATTCAATTATATTAAAATTTAAATTAATTCAAATACATATAATTTTGGTGTAACTTTTACAAACACAATAATCCTTTTTCAGGAAACCATAAAATTAACATTGATTTAATTTTAAAAAACCAGTTTTCTCTCCATCATATTTTTATCTTCAATATGGGGAACTCTCTCCCATGTTTTAACCTTCTAATTTTATTTTAACTCTGTTTTAGGGTAACAATATAAAATTCATTCTTTAATGCTTCTTAAAAATTCATTGGTTTAACTTGAGTGTGTAATCATTTATGGGTTGTATTTCCCAATGTCCTACTTTTTTAGAATCCTTTATTGTTATTTTAAATTATACTATCTAGATTAGAATGTTTTTTTTAGAATCCTTTATAGTTATTTTAAAATATACTATCTATATTTTAATGATTTCTAAATATTGATTTTTTTTTATTTTTCAAGATTCCTTAATCATCATTTATAATCCCATAATATATATTTTTTTAAATACTCTTATTATAATAGATATACAATACTGTTTTATTTTGGAATGTTGATCGACTTTAATATCGTGTTCAAACTAAATTGGTATTCCTTGAGTGAAATCAAAAACATTCAAAAAACATCAAATATATCCATTATATTCATAATATTAATATTATTATATATATCACATCGTCCATTAGTTTATTAAATAATGAAAATTCCCTAATTTGTTATTTTTTTGAATTGCACTAATTTTATTCCAATAAAATTAATTAAGTGAGTGATACCAAATACATTTCAAATCCTTTAATTTTTCATTTTGTAAAACTAAAACACCTAAATAATACAGATTAAATATAGTTAAACTGAGAATAAGTTATCAATATATATAATAATTAAGGAGAAATTCCTCTTAAATTAATTTGAAAATCCATTTTTGGAAAACATTATTCTTCCCATGGTGACCTTTTTTCTTCAAAAGGGATAGTAAATTTTTTAGTGTATTCAAAAAGACATACTGATTCCTTATCCCATATCTTTCAGAAGATTCTTAAAACTCCATGTTTATGAACCTTGACCCATAGTGGAGTGAAATTACATTCTAAATTACCCAATTTTCTTCTCAAATTATCTCAAATAGTTTTACTATATTTTTCAGTCTCAATATTCACATGACTTCTGTAATGACCCTCCCTAACACTCTAAATAGTAACTAGACCAGTGCGCCACATGAACTTATTCATGCCTCCACATATTCTAATCTTTGTTGACTAATAGAGTTGGTCTTTAGGATGACAGTCAGGGAGACAATACCCTCTAAGGATAGACAATAATAAAACCACCATAACACAATTGATGAAATTTAAATAATAAGTAATATCAATAAAAAATATTTCTATTGTCAACCTAATCATCATTTACCATGTATTGATTGTAAAAAAAGAAAAAAAATCCCATACACCATATACATACATAAAAGTATAAAAATAATGAAAATAACAACCATCCTAGAACCAAGGAACCACCTAGACCATCAATATTACCATCTCAATCAACTTATGCACCAACTTCACATTAATCTCTACTATGTCCCTAGTTTTTTATAATTTGTCATACCAAATACTATAAATATCTTGTCTACAAAAATCCAATAATCACCATGTATGGTGAAATTATGAACTCAAGAGGCAACCAACTACAACACCCCTAATAAATATCAAAAAATATACCAATTCATATAGAATAGAAATAAAAACTTCCAAAACACTAAACATTACCAACATAACTCTATCTTGACTAGAACCAAGTGAGTGTTTAGCTTATCCAACAAGTACAAAAGGGGAACAATACATACATGGTATATTGGTACACCCAAAAAACACATCCAAAAATGAAAACACATATCCTATGAACTTCTGTACATTTCCCCAACTTCCATCTCAATATCCTGATAAAGCACAATGAATCTCTCTACCCACAATATTATAAAATCTATTTAAACATAAATAATTTGTATATAATGTTTCCATCATGCATATTGTAGTATCACACACCACCATACATGGACTTATATGGTGCACCCCTCCTATAAAGCAATGGTGAACAACATCACCCTTATACTTCTTAAACCGTAGAGAGTGACACCAACATCTAGTGGTCTAAACTACCAAATTGGCCCTATATAGTGTCCCAATGACCACAATGGACATATTATAACACAGTGAGTAGTTTCACCAAATTCATAGGCCACACCTCAGTGAACCTTTAATGTCACGTGTGGTAATATGTAGTTGAATGCATATTAAATCAATAAACCTCATCTCTTTATTATTGATGATAAACATCAACTACACCCACATGAGTTACGCACAAAAAAATATACAAGGATCCCCATAAATCAAAATAACTAAGTAATCACTATTTAAAATAATAAATGACAATACAGTCATGACTTAATTCTATAATACAATGTATACATTCCATAATTGATCATATCCAACATTTTTCACATGAGACTACCCAAGGGGGTCACTTATAAAAGATAAAAACCATAGGATCATATATTGTCATTCACACATACCCAACCCTACCCACCCCAATTTATTACAAATTAAGAAACACATATATATCCATGTATATAGTTTCTATCCTCTTACCTGGTGTATTCATGATTTTAATTAGCATGAACCTCTCGCAGATATAAATGTATGTTAAATATTATAATTAAAATAATTTTTTTCTATTTAATAAAACCTGAGATAATATAATGAATAGTAGATAAAAATGATAGAAAAGTATCGATACCAATGTGAATTCATTAATTAAGACTACATAAAACATAATATGATTCACCTATAATCTCACTAATAGTATAAAGATGAATAAAAGTGTTTTAGGGAATTTTTTTTGTTCTGTGATGAATCATAATTAAAACACCTTTTGTTGATGTATTCCAATTATAATTAATTAATTTATCATTTTTGAAACATCTATAAAAAATAAAATCTTGTTGAATATTTTTCAACTCAAAAATTCCAAAAATTAACAAACAACCCTTTAAATAATCATACACATCCCACATGATAATTTTTCCTTCATTTTATATGTTTCCCTTAGGAAACTCCTTACGTAAGGTATATAACCCAAGTATAATATATATTCCCATATGGGATATAATTCCCATTGTGAAATATCTAATACATTGTATACTTATTTCATATATATGATTTTCTTTCCTATATTTTGTTTTTAACTTATAATGAATTTCATACATTTTATCTTTCACTGAAACCCAATACATTCTACCTCGTATATAATGTATTTCCATACATGTTAAAATTATTATATAATATTACCTCTCTTTAATATATAGTTTCTATATATATATATATATTATTTTGATATTAAATATAATCATTTAATATGTAATATATATATATATAATGTATGTTTTCCCCTTAGATAAAAATCCTAATGTTCTATATATAGAGGTAAAATATATTTTCATACATATTTTTATCATTCCCATAAGTATGGTTTTTTAACCTATTCTCAAAACCATATGCTGTATTTACATTCCTCTCAGGGGATGCTTAATATTTTGGAAATTTCTGATTTTCTACATGTCATATATCTTCTCCCTGTGTAATAAATCATGAATCAGATTCCTATATTTACATTAATAAATTTCAATTAGAACTCAATCTAATATATTTTATATATATGGGATCCAACGCATAGGAAATTTTATATACCCATTGTGATTTAAATATATTACACTAGACAAGCATTAGTGAATTTAAGAGTAAATTGCTGCAATATTACAAAAACCCAAATTCATCAAAAAAATTATTAAACCCCAAAATTTCATTATAAATACACACAAAACAATATAAACCCATATAAAAAATTTGAAAATAGAATAAAATGTATTATTATTTTAACCATCGTCCTAATCAATCACATAAGACTCATTCCCCAATCTATAACAAGACTCATCACACATATATGAGGTATAAAATAATAATGTCAATCAAATAAAAAAAATGCCTATTTTAAAAACAATTTATCATAAATACTCATCACTATATGATAGCTCATTCCCATGATATAATGCCCATAACCTAATAAAAATATATTTGATTCAATAGATTCTTAACTTATCCATACATAAAATAACAAAACATTATTGAACACATCTATCTCTTCTTTATTCACCCCGACTACTAGATCCTAACTAACCAATTCCTTTTTAGAGAGAACCCCCATATGAATTACATTTAAAGACTCATTAATACCAATCATCCAAATATAATTAAATAATAACACCCAAATATTCCATACAAACTATCTATCCATGCCTATCCATTAATAATGAACTATTATTTACTTGTTCTCATATATTCCCACATAATCCCTTTTCATAAAAAATTCTTGCATTTTAACCGTTTCTAATACATACAATTTATATCATACATCAAACTTCATTTTCATATATTTTCCTCACATAGTTACTCTATTTATATAATAATCACCGATTTTTATTGAATTCATCATACAAATCAACATTCAAACACTCACGCCACACATAAAATTGTTTATTGTTTTTCTTATTACTTTGAATATATCATATTGATTTATTGTATCCAATCTAAATATTTAATTCCAAATTATTTTCTTCCCAATTGATTTGTGCCCACTATCATCCATTGCCCAACTATTTTTCATCCCATAAACTGCCTCATGTTGCATGTACTATTTTATTCCAAGTAGGGGACATCAGTACAACTCATTAAAATAACTCAAATGCATGGTTATATGATAATACCTTTCCCTAAACAATATTTATTTCCTTCAACAAAACCAATTCATCTTTCCTAACAATATACAAGACTGACGGTCCTTCAGTGATAGATCACACTGAGTAAAAAAATGTTTAGTCTAACAAAACTGAAAAAATGCCATTAATGATCCACTCAATGGTGAAATAATAAATCATTTCATTTTTTTTAAAACTATTGATTCTACTCAAATACTATATTTTAGATTCCCAAATCATTACTACTAGTCTAATCAAACATCAATTTTTGGATTGATACACTCTCATCTACAAGGATTTAATCTACTATCATCACCTATTTCACTGCCGGAAAAATGAGATAAACCAAAAAAATATTTTCATATACCATTATAGAATGTTATACATCATCCCCAAATAATATCAATTTAGTGATCTATTTTACTTAGAGTATTAGTTTAAAACTTAGAAAATATATGATCCTTGTAGAATAACTTATCAATGAAGTCTCTACCTAGACTGGGTTCATAAACATCTGACCAATCTCCCCCCTTAATGAACATTGTAAAAAGTGATTTAAGAATACTACATAAAATTCCCTCCATGTAATCCAATTGTGAATTATTATATTCTTTGGTAAATACAACTTTTATTTCAATTCTTTACAAAACATCTACGTATCCAACAACACTATTCACCTAGATTGTATCTTTGGATTATAAATGATATTATATAAAAACTCAATCTAATACTTATTCTATTTTGGTCTACACGCTCACTAAAACAAAACAAGATGTTCAAGCTAGAACTCCAAAATAAAATATTTCATTTTCAGATCAATACCAAATTCTCCCCGATCAATACATTAAATTACTCAGACAAATCTCAGACTGAGCTACTCGTCCAATCACTATCAAAACTCTATCTGCTGGTGTGGTTGGCCATTTAACATTGATATCTTTACCAGTGGATCTGTACCAACTCTATTATAATATTCCTTAACCCACTCATTACTCTATAGAACCAAATTATTTCTTTCCAAACAATCTATTAGAATTTGGCTATGTATCATATCTTGGTGATTCAAATAAAATTCATAGTATACATATAACAACACCTATGTCAAAAATTAATATGTTATAATAGAATGAACAACTCATCATCCCTTCAACTTCCCTATCATACACATGTCCAAATAATCCATCCTAATATACCAAAATTCCCTTTTCTAGTGTCAGGTATCACATTAAATATACATAAACTACATTATATACTAATTCACGCCATGAATCAGATACTCCAGTTGGCTAAGTAGAAGGTAACCAATATATTATACGGTAAAACACCATATTGATCACCTTGAAAAATAAAACTATTTATGAGAATCTTATTTCATGATAAAATGCCCTTTCTATGCTATCCATTCATATATTCTCCATGATCGTATACATGAAAAAATATTATCCTTTTATTAACACTTTAATAAAGGGATCCATTTTTTCATTTCAATTCCTGAAAAATATATAACACATATATCATGTGATCACTATATTGATACAATTATTAATTAGTACTAGAACAATCCTCTAAGGAGATATGGCTATAAAATAGAAATAAATTACCTAAAAAAATAAAGTTATCTGAACCAAATAAATAAGATATAACCATGAAATCAAAAAAAACACAATTCAAGTTGTATCATTGACTTAAATACATAATTATGATGCTTTGGTACAAAATAGGACACCCATTCCATTTTCCAACATATTACTAAACCTATAGTCCAATAAAACCCAATGAATAAAAGTAAACAAAGTTAGTAACTTTTACGCATCCTACTCTACCTTAATTTTGTAAAACACCTCTATATAATACTATGTAGTTACCAAAATGGAAGTCCATTTGATCTTAAGAACACATCATGCACACCTTAAGATGAAAACCACCAACGAATGTCAATGGGGTAATACTGGGGATATTATACCATAAAAAGGAAATTAATAATAATATCAAAATAACATGTAAAATTAGTTTAAATAATAATAAACACCATGCCAAACTATCTAAACAATCAATTTAGGAAACATGTAACACGCCATGTTAGTATTTAAATCCCAAATAATTACCATTTGTTCAAAAACCTATATAAATATGAAAATATAATTAACATACCTACTATCACAACACGGAGGTTCCACCTTGATCATCTCTATAACCATTCCATATGGCTCATGAACCAGTGTCACTCCAATCTCAATTAGGTTCCCAACATCGAACCTTTATCCTTTCATGTTCCAAGAGTCATAATTTCTATTTGTATCTTAAATGACTCATGTACGTTGTGATAATGAACATAACAGTGTACCACCAATAGTTTCCATAAAAAATATCCATACATTTAATTGTGTATGAAAAATAGAAATAAAAATTTTCCATAACACAACCCATATCCTGATCCCCTCACGTTTGACCATCATTGAGTGAGCCTTTACATGCCTATGCCAAGACTAAAGTGGAACAATATATTCATATTTTATTTAATTGATGTTACCTATACCTACTAACAAATATTATTTGAAGTGGATTATATAACAAAAAAATCATAAGTCCCTAATGATACATCAAAACCCATATCACATATTCCTTATAATTCCATATATTTTCCCCACTATCAACGAAACAACATTATGAAACATAATCGATGAATAGATGTGTCCCCTACTAATAATTTCCTTAGTGTCCCCAATCTTTTCTCAGATAATCAAACCCATATTAAGTTAGATAACACACCTCTAACCAAATCTATTTATGTTTCACCCATCCTCCATACCTATGTTCAACTCCATTACCAAAACCCCATATAAATTATTAATGGTTCCACCAACATCTCATGGGATAATCAACTATATGGACCATTTCTTATGGGAACATGACCCCAAGGACCTCAGTGCCCCTTAGTGAGTTTAATAACAAACATCCTTGGATATAACATGGTGAAATTTGGTCTCCATCCATGATAATGGTTAACAAAATCATTATCATACCATTGATCCTCATAACCCCATTCTCGTAGATTTTTATGACCCATAGTTTAACACCATGATATTTTGTAAAAGTATTTTTTTCCATGTTAATTTAATATTTTTTATATTTTTCACATTACAAAACACTAAATATATAATTTATTTATTATTTAAAAAAACTATGTTTGGATTATTTTATATGAAACACCAAATTATACATTCACTTCTAGCAACACTGTCTTGGATTGACATACATGGGATGCTATGTTTTGGAAATAAACACTTTATTATAACTATTTAAAAAATATAACTATAACCTAGCTATTAAACATATTAATAAAAATAGTAATGTGTACATTTTAAATGTCATTTATAATTGTTTCATATAAATAAATTATATAGGTTATTATATATATAATTTTTGGTATAGTCTTTATATGTTTAAAAATACTATGTTCTTAATGGAACTTTTTTTATATCCTTCTATGAAAATTAACTAAATTAATATTTGACAATAAAAAAATTGGAATTTGATAAAATAGATATAAATTTTAAATTTGTGTTTTCAAAATTAACATAGGGTTATTTTTTATTTCTATGAGAAATTTCATTTTTTTGATGAATATAAAAAATCAATGAATTGTATTTGGAAAATATTTTTTTTCATTTAAATAATTTTTATACATTAAATAAATATTTAATTAAAAATAAATAAATTATAAATATATTAATCCAATTTTGATCAATTGAATCATTTTTTAATTAAATTATATATAAAAATTTATTGAACTTTTGAATGTTCTTTTTACCCACCTTCTCGCCACGTCTATGGGATTAGAGTTAAACATAATGTTTTCCACATCAATGGTTTTTTAATCAAATACCTAAATGGTTGTATTCATTATAGTATGTATATACTACAAGGATAATATTAAAATTTTTTATATTATGTATATTATCTTTAGTAAATTAATATTTATTGTTGTTAGCAATAAATTGGAAAATTAAGACAAACAATAATATTATAAAATTAAAAAATTATGATACAACTCTTTCAAGAATCTTTATATTAGAAAAATTTGACTAAAATAGACCTCATGAAGAAATTATAACCTCTTTATTCCCCAAGGGTATAAATATGAAATTTATTATATTTTATTTAATGATAAGTTAAAAATTTATTACTCATATTTTTAATAAATATCAAAATTTTAATATAAGGTTATATAAAATATAAATTAGAATATAAATAGTAACTTGAATGATAAAATTTTTATCTAGAACATTATAATTTATTTATAATTTTTTGTGATAAAATAACAAACATTAAAGCTAACACAATGATGATGCAGTAATTGTTTAATTATCAAAAGGATCAAGTAAATGATATTAAAAATATTAAAATAAATATTATTTGAATTAATTATGGTTCTCTATGATTTTTATTATTAACAATGACATGTTAGGAGTATCCTAAATGGTTTTGTTCAAAATTATCATATAGTTTCTAGTTTATTTAAAGACAATGTTTTGAATATTATCAAAGTTTACTATAATGATACTTGATAAAAATAATATTTCAATAAATTAGTAAAAAAAATTAATTAGAAAATTAAAATGAGATATGATAAGGTGTAAAATTTAATAATATTTCTATTTATGGACATTTTACTGCTAATATGTAATTAATTATAACCTCTAAATATTTAAAAGTTGGTTAGCACAGTCAAAATTGAAACAGATTAATGAAGGGTAAATCAAAATTATAAGGTCTAAAATAAAAATAAAACATGCCCAAAAATTATTGCATGAAGATGATTTAACTATTATATAGATAATATTTAATTTAAATTGTTTAATGATCACTATTATATAAAAATAACAGGGGTATTATTTGATTTCATAGATTGCTAAAGAATATCACTCTCTTGCATTTAATGTCATTTATATATCCAAATAGAAAAAGAATAAATCTATCAATAAATATAAATGTATATTTATATAGTAATTAATTTAATTTGGTGATATAATTTGATTTTTTATTTTTATAAATTATATAATTACCATATATGATTCTTTGCTGTTAAAACAGTTTTTATTTAATTAACATAAAATTAAGAAAATTGATTTTAATAATATTAATTTTGTTATATTTTGTTACAATTTAAGTAAAAAATGAATTTTATAATTCTATAATATATATAATAGATGTTTTAAACCATTATATTCTAATTACGACTTTTTATTTATGTATTTAGTTCCAAATTAAATGAATAGTATCATATTTGAAAATAATGATATTTTACAAAATTAATATATTATTAAATTATTTAAAAATTAAAAAACTGATGAATTATAACAATATGGAAGTATATGGCATCCAATTACACAAAACACTCATTCATATCTAATTTTTATGTTTTTGGATCTATTATATCCTTATAATATTTTAATATTTGGAGGATTTCCAACAGTGTCCCTCACGTTGATTATAAATGGGAACCACATACCTCACTTCCTCTCACCAATTTGAGGCCAAAATCTTGGAAAACCCCTGTAAATAAAACTTCTAACTTTACCTATTATGATTAAAATGGTTTCGGTAATTTCAAAAGACCATATCTGGTGTCCCTAATAGTATATCTAAATGGATATTTTCAAAGAAAAGGTAGACTCCTTACCGACTCGTTCTATATTGTTTATTATTGTACTTCCTCTTCATATGTCTATTCCGTTATAAATTAAGAAATATAATATAAAATATATTCTGATATTTTATTATGATTATGGTAAAACCATATTCCACATTTTATTCAACCAACTAATAAGGAAAGTACCACACATGCATTTGAATGACTTACTGTATCCACACCATGGTGTAATAAGATTTTTCTTCACTAATTTATTTGGTTGTCTATAATGATAGACATAAAAATTATATTATATTAATTCTATATAATTAATATACCAAATAATTCCTCACCCCTTTATCATTAAGTGGATGATATCATCGTCCATGCGTGTGTACGACCTACTGTCTGCACGATCTGATGATATCCATCTTCCACGTTAATCATTTCGAGAATGATTATAAAATAGTATATAATGAATAAATATGAAATATATTACATAATATTTTTAATTAAATAAAATATATATACATATATTTCATTTTCCTTCTTCCATTCTGTAAAACAATAAAACAGAAATAGTGTTAATGTGTGCGTATAGATTATTGTCTCCATGAACAGAGTATTCCATTTCATTTATATATCATATATATATATATATGTTTGATATCTAAATAATTTTCTAAATTATTAATGTATGTAAATAATGATCTATATAATATTATCCATAATAACAAGTCAAAACTCATAAGATAAATAATGAAGTTATTACCCAAAATGTTGCTTTAACATAGAATTTTTTATAGGAAGTATATCTAAATTCATAAATTAAACATATATGATATAATAAATATTTATATGATTATATTATAATATAATAATATATTTAAAACCACTATATCATTTTTTGAGACATGTATGGAGGGAATTAGACATAATTTAACCTCTAATTTCACAATCTCATTATTATCCAAGTTTGTTTATACGTAAGTATTTACAAGGGTATATTTTAATTACATATCCAAGATTCATAAAAATGGTTTCAAAAATATTTTTACTATTATTATATTAATTTTAATTTCATATAAAACTGTGTCTACATTCTTACTAAACAATTTTAAATGATTTTTTTAACGTTTACATTATAATGTACTTTATAACTTTTCTGGGAAAACACCAAGAAGAATTTTTTTACCTGATAAAACATGAACATTTTTTTAGGATTTCATGAATATATAATAAATTATATATTCGCTTATAATTTTAAAAGTTTATTTTCAAATAATTTTTTTTAAAAAAAAAATTGTGTGTCATTTCAAGTAAATAATATTTTTTCAATTCAAAAATGATATTTTTCTCAAAAAATGATTTTAAGTTGTCTACCAAAATATGTTTCTATATAAGATAGCTTATTTGATGTTACTTATACCTTAATAAGGATATTATTTAATTTTAACATTCTTATGCTTTCTATAAATGATTTATGTTTTTATGGGTGTATGTCTAATGATTCTGTTTATTTTCTATGGATTATGTTATGATGAAATTTTTATGAAACCCATTTGTTATTATGGGTTTTGATTTGAATTATCCTCTTGTGGAACACATATATATGTCATTCATTATGTGATGTGTGGGACATATGTCTTCCTCCAATGCATTTTTTAATGATTAATATCTCATGATATAGACAAAGATTGTCTTTGGAGTGAACCTTGACTAATAAGATGATCATGGGAGTCAGCCATGACTACCAAGATGGTATGGGGAGTTAAATCATACTAATATGATGTCCAGGGAAGGGAACCATGACTATGTAGTTGGACTGGGGAGTAAACCCATACTATTAAGATGGCCTTCAAAATGATGACTTGACTAATATGGAAATCATTTTATATGCTTATGTTCCTTCCTCAAATTCCATGTCATATTATAATATTAAGATTTCATGAATTATATTTATTATTTATTTATTATTACTTTATAATGAACTTCAGAAACATATGAAATGATTCGATATTTTTGTAATTTAAACCTATTGTACATGCTTATAATTTGGTTATCATGTTCTCATACCCTTATTCACATGATTGTGATTACAAGTCTCTCTAGTTTACCATTACTAAAAAATTTGTGCTCACCATTTTTATAATGTTTTATATTCACTAGGTTATGAAAAAAAATAGCTAGGTGTACTAAAGGGGACAATATTTAGTGGATATGTTGATGATTTTTTTTCAAATTTTAATAATGAGTTCTATGTTTCCAGGGGCACTACACTAACACAATCTTTGGGCGTCAGTTTGGGTAATGTTTTAAGTATTTGGAAAAAGTAATGTAATTTCTATGAATGAAAAGAATTGGTGATTATAGTTGGTATCCTATCCATGGAGTAATCATCTTTTGGAAACTGGGATGAGAAAACCTTATGGATAACCATTTGTATGTGTCTATAGAAAAGCGTATGGATAAAAAAATTTCCTAGAATTGTGGTAATGGATAGAGTGAGTGGTTTTCGAGAAATAAATCCATAACTGGATATCACATGTTGATGTGGATTTGTCAAAAATTTACCCACGGTTAACAACTCAAAAAACTTGAACTAGGCAAGACTCAGTGTCACATGGTACCAAAAAATGTGCCTAGCTATACACAAAGTTTGACATTCCTGGGGATATTCTTTTTTAATTCACAAACTCTTTAAAAACAATTGTGTATAATTTAAATATAAGTCGTTTATGAATGGTCAATGGAATAACTATGTTTCCAATTACTAAATAATTATGTGTCATCATTTATTCTTCCTATGAGCTCTTTTTCATGATATATGGATTTCTAGTATGATTAGTGTTTCTCACCCTATCCATTCTTGTTTCATCCAGTGGTGAGAATAAGAACGATATTTGTTAACACTAAATGATTCAGATGTGTATAGTATAGTAATTAAAAAACTAATTTCTTATGTGGAAATATCTGTATGTGAACTAGTAAGGGGGTACAAGTGTTGGTTATACTGCAGAGCAGAAAGACGCCGTAAAAAACATGTGAAAGGTATGGAATGCTCTAACAATATTTTTTACATTAAAAATAAAAAGCATTATTAGATTTAGGTTGAAGAACATTATGAAATAATTCGAATTTCATATCTGATGAAATATTAAGATAATAAAGCATGATTAATAATTTTTGATTAATTTTGGATGATTTATGTGTATATGATTTCAGAATTCAAATATTATGATATATATAAGTATTTTTTGTATATTATTTCACTAAGGATTTAAAGGATATGTCAAATGGTTTGGATGATATGGATAAGTTATTTAATGGGAATATAATATTCAATGAAAAAAATATGATGGTAATAATAACAATTCATATGTTCCAAATAGTAGTAAAACTATATTTGGATAATGATATATTAGATGTGAGTTAGTAAATTGGATGGTTCTATTTTCCATGGAACTGATTAAGGATTTTTTGAAAAGTGTTTTATGAAATCATGGATGTAGTCTAATACTTTTTGGAATTTTGGAAAATATAAAATAGAAATTATAGTAAGAATATTTGAATGTTCTAAAAATGTATTTATGGCAATTCAGTATAATTCCATAATTCAAAACAATATATGATTAAGGTATTCACATGTTATAAATGTGAATACAAACCAACAAATTGTGATATATGTGGGATCAATTTTAATATAATTTCATGTCTTTATTTCTAAAGTGTAGTTATTTCATATTTTGGAAGGGTTATAAGGTAATCCATTTATTGAATTATTATGTAACACTATTTATTAAATATGTGTGATTTTAGAATTATCTCACAACCTGAGAATTTATTCATATTGGATAACATGTTTTAAAAATATTGTTTTGATGACATCTAATGATAGATGGTATAGAATATCATTGATCTAATGATTTTTTAGCATTTCAGGAATAAAAATTAACCGTTATTTTAGATAAAGTGATGATGTTGATCAAAGAACATAAAAGGGTAAGGTTGACCTCAAATCATATAAATATATATTCTCAAGAAAAATCATTAACTTTAGGAAAATGTATCTTCAATCCAAAAATGATATCCTATTACCTTCATTTTTGGTGAATCATATATTCCCTTAGGTCATCACATATTTATGGATTTGTGGTTTTTATCTTTCTCCTAACCTTGTTCTATATCACCTTCCATTATAATTTCAAATTTATATTTCCCTTCATTGTACATGTCTTCACTTACCACACAATTTCTTTGATATGTATGTCTAGTTATGAGTTACTTTGGGTTACCATTATATTTCCTATTTTCTATTATAAATGGATGTTTATTATTTGATTTTATGATGCGGTGTTCTATTAAATAATCCTTCATTTATCAAAACATTCAAACTCTATATGAATTTGAAGGGAAAAATTCATTTCATGGTGGGTAGAATGTAACACCTTGAGACTTTTTTAACCTTTTTTGAATCAATTTAATCTTTTTGATATATTGAACTTTATGAAAAAATGAATTTATATTTTATGTTATTATTTATAAACAATATTCTTAGATTATGTTATATACAACACTGTGTTAAGTCTTCACTAAACAAAACACCAACTTGGCTTGTGTTTCACACAACACTTTGTTTCTGTGAAACAAAACTATATTGTAATTATCCAAACAAGATAGTTATAACCCAGTTGTTAAAATTAGTAATATTTATATTAATAAATTCTTTTTAATTTTTATTAATAATTATATCATAAAAATAAAACATATTTTTAATAAAATATATAATTTTCTATAAAATTCATTGTATGGTTAAAAATATTTTTATCTTAAAGGAATTTCTTTTTATGTGCTTCTATGAACAATAATAAAATAAATTTTAGACACTATAATAAATTTAATTTTATAATATAAACTACATTTTTTAATTTTGTATGTCAAAATAAACTAAAGGTGATAGTTTTTTATTTTTCTAAGAAAATTCAATTTTCAATTAATGGTGAAAAATAATGCATTTTAGTTAAAAACTACCTTTTTCTTTTTAGAAATTATTTGAAATTAAATTAATACTTAAAGTAAATATAATTCAATTAAACATATATTAATCCAATTTAGGCCGTTGAATCATTTTTATATTGAATTTATATATAAAAACAGTTTGATCATTTGAACATTCTTTTTTTCTCGCCTTCTATCCACAACGGCGTGGTTTGTGTTAAACCTAATTTTTAAACCTCTCTAAATTGAAATAAAAAATTTGACATAAATGGTTAAAATATATATCAGATTACTATTATGATAGGATAATTATGAAATTTTAGATATTATGAATAATAAAATTAGTATATTTTGATTTACCATAGTTATGGTTAAACAATATAATTAAATGTAAAATAATAATATAAATTTATAAATTAATCATAACACTTGTCTTGATTTCATTGTATAAGTGTGGTTATAGTAAAATAATCCTGATGAATAAATTATCACAACTTTAATCCACTTGGTTTTGAATATGGAATTTTATATATTTTATATAAGGATATGTTTAAATGGAATACTCATATTTTTAATTACAAGAACATTCTTAATAATGGGTTACACAGAAGATAAATTATATTATAAATTGTAATATAAAAGATTAAATGTTTATATTCATCATGATGATTTATTTATAATTTTTATTGATATAATAATTATCTTAAACAGTCAAACAATAATATTGTAGTAATTGATTAATTAATTAAAGGATAAAATAAATGAAATAAAAAATAATAAAAATAATATAATTTTAATTAATTTAGGTGATCCAATTATTTTATATGTTGTTGTGAAATATTTTAGTTTCTTTAATTGTTTTTTTATAAATTATATTTCCTTTTTTATTTTTTTTAAAGACTGTGTTGTGAATAGTGTCGAACTTTACACTAATGATACATTATAAAAATAATATTTTATTAAATTAATTAAAAATCATAAAAAAATAAAAATAGATTTTTATAAGGTCAAAAATTTCATAATTTTATCATTTATTGAAAAACGTTCCCATATAAGTAATTATATGTGACCCCTTAATATTTAAAATGTTCTTACCATAACTATAATTATAATTGGTTAATTAATGGTAAATCATAATAATAAGGTTTAAAATAAAAAAACTGGTCCGAAAAATATTATATAAATCCAATTCGACCATTATCACCTTAAACTTTAATTGGAGTTCTTTCATGGACACTAGTACATAACATTAACTTATATATTATTTAATCTCAATGATAGTTACAGAATATCACTCCTTTTTACTTAATATCTTTTAATTTTCCATATAAGGAAAAAATCAAGATAAGAGTGAATATTAATGTATATTTTGATCATAATGAAATAAATTTCATTATAGAATTTAATTTTAAGTTTTTATAAATTATATAATTACCTTCTATTCTTCATCAATGTTCAAACAATATTTATTTAATTAAAATAAAAATAAATTAATTAATTTAAATTGTATTAATATTGATATATTTTGGATGAAACAATGTTTATATTATATTATATATGTCTATATGATATATTATTGTAGTTTTAAACCATTAAACTCGAATTTATACATTTTATTGATGTATCTAAAGCCAAATTAAATGAATAATATTATATTAGAAAAAATAATACTTTAAAAATATTATATATTATTTAAATATTTAAAACTAATATAAAAAATTAAATAATGAATAATGGGAAATGAAATTTTCTAAACATTCACACCCCATTAATTTATATCTACTTCAGATGTTTTGGAAATAGAATAGTCTATTTCTATTTAAGTATTTTTTGGATTTCCAAAAGTGACCCTCTCCTTAATTATAAAAGGGATCCTCCTCCCTCAATAACTCACACCGGTTTGTGCCTAAAAACTCATCAAAACACTTCCCACAGAGACTATCAACATTCCTAGTATCATTATATAGGTTTTTGTCTTTTGAAAATTTCATCAATCGTGTCCCTAACATGAGATTGTGAGGAAGATCATTAGAGAAGAGGTAATTTCCTTACCGCCCTTTCAAATTTTTTTCTTCTTCTACTTATTCTTTATCTGTTGATTGTACTCTAAATTAATTATTCAAGAATCACCAATAGTTGTCTATTTTATAATTATTATGTAAAAACCATATTCCACCTTTTATTCATCCTAAAAAAATGAAACTACCACATGTGGGTATGTACATATTACTATCTCCACATCATCGTGTAATCTGTTTTCAACACTATTTGGATTGGTATAATGATGGATATAATTGGTTTAAATAATAAATAAGACATGATAATTGTTAATTATAATTAATATACCAACTAATTTTTCACCCCTTTACCATTTAGAGGATTATATCATCACTCATGTGAACGTACGACGCATCGTCTCCACGACACGAAGGGATTCATTTTCAACATTAAAAATATCAAGAATGATTATAAAAATTTATATAATGAAAAAATATGAAATATATGACATAATAATGTTAATTTAATAACAAATATATATATATATATATATGTATATGTGTGTATGTGTCATTTACCTTATTCCATTTGGTATGATAAGAAAACATAAATAGTGTTCATCTGTACGTATAGCTTACCGTCTCCACGATTTGTGTATTCCATTTCATATATCTATATTATATATATATATATATTATATATATATATATATATATCATTTTTTACATTTTTATGTATTTAAATCTGGATATAAGTTATAGGATATAGAATAATAATTGAAAACACATATGATAAACAACTCAGTTATTACTAAAATGTTTCTTTAATATAAGATTGAAAATAAGTGGGTAATATGATATCATAAATGAATAATATATGATATAATAAATATTATTATGATTTTGGTATAATTTAATAATATGTTTAAAAATAGAATCCAAGAGTTTTGGATTTGTACAAAGGGAATAAAACATAATGTAATGTTCAATTTCCTAATCTCATTATTTTTTGAAATTTTTTGTAGGTAAGTACATATTGGTTTATATTTATCTTCCAAGCCCATTTTTCTTAAAAATAAAAAATATTTGTTCTATTATTTTAATAATATTAATATTTTTTTAACTCATCTGTATATTTTTACTAAACGTTTTGAATGGAATATTTTTTTCATTTTAATAAAATGGTAATTTTTTATATTATTAAAAAAATTATGAGAATGTTATTTTTTAACTTATATGAAATGACCATATTTTTACAATATCATTATTACCTAATTCCATGAATATTAACTTGCAATTTTTCACATTTATTTTCAAATAACAATTTTTCCTTTTAAATTCTATTTCATTTCAAGTAATGAAAATGTTTTCAATTCAGAAAGGATATTTTTCCCAATAATTTTTTCTAGTAACATATCAAAATTATTTACCATGTAATATGAGATTATTTGATGTTTAATATTATTTACTGGGGATGTGACTCAATTTTTCCATTCTTATTCGTTCTATGAATGTTTTATGTTTATGAAGGATTGATTTTTATGAATTCTATTTCTTTTTAATGTGGTATATTATGATTAAATGTTTATGTGTCCCAATTCTTTTTATGGGGTATGATATGATTTATGTTCTTATGGAAAACATTTTTTTGGTTTTCATTTTGTGTGGATTTTGTCCAATATATCCCAATAATTAATTTCATAATGATTTATATCTTGTGGGATATACTAAGATGGTCTTGGGAGTGAACCTTAACTACTAAGATGGCCATGGGAGTGAACCATAACTGCCAAGATGTTGTGGGTAGTGACCTCATAGTACTATGATTTCAACACGAATGAACCATGACTACAAATACGGTATGAGTAAACCCATGCTACTATGATGTCCTTATAAGAGATAACGTGACTACTATAGAAATCTAATATTTATTTCATGATTTTAATTTATGATCATTTATACACATGCTAGTCTCTTCTATTTTCATGATCATGTTATCATCTCATTATTCTAATGATTATGTGTGCATGACTCCCTTGTTTATTCTTAATGAGCATCTGTGCCCACCCTTTTTCTTATGCTTTCTTTAACATAGGTTATAAATAAAAGTTTTTTGTTACAAACTGTAAAGGGGAAGATTATTATGGTTGATTTTGAAGATATTTTACCAAATTAGAATAATTTGTTCTACGTTTCAATGTTTTCTAAACTAATATGGTATTTGGGGATGTGATTATGTAAAGTATTCATTATTCTAAAATATTCATTTAATGTTTATCTATTTAAATACTAGGGTTTTCTACATTGTCATATGCTTTAAACACAAAATGTCTTTAGGTAACAACACAAATAATCACATCCAAATAATACATATTTATAACACATGTGATATATCCCATCATTATTAAAATCCAAGATACAAAGAAAGCATGAAAATACAAATCATAAGTACTGTATACAACTTGATAGTACATAATGGAAACTCATTCTCCTAGTAGAAACCCAATGTGGTTCCAATGTTAATATACCATACACGACACTACCCTTTCCTTTTTATTACAAACCATATAACACATTCATAGAAAAGAATATAATTTAGATACACTGACCTATAGTATTCAAAAAAACACTACGCAATAAAATCATACTAGTTTTATAGTAGTTGAAAAATCATCAAATTATGATAAATAAAATAAATAATCTTTTTTGAGCAAAATATATGATATCTATGGGAATACCGAATATTAAATGCATACAAATAACTGCCTTTACCTATAGAGAATTCATACCCAGAACGCATGAAATACAAATAAGAGGCAACTAGAATCTCCGTTGGAGAAAAATGGAAGAATAAGAAAGGTATTAGGGTGTGTTTTTGGTGTTTTTGGATGAAGAATTCATAAATTGAATTATATAGTAGTATTCCTCTATTAAATAAACATTTAATAATTTTTTAGAAAATATTGAATAAGTAAATTTTTATTGACTTTATCAATAATACAAAATTCATAAAAAACATTATGTTTCTCTAAAAAATCATATAAAATCAATAGATAATTTTTTTATTATATTTATAGGGTTATTCATAGGGAAAAAAAATTAACACATATAAATGATACATAATATATATATTACCCTTTATAATATATGCACATTGGTGAAATATTTAATGAGTAGTATATTTTAGTCATTTATAAGATATTCTACCCCAAGTATGGTTTTAAACGTAGTAATAATTCCATACATAGTATCATTCTATGATACATAATATATTATTTCCCATTCATATGGCCTATCCCTTTATATATAAAAATTTTGTTTTATTTTTCCTCTATATGTGAAATTTTCTTCAGCTAAAATTTTGATATGTAATATAATCCCCCAATATCTAATATATATATATATATATATATATCTCATATGTATGGTTTTTCTCTATGATTAAATGAATTACATAATATATAAAAATATATGTATTATATATATTTCATTATATATATTTTTATTACCATACATAAGGTTTTAAATTAATCTCAAGAACATTATGTAATATTTATTTTCCTTGACAATTATGGGTTATATTTTTGACCCAATAATTGTTTAACATAAAATATATTATCCCCTTATAAAATTGGTTTCACATTTTTACAATATATTTCATTCGTAAAATTTCTTCATGTACCCAATTTAAAATATTATGTCTACATGGGCATGGAAAATTAGGGAATTTTAAAGTCACCTATTGATCCTATTATAATACACAATACATGATATTGTGATTTTATGATCTTGAAAAAAACAATAAAAACCCCAAATATTATTCCAAAACATTTTCTAGGACACTAATTTTACTATAAATAAAACCAAAATAGACATACAGGAAAAAGTATTTAAAATTCAAAAGATAATTTTTTTACCAATAATTCCTCACCCCATCTAATTGGAATAGATTTTAACTTGTTCATTACATCCCATGTAGATGATATTGTTTTCTAATATTCTAGAGATACATCTATTTTCAAAACAAACATATTTTTATATTATAACACAATTAAGAAACACTCTAATTATAAATACTTTATCAATAAAATAATTGAATATGTTTTTCTATAAAATTATTATTATTGATCCTTTTTTCAAAATGACTTCATTTATATCTATGCATTTGAAAATCATAATTCACTCATTTTTATACTAGAGATAACTTCTTTGTGTCTCATTAACTTATATATATGAATATGTAACATTATAAGAACCTCTTCGATATTAGATTAGTCTAATCCATGAAAGTAAAATATATTTTAATCTTATAATAATAATTTTGACAAGAAGATCGACTGATAGATTATTAATGTTTTACAATTTCATATACATTTGCAATGTCTATGATGTTAAATGTTGGGGATTTTTCAATGCCACTTCATATAAATAAGTGACATGAAAATTGATAAATAGACGCTTTTAAAGATAATTTCCCACTTGTCAACAATTTTTTTTTGATTTTTACCATATCTCAGTGCTAGAGTACTTCCAATTGTTCATGTTTTTGATATTATTATTGAACATTTTAATTTTTTGTACTTTCATTATTTAAGTTATATGTTTTATATTTTATTTTTATAATAATAAATTTTGTTCATTGTTATTTTAAAGATAGTAAGAACAGCTTTTGAGCTTCTAATTTCACTAAGAATGGGGATTACATTTGTCATCAATCATCTGATTGATGAGGAGGTTAGGGATAGAGATTTCTTGTGTTGACAACTGTCATATAGGTGGTCATATAAGATATGTTTCTTCTAATGTTTTAGATTTTATAAGTTTGAACTTGGTTCCATTTAATTTATCTTGGATTATAATTAAAATTTGGATTAAAATGTTTGTGATTAATTAATAAAAACAATAATATAATTTAATAATATATATTAACAGAATTTATAGGTTTTTTTCTAGAAAAACTTTACATTTTATTATTTTACACTTTTGTTTCAATTGTTTTGTTGAAACTTCACATGTGTAAGCATATAACATTATTATTTATGTTATTTTTAATATTAGTTGTACAAAAATAATAACTTCTATACAACTAATTACATGGAGTTGGGGTGAATGTTATGGTTATAAAAATAGCTATTCAACTCCATATTAAATCATTATTATTGTTAAAATATTCATTATCATAGCATACCTCAATATTTATTACCTTACAATGATTTATAATAGATAAATATATTTTTCTATAATAGGATCTCTTCCCACCAGATCTATGAATAGCATAAATTTGATTCATTCACCTATATTTTATGGAGAGTGATATGATTATTAGAAAGATAGAAAGGAATATAATTGTTATTGATATTATATTTTTTTAACTATGTCATGCTCATAGGTGACTAAAATATTATAGTTAAATAAATAATGAACATTATTCAGGAGGATTATTTAGTGTTTTATTGAAATTTTAATTACTAAAACATAGATTAATGATTTTTACAGTGGAATACATCCCTTTAAGTAACATTAAGTAGAACTAATTAATGTATATATAAAAAATTTAAAATTATTCATTTTGAAATTGAAATGGTTCTTGAGATATAAAAATAATTTGTAGTGTATACTATTAGTATGCTGATATTCATCATAGAGAGGCTATTTTGAAGATCTATTTTGGGCCCAAGTTTATCATAATTATCTTATAATCCTTATGTGATAATGAAATTATAGATGATTTATTATGTGAAAAAATAATTGACACAATTACAATGTAACAGGAGTAAAATTTTAATATGGTTAATGAAAATATTTATATTATTATGGTGAGTTTAGATGGTATTATTAGAACATTAATGAAATAGAAAATGTATCTATTGTTTGATGAAAATAAAAAAGGGTACAATAATAGACTTATTTATACTACTATTTCATATATAGATAATATAAATACATTTAATATTTAAAATATAATTAAACATTTGTTTATTATAATGATAATGATCATAATAAAGATGAGTTCAACTAGTTGGTATGATATATTTTTATGTAGACAAACATTAAAACTATAATATATAGAATGATAGAAAATATAGTTTAGAAAATTATAGATCGATAGATTATTATTTATAAATTGTATATTATGATTTTATTATTCTCTGGAATATTTGACCTAAATGTACAAAATTAAATAACTGAGAAAATGAGTCTAGAATATTTTCTAAATAGAATAGAGAGAATGCACATAAATATATTTTTATCTGGAGTGTGAGATAGGATCTTACTTCTAGTAGTACTTCAAAAACTGACGACTATCAAATGCTCATGAATTTTTTTCAATATGTAAAATACAAAAAAAACTCACTTCTTTAAAGTGGAATACATATATAGAAGATTTAAAAATGAGATAAATAGAAAAATATAAATTAAAACACATTACTCCTCCCCTAAAATGGATTTTGAATTCTATTAGGATCTAAAGGAAGATACCAAAAAATAGTTTTACTGTTAAAATATGGGTTCATGGAAAGGGGATCCCCAATGTATTGCATTGATTTCACCCAGTCCTAAATACATTTTCAATAGTTGATCCATTTTATATTGATACTTTAAGAAAAAATAATTCTTTTCAAGTAAATCATTGACATGTTTTAGTTTGAATATTTCCTTGATAACCTTTTATAATTTTCTAAATATCACTTCTCTTCATTGTTACCTCGAAGTACCGCCTAAACATAAGCCTTTCATTCTGAATCTAACGATGTTGTATAGTAGATATGGTGTAAAGAATAACATATGAGGATCTCAGTATTCATTTTATTTATAGAATTTAATCTAGGTTATGTTCGTATGTGTCTAGTAATTATATAATATTGGACTCTAAAGTAGTTATTTTAAGGAATTTATTTATTTTACTATATTAAAGTGAATATTTCAGAGTCTATAATCATGTTTTTTCATTAGGATTATTAAAATGGAATAATATATCTACTATGGGTCCAGTAGTGTGCAGTGAAAAATCTGTGATCTCTCCTAATAAATATAATAGCATCACCACATAAAAAATAACTTGGGTATGACTCTGTCCATCATTAAGAATAAATTACACAACTGCAACAACAACTACATTAGAGTCTAAAGCATATGATAGAAAGGAATTAACATGATTCAATGGTATCACATAATTTTTATGATTCAATTTTACATCCACATAAGAATCAATCCTACCTAAAATTTGATCAGTTTATATTCCTTTTATAGCATCTCCGTAAAAATAATCAACAGAAATATCCTTTCTAATTCCACCCTTAAACACATTATTCAAACTACGGGTTTAAAATGCATTATTTTAATATTCATGGGTTTCCCCAGAGCCACTATCTCAAAAAAATGATAGAATTAAAAAATAATATATAAATATTTGGGCACTAATTGAGATGAACTGATTATTATACACATATACATTTTTATCAACTTCACCATGTTAACATTAAATCTAAAATATTAACCCAATCCACGAACTCAATGGTTTAGTGTCTCCAGATATTAGCAACATGATCATATTATTTTCTTAGAAAATCATAAAAATTTCCCAAAATTAGTCTTCTAAAATGGTATCCTTTTAAACACAACATATTTAATATTATTCATCAAATAATTGGTAATGAAAACAAAAAAAAATTGTTGAGTTTAGATTCATAGAAATGGTTATCATATGTGATAATAGTTGAATATAATAATATGAATTAAGATAAGAATGTGGATATGATAATATAATAAAAGTGTATAAAATTTAAATAATGTAATAATATCCCATAAATGATAGATCATAAATCGACATTAATAGCTTGAGCCTTTTGGTATAACCTAAAACATAAGGAATGGGGTTCTTGACACATCAATCAATAATCATGATCCATGGAAACATAACATATTTAGAAGAATATATAATATATATCTACATAGAAAATAATTACTAATATCAAGGCACTCCACTAATACCATCATCTCATAATGGATACAGTCTCTTATTGAATTGGGTTTACTCACCCATCCTATACATGTGAACTCATAAGATATAAGGAAATACAAAATGTTTCATATATGTTTATAATTATGGGCTCACTCATCACATTGTGGAATAATTACCTTTAGTGTTTAGCTTCATCTTCATACCTGGTCATCTAATAAGATAATAGTTTACCCAATAACTTGTAGGGGTATTATTAACCCAGTAATCACATTAACATATACCATTGAGATTTATTTTTAATAATTCACTTCATTGGTTTTATTTTCCAGTATAAATACCATTAAAACAACTATTTCTAATCCATATACATAAACATTGACACTAAACCAAAAAGGTTGAATTTTATTTTCAATATAAAAACCAATGGGCATGAATGTTTTTTGAATCATCTAATATATAAATAAGTGATAAATTGAAACATGATTGAAAACTACTGAATGATTATTATGGAATAGGGGTTTTTTACTATTTAGTAATGGTAATTACATCTTAGGTATTCTATTAACTAGTAGAGATTTCACCACATTTATCGAAAAAACATTCATTTATTTTTTAATTATTAATGGTTATTAAATAATTATTGGATAAAATGTTAATCTATATGAAGAGAAAGATGAGAAAAGAAATCCATTATTTGATTATTTTATATAATATGAGAAGATATCAATTATTATGACGTCCATGAATTATATATTCCCATTTTTATTCATATGTTGTACCGCACTACAATAATTTGTATAAATATTATTTTCAAATATATAAATATCATGTTATATAGGAATATGAATAGACTCATACAAATGAAAAATGTACTACATTCATGTTATGTAATATCCTAATGAGATCATCTCAATTTTACCATAACATAGTCTATAAAACACTGATAAAATTTTAGAAGCATCATTATGTTACCAATTTCTGGTCTCTTGAAAGATGAACTCCAAAAGATCACTTCATTATTTTCGTGGTAGTTGTGGTTGATTTCTTCCATATATGTGTATATTTACTATACGATAATTAATTTTTGATAAGGTTTTGGTAGAACCTTGTTGATTTTTCATGGAAGAAATGTTTGAGGTGATGGATTCTACTAAGAATCGATGATTTACCAACTCCAATGGTCAGCTAACCACAATCTTTGGTTGCCTATACAACCCATTTTATTAATTGACTTCCTCTATAAAATAGTAGTGGGAGCAGTTTTTGTTTCATCTTTTTCTGAATAATAACATATACTCCGAACATATAATAAATATAATTATTAATTTTCTATAATATAATTTTTTTAGTGTTCTCCTATATATGAATTATGGAATTTTTAACCTTTTAATCTTATTTGTCTACAATACATTTAATATTTATATATTTGATTGAATTGAATTTTTTTAGGTTCATTGAATAGTGTTTGTGATGTGTGACATCATGTAGTGAGTGGGGTGTCTATCCTTCATATCATTTGATTCACAATGGTCAAGTGGAAATTCCAGTGGTGTGGCATCTGTAGTGTAAATTCTCTGGCCTGTGTAATCCTCTATAATGCATGATTCTAATCATAAAATGGTTTCGCACAGAGATATTTCTCAGTAATGAAATTAATCCAGATCATTTTACTAATATATATTATATCATGTATCATTTATTCTATACTCTTCATTATATTTATTTTTGATTGATTTAAACTATTTGGAGGATATTATGGTAGATGAAGGTAAATATCATATAATTAAATTTATTAGAAAACTTATAGATTCTTGAAGAATTAGATATATTAATAAATCATCCAAATGTATCTAAAACGGAATTTGGATGCAGTGAAACCTAAAAATATGGAGAGAGTGAATGAGAAAATATGGATAAGAATGAATTTGGAGAAGTGATGATATTGTCTTCATGAAATTTAGCCTTCAACATTTGGAAGATGAAGACAGTATTTAAACTAATTATATCCCGGAAGAATATATATAACAAACAGATGCTACAAAACAATTTTATCTTTACTAAAACTTTATAAACCTGAGTTTTTCATATGTAAGGTATGTGATAGATCATGTGAATGATTTTAACCTGATCATTAGTCATCTTAATGTAATGAAATTTAATTTCACAAATGTTGTTTGGGAATTTACACTAATATAACATCTACCAAAATCTAATGATTTCATATTTACAATGGTTAGAAATACATATGGAATGACTAATATTGTTTTTTTGATGTCTTGAATTTGATCCTTAATGTGGAACATTGGAGAAGAGAGTTCCACATAACATCAAATAATGAACTTAATAATCCTTGATGGGGACACTATCCTTATTTATGGAATAAAGGATGACTTTAAGATAAGTCAACATAGTGAGGACAAATAAAGTCAAAAGGTCCTTAAATCACATATTTTAACTAAGGAAAGTGTTGACATATTTTGTGTAATTATAGGAATCATGATGAATTCATAATTAATACAATATTGAAATGTTTACAAACTTTTAACATTATAGAAGGATGGAAATATATTCTTCTAAATGTAAAATTTATTATGTAGTAATGATTGGATATCTCCTGTTCATATTTCCACTCAATAACTAGTCACAAAATCATAGTCAAATATGTGTTTGTAATCTTTTTTAAACATCATCTGCATGATTATAATTCTTTGGATGTAAAAAAATCTATATATCCACAACCTAATATAGAATGGGTGTCTTCTATGTCTAAAGGAAGTAAGTGACATAATTTGTATCTATAAGAACCCCAACACTATAATAAAACTAAACATTTTTTGTCATTTAATGAATTTCACCAATGTATTCATAAATATGAATTAATGGTCCACTTTTCTAGATTGAGGAAAAATGGAAACAAAACTATACCTAACAAGAAATTCGGATACAAAATTAGTTATTCTAATTTTAGACTTGGATGAATTAGAGGTCTAAAATTCTAGACATAGTATTATATGTGAGAATAATATGAAAATTATAGAATGGAAATTGATACTGAAGGTCAATAAAAAATCCATATAAGTTTTGAGATATTCTTTTTTAAGGAAACAAAACTATGTATCATTTGACTTAAATTTATAAAATCCTTGATAATTGATACTGGAATTAGTTCTCTCATATGTATGTAAAGCAACCCCAGTATGATCTCCCAGAATATCTTTTTACATAATCACATTCATTTGTAATTTGAAATGATGTTATGGGTGTATTTCCATAATTATAAGTCAAAAGTTATCATTGTTTTTATTTATTGTAATGATATGGTTGTTAGAGAAATATAATATATATTAAAATATATTGGGTCATAAAATAGATGAATTTATATCATAAAAATCTTATATAAGTTCTATCAGAATGATATAATCATACATTACTGTACAATACCTATAACACTAAAAAATATTTTTTTGGTTAATAGATTAAAAATATAAAATTAAATTAAGGGAAATGTTTGTGTACTCATGGATTCATAAGTACATTTCATAAAAATTAATGATAATTATAAAATACATATCCAAAAAACTCAATCATATTATATGGGATATAGTATACCAAAAAATCTATATTGTTGCATATAACAAGATGTTGGATGATATAATCTCTTCCAAATTATAGAAAACACTTCTGTTAAATTGATGGAAAATTACAAAATTGAGGATAATTATGAAGAATTTTTTTTTCAAGGCCTATTGGAATAAATATTTTATTATAATACAATTTGATAATCAAAATAAATTATCTATTATATGTTAAAACATTCAATTTTATATTTTTGATCCAATGGATCATTGTAATACGGTTGAATCAGAAGATGGAGAGTGGAAATAGTAATTGATGTTCAATTTTAATTGTATAAGATCACAAGACATTAATATGTTTCTGTATTAGATGATATTATCATAGGTTTACTATAAATGTGACTAGAATTATATGTTCTGAATTTTTAATTGTCAAACTAATATTGAGGGAAATCTCCTAAAGTTGAACAATTCAATTTTATTTCACATGATGTCATGAAAACTGAAATAGATAAACAGTGGCTCGGGGAAGGGGATATGAACAGTGGGTTCTTCTATGCTTACTTGAATGAGAAATTGTGTGCAAAGGTTAATATCAAGCTGGAAGATAGTTCTTTCACCTCAAATGTGAATTTTTCTAGTATGATGGCTTTGGAACATTTTGAAATGCTGCTTGCAAGGTATTGGACAGAGTCTAGTTGGGGGAATGGTTTGCAGAATGAGTAAAATGTCTTCATGCAGAACATTTCCAGTAGGATAGACGGAATGAACAATGAGAGTTTGAAGGCCTTACTGTTGGGAAAGGTGGTTTGGGATGTGGTTTGAAACATGTCTCTGGAGAGTTCTCCAGAACCAGATGGTTTCTCGGGGGCCTTCTTTGTGGCAACTTGGGAGTTTGTTGGCCCGTCAGTGGTTGAGGTAGTTTAGGACTTATTCTATGGGGGTGGTATTAACTGGGCTACGTGTGCTTCCAGGGTGGTGCTGGTCCCAAAGTTGAACGACCAAACTACTATCAGCCAGTATAGACCAATATTTCTATGCAATGTTTCCTATTAGATTTTGGATAGTCTTCTAGAAAAGAGATTAAATATGGTCACCCTGGGTATTATTTTCCAAGAACAACAGGGGTTCATCATTGGCAGAGGGATCCACGGGGGGGTGGGAGTGGCCTAGGATCTGTTGGATTATTTTAACAAGAATTTTAAGGGATCATATTTTGTTATTTAGATTGATATGGATGGGGCTTATGATAGTATTGAATGGAGTTTTAATACTTTGGTAATGAGGAAGCCTGGGATTCAATAATGGGTTTGTGATTTATGTTTCCGTTTCGTTTCTTCACCTTGGATCTATATTTCTCTCCTCGGGAAGGGATTTGGATTCTTCAAGAATGTGAGGGGGGTGAGAAAATGGGACCATATTTCCCCCTCCATGTTTATCATTGCTCAGGAGGCCCTGTCTCAAAACATGTATAGAGGGATAATGGACCGGATGATTTGTCCCTATATATCCAAGGCTTCCGAGGGTCCCTATTCTCATATTATGTTCACTGATCGCATTTTTATTTTATTTTTTGAATGGAAGGAGATCGTCTTTGACCTCTTTCATTGGGATTGTAGATATTTATGGTAATATAAGTGGACATCAAGTTAATGAAAGGAAGTTCAATGTATTTATTTTTAATAAATGCTCAAGGAGAAGGGCTCTGAGCATCCAGGAAACTCCAGGTTTTCAGGAGAAACAGCTTCCTATGTTGTACCTAGGGGCCCCACTTTCTAATGGTAATGTGAAAACATACTTCTTTGAGGGCCTCATGAATAAAAAGGTTGGGTGGATTTATAACTGGAAAACAGGTTTCTATCTTTTGTAGTTTGGGTGACGTTGATCAACAGTTTTCTTTCCTCTATTCCAATGCATGTATGGTCAATTATATCTCCTCCTAAGGGGACTATTTATATGATGGAGGTGATTATCAATATATTTCTATGGGATGGTAATGACAGGGGAAGGGAACATTGGGCCTCATGGGCTATGGTGGCGAAACCAGTTGAGGAAGGAGGGGTGGTACTTAGGTAATTATCATTGCCCATGAATACCATGCAAGCTCAATTGAATTGGGACTTTATTTTGGGAAAATATCTGTGGGAAAAACTTGAGAATTAAATATGGCATGTATTGGGAGGATTTGGGATTATAAGAAATTATGAAGGCTAGGGAAAATAGTGTTTTCTCACCTAGAGACTCTACAGGACTCCTCTCGATGGATGTTTAGTTATGGGAATATTAATTTATACAGAGATAAGTGGCTTGGGGAGAAGTTGTTCTTCTCGGGCTGTACAATTCTAGAGATCTCGGTGAAAGAGGCATTCATGCATAACAGGTTCATGGATGCCATTCTTAACTTGGAACCGAAGGATGTTTTCAAAGAAATGTTTTTTTCTAACGAAGAAGATCGTTTATGTTTCACTGAAGCTGGATCAGGTTGTTTCAGCAGTCAGGACTATCAAAGGCTTATACGGTAGTAGGGGAGCTGGGATGAGTGGGGCTCATTCCTATGGTGTAAGGAGGTGCCCTATAAGATGAACTTCACTGTTTTGAGAGTGCAGAACTAGGCCCTACCCACAAAAGATAATATTCAGAGGAACGGTATACCGCTGGCATCCCAATACTGATGTAGTTCATCTCTATAGATGGAATCAATTTTCCACTTATTCATCAGGGGTGAATTTGAATGTTCCCTCTGGTCCATGGCTGATAGATGGGGTAAGTTCAAGGCCGAGTGTAATTCTTGGAAAGGGTTTTTTGAGATCTAGTTCTTGGGAGCGGATTAGAACAGGTTGGAAAGCAGAATCCGCAACATCATGATTATTTCGTATTTTTGGGTCCTGTGGGAAGCACGAAATAAGATAATATTGGATGGTTGGAATTCAATATCTCTTCTACTAGTGAAAATGATGGGTCTGATATATGAATTGAATTCTTTGCTGAAAGGGGGTAGGAGAACTTCACGATGGGTTGTGACTCTGTTAGCAGAACAGTTGGGAGTCCGAGGCTCCAGGGGGGCTGGGTGAGATGGCATCATCCTGAAAATGGGTTGAAACTAAATGTGGATGGGTAGTGTATAAATGGAGGGATGAGGGGTGGAGCTATGGTACATGATAGAGTTGGTTTGGTGATAGAATAATTTAGTAGCTATAACGGACTAGTGATCTTGATGGGTACATAAGGTTGGGCGTTATTGGTTGTCATTAGGCTATGAAAAAGGTTATCATTGTGAGTTTCCGAATAGAAATCAGACTCAATGGTATTGATCCAAGCACTACAACGGAAAGGTGATGTTCCTTGGTGTTTGACATACATTTGTTGTGGTTGTATCATGGAAATGAGTAATATTTGTGTGGTTCAGGATATTCCTAGGGAGGAAAAATTTGTTGAGGATGCTCTCTCTCGGTGGAGTAGCATTAATAGTCCCTCAGTGGTCTTTAAAGAAGTGGGTATTATACACAAAGAATGTACTGGAATGATTCTTGGGGATGCGCTAGGGCTTCATCATTTTAGGCTGCCTTTAATTATATTGGAATACCATTATTAAGGGGAATAAAAAATGAATGTTCAGACAGTAACACATTTGCGACTAAGGGAGGTTTAATGTTATCTGACACTAACCATTACTTTTATTAGATGTTATTGTATTATAATACTTACATCATACTTCAATTATATGTTGATATATTATTTTTGGTTGATCATTTTAATTCCTAGATTCATGGGATGAAGAATATGTTTTATGGAATATTTCAAATGAAATATATATTCCATGCTATGAAAATCATGGTATTGAGGATAAACAAGGTATAGGGAAACCAGTATATAGGTGTTATCCTAAATTGAAACTATCTAAACGATCATCATGAAATTTGGGATATTATGATGTAAACTCATCACAACCACCTTGTCAGGAACTTCATTTTATGCAATAAAAATATACTAGTATTATAATAGTATTCCTACTATATGAGAACAATACCATATGATTTTTCAAAAATATTATTTATGTACTTGTTTATTTTTACATGGTCAAACATTTTCATTATTGATCGAGTTGTAAGACAGTTTACGGAAAACACCAGAATGGAGAATTTGGAAGCTGGGATGTGGATCATCCAATTTTTAAGGTGATGGTAAGACATAATTTTTTTATTGTTAACATGATTTTCTTCAGTGATTTATAGATAAATATTTTTATTGGGATTCAGATACCTAAAAAAACTAACTTATTTTTTAATCTTTTGTGTAAAAATATTTTTTTATATATCCCAACTACAACATGTGGTTACATTTCATACATGATAATTAGTATATATAACAGTTATGGAGTCATAATAAGATTTAGTATAATTTACATTATTTCTAATTCTTTTATGATAGTCATCATAACGTATAAATTTATTTTTCCAAAGCTGGTGTGAAATTATCTTTTCCCAAAATCTAGTGTTGTGTGTGAGAAAAAAACAAATAGAATTTAAATTTAATTTCATCTAGAATATACTAGAATAAAATATGATAGAGATATTGAATATGTTTGGAAATAAACACAAAAAATACATATTCATGAAGGTTTCATTCCTTAAAATAATGTAATGGGATTATGCCTTAGTTGGACATGGGTGAATATAATATATATTAAAATATTTCATGTATGAGGAATGTGGATGTGTTTTTTGAATATGTGTTAGAAGTTGTAGAAGAAATTATTAATATAGTATCCAATTATGTGTTTATTTTTTATTTTTTTAAAGCCTCTACAAGATAATGAGTTCATCTTATCTGATGGTGTAACTCAAGAGGTTCACTTAATTATTTTCAACGAAACAACATTTGATTACTTCTAAATTTAGGTTTTTTTACTAAAATACGATTTTACTTCCAATGAGATTTTGGTGCACCCCAGTTGAGGAATATTATGTGATACCTATGTGGTGTCGGGATCTATTTTGAATTTTTGGTGGATAGTAACCATTGGTTAGAGGTGAAACAAATCCCACTAGTCATAAACATCATTAAAATTATGGTGAGAATAGTTGTTGATGTATCCAATTATAAATATAGGTTTAACAGAACATCATTTTCTATAATTAATGTAATACTTTTTTTTCAGTAATATTTGAGATTGAAATTTCAACTTGTGGAAATAGGGTGAATTTTTTAACCACACATTTTGGTGTGTCTACTATACATTTCATGTCTCATTTTTTGGTTTAGTATATATTGTGTGAGATTTTATAAAGAGTGATTGAGTATTGTGACTATGTTTGAGGAGTATGGATTCTAGTCTTCCTATGTTTTAGTATACTATTCTTAGGGAAAATTCCCTTTGGTTTCATTTCCATATCATATAATCTCTAGATTGTGAAATATTCTAGTGGATTAGAGTCTTACCTTTTTCTGATTTCATGGATAGTACGTCCCAATCAAACATCAGTCAAGTGACATTCTCATAAGAAGGAATCAAGGATGACAAACAATATATTATTACCTACTGTATAATTGTTTTTATCTTATTTTTCTGCATTTAGCACAATTTAATAAAATATTTTTTTCCAACTATATATGAAATATATAATCCAATGTCTCTTCACTATTTGATCTTATGGAAAATCACATTGAGTAAAACATCATCAATGTAAAATATAATATATAAGATCTTAACATATGATCTCAAGCAATGTTTTGAAATATGCGATATTATAAAAAATCTAATTAAATTTTAAATGAGAATTTATTTTCAACTATGAAAAATGATAATGATTGATGGGTCCCATATTAATTTTTCATTCAACTGTCTATTCATTCATTAATTTTGTTGAGGTGGGGTATTTCAATAGATACTAATTGTACTAACCTATACCATGTTCATTGGATCCTCCCCCTATAGTATTTTTCCACATAGGGTATCAATTTTTCTCATGGTAACCCCGACTATGTTCTTTCCCTACTCTCCCAATGTTGTATTATTCTAGTTATATTTGAGAAAGGTTGATGGCTGATCATTAATGTTCCAAATTTCGTGGGTTTCCTAGGATTATCGCCTTTTATAATAAACTATAAATATATTCCCATTTTTATTTCCTTAAAAATAAATGAAATAAATTTAAATTTTTTATTAAACTAAAACTTCAAGAATAAATATATTTATTTAACATAGATTTTTATATATTAGAGGAATCAAACCACATAATATCATTTTATGATTTTGAAATGAAAACAAATATTGATAATGTGTTATTTTTTCTAAATATCTAATCATATATTATTTATTATTTTAAATATCACTAAATTATTACCCCATTCACTACATTATCGATAATATTTTGAATATGTTGAACTTTTATATCCTTCTTATTCAAATACTCATACCTAATTTCATTTCATTACATCAATAAAATGTTTCACATATTTCTATTTAACCATATCCCAACTATAATAATCATACTGGTAGTCATCTTCATGGGTGATCATCCCGACCTATTCTAGGATCATTATTTTTTCTAGTATACACTCATTTATATCCAATTTTACTTGTATGTCATATATTTAGTGATTTATTTCGATTATAAAACTAACATGTTTTATGTAACATCGTTATTAATTTTCTATTAATTAATGATATTTTTACAACCTTAAAAAGAGTTATCATTTTCTTAAACATGGTTGTTATGTTCCTACCCCAAATGAAATTGTGGGCTTTCAATTATTTTCATAACTAATTCATGATTAATGAAATCAGGGAATTTATAATAAAATATCCAGTGTCTTTTAATAATTTTTTCCTATAACTAATTGTTTTTCATTAGATATTAAAATTATTAATGTTTTAATATGTCTAGATTTTCTATTGTAGTTCATACATTCATCACAAACCTTAATTTAAAGGCTTTTATGGATTATAAAGTCCATGTTCCTATAGAGAGAGGATCTATGAATCATGTTAACATTGTAAATATTCTTCATTATATTTTACCACAATTTTCCAATTAAAATTAATAAATACGTATTTCTGTTGTTAAATATTAGGATATATTAATAAAAAGTGTTATATAAAGCAAGTAGTTCTAGAACATCGTAGAGGTATTGATTTTTCTACAAAAAATATGATAGTATTATATTTTAGTTTTTCCAAATTTTGGTTTCCCATAATATCAATTGTATTTCACAAAACAAAATAATTTAAAAATATATATATTCATATATATATATATATAAAGAATATCTCCCATGTCTAAATCTCCATTAAAATCATTTTATGATTTATATGATCATGTTAATGTTAAATATCTATAAAGGCCTTGAGGATATCTTTCAAGTCTAGAAAAAATTGGTAGTTTGGTTTTTAAAATTTGATCAGAAATTATAGTTAGGCCATGTAAATTTAATGATAATATCGAATTTTTTGACATCTCATTATATATATTTTTCTGAGATAAATTTTTTTTAAAATGTTTAAAAGTTATAGGAAAAATTCATTTTAATAATAATTTCCATCACTTCATATATGAAGGATAATAATGTTTTGTGGATTATCATTTTAATCATATCGATAAAGGATTTTTGATCTATTGAAATTATTTATTCATCATATATATTATCATCCTCTAAATTAAAAATATGATCATTTGCCTATAAAATTATATATCAATAGAGTATAAATACAATTTTACTCAAATATTCATTCTCACCTTTTCCCCAACCTTTAATTAAATATTATATTTTAGGAAGCATAAAAAACTATACTCTAAAATGTTATAGACTAATATTAAAACAATAAGGCAATATATTCATCTTAATATACTATAGTATTAATATAGTGAAATCTCATTATCAAATTCAACAATGTTAGAAAAACCCTAAAAAAATTGTAATCCCAGATCGTATATTAAAAAAATAAAATCAATATAGCCTTTATCTCAAAATAATTATACCTTAATAATTAAAAAAAATCTACCATAAGAATTTCAAAAATCAAAATATGTTAATTCTTTCCCAATATAACTTGAAACCCCCAAATAAGAATAAATTCATTCAATAATTAACTAATTCCTTATCCTATACAACATCAACCAATGTTGTATCAACTAATACCATAGAAAATAATGTTGTAAACATTCTATAATCATGTAATGTTCAAAAAAATATTGCTCACTTTTCCGTAATATTTCCTCATTCTCAATTCCATAAAATTAAATTTAAATCAAAAATTTATATATATAAAACATTATACAATCCCACAATAAAATAAAATTTTCATAAATAACCATAGTTAAGTCAATATAAAATCACATACCTATCCTAGAAAATATCTACACCTTTCAAATTGTTTAAGAAAAATATAATAACATTATTCCCAAATAATCTTCAAACTAAATGAAATTTTAATCACATGGATTATACTTTCTAAAATAACGTATTCTTCTAAAAACTCAATTAATGTCCCTAAAAATATCATTAAAAATCCCTAAAACTCAATAACAAAAGACCACAAAAGCGTATATGATATATTGAATATATGAACATACATAAACATGACAACACATGATCATATATATCTCGTAAATAATCCTCCTATAATAACTGGTCAATAATTAATGATAACATCTTAAGCTTACCATCATACCAACTAAATCACTCAAAATCAATACTCTTTAATCTGGTGCAAAAAAGATACTCGTTACACATCATATTTAATCCCAAATAAGATTTCTTAGACCCAAACCCATAAATATATTTCATGGAACACAATATTTACAAATATTATTTGATATCATGTGATATGATCCCAAAATAAAAAAGATTTCCATATTCGTAGTTCATGAATTCCATTTCACAAATTCAAAAAATCCAAACCCCCAAATATATAGTTTCTTTTAAGGTTAGAAAAATCATAATCATATTTTATTATATATCTTCAAATTTTCCCACAAATATTATTATCATGTGACATTATTTTAAACACATCATATATAATACACTTCATTATAAAATAATGAATGGAAGCTTCAGAAATTGGTGAGATTAGATACCCACTATAGGTAAACCCAATAAAAAACAAAATATCATAAGATAAAATATTTTGGGTAATGGGGGGATGATAATATAGTCACCGTACGTAGACACGATAAATTAGAATACTATCGAAAAAAAAATTATCATAATTAATTACCTGATGAATAAGGCTTTTCCAAACAATATAAATGAGAAATGGATTTTTGGAAACATGATTCAATAACTATTAGACCTTGGAATGTAAAATAGGCATAAGAATATCAAATATATTTAAAAAACCATTCCTTCTATCGATTCTCACTATCCAAACTATCATCGCATAATTGAAAATGTCTAATAGTAGATTTGGGTTCCATCATAATCTGTAAAATTTCAACACATGATATTTTAGGCTTTAACCAATTCATTATACGTCTATATAATTCTTTTTCCACGCATAATATATTATATAAAGTCCTTTTTGGGTTTGGTATCACGCCCCATTCCTATAATTATGTTGTGATATTTATTTAACCAATGCATTGGAGGTTTGTTAAAGCCCCATCACTCAAATAAATAATTTTCTTTGAGAAATAATTTAAATAAAACATTTCGAAGACAGTATCTTCCAACATAAATTTCAATAAATCCTTCTTTTTTATCCTATAAAAAATATGCATGAAGTTAGTTCCATAAGAATGTATCTTATTTATAAAATAAAAACTATATTCCAATATTTTTTAGTACTTCTTATATTAAATAATAGAAATACATAAAATCTATGTATATTAGTTGTAATGAAAAAATATTACTAAGAATCATATAATTATGTTTCATTGTCCCTTGTAGATATGATGTTTTTTTAAACCCCAAGTCCCCCTTCTCTTAATTTGAAACATAAGGACATGTATTATAGAAGGGGTTTTGTATAAAGATTAGGATTATGAATTACACCAAAGATATTATGCTTCCATGTAGTGAAAATGTACCAATTTTTTAGGCGAACCATATTGAATTTTTCATTAAGTTAATTTTAATAAAATATTTAATACGAATTTAGGGAACAAGAATAGAATATTCTATTTATCCCATGACTTATTGTTTCATATAATATGATAAAATATCATTGGATGTGACTTCTATAAAAAATGTTTATCAATTTTATTCATATCCCACACTGTAATCTATAAATTCATATAAATGTTGTTTTCAAATATATAATTACTAGGATATCTACAATGATGGATAGACTCTATCACAATTAATAATTCTAAAAATCCAATGATGATCATGACTAAAGTGATTACATCATTCATCCCATATTATATTCTTCTAAACTCTAAGCCTTAAAATTTTATAGAAAATGTTTCCAGAGACTACTTATGATATATTTGTAGAAACCTTACAAAAACATGAGTATTATTATTATGGGATCAAAAAATACATAATTAATTATTTTTACCTTTTTGAGCAACATAATAGAATCCTTTATCTCTTCACAATGTGATGTTAATTAATATCCCATTGTGTGATACTTCTTTGGTGAAAATAAAATATATATTATCTTCTTATATGATTAGAAGCTACATGATAGGGTATGAAACCACAAAATATGAAATCATTTCATTTAAAACACATGTATCTTAATAAACTATGAAAAATACCATGTTTTTAATGTCTTTTATTATTTTATAATTGGTATTACTTCCCATTATTAATGTAGATGAAACATTGAATAATTTTAAACTCCCATGGTAACTCATAAGGATCCCTCACGTCATGATCTTCACCATACTAGTTATCACTATGGTCATTCTACCACTAAATCTATTCTAGCCTTTCTATTCCTCCACTACATAGTGAAATTTATGTTTGAGCATGGTATCTACCTCATATTGGAATAACCTCAATATTTTGGATATCAAGTTCATGATTGTATATTAATAAATTAACCATATTCCCCCTTTCCATTCCCATAATAAAATCACTGAAATAAATAAGGTTTTTTGTAAAACCAAATGTTGTATTTATAAAACACATTAAACATAACATCAAGAATATAATAGAAATAAAAATATAAGTCCCCAGCCTTAAACCTTACTTAATCTTGAGTTATTACAAGATTACACATTGAGGATCTTTTCGGGTTTAGAGTTTTAGAGAATTAGACCATAAAACATGCATTACATTCCACATATAAACAAAGTGGTTACATAAAGATAGTATTATTCATTCCCATCAATGGAAACACATTTAAAATAAAACATGGATTATTTCTTGACACATCCTTGACTCTATCAACTTATCATGTACCTTTCCCTTGACCTGTGAAAAACATTTCAAAAACTTGGGATGAGCATAAAAACTCAGTATGGGTTATAATAACATGGAAAGGAAACATGAGTTCATATATACATAAGAATGAAACCATACATTACCCATAAAACATAGGCACTTTAACATACCTCATAAAATCATGAATAAATCATAGAAATCATAAGACATAAAGGTAACTTGAGGCATTCATAACATTCTTACGTAGGGAGTAACCCTCTTGGTTACGTTTGGAATACCCATCACGGTATATTCCCTAAAATCTATTCGGAGAAACCTTAACGTTTCACTCCTTCGCGTTACCCAATGCATTGGAGAGCTATAACGGGCTCACCCGCCCTTAGTTTTTCACGGAACCACCCGTCTTCATAATAATGCCCAAGAACCATAACATAATCATATCACATAAAACATGCATAAAGGAAACATAAAATTTCCACATTTCAATCACGAGATATCAATACAACACATTGATATAAAAACATTATAAAAACCATTTTCAATACCAAAATAAAAGAAAAGTAAAACATGGTATTTATTTTTCTTTTAAAAAGAAGGTATGGCTTGTAGAGGAAGCCGAAACTCAAATAATGGTCACGACGGCGGAGAAGTCGTTGTCGCCGCATACGTACGACAAAAAAATTCCCTTTTGTCGTTTAGTAAACGCTTCGTATAAAAACGATTCCTTTTGAATAAACGTAAAAGTCAAAGGGGTTTATACACCGTATAAAAGAAAGTTGTGTATAAAATTAAATATGCCTCAATGAAAAGAGATTGAGACGAAGTCCCATACCTCGTATCCGAATAGACCCGACTGTTCTTTAATCTCCTGAATAATAAACTTGAGTTAATTTCTACTTTCTTATGAATCTTTTTCAAGTTCATTATTCCTTTTATACCATGTTATGAACATCATGTAATCAGTTAAGTTAATAATGTTCATTTTGTCGGTATTTGGTTCTTAAGTCAAAAATAGACTTCTTACACTTACATGTTGTTAATTTGGTCAAAGGTTCGTTATATCCAGAATGGTATTCATGATGTAGATATCATATATGTCATATATATCCAGTACATACATGCATTTATAATATTACATAATCATTTAGAGGTAAGAAATGAAATGCACCGTTCATGGAGACGGTAAGCCGTACGTACGCATGAACACTACTTTCATTTCTATTTCGTATTTTATAGAATGGAATCATAATGATATAAAGGTATATTATAATTCCATTATAATATCATATATAATATCATAGTTCCATCCTTTATATGTCCCACATATGGTATTTAACGAATCAAATCACTTTGAGGGGGCGGTAGTCCGCACTTCCTGAAATGAAGATATCGTGTTTACCCATAATGGAAACCATAAAGGTATGCCAAAAATGAAAAAAACATAAGCTTAAGGAAAACATAAACATATCATATATCATATATAAAAATAGTGACATCATAATGGCCACCTTTTAAGGTGTTAAATTAGTGTTGAACAATCATCGTTTCGGGAGGCAGAATTTCACCATCCACGGAAACCGTATGTTCTTTAACCATTTGATGCTGTTGTGTGAGAGTGTAGCTCAAATAAATATTATAACAACATCCTTGTATATTGAAGATACTGGTGTTGTTACAAAATAAGTAAATAAAAAGAGTTTATGGGGTTGGAGAAGCAAAATAAAACAAATGAACATGAGAGAATGAATTACCTTTAAAAGTATAACTCCTTTTCAGTTGAGCCTAAAGGCTTCCTTTGAAAGGATTCTGCCCAAAGGGAATCCTCTAGGATGAGGAGAGGGATGTGGAGAGAGTAAATGGGCAGGGTTTTGCCGAGTCAAAGGCTTGAAGAGTGTGTGAAATGAGGTAGAGCTGGGGGCCTTTTATAAGAGGAGAGGAGGGGCACTTTTGGAAAGTAAAGAAATATTACTTTATTTGAAAATGTGTTTCGGTTTTAAAAGGTCCCACATTGATATAATTCGTGGATAAGGTGACAAGGGTTCTAAATCCATTCATCCAATTGGTTTTTTCCATGTGTAGGTTTTAGATGTTTCATTATCTTTCCATTTTATTTAAATTGTCAAATAATGATGTCATCACTGCATCATTATTATGTCATAAATAATTTAATATATATAATGTCTAAAAATTATAAACAAACTACTATGATATAGGAAATCTTTTTAGCTTTCCAATGACTATTTATAATCAAAATTTGGACTTGTATAACCCCACATAAAAATTGTTTTCGTAAAACATATTATGTTTGTGTCATTTTCACTTTAACATTTAATAAAAAGTAATTTATGTCATTTCCCAACAAAAGTGGATCCATGGGGTCCCCAAGTTGGCCCATGGCTTTTCATGGTCGGCCATGACTCACCCAATAGTTGTAGGACAAGTGTCATGGTGTTTTCACATTCTTATAATATCATTTTTACCTTAAACTACACTAATTACCACTAATCGCGATTAAAAACTTAATATGTTACTATTCACCAAAAATTATTTTTATCCCATTGAACCACATTTTACTTCTTAATGACAACCATGTATGTCGGATTTTCAAAATTCAATACACATTAGTGGTAAACTTTCATTTAACTGAAAAATCAGTTTGCTTGATTACCACTTAGTGGTTTCACTATTCATCAAAAATCGAAGTTTTTCAGAAAATTACCAAAAATTCACCCTAAGCTATATTTGATATTCCGAATTCAAAAATGAAGTCTATTTTACAAAATTCAAATCATATAAGTCACATTAATTAATTTAATAATTAATTCCCGCTGCCAGAGCAAATAGCGTGTTTTTACAAAACAATAAGTATCAAAAGATTGACACCAGTTTAAGTCAAATTTCAAATTGAAATTGATTCCAATGACCACCATTGGATAAAATGGTAAAAATATATTCTAATTTCACTTCAAAACCAATTCAAAACATAATCTAATCATATAAATAAATTATATTAAAAAGCAGTTTTGATGTAAAATGCAGTATTTTTCACTATTCATTAAAAAATGAACATTGTCAGAAAAATACCAAAAATTCACACAAGGTAAATTTTGATGTCCCAATCATAAAGGATAAGTTTATTTTGACAAACATAGTTTATAAAATTGTCAAAATATAGATTCAAAAAGGGTTTCCCATCATAAGGCAATAAATCAATCTTTTAAGAATATTAGTGTATTACATGCTTAAGATTGGATTTATTTTCATTTTAAGCCTCCATAACACTATCTTAATGATTAATAGACATAGATAAAAATATTTATTATTCATTACTTTCTTGGGATGTTACATCCTCCCCCCTTTAGAAAATTGCGTCCCCACAATTTATTTACTTATCGAATAAATGGGGGTACTTATCCCTCATTGCATTTTCAGATTCCCATGTTCCCTCTTCAACCATGTGGTTTTTCCACAAAACCTTTACCTGATGAATCACCTTATTCCGTAACACTTGCTCCCTGTGGTCAAGAATCTGGACTGGTTGTTCCTCATAAGATAGGTTCTCTTCCAGCTGAACTACCTCTAGACTCAAAACATGAGATGGACTGGCATATACATTCTCAACATCGAAACGTGAAAAACATTGTGTACCTGAGATAAACTTGGAGGTAAAGCCACTCGGTATGCAACTGATCCAACTCTCTCCAGAATTTCGTATGGTCCAATGAACCTCGGACTCAACTTTCCTTTCTTACCAAATCTCATCACACTTTTCCAAGGAGAAACCTTGAGAAAAACATGATCACCTACCTCGAAAGATAGATCCTTCCTCCGGTTATCCGCATAACTCTTCTGCCTGCTCTGAGCTGTTCTCATGTGTTTCTGAATCAGCTGAACTTTTTCTACCATCTCTTCTACCAATTCTGGTCCCATCAACTTCCGTTCACCCACTTCATCCCAGAAAGCTGGAGTTCGACACCGCTTCCCATATAATGCCTGAAATGGTGCCATATGTATACTGGAATGAAAACTGTTATTATATGAAAACTCAACCAAAGAAAGATGTTGGTCCCAACTTCCCTGATAATCCATAGAACAAGCTCGTAGCATATCCTCCAATGTCTGAATTGTTCGTTCTGACAGCCCATCTGATTGAGGATGGAAAGCTGTACTAAAATTTAATTCAGTACCCAACGACTTCTGAAGGCCTTTCCAAAAGTAAGAAGTAATCCTGGGATCACGATCCGATACAATGGAGAGAGGAACTCCATGTAACCTGACTATCTCTTTAAGATACAAACGGGAAATTTGATCAAGAGAGAAAGTATCTCTTATAGCAAGGAAATGAGCAGATTTGGTCAAGCGATCAAAAATAACCCAGATTGCATTATTACCTCGAGATGTCTTCGGTAATCCAACAACAAAGTCCATGGATATATTCTCCCATTTCCACTCTGGCACTGGTAAAGGCTGAAGCATCCCTTTCGGTAACTGCCACTCTGCTTTAACCTGCTGACAAGTCAAACACTTCACAGTAAAATCAGCAATATCTCTTTTCATTCCATCCCACTAGTAATACTCCCGCAGATCTCTATACATCTTAGTACTGCCCGGATGAACTGAAAACGGAGAACTATGAGCTTCACATAACAACTCTCTCTTCAACTGTGAATCACAAGGCACACACAATCTCTTCCCAAATATCAAAACACAATCATTATCAATGTTGAATTCAGGAAACTTACCTTTCTGAACCAGCTCTACCCTTTTTTGCAACTCACTGTCTTGCTTCTGTGCTTGCTTGATTCTATCTGATAGAGATGATCTCACTGATACCTGAAACAAAACAGAAGGACTTCCTGCACACACAACTTCTATGCCAAAGTTCATCAAATCCTTAACCAAAGGATCACGTTCCAAATGCAACATTGTTAATGAAGCATTACTTTTTCGACTCAAAGCATCAGCCACTTTATTTTCTTTTCCCGGATGGTAATGAATTGTACAATCATAATCCTTGATTAATTCCAGCCATCTCCTTTGTCTCATGTTCAATTATTTCTGAGTGAATATATACTTTAAACTTTTGTGATCGGTATATATTTCACACTTTACTCCATACAAATGATGCCTCCAAATTTTTAAAGCAAAAACAACAGCCGCTAGTTCCAAATCATGTGTAGGGTAATTTACCTCATGAGTTTTCAACTGTCGTGAAGCATAAGCAATTACCTGATCATTCTGCATTAGGACGCAACCAAGTCCTTTCAATGAAGCATCCCTGTATATAACAAACTCACCATTCCTGGAAGGTAGTGCCAAAACTGGAGCATTAACCAATCTTCTTTTCAATTCCTGAAAACAATCATCACATTCTTTTGTCCAGATAAACATAACACCCTTCCGAGTTAGCTTAGTCATTGGACTAGATAACCGTGAAAAATTTCTAACAAACCTTCGGTAATATCCCGCCAAACCAAGGAAGCTACGAATCTCGGTTACATTTGTGGGTCTTGGCCATTCATCCACAACTTTTGTTTTTGCAGGATCAACAGTTATTCCATCTTTAGAAACAATGTGACCAAGGAAAGAAATTTGTTGCAACCAAAACTCACACTTGCTGAATTTCCCATACAGTTTCTTTTCTTTTAAGGTTTGCAAGATAACTCTTAAATGTTTTTCATGCTCCTCTTTACTTTTAGAAAACACCAAAATATCATCAATGAAAACCACCACAATCTTATCCAAGAACTCATGGAAAATTCTATTCATTAAGTGCATGAATACAGCAGGTGCATTGGTTAGCCCAAAAGGCATTACTACAAATTCATAATGGCCATATCTCGTACGGAACGCGGTATTCGGAATATCTGCCTCCTTTACCTTCAGCTGATGGTACCCCAATCTCAAGTCAATCTTTGAAATAAACTGAGCTCCCTGGAGCTGATCAAACAAATCATCGATATGAGGCAAAGGATATTTGTTCATAACAGTGATATTATTCAAGGCTCTATAATCAATGAAAAGTCTCATACAACCATCTTTCTTTTTAACAAATAAAACAGGAGCACCCCATGGTGATGTGCTAGGTCTAATGAAACCTTTCTCTAATAAATCTTGCAATTGCTCCTTCAACTCTAAAAGTTCAATTTGTGCCATTCGATAAGGGGGTTTTGAAATTGGATTAGCATCAGGAACTAAGTCAACAGTAAACTCAACTTCTCGATCTGGTATTATTCCAGGCAACTCATCAAGAAAAACATCTGGATACTCATTTACCACTGGCACATCATTAATCTGAACAGTTCCTTTTTTTTCAACGACGTGTGCAAGGTAACATTCATTTCCATCTTTTACAAGTTTCTCGGCCCCTTGATATATTATCAAAAGTAAGGGTTCATTCTTGTAAACAAACTGAAAGTCTTTCTGAAAAGAAAATTCTTTAGCTCTACAGTAAATCTTAGCATGGTAAATAGAGAGCCAATCCATACCCAGGATAACGTCAAACTCAACTAGAGGTAGAACAATAAGGTTTGCAAGTATGTTCTTTCCACAGATAAGGATAGGAAGATTCTTGTAAATTCTTTTTGCCTCGACACTTCCCCCAGGTGTTTTTACCAAAATTTCAGGAGTCGTTTCTTGAGATGGTATTCCCATTTTACTAGAAAAGGTTTCAGAGATGAAAGAATGTGTAGGCCCCGAATCAAACAACACACTGGCATAATCTGAAAAAACAAACAAAATACCTGATACAACTTCATTTGATGGCCCGACATCTGCTGAAGTAGTTGCAAAGGATTTCACCACCCCTTTCTGCTTGTAGTCTAACTGCTTCCCATCACTCAAGCTCCTTGTCGGACACTCGTTTGCATAGTGACCCATCTCATTGCACTTATAACATTTCACTAACTGTAAATCAAATTTGTTCTTACCTTCACCTTGATCCTTTTCAGTGCAATCACGAGCCTTATGTCCCATCATACCACATCGGTAGCACTTCCCAGAATTCAGAAGACATTCCCCAGCATGCCTTTTTCCACATTTATCACAAACTGGAAACTTAGTTCTCTTACCATCAGACTTTTTTGAAGAATTCTTACCTTTCTCCTGCCACCTCGGTCTCTTCTTCTGCTGGTTGTTATAGAAAACTTGGTCATCGGCAAACTCCATTTCCACCTTCTCAGCACATCGAACAAGCTTTTCATAACTTTTAAACTCACGAGAAGCTAATTCCCTTCGGTATTTTGGCTTTAATCCTGAGTAAAAACTATTTATTTTACTCTCATGGTCCCGGATAAAATTTGGAGCATACCTTGCCAAACGAGTGAACCTTTCTTCATAGGCAGCCACTGAGTCTTCCTCTTGCCTCAATTCCAAGAATTGCTTTTCCATCCTAAGTCGAACAGCCTAAGGAAAATACTTCTCAAGAAACATACCTTTGAATTCATCCCAGTCAAGAGCATCAATCTCATCGGCATCCCTGATAATTTTAACCATAGACCACCACTGATCTGCTTCACCCTCCAAACGGTAAATAGCAAGACTAACCTTTTGATTGTCTGAACACCCCATGACATCAAAAATCTTCTCCAGTGATTTAATCCACCCATCAGCTAGTACAGGGTCAGATGTCACGACCCGCCCTTGGGGCCCGTGCCGTGACTACCCCAAGCCCGCCTTCCATAGGCCAGGGGCTGGCGACTAGCACCAAGGCGTAAATCCCGGTAAAAAGGGAAGGCATTGACTTTGAAAAGTAAACACACACCACAGAATAAACAAGCGGAAAGTAAACCCTAAACAAGCAGAGTACGACTGAAAGTGCGGAAAAGTACATGGGCCAGAATACAAACCCAAACTGAAAGTAAAGTACAACTCGAAAGGGAAAAACAGCAACTGAAAAGTAAAATCTGCTACTCCGAGCTGTCCACTGGAAATCCCACCTGAAGGGTGGGTACAGATAGCTCCTCTGCTCCACGGGTCCCGTCGTCCGCTCCGAGCACGTCCCGCCTAGTGGTCCACCTCCGGGTACCGTCCCGCTGTGCAAGCCTCAGCTAAGGTCAACGCTGTCCGTCATCTGCAACCAACAAAACGTAGTGCGGGCAAAGCCCGTGCAGGGGTGAGTATAAGCTACTCAGTAGGGACCCCGAGACCCCTTAAGGTCTCTCAAATCCACAAAGGATAAACCACGAAGAAAAGTACAATCACGAAGTGACAACCGACACTGCTTAGGTATATGCCCATACATATACCTAAGTCATCAATTCAAATACGCTCCAACCTCCGAGCCCAAGTACAACTCAGTCCACGCAGGAAAGTATACGTATTCCACAAAGGAAAGCAAAACATAATCCACACAGGATTTCACAACACAATCCACACAGGAAAGCAACAGGATTCAGCTCACACAGGTATACTTCTTCAAGGACGATAAAGATGATCACTGATCCATCTAAGTCGTCGGACCCACGAAGGATCGATAGGTAACTAACCCCCACAGAAGACCCACACAGGATCGGGCTCACACAGAACCTGTAGGCGCTGGCTCACACAGAACCACTGAGCGCAAGGACCCACACAGGATCGGGCCCACACAGGACCTGTAGCACTGATCCACGTAGGATCGCTGAGTGCTGTAGTCGTCGTTGTCGAATCCACATAGGATCTCTGTACTGTCGTCGTCGAATCCACACAGGATCTCTGTACTGTCGTCGTCGCAGTCACAGTAGCAGTCGTAGCAGTAGTAGCAGTCGCAGCCAGCACTAGGGTTCCCGCACACAGTAAGCTCGTTCGGAGGGTCCGCTCCACGAGCCGAGAGGCTGATAAATCAACTGTCACGAAGACCGAAGTTGATGTATCCAAAAGTTCCGTATCGTCAATAGGAACTCAACGCAACAGACGGCGCGTCGATCGGATGCCCGGTCTGAGAGGTATTGGCATTTTCGTCTCCGGGGCCCGGTTGGTTTTTAAGGCAAAACCAACCCGACCGTACTCCACCTGCGTCCAAACCTCGGGCGGAGTATGCCAAAAGATCCGTCTCACTAAGAGGAACACTACGCGACTGACGACACGTCAATCGGACGTCCGTAGCTCAAGATATGAGCGTTTCCGTTCCGAAGGCCCGGTTGGTTTCGTGAACGAACCAACCCGGCCGAACTCAAAGTAACCCAAAACCTTGAGTGCGATATAAAGAAACGACCGACTCGATCCAAGGATCGCGTTGCCGCAGACGGTTCGTCATTCGGAGGTCCGAGGCTCAAGTTATGAGCCAAAAACCAATTCTGGTTCGAAATGGGGGGTCCGGGTCCGGGCCGACCCGGCCCGACCCCCCCCCCCCCCCTGGGCGGCGCGAGGGCCGGCGCGGCGGCGCGGCAGCGCGGCGGCGGCGGCGGCGGGCCGCGGCGGCGGTGCCTGGCGCCGCACGTGGGTGGCACGCGGGGGGCTAACCCCCGCTTCTTCAAAGACGGCGCGGCTATATGCCGCGCCCCCAAAAAAAAATTAAACGCCCCCCACACGTGGGGGGCTTGCTGGAAACGAAATGGGGGGCCGGCTGCCCCCCCCCCCCCCTCTCATCAAGAACCGCCCCCCCTATCTTAAGAGGGGGGTTTTATTAAGGTGGCCGGGGAATTAAATTCCCCGGTTTTAATGGTATCCGGCCGGCCAGCTGGCCGGCCGGTTTTCTCTAACGGGACCGGAATTTCCGGTCCCCCTTCGGCTTCCGACGCCGGCGGCCCGGCCGCCGGTCTTCTCTTCCGCCGCGGCCCGGAACCGGCCGCGGTCTCCTCGTCCCGCTGCGGCCCGGGACCGGCCGCGACGTTCGTCATCCGGCGCGGTGCGACGGCACCGCTCCCCTTTCGCCGTGCCATGATATTCATTCAACGCGGCGCGACGGCGTCGTGTTCTTGTTGTTTCTTCCAAGGTGCGCGCGATGGCATCGCGTAAGATATCTGCACGATCATCCGCGTGGTGCGACGGCACCACGCCACTTGCTTTCCTCCGCAAAATAATTAAACAAGAACGATGGAGGGGGGGGGGGGTTCGGCCGTGTTCGTGCGGTCCGGCCCCCCTCGCGTTAACTATAACACTTAAATAAAATATTTAAATGCCTCACGTAGACATGCGATCCACGAGCAAGAAAAGGAATAAGGAAACCAAAATGAAATCAACAACCCCTACCTCGGGTTTAAGATTCGAAGATTCGTCTACGTTCCGCGGAAGACGGCGTCGCGGAGGTCGGGCGTCGCGGTCGTCATTCGTCAAATCCGTTGACGAAGTGTTATGCCCGAAGAGACACGTCGTTGGCGGATCTTCGTTTGCCGACGAAGAAGGTCCGAGGAGGAAGAAGAGGTCCGAAGATACCGGGTCGCCGAGTCGATGATCCTTGACGAAGTGTTGTCGTTCTTCGTTGAGGATGAAGACGTTCTTCGCCGGAGAAGATGAAGTTCTTCAAGAGACTTAGAGCTCTCTCCTCCAATCCTCAACACAACCAATCTAACCCCCAAAAATAAAATAAGCTATTCTTATTTTATTAAGTCATTCTATGAGTTCAAAAATTCAAAAACTTAAATCCATTAATTGGATTAGTGTGTTGGCATGATTAAAGTGAGGAGAGGGAAAGTCACCCAATTAATTGGAAGTTTAAAGGTTAAGATGAGTTACACATCTTAAGTGGGGGTGGTTTAGAGGAGTTAGGGAAGGTGAGGGGTTGGGCTCGTGTGGGCCCCACCCCACCTTTATTCTCTCAAGGGTAGTTAACAACAAGTAGGTCCCACCCAACTTCCACACATAGGTTTAAACAAGTAAAAATAAAATTGTTCATCACAATTTTATTTAACTCAAACTAAAAACTCCAAAACGTAACTTTCAACCCGCAACAAACGCAACTCCCGAAAAGGTCTCATTAAGCAATTTCCGGTGCTGCGGTTTCATCGGTGCCCTCAGATTTCAATTCCGAGCACCGGATCAAAAGTTAGGAATTCCCACTCGTTCGTTCACTGAACGTACCCGAGCCAAACTTCGGAAATTAATTCCGGGCACTCCGGGCCTCGGAATCAGGTGCCGTCTGAAACCGCGCTCTTGTAAAATTCTAAAGAAAATTAAGAAAAAATTACCCTTGAATTTTACGGGTCTTTACATCAGATGATCCTCTGAATGATGGTGGATGTTGCCTCCTGAAATGTTCCACCATTGACATGTTCCTCTGCGGTTGATCTGGCTGATCTCATGCATGGATACCATGGCCATTTATCACTTCAGTCAACTGCGCCATTACTGCAACAAACTATTCAGTTCCAATTCTGACCATTTCTGGATGCTGATTTGGAAGGTTATTTCCTTCTGTATGCCTTCCTAGCACTGCTTCCCTGTTTCCTCTACGGAAAACCATTCTGAACAAACATGTCTTAGATGAAGCAACATGGTAATCTTTAAATTCTATAGCATTTCGAAAAAAAAAATTATTTTTGGATAATCATTTAATAGAATTCTAACTCCTAAAGTTATCTAAACCGACCTCTGATACCAACTATAAGGCCCCAGCCTTAAACCTTACTTAATCTTGAGTTATTACAAGATTACACATTGAGGATCTTTTCAGGTTTAGAGTTTTAGAGAATTAGACCATAAAACATGCATTACATTCCACATATAAACAAAGTGGTTACATAAAGATAGTATTCTTCATTCCCATCAATGGAAACACATTTAAAATAAAACATGGATTATTTCTTGACACATCCTTGACTCTATCATCTTATCATGTACCTTTCCCTTGACCTTTGAAAAACATTTCAAAAACTTGGGATGAGCATAAAAACTCAGTATGGGTTATAAAAACATGGAAAGGAAACATGAGTTCATATATACATAAGAATGAAATCATACTTTACCCATAAAACATAGGCACTTTAACATACCTCATAAAATCATGAATAAATCATAGAAATCATAAGACATAAAGGTAACTTGAGGCATTCATAACATTCTTACGTAGGGAGTAACCCTCTTGGTTACGTTTGGAATACCCATCACGGTATATTCCCTAAAATCTCTTCGGAGAAACCTTAACGTTTCACTCCTTCGCGTTACCCAATGCATTGGAGAGCTATAACGGGCTCACCCGCCCTTAGTTTTTCACGGAACCACCCGTCTTCATAATAATGCCCAAGAACCATAACATAATCATATCACATAAATCATGCATAAAGGAAACATAAAATTTCCACATTTCAATCACGAGATATCAATACAACACATTGATATAAAAACATTATGAAAACCATTTTCAATACCAAAATAAAAGAAAAGTAAAACATGGTATTTATTTTTCTTTTAAAAAGAAGGTATGGCTTGTAGAGGAAGCCGAAACTCAAATAACGGTCACGACGGCGGAGAAGTCATTTTCGCCGCATACATACGACAAAAACATTCCCTTTTTTCGTTTAGTAAACGCTTCGTATAAAAAAGATTCCTTTTGAATAAACGTAAAATTCAAAGGGGTTTATACACTGTATAAAATAAAGTTCTGTATAAAATAAAATATGCCTCAATGAAAGGAGATTGAGACGAAGTCCCATACATCATATCCGACTTGACCCGACCGTTCTTTAATCTCCTGAATAATAAACTTGAGTTAATCTCTACTTTCTTATGAATCTTTTTCAAGTTCATTATTCGTTTTATACCATGTTATGAACATCATGTAATCAGTTAAGTTAATAATGTTCATTTTGTCGGTATTTGGTTCTTAAGTCAAAAATAGACTTCTTACACTTACATGTTGTTAATTTGGTCAAAGGTTCGTTATATCCAGAAAGGTATTCATGATGTAGATATCATATATGTCATATATATCCAGTACATACATGCATTTATAATATTACATAATCATTTAGAGATAAGAAATGAAATGCACCGTTCATGGAGACGGTAAGCCGTACGTACGCATGAACGCTACTTTCATTTCTATTTCATATTTTATAGAATGGAATCATAATGATATAAAGGTATATTATAATTCCATTATAATATCATATATAATATCATAGTTCCATCCTTTATATGTCCCACATATGGTATTTAACGAATCAAATCACTTTGAGGGGGCGGTAGTCCGCACTTCCTAAAATGAAGATATCGTGTTTACCCATAATGGAAACCATAAATGTATGCCAAAAATGAAAAAAACATAAGCTTAAGGAAAACGTAAACATGTCATATATCATATATAAAAATAGTGACATCATAATGGCCACCTTTGAAGGTGTTAAATTAGTGTTGAACAATCATCGTTTCGGGAGGCAGAATTTCACCATCCACGGAAACCGTATGTTATTTAACCATTTGATGCAGATGTGTGAGAGTGTAGCTCAAATAAATATTATAACAACATCCTTGTATATTGAAGATACTTGTGTTGTTACAAAATAAGTAAATAAAAAGCGTTTAGGGGGTTGGAAAAGCAAAATAAAACAAATGAACATGAGAGAATGAATTACCTTTAATAGTATAACTCCTTTTGAGTTGAGCCTAAAGGCTTCCTTTGAAAGGATTCTGCCGAAAGGGAATCCTCTAGGATGAGGAGAGGGATGTGGAGAGAGTAAATGGGCAGGGGTTGGCCGAGCCAAAGGCTTGAAGAGTGTGTGAAATGAGGTAGAGGTGGGGGCCTTTTATAAGAGGAGAGGAGGGGCACTTTTGGAAAGTAAAGACATATTACTTTATTTGAAAATGTGTTTCGGTTTTAAAAGGTACCACATTGATATAATTCGTGGATAAGGTGATAAGGGTTCGAAATCAATTCATCCAATTGGTTTTTTCCATGTGTAGGTTTTAGATTTTTCATTATCTTTCCATTTTATTTAAATTGTCAAATAATGATGTCATCGCTGCATCATTATTATGTCATAAATAATTTAATTTATATAATGTCTAAAAATTATAAAAAAAATACTATGATATAGGAAATCTTATTAGCTTACCAATGACTATTTATAATCAAAATTTGGACTTGTATAACCCCACTTAAAAATTGTTTTCGTAAAACATATTATGTTTGTGTCAATTTCACTTTATCATTTAATAAAAAGTAATTTATGTCATTTCCCAAAAAAAGTGGATCCATGGGGTCCCCAAGTTGGGCCATGGCTTCTCTTGGTCGTCCATGACTCACCCAATAGGTGTAGGACAAGTGTCATGGTGTTTTCATATTCTTATAATATCATTTTTACCTTAAACTAAACTAATTACCACTAATCGCGATTAAAAACTTAATAAGTTACTATTAACAAAAAATTATTTTTATCCCATTGAACCACATTTTACTTCTTAATGACAACCATGTATGTCGGATTTTCAAAATTCAATACACATTAGTGGTAAACTTTCATTTAACTGAAAAATCAGTTTGCTTGATTACCACTTAGTGGTTTCACTATTCATCAAAGATCGAAGTTTTTCAGAAAATTACCAAAAATTCACCCTAAGCTATATTTGATATTCCGAATTCAAAAATGAAGTCTATTTTACAAAATTCAAATCATATAATTCACATTAATTAATTTAATAATTAATTCCCGCTGCCAGAGCAAATAGCGTGTTTTTACAAAACAATAAGTATCAAATGATTTACACCAGTTTAAGTCTAATTTCAAAGTGAAATTGATTCCAATGACCACCATTGGATAAAATGGTAAAAATATATTCTAATTTCTCTTCAAAACCAATTCAAAAAATAATCTAATCATATAAATAAATTAGATTAAAAAGTAGTTTTAATGTAAAATGCAGTATTTTTTACTATTCATTAAAAAATGAACATTGTCAGAAAAATACCAAAAATTCACACAAGGTAAATTTTGATGTCCCAATCATAAAAGATAAGTTTATTTTGACAAACATAGTTTATAAAATTGTCAAAATATAGATTCAAAAAGGGTTTCCCATCATAAGGCAGTAAATCAATCTTTTAAGAATATTAGTGTATTACATGCTTAAGATTGGATTTATTTTCATTTTAAGCCTCTATAACACTATCTTAATCATTAATAGACATAGATAAAAAAATCTATTATTCATTACTTACTTGGGATGTTACAAAAAAATATATATATTTTTCTAATTTGGAAATAAAAACATAAATAATATATTAATTGATTTATTATAAAATTTTAATCATATCGTATCTCTTATTATCAATAAATTTTAATGATATACCTATGGGAACTATATTTTTAATATCATGAATACATGAAATAATAATATTACACATCATTAAATACTTATACACCAATTCCTCTCAATACATCCCTCGAATATTTACAATATTTACACTATTCAAAATCCTTTCAAAAATTATATTTTTTGGAGTCAACATCATGAGAAATCATGATGTCGTGTTCTTTAATCATATAATTTTATTGTAAATTTAATTTTATCTATTTATACTTATACCCATATAATTTAATTTTGTTTTTACAACTTAATACACACTTCTATTATGTTACATAAAAAATATTATATATTCTATAATGACAGACATATAATTTTATAATGTGATATTACATGCACAATCATGGGTCATTTAAATTCACTATTGATTGAACATGATTTTTATCAGTAAGTAAGAATAAATTTTTTTATTAAAGTAACAACAAGACCTAAAATAATACATAATTACATATCAGATACAACGGTAATTTGATATAATTTAATATATAAATGATTTTTTATTTTCTCAATAACCATCAAGTATACATTTATATATCATACTCTTACTAGTGTAGTGGTGAGTTGGGTTGATCCATATGGATGGTGGTGTGATATAATGATGGATTAATTTATTATATCTACTAAAATAGTGACAAAAATGATGAAATTTTAACGAATAGAATGAATGGTGATTCAAATGACTATGGTTATAGATAGTTATAACTAATATATGTATTGAGTAGAGTCTTGAAAACCTGATTATCGATGAAAATTCCAATAGAATAAATTATTAACAAATAAGGATCAAGTGAAAAGACTTATCTCAAAATTATAACAGGTTCACTAGAATTTTTTGTACTCACCAATTTTTATTATAACAAAGAATCTGAATAAATCAATTAGTTTCTATTTTTATTTTATTCATTTTGTACATCATCCCAAATTGAAAATTGAATAAAAAATTAAATGGTCAACGATCATGATATGCAGTTTAGAAGTAGGATATCAAAAACATAAACAAAAATGAAAAGTTTCGACAATTTTATTTCCCTTGATCCATTAATAAAAACACATTAATAACTTATGTTAGGGAAAAGAATAATTAATTGAAATATATCAATATAATAATTAATGTTTAATGGAAAATATTCTTTGTTGACTCAATGTTTAACTATCTATAAAATATATTCAAATTTATCACATTATTTTAGTCTCATTCTCACAATCCCAAATAAATATTCTACTCTCATATGATAGTTTCACTCAAAACCATGTTTTTTTCATTTTCCTCTCATGAGACCCCGATGTTCTTAAATATTATTCAATTATGATGGGTAAAAACTCCCAACATAGATCCAATGGCCTAAAGGCCTTCAAATAGTTTATTATAATAAGCTAACCCCTTTTAATGGACAAAGGGGGAAACCCCAAAATACTTATATAGTTAGTAAATTACACGACTGAAATTTCTTGAGAGAAAAAACAAACAGACTACATAGACAAACCCCTCCCCAGCAATAAATTGAGATATGGTAATCCACCAAAGTAGGACTGTGTGGCATGTAAGTTTCATGTGTCAAAGAAAAATCCTGATCTGATGGCTGACATTATACCCTCCAAAATATACAAATCTATAAAACATGTAAAGAAGGATGTCTAGCTCTAGAACCTCCTATGCGGTCTATTACATGTGGTCAATTCATGGTGAACATCCATTCCAAAAGGCCGTAGATCCCCAATTCATCAAATCAGAAAAACATTGAATCAACCAACTCAAACCACTAGAAATAGAACAGCCAAAGCATCACAACAAAAAACATGATCCTCTACCATCTACACCATAGCACCCATTGCTGCCCCCATACACATATGCAGAGACAAAAAACTCCAACCAATATACCCCTACCAGAACACAATTCATCTAATGAATCACCGCATTGTCATGGAACTGGAACATGATCACGATGCTGTGAAGACCAGATTACAACTCCACACCGTAGAAGAACTGGATGCCCCCAATACCTCGAATGAAGCAGGTCACAGCCCAGAAGACCAGGTCACAAAACCATTGCCTAAAAATAACATGAACACCAGATCAATGTCAAACAAGATCGACCCCACACCACACTAGATCCCAACCCCAAATTCACACTGAAGCACACCCCATACCGCAGAAAAACTGGTCTTGACCCCAATTCATCGGATCAAAACCTTCATGCCACAAAGATGTCACATCAGATCTTGACCCCAACGCATTGGATCAAGACATCTATGCTACAGAGGACCATGACCCCGACACAACACCAGATCTCAACCTCACGCCGCAAAGGATCTGGATACTGACCTCGAACCCACCGAATACTTGAACACCCTCTACATAAAAGAATAAACCCTACACCTTCGAGGACACCCTTCATCATGGAAGAAGTCACTAGACTGCGAACACATCAAGGAGACTGAGGAAAAAGATGTGTCTCGGAAGAAACATCGGAGAAATGTTGCAACGTGGGAACCCTAATCCAATGTTGTTCCCCTTACAGGCTCATCACCTATGGGACTCAAATTTTCTCTAATCATTCATTTGATGTTCCATTGTGTAATTTTTAAAAACTCCCAACATCATAGATAACATTCAACTGATCGTAATACCTCCTAATTATGAATATGGACACATGGCCTTGTAGATCATCTTATTTAATAATATTATACAGGATCCCTCTAATTAATTGTGATAGTCCTACAGATATATGCTTACATAGAAATATCATGAATTTATAATTATTATATGATGGTTTTAGTCACCATTGTCCCTTATTACAAACTCTTAAAGCTTTCTAATTATTCTTCTTTAAGATAATGGACTCCGTGAATTTTAATTTTAATTGTAAATGTTGTGATCTTCATAAAACACTCATAATAATTTAAGACATTGATGTAAAATTTATTATGCATGGATATAAACATTCATATAACCATTGAAATTCAATTGCCTTTCCTCAACTCCTTTAGTACCATGTTTTAGTTTTATGACTACCATAATGTAGATTCCAAAGACTACATCTGACTAAGGTAAAACCTTTATAAAATCATTACATAATTTACACACCATTTTATAATCAAGGATTAACATTAAATATCTTAAATTACCCATGATGAATCAATTTGTAGATTTTTATATATCAATCACATCATGTCATTTATTCTAATTTTTCTCCCTCCATCACATAAAAACCGGCTTTAATGGATTCTGTAATGAATTTTTTTAAACAATTTTTTTTTCAAGATAAATAAATTCATCAGGAAATTCTCAATAACATTTTATATATCATTCTACATATCCTCAACTTAATGTGTATATAATTTTTTTTACTAATCATGTTTGTTCTTTAAAATCATTTTAGAAAAAATAAAAATTTCATTATTCAAATTCTCATCTATGATCCAACTCAATCCCAATCATAAATGGAATTTATCTCATGAATGTTCTTCCATGGTTTATCCAGTTCAACTGTATTCATCATCCTCAATATCTATATTGAACATGAATTTTGAGATCCACCTTTCTCTAATTCCAAATTAGTTGAATTTAGTATTTTATAATTTCTATAGAAAAAAATACTTGGTTCCAAATTCATGTTCTCCCTTGGATTATTATTGGCTAGCTCAGTCATTTTTCAAATCAACTCATATGGAATTGAAATCATTGCTCAAAAATTCCATCCATAAATCTCACACAATATCTTACTTTTCACAAAAAAATAAGAGATACATATCATCAAAATACTATGTGTCTCAGATGATCTTGCTTTCAATAGTCATGGAAAATTGAATATTATTTCATGATCGATCATGATCCACGAGTTTATAAACCTCTCTATTGTTTTTACTATAATTCAATAATTTCTCAGTGTTGTTCTAGATCATACGTTAGATACATCAAAGATCAAACTTAGGTCCATGGTTTTCATTATTCAATAAAAGAGAAAATCATTTTTCCTTTAGTCTTCATATAATATTAGGCATTATCATCATCATTTAATCTCACTCATACTCATATGGTCCATTTTTTTATTCATTAGTGGAGTACATGTATATGATCTACAAAAATATACATAGTCAATCAATCAACCATGAGGATCATACTAAATTCATTCCATATTGAAGAAAAAATAAACATATGGTTGAAATCATTGTAATATGGATTATCATGATGTGGTCTCATGAGAATGACCAATCTCAAAATGTGGTCGATCATACTGCTTCAATATAATAGCTATAGATATTAGAATGATATTTTGGTAGTTGATCTCGAGGTAGGTTTGAGTGATTATGTTAATATTTAAATTCCTTTGATATATATTCATATCACTTATGTTAAATAGATACATGGTGGCATGTTGTGATCATAGGATGATTTTATGATTAAGATAGGTAGAGTGATGGCACAGTCATTCATAATTCTTTTCTTGCTAATTATTGTCCCTTCACACTTGGTCAGTTTTATTGCTTGAATATTGTCAACCCCTTACTGGAATATTCGTTGATATAAATTGAAAAACTATTAAATTTTAAATATTAAAAAAAAAATTAAAATTTAAAAAAGTATCTCAAAATGAATGTCAGTATTTTTAAAACAAAAATATATTCCAACAATTAATTTTCATTTTAAAATAAATGAAATATTTATGAAATTAAAATTTTCAAATAAATTTAAAATAGTATTAATATAATACATCATGAAAATAATCCAAATTATTCATTATAATGAAATTGGAAATTGAGATCAGGGACTAATTGATAATAAACCATCAAAACACATAAAATCAAAAAAAAATATTTTCATTCTAAAAAATGTAAAATAAATATATTTTCAATTACTAATTATTTTAAAATAAAAAATAAATTATTATACACAGTAATTATGCCAAATAAATATAAAATTAAGGCCACATCAAATTACCCCAATCATAACATATTTGTTGCACTAAAGAAAATCCTTTTATAATTTACATGGGTGAAAATTAATCTAAAGGTTTATTAATGAAAATGCCTTAGAGTATTGATATTAAAATGAATTTTTCCTATATAGTTTCCTGTTTATTAAAAGGTATTTCTCTTCAAAAGAAGTTATTTTGGCCAAAATTTCGATTTATCTATGATGTCAATATTTAATTTTCAAATGATTTAGAAAGATGAAAACATTCATCCATCTAGAAAATTTTAATTCACTTGTCCTCTAAGTGATTATAAACACGTGATTTAAGGGCTTATAATATTTAGAAACACTAATTTTATGGGTATAATATAATTATTAACATTATATAATAAATAAACAATCGAAAAATAATATAGAATAATGAAAAAAACATTATACCATGATTAATATTTTCATTCAATAACCCATTTGGAACAAATTATTATTAGTTTTATTCAAATACAAAAGATCAATTTGAAACATAGTTCTAATAAGTATTACAAAAAAATTTGAAAAAATAATAGATAATAATTGGATTTATATACCAATTAAAATTCATAGGGTAATTATTCTTAACCTCCCTAAATAAGAATGACCGACCACAATCTCAAGACAATTTTTCAACCACAAAAAAAATATTTATGATTGATACCACTGAATTTTAAAATAATTTATGGATTTTTAAATGAATAAACAAGACATAAATCTTATAAAATTAAATACACCTCCCCCGTATTTAAAACCCAAAACATTCGACTACATTGATTCCCATAGTCTGAGAGAAAATTTAAACATTTTCATTTAACAGTGTCTGGAGATTCATCAATTAAAAACTCATGTTCAAGTTTCACAGCGCTGTTAAAATGCATTTTTCAAAATATTTAATTTTTTTAAAAATATATTTTAATTTATATATTCTTATATTTATCAATAAAATATAACATATTTCAATTCAATTGAAAATAGTTTCATGTTCACATAGAAAATATGTTCAAGAATGTTCCATATCATGAAAAATTATATGGTCCCATTCAATGTCCATAAATATGTCCCTAAAATTGATTTAAATATATAATATTATTGCCATAAAATAACCTAATAATTTCACATAATTTTGTTCTAATAGAGAATCAATTTTTCCCTACATGAATATTCACAGATTGTAAGAGTCTTAAAAACAAAACATATTAAAATTGTCATTCTCGAGAAGCATGTAATGGTTTCAATAATTAATTATTAATGAAACATTAAATAGAATAATCCACTAAAAATTATTAATTTTTTATTTAAAATCATCCTAGTGATCACCCTCCTTTAGAATTTCATTGTTCACTTGATATCTCCATGACCATAACAATGATAGTAAATAATAATCATATCTTACATGATTTGAAAATTAGAATGATGAGACTAGAAAATGTGATAGTATGTAACAGTGTATATTCAATAATTTAATTATTCTTGAGGAACATAACAATCCTTTGAGAAGGAATAATAGTATGGTTGTATAAAGAAAGAATATATCTGATATTATTTAAAAAAATAACTTGAAAATACATGATGATTTATTGAACCATGGGTTTCCTCTCATGAAATGCTAAATTTATAGTATATAGCTAGAATTCCCAAGATAACTAACCATATTCACAATTATTTTGTCGTTAAAAAAGTAGGAACCTCCACATATTTATCTCCCATGAATTATTAATCTGAAAATAGATTTTGGGGGTATATATACATCAAAGATAATGTTTACCTCCATTTATTTCAAATAAACCCCCTGAAAATACCCAAAAAGATTAATGAACCTCTAAAATAAACATTATAGTCGATGAGATAAAACATCATTATAACCCACTTATTTGGTGATTTTAAAAAAAATAGATATTGTTTAAAATAAGAAAATCCAATAAGATATTTTAAGAACACTTTAAGTTAATTAACTAAAAACATTATCAATACATGTCTTAAGATAAGAATCGTGTCTACTTTATGAATCTATATTTGATCCAAATCTGAAAAGTATCGAATTTTAATAAAGAGAAGAAAAGAACAACATGTTCTTATGGGTGAGAAATGGTCCTCACATCCTCCTACCTCATTCATACTCCCTAGACACATATAAATATTGGTGAAATTAGATAAATATTGAAACAAATACTTTCAAATGGGGTGTTCAAATATAGTTTTAATAGTTTTTATGTCTTTGGAATCCGAAATAAATAATTTTTACTAAATTTATCCTCATTTTAAAATGAATTTAGACCACCAAATTTATTGAGTAAATAAATGAAAATTTGGAAAGAGTTAATTTTTTCTCATCAATATATTTTTATGACCCTAAAATAATATTCTCTTATAAATATAATTTATTTGAAAAACTCAACTCAATCATTGATTTTGAAAAAAAAATATACACAGCCCATATATTTTCTGTTTAATCATTTATTCAGGGTAAAATTGAATTACATAAACCTTAAATGAAATTTAAATTGAGTTTTTAAATTCAATTTAATAGGGGGAATTATTTAATTTATTTCCATGAAATTCAGATTCAAGAAATTATATATCTCTCTCATTTTCACCAAGATAAATTTTGAATTTTATTTATCTGAACGTGTTCTTTGAGAAATCCCATGTTAGTGGAAAGGTAATTTAGTGAAAATTAATTAGCCATTAATAAAATTAAACTCTAGTATAACCATCATTAAAACACATGTGAAGATATTTTATTTACATTTAAAATAATGGTATTTAAAATTTAAAATAATATTATAGTACAATATAATTTTTATTCATCCAATCTAATATTGTATTCCAATAATTTCCCAAAACAATTATTGACATAACATAATGGGGCCTTCCTGTTCAATGATAAGCTGAGTGTCGCACCCAATGCTCACCTTTATTATTCTAACGGGAAGTGATAAGTGTTGAGTTGAAGTTTCACAAATAAGGGAGGCCATATCCTAATGTACCTAAGCACACACACACACACATATATATACATATCAAAACACCATGTTGAAAGATAAATTAAAATGATACCAAGTGTAGGAATATATCTATATACAACATTAACGTTTGAAAAAAGTATTGTAATGAATAAATGGTAAAATAAATGGCTATAAGAACATATAAGATAGTCTGACCAGCTATGTAAGAGGGGACTACTATCAAATGACACACCTAGTATGGAACATGATCATTCTTGATCTATATGTCTTCACCTTCTCCTAGCCCCCAAAAATTCATCAACATTTTTTTACTCTTCATAATACATGGCGGATGGTTGCAGATCCAGTGCATGGGTGCGTATAACAATACCTAATAGAAACTCCCAATTTCTCTAAACATAAATAAGAAAAAGAGTGGTGGATCATCTAATAATTTTGATGGTATGTAAATAATAAGATGAGACACCAAAATAATAAAACCTAGAAAAACTCATTGAAGAAACCAGGATTCAAATTGCTCTAATCCATCCTTCTATCCAAAATAATCTACTCAAGGAATCAAGGTTATCCTCATCAGGGAGAACTCACGCTATGATTCATGTTATAAGTGATGGTTCACTTATGAGGATTCAATCACATTTGTCTCACACAAGAAGAATTACTCATTGGAAAATTGAATATCTTGATCCTGTGATAGGGGTCTCACAGGGGGCCCGTAGAATATAAATAACCACGAATTGAATAATCTACTAAATATGGGATGATATGCCCATGCATGCTGGTCATGATGATTCCTCAGACCCCACTTTTGGAACATGAAGAATGATACAGGATAACACCATGGGTTATATGGATAGATTACAAACTATATATGGGAATAAAAATGTATAATGGATCTCCTCCTATGATCAGAATTTGATACATCATTGTACTATTATGGGGATGGACGAAGGGAAAAATTGAAACTTCTAGCTATCTACACTAAAGAAACTGAGGGCCTCAAATTTCCCAAGTAGAAGTTAGTATCATATACTGGGAGCACAAAATTTTTCTATTCTTTTAATGTAGTAGTGACCCACACAACATGTCATTCTCAATGTAAAGGATATATCCTTTTAGTATTCAAAATTTATAGGGTTCATCCTTCCACTTTGTTTGTGGAACTAACCTGTGTCAATGAATTATTTCTCATTCCAATGTACCAGAATCCATGCATTCATAATTTTTACATGCCTATATACTTGGACTTGAATGCTTGTGGAGAATGAACATGTACTCTATACATTCCAAGGTTTGTGGTCCTATTTGTGTCCTTATAGACCCAGGGTGTATACAGAGACTCTAGTTTCAGGTAAAATGTTAAGTGACAGGTTTCATATGGCATGTGATATTATTCCTTATGCATAAACCCTATCCCTACATGTGGGTAATAAATGATGACTGTTGTTTTATAATACATTTCTGAGTACTAAGAAGTGTATGTGTACTTTGGTCATAAGAATTTTAATGGTCATTTACATGTGCAATCACCTATATGGTACACACTGAGCCCTGATCATCCAATCATATGGGGTGTGAATCATGTCATATAGCATGTCATATTCTTCTATACATGTTAACCCAACCACTACATGAGGAGAGAACAAGTTGTGTGTTATTTTTGAGTCCCTGATATTCTCTCATGACATTCAAAGAAAGTCCACACTATTTTACACATCTCAACTGCATTGCCACTACCATAGATTCCACCATTAGACCCACTGATAAACATAGATATCAAATATTCAGATCCTAGACAACATCAATGACTAGATTCTATCCACTTGAATACAATAACAATGAATATCCCATAGAAACACCATTTCATTGTTCCAAAAACATAAAACTGATACTCTTGATATGATGTTGATACATCATTATCATCATAAAAAATATTTCCATCAGTCTCAAACATGAACCCATGGTAAAGATCTATTTGGCCAAATAATGATTGTGAAACAATCGTTCAAAATATATTTATTGAACTCCTGGAAAAATGAGATACTAGTTTTTATAGTATGTAAAATGGGGAGAGAAAATCACAAATCAAAAACATGAGGAATGAACCTCATCAATTTTTTATATTTACCTCACCCCAATAACATATAATCAATTAATTAAGATGATTTTTAAATAAAGAATCATCCAATATTATCAATTTGGAATTATATAAAGACAAATAAATACATTCAAATCAACCAGTGAACCTTGAATCATTCTTATTAGAAAGATTAACTTGTGTTAGATATGTTATAAAAAATGGGGGCAAACTCAATGAACCAACATCCTACCTCATGTTTGGATCTATAATTAAGGATTAATAAATCCATGTGAATGAAATTTGTGAGATCCTGAAACATAAATTTGAACCCTAATTACCGGTAAATGAACTTTCATTGATCATCTGAAAAACATCCTCCAGTGGATCCTCTCAAAATCTCTAGCGCCGTGTAGATAACCAATGGGATATTACCTAACATTTTCCCTATTTAAGATGATTAGGTTTAGGATTAAATATAAAAATTCATAAAATATAATAAATGGCTTAGTTATTATTCCTATAAAAAACTAATCTGAAATTGAATACCCAAAAAATATTATTTCATTCCTATGTTAAAATTCATATTTGTTAACCAGACGCAGTGTCAAATTTAGAATTTAAAATTCCATCATGGAGTTATTCTATTATTTTTTAAAAACTAGTAACATGAGATATATTGCATTTAATATATTTTTTTATAAAACTATTAATCCTCCCCAAGCCTCAATTTCCAATTCTAACTCAAAAACTTGCTAAAAAATTATTTAATATATTAAAATAGTTTATAAAGAAAATCTGTGTAATTACAATATTCAATTTCTATTCTATTAGATAACTATTAAAGGATATGGGTTAAAGAGACATTGAAATTCAAGTCCTTATTAAAAAAAATTCCCAAAAACCATGATTATAATTTCCTCCAAAACCCAAAAACAAATGTTTTCTCAAGACTTTGAATAAGGAAAAGAATGGTGGAATTCCACTTTAATATCTCGTTCTTTTTCAAAATTATTTTAATTATTTTCATATAGGGCCACAAAAAAATTATATAATTTTTTCTTTATTTAGTGATTTTATTTTTTGAATATAATCATCATCATTTTTAGATTCTTCAAAATCATTGAATTTATCATTAATTTCAGCCTTACTTTAAACTACATAGACATTCTCATTTTCACGAAAAAATTATTTCTTTTCCAAAAATGTCAAATTGTTATTTATTTTTCATTTTTTATTTTAATACACATGTTTTAGTTATAAATATTTTAATTTTGGTTTCAGATTATTTATAAGGCCCCAGCCTTAAACATTACTTAATCGTGAGTTATTTCAAGAATACACGTTGAGGATCTTTTCAGGTTTAGAGTTTTAGATAATTAGATCATAAAACATGCATTACATTCCATATTTAAACAAAGTGGTTACATAAAAGATAGTACTCATTTTTCCCATCAACGGAAGCATATTTAAAATAAAACATGGATTCTTTCTTGACACTTCATTGACACTATCATCACATCATGTATCTTTCCCTTTACCTGTGAAAAACATTTCAAAAACGTTGGAAGAGCATAAAAAGATTAGTAAGGGATATAAATGTATGAAGTGAAAAAATTAGTCCATGAATGAAATCATACTTTACTCATAAAACATAATCAAGTTAACATACCTCATCAAATCATGAATAAATCATAGAAATCATAAGATGTAAAGTTAACTTGAGGCATTCATAACATTCTTACGTAGGGAGTAACCCTCTTGGTTACGTTTGGAATACCCATCATAATATATTCCCTAAATCCCTTCGGATAAACTTTAACGTTTAACTCCTTCGCATTACCCAATGCAATGGAGAGATATATCGGGCTCACCCTCCCTTAGATTATCACGTAACTACCCGTCTTCATAATAATTCCCAAGAATCATAACATAATCGTATCACATAAAACATACATAAAGGAAACATAACATTTCCACATTTTAGTCACAAGATATCAATATAACACATTGAAATAATAAAAATGTTATGAAAACCATTTTCAAAACCAAAAAAAAAGAAAAGTAAAACATGGTATTTATTTTTCTTTTAAAAAAAATATATGGCTTGTAGAGGATGCCAAAACTCAAATAATGGTCACGGTGGCGGAGAACTCATTGTCATCTCATACGAATGACAAAAACATTACTTTTGAAGTTTAGTAGATCTGTTTGTATAAAAAAATTCCTTTCAGATAAATGTAAAAGTCAAAGGGGTTTATACACTGCATAAAAGAAGGTTGTGTATAAAACAAAATATGCCTCAACGAAAGGAGATTGAGATGAAGTCCCATACCTAGGGTCTGACTTGACACGATCATTCTTTAACATCCTGAATAATAAACTTTAGTTAATTTATAATTGATTATGAACATTTTTCAAGTTCATTATTCCTTTTATATCACTTATTACCATGTTATGAACACTATTTAATTATTTAAGTTAATAATGGTCATTTTGTCAGTCATTGGTACTTGAGTCAAAAATAAACTCTTTATAATTACAAGTTGTTCATGTGGTAAAATATACTTAATATCAAGAATTATATGCATTATATAGATACCATATATATAATATATATCTATTATATACATGAATTTATAATTTTACATAATAATTTATAGGTAAGAAATGAAATGCACTGTTCTTGGAGACGGTAAGCCGTACGTACGCATGAATGCTACTTTAATTTCTATGTCATATTAATGGAATTAAAACTAAATGAGAGATATGTATATTTTAATTCCATAATTATATTAATCATTTAAATTTAACATACATTATATATATCCATTATATATATGTACATATAATAGTACATTACATTTGGGGATATGAAATGAAATGCACTGTTCATGGAGACGGTAAGCCGTATGTACGCATGAACGCTACTTTCATTTCTATCTCATACATTAATGGAAAGAAATAATAATTATATAAAGGTATATTATAATTCCAGTATAACATCATATATAATAACATTAACTCCATCCTTTATACATCCCACATATGGCATTAACGAATCAAATCACTTTGAGGGGGCGGTTGTCCGCACATCCTAAAATGACGATATCGCGTTTACCCATAATGGAAACCATAAAGTTATGCCATAAATGAAAAATACAGAATCTTAAGTAAAACATAAACATATTATATATCATATATAAATATATTGACATCTTAATGGCCACCTTTGAAGGTGTTATATGAATGTTGACCAATCATCATTTCGTGAGGCAGAAATTCGCCATCCACAGAAACAGTATGTTCTTTAACCATTAGATGTAGGTGTGTGTAAGTGTAGCTCTAATATTTCACATAACAACATCCTAGTATATTTAAGATACTGGTGTTGTTACAAAATAGAATAATAAAAAGAGTTTAGGGGGTTGGAGAAACAAAATAAAACATAAGAACACAAAAGAAAACACTACCTTTAAAACGGGTAACTCTTTTTGATTTGAGCTCAAAGGCTTCCTTGGGAAGACTTATGACCAAGGTGAGGCTTCTAGGAGTAATATAGGTATGTGTAGAGACAAAATGGGCAGGGTTTGGCAGAGCCAAAGGCTTTATAGGTGTGGGTAAGGTGGTAGAGGTGGGGGACTTTTATAAGAGGAGAGGAGGGGCACTTTTGGAAAGTTATAAAAGGTTACTTTATTATAAAATTCTTTTCGAATTTTAAAGGCCCCAAAATTATATATTTCTAGGAGGTGATAATAGTTCTAAATATACCCATCCAATAGGTTTTTGACATGTTTAGGTCTTAGATTTTACATTATATTTTCATTTTATTTAAATCGTTAAATAATGAGGTAATCGCTGCATCATCATGGTGTCATAAATAATTTACTTTATTTATTATCTAAAAATTATAAAAAAAACTATTATAATGTAGGAAATATTTTTATCTTTCTAATGAATATTTATAGTCCAAAATATGACTGGTATAACCCCATTTAATTTTTTTTAGTAAAACAACTCATGTTTGTGACATTTTTACTTTTACATTAAATAAAAATTTATTAACGTCATTTTCCTACCAAAGTGCCTCCATGTGGTCCCCAAGTTGACCAAAGGATTTTATTAGTAGACCATGACACATCCAATAAAATTAGTACATTTTTCAAGGTCATTTCATGTTATTAACACATTATTTTTACTTTAAATTACATTAATTACCTCTAATCGCGATTAAAAACATAAAAGTTTCTATTCACCAAAAAATTATTTTAATCTCATTGAACCAAATTTTACATCTTAATGACAACCATTTATATCGAGTTTTTGAAATTCAAAACATAGAGGTGGTAAAATTTCATTTAAATGAAAAATCAGTTTTTTTAACTGCCACTTTGTGGTTTCGCTATTCATAAAAAATTGATGTTTTTCTGAAAAATACCAAAAATTTACCCAAAGATATATTTGATATTCCAAATTAAAAAATGATGTCTATTTTAAAAAATTAAAAAAATATAAGTTACCTTAATTTATTTAATAATTAATTTCCACTTTCAGAGAAAATAGCATGTTTTCATGAACAATATATATCAAAATATTGACAGCAGTTTAAGTCCAATTTCAAAGTGAAATTAATTCCAATGACCACCATTGGATTAAATGGTAAAAATATATTCTAATTTTACTTTAAAACCAATTCAATATATAATCTAATCATATAAATAAATTAGATTAAAAAGAGGATTTGAATTAAAATACAACAATTTTCACTATTCATTAAAAATGAACTTTTTCAGAAAAATACCAAAAATTTACACAATGTAAATTTTGATGTCCCAATTCTAAAGAAGAGTTTTATTTGGTCCAATATAATGTATAAGTGTGACCAAAACTATATTTAATGAGGGTTCTCCATCAAAAGAAGATAAGTCGACCTTTAGTGAATGTTAGAGTATATATGCCTAAAATTGAATTCTTTTATTATTTTAAGCCTTTATCTTTTATTGGATAAATTTAAAATCATTTAAAAACATATCTAATAATATTTTAGTTATTTATATTCATTCCCTCTAATATAACAGCTACGTGTTAACTACCATTTAAAAAAAATTATTATATTACTAGTGTGCAACGTAAGATTTCAAAAAAAAATCATTGTTGTGTATCAGGAACGCTATCGAACATAGAAACCCCTTTAAAGTATAATTAATATTTAATTAGAAAATATTAAAAAATATTAAAATGTATTATTCTTTATTTACCTGGGATGTTACATCCTTCCCCTCATTTTGGGAATTCTGTCCTCGCAATTTTATGCACTTATCAAAATAAGTGGGGGTATATATCCGTCATAGCATTTTCAAATTCCCATGTTGCCTCTTCAACCATATTGATTTTCAAAAAAAACCATTACCAGGTGAATTACCTTATTCCGCAACACTTGCTCTCTAGAGTCAAGAATCTAGACTGGTTATTCTTCATAAGAGAGATTCTCTTCCAACTGAACTACCTCTAGGCTAAAAACATGAGATGGATCTAGAATATACTTTCTCAACATCGAAACATGAAAAATATTATGTACGTGAGATGAACTCGGAGGTAATGGCACTCTGTATGCAACTGATCCAACTTTCTCCAGAATTTCATATGGTCCAATGAACCTTGGACTCACCTTTCCTTTATTACCAAATTGCATCACACTTTTCTATGGAGAATCGTTGAGAAAGACATGATCACCTACCTGGAAAGATAGACCTTACTCCGGTTATCCATATAACTTTTATGTCTGCTCTGAGCTATTCTCATGTGTTTTTGAATCAACTGAACTTTTTCTTCCATCTCATCTACAAATTATTGTCCCATCTTCTTCCTTTCACCTACTTCACCCAAAAATCTGGAGTTCGACACCGTTTTCCATATAATGCTTCAAACAGAGCCATCTGTATACTGGACTGAAAAGTTTTATTATATGAAAACTCAACCAAAGAATGATGTTGGTCCCAACTTCCCTAATAATTCATAGAGCAATCATGTAACATTTCCTTTATGGTCTAAATTGTTCGTTCTGACTAGCCATCAGATTACGGATGAAAAGTTGTACTAAAATTTAATTCAGTACCCAACGACTTCTGAAGGCCTTTCCAAAAGTTAGATGTGAACTTGGGATCATGGTCAAATACAAATGAGAGAGGAACTCCATGTAACCCGACTATCTCATTAAGATACAAACGGGAAAGTTGATCTAGGGAAAAAGTATCTCGTACAACAAGGTAATGAGTATATTTAGTCAAGCGATCAACAATAACCCAGATTACATTATTACCATGAGGTGTCTTCAGCAATCCCACAATGAAGTCCATGGATGTATTCTCCCATTTCCACTCTGGTACTAGTAAAGGCTGAAGAATCCCTTTTGGAAACTGCTGCTCTACTTTAACCTGTTGACATGTCAAACACTTCGTAGTAAAATCAGCAATATCCGTTTTCTTTCCATCCCACCAGTAATACTCCTGAAGATCTCTATACATCTTAGTACTTCCTGGATGAACTGAAAACGGAGAACTATGAGCTTCACCTAACAACTCTCTCTTCAACTGTGAATCACAAGGCACACAAAATCAATTCCAAAATCTCAAAACACAATCATTGTCAATGTTGAATTCAGGCAAATTACCCTTCTGAACCAGCTCTATCTTTTTCTGCAACTCGTTGTCTATCTTCTATACTAGCTTAATTCTGTCTAATAGAGAATATTTCACTGATACATGAAACAAAATAGAAGGACATATTGCACTAACAACTTCTATGCTAAATTTCATCAAATCCTTAACCAAAGGATCATGTTCCAAATGCAACATTTTCAATGAAGCATTACATTTTCGACTCAAAGCATCAACCACTTTATTTGATTTTCCCGGAAGGTAATGAATTGTACAATCATAATCCTTGATTAATTCTATCCATCTCCTATTTCTCATGTTCAATTCATTCTGAGTGAATATATACTTTACACTTTTGTGATCGCTATATATTTCTCACTTTACTCCATATAATAGATGCGTCCAAAATTTTAATGCAAAAACAACAACAGATAATTCCAAATCATGTGTAGGGTAATTTACCTCATGAGTTTTCAACTGGCATGAAGCATAATCAATTACCTGATCATTCTGCATTAGGACACAACCAAGTCCATTCAATGAAGCTTCGCTGTAGATAACAAACACCCCATTCCTAGAAGGTAGTGCCAAAACTGGAGCATTCACAAATCTTCTTTTCAGTTCCTAAAAACAATCATCACATTCTTTTGTCCAGATAAAATTAACACCCTTCCGAGTTAGCTTAGTCATTGCACTATATAACCGTGAAAATTTTCTAACAAAACTTTGGTAATAGCCTACCAAACCAAGGAAGCTACAAATCTCAGTTACATTTGTGAGTCTTAGCCATTCTTCAACAACCATTTTTTGCAGAAACAATGTGACCAAGGAAAGAAATTTGTTGTAACCAAAACTCACACTTGTTGAATTTTCCATATAGTTTCTTGTCTTTTAAGGTTTGTAAGATAACCCTTAAATGACTTTCATGATCCTCTTTACTTTTAGAAAACACCAAAATATCATCAATCTCATCATTATCCCTGATATTTTTCATCATCGACCACCACTGATCTGCTTCCCCTTCAAAATGGTAAACAACAAGACTAACCTTTTGATGTTATGAACACCCCATGGCATAAAAAATCTTCTCAAGTGCTTTAATCCACCCTTCAGCTAGCACATGGTCAGATGATCCTCTGAATGATGGGGGATGTTGCCTCATGAAATGTTCCACCACTGACATGTTCCTCTATGGTTGATCTGGCTGATCTCATGCATGGATACCACCACCATTTATAGCCTGAGTCAACTATGCCATCACTGCAACAAACTATTCACTTCCAATTCCGACCATCTCAGGTTGCTAATTTGGAAGGTTGTCTTCCTCCTGATGTCATCCCAACATAGCTGGCTTGTTTCCCCTGTAGAAAACCATTCTGAACATATAAATATATTAGGAGAAGCAACATGGTAATATTTAAATTCTATATCATTTCAATCATACAATAAATAAATTTATAATTTAACAATTTTATTACTCCTAAAGTTGTCTGAACCGACCTCTGATACCAACTATAAAGCACCAGCCTTAATCATTACTTAATCTTGAGTTATTTAATGAATACACGTTGATGATCTTTTCAAGTTTAGAGTTTTAGAGAATTAGATCATAAAACATGCATTACATTCCATATTTAAACAAAGTGGTTACATAAAATATAGTACTCATTTTTTCCACCAATGGAAACATGTTTAAAATAAAACATGGATTCTTTTTTACACTTCATTGACACTATCATCACATCATGTACCTTTCCCTAGACCTGTGAAAAAATTTCAAAAACATGGGATGAGCATAAAAATATCAGTAAGGGATATAAAAGTATGAAGTGAAAACATTCGTCCATGTATGAAATCATACTTTACTCATAAAACATAAGCACGTTAACATACCTCATCAAATCATGAATAAATCAGAGAAATCATAAGACATAAAGGTAACTTAAGGAATTCATAACATTCTTACGTAGGGAGTAACCCTCTTGGTTATGTTTGGAATACCCATCACAATATATTCCCTAAATCTCTTCGGAGAAACCTTAACGGTTAACTCCTTCACGTTACCCAATGCATTGGAGAGCTATATCGGGCTCACCTAAACTTAGTTTATCATAGAACACTCTTCTTCATAATAATTCCCAATAACCATAACATAATCGTATCACATAAAACATACAAAAAGGAAACATAACATTTCCACATTAATATCACAAAATATCAACACAACACATTGATATAATAAAAACATTATGAAAACCATTTTCAATAACAAAATAAATGAAAAGTAAAACATGGTATTTATTTTTATTTTAAAAAATATATATCTCTTGTAGAGGAAGCCGAAACTCAAATAATGGTCACGACGGCAGAGAAGTCGTTGTCGCCGCATACGTACGACAAAAACATTCCCTTTTGTCATTTAGTAAGACGATTTGTATAAAAAATATTCCATTCAGATAAATGTAAAAGACAAAGGGGTTTATAAACCATATAAAATAAGGTTGTTTATAAAACAATATATGCCTTAATGAAAGGAGATTGAGACGATTTCCCATACCTCAGGTCCGACTTGACTCAATCATTATTTAACGCCTTCAATAGTAAACTTGATTTAATATCTACTTGCTTCAGAACATTTTTCAAGTTAATTATTCCTTTAATATAACGTATTAACCTTTTATGAACACTATGTAAATATTTAAGTTAATAATGATCGTTTTGTCGGTCATTGGTACATGAGTCAAAAATAAACTCTTTATAATTACAAGTTGTTCATGTTGTAAAATATCCATTATATCAAGAATTATATGCATGATGAAGATATCATATATATCATATATATCCAGTATATACATGCATTTATAATATTACATAATCAATTTGAGGTAAGAAATGAAATGCACCGTTCATGGAGACGGTAAGTCGTACGTACGCATAAATGCTACTTTCATTTCTGTGTCATATTAATGGAATTAAAACTAAATGAGAGATATGTATATTTTAATTCCATAATTATATTCATAATTTATATGTAACATACATTATATATATCCATTATATATATGTACTTATAATAGTACATTACATTTGGGGATAAGAAATGAAATGCATTGTTCATGGAGACGGTAAATCTAACGTACGCATGAATGTTACTTTCATTTCTATCTCAAACTTTAATGGAATGAAATAATAATGATATAAAGGTATATTATAATTCCAGTATAACATCATATATAATAACTTTAACTCCATCCTTTATACGTCCCACATATGGCATTAACGAATCAAATCACATTGAGGGGGAGGTAGTCCGCACTTCCTAAAATGAAGATATCATGTTTACCCATAATGGAAACAATAATGGTATTCCATAAATGAAAAATATGTAAGCTTAAGTAAAACATAAAAATATTATATATCATATATAAATATAGTGACATCTCAATGGCCACCTTTGAATGTGTTATATGAGTGTTGAACAATCATCGTTTCGTGAGGCAGAAATTCGCCATCCACAGAAACAGTATGTTCTTTAACCATTAGATGTTGTTGTGTAAGTTTACCTCGAATCCTTCACATAACAACATCATAGTATATTTAAGATACTGTTTTTTTTACAAAATAGAGGAATAAAAAGAGTTTAGGGGGTTGGAGAGGAAAAATAAAACATAAGAACACAAGAGAAAACACTACCTTTGGAACGGGTAACTCTTTTTGATTTGATCTCTAAGGCTTCCTTGGGAAGGCTTCTGCCCAAATTGAGGCTTCTAGGAGTAATAGAGGGATGTGGAGAGAAAAAATGGGAAGGGTTTTTCCGAGCCAAAGTCTTGATAGGTGTGGGTAAGGTGGTAGAGGTGGGGGCCTTTTATAAGAGGAGAGGAGGGGCACTCTTAGAATATTATAAAAGGTTACTTTATTATAAAATTATTTTCTGATTTTAAAGGTCCCAAAATTATATATTTCGTGGATAAGGTGATAAGAGTTCGAAATCCACCCATACAATAGGTTTTTGACATGTGGAGTTCATAGATTGAACATTATCTTTTAATTTTATTTAAATCGTTAAATAATGAGGTAATCGGTGCATCATCATGGTGTCATAAATAATTTAATTTATTTAATGTCTAAAAATTATAAAAAAAATATCATGATGTAGGAAATCATTTTATCTTACTAATTAATATTTATTGTAAAAAATATGACTTGTATAACCCCATTTAAAAATTGTTTTAGTAAAACAACTCATGTTTGTAACATTTTTTTCTTTAACATTAAATAACTAGTTATTAATGTCATTTTCCAACCAAAGTGGCTCCATGGGGTCCCCAAGTTGAGCCATGGACTTTCTTGGTCGTCCATCACACATCCAATAAGGGTAGGTCATGTTTCAAGGTCATTTCATATAATTAAAACATTATTTTTACCTTAAATTACACTAATTACATCTAATCGCGATAAAAAACATAAAAGTTACTATTCAACAAAAAATTATTTTAATCTCATTGAACCACATTTTACTTTTTAATGACAACCATGTATGTCGTACTTTTAAAATTCAAAACAAATAGGTGGTAATATTTCATTTAAACTAAAAATCAGTTTTTTTAACTGCCACTTAGTGGTTTCACTATTCATCAAAAATGGAAGTTTTTCAGAAAAATACAAAACATTTACCCTAAGATATATTTGATATTCCGAATTAAAAAATGATGCCTATTTTATAAAATTAAAAAAATATAAGTTACATTAATTAATTTAATAATTAATTCCCGATGTCAGAGTAGATAACGTGTTTTTATGAAACAATATATATAAAAAGATTGACACTAGTTTAAGTCCAATTTCAATGTGAAATTAATTCAAATGACCACCATTGGATTAAATGGTAAAAACATATTCTAATTTTACTTTAAAAAAAATTAAAAATATAATATTATCATATAAATAAATTAGATTAAAAAAAGGTTTTGAATTAAAATACAAATGTTTTCACTATTCATTAAAAATGAACTTTTTCGGAAAAATACCAAAAATTTACACAAAGTAAATTTTGATGTCCCAATTCTAAAGAAGAGTTTTATTTGGTCCAATAAAATGTATAAGAGTGACCAAAAATATATATAAATAGGTTTCTCTATCAAAAGGAAATAAGTCGGCCTTTAGTGAATGTTAGAGTACATATGTCTAAAATTGAATTCTTTTCTTATTTTATGCCTTTATACTTTATTGGATAAATGTAAAAACATTTAAAAAACATATCTAATAATATTTTAGTTATTTATATTCATTCCCGCAAATACAACGGCTACGTGTTAACTACCATTTAAAAAAATATTTTTATATTACTAGTGTGCAATGTACGATTTCAAAGAAATTTGTTGTTGCGTATCAGGCATGCTATCTAACATAGCAACCCCTTTAAAATAAAATTAATATTTAATTCAAAAATATTAAAAAATATGAAAATGTATTATTCTTTATTTACCTGGGATGTTACATTATTAATATTTTTAAAATCATTGAATTAATATTTTTAACATTTATTTGAATTTACATTGTTCATCATAATCAGGTTCATAAATTTTGTTGGCATCATGATAGTGATAATGTTATTTATGTTGGAAATAAACACACTTCTAGGGAGGGTGGATATAATTATAAAAAAATATTAAAATACTAGTGGTCTGATTCCATCTCCTTGATATTCCATTTTAAATCAGTAATTATTTTTCAATTATGTATAAGAACAAAACAATATTTGACCAATAGTGAGATAAAGAAATTTAATTCTCAAATATACTAGGAATTTTTTAAGATACTTCAGAAAAAAAACAAAATTTATTTCAAGTTCAAATACATACAATAAAAAGTTGGTTGTATAATTTAACCATATATACATACTCAAGTAGTACCAACATTTTTCAAATTATTTTTTTTCATTAATTTTTTTTTTTGGGTTTTAGTAATATTTTTCTACCATAAGGGAATGAAAATGTAACTTCTCTATAGAAAATGAAATTTTTTGAACTAGTCAGAGGATGCCACAACTATCTAATTTTCATTCATATTTCCTACTCTCACCACTATAGTGGTCAATATGGTAGGTCCATATAGAAGTAGGAGAGTTGTACTAAGGGATTAATTAATCCTACACATTGGAACACATACTAAAATGATCAGATATGAATGAAAAAAATGTGAAGGAATTTAAATTATTGGGGTATTAGAGACCTAAAACTACAATTATTTATAAGGAGTGACATGAAAAAATTATTATCCATTTAATTTCCAATGGAATAATTTATTGACAAATGATGTTCTAAATAATATATTTATCTCAATAAGATAAATGTTTGACTATGTATTTTTCAACAACTCAATTGTAATTATATCATAGAATTGGAATGAATAAATCATATTTTTAGTTGAATTTCTTCCCTTTATACAATAAAAAAAATTCAAAAATAGGATAATAAACTAAATAGCCATGTAATATGAGCTATATATGAGAATATAATTACCAAATATTATAGAAAATTATATGATACAACAATTTTATTTTCATTGAAAAATTATATATAAATTATTAATAATAGAAAGAAATAATGAGTATAGTCAAATGAAATATTCTATAAGATATAATCAATGAAAATGTAAATATTTATTATGTAAATTTTCAACTCTCCTAACTCCATCCAAAAAATTATCCCATAGATTGTTGTAGAGACCCGAAACATGACTTACATGGACATTACATTACTTTTGCAGAATACATAATACATAACAAAAACAGACACACAAGGACCATAATTGTAACACCCCGAGCTTCCACGATACGCTTCTCATTCAATAATGCAATAGCTTGCATTGTACGCAACTTCGAGTTCTAAAACACCGCGACTAATCAAAGTAGCCGGTATGAATAATAATAACCACTTTTTAAAATTATAGAAATTTTATATTTCAAAATGGACTTCATTTTTGGATTCGTAATATCAAAATTAGCCTATGATGAATTTTTGGTATTTTTCTGAGAACTTCAAATTTTTTATGAATAGTGAAAAATACTTAGAAACAAATTTTTTAATAAAAATAATATATAGTGATAAATTATATTATTTAGTGGTTTTAATGTAAAATTAGAATAAATTTTTACCATTTTATCCAATGGTTGTCATTATAATTAATTTAACATTGAAATTGGAAATAAACAATTGCCAATCTTTTGATATAAATTGTTTCTTAAAAACATGTTATTTGTTGTGACAGCGGGAATTAATTATAAAATTAATTAATGCAACTTATATGTTTGTAATTTTTTAAAATATACATCATTTTTGAATTCAGAATATCAATTATAGCTTAGGGTGATATTTTGGCATTGTTCTGAAAAACATCAATTTTTGATGAATAGTGAAACCACTAAGTGGTAGTTAAATAACTGATTTTTCGTTTAAATGAAATATTACCACTTCTGTGATTTGATTTTCAAAAATCCGACATAAATGGTTGTCATTAAGAAATAAAATGTGGTTCAATGAGATTAAAATAATTTTTGGTTAATAGTAACTTTTAAGTTCATAATCGCGATTAGAGGTAATTAGTGTAGTTTAAGGTAAAAATATTGTTTTAATAATATGAGATGAGCTTGACACATGTCCTACCCTCATTGGATGTGCCATGGCCGACCAAGAAAATCCATGGGTCAACTTGGGGACCCCATGGAGCCACTTTAGTTGGAAAATTACATAAATACCTTTTATTTAATGTTAAAGTAAAAAATAACACAAACATGAAATGTTTTACTAAAACAATTTTTACATGGGGTTATACAAGTCATATTTTTGACTATAAATAGTCATTTGAAATATAAAAATATTTCCTACATCATAGAAGTTTTTTTATAATTTTTAGACATTAAATAAATTAAATTATTTATGACATCATTATGATGCAGCGATGACCTCATTATTTAACGATTTTAATAAAATGAAAAGATAATGTACAATCCAAGGCATAAACTTGTCCAAAGACTATTGGATGGGTATATTTAGAACCCTTATCACCTTAGACACTAATTATATTAGTGTGGGACCTTTATAATCTGAAAAACATTGTATAATAATGTAAAATTCCGTTACTTTCCAAGAGTGCCCCTCCTCTCCTCTTATAAAAGGCCCCCACTTCTACCACCTCATTCACACTTTCAAGCCATTTTTCTCGGCCAAACTCTGCCCAAATACTCTCCCAACTTCCCTAAATTACTCCTAGAAGCCTCACTTTGGGCAGAATCCTTCCCAAGGAAGCCTTTGGCTCAAATCAAAAAGAGTTACCCGATTTTCAGGTAATGTCTTCTCTTATGTTATTTTGTTTTATTTTGCTTCTCTATCCCCATAAACTCTTTTTATTCATTTCTCTTGAAACAAAACCAGTATCCTAAATATACTAGGATGTTTTTATAAGAAGGATTCGAGCTACACTTACACACACCTACATCTAATGGTTAAAGAACATATTGTTTCTGTGGATGGCGAATTTTTGCCTCACGAAACGATGATTGTTCAACACTCATATAACACCTCTAATGGTGGCCATTATGATGAAACTATTTTTATATATGATATATATTATGTTTAATTTTTTCCTTATGCTTCTGTATTCCTCATTTATGGCATAATTTGTGATTTCCATTATGGGTAAACGCGATAATTTCATTTTAGGAAGTGCGGACTACCGCCCCCTCAAAGTGATATGAATCGTTAATGCCATATGTGGAATGTATAAAGGATGGAGTAAATGATATTATATATGATATTATACTGGAACTATATTATACCTTTATATAATTATTATTTCATTCAATTAAATACGAAATAGAAATTAAAGTAGCGTTAATGCGTACGTACGGCTTACCGTCTCCATGAACGGTGCATTTCATTTCTTTCCTCTAAATGTTACATAATATTATGAATGAATGTATATACTGGATATATATGATATATATGACATCTAAATAATGAATATAATTCTGAAGATAATGGATATTCTACCACATAAACAACTTGTAATTATAAGAAGTTTATTGTTGACTCAAGTACCAATGATCGACAAAACGACCGTTATTAACTTAAATAATTACATAATGTTAATAACATTGTAATAAGTGATATAAAAAGGATAATGAAATTGAAAATGGTAGATATTAACTCTAGTTTATTATTCAAGAGGTTATAGAATGGTCGAATCAAGTCGGACACAAGGTAAGAGAATTTCGTAACCCAACTTCCATTCATTGGGTCAATCTCCTACTTTCAAATTATGTCAGGATATTATTATGTCTTGTTTTTTATTTTTACTTTCGTTATGTGTACCTATAGTGAATACACATAATATATCTATTTTATTTTAAAAATGATCTTTGTAAGGACTTCGTCTCAATCTCCTTTCATTGAGGCATATTTGGTTTTATACACAAATTTCTTTTATACGGTGTATAAACCCCTTTGACTTTTACGTATATTCAAATGGAATCTTTTTTATATGAAGAGTTTACTAAACAAAAAAAGGGAATGTTTTTTTCGTACGTATGTGGCGACAATGACTTCTCCACCGCCGTGACAACTATTTGAGTTTCGGCTTCCTCTACAAGACATACCTTTTTTTTAATGAAAAATAAATACCATGTTATACTTTTCTTTTATTTAGGTACTGAAAATGGTTTTGAAAGCGTTTTTATTCTATCAATGTGTTGTATTGATATCTTGTGATTGAAATGTGGAAATGTTATGTTTCCTTTATGCATGTTTTATGTGATACGATTATGTTATGGTTTATGATATTTTTAAACCTACTCATATGAGGAATGCATTGGACTTAATAAGTGACGGGTGGAGCCCGCTATAGCTCCTCGATGCATCGGTAGGTCTCATAAGACAACTAGATGTGTAATTGGCCGAGGCCCTTTCCAAATTTGATTTGTGATTTTGGCCGAGGCCTTAATCATTTTAGACATCTTGGCCGAGGCCTTGACAAAATGTTTCAGAATGTCTGGCATTACGCATTCCATCATTATGAAAGTGGTTATTGATATTGCATGTGATTATTCGACCAGTAGAATATCAATTTGAAGAAGTAAATGGAATTATCTCATTTTACTTTTGCCATATTATGTTGATTTTCAAGTTTAAAACACTTTTGTTTTAGTTATACATTGCCTTAAATGTTTATGTTTATTTATGAAAGCTTCCGCAATATTTTTATCCTTACTGAGCATCGGAGCTCACCCCTTTCAATTTTTTAATATTTTCCAGGATGTGAATAAGTATTTTATGAATGACCTGCAGGGATAGTCAGAAGAGGATATGAGTGTGGTCTATGGAGACCTTGTTATTGTAGTTTTTCACTTTATGATGTAATGTAATGTTTATCAATGTATCTAGTGTTTCCAAGGCTACTAAACTAATCGGTCTTTCGAGACTTGATCTTTTGTGATCATGCCAATGTTACGAAGTAATGCACCGACTCTGGGTAGCTGGGGTAGGGGCGTTACAGTTGGTATCAAATGCAGTTTAGTACTAACCTTGGAAGCTAGATTTATATAAACTCTGATTAGAGCACATAGCCCGAAGATAGACTTTGAGGATTAATATAGAAGAACTTCCTAGAATTTTTGTATTGTAGAGATGTTGTGAGTTTTCTGACCAATACATCCATGTCTGGATACGAGCAGGTAGAGGCGGCTCTGGCACAGATGTACCTAGGGGTAAAACACGAAAACACCGCTTTGAGCTAGACTCGAACGAGAACTGGTGCACGACAACGGGCCTTGCTGTACACTTGGTTACGACACTCCCGGGGGATATGCTTTGGATAATTCTCATTTTCTTTATAAACCACTATGAAGGGTTATGAGTATATACTTCCTCAAAGAAAACATTTTTATGGATTATATCCATAAATAGTTCAATTTATGTTAAGTATCTTACAAGTATGGAATTATGTATTTTGATTCATAAACTAATATAGTTTATGCCATTGTTTAGAAATGGCGCCTAGTGGAAGGAATGGAAACTGTATCAATGCACGCACTCCGTGTAGGGATTTCCCTCCTGATCAAGATAATTATTCTGGATCTGGAGATACAACTGGTGCTGATCAACTTATTACCATACTGGGAAAACTCACTCAAGTTATGAATAATAACCTTACTCGTATGGATCACCCCGATCGACAACGTGGAGGATCAATGTTAGACCGCTTCATGAGGCAACAACAGCCAACATTTAATGGGGGTACAAATCCATTAGTTGCTGGGAAATTGATAAACTCCTTAGAGAAAATATTCCATGCCTTGGGGAGTAGCGAAAGGGAGAAGGTTGTCATGGTAGTTTACCACCTCACTGGAGATGCCGATCAGTGGTGGTCGCTAATTCAAAACACAAAGGAAGATGATGACGTATCAAATATGGAATGGAGGGAGTTCAAAGAGATTTTCCTAGAAAAATACTTTCCTCATGACCATCGAGCAGATATGGAAAGGCAATTTCTTAGTCTGAGGCAGAAGGAGGATGAGAATGTCGCAAAGTATGAGGCTAACTTTACAAGGTTAGCGAGGCATGCTGGAGAATATATACGTAACCCAAGAAGTAAGATCGATCGTTTCTTTGATGGGTTAAAACCTTTTCTCCATCGAGATTTAGTATCACAATCTTTCTCAACATACGAAGATATTGTCTCATGTGCTATAAAGATAGAAAAGGAATTCACTAAGTCTTATGACAACAAAGTAAAGTAAGAGAAGAAGAGAACGGTGGAACAAGAGACAGATAAAGGTAAAAAGGGAATGAAGGATTTTCCATTATGTGATAATTGTGGGAAGAATCACACTGGTATTTTCCTAAAAGGAATGGGAGTTTGTTATAAATGTGGAGAAAAAGGTCACCAGGTGCGTGATTGCAAGGGAAAGAAAGAGGCTATCAATGTTGAATGCTACAATTTTAGGGAAATGGGGCATTATGAAAATGAATGTCTTAAGCATCAGGGAAACTTATCTCAGAAAAGGCCAATGGATCAAGGAAAATCTTATGCTGTTACTACAGTTGAAGCAGAATAACTATTGTATTGGTGATTTTGGACTCATGGATTATATTCTGGTTATTAGAATAATGTGATATATATAGAAGGATTGTACTTAAGTACTTGTTGATTTCAGTAAGGTTTTAATATGATGAAGGTAATCATATTTTTAGTATGTGACAAAAAGAGAATATTTAATTTGTTTGGGGAATCTGATAAATTGATTTTGGAATTAAGAGACCTTTTAGAGAAAGTCTGGATAGAGGTATTTTGGATAACTATAAAGGATGGAGTGGATTAAGTTGATCTTTGGATAGTATTGTTTAGGGTTATAAAAATTATGAAGATTATTTTTGGAATATTATAATATTATAGTTTTAGCAAAAGGACAACCTGTAGGGTGGGGCATAACCCGTCGCGTCGGACAAAGCTGCAGGAATCGAACCCACAACCATAGTGCGACAGGCCTTTATTTCCTTCCACTAGCCTACAGGAAGTCCCTGGTTATTACAAAATAATTTTACTAATCTAAATGGTATGTGTTAACATTTGGAACCTTATACAATTAGGATGAGTATAATATATTTGAGTTCTATTATCTTTTTGAGTGAAAGATGAGTTGAAGGTTGAAACTCTAATTGTCAAGCATAAATATATATATACCTATCTCTAATTCAATGAATAAATTAATTCTTAAACTATAGTAAAGGGATATTAAAACAAAAAAAAATGTGTTATCCTAATACCATATGTGTTGTTGAACTGATGATATTTTAAATCAACATAGATTGAAGGCTTTGAGGCCCTCAATTTGACAGTTGATTGTGATTGATGACCTCAATCACTCCCTAAAAATATTTATGTTTTTCCTCCAACTATATGTCTCTAATTTCCACCAATGTTCTCCTAATCGAGATCATAATTGAGTGGTGACTTTTTCATTTCCCTTTCCCTATTATTAAGGCTAAATTTTATTAATCTTATTTCCGATGTGGGTTTTCCACAAAGGTATTTTCTCTTTTCAACCTTTTATTTTCAAATAAAAAATTTCAAATTGCGAGGACGCAATTTATTGAAGAAAGGGAGAATGTAACACCCCGAGCATCCACAATACGCTTCTCATTCAATAATTCAATAGCTTGCATTGTACGCAACTTTGAGTTCTAAAACATCGCGACTAATCAAAGTAGCCATTATGAATAGTAATAACCACTTTTTAAAATTATAGAAATTTTATATTTCAAAATTGACATCATTTTTGGATTCGGAATATCGAAATTAGCCTATGTTGAATTTTTGGTATTTTTCTGAGACCTTCTAATTTTTTATGAATAGTGAAAAATACATAGAAACAATTTTTTCAATAAAAATAATTTATAGTGATAAATTATACTATTTAGTGGTTTTAATGTATAATTATAATATATTTTTACCATTTTATCCACTGGTGGTCATTAGAATTTATTTAACATTGAAATTGGACATAAACAATTGCCAATCTTTTAATATAAATTGTTTCTTGAAAACATGCTATTTGTTATGACAGAGGAAATTAATTATAAAATTAATTAATGAAACTTATATGTTTAGAATTTTGTAAAATAGACATCATTTTTGAATTCGGAATATTAATTATAGCTTAGGGTGAAATTTTGGCATTGTTCTGAAAAACTTCAATTTTTGATGAATAGTGAAACCACTAAGTGGTTGTTAAATAACTGATTTTTCGTTTAAATGAAATATTACCACTTCTGTGATTTCATTTTCAGAAATCCGACATACATGGTTGTCATTAAGAACTAAAATGTGGTTGAATGAGATTAAAATAATTTTTGGTGAATAGTAACTTTTAAGTTCTTAATCGCGATTAGAGGTAATTATTGTAGTTTAAGGTAAAAATAATGTTTTAATAATATGAGATGAGCTTGAAACATGTCCTACCCTCATTGGATGTTCCATGGCCGACTAATACAATCCATGGGTCAACTTGGGGACCCCATGGAGCCACTTTAGTTGGAAAATGACATAAATACCTTTTATTTAATGTTAAAGTAAAAAATGACACAAACATGAAATGTTTTACTAAAACAATTTTTACATGGGGTTATACAAGTCATACATTTGACTATAAATAGTCATTTGAAAGCTAAAAAGATTTCCTACATCATAGTATTTTTTTATAATTTTTAGACATTAAATAAATTAAATTATTTATGAAATCATTATGATGCCGCGATGACCTCATTATTTAACAATTTTAATAAAATGAAAAGATAATGTACAGTCCAGGGCTTACACTTGTCCAAAGACTATTGGATGGGTATATTTCTGACCCTTATCACCTTATCCACTAATTATATAAGTTTTGGAACTTTAAAATCCGAAAATCATTGTATAATAATGTAAAATTCCCTTACTTTCCAAGAGTTCCCCTCCTCTCCTCTTATAAAATGCCCCCACCTCTACCACATCATTCACACATTCAAGCCATTTGGCTCGGCCAAACTCTGCCCAAATACTCTTCCAACTTCCCTCCCTTACTCCTAGAAGCCTCACATTGGGCAGAATCCTTTCCAAGGAAGCCTTTGTCTCAAATCAAAAAGAGTTACCCGATTTTAAGGTAATGTCTTCTCTTATGTTATTTTGTTTTATTTTGCTTCTCCAACCCCATAAACTCTTTTTATTCATTTCTTTTGTAACAACACCATTATAATCAATATAATAGGATGTTTTTATAGGAAGTATTCTAGCTACACTTACACACACCTACATCTAATGGTTAAAGAACATATTGTTTCTGTGGATGGTGAATTTTTGCCTCACGAAACGATGACTGATCAACACTCATATAACACCTCTAATGGTGGCCATTATGATGACACTATTTTTATATATGATATATATTATGTTTTTGTTTTTCCTTATGCTTCTGTATTTCTCATTTATGGCATACTTTATGATTTCTATTATGCGTAAACGCGATAATTTCATTTTAGGAAGTGCGGACTACCGCCCACTCAAAGTGATGTGAATCGTTAATGCCATATGTGGAATGTATAAAGATGGAGTAAATGATATTATATATGATATTATACTAGAACTATATTATACCTTTATATAATTATGATTTATTTCCATTAAATATGAATTAGAAATGAAATTAGCGTTCATGCGTACGTACGGCTTACCGTCTCCATCAATGGTGCATTTCATTTCTTACCTCTAAATGTTGCATAATATTATGATTGAATGTATATACTGGATATATATGATATATATGACATCTAAATCATGAATATAATTCTGGAGATAATGTATATTCTACCACATAAAGAGCTTGTAATTATAAGAAGTTTATTGTTGACTCAAGTACCAAAGATAGAAAAAACGACTATTATTAACTTAAATAATTACATAATGTTCATAACATTGTAATAAGTGATATAAAAATGATAATGAAATTGAAAATCGTTGATATTAACTCTAGTTTATTATTCAGGAGGTTAAATAATGGTCGAATCAAGTCGAACACAAGTTAAGGGAATTTCTTAACCCAACTTCCATTCTTTGGGTTAATCTCATACTTTCAAATTATGTCATGATATTATTATGTCTTATTTTGTATTTTTACTTTCTTAATGTGTACCTATAGTGAATACCCATAATATATCTATATTATTTTAAAAAATGATCTTTGTAAGGACTTCGTCTCAATCTCCTTTCATTGAGGCATATTTGGTTTTATACACAAATTTCTTTTATACGGTGTATAAACCCCTTTGACTTTTACGTATATTCAAAATGAATCTTTTTTATACGAAGAATTTACTAAACGACAAAAAGGAATGTTTTTGTCGTACGTATGCAGCGACAATGAATTCTCTGCCGCCGTGACCACTATTTGATTTTCGGCTTCCTCTACAAGCCATACATTTTTTTAATGAAAAATAAATACCATGTTATACTTATCTTTTATTTTGGTATTGAAAATGGTTTTGAAAGCGTTTTTATTATATAAATGTGTTTTATTGATAACTTGTGATTGAAATGTGTAAATGTTATGTTTCCTTTATGTATGTTTTATGTGATACGATTATTTTATGGTTTATGATATGTTTAAACCTATTCATATGAGGAATGAATTGGACTTAATAAGTGACGGGTGGAGCCCGCTGTAACTCCTCGTTGCATTGGTAGGTCTCATGAGACAACTAGACGTGGAATTGGCCGAGGCCCTTTCCCAATTTGATTTGAGATTTTGTCCGAGGCCTTAATCATTTTAGACGTCTTGGCTGAGGCCTTGACAAAATGTTTCAGAATGTCTGGCATTATTCATTCCATCATTATGAAAGTGGTTATTGATATTGCATGTGATTATTCGACCAGTATAATATCAATGTGAAGAAGTAAATGGCATTATCTCATTTTACTTTTGCCATATTATGTTGATGTTCAAGTTTAATAGGCTTTTCTTTTAGTTATACATTGGCTTAAATGTTTATGTTTATTTATGAAAGCTTCCACAATATTGTTATCCTTACTGAGCATCTGAGCTCACCCCTTTCAATGTTTTAATATTTTCCAGGATGTGAAGAAGTTTTTTATGAATGACCTGCAGGGATAGTCAGAAGAGGATATGAGTGTGGTCTATCGAGACTTTGTTATTGTAGTTTTTCACTATATGATGTAATGTTTATTAATGTATCTAGTGTTTCCAAGTCTACTAAACTAATAGGTCTTTCGATACTTGTTCTTTTGTGATCATGCCAATGTTACGAAGTAATGCACCGACTCTGGGTAGCTGGGGTTGGGGCGTTACAGTAATAGTTTAGTGTCTTTGAAAACTCAGAATATAAACTTCTAATCAAGTTGTAATATCTTCAATAGCTCCCATAACGATCTTCCCCTTTTTGTTTACTTACCTAAAACCTTTCTTTATTTCCTAGGGAAAATAAAACATAAAAAGGGTGAGCTCAAATTCTCAGTAAGGGCAAACATAGATAACATAAAACAATCCAAAATCATTTGGAAGCAAAAACATGAACATGAAATTTAAACATCAAAATCTTGAGCAAAGACATAAATCGTGGAAGTACATAAGGCATATATCATAATAGAACATCAACCATGATAAAATATAATGGGAATAAAACATGTAATTGTGGCAACCATTCAGCACATGTCATGATTTCCATAGTAGCCAAGGCATTGCTGCCAAGACCATCTTAGTGGACAAAATCCCTTTCTGAATCGAGTTCACTCCTCGTTTCAGTCCTGTAACACTGAACTGGATTAACTTATCATTCCATCCATGTCTATCTCATGAGATATAAATCTTTACCCAATGAATTGGAGGGAGATATAGGTCCAACCCATCTCATAATGAAATCATTCTTACTTGTGCCACAAAATAAATATACACCATTCATAATAACCCAATAAAGAAAATGGGTTTCATAAACATCATCCCATCATCACATAATCCAAATAAAAGAAATGGATATCATTTCATCATAAGAAAAGTTAAACCATGTAAATCATAGATACATGATACTTGAAACATTCACATATGAAATTATGTCATCTTATATGAAAAATGGTTTTGATAAAACACATGAAATGAATTCTTGAGGAAAATATCCTTTATTCTTCAAAATCATTTTCTTTTCACAAAATTTCTTGAAATTTTAAAAGAAAATGATTTTGTTGAAAATATTCATGACATATTTTGGAGTAATCTTCATGAAAATAAGGCTTTATAAAAACGTAAAAATCTGTTCACGCCGTATACGTTTAAAATAAAATTATCCTCGTACTTTTGTCGGAAAAGTCAAAAAAGTACCTCGTAACGTAAATAAAAGAATGATTACTTACATACCATGTAGTAAAATTCAAAAATGGGTAAAAAGGACTTTAAACATACATGAAAACACTTTTATAAAACATGGACATGATAGAAATATCCCTAATAAATACTTATGAATAAGCAATCTCGGATAAAAATGAGATTTGCAAAATTATCCCTTACCTTATGTCTGGTATGCTTCGTATGTATCCGAACCTCCTATATAATGATTTAAATAATGTCATTGACTTATTACAGAATCATATTCATTGTTATTATATCATAGCTGGTTCACTTATGACCTTATATTACCCGTTTTTTTGTAAATTCCATGTTGAAGAGCGTTTTGGGTAAAATCGTTTCATTTGTTGTCTGTGTTTTGACTTGTAATAATTCATATGATTAATTAGATTATGATTACTTAATTCCAGAATATAAAACATGTATTATATATAATATATATTCAGAATATACATATATATAATAGATCGATAAATGGAATGAAATATACCATTCATGGAGACGGTAGGCCGTACGTACGCATGAACGTTGTTTTCGTTTCCTTATTGAATTGAATGAAATTAAGTAAATGACATACATATATCCAGTATCATTTTTAGGTCCTATATTTCATGATTACTTATTATGTATACTTTATAAACATTCATGAATGGTTAACATGGAGAATTAATCTCATTGCGTCGTGGAGAAGGTAGTCCGTACGTACGCACGAGCGATGATATCATTCCCATGATCGTGGAATTGTATTGGAGTGTATGTATACAATTTCAGAATCAATATCGCTTTAAAATAATAATATATAGTTATTATTTACACCATTATACCCATCCAAGTAAGGTGGTGGTGGAAAATAGATTACACCATGGCGTGGAGACGGTATTCCGTACGTACGCACGCATGATGATTTCGTTTTCCGTAGTATGGATAGATGGTGAAATAGAGTTTTTTCATACTTATAATAAAACATCATTATATGAGTGATACTGGTGTTATTACTTCATAATGAAACAACTAAAGAATAAGAAGTGGAAGAATAAATAAAGTTGAAAGAATCGGTAACGGACATTACCTCTTATTTGAAGCGCCTCTTTGAGACCTCCTCTTAGGGAACCAATATTGGTCTTTGAAGAAGATCAGGACCTCTAGGATGATTATAGGTATGTGTAGAAGAGAATTTGGCAGGGTTTGGCCGAGCTTGAAGGCTCAATGTGGTGCGAGGAAGAGTGGGAGGAGGTGCCCTTTTATAGCGGAGGAGAGGGGTACCTTTGGAATAACAAAAAATATTATTTTATTATAAAGACATATTCAGTTTCTAATAGATTAAAATTGAGTTATTTCGAATCTAAGGTGGGGATGGGTCGAAATCCTCTCATCCAATATAATTTATACAGGTTTAACTTTCTATTTTATCCTTATCCTTTAGATTTAACTTTAAGTTAAATAATATTTCTTTTACCGTGTCTTCTTGTTTTCTTACACTATAAAGTTAATAAACGTACTATAACAAGAAAAAAGAACCCCAAGTTGTTTATTATTAAAATATATATCCTTATCTATGAAATTTGTCCGAACCTTAGATTTTTAGGAATAAAATAACAATTAATAATATAATATTTGTTTTAAAAACTATTTTAGGTCAATTTTGACACTATTTGATAATTGATTTTTGTGAAAATCATAACAGAAAGATCAGTTCGAAAAAAGTTAATTAAATCAATAATAAAATGTCATATTAACATATAAAATTATTGGAATTCATAAAAAGTTTAAAATTACATTTATTTGGGTATTTATAACATCAATTATGTCAATATTTCATTATTAATATAATTACTGCATCGTCATTGTGTCATAAATAAATTAAATTATTTAAAGTCTAAAAATTACAAATAAATTACCATTATGTAGGAAATATTTTTATCCTTCTAATGAATATTTATAGTCGAATTTATCTTATGTATAACACTATATTAAAAATGATTTACTTATTCAACATTGATTTTAACTATTTTAACCCTTCTTTTAATAAATTAATAATAAATGTCCTAATCTAATCCATGTGGGCCTAAATGGTCATATTTTATTCCTAATGTTGTTTTTGGTCGAATTACACTTTTCCAATATAATTAGGACATGTTTTAGGGTAATAATAATATCGTTTTTACCTTAATTACCTTATTTACTTTTAACCGTGGTAAATAAAATTAAAAAGTTACTATTCACCAAAAAATATTTTCATCTCATTGATCCACATTTGACTTACTGACATCAACCGTGTCTCTCTGATTTTTGAAATTCCAGTCACAAAAGCAGTAAAATTATGTTCTATGTAAATTTTCAAATTCTCCTAGGAGGTGGATAAAAGACGGTCAAAAGTTCAATAAAATTTTTATATATCTAAAATTATTATAAAATGACTCCAATGAATTACATTGAAATTATATAGGTATTATGTGTCAATTTTGACCTAAAATAAATTTAAATAATATAAATAATTATTTAAATAAAAAGTCAGTTTTTAAATAGTAACCCAGTGTTTTCACTATTCATCAAAAATTGAAAGTTTTCAAAAAAATACCAGAAATTCACCCGAGGATAATTTCGATATTCCAAATCCAAAAATGAAGTCCATTTTGAAAGGTGAAATTTAAAAAATTTCAAAAAGTGGTTATTACTATTCATAACAGCTAGTTTTAATAATATTTTATTAGCATATCTTTGTTTAGTGAAACTCGGTATTGTGTACAACAAACGCTATCGAGGAAGGTCGTGATTGCGTGTAATGAAGCCAAGTTAGGGTTGCATGTTGTGCAACACTCCTTTGTTGTAGCGTACAACACAAAACATCAATAAAATTAAAAAGAATAATTTTCGTAAAATCTCGGGGTGTTACATTCTACCCCCCTTAAAATGAATTTCTCCCTCAAAATTCGTCGGGGTTATAAATGGTTTACTACTCGAAATTTTCTTTAATAGAAACCCACATCGTAAAAAGGAATACCAAAACTAATCTTTAAAAACTAAAGTATGAAACATAATGGTTACCCAAATTAACTAATCACTGGGTTTCCACATAGGAGAACATAGGTGAAAATTTGATAGGGAAGATAAACCTAACATTCATGTTCTGATGGAGAGTGGTAGAGAACATGGCTATGAAAAATCCAATAATCACAAAGCCATATATTTGTGATGATCAAAGGTACCATCTGATTCATCGGATATAAGGGAACTAGGAAAACATTTTTGGTTTTCAAGATCATTTCCCTAAAGTTGATGAATTAAAAGAAATACTTACATGATTTTGGTACAATTTTACTGTTGTTCATGAATTGAACAACTTCCACTTCATCCCTTAAAGAAATGAAGTTGAATTTGTTATTCGTGATGTGTTAGTAGATCATGTGATAGAATGATGGGTCATTCCATCTATTTCAAACAAAAGGTTAGCAAAAGTTATCAAATATACATAAGTTTATCTATGGTGAGGTTAATCATATACTTTTCAAAAAATGAACTTATACTTCATATATCATACCGCTTAATAAATTAAAACTAGTTTCTACTAACCAGGGACTAACTGTAGGCCAGTGGTAGGCGATAAAGGCCAGTCACATTTCGGTTATGGGTTCGATTCCAACAGCCTTGTATGACGCGATGGGTTTTTTCCCGTCCTGCAGGTTGTCCTTTTTCTAAAACTACATTACTATAACATCCCATCAATGATATGGAAAAAAGTTCTATCCTTAAACAATACTAACTTATTTACAACATAATATATTCCACTCTTTAGGCTTATCCATAATACTACAGTCCACTCTCATAATATAGTGAAAACGATTACCAGATATTTTATTTAACAAGCATGTTAATACCATCGTTGATCCCCATATATCATAAGATATGTCTTATTGGACACATTCCAAACATTCTAATGACTTAATCATGTATTCTCTTGAAAAATTAATACCCATTGAATCTTACTGAAAACATGAGTGTTGTCAAAAGTTAACTCTTTCCACATACCAAAACCCCAAAATTCTATATACTCATACCATGATATAACTATTACCTTATATTAGTCATGAGCCCATGAATACTGTCAAACATTTCATTTTCTCCTTATCCCTTCATTATGTGCATATCATCTTTTTTCCAAAAATATCTCAATCACTTTCCATGGTTACTGGTACCATAAAATTATTGAAAACCACAATAGACCAATACATAAATATTCCAATATTCCATGATACTATATACAACATTATTTTGGAATCCCATTACATAAAAACTTAATCATTCCACCACATCATTGTCATATTCAAAATTTCCAATAGTTATTGCATGTGACTTCCCTTTGTCCTTTGCCCTAAGTGGTTGCTCATGTCGATCATTACTAACCCTTGGATTAGGGAATTTATTAGCATAATTCCCCATTTCCTTACACTTGACGCATTGAAGGGTTGGTGGTGCGTTCTCTACAGTCTTTTCTTTATTCACACCATTAACAACCCTTTTTCCATTACTTCTACACTCAGATTCTCAATGAACTTCTTTTCCACATTTAAAACATTTTCTAGTCCCTTTTAGACAATCTCCACCATGCTTCTTTCCACACTTTGAGCATAAGGAAACATTTATATTCTTTTCACCATTATTCTGAGACTTCTCCTTGAACTCCATCTTTCGTTTCTTGTAAAAACTATGAGATGGATAAGTAACACCAACTTCCATTTCTACCTTGATAGCACAACACACAATTTCTTCATAGCTACTGAAGTCTCTTATAGCTAATGCCCTACGAAGATTTGGTTTTAAGCTGCTGAAGAATCGATCAACTTTACATTTAGGTTGGATGATAAAGCCAGATGCATACCTTGAAAGACGTGTAAAATTCTCTTTGTATACACAAATAGATTCATCATCCTTTTTCATTAGTTCAAGAAACTCTTCTTCCATCTTTGTTCGAAGAATACGAGGGAATTACTTATGGAAAAATAAGTTCTTGAGCTCGTCTCATTCCATGGACTCAATTTCATCTCTTGGCATCGTATTTTTGATAAGATTCCACCATTGATCAGATTCCCCTTCCAAACTATATACTGCTAAGATGAATTTATCATGCTCAGAACATTGTAGAACTGAAAATATCTTTTCAGTAGTACCGATTCACTGTTCTACCACTAAGGGATCAAAAGACCGACTGAATGAAGGTGGACACTGCCTCATGAAGGATTCAACAAATTGTTTCTCCTTTCTCTGCTCATTTTGAAGTCCATAATGATTCATAGCTTGTGTAATTATAGCAATAAGATTGTGCACTCCATATCCCATAACATTGTTTTGTTCATAAGGACAATCATTGCATTTTCCATTACATTGATCAACGAGGTTCCTTCGGGTTACAACCATCGTATAAAACCCAAAAAGAATAGCGTGAGAGGAAAAAATCATGCTAGGGAAAACAACATAATAAAGGGGGAGTAACTTGAATATCTAGCATCTTAGGTTAAATTCTAAGATCGTTACCATAGTTATAGGACTATATCCTATACGTATACTTATCCTTAGATACATCCCTAGACATACCTTAGAAATATCTCTAGGGATATCACAAACGTTTTTAAATCCTAGTTTCCAAAGGTTGACTAATCCTTTCCTCTGATACCAATTGTAGAGACCCGAAGCTTGACGTACATGGACATTACATTACTTTTGCGTAATACTTAATACATAACAAAAAGAGACACAAAAGGATCGTAATAGTTTAGTGTCTTTGGAAACTCGGAATATAATCTTCTAATCATGTTGAAATATCATCAACATCTCCCATAAAGATCTTCCCCTTTTTGAATCCTTACCGAAAACCTTTTGTTTATTTCCTAGGGAAAATAAAACATAAAAAGGGTGAGATCAAATGCTCAGTAAGGGAAAACATAGATAACATAAAACAATCCATAAACATTTGGAAGCAAAAACATGAACATGAAATTTAATCATCAAAATCTTGAGCAAAGACATAAATTGTGGAAGTACGTAAGGAATATATCATAATATAACATCAACCATGATAAAATATTATGGGAATAAAACATGTAATTGTAGAAACCATTCAGCCCATGTCATGATTTCCATAGTAGCCAAGGCATTGCTGCCAAGACCATCTTTGTGGACAAAGTCCCATTCTGAATCAAGTTCACTTCTGGTTTCAGTCCTGTAACACTGAATCGGATTAACTTACCATTCCATCCATGTCTATATCATGAGATATAAATCTTTACCCAATGAATTGGAGGAAGATATAGGTCCCACCCATCTCATAATGAAATCATTATTACTTGTGCCTCAAAATAAACATACATCGTTCATAATAACCCAATAAATAAAATTAGTTTCATAAACATCATCCCATCATCACATAATCCATATAAAAGAAATGGATATCATTTCATCATAAGAAAAGTGAAACCATGTAAATCATAGAGACATGATACTTGAAACATACACATTTGAAATAATGTCATCTTAGGTGAATAATGGTTATGATAAAACACTTGAAATGAATTCTTGAAGAAAATTTCCATTATTCTTCAAAATCATTTTCTTTTCACAAAATGTCATGCAATTTTAAAAAAAATGATTTTGTTGAAAATAGTCCTGAAATATTTTGGAGGAAGATTCATTAAAATAAGGCTTTATAAAACCGTAAAAATCCATTCACGGCGTATAAGTTAGAAATAACATTCTCCTCGTACTTTTGTCGGAAAAGTCAAAAAAGTACCTCGTAATGTAAATAAAATAAATATTCCCTACATACAATGTAATAAAAGTCAAAAATGGGTAAAGAGGACTTTAAAAATACATGAAAACACTTTTATAAAAAATAGAAATGATAGAAATAGCCCCAATAAATACTTACGAATAAGCAATCTCAAATAAAAATGAGATTTGAAAAATTATCCCTTACCTTATGTCTGATATGAATCATATGTATCCAAACCTCCTGTACAATGATTTAAATAATGAAATTTACTTATTAAAGAATCATATTCATTGTTATGATATCATATATGGATCACTTATGACTTTATATTACCCTTTTTATTGTAAATTCCATGTTAAAGAGTGTTTTGGGTAAAATCGTTTCATTTGTCGTCCGTGTTTTGACTAGTAATTATTCATATGATTAATTAGATCATGATTACTTAATTCCAGAATATAAAACATGATTTTTATGTAATATATATTCAGAATATACATATATATAATAGATCAATAAATGGAAAGAAATACACCGTTCATGGAGACGGTAGACCGTACGTACACATGAACGCTGTTTTCGTTTCCTTATTGAATTGAATGAAATTAATTAGATGCCATGAATATATACAGTATCATTATTATGTCTTATATTTCATGATTAATTATTATATATACTTTATAATCATTCATGAATGGTTAACATGGAGAATGAATCTCATCGTGTCGTGGAGACGGTAGTCCGTACGTACGCACAAGCAATGATAACATTCCCATGATCGTGGAGTTGTATTGGATTGTATGTATACTATTTCAGAATCAATATCACTTTAAAATAATCATATATAGTTATTATTTACACCATTATACCCATCCAAGTATGGTGGTGGGGGAAAATAGATTACACCACGGCGTGGAGATGGTATTTCGTACGTACGCACGCGCGGTGATTTTGTTTTCCGTAGGATGTATAGATGGTGAAATAGAGTTGTTTAATAATTATAATAACATATAATTATTTGAGTGATACTGATGTTATTATTTCTTAATGAAACAACTGATGAAGATGAAGTGGAATATGAAATAAAGTTGAAAGAATCGGTAATGAACATTACCTCTTCTTTAAAGTGCCTCTTTAAGACCTCTTAGGGCACCAAAAATGGTCTTTGTAGAAGACCAAGACCTCTAGGATGTTTCTAGGGAAGTGGAGAATATAATTTGGCAGGTTCGGGCCGAGCATGAAGGCTCAATGTGGTGTGAGGAAGAGAGGGAGGAGGTTCCCTTTTATAAGGGAGGAGAGGGGAACCTTTGGAATAACAAAAAATATTATTTTATTATAAAGTCATATTCAGTTTTTAATAGCTCCAAATTGATATATTTAGAAGATAAGGTGTGTATGGGTAGAAATCCTCTAATCCAATAGAATTTAGAAAAGTTTAGGTTTCTATTTTAACCTTGTCATTTAGATTTAACTTTAAGTTAAATAATTGTTCTTTTACCGTGTCTTCTGGTTTTCTTACACTATAAGGTTAATAAACATACTATAACAAGCCAAACGATCCCCAAGTGGTTTATTATTAACATATATAACCTTATCTAAGTCATTTTGCCGAACCTTATATTTTTAGAAATAAAATCAAAATTAATAATATATTATTTTTTTAAAAAAACTATTTTATATCAATTTTGACACTATTTGGTAATAGATTTTTGTAAAAATCAAAACAGATAGATTATTTCGAAAAAAGTTAATTAAATCAATACTAACATGTAATATTAACATAGAAAATTATTTTAATTCATAAAAACTGTCAAATTATATTTATTTGAGTATTTATAACATCAATTATGTCAATATTTCATTAATAATATAATTACTTCATCATCAATGTGTCATAAATAAATTAAATAATTTAAAGTCTAAAAATTAAAAAATAAAATACCATTATATAGGAAAACTTTTTATCTTTCTAATTAATATTTATAGTCAAATGTATCTTATGTATAACCCTATATTAAAAATTATTTACTTATTAAACTTTGATTTTAACTATTTTAACCCTTCTTTAAATAAATTAATAATAAATGTCCAAATCTAATCCAAGTGGGCCTAAATGGTCCTATTTTATTCCTAAGGTTGTTTTTGGTCTAATTACACATATCCAATAGAATTAGTACATGTGTTAGGGTAATAATAATAACATTCGTACCCTTAATTACCCTATTTAATTTTAACTCTGGTAAATAAAAGTAAAAAGTTACTATTCACCTAAAATTATTTTCATCTCATTGAACCACATTTTACTTACTGACATCAACCGTGTCTCTCGGATTTTTGAAATTCCATTCACAAAAGCGGGAAAATTATGTTCTATGTAAATTTGCAAATTCTCCTAGGAGGTGGGTAAAAGACGGTCAAAAGATCAATAAAATTTTTATAGATCTAAAATTATTATAAAACGACTCCAATGAATTACATTGAACTTATATAGGTATTTTGTGTCAATTTTGACCTAAAATAAATTTAAATAAGATAAATAATTATTTAAATAAAAATTCGGTTTTTAAATAGTAACCCTATGTTTTCAGTATTCATCAAAAATTGAATGCTTTTAGAAAAATACCAAAATTTCACCCGAGACTAATTTTGATATTCCGAATCCAAAAATGAAGTCCATTTTTAATGATGAAATTTACAAAATTTCAAAAAGTGGTTGTTACTATTCATAAGGGCTAGTTTTAATAATATTTTAATAGCATATCGTTGTTTAGTGAAACTCCGTATTGCGTACAACACACGCTATCGAGGAAGGTCGTGATTGCGTGTAATGCATCCAATTTAGGGTTGCGTGTTGTGCAAGGCTCCGTTGTTGTTGCATACAACACAAGACATCAATAAAATTAAAAAGAATTATTTTCATAAAATATCGGGGTGTTACAATTGTAGCTTATTCTTACACTATTCAATATATATTCTTCTATCCTCCATTAGATTTCTTTAGTTCGATAATATATTAATGTATGGTCATATATTAATACCCCTATGTATATAATATTTCCCCAATTAATTTATGTAATATCTCTCATGATTATACTTCCTTTTCAGTTGACCTGAACCCCATATAATTTTCCGCATGGACACTTTTCATGGTGGATCGTCTTTATTAATGTCACTCTAGAGAATCCCTTTAATTGAAAATAAAATTCCTATATATGAAAGATTTAATAGAATATATAATCAATGCGTAAAAATTAACAGATCAATTTATTATTTATTGTTATTAATATGAAACTCCTTAAGCTTCTCATATATTCTTCTTTATTCCAAACATGTCCTTGTTTTTTGTGTCAAAATGAAAATTTAGTGATTTTCATGAAGCATGATGAAAATAATTTTTTACTAGGATGTAATATATATATATATATATATATATATATATTTAATGCGATACACTTAAATATAATTATTGAATTTAAATTTAATTGTTAAAACACATTGAATAACATTAACATAGGTTCTGATATACCCTTACATAGCTTCCTTGAATTGTGTCCTACCATAACATAACATTGGTAAAATCAGGATGTCCTTTGTGTAGTGTTTATAAATACAAGTTACATTGGCTTTGATTCAAGAACCCATAATGAATCCTTACACGGCCTTTGATACATTTAGAATGAACTTTCTGTAGGTCTAATTCATATTCCTCCATATCATAAAAACCCAACTTCAAGAATCACCCAAATGAACACTTTGTATAAAATGAAATTTTGTTATATTCTATAAAAAATCATTAAGAAATTATTCAATGACCGTTTATCTATCCATATATGAATCCTTAACCACAATAGATGGAAATTTAGATAACCAATCATATTGATTCCTAAAAATGAATATTTAAAAACTAAAAATCCGTTATTCATGATCTCTGCCAAGATACCACATTATTCTACTCAGAAAAAACTGTCATCTCACAAAAATTCAGTCATGGTTAGTGACCTAAAACTACATTCATCATTATCAATGTATATTTAAATAAATATCATTGGTGTTTTATATTGTTTTAGGGAATATTAGTTTGTTATTAGATTAAGATAAGTTTCATTGGAACTATAGACTAAATTTGAAATGCATAGATTCCCTCTATTTCATATTTGACCAACATTGTAATATTCAGAAATCTAATTTAAAGCGCATGAAATTAATAATTTGAAATATTATCCCTTGTGTAGGATCGAAATAATGATGTAGATGCTCAATATTCAAGATGGGGGTGAATTGTATACTTTAAAAATTCCTTTAAACAAAGGAAAGAGCTAAGTTTAACAAAGTTAAACTAAGAAAATTCACAAAACCTCTAACATCGATTGAAAACTTGTAAAAGGATTGAAGTTATAAACTTAAAGTCCTATGACCATTCTTAAGACTGGAAAGAGATTCTGAATGTTGGTTCCAGAAATATGGTTCCAGAAATTGAAACTTAACAAAAGATTACAATATGAGATTCTACCTTAAAGCGTATAGAATCTAAATGAAATAGAGTATATGTAAGGAAGTATAAGAAAGTTATACTTTCCTTATAATACAAAATGCAGCGGAAATAAACAAGTAGTAAAACTACATGTAACAAGATATAAGTCTTTTAACCCAAAGAGAGGGGTATCCAACAACCTTGGATAAAGGTCCCTTGATTTATACTTTCATGCAAGTCTGTCTTACCCACACTAGGGTAAGCCCTCGATACAAAGATCAGAGTCTCTTTCTTGCTATCCCCGCAAGCCCTCAACTTCAAGGTAGTTGGAAACCTCTATCTTCCTCAGCAAGGAAGCCCTCGAACATCAAGGTAGTCGGCACCTCTGTCTTCCTATCCCCGGAAGTCCTCGAATGTAATCACAAACATTCGGAGTCACACGAAGATTTTAGAGTTAATAAGAGCCTCTCTCTCTAGAAATCACTTCAAGTGTGTAATCACATGAGTTAAAGATCGGTCAGCATTTTAGTACTGAGCTCTTTCTAATGAGCTCCTATTTATAGGTAAGGTCGGCCTCCTTTCCAACAGTCATATTTTCCTTAAAAATCGGAGGTACCTTTACACATGTAACTAAACCAATGGTTAGTTTATAACAGAATAGACGACATCGTTTTAAGTCTAACTAAAAAGTTCGGAGTAAAGGTTTGGAGTGTAATCAAAAATAATTTTTCAGAGTCTAAATAAATTCGGAGTGTATAAAAAAAGATGATCAGATTCTGTTTAATAGATGAATTCGGAATGAGATTTCGGAATGATAATTTTTCAATAGAATTCATAATGAGAATTCATCATCAGAATTCGTAATAAGAATTCATCATCAGATTTCGTAATGAGATTTCATCATCAGAATTCGTAATGAGATTTCAACATCAGAATTCTTAATGAGAATTCATATCCAGAATTTTGAATGAGAATTCATCATCAGAATTCGTAATGAGAATTCGTCATCAGAAATCTTAATGAGAATTTGTTATCAGAATTCTTAATGAGAATTCGTCATTAGAATTCGTAATGAGAATTCGATGTTGAACTTCATAAGGAATCGTATCCTGAATCTGGAGTAGAAATTAATCAGAGTTCGTATCTGGAATTCGGAATGAAACTTTATCACAATTCTCATTCAAGATTTCGGAGTGAAACTTTATTACTGTTCTTATCCAGAATTCGGATCCTAAAACAGAATACTTCATATCAAAGTTTCAAACAATTCTGAGAATATAGAAATGAATCTGAATCTTATACTTAAGAAAAAGTATGGATGCAAATATTATAAGGATAATTTTTCTTACAAAAGCGATTTTCCTCATAAAAGAATTTTTCCTTATATAAGAGAAATTATTAAAGAAAGGTGTTTCTGATTTTTAAAACTACAAGGAATGGAAAATTCATAAAGAAAACCTTATTTACTCAACAATCACCCCCTTTTTGGAAAGCACAAACATCCCAATGAAAAAGAAACTCTAAGAAGAAAGAAAACATTAAGGATTATCTCCCTTTGCTTATGGATGTTGATGAATACGACTAACTCCCCCTTAGTCTTTGAAACACTAAGGATTGTATTCTAGATTTCCAGAATGAAATTTCATTAAGAATTAGAATGTCTTCTTCGATGAAAAACTCCCCCTTAGATAAAATCTATTAGAGTTTGTTTTCTTTCTCATCCTTTGTTAATATTCTTTTTCCCTTTTGTTAGGGATATTTTCCTTCTCCACCTTTGTGATTTTCAAAATGAATTTAGGGGAATGGAAAATATATCAAAGTATCTGAAAAAAATAGTAGCAACAACAAATGAAATGAGCAAGCACAAATTTCATTAAGTTTGAAAGCTCGACAACAAAGAAATTTAGATACAACAAAAGATTGGATCTGTCTATTTTGGATCTTTTTCCTTTTCCATGAGACCCTTAAGAATAGTCTTTATCTTCTTCAAGTATTTATGGTATTCCTCGGCTTTCTTCTCTAACACAATAATTCTTGCACTTTGAGCTTCCATCTTTTCTTCCTGGTCTTTAAGCTTTTCTTCCTAAGCTTTATCCTTTTCTACCTGAGCCTTCAATTTCTATTCAAACTCAATCTGATGATCCCTTTCAAACTTCCAGTTTTGAGAAACAGAATTTAGCTTCCCATTCAGATCTATGACTTCTTGAATCCGGAAGTTCTTTTCATCTGTCAACTTTTCTTCAAAGGATGAAGTAAGTTCATTGATCTTTTGTCTTCTGTCTCAAAGTCATCCATGACATTGACTTGGATTTCATCAAAAACCTCATCTCTTCCACAGTCTTCCTCGACCAGCTAGTTATCCTCTAGAAAGATCTTTTATGGGCTTCATAGCCAACAAAAAAAGTTTTGAACTGAGCCTCTATTTCAACACACATTTCCATAACTATAGATACGGAGTCTGTTTTCTGATTCAAAGCATGTTGGAGCATCTGGAATCTTGAATCAATACTTGAGAAAGTTGGAATAGTACCCACCAACTTCTTTAAAGACTGAACAACAAAGTCATGCCCCAACGAAGATGACTCTGAGTCTGAAACATTTTTTGGAGAATCTTCTTCTTCAAAAATCTCATCCTTCTTCTTAGAAGAGTCACCAACTTCCTTTCTCTTTACTACCACAGATATCGGGGTATCAACAACAAGTTGCTTTCCCTTTTCATTTTTCGGAATTGAGTCATGTTCCAGAGATCTCTTTTCACTGTCTGATACTTGAACAACATTGTCTTCCTCATCAGCAACTTTCTGAGCACCGACCTCTACATTATCCATTTAAGAAATATCATGTAGAATTTTTTTCTTCCTCTGCATGATAAGCAACTTCTACTTCTCCTTTCTCCTCATCTATCGCTGGAGTGACTAACATAGAAGACTCAGCTTCTGAGTTTCGGAGCAACAAATGTTCCGAAGGTGTCCCCTTATAATCATTTACTTTCTTTAAAACATCTCCTGTTTCACCACTTCCTTCAGCAATAGCTTCTTCTTCTTCCACTTGCTCAACCTTCTCTACTTCCTCAACAGGCATAGCAACAGCCTCTTCTGGAGCAACAAAGTTTCTTCCGGGAGTCTCAGGTAGAGATTCCAGAGAAAAAGATCTCAGAATAGGAATGTTTGCTGAAAACATCTCATTTAACTTCAACAAAGCCTGAGCTACCTCAGCTTCAGACATCTTCTTCTTAAACTTCGTTTCTTTCACTTGTTTTTCTAGCTCATCTGCAGTTCTTTCCTTTAAGGCCTTAGCCTTCACAGTATCCAAGACAAACTGAGGCTCCCCTTGGACTCTCTTCTCTTTGATTTCCCCCTATTTAGCAACTACCTCATCAGGGTAAGCTTTCTCCTTATTCGGTTTTGGAGGTGCGGAATGAACTTCCTTAGACTTGGGATTCTCTGCTTCAACTTCAACTTCTTTCAATTTTCTCTTCCTCACTGGCTTAGAGGATTCCGGATCAGCAACTTTCGGAGCTGCTTCTTCGTGAGCAGGTAAATCAATAAACTGGCCATTCTTCTTGTCAAAGGCTACATCCATCCTTTTGAGTGTACCATCACTCACCAAAATAATATTGAAAACTCTTGGCTTAGACTTTCAAGCTTCCTTAAAAGACTAAAGGCACCCAACTATAAACATTGAGAGGATTGCTGGATACATTATGATCTGAGCTCTCAAATTCCATTTTTTAACATTGTCAAGAGTAATAATAATGTGTTTCATCAGATTGAACTTTCTCAAATTTATCAAAAAATCTTGGATGTAGATCTCACTCTTCTTCAAACTATCTTTGTCACCCTTTCTCAGTACGATAAGGCCATGTACCCATAATTCTAGAATCCAGAAATTTGTAGACAAAGTAGCAATCTTCGGAGCCTTATCATCTGACAGTCTGAGAGTCTCCAAAGCCTTTTCCTTGTCGAAGCTTCCCTTTGAATCTGGCAACACATGAGATATGAATTCGGCTTCTCCTTCATTGTTCAGCCCTACCAAGCTAGCTGGCTTGGCATAAGAAAGTTTATAAGTCTTTCCATAAGATTTAAATGACAATTTCTCCTTGCCATCTTCCTTATAGAAGGAAACTGTCTTATAGAATTATGCAAGAAAATCCGATTAAAATTCATCTTCATTCCTGGGATTTGACACCGCAACATCTTCCCATATGTTGAGATTAATATTCTTGGATATGAGAGAATCATACCTATTAAAGAAATAAGGATGAACCAACCTTTATCTATATACCAACCACTTCGAAATCGGCTTAGAGGAAGACATGTCTTGAGAATCTACTTCCACAGACATTTGGATCTGAAGACCTCTGAGAAGTTCAGAACGGAGAAATATAAAGTTCGGAACGGATTTAAAATAGAGAGACAGAGCTTCGAGACGTAGGATCTTGAAAACCGTAGTGGGACAACCACTTGGGGTCACCTTTATATAGGCCACGAGAAGACGGTTCAACTTCCCCAGTTGATAGAATGGTTGTGACAAGCTGAGATCAGATCTGATGGTTTAAAACCAATTCTCAAGAAATCTTGAATATAATCTTCTGGTGTTTTTATTAAAACAAATAAATAAGAAAACAATAATCCGAAAACAAAATAAGAAAATGCAGGCAAGTAAAGTATGACCACGAAAACTTGAGTAAGGTAATCATACCTTTCGAATTGTCTTAGGAAGATTATTCGTAATTGGTAACATTCTTAAAAAAAACTTTACTTCGAAAAAACAAAGTTCGCAAAACTCACTACGAAAAACAAACTCAGTACGGAAAACTCATTAAGAAAATTTCATTACAAAATTTGAAAACAAAAAACTCATTATGAAAGATTCGGTATGAAAAGCTCGTTATGAAAATACCAGTATGAAATTTTCCATTCCGGATGTTTTCAATACAAAAAATTCCATTCTAGAAGTTTTCTATACGAAAATATCCATTTTGGAAAATTTTAGTTCCAGAAATTCCCATTCTGGAATTTTTTTTCCAAAAAGTTTGAAAAACTAACTTTGAAAAATTTAGTGACTCTAACAATCAAATTTACTCCCCCTGTGAAAAGTATTTTATTACTATGAGGATACTTTTTCAACAGAAAGTTAATTAAGAAGGATTACCTTACAGTTATCATTCCTAACTTCTGTTAAATGTATTCAAATCTATCAGAAGGTAAAGATTTTGTGAAAATATCAGTAAGTTGATCTTGCATTCCGATAAACTGAAGAATAATATCTCCTTTTGGTGTGTGATACCTAAGAAAGTGATGCCAAATATCTATGTGTTTTGCATGAGAGCTATGTCCAGGGTTCTTACTAAGGGCAATGGCACTTGTGTTATCACACAAAATTTGAGTTTTAGTAAAACTCAAGCCATAGTCTGTGAGTGTGTGTTGCATCCACAACACTTGAGCACAACAACTCCCAGCTGCTACATATTCAGCTTCAACAGTGGAGAGTGCTACAGAATGTTGCTTCTTGCAGGACCAAGAAACTAATGAATCTCATAAGAAATGACATGTTCTGGCCGTACTTTTTCTATCCATTCTACATCCACCAAAGTCAACATCAGAAAATCATTTGAGAACAAAATCATTTCCAGAAGTATAAAATAATCCTAGATCTATGGTTCCCTTAAAGTAGCGAAAAATTCTTTTTACTGCCTTTAAGTGAGATTCCATAGGATTGGATTGATATCTTGCACATAAGCATACTGAAAACATTAAGTCTGATCGACTAGCTGTTAAGTAAAGTAAACTTCTTATAATACCTCTAAAAGATGTTTGATCTACTGGTTTCTCAGCATCATCAAGATCTAAAGAGTTTGAGGTACCAATAGGAGTACTTATACTCTTAGTGTTGTCATAACCATACTTTTTGAGAAGATCTTTAATATACTTATGTTTAGATATGTAGGTCCCTTCTGGTTTTTGAGAAATTTGAAAAACAAGGAAAAAATTTAACTCACCCATCATACTCATTTCAAACTCAGATTTCATTAGACTTGAAAAAGAGTCGGTCAAAGATTACTGAGTTGAACCAAATATGATGTAATCAACATAAATTTGAACAATCAAAACATTTTTCTTATGTTTCTTTACAAAAAGGGTTGGATCTGCATTTCCATTAACATAGTTATTTTGAAGCAAAAATCCAGTGAGTCTATCATACCATTCTCGTGGGGCTTGTTTAAGACCATACAGAGCTTTAGTAAGTCTAAAAACATGACCATGATGTTTTGTATCTTCAAAGCCAGGAGGTTGTTCAACAAAAACATCCTCTTGAACATAACCGTTAAGAAAAGCACATTTCACATACATTTGAAAAAGTTTAAAATTAAAGAATGTTGTAATGTCAAGTAGAATATAGATAGATTCATGTCTACCTACTGAAGCATAGGTTTCTTCATAGTCTATTCCCTCTTGCTGATTATAACCTTTATCAACAAGTGTAGCTTTATTTCTTACTTTGACTCCATTTTCATCACATTTATTTCGGAAAACCCATTTTACTCCAATAACAGAAGATTCATTAGGTCTTTCAACCAAGGTCTAGAATTTATTCTTTTTGAATTCATTTAGTTCATCTTGCATGGCTTTGATCCAATCATCATCACCTAAAGCCTCATCAGTGTTTTTAGGTTCTAATTGGGAAAGAAATGCTAGATGTTCTACTTCATTTCATAAGGAACTTCTAGTCCTTACAGGTTGATTTACATCACCAATGATACTATCACTGTGATGATTCTTAAGAAACACCTGATTTGGGTTTTGAAAATCTTGTTCATCAACATAGGGTAGAATGTCTTCCGGGGTAAATGTTTCAGAAGTATCTTCTTGAACATTATCCTTATTAGAAGGTTCTTCTGTCGAAGGTTGACAATAAGTTTTAGAAAACACATCTGAGGATGTAGGCTGGGATGGTTTAAAAACAAAAGGATCAGACTCATAAAATTTTACATGTACTGTTTCTTCAACAGTACAAGTATTTTTATTAAAAACTCTATAATGCTTAGAAGTTGTGGAATAACCTAAGAAAATTCCTTCATCATATTTTGGTGAGAATTTATGTAGGTTATCTTTAGTATTCAGAATGAATACATTGCAACCAAAAACCTTGAAGTAGGATATTCTTGGTTTTCTTCCATTCCATAACTCTTAAGGAGTTTTGTTAAGAAAAGGTCTAATCAAAACTCGATTTATAGTATAGCAAGCAGTACTTACAGCTTCAGCCCAGAAATGTCTAGCTATAGAATATTCAGTCAACATGGTTATAGTTATCTCTTGAAGAATTATATTTCTTCTCTCAACTACACCATTTTGTTGAGGAGTTCTAGGTGCTGAAAAATTGTGAATAATACCTTTTCTACTACAAAAGGTTTCAAAATCAGAATTTTGAAATTCTCCTCCATGATCACTTTCAATAGTTTTCAATGGAAGGGTTTTTTCATTTTTAACTTGATCTCTAAAACTTTTGAAATGAGAAAAAGCTTCAATCTTTCTTGCTAGAAAATAAACCCAAGTAAATATAGTGTAATCATCAACTAGAACAAACACATAGTATTTGCCTCCAATACTTCCAGTTTGTGTTGGACCAAAAAGATCCATGTGCACTAACTGCAATGCATCAGTTGTTGAGACTTCACCGCTCGATTTAAAACTAGATTTATCTTTCGTTCCATATTGACAAGTATTACAAACTTTAGAAGAATCAAATCTAAGCACTGGTAGATCCTTAACTAGTTTCTTCGTAGAGAGTTTACATAGGTTTCTAAGATTACAGTGACCTAGTCTTCTATTCCATAACCAGGAATGATCTTCTATTGCACTTAGACAAGGTAAATCTTGACTCCTGAGGTCTTCTATGTTTAAGGTGTAAACATTCTCATGCCTATTGGCTGAGAGAATAAATTCTTCCTTGGAATTGTGAACTAAGCACTTATCATTCCTAAAATTCATAAGGTAACCTTCATCACATAACTGACTTATGATAATGAGGTTGTTCTTAAGACCCTTAACAAAAAGAACATTTGAAATCAAGGTTTTACCTAAAAGAACAATATTAACAATACCAACAATCTCACCCTTAGCATTATCTCCGAAAGTTGCATTTCCTCCTTTCGTTTTGAAAATCTTTTCAAAATAGCTTTTGTTACCAGTCATGTGTCAGGAACATCCACTATCCATGTACCATGTATTATTGCTGGTACACTCTTTATTTTCCTGAAATCAATAAGAGATTTAGACTTTCGGAATCCAAACTTGTTTGGATCTGAGATTTCCAGATAACAAAATTTTAGGAACCCACATCTTCTTAGAAAAGTAAGCTTTGTGAAATCCTAGAGATTGGGTTTTGCTTAAGGAACAATTCTTTGCCCAGTTACAACCACATTGACACTTAGTACAAAATGGGGCACTTTGAGGAACAAAATAATTGTTACTAAAAATTGTTTTTTCATGGGAATATCCAAATCCAGATTTATTTCTTAAAGGTCGTATTTGGGAATACATTTTACCAAAATTTTCCTTACCATGGGTAATGTTTGATAAACACTTCTTTAAGGAAAAAATTTCGGACTTGAGTTTTATAACCAATTTTTTATCCTCAAAATCATTATATTTAGAAGTAGATCTAGGCTCGAAAACATTTTTCTCAGAAATTACTTTTTCTAACTCTTTAGCAATTTTGTTCTTCTAAAAACATACTTCCTCAAGATTTTTTGAAATACTTTCAAAATCAGCATTTTTCCTATCAAGGTCTTTAGAAAGATCAAATATCTCTTTTGTGAGAATAGAATTCCTAGAGTTTGACTTATCAAGTTTTTTATTGAGTTTGGAATTATAAATTTCAAGAAGTTCAGCAAACCTAGAGACTTCTTCATAAGTAGGTAAAGTATTTTCTTCATTAGAAGAAGATTCTTCATCAGAAGAGTTATAATACTTACTATCATTAGAATTTAAAGAAATATTGGTCAACGATTCAGCATTTCGTACCTTAGCTATAAAACAATGATTATCAATAGGTAATCTTGCTACAAGACCAATATTCTTCTGTCCTGAAGACTCATAATCAGAATATTCATCTGAAGAGTCACCACCACTGGCACTCTAGGTGTCATTAGCTTTCAAAACATTCTTAGCTTTGGCTTTATAATACTTCTTTATGTTCCTGTTTGAATGCCTTTGTTTCCTTTCTTTCTTGTTAAGCAAAGGGAAATCTGGTCTAATATGTCCAGCTCTCTTGCATTCATAACAAGTGAATTCTCCATCTTTTCTATCTTTCCTTTCCTTTTTCTTATACTTTGATTGGAAACTTCTTTGGCCAGCTATCTTGTTCATCCTTCAAGAAAGATTTTCTAACTCATTTTCAAAGACTTCACTCTCACTAGATTCAGATTGGAAAATAACTTTCTTAGACTTGGATCTAGTTACTCTATCTGGAGTCGTAGCTTTCATCTGATTTGATGTTTTTGTAAAAGCAACAGTACCATTTCCATTCTTCTTTCTGATGTTTTCAACATCTCTCTTCATTCTGGTTTCATGTTGAAGAAGAGTTCCAAATAACTCATCAAATTTAATTTGAGTAACCTCCTTGTTCTCATCTATAGCAGTTCTTTTGGATTCGCACTCATTTGGCATAATATCAATTATCTTATCCACAAGTGCTTCGTCATTTAAACCTTTTTCTTCCATAGACTTTAAGCTGTTGACTATAGTCATAAATCTCTATTGAACTTTACATATTGGTTCTCCATAAGGAAAATTGAAGCCATTATATTCAGCTCTAAGCATAGCTCTCCTAGTCTCAATCACCTTAGAAGTTCCAAAGTGTGTAACCTCTAACTTCTTCCAGATACAATTAGCTGCTTCACAAGAAGAAATTTGGCTATATATATTTCTAGTCATTGAACACAGTAGAGTATTGAGCACCATATAGTTGAGTTGATACTCTTGCTTTTCCTGGTTAGTAAAAGTTCTAACTTCCTTACCAAGAATTTTATAATCTCCAATAAGCATAACAAAGTTGTCCACTCCAGTATTGATAACAAAAGTCTTCATTCGATCTCTCCAGTATTCATAGTCGTTACCATCAATGATCAGTGGTCTTTTAGGATTTAGATTATCGATAGAACCAACATTGATTCCTGCCATGCTTAAAATAACCTTCAGTACACAAACTTGTTAGTAGAAAAAGTTCGTAATAAAAAAGTTTGGAATGACAAATCCAGAATGATAATGTTCGGAATGATAATGTGAGAAAGAAAATATTATACATGAGTACAAGTATTTCAGAGACCTGCTCTGATACCAATTGTAGTATTGGTATAGAGTTTGAGGTTTCCAACCTCTGATACCAATTGTAGGATCGAAATAATGATGTAGATGCTCAATATACAAGAGGGGGGGTGAATTGTATACTTTAAAAATTCCTTTAAACAAAGGAAAGAGCTAAGTTTAACAAAGTTAAAATAATCAAATTCACAACACCTCTAACACCGATTGAAAACTTGTAAAAGGATTGAAGTTATAAACTTCAAGTCCTATTAACTTTCTTAAGACTGGAAAGAGATTCCAAATGTAGGTTCTGGAAATATTGTTCCGGAAATTGAAACTTAACAAAATATTACAATATGAGATTCTACCTTAATCATATAGAATCTAAATGAAACAGAGTATAAGTAAGGAAGTATAAGAAAGTTATACTTTCCTTATAATACCAAATTTAGCGAAAATAAACAAGTTGTAAAACTACAAGTAACAAGATATAAGTCTTTTAACCCAAAGAGAAGGGTATCCAACAACCATGGATAAAGTTCCCTTAATTTATACTTTCAAGCATGTCTGTCTTACCCACACTAGGGTAATCCCTCGATATGAAGATCAAAGTCTCTGTCTTGCTATCCCCGCAAGACCTCAACATCAAGGTAGTTGGCAACCTCTGTCTTCCTCAGCAAGGAAGCCCTCTAACTTCAAGGTAGTCGGCACCTCAATCTTCCTATCCCCGGAAGTCCTCGAATATAATCACCAACATTCGGAGTTTCACGAATCTTTGAGAGTTAATAAGAGCCTCTCTCTCTAGAAATCACTTCAAGTGTGTAATCATATGAGTCGATGATCGGTCGGTATTTTAGCACTGAGCTCTTTAAAATGAGCTCCTATTTATAGGTAAGGTCGACCTCCTTTCCAACGGTCATATTTTCCATAAACATCGGAGGGACCTGTACACGTGCAACTTAACCAACGGTTAGTTTATAACAGAATAGACGACATCGGTTTATAACAAAACAAGTGTAATAGAATGTACGACATCGTTTTATGTCTAACTAAAAAGTTCAGAGTGAAGGTTCGGAGTGTAAACAAAAATAATTTTTCGGAGTCTAAATAAATTTTGAGTGTATAAAACAAAGATGATCATATTCTGTTTAATAGAGGAATTCGGAATGAGTATTCGGAATGAGAATTTGTCAATAGAATTCTTAATGAGAATTCATCATCAGAATTCTTAATGAAAATTCATCATCAGAATTCGTAATGAGATTTCATCATCATAATTCATAATGAGAATTTTTATCTAGAATTTGGAATGAGAATTCATCATCAGAATTCATAATGAGAATTCGTCATCAGACATCTTAATGAGAATTCGTTATCAGAATTCATAATGATAATACGTCATTAGAATTCATAATGAGAATTTGATGTCAAACTTCTATAAGGAATCATATCCTGAATCTGGAGTAGAACTTAATCAGAGTTCGTATTCGGAATTCAGAATGAAACATTATCACAGTTCTCATTCTGGATTTCGGAGTGAAACTTTATTACAGTTCTTATCCAGAATTTGGATCCTAAAATAGAACACTTAATATCAAAGTTTCAAACAATTCCGAGAATATAGAAATGAATCTGAATCTTATACTTAAGAAAAAATATGGATGAAAATATGATAAGGATAATTTTTCATACAAAAGCGATTTTCCTCATAAAAGCAATTTTCCTTATAAAAGCGATTTTCTTAAAGAAAGGTGTTTTTGATTTTCAAAACAAGAAGGAATGTAAATGTCATATGGAAAACCTTATTGACTCAACACCTTGATTATTTTTTATCTTCTCCCTTTGTGAAGGATCAAAAGAAAATTATCACAAAAAATTGGTGGGTCTTAATTGAGACCGGCGCTCATCATTTGTGAAATGTCAGCTATTTGTATTTGTTTTTTCAAACTCAATCAGCTATTATCCCTCCCCATGAGGTTTAATATTTTTTAATAAAAATTTTTTTTATTGTAATATCTTCGGTTTAGTACTTCAAAAATGAAATTGGGGTTATTCATTTTCCTTCTTCATTTCTGTCCAAGCATAGATTTCATCTGTTCTTTGATGAATCTTCATCTTCATCCTCTTCAACGAGTCTTTCATGGGATAATGTTCTCTATTTTTTATCATCATCATCAATGGAACAAAAGTAAATTACATAAAATATAATCCATAGTCAATCAATATAACATGAATTGTTTTAAAAAATTATGGTTGATTGGAGAAACACATAATGAAGGTTGAAATCATGGTGTGATGGCTTACTATCATACAGTCTATTCAACATGGAATATCAATATATGATCTGATTAATTATACCTTATTATGGAATATTTAGATATTATCATGATAACATGGTATTTTTTACATTATATGTGGGTATGATTCATGTAGTGGCTCAATGAATTTGATATTTTTTGAATTACCTTATGATAGGTAGAAAAATGGTAGAATAATTTGGTCACTTGAGTACATTAAAAATATGGTAGGTTATGAGATCATGTGGTCACTTTTAATTTTTAAATTATATTTGATTATCACTTCATACATATTTTGATCCATCTAAAAAGCTATTATCACCTTACATTAATCATTTATACAAAAAATTCTGTAACACTATGAAAATTTATCAATTAAAAATAAAAACATATAGTCATAATGATATTCCAAAAATGAATCTCTAGATATTCAATATATGGATATATTCCTACAAAAGTTTTGAAGTTAAAATTTTTGAATAATTAATAAATTAACTGAAATACCTAAAAAACAGAATCCCATCCAAAAATAGTTATCCAATAATGTTTTATAAAAATTATATAACACATTAGTTATATTAATGAAGGTAAAATATGACCAATAACTAATTTTAAATAATAAAAGAACAGGTAATGTAAATCAAAATTTAAATAATTACATTTTTAATCTAAATTATTAAAATAGAAAATATGATCAATGTAATCTTATTTTAATAACTTAAGTACGATTATATTTCATTGAATATGTTAAAAACAATAATGTAATTTCTTCCATATTAATATGAATAGTACTCATAGTTCTACAAAAAACCTATTATACATTAGAATAAGATTCATCAGGACCTTCTTCTTAACAACTTCATTGTTTTGTCCCTTATCCAAAATGGTCAATCATTTTCAATAAAATTTTACCCCAAAATCTCATTCAATTTCTCTATATTAGCTTTAAACACCTAAAAGGAACAATCATTATCCCTTAAATTCCACCCAGTATGATCGACTAGGTCACTACCTCAATCTATTCCCCTTATATTTCACTTAACCATAAAAAAAATGACTAAATTTTCATAGAAATGTGTAAAAGATGAATGATTGGATGATTATATTCAATGTTAACAACATTAAAGATTCCATCCTTTACATTCTGTATCTATAGAGTTTTATAAAATTCCCCTAAAATATCAAAATCAGTACATATTTTTTCAACTAATGTGAGATAATATTTATTTTAAAATTATATATTTTAATTAGTTAACTGAGAATACGAGGAAATTATAGAAGTGTATCTGATTATAAATAATGATGTAATAAAATTAATCCTACTGAAATCATTATAACCGAACATTCACAACCATTGATTGAAAGAGGAAACCACTTGTAGATCACAATGGTAAATGTTGTGATATTACACATTCATCCCCTCAATAATTGTTAATGTTACTTTCATTCCATAATGTTTATTATAACAACAACGTCATCCAAAAGACTAATTATGAATTTAGATAAAATAATAACACCATGAATGTTTTGTATCTAATTTATTTACATCCTACCACCATGAAAACCCAAGACATCTATGAGGATAAATCGTCCATTAAAACCAAAATTTCATCTGTCTAAAATGGAACAATAGAAATGACTTTGTATCACACAGTAGGTGAATAAGTGAGTAATATCTTCTTTGATAATAATATTTATTAAAATAATATAAAAGTATTTTCTTGGATATAGTAAGTGTGGGATTCCCTTTTATGTTAATGTATCAATTTTAGTGATAGTTGATGGATTTTTTCTATAAAATTTTGACGGTCTTCACTTTTCATGCTATAATTCCTTAAAATTTGAATTGATTTTTTTCCAAGAAAACGACTATATATTTAATGAATTGTAATTATTTTTTATATAACAATATTATTTTGTTTATTTTTCTAAAATTTATATATTTTATGAAGAACTAATTGAAATGTTTTGGAAGTTGAAGAAAAATATGTAAAATTTTTTTTAACACACTTCGAATGAGGACAAGATTTATATATATATATATATATATTATTTTTAATTTTAATTTTGATTTAACTATAAAATTTTTGATTTTTTAATTTTTTATCCATAAAATGTTTTCAGACTTATATATTAAGATAAAATTATTAAAAATTGTCAATCTAATTTACCTTTTATTAGGGAGACTTTTTCTAAGATTTTTAAATAGTTAAAATTATCATGAAAATATTTTGTGGTTGTATTTACATATTATAGTAAATCAGATTTCTTGGATAGCCCTTCTGATTTGATAATTACACAATTGTATATTGAATTTGAAAAGGTATGCCACTAGAAAAATAAGTATTATTTAAACAAAAGTGGTTATTTTAAAACATGTAAGGATTTTGTATTTAATAAACCATTAATTTTTCAATATAATAGAGTTGGTTAGATGGGGGTTATTATATTTTTGTTTTCTAAAATTTTATAAACAAAATATACTTTTCAGATCCAAATATTTTTTTATTTTTTCAAGAATGAATAATGATTACCATCAACCTAAACATATGGTCATAGATTCATATGATAAATTTATTAATATATATATATATAAACATAATTTAAATTTACATAGTTATGTTTTATTTACTTATAAAAGATCAAACGAAATTATATTTTTTTTTAAATTCATTTTCTATGATTCATAATATTTTATTTTGGATACATCCAAATAACATTTTAAAAGAACATATTACATTCATATATTTTTTACTCATTAATAAATTTGTAGGTTCATTATAAAAACTATTTTATCAAAAAATCATAACAATTGATGATATATATGAATGATATGGTTATTTTCAATTAATCATGTATAATCGTATTCTTTAGAATAATTTCAGCAGATCGTATTTAAAGATAACGTTGGAGGAATGTACTATTTGTGTAATCTTATGGATTTTTGAGAAGTTGATAACTTATAATCAATTTAATATATATATTTTTTTATTTTGGAAATATAGATAAATTAAAGTATTTATATTAGAAATTATTTATTTATACATTCTATGAAATTTTATACAATTTAATTTTTTTTGAAGTAATTATAACCAAATTTGTTTTTTATATCCATTGTTGAAGAACAACTTTGATATTAAAGTGAAAATAACAGATGAATAATATACAGATGAAATTGATTAATTATTTTTAGATTTAATTCAAATTCTGATCAAGAATGAAAAAGATGAGATGATGGTTATAAAGAATTAATTTGAGGATATATGTGGATTTTTTGGGAATATAATTTAACTAAAATGGATATGATTCAAAATAATAAAATTTTTCATTAGATAAAGTTATATTAGATCTTTATTGTGACCTTAAATTTTAATGGTCTTAATATTGACATAAAAATTTCCTAGAACCCATTCTAGAATTATTTTCATGAATTAAATTTTTAGAAAAATTTCATGATATAAGAGATCAATTTAGAAAAAATTTATCTTTATAATTTATTTCATGAAAATGAAAAATAAATTGAAAATTCAAAGGAATGAATTAATTAACAGGAAAGTAAATACTGAAATCAAGACTCTCAAAACAATGATATGAAAAAATTAGTTAATAATATGAAATTTAAATGTATATTTTAATGAATAATAATTATATTATTTAAGAAATTTTTAATTAAAAAGATAATTGGTTTAATATAGTTAAAATATTAGTTAAAAATTTTCAAATGAAATATAATATTTCAAATTTCAGTGTATTATTTGCTTTTTTAGATTAATTAGAATACTTTTTTGGCTTCTAAATTTATTTTTCTTACTGAACCCTCTCTAATGATTATTCTTTTGATATTTTTCATCATAAAAATACAAAATTAGGTGAAATAGTGTTTTATGTTCCTTTTATTATGAGAGAAAAAATTTATGTTCAAGTAGGTTTTCTATAAGGGGAGAGTATCCATTTTTTAGATCATATAATCTTGGTGAGTTTCTCAGATGATCAAGGAGTTTTTTTATCTTCATTTAGGCTAAATATTCCATTATTAACATTACATGTTACTATTAAAAATTGGAATAATATTGAGTCATTTCCTAAAGTACTACTTCCTAATCTGTGGTTTTGTGAATTACCATACACTTCATATTTAAATTGATTCAACTTGACCGTTTAAATTTTCAATTTTTTTAGAAGTGTTAACATTTAATCACATACATTCAATGATATGATTATAAAACATAAATTATTATAGAATTTTTATTTTAGAATTTTTATTTCAATTATAATATTTATTGGGATATTTAAAATTTCGTACAATGTTAGAGATGTATCTAATGATCTGGTAGTATACCATTAGTGGTTTTTATACCCTTAAATGTAAATCACGGAGTCTAATTCATTATTTAATATAAGATGATTAATATAATTACAAACAAATTATAATTTATTCATGTGTTATGGATGATATCAATGCTTGAGTGCTCCATTTTGTTTGTTATTTAGGTGTGTTCCTATTAATTCTCTTTGTGAGGAATTTCATTATAAATGTTTTGTGTAACATTTTATAACTTTATATAATATCATCCTATTTATTAAAAGGGATATTGAGGATATTAATCTACAATTTAAAACACCTAGTTCTACAAAATTTTTAATTTTTAATTTTGTTTCATTAATCTCTAAAAGAGGTGCTTCATGATATAGATTCCTAAAATCAACATATTTCAATGATTTCTAGTGATATTACCTATATTTGTCATTCATTTTGATCATGGATTATGTGGAGATTTCTATCCTTGTTACATTATATCTATTTATTTATATTAGAACCACTTTAGATTAAAATCTTGGTGTTCTATTGACTTCATGTATTATTCTATTTAATAATATTGTTGATCAGGGTTTATGAATTTCCATCTAGAACACCATTTTTCGTTTCATTCTAGGTTTCTACACATTCCATTAGATTTATTTACCTCATCTAAATTTTTTCTTTTCTATTTCTTATTTCTATAGTTTATATTGTTGTTAGTTACTATGAAAATATTATAACATATAACTTCTAAACTACTTAATACCAATATTAGGAGGAACTGTCTATTTTAGAACATTTTTAACTCATACCTCTATTAAAGGTACTACATTACGACACCAATTCTAAAAAATTTATGTGTTCATTATTCCTTTCATGTAAAATTATTATTCATTTCTGATTTATAAATATCCTCTTTTACTCTTCTCAATTTCATTCAATTTATTTTTATTAGAAACAATATGCTTCAAACATCCACAATCAAATATCCAATGGTTGAAATTATTAAATGGATATATGAAGACTCAAGTATTATTTCACTTTTATGAATATTCCTTTTATAATAAATACATTTTAGGATGAAATTTTTCTTCTCCTACTTTGATATATTTGTGGAGAAATAATTTATGGTTTTCAATTTTTTATCTCATCTCCTCGTGACTCTTAAAACCTATATAAGAAGTTATTAAAATTAACTTCTCACATTTCACATTTTCTTGGTCCCTTATTTGATAATTGAGGCTACCCCCAATTTATTTTTCATAATGCTTTTATATCAGGAAATAAATATATACTTGTACATTTATGCCTTTATTTTATTCAAACTACACTATCAAAACCTTCATTTAAAGGGACATTTCATCAATGGAAAGTGGTGAAACGAATTTTTTTATTTTCAAAATCATTTTAATTAAGATATTTTATTCACATTAACATTAAAAACCACTATTTTTTCTCAATAATATTTCTTCTAAACTTAATTCTAGATTATTTCTTAATCCTTAAATAATTTACTTTATTATTATCATTAGATACATTAAAAAATAAAAATAATTTTAACTATTTCTGAGAAGAAAATAAATTAACGACTTCTTGATTACTACTACATTATACATATCTAATCCCTTATCTATCTATAATATATGATCATTACTAATTTATACACTCATAGACAGACATAATGTCCTTGATAACCTTCTCTAGTGGCGTTGATGATTCCCATAATACAAATAAATAGGTTTCAATATTAAATTCAAAATTACTTTAGGATGTTTTTGACTTCTTAATACTATGATTTATATGATTTTACATCTTATTATCCCATAACAAAGATGGAAATAATTTGATAAATATTTTTTTCTCCTTAAAAAATGATATTTAGATCACCAATAACCCTAAAGAAATTTATTTAATTATCATCATTTAATTTTTTATAATTTAAATTAATATATTTATCAATTATTTAATATAATTATCTTGGGTAAATTTATTTTGATACATTTTAAAAGATGAAATTTTAAAATGAAATTTGTTTTTATTTTTTCCCTTTATAATCATGATCATCATTATCTTCTTTACTATAACAAGTATTAAAATGTTTATACCACATCATATAGGAATAATTAATATGTTCCCATAAATTTTTTTCTCATTCATCACATTTATCACAAAAATATTGCATATAATTATTATATTAAATATTTCACACAGAATAATATTTTGTAAAAATACTCTCAACTTGAAAGAAATTTTTTCAAATGTGTTCTGTTTTTTCTTTTTTATTAAAATATATTTTATATTGAACATATTTTTCTTCTTTAGGTTTTTTCATTATGTAATTTAATTGAAAATATTCTATCATCACATAATTAAGGCATTTTAATGGATTCTATCCCTTGTACATTCATTTTCCATCTTGGAAGAATTTCATGAAAAGATATTCCAAATCATTGTAAGTAACTTATTCCTCAAAACCATAGATTCATCAAATTTTTTACTTCTATTAATATATCTTTGATTTAATGAATGTTTAAAATATGATTTAATTCAATTAATTTCGGTCATTCATCAATGTTTGTCCAATTAATTTTTTATAGGTAATTAACATTTTTTTAACTTATCAATAGATAATTCCTCTAAATCATAATCCAATAAGGATGTGGTTTTTACATTAATAACTTTCTAGTAGAATATGAATTATTGTGTTTATAATGAATGGTTATTCATGATTTTTAATATATAAATGAATATTTAAAATAATCATGATCATCCATATTAAAAATTCTTCAATATAATCATACTGAACAATTCAAATGACATTAAATTCTAAAGAAAAAATTTAATTGAAACTCCATTACCATATTATCATCTTCATTAATACCTTAATGTTAATACCTTTTTGATTTGATTTTTTAAACCCATAAACATCATCAATTCCATCTCAGAGTGGAATTATGGAAATTCCTTATGATCCCTTTCTTTTCTTCAATATTCATTCATTCCATCAAATTATTAGATTCAATTTTTCCAGATGATCTATATCCATCATGTGTGTGTCCATGAACATCTAGTAACAAATAATTAAATTATAGAGTCATCACATCATTCTATAAATGAAATTCATTTCCATAGAACACTGAGATCCCCTATTTATTTATATAATTCGTATGTGTTCTAATTAATAATTCCAATTAAATAGATAATCAAAATAAAAAAATTATCCTTGAGAGTGGACCAATTATCTAATATAAATTCATATTACCAAATGTGATATGAGGAACATTGAGACGTGGTGGAGTGAATTTATACACAGAAATGTTTTGTTTATAAACAAAAATCTCTTGAATTGTTGGTTATTCTATGATATAATCTCTTTGGATGAAAAACATTATAAATGACAATAAAATAACTATATAAACAAGAACACTGTTATTTTTTCATTATTCATTGGATATTATTTTTGTTATGTAATTTGTGATCATTGGGTGTCATCCCATTTATCATGACCTTTATTATTATATCAAGGATAGATGTGAAGACAAATGGGATTACATTGGACTCTTTACTAGTGATTTACCAAGAAAATCAATTTAATTATCTCATACGCTACAGTGTGAGAGAATTAAAAAATAATTTGAATAAAAACAATCATAAGAAGAGATATAACAATTAATAAAATTCATACACCTCCAAAAGATCTCACGATTCACCAATGAAGTGTGAACTATTTCTCTACACATTGTAGATACCATTTCTCCATGAATTATGTCATTAAATGTTTTTGAATTGGAAAACCATTTTTTACAAAAAAAAAAAATTAAAGATTATTGTATGAACAATGATGGATGAATATTTTACATTTCATGGCCTTCTTGGTAAACTATAAAAATAAAAACTATAGTTTATATATTTTACCATTCAAAAAAAATTCAATATTTTTCTTAATAAATATAACATACATAATCTCAACTGTGAAACATTATACTCCTATACATGCCATGATTTCTACACTAGTATTCCGAAAACCTTCTATAGTTAGTCATTCAAAAGGACACTATTTTTCTCATCTAAACCCATTTTTAAACAATAACTCCTATAATAAAATAACCGGACATATCTAACATCTGGATTTATTTTTCTCATCAAGCTGGAAAATATTAATATTATAACAAAGCATCAAACCATTTCACAAAATAATATCATTTTTTAAAAAATCATTACATTTTTTATAATAAATTATTTTTTCCAGGGTAACCAATCCCTAAATCACTTCAATGAGCATAAAATTCATAATTATAAAATCTAAAAAATTAAATAATATATTTATATATATCTTACTTATAAAATTTACTTGGTTTCATCATTTTTAATATTAAAACCCATAAAAAATTAAAAATAATTTTAAAATAAAGGAAATATGAGTAAATATTACAAATCATGAGTTTTCATGAAAATATTAAATTATAGAGTAAACTTATATAGAAAGTAAATTAAAACACATCATTATAGGATATATTATTTATTTTTATGGAAATATACCCCTTGATAAAAATAAAAATACTATATTTAACCACATCTCATTAATCTCTTGAGCATTTCTCTAGTATCCCCCTTTTATTTTTAGTTATTATCAATGATTTTCATTAAACATGTAAAGAAACTTTTACCAAGACTAAATGAATATTAGTATATGGGTTTTAGAATATATTTTTTTGAAAAATACCAAATATAAAGATGGAACAGAAAAAATTATATGAGTAATTTCATATAACTAATATTGTTAATTAATGTCACAATGTGGTAGTAATTCTACTCCAAGGATGGCCTTTCTATATAACATCCATGTTTGTTGATAATGAGTTAAATGTGAACAAATATACATTAGAATTTCATAAAATTTATTAATAAATCTCATGAATGGAATATTTTATTTCAATTTCCCCAATACATCACTCTATATTAATGTTCTTGATTCTGATAAAATTTATTGAATGTTAAACTATCTATGAAATTATGTGGTCTAAATTAGAGAATTTTGCATATTATTCAATGGTATAATATAAGAATAATATTAATATTATGGATCATGTCTTGAGTTTATTTATTTTGGTTTGAAGGTTCTACATTGTTATCTTGGGAGTGAATCAATGTATTAAATATTACCCAAAAACAAATTATCTAATGGAATATCCTTTTTTCATTCTAGAAGAAATAAATAATAATCAACATGTTACACATAATTCTTGTACAAATTGTTTCCAAAGAAAAATAAAACCATTATTATAAAAAATATGTACTTGATTAAAAAATATGGAAAACACCCAATGATCTTATATAATGTAGGGATCTAGAGAGTCAATTAGAAATTATTTCATTTATTTCCTGATTAAAAGATTCAAGAAAGAGTAGACCAATATAATGTATATTACCTTTAAAATTATTGGAATTATTATTGTATCTAAAGTAGTAACTCTCTTTTCCTCTATATATATAATGTGTTGTCTAAAACCCAAAAAAAAATGAAATGAGCAGTATCATATTATTTTGTGGAATTGAATCATGAAGGAAAAACAAATCCAAAAATATATTCCTATATTTTCCATCAACAAATTATTTATAGCATGTAATTGGGTCTTTATAACTCCAAGTAGATATGTCAATTATCAATGTCCTTGTGAATGAATATGATAACAGTCTCTCCAATATTGGATTACTTTATCAAAATTTCAAACTCAATACCCCATGAAATTTTTTCCCTATATTCTCATTTCAATACTCATAGACACATTAATCCATACACCATCTAAAAGATATACCCACATTAACACAACTCCAAAATGTCACGACCTCGGAATATCCTACCTATGCCACTAGTTAACTAAGTGTTCCACCCCAATCCCACCTCCAATAGTCCATCAGTTGTTTACTAGCACTGAATAGACATATCACACACGATATGGGGAATTGTAATAATTTAACTACTTTGAGAAACACATTTTCATACAAGACATCATGATATATGGTGGATAATAAAACCAATAGATAAATATATATATATAATGCAATTGATAAATTCTGAAATAAACAATGAATAGAATGTGTATAAAATATATAGTAAAATGGGTAAAATACACACCCAATTAACCCAAATGAAGAAAAACCCAAATAAAATGATGTTATGGGTCATATTATATTAACAAGAACATGACATGAATTGCATATGACATTGTTACCTATTGGTAATACTATTCTCTAACTAAGAAAAAAACCATGTTTACTACTGTTTGCAAAAAAATTTCTATCATTTTCATAAGAAATAACATGTGTGAGATGAATTATCATACATAAGTGAGAATGTAAATACCTAGATAGATTCCCTATATACAAAAATGGATTAATTGAAGATATAATTAGTTGAAAGGAAAAATGGTAATTAATAGCAAAATTCATGAATAATAACACAAATATCCAATATATAACCAGATATTCTTCCAAGTCAAATAATTAGGGACTCTGAGTCCCAACTATAAACGAACTATCTCCCAAAAAATAATACATCACCTCATAGTGATGTAATTAGAGGAAAATGTGTCCCACTTATCCAAAATTCATATAATTTAAGTTGATATATAACATAGTGTATCCAATATCAGTGAACAATCACCTCTATGAAGTGGTGTGACTCATTTTGATTCATTATATAACTTTTATGATATATATAAGTATATTTAAACTATTATTATCATATTAATAATAATATTATCATTCGGGAAGGATAAAATTATAATTAACTTATTTCAATAATGATCAATTAAAAATCAAAGTGTTACTCATGCGTACATACGACCTACAATTATTTATGATTACAATGTTGTTCATTTTTCACAACCATAATTAATGGTTTTATTTAAAAACTCTTATTAATTTATGAAATTTATGAAAATTTCATGAATACTATTCTAGAGATAAAGGACCTATGACCCAATGGAAAAATTACGTCATACCATGTTCATTTTCATCTCAAGTACCAAATATCGACAAAATGTTAGAAATGAAAACAAGAAATATACTAAATTATATAACGTGGTAATAAATGATATAAAGGGACTAAACAACAATAAAAATGGCCTAATTTATGTAGAAATTAACCTATGTTTATTATTCAGGATGATGAAGTAAGAACGAGACATGTCAGTCTCATGGTAAGAAAACTTTTTTACCCAACTTCCATCATTTGGGTTGATCTTCTACTTCTTGATTATGTTGTTCTATTATTATATGAGAAATGAATTTGGAAATATTTTCATGTATTTATACATTATTTATGGGGATATATAATGAATAAATATAATCCACTAATATTGGATTAATTTATATTTTTTACTCATAATTATGTTATTTAGTTATCCTTAATTTAACGAAATAATCTTTGTTTGGGACATCGTCTCAATATCAATTAATTGAGGCATATATTGATGTTATACACCAAAATATTTTATATTGTTTATAATAAACCCCTTTTAATTTCAATTTCATTCAATGGGAATCTTTTTTTTATGGATTGTTTTACTAAACGACAAAAAGGAATTTTTTAACGTATGTGGTGACAACACCTCCATCACCATGGTTACTATTATTTGATATTTGGATTCCTATATAAGTATAAAAGTTTTTAAAAGGAAAATATATACCTTATTACTTTTTTTTGTATTTTGGTATTTAATAGGGTTTTAATAATGGATTGAATAGTTCAATATAATGAAATTATTTGTTGATATTTCCAATGAAAATTTATGAGTGAAGTGTTGATAATTGAAATATTTTATGTTTTATGGTTTTATAATGGTAATTAGACATTTCATGGGTGGTTATGTGATGAACAAAACACATGTGGTTTTGTGATAATCCAAGGAATGGTGATTTTTTTATAACCTCCAATTCATTTTGTATGGAAGTTCATCATATGGATATTCAATTTACTGATATGTGTGGAATTAGACCATATGGTTATTCCATTTAAGTATAGTTATCTCCCATGTTATGTTTATATGTTATATGTTTCATTCTATGGGTTTATGGTTGTATTTTGGTAACCACAAGGTTAATAAATGACCTTATATTCTGTGATGTTTATTTTACGACTTCTTAAGGATGAATAGAGTCAAAGATCGGATAATGAAAATGTAATGATTTAAAATGAAAAGAAACCATATATCTTTTTAAAAATTTATTTTATTGATGAAATAGATACTATTGGATGTTTCTATTTTATATTTATGTGGTTTTTTAGGTCTGAGATATGGACTAATTATCTAAAGCACTAAAATTGAAAATATCCTCAATGTGAATTCTTGACTTATCTCAAGATTAAGTAATATTTATGGACGGGTCATTACAGTTTGTATTAGAGGACGGTTTAGAAAAATTTGGAGAATATGATATTTTCTTATGATTTAAGGATATCATCATGAGATTATAATATTAAGGTTGATCATAAGTTCAATGTATTAAAAACCACTTTGAGGATTTATTATCTGAATTATTATGGTAACAAATGGTATTTTTGAAGACATTCACCTTTGAGGTAATTATGGGTTATTAGTTTTTTGGATAATAATTATGAGGTATGAAATAACCTTTAGGGATAAAACTTGTGTTGGTTACATTTAAGGATATTATCTCATTTTGGGAATGTTATAAGATTTATATAGTTTTAGAAGAAGGACGACCCACATGATGGGTGACAACCCACCACATCTGGAAAGGTCGTGGGAATCGAACCCACAAATGAAGGGAAACAAGAGTGAATTGCATACCACCAGCCTACGTGAATTCCCTGTTTAGTATGACTTATTTATTTAGTTAAATGATTTTATTTATTATGAATATGTTCATTTGGGAGACATCAGATAGATAATTTTGGTATTGGAAAATGATTTGGGGAATATGTGATAAATGTTATTTCGGAATACATTCACTATTATAGGAACTCTATAAGCCTGTGTAAATTTGAATACTATTGGATTTTATTTTAGGAGTAACAGTTGAATTTTATTTTGGAAGAATATATTTTTCTATAGAGGTTTTATGGAGATTTGGGTTATTTATGGAAGTGATTAACCTATCTTGGAGAAATTTTGATTTGGTTAATTAATATTTGGAATGAGACATTAAGAGTGATCGATTTAATTTGGAGGTACATGTTAAACCTTATCATGGATGACTATGTAATCAATGTTTCCCAAATTACGTATTTCAATGTTAGTTGGGTTATTTTGGGGAATTCTAAGGACATATTTTTTGGTGAAAGGTCTCTATAGAACATGGGTGTTACTGTTGAATTTTGGATATTAAAAGTAGTCCTTATATTTATGAAATAATATTCATTAGGGGGGATTATCTGATCTGGTACTACCCATCTAGGTTCTAGTAAATTTTTAACGATAGGGGAAATATATAGGTCATCTTTTTGGATTATGTGATTCTCAAGATGTTAAATCTAGCATAATATGTGTTGTCTGTATTCTTAAATAAAAATTATTTGGATAAAATATAAGTTTTTGTAGAATTTTATTAAAGGATTAAACTATACATGAAAAGTATCTATTTTTCCTTACTTTCATTTTAAATCAAAGAAATAAATTCCAAAACTTTATGAAAAACAAAAACATCTTATGTTTTCTTTTCCTACTACGAAATCAATGACTGTTTAACCAATCACAAGTTTGTGATTTTTTTATTATTAAATTTATTTGGATTATGTTATTTATAACACTCTATCAGAAAAATATGGTTAGTTTTTCATCCATGCCCATGTTTTCCTATATGTAATCCTATTATGTTTTATCTCAGGTGACCTTTGTAATTCTCTTTATTTCTTTTAAAGTTGTAGTTTTATTAACCCTTTTTTGATGTGGGTTTATAATATAGGTATTTTGAAAAGTCATACACTAGTTACGAACCCAATATTCAAATTGAGAAGATGCAATTTATTATGGGAGGAGGATGTAACATCATTTGTTTTTAGAAAGAAACACTATGTTCAATAACGTACAGGATACACTACATCGAGCATAAAAAATAACTAAATAGTATTACTAGAAAGTCACAATTATAACACAACCATTTGAATGAGGAGAATGGATAGTATTAACTAATTTATAAAATATGGTCTACATAAAGTTTATGTAAGGATTAATTTGATACCAAATATAATATAAATGGAAATAAAAACCAATTGAATATAAAGGATGTGTTTTTATGAAAACATATTCAAATTAGAATAATAGTTCTTATAAAATCTTATACATATTTTTGGATTACATTAATGAAATATAAATTCAATATTATGTTCAAAATTCATAATATATGTTTTCTAGACATGGTATAAGAACAAAATCAATTTTCATCACAAAAGAAGCATTTTTCAAAAAAGTCATTTCTACAACCTTTTGTTGGAGAACCCTTCTTAAATATTTTTTTGACACATTAATATATTATATTTGACCAAAAAAACTTATTCATTGGAAGCGGGACATCAATATCAAATTAGGTTTAAACTTTTTTCTTTTTTCTAATAAATATCATGTTTTAATTAATCGTGAAAATACTGTATTTTAATTCAAAAACGCCATTTATTTTATTTTTATACATTTAGAAATTCCTTTTAATTGGGTTTAAAAGTTTAAATGGAATATTTTTTGACCATTTAATTCAATGTTGATCATTTTTTTTAATTTCACATTGAAATTTTATATAAACACAAGTTAACGTCTTGATGGTTTTTACTTTTAAAAAACTCATATTTTTGACAATTATAATTATTGTTAAATTAACTACTGTAAGTTATGTGTTTTCAATGTAGAAAAAATAGATTCATTATTTGGAATGAGATGGTCCAAATTTCGTAAATATGTCTCTTTTTTGGACATTATGAATAGTTATTTTAGAAATCATATGTATTTACCACAGTTAAAGGGTAAATTAGGTCAATAATAGTAAAAATAATACTATAATAATATAAAACTATGATAGAACATTTCATAATTCTATTATAAGACATATGGCCTACCACGAAAATCCTTTGGATGAAAATTTGGCAATTGTAATCCTTAGGATTGATTATGAAACTTATAACATTTAATTTTTAGTAAAGACGAATATGTTATAGACATGAATATTACTACTAAAAAATTTAATATTGGTTTATATAAATGATCACTTAAACTATATATAGTAATTATAAATATTAAAATATTTTTTAAATAATGGTATTTTATATATAATTTTATACATTAAATAAAATAATTTAATTATGACCCAATGGTGATGAAGTGATTACTTCATTAATAAATGCTTATGATAAATGATATTATAAATGTTTAAATAAATATTTTTTGAAATATTTGATGTCATAATAAAATTTGTTGGAATAAAATGAAATTTTAATATTTATTTAATGTATTTTTTCAAATAAATCATGATTTTTTGAATTTATGAAAACGATAAATATAAATAATGTCAAAATTGACATAATTCATAACTTAAAATATGAAATAGTTTATAAAATGAAAACAAAAAATAAAAAAATATTCAAGAAAATTTTTACGATAAGTCTTAATATGTAATAAACGAATCATTTTTTTTCCTTTTACCATGTTATGGTAATTAGAATAACACACAATGTGTAAATAACAAGTTATAATTGAAAGATTTAAAAAATGTAAAATAAGGGTTAAACCCAAATAGTATGGATTAAAAAGTATTAAAAAAATTTAATTGTAAATGGATAATGGGAATATAACCCAAAATATTCTTGAATTTTAAAAATATGAGTTTTGGACCATTGTAAATCAAAATTCAAATTATAATTAATTAATATTTCAGTACATTCCTAAAGTCACCCATATCACTCTTAAAATGGAACTTCTTCTTCTCATATATTCATAAATAAAAAGCATTTTTATTCATCGAATATCAATCCAAAATTATTATTAAAATCCTAACCCATATTTTTAAGCCTTATTTTAGGAAAAACACCCTTTTTAGAGGTGTTAATGTGTTCTTCAATGGAAATCAACCGATGAAGAGGTGTTATTTTCTTTAAGTGTTTCAATATTACTTTTCATTCCACATCCATAAAATCTCCTCCAACTACTGTGAGATAATAAATCTGGTATCCATAGTATAATATGATGTTATTATGTTAATATCATAATCTAATTCCATATCCACATCCATCAAATGGGAAAGGTGTTAATTGTTCATGCGTACATGTGAACTGTCACCTCCACGAACCGATCTAATTCATTTTCCATAACCTTCTATCATGACTAGTTTTAATAATTTAATTAATGTTCATATGTGATAATAATGACATATTAATTATTATAAAATAATAATATATCAATTATTTTCTTACTTTCATGTTCATAAAATGATAACGTCATTCATACTTATGGGTGAACTATCACCTCCACGAAGCAGTGTCACTCATTTGGATTCATTATATTCCTTGTATGTTATATAGAAGTATTTTTAAATAATTATTATTATTTTAATAATATCATGATCATTTTAGAAATAAAAAATTATAATTAAATTATTTCCATAATCATAAATGAAAAATGGAAATGTTACTCATATGTATATACGGCCTACCGTCATAGTGAATATAAGGTTCTTCATTTTTTTTGTCACCACAATTAATGGTTTGATTTAAAAAGTATGATTAATGTAATAATTTTATGAATATATCATGAATACTATTCTAGATATGATGGTCTTATGAACATATGGACAAAGTATACTATACAATGTTAATTTTCAACTCAAGTAACGAATATCGAAAAATAATAAAAATGAACGCAAAGAATAAAGAAATATATATAACATGGTACTAAGTGATATAAAGGGACTCAACAACATTAAAAAGGTTATGATGTAAGTATAAATTAACCTATTTTTATTATTCAGTAAGATAAAGATAAAATGAGACAAATCTAAATCAAGGTAAGGGAACTTCATAACCAAATTTCCATTCATTGGGTAGATCTTATAATTCAAGATTTTGTAATGCTAAGATTATGTGAGAAAGGAATTTTTTTTCTTATCTAGTATTTATACATTCATTATGGGGATTCCTAGTGAATACATATAATTGATCTACATTATTAATAAAATGAACTATGTAAGGGAAATCATAACAGAATTTCCATTCATTGAGTTAAATATCTATGTCATCGGTTTTTTTCAAAAATATGTGTGGATGACCTCTGATTATTTTACACTGAATATCCACTTATATTGGGTGAATTTATATTTGTCACACATAATTACGTCATTGAATTAACCTTAATCTAATTATATGATCTTTGTAAGGGACATAAAATCAATCTCCTCTGATTGAGGCATATTTTGATGTTATACACCACCTTCTTTTATTTGGTGTATAATAAACACCATTCGATTTTAAATTAATTCAAAGGGAATATTTTATTCTGTGAAGAATTTTACTAAATAACAAAAAAGAAAATTTTTTAACATATGTGGTGGAAATGAATCCTCCACCCCCATATCCGTTATTTGATATTTGGCATCCTCTATTAGCTGTAAATTTTTAAAAGGAAAATTAATACCTTCTTCATTTTTGGGTATTTTGGTATCAAACATGGTTTTAAAAATATATTAACATTTTAAATAACTTGAAATGATTTCGTTGGATTGAAAATAAAAATTTAAGAGTGATGTGTTGATAGTTGCAATATTTTATGTTTTATTATTCTATAGTGGTACTTGGACATTTGACGAGTGATTATGTTATAATCCAAATATAGGTGGATCCAAGTTATACCAAGGTTGGGTGGTAAGGTTATATTCTTTAATGAATTGGGTATGGAATTCATCCACATGGCAATTCCAATTAATGATATATGTGGAATTTGAATGTATGATTATTCCATTTATGTATGATTATGTATGAGGTTACCTTTATATGTTATATGTTGACTCATATGGGTTTATGGTAATCTTTTTGTTGAAAAAATGGTAAAAAAATAACTTATATTCAGTGAAGTGTACTTTACAACTTCTTAAAGGTGAAAAGTATTACATTATGATTAAGTTGTACTTGTTTTCTTGTTTTAGAAAGGATAATACATTTACTTCTATATGTATCCCTTTTGTAAATTTTTATACTCATCCCATGTTTTGAAATGTTTTTCATAGGTTTTAAAGAAGAATATAGTCAAGGATGGGGTCATGGAATAGTTATGATTTAACATGAAAAGAAACTATGTTTAATTTCAAAGGTTTTTGTTTTCAGGAATAAAGTCATACAATTTGAAGTTTCCAATTTTTATTTATACGGTTTTGTTATGTATGAGTTATGGCCTCATTCTATAAAACACTACACATAAAAATATCCTCAATGTGAATTCTTCACTTGTCTCAGGATTATGTAATGTTTAAAGTCGGGTCCTTACAACAACTATATCATCACATAGAATTCACAATATCCATTCTTCATAGAGTAATATATATTGTTGTATCAATTTATCTATTATCAATGTTTATGGTTGATTCATGTTACTCATTCATCTTGACATGATAACATATGTCCCACAATTATGTGACTCTAAATAACACAGTCATATTACTCTCATCATTTCCATCCTACACTATCATCTTTTCCCAATTCCTCTACATATAAAAACCAAAAATATAACCTATTAATGAAATTTCTTTTGTATTCAACTCAATAAAACCATTATAATAAGAATGGATTAGAGATAATCATTTATCCGTGAAATATTATATGTGTGAATAATGAAAAAGAGGTGTAAATCAAAATATTTAATTCTAAAATATTCCAAATGATGATTCACAAGAATAATAGAATATGGAATGTGATGAAAAATAGACAGGTACATAATAAATATCTAATGATATTATAGAATGAGATAATAGAAGATTCGTACCTCATATCTAATTAATTATGGCTGCATAAACCACATTTCTATGGGGCAGTTCCAGAATCCTAATGCAATATTATCATTTATGTCATGAAGTCCCTCATTGATGTATACATATGAAATCATGTTGTAGTAAAATAATTTTGTAAATCCTAGGATAATTATTTCAACCATCATAACTCTATGTGAAATGACATAGAATATGATATAAAAAATAGTATTAAAGTGAAATACACCATATGTTAGATTATCTAATGGTCAAAATAAAGTCAATAGACAACGCTCAAAATCATAGAAAAAAAATGACCTTTATAAGATTAAATCAGATGGAATCACAAATTTCATTCCAATTTTGTGATATTAATATGAAAATTTCAGAACACTTCATCATGTACTTCCCATCACCAAGATATAGATTTAGAAATCATAGTGTAAATGAAAAAACACACCCTACGTTGACTTACAAATAAAAAAATTGTTCTAAAGGAAAAATAAATTTAATTTCATTCCCCACATTCAATGATTTTCACCCCTAAAAACCAAAATATACTCATAAAGGTGAGGGTATTAAAGATATATTATGTCACTTGCATTCTGATGGGATCTCCTGATGTTTTCTATAATTTCATAAAACCTGCACCAATGGTATTTCCTAACCTCAAATGATTCTCAAACATGTATTATTTATTTACATCACGCACTCCATTAAAATTTCAATTTCTACAACATCAATTTCACCTAAATCTATTATTTTTTATAGGTCCTGAATATATACCTTTAGGTATGTAATGTGGATGATATTTTAAACGTTATATAACTATATCGGTAACTGCAGATAGTATGTAACCACACATACCCATCATAGAATTTAGAATGGATTGAAAATTATATATTATAGCATCCCCCCAAAATAAAATCAATACACACTATCTTGTGTAAATAACATCATAAAAACATAGTCTCCCTAATATAAAATGAATATCCTCTATCCCCAATCTACATCGGACTACTAATAGTGCAAAACTCTCATCATATACACCTAGATCACCTACACCTTTTGGGTATGGTCATTAAATGGTGATTTATCCCTTGAGAAGTCTGTTGAAAATATCTTGCACCATCCTACAAGTACAAGGATTCATTACTCCAAAAACATCTACTTGAATGTATCATAATAAAACACCACCTAAATATTCACTGGATCCACCATAAATCCACCCAATGAGAAGACATTCCCTATTAAGTAGACCTCTTGAATATATAACATAGAATTGAGTAAAATTTTACGATTCTGTTACTCTTAGTGAAAGTATAAAAAAATTCATGTGATTGTAAACATAGAATTCCTATGATGATTAATTGAAGTGGACATCAATGATGGAGACCACTAAAATTTTATCCAATATGGGATGAAATATCCCATTAATGAGTACCATAAACATAATTGGTGAATTATTCTGTACAGAGGGAATAGCTAGAAACTCGTATTGTACACAACTTAATTTAAATATTGTTTTGAGGAAATATTCCTCGTAAATCTAAATCATGATTTTTATAAAAAAAATCATACTTTGAAACACATTTAATCTTTTTATCTCATAGAAAATACCATTGATAATTGGTATAGCTTTTTTATTTGGGATTGTTACATAATTTAGGGGATGATAGTCAATCCAAATCCTTAATATATTTCTTCCTTCCCACATAACAAAATAGATGTAGCCCAAGGGGAAACACTAGTTTGGAGAAATTATTCATCATATTGTCCTTTAATTGTACCATAATATCTATATGATTAGTTGGGTTTATTCGACATACTAAAGAATATATCACCATTTTCCTAGGGTGATGATCAATACAGAAGTCGATTTTATAAAATGAGGAATACATATTCACATGCTATAAGCAGATGTTCTTATGCTTATATATAACTACTAGAATATAATCCTAAAATGCATCTTCCACACATAGATCAAAGTGCAACAATAGATGGGTGATTGGATATAATATATCCCACACATGTCGTAGTCATCATGAAGGAATTCTACCCTCACCCATCAATGGAACCGATGACCGACCAACTTACAAAAAACATCCATATCTAAAAGTACACTTATCTATAGGATCGAGCATGCTATATTTATCAAATAACAATGATGGATTCACAGGGATTCACCATAGTGATGATGAGGTCCCTACATAACCCATCATCATTAATCATGATCTCTCAACATTGTCAAATGCGAGTGATCAAAAAATAAATTCTACTAGGAGTCTCTACTCACATTGCATTATCATGGGGAACAAGTGTGATATCTAACTCTCAAAAAGTGATGAGACAATAAAATAATGTATTTAACTAATTTCTATAATTAAGGATTCCGGTGTAGTGATGACCAAAATTTAAACATAGTTCTTAGAGGACACTTCCTATTCCTAACCCTATGACGCTTGCAACTAACAACTTACCTACTTGATAGCTTTCTGTGCCATGATTAGACCCCCTAAGGTTTGTGGTGATTGAATAAGATTTTAATGGTGTCCATGGCTTCCTATTCCTCCTATTAACCCATAAAATATTTTACGATAGTTTCATCCATGATGAACACCCTATCAGATTTTGAAGATCATTGAACGAAATATTTCTTCTGAAGCAGACGTCCATCTACAACATCAGTACCCACCTCTACACATAGGGTTAGGTAATAATGATTCATGTGGTCTTATCCTACATGGAAATAGAGACATCTACATGATGGATGGAAAAAATCTCTATGAGAATCCTACATTTCTCCACCTTGATTTTGGGTCTATGCATGGATATGCCTTCCATGATACCACCCTTACACCTAATGTTTGAGGGACATATCTAATGACTCTACCCCTGGTGAAATTGCACTATATAAAACAAGACACTTCTCATCTACTAATAATATCTAAGTCAATGATAACATCTCTATAAGACTGTTATTGGTTTGGATTTGGGGAGAGAAAACACCAGCTTAAATATTTCTATGTTGTTTGAAATTTCATACATGTAGAAATACATCATGATTAATGTCTAGAAAGTACACCATGAGTTCATTAAACCATTATGTGTACTAAAAACACATACTACATTCATGAAACTCTAACATTTGTAAGACGCATATAGACCTCGACATATATTAGTATTAATCCTCATGATATATTTTTCAAACAATGAGAGTGGGAGAGTCCCAATTTCATTGTTATAAATGATTAGATCTCATCAGTGACTCTACACCATGTATATGGCTCAGTTTTAATATCATCATCACATCTAATGCTTCTTGAAAAATGTAGAACACATGACTCGCCATCTCATCCCAATATTATACCTCTATAGGGTCGAGCTATTCTCAAATCCAAGATAGTTCCTATCACTGAAACATCCTATGTTCAATCAACATGAATATATCCTCATCAGTTACCCCTAATGTAATAAACTACTCAAAAGGTTGGTGGAATCCTATTTGGGTTGTGGGTGAGGAATCCTCTCACACTAATATGGTTGACAAGAATGATCCCCACCTGACCAATGGGGACATTTCTTGATTTGGCCCCTAAATATGAGCCTAATAATTTTTTTTTAAAAAAAAGGAGGCTCGATCAATAAAACTGATATTCCCTAATAAATTGTTAAGATCCAATATGGATGTCTATGTGGATAAATCAAATACTAAAAAAGTTAGACTAGAATCATAAAATTATATTTTGGGATCTCATATAAGAATGAAATGTATATCAACAACTGATCCTTATATGAGTAATATATCTTTTAATTTTTCCTTATAACCAATGATTTAAATCTATTAATTGACATGTAATTTATGAGAGTCATGGTTAATGGACATATCGACCACTACACAGACACAGTATTCATTATACTAAAAGCTGAACTCAAAAACCCTTGAAACCATTTCCCTTACTTCCCATGCCACCATTCATAGACACCTAACTCCAAATATTTTCCCTAATATATACCCACTCTAACACAACCCAACCAATCAGGACCCATATGAAATTGATGTAATCCAAATGTGTCATCCCAAACCAACCTTTTATAGGCACTGGGTTAGTCACTAGTCCTGATTTCTTATATAAAAATGATTGGTAACCAAACACTAATGAACCTTTATAAAAAACATTTCAATGTATAATATAATAATAAAGTCCAAAAAATAATAAAATAATATATATATATATATAATTCATTTTAAAAATTATAAGATCCACATAAATAAAATGTGTCATAACCCATAAAGGTAAAAATAAAAAAATAGAGTTGAAACAATCCAAAAGGATAATAACCGAATGAAACTAAGTTGATGGGATATCATTAATGAATTGTAACCAAACATTAATTTTTCCACTAATTTTACCTCTGGTTACTGTTATGGTCTCATTCTATATATTCAATGTCCACAAATGTCTCCACCGAACTATTCATCATCTTCATAAGAAACGACTCGTGCGGGTGAAATTCCCATGTTGGAATGAATTTATAAATATGTTATATAGAATAGTGAATACAAAAAAATAATAATGGAAACACCAATAATCTTATAATTATAAAGGAAAATGAAATACCACCTGAAGAAAAATATCATACTGTGGAAGCACAAACCTTTATATTCGATCATGTTAGATAATTGAACAAACAATGTCCTACCCCTCAATAAGCCACCTCCATAAAAATATCACATTGATATTCAATAAATATGGACATTAAGTTCCATTCATCATTAAACCAACTAAAAAAGAAAATTTTCCACCATAAGTTACACACGAAATCAATATTCCTTGAAAAATTATTCCTACATCCCATATTATAATACAAAATAGGGTATTCATACCTTGTTGGGTTAATAATAATTTCCAAAGGAGTACCAATAATTTATAGAGGATCCACACATCATAAAGAACTATGTATTAGATAAGGCAATACATAATTACATGGATAAGGGACCCATTCCATGATTACATAGAGGATAATCAAACATTATTAGTTTTATGTGAGGAAGTACACTTCACCAGAAATAATGGTGTACCAACCCATTGATGATTTAGATAAAATTCATCAAAAGTAAATTATATAGTACTATGAAATATGGGGAATAAGAGTAACCCATTTCCCTATCACAAATATGAATCAAGAATATTACCTGATACCATGTCGTCTATGATATTCTTCTCCAAACCCAATCATTATAAATGTAGATCTAATCCTAAAACTATCTTGAAAAATGATTAAAACAACCTTTGGTGGTCTAATGGATTTCATCAATATTATTTATATACGAATAATGGAGTATTGAATATATTCTCATCCAAGTCATATGAGTGGATGAACAGACATTAAATATTTAATAAAGGGATCATTTCTAGTATTTCTATATTCGATTATCCATAGTCACAATGCAAACTATTCTATCATGCCATAATACGTGACATGCAGCCTCTAAACCATAAGGAAACACCTCATGTCATAGTTTATGGATTATTTATAACACATTTAATTGAAATCTAAATGTTTATACTATAACTTCCTACTTTATACCGGGTTATATGTTCATAGTTATTTTCAACATAAACAAACCACTTAATTCATTCTATAAGTATATACTTTTATAGATTTTACATGGGTTACTGAAAATCTATATGAGTTTCTATAACCCCAAAACCGTAGTTACCTAGAGTTGGTGAATTATTACATAACATTGGCATGATTACAATGGATCAAACCCTGAATGACCAATCAATTTAGACACCCTGGAAATACAATATAAAACATATGTTTTACAGTATATTTTGAAATGAAAAACATCAACATTGTGTCTCTTTTTAGCACATTCATCTCCCTTAAACTATCCCTGCAGGTCCGTTATAATATACATCTTCTCATACTTGGTAAAATAAATCATAGAAAGGGGTGAGCTTAGGAACTATATAAGTATAACAATATTGTAGAAACATTCATAAATAAGCATAATCATTTAAGGAAATGTATAATACTAAAAAAATAAATTTAAACATAAAAATATGCATCATATGGAAAATATAAATCATATAATTCCATTTACTTATTCATATTGATATTCTACAAGTCAAATAATCCCATGTAATATGAATATCCAATTTCATAATGAAATAATGCATAATCTCAAACATCATAACCACATTGTCAAGGTATCATGCCAAGACTACAAATAAGATTTTGTCATGGCCTTCTTCCAAGACACTATTTTGTCTCGTGAGACCTACCAATGCATCGAGGATCTATATCGAGCTCCACCCATCAATTACTAATTCCAATGCATTCCACATATTAAAAGGTTGAAACATAACATAAACATTCATATTAAAACTATTATATGAAATGTAAATACTTTATCTATAAAAAATTATTGGTATAAAAATATAACATCCACAATCAAACATATCACTAAACCTTCAATACAATATAGAAGATTGTATTATAATAAATCAACTTCAAACAAGCATAAAATCCATCAAAGGATGTTGACATATAATAAACCATAACTATTTGATAGAAATACCTCTTTACATTTTGAAATCATTTAAAAGAAATGTAATTTTAAAAGATAACATTAATTTTGAAAATATTCTTATAATCTTTCAAGGGTAGCTTCGAAGGTGTTTAATCGGTGAAAAATAGCTGCACACGCTGTATAAGTTTAAAAAAATTCTTTCTTTAATTATTTCAAAAATATCACAAAAGAACTTGTTTGGAAAATAACTGAATGATTCCATTATAATAATTTTATAAAAAGTAAAAAAATTTATAAATTAATTTAAACGATAATATAAGATATAGTAAACATGTTTTGAAATACATTATTATGAAACACGGATGTGGATGATAAAGAGGTCCTAGTAGATACTCATGAATAAACAACCTTAGATAATAAAGAGATTTTAGAATTAACCATTATATTGTACTTTTCCTTGATTGAGGATATGGTAAACTCTAGTATAATAGTTAAATAATTTTTATTATATTATACAATAACCACATACATAAATATGATATCATATATGATCTTTTAATTTTTCTTTGTTAACAATATTTATTACTATCATCGTTTTGGGTGTTAACTAATTAGTTTTCAATTTTATGCTTGGTTATATAAGCCATGTTTTTTATAGATAGGATGTGTTTGATTCATACCCATAATGATATTATGTTATTAGTAATTAATTTTTTCATAAAAAGAATTGTTTTGGAATGTTTTTGAGGGGGAATTAATTTCATCGCCCTCGTGGAGATGGTAATTCGTACGTACGGACGAGGGACAATATCATTCTACTGACGTTGAAATCATATTTAATTGGTTGTTATATCATATTTAAATAATCCATAACATTTTTTACATATTATTTACATTAGTTATAATCATTATTATTCCCCTTCAAATAATGAAGTGTTTGAATAACAAACTACTCCATGATGTTGAGACGTAAGTCGTATGTACACACGTATGGTGACTTTTCATTCATAAGATGGATAAAATAATGAATATATTTTTACCATATTTATAATAACATCACAATTTGTATATGGTAGTGGGTTTATTATTTTTGTATGGAAACATCAATGAAATAAAACGTTGAAGAAGAATAGAACATTGAATGAGATGGTGAAATTATTACTTCTTCTTCAGGTGTTTCCTTTTGATTGGATCAAAAGGGCCCCTTAGGTTGTAATTCAGATGAAAGAAAGGCCTTTGGGTCAAATTGAGGGTAGTTTGGACGAAATTTGAAAGTGTTTGGATGAGCCAAATGACTATGGATGTGTGATTTTGAGAGAAGGGGAAGTGCCCTTTTATAAGACATGTGAGGGTAACTTTAGGAAATGCTTGAAAAATTATTTTATTGAACAATATTATTCTTTTTATAATGGATCCAAAATGATTTATTTCAAGGATAAGGTGTGGATGGGTCTAATACCTCTCAACCAATAGGTTTTGTACATTTTTATGACTTCATATTAACCTTATCATTTAGATTTAACTCATAGTTAAATAGTATAAGTTATACCATGTATTCTTATATTATTATTATAAATGGATAATAAAAATAATATAAAAATCCATGTGAAACCCAAGTGGTTCATTATTTATATATCTAACTTCATCTTAGTCCTTTGGTAGAATATTAGTTTTTTAGGAATATTATATCAATTAATGATATAGAATTTGTTTTAAAAATAGACTTACATCAATTTTGACACTATATGGTATTTTGTTTTTTTGAAAGTCATAAAAACTATATAACTTATAAAAAATTTATATAATCAAACTAAAAAAGTCATATTAACCAATAAAGTTTGTTTAATTCCTCAAAATTATCAATCTACATTTATTTGGATATTTATAATATCAATTATTTTAATCTTTCATTAATAAGGTAATTACTACGTCATAATTATGTACTAAATAAATTTAATTATATAATGTATTAAAATTAAAAATAAAATTATGTGAGAAATAATTTTATCATTATAATGAATATTTATAGTCGATTTTATCTTCTGTATATCACCATATTAAAGTTTTGTTTTTAAAATAAGAATTTATCACTTTCAACTCTTCTTTAAATAAAACAACAATAAATTTCCTAATCTAATACAAGTGGGAAAAAAGGATCATATTTTATTTCTAGGTTTTATTTTTGTCTAAATATACTTATCCAATTGAATTCAGACATGTTTTAGGGTAATTAGAATATCATTTTTTACCACTAATTTCCCTATTTACTTTTATTTGTGGTAAAAAAAGTCAAAATATTTTATTCACCAAATATTATTTTCATCTTATTGAACCACATTTTACATACAAATTTAAACTATGTCTCTCAAATTTTTTAAACTCAATTCATAGAAGAGGAAAAATTATGTTTTACGAAAATTGGAAAATGTGCCTAGCAGGTGGGTAAAAGATGGTAAAAAGTTCAATTAAATTTTATACATCTAATATTATTATAAAATAACTTCAATGAATTACCTTGAACATATATAGGTATTACGTACACAGTTTTACCTAATATAAATTAAAATAAAATAAAAAATTATTTAAATAAAAAGTTGGGTTTAAACAATAACACAATGCATTTCACTATTATTAAAAAATGAATGTTTTCAGAAAAAATAACAAAAACTCACCCTATGAAAATTATGATATTCCAAATCCCAAAATGATGTCCGTTATGAAAAATAGAATATATAAAATTACAAAATGGGGGTATTAATATTCATAACAACTATTTTTATTGGTCATTGTTTGTTATCACTTGATGTTGCATAAAGCACAAGCTATTGTATTATTCAAAGTGGAGTGTACCGTGGATGTTTGGGGTGTTACATTCTCCCCTCCATCAAATAATTTTGTCCACAAAATTTCTAGAATACCTATAAATAATACGATTCAGGTGATTCTTCATCATATGTTCCTCAGGTTCCCTTGTTTCCTCTTTCATCTTATTGTTTCTCCATAGAAATTTCACCACACGAGTCGTCCATTTTCTCAACACCTGTTCTCTGGTATCAAGAATTCTGATAGGATTTTTGCAATAAAACAGGTCATGTTTCAACTCTATTTCTTCTTAGGTGAGTACATGTGTGTGGTCAGGAATGTATTTTCTCAATATTGTGATGTGGAAGACTTCATGAACTTTAGAGTGACTTGGCAGTATTTCCAAATGATAATCTACAACTCCAATTTGTTCTAGAATTTCAAAAGGTATGATATACCTGGGACTTAATTTTACCTTATTATCAAATTATATAACAACACCCTTCCATGGAGATACCTTCATGAAAAGTTAATCTCCTACTTGAAATTAAAAATCATTCAATCGGTTATCTGTATAGCTCTTTTACCTACTTTGAGCTTCTTTAATGTGGGTTTGGATAACCTTCACCTTTTCCATTATTTCCTCAACAAGTTCTAGGCCTACGCATTTTCTTTCACCAACAACATCCCAACAAGTTGGAGTGAGACATCTCTTTCTATATAACACTTCATATGGTTCCACCTATATACATGAATGTAAGTTATTATTATAGTAAAATTATACCATAGGTAAATACGGATCCCACATACCTTGAAAGTCAATTAAGAATGATCTCAACATATCTTTTAAGTTTTGAATAGTTTATTTTGATTTTCCCTTAGTATGAGGGTGGTCGTCAGTTCACAAACGATGTTCAGTATCCAAAGCCTTATGAATACTTTTCCAGAATCATGATGTAAAACTTGGATCACGATTAGAAACAATTAATATGGGTACATGATGAAGTCGTAAAACTTCATTAATATATATTCCCGCCAAACGTTCTTGTTTTAAATATTCTCTTATATCAAGAAAATGTGCTGACTTGGTAAGACGATCAAAAATGACCAATATTGCATCATTCCTTCTAGGTGTCTTTTGTAGTAACATGAAAAAGTCCATCGTAATATCATCCAATTTCCACTCAGGTATGGGAAGAGGTTCTATGACTCCTCTATGATGATATCTTCCATCCTTCACATGTTGACAAACCATACATCTTTTCACATAATCAGCAATATCCTTCTTCATGTTGTCACACCAAAAATGTTCTTTCGAATCTCTATACATCTTAGTGATACAAGTGTGTACAGTGATATCAGAGAAATGAGCATCATTCGACAATTCCCATTTTAGATCAGGTATGTCAGGAACCCAAATTATCTTCAAAAATTTCAAAATTCCATTTTCATATTCGAAATCAATCAAACTCCCATCATTAACAACATTAATTTTCTTTTGAGACTCCTCATCATCAGGCTGAGAAATTTTTATCCTTTCAAGTAATTTTGGATTGGAACCCATTTGAAAAAAAAAATTATGTTTCACTTTCCACGATTGTTCCCATATATAACATTACTAGATCCAAGAACATAAGATCCCTTTCAAATATCATCTTGTTAAAAACACCATGATCCTTTCTTCTCAAATCATTCTCCACTAATTTTCCTTCCCCAGGTGGTAGTGTATAGTGCAATCATAATCTTTGAGTAGTTCAACAATTGACTTTTTCCCATCTTGGGTTCTTTTTGTGAGAAAATATACTTCAAACTCTTATGATCAGTATATATCTCATATTTTCCACCGTAAAGATTATGTCTCCATAACTTCAAAGAAACAATTACAGCTACTAACTCAAGATCATGGGTTGGATAGTTTGTTTCATGAATTTTTAGATGTCATGATGCATAGGAAATAACCCTATCATTCTGCATAAGGACACAACCAAGTCTTTCTTTCAAATATCACTATACATTACAAACCCATTATTCCCTGATCGTAGAGTCATGATAAGAGAATTGTCTAATATTTCTTCAATTCATTAAAATATTCTTAAAACTATTTTGTCCAATAAAATTTTACCCCTTTACATGTGATCTTGGTTAATGGGTTTTCCAGTCGAGAAAAATTAAAGACGAAGCACCGATAATCACCAGCTAACCTAATAAAACTACCTACCTCAGTTATACTTGTCGGTGCTGGGCATTCTTGGATTTCCTTGGTCATTGAAGAAACGACAGATATTCTATATTTAGAGACAATATGGCCACGAAAATAAATTTCTTGAATCCATAATTCACACTTTCTAAACATCACATATAATTCATTTCTTTTGAGGGTTTTCAAAATATTGCGCAAGTGTTTTTCATGATCTTCATATCTTTTTTAGTATACAAAGATATCATTAATAAATATGACTAAAAAGTCATCCTGATATTCCTTTAAAACTCTATCCATTAGTTCCATGAAAATAGAGGGTTCATTAGTTAGTCCAGATGGAATTATTGTAAAATCGTAATGCCCATACCTGGTATGAAATGTTGTCTTTTGAATGTCTTCCTTCTTCACACACAACTAATGATATACAGATTGAAGGTCAATCTTTGAAAAATATTAAGCTCTATGAAGATGATAGAATAAAACATCAATACGAGGTAGAGGACACATTTTCATTATTGTTACATCAATGACCTCCCTATAGTCAATTCACAACCTCAAAGATCTATCTTTCTACTTAACAAAAATAAACAGGGATCCCCATGTAGAAATACTGGGGAGAATAAATCCTTTATTACTCAATTCCATAAGTTGTTTCTTTAGTTCCACTAATTCCACAGTGTCCACACTATAAAGACCCTTCTAAATGGGCCTTGATCCCGAAATTAAATCAATGGGAAGGTCAATTTCTCGTTCTGGAGGATTTCCATGTATATCCTCTAGAAACACATCAACATATTCTTTTACAATAGTTACATCATCTATTTAGACATTCTTTTCCTCACGAATAGTTAATTCATTCTCTTCCTCCCCAATAATTTAATTTGGTAGAGCTACTGAGGGTGGATCTAGATAAAAATTAGGTGGTGACGTTTCAATTATAAAGGTAATGTACTCTTTATAATCATATAAAAGTGTAACCTCCTTCTTCTAAAAATAACTTTTTGTATCATGGTCCAAAATGCAATCCGTACGAAGGATTATATCAAATTCAATCATTGGTATTACAATGAGGTCAGTAGATAAAGAACATATATATGCCCTAATGCAGACTGATTTGGATAACATTATTTCAATGAAACTTCCCTTTGGAGTTTTAGACTAACAACTCCCATTTTTAATCAAATTGGAAGTATTTAATTTTCTTAAAGAACTATGAAGATAAGAAACAATGTGATGAACTAGAATCAAATAATGCATTGTCTAAACATTAGGAAATCATTAAAATACCTACCACCACGACATTTGAAGCTTCAACCTCAGCAGTAGTGATTGCCTAAGCTTGTCCAAGATCCCTTGGCCTTTTTTGAGTTAATTTTCTTTGGTTATTAGGAAATTTATTTTCATAATGCCCCTTTTCTCTACTGTTGTACTATTCCACATTGATAGTCACTTTCTTTCCCTTGCAATCACGATCTTGGTGGTCTATTTCCCCAAGCTTGTAACATTCTCCCATTCCCTTCATGAATGTAATCGTGTGTTTATTCCAATATTTACTGTAGGATGGAAATCCAAATTTTCCCTTCATACCATTATTTCAATTTATAGAGTGATCAGCAGATCACTTTTTCTCTTGATTTTCTACAAAGTCTTATTACTTAGAGAATTATTTTTCTGTCTTCAAAGCACCTGAGACAATATCTTCATACAATGATAATGATTGTGAGACTAATTCTCGATAGAAAAATGGTTTAAAATCATCAATGAATCGGTCAATCTTACTCCTTGTCTTACCTATATAATCTACTATATGCCTTGATAACCTTTTAATGTTAACCTCATACTTTGTGACATTCTCATCCACCATCTTACTCATTCTTAAAAATTGTCTTTCCATATCCGCTCGATGGTCACGTGGAATGTATTTTTATAAGAAAGGCTCTTTAAAGTCCATAAATTCCATATTTGATACTTCGTAGTCATCTTTTTTTTTTTGAATTAATGACCACCATTGTTCTATATCTCCCGTGAGGCGATAAACTGCCATAAAAACTTTTTCCCTTTCACTACTCCCCAAAGCATGAAATATTTTCTCTAAATAACGTTTCGATTTCTCCACAACAAATGGATTTGTAGTACTATTTTTTTATTGTGGTTTTTGCCACATGAAGTGGTCTAACATTAATCCTTCACATTGTGGAGTTAGGTGGTCCATACGAGTATGGTTATTATTCATAACCTGAGAGAGTTTTCCAAATATGGTGATAAGTTGATCAGCACCAGTTGTATCACCAGCTCCTCTATAATTATCTTGGGATGGAGGGAAATCCCTACATGGATTACGTACATTGATATGGTTTCCATTCCTTCTACTAAGTTCCATTTATAAACAATGGAATACACTAGATTAGTTTATGAATCTCAATACATAATTCAAAACTTGTAAAACACTTAACATAAATTGTACATTTTATGGATATAAACCATAATAATCAAAATGTTTTCATTGAGTATGTATATACTCATAAATACTTCATAATGGTTTGAAAAGAAAATGTGAATTATCTTATACATATCCTCTAGTAGTGTCATAACCAAGAGTGTTTCAAGGCCCATTGTCGTGTACCAGGATGCCCCAGGTCAAGCCCGAATCCCCTTGTTGGAGTTTTCCCTCTTAGGTAAATCAGTGCCAGAGATGCCTCTACCTACTCGTACACCGAAATTGTTGAATTTCTTGGAAAGCACACAAAATCTCTACATTACCGAAATTCATGGAAGTTCTTCTATATTAATCATCAAAGTCTATATTAGGTAAATTTTCTCTAATAAGAGTTTTTTTTTTCAAAATCTAGTTTCCATGTTTTATACTAAAGCTCTCTCTGATACAAACCGTAATTCCCTGAACCCAGTTACCTAGAGTCTATAAATTATTACATAACATTAGCATTATCACAATGGATCAAATCCCGAATGACCGATCAGTTTAGTATCCTTGGAAGTACTAGATAAAAACATAGGTTTTACATTACATTATGAAATGAAAAACAACAAAATTGTGTCCCCTTTTAACACATTCATCTCCTATAGACTATCCCTGTAGGTCGGTCATAATATACTACATCACATCTTGGGAATAATAAAACATAGAAATAGGTGAGCTCATGTTCTCAGTAAGGATAACAATATAGACAAAACTTTTGTAAATAGGAATAAACATTTAAGGAAATATATAACACTAAACTACAATCCTTTTAATCATAAACTTCTGCATAATATGTAATATATAAGTCAAATAATGCCATTTACATATTCACATAGATATTATACTAGTCTAATAATAACATGTAATATCAATATAAAATTTTATAATGATGGTATGCATAATGCATGACATCATAACCACATAGTCAAGGCTTCAAGCCATGTCAACAAATATTATTTTGTCAAGGCTTGGTTCCAAGACACTAGTTTTTCTCAAGAGACCTACTAATGAAATATAGATCAATAGTAGGCTCCAACCGTCACTTATTAAGTCCAATTCCTTCCTTATATGAAAAGGTTGAAACATAATATAAGAATTAGTATTAAAACTAGCATACGAAATATAAATACATTAACCATAAACCATTAATGGTATACAAATATCATGTCCAAATTAAAACATATAAAAAACCTTCAATACAATATGGAAGATTGTATCATAATAAATCAACATAAAAATGCTTAAAATCCAACAAAGGATGATGACATATATCAAATCAAAACTATTTCACAGAAATATCTCTTTCTATTATGAAATCATTTAAAAGTTATAAAATTTTAAAATAAAACAATTATAATTAAAATAATATTATAATATTTTAAGGGAAGCTTAGAAGGTGTTTAATCGGCATAAAATACCAGCACCCACCATATTTGTTAAAAAACATTTTTCATTAATTTTTTGGAAAAAAGTCGTAAAGGACACTCATTAGAAAACAAGGGAATGATTCGTTTATAAAATTTTTATAAAATGTAAAAAAGCGTTATAAATGAATTTAAACCACATTATATGAAATAGTAAAAATGTTTTGAAATACATTTATAAGAAACACATATGTGGATGACAAAGAGGTCCCTATAGATATCCACGTATAAACAACCATAGATAATGAAGAGATTATAGAATTAACCCTTACCTTGTATGTTTCCTTGATCAAGGGTAGGTTAACCACTTGTATAATATTTAAATCATTGTAATTAAATTATACAAGAACCAAATACATAAATATGATATTATATATGATCTTCTAATATATATTTTTTATAATATTTAAGTAGAATCATCGTGTCGGGTGTTAACTGATTCGTTTTTCTTTATCTTCTTGGTAATGTGACCCTTTTTGTTAAGGATATGATGTATTTGATTCATATCCAGAATTATATTAAGTTCATGAACATTATTTTTAATCATAAAATGAAAATTATTCTTCAATGGTTGTGATGGATAATTAATTTCATCACGTTTGTGGAGACGGTAATCCGTACGTACACACGAGCAACAATGTCTTTCTATTGACGGTGAAATTGTATGTAATTGGATGGTATATCATATATAAAATATCCTTAACATGTTATAATTATTATTTAAAACATTTATACTCATTATTATTTTCATCAAAATAATGAAGTGTTTGAATAACAAACTACACCACGATGTTGAAACTGTAAGTCGTACATTTGCATTTATGGAGGTATTTTATTCATAGGATGGATAGAATAATGAATATGGTTGTTACATATTTTAAAAATATCAATGTATGTATAAGGTAATGGATTAATTATTTTGGTATGGAAATAAAAAATAAAGAGGATGTGGAAGAAGAAAAGAACATATAAAGAGGTGGTCAAATTATTACCTTTTCTTCATGTGTTTCCTTTTGAGTTGATCAAAAGGGAAACATAGGTTGTCTTTCTAATCAAAGTAAGGACTCTAGGTAGAATTGACGGTACCTGGGAGTATATTGTTCCAGGTTTTTCCTGATCCAAATGGATATGGAGGTGTGATTTTGAGAGAAGGGGAAATACCCTTTTATAAGAGAGTTGATGGTCACTTTATGAATAACTTGAAATATAATTTTATTAAACAATCATACTCTATTTAAAATGAATCAAAAAAAATTTATTCTGAGGATAATATGGGTAATGGTCGAAAACCTATCATCCAATAGGTTTTAGAGAGGTTTAGGTCACCATATTAACCTTATATTTTATATTTAACTCTTAGTTTAATAGTTTAGATTTTACTATATATTCTTGTATTATTATAATAAATGTTTAATAAACATACTATAAAAATCCAAGAGAACGCCAAGTGGTTAATTAATGAAATATCAAACCTTATATAATTTCTTTGGTTCATTCTTATATTTTTAGGAATATTGTATCAATTATTAGTATAATATTTGTTTTAAAAACTCATTTTGGTCAATTTTGACAATATTTAGTTTTTTCTTTTTTTGAAAGTCATGACATATTTATGAAATTGAAAAAAAATTATTTAATAAAATCAAAAATTTCATATTAACCTATAAAATTAGTGTAATTTTTCAATATTCTCTACTTACATTTATTTGGGTACTTATAATACCAAATGTTTTAATCATTCATTAATAAGGTAATTACTGCATCACCATTGTGTCATAAATAAATTTTAATATTTAATGTCAAAAAATTATAAATTAAATACCATTATGTTGGAAATATTTTCATATATCTAATTAATATAAATATTATAATTTATCTTATTTATTACCCTATATTAAAATTTATCTAGTTATGGAAATTTGAATTTTACACTTTTTACACTTCTTTAAATAAATAATAATAAATGTCCAAATGTAAAACAAGTGGACCAAAAGGGTCATAAATTATTACTAAGGTCAATTTTTTTCTAAATACACTTATATAGTTGAATTATTACATGTGTTAGTGTAATTATAATATCATTTTTTACCATCAATTTCCCTATTTACTTTTTACCACGGTAAATAAAAGTCAAAAGTTACTATTCATCTAAAATTATTTTCATCTAATTAAACCACATTTTACTTAATGGTTTCAACTATTTCTCTCAAATTTTTTAAATTCAACTATAATAAGTGGTAAAATTATGTTTTTGGAAAATTTGTAAAAGCGCCTAAAAGGTTGGTAAAAGACGATAAAAAGTTCAATAAAATTTCATACATATAATATTACTATAAAAAGACTCCAAAGAATTACATTGAACATATATAGGTATTATATATCTATTTTTACATAATATAAATTTAAATAAAATATATAATTATTTAAATAAAAATTATGTTTTAAACAATAACGCAGTGTTTTTCACTATTCATCAAAAATTGAATGTTTTCATAAAAATACCAGAAATTCAATCTAAGATAATTTAGATATTATGAATCAAAAATGAAGTCCATTTTAAAAAATAAAATTTCAAAAATTTCAAAAATTTGGTATTACTATTCCAAATTGCTAGTTTGATTGGTCGTGGTGAGTTAGAAATGAAAGTTGCATACAACGCAAGCGATTATATTATACGAAGAGAAGTATACCATGGAAGCTTGGGGGGTTACAGGATAACTCTAGACCCTTTCACCAAAAGGAATGAATTATAATCACATAGGAAAGAGTACTGTAGTGTGTTCCCACTTATCAAATTTTATATTGGATTTAGGATACCAATATATCATAATGTGAAAATACGTATCAAGTTGTGAAGAGATTCTTCAATGAAAACCTACAGTATAATTATTTTTTCATCATGCACTATCACATCAATATTGGGGCATCCTTTCCAGACCACCAAAACCATAATCCATCACTGTATAGGATTATTTTTTCCACTCAGTGCAACTAGTATAAGACTTAGGGATTGAATAGAAATATTTTGAAATCAAATATTGGATTGGGAAAAAATAGTACAATCTGAATGTGGTATTTTCTTAAATACTGGGAGAGGATTCAAAAAAAATATCCTAAGGGAATTGATGAAATATAGAAGATACACATATAATATAAATAATTTGATAAAAGACATGATACGTTTAATATAAACTATTTCATATCTTAGTCATGATGATTTCTAATAAAATATAATCTATATAGGAAAAGGGATCAAAAAATGAACATTTCATGTTGAAGGATCATCTGAATAATCCATGTGATCCATAATTAATCAATATATATTGATATCTCATGTTAGTACAATAAAATACAATATAATGTAATGGTTCATCGATTTTTTATCATAAAAATATGGTCTAAACTCTTCATGGTGAAATAGTAATAGATAGGGAACCATTCTCTATTGATAAATAAATATTATAGTGAAACATAAAACATAATATTGTAAAGCCATTCTAATAATATGAAATAAAAAATTCATTAAAGTATAAAATCCCTTCATAACATTGTGGTATATTTTTTTAACCATTAGAACTTAACATGACTCAACATCAACAGTTCAGTCCTAATAAAATGCACAATGAGTTAGAATAATAAATGGTCAAAATAAATTCAATGATGGAATGAACACATTCATAGTAAAATAACACAAATGTTAGACAATAATTGTAGTTTTCCAAACACCTCAAAAAATTTTAATATGATTAATATTATATTTCCAAAAAAATTGCATTTTTATCCCTATAACCATAACATATAGTTGATTATATTGTATCAAATTTGAAACCACACTATTAAGAGACTTCTAACTAAATGTATTTTAAATCATAAAAGATACAATATCCAGGGTATATGATCAGATAATGTGAACTTCTTCTTTAAATATTCCATTAAGGGAAATTTTTATCATCTCTAATTGAAATATTTTCTACTTTCATTGTATTAAAATTTCATTGAATAATATTATTTCTTCAATAATTTTTTAAAAAATAAATTTATACTCCACATAAAAACCATAAAACAATAAATATAAATTTTATACATGATTAGATAAATTCCATATCACCTTTTCATATTTTTTTACTTTAATTATGAAATTCATTTTTAAAAACACTATATTCAGACCTCCTATATCATCAGTTGTTATGAAAGAGACACATGATCACAAAAATGCCTCCCCATATTCTAGAGGTGGTGAATTATATTGGGAGCTTATAAACAATTTCACCAAGAATTTACTCTCATAATCCCAACATATTACAATATATAAACAATGTATATAAGATATAACATTAGAGTAAGTGTAATTTCTTTAAAATAAGATCTATTAATAAATAATGACTAAAAATTAACATCCTATAAAAAACCGATGATTATTTTTTGAACACATAAAATAAGGATAAACCATTATGGAAAAATGTTAGCAATAAACAAATGAAAAAAATAGAGGATACATAACAAAGAAATCCCATATTCCCACCATTGGCCACTATCAAAATAATACTCAATCTACTATAACTTAATATATTTTACAACATGCTACATATAATTTACACACAGTTTTATACAAGCATACCAAGGTGCTCCTACAATGTGTGATAATGAAACATAGTCAGGATTGGAAAATGGTCACCTTTATATACACTAATATATCTATTTTATGTGTATATTTGTAATTAAATAAATAAATAAAAGGAAAGATGCACGAAATATTGGTTGTTAATTTTGTGAAAACTAAGACACCGTGACACCTAACCATAACTACATCATCCAATTCAATTCATTAATATCTCATTGCACTATATATTTTTAGTGGACTGTAAAGGAATCATCAAAATGAATGTCATATCCCTATACCATTATATAGAAAATTCATTATTAAAAAAAATTTCACTTATATCCATTCCCCTAATGATATGTAACTCGAGATCCACTATGGCATGCATAATATATTATAGAATTTAGTATAATGAAGATCATGGGTGGTGTAGCTTTACATCCATTTTATAAGGTATCCATTTCAACACTTATCAAATCTAAAACCACTTTATCATGGTAAAATATAGAAAATTCAACTGATTATGTCAAAAATCATCTCCAATATCATGTAGCTCAATAACTAGGGATCATATATCTCATCTGTTATATCTTCTATTACACTGGAAGAATGAGCACTTTAGTGGTCTAATATGACACCACGAGTCTCATGGCTCCAGGTAAGGAGGTATTCCCTAAAGCATAATCATTATACAATATTTGTATAACTATATCATAATGAATGATATATGGATATTTTATATATAATAACAACCGTGGTATATTCTATACAGGCATATTTTTATGTTAGATCATAATAATATCATAATTTGTCTTCATATTCCATTAATATTATATATATATATATATCTTTTCAAATATAAATTCATTATTAACTAATCATATTAATCCCAATGATAAATAATGAATGATGATTGTTACGTATTGATTTAAAATCCCACAACATTATAATATAATTCACTTCAAATAATACTTTTTTTATTAATGGATTATTTCTTTGGAGACAGAGAAGTAAAAGAAGCATGATATATTAATAAAATAATTAGGTATTACCCCTATAACACAGTCATTAAATTGATTGAAATATATATAAATAAAATATAATTATGAAATTTATAGAGAAATGATATGTAATTGTTCCAGTAGTATGAGTCTTCCATATGTAAGTTATTTTATTTATCTCTGAATGGAAGTACTTTCCATAGTGATTTCTCTAGACCAAATCCAAGATGAACATCAACAAGTATGTATTGATTTAAATTCTTTTCCAAAAATGTTCAATCTCATGTAAATATATTTGAGATCCTGTCGGGAATAACGACCACATATGACATCCATGACCTCTTATCTTACCCATATATCTTATAATGACTTCTTATGGGGTTTTATTGTATTTTTTATTTTTATATAAATATATAATTATTAATATAATAAATTTTTATTTTCATAATAAAAAATTTGTTTATTAATTTTAGGATTAAAAATTATTATTCTTTAAATTATTTTCCCACATTATGTTTTCAAATCATGGAAGTAAATTTTTTTGCAGGTTTTATTATTATTTTTCGAAAATGGACATATTTATTAAATTTATTAAATAAAAATTACCTAAATGACTATTTTTTGTAATTTTATCAAAAATATAATTTTTTTTAATATTAAAATAATATTTTAATTATGTAATTCCAATTTTAAGAATAAAAAATTGATTTTCTAATATGTAATTTTATTGCCTTATAATTGAGAACGCATTTAAAATTTGATTTATGAATCATTAGTAAATTTTATTTGAAAAAATAATGATAAATTATTATTTTGAATATAAAACTTTATCTTGTGTCAATTTTTTGTATTTTTATGAGATGTTTCATTTTTTGACGAATAGTGAAAAACACTGAATTTTTATTCAAAACTACATTTTAATATAATTTAATTATATATTGCAATTATGTTTAAATATGATTTTAAAGTTTCATTAGATCAATTTTACATATATTAATAAAATTTCAGTTATTTTAATCATTTTCACATTGAAATTTGATGTAAATATATTTCCTAGTTTTGATCTTTTTTAATTTAAACACATGTATTGTCGTCTCATCTGTGTGATTAAATTAAAATTAATTTCAACCACATATGTGACTAGAATTTCGAAAAAAAAAATTAAACATTTTTATCAGAATAATTTATAAATTATACTAATTTAAACTTATGTTTTTACTAAAAAATTTAGAGAAAGAGATCAAAATTAATTACAATGATTAAGAGTAAAAATAGCTTAACAAAAGGCTAAACCATAATCATAACGGCCAAAATGATGTAGAAAATTTTCAAAAATATATTATATGGTTTTATTTAGACCATATACACCCTTTTATATAAAATTTACTATTATTGGACCAACGTTTTGTTGTAAAAACGTGGGTGGAATTCCTTCTTCAAAAATTTACAAGAATACCACTCACTCATCCACTATAAAAAACATCTCAACCATCCCACTTATTCTCACCTCTAAAAAAAATTTCTCACCCAAAATATAATTCAATAATTTCAATATATTCATACCCTAGTCTTATAAGCTTCAGTTTGGGAATAAATCCAACCAAAGAATCCCTTTGGTGCAAACCAAGAGGTGTTTCCCAAATAAAAGGTAACATCCTTCCTCAAACACCTTTGACTGAATTTCATTATCCACCCACTAAAATCTTATTTTTCCATGATTATATAATGAATTAATTATAAAAAATATTCTTATATGTTGTCATCATAATGTTTTTACCTACACTTATACACACTTCTATCTAATTGGTAACGAAATTATCGTTCCTGTGTACGGAAAACTACTGCCTCACGAAACGCTACTGTTTATTTTTCTTATAACACCTATCATGGTTGGGAATTATGATGTAAATTATATATCCTTATGATATATATTAAAATTATTATGTATTTATTTTCTATTTATTATTCTTTAATTTTTATATAACACATACCAGCGTGATTTCCATTTTGGGTAAGTATGAAAATTTTGTTTGGGGAAGTGTGGACATCCTCCTCAAAGCGATGTGATTCATTAACACCATGAATGGAATGTATTAAGGATTATTTTAGTGAAATTATTGTAATTATATAAAATAATAGTTATAATTTTATTATAATATATATAGATATATTTTATTCACTTTATTCTTTCAATAATATAATAAAAAAGAAACAGAGTTTATTTGTACTTACGACCTACCATCTCCAAGAATGTTTTCTTTTCCATTTCATATTTCAATGTTTTATATGTTATTATAATTATATATAATTAATATATATGAAATTATTATCACTCATTAAATTAATTAAATATGTAAATCATTATCTATGTAAGATTATCAATAACAACAAGCCCAAAAATTTATGAAAATCAAAGAAAATATTACTCGAAATGTAACATTAACACGGAGTAATTAACAAATATGTAATATAAATTCATATAAATAATATATATTTATATATATAATAATATTAATATTTTTTATTCAATTAAAAACCATATATTTATTATACATGATTTTTAAATGTGTATGAGGAACGTCAAAACATAGGGTAAGGAAATTTCGTTTATCTTTTTATTTCCATGAGATACAGGCCATATTGAACACTAATTTATTTTTTTTGTGTATATAATTCCCATTAACATATAATATGGTTCATATAACTAAATTTATTTTTATTTACCTTTCCATTTTATGATATTTAATTCATGGGTTTTATGTTTGAAAGGGTACCAAATCTGTTAAATAATTTCGTCACAATTTTCATTCTTGGAGATACATGGCATGTTATGAACCTATATTTTTATATGAGGTGTATATAATTCATGCTGATTTTTTTATCGTTAATTAATTTACTATAATTTTATTTTATTCTACATTTTTTTCTTCATTCAAGGGGATTATGATTCAATGTTACCAAAGTTGTAATTTTTTATTACTACAATCTCTTCATTTAACAAGTGTGTTTTTGATTATGCTTCCATTGATGAAAAAATATTATCTGTCTCTTAAGAACAAGCATGAATTTTTTTCCCCTCTTAGTATTCATTATATATTAATCTATTAGTTCCATTTTCCCAATTTTGGATAAATAATATAATTAAAAATGTGTTATTAGGAAAGTCTGACTTTATTTCACCTTTTAGAACAAAATCTCTGTTTTGTCAAAACATTGATCTCCAAAAATGTTTTAAAAAATGTATTAATATTGAACTATAACTATTTAATGATATTTATAACCATTTTTACCTTTTTATAGGACTATTTCAAAATTAATAATCTTGTCATTTTTTGATCAAGGCACTTTTCAAAAAAAATACACTGAAAATGGAATTTTCATAATGAATTGGTTTATCCGTCAACATGATCGTCCGTCCTTTTAGGATCTTCATTAAGGTTTAAAATATTCATTTTTAAGAAACAAAATACAAATATTTAGGAAATTCATTATTTTCAAATTACTTTTAATTAAAATTTATCTAAAAAATCTTGATTTTTTAAAAGAAATGGGTTTCAAAAAAGATTTCAAGCTTCTTTTAAAAGTATTCAACAAAATGGTTTTCAATCCGCTTTCAAGATTTTGTTTTCAAGGAAAATGTTTTTCGAAATGTTTTCAAATTTTTTATATATTATTTTAAGGAATATAGTTTCTTATCTTCAATTATAATTTTTCATGATTAATTTCGTTCAAAATGTTTTTCAAAAGGTTGTATATTTCAAATGAAAAATGATATTTTATTCAAGAGATGTTTTGAAACGTTATCAAAAATGTATTTTCCATTTAATATTATATTCCTTGTTTTTACTAATTATGTTCTATATTAATGATCCAAATGTTCCATTCATGTTATTTCTTATAATGGTTTGTTTGGTGATGGAGTGATATTTATAAAGATTGTTTCACTTTCATGGATTATTTTTTTATCCAACCCCCTTACATTCAATGTATATTCATTGATGAAATGATTTTGAATCCTATCTAATTTCCATACATAATGATATGATTACAATTTTATGATACCCATTTCATTTCATGGGTTTTTATATAAATATTTTTTTTCATCGATCTAGTGGCACACATATGTTTGACTTCATAATGAGTTCAGAGGGACCCATATCTCTCTCTAATGCCTTGGGTAAATATTTATATCTCTTGAGATAGACATAGATTGAATGGGGTGTGAACTCAGTATAGTAAAGAACTAGGTTCGCTATGATAGTCTTTGGATTGATACTTGACTACTAATATGTTCATTGGAGTTAGTCATCACTACAAATATATTATGGGAAGTGAACTCATACTGCTAATATGGAATTGGCAGTTAAGACTTCACTACAACGGAAATAGTTTTATATGATTATTTTTCTACCAAAATTTATACGTATTATTCCTATGTTATTGTGTCATGAATTATTATATTGATTCAATTATGATTCATGTCTTATGAACTGCCAATCTTAATTCCATTACTCATGTATGTTATCTTTGATATGCATGGTATGAAATTCAAATTTTATTATCATTTTCTCATACATGTGTGCTCATGATATTCTTATGTATCTCTTTTTTTCCATACTAAGAATCTGAGATCACCAATTTCTTATGTTTCCTTTCCCCAGGTAGTGAAGACTGATTTTAAGTGTATGTACTAAAGGGGATTATTTTTGTGGGAAACATTGATGATATTCCACCATGATAGAATATATTGTTCCATGTTCCCAAAGACACTATATTATTAAAATCATCAAGAATATATTTTTTTAATGTGCTGAATATTCATCTAAAATGATATAATATCCATGTACGTTATGTGAGTGTCGATATATTTTGTATAAATGGATTGTTTTAGTCAATGTTTGTAAAATTATATGATAATAATTTAATGATATACTTAGGAATATTTCAAAGGATATTTCTAGATATGTCTATGTGGATATGTCTAATAATGAATTAAATTTTAAAAGATTGTCCTGTAATTTTGGTAAATGATAGAGAAAATGGTTTCCAAGAAATATATGCCTATTTGGATACTAAAAGAGGATGTGGCACTGACACCAATATACATAGTGCTAAAAACCACAAAAATTAAAAATCTAGACTCTATCAGGAATTGGTTCATGACAACGGTATGTGAATCACACCTAGACTGAAACTCATGGGTTATATTCTTTGTGAATTCACAAACACATTACAAATAGTCATGAAATATTTAAATAAAATATGAATATGAATAACCTACAATAAACCTAATGTTACAATGGAATTTGTCAAAATTTTGACATTCTTAATGTAATATTTCCTGATTATATGTGTCATGACCCGTCCTATGGGCCCTTGCCGTGACTACCCCAAGCCCGCCTTCCATAGGCCAGGGGCTGGTGACTAGCACCAAAGGCATAAATCCTGACAAAAATGAAAGGCATTGCCTTTATATAAGTAAACAAACACATCAGAGTACACAAATTAAGTAAGCACTAAGTAAAACTGAGTACAAAAGTAAGAGCTGAAATGTAAATGGGCCAGTATACAAACCAAACTAAAAGTATAAGACAACAAAAGATGAATGTACAATGGCAGTAAAGTAAAGCAATAACCACTGAGTCGTCCTCCAGGAATCCCACTTGTAGGGTGGGTATAGATGGTCTCCTCGACACCTCAGGTCTGTCTGTCCGCTCCATGTACGCCCCACTAGGTGGTCCACCTCCGGGTATCGTCCAAATCCACAAGACCCCTCCACGATCAGTGATCTCCTTCGTATACATCCAACACAACGTTGTGCGGGCATATCCAGGGTAGGGGTGAGTATACGATACTCAGTAGGGACCCCGAGACCCCCGAAGGTCTCCCAGAATCCACAGAGGATAAGCCATAAAGGAAAGATACAAACATGATGTATAAACCAACTCTACTTAGGTATATTCCCATTCATATACCTAAGTCATCAATCTCAGTTCGGCTCCAACATCCGAGCCCAAGCATAATCCGGTCCACATAGGAAAGAAGTCAATCACATCAATGATAATGATTGAAAGAAAAGACTCAGCTAATATAGGTATACTACTCACGAAGAAGGGTGGAGTTGATTAGATGTATCCTCTGAATCATCTCCTCTACCGAACCCATATAGGATCCAAGTACATAAGTTGTCACTACTGAACCCACGTAGGATCTAAGTACAGTAACCATCGTTTCCGAACCCACGTAGGATCCAAGTAAAATCTTCATCGCTACCAAAAACAAAGAAAATACAAGTATAATCGTCCTCACCGCCAAACCCACATACTATCCAAGTGCAGTCATCATCATTTTCGAACCCACTGAGGATCCCAGCACGGAAGTCTTCGGACTCGCAGCCAGCTCTAGGGTTACCGCACACAGTGTACTCGATTCTGGGAGGGTTTGCTCCTCGAGTAATGGTTTCGATACATCAACTATCATGAAGTCTAGGTTTGATGTATCCCGAAGTTCCGTCTTGTTAAAAGGGACCCAACGTGATAGACGACACTTCAATCGGATGCCCGGTCTGAGACATATTGGATTTTCCATTCCAGGGTCCAGGTAAGAAATATACTCATTCCAAACCCATATGTTCACCAAATTTGTCCAAAACTCACATAGAGTATAGAAAAAGTATGGCCTCATTTAAAGGGTCATAGTGTCGCAGACGACACGTCGTTCGAATGCGCGGTCTTCAAGATATTCACCTTTAAGTGAAAATGGGTCGGGCCCGTTAAGCCCAGTGGCCTGGCGGGTCGGGTTAACCCAGCTTTGACGGGTCCGACCTGGGATGGGTGTCGGACCGGCCCAAAAAAATATGTTTCCTTGGTTGGTGGGGCCCCGCTGGCTCGGCCAGCAGGCCAAGATGTCCAAGGGGGGGGGGGGAGAGTCGTGGCGCCGCCCTCCCAAACTGGCCGGCTGGAGCTGGCCGGCCTTTTGGCACAACTGTCCCACTCGTGTGGGCAGCGGGTTCTCCAGCACGGTGCCCTCCTGGCACCGCGACTCTCCTCCGCCTGGCTGTCTGACGAGATGGTTGGTTCATCCACCGAAGCGGCCCGGGAAGCGGGTCTGGGTTCCTACCCCTGTGGTCGGCGAGTGGCCGCTACCTTCGAACGTGACTACTTCCGGATTCCAAATAAGACAAGAAATGATGGAGGGTTGTCGGACCATGATTGTTCAGCCCCCACCCTCTATGTTAGTTGGTAACAATCAGCCAAGATTCTCACTTGATTACAACAAGAACAAGGGAGTAATTTATTTTAAATAATCTAAGCAAGCCCCCTAACTCGATAATTGTTGTCGCACGCCGGGTGTCGCGGAATACGGCATCGCGGGGAGAGGATTCGTAGACGAGGTCGAAGTGCGTCTGAGGAGGAAGCGGCATCTCCACACTTGTCGCGGAGATGAGAAATTAAGGAGCGTCGTCGTTCTTTGTGGATCCGCCGTTCTTTGTCGAAGAAGTCGTCTTTGTTCGTCAAAGAAGGAAACTATTGACACAAGATCTCTCTACATTAACACAATGACACCTCCCCCCAAAATAAAATAATAAGCTACTCCTATTATTTTATTAACACAGGCCATTTAAAATTAAAACATTCAAACTATTAATTAATAAATTGGAGGACTCAATTTATTAATTAAGGCATTTTCATGAATTATTGGGAGAGAGGGGAAGGTGGAGAGATCTCATAAATATTGGGAGAGTTGTCAACATTAAACAAAGGAGTTTAATGGGGGGGTTTATGAGAGTTGTGGCAGTTCAATGGTTTAGGTCACGTGTCAGCCCCACCCCACAAATATCCTCTCATGGGAGGTTATGTGGGTGTGGGACCCACCTTTAACTCCCCATGGGAGGAATTAACCACCAACCATAAAATAAAATTGTGCTACACCAATTTTATTTATTTTAAACTAATTCCCAAAAATGAAATTCTCAACCCTCTTAAAACTCAACTGGGGTAAAGGTCCCCTTAAGTAATTACCGGCTCAGTGAGTTCATTGGTGCCCTCAGATTTGAATTCCGAGCACCGGTTCAAAATATAGAAAAACCCGCTCATTCGTTTACTGAATTTACCTGAGTCGGAAATTGATTTCGAGCACACTGGGCCTCAGAATCAAGTTCCATCAAGAGCCACAGACTCGTAAAATTCCAAAGTATTTAAGAAAAAAAATTCCTTTAAATTTACGAGTCTTTACATTACTCCCACCTCAGGGATTTATGTCCCAATAAAGCTACTACATAAACTAGGGAAAAATGAGGGTACTGAGCACACATATGAGCCTACCACTCCCATGTGCTCTCCTGGAGGTTCCTGTGCTGCCAATGAATGTGCACTAGAGGAATCGACCATCCACATAGTACCTGACCCTATCAATCCTTGATCTATACTGGGACTTCTGTGAATGTAGCCATGTCATCGATGTCCATATCCACATGATCAATGATGTGTGACGGGTCGTGTATGTATCTCCTCAGTTGTGATACGTGGAAGACGTCATGTACCCGGTTCAACTGAGGTGGAAGGTCCAGGGGGTAAGCCACCTCGCCTACCCTAATGAGGACCTGGAATAGTCCTACGAAGCGCAGAGATAACATGCATCCCCATCCAAATCTCCATAATCCACGTCGAGGTGACACTCATAAGAAAACATGGTTCCATCCTCAAACTCCATTGGTCTCCATCTCCTATCAGCATAGGACTTCTGTCTTCTCTGTGTAGTCCTCATCCACTCCTGGATGATCTTCACCTTCTCCATCGTATCCTGAACCATCTCTGGTCCAATAAGTGCTGACTCCCCAGGGTCAGTCCAGCATAGTTGGGGAACTGCAAGGTCAGTCGTACAGTGCCTCGTATGGTTCCATCCTGATGGTGGAGTGGTAGTTGTTGTTGTATGCAAACTCCACCAAGGGTAGGTGTTCCTCCCAGCTATGACCAAAGACAAGGACACATGCACAGATCATGTCATCGAGTGTCTAAATGGTCCTCTCCGTCTGGCCATCCGTCTGAGGATGGAAGGCGGTGCTCAGATGAAGCTGTGTCCTAAATGCCTCTAGTAACCCCTTCAAATTCCAGAATGTAAAGAGAGTGCCTCGAGCAGAGACAGTAGACGATGACACACCATGAATTCGTACGATCTCCTAAAAGTAGAGGCATCCCAAGAACTCTACTCAGCCATGATCTCTGATCGTAAGGAAGTGGGCCGACATGGTGAGTCAGTCTACGATCACCCAGATGGATTTATGTCCTCTAGAAGTATGTGGAAGCCCCATCACAAAATCCATGGATATCCCGTCCCACATCCACTCCAGAACCTCTATGGGTTGTACCAAGCCTGCTGGTACATGGTGCTCCACCTTCACTTGCTGCAAATTGAGGAATCGTGAAATGAACCTTTCTATTTCCTTCTTCGTAACCGGCCACTAGTGCTATCATCTGAGGTCCTGTTACATCTTCGCCACTCAAGGATGTACTGCTAGAGTGGAAGTGTGAAACTCCCTCAGCACTTCTTCCTGTAGTGAAAATCATACCATGGTACATCCCCGGAAGAGGATGACGTACTCTCCTCCTTCAGAAAATACATCAGGCGCATGCCCTGTCGAAATCTGAGCACGTCGCGTCTCACAGACAACGTCCCCACACTGTGCCTCCCTCATCCACTGAAGTAGTGGAGGAGTAACTGTAAGGGACTGTAGAAAGGATACCCCATCTCTATCCACGAAGGATATCTGCAAAGCGGCTAACTGCTCCATCACCTCCCCTAGTAGATGTATCCCTAATCTCCGTCGGAGAGCATCAACTACTACGTTCCCCTTCCCAGGAGTATAGACTACCTCAAATTCATTGTCCTAGAGGATCTTGAGCCATCGCCTCTATCTCAGGTTGAGGTCCTTATGTGATAAAATATACATAAGATTCTAGTGGTCATAGTAGACTGTAAAGCGCTCGCCCATCAGATAGTGCCACCACATCTTCAAGGCGAAGACCACAACTGCTAACTCCAGGTCATGGGTAGCGTAGTTCTTCTCATGCTGCCTCAACTACTGTGAACCATAGGTGATCAGTGCCCTCTTTTTCATTAGGACACATGTGATTCTCCTCCCTGATGCGTCGTACTAAACCATGTACCCAACACCCTCCTCTGGAAGCCTCAAGATGGGTGCCCTGACCAATCTCTGTCTCAGCTCCTAAAAGCTCTGCTAGCATCTATCTGACCACACGAAGGGTTTCCACTTCTTCATCAATGCTGATAGAAGTGTTGCAACTCTGGATAAGTCTAGCACAAATCTCTGATAGTACCCAGCCATACCTAGGAAACTCCGCACCTCCATCATGCTGCTGGGTGGCTCCCAAGAAAGTACCACCTCGATCATTATGGGGTCCACTACAACCCCAACCTCTGAGATGACATGTCCCAGGAAATGAACCTCTGAAATCCAGAACTTCACTTCGAGAGCTTACCATAAAGATGGTGCTCTCGGAGTGTGTCTTGTACAAACCTCAAGTGGTATGTGTGCTCCTCCTCAGTAGTCCAGTAAATTAGTATTTTGTCGATAAGGACTATGAAAAAACGATCGAGGTAAGGCTAGAATATCATGTTCATGAGACTCATGAACACATCTAGTGTGTTTGTTATGCCGAAGGGCAAAACCAAGAATTCGTAGTGGACATACCGACACCTGAAGGCCGTCTTCTGCACATCTTCATCTCGAACTCTGACCTGATGATAGCTTGACTTGAGGTCTATCATTGATAACCATCGTGCTCCCTTGAGCTGATCAAAGAGGTCTTTAATCCTAGGGAGTGAGTACTTGTTCTTTACGGTCACCTGATTCGGGTGACGGTAGTCGACACATAGTCGTAAGCTCCCAGAAGCCCTCGTGGAGAATAAAATTTTAGAATCCCATGGTGAAACCCTGGGTCGGATGAATCCATTTCCCTACAAGTCCTCCAGTTGTACCAGTAGCTCACAATGCTTAGCAGGAGTCATCCAATATGCTGGAGTAGATATCGGTGTTTTCCCGGGGTACAGGTCAATGTAGAAGTCTACCTCTCTATGAAGAGGTAGTCCTGAAACGTCGTTATAAAAAATGTCCACATACTAATCCACCACAACAGGAAAACTCGGACTCCGCACATTAACCGCTCCTAGGATGATACTAGCCAACTAATGTGTAATCAGCTTCCCTCTCCTCTGTGTAAGACCATCCTGCACTACAAAGGCTCCCTTCTCACCAGTGAAGGTGAACCTACACTCATCTATGTGAACACACTGCACTTTGTGCCTAATACAGTATATTTGGGCATGGACTGTACATAACCAGTCAATACCCAAGATGACGTCATAAGGCCTCGATGCCGCTACAAGAAGATCCCAGCTGAAGCTCTCACCTCCTATAGTAAGCTCACACTACCGAAACCTGGGTGTAATCATTGAGTCTGCTCCCATAGGAGTCTCTAGCCATAAGGATCGAGCCAATGGCTCCATCAGAATCTCCGAGGTCCGAACAAGGGTAGAGGAAATAAAAGAATGACTCACTCCAGTGTCTATATGAACTGAAACAAGATTAGAGTAGACACAGATACTACCTAGAATCATCTCAGGTGCACCTTGGTCATAGGCCTCGCCGGCCTGGAGCTGAGCCTACCCCTGTCTGCCAGCTCCCTGTGGTCGGGGTCCTCCTCCTGGTGGTTGTGGTGGTAAAGCCTCAAAGCATCATCCACCACCCGCTACTCGTCCAACTCCTCTGCCTCATCCACCTCCTCCCTACAGACCACCACGGTCGAACCTCTGCCTCTACTTGGGAGGTCCCTCTAATGTCTGCTGCTCCTTCGCATGGCGGTCCGGGCAGTCCCGAGCCATGTGGCCCTGCCCGCCGCATTCATAGCACAGCCTGCCCCTCGTATGGCTGGCTCTGATTCGTGTGCCCCGCACAACTGAACAAATATCCTTAGGTCACCCACTTGATGGAATGTTCTTCTTGGACCTCTGCGATATCATTCTAATGTCGGCTGAAGAATACTCCGCTACGTGTCGCCCTACGGTGGGTCTCGCTGCTGGGATCGGCTCAGCAAGAAATCTCTCCACAAGAATGGATTTCTCCAGCACTCCTGCCTGCATCGGAATGCTGAGGGAGATCATCAAATCCATGATCTCATGCCTCAGTACCTACTCAAAGGTCTGAGCCTGGAATAATGGGTCATGTACAATGTCCGTGGAGTAGTATGAGAGTTCAGTAAAACTCTCCGAGTACTGAGCTACGGTCATACTCCCCTACCACAGATGAAGTAACTCTTGGATGCGCACCGCATGAACGGTGGCGAGAACAATCTCTGAGCGGAAGAGACTCTCGAAGTCTATCCAAAGTAGAGATTCCTCGTTGTGCACTTGAAGCATCAGGCTCCACTATCTACCTGCTGCTTCGTGTAGGAGACTTGCGACAAGAATCACCATAAGATCAGCTAGTGTCCCAACCAATCTGAACAATTAGACAAAAGCCTCCATCCAATCCTCGGCTACCTAAGGGTTCGTCTCTCCACAGAACCTGGGCAGCCTCTATCGCTGAAACTCATGCAACACACTCAGGCGTCATGCACTCTCTTCTACTGGGGCTGGTGGTATCGGTGGCTCAGCAGGTAGTGGTACCGCTGGTTCCTCCACTGTAATGGGGCCCTACACCAAGCCTCGTCCCTCGGTGGGCTGCCATCTTGCACATAGCTCAGAACACTAGCTGGATGCCTTCGTGGGGCCAACCTAAAAAGAAACAGGTGTTCCATGGTCAAACAGTATACCCTGTGAGCTGACACAAAGTAATCACAAAGAAAACTTTTGAATCACACATGGAATCAATGTTTTCGTGCATTTAGTCAGAAATCAGAAGTCAGGGTCATGGTGTATGGATACGTCATCTTCCGCACCAACACTTGACTCCATGGACTGATAACCACACTCAATATTCTAGACACTATTGCTTTACAAAAATAAATTATTAGAGTCTTGAGTTCTACTGAATAACTGACTCCTCTAATACCAATTTGTCACGACCCATCCTCGGGGCACGTACTGTCACTACCCCAAGACTGCCTTCCATAGGCCAGGTGCTGGTGACTAGCACCAAATGCATAAATCCCAATAAAAAGGGAAGGATTTCCTTTATATAAGTAAAAAACACAATAAAGTACACATGTGGAGTAAGTACTAAGTAAAATTGAGTACAAAAGTAAGTGCTGAAAAGTAAATGGGCCAGTATACAAACCCAACAGAAAGTGCAGTACAACTAAAAAGGAATGCACAATGGCAGTAAAGTAAAGCGGAAACCACTGATTCGTCCTCCAGGAATCCCACCTGAATGGTGGGTACATATGGTCCCCTCGGCACCTCGGTTTCGTCCGTCCGCTCCGTGTACGCCCCAATAGGTGGTCCACCTCAAGGTACCATCTAGCTCCACAATACCCCTCCATATGATCAGTGTTGTCCTTCATCTTCTTCCAACACAACGTAGGGCTGGAATAGCCCTTTCATGGGTGTGTATACAATACTCAGTAGGGACCCTGAGATCCCCGAAGGTCTCCCAGAATCCACAAAGGATAAACAACAAAGGAAATATACAAACATGAAGTATCAACCAAATATACATAGGTATATTCCCATACATATACCTAAGTCATCAATCTCAGTTCGGCTCCAACTTCTGAGCCCAAGCACAATTCGGTCCACATAGGAAAGAAGTCAATCACATCAATGATAATGATTGAAAGACAAGACTCAGCTCACATAGGTATACTACTCATGAAGAAGGGTGGAGATTATTAGTTGTAGCCTCTGAATCATCTCCTCTACCGAACCCATGTAGGATCCAAGTATAGAAGTCGTCGCTGTTGAACCCACGTAGGATTAAAGTATAGTAATCATCGCTTCCGAACCCACGTAGGATCCAAGTACAGTCATAATCATTGCCGAACCCACGGAGAATCCAAGTACAGTCATCCACATTATCGAACCCATGTAGTATCCAAGTACAGTCATCATCTTTGTCGAACCCATGGAGGATCCCAGCAAAGGTAGTCATCGCAGTCGCAGCCAGCTCTAGGGTTCCCGCACACAGCATACTCAATTCTGGGTGGGTCTACTCCTTGAGTGAAGGGTTAGATACATCAACTATCACAAAGTCCTGAGTTTAAGTATCATGATGTTTCTTCTCGTCAATAGGAACCCAACATGATAGACGGCGCGTCAATCAGACGCCCGGTCTGAGAGATATTGGCTTTTCCGTTCGAGGGGCCTGGTTGGAAAAATACTCGTTCCAAACCTGTCCATTAACCGAAGTTGTCCAAAACACTCTTAGAGTATCACAAAAGGGCATCCTCGTCAAAAGAGTCCTAGTACCGCATACGGTAGGTCGTTTGGACGTGCGATCTTCAAGATATTCACCATTATGTTAAAACGGGCTCGGCCCATTAAGCCCAGTGGCATGGCGGGTCGGGTTAACCCACCTCTGATGGGTCTGACCTGGAAGGGTTGTTGGACCGGCCTGAAGAAATATGGGGCTCGGCCCAAGGGGTGCAGCCTGGCCCGAGGGGCATGGCCCAACCCGGCGTGTCGCGGCCCAGCCCGTCCCGGCGGGGTGTGGCCCGGCCCGACCTGGCCTGGCGCAGCCCGGTGGGGCACGACCCGGCTGGGAACAGCCCGTCTGGGGGCAGCCCGTCGTGGTGTGACCCAGTGGGCCGCGGCCCCTCCGGCTTGGCCAGCGGGCCAAGCAGTACGAGTGGGGTTGTGGCCGCCCGGCTACCCGAACCAGCGGCGCCAAGCAGCGCTGCCCTCCCTAACTAGCCGGCTGGAGCCGGTTGGCCTTCTAGCGCAAGCCGCCCACTCGGGTGGGCCGCGCGTTCTCCAGCACAACACCCTCCCAGCACAGCGGCTCTCCCCAGCCCGGTCGGTTGACAAGCTAGCCGGTTCTTCTGCCAAAGCGGCCCGCGAAGGGGGCTGTAGTTCCTTCACATGTGGCTGGCGTGCGACTGCTGCCTTCGAACATCGTCGCTTCCCGATTCCAAATATGATAAGAAATGATGGAGGGTCGGAGTACTGTGATTGTTTGGCCCACACCCAACGTGTTAGGAGGTGACAATCGACCAAGATGAACTCTTGATTACATCAAGAACGAGGGATTAATTTATTTAAAATAAATTATGCAACCCCCCTACCTCGATAATTGATGCCGCACGTCGGGTGTCGCAGAAGATGGCGTCGCAGGGAGAGAATTAGTAGACGACATCGAAGTTCATATGAGGAGGAAGCGGCGTCTCCTCACTTGTCCCAGAGAAGAGAAAGGAAGGTGTGTCGTCATTCTTCATGTAACTAGAGTTCTTTGTTGAATAAGTCGTTGTTCTTCGTTGGAGAAGAAAACTATTTAATCCAGAGCTCTCTCCCTTCACACTATGAAATCTCCCCCCTAAATAAAATAAGAATCTACTCGTATAATTTTATTAACACAATCCATTTAAAATTCAAACATTCAAACACATCATTAATAATTTGGAGGATTCAATTTATTAATGAAGGCATTTGCATGAATTAATGGGATAGAGGGGAAGGTGGAGAGATCTCATAAATATTGGGAGAGTTTTCAACATTAAACAAGGGAGTTTAATGGGGGGGGGGGGGGTTTATGAGTGTTATGAAAGTTCAATGGTTTAGGTCACGTGTGGGCCCGAACCCAAAAATATCCTCTCATGGGAGGTTATGTGGGTGGGGTCCCCACCTTTAACTCCCCTTGGGAGGAATTATCCACCAACCATAAAATAAAATTGTGCTCCACCAAATTTATTTATTTTAATCTAATTCCCTAAAAATTAATTCTCAACCCTTTTATAATGAAACTGTGTTGAAGGTCCCCTTAAGCAATTACCGGTACTACAATTTCATCGGTGCCCTCAAATTTAAATTCCGAGCACCTGTTCAAATGATAGAAAGACACACGCATTTGTTTACTGAACGTACCCGAGCTAAACTTCAGAAATTGATTTCGGACACACCAGCCTCGGCATCATGTACTGTCAGAATCCAAATACTCGTAAAATTCAAAAAGTATTTATGAAAAAATAATTCCTTGAAATTTCCAGGTCTTTACAATATAGTTTTTTTCTATGATACATGATTCTCACACTATGAATTATGGTTTTATTCAATGGAGGGAATAAGAGAGAACTTAGTAAACATTGAACATAATGAAAAAATTTTAATTAGGAGTCAACTGGGATGATCAATTTAGTGATGGATGTTGTGATCGTGACTAATTTGTTTTCAGAATACAATATTAATAATACATACCTTAACCAATACTCAGACTCACCAAAGAGGAAAAGGAAGGATTTTTCTGAGAGTTCATGTAACATTGACTATGGGGGAAAGAAGATTCAATATCATACATGTTGAGAATGTGGAAAGAAACACCCCAGTGAGTGTCTTAGAAGAACAAAAATATGATTTTAAAGTGGATTTTATGGAGAAAAAAATGTAACTCTAAATGGGAAATGAAATGTTTTTAAAATTTATTGGATTAAAATATTTTCCTCCCTTGGGTATTACTAACAATTTAATGATTTATTTATGGAATTAAGTCAAATATTGTAAACTAATGTCCTAAGATGAATTATCATGAATGGAATAATAAAGGTGGTATGAGTAATGGTTATTTAGATAATGATGACGAGACTATATATTAAATTTAAATAATAGGGGGTATCAATTAATGGGGTGATGTAACCTTGTTAATTGGGTAAGTATGATGTAAAATAATAGATTTTTTTATTTGGATTCATGAATTAAGAATTTTTAAATATATAAGGATTGTTCACTTTGTATTTCTTACTAAGGATTTACAAGAACATTTTGAATGGTTCTGATGGACTATAAAAGTGATTTAATGGAAATGTGAAACTTTTAATAAAGGAATATAACCATTAGTATGATTTGGATGTAGTGATAATAATTTTTGTGTAATGATTTGTATGACCTGAATAGGTAAATTGGACCATACTAATTACCTCAATACTAAAAAATAATTTCATGACAATGTAGTTTACACTATTATAGATGGAGTTTAGAGTATTTTTTGAATTTAATGAATATATTATATAACCATTGGAATAAGGAAACATGAATTTTTTCAGTAAGAATGTTTGAAAATTTATATTATAACTATGTTTCCAGAGAAAACATGATAAGGGTATTCACATGTTTGGAATGTGACAACCACTTGCTACCATATGATATTGGGGGATCATTGTTAAGATGATTTAAAATATAGTAACATTCTTTCTAATTTTCTTATTTTCCCCTTTTGGAAGTGTTATAGGGTATAGAGTTTATAGAACAGTTTATATTAAACATCAGATGATGTTTTATGGATTAATGTAGTATCTCCACATATGAGAAGTTATTCATATTGGATAACATGTGATAAACATTTTTCTATGATTACAAATGATTTATTTATTGTCTTATCATTATATTTATGGATTTCATTATCTGTTGGATATTCAGGAATTGAAAATTTTCCCTGATTTTTTAGAGTAAGAGATAAAGTGGGAATTGATAATTGCACAACCAAATTTTGAGATTGTGCATATTGATGGAAAAAAATAAAGTATATATATCATCATGTGGAAGTCATTCATCTTTATAGAAAATACTCTTAACACCAAAATTTTTATCCTGGTACAATTGTTTTCATCTAATCAAATGGCTCCTCATATCATCACTTATGTATGGATTTTTCCTTTTTAATATTCTACTAACTATGTTCTCTATAAATCTCAATCAGAATTAGAATTTATATTTACATTCCATATCTATGATTACATTTTGCTGATATTTTCTCCTATGTGGAATCCTAGTTATGTGTTACTTTGGGTAAATATTATGTTTCCCACTTTCTCTTTTTCAAAGATGTTTTGGTATTCATTTTTAAAATGTGGGTTTTTAAGGAATAAACTTTTAAGTATTAATCTTATGATAACCCAAATTAATTTCATGGAAAAAATTATTTTAAGAGGTTATAATCTATCACCCCATTTTTTGAAAAATCTATTTCTTATTAATTTAATATTTTAATATATTTTATTTCACTAGACACTAAATATATAATTTTTATATATAAAATCACAAAGTGTGGATTCTATAATACACAACACCATGTTAATATTTCACCAAAAGAAAAATTTCAATTATCTTGTGGTTCACGCAACACTATATTTGTATTTTATTACACATAATACTGATTCTCTTTGATAGCTTTTATAACACATGAGGTCTAGTTTTACTGAACTACAATTTAATATTAATAATATTATAAAAATTTTATTATTGATACCACCCAGCCATTGTAGTGTAAGTCACTAATAAGGTAACTAAATAGTAAATATATTAATTGAACATATATATAAAATGAATCTTTTGGATATAATTTTTTAAAATTAAATGAAATAAATACTTGAAAATAAATTATTAACAATCATAAGAAAAGTATTTTTCTCTGTAAAAACACAATTTTATCTCAAAAAATTATACAATCCACTTTTGATTAATGCTTTCAATAAAGTTTATATATTATATATTTGATCAAATTTTTAGATTCTAATTCAATATATTTTATTAGTATAAGATTTGAATAAATACAATTTTATGAATAAAAGTTTTATTTTCAAAAACATAATTTTACCACATTTTAAAGAAAAAAATATTTTATATATGATTTTTAACAACATTTAATTTTATTTTATGTTTCATTTCATGATTAATAGTTAAAAATGCTAAATTTTAAATCAAAATTTCATTTTCATCTATTTAAATATATAGTTAAATTATGTTTTAATTTTGTTTTAAGGTTTTACTATATATATCACATCAATTAATCCAATTTAGGTCATTGTAATCAATTTCACATTGATATTGTATATAAAATATTTCAAACATTTGAACATTTTTACACTAAAATATCGTTTTTTCAATGTGTCTGTGGGATTAAATTTATATGAATTTCATCCAATTCTATTATTATAACTTGTAAAAATTAATTTGAATTTTTTAATAATAATAATTTATAATATATAATATGGTAACGTTATTTTTTTACATTAAATATTACTAGAGGTGAATAATATTAATTACAATGATTAAGAGAAAAATTAGTATAACAAAGGACTAACCCTTAAACATCTGGGGAAAATATACTAAATAAATTTAAAAAATAAATTTTATGGAAATATATCAACCCCATAATTACTTTCAAATAATTTTTAATATTATTGGAGGAACTTTTAATATGATTAAGGTTGGTGGAATTGCCTTTTAAAAATTTTACAATAATACTACTCCTCCACTATAAAAATAAACTTCCCCTCCCACTTATTGACACATATAAACAAATAAGGATCTCATATACTCTGATAAAATAATCTCCCAAAATCCATCCCCTCATAATATAATCCTCACTTTGATAATATATCTAACCATTAAAGTCTATTAGGGAAAACCCAGAGCAGTTACCCTTAGAAGAGATATCATCCTTCTTCAAGATCCTTTGTTTTATTTTCATTATTCAAAACCTGAACATTCTTATTAAATTTTTATATAGTAACCATAGTATCATAAATTTACTGATATTTTTTTATTATATTTTTTAGACCTACAATTATACAAACATCCATCTAATGGGTAATGAACATACCATTCTTGTGTATGGTGATCATCTACCTCACGAAATAATGTTGTTTGATTCACCAATATCACCACACATGGTTGGGAATTAGGATGTAAATTCTATTTTAATATGATATTTATGATATTTATGACTTATTTATGATTTTATAATTGTTATATAACACATTCCATCATGATTTCCATATTTTGTAAGTACCATAATTTAGATTGGGGTAGTGTGGACTTTCACCTCCTCAAATCGATTGATTCGTTTGTACCGTACATGGAATGTATTATGGATTATTTTGTGAAAATATAGTATATATATGATATAATATTATTCTATAATTTTTATATATATACACATATATTTCATTTATCTTCATCCTTTCAATAGAATAATATAATGAAAATTGTGATCACGTGTATGTATGGCATATCATCTCCATGAATAGTGTATTCCATTTCTTATTTATATATTTTATATATTATTATAAATAAATATATAATGAATATATATGATATTTATATCCTAATTTAAATTACTTAAATCATTAAATCATTATCTATGTAAGATGATCAATAATAACAAGGAAAAACATATATGAAAAACAAATCAGATATTACCTAAAATATAACAACAACATTGAGTTATCAATAAACTGATAATATAATGTCACAAAAATAACATATATGGTATCAGATATATTAATATTTTACATTGTTATATTTTTAATAAAAAAATATATATTATATAGGAATTTTGAAAATCTATGAAGAAAGTCTAAACTTAATGTAAAGGGAATTTCATTTCACTTTTTTCATGTGATTTTGGCCATATTCACCAAAAAATTCTTTTCTGTATTGTATATAATTCCCATTAACGTGTTCTAAAATAAATATAATAAATTTTATAGGTATTCACAAATCAACTTTATGATCTTTCTTTCATGTGTTTTATGGTTCAAAATTTACCAAATCTGTAAAGTCATTTTTTATCCATTTTTCTTCTTTGAGATACATGACATGTTATACACCAATATTTTTATATGGGGTGTATATTTATCCCATTGATATTTAATATCATGAATATCCTATGTTTCAATATATTTTATTCTTTAATTTATTTTATTCTTTCACTTGTAAAATGATTCATGGTTACAGAAATGGTAATAGTTTATTGCTACAATCTCATTGTTTATCCTGATTGTTTATAATTATACTTTGATTGATAAAATCATATGATCTATATCTCAATAACACTCATTAATTTTCATATCCTATGTATACCCATTATATATTCATGTATTATTACCATTTTTTTACTTTTAGGTACTTAATTCAATTATGAAAGTCTTCTTAGTAAAATATTGATTTTCTCTACTGTTGATTGGAAATATAAGTTCTTCCAAAAACATGTTTTAAAAAAATGCTTTGAAAATGTGTAAATATTATAAAATTATGATTAAATTATGTTTTTACCCATATTATAAATTAAAAATATATAAATCATCTTTTTCATTTTTCAATTGATACTCTTTTCAAAACAATTTATAACGAAAATGAATGTTCGGTATGTATGGATTTATCAACCATTATGACCATACATCAATTTCATATGTTATGATATAATGATTTTTTATAATATAATAGAAAAAATATTCATGATTTCATTATGATATGGATCTGATCTCACTTATTTATTATGTTTCATTTACCTAGGTTGTTGAGAATGGTTTTAATTAGATATAATAATTATTACGATCTTTTTGGGAAACAATTATCCTCATTCACCAAGTTAGAAGGTTTTATTCCATGATTATAAAGACACTAAAATATTATTTTCCTCAGGCATATATTTTTGTAATGTTCTAAATAATCTTATAAAATTATGGAATATCCAAGTATGTCAAGCCTCGATCTCGTTAAACATGGCCATAATTTCCATTAAATTAACATAAAGATGAATAAATATTGAAAATAAATTATTTCAATATTTAATCCAATATATTATTCGCTAATTTTGTGTCAGATAATTTGTTTTGACATATCTATTATAAAGCATCTGAGAATCAATAAAAAATACAAAAATAAAATGATGAAAATAAATATCAAATAGCTAATTAATGTATAATGAATGATTATATTTAAAGTATAAATATTTAAATTGATATGAATAGTTGTTTGAAATAATTTGTTAATAAATTTTTGTTTATTATGTATGATGTTATAGTTCTATCAAGGATGTTGAGGGTAATGAAAATGGATATTGGTAAAAGTATTCATTCATTTGGTTAAAATATTTTTTCTTGAAACTAATTCATGAATTCATATATTCTTCCACAGTAATATTTTATTATATTTATATTTATCAACAAATCTGTAGAAAATCTATTCTTAATTCAATGATCATCCCATGATGAATTAATTTCTCATAAAAGAAAAATAGTGTTAATAAAAAATCTAATTCTTTATAATAAAAATTTTTAATTCAATTTTAATATTCATTTTCTACATAAATTTTATTATTTCTAATTTTAAATTCTCAATATTTATTATTTATTATTATCATTATATTTAAAATGTTTTTATTAGAGGAAAATTTATTCTTATTTTGATTATGTGTTTTCAATAAATTTATAATTTTTAAAGTATTAAAAATAATTTCTTATTCATGATTTCATCTTTTATATTCCACTAATAAAAATTTAAATATAAATTATTTCACTTGAATATTCAATTATGGGTAATTATTTAGACATATTTTTTTAAACATTCATTCATTTTTACTTTTCCAAAATCATTGTTAAATATAACCCATAACATTAACTTTTAGGAAAATGTTATGAAATGTTTTACAAAAAAATTATTTTTATGGTTTCACTTCAATTTTAGAATTTATTTACAATTAATCTATCTACTGATGTAATGTTTTATAAATTTACATTTAAATTACGACATGAAATTTTCATTTCAATATATAAACTTTTTTAGTGGGTAAAATTCTTGAATTCATTTAACATATGTAAATTTTATTAAGGATATTTCTGTTCGATGGAATCCTTATAATTTGGGTAATTAATGATTTCATATGGAATCTTTATTTATGGATACTAACATGTGGGGTTATATATCTCTCTATAAAGTGTTTTTTATGGATTGATATATCAAGATATACTATAGAAGGTATATACTTGGATTTGATCAAAAGTAAAAGTGTGTAGAAAGTAAAAATTATTCATAACATAAATGGTTTGCATGATTGGGTATTATCATCATGTAATGATTATCAAGGATTATATTGTTGGGACAATTCAAGTAAGGTGTTTTCATTAGAAACAGAATTATGTCTTTACATAATGTATTTCCTTTTATTATCAAGAATAAATAAATCACCTCGCATTGTATATGATAGTGATCAAACTCAAAATCATAATCCAAATATAAGACACACAATTATTAAGAAAATAAATTAGATTGATAAGGTGTTTCTTTAGAAATAAAGGTTTGTCGGACTCACCTTGGGTGTGATATGAAATATTGAATCATTTTGAAGAAGTATTTCAGATTTTGAATTAATCTGATGAAGACCTGATAATTCTTATCAGATCCTGCAGTTTATGTAAATCATATGTTGTTTAGGAAATCCAGTGTTGAAATCCTTATATAGTATTAGGGGAGAACAACTGCTTCCAATATGATTGGCATTGGTTGGAAATAAAAAATAATCAGGAATGATGGGAGGTTATAATAATTTCCAAATTATGATAGAAAATTCTATTCTAATCATAAAAATTTTTAAATTCATGATGATTTCATGATATATATTAATATTTATGGAGGAAGAATGTTGGTGAATCCAATGTTTTATTGTCCCTATTAATCAGTGTTTGATCACAATATGAAGAACCATTTTTAGGATGATATTTTTTCTGAATAAAAGAATATGAAGATGTTGTTTTTCATTTAGGCCAATTATAATAAAGATAAAAATATTTTGGGAAACATTTTATGTGCACCACAATTAGAAATGAAAATAATTTTTTGCCGATATAGGTCTGTCAGATGTGGTGTTCCACTGATCTTTGAAATAATCAAGACATAGATCATTATACGTAGTGATTGTTCCCAAAAATAATTGGAGGAATAAATCCTTATTGATGAAGATCATTATTTAATGGTTATTTATATTGATAAGAATTTAGAAATTTTTTGTAATGAAGGAACATGGGATCAGAGATCGATGAAAAATATTATAAAACATTTTCAAGAGGGTTATTTGTTTTCATATGTGGGACAAGAATGAAATGTGTACTCCGATATGTTTTCTAATTAAGTTAAATGAACGTAAAAAATCAGTTTCTTTATCAAATGATTCAAGAATTATCTGACTGTAAAATACACTAATCTATTAAAATTATATAGAGACTGATCAATCAGGTGCTAGCTGAAATTGATAAAAGACATCAGAAATGGGACTTCATTAAATATAGTGTCCCTAATCTGTGGAGAAGAGTAAAAGATTAATTTTTTTAAGTTGTTGAGAATTTTTGTTTAAATTTGAGTTGAAGTTGGTTCTGATGTTTTGTTACAGAGGTAAGAGAATCTTTAGAAATTTGGACTATTATTATAAATAATGAGTAGAAACAAAATTCTAATAATGTAGCAACAATGTTTTAGAATGAATATTTACAGTGTTTTTTTTCATTTTATTGGTATGGAGAAATGTAATGAATAATCTAATATTAGAAAAATGTATGCAATGAAATGATGAAATCATAATGACAATCGAAATGTGGCTGATTAATGGTTAGAAATCTTGAATAAAGACTACATTGTGAGAAGATTTTAGGAGGTTCGAGAAGCTATCAGATGAGTTGAGAGGAATTTCAAAAGTCAAAGTTATAGATAATATTTATGTATAATTTGATGTTTTAGGAAAACTGGTTATGCAGGAATCAATTTTAGAATCCCAAACATATCATTTTTTGCACCTATAAAAGTGGGTTTATACAATAAAATTTATAACACTATTAAAATTTATTGTTGAAGGGGGAAGCTGTAGAAATAAAAAAGTTAGGCAGAATTATTTTCCCGAATGAGAATTCAAGAAGAAGATATATAGAAGAAGAATATTAAGAAGACATATCGTATTTAGTTGTTATCAGATCGAACTAGATCTTCGGACTAAGAAATCAGATTGGGGTTTTTAAAAAGAGGCATTAGTAGATTAGAATTATTTTAGTAGTATTTTTTAATTCATATATTATAGGATTCAACAATAGAACTGGGGAATCAAAATGGTGTATCATGTTGGTTATCATTAAAAATTCAACATATGTTCGTACCTACTATAGGGATATAAATTATAGAATTGATTTGAAGATCATATTTTTGGAAGTTGACAAGGCATCACAGTAACATGTTTTGAATCATTTTGTGACTTTTTTATCCTTGTTACACAATATTGTATTACATCATTTCTTGCTACTTGATGTTTGTGCATTGTCCTATTGAATATAGTTCAACATTAGTTTAATGGTTTATCTAACTTTTGTATCTACAAAATAGTATTTTTTGTATTGTATTATGTTGTATTGGATTGTTTCTAACCCATATGAAGGACCTATCTACTCTTGTTCATAAGTAAACCACTTAAATTCTTATATTCCAATGGATGCGTGATTGTTTTTTTTTCAACAAGGTGAAAAACATTTAACCAAAGGTGAAGGTTGTTTTGATATGATGGAAATATAAAAGAAAATGATATCACGGATTCACACCCTCTCTATATTTGTGATACATTGATCCTATCTCAGAAATATCAATTTCTATTAGAGGATAGGTTCACTTAGTCTTCTCTTGGATATGTTTTTTAAAGAGAAGTTGTGATGGAGTATCTAAATTATGTGAATTTTAAGGTGATTCAAGTCTTTAATGGTATGAATTATCAAGTCTTCGATGATAGTTTGATTCCTTATATTATTCCACTTGGCTATGATGTTTTTGAAGCTGTATGAGATAGATTTCCTCCAATTGATAAAAAAATTTCTTTCACATCTTTTGACAAGAATAATCATAAGAGTAATGATGGAGAAACGAAATCATTTCTCTCACCACTTTTTGAATGCAAGTTTCTAAGATAAAAGGTTGTTTCCACTACTAATGGTATGTAAGATAAGAAAATGAATATTTAAGAAGGCAATAAGATGGTGAACAAGGACAAGATCAAAATCTGGAGTTTGAAGTATGAAGATCTTAAAATGGGTGACTATGAATCTATTGGTTACATCATCACTAGGGTAAATGACATTGTTATCACTATTAGGGTTCTTATTAAAATGTTGTAAGATTCAAATATTGATGAAAATAGCTTGAGAATTACTATAGACATGTTTGATGTCAAACTTTTTGCATTGGATGATAGAGATCTAGAAACATTATCTCTGGATTATTTCCCTTGTTGTCTCATAAATTATTAAATAAAAAATGATAATGTTATGAAAATAAAGATGATATAGAAATTTTCATCCACGATTCCAAGGAAGGAATGTCTAAAAATGTTTATGAATTAGAAGAAGTTACAGATTCCATTTCTCAAAATGTGGTATGTAGAAAACATGATGAATTTTGATCCATATTTTCAAAAAATTTAAAAAAGGTACAAGAATGTATAAAGGGAGTGGTCCCCTGATTTTTTTTAATTTGGAGTTATTGGGGACTTTGTAGAAAATTTTCATCAGATAAAGAATGAAGAGGATATTTATAAATATGACTTATGAATGAGATGATCATTGTGCAAATAGGGTGGTAATGATAAATATAAATACAAATGGAATGATAATATTTTAAAAAATCTGAATGGATAATTTTTTTTACAAAATATAATGAAGAATAAGGTAGTAAAACTGAATACATAAATTCTATTGAGAAGGATATAGAAAATAATTTTACTGTAATAGTTAAAAAAGAATAATTATGAATTATAATTTATGAAGAAAAATATTAATAAGAAACTATATTAGAATTTCATATGAAATAATAATTAATAGAATGTAGGGAAAATATTGAGAGGATTGAAAAAGAAATCAGGAAGTTGAAAATGAAAATTCTTCAACAGAAAGTCATTAATGTTTTCCGAATGAGAATGTTAATCTGTTTGAAGATATTGATCATTTAAATAAATCCCTTTATAATGAAAATAATCATAATAAACTTCTTGAAGATAAGATGAAATTAAAATAAGAATAGTTTCAACCAATATAATAACAATATTATAAATATGAACAAAGGGTTAAAAGTTTCATTAAATCTTTATTTGAAGTTGGTTAATGAACTATGAAGTGAAAAAATGAGATGGATGAAATGATACCTTAAGATGTTTAGATGAATTATGAATTTTTTTTCGAAGAAAACTAATATTGCAAAAGTTATGTATGTGGACAGAACCAACAATGTGGGGATGTCATATGTTTCTAAAAATTCTGATTCCAAATAGGATTCTATCACATCAAAATTTGATAAGAATAAAAATAAAGAGAAATTAAAAATAATAATATGGTTTATAATAGAATGGTTGGTGGTAAAAAAAATTTGATAATAAAGATAAGGAGGTTACTGAGAAACATACTCACAACTATTAACTGTATGGATGTTTTAGAGGAAAATATTCTTTCTATGGATACATATGTTATTGTGGTGGATTCATGAACATATAAAATATGTGATTATTTTATAAAAAATATTAAAACTATTCAAAAAATTAAAAAATTAAAATTTTTACGTGGAGTAAATTATTCTCAAAAGAAAAATCGTGAGATGGATATTTTGTATAATCCCAAAAGGATACAGTGCATGTTGAAAATAGATTCCAACAATTGAAAACTATTTGTATAAGATGTAAATAACCAAGAAATTTTCAAAAACGTTATCTTGTTTTGTTACTATCACCACAAAAAAATTATAATAATTTTCATAATCCTAACGTGAAGAAATATAAAGGTAAATAAATATCTCTTTTTGTTGAAACCTCTCTCAAAGCTACAATAGGCGACTGACCTTGGATCTTGGATAGTGGTTGTTTTTATCATATAATTAAATATATAAAATTATAAAATAATTTGAAAGACTTAAAAGATGGAACATTGACGTTTGTCAATGATTAATACCTCATAATAAAAGGTGTTTTATATTTTATTATTTTGTAAAAAAAATTATAGTCTGTGACATATTTATTTTTAATTTAATGAAACAAAATTTTATAAGTGTTTCATAAATTTTTTATAATGGTACGAAAGTTATCTATACAAAATATGGGGTTTTGTGAAAATAGGGGAATGTGGATATATCTATATAAGAGGATAATATAGATAGTGAATCTTTTTCTATGTTGGTGAAATTAAAAACTCTTTTAACATAACAATATTGGAAGAGAATCAGTTGTGGAATAAAATAATGGGACACATGTGTTAGATAAACATGTGAATTTCATCCAAGACAGATAGTTTCCATGGAATTAATGTTATGTCAAGAAACATATATGGGTTTTTTCAAAAAAATCAAAGTTGAATTATTACAATCACAGTGCATAAGAATGTTCAAATTTGATCAAAATGGCCCCTGGAACATATTCATTTTGATATCTATATTTTGATGATAAATCCATCAACTCCCTAAGATAAGTACTTCACAACATTAATTGTTAACATTACTCTCATTAATTGGGTTATTCATATGAAACATATGTCATATTCTTTGAGAAGGTTTAAAAGTTTTAGTAGGAAAGTTGATAAGGAATGTGATTATTTATTAAAATGTTGAGAAAATAAAATGGTGGTGTATAGAAAAATAAACAGTTTGAATTATATCTTGAGAAGCATGTAATTCTTCATGAATGGAGTAAAAATTAAAACCCTCAACAAAATTGTGTTTCTGAAAGGAATAATATATGTTTCATTAAAATGGGATGAACTATGATACTTTAATGTGGTCTTTCCAATTACCTTTAGAGGTAATCTATGAGATCTACTGTCTATATTCAATACTAATGTTTCTAAATTCCAAGATCTTATATAACTCCTTATAAAAATATTATGGAAAAAATATGTGTTGGAACATTTTAGGTTTCTTGGGATTCCATTAAACATAAAGAAGAATGCTCGAAACCTAATAATGTCTGAGCAGAGTGGTGAATAAAAAAAATTTCATGTCTATGATTTGAAATGAATAGGATATAGATGTTCTGAAAAAGAGATATGAATTTTAGATGACTCTATTTATTCAAATGTTAATTAAAAGGATGTGGAAATTTATAATCAGCCCTATATTTATATGGAATATGAACTAGATGAAATAATTTCTATAAAAAAATCTAATAAATACACACGAATTTTTAATCCAACTCAAGAAGAATAATTTAACATAATTATTTTTAGTAATGAGGAAGAATCATGAAAATATAATCCCAAGCCGATGAAGAAACTGGAACCTCCAAACCCATTTAGTGATAAGTATCTAATGGTTAAAATATTAAGAATATCAAAATCTATTACACTTACTGACATGTATTCAAAATATGACTTAAATGATTTGAATTAATATTTAGATAATTCAGAATTGGTTGTGTCTTTGAATAAAGAGTTGGATCATATAGAAATGAATAAAACATGGGAAATCGTACCTAAACCAACAAAAAAATTGATATTTGTACAATGGGGTTTTCTTGAAGATGATGAATGATGTTGGTGAATTGATAAGATATAAATAATGGTTAGTGTGAAAAAGTTACACGTAGATAGAGGAAATTGACTTTAGTGGGACTTTTTCTAAGATTGTGAGGTTAGAATCAATCGTAATCATCCATACTATTACTGCTCAAAATGTTTAAAAATAATTCAGATGGATGTGAATTATATATTTCTGAATGGGAATCTTTACAAACAAGTTCATATTGAACAACCATGGGGCATTATTATTGGGAATGATGAATTTTCTATGTGAAAGTTGAAGAAATACTTTTTCTCTATTAATCATGAATTGTGTGAATGGTATTCCAAATTGGATATTGTCTTCAGAATTATTAGTTCTATGAAATGATGATTTCATAGTAATCTTTACATCAAATAATGATAGGAGGTTTCCATCATTTAAACAGTTTATGTTGATGACATTATATTTTCTAGGAATGATGAAGGAACTTGTGCAATATTTTCAAAAGAGATTATTAAGTTGGTTGATAAGTCTATTATAGGTAAAAAGAAACAATTTATTGGGCTACATATCTTACAAAATAAGAAAAACATATTTCTTTCCCAATTAATGTATGAAAATAAACATCTTAAGAAGTTCGGCATGGATAATTCAAAACTAGTTTCCACACTAATTTAGATAGGAACCATGTAGACTAATAATGGATACAGAAAGGATACCAACAGTAATGTGTTTTAGAGGATGATTGGATTATTTTTGTATCTCACTACCCCAAGACCCAAAACAATTTATATATTTACTTTATATGAAAGATTTCAGAGTGCTATAAAATAATCACATTTATTAGCTTGAAAATTTATTCTATAATATAACAAAGGAGTAAAAAATTATGAAATCAGGTATGATTGCTCAAAAATTATTGACTGGTTTGTGTATTTAGATATTAATTATGTAGAAATGTTGATGATATATGATCCACATCTAGTAGAGTTTTGTTTTTGGGAAAAAAATTTGCTAATTGGAATTCAAAGAAAGTAAATTATGTAACTTTGAACACAACTAAAGATGATTAGGTTGCTTCCACTCATGCTTCTACCCATATTATGTGGATGAATACTAATTTGGAAGAATTACTCTTTTTTGTGAATTTACCCATTCTCTAGGGTTATGATAATCAATGTTCCATAAAACATATAATAAACCCAGTATAACATTATTGCTTAAAACATGATTATATAAATTTTCATTTCATCAAAGTGAATAGGGAGATGAATGAATTGATATTCGAGTATGTTACTACATTAGATTATATTTCTAGCATATTCACCATACCATTACCAAAGGAATCATTTTATCAAGCTGAGGATGAACTTTGGAATCCAACCTATTTCTTATCAGGGTTAAGGTATGTGTATTTGTCCCCTCTCTCTTTTGTATTTGGATAGTGTTGTTGAAGGATCAAGTTTTTCATTGATATACCCATTGATATGTGTTAACCTATTTATGGAAGCATGTATGTTGGGTGATTTTTGGGTATTTTGTTAACTCAACATATATGTTTTTGAACTATTCTCACAACATGTTAGAGTGGTTGTAGAAAAATTTTATAGGGATGTTAAGTGGAATAAGTTAAGAAATATATAATGAAAGGATGAGGAAGTTTCATGGGTCACTACTATTGGAAAATATGGTTTTGATTTCAATGATTTATTTTTACTAAAATGAGTTAGCACAAATTGGTATAGAATTTTTTTATTTAATACAATTTATTAGGTTACAATGTTCAGTGATTTATGAACAATGGTTGAAAAAAAAATCCAAAAGGGGATATTATTGGGAACATGTTTGAAAGAATTTGTTTTTAGAAAAAAAAATAATGTTTTATTAAAGGAACTTAATTTTTTTAAATAATAAAGAAATAAACACACTATTTATATGTTGGTGATGTGAATCACAATCATAATAAGAAAATAATATGTAAAATACTTATGAATGTCCATAGGATTGAGTTACTGTTTCCAAGAATAAATTGTTCATCAGACTCACCTTGTGTTTAATATAATTTCTTGAATCATAATGAGGAATTTTATAAGATTATAAATGGATCTATTGAAGAACTGGTTATGCTTTTCTGATATCGGAGTCATCATAAATCTTATATTGTCTGGGAAAATATGTGACAAAATCATTATGAAGAAACAGGGGAAAACAAGAGCTGCCAATTGGATTGTTTTTTGTTGGAAAACATGAAGAATCTAGAATGATAGGATGTTATAATACATTCCAATATAATTCATGTTATTCTATGAATATTTTAAAGGTTCTTATATTAATGATTACTTATTTATACAAAATGAATTTTTTAAAAGAAGGAAGTTCCTAATGCCAGATATTTATAGTCTCAGTTCATCAATGTGAAATCATCAGGCATAGAATAGTTTGCAGGCTGGGAAGTTTTTTTCTAAATGTATGAAGATGAAGATGAAAGTCTTTTATGAGACCAATATGGAAAAAATATATAAATCCTCAGAGAGATAATTTTTTCTGTACCATAATCATAAAAGGAAAGAATTTTTTGTTTACATCGGTCCATTCGATATGGCGTTCCATCGAACATCATAATAATCATGAAATCGATCATCGGATGCATTGATGGTTTCAAATGGGTATATGAGGTAGAAAGTCTTATTGAATAAGATTAGTAAGTATAGTTTATTGAAACCTATGAGAATTTTGATGTGGTTAGGACCGATCCAAATGGGATCATATATCAAAAAATATTATATTCAATCATCTTAATTAGGTTGATTTTTTATCTCTTGTCGGTCAATAATGAAATAGGAACTATGATTCATTTTTCAATTGGGTCAAATGAAATGAGAAAAAAATTGGACTATAATTATCAAATGATTCTAGAGTCATCAAATTGGAGGATACATAGATATATCAAAATAACATAGATATTGATTCATCGGGAGTATGATTAAACTAATAAATGTCCAAGGATTATAGAATTCATCATATGTAGGATCATCGATTTGAGGATGAGGAAAATTGTTTTTTTAAGAAACTGAAAAATTGTTTTTTAATGAGAGTTTAATATGTCACTAAAGTGGTTCCAATGATTTGGTGTAATCTTTAGAAGTTGGTACTGTGTTTATGAAAAATCAAAATTCAACCAATGTCTAACGAAGTAGCAACCAATTTTTGGGATGAATTTTTTTAGAGGGTGTTTTTCAATTTGTTGTTATAGCATAACATCATGATAAATATTCTATTATATATATATGATTGTGGTAATAATTAAATCACAGTGACAATCAGAATTCGACTAAATAATGGTTTAAAAGTATTATGTAATCTGAAGTTGTGAGAAGTTTCAAGATGGCTTGAGAAAAAATTAAGATGATTTGAAAATTGATGATGACGTCAAATTTGATGTAAAGATTTAAGGATAATTTAATGTTTTTTGGAAATTTAGATAAGTATAAAATCTTTTTATAATACCACCAAAACCATTATCAGAGAATAAATAAAATCAAGAGACTACTCTATACATTAGGACACTTGTATTGTTCATAGTAATGAGGGAAGGTATAGAACTGATGGTTTTTATAGACAAGGAGTTTCCATGTTCAGCATTAATAAGTAATATTTTCAAGAAACAAAATTAGAATAAATAATATTTAATTCAGTAATTATCAGATCAAATTTTATATTTAGTTATAAAAATCAAAATAGGTTTTTTGGACTGAGATAGAAGAATTTTAGAATTGTTTCATTGGTATTCTAGTGTACTTTTGTTATCAAACTATGAAATTGGACATGGGAATTTAACTAGGTTATGAAATAGAATATCATTACAATGTATAATGATGTCTTACCTTCTACATGGTATGAAAGTGAAGATTTTTTTTGAAGATCATATTTATGAATGTTTATGATGTATAATTATTACATGTTTTGAGGAATTTGGTGACAGTTTCTTAACATTTTAAGAATTTTTTTATTACTTCATTTCTTACTTCTTGATTAACATGATCTTTTGTATTAAAGATAGTTATACACAAATTTAACATATATCCTACATGTTGTATAAACAGAAAAACATTTCTTTCTAGTGGGTTGGGTGGAATTGGATTGTTTCAAACCCATACCAAGGATGTAGATACTTTTTGAGTATTTAAATTTTTAAATTCTTTTGGTCTTGGGGGTGGGTGAATATGATTTACCACAAGGTGATAACTCTTTTGCAGGATGATAATGTTGTTTCAAAATGAGGGAAACATAAAAAAATATCATTAATTCACCTCGTATCCCTCCCTATGATACATTGATCCTAACTAGGATATATCATATGTTTCCCACATATTTCATTGTTATTATATATATCCATTAAAATCCATAGGTTTATGCTATATTCCTATGAGTATATTATATGTATCATATTTATTATCACACATTTTCACACTCTTATTCCATGGTATATGTTTGATCATATCAAATTATATGTACCTCTATCATGACTTATGGATAACGGTTTAAATATATGTTCTTATTAATTAGATATTTACCTCATGATCAGTTATTCTAATGTGATCATTCACTATACATTTATGGATCATTAGTAAGATTTCCCTTACTGATTATTTGTTCTCATCCATTTTTTGAATCCCATTTCATCAAGAAATTATATGTGGGATTATGTATAGACAGAAGTTATTCATAGATATGTTGTGTGAAATATGGAGGAAATTATGTGAATTAAAATTTTAATATATATAATAATCACAAATATTAATCCTCTAGGTTCTGGTATTTTCCAAGTATTTATGAGATGAAATGTTCATAAAATTGAACTATTTTAAAATATAGTTAGGAAAATATTAGTTTTAATACATTGATATCAGATTAGTATTTAGATATTGATGGGGAATATAATTAGAAAACATTATTGAGAACCATTGGGATATGTCTACATATAGAAACTGTAGTAAAATTTTTAGTGGAGTATGTGGAATACTTGTAGCAACATCTCCCTCAGGATAGAAAAATGTTGATAAATTCTCTACAATAGACTAAACTAGGGTTAATAACCTTTTTAATGGTCATTAGAGTATTAAATTGATCTTTAGTCTGGGAATAAAAAGGAGGTCTAACTATACATACCATTTAAAACTCTTCAGTTATATACATTAGTAGTTTTAAATTATCACGATAAACCATTATAAAGAATGAAAACATATTATGAAATTGTATTAGGATACATAATCACATATAAATATTAACATGAATAACCATTATCAAAACACATAAGGTCATACATTTGGTTATACATATTATTTATTTAATTAATTATTCAATGTTTATATCTTTCCTTTTATAAGAATATGTGCATTACTAACATTCCTTTATTTTATTAAATAGTTGGAATCAAGATGGGTTGAGTTACCAATGGGTTTCAAGTGTGATTCGATGATTGTACCAACTCAAAACCAAATGGGATGAGTGTTGGGATTAAAATACCTCATAAAAATGTTCTCATAAAATTCTCTTATTTTGAATAATAATGAAAACATGTTGAGATTACAAACTCACCAAGGATAGAGATATTTATTATCAAGTCCTTTATATGATAACACCTACCCTTTATTGGTGGGTATTCAAACAAATTAATTAATTAACAATTTATTAACGAAATAAAATAAATTTCTTTTCTCTAGTTCTCATTCTAATATAATTTCATTCTAGTAATCTATTATTGTCATGGAAAGGCTCACTAATGGTGTACACTCATTAAGAATATGAATCAAAACAAATAATGTTGAATCTAAAGGATAGGTGGAGTTAATGAAATTATTTCTCACCAAATATGTTCATTTATATAATTAAAAATATGTAATAGAAATTCTTAGAGCTAAAATAACAGGATGACGAATCCATTAGTAATTTTAAAGGCATAAATCAAGAGACATTCATAGAACGCTACTATTTTTTACTAATTCCAAAATAAATATTGGTCGACTATATAGTTACATAATACTATGTCATCAAATTAAATTGATCATGAGATACATTAGAATATATGAATAAATTTTTTTCTGAGTCCTTATGGGTCATATAAAAACTAGTTACTCTGATTAATCTAGAGAGAAGAAAAGGAAAATAGAGTTTAATGGAAACCAAAATGAGATGCAAAAAATTTTAAAATATTTTCATTCCAAAAATCTGGGAGGGATAATACTCTAATTTATGTGAAAGACCCAAGACATGATTAACCAAGAGTAATGTAGGTTATTAATGAAAAAATTACAAAGTAATCTGAAGAGGACAATAAAAAAAGTATTGAGATAATTTACCCACATAGTGCACCACCACACTTCAATCCTTGAAGATAATGGATATATGAAATTATATCAATCACTACCCAAACATATAGTTAAAAGGAACATAGGTATCAAAACCCTTCTCGACCAATGGTACAAGGATGATATAAAGCAATCATTACAACTTAAGTAGATTAAAAAGTGTTAGAAAATTCACTTTTTATTCACCATAGATGATAGAATGTCTTATAAGATTGAGGTTATTAGGATTCCTTTATATCATGGTATTTTTCTAGGGATATTGATTCACCACATGAAACAATGGACCTTGACTTATCTATGAAAACAACTCATGGAACTATGATTTCTTCCAATATATACAACTTTTCTCTTATAAATATTTTTTTGAAGAAACTTCTAGTATATCTAGATCTTGTTCCCTTGGTAAAATTTGATTTAGTTTTTTACATGGATATTATTTCCCCATAGATAGATCATAGAGATTATTAGGATAAAGAAATATCAATTTGTATACCAAATCATATCATTATAAAATATCGTGGAAATACTAATTATGACCTCCACATATAATTTAATTCTATAATATGGGTGTTAAAACCCAGTAACAAGTGAATCACAACTAAACTTGTTGGGGGAACTCATCCTTGAAGATATTAAAATTATACTGGAGTATATTAATGTAATTTTTTATAAACTACGAAGAATCACCCAATAATTTTATTTTTTCATTTAATTTAATTCATGGAAGGTTCTACACTTTTATAAAAGAGTTATAATAGAATAGATACAATTTTATTGGAAGAGTTAACGATGAAACATCCGTAATATCTTGATATTGGTTTCATAAACCATTGTGATTCACCATGGGGTGAACCTCTCTCCTTTTACAAAAAAATAATGGATTAATGAATATATGAATTTATTAACATGAACCCAACAAAATAGTGATCAAGAATTAATGTTGTATTCCCCTTGATAGTGGCTTATTTGATCAAATTAAATGGGATGTGGCCACATCTGCATCCAACCCCTCCTTCTCAAATTTTGATTTGCCTCCTCCATGAAGGATTATAAAAAATGTAAGGATAGAATACATTTCAGAAAACAAAAAGGTTGTGGAAGAATGTTTTAACCTCTATTGATACTAAATATTTGTAGGAGTTCTTGTACAAATTTTTTTGAGGATTTGAAAATTTAGTGACCTGATTATAAAGATTGTTGAACTGTGGAGATTTAGTAATGGGAAAATGATAGTAATAGTGAATGGAAATTATTATATGGTTTTTTCCTCATATGAACTCAATTAAAGATCCTTGATCATTTGGTGACATTCATTGTGGCATGATTTCCAACGAATTTAGGAGTTGGATCAAAATTTTGATCCATATATTGTTAGAAAAGAACATACACAAGTCTGGATCTGAATATTTATATTGAATTGGATATACTAGAATCTACGGATCCTATGAGACATAGTCTCTACAATGGATAACCCTATTGTGATGGATTGAAAAATGTGCCTCTCAATCTATGGTCACTATGCTAGGATCATGTTGGAAGTGGAATGTCCAACACTCTAATAGAGGAAGTGGTATTAACCATAAAGGGATGAAAGAATTATCCTATTCATCCAATATGAAAGGAATCCAAAATATTTCCCTTGCTTCATATTCATTGGCCATATTTTTTCTGAATGTAAGAGAGATAATGAGTGTGGATTCTTCCATATTATGGGGCACTATGATTATATTTGTAGAATCAGAAAAGGAAAGGAAAAAATCATACACTTTATCCCACATAAAGACACCATCTCTGGTCCCTCTAATGTAAACAATTTTGAAAATGGGATACTTGAGATCTATATTGATGGTTCCTATGATATTTCTATTAAGACTCCTAGAATCAATTGTGGGACCATTTGGGAAGTACATGGTGTTCCTAAATAGCATGTATAAAATTTTGGGACAGCCCCTATTGAAGAAAATTCTCTTGGGGAACATCTCCATATATAATGGTAACACATTAATCTTTCATCTCAATCATGATGTTATATATGTTCAAAATTTGGGGACTTAATAGGGAAAACCATATAGATCGAATGTACATCCTACAAGAATCATTCCACCTCATATTCTTCTTAGGAAATTATCTAAGGAGGAACCTTAGGATCAAATTGTGGTGAATTCATGCTTACCCACTCATGGAATGAATTAATAGGATCACTTATTATACAAATATAGGATGGAGATTCACACCTATGATGTGCACATAGGTGTATATTAGTCTATATAGAAGAATATTATAGGCCATGTATAGGTGGGTTAGTAGGAATCCCAAAATAAAACTACAAACTCTATGGAAGTAGTAGGGTCTCAATAGATGATGGGGTATACTGGTTTGAATATAACACATAGTGGTGGAAGTATCCATTCAGTAGGGACACTAATATGTTTTGGGAAACCTAATATTTGATCCCATAAATATTCTTTCACTCTTAAGATAAATGGATCATTCATAGATGTTCCTTCATACAAGAATTCTAGAAGGAGAACATAAACAGGAAAAGAACATGAGAATGATCTTTCCAAAACCATCTCCACTCTGTTAAGTGGAATCTTTTGGAGTACGAATTCTAAGAAGTCATAATCACTTATTCATTTTTAATGTCATGTGGAAAAGAATGAAATGCATAAACCTTTAGAAAAAACTTCTAGTATGGAGGGCAATAGAATGGAAACAATATAAGATGAAGGAAAAAATAATGGAAGAAATAGGAAATGGAAAGTACATGATAAGATGGAAAAAGATAAAAGACCTATGAAAAGGGAAATTTCCCTCAAAAAATAAATCTATTCTACTAGATTTTATAAGGGATAGGGAATGATCTTATGGAGAAAAACCTTAGGCATTATTGTGGACAATAAACCAATTATTTTTAGAATTTATAAACCGAAAATGTTGTAGGGAATTGGAAGGAAATCTAATGGGAATCCTTGAGATATAATTTTGTTTCTGAGAAACATCATAAAAACAATATGGTTCACCATTGGATAAATTTGCATGAATACACTCATGTTGTCACATGCCATAGGAATGAGCAGTGTATAAATAACTCTATAAATAGGTCAATCCATAATGAACTGTTCTCTTTAGTATATGATTCAACATCATATCTTAAGAGAAGAGGTATCTAGAAGGAACTAGAGTAAACTTCTATGAACACATTTCACAAGTAGGTAATTATGGGAGCCTTCAAAAATTGTTCTGACACCTGATAAAAAAATTAGATCAATCATTAATAGGGTTTAAGATCTTGATCTAGCATATTATCTATATCATCAATTTTTTTTGAGGTTCCAATTGTGGGAGATGATTTTAGTTAGAGAAGACGTACATTCAATGGGATGATAGAAAACAAGCATGATAGGTGTTTTGTATATTTCTCTATAAGTAGTAATGTTGATGAAATTTAAGGTTATAATCTCCCTAAACACCCCTTTGATCACAAAACTATAATCATAGATGTTTTCCAAATAAAGAGGCTATTTACTCTCCCATTTTTTTAACAATGGATTGGTTGTTTCTCCCAGATGTTGGAAACCTATTTTGGAAGCTTGAGAGATTATGCCAATGGTAATCCCACATAGGATCCTTGATTAAAAATTAATCCATACTAAGAGGATACTATGGGAATGGAGTAAATTATTTTTTTAAAGCATGATGAAAAAATTAAGGATGTTGAATAGCATCATTCAATCATTCAAGAAGGAAAGTATAACCAGAATATCCCATCTAGGGAGGAACTGCATGCTCATTCAAATATGGATGACCTACTAACCATTAAAAAATGTTTGGATAAGAACATTTTGATTGTGAAATAGTTCAATGAATGAGATATAAAGTTAGTATTATTTAATAGACATCACATAGATAAGTGATCATCCTTAATGGGAAGTTTTACACCTCTATGAGTTTTACATCAAGGGTTTTCATTGAATATTTAAGAGGTTTGTATACAGATAATGGGATTGAAAATACATCTTTGCTGATTTATAACATTCTTCCATGAATTTATGAGCAGCTAAACCAAGTTCTTTTCATAAAAATAGATAAAGAAGATTTCAGGGAATCTATATTTTCTCTCAATATTGATAGTGCTTCTCGACCTGATGGTTTCTTGAATAAATTATTCATGCTTTATTGGGATATTCTACAGGACATCTATGTTAATATGGTAGGGGAATTATTTACTAAATGTACTATTCATAATGGGATTAATTTAAACTATATTTATTAAATTCCCATGAAATAATGTGATTTTGATATCAATGTCTTCATGTCGGTTCCCCATAGGATTATTATCCGCATATTCATTAACAGAATAATAATAACATAGATGGGGAACTAGTCAATGAATAAATTACCTCAAATAAGTATATATTTTTTCATGGAATGTTTATCTAAAATATCTTGTTCATAGCCTCATAAATTTTCAACATAATTTAGTGGAAGGAAAAGGAAGGGAACTTATCCTTGATGGTTGACAATTAAAAGGGTTTTGGCACCCTCAAGCAGAAGTTTCTACTCCACATTCTTAATAGATATTGTTTCTCTGTCACTTTCAATATAATGATAAGTGGAATACTTTTATCTATAAGGATGAACATCCATATCAATGTCCCTCATGGGTTTCTTTCAATGCACTAGAGGTGTTTGATAAGGTGATACACTCTCAGGTCTCCTCATTTCCATTTCAAAAATCAAACTCAGTAGATGTATCAATGAAACATCATAAGATTAGGGTTTTTTTGTCATACCATGATCTATAGGACATGATGATGAGATATGAGAATATATTTTATTAGGACATGGCCTTAATAGAGTGCTTAATGTGTGTGAATAAGTGAGAATAAAAGGTTCACTTTTTTAAGTGGGGGAGGATCACTCTAGAAATTATTCAATTGTTTAAATTAATCATAGATCAAATTCAAAATTATGGGTTGCACTGGAGATCCATTTTATTATATAAAATGGGATACAATTTATATACTAACATATAATACATTTAGTTTTTTTATATATATTAGTAGATATATATTATTTTAATCCCATTTAATCCCTTTTATCCCAAATCAAGATAACTAATCAATTTCTAAAGATAAATCAATTGTATAACCAAAATAAAAGTGGATGTATTAATAAATTAGGAAATTATATTTTAAAATATTGAATCAGCTTTTTTTTATTCTAATAATATATTTCATAGAAATTAAATTTATTTTAATTTTTATAAATTATAGAAAAATAGTTTTTAGAAAATAATATAATTTAAGAATAATCATCTTCAGTCGTTGAAATAAAAAATATTGATTATTACCATGAATTTATTTTTTATTTATAAAATTAAGGCTTTTTTACATTTAGATCATTCTATAACCCAATTTTACATCCCAAAAATAAAATTAAATGAAAATATACAAAAAGGGTTTTTAATTTGAATAAAATATATCTTTAGAACATTAATGTCAAGGTTCTGTATAAAATTTCAAAATAATATTCTAAAATACAATATTTAACTCCTAAAACGTTTATTTAGTTTATAAAATGGTTTTAATATTTATTATGTATTTCTTATGTCACAATAATGTCATAAAAGTGACCTGATCTAAAAAATAGGTATTTTCACCATTCACCCAAATATCATCTTTTTATGAAAAATTAAAAGAAATCACCCTAATTAAAGATGGATTATCATTTTGAATCTTATAGTCAATTTTATTTCTGTCTTTACCTAGTCGGTATTCAATCAAGAAACCATAATCCTTCATTAGTTCAACCATCTTATTTTCCTCTTGTTTAACTCTTTTTTTGTGAATATATACTTTAGACTTTTAGGGTTTGATATATATTTCACATTTTATCCCATATAATAGTTGTATCAAAAAATTATTTAAACAAAAACTAATAATATATTAAGAACATTAATATTATAATTCTAGTTGTAGAGTTTCAATTTACATTAAAAATATGAAATTACGTGAACATTGTTAATTAAGAAATAACAAGATCCTTCAATCAAACATTACTGTGATTAAATAATTCACCATTTATTTCTGGTAAGGTTGTAATTTGATTAACCATCCTCTTTTAAATTCCCAAAATCATTGATCACATTCCTCTTCCCAATTGAATTTAACAAAATTAATGTAAAATAAGTTATGGTAACTATAATTGAAAAATGTTTTTAATAAATCGTATGTAAAAAATTACTAATCCATGAAAATAATAAATATCAATGAAATTTTTAAGACTTACTTTTTTCAAAAACATTGTTATTTTTAGGATCAATACATACTAAATATTTATAAATAATATTCCCAAATAAGAATTTTTTTATAGAAAAAACTCACATTTGATAAATTTTACATAAAATAGTTTTTTTATTATATTTAATTTTGGAACACAATACTTATGTGTTTCCTATGTTCCACATAATATTTATAAGTAACTAGAATGTACTAAATTAGAAAAATATTTAATTTATCGAAATATTCAGTTATTACATTATTCATAACATCCATAAATACCCAGTGTGTATTTGTTATCCCAAATGGAATAACCATAAACTCATAGTGACAGTACCAACTTTGAAATATTATCTTCAAAGTTCATTCCCATTTGAACCCCAATAGATTGTAAACAAACCTAATATTATCCTCTAAAAAATAATGAGAACCCTAGATATGATGAATATTTTCAATTATATGAGGAAAAATATCTATATATCCAATAGAGATGTTATTTTGTTCTCTATAATCAAGAAAAAGTATAATGGAACCATCCTTCTTTTCGATAAGATAAATAAGAGACCCTCATGGTGAAGTGTTAGGGTGGATAATACCCTTATTAAGCCACTCATGTAACAAACTTTTATATTGTGACGACCCAAATTAACACATTAAATAAGGATGTTTTGAAATTAGATTAGAATCAATCACTAAATTAATATAAAACTCAACATACTGATTAGAAATATCCCTAAGAACAGAATATGTAAATAAATCCGTGTATTCATTTACAACTAACGGATCACCAATTTTAATGGTTTCTTTTTTTTAGAATTATTTTCTAGGAATAATTATCTATCATATTTAATAAGTTTCTCAGCTTCTTATTATGTTTGGAAATTTATGAACACATTACTGAATAAAAATTGAAACCACTCTAAAAATTTAAGATGAATTCATTTCCTTTAAAATCTGTCTTGGCGTGGAAAAATGAAAGCCAATTATTATCCTGAATAACAATAAACTCAATAATTGTAAATTAAACATCTTTTCATGAATAACCATTCAATATATGATATTATAAATATTTTTATAAACTTGTCGTTTCAAAATACTATCCCCATGTTTTTTAAATGATTTTATGACTCTTTATATTAAGATGAAATTTCCATTTTTCTAAATTTCTATAGAATAAATGAATGTATGGATATCAAATCAAATAAGGCATCAGAATATTTTTAATATATAAGTAATGTACCTAAAACCACTTCTTTAGCTAATCCAATTTCTCAAATAGTGGAATAAAAATACATTTACACATATTTTGGATTTTTGTCTCGACGATTATCACCTTCAGTGACTAACATTGTGCATGAATTAGCATAGTGAACCAACCAGTGACAACTAAAACCTAAAAATATAGTAATTCTATATATTTTACAGTTTTGTATTTAATTATAATAGTTTTTGTTATAATGGCATGAAAAAATAACTGAACAAACCTCCTCAGTAACACTTTTTCATTCAACCAAAAATTCTTTTAAATGACTTTTTTCATGTTTGATACATGTGGTCGGGCTACCTTAATATTTATTTGTTGAATTATTCTCTAATAATGTTCATTATGACCTCTTTTAAATATTTTTATCAATAAGTATATATATCTCAAAAAACAGAATCTCAACATTTTTATCACAATAAAAAACATGCAGAAAAAATATAAATTCTTGAGTGGTATTCTCTTTATAAAAATGATTTATACCATTTTAAAATATATCAATTTAATTATTATTGTCCAAAACAAAATTATAGGTAAACTTGGATATTATAGTAAATTTTACCTAATAATAAACCAGTGAGAATTCTTCCCTATTCATCAATATAAGAAATTGTACTTTAATTATAAGATGACGAAATTTAGGAAAATACCTCTCAAGAAAATTATATTAAAACTATGTCCACTCCATTGCATTAATATCATATTGTTCCATATTATTTTAAATTGAATATCACCATTAATCATCTTCACCTTATAAATGATAAATATCAATAGTTACCATTTGATATATCAAATATCCCAAAACAATAAATATATTATTTAGTGGATTTATTAATCATTCATCGTTTACTAGATATGATAATCGACTAAAAGTATGAGGGTTAGGTTTTATTAAATAATTGTAATTATTCATGTTCCTTTATAGAGAATTCATTTTCCCTCTATCATGGCTTCTAATAATAGTATCCTTAGTAAAGTGAGTAAATACTACCACACACACCACTTTTCTAATCACTAATCGTTACTGATTCAGAAATATATTATACAATTGATTCCTACCTATTTTTGTTACATTTTTTCTGATAAAGATAAATTTTTGGTGATTTTTGTATTATAATAATCAATTTAATATTCATTAAAACATATCTCATTATAGTATAACAATAATCTATTAATGGTTTATTTCAACATCATTTTATCCTCTAAAGTCTTCCAAACCAATTATTTCATACCAACTATGAAAGGTTGATCTCATAAATATTACATTTACACATTAGAAAATAAAAAATTTATTAATTAAAACCATTTATTCCATTTTGAAATTATAAGAAAACAAGGAAGGTATCTTGAGGCATGTTGGAACAAATGAAAAACTATATTTCAAAGTCAAACCATTAAACCTTTAAATTTTACTTACCTCAAAAAATAATTGGATTTCCCAAAAAAATAAAATATAATATAAGTAATTTTGTAGCATAATATTCATAACTAGTATTCATTAAATTTTAACTAGTGTCAGAATAACATAATCCTAGTTAATTCCATAGGATTTTCCATCCAATTGATAACCCACATAGTGTCCTTCAAAGACTATATCATTACCCATTACTAAAAGGAGTCATATCAGTCTCACAATTCATCATGAGCTATATCAGGCTTACACATCATCATTTATAATTCTCAAGTATCATATCATGAAAAAAAATTAAAGAAGTTCTTTTTTACTTTCACTTACTTGGGCGTACCAAAATTTTTGGGGGCGACCTAAATCTTTCTACTTTTGTAATACTATTGATCAAATTATAAATCAACTCTCTACTTGGAAGGGGAAATCTCTCTCCCTGGCCGGTAGAATATGCCTTGTGAAATCGACCGTTGTCTCTAAAATGGTATATACTCTCATGATTTAAAAATGGCCCGTAGGTACCTTTATGAAAATTAATAACCTTATTAAATATTTCATTTGGACGGGAAGTATATTTGAAAAGAAGCTTGTCACCATCCCTCGGATGACCTGTTGTAAACCTCGTGATAAAAGATGAATTGGTATCAAAAATTTAAAATAGTTTAATTATTACCTTCAAGATAGACTCACTTGTCATCTCATAAATTTTACTTCTAAAGAATCTGAATTTTTAAATCATAGATTCTTTAATAAACTTTTGAAAAAGAATTTTAATTTCATTAACGCCTGGATATGGCCTTCCATTAAGGACTCGTATCATAAGATTATGGAAAACTCTAGATGGATGGTTAGCACTGACTCCTGTATTAATTTTTGCTGTGACAATTGGATTGGTAACCCCTTGATATCTTTGTTACCTCGTAATAACACTCCTGAAGATACTATTCATACTATCAAGAATGTTTTACAATCGCATAGACATGATCTCCCTGACAACATTGCGAAGATCATTAATAATTATCCATTTTCTACTTCTGGAGATTTGCTTGTTTGGGAACCTGCTACTAATGGTATTCTTGATTCAAAAAATTTCTTCAAGCATTATTTCTATGGAAATGAATCTAATCATCAATGGGTGAGTACCTTTAACAAGCCTTGGATCAAACCCCCAAGGTTCACTCTTATTTGGTGTATTTCACATAATATAATGCCCACTAAAAAAAGCCTACAAACATTTTGCATTGAACTCTGCTCTAAATTCCATTTCTTTAATCAACACAGGGAGGATTATGATCATATCTTCTTGTCTTGTGATACATACTCTTCTTTATGGAATTATGTTTTTGACTTATTTAATTTTAGTTGGTCCGTATCTGACTCGATTTTTTTGTACTTGAAAAAAGTACTAGACATGAAGCCTCTAAAAAAGTAAAAAATATATTTCTTGCGAAAGTGGCATAACTCCCGCATGAGATCTGGTACCTCAGAAATGAAATTATTCATAATAAGCACTCATTCAGTCTCAATGTTGGAAAATATCGAATTCTTATTGTGATCCATGAAACTAATTCAATTCAAAAAGGCTGTTGCAACAACTCTCTTGGTGACTTTGAGATCCTTAGACATATATGGGTTCTGGGTATGTTTCTACAGCCCAGTCGTCCCTTTGAAGATTTCTGGCAATCACCGATGCCGGGATGGATCAAAGTGAACGTTAATGGTGCCTAAAAGGGAAACTGAGGCCCTGCTAGTTGTGGAGATATCATTAGGGACTCCGCTAGCCTGTGTTAGGGTTGCTTCTATGGAGGACGTGGTCTTTCTTCATCTTGGGAAGCTGAACTATTTAGATTCATCCACGCAGTTGATTTCACACTTCAAATAGGATGGAGAAATATTTGAATTGAAAGTGATTATACCACCATTTTCCATGCCATTTGGAATGGTGTTATTCATCTCGCATGGATGCTTACTACTCTATGGATGAATTTCCTGAAATCGCTTCATGGGATTAACTACATAGCTACTCATGCCTTCCATGAAGCAAATATTGTTGTGGATGCCCTTGCCAACAAAGGTGTTCATCAGAACATGACTTGGCTGGATACCCTTTCAGATGATTTATTTTATCTTTTTGATAGAGATTGTAAAAGAATCCCATATTTCTATCTTCTGTAAACTTTTTTTCTTTAATTAATAAATGGTTCTTTGGTCTTTGACCAAGGAATTACATTTTAAAAAAACAATTAAAACATTTTAATGAACATGGATATAGAGGAGAATTCATTAAAGGTAATACTTCAATGTAATGGTTTAATGAAAAATCACTCACCTAGAGTCTCAACTATTATCATTTCTATCACTACCATCCTATTATTTTGAATTCCACCAATGTATTACACAATATTTATAACGAACCAGACATTCATTAAGGAAAATTCCTCTTGATCTATTAAAATGTCTTATGAAGGGTATATGAAACTTATACACTTCCTTGGTTTTATGTTTTTGGATTTTACAACACCCTTACAAATTGTGACGGTTACTAATATATATGTTGAACAGTGATCATATGATTAGTATAAATATAGGGTTATAGAAAATCCAATGTACTTAGACAAAGGAAGTGACGGCCCCATCCAGTAGATATGCTCCATACGAACCCCATTTTTTAGAGATCAGAAAGGAGGTGGGATCATTGGTATTCTCCCATTACCAATCCCAAGCCATTATTCAACACATTAAGCTTGAATGGAACCACATATGGAAGAAATGGTATTTGATAGAGATTACCACTCGAGGGATGTTATGTGAGCCACACCACGAGTCGGTCACCATTGCAAACCTTACCTGTTGGTCTTACGCTGCTGTTATAACGGTTTATGTAACAAGACATTTTCACTATGAATATGTGCATTATTTTTGTGTATAATAATTAATATGCATTCATTTTATTATTGTTACTTTGTAAATAGTTTTTAAAGAGAAAATAGTATTTTTAGATAATATTCAACTATGAAAACTATTTTGATGAATTAATGGATTTTTGAATTAAATAATATTTGAGAAAAATGTTGTTATTATTATTAAATTAATTATTTTTAAATATAATTGACCTTATAATTTTATGTATTCAACTATAATTATTATTATGGTTGGAAAGATGTTTTGGTCAAAACCCATGAATTTTTTATAAATATAATTTTTTATTTTAAAAGAAAAAATCACATATTAAGAAAATTAATTAGATAAAATGATTATTATTTCTGCAATCAGGATGTTGAAATTAACTACTGGTGAATTTTTCAGAATTTTTTCGGACAGTCAATTTTTTTGGGTAAAAATTAAATATCATTTAAATATATAATATGGTTTATGACATCATAATGTCCCAATAGTAATGTAATAAAATTATATAAATGATTTTTTCTTAAAATATATGTTTTATCCTTAATATAATGTGATTGTAGTTTTGTTTTATTAATTTTATGATGCCTTAGTGGACCCTGCCTGACTTATAAAACATTTAATCTATTAAAATTGTTTTCCTTGAAAGTGTGACTCACCTCCACGTATGAAACCCTATTATTTTAAGTAATTCGGTCATTGGACATATAAAATATTTTTTTCCACTCCCCTATAGAAAAAACCATGGGGAAAACCATGGTTTGGTCAATGGTTTTGATTAGTTTAATGTGAGGTGTCCCAAACCTAAATAATAAAGAATTCATTCTCTTTTACTTTATAAACCCACAAAATTCCCATATCCTCTTCAATAAAAGATATCGGAGTTCTTCAAAACTCTACACTCCTCTCTATAAAATCCAACCAAGGTGCCCCAATCTCCCAAGAAGCCTCTCTCAAGCCTCTCCCTAGCCTTTGGGATCACACTTCCAAGTAAGGGATTTCTTCCATTCTCTTTTTATCCATGTTTCATAATATTGTTATGACCTTTTATATTCAAATATAAATGTTGGGGTATGATTTTTCACCTCTCACATAATTTCCTCTTCATTTTTTATTGATGAGAGACCCTATTTCTCACTCATTAATGTCTCCCGTGTACACCCGTTACCATGCCGAAATTCCATAAGGAATTTCTCATTCCTCATATACAATCAAGAAATTATTTTATATTGGGAATATAAATTACATTCCATATGTTGATATGTTATGTCCCATGATCCCCATACTGTACATTTAATGTATAAATGATGAGACACCCCTTTCAGTCTCATCATCCTATTTTACGAATTTCTATTCAACGTCGTTATGTAGCTGAAATTACACCAAAAGTTTCATGCCAAAATGATTGTGTAGTGAATACCATACCCACTCCTCTATCAAGGGTATTCACTTTTATGCATATGTACTTATTGATTTTGTACTTACATTTATTTATTCCACCTCTCTTGTTTGTGGAATTAATTATTATGTCAATGAACCCATGTTGTATGTTCTATATGGAATAGTTTTGCATGAAATGAAATGATTACGAAGGGTGTGCCCTAATAGAGCTCCAATGCATTGGGTAAAGTATTGTATGATGATACATCATGTGAAATGGGGGTTGAGTCTTTCTAAATTAAGTGAAATGAGGGTTTACACATTCTTCATGTGCAATGAGGGTTTAATTGTGCTCTATGTGTAAGGAGCCTAGGATGATACTGATTCCAAGTTAAGTGTTGTTTCCACATCTCCTTGTTATTATTATCAAGCTTTATCATGCCTTTTTGTTTATATTACCCTGGTGCTCCATTGATATTCCTATTGGCTAGAATGTATTTAAATCTTTATTTTATGGTTTTTTTACTCCCTTACTGGGCTTTATAGCTCACCATTTTCTTGTTCATGTCCTTAGGTTATCCCATGCAATTCTAAGTATGAGGGAATGTGGTGGTCATGTAAAGGATGTTTTCAATAAAGATGTTTTATTTCATGTTTTATGTTGTTATTTAATGATATGGATCCCCAAAGACACTAGACCGCTTGATCTTCTATGTTGTATCAAGTGCAATTTATCTAATAAATCATGTTTAAGTGTGTAATAAAGAGAAGGGTTGTCGTAGTTGGTATTAGAGGATATGATTAGTTATTTTTGGAATTAGGATAAGAAAACCCTAGTGAAAAATTATAGACTAGAACAAGTATAATAAACATCCCTACATTTGGGTGAGCTTTGAGTAGGTGGTTTATCAAACAAATACATCCCTGTCTCAATAAGAACAGGTAGCGGCGACTATGGCACAGATGTACCTATGAGTGAAAACACCGACTCAGACATTCATGTTTGACATAGTATATCCTGGTACATGACAATGGGTCTTGCTGCAATCCTAGTTATGATACACTTAGTGTGTTTTCATTATTAAATTCGCATGCTTAGAATGAACCATTATTAAGGGAATTTTAAAAAATTCCTCTAAGAATAGATTTTATAAAATTGATTATGGATAACATAGAGTGAATCTTATAGATTCTTAAATTCTGAAAATAAATGTAATTTATAAGTCATCTAGGTTTTTATTTGCATTACCCTTTATGTGTTTCCCCTAACATTCTTTTTATTCCAGCCAATGGCCGGTAATAAGAGGACTCAGCCTAACAACCGATGATATGATCAATGCAATGACTATTAAAATGAGATCCCAAATTAGATGGGAGCGGGAATCACAACATTTTCATGATACTCTCTTAGTCAACTCAAGTATTGAATAGAAACATGGGTCATGAAGAACATTCAACCCCCCATAATAAATAAAAAGTCACAATCAAAATATTCATGAGAGAAACTACACTGTGTGTTCAGAGTAGACATGGCGTGTACTAAAAAAATTTCACCTAGCCTGTGTTGTTAGTTACACGGCCTGTGTACCTAGGTCACACTACACGGCGTCTTCCAGATAGACACTGTGTGTACTAAGAAGTCCCAACCATCTGTGTGGTTAGTTACATGGTCGGCTACATAGATGACACTACACGGTGTGTCCCAGATAGACACAGCATGTACGATAAAGGATAACATTGACCCGTGTTGATCGTGACATGGACGGGAACCTATGTCCAACTACATGGCGTGCACAACTGATACACGATGTGTTTCTGCAAGAAATTCTCAATCTCGTGTTTCTGGACACACGACCTATGAAACAGTTATAGACAACATGGCCTATACATAAAGTACATGGTGTGTACTTAAGAAAAACAGTTTCTTCCCGAAGAGAAGAAGACATGGCATGTATTCAAAACTACCCATCATATATTCTGGGTTTTTCCAGACCGTAAGCCTTAGAAACTACTCTGGAACCCAGAAAAAACTGAAATGAACCTTGAAGGTGGCAAATTCTGATTCATGAGGGGCCATACTCTCCACGAATCAATGATTGGCATCTTATACATGTTATAAACATGGTAAAATAGGAAATGAGCCACCAATTCCCGGCCCATGGGGGCCCATAACACCTAAAGAACCAAAATTTGGTGTTCATTAAAACACAACCTTACACAATCAATACCCTATCAACAGCAGTTATTTTTATCAATTCATCTATCATAGCCGCATGCATATTCTATACAACATCTATCACAACAACAAGAAATTGCTAATGCATCCTAGATGACATGTCAAGAATGCATGACATGTGATTTCTAGAGAGTGCCTGTATGATTCATGAGATGGAATACCCTCATCTCATTGGGTAGTGGCAGAAATAGAACCTCAATAACATCAATGATAACAGCACAATACATGTGATTCGCCAAATGGTGAATATCAAATCAACTGTAATGTTGCAAAACCATAAAAATTGCATTAATGAGGGAGATTGAATTTTCCCTATACGTGGGTTAGCTACTCCTGAACATGGGTTATTACAAAGTACGAATTCCTTCCTATCCCTGGCTAAAGGATCCAAACAGTAATTCTGGAAGAAAAGAATCCTCTGATTCCACTTTGTAATGTCCCGATTCCAAAAGCCACCCAGAGGTGGCTCGTACCCGTTTGGTCACATGGCCTCAAGAATATTTCCTCGAATGCCAGAGGCTTCCGACTAGCGGTGAGAGCCTTGGGTGTGATAGTGCGGAAACAATTCCTCATTTGAATAGTAACACGGTGGAAGAGAAACAAATATGCAATAGCAGAAGCTATAAATATCAAACAACAGTAAACAGAGAAAGAGTGAAATAATAAGAAACTGGAGAACATATATATATATATAATGATACATGATTCATATGTATAGGAAAATATCCAAACAAGTCACAATAATGAATACAACCAGTGCTAAACCAAAGTAAAAAAAAAACAGATAAAAAGATCCTCAGCATCGCAAGCCTATGCTTGGTCCCGTGCTCTCCAACTCCACAGCAAGTCAAGTACCTGAAGTAGAAGGGAGATTATCCATATCTATAACTGCAGCAATATAATCTGTTTGGGCCCAAATTCATTGCCCAAACAGGGCCTGAGAATAAATCCGAGTTGGAAACCACACAAAGAACTATGCCTAATAACCAGTGAATTTATGGCATGTAAAATTATAGAAATAAGTAGACAGGAAAGTACACAGTTATAAATGAACCACAGTTTCTATATCAAGAAACAGCTAAACAAAAACAAGTAACCCTCTAGGAAGTACTCACATCCCATCCCTTATGGTCCTACCTAACAAAAAAAGCAACCTCTTGGGTTGTACACTCAGTCTAAACCCTCTGGTTCTTTCATTATAATTCATAAATTGACTCTCTGAGGAAGCTTACACAGTCAATTCTCCTTATAGCCCCAAGTTCAAGGACTCTTTGAGGAAGCTCACTAGGTCAATTCCCCTTATAGCCTAGGTCATTCAATGTAAATTGGAGAATCACTAAGGAAGCTCACTCAGTCAATTCCCCTTATAGTCTAGAGTGATCAAGGTAATTCAAAGTAAAACAAAGACTCTCTGAGGAAGCTCGAATGGTCAATTCCCCGTATAATATAAAGCATTCAAGGACTCTCTGAGGAAGTTCACTCAGTCAATTCCACTTATAGAACCAAGTGTTCCTAGGTTCCCTAAGGAAGCTCACTCAGTCTATCCCCCTTATAGCCTAAAGTTCCCAAACACTCTGTGAGGAAGCTCACTCAGTCAATACCCCTTATAATATACTACACTAGGTTCTCACGGCCCTCTGTAGGTCAACGAGCATAGCAACAAAATAAGGAAAAAGTAAACATAATGAACTACATGGATAATCAGTCTAGAGAATATCAAGAATTTCAGAAATACAAACAATCCACCCTAAGCAATAGGCATGGAAAACATGCAAGGTGGCCAAAATGGCTAAACAGGACCAACCGGTCGTAAACAGAACATGCATGGGGAAAACATCATAAGAAAAGAAAAGATAACCTATTAATATCCAATTAACCTCTACAAAATCATACAAGCATGGAAGGCAATAAACAGCGGTAAAACTGTAAAAACTCAATACCATGTTCAAGGTTATTGGTGGAATTTTCACATAATACAAAAAGACATTGAACGGAAAGACACAAACCACCTACCTTGGTGTTAGGAGATATCTATTTGTGAACCTAGAGGATTGAATCACCTTAGAATGATGTATATCTACGAAAACGTATAAAACGTTTAACCCATGATAAATTGGAAAATAGGAGGTATTGGAAAACGATGCTCTAGGAGAAGTAAAAACTCACCGATGCGATTCCAACACAACCGAAGGTATTTGATTCGGAGGACGGACGCATGATTGGGGGTACGTCGAAGATCCACATCCGTACTGTGCTCTCGGTCAAATGGGACAGAAAAGAAGATGGTTCTGGTGATTATATGTGACCTCGGTGTGTTTAATGAAAAAAATAAAGTACACCGCGTGTACTTTTTAAGTACACGGTGTGTACTCACCTTTATGTACTCCACTTTAGGTGGCCTCCAAACACCCTCACAGGGTCATGTGTGTGTGGCCCCAACACGGCCAGCACACAACCTCCTATGGCATCATAGTACATGACATGTAATCACATAGTACATGGCGTGTTCTCCGAAAATTTATAGAAAAACCACTTTTCTCAAAAATGACTAGAAAAGGGAAAACATGCCTGAAATGAATATTCGGGTTCTTACATAATAGGAACCACTAACAAACTTAATCACCTCTATTAAAGGTAAAATGATTTTGAAGGGTTAAAATAAATTGAATATGCAATACTGTTATTTGTAGGTTTATTAAATTTTTTAATGCTTTTTTATAGTTATAAATTGGTTGGGAATTTTATGGGAGAGTTTGGGATGGTTTTTTGAATGTTTGGAATCATTTTTGGGGCTACACTGTATGAGGATGGTTAGGGGAAATTGATTAACAAAGCCAGGTAACTGTTCAACATGAGATAGTGGGCCTTTACACAATTTTTTTAACCATGTTATGAGGTTGGGTGGGGTTCCCTTCAAGACAATATCCTGTGCACAGTTAGCGTAATGTTTTCCAAACCGTGTGTGGTAATAAAAATTGGGTTTTTAAATTCAGTCTTGGTCGGGGTTTTCCCTAAACCCTTCATTCTTCCTCCCACATTATCCTCAATACGTATTTTTGGTTCTCATGGTTTATAGGGGCTCCTCCACTCATTCTCTATGTAATTCATAGGGTTTCCAAGGTGAGGTGAGGGTGATTCTCTTCCAGTAAGTCTCCACTCGTGATTCTTTCTCGGTTTTTCATAGATCTAGTTCTCCCTCTCATCTGGTTTTTTAGATCTACACTCGTTGTATGTAGATATTGAGTTTTTGTTTCCTAAATTGTTGATATTTCGGCTTGTTGATGATATTCATGTGGATCTAATGTGGTGTTGTGGTTTTTTTACCCATATTCATTGTGCGGATGGGAACTGGGTCGATTTCCCCAAAAGCCTAAGGTATGTGGCCTCTTTCTCGATGACATTTTTCTATAATTAGAATTAATTATTTAAATTAAATTGATCTTCTTGATTTTTTTTGTGAATATTATTTGTGATTGTTTATTTTCATTCATTTTGTGATAATTTGTGGATTTTGAAAAAAAATGTGTGATTTTTGTGAAATGATCTTTGATGTTGGATTTTAAAATGATGATTTTAAAATCGGTTTCATGGTTTGGTTTATGGAAATGTTTTTGATAATTGTTTTCAATAAAAATTTTGTTTTATTGAAATTTTAATTGGCATGGTTAATTATTGATGGATTTTTTTTTTGTGAAATAGTTTTTGGCATATTGTTGTGGCTTTAGCAGGTGTATAATATTGTTGTTGGATTAATAATTTTAGGAATGTGATGATTATGGATTGAACTATGGCTGGAGTGCCACTATAAAAAGGGGAGATATAGTTGATATAAGGTCCACTATAAAAGATAAGTGGGTGTGAAGTACAAATATGTCTAGAAATGAGTAATTGGTTTTGGACTGGAATTTCCATCGTGATTGATACACTGGGTTGTGTGTGTGTAACTTTATGGCTATGTTTTGATAATTCATAGGCTTGGAAAGTTGAAATTGTTGAGATAATACATAATGGAAATTGGATTGGGTCTTCTTTGTATCCTTTCCCTTATGTTGTATGGTTTTGGATGAAAAATGGCATGGTAAGGGTGTGTCTTGTGGTTGGTAATTTTTAACTATTTGATGTTTTATATAATATTTTTAATTTAAATTTGATAAAGATTCTATCTTAGTGTCATTTTTATGGAAGTAATTTGTGAAAAATATAATGATCATTTGTACTCACCCACGGATTTGGAACTTTCGTACTTTTTTAGATGTAGTTTTCCAAGGCACAGGAATGGGTATGTAATCTCATCTTTCTAGTGATTCATCATGATTCATGGTAGTCTTGTGGTTCTTGGAGCATGGATCTTGGTTTGGAGCTATGGAGTCATGTCATAGTCCCTATAGGTTGTTGTTAAGTCTTCTAATTTTTACATTAATTATGGTCTAATGTTTTTTGTTTTGTTATTATGGTTTGGATAATTATAAAACATTATTAACATGAATTATAATGTTATCTTGGGGCATCGGAATGTTTAGTTTTCTTTTTGATTTCTAATGGAAAATTGTTCCGCGATTATTCTTGAATAACTCGACATTTGTTGTAAGCCTTTGGAGTCTTGGGAATGTATCCTACTGCAAAGTAGAATCTATCATCCTTCGCATGACAATGAGTAAGTGATGGGACGTTACATGTTTCATTAATTTGTTTGGTCCCTGAATTTCATGTGAAAGTTGTTTTTCAGTTCCTTTGGCATCAGTTTTTTGTCTTGGAATTGACATTCGTTCATGGTCTATTCTGCAAGTTGGGATGGTGGCAAGGAGTAGGAATTTCAGAACATGAAATGTACAGTATAAACGTACATATCTAACCCTTTTATGATGAACATCATGCTCCTATGGAGTTGGATACATAATTGTTTTAGAGACACTTATATGCATTGTAAATCTCATTATATTTGGTGTATCCAATGAATGGGCATGGAATGCATGGTAGAAATGAATTCTCATAACGGACTATAGAAATAATTTCAACTACTCTATTACCTCTCTCGATTATTGTAGTTAGAAACCTTATTATTAGAAATAGATTCCTTATCCACACACTTGGGTAGACCTAGATATAGCATGGAGTCAATAAATTCCATTTCCACTGTCACACTAATGTATCAGAATAATAATCACAAGATGTGCACCTCTCGAAACTAAACTTGTATCTACAAGGTCACCCCATGAAACTGGTACACTCGGAGAATTGTTTGCATTCATACTCAATTTTAATGTGTCAAACTTTGATGATGTGTATATAAAGGTAATGAAAAATAACACTTGCATGAACATGTCTATAAGTGTGATGGACTCTATCAATGATTATCTTAGGTGAACATATGACATCCCAGGTGTATACACTACAACTTACCAGAATCTTCAACTGAAGTCTCCAATTGCACCACAGCTCATGAAGCTCTAGGAGAGTCAACTAATATGCGGAAAATAATATCATGGTAGTCCATAAGCACTGTTATATGTAAAATTATAACTCTCAGTGGGGATGAAAAACCATCACATCCATGGAAATATATCCTTAATGGAGCCACTATTGTATATAACCAAAATCTCCTAACACTACTTCTCCAAGGGTAATACTATCCATATGAAAATGTTTTTTTGTCACTTCCTGTACATGAGCTCATCCTTTTCAACCTAATATTACTCCTCTATCATTGCGGAGAAATCCATCCCAAGATATTGAAATAGTTCCATTCCTACTAGTGTAAAACCGTATTTTCATAAATGGTAGGAAACCAATCAACACTTAGTAAAACATCGTAGGTACACTCTCTTCCACTATTGGAATTATGTAATAGTGTATTCCCTATAAAAAACTAAACTGTACTTTTTTGTTACCATACCATGTACAAAGTGAGTTATACATGATGTACACATATCATTATAGTCTTGATATTTCCCAATCTACAATTTAAATGGTAATTAAAATATATTATTTTTTCATATGGAAATTTTATAGAAGTTCCCAAGCTATAATTATAACATGGAGATACAATGAAATTAATCCTAAACAAATTTCCAATGGTATAGATACATCATGCTAACTAGACACAAATAATGTTTAACTATCCAGTGATGGGGACTCATAAGAATTTAGTTTTCTTTCAATGGCCCATCCCAATGGGGATAATGTTGTGACTCCCCAAGATAACCTCTAATAAGCCAAGGGTTGGCGACTAGTGTTGAGTACGATTATCACTAGAATGGGAGGCCTTGGACAAAGTAATCAGAAAAATGAACATATCTTCAAGTCCATACAATGTTGAAATGTAAAAAACATAAGAACAATTAATTCAAACATCTAAACCCCATAACAACAGTATGACAGTAAGTAGAGGAAAAAAAGGGAAAAATAAAAGCCCACCACAAAGAGTTTAAAAAAAAGTATAACCTCAAAGTAATAATGGGGACTGATATCATGATATTGTAGGAAAACACATCATTCTGTCTAGTTTTATGAAGCACCATATAGACCTTTTCCATCTTGGACTCTTTCTAAATGTCAGTTTTATGAACAGGACACGAAAAATGCAAGCAAACCCAATTAGGGGTGAGTATAACAATACCCTACTGAACACCCAAAAACCAAAAAACATACAATATGATAATAATATCCTTATCTACACAATTATTTGTCAACATAAAAGATAAAAAGAATATTCTAATATAATCAACAAATAAAAACAGTCTTAAAGTAAGTCACAACTATAAAACTAGCATAGAATTATAATTCTACAGTTCTACATAGAACTCGTTTGTGAGAACACACACTTCTATCTAATAACACTGACAAATCCATCCGAGTGGTAGTGCTCATCAGGTCTCTCCATATGAAGTACAATTTTATGGCCTAAAGAGAAATGGTATACAGTGGTGGATAACTCCCAAAAACATGGGGTATACCAAAAACTCAATATGAATTAGTCTACTATATAGAGGATCGATGCCCACATAGTTTTGGTCACGATGATAACAATACCATTTCCTAGAGAATAAACATGATTGTTAGTCATGGAAGGATTCGAAAAACAATATCCAATAGTCCCTGTAGATGGAATCATTGTCTTATGAGTATGAGGAAATTCTACACTAACCCTCACAGAATGGATTTGGGGAATGCACTCTAACAAAACATTTCAGATATACATAGGATAAGGGCTCCAAGAAAACTTAATGGATGTAAATGGTGTGTAATAGTATTACATGTTGTGTCCCTTTGAACCGAGGATCATCCCATGTAAAAGTATTATATACCATTTCTTTGTAATAGAATAGGGTTTTTGTTTTTCTCGTATACTCTTCCCATGTACGAATACAGGGATATTATCATGTACCAAAGAAAATTCATGTATGTGTGGGAGTACATAGTATGATCATTCCCATGTACTCCATATTGTGATCATGTACCATACAAGGTACATACTAATCCCTTTGGGGGAGGTCACACACCATGTTATCGGGTCACATGTAATGTGATCCTTAACCTTCTCCAAAAAAACCATGTTGCTGCTAGGAGGGACCCACATATCGGGTAATCCTAGATTACATGCAATTTGGATAGGGATTTCTAAAACCCATTGAGTCTTGTCTCTGTGAATTCTCTCATCCACCACCATGAATATTTGCTTCAATCATACTAGATAAGGAGGATCTACCCCAGTTGAACCTCACCATGGCTATTTTCCAGATTCTTTCAATTTGATCTGTTCGGAAATTAGAATCATTCATAATTATTTAGTTTGAATATAAGAAAGAAAAATCCGGTATCCAAAACCATTTGATCTATCATTGCTTCCTTCATTTCACCAAATTTGTGTCATATTTATCCCAGATCAACAATATAGGATCATTTCACCATGAAATGGGTGCACAAAAAATTATTTCTGAGTAGATGTAAAACAGAATGTCAATGAAGAACACATGTGATGAACATGGAAAATATGGGAGAAATAAACAACCAAAAACATGAGGAATGAACTATGTCCAATGTTCTTGCTAGCCTCCATCTGTCACTTTTGGAATGAACAGTAACGAATAAATCCTTATCAATTGAAACCCCCAACATAACCCTTAAATAAACCCATCCCTTAGGATGACTGAGCCACCGATCAATCTGTTGGTTGATTGATTCATATTCATCCTAGGAATTAAGAATGGTAAATTTATCCAATAAAAAAGCATCCTTCCTTAATTAATATTTATTTATTATGATGAAATAAGTTTCAATTTTTTCATTGGTGATATCCATTGATTTTATTTCACATAGATCGTGGATCTATGATCTGGTGCAAGTTATTCTGGAAGATATCCTCTAACACCCTATTAATGAGTTGTCCAATGGATCTAGTTTTACATGTCAACCCATGGAATTACATCATAATATTCTACTTAAATACATTTTATTCACAAATTTTACTAAATGAAAAAATAATTTGATTAATTATTTTATTCATTAATCTTCCGTGATGACTTTCCAAAAACAACTCATCGACCAAGGTTATGCCACGCCTAGGGAAAAACCCATGTTATAAACTCAATGGTAACCCATGATTTATGATCTGGGCACATTTTAGAATTTATTCTTCTTTTTCAGGAAAACTTTTCATGATTTTTATATAAATTATATAATATATTTCAAAAAATAATTCGGTCACACTGAGCATCAAAATCGCAAGTTATCTCAGTGCTTGGTCTCGAAAATAATCCATTCAATATCCAAAAATAATATATGGAAAATAATAGTCATTACATTTTCCCCACCTTATGTATTAATATCCCAAGAATCCATAACAAGGGATACACAAAGAGATGTGGGTATTTATCATGAATCTTAGACTTCCACTCCCATATGATCTCATAAGGATTCTCATTCTTCCACTAGACATGAATCAAAGGAATCACTCTCCCATGAAGTATCATCTCCAACCTATCATCAATCTATATTGGGTACTAAAAATGGTAGATTTATCCTCAATGTCCAACTCACCCTATTTGATAATGTGTGATGGGTCATGCATGTACCTTCACAGTTCTGAAACATTGAAAAATCATCTAACTGGACTAACTATTGTGGTATAGATAAGAGGTATGACACCTCTACAAAACTAATAATTATCAAGAAGTATCCAATGAATCTCATAGATAACTTTCTTCTCAACCAATTCTTCATAATCCATAATGAGGTGAAATCAATAAGAACACATTGTCTCTATTTTCAAACTTCAGTGGCCTCTATTGTCTATCCACATAAAACTTTTGAGAGCTCGGTGTAGTCATCATATACTCCTGGATGATCTACACCTTTTCGGTATTTTCTCACACAATTTCTTGTGCATGATTTCATACTCTCAACAGTCAATCTAAAAAAATTTTGATCAATAGGGTTTCTCATACAAAGCCTCCAATGTATCCATAATGATTGTGGAAAATTATTTTTTGTCATACGCAAACTCCAATAGTGGACTGCAATCCTCCCTACAATGGACAAAGTCTGACATGAAAGCTCAGAAAATTTCCTCCAAGACATGAATATTATAATTATTCTAGCCATCAGTTTTGGTGTGAAACATTGTACTCAAGCATAAATGAGTCTCAAACGCCTCCTACAGTCCCTTCCATAACCGAGATGTGACGTAAAAATTATGGTCAGAAATGATCATTGATGGAACTCTGTGGAGGCACACTATCTTCTTCAAGTATAGGCATCCCAAACTCTCTACTAAACTATACTCTCTAATAGCTAAGAAGTGGGACGACTTAGTGATTTGGTGTATGATCACATGGATGGAATCATGTCCCCTATACATGTGTGGTAAGCCAATAATAGATTCCATGGATATCTCATACAACTTCCACTCTAGAACCTTACGAGGTTGATCTAAACCTGGTAAAACTTGGTGCTAAACCTTCACTTCCAAACTAGTAAGTCATCGAGAGAAAAACATTGTAACTCCCTTATTCATCACTAGCCAACAAAACCGATTTTGCAGTTTCTAGTACAAATTTTCCATGCCTAGATATACTTCCAAAGGAGACAGATTAAAATCTCAGAGAACATCATCCTACAACTTCATTGGTACAATCATGCATCCTATTAAATGATTTACATGCTCCCCGCCTTTATAAAATCCATTAGGAGCATGTCTAGTTGATATATAGGTACGTAGGGTCTCACAGTCAGTATTCCCATTCTATGCCTCCTTGACTAGATGCAAGAGAGAAGGGATGACAACCATTGTCTGGACGTATGATGCACTATTCCCATCCATAACTGATTACTTAAATGAGGCCAACTGCTCTAATTCCTCATTCATCAAATTCAAACAATATCTATTATTGAGATTATCTTATACCTTGCTCTCATTCCTATGATTTTAAACAATTATAAAGTTATAATCCTATAAGAACTCTATCTCTAACCATTTTATCAAGTTAATATCCTTCTAAAAGAAGATATATTTGAGACTCTTTTGATCAGAATACAAGATAAATGGATTTCTCAACAGGTAGTGTCATGACATCTTTAGTGCGATGACTACCACTGCTAACTCAATATCCAAGGTTGTGTAGTTATTCTCATGTGGTCTAAATTGATGTGAACCATATTCAATCACCATTAGCCTCTATATCAAAATGAAACCAATCCCTATTTTTGATGCATCATAGAATAATATGTACTTGACCCCCTCCTCTAGAAAATTTAATATGAGATCACTAGTCATTCTCTTCCTTAAATTATAAAAAACATGTTGGAACCATTTTCCCACATGAAAGGATACACCATTTGGGGAAAAGATGTCATGGGTGCTAATTTCTTAGGGAAATAATTTTTGAAAATTTGGTAATAAACTTCTTTCCCAAGGGTCCTTGGAACATCCATTAGGCTCTTCGATGGCTCCCAATCAGCATTTCCTAAACCATGGCTGTGTCCAATACCACTCCATATGATGTGATATCATTTCCTAGAATGTAGACCACCTAAATATAGAAATTCCACTTCAATAGCATCCTATAAACTAGTTCTCTTGGAGTACTTCTAGAACCATCCTCAAGTGTCTCGTCTTCTCATACTTGGATACTGAGAACACAATGATATCCTTGATAAATATTACCATGAACTGGTCTAAGAAAGGCTGAATGATATGGTTCATGATCCCCATGTACACTATAAGGGTTCTCTCCATGATAAATGGAATTGATAAGTACTCATATGGATTTTATCGACATATTAATGCCATCTTAGGTATTTCATCATCTCATACTCGCAACTAGTGATAGTTTGATCTGAGGTCATCCTTCAAGATCCATCGATCATCTCTCAACTGATCAAAGTGGTCATCAATCCTTGGTAACCAAAAATTGTTCTACATGGTAACCTGGTTCATGTGCTCGTATTCCACACAAAACCTCAATCACTCTTCATCCTTCTTGGAAATCAAAAATCAGGTAGCCTAGGGTGAAACATTATGTCAAACAAATATCTTCCTTTACAACTCCTACAACTACACCCTTTCTCATGAAACTCTGTAGGATCAGTCTGATAAGTTGGTGAAGATATCAGTGTTCTCCTTTGGTATAGATAGATTCATAATTATATATCATATTGGGGAGGTAACCTAGGAACTTCCATGGGGATGACTTCCTCATAATCTTCCAATACTGGGGGAAACTGGGAACTCATAACATCCATTGCACCATGGGTAACTCTATCCACCTAGTGAGTAATCGACTGCAACCTTGTATGCATGTGTCCATCTTGAACATCGAAGGTTTCCTTTTCTCCCTCAAAAGAAAAACTAGTTCATTTGTTGTGGACACAACACATCCTTTTCCTAATCAATCTGAACATGAATGTTAAATAACCATTCCATACCTAGGATGACATTATAAGGCCCCGTCACTATAATAAAAAGATCCCGACAAAAACTATCACATCCATAAACCCTGTCGCACTATTGGAACTAGTGTGTGATCACTAATTCATCTCCATTTGGAGTCTCCAAGTGTAAGGGTGGAGCCATAGCCTCCACCAGAATCTCTAGGTCCTGAATAAGATATGTGTCAAAAAAAGTAATGATTATCGCCTTTTTATATCAGTACTTTAGCTAAGGTGTGAAAGACAAAATCACAACTCCAAACAGTCATGGATCCACTAGGTTGTGTTCTTTGACTTCATTCATCTGTCCCCACACCTTCCATCCATCTCCCTAAGCCTAATGTGGACCACTTGGGGGGTGGTGGTAGTAACAACTCAAATCATCCACCACATCCTACTACTCTCCCTTCTCTTATTCCACATTCACCACCTGGTGGGCCAACCTACTCCTGCCACTGTCTCAACCTCAATGCCCAATCCATTGTATCTCTATTATACAGTGGCTTAGAAAATCTCAGGATATATTTCCCCTACTATCGCATGAGTATCACCACCTCTCCTTGGGCTGGTTAGACTCATCATGTTATCCATGAACCATAGATGTTATATCATGGGTCCTCCTTCTAAAATTTATCACATTTAAAATTCCATGAGACTAACATTGGATCCTCGTGGTCCTGGCCTCTGCTCTAGTATTTTCACAACTGACAACCCCTAGCATTGTCTTCTCAACCAGTAAATCTCACTCTACCACCCCAGCATAGGTAGGAATTCATTAAAGGATAACACTTCCAGGGATCTCCCTACACAAACGTCTCTCTATAGTCTAAGCCCTAAATATCTAGTCACAAACCATATCAATCCGGAAAGGTGGGTATACATCAATGAATACTCAGCTACTATCGTGTTGCACTACTGTATATACAGAATCTCTGAGGAACATACATCCTTAATTGTAGATGGATGTAACTCCTCACTAAAGAGACACTCAATCTGTGACTATTTTTGATTCCCCTCATTATAAGACTAGGTCAATAACCCCCCCCCCCCCCCCCATTGTCCTATTACTCCGTAAATAAGGCTTTCCTCGAGGACTACCATCTGATCTGCAGGTGTCCTGAGTAGACCGAAAACTCATGTAACCTCATCACTCTAGTCCTCACCTACCTTTTCTCTTGGATCACTCAAAACAAGAGGTTTCCCTACTTTAGAAATCATGAAGTTCACTCAACCAGAACTCCTCATCCGCCAGTATTTTGGGTACCATGTGTTTCTCTATAGGTGGTGGTATAGTTGGTGCATAGCATGGAGGTAACATCTCCAGTACCGGTCCATATATAAACTCCTCATCACTTAGCGGATTATCTCCAAGATCTTGATACTAAATCCTAGATGGAATACATCTCCCAAAAATCCTAAAATAATAAATATGTACCATGGTTAATGAGAATGTTTAGATAGATGACTCGAATTAGGATATGGAAACCACAAACCATTCCTATATAATTCATGTACATTTTTTCCTACAACCAATTTTCTCATGTACCGAGTCGAAAGGAATGTAATTAGAGTCCTGGTGTATGGATATATCAGCCACCCCACCCACACCGGAGTCTCTAGCCTAAATATAAGACTCGAAACACTTAAAATTTTTTCTCCAAACCAAACTGACGTACTCTTATCCTATGGTAGAACCAACTTTCTCTAATAACACTCTATCATGAAAAATCCCAATGGGTCTTATTCCAGGACTCAATAATCCCAACTCCAATAGGAAAAGCGATAGAGACTAGTTCCAAGTAGAAATATCACTAAAATATGAGGCCTTATCCAAATTACTTCTACACCCGCACACATCTCCAAGAACATATAATGTTAAAATGTATAAACAACTGAAAACCCAAGAATGTATACATCAAAATCCAAAAACCTGAGTGTGATTGAAAGTAAATGAAACTAAACAGGCTCAAATATAAGCCCACCAAAAAGAATCAGAAAACAAGTGCAACCTAAAAGTAATATTGGTGACTATTATCAAGATACTATTGGAACACTCCTCGATCTGTTAGGCCATAATAAGCACCATCTGGTCCTGATCCATCGAGAACTCTGTCAAAACCTCTATCATCTTCAGAAGACATGACACGTGTCAAAAAATCCCATCCAAGGGTTATTATAACAATACCTAGTAGGACACCTCAAAACCAAGAAGCATAAAATAAATGAAAAATATTCATCTCTACAATGGAATATGTCTATATTACATATAAAAAATAATATATAGATATATATTACAAAGACACAGAGTATAAAGGTGAGTCACAACTATATAACCATCCAATGATTTTTGGGTAGAAGGTTCCACGTAGCACTTGTTCAAGAGAACAAATTCCAGTGTCTGATAACACTGATTGCGTTCATCTGATAGGTAGAGCTCATTGGGTAATTCCATTAGAAGTAAGCATTAAACGTTCAAAGACGCACATTAAACATATAAGGATAACTATAAACTATATGGGGTAACCCAAAAACTCAAAATGGTTTAACCTTATAAGTATAGGATCAAATTTTGTGTAGTGTTGGTAACAACAATACCAAGAACTCCACCTTGGTAATGAATATTAATATAGGATCTCGCAATGGTCCTCACAGAAGGATTTGAAAATATTATTCAATAATTTTTTTTGAATGGATAGTTCTACAACGAGTTGGAGGAAATTCCATACTAACCCTCATGAATTGGATATGGGTAACTCAACTTAACAAACCTTCTCCAAGATACCATGGAAAATGTTTTGAAGACAACATTAAGGAATTAAAAAAATATATAGTAGGGTTACACGTCTTGTACCTTTTTCCTCGGGTCCTTCCTATGTATTCAGCTTGTCTCCCATGTCTGTGTAATAGTACACAGTGTGCAGTTTTCCCATGTACTCTTCCCATGTAGAAGAACATGGGTGTGGCCATGTACACTAGGCCAAGTCATTCCCTAATGGGAGTACATATAATGATCGTTCCCAGGTACTATAACCCATGTCAATATACCCTTTGAGGTACACGCCATGACATCAGGTAGAGGTCAAACACTAGTTGACAAGGTCACAGGATGTGTGATCCTTAACTTTCTCCCAAAATCCTAGAAGCCTATAACAGGGACCCAAAGGCCATGTAATCCTGAATTATACGTCATATGTATCAAGATTTCCACAACCTTGTGGATATTCATTTGGTGCATGTTTGCACCTCTGCCACATCAGATCTCAAATTCAATCCTATCTAAAGTCAATGATCAACCATGGTCAAACATTTCCATGGTTTTTTTCTGGATTCTAACCCTTCGATCAATTTAAAAATTGGCATCATTGGTCATTTTTTATGTGAACTAATTAATTCCAAATCAGGTATCCAAAATAGTCTTATTTATTTCCACTTCAATTATTTCACCACCTTCATGTTATACCGATCCTAGATATATATTATTATATCTTTTCAAAAATAAATGGGTTCGAAAAGATCGATTTCTTAGTGGATGTTGAATAGTGGGTCAACGAAGAACACCTATGAGGAAAGAAGAAAATATAGGATAAATGAATAACTAAAAACATGAGGAAAAAACCTAAAAATAATTGTTGGCCACGATCCATTTTTATTAGACTAAAAATATAGGAATCAATAATAATCAAACAAACTCCTAAAATAAACTTGAAAATAAATCCATCTCACAAGACAGCTGAACCATGGATCAATCTATTAGCTGATTTATTAACAGTTTTCATAGAAAATAAGAGTGGAAAAATAATCTAGTCAAGAACACATCCTAACTTAATTTGGATATACTGTGACAAAATAATTAAGTAGAGTTATTATTGTTGGAAAGATCCATCAATTCTGTTTCACAACGATCATCGATCCATGATCCTGCAAATGATCTTTTGAGAGAGATCCTCCAACAGTCCATCCATGAGTTCTCCAATGACTATAGGGTTATGTGGAAACCCCTATAATTCTATCATAATAGTATTATTAATACACATCAGTCTCTTCATCAACAAAAAATTATAATTATTTATTCATTTATTTTATTCATTTCATGACATTGATGAATCCTTCACAAATGCTCTGTGACAACCAATGTTATGACACACCTAGGGTAAACCCCGTGTTATGAACTCAATGTTTCACATAGATTTCTGATCTATACCCTTTTATAATTTATTCCTCTTTTCTAGTAAACTGAGCACATTTTCTATTTAAATTATCTAATATAATTCAAACATTTATTCCAGACACACAAAGGCTCAGTATTGCACTCTGTCTTAGTGATTGGTCTAAAAAATAATTCATACAATATCCAAAAATAATACTAGGAAATGAAAATTCATTACACTTTTTCACATAAAGTTCACACATAGTGATCTCTAGTAGTTGTGATCATGAAGACAAACCCACCAATAAAAACAACACATGTTTCAAGTGTCATTAGTTGTTCCTATATATGGGCATGTGTATTAGTCTCCTATCATGATATAATTATAAATATGTGATTTTTGTCACAATAATTAATAAAGTGAAAACCCATGTCTTTTTATTTGTAGCGAGGAAGCTTGTTTTGAGTTCATCGTTGATGATATGACATTGGTTGAATGATGAGAATAGAATTTTTCAGTTTTGAGTTAGGGAAGTGATATCTCAAGTAAAGTTGACCAAGATGGTAATACCATCATAAATACTTATCCATGATACTTGAAGGTAAATGTGTATAGATAGATCAATAAATAATAAATCAATGAAGGATGATGAAGTAGTGTATATCCTTCTTTTTGAGATATCATGAGGCAAAGAGATTATATTATATAGTTTGTGTTTTTATGATGGTTATCACTTCATTGACTTATAATTATCTCTAAGGGTCCATGATGGTTTGGTAAACATTGCTCATGGTCTATGAATAGTATTCCCTACTATTGAGATAATGGATTTGAGGGTCTCACACAATTGATTATTGAAGATTCTTCTCTATTCTGGTGAATATGAATATAAGACATTGTTGGAACCACTATGGGGTCTTAGAGTTTTCCAAGAAATCAATAATAGAATAATAAATTAATTCATTATTATTTTAATATAGAATAATCTGCTGAATTTATTTATTAATGGTATTCACAAGGTATTATGTGAATACACAAACAATATTATATGAATGAATATTATTTTAATATTCATTTATTGTTTAATATTAGTTAGAATTATGAATCTATTTAATTAATTGAGGTTATCATGTGATATATTTATAATTTATTACCATGAGGTGATAAAATATGAATTGTATTAGTGAAATAGTTAGTGAATCATAACATGCTTTTTACTACAAATGTAGTGGGAATTTTATTTTTGGTAGGTAGGGAACCCTTTAATGGTATTTAAACCTATGATTATATAAGTAGGAGGATAAGCTCATACCAACTACTAATAATCCCAAAGAATTGATATCTTATCTCTCCTACCACATCATAGAGATAGAAAGTCTTTATCCGAGTGACTGATACAATATTTCCTTAGAAAAATTGAAGGGAAAGTATTGAGGTGATCGTCTCGACATTGATGAAATCATCATAACTCTGTAAAATCACCCAAAATATGATGATTACCATTAGTGTGGATTCTTGAAGTGTTTGTGCATGGTATAGAGGGTTTATAATTTGGATAATTTGTGTAATTATATCTAAAGACGAACTATATTTGATCATGCTTAAATTTTAATGATGTAAAAAAATATTTAATTTTGTCCATCGAAATAATAAAATGAGATCTTCAAACCTCTACTAGGGATTGGATCATTAGAGATAAAATAATTATTTTGTTTCAGTGATTAAATTTTTCAAATACCCAACAAATAAGCTTCCATTTCATTCCCTGATATCATAGGTTGGTATCAAATGAACTGGGTGAATTTTTTGAGACGAGAAAAAATAAATTTATATTAATGGAACAAATCTTATGTCAATCTGAATTTTTATGTCTATTTTATGTCCATATGAAATTTATAATATGAGTCAGTTCATGATTGATTTCCTGTATTTAAATTGGAAACAAATATTTTATGTGTGTTTATTTACAGCCTGATAAGTGTGTGTGATGAAGATTGTGTTTTCGCCTTTTTTCTGTTATTCATCGCTAGATTCTGGATACCAGATTTGATATAGCCACTATGGGTAATATTCCACTAAATGTGGAATGAAAAAATAATTTTTTTTCCATGTCCTATATTTATAGGAATTGAAAATTTAGATGATAACAATTTTAATGGGTGTAGGTGACTTTAGATTTTTTTTAAAAATAAAAAGAATATTAATGCATAGAAATGGTAGGTGGTGGGCTTTGCTAAAAAGAGTGGAAATGAACAAGAGAGTCATATCATGTAAGACTCCCTCACCCAGACAACCACCACTAAACAGGGTAGTTTCACTTCCACCTCCATCTCACAGATAAGTCTATGAATGCCTAAGATGTTGTTGTCGCCTAGTTCGGATACAGACACCGGCTGTGAGGATGTCACCACCAACCGCGGATGAGGACGCTGCTTCTCACCATAGATATAACCATGCTGCTATCTTGGATGACCTATAGCCAATTACTTTTGCAGGATAATCTCTTCGTGACATGTTAGGTCCTCCTCCAACTAATGTGTGTCATGAAAAACAATACAAGTGTTTGGAAACCTTTCCTTTTCCAACAGACACTTTCCACGACCAACCACCCACCTTTCCAGACATCACTCCTCCTTTAGTTCACAAGTGTCGCAACTAGCCACCCACATCATTGCCTCATCCTTCCACCCATGGAACCACATAATCCAACCCCACAAACAAAAAGGCCTTTTTAACCTAGTCGAACCATTGTATGGTCACTATCACACTGAATCCCTTTACGAGTCACTGACGCTTCTGTCTCATAGAACTGATCCTATTTAAGATCCTCAATCATACTCATGACCGGAAGATATTCCAAGGTACCCATGCACAGTTCATCCAAGTAGCATGCCTCTACATTCCATGTTTACCTTAAATGACACACAACAGGCTTAGGTGGATCATCCAAACCTAGAATGGGTCAGGGCGGGTTTGTCTGTCCTAGGACACCTCTGTGTGTGGTCTACCCGACCCAAAATAAGCATGTGTTGCATATCAAACCCAAACTGTCCATGTGTTGCGTTTCAGGGCCTGAATTATTTTTTAATTTAATCAGAAATTAATTTAATAATAAATTTTTATATAATAAAAATTGTATTTTTTCTAATTAATTTAATATTGGGTACTAAATTAGATTTATTTATTATTTTAATTTTTGGAATAAAATTTATACTAATTATTAGAGAAAATATAGTTAAATTATTTTAATTTAAATAATTAAATTTATTTAAAAAAATTCCCTCATACATAAATTTATTAAATTTACTTTTATCTTTCTTTTATTTTACCCCTTGAAAAGTCATAAGAACTGAACAAACCTATGTATATCTAGGTTAGTTAATTTAATTATTTATTATAACTAAGTGTGATGTTAGTAATAAGTAGTTAATTTTATGATAGTCTTCACATCTTCTTCTTTTCATTCTATATGAAAATGTTCATGCACATCTATTTTATCTGTATATATTTTCTGATACCTTAGACTTGTGTTTACTAAGTCAGTTGTATCATTTAATGCTTGATCTGTTTTATCTGTGATGGTTTTCAGTTTCCCCTTAAAAGTGGTGGAAAATAAAAATGTTAATTTGGAGTGAGTAGGTTTTGAACCACGCCATGTCGAGGTGAAATCCTGATGAGAAATGGACAAATGATAGGGGATGATTTGAATCATGAGTCAATCTATGACTCTGTTATGAAACACCTAGGACATCATTGATCCATTTTGTTTAAATGGATCATCCATTATTAGATATGCAAGACTGGTTGTGTAATCTTATTTCCATTGTTCCTTTTTTTATTCTTTTATGAATTTGAATGTATATGAAAAAAACATTAAATAATTGACAAAGAATAAATGAAGAAGTGATTAATGTATTATATTAATGTTTTGTTGTGAGTTAAATAAAATAGTATGAACGTATTTAATATTAAAGGACTACATACATTGAAAAATATTAAAACCATTACAGAAATATTATGTTTCAAACACCTTCCATGATTTTAATATGAATAAAAATGGGTGTATGGGTCTCTTCTCATCCAAATATGATGGTTACTCCAATATCAAGGGAGTTTTAATGGGAGATATGGGTTGAATTTTCTGATGTCAGTAGCACAAAAGAATACAAAGCTAGTTTTTTGCAACATTATATGAAATAATTATGTAAACCTTGTTTATGATTTTAGAATCTATGATTTTTTTACAATATATCATAGATATATTAGTTAATATTGTTTTCCAGTTAAACACCTACATTGAAAGTCTCCATGTAGTAAAATTGGTAAAGATTATAGACTATGAGATTGTGTTTCAAGGATCCATTCCATTAGAATACTCAATCAAAAGAGTATTATGATTCTAGTACTGATGGATTGACGAGTTCCATAAAATTTTAAGAGACATTTGATGATGTAATTAATCAAAATGTTCTAATAAGTAATCAAAATAAACGTAATAATCTAGTATATTTTTTTATAGAAAATTTTCAAGTAATACCACATGTCATACAACAATATCGACAATTCAAGTTTCATATTTCCTCATTACCTATTAAGACACCTCAGAAAGTAAGGGTGTAAACAATTTATAACAAGTGACTCATGTATGACCTCATGTCGTAATGATATCATCAGCATCTCATATAAGTTGTGGACAAAACATCAATAGATTCATGAAATTACATATAGACTCATCCCTGAGAATCTTATTAAGATAAATATAAGTGAGGATATGAATATATGATCATTACCATATATATGTGTAAATTGATAGTTGTATTTTGATATTTTAGTTCCTTAATTTCTCATATCATTTTCACCTCATTACCGTATTTTTATTTAATATTATAAAATGAAAAATATGGAGAAAGGGTTTTACATACTTTTGGATAATTTTTTCTATGTGAATAAAACATTAATGAGAGATAAACCATTAGATTTTATGGATAAAATGTTAAAAGAAAAGGCTAAAATGATGATGGAAGGTGTGACGTCAAAGATACCTCTCTATCATCCTTTAAAGAAAGAGGTGGTATTTGTCATGAACTTATTTACAATTCAAGCCATGAAATAAATCATTTAATGTTTAAATGTAATGGAATTATTTAAAGAAGAAAGTAATCACTTCTTCTTTAGGTATATTAATTAATTGAAAGTAATACCTCTATTATAGTATTTTTCTATCAAAAAATTATTCCGATTATATAAGTTTATTTTACTACAGTAACCATTTATGTAATGAATCATTACTAGATTTCATGTGTGTTATCTATGTTGCTTAGAAAGTGTGGTTACTAAGTCAACGGTGAGAAGTACACATCTTCTAATTGAAAAATTAATGGTTCTGATAGAATTTGTATTGATTATAACTACAACATTTATCTTATTTCTCAACAAGAAATAGAGATTCATTATTATATTTCAGTAATGAATGTTGTTTATTGTTATTTATACCCAACTAGTAGTTTGATAATTCTTGAATCATTGGAAATACCTGATGACTAAAACACTTAAGATATATTTACCCAATTGTGGAAAGATAATACTTTTTAAATAATATCTAACTTTTTGTAAAGGATATACCTAGTATGGTTTTATACACTTTACAGTTAAATATCTTAGGTATTAATGACACACTTATTTACTTAGTTTTGTGGAAAAACCTTTTGAAATAATGGTAATCAACAATGATTTTAGAATTATTTCTACTAGAGGGAATGAACTATTATAACGAAAACCTACTGGTAAATAAAATTCATAAGAATCATATAAGTGGTTATGTATTGTGAAATTGAAGTATGGTAGATGTATGGTCAGAATATGTGACTTGCTTCGGGCTCACCAACCAAAGAGTATCTTGACCAATAATTATAGATCATTATGATCTTATATGGATTAATTCCTAAAAAAAACATTTTCTTACCCATATAAGAGATATGATGCTAATAAAAAGGATTGATGATGAGTCTTACATGTCAAAAACTGATGAATGAATATAGTGTGCATTAATTCAAAAGTGCACATTTTGTAAATTAGGGTCCTGATGTAAGTAAAAGGAGTAATAATTTTTCAAATTATAATCATTGAAAATAATTTCCTTATTTTTCAATATATACATCACAAATAATAGTTTTATCCCACAAATATATTCCATATAGCATGAAAAATGGATATCATATGTGTAATAGTACAATGTAAATCCATTGTGTCAAATGAAAACATTTTAAAAAAAATTAGTTAATGTTATAAAAAACTTTCATCAAGAAAAAATTATTGTGAATCTAAAGTAATTATCCAAAAATTTCCATATTATATTAAATAAATCTCTATTATAAAAAATCGGTAGTCTTGTGATAGAATACAATTCAGTAAAAGGGTCCATGACTGTACTTGAGAAAGTGGGAGAAATTTTGACTTGTATTATGTTAATTCAAATGATACACATGTGGTTAGAATATAAATGAGTTTTAAAAGTGGTGTAGAAGAGAATGTTTTAGAGGAACATACTATATAGGAAGGATAAAACCAAGATGATGGTTTTATATTGAATGTCGCTTGTGGTACATTATTCGTTAAGAATAATAATTTCTACAAGTAGGTGGTATATTGAATTTATATAAAATCGAAATGACCAATTAAAATTCAATAATGGATTCCTAGTACCAAAGTATAGGGGGTTGTTATTTTGAATATTGTGGTGGTAAAAGTGATACTTCACATGGATGGTACAATATGAATTATATTAAGGATTCGCCGATTATACAATGTCCTCATTCCTTCCATTAGAATTTTACATTTCATTGCTACTTTCTAGGATAATTTTATTGATAATTTAATTTTTAGATGACCAATCATGGAGGGTTTACATATAACACAACAAGAAAGAGATTATGACACAATAGATTTCTAGTATGGGGTGGAAGTTACAAAAATCCATTTTAGTATAGAATTATTCTACGTGATCATAGATTATTCATTTGGAATGAGTTGATTCCAGGTGACTAAATTTTGTTTGAGGAAGCATCATGGTTTTCGTAGATCGATATGGCTGCTAAAATATGGAAATCAAAAATTGAACTTATAGTTAATTAATACCATAATAAAAATAACTCTCTAATGGTTGATTATATGTATCAACATAAGTTATAGGGAATGGGATATTCTGAGGTAGACTTAACAGTTTCTTAGACTAAGTCAATAGTATATATGCTGATATTTTATTGAGAAATACAAGTTGAGAAACTCAAGTGATACATTTTATCAATGTCGCATAGAATAAATCCATCCAAGTATTCATGTATGTTCATAGGATGTGATTAATGTGGTTAGTTTAATTTCATATGCTTCTATGATGGATCAATCGTGAATTTCATGATATGTAGAATAAATAATATTTCCAACATAAACATTATGGTTTAAAAATATCAATACTGTGTGGGAGAACTACATGGGAAGTAGTCATGATTGTCTAATTGAACTGAGGAATGTTCAAAGGATATATACCCTGTATGTGAAGAAGAAGGGTTAATAGTTATGAGGGGACACAAGCTAGTCTACCTATAAATAAATAAGATCATATATCACAATTAGGATAAGATGATGATTCAGAGAAGAACATTTAAGCTAGTGGTAGCCATGTCTACAAATACCCGGTGTGTTTCTACATTAGAGGATGCTAAAGAAGTAGTGTACAATACCAAATGATTTGTTGCAATTCATATAATCACACCTATTAAGTCATGTTTTGTCATTATAATATTTTTATTACTATTACTATAGAATATTTCATATTTGGATAGTGAAAAAATTATGTACTTAGGGTTAACATCTGTTGATGAATCTTACCCATGGAGATGAGGTCGCAACTAGCTGAATATCCATGCAACAGAGACATTGTAGGGCTGTGACCAAATCCATAAATAAATTAAAACATGATCTTATCATGTGAGAGATAACAAGGATATTTTATAAATTATATCTAGTAAAAGTGGGATTGTTTTTTTATTGGGTTCCCTATACTGAACTAAACACAAATTTTCTTTTAACATACCATGTATATATAGAGTTTTACTAGACGTGAACTTACCATTATAATGTTTATGTTTTTTTATCCTCTGTTTCTATGGTAATTTCTAAATATTATTCTTCATATAAAAAGGTCATAGTAGATCCCAATCTATAATGAGAACCTCTAGATACTATGAAATTAATCATAAACATTTGTTATATGGTCTAGAGATATCATACTAACACAACATAGTTTATGTTTGACTATCTGGTAATGGTAGATCATAATAATTGATACTTATTTTCCTTAAGTTATCACTTGTTGGTATCGAGTAGATTATATCATGAGGACACAATATATTTTTTATTTATTGAAAATCCATATTGAAGGAGAGTGGAAACCTACAGAACATCCTCCAACCTTCAGTCACACCAATAAAAACACAAATATCACATTACACAGTTCAAAATTCAAAATAACGTAAAACCATTAACCATACTAAGACTGTCAACTGCACCCTATTTGAAAATCCAAAAGATACCATCTGCACAACAAATCACGCAAATCCATTGTCCGTGAAACCTAAGGAGCATACAATCAAGGACCACATAACATCGCCACCATCATCATATCACGTACAAATCATTGTCACCAATAACATGTCGTCAATTCACCATGTTCATATCATCCCTTCATCACCACCAGCCTCCCTATGACATTCACCGCCTAAACCAAACACCATTATATCATGAAGACATGCATGCCAATAGGAAGACCACTTTTTTTAGGTGTCACTGGTTGTACCTATATATGGTCATGTGTATTCTTCTCCTGAAATGAGAACATTATCAACATGTTCTATTTGATCATTTACATTGATTCATTGAAAAAATATGACCTTGAAGCCATAGTGGGGTAAATTGTGTTGGGTGAGTCATTGGTTTTATGATATTGGTTGAATTATCAAGATAGAATTTTCAATTTTTAGTTAAGTTATATCACAGTTTTAGTTTATCCGAATGATAGTAAGATAATATATCCTTGGAAAATGTAGTCAAATATAATTATGTCTAGTATGATCAACGAATAATAAATCATGTAAGGATAATGCCACAATTTTTCATCCTTATTTACGAGATATCATGTGACAAAGATATTATATTAAATAGTATGTTCCCATGGAAGGTTTTCATTTCAAAGACTCTTCCTTATCTCTATAGGGCCTTTGATGAGTTACTGGACTCCACTTTTTTTCTTTGAATGGTATTCAATACTCTCATGATAAGGGCTTAGAGGGTCTCACACAATCGTGTAGTCAATAATATTTAATATTCTAGTTCATTGGACTATTGGACGGGGCAGGCCCAACCACAAGTCTGGGAGTTGTCCAAGTAATCCATAAATGATGAATAAATAAAATCATCATTATTAAAGTATATAATAATTGGGTTGTATTTATTTATTAAAATTATTCAAAATGTATTTGGTGAATAAATGGGAAATATTATATGAAATAATATTGTTTTAATATTCACGGTTCATTTATTATTTTTTTGAATTATGAGTTTATTAAATGAATCAGGTTAATCACGTAATTTATTTATTATTTATTTTAAGGAGGTGATAAAATATAAATGATGTTAATGATGCATTTAGATCATGATAACATTTCATTTACTTCTTATTTAGTGGGTGATTTATTTTTAGGGGTCGGGGATCCCTTTTTGGGTATTTCAACCTCCCACTACATTATTTGCAGGAGAAGATCATACTAAAAACTATTCTTGAAAATAAAATGATAGTCTCTCTCCACTTAATTCTTGTAGAGAGATTGACTCTCTTCGAGTGACTCATCCAAGAACACCATCGATGTAACAAAGGGATGGGTTCAAGGTGATCATCATGACTATGAGGGAATCATTGAAACTCATTGATATCACCTAGAATATAATTATCGGTATCCATGTGGATTCTATAAGAATTTATGGATGATCTAGTGTGGTTATGATTCAGATCCCTTGAAAAATGGTTGCTGGTGATGACATTCCATCGAGTGTGTTTAAATTCAAATAAGGTACTCATTTTTTTAATTTCATAATTTGATATATTCATGTGAGTCCCTAGAACATCTATCGATGATCGTATTGTGAGACCCAATGTAGTTTAATATCTTTGATGAATAAATTTTTAAATCCCTAGCCAACCAGATATGGTTGTTCACCCTGATACCATTAGGGAATGTTTAATGTGAGTCCCTCACTCTACCATTGTTATGTCTCACTACATGAAGTAGTTCATGAAGTCCAATATTTTCTGTTGGATCCACTTTGTATATTGGTCATGTAAAAAGGATCCAATAGTATCATTATTCCTCAAACAATGGCTACACAAAGGGAAATGTGGCTCATGACCCTATGCTACTATAGAAAGGGAATAAGACACATGTCACACATTGAAAAACACATGAGCCTCTAGTCTTGATGTTCCTTCTTTCAAAATCTCATATTTTACCTATCCCTCCTATCTATCACAACCAGGGCCTTCTCTGACACGTCTACATTAACTTTTCTTAATAGACAATTCAAATGAGATCAACCACCAAACCATTACAATATACTCTTTTGTACGAACTCACAAGGCAGCATAGTTTAGTATTTCACCCAATGAATATGTCTTAGTGGTGGAATTATACCTATTTCTTGTTTTTTTAAATCCTTGACAAACAAAACCAAAATAGGGCTCTCCGAACTCCTTATGTCACCCAAGATAATTCTTGAGAAAGAAGTGGTAGGAAAAGGTTATTTGAAACCGATAACTAACAATAATATTGTAAATGTAAGAAGTATATAATCATGCCTGTAAACATATGTAGAGCCACTGGGTTATTGTCTTATGTGCCTTTAATCATTCCTCTATTTTATCCTCCATCTCCCTAATCCTGGTGCAGGCTACTTTGGGGTTGTGGTGTAAAAATATCAAACAATCTTCCACCTCTTGTTTCTCTCCCCCCTTCTCCTCCACATCTATCTTTATTAGAAACTCCATGATCCTATCATTTTATTGACCCAGATGGTCCATTGACCATATCCTTATCGGTAGAATGGTAGGTTGGAATGCCTCATATGAGATTACCTCATCTATCACAAGAGAAAAACTCCCTCCCCCATGACTAACCAGATCTATCCTTAGAGCCCTAATCCATAAACCATCTATCCTAGGATCGTATCCGGAAGCATCTCACGTGCTTACATCCCTAAAATTGTCCTTCACTACCATATGATGATGTATTAGCACGTGTGTTCCCTGTAAAAATTTTTGGAGTCTGTTCATCCAAAAATATCTACACAACCAAGACCCGCTATAGCACTCTTACATAGGTGGGAAGGAATTGAGATATTGTCAAGAAAAAACTCAGGTCGACCCTGAACCAGTAACACGAGCCGGTCCACGACATGGACCGAGAGGTGTTCTCGATCCTCCCAGGCTGGCGACATGCTCCAGGGCATCAATAGAGGTCGTGGGAATGATTTATCCCATTTAAAATAAATAAATAAATCAAAATAAATAAAACAGAGTAGCACCAAATAAATAAACAAAGTAAAGTAACTAAACAAGAACAAAATAAAATTATATTAACCGAAATATACAACCAATAACTCTGTGTGACCTCGCGGGTCACTCTCCAACCCACGACCAAACGTCAGCCAAGGAGAACGTTCCCAAGTTGTAGCCTGAAAAAACACTAAAAACATAAAATAACTATAGGTGTGAATATTAAAACTCAGTAGGTTTTCCCATCAAACTATTCCCTATGCACTACCTTTAAATAAACAAATTTATTAATTCTAGGTTTGAACTAAATATAAAAAATATTGGTTTTCACACACACACAGTTTCATTTCTAAAACAAGTATCAGTCCATTTCCATTTATAATATAAAATCAATTTTTAATGTTTGAAAGGAACAGGTGCATTACATTTAAAAAAAATTGAGAACAATTAGAAAACCATACTTTAGTTATTATCCAAAGTGGAAAACTACACATAACACACAACACACACCAAGGGAAATGGGAAAAATGGCACACACTAGCCAGGAAACGAACTAGACTTCTCAATTGTGCACCACACACACAAAAATACCAAATGAAACATGGGTCGAACCTAAGAGATTGTGAACAATCCAGAACATACTATACATGTGACTCATCCTGAAATCATTCTCTAACTCGATGATTTCATAACTATCTAACGCTCGGTATAGCCCTACATTGCCTAACCGAGGGGCCCAATCCCCATTCCAGCAATAACTCAGTATTCCCCTGCTATGGGGCCACTAGCCAGTGCATAATCTCAACCAGTGGGGCAATCGTTCTCAGAATATTCACTCACTATTCCAAGCTCCCATTTCAACACAAGCAATAAAAAGGGGTGCATCCATAATGTAAATTAATCAGTCACGATGCAAAAACATCACATATAGATCACGCAATCAACTCACACCAAATATCACCCCTGAGTGGGTTTTCAAAAATAATTTATTTTATTAAAGTTCCAAACGGTCCTTCACCAATTGTAAAGAAAAACCTCATTCCTTGAAAAAACCCAAAACACTTGTTCAAAATAAATCATTTATCGTTAAAACTGGAAGAACATTTGAAATTCCGTGAACTATGTTTAATGTCCAATGGGCATTCTTTCAATACTGGGTGTCCGCTCGTCCGGAAAATGTTTCAAGTGTTCGGTATAAAATAAACGACTCTTTTCACACAAAATAAAAAAATTTATTATCTTCCATTATTTCGCATACATTAAAATTAATAAAACATCAAGAAATTAATAAATTCTATATTTAAATGTGAGTCTAGTGGGGGACCTAACTCGACTTGTAGCTCGGTTACGACGACGATGTGGTATGTCTCAACTTGCACACAAGCACGCACAACTTGCCAATGACCGTAATATCACAAAAAACCTCACCAACGCGCAGCAACAATGTAAAGTATCTAAATAAACAGAAAAAATTTCTTAAAAAAATAATCCAAATGAATAAATAGAGTAAAACCCACCTTGAATCCGGTGCAGACGAAATAGAATGAACCCAAAAGATGCGGTAAAACAAGGTGTGCCCTGCAAATAAAGGAGAACAATCCAAAGCAATCTGAATCGCTTCGCCTTCGGAAACGGCGGATGGAGCACAGTCCAATGTGACCTGAGACACCCTTGGTGAACCCATCGAGGGCATTCGTAGCCACTTCGGAGCAACACCCTACAACAATTAAACAACACCCAAAAAAATTAATGCAGAAGGACCAAAGAATGACCAAAAAAGTATCTGGGACTCACATAAACAAAATGAAAAACCAAGTGCGCCTCAAAATACTTACCAAACATAGTCCGCACCACAAAAAAATTTTAATAGACTAGTAAAAAGTATATAAAACAATTTTAATAACATTTCAATCCACCAATTAATTATCACAACAAATGTGAAGTACATGAACCACGTGAATATTAAATAAAAAAGATTTGTGCAAAGGGACAAACTCCCCTCAATTGATGAATAACACCCCAAAAGCGGTGTGAAACTCCATTCACACCTCAACCACACACTTCATAATTTTAATTAACCCATAAGCACAAAGATTGAACCCAATAAGAAGGAAATCTTTAGAAAACTAACCCCAACACATATGGATGTAGCAAAAAAAATCCTCCTCAGTGATATACTAACCACAAAACCTTACCGAAAGGAAAAACCTTGGCCAGAGGTGGGGGTTTGAGATTCATGTGTGTGCGCCGACAAGGTGGAGAGTGAGATAGGGTGTGCGCACCAACAGAAAAAAAAAAGAACACCATGAAGGGAGGGGAGAGAAAAGATGTGCGCTGAACTCAAGGGGGAGCAGGCCGTGGAAGGAGGCGCGATGAAGAAGGGGGCACTAAAGATGATGTTTCGGACGTATGAATAGGGAGGAGCAGTGGAAGTGGACTCGACCAAGTGGCATTCTCTAGGGCAGGAGGCAGCACGGGAGGAGAGGTGTTGCGGGGAAAAGGCACATGGAGAGCACAGTAGAGGATCTGGGTGTCGTGGTTTGGTCGGCGCACCAACAGGTCATAGCGTTAGGAGGTAGGCACTGTGAAAGGGTGGTGCGATGGGAGGCAGGCCGCAGGAGGGCGGCGCGGCAGGAGGTAGTCCGCAGGATGGTGAGCTGTGGTGGCTGGCTTCATGCAGAGGAGGAGGACTCGAGGTGGGGGTCCGGGTGCCCAAAAAGGGAGAACATACAATGGGGGGCATTTCAGTGAGGGGTGTTGATGGCTGGTTCAGAAAGGTTCTACTACGGCAGGAGGGTGAGAGGGAAGCTGGATCGGGAGGTGGGGTGTAGCGGAAAAGAATGAGGGGAGGCAGCTAGGGTTAGCAGGGGGTGCAGGAAAGGGTAGCATTAGTGTCTTAAAAAAATATGTGTATATATAATAATAATAATATCAATGATACAGATATAATAATAGTAATAATGTTAATTGCAAAATGATCATAATAATATTGATAACAACGAAAGGAAAATAATAGTAAAAAATTAATGATAATTAAAATGATAATTTTATTATGTTTTATTTTAAATAATAAATATATTTATAATAATTTAATGATAGTAGTATTAATACCAAATTAAATAATAAAAAAAATTATCATCTGCGCAATAATATTATTTCGATTATGGGTTAAAATTTTACAAAGTTTTGTCATTATAAAATTTTATATAGCTTTGTTTTTCAGTCAATTTCATTTATTCATCTAATTTTTTATTAATTATTCGAACGATCAGGTGATAACACATTAACTATGACCAAACGCATGCTCACCGCTAGCGGTGCGGTGACCGCACACTGGCCCGAGGCCCACTAAAACATCAAACATCGAAAATATCAAACTGGGACCCAACAAATCCTCATCCAAAAGGCACAGGGCCAAGAAAATAATAAAATAAAACAAAATAATTAGGCGTCTGAGGTCGGGGTGTAACAATTCTCCCCATCACAGACACTTTCTGCCCCCAGAAATTCACCAAGACAACAGTAGACACAACTAGAGTCCATGCCCAAAAAAACCAAAGGAAAACGAGATTCTCAAAGTAACTATTCCCAACAAATGTCACAACAGACCAATTCAAGGAAAACCACTACCTGAAATTGAGGGGAGAACATGAGAGGGTTCTCCCCACCATAAGAATTCACTAATACGGATACCCTTAAAACCCGAACAAATCACTACCCAGGGAGGGGAAACATGGAAACTACCAAACCAAACTCATCCCACCTTCTCAACGCTAATAGAACAACTCCATCACTAGCATTTAAAATCATTACGGGGCAAACGAACACACTGGGGCACCATGATGGAGGAAACCCCTACAAAACCGAAACACACTAATGAAAAACACATGCAGAGGTGCCCGAACAATGAAGGGGCCTAGAAACACTACCCATTAATTCATGAAACCAAACATTCCCCAAACAAATGGAATTGAGACCAACTCAAAATCAGGACGGGACCACTATTCATGGGACCAACTCCCATGAAAGAATCCATCCAAATTAAATGCCACATTTTGAGTGGATGAGGCCGCTTGGACAGCGGTTCAATGAGCTCATCACAACAAAACGAAGAGTATGAGTTTACGAAGACGACATGAATCGAACAATAAATCCTTGGATGTTTCCTTATAAGGTTGAAAAAATGATTTGAGCCGATGTTCCACACGCCTTCGACAACTCCTGACTGTGCACAAGATTCACCCCGAGACCTATGGTTGGGGCCCTGACGACTGAAGCATCTCCTTTCTCACAGTCAAGAATTTGCATCCCCCAATCCCTAACTCCTTCCCCCTGAATGAAACTTCTTTCAGAACTCTCACCAGTGGACTGAGCAGCTACATGGTAACAAGACTTCAGATGGATGTGACAAGGTGACATAGAATGCCTGAACCGGACACACTAGTTGCATGCGTGAGAACGGTCCAACAAACAGGAGCCGTATAGATGAAGATAGCTTCATGGAGTCAGGTTCCTCCAGCATGAACTCCTTTACAGATGATGAACCTTTACGAGATTTGACTCACACCAACTACACCCAAGACTCTAACGACGATGAGACATCCCACCATTACTAGTCCATAATTGAACCCTCAAGTAACTCTATATCGGTATGAACCTTAACTACCCTGGGAGTTCCCAACAATCCGAAGACACACTATCTTTCTAAACTATACAACTACCTTTAATCATCTTTGATTGCCTCGATAAGGAGGAAGCACACAAAAAGAACTGGGAACTGGGCATAACTCATTAACAACCATTGGTGGCTCTCTGGGTGGCATATTCACGACAACACGAAAAACACAATCAAAACAGGCATCAAACCAAAACTCAATCAAGATAACAACACAAGGAAAGGGAAATAGGCCCATGACCCAAACATATAAAACACAAAGAGAAATCACATTGCCAAAACCATTATTTCATTGCAATTTTAAAAACTCACATATGGAACTTTATGAACCGTCACATGTGTGTTTATTCAATCCCACTCACATAACCTGCAAACAAGTGCCCCCATGCACTTCCACACATAACCATGAACGTGTGAACCTCCATAAGGAGTGACAAGGTTGAAACACTTATTTTACTTACCAAATCCAAACACATACCATGTTTTCCAAACTGATTAACTTTCACTTTAGAAACCCACTTTAGTAACTTCAAAAATAATTCATAAGAAACACTTTTCCATTTCAAAACCAATTCCACTTTTAACGCACACTAATGTCAACCGAGATTAAAACAAAACACAACAAATAATAACCCACTAGAATTAGGAACTAGTTCACATGTTTGACCCAGTGACATGGTCGTGAGCCATGCCCCAAATAAAGCATAACACAAAGAGGACCTTGAGTCGGACACTTGGACTTCACCTGGGTCACCACCCCATGTGAGGCCACAAAGTGAACCGATTCACCTCCATTGTCATCCCAAAATCCGAAACAACCAAGGACAAGTGACTCAAATCCCGCACTAACCCTGGAAACTCAAGTCTCATCACAAGTGGTGGTGATCAGGCACTGACCCGTAACCTACCTCCTGAACCCCGACAGTCATAATATCCATATACCGGACATCCCAAATAACAAAGGGTCCTATGAAAAGCGAGTTTCGCTAAGATCCAACCTTCCGCTGATACCATTTTTTCACGAACCAACTCGGGTAGACCCTGAACCGGTCACCCGAGCCGGTCTGCGACATGTCCCGAGAGGCGTTCCCTATCCTCCCGGGCTTGCAACAAGCGCCAGGGCATCAACAGAGGTGGTGGGAACGATTACCCCAAGTTAAAATAAATAAATAAATCTGCATAAATAATACAGAGTAGTGAAAAATAAATAAACAAAGTAAAGTAATTAAACAAGAACAAATGAAAATAAAACTAACCAAAAGTGACAACCACTAACTCCGTGTGACCTCGTGGGTTACTCTCTAACCCACGACCAAACATCACCCAAGGCAAATGCACCCAAGCTGTAGCCTGTAGAAATAATAAAAATAGAAAACAACTATAGGCGTGAGTATTAAAACTCAGTAGGCATGCCCAACAAACTATTCACAATGCACTACCTTTAAATAAAGAAATTTATTTATTCTAGGTTTGAACTAAATATACAAAATATTGGTTTTCACACACACACACTTTCATTTCTAAAGCAAGTATCATTCCATTTCCCATTATAATTTAAAAAAAATTTAAGGTTTGAAAGGAATAGGTGAATTTCATTTTAAAACATTTTTGTGAACAATTAGAAAACCATAATTTAGTTATTAGCCAAAAAGTAAAACTACACATAACACACAACACACGCCAACGGAAATGGGAAAAGTGGCACACATGAGCCAGCAACCGAGTTAGACTTATCAATCTAGTGCCACACACAAATAAACAATAAATGAAACATGGGTCGAAACTAGGAGATCGTGAACAATCCAGAACATACCATACATGTGACTCATCCTGAAAGCATGCTCTAACTCGATGACGTCATAACACCCTAATGCTCGGTATATCCATACATGTCCTAACCGAGGGGCCCAATCCCCATAGCAGCAAAAACTCAGTATTCCCCTGCTATGGGGCCACTAGCTAGTGCGTAATATCAACTAGTGCGGCAGTCGTTCTCAGAAGATTCACTCACTATGCAAGGTTCCCATGTCAACACAAGCAATAAAAAGGGGTGTGTCCACAATGTAAATCAATCAGTCATGATGAAAAATATCACATACATATCACACAATCAACACACAACAAAGATCACCCCTGAATGGGTTTTCCAAAATAATTTATTTTATTAAAGTGCCAAACGGGCCTTCACCAATGTTAATGAACAACCTCATTTCTTGAGAAAAACCAAAACACTTGTTCAGAAGAAATCATGTCACTTTAAAACTAGAAGAACATTTGAAATTCTGTGAACTATATTTAAAGGCCAAACAGACATTCTTTCAATACAGGGTGACCACTCATCATGAAAATGTTTCAAGTGTTTGTAATAAATTAAACGTCTCCTTTCACACCAAATAATCAAAAAAATTAATTATCTTATATTATTTATCATTCATTAAAACTAATAAAAACATCACGAAATTAATAAATTATAAATTTAAAGGTTAGTGAAGTGGGGGGCCTACCTCGACTCGCAGCTCGGTTACGACGATGATGTGGTACATCCCAACTTGCACACAAGCACGCGCCACTTTCCAACGACCGTAATATCAGAGAAAAACCTTGACAATGCGCTGAAACAACGAAACATATAAAAAAACACTAAAACACTATATTAAAAAAATAATCCAAATGATTAAAAAGAGTAAAACCCACCTAGAAACCAGTGCAGATGAAATTGAACGAACCCAAAACATGCGGTAAAACAAGGTGTGCCCCGCAAATAAAGGTAAACAATCCAAAGGAATCTGAATCACTTCGCCTTCGGTGACGCCGGACGGAGCCCAGTCCGATAAGACCTGAGAGACCCTTTGTGAACCCAGCAAGTGGATTCTCGGCCACGTCGGAGCAACACCCTACAATAAATAAACAACATCCAAAAAAAATTAATTCGGAAGGACCAAAGCACGACCAAAAAGGTATCTGGGACTCACATAAACCAAATGAAAAACCAGGTGAGCCTCAAAATTTTTCCAAAACATAGTCTGCACCACACATAATATTTAATAGACCAGTTAAAATTTTATAAAACAATTTTAATAACATTTCATGACACCAATTAATTATCACAACCAATGTGAAATACATGAAATAGGTGAATATTAAATAAATAATATTTGTGCAAATGGGGAATTATAAATTTAGGAATTATAAATTTTATTTGCAACCACATCATCCCAAAAATTATACATAAACATCAATTACAACCCATACCAATCAACCATAATCCCACTTCACAACACCTACCAACTCCCATACTAAACAATCTCAATCATCAGAAACCATCCCAAAAACATTTACACTATCACAATAATGGAAAAAAGTTTTCTGGATAAATATAATAGTCAGTATCAATATTAATATCTCAAAAAAGATAATTTAGTGCATTCTTTCATAATAACACAATATAATTCACATTAATATTGATATAAAAATTTCATATTTCACAAAGGTAGTTTTGTACCATCATTAAGTGACTAAAATTTTAAGAATGGTTAATTCTATAGAAAAGTAAATATAATGACACTAAAATCTCAACAATAATAATAAATATCAAATACATCAACCATTAACCAATAATAAAATCAAAAATAATAAGGTAATGCATTTTATCACACATGAATAACTCTTTCCCATCAATTTACATCATGTCCATTTAATTAATTCATTTTAATAATTCTTATAATTAACCAAAATTAATAAAAATAATGATACATCCACATTATACAAAAAATTAAAGACATCTTTTCAATTTCACTGCCTCAATATGAATCTTCATCGGAGAAATACACAAGAAAAAAAAGTTACATGGAATCAAAAAACCTCTAAACATGATGGAAGCAACCTCCAGACCTAAATATGAAGTATTATCATCTCCCATGCATGAATACTAAGAAAAAATAATGAAGACTCACTAACATTACCTTTGTGAGGGAAAGGAATAACAAAAAATACCAATGGGGAGAAGTGTAATTTTTTGGATCGAGGGAGATGTTGATCCCCATGTAATACAAGGTTAAAATTTGAAATGAGATGAAATAAGTATAACAAAAGGGGTATGGGAGACAGGTAGGGTTTAGAGGAATGACGAAATTTTGAAAATATAGGGAACATAAAACAAAGTTTTATGGAAAACCAAATGAGGCATTACAATTGTGTGTATAATATAACCACAATTACATAGTAGTAGGTCCAATTAAGTTCCTAAACCCTTTTACATTAAAATAACTATCTCTCCCTCTTTTCTATGATTTTTCACTCATTCAGAATAGGTTAAATTAAAACAATGATGTATTGGAGCCAAATATGGTTTTGGAACCCTTGAACCTAGATCTCCTTGAAATCCCACCAAGGAATAGGGGAGTTCACTTCACCGTTATCATCTTACCATTGCATAGATCATGCATTGGGAAGGCACATGAAATGTTCTGATCCATCATATATAGTTCAATCCATCATTGAAACAACACCACTATGAATACCAAAACAATAATTTATGAATTACATATATTCCATAGGGAATTAAATCACAATCCATAGACATAAAAGTTATCATTTCACACCCTACTTTGTCTTAGAACCACAATATATTGCTCTTAGAGACAAATATGTAAAACAATGCTCGCAACAGGCTCCACCATGAGCATTTCGGAACCCATTAAGACAAAAATCAATTAAACAACAACAAAAAACCTCCAATATCCATCCCAATACACCTAATGAAACAACCTAATATTTTAAAAATAAATCCATTTTCGATAGTGTATGATACATGAATCACTGATCCTAAATGAACCACAAAATATTATTATTTAAATAGGAATGTTATACCCTATCCATTAAATTGATGGTTATGAATATGATTGAATTAATTACGATATATATCTATATATGTATGTATATATAATGTTTATATTTAATAAAAATTAATTAATTAATTCTTAAAAAATACACACTCTATTTTTAGTAATGTTTTTTTAATTATACAAAACAAATTTATTTGATAGTGGCATGTATTTATTTATGTGAGAGATTATTAAAATTAATATCCTATTGTTTTAGAAATTTTATTTGATATTTTAGATATCATTTTTGAAATTTTTATCTCAAAATTTGTGTTTGGTGAATTTTTTGTTTTTTCTAAAAAGAATGATTTTCATGTGAAAAGCGAAAATACTGATTTTTATTGAAAACTATATTTTTCTTTAATGTATTTAAGAATTCATATTATTTTTTGGATTATTTTTTAAATTAAATTAATTATTATTTATTAAAAATCTATTTATATCTTTTTTAATTACTTGTATAATTAAATTTTTTATAAAAAAATTCTCATTCAAAAAAAAATAATTTTTCAAAAAACTAATTTTCATCACGTTTTGACTTTTTAATTTAACATTATATTCTAAAATTTTATTCTATTAAATATTAAAAATATGATTCCATCTTTCGAATCAGGAGGTTCAAATTTGATAAATATTTCACTTTTATTTGATGTTAGTATGAATATTAATCTTAGTAAATCATGATACATTGGTAAATCAAGAGTGGATGCATTAGGGTATAAAAGAATGTGATAAGGCATATAAAGTAACCCTAACACTTACCATATTTTAATTTGGTGGGTATATTTAATCCATAACCATCCATACATCAAATATATGAAATTTTCATTCCACTTTAGAAAATGATTTGTAACTTTATAATATTTTAATGAAAATTATTAAATGTCATTCTCTGTGTTTTATTATCATTAAATTTATATCATAGAGATAAAACAAGGTATTTTAGGATATAATTATTAATATGAAGCATAAATTAATTTCTTATCATGGTTTTTTAAATTATTAGTGATGAACAAATTACCATAAATTCTTACACAATGTAACACGGCGCTTTCCCAAGAAGTAAAAAAATCCAATAAATTATTTTAAAAAAATATAAATAATATTTTTTTTGTGAGTTAAAGTGTCCCATGAATATTAATGATTAAAATAACATAAAATAATTCTATTGATGGTTTATTTTAGGATTCAATTTCATTCATGTTGTTTTTAAAGTCAAATTATATGAACAGTTCTTAAAATGACATTAATTGTAATTTATTATAAATAATATATAATTAAATAAATGAAAAAATGAAAATAATGAGAGTCTAATATTACTATGATTTGTTTTCAAAAAAAATTATGTTGTCCATTTTTATCCAATTTTTCCTAATATGTGAAATGTTAACCCCTACTACTAAAAATGTCACTATTGTTGTTAAGGATTAAATTGGTTAACCAAAGGGTTAATCCAAAAGATAATTATTAAAATTATTTTATAACCATTAAAAATATGATTTTATGATTACAGTAATACCATATAATCATTATAATCGAATCCTTTTCATTTTGGAAACCTCATACGTGATTTAGAGACATATTAAATTATAATATTTAATGTAGTCCTATAAATGATATAAATGATATTTTATAAGAAAAATTATTTTATTGGATGATTTAAAATACATAAAAACATATAATCAATGAATTTGTTGAGATAATACATTAAATAAAAAATATTTCCCATATATGTTCTAATTTTCATTCTAAAGGTGCATTTTTTATCTCTAATGAGTATACAATTGTTTTGTGGTGGTAATTGTCCAAAGTATAAACACAGTGTTAAAATAAAACTATAGGGGTGAAAACACCACCTAAACTTGTCCAATTTTTATTATATGATATTATTTTAACCCATATACGTCATACTATCTAATTATATTATTTTGGATCCATTGTTTCCTTAAAATTTATTTATATATTCTATCAATTTAAAAAATTATAAGAATTATTTTCCCCTCATTATAAAAGGACATACCCTATCTTATTTTATTTACACTACAAAAAATATTTATCTTATCCATTACCTTCCCAAATCCCATCCTAAAATACCTTAACACATTATATAGGAATTATTTTTTTTAACTTCAACCATATAATGCATAAGTTGTGAAGAAAAGGAGGTTGTTTGAATAAGTTGTATAGCTTTTGAAAAAATGTTTTCATTTTATTTAAACCTCTAACTCTTCAAAATATTACATAAACACACAAAAATAACATCACTAAAATAATACCTATATTAAGATTTATTTATGTAAATTTAATTTCTTATATTCATCTCCATCTCCATCAAATGAGAAATTAAACCATCATTCTTGTGTATTGAGGACTACTACCTCAGGAACTATTGTAATTCATTTTCCATTACTTCCTCTCACAGTTGGTTATAATTATGGATTTAATATTTATATATGCTTATAATTAATTATTTATAATTCTTAAAATATACTATTTTATCTACTTTGTTACTTTTCCATCCATTTATAACTGATAACATCGTTCATGCATGCATATGGACAACCACCTCCAAAAAACAATGAAATCCATTTTTTACACCACATAATAGATATAATATATATAAGTTTATTTAGTGAAATAATATTTTATTAAGGATATAAATATAATTTTATATAGGTAATATTTATAACAACATTTTCCGTAACAATTGTTGTAAAATTGAAATGTTACTCATGTGTACGTACAACCTACCATCTTCATCACTATAACACAGTTTATTTTTCGTAACCATGTTTAATTATTAGTTTTAAAAGTATTATTAATGTATAAAAATATAAATATCACATTATTATTATTCTATATTTAGTGAAAATGACAAAATTTTCCATTCTCAACCTACCTGAGTCATTTTGGATATATGAACTTAATATCGTCAAATTTTTTGAAATGACCGTAATTAATTAAGTGATTTAATATAACATGGTAATAAATAAAATAAAAGCAATAATAAACATTAAAAAGGTTATTAAGTTATTAAATAGTTAAAATAAGTTTATTCTTTTGGAATATTAATAATATACATGATGAGTTTGAGCTAAGGTAAGTGTATCAATTCTTACTTTTGTTTCAGTGAGACATATGTTGTATTCAAACTTACTTATTTATTATGGTGCATATACGACCCCTTTGATATTATATATCATGATAAAATTTATTATAATTTTATTAAAATATTAATTTGAATTAATTTATTTCAGGGGGAATATGATTCAAAAGTTATGAAAGTCATAACAGTTTATTTTATAATCCCACCATTATTCAACATTATTTATATTTAAGACTCCACAACATAAAATAAATGAGATTACTACATTAAACCAAAAATATTTTAATATACTATGGTTATTGTAATTAAAATTAAAATTTTTATCTGTATATTCTTCGTATAAAAACTCAATATATCGAATGAATGTTTTTAAGTATAACTGACATTATTTTCTATTCGGTGGAGAATATTTATATTCCATGTCCAGATTTATATTAATATGATTTAAATAATATTTCTATTATTTTAAAATTATATTTAAAACATATTTTTAATGCAATTTTAATTTCTAGTAAATGTTTTAAATTGAATAATATTGTTACATTCTGAACTAGGTTCTTTTTGAATTTTACAGAAAATTCTAAAGGGATCTTTGTTTTTACAAAATAACCATGAACTAAATTTCCCACCATTATAACCACATAATTCTTTGAAGATTAATTTAACATATTCAATGTTTATTCTTAAATAAAATATTTTTCATAACATTCTAGAAACATTAATTTTCAGAATTGATTTTTAATATAAAAATTTTATCTTCAACAAAATTGTTTTTATTTTCAATTTACTGTATTTTTTTCATCCATGAAAATAACCCTTTATTTTAATTATTATCTTTTAGGGATGTGATGTGATAAATCAATACATAATATATCTCAAAATGATCTATGATGAGTTTGATTGAGGGAAATAATAAAATTTTAATATCTGGTTTTTCTGTATGTGTGTTTATATTGATTCAAAATTGAATTTTTAATCACCCCAATCATAAGATGAATTTTTTGGACTTAGTTAGTGATTACATTGTCCCATTATAGAATGTACTTGAATTTTTAGGTCTCATAAGATAGAATTTTTTTCATATATGGATGTGGCCAAACCCATTTAAGTATAATATCATGGCAGAAGGACCGAACAGTTAGTAAATGATGTCTGAAATTTTTTCTTCCATCATTATGAATTTAGTTATTTATTTCCATGTGATTATTTTAATTGTTATGATATCCAGGGATAAGTTTCAATAATGTGGGATTATTTAAATGGAATCATTTGATCATCATTTACACCTACGTTATTATTCTTAATGATCATGTTATTGATTTAATAGAATTGGTTTTCAATTATATACCTTGAAATATTTATTATTCCTTATTTAATCATAATAGATTCATTGTTTGAATACCCTTACTGAGAATTTGAGATCATCCTTATTTTTTTTCCTTTCCCCATGATGTGTATAATTAATATTTTATTGAGTTAAATTCTATAGAATACTTACTTTAACATGGGTTTTTATATTATGTTTTCAAATGTAATGTGAGATTTGAGTATTTATCTAGTTTACTAGGACTAACAAAAAAATTTCTCTTAGGATGTGACTCCTTATATCCATTTACATTTTAATAAACTAATTACCTGATCTAAGTTAAATTGATGTGGGAACATTGTTGTTTATTTGAGAGAATATTTAGTATTAACCTTGGGAACTATACTAAGGAGAACATATATTAGGTACTATAACCCTATGAATGAAATTGATGATGAGTCTAAGTATAGGATAACATCATAAATTTTAGGTAAGGAAGAGTGTTTTTTTTATTTTCCTAGAGTACATGCCATTCTAGATACTATAACTATATAATGTTTTGGAATAGATGCATATAGAACTAATAACCTTGAAAAGAGTTATATTTCAAACATCATTCTACTGTATGTGATATATTTCCTTACTGTGCACATAGTGTAATACTCGTAGGTGATAGTATAGGGTCAATAAACATATTATTTATGATTTATTATGATTTATTTGATTATAGAATATATAAAAACATATTATATTCCATATTTATATGGGATGAACCCTAGGTTTAAATGGTAGATAAGTCTAACATTGACAATAGGTTTAATGACATAGATACCCATTTTCATGTTTTTTTATGGGGGTTTAACATGATTAAGGATATATTTAGAGGCAATTATGGGAATACTACAAATATGTTTAGTATGCATTTTAGTAAAACGTTATTTGAGGAATAATTCCATATAATATTATAGATATATATTTAAGGGTATTGATAATCATTAGGGTCTACATGATCTTAAATGTGGATGTAATTAAATTTAATTCTGATAAAATGGCTATTACATGATGGAACATGTGATTTTTCATACAGATAACCCATGGGAATTAAAGGGGATTTGGTGACTATGTTACTAATGTCATTTTTTGAGAAGTTAACTATTTTAGTGACAATATATTATTTATTTGACTAGAAATAATTTTGTATGATATGGGTTTATATTTAATAAATATTAGTTGATTTATCTTTTGGAAGCATAATTGATTTTATTATGATGTTATTATTGGAAATGATTTTTAATTTATGATTGATTGATATTATTTAGAGATATATGAAATTTATATCTTTGAAGAATATGTGATGAAATTATTCTAATCATTGGGGTTCAATCATAGAAATTAATATTTTAAATAATTTTATGGATATTTAATAGTTGAATGATTTAGTTTTATATTTTCGTTTTACAGTTTAATTTTAGAGATTAATTTATTAATATTTAATATAAAGGTTATTTTAGTTTGGATATTTTTTAATTTATGATAAAGTTTTGGGATTTTCTAATTATAGGAGGAATAGATTGTTTTTTGTTTATGTGGTGTCTTAAAATATGATTTTATTGCTTCAGGCATAAAAAATCATCTTTGATACTCGTCATTTGGAGAAAGGACATGATTGTATTAGAAGTTGATTAAAGGATGAAATTGTACATTTCTTGTAATTTAATTTCTTTATATTATCTATCTATATGATAAAATAATTCACCAAATCTAGGAAAATTATTTTTAATAAAAAAAATATATTCTATTATGAACTTTTTTTATGAATCAATTTATTTATCATCAATCACAAATTTAGGGACTTATAGTTGTTAAAATTTTCCTGACCATGTTCTATATCACTCTCTATTTGTCCTTTGGAATTATTGTTCTCCACCTTGTCCATATTTTCACTAATCACTAATTTCATCCTATTTTGAATCCTAGTTTTCTATTATTCTAAAGCCCACTCATATTTTCATTTCCTATTATTAAAAATAAGTTTTATTAACTATATTCATGATGTGTAGTTTCAATAAAGGTAATTTCATATATAAAACTCTTGATTAATGAGATAAAAAAAATTAAAAGTCTGAAATCTATTAATGTGGGGTATAATGTAACACTATGATATTTTAAAAAATAATAAATTTTCCATATAATATATTACAAGAAATATTTATCCAAAATGAACAATGAAATATTATGATTTAAATATGACCATTATAACCGAACTATTAAATTTTTGGGTACAAATATGATTAAATTAATTATAAAATATATATAAATTTACTTATGAATAATAATTTATTGATTAAAAATTATGAATTGATAACTAAATATTTAGTAATGTCATTTTATTCATCAACAAAAATGTTTTCTTTAAAGGTTTTGTTTATTTCATTTTTTGAGTGAATATTATAATTAACTTATAGAATATTTAAAAATTTAATTTTATAAAAATGATATTTCTTATAATCCACCATTTCAAATATATCCAAGACTGAATTATTTTTTATTTTTTAAAAAAGATTTATTTTCTAATGTATGGTGTAAATTACTAATTTTAATTTTTAGATATTTTCTAATCACCAATATATTTTTGAAAAGTTTAAAAATTTAATTAGTTCATTTTAAATAAAAATAATTATTTTATTTTATTTTTAATAACTTTTATATTTTGGTATAAACAATTTATCATACTTAAATGACATTTTTATGAAAATTACTTTCTCATTTCAATTTGTGGGTTTATTTTTAAATAAAATTATTCTACTTCTGTCAAATAAATCATGTAAAATAGATTCAATATTTGAAAATAGTAATTCCAAATTTATTAAATATATATGTTTTTTAGTCTTTATGAATAATAATCATAGTAAATTGTGTTAATATATTAATGGTAAAATGGTTTAATTGAGGGAAAAAAGAATGCCATGTAGACTTAAAAGTAACCTTAATACATGCCCTATTTTTGTTTTATAATAATATTTAATCCATAATCCCCCAAAAATTTAATATATGACTATTTTTTTATTTTTCCATGGATTTTGACCTTCATAACATTTTATGTAATGAAATGTAAAGAATAGCATTCGAATTTTTTGTTAGCTTTAAATTTTTTACATTGGAATAAAAAGAAGTTATGTTCCATTAAAAATATTTGTTTAAAATATTTTTTTTATAATATTGATTTATTTTAAATTTTTTGGGACCAAATAGTTACCGTAAATGCTTACGCAATGCTGACAGAATTCTTATACCAACTGTAGAAAAAAAACAAAATTATTTTTAAAACCTCAAAAATAATATGTTTTGGGTGAGTGACATTTTCTCATGCATATTGATTTTATATACATATATATCATATTATAGTTTTCTAAAAGTATTATATTCTATTTCAATTATATTTATGTTGTTTTCAATGTCATGTTATGCGAATAGTTCTCAAAATGACATTAATAGTATATTATGTTAAATAATATATTATTAAATTATAAAAAATTATCAAATACATTAAAGAGGATATATATGTTTATATATGGTCTGAAATTTCACCCCTTCACCATTTATGAGCAACTTTTATCCTTATAAGTAAAATTATAACTCATTAATATTGAAAAAAATCATTACCAAAATTACGGTCAAAATAGGTTTACCAAGGGGTCAATATAATTGATAAGATTTTTAAATACATAAAAATATTAAATATTTTCATGGATTATTATATAATAATATTATCTAATTAAAAAATAAAAAAATCAATTTTGGGACCATTTTACATGAGTTAAACATGTATTATACCATAATGTTTCCTATATTTCCAAAAAATGACCTAAATGATATTTTATAATAAATAGTATTTTATTAAATGATTTAAAATTACTAAGAATTATATTTTCAAAAAAGTTAATTTTATATGATTTAAAATATCATCCATTATCCATTTAAGGACCAATTTACTTTTTATATTAACTTTCCAGACCTCTAAATAGTGAAAAATGTTGTTATCACGGTAATTATCAAAAATATTAATGGCTGATTGAAATAAAAACACAATGGTTAAAGCACCATGTAAATATTCCTAATTATTATTAAATTATCTTATTTTAAAAATTACTCATCCTATATTTGAATTATTTAAATTTGGATCCATTTTGATGAATATTATTTTATATTGAATAAATACTTTATGAAATTCCAACAATTGTTCTCCCCTCATTATAAAGGGAAACCACCCTCCTCTTTTATTCACACATTAAAAACCATCATATTACTAAAATATCTACCAAAATACATTCCTAAAATACCTTATCAAATTATATTAGTGTTATTTTGGGCATAATATCAACCATAGATGGATCAAGGTGTAAAGAAAAAATATTTTTTCCGAAGAAGAGGTATAACTTTTAACTAAATGTTTTTTTTATTTCTTTCTATAAATTCATACAAATTAATTAAAAATGATGAAATAGAAAAATAATAATCTCTCATATACTGAGATATTTTTATATTTGGTAAATTCCCTATATCCATCTCCTCTTCCATCTAATGGGAAACTACAGTGTTATTCGTGTGTATGACAAATTTCTACCTAGAAAACTGATGTAATTAATTATCCAACTCCACCTCTCATGGATGGTCATAATTATGGATTTAATATTTATATATGATATTCTAGAAAAACATTTCATTATAAAAACATTATATTTCATCAAATTTATTACTATTACATCCATTGAAAAATGATAATGCCATTTGTGTATATGTGTGGACTACCACCTCCATGAAGTGATGTGATCTGTTTTCCATTTCTGAATAGCATGGGTTATATATATAAGTTTAATTATATTATAAATATTTTTTAGTGATATAATTACCATTTTTTATATAAAAATTTTCACTTACCTTATTTCCATAATGATCGGGGAAAATATAAAAGATTCCCATGCGTACGTACAACCTAACTTCACTATGATTGTAACATAGTTTATTTTTCATAAACATATTTAACGGATTTTTTTAAAATATAACAAATTTATTAAAAAAAGATAATTATTTCATTATTATTATTTTGGAATTGGTGGAATAATGCTCTATTTTTCCATATTCAACCTACGAAATTTATTTTTGACATATGAACCAAATATCGTCAAAATGTCGGACTTAAAATTAATTTACAAAGTGAATAAATATAAAATAGTAAAAAATATAAAAAAATAAATAGTAAAAATGAAAATGTTTATTATTTAAGTACCTAATTAACATACATTTATTATTATGGGTGATAATGAATGTATGTTTTGTGTTTTACCTAAGGTAAGGGTTTGTTAAATCACTTTTATTTTAATGAGAAATATATTGTATTAACCACATGATTATTTCATGTGGTGTATATACTTCACAATTTATTTGACATATAATGATTCCATTTTTATTCATGGTATTGAAATATTTATTGTAATTTATTTATTTCATTGTGGTTATCATTCAAAAGTTACAAAAGCGATAGGGGTGTATTTCACAATCAACTCATTGTTCAAGATTATTTATTGTTAGGTCACCATTTAGGAAATTATAAAACCATTTGATTATAAACTCAATAAATTTTATTCTACACTTACTATTCATTATAAAATTATATTTTTTTTCCTTAATTGTTTTTAATTACTCGATATATTGAAAGATTCTTTTTAAGGAAAACATAATTTGTTTTCTACTCAATATGAAAAAAAGAATTTCCTGAATAAATTTTCTATAAAATGTTTTATACATTTTTTTAATTTTATATAATTATTAATTTAATATTCTCTTTCCCATGTATATATTTTCAAAAAAATTAATTTGAATCTTTTTTTCTTTTTCTAAATGATGAAGTCCCTCCTTCTTCAAAAAATGTGAAATGAGTATTTATTTTAAATTACTCTACAGGAACTAAATTACTTACCACCATGTCCAATGAATGATTTCAATATTTAATTACAAGTTTACAAAGTTATTTTCAAAGAATATTGTTTTCCTAATATTCATTAAATTTCTCTTTTTATAAATTTATTTCTAAATTAAAAATATAAACTCCCTAATAATGATTTTAATAAACAATTTTGGTACTTGAATTCGTCAATAACAACAACTATTTTATTTTACGTGTCCTCCACTAGGGATATGTTGTGATGATACCATATTTATTCTTTTTATATTTATAAAGATTATCTTGATTGTGGGAAATTTTAAAATTTCATATGCTAGTTTTTTAACATTAGTGTTTATGTTTATTATGTATTGTATTATTATTTAACCATTTCATATGATAAATGCACTAGACTTAATATGTGATAGGAGAGACCCATTATAGACACTCTATGAATTTATTGGTCTAATGAGAACAATTAGTTTAGTAATTTTTCCAATTCCTTAAAAATTTATATATGATTTCTTCGAACAAGGACTTAATGGAAATATTTTTATTATTGAAATTATGTATTACATAATTTGGAAATTAATTATTGATTCCCATATGAATATTTTTATAGTTATTGTATTCATGGATAATTTTCAATCTCATGAGATTATTTATATGGATTCATTTTCTCTTCATTTACCCCTTCTATATTATTCCTCATGGTTATTTTATTTATTAAATGGAACATGTTTTTAGTTATTTATGTTATCAATTTTATTATGATGTATTTAATCATGAGTTATTTCTCTATACATAAATGTTACTGATCATATTTTATCACCCTTATATTGTTTCCTTTCTCAATAATTTGGAGAAAAAAAATATTTTAATGAGTTTAAGGATACAGAGTATTTACATTCACTATGTTTTTTGTTTTTTATTCAAATGTGTTGTGAGATTTATCATTGAATTATGATTACCAAGACTATTAAACTATTTGTTTCATCATGATTTTATTCCTTTTATCCATTTCCAATGTAATAAAGTGGCCTTCGAGGATAGGATACTATATTAAAGGTTATTAAACCTAAGTACCAGAAAATAAAAAGTGGGGGGAATTAAGAAATATAGGGCCCTTCCATCTGATACCTATCAAAAAAATCAATTCATCAAGAATAAAAGTATTACCTATGAATAAAAATAAAGTGGAAAGAACACCCATCTCAAAAGAAAAGTATCATGTTATTTTTAGTAATTAGAAGACAAAAAACATTTGTAAAGAGAACATAATCATAAAATATCAATCATATATTATATAAATAAACATCATATATATTATCTTAAAAAAATCATTAAATAAATTGGGATATTAAGCATAGATCTATGACTTAAATTCAAAAGTATATTCCACTTAGCCACTATGCTTCCACAAAACATGATCCAATGTGATAAATCTAACATTAATTACTTTCTCTTGATGATCCTGAATCTTAACTAGACACTCCATGAATGTGGCATCATCCTTGGTATCAAACTCCCAAAATAAATAAAATGGTAGTCATCATGTAGAAAATTATAAAGTTGCAAAACATCGAAAATGTTATGGACTTTACACATTTTTTATTAATAAATAACTGAAATAACCCCTAAATAACTCAACCCAACAACATAAAAGGTCCAATGAACCATAGTTATAATATAATCCATTGACCATACCACCATTTTCCATGATGTGTAGATACCATCATAAATAAAAAATCCCCAACCTCAAACACTATAGGTATCCTCCATTGATTACTATATGACATATGATTGTCCTATGACACCTTAATTTTCTCCTAATTCATCAAATTAATCTAATATCAAGGTCTATACCACGTCTGATCTAATGACCACATACACTCTAATCTTTGTCTACCATTATAGAGGCCTACAAGTGTTCACATGAAACACATCAAATATATCCTTGTTAATAAAATATATGTAGATATTATAAAATGAAAACTAAACCATATGTAGTTAATTCATCCATAATACACCAAAATCCCATATTCATTCACATAATATATCATACATCATCTAAATAAAACAATATCTCTATAAACATATTTTATATTGCAAAGTAGTTTCAAGGCATAGAAATGATCCCAAAACATATTGTTGTCCTACCCAGACTCGTGAAGTAATGTGAGGATCCAAATTAGATATGATGGTCTTAAGTACCTATTAAAGTCTCATGATCTCATCCATAAACATCATAACTATAACATCAAAAAGACATGATTCCAGGATTATTATAAAATGGGATGACTTCACCAACCAGTCTATGATCATAGTGAAAACATCATAACCTCCATTTGTTTGGAGTAAACCTATAAAAAATATATTGATATGTGATCCCTATTCCACTATGTGATATCCAATGAATATAAAAAAATACATAGACAAGAATGTATTACAAAACCCCTTGAGAGATCAAGAATCATGACATGAAATACACTATTGTCCAGTTCACTAAGGGTGTCCAAATATGATCCATTAAGGCATCAAATATTCCAGATATACCCAGAAACACTGCCACTACTAAACTATGGAACTCATGAAGAACCTCCGAGAATATCATTTACAAAACAAACAAATACCCTTTAAATGTAATCAAATGCTAGTTTTCCTTCTTCCATCTCTCTAGGGAATCACTTTTCAAGACCCAATCCGACATCACTTCAACCAATTATTCTCCCACTAAGACTCCCTCACAGAATAAATTAATGTTGATTGAAAAATAATTTGAAATATGAAATCTCTTCCATTGACCATAATTGTGTTATGATATATCTGTGAAAGAACCTCAATTACCTTCTAGGAGTCTCTGATCTCCGAAATAACATATCCTTGTGACATCCAACTCATCGCCATTGTAACTAAATTTCCATTATACAAGGCATGTGAGATATAAAAGTCACAATCATTGAATAACTCTTTCACTAACACAAGTGTATATTCATAACCCACTGATTGAAAATATTCCTCATGAGCCTATGATATTATGAATACCAAAAAATTGATCACCAATGAGGTAATTTCTAAAAAATATTATTGAAAACACCACTTTCACAAACTCAATATCATTGGAGGAAACATTATGCTTGTGGGGACCTAACATCTTAAACCTATATGAAAATAACTTCACTCTATCACATTATTATGTAACCTATCCCGATATGAGAATTGATATTAAAATTTCAAATATCACTCCTTGTTGTTGTCACAAACTTGTCTGGATAGCTTGTTACCCTAATAATAGGTTTAGAACTAACATAGCTCGACGGGCATACCCAATCCCTATTGGTTGATGATTATTTCCTAAAATCATACAAGATAAATTTGGGAACAAATATTCCACAAAAAATAGAAGATAAAGCTAAAAGTCAGTATAAACAACACTCTAAAAGGAGGAAGTACCATAAAATAAATAGGTATATCAAAAGCCCCAAATTGTATATTACCAAAGTAATCAATCGAAATAAAAGAAGTCCAAAGACATTTCACTCTAACCCCAAAGGGTCAAGCACATCCACCTCCTCTAAGAGTCTCTTGCCCTTTTCTTAGACCTGAAGGAAGGAAATCTACAAACTCATGAAGGAATAGGTAGGGTGTGAGTTATAAAGCCTAGTAAGGTCTCCCAAAGTGTTCAATAACAGATTCCATAATAGCAAAACAATTCATGATTTAAATTTAAAAAAAATAGTTCATTGTAATAAATTTTCATATTTAAAAAAATTAGTCTCTTATTTCAAAATAAAGGAAAAACATTTCAATCCTGGATGAAATAACCATTTTATTCAAAATAATTTATATAAATCAATTGGAATGAAGAAAATAGTCCAATAATAAATGTAATATATATCAAAAAAATAAGCACAATCACCATGGTCATCTTCCCTATAGTAAAATAGTTCCCAGTATTTGGATCCTCACACTCTCATATCATTGATCTTGGAAGTATGTGTACATGAATCCATCATGCTCAAGCATAGTAGGAATCATAAATATCTGATTTGTGATAAGAACATCATAACTAGGTTTTTGTTATAGTTTCCATCATCATTAAAAATATAGGTAATAATCATTCTAGAGTGATTATCCCAAATAACCCAATAACTACCCAGTATCAAATGTGCATGATCAATCAATTGAGAAAAGGAAAATAATTTCATTTCAAACAAATCATCATTCACAATTAAATTTCCCACATTTATCTTAAAAAATACCCATTAACTACCAAAACCAAAGAATGGGTTTTTCATAATTTCATTCATTTTCAATAGAAAAAATAATAGGTTTTTATCATTTCAATTTAAACCATTTTTCTCAAAACAATTCTCAAATAAATTCATAAATTCCATTAATTTCATTGTTCAAACCAAATTCAAATTCCATTGGAATTTGGGGATTTTCACAAAATCTATACCATGTTAAATTAAAATTCCAATTTGATAAAATTGGGTTTTTATAAATCAATTGAAATAAAGGAAAAAGAACTCAAGAAAATATTGGTTTAATTTTATTAAAAAACTCAAATAGAACAACCAACATTTAATCACGGAAATCACAACACACAATGCTCGTAAGAAAATCCTCTAATGAATAATATTTCTAAAAAGTTCAAGAAATAAAGAATATATTAAATATTAAATTAAATTAATTTTACAACCATCCAATATGTGGTGATCTATCAAACATAAAAGTGTAATGAAGGAGAGATCATGATTGAAATAATGGGATGAGATCCACTTATTAGATAGGGATCAGATCTTCCACCAGCACTTTGATTCATAAATGAAGGGGTTTAGAGGGGCCAAAATTGGTTCCTAAGAGCCTACAAAGCCTGAAAATTTTATTTAGGTCAAATGTGGGTTAGGTGGTGGTTAATCTAGGGGAATCATTAATTTTAATTTTTTTGTTGGAATAAAAAAGTCATGCATGCACTGTTAGTTGGGAAGGGCCCCATGGTTAGACAAAACATGAACCCATATGATGGGTTGTTCGGTGTATTCTATTTGGGAACATGATTTGTAAATTGTGTGCCACCTATCCAAACCCACATTGTTTAGGGTTATAGGGTTTTCACTGGAGGTGAGAACAGTTTTAGAAAAAAATGCGCTGACCATACGCAAACCATAAAGCCTCTAAAATTTTCCAAAATCCACCAGAACCAAAACTAAAAAATTACTAACCAAATAATGATAACAAATCGGGTCCAGGAGTACCTTAAAACCATTAATATAATTTTTTAACCTCCCTACAATATAAACGTTATTCCCCTGTAAGTATTATCCAGAAGATTTCATATACAAATGATTAGGTCGCTTCTGTCTCACTAGTGCCTCACTATCCCTGGTATCATGTAGATTTGAAACACACTGAAATAGAACATGGAGAAAAGATATCACCCTCCATAATGTACCTTTATCTCAGAATCAAAAATACAAATTGGTTGCTCAGTCACACATAAATTAGTCTCAATATCAATATCCTCCTACTATGAGACAAGATATGGGTCAGAAAGATACTTTTGATGCTGAGATACATAAAAAAACATGATATATTTATTTCAACTACGTTGATGTTATAAATGGTAAGACAATTTCATCAACATAGGATTAACCTAAAAAGGTCCCGCCAAATTAGGGGAATTATTCATTTTCCTGCTAACATGTTGATAACCCCAACAGAGATAAAGTGTCAATAACACCTAGTCATAAAAGAAAAACTCCAACAGTCTATGATGATGATTAGCATAAGATTTATAGTGGCTCTATGAAATCAACATTATCTAAATTGTAAAAAAAAATCATAAATGACATTTCTTAAACCATGTTTGGTCCATCCAAGTAACTACCACTGATATCTGACCAACATAATAGAGATTTAAAAATTTGTATATACATAGCCTAAAAAGGATCCATTTTGATAGCATACTGCTAGCTAGTATTATAAGAAAACACATTCAATCTCAAATGGTCATCCCAAGATCCACCAAAGTCAAGAATGCAAGCAAGAATCATATCCTAAAAAATTGGTATATCCCCCCTCTATTTGGGCATCCATCTCTAGATGGTATGTACTAATCAAACAAACATGAGACCACATCACCTCCTGAATGACTCTCCAAAAGTTATAAGTAAAATAGGGTTCTCAATTAGAGACTATAACACATGGAACTCCACAAAAATGAACAATATCTCCCGCATAGTTATTTTCCAACTCCAAATCTTTGGTTTTATCATGAATGTGTATAATGTGAGCTGATTTGGCTAGCCTATCAATCATAACAAATATTACATTCTTCTATTTATGTGTATGTGGAAACCCATTGAAAAGGTTCATAGTGATCTCATACCACTTCTAATTTAGTTCAATAAGTGGTTGAATAAATCCCAAAAGTCTCTAGGGATCACCCTTGACCTATTGGAAACTATAAAATTGACAAACAAAATAAAAAATGTCTTATCTCATACCGTGATACCCAAATCATCATTTCATGTAATAGAATATATTTGGGTTTCTTGGGTGCATAGATCACTATGAATTCTGATTATCCCCCATTACAACATTTATCATGGGCAATGGTATGATATATAGGTTTTAAAAACACAAGATACTCTCTATGGGGAATGACCACCTAATAATGGTATCCCCAACATAAATACAGTTAATAATGCAATAGAATTCATTATCAAGCTATTATTACTAAATAATCATTTTGATAAGAAAATATGTAAACTAAAAAATATCCAAGAAAACCTCAAACCTAGATTCTCTAAAAACTAAAAGAAACTATGCAAAGAGATCCATTATATTCCACTCATCCAATGATTCTATCATAGCCAGGATCGAATGTTTCTTTCACAGAGAATCGGAAGTGCCATCGCATTTACCTGGGGTATAGGCAATGTTGAAATAAAAATATTTTAGGTACTCCACCAAATGGATTTGGATATGATTAAAATGTTTTAAGAGAATATATGACTCAATATCTCATGGTAGGAATAAATTTTAAAAAAATCTCCCAAAAGGAAATGTTTACCACTCTTCAGTGAATGCATCATGACTGTGAGTTCAAGGTAATGAGTCGTATATTTCTTCTCAGGTGGTCCATGCTATAGAGATCTATAGGCTACCACATGATCACACAGCATAGGAACATAGTCCAAACTCAAATATAATTTCTCACAAAAGACCATGTAGCCTTTCTCGACCTATTGAAGATTCAACATCATAAAAGAAGCCATAATACATTTCATCGCAACAAAATAAATCTGAAATTTATCATCTCATGAAAATATCACTCCCTTACTGGTGATATTTGTTATGAGTGAATCCATGTTTGTGGAATATTTTATAAAATAGTAATAATATCCCACTAAACCTAGGAATATCTGATTCTCTAAAACATTACAGGGTTTCTTTCATATCATAACAGATTTCACCATTTCAGGATCAACTTTGACACCATAAACTGAGATTACATGTCTTATAAACATCACTTCTCAAGTATGGAAATAAAATTTTGATAGTTTGTCATAAATTTTGTTATTCGATAACAATTCAGGAACATATCTTATATAATGAAAATGATTCTACTTATAAATAAATTAAACATTGATGTTATCTAAAACAACCACCATTAACGTGTCACAATACTCATGTAATTTCTTGTTCATCAAATAAAAAATACTAAAGGACCATTGGATAGGCCAAATGGCATGACAAGATATTCATAAATTCTATACCTACGCAAGAAGGTAGTTTTTTAATGTAACATTTTTTTATTCTCAACTGGTGATAACCACATCAAAGTTAAATATTCGAGAACCACTTTTCCACCTTTAATGGGTCAAGTAGATCATAAATTTATGGAAATAAATATTTTTTTCATTACCAAAACTCAGTTGAGTTTCTGGTAATCCGTATATAGGAAAAGAGTTTTATTTTTTTTCTTAGTGAAGTGAATAGGAACCACCAAATGTGAAACACTCAAGCATATAAATCCTTTCTAGAATATATTATAAAATTGAGCCTTCAACCCTTTTAGTTCATCTGGCTGCTTGTGATAATAAGGTATAGTCACTAGTTGAGTAATATGTACTAAATCATTATACTGCTCTACCTCCCTTACTAGTGGAATGAGAGAAATCAAAAAGAAACACATTTCGAATCATGATGAAAACTGTAGGGAGATCATCAATCAACTGTTTCCACTGTAGTTAAAAATTGAACACATATATTAATTTCCCCAACTCTTGATTAGAAGGTTCATCTCTACTCGACCTCAGGACCCATTCACCCTAAAAGACATGACTCACCCCATTGAGAATAGTTAATTAGAACCATCAAAGATAGTAGTCAATCCATGATTTATTAGAAATAATCCATGTCATCCAAAAAAGACATAAAGAGGTTTCATGTTGAGAACTAAAAAATCCCAAGTAAACTCAGTAGCTGGTAAAGAGAAAACACAAGTAGGATATTAGATACCATACTCTCTCTTTGTTCAAAGGGGAATAGTAATATCAATTACATAAGATAAAATATCAATAGAAATATTTAAAAGGTTCTCAATACAAGTTTATATAAATTAATGAGAGGAAACAATATCAAAAAAATCATTCTCTATAGATAAAGCTATAGCTATGGTACCTCTCATAGTCATTGGACCTATATCAGCATCCTCTGGAGACTCTTCTATTTCATGTAGATGATTTATTATGAATGGCTATGGCTAGAACCCCTTATATCATGAAGCATCAGATTGCACCATAGTAATTTTTTGTGTTGATGATCCTATGACACTATTTGGGGCGGAAAGGAAATAAACAATCTACAAGTTTCCTAAATGTCCATAGGAGATGTGGATCATGGATTCCTCAATGCCAACCTATTTCAAATGACCAAGATTTCCATACATGAAGCAAGAAAATCAGCCTCTTTCATAAACTATAGGTGTTTTGGAAGAACCCTTCTTTCTATAACCACCATGAGACTTATCAATCTTCATATATCCTTTAATGGAACTCACAAAACATCCACTAGGAGAAAAAGGAACCCCCAACAACACTGAATTACTAGCCATGTCAAGCACAACCATCAATTCCATATATAGAACATCATCATAAGAAGATATATTCAATAAGAAAACCTAGGAATTAATATCAGATAAAATAACAGTTTTTAATCATTGGGTATTTATATTATCATTCACTACAATCTCAGGATCATATTGCAACTTCTTGAAAAAGTGGTTTTTATTCACCCTAACCGTCCTATCATCGTATTCGAGATTGAGAAAATACACATTATTATCATTAATTAGAGACTCTGGATTGAATTTATCATTGAAAAAGAATTAATGTCCTTCCACTGTATACCCGGATGATTTTTCACAATCACCATTGAGTCCCACCATCTCCATCAAGGTCCTTCCATCTTGATGATGGCACATTTCACCTTTTTTAACTTACTAGTTTTTAAAAATTCAGACAAAATCTATATCTTCCTCAACCAATCCTCAGCCTATTGGGGATCATTTTATATTTGGAAAATTGGTGGATTCTAGGGAATTAAAATTTGATCATGATTCCAAGATTCATAATTCTAAGGTTCCACAACTAGATCCTAACTTGGAAGAGGTGTTGGTGCCTATCCCAAAGCATGGAAATTATGCACTATAATCTCAACAAGATTCTAGTCTATTGGAGGATTTTCTCTCTATGGTTCACCATTAGCTTCATCCTAGATCCTATTGGCATGTATTCATGTAGTCATGATGCTACACACAATATCTAACAACATTGAAGACATCAAAAGATTACCCAGAACAACAAATTATATGAGATCAATGAGAAAAATCATTCCCATCAGATAAGATATAAATACTTGGATTTCAACCTTTCCATATAAAAAGTAGGTAGAATAATATAATCGAATCAAATTTTTACTCAAGATGGATTTACAAAACCATCCATAGTTAATTAAGGCTCGTTATACTATGTTCCTTCTAGGTACTCACTTGTAACAACCTCCCATATCCTGATAAGACATCTCAAACTACATACTAACATCAAGGAAAGATCCTTATCATGCACTATTTATACCAATTTGATAGGAACTATCTTATGTACACTGGTACCCTAATACCTGAGCTGGAAATGATATGCATGGAAATAAACTCTCAATCCCCATGAGTTAGATACTACCTCCTAGAATCATTAAAGTTAAAAGAGGGAACAAATTTTCTACAAAACAAAAAAAGATAAACATACAAGTAAGTATTCTCAACACTACAAAAGGGGAAAGTACCAAAATGAAAATAGTTATATCAAAAATAAATTACATCAACATAGTACCCAATAGAAAGAAAAACTTATGAAAGAGACACATCACTCATAACCCAAAGGATGGAGAGAATCCACAACCTCAAATAGGTGCTTTACATTTTGTAGGACCTAGTGGTAGGAAACCTACAAATGCTTGATGGAAAAGGTAGGGTGTGAGATATAGAGTCGAATGGGTTCTCACCAAGTGTTCCATAACATATTAAACAACAATAATACAAATAATTCTTTCAATTTAACTAAAAAATTGCATTTAAATACATTTAAATGATTAAAACAAAACTTTCCTTGATTAAAAATAATGAAAGAACATTTCAAACATTTCATAAATAATCATTTTAGATAAAGTGGTTTATATAAATAAATTGTAATGAAGAAAAAACGTCTATAATCAATAGAATATATATCAAAGAATCACAAAAAGCACCATGGCCAGCTGCCCTAAGGAATGATAGTACCCATTTATAGGATCTTCCCAATCACATATCAAAGATCACGACAATATGCGTACACACATCCTTCATGATCTGGATGAATAGGACTCATCAACATCTCATCGACGATAAGATCTGCCAAAATAGGTTTTTTTAGAGTTATCATCATCAAATAAATTATCATGGAATAATCATCATTGTGTTCTTATCCCAGATAACCTACGAACAACCCTATCTCTCATGTTCTCAATCAATAAATTGAAAAAGGGGAAATCATTTCATTTAAAATAAATCATCATTCACAGTTCAATTTCCCCTTTTCTTTTTTCAAAATTTCAATTAACTTCCAAAACAAAAACATGGGTTTTTTATAATTTTATTCCTTTTTTATATAACACCTATCATAGGTTTTTATCATTTCACATAAATCTATTTTTTTCAAATAAACTCTCAAATCAATTCATTATTTCGATCAATTTCAACGTACACCCTAAATTCTAATTCTATTTTAATTGAGTTTTTCCCCAAAACATATACTAGATCAAAATCCAATTCCAATTCGCATGAAATTGGGTTTTCATAAATTAATTGAAATAAATAGCAAACAATCAATAAATCATGGTTTAATTATATAGGAAATCACCAAATGAACCACTTACCTTTAACCAAGGAAATCAAAAAATCACAATTGCTGAAATGAAATCCACCAATATATTATAATGGTGATGGAGATCAAGAAATAAAACCTAGATTCAAGATTAATTTAAATAAAGATTACATCAATCCAATATGTGATGATATATCAAATTATGAAGAGGAAATATTGAGAGATGAAGAGGGAAATCATGGGAGGAGATCCACATATCGAAGAGGGATCATATTTTCCATTGCTTCTTTGATTAGTCCACAAAGGGGTTTGGAAGTGACAAAATAGGTTCCTGAGAGACTCCAAAGGCTAATAGATAGAGGTATTTTGAATGAGGGTCAATAGGGGTTAAAATCAGGGTCTTAGGAATTTTAAGTAATTTTTTAGAATAAAAGAGTTGTGCGCGTATGGTTTTCTTAGCCGGGCCACATAGTTAGAAAAACTATTCCCCCTAGCCATGAGCCCCAACACTGGGGTGTATGGTTTCTAATAGGTGGGATAATGGTTTTTAAAACTATTAACTAGCCATGAAAATCCCCATTGTCTATGGTTTTAGGGTTTTCACTAGAGGGCGCATGGTTTGGAGAAATTGTGAGCCAACCGTGCACATCACAAAAAGCCTCAAAAAACATCCAAAATCCACCAAAGAATCCATAATCAATACCCAACCAATGACTGATGAAAATGAGTTTTGAGGAATACATGAAAAGTAGTAATACAATGTTACACCCATGGAAATAAATATAATAAAGAGTTGATAAAATTTTACCTCTGGAAGTTAATATCTTAATTTGACTGATTAGTCTATAAAAAATTAAGATCCATACAACTCAAGTCTATCAGTAGGGGTAAAATACATGATAATTAATACAATAACAAATTATAATATTCCATGAGACCATATAAGTTAGGAAACTCTATAAAATTATTAGGTTATAACAAATAAAAGACACCATTATCTAAAATGAATAGACTGCCACTATTTCCTAATATATAGTAACCCTTTCTAAATGACCCTCATGTGCCCAAAATGTTTACTTGGATGACATTCCATGGTGATGCTGGTGAAAAGGGGATAATAAAATAACCCTATGATGTATATTATGTTAATACTTTGACATTGTTTTTGTTATTATATCAAGAATGAACACTAATATGGACTGATACAAGAACTCATAAGACATCAATTTCATTTGTCCCATAAAAATGTAGGGGTATTCATGACACAAAATGAAATAAAAAACTCAAATTTCATATCACAAAATTTTAAATATGTCACTAAGATGTCCTCACCCTTCACCCTCATCTAATTATACCTAAACCACAAATCAATCATTAACAACTAGTTCAATACTCTCAAATCTTAAAATAAATCATAAATCATTGGAAGGGGATAATGATTCATGACCTCTACTGAATGTATTCATTGGTAATATATACACATAAAAATTCCACCATCTACCTTCACGAAGAATAACACGGGTAAACATGATGAAAATACACTAGGTTAGATCAAACTCAACAAAATAATATCACTAATTATAATCCTTAGCTACAACAACTCCAATAGTTCTATAAGATAAGACCCATAAAATTAGAGGGAAATAAAGCTTCTACCCTATCCTTACATGGTTATTAGAAGTGGTAGGGTCATAAACATTTGAAGAAAACATCTTAAATCACCTTTAAGACATTGAAAAAGTATAGAAATTTAGTCAACATTGAATTTAATGATAACAAAGCTAGCTTTGATAAAAGTAGCATGAATGAACTGTGACACGTTAAAATATCCCACTCTATATTGTATACCATACAATAGACCTCCAAATCATGGAACACCCCTTTCAAATATAGAAAATTATTATTTGAGCCCATGGAATAAAATTATTTTATGTTATGGATAAAATTTGAGTGGTGTATCTTCGTTAAGAATAAATCATTAGATTAATCATTTTCCCCATAATGAGCTCCTAACCATAACAAACACTAAGAAAATATTTCTGATCACTAGCTAGCATAGTAAATAAACTTTGTGCTATAAACATTTCCACATGCATTCCTAAATCATTAAAAAATATGGATTCAATAAACGATTTACATGTTGTGTAATCGAATATTGCATATGAATGGATATAAGATAAATATATGGGACCACATATAATCTCTCACCCATCTGGCTCTAGGTTATCCATTGCATAGAGCCATCCATGTCTAAATCCTCTTCTTCGCTATTAGAAGATGCCTCCATGGCCACACTCATTCAATGTTTATGATGGAATATGACATAATGAAAATAGCCAATACTATGTATTTCTATTCATGGTGGAACATAAGATTTATGACCCTACACTTGATATTTCCTCTAAAGAAAATACAACTTAGGATAAAGGGATTCTAACAACCTCCCCCATGTTTTTAATCGATAATGGTTATCCATTAACATCGCAAATGGATATGGCCTAAAAAAACTAAACACACTAGAGAATAAAACTAGATTAACGTATGTAAACTTACAACTCTAGAAAATAGAAAGAAAACTACTAAGGTTTTCTCCCCACTGGTCAATCCTCAATGGACTGAACACATGATTTTCTCCAATAAGAACCCTATTATTCTAGAATCCCTATTTGATCCATACTTAAGATTATATTAGTTGCACATGCATATAAATAAACACATATGTATTCATCTACACCACCAAAGATTTAGAAAATGTAAATTGGTAGATTTTATAATTAATAATCATTTCAAGGACCACCTATACACACAAAACATTAGAATCATCATCCATAAATTGGAAATAATGGAATTAAATGCGTTCTAGGATCATAATCCCAAACTTCCAAACACACCAGATCCCCTATTGATGGGAGACAAAATTATAAATTTTTGCTTCCTTCATTATCAATGATAAGAACATAATAATAACCATCCTCATAAAAAAATAAAATATATCCTTCACCATCTTATTCACTCAAGGAAAAAAAATCCACCACTAGTAGTTATTCCTCACTCAAGACTAGCCATCAATGAATCTCAATAATCTACTCTAGATTAGATTAAACTTGAGGATATCTAAATCTCCCATATCCAATGCTTAATCTATAAATTGGAGACTCCCCCATAATACTAAACAAACCAATAACATTGGAACTCACACAACGTATTCTTATAAGACCTATCCTCCTTAGTTGGGTCAATCCTCTGAAGATAAAACAGATCGTGATGAAAATCCTCACCAACTTGATCTCTACATGAATAAAGAATAATAAAAATATTTACAAATAATAAGGAAAACACATAAGGCTAGTAGAATTGAGTTTATTTAAGTTTTATCTAATTATATGGAATAAAAATTCCCCAATAAAATCAATTCAAACATAAAAAGTATAAAAAATTATGCATGTGTCTCTCCAATACCCCAAACCCAAAAATTGTATGACCTCGCCTAATACCTCCAATGTAATTTTTATTATTTTCCAAACACATTCAAGTGGAATGTGAGAACCCTCAAAAATTACCATTTTGAAAAACAAAATAAACAACAGATTTGTTAAAGAACAACTTGAGTTGATTGGAACCAATCTCCCTAAACAGTATCCAGGGAATGGAATTTACCTGAGTGACCGGATAGTTATTCAAGAAGTCTTCATACTAATTCACCATGTTATCCCATGATTATTTGAATTCCTACTTAATAATCTTTTTCTTTACCTCACCTAATAAATTCAGTAAGTTTACAGTCATTTAGACATATCATAGGAGTTACTAATATCATGTTTTATTAATGGTTTAACTTGCTACACCACACACTATTTTTTAATAATAATATTTCCCTAATAATCCCCAAATATTATCACCATTTATAAAATCCATTTAATATCCTAACACTCATTCATAGAGGAAATTACACTTTATCATGACTCAACCCTGTTAAGAACTTTTGGTGTTCCTGTTTTGAAAATGAGTGTGAATCCTAAGACCCACATGGTAACATATATAATAAAAACACATTCATACAATCATATATATAGGGGTGAGAGTATATATACATATATAAATAGTATGATCCTCCTCATTTTCAAAACAGGAACACCAAAAGTTCTTAATGGGGTCGAGTCTTGATAAAGTGTAATTTTCTCTATGAATGAGTGTTAATGCCTCATAAAAAAATTGAAAGATGCATACCAATTTCCTAGTGAATAAATTGTAAAACAACTAATCACCTACCAAGTAAATAAATCACAACCTCCCTAAGTATCAATCACCTTACATAATATTAAAATAGAGTAAAATAATACCAAATAATATTAAAAGGGATAACTTTCAATTCTTCCCATATGGTCTATCTCTCTCACACCCCAATAGAAAAAATACATACACTCATATCCCTTCCATATCATAAATAAAATATTTAAAATAATATATATTCCATTTCACTAATGCAGTGGTTCATAATGAAACCCAACATAAACTAACCCATATAGGGTATAAAATAATCATTCTCAACATCCCATAACCATGACCACTTATCCACGCCATAAATAAACACCACATTTCCTTAATAATAAGGTATCTTGAACAATAAGGACAACAACCAAGTTCCATACACATATCATGCATGACCCCCAATATATATCACATTATCTTCTCATAATTATCCAATCATGTGATCATAAATTTAAATTCATAAAAATATTTTTGATATATGATCATGAGAACAAGAAAGAGGAATTATTTAGTCCTCTATTCCATCACGGACCTAGATGTTCAGGGAAGACACCAATACCTAAATCATTTAGTTTTTAGTAATGTTATTTTCCTCATGTGTTGTGTGTATACCTTTAATTAAATTTTTAATATTTTCAAAACACTTTTGAGGATAAAGTGAGAAATCAAGAGTTCATGAACAACTACATATCATAATTTCCATATACATCACCACATCTTCCATAAGTTTCTTCCTCCATAGTGGATGATTCCTACAAAAAATCCAGGTTATAATGCCACAAGAGATTAACATACTGGTTTTTAAGCTTTGAATACTCTAATGAACTTGATTCTAGACATATCGGGTTGACCACATGATCTTTCCCAAAATCATGGAAACCCCCTCTTCCCCTCTTTGAGGTGGACCTTGCTTTCATTGGTTTCAGAAGGTAAGAGTAATCCTTTCTCGTCCTTCTTCTGGCTGGAGCTGACATAACTTCTGCACACATGGGTATCATAGATTTTACACCTTGCACAATATCACTATATGAATTTTTGGTATGTATGAAATATTAATATGAAAATAAAAGAATAGTATAGACACACACACATGTCCAACCTAAATTGTTCTCACCAAAACCTCACCACCACACCCATCCCAACCATTTCACTATCACACTCGCACAATGACCATTACTCCCAATTGATAAATCACAAAACTAACATCACCTTTAAATAAAAACAACCAGAAAAAGAATTTACCATTTCCTATTTACGCATATCATTTCATTTTAGGAATATATACTATTTACTAACTAAATTATATATATTCCTACATTAAATTCAATTTCTAATAGAAAACATTTTTAATCCTTTACAGATATTTAATTCCTTCTATTTCCCATTTTTTAGGAATTAGATATTTCATTTATAGTCATAAAAACCCAAATATTGTACATCAACATCCATTCCAACTTAAACCAACTGATCCTTGACCCACTCCCCAACACATGAAAATTCCCAAAAATAATCATGTCAATTTTCATTGACTAACCCCCACAATAACAACCAAATTAGAAAAACCACAACATGTGTAACAGAAACATATAAAAGTAAATTTCAGTATTAATCATTGAAAAATTTATATTTTAAATCATTCATTTACAATAATTAAACATCTCTTACATAGGAATTAATATAACAGTTTTAGAATTCACAAAATATGTTCCTCAAAATTTTTAAGTGATCAATCTATTATGAAAGGTGAATCTAGTAGTGAAATCAAAACAATCAAATAAAAATGGAAACAACTATAAGAATTATTAGTATTATAAACAAACAACTAAAAATCATATAATCTATAGTAATGGAAACCATTTGATCATATGTTAGTCACCCCATCTCTTCAATTTCCTTCAAGTGCAGTTCTATATCTTTTTTTTAATTATTAACATCCACACAATGATTAAAAAACAAAACAACCATATTATAAAAAAATAATGATGTTTATTGAATACCCTTAACTGATATGATACTTTAAAGGAACAATGATGTAACATCATGTTACCACCGTTCTGGTATCGACCTTATTTAGTTCTTTTTTCTCTTAATTTTCTTGTGGATATCAATTTTTTCCCCTACTTCTTTTTTCTAACTATTGTTTCATGGTTATTTGACCTTTTTTTGATTTTATGGGGTTTGGGAGAGTGTTTTGATTCTAGTTGACATATAATTTTTTGGAATTGTATTTATCTAATTATGGTACCTTTCTATTGTGCATTTTTTTGAATAATGATTTTCTAATCATTTATATCCATCGATTATTCATGATGAGTTATTATTGTGGTGAAATCACCCCCCCCCCCTTGTTTCTTATAATTCCTATGATATTTTCACCAACCAATGGGGATTGGGATCTCTATTTGAGCCTTTTAATAATTAATTTGGAAACCATTTGGGTGATTTACCAATGATGGTTGTTGATAAATTTATATCAATGGATGTTTTTCCCATTTAAAAATGGTTTTATGATGTTTGGGCTGTATTGGTAGAAAATAAACATGATTTTTGAGATTTAAAGGATAGGATATGAGTATGTTCTTGGATAGATCTCATCATAACAAACCTTAAGATTCCATGGGAAGTAGGGAAAAAGATTCTTCAAGGTGTTGTTTGATATAATTCTATATTATTTCAAGTGTTTTGATCCAAGATTTTAATTTACAATAAAATTTTTGAACATAGAGTTAATTATCTCATATCTGTTGACTACTGGTTTCATTATTATCTCTTGATGTTTTGATGTACTATTCACTTAATAAGATGTTTGAATAGACCTCAGGAGATATCTATTTATTAACCACAATTGGAGAGCCCTCTTATTTATTAGAAACATGTAGATGTTTTTTATATGGTTCAAGATCAAGTCCTTGTAGCTGAAATTGTTCTCATTAGGAATGTATATATTTCACAATAGAGGGAAGATAAAATAGATAATTCCCTATACATTATTATTCTAAAGACATCATATTTATTGTGTGACAATGATCCTTAAAAGATAGAGGTTTGGTTGAATTTTTTTATTAATTCTATCTTTTCATAGAGACACCAGATCAATTTAGGGTGGAATTTTCCATCATAAAACATTATGGGCTTAACATAAGGGTGTGAGATTCTTTATACTTAGAAGGGAAAATGTGGTCTTGGAGTGGATATACATGGCTCTTTTCACTAAGTAATTATATCCTTAAACTTTTTTGTTGGATATGTTGATGGAGTTTCTTAGTCTTCATCAATGTGATCAGACATTGACTCTGTATTCCAACCAATTTACCTAGCATATTCACTTATCACCTGAGGAAGTATCATAATAGAAGATAAAAGATAGGATATTGGGGATGAGACACTGAGTAGATATCTGATCCAAAAATTTATTGTTGAATCTCACCTCTTTTTTTGATCTTTTAGTGTAATTTCCTAGACCTCCCCAATCCATTACACAGTGACAATCTAGAGTTTGAGTTGTTCTGGGGAGTCACGATGACCCATTTCAAGAGTTTTCCAAAAAACCAATTTTCCAATGATAGGTAGTGTCAGTAGGTGGTTTATGTAGGTGGTGTCAATTAGTGGAATCAATATGTAGTGATGTTAGGTGGTTTCATTGGATGGTGTGAGTAGGTGGCGTTAGTGGGTGGAATCGGTGGGTGGCATTAGTGAGTCACATCTTTGACTCATGTCATTGACAAACTGATGATAGGATACAAAAGTGGATCTCAAACGGTATATCTCTTCGGTGACTCGTTTAAAACTAATTCACCCAATAGTGACTTAGCCATCTGTGACTCGCCATTTGTAGCTCATTTTGGTGACTCGCATAGGTGACTCGCGTCGGGGGCTGACCCAAAATTTCAAATTTCCTCTTATTTTTTTAGATTCCCCCTTTCACATTTGATTTGACATAAAATATGTTCAAAATCATGTTTAATTTTTCTTGAATTAGTTTCATTGGATATATATTATATATTTAATTTCATAAAAACATAAAGGATTTTATTTAGCCAAAATGTGTAGTCATGATTTACTTTTAATGGGGCATTCAAAATGATTTCTTATCCCTTGAGTCTCAGATCTTGTCCATTAAAGATGAACACATTTAATTCATTCTTTCCTTCCGTTTCCCTGGATTCTGATTCACCCATTAAAATTTTTTCCTGAGGATCCATGAGTATTTTTTGCATCACTAGATCATGTTTCCCTGGAGCCTTGTGCACCCCCTGTTTTTGTGTTAGGAGGAGTTTTAAATCATCTTTTATTCCATGTAGGGATCCCTTCATCTCTTTTAATTTTTATATCATGTGGGATGGGTGTATGAATGTTTTCTTGTGAGGATATAAAATTTCTGAAATATTAAATACAATCAAATCTGTTTAATATCAATATACAAGGGCTATTGAAAAGTGGATCATGCTTATGTTTTGTTATTTATTGATATTGCGATCTATATGGGATTTATATCATATAAAAAATCATGACTATTGGTGGCCTTTTTTGTGAATGGGGGGGTGAAATATGGATTATTATGGTAGTTTTTGTGATGAATGGTTATGTATATATGAAATTTATAAAATATTTATATTTGGTTAAATAAATTAATTCCTCATTATTGAACTTATTCTATGATAACCCCTAAATTATCAAAGTGGACTTAAATAAAGAGTGTCTATTAAATATGAATACATCCTTCCTTGTTTGGTGAGGCTATGTGATTTTTGTGGTTTTCATCCTATCTTGATCCAGTTGAGGTTTTCTGATGTCAGGGTTAAGAGAATGATTGTATGGTGGGTTGGTATAGGTGGTTTAATTGAATCTCAGGATGACAGATTGATTACTTGTTAAATGGATGGGTAGTGTTTGAGCAGCGAGGTTATAGGTTCAATTTGTGGTATGTTTATGTTACTAGGTATGATGGGTGTGGTTTTGTTATAAAATGGGGTTTTCATGATTTTGGTGATGAGGTGTGTTATGAGGGTTGGAATTAATTGGGGGGTTCATGTTGAGAGAAAGGATAGGGAGAAATGACATTGGTGATTGACGATGGCAGTGGTTGGTATGGGTGTTGAACTGAGTGGAATTAAAAAGTGAGTCGCCTTACTATGGTTCTTCTTCCCTCTACATGGTTTATGTTTTATGGCGTAATGCATTCTTTTATTAGTGGTTACCCATTTAGTTATGGAATGAACAAATGGTTTCCTTAATAAAGAATGATAATTTTTTTAAATGAGTCGGATAGGGGTATGTTCGAGTTGTGGCTAATTATGAATTGATTTCATTAATCAATGTTCAAAGTTACTATTTCTGGTATTAATAAATTCATTTATAAGTAAAAATAGAGTTGGCAGTATCATAGGGTGATTGACTATTTTATTGAGAACACATAGGTTTGGTTGAGTGTTTGATACCAAAATATATACTTGTAAATCACTGTTATTTCTATACTCACCCCACCTTAGCTAAGCACTATGTCTCGAACACCCCCACTATTATGGTGGAGGGTATCTTTCCAAAACATCTCAATGGGAATATGGATGGTTGGCCACCCACTCTACCTTAATCCCTATTCTAAGAGATTTTATCCCAAGATCCTTCGGACAGGTTGTGGTTTTTGAGTCCTTGGTGTGTGATGGCATGTTGTGGTTTACGAGGTGTTTCCGGGATGATATTAGTTTTTCTTTACTAGATATCTTCGGTACATGGTGTTGTATGTGGCCCATGTTTTTTCCGGTAGGATGTGGTTTTGTATGTGGCCTAGGTATTTTTGTGCAAGATGTGGTGTGGTATGTGTCCTAGTAGTGTGTGGGAGGTTTGTGATGTGGTAGTTTTAGATGATGTGGGAGCACCATGACATTTTTCATTAGGGTGAGAGTGTGGGTAATTAGTGGGAAAGTTGTGTAGGGTACCCTTAAATTGATGGGATCTATATTAATTTACATTCCTTTTGTTATTTCATGATCATACCATTAGTGAGGTGGGTATTGCTAGTATACCGTGTGAGGTGATGTTACTTTTTTGTTGATTTCACATGGGGATTTAGTATGCTTCTCTACTTGTGCATGTGAGACTTTGGTTTTTCCCTAATATGTATACTTGTATTCTCACCCTTTTTTATAAAACTTTTTTTAGGTTTCATGGAAGATTATAGGAACCATGGAGGACATTACTAGCTCTGATGTTAGGGATAGTTTATATGTTTCTTCTTAGCTTTTCTTTTGGTATTTACTTTGGATATTTTCATTTTATATTTAACAGTTTTACATTAAATCATGCATGTGGGATGGATTTTTGGTTTTTCTTTTATATAGTTCTTTGAGTTATTTTTAGATGGATTGTCTTATATCCTGATATAATTTTTTTATAAAAGGGTAATGCCTCCCATTTCATTAGATTCTATGCCCTTGTTCCAGGTCACCTCCCTAGTGCCTATTTGTGTTGGGACTCAAGGGTTATAATCTCTTTTCCTTCATTTCCATCTCAAGAAGGTAATATTAGGAGTGGGATCATGAATGAATGGTACCAAAGGATATTTTTGTGAGATAGGATGGAGTTTGGAGTTAGGTATAGTGAGGATTTCATGGGTTGGTTGGGAAATAGTGTCAGGTGATCTTAGTACATGACATAGTTCAGGGAAGACATGCTAGGACACTAGAATTTAAGTCCCCCCATGATCTGATGCAAAGAATCTGAGTCAACCAAACAACCAAGTGAGGATAAACCATTTTTAGGTTAGATACCATATGAAAGGTACAAGCATCATAATTACTTGTGTTTTTGTTTGAATTGGGGACATGGGGAAATGTGAAATTATTAACAATAAAATAAGTTAAAATGAACATGAAATAAAATTTCATACTAATCGGGCTTATGAATTTCATGTTTGACTTTCAGTTATGGTTCTTGGTCATCTTCCACATGTATTATGGGGATTGGAGGCTCAATAGGCTGACCTGGTTGATGGATAGAGGGGTTACCCAGTGGAGACGGATGACCAATGGAAAAAAATGTTACGTTCTTTCTTGTGACAGACTCTAGGAAAGTATGAGGGTAGCGTTTCAAACATGGAGATAGAGAGTTTGATCAAGAAGATTTTGATCACCTTCAACTTGATCTGGGGTCTATTAGAGTATTGGTTTGCCTTGAATTTGATCCATATGTAGGGAACTATGTTTTAGTGGTGGACGCTTTACCTGGGAGAGGTGAAGGATGATGAAATTTTTTGGGTCAATTTTTCAGAGATCCAAGAAAAATTATTTTCTTCACTCGTGAAGGCTAAGAAGAGGTAGGAATTACTCTCCATATTGCAAGGGAGTGTGTTAGTATGAGGGATGGGGATCATATTCAATTTTCTTATTCATTTTTATCTTGATCTCTTTTCAAATGAGGATTCTCTTGTGAGGCGCCTGGAGGAGGAACTTCATCCTACTCACTAGTATGCGGTTAGTCCCTTTTCCTTGATGACATACTTGGAGGTCCAGAAGAAGGAGGATATATTTGAGAGGATTCAATTACAAATATATATTCCATGAGAGGGGATTTAGACTAGTTCATCATAACTAAATTTCATCAATAGCATGTCTCAGGCACCTGGTCATTCATGCTTCCGACTAGTTGGAAGGTGACCTCATCAGTTTTTGTTTCAACCTTTTGGTCCTCATTTCTATCCCGTGGGCTTGGGTTTAGTGATTTATATACATGGAGTCTATGGATATCATTATATTAACATCCCAATAGCCTTTTAACATCAGTATGGTGTATGCAGGGAACTCCAGCACCCACCTCAACAGCAGTTTCCAGAAGGGTAGTTCCCGCAGCATGGACATCAGCCTTATGCTCCACTAATGGGAGATGAAGTTTTTAGAGGCTGACGTTAGGGTTTTCCATAGGGAAAATGAATCATGTTTTTTCAAGGATGTGGTTGTCAACAATGGAGAAATGGAGCTAGTTGTGGTAATTTTCATGCCGTAGAGTAGTAGTTCTAGTAGGGTTAGAGATCGTTTGGGGTACGATTATCTTATTTAGTACCATTGCTTGTGCATTATTTGATTGAAGAGCTACTCACTCCTTTTGTGATCCAACTATAACTAGTGATTTGGGAATTGAAGTTGATAGGATTAACATTCCCCTAGTTTTTTTCATGACAATCAGAGGTCAGACCGTCTTATTTGATGTACCTCAGAGATGTAGACAGATGATGGTTGCATATCTGTCTCATGGGGACCTTTCCAATTATAGATGCAACCATAATATGTCATCCTTAAAATCGGCTATTTGAACTCTATGTGTTCTATTATTGACTACTTATGGAGTAGATTCAAGTTCACATATGTGGATGATTAGGGTGTTGATTTCGTTAGCGAGATGAGTTGTCAGATGCACAGTTGGTGTACGGATCCCCTTCTTTCCTTATTACCCAAGTTGTAAATAGAATTAGTGGATGCTGATATTTAGGTGGTTCCCCGAATTTTTATGGAATTCATGGATGTCTTACTTGAGGAGGTTGTGACTCTTCCCCCTTGACATGATGTTGAGTTCGAGGTAGACTTATAGCCTAGTGATTCTCTAATTTCGATGGATTCTTAACGAATGAAACCATCAGAGTTGTAGTATATGAGGATTCATATTGATGAACTGGCGAAGAAGGGATTAATCTAGCCCAATGAGTCACCATGGGGTGCTCCAGTCTTGTTAAACAAAAAATCCAGATAGGGGTTTGAGTCTTTACATAGATTACCGTAGGTTGAATCAGGTGATAGTCGACAACTATTACCCACTCCCACAGATAGATGATCTTTTCAATCAGATAAGGGGAGAAATTTGGTTCTCTAAGATTAATCTGTGTTCTGGGTTTCAAAATATGAGGGTGAGGTAATGTGATGTCCCAAAGACTGCTTTCAGTTAAAGGTATGGTCACATAGAGTTTATGGTTATGTCGTTTGGTGTCACGAATGGACCAACCATGTTTGGGGTACTTATGAACTCTGTCTTCCATGATTTCCTGAACCGATTCATTTTCGTATGCATCGATGAAATCCTGATCAACTCAAAGTTAGAGGAGGAGCATACCAAGCATCTCAATACTTTTTTAGAGATCATTCAACCCAAAAATATCTATTGAAAGTTGTTAAATTGTAAGTTCTAGATGCGAGTGGTGAATTTTAATGAACTTGTGGTGTCATAATAGGGTGAAGAAGTGGACCCATTGATGTTTGAGACAATTATTTCTTGGGAAGAATCAATGAATTTTGTGTAATTTCATAGTTTTCTCGGTCTATTATGCTATTACTAGATAATCATACCCAATTTATCTCATGTAGTAGCTCCGTTAATAGCATTGAAGAGGAAAGACTAGGCTATTTTGTGGAGTGATCAGTGCCATGAGACGTTCAACTATCTGAAGTTTATGTTTTTCAGTGCTCTAATGACCCATTTTCCAGAGTAAGGGGTGTTGTTCGAGGTGTTTTGTGATGCCTCCCATCTTGGTTTGTGATGTGTGTGGATGAAATAGTAGGTATTGATATCTTATGTGTCTTGGAAGTTATGTCCATATTAATTAAACTATGCCACCTATGATCTGTATAAGGCCCCAACCTTAAACATTACATAATCTTGAGTTATGTCAAGAATTTTACATTTTAGATATTTTTAGGTTTATAGTTTTAGATAATAAGGCCATAAAATTTATATAATAGCTTTAATAATACAAGTAGAAACCTCTACAAACTATCCATTTTTTTCATAAAACAAATATTATTTAAAACAAAACATGACATCATTTCATGTTTTAATAGTGTAACAACTCCTTGTTCTCATCCTTGACTATATTCTTTATTTTTCCTAGTGTCAAACTTTTCAAAATATGGGAGGATCATAAAAATCTCAGTAAGGGATACGTAAAGAAAGAAAACTGTTAGTCTTGGGTTAACATGAAACCAGGAATAAATTATCAAAAAGTAATAATTTTCACCTTTAAGAAGTAGTAAATATACTTCCCTGAATATAATATCATTGCATACCCTTTTGTAAACAATAGATTACCATAAAGTCCATATAGAGAAACATATAGACTTTAAAGGTAAAATAGTACATAAACATTCATAAATGAAATAACCATATGGTGTACTTCCACACATGTAACTAAATGGAATATCCATATGGCCTACATCCATACCTAGTGCATTAGAGGTTATAACATAACCAACCGTCTTTGTTTTATCACAGAACCACCCGTCGTTTGATTAATCAAGTAACCACCCAGCATTTCTTTATCATGTATCCACCCATCAAATGTCAAAGTGCCATTATATAATCACAACACATAAAATATTAATAAATAAAAAATAACATTTCCACATTTCAATCACAGGAGATCATTTAGAGATATTGAGATATTCAACCCATTTCTAAAACCCTTTAAAATATTTAATAAAGAGACCTTGAATCAAAGTGTCCCATACCACTTTGAAACGTTTGAAATAAATTAAAATTTTAAAAAATTAATTTACATATAGAATTTCTCCTAAAACCCATTTTAAAATATGAATGTGAAATATAATGATTTAGACGAATAAATATTTAAAACATTTTAAAATGGTGTTTTAATCAAAGAGTCCATTTCCACTTGAAAAACAATTTAATAAAAATATTTAAAGAATAACATCACAATAAAATTTAAATATAATGAGAATATATTATTTCATGATATAACTTGTCAAAAGATATTCATATAAACCATATATAGAAATTAAAAGTGTATAACATCAAGATATTCCTCAATGAAATGAGATTGAGATGAAGTCCCTTACATTTAGTTTGATTCATCACATAGGCTCCTTATTCTTCCTAAATAATAAAATTAAGTAAATTTATACTTTCTTAATAACATTCTTCATGTTCATTAATCCTTTTCTATCACTTATTACCTTTCTATTACAATCGTATAATTATTCAAGTTCATATATGTCGTTTCGTCGATGTTCGGTACTTGAGTCAAAAATGAACTTGTTATAATTACAAATTACCCATGTGTAAAAATTAAATTATATACTATATAGTATTAATGATTTAAATAAAATATATATCCTTTATATATGTATTTATAATAGAGCATACCATTTTTTGGTAAGAAATGAAATGCACAGTACATGGAGAAGGTAAGTTGTACTTACGCATTAACACAACATTCATTTATTTGTCATATTAAAGAAATGAAAACTAAATGATTATTAGATATATTAAAATTATAGTACAATATCATATTATATATATATTTTTTATATGCTCAATCATGACATCATTTATTTGTTCTATATATGGCATGAACAAATCATATCACTTCTGGGGGGCGAAAGTCTGCACTTCCTAAAAGGAAATTATCGTATATACACAACATGAAAATCATAAAGGTATATTTGTAAATAAAAATTATAGTATCATAAAGACAATATAAATATAATATATATCATATATAAATACATTTCCATCATAATGGCCACTATGAGAGGTGTTAGGGGAAAATGTAACAATGATCGTTTCGTGGGGCAGCAGTTCGCCATTCACAGAAATAGTATGTACGTATCCATTAGAGGGAGGTGTGTTTACGTGTAGTTTGAATAAATCCAATAAAAAATACTAGTATATATTGGATACAATTTTTGTTATGTAATAAAATCATAATAATATAATAGGGAGTGGATATGTAAAATAATAGAAAGGAACTTTAGAGAAGACATTACCTCTAAAAACATGTAACTCTCTTTCATTTGAGCAAAAATGATTTCTTGAAATGTCTTCTTCTTAAGTTAAGTATTATAATAAGAATTAAGAGATTTTAGAAGATTATTGGAGCATATTTTGGATGAACCATGTGGATTTAGAGGTGTGAGTATGGATTAGAGGTGGTGGCCTTTTATAAGAGGGAGGAGGGGTACTTTAGGAATACCTCGAAATATTATTTTATAATAAACTGAATTTAAATTTCAAATGGACCACAACTAATTTAATCTGATGTTATGATGATTATTATTTGAAATCATCTCAACCAATATGTTTTAGACATGTTTTGTTTTCAAATTTAACCTTATTGTTTAGCATTAAACATTAGTTAACTAATTTAACTCTTACCATGTCTTCTTGTATATTCATACTATATGGTTAAATTAGTTACCATGAAATTCCAATCAAACATAAAATGGTTAATTAATGACATGTTAAATATTATTTATGTAATTTTTTTGAATATTAGATTTTTAGGACTACTATTTCATTTAATAAAATAATATTTGTTTTGAAAACTCATTTATGTCAATTTTGATACTATTCATATCATGACTTTATAAATATCAATAGCAACTTCATTATTTTGAAAACATTTCGTTAATTCCAAATTAAGAAGTCCAATTCATCCCTAAAATTCTTGTACGGAATAAAAAGTTTAAAAATAAATTTATTTTAATATTTATAATCTCATTTATTAAAATCATTCATTAATAAGGTAATGGCTACATCATCTTTGTGTCATAAATAAATTTATTTATATTATTTATAAAATTTATAAATAATGTACCATTATTTAGGAAATAGTTTTAGCTTTATAATAAATATTTATTTTCTAAAATATCATTTGGCACCGTAAATAAAAATTGTTTTACTAAAAGATGCATGTTTTTGATACATTTTCCCTTGAATTAAATTAATTCTTATAAAATTTTATTTTCACATAATAGTGGCTCCATGGGGTCCCAAAATCAACCCAAAGATTCTCATGGTCAGAAATATCTAATACAATAATATTAGTACACACGTTATCATAATTTAATGTTATTATAATATTATTTTTTACCCTTATTTACCATATTTACCCTTTAACCATAGAAAATAAAACAATTACTGAAGTTGCTATTTATAATGTATAAAACTAAAAGGTACCTATTTACACATTTTTAACCTCATGATTCCAAATATGGAATCCATTTTTCAAAATTCAGAACACAGAATTTGTAGTAATTAATTTAAAACTAATTCTCATTGTCAAAACAAAAAGGCGGGTTTTTAAGAATTAATATCTATCAAAAGAATAACATGTGTTCATTTCCAATATCAAAGTGAGATTACTTCCAATGACTAAAATTGAATTAAAAGATAAAAAAATATTCCAATTAAAAATTAAAACTAATTAAATGGACAATATAACTATATAATTAAATTAGATGAAAAGACTGTTTGGAATTAAAATGCAGTATTTTTCACTATTCATTAAAAATTTGTCATTATCTGAAAATACCAAAATTTCATCTAAAGTATATTTTTATATACCTCTTTAATAGAATAGGTTTATTTTGTCAAATATAACATATAAAATTAATAAAAACTAGATTTAAAAAGGGTTCAACTTCAAAAGGTGGTCAAACTGTATTTTTTAAAAAATACTTCATTTAACTGAAAAATTAAATTTTTTCTCTTATCATATCTAGAAAACATATAAGATGAATTTAAAACATAACATTGAATATATATCATATATTTTTTATTAAACAAAAATCCATAAATATTGATATGAAAATGCAATTATTCAATTTTAAATAGGTTTTCAAAATAACACACCCTTTATATTCAATTTGTTTTTCGTTCCATTTATAATAAATTAGTTAACCAATGAATCATTTTTCAAACATGACTAAAACGTATTTCAAAATTTAGTTGATACTGTCGATTCCCTCCATTCCAATGGTTAGTCATTTACTACCATTTAATATAATAATATTTTTATTGTATTATATTTCGGTATAACTCAAAGATTTGTGCAAGGAATGATTTCAGAGAATCTCATTGTTGTGTGTCGATTATGCTATCAGAAGAAGTTTCCCCTTTTACAAAAAATTCATTTATTATTCAAAAGTATTAACTGTAATAAAAAAGTATTAATCTATCAATACCTACTTCGTTCCAATCCAAATCTGGTGGAGGTCCTGTTTTTAATAAATTTGTGGAGACATTACCACATTGGGGAGCACTTTGTAGTCTTTACAAGTCACAATAGCTTGAGGTATATCTTTTTCTAGAAATATATGAACTTTAGACAATAGAGGTGGATGGATTTTCTTCATGACTATAATTTTGAGATCTCTTACACCTCTGGAAAGCGGAATGTTGTGGTTGATGATTTGAGAAGGAAGTCATAGAAAGAATTTGTTTGAGAACATGAAGATGTGCGGAATGTGATGGAGGAGTTAGAATCCTTTCACATAGATGTATGAAAGGATAGAGGTTGAGGCTACTTATTTCAAATGATATTACAGTATTCTCTGATCTGGTAGGTGGAGGAGTCCCAGTGGGGAGACTCGAAGGAAGAGGTAATGTGAAATTATGTTGAATTGGGTGATTCTCTAGAGGTATGGTGAGAGGATGTTCAGAATCATATGATATTCCATGTGAGGTTGTTTTTCCTAGTGGAGATGCATGAGGGAGTTCTCCAAGAGTTTCACAGCTCACCCTTAGCGGTGAACCTGAGAATTTATAAGATGTACCACGACTTTAGAGAATAGTTTTGGTGTCCCAGGATGAAATTGGAGGTGGGGGAGTTTTTTATGAAGTGCTTATTTTTCTAGCATGTGAAGTCTTATCACTATGTTCCCAATGGTTTTTTGCAGACCCTAGATGCCCCCATATTGAATTGGGATGAAATCTCAATGGATTTTTGACAAGGGTACCCAAGGCTTATGGAGGATGTAGTGTAATCTAGGTAGTGGTGGATTGGCTGACGAAATTAGCTCACTTTCTAGCAATTAAGGGGTTGGGTGTAGTGGATTAATTAGAAAAGATGTATGTGGAGTATTTGGTGTGGTTACATGGAGTTCTGATACCCAACGTCTTGAAATAGGATACGTTTTTTGCCTTGTGGTACTATATGGGATTACATCATGCTTTTTCACTCAGTTGTGCCTCAGCACTACCATCCACCCATAGATAGATGGGAAGACAGATTTCACTATCTTGACATTGGAGGATATGTTGTAGGTGTGCTTCATATACTTTGGTAGATCTTATGTGGGAAACATGCCCTTGGTATAGTTCTCCTTATTATAATAGCTATCACACTTCCATTGGTATGTCTCTATTTGAAGCTTTTCTTGTATGATCGTGTCATTCATATTTGTGCTAGATAGATATTGGGGAGAAAAAATTTCTTGGGTCCTAACGTTGTGTAGAGTATTACTGAGAAGGTTCATCTTTTTCATGAGAGTACGAAGGTATAACAAGATCATAAGAAGTCATACGTTGATCATTGGAGGAGGCCCATGGAGTTGCGGTTGGGGATGACCTGTTCTTAAAGGTTTCCCTTTGATGTTGGAAACAGAGGTTTTTTAGAGGGAGAAAGATTTCTTTGAGGTTCATTGGACCCTTTGAGGTGTTTGGGAGAGTTGTAAAGGTGGAATACCAGTTATCATTTCCATCGAAATTTTAGCAGATCGATTATGTCTTTCAAATCTATCATCTTCTTTGGTATCTTCACAATGACTCTCATGTCATTTACTAGGGAGAGTTGGACGTCGAAGACAATGTGAAGTTTATGGAATGACTAGTGGAGATCTAGGATCATTAGGAGAGGTTGTTTAGAAGATGGAACTTTCCCTTGGATCATGTATTATGGAGGCATGGTGTCCTAGGGGATAGTACTCCGGAAAGGGAAATGCAGATGCATACTCAATACCAAGAGTTTATTTGACTTTTTCTTTATGATGTCTATATTTATGATATGATGCTTGAACCTTGTTTTCTATGACATGAGTTTCTTCCTGGTTCTATAATGTGTTATTATGTCCATACAATTGGAAGTGGGAGGACCTGATATCTAATCGAGTTACATTAATTAATATGTGATTAATCCCATGTGGGCAAGTCAGTGCCACCCAAAGCAGATTGTATATTGGCGTGGTGGAAGAAATTTATTGATTCATGTGTATGGAAGGTGTGAATTTTGGTGCTTACATGGTGTGTGTGTGTGTGTTGTCAGTTCGGTTAGTAGATTTAGGAGGATGTTTTCTTGTATGTTTAGGTTTCACCCCAACTTTGTAACAACATAGGGTGGATTATCGTTGAACATTGATCCCGAAGTGGTCTCTCAAGTATAGAATGATCCTGGAGAGGTATCATACGAGGTGGTTGTTCGTACCCCTATATCCTTTATGTTCTTTATTGAATTATAATGGGTCATAATGGTTTTATATGTAACTAATGTAATGTACCAAACCTCCCCGGTCCATTACATTGTGAAAATCTCGTGTTTGAGGTGTTCTGGGGAGTCATGGTGACTCATTTCATGAGTTTTCCAACAATCTAGTTTTCCAAAAGTTGGTGGAATTTGTAGGTTTAATATGTAGGTGGAATATATATGTATCATCAATAGGTATAATACGTAGGTTTCATTGGTAGGTGTCATTAGTAAGCGGTGTCACTGGGTGGTATCGGTGAGTAACGCCAGTGACTCACGTCGGTGACTTACTGACAATAGATCCAAACGGCGGGTTGCTGATAGTAGCTTCTGTTCATGACTTTTTCAATAGAATGTATCCCAATGGGGACACTAATATTTTTGAATCTCCATCTCTAGCTCTTTTCTGTGACTCTCATTATGGACTCGCGTCGGTAGCTCACCCAAAATTCCATGTTTAATCCAATTTTTCTAGATTCTCCCCTTTAACATTTTCTTTGATTTAAAATGAGTTTAAAATCATGTTTAAGTGTTTTTGAATTCATTTAAAATAATATTAATATATATTTAGTTTCCTAACACACTGGAGGCTTTAATTTAGCCAAAACACATAGTCAATATCAACTTCTAATGGGGAGTTCAAAACGGTTTCATATCCCTGAGTCTGAGATCTGGTCCTTCAAATCCAGACACCAATACTTCATTCCTTACTTATATTTTCTCTTGATACTGAGGTTATTAGAAACATTCATCCCTAAGGATCTATGAGTGTATGTTTCAACCCTGGATTGTGTTTAACTAGATCCTTGTGCACCCCGTGTTTTGGTGCTAGGAGGATTTTTCAATTGTCTATTCATCTAAGTAGGGATTCCTTTGTCTCTTTTAATTTGGGTATCATGCTGGGTGGGTGTATGAAAGTTATATTTTGAGGATAGAATATTTATGAATTAATAATGATAATTAAATCTGTTTAATATCAATATAATGGGGCTGTAGAAAAGTTACATGTGATTCTATTTTGTTGTTAATCGATATTTTTATCTATATGGTCTTTGTATCCTACTGAGCATCATGGTCGTTGGTGGCCATTGTCTCTGCATGGGTGATGAATCATGGATATTTTCTAATGTTATATATTAAATGGATATGTATATATTAAATTTATTAACTATGTATTTTCAGTTAAATAAATTAATTCCCTGGGATCGAGCTTATTCTGTGATAACCCAAGAATTATCAAAGTGGAATTAAAGAAAGTGTGTCTGCTAAAATTGAATACACCCTACCATAATTGGTGTGGTTGTGTGTTGTGTGTGGTTTTTATACTATATTATTCCCTATGTGGTTATGTGATGCTAGTGTTGAGATCACACTTGTATGGTGGGCTGGTACTGGTAGTGTAATGGAATCTATGGTTGAGAGATTGATTGGTTGTGGAATTGATGGGCAGTGTCTGAGAAGTGGGGATACATGTTCGAGTTTTAGAATCCTTATGTCACTGGGTATGATGGGTGTGGTGTTGTTATATAGTGGGGTTGTCAGGTAGGTTGTGTTGACATGTGTTGTAGGGTTAGGTAGTAAGTTGGGGGTTTTCTTGTTGACAGAAAGGATATGGAAGAATGAGTTTGAAGAATGATGATGTTAGTGGTTGGTACGGGTCTTGATTGTAGTGGAAATAAAAAGACAGTTACCTTAATGTGGTTGTTTTCCCATATTTTCAGTTTATGCAATATGGATTATTATGTGTTCTTATTAGTAGTTTCTCAGGTAGGGATGGAATGACTAAATGGTTTCCTTAATAAAGAATTATAATTGGATAAATGATTTGGATGGGGGTATGTTTGAGTTTTATCTTTTGGTGAATGGGTTTCTTTTACCGTCTTTCAAAGTGTTTGTTGTTGGTAATAATAAATGCATTTAGAAGTAGCAGGACAGTTGAAAGTATCGTAGTGTGGTTGATTGTTTTATTGAGAACCCATAGTATGGGATGCGTTTTTTATACCTATATATATTCTTGTACGTCCTTGTGATTTCAATATGCACCCCATCCAAGTTGAGAACCATGTTCCAAACACCCCCATTATTATGGGGGAGGGTATCTTTTCTAAACATCTCAATTGGAATATGGATGGTTGGCCACCCACTATTCCCAACTCCCTCCTCCAGGTGATATTAGCCCATGGTCCTTCAAGAAAGTTGTGGTTTGTGGGGCCCAAGTGTGTGCGGGTGAGATGTGTTTTCCTAAGTTTCTTCAGGATGAGATTAGTTCTGAATTACCATGTGTCTTTATAATGTGGTGTGGTATTTGGCCTATGTGATTATGGGTGGGATATGGTGTGTTATGTGTCCCAGTTTTTTGTGGGTAGGTTGTGACATGGTACTTTTGGAAGATTTGGGAGCACTAGGGTATTTATCGTTAGGTTGTGAGAGTGGATAATCAGTGGGAAAGTGGTGCGGGATACCCAATCATCGATGTTCTCTATATTACATTACTTGACTTATGTTATTTGGTGAGTGTATCCTTGGTGATGTGGGAATGGCTTGTTTACCTTGTTATGTGCTATTGGTTTTTACTTTCTTCTCATGGGTCATTAGTATGCTTCTCCACTTGTCAACGACAAATTTTGGTTTCTCCATACTATGTAAACTTTTATTCTCACCATACATTATATAACTACTTTTATGTTTCTAGGAATAATACGGTTATTGTGTTGTACATTACTAACTCAAACATTGGGGACATTTGTTTTTCTGTTTATTATCTTTTCTTTTGGTATTTACTTTGGATAGTTTCATTGTATTTGTAATAGTTTTACATTAAATCATGCATGTGGGATGGATTTCAGTTTTTTACTGTATATAGTGCTTGGAGTAGATTTTAGATGGAGTGTCTTACCTTCTGATCTCGTTTTCTTAAAAAAGGGTTAATGCCTCCCATTTAATGAGATTATATACCCATAGTGTTGGTCGCCACCCCAGGGCCTACTAGAGGTGGGACTTAGGGGTCATTATATATCTTCCTTCATTTCCATCTCAAGAGGGTCATCCTTGGAAGGGGTCATGACATATAGATAGATAATTAATGGTTGAATATGACATTTTTGGGATTTCCGGGTGAAATGGTGTTTCTCCTACTCTCGGTGGAAATTCAGGGTGTCCCTTGATGGCTAAGAGGAAGAGGTATCTGCCTTTGGGTGGAAACTGTGTTGGTGGAACATGATAGAAGACATATACAAAATCATCTCCAATGTTGGTAAAAGGGAAATTGAATTGATTTCAATGACGAAAGGTTTGTAACATGATGTATACATTCATAGAAGCACAAAATATTTATATCTTAGGGGAGGTTCAACCCACTTATAAAGGTTATTCCTTTTTTTATCACCCAACATAGTGGTACGAGCCCTTTAGTAACAAGAGGATCTACTGAAAAGTCAAATAATTCATGAATAAAGTGGTTCCATCCATAAGAAACAAGAATGAAGATTCTTAACATAGGGGAAGAGTCTCTAGGAAAAATTTATGTAGGTCATGTGACAAGGAGTGGTAACATTATCATTGCTTTATCTTTATTGAAAACATTTGTAACGCTCCGACCCTAGTTACCCAGAATCAGTGCATTATTACATAACATTGGAATTATCACAAAAGATCAAGTCTCTAAAGACCGATTAGTTTAGTAGTCTTGGAAACAGTAGCTATATTCATATGTCTTACATTACACCATAAAGTAAAAAAAATTCCAACAACATCATGTCTTCATATCCCCTTATATTATCCCTACAGGTCATCCATAAATTACTTCTTCACATCCTGGAAAAAATAAAACATTGAAAGGGGTGAGCTCAGATGCTTAGTAAGGATAACACTATAGCGGAAACTTTCATAAATAAGAATAAACATTTAATACAATGTATAACTAAAACAAAAGCATTTTAAACATGAACTTCAGCATAATATGGAAGAAATAAAATGAAATAATTCCATTTACTTATTCACATGGATATTCTACTAATCAAATAATAAAATGCAATATCAATAACCACTTTCATATTGAAGGAATGCATAATTCCATACTACCATAACGACATAGCCAAGGCCTCATGCCAATACTACAAATAAGATTTTCTCAAGGCCTCGTGCCCAGACACTATTTGGTCTCATGTGACCTACCGATTCATCGAGGAGCTATAGCGGGCTCCACTAGTCACTTATTATGTCCAATGCATTCCTCATATGAATAGGTTTAAACATAACATAAAAATTGCTATTAAAAATATCACACGAAATATCAATACTTTCTCCATAAAACATGAATGGAATAAAAATTACACATCCAATGAGATTGTGAAATAAACCCTTACCTTGTACATTTCTAACGGCGGAAAATAGTTGCACCCACCGTATAAGTTAAAAAACATTCTTTCTTTAATTCTATCAAAGAGGTTAAAAAGGACCATGTTTGGAAAACGACGGAACGATTACTTTATAAACATCTTATAAAAATTCAATCAAAGGTATCAATGAATTTAACCCATATGATGTAAAATAGTAATAATGTTTTGAAATACATTTTTAAGAAACTTGGATGTGGATGATAAAGAGGTTCTAGTAGATAATTACGTATAAAGAACCTCGGATAATGAAGAGATTGTGAAATAAACCAATACCTTATAAATTTTCTTGGTTGAGGGCAGGTTAAACTCTTTTATAATGGTGAAATTATTTTTATTAAATTATACAAGAATCATATAAATTAATATGATATCATATATGATCTTCTAACTTTTATTTGTTAATAATATCTTAGAATTATCATCGTTTCAGGTGTTAATTCACTCGTTTCCTTTTATATATTTTGTTACATAATCTGTGTTTGTTATGTACGGGTTTTATATTATTCTTATCCAGAATTATATCATGTCCTTAAACATTATTGTTAGTCGCCAAATGAGAATTATAATTACATTGATACGATGGGGAATGAATCTCATCACGTCCATGGAGACGGTAGTCCGTACGTATGCACGAGCGACAATATCATTATTTTGATATGAAAATAATATATAATTGGATGGTATATAATATATACAGAATCATTATCATATTATATTTATTATTTAAATAAATTACATATCATTATCAAACCCATCCAAATATTAATATTTTTGAATAACAATTACACCACAACGTGGAGACGATAAGCCGTATGTACGCACGTATGGTGACATGTCATTCAAAGGATGGATAGAATACTTAATATAGTTGTACCATATTTATAATAACATTACATTATATAGAAGATACTTGAGTTATTATTTTAGAAAGGAAATATCAATGAAAGAAGAAGTTGAAGAAGAAAGGAACTTGAAAACGGGTGGTGAAAACATTACCTCTTCTTCAGGTTCTTCCTTTTGATTTGATCAAAAGGGATCTATTGGTTGGCTTTATGATCGAAATAAGGCCTCTAGGTTGAAGTGAGGGAAGTTTATAGAGTATTTGAGTGGGGTTTGGCCGAGCCAAAAGGCTTTGAAGGTGTGATGAATTGGTTTGAAATGGTGCCCTTTTATAAGGGGGAGGAGGGGCCCTTTAGGAAAAACGTAAAGTATTATTTTATAATAAATTCATATTCAGTTTATAATGGCTCCAAAGTGGATTATTGAAATTCTATTGTGGGGATGGGTCGAAATCCTTTCAACTAATAAATTTTATTCAAGTTTGGGAAATTATATTAACCTTATCTTTTAGTTTTAACTCTTAGTTAATTAGTTTGACACTTACCATGTCACTTTGTATTTTTATATTATATAGTTAATAAACATACTATATACATCCAATAGACCCCCAGGTGGTCCATTAATAATAAACCTGTCATTATATAAGTCCTTTGTACTGACCATAAAATTTTAGGAATAGAATATCAATTAATAATATAATAACTATTTCAAAAACTAATTTATGTCCATTTTGACACTATTCAATAATTGATTCTTTTTAAAGTCATAAATCTTATTAATTATAATATAATTAATTTAAGCAGTCGTAACATGTAATATTAACCAATAAAATTAATTTATGGCATCAAAAATTTCAAATTATATTTATTTTAACCTTTATAATACCAATGATTTGATTCTTTTATTATTAAAGAAAATACTGCAGCATTATTGTGTCATAAATAAATTTAATTATTCAATGTCTAAAAAATATAAATAAAATACCATTATGTAGGAAATATTTTTATCTTTATAATTAATATTTATAGTCTAAAATATAACATATATAACTTTATGTAAAAAAAAATTTCTAAAAGATATATGCTTATGTCATTATTTGTATTTACTTTAACATAATTAATATAAAGTGTCATTATCACATACAAGTGGATCCATGGGGTCCCAAAATCGACCCAAAGATGCCCATGGTCGGACACGTATCAAACAATGGGGTTAGGACACAGTTTAGGGTAATTTATTATTATTATAATATTATTTGTTTACCCTTATTTATCAAACTTACCCTTTAACCATGGTAAATAAAATATTTACCGAAGTAATTATTCAAAATGCCTAAAAATAAAAGTTACCTATTTACAAAATTTATACCTCCTAATTATAAATATGGAATCTGTTTTTCTAAATTCAAAACTCCGAAGTGGCAGAAATTAATTTAAAATTAATTCTCGTTGTTAAAACAAAAAGTGTGTTTTTAAGAGATAATAACTATCAAAAGATTGACACTTGTTTATGTCCGGTTTAAATGTGAAATTATATACAATGACAAACATTGTGTTAAATGATAAAAATATATTCTAAATATACTTTAAAACCACTCAAATTTGTAATTTATTAAAATTAATTATTTTGATTAAAAATGTTGTTTTTAATTATAATTTAGTAATTTTCACTATTCATTAAAATATAAAAGTTATCCAAAAAGTACCAAAATTTCACCCTTGGCTAATTTCGATATTCCGTATCCAAAAAAGAAGTCCATTTTGAGAGATAAAATTTATTAAATTTCAAAATGTGGGTATTAATATTTATAACGGATGTTTTCATTGGTCGCGGTGTGTTAGAATCTCGAAGTTACGTACAACACACGCTACTGTATTATTAAAAGAGAATCATACCGTGGAAGCTTGGGGTGTTACATTCTCCACTCCTTCAAATAATTTCATCCTTGAAATTTCTAGAACACTACTGCATAAAAAGAATCGGGTGTTTCTTTATCATAAGTTCCTCAGGTTCCCACATTGCCTCTTCCTTCTTATGGTTTCTCCATAAAACTTTTACCAGACGAGTCGTTCGGTTTCTCAACACTTGTTCTCTTTTATCATGAATCCTGATGGGGTCTTCTCAATAAGATAGATCTAGTTCCAATTTTAATTCCTCATATGTGAGTACATGTGTCAGGTCAGGAATGTATTTTCTCAGTAGTGATACGTGGAATACATCGTGAACGTTGGAGTTATTTGGCGGCATTGCCAAACGATATGATACAGCCCCAATTATTTCTAGAATTTCCAAAGGCCCGAAATACCTAGAACACAATTTAACATTCTTACCGAAACGAATAACTCCCATCCATGGGGATACCTTCAGGAAAATATGGTCTCCTACCTGAAATTCCAAATCCTTCCTTCTGTTATCGGCATAGCTCTTCTGCCTACATTGAGCTGCTTTGATGTGTTTTTGGATTAACTTTACCTTTTCCATAGTTTCCTCCCCCAGTTATGGGCCTACAAGTTTTCTTTCACCATTGTCATCCCAACAGGTTGGTGTGTGACATCACTTTCCATATAACGCTTCATATGGTGCCATCTAAATACTTGAATGAAAGATATTGTTATAGGAAAATTCCACCACAAGTAAATATTGATCCCACATACCCTGAAAGTCAAGTGAGTATGATCTCAACATGTCTTATAAGGTTTGAATAGTCTCTTCTGATTGTCTATCTGTTTGAGGGTGGTAGGAAGTGTTCAAACGAAGTCCTGTATCCAAGGCCTTCTAAAGAATCTTCCAGAATCTTTAAGTAAAACGGGGATCACGATCAGAAACAATCGATAGGGGTACTCCATGATGTCTCACAGCTTCATTAATATATATCCTTTCTAAACGTTCAAGTGTTAAATCATCCCTTATAGCAAGAAAATGTGATGACTTGGTAAGAAGATCAACAATGACCCGTATTGCATCAGTCCTTCTAGGAGTCTTTGGTAGTCTCATGACAAAGTCCATAGTGATATTATCCAATTTCCACTCAGGTATGGGAAGAGGTGGCATGACTCCTCCAAGTTATTGTCTTCTAGATTTCACTTGTTGGAAAACCATACATCTTGACACAAAATCAGCAATCTCTCTCTTCATGTTGTCCCACCAAAAATGTTCCGTCAAATCTCTATACATTTTGGTGATCCCAGGGTGTATAGAGAAATTGTATCTATGAGCATCATCCAACAATTCCCTTTTTAGATCAGGTATATCGGGAACACAATGTCTCCTCCCAAATTTCAAAATTCCATCTTCATACACAAAGTCACTCAATCTCCCATCATTCACAGCTTTAATCTTCTTTTTATACTCTTCATCATCGGCCTAAGAACTCTTTATCCTTTCTAGTAAAGATGGTTTGGTAACCATTTGAAAAAGTATTGATGTTTCACCTTCCATGGTGATTCCCATATCCATCATTACTAGATCCATGAAAATAGGATCTCTTTCTACCCTTATCCTGTTCAAAACTCCATGATCATTTCTACTAAAATCGTCTGCTACCTTATTTGCCTTTCCTGGTTGGTAGTGTATCGTGCAATCATAATCCTTGAGTAATTCATGCCATCTCTTTTGCCTCATGTTGAGTTCTTTCTGTGAGAAAATATACTTCAAACTATTATGATCGGTATATATCTCACATTTTTTCACAATATAGATAATGTATCCATATCTTCAAAGCAAAGATTATAGCAGCTAACTCATGATCATGAGTAGGATAGTTTTTCTCATGAATTTTTAGCTTTCGTGACACCTAGGAAATAACTCTATCATTCTTCATAAGGACACAACCAAGTCCTTTCTTCGATACATCACCATAAATAACAAACCCATCATTCCCTGATGGTAGAGTCAATATAGGATCATTGACTAATAATCTCTTGAGTTCTTCAAAACATTTTTCACACTCTTTTTTCCAAACAAATTTAACCCCATTACATGTGAGCTTTGTTAATGGGTTAGCCAAATGGGAAAAATTCTGGATGAAACGTCGATAATAAAATGCTAAACAAATAAAACTACGTACCTCGGTTATACTCGTTGGTGCTGGCCATTCATGGATTGCTCTTGTATTAGTAGGATCAACAGAGCTTCCATCCTTAGAGACAATGTGGCCAAGAAATTAAATCTCTTGAAGCCAGAATTCCCACATGCTAAACTCGCCATATAATTCGTGTCTTCTCAGAGTCTTTAGGATAATACACAGTTGAATTTCATGATCTTCATAGTTTTTGGAGTATACCAAGATATCGTCAATTAATACCACTACAAAATCATAGAGATATTCCTTGAAAACTATATTCATTAGATCCATGAAAACAGATGGTGCATTAGTCAGCCCAAAAGGCATTACTGTAAACTCGTAATGCCTGTACATGGTTCGAAATGTTTTCTTTGGAATGTATTCCTTCTTCACACACACCTGATGGTATCCAGATCAAAGTTCAATCTTTGAAATGTATTGAGCTCCATGCAGTTGGTCAAATAAATCATCAATGCGGGGTAGGGGATACTTGTTCTTTATTGTTATAGCATTGATCTCCATATAGTCGATACATAACCTCATAGATACATCTTTCTTTTTAACAAAAAGAACAGGGGCTCCCCATGAAGAAACACTAGGGTGAATAAATCCCTTATTTCTCAATTCCTCTAGTTGTTTCATTAGTTCAACTAATTCAACGGTGGCCATTCAATAAGGGTTATTCGATATAAGCCTTGGTATAGGAATTAAATCAACGGAAAACTCAACTTCTCATTCTGTAGGATATCCAGGTAAATCTTCTAGAAACACATCTACATATTATTTCACAATAGGTACATCCTCTATTTGAACATTCCTTTCCTTACCCACAGTCATTTCATTCTCTTAATCCCCAATAATTGAATTTAGTTGAGCTACTGGGGGTGGATCAAGATAAGAATTAGGTGGTGATGATTCTGCACTAAAGATAAGGTGTTCCTTATCATCATTGTAAAAAATCATAACCTCCTTCTTCCTACAATAAATCTTCACATCATATTCTGAAAGCCAATCCATATGGAGGATTATATCAAACTCAATCATAGGTATGACGATGAGATCTGCGGATAAAGAACATGTATGTGCTATAATGGGGACTGATTCACAAAAATTTATTGCAATGATACTTCCCTTATAAGTTTTAACTGATAACTCCCTTGTTAAATCAAATCGGAAATATCTAATTTTCTTAGCAAACTGGGAAGATATGAAACAATGCAATGATCTAGAATCAATTAAAGCATTTTCTAAACTTCAGGAAACCATTAAATTACCTGCCACCACGTCTTTCGGGGCTTCTACCTCAGTAGTAGTGATAGCATAAGCTTGGACTTGATCCCTTGTCGTTTTCTAAGGTAAGATCCCCTAGCGCATAGGACATTCATTTTCATAATGTCCCATCTCTCTACAATTATAGTATTCCATGTTGACAGCAACTTTCTTTCCCTTGCAATCATGAGCTTGGAGGCCTTTTTCACAACACATGTAACAGACTCCCATTCCTTTTAAGCAAGTACCGGGGTGTTTCTTCCCACATTTACTGTAGGATGGATATTCAACTTTTACCTTCTTCCCCATATTTCCATTTCCAGATTGATCAGCAGATCTCTTCTTCTCTTTCTTTTCTTTAAAGTCATAAGACTTAGAAAATACCTTTTCTGTCATGATATCACATGAGATAATGTCTTCATATGACGAGAAGGATTGTGAGACTAATGCTCGATGAAGAAATGGTTTTAACCCATCAAAGAAACGATCAATCTTACTTCTTGGGTTACGTATATAATCTCCTTCATACCTTCATAACCATGTAATGTTAGCCTCATACTTTGCGAAATTCTCATCCTCCTTTTGTATCAGACTCAAGAATTTGCCTTTCCATATCTTCTCGATGGTCACGAGGAATGTATTTTTCTAATAAAATCTCCTTGAACTCCCTCAATTCCATAGTTGATACTTCATCATCTTCCATCATGTTTTGAATCAATGACCACCATTGATCAGCGTCTCTAGTGAGGTTGTAAACTGCCATGACAACTTTTTCCCTTTCACTACTCCACAAGGCATTGAATATTTTCTCTAGGGAACTTATCCATTGCTCAGCTACTAATGCATTTGTACTCCCACTGAATGTTGGTGGTTGTTTCCTTATGAAGTGATCTATCATTGATCCTCCATGTTGCGGATCAGGGTGCTCCATACAGGTAAGAGTGTTATTCATAACCTGAGTGAGTTGTCTCAGTATGGTGATTAGCTGATCAGCACCAGTTGCATCACCAGCTCCACTATAATTATCTTGAGCAGGAGGAAAATACCTACATGGAGTGAATACATTGATATGGTTTTCATTCCTTCCAATAGGCACCATCTCTAAATAATGGCATAAACTAGATTGGTTTATGAATCAAAATACATAATTCCATACTTGTAAAACACTTAACACAAATTGAGCTATTTATGGATGTAATCCATAATCATAAAAAATGTTTTCTTTGAGGAACTATATACTCATAAACCCTTCATAATGGATTGTAAATAAAATGAGAATTATCCTAAGCATATACCCTGTGAGTGTCGTAACCAAGAGTGCAGCAAGGCCTGTTGTCGTGCACCAGTACCCATTCAAGTCCTGATCAAAGTGGTGTTTTCGGGTTTTACCCCTAGGTACATTTGTACCAGAGCTGCCTCTACATGCTCGTATCCAGAAAGAGATGTATTGCTCAGAAAACTCACAAAATCTCTACAATACCAAAATTCTTTGAATTTATTCTATACTAATACAGAAAGTTTATCTTAGGTCTATGTACTCTAATTAGAGTTTATCTAAATCAAGCTTCCAAGGTTTTTACAAAACTTCCTCAGATACCAATAGTAATGCCCTGACCCCAGTAACCCAGAGTCGATGTATTATTACGTAACATTGGAATGATCGTAAAAGATCAAGTCACAAAATACTGATTACATTGGTAGTCTTGAAAAAACTAGCTATATTCACAAGTCTTACATTACATCATAAAGTAAAACAAAACTACAACAACATATTTTCTTCATATCCCATCATACAATCCCTACAGGTATGGAAGGGAGGAAGGCTCCAGCTCAGCTCCATGGTGGCGAGGGTTCAGTGGCGGTTTCTACAGGGGATTCGGGGGCTGTTGTCGGAGGAGATGGGGTTGGAGTTCCTTCCGGGGATTCTTTAAAAGAAGTGTTGTGTAACGGTATCATTGGCGGTGGTAGTGTGTTTCTTGCTTCAGTGTGCTTGGCTTGTTCGGAGGTCCCTCCGATTGTAGTGGAGCCAAAGGTTCCTAAGAAGCTTTCGGAGATCCCTGTGGTGAGATTTTCAGCATAGGAACTGCAGGAGGCGGCGGCCTTTCATGACCTCACTCTGGTGACTCGTTTTGGACACTCCAAGCCGTCCCTAGGTTCTTTCTGTAACTTTGTTGACTCTTGGGGGTTGTCCCAGCTAGAAGCAGTTTCATACTTGTCGAGGATCACTTTCTATGTTCATCTTTCTTCAAGTGAGGACTTCATGATTGCTTGGGAAGGGGAGATAGAAGGTGTGGTTATCGTTACCAGGCATCCCTCTTCCTTTTCAGAACCCGGCGATTCTGAAGGAGGTTGGGAACTCTTTTAGTTCCTTTTTGTGTCCGTATGATGACACTATGATGCTCAAGGCGGCGGTGAGCCCTCAGATTTGTGTTGAAATGGACTTGGCGTTGAAGAGACCTTCCATGGTGCATCTTCAATCTGAGGATTGGTTTTGTTGGAAGAAGAAGTTGTTTTATCGGAAGTTTCCTCATTTCTGTGTGTCATGTGGCTTGCATGGTCATGAAGTGAAGAGTTTCCGGCGTCGGAGGGAGGTGGTGGAGACCTCTGGTAGCGATCGGGTTGGGGAACCGGGTTAGGACCCAATTTTACCGGGTGGGTGCGGGGTTACGGATGAGACCGTTCTGACTCGAGAGGTTTCAAATTTGAATTTACCCAGCGGGGTTGGAGAGTTGGGAATGACAACTGGGGAAACACCGTCTGACAACGCCGGGTCGTGGTTGGTTTTCCATTCTAGGAGTATAGATCTCATTTCTTGGTCCCCGGGACCGGTTTCACAAAGGACGACTTCAACTAGTGGGGGAAAAGACGTGACCCAGAGAGAGTTGAAGGTTTAGATGTCTTTCTCACTAGGAAGTCCAGCTAGAATGTTGTCTCCCCCTGCTTCTTCAATCGGTTTTTCATCGCAACTTTCACCAGGGGCTATTCAGAATTGTCTTGTGAGAAATCTCTTGGTTTCTTTTGAAAAATGTTTGGAGATTTTCAGCATGAACAGTGTCATGGGGAAGGAAGTTAAGACATTGTGTTGGTCTCCACAGAGGAGAGTGTTATTTTCTTTATTCCAGGGAGAGTTGGGTGCGGAATCGTTTCCTCGTGGCCAGGTAGGGAGGAAACCACAGTTAGAAGAGTTGGATGTTTTGAGTAATGAAGGTGTTTTATCAGTGAAATAGAGTAGTGGAAAGGATGGATTTTCGGGGCCTATTACCCACTCGATGGCCATGGGGAAGGCTGTGTTGGTGCACCCCAATCAGGATCTATCAACGGTCCAGAAAACTCGTAAGTTTGTGTAGTGATGTTTTCCATCATTATTTGGAATGCTTGTGGTCTGGGTGCCCAGGCTAAGAGAGCCTTTATATCTTTGGAGTGTAGTAAAGCCAAAGCTTCCTTGATTGTGATTTTAGAGCCGAATCAGGATGCATGCAAGCACCCTTGGATGGTAAAGAAAATGGGTTTCTCGAACAATTTTCATGGTGGACCTGTTAATTCTCAAATCTGGGTTGGATGGAAGAATAATATTTCGGTAGTGAATGTAGGTGTGACACCTCAGTGCATTGACATGAAGATTGAGGTGGGTGGTTTTTTCCTTCTCTTTTAATTTGATTATGAAATCAATAAGGCGATGGAGAGGAGGGAGCTCTGGACCCACTTAAAGTCTGTTCAAATTGGCCCCTTGTCGTGGTCCGTGGGAGGTGATTTCAACACTGTTGTTGATGTCTCAGAGAAGCAAGGAGGAAGGGGAGGTAATATGGATAGCATGATGTATTTCAAGGAGTGCTTGTTGTATACGGGCCAGTTGGATTTAGGCTTCGGATGGATGAAGTTTACGTGGTGTAATAACCGTAAAGGCCAGAACCAGATATGGAGTCGGCTGGACAGGTGGCTTACCAACTTGCATGGGATGGATATTTTCTAAAAAACCTCAGTTACTCACCTTCAACGTATTTTATCGGATCACGCTCCACTATTTCTAGAAATTAAACGTGAAGCTGTGGTTGTAAAGGGTTTTCATTACCCGAGGGAATGGCATAAAGACACTGGTTTCATGCAGATTGTGAGGGCATCTTGGTTGGAGGAAGAGGGGGAGGGATCTTGGGGAGGGCTGGTTAATCGCCTCAAAAGGATCAAACAGGGTATTAGAAAGTGGATGGTGGAGCAAGCGGATTTCCATAATGGGGTGAATAGCTTACTAGATGAGGTTGGAAAGCTAGAGGAGGCTCTTCATGTTTCCTGGGATGAGGATATTTTCGCTATCCTTTGTGATAAAAATGTGGTTCTGGCTGAGAAACTTTTAGAGATGGAGAGGGTCTTCATGCAACGGTCCTGAGTGAGGTGTCTTAGGGAGGGAGATTGCAACAACACTTTCTTTCAGGCATGTATCAAAGAGAGGAGAAACACGAAGATTAATATTAAAGGGGAGGATGGATCTTTTACCTCAAACGTGATGGTGGCCGGAAAATTTACTTTTAAACACTTCGAGGGTTTGTGGGTGGGGGAGAATACTTCTAGTTTCCACAGAGAGTCCTTTGAGGGCCCTAGCTTTTTTGAGGGTTTACCTTTGATGATAACTCAAATCGAGAATGACTGCATTTACACTATTCCTTAGGAGAGGGAGATTAGAGAGGCTCTGGGAAGCATTCCAAAAGAGAGTTCACCTGGGCCTGATGGCTTCCCAACTTCATTCTACAGTGCTTCTTGGGAGTACATGGGGTCGTGTGTGGTGGAGGTTATATGAGATTTCTTTAGGGGGCTCCCTTGAGTAGGGGGGATATCTGCTTCAATGGTGGTGCTTGTGCCAAAGACCAAAGACCCCTATCTTATTAGCCACTTCAAACCGATTTTCCTGTGTAATGTCTCATACTAAATTCTGGAAACAGTTATTGGCAGGAGATTGGCCAACGTTATACCCAAGATAATTTCTGATGAACAACACAGTTTTATCCAAGGGAGGAGTATACAAGGGGCAGTGGGGATTTCAAGTGATTTGGTTCATGATCTGAACAAATGAACTGTTGGTTATAATATTATTTTGCAAGTGGACATTAATAAATCTTATGATAATCTGGAGTGGAGCTTTATTTTACGGGTCATGAGGGGTTTTGGGTTCCAGGAGCGGTTTTGTGATCTTTGTTTCAGGTGCTTTGCTTCACCATGGTTTTCTATTTCCCTACTTGGGAGATGTTTTGGTTTCTTCAAATCCATGAGGGGAGTTAGATAGGGGGACCTGCTCTCTCCTGTCATCTTTGTTCTCGCTCAAGATGCTTTATCCAGAAACCTGAAGAAGACCATGACAGAGGGAAGCTTGAGGCCTTTTCATGGTAGAAGGAATTTAGAGAGTATATCTCACCTGATGTTCGCCGATGATATTTTGTTATTTCTGAATTGCAGGATTAGATCTTTGAAAGCTCTTAAGAGTATTATGACCGAGTATGGGAAACTGAGTGTGCAGTCGATCAACCAGTCAAAGATTCACCTGTTTATATCCAACAAATGCTTGGGAGGAAGGTGCATAATTATACAGGATGTCCTTGGTTGTGGGCAGAGGCAACTACCTATTCATTATCTAGGAGTTCCTATATCGAGTGGAAGGATTATGAAGAATCATTTCAATGGGATTGTGAATCGTATATTGGGAAGGGTTTTCAACTGGAATAACAAGATGCTTTCCTTTTGGGGTAGGGTCATGCTTATCAATAGTGTTCTTCTTTCTATACCTATGCATGTCTTTGCTATCATAAATCCCTCGAAGGGCACGGTGGAGAGGATTGAGCATATTCTCACATTTTCCTATGGGATGCGAAAAGAGAGGGGAGATACCACTGGGCCTCTTGGAAGAGACTGGCATGGCCAGTGGAGGAGGCTGGGGTTGGTCTTCGTGATATTCATGAATCTATTCGGGGGCTGCAAGCCAGATTAGCTTGGGAGGTGATTGTCGGTAAATCCCTCTGGGAAAAGTTTTTCAGAGCAAGATATGGTTGTCATGGTGATTTTTTCATGCGTGGTGCGATAGGTCTCTCCAAGTACATGGTTTCTCATCTGGAGGTGCTGCAGGCCCACAACAGATGGGTGATTGGTCATGTGGAGATCAACTTCTGGGAGGATACATGGACGGAGGAGAGGCTTTGGTTTGAGGGATGTCCTGTTCCTAACAACTCTTTTAGGGAGGCATGCGGGAGGAATGATTTTATACATGAAAACCTTGACCCATCGCAACTAAACTTCTTTAGCAGTGTTTTTATGAGCGATGAACCATAAAGATGTTGTTTTATAGAAGTTGGGTCGGGGCGTTTTAATTTGAATGGTTACAGGAGAATTGTCCATAGGAATGTTAATGGTGTGGCAGGAGATGTGATTACTTGGTGTAATGAAATCCCAATGAGAATAAATTTTCGGGTGTGGTGGATCCAAAACCGAGCTCTACCCACCAAGTAAAATATTCCGAGAAGAGGGGTCTACATGGAATCGCATTGCTACTGTTGTGAGAGGACGTGCTCGGAATCAATGTTGCATTTGTTTTTTCAGGGGCGATGGGCTGCATTCCTTTGGTCTCAGTTTTCTCAATACAATTTTCCATATGGGGAGTGTCTTTTGGTACGGGATGATATTATGTCATGGTTCTCTGGTTTTTGTAACAGAACAGGGGAGCGTAAAGTAGGTATTATCATTCTGATATATATATGCAGGACAATTTGGGAAGCATGAAACCAGGTGCGGTTAGGTGGCAGAAGATCTCCGTTAGCTCTACAGGTCCGGATGAGATCTCTCATTGTAGAATTGTCCTCCCTTTTAAATAATGGAGTGAATGCAGGTATACTGGGAAACCTAGTTGAAAGACAGTGTACACAGATCTCGGAGAGAGGGAGATGGGTAAGGTGGCAGCCTCCAGCTAATGGGTTGAAACTGAATGTTGATGGCTCATGTCTGGGAGGAATCATGAGGGTTGGTGGTGTTCTTCAAGATTGTGGGGGTTCAGTTCATATTGACTTCAGTGCATATTATGGACCAAGTACTTTTATGGGTGCAGACTTTAGAGCCCTTCTCTCAGGTGTGACTCTTTGCAGGAGGAGAGGACTCCTGGTGACGGAGTTAGAATCTGATTCAGAGGTTCTGGTCAGATCTCTTCAGGGAAAATGTGACATCTCTTGGGATCTGGTGCATATTTATCGAAGGTGCAAAGTGGAGACTAACCAGGGAAGGATGTTCCATCATAGTGTGAGTGAATCCAACATTGCGGCCGATGCGATGGCTCGTGGGGGCAGTCTAGAGGAGACTTTGATAGTTTATGATAGTCTTAACTCTCTTATGTTCCAATGTGTTAATGTGATCCGGAAGGACTCACTTGGCCTTCATTATTTCCTTCCTCCATGACGTGTATCCCTAGATTTAAGGTTCACATAATAAAAAATAACTTTCAGAACATAATATCCCTACAGGTCATTCATAAATTACTTCTTCACATCCTGGGAAAAATAAAACATTGAAAGGGGTGAGCTCAGATGCTCAGTAAAGATAACAATATAGAGGAAACTTTTATAAGTAAGCATAAACATTTAAGGCAATGTATAACTAAAACAAAATCCTTTTAAACTTGAACTTCATCATAATATGGAAAAAATAAAATGAAATAATTCCATTTAATAATTCATGTTGATATTGTACTAATCTAATAATCACATGCAATATCAATAACCACTTTCATAATGAAAGAATGCATAATACCAGACTATCAGAACAACGTAGCCAAGGCCTCATGCCAAGACTACAAATATGATTTTTTCAAGGCCTCTTGCCAAGACACTAGTTTGTCTCATGAGACCTACTGATGCATCGAGGAGTTATAGCGGGCTCCACCAGTCACTTATTAATTCCAATGCATTCCTCATATGAATAGGATTAAACATAACATTAACATTAGTATTAAAAATAGCATACGAAATATCAATACTTTCTCCATAAACCATGAATGGAATAAAAATAACACATACACAGCCAAAGATATCACAAAACCTTCAATACAATATGGAAGTTTTGTATCATAATAAATCAACTTCAAATAAACTTAAAATCTATCAAATGATGTTGACATAGATGAAATCAAAACTATTTGAGAGAAAGATATCTTTTTTGAAATCATTTAAAAGTCACGTAATTATAAAAGGAAACATTTACAATAAAAATATTCTTATAAGCTTGTAAGGGAATCTTCGATAATTTTAAAACGGTGGAAAATAGCCGTACCCACCATATAAGTTAAAAAAACACTCATACCTTAATTCTGTCAAAGAGGTTAAAAAGGACCTTCTTTGGAAAATGACGGAAAGATTCCTTTATAAACATCTTATAAAAATTCAAACAAGGGTATGAATGACTTTAACCGATATTCTGTAAAATAGTAAGAATGTTTTGAAATACGTTTTTAAGAAACATGGATGTGGATGATAAGGAGGTCCCCGTAGATAATTACGTATAAACAACCTCGGATAATGAAGAGATTGTGAAATAAACCCTTACCTTGTACTTTTCCTTGGTTGAGGGTAGGTCAACCTCATTTATAGTGGTGAAATAAATGTTATTAAAGTATAAAAGAATCATATACATTAATATGATATCATATATGAACTTTTAACATTGATTTGTCAATAATATCTTAGTATTTTCATAGTTTTGGGTGTTAACTCACTCGTTTTCTTTTATACATGTTGTTACATAAGTCGTGTTTGTTATGGATGGGTTTTATATTATTCATATTCAGAATGATATCAAGTCCTTAAACCTTATTTTAAATCATTAAATGAGAATTATAATTCCATAGACATGATGGGGGGTGGATCTCATCGCGTTCGTGGAGACGGTAGTCCGTACATACGCACAAGCGACAATATCATTCTCTTGATATTAAAATAATATATAATTGGATGGTATATCATATATAAAGAATCATTATCATGTTATATTTATTATTTACATCAATTACATATCATTATCATACCCATCCAAATTATAATTTTTTTGAATAACAATTAAACCACGACGTGGAGACGGTAAGCCGTACGTACGCACGTATGGTGACATGTCATTCAAAGGATAGATAGAATACTGAATATGGTTGTACCATATTTATAATAACATCACAGTATATAGAAGATACTGGAGTTATTATTTTAGAAAGGAAATAACAAAGAATGGAGAAGTTGAAGAAGAATGGAACTTGAAAAAAGGTTGTGAAAACATTACCTCTTCTTCGGGTTCTTCCTTTTGATTTGATCAAAAGGGCTCTATAGGTTGGATTTATGATCAAAATAAGGTATCTAGGTTAATGTGAGAGAAGTTGAGAAAGTATTTGGGCAGGTTTTGAAAGTTCCAAAAGGCTTTGATGGTGTGATTAATTGGTTATAAGTGGTGTCCTTTTATAAGGGGGAGGAGGGACTCTTTAGAAAAAACTTAAAGTATTATTTTATAATAAATTAATATTCAGTTTATAATGGCTCCAAAGTTGATTATTCAAAGACTAAGGTGGGGAGGGGTCGATATAATTTCAAACAATAGATTTTAGATAGGTTTGTGTCATTATATTAGCCTTATAATTTAGTTTTAACTCTTAGTTAATTAGTTTGACACTTACCATGTCACTTTGTATTTTTATATTATATAGTTAATAAACATTATATATATATCCAAGAGACCCCCAAGTGGTCCACTAATAATACACATACCATTATATAAGTCCTTTGGCCGAACCTTAGAATTTTAGGAATTGAATATCAATTAATAATATAATATTTGTTTTAAAAACTCATTTATGTCAATTTTTACACTATTCAATAATTTATTTTTGTTAAAGTCTTAAAAACATTATTAATTCGTATAAAATTCATTTGAGAAATAATAACATGTAATATTAACCAATAAAATTCTTGGATGTCATCAAATATTTCAAATTATATTTATTTTAACTTTTATAATACCAATTATTTGATTCTTTTATTATTAAGGAAAATACTGCATCATTATTGTGTCATAAATAAATTTAATTATTCAAGGTATAAAAATTATAAATAAAATACCATTATGTAGGAAATATTTTTATATTTCTAATGAATATTTATAGTCAAAAATATAACATATATAACTCTTTGTAAAAGTTTTTCTAAAATATATATCTTTATTCCATTTTTGTGTTTACTTTAACATAATTAATATAAAGTGTCATTATCACTTATAAGTGGATCCATGGGATCCCAAAATAGACCCAAATATACCCATGGTTGGACATGTATCAACCAATAGGGTTAGTACACGTTTTATGGTAATTTATTATTATTATAATATTATTTGTTTACCTTTATTTACCGGATTTACCCTTTAACCATGGTAAATAAAATATTTACCGAAGTAATTATTCAAAATGTATAAAAATAAAAGTTACCTATTTACAAATTTGGACCTCCAGATTGTAAAAACGGAAGCCATTTTTCTAAATGTAAAACACAGAAGTGGCAGAAATTAATTTTAAATTAATTCCCGTTGTTAAAACAAAAAGCGTGTTTTTAAGAGATAATAACTACCAAAAGATTGACACTTGTTTATGTCCGGTTTAAATGTGAAATTATGTCCAATGAAATCAATTTTGTTAAATGGTAAAAATATATTCTAAATATAATTTAAAACCACAAAAATTCATAATTTATCACTATTAATTATTTTGATTAAAAAGGTTTTTTAATTAATATTTAATAATTTTCACTATTCATCAAAATATAAAATTTATCCGAAAAGTACCAATATTTCACCCAAGGCTAATTTTGAAATTCCGAATCCAAAAATGAAGTCCATTTTAAGATAAAATATATATAAAATTTCAAAAAGTGGGTATTACTATTCATAACAACTACTTTGTTTGGTCGCAGTGTGTTAGAATCTCGAAGTTGCGTACAACACACGCTACTGTGTTATTCAAAGAGAATCATATCGTGGAAGCTTGGGGTGTTACAACATTATTTCAAACTGTAGACATTAGTTCCTCCATATCTACCCATATTAGGAAACAATTTAATATTATCATGGAGATCGTCCCTTATGTAATGAATGTTTATATGGCTCTATGGATGTTGAACATATGCGGTATTTAATGCCACTCTTATGTTTTATACTTGTTGGAAGTCAGAACATATTTAAGAAATTTTGGTTTTTGATATGAAACATCTGAATATTATTCACGAGATAGATTGGTTGACTTCTCATAATTATCATATCAATTGTTATCTATGATGGATATCCTTTATTTCCCAAGATGGGATGTTTTAGGTCATTCATAGAGAATGGGACTCAGGGTCGATTTGAGTAAGGCCTCTTATTACAGAGTTGGGTAGGATGATATCCATGTTACCTTTAAACTAGAGGAGGGATCATCATATGGTGATATTCCTCTATTATAGGATGAGTTTCCCTATTTGTTTTCATTAGAATTTTTTGTGTTTACATTGTAGAGGGAGGTGGAGGTATTTGACTAACTTAGTATATGTTAATAAACCAACTTTTATTAAATCTTAATAAATGGTACCAAATTAACGAAAGGAGTTAATGACTTAGTTGGATAACTTGAAATTCAATAATTTAATTCAACCAATTGTGTTTCCTTGTGCAGAACTAGTTTTTTTTTCAAGAAGGACAATAGAACCATTAACTTATGTGTTGACTATTAAAATATGAATCGATTTAAAATTAAGAAAAATTATACATATACCTGTGTTAAAAAATTGTTCGAATATTTGAAGGGAGTTAATTGGTTCTTTAAAATTTATCTTTAATTTTCTTAACACCATATTCAGAATAATGATTCTGATTAACAATAGACTTCTTTTATGATCCTTTGTTTCCACTATGATTACCTTGTTATGGTTTTTGGTGTTTCTAGTTCTCAAGCTATTTTTATGGCACTAATGAAGAAGATTTTACATTAATACCTAAATTAATTCATTATAAGATTTATAGATGACTTCTTAGTTAATTCTAAAACAAATTAGGATTATTTATATCCTTTTAGAGAATTAATGGACATCTTGTGGAATCATTTAAATTATACTAAGATTTATAAATAAAACATATGTATTCGAGAGGTAATGTTCATTTGGTACATGGTTTTTGATCATGGAATTATAGTTTATCCGAAGAAGTTGGAATCTTTAATAACATGGTAGGAACAAAAAAATCTTTGAGATTAAATATTTTTGGTATTAGTAGGGTATTATCATCGTTTTGTGAAATATTTCTCAAATATGGATTATTGTTAAACCTATCACACTCAATAGGGAGTGAGGTTTTTATGGTATTCCAAACATCAGTCTACCATTGAGGATTTGAATTGTTTTTTGAATTAAACTATAGTGTAGATACTTCTACATGTTGGGTATGACTATGTGGTATTTTTTGATTAGTTTTGATTGGGTTTGGTATGAATTATTATGGAGTGTGATCATGTGAAAGCTTATAGTACTTATCAACTTCATCCACATAAGAAGACCATTACCATAAATGATCATAAACATGCATCTATGGTTCATACTCTTATATGTTGGCAACAATACCATTTTGTGGAAAGTATTATCAACCAATCTAATCATAGAAGTTTTAGTTATATTTTCACACAAAAAGAATTGATCCTTCTATAAAGGCAATGGATGGAGTACCAAAATCCTTTTTATATTTTCATTTCCTACACCCCTAGTAAGGGTATTTTTTTTAATCATGGTTTTATTTGGAAACTTATATCCAAGGCTATGTTAGAATATTTTTATGAATGGAATCCAATTTCCCTATTTTATTATATTAATTTGGGAGTGTGAGAGGATGAGAATGGTGTTTTTTGATAATTGCTTAATTTCAATATTAGCTTTTCGAAATTAATCAACCAGTACGAAAACATTTTAATGTGATCTGAGGAGTTAGGGATTATGTATAATGTGGGGAGACGATTAGTAATTATTATCTGTATTTTGATGGTATCCATTTCTTTAAGGATAGTTTCTTTGTTTAGTTATATTAGAGGAAGACAATGATGTAGGATTTTAATCCTTTCTAATGGGATGTACACCCACTAAAAAAATGATATAAGGCATCCTTTCTAATGTCTTGGTTTGAAATGAGATATTTATTATTTTATTTCAACTCAATGAACATTTCATTAGGTCAAGACTCGGAATTATAAGCCCCTATGTTTTTATCATACACTTCATGTTCCAAAATAGATGTGGGATGAGATGTTGATGGAGACATTCATGGTGTATGAACATAATTCTAGAAGAAAAAATTGGTTTTCTTGGTTATTTACATTGTGACCAAATCCACATGATTTTTCTCAATTTACTCAACGAATATTGTTTTGGACTAGGGAAATTTGTATGTGTATGAAATCCTCAGATTATATGGACTTCAATCTGTTATAGTTTCTAATAAGTATCCCTAATTATCTTCTCATATATGTAAAGGAATAAAGGTGGTGATGGGATCCAAGGTAATATTGATCATGGAATACCTTTTTTTGACATATGAATAGATAAATCATTATATACATATTATAGAGGAATTTGTTTGAGCTTGTGTCCATGAATTTGGAGGATCTTTAGATTTTCACGTGGTAGTGGTTGATATTTTCTACAAAAATAGTTACCATTTATCCATCAATATGGACCCATTTGAGGCCTTGTATGGTATATTATATAAATCTATACTTTTTTGGTTGTAGATTTGTGTTGTTTCATTATATTTACATAATTAGATCTAAGATAAGGTGACTAAGAGTCATTTGATTCATAAATTAATTGAAAAAAATCCATTAAAAATCCTATATCTATATTTATCGGCTATAATTAGAGTTCTTAGTTAGTGATATGGTTTTTTGGGAGTTTCACCACGCTTGGTTCACTAATAGATTATAAAGTAGGGAATGTCATCATTATTATATGTGGGATAGTTTGTGGTTGTGTAGCCTATTATAAAGGTGGAATACCATCTAGAATTTCCAAAATGGATAGATATTATCCATGATTTTATTTACATATAGTATCTAAATAAGTACCTTTCATACCCATCTCATATATTGAGATGATAGTACCTTAATGTGGAACATAATTGGTTTTGGAAAGTGAAACCCATTCAGATTTTTTATTCTCAAATAATGTTACACTATGGAAAATATATCCCCTTGGTTTTGGGGTTTTTTAGATATAGTTCTGATTTTCATGACACATGGGTGTGTATGGAAATTATGAGATATATATTACCTCACAACTTCTTGGAAGATTTTTATTCTGAGGTTTTACGGGTGTAGAAAGCATTTATGATGGGGGGCGTATAGCATCCCATTACAACCTTTTAGGTATGCAGAGTGTTTTATTCTTAATTATATTTGTTTACATTTAATTATTTAGTTTTTTTCCACAATTTCATGGTTATAAATATTGTTTCAAAGTTATTTTACCTTTTTTAATTTTAGTGATATGGTAGAGTGTTATGATTTTCGATGATATGCTATTTTTGGGACCTGTATGTAACACCCGAGACTTTTATGTTATATAAATCATCAAAGGAATCTTTTTCTACACAACACTTGCTTGGCTTTCTTTACACGCAATCGCGACCTTCCTCGATAGCTTGCGTCGTACGCAATACCGAGTTTCACTAAACAACAATATGCTATTAAAACTAGCCGTTATGAATAGTAATAACCACTTTTTGAAATTTTATAAATTTTATTTTTCAAAATGGACTTCATTTTTGGACTCAGAATATCGAAATTAGCCTAGGGTGAAATTTTGGTATTTTTCTGAAAACTTTCAATTTTTGATGAATAGTGAAACCACTAAGTGGTAGGTTAAAAAACTGAATTTTGCATAAAACTTAATTTTACCGCTTCTGTGAATGGAATTTTGAAAATCCGAGAGACACGGTTAATATCAAGGACTAAAATGTGGTTCAATGAGATGAAAATAATTTTTTTGGTGAATAGTAACTTTTTACCTTTTTTTACCGCGGTTAATAGTAAATAGGGTAACTAAGGGTAAATATGATATTAATATTACCCTAACACATGTCCTAATTCTATTTTACAAGTGTAATTCGACCAAAAACAAACTTAGGAATAAAATATGACCATTTAGGCCCACTTGGATTAGATTAGGACATTTATTATTAATTTATTTAAAGAAGGGTTAAAATAGTTAAATTTAAAGGTTAATAAGTAAATCATTTTTAATATGGGGTTATACATAAGATAAATTCGATTGTAAATATTCATTAGAAAGATAAAAATATTTCTTACATGATGGTATTTTATTTGTAATTTTTAGACATCAAATAATTTAATTTATTTATGACACAAAGATGATGCAGTAATTATCTTATTAATGAAATATTGACATAATTGATAATATAAATACCAAAATAAATATAATTTAAGACTTTTTATGAATTCCACTAATTTTCTAGGTTACTATGATATATTATTGATGATTTAATCAACTTGGTTCGAACATATAATTCTGATATGACTTTCACAAAAATCATATATCAAATAGTGTCAAAATTGACACAAAATAGTTTTTAAATCAAATATTATATTATTAATTGTTATTTTATTCCTAAAAATCTAAGGTTCGGCCAAATGACTTAGATAAGGATATATATATTAATAATAAACAATTTGGGGTTCGTTTGGCATGTTATAGTAAGTGTATTAACCATATAGTGAAAGAAAACAAAAAGACACGGTAAAAGTTAAATTAATTAACTTAGAGTTAAATCTAATTGATAAGGTTAAAATAATACCCCAAACTTGTCTAAATCCTATTGGTTGATAGGATTTCGACCCATCCCCACCTTATCTTCGAAATAAGACCCTTTGGAACCATTATAAACCGATTTTGACTTTAATATAAAATAATATTTTGAGATATTCCTAAGGTGCCCCTCTCCTCCCTTATAAAAGGGCACCTCCTCCCCCTCCTCCTCACACCAATTTGAGCACTCAAGCTCGCCCAACCCCTGCCATTTTCTCCTCTCCACTTACCTAGAATAATCCTAGAGGTCCTGGTCTTCTCCAAAGACCAATCTTAGTTCCTTAAGTGGAGGATTCAAAGAGGCGTTCCAAAGAAGAGGTAATATCCATTACCGATCTTTTCAATTTCTTTCTTCTTCAACTTCTTCTTCATTAGTTGTTTCATGATAAAGTAATAACATCAGTATTACTTACATACTGATATGTTATTATAAATATGAAACAACCCTAATTCACTTTCTATCCATCCTATGGAAAAATGAAATCACCGCGCGTGCGTACGTACGGAATACCGTCTCCACGCCGTGGTGTAATCTATTTTCCACCATCACCTTACAAGGATGGGTATAATGGTGTAATGAGTAACTATATATGATTATTATGAAGTAATATTGATACTGAAATAATATATATATACTCCAATATAATTCCACGATCATAGGAACGATATCATCGCTCGTGCGTACGTACGGAATACCGTCTCCACGATGTGATGCGACTCGTTCTACATGATCTTCATTTCATAATGATTATATAAATGAATTGAATGAATGAATATGGTATATACTACACTAATACCATTCTGGAAATGAATTATCTATAACCTAAAGATAAGAATAAGAATTTATTCGACAAAACACGCATAAGAACAAAAAGTTATAAAGACCCGAGTAACAAGTAACAATGAAATATTACTAACAAGAAGCTAATAATATGACCATATATGATCTCATATCAATATGTATGATTCTGGAATAAGTCAATAACATTATTTAAACCATTATACAGGAGCTTCGGACACGAACAAAGCAAATCGGACCTAAGGTAAGGGAAAATACCACAATCTCATTTTTATCCGAGATTGTTTATTCGTAAGTATTTACTGGGGTGTATTTTATCATCCACATCCATGTTCCCTCAATATGTAATATTGTTTCCATCCACCTACAATAGTTTAAATCCAATTTTACCCTTAGGTGAGTTTTTAGTAAAGAATATGAAAGGAATCTTTTGTCGTTTTTCCGTACGAGGTACTTTTTGACTTTTCCGACAAAAGTACGAAGAATGTTTTTTTTAACTTATACGGCATGAATAGATTTTTAAAACATTATTTCCAAGAAGCTTCCTTTACAAGTTCTCAAGTTTATTTTTAATCAACTTCTTTTATTTTAAAGTTATATGACATGTTATGAAAGGAAAAATGTTTTTGAAGAAGAAAGGATATTTTCCTCAAGAATAGAGTTCAAGTGTTTTTATCAAAATTATTTTCCATCTAAGATAATAAAGGGTTCTGTTTTTATCCCTATTATTACATTGATTTGATCATGTTGTGATGGAATTATTTTTATGAATTCCTTTATCTTATATGAATTGATTTATGATGTCATGATGTTTCAAGAATCCTATTTTTGTTACATGTGTTATGCGATGATGTATGTTTTATGATTATGTGGCACACATAAGAAAGGATTCATTATAAGATGGGTGGGACCTATATCTCCCTCCAATGCATTGGGTAAAGACTTTATATCTCATGAGATAGACATGGCTGGAATGGAAGGTTATTTCGGTTCAGTGATACAGGACTGAAACGAGGAGTGAACTCGGTTCAGAAAGGGACTTTGTCCACTAAGATAGTCTTGGCAATGAGTCATGACTAACAAGAAATGATTTTACATGATTATGTGTGCATGCCACAAAGTTTCAAGTTTTATGTTATGATTATGGGGATCTCATTTTCACTTCTATGATTTATTCCATGTTAAGATATTATGATCTCTTTTGCAGGTTTTGATTTTCAAAAAGATATGATATGATTTTTATTTCCTTTATTTGCCCTTGCTGAGCATTTGAGCTCACCCTTTTATGTTTTATTTTCCCCAGGTCAGGAAGATAGATATTAAGTAGAATATGCTAAAAGGGACCCTAGATATGATGAAATAAATGGGAGACACTGTAGAAGATTTATGAACCAGTTGTTTATGTTTCCCAGTTTCTAAAGACACTATACCTATACGGTCCTTTGTGGTTTTGTCATATGTTGTAATAAGTGTACTTCAATTTTGAAGTATTAACAATGTATGTAAAGTATGGGTCATTATAGTTGGTATCAGAGGAAAGGTATAGTCAACCTTTGGAAACTAGGATGTGAAAGCCTTAGTAAGAACCCTAAGGATAAGTCTAAGCATAGTACACAATCTTAGTGTTTTAGAAATGGCCTTGAATAACCTAGGATAAGACCATAAGCATGAAAATTTTATTCTTGAATTATGTGGTTTCCTATTATAATTAGTGTTGCTCACACTATTCTTCTTGGTTTTAGTCAATGGCTGGAACCCGAAGGAACCGTGTTAATGCGGAATGCGATGGGCAATGCAATGATTGTCCCCCTGAGCAACCAAACGTTATGGGAGCTGGAATGCAAAATCATGTAGCCATGCTCACACAACTTTCTCAAGCTATGAATCATGCAGGATTTCCAAACGAGCAAAGGAGGGAGCAACATTCTGTTGAATCCTTCATGAGGCAGCGTCCACCTTCTTTCAGCGGGTCTACTAATCCATTAGTTGCTGAACAATGGATTAGTACTACTGAAAAGATATTTTCAGTTCTTCAATGTTCTGAACATGATAAAGTCATCCTAGCAGTGTATCGTTTGGAAGGAGATGCTGATCAATGGTGGAATCTTGTTAAGAATACGAGGCAAAGGGATGAAATTGAGTCTATGGAATGGGACGAGTTCAAGAACTTATTTTTCAATAAGTACTTCCCTCGTATTCTCCGAACAAAGATGGAGAAAGAGTTTCTTGAACTGAAGCAAAGGGATGATGAATCTGTTGGTACCTATGAAGCAAATTTTACAAGACTGGCAAGGTATGCTTCTGGTATTATTATCCAACCTGAGAGTAAGATCGATCGATTCTTTAGTGGCTTAAAACCAAGTCTTCGAAGGGCGTTAGCCATAAGGGACTTCAATAGCTACGAGGAAATCGTTCGATGTGCTCTCAAAGTCGAGATGGAGATTGGAGTAACCCATCAGTCACATGGGTTTGATAAGAAGAGGAAGATGGAATTCAAAGAAAAATCTAAAGAGCACACAGAAAAGAAGATGAGCTTTTCCTTATGCTCAAAGTGTGGAAAGAAACATGGAGGGAGTTGTCTTAAAGGGACAAGTAAATGTTTTAAATGTGGAAAAGAAGGTAATCGGGCATTTGAATGCTGTGATAATGGGATGAAGATGTCTAATGACGCAAACAAAGGAAGGGATACACAGAATGAACCTACTACACTTCAATGTTTCAAGTGCAAGGAGATGGGGCATTATTCCAATCAATGCCCAAATCCAAGGGTTGATGATGATGGTTGACGTCAACAAACTCTTAAGGCTAAAGACAAAGGAAAGTCACATGCAATTTCTATCAGCGATGTGGAGTACGATAACGATGTGGTGAAAGGTACACTTACCATCCACTCTAAAGTAGCAAATGTTTTATTTGATTCTGGATCCACCCACTCTTTTATTTTTGAAGACTTTTCTAAGGGTATCACCGTATTACCTCAACAATTAGATGTTGAGTTAGCTGTGACAACACCTAATGGCACATCAATCGCATCAAAAGTTTATAATTCTTCTCCGATCGAAGTTTGTGGGAAAGTGCTTCCTGCAAATCTTGTGATCCTTCCTTTAGTGGAATTTGATGTGATTCTTGGCATGGATTGGCTTTCTCTACATGAAGCTCATATCGATTTCCAAAGAAGGGAAGTCACATTTCATATTCCAGATCAATCTACGATCGTCTATCGATGCAAGGATGAATATAACCTTCCAGTGGAAATTTCTTCCATCTTATGGGTCTTAATTCCACTAAATGAAGGTTATTTATCTCAAATGGTTGGTGAGAAACTCACGATTAAGAATATGCCCATTGTACGGGAGTTTGATGATGTCTTTCCGGAGGAATTACCGGGTCTTCCACCAAATCGTGAAGTTGAGTTTTCAATAGAACTCGTACCGGGTGCTTTGCCTATTTCAAAGACACCTTATAGAATGGCCCCAATTGAGTTGCAGGAATTGAAGAAGCAACTCCAAGAGAATCTTGATAAGGGATTCATACGCCCTAGTGCGTCACCTTGGGGAGCACCTGTTCTATTTGTAAAGAAGAAAGATGGATCAATGAGACTCTGCATTGATTATCGAGAACTTAACAAGATCACTATCAAGAACAAATATCCTCTCCCACGCATTGATGACTTATTTGACCAACTACGCGGAGCTCAATACTTTTCCAAGATTGATCTCCGTTCAGGGTATCATCAATTAAGGGTCAAAAGGGAGGATATACCAAAGACGGCTTTCCGTACAAGGTATGGACACTATGAATTTATAGTGATGCCATTTGGTCTTACTAATGCCCCTGCTATCTTCATGGATCTAATGAATAGAGTCTTTAGAGACTATATTGATCAATTTGTGGTAGTCTTTATAGACGATATTCTTGTCTATTCAAAGAGCAAGGAAGAGCATGAAGATCACTTGAGAATTATATTGAAGACCCTGAGAAAGGAGAAGCTTTATGCCAAATTTACCAAGTGTGAATTTTGGCTTCAAAAAGTTGCATTTTTGGGTCACATAATCTCAAAAGAGGGGATATCTGTGGATCCAGCAAAAATAGAGGTTATCGAAAGATGGTCAAGACCAACAACAGTAACTGAGATCCGATGTTTTCTTGGTTTGGCTGGATATTATCGACGTTTTGTAAAAGATTTTTCACGATTATCTAATCCAATCACCAAGTTGACTCAGAAAGGAGTTATGTTTGTCTGGACAGAGGAATGTGAAGAGAATTTCAAGGAGTTGAAAAGAAGGTTATCCAGTGCACCTTTGCTCACACTCCCTTGTAGTGGAGAAAGGTTTGTGATCTACAGTGATTCATCCAAGAAAGGATTGGGGTGTGTTCTTATGCAAAATGATATGGTGATAGCTTATGCCTCACGACAGTTGAAAATCCATGAGCAAAATTACCCAACACATGATTTGGAGTTGGCTGCGGTAATCTTTGCATTAAAGATTTGGAGGCATTACCTTTATGGTGAAAGGTGTGATATTTATACTGATCATAAAAGTTTAAAGTATATTTTCACACAAAAGGAGCTGAATATGCGTCAAAGAAGATGGTTGGAGATGATTAAGGATTATGACTGCTCAATCCATTACCACCCTGGGAAAGCAAACAAGGTGGCAGATGCATTATGTCGACAAGACCATGCTAGTTTATCCATGATGAGGATAACAAAAGATCCAATATTTATGGATTTACAAAGGATGGATCTTGGAATTATAATGGAAGGGGAAAAATCTTATCTTTCTCAAATGAATGTTCAACCATCTATACATGTGAAGATTAAAGAGGCACAGAAAGAAGATGTCGAGTTACAAAAGAAGGTGAGAAATGTTCCTGAATTCAACCTTGATTGTGGTGGGATAATAAAGTTCAGGAATCGGGTTTGCGTTCCTCCCATCCACGAATTAAAGAATGAGCTGCTGGATGAGGCTCATAGTTCATCATTCTCTATTCATCCTGGAAGCATGAAGATGTATAGGGACCTGAAAGAGTACTTCTGGTGGGATGGCATGAAAAGAGATGTTGCTGAATATGTATCTCGATGTTTGGTTTGTCAACAAGTTAAAGCTGAGAGACAGAAGTCTAAGGGGATGTTACAACCATTACCCATACCCGAATGGAAATGGGAAAACATCACTATGGACTTTGTCACAGGACTTCCTAAAACATCCAAAGGCAATAATGCTATCTGGGTCATAGTTGATCGTCTTACAAAGTCTGCACACTTCATTGCTATTAGAGAGGATTTCTCTCTAGATCAGCTTGCCAGGATATATGTAAAGGAAGTGGTAAGATTGCATGGAGTACCACTTTCTATTATATCTGATCGAGATCAGAGATTTACCTCGAAGTTCTGGCGAAGTCTTCAGCATACTCTGGATACAGAGTTGAGTTTCAGCACTGCTTATCATCCCCAGACAGACGGTCAGTCTGAGAGAACAATTCAAACCCTAGAAGATATGTTGAGAGCTTGCTCTATGGATTTCAAAGGAGGTTGGGATCAACACCTACCTTTGGTGGAATTTTCTTATAATAATAGCTTTCACTCCAGTATTCAGATGGCTCCTTATGAAGCTCTCTATGGAAAGAAATGCAGGACTCCAACTTTATGGGATGAAGTTGGGGAAAGAAAGCTATTAGGACCTAATCTCGTTGATGAAATGGCAGAAAAGGTCAGATCTATTCAACAACACATAAGAGCAGCTCAGAGTCGACAGAAAAGTTATGCCGACAACCGAAGAAAAGACCTAGAGTTTGAAGTGGGCGATAAAGTGTTCTTACGAATATCTCCCTGGAAGAGGGTTATGAGATTTGGAAAGAAGGGGAAGTTGAGCCCTAGATATATCGGTCCTTTCGAAATACTGGATCGTGTTGGGAAGGTAGCTTACCGATTGGCGCTTCCACCGAATCTCTCTCAAGTTCACGATGTGTTCCATGTATCTCTCCTGAGAAAGTACATACCAGATCCTTCACATGTACTCAGCTCAGAAGTTGTACCGCTGGAGCAAGATCTTTCTTATGAAGAACAACCAATAGAGATTCTGGATCGTAGCGAAAAAGTCCTACGAAACAAGACCACTCGCTTAGTGAAGGTTTTATGGAGGAACCACCAACTTGAAGAAGCTACATGGGAGCTCGAGGATATGATGAGGGACAAGTATCCTCATCTGTTTGTAACAAAGTGACGAATTTCAAGGGTGAAATTCTTTTTAAGGGGGGTAGAATGTATCACCCGAGACTTTTATGTTATATAAATCATCAAAGGAATCTTTTTCTACACAACACTTGCTTGGCTTTCTTTACACGCAATCGCGACCTTCCTCGATAGCTTGCGTCGTACGCAATACCGAGTTTCACTAAACAACAATATGCTATTAAAACTAGCCGTTATGAATAGTAATAACAACTTTTTGAAATTTTATAAATTTTATTTTTCAAAATGGACTTCATTTTTGGACTCAGAATATCGAAATTAGCCTAGGGTGAAATTTTGGTATTTTTCTGAAAACTTTCAATTTTTGATGAATAGTGAAACCACTAAGTGGTAGGTTAAAAAACTGAATTTTGCATAAAACTTAATTTTACCGCTTCTGTGAATGGAATTTCGAAAATCCGAGAGACACGGTTAATATCAAGGACTAAAATGTGGTTCAATGAGATGAAAATAATTTTTTTGGTGAATAGTAACTTTTTACCTTTTTTTACCGCGGTTAATAGTAAATAGGGTAACTAAGGGTAAATATGATATTAATATTACCCTAACACATGTCTTAATTCTATTGTACAAGTGTAATTCGACCAAAAACAAACTTAGTAATAAAATATGACCATTTAGGCCCACTTGGATTAGATTAGGACATTTATTATTAATTTATTTAAAGAAGGGTTAAAATAGTTAAATTTAAAGTTTAATAAGTAAATCATTTTTAATATGGGGTTATACATAAGATAAATTCGATTGTAAATATTCATTAGAAAGCTAAAAATATTTCCTACATGATGGTATTTTATTTGTAATTTTTAGACATCAAATAATTTAATTTATTTATGACACAAAGATGATGCAGTAATTATCTTATTAATGAAATATTGACATAATTGATAATATAAATACCAAAATAAATATAATTTAAGACTTTTTATGAATTCCACTAATTTTCTAGGTTACTATGATATATTAGTGTTGATTTAATCAACTTGGTTCGAACATATAATTCTGATATGACTTTCACAAAAATCATATATCAAATAGTTTCAAAATTGACACAAAATAGTTTTTAAATCAAATATTATTTTATTAATTGTTATTTTATTCCTAAAAATCTAAGGTTCGTCCAAATGACTTAGATAAGGATATATATATTAATAATAAACAATTTGGGGTTCGTTTGGCATGTTATAGTAAGTGTATTAACCATATAGTGAAAGAAAACAAAAAGACACGGTAAAAGTTAAATTAATTAACTTAGAGTTAAATCTAATTGATAAGGTTAAAATAATACCCCAAACTTGTCTAAATACTATTGGTTTATAGGATTTCGACCCATCCCCACCTTATCTTCTAAATAAGACTCTTTGGAACCATTATAAACCGATTTTTACTTTAATATAAAATAATATTTTGAGATATTCCTAAGGTGCCCCTCTCCTCCCTTATAAAAGGGCACCTCCTCCCCCTCCTCCTCACACCAATTTGAGCCCTCAAGCTCGGCCAACCCCTGCCATTTTCTCCTCTCCACTTCCCTAGAATAATCCTAGAGGTCCTGGTCTTCTCCAAAGACCAATCTTAGTTCCTTAAGTGGAGGATTCAAAGAGGCGTTCCAAAGAAGAGGTAATATCCATTACCGATCTTTTCAATTTCTTTCTTCTTCAACTTCTTCTTATTTAGTTGTTTCATGATAAAGTAATAACATCAGTATTACTTACATACTGATATGTTATTATAAATATGAAACAAACCTAATTCAACTTCTATCCATCCTACGGAAAAATGAAATCACCGCGCGTGCGTACGTACGGAATACCGTCTCCACGCCGTGGTGTAATCTATTTTCCACCATCACCTTACAAGGATGGGTATAATGGTGTAATGAGTAACTATATATGATTATTATGAAGTAATATTGATACTTAAATAATATATATATACTCCAATACAATTCCACGATCATAGGAATGATATCATCACTCGTGCGTACGTACGGAATACCGTCTCCACGATGTGATGCGACTCGTTCTACAAGATCTTCATTTCATAATGATTATATAAATGAATTGAATGAATGAATATGGTATATACTACACTAATACCATTCTGGAAATGAATTATATATAACCTAAAGATAAGAATAAGAATTTATTCGACAAAACACGCATAAGAACAAAAAGTTATAAAGACCCGAGTAACAAGTAACAATGAAATATTACTAACAAGAAGCTAATAATATGACCATATATGATCTCATATCAATATGTATGATTCTGGAATAAGTCAATAACATTATTTAAACCATTATACAGGAGCTTCGGACACGAACAAATCAAATCGGACCTAAGGTAAGGGAAAATACCACAATCTCATTTTTATCCGAGATAGTTTATTCGTAAGTATTTACTGGGGTGTATTTTATCATCCACACCCATGTTCCCTCAATATGTAATATTGTTTCCATCCACCTACAATAGTTTAAATCCAATTTTACCCTTAGGTGAGTTTTTAGTAAAGAATATGAAAGGAATCTTTTGTCGTTTTTCCGTACGAGGTACTTTTTGACTTTTCCGAAAAAAGTACGAAGAATGTTTTTTTTAACTTATACGGCATGAATAGATTTTTAAAACATTATTTCCAAGAAGCTTACTTTACAAGTTCTCAAGTTTATTTTTAATCAACTTCTTTTATTTTAAAGTTATATGACATGTTATGAAAGGAAAAATGTTTTTGAAGAAGAAAGTATATTTTCCTCAAGAATGGAGTTCAAGTGTTTTTATCAAAATTATTTTCCATCTAAGATAATAAAGGGTTCTGTTTTTATCCCTATTATTACATTGATTTGATCATGTTGTGATGGAATTATTTTTATGAATTCCTTTATCTTATATGAATTGATTTATGATGTCATGATGTTTCAAGAATCCCATTTTTGTTACATGTGTTATGCGATGATGTATGTTTTATGATTATGTGGCACACATAAGAAAGGATTCATTATAAGATGGGTGGGACCTATATCTCCCTACAATGCATTGGGTAAAGACTTTATATCTCATGAGATAGACATGGCTGGAACGGAAGGTTATTTCGGTTCAGTGATACAGGACTGAAACGAGGAGTGAACTCGGTTCAGAAAGGGACTTTGTCCACTAAGATAGTCTTGGAAATGAGTCATGACTAACAAGAAATGATTTTCCATGATTATGTGTGCATGCCACAAAGTTTCAAGTTTTATGTTATGATTATGGGGATCTCATTTTCACTTCTATGATTTATTCCATGTTAAGATATTATGATCTCTTTTGCAGGTTTTGATTTTCAAAAAGATATGATATGAATTTTATTTCCTTTATTTGCCCTTGCTAAGCATTTGAGCTCACCCTTTTATGTTTTCTTTTCCCCAGGTCAGGAAGATAGATATTAAGTAGAATATGCTAAAAGGGACCCTAGATATGATGAAATAAATGGGAGACACTGTAGAAGATTTATGAACCAGTTGTTTATGTTTCCCAGTTTCTAAAGACACTATAACTATACGGTCCTTTGTGGTTTTGTCATATGTTGTAATAAGTGTACTTCAATTTTGAAGTATTAACAATGTATGTAAAGTATGGGTCGTTATACTGTATCTATTTACCTATTGTACATTTCTGTTGAATAGTGTTTGGAATATCGAATGTTTATTATTTTACATCAACATCATTTTCATGATGAATTATTATAATTTAAATATCATTCCCAATTTATTCTTATGAGTCCCAAGAGCTAGTCATCATCCCATGGGGATTTGGAACGCCATCTGGGCAGTTTTAGAACTGATTTGGGTACTATTTGGTTGGGTTATCAGGCTTTTTTTCTTGAAAATTCATTGGAATAGAAAAAAAGAATGAAACACTACAAAACTTGATGGAAAACAATTAGGGATCTAACAATGATGAATCATCATCATGGATACAAAAATACTAATCAAAACATAGGAAATATCACTACCATAACCATTGTAATAGGACAGAATAATTTGAAAGGATGAAGGGAAGAAGATAAATACCTTATATCAAAAAACAGATTGATCCCAACAAACTCTAATATTGGTATTGATTTAGATATGTTTTTAAGAATGAAAAAGGTGTATTAGTGTAAGCTGGTGTTTGGAGGAATGAATAAAACAATGAAATATAGGGAACCATCTCTACATTAATAGAGAAAACCTGATAGGCCTTCACTATGACACAAATACATCAACCATGACCATGGTATCTCTATTAAAATCCATATTCGTAATCTATGAACATTGAAATTCCTACCCCCTTCTCGGTGGCCATTTTTTCATACATAATAGGCTCAACCAGAACCATGATGTGTTCATATGGAACATTCATGTGGCACCATCAACCACAAATCACCTCAGAAACCCAGCCTGAAATAGAGAAATTTCCCAAAATATTTTCTTCTCACCATGATATATATAATGACATAAAGATAATGTGCTCATTATTTACATAATTAACACACATCTCAACCACTTCTCAATGAAACACAACTACGATAACCAAATGTTCAATTTAAGCCTTCATTGTTTCCAAATGCAAATTCCTCGCACACTAAACCCCTTGAAATTTCCATTTCTCGCCTCGTATTCTCCATGGACAACAAAAGAAGTCTTCAGTGACCATAAATCTATATTAGGCCCCACCATGTCCTCCTCCACGACTTGAACCACAAGCATTTTGGACGCTATATAGCCAAAACATGACTCTCCACCACCAATTTTGCTTCAGACTCCCTCTTGACACATCCATGCATGGGAAATTATTTTTTTTGGGGGGGGGGGGGTTAAGATAAAATGACCTCATACGCATACATACACATATTTACCCATTCACATGCACACATAATGACACACACATACATATATAACATACATATACACACATAAACAAACACATACATACACATACATATGCATACATAAAAATACACCTACACACACCTATAGCCACATACATATACATAAACATACATAAACCTAGAGACACATACACATACATACATACATGAACTCATTCATACATACATACACATACACATACACATACTCATATATACACAAAAAACAAATGCATACAAATACCCACACATAAACACACATAAACGTACATATAAACATACAAACATACATACACATACATAGACATACATATATAAATACAGATGCATAGACATAGACATAGACACAGACAAACACATACATATACATATAAATACATTCATATATATACATGGAATGACATATATACACATGTATATAGATACAAATATAAAAATACACAAAAAGATACACATACAAATACACAAACACATACCTACATGAATACCCATACATATGTAAAAATATATACACATATATATGTACACATATGAATACATACAAACACACATAAACATATATACATACACATATACATACATACATAAACATGTACACATATACATATATATGTACATATATGCATCCATATATATACATATAAATGCATATATATATAAACAAACATACATACACACATACATAAACATAAATATTTTATATACATATATATACCGACCCCCCCCCCACTTTTTCACTAGTTTTTTCTTTTGTCGCAATGCGCTATACTCAGGCCACATCAAACATGATTCCCATCACAAAACCTAAAATTATATTAATTTATATATTAATATTAAAATTGATAAATATATATATTAAATTTCATATTAATTTAATTAATAAATTAAAACATTGACATATTATATTTTCATATACTTTTTTATTTGATTTAAATGTTTTATAATATATTTTTCCTGATTTATATCAATTTGATAAAAAAATTATAAAAAAATTATATGTATAATATTTAGGATGATTTTTTATTTAAATTTGAATTATGTTTTTTAAATAGAAATGTTATATTAAAAAACAGGAATATATTATTTATGTATTTTATAATATACAATCATATATATAAATATACATAAACACACTATCACATTATTAAAAATATATATATATATTGTAGATATATATGGAAATTATAAATTATATAAAATCAATATATATGTATATATTAAATTAAATTTGAACTATATTTATTTTATTTATATAGTTTATATCATTATATATTAATATATATATATATATATATAAACATTGAAAAAAAAATACAAAATAATAAATCATTATATATATATATAATGTTTATAAATATATATAATTATATAATGTCATATAATGTATATTTTAAAATATCTAAATATGAATATATAAAATATATTATTCAGAGTAACCTTTATCAACACAATTGGATTTTTTATAAAACAGACACTTTTAATAGTGTTAAAAATAATGGATAATGTTCTACCTTTATCCTCACTAACAAAAATAAAAACCGATTAAATCCAGGTGGATAGAGAATTTATTTGTGTTCTCTAGAATAAATATAACACAATTTCATTGGGGGTAAAATATTAGGTACTATAACTAGGTATTGTATGATTATTATTATTCATATATAAAACGGGCCTTTGGTCCTCCAATGATGGACCTGTGGGTATTCCATGAGAGAAGATTAAAGACTGGTGGTGGGTAGATTGATTCAAGGAATATCAAAGATATAGATTATTGTGTAGGGAAGGAAATCATTAAAGTAGATGAGATTGAAAATATTCAAGATCCCTATTTGGGGTGGTGATGGTGGACCGCGGCTGTGGATTTCGAGAGATGTTTTACCGATACGTAGCATGATGGTGGGGGAGAATCAATTCTACTATTAGAAATCATACCACCTATCAATGTCCAATATTTTCCTGGGCCTTCAGGATATGTAGTCTTTAACAACATATGTTCCAATGAACCTTTGGGTCTTGTAAGTGTTCCATATCAATGTAATTAAAGTGTGGGATTTACTTGATAAACAAATCAAAGCCTTCAGGAAAAGGAAATTATCTAAACAGTACTATAGAATTAAAAAAGTTTTCCCTTTAATATTAATTTTAAGTATAATAAATGGATAGAAATTTTTTCATGTTATATTCGGTAGTCGAAATAGTTATTATTTATATGATTATAAATATTTCTAATGAATATATATAATGGTTTTTATAAAAATAAATATATATTGTTATATAAATCCTATTTAGGAATAAATTAATATGAACATATATCTTATATTATGCATGGTAAAATTATCATTACTAATAAATAAATGATAAAGGGAAACATTTACCTCTTTCACAGCTACAAAAAGTGATGATAAATAAAATCCATTATCAGTGGTAGAAAAAATCATCATCAAAGGAATCCTTTTATGCATTATTTTTTAGTTGTGAATAATTTTTCCCTTTATCGTCACATTTGTGTGGTGTTATTAAATACTTCCATTTGTCCATTCTTTTTTTAACAATCTTAAAGGTGAACTCAATTTTTTCATGATACAATAGTAGTAGAATTTCACTATCCCATGGTCATGAATTACTTAGACTAGCCTACCCTAGCCTGAATAGTTCATCACATCTCCTAAAATTGTTGGTCGAGCCAAGATTTTTTAGGCATGGTCAGTCACGGGTTGGGCCGATTTTACATCCTCATTGATGCCCAACATTTCTTGGGACTTCTAGATGACCTATGTGAGTGGTATGCTCCTCTAAATAGGTAACAATATATCCTCTAATTTTGTCCTACCAAATAGGTTTAAAAATACATAATCTGACGTTATGTTATGGATTAATCAAACAAATTACAACCCCATGAATATTTTTCTCAAAATAATATAAATAAAAAATAAAAGTAAAAAAATTAAAAAAAAATTATCTCATATTTAAAAATAAATATATTTTTACTAAAATTAAATCAAAATAGAGATCATTACTTGATTTATTATAAAACATATTTTATTAATATATATATATATATTAGTATTATTTAAACATATTACATTTTTTTCAGAAAAATAAATCTAATATAAATAATATTTTGATAATATATATATATTAAATAAAATTATAAATTTGTCTATATTATTAATAATATGAATATATAAAATTATTATATATATAACTAAATTAGAATCAAATTTCCAAATAGCATGAATGATACTTTCTAATATTAAGCATCATAATTCATTTCATTTATGGTCAACCCATATATTATTCAGGTTAAAATGATCAAACCTAAACCAATAGGTTTATTAAATAGGTTATTTAGTCAATAATTAGGTAAAAACATATTTTTATATTTAATTAGTTAATATATTTCTATTATTTTTTCACCATTAATTATTTGTATTACGTATAATTGTTTATAGAATGAAAATAATTATTAATCATATAAGACATTCATGTTCATATACAAATGTATTTATATATATATAAATGTATTTTGGAAAAAAAATTATTTTCTTTAATAATAAATACAAGTAAATGTTAATAAATTAAATAATAATGTCATTTATCGAATTATACCATCATTCACCCTTATCCCAAACAAATCCAATTTTTTAATCTTAATGATAAATCATGTCATGTTTCTCTTATGTTCTCATGTTGTGTTATACATTACCACATATTTTTTTAAACATTTAATTTTTTAATAAATCAATATTTTTTTAATTTTTAATTGAGAATAATCCCAAATTGATTTTTTATCTTTAAAATATATTATACAAGTGTTCAAATACATAGAAGTTTCTAAAAGGTTTGACCTTGACTTCAATTATTCTATGATATTATATGAATAAATATATATTAATGGTTAAACATTGGTACCATAAGGAAAATTAAGATGTTTTTTTAATACATTTTGTGTATAATTTTTTTAAAAAGTGTTAAGAGTCATTTGATAGAGTAGAAATTATATATTATATCAACATTTATTTTTATTTATATTTTTTATCTTTTTTTTCACTCAAGTTTTTCGTAATGTTTCATTATAGGTTTGGGTATAAGTGTATTCTTGTAAGATAAACTCACTCATAAAGAATCAGTGATAATTATATTCCACTAAATTCTTATATTAAATATAAATTGACATATTTGAGAAAGGAAAAAAAGATTTAATGATGAGGAAACAGTTCATTGGAAACCCCTTAATTTTAATCAAATCCACAAAAAGAACAAACAAAATAATATGGAAGAGTTTGATAATACATGTATTGTTTGAATGGAAACTTATAATTTGAGGAATCTAGTTAAACATAATAACTTTAAAATCCATCTTGTAATTATTCAAAGGAAACACATGGTTTTTTTATAGATCTTTATCCAATGATATGATTTAATTTTTTTTTAAATATGTTAAACATTAAAATGTAATTGTTTTTTATAAAACAATTTTATAGCCTTATATATTTACATTATCTTCTCAGTACATGGAATATGATTGGGTAAAGGGTTTATATAAATTATGTATCATAACATTAGAGGATAAAGAACAAAAATTATTTATTATGTAATTTCACAATATAATATTGTAATGTTACAGAAAAATATTAATAACTTAAATCCACACTAAGGTGGATTGTTACATAAATATTGAGATGAGTTCCAATCTATACTGATAAAATTTATGCATTTTGAGTTCAAATTTTCTTTTGATGCTAATGAAATGGTATAATTTTTAAAATATATAAACTCGTATTATGTAGAATAATATACTAGGGGTATTGAGTTGATGAAATAATTGTAGGTGATCTTTAATTTTGATAGTGATATATATTTTTATAGTTTTAAATTTAATTCATAATGGAAATATGACCAAATATTTATACATAAAATGGATAAATCAATGGTTCTTGAATATATGGTTAATGAAATAAGAAATCAAGTTGATTCAATATAGAAGCAGAAATTACCTAAGAATTTTAAATTAAAAAAACTCAAGTTATTTCCCATAAATAAGATATTTTATAACATACATAAATATTTTAAATAAAAAATCTATTGTTTAGTAAATTTTGATGTTTAAGAAGTCATAAATTTTTTTTTGTTTTAATTTTACAATTATTTATTCTTTCTGGGGAAAACATTCCTTATAGGACGGCATTGGGTAAAAATGTAAAACCTATTCTAATTTATAGAAATAAATCCTATAAAATAAATGAAATATTTATATTGATATATCATTTTCATTATGTTAATAATATTCTATAATAGTGAAAAATATGTGGTAAATTAAATTATATGACCTGAGATATAATATTATAAAAAGCATAATCATATAATGTGAAAATTTTAATAACATTGTGATATTATATTATGTATAATTTATTTAAATATAATGTGTTCTATAATATTGGATTTAATTTTTAAAAACTAACCCAAATTACATTACAACATACTAACCACTCAATGATAAACCAAATTGTATTTTTTAATGAAGTGTAACTAATGAAATAACTTTTTATTATTCTATATTTTTTTATTATATTTGATAAGGAGTTATATGTTTTTTCCTTTAATTATTCGAACTTCAGTTATCAAAAAATTATTTCTTATAGATTTAAATTAAGTGAAATTAATTCTTCATATTGATCATAAAAATGGGGTATTCGATGTTTCAGGACTAATGAAAACCTTCAAATAAATTAAATGTGTGATTATATGAAAATGATTGATAATGAAAATTTATTTTATGAGGAGGTTAAAATTAAATGGTCTCGTAATAAATTAAAGTATAACATCTTTAATTTATGTTTACTGAAATAAATGTGAAAGTACATGGATTATATTGATTATAAAAACTTTTTGAAAACAGTATATATTGATTATATGAATAATAAAAATTCATCTATTTACAAACCACCTATAATAGTTATTATGTTATAATTCATAACACATTAATATTTTTATTTGTAGAATATAGAAACTCTTACGTGATTATTTTTTCAATCTTGATACAAGTCATGAATATGAATTTGTATAAGTATTCTGATAAAAAATAAAAAACACTCATGTAGAGAATAGTGAAAAAACTCTTATGTCAAATTATATTTAGGTGTTATATTATTTTATAAAATGAAATTAAACCTAATTCAAAATCTAAAAAGAATTTTATTTCACTGATAAAGTAGTTTTTCATATATTATTTCATTAAGTTTTTTAATTCATGAATCATGTAAAAAATAATGTAAAGTATATGGGTGAAAAATTAACAAGTAGCACCTGTGAAAAGAATTATGATGGTAATTTGAAATAATAATAATGGATTATTTTCAACACAATCATTAGCATAGTTAATAGATTAAATGTATTATTGATGAATGAATAATTTAATAAGTTAATATTACTATAATAATTTATCAATAAGATGATTGAAATATTAGTTATACATGAATATTATTGAATCTATGATATATATACAAGTTACAATCAAATATATACAGAACATTATGATCAAAATAATTATACTTTCATATATATATAGGACACATTTTCATATCTGTGGATTTAATTTGTTATATAAAATGATCCAACATTTTTAACTATATATGATTTTTTATTCTTCTTCAAAAAGAATGGAAGTTTATATGGATTATTTCATAGCTTCAGGAAAAAAATATTGCTTCAAAGAATCTTGTAATTGTACTTTCTGGATGTAAATAGAAAAATATCACACTCTTCATAGAAAAAACATTTAATTTTTAAAATGGTTACAATGATGAGAAATCAAATCACGTATGATAGAATGTAAATAGACACTTTCATAAATATTACAATTACAGAAAATTCGACTCCTATATTAATAATGGTAGTGTGATATTTTCATAAAAATGATATATTCTATAAGATTTTAGTCATAAATTTTCTCTCATATTAAATCCATTATTGGTTCTATTGATACAGGATTATATATTTATTTTTTATGATTAGTGAGTTAATGTCCTTAAAATATTAAAGAATAATTTATTTTGTGGTGCAATTATAACATTATTAAATTAAAATATATGATACGATATAATATATAGTATTATTCATCAATTTATTACATATATATTCATAAAAATGATTAATTATATTTTGGTAGATTGACTATATAATAAAAAAATTAAATGAAATTAAATGAAACAATTTCTTTATTGAGATGAAATTTCTTATAATATTATGAGATGTTGAAAAGTTTCATTTAGATTTACTAATTTCAAAATTTAGACTACAATAATACTTTTTAATTGAGAAAATTCTTATAAAGAAGGAAACCAAGTCCATTTTAAGAAGGTGTGAATTGTAATTAAAAAATATTTATTATGAGATTAATGATAATAAGTTACATGTAAATTTATTTTCAATATTCTATACTAAATTTATTTTAAAAACATTTTATAGTATTTTTTATGATTTAATCGTTTGAAGTGATACAAAACTATGTTTCTAAAGAATAATAGTTCTAAATTCAAATCACAATCACAATAAGCTCCCCTATACATGGTGAAAAAATTTTATTTCAAAAAATGATTTCTCATTTAGATCCATGTTAATAGAATTATTCAATGATGACTTATATAAAATGAATTATATGAAATCTTTGAGACATATAAGTAATAACAATCAATATTATTATATATACAAAGAATTATCATAGAAAAAATTGATAAACGTTTTTTATTATCATACTATATATCAACACATTAGGGGGTTGTGTGTGGAATAAATTGTTTTTTAAATATTAAGAAACATAAATTTTATGTTATAAATTAATTTTCAAGCCATTCTATATGTTGATTTGTTCGATGTTTTTGGGATAAATTTCACATGTCCCTTCTATCGATTTTTATAAAAATATAAATTTATTTCAATTCTTCAAATATATTTTTAAATGGTTTTTAAAACATTTATCATTAAAATACTTTGAAATTATTGTCTTAATGTTTCTAACATGTAATATATTTACATGATTCTATACGCCGCAATTTTTCATTTTCAATAAGGATTAAAAAAATTCAATAGGATTATTTTATATTTTCTAATGTAAAATATGGATTCAAAACTACATTGGAACACCTTTTTTCATATTTGGTTGGTGTATTATAATTTTTTTTTCATTATAATAAAAAAAAATTTTAAATTTAAAGAAACTAAAATAGAAGCTCTTATCTTACACACATGAGTAAATAAGTTTATGTTTTCAATCATTATATGGTGATGGAATTTAATTCTTCAAGTAAGGATACCCTAATAAAGATCAATAACATTATTTGGGCTTGACATATCATTTATATATTTCATTTTTGAATTAATAAATATTTATTAGTTTATGAATGCAATGTTAAATTGAAGTAAATTTAGAATACAAGGAAAAATAATTTATATAATCTTGTAAAATTGACTGAAATCCCACATGTGAGAAGTGATTCCAGTAAATAATGAATTTGGAGATATATGATGATAATCAAATTAAAGTGTATGGATTTGATCTTGATAGTGATGTGACAGTGGTAAGTTATTTCATTTTAGTTATTGATTCAAACTATTTCAAGCTATGATAAACTTGTGATGGTTAAGGATCTTCTATGTAGCTAGATTCTATAATCATGGAATGAGGGTAATAAAATTTAATGATGAAATATAATTATACATTATTAAAAATACTTTCAAACAGTATAGAAAAATAATGAGTTTCAATTTCATCAATTCCATTGATCAATATAGTCTATGAATAGATTCATCATTGAATTAAGATGTTAAACATGTTTTTCTTAGGAGTAAATACATAGTTATATTTTTTAATTTCATTTTGGAAACATTTAGATTTAGAACCACTAAAATAAATGAATGATAATACCCATTTTTCATATAATCATGGGTCCTTATAGAACATCATGGCCCCAAATTATAATATTATGTAAAAGTTATTCATGAAAATACTAAGTGGAGTAATCACATAAATTTATCATTATCCAGTATCAATTACATATAGAAAATTTTACACTATATTGAATATTCAAATAATCCAGTGGAATACAAGGCCCTATATTACCATATTTCATATATCTATTCCAATATAAAATAAGGAATATAAAAAATCATAATGTACAAGGGGGATAATAAAGAATATAGGGCTTATGATTCCATGAAACAAGGATACACCAATTTACCAAGACACAAAGGATGAAATGTGAAATATTAAAAAATAGTGAATGGATATTTTTATTATATGAGCATAAGCTAGGGAAAACTGGTATAGTGTTGTTGTAAAAATAACATTTAAAATACATGTTTTCCCCTCATCAAAAAAACACTAAATACCTGTTATGTTCTCTATATATACCCATAAGGTCTCACATTATCAAATAAAATTGACTCCAAGATTAATGGTTACATCATTTATAGTTAATGTTTTATTTTTATTCCTAGGTTTTTATTTTCATTCCCTTCCTCAATTATTCTTTTTTAGTTTCTCTATTTAATTTTTTCCCCATTAATTGTTTCATTTAATTTTATTTCATTATAAATAAATACTGTAATGATGCTAAATTCTTTTAAAAATTATCTATTATTTTATTTATTTTATTGTTATATTTTTTAAGATAATGTTAAATTATTTTATTATAATATTTTTTATGTTTCTCAATTTTAAATTTAATGTTTCAAGTCTTTATTATTATTTATTAATTCTATTAAACCTATACCATTAATTTGATGTATTTATCTCTCAATATCTCAAATATTTTATAATTTAATTTTCATTTTTTAAATTATTTCATATAGAATTATATTTTTTAAATTTATTTTTAATATTTATCAACATCATTAACATTTAATTATTCTATCATTATTTAATTAAAATATATATGATTATTTAATTATTCCACCATATCTAATTTCTTTCAATTAACCTTTATACTCCTATTTAATTTTCTTTTATTCTGTTTTTTTACCGATTTAACTTTCTATTTCCTTAAACATAAATATATAACGGCCCTGTATTTTTATACATAAATATTACATATTTTTAGATTAATATTCAATATATTTCAAAAATTCATGCCTGAGGACTGTAATTGTTTACTATATTTGGAGACTAGATATGCAATCTTCTTATTTCATGAATTGTCTCCGACATCTACCATAATGATCTTCCCCTTTTGTACAAATAATATGAATTCCATAAATAAAACATTATTCATAACATTAGTAAAGGAAACAAAAGAAAGGGTGAGATCATAAGATTAGTAAGGGTAAACATGAGAGATATTAATCGATGATCCTAAAGAGGAAGATAAATATATGTATATGAGATCATGAACATAACTTAAAAGTCTTATACCTAATCAGTTATAAATCAAAAACATGTGTCATCAAATAAAAATTTTCATTTCCAATACATTAATCATAAGTGTGAGAAATCGTTATAAATTAATCATGAACCCTATTTCATTTCATTTATGTTTGGAATCATTAGAAATATAAAAATGATTTAATATGTCAAGGGTAACTACCAATACCATGTAGTCATTATTCATCGTGAAGACATACATGTTTCCCATAATATAAAGGATCACGAATCATCACCTATTTACCATGTTGGATCAATCACATTGAATTTTTTCCCATAGTGGATCAAACTCAACGACCTATTTTCAAAAGAGGATTAAGAACATCATCTTTTTTCCTATAATTATCACATTAGAAAGAAAAAATTTTCCAAGGAATTTGAGATATATATGGGTCCCACCTATCATATAATCTATACATTTTTGTTCCACAAGATCATAAAACAATCATTATACCATAACACGGGAAAATGAAATGGGTTTTATAAATACTGAATCATTGTGGAAAGAAATAGATTTCATATACATTTTTCATCATAATCTTTAATCATCTAGAAAAATAATAAATATGGTATAATTATATCACATTCCCAGTAAATCATATGTAATATAAAATTATGTCATCTTATATGGAAAATGATCTTGATTTATCACTTAAAACATTTTTGGGGAAAAATAATTTCTATTTTGAAATAATTTCTTTAAAATGTTGAAATATCCCAAATATTAATGAAAACATGTTCATTTAAAATTACCTTGAAATTTTTTAAAGGAATTTTCAAATAACATAGTGGTCGCGTGGGTGGAAAATTATTCTCATGTCTTCTATGTTAAAACAAATATTCCATTAACATTTTTAGTAAAACATCAAAATTACCTTGATCATAAAATGATATGAATATTCATTTTAAACCATTTTGTAAAAAATAAAACATGGGTAAAAATATGGTCAAATAATAATTCTACAATATTAAAATCATTATTTAAAAAAAATTAGAAAAATGGACATTGAATAGTATTGTTTCTGATCGAATATAGAAATAAATTCAATATTCATGCAAAAAAAATTTAATCTCATTATTTTTTTAAATATGGGAATGTGAAAGGAATAAAAATTATTCAATATAAATATATATAATAGAATAAGATAATTGATATTCCTTATTGGTATACTACAGTATTTCCTCATCGGATACATATTCATAAACAATATTGATAAAAATTGAGATTATAACATAAATCTATTACCACATGGAATTATATTGATTTATATGCCCCATGATTGAAATAAAATTATATAGATATGTAAATAATAGTAATATTCCTAATAATAATGTAACACCCCAAGATTCTAAGGTACTCTTCTCTTTGAATAATGCAATACCATGTGTTGTACGCAACATCGAGTTCTAACACACACCACAACCGATCAAACTAGCCGTTATGAATAGTAATACCTACTTTTTAAAATTTTAGAAATTTTATCACTCAAAATTGAATTCATTTTTGGATTCGGAGTATCAAATTTATTCTAAGGTGAAATATTGTTACTTTTCGGATAACTTTAATATTTTGATGAATAGTTAAAATTACTAAATTTTAATTAAAAATAACTTTTTTAATGAAAATAATTACTAGTGATAAATTATGAATTTGAGTGGTTTTATTGTATATTTAGAACATAATTTTACCATTTAATACAATTTTGGTCATTGGACATAATTTCACAATTAAACCCGACATAAACTAGTATCAATCTTTTGATAGTTATTATATCTTAAAGACACGCTTTTTGTTTTGACAGCGGTAATTAATTTTAAATTAATTTCTGCCACTTCTATGTTTTTAATTTGGAAAAATGGATTCCATATTTGGAATCAGGATGTCCAAATTTTGTAAATATGTAACTTTTATTTTTAGACATTTTGAATAATTACTTTGGTAAATGTTTTATTTACCATGGTTAAAGGGTAAATCCGGTAAATAAGGGTTAAAAATAATATTATAATAATACTAAATTGCCCTAAAACGTGTCCTAACCTTATTGGGGGATACGTTTCCGACCTTGGGAATCTTTGGGTCAATTTGGGGACCCCATGGAACCACTTTTAGGTGATAGGGACACTTTATTTTAATTAAATTAAAATAAATACAAAAATGACATAATCATATATCTTTTAGAAACAAAAATATTACAAAGGGTTATATAAGTTGGATATTAGACTATAAATATTAATTAGAAATATAAAAAGATTTCCTATATAATGTTATTTTATTTATAATTTTTAGACATTAAATAATTTATTTTATTTATGACACAATGATGATGAAGTAATTACCATAATAGTGAAAAACTAAAATAATTGATATTATAAATACCCAAATAAATATAATATGATAATTTTAATGAATTAAACTAATTTTATAGGATAATATGACATATTATAATTTATTTAATTGACTTTTTGCGAAGTAATCACTCTGTTATGATTTTAACAAAAATCAATTTTCCAAACAGTGTCAAAATTGACAAAAAAGAGTTTTTAAAACATATATTATATTATTGATTGATATTCAATTCCTAAAAATCTAAGGTTCTGCCAAGAGATGTATATAATGATAGGTGTATCATTAATTTACCACTTGGGGGTCTCTTGTATATATATAGTATGTTTATTAACCATGTAATATAAAAATACAAAGAGACATTGTAAAAGTGAAACTAATTAACTAAGAGTTAATACTTAAAGATAAGGTTAATATAGTAACACAAACCTTTCTAAATCTTATTGGATGAGTAGTTTTCGACCTATACCCACCTTAAATTTTAAATAATCCACTTTGGAGCCATTAGAAACCGAATATTAATTTATTATTAAATAATATTTCTACCTTTTCCAAAGGTGCCCCTCACCCCTCTTATAAAAGGGAACTCCCCCTTCTCATTAATTCACACCATAAAAGCCTTTTTGTTTTGCGAACCCCTGCCCAAATACTCTCTTATCTTCCCTCACTTCATCTTATAGGCCTTCCTTTAGTCATAAATCCAACCTATGGAGCCCTATTGATCAAATCAAAAGGAAGAACCCGATGAAAAGGTAATGATTTCACCACCCTTTTTCAAGTTCCTTTCTTCTTCACTTCTTATTTCCTTGTTATTACCATTATAAAATAATAACTCCAGTATATTATATATGATTTGATGTTATTATAAACATGGTACAACCATATTTCAGTATTCTATCCATCCTTTGAATGACATGTCACCATACGTGCGTACGTATGGCTTACCATCTCCACGTCGTGGTGTAATTGTTATTCAAAACATTATTATTTGGATGGGTATAATAATTATTTTTAATTCATGTAAATAATAAATATAACATGATAATGATTCTTTATATATGATATACCATCAAATTATATATTATTTTAATATCAAAAGAATGATATTGTCGCTCGTGCGTATGTACGGACTACGGTCTCCACGAACGCGATGGGATTCATTATCCATCGTATCCATTCAAGTATAATTATCATTTGATGATTTAAAAATAATTTTTAAGGACATTATATAATTATGGATATGAATAAGATACATCCTTTCCATGAAAAACATGGCTTACATAACAAAACATATAAAAGAAAATGAGTAAGTTAACACCCGAAACGATGATAATACTAAGATATTATTAACAATGTAATGTTAAAAGATCATATATGATATCATATTAATATATATGATTATTGTATAATTTAATGACAATTATTTCACCATTATATAGGAGGTTAACCTACCCCAACCAATGAAAATTACAAGTTAAGGGTTTATTTCGCAATCTCTTCATTATCGGAGATTGTTTAAACGTAATAATCTACTGGGATTTATTTATCATCCTCATCCATGTTTCTTAAAAATGTATTTAAAAACATTTTTAATATTTACTAGATTATGGTTTAAAGTAATTTATACCCTTTTTTACTTTTATAAGTGGTTTATAAAGGAATGTTTTTGTCGTTTTCCAAACAAGGTCCTTTTTAACCTTTTCGACAGAATTAAGGTAAGAATGTTATTTTTAACTTATACGGTGGGTGCGGCTATTTTCTGCCATTATAAAATCATCGAAGATTCCCTTAAAATATTATAGGAATATTTTCAAATAAAATGCTTTATTTTGTAAATATATGACTCTTAAATGATTTAAAAATAGAAAGTGATATTTCTCTAAAAAGAGTTTTGATTTCTTCTATGTCAACATCCTTTGATGGATTTTATGATTATTTGAACTTTATTTATTATGATACAAAACTTCTATATTGTATTGAAGGTTTTGTGATATATTTGACTGTGGATGTGCTATTTTTATACCATTCATGGTTTATGGATGAAGTATTTACATTTCGTATGCTAGTTTTATTAAAAATTTTTATGTTATGTTTAAACCTTCTCGTATGAGAATGCCTTGGACTTAATATGTGATGGGTGGAGCCCGCTATAGCTCCTTGATGCATCGGTAGGTCTCATGAGACAAACTAGTGTCTTGGCACAAGGCCTTGACAAAATATTATTTGTAGTCTTGGCACGAGGCCTTGGCTATGTGGTTATGACAGTCTGGCATTATGCATTCCATCATTATGAAAGTGGTTATTGATATTGCATGTGAATATTTGATTAGTAGAATATCCATCTGAATAAGTAAATGGAATTATTTCATTTTATTTTTTCCATACTATGTTGAAGTTCATGTTTAAAATGATTTTGTTTTAGTTATACATTTCCTTAAATGTTTATTCTTATTTATGAAAGTGTCCGCTATATTTTTATCCATATTGTGCATTTGAGCTCTCCCCTTTTCTATGTTTTATTTTTCCCAGGATGTGAAAAACTAATTTATGAATAACCTACAGGGATTGTATGAGGGGATAAGAGTGTGGAGTATAGAGACTATATTGTTGTAGTTTTCATTTTATGATATAAGGTAAACATTATTAATGTATCTAGTTATCCCAAGGCTACTAAACTAATCGGTCTTTCATGACTTTATCTTTCTTGTGATCATGCCAATGTTATGTTATAATGCACCGACTCTGGGTAACTGGGGTTGGGGCTTTACAGTTGGTATCAGAGGGAGGTTAGTACAAACCTTGGAAGCTAGATTTAGAAAAAGTCTGATTAGATAACATAGACCTAAGATGGACTTTGAGGATTAGTATTGAATAACTTCCTTGAATTTTGGTATTGTAGATATTTTGTGAGTTTTCCAAGCAATACATCCCTGTCTAGATACGATCAGGTAGAGGTGGCTCTAGCACAAATGTACCTAGGGGTAAAACCCGAAAACACCGCTTTAAGCTAGACTCGAACGGGAACTGGTGCACGACAACAGGCCTTGCTGCACTATTGGTTACGACACTCCTAGGGGATATGCTTAGGATAACTCTCATTTTCTTTACAAATCATTATGAAGGGTTTATGAGAATATACTTCCTCAAAGAAAACATTTTTATGATTATGGATTATATCCATAAATATTTTAATTTATGTTAAGTGTTTTATAAGTATGAACGTATGTATTTTGATTCATAAACTGATCTAGTTTATGCCATTGTTTAGAAATGGCACCTCGTGGAAGAAATGGAAACTGTATCAATGCACGTACTCCATGTAGGGATTTCCCTCCTACTCAAGATAATTGTAGTGGAGCTGGTGATGCAACTGGTGTCGATCAACTAATCACCATACTAGGACAACTCACTCAGGTTATGAATAATAACCTTGCCCATATGGAGCACCCTGATCCGCAGCATGGAGGATCGATGTTAGATCGCTTCATGAGGCAACAACCACCAACATTCATTGGGAGTAAAAATACATTGGTAGCTGAGTAATGGATAAGTTCCCTAGAAAAAATATTTCAGGATTTGGGATGTAGTTAAAGGGAAAAAGTTATCATGGCAGTTTACCGCCTCATTAGAGATGCTGATCAATGGTGGTCATTGATTCAAAACATGAAGGAAGATGATGAAGTTTCAAATATGGAATAGAGAGAGTTCAAAGATCTATTTTTAGAAAAATACTTTCCTCGTGACCATCGAGCAGATATGGAAAGTCAATTTCTGAGTCTGAGACAAAAGGAGGATGAGAATGTCGCAAAGTATGTGGCTAACATTACAAGCTTAGAAAGGTATGCTGGAGATTATATATGTAACCCAAGATGTAAGATTGATCGTTTCTTTGATGGGTTAAAACCATTTCTTTGTCGAGAATTAGTCTCACAATCCTTCTCATCGTACGAAGACATTGTCTCATGTGCTATCAAGACAGAAAAGGAATTATCTATGTCTTATGATTTTATAGAAAAGAAAGAGAAGAAGAGATCTGCTTATCAATATGGGAATGGAAATAAGGTGAAGAAGGGAAAGCTTGAATATCCATCCTGTGGTGAATTTCGGAAGAAACACCCTGGTACTTGCTTGAAGGGAATGGGTGTTTGTTACAAGTGTGGTGAAAAAGTCCACCAAGCTTGTGATTGCAAATGGAAGAAGGAAACTACCAATGTTCAATGCTAAAATTGCAGGGAGATGGGACATTATAGAAATTAATGTATTAAAAATCAGAGGAACTTACCTCAGAAAAGTTCAAGTGATCAAGGCCAAGCTTATGCTATCACTACTGCTGAGGTAGAAGCTCCGAAAAACGTAGTGGCGGGTAATTTAATGGTTTCCTCATGTTTAGAAAATGCATTATTTGATTCTGGATCATCACATTGTTTCATATCTTCCCAGTTTTCTATGAAAACTATATATTTCTAATTTTATTTAACAAAGGAGTTTCCAGTTAAAACTACTAAGGGAAGTATCATTGCAACAAAGTTTTGTGAATCAGTCCCCATTAGAGCACATAAATGTTCATTATCCGCTGATATCATTGTCATACCTATGATTGAGTTTGTTATAATCCTCAGCATGGATTGGCATTCAGACCATGATGCGAAGATTTATTGTAAGAAGAAGGAGGTTACGATTTTTGATGTTTATGATAAATAACACCATATCTTTAGAGCAGAATCATCACCACCTAATTCTTATCTAGATCCACCCCTAGTAGCTCAACTAGAATCAATTATTGGGGAGGAAGAGGATGAAATTATAGTGGGTGAGGAAAGGAATGTTCAAATGGAGGATGTACCTATAGTGAAAGAATATGTAGATGTGTTTCCAGAAGATTTACCTGGACATCCTCCAAAACAAGAAGTTGAGTTTTCTATTGATTTAATTCCTGGATCAAGGACTATATCGAAGACCCCTTATAGAATGGCCATTGTAGAATTAGTTGAAATAGAGAAACAACTAGAGGAATTGAGTAATAAGGGATTTATTTGCGCTAGTGTTTCTCCATGGGGATCCCCTGTTCTTTTTGTTAAAAAGAAAGATGGATCTATGAGGTTATGTATCGACTATAGGGAGATAAATGCTATAACAATAAAGAAAAGTATCACCTACCTCACATTGATGATTTATTTGAACAACTGCATGGAGATAAATACTTTTCAAAGATTGACCATCGATCTGGATACCATCAGTTGTGTGTGAATAAGGAATAAATTCCGAAGACAGCATTTCGAACCAGGTACGGGAATTACGAGTTTACAGTAATGCATTTTGGATTGACTAATGCACCCTCTGTATACATGGATATGATGAATAGAGTTTTCAAGAAATATCTTGATGAATTTTTGGTGGTATTTAATGATGATATCTTGGCATACTCCAAAATCTTTGAAGATCATGAAACTCACTTGCGTATTATCTTGAAGACTCTGAAAAGACATGAATTATATGGTAAGTTTAGAAAGTGTGAATTCTGGCTTCAAGATATTTCTTTTCATGGCCATATTGTCTCTAAAGATGGAATCCTTGTTGATCCTTCTAAGACCAAGGCAATCCAGGAATGGCCAGCACCTATGAGTATAACTGAGGTACGCAGTTTTATTGGTTTGGCAGGTAATTATCGACGTTTCATCTAGAATTTTTCCCAGTTGGCTAACCCATTAACAAAGCTCACACGTAAAGGGGTTAAATTTCTTTGGCCAGAAGAGTGTGAAGAATGTTTCAAAGAACTGAATAGAATATTAGTCAATCCTCCTATATTGACTCTACCATCGAGGAATGATGGGTTCATTATTTATAGTGATGCGTCGAAGAAAGGACTTGGTTGTGTCCTTATACAGAATGATAGGGTTATTACCTATGCATCACGACAGTTGGAAATTCATGAACAAAATTATCCTACTCATGATATCGAGTTAGCAGCTGTGATATTTTCTTTGAAGATATGGAGGCACTACCTCTATGGTGAAAAATGTGAGATTTATACTAATCACAATAGTTTGAAGTATATTTTCTCACAAAAAGAACTCAACATGAGGAAAAGGAGATTGCTTTAATTACTCAAGGATTATGATTTCACGATACACTACCACCCGGGGAAGGAAAAAAAGGTGGAAGATGCTTTGAGCAAAAAATATCATGGAGTTTTGAACAATATGAGAATTGAATGGGATCCAATTTTCATGGATCTAGTGAAGATGGACATGGGAATAACCAGGGAAGGTGAAACATCAATGTGTTTTCAAATGGTTTCCAAACCATCTTTACTAGAAAGGATTATGAGTTCTCAGACCTATGATGAAGAATTTAAAAAGAAGATTAAAGTTGTGAATGATTGGAGATTAAGAGTCTTCGTGTATGAAGATGGAATTTCGAAATTTGGGAAGAGACTTTCTGTTCCTGATATACCTGATCTAAAAAGGGAATTTTTGGATGATGCTCATAGTTCCAATTTCTCTATACACCCTGGGAGCACCAAAATGTATAGAGATTTTAAGGAACATTTTTGGTCGGACAACATGAGGATGGAGATTGCTGATTTTGTGTCAAGATGTATGGTTTGTCAACAAGTTAAAGCTGGAAGGCAACAGCCTGGAGGAGTCATGCATCCTCATCCCATACAAGAGTGGAAATGGGACAATATTACGATGGACTTTGTCATGGGGCCACCAAGGACTCCTAGAAGGAACTATGCAATATGGGTCGTTTTTTATCGTCTTACCAAGTCAGGACATTTTCTTGCTATAAGGGAAGATTTACCACTCGAACGACTAGCAAGAATATATATTAATGAATTTGTGAGACTTCATGGATTACCCTTATTGATTGTTTCTGATCGTGATCCCCATTTTACTTCAAGATTCTGGAAAAGTCTTCAGAAAGCCTTCGAAACTGAACTTCATTTGAGCACTGCCTACCACCCTCAAACAGATTGTCAATCAGAACGAACTATTCAAACCTTAGAAGACATGTTGAGATCCTTCTCACATGACTTTCAGGGTATGTGGGATCAATATTTACCTCTGGTAGAATTTTCCTATAACAATAGCTTCCATTCGAGTATTCATATGGCACCATATGAAGTGTTATACGGAAAGATATGTCGCACACCAACCTGTTGGGATGATGTTGGTAAAATAAAACTTGTAGGCCTAGAACTGGTAGAGGAAATTATGGAAATGTTGAAGGTAATCCAAAACCACATCAAAGCAGCTCAAAGTAGGCAGAAGAGCTATACAGATAATTGAAGGAAGGATTTGGAATTTCAAGTCAGTGATCATGTATTCCAAAAGGTGTCTCCATGGAAGGGAGTCGTAAGTTTTAGTAAGAAAGGTAAATTTATTCCCAGGCACATCGGTCCTTTCAAAATTCTAGAACGAATTGGGGTTGTAGCTTACGGATTGGCAATGCTGCTAAGTCTCTCCAAAGTTCACGATGTGTTCCACGTATCTCTATTGAGGAAATACATGCCTGACCCAACACATGTACTAACCTATGAGGAATTAGAACTAGAACCCGATCTCTCTTATTGCGAAGAGCCCATCATGATTCTTGATATGAGAGAACAAGTACTAAGAAACCGGACGGCTCAACTGGTAAAAGTCTTGCGGAGAAACCATAAGTTGGAAGAGACAACGTGGGAACCCGAGGAACTTATGATGAAGAACCACCTGAGTCTTTTCATGCGGTAGTATTCTAGAAATTTTGAGGACGAAATTATTTAAAGGAGGGGAGAATGTAACACCACATGCTTCTATGGTATGCTTCTCTTTGAATAATTCAATAGCGTGTGTTGTACGCAACATCGAGTTCTAACACACACCACAACTGATCAAACTAGCCATTATGAATAGTAATACCTACTTTTTAAAATTTTAGAAATTTTATCTCTCAAAATGGAATTAATTATTGGATTCGGAGTATCAAATTTAGTCTAAGGTGAAATTTTGGTACTTTTCGGATAACTTTAATATTTTGATGAATAGTGAAAATTACTAAATTTTAATTAAAAACAACTTTTTTAATCAAAATAATTAATAGTGATAAATTATGAATTTGAGTGGTTTTAAAGTATATTTAGAATATATTTTTACCATTAAATAAAATGTTGGTCATTGGACATAATTTCACAATTAAACCAGACATAAACAAGTATCAATCTTTTGATAGTTATTATATCTTAAAAACACGCTTTCTGTTTTGACAGCGGGAATAAATTTTAAATTAATTTCGGCCACTTCTGTGTTTTGAATTTGGAAAAATGGATTCCATATTTGGAATAATTATGTCCATATTGTGTAAATATGTAACTTTTTTTAAGACATTTTGAATAATTACTTCGGTAAATATTTTATTTACCATGGTTAAAGGGTAAATCTGGTATATAAGGGTTAACAAATAATATTATAATAATAATAAATTACCCTAAAACGTGTCCTAACCTTATTGGTGGATACATTTCCGACCATGGGAATCTTTGGGTCGATTTTGGGACCCCATGGAGCCACTTGTAGGTGATAGGGATACTTTATTTTAATTAAGTCAAAATAAATACAAAAATGACATAAGCAAATATCTTTTAGAAAAACAGTTTCTACAAAGTCATATATGTTGGAATTTTGACTATAAATATTCATTAGAAATATAAAAATATTTCCTGCATAATGGTATTTTAATTATAATTTTTAGAAAATAAATAATTTAATTTATTTTTGACACAATGATTATGTAGTAATTACCATAATAGTGAAAAATTAAAATAATTGATATTATAAATACACAAATAAATATAATATAAGACTTTTAATGAATTAAACTAATTTTATAGAATACTATGACATATTAGTATTGATTTAATTAACTTTTTTTGAGGTAATAAGTCTGTTATGATTTTCAAAAAATTGAATTTTCCAAATAGTGTCAAAATTGACATAAAAGAGTTTTTAAAACAAATATTATATTATTAATTGATATTCAATTCCTAAAAAATCTATGGTTCGGCCAAGAGACGTATATCATTATAGGTGTATCATTAATGTACCACTTGGGGGTCTCCTGGATGTATATAGTAAGTTTATTAACCATATAATATAAAAATACAAAGAGACATTGTAAAAGTGAAACTAATTAACTAAAAGTTAATACTTAATGATAAGGTTAATATAGTAACCCAAATCTGTCTAAATCTTATTGGTTGAGTGGTTATAGACCTATACCCAAATTAACCTTTAAATAATCCACTTTGGAGCCATTAGAAATTGAATATGTATTTATTATAAAATAATATTTCTAGCTTTTCCAAAGGTGCCCCTCACCCCTCTTATAAAAGGGAACTCCCCCTTCTCATTAATTCACACCTTCAAAGCCTTTTGGTTCGGAAAACCCCTACCCAAATACTCTCTCAATTTCCCTCACTTCATCCTAGAGGCCTTACTTTAGTCATAAAGCCAACCTAAGGATTAGTTTTGATCAAATCAAAAGGAAGAACCCGAAGAAGAGGTAATGATTTCACCACCCATTTTCAAGTTCCTTTCTTCTTGCACTTCTTCTTTCATTGTTATTACCATTCTAAAATAATAACTACAATATATTATATATACGTTTATGGTATTATAAACAAGGTACAACCATATTTCAGTATTCTATCCATCCATTGAATGACATGTCACCATACGTGCGTACGTACGGCTTACCGTCTCCACGTCGTGGTGTAATTATTATTTAAAACATTATTATTTGGATGGGTATAATAATGATTTGTAATTCATATAAATAATAAATATAACATGATAATGATTATGTATATATGATATACCATCCAATTATATATTATTTTAATTTCAAAAGAATGATATTGTCGCTCGTGCATACGTACGGACTACCGTCTCCACGAACGAGATGGGATTCATTCTCCATCGTATCCATTCAAGTATAATTATCATTTGATGATTTAAAAATAATGTTTAAGGAATTTATATCATTCTATATATGAATAAGATAAAACCTATCCATGAAAAGCATGGCTTATGTAACAAAACATATAAAAGAAAACGAGTATGTTAACACCCGAAACGACGACAATACTAAGATATTATTAACAAAGCAATGTTAAAAGATCATATATGATATCATATTAATATATATGATTATTGTTTAATATAAAAACAATTATTTCACCATTAAACAGGAGGTTAACCTACCCCAACCGAGGAAATGTACAAGGTAAGGTTTTATTTTGCAATTTCTTTATTATCGGAGGTTTTTTATACGTAATAATCTACTGTGATTTATTTATCATCTGCATCCATGTTTCTTAAAAATGTATTTCAAAACATTTTTACTATTTACTATAATATGGGTTAAAGTCATTTATACCCTTGTTTACTTTTATAAGTGGTTTATAAATGAATCTTTCCGTCATTTTCCAAACAAGGTCCTTTTTAACCTTTTCGATAGAATTAAGGTAAGAATGTTATTTTTAACTTATACGGCGGGTGCGGCTATTTTCGGCCGTTATAAAATCTTTGAAGCTTCCCTTACAAGATTATAAGAATATTTTCAAAGAAAATGTTTTATTTTATAAATATATGACTCTTAAATGATTTCAAAATATAAAGAGATATTTCTCTAAAAAGATTTTTTATTTCATCTAGGTCAACATCCTTTGATGGATTCTATGATTATTTGAAGTTGATTTATTATGATACAAAACATCTATATTGTATTGAAGGTTTTGTGATATGTTTTACTGTGGATGTGTTATTTTTATACCATTCATGGTTTATGGATGAAGTATTTACATTTTGTATGCTATTTTTATTACCGATTTTTATGTTATGTTTAAACCTTTCCATATGGGAATGCATTGGACTCAATATATGACAGGTGGAGCCCTCTATAGATCCTCAAGGCATCAGTAGGTCTCATGAGACAAACTAGTGTCTTGGCACAAGGCCTTGAAAAAATCTTATTTGTAGTCTTGGCACGAGGCCTTGGATATGTGGTTATGATAGTCAGGCATTATGAATTCCATCATTATGAAAGTGGTTCTTGATATTGCATGTGAATATTCGATTAGTAGAATATCCATGTGAATAAATTAATGGAATTATTTCATTTTATTTTTTCCATACGATGTTGAATTTCAAGTTTAAAAGGCTTTTGTTTTATTTATACATTGCCTTAAATGTTTATTCTTATTTATGAATGTTTCCGCTATATTGTTATCCTTACTGGGCATTTGGGCTCACCCCTTTTCTATGTTTTATTTTTCCCAAGATGTGAAGAAGTAATTTATGAATGACCTACAGGGATTGTATGATGGGATAAGAGTGGGGAATATGGAGACTATATTGTTGTAGTTTTCATTTTATGATGTAATGTAAACTTTATTAATGTATCTAGTTATTTCAAGGATACTAAACTAATCGGTCTTTCGAGACTTGATCTTTCTTGTGATCATGCCAATGTTATGTAATAATGCACTGACTCTGGGTAACTAGGGTCGGGGCGTTACAAATAATATTAATAAAATCCATTCATTGGAATTATATACACCAAATAAAATAATTCAATGGTGAATATGACATATATCACATAAGAATTAATGTCATATGGAAATACCATACCACATTAGATGTTTTTGAATCATAATACACATTATATAATATAATTAAAGGAAAAAAATTAATATCATGAAAATAATTATATTAATGATAAAACTTGTCAAAGGTTTCGTATATATAACACACAAAAATAAAGAGTGTTGAATACGGTATATGACTCCCATAATTTAAACAGAGACCATAAATACCATTATAATGAGACTCTGTTTTCATAAATAGATATTACATCTAGATAGATGAATTTTAAAAACATAAAATAACATAACCATTCCAAAACCATATGGGTTTAGTGTCCTTATTTAATTGTAAAAAAAATAAATTTGTTAACAAAACACATACATTATCTCCCGTAAATTATATCATAACTAGAGCCCTTTTGACATGTCATACATAATACATTTCTTGGTATCCCCAAGAATAGAATCATAATAAAGGGTGATCTAAGATAATCAGTAAGGATAAATATAGGATATACCAATCAATTTTCATATGAAATTATAAGTTAAGAATAAGATTGTATGATCATGAACATAACTTACGAAGTTCACACCAAACATATCATTGATTATAACCATGATTTATGAAATAAACATTATCATTTCAAAAACCATTGACCATAAGAGTGAAAAGTAATTACAAATAAATATTGATCTATAATATTTTGTCATAAAAGTGTGTAACCATCATAAATATAGTAAACCATTTATTATTTCAATGTTAACTACAATGACCATCAACATAGTGGATCAAGACACACATGTTTCCCATAGTGGATCATGACGAACCTATTCCCCCTAGTGGATAAGCCCATAGAATTGAATCTCATTGTTGTCTCAAGAGATATAAAGAATTACCCAATTCATTGTAGTGAGATATTGGCCCTTACCATAACATAATGAATACCATACATATATATACCTCTGTAATATAAGTCATTCATCATATAATAATCCATGAAAAGAAATGGGTTTCATAAACATTTCATCATAACGTAAACCATGTAAAATTAATGGGTTTCATAAATATTATGTTATAATAAACATAATCCAACCATAAAAATAACATGGATATTAACCTTGAGTAATATCCCTAGCATTGGAAACATCAAAAAAATAATCTTCGATGGAAAATAATTTTGAGATATCTCTTGAAATAATTATTGAATAAAATAACATTTCTATTTTCAAATCATCTGTTTTTAAAGAGACATGAAATTATAAAGGAAATCATTTTCATTGAAAATATTCCTGTAATATGATAATGGAAGAATAACTTTAAGGAATCATGATGATGGGAAAATATTCTCATGTAGTATAAGTTAAAAAAACATTATTTCTATGCTTTTGTTCAATATTTCGAAAATAACAATGTTTAGAAAAAAATAATCCATTCAAACCATTTTTTAAAAATTAAAACATGAGTAAAATTTTATTTGAAAAAATAAAAATAGATTTGTAAAATATTTTTGGAGACTATTTTATAAAACATGGACAAGGAAGAAATTATAGTAGTAAGTGAAATTTTAAAAGAAATTTTTTAAAATAAAGCCTATAATAAATATCATACCATTTAAGTGATCATTAATAAAATTAATCAATTATGTGTATCATCTAAGAATTCACATAAAAATATAAAATGAAACATAATATAATCAAAATGAATCTCACACATAATCTTAACATGTCATAATCAAGGATGTATAATTAACTCAATGAATGGAAATTGAGTTAATAAATCTCTTTCCTTTTTGCAATCATTCAAATCGTATGCCCCATAAAAGTAATAATTATCAGATGAAATAGTAAATACCATGAACATAATGATATTAATGATATTATATATCAAAGTTAATTATATTAATCACACAAAATAAATAATGGATAAATAATTCATATATTCCATAGATATAAAATTGAGATGATAAAACATTACATAATTATTCCTTTATATTTTTGTAGTTTAACCTCCTATAAAAAGGTACAAATAATTTTATAAATTAATTATATAACTAAAATAATATTTATAAAACATTATATTATAAATTTATTGTAACATCCTAGGTAAATAAAGAATATGAATTTTTCATATTTATTAATTTTTGAATTAAATATTAATTTTACTTTAAAAGGGTTGCTATTTTCGATAGCATACCTGATACACAACAATAGGTTTCTTTGAAATCATACATTGCACACTAATAATATAATATTATTATTTTACACGTTAGTCAACTCCTAGTCATTTTATTGGTGGGAATGAACAAAACTAACTACAATATGATTATACATGTTTGTTAAATGTATTTACATTTATCCAATAAAAGATAGAGGCTTAAAGTGTGAATGAATCTAATTTTAAGCATAATTTACACTAAAAGGTCGATTTACCGCCTTTTAATGGATAACCCTCTTGAAATATAGTTTTGGTCACTTTGAAACATTATGTTTGACAAAATAAAATCCTTCTTTAGAATTGGGACATCAAAATTTACTTTGTGTAAATTTTTGGAATTTTTCTGATAAATTTCATTTTTAATGAATAGTGAAAATATTGTATTTTAATTCAAAACTACATTTTTATCTAATTTATTTATATGGTAATATTATATTTTTAATTTGTTTTAATGTGTAACTAGAATATATTTTTACCATTTAATCCAATTTTGGTCATTTTAATTAAATTCACTTCTAAATTGGACATAAATAAGTATCAATCTTATGATAGTTATTGTTCTTTAAAAACACGATATTTGTTTTGATAATGGGAATTGATTTTAAAATTAATCAATTCTACTTCTATGTTTTGAATTTGGTAAAATAGTCATCATTTTTGAATTCGGAATATCAAATAAATCGTAGGCTGAATTTTTGGTATTTTTCTGAAAAACATCAATTTTTGATGAATAGTGAACCCACTTAGTGGTAGTTAAAAAAACTGACTTTTTCATTTAAATGAAAATTTACCACTTCTGTGAATTGAATATCAAAAATCTGATATACATGGTTGTTATCAATATGTAAAATTTGGTTCATTAAGATGGAAATAATTTTTGGTGAATATTAACTTTTGACTTTTATTTACCGCGGTTAAAGGTAAATAGTGTAATTCAAGGTAAAAAATAATATTGTAATAATTCAAAATTACCTTAACTCTTTTCCTAACCTTATTTTTTGAGTCATGACCGACCATGGTCATCTTTGGGTCGATTTTGGGACCCCATAGTGCCACTTATAAATGATAATGACACTTTAGATTTATTAATTTAAAGTAAAGGCAAAAATGACATAAGCAAATATCATTTAGTAAATTAATTTTTATATGGTGTTATATAAGTAATATTTTTGCCTATAAATATTCATTATAAATATAATAATATTTAATACAACATGGTATTTTTTTTAAAAAATTTAGACATCAAATAATTTAAATTATTCATGACACAATAAGGAGGCATTATTTACCTCATTAAAAAATGATTTAAATAAATAAGATTATAATGATTAAAATATTATACAAAACATGTCAAATTATGATTGGATGATTTTCTTTAGAATATGAGTCATCTTATATTCGACCTTAATGATTTTTTAACCTTTATAAATCGAATATCATTATATAATAAAATAATATTTCCACACTTTCCTAAAGAGCCCCTCCTCTCCCTTGTTAAATGAGACCACTTATATCTAATTTCTCACACCTCTCAAGCCTTTTGACTGAACCAAACTCTACCCACATAATCTCCCTACATCCCTCTACTCCATGTAGAAGCCTTACCTTAGGCAGAAGTCACTTCATGAAGTCCTTTGGTTCATACCAAAGGGAGTTACCCAAATTAAAGGAAACGATTTCTCTTAAATTGTTTTCTTTTATTTTACTTCTCCAACCCCAATACTCATTTTATTCATTTATTTTGTAACAACACCAGTATTCTCAATATACTAGGATGTTTTTATTAGATGTATTTTAACTACACTTACACACACCTCCATCTAATGGATGAAGAACATAATGTTTCTAGTGATGGAAGACGAACGCCTCACGAAACGATGATTGTTCAAATATATCCAACCGCCTCTCATGGTGGCCATTATGATGGAACTGTATTTATATATGATATATATTATGTTTTTCGTTTATTTATGCTTATTTATATTCCATTTATAGCATGAATTCATGGTTTTCGTAGTCGGTAAATACAATAATCTCATTTGAGGAAGCGCGGACTACCGCCCCCTCAAAGTGACGTGACTCATTAATGCCTTATGTGGGATTTATAAAGGATAGATTTGATGATATTATAAATTATATTATACTGGAATTATAATATAACTATGTATCACTAAGTTTTAATTCCATTAAAATAATAAATAGAAATGGAAGTAGCGTTCATGTGTACATACGGCTTACTATCTCCACGAACGGTGCATTTCACTTATTACCTCTAAATGTTATTTACTGTTATAAATACATGTATATACTGGATATATATGATATATATGATATCTAGATCATGAATATCAATCTGGATATAATGAACCTTTGACCACATGAACAACATGTAATTATAAGAAGTCCATTTTTGACTCAAGTACCAAATATCGACAAAACGAACATTATTAACATAAATGATTACATAATGTTAATAACATGGTAATAAGTGATATAAAAAGTAATAATAAACTTGGAAAAAAAATTAAGCAAGTATAAATTAACTTTAGTTTATTATTCAGGATATTAATGAACGATCGAGTCAAGTCAGACATGAGGTAAGGGATTTTCTTATCTCACTTTTAATTCTGTGAGATTTCCATTGTTCACCACTTATTTATTGCATGTGGTGTATTATGTACTGCCATTAGATATATATTATCATTATTATCTTTAAATTCATGGTATTATGTGATTAATTTTATGGTTATTAACTTTTGATCAGATGACTCAGTTGAATACAACAAGGTAAAGGGTTTCTTCTCACTTTTATTCCCGTGAGATTCATGCTATATTTTCCACTATTTCTTTTTGTGTGGTGTATGTAATTCCCATGATTATAATATTTGTGTAATACACTTTCTTTTATGGGTATTCACATCTATATTTTATGGTAATTCTTTCATGTGATGTGTGTTTTATAAGTTACCAAATCGGTAAGGGAACATTTCACCCTCCTCTCTTTATAAAAGACTTCTTTTTGTTATGCCTTTCAATTTACATATTATTATGTTGGGATATGGTCTTCTATATCATTATTTATGTAAACATTATATCAGAGTGATGAGATTCCCTTTTTTATCACATCAACTCATTTTCAGAATTTTAAAGTGACGATGTTAGGCTGTCGAATTTTTACAAGGGAACCTCTTAACCCAATTTTAATACTTTGGGTTCAACTTGTACTTATTGAATATGTGATCCTATGAATATGTGGGAATGACCTCTAATTGTTTTAAACTTAATATCCACTTATATTGGGTGTATTTATATTTGTCACACATAATTATGAGATTGATTTATCTTTAATTTAGGGATACCATCTTTATAAGGGATTTCATCTCAATTTACATTTCCACTGGGACTTCATTGTTGTTATACCCCAAATCACTCTTATGTGGTGTATATACTATCCTGTGACATATTATATCATGAATACCTTTATTTTCATGATATTATAAAGTTCTGATTAAAATTTATTCAACAATTATTTGTATTCAAGCGTCTCTCTTTTTGTTAAAAAACTCTTTTACTAAAATACCATTTTAAATGTTTTAAATATTTATTCATCTAAATATTTCACATTAATGTCTGTGATTTAAAAATGGGTTTTAGGGTTTATTTATAAGGACATTAATATTTTCAAATGGTAATTCATTTAAAAGCTTCAAAGTGGTATGGGACACTTTGATTCAAAAATATATTTTTAAATGGTTTCTGAAAATGGATTGATTATTTCAACATATTTAAATTACTTCTTGTGATTGAAAAAGAAATATTATTAGAGATATGTTTCCATTTGCAATATTTTATGTTGGTACTTGGAAATTTGATGGGTGGTTATGTGATAAACCATATGACGGGTGGTGTCGTGAATTCTAAGATGGGCGGTTACGTTATAACCTCCAATGAATTGGGTATGGAAGTTGGCCGTATTGCTATTACATTTAGTGATATGTGTGGAAGTCAACCATATGGTTATTACATTTAAGTATGTTTATGTCCCAAGTTACCTTTATATGTTATGTGTTCTTTATATGGGTTTAATGGGAATCTTTTGGTTAAAAAGGGTATGTAATGATCTTTTATTTAGTGAAGAGTATTTACTACTTCATAAAGGTGAAAAGTATTACTTATGTTGAAGTATTCATGGTTTACTTGTTGTTTTGAAAAAATGATTGTTTTCCTTATTTGTGTATCCCTTACTGAGCTTTTTATGGTCATCCCAAGTTTTTGAAATGTTTTCCATAGGACTTAAAGATGAATAAGGTCATGGATGGGGTCATGGAAAAGTCATGCTGTCTAAAATAAGGAATTAAACATGTTTCTTTTTATGAGTTTTTCTTTTTTGAAAAAAAATGGATACTGAGTTGTAGTGTCTACTTGTAATATTCAAGTGGTTATGTAATAGTTATGGCCTAATTATCTAAAACTCTAAACCTGAAAAGCTTCTCAATGTGAATTATTCATTTAATTCAAGATTATATAATGTTTAAGGACGAGTACTTATAGTTTGTATCAGAGGTCGGTTTAGACAACTTTAGAGATTAGAAATTTTCGTTAGACATATGGTTAGTCCCTATCTAATATTTCAGTTAAATCATTTTTTTATAAATTTTTTAGATCAAGTAATTTCAGTTACAAATAGAAGGAGGTGTATCTCAAAACAAATTCATATCTCTTCCTAATGACATTCTTGTAATAATTATTGCACAGTCATGTTCGGATGATTGTGAAACTTTTTATAGCATACAACTCACTTGAAAGTAGTTGTTTGAAATATCAAACACCTCCACTATACCTCGTTATCATCGTGGGTCATGGGTTGTATTTAAGAAAATCCTATTTTCCCAATATTCCCATATTTTCAAGAAAGGTAAATATTATCAAGGCATTTTCAAATATTTTACCTTATCACAAGATTTTGAAGCATATTATGGTTTTAAAAAAGGTGCTAAAGAAGGAGACCCTTGTGCAAACTAATTATATTTGTTTTTAAAATATAGTCTGTCACCACATACTTATGGTATTTTAAAAGGACAGTTAATTGAAATTTTCAACTCAAATTCGGTTTGACTATTTTATATAAATCTTGTTTTATCATATGTTTTGAAATTATATGACATACCTGATAATTTTCCAAAACTGTTTTTTTGTGAACACCCATATGACTAATGTTGTACAAGGTGTATTTGGATGGAGGAAGCAAATGATTTCTAAGGATCTCTAAATCATTTTTGCAATGCATGGACCTTCTACCTACGTGAAGAAGATGATGATGATACCAAATGGACACCATGATCAAGGTATGATGTTCTTCATTTTGGGGATTGTTTTATTTTATCATATAGTGGTGAAATAAGACATCAAGAGATAAGATGTTGAGATCATAATGAATTTGGATGAAAATGATAGGTATAAGGAAACCATTAAGGTTAAAACATGTTAGGGTTATTTTTGAGTTTTAAAAAAAGGACAACCTACAGGATGAGTGAAAACTCGTCGCATCCGACATGGCTGTAGGAATCGAACCCACAACCGAAGGGAGACAAGGTATCATCTCCTACCACTAGCCTACTTGATGTCCCTGGTTAGTATGACTTATTATTTTAGTAAAATATTTTTATGGAAAAAGAATAAGTTGATTTTTGGAACTTATGTTTTATCAAATGGATATAATTAGTATTGAAAAATGATTAAGTGATTAAGTGATAAAAGGTTGTTGTGGAAGACGTTCTCTCTTTTGAGGAAACATTATATGCCTAAGGAAGATAGAATACTATGGGATTTCAATTTTGGAATAATGGTTGATATTTTAGTTTGGAGGAATCTATGTTTTTATTATGGACACATAATTATTTGATTTATTTATGAAAATGATTAACCTATCATGGAGAATATGTGATTAGGTTAATTACTTTTCAATGTGAGACTTTATGAGTAACTGGTGTCACATGGAGATAAATGTTAAGATATATCTTAGAAGTATATGTAATTAAATACTTATCAGATTTGGGTTACAATCAATGTTTGGATTAGATTTGAAGAATTTTAGGGACAATTGTTTATTGAATGGTCTTTGTTGAACTTTGGGTTTTGTTAAGACAAATTTTTCAGATTAAGAGTAGTTTCTCTTTATGTAAATGTTTATCCTTTTTGGGATTATCTGATCTTGTACAAAACATTTTGGTTTTAGTTAATGTCTAAAGATAAGGGAAATATATAGTTTATCCTTTTTGGATTATTTGATTCTATAGATGTTGATTATAGAACTTATAATGTAAACAAGACATCCTGAATACTCATCGAATCGAGGAAATATGGGTTTGTGTTAGAAATCTAGTGAAGGATAAAATTCTACATGAAAATTAATTGTTTTTCCTTATTTTTTGTCAATCTCATAAATAAATTCCTCAAATAAAAGTAACATAAAACAAAAACCATGTCTTTTAACTTTTCCTACTTGGAAATCAAAGACTGTTTAACCCATCATATGTTTTAGATTTTATGGTGGTTAACTTTCTCCTAAACATGTTTTCTATCACTCTCCATCAGAACATGATGGTTTGTTTTCTCCTCCATAACCATGTTTTCCTAAAATCCTAGTATCTTCTGTCCAGGGTAACCATTTTACTTCTCTTCCATTATTTTAAAGTGATAGTTTTATTGAATATTTTTTTGATGAGGGGCTTTCAATGAAGTTCCTGAGCCCAATTTTTAAAATTATGAGGATGCAATTCCCAAAATGGGGGAAGGATGTAACATCCATGGTAAATAAAGAATATGGCCTTTTCATATTTATTAATTTTTGAATTAAATATTAATTTTAATTTAAAAGGGTTTCTATGTTCGATAGCGTACCCGATACGCAACAACAGGTTTCTTTAAAATCTTACATTGCACACTAACAATATAATATTATTATTTTAAATGGTAGTTAACTCCTAGTCGTTATATTGGTGGGAATGAAAAAAACTAACTACAATATGATTATACATGTTTTTTAAATGTATTTACATTTATCCAATAAAAGTTCGTGGCTTAAAATATGAATTAATCTAATTTTAAGCATAATTTACAATAAAAGGTCAATTTACCTCCTTTTAATGGTGAACCCTCTTTAAATATAGTTTTGGTCACTTTAATAGATTCTATTTGACCAAATAAAATCCTTATTTAGAATTGGGACATGAAAATTTACTTTGTGTAAATTTTTGGAATTTTTCTGATAAAGTTTATTTTTTAATGAATAGTGAAAATATTGTATTTTAATTCAAAACTACATTTTAATCTAATTTATTTATATGGTTATATTATATTTTTAATTTATTTTAAAGTCTAATTAGAATATATTTTTACCATTTAATCCAGTTTTGGTCATTGGAATTAATTTCACTTTGAAATTGGATATAAATAATTATCATTCTTTTGATAGTTATTATTTCTTAAAAACACGATATTTGTTTTGATAACGGGAATTAATATTAAAATTAATAAATGTCACTTCTATTTTTTTAATTTGGTAAAATATTCATAATTTTTGAATTATGAATATCAAATAAATATTAGGCTGAATTTTTGGTATTTTTCTGAAAAACATCAATTTTTGATGAATTGTGAAACTACTTAGTGGTAGTTAAAAAAAACTAACGTTTTCATTTAAATAAAATTTTCCCACTTTTGTGAATATAATTTCAAAAATCTAACATACATGTTTGTTATCAAGAAGTAAAATGTGGTTCATTAAGATGAAAATTATTTTTAGTGAATAGTATCTTTTGACTTTTATTTACCGCGGTTAAAGGTAAATTGGGTAATTCAGGGTAAAAAGAATATTATAATAATTACAAATTACCTTAACACTTGTTCTAACCTTATGGGTTGAGTCATGACCGACCATTGGTATCTTTGGGTCGATTTTGGGACCCCATGGAGCCACTTATAAATGATAATGACACTTTAGATTAATTAATTTAAAGTAAACGCAAAAATGACATAATCAAAAATCATTTAGTACATTGATTTTTATATGGTGTTATACAAGGAATATTTTTTTCTATAAATATTAATTGTAAATATAATACTATTTCCTACATCATCGTATTTTTTTATAATTTTTAGACATCAAATAATTTAAATTATTCATGACACAATAAGGATGTAGTATTTACCGCATTAATAAATGATTTAAATAAATATGATTATAATGATTAAAATATTATCCAAAACATGGTCAATTATTATTGGATGATTTTATTTCGAATATGAGTCATATTATATTCAACCGTAATGATTTTTGGACCTATAGAAACTGAATATCATTATATAATAAAATAATATTTTCACACTTTCCTAAAGAGCCCCTCCTCTCCCTTATAAAAGGAGACCACTTCTATCTAATTCCTTACACCTCTCAAGAGTTTTGGATCATCCAAACTCTGCCAAAATAATCTCCCTAAATCACTTTCCTCCACCTAGAATCCTTAACTTAGGCATAAGTCACTTCAAGAAGTCCGTTGGTTCAAACCAAAGGGAGTTACCCGAATTAAAGGTAACGATTTCTCTTAAATTGTTTTCTTTTATTTTACTTCTCCAACCCCAAAACTATATTTATTCCTTTATTTTGTAACAACACCAGTATCCTAAATATACAAGGATGTTGTTATGATATGTATTCTAACTACACTTACACACACCTCCATCTAATGAATGAATAACATAATGTTTCTGTGGATGGAAAACTAACGCCTCACAAAATGATGATTGTTCAAATATCTCCAACCGCCTCTCATGGTGGCCATTATGATGGAACTATAGTTATATATGATATATATTATGTTTATGTTTTCTTTATTCTTCTGTATATTCCATTTATAGCATGCCTTTATGGTTTCCATAGTGGGTAAATACGATAATCTCATTTGAGGAAGCGCAGACTACCGCCCCCTCAAAGTGATGTGACTCGTTAATGCCTTATGTGGGATTTATAAAGGATAGAGTTAATGATATTATATAAGATATTATACTGGATTTAAAATATACCTATTTATCATTATGTTTTAATTCCATTAAAATAAGAAATAGAAATGAAAGTAGCGTTCATGCGTACGTACGACTTACCGTCTCCATGAATGGTGCATTTCATTTCTTACCTCTAAATGTTATGTACTATTATAAATACATGTATATACTGGATATATATGATATATATGATATATAAATCATGAGTATAATTCTGTATATAATGAACCTTTGACCACATGAACAACAATTAATTATAAGAAGCCCATTTTTTACTCAAGTACCAAATATTTACAAAACGAACATTATTAACTTAAATGATTACATAATGTATATAACATTGTAATAAGTGATATAAAATGGAATAATAAACATGAAAAAGTTTCTTAAGAAAGTATAAATTAACTTTGGTTTATTATTCAGGAGATTAAATAAAAATCGAGTCAAGTCGGACAAGAGGTAAGGGATTTTGTTATCTCACTTTTAATTCTGTGAGATTTCCATTGTTCACCACTTATTTATTGAATGTGTTGTATTATGTACTTCTGTTTGATATATATTATCATTATTATATTTATGTTCATGGTATTCTGTGATTAATTTGATGGTTATTAACTTTTCATCAAATTACTCAGTTGAAAACAACATGGTAAAGGGTTTCATATCACTTTTATTCCAGTGAGATTCATGCTATATTTGCCTCTATTTACTTTTGTGTGGTGTATGTACTGCCCATGATTATAATATTTGAGTAATAAATTTTCATTTATGGGAATTTACATCTACATTTATGGTCCTTCTTTCATGTGGCGTATGTTTTGTATGTTACCAAACGGTAAGGGAACCTTTCACCCTCCACTCTTTATAAAAGAATTCTTTTTTTATGTCTTTTAATTTACATATTATTATGTTGGGATATGTTCTTCAATATCCTTATTGATGTAAACATTATATCCAAGTGTTGAGATTCCCTTTTTTATCTCATCAACTCATTTTCTGAATTTAAAAGTGGCGTCGTTAGGCTGTCGAATTTTTACAAGGGAACATCTTAACCCAATTTCAATTCTTTGGGTTCAACTTGTACATATTGAATATGTGATCCTATGAATATGTGTAAATGGACTTTGACTATTTAACACTTAATATCCACTTATATTGGGTGTATTTATATTTTTCACAAATAATTATGAGATTGATTTATCTTTAATTTAAGTATACCATCTTTATAAGGGATTTCATCTCAATTTACATTTCCACTGAGACTTCATTGTTGTTATACCCCAAATCACTCTTTTGTGTTGTATATACTATCTTTTGACATATTATATAATTAATACATTTATTCTCATGATATTATAAAGTTATGATTAAAAGTTATTCCTCAATTATTTGTATTCAGCCGTCTTTCTTTTTGTTAAAAAACTCTTTAACTAAAATATTGTTTTAAATATTTTAATGATTTACTCATCTAAATATTTCACATTAATGTCCATGTTTAAAAATGGGTTTTAGGATTTATTTATATGGACATTAATATTTTCAAATGATAATTCATTTAAAAGCTTCAAAGTGGTATGGGACCCCTTGATTCAAAAATCTCTTTTTAAATGGTTTCTGAAAATATATTGATTATTTCAATTTCTTGAAATTACTTCATCTGATTGAAAAAGAAATATTATTACAGAAATGTTTGCATTTGCAATATTTTATGTTGGTACTCGGACATTTTACGGGTGGTTACTTGATAAACCATATGACATGTGCTGTCGTGAATACCAGGATGGGTGGTTACGTTATAACCTCTAATGCATTGGGTATGCAAGTCGGTCGTATGGATATTCCATTTAGTGACATGTGTGGACGTCAACTGTATGGTTATTCCATTTAAGTATGTTTATGTCCCAATTACCTTTATATGTTATGTGTTCTTTATATTGGTTTTATGGTAATCTTTTGGTTAGAAAAGGGTCAGTAATGATCTTGTATTTAGTGAAGAGTATTTACTACTTCATAAAGGTGAAAATAATTACTTATATTAATGTATTCATGGTTTACTTGTTGTTTTGAAAAACTAATAGTTTTCCTTCTTTATGTATCCCTTACTGAGCTTTTTATGCTCATCCCATGTTTTTTTAATGTTTTCCATAAGACTTAAAGATGAATAGGGTCAAGGATGGGATCATGAAAAAATCATGCTGTCTAAAATATGGAACTAGACATGTTTCTTTTTAAGAGTTTTTATTTTATGAAAAAAATGGATACTGAGTAGTAGGGTCTACTTGTAATATTCAAGTTGTTATGTAATGGTTATGGCCTAATTCTCTAGAACTCTAAACCTAAAAATATCCTCAATGTGAGTTATTAATTTAATTCAATATTATGTAATGTTTAAGGCCGGGTCCTTATATTTATAACATATTTCCACACTTTAATTGATAATATTTCATTGTTTTCATTGTTTTGGGTGGGTTTGTTTCAGGGTTTTGATAGTCAGTTCATTTGGGTATAGTTATAGATTTTATTTTTAAATGGAAATCAAACTCCAAAAGTGAAATATAATTATATTTACACGCTTATAGTTTTTAAATGGTCTCATATATTAGTTTTTATTTCTGGTATAATGATGATTCATTTTATAAAATGTTAACAATAAATGTTCAGTTTATTTTAGTGTGTTCTCTGACTGTCAAAAACTAGTTTCGTTTTATTTAATATTTTGTATATATGTTAGTTAATAACTATGAAATAAATAATAATATATGTATTAAAATATTAATTAGTCATAATAGTAATTTAATTACAATCGATTAATTTAGTAATGGAAAATGGAAAATCATTATCCACAGAGACAGTTAACCATCATAATTTGGGAAACAGTTTGGTTTCATTGAATAAGGGGGATTAGAAAAGGGTAGAAAATATTATATTCCATTGTAAATATAATATTCCAATATATACATGATGCTATATTTTTTATGATTTTATGGGTGAATAAGGAGAAAAGAAGTTAGAAAATGTTAAAAAAAATTAAGAGAGGATGTTTGAGTATGATACCTCTTGAATATCGCCTCTTTGAAGGACCCATTAAGAAACATGGAATTGGTATTTTTGGTGAGACCATTAGAAAATAAATATTGGGAGAGTGGGGATGATATTTTTTTATGTTATTTTAATAGATTCAAGTCTTATGATGAGAAAGGTGTGATGAGGAGTGGTATTTATTCTTCAGGGGGGGTGGTTTTAAGTTATTAAATAATGATTATTTTATAATTAATGCCAACCATATTTCGGTGGAATTAATTAAAAAATAGATGATAATTAATGGTTTATGTCTTCTTAAGTTCAATAAATACATCAAACACCCATTTAATTTTCCAGTTTTTAGGTATTTTAAGCTTTTACCATTTAACAATAACCTGCAACATTATTTTACCTTTACGACAATAAATCATTTTTTACCATGTTAACTATTTTATGAATTATAATTAAATTTTAATTATTAGATATTTTGTATGTATTGATTAAAAATATAGAATACATTTTTAAAAATTCAAGACAAATAATTTTCAAAAGTACATATAAATTCAATAGTCAAAATATAAGGAAAATAGTTTTTTATTGTTTTTAATCGCTAATATGTACTTACACCAAAAATAAGGTATAAATATAGTTTAAATTTAACTAATTATATTACATGTAATTAATAAGTACTAAAATACATTGAGATAAATTTAAAATTATAAAATATCTTTTAAATATAATGAAAATGACGGTTTATAAAAATATGTTTTTTTCCTATTCGCTGAAAAATTAATCATTTTAGAAAATTATAAAAAATTCATCCTTAGCTTATTTTTAAAAGATGAAAACAATAATTATTTTAATTTTATCAAATAAACAATCTTAATGTGTCAAAAATTAATTATATTTATTTTTTCATAGAAAGAAATAAAACCCACCGTTTTGAAAAAAAAACATATATTTCAAGAATAAATTGACTTTACTAAAAATTATGAGTACATTGAAAAATCATTAATTAATACATTAAAAATGAGTTATAAAATTATATATTTCAAAACGTGGTCAATAATTATCATTCCATCCAATTTCAGAACTAGGTTATAATGGTCATGTTAAGATAATAATATTTTGGAGTTTGTTTATGTTAGGCGTTCTATGAAATTTAATCCATCAAAAAAATTAAATTTATTAAAATTGAGACATACCATAAAAAATGGTTTGTTATATTTCACTCCCCGCTAATGAATTTATCTCCCCAAATTCCTCACTTGGTTATCAAGGGATTAACATTTGATAATTCACTCTTAGAAACACACATTTTATAAATGAATAATAAAAATTTCCTTAAAAAGGGAAATATGGATGCATAATGGTTACTTTAAGTAATGAATAACTATGTTTCCATATAGGGAAAAATAGATAATTGAAATATGGATTTTTATGGGAAATTTAATTTTTAGGAACTAATAGAGAGTGATAGATAACATAGTAAAGATAAGTATAATGACCACAAAACCATAGACCAAAAGGGTCTAAAAAAGGTCATTGATATCAACAGAAATGATTATAATAGGATAAAATTTTATTTGAAAAATATCTTTATAAGATATACATACTCTATTTCATCTCATAATTTCAATATCACTCTTTGTTTATGCCTTGATAAATTTATACATTATTTCTTGAAGTAAAATATGAAGTTGAAATTGTAATGCCTGAAGAACTAGTTGATGTTAATATCTATAATGGGATGAAAATTCACTCATTCTATCTCTAGTTATCATCATAAAAAATTTAGTAAATTTTATCCAATAGGACTAATTTTTCATATGGTTATTTAGTAAATTAATCTCTAAAACCTCATTTAATGTTCTATGTAAAAAAATTCATAAATGGTCTTCCAAAATATTAAAATCCAAAAATATTGAATTTGGGTCACTAAATTTTCCAAATTAACATGTCATTAATCCCCCAAAAACATGGTGTAGATTTTAAGCGTCACACACAAAACATTTTAACATCATTATCTTGTATTTTCTTGAAACCTGGTAATAATCGGAATTACTAAAAAACCATAGTGAAAACACGTATGCTTTCAAAAAGTAACTCTTTCCTCATGTAGTAGATCCAAACCTTATATAAAATAAATCTATAAACCACCTAATCATCATATTACTAATAAATTTTAAGGTAAAAAATATTATCCCATTTTTTATCACAATAAAACATCTCTTTATCTCATTATTATCCCAAAATCTTACACATATTAAGGCTATCATTCACTTAATTTTGTGTTCTCCAAAAATATCACCGTACTAAATCAATAACTTTTCATATTTAAACATTAAATTCAACATATACATTAAAAAACATAAGTAAAAACTAAATTGGGGAAACCCTTATATGTTTCATTATTCCATTAAGCCATAAAATTATTTCTACAACATTATTCCTGAATTCCAATACATAAACACTCAGTCATTCAACTTCTTTCTTAAACCATTAACCAGGCATCATCATTTTATTCCATAATACTTCTTCCATCTCATATTTCATTCGTAGTCTCTTCCTCATCAGCAATACAATAATTAATCATACCACCTTTCCAATTCCCTTAACAAGTTTTCCGCCTGGGGAATTAATTTGAATTATTCCTATAAATTCAAAATTTAAACCATTCAACTATCAATGATGCCTTAGGAACACCATTATTCTCTTCCATTACGATACCTAAACTTTTCTCTTTCACTTTGTAATTACATTATTTGTGTCACTATATTCCATACAAAAACACATTCCAGTTCCATTAAGTCAATCTTATTGATTCCACTTCCCACATGATTTACATTAGGAAAATTGATCGTTATTTCCAATGTGGTCACCATGAAACTATGTATTTATATTATTATATGGGTTATGAAACTAACAAAAGATGAGATTATTGATCATATTAGTAGATTTATTATTATTCATAATAATAAAATTTCTCCTTCCAACACATTTTCATTTGGTATCTCATTAAGAATAGCATTCCATTGTCCATCACATTCACCATTATCATGAATGCTCATTGTTCTAGTTGTTTAATAAAAACAAAAAATCATGGTCTTAGCAACAATAATAATAGTGGGAAACCACATAATCAAGATAAATTGATTCTAAATTTTAAATATATGACACCTTATGTTTAATATTATGTTATTCATGATCATTAAAATATTATATTATTGTAACCTATAATTATACTTATCTTTAGGGATATTACTTAAGGTTTTATCATCCTAATTTGAAAAGGTTAACAAAAACTTTCTTTGATGCAAATTATAACGACCCTCTCTTTTCATACATAGATATTAAATCTGGATAGATAAATATTCATTAAATAACATTAAAACCTTTCAATAAGCATTTGGGTTTAGTGTTTTCCTAAACATGGAAACAAAAACAACAAGTTCATAAAACATATACATCATCTCCTCCATATTCTTTCGTAACTAGAACCCTTTTTGACATATCATACATAATAAATTTTCTTTACACCCTTGGGGAAATAATAAAAATAAGGGTGATCTAAGATTATTGGTAAGGATAAATATAAGAGATATCAATCCCTGATAATATTAAATCATAACATAAAAATAAGGTTTTGTGATCATGATCCTAACTTACGACGTTTATAAGAAACCTGTCATAGATTATAATCATGATTTATGGAATAAACATTATCATTTTAGAAAACATGGACCATAAGAGTGAAAATCATCATACATATTCTCAGGTCCTAAAATTGTGGTATTGTCATATATATAAAAAACCATTTCATATATCAAGTTTATCTACCAATAAAATAAAAATAGTGGATCAAAACACATAGGTTTCCCATTGTGGATCAGGACACACAATTTCACATACTGGATCAATCCCTTTGAAATATTTCCCATTATTATCTCATAATATATGAAGCTTTTCCAATTTATTGGAGGTATATTTAGGTCACACGTATCATATAATAAAAAAAATACTTATGTGTTCTACAGGAACATAAATTATTCATCGTATCAGAACCCATGAAGTGAAATAAGTTCGTAAACATTTCATTATAGTATAACCCTTTGAAAAAATGGGTTTCAAAAATATAATTCCATGATAAACAAAAAGAAACCAGAAAAAATAATAAGGATATTATCCTTGAATAATATCCCTAGTAAATAAAAAGTAGCATCATAAAATGTTATCTAATTTGTGAAATAATTATGAGAGATCACTATAAATAATTCTTAAAAAATAAAGTTTCCATTTTCAAATTAGTTATTTTTAAAGTTCTGCAGAATTATAAAATAAAAAATTTAATTTCAAATAACAGTGTAGTTTTTTAAAATAAATATCATATCATTAAGGCATCATGATGGGTTTAAAATACTCTCATTTTGTATATGTTTATAAAAACTTTCCTTCCATAATTTTTTCAGATAATTCAAAAAGAACATCATTAAGAAAATTAAAAAAATAATACATTTAAACCATTTTTTTAAAGTAAAACATGAGTAAAAAAAATTAAAAATAAAACATAGTAGAATATTACAAACATTTTGGGAAATAATTTTTGAAAACATATATATGGATGAAAAGAGGGTTTTAAGGTAAATTTAAATAATATAATTTCTAAAAGAATTTCCCTTATTGATATCATACCATATGAATGAGAATTAATAAAATGAATAAATTTTGTGTATCATCTATAAATCCACACAAAAAAGTGGAAATAAAACAAATGATAATCAAAATTCATCTTACACATAATCTTATCAAGTAATAATCAATAAAGTATAAGTTTACATCAATGAATGGAAATTAAGTTAAATAATATCTCACCAATTTGTAATAAGTCAAATAATATTCCGCATAAATGTAATAACTATCAAATGAAACATTTTATACCATGAAGATATTGAGATTTGTGATAATATATATCAAAACATATTAAATACACCACATAAAACAAATAATCAGTGAATAATTCATATATCTCTAAGAAGTAAAATTGATACAAGGAAACCTTACCTCACACTTCCCTTTGGTTTTATGTATGTTATCCTTTTGTATAAGGGTTTAAAGAATGTTATTAAGTCATTAAATAAGTATAATCATATTTATAATACCTTATATTATACTTTTATAACATCTTACAACCCATTCATCAATAATATTTTATTATTTTCATTTTTTGTTGGTTTTTTTTATGGTTTTCCTAGTCAGAATATAATTATGTATTTTATTTTCAAAAAAAATAATAAACCATAAGTTAAATGGAATGGTAGTCATGAACTTCCAGAAGTTTTAGTGATCTCATATATCATTTTAATTTCTAGTATCCGGATGATTTATTGATAAGATGTTAACAATAAATGTATCGTCTATTTTTGTGGTTTTTTCGACCATCATGAGCCAGATTAATTTTCTTTAATATTTTGATATATATTTTTCCAAAACCTGAAATTAGTTATAACATAAATATTAAAATATTATTTTACCTGAATTTTACTATTAAAAATATCATTGAATGTGGTAATGGAAAACAAAAAATCATTATCCATGAAGACGGTTAATCGATATAATTTGGACAATGGTTTTGTTTATTCGAATAAGGGAGGATGAGAAAAGGGATGGATATGAGATATTGAATTATACATATATCATTATATTATATACATTATACTATATTTATTATGATTTTATGGTTGAATAAGTTAAATATATGGTAGAAAATCAAGAAAAATAGAGGATTTTTTAGAAATTTACCTCTTGAATATCACCTCCTTGAAGGATACTATAGGGAACATGGAATTCATATTTGGCTGTGGGAAGTAGAACATGGATGTGGGTAGAGTGTGTAGGATAGGTTTTATAAAATATTTGAATATATTTAGGGAGTTTTTGTAGAATGGGGGTGGATAGGAGTGGTATTTATATTTGAGGAGGGGTGGTTTTATGTTATTAAATAATGTTTAATTTATATTTAACACCAACCATCTTTTGGTGGAATTAATTTCACTGAATTAGGATGATAATTAATGTTTTAAAATAGTTTTAAATTAAATAAACACATATACCACACATTTATTGTTTCGTTTTTTATTTTAATATTTTACATTTAAACATTAACCCGCCAAATTATTTTACCTATACTAAGGTAAATCACTTTTTTACCATAGTAACTTTTTTATCCCTAAAAATAAAAATGAACCTATAAACTAATTTGTACCACCTGAATAAAAATATTTAATTTTTTTTAATAGTTATAAACATAGAATTTTCAAAATTTAATTTTAAATTAGACATCATAACCCAACGAAAAATAGTTTTTTTGGAAAAATGTGTTTTTAAGCAAAAAAATATACTTTTACCAAAATAAGGTCTAAATATTTTCAAATTTAATTAATTACATTATATATGACTACAAAAATTATTTTACATTTTCATAAATTTATAATCCTAAAATTAATATTAAATAAAAATAAAATGAGGGTTTTTAAAAATTGGTATTTTTTACTATTCCCTGAAAAATTAAAATTTTCAGAAAATTCCCAAATATTCATCCTATGAAAATTTTGAGATGATAAATCCAAAAAATATTTTCATTTTATCAAAAAAATTTAAAAATTGTAAGAAGTTTATAATCTTTTTTTCTCATAGAGAGCAATAAAAATATCTCTTTTGAAGAAAATATATATTTGAATAATAAAACAACTTTACTAAAATTTAGGTGAATATTAAAAAATCATTAATTAATACATTTACACCGAGTTGGAAAATTATATATTTCATAATTTGTTAAATACTATCCAATAAAAAAATATAATGGCTATATTATGATAGTCATGTTAAAATAATAATATTTTAGAGTTCATTTATGCCCGGTGTTCAATGCAAAGTAAGTTATCAAAGAGATCAAATTTATTTAAAAGGAGACATAGCATAAAATCTTAGGGTGTGACACCCTTACCTCTAATCTCAATATAATACATGCATGTTGGGCATCCTTTATAGAAAATTATAATTTTATTATAAATATATTCCATAACCATATTAGTATACATATCATATAATTTATTATTTAATTATGACCTTTTATTACCTATTTTTTAATAATTTCTTGTTAAAATCAGATTTTCGGTAATAATTACTTCAATTTTCATAAATATTTTGGTTTGGTAGTTTGGGGCCTTATAATTAAATCATGGTCCCATAATTATAGAATTTTAACCATGATATAAATATCATATATATCTAAAATATATTTATTTACTGTAATCTGTAAAAGGAAGATATACTGATTGAATTGCACCCTTCTTAAAGACAGTTGGCTATATGTATGCATGAAATTTTTTTCCATTTTCTCAATAGATGGGATAGAAGAAAGGTAAATATTAATTCAAATTACAAGAATTTTTTTTATATATTATATATCAAATTTAATAATTAAATATATCATTATTACAATCAATTTCAATATAAAATTAATAAAAATCACATCACATCGTGGATATAGTAGTCAACACATACGCAAGATCGATGCTATAATTTTCCATGAAATTGTAAGTTAAGAATAAATATGTGTTATTATAATCTATAATTATAATTAGGTTATAAATTAAATATGAATATGTCAAATCTATCAATATATCCATATGTGAGAGGTAGTGAGGGATAAAAAATACCTTTGTTCCTGAGGCGGTAGTTCGTCGTATACACAAATGTCAAATTTTTTTCCAATTTGATGTAATAGGAGAGGGATATCGGTTGTTATATTGAAATTATTAAATCTTATTCTATGTTATATATTGATTTTATTATATCATCATAGTATGATAAGTTTATAAGGAGGAGTAATAAGAACTAAAATAAAAAATCTTTATTGACAACGGTACATCTTCTTCGGATGACAACCAAAGTTTATCACAAAAATCCATATTAAGATGGTGTCCTTGTAAGAATTATCAATATAAGACATGTGGATATAATTAAGTAAATTATTAGGTTATATATTGTCTGGTCCAATAGGATTCGGGAGTGCGTTGAGGATTGGATAGGGGAGGCCTTTTAAAAGTCATGAAAGGAACCAACTTGGAAACTGTATTGAAATTTCACAAAAGAATACAATATAATAATGTCATTACTAAATAAAATATATCAAAATTAAATTATATTAGTATTCTAAACAGTATAAGGATGGAATATTTCCATAAAATTATATTTATGAGTTTATTTTTCAATCATACCCTATCTATTGGATTAACCCCAAATAAACCAGTTGTAACCGTAACCGAAATAATTAATTTCTACTATTTTCACTCTTTAGTATCAAGAAAAGTAATGATGGTCATTTTAACTAACATTAATTGTTATGATTCTGAATATTAAAATCAATTTTCAAAATTCTATTGATATAATAAGCATAATTTAATTTAAAATTAAACTCATTGACACAACAAACAAGAGGTTTTCTAAAGAAAATATTTTTTATGTATAATTGTTTTTATATACAGAAGCTACATAATGATGATTCTAATTAACTAAATTGGATTATATATAATTTAATTTTACTAATTTTACTTGTAAAACCTTTCTAAAATATTTAACACCATGAAATTCTAGAGTACAACTTTTTATTTGATAGTGTGTATGACACACATCACTAAGCATGTAAGGGAATATAATAATCTTGGACTCTAAAAAATATTTACTATTTTAAATAAATTCAACACATGATATAGATTTCAATTCACACAACCTTACGTTATATTTTATCATACTCAAGTGATAATGTCCTTGATAGTTTTTGTTACACATAAGAGTGACCTTCCATGATAGTATACTTTACACGCAAGACCGAGTTTCACCAAATAACAATATATTATTAAAATGCTATAATTTAATATAATATGATATAACCTATCTATTATGTTTTTGGTTGTGAATATTATTAAATAAATTATGAAAACTTATAGTTTATATAAAAATAAAATAATTTATTGGTTACCAATTAATGAGAAAATAAAATAATAATCAATTGGATATAAAAAGAAATATTTTAATTCCATGCTTCCAAAGGAGGTTTATCTGAATAAAAATAATTAATTTTCATTATAAAAATACTTTAGTGAAATATATATTTTATATATTCAATAGAATATTTTTATATCCATCCGTTAGGCTTGATAGGTATAGGATATGAATAAACTCAATTTCACACATAAAAACTAATATCCTTATTAGGGCAATTTTACTACCATTTAATGGAAAACCCATTTTAAATATTAATTATGAAAATATAATTTATTTAATAATTAAAAATATCATTTATATTTTAATGAAAAACTTAAAAATTTGGTTAGTGTAAATTTTTTATATTTTCTTAAAAACATATCATTTTTTAAGTAATAGTTAAAAATACTGAATTTTGGTTAAAAACTATTTTTCAAATAATTTATTTATATGGATAAATTTTAATTTTAATTTCTTTTGAAGTATAATTAGATAATATTTTGATAAATTAACATGATTTATTTCATTTGAATAATTTTCACTTTGAAATGGAATATAAAATCATTGCAAACTTACGGACATTTTTACATTAAAAACATGCATTATCATCCAACCTACGGAATTAAATTTAAATAAATTCCTCCTACTTATATGCTTATAATTTGGACACATAGATTGCATATTTGGATTCAGAATAATTCATAATGTCTAATAAGGTCATTTTTTTTACCAAAAAAGGTTGTGAATGTGATTAAAATTAATTACAATGATTAAGGTAAAATGAAGCTTAATAAAGGACTGAACCTTAATATTAAAGGCCCAGAACGTCCTATACCCCTTTTCAAGGGATATTTGTGGACATATATTAACTATATCTTCTCTTGTTTGTAAATGTTACCATTTTATGATCCAATTTCAACATGAAACATGTGGTAATGAATTCCTTTATCAAAATATTACAGGAGTGTCACTCCTCTTCCACTATAAAAGGCCACCTTTCCTACCACTTCCTCAAACCTCTCAAACCACTTTGGATCAGTAAATATTTTCCCGAATAGAATTAAGAAATCCAACTATTCCTTGAATCCTCTATTTGAGTAGAAATCTTTCCATGGAATCCCTTTGGTATAAACCAAAATGAGTTACCCGATTTTTAAGGTAATGTTTTCCAACAATCCCTTTTCTTTCATTTACTCCTCCACCCATTAAATTATTTTTAAATCATGATTATAAGATGAGAAAATTATTATAAATATACTATTATGTGTTTTTATTATGTGTTTTACCTAAACTAACACACTCTTCTCTCTAATGGGTAACAGACATACTGTTTACATGTACAGAAAACTACCGCCTCACGAAACGGTGATTGATCATTTATCCTATTACCATCTCTAATGGTATAAATTATGATGGAAACTATGGTTATATATGATATATATATTATTTATTATTTATTTATGATTTTTTTAAACACATACCATTATACTATCCATTTTCTGTAAAAATGATAACATCGTTTGTGGATGTGTGGACTACTGCCTCCTAAAACTGATGGGATTCGTTAAAATGATACATGGAATGTATAAAGGATGATTATAATTAAAAAACATTACATATAAAACATATATATTATATTAAATTCATAATTATATTTATGTAAATATAATACTTGTTATTTTCTTTATTAACCTATCGCACACTTAAAAATAGAGAACGTTGTTCGTGGCCATATGAATTACCACCTCCTCAACATTGTGTAATTAATTGTACCGAAAAATAATTATATATATAAGTATATATGACTAAATAAAATGTTTTTTATGATTTAATAATCATTATGGAAGGATATGGTGTTACTTACCTTCTTTCCATAATGATCATTGAAAATAGGAATGTTACTCATGCATACGCACGGCGTACCGCCTCCATGATTGTAACATTCGTCCATTATTCATACCCATATTTAAAAATTGGTTTTAAAAGTATAATTTGCACATAAATATGATAATTATTCCATTATTAATATTCTAGATATGTGATATAATGACCCCTCGGACCATAGTTGACCTACTAATGTTGTTTTTGACACATAAATTAGATTTGGTCAAAACAACAAATGTAAATTTAATTGATTATGTAGTGGTATACGACATGGTAAAAATTGAAATAAAGGTAATGATAAATATGAAAAAATTTCTCCTGTAAGTAAGTAATTAACATATTTTTATTATTTAGGAATATAAAGACACATGAAACAAATTGGATGCCTAGTAATGGATTTCATCTCAATTTACATTCCATTAAGACAAATTTATTTGTTATGCACCTAGATTACTTTATATGGTGTATATACTAACATTATAAAATTTATATCATGTAAATATTTATTCTCGTGATATTCTATGTTTCATTTAATTTTATACCTTCAGGTATAATATGAATCGAATTTTTTATGGTGATATGAGATACTTTGTAATGTTTAAATATTATTATCCTCAAGAATTTTTTAATGATTATATTTGCAATATTAATTACTGTGTGATTGTTAACATTATCTTGAAACTATCACAATATTTGTTTTCTCGTAATTAATTATATATAGTTCACATACTACCAATTTTTCTTATAATATCATGATTCTAAAATTCTACATGATATTTTTAGTTTCAATTTGAATTATTTGATATAAGGGGATTTGAGTTAAAAGTTACCAAGTAGAAAATAATTTCATAACCCAGTTTTTTCATTAGGTTATATTACTTCCTTGTTATATTTAATATTATATGATCATCTGTATATTGAAATTTACTATCTATTGATGTATTTTTTTCTTTTATATATGTATTTATAGTTGATACAAATAATCTAGTCATTAATTAATTATTATTCCAACATTATAAATTTTTGGAGGATTTAATTTACAATATCATTTTTAGGGATGTTTACAGTTAAATTTCCCTCAATGTAAATCATTTGATCATTATCTATTAAACCCTTTAACTTTATTCTCCAATAGTTATTCCTGCCATTTATTATGTTATGATACCATTTCACTCTTTGGTACTCAAATGTTTTTAAAAAGTGTTTTTTAGAATACCTGGTTTTATTTTTATCTTTTTTTAAAGAACATGTTTTCTTCTAAAAACCATGATTTATTTGAAAAATCAAAAATGTTTTTAAATTGATTTTTTAAATACATTTTGACAATTTTTTTTATTTTACCACTATTTTAAAAAGGAATTTTCTTATCACTTTCTGAACAAGGAATTTTTTGAACCATTAACCGTGCAAAAGGAATGTTATTTTTACCTCATACGACTTATACGAATTTACCTATAATAATTTCTTTTATTATTCTATTGCATGCTTAGAAGGATAATTTTAAATATAATATTTTTAAAAGTTATTTTCAAAGAATTTTTTTCAAAAAAATAATCATAATAAAATGATATTTTCCTCCAAAATGTTTTTAAATGTTCATTTTGTATTATTTCTATTCACTAATGAAAACAGCACATATTTTTACTCCTCATGGGATATGTTATATTGATATCAATATATTTCTTCCTCTATATGGTTTTTGATTTATTTTTGCAAGCATAGTATTCACATTCACTTACTTGATTCATTTCTTAGTCCCCTTTATATATTCAATCTCATATGATCATTGAACATTGAATTTCCCCTAAATTATCCATTTTATTTATCATAGATGTTACAATTTCATTAATAAGATACCTATTTACATAAATTGTATACTTTGATATTTGTTTGATTATTTGGTTATGTATTGATAAATCCATATTATTTTTTTACTAAGGATATTTGATGTGTTATATTGTTTATTAATTAAATTGATTACTCGATATAAAGAATGCTTTAGACATCAAACGTTGGGTGGATCCTAGAATTTATATAGATCCTCAATGAAATAATATGTTCTCATGAGATAAATAATTTTTGAAAATTAAATAGGTTTCTATATGTAATTTTAAACTTTCCAAAGGATGGATCTTGATAGTATAAGATTCCATGTGCCTCATATATAACGTCCAATTATTAATCATTTCTTTCATATTGATTTATTGTTTATTATCCATGATATTTATACATGATAAAATCTATGGAAGAATTTCATTCATAGATTATTAATAAAATGGAATGTGTTTTCATTTTCTTACCTTTGAATATTGATGTATCATTATCTAGTTATTTTAATGGCATGTGTTTTCATCTATTTCCTTTCTATATTTCATACGAACTTCCTTCTCAATTTTTTTATTATATGGTATGTGTGGTAAATTAAATAAAATAATAATTATTGTCATTTATTTTTTATTTATTCCACTATAATGTAACATTACTGAGCATTTGATCTCACCCTTATTATGTTTCTTTCCCCCAGATTACAAGAAGTTTACTAAGAATGATTTGTAGGGAAATACTAGATGTAATAAAGTTATTAACATCGATGTTTATAAATTTAGTAAAAAAAAATATGTTTTAAGTGTTGTATTCATTTGTAATATAATACTAATGTATGTATTTAGTTTACCAAGACTACTAAACTCTCGGTCCTTTGGTATTTTATTTCTTGTAATGAATCCAATGTTATTGATAGAAGAAACTTGTTATAGGCTCTCTGTGGTCGGTTCTCTATAGTTGGTATTAAATAAAGGTTTAGTAGAAACCTTGGGTACTAGATTTAGGAAAACATAGGTTATAGAACATAAAACATAGGTATAATTTTAGGATTATTATAGAAGAACATCCTAGAACATTGTTAACGTAGAGATTATGTAGGTCTTCTTAGTAATACATCCTTGTATTGATACTATATGTGGGTGTGGTTCTAGCATAGATATACCTAGGATTAATAGTTTCAACATGGTGTTCTGTTCCGGACTCAGGGTAACCTAGTACATGACAACAGGCCTTACTATGCACTTGGTTTGACACTCCTATGGGATATTCATAGTCTAATTCATGTTTTCATTACAAACCATTATGAATAATTTTAATGGACAATGGAAATTAACGATCAAGGTTAAATATAAGGTGTTTTATATTGAATATATGTTTTCATGATCTATAAATCCAACAGATGATATTATTGATAAACTCTAGAACAAGGAATGAAATTTTTTGGAAATAGAAGGATAAATTATTTATGTATTAGGTTTGTACTGAAAAAGTTAGTTAAAAGGTTATTTAGTAATTAACTTTATTTCAAGGTTGTCGATTACATTTATTTTTTGAAATTATATTAATATAGTTTTAGAAAAGGACATGATGTGTTATGGGTGACAACCAATCAAGTCTAGAAAGGCTTTGGGTATTGAACCAATGATTGATGGACGATAATGGTTTCATGCTAACCACTGACCTACAGAATTTCCTGATTTAATTTTCATTTTTTTAGTTATGAATTTTGAAAAATAAATATTAATGATGAAACATTAATATCACTTTTTAGGATTAAACATTAATATATTAACCATGTTTGTTTTATTATATAGTTTGAGAAAACTAGTTATACATTTCACTCTTTTATTGGCTTTATGATCCTTTAAAAAAAATTTATTGATTTAGGCATTAGAAAATCATTATTGGTAAGTAATTACTAAGAGTAAAGGAATGAATTAGAACTTGATAAAATCAAAACCAAAAGTTAGTATTGTTCCTATAGAATAGTAACCTATCAAGTAAGAATATTTCCTTATATTTTTGGTCTATAAAATAATTACCCAACACTAGACAAATGACTTTGAAATAAAATGTTTTCCTAATACCTTAATTTATATTGAACTAATTGTCTCTTAAATTATCAAAGATTTATGGCTTTAAGGCCCTCAACTTTCCATTGATCATTCACTTGTTTATGATTGATGACCCAATTCATTGCCTATATATATTTACTATATTCCTCTGTGTCTATAATTTCACTTTCCACTAATGTTCTCCTACTTAGAGACCTTGTATGTTTAGGTTCTGGGTGTAGTGGAAACATGTGATGGGTGGTTCCTAACATTAAGTTTTTCCATAATCAATGATATATCTATGATCTATATGATTTATAATCACTTTGATCAATGGGATTGAATCAAAGATAGGCAATATAAATTACATAATAACTAGAGAGAGGATATCAACACATATTGTTTATAATTAATTTAATTAGATAATGAATTACCTCTAAATAATTATTTCTTTATTGATGTTTCTTATGATAGATCAGTAGTGCACCATCATTTAATTATAGAATCAAGGTGTAGATTTCCTCTAGTTGTGATCCACATGTGTTCTAGGAATCTCCAGACATTGTCAAAGAAATATTTGGGTTCTTGCATGGAAGTTCCTTGTTTCTGTGTCTTCCTCCTTACACAACTTTATAATCACTTCTAAAGTGTTATTCTTGATCCATTGGAGGAGGATTATACACTTTTCATGGGATCATTCTTAGACAAGGGTTCTCTCTAGGATTGAGAGGATTATCTAAAATTATTATGCACATCTCAATAGGATAATGAGAAAATAACATAATTAGGTAATTTTATTCCTAGGGTTAAAATAACATAATTACACAAGTTCCCTTATTATTTATTTAATCCTAGAAAAACTCCATGTCAAATAATAATAGTATTATAATTATTTCTTGACATACGCGTAACTTGAGAATTATAATTAAATATTATTTAATTAAATAGTATTCAATATTTCTTATTTCTTATCGGACCATTCATCTTGGTCCACCATTCCTCCAAAGTGTTTATTGGGTCTTGAATAATGTATATTTATTTATTAAATAAATTTAACTATATTATTTTCCAATAAATAAATAAATATTATATTCAATAAATAGTAAATAAATATTTATTAATTATTTTTCTCACAATTTATTCTCTCGAATAACAAGTGATGGAATAAATGCAATCAATCATACATAAATAATTATTAATCCATGTATGAGAATAATATTTACTCAACCTATTATGTAATAAATAATACTATATTATTTAAATGAGATTCAGGACATACTCTGTGTGTGATCTTCTAGGCCTCTTTCTCAATGGCATTTGTTGAAGTCACCTAAAGTCCAAGGTTAACATCTAGAAACACACAAAGGCACCGATAGAGAAAGAAGTTAATGTTTCAATGATCTATCACCTCAAATAAATTCTTACTTTGTAATATAATATTTTTATCACAATATCCCTAATCGAGTATGTTTCATGCTAGTCCCATCAACCGATGTGCTCGATATCCATTTCATTGATTTTCTAAACATAGAAACTTCTTATAGAACACCATGGACGTGGATTTATTTAGGTTTTATTATTTCCACAAAAGTGACAAAGATATTACATTATTTTAAATAATGGAAGGGATAAATCCTTTCTCTCATTATTCATTAATTAAATAATATTCGTGATCTACCCAACGTATCATACTTCACTACGAACATCTATTGTCACATGTTTTATCAATAAATATATGTTTTCCACCCAAAATAATCATTCATAATAATCTTAATGTATAAAAATAAATACACACATCTAGATATAGGAACATCCAATTACACATAGAAATGTGGATTATCTACTAGTGGGTCGTGTTCTTGAAATATCCATATAGGATATTGCCAAGGGAGTATACTATGAGAAGGTGACTCAAAGTCCAATGAGTCTCCACCCCTAATTTCCTATATCATTTATGTCACTCATGTGATATCATTTGGTTATAGAACATACATCAAGAATGGTGTCATAGCACTTCTTGGTACACATTAAAGAGAGGATCTAATATGGCCTTTTATTGTGACAATTAATCTTAGGACATTATCACATACTATGTTACGCTGAAGAAGAATCATGATGTTATAATCAGATTATTAATATTAAAAAAAATAATTCTTGTTTATCATAATGTACAAATAAGTTGTTTATAGGTAACTGACTCCAACAAACCTCCAATTGGACAAGATTCAACAGCTAACAACCTTCAGTCCTGTATCTATCACATGATACTCATGATTTTTCTTAGATATGAATTTAGCCATGGTGTCTACCAGATTCACTTCCATGGGTACTCTTCTTACTGAAACATCACCCCTTTTATAGAAATACCATAAGAGGGTATACTTCCAGAGTAAATTATTTGTCTTTTGGTGTGATGTTGTGTCTTTTACAAAATCCACTATTGTTGTATTGTTACGATACAATGTGTTAGGGTATTTATATCTATGTACCAAATCAAGATCATTGAAAAAGTTTTGAATCCAAATGGCTTACGTGGATACATTAGAATCTGCTATATAATTGGGCACTACTGTAGAATTAGAGACAACTGGATTCTTGGAACTCTCTCATCTCACAGATCCTTAGTTGTGGTAGAAAACATATCCTGATTGTGAAATCATATCATTTTGATCTATCTAAAAACTAGTATCAGTATAACCCCTGATGACAAGATCCTTATCTCCTCCAATCACTAAGAACACATCCATAGTTCTTCTTATATACTTAAGGATATCCTTAACTTCGGTCCAATGATGTTCTCCTGGATCTTCTTTATCTCTTCTTATCATGCTCAATGCATAAGAAACATCAAGTCTATTATATAACACGCAATACATGATTTATCCTATCAATAAAGTGTGTGTGATCTTACTCATTATATCATTCTCTTTTTCTATCTAGGGACACATTTTATTAGAAATATGTAAACCATGTGACACTGGAACTAGTCCCCTCTTGGATTTTTCTAAATATATATCTTTACTATCTGATCAATATATGTACATTGACTCTATCCAAGAAGCCTCTTGGGTCTATCACAAATGATCTTGATCCCTATAATGTAGGCTTATTCACATAATTCATTCAAGGAGAAGCACTTATTCAATGAGTCCTTAAAAAATTGTAGGACTGGTATTTCATTTCCAATAAGTAATATGTCATCAACATATATTACTAGGATTAATACCACATTCCTATTAATCATTTTGTAAATAAATGGATCACATTCATTCTTAATGAAACAAAATTCATTTATGGCTTCATCGAATCAAATGTTCCAGGACTTCAATGATTTTTAAATCGATAAATGGGTATCGGGGCCATTCAAATTATTTTGGAATCACCTAGAGTCATAAACCCTTCTGGTTGTGTCATATAGATATCTTCCTGAAGGTTCATGTTAGGGAAAGCAGTTTTGACATCCATCTGTCAAATCTCATAGTCTTGTTAAGCTACCATAGAAAGTATGATTAGAATGGATTTTAACATGGAATCTGGAAAAAAGTTCATCATAGTTAATTCCTTGAAATTTTATAAAACCTTTATCCACAAGTCTTTATTTATAGGTACTTACATTACCTTCCATGTCATGTTTCCTCTTGAAACCCATTTCTATCCAACTTACTTTGCATCAACTAGTTCGTCAACAAGAACCCAAACATGATTATCCTACATGGAATCCATCTCAAAATTCCTATATTCTATTCATCATATAGCTAATGATCTCTTTACTTCCACATTTTATGAGATATGTTCATCATTGTCAACCAATAATGAGTCACCATCCCCAATGATAAGAAAACCATCTCTGCTGCTCTTACCACTGTTTTTCTCCTATACAATACTTTTGTTTCATGAACTACTTCTTCCATGGTAACCTATGGAATATGTTCCTATACATGCTCATTTATATCTTGAGCATCAAATTCATCTAATTCAATATTTCTCCCACTATCCTTTTTGAGGATGTGATCCCTCTCATAAAATATATCTTGTCTAGTGACAGTCACTTTCTTGTCTAATGGGTTGTATAGGTAGTGTCCCATTGTTTCCTTGGGATAACCTATAAAGATGCACTCTATGCCATGGGGTGCGAGTTTTTTTCTTGAGAATGAATTAACAAACTACTCACAGCCCCATACAATAGTATGTGATAAAATGGGTTTCTTTCTACTCCATAAATCAAAGGAAATTACATTTTCCACTTTAGTTGGTACTCATATTAATGTTTATACTGTATTTTGTAATGCATGTACCTGAATGTATATATGGAAGATCTTCCTAACTCATCATCGACATTACCATGTCTAATAAGATATGTTTCCTCATTTCACTAAAACCGTTGCATTTTGGTTTATAGGGTGGAGTGATTAGAGATAGAATCCCAAACTCAAGGAGAATGTTGATGAACTCTTAGTTAATATATTCACAATCTCGAACCGATTAAGGGTTCTTTATCCACATACCTGGATGATTCTCTATTTAATTCTAGAATTCCTTGAATTTCTCAAAGGAATTATATTTATAAATATTTAATTATATGTATCCATATCTACTAAAGTCATAAAAAAAGTTTATAAAATAATAATATCCACCTCTAGCTTCTACTAGAAATTGTCCACGCACATCAGTGTGTATTAATCCTAGAATATTTTTGTCCCATTCACCCTGTCCATGGAATGGCGGTTTGTTCATTTTTTCTAGTAGTCAAGAATCTCATATTTTGAGTGGTTTAATCTAAGAAGCATATAAATATCCATCATGACATATCTTTGTCAAATACTTCTCATTTACATGACCAAGATGGTGATTCCACAACTGGGTGTTATATGAGTTGTGTGAACATGATTCGTTATCAATTTCCAACACTTGGATTTCATACTTTAAGACATGAAGACCATTATTTAATTGTTCCATACCATAACATATGTTTTCCACATAAAAGAAACATCTTTTATTTCCAAATTTAAAAGTAAACTCATCTTTATCTAAAGAGGACATAGAAATTATATTCCTTGTAACTGTAGGAACATAATGAAAATGTTCTAAAACCAAAATCATTCTAATTGTCAATGAAATTTGGTAGTCACCAATCGATAGAGAATCCCACCTCATACGATAGAATCTATCAAATCATTCTCTCCTATGACAATCTTTTAGAATCTACATGGTTCCTGTATTTGGATATATATGTGAGCACCACAACCTATATATAATACCTAATGTGTATAAATGGAATTATTTCACTCGATAATGAATGAATCTTTATCTTCCCCTTGTTTCTGTGTGTAGTTCCTCTTCCAGTGGCCTGACTTGCAACATGCAAAACACACTACCTCATTTTCTTTTCCCTAACTCATGATATATTTATTCTTGGATGTACGGGGCTTGAGATATTTAGAATTATTATATTTATTAGTCCCCTTTTCCTTTTTCTTACTTTTCTTGTTCTGCATAAGGAGATCGGGTTTATCATGACTCATGTATTTATCCACTTCGCGAATCTAGGTCAGATGTTCTGAAAGACTCTTGTCATTATTTCTCATATTATAATTCATAATAATGTTATATAATGTCTTGGAAAGTGATTAATGTTTGAGATCTTTACAAAAATCATCTAGGAATTTAATCCCTAAGATATATATGTATTAAGTGTATAAAACAATATTGACAACATGAGGTGTATTTGGCATAGACTCTCTAGGATTAGTTTTGAACAAATCATTATAGATCTGAAAACTCTCTTCTCTCACCTTCTCTTGATAGAGATCCCAACAGTGAGACATCTTGTTATAGGAATCAATATCCTCATGTTGATTTAAAATCTCATTAGACATAGATAATAGAATGAAGAACTATACATCTATATCATTATTTAGATGATTCCCATAAAGAGATAGGTCTTCATCATTAGCCTCATTTCTTGGTGCAACTGGTAAATGTTTTTCTAGCACATATAATTTCCTTTCATGGAGAACAATGACACATATGCACCTTTTCCAATCATGGAAATTTTTGGTGTTGATAATTTCTTCCTAATAAATTATGGATCACAATGACATGTTTGATTTCATTTTATTGTTATTTATAAAAAATAAGATAATCATAATTTTAGAACATTATGAGATATATTTTTGGACATGTAAATAAATACAATATTTATTTGTCTCCGTCTATTTCATCAAAACCCAATATCCCTCTACATTAGCTTCGAAATATCCTGTTGTATTTACATTCTAGTGGAAAGGATCCATATTCCCCGTCCCATTACCCCAACTTTGGTTGGTCAAGAAACATGAATGGTTTAAGGTAGGCATTCCAAATTCAAACTACATTAACTCAAATTTCCTTGATTTGCTGAGTGGACTCCCAAATCATGAAATCATTATTTTATATTTCCTAAACCATTGCTTCCTAGTTACACCAAGTCCTACTTTGTTAGTCAACCCCTGATGTGAAACAAGTTATGTCAACCTAAAACCTCATGTTAGAATTCCTCGATAATTGAAAGCATCCTAACTTTGGCCAATCAAGCACTATAAACTTTGGTTTGATTCTAACTAAAGTAATGAAATGATATGCCGAGTTAATATTTTATTTATGTATTTTTTCCTTTACATGTATATTTAGGATTATTATCTTTATTACATGTTTTTTTATATTAATTTTGATTACTTAAGTGATTAAACATGGGTTAGACAATTTTAATGTGTAAGCTGGTTTATTTTAGATCCATCTTGTATGTTTGTTAATTCACTAATTATGTGATCATGATAATACATCCTTAATGAAACAACCATGAAACTAATAAAAATTAAATAAAGGTTATGATCATGAGCTTATACTAATGGTTAATGTATCCAGTAGTTGATAACCTAACCATTGACCAAGGGGAGAAACACCCTAAAGCAATTCAGTTTTGTGTTTAGAGATTTACACCTTTCTACCTCTGTATCTCCTTAGATTAGTCTCACCACTACTCCTTACTTGAACTGCATAAAATATATTTGGAGATTTATCCATTACATATTCCTTTTACTCACACACAAGTGAGGGTTAAATGCGGTTACACAAAATATACTATGGGAACACAGGCCCTACATAATAATGAAGGGAGAAGGCATGAAGGACTAAAATTAAATTTAATAATAAATTTTATTAAACTAATCACATACAAATGTTATGGTCTATCTCATAATCATCCACATGCATGCAAAAAATTGTGCATTTACCAAAATTAGGATTCAATTCTTTAATAATTCTTTTTAAAGATAAATCACACTTGAATTGATTAATTATTATCTTTAATAAATCAATCCTTTTATCTTAATTCGTATCTTAATTTCCTTGAGTTTCCCATCCATTATAATTTTAAACAAATTAAATAAATACATTTAAAATAAACTATGTTTGTGACTTATATCTTGTAGATAACATGGTGAATACCCATCTGATACTATCGAACATGTATTAGACTTATATACTTCTTTACTCTTGTGAAATATGAAAAACAAGACTTATCATGTACTTTCACAGCATGTACTTCATGGATGATTACATGAATTATATTATTTTTCGATCATGTGATATGCTTCCATTCACGTAGAGTATCAACTTGTAATATAACCCACAAATGATATTTGGATCTGAAAATTATGATGATATTAATTAAAATTTTAATTATTTTTGTATATTAAAACCAATCAAATGGCTTGTCCTATCTTTACGACCACACACAAGTACATGTCTCAAGGTTTACATAGTAAAATAAATAAATGTTAATTCTATGTAACTTGGTATAGGTACAAGTTGTGTAGATATGATTTACATGGAATGTACACCTCTCACTCTTTATATCAGACACACTCTTATGGACTCAGTGTGTACTCTATGCCACAAAAAATTGGAGTACAAAGTGTGTCCAATGGGTCACACATCGTGTTGACTCCATGTTACACGGTCACCAGTTGGATAGGCCATGTATTGAATACATGGCCTATTTCTAACCCAAATAGACTATACTCCATCTCTTATGGGCCACACGTTGTGTAGTCTAGATAATAGTACACTCGTCTTTTCCAATCCACACATGATATAAGAATTAACTGCACCATTTGTCATTAATGAACTCAGATTGAGTAATTGTTTAATTAAATCTTGATGCATTGAATACAACTATGTGGCATGTAACTCTGGTTATATGGTGTGTACTATTGTGTTTTTTGGGAAGAATCCTTGGCACCTCCAGATGAGTTCCTTGATCTTATTTTAATCATATAATTAAATGTCTCTATTAGAACTATGAGAAATGAAGTAGGAAGAAATAGATCTCACAATTAATATTAAAATAATGGCTAAGATTGAATTGGAAATCTAAATTACAAATGTGTAAATCACCAAAAATCCTAAAATATTATACACAACTATATTTCTGCTTTGATACCTCTTGTAGTTTCCAAGTAAAGTGGATGTATGTGATGGGTGGTTCCCAACATTTCCTTTTTCCATAATTGATTATCAATCTAAGATCTATATTATGTTTAATCACCATGATAAATGGTATTGAATAAAATATAGAAGATATTAATTATTCTGGAATCATATATAGAGGAGAGAAACACATATTGTTTATAATAAATTTAATTAGGTAAAGAATTTCTATAAGGAATTCTTACCTCGTTGATTTTTCTTGTGATAGATCTATATTGAACCTTCATTGCGTTGTAGAAACCAAGTGTTGATTTCCTTTATATGTGATCTACACTTTTTCCAGGATTCTCCAGACATATCTAATGAAATATCCAGTTACTAGCACATAAGATCCTTGTGCTTACATCATCCACCTATATTGCCTCAAGAATTAATTCCAAATTGTTCTCCTTGATCCAATTGAGAAGGATTTCTTGTCGTTCATTGGATCACTCTTGGAGAAGCGAGCTCTCTATTATTGAGAGTATTCTCCAAAACTCTTGGGCACAACCACATAATAGAATAAGAGAATAAAATAATAAGGTATTTGTATTTATAGGGTTAAAAAAATAATTTCACAAGTTCCCTTATTATTTATTTAATCCTAGAAAACTCTATGTCAAATAAAAATAGAAATATTATTATTTCATGCAATGCGTTAAACTTGTGAATTATAATTAAATAGTATTTTATTAAATAGTATTCAATATTTATTATTCCTCACTAGACCATAAAATATGGTACACCATTCCTCAACAATATTTATCAGGCCATGAATAATTTATACTAATTTATTAAATTAAGATCACTGTATTATTCAACAATAAATAAATAAATATTATATTCACTAAATAAAAAGTAAATATTTATTAAATATTCTACTCACTGTATATTCTCTCGAATTACTAGTAATAGATTAAATGCTATAAAACATACATGAATAATTATTAAACCACGTATGGGAATAATAATTATTTAACTTGTAAAATAATAAATAATAATATATTATTTAACTAAAATTCTAGACATACTTAGTGTGTGGCCCTCTAGTCCTCTTTCTCAGTGGAATTAGGCGAAGCAGCATAAATTCCAATGATAACATCTAGAAACATTCCAAGGAACCCATAGATAATGATGTTAATGTTATAATGACATGTCACCTCATACGAATTCGTATAGTGTAATATATTCCTTTTATTTCAATATCCCTAATCGAGTAGGTTGCATGTCAGTGTCATCAACCATGTGCTCGATATCTCTTTCATTGACTTTCCAAAAATAGAGCTTTCCTATAGAAAACCATGGTCGTGTATTTATTTCAGCTATATAATTTCCATCAAAGTTCCAGAGATATAATCTTTTGTTAAAGAATTTAAGGTATAAATCCTTTCTTTTATTATTTATTAGTGCGATATTATTTATGTTGCACCAAACATATCAAACATCGCTGTGAAAATATGTATTCATGGTTTTAATCAATAAATATAAGTGTGCATCTCATAATAATAATTAATAATAATCCTAAATTATAATTATCAATACACACATCTATAGATAGGAACATCCAATGACACATAGAAATGTGGATTTCTTACTGGTCGCTCTCGTTATCGTAATAACCATTCAGGATATTACCAATGGCTTACACCATGAGAAGGTTCCATAAATTCCTATGAGTCTCCACCCCTGATAGCTTGTATTATTTTTGATCCTAAAATTATATCATATGGATATAAAACATGTATTCAAGAATAGTTCCATAGCACTTCCGCGTTCTCATCATAGCAGGGAACTACAATGACCTTTTGTTGTGACATTTACTCTTAGTACATTATCACATACTATGTTATGTAGAAGAAAAATGATGATGTGATAAGTAGTTTATTAATATTCCAAACAATTAATTAAAGTTTGTCATGGTGTACAAAGAAGTAGGTTCTAGGGTACCAACTCTAATAGTCACATGGTAATTCATGTGACCTTTGTACTTCCCATTCTCTCTTTTCTAGAGGATGTTTTACAAACCCATCTTAGGATGTGTGATTTCAACATAGGAAGTATCAAAATATATATTACCATGATAGAGTTTAAATTAATATTATTATATTTAAATAATGTGGGGAGAATGTAACACCCCAAAATGCTAGAGTACAACTTCGTATTCGATAGTGTGTGTGACACGCATCACCAAGCGTGTAAGGGAATTTAATATTCCTATACTATACTACATATTTTCTATTTTATATAAATTAAATATTTGATATATCTTGAAATGAACACAAACATATTTTATCTCCCATTACACCTAATATCTACTTTCCTTGATAGCTTCTGTTACACGCAAAAGTGACCTTTCTCGATAGCTTTCATTACACACAAGACAGAGTTTCACCAAATAACAATGTATTATTAAAATATTATTATTTAATATAATATGATATAAACAAAAATCTTTGTTATAGATTATGAATAATATTTAAATTTTTTTTTAAAATTTCTGATTTTTATAAATATAAAATTAATTCAATGGGTACAAATTAATGAGAACCAAAAATAAGAATCAATAGGATATAAATAAATATTATTATCATTATGCTTCCAAAAGATTTTTTTCCTAATAAATATAATTAATTAAAAATATTTAATGAATTTAATGAAATATATTTTTTATATATTCAATAAAATATTTTTTATATTCATCTATTAGGTTTGATAGGCATAAGATAAGAACAAGCGCAATTCCACACATAAAAACATATATTCTTATAATGGAAATTTAACCACCTTTTAATGGTGAACCCATTTAACATATGAATATTGAAAATAAAATTGATTTAATATGTCAAAATAAACTTCATATTTGAAATATAATCATAAAAATTAGCATAGAGTGAATTTTTTATTTTTTCCAAAATATATAATTTATTAACGAATTGTTAAAAATACTGAAGTTTAGTTCAAAACATATTTTTCAAATAATTTATTTATAACTTAAAATTACATTTTCAAGTGGTTTAAATGTTTAATTAATTTATAGTTTTATCAATTAATATGATTTATATCATTGGAATAAATTTCACTTTGGAATTTATTATAAAAACAAAGAAAACATTTAGATGTTTTCACATTAAAAACGTATATTGTTGTCCTGCCTCTGGGATTAAATTTAAATCAATTTCTGTCACTTTTATGATTGGAATTTGAATAAATGGATCCCATATTTGTAATTATAAATATTTATAATTTATAACAATACCAACTTTGTTTTTGACCAAAAATAATAGTGAAAGTGAATAAAATTAATTACCACAATTATGGTAAAACCAAGATTAATAAAGGACAAAACCATAATCTTAAAGGCTCAAAATGAACAATAAAATTTTACTAGAGAAATTGTATTACCATATTGAGACCATATACACTATTGTATAGAAATATTACCATTTTATATACAATTTAATCATGAAAAACGTTGTAATAATTCAATTTTCAAAATATTTCTTGAGTGAAACTCCTCCACTGTAAAAGGAATACATTCTTCCCACTTCCATACACCTCTAAAACCACTTAAGATAGGAAACTATCTACCCAAATATCTCCCCAAAATCCCTCCCATATACATTTTATCCACCTTGTATGTATAAATACTTCCATGGAATCCCTTTGGTATAAACCTGAAGAAGTTACACGATTTTTATGGAAACCTTTTCCAACGATCTCTTTTCATTAATTTACTCCTCCATCCCTTAAATTATATTTAAATAAAGATTAAATAATGAAAAAAATATCCTAAATATAATTTAATATTTTTTTATTAAGTTTTCTACCTACACTAACATGCACTTCCATCTAATTTGTGACGAACATACTGTTTATGGGTACAACGAACTACTGCCTAACGAAATGATTATTATTAATTTCTCATATTACCACCTATTAAGGTGGAAATTATGATGTACAATACATTTATATTTTATATTTATTATGTATTTAAGATTATTTATTTTTACTGTTACACATACCCTTATAATTTCTATATTGTGTAAAAACGATAACATTGTTTGTGGAAGTGTGGACTATCGCCTCCTAAAAGCGATGTCATTCATTCACAGAATACATGGAATGTATAAAGGATGATAATAATTAAAAATATGTGACATATAAAACATATATATTATATTAATGAAATAATTAACTTTTTGTAAATATAATATATATCATTTTCTTTATTACCCTTTCACACACTTAAAAAGAGATAACGTCATTTGAGGATTTGGGGATTATCGTCTCCTAAACATAATGTGGTTCATTTTAAATCACAAGAATAATATATATAAGTATATATAATTAAATAACATGGTGTTTATGATATAATGTTCATTATGGGAATATATTGTGTTACTAACCTTCTTCACATAATGATCATTGCAAAATGGGAATGTTACGCATGCGTACATACAACCTATTGTCTCTATGATTGTATTATTGGACCATTTTTCATAACCATATATAATTAATTGTTTTAAAAGTATATTTAATATATAAATATGATAATTATATAATTATTATTATTTTATCGATGTTATATAATGACCCCTTTGACCATAGTTTTCCTATCAATGTTTTTTTCTACACATAATTCTAATTTGGTATAAACTCCCGACATAAACTAAATTGATTAAGTATTTGTATATAACACTGTAATAAATGAAATGAAAGTAATTATAAACACGAAAAAGGTTATAAATCAATTAAATAATTAATATAAGTATTTTATTCAGGAATATAAATACAAAAGGATAAATCGGATGCAATCTATTGGATTTTTCTCATTTTACATTCCATTGATACATATTTGTTGTTATGCAACTAGTTTCTTTTATATGGTGTATATATTTCCATTTAAAATTTTATATCATGAAAGTATTTATTTTCATGATATTATAAGTTCTATTTAATGTTATAACTAGATGGAGATTATGAATAAAATTTTTCTAGGTGGTATGGTACACTTTGGAATTTTAAAAGATTGTTCTTCTTGATAAAATTTTTAATGATTATATTTTCAATATCACTTCCATTGTGATTGTTGACTTTATCGTAAAATAATCAGATTATTTTTTTACACAAAACTTTTTATATATGGTTCACATACTACAACTTTTTCATATAATATCACGATTCATTATTTATGATATTTTTAGCTTCAATTTGAATTATTTCATATAAGAGGATTTGAGTTAAAAGTTACCATGTGGAAAAGAATTTCATAAACCAATTTCATTTAATTGGTTTATATTACTTAATCAATTTCATTAATATTTTATGATCTATTTTATAATGACTCTGACTATCTATTGATGCATTTCCTCTTCTATATGTTGATTTACATTTGATACACATAATATACTCATTCATTGATTCTTATTCTAGCTTTTTATTATTTTCAAAGGTTTATTTTATAATCTAAATTTATTCCATATTTTTTACCCTTAAATTTTCATCAGAGGAATTTTTTTGATTCTTGTCTATTAAACCCTTTAATTTTATACTCATTTGGTTATTCATGACATTTATTAAGTGATAGTACCACTTTTCCACTCTTTGGTACTCAAAATGTTTTAGAAAATGGTTTTTAAAAAACCCGACGTTATTTCTCTCTTTAGTTGAAGAACCTGTTTTCTTCTAAAAATGATGCTTTATTAAAATGTTTTAAAAGATGTATTTAAAGTGATTTGGTAAATACGTTTTTACCATATTTTATTTTTTCCAATGTTTTCAATGGAATATTTTTGCCTCTTTCTCAAAAAAGGCATTTTTCTATCCTTTACCCATGAAAAGGGAATGTTTTTCCCCTATGGGTTGTATGGATTTACCCACATTCATGTTTAAAATAGAACTGATACAAAACAAAAACATAAGAAGTAAGTACCAAATGTAATGCTCAGAAGCGGCTCAACAACTATCAAGATCGAAGCTATTAGAGTCCATCATGGTCCAAGAAGTCCTCCTAGAAACCTAAAAATAGTTTTATATATATAGGTTGAGCATACAGGTATACTCAGTAGAAAGACCAATGTCTTTCATAAACATGTGAAAGAAGCATACTGATAACCTTGTGATAAAATAGTAGAACAAAACAACACCTAAGAAGGTATACTAACAACCCCAAACTCACCAAGGTACAATCACCAAATAATGCTAGTCATGTAATGAAATACAATGCACGTTCATAGTAGTATACCCCAAACCACTTTCCCATTGATTAGCTACTCTCACACCTTAATGAAAAATATCTCGGCACACCCACCTCTTCCAAAAACACCACATAAGAACCCTCATGTACACACATGGTCCTCACAACCACACCTCATCCCATCACCGACTCCACGAACCACATCACATCTCTCCTATAGATACCTGGTCCCCATACCATGTCACATCTCGAAAACACCTAGAAAATAACAACACATTCATCCCAAAGACACCTAGGAAAACACAGGACATCTCATCCGAAGACACATGGGAAAACACATCTCGCCCGCACACACTTGTGCCCCATAAACCATAACCTGCCCAAAAAATATTGGTCTACCGCATCCTAGAAGAAGGAGTAGGGAAGAGTGGATGGCTAGTCATCCATCATCCCATATGGATGTTAGGTAAAGACACCCTCCCCCATGGTGATGGGGGTTTTCAGTACGTAGTGCTCAACTAGGATGGGGTGCGTGTAGAAATAATAAGAAAAAATGCTGGTATGTACATATATTATTCCAAACACTCATGCACATCCTATGGGTTCTCAAACAACCAACCCGCTCTCAACACTACCAACCTTATTTATACCTTTAAATGAAATTACAACACAAACAAGAAACAACTTCTTTCAAAGTCCCAACTAATTTCATTAAACCATTACCATTGTTTATTCACAAATCATTTATTTATTTTGTTAACCAAACAAACCCAATCCAGTCCCAAAATTTATAAATTATTTATTTATTCATCTATTCCATTACTTTCTGGGAAACTACTTAGAACAACACATAATGGGAAACACAACCAAGGCTAATCATGGAGAAAATCCGACAGAAATACCAATAAAAAACAAAAAAAGTACCGAATAATCAACCACATCTTGCAAGAAAACCAAATCACAACTCAATTATAACCTTATTGTACGACACCACTCATCCATTCCACAATCAATCAATATTTCAACATAAAATTAAATCACACCATTCGATACCTCCATATATACATAGCAAAGAAACACACACTCAACACACAATTGTTCTTACAACTTTATCTCCACATAAACCAAACAAAATATAAATTCCTAATTTAATAAGGAATCCATTATTTAGATCTTCTGGTTAATTCCAGGGATATAAAAGAGGATATACAATCCTTGGGAATCTATGAATTAGTCATGTTTTTGTGATTTATCAGTTTCCATTTAGTGTGATACCACAACAACTACAACCAAAGAAGCACACAAAATAGATATAACTAGTGCAATCAAATACACCAACAACCACTATTTTTAGTGGGGTGTTAATACCCTAAAATAATAATATCAAAAAAATAAAAAAAAGATGTGAAAATTAACCAATAAACTCGTATAACCTTTCAATTCAATTATCTAGTAATTTATATTGGATTAATTACGGACAACCATAATCCAAGGGTAAAAAAGCAACCCCCCCATACATGATGCAAAAATAAAGAGAGATATGAGAATTCCTACCTCGAAGGGGTGTTAACATTCTTCATGTAATAATAGATCACGTAACAGCTCTCTGATCACCTATCCTGCAAGATCTCCATCCATAAAAGGATGCCGAGGTGCCACAAAACCAACAGCAACCAAGAGAGATCCCATTAGGAATCATGTATAATAACAAACCATGGTAAGAAGAAAATATATAAAAGATAACAAGACCCAATCAAGGGAAACTGCAAGGAAATAAACGGAGAATGTACCTTGGATCACCACAGATCACCAACCAATGATCACCAAGATCAACATATAGAAAAGGGAGAAGAGGGTTTGAAGAACTCCTAGGCCACCTAGGGTTTATCTTGAATGATAAATACTTCTATAGCTTTAGGATTTCTGAAAACTGAAGAAGCTAGAACGTTTTAAAACATTACAACATTGGGGTATTACATGGTGTGCAATCCACTTTCACACCATGAAATCCCTTGAGGTCTACTTCAACTGAAAAAACTCATCACCTCTCAGCTTATTTTATTTTTCAAACCCCAAAATCTTAACCTATTGAATCCCTATTTCACACCTTATAAAAATTATTCACCTTGTGAAATATTCCAAGACAAGCTGTGAAACAAAACATGACATCATAAAATCATGTTAAAGGATGTCCAACCACTCTTCTTCAAACTTTTAACAACTGATCTTTTCCAAATTCCCTCTATGAATCCTCCAAGAACTTCCAATGACTAAACATCCAAAGCAATGGACTAGGAGGAATAGAGTGTTAAATTAGATACCTATCAAATGATTCAAATCGTTAAGAATCCAAAACCAAGACCAAGAGAAAAAAGTGGTCTGAGCAACCACCGTACGAGATACCTTTTAAGGATTTTTCTACGTATTAAACAATATTAACAACCAAAAAAATCAACATTCAGTGATAAACCACCATGTGTTGTTCGAAAGCTGGAGTGGAAACCCCCGCATCCAATAAACCTCCTCTGAAACCTGTGACGATTCCTTATCATGTCAACCCAAATGGCCACAAGGCACACCACATGAGAACAACAACCACAATGTCTAAATACATGAACAAGGTAATTGCATATTCCAGGTCAAGATATTATTTTCTATGGGTGGAATTGACTCTCACAAATAGGTTTAATCGCATCGCAATTAATTTGTCTCAATTTGGAATCAGGTCCTCCCCTTTCCATGCATCTAGACTACAACACACATTTCAAACCAAGAGAAAAACTGCCCATTTATAAAAAAAAGGATCGAACATTATAATTAAAAACAAAAAAGAATAAGTAAATCTAAAAACAGCTCTAGGTACTGGGCACTCATATGCATTTCTAACTCCCAATTACTCCCCTCTTGGCCATAATCCTTCCACAAAAAGGGAACTAAAGGAATGGTCTATCCATATAGCACCGTCTCTTGATGATCCTGGATCTCTATCATCCATTACCCATATGACACATTTTCCTTGATGTCCTACTCTCCCCTGTCAAGGATACAAGATTCATCAGGAAGATACTGACAATGTTTTGATAAGTGTGAGATTTCATGGATCCTATCCAACCATGGTGGAAACACCAATTGGTATATCACTTCTCCAACTTGTATCAACATCTCGAATGGTCAAAAAAACCTGGGAGAAAGCTTTCTCCCTATGCCAAACCTTCTTTACCTTTGTCAAGGGGAAACCTTCTAGAACACATGGTACCCAACATCAAATTCCAAGGGCCTCCTCTTATGATCTTCATATGACTTCTATCAGTCGTTTTCCGCTTTCATTCTCTCACGAATGATCTAAACCTTATCTATTGTGCCCTACACCATGTTGGGACAAAGAATAGTTATCTCCCTAACCTTAGTCCAACACAATAGATAACAAAATGGACTACCTTACAATGCCTCAAAAAGAACCATTCCAATGGAACAGTGATAACTATTATTATAAGAGAACTCCACCAAGGGAAGGTGTTATACCCAAAATCTTCTATACTCTATGATGCACACCCAAAACGTATCTTCCAACATCTGGATAGTCTACTCTATCTGACGGTGGAAAGTAGTGTTGAGGTGTAACTGGGTGCCAAAAGCATGATTTAATCCCATTTAGACTCATGAGGTAAATTGTGCATCCCGGTTTAAGACAATAGACCTCAAAACTCCTTAAAACCACAACACTTCATCCACATACGTCTAGTATAATTAATCCACTACGTCTGACTCCTTGATCGCTAAGAAGTGGTCTGATTTAGTCAGTCGATCCACTTCCACCCAGATAGCATCATAGCCTCCCTGATCCTAGGGTAACCCTGTAACTAAATCTGTCAAGATTTCATACCACTTCCACTTGGGGACATTCAAGGGATGCAATAAACCATCGGGAACACAGTGCTTGGACATTACCATCTAGAAAACCAAGAATCTTTTCGTAAACATTACTAATTCATGATTCATCTTCTACCTCAAAAAATTCATCTTCATGTCATGGTAAAATTTAGAAATTCTTGGGTGTGTCACAAAATGTGAGTCATGAAAGCCACAAATAACATTCTCTCGCATCTCTACTGGAAAAAAACATTACCTAAAACAACATATATGTACGAACATTCTCGGAACATCCATCCTAAGAATCACCATGGCCAAAATAGTCATGCATATATTTTATCTCTAAGTATACCCACTGAGACTTCTCCACTTATTGTATCAGAGAAGACAGTACCATCATCTAAAACAAAAAACCTCTGCCTCCATCCATTCATACATCTAAGTGAAAGGCTTTCAACTCCTCCTTTGGTTTCCAAGCATCTATAGATTTCCAAACTACCTCTTTCTATGAATTTATACTCAAATAATCATCCACATAATTCCCCTTTATTGAGGTGGTGTATAACTCCAAATCTTAGTCCAGAAGAAACTACATCCACCTCTGATGCCTCATATTCAGATCATGGGTTGAATAATTATCATCATGGGGAATAACTTCATTGACCTATAAGAGATCAATGCTTGATGTTTCATCAATATTCAACCCAAACCCAGATAGAAAGTAATACAAAACACCTAAAACATCACCCCTTCCTCTGGAAATCAAAGCACTGTAGCACTAACCAAAAAAACCTTCAGAAAACTAAACTCTATCTAGAACTACTCACTCCATACTAGATATTCATAATTTATAGTCAAAGTTGTCAAAAGAGCTACAACTTGAGATAAATCATGTACAAACCTCCGATAATAGCCCACATGACTATGAAAACTGCAAAATTCTATAACATTATTGGGTGTTTCCCAAGAAAAACCCACTTATACCTTTCATGGGTGAACAAACACACCCTTTTGGGACACTAAATGCACAATTAAATGCACCTCCCATGTTCATAAGACACACCTCGTCAAATTTCTGTAGATCAGGGGGCGTCGAAGAAACTGCAAGATAGTTTTGAGATGCCCGGCATGCTCCTCCTTTGGCTTCATGTAGATCAGGATATCCTTAAGGAATTGGATGATAAACTTGTCCAGGAACTCATGAAAGATAGTGTTAATGATACCTATGAACGTGGATGCTACATTCATAACACCAAATTCCATGACTACGAACTCACAGTTATCATACCTACATATGAATGAAATCATTAGGATATCAACCTCCTTCACCCTCAACTAGTGATATCTAGACTACATATTGATCATAGAAAACCATGTTTCCCCTCTCACCTTGTCGAGAAGATCATCTGTCATCAAAAGAGGGTAACAATTCTTGATCTTCACTTGATTCAACCTCTGGTATTCTATGCACAACCTCATACTACCCTCCTCCTTCACAAACAACATTAGAGAACCCCATGATGATACACTAGGCCAAATAAATCTCTTATCCATCAGATAATCTTTCTGAATCCTTATCTCTCACAACTCAAAAGGTTCTATTTGATTAGGATCCAACAAAATCGAAGAAGCACCGGGATGCAAGTCTATCTCAAACTCAACATCACATCGAGGGGGTAGAGTCACAAACTCCTTGGTAAAAATATCCAAGAACTCTTCAACAACTATGGGAACCTGAAATATCTTAATATCTTCTAATTCCACTAAAAGATCAGCCAAAAATTAAAGAACAAAGATCCACACGTCGACTACCCACCTGAAAATCTTTCTCATCAATGAGAACCACATTCTTACCACCCCCATATGAAAACACAACTCTTCTCTAAAAGCAGTTGATAATAGAACAGACAGAATACAACTAGTCGATGTCGAGAATGACATTGTATGGTCACATCTATAGAAATAACTGATCCCCACAGGACTAATGTGGCCCCATCATAAGTCTACACCCTCGGAACACATGAAACAAGTTAGTCTAGCCTTTGACTCGAATAAATGACACCATGGCCATGTTAAGACTCTCTATATATAGTCCCTGAACATGGGATAGATTTTGTGCAACAAAGGAGTGTGAAGATCCTGAATCAATGAAAGTACAAGCAATGGTACTAAACAAACTGATCATACCACTAACGATCTCTGGATCTACTAGAACTACAACCTCTGCTATGTGAAAGTGACCATGCCTAGCTCCCCTACCCCTCTACTGGAAATGGATTCTATGACGAGGTTGGTTTCAACGTCCCTGAGGAACACACTGAGGTCATTCCCTACCTGCTCTATCTCCCCTTGGTGGAGCATAAACATGTTATCCCTACTGCTGGAACGACCTATTTGGAAACTACTACTGAGGTTGGAACTGAAACTGTCCACCTACACTATACTAAGATCAAATGGCCATTGTACACTAATTTTGAAGATTTTCTTGATCCCTCACAAAGAAACACATCAGTCCCAAGCCAATAAGAAAGGCGCAGAGATCTTTGGAACCAGAAGACTGAAAAGTAAACTGCTGAGGTCACCTCCTTACCTGACAAAACCTTGAAGGTCCTATCACTAGAGATCTACCACTAATGACCTTGCCTATAAAAGAACTCTAATATCACCCATATCATTATATACCTTCTCATGATTGAATCCTCTCAATCATCTTTTCCTTCTTATGGACCTCCAGATACATTGGAATCGTAAAAGTAGTAACAAAATACTCAATAGAAGGGTGGAGGTCCTCCTCAAGTTGTCTCGCATGAGACGCCTCATCCAGAAAGTGATATAGGTTAAACCAAAAAATATCCTTGAGCTTGATCCCAAATTATTAAACTGACATACTCCCCTAATGAAGGGAGAGTTTTTCCTGCCTCTTCTTCGCATTCATAGTCAATGAAAAGAACAATGTCAGAAAATTCTTCTAGAAATGTGACCCAAAACACATTTTAATCCATCCTCTACCCTAGATAAAGATTACAGAAATGATTCATAGCTCCCCACATCTTACCCACTTCCTAATAAACCCATTATTCTTTCACATCCCAGATCAAACTCAAGGTGATTTCCCTCTTCATGCATGAATCATTGATCTCGTACATTCCCAAGTCTTTCTAATAGAAATAAGGTAACATTCCTTGACACTGGACATCCTCCCCCACTAGATCATCCCTCCACCGATCAACTGTATCATCATGCTAAGCCTCAATGGCCTAATTCACACACAAACAATAATGGGGTTCCATAGCTAAAAGGTAAACAAGTAATTCCTAAGCCTGAGTAGTATGTAATTTTATTTAAGAGTTATTTTGATCCATTATTTTCATCCTATCCATTTGAAACTTCCCAAAACAACCCAATTTTAACAATAACACAACTCTTTCTAATTTATGTACATTTCCTAAGTCTCTTCCCTAAAAAGGGTGTAGCCTCACATAGTTTCTCAGTAGGCTCAAAGTCCATTCATTGGGTCACAGGGGGGGCTAAAATTCCATGACCTAGTCAGTCTTCCCTGGACTATTTCACTCAACAATATCACCTGACATTGTTTCCCTAAAAACCCATGAAATTTTCACTATTCCTAACCCCAAACTTTATCCTATCTCTAAACCATCCCTCTAATACCATTTTGATAGGACCCCCTCCCTCCAATGATTCCCCTCCTGGGTGGACAATGAAGAAAGGGAGATAATGACCCCCAAGTCCTATCTCCAGTAGTCCCTAGCATGGTGACCAGCAATAAGGGTATACAAGTATCGAAAAATGGGAGGCATTTCCATTTTTAAAGAAACAAGATCGGTAGATAAGATGTTTCATCCCAAAACAACTCCAAGATATATATTTATATATTTATATATTTATATTTATATATATATAATAATTCCAAATCCACCCCGCATGAATGTTTAAAATAGAACTGATACAAAACAAAAGTATCCAGAGTAAGTAGGTAAAGATTGACAGCGACACAACAATTGTCATGATATGATCTAGTAAAGTCCAACATGGTCCATGAATTCCTCCTAGAAACCAAAAAACAATTTTTTATATGTATGGTGAGCATACAGTTATACTCAGTAGGGTAACCAAAGTCTCTCATGCACATGTGAAAGATTCATATTGATGCCCCAGTAAGAAAACGACAGAACCAAACATCACCAAAACAATGTTGAGTGGATCCTTATCACTCTGTTTTTAATTCATTTTTGATAATTACTCAAACCATTAATATTTTTTTTATAATAAATTTGTTATGTGTTTCATATTTAGTGTATAAAAGTATTTATTTTATATCTAAATAATTATTGATATGGTATTTATGGTGTCCATTCCATTGGAAAGATAATAACACTATCTTCATTTTAGTTTCATAAGTAAAAAAAAGATAATTCAATTTTTTTGATGGTGCAAAAAAACCCGAAAACTGGTACACGTTTTTCAAATGATATAGTATTTTTCAACATAAAGTCAATTCCGAATTATGATGATATATCAAGATATATGGAATGGATTTGTGAGATATTTTTATTGTTTTATAGATAAGGAATTTATCTAAATATCATTAGTTTATGTGGAGGTTTGGAAGGTTTTTTTATACTCCAATGAAACACTGAAATTTCTAAATCAGTTTTTCAACTATACAATGAACATATTTGAAAGACTATAGTATTTATTTTTATGCAATTTTTACAGATGTTGTCATTTATTGAAACCTAAGGGGATGGAAAATAATATATTAATATTTATTTCATCAGTTTACATAAAAGGCTAAAAAATTGGTTTGTATGGTCAGTAAATTCATTGAATTTTGGGAAGGCAGTTTCCCAACTACAGTTTTTCATAATGATATTACATTAGTTTTTCGAAGATATCGGGAGTTGTAGAAGTCGGATTTATTTGATTCTTAAACCATTGTAAAGATATTGAGATTTGTTAAAAATCATTCTCATGGGATTAATTATTAATCAAATGTTAAATGGATAAATTTTTTGTGACTTATGAAGTTAAGGTGTTCACATTTTCTAAAAACACTATTCGTACCCAAGGTTGGTAAGCATAATTTAAGGAATGAACCCTATGTTTGATAAATGTGTGTATGGATTAACAATCATACACTGAATAGATTGTGTATGGATTAGGAAACATACATTAGATGAATGATAAATATAAGGAATATCAACCCTCCATTAGATTCTGGAATTACTATTCATGCCCTTCATTCGGGAGTTTGAATATATGGTTAATCAATTTTACATTTGGGACTTTATGCTGACAATGATGAATGTATGGATAACTATCTCTATGTTAATTTGGATCCCTATGTTATATATAGATGAAATTATCGAAAAGGAACCATATATTTCCAAGAACCCTACCCTGAACAAAGGAACCTTAGGATACATAGTTGAACCCTAGGTTTGGAATTTTTTTCGTTACATGAAGGAACCCTATAAATGGCTGGTCAATGATAAAGTTTTATTTAAATATATTATTCAGGAATTTTATAATGGTCTTATTAGTATTAATGATAATTATAAATCTATTTTACAACAGATTCTAAGGCTTGCATGGAATGTATTAAATCATTATTATTTATAAGGGATGTTATGAATTTATTTAAATGATTTGATTTCAAATATTAATGATTAATTGTCCTATTTGTTTTCAAGAACTGTTTTGACTATATTTATAGAGGTTTGAATGGATTTAAAAATTAGTTTAAATTTTTTATACGCTGAAATTATTATGGATATTTTATTGGAATATTTGAAATTATTTTAAATGCATTTATTAGAGATTTATTCTATAGGAATAAAGAGGGAATAGTGCTACACTATTCTTGGAGATATTTATATAGGCTTTTAACTCAATATATTTAGGGTATCCTAAGGTAGAGGAATGTTGTTACAACTTCTAGATATTTATTCTATATATATTTGTGTGTATGTATCTCTCTCTTTTGAAGGAAAAGAAAATACAAAACAAAAAAAAGAGGAGACGTGAAGACTCTATTAAAAAGACAGAACTGAAAATATTCATATTAAAGCTCGATACATTTAAAGAGAGAATTTAAATTCTTTTTTCATTTTTATTCTCCCACGGTGAAAAGACTAAGTAAGCCTAAGAAAACATTTTCTAATATATTTGGTCTTGTTTAAAGAGGAAGAAGCATGATCGACATCGGAGATTGTTTTCCTGCTGCTGTTTTTCTATATTGAAGATTATCTATATCTGTCAGTATCCATTGCTACTATGAGAAAAACCAATTTCAAAACAAAATTCATATCATCTATTTTTTTTTGAGTATCTTCTTCTCAGACATAGTCATGGTGGAGTGTCATCTTCTTGGACTAAGCTGTGTATATTTTGGTTCCCTGTAAAAGAACCAGAAGGCCCTGTAAAACCATGTAAGGTGTCAACTGTCTATACATAGTTGTGGACATTGTTCTGATAGGAGGACCAACAAGTGGAAATTACCAAGCTCATGGAGTTGGGTTTTGGTGGATTAGACTAAGGGATTTCAATGCCCCAAACCACTATACATTCTTTTGTTCTTTTTTTATTTATTTTTGTTACTTGCTCAAATTTAAGAGAAAAGGAAATGATCGCTTCATTTCAAGAGGGACTTTTTAATATTGTCAATATTTTTTAAAGGACACAATTCACCCCCCCCCCCCCTCTTGCATCTTCATCATAGAAATACACAACTAACAATTGGTATCAAAGGTTTGGAACTACTAATTTTTGTTGGCTCTAACAAGCCTAAGTAAATGATTCACAGAAAAACAATCTCAATGGAAAATTTCAGAGAAGGTTTGTTAATGATTCGTGCTCCTTATCTTAATGGTGATAATTATGGATGCTGGAGAGCCCACAGGACATTATATTTGATGAATATTGGTTTTAAATATCATATGAAGATTTTCAAAACTTATGAAATCTCTAAAGAACTTGAAAATTGGAATACTTCTAAGGAAGATGAGTATGATATTAATTCAAAATCCATGAATTCAATTATATGCGATCATGGTCCTGACTAATTCAATCATGTTTCTCAATGTGTTACTACCTATGAGATATGGAATATTATTGAAATTTATATGAAAAAACTGAAAATGTCAGAAAACTGAGGTACAATATTGAAAAAAATAAATTTGACACATTCATGATACAAGAATATCAGAGCATCACTCAGATGAATAGAAGATTAACAGAAGTTGTTACCGATATTTCTACCTTGGGAACTCTAATTCCTGAACTAGATCTAGAGTTAAATGTACATACTATTTTACCTTCTAGTGGAATAGAATTTTAGCTACTATTCGACAATCCACACCTGTTAAAGAATTAAATATGAAATAATTAATTAGAACCTTGATGACGTACGTAGTAGAGATGCAAGAAGAAGCTGAAAATCATTTTTCTATCAAAAACGAATCATCTTTATTCAAAGTTTCGATGGATTAATTTAATGATATACATTATATATATTAGTATTAAAGTGATTAGTAACCAAATATTTCTAGAAATTATGGAATGTTGTATAAAAGGATAAAAGGGAAAGTGAAGTTTAACAAAGGGAAGGAATTCAGGTGCTATTAGTGTAAAAAGAAAGGTCATTTGATACCATACCATCATTTCCTTAAATATCAAAGGAAACATGAATATACAGGAAAAGGATATAAAGTCATTATGGCTACTAGTAATTCACATGAAGATTAAAATGTTGATTCTACTACAATCTTACAAAGTGAGCATTAAAATCTAAATTTTTATCTATTTCTTATGGCTCATGCTGATGAGGTACAATCATCTTACTATGAATGTTATAATTCTGAAAAATTTTCTAATGATGAAATGAATAATATTTGTTTTACTATTCCTGATAAATTTGATTTGTTCAATAAATAAAATAAAAATTTTAGAAAATATTATGATACATTTTCTTTAGGAAATTACATTTTTTCAAAACAAATTGTTGATTTAAGATCAATTTCTTTGTAAATTTCTTTTGATCTACATGAAACTAAAATTTAAGAATTATTGTATTAAGATGATAATTTAAAGAAGGATTCATGTATTCTTATTAAGCGAGATAATTATTTGAATCAAATTCTTGGTAAAAATTTCAGAAAGGAAAACTCGGTATTGGTAGTAATGGAGAAAACATAAAATTATATAAAAATTATTTTCTTTATGGTATAAATAGAAAAATCATGTATACTACTAAATTTTTTTATTATCATATTAATTTACATTATTGTAATGATTGTTACTCTTGAAAACCTCAATTTTGGGTTGTCAATAATGTTCATTATTTGAAAACATTATGTAGATTTAATTATAACATTGTTGATCAAAATGAACATATTTGGTTACCTAAATTGTAACAACCCAACCCTTGTTACCAAGATTTGGTAAATTATAACATAACATTGGCATGATACTAGGAATCATGTCCTAAAATACTGAATAGTTTAGTAGCCTTTGAAGTACTAGATATAGAAATTAGTTTTACATTACATTATGAAATTGAACAACAATAAAATTGTGTCCCCTTTGAACACACACATATCCCCTTAGCCTATTCTTGTAGGTCAGTCATAATATACTTCTTAAAATCCTATGAAAAATAAAATATATGAAAGGGGTGACCTCAGATGCTTAGTAGTGATAAAAATATAGTGGAAGCTTTCATAAATAAGAATAATCATTTAAGGAAATGTATAAGACTAAAACAAAATCATTTTAAATATAAATATCATCATAATATGGAAAAGATAAATCCAATAATTCCATTTACATATTCAAATGGATAATCTACTAGTCAAATAATCACATGTAATATCAATAACCAATTTCATAATGATGGAATGCATAATACTGGACAACATAACCACATAGTCAAGGCCTCATGCCCATGCTACAAAAAAGATTTTTTCAATGCCTTATGCCAAGAAACTAGTTTGTATCATTATACCTATAGAGTCATAGAAGAGCTATAGCAGGCTCCACCCATCACTTACTAAGTCCCATGCATTCCTTATATGAAAATGTTGAAACATAACATAAAGATTCATATTAAAACTACCATACGAAATGTTAATTCTTTAACCATAAACCATGAATGGTATAAAAATAACACATATACATTCAAACATATCACAAAACCAAAAATAAAATATATAATATTCTATCATAATAAATCAACTTCAAATAAGTGTAAAATCAATCAAATGATGTTCACATAGATGAAATCAAAACTATTTGAGAGAGATATCTATTTTTATTTTGAAACCATATAAAAGACACATAATTATAAAAGAAAACATTTATTTTGAAAATATTCTTATATTCTTATAAGGGATGCTTCATAGGTGTTATAATGGAGGACAACAGCCACACTCACCGTATAAGTTAAAAATTTTATTTCCAATTTTTTTTCGAAAAGGTCATAAAGAACCTTGTTTGAAAATGACAGAAATATTCCATTATAGTAATTTTATAAAAATTCACATAGGGGTATAAACTAATTTAACCAATAATCAAGGAAATTGAAAAAATGTTTCAAAATGTGTTTTTATGAAACACGGTTTTTGATGATAAAGAGGTCCCAGTAGATACTTGCATATAAACAACCTCAGATAATGAAGAGATTGTAGAATTAACCCTTACCTTATACTTTTCCTTAGTCGAGGGTAGGTTAACCTCATGTATAATGGTGAAATAATTGTTATTAAATTATAAAATAACCACATACATAAATATGATATCATATATGATCTTCTAATATAGATTTGTAAATAATATGTTACTATTATCATTATTTTGGGTGTTAACTGATTCATTTTCCATTATATGTTTTGTTATGTAAGTCATGTTTGATTTAGATAGGATGTATTTTATTCATATCAAAAATTATATTAATTTCTTAAACATTATTTTTATTCATAAAAATATTATTATTCTTGAATGGTTATGATAGATAATGAATCTCATCGTGTTCGGGGAGACAGTAATCCGTATGTACGCACGAGCGAAAATATCATTCTATTAATGGTAAAATCATATCAAATTTGATTTTATATCATATATAAAGAATCATTAACATGTTATAACTATTATTTATAACATTTATATGCATTATTAAACCCATACATATAATCAAGTGTTGAATGAAAAACAACACCATGATGTGGAGACGGTAAGCCGTACGTACGCACATATGATGACATTGTCATTCATAGGATGGATACGATAATGAATATTGTTGTAAAATACTTATAATAACATTAATGTTTTTATAATGTAATATATTTATTATTTTTGTATGGAATCAACAAATAAATAGGAAGTGGAAGAAGAAAATAATTTTGAAAGAGGTGATGAAATTATTACATTTTCTTCGGGTGCTTCCTTTTGATTTGATCAAAAGGGATACTTGGGATGGATTATGATAAAAGTAAGGCCTCTAGGTATAATTAAGGGTATTTGGGAGGATATTTTATCAGGGGTTGGCCGAGCCAAATGGGTTTGGAGGTGTTAAGTTGAGAGAAGGGTATGTACCCTTTTATAAGCCAGGTGAGGGTCACTTTTGTAAAAGATTGTAATATTATTTTATTATATTATCATATTCGGTTTATAATGGCTCAAAAAGGATTTATTTCGATTATTAGGTAGGTATGGGTCAAAAATATCTCAACCAATAGGTTTTTTACAGGTTTAGGACACCATATTAGCCTTATCTTTTAGATTTAACTCTTAGTTAAATAGTTTAACTCTTACAATATCTTCTTTTATTTTTATATTACATGGTTAATAAACTTGAAATAAAAAGTAAAGGGAACTCCAACTGTTTCATTAATGACATATCTATTATTATATAAGTCATTCGGCCTAACATTAGATTTTTATAAATATTAAATCAATTAATAATATAGTATTTGTTTGAAAAACTTGTTTATGTCAATTTTGACACTATTTAGTATTTGGTTTATGTGAAAGTCATAAAAACTTTATCACTTTGAAAACAATTTATTTAATCAACACTAACATGTCATATTAACCTGTAAAAATCGTGTAATGCATCAAAAGTCTCAACATACAATTATATTAATATTTATATTATCAATTATCTTAATCATTCAATAATAAGGTAATTATTGCATCATCACCGTATCTATATAAATTTAATTATTTAATGCCTAAAATTTATAAATAAAATACCATTATGTTCGATATATTTTTTTCTTTCTAATAAATATTTATTTTCTAATTTGACTTATGTATAAACCTATATGAAAAAAAAATTAGTTATTAAACATTGAATTTAACACTTTTAACTCTTCCTTGAATAAAATTATAATAAATATCATAATCTAATCCAAGTGGACAAAAATGACCATATTTTTTTCCTAAGTTTTATTATGGTCTAAATAAACTTATCCAATAGAATTAGGACATGTGTTAGGGTAATTACAACATCATGTTTACCTTTAATTACCCTATTTACTTTTAACTGTGGTAAATAAAATTCAAGAGTTGCAATTCACCAAAAATTAGTTTTTTCTTATTGAACCACATTTTACTTACTAATTTCAACTGTGTCTCTCATATTTTTTAAATTCAATTCACAAAAGCGATAAAATTATGTTCTATGAAAATTTTCTAATGTGCCTATAAGGTGGGTAAAAGACGTAAAAAATTAAATTAACTTTTATACATTTAACTTTATTATAAAATGACTTCAATGAATTACATTGAACTAATATAGGTATTATGTATCTATTTTGAGTTAAAATAAATTTAAATATAATATATAATTATTTAAATAAAAAGTAGGTTTTAGACAATAACATAGTGTTTTTCATTATTTATCAAAAATTGAATGTTTTTAGAAAAATACCATAAATTCACCCTAAGATAATTTTGATTTTCTGAATCCAATAATGAAGTCAATTTTGATAAATAAAATTTATAAAATTTCAAAAAGTTGGTATTACTATTCATAACATCTAGTTTGGTTGGTCGTGGTGTGTTAGAACTCGAAGTTATGTACACTGCAAGCTATTTTATTATTCAAAGAGAAGTGCACCATGGAAGCTTGGGGTGTTACATTCTTCCCTACTTTAAATAATTTCTTCCTTGAAATTTCTATAATACTACTACATAAAAATATCCAGGTGTTTCTTCATCATAAGTTCATCGAGTTCTCACGTTTCCTCTTCTATCTTCTAGTTTCTCCATTGAACTTTTACCAGATGATTCGTCTGGTTTATCAACACTTGTTCTCTGGTATCAAGAATCTTGACAGTCTCTTCATAAGAAGACATATCAGGTTCCAGTTCTATTTCTTCATAGGTGAGTACATGCATTTGGTCAGGCATGTATTTTCTCAATAGTGATATGTGGAACACATAATTATCTTTGGAGATACTTGGCGGAATTTCCAAATGGTAATCTACAAGTCCAATTAATTCTAGAATTTCAAAATGTCTGATGTACCTAGGAGTTAATTTAACCTTTTTACCAAAATGTATAACACCCTTCCATGGAGATACATTCAATAAAACATGATCTCATACTTAAAATTCCAAATCCTTCCTTCAGTTATCAGCATGTCCCTTCTCCCTACTTTGAACTACTTGGATGTGTGTTTGGATAATCTTCATCCAATGGCTAGAAGGCCTTCATTTTTTGTTGATTTTTTATAATCCACCATTCACGGGGTGAGGTGGAGCCATTACAAGTCTCATCGGCGTAAGTATTAAATGTCTCGTAGGCCGTACAGGAATTCATTTCCTGTAGGATACAAACATTACATACAACCCAGACTAACTACTTGGAACTACTCCTCCCCATCATCTTCATCATGAATTCTGCTCTCCACCTTCGCATAGATGCTTGGCATGGATTTCCCATGTATTCACAGGCTTGTCCCAATGGAAGGTTGCATACCCTATCATTCATTCAATCTATTTAGCTTTAACTATGGTGAAACCTCCTTTATTATCCTCCCGCTAAAGATTTTTCCTTGTTGGTTGTCTGGTTTTCATCTGCACTTAAGGTGGCCTGAAGGCCTTATGGTGGCCCGAATACCTTACTGACCCGAAGGTCTGGGTAGCCCGATGGCCTTAATGGACATGGGGACCAAATTAGTGGCCCGAAGGCCCAAACAGGGGAATAATCCTGGTTTCTATAATACCAAACATTGACTTCTATAGTGTTGTAGAGTTCCTGCTACAGTACTGCTACAGTACACCAGAAATTAGCGTCTACCTAGATTTGATCTCAGGTTTCCTGGATGCACTTAAGGAGTCCTCACCAACTGGGTTGAGGCTCATGTGAAAAGCGTGGGTTGATGACACTGACTCCGAGTGGGGGTACTCTAGGAAGTCTTACAAATTCATTAATATATAGTCTTTCTAAACATTCAGTTGTTAAATATATTTTTATAACATGGAAATATGCTGACCGAGTACGATGGTCAACAATGACCCATATTGCAAAATTCCTTCAAGGAGTCTTTGGTATCCCCATGACAAAGACAATCGTAATATCATCTTATTTCCACTCCGGTATAGGAAGAGGTTTCATGACTCCTTTAGGATGTTGTCTTCCTACCTTCACCTGTTGAAAAACCATATATCTTGACACATAATTAGCAGTCTCCCTCATCATTTTGTCCCACAAAAAATGTTCCTTCAAATCACTGTACATCTTAGTGATACTCGGTTGTATAGAGAAATTTGAGCTATGAGCATCATCCAACAATTGTCTTTTTAGATCGGGTATGTTTGGAACATAAAGTCTCTTCCCAAATTTCAAAATTCCATCTTCATATACGAATTCAATCAATCTCCCATCATTCACTGCTTTAATTTTCTTTCGAAACTCCTCATTATCAGTCTGAGAACATTTTATCCTTTCTAGTAAAGATGGATTGGAAACCATTTGAAAAAGTATTGATGTTTCACCTTCCATGATTATTCCCATATCCATCTTTACTAGACCCATGATCACTGGATCCCTTTAAACTCTCATATCTTTCAAAACTCTAGGATTCTTTCTGCTCAAATCATCTTTCACGTTATTTTCCTTCTCGTGGTGGTAGTGTATAGGGCAATAGTAACCCTTTAGTAGTTCAAGCCATCACCTTTTCCTCATGTTGAGTTCTTTCTGTGAGAAAATATACTTCAAACTCTTGTGATCGGTATATAACTCAAATTATTCACTATAGAGATTGTGTCTCCATATCTTCAAAGAAAAGATTACAGCTACCAACTCATGATCATGAATGGGATAGTTTTGTTCATGAATTTTTAGTCGTCATGATGCATAGTCAATAACTCGATCATTCTACAGAAGGACACAACCAAGTCCTTTCTTTGAATCATCACTATAAATAACAAACCAATCATTCCCCAGTGGTAGAGTAAGCATTGGATCATTGACTAATCTTTTCTTAAATTCTTCAAAACATTCTTCACTCTTTTTTTCAAACAAAATTAACCCCTTTATGTGTGATCTTGGTCAATGGGTTAGCCAATTGGGAAACATTATAGACGAAACACCGATAATAACATGATAAACAAATAAAACTGTGTACCTCATTTATACTCGTCAGTGCTATCCATTCTTGTATTGATCTTGTCATAGAAGGATTAGCAGAGATTCCATCCGTAGAGACAATATGGACACGTAAAGAAATATACTAAATCCAGAATTCACAATTTCTAAACTTCCCATATAATTCGTTTCTTCTAAGAGTCTTTATAATAGTATGCAAGTGATTTTCATGATCTTCATAGATTTTTTAGTGTACCAATATATCATCAATAAATACCACTAAATAGTCATCAATAAATACATTGAAAACTCTATTCATTAGATCCATGAAAACAGAGGGTTCATTAGATAGTCAAAAAGGCATTACTATAAACTCCTAATGCCCGTACCTGGTTTGAAATTCTATTTTCACAATGTCTTCCTTCTTCAAACAGAACTGATGATATCCAGATCGAAGGTCAATATTTGAAAAAATATTTTTCTCCATGAATTTGATCGAATAATTCATCAATGTGAGGTAGGGGATACCTATTATTTTTTGTTATAACATTGATCTCCCTGTAATCAATTTACAACTTCATAGATCTATCGTTCTTCTTATCAAAAAAGAATAGGGGATCCCCATTTTAAAAAAATAGGGAGAAGATATCCTTTATTACTCAATTCCTCTAGTTTTTTCTTTAGTTACACTAATTTCACAGTGGTCATTCTATAAGGGGTCATCGATATGGGCCTTGAACCCGTAATTAAATCAATGGAAAACTTAATTTCCCATTCTGTAGGATATCCATATAAATCCACTGGAAACACATCAACATATTCCTGCACAATAGATACATCCTATATTTTATCATTAATTTTCTCACCCACAATTATTTCATTATCTACCTCCCTAATAATTGAATTTGGTAGAGCTACTAGGGGTGGATCTAGGTAAGAATCTAATGGTGAAATTTCTACTCTACTGATATGGTACTCGTTATCATCATCAAAAATTGTAACCTCCATCTTCTTTCAATAATATTTCACATCATGGTCTGAAATCCAATCCATACCAAGTATTATATCAAATTAAATCATTGGTATGATGGTGATATCAGAAGATAAAATATGTTTATATGACCTAATGGGAACTGAATCACAAAAATATGTTTCAATGATACTTCCCTTAGAATTTTTGACTGACATATCCCTTCATAAATCAAATTTGAAATTTATAATTTTCATCGAAATTTGGGAAGATATGAAATAATGTGATGATCCAGAATCAAATAAATCATTGGATAAATTTTAGGAAACCATTAAATTACTTGCCAACACGTTATTCGGAACATCAACCATAACAGTAGTGATCATATAAGCTTGGCCTTGCTCCCCTGGCCTTATCTGAAGTAACTTCTCTTGGCACATAGGATATTCATTTGAATAATTCACCAGTTCTCTACAATTATTGCATTCAACATTGATAGCCACTTTCTTTCCCTTATAATCATGATCTTGGTGGCCTTTTTCAGTACACTTGTAATAGACTTCCATTCCATTCAGGAAAGTACCAGGTTGTTTCTTCCCACATTTACTAAAGGATGTAAATTCATCTTTTCCCTTCTTCCCCTTACTTCAATTTATATTGTGTACAATAGATCTCTTATTCTCTTTCTTTGCTTTAAAGATATAAGACATAGAGAATTCCTCTTCACTCTTGATAGCCCATGACACAATATCTTAGTACGATGAGAGGGATTATGAGACTAATTCTCAAATGAGACATGGTTTTATCCCATCAAAGAATAAATCAATATTATTCCTTGAGTAACTATATAATTTGTTTCAAGCCTTGCTATCCTTCTAAAGTTAGCCTCATGCTTTGCGACATTCTCCTCCTCCTTTTGCCTCAAACTCAGAAATCGTCTTTCTATATCAGTTCAATGGTCACGAGGAAAGTATTTTAATAAGAAAAGATCTTAGAACTCCCTCTATTACATATTTGATACTTCTTCATCCTCCTTTATGTTCTGAATTAATGACCACTATTGATTTTCTTCTCCTGTGAGGCGATAAATATCCATGAAAACTTTTTCCCTATCGCTACTCCCCAAAGCATGAAATATTTTTTCCAATGGACATATCCATTGCTCTACTACAAATGGATATATAGTCCAATTGAATGTTTGTGGTTGTTTCCTCATGAAGTAGTCTAACATTGATCTTCAGCGTTGTGGATCAGGGTGCTCCATATGGGTAAGGTTATTATTCATAACCTGAGTGAGTTGTCCTAGTATGGTTAAGTTGTTCAGCCCCAGTTTCATCGCCATCTCCACTAAAATTATCTTTATTAAAAGGGAAATCCCTATATGGATTACGTGCATTGATACATTTTACATTCCATCCAGTATGCACCATTTCTAAACAATGGAATACACTAGACTAGTTTATGAATCGCAATACATAATTACAAACTAGTAAAAAACATAACATAAATTAAACTGTTTATGCATATAATTCATAATAATAAAAAATATGTTTTCATTGAGGAGGTATTTACTCATAAATAAATTATGATGGTTTGTAAAGAAAATGTGAATTACCCTAAGCATATCCCTCGGGAGTTTCATAATCCAAAGGGTAGTAAGGTCCATTGTCGTGTACCAGGATACCCCGAGTCAAGCCTGGAACTCCTTGTTAGAGTTTTTACTCCTAGCTACATCTGTGCCAGAGCCGCCTCTACCTAATCATATCCATACAAGAATGTATTTCTTGTAAAATTCACAAAATCTCAATATTACCAAAATTCTAGGAAGTTGTTCCATACTAATCCTCACAATCTATCTTATGGTAATGTTCTCTAATTATAGTTTTTTAAATCTAGTTTCTAGGTTTTTTACTAAACTTTCTCCAATACAAACTTTAATGCCCCAACCCTTGTTACCCTGAGTCAGTGCATTATTAATTAACATTGGTATGATACACGGAATCATGTCCCAAAAGACGGAATAGTTTATTATCCTGGGAAGTACTAGATATATACATAAGTTTTACATTACATTATGAAATTTTAAAACAACAACATTTTGTCCCCTTTGAACACAACCATGTCCCCTTAGCCAAATCTTATAGGTCAGTCATAATAGACTTCTTCAAATACTGGGAAAAATAAAATATAAGAAAGGGTGAGATCAAATTCTCAGTAAGGATAACAATATAGTGGAAACTTTCATAAATAAGCATAAACAGTTAAGAAAATGTATAGGACTAAAACCAAATACTTTTAAACATAAACTTCAGCAAAATATGGAAAATATAAATCAAATAATACCATTTACTTATTCAAATGGATATTCTACTAGTCGAATAATCACATGTAATTTCAATAACCAATTTTATAATGATGGAATGCATAATGTTGGAAATCATAACCACATATTCAAGGCCTCGTGCCTAGACTACAAATAAGATTTTGTCAAGTCCTTGTGCTAAGACACTCGTTTTTCTCATGAGACTTTTTGATGCATCAAGGAGTTGTAGTGGCCTCCACCCATCACTTATAATTCCAATGCATTCCTCTTATGAAAAGGTAGAATCATAACATAAACATTCATAATAAAACTAGCGTATGAAATATTAATTCTTTAACCATAAACCATGAATGGTATAAAAATAACACATTTATTTTTAAAAATATCACAAAACCTTCAATCGAAAATGGAATATTGTATCATAATAAATCTTCTTCAAACAAATGTAAAATCCATCAAAGGATGTTGACATAGATTAAATCCAAACTATTTGAGGGAAATACCTCTTAATATTCTGAAATCACTTAAAATTTTCATAATTATAAAATAAAACATTTATTTAGAAAATATTTTTATAAGGTTTTAAGGGAAGCTTCGAAAGTACTATAATGGCATAAAATAATTGCACTTGTTGTATAAGGTAAATAAAATTCATTTCTTAATTTTGTCGAAATGGTCGTAAAATGCCTTATTTGGAAAATGTCAAAAAGATTATTTTATAAAAAATTTATTAAAATTAAGACAAGGTTATAAATGTCTTTGAACTATAATCTATGAAATAGTAAATGTTTTTTGAAATACATTTTTATGAAACACGGAGGTCCCTGTAGATACACACATATAAACAACTTCAGATAATGAAGAGATTGTATAATTAACCCTTACCTTGTACTTTTCCATAGTCGAGGGATGGTTGACCTCTTGAATAATGGTGAAATCATTCTTATTAAATTATAAAATAACCACATACATAAATATTATATCATATAAGATCTTCTAATATTTATTTATTAATAATATTTTAGTAGTATAATTGTTTCGGGTGTTAACAGATTCATTTTCATTTATTTGTTTTGTTACATAAGTCATGTTTGATAAGGATAGGATGTATTTTATTCATATACAGAATAATATTATGTTCTTAAACTTTATTTTTAATCATAAAATGATAATTATTCATGATTGGTTGTGATGGGGAATGAATCTCATCGCGTTCATGGAGACGGTAATCCATAGGTATGCATGAGTGAAAATATCATTCTATTAGTGGTAGAATCATATGTAATTGGATGGTATATCATATATACAGAATCATTAACATGTTATATCTATTATTTACATCATTTATACTTATCATTGTACCCATATAAATACTGAAGTGTTGAATGACAAACTACATCGCGACGTGGAGACTATAAGCCATACGTACGCACGTATGGTGACTTTGTCCTTCCTAGGATGGAAAAGATAATGAATATGGTTGTACCATATTAATAATAAAATTATAGTATGTATAAGGTAATGGATTAATTATTTTGGTATGGAAACAACAATGAAAAAGGAAGTGGAAGAAGAAAAGAATTTTGAAAGAGGTGATGAAATTATTACCTCTTCTTCTAGTGTTTCCTTTTGATTTGATCAAAAGGGATCCTTAGGTTGGATTATTATTAATGTATGGCCTCTAGGATGAAGTTAGGGTTTTGGGAGGATATTTTATATGGTTTGGATGAGCCAAATTGGTTTGGATGTGTCATTTTGTGAGAAGGGGATGTACCCTATTATAAGAGAGGTGAGTGTCGCTTTAGGAAAAGATAGAAATATATTTTATTATACAATCATATTCAGATTATAATGGCTCTAAAAGGATTTATTTCAAGGGTAAGGTGTGGTTGGGTCAAAAAACTCTCAAAAATTAGGTTTTAGACAGGTTTAGATCACCATATTAACCATATCTTTTCGATTTAACACTTAGTTAAATAGTTTAACTTTTACAATGTCTTCTTGTATTTTTATATTACATGGTTAATAAACATACAATAAAATACCAAGAGGATTCCTAGTGGTTAATTAATGACATATATATTATTATATAAGTCCTTTGGATGATTCGTAAATTTTTAGGAATATTATATCAATTGATAATATATTTTTTTAAAAAAACTCATTTATTTCAATTTTGGAACTATTTATTATTTGGTTTTTTTGAAAGTCATAACAAATTTATCACTGCATAAAAAATTTATTTAATCAACGCTAACATGCTATATTAACCTATATATTCGTGGAATACATCAAAAGTCTCAATTTACAATTATATTAATATTTATAATATCAAGTATTTTAATCTTTCAATAATAATGTAATCATTGCATCATCATAGTGTCCTAAATAAATTTTATTATTTAATATCTAAAAATTATAAATAAAATAAAATTATGTAGAAAATATTTTTAGATTTATAATCAATATTTTTTGTAATATTTATCTTTTGTATAACCATATTTTAATAATGTTTTAGTTATGAAACATTGAATTTAACACTTTTAACTCTTTCTAAAATAAAATAATAATAAATGTCCTAATCTCATCCAAGTGTACCAAAAGGTCCATTTTTTATTCTTAAGGATGGTTTTGGTCGAAATACACATATCCAATAGAATTAATACATGCGTTGGGGTAATTATAATATCATTTTTGCCTTTAATTACCCTATTTACTTTTAACAGAGGAAAATAAAATTCAAAAGTTATTATTCCCTGAAAATTATTTTCATCTTATTGAAGAACATTTTTCTTACTTATGTCAATATTTTCTCTCATATTTTTTAAATTCAATTCAAAAAAGTGGTAAAATTACATTTTATGCAAATTTGATAACATGCCTAGAAGGTGGGTAAAAGATTTTAAAAAATTAAATAAAATTTTATACATCAAATTTTATTATAAAATGACTTCAATGAGTTACATTGAACTAATATAGGTATTTTGTAAACATTTTGACTTAAAATAAATTTAAAGAAATTATATAATTATTTAAATAAAAAGTAGGTTCTAAACAATAATGTAGTGTTTTTCACAATTCATGAAAAATTGAATGTTTTCAGAAAAATACCAAAAATTCACCCTAAGATAATTTTGATATTACAATTCAAAAAATAAAGCCCATTTTGATAAGTAAAATTTATAAAATTTAAAAAATCTGGTATTACTATTGGTAAAGGCTAGTTTGGTTGGTCGTGGTGTGTTAGAACTCGAAGTTTCATACAACGCAAGCTATTGTATTATTCAAAGTGAAGTGTACCATGGAATCTTGGGGTGTTACATAAATCCTTAAATATTGACACTTCCAGACCCAAAAGTATATGGGTTCCAAAATTCACTTGTATTTTATACATTTTAGGTATGCACCATTGAACGTCATCATTATATCATCAAGTGGCTGCTTGAAAATTATAGGAATTTCTAATATTCTTATTTATTATAATGTTAGATAGAAGCTTGCTTAGTGCTGGAATGATTAATCCATGAAGTATGTTATATTCAATTTTAAAATTCAATTTAAATTCACTAACTATTTTTTAAAGGGGGATAATCTGTTTTATCTTTTATTAATTATTCTTATTCTTAAGAAATTAAGTCTTTTCACAATATTATTTTATCAAATGAATTAATTAATTGATTTATTTCCTTAATAAATGACCTTCAAATGTTTTATTATGAATTTATAATTCTTACGTGTTAGCATCTGCTTAATGTTTGTCTATTTAAATTAATTGCATGTGCTAAATTAATTTCCTATTGTTTGTGATAAATTATTCAATTATTAGATTAAAATTCTTTTCCCATTTATTACATACATAATATTATAATTAAATTTATTGAAAATATTTTAATTAAATTTGTTGAAAATCTTTTAAAATCATATAATTCAATTCATTTAAATTTGATTCTTTAAAAATCCATTACTATTTTTTGAAAAAAAAACATTATCTAAATTCCTTGAAATATTTTATTTAAATTCATTGAAAGACGTAAATATTTATACTTGGTCTTAAGGGGAGTAATTTAAAATGTTTATCATGTGTTTAAAGTTTTCATTATTATTCCAAAAATTATATAGTTTAATACATTCATTGAAACCCCTTTTTATTCATTTAATAATATTATATATGATTTCATGGATCCCTAATTATTTATTTTTATCTTTTTGAAGGAAGCATGAATTTAGGGGAGTTTATATTGCTATATGTATTTTGAACATATTTTCAAATAACTTATCTTTTTAATATTTAAAAAATAATTAAAGTTTTTTAAATTTTAAATATTTTAAAATTATAAATATATTTTTTAAAAAATATTTTTCAAATTTTAAATACTTAAATTTCATTTCCAATTTTAAATACCTAAAAAATATTTTCCAAATTTAAAATAAATAAAAATAAATATAATTATCCAAATTTTTAATATGTTGAAATTTTTATTTTTCGAGTTTAAAATATTCTTAAATGGCGGAAGAAAATTTAGTTTTTCATATTTTTTTTATTTATTTTGACTTATTTATTAATTTATTTTTATTCAAATCTCAAATTCCAATTTTTTATAAAAAAGGGTAAATATATTGTATTATTTAATTTACTCATGATCATACATTTTTATCCTTACAAAAAGGGGGAGAAAAGTTGTTAGTGAGCTAGGGTTTTGTAATAAACAAAAGTTGGGAGATAATTGAGTGGATCCTTATCATTCTCATTTTTATTTAGTTTTAATAATTACTTGAACCCATCGATATTTGTTTTCTAATAAATTTATTTATGTGTTTCAAATTTAGTATGTCAATGAAATTATTTTATATCTAAAAAAATATTTATTTGGTATTTACGGTTCTTATTCCATTATAAAGATAAGAAAATTATCTTTATTTAATCTGTTTTTGTAAATATCTAATTCAATTGTTTCGATGGTGCAAAAATTCACTAACACTATTACAATCTATTCAAATGAAATTGTAGTTTTCAACTTAATTTCAATTCATAATTATGATTATATATCAATCTATATTGAATGGATTTGCAGGAGAATTATACTTTTGGATAGGTGAGGAGTTTATCTAAATATCATTAGTTTATGTTGAATTCTAGAAAGGATTTCTTGATACTCTAAAAAATCCCTGAATTATTTTAGTCATTTTTTCAATTGTATAGTAAACATATTTAAAAACCCATAGTATTTATTTTACTTCATGTTCTAAAGATGTTGTAATTCTCTAAAACCTAGGGAGATGGAAATCCATTAATTTAATCGTGATTTTATCACTTTACTTAAAAGGATGAAAAATTGGTTTGTATGGTCAGTAAAATCATTGATGTTTGGGAAGGAAGATTCCCAAATATCGTTTTTTAGAAAGTTATTTCTTCTGTTTTTTGAAGATATCAGTAGTTGAAGAAGTCTGATTTATTTAATTCCAGAAATGTTGGAAATATATTAAGTTTTACAAAAAAAATATTGTGGGATTAAGTATAAATATTATGTTAAAAGGCTCAAAAAATTCAGGGAAGTCTAACATTAAGGTGTTCACATTTTCCAAAAATATTGTTCAAGCCCAATGTTGGAAAGCGTAACGTAATGAATGAACCTTACATTTGATAACTGGGTGTATAAATTATCAATCCTATGTTGAAAAGTTTGCGTATGGATATGAAACCCTACATTCAATTAATTATAAACACAAGGAATATCAACCCTACATTGGAGTCTAGAATTAATATTCATACCCAATATTTGGGAGTTTGAATGTATTGTTAATCAATGTTATATTCTAGATTTTATACTAATAAGGATGAACAAGTGGATCATCATACCAATGTTATTTTTGATCCCTATGTTATGTGAATATTAAAGTATGGGTAATGAACCTTATGTTGGCAGGAACCCTATGCTATGAAAAGGAACCATACGCTACATAGTTGAACTCTACATTTGGCATTTTTCGTTACATGAATAAACCCTACATTTGATTAGTCAATGACAAAATTTTATGCAAATATATTATATGTGATTTATGCCATGGTCTTCTTAGTATTAAAGATCATTAAAAAGTTGTTTTGAAACTTATTATAAGGCTTGCATGTAATGGATGAAATAATTTCTATTTATAAGGGACGCTATGAATCTCTGTGAGTGATTTGATTCCAAATATTTTTGATTAATTGTGTTGTTGGATATATAGAAATTTTTCGACTATATTTAAAGAGGTTTGAATGGATTTGAACTTGAATTTTAAGTTATTAAATTCTACAGTTTTTATAGAGATATTATTGGAAGAGATCAAATCATTTTGAATGCATTTAAAAGTGATTTATTCAATAGCAATAAATAGGCAATGGTGCTACGCTATTCATGGTGATGTTTATGAAGCCAATTAACTCCATTTATATTTGGTATCCTACGAAAGAATAATTTGGTTACAAATTCTATATATCTATTATATATATATATATCTTTGGAAGGAAAATAAATTTCACAATGAAGAAAAGTGGAGACGTGAATACTCTATTAAACAGAAGGTGCTGAAAATATTAATATTAAAGATCGATGATTTTAAAGAAAGAACTCAAATTATTTGTTTATTATTATTCTCTCATGGTGTAAAGATGAATTAATCCTACTCATAAATTTTCGAATCAATTATCTTCTATTTAAATATGAATAATTCAACTCGGCATTGAAGATTATTTTGAAACTGTATTGAAATATTGATTATTGTCTACATCTGTCAATTGTTGTTGTATATGAGAGCTACATCTATTTGAAAAAAAACATCATCTCATCAATTTTCTTTTGAGTATCGTCTACTCGGACTCTGTCATGGTGGTGTGTTGGCTTCTCAGACTAAGATGTGGATATTTTGGATCCCCATAAAAGAACCAAAAGACCCTATAAAAGCCGTGTAAGGTGTCAACTACTCGTTCTCAGTTTTGGATGGTCTTGTGATAAGAGGACCAACTAGTTAAAATCACCAAGATCATGGACTAGAGTGTTGGTTCAGTGGATTAGGGGATTTCTTGTCCCTGAAAAACTACACATCCATATGTTCTTTTATTTTATTTATTCCCCCTACTCGCTCAACCTTATGAGACAATGAAAGGATCTCTTTATTTCAAGAGGGATGTCTTAATATTGTCATGACATTTAAAAGGACACAATTCACCCATACTATGTATTCCTCACAGACATCTTGACTGAACACTAAGCATGTATACTGTCACGACCCGTCCCAGTGGGTCCCGCGCCGTGACTCCCCAAGCCTGCCTTCAATAGGCCAGGGGCTGGTGAATAGCACTGAGTAGGAATATTACTAACATGGGAGGCATTGAATAAGTACCTGTAGACACACACACATCTCTAAGCCCACAAATGCTGAAATGTAAAAACCACTAAGGAACAAAATGCATGCATACACAAAACCCAACCAAGATAGTACAATGGAAAGTAAAGTACTGAAAGTAAACTAGGCCAGAATACTAGCCCACAAAAACAAGATTCTGAAAACTGAAAAGTCCAACCTGTAAACACAATAAGGTACTGGGACTGCTACTCGTAGCCGTAGGAACGCCTCGGCCTGTAGGGAACTTAGAAATCTCGGTTCTATCCTGGTCCGCCCTGTACTCTGTCAAAAGGCTTCTCGTCTACACAAGACACGATATGTGCGGGCAAAGCCCGTGCAGGGGTGAGTATAACAATACTCAGTAGAGGACCCCCAAAACCACAAATTAGTACTCAAAGTAAAGGTACAATCAGCTATTCACAATATATGTCTACAGAATATATAGCAAGAGAAACACAAACCAAATATACTCAAAACCCAGACCCGCGGTCTGAATACCAATCGCACAACTGCATGACCCCGTTAGGGATTCAGTTCGAAGATTCGGCGATGAACTCATTCTGGGAGAACACACTCCAAGAGTCTTATAGCTCTGATGACATCCGTCTTAGAAGTATTATTCTTCAGGAACCGTCATGAGAGTTAGTTACACTCATTACAAGAAACACACTCTTGAGTGGGATGATTCTGATAGATAGATGCACTCATTATGAGAGACACACTCTTGAGTGGGAAAGATCATGATACACAGATGAGGATCACTTCCAGGGCCATGGCGGATACCACGACTCATTCGGAATACACTTTCTATGTAAGGGATCGACGCCTGGTGGAGTTGGTCATATCAATACCTGACACTACCTAGGGTCAATAATGGATATATGATCTTGACTCGGGCCTCTTGAATGGATGCCTTACTATATCGCAGAAAGTCCTGCTAAATGGATCATACTCCTATATAAGGAAACGATTTCTGACCTTCATGGGAACGAGAGGAATAAGGTAACTAGCCCAAAAGAAACATGTCCAAGATACGGTGGACAAGAGGACCATGCAATTTCCAAAAAGTACATGACGTGTAAAAAAGTTACATGTCATGTCGTCTAACCCCGAGTACTGCCCGTGTACAACGGCCCATGTCGTAAGGCTGGACATTTAAAAAATTTAGTACATGGCTTGTAGTACTGTGTACATGTCATGTCCAAGTGACTGGGGTCGGCATCATGTACGCTGGCCATGTGCCTGTACACGGTCTTCAAACTGTGTACTCTAACCTGTGTAATCAGTACACGGGGTGACCCGTGTTGCTAGCCTTGCCTGGTCGTGTGATGGATTACACGGTCATGTACTCCACCCCATGTTCATGTACCCCCTGGATACACGCCGAGTCCCACGTAGTTGCCTCTTCGATGTTGTACACGCCATGTTCTGAAGCCGTGTAGATCATCCTGTGTCTGTGTACTTCCCAAAATACATGCCGAGATTCGGGGAAAGTCCAACATGTCGTGTGACTAGGGTCACACGCCGTTTGATTCCTATATGACCCCTGAAACCCTATCTGCTACCGCCATAACTATACGTTGTGTTCTTCAGAAGTACACGCCGTGTATTCTCAAAATTTCCAAAAACACGGACCTCTGTCGTCATGCCTCTGGTGATTCCCCCTTCATAGATATGGTCATCTAATCACCATGGAACACCAGGTTTTTGGTTTCCCTAACACATTGAGGCGGATTCTGATGTTTCCGGACCTCCGATCGGCTCCAAAAACATGTTTTGATCTTCCCGCGCGAAAAACGCAGGAAGAACAGCCTCTTCTGATTCGAGTTGATTTGTCCTCCATCATGGTCGTCACACCTCTGCAGGGTCATTGCGATGTCAGATCTCCGGTTTAGGATCGTTTTATTGAAATAAAGGTGTACAATGATCTGTTGTTTGTTGCCCTGTGAAGAATGCGAAAAACGCGCGAGAAGGAAAGGGGGAAGGAAAACCAATCGTACAAATTTGAGGAACGAACCTCCGCCATCGTTCATCACGACATTGATACGCTAGTGTTAATAGGATTAAATGTAGCATAAATCAACAATAATAATCAAAACGGATTAATTCCCTATAATCATCCCAAATAAATCCCTCCCACAAGAACATCTAAATTCGCAGATCAACTTGTTCATGGTTGATCTGTGTTCGTCGTTTTAAATTCAAAATGGGGAAAGAGAGATGAAATAAAAACCCCTACCTCAACTGGGATCAATCGCTGATGAAGGGTCTATGCTACCATCATCGTCAAGATCCTCCAACTTCATTGGATTAGTGATTCTCAATTTCAATCTGCCGGCATTCGTCGCTGAGAGTTTTCTCCAACACTCTGCGGGTTCTCCAGAGATTTCTCTCAATCGTCGCCAACGAGAAATATTCGATTATCCAATAAAAATGGAAACGTATTTGAACTCTCATTACACTTTGGAATTAATGAGTAAGTGTTGTTTTTTCTAATTCATTATGACATGACATTAATTACTAAAACAACTACCCCATCACTGCTCTGCAGAGGATATTTCCAAAATGAAATAAAATAAACTTTTGGAATTTATTTTATTTTATTTTACTTAAAACGTCTAAGAATTAACTTTTTTCCTTGACCCGCGCCGGTCGAGGTTTGGAACTTTCTTAGGTAAATTCATCGCCCCGGATGTAATGGTTCCCTCAAATATTTAATCTAGGTATCCATTTGGAAATGGCCATAGCCGCGCACAAGTTCCCACTCACTTAACTTAAAAAAGTTCAAACCACCATTCCGGGAACACTGGGACTCAGAATGATGTTTCGTCTTGGCTCCCGGTCTCGAAATAATTACATATAATATTTAAATAAATAATAATACATGGAAAATCAGAGAAATTACATTCTCCCGACCTTAGGGCTTTACGTCCCCGAAAAGCCAAAACAAAGGCTACTCAAAAAGATCTGTGTACTGGGCACGGATCTAGGCCTCCTGCTCCCACATGCTCTCTGGAGGATTTTCATGCTACCACCGAACGCACCCAAAGGGAATCGATCTCCCACGAAGGATACTCTCATGATGATCCTTGATCTCCACTGGGCACTCAGCAAAGTTCACTCTATCATCGATTTCCAGCTCTCCACAGTCGATGACGTGCGATGGGTCATGCACGTACCTCCATAGCTATGACACGTGAAGACATCATGTACCCGATGAAACTGTGGTGGTAGACCTAGGAAGTACACCACCTCGCCAACTCTAAATAGTATCTGGAAAGGTCCGAAGAACCTCGGAGATATCATTCCACACCAGAAGAATCCCTGAAACCCTCATCGTGGTGAGACCCGAATAAAGACGTGGTCTCCCTCTTCAAACTCCAGAGGTCTCTATCATCTGTTAGCATAAGACTTATGCTGGCTCTGTGCAGTCTTCATCAACTCTCGAATGATCTTAACCATCTCGGTGGTAACTCGCACCAAATCTGGACCCATGAGTGCTGACTCTCTGGGGTCGGTCCAACAAAGCGGCGACAGGAAGGGTCTCCCATAAAAAGCCTCAAACGGTGCCATACCAATGGCGGAGTGGTAGCTATTGTTATACGCAAAATACACCAGTGGTAGGTGGTCCTCCCAACAGTGACAAAAGTCCAACATATAGGCTCGCATCATATCCTCCAGAACCTGAATGGTTCTCTCCGTCTGACCATCTATCTGGGGAAGAAATGATGTGCTCAAGCGTAGCTTAGTCCCAAAAGCCTCCTACAATCCCTTCCACAATCGGGATGTGAAACGGGCATCTCTGTCTGAGAATATTGTCGTGGGGATGCCATTAATATGATCTATATCATGCACGTAGAGGCATCCCAAGCTCCCTATCAAACTCTACTCCCTGATAGCTAGTAAGTGGGTTGACTTAGTGAGTCGGTCAACGATCACCCAGATGGAATCATGCCCCTTGGATGTCTGTGGTATGCCTGTCACAAAGCCCATCGATATTCCATCCCACTTCCACTCTGGAAATTCTAGGGGGTGGGATAATCCCACTGGAAATGGTGCTCAACCTTCACCTGCTGGCATGTGAGGCATCGGGAAATGAATAGTGCCACTGCCTTCTTCGTGATTGACCACCAGAACTTTCATCGGAGATCCTGGTACATCTTTACTACTCCAGGATGTACCTCCAAAGGTTATTTATGAAACTCCCTCAGGACCACTTCCTGCAACACCACTGGTATAACAGTGCATTCTTTTAAAAGAAGTATGTGCTCCCCAACATGAGAATATCCATCAGGAGCATGTCATGTGGATAACTAAGCACGTAAACCGTCACAGTCGACATCCCCAAGCTGTGCTTCCCTAACTCATTGTATGACCAGAGGTGTGACAACCATCGACTGTAGGTAGGCTGCATCTTCTTTGTCCATCAAGGACAACTGCAATGTGACAAACTGCTTTGTTGCCTCACTCAATAGCTGTGAGCTCGACCTTCTGCTAAGAGATTCCTCCACCTTTTTCCCCTTCCCAGGAGTATAAATGATCTCAAAATCATAGTCCTGGAAGAACTCTATCCAACACCTCTATCTCAGATTCAGATCTTTCTGTGAAGGATGTACTTGAGGCTCTTCTAGTTATAGTAGATGATAAATTGCTCGCTCATAAGGTAGTGTCGCCACATCTTCAATGCGAAGACTACCACTGCCAACTCAAGATCATGGGTCGCATAGATCTTCTCATGTGGCCAATGATGGCGCGAACCATAAGAAATCTTTGTCTCCCTCTACATTAGGACACAGCCAAGCCTGGACCCTGATGCATTGCAGAAATTTATGTACTCGACACCCTCCTCCAGCAATCTCAAGACTGGGGCGCTCATCAAACTCTATCTCAACTGCTCAAAAACCTGCTGGAACCTCTCCGTCCACACGAAGGGTTCCCCTTCCTAGTCCAGGTTGTCATCTGTGCTGATATCTGGGAGAGATCAGAAATGAATCGTCGATAATATCTTGCTAACCCAAAGCTACTTTGCACCTCAGTCACGCTCCGAGGTGGCTACCATTCTAACACAGCCTGCACCTTGGCTGGGTCTACAGCTACTCCTTCTACTGAGATTACATGTCCTAAAAAGTGGACCTCCTAAATCTAGAACTAGAACATTTAGAGTTTCCCATAAATATGGTGCACCTAAAGTATGTCTAGAACCATCCACAGGTGTCTCACATACTCCTCTTTTGATGTCGAGTACACAAGGATGTCATTGAGGAATACCACTATGAACCTGTCCAAGTACAGCTGGAAGATTCGGTTCATCAGTCCTATGAACACTGCGGGGGCGTTATTCACGCTGAAAGGCATCACCAAGTACTCATATTGACCGTAGAGGCATCTGAAATCTGTCTTCGGTATATCCTCGTCTTGTACTCATAACTGGTAATAGCCTGATCGAAGGTCAACCTTCGAGAACCATTGTTCCCCTATTAGCTGATCAAAGAGGTCATCAATTCTTGACAGTGGGTACTTATTATTCAACTGTCACCTGGTTCAAGAACTGGTAATCCATGACAACCTTAGACTCCCATCTGCCTTCTTGGAAAACAAGACTAGGTCCACACTGGGTGAAACACTAGGTATTACGAAACCCTTACTCTTCAATTCCTCTAACTGCACCCTCTACTCACAAAGCTCTGTGGGATCCTTCCAATATGATGATGAAGAAATCGGTGTTGTCCCAGGGTGTAAGTCGATGTAGAAGTCGATTTCCCGGCAGGGAGGTAACCTTGGAACTTCTTCGGGAAAGATGTCCTCAAACTCCGCCACAACTGCTGGGAACTGGGAGCTCACAACATTCACAACTCTGAGGGAAAGGCTTCCTAGATCAGAAGTGATTGGCTGCACCCTCTTATGAATAAACACATTCTACGCTGCCTGGGTTTCCCTTTCTCTGACAAAGGAAAACCTCATTCCATCATGGCAGACACACCGTACTCTTCACCTAAAATAGTCAATCTTGGCATGGATCATAGATAACCAATCCATACCGAGAATTACGTCGTAAGGTATCGATGCTTCCACTAAGAAGTTCCAACTGGAACTCTTTCCTCCAAGGGTAAGATCACACTTTCTACAAAGGTGTGTGATCGTCGAGTCTCCTTCCGTAGGTGTCTCCAAGCGCAAGGATCGAGTCAACGGTTCTACCAGAATATCAGGGTTTCATACAAGACATGTGGTTATGAAGGAATGACTGGAACCTATGTATATAATTTTTTAAGCTAAGGTAGAGAAGGCATAGATCATACCTCAAATTATCCCTGGAGTCCCTGGGGAATATGCCTCAACCGCATGCAGTTGTCCCCGTCCTTGTCCCCCAGCTCCCAGAGCTTGGTGCGGACCTCCTGGGGGTGGTGGTGGAAGTAATTTGAAGCATCTTACACCACCCGCAGCTCTCCCTTCTCCTCTTCCATGTCCGCCACCTGGTGGGTCTATCATCTCCACTCTCTGCGTCTACCTTGGTGGTCCATCCACCACTTCCCTTTCAACAGCTCGACGGGTCGGACAATCTCTCATGAGATATCCCCTATCGTCGCACGTGAAGCATCGCTTCTCCCTAGGCTGACTGGATCTAGCCTGAGAGCCATGGACTCTCGATCCTCTATCCTGGTTCCTCCTATGACGTTTCCCACATCCAGATCCCTATGTCTGACGTCGGTTCCATACTGCCAGGGTCTCCGCACCCGTCTGCCTACTGCTGACTGTCATCGGCTGTCTCTGCTCCGCCAAGAAGCTCCTGATCACCAAGGCTCACTCGAGCACACCAGAATAAGTCAAAATTCCCAATGTAATGACACTAGCTCAGATGTTTCTTTGTAGACCTATCTCTAAGGTCCGTTCTCTAAAGTACTGATCCATGACCATAACTCTCGAGTACCAGGCAAGGTTGGAAAACCTCGATGAATAGTCAGCTACCATCAAACTGCCCTACTGGAGCTGAAGAAGCTCCTAGATACGCACAGCTCTCAGCCTAAACCGGAGAGAACTCCTCCATAAAGAGTCGGTTGATCTTTGCCCATTAAAGAGTATCCTCGTCATGAGTCTTTGTGGTCAGACTCCACTGTCATCCCGCCGAACACTGAAGAAGGCTTGCTCCTCGGATCACCATCTAGTCTGCTGGTGTCCTCACTAGACGGAAAACTCTAGTCACCACCTCAAGATAGTCCTCAGCTTCCTAAGGGTTGGGCTCCCCTCTAAACCTAAGGTTTGTCTGTCTCCATAACTCATGGAGCGCGCTAAGTCTGTACCCCTCATCAGTCGGTATTGTAAGTACCATGGGCTTCTCCACTGGTGGTGGCATAGCAGGTGCAACACCTGGTAGAAACTCCTGGGGAACTTGTCCCTATATCGAAGCCTCATCACGAAGGGGGTCATCCTCATGGTCGTGCTGCTGAATCCTAGTAGGTATGCGTCGTGGAGGCATCTTGTAATGAAACATGATGTATCATGACTATATCTTGACAGCTGACTCAAAGTACATGGAAAACACAACCCATTCCTAGATGATGAATGTACCTTTATTATATTTCCCTGCAACTATTGTTTTCATGTACCTAGTTGAAAACATTTTATCAGCGTCCTAGTGTATGGATATTCCATCCACTGCACCAACCCCATATTCTTTGGCCTGAAAGTAGATCTTGAAATACTTAACAATGTTGCCCCAAACGCATCTCACAGACTCGTGGTCCTATGTTAGAACTGACCACCTCTGATACCACTCTATCACGACCCGTCCCAGTGGTGCATGCACTATGACTCCCCAAGCCTTCCTCCAACAGGCCTGGGGCTGGTGACTAGCATTGAGTTGTCATATTAATAACATGGGAGGCATTGCCTAAGTACCCGTACACAAGCAAAAATCTTCAAGCCCACAAATGTAGAAATGTAAAAACCACTAAGGAACAAAATGCATGCATACACTAAACCCAACCAACAGATTATGACTGAAAGTAAAGTGCTGAAAGTGAACTGGGCCAGAATACAATCCCACAAAAACAAGAGTCTAAAAACTGTAAAGTCCAACCTGTAAACACAAGAATGTATTGGGACTGCTACTCGTCATCATAGGAACGCCTCAGCCTATATGGAACTCAGAAATCTCGGTCTTTTCCTGGTCCGCCCTGGACTCTATCAAAAGGCTGCTCGTTTGCATAAGACACGACACGTGTGGGAAAATCCCGTGCAGGGGTGAGTATAACAATACACAGTATTGGACCTAGAAATCCACAAAGAAGTACACAAAGTAAAGGTATTGCCAGCTATGCACAATATATGTCTACAGAACATATAGAAAGAGAAACAAAAACCAGATATACTCAAAACCCAGACCCACGGTCTAGAGACAAATCGCACAACTGCATGCCCCCGTTAGAGATTTAGTTCGAAGATTCCGCGATGCACTCGTTCCGGGAGAACACACTCCACGAGTCTTATAGCTCTGATGACGTTTGTTCGAGAAGTATTGTTCGTTGAGAACCATCATGATAGGTGGTTACACTCATCACAGCAGACACACTTCTGAGTGGGAAGATTCAAATAGATAGATGCACTCATTATGGGAGACACACTCTTGAGTGAGAAAGATCACAATACATAGATGGGGATCACTACTAGGGCCGTGGAGGATACCGCAACTCATCCGGAATTCACCTGCTAGTTAGAGGATCGATACCCAGTGGAGTTGGTCACATCGAAACCTGACTCTACCTTGGGTCAAGAATGGATAGAGGATCTCAATCCAAGCCTCTCGGATGGATGCCTGACTCTATCACAGAAAGTCCTGCTAAAGGGATCATACTCCTGTAGAAGGAAACGATGCCTGACCTTCTGGGGAATGAGAGGAAGAAGGGACACTAATCCAAACGAAACATGTCCAGTATACGATGGACAAGGGGACCATGCTATTTTCCAAAAAGTACACAGCGTGTTGAAAATTTACACGTCGTGCCGTCTGACCCTGGGTATTGCCCGTGTAAAACGACCCCATTTTATAAGGCTGGTCATTTAGGAATTTTAGTACACTGCATGTAGTACTGTGTACATTCCCTTTCCGAGTGACTGGGGTTGGCTCCGTGTATGCTGGTCATGTGCCCGTACATGGTCTTCAACTCGTGTACTCTAACCCATTTAATCAGTACACCGGGTGACCCGCGTTGCTGGCCTCGCCTGGCCGTGTGATGGAGTACACGGTTGTGTACTCCACCCCATGTCTGTGTACCCCCTAGATACACGCCGAGACCCATGTAGCCGCCTCTTCCATGCTGTACACGTCATGTTTTGAAGCCATGAAGATCATCCCATGTCTGTGTACCTACCAATATACACACTGAGTTTTGGGGAAATTCTAACACGCTATGTGACCAGGGTCACACGTCGTGTGATTCCTATCTGACCCCAAAATCCTAACAGCCACTGCTAGTACTACACGGCGTGTTCTTCGGAAGTACACGCCGTGTATTATGGAAATTTCTAGAAACGCAGACCTCCATGGCCACGCCTCCGGTGATGCCCCGTTCGTCAATCTGGTTATCTAATCACCATGGAACACCCAGGTATTGGACGCCCTGAAACCTCGAGTCTGCTTCCTATTTTTTCATACCTCCAATCAGCTCCAAAAATTTTTTTGATTTTCCCACGCAATGAACGCTCGAAGAATGGCCTCTTCCGATTTTGTCATCTATCATGGTTGTCTCACCTCCGTAGGGTCGTTGTGTTGTCGGATCTCCGGTTTGGGATAGTTTCATTGCAAGACGGGTGTGAAATGATCCATTGTTTTTTTCCCCGTGAAGAACACGAAGAACGCATGAGAAGGAAAGGTGGATGGAAAACCAATTGAACAAATTCCGGGAATGAACACCCGCCGTCATTCGTCGCGGCATTGATCCTCTCCCATTAATAGGCATAAACAGAGAAGAAATCAACAATAATAATCAATGTGGATTAATTCCCCATAATCATCCCAAGTAAATCCCTCCCACAAGAACGTATGAATCCATAGATCAACTTGTTCGTGTTTGATCCACGTTCATCATTTTAAATTCAAAATGGGGAGAGAGAGATGAAATAACAACCCCTACCTCAACTGGGATTGATCGCTAACGAAGGGTATGTGCTACCGCTGTTGTCGAGATCCTCCAAATTAACTCATGTAGTGATTCTCAATTTCGATCCACCATCGTTTGTCACTGAGAGTTTGATCCAACGCTCCACGGATTCTCCATATATTTCTATCAATTGTCGCCAACAAGAAGTATTTGATTATCCAATAAAAAGGGAAACGTATTTGACCTCCCATTACATTATGGAAATAATGATTCAGCATTGCTGTTTATGAGTCATTATGACATGAAATTGATTGCTAAAAAAGCTGCCCTATCGTTGTGCTGAAGCCGATATTTCTAAAAATGAAATAAAATCAACTTTGTGAATTTATTTTATTTTATTTTACATAAAACGTCTGAAAATTATCTTTTTCCATCGACCCATGTCGGTCGAGGTTAGGCTCATTCTTAGGTAAATTCACCATCCCAAACACAACGGTGCCCTCAGATTTTTAATCTGGGCATCCATTTGGAAACTACCACAGCCACACACATGTGTCAACTCACTTAACATAAAAAAGTTTAAACCACCATTCTGGGCTCACTGGGCCTCAAAATGATGTTTCGTCTTTGCACCCGGTCTCGAAATAATTCTATATAATATTTAAAAAAGTACATGGAAAATCCAAAACATTACATATAATAACCACCCCAACCACACCAAGCCATGATCACCGAATAATGGAAGTCAAGTAACTTAATACAATGCACATCGATAATAGGGTACCCCACACCACTTTCCCATTGATTATCCACTCTCACATTATAATGTAAAATGTCCGGGCACTCCCACCTCTTATGAATACACCACATCACAACCCTCCTTCATATACCTGGGCCTCAAAACAACACCTAATCCTATCACCAAGTCCATGATCCACATCAAATCTCTCCTACAGATACATGGTCCCCTTACCACATCACATCCCAAAAACACATTGGAAATCACAACAAAAATCATCCTTAATATACCTAAAAACACAGCACCTATCATCCCTAATACACTTGGAAAACACAACTCGCCCGCACACACCTAGGCCCCCAAAACCATAACATGATAAATGAATCTTGGTCTACCACCACCTAGAAGAAGGAGGAGGGAAGAGTGGGTGGCCAGCTATCCTTCCTCTCACAAGGATTTTTGGGAAAGACACCATCCCTCTTGAAGATGGGGGTGTCTGGCAGGTAGTGCTCAACTAGGGTGGGGTGCATATAGAAATTGTTGGAGTTGGTGACTTAGAACCAACTACTTTGTACTTTATTCATTAATAAATACCTTATCACATCTTGATTGTTCTTCTATGTGACAATTCTTGTGTTAATATCCTAAGGATAGATATTTCATTAAAGGGTCATAGTGGATCCCTACTATGATGAGAACCCGGAAGTTCCATAACACTATTCTTGAATATATGTTCTATAGGTGAATAATGTTATTTGGGGGAGAGAAATAATAAAGGCGATTAGGGGTGAAGACTCATATAAATTTGATGCACCTTCTCATGGTGTGCGCCATCGGTAATATCTAGGAGGATATTATGATAATGAGACCCACTAGTAGGAAATCCACATTTCATAGTGTCATTGGTTGTTCCTATCTATAGACACGTGTATTGGTCCTTAGACTTTAAGCTTATTATTAATGGGTATTACAACTTGTGAACTTAGATGTATTGATGAAAAATATGATGGAAGACTATTCTTAGCGATTTAGGAAATGTTTGGTACGTCACGAGTGATACTGTATTAATAGAAAATGTGAGATAGTATTTTTCCCTTTTGTTCCATAATGGAAGTAGATATCTCAGGCCCTTTGATGGAATTGATATAGACTAAATAAACCCATGGACATGGTGAGGAATGGCCAAGTTCAATTCTTGAATATCAAATAAAGATTAATCGAGCACATGGGTTTATGGAACTATCATGAAACCCGCTAGATTCGATATATCGAGACAAAGGGATTACAATACATGGTAAGCGTTCGTAGGAGGTGACACGTCATTGCAGCATTAACTTCTTTCTCTATGGGTTCCGTGGAGTGTTGCTAGATTCTAACCATGAAATTTTGGATGGCTCCGCCTAATGCCCCTGAGAAATTATCCTAGAGGGTCACACACTATGTGTGTCTAAGTATCTGAGTAAAATATTAATTTAAAAAGTTGAATAAATATTTTTCCCAACTGTGGTTTAATAATTATTCAAGAATGACTTATCGCATTTATTTCAACAATAGTTATTCGAGAGGATATATTGTCGGTGAAATAAAATATTTATTAGCACATAATGTAGTGATATTTATTTTAGAAATAAATAGCCATTATTCAGGGTCTAATAAATGTGGTGTAAGAAATAAAGAAAAAATGGAAATACAAAAGTACACGTTGTGTATATTAAATATAATATTTGTGTATTTTTTACTTGGAATTTATCAGAAATAATATTATTTATTTAATTAAATAATATTAGTGTAATTTTCGGGCTTCATGTAAGGTAATAATAATAGTCAACTATTACTATTAGACATTGGGTATTACTATGAACTAAATGAAATTAATAAAACATTTCAGGTAATAAATTCATTTTATTATTCTATGTAATTAAAAATTTTAGTTATATATTTCCCATTAGCATATCCATTTTTTGGGGTTGTGCACAACAGATCTAGAGAAATCTCTCAAGCTAAGAGTGAATCGTTTTCTTCCATGAATGCTCGAAATCTACAAGAGGGAGATCATCCTGCACCGGATCAACGCGATCAAAGGTGGACATCGCAAGAAAAGGCACTTCCACACTAGAACCCAGAGATCCCTTCTACAATGTCCAAAAATACATGGAGCATGTTTGGATCACTGCTAGGGGAATTCAACACTAGGATTCAAGGACACAATGACAGATCACATTAGATCTTGACTGGAAACATCAACGAAAAAAGAATTCAATCAAGGTAATTCTTGTCAATTAATTAAATTAATTATAACCAACATTTGATGATCGTATCTATGGTTTCAGGACTCCCCTCTTTTCTTTTCTGTTATTTATTCTATTCCAAAGATCCTGCGTTTTATTATCTTGACGGATCTCAAATTGATTGTGGTTAACACTAAAATTAATGTTTGGTACACCCACCAATGCACTTCTACTATGCCTGAAACCTTCAAGTGGTATCATAGGGGGTCATATAGTTGTTTATAATTATTTAGTTTTTCATTGGTGATTTAGGCATTTAATAATTTAGTTGTTTTAATCCAAGTTAATTATTATTTAAATCTGAATCTGGAAATTATTTCCTCCTCTCTCATTTCACGTTCACCTTACTGAAATGAATTTTTCTTTTAATTTTGATTAAAAAAATAGATTATCTCATCCATAGGTTCCAAATGTTCTTGTCTTCACAACAGAAGAATACATGACGTGTATTTGGATGAACATGTCGTGTATTCTTGGTTCAATGCATCAGAAAGGTCCACCAAATCAGGCCGTGTATTAGAGTATTTCTAATTCTTAAATGAAACCATTTTTTATCCAGGAACAGGTGGCACACGGTTTCTGGATTACATGTCGTGTGGTCCACTGAACACGGCGCGTTGTCCCTTAGGGTTAGGGTTGGACCGTGTACCTTGTACATGGCTTTCTTGGCTAGAAACCGTGTAATGCAGATACTACACAGTGTGTGTCGCACGGAGCATGCCGTGTACTCTGAAAAATTTCCAAAGTACATCTACACTCCATGTCCTCGAGCATGTACTTCTGATAGACGGTGAACAAAAGCTCACATCCTATAGTTGGAACTACACACCGTGTACTCATCCAAATTATGCAGATTTATTAAAATTTATTATTATATAATACAGACCTTTGATACATGTACCATAGTACAGGTGTAATGCTATGGCACAACACATGATAGGTGTTTTATATATATTTGTTTAATTTAACATCTTTGTAATGTTCATTTCTACTCATTGGGTAGTTATGAATGGGAGTTCACCGGGTTGCCTCCAAGGTACAAGTTACTTACAAAGATAATTTTAAATGAATTTATTTGTTTAAAATTTTGATGGATAAGAATCTCAAGGAAATTCAGAAAAAGGATTTAAGATAAAAGGATTGATTAATATATGATAATTAATTGACTCGAGCATTATATATCTTAATCAAGAACGATTTAAGAATTTATTTCTAGTTTTATTTATACGTAAATATTGTTGCATTCATGGATGATCATGATCTAGACCAAGACCTTTGAATTTAAATGGTTTATTTTAATTTATTTATTTAAATTAAATTTATCACCCTACGAGCCTTCTCCTCATTAATATGTAGGGCCTACATGCCCAAGGTTTCTTTTATGTAAAACCCTATTTTACCCATGACCTGCATGTGAGATAAAATCATATGTAATGAATGGAGCTCTCAGGATAGTGTAGGCGGCTCAAGTTAGAAGCCAAGGTGAGACCAATCCAAGGAGATACATAGGTGGATAGGTAGAAAGATGTAAACACAAAACCAAAAGTTTCAAGGTGTTTCTCCCCTAGGTCTCTGGATAGTTTATCAACTAATATATAAACTAACCAATATAACAATCTCATGATCATACCATTTATTTTATTTCTATCAGTTTCATGGTTTGTTTATTTTTGGTGTTTTGTCATGAACACATAATTAATTAATTAAACAAGCATGCAAGATGAAAATAAAATATGACCGGCTTATGCATAAAATATTATCTTAGATATGGTTAATCACTTAAGTATATCCCACATAATATTAACAAACATGTAATCAAAGATAATAATATTGAAATTTATGTATAAGGATAAAATCCCTCAAAAAAATATCAAGTCGGTAAAGCCTTCCATAATCTTGATTAGAATCGAACTCTAGCTCAAAGTGCATAACCAACCCTAGTTGGGGTGCTTTCAATTATCAGGGAATTATAATTCAGGGTTTTGGGTTGACTTGGCTTGGTTTGTATCAATGGTTGACTACCACAATAGGACTTTGTGTGACCAAGAGGAAAAGGTTGTAGAAATCCAAAGTAAAATGATTTCATAATTGAGGAGTCCACTCAGCAGGTCAAGGAGTAGTGAGTTAATGCAGTTGGCATTTGGAATTCCTACCTAAAACCCTTCAAGTTGCTTGTCCAACCCGATTTGGGGTAATTTGAAGGGAAATTTAGATCCTTTCCACTAGATTATTTAGGAAACAGAATATTCTGAAGTCAATGGTGAGGGCTATTGGATTTTGATAAAATAGTGGGAGACTAATAAGTATTATTTTATTTATTTCTCTCCATTTTATCATTATAAATTACTAAACCTTTTCTCATCTTAATTTATAGAATTGGAAAGAAAAATTACTTCAAAGATATAATTTTGAAACATAATCGAGAAGGAAAACCTTCTCACTGGCACAAATTTCAATGAGTTGTAGAGTATTTTACACGTCATCCTTCTCCATGAGAAAAAACTGTTTATTCTGGAAGAGCCTATTCTAGTTGAGCCTAAGAAAGAGGCCAATTATGGGGAACTATCTCTCTATATGAATCATATGGTTGATGCCACATATGTCAAATGTTTCATGCTATCATCCATGTCTAATGATCTCTTAATGAAACATTAAAACATGGATGTGTATAGCATGATGTTTCACCTTAAGGATCTCTACCAAAAGAAGTCAAGAAAATAGAGATATGAGATCTCCAATGCTTTGTTTACAACTAATCTTTGATAGTCTATTCCAGCTAGGCCCCATGTATTCAAGATTATTGGCTAAATTGAATTCTTGGACATCATAGGGATTAAGTTCCCGGATTAATTGCATACAGATCTCATCCTATCATCACTACCCAAGACCTTCTCAAGCTCTATTATTAAATTTAACATGAGAAACAATGAGAAGTGTATATCAGAACTTCATACCTTAATTTTCTTGGTAGATAAGGACATGGGGCGTGACAAACCCACAACCCTTATGGTGAATAAGAAAAGGAAGGACAAGGAAAATGGTCCAAGGACTTATAAATGGTAAGAAGCCCCTGAGAATCATCCCTCCAAGAAGGGTAAGATCCAGAGGCAGTGAAACGAATGAGAGGTGCTATGTTTTGCTTATGGAAATCTAGGACCCTGGAAAAGGAATTGCACCCTGAAGTGAGGTGACACTAAAGGTTCCTTCATTATCGAGTGTGATATTTCCATTTCTACACATTGGGTATTAGATACTGCTTATGGGGCTTACATCTATTTTTAAATGTAGGAACCAACTAGATTTAGAAAGATTGCTAGATGAGACGTGGATCTTTGAACTAGCAATGGTGCAAGGTTGGCTGTGTAGGCCATTGGAAATTACCACCTATCATTTCCAACTTGGATGATTTTGGTTTTATATAAATATTAATATGTTCCTAGTGTTACAAAAAAGATAATTTATGTATCATGTTTGGATATGGATGGATTTATTTTCATGTTTGGTGATAAGGGTTTCTTCTTTAATAAGAACAACATATTATATGGTATAGTACATTTAAATAATGGTTTGTATGTATTAAATTATGAAAACCAAGTGTTAGAAATTGATAACAAAACAAACTCACCTGACTCGTACATCACCCAGTTGTGGCATCACCATCTCGGTCATATAAACAAGAAGATCTTGAAATATCTCGGCCAAGATGGCTCTTTAGACTCTACTGAGATAAAACCACTTTATAGATGTCATGCTTATTTACAAGGTAAAATAAGAAATTCGCCTTTCGGTGGATAGGGTGAGAGGGCCACAGAGCTTCTAGGATTTGTGCACATAGATGTGTGTGGACCATTTCCAGTATAAGATAGAGGTGGATATTATTACTTCATTACTTTTACTGATGATTTGAGTAGATATGGCTATGTCTACTTAATGAGGAATAACTCAGAATACGTATAGAAATTGAAGGAATTCAATAATGAAGTAGAATATCATCTTCGTTAGAAGATAAAGAAGCTTTAAGCGGATTGAGGTGGAGTATATCTGAACCCAGAGTTCATCGATCTTCTATTGGAGTTTGAGATTATATCTCAGCTCACTCGTCCTTATACCCCATAGTATAACGGTGTTAGTGAAAGGAGTAACCACCCCTTGTTGGACATGGTGAGGTATATGATCATCCATACAGATCTTCCATTATTATTTTGGGGATATGCATTATAGACTGCAGTATACACATTAAACCAGGTACCAACTAAGGTGAAAATGGAATTCCCTACGAGTTATGGAATGGAAATAACCTTATTTTGTTGTACACACATGTATAAGGATGTGAAGCATTTGTTAAGGCCTTCTCATGAAACAAACTAGAACCCCGGGGCATGAAGTCTATCTTTATAGGATATCCCGAGGAAACGAAAGGATATTACCATGATAACCCTTTAGACAATAAATTCATTGTCTCCAGACAATCTGTCTTTATTGAGAGGGAGAACGTCCTCAAAAAATGATAGTGGGTGTAAGATTGACTTCGATGAAGTTGATGCTGAAGATACATAGGAGTTGGTACTGGAACAAGTTCCACATTTCCCCATGGAAGAGGTTCTAAAAACAAAAGTACTGCATAGTAGATCAAGAGAGGTAAGGGAAACCGAGAGATTTTGTTTCCTAGTCACCGAGGATGGTGAATAATTATTGTTGGAAAATGATGAACCTCTATCCTACAGGGAAGCAGTAGAAAGCTCAGAAGCTGCAAGATAGCTAGAAGCTATGAATTCTGAGATGGATTCCATGTATCAGAACCAAGTCTGGGATCTAGTCGATGAGCCAATTGATGTAAATCATGTTGGATGCAAATGGGTATTCAAGAGAAAACTGGACATGGAAGGTAAATTAAGCACCTATAAAGCAAGGCTAGTTATTATTGGATTCAGACAACATCAAGGAATTGACTATGATGAAACCTTCTCACCAGTTTCTATAATTTACTCCATAAGAATCATACATACCATAGCAGATTACCATGACTACGTGATTTAGAAAATGGATTTCAAAACAACATTCCTTAATAAGAACCATCAGGAAGATGTATATATAACACAACCAGAAGGTTTTGTGACACCAGGTGAATCCAAATGGGTTTGCAAGTTATATAAATCCATTTGTGGATTAAACAAAGAATCCAGGTCATGGAACATTCGATTTGATGAAGCTATAAAAGACTTTGGCTTCATTAAGAAAGAATATGATCCATGTGTTTATAAGATGTCAAATGGGAATACGTTCATTATCCTAGTATTATATGTTGATGAGATATTGATTATTAGAAATGATGTACCAGTCTTATAGTGAGTTAAGGACCAGGTGAACAAGTGTATCTTCATAAAGGGCTTGGGTAAAGCATCCTATATTCTTGGGATCCAGATCATTCATGATAGATCCAAGAAGCTACATGGACTAAGTTACTGTACATATACTGACCAGATACTAAAGATAATTAGTATGGAACAATCCAATATGGGATTTGTTTCAGTGTCATATGGCCTACATCATTCTAAAAAAATGTGTCCTCTAACACAACCAAAGAATGATTGAATGAGTGAGATCCCATACGCTTTGTCTATAGGATCCATCATGTATGTCAGGTTATGTATCAGGCTTGATGTTGCCTATGCACTGAGCATAGTTGGAAGATATCAAGCAGATCTAGGAGAACAACAATGGATTGATGTAAAGACTATCCTTAAGTAACTGAGAATATGTAAGGACATGTTCCTGGTGTATGGAAGAGATGAGAATTTTTTCATTTGAGGGTATGATGATGCTGGTTTTCAAATAGATCATAATGATCTAAATTCTTAATCTGGATATGTTTTCTTTCTCAATGGGGGATCTGTGAGCTGGAAGTGTTCAAAAAACCACTTGTCACCGATTCTACAGTAATTTTCTAATATATATCATCTTCTGATGCATCCAAGGAAGCCTTCTGTATTTGGAACATTGTCTTGGATCTTGATGTGGTTCCTAGCAGTAAAGATCCTATCACATTATATTGCAATAATATTACAGCGGTAGATCTTTCAAAATAACCATGGTTACATCAATGGAAAATGCACATAGTCGGGAAGTATCACCTCTTGAGGGATTTCTTTCAAAGGGGTGAAGTTATAGTCAGTGGAGTTTCCACATAAGAGAATGTGTCAGACCCCATGATTAAAGACCTATATCATAAGATTCATGAATATCATGTGAGAGCTAGCGAGTTAAAAGTTTTTAGTAGTTGGCTCTAGTCCAAGTGGGAGTCTGTTGGTGTTGGTGGCCTAGAACCTACTACATTGTACTTTATTCATTAATAAATACCTTACCACATCTTGATTGTTCTTCTACGTGACTATTCATGTGATAATGTCCTTAGGATAGTTGTTTCATTAAAGGGTCATTGTAGATCCCCATTATGATGGGAACCCGGATGTACCATAACACAATTATTGAATATATGTTCTATGGTCGGAAGATATAATTTGCGGGACACAAATTATACAGGACATTAGGTTGAGGACTCAAAAAACATTGAGGCACATTCTCATGGTGTGATCCCTTGGTAATATCCTGGAGGATATTATGAGAATGAGACCCGCTAGTAGGAAATCCACATTTCTTAATGTCATTAGATGTTCCTATCTGTGGATGTGTGTATTGGTCTTTAGACTTTAAGATTATTATTAATGGCTATTACAACTCGTGCACTTAGATGTATTCATGAAAACTATGATGACACACTGTTCGTAGAGAGGTTTGATAAATTGGTTGCATCACAAGTGATACTGCATTAATAGATAATGCAAGAAAGGATTTTTCCCTTTTGTTCCATAATGGAAGTAGATATCTCAGGCCCTTTGATGGAATTGATATAGCCTAAATAAATCCATGGCCATGGTGAGGAATGGGAGAGTTCAATTACATAAAGTCAAATAAAGAATAATCGGTCATATGGGTTGATGGAAATAGCATGCAACCCTCTTGATTCAGATATCGATACAATGGGATTACATTACACGGTAATCATTCATAGGAGGTGAAACGTCATTGTGGAATTAACTTCATTCTCTATGGGTGCCTTGGCATGATGATAGACGCTAAATTTGGACATTAGGCAGGCTCCGCCTAATGCTACTAAGAAAGAGGCCTAGAGGGTCACACACTAATTGTGTCTAAGTATCTTAGTTAAATATTAATTAAACAAGTTGAATAAATATTATTCTCGATGGTTGTTTAATAATTATTCAGCAATTCATGATCGCATTTATTTCAACACTAGTTATTCAGGATAATGTTTTGTGGGAGAAATAAAGTATTTTTTAGAGAGTAAGGTTGTGATATTTATTTTAGAAATAAATAGCCATTATTCAAGGTCTAATAAATTCGGTGGATGAAAAAAAGAAAAAAATTGAAAAAAAGTACACACCGATTATATTAAATATACACGTCGTGTATTTTTTCGGGGAATTTATGAGAAATAATATTATTTATTTAATTAAATAATATTAGTCGTAATTCACTGGGTGCATGTTAGGTAATAATAATATTCAACTATTATTATTAGGCATGGGGTATTACTAAGAATTAAATGAAATGAATAAATGATTTTGGGCAATTAATTCATTTCATTATTCTATGTAATTAAAAATCACAATTATATATTTCAAATTAGCCTAGACATTATTTGTGGTTGAGAACAATGGATCTTGAGAAAGCTCCCAAGCCAAGAGAGAATTGTTTTCTTCCATGAACGCTCTCAAGCTATAAGAGAGAGATCCTCCTCCACCAGATCAAGGTGATCAAAGGTAGATATCACAAGAAATGTCTCTTCCATGCTAGCACCCAGAGATCCCTCTGGAGACATACAAAGATACGTGCAACACATGTAGATAACTTCTAGATGAATCCTACCCTTGGATTCAAAAACGCAATGATAGATCACATTAAATCATGACTGGAAACATCGACGAAGAAATAATTCACTCAAGGTAATTTTTTTCAATTAATTAAATTAATTATAACCAACATATGATGATCCTATCTATGGTTCTGGGACTCCCCTATTTTCTTTTCCGTTATTCATTATATCCTGAAGATCCATCATTTTATTATAATGAGGGATCTCGGATTGGTCATTATTAACGCTAAAATAAATGTTGGGTAGACCCACCAACGCGCTTCCGCTGCGCCCAGAACCTTTAAAAATCACAGAAAAAAATACAATTATATACATATATGATACCAAACAGTCATTTCTATCATATGGGTTCTCAAACAACCACCCATATATCAAAACTTCCAACCATGCGGCTATCTCTAAATGAAATTACCACCCAACAAGACATAACTTCTTTCCAATTCCCGACCAATTTCACTAATCCATTTATATTCTTCATTCACGATTCATTTATTCATTCCCTTAAAAAAACCAAGCCAAAACAATCCCAAACTGTGTAAATTAATTACTTATTCAACTATTCCATTACTATTCGAAAAACTACCAACCACAACACATAACCAGCAACACAACCAAGGCCAAACCTAGAGAAACTCTGGGATAAATACACATGCCAACCAGAAAAATTCCACTACTATAAACCAAAAAAAGAAAAAAAACCAAATCACTAACTTATTTTTGCCCTGATGAACAATGATACTCATCCATTCCACAATCGTTCAATATCTCAACCTAATATTACATCACACCTTCTGAACCATCCAACTATAAACAAATAAGAAACCCACATAAAACACATAACTGTTCTTAAAACAGTATCACCACAAGAACCAAAAAAATAAATACAAATATAGATTTAATAAGGAATACCATATCTAGTTCTTCTTGTTGATTCAAGGGTTATCACAGATGTAGTACAATCCTAGGGCATCCATTCATTAGTTGGGTGTATGTGATTTAGCAGTTTTCTTTTAGGATGGTACCACATGAACCACAACTAAAGAATCCCACATAATAAATATAACTAGCATAGAAAAAGCTGCCAAAGACCACAATTTTTAGCATGGCATTCAGCCCATATAATCACAATATCCAAACAATAAGAATAGTTTTAAAAATCATACAATAAACTCCTCTACGATTTCAATTCAATTATCCAGTTCTTTGTCTTTGATTATGTCGGCACAACCATAATGACATGTTAAAAAAGAAAAACCCCTCATGCATGATTCACAAATAAAATGATTTAAGGGAATCCCTACCTGGAAGAGGTGTCAACATTCTTCATATGATAACAGATCACATAATGATCCTCCAATCACCAATCCTGCAAAATCTGCATCCATCCAAGGATTTCGCGACACCAAATCACCAACAAAAACTAAGACATATCCTATTTAGAATCATGGATAAGCATACTCTATGGCACGAAAAGGAGATATGGATGAGAATGAGACCAAACTAAGGTAAACTACTTGAAAACAAAGGGAGAACATACCCTAGATCACCATGGATCACCGAGTAATGAACAGTAAGACCAATAGATCAAAGAGGGAGGAAGAGGTTTTGAATAACTCCTTAGGGATCCTAGGGTTCATCTGGAATGAGAGATATAGTTGCAGCTAGAGGATTCGTAAAATCCCGAGCGGCTGGATTGTTTTGAAACATTACAGCATCAATTGATTACATTATTTGTGATCCCCTTTCACGCCATGAAATCCCTCAAAGTCCACTTCTTCATAAAAACATTTCACCGCTTATTTTTTTTCAAACCCCCAAATATTACAATTTATGAATCCCTCTTTCACATTGTTTATAAGCTTTCACGTCATTAATATTTCTAGGATAAGCTGTAAAACCAAACTTCACATCATTAAATCGAGTTACATGATGTGCTACATCCCTACATCCATATTTAAATAATCTAACTCTTCCAAAATCCCTCTAAGCCTCCTCCAAACACATACAATGACGAAACTCATAATGTTAAAAATCAGGAAGTGACATATAATTTTTGATTGTATTCACATTCACTTTCATGGCTCATTTATTAGTCACCTTGAAATATTTAATCTTCTATGATCATTAAACATTGAATTTCATCTAAATTATCCTTTTCAATTATTATGGATATTACTATTTCCTTAACGGTATACCTCTTTATATACAGTGTACTTTTATAGGTGTTCCATTATTTAGGAAAATATTGACAAATATGTATTAATTATTCAATATGGATATTTGATAAGGCATATAGTTTATTAATTAAATCGATTACTTGATATGAAGAAGGATTTGGACATGAAATGATGGGTGGAGCCTGGAATTTATATATCTCCTTGATGCATTGGTAGGTTCTCATGAGACAAATAAGTTTCACAACTTAAACGGGTTCTTACTCATATTTTTAAACTGTCCTGAGGATGGATCTTGAATATAGAGGTTTTCATGTTCCTGATACATGACATCCAATAATTTAGAATTTACTTCATTTTGATTCATTATTTATTATCCATGACATTTTCACATGATAAAATATATGGAAGCATTTAACTCTATGTTCATTGATTAAATGGCATGTGTTTTCAGTTTCTATCATTTCCATATTAATTTTTCCTTATCAAGTTATTTGAATGCCATGTATTTCCATTTATTTCCTTTAAATATTGTTTGTGCACTTACTTCTCAATTTTTTGATTATAAGGTATGTGTGCTCATTTATTTACCATTCTATAATAATTATTCTCATTGATTTATTATTTATTCCACTACAATTTAACCTTAATGAGCATTTTAGCTCACCCTTATTATGTTTCATTCACCATGATTCCAATAAGTGTACTAATAATGATGTTCTTGGAAATAATATATGGAATAAATTTATTCTCCTTAAAGTTTGTTTATTGAGAAAAAAAATATGTTGTAATTAGTGTACTCATTTATAATACAATACTAATGTGTGTATATGGTTTACCAAGATTACTAAACTCACAGTACTTTGGAATTTGATACCTTATAATCATGCCAGTGCAATTTATAATATCCACCGGCTCCAATATATCTATGGATGGGTCACTAAAAAATTGAATTTATCATTGTAAATACTTTAAATGAAAAGGTAGTTTTCAATAAAAATATGTTTGTTTCATTATTCATTGATAAATTAATCATTTCATAACATTGTGAAAAAATCCATCTGAGATAATTTTGACATTAATTTTTCAAAAATTAAATTAAATTTTTCAAAAAAATATCAAAATGTATTAAAAAAATATGTTCAAAAATGTTTAGAGAACATAGAGAACTCGCTTTACATAAAAATTTATTTTTCAAATATAAAACTAGATTTATTTCTATCTCACGCATAAGAAAGGTATTTAATGAATGAAAAAAAATTTATTGAATATAAAATATATAAATTAAATTAACATCATTCACAAATAGTGAAAATTTTAATTTTTTAATTTAAAAACACTTTATGTGCATAATTGTTTTTCAAAAAAAACATTTCTTTTACTTTAAAATGATTTTATTTTAATTCCCTAGTAAATTTATAATAAAAAAATTTATTTTATTCAATCATATACCATGTATTTTTCTAAATTTGGTTTTTAATTCATGACCATAAATTTAATGTCCATATTATAATTGTGAGGTTTAAATAATAATATTTACTGTATATTGTGGTTATCTAAAACTTAGTGTTTCTTATAATAAAAGCTGTCAAAGAAACTAAATTTATTAAAAAAAATATTAAATAAAATATAACATTATTCCATTCTACACCCTTAATTAAATTACATCCCATAAATTTGAACTTGTGTTCAAGATTCAAGGGTTAAACATTCAAAAATCCCTTAGTAGAAAAACCACATGTCAAAAAGTGTTAATAAAAAATCCACCTCAAATGATGGAAAAAAATATTAAGTTCGTCTATAATAAGACATAACTATGATTCAAAATAGGAGAAAATTGGTGGGAAATAAAAATATGGGCATGGAATAAATGTAATATTCATAGATCATTGATCATAATATAGTGAATTATCATGAGAATTTTAACAATCACAAAATCATAAAGGAAATAGGTGAGATAAATACGATCAATTCATCTAAAATGAAATAAATTTGACAAAAATCATGATACATTTCATAAATTAAGGAATTTTCTTAATACAATATACTTACAAGATTTTATTCTATTTCATAAGCATGATCTCATTATTTAGTTTTTCTTTGAGCAATTTCCCCTTCATCGCTCACTCTATAAATGAATATCAAAGAATAAATTTTTATTACTAATGTACTAAAAATAAAATTTATTAATTCATTAGATCTATTAAAGGATGGAAGTTTATTCCTCTTATATTTATATATTTACCAAAACCAATGTGGTTAACACATGTTATCCAATATAGATATGTTCAATGAATTGGGTTCTAGAACATGAACAATATCACCCAATTTTTAGCTTACTCATTCCAAAAATATTTTACCTTAAGGCTTCTCTGAAATATTTTTGACCAATATTGAATCCCAATAAGTGGAATTATTTTATCTCACATTCATCCATGAAAAACTTATTTATTCAATATAAATAATTTTATTAACTCCTAATGTCTCATACCAGGATTTAAATACCCTAATAATTTCTAGAATAATGTCACAATGAAATCATATATTCTTCTAAAAGATAATTCACCTTTTATTACTATTTTAGTATACAAATAACCATTTCCATTAGATTTTTGGGCTTATCCTTTCTCCAATAGATTCACATATATCAGTTCAAAATATACAATGTGATTTTATTTTAACATAATATATCTATATATAGATATATAATTAATCCTCAAAAATCACATTAAATTCCACTAAAATATGTATAATAATATTTTCATAAGGCTCTTTTATTAAAACACCAACATGAAATTCCCAAAACTAGAGTAGAGGATATGTATTCTCTAATTATCATCATTCACTTTAGTTATTGTGATTACAAAAATATTCATTTTTTCCTTTGTCTTTAATGGTTTTTTTTGGATTATTGTACACATCAGCACATTGATTAGGAAATTGATATGCATAATCCACAAATTCATTTCATCTATAGATTTGATTAGTGGGTAGTGAATTTTTTTAACTCTCTCTACTTTCCATTTATTGACAGGATTCTTCACCTTAATTAAATATTAATTTTCTCTATGGACAATCTTCCCACAATTGAAACATTTTCTTATTCCTTTAAATAATTAACCAATGCGGTTCATTCAATGCTTTTGGAAAGTAGGTGGCTGAAAATTTTTATTTCCACCATTAGACATACCACTATAGCTTCAAAGAAACATCACATTTCATTTCTTATCGCTGGAATCTTAAAGGATTCCATTTTCTATTTCCAATTTCAGTTCACTTGGAATGATTTCATCATAGCCTCCAAAGTCCCTTATGACTAATGGAATTTGAATACTTGGTTTTCTATCTCAAAATATTCAATCAATTTTTTTAGGAATGTTGATTAAACATAAAGAATAACTTCTAGTTCTTGTAGAATTTTCCTTATATTTACAACTGGATGCATCAACCTTCTACCTATGCTTAAGGAAATCCATCTCCATTTCTATATAAAGAATATAATGGAATCACTTACTAAGAAATATTGCATTAAGATACTCACATTACATGGAGTCAATTTCATCCTATTTCCTCATATTCTTAATAGGATCCCACCATTGATCTACTTCACCATCCAAATGATAAATGGTTAGGAAAACATTATCATGGTCTGAAAATTGAATAATAGAAAATATATTTTGTATCACATTGATACATTTCTTAGCAACCAATTTATTATAAGTCTCATATAATGAGGGTTCATTTTGTGCATAAAATATTCAATGGCATGTTTATCCTTCCTTGTATTTTTAATATGGCCCATTTTACCACTCTTAACATGAGAGAGTTGAGTGAGCGTATTCACAAAATATTTCATCATAGCTTCTAATACATTTAGTTCCTCAAGAAGATATTCATTGCAATGATTGTTAAATTGATAGTTCACTTATTTCCTACCAATTCCATCCATTGACTAAAAAAACATAGTGTGAGTAATAATAGTCATAGTGGTAAACCACATAATCATGAAAACTAATTAATTGGATTTCTAAATCATGAAAACTTCTTTTCAATATATTTCACCATAGTACTAACCTAGGTCATTCATTGTTTTATACTATTCCTATTCATTATGGTGGTTTATAAAGAGTTTGATAATTTTCATGGAATATCATCTAGTGGTGTCAAACCTCTTGTGCAGCAAGCCCCCATTATCATGAACTTGGTGGTGATTAATTCAACGTCCAATGACCTATTTTCATATTTTTTACCCCTAGATACAACAATGCTGGAGCTATATCTAGTTTTTGTATCTAGATAGATATGAAATTTATGGGAAACCACTCACTGTATCTTTCACCAAAATTCTTGTTCATTTTCGGATACTTTGAATTATCCTTATATTTATACATATACATATCCTTAGGATATCACTAATGTTTTCTCATCATTCATTCAAATGGATAACAAAACCATTTTTTGATACCAACTAAATTGACCTAAGATTTTGTTACATAAATTTTACACCTTTTAGTGGAATATTCATTACATTTCATAAATACACTATTTTGGCCCATAAGTTTTTAGTTTCTTCTGATACTAGATACAAAATATTAATATAACATTAAAGATCTCAAACATATCCCATAAGTATCTTCCCATTTAGTAAACATCATATACATATCATACATAATGCTATCCTCATAACCTAGGGAATTGAAACATAATAATTGGTGAGATTAGATGCTCAGTAAGGGTTCACAAGGTAGATATAAATCAATAATAATAATAATAATAATAATAATAAATAAATAAGGGAATAATAAGAGTAAAATTCCATGAGAATAACATACAAGGTTCAGACCCAGTCTATCAATGATCATAAAACCCAGTCATGGTTAAAACATTATCATTTCCAAGACATACATCCTCTGAGTGATAAATCATTATAAATCAATCATAAACCGTAAGTTCGTGTAATATAATTTTGGAACTATCTTAATTATAGTAACCATTTAATTTTTCATGGTTATCTACTAAGACCTAGAAATCCTTGGGTATCATTCATCCCTATTTATTTTCCATATCATAAGGAACCAGGAATCAAAAAATATTTCCAATAGTGGATCAAGAAAATTAACTTGTTTCCCATAGTGGATCAAGCACAATATCCTATTTACAATATTAGATCGAGCACATCATCTTATATTCTATAATTATATCATGAGATATAAATCATTACCTAATTCATTATAGGGAGATATAGGTCCACCCATAAATTAACCAATACATTTTTGTGCCACAATATCATAAAAAAATCATTGTTTCCTAACATTGGAAAATGAAATATGTTTCATAATCATTTCATACACTACTAGAAATTTTGGTTTTTGTGATGAATCCATTAGAGACTTCAAAATGTGGTCTCTAAAGGTAGTATTTGCAACCTCTTTTGGTAGCTACTAACACTGAATAATATTCCAGTGGGATTTTTTCCACCTCCAGTCATCTTCTCTGGGTTTTCACTACAATACACCATCATAGTGCACTGTTGAATCTGTTGTTTCCCACATCACCCCAAGTGATCCCCAACAAGCTTCGAGAACCTTCAACCTACACTTAGACACTTTTAGTGGACCTTTAATTGCACCCTGACATTCTCCCACCTTGCCTCAAGTTCCCTCGATGTACCTTGACTCCCTCCATCCACCGTACATCCGCCATGGTCAACGAACAAAGGTCACTACATCCTACTACTTCAACTCCCACATCCTTTATTATCATCATCTGTATCTCACACCCAATGTTGTGCATTTTTTGTTGATACCATTAAATACTACTAAAATTGGTCATTGTTGGTCATTACTGACCGAGCAACTGCGACTTCCAAAACCAGCCATTTGGCGGATGCTAAAGACCTTTAGATACCACTTTTATCAGTCTTTAAAGGACTTAATTATAGTATTGATCATAGAAAAAACCATGGGAATGAAATGGATTTCAAAAAAATCATCATATTAATAAATCAACAAGTGAAAGAATGATTATGGTATCATTGGATCATATACCCAATAAATATTATATAACATCAAAGGGTTTTATCTTAGAGGGAAAATTATTTTGATAGATTTCTATAACATTTTTTCAGGTAAATAACATTTCCAATTTAAAATAATTACATTAATATCTATAAATTTACCAAATATTAAGTAATTTTTTTGAAAATAACTATGAAAAATGGTAAAGTAATATTCAAATTAGCTGGTGGTTATGGTGGTGGAAATTTTTATTCTTGTTTTATATGTTAAAATAATGATTTTTTTCTCCTTTCCAATTAAAAGTAAAAAGAGCATTGATTGTAAAATGATAAGATGTTTCATTTTTAACCATTTTTAAAAAAATAAAACATGGGTTAAAATTAATTTAAATAGTCATTTGAGAATAGAAAAAAATTCATCGATTTTTTTTTGAAAACTTAGATATGTAAGATAAGGATTTCCAATTGATGAGAGAAATAATGTGATTTTTTTCATAAAAACATTTGATTAGTCTCATTAGTTTTTAAAGAGTAAAAAATGAATGGAAACATGAACTATACATAAATAAAAATGTCTATAAAAATGAGTTTTATGATAGGTATAATATATGTTTTCATCATTATAAACATAATTATAAACAGTCTTGACAAACAATGAGTTTGTAACATAAAAAATTACGAATTTTGTAACTTTGGATTTGTAATCCCCTTGAATGAAATAAACATATAGTGATATATAAATCCCAATAATTTTTTGAATAATAATCATAAAATAAATTAATGGTATGTATATACACTACATAAGAGAAATAAGTAGTGAATATTGAATGTGTCTCATAGATATAAATGTTAGATGAAAATCACTTACCATATTGGACGATTTTGAATCGTAAACCCCATTAAATAATACCATAAAATGAAACATTAAATATGATTAATATAATTATATTAAATATATAACATGTATATGTTTTATTATATACACCAGATAATATAAACAAGTAGTGGATATGGTATACATCTCCTAGAAATAAAAGAGAGACCAAAAATATCTTACCTCAAGTCTCTAAATTCAATGTAAAAATTCATCTCTAATATATAAGAAGTATTGGTTACTATAAATATAATAAATAAAAATATTAAAATATATTATTCCATATATTATTTTCTTATGACCAGTTATTACCCATTTTTTGTCAATTATTTGTTAAATTCATTTTTCGTGTAATAATAGATTTGTTTTTCATGTATGTTTTCATTTGGAATTTTTAGTCCTTTTGATCTGATCCTAGTTACCTAATTTACATAATTTAAAACATGATATAAATATCTTATATATTCACTATATAGTTATTTAGTGTAATCTAGAAAATTTAAAGATACAAAATAAGTTACATTATTCATGGAGATGGTACTTCATATGTATGCATGAACGATGTTTCCATTTTCTCAACGGATAGAATGAAAGAAAGGTAAATATTAGATCACATTTACATACTAATTTTTAAATCATATATATCATATATATATAAATTAAATATATCCTTATTTTAATCATTGTAAAAATTAAATGAAAAACAAATCATATCACTTCAAGAAGGCGGATGTCCGTACGTATGCACGAGTGATGTTATCAGTTTCCAATGGATAAGAAGGTATGAATATAGATGTGGTATTATAATTATAAAAATATAATTATGTAATTAATATCATATTCATATTTTATATCTTATATTATTTCTATCCATGAGAGTTGGTGAAGAAAATTTAATTACATCGGTTTGCGAGGCGGTAGTCCATCATACACACAATTGGCAGTTTCATTTCCCATATGATGGAAGAGGTTGTGGATATGGGTTAATAATTTGAAATAATAACATCTCATTATATAGTATATAATTATTTTATTATATCATTCTATTTTGAGAATATTTTATGGTGGTGGAAGAGAAAATTAAATTAACATTCTTAGTAAGAACAATACCACTTATTCTAACAATCTCCTGAGGTTAGCACCAAAATACTTCATAGGTGGGGTTGATAATAAAATTAAGGGATCTAGGATGTGGGTATGGATTAAAATAAAGTATATTCTTAGGTAATGGTGAACCAAAATATTTAGGAAGTGTTAATAGGATAAGAGAGGGGATTCCCTTTTATAAGTGGGGAAAGGAACCAACTAGGGATCTTCTAGGAAATGTCCCATAAAATCCAAAATGATAAAGTCATTAAAAATAAAAATTCATAAAAATTAACTAATATTAAAAGTTATGATATTATAAGGTTTATCTATGGTCATAAAATAAGATTTATACTAGTTTTATTGAATAAAATACCCTTATCTTTTGGTTTAAGCCCCTGGTAAACCCCTTTTAACCTTAACTGTGCTAATTAATTTTTACATTTTTTACTTTTAATTACAGATATAATTTTATCTTTCCATAATATATAATTTTTATTATTATGGTTCCAAATATTTAATACATTTTACCATATTCTATTCATAAGTGTAATAATTTTATTTAAAATCAAACACGTTGATGCAATGAAAATGAGTTTTCCAAAGAAAATATCTATTTAAGTATAAACGTTTTCATATTAAAAAAATAAAATACATTAGAAGGACCTAAATTATTTTATTAATAATATAATTGAACTATTTTAACTTTTAAACCCATTTTAAAATATAATTTTACATTGTAACTACTTTAAATGGTAAGGCACTTTCCAATAATACATAGTTTTTTTCACAATCCATCAAAAACATAACATTTTAAAAAAAATATCAAGCCATCACTCTAAAGAAATTTTTAAATGATGAATTAAAAATTTAAATTCATTTTTTCAAATAAATTATCTAAAATTTTATTAAATTATTTTTAAAATAAGTATACAGAACATGATGGAACATTTTTTTTCGAAAAATACATTTTTTTGAAAATGTAATTTGATTTATTCTTTTCCTATCATTATAAAAAAATATTATATAAATAAACTAAAATTTTATTTAATATAAAATATAAAAAAAGATTAAAATAATTCCTAAATAATGGAAATATTGATTTTTTAACATAACAACACTTCCTGAAAAGAAAACCACTTTTGTGAGAAAAAATATTTATTTTACATTGAAATGATTTTTATTTTCATTTCTAATAAATTTATAACATATGAGTTTTTTTATTCATGTGTAAACCATAATTGTTTTGTAATTTACTTACTAATATTCATACCATAAAATTTAACTTTGAGGTTATAATGGTCAGTTTTGAAGCATAATATTAATATTTCATTATAGTTTTCTAAATCTTGGTGTTCCTTGTAACACAAACTATCAATGAGAAAACATTATTTGAAAACAAATATTTCATAAAATCCTGAGGTTTTTGAAATTTTCCATAATGGAACCACAATGTATTATACCTAAATTGATGAAATTCAGATCATTTTTTATTGGGATTTCATGACCCTATATTTTTGTAAACCAGTGGATTAATATAATAATGTTCATGATTAATAAATTTTATTGGATTAAGAATGTTATTTTAAATATATGAACATTTAAGTCATTTATTCATACTATAATTTATTTCAAAAATATAAGAAAATTTTGATATCAAGGAGGTTGATGATGAAAATTAGTTTCCAAATATGGATGAACCATTTTTCTTTTTTTACTTAGTGTCAAGTATTCTATGAAGGATAAATAAATTTTAGCTATTTTTAACTATCACAAGAAGATACTATAAGTATTATATTAAAAAATCTTAATAAAAAGGTTAAATATATTTAAATTTATTGTTTTTTATGTGTCTCAAATTTCAAAATCATTGAGTCCCTTTTCATTCAACCATCACTATTGGAATCATCACTTGATGGACATGGTATTTTTAATGTGTAGGTGAACTCTAGAGTTGCTGGAAGAAGTGAGATAAAAAATTTAATATTACATATATTTATAAACTTTGAAAAAATATTCATCATTCAACATTAGACATGTTAATTTTTTTATAGTAGTTGAGAAAGAAAAAAATAATATTAGTGTATAGTGTAATAAGACCGGATAAATATTTTAATCATCACGATGAGATCAAAACTCTTGAGTTATTTCAATAAATTAATTTTTTAAATATAGTAATCCTATGAAATATAATATTGACCATTCCAAATTATTATAAGTTCCTAATATCTATAATATAGGAAGAGGAATTTGAATTTGTATAATAATATTCCCCACAACTGCTAATGAATAATCCCCACCCTAGGTATTCAGTAGTTAGATTTTAGTATACTCCCAAACCCCTATAGTGAATGCAAGGAATATTAGTTTCCCACATCACTATAATAACCAAAAAAAATATTTAAAATGGTGAAATATTTTATCTTTTAAAAGTTTAATGTCAACCATAGTGACATTCATGAAGTTAGAGATGATAGGAGTCTCTAAAAAACTCAATAAAATCCTTTAGAAAAATTTTAAATTATGAATATAAACATCCATGATTGAATTTTTTCATTCCTCTACCACCACATATATACAACACTCTATCAAATGTTTAATATAATGACTATTAAAATAATTTATGTTTAATATGTCTATTATATATTTGTTTATCTCAAATTAAAATTCCTATTTTATATGTTATTGATTTCTATTCCCAGTAAATAAATAAAAATATTTTATGTAAGAATAAAATAATTTATAAAAGAAATTAAAAAATTATTAATAATTCAAAACAATTACATTAGTTAAAATAAAATTAAAATTTTTATTCAACTTTATATAAAATTGTAAATTTTAATTCCGAGGGAGGAGTTTTATTTATTAAATATATTAGTAAAATTTTATATATTCTGTTTGTTTTATATTAGTATTTAAATTATGAATTTCATCAAGGGTATATATTTCTAAACACTCATACTCATATTTTGATGTTTATACATTTGATTTTAAATATATTAAAACTGGATGGTGTTTATAAATCTTAAAATTTCAGTTGGTTCTTATTTTATGGAATAAGTAATTTGATTGTAACTTCCAATCTATAAGGATTCATGTTTCGATATAGGTGCCAAATTTATGGTATTAAAGAGATTAGATCAATGATACAACATTTTGATTAATGGAACATGAGATATAACAATGATTTTAATTTTTTAAGAGCCAATGATGAACTTATTTGATCAAAATTTCATCATAATTGATTATTATGGTAAACATTTATAATAACAAATTAAATAACTCATTGGGATCATTTTACTATAATATTTTTTATAATAATTGGTTAAGTTATAGTCAATTTCATAATAAGAGAAGATCATATTAGAAGAAATGGTTCCAATACAAGTTTATCTTGTAATTTAGAAGTCATGATGCCCTATTTTTTAACACACACACACTTTCATTAATGAACAACTAAATTATTTTAAAAAATATAAAATTCATTCAGTTTTGTGTGAGTGGGTAAACAATAAAAACCTTACTACCAATAGATCTGGAGTCAGAACATGTCATTCCTACCTTGTGAACTGTGTCCCACCATTGTAGTTAATTATATTGAGGGTTAGAGATAGGAACATGGTGACTGTATAATTTGACATATTTCAGGTCCAAGCCATTCCAAATGGTGCACCGTGGCACTACCACATGAACCTATAATATTTGTCTCTCATTTCCATTATTTTTTACTATAAGAAGGTAATTTAAGTGTCTTAAATAACTAATATCACTTATAGTTATTTGTAAATTGAAATGAAATAGCATTAGAAAACAATTTAAGTCATTTAAAGTAAATTTAAGAATTTCAAAAATTATAAATCATTATTGATTATATATTGAGAGGTGGTTGGTTTTTGATGAAAATTTTTATGGAAAATTATTTTATTAGACCATGAAACTAAAAGTGGATTATTTTACTACATTTTATTATATGTTCATTAAATTGAACTTCTGTGATCATTTATGAACATGTTCTAATTGGCATGAGTTTTACTGATCATAGTTGAGTTGGATCATCAGTTAGAAATGTTTTTAAATATTTTTAACTCATATTTTACAAATAAGGGTCTGTATTAATTGAATTTAATTGTATTTGAACATATTTGATTTTTATTTACCATATTGAACAGAGTTTGGATGATTTTTATTAATATGTTAAAATTTTAAAAAAATTAATATATTGAATAATTTTTATTATAAGGATTGGATTTTAACATATTTGGAGGGATTTTGTGATGTTTAATAAAATTTGGATTTGTTTTCTTATACATGATCAAAAAAATAAAGAACAAATTAGGAAGAACAAAATTATATGGTTCTTCAATTTTTCATGACAATGATAGTTCCAACATATGATTTATGAGAATAAAGATGATCCAATAAACCTTGAAGGACCAATAGGTTCAATTAATGTTTGGTTTTTTTATTATAGTGATTTAATTGTATAGAGATTCATACAAAAAATCATATTTAGTTTAAAACCCCTAAGTGGAGTATGAGATTTATTTTGTTCTTTTTTCCACTATGATCACTATAAGATTTTGAATTATGTGGTAATAAAAACTTATAAAAAATTCATGATATGATATAAAGAATGAGATCAGTTCATCAATATTATATGGATAACTAATATATAGTAATTACATAAGAAGAACTTGAAGAACAAAATTGACCTATAATTTTTGGGGAATATTATTTATGTCTTATGAATAGCCATTCAGGATTTTGAGGTCCCATTGATATATGTAAAGAGAAACCTTTGTAATTTGGGGTTTTTAGAAAACATGAGAGATGGTAGTTTTTATTTTATTAGATAATAAGACAAAATGAATGATAAATATATTTATTATTCTTCTTCACCCCACAACCAAAAGAGAGTTTGTGTATCATTTCTTATTTTATTTATGGTTATTGAAATTTATTAAATGACCTTGTCAGTGGAGTCCAGAATTTTAATAGAAGCTTCTGTTTCACATAAAAATTAATGATATAATCATGATACGACATGATGGGTATCAATATGAATGGATATGTATTATTTATCATTAATCTAGGGTGATCAATATTTGTTCTATATTTGTTCTATGTTTTTACTAACTCCACTAATAATGTCATTATGGTTGACTTTTTTGTATTTAGATTAAATACTAGCTTATAAATATTTATTGAACTGAACAATGTTAGACCGATGAATATACTATGTCTCATCACCATAATATGATTCACTACATGTATATTATATCTTAATAACGAATTATATAGTATATTGAATTACTATATTAGGTGGTTGGTTTCACCTTTAAATTTTTTCCAATGTTTTGATGTACTTGTAACCATATAGATTGCCTTTTTGGACATTCAGGTATTATTATTCATAATAATGGTTCTAATGATCTATATCTGTTGGGGTTGACCTCATAGAAACGGAATTTTTTACTTTTACTATGTACTGCATTTTGTGATAGTTTTATTTTAATATTTTTATTTTTTTTAATTTTCTAGTGATGGGGATAATATAAAATTAAATTTAATCTTAAGGATTTACATTAAATGGATCTCTTCATATTATTATTTATTGATGTTGGTTTATCATATTTTTAATGTAATATTTGGTACCATATATTTAGATATAAATGATATGGAAGTGACTTTCATGATATTATATTACCCTAATCAACAATAATTATTATCCCTTGTCCTATTACAATGAGCTCGGGGTGATAAACCAGATCTCATTGTTTGCATATTTAAGGTCAGGATGGGGTTTGATTATTTTTTAACATTAATTTAATTTTGGGGTAACATTTTTTAGTATTTTATGTTTTTTTTTTGGTATTTCTCTAGATAATATTTTTAGTAAAATATATATCATCTATCTTTTTATTTTAGAATGTTTATTATAGATGTTCACATTTTGGTGATTTTAGAGAGCGTTGATAAGGTTTTAATATTAATTATGTATATTCAACAACCCCCATTTGGGATTTTTTAACCTACATCCAATTTTATCATGTACATTGGATTATGATATCATGTATATAGGTTTATAAATAAATATTTTAAACCTTTTACATATTTTATTCTCATATATATACACTATGTGTTGATATCCTTATAATAATTACCACATTGATATATTATAATAAACATTATATAATGAGAATCTTGGAATTTTTAGAAAATATTTTGAAAACTATATCTTATAGTCTAGATACAAAATTCTAAAAGGAAACGAATGATGTATGATTATAGGTGATGATTGATTAGATGATTTTTGAATTCATCATAGGAGATTATCACTTGGTGATATCTAAGAGGAATAGATCATAATGTAAATGGAAAAACATTATTTCCAAAAACTATGTGTCTCAATGGATATTCTATTATATGATCATGTATAATAATCCTTAAACATGATATCATTATTTATGTATATTATGAATTGTATAAATAGAGGCCTAATGAAAACCATTAAATGTGTTTTGGTGAATTATAACAAATCAATAAGTTCATTAGTGGTATGAAATTTATCTAATGATTAATATATATATATTATTCATTTTGGGTATTGTAAGAATATATCTTTTTCCCATTTGATTGTGATGAGCCAAAGGCAATATTGAAAATCCCTTGGAGAATTAATAACTCACTAGATATGAATTTATAAAGTGGATTTGATATGATTTCATGAGATGTATGAAAAATATATTATTAATAATTACAATAAGAGTTTCAAATCACTAAAAAAACATCTATATATTCAATTATAAATTGTTTAAATTATTATCACCTAGAAATAATGATATTACTAGATTTATGAGATAGTTCATTCACAAGATTTTATAATGAATTCAAGTTGTATTTATTTCCCACATGATCATGGTTATGCAGGTAACCTATTAGATTTTCTCTGAATATAAAGTAATGAAGATATTTTTTAGTAATAAAAAAAATACTATGGTGATTGTGAAACCACTCCAAGGTTGATGTATGGTAACAAATAATTAATGAATTAGAGAAAATGGTCATTTTCATAATTATGGTTTCATATATATTTTTTGGATGACTTCATGGAGGTCACATTATGATTTGTTTATCATCCATTATATCATAATCTCTGATGGAATTGATCAAAAAGGATATGGTAATGGTTTTGGAATACCAATGGTTGGAATAGAGGTTTCAAAAAGCGATTTTGTGAAGAAAATGGGTGTGGTCTATGGAATAGTGGAAATAAAAATATATAAATTCAACACATACAAATAATATGACAATGGATATGACCATTTATATGTTGGAGAAAATAACTCTATGATGTGGCCAAATAAATTATATCATTATCGATGGGGGAGATACAATTAACAAAATGAAAAATTTATCAAAAATAGAGGATGTTTTGAAAAAACAATTCTATAGTTTTTCGAAAAAGTGTTGAAATTATTGACCACATAATTTCCTAACACATTACACCATGGTTGAGGCATGCATTTTTATATGTAGTGTGTTTTAATGATTTGATGTATGGAACTACTAATAAATAAAAAAATACTCTTGAGATGGTTCTAGAGAGATTGGTGTTTGGTTTTAGGAGAAGAAAGTAGGTAGACACGTGATCAAAACGTAGAGTATCTTTAATGGGATAGTGAAGTTTTTAGAGACTTATTAATTCGTATTTACATCATTCTTATACTTAGAGTACATTACTATCTTTTAATTACATTTTTTCTATGATGATAATATGATTAGAATATGGATAAGGGTTATAAATATTGGACCATAAGCACTATTTTTACTATAATATGAGTATATGAACATATAAAAATTACTTATTATATGTGAATTCACTATTAATCATTATCCTGTGTCATTTTTAAGGGTTTCTTTCATAAATCCTATTGTTAAATGCAATTCAAAATCTAGTAATGTTTTTTATGGAATTGTAGTGTTCTTTATCATGGTAATTGTCATGAACTATCATAGATACCATGGTAAACTTATACCCAAACCAATCCTAAAATTTCTTGAAGGGTGTTCCCAATCCCCCTGGGTCATTTACTAGCACTTGGAATCATAGATCTTATTCATATGATACAATATAGTCTGGAGTACTAATGAGGTAGTGGTGGCCTCATCAAATTCAAATGGAATCCCCTTTATAGGAATTAAGCGGAAAGAATGTGTTTATGGTGTGGAGGTTATAACATCCTATTAATTTCATTCAGGTGATTATTGACCCCTTGTTTTGATATCCTAATGTTTGGGGACTATCATAGGCTGTTACGGGGGATGTATGAAAACAATTGAATGTTTTGGGGGTTGTAAAAGGTTTCTGCATGGTTAGGGAAAAATTCATGGTTTGTCCCAATAAATCGAGTTCCCTATGTTGAGCAACTGGAAGTGGTAAAATCATCTGTCCAAACCGTGTAGCCACTCCTCTAAAAAATTCACCAGTGGAAAGTAAGGGTTTTCATGGTTGGAGAATTGTTAGATAAACCATGTTCCCAAACTAGACACCCCATATGGAATCCCAGACAAGGTGCATGGTTAGTTAATTGTCAGTACTAACCATGTGCCCTGAAACATCAAACCTTGTGTGTGGTTTTTAATTCCCCAAATATTCTTTTAAAAATAAATTAACCCCTGATTTTGATGCCTAATCAGTCCAATTTTACCCCAATATTTTCCCTTGGTCTTTAGAGTCTCTTAAGAGTAAAAACCGACTCCTCCAAACATTTCCCCTTGTGGATCGATGCATCGATGTTCGTGCTAGATAACCTTCTAGTACGAAATACACTTAAATAAGGTTTTCCCAAATCAGGAATTATATCCTTCATATAGAGTGATATTTCATCATGTTATTGGTGTATATAATAGATACTTTTATTGATCATGATTCAAGGTTTTATTCATTGGCTGCCTTTTCACTCTATCTCTATTATAGTTTCTCGTTGTGGGTGTTTATGAGTTTGATTACATTATTAAAGGTAGGTGGTTCCATAAATATTTTCCTAAAATTGAAACCCTAATTTGTTTAACTTATTTGAAATTATTTTTCGATTAATATATCAGATCTTAATTTGATATGATAATATATTTATTTTAAAATATCATAGAATTTGTGAACCCCCCCCCCAGTTTTGGTGGTCTCCACATTGTAGGTGGTTTGTTGAATCTTTGAGGTTGGAAGATTGGGAGATATTCTTGCGGCACTACCGCCGTCATTTTCCCCCGCCCCTACTTGATTCTTCCGATTCCTGTGGTCGGCACGATTTGCCCTCAGATGATGGTCTTTCTGTAGTTCAGATCTGAATAGATCCAAGCCCAGGGTGGTGTTTCTAGGTCAGATCGGCTCGGATCTCCTCGTCAGAGAGGTTACCAAGGCGCGATGGTCATCATCCCAGTCCTGGGTGATCGTGTTTCGGCTTATTGATTCTTGGTATGCTTTCCTCTTTAGGTTCCTTCTGCGTCCGATGTTGGTGGAGGTCTCGTAGATGGCGCAGGGTTCTTCTGACCTTGGTTCCAGTGACCGGGGCGCTTTCAGCGATGGAAGAGCATTCGAGAAGAGTTGATTGTTCGATTGTTGATGTTGATTTTGATTCCGGAATGGATTTATGTTTGTTTTGTTGTTGTTTGATGCTACGAAAAGCAGTTGTCGAATGACCGGCAACCTTTCTATGAATTTTTTATGATGATAAGTTGGTTTGGTCTTCGAGCTATAGGAATGAATTAACTGGGTAATTCTTCTCCTCCCTGTGAAGGGTGTTCACCTATGAAATGGTGTGTAAAAATATTAAATTGGGAATTTGAAAAATTAATGATGAATTTATTTGAAATGATTTTATTCCTATGATTTTTTGATTAATTTATTAGAGATAAATTCCGCCTAAGAATATATTGCGAGTTTAGGATATATATGAAATGAATATGACTTCCTAGTAATAGATTTAATATGAAACCCCTAACTTAACCTAGTTAAGCATGATCATCTTGGATGTGATTTTGATTTATTAGTAACATTTCCCAGATCCTTGGAAACTTGTGTACAGATACTTGATCAGTGATTTAGGATGGAGTGGTGATAGGATCTGAGAGCCTAGAACTAAAAAATAACACGGGGATATGGGATATATGGATGATTTTGATTTTATTATACATTAAATTTTTTACATATTTTTTCATTCATGAAAAATATTTAATATAAATTTTTTATATGAAATGTTCATTTAAACTTATTTTGATATATCATCTTTAATGTCCTAAAATTTTTCTACAAAAATATTACATATTTTTAAATTAATATTCAATAAACTACCAAAATACATGCCTAAGGAACCTAAAGTCTTAGTATATTTAGATACTATATAAATAATCATTTTTTATACTATATCATCAACATCTCTAAAAATTTTCTTCCCATATTATACACATCTTACAAAAAACCTACTTAAACATTTCTATATAACATAGGGAATAGAAACATAAGAAGTGGTGATATTGGATTCTCAATTAGGGAAACATGGGACATATCAATAGATGATCATAATAAGGCATAATATGAGCTTAAGGTAATGAGATCATGAACATAAAATACAATATTAATTCATAATCTATCCAAGATCACTAATATTAGTGATACCATAAAACGTTATCATTTCTTATATATTCATCATCTGAGTTACAAATAAATATAAATCAATTATGAAGAATAATTTCATATCCTATATGTTTGTAATGAAAAAAATGTATAGAAATCATTTCATATGTAAATGATAACTATACAGACCATTAAATACAAGATTATCATGCATCTATATCAGTTTCCCATAATATAAAAAATCAATCATCATCACCTATTTCCAAAATTGGATCATGCACATTGACTTCTTTCCTATAGTGGTTCTATAACATAAGCTTTTTTCCCATGGAGGATCAATAACATCGTCTTGTTTCTCATGACTCGATCATTAGATATTAACATTTACCCAGTTTATTTTACGGAGATATATATACCACCAGTAAAATAATAAATAAATTTCTATTCTATAAGATGAAAAAACATGCACCATATCCAAATCAATAAAAAATAAATGAGTTTCATAAACATTTCATCACAGCATAACATATGGGAAAGAAATAGTTTTCATAAAAAAATTATTCATAATCAAAAATCATTTAGAGAAAGAATAAGGAATAATTTAATCATATCCACATAAAAGCTTATGTAACATAAAATTATTTCATCTTAGATGGAAAATCATTTTTAATGATCACATGGAACATTTATAGAGGAAAATGTCCTTTCCATTTTGATATGACTTCTTTAAAATATAAAAAATTACAAAATATTAATAAAAAATATTCCCCTGAAAAGAATTGTGAAAAAAATTTATGGAAAATTCAAATAATTGAGTGGTCCTTTTTGTATAAAATTATATTCATTCTATAATTGTTAAAATAAATATTCCCTTCACATTTTCAATAAAAATACAAAAGTACATTAATCAAAATATGATAAGAATATTCCTTTTGAAATTATTTAAAAAATAATACATCTATAAAAAAAATATCCAAAAATTTTGAAATATAAAATACATTATTTAAAACAATTTTATAAAAAGAGTACATAGAATAGAATGGTTTTTCACTGAAGAGGGAAATAATGTTGCTTTTTTAAAAGACATTACATTGGTCTCTTTAATTATTAAAGAGGAAAAAAGAAAATAAAAATATTTGTTCTCCTGATATAATTGAAGGAGAAGTAATGATATGATTTTATTTATAATAATTCTCTAATATTTACTCATTATAAAGTTAATAATAAACAATATTGATATACAATGATATTGTAACATAAAACATTTACCGCATTGGAATCATGTGATTCATAAGTCCCATGAATTAAAGAACTTTAGATGGATATTATATCCAAATAAATTTCAAAATAATCATCATAATATATATTCATGGTATTCATACATACAATATAAAATAAACAAGTGGTTAATATGGTATGGGTTCCACAGAAAAAAGTGAGACAAAAATGCCTTAATACATTGAAAAAAATTTAATCGTAAGTTCCATTAAATAATATAATCAAATGAAACATAAAATATCATGAATACAAGTATTTTAATGATATATAACATGTTAAATTTGAATTATATACATCACACAAAATAAATTAGTGGTTAATATTGCATTTGAATCTACAAAATTAAAGAGAGACTAAAAATACCTTACCTTAAGTCTCGACATTTATCGCGCACATTTGGACATCCTGTATAAAAAATATTAGATTATTGTAGATATATTAAATAATTATAATAATATATATAATACCATCTATGATATACTTATGTAATTTTATTATCTATTTATTAACAATTCCTTGTTAAAATTACGTTTTGGGTAATAACTACTTCATTTTTCAGGTTTTTAAGTTTGGTATTTTTGATACTTTTACATTGATCATGGTTCAATAATATATAGAATATTAAAAATGATATTAATTTCATATATATATATATATATATTCATTTTATATGTATTTATTGTAACCAAAAAAGTTATATATATAAAAAAATTATGTTATTCGTGGAGAGATAGGTCGTATGTACGCGTGAACTCTGTTTCCAATTTCTCGATGGATGGAATGAAATAAATATAAATAATAATTAACCATTAGAGAATAATGTTTCATCATATATATCAGATATTTTTCTTAAATCTACACTTATTATCATCCACGTAAATATAAAATGAAAAAAGTATCACATCACTTTGTGAAGGTGGTACTCCACACATACGCACGAGTGATGTTATCTTTTTCCAAAGGATTGGAAGGTAAAAAGTTAGATATGATATTATAATTAAAGAAATATAATTCTATCATAAAAATCATTAAAATAATTTAATTCAAACATTATATCTATCCATGAGAGGCAGTGTTGAAAAAAAATTACATCAGTTCATGAGGTGGTGGTCCGCCTTTGACACGATCGACAACTTTTTATCCCATTTGATATAAGAGAAGATGGATATAAGTAATTACATTAACAAAATAACATCTAACTATATGGGAGATACTGAGGTTATTAAATCATCATATTTGGATAATATTATAATGATTTGGAAAAATAAATGAAATAAAAGTTCATGGTAAACAATGACATGACTTCTTCAAACAACCTCCTTAGGTTAGGACCAAAATCCTTATTAAGAGGGGTTTCTAATAAAAATATGGTCTCTATACATTGGGGGTGAATTAAGTAAAACATTTTTATAGGTATTGGCTATGAAAAAAGGTTATGGTAGTGTGAAGTGGATAGTAGATGAGATGTCATTTTATAAGTGGAAAAAGGAACACACTTGGAAACTACTTAGAAATTTCCCAATAGAATAAAAAATGGTATATTCATTCCGAAAAAAATGCCTCAAATTACATTATATTATAATTTTTTATAGGATTAGGTTTAAATACGGATATACAATAATGTTTATTATGTTTCTTATGGCTAATATTTTCTTATCTTTCTGTTTAACCCTCGGTAAACCTGTTTAAACCATATTTGTAGTAATTAATTTTTTATAGGGTATACTATTCATTTTTACAAAAAATTAAGTGGAAATTATTATATAATAAGAATTATTCTGATTCCAAATATGGAATTAATTTTTTCAAATTCAATTCATATAATTGCAAAAAATAATTTTAATATTAAACCCAAAATTGTGAAGAAAATGGGGTTTTTTAAGGTTGGCGCCGAAGCCTCATTTTTAAATAAAATGGGGTTCTCCAAAGAGAAAATTTCAATTAATATAGAATGTTTTAATATCCAAAATAAAAATAATTTTATTAAAATGACATAATTTGGATTAATAATAAAATAATTTAACGTATTATAGTTTTAAAACCATATTAAAAAGAAATATTTATTGTATGTTATTTTAGTTTTAAATTTCAATTTTTAATAAAAATGGTATTTTTTACTTTTCCTCGAATGGTTAATATTTTCATAAAATTATCAAGTATTCACTAAAAGATAAAATTTACATGAAGATTAAAAAAACTAAGTTTATTTTTTCATATAAATCTTATAAAAGTGTAAAAATTAATATTTTTATTTGTTTACAAAAAATAAATAAAAACCTAATTTGAGAAAAAATGTATTTTCGGAGCATATAAGGAATTTAATAAAAATTATATACTTTTTTATCAATAAGAATTTTTTATATAAAAAATTTGTGATTAATTTTATAAATTTGGTTATTAATGTTCATACCATCATGTTTAATGTCTTGTTTATAATGATAGTTTTTAAGAAATATTATTACTAGTATATCACGGTACGTTAAAACTTTGTGTTGTGTGTAATGAAAAATGTTGAAGAAATTAATTTTTTTGAATAAAAAATCATAAAATCATAGGGTGTTACATTATAACCCCATTAGAATTTAATTTATACCTTAAAATCCAATCACTTTTATATTAATAATAGAAGATAATTATGCCTCAATGTATCCTCTATTTCCTACACAGCTTCCTCAAGTCGGTGGTTTCACCACAAAACCTTAACTAGGTGAGTGATCTTTTGTAATATAATTTTCTATTTATGATCCCAAATCTATATCGTTTTTTATTCCTATTAAATATCATGAAAAAGTGGCATGTCCACTGATTTAGTATATTTGTAGGATCAGGTATATACTTCATGAAGAAAGATACATGGAAGACGTTGTGGACTTGAGAGAGGTTTGGTGGAAGAATCAAGTGATGATAAATAGTTCCTACTAGATAAATAATATCAAGAGGGATAATATACCTAGGTATTATATTTACATTTTTTGTAAGTCGCATAACCTTATTCGATATATAAATTCATAGAAACACCATTTCACCAACTTCAAATGATAGATCATGTCGATGATTATTACTATAACTTTTCTATTAAAATTGTGAAACACTTATGTGTTTATGAATGGATATAACCTTCAATACCATTATTTGTATATATCTAGTATAAATAGAATTATTTCTGTATCTTCTTCCCAAAATGATGGTGTTCTATACCTCATTCAAAAGAGGGATTTATAATGAGAAATATAAATTCTTGAGTGAAAGATATTGTCATAAGAAATATCAACTAGATGATGGTTTAGATCCCAACCACCCATGAAATCCATAAAATAAGATCATAGTATTTCCTAAAGGTTTTTAATTCTTATAATAGACTAAACATCTATTTGAGGATCATACGCCACATTGAAACTCAACTTATTATCAAGGGATTATTAAAGAAGTTGTAAGAACGTTGAGGTGGATCTCTATCCCTGATCGGATATAATGGAATATGGTACTCCATAAAACCTTATCAATTCCTCAACGTATATCATGTAATTATGATCTAGGTATAATTATTCATTTATAGTAATTACATGTGTAGACTTTCTATTTTGATCAACTACAACCCATATCACATTTTTCCCATTTGATGTTTTGGGGAGTCTGAAAAAATGCATAGTGATGTTTTCCTATTTCAATTATATTATGTGTAATGGTTGTAACATACCCACAGAATTTTGTCTATCAATATTAAATTACTAAATTATTAAGCATAGAGATACAAACTCTACAATATCATTATTCATTACATCCCAAAAGAAATAATATTTCAAATTCATATACATCGTTGTACTTCTAGGATGAATATAGAATGATGAACTATGTGATTCATTTAACAGCTCATTATTAAAATATAGTATTGATAGAACAGAAACACGATTCTTAAAACTTATCATTCAATTATTATCAATTTTAAATTTAAGATATTTTCTCACCTTCTTCTACATCTCTGCAACTTCCTTTTTTCACCTAATTAATATTCACTTGGATAGACAGTTAAACACTCATTAAAGAAAGATAAAATTTCTCCCCTTATATTGAGATTTCTAGATCCATCCTTTTTAAATAAATAAATAATAGATATTTTTTTATCATCAACATGTATAATCAAACATGATCTATTTTTCTCAAAGCATCGACCACCTTGTTCACCCTCCTTGGGATGTAATGTATTGAGGAGTCATAATCATTAATCTAATCCAACCATATTATTTGGTCCATATTAAACTCTTTATATGTGGACATATACTTTAAATTTTTTTGATACATATATGTATCACACATCTCCCCATAAAGATTATACTCCTATATCATTAATGTAAAAATTCACTATAGCTAACTCCAAATAATGATTTGGGTAATTTTTCTCATTGACATTCAATTATGATGAGGTATAAGCTATCACCATATCATTTTTCATGATAATGTAGAAAAATCGATTATTTTTTGTATTAATATAGATTAAACCCCCTTTTCCACTATAAGGTAATTTGATCATAGGTTCACTGACTAACCATCTCTTTAGTTCCTTAAAATTTTCATCACATTAATCAGTCTAACAGAACAAGGAACCCTTTCTTGTTAACATGGTAAGCTGACTAGATGACCATGAGAAAGTTTTATCAAAGAGTCTATAATATCAATAAAAACCAGGGAAACTAGGGATATCAGTCACTATTGTTGTTATGGGATAATTTTCAATAGCCTCTATCTTTGATGGATCCACCAATATACCCTCCCTTGAGATTATAGGACCCAAATAAGAAACTATCTTCCCCAACAATTCAAACTTCGTAAATTTTTCCTATATATTCTCCTTTATTAGGGTTTTTAGTGTAGTATTTTAGTGATCTACATGATATTTCTTGGTCACTAAATAGATAAGAATATCATCATTAAATACAATCATGAACTGGTCAATGTACAATCAAAATATATTATACATTATATATATAAAGACATTTGTGGAATTGGTAAGATTAAATGGAATCACTATATATTAATTGTGTCCATTACGTGAATGAATTATTTTCTTGGGTATATCATCCTTCTTAACCCTCATTTTTTGATTTCTAGAATGATGGAATATCTTGGAAGAGTATTGAGCTATGAGGAGTTGATCAAACAAGTCATTAATATGGGGTAGAGGAAACTTTTTATTTATTAAAATCTAGTTTAGTTACTTGTAGTCAATATATATTCACATAGATCCATATTTATTATTAATAAAAAAAATAGGTACATCCTAAGGTGACACACATGGTTGAATGAATCCCTTATCAAGATTCTCCTTGAGTTTCATCCTCAATCCCGGCAAAACTATTTGGGAAATTTCATATTGAGTCTTTGATATTGGTGTATCGCCAGGTATGAGTTCTATAGAAAACGAAAAAAAAATCTGGTGTATGACTAAGAAAATATTCCAAAAATACATCATCAAACTCCCACAAAATAGGCATGTCACTAATTTTTAGTTTTCCCCAAACATCTGAGATAAACACCCCTTTTGAAAAGGGATCAAGTCACATTTAATGAATATGATCACCATCATAAGTTCATATCTATCATCGTACTAATAGAAAACTATAGGTTGGTTTGTAATATCATATGTGACTTCTCATCCCTGTGAAATGATATGGTCTTAATGTGTTGAAGGGTAATCCATTACTAAGATTGCATCGAATTAAATCAGAGGGATAACAGTAAAATTTTCATGAATCACATTCCCACAAATATAAAATGTAGTATAATCATTGACATTGTATTTGATCATCATACCGTTTGGGGTTTTATAAGATAATTAAATATATAATAATTTGGGATAGGAATTAACATTCCTAAATACATTTCTTAATATGAGGGAATTAAATTAACTACGCTCCAAAAAGATACTTCAAAATTTGAGCGTACTTGTCCCCACCCCAAAATTCTAATTCCATACTTAATCAATTTGTAAAACCAAAATGGTTAGTATAAATATTAGGGATATTTGATCAGGGTTACTGATCATTAATAATATGTCTACTTCATGACACCTTATTTTCATTCATTGATACATAAGGTTTAACCTAGTACATTCAGGGTCATTTTCTACTCATACCCTTTATGGTGGTTTTTAAGGATTTTTTGGATTACAAAACATATCCCCTTAGTATAGAGACCCAAATATTGACATACATAGACATTACATTACTTTTTCGGAATATCTAATACATAACAAAAACAGACACCAAAGGACCGTAACAGTTTAGTGTCTTTGGAAACTTGGAACATAATCTTCTAATCTTTGTGAAATATCTTCAACATCTCCCATAAAGATCTTCCATTATTTACCTAAAACCATTCTGTATATCCTAGGGAAATTAAAATGTACAAAGGGTGAGCTCAAATTCTCATTAAGGGTATGCATGGAGAAAATTAAACAAACCATATACATTTGAACTTCATTACATGAACATAAAGTTTAAACATCAAAATCTTGAGTTGCGAAATAAATCATAGCATTAAATAAGGAATAGATCATAAAGGAACATCAATCATGACTAAATAGCTTGGTAATAAAACATTTAATTGTGGAAAACTATTATGAACATGATATGATTTTTATAGTAGCCAAGGCATTGCTGCTAAGACCATCTTAGTGGACAATGTCCCTTTCTAAATCGAGTTCACTCCTTGTTCCAGTCCTATAACACTGAACCGAATTGACTTACCATTCCAGACATGTCTATATCATGAGATATAAATCTTTACCCAATGCATTGGAGTGGGATATAGGTCCCACCCATCTCATAATGATATCATTATTACTTGTGCCTCAAAATAAACATAAATCATTCATCATAACCCATAGAATAAAATGGGTTTCATAAACATCATCCCATCATAACATAATCCATATAAAAAATGGATATAATTTCATCATAAGAATAATAAAACCATGTAAATAATAGATGTATTATACTTCAAACATAATCATACTAAATAATGTCATCTTAGATGGAAAATAGTTTTGACAAAACACTTGAAATGAATTCTTGAGGAAAATATCATTTCTTCTTCAAAATCATTTTCCTTTCCCAAAATGCCATGAAATTTTAAAATAAAAGGATTTTTTTGAAAATAATCATTAAATATTGTGGATTAATATTCATGAAAATCAGGCTTTATGAAAACGTAAAAATTTGTTCTTACCGTATAAGTAAAAAAACATTCTTCTCATACTTTTGACAGAAAGGTCAAAAAGTACCTCGTATGGTGAACAAAAGAAAAATTCCTTACATACCATTTAGTAAAAGTAAATAATGGGTAAAAAGTAATTTAAACATAAATGAAACCATTTTTATAAAATAGGGGAATGGATGATAAATATAACCCCAGTAAATACTTACGAATAAACAATCTCAGATAAAAATGAGATTAGAAAAGTTATCCCTTACCTTATGTCCAATTTGATTTGTATGTATCTGAACCTCCTGTATAATGATTTAAATAATGTCATTCAATTATTATAGAATCATATTCTTTGTTATGATATCATATATGGTTCACTTATGACTTTATATTACCCGTTCTTTTGTAAATTCCATGTTAAAGGTGCGTTTTGGGTAAAATCGTTTCATTTATCATACGTGTTTGGACTTGTTGTTCTTGATATTATTATTAATTATATAATGATTTAATTACTTCCAAAATGTAAAACATAATTTATATATATTCAGTATATATATATAATAGATATATAAATGAAATTAAACACACCGTTCATGGAGGCGGTAGGTCGTACGTACTCATGAACGCTGTTTTCCTTTCCTTATTGACTTGTATCGAAGTAATTATATGAAATATATATATACATAAATCCAGTAGCATTATTATGTTATATATATCATAATTATTCATTATATATACTTTATAATCATTCTTTAATGGTTAACATGGAGAATGTATCTCATCGCGTTAGAGAGACGGTAATCCATACGTACGCACGAGCGATGATATCGTTCCCATAATTTTTGAATGGAATTGGAGTGGATGATATAATATATAATAATCATTATGATGTTATAATAACCATATATAGTTATTATTTACATCATTATACCCATCCAAGTATGGTGGTGGTGGAAAAACATATTACACCACTGCGTGGAGACGGTATTTCGTACGTATGCACGCACGATGATTTCATTTTACATAGAATGGATAGAAGGTGAAATAGGGATGTTTCAAATTTATAATAACTTAATAGTATATTATTTATACTGATGTTATTAATTTATAATTAAACAAATAAATAAGAAGACGTTGAAGAAGAAAGAAACTTGAAAGAATCGGTAGAAGATATTACCTCTTCTTCGACACACCTCCTTTAAACTTCCACTTAAGGTACTAGATATGGTCTTTTGAGAAGACCAGAACCTCTATAATATAAATAGATAGGTTGAGAAGAGAAATTTTCAGGGGTTGGCCGATCTTAAAGACACAAAATTGAGTGATGATGATAGGGAAGGAGGTTCCCTTATATAGGAGAGGAGAGGGGCACTTTTGGAAACCTTAAAAATATTAATAAATAATAATAAAAACCCAATTAAAAACCACTAAAAATGACCCAAATAGTATATGAGATGAGATAGGGTTTTAATATCATCATAAAATAAAATTTAGACATGTTTTATGTTTATTTTAAACCTTATCAACTTGATTTATCATTATTTAATCTATTTAATTTTATTTGGGGTAATAAAATTATAAATTTTAAATTGTTATAAATACATACTTAAATGATGTAAATTTTCCATAATTGGATACTTTATGACCTTTTAGACTATATAATTTTCAATTTGTAGTTTTTAAATATTTTTGTAATTTTTAAATAATTTAATAATATGTTATTTTTATAAAATATCAACGGTGTCAATTTTGACATTATTCATTATTTGAATTTAAATAAAAACCAAAGAGAAGATATGTTCGAATAAAAATATATAATATATTCCTAACATGTCATATTCATCAAAAAAAATACACGGGGCACATTAATTGTTTCATATATTATTTATTTTAATATTTTTAACATCATTTATTTGGTATATCTCCTAATAAAATAATTACAACAACATTTTTTTATAATTATTTAACATACATAAATACTGCATAAAAATTAAAAATAAACTCCTATCATGAAGATAAATATAATATCTTTCATAGTAATATTTTTACATGAATTTATCATCTTAAAATCACAACATTTAAATTTTTTTATTTATTAAATTATGAAGGTGACATCTTTGACATCATTTAATATAATATAATATAAATGTACAAATAGGTTTTATAAGGCTCAAAATGGTCCACAAATTGACCCTATGATGATTAGGGTATGGATATACTCGAAAAATAATGTTTGGTCAGGTTTTGGGTCCTTTTGATAGGTATTGATATTTTAATAAAAACAATATTATTGATTTTTCACTAAATAAATAATTTCTACATCATTAATGTATAAGCTTTTAAAGTAATTAAATATTTCTTAAAAATTACAAATAAATTTCCATGATAAATACAAAAAATTAGCTTTCAAATGAGTTTTTATAATAGAAATTATATTCTGTATAACCTTATATTAAAAATAATCTAGTTATTAAAGTTTGAGTGAGACATATTTCACTTTCTTTACAATAATATAAATTAAAGGTCTTAATCACATCAAAATGGGTTCCAATGGATTATATTTCATCCCAAATATGCATTATGACAAAATATAATCATTCAATTATATTAATAAAAGTTTTAGGGTAATTTTATATTATTATATTTACCCTTAATTACTTGATTTACCTTCAACTATGGTAAATAAAATTTACAGTAGTCACTATTCAAAATGACTACAAATAAAAATAATCTTATTAACATAATTTGGACCTAATGATTCCAAATATAGAATCCATTTTTCAAAATTCAAATCACATAATTTTCATAAATTAATTTAAAATTAATCCTGTTGTTAAAAAATGAGTTTTAAAAGTTAAAACATTGCAAAAGATTGAAATGATTTTACCTATGAATTCAATGTAAAATCAATGCTAATGACATAAATTATATGAAATGGTAAAAACATATTATATTTATAGTTTAAAACCATTCAATATAATAATTTAACCATATAAAATATTATGATGAAAAAAGTTGTTTTTAATTAAAATATATTGTGTTTTTACTATTCATTTAAATTTGAAAGTTATCATAATAATATGAAAATTTTATCCAAAGTAAATATTTATCTCCTAATTTCAAAGAATAATTTTATTTTATCAAATTGAACTTATAAACATGTCAAAAACTAGATTTAATGTAGGTACTCCATTAAAAGGCGGCAAAACTACATTTTTTGAAAAATACTTATTTTACTCAAAAACATTATTTTGTTCTCATACAATGTTTTAGAAAATGTGTAAGATGAATAATAATGTTATAACATTCAAAATTTAGTTAATACTATTAATAATGGATATTTCATAATAATATTATAACAATATATCGTTGTTTAGTGAAACCCGGTATTATGTTCAACACACGCTATCGAGAAAGGTCGTGATTGCGTGTAATGCAATCCAAATCAGGGTTGCATGTAGTGAAAAACTCCTTTGTTGTTGCGTATAACAGAATCCAACCATATTTCATTTATACATTGAATGTATATATATATATACACACATACTAAATGTTGCGTAGAATAACTACTATCAAACGAACTTGAAATTGTGTATAACACAATCCAAGAATAGTGTTGCGTATACTACAAACTAATACGGTGTTGCGTATAGTGCAAGATAATCTTGGTGTAGCATACAATAGAAGATATGAAATAAATTAAAAGGAATATATCTCATAAAATCTTGGGGTGTTACATTCTACCATCCTTAAAATGAATTTCTCCCTCGAAATTATTCGGGGTTATAAATGGTTTCTTACATCAGAGTTTCTTTCCTAGAAACCCACATCGTAAAAAGGAATACCAGAACTTATCTTTAAAAACTAAAGTATGAAATGTAACAGTTACCCAAATTAACTAATCACTGGGTTTCCACATAGGATAACGTAGGTGAAAATATTGATATGGAAGACAAATCTGACCTTCATGTTCTGATGGAGAGTCGTAGAGAACATGGCTATGAAAAATCCATCAATCACAAAGCCATAAATTTGTGATGATATAACGTACCATCTAATTCATCAGATATGAGGGAAATAAGGCAAAAAATTTTATTTTCAAGATCATTTCCCTAAAGTAGAAAAAATTGGAATTAGAAGAAATACTTTCTTGATTTTGGTACAATCTCACCATTAGTCGTTCGTTGAACAATTTCCACTTCATCTCTTAAAGAAATGAAGTTGAATTTGCCTTTTGCGACATTTTAGAAGATCATAAGATAGAATGATAGGTCATTCCATCAGTCTCAAACATAAGTTAGAAAAAGTTATATACATAACTCCATCTATGGTGAGATTAATCGGATATGGTTCCAAAATGACCTTATACTTCATCTATCATCATGCTTAATAAAATAAAACTAGTTTCTACTAACCAGGGACTTCCAGTAGGCCAACGGTAAGTGATAAAGGCATGTAGCACTTCGTTTGTGGTTTCGATTCCCATAGCCTTGTCCGACGCGATGGGTTTTCGCTCGTCCTATGGGTTGTCCTTTTTCTAAAACTATATTATTATAACATTCCAGAAATAATATCGAAAAACAAGTTCTATCCTTAAATAATACTATTTGATGTCCAAAATAATCAATTCCAATATTTAGGATTATCCAAAATACATATTTCCAATCTCATAGTATAAAGAAAATGATTACTTGAAAGGTCACATACCAAGAACATGAATACCATCATTTATCCCCCTTATATCATAAGATATATCTTGTTGATCGCATTTCAAACCTTTGAAATACCGTAATCATGTATTCTCTTGAAAAATGTATAACCATATAATATTTGTGAAAACATGAATGATCTGAGAATTTCAATATAATCAAACCATGATATCACTTTGTCCTTATATCAGTCATGAGCTCATTAATATTATGAAACATTTCATTATCTCTTTATCCCTTCATTATGTGCATATCACCTGCTTTCCAAAAATATTTGAATAACCTTTCATGGTTACCAGTACCATTCAACATATATTTTAAAAATATTTAAGTAAACAAAATAGTGTAACAATCATTAGATGTTTCTTTATTCCAGAGTACCATGAAATTACTTATACAACATTACTCTTGATAAACATGCAATCATTCCTCTACCTTCTTAAACCATTTATTGAGCTTCATCATTGTATTCCTCAACACTTCTTTCATATTATATACCATTTTTAGTCTCTTCATCATCTAAAATATAAATAATACCCATACGACCATGCTGATTCTCTTCATGAGGTTTTCCCTTAGGGCATTGGTTTGCTTAATGCCCTTACGTTTGACATTGAAATCATTTAACCGTTGTCGATGTCTAAGCAATAACATTATTCCTATCCATGGTGTTAACTGAGCCTTTTCCTTTACAATTACTAGATTTGTGTCCTTCTTTTACACACCCAAAGAATCTTCCAGCTCCATTGAAACATTCTCCCCGATGCCTCCTCCCACATGATTTACATGAGGTAAATTTAACTTTCTTTCCTCTATGATCATCAAGAAACTCCATCTTTCTCTTATTCACTAGGTCGGGAAACATACCAAATTTCAGATTATTGATCATATTATGAGATTTATGATTAGGCATAATAATGATATATGGACTTCCAAAACCAATTTCATTTGGTTTCTCATGAAAAATATCATTCCATTGTCCATCATATCCTCCATTATCGTGAATCTTCCTATATCCAGCCATTTTCTAAAACCCAAAAAGAATAGTGTGAGAGGTAAAAATAAGAATCAAGGGGGATTACCTTCAATATATAACATCTTAGGATAAATTATAAGATATTTTCCATAATTATAGGACTATAACCTATACTTATATGTATCCTAAGGGACATCCCTAGACATACCATAGAAATATCTTCTAAGGATCTCACTAATGATTTTTCATCCTAGTTTCCAAAGGTTAACTAAACCTTTCCTATGATACCAACTTTAGAGACCCAAATCATGACATACATGGACATTACATTACTTTTTCAGAATATCTAACACATAACAAAAAAAAGACACCAAAGCACCGTAATTGTTTAGTGTCTTTGTAAACTTGGAACATAATCTTCTAATAGTGGTGAAAGATCTTCAACATCTCCCATAAAGACCTTCCCTTTTTTTACCTAAAACCTTTCTTTATATCTTGGGGAAAAGAAAAAATATAAAGGGTGACCTCAAATGCCCAGTAAGGGTAAGCATGGAGAAAATTAAACAAACCATATACATTTGAACTTCAAAACATGAACATAAAGTTTGAACATCAAAATCTTGAGTTGTGAAATAAATCATGGCAGTACGTAAGGAATAGATCATAAAGGAACATAAATCATGATTAAATAGAATGGGAATAAAACATTTAATTGTGGAAAACCATTAATCACATGATATGATTTCCATAGTATCCAAGGCATTGCTGCCAAGACCATCTTAGTGGACAAAGTCCCTTTCTGAATCGAGTTTACTCCTTGTTCCAGTCCTGTAACACTGAACCGTATTAACTTACCGTTCCTGCCATGTCTATCTCAGGAGATATAAATCTTTACCCAATGCATTGGAGAGAGATATAGGTCCCACCCATCTCATTATGAAATCATTATGACTTTTGGCATAAATTAAACATAAATCATTCATCATAACCCAAAGAATAAAATGGGTTTCATAAACATCATCCCATCATAACATAATACATCTAAAACAAATGGATATCACTTCATCATAAGAATAATAAAACCATTTAAATAAAAGATACAATATAATTGAATCATAATCAAACTATATAATGTCATCTTAGATAGAAAATATTTTTGACAAAACACTTGAAATGAATTCATGAGGAAAACATCCTTTCTTTTTCAAAATCATTTTCTTTTCACAAAATGACATGAAATTTTAAAAGAAAGGGATTTTTTTGAAAATAATAATGAAATATTGTGGAGTAAGATTCATGAAAATAAGGCTTTATGAAACCATAAAAATCAATTCATGCCGTATAAGTAAAAAAAACATTCTTCTTGTACTTTTGCCAGAAACGTCAAAAAGTACCTCGTATGGTAAACAAAAGAAAGATTCCTTACATACCATGTAGTAAAATTAAAAAATGGGTAAAAAGGACTTTAAACATACATGAATCCATTTTTATAAAACATGGGCATAGATGATAAATATAACCCTAGTAAATACTTACGAATAAACAATCTCAAATAAAAACGAGATTGAAAAGTTATCACGTACCTTATGTCTGATATGCTTCGTATGTATCTGAACCTCCTATATAATGATTTAAATAATTTCATTGAATTATTAAAGAATCATATTCATTGTTATGATATCACATATGGTTCACTTATGACTTTATATGACCTGTTCTTTTGTTAATTTCATGTTAAAGCAGCATTTTGGGTAAAATTGTTTCATTTATTGTACGTGTTTGGACTTGTTGTTATTGATATTATAATTACTTATATCATGATTTTACATAATTACAGAATTTAAAACTTCAATTATATATATTCAGTATATATATATATATAATAGATAGATAAATGAAATGAAACACACCGTTCATGGAGACGGTGGGTCATACGTACGCATGAATGCGGTTTTCCTTTCCTTATTGACTTGAATCAAAGTAAGTCGATGACATATATATATATAAATAAATCTATTAGAATTATTATGTTATATATACCATTATTATTCATTATATATACTTTATAATCATTCTTGAATGGTTAACATGGAGAATGCATCTTATCGCGTCGTGGAGACGGTAATCCCTACGTACGCACGAGCAATGATATCGTTCCTATAATTATTGAATGGAATTGGAGTGGATGATATAATATCTCACAATAAGTATGATATTATAATAACCATATATAGTTATTATTTACACCATTATACCCATCCAAGTAAGGTGGTGGTGGAAAAACAGATTACACCACGGCGTGGAGACGGTATTCTGTACGTACGCATGCCCGGTGATTTCATTTTTCGTAGGATGGATAGAAGGTGAAATGGGGATGTTTAATATTTATAATAACTTATCAGTATATTATTGATACTTGTGTTATTACATTATAATTAAATAACTAAAGAATAATAAGTTTAAGAAGAATGAAACTTGAAATCATCGGTAGGGGAGATTACCTCTTCTTCAACACGCCTCTTTTAAACTTTCTCTTAAGGTACTAGAGTTGGTCTTTTGAGAAGACCAGAAGCTATATAATATTACTAGAGAGGTTTCGAAGAGAAAGTTTCAGGGTTTATCAAAGCATGAAGGCTCAAAATTGAGTGAATAGGAGATGGAAGGAGGTGCCCTTATATAGGAGCGGAGAGGTGCACTTTTGGAAACCTTATAAAAATTAATTAATAATAAATTAAAACCCTACTTAAAAACCTCCAAAAATGAATCAATTAGAATATGAGATGATATAGGGTTTTAATCTCATCATCCAATAAAATTTAGACATGTTTTATGTCTATTTTAAACCTTATCAACATGATTTATCATTATTGAATCTATTTATTTTTATTTGTGGTAATAAAATTATAATGTTTAAATTGATATAAATAAATACTTAAATGTTTTCAATTTCCCATAATTGGATATTTTATGACTTTTATACCATATAATTTTCAATTTTTGGTTTTTAAATATTTTTGTGATTTTTAAATAATTTAATAATATGTAATTTTTATAAAATATCAATAGTGTCAATTTTGACAATATTCATTTTTTTAATTTAAATAAAAACTACACAGAAGATATGTTGAAAACAAAATATATAATATATTTTCCTAACATGTCATATTCATCAAAAAAAATTCATGGGGAACATTAATTTCTTCATATATTATTTATTTTAATATTTTTAAAACCATTTATTTGGTAAATCTCTTAATAAAATAATTACTACAACATTTTTGTATAATTATTTAATATACATATTTGTTGCATAAAACGAAAAATATAATCTTATGATGAATATAAATATAATATCTTTCATAATATTATTTTTACTCGAATTTATCATCTTAAAATCACAGCATTTAAATTGTTATATTTATTAAATTATGAAGGTGTCATCTTTGACATCATTTAAAATAAAATAATATAAATGTCATAATCGGTTTTATAAGGCTTCAAATGGTCCAAAATTCAATCCTTGGATGATTAGGGTATATATATATTCTACCAATAATGTGTTGCCAGGTATAGGGTCCTTTTGATAGGTATTGATATTTTAATAAAAACTATATTATTGATTTTTCACTAAATAAATAATTTCTACATCATTAATGTATAAGCTATTAAAGTAAATAAATATTTCTTAAAAATTACAAATAAATTAACATGATAAAGAAAAAAATTAGATTTAAAATGAGTATTTATTATCAAAATAATATTCAGTATAACCTTATATTAAAAATAATCTAATTATTAAAGTTTGAGTGAGAAATATTTCACTTTCTTTAAAATAAAATAAATTAAAGGTCTTAATCACATCCAGGTGGGTTCCAATGGATTCTATTTCGTCCCAAATATGTGTTATGACGAAATATAATCATCCAATTATATTAATACAAGTGTTGGGGTAATTTTATAATATTATATTTACCCTTAGTTACGTGATTTACCTTTAACTAAGGTAAATAAAATTTATTGTTGTTACTATTCATTATGACTAAAAATAAAAAATAGCATATTAACATAATTTAGGGCTATTGATTCCAAAAATGGAATATATTTTTTCAAATTAAAATCATAGAAGTTGCAGAAATTAATTTAAAATTAATATCTTTGTTAAGAAAATGAGTTTTAAAAGTTAAAACATTGCAAAAGATTGAAATGATTTTACCTTAGAAATCAATGTAAAATCAATGCTAGTGACATAAATTATATAAAATGGTAAAAATATATTCTATTTTTACTTTAAAACCATTCAATATTATAATTTTACCATATAAATTATTACGGTGGATAAAGTTGTTTTTAATTAAAATATAGCGTGTTTTTACTATTCATTAAAATATTAAAGTTATCAGAATAATATAAACATTTTATCCAAAGTAAATTTTTATATCCTGATTTCAATGAAAAAATTTATTTTGTCAAATTGAACTTATAAACATGTCAAATACTAGGTGTACAGTGGGTGCGCCATCAAAAGGCGGCAAAACTGCATTTTTTTAAAAAATACTTATTTCACTCAAAAAATTTTTTTTTTTTCTCATACAATGTTCTAGAAAATGTGTAAGATGAATAATAATGTTATAATATTCTAATTTTAGTTAATAATATTCATAATGTCTAGTTCATAATAATATTATAATAATATGTTGTTGTTTAGTGAAACCTGGTATTGCGTACAACACACGCTATCGAGAAAGGTCGTGATTGAGTGTAATGCAAGCCAAGTCAGGGTTGCGTGTAGTGAAAGACTCATTTTTTGTTTCATATACAAGAATACAACCATATTTAATTTATGCATTGAATATATATATATATATATACACTCAATGTTTCATAGAATAACTACTATCAAACGAACTTGAAATTGTGTGTAACACATTCCAAGAATAGTGTTGTGTATACTACAAGCTAATATGGTGTTGTGTATAACGCAAGATAATTTTGGTGTATTGTATAATATAAGATATAAAAGAAATTAAAAATAATATATCTTATAAAATCTCAGGGTGTTACACTTAGGGTGTCAACCTAGGTGTGTAGTAAGTCTCGTTTTTATGAAACAGGTGATGATCGAGTCAAATACCAATGAACCCTTTTTAAAGTTATTACACCAAGTTACAACTAATTCAAATCCACATCCACTTTTAGTATCTATAAATAGATATAATTGTTAGGAAACTTCACGATATATCCTTCACCGACATTCTAGGATATTTTTTTTACTTGGAATTATCCAAATACATATCTTTAGACATGTCCCTAGGGACATCACTAATGTTTTCTCATAATAGTTTCCAAAGGTTAACTAAACTTGGATCTTATTAAAACTATAAAGACCCAGTATTTTCATAAATAAATATTATATCTTTTTAGATGAATATTCAATAAATTTCAAAAATACATGCCTCATGACCATAAAGGATTAATTAATTTGGATACTAGATACACAATCTAATTATTTTGTGAAAGACCATTAATATCTCATGTAACTTCGCATGATTTTAGGAAATATATTCTTTTAAATTCATTTATATTATTTAGTATATTGTGTTACATGAAATAATTAGTTCATCTTTTATCACCTGAAACACCATGTTTATCTTTCATTGCATGTAACATCGAGTTCCTTTGATGAGTTATGTTACAGACAGTCCTGATTCTTACAGGACAACAACATAATATTAATATTTTTATGATAGTTATCTCCTAGCTTTTGGAATGGAAGGAATCAATGAGATTAATTAAATTATAAAATGAATGTTTATACATTTTTATAAAATGAATTAATTGTTTTCTAATTAATTATAAATGAAAATAAAGACAAATTGAATATAAAGGATGGGTATTTATGAAAAAACTATTTTTATTACCAAAAATGTGTCTTATCTTCATAAATTAAATTATTCACTAATAGAAAAATATATATTTATGATTTTTTTTTTATTTATTAAAATGTTATGAAATTCATCCAATATGTTTTATAGTATTAAGATATGAACAAATATAATTTTAATCAAAGAAAGTTGTATATTTTTAAAAAGAGTTTTTAGTACATTTTAATGATAAAATTGTTTTCCAAGTAAATATTTTCACTTTTATAGTTTTTATTTGAAAAAATAAACATAATTTTTTAAATTGGGATATTGGAATTTACTTTGGATGAATTTTTAATATTTTTCTAAGAAATTTCAATTTTTGATGATTAGTAAAATATACTGTATTTTAATTAAACATTTCATTTTAATATAATTAATTTATACTGTTAAATTATATTTTAAATTGTTTTTTAAGTAAAAATATATCCATTATTCATCTATTAATATAATTTATGTATTTTAAAAAAATTATATAAAATTTCGATACAAAAACATAGTAGACCTTTGAATATTTTATCTATAGAACCCCGCTTTCGCTCCATGTCAACGAGATTAGTTTTAAATTTAATTTTTCCACTTATGTTATTTTAATTTGAAAAAATGGGTGTAATTATTTGGAATCTGAATAATTTTTTTATTCAAATAACTCTAACCTAAATTTTTACTGTAATAATTAGTGAAAATAGTTAAACTTAATTAATTTTTTTATGGTTAAAACGTGATTTTATACATGAAATGAATTTGTATCACAAAAATAGGCTTTTTATTTAATGAATTGAGTTAATATTTAGAATATTTTGGTATAATTTATATAATAAATATATTTTTATTTATAATCATAATGGATAAATTACATAGGTAAATAAACAGATACATGTTACCTTAGTAAAAACTATAATGGTAAAATTCAGTAAAATTAAAGACTAAGGAAAAAATGATAAAAATGCTTTTATTTTTGAGTGTTGAAAGTTTATATTGACCATAATTATTGATAATCCATTATTTTTTAATTTTTTAGGAACATGATCTAAGGGATACCTCCCAATAGTGTTTACCTTTTTATATTTACAAGAATGTCAATCCACCTCCATTATAAAAATCTACTCACATTACCCACATATTCACACCTCTAAAGACATTTGGATCATCAATAACCTGCCTTAATAATCTCCAAAATTACCTTCCCTAATCTTATAATCCTCAATTTGGGAAGAAAGAAAACCCAGGAAGTCCTTTGGTGCAAACCAAAGGGAATTACCCAAAAAAGAGGTAATGTTCTTCAACGAGTAGTTTGGTTTTTTAACTTTATATACCCATTAAATTAATTTAATATCATGATTATATAATAACCTAATTATTACAAATATTCTATGATTTTTTTATGTTAAGGGTTCTACCTACAGCGACATACACTTCCAAAAAATGGGATATGCAGTCATGATTTGTGTGTTCGGTAGACTACCGCATCTTGAACCGATGTCTTTAATACTTCCATTACCACATCTCAAGGTTGGGAATAATTATGGAATGTTTTTATATTATAATTATTATATTTATGATTTGTTTATGATTTTTTAATTATTATATAACACATACCTTCATATTTTCCTTTTTTGGAATACGATAACAACGTTTGTGGACGTGTGGACTACCACATCCTCAAAGTGATATGATTCATTCATGTATTATATGGAATGTATTAGCCTGAGTTTAATATAAATATGTGGTGTAAATAAAATATATGTAATAATGATGCCATTATTACCATTCTATAAATACAATATATCATTTCCTTTATTACTGATTCATGCATTGAAAAAGTGATAATGTTGTTCATGGATGTGTGGACTAGACCTACTCGATGCGATGTGATTCTTATTTTTTTCATCACCACATCACAAGAATGATATATATAATTATATATAATTAAATAATATTTTATTTATTATATAATGATAACTTTTTAAATATAAATCTTACCTTATTTCCATAATTATCATTGAAATATTTGATCATTTCTCATGCATATGTACGGCCTACTATCTCCATAATTGTAAAATTGGTTCAATTTCCATAACCAGATTTCATGATTGATTTTATAAAATTTAACTGATATATAAATATGATAATTATTTCATCATTATTTTTTTATATGTTTATATAGTAACCTCTATGACCATATTCAACCATCTAATGTTGTTTTTGGACTAGTAAAACTAATATGGTCTAAACTCCTGACGTAAACTTAATTGTTTAAGTATTTGTATACAAAACTATAATAAGTGAAATAAAAGTACTAAAAAACTCGAAAATGTTTTTGAAGAAATTAAATCATTAACATAATTTTATTATTCCACAAGATAATGATACATGTGACCAGTGGGACTCAAGGTAAGGGACATTGTCCTAATATCCTTTCATTGAAGCATATCTTGATGTTAAGAACCTTTATTCTTTTATAAGGTGTATGTACCAAACCTTCACATTATATATCTATAATTTAGCTAATATCATGATATTTAATGATTTTCGTGTTTTTATTTAATGATTTTTATGATTCAAGTGATTCTCATGTGGAAAGGGACTTATTCTCAATCTTATTTCATTTAGGCATATCTTGATGTTAGGGACCATTATTATTTTATAAGTTGTATTTACAGTCCCTTGAAATTTTATATCATTAATTTATATATTCTAATGATATTTAATTTTTTCAGGTATTTATTTAATGATTTTTAAAATTCCAGTGTTTATCATGTGGTAAGAAACTTTGTCTCAATCTCCTTTAATTATGGAATATCATGATGTTATGAACCTTTATTATTTTATAAGTTATATGTTCAACACCATGACATGTTATATCATTAATTTATCTATTATCATGATATTTAATGTTTTTTAAATGTTATTATTTATGTATTTTTATGATTCAATTATTTTTCATGTGGTAAGGTACTTCGACACAATCTCCTTTCATTGAGGTCTATCTTGATGTTGTGCACCATTATTATTTTATAATGTTAATGTACATCCATTTTGACATGTTATATCATGAATTCCTCTATTCTCATGATATTTAATGTTTTGTTTAATTATATTCTATAATGATTTTTATGATTCATGTGTTTCTCGTATGGTAAGGGACTTCATCTCAATCTACTTTCATTAAGGCATATCATGATTTTATGCACCATTATTCTTCTATAAGGTGTATTTAAATGCCCTTTGACATGTAATATCATGAATTTTACTATTCTTTTGATTTTTAAAGTTTTTTTTGATGTTATTATTTAATGAGTTTTATGATTTAATTGTTTCTCATGTAGTAAGGGACTTCGTCTCAATATCCTTTCATTAAGGTATATTTTGATGTTATAGACCCACCTTATTTTATGAGGTATATATAATACCCCTTTTACATATCATATCATGAATTTATTTATTTTTAGGTTATTTAATGTTTTGTTAAATGTTATTTCTTTAAGGTTCTTGATTAAAATGTTTCAAAGTGGTATGAGACACTTCAATTGTATAATGATTATATTTTAAAATAAATATTGACAACATTTTTTATATATTTATTTATATGTATATAGAAGGATAATAAAGAAAATTTTATTTCCATTTTTAATTTCATTTAATGATTTTAAATAAGAATATTTTTTTTTGTTTTTTATGGAATATTTTAACAAATAAAAAACAAATTCATTATTCCTAATTTAAAAGGAAAAAATGAAATTTCGGTTACCGTGAATATTTTTTAATTTTTAGCTTCCTTTTAAATATTACATTTTTATTAAATGAAAATATTAATTTCCCATTTTTTGGATATTTTGGTACTAAAAATGTGTTTTAAAAAAATGTAATTCTTTACAAAAGTGTTTTCATATGAGTTTAAAATAGTTTTCCAAAGGGTTTTATGAGGAAAGTGTTTTATTCATGAAGTGGAACTTGAGAATTACATGATGGGGTGGCTTTCATAGCCCTGGTAAATCCCAGTGTAGCTTAAAATTGGGTGTCCTAGACAGTGTTGGGAAATCCCATTGTAGATTAACATGGGATAGCCTAGATAGCACCTAGAAATCCTCTTACACCTTAACATGGGGTGGCCCATATAACACTGGGAATATAAAAACCCTAATTTTTATTATATAACTCTTACATAATTTTAAAGATGACAACATAAAATAATTACACAACCAGGATCTAAAGGTTTACTATTCATAAGGGTCATATAACTATTACTACGTTCAAGTTATTATTTCATCAGTATAGGTTCCTTAATATCTAGATATAATTATTATTTTATTCAAAAATTATTTAAAATAATATATTTTATTTTATATGCAATTTTATGTGATTTATACTATATGACATAATTATAAAAATGGAATTTCTATCGATAAATATTTTTGGTCTTTATAGGGAAAGCTCTTTGCTGCTTAACATGGGATGACCTAGATAACACTGAGTAAGCAAATTATAACTCTGTAATGCATTAGTTAAGGATTATATTTGAATCTATCTGTATGGTTATTCCAAATGAAAGGGTTTTGAAATTGTTTTAAAATTTATTTATCAATATGATTCTCTAATTCACATTAAGCAGACTTAATTTTTTTGAGTCATAATGGTTTTAATTGAGAAAAATGTGTGTTTGTTTTTTCATGTGAAAAATTTTATTTCATCATGTAAAAGAAATTTGAAGATAATGGTAATGTATATGTGATTTTTCATGTTTTTACTGAACTAGTGGTTTCTTTTCTTTGTACATCCCTTGCTAAGATTTGGTGCTCATCAAATTTTTTAAAAAAATATTTTCATTTGGTTTAAGTATTTTTAAGGGAAAGTAAGTAGTCAAGTTGAATTTCATGGAGATTTTCCAGGAAAATAATTCATGATTTGTTTTAATATTTTTATATTATGTTAAAAAGTTATACTAATCAAAAGTTTACACTTTTTATGGTTTATTATATATGATTTACGGACTAATTATCTAAAAATATAAAGTTAAATAGATATTAAAGGTGAAAGAAAGTGCATTCTTAACTAAAAATCATGACAATATAATGTTTAAGGTTGAGTATTTACAGTTGGTATCATAGGAAAGGTTTATAAAAAATGTATGTTATGATAGTGTTAATAGAATTCATTTAGAAGATTTTTCTTTATGGTAAAGTATAAATGAAATAGAATTTGGAAATTTCCATGTCGATTCATCTAAAGTATGTTTGTTTAGAATGGTTTTTCACTGAAGAAACACTTAAGTTGTAGTATGAAGTCACTGAGAGTAAATTTTACATCTGAATCATCATCCTGTGATGGTTTAATTACAATAGGCCAATTTATTATAATTATGGATTATTTGACCCAAGATAAAACTGGTGGTTATGTATATATAAGACATTAACCCAATTTACTGTGAAGGAACATGTATATAGTAGATCATTTCAGGAGGGAAAATACCTAATAATTCAATAGATCATCTAACCTAGTGGTAGTAAAAGGACATATCATTTCTCTAGAGAAGATATTTTATGTTATGAGATATTTAGAACATTAAAATTTAACTCTTTTTGTCTATCATCTTTAAGGTGAACCTAGTTGATATTGGTATTTGTTTAAAAATTCCAGATAGAAATATGATCTTGATTCCATGGAATGGGAAACATTCAAGGATATTTTCCTTGAGAAATATTTCCCTAAGGTATTTCGACAAAGGATGGAGAAACCATTATTAGAGTGAAGTAAAAAAGATGATGATTTCAAGTCCACATATGAAGAAAACCTCAGATTAGTTTCCAAGAATGTATCCAATTTTATCCAATATAGTGAAAGTAAAATTAATATATTTTACTCAGAATTGAAACCAATTCTACAAAAATATATAGTCTCTCAAGTAATTAATGTTTATGAGAATATGGTTTTTGTGCTCAGAAAGATGATATGGATTTTTCTAACACTAGAACTCCATCATATGAAAAGAGTAAGAAGTGGTAAATGTGGCTGGAAATGGTAATGTAACAGACTAAGAAGTATGAAGTTAATCCTCTAAAAGGATCTGAGTGCATAATAAAAAATTTCAAATAATGTTTGATAGGATTTAAAATGTGTTTTTAGTGTGTTAAATTTGGTTATAGGATCTGTGACTATAAATAAAAGATCCTTGAACAACCAAAGGAGGGGGTAACCAATATCCAACCAATAGTGAGGTTTTTTAGTTGAAATAAGTTGGGTAATTATAATAATATGAGCCTAGATTTGCATAATCAGGACGGAAATCATCATGATCAGAAACAAAATGTGTGGGGAAATAATTTTTTTCTACCAGAGTTAATGTTAGTCCTTTTTAAGTGATGTAAACTCTAGAGAGCATGGTATTTTTCAATGTTTAACCCTAATTTCAATGTTTTATACACTCCTTATAAGGTTTTAAGTGATGTGTTCATAAAGTCACTAAGTAATTTTTTATAGATGTTTAATTGTGTTTATTTTTCCGTAAGGCTTTAGTTTAATGAGAATGAGGCCTTTACTTTTGAACATTAGAAAATAACTTGTTGTCACATCACAAAAATGTTTTATTTATCATACTTTGTACTAACTATTTTGGTTTTGGTTAATATATAGAGATAGAAGAAATATTTTTTGGTTATTTTGGGGATAATTTGATCCATGAAATGTTGATTCTAGTGCTTCATTCATGAATAGTCATATTGGATACTCATTGTTTAGAGAAAGAGATGATTCTATTGTGGAAATTGATTAAATTATTAATCTCTGCTCATCAATTATGTATATTTATTTATTCTCTTAGTATTCATGGTGAAGGAATCCTTCAACATAAGGAAAATGATCTAGAAAAAATATATATTATCCTAGTACCTTAATTTCTAATGAACTGATGTTATTTTTTATCATCATGGATTTATAGTTTTAGGGACCTCAACTTTCCATTTATTATTCACCTGATTGTGATCAATTACCTCAAAAACTCTAGATAATTATTTACATTCTTCCTCCATTCCCACCAAGGATATTATATTTGGAATTCTGGATTGTGTTATTCCAGATGACTTCCATACATTCATTTATTTCTTATTAATAGTATGTTTTATTAACCATTTCTATGATGTGGGTTTTAATAAAGTAATTCTATTAATGTTAATAATTTGATAACCAATACGAATTTAGAGATGGGGTGGACATAACATCGTGAGAGGTTATGATGTATATTACTTAAAATTAATTTAAATTATTTAATATATTTTTTTACATGCGATACACACATTAGATTAAATCTCATGAAACACCATGTTAATCTTGTGTTTCATGCATCATCAAGTTTCATTGATGACTTATGTTACACACAAGCCTAAGTCTTACTAGAAAACTATAAACTATTAACATTATCCTCATAGTTACCACTTAGTCATTAGAATAGTGGGAATGAATGAGATTAACTAAATTAAGAAGTTATTCTTTACACATGTTTATAAAATGAATTTATTATTTACAAATTAATTATAAATGAAAACAATGATCAGTTGAATATAAAGAATGGGTATTAATGAAAAACTCTTTTTTTGACTAGAATGGTGTTTTATCTTAATAAAATAAATTAATCACTATTATTGAAATATATTAATGATATTTATAAGTTTTATATTTTTTAAATATTTTTTAAATTTATCTAATACATTTGAAATGATTAAGATAAGAATAGATCCAATTTTATACATAAAAACAATATATTTTTAAATGGTAATTTTATTTCCATTTAATGACAGACTTGTTTTAAAACTAAATTGTGACACTTTTATAATTTATATTTGAAACAATAGAGTAATTTTTGAAATCAGGATATTAAAATTTACATTGGTAGAATTGTTTTATAAAAATAAGAATAATTTTTGTATATAAATTCATATTTAGATGAATAGTAAACAATACTAGATTTTAATTGAAAATTTATTTTCCATCTAAAAATATTATATTGATAAATTATATTTTTAATTTGTTTTAAAGAAAAAAATAGATCAATTATGAATATATTAACCCAATTTAGGTCAATGGAAGAAAAATTTATTTTGAATATATATATATGAACATAGTAAACTTTTAAAAAAATATCATTAAAACCCCGCTTTATCACCACATTTATGGGATTAGCTTTAAATTTAATTTTTAAACTAATGTGATTTAAATTTAGAAAATGGGATATATGTATTTTGAATCATCATAATATTTTTATTCCAATAATTTCAACATAATTTTTTAAATTAATAATTAGTGAAAATAGTTAAAATTAATTAACACGATTAGGGTTAAAATGAGGTTTTTCACCTGACATGAGTTTGTATTAAAATTTATTTTACACAAAATAAGGATATTTATTTAATAATTGGACTTAATATTTATAATCATTAGTTATAAATTATCTTATAAATATCTTTTTAATTATAGTCTTAAAGGTTAAAATACCAAGTTATATAAAAATATGCAAGTTACCTTTGTAAAAACTACAATGATAAAATTGAGTAAAATTATGGAATATGGAAAAAATGATAAAAAATATTTTATTTTTGTGTGATTTAAGTTTTTATTGAAAATAATTTCACTCCACTCTATTATTATTCAATTTTTGATTAACATTATGGAAAGGAGACCTCACAATATTGTTTTTTTTTACAATAATGTCACTCCTCCTCCACTACAAAAGGAACTCACCCTCCCCACATATTCACACATCTCAAAAACAATTATCTTCCATACCCAACCTAAATTATCTCCCAACATCCCTCTTATCATCCTATAATACTAATTTAGATACCCAAATCTTGATGTACAGGGACATTACATTACTTTTGTGGAATACATAAGACATAAAAAACACAGACACACAAGGACTGTAATAGTTTAGTGTCTTTGGAAACTTGGAATTTAATCTTTTAATCGTGGAGAAAGATCTTCAAATTCTCCCATAAATAACGTACCCTTTTTTCGTACCTAAAAACATTCTTTATATCCTTGGGAAAATAAAACATAAAAAGGGTGAGCTAAAATTCTCAGTAAGGGTAAGCATAGAAAACATAAAACAATCCATAAACATTTGAATGCAAAAGATTGAACATAAAATCTAAACAGAAAAATCTTGAGCAAGGACATAAATATTGGAAGTAAGTAAGGCATATATCACAAAGAAACATCAATATTGATAAAATAGCATGGGAATAAATCATGTAATTGTGGCAACCATTCAGCACTTGTTATGATTTCCATAGTAGCCAAGGCATTGCTGCCAAGACCATTTTAGTGGACAAAGTCCCCTTCTGAATCATGTTCACTCCTCATTCCAGTCCTGTGACACTGAACCGGATTAACTTACCGTTGCAGCCATGTATATCTCATGAGATATAAATATTTACCCAATGCATTTGAGGGAGATATAGGTCCCACCCATCTTATAATGAAATCATTCTTTCATGTGCCACAAAATCATAAATCATACATCATAGCATAACCCATGTAATAGAATGGGATTTTTAAACATCATGCCATCATAACATAATCCATATAAAAAATGGATATCATTTTATCATAAGAAGAATCAAACCATTTAAATAATGGAGAATTTATACATAAAACATAAACATATTAAATAATTTCATTTTAGATGGAAAGTAGTTTTGATAAAAAACTTGAAATGAATTCTTGAGGAAAATATCCTTTCTTCTTCAAAATCATTTTCTTTTCACAAAATTCCATGCAATTTTAAAAGAAAAGGGGATTTTTGAAAATAATAATTCAATCTTGTAGAGGAAGTATCATGAAAATGAGGCGTTATGAAACTGTAAAAATCTGTTCACGCTTTATAAGTTAAAAATAACATTCTCCTTGTACTTTTGTTGGAAAAATCAAAAAGTTCCTCATGTGGTAAACAAAATTAATATTACTTTAATAACATGTTGTAAAATTAAAGAAATGTGTAAAAAGGACATTAAAAAAACATGAAAAAAATTTAGAAAACATATACATGGATGATAACAATAACCCCAGTAAATACTTACGAATAAACAATCTCCGATAAGAACGAGATTGGAATAGTTATCCCTTACCTTATGTCTAATATGATTATTATGTATCCAAACCTCTTGTATAATGAATTAAATAATGTCATTTACTTATTATAGAATCATATTTATTGTTATTATATCATATATGGTTCACTTAGGTATTCATATTACCAGTTCATTTGTCAATTCCATGTTAAAGTAGCGTTTTGGGTAAAATTGTTTCATTTATCATACGTGTTTGGACTTGTTGTTCTTGATCTTGTTATAACTTATATCATGATTTAATTACTTCCAGAATGTAAAACATTCTTTATATATCATATATATTCCTTATATGTTAATAATATATAGATAAATTAAATTGAACACACCGTTCATGAAGACGGTAGGTCGTACGTACGCATGAACGCTATTTTCCTCTCTTTATTGACTTGAATGGAAGTAAGTAGATGAAATATATATATATATATACATAAATACATTATCTTAATTATGTCATATATTTAATTATTATTCATTATATATACTTTATGATCATTCTTGAATGGTTAATCATGGAAAATGAATCTCATCGCGTTCGTGGAGACGGTAGTCTATACGTACGCACGAGCGATGATATCATTCCCATGATCATAGAATTGTATTGAAGTGTATGTATAATATTACAGAATCAATATCTCTTTAAAATAACCATATATAGTTATTTATTTACACCATTATACCCATCTAAGTAAGGTGGTGGTCGAAAACAGATTACACCATGGCGTGGAGACGGTATTTCGTACGTGCGCACGTGCGGTGATTTTGTTTTCCGTAGAATGAATAGAAGGTGAAATAGGTTTGTTTCATATTTATAATAAAATATAAGTATATAATTAATACTTAAGTTATTACATTATAATGAAACAACTAAATAAGAAGAAGTTGAAGAATAAATAAACATGAGAGAATCGAAAGAAGAGATTACCTCTTCGTCGACGCACCTCCTTTAAGTCGTCGCTTAAGGAAGTAGAGTTGGTCTTTTGAAAAGACCAGAACCTCCAGAATGTTTCTAGGGAAGTGGAAAATATAAATTGTCAGGGTTTGGCTGAGCTTCAAGTCCCAAAAGGGTGTGAAGAGAAGAGGGAAGGGGTTCCCTTTTTATAAGGGAGGAGAGGGGCACCTTTGGAAAAACTCAAAATATTATTTTATAATAAAGTCATATTACGTTTATAATAGCTCAAAATTGATTTATTTCGAAGCTAAAGTGGGTATGGGTCGATATCCTCTCAACCAATAGATTTTAGACAAGTTTAGATTACAATTGTAACCTTATTATATATATTTAACTCTAAGTTAAATAATTTAACTTTTACTGTGTCTTCTTGTTTTCCTACACTATAAGGTTAATAAACATACTATAAAAAGCCAAATGAATCCCAAGTTGTTTATTATTAATATATATAACCTTATCTATGTCATTTGGCCGAACCTTATATTTTTAGGAACAAAATAACAATTAATAATAAAATATGTGTTTTAAAAACTATTGTATGTCAATTTTGACACTATTTGGTAATTAATTTTTGTGAAAATCATAACAGCATGATTAGTTCTAAAAAAGTTAATTAAATCTATAGTAACATGTCATATTAACCTATAAAATTAGTTGAATTCATAAAAAGTCTCAAATTACATTTATTTTGGTATTTATAATATCAATTATTTTAATATTTCATTATTTAGGTAATTACTGCATCACTATTGTGTCATAAATAACATACATTATTTAATGTCTAAAAATTATAAATAAAATACCATTAGGTATGAAATATTTTTATCTTTCTAATCAATATATATAGTCAAATTTCTTATATATATAACCCTATATTAAAATTTTCTTAGTTATTAAACTTTGATTTTAACTATTTTAACCCTTCTTTAAATAAATTAATAATAAATGTCCTAATCTAATCCAAGTGGACCTAAATGGACATATTTTATTCCTAAGGTTGTTTTTGGTCGAATTACTCATATCCAATAGAATTAGGACATGTTTTAGGGTAATAATAATATCATTTTTACCCTTAATTACCCTATTTACTTTTAACCGTGGTAATAAAAGTAAAAAGTTACTATTCACCAAAAAAATTTCATCTCATTGAACAACATTTTAGTCCTAGATATTAACCGCTTCTCTCGAATATTCGAAATTCCACTCATAGAAGCGGTAAAATTAAGTTTTATATGAATTTCCAAATTTTCCTAGGAGGTGGGTAAAAGGCGGTGAAAAGTTCAATAAAATTTTTATATATCTTAATTTATTATAAAATGACTTCAATGAATTACATTGAACTTATATAGGTATTATGTATAAATTTTGACCTAAAATACATTTAAATAAAATAAATAATTATTTAAATAAATAGTCGGGTTTTTAATAGTAAACCCGTGTTTTCACTATTCATCAAAAATTGAAAGTTTTCAAAAATATACCAAAAATTCACCCTAGGAAAATGTCGATATTCCAAATCCAAAAATAAAGACCATTTCAAATGATAAAATTTATAAAATTTCAAAAATTGGGAATTACTATTCATAACGGCTAGTTTATATAACATATCGTTGTTTAGCGAAACTTGGTATTGGGTACAACACACGCTATCGTGGAAGGTCGCGATTGCGTGTAATGCAAGACATGTCAGGGATGCATGTCATGCAATCTCCTTTTGGTGTAGTGTACAACACAAGACATTAATGAAATTAAAAAGAATATTTTAAATAAAATCTCGGGTGGTTACATTCTACCCCCCTTAAAATGAATTTCGCCCTCGAAATTCGTCGGGGTTATAAATGGTTTTCTACTTGAAAGTTTATTTAATAGAAACCCACATCGTAAAAATGAATACCAAAACCTGAATTTAAAAACTAAAGTATGAAACATAACGGTTACCCAAATTAACCAATCACTGGGTTTCCACATAGGAGAACATAGGTGAAAGTATGGATACGGAAGAGAAATCTAACTGTCATGTTCTGATGGAGAGTGGTAGAGAACATGGCTATAAAAAATCCAACAATCACAAAGCCATAAATTTGTGATGATCTAGGGTACCATCTGATTCATCGGAAATAAGGGCACTAGGACAACATTTTTGGTTTTCAAGATCATTTCCCTAAAGTTGAAATTTTTGAATTAGAAGAAATACTTACTTTATTTTGGTATAATCTCACCGTTGTTCGTGCCTTGAACAATTTCCACTTCATATCTTATAGAAATGAAGTTGAATTTTTCATTCTTGAAGTGTTAGTAGATCATACGATAGAATGATGGGTCATTCCATCTGTCTCAAACAAATGGTTAGAAAAAGTTATCAAATATGTATAAGTCCATCTATGGTGAGTTTAATCGTATATGGTTCCAAAAATGAACTTATACCTCATCTATAATACCGCTTAATAAAATAAAACTAGTTTCTACTAACTAGGGACTTTCTGTAGGCCAGTGGTAGGAAATAAAGGCATTCCACTCTTCGGTCGTGGGTTCGATTCCCACATCCTTGTCTGACATGACGGGTTGTCGCCCATTCGGCAGGTTGTCCTTTTTGCCTAAAAATACAATATTATAACTTTCCATCAATAATATTGAAAAGGTTCTAGCCTTAAACAATACTAAATTATGTACAACATAATCCATTTTAATCTTTAGGCTTATCCAAAATACTTCTGTCCATTCTCATATTATAGTGAAAACGATTACCAGAGAGTCCATATAACAAGCATGTTAATACCATCGTTGATCCCCAAATATCATAAGATATGTCTTGTTGGTCACATTCCAAACATTCAAAGGCCTTAATCATGTATTCTCTTGAAAAATGAATACCCATTGAACCTTAGTGAAAACATGAGTGCTGTCAAAAGTTAACTCTTTCCACATACCAAAACCACAAAATTCTATATACTCAAACCATGATATAACTATTTCCTTATATCATTCATAAGCTCTGGAATACTGTCAAACATTTCATTTTCTCCTTATCCCTTCATTATGCGTATATCATCTTATTTCCAAAAATATTTCAATCACTTTCCATGGTTACCGGTACCATAAAATTATTGAAAATCACAATAGACCAATACATAAATATTCAAATATTCCACGATACTATATACAACATTATTTTTGAATCCCATTACATAAACACCTAATCATTCCACCACATCGATGTCATATTAAACATCACCAGTAGTGATCGCATGTGACTTCCCTTTTTTCCTTTGCCTTAAGTGATTGCTCATGTAGATCATCATTAACCCTTTGATTAGGTCATTGATTTGCATAATGTCCCATTTCATTTCACTTGAAGCATTGAAGTGTTGGTGGTGCGTTCTCTACAGTCTTTTCTTTATTCACATCATTAGTAACCCTTTTTACATTACTTAGAGACTCAACTGCTCGATGACCTTCTTTTCCACACTTAAAACATTTTCTAGTCCGTTTAAGACAATTTCCACCATGCTTCTTTCCACACTTTGAGAATAAGGAAACATTCATCTTCTTTTCACCATTATTCTAAGATTTCTACTTGAACTCCATCTTTCATTTCATGTCAAAACCATGAGATGGATATGTAACACCAACTTCCATTTCTACCTTGATAGCACAACGCAAAATTTCTTCATAGCTACTAAAGACTCTTATAGCTAATTCCCTTCAAAGACTTCGTTTTAAGACACTGAAGAATCGATCAACTTTACTTTCAGGTTGGATGATAAAGCCAGATGCATACCTTGCAAGCCTTGTAAATTCCACTTTGTATATACCAACAGATTCATCATCCTTTTTTTTAGTTCAAGAAACTCCTCTATCTTTGTTCGAAGAATATGAGGGAATCACTTATTGAAAAATAAGTTATTGATCTCGTCCCATTCCATGGACTCAATTTCATCTCTTGGCCTCGTATTCTTGATAAGATTACACCATTGATCAGCTTCACCTTCCAAACGATATACTTCTAAGATGACTTTATCATGTTCAGAACATTGAAGAACTGAAAATATATTTTCAGTGGTACTGATCCATTGTTCAGCAACAAGTGGATCGGAAGACCCACTAAAAGAAGGTGGACGTTGCCTCATGAAGGACTCAATAGAATATTGTTCCCTTCCCTTCTCAGTTGGAAGTCCAGAATGATTTATAGCTTGTCTAAGTATAGCAATAATATTTTTCCCTCCATCTCTCATAACATTGGTTTGTTCAGGAGGAAAATCATTGCATTTTCCATTACATTGATCAACATGTTGCCTTTGGGTTCCATCCATCATATAAACCCAAAAATAATAGTGTGAGAGGAAAAAATCATGCTAGGGAAAACAACATAATAAAGGGGGAGTATCTTCAATATCTAACATCTTAGGTTTAATTCTAAGATCGTTGCCGTAATTATAGGATTATAACCTATACTTATACTTAACCTTTGGGACATCCCTAGACATGCCTTAGAAATATATCAAGGGATCTCACTAAAGTTCTCGCATCCTAGTTTCAAAAGGATGACTAAACCTTTCCTCTGATACCAACTGTAGAGACCCAAAGCATGATGTACATGGACATTACATTACTTTTTTGGAATACTTAATACATAACAAACACAGACACACAAGGACCATAATAGTTTAGTGTCTTTGGAAACTCGGAATTTAATCTTCTAATTGTGGTGAAAGTTCTTCAACTTCTCCCATAAAGAACTTCCCCTTTTGTTTTCTTACCGAAAACATTTCTCTATATCCTGGGGAAAAGAAAACATAAAAAGGGTGAGCTCAAATTCTCAGTAAGGTTAAGCATAGAGAACATAAAACAATCCATAAACATTTTAATGAAAAAGCTTGAACATAAAATCTAAACATCAAAATCTTGAGCAAGGACATAAATCTTGGAAGTACGTAAGGAATATATCATAAAGGAACATAAATATTGATAAAATAGCATGGTAATAAATCATGTAATAGTGGAAACCATTCAGCACTTTTTATGATTTCTATAGTAGCCTATGCATTGCTTCCAAGACCATCTTAGTGGACAAAGTCCCTTTCTGAATCGAGTTCACTCCTCGTTCCAGTCATGTATCACTGAACTGGATTAACTTACCATTCCATACATGTCTATCTAATGAGATATAAATCTTTACCCAATGCATTAGAGGGAGATATAGGTCCCACCCATCTCATAATGAAATCATTCTTTCATGTTCCACAAAATCATAAATCATACATCATAGCATAACCCATGTAATAGAATGGGATTCTTAAACATCATGCCATCATAACATAATCCATATAAAAAAATGGATATCATTTCATCATAATAAGAATCAAACCATAAAAATAATGGATACATTATACTTAAAACATAAACATATTAAATATTGTCATTTTAGATGGAAAGTAATTTTGATAAAACACTTGAAATGAATTCTTGAGGAAAATATCCTTTTTTCTTCAAAATCTTTTTCTTTTAGAAAAATGCCATGCAATTTTAAAAGAAAAGGGTTGTGTTGAAAATAGTCATGAAATCTTGTAGAAGAGGCTTCATGAAAATTAGGGGTTATGAAATCGTAAAAATCTGTTCACGCTGTATAAGTTAATAATAACATTATTTTTATACTTTTGTCAGAAAAGTCAAAAGGTTCCTCATGTGGTAAACAAAAGTAAGATTCCTTTCATAACATGTTGTAAAATTAAAAAAATGGGTAAAAAGAACATTAAAAATACATGAATTTTTTTTTAGAAAACATGTACATGGATGATAACAATAACCCCAGTAAATACTTATGAATAAACAATCTCAGATAAGAACGAGATTGGAATAGTTATCCCTTACCTTATGTCTGATATGCATCGTATATATCAGAACCTCCTTTATAATGATTTAAATAATGTCATTAACTTATTACAGAATCATATTCATTGTTATTATATCATATATGGTACACTTAGGTATTTATATTACTTGTAAATTTTTCAATTCGATGTTAAAGTAGCGTTTTGGGTAAAATTGTTTCATTTATCGTACATGTTTGGACTTGTTGTTCTTGATGTTATTATTACTTATATCATTATTTACTTACTTACAGAATGTAAAAAATGATTTATATATCATATATATTCAGTATATATATATATAATAGATAGATAAATGAAATGAAACACACCTTTCATGGAGACGGTAGGTCGTACGTATGCATGAACGCTATTTTCCTTTATTTATTGACTTGAATGGAAGTAAGTAGATGACATATATATATATACATAAATCCATTAGATCCATTATGTAATATATTTCATTATTATTAATTATATATACTTTATAATCATTCTAGAATGGTTAATCATGGAAAATGAATCTCATCGCGTTCGTGGAGACAGTAGTCCGTACGTACGCACGAGCAATGATATCATTCCCATGATCTTGGAATTGTATTAAAGTGTAAGTATAATATTAAATAATCAATATAAATTTACAATAACCATATATAGTTATTTATTTAAACCATTATACCCCTCTATGTAAGGTGGTGGTCGAAAACAGATTACACCACGGCGTGGAGACGGTATTCTGTACGTACGCACGCGCGATGATTTTGTTTTTCGTAGGATGGATAGAAGGTGAAATAGGTTTTTTTCATATTTATAATAACATTTAAATATATAATTAATACTTATGTTATTACTTTATAATGAAGCGTCTAAATAAGAAGAAGTTGAAGAATAATGAAACCTGAGAGAATCGAAAGAAGAGATTACCTCTTCTTCGATGCACCTCATTTAAGCCTTCTCTTAAGGAAGTAGAGTTGGTCTTTTGAGAATACCAGAACCTCAAAAATGTTTCTAGGGAAGTGGAGAATAGAAATGGGCAGGGGTTGGCCGAGCTTCATGGCTCAAAAGGGTGTGAAGAGAAGAGGGAAGGGGTGCCCTTTTTATAAGGGAGGAGAGGGGCACCTTTGGAAAAACTCAAAATATTATTTTATAATAATGTCATATTCGGTTTATAATAGCTCAAAATTGATTTATTTATAAGATAAAGTGGAGATGGGTCGAAACCATCTCAACCAATATATTTTAGACAAGTTTAGGTTAAAGTTTTAACCTTATCATTTAGATTTAACTATAAGTTAAATAATTTAACTTTTATCGTGTCTTCTTGTTTTCTTACACTATAAGGTTAATAAACATACTATAACAAGACAAAATAACCCCAAGTTGTTTATTATTAATATATATAACCTTATCTAAGTCATTTTTCCGAACCTTAGATTTTTAAGAATAAAATAACAATTAATAATATAATATTTGTTTTAAAAACTATTTTATGTCATTTTTGACACTATTTGGTAATTAATTTTTTTGAAACTCATAACAACATGATTACTTAGAAAAAAGTAAATTAAATCAATAATAACATGTCATATTAATCTATAAAATTATTTTAATTCATAAAAAGTCCCAAATTACATTTATTTGGGTATTTATAATATAAATTATTTTAATATTTCATTATTTAGGTAATTACTGCATCACCATTGTATCATAAATAACATAAATTATTTAATGTCTAAAAATTATAAATAAAATTAAATTAGGTATGAAATTGTTTTATATTTCTAATGAATATTTATAGTCTAATTTATCTTATGTATAACTCTATATTAAAATTGTTTTAATTATTAAACTTTGATTTTAACTATTTTAACCCTTTTTTAAATAAATTAATAATAAACATCCTAATCTAATCCAAGTGGAACTAAATGGTCATATTTTATTTCTAAGGTTTTTTATGGTCTAATTAAACTTATCCAATAGAATTATGACATGTTTTAGGGTAATAATAATATCATTTTTACACTTAATTACTTAATTTACTTTTAACCGTGGTAAATAAAAGTAAAAGTTTCTCATTCACCAAAAATTATTTTCATCTCATTGAACCACATTTTAGTCCTTTATATTAACCATGTCTCTCGGATTTTTGAAATCTCACTCACAGAAGCGGTAAAATTAAGTTCTATATGAATTTCTAAATTCTCCTAAGAGGTGGGTAAAAGATTGTGAAAAGTTATATATATTTTTCTTTATATAAAATTATTATAAAATGAATCCAATGAATTACATTGTACTTATATAGGTATTATGTATCAATTTTGACCTAAAATACATTTAAATAAAATAAATAATTATTTAAATAAAAAGTCGGTTTTTTAATAGTAACCCAGTGTTTTCACTATTCATCAAAAATTGAAAGTTTTCAGAAAAATACCAAAAATTCACCCTAGTATAATTTCGATATTCCGAATCCAAAAATGAAGTCCATTTCGAATGATAAAATTTATAAAATTTCAAAAATTGGGTATTACTATTCATAACAGCTAGTTTATATAACATATCGTTGTTTAGCGAAACTCGGTATTGCGTACAACACACGCTATCGTGGAAGGTCGTGATTGCGTGTAATGTAAGCCAAGTCAAGGATGTGTGTCGTTCAAGATCCTTTTGGTGTACCGTACAACACAAGACATTAATGAAATTAAAAACAATATTTTTCGTAAAATCTCGGGGTGTTACAACTAACTTTGGTAAAAAAAGATAACAAAGGAATTCCTTTTGTAAAAACCCAAAAGAATTATCCGAAAAAGAGGTACAATATGAAATGAGAACTTCTGGTTTATTTCCTTATACACACCTTAAATTATTTTCATATAATGATTATATAATACCCACAGTAACTTAAATATATTAATAATTTTTTATTTTATGGTTTTTACCTACACCTATAGACGCTTCCGTCAAATATGATACATAATCATCGTTTGTGTGTACGATGGACTACCACCTTGCACACTTATGTTGTTATTTCTTCCATTACCACCTACCAAGGTTGTTAATAATGTTTAAATTATTATTATAATATGACATTTATGATTATTTAATTCTTATATAACAAAAACCTTCATAATTTCCTTTTTTTGGGACTATGATAACATCATTTATGGACATGTGGACTAGTGCCTCCTCAAATAAATATGATTTGAACACCCATTAATTGTAATTTATTAAGTATGATTTTAACAAAATTAAGTAACATTAATTAAATATATATAATAATCATTACATAATTACCTTTATGGGAATATACTACATCATTTTCTCTCTTACCTTTTCACACACAGAAAAAGTGATAACGTCGTTCGTGGACTTGTGGACTTCCACCTCATCAAAGCGATGGTATTCTTCTTTCTTCATAAAAAATCACAATAATGATATATATAAGTATATATAATTTAATAATATAGTATTAATTATTTAATAACCATTATTTAAATATAAATTTTATTTACCTTGTTTCCATAATGATCATTGAAAAATGGGAATGTTTCTCATGCATGTGTACGGCCTACCATCTTCATGATCGTAACACTGGATCATTTTTCATAACCATATTTCATGATTGGTTTTAAAAATTATAATTGAAGTATGAATATGATAATTATTTCATCATCATTATTATATATATGATTATATAATGACCTACATGGCCCACATTCAACCAAAAAAATCACTTTTGACACATATACTGAATATGGTCAAAACACCCGATATAAACTTAATTGTTTAATTAGTTCTAAAAAAAATTGTGATAAGTGAAATAAAAGTAATTAAACCCTTGAAAACTTTTTTTAAAAAAGTAAATAATTAACATATGTTTATTATTCAGTAATATAAAGACACATGTGAAATCTGGACTCAAGGTTAGGGACTTCGTCTTAATCTCATATCATTGAGGATTATCATAAAGTTATACACATTAATTATTTTATAATGTGTATTTAAAAACACTTTACATATTATATCATTAATTTAAATATTATCATTATATTTAAAAAAATTATTTTTATTCGTTAATTTTTTTTATGATTCAAGTGTTTCTCATGTGGGAAGGGGATTTGTTGCAATATACTTTCATTAAGCCATATCTTGAAGTTATGAAACTTTATTATTTTATCAGGAGTGTGTACAGACCCTTTAAATGTTATATAATTAATTTCTATTTTATCATGATATTTAAAGATTTTATTAGGCTTATTATTTGATGAGTTTAATGATTCAAGTGCTTCTCATGTGGAAAGGGACTTCGACTCAATCTCATTTTATTAAGGCATATATCGATGTTATTCACCATTATTATTTTATATGGTGTATGTAAAGACCTTATAAATTTTATATCATTAAATTATCTATTCTAATAATATTTAATGTTTTTTATAATTTAATTATTCAATGAATTTTTCTATTCAAGTGTTTCTCATGTAGTAATGGAATTCATCTCAATCTCATTTCATTAAGGTGTATCTTGATGTTAGGAACCATTATTCTTTTATAAGGTGTATATATAGACCCTTTGTGTGTTATATCATGAATTTATCTATTATTATGATATTTAAAGATTTTTTAATGTTATTCTTTAATTATATTTATGATTCAAGTGTTTATCATGTGGTAAGGGACTACGTCACAATCTCTTTTTATTGAGCCATATATTGAGGTTATGAACCTTTATTATTTTATAAGGTGTATATACAGCCCCTTTGACTTGTTATATCATGAATTTATAAATTATCATGATATCTAATTTTTTTATTTTTATTCGTTAATGTTTTTTATGATTCAAGTGTTTCTCATGTGGTAAGGGACTTCATATCAATCTCATTTAATTAGGGAATATTTTGATGTTATACAAAAACCTTATTTTATGAGGGTTATATATATCCACTTTGACATATAATATCTTGAATTTATTTATTCTTATGTCATTTAATTTTTTTTTAAATTGCGTTCCTTCATGTGAATTATGATTTTAATGCTTCAAAGTGGCATGGGACACTTTGAATATTTAATTATTTTATTTCATAATTAATATTCTCAATATTATTTTATATGCTTATTTATAAATATTAAAAAGGATTATAAAGGAAATTTTAGGTCTATTTTGAATTTCATTAAATGGTTTTCAAAAGTAATATTTTTTTGTGTTGTATATGGAACATTTTTACAAATGACAAAAGGAATTTTCTCTTCTTAATGTACACAGTGAAAATGACTTTTCTGTCACCGTAACTATTGTTTAATTTCTAAATTACTTCAATGTAGGTACTCGGATCTTTGTTTCAAGTATGCCTTCCTTTTTCTGGAGTTTTTAAGAAATATAAAGTTTCTGTAAATTTTTGAAGTACACGTCCTTTACTCTTTTCCCGCTCGAAGCCGTGTGCTGGCCATGTCCTAGCCACACACACAGTGTGTAGGTGTGACGTGGAGGCCGATTTTGGAGGAGTACATAAAGACCTAGTACACACCATGTACTTTCTTTTTTTTTCACTAAACGCACTGGGGTCGCACCTGACGGACAGAACATGCTTCTTCTTCAAGATCATCGTCCAAGAGCGACCCGTACGGCTGAAAATCTTCCCCAAGCCCCCATGCCTCCGTCCGATCTCCGTTCCAACCGCCGTCGATTGCGTTGGGATCACCACGGTGTGATCTCTCTTCCTCTTTATCCTTCTTCCATGGTTCCTCCTCATTTTCATGTTATCATGGGTTGAGTGTTTTGTGTGTTTTCTTAGATCTATGTCGTTCTGAGGAGAATCAGGCATCGTGGTTCACGTATATTGATCCCCTAGCTTCAAGGTTGGTGGTTTGTGCCTTTCTTTAGAACGTCTTTGAATATTATTTTTCAATTCCACCAATTCTCTCGAACATGAATTGTGATTTTTCTTGTTTGTCTCTTGATTGATTGCTTGCTTGCTTGATTGCTATATTAGAGGTTTACCTTTGTGAATTGAGTAGTTTTGTTGTACTCTAGATGTATGCCATTCTTGTTTTGCTTGTTTGGTGTTGTTCCAGTTGCTATGCCTAGTTGTAGGATAGTGAAACTGTTTCTTTGTTATGTTTTTGAGCCTTAGAATGATAGACAAGTAGTTCTTGAGGTTTACTTGGATGATACATGTGCGCTATGCATGCTTATTTTACACAAGGCTATGAGAACCTAGCGTAGTGGACCATAGAGAGAATGGATGAATGGGCTTCTCCAGAGTGTCTTTAATTACGATGTGAGACCACAGGGGGAATTGAAATTGAGTGATTCCTCAGAGAGTCTGTAGTTCCTCGACGCGGGCCACAGGGGGAATAGACGTTGAGTGCTTCCCCAAAGAGCCTTTAGCATGATACAAGACTATAGGGGGAATTGACGGTGAGTGCTTCCCCAGAGAGTCTATTAATTCATTAGCTTAACCATAGGGGAGAGATTGTGTGTGCCTCCAAGAGGGTTGATTGTACTTGTAGGTTAAACCATAGGGGTTAGGCTGTGAGAACTACCCAGTGGTTACCTTTCTGTTTTGCTTGCTTGAGTTGCTCTTCCTTGTGTACTTCATATGCTAGAACCGTGGATTGTAGCCGCTGTGTTCTTTCTATTTACTGCTTCCTGCACTTTTACTTTCCTTGTATTCATTGACTGTTAGGCATAAATCTTTGGGTGATTTCCTACTAGGATTGTATCTCACACCATGTTTGGGCCATGCTTCTGGGCCCAATAAGAATTTTTTGTTGCGGGTATAGATAAGGGAAAGCGCCCTTCAACTTTCGGTACATTATTGCTAGGAGATGGAGAGCAAGGGACCAAGCTTAGGATTGTGATGCTTCTGGAGTTGTTGTTGCTTTAGTACTTTGTGTTCAGTTGTTTTTCAGCACGTTGTTGTGTTTTCTATTTTCTATAGATACGTGTACCTGCTGCATCATTATCATCATTACTATATATTCATTGCTTCCGCTATTTGGTTTCAGTTGTTGTGATTTGTTTACTGCTTCCTAAATTTACTGTTATTTTCCTTTCTTTTTATACCTTAAAAAATGAAGGCATAGTTTCCCCAATAACTTACCAAGGCCCTCGCTGCTAGTCGACAGCCTCTGGAGTTTGGGGAAATGCACCTGATGTCTTGTGGTGAACTAGGTACGGGGCACCAGTGGAGGGGCTCCAGACTCGGGTCATTACAAAGTGGTATCAAAGGGGTTCTTTTCTCTTGATTTATTATTTGGAGATTTTAGTCAGGGATATGACGGATTCGGTACTTGGTATTACGTTGTGCTTGGGAGTATCTAACCCGTGCATAGGGAAAATCCATACTAACTCATTTATTGCAGTTTTCTGATATTGAGATTTTACGGTTGATATGATTTCACCTAGAGAGATTCAAATGCTTTGTTCTGATATTGTTTTGATATTACAGTTCTATTTCTGTTGCAACCCGATGAAATGAAGGTATACCATCTCATGCATCATATAGGCACTTGTAAAAATCACATTCCATGCATTCTTTCCATGCAATCAAGGGTTCATTAGCAATTTCATGTTGTTGATATAGATTTTGTGTAGATTCTACATGTTGTTGTGATAGATGATTGATAGAATCTCTGCTGCCTTGTTAGAGGATTTTTTGTATTCTACCTTTCTTAAATGAAATCCAAGTTATGATTCGAGGGGAGTATGGGCCCTCACGAATAGTAATTTGGCACTTCTTTGACTTGTTTTCTATGTTATATGGGCTTCTGTATAGTTTCTGAGCTACTCCACAGAAAAACCCAGAATACACAGCGTGTAATTTTTGAACACATGTCGTGTAGTTTTTAGACCGTGTCACCGACCGTGAGAGCAGGGACACGATGTGGTAGATATAACATCAGGAACACACCGTGTACGGTTCGTACATGCCGTGTAGTTCGGAGCCGTGTACCCGGTCGTGTCACTAATAACACGGGTCGGGGAAGCTCGAGTAGAATACACCGTGTTGTAAAGGAACACACTGTGTAGTCTTATCCAGGTACCCAGTCGTGTCACGAACAACACGGGTTGGTGTTACCTTCTCATAGACAGGCCGTGTTGTTTTTGGAACACGTCGTGTAGTCTTGCTCAGGTACCTGGCCGGGTCACGAACAACACGGGACGATGTCACCTTCACCTATGAAAGCTGTGTTTGTTCGGAACATGCCGTGTAAGGTTCGGCCATGTATACGGCTATGTATATAACAACACGGGCCGCCGAAACCATGTCTTGTACATGCCTTGTTTGTTCAGAAGACGCCATGTAGTCTCTGGTTAAGTCGGACTTTGTGGGTTAGTCGTGTAAGGAGACTTTGGCAGGGGAATAGTTTTCGAGTACATGCCGTGTGTGGGGTCAACACGTCGTGTAGTTTGATGTGTTACATGACCTGTAGGGAAGGGGTACATTCCCATGTAAGTGGCTTAAGAAGACACGTCCTGTAGTGTTTGTACACACTGTGTAGTCATGCTTTTGTAAAACATAATAGTTTCTTTTCCCTATTCTCGTTTTGTACTCCTTTGTTCTCTATCCTAGTTTTTTTAATCTAGGGTATGCTTTTTATAATATAGAGTTATGCCTCTGAGACGTCCTCCGGTTTCATGTTAGTTGTCAGGATGTGATCAGATGCCAGATATGGCTGATCAAGGACTTCCTGGCGGTCCTCCAGTCGGGCCAACCATGGAACTGGCTATCATACCAGTTGCAGGTGCTGATGCATAGTTTAGGGAAGGTTTTATGAGGATGATTTAGACCTTTCAGGGAGAACTGCCTCCTGCCACGACTATGGAAGACTTGATCTGGGTTTTCCAGCAGCAGCAGCATCCTACTTTCTCGGGGGAAGGAGGACCTCAGGCTACAGAGTCATGGATGGAGTACATACTAACTATCTTCAAGCATCTATAGACGCCTCCAGAGAGGTGAGTCAAGCTCTCTACCTACATGCTCCGAGACTTCACCAAGAGGTGGTGGGACATGATATCACTGGTGGGTCATCAGCAGGTTATGGCGTGGGAGGAGTTCCAACTTTTGTTATACGGCTACTTCGACCCAGAGACCGTGAGGTCCGATCGAGCCTGGGAGTTCATGGGTCTAGAGCAGGGTACTCTTTTTTCCCTGGAGTACTCCTCTCGTTCCACCACGCTGCAGCATTTCACACCCATCCGAGATGGTAGTGGGGTGTTCTTAGAAAGTAATTTTGAGGATGGTCTCAGGCAGGAGATCCGCTCGCAAGTGAATATATTCTTGTTGAATTAAATCACTTACCTAGTCAACTAGGCACTGATTGTGGAGCGCAATCTGAGAGACTCCGTAGCTAAGAGCCAGGGAGGTTCTTCATCTATAACTAGTGTTCCTCCAGTTGAAAGTAGGAAGCGCCGTAGGGAGCCTACGCGCGGTGATCCAAGGAGGTGAGACACATCGTCAGGTAGCCAGGTCGTATGCTACCAGTGAGGAAGGTCAAGGAACACGAGTCCACAATGCCAGAGAGACACAGTGGAGTGCCAATCTTGCGGCAAGCTGGGTCACCTTCAGGGTTTCTGCCAGGTTTTCTCACCAGTTTCTGGTGACGGGGGTTCTTCCATGACTCCTCGTTCAGGAGCAGCACCAACAGTTTCACTCCAGTCGGGGAACTGGAGTTCTTCTGGCCGTTCGGGCCGAGGTGAAGGTCGAGGCCATGGAAGTCAGTCATCAGTCCCTCAGCGCCAATAGGGAGGTTCAGATCCGAGTGGTCACACAAGGTCATAGGGCCGCGGGGCAGGCCAGACCTTTCCGGTGGAGTAGACTTATCAGGAGTAGGATCCCGGACATTCTACAGTTCGAGGTACGATTTTAGTAGCCTCATTTTTATCTTCAACTCTTTTGGATTCTAGTTCTATGCATAGCTTTATCTCTGTTGCTGTTGTGGGGGGCCCGGGGATCCGTATCTTTTCTTCTGCCGACTCGTTGACATACACCTTTGGGTACGAGGACATCTAGTATATTCCAGTGTAGAGAGTGCCCTCTCGAGGTTGCAGGGTATTGTTTCTTATGGAATCTCTATGTCCTAGAGATGATAGGCTATGATGTCACTCTCGGGTTGGACTGGTTGGTTCCCTTCCAGGCATTCATCGACTGTTACCACCACAGAGTGAGTTTCATTTCACTAGAGGGTGAATCTTTTCTTCATAGAGGCGAATGGGATGTTTAGGCGAGTCAAGCAGGACTCGAGCATCATGGGCTAGGAAGGGTGACGACCCAGATTTCTAGTCTTTATCTGGATGATCGGGGGACTTCACAGTTGGACCTTCCCCTAGTGGTGGATCGTTTCAGGGTTGTCTTTCTAGAGGACTTTTCAGGTTTTCCTCCAGAGCGTGAGGTAGAATTCTCTATTGAGCTCGTTCTAGGAGTGGCACCGGTCTCTATTCCTCATTATAGGATGGCTACATCCGAGTTGCAGGAGCTCGAGAAGCAGTTGGAGGAGTTACAGGCAAAGGGTTTCATCCAACCCATCATTTCTCATTGGGGTTCGCCTATCCTGTTTGCAAAGAAGGAAGACGGTACCCTTCGGCTTTGCGTGGATTATCAGAAGATGAACTAGTTGACGGTCAAGAACCGATATCCCTTGCCTAGGATCGATGACCTATTTGGTCAGCTTCAAGGATCCTGGGTGTTATAAAAGATCGGCTTGAGGTTCGGTTATCATTAGGTACACGTTATACCATCAGTTATACCTCTGACAGCCTTCAGGAGCAGGTATGGACTATATGAGTATATGGTCATGCCGTTCGGTCTCACGAATGTGCCAGCAGTTTTCTTGGAACTGATGAACCAAGTGTTACATCCTTACTAGGACTCCTTCATCATGGTCTTCGTGGACGATATCTTGGTGTACTCTCACACTCTACATGACCATGCTACCCATCTTGAGATAGTTTTGAGTACACTGAGAGAGCATCGGCTTTATGCTAAACTCTCGAAGTGCCACTTTTTGATGGATCAAATTCACTTCATGGGTCATGTCATCTCAGAGGTAGGAGTATATGTGGACCTAGAGAAAGTGAGAGCTGTAGTTTCTTGGGAGCAGTCGAAGAATGTTTTTGAGGTACAGAGTTTCCTAGGGCTGGCTGGATACTACATATACTTCATTTAGGACTTCTCATGCCTAGCAGCACCATTTTAAGGTCTGACCAAGAAGGGGATGAAGTTCATAAGGTAAGATTCTTGTGAGTCATCCTTTTAGGAGCAGAAGGGTAGATTGAAGTCCGCACCGATACTAGTCTTTCCATAGCCAGGAAAGAGATAAACTATTTATTGTGATGCTTTAGGTATCGGGTTGGGTGTTGTGCTTATGCAGGGAGATAGAGTCGTTGTGTATGGGTCTCGACAATTGAGGCCACATGAGAGGAACTACCCTATGCACGATCTGGAGTTGGTAGCTATTGTTCATTCCTTACGTTGTTGGAGACACTATCTTCTGTGAGAGAACATTGTGATCTTCACCGACCACAAGAGTCTCAAGTATATCTTCACTCAGTGTGATCTGAATATGAGGCAGCATAGGTGGGTCGAGTATCTTCAGTCTTTTGATTTCGAGCTTGCCTATACACCGGGAAAGGGCAAAACAGTGGCAGATGCGTTAAGAAGGAGAACTCATATTCAGGCAGTCCAGGAGGCCAGAAGTGAGTAGAAGCTTATGGTTCTATTCTCTACGATTCATCTAGAGGTTCACGGCAGAGAGGGACATACTTTCCTATCTTCTGTAGCTATTACCTCTACACTACTTGATTGAGTACGGATGAGGCAGCTATTAGACTCAGAAGGCATAGTCATGCGGGAGAGTGTTCCCGGAGAGGACCCTCTTCCTGGATGGACAGTGGGTGAGGATGAGTTCTTGCATTTCCAGGGATGCGTATGGGTGCCAGCAGACATACGGGAGGATCTGATGGAGGACTTTCATTCCCCAGTTTGTGCAGTTCATCCTGGCGTCCCCAAGATGTATCGGGATCTTCATCGCCAGTACTGGTGGGCAGGTATAAAGAGGGATGTTGCTAGTTTCTTCATGAGGTGTTCTACTTTCCAGCAGGTGAAGGTGGAGCATCAGCGACCAGCAGGCCTTTTACAGTAGTTACCCATTCCGTAGTGGAAGTGGAACGATGTCGTGATGGACTTCGTAACCAGATTGCCGAGGTCACCTTGGGGGAATGATGTTGTTTGGGTGGTCGTCGATAGACTTACGAAGGTCTCTCACTTCTTTCCAATCAAGAAGACCTTCAGTGTCGATGATATGGGACGACTTTACATCTGAGAGATTGTGTGTCTGCATAGAGTTCCACACTCCATTGTTTCCAATAGATATGCATGTGTTACTTCTTTGTTCTGGCAGGGACTTCAGAAGGCTTTGGGTACCCAGGTACTTTTGAGTATAGCATACCATCCCCAGATAGATGGCCAGTCCAAGCGTACAATCTAGGTGCTTTAGGATATGCTCCGAGCTTTCATTCTGGACTTTGGCGGTCCTTGGAGAATCATATACCTCTTATGGAGTTCGCCTAAAACAATAGCTTTCAGGTGACCATTCAGATGGCATTCGACGAGGCTCTGTACGGTCGGCCATGCTGATCACCCTTATGCTGGCTGGAGGCAGGATAGGCAGCTTTGCTGGGACCTCGTCTTGTTCAGGAAACCTCATAGCAGATAGAGCTGATTCGAAAGAGTATGGCTACAACACAGTCTTAACAGAAGTCTTATGGTGATTATTGGAGACGACCTCTGCAGTTCAAGGTCAGGGATCAGGTTTTCATGCGTGTCGCACTGAGGTGGGGACATAAGAGGATTCAGAGGTAGGGTAAGCTTTCGCCATGGTACGTTAGGCCGTTTGAGGTTTTAGAGAGAGTTGGGCTGGTCACCTATCGGTTGCAGCTACCCTAGAGGTACCAGGCCATGCATGACGTCTTCCATGTCTCTCAACTCCGACGTTACTTTTTAGACCAGTCTCTTGTCTTTCAGCCCGAGGAGGTTGAGCTCAAAGCGGATGCATCGTTTGAGGAGCATCACATTCGGATTGTCGATCGTAGTACGAAGGTTCTATGTGGGTGGTCTGTCCCTCTTGAACGGGTGCTATGGTAGCATGGGTGAGTACATGACGAGACCTGGGAGAGGGAGGAAGATGTACGATCGTAGTGGCCGGAGCTGTTCAGGGTTTCTTCTTCTACACCTTGCTAAGGAAATTTAGGGATGAATTTCTTTAAGGGGAGAAGTTTATAAGAACTCGGATCTTCGTTTCAGGTGCGCCTTCCTTTTTCTGGAGTTTTTAAGAAAAATAAAGTTTCTGGAAATTTTTGAAGTACACACCATGTACTTTCTAAGTACACTCCATGTACTCTTTTCCCGCTCGAAGTTGTGTGATGGCCGTGTCCGGGCCACACACACACAGTGTGTAGGGGTGATTTGGAGGCTGATTTTGGCAGATTTCGGAAAGACCTAGAACACGCCATGTACTTTCTTTTTTTTCACTAAACGCACCGGGGTCGCGCCTGACAGACAGAACTTGCTTCTTCTTCAGGATCTTCGTCTGAGAGCGACCCGTACGGCCAAAAATATTCCCCGAGCCCCCATGCCTCCATCCAATCTCCATTCCAGCCGCCGATGATTGCATTGGGATCGCCTCGGTAAGCTCCCTCTTCCACTTTAGCCTTGTTCCATGGTTCCTCATCGCTTTCAAGTTATTGTGGGTTGAGCGTTTTGTGCATTTTCTTAGATCTACGCCATTCTGAAAAGAATCAGGCATCGTGTTTCAAGTATATCGATCCCCTAGAATCAAGGTAGGTGGTTTGTTCCTTTCTATAGAAATTATTTGAATATTTTTGTGCAATTCTGCTGATTCCCTCGAATGAGAATTGTGTGTTTTCCTGTTTTTCTCTTGATTGATTGTCTGCATGCTTGATTGCTATAGCAGAGGTTTACCTTTGTGAATAGAGAAGTTTTTCTGTACTCTGGATGTATGCCATGCTTGTTTTTCTTGTTTGGCATTTTTCCATTTTCCATGCCTATTTGTAGGATAGTGTAATTGTTTCTTTGTTATGTTGTTGAGCCTTAGAATGATAGCCATGTAGTTATTGAAGTTTACATGGATGATACACACGCCCTATGCATGCTTATTTTACACACAGCTGCGAGAACCTAGTGTAGTTGTAAAGACCCGTAAATTTCAAGGAATTTTTTTTTTCTTAATTTTCTTTCGAATTTTACAAGAACGTAGTTTCTGACAGCACCTGATTCCGAGGCCCGGTGTGCCCGGAATCATTTTCCAAAGTTTGACTCGGGTACATTCAGTGAACGGACGAGCGGGTTTTTCTAAATTTTGAACCGGTGCCCGGAATCCAATTCTGAGGGCACCGATGAAATCGCATCGCCGGTATTTCCTTAGAAACGCCTCTTCCGGAGTTGCGTTTGCTCGGGTGTGGTTTTTAATTTTTGGGCTTAAAGTTACAAAATAAAATAAATAGTTCGACAAACTTTATTTTATTTCACTTAAGCCACTTGCAAGCCACTTAAAGCGGCTTAAGCTGAGTTGATGCGGATAGGGTGCTATCCAAAAATATCCTACCCTCTTTGTAGGATATTTGTGGGGTGGGGTCCGCACGAGCCCCGCTGTTTCTTTTCCTCTAAGTAACGCACCCATGAAAACCCGTCATTATGAAAGTCAACTGACGCGTTTTCTTAAATTCTTAACGCACCAATTAATTGGGAAGTTTTATTCGTCCAATTAATTGGGTGGTTTTTTTCGTTGAATTAAATGGGCGGTTTATTCATTGAAATTAATTCTATGAAATAATTTCATTTGATTCCTAACCGGTTTGAAATCTGTTGGCGTAATAAGAAAATAAGACCAACGCCAACATTTGGAGGATTACCCGTTGAGAGGCTTTTGACAGAAGTTCTTGTGCCTTCACCCTTCTTTGCAAAGAACGCAAAGAACGCGAAGAACGCGAAGAACGTTGGCCTCCGATGAAGAACGCCGAACCCGCGGAAATCGACGACGCGACGCCGTGTGCCGTGATGCCGACATTTCCTCTCCCACAACGTTCTTCGGCGACGTTCCTTAATCCGCAACAAAAACCTTCGATCATCGGTTGAGGTGAGAGTTTCGGATTTCTTTTAAAATTTTCCTTTGTGGTTTTTAACTCAAGAAGGATTTAATTATTAATAATTAAATATTTTTGTTCTTGAACCTCGGAGTTCGTCGACGCGACACCCTTCCGCGACGACGCGCCGCCGGATACCGCGACGATGCAACGATCCCCAATTCCGTGAAGAACCCACGGACGACGACTTGACGAGGTAGGGATTATGTTTTGGAATTCCCTTTTCCCATGAACGTTTCTTTAAAATTAAAGAACTAGTTACAAATGAACAATTTTAATTTATTAAAATTGTTGTTTCGTGTGTTGAATTATTTTTCTCCTGTTGTTTTATCTAACGCGGAGGGTGCGGGCCAAACGAACACGGCCCGACAACCCTCCACCGTTCTTCGTGGTTGTGCGGATTTGGCAGGCGACGGAAAATTGTGACGCAAGGGCAGTTTGTTGATTCCGCAGTGAAGAACGGAACCTGGGAGGAGCACCGGCGTAGACAGGATGGAAAACGGACCAACGGAGCAACTCCGGTGGCCCGCGGAAGATTCCGGCGGCGCGGGTCGCCGGCGCGGCAGCGCCGGCAGCCGGAGGCGGAGGCGCCCCGGCGCGCCGCCGGACGAGGCCGTCGCGGCAGAAGCCGCGGCGGCGGCGGCCAACGGAACCGCGGCCGCGCAGGACCGGTTCGCCCGCACGAGACGCGGCAGAAGCCGCATCCGCGGTTCTCCAGCACGGCCCACGCGGGGCCGCGACATCTCCAGACCGCGGCGGCAGCGCCCCGCGGCGCTCGGCCGCTCGGCCGAGCCGAGCCCGGCCGAGCCGAGCCAGGCCGGTCCGACCGGTCGGGCCGCGCCCAGGCCGGACCGGACCGGGTCCAGCCGGGTTAGACCGAGTCTGGTCGACCATGTTCAGGTCAACCCGGTTCGGCCGACCTAGGGGGGTCGGCCCGGGTCGGCCCGGGCCCGGACCCCCCTTCTACGGACCAGTTTCGGTCAAATGCCTGTATCATGAGCTACGGGCTTCCGAACGACGCGCCGTCAGCGGCAACGTGATCTTTGGATCGAGAAGGTCGTTTCGGTATATCGCACTTAAGGTTTCATAATAATTTGGGTTCGGCCGGGTTGGTTCATACACGAAACCAACCGAGCTCTCAGAGCGGAAACGCTCATATCTTGAGCAACGGACGTCCGATTGACGTGCCGTCAGCTTCGGTGGATTATTCTAAGTGGGAAGGATCTTTTGGCTCACTCCGCCCGAGGTTTGGACGCAGATGGAGTACGGTCGGGTTGGTTTTACCTTATAAACCAACCGGGCCCCTAGAACGAAAAAGCCAATAACTCTCAGACCGGGCGTCTGATTGACGCGCCGTCTGCGACGTTGAGTTCCTGTTGGCGATGCGAAACTTTTGGATACATCAACTTCGGACTTTGTGTCAGTTGATGTATCAGCCTCTCGGCTCGTGGAGCGGACCCTCCCGAATGAGCTTGCTGTGTGCGGGAACCCTAGTGATGGCTGCGACTTCAACGACGACGACTATACAGAGATCCTCGGTGGATTCGACTGCGACGATGATGAGAACAGTACGGGAATCCTCCGTGTTTTCAGCAGTGACCACTACGGTACACCTTGGGATACATCAACTCCGGACTGCATGTCAGTTGAAGCATTGACCTTTTATCTCGTGGAGTGGACCCTCCCAGAACGAGCATGCTGTTTGCGGAACCCTAGAGCCGGTTGAGATTTGACGACTACTGATCGAATGAATCGGTGTGTTACGGATAGCCCAGTGGGGAGCGCTTGGTTATAGCGGCAGACCCACGACAGAGGTGGGCTTGGTTGTAGTGGCACAGGGGAGCACTTGGTTGTAGCGGCACAGGGGAGCGCTTGGTTGTAGCGGCAGACCCACGACAGAGGTGTATTTGGTTGTAGCGGCACAGGGGAGCGCTTGGTTGTAGCGGCAGACCCACGATAGGGGTGCGATTGGTTGTAGCGGCATAGGGGAGCACTTGGTTGTAGCGGCAGACCCACGACAGAGGTGCCCTTGGTTGTAGCGGCACATGGGAGCTCTTGGTTGTAGCAGCAGTCCTAGGTAAGAGGGAAACACTTGGTTGTAGCAGCATAACCACTGTACTTGATGGAGAAGGAGTTTCACAATAGCTTTGGGTCTAACTTCATGATCGATCCTATGTGGGTCATTGAGGGGGTTTAGTACCTTCTGATCCATTATGGGTCCGACGGATTAGATGAATCAGTGGCTACATCTGATCATCTCTATCGTCATTTGAAGAAGTATATCCTGTGTGAGCTGAATCTTGTGTTACTCTCCTTTGTGGATTGTATTGAACTATCCTGTGTGGATTTACTGTTCACTCTCCTTTTTGGATTGTGTCGTGCTATCCTGTGTGGGTTTACGTTTTGCTTTCCTGTGTGGACTGGGTTGTGCTTGAGCTCGAACGTTGGAGCCGAGCGAGAATTGATGACTTAGGTATATGTATGGTCATATACCTAAGCAGTGTCAGATGTTACTTCGTGATTGTATCTTTCCTTTTTGGATATCCTTTGTGGATTTCGGGAGACCTTCGGGGGTCTCGGGGTCCCTACTGAGTAGCTTATACTCACCCCTGCACGGGCTTTGCCCGCACTTCGTTGTGTTGGTTGCAGACGACGGACAACACTGATCGTGGTGGAGGCTTGTGGAGCAGGACGGTACCTGGAGGTGGATCACTAGGCGGGAGGTACTCGGAGTAGTCAGGTGGACCCGAGGAGCAGTAGAGGCTATCTGTACCCACCCTTCAGGTGGGACTTCCAGACGACGGCTCGACGCTGCGGATTTTCTTTTCAGTTGCTGTTTTTCCCTTTCAGTTGTACTTTACAGTTGGCCTTGTATTTTTGGCCCCCTTTACTTTCAGCACAGCTTGTTACAGTTTTTACTTAGTGTTTACTTTTCTGCTTGCTTACTCTGTGGTACTTGTTTACTTTTCAAAGGTAATGCCTTTCCTTTTTTCGGGATTTATGCCTTGGCGCTAGTCGCCAGCCCCTGGCCTATGGAAGGCGGGCTTGGGGTAGTCACGGCACGGGCCTCGGGGACGGGTCGTGATAGTAGTGGACCATAGGGAGAATGGACGGAAGGGCTTCTCTAGAGTGTCTCTAATTACGATGTGAGACCACAGGGGTAATTGACGTTCAGTGCTTCCTTATAGAGTCTGTAGTTCCTCGACGCGGGCTACAGGGGGAATAGAGGTTGAGTTCTTCCCCAGAGAGCCTTTAGCATGATATGAGACTATAGGGGGAATTGACAGTGAGTGCTTCCCCAGAGAGTCTATTAATTCTTTAGCTTAACCAGAGGGTTGAGACTGTGTGTGCCTCCCATAGGGTTGCTAGTACTTTTAGGTTGAACCTTAGGGGTTAGGCTGTGAGAACTACCCAGTGGTTCCCTTTTCATTTTTCTTTCTTGAGTGGTTGTTCCTTGTGTACTTTATATGCTAGAACCGTGGATTGTAGCTGCTGTGTGCTTTCTGTTTATTGCTTCCTGCACTTTTATATGCCTTGTATTCATTCACTATTAGGAACAAATATTTGGGTGATTTCCTACTGGGATTGTATCTCACACCCAATTTGGGCCATGATTTTGGGCCCAAGGAGACATTTTTGTTGCAGTTATAGATAAGGGCAAGCGCCCTTGGACTTCCTGTACTTGATTGATTGGAGCTGGAGAGAAAGGGACCAAGCTTAGGCTTGCGATGCTGTTGGAGTTGTCGTTGCTTTAGTAATTTGTGTTTAGTTGTTTTTCATAACGTTGTTGGGTTTGCTGTTTTCCATAGATACTTCTACCTTCTGCATCATTATCATCATTACTATATATTCATTTCTTATGTTGTTGGGTTTCAGTTGTTGTGTATTGTTTACTACTTCCTCAATTTACTATTATTTTCCTTTCTTTGTATACCTTACCAAATGAGGGCATAGTTTCCCCAATAACTTACCAAGGCCCTGACTACTAGTCGGCAGCCTCTGGTGTTTGAGGAAATGTGCTTGAGGTCATGTGGTGAACCGAGTACGGGGCACCAGTGGAGGGGCTCTGGACTCGGGTCGTTACATTCGAAATCTTACTTGTTTCCTTAAATGAAGTTATTTATTTCATTTTATTAGATATTTTTGTTTTGAAAGTTGGTTTTTAAAATAGAATGGTATTTTTGTTCAAATGTGTTTTTACATGGGTTTAAATGAATTTTTCGGAGGATTTTATGGGGAATGTGTTTTATTCATGATGTATTACTTGAGAATTCCATGATGGGGTGACCCATATAGCACCAGTAAATCTCATTATATCATAGCATGGGGTGGCCTAGATAGCCTTTTAGAATACCTTTATATCCTAGTAAGGAGTGGCCTAGATAGCGCTATGAAGTTTCATTATAGGTTAAGAAGGGGTGGAATAGATAGCATCGAAAATTCCAATTATAGCTTAATATAGGGTGTCCCAAATAGCACTTTGTGATGCCATTATAGTTATCCAATGCATTGGTTAATGATTATTTTCAAAATTGGTCATATGGTTAATCTAATTGAAATGGTTTTGAAATGATTTTAAAATGGTTTGGTAAATATGATGCCTTAAGTCACCTAAAGGAGTTTAATTGAATTCTACAGGTTGTAATGATTTTATTTGAGGAAAATGCATTTTTTATGTGAAAAAGTTTATTTCATATTCTCCAAGAATATTTAAGGTAAATGTAAATGGTATTTGAGTTTTCATGTTTTTAATAAACTAACAGTTTCTATTATTTTAATATCCCTTTCAAAGATTCTTTTCTCATCCCTTGTTTTTATAATGTTTACATAGGGTTTAAGGATGGGTATGGGAAAGAGATGAATCAAGTTAAAATTTATGTAGATTTTCCATGAAAAGAATTCATTTTTTATTTTAATAGTTTTATATTATTGAAAAAATTGATACAGATCCGAAGGGTATTATTTTTATCTTATGGTTTTGTTTTGTATTATTTATGGGCTCTTTATCTAAAAATATAAACCTAAAAAGATCATAAAAGTGAAAGAAATAAAATTATTGATTAAAACTCAAGATAATGTAATTTTTAAGTCTAGTTCCTTATAGTTGGTATCATTGGAGAGGTTTAGAAAACATTATTGGTTAATATAGTATTAATATCATTCCTATAGAAGATTTTACTTTATGGTTAAGTTGAAATGACATAAAATTTTGAGATTGAAATGTCGCTTAATCTAAAGTATTCTTGTTCTAAAAAATTACATAGAGGAGACAAGGAATTTGTGGTAGGAAGGAACCAAGAGAAAAATATACTTCTGAATCAAGATCCTAATTTGGTTGTAATTAAAACATACCAATTTATTGTAGTGATGGATATGTTTACATAATATAAAAATGGTGGTTGTGTCCATGAAAGAGAGGAACCTAATGTACAATGATGTAACTTTTCAATAGTAGATAATTTCATGGGGAAACATCCATCATCATTCAATGGATCATCTGACCCAGTGTTAGTTGGAGTATGGATCAATACCATGGACAAGTTATTTGAAGTCTTAGGATGTTTAGAATAGAAAAAGGTAATTATTTTTATCTATATTTTTGAAGGTAATGCTTATTGATTGTGGTATTTGGTTAAGAATACTATATTGGAAGAAAATCGTGAATCCATTGACTGGGAAACATTCAAGGATATTTTCAATGAAAAATATTTCCCTATGGTTATTCAGTTTAATATAGATAAATAATCCCTAAAATTGAGGAAAAATATGAATATTTTAAGGCTTTATATGAAGCAAACTTCAAAAGATTTACCTGGTATGTGTTGTAATTTATTGTACACATTAAAAGTAAAATTAATGGATTTTACCCAGGATTGAAACCAAACCTATGTTGAGAGATGGCCTCTTGGGAATTTAAAAGTTATGATAAGGTAGTTTATTACGAGGAGAAATTTTATATAGAGTTTGTAAACACTTATGTTCCACAAGATGAAAAGAGTAAGAAATGGTAAGTGTGGAAAGAAATGGAGAATAAAACAACTAATAAGTATAAATTAAATCCACCAAAATGTTCCATTGTTGTAAAAAACATTTCAAAGAAATTATTATAGGATCTTGTAAGTGTTTCTTGTGTGGTCATTCGGATAGAGGACTCTTGATTATAAATAAAAGGGCCCTAAAAACCAAATGATGTGTAAAGAAATATCCATCCAATAGTGAGCTATTTTATTTTTAATGAGTTGGGTCATTATGATAATGTGTGCCTGATGTTTCTTACCCAGTATGGAATTCATCATGATCATATATAAAAAATGTGTGGGAAAGTGTTTGGTTGCTACTACAATTATTATTGGTTCTTTTGTTAAAGTGATGGAAGCTCTAGAAAGATTGATATTTTTTGAAGGTTAATGCCTAGTTAATGTTTTTATACACTCCTTTAGATGTTTTAGGCATTAGGATAGTATAGTGACTAAGTACTTTTTGGAAGATTTTTAGCTTGTTTTATGTTGATTTAAGGATTTATTTTAATGATATGAATGTCTTTACTTTTGAACATTATATATTAATGCATTATCTCAACACATGAATGTTTGAAGTAAATTACTATGTACTAACCATTTTTGTTTTGGTAAATATCTAAATATAGTAGAAATATAATGATTTGTCCTTCTCTAGTTTTAATGATCACAAATCATGTTTTATTTGGACTGATCAAGTTTAATTATGTTTATTTATGTTTAATTTTGTTTTCATATAATCTTAATCTATTCTATTAGTGCTTTACTACATAATACAACTTATAAAACTTTCGCTAATTATAAGTAACCATTGACGATAACTCGCCATCTGGGATAAGTCACCATCAGGGTGGAATCATTGTTTGACCTAACAATGATTTTTATCACTATCATTTCTCTCATCATTAGCACAGATACTAAAATATATCAAAGAACAAGACACTAATAGCTGAGTCATCAATGGATCAAGCTACTGATGCACTGAACCGATGTTTCAAGCTACCAATGACCTGAGACACCTATATATTATCCTACTGATAGCTCAACTCAGAATTTTTTCAAAGGACGAGACACTATCACATTGGGCTACTGACGGTTGACCTACCGTCAGTCGCACCTACTGCCAGACTGATCTATTGATCCTGAGTCAGCACAACCTCACCTACTGATAGCTGAGTCACCATCAAGTTGACCTACCAATAGATGAACTAACTGATCCGGACTCTCCATTCATGAAATACTGATCTATGACACTGATATCCCTTCCTTTTCCATTTAAATTCAAAATTATTTCTAACGGTCAGATTTTGAAACTTGGTACCATTATATATTTTAATGACATTGTATTTATTTTTTAGAAAACATTTAATAGATTTCATAATGTAGTACAAGGGGCGATGTACATGCTCTTTTTTAGTTGTAGTGTATAAAACTATGACCAGATCATAAGAAAGGTACAGCCAGAGAAATATACTGAGCTACTCATGTGCCTGAGAAAAAATCTAGAACCAAAATTATAGATACATGAAGAAAAGTTAGTATGAACTCAAACCGAAGAACTTATTACATAAACATACTAAGAAATAATAAGAGCTCATCTTCCAAATAATAAACCTGAATGGATTCAAAAAATAGTTGATTTCATGATGCTCTATTTTTTTATTTGTATCCAGAAGTAGAATAAATTTTCATCTCAACACATCTTTCAAGAGTCCCAAGCTACATAGAAAATCACACAGAGCCTTTTGACTCGATTCTCTTCAATTTATTCTCTATTTGTGAACTATTTTATCTTTTGAACAGTGTGTCTATATCTATTTAATAAACACATAATCTCTCCTTTGAAAAAATGGAAGATTCATAAATATCATCACAAACAATCTATTTCACATCACACTACTCATATATAACAGTGGAAGAGGTCCCTCTATCGCCTGTTGTAATTTCCACTCCCATGAAAATAGTGGGAGAGATATTTTGACCTAGATAGAAGTGTATGATGTAGTGTACCCAGATCTAGGATGTAGATCATGTTTATTTATATAAACTTATTGGTGGTAGGTGATCCCCAAGTGGAGATGACTAAGTCTCATCTTGAGACTGAACCTCTTGTTTTAATTCTGTTGTGCCTTTCAATATTTTTTTCACTAATTTTTCTTTTCACATGAGAAAAAATTTCTTATACTCTGATAGTTAATATTATATAGTTTTTGTATTATAATTAAATTTAGTACATCGATTTCCAAAGACAAAATAATAACACAAATTATTTTAACTAAGGATAAACTACTCTTTGAGAATTTTTTAAAAATATCAATAAATTAATAAATCCTCTACTTTTGTTAACAAGGCCGGTTTTGTATTTAAAAATGGGGAAATTTTAAAGTGTCTCAAACAGAAATTTTTATAGGAACTCAATTCACCCCCTCTTGAGATTCCTAGTCTAACCAACATTTGGTATCATAGGAGAAAAAGATTTTTTCAAATCTCTTTTCAACTGTCATTTTAGTTGTGATTTTAAATATCTCCACATTTCTATCTATTAAAAATTTGTAGCTGTTTAAAATTTGTATTAAATAGACAATAGAAAGGAAGGTGTTTCCACCAATATACCTACCTACTTTAATGGAAAAAACTATGCTCAATGGAAACTGAAAATGAAAATGCATCTAGAAAGCATCGGTTACGAAATCTAGTCCACTATTGTAGATGAGTATAATATTCCTGCTACTACTAGAAACATTTTGGATGATTCCCCTAAGGTATCCAATAATAATAATTAAAAAGATATGAATTCCTTAGATAGTACTCTAGGTGACTAAGAATTCAATAGGATTTTTTTCATGTTTATAGGCTTTGAAAATTGGGATCCTCTAGCTCTTTCACATGAAGCAACCACTCATGTTATGAAAATGAGGCTTAATGTATATACCATTAAATGCGATAACTAAAAAATGAGTCTTAATGAACCTATATGTAACATGTATCTCTGGTTCAATGAGATTTTGAATACGACGGTCTCACTAGGAAAGACAGTCACTACAAAAGAAAAAATTTGGAGGATCTTGAGATGTATTCAAGAAAGTCAGAGAGGGACCTCATTATCAATTATAGAATCTTTTGACATTGATTCACTAACTATAAAGGAGCTCATAGGTAATATGATGACGTATGAGGAAGATCTGAAAGTTAACATAGAAGAAGATGATGTGTCTAAAATAAATTCAGTGGCTTTCCAAACCACTACATCCAAACAAAATGAAAAAATTCATGTTCCTGATAAAAGTTCTAGTAGTGAAGATTAATAAAGAGAAAGTGATGAGTAAATGGATTAGATATCCAAATGATTTAATAAATTATATAGAAATGATAAATTATTTAGAAATACAAGCTATAGAGGTATGTATTACGAAAAATGTAACTAGAAAACGGATTGGAAAAGAGGTGATAACATAAATGAAATAGTCTTATATGAATGAAAATGAAAAGGAAATGTGAAATTTTACTATCCCAAACTAAAGTAAAAGAAGAAATATAAGGACAATAATATGAAGTAAAATAATGCTATGAAGGCTAACTGTAGTGCTTCTGATGATAGCTCTAATGAATCAAAATCATCTCATGATAAAATGGCTGAAAAATACAACTTGTGTTTTATGAAAAACTCTTTTGAGGTGACCCTAGAATCTTATAAATATAATTCATTTTATTATATAGATGAATGTTAATCTAACTCTAAAAATATGACTAATGAAGAAATTTTTGAATATTTTGAAATACTTTAGGATACATGGAATGAGATGAAAGATAAGTATAATTCATTCAAAAAATAGAATGATCTTTCTGATACTATTAAAAATGAACTCACAATATAAAATGAAAATAATGATCAAATACTTAACGAGAATATAGAACATAAACTTTCAAATGAGAAGTTAAAATAATATCTTCAGATGTTTACAAATCTTAAGGATACCCTTGTTAAAATTCATGGAAAAAAATTTTATCCTAGGAATACTACTGGTAATGGTTATCATCCTGGGCAATGAAATTTTGTTAAAACTAATTTTGAATCTAAATTTGGAAAATTCGTTTTTATGCCAAGTTTTGGAAAATTTTCTTCATGTTCCAACATAGGAAATTCTTTAGCTACTTCTAGTTATTCTAGAACAAATAGTGTTTATTTTTCTAAAACTTTTCAAACTGTTTATAAGAAACACATAAAGAAAATGTGTGTCCCTAAAACTTTGATTACAAATGTTAATAGACCAAAACAAATCTGGGTACCGAAGTCCTTTCCTGGTTTAATTCATTTTGTTGGAATGATGCATAAATATTTCATGTAAGAGATTATTGTACTTTGAAATTGGGTGTTCAATACATGTTATATGGTAATACTCTTTCTTCAAGAATCTTATTTATATTGATGATGGAAATGTCACATTTTATGACAATTCAAAAGGGAAAATAATAGTACTTGGTCAAATCAGTGACACTAACATAGTTTTAATTTTTGAAGTTCTTTTTTTATGTTATAAATTATAATATTCTTAGAATTTCACAGTTATGTGATGATGGATTTCATGTTATATTTGAAAATGATTCTTGTAATTTTTTCTATTCCAAAAATGATATAGTTTCCCTACTTTTAGGAATTAAAATTTTTATGTTTTTAATCTAGATTCTTTAGTCACACAAAATGTTTCTTACTTAAGAGTATTTCATAAAGAGTCTTGGATCTAGAATAAGAGACTAGGACCTTGTGACATTCAATATATTACAAATCATACTATAAAAGGGCTATTCAAGTTTCTATCTAATATTGAGTTTCCAAATGACAATGTTTCTAATCATTGTTGAAAAGGGATACTACAAAAAATATCTTTCTAACCAAAGAAAGAAGTTTCAACTTCTCAAAATCTTGATTTTTTTCATAAGGATGTGTTTGGACCTTTTAGAGTTTCAATTTTTAATGGGAATAATTATAAATAAGTTATGGTAGAAGACATTTCCAGGTATATCTGGACTTTCTTTTTAGATGACAAAAGTGAGGATTACTCATATTTAATCATGTTTTCTAGGTCTATAGAAAACTTAAGTGAATTAGAATCAAATCCTTAATAACTAATCATGTTCATGAGTTTTAAAATCAAGAGTTTGAATCTTTTTTCTCTCAAAATAGATATACTCCTAACTTTTCTGGTCCTAGGACACCCCAAAAGAATGGAGTTATAGAAAGTAGAAATTGAACCATATAAGAAATAGCTTGGACTATGCTTAATGAATATGATCTACCTGTTTTTTTGAAGAATCTATTAATACAGCTTGTTACATATTCAATAGAGTTTTAATTAGACCTATCCTATATAAGAACCCCTATGAGATGTGTAATAATTTGGAACATAAGGTTAATTACATCAAAGTATTCGGTTTCAATGTCTTTATTCTAAATGAAAAATATAATCTAGAAAACATTTCTTTCAGGATTGATAATGGTATTTTCCCAGGTTATTCAATCTCTAGTAAATACTATAGAGTATTTAATAAGATAACTAAAAGTGTGGAAGAATGTATGCATGTCAGGTTTGATGAAATATATCAACATACATCCAAAACCTCCTTAGAAAATCTTGACGATAATCTGTCTAGTATATATATAAATCCTAAACCTTATGATTAAATTATTAAATAATAAGAAAAATATAGTTTGGAAAACCCTATAGATTCAATCCAATGGGAACCCAAACCTATATATGAACTAGAAATATCCAGCCCTTCTTTCTCTAGATCTGTTATAACTCTTAACAACAATCCTCTAGATGGTGTAGTTGGATACTTAGACAAAGGAACACATACTAAAGACTCTATAAGAAACCAGGTAAAAAAAGTATTTTTGTCATATCTTGGACCTGATAACATCAATAATTTAACAAATATTTAATAATAGATTATGGATATGCAAGATGAGTTAAACCAGTTTGAAAGAATCAATGTTTAGAAACTTGTTGACAGACCCAAAGACACCTTGAAAATAGGCACTATATGGGTGAATAGAAATAAAGTTGATGAAGATGGCACTATAGTAAGAAATAAATCTAGACTAATTGCACAATTTTATATTCAAGAAGTAATATACAATAAAGAAACATTTTCACCAGTTTTCCAACTTGAATCTACATGAATATTTCTATCTTATCTAGCACATGTAAATTAAAAAATTTATCAAATTGATGTAAAAGTGAATTCTTAAATGGTTATATAGTTGAAGATGTTTTTGTTGAAAAACTCCCAGGTTTTATAAAGCGTCATTTACCAAATCATTTTTTTAAATTAACAAAATATATATTTTTTTAGTACAAAATAGGCTCCAAGAGCTTGGTATGATAAGCTCATCACTTTTCTAATTTCTAACGGTTTTACTAAAAGAATATCAAATCCTACTCTTTTCATTAAAATAATTTATAAATATGTTTTAGTTGTTCAAATATATATTGATTATATTTTTTTGGATATACAAAAAATTATTTATGAATTGATTTTTCCAAAATAATGAAAAATGAGTTCGAAATGAGTTTAATGGGTGAACTAAAATTCTTCCATGGATTTCAAATTTTTCAAAATAAAGAAGGTATTATTTTAAATAAAAGTATATATAATAAATATATTTTAAATTTTTTTAACTTGGATAATACTAAATTGAGTGATGATCCTATAAGTACCACCTATAAATTGCATCTTGATAAAAATGGAAAATTAGTAGATCAAACCAATTATAGAGGTATGATTGGAAATCATCTCAACATAACTGCTAGAAAACCTGATATTATGTTTAGTGTGAGTATGTGTTCTAGTATTCAAGAAAATCGTAAATATTCACACATACGTGGTATTAATAGAATATTAAAATAACTCAAATATACTACCAACATTGAACTATTCTGTCCTAGAGGACAACCATTTGACCTAGTTAGATATTTTGATGCTGACTTTGGTAGTTTCAAGTTAGGTAGCATGTTAGTTTTTGGTAATGTCTCTAGTTTTGGGGTTTAGTATAAAGAAGAATTCTTTGGAATTTTCTATTTCCAAAGCTGAATACATAGCCACTGGTAGTTTTTGTGCTCAAATAGTTTGGATGAAACACACATTACATGAATATGGTTATCAATTTATACATGTACCTATAAAATTTGACAACAGAGGTACTGTAAACATTTATAGAAATCTAGTTTCTCATTCATGAACATAACTTATTGATGTAAGAAAACACTTTTTGAGATATCGTTATCAAAAAGGTAATATAACTTTAGAATTCATCAGCACTGAACATCAATTTGTTCATAGTTTTACTAGGCCATTAAATTAGGAAAAAATGAGTTACAACAGATATGATTTAGGGATGATAAAATTTGATTGACTCACCGTTGAAGACTCACCGTTGATGTCTCACCATTTATGTCTCACTGTGGATGACTCACTGTTGATATCTCACTGCTGATGTATCATCGTTTATGTCTAACCATTTAGGTCTCACCGTTGATGTCTCACCATTTATTTCTCACCATTTATTTCTCCCTGATGATGTCTCACCTTTGTGTCTCACCATTTTTTCACGCCATTGATGACTCATTGACATGAATCACCATCATGTCACACCATTCTGTACATTGTTATTATACTATATGAATGTTAAGACATCATTTTTTAATTTGATTAATTTTATTTTAATCTACATTTCTTGATTTATGATTTCTAAATCCCAAAATGATAAAACTCAAATTGACCAAATAACTTCCTCACTCTCACAATCCATGTCTAGAATTCTTCTCTCCCAAACTAATACTCTTCTCCTTTGAAATGAAACCTTCAAATCTCACCAATGGATCGAGTTAAGCATGTCTGTGAGAAGTTTATGGATGAATTGCATCCTCAAAGAAGCATAAAGGTGAATTGAGTAGACCTAAACCAAAACCTATCCATCCCAAAATTGTGATATGAATCTTCACCCCTGAAAAGTAATTTCATTCAAAATGGTTACTTCCATGTAAATATATTGCGTTGAATGAGTTTCGAGAACAAGGGTGGTTAGAGTGGTTCTCCAAAAACAAGATACAGTTTAACCCAAAGCTGGTGCATGAGTTTTTTCATGTAGAACTTATTATTTAATCCACTGAAGAGTTTTGGATTAAGTATTGGATAATTGATGAAAGAGTTTCCTTTTCTTCAAATAAGTGGTCCAAATTCTTGAAAGCACCTCATAAAGGTATTTTTAGGATTTCCAAGGAATTTCACCTACACCTAGTGAAATTTTCAGTTTTGAGGAATAATTGGAAGAGATTACGAGAAATAGAGGTCCTAGAAGAACAATTGTAATAGATATTGATGGTGAATACATGTTATTGTTCAAATATATCCATCACCATCTATGTCCATGAAAAGGGAAATTTTCTTATCATAAAAATCAAGATGCCTATTTTCTATATCTGATGAAAAGGGGGCACAAGATTAACTTGTGAAGGTATTTAATAGTGCATACGAAGGAAATAATGAAACCCCAATCCAGGTAAAATTCTTTGTTTTATCAACAGTTTATTTCTATAATGTTGAAATTCAATGGTCTAGTTAATGAGGATGAAGAATTAGTAACTTATTTTGATTGGTTTTTCATCACAGAGATCATTTGTAAGAGGATGAATATCAATCGGAATCCACAGATGAAAGAAAGGGTTGAATACAATGATATGATTTATGAGGAATTCAATCCTATTGAGCACCCCACAAGACCTAGTGAATTGGTTGATCTTGGTCTAGTACGAGATGAATTTGAGGAATATTCTGATGAATAAATTCAATAATCTAAATAAAATCAAGGAGAATAATCTCTTATTGATGATAGAGGTGGCCCATATATTGAAGGATGTTTTGAAAGAATTCCCAATGGACCTTCTAGACCTCTAAGGACTCTTCCTACAAAATAACCTCTCCATCTAGAAGATGATGAGGAAGATACTAAAAAATCATAAAATGTTGAACCTTTTAGTAAAATTTTTAATGAATAATATAAAGAGTCTAATGGTGAAAATAAATAATGTAATAATGAGGAAGAAGAAGACGATGATGGTGATGAAGAGAAAGAAGATGAATATGAAGGAAAAGAATTTGGTGAAGAAAATGTACATGATACAAATGAGGAGGAGGAAGAAGGAGGTGGTGAATCTGAGAGTATATTTGACTATCATGATGATGATCAAGGTCTTGTTGCATGACCTACTGATCTAACTCTAGAACTTGTTGAGCCATTAAATCCTAGATATACAGATTTAGTGGAATAGGAATCAGTTTTGGAATCACATGAAGCTCTTAAGATAGTTATTGTTGAGGAAAAAGCTCCACATGTTAATATTAATGAAAATTTTCATTTTTAAGGAGGAGTTATAGTAGCTCCACTACCAGAAAAAATTTATGCGAGAAATAAAGTATCGGTTGAGGGGGAGAAATAGAAAACAAGGGTAAGAGTTGGTACTCTGATTATTTATGATGTGACAGTCGAGGAATGGGGAAAATAACATGGGTGTTTCACTCTTGGTTTCAACTATATTGATCCACATATTGTGGAATCTGATCCTAATGAATCATTGGTAAAATAATTTGATCATTATCAAAGAGTTATAGTTAGAAAAACTCATGAAATAGCACCTACTCCAGCAATAGATCTTTCTCCTGTTTTTTCTCCTCATGTTGCAGTAGTACCTATAGACAATGTGATTCAAAATGATTTCCAAATGTTTAAGGAAAATTTATTCCTATAAGTTATATCTTTCATTCCACATTAACTAGTCCTAGTTTCAATTCTTAGTGAAACTGATGTAGTAATGACTTCAAAAAAGGTTGTTTCTCAAATTCAACCTCACTTTATTATAGAGAAAGTTATCTCCCAGATTCAACCATCGATAATCTTTAAACATCAATAAGTGAGAAAGGAAAGTAAAAGGATAACTGATGATTTGGATTTACTCATTCCTATTGTGAAAGTAATTTCATCTGAGTATATAGATTCCTTGTAAAATTTTGAAAATAGTCTTGAGGATACATCTTCTGAGGATGATTCTCCCCCTCCAACTCTTGATCTATCTATTTTAAGATCAGAAGTCAAAGATGAAGTAAATGAAGACTAAACCTCCATTAATCCTACTATTCAGACTCCAGATGTTGATTTGATTAGAATTATGGTATGAGAGTAATTACAAACTCTTTTGGGTGGCACGAATCAAGAGAACATAAGAAACAATCGACAGAACTTTGAGCATATACATGATATAGTGAGGTTTTTCATGAAAGAAACTAATTATACTCAGGAATATATTTAAAAAAATTTATATTAATAATTTAAAAGGATCTATACCAAGAACCAGTTAGAAATTAATTTCAAGTACTTGGTTGAAACTCTGGAGATACCTCTTGTTACAAAACCCTTTAGTGAACTTGTGAAAAAACTCAAAAAGAATACTCCTACCCTATAGAAGTTTATGGATAATAAAAATGATTTTACCAAGGCTATGGATAAATCTGGGATGATAATAAAGGACTTTATTAACCTTCTAGAGACTTACCTTCATCATCAGTGTACTATAATTGTAGCACCAGAGGCATTCCCTATTCAACCAGTGACTGAGAATTTTTCTTTTATTCTCAATCTACTGGTCAGATGATCCCCAGTTCAAAACTACAATGACTAGAAATCCATTATATCTTCTTCCTAAAACCTTTAAACCATTTCCCATGTCTATAGTGCAATCTCTTAGTCATTTAAGACCAATGAACTTTAGGGAACGTACCACTCTTACCTCTTCAACTCAATGTCCTACACCTATTGTACCCTCTAGAGTTCTCATTCATTAGTTGTATACATCTACTCTTTATGTACCTATTATTCATCCATCTACTACTTATGATAAGGGAAAGCCACCCGTGAATCATTCCATTGAGGAAAAGTGATTGGATTTATCTTTAATAGGGATGTAATTTTGACTTTTTATTATCTATTGTACTCTCTTTTTATCATGAATTACATTATATTTTTTCATCAATGCTATGTTTTTATATACTATTTTTTTCTCTTTTTTATAATATTGAAATGGGGATAAATATGAGATTTAATTTAACTTAACTGGAGAATCATTGTGGATTTTAGAGAATGAGATGGATTTAATTGGATTTAATTTTATTTTCTTTGACTATGTATCTCTTATAATTTAATTTCACATAATTTTTACGTAATGTTAAGAAGAATTGATCCTTTAATAATTATGAATGGGTTGATAATTCTAGGATTTTTTGTCATGAGAATGGGGGAGATTTTTTCCCTCCAATAGTTTTAATTCTCACAAATCATGTTTTATTAGGTTTGATCTGGTTTAATTATTTTTATTTATGTTTAATTATGTTTAAATATAAGATTAATAAATTATGTTAGTGTTTTACTACATAATAAAAGTTAGAAAACGTTGGATAAGTCTAAGTCACTGTGAAGGATAAGTCATCATTAAGGTAGAGTCGCTTTCAAGGTGGGCTCATTGTTGGACCTACCGATGATATGTCTCACTGTCGGTATAGATATTGAAATCTAGAAAAAGGACAAGACACTAATAACTGATTCATTGATGCATCAAGCTACCAATGCACTGAGTCACCAATTTATCAAGCTACCAATGCACTAAGTCACTGATACATCAACCTACCAATATATCACCTCAAAAAAATCAATGCGATAGACACCATCACATTGATTTACCGATGGTTGAAATACTATCAAGTGGACCTACCATCATACTGATCTACCGATCTTAAGTCACCACTACCTAACCAACCGATAGTTGAGGCACTATCAAGTCAACCTACCAACAGACTAGCCTACCAATCCTGACTCGCTGTTTCTAGCCTACAGATCAAAGACACTCTCATTCCTTCCATTTCGATTTTAATTCTGAATTATTTAAAATGTCCATATTTATGAAACTTAGAAGCATTATTTATATTAATGAATTTTTCTGTCTTTTGTAGAAAAAATTTAATGAATGTCATAATGAATTATAAGGTATGAGATAATGCTCCTTGTTGGATACAGTGTACAAAGCTATGATCATATAAAAAAATAACCCCATATAATTATACTGAGTTGCTTGTGTGCCTAATAAAAACTCAAGAACTGAAAATAGTAGATATAGAAATAAAATCTATTGAGAACTCAAACCAAATAAATTCTTGTAGCAACATACTAATAAAGAAGAAGATCTTATCTTAAAAATCACAAAACTCATTATATATAGAAAACAGAAATTTTCATGGAACTTTGTTTTGCTATCTGTTTCCAGAAGTTGAATAGAGATTCATCTCAACGCATCTTTCAAGAGTTGCATGCTACAAAAAATCACACAAAGCCTTCTAAATTAATTCTCTTTAATTTATGCACTGTTTATTAACTTTTTTAACTCTCGAGAAGTGTGTGTGTCTCCTTCTAATAAACACACACTGAATCCTATGAAAAATTATAAGATATATAGAAATATATACACACCATCTATTCCACATCACACAACCCACAGATAATAGTGTAAGAGGTCCTTGTGTGGCCTTTTTAAATTTTCACTCCCATAAAAACTGTGAAAGGGGTCAGTTTACTTGGACAGCTGTGTATGTTGTTGTATACCCCGATCTAGGATTTGGATAAAGTTTATTTATATAAAATTCTTGGTGGTAGGTGATCACCAGGTGGAGAGGACTATGTCTCATCTTGAGACTGAACCTCTTTTTTTTAATTTTTCAATGTCATTCAAAGTTCTGTTTTCACTTCATTATCTTTTCATACAAGAAAACAATTATTTCACTCTAATAGTTAATCTTAGATAGTGTTTGTATTAGAATTTGATTGAGTAGATCAATTTCAGAAGTTAAAAATAATAACTCAAACTATTTTAACTCATAACTAATAACTCTTTGAGAAGCCTTTAAAAAGACACAAAATTTATAAATATAGTACTTTGGTTGACTCATCTAGTTTTTTATTTAAAATTAGAGAACTTTTAAATAAAAAATTTATATATAAATTTTTATAGTAACTCCATTCACACCCCCCCCACAACTACAACGTGGCCTTTTATCAGCGCTAAAAACCGACATTAACAGCACTAGAAAAGCACTATTAGTGCCGACAAAGATAAAGGGGGCCCCCTTTATCAGCGCTCTAAAAAGCACTGATAAATGAGACCATTATTAGCGCTAAAAATGTGCTAATAAAGGACACCCTTTATCAGCGCTTTTCGAAGCACTGATAAAGGGGACCCCCCCCTCTATCTATGCCGACATTAACATCGCTTTTTTAGCCCTAATAAAGGGGTGCCTTTATCCGCGCTATCTTGAGCACTGATAAAAGACACCTTTATCAGCGCTTTTTTTAGGACTAATAAAGGGCCCTATATCAGTGCTCAAGATAGCACTGATAGAGGTGTCCTTTATCAGTGCTAAAAAAGCACTGATAAAGGCACCTTCCCCTGCACCTGCAGAACCAGCTCTTGCACAAACCATCACCTGCACACCTGCACACCTGCACAAAATAGCACCTTTACATAGTACAAAACAGCACCCACACATAATATTTTGACAAAAATGCTATATACATTTACTTAACATCGTGAATACAAAAAAACACACTGCTATATACATTTCAGACAATGTTTTACATGGTTACAATTAAAAGTATCCTACAACAGTTATAAACATTAATGTTTCATCATTTGATATTTGTGATCCTCTCTCAAAAATTGTCGTCCACAATATTTGTTTCCAAAAAAATCATCCGAACGCAAGGAAAAAAATTCACCTATATAAGAAAAAAAATATTCTGTTAGTAATACAATTATGAAATAAATTAAAACATTAATATGAAAGAATAAATTAATATGGAAATGTGAAACTAAAATATGGAAATGATAATATCAAAGGTTTTCATTCTGATAACAATGAAAGGGAATAATGTAAAATCAATATGTTTTTGGATGATTTATCTCATTTAATAAATACTGATTCATTATCTAATGAAAATCTTTATCAGTCACACCATGCATCAGATTGAGGTGCGGTTGATTCGTACATGGCAAAAATTACGCATTTATTATTTTCTTAAATGACTAATTGATAGTTGTCCTAAAGTATCAATACAATCCAAACGTTTTTTGGTTGGTATTCTGTATGTTAGTAGTGTTGTTTTCTAAAGTTAATATCAATTTCAAACTGATATCAGACACTTTTATCCATACCAGACACATTGTGTGTCAGATTATGGTGTGGTCAATTCTTACATGTCAAAAATGACTCAAGGATCATCTTCCTAAATTATCAAAACAATCCGAACTTGTTTGATCAGTTTTTCGTATGTCACTTGTGTTGTTTTCTAAAGTTAATGTAAAATTCAAACTGATATCAGACACTTTTAGCCATATCGGTCACACCATGCATCGGAGTGTGGTAAGGTCAATTCGTACACCTCAAAAATGACTCATGGATCATTGTCCAAAACTTTCAAAACAATCCAAATGCATTTTCTTGGTTTTCCATATGTCACTTGTGTTGTTTTCTAAAGTTAATGTCAATTTCAAACTAATATCAAACACTTTTATCCATACCGGTCACACCGTACATCGGATTGAGGTGCGGTCAATTTGTACACCTCAAAAATTACTCATGATTGTTTTCTTAAAGTATCAAAACAATCCGAATGTGTTTTCTCAGTTTTCTGTATGTCACTTGTGTTTTTTTCTAAAGTTAATGTCAATTTCAAACTGATATCAGACACTATTAATCATATCGGTCACACCGTGCATCGGATTGAGGTGTGGTTGATCCTAACACGTCAAAAATGACTCATGTATTAGTTTCCTAAAGTATCAAAATAATCCAAACGCATTTTCTCGGTATTCCATATGTCAGTAGTGTTGTTTTCTAATGTTAATGTCAATTTCAAAATGATATCAGACACTTTTAGCCATACTGATCACATCATGCATAGAATTGAGGTACGGTTGATTCTTACATGTCACAAATCACTCATGGATAATTTTCCTAAATTATCAAAACAATAAGAAAGTGTTTTCTTGGTTTTCCGTATTTCACTTGTGTTGTTTTCTAAAGTTAATGTTAATTTCAAACTAATATCATACACTTTTTTCCATACCGGTCACACCGTGCATCGGATTGAGGTGTAATCGATTTTTACACCTCAAAAATGACTCATGGATTGTTTTCCTAAATTATCAAAATAATCTGAACATGTTTACTCAGTTTTCCGTATGTCACTTGTGTTGTTTTCTAAAGTTAACGTCAATTTCCAACTGATATCAGACACTTTTATCCATATTGGTCACACTGTGCATCAGATTGAGGTGCGGTCGATTCTTACACCTCACAAATGACTCATGGATTGTTTTCCTAATGTATCAAAACAATCCGAATGTGTTTTCTTAGTTTTCCATATGTCACATGTGTTGTTTTCTAAAGTTAATGTCAATTTCAAACTGATATCAGACACTTTTAGCCATACCAGTCACACCGTGTATCGGATTGAGGTGCGGTTGATCTGTACACATCACAAATGACTCATATATAGTCTTCCTAAAGTATAAAAATAATATGAACACGTTGGCTCGGTATTCCATATGTCAGTAGTGTGGTTTTCTATAGTTAATTTCAATTTCAAACTGATGTCAGACACGTTTATCCATACCGCTTACATCATGTATCGGATTGAGGTGTGGTTGATTCGTACACGTCACAAATGAATCATAAATTGTTTTCATAAAGTATCAAAACAATCCTAACATGTTTGATCAGTATTCTGTATGTTATTAGTGTTGTTTTCTAAAGTTTATGTCAATTTGAAACTGATATCAGACACTTTTAGACATACCGGTTACACCATGCATCGGATTGAGGTGCGGTAGATTCAAACACCTCAAAAATGACTCATAGATCATTTTCTTAAAGTATCAAAACAATCCAAATGAGTTTTCATGGTTTTCCATATGTTAGTAGTGTTGTTTTCTAAAGTTTATTTCAATTTGAAACTAATATCAGACACTTTTTGCCATTCCGGTCACATCGTGCATCATATTGAGGTGCGATTGATTAATACAAGTCACAAATGACTCATGGATCGTTGTCCTAAAGTATAAAAACAATCCGAACATGTTTTCTCAGTTTTCCATATGTTACATGTGTTGTATTATAATGTTAATGTCAATTTGAAAATGATATGAGACACTTTTAGCCATATCGGTGAAACCGTGCGTCGGATTGAGGTGTGGTCGATTAGTACACATCAATAATGACTCATGGATTGTTTTACTAAAGTATCAAAACAATCTGAATGCATTTTTTCTGTTTTCTGTATGACACCTGTGTTGTTTTCTAATGTTAATGTCAATTTCAAACTGATATCAGAAACTTTTAGCCATACCTGTCACATCGTGCATCGGATTGAGGTGCGGTCAATTCTTACACGTCACAAATGAATCATGGATCGTTTTACTAATGTATCAAAACAATATGAATGTGTTTTCTAAGTTTTCCATATGTCACTTGTGTTGTTTTATAATGTTAATGTCAATTTCAAATTGATATCATACACATTTAGCCATACCTGTCACACCGTGTGTCAGATTGAGGTGCGGTCAATTCGTACACCTCAAAACTGAATCATGGATTGTTGTAAAAAAGTATCAAAACAATCCAAATGCGTTTCCTCAGTTTTCTGTAAGTCACGTGTGTTTTTTTCTAATGTTAATGTCAATTTCAAACTGATATCATACACTTTTATCCATATCTGTCACATAGTGTGTCAGATTGAGTTGCGGTGGATTCGTACACCTCACAAAGGACTCATGGATTTTTTCCTAAATTATAAAAACAATCTGAATGCATTTTCTCGTTTTTTTGTATGTAACTTGTGTTATTTTCTAAAGTTAATATCAATTTCAAACTGATATCAGACACGTTTAGCCATACCGGTCACACCGTGCGTCAGATTGAGGTGCGGTTGATTCATACACATCAAAAATGACTCATGGATCGTTGTCCTAAAGTATCAAAACAATCTCAACATGTTTGATCGGTTTTTTGTATGTCACTTGTGTTGTTTTCTAAATTTAATGTCAATTTTAAACTGATATCAGACACTTTTAGCCGTACCAGTCACAACATGCGTCAGATTGAGGTATGGTCGACTCGTACACCTCAAAAATGAAACATGGATATTTTTCCAAAATTATCAAAACAATCCGAACGCATTTGCTTAGTTTTTTGTATGTCACTTGTGTTGTTTTCTAAAGTTAATGTAAATTTCAAACTGATATCAGACACTTTTAGCCATACCGGTCACACCGTTCATCGGATTGAGGTGCGGTCGATTTTTACATGTCATAAATGACTCATGGATAGTTTTCCTAAACTATCAAAACAATACAAATGAATTTTCTCAGGATTGGGTGCATCAGTAGGTGTAGAAGTCATTATCTGTATAAGTGGTTTAACAAGTAATTTAGATTACATAAAAGCTGTAGTGGATAGATAATAACATAACGTAACACAATGTATATTAAAATAAACAAATAACATGATTATTGTACTCTCTTTTTTTCTTTAAAGGAGGAAGAGATTTTACTCCTCTATCGACTATGTAAATCCCTTCATTATGGTATCCTCTTACATACAAAACGCAGTATACATTGGGAGTGCTGCGAAATGATTTTTAAGTCCCTATAAAAGGGTCATCCGCTATTGAACTTTCATCTGACCCTTCAGTTGTTTTGGTCGATAACAGAACAATTGACCAATTTCGGTTTGCGGGGTCTGGAACATAAAATAGTTGTACTATAGCGACCCGGCCTTTTCTTACATTACTATTACATCATTTCAAAGATAAACAACATAATATTATTACACATATAGGATCCAAAGGTTTAGTGTCTTGGTCAAACTAGGGCCACACATAAAAAAATACAACATTTAGCATAAACATTTATTTAATTTCTTCTTCTCAAGCTTCTTATTGGCACTTTTCCTCTCTTTATTACATGTAGCCACCTGAGGATATACATCAAAATGGTTGAGATAGAATCCTAGTAAGAGGATAGATAATAACAATATAGCATGGGGTGAGAATAGTCATAACACAGGCAAAAGATCATGAAAATGAGAGGAGCATTAATAAAAGACTTGAAATGTGGAAATGCATAAAAATGAAACATCATGTCTTAGTGGTTAACAACCACACATAATTTTGATCCAATCTAGAATCTTGTTCACACATCATTTCACATTTACTCATGAGATTCATCACTTTACCCAATGCATTGGAGCGTTGTATAATTCCAGGCGCACCCATCACATTCAAACATTCATATTGCGCTATATAATTTCGGGCGCACCCGTCACATCATAAAATTATCATTAACATGCATGCCAAATAGAATATATATCAATAATGAACATAACCAACCCATGTAAAGGAATGGGTTCCATATCATAATAACACATTCATAAACATTGGGTTCCCAATACAAAGGGAAATAACATACATGATACAAGAACCGTCCACTTTGAGTGAGAAGTAAAAGGGGTGTTCTTAAAAGAAGAGTTCTTTTGGAAAACATTTTGTTGGTGTCAAAACCAGTGACAAACATGTATATCCCAGAAAATTAAAGAAAATTATGAACAAATGATCTTTAAGGAGTAACCATATCAAAGATAGATTGAAAGAGGGAGAACCCGAAGGAAGAAAATTGGGTTTGAGATTTTCCCCTTACCTTGTATCCAAATGATTCCTTCTCATTAAAGTCCTTTATAAGGACATTATATTCATTAATTGGAAATACATAACCATGTGTACATTAATAGGGTTAATTCTGGTTTCATTATGTTATATTATGTTCCTTTGGATGACTTATAGAGTTTAAAAACATTGTTCGGGGATGTTCATTTTTATGGTTTTTCTTGGGTGGTTCACTTGTATTCTTAAATTGAAGTTTGAGTAGAACATGAGTAAACATCCAGAAATTATATTACATTTAATTAATGATATTACAAAAATTTTAATGTTCTTATAATGAATTATATCAGATCTATGTGGATGAATATTTAGATAAGAATTAAATGATGGTTATTTGGGTCAATTTGGGCGGTTTTTGGATCATAATGAACTTGTTTTAACTTATCACTTAGTAATATATCAATAGTTTATTTACAGAACATTAAATAAAACATAATACAAATAAAATATTTTGGTTCAACCATAAAAATGGTTTCATGACCAGATCTGAAGGTAGAAATGGAAGAAGAAAGCATGTCGTTCTTGAAGGTGATAAATTAACACCTCAAGAACAACGTTCTGTTTAATAAAATAAAAGGAAAAGGGAAAGGGGTTTGAAGGATATAATATCCCATTAGAATCATAAAATTACATTATATGTATAATAATGTAGTTACAAAACAATTTTTATGAAGATAGTTTGGTAGAGATCAAGAAATGAACTTGAACTTGAAAGGAAATTAAAGGAGAAGAGGGAGGGAAATTACCTCTTGAATCCTTCTCTTCAGAACCTCCTTAAGGACCTAGGCAGGGTCTTTTTATGAGACCATCAGCTCTTGGACATGGGTGAGGGGCTAGGGAAGGTGTTTGGGCAGAGTTTAGAGAAGTCTTAGAGCTTGAGAGGTGTGAGGAAATGTGGGTGTGAAGGGTGGCTTTTATAGTGGAGGGGAGAGGGGTTTCTTTAATATAAAATTCATTAGTTTATTATTTCCCCCCAAGACAAGGAAAAGTGAGTCTTGGATGACCAATAATAGTAATTTTATAATTTACTCCTGAACCAAGTGGTCTTACATGAGCAGAACCTCACACATGACCCTATAATTAGCTTATTTAGCATATTTTGTAAATTACGGTATTTCACTATTCATCAAAAGTTCAAGTATCTCAGAAAAATCCCAAAAATATACCCCAAACATAATTCAGTGTGTAGAATCCAAAAATTAAGTAAATTTTTCAAAAATAACTTTCTAAATATTACTAATTTAATATTTATTTGGAATCATAATTTACTTAAAAAACAGTTTTTAAGATTAAAACTTATTTATAGTGTTTCAAAAATTACGTAGGGTCTTATAAAATTATCTAAAAACTACAAGACATTGATTCAAAAATTTATGAATACATATTAGGGATATAAATTTCAATATAAATTAATTAATTAATTACAATTATTTATTTATGACTTACAAAATATCAAAACGTTTACTAAGGTCAAATTGTCACTTTCTAAGATGTCTAAATATTATTTAATTATTCATAGGTAATGTTACTCTTATGTTGGATGATTTACTATTCATAAGGGCCATATTACTATTCATAAGGGTATGTTAATATTCATAAGGTTAGATCACTATTCACCAAAAATTAGTTTTATTTCATTAGACTCCAAAAATCATCTTGAACACAACCGTGTATGTCGAATTTTCAAAATTCAAAACATAAAAGTGAAAAACTTATGTTTAAAGGTCACTTATCACTTAGTAGTTCATTATGTTCTGTTTTCGTGTTATTTTATAACATAAATATAAGAAGGTAATTACCATTGAAAAAACACTGGGTCGTTACATTCTCCCCCCCCCCCCCCCCCTTAAGAAATTTCACCCCTAAAATTTCAATTTCACAAACAGGTGATGGTACTTCTCCTTCATCGCCTCTTCCGGTTCCCAAGTTGCTTCCTCAAACTTATGGTTCCTCCACAACACTTTGACAAGGTGGTTTGTCTTGTTGTGTGGGACCTTATCACTCCGGTCCAGAATCTTTACTGGCTGCTCTTCATAGGATAGATCATCTTCCAGCTACACCACCTCTGAGTTTAGTACATGTTAGGGGTCTTGTATGTACTTCCTCATTAATGATACATGAAACACTTCATGAACTTGAGCCATATTCAGTGGAATTATAAGCCTATAGGCCACATCTCCTACGCGGTAAAGGATTTCAAAGGGGCCAATATACCTTGGGCTTAGCTTCCCTTTCTTCCCGAATCACATGACTCTCTTCCATGGAGATATTCGAAGAAAGACTTTATCTCCAACGTCGAACTCCAAGTCCCTTCGACGGTTGTCATCATGTCACTATTTCTGACTTTGAGCATCCTTGATGTGATTCTGGATGACTTGAACCTTCTCTGTCATCTCTTGAAGAAGATCGGGTCCATGTAGCTTTCTTTCTCCAACTTCATCCCAACAGGTTGGAGTTCTACATCGCTTTCCATAAAGAGCTTCATACGGAGCCATTTGAATACTCAAGTGGAAGCTATTATTGTTTGAGAACTCAACCAATGGGATATGTTGATCCCAACCACCTTTGAATTAAAGAGAGCAAGATCTTAGCATATCTTCAAGCGTCTGAATAGTCCTTTTAGACTGTCCATTGGTTTGGGGGTGATAGGATATGCTGAAATTTAATTCAGTACTCAAATCATGTTGAAGGATCCTCCAGAATTTAGATGTGAACCTCAGATCATGGTCTGAGACAATTGAGAGTGGAACACCGTGAAATATCACCAATTCCATCACATATATCTTTGCAAGTTGATCAAGTGATAGATCTTCCTGAATAGCGATAAAATGGGCAGTCTTGGTGAGTCGGTCAACCACAACCCGTATTGCATTATTTCCCTTTTTCATCTTCGAGAGACCCGTGACAATGTCCATAGTAACATTTTCCCATTTCCACATGGGTATAGGCAATGGATGCATCATACCTTTGGACTTTTGTCATTGAACATTAACTTGCTGACATTCCAAGCACCTTGACATATATTCCGCAATCTCCTTCTTTATGTTATCCCACCAGAACTATTCTCGGAGATCATGGTATATCTTGGTACTCCCATGATGGATAGAGAACGTTGATCTATGTGCATTTTCCAATAGCTCCTTCTTTATCTCGGGTGATAAATGTACAAAAAGCTGCGTATCAAACCAAATCACACCATCATCTTCGATATGGAACTCTTGGAGCTTCCCTTCCTTTACTGCATTCACCCTCTTTTGTATCTCCACATCATCCCTTTGTGCTTCCTTAATCTTCTCTTGGATGGATGGTTGTGAAATCATTTGGGCAAGGTAGGAGGTATCCCATGCCCTTATGATTTCCAAATCCATTCTTTACCTATCCATGAAGATATGGTCTTTCTCAATCTGCAACATGGATAGAGTAGCAGGTTCTTTTCTGCTTAGAGCATCATCTACCTTGTTCGCCTTTCCAGGATGATAGTGAATAGAGAAATCGTAATCCTTGATTATCTCTAACCATCTCCTTTGACGCATGTTGAGCTCCTTTTGTTTGAATATATACTTTAGTCTCTTGTGGTCGATGTATATGTCACACTTCTCACCATAAAGGTTGTACCGCCAGATTTTCAAGGAAAAATCACAGCTGCCAACTCTAGATCATGCGTCGATTAGTTCTGCTCATGGATCTTCAACTGTCGTGAGGTGTAGGCTATCACATTATCATTTTGCATGAGTACACAACCCAATACTTTCTTTGAATCATCACTGTATATCACAAAACTTGCTCCAATTTTCGGGAGTGTGAGTACAGTTGCAGTGATCAGCCTTCTCTTTAGCTCCTTAAAGCTTTCCTGACATTCTTCCGTCCATACATACTTTACCCCTTTCCTTGTTCACATAGTTATTGGGCTTGAAAATCATGAGAATTTTCTCAAAAAACGTCAGTAGTTCCCAGCTAATCTAAGAAAACTACAGATTTCTATGACACTAGAGGGAATGGGCCATTCCTAAACCGCCTTTTTCTTTGAAGGATCCACAGAAATTCCCTCACTTGTGATCACATGTCCCAAGAACGTGAATTGATTCATCCAAAAGTCACACTTTATGAACTTGGCATACAACTTCTCCTTTCTCAATGTCACTAACACAAGTCTTATATGTTCTTCATGTTCCTCATTTCTCTTGGATTAGATGAGAATATCATCGATAAACACTACCAAAAATTTGTCGAGGTAATTTCTAAAGACTTTATTCATCAAATCCATGAATATTGCAAGGGCATTAGTAAGTACAAAGGGCATCCCCAAAAACTCATAGTGCCCATACCTTGTTCGGAAGGCAGTCTTCTGAATATATTCCTTCTTCACCTTTACATGATGATATCCTGAAGGAAGATCCACCTTTGAGAAGTATTGAGCTCCACATAACTGGTCAAACAAGTCATCAATCCTTTGGAGGGGATACTTTTTCATTATGGTTATCTTGTTCAGTTCCTGATAATCGATACACAACCACATTGTTCCATCCTTCTTCTTCACAAAGAGCACTGGAACACCCCAAGGTGATGCACTAGGGAGTATGAACCCTTTTTCCAGATGCTCTTGCAACTACTTCTTTAACTCCTCCAATTCAATAGGAGCCATCCTATAGGGACACTTCGAGATAGGAGTAGCTCCAGGTATGAGTCCAATTGAGAACTCTACCTCATGATCTGGGAGAATTTCGGGTAACTCTTCGGGAAATACAACGATGTATTCCCTCACGACGGGCATTTCCTCAAGGTTGGAACTTTCCTTTGACTCAACCATTTGGGCGAGGTATGCTTCTTCATAGGGAATCAAAACCCACACCATTGAAAGATTTTTAAAAGGAGATTCATGATCTTCTTTGCATTTGTAGAGGGTCATGGGATGGTTCGGAATATGAAAAGATATTTCCTTTTCCCGACAGTTGATATGTGCTCTATATGACAAGATCTAGTCCATTCCCATTATAGCGTTGAATTCCACCAAGGGGAGTATTACGAGATTTTCCGGAAGAATATTCCCACATACGCCAACAGGAGAAGATTCAAACACTTGGGTTGTAATGATTGCACCACTTGGTGTTTTTACAGATATCTCTACTTCAAGGTTTCAGGGCTTAGATTCTATAGTTCTAGAAAACTTGCAAGATATAAAGGAATGCATAGAACTAGAATCAAACAAGACTTTTACCATTCTTGAGTGAATAGGAAGTGTACCTTGTACGACTTCATTATCATGCTCCACCTCTGCAGTAGTGATGGAATAAGACTTCCCTTGTTTCTTTGGCTTTGGTGGCTACTAACACTGATTACCCTCGAGAACTCGAGGTTTAGTTCACTGGTTTCCATAGTGCCCAAGCTCCCTACAGTTGTAGCATTGAACCATGAGTGGTTCTCTCCTTTCATCGCCTATATTCTCCTTCATTTTCGTGTCTTTTCGACACTCTTGAGCATGGTGTCCTTCTTTCCCACACTTGAAGCATTTCCCCATCCCTTTGAGTCAGTTCCCATTGTTTAACTTCCCACATTTTTGGCATGTGGGGTGTTGATTTTTCTTCCCACCTTTTTCACTAGATCCACCATCTTGAAACTCCATCTTTCTTTTATTGTCACCATATCCATGGGACCATTCTCCAAACTCCATATCCACTTTGAGAGCACACCGAACAACTTCTTCATAACTCCCAAAGTCTCGAATTGTAAGAGCCTGTAGAAGGTGTGGTTTTAATCCACTAAATAATCTATCAATTTTGCGATCATTGTTGATAACAAAACCCGAAGCGTACATTGCAAGACTTGTGAAATTCGCTTCATAGGTTGTGACATATTCTCCTTCTTTTTTGATTGAGCTCTATGAATTCTCTATCCATCTTTGTGTGAATAATTCTTGGGAAATACTTATTAAGAAACATTATCTTAATGTCTTCCCATTCTATCTCTTCAATTTCCTCCTTGGGCGTGGTTTTCTTAATCAAATCCCACCATTGATCAGCTTCTCCATCTAGATGATAAACGGCTAGAGTAACCTTCTCCATCTCAGAACAGTGAAGCACAGAAAAGATCTTCTCCGTGGAGTTAACCCACTGTTCAACAACTAGTGGATTAGAAGATCCCCAAAACGCCGGTGGTCATTGTGGCATAAAACATTTGATAGCCAGTTTCCCCCTCTTTGGTGAAGGAGGATGTTCGCCATTATTATGGTTATTGTTCATAACCTGAGATAATTGGGTAAGAATCACCATGAAGATTTGAACTCCACCTCCCAAATCAATGGGGATGTTGTTCGGGCAATCATTGCATTGGCCCTCGCATGATTTGTTGGCATGATTTCTCCTGGTTCCTACCATTTTCTAAAATAGAAAAGGTTAGAAAAAAACATAAGTAAACAAGTCATGAATAACTTATTCATTTAAACATTTTATACCAAAAACATAACATATGGGATCCCTAGGTAAATATTGTTGTGTGCATATTTGTATTTAGTCTCATGCTATAGGTTTCCTCTAGGGTTCACTAATCCTAATTCCCAAATTAACTAAACCATGCCTCTGATACCAACTATAGCGACCTGGACTTTTCTTAAATTACTATTACATCATTTAAAAGATAAAAAACATAATAGTATTACACATAGAGGATCAAAAGGTTTAGTGTCTTTGGAAAACTAGGACCACACATAATAAAATACAACATTTAGCATAAACATTTATTTAATTTCTTCTTCTCTAGCTTCTTATTGGCACTTGTCCTCTCCTTAGTACATGTAGCCACCTGAGGATATAAATCAAAAGGGGTGAGATAGAAGCCCAATAAGAGGATACATAAGAACAATATAGTGTGGGGTGAGCATAGTCATAACATTGGCAAAATATCATGAACATGAGAGGAGCATAAATAAAAGACTTCAAATGTTGTAATGCATAAAAATGAAACACCATGTCTTAGTGGTTAACTACCACACATAATTGTGAAACAAGATAGAATCCTGTTTACACACCATTTCACATTTACTCATGAGATTCATCACTTTAACCAATGCATTGGAGCACTGTATAATTTCAGGCACACCCATCACATTCAAACATTCATATTGCGCTATATAATTCTGGGTCCACCCGTCACATCATAACATTATCATTAACATGCATAACACATAGAACATATATCAATAATGAACATAACTAAACCATGGAAAGGAATGGGTTCCATCTCATAATAACACATTCATAAACATTTGGTCCCCAAAACAATGGGGGAATAACATACATGATACAAGAACCGTCCAATTTGAGCGAGAAGTAAAAGGGGTGTTCTTAAAAGAAGAGTTCTTTTGGAAAACATTTTTTTGGACTTAAAAACCAGTGAAAAACATTTATATCATAGAAAAGTAACGAAAATGATGAAAAAATTATCTTTAAGGAGTAAACATACCAAAAATAGACTGAAATAGGGAGAACTCGAAGGAAGAAAATTGGGTTTGAGATTTTTCCCTTACCTTGTATCTGAATGCTTACTTCTCATTAATGTCTTGTATAATGACATTATATTCATTAATTAGAAATCCAGAACCATGTGTACATTAATAGGGTTCATTCTGGTTCCATTATGTCATATTATGTTCCATTGGATGATTTATAGAGTTTAAAAACATTGTTCAGGGATGATCATTTTTATGGTTTTTCTTGGGTGGTTCACTTGTATTCTTAAATTGAAGTTTGGGTAGAACATTAGTAAACATCCAGAAACGATATTACATGTCATTAATGATATTACAGGAGTATAAATGATCTTATAATGAATTATATTAGATCCATGTGGAAGAATCTTTAGATAAGAATTAAATGATGGTTATTTGGGTCAATTTGGGCGGTTTTTGGATCACAACGAACTTGTTTTAACTTATCACTTAGTAATATGTCCATAGGTTATTTCCAGAACATTAAATAGAACATAATACACATAAAATATTCTGTTTCAGCCATAAAAATGGTTTCATGACCAGATCTGAAGGTAGAAATAGAATAAGAAAGCATGTCGTTCTTGAAGGTGATAAATTAACACCTCACGAACAATGTTCTATTTAATAAAATAAAAGGAAAATGGAAAGGGGGTTGGAGGATATAGTATCCCATTAGAATCGTAAAATTACATTATATGTATAATACTGGAGTTAAAACACAATTTGGATGAAGATAGCTGGGGAGAGATCAAGAAATGAACTTGAACTTGAAAGGAAATTAAAGGAGGAGAGGGAGGGAAATTACCTATTGAATCCTTCTCTTAAGAACCTCCTTAAGGTCCTAATCATGGTATTTTTATGTGACCATAATCTCTTGGACGTGGGGGAGGTGACAGGGAAGGTATTTGGGTAGAGTTTAGGGAAGTATTGGAGCTTGATAGGTGTTAGGAATTGTGGGTGTGAAGGGTGGCTTTTATAGTGGAGGGGAGAGGGGTTTCCTTAATATAAAATTCATTAGTTTATTATTTCCCCACAAGACAAGGAATAGCGAGTCTTGGATGACCAAGAATAGTAATTTTATAATTTAATCCCAATCCAAGTGGTCTTACATCATCATAACATCACACATTACCCTATATTTATCTTATTTAGCATATTTTGTAAATTACGGTATTTCACTATTCATAAAAAATTCATGTATCTCAGAAAAATCCCAAAAATTTACCCAAACCATTTTTTTATGTGTATAATCCAAAAATGAAGTCATGTTTTCAAAAATAATTTTATAATTATTACTAATTTAATATTAAATTAAAATCATAATTTACTTAAAAAACAGTTTTTGAGATTACAACTTATTTAAAGTGTTTCAAAAATTACATAGGGTCTTATAAAATTATCTAAAAACTACAAGACATTGATTCAACAATTTATGAATACATTTTAGGGAAATAAGTTTCCTTTTAAAATAATTAATTATATTTATTTATTTATTTATGACTTACAAAATACCAAAACCTTTACTAAAGTCAAATTGTCACTTTCTAAGATGTCTAAATTTTATTTAATTATTCATAGGTAATGTTAATCTTATGTTGGATGATTTACTATTAATAAGGGTCATATTACTATTCATAAGGGTAGTTTACTATTCACCAATAATTAGTTTTGTTTCATTAGACTCCAAAAATCATCTTGAACACAACTGTGTATATCGGATTTTCAAAATTCAAAACACAGAGGTGAAAAACATATGTTTATAGGTCACTTATCACTTAGTATTTCATTATGTTGTGTTTTCATGTTATTTTATTACATAAATATAAGAAGGGAATTTCCATTGAAAAACTTTGGGTCGTTACATGTACTGCATGTGATGCCATTATAAATGGTTTGTCTTTCTCCGCTTCCTTACTGAAATCAACTTTCATGAATCCTAATTCATCTATTTTAACAGCACTCCTATTATCAACCCACTTTTATTGAAAATTCAGAACATTGAATTCCATATAATCCAACTCCCATATTTGTTTGATGAAGCCAAAGTATGACATATTCGCATAAATTGGATTTTTTTCCTTAGCACCGAAAACATGCATCGCCTCAGCCATAAGTGTAACCCCACTCTTATGCATGGTACTGTCTTCATCATGTTCATTAGTATATAATTTATAACCATTAACTGCATAAGCATTGTAAGATAATACATACACACTTGCTCCTCCAGTTAGCCATCGAAGTCATTCTGAAATTGAGTCTGTATTTTCATCTAACTGCTTCAAAATGTAGTCCTGAAACCATCATATAAACTGTCTATTATGTGTATCTGATATCCATTTTTCATCCCTAGATGGATTCAAACGCCTAATAATTTCTTTTTGGGTTTGAACATATGGTTCAACGCCAAAACTGTTATGAAAAACGTAAAGGTGAGCCTTCTCTCGATCTGTAATATTGATTATGACAAACTCTCTTCCAGAAATTCATTCACCCTCAAGCCTCTCAGTGTGATGAGATTTCGGCAGGCCAACGTTTTCCACACCAGACAGGTATTCGGTACAAAATTCAACGGCTTCCTCAACAATATATTGCTCTACAATACAACCCTCTGGCCGACTTCAATTTTTGATATACCCTTTCAAAATCATCATATACTGTTCAATGGGGTACATCCATCTATAATGTACAGGACCACATAGTCGAATATCTCTCACCAAATGAACCATCAAATGAACCATCATATCAAAAAACGTCAGTGGGAAAACATTTCCAATTCACATAATATGATGGCAATTTCTCTTTCTATAGTTGGAAATTTTTTTGGGTCTATAACTTTGTTGCATATAGCTTTGAAAAAGAAATAGAGCTTTGTTAATGTATGGTGTACATTCCTGGGTAAAATGCAGCGTAAATATATAGGAATTATATATTACATCAAAACAGGGATGTCATGTGATTTCAGACCCTTTAATTTTAAATCACTCATTGACACGATGTTCTTGATATTGGATGAATACCCCTCTGGAACCTTTACATCATTCAAGAAGTTGTAAAACTAATATATCTCCTGCCTGAAAAGAGTCTATGCAGCAGGAGGAGGAAATGTTTATTTTTCACCCTTCACTGGTGCCAACTCTTCTCATATTTCTATCTCAATCATGTCCAATCTAACCTTAATTCCATCCTTCATTTTTCTGTGTGAAATTAGCAATGTGTTGATGACACTATCACATACATTTTTTTCAGTATGCATAACGTCAAGAAAATGTCTGACATACAGACAATTCTAGTATGGTAATTCAAAAATAACTAATCTCGTTTTTCAACCAGTTTTTGTAAGGTTTTTCAAAAACGTTTTACCAAAAGTAGTGTTCAAATCTTTTACCTTCTCAAACAATTGATCACCTATTAGTGGAGACGGTGTTGTACGTTCTTCTGAACTTCTGTTGAATGATGTCATCCAAGATCGGTACTTATGTCGTCAGGGTAGAAATCTGCGATGTCCTAAAAACACGGTTTTCGACAAATGTTTCAACCTAATTGATTGTGTACCTTGTTCGAAAATGTTACACCCTTGAGTTCCTTTAATGCTATATCCTGACAAATTTCCATAAGCAGTAAAGTCATTTATCGTCCCGTACAACATGGCTTTCAAAGTGAAATCTTCTTTTTTGTATGAATCATACAATGTAACACCTGAATCCAACAATATTTTGAAATCCTTGATCAATGGATCCAAATAAACATCAATATCATTACTCGGTTGTTTTGGTCCTGATATAAGCATAGATAAGATGATGTATTTTTGTTTCATGAATAACCATAGTGGTAAGTTATAATTTACCAACAAAACTGGCCATGTACTGTGACTACTGCTTTGAAAATCAAAAGGATTCACCCCATCTGTAGATAACACCAAACAAAGGTTTCTCGGATCATTTAAAAATTCATGATACACGTGATCAATTATCTTCCACTGAGGAGATTCTACCGAGTGACGTAGTTTCCCATCTTTTATTCTTGTATCTGCAAGCCATGTAAATTGTCCGGTAGTCTCCTCACATCAATATAGGCGCCTAAACCTTGTAATGATTGGAAATTACCATACAACTTTCATAGGACTAGAATAATTTTTATTGTATTGAGAACCACCACACTTTGGTCATTCTTTAAGTGATTTTTGGTCGATGTGAAACAATATACAGTCATTCGGGCAGGCGTGTATTCTTTCAGAGATCATACCCATCGATCATAGCATTCGTTTGGCATCGTATGTTCGACTTGGGAGTTCATTATCTTCTAGGAGCATGTCATTCATTAGAGCAAGTAGTTCTGTAAAATTGGGGTCACTCCACCCGTTTCCTGCTTTCAAATTATACAGGTTCAGTATGGCAGACATTGATGTATAATTAGTGCAACCAGGATACAATGGCATTTTTTCACAACTCTTTAACTTCTCAAACAATTTTGGGAAATCACGATGTTCATCTTCAACTGTCCTTTTCATTTACTCAATATGATCTTCATTATCATTCATATCTGTAATCACACCCTCCATACGATCATCTTCATTGTTCACACATGTAATCATATCAGATCTTCCATAAAATGTCGTGTTATTCGAGCCACAACCTACATTCGTTTTTTCCCTGTGTTTATTCCAACATGTATAACATTGATCTATTCCGTGATAGATCAGGTGTTCTTCCAGCTCCTCTAGACTAATTTGTCTTGAATAACAATAGCGTAAACATATAAAAGAGATTTGAGAAAGGTCACATGCATGATCTCTTGCAAACTTGATAAACTCTTTCAGGCCATCTTCATACTCTTTTGTCAACCGATTGGCATTAATCCATTCTTTATTCATATTCATCATCTTTATGGGTTCAATCTCAAAATTTCCTAATATTATGATTTAATTAATCAAGTAGCATTTTTTGGGTTTTATAAAATAAATCATGGTACAAATTCCTCTATAATGAAATAGAGGAACCTACCCCAAAACATGTGAAAGTACTTGAACTCTATTTTTATAAGGAGGACTATGCCCTGCCTTTTGTATATCTCCATGGAGTACCTAAAACCTATAAATGGAGGACTCTTCACTGAAACATGGGGGAGTACCAAACTCCATATTTTCTCCAAACATCTCACTTTTCACTTGTCAACTCTCAAGCAGAGTGAAGATAATTAAAATATCCAAACCACATTGTGTGCAATTTCCAATAAATGAGGGAATCATAATTTTGTGATTGAAATGAGAAGATATTTATAACAGGCTACTCATACATGAAATATTATCATCTAGGTGAAAAATAAATACTAATAATGAAATTAACATATCACACAATTTTTTCAATGGATACACAATGTGTAGGGTTCTCAGTCAAGTTTGGTTGTATACTACCATTTCTAAACTCATGTAAAATCCATATACATGGTGTGTCCAGTAGGGTGAACATCGTCTATGGATAAGATACCTGATTTAATCTAAAATATATCAAATTAATTCCAAGTTAGTCTTACAATGAGTACATGATGCCTTTTAAAATACATTACATATAGAACAACTTGAGCTAAAGGCGTGTACTTTAGATACAAAATTAGTCACTTCACCGGCTATGCGTCACATTGTTGTGGAATACACAGTGTGTAGTCCTTACATGACCACTAGGGGTGTATATTCTATAGAAATAAAGTTTCTATGGTATCTATACATGGTGTGAGTGAATTAAAACACATATCATATGGTTCTACCATTATTTCATGGCATGTACATGGTTTCATGCTGAAGTATATTTCTTGGAGATACATTGTGTGTGACCTACATTCACATGACATTTAACAAAGTGGTGGTGCCATTAAAATGGGTAAATTTTGTATTGATATTAAATGGTGGAAGAACAACAACATGGAAAAAATGGCATATCAATCATGCCAACAACCACAAAACCATACAAAAACACAATCGTGCTCACAATCGCAACACCATACAAACCAAACAATCACAATTTTAGATTTTACAAAGCATCCCTTATTCAATTTTGTTTGTTGATTAAGGGGTTATCACAGAAGTTTTATCATCCTAGGGCGTTCATTCATAATTCAAGTATACATAAATTACCAATTTTTATATTAAAATGTTCAATAAGAACCAACCAACCTACAATTCATTTAGTGCGCAAACAAGGACCCCCAACGACCATGATTTTCAGCGGGGCGTTTAGCCCGTACAGTTCACATTATAACCATCAATATCAAACAGTAATAACATATGAACAAGAGGAAACCAATGAGTAACAGGAGAAAACTCACCACGAAGGTGTCATTAAGCACATGACAGAGGTGCATTCGTGGAAGAGGAGAGGCGCACAACAGAGGAGATTTCCAACTGAAAAGAAAACATAAAATCGGGGAAACTCATGAGAATAAAATAATCTAAAAACGAGTACACAATTTACCACATCCCACAAACCCCAAGAACCCACTAAAACCAAAATCAACCCACACCATGGTTAAACACACATTAAGATAACAAGAAATTATAGAACCCACCTTCAATATAACGAGTTCAACATACTTTTTAAAATATAAAATATGAACATACAATGGGTAAGCCCTGACCAATAGGTCCTCCTTACTAGGTATAATCCCCAAATTTATTCTAGATAGCATATCCCAAATGAGTAAGCCCGGATCAATCCTCTGTTATCACACTTTTCACAAAACATACATCCTAATCACGTGACTTTAAACATCATGGTACAATCTTTTCAACACAACATGTGGTATCTTGTGAGTAGGATCATATCCCTATTAAAACTCAATGATCCTACCCATACATCTTGAAAAAACATAGGGGGAACGCACATAATTCCAATGGGACACCCCTAGTACTCTTTTCCAACCTTAACATCGCACCATTCCAAAACTCACCACACGATCACTAGTTACCCAACATTATTCCAAAACCAAAGGAATATACCCATGCTTCATTACCCTAAACCCATCCATCTAGGTTCAATAGCGATGGTAACATTAAAACCATGTTATAAAACAATTGGGTTAGGAATCCAAATGATCATGTCCATCAACCCAGTCATAACACCAAAACTCAAGAATATAGAGTGCTTCCCTTATACAAATCCAAGGCATGACTATTCCTTCACTATTAACTTGATAACTCCTAATATGAATAAATATTTCATGTCAAAGTATCTACCCGGGATTTATGTATCTAAGGTATTCATAACACCAAGATAACCCACTCATTAGTCTCCCCCAACCAGTAAAACTCACTAACTCACTACCATCCTGAGTCAGATGCTAACGACCACTGGGATCTCACAAGAAACCCTTACATCAATTCATACATAATCCTTAGCCCATGGGTTCCACTCTTATCACCACCTCAAAACACACATCATCTAGTGAACCAAACCAACCACTTACTATAGGTTCTCACACAACCACTATCTAAAACAACATAAAATACAAGGGTATCAACACCTGGTATCTCACTCTTTCCCCATCTACCCATACATAGGTTCGACTCACTTATAAAAATACTATAAGTCATCATAATCATTCAAGGATCATCATTTCTCATTTATATTAATCTAAGAGAGGGAAAACTACTCCTACACTGACCAATGGCGGTAGAGGCGGCGACGGCAGAGGCGGCGGCGGCGGAGGCAGCGGTGGTCACGACAGCGGAGGAAGCGGTGGTCGTGGCAGTGGAGGCAGCGGCGGTCACAGTGGAAAAGAAAAACCCAACGGCGCGAAGGCAGCAGCGGAGGATAAAAACCCAATGGCGGCGGCGGAGGAGGAGGAAGACGAGGATGCGGAAGAGGAGGACAACGAGGAGGAGAAGTAACAGCGGAAGAGGGTCCTGGTTCAGCTTCCATGAATGCTTTACTACGTGCGAGAGAGGAGGGCCTATTAGGGTTATTAAATAGAAACCTCTGGAACCTTTATCATCTCTCGTTGAAAGCACTGATAAAGGTATGTTTTATTAGGGCAAAAATAAAATTGCTGATAAAACATAAATTTATCAGCGCTTTTTCACCGCTGATAAATTTATGCTTTATCAGTTCTTTTATTTTAGCACTGATAAATATTATAATTTTATATAAATTAAGAATAAAAACTTTTATCAGTGCTAAAATCAGCACTGATAAATGCACCCTTTTATCAGTGCTAAAAAAGGCGCAGATAAAGGGTATACCTTTATCAGCGCTTATTTTAGCGCTCATAAAGATTAGATTTATCAGTACTTTTCAATAGTTCTGATAAAGTAATACCCCTTTATCAACACTTTCTGTTTAGCATTGGTAAAGGGTAGCGCTTCCCTTGCCTTGTTTTGTATTAGTGCCCCTATTGTGTGTCCTACTCCTACCGACATGATGTTATTCTTTTGAGGATTATGTGATTCGATAAAAGTTGATTAAAGTGATTCATTCATGAAAACGTCATCTTGGATACTAATTATTTAAATAACTAGATGGTTCTATGGTGGAAATTTATTAAATTATGAATTTATACTCATCAAGTAAGTGTATTTCCTTATGCTCTTTATGTAGATGGTGAAGGAATCCTTCAACACTAGGAAAAGGATCTTGAAAAATACATACCTTCATTTTTTATTAACCGATAATTTATTTTATCATAACAGATTATGGTTTTTTCCCTCAACATTCCATAAATCATTCCCTTATTGGTGATCAATGACCTCAAACACTTTATAATTATTTACGCTTTTCCTCCATTCCCACATATATTATTCTATTTGGAAATATGGAATGTATTGTTCTAGATGAATTTAATTTGTCCTTTTATTTCTTATTTAAATGATGTTTTATTAACCCTTTGTATTATGTGGGTTTTAATAATGCAATTATGAAAATGTTAATAATTTGATAACATAGGATAATTTCGAGGCTGAAATTAATTTTAAGGGGGGTAGGATGTAACATCCCAATATTTTTTGAAATATATTACTTAAAATTAATTAAAAATTTAATAGATTATGTTTCATGAAGTAAAAAATCTTATTTCTCATCCTATGAAACACCATTTTTATGTTGTGTTGCATGCAACATCGTATTCCTTTGACTACTTATGTTACAGAAAAGCCCATGTCTTACCAGAAAAATATATACTATTAGTATTATTATGATTGTTATCACCTAGATGTTGGGAGAGTGGGAATGAATGAAATTAACTACATTATAAAATAATATTTTACACTTGCTTATAAAATTAATTCATTGGTTCCCAATTAATTATAAATTAAAATAAAGACCAATTTAATATAAAGGGTGGGTATTTGTGAAAAACTATTTGTATGACCAAAATAGAATTTTAAATTAATACATTAAATTAATCACTGTAATTGAAATATATTAACTATATATATTTTTTATATATTCATTAAAATGTTTTTAAATTTATCCAATAATTATATATGATTCAGATGAGAATAAATCCAATTTTAAGCATAAAATGATGTATATTTTTTAAAGTCGGTGGAACCTCCTTGAAATGGAAGACTTGTTTTAAGACTAAATTTTGTCACTTTTATAATTTTTATTTGAAAAAATAAACTTCATTTTTAAAATAATGATATCCAAATTTACTTTGGGTTAATTTTTGGTATTTTTCTAACATAAATATTTTTATTTATATAAAAAAATTACTGGATTTTAATTGAACACTACTTTTTCATTCAAATAATTTATATTGATGAATTATATTTTTAATTGGTTTCAATGTAAAAATAGATCAATTATAAATATAATAATCTAATTTAGGTTATTTGAAACATTTTTATTTTGAATTTATATATATATATTTAGTAAACTTTTGAACATTTTAACTTTAAAAACATGCTTTCATTCCATGTTTGCAGGAGTGGATTTAAATTTAGTTTTTACAATTATATGATTTTAATTTGGATAAATGGGTATATTTATTTTTAATAATAATAATACTTGTAGTATAATAAGTTAAACATAATTTTTTACCATAATAATTAGTTAAAATAGTTATAATTAATTAACGCAATTAAAGATAAAACAGGGTTTTCGTAGGACATTTGTTTTTATTAAAATTAATTTTACACACACATGGGATTTTTAATTAATTAATTGGATTTATTATTTAGAATCATTAGGTATAAATTATTTAATAAATATCTTTTTAGTTATGTTATTATGTGATAAATTACCTTGGAAAATAAAAATATACATGTTATCTAAATAAATACTATAAAGAGAAAAGTGAGTAAACATAAAGACTATGGAACAAAATGATAAAAATGCTTTTATTTTTTTGTGGGGTAAGAGAAAGATATTGTAATTTCGCAGAGGAATCTACCGGTTCAGCTACTATAATAGTGTATTCTAGTCCTCTTCTTTCTAGGAAAGTAGTTACTACCGGAGCCATAGAAGATGGTTTTTGACTAATAGCTACATAAACACATATTCTATTTCGGCATTCTTGACTGAGAATAGTATCTTAGGGTACTACAGGTTTACTGATTTGACTGTTGGAGACCTCCCAATAGTGTTTTCTTTTATATTTATAAGAATTTCACTCCACTTCCACTATAAATTGGCACTCACCCTCTGAGCTTCTTCACACCACTAAAGACATATTTATCATCCAAAGTAATCCGAAATAATCTCCCAAAATCTATAATCTCAAACTAGAAGCCTCACTTTATCTATAACTCAAACCAATTATGTTCTTTGGTTCAAACCAAAAGAAGTTACCCCAAAAAAGGTAATATTCTTCAACGCGAACTTTTTTATTTTTTCTTTCTCTTCCCCTAAAATTATTTTTTTATAATTATCATATAATAACCTATGTATAATAAATATATAGATATGTTTGTATGTTAAGGTTTTTACCTAAACCTATACATGATTCCATCAAATGGGACACACAATCATTGTTTGTGTGTACTACGGACTACCGTCTCGTGAATCGATGTCGTTCATTCTTCCATTTCCACCTATCATGGATTGGAATAATGTTTTAATTACTATTTTCATATGAAATTTATGATATTTATGATGTATATTTTATTTTTTTTTAATTATTATATAATACATAACTTCATGATTTTCATTTTTTGGGAATACAATAACATCATTTGTGGACGTGTGGACTACCACCTCTTCAAAGTAATACGATTCACTCACTAATTACATGGAATGTATTCAGGATGAGTTTAATAAAAATATGTGATATACATGAAATATATATTATACTAATTACATAATTTCATTTCTAAAAATATAATATTTTATTTTATTTATTACCTCTTCACACACTAGAAATGGATATTTTTGTTTGTGTACATGTCGATTATGACCTCATAGAAGCAATGTGATTCTTCTTTTTTAATCACTAAATCAAAATAATAATATATATAAGTATATATAATTAAATAATATGGTGTTTATGATGTAGTTATCAATATAAAAAAATAAATTTTACTTACCTTCTTTTCATAATGATCATTTGAAAATGGGAATGTAACTCATTCCTACTCACTCCCTACAGTCTTCATAATTAATGCATTGGTTCATTTTTCACAACCATCATTCTTGATTAGTTTTAAAAATTATAATTGATTTATAAATATGATAATTATTTTTGTATTTTTATTCTGTATATGTTTATATAATGACCACCTTGACCATAGTCATCCAACTAAATTCATTTTTTACACATAAACATAATATGGTCAAAACACCCGATGTAAACATAATTATTTAATTAGTTTTATAAAACATTGATATAAGTGATATAAAAGTAATTAAAACCATTAATTTTTTTTAAATCACATAAATGATTAACATATGTTTATTTTTAAAGAAGATAAAGACACATGTGACATGTCAAACTCATGGTTTGGGACTTCGTCTCAATATCCATTCATTGAGGTGTATCTTTATGTTATGCACCTTTATTCTTTTATCAGGTGTATCTAAAGAAAATTTATGTTTTATATCATGAATTTATCTATTATCATGATATTTTATTTTTTTAATGTTATTCATTAATTATATTTCTGATTAAAGTATTTTTAATGTGGTAAGGGACTTCATCTCTATCTCATTTCATTGCGGTGTATCTTGATGTTTTAAACCTTTATTATTTTATAATGTTTATGTACATCCCCTTGACATGTTATTTCATGAATTTATCTATTATCATGATGTATAATGTTTTTTTCCATGATATTATTTAATGAGTTTTTTTATTCAAGTGTTTATCATGTGCTAAGGGACTTCATCTCAATCTCCTTTTTATTAAGCCCAATCATGATGTTATGCACCTTTGTTCTTTTATAAGTTGTGTAAACAACCCCATAACATTTTATATCATGAATTTATCTATTCTAATAATATTTAAAGTTTTTTAATGTTATTATTTAATTATTTTTATGATTCAAGTGTTTCTCATGTGGTAAGGGACTTCATCTCAATCTTCTTTCATTGAGGGATATCTTAATGTTATGCACCATTATTGTTTTACAAGGTTTTTGTACAGTGCCATTGACATATTATATCCTGAATTTCCCTATTATAATGATATTTAAGGTTTTTTATTGTTATTATTTAATGAGTTTTATGATTCAATTTTGTCTCTTGTGGTGAGGGACTTCATCTTAATCTCCTTTTATTGAGGTGTATCGTGATGTTCTGCACCATTATTATTTTATAAGGAGTATATATAGATCATTTGACATGTTATATCATGAATTTATCTATTATCATTATATTTAATGTTTTTTTAATGTTATTCTTTAATGGTTTTATTGATTCAATTGCTTCTCATGTGGTAAGGGAGTTCCCCAAATCTTTTTTCATTGAGGCATATTCTTATGTTATACACCCACCATGTTTTATAAGGGGTATATATACACACTTGGACATTTAATATAATGAATTTATTTACTCTCATGTGATTTAATATTGTGGTATATTTTATTGCATAATGGGGATTATGATTTAAATGTTTCAAGGCTTTATAGGACACTTTGAATTTTTAAAGATTCTATTTAAAAACAAATATTCTCGTAACTATTTAATATGTCTATTTAAAGGGATATAAAAGGTTTACAATGGAAATTTTAGGCCTATTTAAAATTTTAGTCAAAGGTTTTCAAAAGGAATCTTTTTATTTGTTTTATAAGGAATGTTTTGACAAACAATAAAAGGAATGTTCTATTCTAAACACACACCGTATAAATGACTTTTATATCGTCGTGATTATTATTAAATTTATATCTACCTATATAAGATTACATGTTTTATTAAATGAAAACATGTCTTTCCATTTTATTGGATGTTTTGGAATTGAAAATGGTATTTTTATGAAAAATTGTTTTCTTGTGACTTTAAAAGAGTATTCGTTGGGTTTTATGAGGAAATTGTTTTATTCATGAAGCTTTACTTGAGAATTACATGATGAGGTATCCCAGATAGTGTTAGAAAATTAAATTACAATGTAACATGGGGTGTACAAGATAGTTCCAAGAAATCCCATTATAGATTAGCATTGGGTGGCCCAGATAGTGTCGAGAAATCCTGTTATAGAAAAACATTTCATGGCCCAGATAGCAATGGGAATTCTCATTACAACGAAAAATGGGGTGGCGTAGATAATTTCGGGTGATCCCAATATAGATCTCCAGTGCATTAGGTAGTGATTATATTGAAATTTTTCTATATTTTTATTCAAATTAAAATGGTTTAAATGGGGTTTTGAAAGGGTTTTTTTAATATGATTCTCTAAGTCACTTAATAGAGTTTTAATTTCTTTTTATGGGTTTTAAAGATTTTATTTCAGTAATATGTGGGTTTTCTTTTCCTTTGAAACTTTTTTATTTCATATTCTCAATGAAATTTTAAGATAAAGGTAAATTTTATATGAGTTTTAATTTTTTTTACTGAACTAATAGTTTCCCTTGTTTTTTATATCCCTTATAGAGATTTTGTGCTCATACCAAGTTTTTAAAATGTTTTCATATGGTTTATTTAAGTTTAAGGGAAAAAATAATTCATGTTGAAATTTGTAGATATTTTCCATGAAAACTATATGTCCCCAGCCTTAAACCTTACTTAATCTTGAGTTATTACAAGATTACACATTAAGGATCTTTTCGGGTTTAGAGTTTTAGAGAATTAGATCATAAAACTTTCATTAAATTCCACATATAAATAAATTGGTTACATAAAGATAGTATTCTTCTTTCCCATCAATGGAAACATATTTAAAATAAAACATGGATTATTTCTTGACACTCCCTTGACACTATCATCATATCATGTACCTTTCCCTTGACCCGTGAAAACATTTCAAAAAAACTTGGGATGAGCATAAAAAGCTCAGTATGGGTTATAAAAATATGGAAATGAAACATAAGTTCATATATACATAATAATGAAATCATAATTTACCCATAAAACATAATCACTTTAACATACCTCATTAAATCATGAATAAATCATAAAAATCATAAGACATAAAGGTAACTTGAGGCATTCATAACATTCTTACGTAGGGAGTAACCCTCTTGGTTACGCTTGGAATACCCATCACAGTATATTCCCTAAATCTCTTCGGATAAACCTTAAAGTTTCACTCCTTCGCGTTTCCCAATGCATTAGAGAGCTATATCGGGCTCACCCGCCCTTAGTTTATCACGGAACCACCCGTCTTCATAATAATGCCCAAGAACCTCAACATAATCATATCACATAAAACATGCATAAAGGAAACATAACATTTCCAACTTTCAATCACAAGATATAAATACAACACATTTATATAAAAACATTATGAAAACCATTTTCAATACCAAAATAAAAGAAAAGTAAAACATGGTATTTATTTTTCTTTTAAAAAAAGTGTATGGTTTTTAGAGGAAGCCGAAACTCAAATAATAGTCATGGCGGCAGAGAAGTCGTTGTCGCCGCATACGTACGACAAAAACATTCCCTTTTTTCTTTTAGTAAACGCTTCATATAAAAAGATTCCTTTTGAATAAACGTAAAATTCAAAGGGGTTTATACACCATATAAAAGAAGGTTGTGTATAAAACAAAATATGCCTCAATGAAAGGACATTGAGACGAAGTCCCATACCGCAGGTCCGACTTGGCTCGATTGTTCTTTAATGTCCTGAATAATAAAAATGAGTTAATTTCTACTTTAATAAGAACCTTTTTCAAGTTCATTATTCCTTTTATATCACTTATTTCCATGTCATGAACACTATGTAATTATTTAAGTTAATAACGGTCGTTTTAACGATCATTGGTACTTGAGTCAAAAATAAACCCTTTATAATTACAAGTTGTTCATGTATCCATTATATCCAGAATTATAATCATGATGTATATATCATATATATCCAGTATATACATTCATTTATAATATTACATAATCATTTAGAGGTAAGAAATGAAATGCACCGTTCATGGAGACGGTAAGCCGTACGTACGCATGAACGCTACTTTCATTTCTATGTCATATTAATGGAATTAAAACTAAATGAGAGGTATGTTTATTTTAATTCCAGAATTATAATAATCATTTAGATGTAACATACATCATATATATCCATTATATATATGTACTTATAATAGTACATTATATTTGGGGATAAGAAATGAAATGCACCGTTCATGGAGACGGTAAGACGTATGTACGCATGAACGCTACTTTCATTTCTACTTCATATTTTATAGAATGGAAACATAATGATATAAAGGTATATTATAATTCCAGTATAATATAATATATAATATCATAGTTCCATCCTTTATACATCCCACATATGGTATTTAACGAATCAAATCACTTTGAGGGGGCGGTAGTCCGCACTTCCTTAAATGAAGATATCGCGTTTACCCATAATGGAAACCAAAAAGGTATGCCCAAAATGAAAAATACATAATGTTAAGGAAAACATAAATATATTATATATCATATATAAATATAGTGACATCTTAATGGCCACCTTTGATGGTGTTAAAAGAGTGTTGAACAATCATCGTTTCGGGAGGCATAAATTCACCATCCACGGAAACAATATGTCCTTTAACCATTAGATGTTGGTGTGTGTAATTGTAGCTCAAATACTTCTTATAAAAACATACTATTATATTGACAATACTGGATTTGTTACAAAATAAATGAATAAAAAGAGTTTAGGGGGTTGGAGAAGCAAAATAAAACAAAAGGAGTCAAGTGAAGACATTACCTTAAAATTGGGTAACTCCCTTTGGTTTGAGCTCAAAGGCTTCCTTGGGAAGAGTTATGCCCAAAGTGAGGCTTCAAGGAGTAAGAGAGGGATGTGGAGAGACAAAATGGTCAGGGGTTGGCCGAGCCAAAGGCTTTGGGAGTGTGGATAAGGAGGTAGAGGTGGGGGCATTTTATAAGAGGAGAGGAGGGGCACTCTTGGAAATTAAAAAAAATGTTACTTTATTTGAAAATGATTTTCGGATTAAAAAGGTCCCACATTGATATAATTCGAGGTTAAGGTGATAAGGGTTCTAAATCCATCCATCCAATCGGTTTTGGACATGTTTAGGTCATAGATTTTACATTATCATTTCATTTTATTTAAATCCTTTATTAATGAGGTAATCACTGCATCATCATGATGTCATAAATAATTTAATTTATTTAAAGTCTAAAAATTATGAAAAAACTACTATGATGTAGGAAATCCCTTTAGCTTTCCAATGATTATTTATAGTCTAAAATATCATATATTTAGAAAAAATTAAAAATGTTTTAATCAGCTCGTACATTCTTGTTATATTTATTTTCTTTAAAAAAAATAAAAAGATAACAAGTCACATTCCACAAAAGTGATTCCATGGTGTCCCCAAGTTTGGAACAAGGAATCCCATGGTCGGCCATGAGACAACCATTAGAATTTGGACACATGTTAGTGTCATTTTTTATTATTATTATATCATTTTATTATCTTTAACTACCTGATTACTCATTAATCAAGATAATTAAATATAATTATCATCGTTACTATTCATAATGTCCAAAAATAAAAGAGTCTTAATTACATAATTTGGACCTTATGATTCCAAATATGCAATCCATTTTAAAAAATTCCAAACACATAAATTGCAATAATTGATTTAAAAATAATTCCTGTTGTCAAAACAAATAGAGGGTTTTTTGAAACAATATCAATGAAAAGTTTGGCATTAGTTTATGACCAATTCCAAAGTGAAATTAATCCTAATGACCACCATTGTATTAAATGATAAAAATATATTCAGATTAAATTTTAAGACAAATAAAAAAGATAATCTAGCCATATAATTAAATTAAATGAAAAATCAGTTTTGATGTAAAATGCAGTATTTTTTCACTACTTATTAAAAAATGAACATTGTCAAAAAAATACAAAAAATTCATACAAAGTAAATTTTTATGTCCCAATCATAAAGAATAAGTTTATTTTGACAAAAATATCTTATAAAATAGTCAAATGATAGATTTAAAAATGGTTTTCCATCAAAAGGCAGTAAAACAATCTTTTAAAAATATTAGTGTATTTCATGCTTAAGATTGTATTTATTTTCATTTTAAGCCTCTAAAACACTATCTAATTCATTAGTTGACATAGATAAAAATATCTATTATTCATTACTTACTTGAGATGTTACATCCTTCCCCCCTTTATTAAATTGCGTCCCCGCAATTTATTTACTTATCGAATAAATGGGGGTACTTATCCCTCATTGCATTTTAAGATTCCCATGTTGCCTCTACAATCATGTGGTTTTTACACAAAACCTTTACCTAATTAATCACCTTATTTCGTAAAACTTGCTCCCTGTGGTCAAGAATCTGGACGGGTTGTTCCTCATAAGATAGGTTCTCTTCCAGCTGAACTACCTCTGGACTCAAAACATGAGATGGATCTGGCATATACTTTCTCAACATCGAAACGTGAAAAATATTGTGTACCTGAGATAAACTCGGAGGTAAAGCCACTCGGTAAGCAACTGATCCAACTCTCTCCAGAATTTCATATGGATCAATGAACCTTAGACTCATCTTTCCTTTCTTACCAAATCGCATCACACTTTTCCATGGTGAGACTTTGAGAAAAACATGATCCCCGACCTCAAAAGATAGATCCTTCCTCCTATTGTTCGCACAACTCTTCTACCTGCTCTGAGCTGTTCTCATGTGTTTCTGTATCAGCTGAACTTTTTCTGCCATCTCTTCTACCAATTCTAGTCCCATCAACTTCCTTTCACCTATTTCATCCCAGAAAGCTGGAGTTCGACAACGATTCCCTTATAAGCCTCAAATGGTGCCATCTGTATACTGAAATGAAAACTGTTATTATATGAAAATTCAACCAAAGAAAGATGTTGGTCCCAACTTCCCTGATAATCCATCGAACAAGCTCGTAGCATATCCTCCAAGGCCTGAATTGTTCGTTCTGACTGCCCATCTGATTGAGGATAAAATGCTGTACTAAAATTTAATTCAATACCCAACGACTTCTGAAGGGCTTTCCAAAAGTTAGAAGTGAACCTGGGATCACGATCGGATACAATGTAGAGAGGAACTCCATGTAACCTGACTATCTCTTTAAGATACAAATGGTAAAGTTGATCTAGGGAAAAAGTATCTCGTATAGCAAGAAAATGAGCAGATTTAGTCAAGCGATCATCAATAACCCAGATTGCATTATTACCTCGAGATGTCTTCCGTAATCCCACAACAAAGTCCATGGATATATTCTCCCATTTCCACTCTAGCACTGGTAAAGGCTGAAGCATCCCTTTCGGTAACTGTCGCTCTGCTTTAACCTGCTGACAAGTCAAACACTTCACAGTAAAATCAGCAATATCTCTTTTCATTCCATCCCACCAGTAATACTCCCACGGATCTCTGTATATCTTAGTACTGCCAGGATGAACTGAAAAAGGAGAACTATGAGCTTCACATAACAACTCTCTCTTCAACTGTGAATCACAAGGCACACACAATCTCTTACCAAATCTCAAAACGCAATCATTATCAATGTTGAATACAGGAAACTTACCTTTCTGAACCAGCTCTACCTTTTTCTGCAACTCACTGTCTTGCTTCTGTACTTGCTTGATTCTATCTGATAGAGATGATCTCACTGATACCTGAAATAAAACAGAATAACTTCCTGCACCAACAACTTCTATTCCAAAGTTCATCAAATCCTTAACCAATGTATCACGTTCCAAACACAACATTGCTAATGAAGCATTACTTTTTCGACTCAAAGCATCAGCCACTTTATTTGCTTTTCCCAGATGGTAATGAATTGTACAATCATAATCATTGATTAATTCCATCCATATCCTCTGTCTCATGTTTAACTCTTTCTGAGTGAATATATACTTTAAACTTTTGTGATCAGTATATATTTCACACTTTACTCCATAAAAATGAAGCCTCAAAATTTTTAAAGCGAAAACAACAGCAGCTAATTCCAAATCATGTGTAGGGTAATTTACCTCATGAGTTTTCAACTGTTGTGAAGCATAAGCAATTACCTGATCATTCTGCATTAGGATGCAACCAAGTCCTTTAAATGAAGCATCACTGTATATAACAAACTCACCATTCCTGGAAAGTAGTGCCAAAACTGGAGCATTCACCAATATTCTTTTCAATTCCTGAAAACAATCATCACATTATTTTTTCCAGAGAAACTTAACACCCTTCCAAGTTAGCTTAGTCACTGGACTAGATAACCGTGAAAAATTTCTAACCTTCGCTAATAGCCTACCAAACCAAGGAAACTACGAATCTCTGTTACATTTGTGGGTCTTGGCCAGTCTTCCACAGCTTTTGTTTTTGCAGGATCAACAGTTATCCCATCTTTAGAATCAATGTGACCAAGGAAAGAAATTTGTTGCAACCAAAACTCACACTTGCTGAATTTCCCATACAATTTCTTTTCTTTTAAGGTTTTCAAAATAACGCTTAAATTTCTTTCATGCTCCTCTTTAATTTTAGAAAACACCAAAATATCATCAATAAAAACAACAAAAAAATTTCACCTGAGTCAACTGAGACATCACTGCAACAAACTGTTTAGTTTTGATTCTGACCATCTCAGGATACTGATTTGAAAGGTCATTTCCCTCTGTATCCCTTCCTAGAAAAGATGCTCTGTTTCCTCTGTGGAGAACAATTTTTATCACAGAAATACCTTAGGTGAAGCAACATGGTAATCATTAAATGTTATATCATTTCAATTTTACCATAAAAAAATATTTTTGGATAATCATTTAATAAAATTATAACTCCTAAAGTTATCTAAACCAACCTCTGATACCAACTGTAAGGCCCCAGCCTTAAACCTTACTTAATCTTGAGTTATTACAAGAATACACATTGAGGATCTTTTCGGGTTTAGAGTTTTAGAGAATTAGATCATAAAACTTGCAATACATTCCACATACAAACAAAGTGGTTACATAAAGATAGTATTCTTCTTTCCCATCAATGGAAACATATTTAAAATAAAACATGGATTCTTTCTTGAAACTCCCTTGACAATATCATCATATCATGTACCTTTCCCTTGACCTGTGAAAACATTTCAAAAAAACTTGGGATGAGCATAAAAAGCTCAGTATGGGTTATAAAAATATGGAAAGGAAACATAAGTTCATATATACATAAGAATAAAATCATACTTTACCCATAAAACATAAGAACTTTAACATACCTCGTCAAATCATGAATAAATCATAAAAATAATAAGACATAAAGGTAACTTGAGGCATTCATAACATTCTTACGTAGGGAGTAACCCTCTTGGTTACGTTTGGAATACCCATCACGGTATATTCCCTAAATCTCTTTGGAGAAACCTTAACGTTTCACTCCTTCGCGTTACCCAATGCATTGGAGAGCTATATCAGGCTCACCCGCCCTTAGTTTATCACGAAACCACCCGTCTTCATAATAATGCCCAAGAACCTCAACATAATCATATCACATAAAACATGCATAAAGGAAACATAACATTTCCACCTTTCAATCACAAGATATCAATACAACACATTGATATAAAAACATTATGAAAACCATTTTCAATGCCAAAATAAAAGAAAAGTAAAACATGGTATTTATTTTTCTTTTAAAAAAAGAGTATGGCATGTAGAGGAAGCCGAAACTCAAATAATGGTCATGGCGGCAGAGAAGTCGTTGTCGCCGCATACGTACGACAAAAACATTCCCTTTTGTCGTTTAGTAAATGCTTCATATAAAAAGATTACTTTTTAATAAACGTAAAAGTCAAAGGGGTTTATACACCGTATAAAAGAAGGTTGTGTATAAAACAAAATATGCCTCAATGAAAGGAGATTGAGACGAAGTCCCATACCTCGGCTCCGACTTGACTCGATCGTTCTTTAATGTCCTGAATAATAAACTTGAGTTAATTTATACTTGCTTAAGAACCTTTTTCAAGTTCATTATTCCTTTTATATCACTTATTTCCATGTCATGAACACTATGTAATTATTTAAGTTAATAACGGTCGTTTTAACGATCATTGGTACTTGAGTCAAAAATAAACCCTTTATAATTACATGTTGTTCATGTATCCATTATATCTAGAATTATAATCATGATGTATATATCATATATATCCAGTATATACATGCATTTATAACATTACATTATCATTTAGAGGTAAGAAATGAAATGCACCGTTCATGGAGATGGTAAGCCGTACGTACGCATGAACGATACTTTCATTTCTATGTCATATTAATGGAATTAAAACTAAATGAGAGGTATGTGTATTTTAATTCCAGAATTATATTAATCATTTAGATGTAACATACATCATATATATCCATTATATATATGTACTTATAATAGTACATTATATTTGGGGATAAGAAATGAAATGCACCGTTCATGGAGACGGTAAGCCGTGCGTACGCATGAACGCTACTTTCATTTCTATTTCGTATTTTATAGAATGGAATCATAATGATATAAATGTATATTATAATTCCAGTATAATATCATATATAATATCATATTTCCATCCTTTATACGTCCCACATATGGTATTTAACAAATCAAATCACATTGAGGGGGCGGTAGTCCGCACTTCCTTAAATGAAGATATCGAGTTTACCCATAATGGAGACCATAAAGGTATGCCCAAAATAAAAAATACAGAAGATTAAGGAAAACATAAACATATTATATATCTTATATAAATATAGTTACATCTTAATGGACACCTTTAAAGGTGTTAAGAGAATTTTGAACAATCATCGTTTCGGGAGGCATAAATTCACTATCCACGGAAACAATATTTCCTTTAACCATTATATTTAGGTGTGTGTAAGTGTAGCTCTAATCCTTCTTATAAAAACATCCTAGTATATTGAAGATACTGTATTTGTTACAAAAGAAATGAATAAAAAGAGTTTAGGAGGTTGGAGAAGCAAAATAAAACAAAAGGACTCAAGTGAAGACATTACCTTAATGTCGGGTAACTCCCTTTGGTTTGAGATCAAAGGCTTCCTTGGGAAGACTTCTACCCAATGTGAGGCTTCAAGGAGTAAGATAGGGATTTGGAGAGACAAAATGGGCAGGGGTTGGCCGAGCCAAAGGCTTTGGGATTGTGGGTAAGGAGGTAGAGGTGGGGGCCTTTTATAAGAGGAGAGGAGGGGCACTCTTGGAAAGTAAAGAAATGTTACTTTATTTGAAAATTATTTTCGGATTCAAAAGGTCCCAAATTGATATAATTAGAGGGTAAGGTGATAAGGGTTCGAAATCCACCCATCCAATAGGTTTTGGACATTTTTAGGTCATAGATTGTACATTATCATTTCATTTTATTTAAATCCTTTATTAATGAGGTAATCGATGCATCATCATGATGTCATAAATAATTTAATTTATTTAAAGTCTAAAAATTATGAAAAAAATACTATGATGTAGGAAATATTTTTATCTTTAAAATTAATATTTATAGTCTAAAATATCATCTATTTAGACAAAATTAAATATGTTTTAATCAGGTGGTACATTCTTGTTATATTTATTTTCTTTAAAAAAATAAAAAGATAACAAGTCACATTCCACAAAAGTGATTCCATGGGGTTCCCAAGATTGGCACAAGGCATCCCATGGTCGGAAATGAGACAACCAATAGAATTAGGACACATTTTGGTGTCATTTGTTTATTATTATGATATCATTTTATTATCTTTAACTACCTGATTACTCATTAATCAAGATAATTAAAGATAATTACCATCGTTACTATTCATAATGTCCAAAAATAAAAGAGTATTAATTACATAATTTGGACCTTCTGATTCCAAATATGTAATCCATTTTACCAAATTCCAAACACATAAATTGCAATAATTGATTTAAAAATAATTCCCGATGTCAAAACAAATAGCGGGTTTTTTGAAACAATATCTAAGAAAAGTTTCGAATTAGTTTATGACCAATTCCAAAGTGAAATTAATCCTAATGACCACAATTTGATTAAATTGTAAAAATATATTCAGATTAAATTTTAATACCAATAAAAAGGATAATCTAACCATATAATTAAATTAAATGAAAAAGCAGTTTTGATGTAAAATGCAGTATGTTTTCACTATTCATTAAAAATGAACATTGTCAGAAAAATACCAAAAATTCACACAAAGTAGATTTTTATGTCCCAATCATAAAGAATAAGTTTATTTTGACAAAAATAGCTTATAAAATTGTCAAAAGATATATTTAAAATTGGTTTTCCATCAAAAGGCAGTAAAACAATCTTTTAAAAATATTAGTGTATTACATGCTTAAGATTGGATTTATTTTCATTTTAAGCCTCTAAAACACTATCTAATTCATTAATGGACATAGATAAAAATATCTATTATTCATTACTTACTTGGGATGTTACAAAAAAACTCCATTCTTTATTTTAATAGTTTTATATTATAGAAAAAATGGATACTAATTGGAATTGTCCACTTTATATTATATGTTTTTATTATGTATGATTTATGGCCCAATTCTCTAAAACTCTAATCCTAAAAAGATATTTAAATTGAAAGAATGTAAATTATAGACTAAAACTCAAGATAATTTAATGTTTAATTTTAGGTCATTATATCTCATATTTTGATATTCCCATTTAGTACGCTTAAAAAACATAAGCTACATAAACCGTTCTTTATAACCCAGGGAAAATAAGCATAATAAATGGTAAGCTTGGCTGCGTAATAAGGGTAAACATTGGATAATATCAATATATGATTACAAGAATGTATAATATAAGCTTAATGTAATTAGATCATGAACATAACTTTCAAGGTTCATACCTAATTGGTCAAGGATCATAAACATGGTTTTTTGGATAAAATATTATCATTTTCAAAACATGCATATTTAGAGTGATAAATCTTCATAAATAAATCATTAACCATAATTTCTTTTCAAATAGGTTTGGAACTATCATATGTATAAAAACCAATTCATATTTAAAGGTTACATGACAAGACTATAAAATCATAGTGGATAGGGAATCCCTATGTATTTCCCATAACATAAGGAATCTGTAATCATAACCTATTTCCTATAGTAGATCAACCACATTGACTTTATTCCCATAGTTGATCAAGAAAATCGACCTACTTCCCATATTTGATCAAACACCTCATGTTATTTCCCATTATTATCTCCTAAGATATAAATCTTTACACAATGCATTAGAGGAAGATATAGGTCCCACCCATCACATAATCCATACATTTTTTGAGCCCCGTGATCATAAAATATTTATTATATCTTATCCCATGAAAAGGAAATGAGGTTCATTAATATTTATTCGTAGCCTAACCAATGGTAAGGAAATATATTTTATAAATATTTGGCACCCTAATCAAAAATAACCTTGAGAAATAATAAGGATTGTATCACTAGATCATATCCCTTAAAATTCTAATGTAATAATAAATAATATCATCTTATATGAATAATTATTTTGAAGGACCACATAAAACATTTCTTGAAGAAAAATATCCTTTACATTTTGAAATATAATCTTTAAAATATAAAAATTTACAAAATTGTAAGGAAAAAATTTACATTAAAAATAACCATGAAAAAAATCTAAAGTAATCTTCAAATATTTTAGTGGTCAAGAATTTGGAAAGTTCCATTAATGCCATACACATTAAAACAAATATTCTCTATAGATTTTTGGTAATAAAGTTAAAAGTAACATGATAGAAAAAATATAAGAATATTCATTTTAAAAAATAAATTAAAATATTATTGGAGAGTACTAAAAACCTCTATAAATTTTTTTTATAAAACATGGGAAACGAGGACAATGATTTTTGACTAAAGAGAAAAATAATGCCAATTTTTATTTAAAAAATCATTCGTACTATTTAGTTTTTAAAGAGAGGAAAATTAAAGGAATACAATTATTATTATATATATATAAGTATATGATAACAAATTAATTTATTTTCTTTAGATTTGTACTATAATATCTCAGCATTGGAAACTTAATTATAATCAATATTGAAAAGTAATTATATTTTAACATAAAACTTTTACCACTTTAGTAACTTTTTATTTATAATAAAGATGAAAGAAATAACCTTATAAAGATATTTAAATCCCAAAAAATCATAAAAGTAATTCATGGGAATTATATGAACTATATAAAATAAATATGTGGTGAATATGATATGTGTCTCACAAAAATACAAGTGGGGTGAAAATCCATAACCACGATGGAAAATTTTGAATTGTTACTCCCATTAATGAATAAAATGAAATGAAACATTAAATATAATTCAAATAAGTTGATTCATGATATAAATTTTAAATGTATTATTATATTCACTGCACAAAAGAAATAAGTGGTGAATATGACATATGTCTCCCAGAAAAAAAAAGAGAGATTGTAATTCCCTTAACTCAAGTCTTGCATTTCATCATACACTTTCAGACCACATGTATAATAAATATATGTTTATTTTAAATATATTTAAGAACCATAATAATATATATAATTCTTATATTTCTTATTTATTATAATTTATTTCCTATTTATTAAAAATTTCTTATTAAGATCACATTTCATGTAATAATTGCTTTTTTTTTCTTGTATTTTTTGGTTTAGTATTTTTGGTCCTTTTAATTTGATAATGGTTCAAAAATATCAAGAATATAATTGATGACATCAATATCATATATATTCATTATATATTTATTTACTTTAATCTATAGAATTTATAGATAGAAAATGAATTACACTGTTAATGAAGACGGTTGGCCGTATGTACACATGAGCATTGTTTCCATTTTTTATGCATGGAAATAAAAAAAGTTAAATATTAATTAACCTATATATAATAATTTTAAAATCATATATATCATATATATTAATTAAATATATCCTTATTACCATCCATGTCAAATTAAAATGAAAAAAATATATCATTGCTTCGTGGAGGTGATAGTTATAAGGCCCCGGCCTTAAACATTACTTAATTTTGAGTTACATCAAGAATACACATTGAGGTTCTTTTCAGGTTTAGAGTTTTATAGAATTAGATCATAATACATGCATTACATTCCACATTTAAACAAAGTGGTTACATAAAAGATAGTACTCATTTTCCCCATCAACAGAAACATATTTAAAATAAAACATGGATTCTTTCTTGACACTTCATTGACACTATCATCACATCATGTACCTTTCCCTTGACCTGTGAAAAAACATTTCAAAAACATGGGATGAGAATAAAAAGCTCAGTAAGGGATATAAAAGTATGAAGTGAAAACATTAGTCCATGTATGAAATCATACTTTACTCATAAAACAAAATCACGTTAACATACCTCATCAAATCGTGAATAAATCATAGAAATCATAAGACATAAAGGTAACTTGAGGCATTCATAACATTCTAACGTAGGGAGTAACCCTCTTGGTTACGTTTGGAATACCCATCACAGTATATTCCCTAAATCTCTTCGGAGAAACCTTAACTTTTAACTCCTTCCCGTTACCCAATGCATTGGAGAGCTATATCGGGCTCACCTGCCCGTAGTTTATCACATAACAACCCATCTTCATAATAATTTCCAAGAACCATAACGTAATCATATCACATAAAACATACATAAAGGAAACATAAAATTTCCACATTTCAATCACAAGATATAAATACAACACATTGATATAATAAAAAAATTATGAAAACCATTTTCAATACCAAAATAAAAGAAAAGTAAAACATGGTATTTATTTTTCTTTTAAAAAATGGTATGGCTTGTAGAGAAATCTGAAACTCAAATAATGGTCACGGTGGCGGAGAAGTCATTGTCACCGCATACGTACGACAAAAACATTCCCTTTTGTCATTTAGTAAAACACTTTGTATAAAAAAGATTCCTTTCAGATAAATGTAAAAGTCAAATGGGTCTATACACCGTATAAAATAAGGTTGTGTATAAAACAAAATATGCCTCAATGAAAGGAGATTGAGACGAAGTCCCGTACCTCGGGTCTGACTTGACTCGATCATTCTTTAACATCCTGAATAATAAACTTGAGTTAATTTCTACTTGCTTAAGAACATTTTTCAAGTTCATTATTCCTTTTATATCACTTATTACCATGTTATGAACACTATTTAATTATTTAAGTTAATAAAGGTCGTTTTGTCGGTCATTGGTACTTGAGTCAAAAATAAACTCTTTATAATTACAAGTTGTTCATGTGGTAAAATATCCATTATATAAAGAATTATATTGCTAAAGTATATATCATATATATCATATATATCCAGTATATAAATTCATTTATAATATTACATAATCATTTAGAGGTAAGAAATGAAATGCACCGTTCATGGAGACGGTAAGTTGTACGTACGCATGAACGCTACTTTCATTTCTATGTCATATAAACGGAATTAAAACTAAATGAGAGATATGTATATTTTAATTCTAGAATTATATTCATCATTTATATGTATCATACATCATATATATCCATTATATATATGTACTTATAATAGTATATTACATTTGAGGATAAGAAATAAAATGCACTGTTCATGGAGACAGTAAGCCGTACGTACGCATGAACGCTACTTTCATTTCTATCTCATAATTTAATGGAAAGAAATAATAATGATATAAAGTTATATTATAATCCTAGTATAACATCATATATAGTAACTTTAACTCCATCCTTTATACGTCCCACATATGTCATTAATGAATCAAATCACTTTGAGGGGGTGGTAGTCCGCACTTCCTAAAATGAAGATATCACGTTTACCCATAATGGAAACCATAAAGGTATGCCATTAATGAATAATACTGAAGCTAAAGTAAAACATAAACATATTATATATCATATATAAATATAGTTACATCTTAATGGCCACCTTGGAAGGTGTTATATGAGTGTTGAACAATCATCGTTTCGTGACGCAGAAATTCACCATCCACAGAAACAGTATGTTATTTAACCATTAGATGTAGGTGTGTGTATGTGTAGCTCTAATCCTTCAAATAACAACATAATAGTATATTTAAGATACTGGTTTTGTTACAAAATAAAGGAATAAAAAGAGTTTATGGGGTTGGAGAAGCAAAATAAAAAATAAGAAGACAAGAGAAAACACTACCTTTAAAACGGGTAAATCTTTTTGATTTGAGCTCAAAGGCTTCCTTGGGAAGACTTCTACCCAAATTGAGGATTCTAGGAGTAATAGAGGCATGTGGAGAGACAAAATGTGCAGGGTTTGACCGATCCAAAGGCTTGAGAGCTATGGGTAAGGTGGTAGAGGTGGGGGCCTTTTATAAGAGGAGAGGAGGGGCAATCTTGGAAAGTTAAAAAAGGTTACTTTATTATAAAATTCTTTTCGGATTTAAAAGGTCCCAAAATTATATATGTCGAGGATAAAGTGAAAATACTTCTAAATCCTCCCATCCAATAGGTTTTTGACATGTTTAGGTCTTAGATTTTACATTATCATTTCATTTTATTTAAATCATTAAATAATGAGGTAATCGCTGCAACATCATGGTGTCATAAATAATTTAATTTATTTAGTGTCTAAAAATTATAAAAAAAATATCATGATGTATGAAATATTTTTATCTTTCTAATGAATATTTATAGTTGAAAGTATGACTTGTATAACCCAATTTAAAAAATTTGTGAGTAAAACAACTAATGTTTGTGACATTTTTACTTTAACATTAAATAAAAAGTTATAAATGTCCTTTTCCTACCAAAGTGGCTCCATGGGGTCCCCAAGTTGACCCATGGATTTTATTGATCGGCTATGGAACATAAAATAAGGGTAGGAAATGTGTCAAGGTCATTTGATATTATTAAAACATTATTTTTACCTTAAACTACACTAATTACCTCTAATCGCGATTAAAAACATAAAATTTACTATTCACCAAAAAATTATTTTAATCTCATTGAACCACATTTTACTTCTTAATGGAAACCATGTATGTTTGATTTTTAAAATTCAAAACACATAGGTGGTAAAATTTCCTTTAAACAAAAAATCAGTTTTTTTTACTGCCACTTAGTGGTTTCACTGTTCATCAAAAATTGATGTTTTTCATAAAAATACCAAAAATTCACCCTAAAAAATAAATGATATTATGAATTAAAAAATGATGTCTATTTTAAAAAATTCAAAACATATAAGTTAAATTAATTAATTTAATAATTAATTCCCGTTTTCAGAGAAAATAGCGTGTTTTTATGAAGCAATAAGTATCAAAAAATTGACACTAGTTTAAGTGCAATTTCAAAGTGAAATTAATTCCAATGACCACCATTGGATTAAATGGTAAAAATATATTATAATTTTACTTTAAAACCAATTCAAAATATAAAATAATCATATAAATAAATTATATTAAAAAGATATTTTTAATTAAGATACAACATTTTTCACTATTCATTAAAAAATGAACTTTATCAGAAAAATACCAAAAATTTACACAAAGTAAATTTTGATGTCCCAATTCTAAAAAAGAGTTTTATTTGGTCCAATATCATGTATAATAGTTACCAAAACTATATTTAAAGAGGTTTCTCCATCAAAAGACGATAAGTGGACCTTTAGTGAAAATTAGAGTATATATGCCTAAAATTGAATTATTTTCTTATTTTAAGCCTTTATCTTTTATTGGATAAATATAAAAACATTTAAAAAACATATATAATCATATTTTAGTTATTTCTATTCATTCTTGCCAATACAACGGCTACGTGTAAACTACCATTTAAAATAAATATTATATTACTATTGTGCAACGTAATATTTCAAAGAAACTCGTTGTTGCGTATCGGGCACGCTATCGAACATAGCAACCCCTTTAAAGTAAAATTAATATTTAATTCACAAATATTAATAAATATGAAAATGTATTATTCTTTATTTTACTGGGATTTTATATCCTTCCCCCTTTTGGGAATTGCATCCTCGCAATTTTATTCACTTATCAAAATAAGTTGGGGTATTTATCCCTCATAGCATTTTCAGATTCCCATGTTGCCACTTCAACCATATGATTTTTCCACAAAACCTTTACCTGGTGAATTACCTTATTCCACAAAACTTGCTCTCTACGGTCAAGAATCTAGACCGGTTGTTCTTCATAAGAGAGATTCTCTTCCAACTGAACTACCTCTAGGCTCCAAAAATGAGATGGATCTGGCATATACTTTCTCAACATCAAAACATGAAAAACATTGTGTACCTGAGATAAACTCAGAGGTAATTCCACTCTGTATGCAACTGATCCAACATTCTCCATAATTTCATATGGTCCAATGAACCTTGGACTCAGCTTTCCTTTCTTACCAAATCGCATCAAACTTATCCATGGCGAAACTTTGAGAAAGACATGATCACCTACCTTAAAAGAGAGATCCTTCCTCCTGTTGTCCGCATAACTTTTCTGACTACTCCGAGCTGTTCTCATGTGTTTCTGAATCAACTGAAATTTTTCTGCCATCTCTTCTACCAATTCTGGTCCCATCAGCTTCCTTTCACCTACATCATCCCAAAAAGCTGGAGTTCGATACTGTTTTCCATATAATGCTTTAAACGGAGCCATCTCTATACTAGAATGAAAACTGTTATTACAAGAAAAATCAACCAAAGAAATATGTTGGTCCCAACTTCCCTGATAATCCATTGAACAAGCATGTATCATATCCTCCAAAGTCTAAATTGCTCATTCTGACTGCCCATCTGATTGAGGATGAAAAGCTGTACTAAAATTTAATTCAGCACCCAACGGCTTCTGAAGGCCTTTCCAAAAGTTAGAAGTGAACCTGGGATCACGGTCAGATACAATGGAGAGAGGAACTCCATGTAACCTTTCTATCTCTTTAAGATACAAATGGGAAAGTTGATCTAGGGAAAAAGTATCTCGTATAGAAAGGAAATGAGCAGATTTAGTCAAGCGGTCAACAATAACCTATATTGCATTATTACCTCAAGGTGCCTTCGGCAATCCCACAATTAAGTCCATGGATATATTCTACCATTTCAACTCTGGTAATGGTAAAGGATGAAGCGTCCCTTTTGGTAACTATCACTCTACATTAACCTGTTGACATGTCAAGCAGTTCATAGTAAAATCTGCAAAATCCCTTTTCATTCTGTCCCACCAATAATACTCCCGATGATCTCTATACAACTTAATACTTCCTGGATGAACTGAAAATGGAGAACTATGTGCTTCACATAACAACTCTCTCTTCAACTGTGAATCACAAGTCACACACAATCTCTTCCCAAATCTCAAAATACAATCATTATCAATGTTGAATTCAGGAAACTTACCCTTCTGAACCAGCTCTACCTTTTTCTGCAACTCGCTGTCTTGCTTCTGTGATTGCTTAATCCTGTCTGATAGAGAAGATTTCACTGATACCTGAATCAAAACAGAAGGACATCATGCACCAACAACTTCTATGCCAAATTTTATCAAATCCTTAACCAAATGATCATGTTCCAAATGCAACATTGTTAATGAAGCATTGATTTTTTGACTCAAAGCATCAGCCACTTTATTTGCTTTTCCCGGATGGTAATGAATTGTACAATCATAATCCTTGATTAATTCTAGCCATCTCCTCTATCTCATGTTCAATTATTTCTGAGTGAATATATACTTTAAAATTTTTTGATCGGTATATATTTCACACTTTACTCCATACAAATGATGTCTATGATTTTTTAAAGAAAAAACAACAGCAGCTAATTCCAAATCATGTGTAGGGTAATTTACCTCATGAATTTTAAACTATCGTGAAGAATAAGAAATTACATGATCATTATGCATTAGGATGCAACCAAGTAATTTAAATGAAGCATCACTATAGATAACAAACTCCCCATTCCGGGAAGGTAGTGCCAAAACTGGAGCATTCTTCAATCTTCTTTTCAGTTCCTGAAAACAATCATCACATTCTTTTGTCCAGATAAACTTAACACCCTTCCGAGTTATCTTAGTCATTAGACTAGAAAGCCGTGAAAAAATTCTAACAAACCTTCGGTAATAGCCTGCCAAACCAATGAATCTATGAATCTCAGTTACATTTGTGGGTCTTGGCTATTCTTTAACAACCTTTGTTTTTGCAGGATCAACAGTTATCCCATCTTTAGAACCAATATGACCAAGGAAAGAAATTTGTTGCAACCAAAACTCACACTTCCTGAATTTCCCATACAATTTATTTTCTTTTAAGGTTTGAAAAATAACACTTAAATGTCTTTCATGATCCTCTTTACTTTTAGAAAACACCAAAATATCATCAATGAAAACAACCACAAACTTATCCAAGAACTCATGGAAAATTCTATTCATAAGGTCCATGAATGCAGTAGGTGCATTGGTTAACCCAAAAGGAATAACTACAAATTCATAATGGCCATATCTAGTATGGAACACAGTCTTCAGTACATCTGCTTATTTTACTTTCAACTGATGGTACCCCGACCTCAAGTCAATCTTCAAAAAATACTGAGCTCCCTGGAGCTGATTAAACAAATCATCGATATGAGGCAAAGGATACTTGTTCTTAATAGTAATGTTATTCAAGGCTCTATAATCAATGAAAAGTCTCATTAAACCATCTTTCGTTTTAACAAATAAGACAGGAGCACCCCATGGTGATTTTCTAGGTCGAATGAAACCTTTCTCTGATAAATCTTGCAATTTCTCCTTCAACGCTAAAAGTTCAACTTGATCCATTCGATTAGGGGGTTTTGAAATTGGATTAGAATCAGAAACTAAGTCAATAGTAAACTCAACTTCCCGATCTGGTATTATTCTAGGCAACTCATTAGGAAAAACATCAGGATACTCATTTACCACTAGCACATCATTAATATTAACAGTTCCCTTGTTTTCAACAATATGTGAAAGGTAACATTAATTTCCATCTTTTCCAAGTTTCTCAGCCTCTTGATATGTTATCATAAGTAAGTGTTCATTCTTGTACACAAACTGAAAGTATTTCTGAAAAGAAACTTCTTCATCTCTACAATCAATCTTAGCATGGTAAATAGAGAGCCAATACATACCCAGGATGACATCAAACTCTACTATAGGTAAAACAATAAGGTTTTCAAGTAGGTTCTTTCCATAGATAAGGATAGGAAGATTCTTATAAATTGTTTTTGCCTCAAAATTTCCCCCATGTGTTTTTACCACAAGTTCAGGAGTCATTTCTTGAGATGGTAATCCCATTTTATTAGAAAAGTTTTCAGAGATGAAATAATGTGTAGACCCCGAGTCAAACAACACACTAGCATAATTTGAAAAAACAAACAAAGTACTTTATACCACTTTATTTGATGGCCCGAAATCTGCTAAAGTAGTTGCAAAGGATTTCACCACCCCTTTCTGCTTCTAGTCTAACTGTTTCCCATCACTCGAGCTCTTTGTCGGACACTCGTTTTCATAATGACCCATCTCATTGCACTTAAAACATTTCACTAACTGTAAATCAAATTTTGTCTTACCTTCACCCTGATCTTTTTCAATGAAATCACGAGCCTTATGTCCCATATTACCACATCGGTAGCACTTTCAAGAATTCAGATGACATTCCCCAGCATGCCTTTTACCACATTTATCAAAAATTGGAAACTTATTTTTCTTACCGTCAGACCTTTTTAAAGAATTATTTCCTTTCTCCTACCAACTCGGTCTCTTCTTCTGCTGGTTTTTATAAAACACTTGATCATCGGGAAAATCCATTTACACCTTCTTAGCACATCGAACATGCTTTTCATAACTCTTGAACTTGTGAGAATCTAAAGCCCTTCGATATTTTGGCTTTAATCCTAAGTAAAAAACGATTGATTTTACTATCAAGGTCTCGGATAAAATTTGGAGAATACCTTGCCAATCGAGTGAACCTTTCTTCATAAGAAGCCATTGAGTCTTCCTCTTGACTCAATTCCAAGAATTGTTTTTCCATCCTAAGTCGAACAGCCTTAGGAAAATACTTCTCAAGAAACATACCTTTGAATTCATCCTAATCGAGAGCATCAATCTCATCAGCGTCCCTAATATTTTTAACCATCGACCACCACTGATCTGCTTCACCCTCTAAACAGTAAATAACAACACTAACATTTTGATTGTCTGAACACCCCATGACATCGAAAATCTTCTCCAGTTCTTTAATCCACCCTTCAGCTACCACAGGGTCAGATGATCCTCTGAATTATGGGGGATGTTGCCTCATTAAATGTTCCACCACTGACATGTTCTTCTGCGGTTGATCTGGCTGATCTCATGAATGGATACCACCACCATTTATCGCTTGAGTCAACTGCGCCATTACTTCAACAAACTGTTCAGTTCCCATTCCTACCATCTCAGGATGTTGATTCGGAAGTTTATTTCCTTCTGTATGCCTTCCTAGCACTGCTTCCCTATTTCCTCTGCGGAAAACCATTCTGAACAAACATGTCTTGTATGAAGCAACATGGTAATCTTCAAATGCTATATCATTTCAATTTGACCGTAAAAAATATTTTTTGATCATCATTTAAAAGAATTATAACTCCTAATGTTATCTAAACTGACCTCTGAAACCAATTATAAGGCCCCAGCCTTAAACATTACTTAATCTTGAGTTACTTCAAGAATACATGTTGAGGATCTTTTCAGGTTTATATTTTTAGAGAATTAGATCATAAAACATTAATTACATTCCACATTTAAACAAATTGGTTACATAAAAGATAGTACTCATTTCCCCCATCAACAGAAACATATTTAAAATAAAACATGGATTCTTTCTTGACACTTCATTGACACTATCATCACATCATGTACCTTTTCCTTGACATGTGGAAAACATTTCAAAAACATGGTATGAGATTAAAAAGCTCAGTAAGGGATATAAAAGTATGAAGTGAAAACATTAGTCCATGTATGAAATCATACTTTACTCATAAAACATAAGCACATTAACATACCTCATCAAATCATGAATAAATCATAGAAATCATAAGACATAAATGTAACTTGAGTCATTCATAACATTATTACGTAGGGAGTAACCCTCTTGGTTAAGTTTGGAATATCCATCACAGTATATTCCCTAAATCTCTTCAGAGAAACCTTAACGTTTAACTCCTTCACATTACCCAATGCATTGGAGAGCTATATCGGGCTCACCCGCCCTTAGTTTATCACGGAACCACCTGTCTTCATAATAATGCCAAAGTACCATAACATAATCGTATCACATAAAACATACATAAAGGAAACATAACATTTCCACATTTCAATCACAAGATATCAATACAACACGTTGATATAATAAAAACATTATGAAAACCATTTTCAATACAAAAATAAAAGAAAATTAAAACATGGTATTTATTTTTCTTTCAAAAAAATGTATGGCTTGTAGAGGAAGCTGAAACTCAAATAATGGTCATGGCGGCGGAGTAGTCATTGTCGTCGCATAAGTACGACAAAAACATTCCCTTTTGTCATTTAGTAAAACGCTTTGTATAAAAAAGATTCCTTTCGGATAAATGTAAAATTCAAAGGGTTTAATACATCATATAAAATAAGGTTGTGTATAAAACAAAATATGCCTCAATGAAATGAGATTGAGACGAAGTCCCATACCTTGGGTCTGACTTGACTCAATCGTTCTTTAACATCCTGAATAATAAACTTGAGTTAATTTATACTTGCTTAAGAACCTTTTTCAAGTTCATTATACCTTTAATATCACTTATTACCATGTTATGAACACTATGTAATTATTTATGTTAATAATGGTCTTTTTTCGGTCATTGGTACTTGAGTCAAAAATAAACTCTTTATAATTACAAGTTGTTCATGTGGTAAAATATACATTATATCAAGAATTTTATTCATGATGTAGATATCATATATATCATATATATACAGTATATTCATGCATTTATAATATTACATAAACATTTAGAGGTAAGAAATGAAATTCACCTTTCATGGAGACGGTAATCCGTACCTACGCATGAACGCTACTTTAATTTCTATGTCATATTAATGGAATTATAACTAAATGAGAGATATGTATATTTTAATACCAGAATTATATTAATCATTTAGATGTAACATACATCATATATATCCATTATATATATGTATTTATAATAGTACATTGCATTTGGGGATAAGAAATGAAATGCACCGTTCATGGAGACGGTAAGCCGTACGTACGCATGAACGCTACTTTCATTTATATCTCATACTTTAATGGAAAGAAATAATAATGATATAAAGGTATATTATAATCCAAGTATAACATCATATATAATAACTTTAACTCCATCCTTTATACGTCCCACATAAGGCACTAACGAATCAAATCACTTTGAGGGGGCGGTAGTCCGCACTTCCAAAAATGAAGATATCGCGTTTACCCATAATGGAAACCATAAAGTTATGCCATAAATGAAAAATAAAGAATCTTAAGTAAAATATGAACATATTATATATCATATATAAATATATTTACATCTTAATGTCCACCTTTGAAGGTGTTATAAGAGTGTTGAACAATCATCATTTCGTGAGGCAGAAATTCTCCATCCACAGAAACAGTATTTTCTTTAACCATTAGATGTAGGTTTGTGTAAGTGTAGCTCGAATACTTCACATAAAAACATCCTAGTATATTTAAGATACTGGTGTTGTTAAAAAAGAAAGGAATAATAAGAGTTTAGGTGGTTGGAGAAGCAAAATAAAACATAATAACACAAGAGAAAACACTACCTTTAAAACGGGTAACTCTTTTTGATTTGAGATCAAAGGCTTCCTTGGGAAGACTTCTACCCAAAGTGAGGCTTCTAGGAGTAAGAGAGGGATATGGAGAGACAAAATGGGCAGGGTCTGGCTGAGCCAAAGGCTTGATAGGTGCGGGTAAGGTGGTAGAGGTGGGGGCCTTTTATAAGAGGAGAGGGGGGGCACTCTTGGAAAGTTATAAAAGGTTACTATATTATAAAATGCTTTTCGGATTTAAAAGGTCCCAAAATTATATACTTCTAGGATAAGGTGATAAGAGTTTGAAATAAACCCATCCAATAGTTTTTTGACATGTGTAGGGCTTAGATTTTACATTATCTTTTCATTTTATTTAAATCGTTCAATAATGAGGTAATTTCTGCATCATCATGGTGTCATAAATAAATTAATTTATTTAATGTCTAAAAATTATAAAACAAATAAAATGATGTAGGAAATATTTTTAGATTTCCAATGACTATTTATAGTAAAAAATATGACTTGTATAACCCCATGTAAAATTTTTTTAGTAAAATAATACATGTTTGTGACATTTTTATTTTGACATCAAATACAAAGTTATTAATGTCATTTTCCTACCAAAGTGGCTCCATGGGATCCCCAAGTTGACCCATGGATTTTCTTGGTCGACCATGACACATCCAATAAGGGTAGGACATGTGTCAAGGTCATTTCAGATTATTAAAACATTATTTTTACCTTAAACTACACTAATTACCTCTAATCGCGATTAAAAACATAAAAGTTACTATTCACCAAAAAATTATTTTAATCTCATTGAACCAAATTTTACTTCTTAATGACAACCATGTATGTCGTATTTTTGAAATTAAAAACACAGAGGTGGTAAAATTTCATTTAAACGAAAAATCTTTTTTTTTAACTACCACTTAGTGGTTTCACTATTCATCAAAAATTGAGGTTTTTCATAAAAATTCCAAAAAATTAACGCTAATAAATATTTGATATTCCGAATTAAAAAATGTTTTATAATTTATAAAATTAAAAAAAATATAAGTTACATTAATTAATTTAATAATTAATTCCGCTGTTAGAGCTAATAGCGTGTTTTTATGAAACAATAATTATCAAAAGATTGACACTAGTTTAAGTCCAATTTCAAAGTGAAATTAATTCCAATGACCACCATTAGATTAAATGGTAAAAATATATTCTAATTTTAATTTAAAACCAATTAAAAATATAATCTAACCATATAAATAAATTATATTAAAAAGTGGTTTTGAATTAAAATACAACGTTTTTCACTATTCGTTAAAAATGAACTTTATCAGAAAAATACCAAAAATTTACACAAAGTAAATTTTGATTTCCCAATTCTAAAGAAGTGTTTTATTTGGTCCAATATCATGTATAAGAGTGACCAAAACTATATTTAAAGAGGGTTCTCCATCAAAAGGCGATAAGTGGACCTTTCGTGAAAATTAGAGTATATATGCCTAAAATTGAATTCTTTTCTTATTTTAGGCCATTATCTTTTATTGGATAAATATAAAAACATTTAAAAAACACATATAATCATATTTTAGTTATTTCTATTCATTCCCGCCAATACAATGGCTACGTGTTAACTACCATTTAAAAAATATTATTATATTACTAGTGTGCAACGTAAGATTTCAAAGAAACTCGTTGTTGTGTATCGGGCACGCTATCGAACATAGAAACCCCTTTAAAGTAAAATTAATATTTAATTATAAAATATTAATAAATATGAAAATGTATTATTCTTTATTTACCTGGGATGTTACAATAGTCCACATGTATGCATGAGTGATATTATCATTTCCACTTGATTTAAAGGTAAGAAGGTATGTGTAATGTAATAATTATAGAGTTATAATTATTTCATTAATATCATATAAATATATCAAATCCATTATTATATCTACTTATGAGAGGTACTGATTGAAAAAAAAATTACATTGATTTCGGAGGTGGTAGTCTGTCACACACACAATCGATGGTTTTGTATCCCATTTGATTTAATAGTATATAGATATTGGTTATTCCATTTACATAATAAAAAGTGATTATCTGTAAGATATTTTTTTTGTTATATAATCATATTTTTATAATATTTTATCAAGGTGGAAGAACAAATAAAATAAAAATGCTCGATTAAGAATGATACCACTTCTACATATAGCCACTATAGGTTAGCAAAAAACCTTATTAATAGGATTTCCTAATAAATATAAGGCCTATAGGAAATTAGGATGAAATTAATTATATTATTTGGGAATTTAATGTCCGATCCAATGGGATTGGTGAGTTTCAATAGGAGAAGAGAGTGTATGTCCTTTTATAAGTGTATACAGGAACACTCTTGGAAACTATTTGGAAGTTTTCTAAAATAATCCAAAATGATAAATTCATTCTAAATAAGAATTTATCCAAATTAAATTATATTAGAATTTGGGATAGGATAAGGTTTAGATATTACTAGAAAATAGGATTTATTCATGTTTTATTGGAATCATGCCCTTATATTTTGGTTTAACCCCCGATAAACCTCTTTTAAGCTTAACCATGGTAATTTTTTTATTAATATGTTTACTATTAATTTTGATCAAAATTTAAGTTTAATTTTTATATAATATTAATTATGTTGATTAATAATATATAATCCATTTTTTGAAAATTCCATTTTCATAATGAAAAAATATTTATTTAAAATTAAACTCGTAGACGTGATTAAAATGAGGTTTACCTCATAACAAAATAATCAAAAAACTTATTATAGTGAGATAAAATGGATAAATAATTAAATAAATTAACTAATTTTAATTTTAAAACCATATTAATATAAAAATGATATTTCAAATTATTTAGATGAACATTCAGTTTTTAAAAAAAATAAATGTTTTTTACAATAAAACAAAAAAATAATCTTTTCATAAAATTACAAAAAAAATCACTAAAACATACTTTTGATATATAGATTTTAAAAATAAATTTCATATTATCATATAAATTTTATAAAATTGGAAATAATAGTTTTACATATTTTTCACAAAAATAAATAATAACATTTTATGAGAAAAAAAATATTTTTGAAAAATATAAGTACTCTATTAAAAATTTTATACTTTTTTATGAGTATTTTTTATTTATATAGAACCATTATACTTACTTTTATAAAAATATTATTCATATTAATACTTTCATGAATAACCACTAGGTTATAATGGTAATGTTTAAATAGTAATATTAATAGTATATAATGTTTTATTGAAACTCGATGTTCAATGTAACACAAGCTATCTATGAAATTAAAGATCTCTTAATAATAAATTTCATTAAATATCTGGGTGTTACATCTTCAGTTTTTTTTATTTTTATGAATGTTTTAGATCAAAATGATTAAATTATATTTCAAGTATCATTTTATTTAAATTAGAAGAAAAAATGGTTTAAATGTTATGGATGTGATTTTGGAACACTTGGTAATACCATACTAGACCATTTAACTCACACCATATTATTACCTTCAAGTGTTTATAGATCTTATTATTACAGTTAAAGGAAAATGTAAAGAACTAATTGGATTTTATATTTTTTCTTGATCTATGGGACTCTATAGTTATGATGGTGATTGGTGGAGTTATGGTCCACTTGTTGCAAAGGGTTTAAAAGACTTGGTCTTGATGGATTTAATATCCCAATATTTTGTGAAATATTATTCTCAAATAAATTTAATTTCTTGAATAACTTTTGTTACATACAATAATGATTTTATATTTTCTTAAAAGTAACATTGATTTTATATTTCATTACAAAAAAAACCCTGATTTTAGATTTTATTACATGAAAAACTATGTTTTTCTTGTATTACAAACAATACTGAGTCTAAACATACCAAAATTTACTATTAAAATATTATTATTTAATATGATAGTTATCACATATCCATTGTAATTTAATATATAAATTTAATTAACTAAATTATGAAATTATATTGTTTAAACCTATATATAGTATGAATTATTTAGTGACCAATTATTTATAAATGAACATAAATACTAATTTAAAATAAGGGAAATATTTGTCTGAAAAACTATTTTTATGCATAGAGAATAATTTTACCTAAATAAATTATAAAATAACTTTTAGTGAATTAATTTAATGAAATTTATATGTTATATATTCAATAAAATTTTTTACATTAATCTTATGTGTTTTCAATAAAACATATAAGAATAAATTAAATATAATTTTATTAAATAATTAAGAGTAAAAATAAAAAAACATTTACCGCGGTTAAGGTGAAAATGGGTTTACCTGAGGGTTAAACTATAAATTTAATGGAGAAAAATGGCCAAAACCTTGTACAAGACCTATTTTATGGCCTTATTTCAACATCATGTCATATAAATTATATAATATCCCATTTTAGGGCCTTTTTAAATTTGAAAATTGTGGTGACACCTATTTCTTTTCAAAAAATACAAGTGTGCTACACACCTCACTTATAAACGACAACCCATCTCCTCTCCTCTTCACACTTCCTAAACCCATTTGTTCAAAAAAATTTCTGACCTAATCACATAATTAGTTCCATAATATATTTTTATAAGCCTTATTTTTCTCATAAATCAATCCTAGGTGGGCATTTTATACAAACCAAGTGATTTTTTCTGAAGAATAGGGAACATCCCTAGCTGAGTGTTTTATATTATTTCAATCACAACCTATATTGATTCTTATTAAATCATGGTATTGTAATGACCTCATTATTTTAAATAAAATAATATTTTATTATTTGAACTTAATAACCTAAATCCATGTCTTATTCCATCATATGGTCTAGGAAATCAATATTCGTGTGTACAACGGACTAACGCCTTGTGAACCGATGTCATTATTTTTCCATAACCACCTATCACATCTTGATATAATGATGGATTTATTAAATATACATTATATTTATGATATTATTATTCATTTTTAATAATTATTTCACGTTTTTGTTCTTAATTTATATTCTTTGGGCATACAATAACATCATTCATGTGTATGGCAAACTACCGCCTCACGAACCGATGTGATTCATTCATGATTTTCATAGAAGGTAATATTGTTGTATTAAATGATAATATTTGATATATAATACATTAATATTATTATATAATGGTAATATAATATTTATATTTCTTTCTACCAATCTTTTGAGGAAATAGAAACAGTGTTCCTGCATACGTACAACCTACTATCTTTATGAACGGTGAATATCATTTTTATCACTATCTTTTGTAGACTAATATAAATAAATATATAATGAATATATATGATATTTATATCATTATTAATATTATTTATACTATTAAACCATTATCCATATAATATTATCAAAAATAAAAAATCAAAACATGCATGAAAAACAAAGCAGTTATTGCACAAAACATGACTTTTATATAGAATTGTTGATAAACTGGTAATAAAATGTCATAAGTAAATAATATACTGATTGGTATATATATCTATGGTTATGTAATATATTTTTAATAATCTAATATTTATTATATAGTAGGATAAAACTTGTATGAATGAAGTTAAGACTTATTGTAAGGGATTTTCATCTCACTTTTTACTTCTGTGAGACACATGCAATATTCACAACATATTTCTTTTATGTGGTGAATATAATAACCATGAATTTATTTTATGATTATTCACCTAGAAATTATTTTTATTTACATATAAATTTTAGGATCTCTGTTTCATAGGGGTTATGGTTTAAAAGATATCAAAGCGGTAAGGGATTTTTGTCACAGTTTGCTTTCGTTGAGACAAATATTGTGTTATGGACCTATCTTATTCTATGAGGTGTTTATATAGATCCATTGACATGTAACATAATGAATTTATTAATTTTCCTGAGATTATATGTTTGATTTAATTTTATTATATCATGGGGCTTACAATTAGTATTTATCAAAGTGATAAGGGTTTTACGTTAAAATATCACTATTTATCAAGATTTCTCATAATTATGCTTCAAATGGTGAAATAATATGATATATATCTCAAGAAACTCTTGTATTTTATTATGCACAGGTTATTTCTAGATAATAAGTTTTTTTCCCTTTATTTTCCTCTCTTTATGTACTTATGTTCTCAAAAAAATGTTTTTAATAAAAATCATCTTTTTTCTCTCTTTTGTTGAAACCCCATTGTTTAGAAAACAATTTTATCTAAAAATGACTTCAAAAATGAATTTACAATTATTACAATTTTTTATTAAGGAAATTTTTACCCATGTTTTAATTTTTTTAAAATAAAATTAATGGAATATTTATGTCATTTTCCAAACAACAGTCTTTTGGGTTTTATAGAAAATGTGAAAGTAATATTTGTTATAATGTGTTTGGAATGAATAGGATTTCCCATCATCATTATCATTATTTAATTTAATGATTAATTTATATGTTGTTAAGTTTATTTTCAAAGAAACTAATTTTTAAAATATTTTATGTTTTAAAAAGTATTTTTTAAAATAGTAAATTATATTTTCCCCATGAAATGTTTTAAATGATTTTTAAATTACTATTTATAAGATTCGAAGTTTATTTTAGATGGAATGGATTTAAAAAAAATTTTGAATTTTTATTTGTAAAATGTGACTTTCAAAATAGAAAGGATATTTCCCCCATCAAATGTTATGAATTTTTTTTAAGATTACATAATAATTTTCCAGTGTTATTTTTTAAAATAAGGACTTCCAAAATTTCCTATGTTTTAAAAAGTGGTTTTCAAAGGGGAAATTATATATTCCTAAAGAAATGTTCCATGTGCTAATTCAAAATTATTTTACTTCTAATATTAAATCATTTTATGTTACTTATGATTTACTGGGGATAATATTGAATGATCTATACTTATTATTTCTTTATTTGGTTATTTTGCATATTGATGAAATATTTCTAAAACCCATTGATTTTTCACAGCTTATGATATGGAGAATTGATGAAATGTTTTTGAAACTTTTTTTCTTTACATAGGTTATTATTTGAGGATATAATGATATTTGTTGTTGTTTTGTCACACATAATAATGGTTTTCATTAGAAGAGGAGTAGGTATGATATCTCCCTCCAATGCATTGGGTAAAGAGTTATATATTTTGAGATAACAATTAAAAAATAATATATGGTATTGATCCACTATGGGAAATAGGTGCATCCTGATCCATTGTGGGAAAGAGGGGAATCATAATCCACCTTGGGATATAGGTGCATCCTGATATACGATCGTAATCAGGTGATAAGTCTTGATCAAATATTTTTATGTTCTTGGTAGAAACACATGATATATAAAATGGTTTTCTATATTTACGATGTTTTCATACTTTTATGATATGATCTTATGTTTCATTATTGATTTGTGATGATTTCTCAATCTTATGGAAATATTTTCTGAAATGATAATTTTTTATGAAATAACTCATGTTTGTGATCTGTGAAAGGATGGGTATGAATGTCATAATTTATGCTTATGATAACATTCCATTATTATTATATTATGATTTCATATGAGTATATATTTATATATCCTATGTTTACCCTTACTGAGTATATGAGATCACCCTTAATTATGTTTCATTCCCCTAGTTATGAATAAATGTTTATGTAGGGTATTCTTAAGAGTAGTACTTTGTTAGAAGATATTTTGGGGAGATAATGAAGATCCATCATGACATAAAAATATCCGGTCTCTATTATTCCAAAGACACTAAGATATTTGGGTCCTCATTTGTTTCTTTATGAAAAATATTGAATATTCATCTAAAAATATGTGATATTTATATATGAAAGTCCTAGGTCATTATAGTTGGTATCAAAGGAATGGTTTAGCTAACCATTGGAAATAAGTAAGAGAAACCTTTAGTTATATCCCATGGGATATTTATAAGGATATTTTTATTGATATCTTCATGTATATGTTTAAGTATGATACAAAGTATAGGAAAAATTTTGGGAATTTTGTTAAAGGATAGAGTCAGTGGCTATAATGAAATTTGATCCCAATCTAGGTACGACAAGTGTATGTGGCTCTGGAACCGAGGTACTTATGGGTAATATCTCCAAAAAGGGTGAATTGAGAAGGGCTTGATCTTCACTGGGTGAATGATAATCGGTAATGATGCACACCTAGTTCGACACCCACATGGGATATACTTTTTAAATTCACAAACACATTATAAACCATCATGAAGGATTTCAATAATAACCATGAATGACCTTGGATAAATATAATGTTTCATTGGATAAAAAAATATCATGATTTAAACATCTTATTAGTTATTTTTCATGGTTATGTGGTTTCCCACTATGAATATTATTACTCACACTTTGCATTTTTTCAATCAATGGAAGGGATTAGAATGAAATTAATTAATGTTGAATATGATAGAAATGGTTTTTATGAGAATCCAAATGGTATGATTACTAGAGTGAATGATATTTTGATTATTCCTAATCAGTTTTCATGATATATGATTAAAAACTTGCATCTCTTCTAACTCCTAGAATCACCATAGAAGAAAAGGATATAGTTCATCGAGTCTTGGGAGGTGGAGACCATGGAGGAAAGAATATTTGGTTTCATATATGTTGAGAATATGGAAATAATTATCCAAATTAATGTATAGGAACGAGAATATGTTTTTATTTTGGAAAATAAGGACACAAAAATAGTTTTCAAGGAAAAAATCAATTTTTGGTCGATGTAATAGATAAGAATAATGGTCTCCCTAATTTATCATCAATGGTTGAATATTTTAAGTGTGGTAAATATGGGAATTATGAAAATATATTTTCCAAGGGGAAATATCATGAAGTGAATCAAAAAGTTGGTATGAGTAATAGTTATATTACCGATGAGGAAGAAACCATTAATGATATGTGAATTTCATTGGATGTTCTAATAGTATTGTTTTGGTTAAACATGAGAAGCATGATTAAATTGAGTTTGATGAATTTAATTAAATTATTCATATTTCATATTGTAGGAAATTTTTTTAATGAATAGGATGATAAATCATAGATTACTATTTTAAAATGATGTAGAGTGATTGATGAATTTATGTAATAGAATTCAAAAATTATGAAATATAAAATTATTTTCCATTATATCATTTTTGTTAAAGATTTGTGAGAATATATTGAATTTTTCTGATGATGTAGAAATTTGATGTATTGTAAATGTGATATTTCATGAAAACACAATATTAAAGGAGATAACCCTTGATATATTCCTGAATTTTAGATAATGATATTGGGATAAATAAGTGATGGATGTCGATAAATTATATTGGATAGTTCATATTACCTTGGAACTGATTAATTATTTTCTGAAAATGTGGTTTATACTATCTTTGATGCATTTTACAACATTTTTCGATTTAGGAAAAAATATCTAATAATATATGTTTTATTTAAGGAATAAGGAAGCATGAATATTTTTAATAATTTTTTTTGGTAATTCAGCTTATTACCATGTTTCAAGACAATACATAGTGAAGGTATTCACATGTTTAGTATGTTACGATTAATAGATACTTCTTGTTATTTGGGGTATTAATTATAAGATCATTTTTTAAATTTAGTGACCATATTTCTAATGTTTTGGATTTTATTCCTTATGAAGGGTCATAAGGTAAACTATTTATAAAATATTTTAAGATGAATTTTGGATGATGTTTTAGAGACTAATGTATTATTTCACCATATAAAGATTTTTTTCATATTTGATAACTTGTGCTTACCATTTTTTATGATGGTAAATAGTGATAAAAGGAATGAATTATCATTATATAATGGATATTATGATTTGGTAGTGGTTCATGTATAAAAAACCATCTTCATTTCATGGAGTAAGAGATAATGTGTATATTGATCCATATGTATCTAGGGATAAAATTTTTATTATGATATAATTTAATGATAATCCCTAGGTATATTGGTCCATTTGAAATTTTTAATCATATCAGGATGATAAAAAATATATTGGAGCATCCATAATAACCCTTTATGATTCATGATGTGTTCCATGTATCTCTCTTGGAATAATACATACTTGATCTATCACATGTACTAAACTGAGAGCTCATACCACTGGAGCATGATATTTGATATGATGAACAACCTATGGAGATTATGGATCATGTAGTGAAGTTCTAAAAAATTATACAACTCTCCCAGTCAATTCTTTGTGGAAAAAATCATTTTAGGAAGATATGTTTGAACCTGAGGATGTAATGAGGAAGAATTATCCTCATTTTTTGGTAGTAAAGTGTTGAATTTCTTGGGTGAAATTCAATATAAAGGGGTAGAATATACCAACCTGAGAATTTGTGAAATGTTTTTTTCGAACATATTTAATTTCATAGATATATTAAATTAAATTAAAATAAAATTATTTTAACTTTTTTTAAATGGGAAAATGAGTAAATCATGTGTTATAAAAAAATTACATGTTTATCTTGCAGTACAGACAACACAGAGTTTTTCTTGCATCACATACAATACCCAGTTTAAACAAAACATGGCATATAATTAAAATATGTTTATTTAATATGTTAGTTATCACATGGTTGTTGGAATGGTAGGTATTAATAGTATTAATTGAATTATGAAATTATATGGTTTAAAGCTATATGTAAAAGTAATTATTTGGTTACCAATGTTTTTGAAATGAAAATAAAAACTATTTTAATATAAAGTAAATATCTTTCTAAAAAACTATTTTTAAGAACAAAAATGAATGTTACCTTAATAAATTAAGAAAACAATTTTGATGAATGATTACAGTGAAATATATATATTATATATTCAATAAAAAATTTATAATTCCTCTTAACTGTTTTCAAAATAAGTGACAAAATCAAATCCAATTTTATTTTATAAATTTTTATTTCTCAAAAAAATTATCCCCTTTTAGAAAATTATTTTTAGCCTAATTTTTGCCCCTTTTAGAAAAAAAATTAAAATTTTCATTTCATTTTTGAAATTAATGTTTCAATATTTTCTTTAGATGAATTTTTTATAATTTTCTGAGAAGATAAATGTTTCAATGAATAATTAAAATACTGGGTTTAATAATTAATTTTCCTTCATTCTAATGATTTTATAAACAGAAGAATTATTTAAATATGATTTTATTAAAAAATAGCTCTATTGGAAGTCTATTGACCTTATTTATTTCATTGGAATAATTTTCATATTTAATTTTGATATTAAAACATTTTAGACCTTTAAATATTTTCTCTATGAAAACCTACTTTGTCCTCACACATATACGATTAATTTCAAATTAACATTTCCAACTTAAGTGAATGGAATTTGAATAAATGGATTCTATATTTGGAATTATATTAATTCCAATTATTTTATATGGTAAATTTAATTTTTGACTATAATGAATGGTACAAATTGTAAAAATTATTTTTTATGGTTAAGTTAAAAATGTGTTTAGATGGGGTTTAAACAAAAATGATAAGGGTTAAAATTGACTAAAAACATATAAAAATACATTTTATAGATATATGTATAATTTATCTATTCAAGGATCAATAATTTCCCATTTATTATCCTTTTTTATTGTGAAAAATATGGGTACAAATTTTTTCTTTTCAAACATTACATGTTTGTCACTCACCTCACTTTAAAAAGGCCACTCACTCTCCTTTTCTATTCACAGTTCTAAAATCGATTTTTTCATCCAAGAACTAACCAAATATATTATTTAATTCCATACTATTATACTAATCCTTATTTTTTCATAAATCCAACATATGAAGGGTTCAGATGCAAACCAAAAGGACTTGTCTGAAGAAGAGGTAACATCCCTAACCGAGATTTGTTATTGTATTTATTCCTCCACACCCTTCAAATATTATTAAAATATTATGATATATAATTCAATGTATATTAAATATAATTATATTTTATTATGTTTACTCCATAACCTAAATCCCTCTCCTCTTCCATCGAATATGTTACAAAATCATCATTATTGTGTACGTTGGACTACCACCTCTCGAACAGAAGTTACTCATTTTCCATAACCACCTCTTAATGATGTATAAAACGATAAATTTATTATTTATATATGATATTTATTATATTATTATGATTCTTCGATCATAATATCACACGTTCCATCTTACTTCCCATTCTGTGGAAATATGATATCATTGTTCGTGTGTACAGTGGACAACCACCTAGCAAAGTGATGTGATTCGTTCACACTTTACCTAGAAGGTAATAAGGATAGATTTAATGAATATTATATATATATATATATATATTAAATTAAAATTATTCTATAATTTTAATATATTATTTAACTTTCTTTCATTCAATCCATTAATAAAATGGAAGTAGTGTTCATGTATATGTATAACCTACTGTCTCCATGAATGGTGTATTTAATTTTATATCTCAAAATTTTATGGAATAATATAAATTCATATATACTGAATATATATGATATTTATATCATGGTTAAAATTTCTTATATTATGGAATCATGATCAAATTAGTACGAAAAAAAATAAGAAATCAAAGCATACGTAGAAAACAAATCAGTTATTGCACGAAAACAATTTTTTGTATGTATATATGTATGTATGTATGAATGTATGTATGTATGTATGTATGTATGTATGTATGTATTTATGTATGTATGTGTGTATGTATGTATGTATGTATGTATGTATGTATGTATGTATGTATGTATGTATGTATGTATGTATGTATGTATGTATGTATGTATGTATGTATGTATGTATGTATGTATGTATGTATGTATGTATGTATGTTTGTTTGTATGTATGTATGTATGCATGAATGTATGTATGTATGTATCTGTATGTATGTATGTATGTATGTATGTATGTATGTATGTATGTATGTATGTATGTATGTATGTATGTATGTATGTATGTATGTATGTATGTATGTATCTATGTATGTAGGTATGTATGTATGTATGTATGTATGTATGTATGTTTGTATGTATGTATGTATGTATGTATGTATGTATGTAGGTACGTATGTATGTATATATGTAGGTATGTAGGTATGTAGGTATGTATGTATGTATGTAAGTAGGTAAGTATGTATGTATGTACGTACATACGTATGTACGTACGTAGGTATGTATGTATGTATGTATGTATGTATGTATGTATGTATGTATGTATGTATGTATGTATGTATGTATGTATGTATGTATGTATGTATGTATGTATGTATGTATTTATGTTTGTTTGTTTGTTTGTATGTATGTATGTATGTATGTATGTCTGTATGTATGTATGTATGTATGTATGTATGTATGTATGTATGTATGTATGTATGTATGTATGTATGTATGTATGTACGTATGTATGTAGTGAAGTTCTAAAAAATTATACAACTCTCCCAGTCAATTTTTTGTCGAAAATATAATTTTATGAAGATATGTGTGAACATGAGGATGTAATGAGGCATAATTATCCTCATTTTTGGTAGTAAAGTGTTGAATTTCATGGGTGAAATTCAATATAAAGGGGTAGAATGTAACACCCTGAGAATTTGTGAAATGTTTTTTTCGAACATATTTAATTTATTTAAAAGATTACATTACCTAAAAATAAAATTATTTTAACTTGTTTTAAATGGAAAAATGAGTTAATCTTGTGTTATAAAAAATGCCATGCTTATCTTGCAGTACAGACAACACAGAGTTTTTCTTACATCACATACAATACCAAGTTTAAACAAAACATGACATAAAATTAAAATATTCTTATTTAATATGTTAGTTATCACATGGCTATTAGAATGGCGAGTATTAATAGTATTAATTGAATTATGAAATTATATGGTTTTAACCTATATGTAAAAGTAATTATTTGGTTACCAATTTAATTGAAATGAAAATAAAAACTATTTTAAAATAATGTAAATATATTTCTGAAAACTATTTTTATGAACAAAAATGAATGTTACCTTAATAAATTAAGAAAACAATTTTGATGAATGATTATAGTGAAATTTACATATTATATATTCAATAAAAAATTTATAACTCATGTTAACTGTTTTCATTTCATTTTTGAAATTAATGTTTCAATATTTTCTTTAGGTGAATTTTTTATAATTTTTTGAGAAGATAAATGTTTCAATGAATAATTAAAATACTGGGTTTAATAATTAATTTTCCTTTATTTTAAAGATTTTATAAACAAAATAAATATTTAAATATTCTTTTATAATAAAACAAATAGCTCTATTGTAAGTCTATTGGCCTTATTTATTTCATTGGAATAATTTTCCTATTTAATTTGGATATTAAAACATTTTATACCTTTAAACATTTTCTCTATGGAAACCTACTTTGTCCTCACACATATATGATTAATTTCAAATTAACATTTCCAACTGAAGTCAATCTAATTTGAATAAATGGATTCTATATTTGCAATTATATTAATTCCAATTATTTTATATGGTAACTTTAATTTTTGACTATAATGAATGGTACAAATTGTAAAAATTATTTTTTATTGTTAAGGTAAAAATGTGTTTAGATAGGGTTTAAAAAACGATAAGGGTTAAAAATGACTAAAAACATATAAAAATACATTTTATAGATGTATGTATAATTTATCTATTCAAGGATCAATAATTTCCTATTTATTATCCTTTTCTAATGTAAAAAATATGGGTACAACTTTTTTCTTTTCAAACATTACATGTTTGTCACTCACCTCACATTAAAAAGGCCACTCCCTCTCCTTTTCTATTCCCAGTTCTAAAATCTATTTTTTTCATCAAAGAACTAACAAAATATATTATTTAATTCCATCCTATTATTCTAATCCTTATTTTTTCATAAATCCATCATTTGAAGGGTTTAGATACAAACCAAAAGGACTTATCTGAAGAAGAGGTAACATCCCTAACCGAGATTTGTTATTGTATTTCTTCTTCCACATCCCTCAAATATTATTAAAATATTATAATATAATATTCTATTTATATTCAATATAATTATATTTTATTATGTTTACTTCATAACCTAAATCCCTCTCCTCTTACATCAAATATGTTACAAAATCATCATTACCTTGTACGTTGGACAACCACCTCTCGGACAGAAGTTACTCATTTTCCATAACCACCTCTGAATGATGTATAAAATGATAAATTTATTATTTATATATGATATTTATTATATTATTTTTATTCTCCGATCATAATATCACACATTCCATCATACTTCCCATTCTGTGGAAATACGATATCGTTGTTCGTGTGTACAGCGGACAACTATCTCGCAAAGCGATGTGATTTGTTCACACTTTACCTAGAAGGTAATAAGGATAGATTTAATGAATATTATATATATATATTAAATTAAAATAATTCTATAATTTTAATATATTATTTACCTTTCTTTCATTCAATCCATTAATAAAATGAAAGTAGTGTTCACGTATATGTATAACCTACTGTCTCTATGAACGTTGTATTTAATTTTATATCTCAAAATTATATGGAATAATATAAATTCATATATACTGAATATATATGATATTTATATCATGGTTAAAAAAATTTATATTATGGAATCATGATCAAATTAGTACGAACAAAAATAAGAAATCAAAAGATACGTAGAAAACAAATCAGTTGTTGCCCGAAAACAATTTTTTATATGTATGTATGTATGTACGTACGTACGTATGTATGTATGTATTTAGGTATGTATGTATGTATGTAGGTATGTATGTATGTATATATATATGTAGGTAGGTACGTACGTACGTACGTATGTAGGTACGTACGTATGTAGGTACGTACGTATGTAGGTATGTATGTATGTTTGTATGTATGTATGTTTGTATGTATGTATGTATGTATGTATGTATGTATGTATGTATGTATGTATGTATGTATGTATGTATGTATGTATGTATGTATGTATGTATGTATGTATGTATGTATGTATGTATGTATGTATGTATGTATGTATGTATGTATGTATGTATGTATGTATGTATGTATGTATGTATGTATGTATGTATGTATGTATGTATGTATGTATGTATGTATGTATGTATGTATGTATGTATGTATGTATGTATGTATGTATGTATGTATGTATGTATGTATGTATGTATGTATGTATGTATGTATGTATGTATGTATGTATGTATGTATGTATGTATGTATGTATGTATGTATGTATGTATGTATGTATGTATGTATGTATGTATGTATGTATGTATGTATGTATGTATGTATGTATGTATGTATGTATGTATGTATGTATGTATGTATGTATGTATGTATGTATGTATGTATGTATGTATGTATGTATGTATGTATGTATGTATGTATGTATGTATGTATGTATGTATGTATGTATGTATGTATGTATGTATGTATGTATGTATGTATGTATGTATGTATGTATGTATGTATGTATGTATGTATGTATGTATGTATGTATGTATGTATGTATGTATGTATGTATGTATGTATGTATGTATGTATGTATGTATGTATGTATGTATGTATGTATGTATGTATGTATGTATGTATGTATGTATGTATGTATGTATGTATGTATGTATGTATGTATGTATGTATGTATGTATGTATGTATGTATGTATGTATGTATGTATGTATGTATGTATGTATGTATGTATGTATGTATGTATGTATGTATGTATGTATGTATGTATGTATGTATGTATGTATGTATGTATGTATGTATGTATGTATGTATGTATGTATGTATGTATGTATGTATGTATGTATGTATGTATGTATGTATGTATGTATGTATGTATGTATGTATGTATGTATGTATGTATGTATGTATGTATGTATGTATGTATGTCTGTATGTATGTGTGTATGTATGTGTGTATGTATGTGTGTATGTATGTGTGTATGTATGTGTGTATGTATGTCTGTATGTCTGTATGTATGTATGTATGTATGTATGTATGGTTCTATAATATATGTTTAATAAAATGATATTTATTGTTCAAGAGGTTTGAATGTGTGTAAATAAAGTCAAGACAAATGGTAAGGGATTTTCGTCTCAGTTTTTACTTCTGTGAGACATATGCCATATTCCCCACCAATTTATTTTATGTGGTGTTCATAATTTCCATTAATTTATTATATAATTTTTCACCTAAAAATTATTTTTATTTACATATTAATTTCAGTTTCTCTCTTTCAAAATGTTTATAGTTCAAAAGATACCAAAGCGGTAAGGGATTTTTTTCTCAATTTTCTTTATTTATGGAAAATGTTGTGTTATGTGCCTATATTCATTTATGATGTGTATATACATCCCATTTAATATGTAGTATCATGAATATATTTATTCTCATGATATTATATGTTTAATTTAATGCTAATCTTTCATTGGGCTTATGATTTAAAGATACGAAAGTGGTAAGGGTTTTACGTTACAGTCTCACCATTTATCGAGATTGCTCATTATTATGTTTCAAATGATGAAATCATATGATATATATCTCAATGAATACATAAATTTTATTCTCATATGGTTATTCTTAGTGAATAAATGCTTCCATTAATTTTTCGCTCATGAGTAACTCAAAAGTTTAAAAGGACATTTTTAAGAAAAATGGTCCTTATTTCTCACTACGGTTGAAAACCCCTTTTTTCAAAACCAGGATTTCTAAAAAATAAATTTTTTAACATAATAAAAATGAATTTTCAAAGCCATTTTACCCATCTTTTAATTTAAAATAAAAATTTAAATGAACCTTCATGTTATTCTTCAGACAATTCCCATTTGGAATTTTTTGAAAATCTAAAAGGAATATTTATTTTAAAATGTATGGAATGACTAGAATTTTCCAAAGTCATGACCATTATTTACATTAAAGAGTCATTTATATGTTTTCAAGGTTATTTTCAAAGAAAAGTATTTTCAAAGTGTTTTATTTTTTAAAAAGTGTTTTGTTCAAAGAGGAAAGGATATTTTCCTCATGATATGTTTTAAATTATTTTTTGTAGCTCCATTTATAAGTTTAAAAGTTATTTTAAGAGGAAGGGATATCAAAATGGTAATATGTATTCTTAGTTTTATGAAAATATTTTCAATGAAAAAAGGTTATTTTCCTCAAGATTTTTTTGAATTATTTTTAAATATTCCTTAATAATTTTAGAAGGATAGTTTTAAAGAAACTGATTTTGAAAATATATTATTTTTTAAAAAGTGTTTTTCAAAGTGGAAAGGATATATTTCTCATGAAATGTAACAAGTGATATTTTAAAATAATTTTCCATGTTATATGAAATCCTTTGATGTTACATAATCTTTTCTGGGGATAATATTTAATGATATTTTCCTTATTCTTTCTTTGGATTCTTAATGTTTATGCTGATGATATATTTATTAAACCGATTTATTTTTCATCGTTTATGATATTCTTAATTGATTAAATGTTTATGAAATTTGTTTTCCTTACACATGTTATGATGTCATGATATGATAAATGTTTTATGATGTTATGACACAAATATGTTTTATATTCTTCATAAGATGAGTGGTACCTATATCTCCATTCATTATATTGGATAAAGATTTATATATCATGATATAAAATTGGGAAACAAGTCGATGGATTGATCCTCTATGGGAAATATGTACATCTTAATCCACTATGTGAAACAGGTGCCTATAGATCCACTATGGGAAATAGGTGCATCCAAATCCACAATGGGAAATAGTTTGTAATTCTTGATCCTCTATGTTTTTGTCTTGGTAGTTAACCATGAAATATTAAATGGTTTCCTATATTTATGATAGTGAAATAGTTTTATGACATGATCTTATGGTTCATTGATGATTTATAATGATTTCTCACTTTTATAGAACATTTTTTCTAAAATAATAATGTTTCATGCCATGAATCATGTCTATGATCAATGAAATGTTGTTCATGAACATCATAAGTTATTTTCAACATCAAACAACCTTATTATTACCTTATTAATTCATATGACCATAGATATATTTCTCCTTAATTTACCCTTACAGAATATCTGATATCACCGTTTCTTATGTTTCCTTCCTCAAGTTATGAAGAAAGTTTTAGGTAGGGTATTCCTAATAGGATTACTATGTGAGAATATCTTTGTGGGATATTTTTAATATCTATAATGAAATAATTATATTGTGTTTCTACTCTCCAAATACACTAAATTATTATAGTCCTCGAGCATGTGTTTATGAAATGCATTAAATATTCATCTAAAAAATAAAAAATTTATGAATAAAATGACTAGGTTGCTATCATGGAAGTTGATTTGTCTTTTGGATGATTTTTTACTTTGGGATACTTGTCTATTGACGATAATTTTCTCCTCAATGAGTGTTTTTCATACTAACTCTGTAATTTTTTATCCTCTGTGATTTTACTATATGCTTATAGAAAAACCATTCTCTTTGTCTTTGATATAATGATATGTTCTATTATCCAACCCATGGGGATTGGTAACACCCATCTAGACATGTCAAGACCGGTCTATTTATCTATGTACCAAGTTATTTGAGATGGTTTGTAGAAAACGGAATCATAGGATGGAAGGTTTAGTGTCTTTTTTTTATGTCAGTATGTAATCTAGGATATCCTAGCAGATAAGAGGTTGGAATGTTATGACTTAAGTAGAAGTTAGGATCAAGTTCCTAGATACCTCCCATCATATAAATCCTTAATTCACCATGGGTGTGTGTGAAAAGGTTCCTTGAGGAATAATTTGATTTGATTCTAGCATTTTACTACTTTGATATGAGTATTTTTAAATCTTATAAGTTTGATATTACATTATCTCATGATTGAGTGAATGATATGAGTATACTTGATAATTTTTTCATTATTTCAATTTTAAGTTTTGTATAACCATGCCTCTAAGAATACATTTTAATTGGACACCAGAGGAAGTTTTAGTTAAACCACAATAATCTAATCCTCTAGTTGATCGGAATCTTTTTCTAGTAGTGGTGTGTGATGCCCAAGCTCTAAGATAAGTATCAACACCCATTTCCATTTAATATCTATTTTTGGAACCTCAAAGTGATGAAGTTATATATCATTCTCAATATTTTCTTCATCAAAAATCACTATCAATTCAAGGATCAAATGACCCTCCAAAAACTAAGGATTGGTTGAAAAATATTGTGCTACTTTTGAGTTCTTTGAAATTCTTGATTTGATTAAACTAAAATGTGGAACCTATAGGCTGGAAGTATCTAGAAGGAGATAGTGGGATTCATTGGATACAATAAATAAACATGAGGTATTATATTTGAATGTATTTAGAGATATTTTTAATGATTATTTAAATCCAAAATCTATGGTCTTAGAAAAGTCAATGGACTTTCTCAGCCACTTACAGGTTGATAGGATCACGACTAGGTATGAAATATTTTTTACTAAACATGTCCAGTTTTCCCCTTAGGTAGTAATGAATAAGAATATAAGTCATAATGATTTGAGATGTGTCTTTGATATGATATTTGGTAAGAGTTTTTCATATTAAAACTCACTTATTATGTGGATATTCTAGATGGAGCGTTCATAAATGAACATGACCAAGATGGTATGACTGGGTTGATGGGAGTTCTCTTTTCTCCTAGTGTTAGTTATGTCAGTTCCTTTAAATGAAATAGAAATCATTATGATTCTCATGGTGTAATTGAATTAAAGTCTCATCTAGACCTCATGTAGTTCCAAGATGAGGGCCTTAACTTTATTTCAAAGTGGCATGGTTAGGAATTCAAAATTATTTTTCATAGAGGTAGCTAATATCTATGGTTAATGAGGATGCTCAGGTCACTTGCATAAGGATTATGAAGTATATTCTGATTCATGTAGTGACACATGCTATTAATATCTTAAAAATAATGTTGTGAAATAATAATCCTTAATAACTATGGGGTTCTATCATCATTAATCTAGAATTAAACATCTTCATGAAGTGTAAATGTCTCTAGAGGAAGTCGATACAGGTCATGTGATAATGATAGGTAGCATCACTATAGCCCCATCTCTAGTAACTACATTGTTTGATACTGGTGCATCACATTTGTTTGTATCGAATCATGATATGAATTTGATAAATACTCATATAGAGCTTATGTATTATGTTATGGATATTATAAAACCCATTAGAATGAATATATAGAAAGGTATCTAATATACCTCTGGTATTTTCTATCTTTCATATATTTATCTCACAAGTAATTTTATAGTACTTAAATTGAAACCTCTTAACATCATTCTTAGGATGGATTGGATGATTTCTCATATGTATTGGATTGACTACTATCTTTTTCATGTATCCTTTAATGTTCCCTATGGGGTGTTTCAAGTCTTTCAAGGGGAATGAGACTTGATTTTGAATAGATTTGTTCCTCCTTTTCTAAATTTAGGTAGAGTAATATCAGTGTTTTCTTTTCATCTGTAGGGGGAATATTTGATTAGTGATCTCCCTTTATTTTTTATTGAGATTCCCAAAATATTTCCATCTGAATTTATGGTCTTTACATCAATAAGGTTGGAATAATTATCTATTAAATTGGTTCTAATTACTATCAATATATCAATTCCTTCTCACCATATGGAACTAGGTGAATTGAAAGAGTTAAAACCTCTACTAGATGATCTGATGGAAAAATGATTTATAGGCCCAACTGTGCTAAATTTTTTGGAACTTATTATTTTTTAAAAGAAATATGATGGATGAATTCCCTTTTTTGGATTAACAAACAATAATTCGTGTTATGGTAAATAACAACTATTTATTACCTCATATTGATGATTTTTTTGACCATCTAAAATGTGTGAATTGGTTCTCTAAGATTGATCATCAATCTGGTTATCACTATTTTATAATTAATGAATATTACAACCCAAAGAACTCCTTTTGGATTAGGTGTGTCCATTAGGATTATTTTTTATTGAATTTGGTGTATCTGAAGCTCCTTTAGTATTTATGTTGTGTAAAAACATGATATTTCATTAGTACCTCTATTCATTTGTGTTAGACTTTGTGGGTGACTTTTTTTAACTAAGAAAATGAATAGGTTCATGAGTGCCATTTGAGAGTATTTCTAGACATTTTGAGAGATCAACTAATTTATGTGAATTATTTGAAATATAATTTATGGATTAAATAATTGAATTTTTTGGGATATGTGGTCTGAGAACATGGTATTTCAGTTGATACTAAGAAGTTAAAGTCCAATATTGCTTAGTATGAACCATATAATGATTTTTATATTCAAATATTTTTGTATTTACGGAGGTATTAACATATTTTTATAAAATATGTATTGATTCATTCTTCTCCAATGAACTCGCTCACTCGTAAGAGAGTGAAGTTCTTATGGGATTTCAAATGTTGTAATTATTTTGATGAGTTAAAATATATTTTAACTTTTGTGCCAAAGTTTACTCTTCCAGAGGCTGAGCTGGGATATGTAGTCCTTTATGACACATCTATTTTAGGTTTAGGATGTGTTCTTATACATTATGATAATGTGTTTTCCTATGGATCTAGAAATATTAGGCCATATTTGAAAACAATATGACATGTGATCTAGAATTTGATGTTATGATTCAAGATCATACAAGTTAGTGGCCTTACATTTTTAGAGAATGGTGTATTATTTATTCAGATAAAAAATACTATGTTATTTTTCTCAAAATGATTTGAATCTTAGATAATGTTATTTCTTTAGTACCTATAGTCCTTTAATTATGAAATTTTCTACACCCTTGGTAATGGGAATGTAATTTTTATTGCGTTGACCATGATACCTCTAACCCAAAAATGATGGAATCTTCATAATAGTGGAATTTGACTGATCTTGTTTCCCTATTTTATTTGGGAGTTTGGGAGGATATAACCAAGATTGTTCTGATGAATTTTTAGTTTAAAACATCTCTTATTGAGAATATTCTTTAGTTTAATAATCATAATGATGAAATTTATGAAATTAGGGACTCTATTTATGGTTTTAAGACCATTGGATGGTAGTCATTCTCCTCAAAGGGTGTCTGGTGTTTTTATAACCATTATAATGTTCCGTTACCAGTGATAATTTCCATAATGGTGGATTAACCTAATTCACAATAAGAAGTTTACCTTAGAACCAATAATATGTTCTATGATATGAAATATCAATTCTAGTGGCAAGGTATGAGATGATATAACGTCGACATTATTTCTCATTTTTATACAGGGTAGTAGTTCAAATCCAAGCACCGGAAACATTTGGGTTCCCTTCATCCCATTCATACATTGACTTTGAAGTGGTAGGAGAATTATATGTATTTTTTGGTTGGGTTTCCACATACCCAAAAAATAATAATATGATATTGTTTATAATTGATCTGTTAACCAAATTGGATCACTTTATTCTCATTTTCTACACACGAAATGTTGGAGACCTGGGATGATTATACATGCATGAGATTGTTAGATTGAATAGAGTTCCATATATCATAGTCTCTAAAAGGGGACCCAGGATTGATTATTTTTTTGGAGAGGCCTTCAGGAGGTGATGATATCCTAGGTTAGATTGAGCATGACATAAAATATGCATATGTATAGTTATACTGAATGAGCTATAAAAATCCTAGAATATATGCTTCATGCTTGTGTTATTGACTTCAGTGGATATTGGAATTTCCACTTTTAACTATTTGATTCTTACTATAAAAAATTTATCATTTATACATCCATATAGAACCATATATGGACTTTTGTGACCACCCATGTAAATATTTTTTGTGTTTGTAATATAATAGTGAAGCTTCTTTGATAGTAACTAGTCTAGTCCAAGAGATGATAGTTATGGTTTATTTGATTCATAATAGAATTGTGAAAAATTAGATCTGGTATAAATAATATTCTTATTTTTGTTGAAAAACATTAGAGTTTTAAGTCAATGACTAGGTGTTTTTTATATTTTCACCTCACTTGGGTAAAATATGGCTTAGAAAAAAGGCCAATTTATACGGATTATTGTTGGTCATTTTAAAATTATTGAGTGGGTGGGAAATGTATCTTACTGTTTATACATTCCACCATATTTGACATCAATTCAAAACTATTTTCATGTATCATAACTTAAGAAGTATCTTTTGTTTAATTTCATATTCTGAGCTAGGAAATTCTTGATGTGGAACCTAATTTATCCATGGGTTATCACCTAGTGAGGATTTTTGATTCTCAGAAAAAGGTTCTTTATGTGAAATATATGACATTGGTATATTTAATATGATAGCATAGATCATATTCCCATTATACTTTGGATCATGAGGCACTAATGGGGGCCAAGTGTTCTTTTCTCTTCTATATGGAATCTTCTTGATATAATTTAGGTTGATAGAAAGTGTTTATGGTGTAGAGATTGTAATGTCTCATTACCTTCAATCATGTTCTTCCCATACCATTGTTTTGATCTTCTTATTTGTGGGTCATATCTTAGTTTGTTTTAGGTCAATATTGAAATTATTTGGTGGTATTGGGGGCTCTGAATGATTGGAAAATGGTTAGAGAAAACTTTTCATTTTTTGACAAACAAAATATGCACCCTATGTTGATCCACTGAATGGTGGTAATTTTTTTCCATACCATGTATCCAACCCTCAATATTATAAACCCCTGGAAGTGAGGTTTTTTTTATTCTAGAATTTTTAATTTAACCATCCAACCAAGTTTTCCACCCCATCCACACACCCAGTAAGGGTTCACGGTTAGCACATGGTTAGTACTAACCATGCAACCCAACCAATAAAACTATTTATGTGGTTTTTAATTCCTGTAAAGTTATTTATAAAAACCCAACACTCTTATTTAAAATTCTTAATCACTCCAATTAAAACCTAACATGCTTCCTTGGTAATTTGAGGTTCTAAAGTGGTAAATTTGACTCCTCTAACCCTTTTTCTTTGGGGATTGAAGAACTAATATTTCTGTTTGATCTCTTTCTAGTATATATATCTCCTATCATCTAGTTTTTTATCATCCCTTTATCCTTTGTATAGATAGATAGATAGTCATGTTTTTTATAGATCTAATACATATTTTGATAGATCATTTTTCTAGGTTTGATTCAAGATCTTCTTTGACTTCATATCTCCATTGACAATTTAATTTGTGGGTGTTGACTTTTTTTATCATGTACTTAAAGTTTGGTGTTTCCATAAGGATTTCCCTGTAATATAAACTCTGAATTTAATTAATGATTTCAAATGAGTTTTAAATTGATTTATAAAAAATTGATATGTGATTATTTGATGTTTGAATTAAAAATTCATTGAAATTGTAAAAAATTCTCCAATTTTAATTTTTTTTTGTGTTTTGATAAAAGAAAATGATGTATTAAATTTAAATATTATTTGATGGAATGAATAAATTTTTATTATTGAGAAAATTTCATAAAATGAATGATAATTTTAAAGGCAGGACGTCCATAAAATCCTATTATTTGGTTTTAAATTTAAAATTACATATTAAAACATGAATTTATTCATTTTAACTATGAATTATGAATTTATTTTGAAAGGGTAATTTTTTCTAAGATTGAATGATTGACTGATTAAAGCACAAGTGATCTTGAGTAATTAGATGGTGATTATAAGAAGCATGCTAGGACTCTAACTAACTGGTAATGTATTGAGGATGAAAACTCTAACTAAACCTAGTTTGGCATGATTTTCCATAATGGTATGTTGATTTATTTTTTCTATTGTCACGGACCTTAGGAATGTGTTCACACATACTTGATCCATGATTGATGATTTAGTGGTGTGGGAATTTAAGAGTCTGGAACTAATCTAACACAAGGCATATGGATATGATGATTTTCTTTATTTTATTATACATTCCATTTTTTATATATCTAATTAATTAATGTTATATATTTAAAATAAATGTTCAATATAAAATGATCATTTTATCATATTTTGATATATCTACCAAATTTTGATTTGAAACCATGTTTTGTTATAAATTGTGTAAATGACATTACATGCCTATTTTTATTTAAATTGAAAGAATAATTTGTTTAATGGTTATGGAATTGATTATGGAACACTTGGTGAGACCCTACTTAGTTCTTTAGATCACACCCTACCTTTTCCTTAGATCATTTATAGAACCTGTTATGTCAAATCTATGGAAATTGAATGTCTCACATGAAGGTGGTAGTTAATCGTGATCTATAGGGATTTGGAGTGATATTGGTGATTGGTGGAGTTATGTTCAACTTGTTTCATAATGTTTGAGAGACTTGGTATTTATAGATGTTGTTTTTTCTTTTTCATGATGTTTTGATTTGGGATACATGTCTATTGATGGTACCTTTATCCTCAAAGAGTGTTTTTAATACTAACTTTTTATTGTTTTATCTTCAAGTTTTTATCATATATTGGTGGAAAAAATATTCCCTTGGTCTTTGATATGATGACATGTGCTAGTCACCAACCCGTGCGGATCAGGAAAACCCTTTGGTCCATGATAGGACCAGTCTGGGTATCTGTATACCAGGGTATTCAAAATGGTTTTTAAGACTAATTCACAACCAAATTATCATAATTATACATTCATGGGGTTTTCTATTTTGTATGAGATCCAATATATTATTTATTACCTTGGGTATTTATTTTTTATCATATCAATTGATTGGTTTTTTTAGAGAAAAAATGATTGTTTCAACAAAAAGAGTGTTCCCATAAGGAAATTCCTCGAACACTACACCCCTCGATGTGATCCTTTCAAACTAAATATTTTAAATGATCCACCAAAATAATATCTCACTACCACGAATCTAGAATTCATCTCACCACATCATCCACCATAACTACAACCACGTACATTTTTTCACCCCATAAATCCAAAACTCAACTCTGCACCTCCAAGATTTCTCAAAACTCTCCCTTGATGTCTCAATGCCTGGGAAAACTATTGGGAGAGTTACAGGAAAACGGTCCCTTACACATACATAAACATACGTACATATACATACACATACATAAACATATTTACACATGCACAAACACAAACACATAGATATACAAACACATACATACAAAACATACAAATTCATGCATTCAAACACACATACATAGACATACATACACAAACAAACATACATAGACATACATAAACATGAATACACATACACACACAAAACAATTCATACACATCCATATACATACATATATTAATTCATACATACATAAAAATATACATACATATGCATAAAAATACATGCATACACACAAATTTACACCAATTCATTTACCTAAAAACATGAAAACATACATAAAAATACATCCATATATTAAAACAGATACACACCCACACACATACATATACATACACATATATAAACATACATATACAAAGATAAATATACATATATATGCATGCATAGAAATATATACCCATGCATACACATAAACATTCAAATATAAATATACACATATATTCAAATATATTCACATATATATGTACACATATGAATACAAACATATATTTTCATAAACTGACACACTAGGGATTGCCTAGCTAGTGGGGAGCCAAGACACAATTTCTCCATGAATACCACCATAGGCCAGGGTCTGGCTACAAGCACCAAAATGAATAACTAATATGGGTGACCTTTTCTTAATGTACATATACACACTCACCCAACCATTCCCATGAATAAGTTCATAGGAATAAATATAAAAAATGTTCCATCAAGAGTAATAACCATACATGAAACAACCTCTAGGGAATAAAAGAGTATGACAATGTAATTTGTAAATTAAAGGGTAAAAATACATGCCCAACCATAAATATTTCCCAACATTGTGATAACTAGAAAAGTAAATACTGAGAGAGCCCGTCTCTAGATCTCCATGACCTGACTATTTTGTGTCTTAAAATGAACCAAGATATCCCTGTTCTCTGCTAAATTCACTACCAACTTTTCCAACATCTTTATAAGAAACAATAGGTGCGGTAAAATCCTAGGTGGGGATTAATATATATATATATATATACGCATTAGGGTACCCCAAAAACTAAAGGGGGAGTAATATGAGACATCATAGAAGTAGAAAACTCAGACCATATAAAGATATAAATTAAATCCAAAAATTAATATATATATTCTCTCATAAAAGAAACCCAAAAGAAAGAGAAAGTGGATCTCTATTTCACAGCTCAACTCGGAAAAAAGATTCTTCCAACTATTCTAAGAGGCCTATCAAAGATTCCCAGAATCTCATGTTTCTATCTAAACAAGTATTCATGTCGTGTCACACCTACCCATTTTGTTTCAAAATCAAGCGGACATGATCTCTATGAAGAGAACCCATACCCTAGAATAATTGGAGGGGTCACTCAATAGGTAGAGTACCCATTCATAGATCCCATAGGAGGGTTCCACTCATATTGGAAAAGACACATGTCCTAAATATACAGGAAGGTTCCACTTATATGGTAAAGGACCCATGCCCTGTCTCTATATGAGTATTCCACTGTGATGGTAGAGGACCCATTCCTTGACTCCATATGAGGGTAACAATCATTAGATATAGGAATCATGCCCTAACTCCATTGGAGGTTGACACTTAGTAGATAGAGTACCCATGCCCTGACTCCAAAGGAGTTTTCCACTCAGTAGATAGAGAACCCATTCCCTAACACCTTAGGAGGGTACTACTCAGTACATAGAGGACTCATTCCCTAACTTTGTAAGAGGGTGTCACTCAGATGTTATGGTCTAATCACTAATGCCATCGAGCACCACCTAAAGATTAATCATGCTTGAAACATCACGTATCATGTCTCAAAATCCACTATAATGTCCACCATCACAGTTTTCATGGAAAAACACTTAGGATTGGCTACTCACTGACCAAAATATATATCCACATAAAGGATATATGAGAGGTAGAAGTTCCCTCAAAAGAAGGTACATAGCATGTAACGTGTCAATAAGGTGTGTGGTCGTACTCCACTACATGGCCATGTCATAACCATCACATTGCTCGATGTCCATGTAGTACCAAAATAGGTGTAAGGATACTATATGTTGTGTCCCAGCCACCCAGGGATGAGTCATGTTCTCCTGGCCTTGTCTACGTACACTTCCCATGTGCCTATACAGGGTCTGAGCCTGGTTGTGTCTGTGTCTGTGTATTCCCATAGTATAGTTCAAGCCTCCAGCACTATGTTACATGGTGTATGGAGACCCACACAGGGTATGATATATACCTCACCCATTAACCATAGTTTTCATAGCTCGGTCACTACATGATGACTGTTCATCAGACTACATACTGTATAGTCGTGTTTTTCACGTAAACTGGGATCTATTACACAACTTCCCAATCTGCCACTTCAACCACATATTAAACCATTTTACCACTCTCAATAAGTGGAAACCTTCTCCGGTAGATTATTTTTCCCCTCTTACGGATGGAAATAAAATCCTAATCCTTCTGCATGAAGTTGTCGTGCATCGTCATCCCTCATGGAACCTCCTGTTGCCTAAAAAGATTCCTGATTCTTGGTGGATTCCCACACATCCCACGAACCATTCCAATCCCTTTTCTAATCACTGATACTTTCATCAAATGCGAGCCTTAAACAAATTCTAGGCTTTGATCACACTTGATCCCACCCAGAAATGTCAAACCATGGCCTCATAGGGGAATGTAAGATATTGCTAACAATTATGGTGGAAAAGAAGATAAACCAAGGGTGACAAAAATTCCAATTATTCTTGGAAAACTAATATAGATTAGGGATATTTGGTTTGAGAAACATGTCCCAGTGGAGATATATTTAATAAGTAAAATAAATCTAATACACGGTCTCATGAAAAGGATAAATTTAAACGTATATCAAATAATTGAATTTTTATCCTGATCGATATTTTAATAATAAGGTTAAAATCCATAAATGATGAGTCCTATCTTGATATTTGATCAATCCTTGGTGAATAATGAATTCACTGACGATGAGATTGATCTAAAAAAAATTGGGTACAAACGCGAAAGCGGCCCATGACACAAAGAAGAAAATTATAGCATATCGCAAGCCCAGGGGCTTGACCCCACAACCTGCCCCTCACCCCACCCAATCCCTTACCACCCCACCACCAATGGTGGGGTGGCGATGGGGATGATCTTCTATACACACTTTCTGTCGATTTTTCATGATCTGATCACTAGTCATCATCTGATCCTGATTTTCCAACTAAGGGTTGTGGAAGTCTCCTCTAAATGATACCAGGATTATACAGATAACCCTATCAATTTTTATAACATTATACTTATATAAGGAATTAGGTTTTTAGACATTAAATTAATTGATTTAATATTTTAATTAATAAATTCCCTTAACATACCCTTTGATAGTCACCTTATTTTAATGTCTTGTGCTGATCAATTTTAGGTCACAAATAGGGTAAATCTCATGCACTTGATCCAACTATGGTCTTATATTTTTCATTCAATAATATTTTTATGATATAATACATTTTTTATGAGAAACTTTGTATGTGTAATATAAAATATATTTAATATATTTATAAAAATAATTCTATGAACACAGGGCCTTTGAATCACGTGTTGTCTTAGCACCTAGATCCAAAAATATCCCTGGATATATTTCAAAGTCTCAAAAAGAAAAAATTGGGTCTCTATATTATTCTATCCTTTAATATATTCTTCCTAGAAAATAAAAATATAAAAAAAAGTTTGATACTAAGCCCTCATATGGCTCTCCCACTCCTAGGATCTCTCCTACATGATCCCATGCTACCACAACACACAACCCAAGGGAATTTTCAATCCATATAGAATTATCTTCTTTCGATCCTTGATCACCACCTGGTTCTCCATGATTGTGGATCTATCCTTGATGTCCAGATCATCCCAGTCAATAACATGTATCAGATCATGTAGGTATTTCCTGACTGTGACACACGGAAGGCATCATTCACATGCTCCAACTGTGGGGGTAAAGTGAGTTTTTAGGTAACATTTCTAACCTTTTGTACGATCTTGAACTACCTAATGATCCTTGGGGATAGCTTGCCTCCCCATCTAAATCTCTTCAATCCTATTTGTGGCAAGACTCTCAGGAAAACATGGTCGTTGTGATCAAACTCTAAGGGCCTATGATGTGATTATGGAAAATATTTATTCTTACTCTGGGTAGTTTTCATCCTTGTGTGAATCATCTAGGCCTTCTCTGACATCACTTTCACCATATATGGACCGATAAGAGATACTTCACTAATCTCGGTTAAGTTTAAGGGTGACCTACAGGGCCTTCCATATAGAGCCACAAAAGGTGTCATGATGATATTGAAGTGATAGATATTATTATAAGAAATATCCACCGAGGGTAAGTGATCCTCCAAGATCCATCAATAGTCTAACACACAATCCCTCAGCATTATATCTAGCACCTATATAGTGTTATCAATTTGTCCATCTATTTGGGGGATAATGTTTGTATGCATCCTCATCTGGGTCTCAAATTCCTTGTACAAGCCTCTCCATAATCATGACATAAAACATGGATCCCTTTTGGATATAATTTTAAAGGTAATCCCATTAAGGTGGATGATATCATACACATAAAAATACCCCAAACTATCCACCAAACTCTGCTCCATGATATAAAGGATGTTCTTTGACTTCGTAAGTCATTAAAATATCTCCCAGATTGTGTCATGGAATCTTTCTATCTGTGGAAGACATGTTATAATGTTTATGGGTATTCCATCCCATTTCCACTCTATAATATCAAGAGGATGCAAAAAACATTATTAGATCCTTGTTCTCAGCATTTAACTGCTGACTTGTGAGGCACTGATAGATGAACTCATCCATGATTTACCTCATGCTAGCACACAAAAATTGCCGCGAAAGGACTTTGTACATATTCCCTAAAATTGGATGTACAGAAAAAAAAATAATATTATCTCATTTCATAATCCAATATCATGACTGGGACCCCTTTTTATCCCTATAAAATGATGACGTGATTCCCACCTTCAAAAAATCTACCTGGTGAATTTCCTAAGGATATCTTGTCATGTAAGACCTCATATTCAATGCCACACAACTAATCCTCCCTCACATGCTGGAGAAACAGAGGGATCAACACCGTTGACTAAAGAAGATTTTCACCCTCCTCCTCTACCATGTTCAGATATAACAAATATTACTACTCTGATGCCTCCTCCACCATGAGAGCCTCAGAATTCCTCTTAAGGGAATCTGCCACCATGTTTCCCTTCCTAAGAGTATATATAATATCAAATTCATTGTCCAAATATAACTCTAACCAGTTCTTATATCTCATGTTCAAGTATCTCAATATAAAGACATATCTAAGACTTTGATTGTCTGAATAAACAAAAAATCACTCTCCTGGAAGATAGTGCATCCACATTCCCAGAGAGAAGACTACTATTAAAAAATCAAGTTCATGAGTTGCGTAGTTCTTATCATGGGGTCTCAACTTCCTTGACCCATATGCAATCAATGTCTGCCTTTGAATCATCTTATAGTCGATCCCACCTCCAGAGGCATCATAATATAATATATGCTCCACACCCTCCATTACTAGTCTCAAAATATGATCACTTATAATCCTTTGCCACAAATGCTCAAGTGAAGTTAAAAACTTCTCATTCCAAGTAAATAGACTCCTTTTCTACATCAGGGTGGTCAAACGGGTTGTAATCTTAGATAAGCCTTCCAAAAATCTCATGTATACCACTCCAATCCATGAAAAAGTAACACCTATAATACACTCTTGGGTGGATCCCCAGAAATATTTTCATTAATCATCACTGTGTCCATAGCTATTCCATGGTCAAAATCACATTCCCTTGAAATTAATCCTCATGGATCCAAAACTATCACTTCGAGAGTGTACCATAAAGTCGGTGCTTTCAAAGATATTCTAGGACCATTATAGAGTGTTTTTCATTCTCATCCTCTAACGTATAGTATATGAGTAGTTTGTCAATTAAGAAAACAAAAAATAAGCTCAAGTATGGTTGGCTGATCTAGTTTATAAAATCCATCAACATGGTGGGGGAATTTTTCATGCTGAAGGTAATCACTAGGAACTCATAGTGTCCATAGTAAAATTGGAATATCATATTTGGAATATCATATTCCCAAACTCCTAACAGGTTGTAGACAAACCTGATATTGATATTATAGAACCATATCTCACCTCTAAACTGATCAAATAAGTCATCAATACTTGGAAAAAGGTAATTTTTATTGATCATGGACCGGCTCAGGTGATGATAATCCACACAAATCCATAATCTCCCATTATCCTTTTTCACAAATAAAAATTGGAGCTACCTAGGGGGGAAATTCATTCTAATGAAACCCTTATCTCAAAGGTCCTCCAACTAAAACCACAACTCCATGAGATTATTAGGTTCTATCCAATATTCCATTGATGATACATGAGTTTTCCCAGTGTTCAATTTGATGAAAAAATTCATCTCCTTCCTTGGAGATTGTCTCGAAATTTTCTTAGGGTTGACATCCTTATAATACTCCATGAATAAAAAAATCTAGATTTCTAAATAGACTGATTCACTTATGGATAAACTATCCAACTAATGGGTGATAGATTACAACTACTTACTCCCAAAATCCACTATCTATTCCATGATATCTCTCTCTCCCATAAAGGAGAATCCCATCCCAATAGTGTGGAACCTCTGACATGTCTACGGTGAAATTAAATATGGGATTGAACCATTGAAAACAAGTCCATACCCAATATTAAGGAATAAGGTATCATCATAAGGACCGAAAGGTCCCATGAGAATCTCTCTCCACTAAGATATATCTTGCACTACTGATAGATGAATGATATCAAAGTATCATTATAAGGACCCAGCCTTATAACCTTACATAATCATGAATTAAATGAATAATTCACATAGAGGATCTTTTTAGGTTTAGAGTTTTAGAGAATTAGGACAGAACTATTACATCTCAAAACATTACAAAGTAGACACTTCTACTAAGTTTCCATAAAATAAAAACTCTTAAAAAGAAACATGTCTAGTTCCATGTTTTAGATATCATGTCTTTCCTTGATCCCATCTGTGACCCTATTCATCTTTAAGTCCTGTGGAAAACATTTCAAAAACTTGGGATGAGCATAAAAAAGCATAGTAAAGGATACACAAGAAGGAAAGATGTTAGTTTTTTAAAATAACAAGTAAACCATGAATACCTTATCAAAGTAATACTTTTCACCTTTACGAAGTAGTTAATAATCTTCACTGAATAAAAGATCACCACTTATCCATTGTAACCAAAAGATTACAATAAACCCATATAAAGAACACATAATATATAAATGTAAATTGGGACATAAACATACTTAAATGGAATAACCATACGGTCGAGTTCCACACATATCACTACATGGAATAGCCATACGGACGACTTCCAAACCCAATGCATTGGAGGTTATAACGTAACCACCCGTCCTGGTATTCACGGAACCACCTGTCATATGGTTTATCACGTAACTACCCGTCAAATGTCCAAGTACCATTACAAAATCATAGCACATAAAATATTTAAAATATAAATATTTCACTACTAACATTTCATAGGAAATCACAATATATAATTTCAAGATATTGAAAAAATCAATGATTTATCAAACTATTTTTAAAACCCATTTAATAAAGAGATTTTTGAATCAAAGTGTCCCACACCACTTTGAAGCTTTTAAAAGAATAAAATTTAATCAAAACATTATAATTTCATGAGAATAAAGGTATTCATGATATCATATTCAAAAGGATAGTATATACACCATATCAAAGTGAATTGGTGCAAAACAAAAATTTAGTCTCAATGGAATGTAAATTGAGACAAAATCCCTTATAAAGACAATATCCTTTGATTAAGGATAAATAAATTACATAATTATGTGTGACAAATATAAATACACCCAATATAATTGTATATTATGTTTAAAACAATCAGAGTCATTCACACATATTCATAGAATGACATATTCAAGGATTACAAGTTTAACCCAAAGAATTGCAATTGAGTTTAGAAGTTCCTTTGTAAAAATTTGACAGCCTAATGGTGTCACATTAAAATTCATAAAATTAGTTGATGAGAGAGAAAATGGAATCTCATTACTTGGAAACAAAATTTAAATCAATAAGGATATAGAAGAACATATCCCCACATAAGAATATGTAAATTAAAATACCTAACAAAAATAAGTCTTTTAAAAAGTGGAGGGTGAAAGATTACCTTACCGATTTGGGTAACTTTCGAAACGTACACCCAATGAAAGAAGGAACAAAAAAATTGATGTAAATACCCATAAATGAAATTATATTACACAAAGAGTATAATAATGGAAAGTACATACACCACTCAAAGGAAATGGTGGCAAATGTAGCATAAATTTCACTAGAATAAAAGTGAGATGAAAAATCCCTTACGAAAACTCGGCAGCCTAACGGCGCCACTTAAAACTTCCAAAAATGGATTTATGAGATCAAATAGGGTCTCTCATAATATGAAAATAAAAATTATAGTATGAGGAATATAAAATAACATACCCAAACATAAGAAATATGAGCTTAAAAGAAAATTACATAAAAGAGAGTACTTAAAAAGAACGAGAGAGGTAGGATCCCTAACCTCATGTCCGACTGGTCTTGTTCATTTCTTTATATTCCTGAATAATAAACTTTAGTAAATTTATAATTTCTTAAGGACCTACTTTAAAGATTATTATTCTATTAATATCACATATTATAATGTTATAATAATTGGTTAATAATGTGAGTTCATATCAAATGTTTTTGTCGATGTTCGGTACATGAGTAAAAATTGAACTTGTTAGAAAAGAATTTTCCATGTAGTTATAAGTAAATCATCTCCAGAATAGTATCAATGATTTAAATATCATATATATCCAGTATATATTCATTTTATACTATTATATAACATTTGTAGATAAAAATAAATGAAATGAACCGTTCATGGAGACGGTAGGTCGTACGTACACATGAACACTACTTTCATTTCTTTGGCACATTAATGGAATTAAAACTAGATGATAGATATATATATATATTATAATTAAATTATAATATATATTTAATATAGGTAACATAATTACATCAATTTCATTCATTATACATTCCATGTATTGCATGAACGAGTCACATCACTTGAGGGGGCGGTAGTCCACACTTCCTCAAATGAAATTATCATATTTTCACAACATGAAAAGCATAAAGGTGTGTATTAAATATAAAATACAGAATCATAGAGAGGAAATAAATATAATATATATAATAAATAAATATATTTCCATCATAATGGACACCATGAGAGGGGGTAGGAGAAGATAGAACAATCATCGTTTCGTGAGGCAGTAATTCGCCATCCACGGAAACAGTATGTTCTTTAACAATTAGACGGAGGTGTGTGTAAGTGTAGCTCCAAAACATCTCATAAAAACAACCTAGTATATTTAAGATACTGGTTTTGTTACAAAATAAAGTAATAAAAAGATTTTAGGGGTTGGAGAACCAAAATAAAACAAAATAACATTAGGGAAGACTTTACCTTTAAATCGGGTAACTCCCGTTGGTTTAAACCAAAAGGGTTTCTTGAAGATATTTATGCCTATGTTAAGGATTATAGGATGAATAGAGGGATTTTAAGAGATAAAATTATCAGAGTTTTTCCAATCCAATGGCTTTAGAGGTGTTTCTAAGGAGGTAGAGGTGGGGGCCTTTTATAAGAGGAGGAGGGGCACTCTTGGAAAGTCATGAAATGTCACTTTATTTTAAATTCATTTTCGGATTTTAAAGGTCTCAAAAAGTAATATTTCGAGGATAAGGTGATAATTGTTCGAAATAAACCCATACAATAGGTTTTTTACAAGTTTATTTCTTAGATTTTATATTATCTTTTCATTTTATTTAAATCGTTCATTAATGAGGTAATCACCGCATCATAATGGTGTCATAAATTAATTTATTTATTTATTGTATAAAATTATAAAAAAATACTATGCTGTAGGAAATAGTTTTATCTTTCCAATGACTATTTATAGTCAAAAATATTACTTGTATAACCCTATGTAAAAATTGTTTTATTAAAACAATACATGTTTGCTACATTTTTATTTTAACTTTAAATAAAAAGTTATTAATGTCATTTTCTTGCCCCAGTGGTTCCATGGGGTCCTTAAGTTGAACCATGGATTTTCCTGGTCGGCCATGACTCATCCAATAAGGGTAGGACATGTGACAAGGTCATTTAATATTATTATTACATTATCTTTACCTTAAATTACACTAATTACCTTTAATCGCGATTAATAAAACTTAAAAGTTTCTATTCACCAAAAAATATTTTCATCCCATTGAACCATATTTTACATCCTAATGACAACCATGTATGTCGTATTTTTGAAATTAAAATCACAGAGGTTGTAAAATTTCATTTAAACGAAAAATCTGTATTTTAACTACCACTTAGTGGTTTCACTATTCATCAAAAATTGAGGTTCTTTAAAAAAATACCAAAAATTCACCCTAAGCTATATTTGATATTCCAAATTCAAAAATGATGTCTATTTTACAAAATTAAAAACATATAAGTTTCATTAATAAATTTAATAATTAATTCTCATTTTCAAAACAAATAGCATGTTTTTAAGAAACAAAATATATTAAAATATTAACACTAGTTTAAGTCCAATTTAAAAGAGAAATTAATTCCAATGACCACCATTGGATTAAATGGTAAAAATATATTTTAATTTAAATTTAAAACCAATTCAAAAGATGATCTAATCATATAAATAAATTATATTAAAAGGAGGTTTTGAATTAAAAATACAACATTTTTCACTTATTCGTTAAAAATGAACTTTATCAAAAAAAAATAACATAAACATACACAAAGTAAATTTTGATTTCCGGATTCTAAAGAAGGATTTTATCTGGTCCAATATATCAAATAAAATTGTCAAAAAGTGGATTTAAAAAGGGTTCTCCATCAAAAGGCGGTTAATCGACATTTAAAGAATATTAGAATATTTACGCTTAAAATTGGATTCATTCGCATTTTCATCCTCTAACATTTATTGTAAAAAGTAAAAATATTTGACAAACATATATAATCATTTTGTAGTTAGTTCATTTCATTCCCGCGATTACTACAGCTAGGCATTAACTACCATTTAAAATAATATTATTTTATTATTAGAGTGCGATGTAAGATTTCAAAGAAACTCGTTGTTGTGTATTGGGTACACCATCGAGCATAGCCTTCCCTTTAAATTAATATTAATATTTTATTAAAAAATATTAATAAATATGAAAAGGTAATATTCTTTATTTACCTGGAATGTTACATCCTTCCCCCCTTTTGAGAATTGCGTCCTCACAATTTTAAAATTGGGCTTGGAAACTTCATTGAAAGCCCCACATCGGAAAAAGAGTAAATTAAACTGTCACATTACAAGAAAGAAAGGGAAGTACAAAGGTCACCTGAGTTAACCCATACTAGGATTCCATGTAGGAAAACATGGAAATAGAAGAGAAAACAATGGTTCATGTTCTGATGGAGAGTGATAGAAAACATGATTAGGAGAAATTTAACCACAAGAAAATCACAAACTTGTGATGGGTTAAACGGTATTTGATTGCCCAATAGGAAAAGTTAACAGACAACATTTTTGTTTTATGTTACTTTTCATTGAGTAATTTATGTAACACCCCAAGCTTCTATGGTACGTTTCCCTTCGAATAATGCGATAGCGTGTGTTGTACGCAACCTCGAGTTCTAACACACACCACAACAAATTAAACTAGCCGTTGTGAATAGTAATACCTACTTTTTGAAATCATATATATTCTATATTTCAAAATGGACTTTATTTTTGGATTCGGAATATCAAAATTAGCCTAGGGTGAAATTTTGGTACATTTCGGATAACTTTCATATTTTGATGAATAGTGAAAATTACTAAATTTTAATTAAAAACAACTTTTTTAATCAAAATAAGTAATAGTGATAAATTATGAATTTGAGTGGTTTTAAAGTATATTTAGAATATATTTTTACCATTTAATATAATTTTGGTCATTGGACATAATTTTACAATTAAACCGAACATAAACAAGTGTCAATCCTTTGGTAGTTATTATCTCTTAAAAACACGCTTTTTGTTTTGACAGCGGGAATTAATTTTAAATTAATTTCTGCCACTTCTGTGTTTTGAATTTAGAAAAATGGATTCCATATTTGGAATCAGGATGTTCAAATTGTGTAAATAGGTAACTTTTATTTTTAGACATTTTGAATAATTACTGCGGTAAATATTTTATTTACCATGGTTAAGGGTAAATCCAGTAAATAAGGGTTAAAAAAATAATATTATAATAATACTAAATTACCCTAAAACGTGTCTTAACCCTATTGGTTGATACATGGTCGACCATGTGAATCTTTGGGTCTATTTTGGGACCCCATGGATCCACTTGTAAGTGATAATGACACATTATATTAATAAAGTTAAAATAAAAATAAAAATGGCATAAGCTTACATAGTTTAGAAGAACAATTTTTACATAGGGTTATACATGTTGGAGTTTCGATTATAAATATTCATTAGAAAGCTAAAACGATTTCCTAGATAATGATATTTTATTTATAATTTTTAGACATTAAATAATTTATTTAATTTATGACACAATGATAATGGAGTAATTACTATAATAGTGAAAAATTAAAATAATTGATATTATAAATACCCAAATAAATATAATATGAAACTTTTAATGAATTAAACTAATTTTCTAGGATAATATGATATATTAGGATTGATTTAATTGACTTTGTTCGAAGTAATCAATCTGTTATGAGTTTCACAAAAATCAACTATTGAATAGTGTCAAAATTGACATAAAAGAGTTCTTAAAACAAATATTATATTATTAATTGATATTAAATTCCTAAAAATCTAAGGTTCGTCCAAGAGACTTATATTATGATAGGTTAATTATTAATGAACCACTTGGGGGTCTCTTGGATGTATATAGTAAGTTTATTAACCATATTATATAAAAATACAAAGAGACATTGTAAAAGTGAAACTAATTAACTTAGAGTTAATACTTAAAGATAAGGTTAATATAAGTACCCAAACCTGTCTAAATTATATTGGATGAGTTGTTTTCGACCTATACCCACCTCATCCTTTGAATAGTCAACTTTGGAGCCTTTGGAAACCGAATATGAATTTATTATAAATTAATATTTCTAGATTTTCCAAAGGTGCCCCTCACCCCTCTTATAAAAGGGAACTCCTCCTTCTCTTTTCCTCACACCTCTCAAGCCACATGGCTCGTCCAAACTCTGCCCAAATAAGCTCCCCACATCCCTCTCCTCCTCCTTGAAGCTTCCCCTTAGGCAGAAATCATTTCAAGAAGTCCTTTGGTTCCAACCAAAGTGAGTTACCTAAATTAAAGGTAACAATTTCTCTTAAAGTATCTTCATTTATTTTGCTTCTCCAACCCCCAAAATCTTTTTATTTCCTTTCTTTTGTAACAACACCAGTATCCTAAATATACTAGGATGTTGTTATAAGAAGGATTCAAACTACACATACACACAACTCCATCTAATGGATGATGAACATAATGTTTCTGTGGATGGCAAACTAACGCCTCACGAAACGATGATTGTTCAAATACATCTTACCACCTCTCATGGTGGCCATTATGATGGCACTGTAATTAAATATGATATTAATGATATATATTTTATATATAAGCTTCTGTAATTCTATTTTATTTCATACCATTATTCGTTTCATGTTGTATATACATACGATAATTTCATTTGAGGAAGTGCGGACTACCGCCCCCTTAAAATGATATGACTCGTTCATACCACACATGGAACGTATAAAGGATGGTGTTAATGAACTTAAGTAACATATATAAAATATTATACTGGAATATTAATATACCTATGTATCATTTGGATTAGATTCTTTTAAAATAAAAATTAAATGGAAGTAGCGTTCGTGCGCACGTACGGACTACCGTCTCCACGAACGCGATAAGATTCATTCTCCATCATATCCATTCAAGTCTTATTCTCATTTTGGGGTTAAAAATAATGTTAATATCATTCTGATTATGAATAAGATATAATCTATCCATTATAAACATGTCTTACGTAACCAAACATTTAAGAAGAACGAATCGATTATCACCCGAAACGACGATAATACTAAGATATTATTAATAAAGCAATGTTAAAAGATCATATATGATATCATATTGATGTATATTATTCTTGTATAATTTAATAACAATTATTTCACCATTATACAGGAGGTTAACCTACCCCAACCAAGGAAAAGTACAAGGTAAGGGTTTATTTCACAATCTCTTCATTATCCGAGGTTGTTTATACGTAATAATCTACTGGGATCTCTTTATCATCCACATCCATGTTTTCTTAAAAATGTATTTCAAAACATTTTTACTATTTACAAGAATATGGGTTAAAGTCATTTATACCCTTGTTTGACTTTTTTATAAGAGGTTTATAAAGGAATCTTTCCGTCGTTTTCAAAACAATGTCCTTTTTAACCTTTTCGACAGAATTGAGGTAAGAATGTTTTTTTTAACTTATACGGTGGGTGCGGTTATTTTACGCCGTTATAAAATCTTCAAAGCTTTCCTTACAAGCTTATAAGAATATTTTCAAAGAAAATGTTTTATTTTATATGGATCTTAAATGATTTCAAAATAAAAGGAGATATTTCTTTAAAAAGAATTTTGATTTCATCTATGTCAACATCCTTTGACGGATTTTAAGATTATTTGAAGTTGATTTATTATGATACAAAACTACTATATTGTATTGAAGGTTTTGTGATATGTTTGACTATGGATGTGCTATTTTTATACCATTCATAGTTTATGGTGAAATTATTGACATTTCATATGCTAGTTTTAATACGAATGTTTATGTTATGTTTAAACCTTTTCATATGGGAATGCATTGGACTTAATAAGTGACGGGTGGAGCCCGCTATAGCTCCTCGATGCATCGGTAGGTCTCATGAGACAAACTAGTGTCTCGGCACAAGGCCTTGACAAAATCTTATTTGTAGTCTTGGCACGAGGCCTTGGCTATGTGGTTATGATAGTCTAGCATTATGCATTCCAACATTATGAAAGTGGTTATTGATATTGCATGTGATTATTCGATTAGTAGAATATCCATGTGAACAAGTAAATGGCATTATTTCATTTTACTTTTGCCATACTATGTTGAAGTTCAATTTTAAAAGGCTTTTGTTTTAGTAATTCATTGCCTTAAATGTTTATGATTATTTTGAATGTTCCGCTATATTGTTATCCTTACTGGGCATTTGAGCTCACCCCTTTTCTATGTTTTATTTTTCCCAGGATGTGAAGAAGTAAGTTATGAATGACCTTCAGGGATTTTATGAGGGGTTAATAGTGTGGATTGTGGAAACATTATGTTGTTGTAGTAGTTTTTCATTTTATGATGTAATGTAAAACTTATGAATATATCTAGTGTTTCCAAGGCTACTAAACCAATCGGTCTTTCGAGATTTGATCTTCTTGTGATCATGCCAATGTTATGTAATTGATGCACCGACTCTGGGTAGCTGGGGTCGGGGCGTTACAGTTGGTATCAGAGGAAGTTTAGTACAAACCTTGGAAGCTAGATTTAGATAAACTCTGATTAGAGCACGTAGACCTAAGATGAACTTTGAGGATTAGTATAGAAGAACTTCCTTGAATTTTGGTATTGTAGAGATTTTGTGAGTTTTCCGAGCAATACATCCCTGTCTGGATACGAGCAGGTAGAGGCGGCTCTGGCACAGATGTACCTAGGGGTAAAACCCGAAAACACCGCTTTGAGCTAGACTCGAACGGGAACTGGTGCACGACAACGGGCCTTGCTGCACTCTTGGTTACGACACTCCCGGGGGATATGCTTAGGATAACTCTCATTTTCTTTACAAATCATTTTGAAGGGATTATGAGTATATACTTCCTCAAAGAAAACATTTTTATGATTATGGATTATATCCATAAATAGTTCAATTTATGTTAAGTGTTTTATAAGTATGGGATTATGTATTTTGATTCATAAACTGATCTAGTTTATGCCATTGTTTAGAAATGGCGCCTAGTGGAAGAAATGGAAACCGTATCAATGCACGCACTCCATGTAGGGATTGCCCTCCTGCTCAAGATAATTATAGTGGGGCTGGTGATGCAACTGGTGCTGATCAGCTAATCACCGTACTGGGACAACTTACTCAGGTTATGAATAATAACCTTACCCGTATGGAGCATCCTGATCCGCAGCGTGGAGGATCAATGTTAGATCGATTCATGAGACAGCAACCACCAACGTTCAATGGGAATACAAATCCCTTAGTAGCTGAGCAATGGATATTTTCCCTAGAGAAAATATTTCAGGCTTTGGGGAGCAGTGAAAGGGAAAAAGTTACCATGGCAGTTTACCGCCTCACTGGAGATGCTGATCAATGGTGGTCATTGATTCAAAACATGAAGGAAGATGATGAAGTATCAAACATGGAATGGAGGGAGTTCAAAGATCTGTTTTTAGAAAAATACTTTCCTCGCGACCATCGAGCAGATATGGAAAGACAATTTCTGAGTCTAAGACAAAAGGAGGATGAGAATGTCACAAAGTATGAGGCTAACTTTACAAGGTTAGCGAGGTACGCTGGTGATTATATTCGCAACCCAAGAAGTAAGATTGATCGTTTCTTTGATGGGTTAAAACCATTTCTCCGTCGAGCATTAGTCTCACAATCCTTTTCTTCGTACGAAGACATTGTCTCATGTTCTATCAAGACCGAAAAGGAATTCTCTAAGTCTTATGACTTTAAAGCAAAGCAAGAGAAGAAGAGACCTGCTGATCAATCTGGGAATGGAAATAAGGGGAAGAAGGGAAAGGTTGAATATCCATCTTGTGGTAAGTGCGGGAAGAAACACCCCGGTGCTTGACTGAAGGGAATGGGAGTCTGTTACAAGTGTGGTGAAAAAGGCCACCAAGCTCATGACTGCAAGGGGAAGAAGGAAGCTACCAACGTTCAGTGCTACAATTGCAGGGAGATGGGGCATTATGCAAATGCATGTCCTAAGCGTCAGGAGGACTTACCTCAGAAAAGGCCAAGGGATCAAGGCAAGGCTTATGCTATCACTACTGCTGAGGTAGAAGCTCCGAAAGACGTGGTGGCAGGTAATTTAATGGTTTCCTCAAGTTTAGAAAATGCATTATTTGATTCTGGATCATCGCATTGTTTCATATCTTCCCAATTTTCTAAGAAAATTAGATATTTCCAATTTGATTTAATAAGGGAGTTGTCAGTTAAAACTCCTAAGGGAAGTATCATTGCAACAAAGTTTTGTGAATCAGTCCCCATTAGAGCACATAAATTCTCTTTATCTGATGATCTCATCGTCATACCTATGATTGAGTTTGATATAATCCTTGGTATGGACTGGCTTTCGGACTATGATGCGAAGATTTATTGTAAGAAGAAAGAGGTTACGATTCTTGATGATAATGATAAGGAACACCTTATTTTTAGAGCAGAATCGTCACCACCTAATTCTTATTTAGATCCACCCCCAGTAGCTCAACTTAATTCAATTATTGGGGAGGAAGAGAATGAAATAACTGTCGGTGAGGAAAGGAATGTTCAAATATAGGATGTACCTGTTGTGAAAGAATTTGTAGACGTATTTCCAGAAGATTTACCTGGACATCCTCCAGAACGAGAAGTAGAGTTTTCCATTGATTTGATTCCTGGATCAAGGCCTATATCGAAGACCCCTTATAGAATGGCTACTGTAGAGTTAGTCGAACTAAAGAAACAACTAGAGGAATTGAGTAATAAGGGATTTATTCGCCCTAGTGTTTCTCCATGGGGAGCCCCTGTTCTTTTTGTTAAAAAGAAAGATGGATCTATGAGGTTATGTATCGACTACAGGGAGATCAATGCTATAACGATAAAGAACAAGTATCCCCTACCTCGTATTGATGATTTATTTGACCAACTGCATGGAGCTCAATACTTTTCAAAGATTGACCTTCGATCTGGATACCATCAGTTGTGTGTGAAGAAGGAAGACATTCCGAAGACATCATTTCGAACCAGGTACGGGCATTACGAGTTTACTGTAATGCCGTTTGGATTGACTAATGCACCCTCTGTATTCATGGATCTAATGAATAGAGTTTTCAAGGAGTATCTCGATGAATTTGTGGTGGTATTTATTGATGATATCTTGGTATACTCCAAAACCTATGAAGATCATGAAAATCACTTGCGCATTATCTTGAAGACTCTGAGGAGGCATGAATTATATGGGAAGTTTAGCAAGTGTGAATTCTGGCTTCAGGAGATTTCTTTTCTTGGCCATATTGTCTCTAAAGATGGAATCTCTGTTGATCCTTCTATGACCAAGGCAATCCAAGAATGGCCAGCACCTACGAGTATAACTGAGGTACGTAGTTTTATTGGTTTGGCAGGTTATTATCGACGTTTCGTCCAGAATTTTGCCCGATTGGCTAACCCATTAACGAAGCTCACACGTAAAGGGGTTAAATTTGTTTGGACAAAAGAGTGTGAAGAATGTTTTGAAGAACTGAAGAGAAGATTAGTCAATGCTCCTATATTGACTCTACCATCGGGGAATGATGGGTTCGTTATTTATAGTGATGCATCGAAGAAAGGACTTGGTTGTGTCCTTATGCAGAATGATAGAGTTATTGCCTATGCATCACGACAGTTGAAAATTCATGAACAAAACTATCCTACTCATGATCTTGAGTTAGCAGCTGTGATCTTTGCTTTGAAGATATGGAGGCACTACCTCTATGGTGAAAAATGTGAGATTTATACTGATCACAAGAGTTTGAAGTATATTTTCTCACAAAAAGAACTCAACATGAGGCAAAGGAGATGGCTTGAATTACTCAAGGATTATGATTGTACGATACACTACCACCCGGGGAAGGCAAACAAGGTGGCAGATGCTTTGAGTAGAAAAGACCATGGAGTTTTGAACAATATGAGAATTGAAAGGGATCCAATTTTCATGGATCTAGTGAAGATGGACATGGGAATAACCAGGGAAGGTGAAACATCAATGCTTTTTCAAATGGTTACCAAACCATCTTTACTAGAAAGGATTAAGAGTTCTCAGGCCGATGATGAAGAATTCCAAAAGAAGATTAAAGCTGTGAGTGATGGGAGATTAAGAGACTTTGTGTATGAAGATGGAATTTTGAAATTCGGGAAGAGACTTTGTGTTCCCGATTTACCTGATCTAAAAAGGGAATTGATGGATGATGCTCATAGTTTCAATTTCTTTATACACCCTGGGAGCACCAAAATGTATAGAGATTTGAAGGAACATTTTTGGTGGGACAACATGAGGAGGGAGATTGCTGATTTTGTGTCAAGATGTATGGTTTGTCAACAAGTGAAAGCTGGAAGGCAACAGCCTGGAGGAGTCATGCAACCTCTTCCCATACCGGAGTGGAAATGGGACAATATTACGATGGACTTTGTCATGGGGCTACCAAAGACTCCTAGAAGGAACGATGCAATATGGGTTATTGTTGATCGTCTTACCAAGTCAGCACATTTTCTTGCTATAGGAGATGATCTACCCCTGGAACGTCTAGCAAGACTATATATTAATGAAGTTGTGAGACTTCATGGAGTACCCTTATCAATTGTTTCTGATCGTGATCCCCGTTTTACTTCAAGATTTTGGAAAAGTCTTCAGAAATCCCTGGATACTGAACTTCATTTGAGCACTGCTTACCACCCTCAGACAGACGGACAATCAGAACGGACTATTCAGACCTTAGAAGACATGTTGAGATCTTGCTCACTTGATTTTCAGGGTATGTGGGATCAATATTTACCACTGGTAGAATTTTCCTATAACAATAGCTTCCATACGAGTATTCAGATGGCACCATATGAAGCGTTATACGGAAAGAGATGTCGTACACCAACCTGTTGGGATGACGTTGGTGAAAGAAAACTTGTAGGCCCAGAACTGGTGGAGGAAACAGTGGAAAAGGTGAAGGTAATCCAAAATCACATCAAAGCATCTCAAAGTAGGCAGAAGAGCTATGCTGATATTCGAAGGAAGGATTTGGAATTTCAAGTCGGTGATCATGTTTTCCTGAAGGTATCTCCATGGAAGGGAGTCATACGTTTTGGTAAGAAAGGTAAATTGAGTCCCAGGTACATCGGACCTTTCGAAATTCTAGAACGAATTGGGGCTGTAGCTTACCGATTGGAAATGCCGCCAAGTCTCTCCAAAGTTCACGATGTGTTCCACGTATCTCTATTGAGGAAATACATGCCTGATCCGACGCATGTACTCACCTATGAGGAATTAGAACTGGAACCCGATCTGTCTTATTGCGAAGAGCCTGTCAAGATTCTCGATACGAGAGAACAAGTGCTGAGAAACCAGACGACGCGTCTGGTAAAAGTTTTGTGGAGAAACCATAAGATGGAAGAGGCGACGTGGGAACCCGAGGAACTTATGATGAAGAACCACCCGAGTCTTTTTATGCAGTAATACCCTAGAAATTGCGAGGACGCAATTATTTGAAGGAGGGGAGAATGTAACACCCCAAGCTTCTATGGTACGTTTCCCTTCGAATAATGCGATAGCGTGTGTTGTACGCAACCTCGAGTTCTAACACACACCACAACTAATTAAACTAGCCGTTGTGAATAGTAATACCTACTTTTTGAAATCATATATGTTCTATATTTCAAAATGGACTTTATTTTTGGATTCGGAATATCAAAATTAGCCTAGGGTGAAATTTTGGTACATTTCGGATAACTTTCATATTTTGATGAATAGTGAAAATTACTAAATTTTAATTAAAAACAACTTTTTTAATCAAAATAAGTAATAGTGATAAATTATGAATTTGAGTGGTTTTAAAGTATATTTAGAATATATTTTTACCATTTAATATAATGTTGGTCATTGGACATAATTTTACAATTAAACCGAACATAAACAAGTGTCAATCTTTTGGTAGTTATTATCTCTTAAAAACACGCTTTTTGTTTTGACAGCGGGAATTAATTTTAAATTAATTTCTGCCACTTCTGTGTTTTGAATTTAGAAAAATGGATTCCATATTTGGAATCAGGATGTTCAAATTGTGTAAATAGGTAACTTTTATTTTTAGACATTTTGAATAATTACTGCGGTAAATATTTTATTTACCATGGTTAAGGGTAAATCCAGTAAATAAGGGTTAAAAAAATAATATTATAATAATAATAAATTACCCTAAAACGTGTCTTAACCCTATTGGTTGATACATGGTCGACCATGGGAATCTTTGGGTCTATTTTGGGACCCCATGGATCCACTTGTAAGTGATAATGACACATTATATTAATAAAGTTAAAATAAAAATAAAAATGGCATAAGCTTACATCTTTTAGAAGAACAATTTTTACATAGGGTTATACATGTTGGATTTTAGATTATAAATATTCATTAGAAATATAAAAAGATTTCCTACATAATGATATTTTATTTATAATTTTTAGACATTAAATAATTTATTTAATTTATGACACAATGATAATGCAGTAATTACTATAATAGTGAAAAATTAAAATAATTGATATTATAAATACCCAAATAAATATAATATCAAACTTTTAATGAATTAAACTAATTTTCTAGGATAATATGATATATTAGGATTTATTTAATTGACTTTGTTCGAAGTAATCAATCTGTTATGAGTTTCACAAAAATCAACTATTGAATAGTGTCAAAATTGACATAAAAGAGTTCTTAAAACAAATATTATATTATTAATTGATATTAAATTCCTAAAAATCTAAGGTTCGGCCAAGAGACTTATATTATGATAGGTTAATTATTAATGAACCACTTGGGGGGTCGCTTGGATGTATATAGTAAGTTTATTAACCATATTATATAAAAATACAAAGAGACATTGTAAAAGTGAAACTAATTAACTTAGAGTTAATACTTAAAGATAAGGTTAATATAAGTACCCAAACCTGTATAAATTCTATTGGATGAGTTGTTTTCGACCTATCCCCACCTCAACCTTTGAATAGTCAACTTTGGAGCCTTTGGAAACCGAATATGAATTTATTATAAATTAATATTTCTAGCTTTTCCAAAAGTGCCCCTCACCCCTCTTATAAAAGGGCACTCCTCCTTCTCTTTTCCTCACACCTCTCAAGCCACTTGGCTCGTCCAAACTCTGCCCAAATAATCTCCCCACATCCCTCTCCTCCTCCTTGAAGCTTCCCCTTAGTCAGAAAGCATTTCAAGAAGTCCTTTGGTTCCAACCAAAGTGAGTTACCTAAATTAAAGGTAACAATTTCTCTTAAAGTATCTTCATTTATTTTGCTTCTCCAACCCCCAAAATCTTTTTATTTCCTTTCTTTTGTAACAACACCAGTATCCTAAATATACTAGGATGTTGTTATAAGAAGGATTCAAACTACACATACACACAACTCCATCTAATGGATGATGAACATAATGTTTCTGTGGATGGCAAACTAACGCCTCACGAAACGATGATTGTTCAAATACATCTTACCACCTCTCATGGTGGCCATTATGATGGCACTGTAATTAAATATGATATTAATGATATATATTTTATATATAAGCTTCTGTAATTCCATTTTATTTCATACCATTATTCGTTTCATGTTGTATATACATACGATAATTTCATTTGAGGAAGTGCGGACTACCGCCCCCTTAAAATGATATGACTCGTTCATACCACACATGGAACGTATAAAGGATGGTGTTAATGAACTTAAGTAACATATATAAAATATTATACTGGAATAGTAATATACCTATGTATCATTTGGATTATATTCTTTTAAAATAAAAATTAAATGGAAGTAGCGTTCGTGCGCACGTACGGACTACCGTCTCCATGAACGCGATAAGATTCATTCTCCATCATATCCATTCAAGTCTTATTCTCATTTTGGGGTTAAAAATAATGTTAATATCATTCTGATTATGAATAAGATATAATCTATCCATTACAAACATGTCTTACATAACCAAACATTTAAGAAGAACGAATCGATTATCACCCGAAACGACGATAATACTAAGATATTATTAATAAAGCAATGTTAAAAGATCATATATGATATCATATTGATGAATATGATTCTTGTATAATTTAATAACAATTATTTCACCATTATACAGGAGGTTAACCTACCCCAACCAAGGAAAAGTACAAGGTAAGGGTTTATTTCACAATCTCTTCATTATCCGAGGTTGTTTATACGTAATAATCTACTGGGATCTCTTTATCATCCACATCCATGTTTTCTTAAAAATGTATTTCAAAACATTTTTACTATTTACAAGAATATGGGTTAAAGTCATTTATACCCTTGTTTGACTTTTTTATAAGAGGTTTATAAAGGAATCTTTCCGTCGTTTTAAAAACAATGTCCTTTTTAACCTTTTCGACAGAATTGAGGTAAGAATGTTTTTTTTTAACTTATACGGTGGGTGCGGTTATTTTACGCCGTTATAAAATCTTCAAAGCTTTCCTTACAAGCTTATAAGAATATTTTCAAAGAAAATGTTTTATTTTATATGGATCTTAAATGATTTCAAAATAAAAGGAGATATTTCTTTAAAAAGAATTTTGATTTCATCTATGTCAACATCCTTTGACGGATTTTAAGATTATTTGAAGTTGATTTATTATGATACAAAACTTATATATTGTATTGAAGGTTTTGTGATATGTTTGACTATGGATGTGCTATTTTTATACCATTCATAGTTTATGGTGAAATTATTGACATTTCATATGCTAGTTTTAATACGAATGTTTATGTTATGTTTAAACCTTTTCATATGGGAATGCATTGGACTTAATAAGTGACGGGTGGAGCCCGCTATAGCTCCTCGATGCATCGGTAGGTCTCATGAGACAAACTAGTGTCTTGGCACAAGGCCTTGACAAAATCTTATTTGTAGTCTTGGCACGAGGCCTTGGCTATGTGGTTATGATAGTCTGGCATTATGCATTCCAACATTATGAAAGTGGTTATTGATATTGCATGTGATTATTCGATTAGTAGAATATCCATGTGAACAAGTAAATGGCATTATTTCATTTTACTTTTGCCATACTAGGTTGAAGTTCAATTTTAAAAGGCTTTTGTTTTAGTAATTCATTGCCTTAAATGTTTATGATTATTTTGAATGTTCCGCTATATTGTTATCCTTACTGGGCATTTGAGCTCACCCCTTTTCTATGTTTTATTTTTCCCAGGATGTGAAGAAGTAAGTTATGAATGACCTTCAGGGATTTTATGAGGGGTTAATAGTGTGGATTGTGGAAACATTATGTTGTTGTAGTAGTTTTTCATTTTATGATGTAATGTAAAACTTATGAATATATCTAGTGTTTCCAAGGCTACTAAACCAATCGGTCTTTCGAGATTTGATCTTCTTGTGATCATGCCAATGTTATGTAATTGATGCACCGACTCTGGGTAGCTGGGGTCGGGGCGTTACAATTTATTTATGAGCTTAACTAAATCCTAAGGAAACATACTTACTTTTCATGTAGACTTTCATCTCTTACTATATTTCTTACACAAACTCATATTTTCTCCAAAAGATGATTATTTAGGATAACTTGTTCACATTAATAGCACTATAATCAACTTCTAGAGAATCACCTAATCCACAAAATAGAACTATATATTTCCCATGTCTTTAGACCCTTATCAAAACAAAAATTATTAGAACAAGACCATATAATCCACAAAAGGATAATCCTTTATAAAAAGAAAATCTATTCTTAATCTCCAGAATTTGTCCAACAAAACCTAAAGTTCAATGAAGACCATTCTATAAACAATTTGTCCACAAAATTCTTCAAAGTAAACCAAACTAAGATTGAAACCCAAATATTTGAAGTATTTAATCACATAGTCTTCCAAGGTAAAAAAATTAACATTTATCTCCAAATAACATCATTTTCTCTTAAAGTACCATATTGAAAAGTAATTAAACTAATCATATATCCTCCATGATAGGTCAATATTTTCCTAGATAACCCAAAATCAACTTATTCATGATTCATAAAATTATATAACTAAAAATAATTTGTCATACTAACTAGGGACTTCACATTGTCTAGTGGTAGGCAATAAATATCAGTCGCACTTTGGTTGTGGGATTGATTCCCACATCTTTGTCCGACGCGACAGGGTGTCACCTGGTCTGTGTGTTTTCCTTTTTCCAAAACTATATAATTCTTAAAAAATTCCCCCAAAATAGATAAAATCTTCAAAAACAACCATAACATAATTTAACCTCAATTTTACCTCATGCCTTTCATCTCCTATCATATAGTAACCCATAATTACCTCAAAAGTAAGGATCATATAAACCCTAACGGTTACCATTATAATTATCACCTGAACATCCACATCGATTTGGTTCTCTCGTACATGATGCATCAGAGAACTCACCAAGGTTCAAGTGGTTAATCATTAATCCTTGATAGTTGGTTTAGAATAACCACGATATTCCTCAATGAATCCCCCATTTCATCCAGTCTCTTAATCAGAGAACCACCACAGTTTCCTTCAAACCCATTGTCACTTTGGTGCCTACTAGATCCATCCATTTTCTAAAACCAAAAATGTCAGTGTGAGTATATCAACAAAATTATCTTGTACTAATGAGGAAGATAAACACTAAGATATACTTACTCATTCACTTTATCTAAAACCATGACTCTTTCAGAAATCCTAACCATTGTGGTAATGTCACTTATTCTTAGAGAATACCCTAACCTCTAAAATTATCTAAACCGACCTCAGATACCAACAATAAGGACCCGGCCTTATAACCTTACATAATCATGAACTAAATGAATAATTCACATAAATGATCTTTTCATTTTTAGAGTTTTAGAGAAGTATGACATAACTATTACATCTCAAAAGATTAAAAAGTATACACTTCTACTAAGTTTCCATAAAATAAAAACTCTTAAAAAGAAACATGTCTAGTTCCATGTTTTAGATATCATGTCTTTCCTTGACCCCATCTGTGACCCTATTCATCTTTAATTCCTGTGGAAAACATTTCAAAAACATGAGATGAGCATAAAAAAGACAAGTAAAGGATACACAAGAAGGAAAACTGTTAGTTTTTCAAAATAACAAGTAAACCATGAATACCTTATCAAAGTAATACATTTCACCTATATGAAGTAGTAAATACTCTTCACTAAATAAAAGATCACCACTTATCCTTTGTAACCAAAATATTACCATAAACCCATATAAAGAACATATAACATATAAAGGTAACTTGGGACATAAACATACTTAAATGGAATAACCATATGGTCTACTTCCACACATATCACTACATGGAATATCCATACGGCCGACTTCCATACCCAACGCATTGGAGTTTATAATGTAACCACCCATCCTGGTATTCACAGCACCACCCGTCATATGGTTTATCACATAACCACCCGTAAAATGTCCAAGTACCATTATAAAATAATAGCACATAAAATATTAAAAATATAAATATTTAACTATTAACATTTCTTTTGAAATCACAATATATCATTTCAAGATATTGACAAAATCAATGATTTATCAAACTATTTATAAAAACCATTTAATAAAGAGATTTTTGAATCAAACTGTCCCACGCCACTTTGAAGCTTTTAAAGGAATAACATTTAACCAGAATTTTATAATATCATGAGAATAAATCTATTGATGATATAATATTCCAAAGGAGAGTATATACACCATATCAAATTGAATTGGCTCAAAACAACAATTTAGTCTCAATGGAATATAAATTGAGACGAAATCCCTTATAAAGACAGTATCCTTTGATTATGGATAAATCAATTACATAATTATGTGTGAAAAATATAAATTCACCAAATATAAGTGTAAATTAAGTGTAAAAAAATCAGATTCATTCACACATATTAATAGAATGACATATTCAAGGAGTACAAGTTTAACCCAATGAATTGAAATTGAGTTACGAAGTTCCTTTGCAAAAATTCAATAGCCTAACGACGTCAAATTAAAATTCATAAAATAAGTTGATGAGAGAGAAAATGGTGTATCATCACTTGGAAATAAAATTTACATCAATAAGTATATAGAAGAACATATCCAAACATAAGAATATGTAAATTAAAAGACCTAACAAAAAGAAGTCTTAAAAAGTGGAGGGTGAAAGGTTCCCTTACCGATTTGGGTAACTTTTGAACGTACACCCCATGAAAGAAAGACCATAAAAAATTGATATAAATACCCAGAAAAGAAATTATATTACACAAATAGTATAATAATGGGCCGTAAATACACCAATCAAAGGAAATGGTCTCCAATGTAGCATAAATATCACGGGAATAAAAGTGAGATGAAAAATCCCTTACGAAAACTCGGCAGCCTTACGGCGCCACTTAAAACATCCAAAAATGGATTTATGAGATCAAATAGGGTCTCTCATAATATTAAAATAAAAATTATAGTATGAGGAATATAAAATAACATCCCCAAACATAATAAAGATGAGATTAAAGTAAATTACATAAAAGAGAGTACTTGAAAAGAACGAGGGAGGTAGGATCCCGTACCTCAAGTCCGACTTGTCTTGTTCGTTTCTTTATATTCCTGAATAATAAACATTGGTCAATTTATAATTTCTTAAGGACCTCCTTTAAAGATTATTATTCAGTTCATATCACATATTATAATGTTATAATAATTGGTTAATAATGTGATTTCATATCAGACGTTTTTGTCGATGTTCGGTACATGAGTAAAAATTGAACTTGTTGGAAAATAATTTTCCATTTAGTTATAAGTACATCATCTACAGAATAGTATTAATTATTTAAATATCATATATATCTAGTATATATTCATTTTATACTATTCCATAACATTTGTAGATAAAAAGAAATGAAATTAACCGTTCATGCAGACGGTAGGCCGTACGTACGCATGAATGCTACTTTCATTTTTTCGGCACATTAATGGAATTAAAACTAGATGAGAGATATATATATTATAATTCCAGTATAATATATATGTTATATAGGTCACATAAGTTCATCAATTTCAGTCTTTATACATTCCATGTATTGCATGAACGAGTCACATCACTTGACGGGGCGGTAGTCCACACTTCCTCAACTGAAATTATCGCATTTGCACAACATGAAAAGCATAATGGTATGTATTAAATATAAAATATAGAATCATATAGAGGAAATAAATATAATATATATCATAAATAAATATAGTTCCATAATAATGGCCACTATGAGAGGTGGTAGGAGAATATAGAACAATCATCGTTTTGTGAACCAGTAATTCGTCACACACGAAAAAAATATGCTCTTTAATCATTAGACGGAGGTGTGTGTAAGTGTAGCTCGAAAACATCTCATAACAACATCCTAGTATATTTAAGATACTGGTTTTGTTACATAATAAAGGAATAAAAAGAGGTTAGGGGGTTGGAGAAGCAAAATAAAACAAAAGAACATTAGGGGAGACTTTACCTTTAAATCGGGTAACTCCCCTTGGTTTGAAGCAGAAGGGTTTCTTGAAGAGATTTCTTCCTAAGGGAATGCTTCTAGGATGAAAAGAGTGATGTGTAGAGATAAAATTATCAGAGTTTGGCAGATCCAATGGCTTGATAGGTGTGGGTAAGGAGGTATATGTGGGGTCCTTTTATAAGAGGGAGGAGGGGTACTCTTGGAAAGTCATGAAATGTCATTTTATTTTAAAATAATTTTCGGATTTTAAAGGTACCACAAAGAAAAATTTAAAGTATAATTTGATAAGGGTTCAAAATACACCCATCCAATAGGTTTTTGACAAGTCTATGTATTAGATTTTACATTATCGTTTCATTTTATTTAAGTCGTTCATTAATGAGGCAATCTATGCATCATCATGGTGTCATAAATAAATTAATTAATTTAATTTCTAAAAATTATAAAACAAATAATATGATGTAGGAAATATTTTTATCTTTCCAATTATGATTTATAGTAAAAAATACGACTTTTATAACCCCATGTAAAAATTGTTTTAGTAAAACAATACATGTTTGTGACATTTTTATTTTAACTTTAAATAAAAAGTTATTAATGTCATTTTCTTACCCAAGTGGCTCTATGGGGTCCCCAAGTTGACCCATGGATTTTCTAGGTCGCCCATGACTCATAAAATAATCTTAGGACATGTTACAAGGTCATTTATTATTATTATAACATTATCTTTACCTTAAATTATACTAATTACCTTTAATCGCAATTAATAAAACTTAAAAGTTACTATTCACCAAAAAAAAATATTTTCATCCCATTGAACCAAATTTTACATCCTAATGACAACCATGTATGTCTGATTTTTGAAATTCAAATAACAGAGGTGGTAAAATTTCATGTAAATGAAAAATTAGTTTTTTAACTACCACTTAGTGGTTTCACTATTAATTAAAAATTGATGTTTTTCAGAAAAATACCAAAAATTCACCCACAGCTATATTTGATATTCTGAATTCAAAAATGATGCCTATTTTACAAAATTCAAAACTTATAATTTGAATTAATCAATTTAATAATTAATTCTGATTGTCAAAACAAATAGCGTGTTTTTAAGAAACAAAATAGATCAAAAGATTGACATTAGTTTAAGTCCAATTTCAAAGTGAAATTAATTCCAATGACCACCATTGGATTAAATGGTAAAAATATATTCTAATTTCACTTTAAAACCAATTAAAAATATGATCTAATCATATAAATAAATTAGATTAAAAAGAGGTTTTGAATTAAAAATACAAAAAAATTCACTTATTCAGCGAAAATGAAATTTATCGAGAAATATAATAAAAACATACAAAAAGTAAATTTTGATGTCCCGGTTGTAAATTAGGATTTTATTTGGTCCAATATAACATATAAAATTGTCATAAAGTGGATTTAAAAAGGGTTCGCCATCAAAAGGCGGTTAATCGCCCTTTTAAAAAATATTACAATATTTACGCTTTAAATTGGATTCATTCTCATTTTCATCCTCAGACATTTATTGTAAAAAGTAAAAATATTTGACAAACATATATAATCATTTTTTAGTTATTTCTATTCATTCCCACCATTACAACGGCTAGGCTTTAACTACCATTTAAAATAATATTATTTTATTATTAGAGTGCAACATAAGATTTCAAAGAAATTCACTGTTGCGTATTGGGTACGCCATTGAGCATAGCATTCCCTTTAAAGTAATATTAATATTTTATTCACAAATATTAATAAATATGAAAAAGTAATATTATTTATTTACCTTGGATGTTACATCCTTCCCCCCTTTTGGGAATGGCGTCCTCACAATTTTAAAATTGGGCTTAGAAAATTCATTGAAAGCCCCACATCAGAAAAAGAGTAAATTAAACTATCACTTTAAAAGAATTAAAGGGAAGTACAAAGGTCACCTAAGTTAACCCATACTAGGATTTCATATAGGAAAACATGGACATGGAAGAGAAAAGAAAGGTTCATGTTCTGATGGAGAGTGATAAAAAACATGATTAGGATAAATTTAACCAGAAGAAAATCACAAACTTGTGATGGGTTAAACGGTATTTGATTCCCCAATAGGAAAAGTTAACGGAAAACATTTCTATTTTAAGTTACTTTTAATTTAGGAATTTATTTACGATCTTAACTAAATCCTAAGGAAACATACTTACTTGTCATGTAGACTTTCATCTCTTACTATATTTCTTACACAAACTCATATTTTCTCCAAAAGAAGAGTATTTAGGATAACTTGTTCACATTAATAGAACTATAATCTACTTCTAGAGAATAACTTAATCCACAAAAGAGAACTATATATTTACCATGTCCTTAGACCCTTATCAAAACCAAAATTGTTAGAACAAGACCATATAATCCACAAAAGGATAATCCTTTATAAAAAGAAAATCTATTCTTAATCTCCAAAATTTGTCCAAAAAAACCTAAAGTTCAACGAAGACCATTAGATAAACAATTTTTCCTTAAAATTATTAAAAGTAAACCAAACTAAGATTGAAACACAAATATTTGAAGGATTTAATCACATAGTCTTCCAAGGTAAAAAAATTAACATTTATCTCCAAATAACATCAGTTGCTCTAAAAGTCTCATATTGAAAAGTAATTAACCTAATCATATATCCTCCATGATAGGTCAATATTTTCCTAGATAACCCAAAATCAACATATTATTGATTCATAAAATTATATAACTAAAAATAATTTGTCATACTAACCCGGGACTTCATGTAGTCCAATGGTAGGCGATAAATACCAGTCGCACTTTGGTTGTGGGTTTGATTCCCACAGCTTTGTCTGATGCGAAGGGTTGTCACACGGTCTACGTTTTTTCCTTTTTCCAAAACTATATAATTCATAAAACATTCCCCAAAAGGAGATAAAATCTTCAAAAATAACCATAACATAATTTAACCTCAATTTTACATCATGTCTTTCATCTCCCATCATATAGTAACCCATAATTACCTCAAAAGTAAGGATCATATAAACCCTAACGGTTACCATTATAATTATTACCTAAACTTCCACATCGAGTTGGTTCTCTCGTACATGATGCGTCAGAGAACTCACCAAGGTTCAAGTGGTTAATCATGACTCCTTTATAGTTGGTTTAGAATAACCATGAGATTCCTCATTGAATCCCCCATTTCATCCAGTCTCTTAATAAAAGAACCACCATAGTTTCCTTCAAACCCATTGTCACTTTGGTGCCTGCTAGATCCATCCATTTTCTAAAACCAAAAATGTCAGTTTGAGTATATCAACAAAATTATCATGTACTAATGAGGAAGACAAACACTAAGATATACTTACTCATTCACTTTATCTAAAACCATGACTCTTTCTGAAATCCTAACCATTATGGTAATGTCACTTATGCTTAGAGAATACCCTAACCTCTAAAGTTATCTAAACCGACCTCTGATACCAACTATAAGGACCCGGCCTTATAACCTTACATAATCATGAATTAAATAAATAATTCACATAGAGGATCTTTTAAGGTTTAGAGTTTTAGAGAATTAGGAAATAACTATTACATCTCAAAAGATTAAAAATTAGACACTTATACTAAGTTTCCATAAAATAAAAACTCTTAAAAAGAAACATATCTAGTTCCATGTTTTAGATAGAATGTCTTTCCTTGATCCCATCCGTGACCCTATTCATCTTTAAGCCATGTGGAAAACATTTAAAAAACATGGGATGAGCATAAAAAGCCCAGTAAAGGATACACAAGAAGGAAAACTGTTAGTTTTTCAAAACAACAAGTAAACCATGAATACCTCATCAATGTAAAACGTTTCACATTTACGAATTAGTAAATACTCTTCACTGAATAAAAGATCACCACTTATCCTTTGTAACCAAAAGATTACCATAAACCCATATAAAGAACACATAACATATAAAGGTAACTTGGGATATAAACATACTTAAATGGAATAACCATACGGTCTACTTCCAAACATATCACTACATGGAATAGCCATACGGCTGACTTTCATACCCAATGCATTGGAGGTTATAACGTAACCACCCATCCTGGTATTCACAATACCACCCGTCATATGGTTTATCACGTAACCACCAGTAAAATGTCCAGTAAACATTATAAAATCATAGCACATAAAATATTCAAAATATAAATATTTCACTATTAACATTTCATTTGAAATCACAATATATCATTTCAAGATATCGACAAAATCAATGATTTATCAAAATATTTTTAAAAATCATTTAATAAATAGATTTTTGAATCAAAGTGTCCCACACCACTTTGAATATTTTAAAGGAATAACATTTATTCAAAATTTTATAATATCATGAGAAAAAAGGTATTGATGATATAATATTCCAAAGGACATTATATACACCATATCAAAGTGAATAGGCACAAAACAATAATGAAGTATCAATGGAATGTAAATTGAGATGAAATCCCTTATAAAGACAGTATCCTGTGAATAAGTATAAATCAATTACATAATTATGTGTGAAAAAATATAAATACACCAAATATAAGTGGAAATTAAGTGTAAAACAATCAGATTAATTCAAACATATTCATATAATGACATATTCAGGCAGTACATGTTTAACCCAAAGAATTGAAATTGAGTTAAGAAGTTCCTTTGCAAAAATTCGACAGCCTAACGGCGTCACATTAAAATTCATAAAATAACATTATGAGAGAGAAAATGGAATCTCATCACTTAGAAATAAAATTTACATCAATAAGGATATAGAAGAACATATCCCCACATAAGAAGATGAAAATTAAAAGACCTAACAAAAATAAGTCTTTTAAAAAGAGGAGGGTGAAAGGTTCCCTTATATATTTGGGTAACTTTCGAAATGTACACCACATGAAAGAAGGACCATAAAAAATTGATGTAAATACCCATAAATGAAATTATATTACACAAATATTATAATAATGGGTATTATATACACCACTCAAAGGAAATGGTGGCAAATGTAGCATAAATCTCATGGGAATAAAAGTGAGATGAAAAATCCCTTACGAAAACTCGGCAGCCTAACAGCGCCACTTAAAACATCCAAAAATGGATTTATTAGATCAAATAGGGTCTCTCATAATATGAACATAAAAATTACAGTATAAGGAATATAAAATAACATCCCCAAACATAATAAAGATGAGCTTAAAGAAAATGACATAAAAGAGAGTACTTAAAAAATGAGAGAGGTAGGATCCCTTATCTCAAGTCCGACTTGTCTTGTTCGTTTCTTTATATTCCTGAATAATAAACATTGGTCAATTTATAATTTCTTAAGTAACTACTTTAAATATTATTATTCATTTTATATCACATATTATAATGTTATAATAATTGGTTAATAATGTGATTTCATATCAGACGTTTTTGTCGATGTTCGGTACATGAGTAAAAATCAAACTTGTTGGAAAAGAATTTTCCATATAGTTATAAGTACATCATCTATAGAATAGTATTAATGATTTAAATATCATATATATCCAGTATATATTCATTTTATACTATTCCATAAAATTTGGAGATAAAAAAGAAATGAAATGAAACATTCATGGAGACGGTAGGTCGTACGTACGCATGAACGCTACTTTCATTTCTTTGGCACGTTAATGGAATTAAAACTGGATGAGATATATATATATATATTATAATTCTAGTATAATATATATTTTATATAGGTCACATAATTTCATCAATTTCATTCCTTATACATTCCATGTATTGCATGAACGAGTCACATCACTTGAGGGGGCGATAGTCCACACTTCCTCAAATGAAATTATCGCATTTGCATACCATGAAAAGCATAAAGGTATGTATTAAATATAAAATACAGAATCATAGAGAGGAAATAAATATAATATATATCATAAATAAATATATTTCCATCATAATGGACACCATGAGAGGTGGTAGGAGAAGATAGAACAATTATTGTTTCGTGAGCCAGTAATTCGCCATCTACAGAAAAAGTATGTTCTTTAACCATTAGACGGAGGTGTGTATAAGTGTAGCTAGAAAAGATCTCCTAAAAATAGCCTAGTATATTTAAGATACTGGTTTTGTTACAAAATAAATGAATAAAAAGAGTTTAGGGGGTTGGATAAGAAAAATAAAACTAAAGAACATTAGGGAATACTTTACCTTTAAATCAGGTAACTCCCCTTGGTTTGAACCAAAATGGTTTTTTGAAGAGCTTTCTGCCTAAGGGAAGGATTCTAGGATGAAGAGAGGGATGTGGAGAGATAAAATTATCAGATTTTGGAGGATCCAATTCCTTAAGAAGTTTGGGTAAGGAGGTAGAGGTGGGGTCCATTTATAAGAGGGAGGAGGGGTACTCTTGGAAAGTCATGAAATGTCACTTTATTTTAAAATGATTTTCGGATTTTAAAGGTCCGAAAAAGAAAAGTTTCAAGTATAAGGTGATCAGGGTATTAAATACACCCATCCAATAAGTTTTTGACAAGTTTATGTCTTAGATTTTACATTATCTTTTCATTTTATTTAAATCGTTCATTAATGAGGTAATCGTTGTATCATCATGGTGTCATTAATAAATTAATTTATTTAATGTCTAAAAATTATAAAACAAAAACTATTATGTAGGAAATATTTGTATCTTTCTAATGACTATTTATAGTCAAAAATATTCCTTGTATAACCCCATGTAAAAATTGTTTTAGTAAAATAATACATGTTTGTGACATTTTTATTTTAACTTCAAATAAAAAGTTATTAATGTCATTCTCTTACCCAAGTGGCTCCATGGGGTCCCCAAGTTGACCCATGTATTGTATTGGTCGTCTATGACTCATCCAATAAGGGTAGGACATGTTTCAAGGTCATTTCATATTATTATAACATTATCTTTACCTTAAATTACACTAATTACCTTTAATCGCGATTAATAAAACTTAAAAGTTACTATTCCCGAAAAAATATTGTCATCCAATTAAACCACATTTTACATACTAATAACAACCATGTATTTCGGATTTTTTAAATTCAAATCACAGAGGTTGTAAAATTTCATTTAAATGAAATAACTGTTTTTTAACTACCACTTAGTGGTTTCACTATTCATAAAAAATTGATGTTTTTCATAAAAATACCAATAATTCACCCAAAGCTATATTTGATATTCCGAATTCAAAAATGATGTCTATTTTAAAAAATTCAAAACATATAATTTCAATTAATAAATTTAATAATTAATTCCCGTTGTCAAAACAAATAGCGTGTTTTTAAGAAACAAAATATATCAAAAGATTGACACTAGTTTAAGTCAAATTTCAAAGTGAAATTAATTCCAATGACCGCCATTGGATTAAATGGTAAAAATATATTCTAATTAAACATTAAAACCAATTCAAAAGATGATCTAATAATATAAATAAGTTAAATTAAAAAGAGTTTTTGAATTAGAAATACAACATATTTCACTTATTTATTAAAAATGATCTTTATCGAAAAAAAATAAAAAAAACATACACAAAGTAAATTTTGGTGTCCCAATTCAAAAGATGGATTTTATTTTGTCCAACATAACATATAAAATTTACAAAAAAGTGGATTTAAAAATGGTTGTCCATCAAAAGGTGGTTAATCGACCTTTTAATGAATTTTAGAATATTCTCGCTTAAAATTGGATTCATTCGCATTTTCATCCTCTAACATTTATTGTAAAAGTAAAAATATTTGGCAAACATATATAATCATTTTGTAGTTAGTTCTTTTCATTCCCTCCATTACAACGGCTAGGCGTTAACTACCATTTAAAATAATATTATTTTATTATTAGAGTGCAACGTAAGATTTCAAAGAAACTCATTGTTGCGTATTGGGTATGCCATCAAGCATAGTGTTCCCTTTAAAGTAATATTAATATTTTATTCACAAATATTAATAAATATGAAAAATTAATATTCTTTATTTACATGGGATGTTATATCGTTCCCTCCCCCCCCCTTTTGGTAATTGCATCCTTGCAATTTTAAAATTTGGCTTGAAAACTTCATTGAAAGCCCCGCATCGGAAAAGGAGTAAATTAAACTGTCACTTTAAAAGAAAGAAAGGGAAGTACAAAGGACACCTGAGTTAACCCACACTTGGATTACATGTAGGAAAACATGTAAAAGGAAGAGAAAACAAATGTTCATGTTCTGATGGAGAGTGATAGAAAACATGATTAAGAGAAAGTTAACCACAACGAAATCACAAACTTGTGATGGGTTAAATGGTATTTGATTCCCCAATAGGAAAAGTTAACGGACAACATTTTTGTTTGAAGTAACTTTTCCTTGAGGAATTTATTTATGAGCTTAACTAAATCCTAAGGAAACATACTTACTTGTCATGTAGACTTTCATCACTTTCTAGATTTCTTACACAAACTCATATTTTCTCCAAAAGACAAGTATTTAGGATAACTTGTTCACATTAATAGAACTATAATCAACTTCTAGAGAATCACTTAATCCAAAAAAGAGAACTATATATTTCCCATGTCTTTAGACCCTTATCAAAACCAAAATTGTTAGAAAAAGACTATATAATCCCAAAAATGAAAAACCATTATAAAAAGAAAATCTATTCTTAATCTCCAAAATTTTTCCAACAAAACCTAAAGTTCAACGAAGACCATTCGATAAACAATATGTCCATAAAATTATTCAAAGTACACCAAACTACGATTAAAACCCAAATATTTGAAGGATTTAATCACATAGTCTTCCAAGGTAAAAAAATTTAACATTTATCTCCAAATAACATCAGTTGCTCTTAAAGTCTCATATTGAAAAGTAATTAACCTAATCATATATCCTCCATGATAGGTCAATATTTTCCTAGATAACCCAAGACAAACTTATTCTTGATTCATAAAATTATATAACTAAAATGAATTTTTCATACTAACCAGGGACTTCACGTAGTCCAGTGGTAGGCGATAAATCCCAGTCGCTCTTTGGTTGTGGGTTTGATTCGCACAGCTTTGTCCGACGCGACGGGTTGTCACACGGTCTGCGTGTTTTCTTTTTTCCAAAACTATATAATTCTTAAAACATTCCCCAAAAAGAGATAAAATCTTCAATAATAACCATAATATAATTTAACCTCAATTTTACCTCATGCCTTTCATCTCCCATCATATAGTAACCCATAATTACCTCAAAAGTAAGGATCATATACACCCTAATGGTTACCATTATAATTATTACCTGAACTTCCACATCGAGTTGGTTCTCTCATACATGATGCATTAGAGAACTCACCAAGGTTCAAGTGGTTAATCATGACTCCTTGATAGTTAGTTTAGAATAACCACGAGATTCCTCATTGAATCCCCCATTTCATCCAGTCTCTTAATCAGAGAACAACCATAGTTTCCTTCAAACCCATAGTCACTTTGGTGCCTGCTAGATCCATCAATTTACTAAAACCAAAAATGTCAGTGTGAGTATATCAAAAAAATTATCATGTACTAATGAAGAAGATAAACACTAAGATATACTTACAGATTCACTTTATCTAAAACCATGACTCTTTCTGAAATCCAATCCATTATGGTAATGTCACTTATGCTTAGAGAATACCCTAAGCTCTAAAGTTATCTAAACCGACCACGGATGCCAACTATAAGGACCCGGCCTTATAACCTTACATAATCATGAATTAAATGAATAATTCACATAGAGTATCTTTTCAGGTTTAGAATTTTAGAGAATTAGGACATAACTATTACATATCAAAATATTAAAAATTAGACACTTCTACTAAATTTTCATAAAATAAAAACTCTTAAAAATAAACATGTCTAGTTCCATGTTTTAGATAGCATGTCTGTCCTTGATCTCATCCATGACCCTATTCATCTTTAAGTCCTGTGGAAAACATTTCAAAAACATGGGATGAGCATAAAAATACGAGTAAAGGATACACAAGAAGGAAAACTGTTAGTTTTTAAAAATAACAAATAAACCATGAATACCTTATCAAAGTAGTACTTTTCACCTTTACGAAGTAGTAAATACTCTTCACTGAATAAAAGATCACCACTTATCCTTTGTAACCAAAATATTACCATAAACCCATATAAAGAACACATAACAAATAAAGGTAACTTTAGACATAAACATACTTAAATGGAATGACCATATGGTCGAGTTCCACACATATCACTACATGGAATATCCATACGGACGACATCCATACCCAATGCATTGGAGGTTATAACGTAGCCACCCATCCTGGTATTCACAGCACCACCCATCATATGGTTTATCACGTAACCACCCGTAAAATGTCCAAGTACCATTATAAAATCATAGCCCATAAAATATTGAAAATATAAATATTTCACTATTAACAATTCATTTGAAATCACAATAAATCATTTCAAGATATTTACAAAATCAATGATTTATCAAACTATTTTTAAAACCCATTTAATAAATAGATTTTTGAATCAATGTTTCCCACACCACTTTGAAGCTTTTAAAGGAATAACATTTAATAAAAATTTATAATATCATGAGAATAAAGGTATGGATGATATAATATTCCAAAGGATAGTATATACACCATATCAAAGTGAATTGGCGCAAAACAACAATGAAGTCCCAATGGAATGTAAATTGAGACGAAATCCCTTATAAAGATAGTATCCTTTGATTAATGATAAATCAATTACATAATTATGTGTGAAAAATATAAATACACAAAATATAAGTATAAATTAAGTATAAAACAATCAGATTCATTCACACATATTCATATAATGACATATTCAATGAGTACAAGTTTAACCCAAAGAAATGAAGTTGAGTTAAGAAGTTCCTTTGCAAAAATTTGACAGCCTAACGGCATCACATTAAAATTCATAAAATAAGTTGATGAGAGAGAAAATGGTGTCTCATCACTTGGAAATAAAATTTACATCGATAAGGATATAGAAGAACATATCCCCACATAATAAGATGTTAATTAAAAGACCTATCAAAAAGAAGTCTTTTAAAAAGAGGTGGGTGAAAGGTTCCCTTGCCGATTTGGGTAACTTTCGAAACATACACCCCATGAAAGAAAGACCATAAAAAATTGATGTAAATACCCCTAAATGAAATTATATTACAAAAATATTATAATAATGGGATGTACATACACCACTCAAATGAAATGGTGGAAAATGTAGCATAAATCTCACGGGAATAAAAGTGGGATGAAAAATCCCTTACGAAAACTCGGCAGCCTAACGGCGCCACTTAAAACTTCCAAAAATGGATTTATGAGATAAAATAGGGTCTCTCATAATATTAACATAAAAATTAAAGTATGAGGAAAATAAAATAACATCCCCAAACTTAAGAAAGATTATCTTAATGGAAATGACATAAAAGAGAGTACTTAAAAATAACGAGAGAGGTAGGATCCCTTACCTCAAGTCCGACTTGTCTTGTTCGTTTCTTTATATTCCTGAATAATAAAATTTGGTCAATTTATAATTGCTTAAGGGCCTCATTTAAAGATTATTATTCAGTTCATAACACATATTATAATGTTATAATAGTTGGTTAATAATGTGAGTTCATATGTGACATTTTTGTCGATGATCGGTACATGAGTAAAAATCGAACTTGTTGGAAAAGAATTTTCCATGTAGTTATAAGTAAATCATATCCATAATATTATTAATGATTTAAATATCATATATATCCAGTATATATTCATTTTATACTATTCTATAAAATTTGGCGATAAAAAGAAATGAACTGAACCGTTCATGGAGACGGTAGGCCATATGTACGCATGAACGCTACTTTCATTTCTTTGGCACATTAATGGAATTAAAACTAGAAGAGAAATATATATATATTATAATTCCAGTATAATATATTTTTTATATAGGTCACATAAGTTCATCAACTTCATTCTTTATACATTCCATGTATTTCATGAACGAGTCACATAACTTGAGGGGGTGGTAGTCCACACTTCCTCAAATGAAATTATCGGATCTTCACAACATGAAAAGCATAAAGGTATGTATTAAATATAAAATACAGAAGCATATAGAGGAAATAAATATAACATATATAATAAATAAATATAGTTCCATCATAATGGCCACCATGAGAGGTGGTAGGAGAAGATAGAACAATCATCGTTTCATGAGGCATTAATTCGCCATCCACGGAAAAAGTATGTTCTTTAACCATTAGACAGAGGTGTGTGTAATTTTTGCTCGAAAACATCTCATAACAACATCCTAGTATATTTAAGATACTTGTTTTTTTAGAAAATAAAGGAATAAAAATTGTTTAGGGGTTTGTAGAAGCAAAAAAAAAAGAACATTAGGGAAGACTTTACCTTTAAATCGGGTAACTCCCCTTGGTTTGAACCAAAAGGGTTTCTTGAAGAGCTTTATGCCTAATGGAAGGATAATAGGATGAAGAGAGGGATGTGGAGAGATAAAATTATCAGAGTTTGGCCGATCCAATGGCTTGAGAGGTGTGGGTAAGGAGGTAGAGGTGGGGGACTTTTATAAGAGGGAGGAGGGGTACTCTTGGAAAGTCATGAAATGTCACTTTATTTTAAAATGATTTTCAAATTTTGAAGGTCCCAAAAACAAATATTTCAAGTATAAGGTGATAAGGGTTCGAAATACACCCATAAAATAGGTTTTTGACAAGTTTATGTCTTATATTTTACATTATCTTTTCATTTTATTTAAATCGTTCATTAATGAGGTAATCGCTACATCATCATGATGTCATAAATAAATAAATTTATTTAATATCTAAAAATTATAAAAAAATATATATGATGTAGGAAATAATTTTATCTTTCCAATTAATATTTATAGTCAAAAATATGACTTGTATAACCCCATGTAAAATTTTTTTTAGTAAAACAATACATGTTTGTGACATTTTTATTTTAACTTTAAATAAAAAGTTAATAATGTCATTTTCTTACCCATGTGGCTCCATGGGGTCCCCAAGTTGACCCATGGATTTTCTTGGTCGTCCATGACTCATCAAATATGGGTAGGACATGTTTAAAGGTCATTTCATATTATTATAACATTATATTTACCTTAAATTACTCTAATTACCTTTAATCGCGATTAATAAAACTTAAAAGTTACTATTCACCAAAAAAATATTTTCATCCCATTGAACCACATTTTACATCCTAATGACAACCATGTATGTCATATTTTTGAAATTAAAATCACAGAGGTGGTAAAATTTCATTTAAACGAAAAATCAGTTTTTTAACTACCACTTAGTGGTTTCACTATTCATCAAAAACTGAAGTTTTTCAGAAAAATACCAAAAATTCACCCTAAGCTATATTTGATATTCTGAATTGAAAAATGATGTCTATTTTACAAAATTAAAATCATATAAGTTGAATTAATCAATTTAATAATTAATTCTGGTTGTCAAAACAAATAGCGTGTTTTTAAGAAACAAAATATATCAAAAGATTGACACTTGTTTAAGTACAATTTCAAAGTGATATTATTTCGAATGACCACCATTGGATTAAATGGTAAAAATTTATTCTAATTTCACTTTAAAAACAATTCATAAGATGATCTAATCATATAAATAAATTATATTAAAAAGGGGTTTTGAATTAAAAATACAACATATTTCACTTATTCATTAAAAATGAAGTTTTTCGAAAAAAATAACAAAAACATACAGAAAGTAAATTTTCATGTCCCGATTCTAAAGTAGGATTTTATTTGGTCAAATATAACATATAAAATTGTCAAAAAGTTGATTTAAAAAGGGGTTTTCATCAAAAGGTGGTTAATCGACCTTTTAATGAATATTAGAATATTTATGCTTAAAATTGGATTCATTCGCATTTTCATCCTCTAACATTTATTATAAAAAGTAAAAATATTTTACAAACATATATAATCATTTTGTAGTTAGTTCTGTTCATTCCTTCCATTACAATGGCTAGGCGTTAACTACTATTTAAAATAATATTATTTTATTATTAGAGTGCAATGTAAGATTTCAATGAAACTCGTTGTTGCGTATTGGGTACACCATCGAGCATAGCATTACCTTTAAAGAAATATTAATATTTTATTCAAAAATATTAATAAATATGAAAAAGTAATATTCTTTATTTACCTGGGATGTTACAATCATTCCCTGTATGAACCTCGTGGAAAATCTGATTGGATAAAGCCTCAAATATGGGCACCATCTCTTGCACCTAGAGTAAATATATAAAGGAATAACTCACATTTGTGTCTACTAGTAATGAAGAAAAAGTTTAAAAAACACATATCATATATCTATTCATCCTGTGAGATAGCAGGTCCTATAACTCCATTACATGCAGTTGTCTATGGCCTCAACCTCCAACTCCCTAAGCCTAATGTTGGTTGTATGGTGGTGGTGGTGGAAGTAACTCATAACATCTTCCACCACCCAAATCTCCTCTTCCTGGTGCCCCACCTAGTCTTCTTTTAGTTCCACCTCTATAAGGGCCTCTCTAGCTAATTCTAAGAGAACCATGATCATGGAGATGCCACTACCATGGTAGTCCATATGCTATTTGTCTACCATCCTCCACACATCATGTTGGAAATCACATTCCATGTGACCAATATTAAAACATTCATAGAACTTCCCCTCTTTAGGTTACCCTGGTCCCTTATTCCATCCTTATGCCCCATAACTGCATGCAAGTATCTGGTCCTGAGAATATCCCTTGCACCGAGATCCTTCTAACTAGATCTTACTAGCTGTTGAAGAAGATTCAGGAATATAACACCTAATACAATATATATAGATACATGGTGTCCCTCTGATAGGAATCTATCCATCACCATCACCATCTATAACACTCTAGAATACATGGAAATGCCTAAAGTTGCCACACTGACATGGTTGTCTCTATGGAGACCCTGCTCAAACTTATGTGCCTAGAATCATCCATCTCGAATCATATCAAAAGGGAACCTCACGAGGATATTGAACCACATAGCATACTTACCAATTCAAATCCCTCCCTACTATAGCTTTAGAAGCTCTAGAATCTAAACAGATCTCAGTCATAAGGGTTAATAATCCTCTCAAAACTACTGTTAGAATCTATTCCATGAGAGTGGTGACCCATCAATCATCTATGTGATAGGAATCCAATAACACCCATCTATTCTATGGGAAATACTAGATTCCAGTGTAACAACCTGATCATTTGGTGTCTATATAATTTCTAAAATTTGAATCACTGACTCCTTCCAATCCTCAGCCTCCTGTGGATTTTAGTCACTATGAAACCTCAGCGAACTCTATCACTAGAACTCATGGACTGTGCTAAGCCTATGTGAATCCCCATCCTTCTCTACTGGTATAATATGATTCTTAAAAGGAGGGGGTTTTTCGACCTACATACCTAGATGAATGATCTCGCATAATGGAACCTGAACTAAGGGATCATTTCTCATTGGATCCTGTTCATGATCCATAACTGGTTACCTAGATAGTTATCTTCACGGTGGAATCCTGAAAGTAATCAAGATATATCTTGCTTAGATGAGAACATATATATATATATATAGGGAGTTCAGTTAGTAAGTACAATGAAAATAATTGCTCTCATATGATGCATGTAATATTTTTTCTTGCAACCAATGTATTGGTATGTCGTTGACAAGTTGGTAGTTAGCATCCTGATAAATAGATATGTCAGTCACCACACTAGTACTAGGTTACTTGGGTTGAAATCCACACTAGATACACTTTTATGTTGTTATCTAAGTTCCCAGCCAAACCTCATCCGCAGAAAAACATCAATCGTCATCCTGAGGTCAAACCACCTTTGATACAAATATATCACGACCCAACCCACTGGGGCCCACATGGATAGAAGAGAGTTGTTCTACAACTACCCCAACCCCACCTCCATAGGGAAAGATCTATTGACAAGAATCGAAAGTCATAACTAATATGGGAGACCTTTTCCTAATGTACCAGTATGCATGCACCCAACCATATCTATAAAGAAGTACATTGGAATAAATATAAAAGAGTGTAATATCTAGAGTAACAACCATGAATGTAACTACCTCTAGGTAATACAAGAGTAAGATAATTTAATATGAAATTTTAATGGAAAAAATACACATCCAACCAAAAATATATCCCAACATGATAATATTAGGAAAATTATGTGATGAGAGATACCAATTCTATATATCAAATATCGACCACCGTAAATGGTCAAATGCACCAGGGTATCCCTATTATCCATTGAAATCGCCAGTGACATGTCTATCATCTGAATAAGACAAGACATTTGTAGGAAAACACCATGCTGGGGTGAGTATATACATAACCAAGAGAATGCCTTGAATACTGAATATAAAGAAATATGATATATGATAGAAGTATAAAGATCACCCCATAGAAAAAAAAGAAACAAAATCCAACAATAGAGATGTGTGTGTGTGTGTGTGTGCATGTGTGTGAGATAGAGAGAGTGTGTGTGTGTGTGCCTGCTCATAAAAGAAAACCCTAATATAGACAAATGGGATCTCTAATTCATAGAGCTTCTCTAGAAAAGAGTCTTCTAATAGTTCAAGGACGTCCATTAATGATTCCCCGCATCTCGCGTGTTTGCCTAAATTAGTAACCATGCTAAGAATCACCTCACCACTATGATTCATAGTCGAGTGGAACAATATCTAATTAGATGTCCCATAACCTTGTACAATAGGAGGGTTCCACTCAATTGGTAGATGACCCATTCCCTGATCCAATAGGATGGTTCCACTCAGATTGTAGAGGGACCATGACCTAACAATACAAGATGGTTCCACTCAGATGGTAGAGGACCCACGCACTAACTTTATAGGACAGTTCCACTTAGATGGTAGAGGACCCGTGACCTCACTCCATAGGAGGGTGACACTAAGTAGATAGAATAATCAAGCCTAAACTCTGTAGGAGGGTACCACTCAGCAGATAGAGGACCCATGCCTAGACTCCACCAGTGGGTGCCACTCAGTATAGAATTTTGATCATGATCAATATTTTAATAATAGTGGAGTAGTCTAAAAATGGTCAGTCATACCTAGTAATTTGAACAATCTCAAGTGTAGAACGCATTCACCAACAATGAGGATGATCTATAGTGTCTACTTCCTATCGATTCAGACTGATTAGATCATTGATCATCATTTGATCTTGATTCTTTAACCAAGAGTGGTGGAATTATCCTCTCAAAAATCATAGATTTATGCAGATAACTTTGGAACTTTCCATAACAAGATAATTATTTAGGGAATTATGTTTTTAGAAATTAAATTAATTAATTAATTAATTCAATTAACATACCATCCAATGGTAACCTTAACTATACATCTTGCGCCAACCAATTTTAGGTCACACCTATAGTAAATCACACGCTCTAGATTTAATTGTGGTCTCAAATATTTTATTCCAAACTCTATTAGTGTGATATTACACCATTTATAAGAAACATTGCATGCATGATATAAAATATATTTCATATTTATTTAAAATTAATTTTGGGCACCCAGGGCCCCAAAATCATGCATCATCTCAATGTCTGGTTCTGAAAATATTCCTTGATATATTTCAATGTCTTATAAGGTAAAAGTAGGGTCTCTATATAAATACATATATATACATACATACATACATATATACACATATACATATATATAAACATACATACACATTTTCATACAAACATACACATATACATATGTATATACACATATACATAAATACATGCATACATACATATGAACATATGTATATACATACATACAAATAAAAATACATACATACATAAATGCAAGAATAATCATGTACATACATACATACATGCATACTTATATATACATATACACATTAATATATTATATACCTGAATATATCAACCCCTTATTTTCACTGGTTTTATATTTTATCACACTATGATCTATTTAGGAAATATCAAACAATATTCTCATCAAAATACACATAATTATATTAATATTTTTTATTTCATTAAATATATGTTCATTTTTATATTTATATAGTTATTTAAATAAAATCTTAACATATGAAATAAAATTTTAAAATTTATTTATATATATTATTAAATATTTTTCTTTAGATATATCATACTGTCTATATTATTCTTTATAAAGTATTTTTATAATATTGATTGGTATTTTTTATTTAAATTTCAATTACAGTTTTCAATATGAATTTTATATATTATAAAAATAAATATATTATTTCTGTATTTTATATTATAAAATAAATAATTTAAATATATATAAACAGACTAACACATAATTATTTTTTTACCATGATTTTTGAGCTGGTTACCCAACACACACTTCTCATAATTTATTAAAATAAAAGAGAACATTTTTTTAAAATAGGTGTTTTCAGTTTCTAGAAATATAGGATTAATGTTGAAAAAATATCAAAATATCATGGATATGTCTTATTTGAAGACAACAATCAACAATTCTTCCAAAAACCAACCATCCTCAGATGAAAAGCATGTCAATATACCGAAGAGGATACACAACCACATTGAAAAAAAAATCATCCTTGAACATAATCCATCAAGAAGAAATATCCATCAAAGAATGATTTCATTATTAATATTTAAGGTTCCTAGCCATCTTCCAATTATTGAGATACATTCACCACAAATAACTCTGAAAAAGTACTCTTGACCAACAAAGAATAATTCATCTACTTTATATTTAAAGTATTTAAAAATTTTATATCATTATATCTTAATATATATATATATTAACAATTAAAAGATAATAAATAAATTTTTAATTGATTAAAAATATATTTTTCTTTTATTTTCATAAATATATATATTATTATATAATGTATATGTAAAAATATCTCAATATGTCCATATTAAATATATTTTGAAAAGTCTCCATTATTAGCACAATTAGAGTGTGATAAAGGTAATACTTTTATCAGTGTTAAAAATATAGAACCAAAAAAGGCTTACCATTATCCACACTAAAAACACTAAAAATGGGATAAAATCTTGGTGATGGGAGAATTTTTCTGTTTATTAAAGTAGAAAAATATCAATATAGCAATGAATGTACTATATTAAGCATTTTAGTAGTGTATTGTTGCAGCTGTATTATTTATCTATTTATTTGTGCCTTTGGGCCTCCCATGATAGACCATTGGAAATTTTACAAAATAAATTTTAATAAAGGTGGAGTGAAATATGATGCAATGGATTTCAAGGATAGATATGGTTGGATGTTTAATCCAATCACTAAAATTGTTGAGATTTCACTTGGTTAGGACCCCTACATGGGGTGGTGATATAAGACCAAAATTTTGGATTCAAAGAGATTTTTTAGATCTAGATAGTATGAATAAGGGGGAGAATCTTTTATAGTGTTAGACTTTTGGAAACATATCAAAGGGTTGTCTCTTTTTGGGCCTTCAGGCCCTGTGGTCATGAAAGGCCCATGTGCCTCTGGTCCTTCTAGTCATATAAGGGTTCCCTCTCAACTAGTTAAAATGAAGTATTATATAGATAATGAAATAAATATTAAAGGGCTTCTGGCTGAGGGTATTATCAACACTACTCTATCTAACTAATAAAAGTGTTCACTTTATCATTTTTTTATAGCAAAGATAAAAGGTTACCTTTTAATTCAAGTGATCTATAGTACGGTAAATTATAATTATTTATATAATTATTAATAATTATAAATGAATAGGTATTTATAAGTACATTTATAAAAAAAATTATTTAAATAATATTTTTGAACAAATAAATATGTATAGATAAATTCTATTTTATATAGTAAATTTTTTTTACTAATAAAGAACTGATAAAGGGAGACATTTATGTATATCACTACTAAAAATGATATTAAAATGGAATACATTATTATTCATAAAAAAATTCAATGATAAATTTATCCTTTTATGAGTGGTTTTTTAGTGATGATAATGGTTACCCCTTATAATCACTTTTTCTTAGCACTGATAAAGACTATCCTTCATTTGAGTATTTTTAGCACTAATTAAGGTCAATGTTATTTTTTCATGGTACTATTGTTGTGTAATTTCACTAACCTTTGATGATGCATTTTTTATCTATTTTTGGATCTAGTTTGAATAGTGTATCCTAGATAATGAAATTGGTGGTCGATCATAGATCCCAAATGCATGGTCCAACATTAGCTGGGTTGGTTTAATTCCATAGCAATGCCCAAAATTTCATGATACTTATATAAGAGTAATGTGTGTGTCATGAGGCTCCAAATAGACCACACATTAACCTATAATTTTTTCTCACCAATTAGATCAAAAAATATCTAGTCCACCTTTCAATTATGACCTAATAAAAACACTTATGACCCACTGAATCTTTTTCTCAAAAAAATTATCAAAATAATTAAAGTAAAAATTCAAAACTAAATAAAAAATAATAACTTATATTTTTGAATATTTTAATTTAACTATAAATTAAATCAACATACCAAACATTATTTTATTCATTATTAATAATTCTATGTTAAGTTATAAATATTAATTTCATTTAAACCTATTAAAAAATTAAATTAAGAATATAAATATAAGATAATTACTATATTAAAATTATATAAATATTTTATAATTAAAAATATATATTTATATATTTTATATATAATATAAATATATATAATTATAAATATATATAAATAAATTAGATTAGAATTACCAAATTACATGGATGTGATTTTGTAATATTAAGGGCGATAATTCAAATTATTTAAAGTTATACCATTTAATATTTTGTTTGAAATATGGAAAACTAACCAAACAAAGTCAATAAATAGTTTTTTGTGTTGATAATACTTTAACAATATATTTATATATTTAATTACTTATTAAATAAATATATATATATAATTTATTTACCATTATGGATTTATTTTATGTAAAATTATCCATAGAATGAAAATAATTATTTATAAAATAATATATTCAAATTAATACATATATATATATATTTATTTATTTATTTATTTATTTATTTATGTAAAAATAAAATATTTTCTTTTATAATATATACACATAAATTTGAAAAAAAATATCATTTATCATATTATAGTGTTAATCACCCTCAACCGTAACCCAACCCATTTATTAAACCTATCGATCATTCAATTCCTATTTTTTTCTTGTTCACAAGTTATGTTAGAAATTACCTCATATATTTAATATAATTTTTTTTAATAATCCTTTGACATTTTTCTTTCTTAGTTTTTAAAATTGAATAAATTCCATATTTTTTTAACAATTAACTCAATTATACGATAATTTCAAATAAATGGAATTTTCATTATGGTTTTACCTTGACATCCGTTATTTTATTATATTATAGTAAAAAATATATATTAAGGTTGAACCCTACTACCATAAGAAAAAGTAATATATTTTTTGAATAATTTTAAACAATAAAATTAATATTTTCTGAACTATTAAGAGCCTTTTAATAGAAAATGAATTATCATATATATCCATATTTAAGTTGATTTTTTTTATTTTTATCCCTATTTTTTACTCTTGGTTTTAAAAGTTTTTCATTATAGTTTTAGGTTATAAATAGATTCATATAAAATAAACTCACACAAGATGCATCTATTATATTTTTATTCCACAAAATCCAATTAATAAAAATATATTGAAAGATGTCAAAAAATAAAAAAAATTGATTGAATGCGGAGGAATTAGTTAATTAAATATAGATTAATTTGAATTAAATTCACCATAGGAACCAAAAAATACTAAGGATGGTTATTAATTTCAATCTATTTATGGAATGTAAATAATCATTGTAAGGAAACTATTTGAAGCTAATAACATTAAAATCAAAAATGAAATTATTGTAATGGTACAAGTGATTTAGTTTGATAGTATTGTAACCAATGATATGAATGTGTATGTTTTTAGTTTCTTTTAAAGTGTTAATCTTTTAAATATTAGAGTTTAAAAATTTTATTTTCTATCTTTATATCTTTCATTTCTATTAAGAAAACATGGAATATGATTATTTAAAGGGATTACCTCAATTATCAATTATTACAGGAGATGATCTATCCAAATATTATTTGTTAAGTACATTCACTGTAAAAGATTATAATGATATAAAAATATATATAACATAAATCCACAAATATTTATATTATTATATAGAGCATAAGATAAGTTCTAATCTACATTGGTATAATATAAAAAAGTTGAGTTGAAATTATTTGTGCTTGTTAAATCACTATATATTTTTTTAAAACTATAAACCAATATTATATTGAATATTATAGTGGGAGGTAGTTTTTCTATGAAATACCTATAAGATATATTTCATTTTATCAATGAGATATAATTAAATATTTTTTATTATCTTGTATAATGAAAATATGACTGAATAGGTATACATATCATGGATAAATATATGGTGGTTGAATATATGGTTAATTTATTAATAAATAAATTTTATTTAATTATTATTCAACAAATAATAGTGAAAATACTTTTCAATGTATATTATGATGAATTAAAAATAGTACAAAAAAACAATAGATTGTATATAAAGTAAAAACAGTCCATCGATTGAGTGGTTAGAAATATGTTTTATTGGTTGTGGAAGGAAATTAAATAACCAAAATAGGAATCAATTTAATAAAGATAAAAGAGAAAACATATAATTTTTAGGGTGGAAAATATATAAGATATGAAAGTGGCCAAAACCCTCTCTATCTTCAAAATTTGAATCAATAATGTAAAACAATGAAATTTTTGTATCTTTTATAAAAAGTGATTTCTTATAGTTCTCCTTGTTTTTTGAGTTAGGAAAAGTTTTTTAAAAGGTTTTCTAGATTTGGGATACTTAGGTACTCCATTGGGTGTTTTTTGGGAAGTTTCTATATAAACTAGGGGTTGCACTATTTCAATTAAAAAAACATTGTAAAGGAAGAGGCTATTCCATAGAGGTAGGTGTTACACTGTAGTGTTATAGGTAGATACGTTATTACCATAGCCTTCATTGTGAGGTCTATTTTGTGGAGGTTGTATTGTGGTGTCCTACACCACACCCTAGTGACTCTTCAGTGTCACATTCAGATTGTTGGTTCATTTTTGTTCCTAGCATATGGTCTTTGGATGTTATGGATTTTAAATTATCCATTTTGGAATTGATTCTGAGAAGATGTTTCAGAATTATATATGGGAATTCATGAGGATTAAAGAAGATTTATCACATGGATTTCATATTATATGATCCTCCTAAAAATACCCTTTTTCCATCCCTGGTTCTTTATCATTACCGAACTCTAAAGAGTTGTAAAATAGACTCTACGCCACTATACTTGTCTTTACATCATAGTAGCTTACGACTCTGTATTGTTTTTTACCAGAAACAACCTCACTATATAATGGAGGTTGTTCTATGGTGTTTTCCACACCACATTTCCTTATTCTACATCGCAGTTTACTTCTATCATGCACCTCTCCATCATTATATCCTAGTCATGTGTCATGATGGTTAGTTCTTGTACACTTCCACACTAAAAAACCCTTATTACACTGTGCAGCCACCCATTTTATATATATATCCTTCCTTCTTCCTTTTAAGATCATTCATGAGGACCTTATTGAAAAAAATAGACCTTGGGTAAGAATCGGTTCCCCCTTCATCTTGTTTCTCATTTCCTTACTCTAAAACCCTTGTCATGTTGGATTTAAACATGTTCTCGGTGACCATTGAATGTGATCGAGTGCCTATTGGTGTATGAAAATGGTTTGGGTGAATAAAAATTCAAGTAACCTTGATGTTGATATTGGAAACCATCAGTTATGAAGTTACTTAGCTTTTTCAGCTCTCATTACACATATTGGTAAGTTATGATCTAAGTGTTTTCATAATTGATATCCTTGTTTGACTTGTGTTCCCATGTGAGTTTGTGTATCCCGTGAGACCTGTTAAGATTATATTTCCATGATATATGATATAATAGTAAGATTATAGGTTTCAAGTTGATTTAAAAGTTAAATTGGGTCTATTATTTATCTCATTATGTAATTCAATGTTTACTATCTTGATATACCTAGTTGTGTATCATCATGAATTTAGAAGTTTTCCTCTTAGTACAAGTTACATGGGATCGTCATGGTATTAATAACCCTTGGAGGGGGTGTGTGCTTAATTTATGATGTAGACGATGGTGGATTATGACAGCATTATGGTTCATATGAAACTTTTTCCTCGAGGATTCATAGGATACGTGAAAATACAATATGACTTGTAGATTATAAGTTGCCCTTATCTTAATGCCTTGTCGATTCTAAGTAGCATAAATACTCAATTCCTTGTGGTTTTATAGTGGGATTGTAAGAGACTTTTGGCCAACTAATGATTTTTAGAAGCATGACCAATTTATTTATTTTGTATTTCATGTGGTAATCTGAAAACCTTGTTGATATATTATAATCTAGTAAGAGGACTCATGATCATCATTTCATCATAGAGAAAAATAAAGTATCATTGAGGGTTTTGACATCTTGTTGAACACACGACTACACAAATTTGGATTCTATATTATTATAATTTTTATGAATTTAACATATCATGACATACACATAATGAAATTGGGAACACAAGGTTGAGTAAGCATTGTAGATGTCCTACTAAGTCTGTACTCACTCCATACTATAGAATTTCAGTGAATATATGGTCTTTTTAACAACAGATCCGGTGAAGGGAAATGACCCTATGGTGGATGGCTGATTATATAAGAAAGGATATATTAGTAGACCAAGATAGATTTTAGAGGACCCCACTAATAATTTATTTACAAATCTACATTTATTAAACTTTTTTGGATTTCCCCTTTGGGATCCCATTTATTTTTATTTCATGTATGATACATTTATATTTTTATATTATATATTTTTATTTATTTAATTTTGTAATTTTATTTGTATTTTTTTATCGATACTATAACATGATATTTAGGGTATATTCTCCCTGTTGATTGAATCATACCCTTTCTACTAATTGACAGCCTCTTTCATATAGGGAGGCATGCATTAGGTCTTGTCGAATTCAAGCTTGAACTTGTTTGTTCATGTCATGGTGTTATAAAATGGTATTAGAGGTTGAGAACTCACTAACATGTCATTTCACTATTTCATGACTTTAGATAGAGTCTAAAAGAGTTCTGAAGATTAGGACTCGAGTATGGGAACTATGTAACTATTTAGACAGCACTGCATATTATACCTCTACATTTATATGAAGTGGGAGATTAGGTTTTGCATTTACTTATGATTAAATACACCTTAGGTGATTCACATTATGTTTCCAGGGGATTTATGAGATTTTTGGATGTGTTCATGCAGGATGACTATGCATGTAGGTCAAATTACAAGTATATATTCATTTTTATAATGAATATTAGTTCTTTGATAATGTTCCTTGATTTGAATAATCTGTTTGTCATAGTTACATTGATTATGTGATTATCTATGTTTCTAAATTACTATGATATATCATTATTAACATAGTTTAGTAGATATGAATATTATGTTTTGTTAGTATATATATAATGATTGTGACTCATTTGTAGGGATGAAGACTAAGGTTAGTGCTTGAAGGTTTTACCATGGGGTATGAGTAGAATCCAAGGATAACATTTTGTGATTCATTATACCGGTTAGTCTCTATTTATGTTCCTAATATTCTTTGTGTTATAGAGATTCCACCTTAGATATATTTGACAATAACACTAGGTATGGTTGCCCATGATGTTCCATAGCATGTTCATGTACCAACACCAGAGATTTAGGTTGTATATCCCATTCATCTGAGACATTTTCAGATAGTGCATGTCTGATTCAGAACCACTCATAGGACTATGATCGATAATTATTCAGATTTCCAACTCTAGAATCCTCTGGCATTGCAAGTTAAAAATGGCTTGTAGGATGTATAGGATAGGATGGACTTTATCAAGACCATTTTTGAGATTCTCCATAAACATAAGGAGGGGAGATTTATTTTGGTGAACTTTATGTTCCATGGACCTACCAACAGTTGGTGGACTAGCTTGCATCAAGTTGGGAGATGACATGGTCTTACTTGGGAAACCTTCAAGGATATGTTATTGAGAAACACCATATGGACTAAATAAATTTGAACCATGCACAATATTTTTTTGAGTTATGATGGGTTTCTATGAGTGAATCTACATATTATTCTGGATTTATGGAGTTAGATCACTTGTATCCCCTGTTAGAAAGAAATAATGAATAAAAGGTTATGAAGTTTGAGATAGGCATATGAATGGTTCTCAAATATCATGTCAGGGGAATTTAATGGATTAAATGATCATAAATTATTCATAAGTACCTAAAATTGTAAGAGGGGTTAGAGGAGTAGATGTTGAATGTTTTAATTAAAATATATAGTGGGCCAATAGGTGAGATTTCGCCCACTATTATGCGACTCTTTTTGGGTAGTAGTAATAGGATAGCAGTTTGATCATGTTTGAATAGTGTCATAAGGGATGAGAAGAATGTTGATTAATCATAAGTAGTTCCATAGTGATTCAACTAGTTAAACTTAAGTAATTATAAATGGTTAGTAACTCACCTAAGATAATGTGTCTATATTGTAGAAAACTAGGGCATCATCAATAGTTTTTCTCTAATGTTTTGAGGCTAATTTTCCTCTGGGATAGGGTTCAAATAGGATTTTTGTCTCAGGGATCTAGTGGGGGACCTCATCATCAGAGTCAGACTAGTAATACACAATATATATAGGTAAAAGGACTTGAGATAGTTCACATGTATTATTTGGATCGTAATCTAGTAGATGGTTGAGACAGTCCATCAATAATTTGAGGTATGGACATCATTAAGTCCACATTTTCTACTTCCATGTTTTATACTAGTGTTTCCCATTAATTCACATTTAAAATTTTGGTTTTTTGGATTTTACATACTTCTCTGGTTATCCTATGGTTAAATTTACCTTTATACATCGTTGGTCACAAAATTGGACCATCTCAAGTGATGCTAAGAGTGTTCTATATTTATCGCAAGTTATGGAAATCTTTAGGGGTTCATGATTCTGGATATGATGACCTTTGATGTTATCCATAACATGGAATGGTTAACTATATTCCAATATCACATTGATTTCTATCATAGATGGGTGTATTTTACTTTACTAAAGGTACATAGAGATATGATTATTCGGGAATGTAAACTTGGGGCAGTCAAAATTAGAGCAGACATGAGTAGGCTCGAGAAGATCACAACACATTTAGTGGGCTTAGCTATTTCAACAAAACTAGTGAAAACTTCCTCAAATATTCCACCATTTATTAATCCATATCATGATATAATTATTTATGACATCACAATGATACTTCTTGATAGAGGAGTTAACATTAAGAATGAGGTCGGGTCGGGTAAACATCCCATTTTGATAACCTAGTATCATATACTACTAACCATGATAACATAAGTCAATGTGTAGATGGATGACTTGGAGTGGAAGGGATTTAATAGGCTAGCTACATCATTTCAAGTAGAAACTATGTTGTTATCTAAGAAGGATGATGGTGGTTTTTGACTCTACATTGATTACTAGAAACTATTCCATGTGATGGTGAACAAATGGTATCCCTTTCCCAGGATTGATGATATTTTTGAACTTTTATGGGGATCTTGGTGGTTCTGTATGATTTATCTTTTATAATTATATCATAATTTAAGATTTAGAGTGAATGAAATTTTGAATATGGTATTTTGATGCAGGTATGGGTTGTATGAGTACATAGTTATTTTTTCGGGCTGATTAACTTGACTTCATTATTAATGGCCCTCATGAAAATGATAGTCCACCAATATCTAAAATTTTTCTTCATGGTGTTCATTTATAAAATGTTAATATACTAATTGAAACAATAGATGTATGTTAGACACATAGTGATAGTCTTGAGTACAATTCAAGCGCATCGGATTTATGCCAAGCTATCGATGTTTGACTTCTAGATAGAATAAGTGAGATTTATGGTGTACTTACTGTCCCAAACATATATATATTCATAGAACTAGATTATATAGAGGTAGGGATCTCATGTACATGTCCCCAAACAATGTTCGAGATCATGGGATTTCAGGATCTAAAAGGAGATTACCGATTGTTCATTATGTACTTATCTTGACTATTAGAACCCATAAAAATGTTGAGGGATAAAAAAAATAATGTTCTAGTAGACCAATCAATGTTAAGAAGATTAACTTGATCTAAATAAAATGTTGAATTTTGATTTAGTGTTGGTACTCCTCAAACCTGGGATTGGATATGTAATGTACTATGATGTGTCATGAATTGGTCTAGGAGTGGTACTGATGTAGAGAGAGAAGGTAGTATCCTATGGTTCACCTCACCTATGACCCGATGAGTGGAACAACCCTATACATGACCTAGATATGGGAGTTTTGTTTCATGCTCTGAAGTGCTAGCTACACTATCTGTTTAGGTGAATGGTTTCTTCTTAGATAGACCATAAGAGATTTCAATATATCTTCACATAGAGAGACCTAAATAAGAGGAAAAGGAACTCGGATGAGTATCTATAAATTTTCAACATTGAGTTGATATATTTATCTAGGAAATGTAACATCATTGTAGATTCTCTTCGCCATAAGATATAGGCTGAGAAGGATCTTCGTTAGGGGCCTTCAAAGGAACCGTGTCGTTTTATAAACTTGTTGGCTGACTGGATGGTGGATGATTTATAGGCTTACAGATCAATAAATTGCACTCTCATGGCAGTAAAATCCAATTTTTTAGACCAGCTAAAATTAGGAGAGGATTCAGTCCCATAGTGCTCTATCATGCAAGAAAAGGATGCTGGAGTTGACCTAATACCTAGGTGGTAAATGGATAATGATGATTTAATCATGGTACATGAGAGAGTAGTTGTCCCTAATTTTATCAGAGAAGAGATATTTTCATAACTATATATAGGAAGTATATCCTGGAGTGATGAATATTTATCATGACATTAGGAATCAGCCATGTTTTCTAGGGATGAAGAGGGGCATTACTAGGTTGGTCTCCTGATGCTTTACTTATCAAAGGGTGAAGGTCGAGCACCAATATCCTGGAGGTTTTATCCAGCCACTAATGGTGACTATGTGGAAGTGAGAGGATGTAATGATGGACTTTGTAATGGGGTTACCCTAGACCATGGTATGTTGTGATTCTTTCATAGTGAATGTTGATTAGATGATGAAATATTCCCAATCTTTACTGATCAGTGATACCCACTAAGTTAATGATATAGGAATAATCTACATTCATGTGATCGTAGGCTTATATGGAGTATACATGAATATTTTTTTAGATGAAGACCCCTGTTTTACATCATGTTTTTCAAAGGACTTGAAATATATCAACAAAATAAGTAGAGATTGATCATAGTGTACCATCCTTGGATAGACATATAGTCAGAGTGGACTATAAATATATTTTAGGATTTGCTTCATGATTGTGTCTATGAATTCATTGGATATTGTGATGATCACCTTGACATGATTGAGTTTATGTAAGATACTGTCTACCAATATTCCATTTAGAAGGGTCTATATGAGGCTCTTTATGGGTGGCCATGTCATTCACTACCCTACTGAAATAAAGTGGGTGAGATAGAAGTTGTGGGACCCAATTTGGATTCAAAGACCTCCAATATAGTGGAGATGATTTTGAAGAAGTTGATCGCCAAAAGAGTATACATGTATCGTATACCTACCATCGGTTGAGACATTTTTATTTCCCTTGAGGAATCCATGATTTATTTAGATATATTTTACGTTTAGGGGTTTAATGTTTCTGTAATTAAATCATGCTTGCTACACATTTTCTTGGATGCTTAAATATCATTGAATAGGTTAGGATATTTCATACTATCTGGATATTCTTTCCTATTACTGAGGTATGTATGATGTGCTTCATGTGTTTTATCTCTATAGGAAAATGGAGGATTCTATGAATTTCATCAATTGGGACGACATTCAGTTGTGGCCAGATACATCTTATGAGGTGAGTTCTGTGGGGATTATTGATGAGAGTTAAAAAGTATTTAAATGGAATATGGTATTACTTATCCAAATTTAGTGGCAATATGGGTGGATCTAGGAGGATACTTCGGAGATATAGGCTTACATTTGAACTCATTGACATATTTGTTTTGAGTAAAACCCTTAGAGATGGTTCTTGAGGATAAAAGGTGGTTAGAGGTTGATAATTGTAAAACAATGGATATTTTTCTTGAATAAAAACATTTTTTACATCATTGCCTCTATTTTTTTGGTCATGTATTGGTAAAGGATTATGGGCCTTGGGAAGCTTAGTGAATCCATTGGGTGTGTCTTGGTATGTTTTTTCTCGAACAAGGGGTGGTTATTCTATAGTGGTTAGGACCACACTGTAGAGGTAGTCTTTATGCCACAATGGATTGTGATATTCTATAGAGGTCCAGTTTGATGAATTTTCACAATATCCTTCATCATGTGGGTTGTTTCATAAAAGATAAGATGTGGTTTCCTAGACCACACTATAGGGACATTACTATGTTATATTTAGATAGATGTAGAAAACTATGCACCTAGTATGTGGTCTCTAAGAGTTATGTTTTTGAAATTATTTATTTACTAGTTTATTCAAGGAATGTGTTTTGTAATTCAAGTGGAATTAATGAGTCTTAAATAATGTTTTTCTCATGAGGTTTGGATCTCAGACAACCCCCTAAAAATATCTTTTCCCTTACCCATTCAATATCATTATATAACTCTAAAGAGCTACTAAATTGACTCCAAACCATAGTATCTTCTGACTCAATGTGGTTTTAAATCGATATTCCCTCACTACACCATGGAAGTTTTTCTACATTTCTTTCCAAACCACAGTACCTCATTCTATATCATGGTGGTCTCCTCTCATTCACCCTTGATCTATTGTATCCATATCTTATTCCATAGTGGTTGGTTCATCTACACCTCTACATAACAGTACCTGGTTTGAATGTTTATTTCATATAGTTTTCAAAAGAGCCTTTATCTTCCCTTATTAGTCCGTGTTTGAGGACCCTATTGAAAATGATTAATCTCAGTTAAAAATTGGGTCTACAATTTTCTTTGATTATCCATGACTTACCATATAAAACTTTTCATGTAGGGTTGGAACCAATTCTAGGATTCCTTGGTGTGAAATCATGATCTATTTGGTATGAAAACATAGTTTGGGTGATGATGCATTTGATGAACCTTAACATTGATGTTGAAAACCATGTGGTATGAAGTTCCTTGAAATTTTGGGATATTTTTCTATGTGTTTTAATGTTGTGATTTCTTTGTTTTCATAATTGGTATTTTTTCATGACTCTTGATCACATTTTGTTGTGTTTATAGAATGTGATACCTATTATGATATTTTTTACACGAGATATGATAGAATATATAGATTCTATATTTGATGTTGATTCACTTTTTTAATTTGTGATATTATTTATCTCATGATGTCATGAAATTTGAATTATCTGTCTATACCCAATTGTTCATCATCTTTACTTTTGAGATTTTTTTCATGGAATATTTGATAGGTGACCACCCTGGTATGATTAACCCTTGTATGGAGGTGTTCTTTATGAATAAAAATAACCATGGTTGAGAATGATAGCCTTATGGTCTATAAATACCCAAATTTATTGAGGATTATGAGGATAAATGTCGATACTTGATTCCATGTGGTTTCCAAGTAGAACATTACTCAATGGAATGTGGATTATGATTATCATGTACAGTCAATGAATTTTTTGATTCTGAGTGGCATGAATAAAAACTTATGGTTCTCTCATGATTCTAAGTAGAATGTAAACTCAATTCCTTGTGGATTATGAGTGTCATTCTGATATCCTTAAGGAATTATTCTGATCATTTTTTATGACTCATGATCATCATTCCTTCATAAAGACAATGATGGAATGACTAGTGTTTTGTGGTGTCTTGGATAGTCCACAACCACTCAGTTTTGGAATGTATATTTTTATACTTATAATCCGTTTATTATATCATGGAATATACATATTTTACTCGAGAACACTTGGTTGAGGATTCATTTGTGGTTCCCCACAGAGTCTTCTATACACACCTTTCTTAGACATTTGGGTGCACTAGTATATTTTATGACATCAGATTTGGAGAAGGGTAAGGGCCCTATGGTGGATGTTTGAGTGGAGGATCATGGAGTTTTTAGTATACCATGATGGTTTCCCAAGCACCATGTAGATCATTTATTTATATATTTTCACTTATTACTCTAGTATGGCATGCCACTATGGGGACCCATTTATTTGTATGTCATGTATTCCACCTTTATATTTACGCATCTACTCTAATTATTAATTTATTATTATCATTATTTTTGTTGTTTATGTTGTTTTTGTTTTTGTTTTTGTTTATTATTGATCATGTGACATGATGTTGAGGGTATATTATCCCCACAACAAGACTCATACCCTTACTACTAGTTGTCAGCCTCTTGATTATGGGGAGGCATGCATGAGGTCATGTGGAATTCTGGATCAGACCTGGTGGTTTGGGTCGAGGTGTAACAAATGATAAAATTAATATTTTATAGATCAAAAAAATAAAAATAATGATAAAAATATTCAAATACAAAATTGACGAAAGTGATATATGATTTGATTTAATAATTTATTAATTTTCAGTAATTTCAAATTATAGATTTTTCTACATTTTTAGCAAACCAACAGGCATCAATTCTGAACATGGATACCCATGATTTCTAAATTAAAACTAAACATTTTGAGTGACCTAAAGGGGATTTTTAAAAAAATAATTAGTGGAATCTAAGGATGGAGTAAAAGTGATCACTATAATAATTAGTAAAGTTCTTTATGATTGAAAAAAAATACATAAAGTTATCATGCTTGTGTGTTATAGAAATGTGGAAAATGAAATTCCATAAGAAGTTTAAATTATAAAAACTCAAGTTATATCCCATGATGAAAATATTTTATAACATATAGAAAATGTGTAAAATAAATAAAATACTTCTCTAATAATGTTTTAGTAAATTTTTGTGTCTATGAAATAAGAAATTCCTTTTTACTGTAAATTTTATACATATTTAATCTATCAAGAATAAACATTACTTATGGCATAACATTGTATAAAAATAAAATTATATTCTAAATTCATAAAATAAATAATATCAAATAATGAAATATTTATGAGGTAAGGACATTTTATATATGTTAATAATGTTTTATAATGGTATATAATATGTGAAAACTAAAACTTCATGATCTAATAAATCTTAATATCTGTTACATAATTATATAATGTGAAATTTTAAGAAACTTTCTGATCTTATGTTATGAATAAGTTTTATTCCATATAATTTATTCAATAATATTGGATTTAAAGATTAAAAAAATTCCCAAATTATATTATAACATACTAACCACTTGAAGGGAACGCCAGCCGAAGGTCCTATTTGGTCATCCACAACAGAAATATCCTCCTTGACATGGCCAGGTTAGAAATGAACTTGGAAGATTCCCCCCTCTCTCAGATTTATGTGGATTGGATTCTCACCATGATCTTTGGTCCCTAGAACCTCTCATGGCCATTGGATGTAATGGAACCCTCCCTAGTTGGGCCTCATTCTTAACATAGATGGATCATGTTGCTCAGGGGGGTTATGTGTGGCGGTGGCGTGGTGGGGGACTCCTTGGGATCTATCATATTCACCTAAATCTCGTTCTTAGGCCACAGACACTCCCGCCAATCTTAAGGTATGTCTTTTCTCACCAATCTCCAAATTTTCATGCAAAACAACATTGTTCTAGAGGCTTTGTAGATTTACTCTCTCATTCTCTACAATTCACTCTATAGCATGAGATCCCCCTATTCAGTCACTTATATCTCCCAAAAGTGTAGAATCGTGATATATCTCCAAAAGGTAATACTTCACACTTGGCAGGAAGGTAATTAGTTAGTATAATACCTCACCTCTTATGTGGTCCATGGCATAGGTATTACCTACTTATATAACATTAATTCCTTTCCCCCATGAGGGAATGAAATTTTTTAGGGGAGACACCCTCGGGTTGCACTTTTAGTAGTCCCCTTAGCTGGGTCCATGAATTTCTATTTGTCCATTGTAATGACTTTTAATAAAATAATGTGTTTTATTTTATAAAAGTAAATTAAGGGAAAATAATTAACCATATAGTTCATAACAAAGTGAATTTTTATTTTTCATAACTATTGAAAACCATCAAATCAATGAATGTAGAAATTATATGAAATTATTAGACAATGAAACTTTTTTCAAAGGTGTATAAAACCTCATTAAAAAATTGATGGATAATTTATTTAATGTTCTTATTTAAATTAATTTTAATTGTACAGTATTTATATTTTTTTAAAACTAAAGTGGAATAATTAAATATTGATTAAAGGTATATTAAAAATACATCTATTTATAAATTTCCTAAAATGAATCTTATTATATTTCTAAAAAAATATTAGTATAGTTATTTGTGGAATAATGAAACACTAACATGATTATTTTCTCATTCATGATACAACTCATGAATTATAATTTTCATATGTATTAGAATAGTAGAGGGAAAAAATCGGATAGAAAATAGTGAAAATAAACCATATGTACCTTGATTTTTGTGCTTTATATTATTTTTTAAAATTAAATTAAGCCTTATTAACATGACCAATAGAATTTGATTTAATTTATAAATTATTTTTTTATGTAGGATTTCATTAATTTTCATAATGCATGAATCATATATGGAATATCATAAATAATATGGGTGAAAAATCTTCGATTAACACCTAATAAAAGTTGTATGTTGGTATTCTAAAATGATAATAATGGATTATTTTCAATGAAAACACTAATATTGATAATATATTTTATTTATTATTTATTTAGTAATAACAAAATGAGAAAATATTAACTTTGTTAGTTGTTAATAAGATGAATGAATGATTAGTTAAACATGAATGTTATTGTATCTGTGATAGTGATTCTTGTTGCAATCAAATCATTATGGCCCCTTATGATCTAGATAATCATGATTTCAAATGTACATATGACACATTTTCATATAAAATAATGTATATTGGGAAACATAATGAAAAATGTTTTCAAATACATATGATTGAACTATTTGGTGTTAGGTTTGATGGGAAAATGTATGTTTGTATGGATGATTTCTTAGCTTTGGGACATTGGTTTTATCTTTTTTCAAAAAAAATCATGTAAAATTACCTAAATATTGTGAAGATAAAAATACCATACTCATATTGGATAAATTTCATTTAGTGTTTAAATTTTGTATAGTGATGATATGTCTAATATTGAGTGAATAAATATAATTGGATACTTCCAGGAACAATATAATTACAGTACATTTAACTCCTATATCATTGATTGGAATCAGATGTTTCCAAGTCCATGTTATATTCTATAAAAAATTATTCATATAGTTTCTCTCATATCAAATATTATAAATAATATAATGATAAAGGATTAAAGATTCATTTTTTATGAGTATTAAGGACTTTAAAATATTAGGGAATAATTTATTGTATGTTCAAATTATAAAATCATAAAATTAAAATATTCTATTTGATATAATGTAAAATATTACTTATAAAATTATTAAATAAGTTTTTAGAAAAACTATTGATTATATTTTAAACTAATTTACTACATTATAAGATAATTAAATGTAAGTCAATAAAAATATATGGTTATCGAGATGAAATTTCTTATAACAGTATTCAATATTGAAAAGTTAAATTCATATTTAATAATTTTAAAAACAATAAACAATGAAAATAATTTTAAATTGAAATACCCTTTTAGAAAGAAACATGAAAGTTAATGGTTAAAAAGGTGGGGATTATTATTAAAAAATATATCATGAGATTAAGGATAACAAGAAACTTGAAATTTTTTTTACTAATCTTCTCTTTTAACTTGAATTTCAAAACACTTTAGAGAGTTTATTATAATGAAATTGTCTTCTAACATAGAAAACTATTTTCATAAATGAAAAATAGTTCAAGATTTCAATAATAATAAAAAATAAGTTACCCATATCCAAGGTAATAAATTATTTTTGTATCATAAAATATCGCATTAAAACTTGTGTTAATGGAATTATTTAGTGATTCCTTCCAAAAATTGAGGTATGTGGAATCCTTGGGCCTTATTTTTCATCACATTCAATAGGTTTCCATGGACAAAAGAGGATAATTGAAAATATTTACGAGTATTTTATTATTATTTTTCCATTTATCATGATATTAAGAAGGTTTAATTACGATTTAATAGTTTTCAAATAATTAGAAAAATAAATTTTAGATCATAATTTGATTATCAACCCTTATAGAGGTATATTTGATTGATGTGTGTGGGATAAATTTCTTGGGTCCCTTCCTTTAATGTTATAAAAAAAAAATTTAAATGTGTTAACTACATTAAAAATGGGATTAATTGATTTATAGTTTTAATAATACGGAAAATATTGTAGCAATTTTCATTAAAATTAATATACTTACCTGATTTGGTGTTCCATAATTGATCATTTTAAATAAGGGTTAAAATTTTTATGAAGTACTATTTCACATTTTTTATTTAAATATATATATAAAAATATCATGGGAAAATCTTTTAGTATATTTTTTGGGTGTATTGTAATATTTTTCTTTATTAGAATATAAATAAATTTAAATTTACATAAAAAATCATTAACCAAGAAGAGATTCTCATCCACATAAGAGTAATTAAATATGTATTTTCAATCATTATATTTTGATTGAAATTAATTACCCAAACAATTATTCATTAATGAATCTCAATAACTTCATTTGTACATGTCATATCGCTTATAATATTCCTTTTCAATTTTTTAATATAGGTTGTTTTACTGAATAAATTTCACTTTATAGATTTATTAGAACATTATGCTTATTGGTTAATAAAATCACATAAAAGTTCCTACAATACAATGTGTTAGAAGAAATTTTCAGACATAATTAATTTTTGAAATATAATGATAATAAAATGAATGTGAAAGGATTTGACCTCAAGAGAGGCGTGCTGGTGCTACATTATTTAATTTTAATTCTAGTTTAAAAGTATATCTAGATAAGATAATGTTATTATGGTGAAGGATTTTATATTTTATTTGAGTTTATAAACATGGATTGACGGGATTATAAGTTAATTATGACTTTTGATTCAGTATTTTTGAAAATTTGTTGAAACATTATAGGAAATTGATAAATTTCCATTTCAATCATCACATTTGTCTAGTTATGTTGTGAATATAAACTTAATTGAGTTGATATAGTAATAAATTTAATATTAAGAGAAAATCCATTGTCATATTGGTTTTAATTCTATTTATAAAAAAAGTATGAATAGAATCACTAAAAAAAAGTGAGAGATAAAACCCGTGATTTATGTAGACATGGGTTTATGCACAACTACATGGCCCTAGAGAATAAAAATAACTAAAAAATATTCTTGAAAATAGTAAGTAGAATGATCCAATAAAATTAAAATTATCCTATTTTATTTAATTAAATTTTTTTTCCAAATTATATAATACTCAATGAATCTTGTAGAAAACATGACCCTATATTCGAATTTATCATGGACATATGCCAACATACTACATTAAAAAAATTATACTAAGTGAGATAATAATGAAAATTAGGCTTGTAACACCATGGTGCGGGCTTATACTAGTTCACCAAAATCAAAGGAAGTAAAGTGAAATCTGAATAAAAAGTAAAAACAACTTTTTACAAATATAGAATGATCCAATGAAAAGTATAAAGGTTTTTTGTTAAAATCATAGGAAAATTACCTGTCTTCCCCTCATATAATAATCACTAAAGACCTCCTTTTTTCCTTATATATCGACTTTACATCTCACACTATATAGGAAAATAAACTACAAGATAAACAATAACTTCATTATAGTTAATTATTTATTAATATTTATTATTAGGTTTTTATTTTATTTTTATATATCTTTAATTATTTGTATGTATCTTTATTAATATTTTTTTCAATTAATTATTTTATTTCATTTATCTACATTAATAACAGTAATTTCAATGATATTTAAGTTCCCTTATTAGTTACCTTACATTTTATTTTTTATTTCTATTAATTTGTATTTAATATTCAATTATTATATTTTAAATTTTTATTTTATTTTGTCAATTAATATTGAATGTTTTTATCATTAATTATATAAATTTTAAAAAATTAATTTTAATTGTTTCCCTCTCCCTCTCTCTAAAGGTTTTTATAATTTAATTCATAATGTTTTTAAATTTATTAATTTAAAATTAACTTGTTTAATTTATTTTAATTTTTATTAATATCATTTTCATTTCATTATTCCATTATTCTTTCATTAAAAAATATTCTAATATTTTATTATTCCTCCATATAATATTTCATTCATGTATCCATTATTCAATTTTTTTCTTTTATTCAATTTTTCTCAATTAATTTTTACTTTCTTTAAAAATCAATGTCTCAGATGAAACCTTAATGGATAAGACCACAAATTATAAATTAAAGGTCATTTTTTATGTGATTTCAAACCCTAATATTTTTTTGAACCTCTAGGTTAATATAATAAGTTTTAAGATTAATGAATATTATTTGATAAATAAAATTATTATAAATATATGAAAATTTATATCAGTCATTAATATTGAATTTTATTAGGTCAATATAAGAGAATATAGATGGAAAGGATGATGATGATGAAAAGGAGGTGTTACTATAGATGAATCATCTCTTTATTTATTCAATGTCAAGTCAACTCCCAAGGATGATGAAAATTAAGTTGCATCTACCTATCTTAAGGAGTTTATATAAGTATTATATTAAACAATAATCTATAAAAATGAATGAATATATTTAAATTTAATAAATTTTAGTATTTTCAAATTTCCAGGTCATCGAGACTCATTTCAATCAACTATCACTATATGATTCACCACATGATGCACACGGTATTTTCAATAGATAAGGGAACACCACAATAATTGGAAGAACATATATTATAATTTTAGAATTTTATAGGGACATAAACATTGATAAAAACTATAGCATCTCAATATAAGATCCACTTATAATGGTGCTCTGATCCATTTTTCCATTGTTCCTCAAGTGTGTCTCCCTTTATGCCAAAGGCCACCGACTAGCAATGAGGGTCCAATGATGGTATATTGAGGAGAATACCCTCATGATCAGAGTAGCATTGTAGTGTAAGATACAATAAATCAATAAATAATAGAAGAAATATAAATTAAAGGTAGTGGAAGATAATAGTAATAAACTGATAAAGTGTCCAATGCCAAATATACAATCACGCAGGAATTTACAGATGAGGCTATATAATATAAGTAGTAATCATATTGTATGTTTTACAATACAAAACAATAAATGTATAATGAAAATGAAAAAAATAACCAATGGATAACTCAATGATAATCCCGATCTCTAGTTCAAACCTGTCCTCCAAAGATACCATATAAAAATGAACAACAGAAGAAAAATCTGTAAACCATAACCTACAAACACGAAGTCTTTTTAGGTACCCAATGTAATGGCATCTTGAAAAGGGAGTGTTGTATGCACAATTGGCCACCAAAAATGGTGTCTAAAAAAATCTATTCCAAGAATATAAAATAAAGTAGTGTGTAAGTAAATTAGTAAAGTAGTGAATGAATAAATGTAAACCTATTGGGCTCAGGTTCCTCAAGGATCCCTTGAAGACCATATTTACTTTTCCCTAAGTTAAAATATCTTTGAAAAAGTTTCACCATATGAATATATATATTTATAAAAATATGTATTTATATATCTATGTATCTATGTATATTAATGATATACATTTTAATATATATATTTGTATACATAATTACGTAATACTTACTAGGCCCTGAGGCATAACTCATGCATTCTTGCATAAACAACATAGTAATGGGTTATGGATAAGGGAAGCCCTATATGGAATCTAAATGAATATTAAGGGTTCATATTTTGAATAGTTTACATAAGAGAAAGAATCTAAACAAGGGATCAGGTATGTCATGTTATATATCCCTATAAGGATGTACCACTAAATATATATAATAAAAATAAAACATCATATACAAAATTCATCATACGAGCCCATATAAAAAATTATATAATGAGGAAACCCTATATCACTTGAGGAGGGATGTTATTCCATTTATCTAATGATCCCATCCAAGAAATTCTATAGGAGGAATCCAAAGTTTCTCTCATAACATCCAACTACCCGGTGTTCTATTCCAAGGCATTCTATAAAATTAAAATCCATGTATCACTCAGAGTATGTGGAAATCATCTAGCCTATGAGACCATCCAATGAGTTTCATAAAATGGAAAACAAAGTATCACTCAAGGTGTAACATAATATTAGTAACCTATTAGCCCATCCAGGACATTCTTTATAAGGAACCCCGGTTTCATTTGTGGTACATGTGACCTCACTAGCCTATGAGTTCATCCAAAGCATTATGTAAAGAGGAACCCATGTATCACTCAAAAAATAATTCAATTCCTCTAATACTTTAAATTAATTTACTATAGATTCCATGTCTATTAGCATGACTCCATTACATAACTCTTTAAGGCTCAATCATTTATCCCAAGCCCCCACAAGTATGATAAGGGTAATGTAAATTGGGATTTAATCATTTTATTCCTCATTTAGCCAGAGGATTAATTCACAATTATTTAGTGGGACATGGTATCACTATTCACCATACATTTAATTAAAGGATCCATCAAATAAGAATTAGTCCAAAATCACTTAGGATATGGTTTGGTCTAAATGGCATAATATAAGAGAGTGTAACACCCTTGAAAATTCCAATTAATTCCATTTGAGTACCCCAATTACATTTTATAAGTCATCGCACCTGAAAAGAAGGTTTTTTTATAAAAAATTGGTTTATTAATAATTCATTCCATGAACACACCCTAAGGGGTGGTCTGTATTTACTTGAACAGCCTCCAACAAAACTACTCAATGCAAAACAAACTTTTAATTTAGGTATTTCATTCTACACAATTAAATACACACTTAAAGGGAAATTCATAGAAATTCTAGAATGTTGCACAATGGTGTAAATTATAAATCAACAATACATTAAGGAAGGATCTATAGACAACCTACCTTGTACATAGGATGGTCCACTTTTCCAATATCGATCTTTGATTTGGGTCAGCTCGAGAGAAATCTAATAAATATACAAAAATCCAGAAAATAGGTAGAATTAGATTTTAAAAAGATAGAATTTAAGATAGAAATAAAAATGAATAATGGAGAAAGTGGAACAAAGATCTTACTAGTATGCATCAAATAAATCCAAATATAAGTTTTTGTTAATCCACTTTAAGTACAAGTGGAAAACTATAGTTTGCAAAATAGGGACCCACAACATGTTGAAAGAGATCAAAAAATGATTAAACCCAACACTAATATTATTTGATTTAGACACTCTATATAATTCCCAGTGTAGCATACTAACCTGGGTATCTAGATCCTCGCTGATAAGTTCTTAAAGGTGAGTAACCATTTTTTCTATTGTCTAAATGAATTCCTACGAGTTGATTTTGAATTGTTTGAAACCTCGGGCCTGGATTTGGTCTTGATTTTCTATCCATGCTTCTTACTCCTCATTGGCATTAACATGAAACCTTATTTCATATATTCTATTAATATTTTCATTTGAGGTGTTGGGCCAAAGAACTTTTTCATTCATTTCTTATTTGGAGCTGAGTATGAGCTTCAAACACTCCCCTACCTCTTCTTCCATCACTCTTGTTTCCCTACTTGTTTCTCCATTTTCAACATTCTATAGGGCATTGCTTTCCATGTTTCCCCCCTTCTTGGCCAACCTGGTTTCCATTGGTTTAGGAAAGTTAAAATAGTCTTTGTGTCCCTTGGGTTTTTCCCCAAGACCACAATGAATTTCCTTAATTCACGCTTTCCTTTTTTCCCATTCTTCCTTCTTGGGATGTGAGGGCCATTCCCTTGGATTCAGTCCAAGCTGTCTACTATGATATGGTTATAACTGTCATCACCTGAGTCATCCTTCTCAAGAGTCAAAGTTAGTTCTTGAACCTCCAGACCTTCAAAACAATTTTTTAACTCAACCATCGGGCCATCTTTGAGGGACCTCTACCAACATAGAGACTTTTCATTTCCTACTTTTATCTCCAATCCATTATTCATCCCCTCAGTCATATCCTTCTGGCGGATGAAGAATTAGGAATGGGAATTTTTTATACAGGGTCCCCAAGACATTTACCTCTTCCTTCCTCCCTTGTCCATGATGAGATTCTGTGGTATCCAACAAAAATGACTTCCCCTACAAAGACATTCTAGTAGGTTCAGCCTCCACGTTGAAGGAAACCATAGAGGCATCATTACTCGAGGGACCTGGCATGGCTGGACCTGTGGACTGCTTGTATCCATGACACATAAATTGATGTTGCCAATTAGTATCCTCCTGGTCTCATCCTTGAGTTCCACCAGGGCCTTGGAAATCACTTACATTCAAGTTCTCCACAACTTCATCAATGGAACTTGTTGGAACCGGATGTCCCAGTATATCCTCATCTAAAGAAACCTCTTTATTTGATCCACCCACCTGCATTGCCTCCACACCTCCCACCTTTCAGGGGATGATCCCCAAATCATGCCTTAAGCGGGCAAAGACATCCATGGCCCATGGCTCTGGCTCCTTAACAATACCACCCTTCCCTGTATCTAGAGGCACCAAATAATAACCATGCCTGAGATGACCCTCCCAGGAGCTACCATATAGAGCCTTTCTAATCTCCTTGTCTGGAAAGGTTTGTGGAATGTCTGGTTCCAATTCTCCTAAGACATCCCCACTCACCTCCCTAAACCTACCCATATCTACGCCACCCCATGTATGCTGGTACACAGTGGTGTTGGCCTACACCTCAGACCCTTATGATTGACATAGGATAGGGATCATCAATTTTTGATCTATTTACCTGTGATGGCATCCAGATACTAGATGGACATACCATTGATAGACCATGAAAAATGCTAGTTGAGACTCAAAGATCACCCATTTTTTCATCTGAATTCTTCTCCAAGTGAGATCCAAATCCAATCTATTGGGAGGATTTGATACATAGGTATCAACACAAACATGAGGGGAGATTGGATGACTGATTGAAAAAGTTCTACTATCAGAACACAAATACCTACCTACCAAGTTTCCAAACATATTAATAATTGAAGGGTTCTAGAAAGGAAGTGGAAGATCTGGGAAACTTACCCACACTGTTGTCATTGGCACATCGCGATTCAAGTCGAACTAGAAGGAACACCATAGGAGGTAAAAACCGAATATGTTGATAACTCAAGGAGAGTTCTAATAAGCATCGATAAGATCATCCTACAGGGAAAAGAATATCTTTAAGTGGCTTCGGTCGAGTAGACCCACCACCGCGTGGCCTTAAAGACCACATGCTTCAAAAATGAATTTGTAAAAGGCATCTACTAAGGGGTGGAGGCCCCTAAATCGAGCCCCAAGAGTTGTAATATGGAGATCTAAGGTAGCGTTGAATTCCATCTTGGAATGTGTGATCTGTGTAAAATCCTTTGGAAGGTCGGGGACCTTAGGGAACAGGGGGATTTCCAATAAAGGAGGATGGAGGTCAGGGATGGTGAATGGGAGAAAGGATCGGGACCTTGAGAAGGAGCTCCCATGGTCAAAGGGGGTTCTTTGTACATATGAGAGGAGAAGATAGGGGTGGGAGATTTATAGGAGGAAGGATAAAATTCACATTTTTCTTAAATATAAAATTCATATATTTTTTCTTTGGGGTTTGAATAATCATGCGCCAACTGTGCACACCTACTATCCAACGTGAAGGCCCCTCACATGGAAAGTTGCACTGTTTGAGAAATTGTTTGAAACCAATGTAATGTACACTATATAAAGGATAGGAACCTCGCATGGCCAGTCTCACAGTTTAAAAAACCCTATGCATCCCATTTGGATTCCACTTCCAACCTAAGAACACCCCACATGATCAACCACATGGTTTAACAAACCATGTGCTACACCCATTCTCCAACCGTTTCCTTTCTAGAAAACATGTTTTCAAATCCCTATGATACCAAAACTCATATAGTTATATAAGACACCTTTTGGTCCTTGATAAACATCTTGAAATAACAAATTTATATATTCAAAAACTCGGAATAATTCTCCAAGTCTTAGTTTAATAATTTTCTCATCCGCCAATTTAAAATTTAAAATTCCCCTTGAAATTTCACCCTATCCAAAACATGGGATGTTAAAACCTCCCCACATTAAAAATTATCAACCCAAAGAATCCTTGAAGAAATAAAAAAAACATCAACCAAACTACTTGAGTCATTAAGTTTCATTTAAATAGTGTCATTGAATTTTCAAATGCCAAATGAACCTCCAAACATATCTTTAAGCATAGAGTATATAATCCATTAAAACTCAAGACAACACTCATATTCTAAACATAAACATCGGGATGGGACATGCCCAAGACCATCAAATTGGATACATTATCACATCTTAATCTCTATAATGATTAATTTAATGGAGCTCCCTAACATCGGTTCAAGAATTTAAAGGCTAATTCTGGTTCACAGTATCTCCAACATCAGAATTTTTTATTTTAAAATTCCCTAGGTTTCTAACATTTCTCTAGGAATAATACATATATTAAATGAAATATAGACGCCCAATCAAACTCATTTTATAGTTCAAGCTGTTTTTCCATGAAAAAATGCATCCAACTCAAACTGAACTCACCTCATCCAAATGATGTTCTAGGAAGTGGTTCCTCACCAACTGCATTTAATGAAAAGGGGGGAAGTATTTCGAGCCACTATTGGCCAACTATTCTAAAAATAATCTTCTTATTATTTTGGTGTATCTCAAATCGAAACACAATGACTTCCCTTATGGCACCTCAAGTTTACATCAAACATGTACATCGACGCTTATACTATACTTTTGATGATGTCTCTAATCTGAACCATCACATATTCATTTATGTTTTCATGCCTTATCATGACCATGTGTTTATAACTAATTCATCACACTTGTATTATTTTAGAACCAAGTTATGTTTTGGTTGTATTTTTTGTTAATATATAAATATGATAAATATTTATTCAATAAAGTAAATCACGTTAGTTTGTAATTTGTGTTGATCGGATAAAAGAATTAAAGGTTGTAAAGTAATTAGAAAATAATAATAGGTTGAAAAATAATTAGAAATAATATATTATCAAGAAGGAAAATCACAATACCTTGTAAGTTTTTGTGATTAGATAAAAGGAATGAAATGTTGAAAATTAATTATAAAAGAATGAAAGTTTGTAAAGTAACAAAAACAATATGACACATTTTTTATAAGAAAGTTTTTTGGTTTCAGTTTTCTGTTTTGAAGATGTTCTATGAATGAAGTTGTTTTTCAGACTAACATTATATCCAAAAAAAATTATTAGTATGAGAAAGAGTATCACATTATAATTGTATCCATACTAAATCAGAAAATGGTTTTCTAATATTTTATTTTTCATAAGTCATAATTTATCTAGGAAACTTGTGATGAAACCATTATCAGAGAAAGGGAGAAATGTATCTGAGTTTTGGAAATCGGTTTGAGTTTTGGTTATAAACACATAATATGATGGAAGGAGGGAAAGTAACAGAAACTTTATAATATAAATCCGAATATGGTATGTTGATCCTTGTGTTTTCAAAGTCATCAAGATGTCATTATTACAAGTATGAGTTTGTGGAAGAAGAAAATATTTGGTTTCAAATTTTTCTGGTCTCAATTTACCAGTGGGAGATCACCGAACATGTAATTTTTTGAAGGCTGGGAAGTTTTGTTTGAAATGTGTGTTGATGAAGATTCTGGTTTTAGTCAAGATAATAATCCCAAGAACACTCTCTATCAACCACTTCCCTTGTGTCCTAGACACGAAAAATATCATTTTATAAATCATTAAAAAAGGTCGGATAAACTAGCCACTTACATGTATGAAAGACTTAATTTTATCTAGATGTATGTGTGACGCTCTCTATAGCCACACTCATGCTAATTATTAGCATCGGTAATTAGTTCAAAACAAACCAAATAGTGTATCAAATCACCCAATCCTATTTTTAATGTAATCCCAAGCATTGGGAGGATTTATATTTTCAGTAAAGGATATGTCACTTTACATCATAGATGACTAGTGATCAAAGCACAGTAGCCCAAGGATCAACTAATTATCACAAAACTCATAGGGTCTGATGCACTATTAATTAGTTCAATGGGTATTGGGTGTATCAACACATACTACCTTGATATTTCATTAACACAACAACACATCCTTGATATTATAGGCTTATCGACCCAATGAATTCTATTACCCTAAAAATCAAACAAAAGAGATATCACAAAGATGTATTTCCCCTAAAATTAAAAATCTTGCTAACGACCTCCCAAGTCATCCATCACTAAAGAAGAAAAATGGTCACATGATCCACTATGTGGATGACCACGCTAATGGCATGCCAACCTAGTGAAACTGAGTATTACATCCATCTCACACCCTTTAACAAGGTTAAAAATACTAAAATACCAATCATCCGTCCCATGTGTCATATTTTGGACACTAAGAGTCCTACTTTGAACAAACCATATTTGAACGACACCTAACATATGAAAACTCATCACATAATTTAGAAATGTATTAGGTTCTGAGGGTTCTACCACAACTATCTGGCCACCTCATTTTTAATATAAGGCATCAAATACAGAAATGAAATTCGTGCCAAAATTATTCCTTGGTTGTACCGCCTATCATTTACGTATAAGAGATAAAATAAAAATTCTACAGGAAATGCTCATGTTTCCATTCATAATAAATTATAAAAAAATATAAGGAATAAACCTTACATATGATTTGAGATATTAAAACCATATTAAGTTTTTTTTAAACCATTTAAATAATTCACATTAAACAACATGAATTACCATTCATAAGGAAAAAGTTATTGGTGCTTTATATATTAAATTCCCCATGGTATCCTAAGAAATTAATATCAAATTTCATTTCAAGAATTATTTATTAAACTGACATCTTATGATAACTTGTCAATTTATCACAAAAATTCATTTTTATCAATTTCATTTATACATAATGTTATTATAATTAGAATTATATGAAGAAAATTTAAATTTAAATATATTGAATAAAACACCTTTTAGGTTTTAATTATAATTTTAATTAACTAATTCCTTAAATAAGTACAACTAAAAAGAAGATTGAATGTCTGTTATAAATTAAAAAGGGACTTTTCAAGTAAGATTCCATCATATATCTATATTTTAATGCATATAAGGGACTATAGACACTTTAAATATTCATACCAATATAATATAAACACACCCCCATGAGGTTAAGTACTAAGTAAAATTAAAATAAAGGTTACCTATAAGGGTCATGTCAATTTTTTCGAGATTGAGTTACAGCCTCAGTGGGTTTATCTCATAAGAACAAGGCTCCATGGATGACGTACTTGGGGAAAATAAATTTTATATTATAAGAAACATGTCCCAAATAACCTACATGGGTCTAATTGGGCATTTAAAAATTTATTCATATGTTTTTCATTCCCAAGTGAAAGAGTTACAAGACTTTAAATAGGCATTCTTTTCCTAAAAGAATTAAATTTTGGAAAACACATATAAGCACCATTGTATAGTTAAATGAATTAACATTCCCAATTTAAAAATTTACTTTAAATTATAAATTATAATTTTTATTCCTATAACTATAACCAGGTTTTGGCATTGATTTAGGACTATAATAAGTTTGTATGTGATGGTTTGATTATATGGGTTATCCTTCCAAATTTGTAAGGGATCATATGCCTTATAATTTTCTATTTTTCACCTTTTTAATCACAACTATAAATTTTATAACCCATGAGAATAATGGTCCATGGATCAAACATGTCCAAATTGGTTAGTCAAATAGAATTCCATAATCAAGCAACGTAGGAAAAAACTACTTAGGTTGATACACACATTTTATTTAACCAACCATGGATTGAAATAATAATAATGCAGGTTATCGCAGGTAGTAAATACTAGAAATTATTTTTGGCTTCTATGTAATCAAGAAACACCCAAGCATGGTATATAGAAGAACATACTAAACATGTAATAGTAATTAGAGAACATGTTCTATATGAAATAATTATAAATAAATCAATAAAACATTGAACAACACTCAAGGAACATAACAAAAGTATAATGAAATCAATATTGAATAGAATATGCATGGAATATGAATCTCTATATGCCTATAATAATGTATACCAAGCTACTTACTTTCCATATTTGGCCAAGGGTAAATATTTTAAATATAATAAATTAGTAGAAATGTAAAGTGCATCATTTAATCAAGGTGAAATTATAATAAACTATAACAAATAACAACATGAATAAAAGTTCCATCCCTGACCACTTGGTCTTTTCTCCATGTGTGGTTTGATCACTCCAATATATGTTTATTTAAAAAGTGTCGACACCTTCTTAATATCATGTCTACAAATTCCAAAATTTTAAGAAAAAAAGGATAAGAATACAACATTGATACAACTTGTAGAATCCTAACCCATGAGGCACATAGAATGGAACCACGAACTAGTTTTACATTAGGCCTCAGGAGCACCTCCCCATATGCCAAAGGCTGCTGAGTAGTATTGAGGGTTCAATTGTGTTCTATTGGGGACACTATACCATCATGATTAGTGTGGCTCAGTGGAGTAAGATATTATAAATCAATTTAAAGTGGAATCAGTATAAGTTAATGGAAGTGGAATATAATACCAACAAACTGATTATGTGTCCAACACAAAATATATAATGATTCATGTATATCTAGATGAGGCTAATCTATTTAGTAATCATATAGTAAGGAGTACAATAAAGAACAATATATGAATAACGAAAATGAACAAAACATCCCAAGGGATAACTTCATGATAATCCTAAGATCCAGCTCAGTCCTAGGCTAATTTGGTCATATCTACAAATGAATAGCACATGAAACATCAACAAACCTGAACCTACAAATAAGAGGTTTGTTTGGGTACATAATTGCAATGGTGTCCCAAACATGGTGTGATATATACTCAGTAGGCCACCACCAATGGGGTCTAGAGTAATAAATTATATGAATATAAAATATAGTAGTATTCAGTAGTATCAATAATGCTATAAATGAATAAACATAAACCTATTTAGCTCAGGTTCCACAAGGACACCTGCCCAACCATACTTGCTTCGGCCTAAGCCAGAATATCTTCAAACAAGTGTCACCATATGCATATATATATATATATATGTATATGTATATACCTGTGAATATATATTTGTAAATATGTATATACATGATATATGTTGGAATATATATATGTGTGTGTGTGTGTGTGTGTGTGTGTGTGTGTGTGTGTGTGTGTGTGTGTGTGTGTGTGTGTGTGTGTGTGTGTGTGTATACATAGTTCTATAATACTAGCCCAAACCTGAGGTGTAACTCAATTATCCATGTATAAACACCACAGTTATTTTTTCTTGGTTAGGGTTACCCTGAATGGGAATATCAATGAATGTTAAGGGTACATATTTTAAACAAGGGACATAATCCCAAGCATCTAATCAAGGGATTAGGTACGTCATGTATGACATAAAAAAAATAACTACCACTAAACATATGTAATAAAAATAAAACATGATATGAAACATTCATCTTATGAGACCATACAAGGAATTCCGAAATGAGGAACCATATATCACTCATCGATTAATGTTATTACACTTATTTAATGAGCTCTTCCTTGGGGTTCCTTAAGAGGAATCCTCAATATAGCTCATAATATCCAACTATCCTATGAGACTGTCCAAGGTTTTCCATAAAATGGAAACCCAAGTATTTCTATGAGCATGTGTAAATCATATGGCATATGATCCTATCTAAGGTGTTTTGTAAAATGGAAACCAAATAATCTCACAAATAATAATATAATATGAGTAACCACAGAGATCTTCCAATGAATTATGTGTACGTAACCTATGTAATTCTCTTGGTACATGTGACCTAAATAGCCTATGATCATATCCAAGGTGTTTTGTAAAGTGAAACCCCAGTATATCTCAATGAGTAAAACAATCCATCTAATACTTTAAATTGGATTATTAGACTTCATTTCCATAAGCATTCATGCCTTTTATAATTATTCAAGGTTCATTAATTTATCCCATGAACCCCCAAGTATGATAATGTTCATGTAAATAGGGATTTAATCATTTGATTGATCATTTATCCTATGTCTTAATTTAAAACTAAGTCACTTGACTTGGTATCACCATTCCCCATGCATTTAATTAAAGGAACCATCTAATAATAATAAGACCACAAAAACTTATGATATTTTTCGGTCTGTAGGGGATAATATATCAGACTTTCAAACCCTTAAACATTCCAATTAATTCCATTTCATTACCCTAGTTATATTTATTCATACATCATACCTCAAAAAGTAGTTTTACTATATAAATAATTTCATAATTAAAAATGCATTACCAGAACACACTATAATGGGTGGTCTAAGATGATGTGAACTACCTCTAAAAATTATTTAATGCAAAACATCCATTTAATTTAGGTTTTTGGTTCTAAAAATTATTTCCACAATTAATAGGCAATTCACATTAAATACAGCGTATGTAACAACAACATAAATTATAAATCAACTAGACTTTGTTGAAAAATTTATAAACCACCTTACTTGTACAAAATATAGTCCACTTGTCCAATACCGAGAATTTATTTGAGATGGTTTGATAGAAATAGAAGAAATAGAAGAATGCACTGAAAATAGGGGGAATTATCTTTCAGAAAGATAATTTATGATGGAAAGAAAAATAATGAATGGTGTAAGAGGAACGAAGAGCTTAATAGTACGAATTAAATGAGACTAATGGAAAGTGAGTATAACATTGGATCGAAGAGAAATATCAAAGCCTATGAGAGGATAGGAGGATCTCATGTGGCTGGAGGGGATGCTGCTTATGGATTGGAGGATAATAGAGGGATGGAGGATTAAAAGGATGAATGTAAAAATCATCATTTTCCCTTTTAAAAGTTTTACTACTAAGCTGCACCATTTAGAAAATTCTACACAAACCATGAACACATATTGTCCATGGGATAATCCCCTCACTTGGCTAGCTGCATTGTTTGAAAAAAAACATGCACAACCTATGAGGTAGCCACTATCCACCTAGGCACACCCCACACAGTCAGCTTCACAGTTTAACAAATTGTGCACTACAGCCAGGTGCCTGATGTTACCTCTCCCTAAAATGGGTTTTTTAATCCTGATTCACCTGAAACTCATCTAGTATTCAAATATATATTTTGGGCCTGAAAACACATCTAAAATAAATATATTTAAGTCTTTCAAAAAATAGAATTATATTCTGATGCTTAGTTTAAGAATTAGCCAGTCTGCCAATTTGAAATTATAAATTCCCCTTGGAAATTTCACCCAGCCCAAAACAGAGGACATTAAAAAAACATCACAATTCACCATTATACATGTTAATTATTTTTTATATCTTAAAAAAATATTAGTTGATAACAATGTAACTATACATGAAAAATATTTTAATTAATGTGATGAGAACAAAAATATTGAGTTAATTCAATGAAATGACTTATTAACAGAAGTAATCCTCTATAATTTATTGATACAGATTCCACTTGATTAGGGGGTATTGATAAATAATATATAGGAAGAGGAATATGAATTTGGTTAATAAGAAACCCCAACACCACTAATGAAATATCCCCTCCATAGGTATTTAGTATGAATCTTCTAGGATACTCCCAATCCCTAAATCTGAACTCATTTAAATTTACCATAATCTACCACTATCTGACATAATATATTTATTTTAAAGTATGCAATATTTTATCTTCTAAAATCTATTTGTCAACCATGGTGTTATTTATCAAGTTAGAGATGCCATGAGGTGTCTTTTAACATCTCAATATGATGCTTTGGTAAATTTTAAAATTATGAAAATAAATATCCCTGATTTATATTTTTTTCATTCCACCACCACCATTCCAAGACAAATATTATTCAAATTTTAAATATTAATTCCATTCAAAGAATTGAAGTTTTATATGTTTTTTATTTATTCGTTAGATTAAAAAAAACTATGTTTTTTTAAGTTATAAATTTTATTCTGAATAAATAAATAAATATATACGAAGATATAAGGAAATAAACTAAAAAATAAATTAAAAATGACTAATAATTCAAAATAATTATATTAATTAAAGTAAATTAAAATTTATTTTTAACATTATATAAAATGTTAAATTTTAATTATGGTGTAGGATATTTTTTATTCAATATATTACTTATTTTTAATTTAATGGATATGTTTTATATTTTTTTTTCAATTATAAATTTCATCAAAGTTATAGTTTTCAAAGTACTATTAATAATATTTTGATGATTATACATGTTATTTTAAATATTTATAAATTTGATGTTGTTCTTAAATTATAAAAATTGAAGTGAAACTCATTTTATGGAATAAGTAGTTTGATCACAACTTCTGATCTATAAATATTCATATTTTGATCCACCTATAAATATTAAGGTCGTGAAGTGACTAGATCAATGATACCTCATATGGATTGATCAAACAAGATATATAACATAGATTTGGATTTTAAGGATTCAAGGAAGAACAAATTTTTTCTTAATTTTTATTAATAAATTAGTATTTTAAAAATTAATTATAAAAAACATTGAAAATCCATTGGGTTCATTTGAATCATTTTTTTCCATATAATATTTTGTAATATTATAAAGATTTTGGAGCCAGGAACAGAGTCAACATGGGATTCTGGGGAATAAGGAGCGTTAATTTTTATATAGTAAAAGTATTAAATATATTATATCATACACTAAATATTTTCTAAAATTATTGAAATAACACCCAAACATAGTCCTTAATGGGAAAACCGAGACAACCATTAAATCTGTATTGAGGGTTTTACCCAAGCCATTACATAACCTATATCCATGTTTCATGTTTGGTTCGAGATGGTCATGGGTGGATTAATAAATAAATAAATTATTTAATAAATTATTTATTCACTTAATTTACATACCTAATATATATTATTTAAACCCATTTATGAAAAATACTTAGAGTTTTAAGAATAACCCTTTTAATTTGATATGTATTATGGTAGATAACTTTTATAAATGTTGAGATCATGGGTTGATGATCGTTGTGCCAAGGAGGTCATCTTCGGTGAATGTAACACCCTGACCCCAGAATCCTAGTGCAGATGCATTATTTTATTACATTGGAATTATTAAAAGGAAACATATCACAAAGAACCATTAATCTTAGAATTCTTGGAAAGATATATTATATATATGATACCCATAATATATTGGGAAATATGGAATAAAATATGATACATAAAAGAAAATAAACTGCATCTTCGAATGCTTATTCAAATATTTATTCTTTATAACCTGGGGAAATAAATATAATAAGGGTGATCTCAAATGATCAGTAAGGTTAAGTAATGTGGAATCAATAATGAATCATTAGGAATAAATTATCATGTCATGAAAAATAAGTGATAAAAAATTCCGTTAAAATGACTAGATAAGGAAAATGAAATATAGCAAGGTAAGAAACTAAAACACAAGACATTTAATCAATGAAGTTAAAATATATTTATTCATAGATATGTTGATGAAAAATATCATGGTTGAATAATAACTTAAACTAATATGAAGGAAATTATTTCTTAATGGATTTCATTTATAACATGAGGACCTATACTACCATGATCTATCCTCTAGACAGTTTAAAACTATGGATCCATCCTTCATTTAATTTGGCCAATATAATCACCTCATGAGAACCTGTCGATGCATCTAAGATCTATAAAAAGTTTGGGTTCCACCCATCATTACGTTTCTAAATAATTCCACATATTTATTAATAATGATAAATAATATGCCTTACCAAATATCCTTATTGATAGAGAAATATGGATTCATCAACAAATCCTCAATCAATCAACTAACTGTTAAAGAAAACACCATATGAAAAATGGTATATGGTTTGGGAGATACTAATATCCATTGAATGAGAATATGGATATTCAAGAAAATTTTCACTGAAAATTTATTACAATACTGTTATTGATTCAAGATAAAGTTTACAATAAAAAAAGTAAGTGATATTTCAAATATAATCCTTAAGAACATTCTTAAATAGAATAATCTTTATACATTCCAAAATGTCCCATACAACTTTGAAACATTTATATCATAATACCCAGAAAGTTATGACATTAAATTAAACTTATAATATCATTATAATAATATTATTCAAGATATAACATGAAAAATTCAATATATACACCAAATAAAAGTGAATTGGTGCATAATAACAAGTAAGTCTCAATAAAATGTCAATTGAGACTAAATTATCTTACTAATGTAGCAAAAAATGAATTAGAAAACCCAAATTTAATAATCCTTAAATAGAACATTTAAATATAATTTATATAATATAATTCATTATATATTATATCAAATTGGTAGTATGTACACCATATACAATAAATTAGGTGCACAATAACTAAGTATGCAACACAGAATGAAAATGAGACAATAATCCCTTACCTTAACATTCATTTTGTATTGGGGTATTTATCATAAATTATAGAGGTTTAAAATGTGTTACTAACTTATACCAAAACCATACTCATGTTTATAATAACACATATTAACTTCTTATAATTTCCTGTCATCTGTTTGTTAACAAGCTTTCATTATCTGAACTATATCGGGTGTTAATTACCTAGTTCATCGAGTATGTTATAACAATTTATTTGTTGTTATTTTCATGGTTTCACCATAAAAAAAATTTAAAAAATGATTTTAATATAATATATATCCAGTATATATGTATCTACAATAATATATAATATTTTGGAGATAAGAAATGAAATAAACCGTTCATTGATATGGTATTCAGTACGTACGCATGAACGCTACTTTCATTTCTTTGTCATGTTAAAATAATGAAAGGTAAATGATAAAAATGTATATAATAATTACATTATATTATTTATTTTATATAAGTTTCATAGTTTTATAAAAACTATCTTTTATATATTCCATGTATGGCATGAATGAATCACATCGCTTTGAGGGGGCGGTAGTCTACACTTCCACAAATGATGTTATCATTTTTACTCAAAATGTAATGTATAAAAGTATGTCTTATAAAGTAATTAAAGAAGCATAAAGATATTATAAATATCATATATTTCTTATATAAGAATATTTTTCATCATAATGGCCATCATAAGAAGCGATAAGGGAAAATTGAACACTCTTCGTTTAGCGAGGTGGAAGTCCGCCAACACATAAATTGTATGTTCATTACCCATTAGAGGGATGTGTGTGTAAGTTAAGGTTAAAATCATAACATAACAACCTCCTAGTATACATAGGATACTTTATATTTTATATAAATATGTAATAATATTATTTTAAGTAGTTGATAATGGAAATAATAGAGAGGAGTTTGAGGGATGTATTGCCTCTTAATCAGGTATCTCCTTTTGGATTATACCAAAAGGATTCCTTGGATTTGTTTATTCCCAATATAAGGATTAAATGGGTAATGGAGGTATGTTGGGGAGTGAATTGGGAATATTTTGGACTATCCTAATAGTTTTTAGAAGTGTGGAGAAGTGGTAGTGAAGGTGGCCTTTTATAATGTAGGAGGGGTGGCATCTCTTGTAATATTTTAAAAGAAAGGAACCCCACCAACATTTATTTATTTCAAGTGGATCCAAAATAGTAAAAATTAGATAAAAGGGATTATATGGTCGAAATATCGTCCTAAAATGGTCTATGGACAAGTTTATAGGCCGATTTGGGCCTTAAAGTTAGGGTTTAGTTCATTCTTAAGATTAATTTAACCTTTATCCTTGAAATTAATTTTAATTACATTCAATAATATTTTTGGTCAAAAACTAAGTTGACATTATTATACATTATAAATTATTATTATTCCTAATATGGAATCCAGTTTTCTAAATTTTAATCACATAATTGGTAGAAATCAATTTAAATTTAATCTCATAGATGAGACGACAATGTGGGTTTTTAAAGTAAATATGTCCTAAAGATTGCTAATTTTATGTAATAAATTTCAAAGTGAAATTAATTCCAATGAACTAAATTGGATTAGTTGATAATAATATTATATAATTAAAATTTAAAATATATATAAAACCTAATTTATCCTTATAATTAAATTACCTGAAAAATAAGATTTCAACAAAAAATCAGTATTTTTAATTATTCATTAAAAAATGAAACTTTACAGAAAATAAAAAACGTTTACACTAAATTTTTTTATGTTTTAATAAAAAATATTATATTAATTTTGACATATTAAATCAAATACATTTTCAAAATTCATATTTAAAATGGGTTCTTCATTAAAAATCAGTAAATGTGTCTTAATAAAAGTTATGGATTTCATGTGTAATATTGATTTTTTTCATATCTTATGGTTATAAAATCTATTGAATGATTATCAAAAATATTTTATTGAATATATAGCATATTTATTTAATTAATATAATTAAATAATTTTAATTAATTTAATTTATTATGAAAAAACACCACTATAAGTGAAATAATAATAATAATTCCTTTATATTCAATTAGTTTATATTTTCATTTCTAATTAATTGGTAACCTATTAATTAATTTTATATTTTTTTAAACCATGGATTTTCATAAGTTCATTAATAATTTTTATAACCAAAAATTTAATGGCTAGTTTATATATTATTATTTTAAATAATAATAAAATATTATTGTTCGGTAAAACTCGATCTGGCGTGTAATGCAAGCCATCAAAAAAGATCGCCCTGAAATGTAACGCACACTAACTCGGTGTTGCCTGAATTTGAAAATGTAATAAATAGTAAATATATTTTAATTTTTTTGGGAATTATATCCCCTTACGTTCTTGGTGTCGCATGTTATGAATGCTATTGAATATAAGGTTCTTACTTTATAATTTTGAGGTGTTACATTCTCCACACATTAAATAAATTTCATCCTAGCAATTTAAACATGATACAAAAAAATATTGGGGTTGAAAATAAACTATTATTGAAATAACCACATCATAAAAAGGGTTAATGTCACATCTTATTAAAAATACTAAAAGGAAAGTACAATTACCACATAACTAGGACCCCTAGTAAGAGAACATAGGTTGTAAATATAAACGTGGATATGAAAGAAAAATATAACCATCAAGTTTTGATGGAGAGTGCTAGAGAACATGGTCAGGAGAAAGTTGACAATCACAAGGCCCTAAATCTATGATGATCTAAGGGGCCAGTTGATTCGTTAGAAACGAGGGTACTAGGAATAAATTTTTTGTTTCAACATCATTTTTATTGGCATTGAGGAATTATTTTACTCTCTAATAATTTAAGTGAATATACATTTCTATAAACATAAACATTTCATTTGATTATGCCTTGAACTATTTCTAATTCATCTCTTAGCACATGGTGTATCATATTGTGAATTAACACATTATCCTATAAAATCTCATCCAATGTTCAACTTAAATCATTTTATAAAAAGTTAACTTTTCCAAAAGTTTATGATCCAAAACTTTAGAAAGAAGGTCACTGAACTTTCCAGATGAACTTATCATTAGCCATTAATCAGCATGAAACGATTCTAAATTTTTACATTCCAAGCATGTGAATTACTTCATCATGTATCCTATTCAAATATAGTAATAACTTGAATTACCATAAAGCATTATTGGAAACATGCATTCTTCTTTATTCATTAAGTAAGACACATGCTTTTGGATACATTCAGTATATCCAAAAGTGTTGTAAACTCCATCAATGATAGAATAGATTAATTTTTGACAAGTCATTAATCAGTTCCAAGGTAGTTAGAACTTTTCCAAATAAATAATTTCTATATCATTATCTCATCATCAGAAATATAGTAAGGGTTGTCTTTCCCTCAATCATGTGTTTTCAAAAAAGTTTAACTTTCTACTCAATATCTTTTCATGGTACCATTCATAATATAATATCAAATCCTTAATGAAAAATTATTGTGGTAAAACACTTACATATTTCATAAATCATATTATGATAAAATCATAAAAATATAATTTTACATCATATTTATTAGATCCAAATATAGGTATATATTAATCATTCCACTTAATTTGTGTCAATAACATATGCTTGACCTTGATCCCTTATCTGCTTCAGATATATATTTTATTGATGCATGGGGATTTTTTTCAATAGTTCCCCATATCCTTGTAGTTGTAGCACTAAATATTGTTGATCGGCCTCTTCTCCTTGCATTCTTTGGTCTGGTGACCCTTTTCTCTATACTTATAACAAACTCACAATCCATTGAATCATTTACCTGGGTGATTATTTGTATAGTTATCCCAAGTTAGAAAATAATTATTTCCCTTTATTTTATTTGACTCATTCCCTTTTTCATGGTGTTAATAAGACCTCTTCTTCTCTTTGTTTCCTTTGAATACATATGATCTGGATAATTCCTTTTCTATTTTGATAGAACATGAAACTATCTCATCATAGGATGAAATATTTTGAGAAACTAGTACCCTTTTAATATTTGGATTAAGACCTTCAAATAAGTGGTCGATATTTCACTTCGTATTGCATATATAATCTATATCATACCTATCTAAACTTGTAAATGTATATTCATAATCTATAACACTCTCTTATTCCTTTTTATTTAAGCTAATAAATATTCTCTTCATCTCAATTTTTTGATCATGAGTGAAGTATTTATCAAAGAATGTATCCTTAAATTCCTTATATCCTATGAGATCTATTTCTTCTTCCTCCCTGGTATTCTTGAAAAAATACCACCACTAATCTACATAAACTTGGAGATAATAGACTATAATTGTAACATTTTCCTTTTCACTGCATTCAGATGTTGTAAAATTCTTCTCCAGAGACTTAATCCATTGCTCTGTTACAATTGGATTAGTAGTCCAACTAAACTATGGGAGTTTTACCACATAAAGTGATATAGTATATGATATTCTATTTGTATAATTTGTTTCTTCATTTGGGAAAGGTTGTTTATCATAACTTGGATAAGTGTCCTTAATATATCAATAACTTACTCGGTTCTAATACCAGCTAAATTAACTTCCTCAGTAAGGAAATCACTACATTCTCCATAAATGTTGACACACTTATTACTTATAGGATCCATTTCTAGACAATGACATAAACTAGATTATCACATAAAATTATGAACTTTCTATAACTCTGAACATGGTATAGCACATAACATAAATTTATGCATCGTAAATATTAGAACCATAAACATTGGTTACTTTGGGTGCATAAATCCTTCATAATGGTGGGTAAATAAAATGTGAATTATCCTAAGAATATCCCCAGGGAGTGTCAAGAAAGGTTTGGAGTAAGGCCCATTGTCATGTACCAGGTCACCCTAAGTCAGGCCCGAAATACCTTTTTAGATTTATTACTCCTAGGAATAGATGTTCCAAAACCACATCCGCTTGTAGTATTTATATAGAGATGTATTTCTAGGAATACCCACATAATATCTACCTTACCAAAATTCTAGGATGTTCTTGTATAAATCTTCTCTATGTCTATATTAGGGTTGTGCTCCATAATATAAGTTTTATAAATCTAGTCTCTTAGTTTATTGATAAATATACTTTGATACCAATTGTAACACCCTAACCCTAGAAACCTAGTGTCGATGCATTATTTTATTATATTAGCATTATTACAAGAAAACATGTCTTAATGGACTATTTAGTTTAGCATTCTTGGAAATAAAAATTACATACATGATACCCATAATATTTTAAAAAATAGGTAAAACAAACTTGATAACTAAAAGAAAATAAACTATTTCCTTGAATGCTTATTCAAATATTTCTTCTTCATAACCTGGGGAAAGATACATAATAAGGGTGAGATCAAATTCTCAGTAAGGGTAAGTAAAGCGGAAGAAATATTGAATCATTTGGAATAAATTAAAATTGAAAGGAAAATAACTGATAACACATTCCATTAAACTGATTAGATAAGTAAAATTCAATATGGAAATGTAAGAAACTAAAACACGTTCCATTTAATCAATGAGATACAAAGAAATGTATTCATTTATATGTCGACGCAAAATATAATGGATGAATAATAAATAAAACTAATATGAGTGAAATTATTTCTTAAATTATTTCAGTTATAAGTCACATGAGGACCTATATTATCAAGATATATCCTCCAGATTTTTTAAAACTACAGATCTATCCTCTATTTAATTTATCCAACTTAATCGTCTCATGAGAACCTATTGATGCATCGAGGATCTATATAAATTTCAAGCTCTACCAATCATTTCATGTCCAAATAATTTCACATATTTAATAATAAAAATAAATAATTTTCTTTATAAAATAACTATATTGAATTAGAATATGGATATATAAATAATTCCTCAATTAAGGAAATAATATTTTAAGTAAACATCGTTTAAAAAATGGTATATGGTTTAGCAAATAATAATATCCATTGAATGAGAATATTTATATTCATGTAATTTTTAAATTAAAATAGTTTAAAATAGTTTTATTGATTCTATATAAAGTTAAAAATCTAAAAAGTAGGTGATATTGAAAAGATAATCATTAATAACATTCTTGAGGAGAATAATCTTTAAACATTCCAAAGAGTCTCATACCATTTTGAAACATTTAAATCATAATACCCAGAAATGTATGGCATTAAATTAAACTTATAATATCATTATAATAAGTGTATTTATGATGTAACATGAAAAGACTATAAATACACCAAATAAAAGTGAATTGGCGCATAATAACAAATAAGTCTCAATGAAATTTAAATTGAGACAAAATTCCCTTAATAATGTAGTAACAAACGAATTAGAAAATTGTGAGGTAAAAATCCTTAAATAAAACATTTAAATAATATTAATATTATATAATTCATGATATTACATGTCAATGTTTTAGTCTGTACACTATATATAAGAAATTAGGTTCTCAACAACTAAGTATGCCTCATAGAATGAAAATGAGACAAGAATACCTTACCTTAACATTAGTTTTGTTGTGTGGTCTTTATCCTCCTGTATAGTGGTTTAAAATTTGTTAATAAATTATAATATAATCATAATCATTTTTATAATACCATATATTAACTTCTTATAATGTCTCATTACTCGCTTTTTAACAAGATTTCATTAATTCAACTATATCGGGTGTTAATTTCCTAGTTCGTCGAGTATGTTATAACTTGTTATTTATTGTTGTTATCAAGGTTTCATAATATACATAATTTAAACCATTATTTTAATATCATTTATATCGGGTATATATGTATCTATAATAATAAATAATGTTTTGGAGATAATAAATGAAATGCACTGTTTATGGAGACAGTAGTTCGTATGTACGTGTAAGCGCTACATTCTTTTTTTCATGTTAAAATAATGAAAGGCAAATTATAACTATGTATATCATAATTACATTATCTTATCTATGTTATATATGTTTCATATTTTTTTTAAACCATCATTTATATGTTCCATATATGTCATGAAAAAATCACATCACTTTAAGTGGGTGGTAGTCTGCACTTCCACAAACGATGTTATCAATTTTACACAAAATGGAATGTATATTGGTATGTTTTATAAAGTAATTAAAAAAGAATAGAGATATTATAAATATCATATATATCATATATAATAATATTTTCTATCAAAAGGGCCACCATAAGAGGAGGTAAGGGAAAATTGAACAATCATCATTTAGTGAGACGGTAGTCGGCCTACTCATAAACCGTATGTTTGTTACCCATTAAATGGATGTGTATACAATTTCATGTCTAAATATTCACATAAAAAAATCCAATTATTCTAAATATATTGTATTCTTTATATAAATATGTAATAAGATTATTTTAATGAGTGTAGAATGGAAATAATTGAGAGGAGTTTGAGGGAGTCTGTTACCTCTTAATTGGTTAACTCATTTTGGTTTGTACCAAAATACTTCCTTGGATTGATTTCATCCCAAAGTAAGGATTAAAAGAGGAAGGTAGGTGTGTTTTTTAGTTAATTGTGTTGATTTTGGATGAACCGAATAGGATTGAGAGTTGTGGAGAAGTGGAAGTGAAGGAGGCCTTTTATAATGGAGGAGGGGTGGAATCTCTTGTTGTATTTTAAAAGAAAGGAACCCCACCAACATTGTTTTATTAAAAGTGGATCAATAATAGTCAAAAGTCTACCTAAAAGAGTATAGGGTCTAAATATGGCTATCCAATGGCCTATGGACAAGTGTATAGTCAAATTTAGGCCTTATGGTTGTAACGCCCTAGAATTTTATGAGAAATATTTTGTTTTTATCAAAGGAATATTTCACTACACACAACACTAGATTGGCTTGCTTTACATGCAACCGCGGCCTTCCTCAATAGTTTGTGTCGTACGCAATACCGAGTTTCACTAAACAACGATATGCTATTAAAATATTATTAAAACTAGTTGTTATGAATGGTAATAACCACTTTTTTAAATTTTATAAATTTTATTTTTCAAAATGGACTTCATTTTTGGATTCAGAATATCGAAATTAGCCTAGGGTGAAATTTTGGTATTTTTCTGAAATCTTTCAATTTTTGATGAATAGTGAAACCACTAAGTGGTAGTTAAAAAAATTGAATTTTTCATGAAACTTAATTTTACCGCTTCTGTGAGTGGAATTTCGAAAATCTTAGAGACACGGTTAATATCAAGGACTAAAATGTGGTTCAATGAGATGAAAATAATTTTTGCTGAATAGTAATTTTTTACTTTTTTTACCACAGTTAAAAGTAAATAGGGTAATTAAGGGTAAAAGTGTTATTATTATTACCCTAAAACATGTCCTAATTCTATTGGATAAGTTTAATTCGACCAAAAACAACCTTAGAATTAAAATATGACCATTTAGGCCCACTTGGATTAAATTAGGACATTTATTATTAATTTATTAAAAGAAGGGTTAAAATAGTTAAAATAAAACTTTAATAAGTAAATAATTTCTAATATGGGGTTATAGATAAGATAAATTCAACTATAAATATTAATTATAAATATAAGAAGATTTAAAACATAATGGTATTTTATTTATAATTTTTAGACATTAAATAATTTAATTTATTTATGACACAACGATGATGCAGTAATTATCTTATTAAGGAAATATTGACATAATTGATGTTATAAATACCCAAATAAAACTTATTTGAGACTTTTTTTGAATTCCACTAATTTTTTAGGTTAATATGACATGTTAGTATTGATTTAATTAGCTTTTTTCTAACTAATCATTCTGTTATGATTTTTTGAAAAATCAATTACCAAATAGTGTCAAAATTGACATGAAGTAGTTTTTAAAAACAATATTATATTATTAATTGTTATTATATTCCTAAAAATCTATGGTTCGGAAAAATGACTTATATAATGTTATATATATTAATAATAAACAACTTGGGGTTCTTTTGGCTTGATATGGTATGTTTATTAACCTTATAGTGTAAGAAAACAAGAAGACACGGTAAAAGTTAAATTATCTAACTTAAAGTTAAATCTAAATGATAAGGTTAAAATTGATACATAAACTTGTCTAAATTCTATTTTATGAGACTATTTCGACCTATACCCACCTTATCTTCTAAATATATCAATTTTGAGCTATTAAAAACCGAATTTGACTTTATAATAAAATAATATTTTTAGTTATTCCAAAGGTGCCCCTCTCCTCCCTTATAAAAGGGCACCTCCTCCCCCTCTTCCTCACACCACATTGAGCCTTAAAGCTCGACCAACCCCTGAAAATTTCTTCTCTCCACTTCCCTAGAGACATCCTAGAGGTCCTGGTCTTCTTCAAAGACCAATTTTAGTGCCCTAAAAGGAGGTCTCAAAGAAGCGCTTCAAAGAAGAGGTAATGTCTGTTACCGATTCTTTCATCTTTATTTCTTCTTCCACTTATTATTCTTTAGTTGTTTCATTATGAAGTAATAACATCAGTATCACTAATATACTGATATGTTATTATATGTATTAAACAACCCTATTTCGCCAACTATCCATCCTACGGAAAACGAAATCACCGTGCGTGCGTACGTACGAAATACCGTCTCTACGCCGTGGTGTAATCTATTTTCCACCACCACCTTACTTGTATGGGTATAATGGTGTAAATAATTACTATATATGATTATTATAAAGTGATATTGATTGTGAAATAGTATACATACACTCCAATACAATTCCACGATCATGGGAACGATATCATCGCTCGTACGTACGTACGGAATACCGTCTCCACGATGTGATGTGATTCGTTCTACATGATATTCATTGCATAATGATTATATAAATGAATTGAATGAATACATATGATATATAGTACATTAATATCATTCTGTAAATTATGTTTCTATAACCTAAAGAGAAGAATAAGAATTTATTCGACAAAACACACATAAGAACAAAAAGTTATGAACACCTGAATAACAAGTAGCAATGAAATATTACTACTAAGAAGCTAAGAATATGACCATATATGATATCATAAAAATAATTATGATTTTGAAATAAGTCAATAACATTATTTAAATAATTATACAGGAGGTTCGAACACATATGAAGAAAATCGGACCTAAGGTAAGGGAAATATCACAATCTCATTTTAATCCGAGATTGTTTATACTTTGAAATTTACTGGGGTGTATTTTATCATCCACATCCATGTTTCCTCAATATATAATATTATTTCTATCCACCTAAAATTTTTTAAATCCAATTTTACCATTCGGTGAGTTTTTAGTAAAAGATATGAAAGGAATCTTTTGTCGTTTTTCGTACGAGATACTTTTTGAATTTTTCGACAAAAGGACGAGAAGAATGGTTTTTTTAACTTGTACGGCATGAATGGATTTTAAAAAAATTATTTCCAAGAAGCTTCCTTTACAAGTTTTCATGTTTATTTTTAATCAACTTCTTTTAGTTTAAAATTGTATGACATGTTAAGAAAGGAAAAATGTTTTTGAAGTAGAAAGGATATTTTCCTCAAGAATGAAGTTCAAGAGTTTTATCAAAATTATTTTCCATCTAAGATAATATAGGGTTTTGTTTTTATACCTATTATTACATGGATTTGATTATGTTGGGATGGAAATATTTTTATGAATTCCTTTATCTTATATTAATTGTTTTATGATGTCACAATGTTTAAGATTCCCATTTTTATTACATGGGTTATGCTATGATGTATGGTTTATGATTTTGTGGCACACATAAGAATGGTATCATTATGAGATGGGTGGGACATATATCTCCCTCCAATGCATTGTGTAAATATTTTATATCTCATGAGATAGACCTGGCTGGAACGGTAGGTTATACCGATTCAGTGAAACAGGACTGAAACGAGGAGTGAACTTGGTTCAGAAAGGGACTTTGTCCACTAAGATAGTCTTGGAAATGATTCTTGACTAATAATAAAATATTCTCTATGATTATGTGTGTATGACACAAATATTCATGTTTTAAGTTATGATTATTGGGATTAAATTTCACTACTATGATTTATCCCATGTTATGATATTATGATCTCTTTTGTAGGTTAAGATTTCCAAAATGTTATATTCTTATGAATATGATGTGATTGATATTTCTTTTGTTTACCCTTACTGAGCATTTGAGCTCACCCTTTTATGTTTTCTTTTCCCCAGGATATAAAGAAAGGTTTTAGGTATGAAAAAAAAAGGGAAGATCTTTATGGGAGATGTTGAAGATCTTTCACCATGATTAGAAGATTACGTTCCGAGTTTCCAAAGACACTAAACTATTACAGTCCTTGTGTGTGTATTTTTGTTATGTACTAAGTATTCTGAAAAAGTAATGTAATGTCTATGTACGTTAAGCTTAGGGTCTCTACAATGGTTATGGTTTAGTCCCTTAATAGGATTAATTTAACTTTAATCCTTGTAATTGATTTTAATTAATTTTACTAATATTTTTGGTAAAAAACTAAGTTGACCTTATTATACATTATAAATTATTATTATTCCCAATATGGTATCCAATTTTAAAAATTATAATCAAATAAGTGGAAGAAGTTAATTTAAATTTAATCTCATAGACGAGACGACAATATGTGTATTTAAAGTAAAAATTTCCTAAAGATTTCTATGTTTTTAGAGTCAATTTCAAAGTTAATGTCACGACCCGTCCTTGGGGCCCATACCGTGACTACCCCAAGCCCGTCTTCCATAGGCCAGGGGCTGGCGACTAGCACCAAGGCATAAATCCCGATAAAGGGAGGGAATTGCCTTTGTAAAGTAAACAACAAACACCACAGAGTAAGTAAGCGGAAAAGGTAAACACTAAGTAAAAACTGGTACAACAGTAAGTGCGCCAGAATACAAACCCAAACTGAAATTAAAGTACAACTCGAAAGGGAAAACATCAACTGAAAGGTAAAGCCGCAACGTCAAGCCGTCCACTAGAAGTCCCACCTGAAGGGTGGGTACAGATAGCCTCCACTGCTCCCCGGGTCCAGCCGACCGCTCCGAGTACGTTCCGCCCAGTGGTCCACCTCCAGGTACCATCCTGCTCCGCAAGCCTCCACCACGATCAGCGTTGTCCGTCGTCTGCAACCAACACAACGTAGTGCGGGCATAGCCCGTTCAGGGGTGAGAATAAGCTACTCAGTAGGGACCCCGAGACCCCCGAAGGTCTCCCAGAATCCACAAAGGATAATCCTCAAAGGAAAGATACAATCACGAAGTAACATCCGACACTGCTTAGGTATATGCCCATACATATACCTAAGTCATCAATTCTCGTTCGGCTCCAACATCCGAGCCCAAGTACAACCCAGTCCACATATGAAAGAAAAATGTAAACCCACACAGGATAGCATAACACATTCCACAAAGGAAGCAACACAGGATTCAGCTCACACAGGTACACATCATTTGTAAAGTAAGAGAGATGATCATATGTAATCACTGATTCATCTTCTGGGACCCACGTAGGATACAAGCACTGTAGTCATCGTCATCGAACCCACAGAGGATTCCGGAACAATTGTCTTCATCGTCGAACCCACATAGGATTCCAGTACGATAGTCTTCATCATCGAACCCACGTAGGATTCTAGTACGATAGTTTTCATCGTCGAACCCACATAGGATTCCAATACGAGAGTCTTCATTGTCGAACCCACATAGGATTCCAGTATGACAGTCTTCATCGTCGAACCCACATAGGATTCCAGTACGATAGTCTTCATCGTCGAACCCACATAGGATTTCAGTAGGATAGTCTTCATCGTCGAACCCACATAGGATTCCAGTACGATAGTCTTCATCGTCGAACCCACATAGGATTCCAGTACGATAGTCTTCATCGTCGAACCCACATAGGATTCCAGTACCGTAGTCTTCATCACAGTAGCAGTCGCAGCCAGCTCTAGGGTTCCCGCACACAGCAAGCTCATTCGGGAGGGTTCGCTCCACGAGCCGAGAGGCTGATACATCCACTTACACAAATTTTAGAGTTGATGTATCCAAAAGTTCTGTATCGTCAACAGGAACTCAACGTCGCAGACGGCGCGTCAATCGGACGCCCGGTCTGAGAGTTATTGGTTTTTTCGTCCCAGGGTCCCGGTTGGTTTTTAAGGTAAAACCAACCCGACCGTACTCCACCTGCATCCAAACCTCATGCGGAGTAAGACAAAAGATCCGTCTCACTTAGAGGAATCCACCAAAGTCGACGGCACGTCAATCGGACGTCCGGAGCTCAAGATATGAGGGTTTCTGCTCCGAGGGCCCGGTTGGTTTCGTGTACGAACCAACCCAGCCAAACACAAAGTATTCCAAAACCTTGAGTGTGATATACCGAAACGACCGTCTCGATCCAAGGATCGCATCGCCGCTGACGGCGGGTCATTCGGAGGCCCGTAGTTCAAGTTAAGAGCAAAAGACCGAAAAGGTCTGGAAACGGGGGGGTCTGGGCCCGGACCGACCCGGCCCAACCCCCCCTAGGTCGGCCTGAACCGGGTCAGCCCGACCCGGGTCCGGGTCCGACCCGACCCGGCCCGGCGGGTCGGCCCGGCTCGGCTCGGCCGAGCGGCCGAGCGAGGGGAAGCCGCGGGGGGGGGGGGGGGGGCTTGCTGCCCCCGCGTGAAGAAACTCTATGGCCCCGGGTGGGGCCGCCTCGCCAGTGGACGCGGCGGTCGGGCCACGTCCCTCCTCCCGGTGCCGCGCGGCCGCGGAACCGGCTCGCCACCGCGGCTTCATCCGCGGTGTGTTTTGTCGGCGGCGTGCCGTTGGGAGCTTCCACGGGCCACCGGACGCGCTCCGGTGGTCTGTTTTGCGTGCGGTCTTCGCCAGTGGTCCTCCCGGGACCTGATCTTCACTGCCAGGCCCTCGAATCGCCCTTGCGGCCCCATTTGTTGTCGTCCGCCATTTAGCGCACCAAGAACGAAAAGGTGTGGTGGCTTCGGACTTGTTCATTAGTCCGCACCCACCGCGTTAGCGGTCTTAAAGATATTCACCCAACAATATTTAAACGACCGGGGATTTAATCACAAAGATTTAAAGAATCAAACCCCTACTTCATCGTACGTGCGTTCTTCACGGAATTGATCGTCGCAGAAGAAAAGAATCGTCGTGTCGTGGAAGAGCGTCGCTGTCGCGTGGTACTTGGTGTCACGTCGACGAACTCCGAGGATCAAAAACATACATATTTAATTAAAATAATTAAATCCATTTTGTTGTTATAATCCACAAAGAATTTAAAAGGAGCGCAACCCCCTACCTTGTCATTGTCGATCGAAGGTTGTCGCGGGGTTGGATCGTCACGGAAGAAGCGTCGCGGAGAGAGATTCTTCGGCGTCGCAGTACACGGCTTCGCGTCATCAATCTCCACGGGTTCGGCGTTCTTCGGATTCTTCGTGTTCTTCACGTTCTTCATCGGAGGTCGGCGTTCTTCACAAAAGAGGTTGAAGTTCTTCAAGCTCCTCCCAATCCTCTCAATGCCACAAGCTCCAACAGAAATAAAATAAGAGTTATCTTATTTTATTAATGCACACGACACGTTTGAAATTCAAAAGAAAAGAAATGAACAATTAATTCAATGAATTAATTGTAACAAAATAACAGCCCAATTAATGAGGCGTTACGAATTTAAAACATGCGTCAGTTGACTTTCAATTAAAAAGGGTTTTCACGGGTGCGTTACTTAGGGGAAAGAAACGGTGGGGCTCGTGCGGGCCCCACCTCACAAATATCCTTCCAAGTGGGTAGGATAATTTTGGATTGCACCCAATCCGTTTCAACTGAGCTTAAGCAGCTTAAAGTGGTCTTTAAGTGACCTTAAGTGAAATAAAATAAAGTTTATCGCACCACTTTATTTTATTTCTTAACTTAACCCCAAAATTTAAAAAAAACCACACCCAAGAAAATGCAACTTCGGAAGAGGCATTTCTAAGCAAACATCGGCGCTGCGATTCCATCGGTGCCCTCGGAATTCGATTCCGAGCACTGGTTCAAAATTTAGAAAAACCCGCTCGTTTGTTCACTGAACGTACCCGAGCCAAATTTCGAAAATTGTTTCCGGTCACACCGGGCCTCGGAATCAGGTGCCGTCAGAAACTGCATTCTTGTAAAATTCCAAAGAAAATTAAGAAAAAAAATTCCCTTGAAATTTACAGGTATTTACATCACTCCCACCTCAGGGATTTACGTCCTCGTAAAGATACATCATAAACTAGGGGAACAAGTGTAGGTACTGAGCACGCATCTGAGCCTCCCACTCCCTAGTGCTCTCCTGGAGGTTCCCGTGCTTCCATCTGATGCGCACTAGTGGAATCGACCGTCCACGTAGGACCCGCTCCTTTCGATCCTCGATCTCCACCAGGACCTCTGCAAAAGTCACCCCATCATCAATGTCTAGCTCCCCATGGTCAATGATGTGTGTCGGGTCGTGCACGTATCTCCTCAGCTGAGATACAGGGAAGACGTCGTGCACCCGGTGTAACTGAGGTGGTAGAGCCATGCGATAAGCCACCTCGCCAATCCTGCTGAGGACCTGGAATGCTCTGATGAAGCGTGGAGGCAACTTGCCACCTCAGCGAAATCTCCATATTCCACGTCGAGGTGAGACACGCAAGAAGACGTGGTCGCCATCCTCGAACTCTAGTGGCCTCCGCCTTCTGTCAGCATAAGACTTCTACCGGCTCTGAGCTGTTCTCTTCTGCTCTTGGATGACTTGGACCTTTCTGGTCCTACAAGAGCTGCTGTGATTTCTTCTTTGCCGATAAGAGAAATTGGGTCTCATCCCATGGATGAAGCACTTTCTTTGCCTAATACAGTCAATCCCGACATGGATGATACTAACCCACACCAAGGATGATGTCGTAAGGCATCGACGCTACTACCTAGAGATCCAACCGTTACTCTCACCTCTAAGGGTTGAGTCACACTATCGGCATCAGTGTGTGGTAACTGGGTCTCCTCCAGTAGGTATCTCTCAAGTGAGGGTCAAGTCAACAGTCTAAACTGGAATCTCTTAGTAACAACACAAGAGAGGACAGGAAAGTAAATGCCACAAAAAAAGGTGTCTTTTATTACTGCAGCTCAAGTACAAAGACACAAAGAATCTACAAACATACAACAACAAAACTAAAAGCAACATGAACAAAAGTCTCCAGGTCTGGAGCTAGTCCTGCTCCTGTCCACCTGCTCCCGGAGCTCCATGATCGTAGGCCTCAGCTACCTGAAGCTGAGCTCTCCCATGTCCTCATGTCCCCTGCGGTCGGGGTGGACCTCCTGGTGGTGGTGGTGGCAACACCCCGAAGCGTCTTCCACCTCCAGCTGCACGGCCAGCTCCTCTGCCTCGCCCGCTTACTCCCTGCGGACTGTCAAGGTCGAACCTCTACCAGGGAGGTCCCTCTACCACCTGTTGTTCATCAGCAGGACGATTCAGGCAGTCTCGAGCCATGTGACCTTGTCCGCCGCATGCGTAGCATTGCTTGCTCCTCGAGTATCTGGCTCTCCTTCGTGTGCCCCGCACAACCGAATCATCACCCTGAGATTGCCCATCTGAAGGTCTGGCCCGCATGGACCTCTGCGTCACATGTCGACTGCCAGCTGCAGAAGACTCCGCTACGGGTCTTCCTGCGGAGGGTCCTGCCGCTGGTGCCTGCTCGGCGAGGAAACTCTCTACTAAAAGGAATCTCTCCAACACCTCTTCCTACGTCGGAATGTTGAGGGAGATCATCAAGGCCCTGATCTCATGCCTCAGTCCCTTCTCGAAGGTCCGGGCCCAGAAGAACGGATCTCGTACCATATCGGTGGAGTAGCGAGAGAGATCAGTGAATCTCGCTGAGTACTGGGAAACTGTCATGTTGCCCTGCCACAGCTGTAGTAGCTCCTGGATGCGCACCACACAGAGGGTGGCTGGGAAAAAATCCGAGCGGAAGATGATCTCAAAGTCCGTCCAGAGGAGAGATGCCTCATCGTGCACCTGGAGCATCAAGCTCCACCATCTGCCTGCCGCCGCGTGCAGGAGGCTCACTGCGAGGATCACCTTGAGGTCTGATGGTGTCCTCACTAACCTGAAAACCCATACAACTGCCTCCAGCTAGTCCTCGGCTGCCTGGGGGTCCGTCTCCCCATGGAACCTAGGCGGTCGCTGGTGCTGGAACTCATGCAGTGCACTAAGGCGACGTGCATCGTCAGCGGCTGGGGCTGGTAGCATCGGTGGCTCGGCGGGTATAGGTACCACCGGTGCCTCAGCTGTCAAAGGTCCCTGTACCAAGTCCTCGTCGCTCGGTTGGCTCTTCCCACGCACAACGCTCAGAACCCTAGCTGGCTGCCGTCGTGGGGCCATCCTGAAAAGATACAAGTGTTCCACGGTCAGAACAGTGTACCTGGTGAGATGACACAAAGTAATCACAAAGAAAACTTAAAACACCCATGCAATCAATGTTTTCGTGCATTAAGTCGGAAATTAGAAGTCAGGGTCCTGGTGTACAGATACGTCGGCCGCCGCACCAACACTGGACTCCCTGGACTGATAACCACACCCAATACGCTTAACACTATTGCTTCACATAGAAAAAGATCACAGTCCCACGTTCTGTGGTAGAACCGAACTCCTCTGATACCAATTTGTCACGACCCGTCCTTGGGGCTCGTGCCGTGACTACCCCAAGCCCGCCTTCCATAGGCCAGGGGCAGGCGACTAGCACCAAGGCGTAAATCCCGGAAAAGGGAAGGCATTGCCATTGTAATGTAAACAACAAACACCACAGAGTAAGTAAGCGGAAAAGTTAAACACTAAGTAAAAACTGGTACAATAGTAAGTGTGCCAGAATAAAAACCCAAACAGAAAGTAAAGTAAAACTCGAAAGGGAAAACAGAAACTAAAACGTAAAGCCGCAACGTCGAGCCGTCCACTGGAAGTCCCACCTGAAGGGTCGGTACAGATAGCCTCCACTTCTCCCCGGGTCCAGCCGACCGCTCCGAGTATGTTCCGCCCAGTGGTCCACCTCCAGGTACCGTCCTGCCCCACAAGCCTCCGCCACGATCAGCGTTGTCTGTCATCTGCAACCAACACAACACAGTGCGGGCATTGCCCGTGCAGGGGTGAGTATAAGCTACTCAGTAGGGACCCCGAGACCCCCGAAGGTCTCCCAGAATCCACAAAGGAAAGATACAATCACGAAGTAACATCCGACACTACTTAGGTATATGCCCATACATATACCTAAGTCATCAATTCTTGTTCGGCTCCAACATCTGAGGCCAAGTACAACCCAGTCCACACAGGAAAGCAAAACGTAAACCCACACAGGATAGCATAACACATTCCACAAAGGAAGCAACACATGATTCAGCTCACACAGGTACACATCATTTTTAAAGTAAGAGAGATGATCAGATGTAATCACTAATTCATCTTCTGGTACCCACGTAGGATACATGCATTGTAGTCATCATCGTCGAACCCACAGAGGATTCTGGAACAATTGTCTTCATCATCGAACCCACATAGGATTCCAGTACGATAGTCTTCATCGTCGAACCCACATAGGATTCCAGTACGATAGTGTTCATCGTCGAACCCACATAGGATTCCAGTACGATAGTCTTCATCGTCGAACCCACATAGGATTCCAGTACGACAGTCTTCATCGTCGAACCCACATAGGATTCCAGTACGATAGTCTTTATCGTCGAACCCACATAGGATTCCAGTACGATAGTCTTCATCCTCGAACCCACATAGAATTCCAGTACGATGGTATTCATAGTCGAACCCACATAGGATTCTGGTATGATAGTCTTCATCGTCAAACCCACATAGGATTCCAGTACGATAGTCTTCATCACAGTAGTAGTCGTAGCCAGCTCTAGGGTTCCCGCACACAGCAAGTTCGTTCGGGAGGGTTCGCACCACGAGCCGAGAGGCTGATACATCCACTGACACAAAGTCTAGAGTTGATGTATCCAAAAGTTCCGTATCATCAGCAGGAACTCAACATCGCAGACGGCGCGTCAATCGGACGCCCGGTCTGAGAGTTATTGGCTTTTTCGTCCAAGGGGCCCAGTTGGTTTTTAAGGCAAAACCAACCCGACCGTACGCCACCTATGTCCAAACCTCGGGCGGAGTATGCCAAAATATCCGTATCACTTGGACGAATCCACCAAAGTCGACGGCACGTCAATCGGACGTCCGGAGCTCAAGATATGAGTGTTTCTGCTCCGAGGGCCCGGTTGGTTTCGTGTACGAACCAACCCGGCCGAACACAAAGAATTCTGAAACCTTGAGTGTGATATACCGAAACGACCGTCTCGATTCAAGGATCGCATCGCCGCTGATGGCGGGTCGTTCGGAGGCCCGTAGATTATGTTATGAGCAAGATACCAAAAAGGTCCGGAAACGGGGGGTCTGGGCCCGGACCGACCTGGCCCAACCCCCCCCCCCCCCCCCCCGGGTCGGCCCGACCTGGGTCCGGGTCCGACCCGACCCGGCCCGGCCCGGCGGGTCGGCCCGGCTCGGCTCGGCCGAGCGAGGGGATGCCGCGGGGGGGGGGGGGGGGGCTTGCTGCCCCCGCGTGAAGAAACATTGTGGCCTCGGGTGGGGCCGCCTCGCCAGCGGACACGGTGGCAGGGCCGCGTCCCTCCTCCTGGTTCCGCACGGCCACGGAACCAGCTCGCTGCCGCGGGGGATTTTTCGGCGGCACGCCGGGCACCGCCGCCGCGCCGGAGGGAGCTTCCGTGGGCCACCGGACGCGCTCCGGTGGTCCGTTTTGCGTGCGGTCTTCGCTAGTTGTCCTCCCGGGACCCCGTCTACACTGGTAGGCCCGCAAATCGCCCTTGCGGCCCCGTTTGTCGTCATCCGCCGTTTCACACACCAAGAACGAAAAGGTGCGGTGGGTTCAGACTTGTTCGTTAGTCCGCACCCACCGCGTTAGCGGTCTTAAAGATATTCACCCAACAATATTTAAACAACTGGGGATTTAATCACAAAGATTTAAAGAATCAAACCCCTACTTCATCGTACGTGCGTTCATCGTGAAATTGATCATCGCGGAAGAAAAGAATCGCCGCGTCGCGGAAGAGCGTCTATGTCGCGTGGTACTTGGCGTCGCGTTGACGAACTCCGAGGATCAAAAACATACAGATTTAATTAAAATAATTAAATCCATGTTGTTGTTATAATCCACAAAGAATTAAAAAGGAGCGCAACCCCCTACCTTGTCGTTGTCGATCGAAGGTTGTCGCGGGGTTGGTTCGTCGCGGAAGAAGCGTCACGGAGGGAGATTCGTCGGCGTTGCGGTACACAGCTTCGCGTCGTCGATCTCCGCGGGTTCTGCGTTCTTCGCGTTCTTCGTTTTCTTCATGTTCTTCGTCGGAGGTCGACGTTCTTTGCGAAAGAGGTTGAAGTTCTTCAAGCTCCTCCCAATCCTCTCAACGCCACAAGCTCCAACAGAAATAAAATAAGAGTTATCTTATTTTATTAACGCACACGACACGTTCGAAATTCAAAAGAAAAGAAACGAACAATTAATTCAATGAATTAATTGTAACAAAATAACAGCCCAATTAATGAGGCGTTAAGAATTTAAAACAGGTGTCAGTTGACTTTCAATTAAAAAGGGTTTTCGCGGGTGCGTTACTTAGGGGAAAGAAACGGTGGTGCTCATGCGCGCCCCACCTCACAAATATCCTACCAAGTGGGTAGGATATTTTTGGATTGCACCCAATCTGTTTCAACTGAGCTTAAGCAGCTTAAAGTGGTCTTTAAGTGACCTTAAGTGAAATAAAATAAAGTTTGTCGCACCACTTTATTTTATTTCTTAACTTAACCCCAAAATTTAAAAAAACCACACCTGAGCTATCGCAACTCTGGAAGAGGCGTTTCTAAGAAAACATTGGCGCTGCGATTCCATCGGTGCCCTCGGAATTCGATTCCGAGCACTGGTTCAAAAGTTAGAAAAACCCGCTCGTTTCTTCATTGAACGTACCCGAGCCAAACTTCGAAAATTGATTCTGGGCACACCGGGCCTCGGAATCAGGTTCCATCAAAAACTGCGTTCTTGTAAAATTCCAAAGAAAATTAAGAAAAATAATTTCCTAGAAATTTACAGGTCTTTACAGTTAAATTGATTAAAATTACCTAAATTGAATTAATTGATAAAAATATTATCTAATAAAAATTTAAAATCAATATAAAACATAATTTATCCTTATAATTAAATTAGATGAAAAAATATTGTTGAACTAAAATTCGGTATTTTTAATTATTCATTAAGAATGAATCATTACAAAAAATACCAGAATTTTACTCTAACAAAATTTCAATTTTTTTATTTAAAATATTATGTTTATTTTGACATATTAAATAAATTAAAGTTTAAAAATTCATATTTAAAATGGGTTCTCCATTAAAAGGTGGTAAAAGTGTCTTAATTAGAATATAGGGTTTTATGTGTAATATTGATTTTATTCTTATATTATGTATATTAAATATATTTGATGATTATAAAAAATATATGATTGAATATATAGTATATATATTTCATTAATATAATTAAATAATTGTAATTAATTAAATTTATTATGAAAAAATAACTTTTTGTGTATAAAAATAATAATATTTCCTTTATATTAAATTTGTTTATATTTTCACTTATAATTAATTGGTAACCCATTAATTCATTTTATATTGGTGTAAACCATGGATTTTAATAGGGTTGATAATATTTTTTATAACCACAAATTTAATGGATAGTTAATATCTTATTATATTGAATTATAATAAAATAGTATTGCTCGGTAAAACCTGACCATGTGTGTAAAGCAAGCCATCGAAGAAGATCGCTCCTATGTGTAATGTGATATACCTCGGTGTTGTATGAATTTACAAATATAATCAATAGTAAATATATTTTAATGTTTTGGTGTATTATATCCCCGTATGTTTTTGGTTTCTCGTTTTGTGCATGAAATTGAATATAAGGTTCTCACATTAGAATTTTGGGGTGTTACAGTGAAGGAGTACATGGATTTTGCACAAAACAATGACGTAGAATCATTCTTCATTAATGATCAATCCTAACACAAGGTATGATTTTTTATTGGTTCAATATCCATTTCTGATTATCTGTTTTCAAATTGGAATCAAATATTCTAAAAAATTAATTACTGGGTAAATCATTGATATGCGGTAATTGTTTTATCTTCCTAGAATTAGGATTTTTCATTATTTGATAACCATTGATTATTTCAATTGCATATGATTTTTTATCCATCAAAAAATTTAGGTGAAAATAAAGAATCACCCATTTCCATTCCTCACATTTATGTTTTGGTATTTTATACCCTTGTTATTAATGCATTCATCATCAGTCTTCTATTTGAAAAGCGGTTTGAAAATACATGGAAAATGATATTTTTGCATTCGATTATTGGAATATCGGATCCCCAATATGGGTTCAGGTTCAAGATCGAGATCAGGATGAGGGAATGATGTGATTTTATGTGATATCAAACATGGATCGTGTGTTCTTTATTGTGGGTTTTGGTGTTTGGAGATGCAGTGTGATAGGGATGATCTAGACACATATCTGGTGGTCTGAATCTGACCATCGTTGAAAAATTGAGCTCAGTCAAAAATAGATCTGAGTTAATGTATGATTTTTTTATTTGGAATAATGGAAAAATCAATGAGGGTGGAAACACTAATTTGTAATAACACATGTTGTGTATTCTATATTATGGGGTATGTAGGTTTCCATGATGAGTAAAATATCACGCCGTGTGGGCCTTTCACATTCCATGTGACCCATTACTGGTTGCTCTTCATGTACCACTAGGGTACATAGAGTTACCCAGACTTAGCCAGAGCACCTGGGCATGGCTAGAGTACACGGGCACGGCTATAGTACATGGGCATGACCAGTGTACTCCATCATAGTCCATAGTACATGGGTCAGACTATCAAATACAGGTCATGTACTCCCTATACACATTGTGTAATTCATAGAGGGATGGTTAATTCCCATGTTCTCGTTAGTCTATATGGATATCTATTGGGTATATTCCCTTGGGCCATCCTTGTGAGGGTATTTTGTGGTATCCCATCATAAGAATAGAATGAGCGATCCCCTCTATAGGATAGTCTCGGATAGAGTATGGTATCTCTATGTGTGGTATAGGGTGTGATAATATATCATTATTCCCTTGGTAGGGACATGTATCTCATTACCAGCTTTTAGGGTATGTGATTCTCATCCTAGTAGATTACTCCAATAAGGGTTAGGTATCTCGCATAGGCTTTGGTGAGATCTCATATCCATGTATTGAAATCATTCAAGTTTTAACACGTACATCATTATGGAGATGCATAATGGGAACATTCTATCATATGAGCTCCATTGGTACAAGAAATACTTGAGGAGTCAGTTCTCTTGTATGAGAATTACCTTGATGTCTCAAGTGTAATCGTAGTCTAGTAATATGGTTGGGTCATTACTTGGAGACTTGGAATCCATCTTTAGTATATATGGGTTATTGATTTTTTCCATTCTTATGAGCTCTTTTATTTTATTTTTTGATTTTAGGGGGTCCTATAGGGTATGTTATACTCACACCTACTAAGGATCTAGAAACACATATCATGTATTATATAGGTAACAGGAGTTACGATGGATTCCAAGGTGGACCAGGAGTTGGTAGAGCATAGTTGATCTTGACAGACTACAATCAGGTCCAAGAGTTACATATGACTATAGTACCCCCTTTATAACAGGTTGGACTCTTTTATAGTTTTGTGGGCTTGTATTTGGACCTTTTCATTCCCATAAAAATTTCATAATATAATTTATTATTGAGATATATTTATGTATCCTGGGATCAATTGTATATTTCCTTTCTTCATAATACTTTTTTAGATATGTGTGTTGATGTGTGTGCAAAGGTACCTTAGGCTAGTCCACCCATGTTTGTGATATGCCTACTTGACCATTGTCAGAATCCCCTAGACTATGGAAGGTTGGATTAGCGTGTAACACTCATCTATCCACCGACTATGTGGCACCCAATTGTTCGGTCATGATAGTGTGGTATCATTACTGATTATGTCAGGACAAGTTGTTTTAGATTATACAATTGTGAGGTTTGGTTCGGGAACTTGGGAAAATTTGTTAAAATATTTAATGTTTGACACTCATGCTAGAGAACCCAGTGATGGTGAGGATCTAGATGTATCCATTTACTAGGACTCTAATAACTTAATTTTTGACTTGGTATATATAGGCAATATTTTTAGGAAAAAATGTGGTACATACATCATATAGGAATCAGTTGCGGTTTCTTTTTCCATCTTGTGTTAGATTCCTATATATACTCTTTTATTGTGGTGAATTTTTATTATTTCAGGATTCCTATATGGGATAATTTAGTAAGGATACCATAGAATGATCATGAGGATTTTTTTCTTAGTGATGATGATTCAATACGGGGGCTTATATTAGAGGCGGTACTTCTATATAGTTTTCAAATCATACCACCACCTTTTGGGTAGTAGTTTTTTATAGAACTAATAGAAGATTATTTTCAAAAAATGATTGCACATTTTGAGTTTCCGAGTAACAAAACCCTTAGGTATCAGGGTATATAATACCCCCAGGTATTCAAGTATTGGCTTGAGGAATTTTGGGAGAATCTTCTACCTTGTTAGGACCCCTCCTGATCAGATGGTTTTCCAAGTGGAGAACCTTATACATAGATCTTCATTGTAATGGAGGAGTCTGGTAAATCAGATTAATGATGAGACCACTATCCCTTGGTCATAGTTTTAGAGAATATTCATAGTGTATTTTACCAAACTATTTTATGAGAAGTATGTATCCAGGATCTTTTAGAGCTCCAACAGTGGAACATGTTAGTGTTTGGGTATATTTCAAGTTTCACCATCCTCTTAGAATACTCTGTGGACATGTTTAATTATGTATAAATTCAATCACAAACCGTAGAGTGTTTCCTTTACTAAGACATCTAGGATTGAGTGGTATCCATCTATATTATAATATATACTAGTGTCCTTGAGTGAGCCTTTTTAGTGGAGATATTCTCATAAGATAAGTCCTCAAAAACTGATAATTTTAGTGGTAACACTTGATATGATACTTCAACAGTAGGTATCCTATGATAGACTTAGTGATACATACATGATAGGAATTTTTATATCCACCCTCAATACTAAGTAACTTCAGTTCAGGAATCATAGGATGATTCTAGTCATCTGAGGGAGAGGTGGTGATACTACTGTTATGAGTGGGTATTCTTGAAAGGGATTGTATGACCCTTCTAGTAGTAGATAGAGTGAAATTTAATGAACAAAAAAATAATTTCAAATATCTAGAGTATAGATGTATATTGGTTATCATGTATGTTTGAGGATATTGGGGAGAAACATGAGGTGGTTGATGATCTGATATCCCCCCCACACCCTCAGGTGGTTCATGCATGGATCATAAAGCTGGTGGTTAGGGATGAGGGAAACTACAAGGAATTTTGGCCTATGACCTAGAGGATCTAGGGATGATTTGGGGTATTATTTGTGTTTTCTATACTATATCTATAGTATTTATAGTCATAATAGTAAGCCACTATTTTCCTTCCATATCCAATGTTTGAGATCTATAGATTCCAATGGAGCCTTTGGCTCATCCCTTGTATTTGAAGAATCCTAGCAAGGTAGATTTAGTGATCACAAACTTATGCTGAATGTGTGACCTAAATATTAGGAGAGAAATTTTTTCAAGGAATATTTTAATTTCTACAATGATTCCTTTCAATTTCATCATTGGTATTAAATTGTAATCCATAGTTTATATATATATTGACTATTTTAGGGGGTTGAAGTGGTGCATCCAAATATAGTGATGTGTTTTTCCTTTATTGGTTATAAATATGTCTAGGAAGAGTATTATGGGATCATAAATAGAAGGATGAAACCAATTACACATTAGTTGGATAACATATCACTTGGATAACTGATGTTATGATCTTTTAGCTTCCTATAGTGGTGGTAGAGTATAAGCACATCTACCCTAAGTTCATGTTGGAATTACCTAATAAACAAGTGATTGAATTATACATAGAATGTTACCCATATAAATCCATTATATCTATGTTATAATATGGATAGAACCCATAGAGCTTCAAGAGTTGAATGTGCAGTAGGAGGATTTGTAGAGGAAGGTATTTTCTATACCCAACATGTCTCCTTGGGAATCAATAGTTTTGTTTTCTAAGAATAAATATCGGGGATTGAGGTTATGTGTGGAATAACATCACCTAAATCATGTTACCATAATGAATAGTTATCCACTTTTGAGGATGGAAAACCTCTTAGCAAAGTTGGAAGGGGTGAGGTGGTTCTCAATAATTTAACCTAGTTGAGGCTATCACCATCTCCATGTCCAGAATGAGGATATACCAAATGTGAATATCCCAAGTCATTATAGTCACTAAAATTATGACATAATACCATTCACTATATACCCTTATAGTGTTAATGGGACTTATGAATTGGATCTTTCTGACTTACATGGATCAGTTCATAGTAGTCTTCAACAATGAAATCCTTATGTACATAGAGTAAGAGTAGGAGCATGGGATATATTTAAGGATGGTCTTGAACATACTTTGAGATAAATATATTTATAGGTATCTCTCAAAGTGTCAGTTCATGATTCGATAGGTCCACTTCTTGGTACATGACATATCATATGATGGATTAGATGTTGAACAAACAATGGTTGAGGCAGTACTATCTTAGGAGCCACCCAAGAGTGTGTTTTATGTGTGAATACTCCCTAGGTTGGATGGATCTTATTAGAAATTCATGTCTTTAAACACTAATATATCAACACCCTTAACAGGTTTCATCCAAAATAGAAATCCTTTTTTGTGGATGGAAAATTTACAATATGGTTTTCAGAAGTTGTGGTAGTGGTTTAAGAGTTCCATCGTATTCAGACTACTAGGGGATGGAGTTGAGTACATTGTGTTCTCAGATACATTGTTAACTGGTCTTGGATGTGTTTTGATGAAGTGGTGGGAAATGATTTCCTTTGTGCCCTTCTAAATGATCCACCATGAGAATAACTATGTAACTCATGGTATAGTGTTAGTGATAGTAGTTTATTCCCTAAAGAAATAGTTTACTACATTATGGGTGATGAGTTTATCATCTATTCCAATAACAAGAGTCTTAAGTATACATTTTCATAGAATGATATTAACTTGTGTTAGAGTTTATGGCTATTGTTCCTACATAATTATGCCTTTATGAAATTCTATACTTCTGGTAAGGGGAATGTGGTAGTAGATATTCTAAGCAGGAGATCTTATTCATAGTTTTTGAGTGAGTTTTAAGAGTTTTTGGAATCATTGCAGTTGTTCTTAGTGGATGAGGATAGTTAATCTTACCTCTAGTCAATGTTCATTACCGCTCCACTTCTCTAGTGTGTTATAGAGGCTCATATTAGATATATCGATTATGATAGCTTTCATGTTTAGATATACTTACGATATTCCCCTGATGGAGTTTTAAAGTTATGGAGAAGATTATCCATTTCTGAGTATGAATGATTGTACCCATAACACTGTGAGAGGAGATTCAAAGGGTGTTTCATACGTCCCGCTGAGTTGTATATCCAAGAGTGGTGAAGATCTACCATGACCATTGGATGTATTTCTCGTGGTCCAAGATGATGATTTTTTTAGCTATGTTTTTCTCATGATTCCCCACTTTTCAGCTAGTGAAATTCAAGCACTTGGTTTTAGTGGGATTAGCCCAACCTACTGAGGTCCTTGAGTGAAATTTTTATAATATATCCATATAATTTGTGATAATAAATCCCCAATGATATAGATTTCATGATTAATTTTGTGTGATCGTAGACTTACTCACCATGTCATCCCACTTCCGAGCCATCTAAGAGAAGAGTTTAATAGATATATTGGAAATCCTTTATGAGTAGGAGGTATTATGGATTTATGGATATCCCTCAATGATTTTTCATATAGTAATACAATCTTCACTTCACGATTATAGATAGGACTATAGGAGGACTTTGGGACTCAGTTTATATTAATAATAGTGTTTCACACCCAGGAAGACGTCCAAAATGAGTAGACCATTTGGGTTTTAGAGGACATGAATTAGGATTATGTTTTGAACTATTTTCATAGTTTCACTACTAGAAAAAAAAATTATACCCTTGTTTTTTCCAAAATTATGGCAATAGGTCACCCCTATAGCCATAGTTTGACTAAACCATGGCTATAGTGTTTGGTTCAAAACCTATAGCCACAATTTTGGTAAACTGTGGAAATAGGTTTTTCTTGGTAAAAACAATCATGGGAAGGTCATGGGAAAGCCTATACTCATAGTTCTCTAAACAATCATGGTTATAGGTCCCCACTATACCCGCAGTTTTTTGTAAACTATGGAAATAGTTTTCATGGGGGGGAATTCAAGGGAGGGTCATGGGAAATACAATACCCTCAGTTTGACAATACCATAAGTATAGGTAATTTTTCTAGTCACTTATACCCACGGTCTAGTCAAAGAGTGGGTATAGGTGACCTATACCAACGGTTTGGCCAAACAATGCCTACAGTTTGGCCCATTATTTTCCCATAATAATATAAATAATAATATATGGTTTAATATAAATAATTTTTCAATATGCACACTTATATATATATATATATATTTGAATAGAATAATATAAATTTTTTTGTAGAATAGCGGTAAAGTCATTGGAGTATAAGTGGAAGGGGTTGGGATCAATTCCCAGCAGTAGATTTTTTTAAACATAGAACTTATACCCACGGGTTAACCAAACCGTCGGTATAGGTTAGCCAATTATTTTTGAATAATAATAAAAATAATAAATTTAATATATATATATATATATATAAGAAAAGAAAATTTGTTGTAGGGTAGTGGTATAGTCATTGGATTATAGGAAGAAGGTGTTGGGATCAATTCCTAATGGAGGAATGTTTTTTAATAAAGGACTTATACCCCTAGTTTGACCAAATTGTGGGTATAAGTCTTTCAATTGAGATTTTCTACCCCAATGGATTGAAAATTGTGGGTTTAGGTGTTCTATACTAGTAGTTTGGTGAAACCATGGGTATAGGCATATCCTGAAGTCTTATGCACCCACAGTTCATAAAATTGTTCTTAGAGCATATACCCATGGTTTTATGGGATATACCCATGGTTTAGAACCATGCATATAGGTAAATATTCTAGTAGTGTTGGGAGGATAAACTTCCCTTTGTGGTGTTTGAGTATAACGATAGTTTCAAATCAAATATCAGTATGGCACCACTTTAGGCCTCGTATGGTAGACACTAAATATTACTACTATGATGGATTGAACCATGAGATTCAACACTCATGGGCACATTGTCTGTTCATGTGACAACAAAGAAGTTACATATCATCCATATGTTGATAAAGACGGTATAGATATTTCATAAGTATTATTCGGACTGATGATGATGGTCTTTGGAGTTTGATTAGGGAGATTATGTGTTCTTGAAGGTCTAGCCTTAGAAAGGATTGGAGAGATTTTTCCAGAGTGGAAAATTATATCTAAGATTCATTGGCCCCTTCCATATATTTCATAGGGTTAGTGATGTGGCATACCACTTATCCGTACAACAATACTTATATCAAAGACACAACATCTTTCATATGTCTCCACCTTATAGGTATGTGCATGACCTATTCCAGGTTACACACTAGTGAAATCTAGAAATCGAGGATGGAGCTTCCTTCATAGTGTTCCCAGTAAATATTAAGGAATGGAAACAAATATCCTTCCCACATGAGTGATTCCCATGGTTCAAGTCTAATGGTAGAACAAGATTCATCAGGAGAGAACCTGGGAGTGGGAGAAAAATATGTGAGACCAGTATCCTCATCTTTTTTAGTAGTATTTTTTCATTTTCAAGACAAAAATCATTGAGGTGGGGAGAATGTAAAGACTCCATTTTTTCCTTGTAAAACATTATAATATTTTAAATACATTTTCAATTTAGGAAGTGAGACTGTGTGGGATTTTAGGGCCTAGGGAACCTAGGTTTTTATATAATAAAAATAATAAATTTATTATATCACACACACAACCCTTTTTTATAAATTATTTGAATAACTCCCAAACAGAGTCTATGATAGGAAAACTTATACCTTAATTAAATCCAAAATATGAGTTTAATATAGGAATAAAATAACCTAAATGTGCATTAGGTGTTTGGTTTAATTGTGGTCAAGGGTGGATTAATAAATAAATTATTAAATTAATTAACTTAATATATTTTTAATTTCTAGCCTTAATCTCCTCCATTTAAACAAAATTATGGAAATAGCCTCAGCCTAGCTATATACCCCATGGTATTTGAGAAGTATTATAGAGGAGATATTTGATGAATGTCGAAATCATGGACTAAAATTCATTGTGTCATGAATTTTGTCTTCAATGAAGGAGATTATAGATCTCAACAATGACAACGATGTATATTCTTTCTTCATCAAGAATCGATTTATACCCGATGTATGATTTTTTTATATTAGTTTATTCCCCATTTTGATTATACTAAATAAAAATTGAACTTAATATTCTATCAATTTGATTTATTAGTTGATCATTGATATTAAGGTTTTGTTTAGTCGTTCTAGAATTAGGAAATGTGATTGTTTGACAATTTCTTTTTGTTTTCCTTATGTATGATGTTTTTATAAATCAATGTATTGAGACCAACCTAAAAAATGATTTATGTCTATTATATAATGTTATGGTTCATGATTTTTTCCTATTTTTCTTTGTACATTCATCATCAGTGTTCTATTTGACTTGCAGTATAACAAAAAATGAAAACTTATTATTGCACAATCTTTAGAGAATCAGATTATTTCAATGATTTTGAGTTCAAGATTTAGAGAACTATGGAGGTACGATTAATTATGATGGGATATTTTACATGGATTAGGAGTTTTTCATTAAGTGTTTTGGTTTTAAGTGATTTATTTCAATGAGGATGATAATTATGTAGATTGGGTGGTTGGAATATGGATACCTGTGATGAATCAGGTTTGGTTAACAATAGATCTGACTTCATCGATATATTTCAAAGCTGGATTCAAGAAGATAGTAGTGTGGGTGGAAATGGGTATAATATATGATATTTTATGTAAAATCATGATGTACAAAGAATCTAATTTGGAATAACATATGCCATGTAGTCCCATTTTTATGGTCATTAGCGTTCTGTATAGAGATAAATATCACACATTGTGTGGGCCTTCCAAAATATGTGTTACCCTATAATGGTGAATCATTTTTTACCACTTAAGTACATGGGCTTGGAAACTACTAGGAACACAGGAATAGATGTACTCATACATGGACAGAGCACCCATACATGGCCCGAGAACACAAGCATAGCCAAAGTAAATATGCATGAACATAGTACATGAGAACGATTCAGAGCACACATGCATGAGACAAAGTAAAAAAGGTAGACCCAGAATATCCAAGACACACCATCAAATCTATGTAAATGTTGTGTACTTATTTTAGGGTAGGTTGAGACCCATGTTCTCTTCAGTCTTGGTGATTATTGGTAGGGTATGATTCCTTAACTCATCCCTATGAGGGTATTGTGAGGTATCCAATCCTAAGAATATGATGAGTTATACACTCAATCGGTTATTCATGGATGGATTCAGGCATCACATTTTTTTCTCTTAGGGTGGGATCCTCTATTTTTCTTCCATATGTTGGGTAGGGTTTCTCATTACTAAATATTAGGGCATGTGATCACTATACTACTAGTTTACTCTATGTAGGGTTATGTATCCCCAATAGTATATGGTTAGATCCCTTATTTTTGAATCAAGATCTTATGAGTTTCAATGAGAATATCATTATATTTAGACCTGATAGGCATGATCTCTTAGATAAGCGCTATCACTGTTAGTAAGATTTGAGGAGTGAGTTATCCGTGATGATCATTACCTTAAATCCTAAACTGGAATCCTAGGATGTTAGTGTGATTGTGGATTTTCCTTGAGACTTGGTGTTTATCTTATGTATATCTAGGTTATTGATGTTATCCTAATTTATGAGCTATCTTTCTTTAATTTTTTGTTTTTGGTCATTTTGTGGTGTCCAAATAGGTATGTTATACTCACCCCTACAAGGTATTTTTCTACACATGTATTTTCTTATTAATATTCCATGCCTTTTAATAAAGTCATGGGTGGACCAGGAGTAGGTTTATCATAGTTGAACTAGATGAACCAAGGTCAGGTCTAAGAGTTTCATTTGACAGCATCCCCCTCCTTTCTAGATATATGGACTCATATAGAGTTTTGGTCATTTTATATTTGTTTCATTACGTTCTCATACTTATTTCATACTCTGATTTCATAATTAGTTGTATGTATTCATCTTGGAATTAGTTCTGTGTTAAATTTTCATATTATATTTTTTATCTGTTTGAATTTATACATGTATAATAGGATAAGGCCTTCCATGTATGTGTTGTTCCTACTAGGAACATTTCACTAGCCACTAGCCTAATGGAGGTAGGCCTGGAATTTTCACTCGACATGCGGTCATCTAGGCAGGCCATAGTGGTTTGTCACGTGAAATTGCTATCATATTATTTATAATTTTTAGTGAAGTTAAAATTAATTTCCTAATAATATAATATTATATAAGATGACATAGTTCCACCACTAGTAAAACTTTTCATTAAAAGGTTATGATGCACCATTTCATTAGACACACACACATGAATTGTTGAGGAAAACAATTTGTAAAAAAAGAGAAATACCTTCAAATTTTGAGTGATTGATTGTCTAGTAAAACATTTCTACTGATAGGGGTGGATTTATAACATGATATACTTAACATTTGCACCATGTTTCATCTTTATAGTGTTCTACGTTGAGGAATTCAAGAGACTTGCATAGTGTTCATATAATGAGACATATATCATGCCTAAAGCATTCCAATTATTTAACCATGTCACTACTACCAGTTTCTCTAATATTTGGTTATAATTTCACTTGTTTTGGTCTATATGAACGATATTTTAGAGTCTTTCAAAATCAATTTCACATATATTTATCCATAAATTAAAATTATTAAGTGTTAGAAAACAATTTATTCCATTAATGAGAAATTTTGAAATCTTAAAAAGTTAGAATTGTTTATTAATGATATATTGAGTAATATGTATTTTTAGATGAAAACCGTGGAATAAAATTTTTGAATTACACTATGAAAATCAAAGTAGATTATTAGACCATATTATATTATGTATTTGTTAAATTGATAATCATTGTTATTTATTGTCCTTTTAGAATTGACATGATTATGATTGATCATAGTTGAGTTTTTTCAACATTAAATGATGATTTTAAATGTTTTTTAAAACTTATATGATCAATTATGGTCATGATTAATTGAATATATTATAATTTTAACATATTTTATTATGTATAAATTTTTTTACCATGGTTAGATTATTTTTTCTAAATATGGTATAATTTATTGAATTTTTCTATTTTGAACAATTTTGAAAATAATGACAAGTTTTGACCATATTTTGAGAGTTTTGATGAAGTTTGACCAAATTTTCATATGTTTTCATATACTTGATATAAAAAATTAAGATCAAATGGGGAAGATTATAAATGATTACTTAATTTTATGTAATAATTAATGCTCTAGTATATGATTTGTGTGAATATGGATGATGAAATGATACTAGATTTACAAATATGTTCAATTAAAAATTATTTTTTTGTATTATAGTGATTTAATTGAATTAAGAGGCATATAAAAACTAATAAATTGTATAAATACACTAATTTTGTTCTTGTTTCTTCCACTGAGACCACTATATGATTATGAATTGTGAGGTTAATTAAACTTATTCAATGTTCCTTGTGATGATCTATATAATGATATAGGATACTATATATTATAGGGATTAGTTATTTATAGTAATTTTTGTATAAGACTTTGTAAAAATAGTGATATATAATTTTTGGGGTATATTCCCTATGTCTTGTGAATATTCCTAGAGGATTTTGAGGTCCCATGGGAAGATAGAAAGAGTGACTCTTGGTATTGGAGATTTTGAGCTGACATGGGAGATAATTTATAATATAATATTTGATAGTAAGAGAGAAATAATGATAAATAATTTCTTCTAGATTTTGGAGAACCAAAATAAGTGAGAGTTACAACATTCATGATGATCTTATAGAATGGCATTGAAATTTATTAGATAAAATAATTTATGGAGTATTGAATGTTAATAAAATCATATATTTCATATAAAAAATTAATGATCTAACCAAGAGATTATATATTGGTTTACAAGATTCATTGATATGTATAATTTAAAATTTAAAATGGGTGATTAATATTTTTTTCCTTGTTTGGTGTCCTTTTTTATTAACATCACTAATTGTGTAATTTTTATTGAATTTATTTATGTTAGATAAATTACTATCGTAGGAATAAATGGGATATGAACAATGTTATACCGACGATTATACTATGTTTCATCTCCCTAAAATGAGTCACTGCATGTATATTAAATCATAATTATGAATTATCTTTTATTTTGAATTACTATATTTGGTTGTTGGAGAAACCATTTCATTGCTTCTAATGTGGTGACATGCTTGTAATATTTTAGATTAATTTTTTAGACTTAGAGGTAGTATTATTAATAATAGCAGATCTAGTAATATATATTTAGACGTTGATCTCATAGAATGTGTGTTTATTCTTTTACTCTGTACTAAATTTTGTGATAGTTATATTTTTATAATTTATTTTAAATTTTTGGGTGATGGGGATCATATAAAATGAAATGTAATCTTTATGCTTTAAATTACATGTATTCCATGATGTTTTTTATTGATGATTGATTATCATATTTTTTATTTAATATTCAGTATCATAGAGTTAGATATGATAGATAATGAAGTGTATCCCATGATATGAGATTACCCTACTTGACATTAATCATTAACTCTTAGCCTATTAGAGTGGGGGTCAGGGTGATACAGCTGATCTCATCACTAGGCCAGGTAAGGTCATGATGGGGTATGATTATTACAAAACATAATTTTAATTTTGGGATAATATTATGTAGTAGTATAATAATTTATTTTAGGATTATTGGGTATATTATTTTTGATAAATTTTAGATCCACATTTTTATATCATGTCTCATATATAATTTCACTATTTTGAAGATTTTTTAAAGTAATGAGTATGGTTTTGATGTTTATTATATAATTTGAATGAACCTTAAGAGGGATTTGGTATCCTATATCCAATTTTATCATGTATATTGGATTTCCATATCATGTGTATAGTTAAATATATCAATGTTCGATACACATTTAATTTTTTCATTACTTTTTTATACTATGTGTGTTGATAGTCTTAGAATACTTATCACATTGATATATTATAATAGTGAATACAACAATGATAACCTAATAATAACATTAAAATATTGTTAAAACATTATCATATGCTCTAGATGCATCATTATGATAGGACACATATGATGTATGACAATTAGGTGTTGAGTGATTAAAATCTCTGAGACTTCATAACATGATATTGTAATATGCTGATATCCTAGAGGAATATATCATAAGGTCAAATACACAAAAATTAATTCCAAAAATTTTGTGTCATTTGATATTCCTATATATAAGAATTTATACTAATACTCAAACTTGAGATAATTATTATTATTTACCATGAATCATATATATATATAGGCATAATAAAAACCTTGAAATATTTCTGGTGACGTAGATTTAGTCAAGACGGTCTTGAGTGGTATGAAATTAATTTAATAATTATTATAGATTTTATTCCTTTTTATAATTGGAATAATATATCTTTTACCCTTTCATTATGATGATCCAAGGGGGATATTTAACAACACTTTGATAATGAAGAACCCTCGTGATTTCAATTCCCAAAGGGGAGTTTATATGATATCAATTGAGGTAGGATAAATTTATTAATAATATTTAAAATAAGTGTTTTGGAACACTCAAAAACATCATTTTATTCAATAGTGTGGTTTTTGAATAATTGTCACATCACGAGGTTTATATGAGTAGTTTCATTAGATATTTTATTAAAGAGTTTTGAAGGTGACTTCATGTTGCATAAATTTTCCATTTGATTATGGATGAGTTGGTAACTTATTGGTGTTGATAACATTTTAAAATAATAAAGATATTATGTAGTGGTAAAAATTACATTTTGGTATTTATCAAACTACTCCATGTTTTATAGGTGGAAATAACAAATAAATAAATTTAAAAAAATTACCATTTTTAGGGTTATATTTTAATAAATTTTTGGTGGATGGAAATATGGAATTCACATTATTATATAGTTATCCTCCATTATATCATGGTCTTAGATTTTAAAAAATGATATCTTTATGGTTTTGGAATATTGTATGGAGGAATGGAGGTTTAACAAGGAGAATTTTGATAAAAATCGGTGTGGTTTATGGAATAGGGGATTAAAAATATCTATATTCAACATAATTGAAGAAATTTTTCATGGAGATGTTTTTTTCCTATATCAAATAACGCTATTATGTGGATACATAAATTACATAATTCAATATGAGGGATCTACCACCAATGAAATGAAAATGGATATCAAAAAATTAAATAATAATTAAATATTTGACTACAGTGTTTGGATAAAGCATGTACATGCTAGAACATAAAATTTTGTAACCCATTAAACCATGTTAGAGTCATTTATTTTATATTGAGTGTTTTTAATGATGTGAAATTATGAAAAAAATGATATAGAAAACAAAAACTATAAAGATATTTCTAATGATATTATGGTTGGTTTTGAGAAGAATACTGATGTTTCACGTGTGATCAAAACATAGAGGAACTTTGAAAGGACAATGAAATAATTATATACATATAGATTCTTTATTAGAGTATTCTTGTATTTGAAATTCATATATATCTATGAGAATATTTATATTTTATAATTAACAACACTATAAAAATATAGATATTAGGATCATAACTATTGGATACTATGTGTTATTCACATGATAAAATGTTTATATGAATCTTCTAAAAATATCTTGTATAGTGGTAATTCTATCTCAATCACAATCCCATTTCATTTTTATAGGTTTAATTCATAAATAATATCATTAATATTCATTATAGGTATATTAATATTTTAATAAAAGTTAGTGTTTTGGGTCACACTAATTCACCACCAAATGGTTCGCATTATAAATTCATTAGGTAGATCATGTTATATTAAATAAAAAATATTATTTAGGTCCTAAGGTATTTTTTATATCAAATAAATTGATTTATTTTTCTATAAAAATCATATGTTTTCTCAAAACAAAATTACCAAGTTTTATGGAAAATGAACTCATCTATGGGAATATTGGATGGTTATATATATCCTCTCCCTTGGATTAGATGTTTTTTATATCACTATGAATGGTGTCAAAATTATTAATGTTGGGAAAACATATACATGATGAGGTAAAAATAATATTGAAGATGATGGGAGAGCATACAATGCATTACACTTATATATATTTGATAAATAACTAACACTAGTCGGATGATATAAGAGAGTAAATGAAATTAATATAAATCATAATGATATTCATGTAGAAGATAAAATGATAAAGGAATTATGATTAACAATAAGACATTATTTATTTTAGGATATTCAAATAGATAATGATGAGTTTTTATATGAGTTGTTCATTTGACTGAACAAAATTGTTAGCTCAATTAAAAGTTTTAGTGAATTTAGGTATGATTCTATAGTGGTAAGAAATTGATGAAAATTCCACTTTACTAGTTTGATGAAAATATTTCAAACATATGGGATTATAAAAATTATGAGTTTATCATTAATAATATTAAATAAAATATTGATAACCTATAAGATGAGGAAGGGGCCATCTATGATGAAAAATGTAAAAATAGATAAGGATATTACATGTTAATCTTATTAAATCATTACAATTTTGAATCTAAATTGTATAATTATGAGTAAAATAAATATGGAGACACTTATAGGAATTTTACTCACTTTATTCCAATTTCCTCTAATAGAATGATGTAATGTATAGTAAAATAGAAACAAAATATAAATTTTATGTGTTTTAATTATATAAATTTTGGACATTTTCGATATATTTTTTATCATAATGAATAAGGAGAAGAAGATAATAATGAATCCAAAATATCATCTTTGAAAAATAAGGTAAAAATTTCTTAAATTAGATATAAATACATTGAAGTCTGATAAAAAAACAAGTCATCAAAAAAATATCTTTTATTAAAAAAAATTGTTGAATTTTTTTTACTAGGAAAGTGAAAATTAATAATAGGACTTGAAGTTTTAAGGGAATAAATATTTTATAGGTAAATAAAAAAATTATTATAGATAAAACTATGGTAGTAGTAAAGAGGAAACAAGTGATTAGTAGATGCTGATTGAGATTCAATTAATTATGAATCCTTTTGATTGTTTAAATTAAAATCAGTATCTTGAAAGAGAATTTAAATTGTTGAACATTTAGAATATATAATTCAATAACTTTACCAATGAATCGATAACCAAGGTGACTAATGATATTTAAATAAATATTAAAGGAATAATGGGTGATACCACTGAAATATTTGAATGAGGATACAATATGATAAAAATTACTATAATAAATATTATTTTAAGAATGAAAATGTGATGGATGTTAACTAATTTTTGGATGAAGTTGTAAATTCCTTGAGAATCATAAATTAGAATGTAATGATTATATAATGTATGTTAGAGAGTCTTCTTAATTAATAGACAGAGTTATTGGTGTCACTAAGAATATTTTTTATTGTTATATAATTATATGAAAAAATAAATTTCATACTCATGATTTTTATCAAAATGGTGGTATAAATGATAATAAATGGAGAACTATTATTATGTAACCAATTAATGGAGAAACACCCATTATTACTTCATGATGTGTTTTTAAAAATCACAAAACAAATTTTGGGTGGAATAAAATTTAATTTAGACCATGACTTAGGGAAAATACATGGTTAAGTTTTAAATTCATATTCATTTATAATAAATTCAAAATTATAAATTTACAAATACAGTGAAAAGTCAATGAGTTTATTTTGAATAATAATATTTCTAACTGAGGTGTTTTCAGTTTGAACAATGATGTTATGACCATGTAGAGTACATAAAAAATGTATATGTTATTTGATAAAATATATCATTATCTAAATATAATAGAGGCCACACATTGAGTGGGGTGGGTGGGATATAAATTGAATATAATAAAACACAATTGAAGCAACACTGAAATAGAAGGTGAAATTGAAAATTTATTTTGATTCTGTTGAGGAAACTTGTGAATAGTACCAAAAACATGAACACATCTATAATATATGTGTAAAAATAATATAAGAGTAGTTTAATAGGAATTAAAAATAAAATTTTATCATTATTATGAGAAGTCAAGGGAAATCCATTGTAGTTAATGTGGGTTATATTGATTTTAAAGGAGTAAATACATGAATACTTGATAGTGGTTACTCATAAACAAATTCTAACAAGGAACCTATTTTTAAAGAAATTTTACTATATAATAAAATAGTTACATCATTAAAAACTATTTAATACAAAATATTAAATTATTTATATGCATGAAATTGTTGAAATTAATCTTGAATCAATTATTTTCTCTTTATAAATGAGGTGATGCTCAATATCTTGAGTATTTGTAAACGTTGTGACAATGGAAAGGACTTGATCTTCTAAAATAATGGATATTTCTTTGGTAGGATGAATGATGGTTCAATAATGAAAGTAAAATGTATAATACAGTATTTAGTTTAGATATTCAATGTGAAGAACACTTTTTCTAAGTTTATGATAAATGAGAATGATATTTTGCATATAATCCTTTACTATTGGGTTTAATATAATATCAAAAAAAATATGTATTATACAATTAGAATTATATCCAAGTTGATATGTAGATATGAAACATAAGTGAAGTGTTTCATAAGGTAAATATATAGAAAAGAAGTTATAGTCTCAGGGAGATCAAAATGATGTAACCCCTTGGATTGAAACACTTTTATTTGTGAGGATAGATAATCTTGAAATAAATAAAGATATATAATTTTTTATTAATTTTTTTAATTTTAGTCATATTATTTTATTTATATTATAGTGATTCAATAAAACGTTTTTGAGAATTATAATAATTTTCAAAGGCATTCTAAAAAATAAATTGGATATATCGTTAACTTATTTTGGTTTGATAACAGATCTATATATAAAAAATAAAATATTGAAATATATAATGAGATTAATTGAATAGGGAATTGATATAGTACTCCATATATATCCCATCATAATATGGTTTTAGTAATAAGTAGCTAGAGTTTACTGGATATGGGTAGAACTATGTTATCAACGAATAACAATAAAAAATATTTTTCGGGAAAACCCAAATAATTGGCTTCCTAAATTCTTAACTACTATATATTTCCACTACATTTGGTCAATGTACACTATGAGATGTGGGTTTCTGAGAATCATAAAATAAAATGGTTTAATGTATTGAACATCCCATGTTATAGTAAAATAAATGGATGTTATTTTAGGAAATTTGATGAATGAGTAGATGAGGGGATATTTATAGGAGTTACTACAGTTAGGATATAATTTTTATGAAAATCATTCATTGGTATAATTTCATTCTCTTGGATAATAAATTTTCATTACATTCATCATTCCCGATTGATTATGAGATTGAAGAATCATAATGAGATCATGATGGGACAAACACAAGTGAAGAAGATGGTTTTTAAGATACTCATATTTATTTTGACATTTCTTTTGATGTGAAAGTCAAATAGTTAGGAGTTAATAATTTGATAAGACTTATAAATCATATTTAGTGAGAAAAAAATATATTATAAATAGTACCATTATTGATGAAAACTTGATAACTAGGAATAATTATATTAATAATTGTTTTCTTAATTGTTAATCTATTAACTATTGAAGAAAAATTATAAAATGAGGTTTGAATTGCAGTGATCGAGGATGAGATAAATTAGATTTAAAATAATGAAACTTGGGAATTAGTGTCACATAACAAAGATGAAAATTCAATTATAATTAAGTAGTTCTTTTGAAATAATCTCTATGATAAGGTAGAATTTTTTAAAAAAAGAGGTCTTAACAAGTTTGTAATGGTTACTCTAAAATTGATGTTATAGGATTTGTGGAACATTTTATCTAGCTATATGTCATAAAATAATATTTTTCTTATGATATCTAATTAGTGGAAAAATAATCTATTTTAAATGGATGTGGTGTTAGTGTTATTGAATTTTGAACTTGAGGAATATGTTTTCACTGATTATTTTGAAGGTTTTATGCTTGATAGTTTATATTCTTGAGTTTAAAAACCAAATAATGTGTTATATAGACATAAAAATGCACCATGAGCTTGGTATTTCTAGATTTTAAGTATCCTATTATGCATGAATTTCACAAAAGGGTGGGTGGATATTAATTACTATGTTAATATAGATGATATAAATACATTCATTTTGAATGGAATTGTTTATGTTTTTTTTTCCAATATAAAGAGAAAAATTTTAAGGTATTTTCTTCCAAATTGAGAAATAATTTCAAAATATCAATCATTTTGGAGATAAACTCATTCTTGTCTTGAAAATCATGAGTATATATGGTTTTTTCCTTCTATCCTAATAGAATACTAATCATGAGTCTTTAAATATATTTATAATGGATGAATTACTTTTATGAAACTTGGGTTATCTTAGGTGGATGAAATAATATGTGTAGATCTAAAAAAATTGAAGGGTTACAAGAATCATTCTCGACTTGAAAATTTTTGAATCAGATATTGTTTCTTCAATTAATCTTTTTCCATGATTCCAAATCATTCATAAAGAGATAATTTTTATGGTACTAAAAAATATTAAACAATGTCAATGTCAATATAAAATATTTCTTGAGGTATGATAATGGTTTATCTATATATATTTATGTATTTCCAAATTATAATTAGGTAGGTCAAATTAGATATCATATATTAACTTTTATAGGTGAATTATATATCATATTAATGTAGTTTTGTTTCAAATCCAAGAAGAATAATTTATTCGTATTAATAATAGAGTAATCTATGTATGTTTTTTCATCTAAATCAATAACCCATATAATGAAAATGATGTCATAACATTAATATATGATGGTTAATTTCTTATACTAATTAATTATTAGATGTGATCATTAAATCATAATAATTTCTCAAAGAATACAAAGAAACATTCAAGGTTTGATAATATATATATATATATATATCAACTACCACTTTATATAGGATAAGGTGGATCAAAGAGAACTGACCTTTCAATATTCTTTAATAAAATGGAATGTAAAATCTATCTTGATGTATCCTCTAATAAAGTTTTCATTTCAACACCCATGAGTATCCATAGGACTATATTATCTTCCAAAATTCTTATGAGTTTATTTCTTTGTTTTAAATATATCATTTTTACATTTTTTCAAAGTTGGATGATTGAATGGTATTTATTATTTAAAATTGGGAGTGAATATATATAGTTTTGTAGAAAATGATGTGGTATAAAAGAAGTGATGTTTTTTTTATTAGGAGAGACATCGGGAGTTACTATATGAACAATGGATAGGTTCACATTATTTTTAGAAAGTTCCCTAAAAATAAAAACTAGTTATTGATGAGTCCAAGGGATGATTGATAATCCCATATTCATGATAATTATTATGTTTCAACATATTTTATCATTTTATGATTCAAAAACATCGATGTTATATTTATTAACGGTTATAGTTTTAGTGAGTTATAAGTTATTTGTTAACATATGAAGAATTTCACACTATTTATTAGGAATTATATCCACAAAATTAATTTTCTAAATAAAATTTTTAAAGTATAAAATCAAATATAAATATTTAGTTACTCTTATATAAGTAGTACAATTCCCAAGTTAGTCATACATGAAGGATTTTTCAAATTATAATACCTTGCCTAAATTTTAGTTATTCTTAGATAATCTATTGAATAAAAAGCCTGCTATTATTTAATTAAATCAAAAATATATGATATCCTTTATAGATATATATAGGATAAACAGCAGAAGTAGACACAATAGGACTAGACCGATAACCCACCATATCAGAAGCATTATTAATAGAAAGATAGCAGCATGAAAATAATAAATACGCGTGCAAGATAATGAATAAATGGGGGAAGTTAAATAATAATTAGATGTAATATGATTATGTTGAACAAGTAGCTACATAAAGGTGTGAAAGGGGAACAGGGGATACTATAATATTCCACATGTTATAAATATACAAAAAGGTGGAAAATATATGTACTAGTAGCATAATGGGAATATGATTGGTTCTTTTCTTTTGTACTCCAACCTAGAACTGGTGATCAATAATCAGAAGCTGGATGATTCCCTTTATCTATACCTGTAATCATAAATCCTTCTTGGGTACCAAAGGCATCCCAAGTAGGGTGTGAGATATACTCAAAAGGATACCCAAAATTAGGTTAAGATCAATCTAGATCATGCAACAAAAAATGGGCAGTGTACAATTAGTAATAAATGCGAGATAGAAATAAATAAATAATAACATCGGATCAGTTTTTGCTTGTGAAACATGTCCAACTATATCGGCTTCAGCCTAAGCTGAAGTGTCTGAAACAAGGGACCCTATACAAGTAATATGAGTAGTAATATATATATATAAATAGAGAGAGAGAGAGAGATATGGATTGTCCCTAATATTTTTATTTTTCTTGTTAGATGCATCCTAAAAGTTTCTAATTTCAACATGTCGTTTATTAGTTAAATTCATTATTTGAATTTAATCATATAAACATTGAGACCATCTATGGAGGTCCAAGTTGGACCCCAAGTATCTTTCTAGAGCTCTGTATATGAACAATTCCATTTGAGTACACCTGAGATGACCGATGAATGAAATCTAGATTGTCACTCTAGGCATGGTGGGAATACATCAAGAACTAAACTTTGATTCTATTCCTAGTATCTCACATAGGGGCCTGAGTCTCTCTCATAGAATTTTATAACTATCTTTCCACTGAGATTTTCCATTGGGTCTCCCTAGGGTACTAGTTTCACTCATCTGAAGGTAAAATAGGAAACACACGACAATATCATCTCAACCATAGCTACTATCACCCTCAGCATGTTTATAATTCATCTACTATTATAATAAAAAACAATTAATATCCCATCAAAGGATTTCCTTAATTCATAACCCCTTGTATCAATCTTGTAACTAGGTGAGGGTATGATTCTTTTAGAAAAAACAAACCATTTAACAAAATAATAATTGAAAACATGGTTAACAAGTTGTTCAAGGCATTAAACAAAGAAAGACATTTATATCATAATGTGTACATACTAACTCACCAATTTCAATTCTATTCAATTAAATTTAATAACTCAAGGAATTCATTATAATCTAACACCCCTCAAGGGATGTTTATAAAATTAAGTAAAAGGGGGAAAAGTACTCATTGGTTGAACACACCCATTGGGAGGGGGGGTTAGGTCGAAGTAATCAACCAAAGGGTTGGTCCTCCACTCACTAAAGTCATAATAGGAAAGGAAATAAACTCAAATGAATTTATTTAGAAAATTGGAGGAATCAATGGAAGGGTACGACTAGCAGCATGAATTTTCATGTTATAAAATTCAATGAAACTTATTGGAATGAACTAGATCACCAACACTTTTCCTGTAGCGCTTTCCTCATCTAGTGTCATCCCTTGAATCAAAATAGAAGTACAGTTATTGGAATAATAATAAAATTTACTAAAAATTGGTAAAATGAGAATGCCCACAAAATACCACAATAGTATATAATAGCAGCCATAAAAAGAAGGGATATGATTGAATAGCCTACCTCTATATTTTCAACAGATCTGACCAAGAGTAATTTAATGAATAGATGGGGGAGATACCTTGATCCCTAGATTAAGAGGGAGGAAATAATTCTTATGGGATGAGGATTCTACTAGAATAAATGAGGAGGACGAGGAGGAGGGGTTTTATAATTTAAATCATTTAATGAAAAATTTGGAATTTCACCCACACAGACAGGGGTGCAAGTTTTGGCCACACGGTTGACCAAATTGTATACTAATCATGCAACAGGTTCTGCTCAAAGGGGATCCACACACGGGCTAGGAAAATGGTTTGGCTAACCATGCACAGCCCATGAAAAATAGTGCTTCAAATTTTCTTAGAAAAGTTTCATGGGAATGTGGGCACCTTTTAATGGTTTCATATAAACCGTGTGGAGCCCTTCTCCCCATTGTATCAAGCCGCATGGTTTCGACTAACCATATGGCCCTGTTTTTTTCTTCAATTTCGAATGCTTCGGGCTCTGAACATGCCATAGAAACCCTCATTACCTCCACAACTCCCTTAGGAATCATAAAAATGGCCAAACTAAGGAAATTAAACCAAAACAATTCCCTCATATTTGATAAAATTCAAGACGTTGCAATCTACCCTTCTTAAGACAACTCGTCCTAGAGTTTCCCTTCTAAGTGTGTTATAACATCATGTGAGAAAAGTTTTGGACACTATGCACATACATCGGCCTCCCACTCCTGGGTCTCTTCCTGTATGAATTTTTTCTTCTATAGAACATGAACCAGAGGAACTGACCTGCCTCAGTGAGCCTTCATTCACTAAGAAACGATACGTATCAGATTCTTCTTAAAGGATGTATCCACATCTACCTCTATGTCCTTAGGGAAAAAAGAATGGGATAAATTGGGATTATATTGAAAAAGCTACAATATGTGGAATATGTCGGGCATGGAATGATACCTCTGAGGTCACTGAAACTCATAGGATACCAGCCTGACTCTCTCTACTGTCTCAAATGGCCTAACATATCAAGGCGATAACTTTCCCTACATCCAAATCTGTCTGTGACCCAATCTAGGAGATACCTGAAAAATAACCCAATGTCCCACCTCAAACTCTATAGGTCTACAGTAATGATCAATATAAGACTTTTTCCTTGACTAAGCTTATCCATATGCTTATAAATCAACTAGACTTTATCTTTTGTCTTCTAAATGAGACAAGCACTGAGTAGAGTTGTCTCACCTGCCTCTATCTAGCACAGAGGTGAGAGGCATGGCCTAACATAAAGGGCCTCATATAGATCCATATGAATCAATTTACTAGAATCTATTATTGTGAGAAAAATCAAACAGAGGAATATTTTTTCCCATAAACCTCAAAAATCAAGTATGTTGGCCCAAATCATATTATCTAACACCCATATCATCTAATGGTATTGCACATTGGTTTTAAGGTGATCTGTTGTACTCTAGAGAACCTATTAACCAAGTGACCCATGAAACCCTTTCCATAACTATGAAGTAAACTGGGAATATCGATCTGAAAAAATTAAACTGGGAACAACACAAAGGTGCACAATCTTTCAGATATAAATCCTTCTAAACTCATCAATAGAAAAGGACACCTAGATCAGTATGAAGTGAACATACATGGTCAAAATGTGGAAGATAACCCATAATACATCACTTCTTCAAGGGGATATTGATAATCCCATAATGAAATCCATGGTGATGTCATTTCATTTCCTCTCAAGAATGGATACATGTTGTAGAAGTTCAATAGGTCACTGGTGTTCAAACTTTACCTACTGACAGGTGGAGCACATAGTGATTAAACCTAAAATATTCCTCTCCAGACCCAGCAACTAGTACTGATGACACATGTCTCGGTACATCTTGGGAAGATTAGTGTTAAATTCACAAATAAATGTATGATATTTCCACAACAACTCTTCCTATATAATAGAAGGTACCTAAACATGTCCACGGTATATCACTATCTCATTTGCATCAATAACCATACCAAAATGTTGGTTTTCACCTATGACACTTTCCCTCAAGACTAGGCCCATGGGATTATATAACTAACCAATCCAAACCCACTCCAAAAGGGAGTATGTCACTTCCAGAGATGCTAAAACAAGTTACTTGTGTTGTTCCTGAACCTCCAGGTGAATCTTAGAGAATATACCTATAAACTACCACTCACAGTTGGCATTATTTACAGCTTTCATCAAATTCTTCTGGCTCAAGGAATCAGCTACAAAATTTCCCTTTCTAGGCGTATAAGAAATCTCAAAATCGAACGATTGCAGGTATTCCACCCACCCACACTTCCATAGATTTAAGTATCAATGTGTGGAGATATATTTGAGACTTTTCTATCCTTGTAAAAAATAATCCACTCACCCAATAGGTATTTACTCTAATATTGTATATCAGGAAACACAACTATTAGATTGAGGTCATGTGTAGGATAATTTTTCTCGTGAGGCCTCAACTAGTGGAATGCATATGCCATGACTTGATCTCCCTACTTCAGCACTTCCCCCACCCTGATTCCTAAATAATTACAGTAAATAGTATATCTTCCTCCTAAATTAGGTAGGATAAAGATCAGAACTAAAGACAATATTCCATTTAACTCGTGAGAATTGTCTCACAGACTTTATTATAGTCAAATTTCATGCCATTCTTGGTCAAACTAGTATATAGCACTAACAGGCATGATAAATCCAATATAAATTACTTTTAATAGCCATACATTCCTAATAATCAGTTTATATCAAATAAATTCTTAGGATTTTCCCAGGAACCCATGGCATTTACCTTCTTTGGGTAAATATATATACCTACCTCAGATATGATATGACCCAAGAAGTAAACCTTACTGATTAAAAAGTGTAATTTACTGATCATTAAATATATCTAGTGATTTATCATTGTATTCATCATGATCTCAAAATGGTTGTCATAGTTGTCCCTAGTGATCTAATTCCCTAAGATGTCATATATGAAGACCACCATAAATGTATCCAAGTAAGGGTGAAATAAAATATTCATTAGAGCCATAACGCCAGCCAACTTGTTCATCAGAATGAACAGCATGGCCAGATACTCATATAAGTTATACTTACTCTGGAAAATTGTATGTGGTAAATCTAATGGTGTCACATGCACCTGATGGCAGGCCGACCTTAAATCATTATTTGAGAAAACATTCTCTCCTCATATTTGGTCGAAGAGGTCATCTATTTGAGGCATTGGATATGATTTCTTCACTGGAAGCAAGTTCAATCGACGGTAATCCATGAAAAATATTTGGTAATAGTCGATTTTCTTGAGGAAAATAATAGGTAAAGCCCACGATGATGTGTTGGGTTAGATAAAAACGTTTCCCTCTATGTATTTTAATTACTTCATTAGTTCTTGGAGCTCTATAGGTGATATTTTATAAGGAAGAATAGACATTGTTTTCTCACCTTAAACAATATTGATAGTGAAATTGACCTCTATCTTAGGATGTAAGATAGAGAAATCATTAGAGAAGATGTCCCTGACATGATTCATAATAGGAGGCAAATCCACCAACTGTATTCCCTGCTCACTCATGAAAAGACTCCCCATATGGGATGTCACTCTGCCAAGCCCTGTGTTCTTGGGTCCATATCAACTTTATTGGATATCCAATTCACCCTTATTGATATACATAATTCCCTAGGGTGATGTGAACAATACCCGATAATGATAGAAATCCACCTGGGCTTGATAAGGTACAAGCTAGTCCATACTGAGAATGATGTCTAAACTGGTCATCTCAAGGACAAAGAAACTCCATAGAAAATGGTACCCACCTATCTCAATGGGGAACTAATTTCACTAGCATATAACCTATGATAAAACTCTAAATGGGGTATCAAGAGTCATCACACCATTAGAATACTCTAGCACTAGGCCCGGACGTACCATAGTTGTAGCAGATAGAAAAGAGTTTGATGTGCTTATACCAAAAAGGGATGAAAATAAAGTGGTGGCTACTAGAATAGTACATTGAACCATATATGACCCTTTATTATTCTCCTCTGGAATAAGTTTCACTATATAGATGTTTTCTGACTCGTAACCCTAATATTATGCCTAACTACCCTGAGCAGGTCCACCCTACTGATGCTGAAACTCTGGGGCTTGACAACCTCAGCCACGACCACCTACTCAACTCGATCGGCTGGTAGAACACCAACTTCCCACCTAATGTAGTTTCATTGATCATGTACCTAAGATTGGTTCTATCACAGAACCCTGCTCTTTGGGGACTTTATGAAAGGATCGGTAGAAATTCTAGAGGTGACCCATCCTACCGCAAGCCCGGCACTCGATCGGGTACCTCATACACTAGGGATTTTATGGACTGGCTTTCCGCACTAGTGAAATACCACATATCATTTAGTGAATTCCACATGGTAGGTACATACGAAGTGTTTACCCTCAAGTCAATGTTTAAAACCACTAGAATAAGCACCACCCTTCCTGGAAGCTAAAATTCCCAGGATCATGTCGTCAGATCCCCTTAGGTTCCGCTTAGTGATAAGGTCTTGGTTTAATATCTCTTAAATAATAGTCATCCAAAATATGTTCACTTATGGTAATATTGTGTATGAAATCCCATCCATGAATTGTATCACAGCCTTCATCTTATCACCAGACAAAGTCAGTGCGAAACACTATAATTAAGTGAAGAAAGCTAAATATTCCATCACTAAAATGTTACCTTTATGAAGTTTCATGAACTCCCTTGTGTGGTTTACTCTCAAGGTCCACTAAAAGAAATATTCAAAAAAAAGTCTGTCTAGAAGCCCACCCAGACCATACCCTAATGTTGACCAGCCATAGTAAGGACATCTCACTAATTCTTGGTGGATTCACATAGAATATAGGTTTTGAGCTTGACCCTCCAACCTGGAGGTGTCGTGATATGCTCAAAGATAGACATCATGGACCCTATCCATGACTCAGAAGCCTGAGTTCCTACATCCCCCATGAAGGTGGTAGGATGCTACTACTGGAACTCCCTAGTCAATTCTACCATAGTAGATGAGGTCTGGGAGCACCATGAATAGACTGTGTGAAATAGAAGAAGCTGTCATGGAACTAAGCATCGACACCAAGTGGACGATCTGTAGGAGGTACCTCATGTGGAACTATAAGAGGTGCTACATGTGGATCAGGACCCACTACCTCCAGAGTATACTTATTTCCACTCTCTTGGTGCATAGTATTAAGACATCTTGGCATCATATCTCTACATTTTTCAATCACACACCTCATATAGGATTTATAACAGATAGGGAAAGTGATAAGGAAAGGAACATTCATAAGGCCTCTCTACAACATGGAATAAACCTTATCATACTCTTGGATTAAGGTCTAAGTGATAAGATAAGGTCACAAAAGGATCACAGGAGACATGGACTACTTCCCACTATTAAGTTCAGGTCTGGTTCATGTTTTTTATCACATATATAAGATGTCCATTTCATTTTAAGGATTATATTCATTTTAATTTTATATTAATTAATGTATTTAAATTTTATTTAAATGGTTGATTTAGATGGATCACCATTTTAAATTTATAATGCCTCATACACCATATAAATGGGATGGTGGAGTTTACTCAATCCTAAAAATAACATGTTTCAGGCTATGTGAATGACAGTTCGTGGCTCAATGTGCCACAACTGCATACTTAAGGTATCTTCTTTAGCCTATGAAGGAAAAAACAATTAGGTTAAGGTATACAATTTATGTTTTTTTTTGTTTTCTCTGGCCTGCAGTGAATATAAACACATTATTAGTCATAATAGATAAAGAACTACAATACATACCAATAAGTCACCACAACAAGCACATATAAAATAGGAAATTCATGTAGAAAGTAAATATGGAATGGCATAATTCCTGACATGAAAGCCCTATGGTTCCTAATATGATTTATGGTTCAGTATGCCCTCATATCATCAGATGTGGTATAAGATATACCATAAATATAATAACTATAAATTAATTTTTTGACCCTATGGTGAAATATATCAAACATCTAAAGAAAAAACAATAATAGAATTTACCCATCCCATGTAATTTGGGTTTCCCCTATATGTGGGTCAGCTAATCCTAGACATAGGATCATTACCAAATTACAGTATCCTAGTATCTTTTCTAAACCCAAATAGTAATACAAAAGTAAAAACCCTCTGATTCCATTTTGTAGTGTCCTACCCCAAAATCCACTTAGTGGTGCCCTGAGACGGTGTGCCATAGGACCTCAACCACATCTTCCTAAATATCGGAGGTTTCCGACTAGCAACAAGGGACTAGGGTGTGTTAGTGGGGATAGTATTCCCTCATTGATAAGATTGGAACACATCAATATATATATATATATATAAGATAAAAAATAGAAGTGGAAACTATAGGACTAGACCCGTAACCCACCATAAAAGAAGCAGTATCAATAAGAATATAGCAGTGGAACAATAATAAACAATCATTTAAGATTAAGAATAACTAGTGGAAGATAAATAATAAGTAGATGAAATATTATAATTCTACACAAGTATCTATACAAAATTATTCAAGGGGAATAGGGCACACCAGAATATTCCACATTCTATCAATATAAAAAATGGGTTAAAATATAGCTACTTCTAGCATAACAATCATAGGATCATTCCTCTACTCCTGTACTCCAACCTAGAACTATTAATCAAGCACTAGAATTTGGACACTTCCCATTATCTATGCCTTAAATCATGAACTATGCTTAGGTACCAAAGTTTTCCCAAGCTGGGTGTGAGATATACTTAGTTTTCAACCACCAGCAGTGTCTAGATCAATCCATCTCGTGCAATATAAAATTAATATATTTTCATTAGTAATAAATGAAATATAGAAATAAATAAATATGAACATCGAACTGGGTTCCACTTGGGAAACCCATCCAACATTACCTTCTTCGGCCTAAGACAGTGTGTCTAAACCAAGGGACCATGCCCAAGTAAAGTGAGTAGTATAATATATATTGAGATAGATAGAGAGATATATATTTTCCCCAAGATTTTTATTAAACTAGGTAGGCACATCTGTAAATTTTCCAATTTCAACATGTCATTTCTTAGTTAAAGTCATTATTTGAATTTAAGAAGATGCACCCTAAGCTCGTCTATGGTGGTCTGAGTGGGACCCCAAGTGTTGCTCTAGGGATCTGTATATGACCAATTCCATGGGAGACCTTCCATGGTGATCCATGAATGAAATACCATGTTTCACTCCAGGAATGGTGTGATAACATCATTAACTAACCTTTGAGTCCATATTTGGTATCTCACATAGGGGTCTGAGTCTCCCTCAAAGCTTGGTATAACCATCTTTCCCTAGATCCATTTCACGGGGTCTCCCCTAGGGAAACAGTGTCACTCATCTGGATCTGAAATAAAAAACGCATGGTGATTCCATCCTAGGATTGTCTTATGTCACCCCCATCATGTTTAAAATTCATTAAAAATTTAACAAAAAGGAAGGAAAAGATCATACAAGGTGGTATTTAAGTCATAACCTCTTATATCACTCGTGGAACTAGGTGAGGATATGATTTGGTTAGAAAACCCATACCATTTAACTAAATGAACATTGATAACATGGTTTAACAAGTTTTCCAAGGCATTTAACTAAGAGAACTATTTGTGGAATAAGCTATAGGGCCTAACTCATGGATCACCATTATGTTAAATTAAATTTAATAACTCAAGGAATTAATTATAAGGTTACACCCCCATTGGATGTTTAGACAATTAAGTCAAAAGGGAAAAAGGACTCCATGATTGAACACATCCATTTGGTTGGTTTTGGTCAAAGTGATCAACCAAAGGGTTTATTCTCTGCTCACAAAGGTTATAATGGCCATGGAAAGAAACTTAAATGAATTTATTTTGAAAATTAGAGGTGTCGCAAGAAGGGTCCAGCTCACGGAACAACATTGCATGTTAAAAAATGCAATGAAACCTTCCAGAAATAACTAGACCACCTAACTAAGTCCAGTAGAACTTTCTATATCTATCATTGGCCCTTGAATTGAGCTATAATGAGATTTATTGGAATAATTATCAAATTACCAGAAAATGGGGAAAATGATTTTGGACCAAAATAGTGCAATAGTTGATAAGAGAGACCATAAAAATAAGTTATAGGATTGAGGATATTATCTCTATATTTCTGATGGATCGGAAAGTGAGTGATTTGAATATTGGATAGAGATACTTAGATCCCCAGATTTGATGGGAGGAGGTCCCTTTTATGAGAGGAGGAGTCCACTGGAACAAATGAGAAGGTGGAGGGTTTAGAATTAAAAACATTTAAGGTCAAAATTGGAATTTCACCCACACAGATAGGGGATATCGGTTTGGCTATATAGTTGGCTAAACCATGTGCCAATCGGGCACCAAGTTATGCTCAAAGGGGCACCCTGAACAAGCTAGGTGCATGGTTCTACTAACCATGCATAGCCCGTGAAAAATAGATCTTTAACTTTTCTGAGATAGGTTTCATGGGATTGCAGGCTCCCTCACATGGTTTCGTATAAATGGTGTGGATCCCTTCTCCCCATAGTCTCAACCCACATTATTATATAAACCATGCAGGCTATGTGGAACGGTTTCTACTAACTGTGTAGACTGGGCAGCACGATTTCTCTAAATCATGTGGCCCAACCCTTTTCTTTAATTTCAGGGGCGTTAGGCTCCAAACAAGCCCCAGAAACCCCTATGACCTCCATAACTCCCTTAGCATCATCATAATGTCCAAACCAATGAAATTAAACTAAAAACATGTTCTACACCTTTGTGTAAATCCAGGACATTATAATAATTAATTACTAGTTATCATCGAAAATATTATTAATTTACAATATTGTAACTACTGAGGCACCCATTCATAGTCAGGTTATCACTTCCTCAACCATAATGTAATAATCCTATTACACATGATCCCTTAATGAACAGCTCAAAACTGTGATTATTTTAATGAGTTAGAGAACATATTTATACCCTGAACCAAAGATTTATAAAATGTGGTGACATGAGAATAGCATACATCAATATAAAATCATTTTACTATAATTTTCAATAAGTAATACAATTATTAAAATTTTAAGACTATAAAGGTTTAGTGTCTTTATAGACTAAATACATAATCAGATTACTTTATAAAATTTCATCAACATCTCCCACATTGTTATTCTCACATATTAACATTATTATATAATTCATATTTAAAACCATTCTTAAAAACCATTAAAAAATGGAAACAAAATAAATTTTGTGTTTAGATTCTCATTAAGGGTAAATATAGAAGATAGCATTCAACAATCATATGCAAGAATAAGATACATAAAATGGTATAATATCTAGATTATAATATATAATGTTCATCAACAATTATCCATAATTTATAAATCGTTATTCATTGAATAATACTTTATAATTTAAGATGAGATAATTCATAAGAGTAAGGAATCATAATTAATCAATGATTATAATTGAGAGAATATAATATGAAAAATAACATGTATTAGGAATTTTTTGGAATAATAATAATCATATAAAATCATTTCATTTGTCAAGTCTCACTTCCAAGACTATCATAGTGGATTAGTTTTACACTAAATACTATCACAATGGACAATTCCCTCACTAAACTATGTTCACTCCCTATTCCATTATATATTATCGGAAGATGTATCTATATATACCAAATGCATAAGAGAGAAATATAATTCTTTTTCCACCAATCACATAATGAAATCTATACATATGTGTTCCACCAGAAAATAAAACATTCATCATATCATCATAAAAAACATATATAAATTAAATGGGTTTTATAAACATCTCATAATCATATAATCATAATCCATCTATAGAAATAATGTGGATGTTATCATACATGTATTCATTATCATATCATCTCATAATTAACCGATGAGAAAGAAAATTCTTTCTTGTAGTCATCATAATATTTTCATCATCATAAGTAATATGAAAATGTGGGATGAATCATAAGATAATATCCCTAGTGAAACATAATAATCCCTTTAGATGTTAACATAGATGAAAAATGACTTATAAAAATATATTTAAAATAAACTTTGAAAATCAATATAAAACATCCATTTTCATTCGATAACATGTTAAACCAAAATTCCCAAAATAACTTAAAAAAGGTATTATTTTTAAATAATAATGAAGATTTGTAATGAATGTTCAAGGAAATGAGTGTCCATGATAGCTTGAAAATAACTTTGTGTGGTAAAGGTTAAAATAATGATTCCTTTTACATGTTCTATGAATTGTATAAAGTACCTCATTTAGATAAATACTCGAAGATACCATGTTAACATTTGTAAATGATCACTACCATCGAATTTTTACCTTAACATTGGTGATTGAATTTATAATTTTAAGAAAAATAACAAAAATATATATACTACCAGGGTGTAGATATCTGAAGTATGATATCTATGCATAAGAAAAAATAATGATTGAACCTTCAGGATTGACTAATTTGGTCATTAACTAAATTATTACATATAAAAATTGATCTTAATGAGACTAAGATTAAGGGAAATGATAAATTATAATAGTGTTTTGGGATCACATTCAACAAATATAATTAAAGTAAGGTATCACTATCTTAATTATTTTTTGCATAACATATTATCCAGAAAGTTTTTCAATTATCATTAGCCTTATATTTTCATTTTCATTAACTCTACTTTAATTAATATTGTACCCTTATTTTTGGAAACCATACAAACCCAAATTCTTTTCACCCAACTCTTGATGTGAAAGATTAATATAGATTATTGGTCATAACCTAATCCTCTCAAATGTATTAATGTGCCACCAATCATCCTCCTCTTGGTTAGATTCGGATGACATAACTAGATTGATGTGTTAATAAAAATAAATTCCAAGATAATTCGTATTTACCAATATGATAATAAATAAATAATTATGTACTTTCCCTTCTACTCCTGACCACCCAACTCTTAATAATTTTATCCATGCATAATAGAATATTATTCCAAATAGATAATTGATTCACAAGAGTGATACATGAAGAATGAAAATAAATTTCCCATGACTGAATAATACTTACAAAAAAACTACTTCCAACTAGTAATAAGAGAAAACAATCAATGAAAAAGTTGACACAAAATATAATAGAGTACTCAATGTCCTAAAAAATATGAATGAGTGGGATGTGGACCCTTTAAAGGAGATACTTGAGACGCTATTATAGGTCTTTATTCCCCCTAGTTTGTCCAATGGATTTTGGATTCATAAATTGAACTTATCAACAAGAGTGTACCAAAATGGGAAACAACATGATGTGGTTGAGTATGATATAATGTGGCTATTATGAATCATCTATATCTAGGTGAGAATCGTTAATTTTCATAAAAAAAATCTTCTTTTATACTCTCTTTCATTTCTAAAAGTGAAGAGGGTAGCCAAATTCATGGTGTGTTCCAGGTTGTGGTTCATTCCTCATACACCTATGGGCCACACTTTCATTGGAAAACAATGTTTCATAGGGATTAGTGATATTAGGTGGATCTTGTGGAACATGTCCCCATCCTAGCATTATGTATTGAGTTCTATTTTTTTTTTTTATCTCATCCATCTTCTAAATTACCCAATCAAAGATTGGGTTATATATAATTCCCATGTTCTCAACCATTTTATTATTCTCTATGGCCTAATGAAATGTTTGATGTTGTTTTGTTGTCTATTTCTAGACTGTGGTCTTACTATGTGAAACAATATCCTTTACCTTTTCTTGGTGATCCATGTTTTGGTTAATCGGCCAATCCTTGATGTGGTGCAAGGGATACCAAGTCATCATCCTTATGTACCTAGACTCCATTGCATCATAATTCTACATTTAATTTTCTAGTTAAAATTTTCATACACACATCAAAGATATATCATTGAAACAATGATAATTGATCATAATTTATCTTTATAATTCACTAAAAAACTATATATAATAAATATTTTATCAAATTCCCCCACACACCATATCCAACTATTCCTTAATAAAAACCAAATGATTGAATAACTAAGGCTTAAAATATTATGAGGGGATACATTCACATTATTCTCTTCATATTTTTAACTGTATAGAATAATATTATTATAGAACAACAACAAAATTAATAGAAAATTTCTATATCATGCCTCATCTAAAATTCCAAATCCAAGATACATTTCCCTTATTGTTTATATTATTAAACTTCTCACAATATTCTTACCACTTATTATGTATGTCATTGAGATTGTTCTTCCCTTATCATGTAAAGTAATAAAAATTAATTTATTCTCAATACTTATGAAATAAACACCTTATCCATAGGTTTATAGGAAATCTACATATCCACATAGAAATCAAACTACAAGAATCGTGATGATATTTCATTATGTTTAAATGAATATTGGGCTCAAGGTCGGTGGGTAATAATGTGGAAATTAAAATATGAGTATTAAAAATGTTGTTTGAATTCTATAAACCATAATTCAAGATATTCATATAAGCTCAATGAAAATGTCATTCTCCTTAGACTTTATTTCAAAGGATAATATTCATACTTCTCCCCTTTCTATATTCAATATGGGCTTCATAAAAAAGAGAAAATAGTGATTATGATCTAGTTTTTTTTTATTATTATTATTATTATTATTATTATTATTTCTAATGATTAACATAGAATAGGTCTCACATCCATCACTCAGTCCTATATGATCAAAATCATTGATCAAGCCATGCTAGTTTTTGATCATCCAAATTTTGTCCCAATATTTTTTAATGACTCAATAATGTACAATCACCAATTGTTGTGAAAATTTTTTCAAATAATCAAGAGTTTTACCCTAGACATATTCATGGAATTATATACTGATGTTTCTATGAAACATCCACGTACCAAGTTAGATCTCATTTTAACAAACATACATTAATTCTAAAATAAAAAATGTGAGATAGAAAATCACACTTGTAATGGGTATTCCTATATAGAATAACATGGTCTCTTGGGGATCAATAAAGGATCAAATGTAGCATAGGTATCAAGGTTAAACTCATTCAAAAAAACCAATTAGTGGCCATAATAATTTTATTGTAGTTTAAATAAATATGTACTGATAAGAAATGAAAGAACAAACTATTTTTAGTAAATACCTATGTTCACAGGAGAAATATTATTTAGAAGGAATAGGAAATATTATATCAAAAAAACTATTGAGAAAATGAATCATAAATATTTTTCAATCATGTAATTGTACGAATAATGATAATCAGTTTTCTATATGTAAACTCAAAGTAATCAATATCAAGGAAAAAATTATGTCTGCAATCATATTAAAAAAATATAAAATTTATGAAGGGGTATAAATTTTAAAAAAATCATATATATCATGACCAATTTTGATGATTAAAATTTCAAAAAAATTTGGATAAATAAATTATGTATCCTAGGTTAGCGAGTACGAGACAAAAAGGGTAAGTGTTGTGCTAGTAAAATTCAAACAATCCGCCTCTCACACTTAATAGTTCCCTATAGCTACATAGTGGGGATAAAAAAAGGGTGAAAGAAAAAATAATTGGGAGAAGAATTATTGAAAATAAAATAATTAAAAATGAAAGAATTTCTGAAACACTTATAGATTATAATGAGTTTTATGACTTGAGTATGTTTTAAATGTTGTTACTTTATGAACATAGTTGTAATCACAATAAAATGATCAAGTTATAAAAGTAAATTTTGTAATGATGTACCATATAAAAAAGTAAATGACATGTATGAAAAATATAGATAAAAAAAGATAAGTCAAAAGAGACAGAAAAACATATATCATAACGATCATTAAGGCCCTCGAGGGAATTAGCTGCATCAAGTCAGTGGTTTGGAGAGGATTTCACATTACAAAAAAGGTGGAAGGTCATCCGATAAATCCTGAGTGGATGATATATTTGGTGTCACCACAATACAATACAGATTATGTGGATACCAGATCAATATTATCATATACAGAGGAGTCCCAAATCCTAATAAATTCGTGATAGATAAATACATGGAGGAGGGTCTAGTAACTTCACTCAGGGGTAGGGGAATCATGTGTGTGAATCAGAGTGGTTTATTAAGTACATGAGTTTCTAACATCTGATTATTTTTTGGCATTCACTGAAATTTATGTTTTAGCTACATAGACTTTTTGGGTAAATCCTGATGAGATGAAACCAATGGCCTAGGAGGGGAGGAATCCTCAAGGGGATTGATAGAAGCTGACAGAACTGATGGACAAGGAATCATCATTGAGTTTGTTTTTGGATTAATCCATTTTGATGGTGATTTGATGTCTGTCAATTTTATATGGATAACTGTCGAAATTGATGGAATTTTCTAGGTTATAGGTGTTTTCGGTGGTCCAAGGCTAAAATGGGATCTAAAACCCGAATTTTCATAGAAAATATGGAAAAACTTTACAATAAAATCTCACAGATCAATCAAATAATAAATCCTATACCATATGGGTGCAATAAATGGAATAGTGGGACCATTTTCTACTTCTTGAGGAAGTGTTCAAGGAACTAGTCAAGACCTAGTTGAAATGGGAAGAAGCAGGTATAATGTCTCTAGGATCCTGAAATAACATCTCCTTTCCCTTCAAAATAAAATGCTACTAAATATTCACCACCTTGACATTTATTAGAGAGTATTTTCATCCACTAAAAGAATATTTTCTATATGGATCAATGGATACAAACTAATGAAAACTATTAAGTCTTTGTCCAACTGGGCGACAAAGTGTCATCCTGGTAACGTTATTTTTACCTTTTTACTCATGGTATTTAATTTTTTAATCATGATGTGTTCTATATTTATTGGAGGTACATCAATGATATAATATATATTATTCACATCCAATTGATTTAATACCACTTGGGTTTCAACATTGGATAACCAAGATATAGTGAAGGCCCTATGAAGCACCATAACAGTAAGATCTAGAAACTATGAACTCTTTGATTTTCTTGAAGTGTGGTTTTCTTAAGGAAACAAGTGATTACCTTATACTATCCAAATGACTACTCTCATGGTGTATAAAATATTGAGGCCCTATATTCATATGTTTTGGTGAATTTCAATGTGTAAATACCAATCATTCATGAAAATATCTCAATATGAAATATAAAATGATGCCCTCCTACTAAATATGAGACTCCCCTGTGATTGGATTTCAGTGTATTGAGGAACTCTATAAAAATATATAGAAAAGTCTCATGTTTTACATGGTTAATTTTTTCAAGATACAGATTACTCAAAAACTATATAATATGATCTATAAGGAAAAATGCTCCAAAATAGAAGAAGTTAAAATGTTATCCAACATCAATTAAATGGTGGAAAATTAACAATATATTTTCTATATCAATAGTCATGAGTAATAAAAAACATTTATGCACCTTATATTCCAAATAAGGTGTGGATCCCCTTTAATATTATTCATGATATGATGAGGAATGAGTTAGTTAAGTCTATCTAGTGGTAGGGTAGTGGTTATTAAGGTTTCTTCTAGTGGTCATAAAGTTGGTCTGGGAGAATTTTAGTGGTGGAGGAATAACTAAAGTGGAGGTATAATCATATTTAATAGATATATAATGGAAAGGGGGGAAAGTTTTGGATAAGGGGTTACATAGCTAACTGGTGTCAATGATTCTTGGTGTCCATGCTCTTATTATGGAGAAATATACTCAAAGTGGTAGGAACCAATGAAAAAAAAATCTGTTAAATAGAGAGACACTGGAGTAAGTGTTTTAATTGTATTAGAAGTTATGTATGATCATTAGATAGAATCTTGAGAGTGGCGGAAGTTGTTTTAGGTATTGAGTCAATTGAGAAGGTAAGAAGTAAGTTCATCATCAATGGGATAAAGTGGTGTTGTTGAGTGGTGGGTGCCTAAAAATCTTTTTTTTATTAATAAAATATTGATTCATCATTTATTTCAATTGTTGTTATATCTTTTATCATGGTGTGGTTCAATCTGGTTTGTTTTTTTTTCATTACAGTTTGTAGCCATGGGTCACACCCCCATGATGTGTTTATGATTGAGTAAAAACAATAGAATGGAATTATGTTCTTCACCATAGTATGCTTATAATTTCCATGGTATAAATTATATAAAAATAAAATATGTGTGGTTTAAATGCCCATCCACAGTCACCACTACAGCCTAGCCATTTTCATTGTATTTTAAACACCTTCATATACCCCATGACTTCATGTAAAATAACATTACATTCACCATTTTGATATTATTTTTTATAGGGAACATTCCTTACTCTATATAGATTTTAACAAGGTGTTCCCCAAACAATTTTAGTGGTATTTTCAAGAACTAACCTCTCTCAGGAAGCTTGGGGATGACCACAATGGTGTTATGGTGGATGTATATCGATAATGATTAGGGAATCCATTTCCAAACTGGGTAAAATACAAATACATGATTCCCTATAGCATGGGTGACCCTATTTTCTTTTATAGTGTTCCTATCTACTAGGGTCAATATGAACCACAATATTTGTTTGGTCATTTTCCTCATCAAGTTTCTACATCTATTCCCCAAAATGAATTATTGTGTGTTGGATTCCATAAAGGCTCCAAATGATGATCTAAATAAAATTACTAACAAAATAACTAAGCCCTAAAATAGTAAAAATAATGAATTAAACTATTTTTGGGTTTTAAAAACATACCTAATTTTCCTCATGGTTATTTTTTCATTTATATTCAATAGTTAGATGTACATTTTTGGATCAAGTGATTTCCAAGGTGATAAAAAACCCTTCTTGGAATGGTTCCATATAGTGCATTAGCCTTTTTCTATTAACCATGAAAGGTGGTTTTGTTCCTTGTTGGATCTATTTAAATCTATGTGGGATTACATTTAACACTATTAATATTCTTATCCATCATGATTCCAATTATTCAGGGAACAATTTTATCTATGTGTTGAAAAAAATAACCATTTCTTCTGTTGTGAATATGCCTTTTGTAATGCACCGATCATGAAGTTTTTTATTCGTCTTATAGAATTTGGAATTTTTATATTCATCTCATTTCTATTCATCTAATTCATCTACCTATATAATTCACTCTTTTATTATCTGTTGAGCATCCATAATGATCTTCTTTATTGTACAAAATGACTGTAGTTCATTTTCCATAGGTAAGTGTCATAGTTTACAATACACCAATAGAAAAGGTGTGTCCCCAATTGGTGTTGTAAATGATATTATATATACCCATTGCTAATTATCCAATATAGTAATCCAATCATTACATATTTATGAAATAGGTTTTTCTATAATTTTCTTAGTTTGTAGTTTAGAAGGTTCCACATTCCCACACCTTTCTGGTTGATAAGGTGTACATGTGTTTTAAAAAACACTATAAATCTCAATATATTTCTCCATAAAGAGGTTTTTGAAATGTGTTTTATTTTTACTAATGAGTAATCATGGAATTCAATACCATGTAAATATAATTTTCTTCATTAATTGTATCATAACTTTGGTCATATTGAGAGATGTGGAATCTGCATCCACCCATTTAGAAACATAATACACACAAACTATAATTTTAACCTCATCAAAGGATTTGGGTAAGGATCCCATAAAATAAATATCCCAATCATAAAACACTTCCACTTATAAAATTTTTTATTGTTGGAGTTCATTTATTTTCCCTATAGATTTAGTCTATTAGTAGCGATCATAGGTTCATAATTTTTTTTGATAATCCTTGTAAAGAGTAGCCAAAAATCCACACTAAAGTATTTTAAACTATTTTTTATATAGACCATGATATCCCCCAATGGGTGACAATTAGAAAAATTATAACACACTTTGTATCTTTTATTCTGGTATAACTTGATGCATTATGACATCACCACATTGTGAAAAGAGAAATGGTTAATCCCAAAAATAATTTTAATAATCAATAAATATTTTTTTTTCCTTTATTGATAAGAGAATTGTGGATACAAGGTTCTAGTGGCTAGGCAATTATCTTTGTTAGAATACCAAGGTCAATCTTATAATTCTATCAATAATAATTTTTCATCTTAATTGTTATCAAAAATCTCTCACTCTTTATCTTCAATAGTTTAAAATTGAAACTTTAAGAAATAGTTAGCCACAAAATTTTCTATACTCTTGGTACCCTTAATGATGATATAGAACTACAAAAAGAATAGAACCCATTACATTATCCTCTGTTTGGTATATTTATTACTTTACAGATATCTTAGTACTATATGGTCAACAAATAAAATAACTTTTGATAGAACAAGATATGACCTAAATTTATTGATTAAAAATACCAACAAAATAATCTCCTTATCTATAAGTATTTAATTAGTTTGATCCTCATTGAGCATGTGGATAGTATGATATATGGGTTAAAAAATATGATTTACCCACTATCTCAAGATATCTCCAGTAGTGAAATCAATAGAATCTCACATTAACTTGAATTTTCTTTCCTAATATGAAACAATAATGACTGGTGTATCCATAAGGTGGTTCTTCCATTCTTTGAAATTTTGTTCCATTATTCATTTAATTTATAAGGGAAATCCTTGTCCAAATGATGTGTGAATGGCTAAGAATGTTTAAAAACAATATTTGGAATATCGATGATAGAAGCCTATATATCCAAGGATACATCATATTCCCTTGAATTGTTTTGGTTCCTGGAGTTTTTGTATGCATTTTATTATTACTGGGTCAACCTCTATTCCATGCTTATAGATTTTGTGCCCAATTAAAATTCCAGCAATAATCATAAAACAAATCAACTCATGATTGAGAGATAAACATTTTTTCCCACAATTTGAGTACAGAATCTAGGTTTTGTATCCACACATCAAAGTACCTTCAATAAAATAAAAATAGACTATTAAAAATCTATAGTAATTAAGCATTCATGTAATGAGAAATCTGTGGTATACACCATTAGAAGGTTATTGGTCAATTAGACATCCCAAAAGTCATGTGACGATATGAAAAAGTTCCATATAGTCATGTGAATGTTGTTTTCAACTGATCTACCAAGTCAAGAGGAATATGATTAAATCCTGAATAACCATAGATGAAAAAATGGTACTCTTTCATGAAAAATCTCTCTAACATCTGATACATGAAAGGTAGTTTAATATGATCCTTGTGAGTGGATACATTCAACATTCCTTAATCATCTTAAATACACCATACCATGATCATTGTCATAGAGATCAACTCGTCTTAATTGATGTGGATCATGGTTAAACTTCTCTTCTTCAGTACCACATGATGTTGACTCACCCATTAATTTTATAAAATAGAGAAGATTATATAAGAATCAATAAACTTAAACATTTCATTTTTAACTACATCATTCATGAGCAAGGTGAGTCTTCATTGATATTTTCTATATAGATTAACTCACTCTTCTATTAGAATTTTATGGGTACAAAATATTGTACTAGTTCATTTGATATAATCCACACACCATGCAATTGAGTGTTCCCTTATGTTTAAGATATTAAGTGTCATCCCTTTTTGTTCTAAGGATAATTTAGAATTTATAATGACCAAGTGTGTGTCTCTATCTCCTATATATTAATATTTTAACATGATTAATATTTTATTTAGTTATAAAGATTTTGGATTCATAATGGATGGAATAAACACTAGGTAGGATTCCCTTGACAAGGATTTTATACACATATCTTCACAAAGATATATTTTTTGTTTCTTATTCGTGTAATGAATATTATTTCTCAGCTACCATATCTTAAATGAATTTCATTAACTTATATTCATCATCGTCATGCAATCGATTCAATGATATTTCATCTATAATATCTTACTCTTCATCCATGAAAATAGGTTGACATTAAAGTAAATTTATTCCACGTTTAACAGAAATAACTAAATCAAAGACCACTTTTTCATCACCCTTAAGGATGTTATGTCTTCCAGGATTCACATTAATGAGTTCCATTTCTATGGAAAGGAATGGTTTTCCTATAAGGATATGAACATATCCCTCTTACCCTGTGTCCAGAATAATAAAATTGATGGTAATTATAAAATTCACAACATTCCCATCAATATATTCAAGAACTACTCAAGGGTATTTCACTAATAAATTATAATTTTTTAATGAGATACATGTCATATCAAGTTTATCTTGTCCAAATCTATGAAAAATAAAATTAGAATCAAATTATTTTCTTCACAAAAATCATAAGTTTTCTTTCCAAATGTTCATGATCCTATGGTGAATGGGATGAAAAAACACCTAATATGTCACCACATTGGGGGTATTTTTATCTAATCTATTCCCAGAAACACCTCATTATGGGAGATTCCTCTCAATTCCTCCATATTTTTCTTGTTAAAAATTTTATCTATCAAATTTTTTAATAGATCATAATACAGGAGATGAATTCATTGAATGTTATATTTATTTTGGTCTATTTGATCATGTCTACTAATTTATACTGTTGGCCTTCCATATTTCTTTTCTACGTCATATCCATGAATGGTAGAGGAGTTATATACTATGATAGTACAATGTGGTTCTCCCATTTATATTCTGCTTTATCCATATTTGGGTTGGATTTTTTATATTTATTACTTAATTTTTATTTAAATTATATAGTTAATTCATTATGTTTGTGTTCCCATCTTGGTTATCCTCTTTTTCTAAAATAACATTATCATTCATCCCCTATTTCTTCGGTTGTTCTTCAAATTTCTACTCACCAATAGAGGGATGTTGTTCCTTTAATTTTCATCCAAGTTATAGAATTACATTCTTTCCCTCCACCCTCGCATGGGTCTCCCTGTTATTGGGTAATTTACTATGTAGTCACTTCATTTCTATTTGAGAAATCTAGCTGACATGATGTACAAGATTATATATAGTAGATTATTGATTTTTTGTCTCAGTTTTCTATTTCATAATTCACTAATCCAAATTTTAAATAAATTTAATGATATTTTTCTCAATTTTACATTATTTTTATTGGGATGGTTTTGGCTATTTAGGTAGAGTATATTATTGATACAACTATTTGGGTATAAATTGTTTGGAACTTAGTGACTGAGGGGTTGGAAATGTCATAGATCTTACCATTGAGATGGATACCCAGGTGGTTCTAAAAGATATAGATATGTTTGGTTACTCAATTTTTTATTACACCCATGTTTGGTTACTTAATGGGGTTGTACCGGACATGGTTTAGAGTAGGTCGATTAATATTCCAGTTAGGGTTGTTTTTAGCTCACAAAGAAACGATCCTTTTATTTATTCTCTAGAAGACATTCTTGGAAATCAAAAAATGCTCTGGTCACCCACACATCTTGCATACCCAAATGTCCATCATAGATTCTGGTTATGGTAGATATGTTGTTTGAAAATGAAAATAGCAAGGCATCCTTATGAGGGATTCCAAATGAGCATCCAAATGGATCCTTTCATCCACTTGTTTTATAAGTCACCTTGGGAGTCCTATAACTCTTTTTTATTGGCTAGAAATATGAGATATCTCATCAAGGAGGTATTTAACATCATTAGGGTCTTTTTAATTAATCCTCTGAATGAAGATTCTTCAACCATGACTCGTGAAACTAGATATAATCTATTGTAAAATGTATCCATATAGATACAAGTTTCAATTCCCTGATGGGGGAACATAAACATAAATTTCTTAAAACAGTACCAATATTCCAATTTTTATTCCCCATTAATCTTGGAAATATTTCTAATATCACTTATGGGCTTCCATGTGCATGCTGAAGTAATATACATATCATGAATTTTCTTGTAAAGATCATCCTAGGTAGCAATGGATCTTGCATGGTGGTTTTTCACCCAGTCTTTAACTCAGAATCAAAGGGGAATGGGAGGACTCTAAGTCACACTATATTATATGTCTCCCCAATATAGTTAAATGTTTCACAAATCTCATAGAAATTAGAGATATGTGCTTGTGGGTATTCCCCTGAGTTCTGCTGAATTGTCTCATTTTCATAATCATATGGATGAGGTTTTAATTGATCTCTAACATTTTCACTTAAATATGAGGAAAATGTATGATTTTTTGGATTTATTGATGGATGGTAAAACATAGTATATAATGGTCTGTCCTAGTTTTAATGGTTATGTGATATTATATTTATTATCTTGTTTTAGTTGGATATTGTTCTCAAGATGGTGTTGGGTAGAGAGTAATCTCTCAATTTTTGGGTCATACTCAAGAGGTTCTTGTGAATCCAAGCTCTAAGAGTGATTAGATGGGCCCTTGGACATGCATAAGCAATCCTAAAATGATAAATAAAACAAACTCATTTGTTTAAAATGTAATAAAAAGTGAAATCATGAATGAGAAAAGAAGATAATGAGTCAATTAGATAAATTGTATTAATTCCAAAGGTCACCATATCCCTAAAAATGATGTTAGAAATTGATCACCCACAAATTAAAATTACCTACAAATGGGTCATCAAATTTAAAATTTTACAAAAAATATCAAAAATTATAACTAAAATTATGTAGATAGAGAAATTATGAGGTAATTCCATGAGTAAATCAAAGTATAAACATTTAGGACTGATTAGTCTGGTCATTGACTCGATTTCATATTAATAAATTCTATATCAATAAGACTTTTGAATAATACTACTAAATTAAAACATATTTGTTAGATAACTTTTACGGTATATAATCAAAATAAGTTAACTCCATCTAAATTATTTCTTGGATATCTTATTGGAAACAAATTATTTCAATTTCAATTAACATCTTATTTTTAAGTTGATTAACTCTACCTATATTAATAGTGTACCCCTATTCATGGAACACTAATAACCAAGATAGTTTTATCCCAACTCTTTATATGATATATGAATGTATGATATTAGTAATAACATAATCCTTTCAATTTAATTAATCCCCCCCTTCGTCATCCTCTTTTTTAGATTCATATGGATAAATTAGGTTGAAGTATTCATCAATATCAATTCCTAAATAAGTTATATTTATAATAATGAATATAAGAAATTCATGTATAACTTATCCATCTAATCTTGACTCCTAACCTCTTAAATATATACCTAGAAATAAAAAAACACATATAATATAATAGAGTTTTTAATGTCTTAAAATAATTAGGTAAACATGATGGAAAAATACCCTTTAATGGAGAGAGTTGGCCCCCATTTATATGGTACCATTTTCCCCAGTTTTTTCATGGGTTTTTTCATTAAAAATTAAACATAATAACTTGAGTTCACTTAAAGGGAAACTAACATGATGTGTTGGTGTCATTAATCCAATGGTAAATGTGAATATTCTATATATTGGATAAAATATTACATTTTAATAAAAATAATTTCTTCTTTTTTAACTCACTTCAAATCCTCAAAATAGTAAGGGAGATCAAACTAGGGAATTTTCAAGGCCATGGTATAATATTTTTTACACCAATGGTATATAGTTTCATTAGACCACACATTTCACCAAGGCATATTAACCTTGAGGGGCACCTATGGAGCACGGCCTCACACCAACATGGTGTGTTTTATGCCATTTTCTTTATGAATCATTATTCAGTTGATTTACCCCTTCATCTTTTGTAATTTCCGAAAAAAACATGGAAAGTCTCATTTTATAGGTTTTTATGCAATTTTATCCTTATCCACATAATGGTGAAATTATTTTATTCTTTTTCTAAAAGTTCTTTCTTTGAGGTATTCTTATGTGAAATAGTATCCATTCCCATGGTTCAGTGGTCAATGTTTTGGTTAATCATATTATCCATGACTTGGTGAAAGGGATACCAAGTTTTGATCTTCATGTACTTGGATTTTGTTCCTTTAAAATTTTCCATTCAATTCACTAGATCAAAATTCCATTCAAACAACCTAGATATATCATGAAAACATTCCCAATTGATCATGATTTATCTATAAAATCCACTAAAAACTTATATATGAAAAAAAATTAGGAAAGAATGTAAAATATAGTTTAAAATTACTTTTAACAATAATTGGATTATATTAAAATCATTAATTAGAAAAACTTATATAATATGTATATGGAGGATAATTATTCCTCACCAAAAGAAGAAATAATGTCATTTTTTCTTATAAACAATCTCAACTGTTTTAAGATCCAATGAATAGAAAATGTTAAGAAAACATGAAAAGTATATAAATAAAAATATGAGAATAAAATGGATGTTTTTTAGAGTTTAAGGATCATATAATTTACCCCAATGGTCATTTTACAAATATAATAATGAAATAAAGAGAGATTATAACACAAATACCATACCTTAACTCTCGTCTTACTTTTTATGCATTCAAACTTACTATATAATAAATATATATTTATTATAAATATATTTCGTAAAAATATTAATATATATATTACTATATTACTATATTACTATATTTTATTCACCTATAATTTCTAATTAACCTTTTTATTAACATTTCTTCAATTAAATTATTATTCGAGTGAAAATAGGTTTGTTTCCCATGTATGTATCAATTTAATGGTTCCAGTTCTATAACCATGGTCATGGTTTTAACATATACATGATCTTAATAGTTTTATAAATATAATATTTATTTATTATATATTCTTTTATAACCATTCATAAAAAGTGGTGGAAAATTAATTATATCTATTCGTGGAGATAGTAGTCTGCGTGTATGCACATGTGATTTCTACACATTTCAATGGATGAGATAAAATAAAGTTAATTAGTAATTAAATAACATATAATCAAAATTATATCATATATATCATACATATTCATTAAATCTATATATTTTACAATATATTTAATGAGTCCATGATAAATGAATCACATCGCCTAATGGTTGTAGTGGTCCACATGTACGAAAATGCTATGTTATCATTATCCAATAAATGGGATAGAGATATAAAATAGATATAACATTTAAATAAAAACATATCAACATATTTATTATAATTATTAAATTATGTTAATATGGTTCTAAATAATTTGGGCATAATTTCAAGATGTAATAAATATGAAAATGATTGGTAAGGATATATACGTCATCTTTGGGTATCCTCCTTTGAAATAAACCTTAAGGATTCTTGTATGGGTATTTTGGGTATAAAAAATCCCATTGTATTAGATAAGGATGTTTTTAATTTTTTTGGAAGATATTTGTTGAGGTAAATGGCATATGTGGTGTGGAAAATAAAAATATGAGGTTCCCTTTTATAAGCGAGAGAAGTGGAACAGTTTTAAATATTAAGAATATTAAAATATAATAAAGTCACCATCATGGTATTTTGGCTCCAAAGTGGATAAAATTAGATTATAGGAAGAAATATAATTAATAAAAATTCATCAAATGGGATTTATACATATTTTAGGTCATTTTTACCCTTTTATTTAGATTAACCCCTTGTTAACCCCTTTATCCTTTACTGTGGTAATGAATTTTTAAATTGGACACTATTTATAATGATAAAAAATGAATATAACCCCATTAAAAAATATTTAAATGATAACTAAAAATATTGAAACCATTTAACTAATTAAATTCCTATATGCAGTATAACTACATTTTAAAATAAATGTGAAAAATGCAATGAAAACAATTTTTTGAAAAAAAAAAGATTTTGAAGAAAAAAAGTAAATTTATACTCATTACCATCCTAGTAAAAAACAATAGATAAATTATATATTTTTTATTAAATATATTATCTAAAAATTTAATTTAATTCATTCATCAATGGTGATTAATTTTTTTTATTATGACATAAATACATTGTTCCCATAAAAATAGTTTTTAAAAAAACATATTTTTTAAATTTCAAATGCTTTAATTTTATTTTTATAAAATTAATAACTAATGAATTTATTATATAAATGTGAAAAAAAATTACATGTTTTATGTGGTTCTATTCATACCCTATAATATAATTTTAGGGGATAATTATAACATTTAATAATAATATTTTATTTTTATATATTTGTTTTTTGAACTCTTTATTGAATATAAAACTAGATATCAAAGACATAAAACTTATTTAAAGAAAAATATATTATCAAATATTTGGGATACATCTTACACTACCATTATATGAATTTGTCACTTGATATTTCATCACTCTAATATAAAAAATCAAGGACACTTTTGTCTCATCAGATCCTCCAGTTCCAATATAGATTCATAAAATTTATGGTTTCCCCGCAATACATTAACTAGGTGAGTGTTCTTATTTGAAAGAACATTTACTCAATGATCTATAATTTATACTAGTTATTCTAGATAATAAATATCATGCTTTAGCAATACAACCTCTATATTTCTTACATGTGAATCATCATGTATATACTACCTCAGAAGCGATACATGGAACACATCATGAACCTGAGAGAGATTTAGTGGAAGCTCCAAGAAATAAGAAAACTTCTTGATCTAATCATGAATATTGAATGGAATGATATATCTTGGTCCCAACATTCCCTTCATTCAAAATATCACAACCTTCTTCCATAGAAATATCCATATGAATACCATATCACTATCTTTCAAATCTAGATCTTCCAAATGATTACTAACGTAACTTTTTCATTAACTCTAAGCTTCCTTGATTTATTGATTAGTATCCAAAACTTTATATAAAATTTCCTATACTATCTCAGGTCCTAATATATTTCTTTATCCATCATCATCCCAAAACCTTGTAGTTTTTCACTTCATAATATAGAGCTATTCATAAGGATCCATCTGAATGATTGAGTTAAAGATATGGTTTCAAGATAAGTCTACCAATGAAAAGTGTTGATCCCAACCACCTTTTAAATCCATACAATAGGATCTCGACATGTTTTATTAGTTTTTAATGGTCATCTTATATTGACCATATATGTAAGGATGATATTCATTGTCAATTATCAATCTTGTATTTAATACATAATGAAGTATTACCCATAAATTTGAGCAAAACCTCATATCCCAATCTGACATAATAGAATTTGGTACTACATTAATCCTTTACAATTAAATAATATATATCTTATAAATATTTTCAATATATAAATATTATCTAATCGAAATAAAATATTTTTATTTCATAAGATGATCAACTATTAACAAAATTGCATTATACCCATTAGATTTTTTTGGGGAGTACGATGATGAAATCCATGGTAATGCTTAACCATTTCCATTTTGGAATGGGTATTAGTAATAACATCCCCTTTGACTTTGGTATCCTAGACATATGTTTCTGACACACCAAGCAATAATATACATACTCCATGGTATCCCTTCTCATGTTATCCAATAATAAATACTATTTAATGTCACTATAAATATCCATAATTCCATGGAGGATGGAGAATGGTGAACTGTGAGCTTCACCAAACTGCTCAATATTTAGTTATAGAATTTTTGGGACAAATGATCTATTCATGAACCTTATAATTTAATAAGAATCATGATTGATCTATGGAACATTTCACACCTTCTACAGTTCCACGTCTTCTTTCTATGACTCATTAATATTTATACGGACGGATTGTTGAACATTCATATAAGAATGATATAATCTATCCCCATCAATTATGATTTCAATAACTAGACTCTATAAATACAAAAATATTTTATCTATATCAATTATAATCAGAGATAATCTATCTTGGTCCTTCCAACTTCGAGCATCAAACCCCATGTTTTCCTTACAACAATCATAGTTTATTTAGAATTTATAATATTTATTAAATTCAAACCATATACTTTGGTTTATACTAAACTAGTTTTTTGTGAATATATACTTCAATTTTTTTAATCAATATATGTATCATATTTATCACCATAATGATAATGCCTCCATAAATTCAATGAAAACTTACCTTTTCCATCTACAAATCATGAGTTTAGTAATTTTTCTCTTTAATTTTTAATTTTATTGAGTCATAATATATCATTATGTCATTCGTCTTGAGTAATAATCCCATTTAATTCTATGATGCATCACTATATATCAATAATTATTCTCTATTATAGGGTAGTGTGAGAATAAGTGAGTTTTCCAACTTTTTTTAGCTCTTTGAAATTTTAATCACATTCATTTTTTCATATGAGGTTGGCTTACATCGATATCAAATTGCTTATTGGATTAGATAGTCATGATAAATACCTCATAAAGCATTGATAATATCAATTTCTCCTAAGAAAATTATAGATCATAGTTACCATGGGTAGTATCAAATATTTCTCAAGAACTTCCATCTTTCAAGGATCCACTGATATACCTTCACAGTAGACTATATTATGCAATAATGAACCATTATGTTTCCATAATTAAAATTTGATAAATTTTTCTTACAACTTCCACTTTCTCATGTTCCATAGCACAATCCTCATATGATCATTATACACTTCCCTATACATTTAATATATAATAATATCCTTTATAAATACTATAAAAAATAATAAAGGTGATCTCTAATAAACCCATTCATTAGATTCATAAAGATAGTAGGGGAATTGGTAAGTCAAATGGAATCACTAAAAATTCATAATGCTAACTTATACGAAATTATTTCTTCATTATATGCTCTTTTTTTACACTAAATTGATGAAATACAAAATGATGTTCAATATTTAAAATGTATTGAACATAATGAATTTGATTACAAAAGTTATTAATAAAGTGTAAAGGATTCATGTTTCTGATGATGATGATGATGTGTTCATGTTCACGATAATCAATAGAAAGATTCATTGTCATGTTATTCTTCTTAAAAAAATGAATAAGTATATCCCATGGTAATGCACTGGTGCAAATTAATCCCTTATAGATATTCTACATGTATTTTATCTTTAATTCCAACAACTCAATTGGGTCCATTATATAAGGAGTCTTTGAATTTTATAAATCACTATGTATCGGTTCTATTAAAAACTTAACTTCATGATTCAAGGAATTGTGATAACTTCTTTAGGAAATATATTAGCATATTCCCAAATAATAGGCATGTCTTCAAGGTTTATTTTCTCTCCAACCATTTGAGATAAATATCCCCAATGAATATGTAGTAAAACCCATATAAATTAAGTAATTTATATAGAAATTTCATATTCATCCACGCAATGAATGAAAATCATAGGTTGATTCAGAATATCAAATTTGACTTCCCTCATTTTTAAATTTAAATGGTATTTATATAAAAAAATCTTATCTATTCACAAAATAATATCAAATTCATCTATAGGGAGAAACATAAAATTTTAAGGAAGAACATTCCCATAAAATTCTATGAGAGATGTAATGTAGACTTGAGATGTGATTGTTAAACAATTAAGAGTTATAATTTCTTTATCAACATCTAATAATTGTGGTGGTGACATGATCCACTTAAAAAATTCTTATAATATAAAATAGTGGGTAGAGTAATAATCAAAATATACATTTTTAAATCTAGTGTGGGTAGTAATTACCCCTTTCATCACTTCATTCTCATGGCCCACTTCTAGAGTTTTTATTACATGAGATTTTCATTTTTGTCTTATATTAACAGTTTACTGATGTATATTTTCATCATTAACCCTAAAAAATCCCTAATTACCATAATGTCTATAATCCTTCTAATTATATCATTTGAGTTTTTTTGGCATATTCAGTTGAGTTTCCACGACGTTTATTTCACTGACTATCTTATTCACATAACTTTTTCATTCCTTTACTCAATGTCATTATTTTATTCACTTAAAACATTTATCATACCCCCTAAGGCAATCTTCTACATTCCTCCGTCAATTCATATACCATAAAGTAATATTAATTTTCTTCTATCTATGGGTTTTAATATTATAATTTTTAAAAAAATCCACCATTATATTCTTATCCTCAACACAATGAGTAAAATAAAATTATCTAATCACCATTTCTATATTGATAGAACATTGATTGATTCCATCATATCTATCAAAGTAATTTATAGTTAATTCCTTTCTGAGACCTGGTCTCAATCCACCAAAAAATCAATCAATTTTTCTTTTAGGGTTGTCGATAAATCTATAATCATAACTTGTATGTATTTTGAAATTTGACTCATAGGTACTAATGGATTCATAATATTTTTACTGTATATCCATGAAATTCCTCTCCAATTTAGTGTGAATATTTTGAGTAAAATAATAGTTTAAAAACAAACTCTTAATCTCTCCCCATGTCAATGAGTCACTTTTCTTGTATTTGTAATAAAATTCTACCATTAATCTGCTCTTTCTACCAAATGATATACCACCTAGACATCATTTTCATGTTCTGAGCATTAGATAATGAATAATATATTTTTAGTGTAACTAATACAATTTTTCAACTACTAATGGATCATATGACCCATAGAAATGAAGGTGTATATTTCCAAATGAAATACTCAATAGTGTTTTGGTGCCTTTATTTCTCATTTGGAATCTCAACATGAAAAATGTATTGAGATTGTTTCAAAATAATAACAATAAGATTTTTCATTTCATCACCCATATTGTTCATATTTTCATTGTATTATCTATGAAATTCATTTTTAGGATGATTCCTTCTAGTTCAATCCACTAACTAAAATCATTAATTATAGTGTAAGCATCAATCTACAATAATTAAAGTGATCCATCATATAATATTGAAAATAATTCCTAATATTTCATAAATTATAACACATTCTTATGAATCCATGACACTTTTAGCTTCACCCTACATCACATTTAACTCATCATAGGTTTTTCTAGGTTCTATCATTATATGTATCATAACATAATGTCCATAAATAACTAAACCCTAATATGATAGAAACTGAGGAAAATTGAGAATAAAATATATAAAAATTAAATAATTTCTGAATAATATTCAAGACATAACAAAATTATACATGTCTCAAATCCATAATGGTTTAGATTATTTATATATTAGATAAATAATTAACCAATTTAATAAAATATTATCAATATCTCATATAATTTTCTTTTCACATTGTGCCCTTATTTGAAATTTCTTACATAAATCTATTATTCACATCCTAGGAATAATGGATACAAAAGAAAGGGTGAGATCAGCTGCTCAATAAGGATATACAAGGTAGATAATAATAAATGACCATATTGAAGAATAATATACACATAATGGTATAATATAATGATTGTAACTTACAATTCTCATACCCAATTAGTCATAGATCCTTCATCATGGGTCATGGAATAAAGATTTAGAGTTTTAATAGATAATATTCCTAAGAGTGGGGAATCATTATTACTTTCTCATGTTCTATGAGTTCATATCATAAGAATATGAACCTATCATTGGAATTTTTTGGAACAAATACTTATTACAGTTTGGTCCCAAAATTCCATCAAACTAGGATTTTAACTTTACCATTTAGCATCCCTATTGGAGTTATGGATCCCCTTGGATTGGAGACTAGGACCCAATCATCCAAAAATAACCAGAGGTAAGGATTTTACCAACTAAAAAAAGTAAAACATCTGAAAAATAGAGAATAATAACATGAAAAGATATATTCCATAATTGAAAACAAATACCAATAGTGATACAATAATGGAAAAATTCCATAACTAATGTACATTTCCTTGAACCAATCTGATGGAAACATAAACTACCGATAGATCCTTTGTGTGATATATGGGAGAAAACCAATGTATAACCACCAACTACCCATGCCCAGCTAAAATAAAACCTCACCACATCACCATATAACCATTTACATTAGTACAGAAGAAAACAAATGTATGACAACCCCTTAGGGAGTGTGTATAGTTTGTTAAAATCAATTCTAGTAGGATCCCACACAAGTGTTCCTTATAAAGACTCTCGCAAATATTAAATTTATGCTTAATATATGGAAACCATGGCATGATTAAATTTTTTTCATATATATATCAAAATCATTGTAAAAAATTTCCCTATTTCACTATTATAAAACTATTATTGTATTATATAGGTCAGAGTACATTTATAAATAATCCATTTATTAAATAATGCCTCATTTATCCATATCAAAACCAATTAAGATAAAAATAAAAATGGATATCACCCCTAGGATATCATAGGTCCATGATAGCGAGGTCTTCCATACCTGAATAATCATTTCAAGACATATTGTACTAAATATTCCCTCAAATATAGAGGGATAATAAATAGAGGATCTAAAAATAGGCAAATCCCGTAAATTTTATATAATCAAGCCTCTATAATTATAGGTCCTAGTGAATAAAGAAACACCCCATGATTGAACCCCTATAGTATCAGAGAATCAATTACCTAAAATAACAGAGACTATAATATTGGAACATACCATGAGTGAACACCCTATGGTATCAGGGAAGTTCCCAATAATAAAACCCCATCCTAGATACCAAAGTATCAATGTTCCCTATATGTTAAAATATTTTTAATGGCATCATTTAATTTCTTAAAAATATTTCAAAATAATCCTCTTTATTTATCAAAATAATGCTTCAAAAAATCCACAAACAATTTAATAGTTTTTCATAATAATTTTTTTACCAAAACAAAGGGAAATAACTATATTATATCAAAGACAATTTCCACATAAATTTCTTGAATATTAAGTACCATGTTAATAATGTTTTATAAAAAAAATTATAAAACTAGAGAATTTGTGGTTCACTAAATATAGAATATAGATGGATCTACCAACAATGCACTTGGGTTCTCATAAAAACAAAAATGGAATACACAACCACCAAGAATGAGATATCCAATAGTAATAAGAGGAGGTCATTAACCAAGGATTTCACATCACCAATCCATAATTTAACATTCTCAAGATCAAATGAGACAATATAAATTACATAACAAAATGATTCCCACACAATGGTCAAGTAAAGACATCCACTTTCACCCTTACAATGATCTCCTAGTATGGAGGAATACGAATTGAGTTGAGATGACCAAAAAAACCTATTTCATAAGCTTAAATGCACAACTATTATATAAATAACATTTCCAAAATTAGATAAAATTGATAATCTAACAATGGAATAAAAATGAGGGGATTAATATATAATAAATTTGAGTCAAATATTATTTAAAACCCCCTCATAATGAACCTATGAGTTTCTCTCAACATGAAAAATTAATTTCTCAAAGATAGTCAACCAAATAATTTATTCAAAATTACAAACCAAATGATACCATTTCATGGTAGAGGTTCAACATTCCCATGGTGTTCTTGGTATAACCTCACTAAGAGTCCCAACATGCCTAGAGAACAAACCCTAACATCAAAAAGTAAACCATTTGGATAGTCCACAGCCTCAACCACAACTATGTTGAGGCCTTTTAGGTTATGGTTCATAGGGTGACAACCAAATGGCCATTACCAATAATAAAATTAGATTTGGGTGTTGAGGCTTTTATTATGATGCATTGGTTCTAACAGGTAGAAAAATAGCTTTATCTATGGTATGGTAATGACCCATTTTCATAGAGAAAATCCAATCACAATTTAAAAATAAAATGATACTATTCGATACATCTTGATCCTATAATATTCTATTATAACACTCAAAAAAGGATATACCTTAATCTAGGATGTGGAAACCTCACTACCATTGAACATTATATCCCTCAAAATTCATGTCAAAGAGGGAAGATCCATAAATAGATGATTCCATTACTCATTCATAAATAATTCATTCCCCCATATACCATGATATTTTGATATGTTCATCCATTAAAAATTGACTAATGGAATAAACAACCCATGAGAAACATTATCCTGAGAATCAATGATCTCCACTGGCAGCTTTATAACTAAAATTTTAGTCTCCATCTCAAATTCATCCCATTTTAGAACATGGTAGGGATTGAGATGATAATATTTTAGCTATGATATTTTTAGAACATCATGGATACCTCTAAACTGATCCAATAATGTTTTCTTGTAATCTATCTTTATAATACACTTAGTAATTTCAAACAATCCAACTAATAATGGTGCCAAAATACCATGATTCCCTAGTCAATAATAACCCATCCTATGGGAATCATTCAAGAGGTTTGGATCACCAATAGAAAATTCCAATGGATGAAATCAATAATATATATAATATTGCTTCTGAATATGATCTAAAACTATGCATTAGTTTATAAATTAAATCTTTTACAATGTCTAACAAATGATAATAAAAATCATGAAAAATGTCTCACCATATCTAACCAACAAATGGGTGATCCTTAGGGTGATAATAAATATCCTCAAAAGGATCAATTATGATAATTTAATGGTATTTGTTATTATAATAAAACTAAGAAAATCCCAGATATCTACCCCAAGTGTAAGGACCCAACCTTAAATGTAACATATTCTAGTCTTTTAACTATAATTCAGATTAGATGATCTTTTTAGTTTATAGTTTTAGAGAATTAGGAAAAAATATTAAAAAGTAAACACATATATTACAAGTTGACACTTATAACCATTATCCATTTTTTTCAATAAAAAATATTCTTTAAAATAAAACATGTTTTTTATTTCTGAAAAATCTTCAAATTTATCCCCTTGATCGGATCCTTGTCTTTATTCCCCCTAAAACCCTGGGGATTTTTTAAAAAAACTTAGGATGATAATATAAACTCAATAAGGAATAAATAAATTAAAAAATCATTAGTTCAGTAAAAACATGAAAAATCATATAATGTTTACCTTTATCTTCAATGTTCATTGATAATATGAAATAAATCATTTTCACAGCAATAAAAACATGTTTTTCTCAAATAAAATCATTAAAATCCACACACAAAAATTTAAACTTATATAGGATACTTGGAGAATCATATACATAAAACCCTTTCAAAAAAATTTCAATTATAGTAATCATAAGTCTGAATTTTTATTAAGTTATTAAGGGATTACCCGGCACTATATGGGCCACCCTGTGTTAAGTTATAATGGGATTTTCTCGTTCTATCTATACCACCCCATTTCAAGCTATAATTGGATTTCTGAGTGTTATCTGGGCCACCCCATGATAAGCTATAACAGGCTTTCCTGACACTATTTAGGCCACCCAATGTATAAGTTATATTAGGCTCACATGTTACCTATAATTATCAAGTACCATATCATTAATAAAAAAATCATTACAAAACCATTTGAAAAACTCTTTTAATCAAATATTAAAAACAATTTTGTATAAAATAACCATTTTCTTTTGAGAACCCTTTTCAATACCAAAGCATCCTTTTCATTGAAAAATCATTTTCAACACCAAAATAAAAAAATGATAAGGATGGTTTTTCATTTAAGGAAACAAAAAATCTTAAAAAGGAAAATGAAAATAAAATAATGGCCACAATAGTGTAAAAGTATTTGTCATCATATAAGTTAAAAATAGAACATTCTTTTTGTCGTTTCTCAAAACGTTCTTTATAAGACACATAAGAATATTCCTTCTTCAAAACCATTGAATGAAATACAAAATAGACATAAAATTTCCTTGATAATCCTTTTATATGCACATAAATAAATATATAAAATAATATCAAGAATATTGACATGGATAAAAATATTTAATAATTAAATCTTTAAAAATTCAAGGCATCTCATACCAATTTGAACTTTTAAATCATAATCTTTATGAAAGAAAACATTAAATAACTTTAGTTGTTATAAAATATGGATATGAAATGTCAAAGTAGCCATATATACAACTTATAAAATAATAAAGGTGAATATCATCAATAAATTCCTTGATGAAAGGAGATTGAGACGAAATCCCTTATCTCGAGTCTGATTTGTCTTGAATGTTCTTTATCTTATTTTTTTTAGAAAATATCCTCTAATTAACACCTTAAAACCTCTAAGGAGGGTTTTATGACTAAAATAAGGCCTCTAGAATCTGGGTATGGATTTTAATAAGGTATTTGGGAAGATCTTTTTTGAAATAAAAAAATTAATTGTGAGGAAATGAGAATAATGGGTGGCCTTTTATAAGAGAGAGGAGGGGCACTCTTAGAATTACTCAAAGTATTAAATTGATATAAATTAATTTATATTAATAATTGTTCAGAATTGATTAATTTAGAATATATGATTATTTTTTGTCAAATACCGTTCATCCAATGAAAATTAGATATATTTTCACTATTTTTTAATCCTTTTATTTTTGTTTAAACCCTTATTATTTATTATTGTGATATCATGTAATTTACATTTTTAGGGTTAATATAATTAATTTAAAATTAAAAAAGAACAAAAATGAGTCATTAATGAATTTTTTAGACATCATTTGGCAAAATTTTATATTTTATGAACTTTATATCATTTAATAAACTATTATTTATTTTAAAATATCATCAATGTCAGTTTTGACACTATTAAGTATTTTGACTTTTGGATCTGGATCGTTGACGGTGAAGGTGACGATGGACGACAGTGAAGATCATCGTTATTCTGGTTGATGCGGATTAACCTGTTCGCTTTTTGGCAGGATGTGGTTTGAGTCTTCGCAGAGGAGGCGTTATGGTGGTTCGTGGCTTGGATCATGATGTCTCTTCGGCGATTCGTTGAACGTGGGGCGGGTGATGTTTTGGATGTGTCTGTGAATTTATTGCTGCGACGCCGGAGGGTCTCTTGTAGATGATGAATGTTTTTTTTTCACTGTGATTCCACCGGTGGTGATTTAGTGGAGATTCCGAAGACGATGGCATCACGGTGTTGACGGATGCCGGTGAAGCTCGCCGGTGATCCGGATTTGTCTGAACGTGTCAGAACCGATGTAGGCGCACGGCTCGAGGCAGTGCAGACTCGTGGCTCAAGGTGATGATGGCGGTGGTTTGAATTTTTAATTTTCAAAATGTTGTGTGATTATGGCGGTGTTACTCTTGTTCGGGTACCGGAAACCGTAAAACTGGCTTTTTAAAAAAAAGAAAAAAATGATTTGCGAAGTAATTACTCCATCATTATTGTGTCACGGTTTAATTTAATTTTTTTTCCTAAAAATCATAAATAAATTACCATGATATATATAAATGTTTTATATTTCCAAATACTACTTATAGTAGAATATATCGCTTATATTATCCCAGATTAAAAATATTTTACTTTGTTAAAAATAAGAGTGTGACAAAATTGTCTTGTCTTTGAATATAATATTATAAATTCAATTAAGTCATCCATGTGGCTCCGAGTGGACATTAAATAATCCCAAGGAATATTTTGGTCAACTAATACTTATAAAAGGAAATTAGGACAAGTTTTAGGGTAATTTTATTTTAGCAATAATATTATTTTTACCCTTAATTACTTGATTTTCCCTTAACCGTAGTAATAAAAATAATTATTAAAGTTAATATTAATATTTTCAAAAATAAATCAACCAATTATATAATAAATATAATAATTTTTTCAACCAAGTATATATTTTTTTCAAAATTAAATTAATAGATGTGTTTAAATTAATTTTAACACTAATCACAGAGATGTGGTGAGATAGTGAGTTATATTAAAAGTGTCCAAAAGATTAATAAGTTTTTATATCAAATTTAAATGTGAAGTTTATTACAATGACCTATATTGGATTAACGGATAAAAATTTGATTTAATTATACTTTAAAACCATTAAAACATATAATTTATCACTGTAAATAAATTTTATGAAAAAATAGTTTTCAATTAAAATGCAGTATTTTTTAATTATTCATCAAAAAATGAATCTTATCATAAATATACTAAAAATTCCTCCAAAGTAAATTTTGATACTCTTATTTCAAATAAGTATTTTATTTTTTGTCAAATATATCTTATAAAAATGTTAAAAACTATATTTAAAATAGGTTCACCATCAAAAGGCGTTAAAACTACCTTTTTTGAAAAAAAAATGTTTTGTGTGTAAAATTGGATTTCTTCATATATCATTTCTAGAAAAAAAATGTTCAAAATTAGATTGAATATTATATATATAATTCATATAATCCAACAAGAGTTATTTTTTTATTTATTGGTATAAACCTCACTTTTTCACATTTAAATAGATTTTCAGAAAACAAAAATTCTTTATTTTAAAAAAGTATTTTAAATTAATTTATAATTAATTATTAATCCTATAAATAATTATATGTTAATGTGTAAACCATATTTTCATAATTTATTTAATACTTTTCATTCCTTCTATTCTAGTGGCTAGGTTTTAACAATAACATTTAAATATTATTTAGTTGTTTGCTTAAACTCGAAGTGATATATCATGCACGCTATCAAACATAGTGTTTTTTTAAAACATGGGATTTTAAATCCCCCCCAATAAATTTCATCCATACAATTTGAACATCGGATAAAAAACTAGGGGGTTTACTTTCCAAAATATCTTTATTCCAATCCCACATTAAAAAAAGGGTCAATGAAACCTCCCCTTTAAAATAAAGGGAAGTAAAAATGGCCACCTGAGATAACAAATACTTGGGTCCTATGTAGGAAAACATGGATATTCAAGATAAAATTAATCATAAAGTTTTTATAGTGAGAGATAGAAAACATGATCAGTTGAAAGTAAATAGGCACAAAACCATAAGTTTGTGATGGGTTAAAAGGTTATTAATTTCTTAGTAATAAAATTAAACAGAAATTTTTTTTTGTTTTAAGATTCCTTCCATATATTTTAGTAATTATTGTACTAATTGTACTAATAACATAAGAAAATAGGCTTCCCTTAAAATTTAATTTTCATCTATTAATCATATTCAACTACAATCTCATCTTTATCTCCCAACTATGAGTATTCAAGATGAATTTTTCAAGCCTGAAGTGCTAGAATCAACTTCTAGAGAATAATATAATCCATAAAATATTAACTATCTATTTATATTGTCTTTAGACATTAACCAAAACCAAAATGGTTAGTATAATATAATATAATTCTCCAAATAAAATAATCCTTTATATGATTGAAAACTAAATTAATATCCAAACTTCAACAGTAATACTTGAAGTTCAACATAGACCATTCAACAAAGAAATATACTTAAAATTCATCAAAAAATTTATAACTAAAATCAAAAACCAAAAAAATATAAGTATTTGATCACATAGTCTTCTAAGATAAATTTTAATAATTATCTCCATATAACATCAATTAATCTTGAAGTATCACAACAAAAATCATTTTTCCTGGTAATCTTCAAGATATGACAACCATTTCTATAAATAACCTAAATAAACATAAGTCCACAATTAAATAATATATTCATACAAAATATAATTAAACCTTTATTACTCAAATAAAATACCATAGAATTTTATTTATCTTTATTATATAGGATTCCCAAAATTGAAAATGTCTTCAGAAATAACATTCATCACTTAATCCCCAAATAACTTTTCCAATATGATAAGAATTTTGTTATCAAAATGAACTTATTATTATTCCATCAACTCATTTAACTAAAAAAATTCATAATGACCTGAGACTTCATGTAGTCCAGTAGTAGCCAATGCACCCTTATCTCCCTTCAATTGTGGGTTTGATTTGCATGGCATTGTCGGACATGAAAGCTTCTCACCCATCCCATGATTTTTCATTTTTCAAAAACTATGTAATTAATATAACATTACCAAAATATGATAAGGACCTAAAAAATGACCATAACATGTTTTAACCTCAATGTTTATCTCATAACTTTCATTTTTCATCCCAAAAAGTAAAAACTCATTATTAAATCAATAATAAATGTCTTTAAAAATACTGTTAATTGCCTTAAAAATTTATAAATTAAAGCCTAAAAAGGGGTTTATAAGACACTAGTCATATGATTAGTCTGAAAATTATAAACCTAGGGTGATATCCCTAACTCTTAAGAAAAAATCATGATCTCTAAAGTTGTCCAAACCATCCTTTGATACAAAATGTAATGAACCAACCTAAAACGTAACATATTCAAGTGTTTTTTAACTATAATTCACATTAGAGGATATTTTCAGTTCATAGTTTTAGAGAATTAGTAAAAAATCTTACAAAGTAAAAACATACATTAAAAGTGTACACTTATACCTAGTATCCATTTTTTCCACATAGCAAAAGTATTTAAAATAAAAAATTATTTCTCTCTATAAAAAAACATCATAGTTAACCCCTTGATCTCATATTTATCTCTAATCCCCCTTAGACCCTATGAAAAAAAATTTAAGAACTTTGAATAAGCACATAATCTCAATCACTGATAAAGAAAGAAAGGAAACTATTAGTTAACTAAAAATATGAAAACTCATATAATGTTTACCTTTATCTCCAATGTTCTTTGAGAATATGAAATAAATAATTTTAACATTAAAAAATCACAAAATAATTTCAAAGAAATTCATTAAAACCCAAAGCAACCAATTTAAACTCCTTTGGGTGATTTTGAGCATCATATACATAAAACCCATTCAAACCCATTTAAATTGAAATACCCATAAGGTCAAATTCCAATTAAGATATTACGGGCTTACCTAGGGCTATCTGGGACACCCCATGTTAAGATATAATGGGCTTTCTTGAGGTTATCTTGGCCACCCCATGTTAAATTTTAATGTTCTTTCCCAATGCTATCTGGTCCACCCCATGTTAAGTTATAACAATCATTCCCAGTTCTATCTGGGCCACCCCATGTATAAGCTATATCAGACTCCCCCATTTCCTATAATTCATAATTATCGTGTCATTAATAAAAAAATAATCCTAAAACCCTTTGAAAAACTCTTTTAATCCCATATGAAAAAAAAACGTTCTTAAGAAAATACCATTTTCTTTTAAAAACCCATTTTCAATTCCAAAACACTCTTTTCATTAAAAATACATTTTCAATACCAAAATAAAAAAATTGATAAATATGGTTTTTCATTTAAGGAAACATTAAATATTTCATTGGAAAATGGAAATAAAATAACATTCATGTTGGCAAAAAATTCATTTTCACTATATATGTTAAGAATATTACATTCTTTTTGTCATTTATCAAAACGGTTCGTATAAAATGCATAAAAATATACCTTTTGAAAACAATTGAATTAAATTAAATATAGACATAAAATTTCCTTTATAAAATGTTATATACATATAAATAAATATATAAAATAATATTTATAATATTAACATGTAGAAAATGATGTTATAATTAAATCTACAAACTTTCAAGGTCTCCCATACAACATTGAACATTTAAAGAATAATATCCATGAAAGAATACATTTACCAAAACATTAAATAACATTTGTATAAATAAAATAATGATATAAAATTTCATATTATCTTTATATACAGCTTATAAAAGAGTAAAGGTGTATATCATCAAGAAATTCCTCAATGAAAGGAGATTAAGATGAAATGTCTTACATCAAGTCTAATTCGTCGCATCTGTTATTTATCTTCCTCTTCTTCGGATGATCCTCTTTGATTAAAATAATAAAAAATATAAGTGGGATTTTTTTCAAAAATAAGTCTTAAACAATGTGGGGAGGGATTCTAGGGAGATCTTGGCTAAACCAAAAAGGGTTTTAAGTGTGAAGAAATGAGAAGAATGGGTGCCCTTTTATAGGAGGGGAGGGACACTCTAAGAATTCCTCAAAGTATTAAATTAATATAAATTAATTTTATGTTCCAAATGGCTCCAAAATGATTTATTTAGAAGATATAATTATTTTGGGTTGAATAAAATTCATCAAATGAAAATTATATTTGTTTTAACTATTTTTTAATCCTTATCGTTTTGTTTTAACCCTTATTAAATCTTATTGCGATATCGTGTAATTTAGACTTTGAAGGTTGTTGGTCGGAGTGGATACTCAAGAAGGGGTGAATTGAGTTCCAATTAAAATATTTGTTAAAATATTGTTTATTTAAAATCCCTCAATTTATAAAACAAGTTAAACTGTAGTGAATTTATACAGATTGTAGATGTTCACTTTGCTTCTCAAAGATTGATTAGGTCTCAATTAATTTAACCACAAGATTAAACTAACTTTTGAAACTAACCTACTGATTTACAATAAGTATAAACACTTGCTAATTTAACTATCAAAGTAGCTTTAAAATAGTTTTGTATTTCAAAGTAATAGCAAGATAATATAAAAGATGTATGTAGTATACTTTAAACATAAACTAAAGATGCACAGCAGATATAGCAAGAGGTTCAGTCTCAAGCTGAGACTTAGTCCTCTCAAATTTATATAAATTTGAACCAAACCCTGGATCGGGGTTAAGAACAGTTTACAAAACTATCCAGGCCACGCAGGGACCTCTACCACAGTTCTTCATGGGAAGAAAAACAAATACCAGCCCACACAAGGACCTCTTGCACAGTTGATGTTGGCAAACAAGAGTTAAGAGTTTTGGAGTGAGGATTTCGATATCCTCTAGTTCCGTGCAGGAGACAGTGTGTGTGTAAGATATACAGTGTACACCACACTACTTCAAAGTAAATAAACAAATCACTTAGAGAAGACAAATAAGAGTTTAGAGAGCTCTAGTGATTAGCAATGCAGCTCTGGACTCGTTGGATTCAGCACGAATGCTTCTGAGTCCTTCTCTGGTTTTTCTATTGAAAAAAAATAGTGTCGTAGTTCACCTTGTGTTTTACAGGAATGAAAATAATCTCTTGATTCATCATGTGTTCTTTAGTGTTGTTGGATTTCACTCATGGGAGTTCTTTCAAAGTCTTGCAATCTCCTTCTTGCTCAGGATTGTTCTTCTTGTTTAGCACAGTGCTCTCGGGTTTATGTAAGTTCTTCTTGTTGTATCGTCACACTTTCACTTACACGTGTACTGCATCTCAATCTTCCTTATATTCCATGAGTTCTAGCAGTAGGAATGATTCCTTTTTCATAGGTACGAGATACGGTTTCCGGACATGCCAAAAACTATCATTAAATAACATTAATTGCATTAAAAACTTCAAATATGACCATTAGCATTATTTAAATAATATTGAAAAAAAAGTTAAGAAACAGTGTCACAGGGATTATGTAAACGATGTCCTCTAAATGGTATATTCTTCAAGGTATGTGATTCACGATATGTGGTTCACGGTATCTCCATGTCACGGTGTGTAGGTCACGGTGTCTGGGTCACGGTTTGTCCTTCATGGTGTTTGGGTCACGGTTTTTCCTTCACGGTGTCTGAGCCATGGTGTCTAGGTCACGGTTTTTCCTTCACGGTGTCTGGGTCACGGTTTGTCCTTCACGGTGTCTGGCTCACAGTTTTTCCTTCACGGTGTCTGGCTCATGGTATTTCCTTCACAGTGTCTCTATACATAGAAAAATATCTATATTTATACTTAAACATTAATATGCATATTATGGATTAAGCTTAATCATTAGAGAGTAAGAGAACATGAATCATAAATATAAAGGTTTGATAATAGAAGTGAGATTTTTGATCATTCATAAGATGTGTAAATAATAAAGAGAATAATTAACATCAATAAGATTTTTTATCACTAAATCATGATGTGTAGTTATTATTGATATTGAAGAGAATTAGCAAGATTTACAATTAATATTGAGATTAATTAACAGTAATAGGATTTGTGATCATTAAAAAATGATTAATACATGAGGATTCTAACAATCTCCCCCTTTTTGATGATCACAAATCGTGTATAGTTAAAATATAAATGAAATGCAACATTAAAGAAACTAGCATATTAGAATAGAAACAATTAGAGAATAATAGATTCGATACTAACATATCTCATTATAGAACTGATACTTGTAGTTTTTATCCCCCTTTTGGGATTATCCAAAAGTAGAGAGAAATGAGGTAAACATTGGATTTTCCATTGAAAAGGTTTAGAATAAAATATATAATAGAAATACAAACAGTAAAGAACAAATGACATCCCATCAAAAAGAAATAGTCCCTGGACTCTTCAGGGATCTACCTTTTCCTTACCTTTATCAGTAGTAGGAGTTGGTGCTGATGTAGAAGAAGGCATAGATGTGGTAGACAAATAAGGTAAGGGTAGAACTTCAAAGACGGATGGAGCCAAAGTAGGAGATGTAGAAGATCTAGGCTGTGGTTGGTCAAGAATGACTAGCCGGATCTGAGAAAGAGCTTGGATGACTGACATGGCAGTTGAGGCTATGGCAGGTAGACCAGGTTTAAGGGGTGCAGCAGCTGGAGAAACTATAGCAGTACTCTGTACATGAAGATATGGCTACAAAATATTGATGAAATCAGTAATGATTTCACCACCATATTGCATAGACTTTTCAAAATCGTCCTTGTTCTCTATGAATTTGTCCAAAAATCTGGTGAACTCTGTATGCTTCTGAACCTGAGCTATAAAATCTTGAGTTACCAGAGGGATTTTCAGGTTTTCCACAAGATATCTAAAGTGATCTGTCATTTCACTTTTAGAGAAAATCCAGGTGAGATAAAAATCTATTTTCTTGGTGATATCATGTTGAGCATCATTGGATATCTTAGAATTAATTCTAACCAAATCCAATGATCGATCACTGTTCTTAACCACCTATGACAAAGAAGACAGATCCAAGCCACTTAAGGCATTCTGAAGTTCTTCCTTGATTATGGATCTCAGCAGAGAATCATCCAAAGGAGGAACATAAGGTTTATCTGAAGCAAGAGAATCTTTTATGGCTATGGATAAAACTTTGACCTGTTTCAAAACGTTCTGCAGATATCCAGGGTACTCATCTGTGAGCTTATTCAGATTTCCCACATGCTCCGTCAGGCATTCCAGCATCTTTTTGTGTCTTTTTTCTATCTTCTCATCAAAATATAGTAGATAATGATGAACTTGAGACACAATTTCCCTAGTAAGGGTGGAATCAGTTGGCTCAGGAGAAGCAGCAACAGGTGCACAGGCAGAAGCAGGAGTAGGCTCTGATCTCAAAGACAACTCATTCTACAGGTTTGCTACCATACTTTCCAGGTTTGCAATATTAGCACTCAGCAGCTTATTTTCTACTCTGACTTCTTGAATTTCTCGTATCATCCTTGGTTCAATATGAAATATAATATTTTCCAAGAGTATTGATGCATCTTCTTGACTTAATTGAGTTATTGGACAAGGTTGAGTGGATAAAAGTTTATCAACTCCAGCTAATAGAGTCTCCAAAAAATTTCAAATCATCTTTAGTCACAAAGGAGTGTTGCTCGGGTAAGAGAGCAGGTGAAGGTAGTGGAGCAGGTTCTGGTTGCGGTTCAGAGTCATCTTTAGACTCTGATTCTGATTCTGATTGAGGATGGGGCACTGGTTCTGGTTCTGAATGAGCTACAGACTTCAGTTGAAACAAAGAAGAAAGATCCATTACAGTTGTAGTCACTTGCTTTGACTCATTCACATCATAAAATCTTGGGAATTCATAACGGGTGTACACAGAATATGAGACAGTAGGTTGATAAGGTTCAGCAGATCCAGCTTCTATAATCTCAAGGTTTTGAGGTTCCTCCCCCTCAAATTGTTCTTCCATCTCAGAGACTATAGGCTCAGTAACATGGTCAATATCCACAGGATAATCTCGAATCTCTTCAGAAAACTCGTGCCTTTCCAGCTGAAAGACAATTTCCATCCTCTATTCTGCAGAGGGAATTATCTCAGGAACCGATTGTTCTACTGTTTGTGCTTCCAGATTGACTTCTTTCTCAATAGGGAGATCCTTTTCAACAGGATCTGTCTCTATGGTTTCTTGCTGCTCTAAATTATGAAAAACCAATTTTCTTCCAGCCGTAGGATGAGTTTCTGGATTGACAACCTCACTATAAGCAGGACATTCCGCTTCTCTCAAACCAATAGCAACTTCCTCTCCTTGAGGTATTTCAGGAGAGACAACAGTAGTCCTTTCTTTTTCAACAGGATTTGTTTCCATTGGAGATATTCCAGCTTTTTCTCTAGGTGAAACTTCAGCTGTCACTTCCTCTTCTTCTTATTCTTCTTCTTCTGAATACACAGCCACTTCATCTGGTTCCAAACCAGGATCAGCTAGGTTCTTAGGTATTATTGGATAATCAACTGGATTAAACTTCTTATACAATTGATCATTATCCTCAACCCATTGATTCTTCTAGGGGTTCCAACTAATCCTCATCCTTCTGATGATAGTCTTGGATAAGCGGAAATCAAAATCCTCTAACATTTCTTCATTCCTTCCAACCATCCCTTTGGAAACTAGCATGGATGAAATCATCATTGAGTAAAACAAGGACGTGGATTGGGAAGTGACTTTAATTAGCTCACAGATATTGTTAATAACATACTTGTATAGGTTGATCTTATGGCCATTCTTCAACAGGTTAATCAGGAACACATCCTGATACTTCATTACAGCAAAATCTCCTTTTCTCGAACTAATCAAATTTTGAACAGATTTGAAAAGAAGTCTAGTTTCTCCATCTAGCTCTGCAGCTATATCCCTTCTCTTGGTTCCATTACTAGTTAGAATTTGCAAGTCATTTTCCAGATCGAAGATATAGGATGATGGAGGAGGGTCTCTCTAGTAGTCCTCACAAACTCATTCATGTGGAATCCTTAGGCATGCAGCCCACAACCTCGAAGAGAAAGAACACTTCTAACCATTGATCCAACTGGTCACCATAAATCATTCTCCAAAATCAAAGGAAAACTTCACATATTGGTAGAATTGAGATACCAGCCTCGGGTAAATCGGTCTATTTTTCCAGAGAACCATTCAATCCATCCTTGTTCTCTTAAAACATTCAAAACTAACGAATTTATAAACAACAGCCACTCAGGGCAAATCAATTTTTTAGGTACAACAGTACGACTTACCAAGTTTGGGTTTAGAGGTCCTTTGGGAGCTATCCTCGATTTCCTATTCTATTTCTTAGAGCGGCGCTTCTCAGACGAGGGTGAAGACGAACGCTTCATCCTAGGCATCCACTGAAGGTTTAGGCAAGAGAGGAAAAGGTTTTCAAGAGTGAAAAGGTTTCGGAGATATTTCGGATAAGGAATCAAATGAAACCCTTAAGTTTTATCATTTGGGAATGTCAAACGTCATAAACGCAAAAACACGGGAAATCAAATATCGGTGAAATAAAAATTACTGCGATACGGGTTAAAATAATAGTATAAATAATCTTCATAGCGAGACTGTGAGTAGGAATTATGGTGTGATAAAAACAATCATCACGGTGAGACAGTTGGTGGTCGTCACAGTGAGACAGTGAGTTGACCGACCGTGAGCACAAGGTCTTAATGGTGAGACCGTATGCATGAAACAGTAACTATAAAACAGTGAGTATGAAACTGTAAAGTAAAATACAGAAAAGTATTAAACATTAATATCAGTAAGATATCTATTTATTATTAATCATGCCAAGATCATGTATGATGTAGTCTAATCTTTTAGAATTTAATGGCTTAGTGAATATATCAGCAAGTTGATATTCAGTACCAATGAATTCCAAAGTGATATTACCTTTTTGATAATGATCCCTCAAAAATTGATGTCTTACATCAATATGTTTTTTCCTAGAATGAGAAACAGTATTCTTAGAAATATTAATAGCACTTGTGTTGTCATAATTTATTGGGACATGTCTGAATTGATATCCATAGTCTAGTAATCTATGTTTCATCCACAAAATTTGTGCACAACAACTTCCAACAGCTATGTATTCAGCTTCTGCAGTAGATAATGCAACAGAATTTTTTTTCTTACTACACCATGATACTAGTGACTTGACTAAAATATGAAATGTTCCGGAGGTGCTTTTTCTATCTAACTTACACCCAGCAAAATCAGCATCAGAATAACTAACTAGTTCAAATGATTGGCCTTTGGGATAGAACAGTCCTAAATTGGGAGTATGCTTGAGGTATTTGAAAATTCTATTTACAACATTTAAATGTGACTCTTTAGGGTTTGCTTGAAAATGAGCACACATACACACACTAAATATAATATTAGGATGACTAGAATTCAGGTAGAGTAGACTTCCAATCATTCCTCAATAAGTGGTTTGATCAACAGATTTACCATCTTCATCAAGATCCCACTTATAGGTGGTACTCATGAGAGTGTCACTACTTTTTCTCCTATCCAATCCAAAATGTTTTCAAAGATATCTACTATATTTAATTTGAGTTAAAATGATTCCACCATCATTTTGAAATTCTTGAAATCCAAGAAAAAAATTTAGTTCACCCATTAAACTCATTTCAAATTCATTTTGCATTATTTTAGAAAAATCAGTACATAGGGAATTTCTGGAAGATTCAAAAATAATATCATCTACATAAATTTTTACAACTAAAACATCGTTAGAAATTCATTTTATAAAAAGAGTAGGGTTAGCTACACCTTTTTTAAAACCTTTAGAAATTATAAAAGTACATAATCTATCGTACCAAGCTCTTGGAGCTTGCTTTAAACCATATAATGATTTTAATAATTTGAAAATATGATTTGGAAAATGAGGGTTTGAAAATCCAGGTGGTTCTTCAAAAAAACATCGTCAACAATATATCCATTTAATAATGCATTCTTGACATCCATTTGATATAGTTTAAAATTTAGATGTACAACATAAGCAAGTAAAATCCTAATGGATTCTAATCTGGCTACAGGAGAAAAAGTCTCCTCATACTCAATTCCTTCCTATTGACTATAGCCTTGTGAAACTATCCTAGCTTTGTTTTTAACTATGTTTCCAGATTCATCTACTTTATTTGTAAACACCCATTTAGTGCCTATGGTGAAGGTGTCCTTAGGTATTTCAACAAGATTCCAAACTTTATTTCTTTCAAATCGATTGAGTTCTTCTTGCATAGCAATCACCCAAAATTCATCATTAATAGCATCATCAATGTTTTTAGGTTCAAGCTATGACAAGAAGGCTTGATGTTCAACCTGATTTCTTAGAGAAGCTCTAGTATGTGTCCCTCTATCAAGATTTCCTACAACAGCATCTAAAGGATGATTCTTTAGAATTCTAGTTGATCTAGTAAAGGTAGGGATAGAAATTTCAGGTTCTTCTCTAGGTTCGGGTTCATTAGGAGAAGATTCTGGAATAAGTCCATAACTGGTTGTCTTTATAGTAGGTTATTTAGATTTTTTATTAAGGTCCAGAACACTTAAATATTAATCGAGATTTTCAAGAGAGGTTTTAGACTCATGTGGATCAGTTTCATCAAACCATATGTGAACAGATTCTTCCACACACTTGGTTCTCTTATTGAAAACTCTATAGGCTTTGCTGGTTAAATAATATCCTAAAAAGATTCCTTCATCACTCTTAGAAGAAAACTTATCAAGGTAATCCTTTGTATTGATAATAAAGACTTTGCAACCAAAGACTCTAATGTAATTGACTTTAGGTTTTCTATTGTTCCAATGTTCATAAGGGGTCTTCTTAAGAACAGGTCTAATCAAGACTCTATTAATGATATAACAAGCTGTATTTACAGCTTCAGCCCAAAAGTAAATAGGCAGGTCATATTCATTAAGAATGGTTCTAGCTATTTCTCGAAGGGTTCTATTTCTTCTTTCTACTACACCATTCTGCTGAGGTGTCCTAGGAGCAGAAAAGTTATGAGTATATCCATTGTGTGAGCAATAAGATTCAAATTCATGATTTTCAAACTCACAGCCATGATCACTTCTTAGAGTTTTAATCTTAAGTCCACTAAGGTTTTCTACAGACTTGGAGTATTTAAAAAAATAAGAACTAGCTTCACTTTTGTGAGCTAAGAAGTATACCCAAGTATATCTAGAAAATTCATCTACTAGGACATAGACATAGTGCTTCCCATTTAAACTAGAAACTCTTGAAGTTCTAAACAAGTCCATGTGAACCAACTTGAGAGGTTGAGAAGTTTAGACATCTTTCTTTGGTTTGAAAGAGATTTTGTGTTGCTTTCCCTTTTGACAGGGATTACAAACTTTGTCATTTAGAAACTCAAGTTTAGGTAGGTCTCTAACTAAGTTCTTCCTAGTTAATTTTCTAAATGAATGTATATTGCAGTTTCATAATCTTCTATGCCAAATCCAAGATTCTCTATGAAAATCATTTAAACAGGTAACATTTTTCTTGGCTAAGGAATTTAAATCAATAGCATAAATATTTTCATTTCTTAAAGAAGAAAATACTAAAACATTTTTAGAGTTAAAAACATTACAAGAATCATTTTCAAATTTGACATTAAAATCATCATCACACAATTGATAAATACTTAACAGATTATATTTCAGTCCATCAGCAAATTAAACTTTAGAAATTAAAACTGAATTAGTGTTACAAATTTGGCCTAGGCCGATGATTTTTCCTTTAGAATTATCACCAAATGTGACATAGCCTCCATCAAACTTTATGAAACTCTTGAAGCATGAGTAATCTATAGACATATGTCTTGAACATCCACTGTCCAAATACCATTTATTCTTGTGGGAACTCTTCAAGCATGTTTCCTATAAAACAGATTTAGATAGGAAGTGATTTTGGTACCCAGATCTTCTTGGGTCCAGACAGGTTAGCAATTAATGATTTTGGTACCCAAACTTCTCTTATGGGTCTCATATAATTTACAGAATCAATAGATTTTTAAATATAATCTTTATTTGATCTATAACCATATGAATAACTGGTTGAAGCATAGGGATTTCTAGAACTAGAACTAGCAGTATTCTGTCTAGATTTAGGAATAAATCTATTCTTAATAAGTTGTCTCTGTCCCGGTTTGTAGTCTATTCCAGTAGTGTATTTTTGTGCCACTTTCATTCCTAGCATTTGAGTTAGTGTATCCTTTCCATTTGTTAACTTCTCTAAGTCTTTTATAAGTTTCTCATTTCACATTTTCATTTTTCTATTTTCCTTTAACAATTGAGCATTTTTCCCTTTTTCAATAGTAGGTTCAGTTTTAACAGTTGTAGTGAGAGCATGTTGTTTCTTCAATGATTTTTATTTTTCCTTAATTTCATTGCATGTCTCTTCCAGCATATTACAATATTCAATTAATTCCTCACTATTCATGTTTTCAGAATCAGAATTATATTCTGCATCATCTCCAGAATAATAAGAATTTAAAGTAGGTGTATCTAAGGTTACCTCAGATGTGTTTGTCACGAAACAGATGTTGGCACGTTTCCTTTTAGAATCAGACATTTCAGATTCACTTGTGCTGTCATCAGAAGCACTCCAGGTAGCCTTCATAGCTTTCTTGTACTTACTGCCCTTGTAATCATATTTCTTCAAGAATTTTAGCTTTGGGCAGTCTTCTTTAATGTGTCCTTTTCTTTTGCACTCATAGCAAACAACTTTATCACTTTTATCTGTCTTTTTTCGGTCCTTCTTCCAATGTCCTTTATTGTCATACTTTCCCTTGTAATTTGATTTTCTGAAGAATTTCTTCTTCCTATAAAATTTCTTAAACCTTATGGCTATCTAATCCATTTCATCATCACTATCAGAGTCTGAGCTTTCACTTGTTGAACTGTCAGTTTGTATTTGAGCTTTTTCTTTGTCCTTGTTCTTTGAAGCAGTAGACTTGAAAGCCACTGATTTCCTTTTTGGTTCATCATCTTCCTCTTTATTCACCTTGAGTTCTTCCTCATACATCATAACCTTACCAATCAGCTCTTTGAGAGTTAGATCAGCAATGTCACATGACTCTATGATTGAAACAGATGTGCCCCTCCATCGGTCTGGTAAACACCTCAATATCTTCATAATTTGTTCCTTAGCTGGAACAGATTTTCCAAGTGAATTCATTGTATTGACTATCTAATTGAACTTGAGATATATATCAGAAATAGGTTCATTAGTATTCATTTTAAAATTATCATATTTAATAGTATAAGTATTCAATCGCATTTCTTTAACATTGGTTGTTCCTTCATGAGAAACACCCAAAGTATCCCAAATTTCAAAAGCAGTTTTACAAGCAGAAATTCTATTAAATTACTCATCTCCTAGAGCACAGTACAGGGAATTCATGGCTTTACAATTATTATTATAAGTATTCTTTATAGGTTCATCCCATGTTTTTCTGTCAGTTTATGGAATTTTATATTGAGATTCAATAGCAGTCCAGATATCAAAACCCATGCTTTCTAAATAAATTTTCATTTTAAGCTTCCACTGAGCATAGTTTGTACCATTAAAGAAAGGTGGCATGTTAGTAGTAGAACCCTCTAGTATATTATCCATAGGTAGATTTTAGAAATTATATTTAAAGAGATAAATATTTAGAACTAACAGAAATCCTTAAACAAAAAACAAATCCTTAAACAAAAACAAATCCTCTAATACCAAATGTTGGTCAGAGTGGATACTCAAGAGGGGGGTGAATTGAGTTCCAATTAAAATTTCTGTTAAAATATTGTTTATTTAAAATCCCCCAATTTATAAAACAAGTTAAACTGTATTGAATTTATACAGATTGTAGATGTTCACTTAGCTTCTCAAATATTGATTAGGTCTCAGTTAATTTAACAACAAGATTAAACTATCTTTTGAAACTAACCTAATGATTTACAATAAGTATAAACACTTACTAATTTAACTATCAAAGTAGCTTTAAAATAGTTTTGTATTTCAAAGTAATAGTAGCGGAATATAAAAGATATATGTAGTATACTTTAAAATTAAACTAAAGATGCCCAGCAGATATAACAAGAGGTTCAGTCTCAAGCCGAGACTTAGTCCTCTCAAATTTATATAAATTTGATCCACACCCTGGATCGGGGTTAACAATAGTTTACAAAACTATCCAGGCCACGCAGGGACCTCTACCATAGTTCTTCGTGGAAAGAAAAAAAAGACCAGGCCACACAAGGACCTCTTCCACAGTTGACGTGGATAAACAAGAGTTAAGAGTTTTGGAGTGAGGATTTTAATATCCTCCAGTTCAGTGCAGGAGACAGTGTGTGTGTAAGATATATAGAGTACACCACACTGCTCGAAAGTAAATAAACAAATCACATATAGAATACAGATAAGAGTTTAGAGAGCTCTAGTGATTAGCAATGCATCTCTAGACTCGTTGGATTCAGCAGGAATGCTTCTGAGTCCTTCTCTGGTTTTTCTGTTGTAAAACATACTGTCGTATTTCAGCTTGTGTTCTATAGGAATGAAAATGATCTCTTGATTCGTTGTGTGTTCTTCAATGGTGTTGGATTGCACTCATGAGAGTTCTTTGAAAGTCTTTCAATCTCCTTCTTGCTCTGGATTGTTCTTCTTTTTTAGTATAGTTCTCTCAGGTGTATGTAATTTCTTCTTGTTGTATCATCACACTTGCGCTTACACGTGTACTGCATCTCAATCTTCTTTATATTCCATGAGTTCTGGCAGTAGGAATGATTCCCTTTTCATTGGTACGAGATACGGTTTCCTGACATTCCAACAACTATCATTAAATAACATTAATTGCATTAAAAACATCAAATATGACCGTTAACATTATTTAAATAATATTGACAAAAAGTTCAGAAATGGTGTCACATTTATTATGTAAACGGTGTCTTCTTCACGGTATAGTCTTCACGGTATGTGGTTCATGGTATGTGGTTCACGATATCTCCATGTCACGGTGTGTACCTCACGGTGTCTGGGTCACGGTTTGTCCTTCACAGTGTCTGGGTCACGGTTTGTCCTTCATGGTGTCTAGGTCACGGTGTCTTGGTCACGGTTTGTCCTTCATAGTGTCTGGGTCACGGTTTGTCCTTCACGGTGTCTGGCTCACGGTTTGTCCTTCACGGTGTCTGGCTCACGGTTTGTCCTTCATGGTGTCTCTATACTTAGACAAATATATGTATTTATACTTAAACAGTAATATGCAGAATATGGATTAATTTTAATCATTAGAGAGTAAGAGAACTTGAATCATAAATATAAAGGCTTGATAATAGAAGTGATATTTGTGATCATGAATAAGACCTGTAAATAATAAAGAGAATAATTAACATCAATAAGATTTGTTATCATTAAATCATGATGTGTAGTTATTATTGAGATTGAAGAGCATTAGCAAGGTGTTCAATAAATATTGATATTAATTAACAGTAATGGGATTTGTGATCACTAAAACATGATTAATACATGAGGAGTCCAACAAAGGTTAATATAATTACTATAAAATAAAAAAAACCAAAAATGAGTCATTAATGAAATTTTTAGACCTATACCAATCATTTGGACTAATTTTAAATTTTTATTAATTTTATATCATTTAATAAAATGTTATTTATTTTAAAATAGCATTAATGTCAATTTCGATACTATTCATTATTTGGTTTTTTAAAAATATCATAACAACTTGGTATTATCAAAAAAACTCTATTTAACCATCCATAACATGTCAAATTAATCTATAAAATTTTTTTATGGCATCAATTATATCAAATTATATTTATGTTAATATTTATAATGTCATTTATTTGATTATTCCATTAATGAACTAATTAGCATGTCATCATTATGTCACCATTTAATTTATTTATTTATTTACACAAAAATTATAAATAAATTACCATGATGTGGATAAAATTTTAAATTTACAAATAATATTTATATACAAACATATCCCTTATATAACCCTATACAAAAAATATTTTACTTGTTAAATATAAGAGTGTGTCAAAATTTTCTTTTCTTTAAATATGATATTATAAATGTTTTAAAGTCCTCCAAGTGGATCTAAGTGGACATAAAATCATCCCATGTAATATTTTTATCAACACACACTCATCCAATTAAATTATGATAGGTTTTAGGGTAATTTTATATTGGTTATAATATTATTTTTACAATAATTTCATGATTTACCCTTAATCATGCTAATAAAAATAATTACTAAAGTTACTATTCATATTTTAAAAAAGTTAAGTTGACCCTATTATATAATAAATTTCATACTAATTCCAAAATTTTATGTCCTTTATTTAAAATTAAATTCACAAAAGTGGCTAAATTATGTTTTATACTAATCTTACAGACGTGGTGAGAAAGTGGGTTAAAGTAAAAATGTCCAAAAGATAAATAAGTTTTTATATCCAATATAAATGTGAAATTGATTCAAATTACCTATATTTTATTAAATGATAAAAAAAATTGATTTAATTATACTTTAAAACCATTCAAATATATAATTTAACATTATAAATAAATTTGATCAAAAAGTTGTTTTCAATTAAAAGGCTGTATTTTTTCACTATTTATCAAAAAATTAATCTTATAGAAAAAATACCAAAAATCCATCCAAAGTAAATTTTGATACTATGATTTAAAATAAGAAGTTTATTTTTTCAAATATAATTTATAAAATTATTAAAAACTAAATTTAAAATAGGTTCCCCATCAAAAGGAGGCAAAACATTCTTTCTTGAAAAATACTTGTTTTGTGTGTAAAATTAACTTTGATCATATATAATGTCTATAAAAAATTAAAATGAATTTTAAAAATTATATTGAATATATTATAAATATATTTCATTAATATTATACAACAAGTGTGATTTCTTAATTTATTCATATAAACCATACTTTTTCACATTTAAAAAAATTAGAAAAAACATTTTTTTTATTTTAAAAAAATGTTTTAAATTAATTTATATTCAATTTTTCAAGAAATAATTAATTATATATACATGTGTAAACCATATTTTCATAATTCAATTAATATTTTTCGTTCCCTCAATTCTAACAGCTAGATTTTAATCGTAATATTTAAATATTATTTAGTTATTCGCTTAAGCTCGATATGGTGTATAATGAATGCTATCGAACATAGTGTTTCCTTTTAAAAACTCATGATGTTACACCAAGATCCTCTAAAATCCAAGACATAGGAATGAATCGTATCCTCCCAAATCTGAATAGAATTCTCCATTTGGCCATCCATCTAAGGATGATAATATATACTCAACCTAACTTATGTCCCCATCATCTCATAGAGAACTTTCAAGAATCGTGAAGTTAACATGTGATCACTATCAGATAAAATGGTTGTAAGGACCCCATAGAACCCCACAATTTCCAACACATATAACATACCCCAATATTTAACCTTGGAGGTTCCTCAATTTGGTATGAAATGAGCTGGTTTTCTGAACTGATCAATTAACATCCATGTTGAATTTTTTCCATAGGGGATCCAAGGTAATAATTCAATGAATTCCCTAGATACCTAATCCTTTTTTATGTCAGAAAAAAGAGATGATGATGGAAACTAAAAGTATTCAGGTTCTCTACCTTATTCTATATATTAATGTAATAGTGATACATATAATCAATAATGTCTCCCTTCATACCCAATCACCATAAATGGCATATCATGTCATAATGCATATTTCTAGTGCGATGATTAATGATTCATAAAGAAATATGAAAATCATGCATTAACAAAAATCTAATAGATAAAGGGAAGTCAAATTGACTTCTCAAGTGAAGAAATCCATCATAGTGGAGGGACCATCCTAAAGTGGTATCATGAATATATAAGGATTCCTTGGTTCCTCAGATCTCATAATCTTACTTTTATTCTTCTAGAAACAACTCAGGGGGAGATTCCATTAACTGTACACTATTTAGATCAATACCCACATCATTCTCCTATGCATGTAGATACAAACGAGAAAAAGGCCCATAATATTCAACATCTCTTCTAGGATAGAATGATAAGGAAACTTCTTATTGAGAGTGTTATGATTAACATTCCCCACATAAGGGTTGTAGCTGACATAAATGTAAAATGTCAATAGGTACTACACCTATCACCATCCCTATGGTTTAGGTCTCTTTGAGAGAAGATAAAACTTAAGAACATGTGATTAGAATAGACTATGAACCTCTCACTAAAAGGATCGTGTATCTGACAATTGAGAGAATGCATAACAATAGTGAATTACAATTCATGATTTATATAATTCTCTTCATTTTTTAGAAGCTTATGAGAACGATACGACATGACATGATCATCTTGTATAAACACATATCCCAATCCAACACTAGAAGCATCACAACAAACCCTACATACCTTATCAGGTTCTAAAAATATCAAAATTGATGTTGATGTTAGATACAATTTTAACTCATACAAAGAGGCTTGACACATAGAATCCCATGAGAATTTCACCTCTTTCTTGGTAAGATCAATCAATTCTAATTCAAGATTTTTTAAATATTTTAAAAATATCCAATAGTACCCACTGAGGCCTTGGATGTTCTATATATCAAATTCATTATGTGTTTTTCCCATGCTAAGAAAACCATCAGAATTTTAGGATAAATAAGGGTTAATTTTCTAAAATTATGTGTGTCATGAACATTCCCTCTCAGATTGAGAAATAACACTTCAAAAAATACCCATAAATGTGGTGAATCATCAAGATTTAGAAAAAAAATTCATATGGTACTCATACTCATTCAAATTTCATGAATAAACTAATATATTCTCCACCAATACCACATGAAATTTATCGAGATACTATATTAATATATAGTTACTCAAATTATAAAAATTTTAGGAGTATTAGTTAGGACAAATGGAATCACAAGATATTAATAGTGGATATACTTTATCCAAAATGTGACAATCATGATATTTGATTCTTCAACTCTGAGTTTATGATAAGATAGTAAAAGATTTTAAGACCACATTTCTGATATTAACTGAAAAAATGGGTCATCCACATGAGGTAAAGGCTACTTATTATTAATCATTGACATATTCAAATTATAACAATCAATGAAAAGGTAAATAGAAACCATGATCCATTATAGAAAACAGAACATGGTTCACCCAATGTGAAACACTAGGATAAAAAAATCCCACCTCTAACAGGTCATTCAACTGGATCATATTCCCTATCTACTCAGTAGGTTCCATATGATCTAAGGGTATATAAATCATCTATGTACTATGAACTAGTTTAATGGAAAACTATACTTACCTTTTTGGAGGAATACTAGAGAATTCATCTAGTAATACCTTGAGAATATTTCGGATGATAAAGAGATTATCAATATGGGAAAATACATCATTGGGAATAACTATATTAGAAGAAAAAATATTACTATTCTCTAGGGTAGAAGGCCTTTCGTGTATATACCTCAATTATAACTCTCTCATAAGTACCTAGGAGCTCCCATCAGCATCAAAGAATGAAATATATTGTTTAAAATAATCAATATAATCTTGGTGAGAAACCATCCAATCAATCCTAATTATGTCATCAAAATGACCCATATCAAGAACTAGAAAGTCAAAAACAAACTTCACATTATCTATTGAAAGGGAATATCAATGTAAATAAAACCCTTATTACTTCCACTTTCTAGGAGGAATCAAAATATTTATAACATTGGGAATGAGATTTTCTAAAAGTTTCAACACACTGACATAATAGGAAGATACAAAATAGTTTGATACACCAGTATAAAACAATGTTGTTACTATACAAGTTGAAACAAAAATGTTACCACTCATTATATATGGACCTAAATCAATTTCAATAGGATAATCCTCCACTTCTTGAAACTTATTTACTCAAGTTTACTTTGGATAAATAACATTTAACTTTAAATATTCTGAATATATCATAGTTTTCTTTGGAGATGATGATCCGTAACATTATCAAGGTGTAGATAGAGAGAATAAAAATCTCTTCATATAGCCTTGATGACCACATGAACTATAGGTCTTTAGAGGTTTAAGGAAAGAGAAGAAAGTGTTCCTTATCCTTCCACACTTTTAGCATGTTATGAGTTTAGTAATAGTTATTTTGGATAAAGTATAAAGTGATAATTTTTGAAAGATACCTCCACTACCTATAAGATTATCATTACACACCCTCTTCTTCCCACTTGATCCACTAGAGGTTTCACTTGGTAAAATGTGACACTGAAGTAAGCCTGACATTCCCAAAAAATCAACATCTGAAATTATATCCTTGTTGAAAATTTTAGCATAGATTGTGGTCTTTTTCATATACACCTATTATCATATACCAGTTCAAAATACATATAGGAATTTATAATCCTTTAACTTATTTTTCATCATCAAATTAGGAGAAAAGTGAACCGACTCAACAAAAAATTTGGTATACTCCATCATATAAATAATCTACCTACTAAAATGAAAGTAACTACATAAAATCCTCCATCATCTATGATTTCAGGATGAACTGAAAATTGAAAATTCCCTTGAGTACATTACACTCAAATCCCACATGTTGTTTCTCATAAAACATATAGTAACACCACGTATATATAGGACCCTCAAACATTAATGTATCACACTTAACCTTGATAGATTTATCCATATTAATTATTTTAATGACCTAATAAATTTAGTCTATCATGTCCTCTACCTCATGAGGTTCTTTTGTACCCGTAAACATTAGGGGATTCTAGTGTATAAATTGTTGCACTCGATCCCTGACTACCCAATCTACTGGTTCCACCTCTCTAGTGTCTTTTTGAACATATATCACAATTTTATCCATCGAGTTATATTCCCGCTCTACATCCTAGATGAGATTCTGATCAATAAGAGTATTCCCATGGGGATCATTTCCTGTTTTACCCTCCGGAAGCATCCACGGAAGACGTCTCAGAGGAATGATTCTACATTCTGAAAATAAAAGGACACTATCATTCAATGAAATAATTTCATTTTACAGAAAAAAAAACATAATTTTAAATGGAGATCAAGATCCAAAACCAACAAAGGAGGAACATAAAAAAATCATATGGATAATTAAGGATTGATATGGAGATAGCTATATAGGAACTCAATCTCAACATATGCATTATGTCCCATAAATTATATACCATACCTTCCAAATATCTGATGATAATAAAAATTGTGGTTAGACCTCATTTGAAACCAAATTTTCATGAATTGAACCATACAACCCATCAAACTGGGTTCTGAACTGGTTCATGGAACAACCCAAAGGGGTTACCAATCCTCATGGTCTAGTGAAAACTACCTAGGAATCCAACAATAACCATTAGGATTGATTTTTTCATTCCAAAATACAAAAAACATAGATAAAATATAGAGGATAATAATAGTAATACAGATATTCCATAATATACAACCAATAACAATAATGATACAATAAAAGAAAAACACCAAAACAAAGGCCAATGTTTATGAATAAAACCAGAGGAACCCAAAACAACCGGAAGATACTATATGTGACATGTGGTAAATATCCCACAATCTCACCATCAGCTACCTATTCTTAGTTGATATAAAACTAGTACACCTCAATTTAGTACCATTCCCTTTCCTAAATCATACAAAATAAGGACAAAACTCCTTTTATGGAGTGTGAAAGGTGTGGGAAAAACAACTGATGTAAGATCCCACCCAAGTGTTCCATATATATTTTAAGTAAAATAATTTCAATATTCTCAATATATGAAAAAATGGCATAATAAAACATTTTTCTCATTTATATCAATATCCTCGTACAAAATTTATTTTTTTCACAGTGCTAAAACAAATTTCGTATAACACAATTCAAAATCACATTTACAAATAAACCTTTAATCAAACCATCATTGTTTATCAATATCCAAACCATATCAAATAAATAAAATAATACTGCAGATCATTTCTAGGATATCGTATGTTTTTTCTATCTTGGTATTGCATACCTTAGTAATCAAGTGAAGAATTCATGCACTAAACAAGTCCCTATGAAAATAAGGCCAAGTGAACAGAGGAATATCCCATGGATAAACCCAATACGGTGTAAGAAAATAAATTCCCTAAAAGAATATGGGATACATAGTAAAGTAATACCCAATGATTGGACTCCCTAATGTGTTAAATAATCATGTCCCTATAATAGTAAGGCATATGTAATGGAGGAACACTCCATGAGTGAACCTGCTATTTGAACAAGGACATGGCCGAACACTAAACCTTACTTCTATGTAACCAAGGCTCCATTGTGTTGTATATATAAATTTATTTCAAATATCTCACAGTATTTCATAAATTAACTTAAAAACAACCATTTTTCATCATCAAAATAATTATTAAAAATTACTTCCAAAACCATTTCATTGTTCTTTGAAATAATCTTTCGTTTACCCAAACAAGGGGGAACCCATTTTTATCAAAAACCATTTACACGCACATATCAAGAATATTAAGGATCATTCCCATCATCTTTTATATAAATGATAAAAACCCATATCATGTGTGTATCACCAAACATAGACCTAATATGGAACAACCTACCACACATTTGGGTTTTAATGAAAACAACAACTGAATCAACAAGAAATAAGAATTAGGGAATGAATAGTAGTAAGAGGAGATTATAAACTATTGATTTTTTAGAGACCTTATTTTTCCCTTCTAATACTATGAAATATATCTAGGAATATTTTCAGAACTTGATGATGATTCAACTCATGATTCCAAGTCCGGGTGTTCCCAGAATTAATTTTATAAAAATATTAAACATATTTTATATTGTGTGAGGATAATTTTTTAATAAAAATGGGATAAATCTTAAATGGAGTCTCTAATAAGATATCTGAGATTATGGTTCAAAATTTAATGTGATTTTTTACTCCTTTTATGACCTAAATTTTCTCAGTATAGGGCGTTTAGATAGAGCGACCATTGGAGGGTGAATTTAAATTAAATTTATTGTTTAATTTAAATATTTATTTTAAATTTCCTAAACATAAATCCTCTATAAATATGTTATTATGGTGGATCTCCAAGGTTATCTACAAAACCCTGGGATCATTGGGAGAAGTTTTCCATAACCTTTCATTGGAGAAGTGAGATCAGATGATAACGAGCCTCCAGAATAAGGTGAATTGAGGCGCTGTAAACACAACGGACCTTACTCCATTATTAGTGATCATGTTCTTTAGGATAAAATGACAAAATATTGAGGTAGGGATCATTATATGTGGATTTTTACCATTACAATTAAATTTTTTAGAATGATATTTCTTAATTATTTGATCTTCATTAATTTGTATCCTTTTCTTGCACCTTATCAAATTAAATTAGTTTTTTAATTGGTTTATCCTTGTTAAGCCATGTTTCTCCCCCAATATTCTCCAATTTTTATTCTTGGAATAAGAAATATTATCTAACTATTATTTGAACTTTTTTTGATCCTTTCTCTCAATTATTCTTTTCATGCTTCTTCATAGGCCTACAGGGCCACAATTTGACATTTCTGGGTGGGATCAAGCACGATCATACCCCCAAATTTGTAAAAGATTCATGTGTGATGAATGGATCGGTGATCAGAGGTCGTAGTTGGATGTTTTTCTGGTTGTTGTTGATTCCATATTTTATTGTTAATCCAGTGAGGAAACAGGTGATGTCCAGAGATGCAAAAGTGCATAGTGAGTTAATACAGTCTTTGAGTGATGGGTCGGAATCCGATTTCTAGCCATCAAAGGGAAAAAATTGATAGTCAAAGGATCTATCCACAATTTTTGAGTTTTCAAACAGCTAGATTTGTGATGGAGGGCATGGATCAAGTACACGTGGATAAGATCTATACATTATTTGGAAAACCTAAATCCACCCCATACAGTATAAATAACACAAGGCATGTGGACCCCTAGCTACAACAGATAGGGTTTCAAGGTTATTTAAATATCAAATTCCATGTGGGAACCCTACACCCTATGTGAATTGGTGATGGAAACCTAATGTGTACTATGGGAGTACACGGACGTAGGCATGTCCAATCACATGACCATTGTACATGGAAACGGCTACACTAACACAGACAGGATACATAGACATGGCTAGGAGCATTGGCAGGACCCCGAGTGGCTAAGTCATGTCATGTATTCTCCTATATCCTTTCTTTAGACTTTTATTTTTTCCTGTAAGTAGCCTATCCAAAGTGTTTTTTCATGTATAATGTAATAGTGTCCTTCATAGTGGATTTTGAGATATTATGTTAGGTGTTCTGAGTGTGATGCTTCTTTAGGTGGTGCTCAATGGTGGCAGTGATCGGGTAGGATCATTAGAGTGGAACCCCATAGAAGATTAGGGTGTGAGTCATATATCCACTAATTGGTACCCCCCCACCCATAGAATAGGGTATGGTTCCTCCTTATACTGAGTGTTTCCCCAAAAGGACTAGGTCACGGGTCCCCTATCTATATAGTGGTACCCCTTATGGTATTAGATCCTGGTTCCTTTATCTACTGAGTGGTACCCCCTATTGGATGTGATGTGAATCTTTTTTATGTTGAATGGTGCCCCGTGATAGACTAGGGCACAGGTCCTCTATCTGCTGAGTGGTACCCCCTCTGTAATTAGGGTATGGGTCCTCTACCTACTTAGTGGTTCCCTATATCAGATAGGGAATGGATCCTCCTTACACTATGTGGACCCCCCCCCCCCCAATGCACTAGGGTACATGTCCTCTTCTTGGATATTGTTTCCCCTGAACTATGTTCCATAGTAGAGAGGTGTGGTCCCTCCACATGGTTACTCTTATGGACAGACACATGAGATACTGGAAATCAGTGATAGACCCTTGGAACTGATGGCAGAATATTTTCTTGGGTCGGGATGTGAGATGGAGATCTTCTTTGTCTCTCATTGGGGTTTCTTTTGCGATCATGTGTGTGTGTGTAAGTATGTATGTCCATGTTGTTGTGTTTTGTTACTCTCTTTCTATGTGTTGAGTTGTCAACTCTTATCATGTCTCTTACTACTTCCCCTTCCACTTTCGGGGCATCTTATTGGGTATGTATATACTCACCCTTGTATGGGATTTTCCTACATGTGTTGTGTCTTATGAAGATGAAAGATAGGTCAGCATTCATTACAGAGGATCATGGATATACTTTAGTTAATTTTACTATGTACAGTGGTTGAGGATTAGATATTCATATCCAGACTCTATCAACACTTTTCTTTTATAGATTTTTTAGGTTTGGACATATTTCTAGTTTTGAATGTATTTTCCCCTTTTTATTTTCATATTATGTTGGTGTACTCTTGTACTTTATTGACGTTTCACATGAATGGTTATTCTCTATATGTTTCATATTTTATTTATTATTTCTCAGCACATATATAAGGATATGGATGGGTGTGTTTGTCTAGGTAAATTAGGTAAAGGCCTCCCAAATTAGTTATGTATTTCAGTTCTTGTCGCCAGCCCCTAGCCTATTTAGGTGGGCTTTTCGTAGTTTTGGATTGATCCCCATTGGGTATTGTCTTGAATGATTGGTTTCAGATCAGTTCAATCCTTTGTATGGAGTATTGTAGTTATCACCTTATGAGGATTTGGTTGGGATTTAGGGAAACAATGTTAAAGTGTTTCAAGTGTGGATTTCAGGCTAGAGAACCCAGTGTTAGTATGACATCTTACATATCCATTAACTATGAATATGATTACCTAATTATTGACTAATGATACTAAGACATTAGTTTCAAGGATAAATGGTAAATTAATCATATAAGAATAAGCATTTTGACTTTCCTTCTTGATTCATATCCTCATATATATACCCTCATCTGACCATGGTATATCTAGATTAAATTTTTAGGATTCCACCATGATGATATCTATCCAGGTTACCAATTCTAGATCATGATGATGATCATGTGAGGGATGAGGCCTTAGTTCAGGTGTCATCACTTGATATTCTTCTTCCAGGAGAATGGGTATTAGCACCACCACCTTTTGAGTCGTAGATTATACAATCATAGAATATTGAGGATGTACACATTCTTAGCTCACTTCGTGAGTTCAGGAACCAAAGGCCACAAAGGTTCTATGAAGATCCAAATCCCCAACCAGTGTAGTATTGGCTAGATTCAGTGATCTAAGTTTTCAAACATATACAAACACTAGATAATCTAGTGGATTCATAAGAAACCAAAAAATTTCCATGGAGTAGTTGGCATTGGTGGAGCCTAGTTACATAGATTCATGAAGAGTTGACACTCTCATGGTCCAACTTCTAGTAGATATTTCATGATAAGTTCCACCTTTCATGCTGAGCTCAGTTTGGATTCAGGAGCTTCTGGAGATACATAAGTGAGGTATGGTAGTTTCTGAGAATGATGTGAGGTTCAAAGACCTTACATGGTACTCCCTCAACAAGATTCTAGATGGTTTTTTATAGGTGTGGAAGTTTGATCAGGGTCTCCTTAGAGACATCCATGTCAGTGTGGTACCCCTATGCACTCCCAATTATGTTGGAGTGGTGAATTGGGTGATGGTGATAGAGATATTCCTCTTAGAAGGAAACCATGCAGCTGGAGATGGAAATGGGTGTCATGGGGCTGAGTCATATATAGTATCTTGTAGGAACCAGTGGGTAGGATCTCAGTGCAAAAGACCTTCCCATGACCAGACTTAAACATGTGGTTGTGTGGCACAGGGACCAAACAGAGGAATAGGTAGCCCGGAGTGGGGAAGTGTTATTCATGTGATGGGTGAGGTCACAAAGAACGTAATTTCCCAACCCAACATGTTGAATATGACATGCTGATAGTGGATAGACAACCAGAAATGATGCATCGCCATGATCACAGAACTCCCAGGTGAGGGAAAGGTAGACACCAAGGAGGTGGAATTGGTATAGGAGTAGGTGTTGATCTAGGAGGAGGAGTTGTTGTGGGCGGTGGACAATGCTATGATCTACTCTCACCACCCCCACTAGGTAGCCCATTGCAGGCTTAGGGAGCTTGACGTTGGGTCTACAGAAAACTTCATGCTATGGATGCGTTGACCCAAAACCACGAGATAATTAGAGTTATAATCTATATTTATTATAATGTTTATTTGGTATTAGTATACAAAGGTGTGATTCATTCTATCATCTCTTCACTCTTGGTGCAAGAGCTAGAGCTCCCACTTGAAGCTTTAGCCCAACAGTTTTGTCTTGAGGTTCCTATGGGAAATGCTTCTTTAGTATATTTTATCTGATGGTAGTGCGAGATATTTATTGGAAGATAAAGGTTATTTTGGGGCCATTTTGTTGTCATGATGAGATATTATGATGTTATCTTGGGTATGGAGTATTTTTTCATAGTCTGATCCAAGATTTACTTTCATTGTAGATGATATAGATTCCTTCTCACTGATGGGATGAGATTCTCCTTTGTGGGTGAGATATATCTCATGGTAGGTTTAGTGGGTTTTACGGGCAGGAGGCTATATCCCATTACCCATAAACTATTGAGTGTATCCCTTAGTGTGGTAGGCTCTTTAAGAATCTGAATTCCTTTAATCATGGATTATTTTATGGAATCTTCTCCAAGGATGTTCTAGGACTACCTCTGAGGTGGTAGTTGGAGTTTTTCATCAAATTGTATCTCATGACTTCTCTGATATCTTATACAGCATATCATATGGCTCATACCAAACTCTAAGAGCTGAGGGTGTAGTTATATGACCTTATAGATAAGGGTTTTATCAGGCCCAGTGTGTCCCCTTGGGACGCACCAGTGTTTATCAAGAAAAAAGTGGATGAGATATTATAGCTTTTTGTGGATTATCATCACCTGAACCAAGACATGATAAATAAAATATACCCCTTACCAAGGATTTGAAACCAATTTGATCAGTTTCAAGGAGTGATATGGTTATCAAAGATCGATCTTATATCCAGATACCGCCAGTTGAGAGTTTGTGAGGATGATATTTTGAATCAAGCATTCCTATGTCGCTATGGGCAATTTGAGTTACTATTCATTCCTTTTGGTGTGACAAGTTCCCCCATTGTGTTTATGTCTTTGATGAATTGGATCTTCTATCTATAAATCGTTTGATTTTTGTAACACCCGAGACTTTTGTGTTATATAAATCATCAAAGGAATCTTTTTCTACACAACACTTGCTTGGCTTGCTTTACACGCAATCGCGACCATCCTCGATAGCTTGCGTCGTACGCAATACCGAGTTTCACTAAACAACAATATGCTATTAAAACTAGCTGTTATGAATAGTAATAACCACTTTTTGAAATTTTATAAATTTTATTTTTCAAAATGGACTTCATTTTTGGACTCAGAATATCGAAATTAGCCTAGGGTGAAATTTTGGTATTTTTCTGAAAACTTTCAATTTTTGATGAATAGTGAAACCACTAAGTGGTAGGTTAAAAACTGAATTTTGCATAAAACTTAATTTTACCGCTTCTGTGAATGGAATTTCGAAAATCCGACAGACACAGTTGATATCCGTAAGTAAAATGTGGTTCAATGAGATAAAAATAATTTTTGGTGAATAGTAACTTTTTACTTTTTTTTACCGTGGTTAATAGTAAATAGGGTAACTAAGGGTAAATATGATATTAATATTACCCTAACACATGTCCTAATTCTATTGGACAAGTTTAATTCGACCAAAAACAAACTTAGGAATAAAATATGACCATTTAGGCCCACATGGACTAGATTAGGACATTTATTATTAATTTATTTAAAGAAGGGTTAAAATAGTTAAAATTAAAGTTTAATAAGTAAATCATTTTTAATATGGGATTATACATAAGATAAATTCGATTGTAGAAATTCATTAGAAATCTAAAAAGATTTCCTAAATTATGGTATTTTAGTTGTAATTTTTAGACATAAAATAATATAATTTATTTATGACACAAAGATGATGCAGTAATTATCTTATTAATGAAATATTGACATAATTGATAATATAAATACCAAAATAAATGTAATTTAAGACTTTTTATGAATTCCACTAATTTTATAGGTTACTATGATATATTAGTGTTGATTTAATCAACTTGGTTCGAACATATAATTCTGTTATGACTTTTACAAAAATCATATATCAAATAGTGTCAAAATTGACACAAAATAGTTTTTAAATCAAATATTATATTATTAATTGTTATTTTATTCCTAAAAATCTAAGGTTCGGCCAAATGACTTATATAAGGATATATATATTAATAATAAACAATTTGGGGTTCGTTTGGCATGTTATAGTAAGTGTATTAACCATATAGTGAAAGAAAACAAAAAGACATGGTAAAAGTTAAATTATTTAACTTAGAGTTAAATCTAATTGATAAGGTTAAAATAATACCCTAAACTTGTCTAAATCTTATTGGTTGATAGGATTTCGACCCTTCCCCACCTTATCTTCTAAATAAGACCCTTTGGAACCATTATAAACCGATTTTGACTTTAATATAAAATTATATTTTGAGATATTCCTAAGGTGCCCCTCTCCTCCCTTATAAAAGGGCACCTCCTCCCCCTCCTCCTCACACCAATTTGAGCACTCAAGCTCGGCCAACCCCTGACATTTTCTCCTCTCCACTTCCCTAGAATAATCCTAGAGGTCCTGGTCTTCTCCAAAGACCAATCTTAGTTCCTTAAGTGGAGGATTCAAAGAGGCGTTCCAAAGAAGAGGTAATATCCATTACCGATCTTTTCAATTTCTTTCTTCTTCAACTTCTTCTTCTTTAGTTGTTTCATGATAAATTAATAACATCAGTATTACTTACATACTGATATGTTATTATAAATATGAAATAACCCTAATTCACCTTCTATCCATCCTACGGAAAAATGAAATCACCGCGCGTGCGTACGTACGGAATACCGTCTCCACGCCGTGGTGTAATCTATTTTCCACCATCACCTTACAAGGATGGGTATAATGGTGTAATGAGTAACTATATATGATTATTATGAAGTAATATTGATACTGAAATAATATATATATACTCCAATACAATTCCACGATCATAGGAACGATATCATCACTCGTGCGTACGTACGGAATACCGTCTCCACGATGTGATGCGACTCGTTCTACATGATCTTCATTTCATAATGATTATATAAATGAATTGAGTGAATGAATATGGTATATACTACACTAATACCATTCTGGAAATGAATTATCTATAACCTAAAGATAAGAATAAGAATTTATTCGACAAAACACGCATAAGAACAAAAAGTTATAAAGACCCGAGTAACAAGTAACAATGAAATATTACTAACAAGAAGCTAATAATATGACCATATATGATATCATATCAATATGTATGATTCTGGAATAAGTCAATAACATTATTTAAACCATTATACAGGAGCTTCGGACACGAACAAAGCAAATCGGACCTAAGGTAAGGGAAATATCACAATCTCATTTTTATCCGAGATTGTTTATTCGTAAGTATTTACTGGGGTGTATTTTATCATCCACATCCATGTTTCATCAATATGTAATATTATTTCCATCCACTTACAATATTTTAAATCCAATTTTACCCATCGGTGAGTTTTTAGTAAATAATATGAACGGAATCTTTTGTCGTTTTTTTTCGTACGAGGTACTTTTTGACTTTTCCGACAAAAGTACAAAGAATGTTTTTTTTAACTTATACGGCATGAATGGATTTTTAAAACATTATTTCCAAGAAGCATCCTTTACAAGTTTTCAAGTTTATCAACTTCTTTTATTTTAAAGTTGTATGACATGTTATGAAAGGAAAAATGTTTTTGAAGAAGAAAGGATATTTTCTTCAAGAATGGAGTTCAAGTGTTTTATCAAAATTTTCCATCTAAGATAATAAAGGGTTCTGTTTTTATCCCTATTATTATATTGATTTGATCATGTTGTGATGGAATTATTTTTATGAATTCTTTTATCTTATATGAATTGTTTTATGATGTCATGATGTTTCAAGAATCCCATTTTTGTTACATGTGTTATGCAATGATGTATGATTTATGATTTTGTGGCACACATAAGAAAGGATTCATTATGAGATGGGTGGGACCTATATCTCCCTCCAATGCATTGGGTAAAGATTTTATATCTCATGAGATAGACATGGCTGCAACGGAAGGTTATTTCGGTTCAGTGATACAGGACTGAAACGAGGAGTGAACTCGGTTCAGAAAGGGACTTTGTCCACTAAGATAGTCTTGGAAATGAGTCATGACTAACAAGAAATGATTTTCCATGATTATGTGTGCATGCCACAAAGTTTCAAGTTTTATGTTATGCTTATGGGGATCTCATTTTCACTTCTATGATTTATTCCATGTTAAGATATTATGATCTCTTTTGCAGGTTTTGATTTTCAAAAAGATATGATATGATTTTTATTCCCTTTATTTGCCCTTGCTGAGCATTTGAGCTCACCCTTTTATGTTTTATTTTCCCCAGGTCAGGAAGATGGATATTAAGTAGAATATGCTAAAAGGGACCCTAGATATGATGAAATAAATGGGAGACACTGTAGAAGATTTATGAACCAGTTGTTTATGTTTCCCAGTTTCTAAAGACACTATACCTATACGGTCCTTTGTGGTTTTGTCATATGTTGTAATAAGTGTACTTCAATTTTGAAGTATTAACAATGTATGTGAAGTGTGGGTCGTTATAGTTGGTATCAGAGGAAAGGTATAGTCAACCTTTGGAAACTAGGATGTGAAAGCCTTAGTAAGAACCCTAAGGATAAGTCTAAGCATAGAACACAATCTTAGTGTTTTAGAAATGTCCTTGAATAACCTAGGATAAGACCTTAAGCATGAAAATTTTATTCTTGAATTATGTGGTTTCCTATTATAATTAGTGTTGCTCACACTATTCTTCTTGGTTTTAGTCAATGGCTAGAACCCGAAGGAACCGTGTTAATGCGGAATGCGATGGGAAATGCAATGATTGTCCCCCTGAGCAACCAAACGATATGGGAGCTAGAATGCAAAATCTGGTAGCCATGCTCACACAACTTTCTCAGGCTATGAATCATGCAGGATTTCCAAACGAGCAAAGGAGGGAGAAACATTCTGTTGAATCCTTCATGAGGCAGCGTCCACCTTCTTTCAGCGGGTCTACTGATCCATTAGTTGCTGAACAATGGATTAGTACTACTGAAAAGATATTTTCAGTTCTTCAATGTTCTGAACATGATAAAGTCATCCTAGCAGTGTATCGTTTGGAAGGAGATGCTGATCAATGGTGGAATCTTTTTAAGAATACGAGGCAAAGGGATGAAATTGAGTCTATGGAATGGGACGAGTTCAAGAACTTATTTTTCAATAAGTACTTCCCTCGTATTCTCCGAACAAAGATGGAGAAAGAGTTTCTTGAACTGAAGCAAAGGGATGATGAATCTGTTGGTACCTATGAAGCAAATTTTACAAGACTTGCAAGGTACGCTTCTGGTATTATTATCCAACCTGAGAGTAAGATCGATCGATTCTTTAGTGTCTTAAAACCAAGTCTTCGAAGGGCGTTAGCCATAAGGGACTTCAATAGCTACGAGGAAATCGTTCGATGTGCTCTCAAAGTCGAGATGGAGATTGGAGTAACCCATCAGTCACATGGGTTTGATAAGTAGAGGAAGATGGAATTCAAATAAAAATCTAAAGAGCACACGGAAAAGAAGATGAACTTTCCCTTATGCTCAAAGTGTGGAAAGAAACATGGAGGGAGTTGTCTTAAAGGGACAAGTAAATGTTTTAAATGTGGAAAGGAAGGTCATCGGGCATTTGAATGCCACGATAATGGGAAGAAGATGTCTAATGATGCAAACAAAGGAAGGGATACACAGAATGAACCTACTACACTTCAATGTTTCAAGTGCAAGGAGATGGGGCATTATGCCAATCAATGCCCAAATCCAAGGGTTGATGATGATGGTCGACGTCAACAAAATCTTAAGGCTAAAGACAAAGGAAAGTCACATGCAATTTCTATCAGCGATGTGGAGTACGATAACGAAGTGGTGAAAGGTACACTTACCATCCACTCTAAAGTAGCAAATGTTTTATTTGATTCTGGATCCACCCACTCTTTTATTTCTGAAGACTTTTCTAATGGTATCACCATATTACCTCAACAATTAGATGTTGAGTTAGCTGTGACAACACCTAATGGCACATCAATCGCATCAGAAGTTTATAATTCTTCTCCGATCGAAGTTTGTGGGAAAGTGCTTCCTGAAAATCTTGTGATCCTTCCTTTAGTGGAATTTGATGTGATTCTTGGCATGGATTGGCTTTCTCTACATGTATCTCATATCAATTGCCAAAGAAGGGAAGTCACATTTCATATTCCAGATCAATCTACGATCGTATATCAATGCAAGGATGAACATAACCTTCCAGTGGAAATTTCTTCCATCTTATGGGTATTGATTCCACTAAATGAAGGTTATTTATCTCAAATGGTTGGTGAGAAACTCACGATTAAGAATATTCCCATTGTACGGGAGTTTGATGATGTCTTTCCAGAGGAATTACTGGGTCTTCCACCAAATCGTGAAGTTGAGTTTTCAATAGAACTTGTACCGGGTGCTTTGCCAATTTCAAAGACACCGTATAGAATGGCCCCAATTGAGTTGCAGGAATTGAAGAAGCAACTCCAAGAGAATCTTGATAAGGGATTCATACGCCCTAGTGCGTCACCTTGGGGAGCACCTGTTCTATTTGTTAAGAAGAAAGATGGATCAATGAGACTCTGCATTGATTATCGAGAACTTAACAAGATCACTATCAAGAACAAATATCCTCTCCCACGCATTGATGACTTATTTGACCAACTACGCGGAGCTCAATACTTTTCCAAGATTGATCTTCGTTCAGGATATCATCAATTAAGGGTCAAAAGGGAGGATATACCAAAGACGGCTTTCCGTACAAGGTATGGACACTATGAATTTATAGTGATGCCATTTGGTCTTACTAATGCCCCTGTTATCTTCATGGATCTAATGAATAGAGTCTTTAGAGACTATCTTGATCAATTTGTGGTAGTCTTTATAGACGATATTCTTGTCTATTCAAAGAGCAAGGAAGAGCATGAAGATCACTTGAGAATTATATTGAAGACCCTGAGAAAGGAGAAGCTTTATGCCAAATTTACCAAGTGTGAATTTTGGCTTCAAAAAGTTGCATTTTTGTGTCACATAATCTCAAAAGAGGGGATATCTGTGGATCCAGCAAAAACAGAGGTTATTGAAAGATGGTCAAGACCAACAACAGTAACTGAGATCCGAAGTTTTCTTGGTTTGGCTGGATATTACCGACGTTTTGTAAAAGATTTTTCACGACTATCTAATCCACTCACCAAGTTGACTCGGAAAGGAGTTAAGTTTGTCTGGACAGAGGAATGTGAAGAGAATTTCAAGGAGTTGAAAAGAAGGTTATCCAGTGCACCTGTGCTCACACTGCCTTGTAGTGGAGAAAGTTTTGTGATCTACAGTGATGCATCCAAGAAGGGATTGGGGTGTGTTCTTATGCAAAATGATATGGTGATAGCTTATGCCTCACGACAGTTGAAAATCCATGAGCAAAATTACCCAACACATGATTTGGAGTTGGCTGCGGTAATCTTTGCATTAAAGATTTGGAGGCATTACCTTTATGGTGAAAGGTGTGATATTTATACTGATCATAAAAGTTTAAAGTATATTTTCACACAAAAGGAGTTGAATATGCGTCAAAGAAGATGGTTGGAGCTGATTAAGGATTATGACTGCTCAATCCATTACCACCCTGGAAAAGCAAACAAGGTGGCAGATGCATTAAGTCGACAAGACCATGCTAGTTTATCCATGATGAGGATCACAAAAGATCCAATATTTATGGATTTACAAAGGATGGATCTTGTAATTATAATGGAAGGGGAAAAATATTATCTTTCTCAAATGAATGTTCAACCATCTATACATGTGAAGATTAAAGAGGCACAGAAAGAAGATGTCGAGTTACAAAAGAAGGTGAGAAATGTTCCTGAATTCAACCTTGATTGTGATGGGATAATAAAGTTCAGGAATCGGGTTTGTGTTCCTCCCATCCCCGAATTAAAGAAGGAGCTACTGGATGAGGCTCATAGTTCATCATTCTCTATTCATCCTGGAAGCACGAAGATGTATAGGGACCTGAAAGAGTACTTCTGGTGGGATGGCATGAAAAGAGATGTTGCTGAATATGTCTCTCGAGGTTTGGTTTGTGAACAAGTTAAAGCTGAGAGACAGAAGTCTAAGGGGATGTTACAACCATTACCCATACCCGAATGGAAATGGGAAAACATCACTATGGACTTTGTCACAGGACTTCCTAAAACATCCAAAGGCAATAATGCTATCTGGGTCATAGTTGATCGTCTTACAAAGTCTGCACACTTCATTCCTATTAGAGAGGATTTCTCTCTAGATCAGCTTGCCAGGATATATGTAAAGGAAGTGGTAAGATTGCATGGAGTACCACTTTCTATTATATCTGATCGGGATCCGAGATTTACCTCGAAGTTCTGGCGAAGTCTTCAGCATACTCTGGATACAGAGTTGAGTTTCAGCACTGCTTATCATCCCCAGACAGACGGTCAGTCTGAGAGAACAATTCAAACCCTAGAAGATATGTTGAGAGCTTGCTCTATGGATTTCAAAGGAGGTTGGGATCAACACCTACCTTTGGTAGAATTTTCTTATAATAATAGCTTTCACTCCAGTATTCAGATGGCTCCTTATGAAGCTCTCTATGGAAAGAAATGCAGGACTCCAACTTGCTGGGATGAAGTTGGGGAAAGAAAGCTGTTAGGACCTGATCTCATTGATGAAATGGCAGAAAAGGTCAGATCTATTCAACAACACATAAGAGCAGCTCAGAGTCGACAGAAAAGTTATGCCGACAACCGAAGAAAAGACCTAGATTTTGAAGTGGGTGATAAAGTGTTCTTACGAATATCTCCCTGGAAGAGGGTTATGAGATTTGGAAAGAAGGAGAAGTTGAGCCCTAGATATATCGGTCCTTTCGAAATACTGGATCGTGTTGGGAAGGTAGCTTACCGATTGGCGCTTCCACCGAATCTCTCTCAAGTTCACGATGTGTTCCATGTATCTCTCCTGAGAAAGTACATACCAGATCCTTCACATGTACTCAGCTCAGAAGTTGTACCGCTGGAGCAAGATCTTTCTTATGAAGAACAGCCGATAGAGATTCTGGATCGTAGCGAAAAAGTCCTACGAAACAAGACCACTCGATTGGTGAAAGTTTTATGGAGGAACCACCAACTTGAAGAAGCTACATGGGAGCTTGAGGATATGATGAGGGAGAATTATCCTCATCTGTTTGTTACAAAGTGACGAATTTCGAGGGCGAAATTCTTTTTAAGGGGGGTAGAATGTAACACCCGAGACTTTTGTGTTATATAAATCATCAAAGGAATCTTTTTCTACACAACACTTGCTTGGCTTGCTTTACACGCAATCGCGACCTTCCTCGATAGCTTGCGTCGTACGCAATACCGAGTTTCACTAAACAACAATATGCTATTAAAACTAGCCGTTATGAATAGTAATAACCACTTTTTGAAATTTTATAAATTTTATTTTTCAAAATGGACTTCATTTTTGGACTCAGAATATCGAAATTAGCCTAGGGTGAAATTTTGGTATTTTTCTGAAAACTTTCAATTTTTGATGAATAGTGAAACCACTAAGTGGTAGGTTAAAAACTGAATTTTGCATAAAACTTAATTTTACCGCTTCTGTGAATGGAATTTCGAAAATCCGACAGACACGGTTGATATCAGTAAGTAAAATGTGGTTCAATGAGATAAAAATAATTTTTGGTGAATAGTAACTTTTTACTTTTTTTTACCGCGGTTAATAGTAAATAGGGTAACTAAGGGTAAATATGATATTAATATTACCCTAACACATGTCCTAATTCTATTGGACAAGTTTAATTCGACCAAAAACAAACTTAGGAATAAAATATGACCATTTAGGCCCACTTGGATTAGATTAGGACATTTATTATTAATTTATTTAAAGAAGGGTTAAAATAGTTAAAATTAAAGTTTAATAAGTAAATCATTTTTAATATGGGGTTATACATACGATAAATTCGATTGTAGATATTCATTAGAAAGCTAAAAAGATTTCAGACATGATGGTATTTTATTTGTAATTTTTAGACATCAAATAATATAATTTATTTATGACACAAAGATGATGTAGTAATTATCTTATTAATGAAATATTGACATAATTGATAATATAAATACCAAAATAAATGTAATTTAAGACTTTTTCTGAATTCCACTAATTTTATAGGTTACTATGATATATTAGTGTTGATTTAATCAACTTGGTTTGAACATATAATTTTGTTATGACTTTTACAAAAATCATATATCAAATAGTGTCAAAATTGACACAAAATAGTTTTTTAAATCAAATATTATATTATTAATTGTTATTTTATTCCTAAAAATCTAAGGTTCGGCCAAATGACTTAGATAAGGATATATATATTAATAATAAACAATTTGGGGTTCGTTTGGCATGTTATAGTAAGTGTATTAACCATATAGTGAAAGAAAACAAAAAGACATGGTAAAAGTTAAATTATTTAACTTAGAGTTAAATCTAATTGATAAGGTTAAAATAATACCCTAAACTTGTCTAAATCTTATTGTCTGATAGGATTTCGACCCTTACCCACCTTATCTTCAAAATAAGACCCTTTGGAACCATTATAAACCGATATTCACTTTAATATAAAATAATATTTTGAGATATTCCTAAGGTGCCCCTCTCCTCCCTTATAAAAGGGCACCTCATCCCCCTCCTCCTCACACCAATTTGAGCACTCAAGCTCGGCCAACCCCTGCCATTTTCTCCTCTACACTTCCCTAGAATAATCCTAGAGGTCCTGGTCTTCTCCAAATACCAATCTTAGTTCCTTAAGTGGAGGATTCAAAGAGGCGTTCCAAAGAAGAGGTAATATCCATTACCGATCTTTTCAATTTCTTTCTTCTTCAACTTCTTCTTCTTTAGTTGTTTCATGATAAAGTAATAACATCAGTATTACTTACATACTGATATGTTATTATAAATATGAAACAACCCTAATTCACCTTCTATCCATCCTACGGAAAAATGAAATCACCGCGCGTGCGTACGTACGGAATACCGTCTCCACGCCGTGGTGTAATCTATTTTCCACCATCACCTTACAAGGATGGGTATAATGGTGTAATGAGTAACTATATATGATTATTATGAAGTAATATTTATACTGAAATAATATATATATACTCCAATACAATTCCACGATCATAGGAACGATATCATCACTCGTGCGTACGTACGGAATACCGTCTCCACGATGTGATGCGACTCGTTCTACATGATCTTCATTTCATAATGATTATATAAATGAATTGAGTGAATGAATATGGTATATACTACACTAATACCATTCTGGAAATGAATTATCTATAACCTAAAGATAAGAATAAGAATTTATTCGACAAAACACGCATAAGAACAAAAAGTTATAAAGACCCGAGTAACAAGTAACAATGAAATATTACTAACAAGAAGCTAATAATATGACCATATATGATATCATATCAATATGTATGATTCTGGAATAAGTCAATAACATTATTTAAACCATTATACAGGAGCTTCGGACACGAACAAAGCAAATCGGACCTAAGGTAAGGGAAATATCACAATCTCATTTTTATCCGAGATTGTTTATTCGTAAGTATTTACTGGGGTGTATTTTATCATCCACATCCATGTTTCATCAATATGTAATATTATTTCCATCCACATACAATATTTTAAATCCAATTTTACCCATCGGTGAGTTTTTAGTAAAGAATATGAAAGGAATCTTTTGTCTTTTTTTTCGTACGAGGTACTTTTTGACTTTTCCGACAAAAGTACAAAGAATGTTTTTTTAACTTATACGGCATGAATGGATTTTTAAAACATTATTTCCAAGAATCTTCCTTTACAAGTTTTCAAGTTTATCAACTTATTTTATTTTAAAGTTGTATGACATGTTATGAAAGGAAAAATGTTTTTGAAGAAGAAAGGATATTTTCCTCAAGAATGGAGTTCAAGTGTTTTATCAAAATTTTCCATCTAAGATAATAAAGGGTTCTGTTTTTATCCCTATTATTATATTGATTTGATCATGTTGTGATGGAATTATTTTTATGAATTCTTTTATCTTATATGAATTGTTTTATGATGTCATGATGTTTCAAGAATCCCATTTTTGTTACATGTGTTATGCAATGATGTATGATTTATGATTTTGTGGCACACATAAGAAAGGATTCATTATGAGATGGGTGGGACCTATATCTCCCTACAATGCATTGGGTAAAGATTTTATATCTCATGAGATAGACATGGCTGGAACGGAAGGTTATTTCGGTTCAGTGATACAGGACTGAAACGAGGAGTGAACTCGGTTCAGAAAGGGACTTTGTCCACTAAGATAGTCTTGGCAATGAGTCATGACTAACAAGAAATGATTTTCCATGATTATGTGTGCATGACACAAAGTTTCAAGTTTTATGTTATGGTTATGGGGATCTCATTTTCACTTCTATGATTTATTCCATGTTAAGATATTATGATCTCTTTTGTAGGTTTTGATTTTCAAAAAGATATGATATGATTTTTATTCCCTTTATTTGCCCTTGCTGAGCATTTGAGCTCACCCTTTTATGTTTTCTTTTCCCCAGGTCAGGAAGATGGATATTAAGTAGAATATGCTAAAAGTGACCCTAGATATGATGAAATAAATGGGAGACACTGTAGAAGATTTATGAACCAGTTGTTTATGTTTCCCAGTTTCTAAAGACACTATACCTATACGGTCCTTTGTGGTTTTGTCATATGTTGTAATAAGTGTACTTCAATTTTGAAGTATTAACAATGTATGTGAAGTGTGGGTCGTTATAATTTTTTTTCGTCCTCATTGATGAAATACTCATATAATCTTGAGGATGGTCTATCATTTCTTTGGGAGCACCAACTTTATGGTAAGCTCTTGAAATGCTATTTATGGATCCAAGATGATCACTTTCTGAGGAATTTCAACCTTTTTAGCGTGGATTAGTGTTGGACCTAGTGAATATTGATGTAGTTCTTACTTGGGATCCACCCAAGATCGTGTTAGAAGTGCATAGTTTCCTTGGTTTTGTGGGGTACTACTAGGGGTTTTTAGAAGACTTCTCTAGGATTACAGCCCCTTTACCACCTTTATGTGGAAAGAAAATCCATTTAATAAGACTGAGAAGTTTCATAGATCCTTAAAGTATTTAAGTCTAAGGACGAAAATTTATACTATTTTGAGACTATCGGATGAGGGCGTAGAGTACATAGTTTATTTCGATGTGTCAGGATCTACGCTCGATTATATGTTGATGTAGAGATAGGTAGTTATCACATATGTGTATAGAAATTTGAGAACCCATGAGAAGAACTACATCACTCACAACCTAAAGCTAATAATATTAGTCTTTTCTTTGAGTATATGGATGCACTATATTCTAGGATATCTCCATTTTTTTACTTAGACCATCAGAGTCTCAGGTAGGTCTTAATGTAGAGAGACTTGAACTAGAGACAAAGGCACTGGTTGGAGTTCCTTTGAGACTATGAATTTGATATAGTCTATACTCTAGGGTAGGTCAACGTGGTGGTAGATTATATTTATTGGAATCCTTAGGCTCATTTGGTTCAGGAGGCATCAGATTAGTTGGATTTCTTGTAGCTGACCCTAGTTGAAGAGGGGGTGTAGTTTTTCTTCAATCGATGGTTTTTACTCATCTTCTCCTCTAGTGTGTGATAGAGTCCTAGTTGTGGGTCATCAAATGTGAGGTCTTATGTGACTAGATATCCATAGGAGATTCAAAAAATGGATTTTCTAAAGTATCTAATCACATCATCCTTTTCTAGGAATGGGCGGTGGTCCTAGTAAAAATGCAGGATCAGGTGATGAGAGAGTTTCACACATCTTATTTAGACGTACATCTTGGTGTATGGAAGATTTATAGAGACCTTTAGTGGTAGTTTTGATGGGATGGTGTGAGGTGGGTCATGGATGAGTTCTTATCTCAGTGTCTCGCATGTTAGTAGGTGAAGGTTGAGCACCAGATTCCAGAAGGTTTGTTGCAGCCTATTGAGATCCTAAAGTATAAATGGGATGTCATATATATAGACTTCATGATAAGGTTTTCATGGATAGAAGGAGGCCAGAACACCATATAGGTTATATTTGACTAACATATAAAGTCAAAACACTTCCTTACTAGCAGGTAGTAGAGTTCGGTGGAGAGATTATGGAAGTTATACATATAGGATACCATTCACCTTAATAGGGTTCCCTCAAAGATTGTATCTGATCATGATATGTGGTTTATGTCGCGGTTTTAGAGAGGCCTTCATGAGGCATTTGAAACCGAGATTAGGATGAATATAGCTGATAAAACACTATTTTATTGAATATTTTATTGTTAATAAATGATATAATTTCCTCACATTGTGTTAAATATGTTTAATTATAATGTATTTGGGATTAGATCAGTCATTTCAAAATTTGATGAAGATTCCAGTTTTACCCTTTATAGTTCACTGAAGTATTTTGAAGATATATATTTTTATATTTATTATTTGAATTTGAAATTTTGTAACAGTGTTCCTAACTTAATTATATAGAACTTTTATTCAGAACACTAGAGCTAAAGAGTGCATTGGGTTGTCTAAAATGGGACATGAAGTCAAATTTGGGCTGGACTAGACAGAATGGAGAATCTTCTGTATTTCGGACATAACTCCTACATATGAGATTCTATTGATCCCAACGTTTTAGAGGAGATAGAGGACCCATATCCTCACATACGATCCTTCTATAAGGATGGCCAATTCACGTGTTTTGGTGGTCAAATTGTCGGTGAAAGTTGGAATAAAATATTTGGCCGAGATTCCCCATTCACACTTGAAACCACTTTGAACCTAGGCTCCCCACCACTCTATAAATTGGTGTTTTTATCATTTGGTGGGGTTGGGACGTTAATAGGGAAGTTGAGGGAAGAGGAGAAGTGGATCCACTCCAATTCTCCAACCATTTCAATAAGGGTATTTCTTGAAACAAGGATCCCATCGATGGAGCCTTCTTCTTCTCCTTCATGTTGTAATGATTTTGTTTGTGTAATAAACTTCTTTGTTCTTCTTTAATTGTTTATATTTTCCTCTATTTTGTTCATTTTTATTCTTTATTAATCTTCCTATTTGGTCTGGAACTCAAGAGTAGAACCGTTATTGGGTTATACCCATTCTAAACCGTTGCAAATGCAATTCGCTTCTACGATGACTACACCGCCCACGGAAGAGTAGTTATTTGTAGTAATCGATCTACCTCTCACCTTCTTCATTAATTTATTTTGAATAAATTATCTACTTTAATTCACTAAACATGATCCATTAATTGAGTTTTTAAATTATAATAAACTAAGTGAGCAATTGAACAATTAACACAAAACGCGCGAGGTCGGGATTTGTGTGAATTGTGAGAGCGCGATCTTAATCGGTAATACAAGACCACACGGGATCAATTTGTAGAGTTAAAATACAATCCCTACACTCAATTAATCCTAATTTCTAGAGTGGTGATGTGCCTTAATTTACCACTGACCATAATCTATCCTTAGAACATCAATCAAATCAGGATGCTACGATAGCATGTTCCGAAGCTAGCCTAGGGTTTAATTAATTTCATCTTTGTGGTAAAGTTAATTCTTGTAGGGTTCGGGATTTAACAAATTAAGGGATCATAATTAAGTGAATGTTAAATTTAATGATAATGATTAATAAATTATTGAATAGGTATAGTTAGATCGATTACGTCTTTTAAATATTGTCTAAAAAAACATATTTTTGTTGTGTCATTTTAATCGAACTTCATTTCAAAACTAAAAACAAAAAAATATACAATCTTCTTCCAGAAAACTTCTTCTAGATTCATAAACTATAACAAACCCCAATCCTTTAAAGTATTGTTTGTATTCTATTCTATTTTATTTTCTAGAATACCTTTAATAAATTGTTAAATTCACTTCTTCCTTTGAGAGACGACCTTGGTCAGCCACTCTACTGCATCTAAGTACCCCAAAATCACACTAATCATTTTTAAGTTTGGGGGAGGTAACATTTTAGTTTATTAATTTCAATTGTTTTCCTGTTTAAAAAAAACCAAAAAAATTTGTGTGTTTTTCAAATTTTGTGTGTTTATTTTACAATTTTCTTTGTGTTTTTAAAACTTTTGAGGTGAAATGATTCTCATCACCATTTTTAAATCCATATAAATAAGTGAAACAAATTTACCCCTTGAAACTAAGCTTAAATGAATGTTGAAATGACTTTGTTTCAGGTTCAAATATTTAGTATTTTCATGAAAAGTACACTAAATTTTGAATCCCATGCCACATCTCACTATCTTTATATTTGAAATCACTTTCCTGTGAGGCTTCTGAACCATTATTTTCATATTCTTTACATTCACCTCACTTCTTGAGAGAACCAAACCTTGCTTGATTTAACTAGAATTTGATATATTCCTGTCAAAACTTGAGGGTTTGAGGTACTTATGTTTAAATGATTGAGGAATTTGTTTGGTATTAAAGCCCCTATTTTAAAGAATATTTTTTTTTGTAATGGCATGCCTTGAATATTTAATCCTTGTAGCCCTTAGAATCCATGCACAGCCTATTAGGTTAGCCACATTACAAGCCAATTTTCCCTATCCAACCAACTCTTGAAGTGAAATTTCATAATCTAGTTGAGCTTAAGTGTGGAGGAATCTATCTTCTGTTGTGCCACCACATTCTGTGATACTTTGGGTGGAAAATTAAATTCTGAAGGGATGTGTTTTATACTGAAGAAAGTAATTATATTGAAAGTTGTACCTTTTCTGGATCTTTCACGACAAGTGAAGTTGTGCCTTTTCTGGAGCTTCTAATTGAGGTAGAAAGTTGTTCCCGTCTGGAGATTTCAAGAAAATCATGTTTGAGAAGATTGAAATTTGTGATGCTGAAATGATGAATGGTGTAAACCTTTCATTACTTTTCATGATGATGGAGCTGAATTGATACCATGGGGATTTTGGAGAAGACCATATTTAAGTAAAATTTAGATTAATGCAATTTTGCTTCAAAAAGAGTCAAGCCCTCCTCCTTCAGCCTCAGAATTTTTCACATCTAAATCATACCAACCTAAAGCCACAGAACAACCCTGAAAAGTCCTCATGATAAACATATGTCCTTGACTCACATCGGGTAGTGATGTAGGAATCTATCAAGCCTATGGTGACCCTTGTATGATTTTGGATGAGAAAGACATTGCAAAAAAATGACATTTGTGTGATAAGATAAAATTCAAGTGAGGTAAGTGTTTTGTGCAAGGGAGGATAAATAAAGTGGAAATATATTGAATGATATAAATGACTAACTTGAAATAATGATTTTTTATGAGGCATGATATATTTTGTTTCTTGGTGTGTAATTGTTTGATCTCAAGGATATGTGTTTTAAAATTGGTTTTGATTTGATATTGATGTTCATTTGATATGAGGTTTTGCTCAGGAGTGCAAAAGGGTAAGTGTGGTGGAGTTGATAAAACACTATTTTATTGAATAGTTTATTGATAATAAATGATATAATTTCCCCAAATTGTGTTAAATATGTTTAATTAGAAATTATTTAGGATTAGATCATTCATTTGAATATTTGATGAAAATTCCCGTTTTACCCTTTATAGTTCACTGTAGTATTTCGAAGATATATATTTTTAACTTTATTATTTGAATTTGAAATTTTTCAACCGCGTTCCTAACTTAATTATATACAACTTTTATTCAGGATACTAGAGCAAAAGAGTGCATTTGGTTGTTTAAAATGGGCCATGAAGTCAAATTTGGGTTGGACTCTCCATAATAGAGAAGCTTTTGTATTTCGGCCATAACTCCTTCATATGGGCTTATATTGAGCCCAAATATTTAGAGGAGATATAGAACACATATCCTCACATATGATCCTTCTGGAAGGATGGCCAATTCACACGTTTTGGGGGTCAAATTGGCGGCGAACGTTGGAATAAAATATTTGGCCGAGATTTCCCAATCACACTTGAAACCACTTTGAACCTAGCCTCACCACTACTCTATAAATTGGTGTTTTTATCATTTTGTGGGGTTGGGACGTGCATTGGGAAGTTGATTTCCTAGGATAAGTAGATCCGCTCCAATTCTCCAACCATTTCAATAAGGGTAGCTCTTGAAGCAAGGATCCCTTCAACGAAGCCTTCTTATTCTCCTTCATGTTGTAATGATTTTGTTTGTGTAATAAACTTATTTGTTCTTCTTTAATTTCTTCTGTTTTCATCTATTTTGTTCATTATTATTCTTTATTAATCTTCCTATTTGGGCTGGAACTCAAGAGTAGAAGAGTGATTGGGTTATACCCATTCTAAACCTTTGCAAATGCAATTCACTTCTACGATGACTACATCGCCCATGGAAGAGTAGTTATTTTTAGTAATCGATATACCTCTCACCTTATTCATTCATTTATTTTGAATAAATTGTCTACTGTAATTCACTAAAAATGATCCATTAATTGAGTTTTTAAATTATAAGAAACAAAGTGAGCAATTTAACAATTAACATAAAACGCGTGAGGTCGGGATTTGTGTGAATTGTGAGAGCACGATCTTAATCGGTAATACAAGACCACATGGGATAAATTTGTAGAGTTCAAATAAAATCCCTAAACTCAATTAATCCTCATTTCCAGAGTGGTGATGTGCCTTAATTTACCACTGACCATAATCTATCCTTAGAACATCAATCAAAGCAGTGTGCTACGATAGCATGTTCTGAAGCTAGCCTAGGGTTTAATTAATTTCATCTTTGTGGTAAAGTTAATTCTTGTAGGGTTCGGGATTTAACAAATTAAGGGATCATAATTAAGTGAATGTTAAATTTAATGATAATGATTAATAAAATATTGAATAGGTATAGTTAGATCGATTATGTCTTTTGAATATTGTCTAAAAAACAAATTTTTGTTGTGTCATTTTAATCGAACTTCATTTCAAAACTAAAAACAAAAAAATATATAATATTCTTACAGAAAACTTCTTCTATATTTATAAACTATAACAAACCCCAATCCTTTAAAGTAGTTTTTTTATTCTATTCTATTTTATTTTTTTAGAATACCTTTAATAAGTTGTTAAATTCACTTCTTCCTTTGAGAGACGACCTTGGTCAGCCACTTTGCTGCACCTAAGTACCCCAAAATAACACTAATCATTTTAAGTGTAGGGGAGGTAACCTTTTAGTTTAGTAATTTCAATTGTTTTCCTATTTAAAAAAAACCAAAAAATTGTGTGTTTTTCAAATTTTGTGTGATTATTTTAGAATTTTCTGTGTGTTTTTGAAACTTTTGAGCTGAAATGATTCTCATCACCATTTTTAAATCCATATAAATAATTGAAACAATTTATACCTTGAAACTAAGCTTAAATGAATGCTTAAATGACTTTGTTTCAAGTTCAAATATTTAGTAATTTCATGAAAAATACACTAAATTTTGAGTCACATGCCACATCTCACTATCTTTATATTTGAAATCACTTTCCTGTGAGGCTTCTGAACCATTATTTTCATATTCTTTACATTCACCTCACATCTTTAGAGAACCAAACCATGATTTATTTATATATAATTTGATCTATTCCTGTAAAAACTTGAGGGTTTGAGGTACTTATGTTTAAATGATTGAGGCATTTGTTTGGTATTAAAGCCCCTATTTCAAAGAATCCTTTTTTGTAATGGCCTGCCTTGAATATTTAATCCTTGTAGCCCTTAGAATACATGAACAGCCTGTTAGGTTAGCCACATTACAAGCCAATTTTCCCTATCCAACCAACTATTGAAGTGAAATTTCATAATCTAGTTGATCTTAAGTGTGGGGGAATCTATCTTCTGTTGTGACACCACATTCTATGATACTTTAGATGGATAATTAAATTCGGAAGAGATGTGTTTTCTACTGAATAAAGTCATTATATTGAAATTTGTTCCTTTTCTAGAGCTTTCATGACAAGTGAAGTTGTGCCTTTTCTGGAGCTTTTAATTGAGGTAGAAAGTTGTGCCCATCTGGAGCTTTCAAGAAAATCATGTTTGAGAAGATTGAAATTTTTTATGCTGAAATGATGAATGGTGTAAACCTTTCATGACTTTTCATGATGATGGAGCTGAATTGATACTATGGGGATTGAGGAGAAGACCATATTTAAGTGAAAATTAGATTAATGCAATTTTGCTTCAAAAAGAGTCAAGCCCTCCTCATTCAGCCTCAGAATTTTTCATATCTAAATCCTAACAATCGAAAGCCACAGAACAACTCTGAAAAGTCCTCATAATAAAAATATGTCCTTGAATCACATCTGGTAGTGATGTAGGAATCTATCAAGCCTATGGTGACCCTTGTATGAGGTTGGATGAGAAAGACATTGCAAAAAAATTGACATTTGTTTGATAAGAGAAAATTCACGTGAGGTAATTGTTTTTTGCATGGGAGGATAAATAAAGTGGAAACATAATGAATAATATAAATGTAGAACTTGAAAGAATTGGTTTTTATGAGGTATGATATCTTTTGGTTCTTGGTGTGTAATTGTTTTATCTCGAGGATATGTGTTTTAAAATTGGTTTTGATTTGATATTGATGTTTAATTGATATGACGTTTTGCTAAGGAGTGCAAAAGGGTAAGTGTGGGGGAGTTGATAAAACACTATTTTATTGAATATTTTATTAATAATAAATGATATAATTTCCTCACATTGTGTTAAATATGTTTCATTAGAAAGTATTTGGGATTAGATCATTCATTTTAATATTTGATGAAAATTCTAGTTTTACCCTTTATAGTTCACTGTAGTATTTCGAAGATATATATTTTTATATTTATTATTAGAATTTTTAATTTTGTAACAGTGTTAAGAACTTAATTATCTACAACTTTTATTCATGACACTATAGCTAAAGAGTGCATTTGTATGTTTAAAATGGTCCATGAAGTAAAATTTGGGATGGACTCTCCAGAATGGAGAAGCTTCTATATTTTGGCCATAACTCCTTCATATGGGATTCTGTTGAGCCCAACATTTTAAATGAGATAGAGGACCCATATCATCACATATTATCTTTCTAGAAGGACGGCCAATTCACGTGTTTCAGTGGTCAATGTGGCGTTGCAAGTTGGCATAAAATATTTGGCCGAGATTCCCCATTCACACTTGAAACCACATCAAACCTAGCCTCCCCACCAATCTATAAATTGGTGTTTTTATCATTTGGTGGGGTTTGGAAGTGAATTGTAAAGTTTAGGGAAGAGTAGAAGTGGATCCACTCCAATTCTCCAACCATTTCAATAAGGGTATCTCTTGAAGCAAGGATCCCTTCGACGAATCCTTCTTCTTCTCCTTCATGTTGTAATGATTTTGTTTGTGTAATAAACTTCTTTGTTATTCTTTAATTTCTTCTATTTTCCTCTGTTTTGTTCATTTTTATTCTTCATTAATATTCCTCTTTGGTCTGGAACTCAAGAGTAGAAGCGTTATTGCGTTATACCCATTCTAAACCGTTGCAAATGCAATTCTCTTATATGATAACTACACCGCCCATAGAAGAGTAGTTATTTTTAGTAATCGATCTACCTCTCACCTTCTTCATTCATTTATTTTGAATAAATTATCTACTATAATTCACTAAACATGATCTATTAATTGAGTTTTTAAATTATAAGAAACTAAGTGAGCAATTGAACAATTAACACAAAACGCGCGAGGTCGGGATTTGTGTGAATTGTGAGAGCATGATCTTAATCGGTAATACAAGACCACACGGGATCAATTTGTAGAGTTAAAATATAATCCCTAAACTCAATTAATCCTCATTTCTAGAGTGGTCATGTGCCTTAATTTACCACTAACCATAATCTATCCTTAGAACATCAATCAAAGCAAGGTGCTACGATAGCATGTTCTGAAGCTAGCCTAGGGTTTAATTAATTTCATCTTTGTGGTAAAGTTAATTCTTGTAGGGTTCGAGATTTAAAAAATTAAGGGATAATAATTAATTGAATGTTAAATTTAATGATACTGATTAATAAATTATTGAATAGGTATAGTTAGATCGATTACGTCTTTCAAATATTGTCTAAAAAACATCTTTTTGTTGTGTCATTTTAATCGAACTTCATTTCAAAACTAAAAACAAAAAAATATACAATCTTCTTCCAAAAAACATCCTCTAGATTAATAAAGTATAATAAAACCCAATCCTTTAAAGTAGTTTTTTTATTCAATTCTATTTTATTTTTTTATAATACCTTTAATAAGTTGTTAAATTCACTTCTTCCTTTGAGAGACGACCTTGGTCAGCCACTCTGCTACACCTAAGTACCCCAAAATCACACTAATCATTTTTAAGTGTGGGGGAGGGAACCTTTTAGTTTAGTAATTTCAATTGTTTTACTGTTTATAAAAAACCAAAAAAATTGTGCGTTTTTTCAAATTTTGTGTGTTTAGTTTACAATTTTCTGTGTGTTTTTGAAACTTTTGAGCTGAAATGATTCTCATCACCATTTTTAAATCCGTATAAATAAGTGAAACAATTTACCCCTTGAAACTAAGATTAAATGAATGCTGAAATGACTTTGTTTCATGTTCAAATATTTAGTAATTTCATGAAAAGTACAATGAATTTTGAATCCCATGCCACATCTCGCTATCTTTATATTTTAAATCACTTTCATGTGAGGCTTCTGAACCATTATTTTCATATTCTTTACATTCACCTCACTTATTGAGAGAACCAAACCATGCTTGATTTGACTCGAATTTGATCTATTCCTATCAAAACTTGAGGGTTTGAGGTACTTATGTTTAAATGATTAAGGCATTTGTTTGGTATTAAAGACGCTATTTCAAAGAATCCTTTTTTGTAATGGAATACCTTGAATATTTCATCCTTGTAGCCCTTAGAATCCATGCGCAGCCTGTTAGTTTATCCACATTACAAGACAATTTTCCCTATCCAACCAACTATTGAAGTGAAATTGCATAATCTAGTTGAGCTTAAGTGTGGGGGAATCTATCTTCTGTTGTGCCACCACATTCTGTGATACTTTGGGTGGAAAATTAAATTCTGAAGAGATGTGTTTTCTACTGAAGAAAGTCATTATATTGAAAGTTGTGCCTTTTCTGGAGCTTTCATGACAAGTGAAGTTGTGCCTTTTCTGGAGCTTCTAATTGAGGTAGAATGTTGTGCCCATCTGGAGCTTTCATGAAAATCATGTTTGAGAAGTTTGAAATTTTTTATGCTGAAATGATGAATGGTGTAAACCATTCAGGACTTTTCATGATGATGGATCTGAATTGATACTATGGGGATGAGGAGAAGACCATATTTAAGTGAAAATTAGATTAATGCTATTTTTCATCAAAAAGAGTCAAACCCTCCTCATTCAGCCTCAGAATTTTTCACATTTAAATCCTACCAACCGAAAGCCACAGAACAACCCTGAAAAGTCCTCATGATAAACATATGTATTTGTCTCACATCAGGTAGCGATGTAGGAATATATCAAGCCTATGGTGACCCTTGTATGAGTTTGGATGAGAAATACATTGCAAAAAAATTGACATTTGTGTGATAAGAGAAAATTCAAGTGAGGTAAGTGTTTTGTGCATGGGAGGATAAATAAAGTTGAAATATATTGAATGATATAAATGATGAACTTGAAATAATGGTTTTTTATGATTAATTGTATCTTTTGATTCTTGTTGTGTAGTTGTTTGATCTCAAGGATATGTGTTTTAAAATTGGTTTTGATTTGATATTGATGTTTACTAGATTTGAGGTTTGGCTCAGGAGTGAAAAAGGGTAAGTGTTGGGGAGTTGATAAAACACTATTTTATTGAATATTTTATTGATAATAAATGATATAATTTCCTCACATTGTGTTAATATGTTTAATTATAAAGTATTTGGGATTAGATCATTTATTTGAATATTTGATGAAAATTCCAGTTTTACCCTTTATAGTTAACTGTAGTATTTCGATGATATATATTTTTATATTTATTATTTGAATTTTAAATTTTTTAACTGTGTTCCTAACTTAATTATGTACAAATTTTATTCAGGACACTATAGCTAACGAGTGCATTGGGTTATATAAAATGGTCCATGAAGTCAAATTTGGGCTGGACTTTCCAGAATGGAGAAGCTTCTGTATTTCATCCATAACTCCATAATATGGGCTTCTATTGAGCCCAAATATTTAGATAACATAGAGTACCCATATCCTCACATATTATCCTTCTGGAAAGATGGCCAATTCACGCATTTTTTGGTCAAATTGGCAGTACAAGTTGGCATAAAATATTTGGCCGAGATTCCCCATTCACACTTGAAACCACTTTGAACATAGCCTCCCCACCACTCTATAAATTGGTGTTTTTATCATTTTTTGGGGTTGGGACGTGCATTGGGAAGTTGAGGGAAGATTATAAGTGGATACACTCTAATTCTCCAACCATTTCAATAAGGGTAGCTCTTGAAGCAAGGATCCCTTCAACGAAGCCTTCTTCTTCTTCTTCTTCTTGTAATGATTTTGTTTGTGTTATAAAATTCTTTGTTCTTCTTTAATTTCTTTTGTTTTCCTCTATTTTTTTCATTTTTATCCTTCATTAATCTTCCTATTTGGTCTGGAACTCAATATTATAAGCATGATTGGGTTATACCCATTCTAAACCGTTGGAAATGCAATTCGCTTCTACGATGACTACACCACCCATGGAAGAGTAGTTATTTTTAGTAATCGATCTACCTCTCACCTTCTTCATTCATTTATTATGAATAAATTATCTAATGTAATTCACTAAACATGATCCATTAATTGAGTTTTTAAATTATAATAAACTAAGTGAGAAATTGATAAATTAACACAAAATGCGGGAGGTCGGGATTTTTGTGAATTGTTAGAGCGCGATCTTAATCGGTAATACAAGACCACACGGGATCAATTTGTAGAGTTCAAATACAATATCTAAACTCAATTAATCCTTATTTATAGAGTGTTGATGTGCCTTAATTTACCACTGACCATAATCTATCCCTAGAACATCAATCAAAGCAGGGTGCTACGATAGCATGTTCCGAAGCTAGCCTAGGGTTTAATTAATTTCATCTTTATGGTAAAGTTAATTCTTGTAGGGTTAGGGATTTAAAAAATTAAGGGATCATAATTAAGTGAATGTTAAATTTAATGATAATTATTAATAAATGATTGAATAGGTATAGTTATATCGATTACGTCTTTTAAATATTGTCTAAAAAACATCTTTTTGTTGTGTCATTTTAATCGAATTTCATTTCAAAACTAAAAACAAAAAAATATACAATATTGTTCCATAAAACTTCTTCCAGATTCATAAACTATAACAAAACACAATCCTTTAACGTAGTGTTTTTATTATATTCTATTTTATTTTTTTTAGAATATCTTTAATAAGAGTTTAAATTCACTTCTTCCTTTGAGAGACGACCTTGGTCAGCCACTCTGATGCACCTAAGTACCCCAAAATCACACTAATCATTTTTAAGTGTGGGGGAGGTAACCTTTTAGTTTAGTAATTTCAATTGTTTTCCTATTTAAAAAAAACCAAAAAAAATTGTGTGTTTTTCAAATTTTGTGTGTTTATTTTACAATTTTCTGTGTGTTTTTGAAACTTTTGAGCTGAAATGATTCTCATCACCATTTTTAAATCCATATAAATAAGTGAAACAATTTACCCCTTTAAACTAAGCATAAATGAATGCTGAAATGACTTTGTTTCAAGTCCAAATATTTTGTAATTTGATGAAAAGTACACAGAATTTTGAATCCCATGCCACATCTCACTATCTTTATATTTGAAATCACTTTCCTGTGAGTCTTCTGAACCATTATTTTCATATTCTTTACATTCACCTCACTTCTTGAGAGAACCAAACTATGCTTGATTTGAATAGAATTTATCTATTCCTGTCAAAAATCGAGGGTTTGAGGTACTTATGTTAAAATGATTGATTAATTTGTTTGGTATTAAAGCCCCTATTTCAAAGAATATTTTTTTATAATGTCCTACCTTGAATATTTAATCCTTTTATCCCTTAAAAGCCATGCACAGTCTGTTAGGTTAGCCACATGACAAGCAAATTTTCCCTATCCAACCAACTCTTGAAGTAAAATTGCATAATCTATTTGAGCTTAAGTGTGGGGGAATCTATCTTCTGTTGTGCCACCACATTCTGTGATACTTTGGGTGGAAAATTAAATTCTGAGGAGATGTGTTTTCTACTGAAGAAAGTAATTATATTGAAAGTTGTGCCTTTTTTGGAGCTTTCATGACAAGTGAAGTTGTGCCTTTTCTAGAGCTTCTAATTGAGGTAGAAAGTTTTTCCCATCTGGAGCTTTCAAGAAAATCATGTTTGAGAAGATTGAAATTTTTGATGCTGAAATGATGAATGGTGTAAACCTTTCATGACTATTCATGATGATGGAGATGAATTGATACTATGGGGATTTAGGAGAAGACCATATTTAATTTAAAATTAGATTAATGCAATTTTTCTTCAAAAAGAGTCAAGCCCTCCTCATTCAGCCTCAGAATTTTTCACATCTAAATCCTACCAACCGAACGCCACAGAACAACCCTGAAAAGTCCTCATGATAAACATATGTCCTTGAATCACATCGGGTAGCGATATAGGAATCTATCAAGCCTATGGTGACCCTTGTATGAGTTTGGATGAGAAAGACATTGCAAAAAAATTGACATTTGTTTGATAAGAGAAAATTCAAGTGAGGTAAGTGTTTTGTGCATGGGAGGATAAATAAAGTGGAAATATATTGAATTATATAAATTAAGAACCTGAAATAATGGTTTTTTATGAGGCATGATATCTTTTGTTTCTTGGGTGTAATTGTTTGATCTCTAGGATATGTGTTTTAAAATTGGTTTTGATTTGATATTGATGTTTACTTAATATGAGGTTTTTCTCAGGAGTGAAAAAGGGTAATGGTGGGGGAGTTGATAAAACACTATTTTATTGAATATTTTATTGATTATAAATGATATAATTTCCTCACATTGTGTTAATTATGTTTAATTAGAAGTTATTTGGGATTAGATCATTCATTTGTATATTTGATGAAAATTCCCGTTTTACCCTTTATAGTTCACTGTAGTATTTTGAAGATATATATTTTTATATTTATTATTTGAATTTGAAGTTTTTTAACAGTGTTACAAATATAATTATCTACAACTTTTATTCAGGACACTAGAGCTAAAGAGTGCATTTGGTAGTTTAAAATGGTCCATGAAGTCAAATTTGGGTTGGACTCTCCAGAATGGAGAAGATTATGTATTTCGGTCATAACTCCTTCATATGGGCTTCTATGGAGACCATATATTTAGAGTAGATATAGCACCCATATCCTCACATATGAGCCTTCTGGAAGGATGGCCAATTCACGAGTTTTGTTGGTCAAATTGGCGGTGCAAGTTGGCATAAAATATTAGGCTGAGATTCCCCATTCACACTTGAAACCACTTCGAACCTAGCCTCCCCACCACTCTATAAATTGGTTTTTTTATCCTTTGGTGGGGTTGGGACGTGCATTGGAAAGTTTAGGGCAGACAAGAAGTGGATCCACTCCAATTCTACAAAAATTTCAATAAGGGTAGCTCTTGAAGCAAGGGTCCCTTCGACAAAGCCTTCTTCTTCTCCTTCATGTTGTAATGATTTTGTTTGTGTAATAAACTTCTTTGTTATTCTTTAATTTCTTCTGTTTTCCTCTGTTTTGTTCATTTTTATTCTTCATTAATCTTATTCTTTGGGCTGGAACTCAAGAGTAGAAGTTTGATTGGGTTATACCCATTCTAAACCGTTGCAAATGCAATTCGCTTCTACGATGACTACACCGCCCATGGAAGAGTAGTTATTTTTAGTAATCGATCTACCTCTCACCTTATTCATTCATTTATTTTGAATTAATTATCTAATATAATTTATTAAACATGATCCATTAATTGAGTTTTTAAATTATAATAATCTAAGTGAGAAATTTAACAATTAACACAAAACGCGTGAAGTCGGGATTTTCGTGAATTGTGAGAGCGCGATCTTAATCAGTAATACAAGGCCACACGGGATCAATTTGTAGAGTTCAAATACAATCCCTAAACTCAATTAATCCTCATTTCTAGAGTGTTGATGTTCCTTAATTTATCACTAACCATAATCTATCCCTAGAACATCAATCAAAGCAGGGTGCTACGATATCATGTTCCGAAGCTAGCCTAGGGTTTAATTAATTTCATCTTTGTGGTAAGGTTAATTCTTGTAGGGTTCGGGATTTAACAAATTAAGGGATAATAATTAAGTTAATGTTAAATTTAATTATAATGATTAATAAATTATTGAATAGGTATAGTTATATTGATTACGTCTTTTAAATATTGTCTAAAAAACATCATTTTGTTGTGTCATTTTAATCGAACTTCATTTCAAAACTAAAAACAAAAAAATATACAATATTCTTCCAGAAAACTTCTTATAGATTCATAAACTATAACAAACACCAATCCTTTAAATTAGATTTTTTATTCTATTCTATTTTATTTTTTTAGAATACCATTAATAAGTTGTTAAATTCACTTCTTCCTTTGAGAGACGACCATGGTCAGCCACTCTGCTACCCCTAAGTACACCAAAATCACACTAATTATTTTTAAGTGTGGGGGAGGGAAACTTTTAGTTTAGTAATTTCAATTGTTTTCATTTTTAAAAAAACAAAAAAAATGCGTGTTTTTCAAATTTTGTGTGTTTATTTTACAATTTTCTGTGTGTTTTTGAAACTTTTGAGCTGAAATGATTCTCATCACCATTTTTAAATCCATATAAATAAGTGAAACAATTTACCCCTTGAAACGAAGCTTAAATGAATGATGAAATGAATTTTTTTCAAGTTCAAATATTTAGTAATTTCATAAAAATTACACTGAATTTTGAATCCCATGCCACATCTCACTATCTTTATATTTGAAATCACTTTCCTGTGAGGCTTCTGAACCATTATTTTCACATTCTTTACATTCACCTCACTTCTTGAGAGAACCAAACCATGCTGGATTTGACTATAATTTATCTATTCCTATCAAAACATGAGGGTTTGAGGTACTTATGTTTAAATTATTGAGGAATTTGTTTGGTATTAAAGCCCCTATCTCAAAGAATCATTTTTTATAATGGCCTACCTTGAATATTTAATCCTTGTAGCCCTTATAATCCATGCACAGTGAAAATATATTGAATGATATAAATGATGAACTTGAAATAATGGTTTTTTATGAGGCATGATATCTTTTGTTTCTTGGTGTGTAATTGTTTGATCTGAAGGATATGTGTTTTAAAATTGGTTTTGATTTGATATTGATGTTTACTTGATATGAGGTTTTGCTTAGGAGTGCAAAAGGGTAAGTGTGGGGGAGTTGATAAAACAATATTTTATTGAATATTTTATTGATAATAAATGATATAATTTCCTCACATTGTGTTAAATATGTTTAATTAGAAAGTATATGGGATTAGATCATTCATTTGAATATTTGATTAAAATTCCCATTTTACCCTTTATAGTTCACTGTAGTCTTTCGAAGATATATATTATTATATTTATTATTTGAATTTGAAATTTTTTAAAAGTGTTAATAACTTAATTATCTACAAATTTTATTCAGGACACTAGTTCTAAAGAGTGCATTTGGTTGTCTAAAATGGGCCCTGAAGTCAAATTTGGGCTGGACTCGCCAGAATGGAGAAGCTTATGTATTTCAGCCTTAGCGCCTTCATATGGGATTCTATTGAGCCCAAACTTTTATATGAGATAGAGGACCCATATCCTCACATATTATCCTTCTGTAAAGATGGACAATTCACGCGTTTTGTGGTCAAAGGGGAGTGCAAGTTGGCATAAAATATTTGGCCGAGATTCCCCATTCACACTTGAAACCACTTTGAACCTAGCCTCCCCACCACTCTATAAATTGGTGTTTTTATCATTTGGTGGGGTTGGGACGTGAATTGGTAAGTTCAGGGCAGAGGAGAAGTGGATCCACTCTAATTCTCCAACCATTTCAATAAGGGGAGGTCTTGAAGCAAGGATCCCTTCGACGAAACCTTCTTCTTCTCCTTCATGTTGTAATGATTTTGTTTGTGTAATAAACTTCTTTGTTCTTCTTTAATTTCTTCTATTTTCCTCTGTTTTGTTCATTTTTATTCTTCATTAATATTCCTCTTTGGGCTGGAACTCAAGAGTAGAAGTGTGATTGGGTTATACCCATTCTAAACCGTTGCAAATGCAATTCACTTCTACGATGACTACACTGCCCATGGAAGAGTTGTTATTTTTAGTAATCGATATACCTATCACCTTCTTCATTCATTTATTTTGAATAAATTATCTACTTTAATTCACTAAACATGATCCATTAATTGAGTTTTTAAATTATAAGAAACTAAGTGAGAAATTGAACAATTAACACAAAACGCGCGAGGTCGAGATTTGTGTGAATTGTGAGAGCACGATCTTAATCGGTAATACCAGACCACACGGGATAAATTTGTAGAGTTCAAATACAATCCATAAACTCAATTAATCCTCATTTCTAGAGTGGTTATGTGCCTTAATTTACCGCTGACCATAATCTAGCCTTAGAACATCAATCAAAGCAGGGTGCTACGATAGCATGTTCCGAAGCTAGCCTAGGGTTTAATTAATTTCATCTTTGTGGTAAAGTTAATTCTTGTAGGGTTTGGGATTTAACAAATTAAGGGATAATAATTAATTTAATGTTAATTTTAATGATAATTATTAATAAATTATTGAATAGGTAGAGTTATATCGATTATGTCTTTTAAATATTGTCTAAAAAAACATCTTTTTGTTGTGTCATTTTAATCGAACTTCATTTCAAAACTAAAAACAAAAAAATATACAATCTTCTTCCAGCAAAATTTTTCTAGATTCATAAACTATAACAAACCCCAATACTTTAAAGTAGTGTTTTTATTCTATTATATTTTATTTTTTTTATAATACCTTTAATAAGTTCTTAAATTCACTTATTCCTTTGAGAGACGACCTTTATCAGCCACTCTGCTGCACCTAAGAACCCCAAAATCACACTAATCTTTTGAGGGTGCCCACGACAGCGCTCTTTCAATATCCTTTCACCCCGAGAAATATTGGTAGACCGAGCACGCAATCTAGGTGTGTGGGGATATATTAAGGTCTTTCATGTTATACTTTGGATGGAGCTAGTAGGATCACTTTCCATTAGTAAATTTTGTTTACAATAATAGCTACCACTCTAGTATTGGCATAGTACATTTCAAGGCCCTCTACAGGGGACCCTTCAAGTCACACTTATGCTAGACTGAGATCAGCGAGACATCTCTTATTGGTCCAAATATGGTGTAGGCGATGATGGATAAGGTCCAAGTCATCCACGAGTGGATGAGGTCAACTCAAAGAAGGAATAAATCTTATGAAAATCAACATTTTAGTCCTTTTGAGTTAAAGTAGGGATACCACATCTTTCTGAGAGTCTCCCCACAATGAGGATTATATAGATTTGGTTGGGGAGGTAAGTTATCCCCTAGGTTCCTCAGGCCATTTGAGATACTGAAGAGGTTTTTGAGGTTTCTTACTGCTTTTCCTTACCCCCATAGTTAGAGAAAGTGTATGATGTCTTATATGTGTTGTGACTAAGGATATGTGTGCATGACCCCATGAACCTCATTGAATGAGAAGATCTAGACATTGAGGATGAGGCCAATTTTTTGGAGAACCTGATGGAGATTGGGGAATGGTAGTAGAGGATCCTATTTAGATGGAACATCCCTTTGTTTTATGTATTGTGGTAGCATAGGAGTATGCAGGAGAGATCATGGGTGTGGGAGAGCCAGATAAGGTCTTAGTTTCCTAACCTTTCTTCTTAGTTTTTCTTTCTAAGGATAAAAATATTGAACGAGTGGATAATGTAGAGACCTTATTTTTTCCTTATAAGACTTTGAATTTTATTTAGGAATATTTTCGGACAAAATGTTGAGATGGTATGAGATTCTAAGGCCCAACGCACCCAGAACTATTTCTATAAAAATATTAAATATATTTTATATTGTGTACTCATGGTTTTCAAAAAAAAATGTGATAACTCCTAATTGGATAATTTGATCAAAAAATTTAGATCACAGTTGAATCTGTAATGAGAGGTTTACTCTAGACACGACCTAAAGTTGGTCAGTGTAGGGTGTTCATATAGAGTGATTGTTGGCAGGTGTGTTTAAATTAAATTAATTGATTAATATAATTATTTAATTTAAATGACCTAAACATAAATGTTCTATAAATATATTATTATGGAGGATATTGAGGATTATCCTCATAACTTTGGGATCATTGAGAAGGGGATTCCACCACCTGTCATTGGTGAATTGAGATTAGAAAACAACGAGACTCCCGTTCAAGGAGAATTGAGGTTCATCAAACACAATAGACCTTCATCATTCATTGTAGATCATGTTATTAATCATCAAAAAATCCAATCATGATTTAGGACTCTTCATATATGTATTTCCTCCCTTTTGATTAAATGATTGAGCATGATATTTATGATTTTTTTATATGAATGAATTTTGAAGCTTTCTATGCACCATCGTCAAATTAAATTGGTTATTTAATTTAATTATCTCTATTAAGAAATTTCTCCCCCCCAATATTCCCCAATTTTTATTTTTTGGCCAAGAACACTTGGAAAAATATTTTTGAACCATTTTTATTTTTCCTTTATCTTAATATTTCTTCATGTTCTTCATCGTAGGCTACGAGGCCACATTTTGACATTACAGGGTAGATTCGAGCGTGATCGGACACCCAGATTCACTGAATATTTCAGAAAAATAAATGGATTAGATATTGTATAATGGATCAAAATGTTTTTCGAGATGTAGGTGATTCCATCATGGACCAAGAATCGGTGAGGCAACAGGTGATGGCTGGAGACACAATGGAGCGTAGTGAGTTCATACGAGCTTCAAGTGATGGATCATAATCCAATTTCGTTTCACCGTAGGGATAAAATAAATGGTCAAAGGAGTTATCCACTATTTTATAGTAGTCAAATGGCTATATTGACAGTGTTGGGTGTGGATCTGGAATGTGCAGTGTAGATCTGGACTTTTTGTGGAAAACCCAACTACATGTTGTGTCGTCTGAAGAACTCATGAAGTGTATACCCCTAGATATAGTGGCTAGGGTTTTTAGGTGAGTAAAATATAAAATATCATGTTGGACCACCACAGGCCATGTGACCTAGTTCTAGAGACCTGGCAGTACTCTGGGAGTACACGAATATGGGTACGGTCAAACACAAAAAAAGTGTACATGAACATGGGAAAGGTATAAAAACATGTGGAAGGTACACATTAATGGCCAGGATCTATATATACACCTTATAAAATAATAAAGGTGAATATATTCAATAAATTCCTTGATGAAAGTATATTGAGATTAAATCCCTTATCTCGAGTCTGATTTGTCCTGCATGTTCATTATCATCTTCTTCTTTAGACAATCTCCTCTAATTTACACCTTAACACCTATAAGGAGGGTTTTATGACTAAAATAAGGCCTCTAGAATGTGGGTGTAGATTTTGGTAAGGTATTTGGGAAGATATTTTTTGAACTAAAAAAATTAATTGTGAAGAAATGAGAAGAATGGGTGCTCTTTTATAGGAGAGAGGAGGGGCACTCTTAGAATTCCTCAAAGTATTAAATTAATATTAATTAATTTTTATTAAAAATTGTTCCGGATTGATTTATTTAGAATATATGATTATTTTTTGTCAAATACTATTCATACAATGAAAATTAGATATATTTTCACTATTTTTTAATCCTTATCTTTTTGTTTAAACCCTTATTAATTATTATTGGGATATCATGTAATTTACATTTTAAGGGTTAATATAATTAATTTAAAATTAAAAAAGAACAAAAATGAGTCATTAATGAAATTTTTAGACTTAAACCAATCATTTGGACAAATTTTATATTTTTATGAACTTTATATCATTTAATAAAATATTATTTATTTTAAAATATCATCAATGTCAATTTTGACACTATTCAGTATTTGACTTTTTAAAAATATCATAATAACGTGATATATTTAAAAAACTCTATTTAATATTATATAACATGTAAAATTAATTCATAAAAAAATTTATGGCATAAATTATATCAATTTATTTTTATTTTAATATTTATAATATTATTTATTTGATTATTCTATTAATGAAGTAATTATTGCATCAATATTGTGTCACCGTTTAATTTAATTTTTCTTTCCTAAAAATTATAAATAAATTACCATGATATATATAAATGTTTTATATTTCCAAATACTACTTATAGTAGAATATATCCCTTATATTATCCTAGATTAGAAATATTTTACTTTGTTAAAAATAAGAGTGTGACAAAATTGTCTTGTCTTTGAATATAATATTATAAATTCAATTAAGTCATCCATGTGGCTCATAGTGGACAATAAATAATCACAAGGAATATTTTGGTCAACTAATAATCATAAACTGAAATTAGGACAAGTTTTAGGGTAATTTTGTTTTAGTAATAATAATATTTTTACCCTTAATTACTCGATTTTCCCTTAACCGTAGTAATAAAAATAATTAGTAAAGTTAATATTCATATTTTAAGAAAAATTATTTAACAAATTATATCATAAATATAATAATTATTTCAACCTATTATATATTTTTTCAAAATTAAATTCATAGAAGTTTCTAAATTAATTTTAACCCTAATCACAGAGATGGGGTGAGAAAGTGAGTTAAAGTAAAAGTGTCCCAAAGATCAATAAGTTTTTATATCCAATTTAAATGTGAAATTTATTCCAATGACCTATATTGGATTAAATGATAAAAACTTGATTTAATTATACTTTAAAACCATTAAAATATACAATTTATCACTGTAAATAAATTTTATGATAAAAAAGTTATCAATTAAAATGCAGTATTTTTTAATTATTCATCAAAAAATAAATCTTATCTTAAATGTACTAAAAATTCCTCCAAATTAAATTTTTATACTCTTATTTCAAATAAGTAGTTTATTTTTGTCAAATATATCTTATAAAAATGTTTAAAACTATATTTAAAATAGGTTCACCATTAAAAGGCGTTAAAACTACCTTTTTTGATAAAAAATTGTTTTGTGTGTAAAATTGGATTTGTTCATATATAATTTCTATAAAACAAATAAAATAAATGTTCAAAATTAGATTTAATATTATATATATATTTAATATAATCCAAAAAAACGATTTTTTTATTTATTGGTATAAACCACACTTTTTCACATTTAAATAGATTTTCAGAAAAAATATTTCTTTATTTTAAAAAAGTGTTTTAAATTAATTTATAATTAATTATTAATCCTATAAATAATTATATATTAATGTGTAAACCATATTTTCAAAATTTAGTTAATACTTTTCAATCCTTCTATTCTAACCGATAGGTTTTAATGATAACATTTAAATATTATTTAGTTGTTTGCTTAAACTCGATGTGATATATCATGTACGCTATCAAACATAGTGTTTCCTTTTAAAAACATGGGATTTTAAATCCCCCCCCCCAATAAATTTCATCCTTACAATTTGAACATCCGATCAAAAACTAGGGGGTTGACTTTCCAAAATATCTTTATTCAGATCCCACATCGGAAAAAGGGTTAATGCAACTTCCCCTTTAAAATAAAGGGAAGTAAAAAGGCCACCTAAGAAACAAATACTTGGGTTATATGTAAGAAAACATGGATATGCAAGACAAAATTAATCATAAAGTTTTTATAATGAGTGATAGAAAACATGATCAATTGAAAGTTAATAGTCACAAAACCATAAGTTTGTGGTGGGTTAAAAGGTCATTAATTTCTTAGTAAGGAAATTAAAAAGATAATTATTTTTGTTTTAAGATAATTTAGATATATTTTAGTAATTATTGTACTAATTTTACTAATAACATAATGAAATATACTTCCCTTAAAATTTAATTTTCATCTATTAATCATATTCAACCACAAAATCATCTTTATCTCACAACTATGAGTATTCAAGATGAATTTTTCAAGCCTGAAGTGCTAGAATCAACTTCTAGAGAATAATAAAATCTATAAAATATTAACTATCTATTTATATTGTCTTTAGACATTAACCAAAACCAAAATGGTTAGTATACTATAAGATAATTCCCCAAATAAAATAATCCTTTATATGATTGAAAACTAAATTAATATCCAAACTTCAACGGTAATACTTGAAGTTCAACATAGACCATGCAACAAAGAAATATACTTAAAATTCATCAAAAATAATATAACTAAAATTAACAACCAAAAAAATATAAGTATTTGATCACATAGTCTTATAAGATAAATTTTAATAATTATCTCCATATAACATCAATTAATCTTGAAGTATCATAACAAAAATTAATTGCCCTGGTAATCTTAAAGATATGATAACCATTTCCATAAATAACATAAATAAACATAAGTCCACAATTAAATAATATATTCATCCAAAATATAATTCAACATTTATTCCTCAAATAAAATACCATAGAATTCTATTTATCTTGATTATATAGGATTCCCAAAATTTCAAACGTATTCGGAAATAACATTCATCACTTAATCCCCGAATAACTTTTCCAATATGATAAGAATGTTTTTATCAAAATGAACTTATTATTATACAATCAACTCATTTAACTAAAAAATTCATACTGACCTGAGACTTCACATAGTCCAGTAGTAGTCGATGCACCCTTATCACCCTTCAATTGTGGTTTTGATTTTCATGGCCTTATCGGACATGAAAGGTTCTCACCCATCCCATGAGTTTTCATTTTTATAAAACTATGTAATTAATATAACATTCCAAAAATATGATAAGGACCTCAAAAATAACCATAACATGTTTTAACCTTAATGCTTATCTCATAACTTTCATTTTTCATCCCAAAAAGTACAAACCCGTTATTAAATCAACAATAAATGTCTTTAAAAATAATGTTAATTGCCTTAAAAATTTATAAATTAAAGCCTAAAAGGGGGTTTATAAGACACTAGACATATGATTAGTCTTAAAATTATAAACCTAGGGTGATATCCATAACTCTTAATAAAAAATCATGATCTCTAAAGTTGTCCAAACCATCCTATGATACCAAATGTAAGGAACTAAACTAAAACATAACATATTCATGTGTTTTTGAACTATAATTCACAATGGAGGATATTTTCAGTTCAGAGCTTTAGATAATTAGTAAAAAATCTTACAAAGTAAAAACATACATTAAAAGTGGAAACTTATACCCAGTATCCATTATTCCCACAAAACAAAAGTATTTAAAATATAAAATTATTTCTCTTTATGAAAAAACTTCACAATTAACCCCTCGATCTCATATTTGTCTCGAATACCCCTTAGACCCTATGAAAAACATTTTAAGAACTTTTGATGAGCACATAATTTCAATAACTGATAAAGAAAGAAAGGAAACTATTATATAAGTAAAATTATGAAAACTCATATAATGTTTACCTTTGTCTCCAATGTTCTTTGAGAATATGAAATAAATAATTTTAACATTAAAAAATCTCAAATTTTTTCCAAAGAAATTCATTAAAACCTAGAGCAACCAATTTAAACTCCTTTGGGTGATTTTGAGCATCATATACATAAAACTCATTCAAACCAATTTAAATTGGAATACCTATAAGGTCAACTTCCAATTAAGATATTACGGGCTTACCCAGTGCCATCTGGGAAACCCCATGTTAAGATATAACGGGATTTCTTGAGGTTATCTTGGCCACCCCATGTTAAGTTTTAATGGTCTTTCCTGATACTATCTGGTCCACCCCATGTTAAGTTATAACAGGCTTTCCCAGTTCTATCTGGGCCACCCCATGTATAAGCTATATCAGACTCCCCCATTTCCTATAATTCAAAAGTACCATCTCTTTAATAAAAAAATCATCCTAAAACGCTTTGAAAAAATATTTTAATCCCATATGAAAAAAAAACGTTCTTAAGAAAATACCATTTTCTTTTAAAAACCCATTTCCAATACCAAAACACGCTTTTCATTAAAAATCCATTTTCAATACCAAAATACAAAAACTGATAAATATGGTTTTTCATTTAAGGAAAAAATAAATATTTCATAGGAAAATGGGAATAAAATAACATTCATGTTGGTAGAAAATTCATTTTCACCATATATGTTAAGAATATAACATTCTTTTTGTCATTTATCAAAACGATTCGTATAAAACGTATAAAAATATTCCTTTTTCAAAACCATTGAATGAAATTAAATATAAACATAAAATTTCCTTTATAAGAATTTTATATACATATAAATAAATATATAAAATAACATTTAGAATATTAACATGTAGAAAAAGATGTTATAATTAAATCTTCAACCTTTCAAGGTGTTTCATACAACTTTGAACATTTAAATAATAATATCAATGAAATAATACATTTACCAAAACATTAAATAACAATTGTATAAATAAAATATTGATATAAAATATCATATTATCTATATATATATCTTATAAAAGAGTAAAGGTGAATATCATCAATAAATGCCTCAATGAAATGAGATTAAGATGAAATATCTTACCTCAAGTCTAATTCATCGCATCTGTTATTTATCTTCCTCTTCTTCAGATGATATCCTTTGATTAAAATAATAAAAACTCTAAGTGGGATTTTTTTTCAAAAATAAGTCTTAAACAATGTGGGGAGGGATTCTAGGGAAATCATGGTTGAACCAAAAAGGGTTTGAAGTGTTAATAAATGAGAAGAATGGGTGCCCTTTTATAGGAGGGGAGGGACACTCTAGGAATTCCTCAAAGTATTAAATTAATATAAATTAATTTTATGTTCCAAATGGCTCCAAAATGATTTATTAAGAAGATATAATTATTTTGGGTCGAATAAAATTCATCTAGTGAAAATTAGATTTGTTTTAACTATTTTTTAATCCTTATCATTTTGTTTTAACCCTAATTAATTCTTATTGTGATATCATGTAATTTACACTTTGAAGGTTAATATAATTACTATAAAATTAAAAACAACCAAAAATGAGTCATTAATGAAATTTTTAGACCTATACCAATCATTTGGACTAATTTTATATTTTTATGAATTTTATATCATTTAATAAAATGTTATTTATTTTAAAATATCATTAATGTCAATTTCAAAACTATTCATTATTTGGTTTTTTAAAAATATCATAACAACTTGGTATCATCAAACAAACTCTATTTAACAATCCATAACATGTCAAATTCATCTATAAAAGTTTTTTATGGCATCAATTATATCAAATTATATTTATGTTGATATTTATAATGTCATTTATTTGATTATTCCATTAATGAACTAATTAGCATGTCATCATTATGTCACCATTTAATTTATTTATTTATTTACTCAAAAATTATAAATAAATTACCATGATGTGGATAAAAATATAAATTTACAAATAATATTTATATTAAAACATATACCTTATAAAACGCTATACAAAAAATATTTTACTTGTTAAATATAAGAGTGTGACAAAATTGTCTTTTCTTTAAATATAATATTATAAATGTATTAAAGTCCTCCAAGTGGATCCAAGTGGACATAAAATCATTCCAATGAATATTTTTATCAACACACTCTCATCCAATTAAATTAAGATAAGTTTTAGGGTAATTTTATATTAGTTATAATATTATTTTTACAATAATTACATGATTTACCATTAATCATGCTAATAAAAATAATTACTAAAGTTGCTATTCATATTTTAAAAAAGTTAAGTTGGTCCTATTATATAATAAATTTCATACTGATTCCAAACTTTTATGTTCGTTCTTTAAATTTCAATTCATAGAAGTGGCTAAATTATGTTTAATACTAATCTTACAGATGTGGTGAGAAAGTGGGTTAAAGTAAAAATGTCCAAAAGATCAATAAGTTTTTATATCCAATTTAAATGTGAAATTGATTCAAATTACCTATATTTGATTAAATGATAAAACAATTTATTTAATTATACTTTAAAACCATTCAAATATATAATTTAACACTGTAAATAAATTTGATCAAAAAGTTTTTTTCAATTAAAATGCAGTATTTTTTCACTATTTATCAAAAATTGAATCTTGTTGAAAAAATACCAAAAATTCATCCAATGTAAATTTTGATACTATGATTTAAAATAAGAAATTTATTTTTTTTAAATATAACTTATAAGATTTTTAAAAACTAAATTTAAAATAGGTTCCCCTTCAAAAGGAGGAATAACTTTCTTTCTTGAAAAATACTTGTTTTATGTGTAAAATTAAATTTGTTCATATATAATGTCTATAAAAAATAAAATGACTTTTAAAAATTAGATTGAATATATTATAAATATATTTCATTAATATAATCCAACAAGAGTGATTTCTTAATTTCTTCATATAAACCATACTTTTTCACATTTAAAAAAATTAGAAAAACATTTTTTTTATTTTAAAAAAGGGTTTTACATCCATTTATATTTAAATTTTCACCAAATAATTAATTATATATACATGTTTAAACCATATTTACATAATTCAATTAATATTGTTCATTCCCTCAATTCTAACAAATAGGTTTTAATCTTAATATTTAAATATTATTTAGTTATTAACTTAAGCTCGATATAGTGTATCATGAATGCTATCGAACATAGTGTTTCCTTTTAAAAACTCATGATGTTACACCAAGATCCTCTAAAATCCAAGACATAGGCATGAATTGTATCCTCCCAAATCTGAATAGAATTCTCCATTTGTCCATCCATCTAAGGATGATAATCTATACTCAACCTAACTTATGTTCCCATCATCTCATAGAGAACTTTCGAGAATCATGAAGTTAACATGTGATCACTATCAGATAAAATGGTTGTAAGGACCCCATGGAACCCCACAATTTCCAACACATAAAACATACCCCAATATTTAACCTTGGAGGTTCCTCAATTTCGAATGAAATGAGCTGGTTTTCTGAACTGATCAATCGACATCCATATTGAATTTATTCTATAGGGGATTCAAGGTAATAATTCAATGAATTCCCTAGATACCTAATCCTTTTTTATGTCAGAACAAAGAGATGATGATGGAAACTAAAAGTATTCAGGTTCTATACCTTATTATATATATTAATATAATAGTGAGACATATAATCAATAATGACTCCCTTCATACCCAATCACCATAAATGGGATAATACATATTTTTAGTGCAAGGATTAATGATTCCTAAATAAATATGAAAATCATGCATTAACAAATATCTAATAGATAAAGGGAATTCAAATTGACTTCTGAAGTGAAGAAATCCATCATAGTTTAGGGACCATCCTAAAGTGGTATCATGAATATATAAGGATTCCTTGGTTCCTCATATCTCATAATTGAAATTTTTATTCTTCTAGAAATAACTCAGGGGGAGATGCCATTAGTTGTACACTATTTTGATAAGTACCCACATCATTCTCCTATGCATGTAGATACAAATGAGAAAAAGTCCCATAATATTCAACATCACTTCTAGGATGGAATGATAAGGAAACATCCTATTGGGAGTGTTATGATTAACATTCCCCACATAAGGGTTCTAGCTGACATAAATGTAAAATGTCAATAGGTACTACACCAATCACATCTTCCTATGGTTTAGGTCTCTTTGAGAGAAGATAAAACTTAAGAACATGTGATTATAATACAAAATGAACCTCTCACTAAAAGGATCGGGTATCTGACAATTGAGAGAGTGCATAAGAATAGTGAATTACAAGTCATGATTTATATAATTCGCCTCATTTGGTTGAAGCTTATGAGAACCATACGACATGACATGATCATATTGTATAAACACACATCCCAATCCAACACTAGAAGCATCACAACAAACCTTACATACCTTATCAGGTTCTAAAAATATCAAAATCGATGTTGATGTTAGATACAATTTTAACTCATACAAAGAGGCTTGACACATATAATCCCATGAGAATTTCACCTCTTTCTTGGTAAGATCAATCAATTCTAATTCTATATTTTTTAAATATTTTAAAAATAGCCAATAGTACCCACTGAGGCCTTGAATGTTCTATATATCAAATTCATTATGTTTTTTTCCCATGCTAAGAAAACCATCAGAATATTAGGATAAATAGAGGGTTCATTTTCCAAAATTATGTGTGTCATGAACATTCCCTCTCAAATTGAGAAATAACACTTCAAAAAATTCCCATAAATGTGGTGAATCTTCAAGATTTAGAAAAAAAATTCATATGGTACTCATAATCATTAAAATTTCATGAATAAGCTAATATATTCTCCACCAATACCACATGAAATTTATCAAGATACTAGATTAATATACAGTTAATCAAATTATAAACATTTTAGGTATATTAGTTAGGCCAAATGGAATCACAAGATATTAATAGTGGATATAATTTCTCCTAAATGTGACAATCATGATATTTGATTCTTCAAATCTGAGTTTATGATAAGATGGTAAAAGATAAATTTTTTAAGACCACATTTCCTCTATTAACTGAAAAAATGGGTCATCCACATGAGGTAAAGGCTACTTATTATTAATCATTACCATATTCAAATTATAATTATCAATGAAAAGATAAATAGAAACCATGATCCATTATAGAAAATAGAACATGGTTCACCCAAAGTGAAACACTAGGATGAAAAAATCCCATCTCAAACTGGTCATTCAACTAGATCTTATTCTCTATCTACTCAGTAGGTTCCATATGATCTGAGGGTATATAAATCAGATTTATACAATGAACTAGTTTAATGGAAAACTATACATACCTTTCTAGAGGAATACTAGAGAATTCACCCGGTAATACCTTGAGAATATTCCGGATGATCAAGGGATAATCAATATAGGAAAATACATCATTGGGAATAACTATATTAGGAGAAAAAATATTACTATTCTCTAGGTTAGAAGTCCTTTCATGTATATACATCAATTATAACTCTCTCATAAGTACCTAGGAGCTCCCATTAGCATCAAAGGGTGAAATATATTTTTTAAAATAATCAATATAATATTGGTGAGAAACCATCCAATCAATCCTAAGTATGTCATAAAAATGACCCATATCAAGAACTAGAAAGTCAAAAACAAACTTAACATTAGCCATTGAAAGGGAATATCAATGGAAATAAAACCCTTATTACTTCCTCTTTCTAGGAGGCATAGAAATATTTATAACATTGGGTATGATATTTTCTAAAATTTTCAACACATTGACATAATAGGAAGATACAAAATATTTTGATACACCAGTATAAAAAAATGTTGTTACTATAAAAGTTGAAACAAAAATGTTACCACTCATTATATATGGACCTAAATCAATTTCAATATTATAATCCTGCACTTCTTGAAACTTATTTACTCTAGTTTCCTTTGGATAAATAACTTTTAACTTTAAATATTCTGAATATGTCATAGTTTTCTTTGGAGATGATGATCCATAAAATTATCAAGGTGTAGATAGAGACAATAAAAATCTTCATATAGCCTTGATGACCACATGAACTATAGTTCTTTAGAGGTTCAAGGAAAGAGAAGCAACTGTTCCTTCTCCTTCCACACTTTTAGCACGTTATGAGTATAGTAATAGTTATTTTGGATAAAGTAGAAAGTTATATTTGTGGAGAGATACCTCCACTGCCTAAAATATTATCATTAAACACCCTCTTCTTCCCATTTGATCCACTATAGTTTCCACTTGGTAAAATGTGACACTGTAGTAAGCCTGAAATTCCCAATAAATCAACATCTGAAATTATATCCTTGTTTAAAATTTTAGCATAGATTGTGGGCTTTAGAATATGCACCTATTATCATATACCAGTTCAAAATACATATAGGTATTTATAATCATTTAACTTATTTTTCATCATCAACTTAGGAGAAAAGTGAACCAAATCAACAAAAAATTTGGTATGCTCCATCATATAAATAATCTCCCTACTGAAATGAAAGTAACTACATAAACTTTTCCATCATCTATGATTTCAGGAAGAACTGAAAATTTAAAATTCCCTTGAGTACATTACACTCAAATACCACATGTTGTTTCTCATAAAACATATAGTAACACCACGTATTTCTAGGACCCTCAAACATTAATGTCTCACCCTTAACCTTGATAGATTTATTCATATCAATTATTTTAATGACCTAGTCAATTTAGTCTATCATGTCCTCTACCTCATGAGGTTATTTAGTACCCGTAAAAGTTAGGGTCTTATAGTGTATAAATTTTTGCACTCGATCCTTGACTACCCCATCTACTAGTTCCACCTCTATAGTGTCTTTTTGAACATATATCACAATTTTATCCATGGAATTATATTCTCACTCTACATCCTAGATGAGATTGTGTTCAATAAGAGTATTACCTTGGGGATCATTTCCTGTTGTACCCTCCTGAAGCATCCACGGAAGATGTTTGAGAGGAATGATTCTACATTCCAAAAATAAAAGAACACTATCAGTCAATGAAATAATCTCATTTTACAAGAAAAAATAATTTTAAATGGAGATCAAGATCAAAACCAATAAAGGAGGAACATAAAAAAATCATATGGAGAACTAAGGCTTGATATGGTGATAGCTATATAGTAACTCAATCTCAACATATGAATTATGTCCCAAAAATTATATCGCATCCCTTCCAAATATCTAATGATAATAAAAATTGGGGTTAGATCTCATTTGAAACCAAATTTTCATGAATTGAACCATACATCCCATCAAACTAGGTTTTGAACCGGTTCATGGAACAACCCAAAGGGGTTACCAATCCTAATGATCTAGTGACCACTACCAAGGAATCCAACAATAACCAGTGGGAATAATTTTTTCATTCCAAAATACAAAAACATTGAAAAAATATAGAGGAGAATAATAGTAATACAGATATTCCATAATTTACAACCAACAACAATAATGATACAATAAAGGAAAAACGCCAAAACAAAGGCCCAAGTTTATGAATAAAACCAAAGGAACCCAAAACTACTGGAAGATAATATATGTGATATGTGGGAAATATCACACAATATCACCATCGGCTATATATTTTTAGTTGATATAAAACCAGTACACCTCAATGTAAAACCATTCCCTTTCCTACATCATACAAAATAAGGACAACACTCCCCTTATGGAGTGTGAAAGGTGTGATAAAAACAACTTATGTAAGATCCCACCCAAGTGTTCCATATATATTTTCTGTAAAATAATTTCAATATTCTCAATATATGAAAAAATGGCATAATAAAACATTTTTCTCATTTATATCAATATCCTCGTACAATATTTATTCTTTTCACAATGCTAAAACAAATGTCGTATAACATAATTCAAAATCACATTTAGAAATAAACCTTTAATCAAACCATCATTATTTATCAATATCCAAACCATATCAAATAAATAAAATAATACTGGAGATTATTTCTAGGATATCGTATGTTTTTCTATCTAGGTCCTTTATACCTTAGTAATCAAGTGAAGAATTCATGCACTAAACAAGTCCCTATGAAAATAGGTCCAAGTGAACAGAGGAATACCCCATGGATAAACCCAATACGGTGTAAGAAAATAAATTCCCTAGAAGAATAGGGGATACATAGTAGAGGAACACCCAATGAGTGGACTCCCTAAGGTGTTAAATAATCATGTCCCTATAACAGTAAGGCATATGTAATGGAGGAACACTCCATGAGTGAACCCTCTATTTGAACAAGGACATGGCCGAACACTAAACCCTACTTCTATGTAACCCAGGCTCCATTGTGTTGTATATGTAAATTTATTTCAAATATCTCACAGAATTTCATAAAGTAACTTCAAAAAAACCATTTTTCATTATCAAAATAATTATTAAAAATTAAATCCAAAACCATTTCATTGTTCTTTGAAATCATCTTTCATTTACCCAAACAAGGGGGAACCCATTTTTATCAGAAAACCTTTACACGCCCATATCATGAATATTAAGGATCATTCCAATCATCTTTTAGATAAATGATAAAAACCCATATCATGTGTGTATCACCAAACACAGACCTAATATGGAACAACCTATCATGCATTTGGGTTTGAATGAAAACAACAACTGAATCAAAAAGAAATAAGAATTTGGGAATGAATAGTAGTAAGAGGAGATTCTAAACTATTGATTTTTTAGAGACCTTGTTTTTCCCTTATAATACTATGAAATATATCTAGGAATATTTTCAGAACCTGATGTTGATATAACTCATGATTCCAAGGCCAGGTGTGCCCAGAATTAATTTTATAAAAATATTAAATATATTTTATATTTTGTGCAGATAATTTTTTAATAAAAATGGGATAAATCTTAAATGGAATCTCTAATAAAATATCTAAGATTATGGTTTAAAATTTAATGTGATTTTTTACTCCTTATATGACCTAAAGTTTCTCCCCATATGTCTTTTATATAGAGCGGCCATTAGAGGGTGAATTTAAATTAAATTTATTTTTTAATTTAAATATTTATTTTTAATTTCCTAAACATATATCCTCTATAAATATGTTGTTATGGTGGATCTACAAGTTTATCTAAAAAAACCTAGGATCATTGGGAGAAGTTTTCCATAACCATTCATTGGAGAATTGAGATCAAATGATAACGAGCCTCCAGAATAAGGTGAATTGATGCACAGTAAACGCAACAGACCTTACTCCATTATTAGTTATCATGTTCTTTAGCATCAAACGACAAAATATTGACGTAGGACTCATTAGATGTGGATTTTTACCATTATGATTAAATTTTTTAGAATTATATTTCTTAATTATTTGATCTTCATTAATTTGTAACATTTTCTTGCACCCTTATCAAATTAAATTGTTTGTTTAATTGGTTTATCCTTGTTAAGCCATGTTTCTCCCCCAATATTCTCTAATTTTTATTCTTGGAATAAGAAATATTATCTAACTATTATTTCAAATTTTTTTGTTCCTTTCTCTCAATTTTTCTTTTCATGCTTCTTCATAGGACTATAGGACCATAGTTTGACATTTCTGGGTGGGATCAAGCACAATCATACCCCCAAATTTTCAAATGATTCTTGTGTGATGAATGGATCGGTGATCAGAGGTCGTAGTTGGATGTTTTTTTTATTGTTGTTGATTCCATATTTGATGGTTAATATATTGAGAAAACAGGTGATGTCCAGAGATGCAACGGTGCATGGTGAGTTAATATAGTCTTCGAGTGATGGATCCAAATCTGATTTCTAGCCATCAAAGGGAAATAATTGATATTCGAAGGAGCTATACACAATTTTTGGGTTTTCAAACAGCTAGATTTGTGATGGAGGGCATGGATCAGTAACACATGGAGAAGATCTATACTTTCTTTGGAAAACCTAAATCCACCCCATATAGTATAAATAACACAAGGCATGTAGACCCCTAGCTACAACAGATAGGGTTTCCGGGTTAGTTAAATATCAAATTCCATGTGGGAACCCTACAGCCTATGTGAACTGGTGATGGAGACCTAATGTGTACTATGGGAGTACACAGACGTAGGCATGTCGAGGCACATGACCATTGTACATGGACATGGCTACAATGACACGGACAGGATACATAAACATGGCTAAGAGAATCGGCAGGACCCCGAGTGGCTAAGTCATGTCATGTATTCTCCTATATCCTTTATTTAGACTTTTATTTTGGCCTGTAAGTAGCCTATCAAAAGTGTTTTTTCATGTATAATGTAATAGTTTCCTTCATAGTGGATTTTGAGCTACTATGTGAGGTGTTCCGAGTGTGATGCTTCTTTAGGTGGTGCTCAATGGTGGCAGTGATCTGGTAGTATCGTTAGAGTGGAACCCCCTATAAGATTAGGGTGTGAGTCATATATCCACTAATTGGTACCCCCACCCATAGAATAGGGTATGGTTCCTCCTTATACTGAGTGTTACCCCAAAAGAACTAGGTCATGGGTCCCCTATCTACTTAGTGGTACCCCTTATGTTATTAGAACATGGTTCATTTATCTACTGAGTGGTACCCCCTATTGGATGCGATGTGAATCCTCTTTATGTTGAATGGTGCCCCACGATAGACTAGGGCATAGGTCCTATATCTGCTGAGGGGTACCCCCTCTAGAATTAGGGTATGGGTCCTCTACCTACTGAGTGGTTCCCTATATCAGATAGGGAATGGATCCTCCTTACACTATGTGGACCCCACCCCCCTGATGCACTATGGCACATGTCCTCTTCTTGGAGATTGTTCTCGCTCGACTATGTTCCATATTGGAGAGGTGTGGTCCCTCCACATGGTTACTCCTATGGAAAGACACATGAGATACTAGAAATTAGTGATAGACCCATGGATCTGATGACAGACTATTTTCTTGGGTCGGGATGTGAGATGGAGATCTTCTTTCTCTCTCATTGGGGTTTCTTTTACGATCATGTGTGTGTGTCTGTGTGTCTGTGTGTGTGTGTGTCTATGTGTGTAAGTATGTATGTCCATGTTGTCGTGTTGTGTTACTCTCTTTCTATGTGTTGAGTTGTCAACTCTTATCATGTCTCTTACTACTTCCTCTTCAACTTTCAGGGAATCTTATTGGGTATGTATATACTCACTCCTGTATGGGATTTTCCTTCATGTGTTGTATCTTATGCAGATGAAGGATAGGTCAGCATTGATTACAGAGGATCATGGAGATACTTTAGTGAATTTGACTACGTACAGTGGTCGAGGCTTAGAGATTCAGATCCAGACTCTATCAACACTACTTTTCTAGCTTTTTAGGTTTGGACATATTTCTAGTTGTGAATGTATTTTACCCTTTTTATTTTCATATTATGTTGGTGTACTCTTGTACTTTATTGAGGTTTCACATGAATGGTTATTCTCTATATGTTTCTTATTTTATTTATTAGTTCTCTGCACATTATATAAGGATATGGATGGGTGTGTTTGTCTAGGTAAATTAGGTAAAGGCCTCCCAAATTAGTTATGTATTTCACTTCTTGTCACCACACCCTAGCCTATTTAGGTGGGTTTGTGGTAGTTGCGGATTGAGCCCCATTGGGTCATGTCTTGAATGATTGGTATCAAATCAGTTCATTCCTTTGGATGGAGTATTGTAGTTATCACCTTATGAGGATTTGGTTGGGATTTAGGGAAATAATGTTAAAGTGCTTCAAGTGTGGATTTCAGGATAGGGAACCTAGTGTTAGTATGACGTCTTAAATATCCATTAACTAGGAATATGATTACCTAATTATTGACTAATGATACTATGACATTTTTTGCAAGGATAAATGGTAAATTAATCATATAGGAATAAGAATTTTGACTATCCTTCTTGAGTCAGATCCCCATATATATACCCTCATCTGACCATGGTATATCTAGATTAAATTTTTAGGATTCCACCATAAAGATATCTATCCAGGTTACCAATTCTAGATCATGATTATGATCATGTGAGGGATGAGGCCTTAGTTCAGGTGTCATCACTTGATATTATTCCTCAAGGAGAATGGGTAGTAGCACCACCACCTTTTGAGTAGTAGATTATACAATCATACAATATTTAGGATGTACACGTGCTTAGCTCACTTCATGAGTTCAGGAACCAAAGGCCAAAAAGGTTTAATGAAGATTCAGATCCCCAACCAGTGTAGTATTGGCTAGATTCAGTGGTCTAAGTTTTCAAGCTTATACAGACACTAGATAATCTAGTGGATTCATAAGAAACCAAAAAAAATTCATGGAGTAGTTGGGAATTGGTGGAGCCTAGTTACGTAGATGCATGAGGAGTTGACACTCACATTTTCCAACTTCCAGTAGATATTTCATGATAAGTTCCACCCTTCATGCTTGAGCTTAGTTCGGATTTAGGAGATTTTGGAGATACATAAGGGAAGGATGATAATTGCTGAGTATGATGTGAGGTTAAAAGACTTTACATGGTAATCCCTCAACAAGATTCGAAATGGGTATTTATAGGTGTGGAAGTTTCATCAGGGTCTCCTTAGAGACATCCATGTCAGTGTGGTACCCCTATGCACTTCCAATTATGTTGGAGTGGTGAATTGGGTGATGGTGATGGAGAGATTCCTTTTAGATGGAAACCATGCTACTGGAGATGGAAATGGGTGTCATGGGGTTGAGTCATCTACCGTATCTTGTAGGAACCAGAGGGTAGGATCTCAGTGCAAAAGACCTTCCCATGACCAGACTCAAACATGTGGTCATGAGGCACAGGGACCATGCTGAGGAATAGGCAGACCGGAGTGGGGAAGTGTTATGCATGTGATGGGTGAGGTCGCAAAGAACGTGATTTCCCAACCCAACATGTTGAATATGACATGATGATAGTGGATAGACGAATAGAAATGAGGCATCACCATGATCACGAAACTCCCATGTGAGGGAAAGGTAGCCACCAAGGAGGTGAAGTTGGTAGAGGAGTAGGTGGTAATCTAGGAGGAGGAGTTGATGTGGGTGGTGGACAATGCTATGATCTACTCTCACCACCACTACTAGGTGTCCCATTGCAGGATTAGGGAGCTTGACATTGGGTCTACATAAAACTTCATGCTATGGATGCATATACCCCAAAACCACGAGATAATTAGAGTTATAATATATGTTTCCTATAATGTTTATTTGGTATTAGTAGACAAATGTGTGAGTCATTCTATCATCTCTTCACTCTTGGTGCAAGAGCTAGAGCTCCCACTAGAGGCTTTAGCCCAACAGCTTTGTTTTGAGGTACATATGGGAAATGCTTCTTTAGTATATTTTATCTGATGGTAGTGAGAGATATTTATTGGAAGATAAAGGTTATTTTAGGTCCATTTTTGTTGTCCTGATGAGATATTGTGATGTTATCTTGGGTATGGAGTATTTTTTCATAGTCTGATCCAAGATTTACTGTCATTGTAGATGATATAGGTTCCTTCTCACTGATGGGATGAGATTCTCCTTTGTGGGTGAGAGATATCTCATGGTAGGTTGAGTGGGTTTTATAGGCAGGTTGCTATATCCCATTACCCATAAACTATTGAGTGTATCCATTAGTGTGGTAGGCTCTTTAAGAATCTGAATTCCTTCAATCATGGTTTATTTTATGGAATATTCTCCAAGGATTTTCAATGACTACCTGTGAGGTGGTATTTGGAGTTTTTCATCAAATTGTATCTCAGGACTTCTCTGATATCTTATACAGCATATCAGATGGATCATACCAAACTCTGAGAGCCGAGGGTGTAGTTATATGACCATATAGATAAGGGTTTTATCAGGCATAGTGTGTCCCCTTGGGATGCACCAGTGTTAATCATGAAAAAAGTGGATGAGATATTATAGATTTTTTGGATTATCATCACCTGAACCAAGACATGATAAATAAAATGTACCCCTTTCCAAGTATTTGAAACCTATTTGATCGGTTTCAAGCTGTGATATGGTTATCAAAGATCTATCTTATATCCAGATACCACCATTTGAGAGTTTGTGAGGATGATATTCTGAATCAAGCATTCCTATGTCACTATGGGAACTTTTAGTTACTGGTCATTCCTTTTTGTGTGACAAATTCCCCCATTGTGTTTATGTCTTTATTGAATTGGATCTTCTATCTATATATCAATTGATTTTTTGTCGTCCTCATTGATGAAATACTCATATAATCTTCAGTATGGTCTATCATTTCTTTGGGAGCACCAACTTCATGGTAAGCTCTTTAAATTCTATTTATGGATCCAAGATGATCACTTTCTGAGGAATGTCAATTAATTTATCATGGATTAGTGTTGGACCTGGTGAATATTGATTTAGTTCTTACTTGGTAACCACCCAAGATCATGTTAAAAGTGCAGAGTTTCCTTGGTTTGGTGGGGTACTACTGGGGGATTTTTGAAGACTTCTCTAGGATTACATCCCCTCTACCACCTTTATGTGGAAAGGAAATCCATTTAATAAGACTATTAAGTTTCATATATCCTTCAAGTATTTAAGTCTAAGGATGAAAATTTATAATATTTTGAGACTATCGGAGGAGGGCGTAGAGTACATAGTTTATTTCGAGGTGTCAGGATCTACGCTCTATTATATGTTGATGTAGAGATAGGTAGTTATCACATATGTGTATAGAAATTTGAGAACCCATGAGAAGAACTAAATGAATCACAACCTAAAGCTAACAATATTAGTCTTATCTTTGAGGATTTGGATGCACTATATTCTAGGAGATCTCTATTTTGTTTACGCATACCATCAAAGTCTCAGGTAAGTCTTAATGTAGAGAGACTTGAACTATAGACAAAGGAACTTGTTGGAGTTCCTTTGGGACTATGAATTTGATATAGTCTATACTCTAGGGAAGGTCAACATGGTGGAAGATTATATTTATAGGAATCCTTAGGCTCATTTGGTGCAGGAGGCATCAGATTAGTTGGATTTCTTGTAGCTGGCCCTAGTTGAAGAGGGGGGTGTAGTTTTTCTTCAATCGATGGTTTTTACTCATCTTCTCCTCTAGTTTTTGATAGAGTCCTAGTTGTGAGACATCGAATGTGAGGTATTACGTGACTAGATATCCATAGGATATTCACAAAATGGATTTTCTAAACTAGCTAATCACGTCATCCTTTTTCAGGAATGGGCGATGGTCCTAGTAAAAATGCAGGATGAGGTGATGAGAGAGTTTCACACATCTTATTTGGATGTACATCTTGGTGTATGGAAGATTTATAGAGACCTTTAGTGGTAGTTTTGATGGGATGGTGTGAGGTGGATCATGGATGAGTTCCTCTCTCAGCGTCTCGCATGTTAGTAGGTGAAGGTTGAGCACCAGATTCCAAAAGGTTTGTTGCAGCCTCTTGAGATCCTAAAGTAGAAATGGGATGTCATATATATAGACTTCATGATAAGGTTTTCATGGATAGAATGAGGCCATGGCACCATATAGGTGATATTTGACTAACTTACAAATTTGAAAAACTTCCTTACTATCAGGGAGTAGAGTTCGGTGGGGAGATTTGAGCAGTTATACGTATAGGATACCATTCACCTTAATAGGGTTCCCTCAAAGATTGTATTTGATCATGATATGCAGTTTATGTCGCTATTTTATAGAGGTCTTCAGGAGGCATTTGGAACTGAGATTAGGATGAATATTTCCTTTCACCCCCATAAATATGGGCAGACCGAGCACACAATCTAGGTGTGTGGGGATATATTAAGGTCTTCCATGTTATACTTTGGATGGAGCTAGTAGGATCAAATTCCATTAGTAAATTTTGTTTACAATAATAGCTACCACTCTAGTATCGGCATAGTACCTTTCAAGGCCCTCTATAGGGGACCCTTCAAGTCACCCTTATGCTAGACTGAGATCATAGAAACATCTCTTATTGGTCCAAGGATGGTGTAGGAGATGATGGATAAGGTCCAAGTCATCCACGAGTGGATGAGGACAACTCAAAGAAGGAATAAATCTTATGAAAATCGACATTGTAGGCCCTTTGAGTTAAAGTAGGGATACCACATCTTTCTGAGAGTCTCCCCATAATGAGAATTGTATTGATTTTTTTGGGGAGGTAAGTTATCCCCTAGGTTCATCAGGCCATTTGAGATACTAAAGTGGGTTTTGAGGTTTCTTACTGATTTTCCTTACCCCCATAGTTAGATCAAGTGTATGATGTCTTCTATGTGTTGCAACTAAGGATATGTGTGCATGAACCCATGAACCTCATTGAATGAGAAGAGCTAGACATTGAGGATGAGGCCAATTTTGTGGAGAACCTGATGGAGATTGAGGAATGGTAGTAGAGGATCCTATTTGGATGGAACACCCCTTTGGTTTATGTATTGTGGTAGCATAGGAGTATGCAGGAGAGCTCATGGGTGTGGGAGATCTAGATAAGGGCTTAGTTTCCTAACCTTTCTTCTTAGTTTTTCTTTCAAAGGATGAAAATATTGAACAAGTGGATAATGTAGAGACCTTATTTTTTCCTTATAAGACTTTGAAATTTTTTTAGGAATATTTTCGGACCAAATACTGAGATGGTATGAGATTCTGAGGACCAACGCACCCAGAACTATTTCTATAAAAATATTAAATATATTTTATATTGTGTACTCATGGTTTTCAAGAAAAATGTGATAACTATTAATTGGATAATTTGATCAAAAAATTTATATCAGAGTTGAATCTGTAATGAGAGGTTTACTCTAGACACGACCTAAAGTTTGTCAGTGTGGGGTGTTCATATAGAGTGATTGTTGGAAGGTGTGTTTAAATTAAATTAATGGATTAATATAATTATTTAATTTAAATTACCGAAACATAAATGTTCTATAAATATATTATTATGGAGGATCTTTAGGATAATCCTCATAACCTTGGGATCATTAAGAAGGGGATTCCACCACCTGTCATTGGTGAATTGAGATTAGACAACAACGAGACTCCGGTTCAAGGAGAATTGAGGTGAATCAAACACAATAGACCTTCATCCTTAATTGTAGAGCATTTTATTCATCATCAAAAAATCAAATCAGTATTTAGGACTCTTCATATATGTATTTCCTCCCTTTTGATTAAATTATTGAGCCTGATATTTATGATTTTTTTTATATGAATCAATTTTGAAGCTTTGTATGCACCATTGTCAAATAAAATTGGTTATTTAATTTATTTGTATCTATTAAGAAATTTCTCCCACCCAATATTCCCCAATTTTTATTTTTTCGCCAAGAACACTTGGAAAAATATTTTTGAACCATTTTTCTTTTTCCTTTATCTTAATATTTCTTCATGTTCTTCATCGTAGGCTACGAGGCCACATTTTGACATTACAAGGTGGAATCGAGCACGATCGGACCCTCAGATTCACTGAATATTTCAGTAAAATAAATGGATTAGAGATTGTATAATGGATCAGGATGTTTTCGAGATGTAGGCGATTCCATCATGGACCAAGAATCGGTGAGGCAAAAGGTGATGGATGGGGACACAATGGAGTGCAGTGAGTTCATACGAGCTTCAAGCGATGGATCAGAATCCAATTTCCTATCACCGTAGGGATAAAATAAATGGTCAAAGGAGTTATCCACTATTTTATAGTGGTCAAATGGCTAGATTTACAGTGTTGGGTGTGGATCTGGAATGTGCAGTGTAGATCTGGACTTTTTATGGAAAACCCAACTACATGTTGTGTTGTCTGAAGAACTCATGAAGTGTATACCCCTAGATATAGTGGCTAGGGTTTTTAGGTGAGTAAAATATATAATATCATGTGGGACCACCACAGGCCATGTGAGCTAGTTCTAGAGACCTGGCAGTACTCTGGGAGTACACGAATATGGGTACGGCCAAACACAAAAAAAGTGTACATGAACATGGGCAAGGTATAAAAACTTGTTCAAGGTACACATAAATGGCCTAGAGCTGTACATAAACCTTATAAAATAATAAAGTTTAATATCATCAATATATTATTTGATGAAAGGAGATTGAGATGAAATCCCTTATCTCGAGTCTGATTTGTCCTGCATGTTCTTTATCTTCTTCTTCTTTAGACAATCTCCTTTAATTAACACCTTAACACCTCTAAGGAGGGTTTTATGACTAAAATAAGGCCTCTAGAATGTGGCTATGGATTTTAATAAGGTATTTGGGAAGATATTTTTTGAACTAAAAAAATTAATTGTGAAGAAATGAGAATAATGGGTGCTCTTTTATAGGATAGAGGAGGGGCACTCTTAGAATTCCTCAATGTATTAAATTAATATAAATTAATTTATATTAAAAATTGTTCATAATTGATTTATTTATAATATATGATTATTTTTGGTCAAATACTATTCATCCAATGAAAATTAGATATATTTTCACTATTTTGTAATCCTTATCTTTTTGTTTAAACCCTTATTAATTATTATTGTGATATCATGTAATTTACATTTTGAGGGTTAATATAATTAATTTAAAATTAAAAAAGAACAAAAATGAGTCATTAATGAAATTTTTAGACTTATACTAATCATTTGGACAAGTTTTATATTTTTATGAACTTTATATCATTTAATAAAATATTATTTATTTTAAAATATCACCAATGTCAATTTTGACACTATTCAGTATTTGACTTTTTAAAAATATCATAACAACTTGATATATTTAAAAAAAATCTATTTAATCATCTATAACATGTAAAATTAATTCATAAGAAAATTTATGGCATCAATTATATCAATTTATTTTTATTTTAATATTGATAATATTATTTATTTGATTATTATATTAATGAAGTAATTACTGCATCATTATTGTTTCACCGTTTAATTTAATTTTTTATTTCCTAAAAATTATAAATAAATTACCATGACATATATAAATGTTTTATATTTCCAAATACTACTTATAGTAGAATATATCCCTTATATTATCCCAGATTAAAAATATTGAACTTTGTTAAAAATAAGAGTGTGTCAAAATTGTCTTGTCTTTGAATATAATATTTTAAATTCAATTAAGTCATTCATGTGGCTCCGAGTGGACATTAAATAATCCCAAGGAATATTTTGGTCAACTAATACTCATAAAATGAAATTAAGACAAGTTTTAGGGTAATTTTATTTTAGTAATTATATTATTTTTACCCTTAATTACTGGATTTTTGCTTAACCGTAGTAATAAAAATAATTAGTAATGTTAATATTCATATTTTCAAAAAAAAAATTAACCAATTATATCCTAAATATAATAATTATTTCAACCAAGTATATATTTTTTTCAAAATTAAATTCATAGAAGTGTCTAAATTAATTTTAACACTAATCACAGAGATGTGCTGAGAAAGTGAGTTAAAGTAAAAGTGTCCAAAAGATCAATAAGTTTTTATATCCAATTTAAATGTGAAATTTATTCCAATGACCTATATTGGATTAAATGATAAAAACTTGATTTAATTATACTTTAAAACCATTAAAATATATAATTTATCACTGTAAATAAATTTTATGAAAAAATAGTTTTCAATTAAAATGCAGTATTTTTTAATTATTCATCAAAAAATGAATCTTATCATAAATATACTAAAAATTCCTCCAATGAATATTTTGGTACTCTTATTTCAAATAATTAGTTTATTTTTTTCAAATATATCTTATAAAAATTTTAAAAACTATATTTAAAATAGGTTCACCATCAAAAGGTGTTAAAACTAACTTTTTTGATAAAAAAATATTTTGCGTGTAAAATTGGATTTGTTCATATATCATTTCTAGAAAACAAATAAAATAAATGTTCAAAATTATATTGAATATTATGTATATAATTAATATAATAAAATAAGATTGATTTTTTTATTTATTGGTATAAACCACACTTTTTCACATTTAAATAGATTTTCAGAAAAAATATTTCTTTATTTTAAAAAAGTGTTTTAAATTAATTTATAATTAATTATTAATCCTATAAATAATTATATATTAATGTGTAAACCATATTTTCATAATTTAGTTAATACTTTTCATTCCTTCTATTCTAATGGCTAGGTTTTAATGATAACATTTAAATATTATTTAGTTGTTTGCTTAAACTCGATGTGATATATCATGTACGCTATCAAACATAGTGTTTCCTTTTAAAAACATGGGATTTTAAATCCCCCCCCCCCAATAAATTTCATCCTTAAAATTTGAACATTGTATCAAAAACTAGGGGTTTTACTTTCTAAAATATCTTTATTCAAATCCAACATCGGAAAAAGGGTCAATGAAATTTCTACTTTAAAATAAAGGGAAGTAAAAAAGGCCACCTGAGATAACAAATACTTGGGTTCTATGTAGGAAAACATGGATATGCAAGATAAAATTAATCATAAAGTTTTTATAGTGAGTGATGGAAAACATGATCAATTGAAAGTTAATATTCACAAAACTATAAGTTTTTGGTGGGTTAAAAGGACATTAATTTCTTAGTAAGGAAATTAAATAGATAATTTTTTTTTAAGATACTTTCCATATATTTTAGTAATTATTGAACTAATTATACTAATAACATAAGGAAATATACTTCCCTTAAAATTTAATTTTCATCTATTAATCATATTCAACCACAAAATCATCTTTACCTCCCAACTATGAGTATTCAAGATGAATTTTTCAAGCCTGAAGTGCTAGAATCAAATTCTATAGAATAATATAATCCATAAAATATTAACTATATTTTTATATTTTCTTTAGACATTAACCAAAACCAAAATGGTTAGTATAGTATAAGATAATTCCCTAAATAAAATAATCCTTTATATGATTGAAAACTAAATTAATATCCAAACTTCAACAGTAATATTTGAATTTCAACATAGACCATTAAACCAAGAAATATACTTAAAATTCATCAAAAATATTATAACTAAAATTAAAAACCCAAAAAAAATATAAGTATTTGATCACATAGTCTTATAAGATAAATTTTAATAATTATCTCCATATAACATCAATTAATCTTGAAGTATCATAACAAAAATTAATTGCCCTAGTAATCTTAAAGATATGATAACCATTTCCATAAATAACCTAAATAAACATAAGTCCACAATTAAATAATATATTCATCCAAAATAAAATTCAACCTTTATTCCTCAAATAAAATAACATAGCATTCTATTTATCTTGATTATATGGGATTTCCAAAATTGAAAACGTCTTCGGAAATAACATTCATCACTTAATCCCCAAATAGATTTTCCAATATGATAAGAATTTTGTTATAAAAATGAACTTATTATTATTCCATCAACTCATTTAACTAAAAAAAATCATACTGACCTGAGACTTCACGTAGTCTAGTAGTAGCCAATGCACCCTTATCACCCTTCAATTGTGGGTTTGATTTTCATGGCCTTATCGGACATGAAAGGTTCTCACCCATCCCATGAGTTTTCATTTTTCTACAACTATGTAATTAATATAACATTCCCAAAATATGATAAGGACCTCAAAAATAACCATAACATGTTTTAACCTCAATTTTTATCTCATAACATTCATTTTTCATCCCAAAAAGTAAAAACTTGTTATTACATCAATAATAAATGACATTAAAAATATTTTTAATTGCCTTAAAAATTTATAAATTAAAGCCTAAAAGGGGTTTATAAGACACTAGAAATATGATTAGTCTGAAAATTATAAACCTAGGGTGATATCCCTAACTCTTAAGAAAAAATCCTAATCTCTAAAGTTGTCCAAACCATCCTTTGATACCAAATGTAAGGAACCAAGCTAAAACCTAACATATTCAAGTGTTTTTGAACTATAATTCACATTGGAGGATATTTTTAGTTCAGAGTTTTAGATAATTAGTAAAAAATCTTACAAAGTAAAAACATACATTAAAAGTGGACACTTATACCCAGTATCCATTTTTCCCACAAAACAAAAGTATTTAAAATAAAAAATTATTTCTCTTTATGAAAAAACTTCACAGTTAACCCCTTGATCTCATCTTTGTCTCTAATCCCCCTTAGAACATATGAAAAACATTTTAAGAACTTTTGATGAGCACATAATCTCAATAACTGATAAATAAAGAAAGGAAACTATTAGTTAAGTAAAAATATGAAAACTCATATAATGTTTACCTTTATCTCCAATGTTATTTGAGAATATGAAATAAATAATTTAAACATTAAAAAATCACAAATTTTTTCCAAAGAAATTCATTAAAACCCAGAGCAACCAATTTAAACACCTTTGGGTGATTTTGAGCATCATATACATAAAACTCATTCAAACCCATTTAAATTGGAATACCCATAAGGTCAACTTCCAATTAAGATATTACGGGCTTACCCATTTCTATCTAGGCCACCCCATGTTATGATATAACAGGCTTTCTTGAGGTTATCTTGGCCACCCCATGTTATGTTTTAATGGTCTTTCCTGATGCTATCTGGTCCACCCCATGTTAAGTTATAATAGGATTTCCCAGTTCTATCTGGGCCACCCCATGTATAAGCTATATCATACTCCCCCATTTACTATAATTCATAAGTACCATGTCATTAATAAAAAAATCATCTTAAAACCCTTTGAAAAACTCTTTTAATCCGATATGAAAAAAACATTCTTAAGAAAATACCATTTTCTTTTAAAAATCCATTTTCAATACCAAAACACTCCCCTCATTAAAAATCCATTTTCAATACCAAAATCCACAAACTGATAAATATGATTTTTCATTTAAGGAAACATTAAATATTTCATAGGAAAATGGCAATAAAATAACATTCATGTTGGCAGAAAATTCATTTTCACCATATATGTTAAGAATATAACATTCTTTTTGTCATTTATCAAAACGATTCGTATAAAATGCATAAAAATATGCCTTTTTTAAAACCATTGAATGAAATTAAATATAGATAAAAAAGGTCCTTTATAAGAATTTTATATACATATAAATAAATATCTAAAATAATATTTAGAATATTAACATGTAGAAAAAGATGTTATAATTAAATCTTCAAACTTTCAAGGTCTACCATACAACATTGAACATTTAAATAATAATGTCCATGAAAGAATACATTTAACAAAACATTAAATAACATTTTTATAAATAAAATATTGATATATAATTTCATAGTATCTTTATATACAACTTATAAAAGAGTAAAGGTGCATATCATCAAGAAATGCCTCAATGAAAGGAGATTAAGATGAAATATCTTAACTCAAGTCTAATTCATCGCATCTGTTATTTATCTTCCTCTTATTTGGATGAACTCCTTTGATTAAAATAATAAAAATTCTAAGTGGGATTTTTTTCAAAAATAAGTCTTAAACAATGTGGGGAGGGATTCTAGGGAGATCTTGGCTGAACCAAAAAGGGTTTGAAGTGTGAAGAAATGAGAAGAATGGGTTTCCTTTTATAGGAGGGGAGGGACACTCTAGGAATTCCTCAAAGTATTAAATTAATATAAATTAATTTTATGTTCCAAATGGATCCAAAATGATTTATTTAGAATATATAATTATTTTGGGTTGAATAAAATTCATCTAATGAAAATTAGATTTTTTTTAACTATTTTTTAATCTTTATCATTTTTTTACCCTTATTAATTTTTATTGTGATATCATGTAATTTACACTTTGAAGGTTAATCTAATTACTATAAAATTAAAAACAACCAAAAATGAGTCATTAATGAAATTTTTAGACCTATACAAATCAGTTGGACTAATTTTTTATTTTTATGAATTTTATATCATTTAATAAAATGTTATTTTTTTGAAAATATCATTAATGTCAATTTCAAAACTATTCATTATTTGGTTTTTTAAAAATATCATAACAACTTGGAATCATCAAAAAAAATCTATTTAAATATCCATAAAATTTCAAATTCATCTATAAAAGTTTTTTATGGCATCAATTATATCAAATTATATTTATGTTAATATTTATAACGTCATTTATTTGATTATTCCATTAATGAACTAGTTATCATGTAATCATTATGTCACCATTTGATTTATTTATTTATTTACTCAAAAATTATAAATAAATTACCATGATGTGGATAAAAATTTAAATTTATAAATAATATTTATAAACAATCATATCCCTTATATAACCCTATATAAAAAATATTTTACTTGTTAAATATAAGAGTTTGACAAAATTGTCTTTTCTTTAAATATAATATTATAAATGTATTAAAGTCCTCCAAGTGGATCCAAGTGGACATAAAATCATCCCAAGGAATATTTTTGTCAACACACACTCATCCAATTAAATTAGGATAAGTTTTAGGGTAATTTTATATTAGTTATAATATAATTTTTACAATAATTACCTAATTTACCCTTAATCATGCTAATAAAAATAATTTCTAAAGTTACTATTCATATTTTAAAAAAAGTTAAGTTGATCCTATTATATAATAAATTTCATACTGATTCCAAACTTTTATGTTCGTTCTTTATAATTCAATTCACCAAAGTGGCTAAATTATGTTTAATATTAATCTTACAGACGTGGTGAGAAAGTGGGTTAAAGTAAAAATGTCCAAAAGATCAATAAGTTTTTATATCCAATTTAAATGTGAAATTGATTCAAATTACCTATATTTGATTAAATGATGATAAAATTGATTTAATTATACTTTAAAACCATTCAAATATATAATTTAATGCTATAAATAAATTTGATCAAAAAGTTGTTTTCAATTAAAATGCGGTATTTTTTCACTATTTATCAAAAAATGAATCTTATAGAAAAAATACCAAAAATTCATCCAATGTAAATTTTGATACTTTGATTTAAAATAAGAAGTTTATTTTTTCAAATATAACTTATAAAATTATTAAAAACTAAATTTAAAATAGGTGCCCCATCAAAACGAGGAAAAACTTTCTTTCTTGAAAAATACTTGTTTTATGTGAAAAATTAAATATGTTCATATATAATGTCTATAAAAAATAAAATGACCTTTAAAAATTAGATTGAATATATTATAAATATATTTCATTAATATAATTCAAAAAGTGTGATTTCTTAATTTATTCATATAAACCATACTTTTTCACATTTAAAAAAAATTAGAAAAACATTTTTTTATTTCAAAAAAGGGTTTTACATTCATTTATATTTAATTTTTCACCAAATAATTAATTATATATAGATGTTTAAACCATATTTTCATAATTCAATTAATATTTTTTGTTCCCTCAATTCTAACAGCTAGGTTTTAATCGTAATATTTAAAAATTATTTAGTTATTCACTTAAGCTCGATATGGTGTATTATGAATGCTATCGAACGTAGTGTTTCCTTTTAAAAACTCATGATGTTACACCAAGATCCTATAAAATCCAAGATATAATCATGAATCATATCCTCCCAAATCTGAATATAATTATCCATTTGGTCATCCATCTAAGGATGATAATCTATACTCAACCTAACTTTTTTCCCCATCATCTCATAGAGAACTTTCGAGAATAGTGAAGTTAACATGTGATCACTATCAGATAAAATGGTTGTAAGGACCCCATAGAACCCCAAAATTTCCAACACATATAACTTACCCCAATATTTAACCTCGGAGGTGCCTCAATTTGGAATGAAATGAACTGGTTTTCTAAACTGATCAATCAATATCCATGTTGAATTTATTCCATAGGAGATCCAAGGTAATAATTCAATGAATTCCCTAGATACCTAATCCTTATTTATGTTAGAACAAAGAGATGATGATGGAAACTAAAATTAATCAGGTGCTCTACCTTATTCTATATATTAATGTAATAGTGAGACATATAATCAATAATGTCTCTCTAATACCCAATCACCATAAATGGCATATCATGTCATAATACATATTTTTAGTGCGAGGATTAATGATTCATAAAGAAATATGAAAATCATGCATTAACAAATATCTAATAGATAAAGGGAAGTCAAATTGACTCCTGAAGTGAAGAAATCTGTCATAGTGGAGGGACCATCCTAAAGTGTTATCATGAATATATAAGGATTCCTTGGTTCCTCGGATCTCATAATCGTACTTTAATTCTTCTGGAAACAACTCATGGGGAGATGCCATTAGCTGTACACTATTTTGATCAGTACCCACATCATTCGCCTATGCATGTAGATACAAACGAGAAAAAGGCCCATAATATTCAACATCACTTCTAGGATGGAATGTTAAGAAAACATCCTATTGAGAGTGTTATGATTAACATTCCCCACATAAGGGTTGTAGCTGACATAAATGTAAAATGTCAATAGGTACTACACCTATCACCTCTTCCTATGTTTTAGGTCTCTTTGTGAGAAGATAAAATTTATGAACATGTGATTAGAATAGACTATGAACCTCTCACTAAAAGGATTGTGTATCTGACAATTGAAAGAATGTATAACAATAGTGAATTACAAGTCATGATTTATATAATTCTCCTCATTTGGTTGAAGCTTATGAGAACCATACGACATGACATGATCATCTTGTATAAACACATATCCCAATCCAACACTATAAGAATCACAATAAACCCTACATACCTTATCAGGTTCTAAAAATATCAAAATCAATGCTGATGTTAGATATAATTTTAACTCATACAAAGAGGCTTGACACATAGAATCCCATGAGAATTTCACCTCTTTCTTGGTAAGATCAATCAATTCTAATTCTAGATTTTTTAAATATTTTAAAAATAGCCAATAGTACCCACTGAGGATTTTGAATTTCTATATATCAAATTCATTATGTTTTTTCCCATGCTAAGAAAACCATCAAAATTTTAGGATAAATAGAGGGTTCGTTTTCCAAAATTATTAGTGTCATGAAAATTCCCTCTCATATTAAGAAATAACACTTCAAAAAATTCCCATAAATGTGGTGAATCCTCAAGATTTAGAAAAAAAATTCATATGGTACTCATACTCATTCAAATTTCATGAATAAACTAATATATTCTCCACCAATACCACATGAAATTTATCAGGATACTAGATTAATATACAGTTACTCTAATTATAAACATTTTAGGAGTATTAGTTTGGCCAAATGGAATCATAATATATTAATAGTGGATATACTTTCTCCTAAATGTGACAATAATGATATTTGATTCTTCAACTCTAAGTTTATGATAAGATGGTAAAAGATAAATTTTTTAAGACCACATTTCCTCTATTAACTGAACAAATGGGTCATCCACATGAGGTAAAGGCTACTTATTATTAATCATTACCATATTCAAATTATAATAATCAATGAAATGATAAATAGAAACCATGATCCATTATAGAAAATAGAACATGGTTCACCCAAAGTGAAAAACTAGGATAAAAAAATCCCACCTCTAACTGGTCATTCAACTGGATCTTATTCACTATCTACTCAGTAGGTTCCATATGATCTGAGAGTATATAAATCAGCTATGTACAATGAACTAGTTTAATGGAAAACTATACTTACCTTTCTGGAGGAATACTAGAGAATTCATCTGGTAATACCTTGAGAATATTTCAGATGATCAAGGGATTATCAATACGGTAAAATACATCATTGGGAATAACTATATTAGAAGAAAAATATTACTATTCTCTAGGGTAGAAATCTATTTGTGTATATGCCTCAATTATAACTGTCTCATAAGTACCTAGGAGCTCCCATTAGCATCAAAGAATGAAATATATTGTTTAAAATAATAAATATAATCTTGGTGAGAAACCATCCAATCAATCCTAAGTATGTCATCAAAACGACCCATATCAAGAACTAGAAAGTCAAAAACAAACTTAACATTAGCTATTGAAAGGGAATATCAATGGAAATAAAACCCTTATTACTTCCACTTTCTAGGAGGCATCGAAATATTTATAACATTGGGTATGAGATTTTCTAAAATTTTCAACACATTGACATAATAGGAAGATACAAAATAGTTTGATACACTAGTATAAAAAAATTTTGTTACTATACAAGTTGAAACAAAAATGTTACCACTCATTATATATGGACCTAAATCAATTTAATTAGGATAATACTCCACTTCTTGAAACTTATTTACTCTAGTTTCCTTTGGATAAATAACTTTTAACTTTAAATCTTATGAATATGTCATAGTTTTCTTTGGAGATGATGATCCATAATGTTATCAAGGTGTAGATAGAGATAATAAAAATCTCTTCATATAGCCTTGATGACCACATGAACTATAGGTCTTCAGAGGTTCAAGGAAAGAGAAGCAAGTGTTCCTTATCCTTCCACACTTTTAGCACATTATGAGTATAGTAATAGTTATTTTGGATAAAGTAGAAAGTGATATTTGTTGAGAGATACCTCCACTGCCTATAAGATTATTATTACACACCATATTCTTCACATTTGATCCACTAGAGTTTCCACTTGGTAAAATGTGACACTGAAGTAAGCCTGACATTCCCATCAAATCAACATCTGAAATTATAACCTTGTTGAAAATTTTAGCATAGATTATGGGCTTCAGCATAGACACCTATTATCATATAACAGCTCAAAATATATATAGGTATTTATAATCCTTTAACTTATTTTTCATCATAAAATTAGGAGAAAATTGAACCAGCTCAACAAAAAAATTAGTATACTCCATCATATAAATAATCTCCCTACTGAAAAGAAAGTAACTACAGAAAATTTTCCATCATCTATGATTGCAGGATAAACTGAAAATTGAAAATTCCCTTGAGTACATTACACTCAAATCCCACATGTTGTTTCTCACAAAACATATAGTAACACCACGTATTTCTAGGACCCTCAAACATTAATGTCTCACACTTAAACTTGATAGATTTATCCATCTCAATTATTTTAATGACCTAATAAATTTAGTCTATTATGTCATCTGCCTCATGAGGTTCTTTAGTACCCGTAAAAGTTAGGGGCTTATAGTGTATAAATTGTTGCACTTGATCCCTGACTACCCCCTCTACTGGTTCCACCACTCTAGTGTATTTTTGAACATATATCAGAATTTTATCCATAGAATTATATTCCCACTCTACATCCTAGATTATATTCTAATTAAAAAGAGTATTCCCTTGGGGATCATTTCCTATTGTACCCTCCTGAAGCATCCATGGAAGATGTCTCAGAGGAATGATTCTACATTCAAAAAATAAAAGGACACTATCAGTCAATGAAATAATCTCATTTTATAGAAAAAAATATATAATTTTAAATGGAGATCAAGATCCAAAACCAAAAAAGGAGGAACATAAAAAAATCATATGGAGAATTAAAGCGTGATATGGTGATAGCTATATAGGAACTCAATCTCAACATATGTATTATGTCCCAAAAATTATATCCAATCCCTTGAAAATATCTAAGGATAATAAAAATTGGGGTTAGACCTCATTTGAAACCAAATTTTCATGAATTTAACCATACAACCCATCAACCTAGGTTCTGAACTGATTCATGAAACAACCCAAAGGGGTTACCAATCCTAATGGTCTAGTGACCACTACCTAAGAATCCAAAAATAACTAGTGGGAATGATTTTTTCATTCCAAAACACAAAAACATAGACAAAATATAGAGGAGAATAATAGTAATACAGATATTCCCTAATATACAACCAACAACAATAACGATGCAATAAAGGAAAAACGCCAAAACAAAGGCCCATGTTTATGAATAAAACCAAAGGAACCCAAAACTACCAGAAGATACTATATGTGATATGTTGGAAATATCCCACAATCTCACCATCAGCTACCTATTATTAGTTGATATAAAACTCATACACCTCAATGTAGTACCATTCCCTTTCCTACATCATACAAAATAAGGACAACACTCCCCTTATATAGTGTGAAAGATGTGAGAAAAACAACCGATGTAAGATCCCACCCAAGTGTTCCAAATATATTTTAAGTAAAATAATTTCAATATTCTCAACATATGAAAAAATGGCATAATAAAACATTTTTCCCATTTATATCAATATCCTCGTACAATATTTATTCCTTTCAGAATGCTAAAACAAATGTCGTATAACATAATTCAAAATCACATTTACAAATAAACCTTTAATCAAACCATCATTATTTATCAATATCCAAACCATATCAAATAAATAAAATAAAACTGTATATCATTTCTAGGATATTGTATGTTGTTTCTATCTATGTCTTGCATACCATGGTAATAAAGTGAAGAATTCATGCACTAAACAAGTACCTATGAAAATAGGGCCAAGTTAACAAAGGAATACCCCATCGATAAACCCAATACGGTGTAACAAAATCAATTCCCTAGAAGAATAGGGGATACATAGTAGAGGAACACCCAATGGGTGGACTCCCTAAGGTGTTAAATAATCATGTCCCTATAACAGTAAGGCATATGTAATGGAGGAACACTCCATGAGTGAACCCGCTATTTGAACAAGGACATGGCCAAACACTAAACCCTACTTCTAAGTAACCAAGGCTCCATTGTGTTGTATATGTAAATTTATTTCAAATATCTCACAGAATTTCACAAAGTAAATTCCAAACAAACATTTTTCATCATCAAAATAATTATTAAAAATTAAATCCAAAACCATTTCATTGTTCTTTGAAATCATCTTTCATTTACCCAAACAAGGGGGAACCCATTTTTATCAAAAACCATTTACACACACATATCAAGAATATTAAGGATCATTCCAATCATCTTTTAGATAAATGATAAAAACCCATATCATATGTGTATCACCAAACATAGACCTAATATGGAACAACCTACCACACTTTTGGGTTTGAATGAAAACAACAACTGAATCAACAAGAAATAAGAATTAGGGAATGAATAGTAGTAAGAGGAGATTCTAAACTATTGATTTTTAAAAGACCTTATTTTTCACTTCTAATACTATGAAATATATCTAGGAATATTTTCAGAACCTGATGCTGATACAACTCATGATTCCAAGGCCAGGTGTGCCCAGAATTAATTTTATAAAAATATTAAATATATTTTATATTGTGCGCGGATAATTTTTTAATAAAAATGGGACAAATCTTAAATGGATTCTCTAATAAAATATCTGAGATTATGGTTTAAAATTTAATGTGATTTTTTACTCCTTCTATGACCTAAATTTTCTCAGCATAGGGCATTTATATAGAGCGACCATTGGAGGGTGAATTTAAATTAAATTTATTGTTTAATTTAAATATTTATTTCAAATTTCCTAAACATAAATCCTCTATAAATATGTTGTTATTGTGGATCTCCAAGGTTATCTACAAAACCCTGGGATCATTGGGAGAAGTTTTCCATAACCTTTCATTGGATAATTGAGATCAGATGATAACGAGCCTCCAGAATAAGGTGAATTGAGGTGTTATAAACGCAACGGACCTTACTCCATTATTAGTGATCATGTTATTTAGCATCAAACGACAAAATATTGAGGTAGGACTAATTATATGTGGATTTTTACCATTATGATTAAATTTTTAGAATGATATTTCTTAATTATTTGATCTTCATTAATTTTTAACCGTTTCTTGCACCCTTATCAAATTAAATTGTTTGTTTAATTGGTTTATCATTGTTGAGACATGTTTCTCCCCCAATATTATCCAATTTTTATTCTTGGAATAAGAAATATTATCTAACTATTATTTCAACTTTTTTTGTTCTTTTATCTCAATTATTCTTTTCATGCTTCTTCATAGGCCTATAGGGCCATAGTTTGACATTTATGGGTGGCATCAAGCACAATCATACCCCCAAATTTGCAAAAGATTCATGTGTGATGAATGGATCGGTGATCACAGGTCGTAGTTGGCTATTTTCTGGTTTTTGTTGATTCCATATTTGATTATTAATCTAGTGAGGAAACAGGTGATGTCTAGAGATGCAACGGTTCATGGTGAGTTAATACAGTCTTCGAGTGATGGATCGGAATTCGATTTCTAGCCATCGAAGGGAAAAAATTGATAGTTGAAGGAGCTATCCACAATTTTTGGGTTTTCAAATAGCTAGATTTGTGATAGAGGGAATGGATCTGGAACACATGGAGAAGATCTATACTTTCTTTGGAAAACCTAAATCCACCCCATATAGTATAAATAACACAAGGCATGTAGACCCCTAGCTACAACAAGTAGGGTTTCCGGGTTAGTTAAATATCAAATTCCATGTGGGAACCCTACAGCCTATGTGAACTGGTGATGGAAACTTAATGTGTACTATGGGAGTACACGGACATAGGCATGTCCAGGAACCTGAGCATTGTACATGGACACGGCTACACTGACACAGATAGGATACATAGACATGGCTAGGAGCATCAGCAGGACCCCGAGTGGCTATGTCATGTCATGTATTCTACTATATACTTTATTTAGACTTTCATTTTGGCCTGTAAGTATCCTTTCCAAATTGTTTTTTCATGTATAATGTAATAGGGTCCTTCATAGTGGATTTTGAGATATTATGTGAGGTGTTCCGAGTGTGATGCTTCTTTAGGTGGTGCTCAATGGTGGCAGTGATCGGGTAGGATCATTAGAGTGGAACCCCCTAGAAGATTATGGTGTGAGTCATATATCCACTAATTGGTACCCCCACCCATCGAATAGGGTATGGTTCCTCCTTATATTGAGTGTTACCCCAAAAGGACTAGGTCACTGGTCCCCTATCTACTTACTGGTACCCCTTATGGTATTAGAGCATGGTTCCTTTATCTACTGAGTGGTACCCCCTATTGGATGCGATGTGAATCTTCTTTATGTTGAATGGTGCCCCGTGATAGACTAGGGAATAGGTCCTCTATCTACTAAGTGGTACCCCCTCTAGAATTAGGGTATGGGTCCTCTACCTACTGAGTGGTTCCCTATATCAGGTAGGGAATGGATCCTCCTTACACTATGTGCCCCCCCCCCCCCCCCCGCAATGCACTAGGTAACATATCCTCTTCTTGGAGATTGTTCCCCCTCGAATATGTTACATAGTGGAGAGGTGTGGTCCCTTCACATGGTTACTCCTATGGACAGACGCATGAGATACTGGAAATCAGTGATAGACCCTTGGAACTGATGGCAGACTATTTTCTTGGGTCGGGATGTGAGATGGAGATCTTCTTTCTCTCTCATTGGGGTTTATTTTTCGATCATGTGTGTATGTGTGTGTGTCTCTATGTGTGTAAGTATGTATGTACATGTTGTTGTGTTTTTTTACTCTCTTTATATGTGTTGAGTTGTCAACTCTTATCATGTCTCTTACTACTTCCCCTTCAACTTTCGGGGCATCTTATTGGGTATGTATATACTCACCCCTGTATGGGATTTTCCTGCATGTATTTTGTCTTATGCAGATGAAGGATAGGTCAGTATTGATTACAGAGGATCATGGAGATACTTTAGTGAATTTTACTATGTACAGTGGTCGAGGCTTAGAGATTCAGATCCAGACTCTATCAAAACTTTACTTTTTTTTCTTTTTTAGTTTTGGACATATTTCTAGTTGTGAATGTATTTTCTCCTTTTTATTTTCATATTATGTTGGTGTACTCTTGTAATTTATTGAGGTTTCACATGAATGGTTATTCTCTATATTTTTCAAAGTTTATTTATTATTTCTCTGCACATATATAAGGATATGGATGGGTGTGTTTGTCTAGGTAAATTAGGTAAAGGCCTCCCAAATTAGTTATGTATTTCAGTTCTTGTCGCCAGACCCTAGCCTATTTAGGTGGGCTTGTGGTAGTTGAGGATTGAGCCCCATTGGGTCATGTCTTGAATTATTGGTATCAGACCAGTTCATTCCTTTGGATGGAGTATTGTAGTTATCACCTTATGAGGATTTGGTTGGGATTTAGGGAAAAATGATAAAGTGTTTCGAGTGTGGATTTCAGGATAGGGAACCCAATGTTAGTATAACGTCTTACATATCCATTCACTAGGAATATGATTACCTAATTAGTGACTAATGATACTAATACATTATTTGAAAGGATAAATGGTAAATTAATCATATAGGAATAAGCATTTTGACAATCCTTGTTGAGTCATATCCTCATATATATACCCTCATCTGACCATGGTATATCTAGATTAAATTTTTAGGATTCCACCATGAAGATATCTATCCAAGTTACCAATTATAGATCATGGTGATGATCATGTGAGGGATGAGGCCTTAGTTCATGTGTCATTACTTTATATTCTTCCTCCAGGAGATTGGGTAGTAGCACCACCACCTTTTGACTACTAGATTACACAATCATAGAATATTGAGGATGTACACATGCTTAGCTCACTTCATGAGTTCAGGAACCGAAGGCCACAAAGGTTCTATGAAGATCCAGATCCCCAACCAGTGTAGTATTGGCTAGATTCAGTGATCTAAGTTTTCAAACTTATACAGACACTAGATAATCTAGTGGATTCATAAGAAACCAAAAATTTTCCATGTATTAGTTGGGCATTGGTGGAGCCTAGTTACGTAGATGCATGAGGATTTGATACTCTCATGGTCTAACTTCCAGTAGATATTTCATGATAAGTTCAACCCTTCATTCTTGAGCTCATTTTGGATTCAGGAGCTTCTAGAGATACATAATGGAGGGATGATAGTTGCTGAGTATGATGTGAGGTTCAAAGACCTTACATGGTACTCCCTCAACAAGATTCAATATGGGTATTTATAGGTGTGTAAGTTTGATCAGGGTCTCCTTAGAGACATCCATGTTAGTGTGGTACCCCTATGCACTCCCAATTATGTTGGAGTGGTGAATTGGGTGATGGTGATGGAGAGATTCCTTTTAGATGGAAACCATGCAGCTGGAGATGGAAATGGGTGTCATGGGGATGAGTCATCTACAGTATCTTGTAGGAACCAGAGGGTAGGATCTCAGTGAAAAATACCTTCCCATGACCAGAATCAAACATGTGGTCGTGTGGCACAGGGACCACGTAGGGGAATCGGCAGCCCGGAATGGGGAAGTGTTATGCATGTGATGGGTGAGGTCACAAAGAACGTGATTTACCAACCCAACATGTTGAATATGGAATGATGATAGTGGATAGACCACCATAAATGAGGCATCACCATGATCACGGAACTCCCAGGTGAGGGAAAGGTATCCACCAAGGAGGTGGAGTTGGTAGAGGAGTAGGTGGTGATCTAGGAGGAGGATTTGTTGTGGGTGGTGGACAATGCTACGAGCTACTGTCACCAACACCACTAGGTAGCCCATTGCAGGCTTAGGGAGCTTGACGTTGGGTCCATAGAAAACTTCAATCTATGGATGCGTATGACCCAAAACCACGAGTTAATTAGAGTTATAATATATTTTTATTATAATTTTTACTTGGTATTAGTAAACAAAGGTGTGATTCATTCTATCATCTCTTCACTCTTGGTGCAAGAGCTAGAGCTCCCACTAAAGGCTTTAGCCCAACAGCTTTGTCTTGAGGTTCCTATGGGAAATGCTTCTTTAGTATATTTTATATGATGGTAGTGTGAGATATTTATTGGAAGATAAAGGTTATTTTGGGGCCATTTTTGTTGTCATGATGAGATATTATGATGTTATCTTGGGATTGGAGTATTTTTTTCATAGTTTGATCTAATATTTATTATCATTGTAGATGATATAGATTCCTTCTCACTAATGGGATGAGATTCGCCTTTGTGGGTGAGAGATATATCATGGTAGGTTGAGTGGGTTTTACGGGAAAGAGGTTACATCCCATTACACATAAACTATTGGTTGTATCCCTTAGTGTGGTAGGCTCTTTAAGAATCTGAATTCCTTCAATCATGGATTATTTTATGGAATCTTCTCCAAGGTTGTTCTACGACTACCTCTGAGGTGGTAGTTGGAGTTTTTCATAAAATTTTATCTCAGGACTTCTCTGATATCTTATACATCATATCAGATGTCTCATACCGAACTCTTAGAGATGAGGGTGTAGTTATATGACCTTATATATAAGGGTTTTATCAGGCCCAGTGTGTCCCCTTGGGACTCACTAGTGTTTATCATGAAAAAAAGTGGATGAGATATTATAGATTTTTGTGGATTATCATCACCTGAACCAAGACAAGATAAATAAAATGTACCCCTTTCCAAGGATTTGAAACCTATTTGATCAGTTGCAAGGTGTGATATGGTAATCAAAGATCGACCTTATATCCATATACCACCAGTTGAGAGTTTGTGAGGATGATATTCTGAATCAAGCATTCCTATGTCGCTATGGGCACTTTGATTTCATAGTCATTCCTTTTGGTGTGACAAATTCCCCCATTTTGTTTATGTCTTTGATGAATTGGATCTTCTATCTGTACATCGATTGATTTTTTGTCGTCCTCATTGATGAAATACTCAAATAATCTTGAGGATGGTCTATCATTTGTTTGGGAGCACCAAATTTATGGTAAACTCTTGAAATGATATTTATAGATCCAAGATGATCACTTTCTGAGGAATGTTAGTTTTTTTAGAATGGATTAGTGTTGGACCTGGTGAATATTTATGTAGTTCTTACCTGGGATCCACCCAAGAGCATGTTAGAAGTGTAGAGTTTCCTTGTTTTGGTGGGGTACTACTAGGGGTTTTTTGAAGACTTCTCTAGGATTACAGCCCCTTTACCACCTTTATGTGGAAAGGTAATCAATTTAATAAGACTGAGAAGTTTCATATATCCTTCAAGTATTTAATTATAAGAATGAAAATTTATACTATTTTGAGACTATTGGAGGAGGGCGTAGATTACATAGTTTATTTCAATGTGTCAGGATCTACGCTCGATTATATGTTGTTTTAGATATAGGTAGTTTTCACATATGTCTAGAGAAATTTGAGAACCCATGAGAAGAACTACATGACTCACAACCTAAATCTAACAATATTAGTCTTATCTTTGAGGATGTGGATGCACTATATTCTAGGAGATCTCTATTTTGTTTACACAGACCATCAGAGTCTCAGGTAGGTCTTAATGTAGAGAGACTTGAACTAGAGACAAAGGCACTAGTTGTAGTTCCTTTGGGACTATGAATTTGATATATTCTATACTCTAGGGAAGTTCAATGTTGTGGCAGATTATCTTTATAGGAATCCTTGGGCTCATTTGGTGCAGGAGGCATCAAATTAGTTGGATTTCTTGTAGCTGACCCTTGTTGAAGAGGGGTGTAGCTTTTCTTCAATCGATGGTTTTTACTCATCTTCTCCTCTAGTATATGATATATTCCTAGTTGTGAGACATAGAATGTGAGGTCTTACATGACTAGATATCCAGAAAAGATTCACAAAATGTATTTTCTAAAGTAGCTAATCATGTCATCCTTTTCTAGGAATGGGCAGTGGTCCTAGTAAAAATGTATGATGAGGTGATGAGAGAGTTTCAAACATCTTATTTGGATGTACATCTTGGTGTATGGAAGATTTATATAGATATTTAGTGGTAGCTTTTATGGGATGGTGTGAGGTGTATCATGGATGAGTTCCTATCTCAGCATCTCGTATGTTAGTAGGTGAAGGTTGACCACTAGATTCCAGAAGGTTTGTTGCAGCCTCTTGAGATCCTAAAGTAGAAATGGGATGTCATATATATAGACTTCATGATAAGGTTTACATGGATAAAAATAGGCCATGACACCATATATGTGATATTTGACTAACTTACAAAGTCGAAACACTTCCTTACTATTAGGGAGTAGAGTTCGGTGGAGAGATTAGAGCAGTTATACGTATAGGATACTATTAACCTTAATAGGGTTCCCTCAAAGATTGTATCTGATCATGATATGCGGTTTATGTCGTGGTTTTAGAGAGGCCTTCATGAGGCATTTGGAACCAAGATTAGGATGAATATAGACTTTCACCCCCAGAAAGATGGGCAGACCGAGCGTACAATCTAGGTGTGTGGGGATATATTAAGGTTTTCCATGTTATACTTTGGATGGAGCTAGTAGGATCACTTTCCATTAGTAAATTTTGTTTACAATAATAGCTACCATTCTAGTATCGACATAGTACCTTTCAAGGCCCTCTATAGGGGACCCTTAAGTCACCCTTATGCTAGACTGAGATCAGAGAGACATCTCTTATTGGTCTAAAGATGGTGTAGGTGATGATGGATAAGGTCCAAGTCATCCACGAGTGGATGAGGACAACTCAAGGAAGGAATAAACCTTATGAAAATCGACATTGTTGGCCCTTTGAGTCAAAATAGGGATACCACGTCTTTCTGAGAGTCTCCCCACAATGAGGATTGTATAAATTTAGTTGGGGAGGTAAGTTATCCCCTAGGTTCATCAGGCCATTTGAGATACTAAAGAGGGTTTTGAGGTTTCTTACTGCTTTTACTTACCCCCATAGTTAGAGCAAGTGTATGATGTCTTCTATGTGTTGCAACTAAGGATATGTGTGCATGACCCCATGAACCTCATTGAATGAGAAGAGTTGGACATTAAAGATGAGGCGAATTTTGTGGAGAACCTGATGGAGATCGAGGAATGGTAGTAGAGGATCCTATTTGGATCGAACATCCCTTTGGTTTATGTATTGTGGTAGCATATGAGTATGCAGGAGAGCTCATGGGTGTGGGAGAGCCAAATAAGGGCTTAGTTTCATAACCTTTCTTCTTAGTTTTTCTTTCTAAGGATGAAAATATTGAACGAGTGGATAATGTAGAGACCTTATTTTTTCCTTATAAGACTTTGAAATTTTTTTAAGAATATTTTCGGACCAAATGTTGAGATGGTATGAGATTCTAAGGCCCAACGCACCCAGAACTATTTCTATAAAAATATTAAATATATTTTATATTGTGTACGCATGGTTTTCATGAAAAGTGTAATAACTCTTAATTGGATAATTTGATCAAAAAATTTATATCACAGTTGAATCTGCAATGAGAGGTTTACTCTAGACGCAACCTAAAGTTGATTAGTGTTGGGTGTTCATATAGAGTGATTGTTGGTAGGTGTGTTTAAAACAAATTAATTGATTAATATAATTATTTAATTTAAATGACCTAAACATAAATGTTTTATAAATATATTATTATGGAGGATCATTAGGATTGTCCTCATAACTTTGGGATCATTGAGAAGGGGATTCCACCACTTGTCATTGGTGAATTGAGATTAGACAACAACGAGACCCCGGTTCAAGGATAATGGAGGTGCATCAAACACAATAGACCTTCATAGTTCATTTTAGAGCATGTTATTCATCATAAAAAAAATCCAATCATGATTTAGGACTCTTCATATATTTATTTCCTCCTTTTTGATTAAATAATTGAGCATGATATTTATGATTTTTTTTATATGAATCAATTTTTAAGCTTTGTATGCACCATTGTCAAATTAAATTGGTTATTGAATTTATTTATCTCTATTAAGAAATTTCTCCCTCCCAATATTCCCCAATTTTTATTTTTTGGCCATGAACACTTGGACAAATATTTTTGAACCATTTTTCTTTTTCCTTTATCTTAATATTTCTTCATGTTCTTAATCGTAGGCTACGAGGCCACATTTTGACATTACAAGGTGGAATCGAGCATGATCGGGCCCCCATATTCACTGAATATTTCAGTAAAATAAATGGATTAGAGATTGTATAATGGATCAGGATGTTTTTTGAGATGTATGTGATTACATCATGGACCAAGAATCGGTGAGGCAACAGGTGATGGCTGGAGACACAATGAAGCGTAGTGAGTTCATACGAGCTTCAAGTGATGGATCAGAATCCAATTTCCTATCACCGTAGGGATAAAATAAATGGTCAAAGGAGTTATCCACTATTTTATTTTGGTCAAATGTCTAGATTTACAGTGTTGGTTGTGGATCTGGAATGTGCAGTGTAGATCAGGACTTTGTGTGGAAAACCCAACTACATGTTATGTCGTCTGAAGAACTCATGAAGTGTATACCCTTAGATATAGTGGCTAGGGTTTTTAAGTGAGTAAAATATAAAATATCATGTGGGACCACCATAGGCCATGTGACCTAGTTCTAGAGACCTGGCAGTACTCTGGGAGTACACGAATATGGGTACGGTCAAACACAAAAAAAAGTGTACATGAACATGGGAAAGGTATAAAAACATGTTCAAGGTATACATAAATGGCCAAGATCATGGGTAGAACCTCGGGTGGCTGAGGAATTTCGTGTATTCCTCTAACACACCATCTATGGATGCATGAAAAGTGATTCATTTACTAATGAAGGACACATCCAGTCAGTGGAGAAAGGCCACATGTTGTGTGGGTCCCCTTATATGTTGTGTACCCTCCTTTTTTAGGAAGCTTCTACCTCTAATATCTTCTCCATTTGGAATTTAATTTTATCTCATTAGTAGCCTATGCTGAGTGTATTTTTACTTAGAACATGATGGTTTCCTTCATAGTGTATTTTGAGAAACAATGAAAGTTGTTCAGAGTATGATACTTCTTTAAGTGGTGTGTGACGATGGTAGTGATCGGGCAGGATCATTAGACTAGAACCCTCTACAAATATGGGTGTGGTTCTTTTATCTACTAATAGGTTAAAACTATGAGATAGAGTATGGTTCCTCATTACACTTAGTGGTTCCCCCTATCGGATAGGGTGTTGGTCCTCTTTATACTGAGTGGTACCACCCTGATGGACTAAGGCATGGGTCTTCTATCTACTAAGTGGTAATCCGTATGGAATTAGGGCACAATTCCTCTATATATTGATTGGTACCCACTATCAAATATGTTGTGGTTCCTCCTTACGATAAGTGGACCCCCCCCCCCCAATAGACTCGGGTGTGGGTCCTCTGTCTATTAAGTGATACCCCTCTATGTAATTAGGGTGTGGGTCTTATACCTACTAAGTGGAACCCAATTGGATATAATGTGGGTCCTCCTTACATTGAGTGGACCCCCCCCCCCCCCTAATGCACTAGGGAACAGGTCCTCTATTTAGATATTGTTCCCCATTGACTGTACGAAATAGTGGTGAGGTTTGGACCCTCTACACGATTACTCCTATATGCAGACACATTATATTCTAGGAATAATTGATGGGTCCTTTTATCTAATGGAAGACTCGTTTCCTAGGCTATTTCTTGAGATGGATATCCCCTTTCTATCTCATTTGGGTTTCTTTTGAATATATATATATATATATATATCCATGTTTTAGTATTTTGTTACTATATTGCTATGGGTTGATCTTTCTACTCCTATCATGTCTCTTACTTATCCCCCTTCAGCTTTTTAGGAATCCTACTAGGTATGTATATAGTAACCCCTACATGGGCTTCACCCACACATGTCATATCTTATGCAGACAATGGAAAATTGCCATTTATTATAAAGGATCATAGAGATACCCTGGTGCATTTGACCATGTATGGGGGTTATGGATTTAATATTTTGATTCTCTCTCTCAGCACTTTACATTTTCATATTTTTCCGATTGGGACATCTTTTTAGTTGGGCGTGTATTTTGGCCCTTTTTATTTTCATATTATGATGTTGTAATTTTATACTCTTAGAGGTTTTGTATGAATGGTTATTAACTAGATGTTGCATCTTTTATTTATTATTCCTCTACACTTTTACATATATATGTTTGGGTGTGTGTGTACAGGTACATTAGTAAAATGCCTCCCATATTAGTTAGTTATTTCGACTCTTTTCTCCATCCACTAGCCTATGGAGGCATACTTGGTGTAGTTGTGCCATGATACCCATTGGCTCAGTTCATGATAGATTTATAATCACCAATCTAGAATTTAACATCCTAGATATCCAAGGATATAATATAAATTATATACCACAATTATTACTATAAAATGGCCTTGTAATTCCATCCCCTATCTCCATTGCACTGATCTTATGGTAAGTGGGAACCAAAACTATGTTATGGGGAACTATAACACCTATTACAAAAGTTTAAACATGGAAGTATCATCAAAAGGTCTCCTCTTTAACTGTATATAATGGAAACACTATAAATATAATGAAATCAGAGGGTTAATATAGCAGAATATTGAGTTGAAGACTTTGAAAAAACCCCTCATAAGTATCTTCTATGTTTCTCTCAATATGCGTACTTCCTTCTTCAAAAATAGGTGTTCTAAACCAGATTACGCCACAACATTATGGGGGTTCACCACATCCAAAGTGGTCTTGGTCATATCTCACCAACAGGCTTGACATGCCTAGTGAACACAACATATCTTTGGAAAATATGTTATTTGGACATGCCATAGACTCCACCACGGACCTGGTGTATCCTTGTTGGCTATGGTTCCAAGGACGACCACTAATTGACCACACATGGGATCAATCCTTGATTTAGGCCTAGTGGATATACCCATGGAATTTATTTTCTGCCTAGGAGTAGAACAGTTACCACGTCATGGTCTTAGCCATTATGAAAAATGAGAATATCAACACCCTTTTATAATCCAAGAGAACAAACCAACACATTCCAAACCTATAACGAACAATTCAAAATCTCAAAAAATGACATACCTTAAATTGGGATGTGATAATCCTAAGCATAGAAAAATATTTTTTTAGTAAAGATTCCCTTCTAAGACTATCATATTATATTAGGTTCACCCCTTATTTAATCATTTTCAAAGTCAATGATCACTCCCATGACTATAATAGTTTACAAAGTCTCTTACTAAATTGGGTTCACTACATATTCTTGTGCTAATTATATCATGAGATATCCACATTTACCCAATGTATTGAAGGGATATATAATTCTATTAAAACCAATAACATAATAAAAATAGTATATTTGTGTGTCACATAATCATAAAATATTCATCATATCATCATAGAATAACCCATGAAATGTAAATAGTTTTTTGTACACATATTATAATCATATAATCATAATCCATCAAGAAAATAGAAGTGTATGCTGTTATTAAATACTTCATTAAATTATCATAACTTAATTAACCCATGGGGAAGGAAATTGTTTCATGCAATCATATAAAGATCATCATCATCATAAGTCATCTAGAAAATTGGATGGAATAATAAGAGAATATCCCCATTAAAACATAATATAATTTAAAGTATTTTGACATATATTAAAAATATTATTAATACAAGTATTTAAAATACACTTTTAAAATCAAGAGAAAACATCCCATTACATTGGGAAACATTTGAAACAAAATTTCCCAAAACATTGTTGAAAATTATTTCTTTTAAAATAACCTAAGAAACATGTAAGGGGTTATTTAAATGAATTAGTGGCCATGATTATGGGAAATTTAATTCATGTAGAAAACATTAAAACAAATATTTATTTTAAATTTATGGTAAAAAATCACAAATACCTCATTTAGAATTCAAGAAGAAGATACAATTTAATCCTCGATAAATAATTTAAAATTAAGTTAAAAATTAACTTATAAAATAAATGGTTGGTATTAAAAATATTATTTTAATTTTTTTTGTAACACATGGATTTTTAGGATAAATATTACTAACCAAATGTTTAAATAAAGTTAGTTTTTCTTAAAAAAATTATCTTAGTCAATTTTTATTCCAAAAAGATAAAAATGTATGGAAAACATGAATTCCATAGAAATTAACTAACTAGGATAAAATATATTAGTTCTAAATGATAAATTGTTGGATCTGAATCTACAGATTATACACAAGAGGGGGGTGAATTGTGTCTTTTGAAATTTTTTCAATAGCTCTTTTCTTGAACGAGTTCTGTCCTTTACACTTTATCAGATTTGATCACGCAGAAGAAAAAGTAAAAACAAGAACACGAAGATGTATAGTGGTTCGGGGAACAGAAAGCCCCTAGTCCACTCCACCAATGCTCTACTCCACGAGCTTTGTGATTTTCACTATCTGATCCTCTTTTCCACAGACCAATTCACAACTGAGTATCGGAAGTTGAAACCTTTACAATTCGAGGAAAAACAAAGCCTTCTGGTTCAAACACGAACCTACACAGCTTAGAATGAGAAGTTGGTTATTCAAGAATAAAAAATTTCATAAAGAAATTTCCAGTTGATCTTCACAATTGCAACAGAATGCAATTGACAGCAGATGGATCAAAGACTCTAGAAACATTGATCTTCAAGATGAAGCAGTTCTGAGTTGATCCAGTTGTAGTAGATATAGAGGTATAGTTCACAACCTCAGCAGTAGTAGATCCATAGTATATATTCGATGTAGAATAGGTGAATCTTCTATCGAGTTCCTTCTTCTTGAACAAACAGAGCTTTTACGCTCCTATTGAATCAGTAGATCAATCGTGAATAGTTTCAATATCTATTTTCCACCTTTTTAATAATAAAAGATCGATCACCTCATCATATATTTTATTTTGCGTTTCTGAGAGAGCATAAATAATAATGCATATCTCCTACACATTTAGATCCATAAAAGTTGCCTTCTGATTCACAATATTCCAAAATTTGAATTTATAGAGAAGATGTAACTTCCCTTAAGACTCAGCATAAAAATCTCGTTTTAATTCGATCTTAAATCCATTAATAAAACGGATTTGAATCAGTCCAAGTCGTAATTTAGAAACGACTTTAAATCCGGCTTGAAATCCGCCCATAAATCAGCTTACTGATCGTTGTACATAAAAACTGTCTGCCGAAAATTCTGACGCCAAACATAAGGTTGATGACGTGGCTTCCAAACGTAGGGTTAATAACATAGTCTTCTAATGTAGGGTTTATAACAAACGTAGGGTTGATCACAAACATAATTTTTCTTCATCATTCAAATGTATGGTAAAAGATCCATACTTTTACTTGATCCATACTTTTACTTGACCCATACTTTTCCAAGAACATACGGTTGTTTACAAAAGTAAGTTTAATGAACCATACTTTTGAGAAACAAATGTATCACTTATAATTTACACACAGTTCACCTTCTATACTTTGCTGATAACAAAACGTAAGGTTCCTTCCAAACGTAAGGTTCTCCTTCCATACTTTGCTGATAACAAAACATTAGGTTCCTTCCAAACGTAAGGTTCTCCTTCTATACTTTGATGAAAAACGTATGGTTGGTTAACCATACTTTTATCGTACTTCAAAAAGTATACACGCTTTTCATCCTTATGCTACGTTTATCCACGTAGGGTATGAATAGTGATTACAGAATGCGCTAAAACAGATTCTGCGCTATATTCATCTACGTAAGATGTGAACAGTGTTTTCAGAACACGCTAAAACAGATTCCGTGCTAAGTCATAAATTCTCTTTATTTCAAGAGTAAAATAAATTAATAACCTCCTGAAAATTACTAAGTGAAATCATTAGAAAATAACTAAGGGTATTTGTGAGCATCAAAATTATCATAAAGAGACAGAGTATTATTTTCAATAATCTCCCCCTTTAAATAACATTAATACGCATTGTTGAAAACAATACTTTTCCCAACAATCTCCCCCTTTTTGATGATCACAAAACCCATAAAACAAAACCCATAAAGTAAATAAAAGTATTTAAACAAAACAAAATTAACTTTCAAAATTTGTTATAAAGTTTTAAAAAAAATCTTTCCACCAAAATATAATTATAAATCCAAATGTCCCATCTAATTTTCTCCCTCAATAAAATGAACTCCCCCTAAATATTGATGTTGTGTTTATCCAAAATTCTCCCCCTTTTGTGATATCAAAAAGAATGAAAACCCATGGATTTTAACACGTTTAATATTGCATTGAACTGTTAGTAAATGATTTTACGAACTGTTTATCAATAATTAAATCTGGAGTACTGGCATATTAAAAATAAAATTAGTAAAACAAATAAGGAAAGAGACAGATAAATAATGAAGAAAATTTTTCATTCAAAAACAGTAGTATATACAAGATAATGATATACACAGGAATCAAGGTTTGGGTAAGATAGGCAATAGGGTCTATCTCCTCTGAATTGCAGTCTTGATTTCTATAAACTGATTCCGAAGTCTCTTCATCATCCCATATACATGCTTGAAAATGGGATCTATGTTCTATTGAGTCATATGAATATCCTCAATTAAATTGACTCTGAAAAACTCATGCATCTTTTCCTCTTTTTCAATAAATACTGACAGCTTCTCTGAGAATTGATTTAACATAATTCTTATTGATGGCTCACTAGATGTCAGTTGATCCACTAAGAATTTCTGATTGTCCAGCAACACTGACAGAGGAGCACTGTTACATTGAAGATCTTGAATCATGTCATTCATGTTGCTCATTGCAGTTGTGATAGCCTGAAACCTTCTGATTAAGTCCAGTGAAGTACATGAACCACTAACTGCATTATTTGCAACTGATGCAAATTGATTATCCATAAAAAACTTCAGATCTGATAAATCTGACTTCATGAACATTTCATATTTTAATTGAGTAGCAGCAGTCAGCATATCCTATTTAAACATTTCAACTTCTTGCCTTGAAACTGTACACTCCTTCAGCTTTTGAAACATCAAATGTTCTAAGTCTAAATAATTTCTAAGAGAAGCATTCTCAGATTCCAACTAAGATACTTTTCTGTACAGTTCTTCAACTTCTTCTTTCCTTGAATCAGATGCTCCCTGTGATTGATTCACATTCTCAGGTTGATGTAGCAATACCAAAGGCAATGATTCAGCATCATATTTCTCCTTTTCTTTGTCCTAAGAAGGTTGGTCTACAGATTTTCCTTAGATTTTTCAAACTCGTCCACAGAAAAATCCTCTTGAAGTACCTATGTTTGAGCTTCAGAAACATGCTCATCACAAAAATCAGCATCTATTCCTTCTATTGGATTTTCAAGAATAATATTTGTAGAAGATTCCTGAGGTCTGGCCACTTCTTCACCAGGCACTGCCTCCATCTCTTGTTCCTGTTAAAGTGCAACTTCAACATCAGCAAAAATCTGTTCCTGATTGTCCCTTTGAGCTTCTTCTTGAACTCCTAATTTCTCTACTGGAGCCATTATCTCAGTAACATCTTTCATGGTTTTATCAGCAATAGCTTCTCTCACAAAATAATAATAAATTAAAGGTTCTGGTGGAGTTTCCAAAACAGTGGAAGTAACTTCCTCATTTACTGGACTTCTTCTTCTTGAATGAAGTCCCTCTTGGCTTCTGTCTTCCTCGACATCGGTCACTTCAAAGCGAATCCTTCTTGCTACATTGCTGACTCTGGATTCAGCTTTTCCCTCCTTGGACTTAGCAAGTTGAGCCTGATCACTCTCTGAGTCTTCCTCGGCTCCTATTGGAAAAAGCTTTCATTTAATTGTGCTCCAGAAATATCCAAATTTCCTCAAAGTTGCTGCATTAAATGTATTACTGTGATGACAGTTAACTCTAGCTTCCACTAATCTCACCATGTCTTTCTTAAACAACAGCTTGGAAATAAATCTACCAAAGGGATAGAAATTCATCCTGGCCTCGTTTTGACAGCAATAACTGAGATACCTTATCATGTATCTTGGAAAGTTTAACCTAATATCACTTAGCAAGAGAAACATTATATACATATCAGGGTAAAAAATCTTCTCCATTTCTGCCATCTGTGGAACTATTCTGGTCTGAATAAATTTTATCAAAATTTTCTGATCAGGCTCCAAATCCTTAATAAACATTTTCTTTATTGTATTGGTACAAAAAAATAAAAGATATAATGTCTTCGGATTTATGCACAAAATCTCCTATATTCTTTAAGTCAAAATGAAAAGCTCCCTCATAAGGACATTTGAGAATCTGACTAATCTCTACTGAAGAAATTGAGAAATCTCTATCCTCTATTTTAGCCAACATACTGTCTTCAGTATCTCCCAGACTAAACTGTACAGATTTGTAGAAGTATCTAAGTTTAACTTCATATAGAAATTCCGTATTTTCACTATTGAACATCTGTTCAAGATTCTAGAACGACAACGTTTGCTTCAACAAAATATTTTTCTGAAACAACCAATCGAGATCGATCACCTTTACTTGTAAGATTTTTCTTCCCTCAGTGCGTTGTCTCTTGGCTTTGCTCGGCTCGGCCTCACTGGATCTTTTAGTCCTTACCATTGCTACGAGAGTCTCTGAAGGTTTGAAGGTTAGGGTTACAGAAGTTTGAAGGTTCGGGTTTCAGAAGAGGAAGTGTGGTTTTTGGATTTCGAAAGGGTTTCGATAGAAGTGAAAGGGTTTAGAAGTCGAAAAGACTCTGAGAGCCTTGATTCCCATGTAATCACTCATCATTACATATATTTAAAAAATAAATAAATTTTTCATATGATGAAAGAAATAAATACTTAAACAGTATTCAATAAACAAAATAAAATTTACAAAAACAATAATAAAAAAGAAAATTATTTAAAATTAAATAAACCTAGCTCCCCCTTAATAAAATCAAACCTTGCAGTGGGAAGAGGTTTAGTAAAAATATCTACTAATTGAATTTCAGTATTTATAAATTTTAAAAATATATCCTTTTTAATAACATGATCTCTTAAAAATTGATTCCTTATATCAATGTGCTTAGTTCTAGAATGACTAATAGTATTTTTCGAAATATTAATTGCACTCGTATTATCACATAAAATAGGTGTATTATTAAAATTCAATCCAAAGTCCATAAGAGTGTTTTTCATCCACAACACTTGTGCACAGCAACTTCCAGCAGAAACATATTCTACCTCAGCTGTTGACAGGGCAACTGAATGTTGTTTCTTACTAGACCATGATACTAAGGATTTTCCTAAAAAGTGGCATGTACCTAATGTACTTTTTCTATCTAATCTACAACTTCCAAAGACAGCATCTGAATATGAAATAAATTAAAATTAGAAGTTTTATGATAAAGAAGAGATTGAAAAACAGTTCCTTTTAAATATCTAAAAATTCTTTTAACAGCAGTTAGATTGGATTCTTTAGGATTTGATTGAAATCTAGCACAAAGACATACTGAATACATTATATCTGGTCTGCTAGCAGTAAGATATAACAAGATACCAATCATACCTCTATATAGATTGTTGTCAATTGATTTCTCAGTTTCATCCAAATCAAGTTTTATATTAGTACACATAGGAGTTGTAAATGTATTGATGTTATCAAGTCCAAATTTCTTAAGTAAATCAGTAATGTATTTGCTTTGATTTAAAACATTTCCAAAATCTTTTTGAAATATTTGAAGACCCAAAAAGAAATTTAATTATCCCATCATACTCATTTCAAATTCATCTTGCATTAATTTTGAAAATTCATGACAAAGATTTTTATTAGTTGATCCAAAGATTACATCATCAATATAAATTTGAACCAATAAAACATTATTTTTCACAATTTTCTTAAATAGTGTTGGATCTGCCATACCAATAGTAAAATTATTTTTCAAAAGAAAAGAACTTAATCTTTTATACCAAGCTCTAGGTGCTTGTTTAAGGCCATAAATAGCTTTAGTAAGTTTAAAAACAGAATCAGGTTTTTGAGAGTTTTCAAAACCAAGAGGTTGCTCAACATAAACTTCCTCCATTAAATATCCATTTAAAAAGGTAGATTTGACTTCTATATGAAATAATTTAAAATTCATATAAGATGCATAGGCTAAAAGGATTCTAATGGATTCTAACCTAGATATAGGTGCAAAAGTCTCATCATAATCTATTCCATCTTCTCAATTATATCCTTTAGCTACTAATCTTGCTTTATTTCTAGTTATTGTGCCTTGGTCATCTTGTTTATTTCTAAAAACCCATTTGGTTCCTATTACAGGATAATTCTTAGGTCTTTCCACTAAAACCCAAACTTTATTTCTTTTTAACTGGTTTAATTCATCTTGCATTGCTATTACCCAACTTTCATCATCTAAAGCTTCTTCTATAGTCTTGGGTTCTTGTTGAGATAGGAAGGCAGAGAATTCCACTAGGTTTCCTAAGTTTCTTCTAGTTTGAACACAAGTTTCTAAGTTAACTATTACAGTTTCTAAAGGATGATTCTTTAGGGTTCTATACTTTCTATGTAAAATATTTAAAGGTTATTCATTATCATATTCCTCTGAACTGGACTGAATTTCTTTTATATCATTTTCAAAATCATTCTTTAAATTCTCAAGTCTCATGTTATCATTAGAGTCAAGTGCATCCATTTGTTCTGTCCTTTTCTCAAAAGGATCAGATTCATCAAATTTCACATGAACTGATTCTTCAAAAATCCTTGACTTCTTATTATAAACTTTATAAGCTTTGGAGGTAGCAGAATATCCTAAGAAAATACCTTCATTAGATTTTGGATCGAACTTACCAAGATTATCCTTGGTGTTTAAGATATAAACCTTGCATCCAAAAACTTTAAAGTAATTTACTTTAGGTTTTCTATTATTCCATAGTTCGTAGGGTGTCTTTTTCAAAATAGGTCTAATTAAAACTCTATTAATTATATAACAAGTTGTGTTCACAGCTTCTTCCCAGAAATATATAGGTAGGCTATATTCATTTAACATGGTTCTATCCATTTCTTGAATTGTTCTATTTCTTCTTTCTACAATCTCATTTTGTTGAGGTGTTCTGGGTGCAGAAAAGGTGTGTTTAATACCCATATTTGAGAAAAAGGAATTAAATTCCAGATTCTCAAATTCTCCACCATTATCACTTCTTAATGAGATTATATTGAAACCCTTTTCATTCTGAACAGATTTTCAGAAACATTCAAATAAAGTAAAAGATTCATTTTTAAATTTCAAAAAGAAAATCCATGTAAATCTTGAATAGTCATCAACTAAAACATATACATATGATTTACCAGCTAATATTTCTACTCATGAAGGTCCAAACAAATCCATATGAATAAGTTCTAGAGGTTTAGATGTAGCAACCTTTTTAACAGATTTGAAGGATGATTTGTGTTGCTTTCCAAGTTGACATGCATCACAAAATCTGTCACTCTCAAATTTGAGATAAGGTAAATCAGAAACTAAATGTTTCTTAGATAACTTATGTAAAACATATACATTGCAATGACCAAGTCTTCTATGCCAGATCCAGTATTCACTTACTTTAGCAGTTAAGCAGTTTACTTGTTGTTTACACAAGGAATTTAAATCCAAAGTATAGACATTTTCAGTTCTTGGTGCTTTAAATTTAAACAGTTTATCTTTAAAAATAGTACAGCAATTTTTAATAAATCAACAGTATATCCATCATTAAAAAGTTGAGAGATACTTATCAGATTGTGTTTTAGTCCTTGTACATAAAGTACTTTGTTGATTGAGACTATTTTTGGATCTCTAGTTGTTCCAATGCCAATGATTTTTCCTTTGGCATTATCACCAAATGTGACAATTCCTCCTTCCTTTTGAGTGAGTGAAAAAAAATTCAATGAGTTTCCACTCATATGTCTTGAGCTTCTACTGTCCACGTACCATATATCTTTTCTTCTCTGGTGACCTGCTACCTGCAAAGACATTCAAACAAATTGCTTTGGTACCCATATTTTGTTGGGTCTAGGAGTGTTAGCTAGCAATGATCTGGGTATCCAGATTTGCTTTGTTCTTTTAAAATTAGCTAAATCATATAAGTCTTTTGATATATCGGCTTTCTTAATACCACAAATTTGAGGTTTTCTTAAGAAACAGTTTTTAGCTACATGTCCCTTTGCCCCACAAAAATTACAATTGATCTTTTTAGAGCTAGGAACAAAATAATTTTTATATAGATTTGGTTTTTCTACTTTACTGCCAATTCCAAATATCTCCTTTTTAATGACAGTTTTTCCAAGAATTTCATTTAATGAATTCTCTCCTTTTGTAAAAACCAATGCAGCCTATTTGTAAGATTCTACTTCACCCTACAGTGTTTTTATTCTTGATTCAACATTAATGTAGTTAGTGTTAATCGAATTGTATTTATCAGTTAATTCTTTATGTTGTTTCAGCATTGTATCTCTTTCCTCTGAAACGGATTTATGTATATTTTTTAGTGACTTATGTTTTTTAAATAGTGAGTCATATTTTTCTGCAAGCATATTTCAGTAGGCTGCTAGTTTTTTATTTACGTAGCTTGATTCAGAATGTGATTCAGAGGAGTAATATGAGTGTACCTCATCAGTTTCTTCCATGAAACACATGTTTTCCTTTATATTGACTTCTTCTTTCTCTAAGCTTGATTCAGAAGAGCTACTAGAGCCTTCATATACACTCCAAGTAGATTTCATAGCTTTCTTTTCTTTCTGATCAAAGTCATTTCTTTTGAAGAATTTCTTTTTCTTTGCATCCTTCAGTTGTGGGCAATTTGGTCTGATATGTCCCATCTTTTTGCATTCATAACATCTCACATCCTTATTATCTCCCTTAAAGGATTTTTTGAAGCCTCTTTTCTTGCTGTAGAATTTTCTAAATTTTCTGGCTAGTTGAGCCAGTTCTTTATCTGAGTTGGATGAGTCAGAGATTTTTGATTTGGATTTGACTTCTTTGCTCTTCATCTTTCTATTCTTTTGTAGTGAAGTTACCCTCAAGGAAGTATCTTATCTTTTGATAAGCACTTTATGTTCATTAGCTTCATCTTGCATTTTAGCTTCATACATCATCAGTGTACCAATCAGCTCTCTCATAGTTAGATCTTTGACAGGTGTTGATTGTTTGATTGCAGCAGAGATACCATTCCATCTAGTAGGAAGTACTCTCAGTACTTTTAATTCTTGATCATCCTGATTAATAGGTTCTCCTAGAGCAGTTATGTTATTGACAATTTCTGTCAATCTCCCATTCATTTGGGTAATGCTCTCACCTTCAATCATTCTGAAAGTATCAAATTTCATTTTTTTTCAGTTGCATATCTCATTTTCCTTACATTATCTGTTCCTTCATATGCCACATATATTGTTTGCCACATCTCATATGCAGTCGGGCACTGAGATACTCTCTTAAATTCATCTGGTCTTAGACCGCAGATAATTTCATTCATAGCCTTCGAGTTCATATCATACTCTGCCTCTATAGCAGCACTCCATGCCTCAGAATTTTCAGGAATTTCATAAGGAGTCAGAATCTTTGAATAGACTCTATATCCGAGGTTTTTTAGATATATTATCATATGCGATTTCCAACAACCATAGTTGTCTCCATTAAAATATGGTGCTCTAACCATCAACATCCCTTCTCTTGTATCAGTCATAATGCTCTGTTGAATAATCATTAAATGCTTCTAGATTTCTAAGGCTCTGTCAGAAGCACCTCCTTCGATACTAATTGTTGGATCTGAATCTACAGATTATACACAAGAGGGGGGTGAATTGTGTCTTTTTAAATTTTTCCAATAGATCTTTTCTTGAATGAGTTTTGTCCTTTATACTTTATCGGATTTGATCATGCAGTGGAAAAAGTAAAAACAAGAACACGAAGATGTATAGTGGTTCGGGGAACAGAAAGCCCCTAGTCCACTCCACAAACGCTCTACTCCACAAGCTTGGTAATTTTCACTATCTGGTCCTCTTTTCCACAGACCAATTCACAACTGAGTACAGGCAGTTGACACCTTTACAATTCAATGAAAAACAAAGCCTTCTGGTTCAAACACGAACCTACACAACTTAGAACAAGAAGCTGGTTATTCGAGAATAAAAAATTTCAGAAAGAAATTTCCAGTTGATCTTCACAATTGCAATAGAATGCAATTGACAGCAGATGGATCAAAGACTCTAGAAATATTTATCTTCAAGAAGAAGCAGTTCTGAGTTGATCCAGTTGTAGTAGATATAGAGATATTTTTCACAACCTCAGTAGTAGTAGATCCATAGTAGATAATCGATGTAGAACATGTGAATCTTCTATCGAGTTCCTTATTCTTGAACAAACGGAGCTTTTATGCTCCTGTTGAATCAGTAGATCAATCGTGAATAGTTGCAATCTCTATTTTCCACCTTTTTAATAATAAAAGATCGATCACCTCATCATATATTTTATTTTGCGTTTTAGAGAGAGAATAAATAATAATGAATATCTCCTGCACATTTAGATCCATAAAAGACGCCTTCTGATTCACAATATTCAAAATTTTGAATTTATAGAGAATTCATAACTTCCCTTAAGACTCGGAATAAAAATATCATTTTAATTCGATCTTAAATCCATTAATAAAATGGCTTTGAATCAGTCAAAGTCGTAATTTAAAAACGACTTTAAATCCGGCTTGAAATCTGCCCAGAAATCAGCTTACTGATCGTTGTACATAAAAACCGTCTGCTGAAAATTCCAACGCCAAATGTAAGGTTGATGACGTGGCTTCCAAACGTAGGGTTAATAACATAGTCTTCAAACATAGGGTTGATAAAAAAAGTAGGGTTGATCAAAAATGTACTTTTTCTTCATCATTCAAACGTATGGTAAAAGATCCATACTTTCACTTGATCCATACTTTTACTTGACCCATACTTTTCCAAGAACGTATGGTTGTTTACAAAAGTAAGGTTAATGAACCATACTTTTGAGAAACAAATGTATCACTTAGAATTTACGCACGGTTCACCTTCCATACTTTGTTGATAATAAAACTTAAGGTTCCTTCCAAATGTAAGGTTCTCCTTCCATACTTTTCTGATAACAAAACGTAAGGTTCCTTCCAAACGTAAGGTTCTCCTTCCATACTTTGTTGAAAAATGTATGGTTGTTTAACCATACATTTCTCGTACTTCAAAAAGTATACACGATTTTCATCCTTATACTACGTTTATCCATGTAGGGTATGAACAGTGATTCCAGAACGCGCTAAAATAGATTCCGCGCTATATTCATCTACGTAAGATGGGAACAGTGTTTCCAGAACATGCTAAAACAGATTCCACCCTAAGTAAGAAATTCTGGTTATTTCAAGAGCAAAATAAATTAATAATCTCCTGCAAAATACTAAGTGAAATCATTAGAAAATAACTAAGGGTATTTGTGAGCATCAAAATTATCATAAAGAGATAGAGTATTATTTTCAATAATCTCCCCCTTTAAATAACATTAATACGCATTGTTGAAAACAATACTTTTCTCAACATAAATATCATATAATTTCCCTTATTAAAAATTTAATATAGGCAAGGGTTGAAATAAAAATAGATTGTGACATAAATACCTTACATAAAGTCTTATCATGCTTCATATACATTCAAACATCGAGTATAATAAACTTGTATTTATTATAATAATATACCATAATAATATTTATATATATATATATATTTTATTTTATTTTATGCCCTTATGAATTCAAATTACCATTTTTATTAAAAATTCTTCATCAAAATTAGGGTGAAAATATGTCTACTTTCGATCCTTGTTTTGGTTCGACGGTTTCAGTTTTCATACCTTGTCCATTATTTCATAATTTGTAGAATATATATAATTTAATAAATATCATATATATATATATATTAATAAAAAAATTATAACCATTTTTATAAGGTGATGGGGATAAATAAATTACATCACATCTTGGAGATGGTAGTCGATTCATATACACTGATGATGTTTTCACTTTTTGATAGATGAGAGGAAAGAAAGGTAAAAAATAATTCCCTATTGTATAATAATAATTATATAATAAATATCATATATATTAATTAAATTTATACTAATGAACATCCATGTAAATTTTAAATGAAAAAATGATCACATTGATTCTTGGAGGTGGTAGTCCACACATACGCATGAGGGGTGCTATAATTTTCCAAAAACTAGAAAGAGATAGAAAATTGATATAAAATTAACATAAAATATATAAGTATAGTTAAGATAATAATTAAATAATGTTATTATTGTAATAGAAAATTTAGATTAGGTTTAAGATAAAATAAACATTAAATGTATCATTAAGAACATATACATCATTTTAATGCATCCTCCTTTGAAAAGAATTATAGTGCTTCCTAGATGGATTTTTTTGGGAATAAAAACACCTAAAAGTCGTGGTTAAAATTTTTTGAATATTATTTGGTCATATATTTTTCTAGATAAATGGATTTTGGGATATAGAATAAAGATTATATTAGGTTTCATTTTATAAGTGAGGAGAGTGTAACACTTATAATTATTTGGAATATTAAAATATAATTAAATTCCATTCAAGGGAAAGAGGCTAAAAATTGTCACAAGATAAAATATAGGATGTTATAGGATTAAATAAAAAATCATCTAATATGATTTAGGCATTTTAGGTCATTTTGGTTGTAATATCTTTTGTTTAACCCCTCATTAACCCTCTTAACCTTTACTGTAGAAAATGATTATTACCATTATTGGTATAAATATTAAACAAAAATGAAATTGGACTCATTTAAAAATTAGTAAATTCTTATTCAAAATATGGAAATAATTTTATTTTATTAAATTCCTATAATAGTATAAAATTAATTTGAAAATAAACCAACAAAATTTAATGAAAACCATTTTTAGTAAAATTCTTTTTTAAGAATAAAACTGAATTTAATCTTATTCATTTCCTTTTAAAAACCGTTATATAAATTCTATGATATTTAATTGAATATATTATTTAAATAATTATTTAAATAATTAATAAATATTGATTACATTAATTTATTAAGTTAAAAATACAATGCGTGAATAAAACCAATTTTCCTGGGAAAAACATCTCTCTTTTACATTCAAATGCTTTTATTTTAATTTATAACCAATTTATAAGAAATGAATTAATTTCAAACATGTGAGAACAATTCACCATACATTATTTTATCCTATTCACACCCTCCATACCAATGTATTAGAGATAATTATCACATATAATAATAATATAACTATTTTATATCACGATTCATTTAAACTTGGTGTTGCATGTAATGAAATCAATTAATAAAATAAAACTTATTTAAAGAGAAATATATAATAAAATCTCAAGGTGTAACATAAACAATTAGAAGATTCAAAATCTCACTATAATAAAGAATAATAAACATTATAATATAAAAACTATGAGCATGTTGATGAGGTGAATTGGTTAAGAAATGATAAAAGTGAACCTAAGGAACATCAAGGAGTTATTGAAGTGTAAATAACCCCAACCCTAGTAGCCAAAAGACAGTGGTTAATTTATTACATAGGAACTATATACAAGGAATCACATCTCATAGGACCAAATAGTTTATTATTCCTTTTAAAATAGATACATACTTAAAATTCACATTATAATTGAAAACATAAAATAAATAGATCATTTTATTTGAGAATGACATTATTTCTCACGGTGTATCACTGCATATAAATCACATAACAATTCTTGGTATCTTAGGGAAAATAAAACATAAGAAAATTGTGAAATAAAATTCTAAGTATGGGTATGAATAAATTAGAAGATATTCGGAATAAATAATAATAATAAATATAAAAAAGGTAAATAACTAAAACACATTCCATTTAATCAGTAAATGGAGTATAATATATAAGGAAAAAAATATGATCAAATAAAGCCACAAAAAATCATATGAGCCTGAAACTTATCCATGGATATTATTGCAAATAAAATAATCACATTTATATATATAAATGATCTCATATTGAGGTCAGGAATAATTTTTATCATCTAAAACATATTTTCAATAAATTTCACAAAACACTTTAAATCTATGGGTAGAAACCTATCTAATTTGGCCAACTAATTTGTCTCAGGTACCAGTTGATGCATTGAGAGGATATCTAAACTAGGACCCACCTATAAAATACTAAGTCTAATTAATTTCTCAAATTAATGGGGTGAAACAAAAATAAACATAAAAAATTATATTACAAAATTAACATATAAAATTTTAATACTTTCCCCAATCAAAAAAACATAATCATAAATCATCCAAATAAATATGGGGAACAGTAATAAAATTGTACATCTCCGGAAAACTATTTATAAACTATCAATATAAATAATAATGATGATATAAATACAACATATCCCCAATGATTCATATTTATAAAAAATAGTTTATTTCAATGACGAATAGAAATGCCATAAAAATGTTATTAAAAATATTTTCGACAAAAATAATCTTTTCCCATTGAAAATATTTTTTTAAAAAGTTCATGAAATATTTTTAAAATATTTTTATTTAAAAATAACATTTTAATTTTTTTTAAATATTCTATATAAAATTTAGTTTACATAAAGGAGGAAAATTTGATTCATGTCATACCATGTTAAATAATGATTTTTTCACATTTTCAGTAAAATCCAAATGGTTTTTTTTTTTGAAAAATACATGAAGATTCATTCAAAAACATTTTGTAAAAAGAAAAACATGTGTAAAAAAATTTTTAATAAATCATTTGGAAAATTTTAAAAAAAAAATGGAAATATTTTTAGAAAACATATTTTTGATAGAAATAGATTTTTGATCGAAGAGAGAATAATCGGATTTTTTTAAAAACATTTTCGCAATATTTTAAAGAACTAAAGAGTGAAAAAATGGTACTATTACTAGAAAAAAATAATCAATAAATAGACTAGATGAAAGTATATTTATTTTAATCAATATAAAATAACTCCTCCAAGGGAGACTTAAACATAAATTGTCCAAAATAATAATGAGATATGGATTAAACCCTTACCACTTTGGTAACTTTTGAATCATAAGACCCATGAAAGAAAAAACATAAAATGAAACATTAAATACCATAAATTAAAATGTATTAATGGTATAAAATATCAAAATTGGTAGTATATACACCACACAAGGGAATAAGTGGTGAATATGGCATATGTATCATGGAAGTAAAAGTGAGAGGAGAAACCCTTACCTCAGGTTCAACTTCCTTAGTATGTGATTAAAAAATCCTGGATAATAAATATATGTTTATTATAAATATATTTAATAACTATAATCGTATATATCATACCATATATGATTTACTTATTGTATTTTATCACCCATTTATTACCAATTCATTGTTAAAATCACTCTTTCAGGTGATAATTGCTTTGTTTTACTTAAATATTTTAGTTCGTTAATTTTTGAATTTATAATTTTATCATGGTTACATAATATAAATAACATTAAAAATGATATAAATATGATATATATTCATTATATATTCATTTATAAAAATTTATTTATTTTAGAGATAGAAAATGGACTACACCATTTGTGGAGATGGGAGGTCGCTCGTACACGTGAACGTTGTTTCCATTTTTCACAAAAAAATGGAATGAAAGGAAAATAAATATTAATTAATATTTATAAATAATTATTATAATATATATATATATATATAATTTATATTAATAAAATACTTCCTTATTTCCATCCATGTAAAAATAAAATGAAAAACATTTCATATTGCTACGTAGAGGTGGTAGTCCACACGTACAAATGAGGGATATTATTGTTTTCCAATAGATTGGAATATAATAAGTTAGAGGTGATATTATATTTCCATAACTTTTTTAAGATCATAAATATCACATATATTCATTAACATTAAACTTACAACCTTTTATGTAAAGTGTGAGAAAAAAATAGATAATATCACTTCACGAGGTGGTAGTTCGTTGTACACACAAGTGATGTTATCATATCCCCCATGAAATAGAAATAAAGAGTTTATATGTAATATCATAATTAAATAACTATAATAATTTTTTAACTATAATTTATTTATGATAAACCCATAATTATATCCAACCTTTAAAAGAGGTGATGGAAAATGAATTACATCCGTTCACGATGAGGTAGACCACCATACACACGATCATCGATTTCAATTCCCATTTGATGGATGTTGACATAGATCTGTGTTTTTTCACTAACATAATATCATATAATTATATAATATAATTTTTTTTATTATATTATCATAGTTTAATAAGATTTTTAGGGTGTGGAAGAATGAGTAACACAAATATGCATGTTTAAGAATTTTACCTCTTATTCGTAGAGCCCCTTTAGATTTATACCTAAAGATTTCATAGGTGGAATTACTAATAAAAATAATACCACTATTATGTATTTATGGAATTAAGGAATTTATTTGGTTATATCTTATATGAATAAAATAATTTTTTAAGTGTAAATCTGTGAGGAGATGGGGTGACCTTTTATAAGTGTGGGAGAGGCCACACATGTAATTTTTTAAAAGATAAAGTGATACCCACATTTTTTTCATGAAATTAGCCCCAAAAATGGGTCCTTATTGAACCATAGAGGTTATAATCTCTCAATATGATCATCCAATTGTTCTTTTACATGTTTTAGTCATTTTTATCCTTATATTATTAATTTACCCCACCCCCCAAGTGAACCCATTTTTACATTAAGAGGGAAAATTAATTTTTATAGTTTTTCACTATTAATTATGTTAAAAGATTATATTTATATTATTAGATAATATAAATTATTATTATTAAAAATACGAAATCCTTCTTTTCAAATTAAATCCATAGAACTGTTAGAATTCAATTTAAAATTAAACCACAAATGCAGTGAAAGAGCAGTTTTCTAGAGAGAAAATTCTCATAAGTATGGAATGTATTAATATCAAAAATAAAAATGAAATTGAGGAAAATGAAATAAATTGGTTAAATTTTAATATAAATAAACAGATGTTACTTTAAAACCAATTTATAATATAATTTAACTTTGTAAATAATTTAAATGAAAATGCAGTTTTCAATAAAAAACAAAAAAATCACTAATTATAAAAAATTAATCTATTCATAAAATTCTAAAACATTCACTCAAATATAATTTTAACATGTAGATTTAAAAAATGAATATTATTTTTTAAAATAAATTTTCTAAAATTGGTAAATATTATTTTTAAATTATGTGTGCAAATCAAGACAAAACAGCCTTTCAAAAAAGTACAATTTAAAAAAAACATTAATTCTCATTCAAATGGTCCTTAATTTATTTATAATCAATAGATAAAAATTTAATTTATTTTATATATGTATAAATCATATAATTCTAATAATTTAGTTATTAGTATCCATACCCACCATCTTAGTAGCTAGGTTATAATGGTCATGTTTAAATAATAATATTTTAATAGAGTATCATTTTACATTTAAACTCAGTGTTGCATGAATTGAAAGCTATCAAAGAGATTGAATTTATTAAAAAATAATTATATATTAAATCCTCACGGTCTTATATTCTATTAAAATCTTGGTGTTTTGTTTCACCCATGCTACCAAACATGATATTCCTATTTTAAAATATTAAGGTGTTACTTTCTTTCCCCCTTAAAAAAATCCTGACCTCGCAATTTAATCATGATCTTCGAAATTAAGGGTTTGACATTTTAAAATACCTTTTTTGGAAAACCACATTTTAAAAAGGTATAATGAAAAATTCTTGTGATAATATATAAAGTGAAGTACAAAGGTCATCTAAAATAAAACATAACTAGGTTTCCAAGAATGAGAACACTAGTGGGAAGTGAAGTCATTGACATGGAAGTAAAGAATAAATAATTATAGACATTTATAGAGATCAATGATCATAAGAAATTGGGTGATCAATATAAATTTATTCACCTAAAAACCATAAATCTATTATTAGTTTAAATGACATTTGAATCATCAGATATGAAGTTAATTTGTTAACATTTTTTCTTCAAGATCATTTTCCTATAGTTGATTAATTATTATACTATCATGATTGATGAAACCAGAAAATAGACTTACATACTATCTTTTTAAACATAATTTCATCATGTGGTTTTAATTCATTTTTTTATCCATTAAATGAATACCAAAGATTAAAAAAATTATACCTGAAGCACTAAAATTTACTTTTCATGGATAATAAGATCTATACAAGGGTAACAAGATATTCCTCCTACCATTAATAAAACAAAAAAGGTTAGAAAAATTCATCCAATATAATACATTGATCTCTAATAACTTAATATTAAATACTAAAATTTGAATTTATACATTTTATAATTATTTAACCTTAATACTCATCCAAAATATGTCTGAGAAAATTCATTGTCCAAAACTTTTGAAAGAATGTTACTAAATCAACATTATATTCATTATGAAATATATAGTGGATCTTAATGTCACATTCCAAATGTTTGAATACCTTTATCACCATAAAACCGTAATTAAAACATGAATTCTTCTAAAAATAAAATCATAAGTTGTTGAATAAATTCCATAAATCTAAACATGTAGTAAACTCTAACTAAGATAACATAAACCCTAAAATCACTAACCAATTTCAAGGTCACCAATAATATACCATAAACATATATTTATCATTATTATCTCAACATAGATAATATATTAATAGTTATCTTCCCCCAATCTTTTTTTTCAATGATGTTCGAATTTCTACTAAATCACTTTTCTTGATCATTGGTATGATTCCACATATTCTCTAAAATCCTTAAAGAAAAAGTACTTAAGTACAATCCTTATACATTTAATAATTATTTTAACCATAATATAATTAATAAGATACTTCTATAAAATTTTTATTGAATCCAAACACAGTCTTAATAATAATTTATTTCATCTGTAGTAATAGAATAAGCTTTATCTTAATCTATTTTTTTCTTCTGAGGTATATTCCCTTGATGCTTGGGACATTCATTTTCATTGTTCCCCATTTCCTTATAGTTTAATCATTAAACATTGGAAAATTCTTTCTCTCCATATCAATCATGATAATGGTGGCATTTATCTATAAACTTATAGAAAACTCGCATTCCCTTTTAGAAAGTATCATGGTGTTTCTTTCCACAATTATCACATGTGGGAAAATCCTTATTTACCTTCTTCCCTTTACCCATATTTTTCTCTATTATCCTCTTATTATCATTCTTCAAATTAAACTTATATGAATTTTAGTATTATATTTATGTCTATATAGCACATTATACTATTTTCTCACATGATGGGAATTGTTTGGGAGACTAATTACATTCATAGTATTGGATTTAGAAAATCAAATAAGTGATAAATATTTCTCTTTTTGTTATACTCATAGTCTATATAATTCCTTGATAAACATGTAAATTTGGAAATGTACATAGCTAAATTTCCATCTTCTTTTGTATTATAATCAAGAATTGTCTCTCTATATCTGCTTGTTGTTCGCAAGGAAAATAATTTTCCATGAAGGGTACCTAAAAATACATCCATTTCAGGTTTGTTATTTCTTCTTCATCCTTATTATTTTGAATAAATGTGCACCATTGATCTGCATCTTTTAATAGATGACAAAATTACAATAAAACATTCTCCATTTCAATACTACCCAAAGTGGGAAATATCTTCTCAAAATAATTTTTCCATTACTCGGCTACAAAAGGATTTGTATTCCCACTGAAGAATGAGGGTTTTTAATGCATAAAGCGGTATAGAATTTTTACAATGTGTGGAGCATTAGCGTGTTTCTCTATATGGGAAAGTTTATTTCAGATAACCTAATCTATCTACCCCAAATATGGCTATAATTTTTATAGTTCCAACTACAGCTCTATCTCCAACTTCATTATCTTTCCCAAGAGGGAAATCCCTACATTTGGTATATGTATTGATATGGTTCTCATTCCTTACACTAACATAATTGATAAATAAATGAATATAATATATTTTATAAAAAAATTATGAAACATAATTTATAATACCAATAATAGAAAAATACATAACATAATTGAAAAAACAATCATGGCTAATCTCATGATCATAAACAGGGTCTCTTTGGGAAGGTTTCCAAATAATAAAAATATTTTCAGAAACTCCATAATGGTTTTTAATGAAAATTTGAATTACCCTATGCATATCCCATGGGGGTAAAAAATCTATTGTGAATTAAGGATCATTGTAGTGTACTAGGTAATGCTTGAGTCAAGAATGACCCACCTTCTTCAGAGTTATTATCCCAAGGTACATCTATTCCTGAACCACATTCACAAGTAGTATCCAAACATGGATTACTGTAAGAAAATTCATATAATCACTATCCTTCCAAAACTCTAGGATCTTATCCTATACATAGACTTATCCTTAAATAAATTCATAGGTTTATATTCCCTAATTTATGTTTTCTAAAATTATGTTCCCAAGGATTATATTAAACTTCCATTGACACCAAAATTAAATACCTCGACCCTAATAGCCTAGAGCTAGTGGTTACTTTATTAAATTAGAACTAGATAAAAGGAATCATATCCCAGAGGAATGAATATTTTATTAGTCTTGGTTGACTAGATAAATACTAGAAATTCATATTACAATAGAAAAAAAAAATACACAGAGTTTTCTTTTAGAACGCCATTATTTCTCAAAGTGTATCCCTACATATCAATCACAAAACACTTCCTGATATCCTGGGAAAAATAAAACTTAAGAAAGAGTTGAGATCAGATGCTTATTATGGGTAATAATACAGTGGAAGGTATCATGAATAAATAAGAATAATCTATATGGAAATGTAAATAACTGAAACACGTGACATTTAATCACTAAAATGAGCATAATATGGCATAAATGAATGATTATCAAATAAAGACATAAATAATCACATGATCTTGAAATTATAAATGGATATTACAAATATTCATAGAATCACAAGGTTATCAATAACTAATCTCATAATGAGGAAATTCATAATTTCAAACATCTAAAATAAATTGTCAAGACTATTGATAAGATAGTTTAAATCTATGTGTAAAACCCATCTAATTTGGCCAACTAATTTGTATTTTGAGACATTTTGTTACATATAGGGTATATCTATAACTAGGACCCACCCATCACATAATAATTTAAATTAATACCTTATATAAATGGAGTGAAACATAATCAATATAAACATTCATATTTAATAACTAATATATGAAATGTTAATACTTACCCCAATCAAATAAAATTTATCATAAACCATCCAGATTAAGATGGTGAATGGTAATAGAATTTTATATCCTTAGCCAAATATATCATAAACCATCCAATGAAATAATAATGATTATATCAATAAAACATATCCATTTTTGATCATAATTACAATAAATTTTTGATGTCATTGTTGAATAGAAATATCATAAATTTTATTAAAATAAATTTGAGGAAAATAACTTTTTCACATTTAAAATATTTTTTAAAAAAAAGTTCACAAAATATTTTGAAAATATAATTTGAAAACTAAAAAAATAATATTTAAAAAATTTAGTGTTGATGACGGAGGGAAATCTTGTTCATGTCGTACATGTTAAATCAAATATTATTATCACATTTACAGTAAAAGCCAAACTGGATTGGTTTCAAAAAAGACATAAAGATTTATTTCAAAACATTTTTAAAAAATTAAAACATGCGTAAAATTTTATTTAATAAATAATTTTGAGAATGTAAAAATATTGAAAACATTTTTAGAAAACACAGATTTTGATGGAAATGATTTTTGATTGAAGAGAGAAATAAAGTCTGATTTTCATAAAAAATATTTCTTAATGATTTTAAGTTAAAATTAGTGGTAAAATGATACTATTATAATAAAAAATCCTGAAAAACTAGAGGGGAATAAAATAAATTGTGTTTAATAAATACCAAATAATTCCCTCAAATTTGAGTAAAAATAAACAATCTTAAATAATGAAGAGATTATGAAATAAAATCTTACCACTTTTAAAACTTTTGAATCATAATCCCCATTAAATAAATAAAATGAAATAAAACATCAAATAAAATGAATATAAATATATTAATGATATAAAATATTGAAATAGGTAGTATATACCCCACATAAAGGAATTAGTGGTGAATATGGTGTATGGATCACCGAAGTAAAAGTTAGATGAGAAGCCCTTAACTCTAGTTCGACTAACATCATATGTGTTTGAACATCCTATATAATAAATATAGGATTATTATACATATATTATAGTATCTAATACCAAATATTATTTACTTATAATATTTTATCTCACATTTATCATCAATTCTTTGTTAAAATCACTATTTTAGGTATTAATTGCTTTGTCTTTCATGTATGCTTTAGTTCAGTGATTTTGTTCGTTTAATTTTATCATGGTTAAATAATATATAGAATTTCAACCATGATAATAATATAATATATATTAATTATATATATATTTAGAGAAATTTATTGATGTTAGAGATAGAAATGGATTACACCGTTCATGGAGACGGTAGGTCGTATGTACACATGAACATTGTTTCCATTTTTATCAATGGATGGGTCATAAGGAAAATAATTATTAATTCATATTTAAAGAATAATTATTATTTAATATGTAATATTTATATTATTCAAATTCATCATTATTACCATCTATTTAAAAAATTAAAAGCATTTCACATCGCTGTGTGGAGGCGGTAGTCCACACAAACACAGGAGCGACGTTATTATTTCCCAACAGATTGGACGGTAAGAAGTTAGATGTGATATTATTTTTCTATAAGTATGTTTAGATCATAAATATGAAATAAATTCATTAACTTTAACCTTAATACCTTTCATGTAAAGATTTATCCAAAAATAAACCACATCACTTCGTGATGCGTTAGTTCATCGTACACACGAGCGATGTTATCGTATCCCCCGGAGAGTGGATTTTAAGATGGTATATGTGATATAATAATACCATAAGTACATTAATGTCTTAAATATCATATAAATATTTTAAACCCAATCTTATATCTATACTTTAAATTTGGTAATAGAAAAATAATTACCTAGGTTCACGGGGTGGTAGTCCATCGTACACACGATCAATGGTTTCATTTCTCATTTGATGGAAGTGGAGATTAATCTGGGTTATTACATTAAAATAACAATATATAAGTATATAATATATATATTTGTTATTATATTATCATATTTTAATATGGATTTAATGAGTTTTAATAAGAAATAAAACAAATAGGCATGTTTAAAATTTTTACCTCTTCTTCATAGAGCCTCTTTAGGTTTATACAAAAATCCTTTATAGAAGGACTTTATAATCAATATAAGTACTATGGGATGTGATAATATATCTACGTAAGTTATTTTGGTGGGTAATGGATAATAAAAAGGTTAATGGAAGTGTTAAGTGAGGGGTAGAGTGGGTGAACTGTTATAAGTGGGGGAGAGGACACACATGGATTTTTTGAAAAGATTAAGTGATAATTGCATTATTCTCTTTAAAAAAAGCCTTAAATCGGGTCATTAATGAACCTTAGAGGTTATAAGGTAAAACTTTTTATATTAAATGGGTTTTAATCATGTTTTAGTTCATTTTTCACACTTATCTTATTAATTTGACTCCTGGTAAACCAATTTTTACCTTAATTGCAGTAATTAATTTTTATTGTTTCATTAATCATTAGGGTAAAAAACTAATGTTACATTATTAGATAATATAAAGTATTAATATTCAAAACTTTTAATATATTTTTACAAATTCAATTATCATTAGTGGAATAATTCAATTTAAAATTAAACTGCATAAGCTATGAAAGAGTGGTTTTCCAAAGTGAAAATTCTCATAAGTATAGAATGTTTTCATATCAAAATGAAATTTTAAATTGATTAAAATGACATAAATTAAATAAAATTTAATATAGTTTAATTAATTTTATTTTAAATCTATTTTAAAATATATTTTATCTTTGTAAATAATTTAAACAATAGTTTTCAATAAAAATAAGTATTTTTCACTATTCATTAAAAAAAATATTATTTTTAGAAAATTATAGAAAAATAACCCAAAGATAATTTTAGAATTTAGATTTAAAAAATGATGTTTATTTTTTTTTATAAATTTTCTAATTTTGTTAAAAATTAATTTTAAATTATGTTATCAAAGAGAGACTAATCATTCTTTCATAAAAATACATTTTTTCATAAAACATTTCTTTCTCTTTTAAATGGTTATTATAATATTTATAATCAATATATATCCATTAAATTTATTCTATAAATATGTAAAACATATAATTTTAATAATTTATTTATTACTATTCATATCTTTCATTATAATTTCAAGTTTATAATGGTCATATATAAATAATAATATATTAATATATTATCGAGTTTTGTTTAAACCTTGTGGTGCGTCCATCACAAGCTATCAAAGATATTGAATTAATTTAGAAAGAAATATATCATAATTTTTTAGGGTGTTATATTCTTGGTGTTTTGTGTTATACATTCTATCGAATATGATTTTCCTCTAATAAAATATCAGGGTGTTACATGAAGGAAGTTAAAGTCAGAAGAAGAATAGATTAAATTATTAATATGAAATAAACTTTTCATATTTGGTGGAATATTCTCAATATTTACCTATTTATGATTGTTTAATATAACCAATAAATGAACTAATTTCATAAATCATAACTTATTAGTCTATAAATATTGTTAACACTATTATGAAAAATATTGTGGTTGAATAATCTTTTATATAGAAATTAATTATTTAAAAACTATTGTGAAAGAAATATAGTATGATTCAAATTCCTAATATTATTTAGGAAGTTTCAACTAACCAAATATTCAAATCAATTATATACCCCCACTCTCAAGTATTCCCTCAAAAAGAATATCCAATGTAGTCTTATTATCCTTCCTTATTCTCTCAGTGATAGGAATGAAGGTAAGATCCTTGATGAATTAAGAAAGAGTACAAAAGATGTTTGATCAACCATGTATAATATTCCATTTATTGTCTAAAAAATTAGAACGTATAGTATTATACATAAAATATATTCTATAGAAAGGATCAATCTCAATCTAATGTTAGGGGTGAAAAATAAAACCCTTACATTGTTGAATGATAGTATTAGGTAAATTTGAGGGATTCATGTTGAGAAGACATCTTTAAACTAAGTGATTTTTGTGCATATCTCAGAGACTCGTGCTTCCAGATATGTTACAAATATTATGTTGTATATTTTTTTATATAGAAGAAACTAAAAATATATAGACCATTATACTTCTGAAAATAATTTCTAGTCTAGGATTTAGAGGAAAAGTACCACTATTATAGATTATCATAGTTTAAACAATAAATTTGGAAGTTATAGGAATTTTCTTGCACTATATCCTTATTAAATATAATCTCCTTAAAATACTCTAACTTTTACTAAAAAAATTTAAACCTAGGGTGAGCATAATTCCTAATAAGGGGTTTTTGAAAACCAGTGAAAAAAATTTTTAAAATAATTTTGAAAATTCATTTGAAAACATTTATCCTTTATAACAAAATAGATATTTGATATATATACCTTTTGACATCCTAAATATAAAATTGGATAACACTTTTAAAAATCATTTTAATGTAGTTATAATTTTGAAAACATTATTTTGAAAACACCTTTCTAAAATATATTTGAAATGACTAATGCTTTGAAAAAATTCTAATACCATTAAAAATAATTACTCTTTAAAAATTATATAATACCTTTGAAAATATTTACACTTCTAAAATGATATAATACCTTTGAAAATACTTATAATTTAAAAATAATTTTCTTAAAAAAATAATCTATTTATATTTCATAAAAATATTATTCAAGCTTTAGAAAACAAAACCACGGGGCCACTTGAAACATTAAAAGTTGTCTGGACCTACCCACTTCTAGAGGTATGGGTTCACTCCCCAATTTCCTATCTTGTTTGCAAAGTACGAGTTCCAAATTTTATAAAAACTATTTTATCTTAATTTAAAAATATAAATATTTCACTGTATTTTTCGCATTAAAAACATGAAAATGAATTATTACATATTGATTCATGCTCAAATTTACCCAAGAGATAAAGGTAGAACCGTCCTTGTAGTCTAGCTTGGGTTATCGAATCCACTGAGACCTAAGAAGATACCTAAGATACAAAACCTATGAGATGGATTTTTGGATATGAAGTATCCAACTTGGTTTTGATTTTAGATGGCTTTAGATAACACTAAGAAACTTAAGTGAATTCAATTAGATAAAAATGGGTTAATCATAGGATTATGCTCGGGGTGGATTGAATGAATTTTACTTCTATAGAAAATTCTGATTTTATTAATTTTTGATGAACCCATTCTTAAAAATAACACTACCTTCATAATTTTCTATTTTTATGCTAACTAAACTCAATTAATAATCCCCTAAACACTTAGACAACCAAATTCATGATTTATCCAAGGTATATAGTCATTTTCGTACTTGGATTTAGCTTCCTCAAACACAGTGAAGTTGAAGAGTGGAAATAACATAAGAATGGAAGTCTTAAATTAATTATCCAATTAATGAAAATTTGTTCATAAAATAACATTAAATCCATCCTTTTAATCTTACTATTATCAACCCATTAAATGTTTATACCTCTATTGATGGTATACTCTTAATGGTGGGTGAAATATGGCTTATAAGAATTGGATTGAAGAAATTAAAACCGCAGAAATAACGAGCACACCTTTGTGTGTGTGAACTAAATTCACACCTATGTGTGAATTAATTCACCAAAACATAGATATATCACTCTTATTTGTGATTATATTGTTTTAATGAAAAAAATAGGAAGAATATAAGAGAAATATGTTGATTAAGAACATATAAATACAAAAAAGAAACTTACATGGAAATTGAAAACATTACAAAGGAACTTGGGCATAACAAAATTACATTAAAAAAACTAGAGATACCTTCCCCCTAACCACCACTACCTTAATTAGGTAATTTGTAATCCTTAGGCAGAGCCTCGATCAATGTATGTCCAATTATTAAATTAATTTAGGCCTTAGGGTGGTGGAAAGTAGTGGACAAATTGATTCCCTCCTTGACTTTTAATCCTCCTTGTCTCCCCTAAAAAGATCATCCTATATGGGAAAGCATATATCCAAATCTTGGTGGTCCATAGAAGATTATTTTGTGTCCCCAGATGTATTCTAGACATCTGTAAAATTAGGGCCTATTTGGAGTTGTGTATCACGAGTTATGGCTGCTCTAGTGGGATAACATTCTGGGCTGCAGATTCTGGCCCAGATTTTGATATTCTCTTTGAGGCACCTTAATAACCACCATGGATCTTGAATTAAAACTGGATCTTGAATAATTAATTGTTCCTATAAATTAATTCTACAATTTCACGAAATTTGGGCTTCAGTGGGCCTATATTGTGGGTCCCACATTCTCATCAGTGGGCTGGCGTCCAATCTGCCTTCTCCAGAATTGTTTCCTTTTATTGCCAAATATCCCCATCATCCTTTATGAATCCTCCATTGATACCTAAATGAAAAATTTTCATATTGAAGTATAAATTTATTTCCCAAAATATCAAATTAAAATATGGATAATTACATTCCTTAAAATCAGATGAATCATTGGGCCTAAATTATTGTACATTAGGCATGAAGTGCACAAATGAAGAGAATGGATGTTCAAAATTAAAATCCACTAAATCAGGCCCAAAAGATAAAAAATGAACATTTAATACCATTAAAATTTAATTATAACAAACAGTGATCATAATGTAAACTATACACAAATATATCTTTATAACCTATAAAAATAATTTAAAAGAAGATGAATTTAAAATCATATCCCAATACTAATCCCATTCCTTTGATCAAATCCATAATCGTAATTCATCCAACACAATTAGGTGAAATGATGTGTTGTGAATCACAATAGATATGGGCGTTCATTTTCATTCAAGGGGGAAATCATGGAAGCGCTAGGTGGAATCACATTTAATCCTAATATGAGTATTAATTATTCTTTTTTTTCTGAAATTTTTCTATAGTAATTGAGATTGTAGTTAATCAAATTAACCCATGTAGCAAGACTTTTCCTGTGACTCCAAGGCTCAAAGCCCTTAGGGAACCAAGTGAAGCCCACATACTCAGGCATCATCTCGAGTTAACTTGTTTAAAAACAAAGTCATAGTACCATAAATAGAGATATAGTAAAAAACTTAGGGCTAGACAACTGTGGAGTCACAATCCCCAAGTGTCGAAAGCCCCGCATTTTATCAATCCATTTCTCTCCATGAAATTTTTTTTTGAATACTAATATTATTCATAAAAATAAAAAAATCCTATTCTATTTATCATGGGACCTAGAGAATTCAAATTATTACCCCACAATCTAGAGGATGTTCATTGTGGCATTTTTATTTAATAGATGAAAATAAAAATGATGAAAATTATCATTGGAAAACCAAACTTCCAAAATAAATGCTTGTAAACTTAATCATGAATTAAATTAAGAGTCAAATAAACAAAAATTATTTTCTATGTAGTTTTAATGTGAGTAAATATATTATTATATTAATTATAAAGGAATTTTACTTCTTTTTTTCATTGTTTTTTTGTAACAAACATTTTGTTTCCACACCCCCTGAGAAAATTTTGTAACAAACATTTTTTTTCCACAACCCCCAACTTAGAATGAAACTTTCCCTAGTTTCTTAAAAAGAAAAGAGAGGATAAAGTGGGTGGGGGATGAGTTGTAAGGGGCATGGAACAAGTTCACCTGGTGGCTTCATAATTATGATTGTGGTGCTCCCAAATCACTCTTTGTTCTCATGGGAGATATAGGCACCTCCTTGATTGAATATTTATCACCCAAAATAGTCCATAAACCATAAAAACAAGAAAAAACAAAACAAAACAAAAAACACAACAATTTATTTAATACCAAGTCTCATCATTTTTATCATTTTCCTTTTATTTTTGTTTTTTGAATAAAACTGATGATATATTGTCTTATTTTTAATTTCTGGGTAAGGTGGTACTCAGGGATCACACCACGTGACATGGATGAATATGGTGCTCCCCTTTCATACCCATCTATACTCATAAGAGAAGAACAGGTCAACAGTCTGAGGTAGAATAAAGTTATATCAAAATTATCCACTAATCTTATATAAAGTTGATTAAACAATAAAAATATTGGAAATTTTAAAACCACAAGTTTCCTCCCATTCATTGATTTGTTTAACGTTGTTAGATCAACTTAGACCCCTAATTGATTAATTATTTTCATCATCTAAGGTAGGTTCACACAATTCTTCATCAACTTCATGTTTTTTGAATGGTTTTATGAATGGTTTGACTCTGTGACCATTAACTTCAATTGTTTAACCATTGGTGGGATCTTGAATTTCAACAACCCCATGGGGGTATACCTTATACACTATGTATGGACCTGAACATCTAGACCTCAATTTTCCTGGGTGTAAGTGAAGTTTAGAATTATACAAAAGAATAGGTTTTCCCGGTTCAATGTGTTTGGTCTTAAGATTTCAAGATTGGTATGCTTGTACTTTAGCTTTATTGCCCCTTGAATTTTCATAAGCCTCCATCCTAAGTTCCTCAAGTTCATAGAGATCTAATTTCCTTTTTGTTTCGTCCAATGAGAGGTCATAATTCATTTTCTTAATTTCCCAAAAGGCCTTATGTTCAATCTCTACTGGAAAATAGAATGCTTTACCATAAACATACCTATATGGGGACATTCCTAAAATGGTTTTATATGTGGTTCAATAGGCCCAAAGAGCATCTAAGAGTTTTCTTAACCAATATTTCCTAGATGGAGTAACAGTTTTCTCAAGAATTTGTTTGATTTCTCGATTGTCTTAATCAACTTTACCATTGGTCTGTAGGTGGTAAGTGGTGGACACTTTTTGAGAAATTCCATACTTTTCCATGAGTTTTGAGAATGGAAGATTGCAAAAATGAGTTCCACGATCACTAATGATAGCCCTAGGATTTCTAAATCTAGAGAAGATGTTTTCCTTGAGAAATATAATCATAGTTTGATGATCATTAGATTTTGTAGGAATGGCATCAACCCATTTGTAACATAATCGATAGCTAAAAGGATTTACATATATCCCCTAGAGTTTGGGAAGGGACCCATGAAATCGATTCCCCGGCAGTCAAAGATTTCAATCACTAAGATGGGAGTGAGTGGCATTTGATTAATTTTTGTGATGGACTCAACTTTTTGACACCTAGGACAGCATTGAAAAAATGTGTAGGAGTCCCTTGAGAGGGTGGGATAGAAGAGACCACACTGAGGAACCTTAGCATAAGTTTTTTTAGAGAAAAAGTGACCTCCAAATGCCTCACTATGAAAGAATTTAAGGATGGAATCTTGTTCAGATTCTGGGACACACCTCCTAATGACTTGGTCAGGGAAGAACTTATAGAGGTATGGATCATCAATCACATAGTTCCTAACATAATAAAGAAATTTCCTTCTAGCTTGAGTCCCTAAGAATTTTGGAATGACCCCTATAACTAATAAAATGGCTATGTCAGCATACCAAGGGTAGTCACTCATGGAGTATAGGTGTTCATCTAGTAATGAAGCAGATATAGAGAGGTGAGAAAATTTTTCATTGAATTATATCTTAGATAGGTGATCAGCTACAACATTTTCAACACCCTTTTTTTCCTTGATTGTGAGGTCAAATTCTTGTAAGATAAGGACCCACCTAATTAGTCGAGCCTTATCATCTTGTTTTTGGAAGAGGTATTTCTATGCAGAATGGACAGTGAACATAGTGATGGGGGATCCTAAGAAGTAGGAACTAAATTTCTCTAAGGAAAACACAATATCAAGTAAGTCCTTTTCAGTGGTGGTGTAGTTTATTTGGGAATCATTTAAGGATTTTCATTCATAATCAATGACATAAGGAGTTTTATTACAGTGTTGTCCAAACACAGCTCATATAGTAAAGTCACTAGTATCACACATAAGTTCAAAACTAAGATTACAATTTGGAGATTTAATAATGGGAGGAGAGGTGAGAGAGGATTTGAGGGTTGAGAGTGAACCCTTGAAACTTTTTGTCCAAAAAAGTGGAGCATCCTTTATTAGGAGAGCACAAAGGGAATAAGAGATTGAACTAAATTCCTTGATGAATCATATATAGAAACCATCATGTCCTAAGAAAGACCTCACTTCCTTAATAGTTCTGGGTGATGGAAGGTGGATAATGATGTCATACTTTTCTTTATCAACTTCAATCCCCGTACCCGAGACTATATGGACAAGGACTAGTCACTATTTAACCATGAAATGGATTTTTTTCCAGTTTAGGACTAGATTATTTGCTTCACATCTTGACAAGACTCTCCACATTCCATGGACATCCCTCAAATGTATCCCCAAACACAGAGAATTCATCCATTAAGACATCTAGAAAATCCCCTACCATATCTATGAAGATTCCCATCATGCACCGCTGGAAGGTTCCAGGGGAATTGCATAACCCAAAGGGCATGAATTTGAAAGAAATGGTGTCGAATGGACCTGTGAATGTGGTCTTCCCTTGATCCTCTAGGGAGACCTCAATTTGATTATACCTCGAGTACCCATCTAAGAAAAAGTAGAAGGTGTGACATGCGACTCTCTCAGTGACTTGGTCATTAAATGGTAAGGGGAAATGGTTTTTCTTGGTAAATGAGTTTAGCTTCATATTGTTGATACAGACTCTCCAACCACTACTCACCCTTGTTGGAAGAATCTCTCCATCCTTATTGATTATCATTGTGATTCCAACCTCTTTTTGAACCACTTGGATTTGGTTGACCCACTCACTCTCAGCTATGGGATATATGATACCAGTTTTTAACAATTTCAGAAGTTCTTTTCTCACTACTTCAATGAGATTTGGATTGATTCATCATTGAGGTTAAAAATGTGTCTTTGAATCAGATTCCAGAACAATCCTATGAGTCCTGATAAGTGGGATAATCCCAAGAATATCAGACAGGATCCAACTAATGGCTTTCTTATGTTTCCTAAGGACATCTAGAATTATCCTCTCATGATTGGATTTAAGAGAAGAATAAATGACAATAGGATGTGTTTGATTGTCCCCTAAGAAGTCAAACTTGAGTGTAGTGGGAAGTTCCTTCAATTCAAGATCAGGTTGGTTTATAATTTCATCAGAAGATTGGGACATTAGATCAAGATCGATTTTGTTTCCTAGATTTTTAGATAGAATCAAATCCCCATCTGTAGAAGTTTCAGCTACAAGAGTAGTTTGATCAGATTTTGGGAAGGAAGTTTGATTGGTCTCCATGAAATTGGTTTCCTGAAAGGTTTCACTGATTCTTGGACCTAAGACTTCATCATAAGAGAAATTTAAAAATGATTCAATCCAAGGAGATAAACTTCCTTCATGTGAACAAAGGAAATCAATCTCATCCTAACTTAAATATCCATCAAATATTCCTTGATGCTATATGGATTTATTAAAAATGCTTCATATCATATTTACTTAATGAATATCCTCATCATCCCATATTTGTGAGCTTTCATTATAGATGTTCAAGTCTAGACTCATGTTTCCAAAGGTGATGGTCATGTTCCCATTTTGAACTCAGATAACAGATTTGATTGTTGCCAGGAAAGGAAGACCAAGGGTGATTGGTTTTTGTTCCTTATTTCCTATATTTGGATGGTTTTCAAGTATAATGAAGTCAGTAGGGTATATGAAGTTTTCAACCTTTACCAGAACATTCTTTAAAATCCCCTTTGGAACCATAATGTTACGATCAGTAAGTTGAAGTGTGACAGATGTGGGTTGGAGCTATTCTAGGCCTAACTGGTAGTACACAACATAGGGGGTGAGATTGAAACTAGCACCTAGGTCACAAAAGGCCTTTACAACTTTTCTCTCTCCTAGTTCAACATTGATGTAAGGGAAACCTGGGTCTTTCAACTTAGGAAGAATGGTCCCTTGAATGGTGGTACTCACATTAGCAGCCCAAATGACTTATTTTTTATGTGAAATTTTTATTTTAAAAGTACACAGGTCCTTAAGGTAATTTTATTAGGAAGGTATGGTTTGGATTGTATCGAGGAGGGGAATTTTCAACTTGACTTGTGAGAAGATTTCCCTTAATGTTTCACTCAATTCAGGCTTGGTTTTCCCCCTCATGAGTTGAGAAAATGGTGCAGGTTGTGGGGTTGTTTCTTGAAGAGTTTTATCTTTTAAAATTTTATCATGTTTTTTAGTTTGATCATTTGGTCCATTTGAATTTTCATCAAAGTTTTAATCTTCATATGGGTTTTAAATTATTTTTTTAGGTTTTTAATTGATTTCCCACTTCTTAAAACAGTCACAACATTTAGTTGTTCTTGAGTTGTTTGAGTGAAACTTGACTCTCCCCTTAATTTTTGTTGTGGAATGACTTGTGTAGGCATGGGTATCTTTACAGTTTTGATGGTTTGAAGTTATTTTATTAGGGAAGAGACTTCTGAGTTCATCCTTTCCATATGTTTGCATATTTGTTCTTGTAGGATTTGTGGAACAGTTTGGGTTGGTGCTTGAGAAGATTGGTTTATCCTCGGGGGACATTTTTGAGGTGAGATCATTTATTGAAAATGGACCGGTGGCTATTGGTATTGGATAGGTTGGGTTTGGAACTGGTTATAAGTTTGGTAGTTCTGATGGGGTTAAGGATTTATTCCATGTGGTTTTCTAGGTTATTGGTTATCTTTCTAGTGGAAGCCTGGGTGGTCATTATACCTTGGGTTGAAGGTATTTTGGTATTGACGCTTTTGAAAGTTCAAAGCATTTACTTCCATAGGGGGTCCTCCTAAAAGAACATCCTTGGTGGATGAAATGGTTGGGAAGTTGTCTATCATATGGTCATTTTTGTCACAAATTGTGCAAAATGGTCTATAGTTTGGATTTCATGGACTTTCCTAAGGTCTATCTCTTCAAACTTCCTAGAGAGTGAAGTGATTTTAGCCCTAAGGCTTTCCTATTCTCTAAGTGTATGAATTACAGTAGTTATTTTAAGATTTTAAGAATAAGGTGAAGTTCCCCATGTTTGGTTTCATTCAACAAGGCTTTCCAGATACTCATAAGTACCATTTAGGGCTTTGTTTTTAAAGGTTCCATTACACATCATGTTAATGAATTGTTTGTTCCCTAGGCCCAACCCTTCATAAAAAAATTTCATTTGTTCAGGTATAGAAAAACCATGATGTGGAACCATGTTTAGGGTGTCTTTGAACCTCTCCCATGTTTCATAGAATGGCTCTCCCTCTTTTTCAAAAATTCTTTTAATGCACTTTTTAAGTGCAATTATTTTGTGATGAGGGAATTATTTTTTTTAGAATTATCTTTGTAATTGGTCCCATGAGTGGATTGATGTAGGTCTTAAGTTGTTTAGCCAATTTTTAGATCAATACTTCAATGGAAAAGGAAATAGCCTCATCTTAGCTGATTCTAGTTGATGTGGAGGACACATGTTTTCTACAATGTCCATGAACTCTTTGACATGAAGGTAGGGCATCTTAGACTTCATCCTGTGAAATGTTGGAAGGTAGTTTAGGACATGGGTTTTAAAGATGTAATTGGAATCTTCTAGGGAATTGAGTCTAATTCCTGAGGGGGAATTGTTCCAAGCTATACTGAGGTAGTCATTCATTGTTTGATCGACTACATTCCCTAGGTTTGGAGCATCATGATTTTGGTTTCCCATTTGATTTCCCCTAGGATTAACAATTTGATTTCTTGGAAGACCCTCCATTATAATTGATTCAATTTTTTATTATGAAGTATAAATAAGATTATAATATAATGGAAACAATCCCCTTTGTCCACTTGACTCCCCTATCCTAGGACTTTCCACCCTAACTAGTCTGTTTTAATTATCGCGGGTGTAGGCAGACATGCACCAAAAGGCAAAAAAGCGAGAAAGGGACAATATAAGATATATTCAGTGAGAATAGAATAATGGGGGTGAGGAAAGAAGGTTTTAGTCTAAGGTACTTGGTCCTCTACAATGGTGCCAAAATTTGATTCATGCTCAAATTTAACCAAGAGATTAAGGTAGAACGGTCCTTGTAGTCTAGCTTGGGTTGTTGAATCCACTGAGACCTAAGAAGATACCTAAGATACACAACCTATGAGATGGATTTTTGGATATGAAGTGGCTAACTTGGTTTTTATTTTATATAGTTTTAAATAAAACTAATAAACCTAAGTTAATTAAATTTAGTGAAAATGGGTTTATCTTAGGATTATGCTCGGGGTGGAATGAATGAATTTTACTACTTTAGACAATTCTGGTTTTATTAATTTTTGATGAATCCATTCTTCAAAATAAAACTACCTTCATTATTTTATATTTTTATGATAAATAAACTCAATTACTAATCCCTTACACACTTAGAGAACCAAATTCATGATCTCTCCAAGGTATATGGTCATTTTAGTACTTGTATTTAGCTTCCTCAAACACAGTGAAGATGAAGAGTGGAAATAACTGAAGAATGGAGGTCTTAAATTAATTAGCCAATTAACAATAATTAATTCATAAAAGAACAATAAATATATACTTTTCATCTTTCTAAGATCAACACATTAATGTTTTATCCCTCCATTGATGGTATACTCTCAATGGTGGGTGGAATATGGCTTACAAGAATTGGATTGAGGAAATTAAAACCGTGGAAATAACAAGCACTCCTCTGTGTGTGTGAACAAAATTCACACCTATGTGTGAACTAATTAAACACAACATAGAGATATCACTATGATTTGTGATTATAGAGTTTTAATGAAATAAATGGGAAGAATATAAGAGAAATATGTTGATTAATAACATATAAATACAAAAATAAACTTACATGGAAATTGAAAACATTACAAAGGAACTTTGGCATAATAAAATTACATCAAAAAAACAAGATATCCCTTCCCACTCACCACCACTACCTTAAATAGGAAATTTGGAATCCTTAGGCCGAGTCTCAATCAATTTATTCCCAATTATGAAATTAATTTATGCATTAGGGTGGTGGAAATTAGTGGAAAAATTGATTCCCTCCTTGACTTTTTATCCTCCTTGTCTCCCATGAAAATATTGGCTTGTATGGGCAAGAATATCACAGAATATTGGTGGGATATATAATAGTCTTTTATTTACCCAGATTTCTTTGAGACTTCTATAAAATGTGGGCCTATTTGGGGTTTTGGATTGGGAGTTTTGTCCTCTTTAGTGGGATAACATTCTGGGTCGCAGATTCTGGCCCAGATTTTAGTATTCTCTTTGGTACGCCTTAATAACCATAATAGTGCTTGAATTAGGACTGTATAATGAAGAATTATATTTTCCTCTGTATTTCTTCTTGAATCCCACTAAATTTTGGATTCAGTTGGCCTATATTTTGGGGCCCACATTCTCATCAGTGGGCTGGAATCCAATCTGCCTTCTCCATAATTGTTTCCTTTCATCACCAAATATCCCCATCATTATTTATGAATCATCCATTGATCCCTGAATGAAAAATGTTCATATTGAAGTTTAGATCCATTTCCCAAAATTTAAAATTAAAATATGGATAATTTCATTCCTTAAAATTAGATGAAGCATTGGTCCTAAATTGGTGTACATTATGCATGAAGTACACAAATGATGAGAATGGATGTTCAAAATTAAAATCCACTAACTCAGGACCATAAGATCAAAAATGAACATTTAATACCGTTAAAACGTAATTAACATATGTGTTTTTATTCGCTAATCACATATATACACTTATATATATATATACTTTCATTGGAAAACACTTGATAAATTTAAAAAAACTAAATCTCATGAAAAATAGAATTTACATTCATGCATGGGATGTTAATAAAGGATTGATTAACACCCATGTATTTAAAATTCCACTCATAAACTCATAATAATTCATTTTAATGGAATATAACATAAAGTGATAAGATTTTCATTCATAATATGTCCCTAAATAATGAAATGAGATACCCATTTTTGGAAGGTGTTTAGAAACATAATTTTTATACATAAAATAATAGTATAAAGATATAAATATTTAACATAAAATAATAGTAATTTTAAATTGCAATTTCATACGCAAACTAGTACTTTTAAAAAGAAATATGAACAATCATAACAACATTTCCTATAAAATCTATTACTATATTTACATTTCATGTTGGGAAAAAATTATATTAAACTTATAAAATTATAATAACTTGTATTTTTAATAAAACAATTTATCATTACATAAACATAATTTTGAAATTATCCACTTGAGTAAGATCATAACTCAGATTAGATGTATATTTCTATTCATATGAAATATTACTAATTTAAAGTTAATAAATAATGGTTAATTGTGTGTATATATATATACACACATACATATAATTAGTGTAAAAACTCTTATAACTTGGAGAATAATTTTTTGTAACATAAAATATATGTGGTTATAAATTAAATCCAATATGTTGTATAATTTATGAAAATGAAATTATACATGCTTATAATAGTTTTAAAAATAAATGAAATCCCCTTAAAATAATTAAACTTGTAGATTTGTAAAATAGCATATATAATCATAACAATTTAAGGGAATAAATATAATTTCAAAAGAAAACAATTCCCTTACCAAAATCTATAAACTGAAAGGGATGCATCACCTTCTGCCTATAGGGTGTTCAAACCATATAGAATAAAAAAGAGAGTAATTATAAGGAAGGTTGGTCTCAGGTAGGGGGTTATTATTTAAACATTGAGGGGATTTTTCCCTGTTTATGAAGGTTCTTTATATATACACATTTTTAGGTTTAGATACATGCTGGTGGTTGTCAATAAATATTATAATGGAAGTTGGAGTTTTAAGGGAAGTTATTGAAAACATTACCCTATATCTATTGGTATCAAATAAGTTTTTTTAAAATCATTTCTTCATGTGTAATAATCCTGACTATACTAGTTAAAAAAAAGAAATGAACTATTTTTATTTGAAATAAAATACTCGCTTTAAATTTAGATCGATGTGTGTGTGTGTGTATTCAATTACACATACTACCTAGACAATATTCTTCAAGAATCGGGGATCGTTATTGGGTTGATGTTTCTATGGGTCAAGGAATGACAAAATAGTTTGATGTTCTGGTCTTTATCTCCAAACAAAGGTCATCAGGGGTAGCACAATGTCAGTAGGTCTATCTCATTGGTGTTATCATGTGGTGAAAGGATATAAAATGGGTCCTTCAATGGTGATGGAACTGGTAAGGTGTGCTCGATAAGGTATGACTAGTTGGGGGAGGTAGGCTTTGTAAGGAAGTTGAAGGTTTTATGGTGATTGGATGGATGAGATGTGTTTGATCAGACGGGTGAAACTTAAGTGGATTTTTTAAAACACATGAATACTTCACATGGTTAGTGATCCCACATCAAAATATTTTGATTTCACTTGTTACCATAAACTAATCGGTGACTTCATATGGCCATAAGCATCTAATGGGGTGTGCTCCTAATGGGCATTATACATAGTCCCATGCATGCTTTCTGCTTAACATATGCCCCAACCTCTACATGAGGCAGCCCAATATGCTTCTTCCATGTGAGGCCACACTACCATAGAGGTTGGTGGTCTTGGCCAGACCTCCATATAGATGATCTTTCTCCCATAGGTTGAAGGGATAGTCGAGCCACCTATCTTATCTAGCCATTGTTTTGTTATAAAATACTAAAATATTTCTTATTAAGTAAAAATTATGTAACATATAAATTATCTTCCACATATATATTTTTTTTGTAAAATCTTATAATTTTAAATATATTATTATGTTATTTATTTAATTTATAACTTCAAAAATAAATTTATAACTTTTTAATTATTTTAAAATTTTCTTTTTTTAAAAAAGTTTATTATCCAAATATTATCATTATTCTTTAAGATCCTCAAATTTACATACATAAATTTACTAATTTGTTATAGAAATATCATAAGTATACTACTTTGTATATAGTCTATATAATTTATGATTTTATTATAAATTAAATCAAAACTTATATATTGTTAACATAAGGTCTTAGTATTAGATGATAATTATTTCTAAAATTAACATCTTATTATTACTCAAAAAGAACTTTCATAAACACTTAAAAATGTTTTTATATAGGATTCATATAAAAAATAGTTTTTATTCAAAAATATAACAAGAACATAAAATATTAAAACATCATGTTTTGAAAAGGAGTATATTAAGTAAAGAATTATATATTTAAGACTGTTTTAAAATTAATTTAAATAATCAATATATTAATATACTTACATATTCTTTAATAAAATAAAATAAAGGTAATATTTTTTCATAATTTATAAATAAAATATAAAAGAATATCTAAGTTTCTATTAAATTATAATTTAGTTTGTTTTAAATATAAAAAATATATTTAATAAACTTTTATTTAAAATATAAATTATTAGGATGTTTCATTCTACCCCCCTTAAACAGAATTTCACCCTCAAAATATGTTTTTTATACTTAAGTAAAATTTTGAAATTCCATTTTTAGAATTTGGAAAAGTGGAATCATTAGAATTTTATATTCATAAAGGTCACCTAATTTTCCTAGGAGTTTAAAAGTAGTTTTCTAACTCTTGTATTTTTCTTCAATATAAAAGTTTATAAAACATAGGTTATAAAAAAAATATGCTTAGAAACTTAACTTATTTTTAACCAAACATCCTAATATCTAAATTTATCTAAACTATTTCTTTAATACCACATGTAAGGATTTGAGACCCGTACTTTTGGATCTGGTACAAAAATAATGTTATATATATTTTTTAAAAAATAAACTAAAAATATATAGTCTATTATACATCTGAGGTTCTTTTCTAGTCTATAATTTCAAGAAAAATTGCCGTTATTACATATTATTAGAGTTTAAACAATAAAAGTGGTGGCTATTGTAATTTTCACATGATATCTTCTTATCGAAGATAATCTCCTTGAAATCCTCTAAATGATCCTGAAAAAAATTAAAAAAATATGGTAACCATAATTTCCCAGTAATGGGTTCATGAAAACTAATGAAAATACTTTTTGAAAATACTTTTAAAAATCCATTTCAATACATTTTTCCTTTATAACAAAATTGATCTTTAATATATATACATTTTGGAAATACAATTCTTGGGTTTTCAAAATATATCTTTGGAAAACTCTTTTTAAAATCCTTTGAGAATACTTATAGTTTTTTAAAACTTTTTTTTGGAAGCACCCTTCAAAAATATCTTTGAAAATAATTACTTTTTGAAATCATTATAATATTTTTTAAAATACTTAATCTTTGAAAATTATATAATACCTTTGAAAATAATTAAGATTTCTAAATGCTATAATGCCTTTGAAAATACTTATGCTTTGAAAATTATTTTCTTAATAAAATAATCCGATGATTTTTTAGGAAATATTATGCAATATTTGGGAAAAAAATCATAGGGACACTTGAAACATTGAATTTTTTCTAGGCCTACCCACTTTTGGAGGGATGGGTCCACTTGCCAATTCTGTATCATGTTTAAAAATTTAAAGTTCCAAATTTTATAAAAAAAATTAATCTTTCCATATATATATATATATATATATATTTCGCTAGAGTTTTTTCTTTAAAAACATAACAATGAATTATTAACTATATACACTTATATTTATAAATATAATATATATGTACTTTCATTGGAAATCACTTTATAAATTTGGTACAACCAAATATCATGAAAAATAGACTTTATATTCATGAATGGGATGTTAATGAAGGAATGATTAACACCCATGTATTTAAAATTCCCTTCATAAACTAATAAAAAATCATTTTTTGAAACAGAACATAAAATGATAAAATTTTTCATTTATAATCTATCCCTAAATAAAGAAATGAAATAATTTTTTTGGAAGTTGTTTAGAAACATAGTTTTTATACGTAAAATAATATCACAAATGTATAAATCTTCTACACAGAATAATATTAACTTTAAATTACTATTTCATACATAAAATAATTCTTTTAAAAAGAAATATGAACAATCATAAGAATGTGGCCTATAAAATCCATTACTCTCTTTACATGTAATTTTTGGACAAAATTATATTACACACATAAAATTATAATAATTTTTATTTTTAATAAAACAATTTATCATCACATAAATATAATTTTGAAAGTATCTAATTGAGTAAGATCATAACTCATATTTAAGGTAAATTTTAATACATTTGAAATATTACTCATTTAAAATTATGAAATGATGGTTAATTTTGTGTGTGTGTGTGTGTATATATATATATATATTTATATATATATACACACACAAATATCATAAGTGTAAAAACTCTTAAAACTTTGAGAATAATTTATTTTTCACATAAAATATAACGGGTTTTAAATGAAATACAACATGTTTTATAATTTCTAAAAATGATATTATACATAGTTATAATATTTTTTAAAATAAATGAAATCCCATTAAATAAATTAAACTTGAAAATTTGTAAAATAATTTATATAACCATAATAAATTAAATTAATAAATATAGTTTTAAAAGAAGAAAATACCTTTGCCAAAATCTAGAAACCGAAGGGTATGTAGCTCCTTCTTCCAGTTGGGTGTTCAAACTAGATGGAATAATAAGAGAGTAAGTATAGGGAAGTCTGGTCTCGTGTAGGGGTTTCATATTCAAACACTGAGGGGAGTTTTCTTTTTGTATCCTGGTGCTTTATATATACACATTTTTAGGTTTAGATACCCTCTAGTAGGTGTCGTGAAATATTTCTCGGGGAGTTAGGGTTTAAAGGAATGTTGTTGAAAATAGTACCCTATGTCTATGGGTCTCAAATGGGGTGTTTTAAAAAAATCATGTGTACGAATCCTAACTATACTTGGTAAAAAATATAAATGAACTATTTTTATAATAAATAAAATACCTGATTTAAATTTTGATCATCATATATATATTTATGAGTATGAATTTATGCATACTATGTAGACAAGATTCTTCAAGAATAAAGTCTCATTACTGGGTTGAGGTTTCTGTGGGTTGAGGACCTACAAAAGAATTTGAAGGTTCGGTCTTTATTTCCAAGGAGAGGTCAGTAGAGGTAGCCCACTGTTAGTAGGTCTACTTCATTGACATTGTTGTGTGGTGAATGGAAATCTAACGGGTCCTTTGATGGAAACGTTGCTAGTAAGGAATGATTGAGAATGGATAAATATTCAATATAGGGAGAATTTTCTAAGAATATGGAGGTTCAAGGTGATCGAATGGCTATGATTATTCTGATTAGACAACCGCAACTTAAGTAGACATTTTTAAAAAAAATTAATAGCACACACAGTTAGCGATCCCACATAGAAATATTTTGGGTTCACTTTCTCCCATATAAATTAATCAGAGACTTCATATGAACAGAAGCATATAACGGGGTTTTCTCCCATGGGCCTTATACATGGGTCCATATAGGCTTTCCACCTAACCTATTCTCATGCCTCTAAGTGTGGCATCCCAATATGCTTCTTCCATGTGAGGCCACACCTCCACCGAGCTTGGTGGTCTCAGACAGACCTCCCAAGGGTTGATCTTACTCCCCTCGGTTGAAGGGTTGGTCGAGGAACCTTATTTGGTTGTCCATTTTTTACAATAAAAATTTTAAAATATTTCTTATTAAGTAAAAATTATGTAAGGTATAAATTATCTTCTATTTATATATTTTTTTGTAAACTCTAATAATTTTAAATCAATTTTTAAGTTGTTTATTTTATTTATAAATTCAAATATAAATTTTCCTCTTGTTATTTCTTTTAACATTTTATTTTATAAAATTATTTTATTATACAAATAATATCATTACTCTTTTATATCCTCAAATTTATTTACCTAAATTTTTTTAATCAGTTATAGAAGTATCATAATTATACTAATTTGTGTATTGTCTATATAATTTATAATTTCATTCTAAATTAAATCATAAATTATATATTGTTAACATAAGGTCTTAGTATTACATACTAATTATTTCGAATTTTAATATCTAGTATTACTCAAAAATGGATTTCATAAAAACATAAAATTTTATTTAGATTGGATTCATATAAAAAATATTAAACACATATTATATTAAAACATTATGTCTTGAAAAAGAATATTTTTAAGTAAAGAATCTTATATTTAATACTATTTAAAAATTCATTTAAAGAATAAATATATTAGTATACATAAAAATTATTTTATAAAATAAAATAATGGTAACATTTTATCTTAATTTATAAACAAAATATAAAAAATATCTATATTTATATTAAATTATACTATAAATTGTTTTAAATATAAAACAATTTTATTTAATAAACATTTATTTGAAGCAGAAATTCCTGGTATCTTATACTCTGGGTAGAAACCAACCTTTTACATTTATTTGATTTTTTTATTTTATGTATTTTTAGATTTTATAGTTAAGAGAACCTCATGGAGTTTTCAGGGTGTTCTAACTTTTTTTAATATAAGATTTAGTGGAGCTTTATCATGGATAATTTATCACCTGTATTTTATATTCTAACCCACTCATTCATTTTCACCATGGATTCTAAATAAGAAATTTATCTGAAATAATCAATTATATATTGTTGGGTCTTAAACATCAAAACATGTGGATTTTTCCATGATTTAATTTCAAATCGAATTATACCCCTCTTTCTTCCCAATTCTGAACCATCTCTTCTCTTCTCATCCAATGTTGATGGACGTGAAATTCTATGTTGGTGGGAGTGAGACTTTGAGATTCTTTGAAAAGACATAGAATTTTATAAAAAAAATAATTTCATTAACATTTATTGCCATAAAATTCTTTTTGAAACATTAAAAAATAATTTTAAATGATATTCATTTATTTTATTCTAATATTTACTCATGTTTATGATCATGGGCATAAAATTTGGATATTTTGGTTGACCAATATAATTTTTTACAATTTTTATTTTCATACATTTAATTAAAATTCCATAATGAAGGCCTTTTGGATTGTGGGATTTATGTTTGAGTTTTTGGGATCCATTTTTCATAGAATAGTATTTGGGATCAATTTGAGTTTAATTTCAGTATGAATTTTTTTTTAAATGATGAAAAAAATTACTCCATAGGGAAATGTTTTGTCCTAATTCATGTTGTGTATCACTTCGGGACACTAACTCCATAGTTACCTTGTAACATCCCCAATATATTATGGTATATCCCTTTTAAAATTTAACAACTTCAATAGTTTATTCTTCACACAACATCAACTTTAAAACCATAATATAATATTAAATATTACAGTTTGAATAATAATGTCACCATTAGAAATAGTAATATGAACAATAGAATAGTAAATTTACCTATTAAATTATAAATAAAATTTGGGTATCATATAAATAAAAATATGGTATATTTATATCATGGAATAAGTAAATAAATGTTTTAAAAAAGATAAATTAAGTGTTGATATTTTAGTGAAACATAAATGATTATTTACAATTTTATAATTAAAATAATGATTTAGAAGAATATTTATTTTCATAAAATAGATTCATAAAATAATATTTTGTTGTATTATGATTGTAAGCTAATTTTATGAGACCTTAATTAATTTTTCAAAGTTCCATAAAATCAGTTATAATTTTAAAATCTATATTTTTTTAATAAATGATGACTTTATTTAAAATTTAAATTTATCATATTTAGAAAATTATTTTCATGAAATGGGGTCCATTTTTTAATTCTAAATTTATACAAATGGTTAGGGTAAATTTTTTTTATTTTCTAAAATAGTTGAAATTTTGGTGAACAATGAAATGCGCTACTTTACAGTATGAAACAAATACATGAATAATTGAGTTATAGATTATTCATGGATGATTTAAGACCATAATATCAAACTATAATTTATTATTTTTATATATTTAGTGATAATTTTCAAAATATTGATAGTTTTGATCCAAAATAATAAATTAATGAATAAAATAATCAAAAAACACTCCTCTCCTCCACTATAAATACCACCTCTTCTCCTCATACCTCCAAAGCCTTGAATATTTTCCAATTTCTTCCCAATACCTCTCTCAAATCCTTCCCAAATATTATGGTCTTTCTTTTCTCACCTAAAATACCATTTTAAATATTCTTGAGGAGGTTCTCAAGGAGAGGAATTCAAGAGGTAAAATCCCCTTTTGTTCTTTTTTTTCTTTCAATTTATCTTCTTTTCTTATCCTTTGTTGACTATTCTATCCAAACATGCATGATAACACTAGTATATTATATATAATATAATTTTATTATGATAATGGCATATTCAACTTCAATTTTTTTCTCTTTCCCATTTATTTTAAAAATAAAAACATCATCTGTGAGGTGCCGATTTATCGCCTTCGTGGGTGATGATTTTTCATTTTTCAATTATGCCTTCAAGTCTGGTAATAAAATAATTTTTATACTTAAAACAGAATTTAATATATGTAATAAAACTTATTTAAGGTTCTATAACCAGTATATGTACATAATATTAATTTATAAGACAAAACTAGTCAGTGATGATCAAAAAACACCAAAATAATCTAAAAGGTTATCATTAAAGATTTATCTAATGAATAATCCCCATATCTGGAAAAAAATGATATATAAGGACATTAAATATTATATAATTTCATTTATAACATGTAATTTTAATTCATGATAAATATTTCCATTTCATATCATCTTTCATACAAGTATACAAGTGAGTCATTCATGAAAACCAAGGAAACGAACACTTCTGAATGATGAAATTGAATCTTATAACTCATCAAAAAGACCATAAATGAAATTAATAAAATTATAATAAATTAAATACATGTTTAATATGTTATGAATTAAATTATTAATGAATCTAATTTCATTATCCAGGATGTTAACTACAAGTGAAAAATGATTTCAGACATAAGGTAAGTGATTCTCCTCAAACCTCAATTTTTCATTCGAGTTACACTTTGTCTATCTTTATAGTAATGTAATTATTATTTCATTTTATATGATTATTATAAATTATGTTTATATGTTCAAAAATCATGTATCTATATCATTTCATCTTTCTCTTATGAGTAAATAAATGTTTTATGAGTTTCCCTTTTCAATTCCTCTCGATAAGTAAGCCCGATTAAAGGGTACTTCCCAATTTCTTACCCATTTTCAAGTACACTTAATAATATATTATAAGGTGAAAATACTTTTATAAAATAACTATTTTTATCATAAAAATCATTTTATGTATTTTCTGGTTTTATGGAAATAATTAGTCATTATCTGCTTTAAAGACTTTTATATTTCCTATTAAATTACACTAAAGTGGCTCATTTCTAAAGACTCTTTTTACATATTTTCACTTCATATAGACAAAATTTATTACTTAAATATAATTTATTTTTCCTTAAAATTTATTTTAGTGGATAAACTTGATCAAAATTATATTTTTTACAAATTAGTTTTCCAAAATAACTCTTCTTTCCAAAGTAAAAAAGTGTATTTCTCTCAAGAATGTCTTAATGGTTTTAATAGAGTATTTAAAAATGATTTGGAACCCTTTATTGTATTTTATGATTTATAGATTTTGATATCTTATGATAACATATACCATATTTTATTAAAGTTGTTATTATTAGTTTGATTATTGATGTGTTATTCATGATTTATGGTTGAAGTATTCATATTTCGTATAGTAGTTTTTTAATTGGAATGTTTATGTTATGTTTCACCATTTTCATATGAGTAATAAATTAGACTTAGTAAGTGATATATGGGGACCACTATAGACCCTATATGCATAAGTAGGTCTCATGATACAAACTAGATTGGATATTGGTTGTCTTCTTACCCGTTTATGGTGTCTTGGTCGAAGACTTGGAAGTATATTAGGATATTCGACATTATGAATTCCCTCATTATGATATTGGTAATTGATAATACATGTGATTATTATACTAGTATAATATTCATGGTTAAGTTTCTTTATCATTTCATTATTTATGGAATTATTTAATTAGTTTTTACCCCTACTATATTAAGCTCAAGATTTTGTTTTAATAAAATGTGTTTTTATTTCATCATGCCTTATTGTTTATGTTTATGATAGATTTTGCTATATTTATTACCCTTATTTAGAATCATATATCACCTATTTTGTATGTTTTATTTTTCCTAAAGATCTGAATAAGTATATTATGAATTAATTTAAGGGATAATATTAGAGTTTATGGGTGTTTCCAATATAGTTTTCCATTATGTTATTGTTTGAAGAAGGAATTGGGCCTTTGAGCGGATTCTCCTCTCCCATATTCAGTGACTAGGGTTTCCCCCTTTGGCCTCGCTTCCCCTTCCCTCTCCAGTGTGAATCAATCTCGAACAGGCTTCCTCTAAATTGTCTCAGCGTGGCACGGCCTGTTCGGCTTCTTCCGGATCATCTCGGCGTGACGTGACTTGGTTGGTCCTCGTGTGATGTGTCTTGGCCAGATTCCTCCGGATCATCTCAAAATGCCACAACTTAGTGATGGTGTGACGTGGTGGGGTTCAGATTCGTTCGTCGGTGTCTTTAACTCTCGGAAAAATCATGTCTCGGTGGATCGCTAGCTTGGGTCTGCATGCGGCTCGGACGGTCTGTGCGGACGTTGCGAAGTGGATCCCGCTCTGGTTCATTCCGGAGTAGCCAGGCTCCACCTTTGGATTGATTTCAGTGATGGACTGTGACATATTTGAGTGGCCCGGAGGGGGGAGGTAACAGTTTCTGGAGATTTTGTGATGATTTTGCAGTTTTAAGGTCTAGTGATGTTCTTATTTGGTTCAGTTAGCTATGATTTTTATGATCTGCTAGTTTTTCTTGTTCATCTAATTTGGATTTGGGGCTACGCTATTCTTCTGGTGTTGGTTCCAGGATTTTGAAAATATTGGTGATGGTTTGAATGGTTTGACATTATGGTTGAGTTTTGCGATGTTTTTATGTGGTTTAAATCTATTGGAATGGAGATGTACCTGGACTTGACCACATGGATCAGGCCTTAGAGGTGGTTCCATAGCTATTTGTTCATCATTGTAGTGATTTACATATTTGTATGTTTGAGAGGGTATAGTGCCATCCATTGGATTTATCATGTGCTTTGACACAGGACACTTGATTTTCATTCAACCATGCAACGATGGAGAGCTTTACTAGGATTTTATACTGGGGAGGGGTGCTCCATGTTGTCTGTTTGGTTTTTCTCTCTTGACAGGTGTGATTTGTTTTAATTCCATGATGTCTATTTGTGTTCTCCCCATTCTTCCCTTAAAATGGGGATTGCTTATAATAAAAAAATCAAGGCTTTCAGGCCATTGGATGGATGGGTGTTTCCAATGGAATTTCTATGTTGTTTTTTCTATCAATTTTTAATATAAAACTTATGTTTATTTCTGGTTTTTCAAAGATACTAAACTATTCAATCCTTTGGGATACAACTTCCTTGTTTATTATACTAATTTAATAAATTAAGTCACTAAATATAAGCTACTTGGTTCAGGGTCTTTACATTCGTTTCCCAAAGATAGGTTTCACATCTATATAATATTTATAATTGAATTGACATAATGTTTAGCATTATATTCTTGAGGATTTTGAATCCGTAGTTTTATTTTTTGTAACTAGTATTTCAATATATATTGTATTTTTAAAAAATTAATAATAAGAACAAAATAATAATATTGGATACTCATCTAAAGGATGAATGTAATTCACACCTAGAACTTTCATATTTTTACTCTTTTTTAATAAAAATGAAACCCCCTTATCTCTTGTGATGCATAACACATTGTTATGATTGATTTAAAAGGAATGAAGTTTTAATGGTGAAATTAGATAAATGAATGGGTTTCGGGTTGGGATATACCACTATAATTGGATTGTTTTAAAGGATTCTGATGAAATTAATTATTGTTCTATGAGAGGTGATTATGTCAAACACTTTATATTAAAAAAAATTGGAGTGGTAAATATAATTTTGATCAATATGTGAAGTAATTTTATAAGTACCTGGAAAAATAATGTTTAGCAGTGTGATTATATATTGAATGTTCATAATTTTCATTCAATTAGATTAATTTTTCAATATTTTAATTTTTTCAAAAATACTTTTTTATATCATTTTATAATTTGATCCCCACTCATCATCATATATGAAATTCATGTATAAAGTATATTAACCTGGGACCATTTTAGAATCGACTTGTGAAACACACTCAATTCAAGATTTGAATTCTAAATTTTATGATATTATTTATCAATTTGTGGGTATTTTTTTCTTATATTCATATTTTTTATTCAAAAAAGTTGATAGACTGTTTGGGCCACAAGTGCAAAAATTTATTGGAAAATCTGATTCAAACTTTGGATAATAAATTAGTTGTGAATTCAATAATTAATATCCAATTAAGATGAGATTTAACTAAATAATGAGAATATTAAGGGGAAAGTTCATTTAACTATTGAATAAGCTAATTCACATGTTTTCCTGGTTATACTAGCATCTTAAGTTGAAGTATTACTTTTGTTCCATATTTCAAGTCCCAAAATATTTGAACCCCCATTTTGATCATATCATCTGAATGGATGATCCAATTCGGAAAACATTTCTTAGATATTATATGAAATTTAGGAAATAATTTTTATTTTTGAAAACCCATCAATATTTTAATCTATTCAATCATTAATTCATTCATCAAAATGAGGGGAGAATATTGCCCAATTTTTGCGGCCAAAGTTAAAAAGGCTACGTTCCATTTTATTCCCACCCACCATTGACAACCCTAATTAATTAATATGGAATAGAATGATGGGTCATTTAATTGGGGCTCAAATATTTCCCATATAAGTTGGTGGTGATGAAGTAATTTTGAATTTTTTTTGTTGAGTTTTATTTTTTCTTTCAATTGTATTTTTATGTTGTGATTTTGTAATTGCAAGTTCATATTTTTCATGTAAGTTATTTGAATAACACTAGTCTATTAAAATAAGTTATTCTTCATCACTTTTTCTATCACATTTCTTAATAAATTGAAATTTTTTCTATATAGTGTTAATTATTTCGAAAAAAAAGTGTGAAATTATTTACACAATATTATAGTTTTCATTATTTTATTATTTTCACTTAATCAATCCCACTTCTCTAAGTCAACTTTTATATTCCATTGAGGGTATCTCATAAATTTAAGGCTAACATTATTATAGTTTTAACATAAATATTTATGTGGGGATGGATTATATTTAATTTGATGTGATTTATACCTCTAATTAGTTCATTGGTTTAAGCGTTCCATTTGATTATTTATTTTCTTCTCTGTATTTAATGAGTTTAAAAACTATATATTTTTAGTGATAGATAAATATATTCATGGGAGTGATCATGATTGTCATCTTATAGTTCCATAGGTGATTATATATTTAATTATTATGAGATTATATCCATGAATGATGTGGGCATGGGGGGGAATTATCATATTGATTGGATAACTCTTGAATCAGTGAAACTAATATTCTCTATAAAGAGAAAAAAACATATAATCTAGACCTCACAACAACATGGGATCGAAACATTCTCATCAATTTTTTTAATTATAATATTTTTATTATTTTTTATTAAAATAATATCACCCAAAATAGTTGGCTACTTAATATCCAAATATCCCCAAAGATGTTCATGTGTCTTTAGGTCACTTATTAGGTCTCTATGGATTAGATACCCATATTATGTTACAAGTAACCACTTCTACCCATTCTGTAAATTTTTGAAACACCAATTTAAGCCTTAAAAAATAATTTCAGATGAATATGAGCTTTAAAGTAATGAACCAGAAACTAAATTTGATCTAAATTCAAGATCCTTGAATGATATTATTTATGGATTATGTCTCGATAAATTTAATGAAGTATATTAATATACTACATTTTAAGAAATGTGTGAGACTATATCTGTTACCTTTAATGATTTCAATAATGTGAGCCAACTAAGGTATAAAATTATAAAGTTAATTATTATATATTTAGGATATTTTATAGAAAAATAATAACTCTAATTAATGGTATACTTGGTAAAATTTTCAATATTGTTATAGAATACAATTTTCAATGATGATATATCCATTGGAGTTATTTCACCTGAATCTAATCATGTGTAAAAACTCATAAGAGTATTTCTTACTAGATGTAGTGGAATATTAGCTAAAAAAGATAGTAAACTCATATAAAGGATCATAAAATGAAAAATATAATTATTACTCTAATTATATATGAAGTGGAAATTAAAGATGAGATATATTATCACAAATTAACCGTGGAATACAATACATATCTTAAATATACGATATAAAATGATGAAAATAAGGATACATAATTATTTTCATACATATATATTGATTTATATTTTTATAGTTAAGATTTTTATAATGAATATTCATAGTTGGAATGAATATTAAAATAATTTTAGTAGATAAGGAAGGGATTTATAAGATCATTTATCAAGTTAAAAATGGTTCGATATCAAGATAATTCTGATGGTATGTCTAAAAAATGAATCGTTATATCAAGCATCATTTCTCTCAAATAAAAGAAAAGAACAAATAAAAAAGAAAATACCATATAAAATAAATATAATAATAATAGAAAGAATGTAATTAATGATATATAGAGTTATTTTTAGGACTCTTCTCATATATCCATTTCTTTCACTAAGGATGAGTAATAAAATTGATAAAATAATATGTGTTTTAAGGATCAAACTGAAGGGGTGCATTTTTTCAGTTAAACCTAAAACTATGATTTTTATTTGGATAAGATCAATGAATATTATTTTATTATAGATTATAAGTATTATTATTTAAATAAATGGAACATAAATCATAGAAAAAATTATAATATTATTACTAATAAAAATAATACATTATCTAACAAAATTTTAATAAAAATAATAAATATATGAAGAAGATAAATAATTTTTCATTAAAAATTATAGTCGAATTAAGGATTCATTATCTTGGATTTATAATTTAAATATGCTCGTTTTTAAGTTTACTCTGGGGGAGGAATACCTTCATAAAATCCTTGTTAGTAAAATATATGCAAGTGATAAATAAGAGGTTGGGAGAAACGGATAAATGCCAAAATTATATAGTGTTGTAACTATAGCCCAAAAAAAGAAGAGGGATAAATTAGGATGTGAATTTATTTTAATTTTTTGGATCATTCTCTTTAGTTTTCATGAAAAATTTGAATATTTAGGTTCTGTTATTTTATATACAAATATTCAGATGAAGTAATGTTAATAGATAAAAAATGTTTTACTTGGTATTCCACTAATGGATAATTCAATGATAATTTATTAATAGTATGTTGATGTTTTATGTTGTAGAAATCTTCAGTATGTTAATTATAGTTCAATAAAGGTTAAATTATTATGCACTGGTCACTTCCTTCTCTCTACTACTTGATCACTACTTTAATTCAAGTAAATAACGAATAATTTAACACATGTGTTGAATACCGTTATTTTAAGAATAAAAATATAAATTTCAAAATAATAATGGTGTTATTTTTCTTCTTATTTCTTCCACATCAACTCTAGACCACAAATAGTTTTCATGTTCTACTTCTTTACATGATACACTTCTTATTTTTTCTAAAATGATTTCAATATTAGCAGTAAATAAGTCTCCTTCTATCCTCTGCTTACTCTCATTATATTTCTTGAATATTTTTCATCCATGTATTTTAATATCTTGGAATATAGAGATCCCAAAGAACTCCAAACATATATTCTCATTTTTTGTACTTAATATTCAATTCATAGTTATTTCTTAATTTATATTATAAAAAATTGTTTAAGTTAGAACCAGTTCAATTTTGTTAAAAAGTTTCTTAATGTTCCTAAAAAACACATTCATTTATTCCCAAAAAATATATTAGTTATTTTCTTCATCTTGACTGAAATATTAACCAGTTATTACTATTAATATTATTTAAATGCATACAACACACAATGTGAAGTCACTAAGTCATGAAGTGATTTCAATTAAGAACATATTCATTATAATCACTTTACATTTCCAACTAAATAATGAATCTTATGATGTTTTCCATTTCAAAATATTTACTCTTCTATTGTTCCATATTACACATCCAAGTTATCAAGTGAATCTTATAAAAATATCATATGCTAAAAATATAATATTCTGAAGAAGAATGACTCTTACAAAGTTATATATTACTATTACGAACTTCGTGGTGAATATTATGATATTCTATATGAATCTTATTGAGTTAAAAATTAATCTTTAAATGTTATAAATTACCTTTCAGGAGACCATAATTAAATTTATGATGTTACAAATTACACTTCCAAAGAATTATTTTTTGTAGGAAAATCCTTTAATCATCCACATTACTCTTATGAATTTTTCATTTTCCATTTTTAAAATATCTTCTAGAATTATTCACATTCTTCCTAAAACTAGATTAAATTAAAAATTCTCCATAAAAACTTAGGACGTTTATAGTCTTCATAATAAATATGAATAACTTATGTAATTATATATAAAATACACATTCATATTGATAAAAAATAAAACAATAGAATAATTCTTTCAAAAATTCCCCCTTTATATTTTTTGACAATTTCTCCACATTCCATATGCTCATTCCATCCTTATTCCCCCTACAAGTGATCTTTCCCTACTTTACGGATACTATTCTCCTCCTTTGTTAAAAAAATTATGTGGGATTTTCTATTTTATTTCTGATAAGAGATATATCTGCATGAACATCCAGGGAAGTAAATACTAAGAAAAAGGGTAATTAATAAATTTTATAATCCTATATGATTTAATACTCAATGTAGGAAATAAGAATTATATTTTAGTGACATAATTGTTGTTATAAAAATAATGAACCTTCCTCCTATACCCTTAGAGGATTACTCATGGATTGTATCTCCCCCATTCTACTTAAGTTCGATAGAATTTAAGCATAGTAAATTAGTATGAAAATACGATGTATATCACGATGCAGAATTGGTATAGGGGAAAATACCAAACAAATTTAGGTTGAAGGAGGTGGATGAAAAATAATGTTCAATCTATATCTCTAAAATAGTTTTATTTCTAAGGGTTTCCTCATGATATTAGTAATCTATTTTTTAGTCCAAATATACTTTATTTCAAAAATATAATTCTCAAATTTTTGTATAATGAAATGATAATATATCTCAATTTATTTACTTCACGAGTGAATAACGACATTCTTTATAAGATTAGTGATACTCTATTTGTTATATTAAATATCTTTAGGTTGTTACAACTTTTAACATATGTCGTAGATTTCTTTGATCCATCAATTTAAGTTGTGTGAATGCCTTGGTAATAGTTATGTATCTCACCTTATCTATTCCAAGATATATACTTTCCAACTTATTTATTTTCCATCCAACACAATTAGTGCCAAGGTAAATCTCACCTCCAATTGTATAATTTCTATCCCCCACATCACCATACCAATAATCATTAGAAAAGTTCATTCTTTTATTAAAGAGTGAACCATAATTGATAATACCTTAGATATGCCTCATAATTCTCTTCACTAAATCTAAGTGTTCTTCATTTAGATTTAATTTAAATTGAGATTCTAAAATACTATCATAATAATTTTCAATGTGACTTGTTGTCAAGTACAACATGAATACCATGGTCATTTTATATTGGTTAAGATTCACAATCCACTTATTTACATACTTCCCAACCCTGGTTCTGAATGAAATGGGAGTTAACATAGTCTTTGAACCTAGAATTTCATATTTCTTATGAAAATAATTTTCATACTTAGCCTATGATATGAATGTTTTTATCTTCTTTTCAATCACTAATAGTTCCAAAAATTGGGTAAGATCACCGATCATAGACATATCAAATTTTTAAATCATAATATTAGAAAATTATTTAAGAGATTTTTGTTTTCTCCATCGAAAGATAATTCCATATAAATACACCAGTACAATGAACTAATCTTATTTATAAATTTTTACATATATATTATTATCAAAAAAATCTTCTATTAAACTAAAATTTAATTATGTATGAAATAGGCTAAGTATTACATATATAGAGTGATTGTTTTTGAAAATATATTTCCTTATTTAATCTATATAAATATCTTTGATCAGAACCAACAAAAGACAAATTGACTATTTAATGTAACAACAATGACCCCAGTAACCCAGAGTCTATGGTTATTTTATTACAATGGCATGCGTACAAGACATCACATCAACAAGGATTGATCAGTTTACTAGTCTTAAATAACTATATATATATGGTTCTCTTATTAAATTGTTAATTAAACATAGATCATAATAATGGAAAATAAATATCTTCCTTGGAACTTATTCAAAGATTTCATCTTCATAACATGGGGAAGGAAAAAAATAAAATGGTGAGCTCAAATACTCAGTAAATATTAGATACAATATAAACATGAATTGATAAAAATTGAATCATAATAAATAATTAATAATCAATATATAAAGGTAAATAATTAAAAAACACATTGCATTTAATCAATAAACTGAGAATGAAAATGCATCCATAGATTTTTTTCATAGTGAAAATCACATAGTTAGTAATAACTGAAATCTAAATGAAGGAAATACTTAATTATTGGAAATCATGTATTTGGTACATGAACCACTACCATAAATACCTTTGACAAGATGGTTTAATTCTATGGGTATAAACTCGTCTGATTCTTCTTGGAAAAAAATATGAAGGGTTTATCGCCAACTGTTTTGTCTCATGATACCTATCAATGCATCAAGGGGCTATATAATTTCGGGATTCACCCATCACTGCATGTATAAAGAATTATTCATATATATATTTAATTCATGAAAAATATGACTTATCAAAATATCTATAATGAGTAGAGGATATTTATTTATCAATCTTTCCCCAAATAATCAAATAACTTATAAAGTAAACATTGTATGTAAAAATGGTATACAGTTTAAGAAATAATCATATCCATGATATAAATAATATGGATATTTAAGAGAAAAATAGATTAAAATAAAAAATGATCTCAAAGGGGTAGTACATAAACCACATAAAAATTATTAGGTGCACATTACCAAGTATTTCTTAATTAAATGGAAATTGAGACGAAGTCCCTTACCACTTATGATCAGTCAAATCTTATGCCCCTTAAAATTAATAATCATAAAATGAAACAATGAATACCATGAAGATAAATATATTCATGATATGATATATAAAATGGTAATTACACCACACAAAAAGGAATAAGTGGTGAATGAAGAATATATCTCATATAAATAAAATTGAAATGAGAAAACCCTTACCTTTTGTATGAAAGCGTTCTAAACTTGTATTTTATGTCCTATATAATCAAATTAGAATCATTAAATAATTAATTTAGAACCTATTCAACATATATTTGATCTATTATAATTTTATTAAGTTTATTTATTTTCATTCTGTTCAGTTATAATGTTTAATTTTGTTATTTCGGGAGCATTTGTTTCATGGTTTTAGGGTCGGTTCCCATATGTATAATTGTGGGAGTTCTTGTCAAATGGAAGAAAAAATACATAAGTGAAATTATTTAGTAGTAATGAACTTTAATAATGTTAAATGGTATTATATATAATTTTCTTATATGTTATGATGATTACTCATTAGATAAAATGTTGATGAAAATGTTTTAATTTATTTTGGCATTTTTTATGACCATCATGAACTTGTATCATTTTAATTAATATTATATTTATATATTGGTTCTAGAACATGATATAACTTAAAATGTGTATATTATAATATAATTTAACCATAATAATTATTTTATGATCAGACTTGAAAGTATTAATGGAAATTGAAAACTTGCCATCCACGGAGACGGTGAATCGACATGTCATGAATGGCATTTTCATTTTCAAAATAAAAGGACAGATTTTATGATAAATATTACATTAACACAATAACATTAATATATATATATATATATATATGATACTATATTTATCATTCCACTTTTTAAAATGGTAGGTGAGGAGAGCATAAGTAAATAAAATAAATTAAAAGCGAAAGGAGGAGGATTTTACCTCTTCAATATTGTCTCTTTTAGAACCTCCTTAAGACACTTAGATTTGGTATTTTGTAAATACCATAAGGTCTTGGTCATGGGGAAGAGTATTGGGAATTTAATTTGTCCAAATTTAGACAATATTAAAGTCTTACAAGGTGTAAGGAGAAGGGGTGGTGTTTATAGGGGAGAAGAGGGGTATTTTTTGATTATTTTATTCATTAGTTTATTATTTTGGATCAAGACTATCAATAGTATCGATTCTTGTGACTAAATAAAGTAAATTGTGAATTTTATTTTAAAATAATGAGTGATTACATCATCCATACATAATACACGACTCAATAATTCATTTATTTACTTATAGTGTTAAATATCGTAAATTACTATATTTCACTATTCACCAAAATTTTAACTATTTCAAAAAAATACAAAATATTCACCTTAATAATTTTTCGACATTTATATTTAAAAAATGGAATCCATTTTATGAAAGTAATTTTCTAAATAGGATAAATTTAATTTTTAATTAAAATTTTCATTTATTCTAAAAATATTGATTTTAAAATTATAACTCTTTTTTTGACACTTTGAAAAATTAATCATGCTCTCATAAAATTATCTTATAATTATAATAAAAAAATATTATTCTATGAATCTATTTTAAGTGAATAAATTTTCTTTTAAATCATTATATTAATTATAAAATTGTAAATAAACATTTACATTTCACAAAAATACCAACACTAAATTTATCATTTTTAAAACATTTATTTACTTATTCCAAGATATAAATATACCATATTTTCATTTATGAGATACCTAAATTTTATTTATAATTTTATAGGTGAGTTTATTATTCTAATGGCCACATTACTATTCCTAACGGTTACATTAATATTTCAATGGTAATGTTAATATTTAATATATCATGGTCCATTTAATCTCATTGTTTCATACAGCGTAAGATATCGAATAAATTGAATTTATTTAAGAAGATAAATACCATAAATTATTGTGGTGTAATATTCTTCCCTCCTTCAAAAAATTTCATCCCTGAAATTTTCATGAATATTACCGTCTAAATAGTTGAGGGTGGTTTTTTTTCATAACATCCTCAGGCTCCCATGTTGCTTCTTTTATTTTATGGTTTCTCTAAAGAAATTTTACCAATCAAGTCATCCAATTTCTCAATACTTTCTCTCTAGTGTAAAGAATCTAGATGGGATCTTTGCAGTTAGACAAATCGGGTTTAAATTTTATTTCTTCATAGTTGAGTACATGTGTTGGGTATAGCATGTATTTCTTTAATAATGATATATGGAACACATCATGAAATTTGGATAGACTTGATGGAATTGTTAATTGGTAAGTTATAGATCCAATTATTTCTAGGATTTCAAATGGTCTAATGTACCTGGGGCTTATTTTTTCTTTCTTATTTAACCTTATGGCACCCTTCTATGGAGATACTTTCATAAATACATGATCTCCAACATGAAATTTGAAATCCTTTCTCTTGTTTTTAGAATAACTCTTTTGCCTACTTTGAGCTTCATTAATATGAGCTTGAATAGTCTTTACCTTTCTCATTATATCTTTAATAAGTTCTAGGACTTTAAGTTTCCTTTCACCAACTTCATCGCAACAAGTTAGAGTACGAAATCTCTTTCCATATAATGCTTCATATGGAACCATTTGAATACTAGAATGGAAACTATTATAGTAGTAAAACTCTTCCAAAGGTAAATACTGATCCCATATACCTTTAAAGTCAAGTGATCATGATCTCAACATGTCTTATAGCATTTTAAGAGTCCTTTAAGACTATCCATTGGTTTGAGGGTGATAATAAATACTCAAATGAAGCTTAGTATTCAATTCCATCAGAAAACTCTTACAGAATTTTGATGTAAAATGGGGATCTCATTCAAACACAATCGATAGAGGTACACCATGAAGTCTTAAAACATCAATAATATAGAGTCGTAATAGGCACTCAATAGGTAAATATTCTATTATAGAAACAAATGTACTAATTTTTTAAGGAGATAAATAATAACCCATGTCGAATCATTATTTATAGGGGTATTTTGTAATTCAGTGATGATTTCCATAGTAATGTCATCCCACTTCCACATAGTAATAGGTAGGGGTTTCATGACTCCTCTTGGATGTTGTCTCTAAACCTTCACTTGTTGAAAAACTAGACATCTTATCACAGAGTTAACATTTTCTTGCATCTTATTATCCTACCAAAAATGTTCCTTTAGATCTCAATATATTTTGGTACTACCAAGGTGTATAGATAAATTTGAGTTATGACCATCATCTAATAGAACATTTTTTAGATCAATCATTGATGGAAAAAATAACCTCTTTCCAAATTTTATAATTTTATCGTCATACATGAAGTTTTACAATCTTCCATTATTAATGGCTTTAATTTTCTTTTGAAAAATCTCATAATCAAAATGAAATTTTTTTATCTTTTCCAATAAATATGGTTTCAGAATTATTTGAAAAAGGAGTAATGTTTCCTATTCCTTAATAATTCTCATATCTATATTTACTAAATCTATGAACATATGATCTTTAAAAATCCTTATTTAGGTTATAATTCCATGATCTTTCCTACTTAATGCATATGTTACCTTATTTGCTTTTCCTAGCTAGTAGTGTATTGAGAAATCATAATCTTTGAGTAAATAAAGACATTATATTTTCCTCATATTATGTTTTTTCTATGTAAATATGTATTTCAAACTCTTGTGATCTGTATATATCTCACCTCTTTCACCATTGAGATAGTTTCATCATATCTTCATAGCAAAGATTACAAATTCTAACTCAAGATCATAAGTTGGATAATTTTTTTCATGAGTATTCAACTTCCTTGATTCATATGTAATAACTTTAACATTTCTCATAAGGACACAACCTAGTCCTTTATTTGATGCATCATCAGATATCACAAACACATCATTTCCTAATAATAGATTCAAAATATGATCATTGAATAATATACTTTCTAATTCTTAAAAACATTTTTTACATTATTTTTTCCATATAAACTTAACCCCTTTACATGTGAGCTTAGTTAATGGGTTATCCAATCAGGAAAAATTCGGAATAAAATACTGACAATAACCTGGTAAATCAGTGAAACTATGTACCTCAGTTATGTTCATTATTATAGGTCATTCATGGATTGCCTTTGTCTTTATAGGATCAACTGAGATTCCATCCTAAGTGATAATATGGCCAAATCATCTTACTGTTTCTTCATCTCAACTAATTCCATAGTATCCATTCTATAAGGATTCATTGATGTTGGTATTGTATCAAGGATTAAATCGATGGTAAACTCAACTTCATGCTATGGGAGGTGTCTAGGTAATTCCTTAGGAAATACATTAATGTATTCGTATACAATTGGTAAATCTACAATTTGAAGATTAACTTCCAAATATGTTGATTTTTTTTATTCCCTTGAATAATTTCATCTAGTAGAGCTACTGGTGTTGGTTCTAGATAATAATGAGATAATGAATTTTTTATCTAAAGATAAGGATTTCTACATCTTCCTCACAAATCATAATTTCCTTCTCCTTGAAATAAATTTTAGGATCATATTTTGAAATCTAGTATATACCAAGGATTATATCAAATTCAACCATAGGTATGATGATGAGGTTAGTAAAATAAATCTCATATATGTGTCATAATGGGGACTTCCCAACAGATTTTTGTTATAATGAAGCTTCCCTTAGAAGTTTTGACTAACAACTCCCTTATTAAATAAAAAGGGGAAATCTCTAATTTTCTTAGAAAACTAAGTACATATAAAATATTTTTATGATCCAGAATAAAATAAATCATTGGATAAATTTTAAAATAGGATTAATTTATAAGACACCACATCATTGGGTACTTCTACTTTAGCTGTGGTGATCGCATAAGCTTGGTCATCGCTTAAAAAATGATTAATCTCACAACCCAAACTTACACCACCTTACTGACATGATCAATCACATTCATACTTTATCCCAAAAGAAAACTCCTCAAGCTTGGTCATCTCCCCTTAACCTCTTCTATAGTAGATTCCCCTGCATCTTGTGTCATTGATTTAAATAATTCCTCATTTCATTATATTTTAAGCATTCAAAATCATTTATTTTTTTTATTCCCCTTGAATTAATTAGCTTGATGACCAATTTCATTGAAATTATAAAAAAAACTCCCATTCCTTTCAATAATTTCCTAGGATGATTTTTCCACAATTTTTTCATAATGGTAATTTCTTCATTACCTTATTATTATTTGATGATTTACCTTTTTAATGGTTATCATAATACCTCTAATTATCTTTATTTCCTTCTAATATATATGATATAGAAAATTTCTTATCTATTTTGATGGTACTTAATACAATTTCAATATATAATGATAATGTTTGAGAATCTAGTTCCCTTTAGAGACTTTCCCTAAGAATTTTAAATAAATGATCAATATTATTGTATAAATTACATATGTAATATGTATCATACCTGTATAGTCTTGTAAAGGTTTACTGATACTCAACAATTCTCACTTCATCCTTTTTCTTTAAGGTGAGGAATTTTCTCTTCATTTCAATTCATTGATCATAAGGAAAATAGTTTTCAAATAATGTTTATTTAAAAGTTATTTATTCCATGTATTCTATTTCATATTCATCCTTATTATTCTAGAACAATGACTACCATTTATCAGCATCTCCCTTGAGTAAATATACCTCTATTGCTTCCTTTTCTCTTTCATCACATCTCAATGCCAGAAATATCTTTTTAAGGGACTTGATCCACTACTCAGCTACCACTAGATTAGTATTCCCACTAAAATATTGGGTATTATACCACATTAAATGGTCTAATGAAGGTTTATTATGGTTATTCTTCATAACTTGATTAATTTATCCCCATATGGTCATGATCTTATCAACTCCAACACCAACTGTGTTAACTTACCCTGTGGGGAAAACACTACACTGTCTACGGTTATTGATCCCCTTTCATCCTTTAGGCGCCATCATTGGATAATGGCACACACAATGAGTTGGATCATAATCATCATGTGTTTTGAGCCAAAAAAATAGTATAATTAATTATTATAATTATCATATTTATTTAACATCCATTTCCCAAAGACTAAAAATAAATCTGCTCTGATACCACAGTAACAACCTCAAACCTAATAGACTAGAGTCTGTGGTAATTTTATTACAATGTTATAGATAAAATATATCACATCACCAAGGATTGATCAGTTTATCAGTATTTAATTACTAGATACATTAATGGTTTCCTTATTATATTATTAATTAAACATTGAACATAATAAAGAAAAATAAACCACTTCATTGATAGTTATAAAAATATTTCATCTTTATAACCTGGGGAAGGAAAATAAATAAAAGGGTGAGATAAAATTCTCACTAAGGGTTAGTTATAGTAGAAAAATGAATCAAGAATATTTGAATTATAATCAATAAGTAATAATCAATATGGAAGTTAAATAACTGAAAACAATCCCACTTAATCAGTAAAATGAGAATGAAAATGCATCCATAGATGTTTTTCATGGTGAAAATATCATAGATAGTTATAAATGAATACTGAATGAAGGAAATGATTAATTATTAGATGTAAGGTATCTAGAACATGAACTACTATCATTAATACCTTTCACCAAATGGTTTAAGTCTATGGGTAGAAACCTCTCTGATTCAACATGGAAACAAATGTGATCGGTTTATCGATGACTATTTTGTCTCATGAGAATCGTTGATGCATCAAGGGGATATATAATGTCAGGCCCCTCCCATAACTATAATTCAAAACAATTATTCATACATAGATTTAATTTTTGAACAATATGACTTATCAAAATATCTATATTGAGTAGATGATACAGATTTATTAATATTTCCCCATATAGTCAAATAACTTACAAATTAAACATCGTATGTAAAAATGGTATAAGGTTTAGGAAATACTCTTATAAATGATCTAAATAATATGTACATTTAAGAGAAAAATAATTAAAAATTAAAAATGATCTCAAATGGGTATTGGTTAAACAATATACAAATGATTAGGAGAAAAATACCAAGAAAGTCTCAAAGATATGGAAATTAAGACAAAGTCCCTTACTACTTGTGATCAGTCGAATCATATTCCCCATAAAATTAATAATAGTAAAATGAAACATTTAATACCATGAAGATAAATAGCTTCATGATATGATATATCAAAGGGATAGTACATGACACACACACACACAAATAAGTTGTGAATAAGACATATATCTCAAAGAAATAAAAGTGAGATGAGAAAACCCTTATTTTAGGTCCGAAAGCATTCTTCACTTATATTTAATGTCCTGGATAATAAAATTAGATTCATTAATTACTTAATTAAGAACATATTAAACACATATTTTATCTATTATAATTTTCTTAAGTTCGTTTATTTCCATTATAATGATTTATAATGTTTAATTTCATTGTTTTGGGAGCGTTCGTTTCAGGGTTTTATGGTCGGTTCCATTATGTATAATTATGGTAATTCTTGTAAAATGGAAGAAAAACTATAGAAGTGAAATAATTTAGTATTAATTAATATCCATAAGTTTAAATTTCCCATATATAATTTTATTACATGGTATGAGGATAACTTGTTAGAGAAAATGTTCATTAAAATGTTTTAATTTATTTTAGTGGTTTTTATGACCATCATGAACTTGGATCATTTTATTTAATATTATGTTTATATTTTTGTTTAAAAATATGATATATCTTATGATATGTATATTAAAATATTATTTAACCATAAAAATGGTTTTATGATTATACTTGAAAGAATAAATGGAAATTAAAAACTCATCATCCATGAAGGTGGTGAATCGACACGTCACGGATGATGTTTTCATTTTTAGAATAAAAGGATGAGAGATTTTATGATTTATACTCCATTAACACAAAAAAATTAAAATATATATATATAATATTGGAGTTATCATACCACTTTGGATAAGGTTAGGTGAGGAGAGAATAAGAAAAGAAAAAAAATTAAAAAGGAAAGTAGTATTTTACCTATTAAATATTATCTCATTGGGAACCTCCTTGAGACACTTGGATTTGGTATTTTGGTAAGACTAAATGTTCTTGGAAATGAGTAAGAGTCTTGGGAAAGGAATTGGGATGAATTTAGACAGTATTAAAGGCTTATAATGTGTTGGGAGAATAGGTTGTGAGGGGTGGAATTTATAGGTGGTGAGAGGGGAGTTTTTTGCTTATTTTATTCATTAGTTTATTATTTTTAGATCAAGACTATCAATAGTGTTGATTCTTATGAATAAGTATATTAACTAGTGCATGTAAGTTATAAATAATGAATACTTACATCATACATACATAAACCATGATTCAATACTTCATTTATTGACTTATAATGTTAAATATCATAAATTACCATATTTCACTATTCACTAAAAAATCTACTGTTTCATAAAAATACCAAAAAATAACCCTAACCATTTTTTGAAATGTAGATTTAAAAAATGGAATATATTTTATGAAAATAATTTTCTAAATATGTGAAATTTAATTTTTAATTAAAATCATAATTTTTTCTAAAAATAATGATTTTAATATTATACCTAATTTTATGACACTTTGAAAAATCAATTATGGTCTAATAAAATTATAATATAATTATAATACAACAAAATATTAAATTATGAATATTTTTTATGAAGATATATTTTCTTTAAAATCATTATATTAATTTTAAAATTATGAATAAACATTTATGTTTCACAAAAATACCAACACTTAATTTATCATTTTTAAAACATTTATTTACTTATTCCATGATATAATCATATTTTCATTTATTAGAAACCTAAATTTTATTTATATTTTCATAGGTGAGGTTATTATTCTAATTTCTACATTACTTTTTCTAATGGCCACATTACTATTCCAACTGTCATGTTAATAATTAATAGTATATCACAGTTCGTTTAAGCTTGGTGTTGCATGCAACATAAGCTATCAAATAAATTGAATTTATTTAATAAGATAAATACCATAAAATCTTAGGGTGTTATATTTAATATATAATAACTCTTTAATAAATCCATGAAAGCTAATTTTACTTCCATTTGAAGTATCTTACATCCTCTTTGGATAGCCACATTCAAGAAGAGTTGGAATAACTCACATCGGGATGCTAGTGAAAAGTTTTCATCATCATCAATCCCTTTAATTTGTGCATAACCTTTTCACACAAACCGAGCATTATTTTTAACTACATTATCATATTCATAAAACATGTTTCAAATGTACCACTTTATTCTAATAACATTGATGCATTTAGGTCTCTCCAAATATTACAATGCATGATTTTTTTCAACCTGGTTGAGCTCAATATTTATAGTTTTTATACATGAATTAGCCTTAATAGACTCATCAAATGATGATGGATAATGTAATATATTGTGTTTTTATAAACTCTTATTTAAGTCTATTTCTAAAAGAAATGCTGATTTATTTCCATTTATAATGATTTGAGTTGGTTAAAACCTACTTTTTAAAGGTAGACAGTGAGTAGGGCATTACCAGTGACAACCTAGAATTCAATTTGGTGATAACAAGGATTTTTCATGGATCCCTGGTCAATAAATATTTATTTTACTAAACATAAGTCATATTGAACACATAGGGTCGATCTCAAAATGAGTCTTCTCACACACATTATTTCTCTATAGTCCCAACTATATTAAACAAAAATATACTAAAATTGGGGTTTATATAAATCAAAATATAAATGCATGAGAAATATGAAAAAATAATAAATAATTTCAATAAAAAATGTTTTTTTATCCTTGGGTCATCATAGATATGAAATCCTTATACATTTAAAAAATTATTATTCATGATATTTTATTCACTTTTTATACCAAGAACTATCAATAAACTAAAAATTTTATTATGATTATCCTACACCAAAACCTCTTTATATGTACAATCTCCCTCACATCATCACCATAATGATACTCCATTGTATACACCATTATAAAGTTAATATATAGTATAAATGATACGAAAGAGGAAGAAATCAATAAAATAAAAAAGTAAGAAACCATTCACTCTAATCAATTTAACAACTAATGAAATATTAGAATAAAAAAATAAGAAAATGTTATATCATAGTGAACTCAAAACATCACTCCCCCCTAAAACAATAGCATTGTTGGTTATCTATTTTCATAGAGGTGGAGAGGAGAACAGTGGGAGAACAAAAATGATAAAATAAAGAATGAGATATGTATAAAACTAATATTTATTAAACATATATAATATTATTATATCATAAAAATCATCTTTAGCTAGTGGAAATATCTAATTCTTTTGAAATGACATGGAGACAACATTTTATAGTCTGTAGTGGTGAATAATTTTGGATCTAAATAAATCATTAGAATTTTTGTTTTTTTAATCCCATTAAATGGAAGAATATTGGAAATAATTTTTATATGATGTTTACTGAACATGTATTTTTTAAAATAGAAAAAATGAACTCCATTAGATATGAGTATCTAGAGATATTTCTGAATTACGTAAAAAATCCATTTTAGAATGACCAATTATTTGAATTCAAATTATTTAGTTATCTTTTAATATATTACCTTCAATTAAGATGAATATAGAGTAGAAATAATTAATGAATTAATTCCTCGCTCTCTTATCCAGATACATGTTAAATTTTATATCATCTATACAGGTATATTTGGATATGTGGGAATATCTTTAAAATTCATTAGATCTATGGATGGATTCCAAGGCCCCAATTGTGAGCTTTATTTAAGCCCCATATATATATATATATATAATGATTTTGGTTCTTTCTAGTGAAATTTATCCCAATGAACATGGAATCCTATGAAAAATTATGTTCACAATTTGGATCAGTGTAGAAAATGGTATAACCAAAATAAATTTTGTGATATAAAATACTTAAATATAAAAAAATAATCTATTTTAACAATTAATATAAAAATATTCCAAAAACCACAATAATTTTAAAATTACCCATAAATTAATCAATTTTGGGATTAAAACATTGATATTAAAGAATAAAATTTATTAAAATATTATCTTCATAATTCCCCCAAACATAAGCGTTGCACTCATGTATAATTATCAAATATTCAAATAAAAATCTATAATGAAATCAAAAGTGAGAAAATTTCCAATATATTTTCCAAATAGAATTCCATCATGTCTTATGTATGAAAAAATTTATATTTTTTTCATCTCTTATATTTAAATTTTTTCAACAAAAAAACTACACCATAGCCCAATAACAACATACCTCACATGAAAGTTCATTTCACTCTTCATATAAGAGAATTTTTATCTGTATTTTTTTTAATACTTGTAAAATTCATGTGTAAACATAGTCTTATAAAATTTTGTATCCCTCTACACCATGATAAATCAAAATAATTTCAATCATGTAGAAATTTCCATGGTGATTTGGTGGATAAGGGTTGGCAGAGGAAATCATTTACATATTTAAACGATTAAAATATAAGTTTCAATTATTAAATAAAATTCATAAATGCTCTAATAAAAATACTTGATGATCCTTACTCAATTACCTTTGAAAAATGTACACCACACTTCCTTTTAATGGAATGGACCATGTGTTAAAAATGAATTCAATGAAGTATTTCACCATAGTTATACCTTTTTTTCTTTTTTCCTATTTTTTTAATTTTTATCATGAAGGATGATAGGAAAATAAAATACAATGAATGAATGAAAAATCATGCCATTTATTTTTTAGAGGAAAATTAGTCACAAAATTAAGTTAAATGAAAAATTCAATATCATCATCAACATTTATTTTAATTTTATATTTTGTTTTTTTAAGAAAAGGTTGATATAAATAAAGTACAATGAAAAATTAATTAGTCCCTTTTTCTAATTTCCAAATATTGAAAAACCCCAAATACTCGACAATGAATTTATTCAAATAGAACACACAAGTAGAATAAAAAATTTTATGTTAAACATTGGGAGGTGTGGGTTAATTTAGTGTTAGGGTATTTTTAGAAAATCTTAAATAAAATTATCCATTTATATCTTTAACTAGTTACAATTTTGATTCTGTCATTCTTGTATATCTCTCTCTTTCCGTAAGAATGTATATATAAAAAATTAATTATGGAACAAATTATTTTTCTAAGGTTCACTAATCAACAAGAAAGGATATTTATTTCTATTAATGTGTATATCCAATAAAAATATTTCCACTATAATGAATTACAAGTTACAAGGGTTTTCCAAGGATTAACCTGAGCCTCCAACTGGATATTTATACTACCTCTCAATAATATACATTTCAAGGAGTTATTTTAAAAGTTTTAGGAGTCTAAAATAAGTTGAGACTTTTTTACCATGCTGATTTTTTTCATCTTCTTCTCCATCTTCTATTACTTTCATAATAGAGATAAAGTTCCACATATTCTCCTAGTATATAATATTGTAAAGACAAATCATTATTATTCTTATCATAAGTAAATCTAAGTGATGCTCTTCCTTATTCTCTACAAATGATTAAAATATACTTAATGATTGAAAACTAAACCACCATGAACCATTCATCATTTTCATTCCATTATCTATTCTTATTTAGTGTAACACAAACTATAATGGTTCCAAACCTCCTCATGTTCTTCTTTAGTGAACAATAGTAACACTGGTTCTTCTCTTCTCTATATATTCTTTTGATTGAATCCATGGAGTTTGAAATGATGATGTAAATTATAATACACATGAGTTTTCAATGGGATGTGGCTTCAAGGTTTCTCTAATTTGACATGTGAATTTCATTCCATAGAATAATAGTTTCAATCATCTCACATTAAATATACATACATTAGAAAAATATTTATAAAAATATATAGATATACAGAGAGAAATAATACATCATCATCAGTTTCATCTATCTCTTCTTATATCCTTTGATATTTTCAAAACTAGGAAAACTATCTCCTTAATTTTTTCATAGTATTCTATTATTCAATCTTCATAATACTTAAGTAATTTTAAAATCCATTAAAAATTATATTCACTATTTTTCTTTCCTTATAAATTTTTAAAAACTTTAATATACTTATATTTCACATGGTTTCTTATTTAAATTTCTAAATACTCGATATTTAAAAACATCAAAAAAAATTGAGACTATCATCCATGATAGAATTCTTACTTCCATAAATCATTCATGAATTCAACTCCTTTAATTGTTGTGTTAATCTTATGGATTATTATTCTTTCAAAATCTAAAAAAATCATGAATCATAGAATAATGATATTTTGAAAATATTAAAACATTTTATGTTAGCATCATAACATTCAAAATTTCTCTAACTATTAATGTCCTACAAAAAACATATGATCCAAATTTCATATAACTTTTGATTTCATAAAAAACTACCTAAATCCATAAAAAAGAAACATATATATCAAAGGAAATTTTCACATTGAAACATTATATAGAGATGACAAGTCATATGAAAATTTATATGAATATCCTAATTCATGTTCGTCACCTTGACTTATGGCGTAGTTACAATTAAATCATTAGCAACCTAAATTTTATTCTTTCACAAATATGAATTAATGGTCTTAAAATTAATATTGAATACTTATTCAAAAATAATAATAGAAATCATGATCTTTTGATAGTTTTTATATTCTTTTAAATAGTTTATGGGATCATGACTAATTAAGTCATAATGCTTTAAAACAATGTGGAACATGTCACCAAGTATCATTTTAATCATCTAGAATCTTTGAAATTATTTAAATGGACACATTAAAGAGAATATGACATATTCCATGAATTTTTTCATTTTTATTAAGTAACCAAAATTATCTCTATGAAATATTATAATGATATATTTCATATATGTATATATTTCAACTGAAATTATCACTAAAATTTTGTTATAGAGTGTTACTACCTATTTCACACTTCTAATAATATTGCAGCTAATTTTTTCTTCCTTTGATAAATGACTTGATATTTTTACATTCTCCAAAATAACCATTTAATATAGACCATTTAGTGGTAATATTAATTTTATAATGGTGAAATTCCAATGATATTTATCTCGATTCATCTCTATTACATCTCCATTCAAGGAATTTAGCATGCACACTAAGTTGTGATATTCTAAGAACTACCTTGTTACTCATGAAATCTCATTTCGATATCTCTTTATTTTAATATTGACACATATATTGAGAATAATATCTTTAGAGTGTACTCAGATCTTTATAAGGAAAACAATATGATACTCCCTCGTTATTTTAGACTGATATCACACAGTATTTAAGTATGAATACTAGCACTTTTACTTAATCCCATATCAGAGAGTCCTTTATCATTCCAATCCTTAATAAACCTAAGAATTTAAATAATTTATCTGTGAAATATAACTATATCATGTTATTTATATTGTTTCACCATGTTTACCCACATGGTTTTGGATAAGAACAGTGCATTCTTTCGTAACTGTGCAGATCTATACAATATCCTTTTTTGTCTACATGTTACTCTGGACTAGATGGATCACCATTTAGATTTGTTGAGAAGTATTTTTGTGATGGAATGGATTATGAGGTGTTTCTATGGTCATGATCTATTATTTTTTTCAATATCTCTTCTTTAACACAAAACCTTAATCATAAGTAATTCCAAACACTCTAAGGATTAACTTTTATCCCCCTCTTCACTTCTATTATTCTTATCTTTTTTTAGTTTTCATCAAATAATAAATGGATACAACTCCAATTCCTTCTTCATATATATAATATAATATTCATTAAAAGAATCTCCATGTAATTTCAAATCAAAAATTTAAAACATATTTTTCCTTTAATAAGATTTAATTTCCATCACTTCAAAAAAAATAACTTCTTTATAAAAAAATTAGGTTCTCCAATTTACATTGAATATCCTATCATTCATTTTCAATATTCTTCAACAAATTCACATAAAAATTCATTATTACTTTATATTCATTGATTAAAAATATAACCCACAAAAATTGAGATCATCAATCACTCTCTTTGTATTTGTTTTCAATATCTCTTAAAATGATTTATCAATATGTGATATCTTTATTTATTATTTCTCTCCACATATCTAATCAATATTTTATTTCATTTTACTCTCTCAATATTATAGAAAATAAATAAAATTTCCTTCATAGAGGATAGTATTAACTCATTCTTAATAAATTTTTCCTCAACCATTGAACTCTTTGTCTACATGATCCTTAACCAGTATGGAAAACAAGATGGTTTGATTTAGATATAAAATTTATCCATAATCAATTGATCTTGATATAAACTAAAATGAGAATATCATTACCTTATTATAAGTTCTAAAATATTTTTATGTTTCTATAGTTACTTAATTCCATTTGGGGAAAAATCATATCAAAAATAGAAACATGATTCCTCTTCGATGGCCTATTTTTATAGCACTTTCTAAAAAATCCAATTTCTCATGATATAATGATTATATAAACTTATTCATATCTTATTAACTATTTTCCCCTTAGGGAGACATTATAAAGAGAATTAATCATGGTATAAATCTATATGGGATAAATTTAAGGTTTTTTATATTGATAATACACAAAAATGGATCACTTCATACCTTTGTCCAGATTTGGCAGCATACTCTAACTTCAACATCTAGCTATACAATTATAATTGAATTCATTATTTCTTATGTAATATATATGATACCATGATTCAACTTATATTACCTACATTTTATGAACATAAATATAACACATAATGGTAATTTAATTATGTTTATATTCTTCCTCCATAATGTGAATAGCATGGTTGAGAGTGTTTTCTCAACCACATTTCTCTATTCAATCAATCCTTCAGGATTACACAACTAGATTTAAAATATAATTTTGTTTTAGTTATCATAGTACTCTTTAAATCCAATTTTTCTTTGTTAGGATAATATTCCTTTTCATTATCCATCATACCTAATGGTACATTTATTATTTTTAAAGCTTCTTCATTCACATTTTCATTTTCCATATTTTTCACATATTCCACAATGATCTTCATTGCCACATGGGTTGTAATTTATTGAAAACCTATCTTTAAATTGAAATTTTTTAGTTAAAAGTTATTCTTTTTCTTTAACACATGTTTTTACTTGTGCCAATTCTATCTTCTTTTCTCTCTATAAATCTATTGTACATATTATTAAAATATCATTGGAAACATTATAATAAATCTTGAAGTCTCTAAATGGATTTTTAAATAACTTATCTTAAACATATTGGGTTTATTTTCTAATGATGAACTATAATCATTCATCATAATTTATATATGAATATTATAATTTTATGTTTTCTTCAACTTCATTACCTTGGATGGGATACACTTCTTTATCTTCTATTGTAGTTCTTTATTTTAATTTTCATTTGATACTTTATGAGATAAGTGTGAACCATTCTAATCACCACACCAATTTCAATGTTCAAATATATTTTCATGTTTCAAAACCTATTTTATATAGATGGATAATTTATAATATGTGGATATTGATTCTTCACTATATTTATCCCTCTTAGAATGGGATTTCCTATGATCATGATAATTGAATGGATGGTATCAACAATCTAGTTCAAAATTCTCAAACATTTTTTAGCACCAATAATTCCCCCACTAACCTTGATCTTATCTAAAAAACTTCTTACTATCCCAAAATTTTATATTTGAAACCAAGGTGGTTTTGTAATTTCTTCCTCATAGTTTTGGATCTCCTTAGGGAGACCACTTATATAATAATTCAAGTCCCCATGATAGAAATGGTGGTAAACTTATCATAACTTTTACTCATCCATATTTCCATATATTTCAAATTCAAACTTACAAAATTTTTGAAAATAGATTTAACACAAAAGTATGATTTTGAGATAAATATTATCTTCCTTTTTTATCTTCTTGATGATTAGTAATAAGAATATAGTAGTGTATTTTTTCCCAGTGGATGGATCTAATATTGGACATGATCCATCTTCTAGATTTTTTTAGATATATCATTTTTCCCCTAGATTTTTTTAGGACGCATCATAAGGATTTTCTTGATTTTCATATTTGACATAAAGATAAAAAACGTCAATTTGAAATTGTATTTCTCATTATATAGTTATTTTTATTTTTTATCTCATTCCTTATTGAAAATTTTGAATTTAAAATCATTAATTATGACCATTTATTAAAACATAGTGTTATGATATTGATATTATTGGATTTAGTGTAATTAGATGTTTGATCACATTTGATGCTAATTAAAGGATAAATTTTGGATTTTTTCAACCCCGATAGTGGAAGGGTGAATCAATGTTGGTGTATTTTCGAAAAAAATTATAAACCTTTTATCCCTTTATATCTTTGATAGTTTAAGATAATGATTATATCATTCTTTGTTATCTATCCCTTTTTTATTTAAGTATATATAAGAAACTAAGTGATGGGATATGATGTCATGAACCAAAATGGGGTGTTATCTAACCTGAAAACCTACCTGGACTGTGGCATATCCCAAAGGACATTCCTGATCCCCATGGGATAGAAAATAGTGTTTAGGTATCAAAATTATTCTTTGGGAACAATTTCACCAATTTATATAAGTGTAAACAACAAATGAAAATGAACATAACGAAAATAAATAACCAAAACAAAACAAGGCATAATAAGGAACACCAGCAACCCAGTTCACCATCATAAACACAACAAATATTTCCTTTACCTAGGTCATACAAAGTGAGGTCTACATACACCCAAATGTGTATGTAGTGTGTGATCCAGAGCTCAGTAAGATACCACCCAAAGAAAAGATTTCATGATATAATAAAAAAAAGACAATTTAACATGATAATTTTTTTAAAAGACTTTGAAAATTTTCCATGAAGGAATTTTAAAGATACGTCATTTTTAATAGAACACTTTCAAATAAAACCGTTTCTTTAAAGAAGTAATTTCAGCACGACACTTTTAAAGTTAACATTTAAAAAAGGAAACTTTTACTAAGATAAACTTGCTTTAAAATTAAATACACTCAAGGTCCACCATATTCCAACATATAGAACCACATTAAATAAGTCTCAAGATATAACCATGGGTAAATCCCTTGGGGTAATCTATCTTAAGTGAAACACTATGACTTTGTACCCCATTGAAAGTTGGTATAGTAACCACAACCATCATCTTTATCATGAACGATACACTATTAGGGGATTCACCAATGGCCTAGTGGTCTCCAATAATCATAATAATATATTTAGTTTTGTAATCAGCAATCATGATATGTGAAACTAGGATTTTCCACTTCCAAATTACTAGAATACTAGATCTAGTCAGCGCACCTAGATACCTATGATTCCCTTTTTCTCAATACCATTTCACAAATTAAACAAATCACCACATTCACAAATCATTTGCAAATACACAAGGGAAACACCACTTTCACAATTCATTACATGAAACCCACCCTTTTTTATAAGAAAAGCACATTACATTCTACACACACCAAAACCATTTAAAAATACATTTTTACCACATGAAATTTTCAAGAACCCCATTTGTAAATGTATCAATATGAACCCACAAGTAACCCAACCATTTCAAAGGGACAATCCCCTTTTTAAATACATACATAAACTGATTTCATTTTTCAACGTGAAGCACATCATTTACATAATTTAAAATTCACACTTTTAGGTGTATAAAAAACCAACATGCCAAGTAATCCATTTTCCCTTAAAACCCACTTTTTATACACACACACACATCTTTTTCCCTTGAAAACATTTCTCCTTTCACATAATCATAAAAACACTACCAAGAGTCACCACAATGAAGCACATACACAAAATAAACATTTTCTCATAAAAACCACATTTTCATTGAATATGAATGTCAAATATTTCCAATACACTTTTCACACCACAAAAATAAATCATAGAACATATCTATAAACTACAAAAATCAAGATAAAATCATCTAAAAATTCTAGATCATGGAACCACCTCCCTTAAGTGTAGAAACATCTGGAAATAGGTGTGAAATCAAAACCACACCACCACAAGACCTTAGCAAGGTAAGATCCAACCAAAACCATCAATATTGAACCCTAAAAATGAATATTAAACCCCAAAAATACCACCTAACCCATTGGAGATATTAAACCCCAAAGATGAAGGACAAAACCCCTAGAAAAGAGGGTAAAATCAAAGGAGGAGGGACTTAATTGATGATTCCTTGGAGTTTTCATACCAAATACACCACAAAAGAGGATATCCAAGGGAGCCATGGGAGTGGTATAAGTTTCCTAAGGATGGAAATCCTAAATAGAATGGAGAGGGGAGGATTTGAGGTAAAAAATGAAGAGGGGAAATGGTAAAACACCAAATTTTAATGACCTGGACAGCCTACGCGATTTGGCCCCACGGTTTTCTAAATCGTGCGGCAACTATGAATTCATCGCTATCCATAAGGGATATGTCACAAGGTTAGTTTATCGGTTTGAAAAAACCGTGCACTAACCATGCAATTTGGATCTGTCCAAAAATGACACCTTGGCACATAGTTTCCTGGGCAAGGCACATGATTTCCCCTAACCATGCTCCAACTTTGTTCCACCTGCTGGTCACCCAAAAACTTTCATTTTTTCACCAAAAACTCCCTGAGGAAACTAATTAATGAACTTAGGACCAAATATATACAAAATATAAACTTAAGATTCAATCCTTCACCTAAAACTCTAGGGAAAAATCAAGACCCAAGTTCAAACTAGAACAAAGGATGAAAACAAAAAACCCTGTGGGACAATTCTCCCCCCCATTAAAACATTCCACCCCCAAAAAGTCACTCCAATGTTTCATCTAGAAACAAAAAAACAATACTCTTTCACAACTCAAGTAAATCCATCACTAACATCAAATGAGGATAAATCTAGATCACCATGAATGGAAATAGAGATTCATAATATTTAACTTGGGAAGACAGAATGGTCTCCCCACCATGTGTCATCTACCCTCAAAATCCACAACACCTCCAGTTTATTAATAAAAAGAAAATGAATTCTTACAACTACATGATCCAACCTGTAAATCCAAGAACACTTTAGAAATTGGCAACAAAAACCCATACCCTTTTCCTGAAACACACAAATGAACCCAAACCATTCTCGATAAACACTTCCACAACCTTGATGCAAAAAATTGTTTGTTTCACTCCAACCCCAATATTTACTTAAGGTAGGAACTCAGAATGAGATGTATCTAAACAAGAATACCCACTTCCATTATTACACTATAAACTAAACTAAATCATCAACACAAGGAGGCCCAAAAAAACTTGACACTATTAGAAACAAACTAGCATTGATTTACTCTAGAAGAAATTTCAGCGAGACCCATGTTGGGTCTTCTCACCATTAGAACCAACCAACTTAACCATCTATAGTAGACTGACATGGGAAACCTCAAATGGGATAACCTGAAACACTCCACATGGGCCAATAGAAATGATCCAAAAAAAACCTCCATCAGGAGTAGTAACATGATGAGAGAAACACCCACCCATAAGAATGGCCACAACTGAAATCAATTCACGAAGTCTAACTACACTGGGATAGCCAAATAGAGATCCACAACCAAAAACATCAATCACTCTAATTTTAATAACATGATACCACCCTATATCCTAATAATCAAATAGTAGCTTTCAATCCATGTGGTTCACAACAAGAAAACAAGTCCTCTATATATCTTCTCATCAAATGGGTCCATTCAAGATGAAACAACTACGCAAAAAGCTTAAATTGTCTTCATTTCCCATGTTAAATACAAAATCTAGACCATGGTCCCTCACACTAGGGCCTATAGCTAGATCCCTGATGATTGAAGCATCTCCATACTCATAAATAGAAGCTTAAAATCAATTATTAGATACTTTAATTTGGTTTAATGAGTGACCAAACAACATTCTCGGTGAAACTAGTCGAACATTACACCATGGAACTCACCTCACCTCAACATGGAACTTCATCTAGACAATGGATTAGAAGATCCATACGCATCATACCTTTTCCACCTCAAATAAGAAATAATGGAACAAAGAACACATAGAAGACACTTTCATTTAAAATAGAGGAATTTAGAATTTCCGAAATAAAAAACATGACACCACAAAACACCACTGAGAATGACCATTAGAAACAAAGAATCATTACAAAGAAATGGACTTTAAACTGATCCCCAAACAGCACACCATTTCTACAAATGGACACGATGACTTCTCATGAATAGTTCTTCCACAATATTGGCATAGCATGATCCCTTGCTTAAAAGAAGTCGATGAAAGATCTAAGGGACTTTAAACACCACGGCTAGAACTAATTACATTAGGCCACTTTCTATTAACCTTACTAGAATTTCCTTCACCACTTTTAGACAGGATCTTAAAGCATAAAGGAGGAAAACTTCACATTTAATGACTTAGACAACTCAAGGAAACTAAATTATCTTTAAAATTTACACATTCACCCTTTCTCTTTGGGAGGATTCACAATATCATAAAAGATAGGAGGATTCAATTTATAGGACTTGAGAAGAAATTCAATGGTTTGATCAACTAGAGGGCCTTCCAATGGTGAACCACCCTTGGTCATACTTAGAATATCCAATGAATGGGTGCCTACAGTAGCCAATCAAGAAAACCAAGAACCCAAAAAAACTAATCCATCATCCAAAACTCACCAAAAACAAACACTAAAGACACAATTAGAACCAACTCTAAGTCTTCTCTCAACATTTCTTAAGAGAACCCGCTAACCATTATCTCAAAACTAACTCATCAACATAACTCAAATTTGTAACACCATTTAAAAGAAGAAGGGTTTTCAAACTAAAACATCACTCAACTACTAGATACCAAGCACTAAATATTCTTTTAAAATATATTTTTAAAAGAAAAAAACTTGGTGGGTTGCACACTCACCATTGGTAACTCATGGAGCCTCACTCACATGCATATTCATGTGATACCTTGGGCACCCATCTTCCCATGCCATCAATTATCCACAATTAGCGACACATTTCCATGTATTTGGGCACTCATGAGAATACCAAAGTCTAAAACACAAAATTTCCACTTCTCAAAACAAAACATTTAACCTGATTTTCACATTCATAGTCCATCTTCCATTTCAAAATTCATAAAACTTTTCCAAAATCTCGTTAAACACTAAGTAAAAACCACTTTAAAACTCCACACATCAATCCCAAAACATATCATCCCATTCAAACCCATTTTCAAATACCAATTTATCGCATTTAAATAAGATTTCCAAAACTAACATTTAAATGATTCACATTTTCCAAGAAACCAATTTTGATAATCCAAAAGTTTTAATTATGAAAATCCCATCTTGATAATCTCAACCCCATTTACATAAAAATTCATTCAATAAAATTACACTTTTATAAAGTTTCCTTTAAAGTGATTTGGAAAATTCATTTTTCCACTTTTCCAAAATTGGACAATTTTAACAATTTACAAAAATAGGGTTTTCAAAATAATTTTATAGATACCAAGAAGATGCAAGATAATTCATAATAGGAAACTAGTATCGGTGGCTGACTTGGTCACATGGATGGAGGGCATATGCCCATCACACTACTATCACAGAGTATTATAAGACTATTTACTGAGGTCCACATGGATTTTCAAACCCAAAGAGCACACCAAGACCATTATCCCAACTCTCTTTTCATCTCCCAAACACAAACAGACTGCAAGAACCAAAGAATCTGAAATAAATCTGACTTCCCATGGAAACTCGAGTCCCATAATGAGGTGTGTTGGCTAATCACCCTACTCATAATCAGAACATAAAGTCCTAGAAATCCTAACTCTTGAATTCTGAGACTCTTCACTAAATAACATGACCCAAGAAGGGAGTGATCTGCTATAATACCATTTTATCACGAACCATGCTGGAGAGCCATCCAACTCGGCACTCGACCCAACTCATGGTATGTCCCAAAGGGAATTCCCATTCTAAACAGGCTAGAAACTAGTTCCTGGGTATCAACATTATTCTTTGGGAATGATTTCACCAATTTATATAAGCATAAAAAAAAATGAAAATGAACATCACAAAAATAAATAACCAAATCCAAACATGGCTTAACAATTTTCAGAATCAAGGTTTTATAACCTTAACCAAAAAACAAAAATACTAAAACAAAAAGGGAAACTATAAAATGTCCTAAAACCTTTATGCAACATGAGGGACATCACCCTCAATCCACCATCACCAACACCTATAAGAAGAAACACTAGTAACTTGTTCCACCATCATCTACATGACGCATCTTGCCTTTACCTCGGTCATACAAATTGAGGTCTACATACACCCAAAGGTGTATATAGGGTGTGAGCCAAAACCCAGTAGTATTCCACCCAAATAGAAGATTACATTCAAACATAAAAAGATAATTTGACATTATAATTTATGTAAAATCCTTTGAAACATTTCTAATAATAATTTTAAAAGATATACCACTTTCAAGGAAACACTTTCAAATAAAACCATTTCTTCAAAGAAGTAATTTTAGCGAGACACTTTTAAAGGTAACATTTCAAAATGAACCTTTTTTTAAGTTAAAATTCCTTTAAAATGAAATAAACTCAAGTTCCACCATATTCTGACAGATGTAACCACATTACATAAGTCTCAAGAGATCACCATGGGTAAATCCCTAGGGGTAATATATCTCAAGTGAGATACTGGAACCTCACACCTTAGTGAAAGTTGGTATATTTACCACAACCATTAGCTTTATCATGCATGATCCACTAGGAAGGGACACCAAAATGGCCTAGTGGTCTCCAATCGTCATCATAGTTTAGTTAGTGTTGTAATCATCAATCATGTTAAGTCAAGCCAAGACTTACCACTTCTGAATCACTATCGTACTAGATCTAGTCCTCCCACCTAGATACCTAGGATTCCATTTGTTCTCAATATCATTTCACGGATTATAAAAATCACCACAATCACAAATAAGTTCCAAAGACACAAGGGAAACACCACTTTCATAATTAATTACATAAAAACCACCCTTTTTCATAAGCAAGTCACCTTCCATTCTACACACAAAAAAACCACTTAAAAATACATTTTCATTGCTTTCATAATTCAATAAACCCATTGGGAAACATATCAAGATGAAAACACAAGTAAACCAACCATTTAAATGGTCCAATCTCATTTTTAAATCCACATATAAACCGATTTCATTTTTCAACATACAACACATCATTTACATAACTCACAAGTCACATTTATAGGTGTATAACAAAACCAATATGCCAAGTAATACATTTTCCCTTAAAAACCCACTTTCGATACACACACACATCATGTTCCTTTGAAAACATTTTTTCACCTTTCACATAATCATAAAAACACTACCAAGAGTCACCATAATAAAACACATACATAAAATAACTATTTTCTCTTGAAAACCCTGTTTTCATCACATATGCATGTCAAAATACTTCCAAAACACATTTTTCTCCACACAAATCAATCATGGAACATATTTATAAACTCAAACAAGCAAGATAAAATCATCTACAAATGCTATAGAATGGAACCACCTACCTCAAGTGTAAAAACTTCCAAAAATTGGTGTGAAACCACAACTGCACCACCTTAAGACCCTAGCAAGGTATGATTCGACCAAAAACATCAAGATTGAACCCTAAAAATCAAGATTAAACTCTAAAAATACCACCCAACCTGATGGAGATATGAAACCCCAAATAGGAAGGAGAGAATCCCTAGAAAAGAGGGGGAAATCAAAGGAGGAGGGACTTACTTGATGATTTATTGGAGTTTCCATGCAAAATCCACTACAAAAGAGGATATCCAAGGGATCTAAGAGAGAGGGAGGAGGTTATAAGGGATAAAAATCTTGAATGGGGGAGATAGAGGTGGATTTGTTGAATAAAATCAAAGAAGGAAAATGGTAAAAGACTAAATTTTAATGAACTATATAGTTTACATGGTTTTCCCACATGCTTTTCTAAACTATGCAGAAGCCGTATAGTCTCCACTGTCTATAAGGGACATGTCACACCGTTAGTCACACAGTTTTACAAATCATTTTCTAACCGTACAATTAGGCTCTATCCAAAAATGACACCTTGGTGCATGGTTTCCTAGGAAAGGCATACGATTTCCCCTAACCGTACTCAAATCATGTGCCACCTTTTTTCACCCAAAAACATAAATTGTTTCACCAAAAACTCTCAGAGGAAACTAATGAATGACCTTAGGACCAAATATAAACAAAATATCACCTTAAAATTCAAAATTGTTACACCTAAAACTTGAGGAAAAAATTAAGACTTGAGTTCAAACCGGAACAAAAGATGGAAACAAAAACCTAGATGTGACAATTCTCCCCACCATGAAAATTTTCCACCCCCAAAAATTTACTCCAAGATTTTATCCTGAAATAAAAAAAGGATACTCTTCCATAACCCAAGTAAATCCCTCACAAACATCAAATGAGGATAAATCTATATCACCACGAGTGTAAATAGATATTCACAAGATTTAACCAGGGAGGCCATAATGGACTCCCCACCAAGCGCCCTCTTCCCCCAAAATCCCCAACGCATCCAATTGATTGATAAAAAGAAAAGTAATTATTTCAACTACATGATCCAACCTCTCGAGCCAAGAACACTTCATACATTACTAATACAAACTCGTACCCTTTTTCTGAAATGAAAAAATGAACCCAAACTGCTTCTTGAGAAATACTTCCACAACCTTATTTAAACAAACTACTCATTAAACTCTAAAACCAACATTTAATCAAGGGAAGAACTCAGAATTAGATGGATCGAAACACTTGAAACTAAAATATATCATCAATACAGGGAGTTGTGAATAGACTCCTCTCCATTAGAAACAAACTGGCACTAATTTAATCCTAAAGAAATTTTAGTGAGACCTGTGGTGGGTCTTCTCACCATTAGAACCAACCAACTTAACCAACCATTGTAGACTACCATGGAAAACCCGATATGGGATAACCTGTAACCCTCCACATAGACCAACAAACATGATCCAACAAACCCCTCCAATAGGGGTAGAAAACATGATGATGTAAACACCCACCCTTGAGACAGCACATAAACGAAACCAATCCATGAAGGTCAACTACATAGGGATAACCAAACAGGGATCCACATCCATAAATCTTAATAAATATAATTTCAATTATGTGATACCACCCTATCTCCTCATAACGAAAGAGGAGATTTCAAGTCACATGGGTCACAACAAGAAAACAAGTCATCCATTTCTCTTCTCATAAAACTGAGTTATTCAAGATAAAATAGCTAAACAAAAAGATTAAACTGTCTCTATTTATTGTGCTGAAGAAAAAATCTAGACCACAGTCCCTCACACCCCCATGGTTCATCACTATGTTCAAGATTCACTCTTGGGCCTATGTTTGGAGCCTTGATGTTTGAATAATCTCCCACCTCACATCCATAAGATGAAAATTCCTAATCGGAACACTTTCCTTTAGTTTTATGAGCAACCACACAACATTCCAAGTGAAAATAGTTGAACACAAAAAACCATGGAACTCACATCGCCTAAACATGGGGCTTCACCAAGACAAAGTCTTAAAATATGTACACACACAATAACTTTTTCACCTCATATGAGAAACAATTGGACAAAGAACATATGGAAGACACTTCAATTTAAAACGGAGGAATTTGTAATTTTAAAAATAAAAAAATGACCCTAAGAAACACCACTAAATATGAAAATTATGAAAAAAAAATAATCAATACAAATAAATGTGCTTTAAACTGAGCCCCAAATGGCACACAATTTATATAAACGAACATGAGAACTTCTCATGAACAGGTCTTCCACACTAGTTGAATAGCATGATCCCTCACTTAAATCAATTCGATGAAATTTATAAGTCCCCTTTAACACCATGGATATCACAAACTATCTTAGGACTCTTTCCATTACCCTTACTGGAATTCCCTTCACCACTTCTAGACAAGACCTTCAAGTATAAATGTAAAAAACTCCACTTTTAACTACTCATACAAATCAAGGAAACTAAATTATCTTTCAACTTTCCATATTCACCCTTCCTCTTTGGGAGGATTTTCACGATAATAAAAGATGATAGGATTCAACTTCTGGGACTTAAGAAAAAATTCAATGGGTTATTCAACTAGAGGTTCTTCCAATGGTGAACCACTAGTGGTCGTAATTAGAATATCCAATGAATGGGGGCGTACAGTAGTGAATTAGGAAAACCAAGAACCCAAATAAAACTAATCCATTGGCCAAAAATCACCACAAACATCAAACACACAATGGGAACCAACTCTAAGGCTTCCCAAAAAATTTCTCAAAAGAACACACTAACCATTATCTCAAAACCAAATCATTTACATAACTCAAATTTATAACACCATTTAAAAAAATAAGTTTTTTCAAACTCAAACACCATGTAACTAATGGTTACCAAAGAGCACATCTTCTTTTAAAATCACTTTTGAAAAGAAAACAAACTTAGTGGGTTGCGCACTCACCATTGGTAACTCATGGAGCCTCACTCACAATCATATTATTGTGCCACCACAGACACCCATCTGCCCATTCCATTAACCATCCACAATCCTCAACACATATCTATGCACATGATCACTCATGAGAATACCAAAGGCCAAAACACAAAATTTCCAATTCCCAAAACAAAACATTCAACCTGATTTTCACATTCACAATCCACCTTCTATTTCAAAATTTATAAAACTTTTCCAAAAGCTCATTAACCACTAATTCAAAACCACTTTGAAACTCCACACATCAATACCAAAACATGTTATCCCATTCAAAACTGTTTTCAAATACAAATTTATCTCATTTAAAATAGGTTTACAAAACCCACCTTCAAATAGTTTAGGTTTTCTAAGAAACTAATTTTGATGATCCAAATGTTTTAATTACAAAAATACTATCTCGATAATCTCATACCCATTTACTTAAAAATTAATTCTATAAAACTACACTTTTATAAAGAATAATTTAAAGTGATTCCAAAAACTCATTTTTCCACCTTTCCAAAACCAAAACGTTTTCACAATTTCCATAACCAGGGTTTTCAAAATAGTTTTTCAGAACCCAAGAATATGCAAGATAATTTATAAGAGGAAACTAGTGTCAGTGGGTGACTTGGTCACATTGTTGGTGTCCATATTCCAATAACACTACCATCATAGAGAGTATTCTAGAACTATTTCCCTGGCTTCACATGTCTTTACTAGCCCTGCAAGCTCACTCAGACCATTATCCCAACTCTATTTTCATCTCCCAAAAACAAACAACCTACAAGAACCAAAGAAACCAAAAGAAACCTGACTTCCCATGGAAAATCAGGTCTCTTCATGAGGTGTGCTATCCAGGCACCCTACTCGTAATCAGAACATTGTGTCTCGACAATCCTGGATTTTTTCTACCCAAACTCTTCCCCAAATAAGGTGACCCAAAATACCATGACTTTCTCTGATATCATTTTTTCATGAACCAACATTGAGTGTCATCCAACCCGGAACCCGACCCAGCCCATGTCATGGCCTGAAGGGTGTTCTCGGTTACCATGGGATGGAAACTAGTTCTTGGGTATCAACATTATGATTTGGGAATGATTTAACCCATTTATATAATCAGAAAAAACCAATAAAAATGAACATCACAAAAATAAATAACCAAATCCCAACAAGGCTTAACAATTTTCAGAATTAAGGTTTTACAACTTTAACCAAAAACTATAAATACTATAAAAATAGAAAATAAAAAACGTCCTAAAACCTCTATGAAACATGAGTTACATCACCCTCAAGCCACCACCAACAATAACTGTAACAAGTAACACTAACAACCTGGTCCACCATCATCAACATGGTGTATCTTTCCTTTACTTGGGTCATACAAAGTGAGGTCTACATACACCAAAAGGTGTATATAGGATGTGATCCAAAGCTTTGTATGATGCCACCCAAAGAAAATATTTCATACTATAACATCAAAAAAACAATTTAACATTCTCATTCATGTAAAATAATTTGAAATTTTTCCAAGAAGAAATTTTTAAGATAGACCATTTTAAAGGGAACAATTTCAAAGAAAAATATTTCTTCAATGAAGTAATTTATGCCTGACACTTTTAAAGGTAACATTTAAAAAGAAAACTTTTACTAAGAAAAAATTGTTGTAAAATTAAACACACTCAAGGTCCATCATATACCGAGGGATGGCACCACATTACATAATTCTCAAGAGATCACCATGGGTAAATCCATAGGGGTAATCTAGCTTGAGTGAGACACTAGAACCTCATACCTAGATGAAAGGTGGTATAGTAACCACAACCGGCATATTTCTCATATATGAGACACTAGGAGGGGACACCCCAATTTCCTAGTAGTCTCAAATCATCATCATCATTGTTTAGTTAGTGTTGTAATCATCAATAATACTAAGTGAAATCAGGACTTTTCACTTACAAATCACTAGTGTACTAGATCTAGTCAGACCACCTAGATACCTGGTATTCCCTTTGTGCTCAATACCATTTCCCAAATTACAAAAATAACCACATTCCCAAATCATTTCTAAATACACAAGGGAAACACCACTTTTTCTATTCATTATATGAAAACCACCCTTTTTCATAAGAAAATCGTGTTTAATTCTACACACACAAAAACCATTTAAAAATACATTTTTACTGCTTGAACAATTCAAGAAACCCATTTGGATACATATCAAGATGAACACAAAAGTAACCCAATAATTTCAATGGTTCAATCCACTTTTTCAATCCACACATAAATCAATTTCATTTTTCAACATGCTACACATCATTTACATAATTCACAAGTCACATTTTTAAGTGTATAATAAAACTAACATGCCAAATAATCTATTTTCCCTTAAAACCCCAATTTTGATACACATGCACCTCATGTGCCTTTGAAAACATTTTTCTCGCCTTTCACATAATCATTAAAACACTACCGAGAGTCACCACAATGAATCACATACACAAAATAACCATTTTCTCTTAAAAACCCCATTTCCATCGTATATGCAAGTCAAAATATTTCCAAAACACATTTTTCAACAAAAAAATCAATTAGGGAACATATCTATAAACTCAAATAAGCAAGTTAAAATCATCTAAAAATTCTAGATCATAGAACCACCTACCTTAAGTGTAGAAACTTATGTAAATTGGTGTGAAACCGCAACTACACCACCATAAGACCCTATAATGGAAAAATATGACCAAAACCATCAATAGTGAACCCTAAAAATCAAGATTAATCCCTAAAAAACCACCCAATTTATTAGAGATACGAAACCCAAAATATGAAGGAGAGAAACCCTAGAAAATAGGGGAAATAGAAGGAGGAAGGACTTACTTGAAGATTCCTTGGAGTTTCTATGCCAAATCCACCAAAAAAGAGGAGATCTAAGGGAGCCATGGGAGGGGGAGGAGGCACTTAAGGCTGGAAATACTGAATGGAGTATAGAGGTTTGGATTTGGGGTAAAAATCAAAGAGGTAAAAATAGTAAAAGTCCAAATTTTAATGACCTGGACAGTCCAAAAAAAATTCCCATATGGTTTTCTAAATAGTTTGGTCCCCGCTGTCTACAAGGGACATGTCCCATGGTTCACTGAACAGTTTGAAAACTGTGCACTAACCATGATATTCATCTATATAAAAAAATGAAACTTTGGTGCATGGTCTCCTGGGAAATGCACACGGTTTCCCCTAACTATGCTCCAACCATGAACCACCTTATGTTCACCCAAAAACTTAAATTTTTTCTCAAAAATCTCCCAAAGGCAACTAATTAATGACCTTAGGACCACATATAAACAAACTATCACCTTAAAATTCAAACCCATCACACCCGAAACTCAAGGGAAAATTTGATACCCAAGTTCAAACTAGAACAAAGGATGAAAAAAACTCAGGTGTGACATGTGATAATGTTACAAGTTTCATTAATCAATAAGAGTAGCTAGTCTATTCTTTGAATAAAAGTATCCAATACATATATTTCATTTCTAATGAATAACCAGTTATAGTTGTTTGTATAGAGAGTAAACTGAACCTGATTAGTGGTTCCCTATACATAAAGAGGGGAGATGGAAAACAATCATGATTCACATGGGATTATGATTTCCTAAACCAAATAAAATAGCTCACTGGATCATTACATTTCTTCTTAAAAGTGTATTCTTCAATGATTTAATTGAAATAATAGATGATTCCAAAACCAGTAAATACTTGACTTTGTTATAGTGATTATTTTCTGTTCCAATTTTATTGCATTCATTGTAGTAGGAAAGTTCACGTTGTTCTCTCAATATGTAAAAGTGTTAAAATAACTAGTTTATATTTTTCTATATAGAAAATATAATTTCAACACTTTATTCTTCTATCACATTGATTGTAAGAAACTTCTTCTATGAAAATAGAACTATAGAGTACCCTTATTCTTTTTTATTCATCTAATAATTATTCTACTTCTATGAAAAATTAATTGTACTAGTTTTTTCCTCCTTGACTTACTTTTTAGTGCACAATAACAACACTAGTTATTCTCTTCTCCAATCCTTAATTATTTAAACTCCATAGTGTACACAATGTTGATGTTTATATCCTTTCATTTATATTCAAGAGTTTTCAATGTGATGCAATATCAAGGATTCTTCTCTTTTGACCCAAGAACATCCTTTCATATAATAATAATCTTAATCAACTCACATCATATTACCATCACTTATAAATAGGATATATGTATATATTATATAAAAACTTCAGATTCATCATTCATCATATGTTATCCATTGATATTTTAAAGCCTTAAAAATACCTCTATCAGGATTATATAATCTTATGTTATTCAATATTCCTAAAAAATCAGACATATTAAATGATCGATGATACAAAATTCACTCTTATTTTTTTTGTTGGGGCCAAAGCCTCATTTTATAATTAAAGCAATTCAAAGACCTCTTATAACTAGATAGAGGGAGACCCATTACATAGCCCGAAGGCCCAGTGGTCTTGTAGCCCATTACATAGCCCGTAGGCCCAAATTGTTTTCCCAATGCCCATTCTGTGAATAGTAACCTACATGCTACAGTACCCACAAAGTACCACCACTGCTACAGTACCCTACCACCGCTATAGTGCCTGCCGATCTACAGTATTGTCGCTGCTACAGTACCACTATAGTAATACTACAGTGACCTACGCCCAATGGGTTTTGAACCCCCATTTTTCATGTAGGATTACTGCTATAGTAACCTGCGCCCAATGGGTTTTGAACCCCCGTAGTCACTAATTATAATGCCTAGTTTTCTTTTTAAAGGCCTCAAGTCTCAAAATTTAAAAACATCCACAAAACTTATTCAAGCATCCATGAGTACATGTATTCTTTCATAACTCACCCATAGCCACAACTCATTTATTTTTGGTGTGAAACACAAGGATTTATCTCTTTTAAAAACCAACAAGAATCACAATTCATAGAATCATGATATTTTGAAACTAGTTGAATATTGTAACCTGGAATCATCACATTCAAAAAAATTCCAACTATTAAAAACCTACAAAAAACAATTACATCATAATTAGTATGAATATAGAATCCATAAAAACATCATGAACTCATATGAAAACTATTACAATGAAATATGAAAATTTCACTATTCTAAATTATATAATAATAATATTTCATAAAAAAGTATAATATTTCCATACTTTATGTTATTTACCTTGACTTCCAGTGGACATATAATGAAATCTTCATGGACCTCAATCATCTTATTCTAAACATATAAATTCATGATATTTAAACAAATATAAATACCATTTTATAATGATCATTACCACTAGATTGATCTTCCAATGATTCTCATATTTTTTTCCATCTAATGTGGGGATCATGATTAACCAATTTTTTATTTATAAAATAATAAAGAATGATTCAACCAAGTCATTTGATGCATAAATTTTCTACTTATTTGATAAATATTCATTGTATACCATTAAAATCCATGTCATAACCATTATGGTTTAGTGTATATGGAATCATGAATAGATAAATAATTGGTACATAAATGTTCTGCATCATCAGCCACTATATTCTACATAATTATCACCCTTCTTTGACATATCATACTTAAAACCCATCTTCGTATCACGGGGAATATGACACATAATAAAGCATGGGATATAATTCTCAATAAGGGTATATAAGGGATATGTCAATAAATACTCATTTTAATGTATTAAATGAACACAAGGGCATGATAGAATGATACTAAATTTTTAAAATCATACCCCACAATTCATAGATCATAAACTTGAGTCATGTCATAAAGAATTATAGTTTATAATAAATAATCATAATGGGATCAAATAATATAATCCATGAGAGAATAACATTAGAAAAATATCATGTTAAAAAATATTGGCATAAATTGTGTCATAATCATAATAGTAGAAATATTATTTCAATTATACCCACCAAGACATTCATCAAATGGTATTATTTGATTAAATACTTGTGTATATTCTTTTTTCTTTGGATAAACACCTATAAACCATTCTTATTCTTGGGATAACCTATTGTGTACACTTTGATCTTATAAAACATTATAATTTACTAAATTCTATAACATATCTATTTTGAATAGAGGTATTGTAACATCCCAGGTAAATAAAGAATCTAAATTTTTCATATTTATTAATATTTTTGAATTAAATATTAATTTTACTTTAAATGGGATGATATATTCGATGGAGTACCTGATACGCCACAATGTGTTTCTTCGAAATCTAATGTTGCACACACCGTTGGGTTATACTGAAAAATAATAATATAATATTATTTTAAATGGTAGTTAACGACTAGTAGTTGTATTGAATGGAATGGACCGAACTAACTAAAATATAAATATAAATGTTTGTTAAATGTTTTTACATTTATCCAATAAATTTTAGAGGCTTAAAATAAGAAACAATCAGATTTTAAGCATAAATACTCTAATATTCATTAAAAGGTCGATTTACCGCCTTTTGATGGTGAACCCTATTTAAATATAGTTTTGGTCACTTTTATATGTTCTATTTGACAAACATAATATTCTTATTTAGAATAGGGACATGAAAATTTACTTTGGATAAAATTTTGGTATTTTTCTGATAATGTTTATTATTTATTATTAGTGAAAAATACTGTATTTTAATTCATAATTTCCTTCTAATATAATTTATTTATATGGTTATATTATCTTTTTAATTAGTTTTAAATTTTAATTAGATTATATTTTTACCAATTAATCCTATATTTATCATTGGAAGGAATTTCAATTTGAAATTGGATATAAACAGGTGTTAATCTTTTGATAGTTATTATTTCTTAAAACATGCTTTTTGTTTTGACAAAGGGAATTAATTTTAAATTAATTTCTTCCACTTCTGTGTTTTTAATTAGGAAAAATGGATTCCATATTTTTAATAAAGATTTCAAAATTTTGTAAATAGGTAACTTTTATTTTTTAGACATTATGAATATTTACTTCGGTAAATATTTTATTTACCATGGTTAAAGGGTAAATTTGGTAAATAATGGTAAAAATAATATTATTATAATATTAAATTTCCCTAACATGAGTCCTAATCCTATTTGTTGATACATTTCCAACCATGGGCATCCTTGGGACGATTTGGGGACCCCATGGAGCCACTTAAGAGTAATAATGACACTTTATATTAATTAATTTAAAGTAAAGATGAAAATGACATAAACATATATCTTTTAGTAAATCAATTTTTACATGGGGTTATATAAGTTATCACTTCGACTATAAATATTAATTTTAAAGATAATAATATTTCATACATGATGGTATTTTTTTATAATTTTTAGACATCAAATAAATAAAAAAAATTATGACGTAATAATGATTCATTATTTACCTCATTAATGAATGATTTAAATAAATAAGATTATAAAGATTAAAATAATATCCAAAACCTATCAAATTCTTATTGGATGATTTTATTTAGAACATTAGTCATATTATCTTCTACTTTAATAAGTTTTGGTCCTTTAGAAACCAAAAATCATTATATAATGAAATAATATTTTTAAACTTTCCAAAAGATCCCCTCCCCCCTTTATAAAAATCCCTCACTTATAACCCAATCCTTACACTTATAAATCCCATTTTATCATACAAACTCTACCAAATTATGCTCCCTAAATCCCTATCTTCCTTATATAAGCCTTACCTTATGCATAAGGCACTTCAAGTAAACTTTTTGGTTCAATCCAAAGAGAGATACTCAATTTAAAGGTAACATCTTCTCTTAAGTTCTTTTCTTTTATTTTACTTCTCCAACCCCCTAAACACTTTTTATTCATTTATTTTATAAAAAAACCAGTATACTAAATATACTAGGTTTTTTATGATAATTATTCTAACTAAACTTACACACACCTCCATTTAATGGGTAAAGAACATACTATTTCTGTGGACGGTGAACTGTTGCCTAATTAAACGATGATTGTTCAATCTTCTCATACCACCTCTTATGGTGGTCGTTAAGATGGAACTGTATTTATATGTTATATTTATTATATTTATATTGTTTATTTTCTCCTGTATTTTTCATTTATATCATACCTTTTTGGTTTCCATAATGGGTAAACGCGATAATTACATTTGAGGAAGTGCGGACTACCGCCCCCTCAAAGTGATATGGCTCGTTCATGCCATACGTGGAATGTATAAATGATGGAGTTACTGAAATTATATATGATATTATAATTTAATTATAATATACCTATTTATCATTATTTTTTCATTCCATTAAATATTAAATAGAAATGAAAATAGCGTTCATGCGTACTTATGGCTTACCGTCTCCATGAACGGTGCATTTCATTTCTTATCTCCAAATATTATGTTCTGTTATAAATACATATATATAAATACATATACTGGATACATATGATATATATGGTATATAAATCATGAATATTATTATGGAGATAATGGACTTTTGACCACATAAACAACTTGTAATTATAAGAAGTTCATTTTTGACTCAAGTACCAAACATTGACAAAAGGACCATTATTAACTTAAATGATTACATAATGTTTATAACATGGTTATAAGTGATATAAAAGGAATAATGAACTTGAAAAATATTCTTAAACAAGTATAAATTAACTTTATCTTATTATTCAGAAGATTAAAGAATTTACGGGTCAAGTCGGACACGAGGTAAGGGGTTTCTTATCTCACTTTTAATTCCATGAGATTTACATTGTTCTTCACTTATTTATTTCATGTGGTGTATTGTGTACTACCATTTGATATATATATTATCATTATTCCCAATATATTCATGGTATTATCTTAATCATTTGGTTTTTATTAAATTTTGGTCATACGACTCGATTGATTACAATGTGGTAAGGGGTTAACATCTCACTTATTATTCTCATGAGATTCATGATATATTTGCCACTATTTACTTTTGTGTAGTAGATGTACTTCCCATTATTGTATTATTTGTGTAATATACTTTAATTTATGGGTATTTACATCTTCATTGAATTATCCTTCTTTCATGGGGTGTATGTTTCGTATGTTACCAAATCGGTAAGGGAACCTTTCACCCTCCTCTTTTTAAAAGACTTATTTTTTTTATGTCTTTTAATTTACAATTTATTATATCTAGATATGTTCTTATATATCCTTATATCTTTAAATTTTATGTCCATGTGATGATATACCCTTTTCTCTCTCATTAACACATTTTCTTAATTTTAAAGTGACGTCGTTAGGCTGTCGAATTTCTGTAAGGGAACTTCTTCACCCAATTGCAATTCTTTGGGTTAAACTTATACTTCTTGATTATGTCATTCTATGAATATGTGTGAATAACCTATGATTTTTTTACACTTAATATCCACTTATATTTCGTGTATTTGTATTTTTCACACATAATTATGTCATTTATTTATCCTTAATCGAATGATACCGTCTTTATAAGGGATTTCATCTCAATATACATTCTATTGAGACTTCATTGTTGTTATACACCAATTTACTTTTATATGGTGTATATATTTTCCTTTGTCATATTATATCAGGAATACCTTAATTCTCATGATATTATAAAGTTTTGATTAAATTTTATTCCTCAACTATTTGTATTCAAGCATCTCTCATTTGGTTAAGAACTCCTTAACTAAAATATTGTTTTAAAGATTTATTCTTATAAATATTTCTCATTAATGTACATGTTTTAAAAATGGTTTTAAGGATTTATTTATATTGACATTAATGTTTTAAAATCTTAATTCCTTTAAAATATTCAAAGTGGTATGGTACACTTTGATTCAAAAATCTCTTTATTAAATGTTTTAAATGGTTTTGAAAATGGTTAGATAAATCATTGTTTATATCAATATCTTGAAATGATATATTGTGAATAAAATGTGGAAATTTTATCTTTCCTTTATTCTTATTTTATGTATTATGAATACGTTATCATTATTGGTAATTTTATACGTATACAGGTAGTTCCATGATAAACCTAGGGCAGGTGAGCCAGAGATAGCTCTCTAATGTATTAGGTAATGTGACGGAGGTAAACATAAATGTTTCTCCTAAGATATTTAGGGAATATAATGTGATGGATATTCCAAACATAACTCCCAATGTAGCTGTGAAAGCTAAAAATTAAGTATGTTATGAATTCCATAAGTTACCTTTATGATTAAAGGTTTCTGTGTGTTATTCAGAAAACTTATGATTTCATAAGTTATGTTATGATTGAAAATTATGGTTTCATTGTTTTGTATTTATTGATGGGATAATGTTTTCATTCCTTATTTTATAACATTTACTGATATTTTTATGCTCATTCCAAGTTTTTGAAATGTTTTCCCCAAGACTTAAAGATGAATAGGGTCAAGGATGTGATCAAGGAAAATTCATGTTGTTTAAAACTTGGAACTAGACATAGTTATTTTTAAGAGTTTTTATTTTATGAAAAAAATGGATACTGATTAGTAGTGTCTACATGTAATTTTCAAGTTGATATGTAATATTTATGGCCCAATTATCTAAAACACTAAACCTGAAAATATACTCAATGTTAATTGTTCATTTAATTAAAGATTATGTAATATTTTAAGGTCGGGTCCTTATAGTTGGTATCAGAGGTTGTTTTAGATAACTTTAGAGGTTAGGGTTTTATTTAAGTATAAGTGGTATAACCATAATGGTTAGAATATTAGAAAGAGTCATAGTTATTTTAAATAAATTGAATGAGTTTAAGATGAAATGAATAAGTCTATATTATTATTTACCCTCCTCATAAGATATTATATGATGATTTTAAAGATATACACACACTAACCTGTTTGGTTTTAGTAAATGGATGGATCTAGAAGGAACCAAAGTAATAGTGGATGTGAAGAAAACTGTGAAGGTTTTTTGAATGAACAACTGAATGAAATGGGAGCAGTAATGAGAACTCTTGTGTTTATTCTCAACCAACTATCTGGAGTCATGATTGACCACCTGAACCTTGCTTATTTTTATAAAGCATTGTATATGCAGGAAACAAATCCCTACATAATTTCAGGTAATAATCATAAAGGTAAGTATATTCAAAAACCTATGTGTCAAGGATGTTGAAAGAAACACTTAGGAAAATGATTCAAAGTGACGGTAAGATGCTATAGATGTGGTAATGAAGGTCATAAACCAAGAACCTACCATAAAAAAAAGGAAGCATCCTGTTGACTCCAAGAAAGGGAAAGAAGTTCTTTTTGAAGGATCAATTTAATGTTTTAAATGTGGTTCTCATGGTCATTATACAAATAGATGTCCTACGAAGAAGGTTCGGGAATGGGATCAGCATGATCTTACAAATATATGTTTACCAATTCCTAATTCCATTCCAATTGAAGATGAGTAAAATGAAAATGACTAATGAAAGGTACAAATTATTTCTTAGATGATGTTTTGACATTATTGAATCTTAGGATATGATTAATGATTTTGTTTTTAGGAATGAAGTGTTATGGAATAAGTTGGAAAATAATTGATAATGGATCAACAATAATGTTTAATGAGTAAAAAGTCTGCATATAAGGGATTCAAGAGTTATGGTAAATTTTAGGATGATGAAATTATTAAAAGTATTAAGGCTATTTTCATGATGGGATTACATTGGAAGAATTTTTATAGTATTTGTAACCCTGAAGTTTGATATATGAAAATGTTATTCAAGGAATAATTATCTTTTATTTTGTGGAGTAATGTTTGAAATATTATTTTTGAAGAATCTATGTTTTTATTGTAGACATAAGGTGATTTGGGTTATTTATGGAAATGATTAATCTATCATATAGAATATGTGTTTAGGTTAATTACACTTCAGTATGATATTTTAAGAGTAGTCGATGTTTTTGGAGATAAATGTTAAGATTTACTGTGGAAGACTGTGCTATTAAATACTTATGAGTTTTGGGTTTCAATATTAGTTTGGATTATTTTGAATAATTTTAAGGACAATTGTATATTGAATGGTCTTTCTTGAACTTTGGGTTCTTTTTGTTTAATTTTGGGGATTAAGAGTAGTATTTCTTTTTATAAAGGATCATCCTTTTGGGAATTATATGATCTTGTACTAAACAATTTTGGTTTTGGTTGATGTCTAAAGATAGGAGAAATACATAGTTTATATTTTTTAGATTATGTGATAATCTAGAAGTTGATTAGAGCACTTCAGGTCTGACCAAGTCATCTTGAATACTTACTGTTAGGAGAAAAGATGAGTTTGTTGTAGAATTTTAATAAATGATGACACTCTACATGACAAGTAAGTATATTTCCTTATGATATTAGTCTAGTTATTAATAAAATTATTCAACTCTATGAAAATGATCTTGAAGAAAAAATGTTATAATTTCTTTTTTATCATCATACTTTTACCCAACCACAAATTTATGGTATTGTGGTGGTTAACTTTCCATGATCAAGTTCCCTATCATTCTCTATTAATCTATGAGAGTTAGTTTCTCTTCCATATCCATATTTTCATGGAATCCTAGTATCTGTTATCTTGGGTGACCTTTTTACTTCTCTTCCTTTATTTTAAAGTAATATTTTTATTTACTCTTTTTCCGATGTGGGGTATGCAATGAAGTTTCCGAGCCCAATTTTAAAATTGTGAGGACGTAATTCCCAAAAGGGGGGATGTATGTAACATCCCAGGTAAATAAAGAATATAACATTTTCATATTTATTAATATTTATGAATTAAATATTAATTTTAATTTAAATGGAATGCTATGTTTTATGGTTTACCTGATACGCAACAACGAGTTTCTTTGAAATCTTAGGTTGCACACAACGTTGGGTCATACTGAAAAATAATAATATAGTATTATTTTAAATGGTAGTTAACGCCTAGAATTTTTATTGGAGGGAATGGACAGAACTAACTACAATATTAATATACATGTTTTTTAAATGTTTTTAAATTTATCCAATAAATTTTAGAGGCTTAAAATAATAAAGAATCTGATTTTAAGCATAAATACCCTAATATTCATTAAAAGGTCGATTTACCACCTTTTTTATGGTGAACCCTCTTTAAATATAGTTTTGGTCACTTTTATATGTTCTATTTGACAAAATAATATTCTTCTCTAGAATCAGGACATCAAAATTTACATTGGATAAAATTTTGGTATTTTTCTGATAATGTGCATTTTTTTATGAATAGTGAAAAATATTGTATTTTAATTCATAACTGCCTTTTAATATAATTTATTTATATGGTTATATTATATTTTTAATTGGTTTTAAAGTGTAATTAGATTATAGTTTTACTAATTAATTCAATTTTTTTCATTTCAAGTAATTTCACTTTGAAATTGGACATAAATAAGTGCCAATCTTTTTATAGTTATTATTTCTTAAAAACACACTTTTTGTTTTGACAATGGGAATTAATTTTAAATTAATTTTTTCCAATTATGTGTTTTGAATTTATAAAAATGGATTTTATATTTGGAATCACGAGTTCCAAATTGTATAAATAGGTAACTTTTATTTTTTACACATTATGAATATTTACTTCGGAAAATATTTTATTTACCATGGCTAAAGGGTAAATCTGGTAAATAATGGTAAAAAATAATACTATAATAATATTAAATTACCCTAACATGTGTATTAATCCTATTTTTTGATACATTTCCTACCATTCATATCCTTGGATCTATTTTGGGACCACATGGAGCCACTTAAGAGTGATAATGACACTTCATATTAATTAATTTAAAGTAATAATAAAAATTACATAAACATATATCTTTTAGTAAATAAATTTTTTACATGGGGTTATATAAGTTATCTCTTAGAATATAAATATTTATTTTAAATCTAAAAAATTTCCTAAATTATGGTATTTTTTATAATTTTTAGACATCAAATAAATAAAATTATTTATGACACTATAATGATGCAGTATTTACCTCATTAATGAATGATTTAAATAAATAAAATTATAAAGAATAAAATAATATCCAAAACCTGTCCAATTATTATTGTATGATTTTATTTCTAACATGAGTCATCTTATCTTTGAGTTTAATAAGTTTTGGACCTTTAGAAACCGAAAATCATTATATAATAAAATAATATTTTAAAACTTTCCTAAAGAGCCCCTCCTCCCCCTTAATAAAATCCCTCACTTCTAACCCATTCCTCACACTTCTCAAGCCCCTTGGATCGTCCAAAATCATCCCAATTAAGCTCCCTAAATCTCTCTCTTCCTCCTATAAGCCTTACCTTAGGCATAAGTCACTTCTAGTAAACCGTTTGGTTCAAACCAAAGGGAGATACCCAGTTTAAAGGTAACGTCTTCTATTAAGTTCTTTTCTTTTATTTTACTTCTCCAACCCCCAAAAATATTTTTTTTACTTTCTTTTATAACAACATAAATATCCTAAATATACTAGGTTTTTGTTATGAGAATTATTCTAACAACACTTATACACACCACTATCTAATGGGTAAAGAACATACTATTTATGTGGACGGTGAACTATTGCCTCATGAAATGATGATTGTTCAATATTCTCCTACCACCTCTTATGGTGGCCATTAAGATGGAACTGTATTTATATATGATATATATTATATTTATATTGTTTTTTTGCTTCTGTATTTTTCATTTATATCATACCTTTATGGTTTCCATAATGGGTAAACGCAATAATTTCATTTGAGGAAGTGCGGACTACCGTCCCTTCAAAGTGATATGACTCATTCATGCCATACGTGAAACATATAAAGGATATAGTTACTGAAATTATATATTATATTATATTGGAATTATAATATATCTATTTATAATTAATTTTTCATTCCATTAAATATTAAATAGACATGAAAGTAGCATTCATGCGTACGTACGGCTTGCCATCTCCATGAACGGTGCATTTCATTTCTTATCTTCAAATATTATGTACTATTATAAATACATATATATATACATACATATACTGAATATATATGATATATATGATATCTAAATCATGAATATCATTTTGGAGATAATGGACTTCTGACCACATGAACAACTTGTAATTATAAGAAATTCATTTTGGACTCAAGTACCAAATATCGACAAAATGACCATTACTAACTTAAATGATTGTATAATGTTTATAAAACCGTAATAATTGATATAAAAGGAATAATAAAATTTAAAAAGGTTCTTAAGAAATTATAAATTAACTTTACTTTATTATTCAGGAGATTAAAGAATGAATGGGTCAAGTCAGACATGAGGTAAGGGGTTTCTTATCTCACTTTTAATTCCGTGAGATTTCCTTTATTCTCCACTTACTTATTGCATGTGGTGTATTATGTACTGTCATTTGATATATATATATATATTGTCATGATTCACTCTATATTCACATTATTAGATTATTTATTTTGTGTTTATTAACTTTTGGTTATATGACTCGATTGATTACAATGTGGTAAGGGGTTTTCATCTCGCTTTTTATTCTCGTGAGATTCATGCAATATTTGCCACTATTTCCTTTTGTGTTGTGGATGTACTGACCATGATTGTATTATTTGTGTAATATAATTTAATTTATGGGTATTTAAATCTTCATTTAATTATCCTTCTTTCATGGGGTGTATGTTTCGTATGTTACCAAATCGGTAAGGGAACCTTTCACCCTCATCTTTTTAAAAGACTTATTTTTGTTATGTCTTTTAATTTAAAATTTATTATGTGGGGATGTGTTCTTATATATCCTAATTGCTATAAATTTTATGTCCAAGTGATGATATACCCTTTTCTCTCTCATCAACTCATTTTCTTAATTTTAAAGTGACGTCGTTAGGCTGTTGAATTTCTGTAAGGGAAATTCTTCACCCAATTTTAATTCGTTGGGTTAAACTTCTACTCCTTGATTATGTCATGCTATGAATATGTGTTAATAACCTCTGATTGTTTTAAACTTAATATCCACTTATATTGGTTTTATTTATATTTTTCACACATAATTATGTCATTAATTTATCCTTAATCTAAGGATACTGTCTTTATCAGGGATTTCGTCTCAATTTACATTCCATTGAGACTTCATTGTTGTTATGCACAAATTCACTTTTATGTGGCGTATATACTATCCTTTGGAATATTATATCATTAATACCTCTATTCTCATGATATATAAAGTTTTGACTAAATTTTATTCCTCAATTATTTTTATTCAAGAATCTCTCATTTGGTTAAGAACTCCTTAACTAAAATAATGTTTTAAAGATTTATTCTTCTAAATCTTTATCATTAATGTCCATGTTTTAAAAATGGTTTTAATGATTTATTTATATATAAGTCCCCGGCCTTAAACCTTACTTAATATTGAATTAAATGAATAATTCACATTGAGGATCTTTTCAGGTTTAGAGTTTTAGAGAATTAGAACATAACTATTACATCTTAAAAGATTACAAAGTAGACACTTCTACTAAGTCTCCATAAAATAAAAACTCTTAAAAAGAAAGATGTCTAGATTCCATGTTTTAGACAGCATGAAATTCCCTTGATCCCATCCTTGACCTTATTCCACTTTAAGTCCTGTGAAAAACATTTCGAAAAACTTGGGGTGAGCAAAAAAAGCTCAGTAAGGGATACAAAGAGAATGAAAACTGTTAGTTTTTCAAACATCAAGTAAACCATGTATACTATATCAAAGTAATACCTTCACCTTCATGAAGTAGTAAAAAAAATCTTCACTGAATAAAGTATCATTACTTACCTTTTTGTAACCAAAGGATTACCATAAAACCCATATAAAGAACACATAGAATATATAAAGGTAACTTGGGACATAAACATACTTAAGTGGAATAACCATACGGTTGACTTCCACACATATCACTTAATGGAATAGCCATACGGCCAATTTCCATACATACTTAATGGAATAGCCATACGGCCAACTTCCATACCCAATGCATTGGAGGTTATAACGTAACCACCCGTCCTGGTATTCACGGCACCACCCGTCATATGGTTTATAACGTAACCACCCGTTAAAATGTCCAAGTACCAATATAAAATCATAAAACATAAAACCAATATAAAGGAATGATAACATTTCCACATTTCAATCATAATATAACATAAATATATTGACATAATAGAATCCTTTATCAAAACCATTTTCAATACCAAAATACATAAAAGAGTATATGGTATTTATTTTATTCTAAAAACAATATGGCTTGTTGAGGAAGCCAAAGACCAAATAATACTCGCGGCGGCGGAAAAAGTCGTTGTCACCGCGTACGTTAAAAAAAACATTCCTTTTTGTTGTTTAGTAAAATGCTTCGTAGAAAAAGATTCCTTTTGTATAAAAGTAGAATTAAAAGGAGTTTATACACCTTATAAAAGAAAGTTGTGTATAAAATGAAATATGCCTCAATGAAAGGAGATTGAGACGAAGCCCCTTACCTTGGGTCCGACTTGACTCGATTGTTCTTTAACGTCCCGAATAATAAACTTGAGTTAATTTATACTTGATTAAGAACCTTTTTAAAGTTCATTATTCTTTTTATATCACTTATTTCCTTTTTATAAACATTATGTAACCATTTATGTTAATAATGTTTGTTTTGTCAATATTTGGTTCTTAAGTCGAAAGTGGACTTGTTACAATTACATGTTGTTCGTGTGGTCAAAAGTTCTTTATATCCAGAATGAAATTCCTGATTTGGATATCATATATATCATATATATCCATCATATACATGTATTTATAATATTACATAATCATTTATAGGTAAGAAATGAAATGCACCGTTCATGGAGACGGTAAGCCGTACGTACGCATGAACGCTACTTTCATTTCTTTGTCATATTAGTGGAATTAAAACTAAATTAGAGGTATGTATATTTTAATTCCAGAATTATATTCATCATTTAGATATATCATTAATTATATATATACATTATATACATGTAATTTTAATAGTACATTACATTTGGGGATAAGAAATGAAATGCACCGTTCATGGAGACGGTAAGCCGTACGTACGCATGAACGCTACTTTCATTTCTATCTCATACATTAATGGAAACAAATAATAATGATATAGAGGTATATTATAATTCTAGTATAACATCATATATAATAACTTTAAATCCATCCTTTACATGTCCCACATATGGCATTAACGAATCACATCACTTTTAGGGGGCGGTAGTCCGCACTTCCTTAAATGAAGATATCGCGTTTACCCATAATGGAAACCATAAAGGTATTCCCAAAATGAAAAATACAGAAGCTTAAAGAAAACATAAACATATTATATATCATATATAAAAATAGTGACATCATAATGGCCACCTTTGAAGGTGTTAAATGAGTATTGAACAATCATCGTTTCGGGAGGCAGAATTTCGCCATCCACGGAAACCGTATGTTCTTTAACCATTTGATGTAGTTTTGTGAGAGTGTAGCTCAAATAAATCTTATAACAACATCCTAGTATATTGAATATACTGTTGTTGTTACAAAAGAAGTAAATAAAAGAGTTTAGAGGGTTGGAGAAGCAAAATAAAACAAATGAACAAGAGAGAATGAATTACCTTTAAAAGTGTAACTCCCTTTTGATTTGAGACTAAAGGCTTCCTTTGAAAGGATTCTGTCCAAAGGGAATACTCTAGGATGAGGAGAGGTATGTGGAGAGAGTAATTGGGCAGGGGTTGGCCGAGCCAAAGGCTTGAGAAGTGTGTGAAATGGGGTAGAGGTGGGGGCCTTTTATAAGAGGAGAGGAGGGGCACTTTTGGAAAGTAAAGAAATATTACTTTATTTGAAAATGTGTTTCAGTTTTAAAAGGTCCCACATTGATATAATTCGTGTATAAGGTGATAAGGGTTCGAAATACACTCATCCAATTGGTTTTGGCCATGTGTAGGTTTTATATTTTTCATTATCTTTTCATTTTATTTAAATCGTCAAATAATGATGTCATCGCTGCATCATTATTATGTCATATATAATTTAATTTATTTAATGTCTAAAAATTATAAAAAAAATATTATGATATAGGAAATCTTTTTAGATTTCCAATTACTATTTATAATAAAAATTTGGACTTGTATAACCCCACTCAAAAATTATTTTAGTAAAACAATTTATGTTAGTGTCATTTTCACTTTAACATTAAATAAAAATATATTAATGTCATTTTCCAACTAAAGTGGCTCCATGGGGTCCCCAAGTTGTCCCATGGCTTGTATTGGTCGTCCATGACTCACCCAATAGGTGTAGGACAAGTGTCATGGTGTTTTCACATTTTTATAATACCATTTTTACCTTAAACTACACTAATTACCTCTAATCGCGATTAATGAAAAAAAGTTACTATTCACCAAAAAATTATTTTAATCTCCTTGAACCACATTTTACTTCTTAATGACAACCATGTATGTCGGATTTTCAAAATTCAATACACATTAGGGGTAAACTTTCATTTAACTGAAAAATCAGTTTGCTTGATTACCACTTAGTGGTATCACTATTCATCAAAAATTGAAGTTTTTCAGAAAATTACCAAAAATTCACCCTAAGCTATATTTGATATTCCAAATTCAAAAATGAAGTCAATTTTAAAAAATTCAAAACATATAAGTAAAATTAATTAATTTAATAATTAATTCCCGTTGTCATGACAAATAGCGTGTTTTTGTGAAACAATAAGTATCAAAAGATTGACACCAGTTTAAGTCCAATTTCAAAGTGAAATTGATTCCAATGACCACCATTGGATTAACTGGTAAAAATATTTTCTAATTTCACTTTAAAACCAATTAAAATAATAATATAATCATATAAATAATTTAGATTAAAAAGTGGTTTTGAATTAAAATACAACATTTTACACTATTCATAAAAAAATGAACTTTATCAGAAAGGTACCAAAAATTTACACAAAGTAAATTTTGATGTCCCAATTCTAAAGAAGAGTTATATTTGGTCCAAAATAAATTATAAGAGTGATCAAAACTATATTTAAAGACGGTTCACCATTAAAAGGTGATAAGTGAACCTTTAGTGAAAATTAGAGTATATATGCCCTAAAATTGAACTCTTTCCGTATTTTAAGCCTTTATCTTTTATTGGGTGAATGTATAAACATTTAAAAACATATCTAATCATATTTTAGTTATTTCTATCCATTCCCGCCAGTACAATGGCTACTTGTTAACTAACATTTAAAATAATATTATTTTATTACTAGTGTGCTACGTAAGTTTCAAAGAAACTCGTCGTTCCGTATCGGGTACGCTATCGAACATAGAAACCCCTTTTAATTAAAATTAATATTTAATTCATAAATATTAATAAATATGAAAATTCTTTATTCTTTATTTACCTGGGATGTTACATCCTTCCCCCCTTTTGGGAATTGCGTCCTCGCAATTTTATTCACTTATCAAAATAAGTGGGGGTATTTATCCCTCATAGCATTTTCAAATTCCCACGTTGCCTCTTCAATCACATGGTTTTTCCACAAAACCTTTACCTGATGAATCACCTTATTCCGTAACACTTGCTCCCTGTGGTCAAGAATCTGGACCGGTTGTTCTTCATAAGATAGGTTCTCTTCCAGCTAAACTACCTCTGGACTCAAAACATGAGATGGATCTGGCATATACTTTCTCAACATCGAAACGTGAAAAACATTGTGTACCTGAGATAAACTCGGAGGTAAAGCCACTCGGTATGCAACTGATCCAACTCTTTACAGAATTTCGTATGGTCCAATGAACCTTGGACTCAACTTTCCTTTCTTACCAAATCTAATCACACTTTTCCAAGGAGAAACCTTGAGAAAAGCATGATCACCTACCTCGAAAGATAGATCCTTCCTCCGGTTATCTGCATAACTCGTCTGCCTGCTCTGAGCTGTTCTCATGTGTTTCTGAATCAACTGAACTTTTTCTTCCATCTCTTCTACCAATTCTGGTCTCATCAACTTCCTTTCACCCACTTCATCCCAGAAAGCTGGAGTTCGACACCGCTTCCCATATAATGCCTCAAATGGTGCCATCTGTATACTGGAATGAAAAATGTTATTATAAGAAAACTCAACCAAAGAAAGATGTTGGTCCCAACTTCCCTGATAATCCATCAAACAAGCTCGTAGCATATCCTCCAACGTCTGAATTGTTCGTTCTGACTGCCCATCTAATTGAGGATGAAAAGCTGTACTAAAATTTAATTCCGTACCCAAAGACTTCTGAAGGCCTTTCCAAAAGTTAGATGTGAACCTGGGATCACGATTAGATATAATGGAGAGAGGAACTCCATGTAACCTGAATATCTCTTTAAGATACAAACGGGAAAGTTGATCAAGAGAGAAAGTATCTCGTATAGCAAGGAAATGAGCAGATTTGGTCAAGCGATCAACAATAACCCAGATTGCATTATTACCTTGAGATGTCCTCGGTAATCCCACAACAAATTCCATGGATATGTTTTCCCATTTCCACTCTGGCACTGGTAAAGGCTGAAGCATCTCTTTCGGTAACTGCCGCTCTGCTTTAACCTGTTGACATGTCAAACACTTCACAGTAAAATCAGCAATGTCTCTTTTCATTCCATCCCACCAGTAATACTCCCGCAGATCTCTGTACATCTTAGTACTGCCAGGATGAACTGAAAACAGGGAACTATGAGCCTCACATAACAACTCATTCTTCAACTGTGAATCACAAGGCACACATAACCTCTTCACAAACCTCAAAACACAAACATAAACTTATCCAAGAACTCATGGAAAATTTTATTCATAAGGTCCATGAATACAGCAGGTTCATTGGTTAACCCAAAAGGCATAACTACAAATTCATAATGGCCATATCTAGTACGGAACGCAGTCTTCGGAACGTCTGCTTCTTTTACTTTCAACTGATGGTACCCTGACCTCAAGTCAATCTTCGAAAAATACTGAGTTCCCTGGAGCTGATACCACTTCATTCGATGGCCCAACATCTGCTGAAGTTGTTGCAAATGATTTTACCACCCCTTTCTGCTTGTAGTCTAACTGTTTCCCATCACTCAAGCTCCTTGTCGGACACTCGTCTGCATAATGACTCATTTCATTACACTTAAAACATCTTACCGTTGGCTTTTCATTTCCTGCTTGATCATCTTCCTTACAGTTACGAGCAATATGACCAGACTTACCACACCGAAAGCACTTACCAGACTAGGATAAACATTCTCCAGGATGCATTTTACCACACTTCTCACAGGATGGATATTTGGTTTTCTTACCTCCTTGCTTCTTTGATGAATTCTTCCCCTTTTCCTGCCAACTAGATCTCTTATTCTGTTGTTTGTCATAGAACACCTGATCATCGGCAAACTCCATTTCCACCTTCTCCGTACATCGAACAAGTTTTTCATAACTTTTGAACTCACGAGAAGCTAAAGCCCTTCGATACTTTGGCTTTAACCCTGAGTAAAAACGGTTTATTTTACTATCAAGATCTCATATGAAGTTTGGATCATACCTTGCCAATAGAGTGAACTTTTCTTCATAAGAAGCCACTGAATCATCCTCCTGCCTCAATTCTAGGAACTTTTTTTCCATCCTAAGATGAACCACCTTAGGAAAATATTTCTCAAGAAACATACCTTTGAATTCGTCCCAGTGAAGATCCTAAATCTCATCACTATCCCTTATATTTTTCACCATCGACCACCACTGATCAGCTTCACCTTCAAAACGGTAAACAGCAAGACTAACCTTTTGATTGTCTAAACACCCCATGACATCAAAAATCTTCTACAGTGCTTTAATCCACCCTTCAGCTTGCACAGGGTCAGATGATCCTCTGAATGATGGGGGATGTTGCCTCATGAAATGTTCCACCATTGACATGTTCCTCTGCGGTTGATCTGGCTGATCTCGTGCATGGATACCACCACCATTTATAGCCTGAGTCAACTGTTTCATCACTGCAATAAACTGTTCAGTTCCGATTCCGACCATCTCAGGTTGCTGATTTGGAAGTTTGTCTTCCTCCTGATGTCGTCCCAACATAGCTGCTTTGTTTCCTCTGTGGAAAACCATTCTGAACACAGAAATATCTTAGGTGAAGCAACATGGTAATCCGTAAATGCTATATCATTTCAATCATATTATAATTTAACACTTTTCTAACTCCTAAAGTTGTCTAAACCGACCTCTGATACCAACTATAAGGCCCCGGCCTTAAACCTTACTTAATATTGAATTAAATGAATAATTCACATTGAGGATATTTTCAGGTTTATAGTTTTAGAGAATTAGAACATAACTATTACATCTTAAAAGATTACAAAGTAGACACTTCTACTAAGTCTCCATAAAATAAAAACTCTTAAAAAGAAAGATGTTTAGATTCCATGTTTTAGATAGCATGAAATTCCCTTGATCCCATCCTTGACCTTATTCCACTTTAAGTCCTGTGAAAAACATTTCAAAAAACTTGGGGTGAGCATAAAAAGCTCGGTAAGGGATACAAAGAGAATGAAAACTGTTAGTTTTTCAAACATCAAGTAAACCATGTATACTATATCAAAGTAATACCTTCACCTTCATGAAGTAGTAAAAAAAATCTTCACTGAATAAAGTATCATTACTTACCTTTTTGTAACCAAAGGATTACCATAAAACCCATATAAAGAACACATAGAATATATAAAGGTAACTTGGGACATAAACATACTTAAGTGGAATAAACATACGGTTGACTTCCACACATATCACTTAATGGAATAGCCATACGGCCAATTTCCATACATACTTAATGGAATAGCCATACGGCCGACTTCCATACCCAATACATTGGAGGATATAACGTAACCACTCGTCCTGGTATTCACGGCACCACCCGTCATATGGTTTATAACGTAACCACCCGTTAAAATGTCCAAGTACCAATATAAAATCATAAAACATAAAACCAATATAAAGGAATGATAACATTTCCACATTTCAATCATAATATAACATAAATATATTGACATAATAGAATCCTTTATCAAAACCATTTTCAATACCAAAATACATAAAAGAGTATATGGTATTTATTTTATTCTAAAAACAATATGGCTTGTTGAGGAAGCCAAAGACCAAATAATACTCGCGGCGGCGGAAAAAGTCGTTGTCACCGCGTACGTTAAAAAAAACATTCCTTTTTGTCGTTTAGTAAAACGCTTCGTAGAAAAAGATTCCTTTTGTATAAAAGTAAAATTCAAAGGAGTTTATACATCGTATAAAAGAAAGTTGTGTATAAAACTAAATATGCCTCAATGAAAGGAGATTGAGACGAAGCCCCTTACCTTGGGTCCGACTTGACTCGATTGTTCTTTAACGTCCTGAATAATAAACTTGAGTTAATTTATACTTGATTAAGAACCTTTTTAAAGTTAATTATTCTTTTTATATCACTTATTTCCATGTTATAAACATTATGTAACCATTTATGTTAATAATGTTTGTTTTGTCAATATTTGGTTCTTAAGTCGAAAGTGGACTTGTTACAATTACATGTTGTTCGTGTGGTCAAAAGTTCTTTATATCCAGAATGAAATTCCTGATTTGGATATCATATATATCATATATATCCAGCATATACATGTATTTATAATATTACATAATCATTTAGAGGTAAGAAATGAAATGCACCGTTCATGGAGACGGTAAGCCGTACGTACGCATGAACGCTACTTTCATTTCTTTGTCATATTAGTGGAATTAAAACTAAATGAGAGGTGTGTATATTTTAATTCCAGAATTATATTCATCATTTAGATATATCATTAATTATATATATACATTATATACATGTAATTTTAATAGTACATTACATTTGGGGATAAGAAATGAAATGCACCGTTCATGGAGACGGTAAGCCGTACGTACGCATGAACGCTACTTTCATTTCTATCTCATACTTTAATGGAAAGAAATAATAATGATATAGAGGTATATTATAATTCCAGTATAACATCATATATAATAACTTTAAATCCATCCTTTACATGTCCCACATATGGCATTAACGAATCACATCACTTTTAGGGGGCGGTAGTCCGCACTTCCTTAAATGAAGATATCGCGTTTACCCATAATGGAAACCATAAAGGTATTCCCAAAATGAAAAATACAGAATCTTAAAGAAAACATAAACATATTATATATCATATATAAAAATAGTGACATCATAATGGCCACCTTTGAAGGTGTTAAATGAGTATTGAACAATCATCGTTTCGGGAGGCAGAATTTTGCCATCCACGGAAACCGTATGTTATTTAACCATTTGATGTAGTTGTGTGAGAGTGTAGCTCAAATAAATCTTATAACAACATCCTAGTATATTGAAGATACTGGTGTTGTTACAAAAGAAGTAAATAAAAGAGTTTATAGGGTTGGAGAAGCAAAATAAAACAAATGAACAAGAGAGAATGAATTACCTTTAAAAGTGTAACTCCCTTTTGATTTGAGACTAAAGGCTTCCTTTGAAAGGATTCTGCCCAAAGGGAATCCTCTAGGATTAGGATAGGGATGTGGAGAGAGTAATTGGGCAGGGTTTGGCCGAGCCAAAGGCTTTAGAAGTGTGTGAAATGGGGTAGAGGTGGGGGCCTTTTATAAGAGGAGAGGAGGGGCACTTTTGGAAAGTAAAGAAATATTACTTTATTTGAAAATGTGTTTCGATTTTAAAAGGTCCCACATTGATATAATTAGTGGATAAGGTGATAAGGGTTCGAAATAAACTCATCCAATTGGTTTTGGCCATGTGTAGGTTTTATATATTTCATTATATTTCCATTTTATTTAAATCATCAAATAATGATTTCATCGCTGCGTCATTATTATGTCATATATAATTTACTTTATTTAATGTCTAAAAATTATAAAAAAACTACTATGATGTAGGAAATATTTTTATCTTTCCAATGAATATTTATAATCAAAATTTGGACTTGTATAACCCCACTCAAAAATTAATTTAGTAAAACAATTTATGTTAGTGTCATTTTCACTTTAACATTAAATAAAAATATATTAATGTCATTTTCCAACTAAAGTGGCTCCATGGGGTCCCCAAGTTGGTCCATGGCTTGTCTTGGTCGGCCATGACTCACCCAATAGGTGTAGGACAAGTGTCATGGTGTTTTCACATTTTTATAATACCATTTTTACCTTAAACTACACTAATTACCTCTAATCGCGATTAATGAAAAAAAGTTACTATTCACCAAAAAATTATTTTAATCTCCTTGAACCACATTTTACTTATTAATGACAACCATGTATGTCGGATTTTCAAAATTCAATACACATTAGTGGTAAACTTTCATTTAACTGAAAAATCAGTTTGCTTGATTACCACTTAGTGGTTTCACTATTCATCAAAAATTGAAGTTTTTCAGAAAATTACCAAAAATTCACCCTAAGCTATATTTGATATTCCGAATTCAAAAATGAAGTCCATTTTACAAAATTCAAAACATATAAGTCAAATTAATTAATTTAATAATTAATTCCCGCTGTCATGACAAATAGCGTGTTTTTGTGAAACAATAAGTATCAAAAGATTGACACCAGTTTAAGTCCAATTTCAAAGTGAAATTGATTCCAATGACCACCATTGGATTAACTGGTAAAAATATTTTCTAATTTCACTTTAAAACCAATTAAAATAATAATCTAATCATATAAATAATTTAGATTAAAATGAGGTTTTGAATTAAAATACAACATTTTACACTATTCATAAAAAAATGAACTTTATCAGAAAGGTTCCAAAAATTTACACAAAGTAAATTTTGATGTCTCGATTCTAAAGAAGAGTTATATTTGGTCCAAAATAAAGTATAATAGTGATAAAAACTATATTTAATGACGGTTCACCATTAAAAGGTGATAAGTGAACCTTTAGTGAAAATTAGAGTATATATGCCCTAAAATTGAACTCTTTCCGTATTTTAAGCCTTTATCTTTTATTGGGTGAATGTATAAACATTTAAAAACATATCTAATCATATTTTATTTATTTCTATCCATTCCCGCCAGTACAATGGCTACTTGTTAACTAACATTTAAAATAATATTATTTTATTACTAGTGTGCTATGTAAGTTTCAAAGAAACTCATCGTTGCGTATCGGGTACGCTATCGAACATAGCAACCCCTTTTAATTAAAATTAATATTTAATTCGTAAATATTAATAAATATGAAAATTCTTTATTCTTTATTTACCTGGGATGTTACATTATATGTACATTAATGTTTTAAAATGTTAATTCCTTTAAAATATTTATAGTGGTATGGGACACTTTTATTCAAAAATATCTTTATTAAATGTTTTAAATGGTTTTGAAAATGGTTTGATAAAGCATTGAAATTTCAATATCTTGAAATGATATATTATGATTGCAATGTGAAAATGTTATATTTCCCTTATTATTGTTTTATGTGTTATGAATATGTTATGGTTATTGGGCATTATTTACATATATGGGTGGTTTAGTGATAAACCTAGGGAAGATGAGCCCGAGATAGCTCTCCAATGCATTGGGTAACATGATGGAGGTTGATGTTAATGTTTCTACTAAGATATTTAGGGAATATATTGTGATGGGTATTCCAAATGTAACTCCCTATATAGCTGTGAGAGCTACAATGTAAGTTTGTTATGTATTCCATAAGTTACCTTTATGATTTATGATTTATGTGTGTTATTAATAAGTCTTATGATTTTATAAGGTATGTTATGATTGAAAATTATGGTTTCCTTGTTTTTTATTTATTGATTGGTTAATGTTTTCATTCTTTATTTTATAACCCTTACTGATCTTTTTATGCTCATCCCATGTTTTTTGAAATGTTTTCTAGAGGACTTAAAGATGAATAGGGTCAAGGATGGGATCAAGGAAAATTCATGATGTCTAAAACTTAGAACTAGACATGTTTCTTTCTAAGATTTTTTATTTTATGAAAAAAATGGATACTGAGTAGTAGTGTCAACATGTAATTTTCAAGTTGATATGTAATAGTTATGGCCTAATTCTCTAGAACTCTAAACTTGAAAAGATCCTCAATGTGAATTATTCATTTAATTCAAGATTATGTAATGTTTTAAGGTCAGGTCCTTATAGGTATGGATCCATTACATTTCATTTTTAGCCTCTTGTTATACTCTAATAAAATTTCATATGAATTTGAAGAATGGTTTATAAGAAATCGGGGCTTGTACAGAGGTCGAAGATTCAGTCTTTGGAGGAGAATATTGAGACACATATTTATAAAATAGTTAGTAGTAACCATGAGAATCAACTGGGTAGCCCATATGTGGAGGATCAAAGTTTGGTAAACCATGTAAGGAAGACTACAAGATTTTGAAGAATAGTGCAGACTTGTTGCGAAGTTGAAACATGTGGTTTTTGAATAGTATGTCAAACTGTGTGCCTAATCATGTGAGGGGGTATGTCTTGGGACAATGATCGTGTGTATAATATGAATGGTTTTTCAAATCGTTCACCTAAAAATTCTATGGGTTATTCCATAAGAAAATTGTGGGTACAAGGTTGGTGTATAGTTTGACCAACCATGTGACCAAACCTTGCACCCCTTATAAAGTGGTGAAATTAATTTGTTGCTCGTTCTTTTATTTAATTTAACTTTACCTCTTTTATTACTAAAATCAGACAACATCACCTAACTTGCATTGAGATCTCCCTACTCCTCTCACATAAGTCTTTAAGCTAGAATTTCCAACTAAAATCAGAATCACTCACCATTTCCATGTTAGATAGCTGTCGGTATGCTCTAAAATCCTCTTAATTCCTTCCTTAATTTATTTTTTTTTGTATAGAATGCTAAATTCATGTGAGATAATATTATAAATTTTTATGGAATTTTTCTATTTCTCTAATTTCACTCATTTTATCTCAGATTATAGGATGAGAGTGGGTGAGGATTATACTACCCATCCAAATTAGGTGGTTTCATTTTTTTCCCTAAAGATGAAGTTGAATATATTATGTATTGTTATGCCACATGTCGGACCTTTCATGTGTTACTTTTTAAAATTTTAAATTAAATTATTAAATTATTATAACTTTTTTTAGGTTGTACCTTGAAACCTATTTTCATCATTGGAGGTTTTCTACCTAGATGTGATCCAAACCTTAGTGTGTGTCACTTTAAATTCTTAAGAATTTTATTCTTTATTATGAATTTAAACTAACCTTGAGGTGTGTTGAATTTGGTTGATTAAATGAAATGACTTAGTTTAATTAAATAGATAGTATAAATTGATGCATGGACCTTATATAGGGCTATGTATTTTCACCACCTTATATAGTGAGTTAGGATTATACAGTATAAATGAAATGGATTCTTTGAATTGAATTAAAGGAGTGCTACATTTCTAGGCACTTTATTCCTAGGCTGTGAAATTGAACCATACTCAAAGGAGGGTTAACTTTCCATAATATATATATATGTGTGTGGGTGTGTTTGTGTGTTTGTTTGTAAAAAAAATAGGAAATTATTGTTAAATGGAAAGTGGATGGTATAACCAAGTTACCCAGTCTGTGCTTAATTATAAAGTGTGGTTGTGCCTAACATGGAGATTATGGATAGTTGATTATTATTATTGGGAATAGTGTTCCAGTTATTGAATGGAAAATTTTTGGACATGTCTCTCCACTCAAAAACGTATCCTTAGTTTATAATACTTATCATGGTGACCCTTATTATTGAAATGGAGGATGGATAGGGAATTTCCTCTCCTTGTTATGTATTATTGGAAATATAATTTTTTCTCCTCATATATGATGTTGGATATTGCATTCTGAATCCTTGTATTACATGAAGACATGATGGTCCAAGAACCACAAGAATTATTATGATATTAACCATATTACACTTTTCACTGAGGTACCAAGAATGTATTTCTTGGGCTCAGGTAAAACACCATAGGGTGATATTTTATTAGTATGTCCCTTTTTAACTTACAATTGACTATTAATTTCATAATTTCAATATAACCATGTATTTATATTATCTTATTAGATTACATGGAAACATAATGTACCACCCCTAAGAATTTACCATATTTTCTTCCTTTTATTATAAATTTAATTTTTTTTGATAGATTACAATGTATGCAACATTAGGTTTAAACAAAACACTTTTTAGTCACATTTTGAAAATTAAATTAAATTATAACACTTATAGAGAATTTATATAGATAATTCACATTTTATATATCCAAAAAAATATTTTTACATTCATCCAATATATATTTTATAGTCATAAGATAAGAACAAACCCAATATTACACATAAAAACCTATATTTTATAAAAGTTGTTTTATAGACTTTTAATGGTGATCCTATTTTAAATCAAATTTTTGACACTTATATATTATATTTTAAAAAATAAACATATTATTTTAAATATGAACATAAAAATTTAAATTATTTTTTTATTTTTATGAGGAGTTTCATTTTTTGGATGAATAGTGTAAAATATTGCATTATAGTTAAAAACTTCCTTTTTGTTTAAATAATTATTAATGATAAATTATATTTTAAATTGGATTTTAAAGTCAAAATATATAAATTATATATATATTAATCTAATTTAGGTCATTGGAATCTATTTATATTGAAATTGGATATAAAAACATATTGAACTTTTGAACGTTTTTACTTTAACCAACTTTCTTTCCACGTCTATGGGATTAGCTTTAAACTTAATTTTTCCATTTATGTTAATTGAATTTTGAAAAATAGAAATACACTATTTTAATAAGTATTATATTTATATTCTAATATTATAATATATTTTTTTTGAAATTATGGAGTGTATCTTTAGTAATTTTTTATTTACCATGGTTATGGGTAAATCAGGTAATTAAAGGAAAAAATAATATTATAAATATTTTAAAATTACCCTAAAACGTGTCCTAATTTTATTTGATGAATATGTTTTTCCTGAGCATTAAAGGATCGGTTATGATATCATTTATGTCCTTTTAGATGAGAATATAACCTTTATAATATTATATTCAAAGAAAACTCAATTTTCTCATAATTTTGTTTTTAACAAGTTAAATATCTTAACATGGGGTTACCTAGAGGATATATTCAACTATAAATAATATTTTGAAATCTAAAATAATTATTGTCAATATGGTAATTTATTTTTAATTTTTAGGAAATAAATAATTACCATTATGGCACACACAATGATGATGCATTAATTGTTTAATTAATGGAAATATCAATCAAATGATAATAAAACTGGTAAACTAAATATAATTTGAGAAAATTAATGAAATCAAAAAAAAATTATATATTACCTAGAAATATGATATATTTATTAAATTTTTTGGTTCGAAAGTATCAAGTTTCGATGATATTTTTAAAAAGTAAAATAATGAATAGTGTTAAAATAGACATTAATGATATTTAAAATAAATAATATTTTATTAAATGATATAAATTTCATAAAAATATAAACCATAGACAAATGATTTGAATAATTTTTAATTTTTCATCCATAACTCATTTATGGTTCGTTTGGAATCTTATAGTAACTATATTATCCATTAAAGAGTAAAAAAGGCAAGTTGTCACGGTAAGAGTTAAAGGGTTTAACTAAGGGTCAAATCCAAAAGATAACGGTAATAATGTCACTTAAAATTTTCTAAAAATTACTATATGAATATAATCATACCCTTATAACATTAATATAAAATTTCAGTTATTTATTGTACACTTTTCCATGAAAATACCTTATATATTATTTAAATCTAAGATAGTTACAAAATGTCACATTATTTGTATTTAATATCTTTTATGTGTCCACATAGAAAAAAATACAGATATGAACAAAACTAAATATCTATTTTAATATTAATGAAATTATTTTCATTTTATAAATTTATTTTTAATTTTTATAAATTATATAACTACCTTAAATTCTTCTTCAATGCTAAAACAATATTTATTTAATTAACCAAAAAATAAAGAATTTATTTTAAAAGTATTAATTTTGATGTATTTTTTATGATTTAATGTGAATAATTAATTTTATAGATTTATATGATATATTATATATATGTTAAATAATTATTTTCGTAATTCCCACTACTTCATGATGTCTTTGAAGTCAAATTAAATTAATAGTATCAAATTTGACATAATGATATTTTATTGAATTAATATATTATTAAATTATTTAGAAATTAAAAAAATGTTAAATAATAAAAAATTGGATAATATATGGTCTAAAATGTCTTCCCCCATTCATTTATTATCCATTTGTAAGTATTTTTCTCTAGAATAGCCTTATTATATTTTAATATTTTGATGATTTCTGAAAGTGTCCCTCACCTCAATTATAAAAGGGTGCATAATCCCTCACTTACTCACACCACTTTGAGCCTTATAGATTGAAAAACCCCTACCCAAATAATATACCACCTTCCTTAACCTCGTAATAGAAGCCTCACTTTGGGTAGAAAGAAAAACAATGAAGGCTTTTGGTATAAACCAAAAGGAGCTACCCAGAGAAAAGTAACGTTCTTCAACAATCAATTTAGTTTTATTTATTTTCCCAGTCATTAATTTATGATTATTTCATTATTATATAATAACATAAGTATCCTATATATATTATTATGTTTCTATTTTAAGGGTTTGAACTATACCTACACACACTTTCATCAAATGGGTAACGAATTTACAGTTTGTGTACAGTAAACTACCGTCTCGTGGAACGATGTCGTTCGTTTTTCCTTTACCACATCTCATGGTTGGTTATTATGATGGAAAAACTATTTTTTATGATATATATGATATTTATTTTATATTAATACTAATTTAATTTTTATATAACACATACCTTCATGATTTCTATTTTGTGTAAATACGATAACATCGTTTGTGGAAATGTGGACTATCGCCACCTCTAAGCGATGTGATTCATTCATGCTATACATGGAACGTATAAAGGATGGTTTTAATAAATATATGTGATATATATGACATATATATGATACAGTAATTATAATATAAATATATATAATTTAATTTTCATTTTTTAAATACGGAAAAGAAATTAAATTAGTGTTTATGTATACGTACGGCTTACCGTCTCTATAAACGGTGCATTTCATTTACAATCTCCAAATTTTATGGATTATTATAAACATATATATATATATATATTGAATATATATGATATTTACATAATGTTTTACATTTTTTATATGATGAAATCATGATCTATGTAATTGGAACAACAAATAAAAAGTCAAAACATACTCGAGAAACTAGGTAATTAACACCCGAAACATTGAAAATAATGAAAGATTGGTAACAAAAGGTAATAAAATATTATAGTAGGATAATATATGATATCATAAATATTAATTTTTTTATGTTATAATTTATTAAAATTCTTAAAACCATTATATATGTGGTTAAATAATGTTCACAAAAAAAAGTAAACACAAGGTAAGGGACTCCATTTCAATCTCCTTTCATTAAGGAATAATTTGATGTTATACACACACCTTATTTTATGAGGTGTATATACAACCCATTTGACTTATCATATAATTAATTTATTTATTATAATTATATTTATGTTATTTTAAATTTTATTCTTTCATTAGTCTTATGATTTAAATATTCAAAGTGGTATGGGAGACCTTGAATATTGAAAGATTTAATTATGACCTCTTTTTCTCCATGTTCATGTTTTCTAAAAAAAATGTTTTTAATATTCCCCAATGGTTGTTTAAAGTAATTTTAACCATTTTTTACTTTTTAAAAATTCTTTAAAATGTATATTTTTTACTTTCTAAACAAGGTCCTTCGAGTCTTTTCCAACAAAAATACAGAAGGAATGTTTTTCTTAAACTATATGACATTAGCGACTTTTTTCTCTCTCATGACACCTTAATGTTTTGAATCTTAAATTATAAGTTTAAAAAATTATTTTCAATGAAAATGTTTTATTTTATAAAAATTAGTCCTTTTAAATAAATTTTTTTAATGTAAAAATTGTATTTCTCTCTAGATTTTTTTAATGATTTTATTAGATTATTTTTACCTATATCAAAATCCTTTATTGAATCATATTATTAATTGAGTTTGATCTCTTATGATATCATTTATTGTATTTCATTAAATTTTTTATGATTAGTTTGAATGTGGATGTGATATTTTGATACCATTCACTATAACACTCATAATGGTTTGTGATTATGTTTATAAATTGGGGAAGGTTATTTTGATTTCATATGTATATGTTGTTTATGTTTAACCCCATTCATATGAGGAATTAATTGGACTTAGTAAGTGATAGGCAAGGCCTGCTATAGCCCCTCGATTCATCGGCAGGTCTCATGATATAAACTAGATATGAAATTAGCTGAGGTCATGACTATTATTTCAAATATGTATTTGGAAAAGCCTTTAACCATTTATTTTTCAGATGTCTTATATGAGGCCTCAATGGTATGTTTTAGATGTCCATCATTATAAATTCCATCACTATGAAATTTTCTATTGATATTTCATATGATTATTCAACTAGTATAATATTCATGGTTAATTTTCTTAACTCATGTGATTATTTAAATGGATTGTGTTTCAGTTATTTACCTTTCCATGTTGTTTATTCCATATTTACTCAAAGATTATATTGTATGCTTACCCTTACTAAGAATTTGAGATAACCCCTTTCTTATTTTTTATTTTTCCCCAAGATATAAATATTGTTTTTGAGTTTGATATTCATGGTTACACTAAGGGGATTAATGGAATGCTCAAAGAAATTTATTTGTATATTTTATGTTTTAGATTGCAATGTGAATTTCAAGTATGTAATCCAGTATCCAAAACTGCTAAACTGATCAGTCCTTTTGGATTAGAATATTTTATTTATTCTAATGCAATAAATTAAGTTACCGGATCAATGATACTGGGGTTAGGTTCATTGCATTTGGTATTAAATAAAGTTTAGTAGAAACATTGGAAACTAGATTAAGGAACATAACCCTAAGATAGACTTTGAGGATAAGAATAGAAGAACATCCTATAATTTTGGTAAGGTAGATATTTTTTTGTTCTTCTAAAAAATACATCCTTGTCTGGATACTATAAGTAGACGTGGTTTTGGAACAGATGTGCCTAGGGGTAACAACTCTGACAAGGTGTGTTGGGCCAAACTTAGCATAACCTGGTACACAAAAACAAGCCTTACTGTGCACCTGGTTTGTCAATCCTAGTGGATATTCTTAGGATAATTATCACTTTATTTACAAAACATTATAAAGGATTTAAAAGTTAATATTTTCCCAAATAAACTATGTTTATGATTATAATATTATCTATGCATAAATTTTTCAATTTATGTAAAATGTTACTAGTTCAAAATTATGCATCATGATTCATAACCTAATCTAATGTATGTGATTGTTTAGAAATGTTACCTATTGGATGTAATGGAAACTATATCAATACACATAATCCATGTAGGTATTTCTCTCCTATGCTAGATAATTATGTTTGGGCTAGAGCTACAACTGGTAATGAGAAACTTATAACTATATTGGGATAGTTGACTTGGGATATAAATAATAACCTTACCTGTATGGAGCAACTTGATTCACACTATGGAGGAATAATGTTAAACCGCTTCATGAGATAATAACCTCCAACATTAAATGGAACTAAAAATACATTTATAGCTAAACAATGGACAAGTTCCTTAGAGAAGATATTTCTTGCTTTGGGAATTAAATAAGGGGAGAAAGTTTTCATGGAAGTTTATCATCTTTCATGAGATGTGGATAAATGGTTTTAATTGATCAAAAACACTAGGGAGGATGAGAAAATAGAAAGCATGGAATAAAAGGATTTCAAGGAACTTTTCATAAATACATATTTCCCTCATGAACAACAAGTGAATATAGAGAGTCAATTCTTGAATTTGAGGTAAAAGTAGAATGATAATGTTGTTAAGTATGAATCAAACTTCACAAGGTTAGGAAGGCATGATACAGACTACAGACGTAACTCAAGGAGTAAGATTGATCATTTCTATGATGGGTTGAATCCATTCCTCTGAAATGCATTGGTCTCCCAAAATTTCTTATCATATGAATAAATAGTCTCATGTGCTATCAAGACATAGAAATAATTTTTTAAGTATTATAAATTTAAGGTAAAATAATAGAATAATAGAATAGTGGAGAAACAGATGGATAAAGGGGAAAAGGGAAAGAATTATTTTCTTACATGTGATAATTTTAGAAGGAAACACCATAGTGCCTGCTTAAAAGGAAAATAAGTTTTCTTCTAGTGTGGTGAGAAATTCCATCATTCTCATGGTTATAAAGGAAAGAAATAAGATACCAATATTCGATGTTGAAATTGTATGGATATGGGACATTATGCAAATTATTTTCCAAAGCATCAATGTAATATAGATCAGAAAAAGCAAATGGCTCAAGGTTAAGATTACGTTGTTACTACCATTGAAGTATAATAGTTAATGTATTTGTTTTTTTATTCAATAATTATGTTATGATATTCTGGTTATGAGAATAATGAGATATATAAGGATTATATTGTGTTATTTTTCTTTAAGGATTTGGAAGCATGAATGTTTTAATTAAGGTTTTAATATGATCATTGTATTAATATATTTGGTATGTGACAATAATAGAAACATTATGTTGTTTTTGGAGAATTTGGTATTAATTTTATTTTGTAAATTTAGTGACCTTCCTATAAATTTTTTGGATTTTTATTTAGACATAAGTATTTTGAATGAGTCTTATGGTTGGAATGGATTAATTTGAACATGGGATATTATTTGAGGTTAAAGTATGATTTATTGGATACTATATGTTAACCATTTTTGTTTTAATAAATATTTAAAGTTTGAAGGAATTACTCATGGATCTTATGATTTATAAAATTTCTTTAGGTGTGAAAAAATCATCTTGAACATTCCTTTATAGGTGTACGAAATGAAGTGAAAATATATTGAAGCACAACCAAAGGATGAGATTTTACTTATGACATAGAAATAAATCAAGTAAGTTCTTATATATATAGTAAAATAATCCCTCAACTCTAGGAAAAGTGTTATTGAACCAAAAAGTTATCCATTTATTTTTCTTACTGAGAAATCAATAGCCTCTTTAAACAATCACAAATTTACAGTTTTGTGATGGTAGACTTTTTGATGACCAAGTTCACTATCACTCTCCATCAGAACTTTATAGTATGATTTTTCTTTCATATCCTTGTTTTAACTAACATTATTATAATCAAAATACTAGTTTTGTGGTGACCTTCTCATTTCCCTTTCCCTCTTATTAAGAGGATATTGTATTGACCCTATTATCAATGTGGGTTTCCCACAAAGGAATTTTCAAGTATCAACCTTTGATTTTTGAATTTCAGTTTCAAATTGAGAGGATGTAATTTATTAAAGTATGGGATAATTTATAACTCTAATACTTTACCATATTTGTTCCTTTTATAATAAATTTAATTTTTTTGACATCTTACAATGCATGCAACACCGGGTTTAAACAAAACACCATTTAGTCATGTTTTGCACTGTCAATTAAATTCTAACAATCATAGAGAATTTATATAGTGAATTTAAATGTTATATATCCAATAAAATATTTTTAAATTCATCCAATATATATTTTTTATATGTATAAGATAAGAACAAACCCAATATTACACATAAAAACCTATATTTTTATAAAAGCAGGTTTACTGCCTTTTAATGGAAAACCTATTTTAAATACAATTTTTGACACTTTTATATATTATATTTGAAAATATAAATCTATTATTTTAAATTATAATATAAAAATTTTCATTATTTTATTTTTTGGAATTTTTCTGAGAAGTTTCATTTTCTGATAAATAGTGAAAAATACGACATTGTAGTTAAAACCCGCTTTTTCATTTAAATAATTATTAATGTTAAATTTTATTTTAAATTTTATTTTAAAGTCACAATATATAAATTATACATATATTAATATAATTTAGGTCATTGTAATCTATTTATATTTAAATTTTATATAAAAACTTATTGAACTTTTGAACATTTTTACTTTAACCCGCTTTGTCGCCACGTCTGTAGGATTAGCGTTAAAATTAATTTATCCACTTATGTGAATTTAATTTTAAAAAATGAACATGAAAATTTTTAATAATTATGATATTTATATTGAAATATTATCATCTTAATTATTGGACATTATGAATAGTAACTTTAGAAAAAAAATATCTACCATGGTTAAGGGTAAATCTTGTAATTAATGGTAAAAAATTCTATAAATATTATAAAACTACCCTAAAACTTGTAATAATTTTATTGGATGAATATTTTTCATCCCTAATCATTAAATTATTGGTTATGAGATCATTTATGTCCTTTTAGATGAGAATATAATCTTTATAATATTATATTCAAAGAAAATTCAATTTTTTCATACTTTTGTTTTTAACAAGTTAAATATCCTAACATGGGGTCACCGAGGGGATATATTCAACTATAAATATTATTTTAAAATATAAAATTAATATATTAAATATTTTTGATTTATTTTTAATTTTTAGGAAATAAATAATTACCATTATGGCATACACAATGATGATGCAATAATTGTTTAATTAATAAAAATATCAAAAAAATGATATTAAAAATACTAAAATAAATATAAGTTCAGAAAATTAATTACATACAAGAATTTTATAGATGAAATACACATAATAGAGATGTATTAAAGTTTTTTGTTCAAAGATATCAATTTTTATGATATTTTTAAAAAGTCAAATAATGAATAGTGTCAAAATGGACATTAATGATATTTAAAATAAAAAATAGTTCATTAGATGTTATAAAATACATAAAAATATAAAATTCGGAAAACCTATTTGTATAAGGTTGAAATTATCATACATAACTCATTTATGGCTCTCTTTTCATCTTATAGTAACTATATTATCCCTTAAATAGTAAAAAGACAAGTCATCAAGGTAAGAGTTAAAGGGTTTAACTACGAGTTAAAGACAAAAGATAATGGTAAAAATGTTACCTAAACTTGTATAAAAATTATTAGATGAATATTATTATACTATTATCACCTTAAGATCTAATTTTAGTTGTTTAATGGATACTTTTCCATGAAAATAACTTCTATATTATTTAAATCAAAGATAATTACAAAATGTCACTCTTTGTATTTAATATATTTTATGTATCCACATATGGATAAAATAAAATAAATGTATATTTTAATATTAATGAAATTATTTTCATTATAGAAATTTATTTTGAATTTTTATAAATTATATAACTACCTTAAATTCAATTTCAATGCTAAAACAGTATTTATTTAATTAACTAAAAAATAAAAGAATTGATTTTGAAAGTAGTAATTTTGATATATTTTATGTGATTTAATGTGTATAATAAATTTTATAGATATATAGGATATATTATATATGTTTTATATAATTATATTCTAATTCCCACCTTGTAATGATGTCTTTGAAGTCTAATTAAATAAATAGTATTAAATTTGATAATAATGATATTTTATTGAATTAATATATTGTTAAATTATTTAAAAATCACAAAAATGTTAAATAAAAAAAGGGATAATATATGGTATAAAATTTCTTCCCCCATTCATTTATTATCCATTTTTAAGTCTATGTATCTAGAATATCCTTATTATATTTTAATATTTTGAGGATTTTTGAAAGTGCCCCTCGCCTCAATTATAAAAGGGAACCTCCTCCCTCACTTACTCACACCACTTTGAGCCTTCTAGATTGACCAACCCCTTCAAAAATAAGCTCCAAAATTCCATCCCCTCATACTATAAGTCTTAATTTGTGCATAATCAAACCAAAGAAGGCTTTTGGTATAGACCAAAATGAGTTACCCAAATAAATGGTAAAGTTCTTCAAAAATCACTTGAGTTTTATTTATTTCCCCACTCCTTCATTTATTATTATTACATTATTATATAATAAAATCAGTATCATAAATATACTTTTATGTTTTTATGTTAAGGTTTTAACCTACACCTATATACAATTCCATCAAATGGGTAACGAATTTATAGTGCGTATACGGTGAACTACCGCCTCACAGAATGATGTTGTACGTTTTTCCTTTACCACCTCTCATGGTTGGTCATTATGATGGAAAATATATTTTTATATGATATTTATGATATTTATATTATATTAATACTATTTTAATTTTTATATAACATATCCTTTCATGCTTTCCATTTTATTTAAATATGATAACATCGTTTGTGGAAGTGTGGACGACCGCCTCCGCAAAGCCATGTGATTCATTCACACTATACATATAACGTATAAAGGATGGTTTTAATAAAAATATATGATGTATATGAAAAATATATGATACTAGAATTATAATATACATATATATCATTTAATTTTCATTCTTTTAATACAGCACAGAAATGAAATTAGTGTTTATGTATGCGTACGACCTACCGTCTCCATGAACTGTGCATTTCATTTACTATCTCCAAATTTTATGAATTGTTATAAATATATATATATATATATATATATATATATTGAATATATGTGATATTTAAATCATCATTTAAATTTTTTAGATGATTAAATCAAAATCTACGTAATTAGAACAACAAATAAAAAGTCAAAATATACTCGAGAAACTAGGCAATTAACACCTAAAATAGTGAAAATAAAGAAAAATTACTAACAAAAGGTAATAAAATATTATAAGAGGATGATATATGATATCATAAATATTAATATGATTCTGTAATAAGTTAGTAACATTCTTAAAACCACTATACATGTGGTTAAATAATGTTCTCATAAAAGGAAACGCAAGGTGAGAGACTTCATCTCAATCTCCTTTCATTGAGACATAGTATGATCTGATACACCCACCTTCTTTTATGAGGTGTATATATAGACCATTTGAATTATCATGTCATTAATTTATTTATTATCATGATATTTAATGTTTTTTTAAAAAAAAAATTCTTTCATTGGGATTAAGATTTAATGATTCAAAGTGGTATGGGACACCGTGAATGTTTAAAGATTTAATTATTACATATTTTTTCCATGTTCATGTATTCTATAAATGTTTTCAAAAATATTTTTTATATTCTCCAATGATTGGTTAAAGTCATTTTAACCATTTTTTCTTTTTAAAAACTCTTTAAAATGTATATTTTTTTCATTTTATAGATAATATCCTTTTAGGATTTGTTGACAAAAATATGAAAGGAATGTTTTTTTAACTTATACAGCATGAGATGATTTTTCCACCGTCATGAGGACTTAATGTTTCAAATATTACTTTACAATTTTTTATAATTATTTTCAATGAAAATGTTTTATTTTAAAAAAATTCATCCTTTTAAATAAATTTTTTCAATGTAAAAAAGTTCATTTCTCTCAAGAAATTTTTAATGATTTTATTAGAGTATTTCCATCCATATAAACATCCTCTATTGAATATTATGATTAATTGAGGTTAATCTATTATGATGTCATTTACCTTATTTTATTAAATAGCTTATGATCAGTTTGACTATGGATGTGATATTTTCATATCATTATCCATATTACTCAAAATAGTTTGTTATTATGTTTACTGGTTGGGGAAAGTTATTTTCATTTCATATGTGTATGTTGCTTATGTTTCATCCCATTCATATGAGGAATGAATTGGTGTCACGACCCGTCCTCGGGGCCCGTGCTGTGACTACCCCAAGCCCGCCTTCCATAGGCCATGGGCTGGCGACTAGTACCAAGGCGTAAATCCCGGTAAAAAGGGAAGGAATTGCCTTTGTAAAGTAAAAAAACACCACAAAGCAAGCAATCAGTATAAGTAAACACTAAGTAAAAATTGAGTACAACAGTAAGTGCGGAAAAGTAAGTGGGCCAGTATACAAACCCAAACTGAAAGTAAAGTATAACTGGAAAGGGAAAATAGAAACTGAAAAGTAAAGCCGCAGCGTCAAGCCATCCACTGGAAGTACCACCTGAAGGGTGGGTACAGATGGCCTCCACAGCTCCTAGGGTCCAGCCGTCCACTCCGAGTACGTCCCGCCCAGTGGTCCACCTCCAGGTACCGTCCTGCTCTGCATGCCTCAACCACAATCAGCGTTGTCCATCGTCTGCAACCAACACAATGTAGTGCGGGCATAGCCCGTGCAGGGGTGAGTATAAGCTACTCAGTAGGGACCCCGAGACCCCCGAAGGTCTCCCAGAATCCACAAAGGAAGATACAATCACGAAATAACATTCGACACTGCTTAGGTATATGCCCATACATATACCTAAGTCATCAATTCTCGTTTGGCTCCAACATCCGAGCTCAAGTACAACCCAGTCCACACAGGAAAGCAAAACGTAAATCCACATAGGAAAGCAAAACGTAAATCCACACAGGATAGCTCAACACAATCCACAAAGGAAAGAAAAACAGGATTCAGCTCACACAGGTAAACTTCTTCGTAAGACGATAGAGATGATCAGATATATCCACTGATTCATCTAAGCCGTCAAACCCACAAAGGATCGATAAGTACTAACCCCCTCAATGACCCACAAAGCATCTGACCCACACAGGATTGATAGGTAACTAACCCCCGCAATGACCCACACAGGATCTGACCCACACAGGATCGATAGGTAACTAACCCCCGCAAATACCCACACAGGATCGGACCCACACAGGATCTGTAAGCGCTGGCCCACACAGGACCGCTGAGCGCTGACCCACACAAGATCGGACCCACACAGGATCTGTAGCACTGATCCACGTAGGATCGCTGAGTGTTGTAGTCGTCGCCGTCGAATCCACTGAGGATCTCTGTACTTTCATCATCGTCGTCGCAGTCGCAGCCAGCTCTAGGGTTCCCGCACACAGAAAGCTCGTTCGGGAGGGTCCGCTCCACGAGCCGAGAGGCTGATACATCAACTGACACATAGTCCATAATTGATGTATCCAAAAGTTATGTATTGTCAACAGAAACTCAACGTCGCAGACGGCGCGCCAATCGGACGTCTGGTCTGAGAGTTATTGGCTTTTTCTTCCGAGGGGCCCGGTTGGTTTTTAATTCAAAACCAACCCGACCGTACTCCACCTGCGTCCAAACCTCAGGCAGAGTAATCCAAAAGATCCTTCTCACTAAGAGGAATCCATCAAAGTCGACGGCACGTCAATCGGACGTCCGGAGCTCAAGTTACGAGCGTTTCCGCTCCGAGGGCCCGGTTGGTTTCGTGTACGAACCAACCCAGCTGAACCCAAAGTATTCCGAAACCTTGAGTGCGATATACCGAAACGACCTTCTCGATCCAAGTATCGCATCGCCGCTGATGGTGCATCGATCGGAGGTTCGTAGCCCAAGATATGGGCAAAAGACCGAAAAGGTCCGAAAACGAGGGGGTCTGGGCCCGGACCGACCCGGCCCAACCCCCCCTCGGTCAGCACGAACCGGGTCGACCCGACCCGGGTCTGGGTCCGACCCGGTAGGCGCGGCCCGGCCCGGCCTGGGCGTGACCCGGCCGGCCGGCGGGTCGGCTCGGCCGGTTATGACCGAGCGGAGCGGGGGGGCGCACTGCCCCCGCGTGATGGAGTCGTGGCCCTGCGTGGGGCCGCCCTTGCCAACGGATGTGGCAGCCAACCGCGTCCCATCCCCCTCTGGTCCCACGTGGTCGCGAGACCGCTCCTTGCCGTCGTGGCTTAAGCCGTGGCGGCTCCTTCCGGCGGCGCGCCTGCGGGATGCTCCGCGGACCACCGGATGAGTTCCGGTGGTCGGAAACGCACGTTGTCTTCACCAAAGGCCCTCCTAGGGTCCGTCCTTCACTGTGAGGACCTCACATCACTCGTGCAGCTTTCTTTTTCATCATCTGTCGTTCCGCACACCAAGAACGAAAAGGGCGGTGGGTTCGTACTTGTTCGTTGGTCCGCACCCACCGCGTTAGCGGTTTTAAAAGTCTCACAACAAAAATTAATCATATGTCACGGGTATAAATCACAAAGATTTAAAAGAATCAAAACCCCTACTTCAATGTTGTCTTCGAATATGAGTTTGTCGCGGAATTGACCGTCGTGGAGAAGAGTATCGTCACGTCGCGGAAGGGGCGTCGCTGTTGACGATCTCCGAGGGTTAAAAACACACGGATTTAATTGCATCAATTAAACCCATGTTGAGGATAAAAATTCACAAAGAATTAAAGAACCGAAACCCCCTAACTCAATCGGTTTTTGATCGAAGATTTTCATGGGGAAGGAACGTCGTGGAAGAAGCTTCGCGGAAGGAGGATCGTCGGCGTCGTCGATCTCCGAGGGTTCGGCGTTCTTCGCGTTCTTCGTGTTCTTCGCGAGAAGGATGAAGATCTCCAAGACTTAGAGCTTCCTCCAATTCCTATCAACAAGAAACCCTCAAGTAAACACGTGTTGGTCTTATTTTATTCTTATGCCAACAAATGAAAAACAAAGATATGAAACGAACCATTAATTCGATGAATTAATGGTAACGACTTAACTGCCCAATAAATGAGGCATTTCTTAACTCAAATAAACGCATGGTTGACTTTATTTAAAAGAGGTTTCAGCGGGTGCGTTACTTAGAGGAAAAAAATGGTGGGGCTCGTGCAGGCCCCACCTCACAAATATCCTACCAAGTGGGTAGGATATTTTGGATTCCACCCTATCCGCTTAACTTAGCTTAAGTGGCTTTAAGTGGCTTTAAGTGAAATAAAATAAAGTTGTCGCAGCACTTTATTTTTATTTCTTAACTTAACCCCAAAAATTAAAAACCACACCCGAGAAAACGCAACTCCGGAAAAGGAGTTTCTAAGCAAATATTGGCGCTTCAATTCCATCGGTGCCCTCGGAATTCGATTCCAAGCACCGGTTCAAAAGTTAGAAAAACCCGGTCATTTGTTCACTGAACGTACCTAAGCCAAACTTCGGAAAATGATTTGGGGTACACCGGGCCTCGGAATCAGGTGCCATCAGAAACTGTGTTCTTGTAAAATTCCAAATAAAATTAAGAAAAAAATTTCCTTGAATTTTACGAGTCTTTACATCACTCCCACCTCAGGGCTTTACGTCCCCATAAAGATATATCATAAACTAGGGAAACAAATGTGGGTACTGAGCACGCATCTGAGCCTCCCGCTCCGAAGTGCTCTCTTGGAGGTTCCTGTGCTGCCATCTGATGCGCACTAGAGGAATTGAACATCCACGTAGGACCCTCTCATATCGATCCTCGATCTCCACCGGGACCTCCTCAAAAGTCGCCCCATCATCCACGTCTAGCTCCCCATGGTCAATGATATGCGACCGGTCATGCACGTATCTCCTCAGCTGAGATACGTGGAAGACGTCGTGCACCCGATGCAACTGAGGTGGTAGATCCAGGTGATAATCTACCTCACCAATCTTGCTGAGAACCTGGAATGGTCCGATGAAGCATGGATACAACTTGTCACCTCAGTCAAATCTCTGTAATCCACATCGAGGTGAGACACGCAAGAAGACGTGGTCGCCATCCTTGAACTCTAGTGGCCTCCGCCTCCTGTCAGCATAAGACTTCTTCTGGCTTTGAGCTGTCCTCATCCGCTCCTGGATGACCTGGACCTTCTCTGTCATAGCCTAGACCATCTCCGGTCCCACAAGTGATGACTCCCTAGGGTATGTCCAGCACAAAGGAGATCTGCAAGGTCTGTCGTACAATGCCTCATATGGTGTCATCCCGATGGTGGAGTGGTAGTAGTTGTTGTACGCAAACTCCACCAAGGGTAGGTGGTCCTCCCAACTGTGACCAAAGTTGAGGAAACATGCGCGGAGCATGTCCTTGAGAGTCTGTATGGTCCTCACTAACCTTAAAACCCATACGACTGCCTCTAGCCAATCCTCAGCTGCCTGGGGGTCCGTCTCCCGGCGGAACCTGGGCGGTCGCTAGTGCTGGAACTCGTGCAGTGCACTAAGGCGACGTGCATCGTCAGTGGCTGGGGCTGGAAGAATCGGTCTCTCGGTGGGTAAAGGTACCGTCGGTGCCTTAGCTATCAAAGGGCCCTGTACCGAGGCCTCGTCGCTCGGTGGGTTGTCGTCACGCTCAACTCTCGGAACCCTAGCCAGCTGTCGTCGTGGGGCCATCCTGAAAAGGAAACAGGTGCGCCATGGTCAGAACAGTATACCTGGTGAGCTGACACAAAGTAATCACAAAGAAAACTTAAAACACACATTCAATCAATGTTTTTGTGCATTAAGTCAGAAATCAGAAGTCAGGGTCCTGGTGTACGGATACGTTGGCCGCCGCACAAACACTGGACTCCCTGGTCTGATAACCACACCCAATACACTTAACACTATTACTTCACATAGAAAAAGATCAGAGTCCAAAGTTCTATGGTAGAACCGAACTCCTTTGATACCAATTTGTCACGACCCGTCCTCGGGGCCCGTGCTGTGACTACCCCAAGCCTGCCTACCATAGGCCAGGGGCTGGCGACTAGAACCAAGGCATAAATCTCGGTAAAAAGGGAAGGCATTGCCTTTGTAAAGTAAACAAACACCACAGAGCAAGAAAGCAGTATAAGTAAAAACTAAGTAAAAACTAAGTACAACAGTAAGTGCAGAAAAGTAAGTGGGCCAGTATACAAACCCAAACTGAAAGTAAAGTACAACTGGAAAGGGAAAACAACAACTGAAAAGTAAATCCACAGCGTCGAGCCGTCCACTGGAAGTCCCACCTGAAGGGTGGGTACAGATGGAATCCACAGCTCCTAGGGTCCAGCCGTCCACTCCGAGTACGTCCCGTCCAGTGGTCCAGCTCCAGGTACCGTCCTGCTCCGCAAGCCTCAACCACGATCAGCGGTGTCCGTCATCTGCAACCAACACAACGTAGTGCGGGCATAGCCCATGCATGTGTGAGTATAAGATACTCAGTAGGGACCCTGAGACCCCCGAAGGTCTCCCAGAATCCACAAAGGATAAACCACAAATGAAAGATACAATCATGAAGTAACATTCGACACTGCTTAGGTATATTCCCATACATATACCTAAGTCATCAATTCTCGTTCGGCTCCAACATCCGAGCCCAAGTACAACCCAGTCCACACAGGAAAGAAAAACGTAAATCCACACAGGAAAGAAAAACGTAAATCCATACAGGATATCTCAACATAATCCACAAAGGAAATCAAAACAGGATTCAGCTCACACAGGTAAACTTCTTCGTAAGACGATAGAGATGATCAGATATATCCACTGATTCATCTAAGCCGTCGGACCCACAAAGGATCGATAGGTACTAACCCCCGCAATGACCCACAAAGGATCTGACCCACACAGGATCGATAGGTAAACTAACCCCCGCAATGACCCACAAAGGATCTGACCCACACAGGATCGATAGGTAACTAACCCCCGCAAAGACCCACACAGGATCGGACCCACACAGGATCTGTAGGCGCTGGCCCACACAGGACTGTTGAGCACTGACCCACAAGGGATCGGACCCACACAGGATCTGTAGCACCGATCCACGTAGGATCGCTGAGTGCTGTAGTCGTCGTCGTCGAATCCACTGAGGATCTCTATACTGTCGTCGTCGTCGTCGCAGTCGCAGCCAGCTCTAGGGTTCCCGCACACAGCAAGCTCGTTCGGGAGGGTCTGATCCACGATCCGAGAGGCTAATACATCAACTGACACATAGTCCATAGTTGATGTATCCAAAAGTTCTGTATCATCAATAGGAACTCAACGTCGCAGACGGCGCGTCAATCGGACGCCCGGTCTGAGAGTTATTGGCTTTTTCGTCCCAGGGGCCCAGTTGGTTTTTAAGTCAAAACCAACCCGACCGTACTCCACCTACATCCAAACATTGGGCGGAGTAATCTAAAAGATCTGTCTCACTAAGAGGAATCCATCAAAGTCGACGGCAGGCCAATCGAACGCCCGGAGCTCAAGTTACGAGTGTTTCCGTTCTGAGGGCCCGGTTGGTTTCGTGTACGAACCAACCCGGCCAAACCCAAAGTATTTCGAAACCTTTAGTGCGATATACTGAAACGACTGTCTCGATCCAAGGATCACATCGCCACTGATGGTGTGTCTATCGGAGGTCCGTAGCCCAAGATATGGGAAAAAGACTGAAAAGGTCCGAAAACGGGGGGGTCTGGGCCCGGACCGACCCGGCCCAACCCCCCTGGGTCGGCCCGAACCGGGTCGACTCGACCCGGGTCCGGGTCCGACCCTGCCGGCGCGGCCCGGCCCGGCCTGGGTGACCCGGCCCGGCCTGGGCGCGACCAGGCCCAGCCGGCGGGTCGGCTCGGCCAGTTACGGCCGAGCAGAGCGGGGGGGGGGGGGGGGGGCTGCCCCCGCGTGATGGAGTCGTGGCCCCGCGTGGGGTCGCCCTTGCCAGCGGACATGGAAGTCGGTCGTGTCCCGTCCCCCTCCGGTCCCGCGTGGTCGCGGGACCGCACCTTGCCGCCGCGGCTTCTGGCGTGGTGGCTTTTTCCGGCGGTGCGTCGGGCGCCGCCACCACCTGCCGTCGGCGCCGCCTTGCCGGCGGGCTGCTCCGCGGACCACCGGACGAGTTCCGATGGTCTGAAACGCACGCCGTCTTCGCCAAAGGCCATCCTGGGTTCCTTCCTTCACTACGAGGACCTCACATCGCTCGTGCGGCTTGATTTGTCATCGTCCGCCGTTCCGCACACCAAGAACGAAAAGGGCGATGGGTTCGGACTGGTTTGTTGGTCCGCACCCACCGCGTTAGCGGTTTTAAAAGTCTCACAACAAAAATTAATCATATGTCACGGGTATAACTCACAAAGATTTAAAAGAATCAAAACCCCTACCTCAACGTTGTCGTCGAACGTGAGTTCGTCGCGAAATTGACCATCGCAGAGAAGAGGATCGTCGCGTCGCGGAAGGGGCGTCAATGTCAACGATCTCCGAGGGTTAAAAAAACACGGATTTAATTTCGTCAATTAAACCCATGTTGAGGATAAAAATTCACAAATAATTAAAGAACTACAACCCCTACCTCAATCGGTTATTGATCAAATATTGTCACGGGGAAGGAACGTCGTGGAAGAAGCATCATGGAAGGAGGATCGTCAGCGTCGTCGATCTCCGAGGGTATGGCGTTCTTCGCGTTCTTCGCGTTCTTCACATTCTTCGTGAGAAGGATGAAGATCTCCAAGACTTAGAGCTTCCTCCAATTCCTCTCAACAAGAAACCCTCAAGTAAACATGTGTTGGTCTTATTTTATTCTTATGCCAACAAACGAAAAACAAAGATAAGAAACAAACCATTAATTCGATGAATTAATGGTAATGACTTAACTACCCAATAAATGAGGAGTTTCTTAACTCAAATAAACGCACGGTTGTCTTTATTTAAAAGAGGTTTTCGCGGGTGCGTTACTTAGAGGAAAAGAAACGGTGGGGATCGTACGGGCCCCACCTCACAAATATCCTACCAAGTGGGTAGGATATTTTGGATTCCACCCTATCTTCTTAACTTAGCTTAAGTGGATTTAAGTGGCTTTAAGTGAAATAAAATAAAGTTGTCGCACCACTTCATTTTTATTTCTTAACTTAACCCCAAAAATTAAAAACCACACCCGAGAAAACGCAACTCCGGAAAAGGCGTTTCTAAGCAAATATTGGCGCTGCGATTCCATTGGTGCCCTCAGAATTCGATTCCGAGCACCGGTTCAAAAGTTATAAAAACTCGGTCGTTCGTTCACTAAACATACCTGATCCAAACTTCAGAAAATGATTCTGGGCACACCGGGCCTCGGAATCAGGTTCTGTCAGAAACTGCGTTCTTGTAAAATTCCAAAGAAAATTAAGAAAAAAAATTCCTTGAATTTTACGAGTCTTTACAATTGGACTTAGTAATTGATGGGTGGGGCTCTATATATCCCCTTTATGAATCAGTAGGTGTCTTGAGATAATATATATAAGTAATTGGCTAAAGCCTTTACCATTTTTTCAAATATTGATTTGGATAAGGCCTTAACCATTTATTTTCAGATGTCTTGGCTGAGGCCTTGAAGGTGTGTCTTAGATGTCTATCATTATGAATTCCATCATTATGATATTATTTATTGATATTATATGTTATTATTAAACTAATATAATATCCATGGTTAAGTTTACTAGCTCATGTGATTATTTAAATGGATTGTGTTTCAGTTATTTTCATTTCCATGTTGTTTATACCGTATTTACTCATAGCTTCCTTTGTATGCTTACCCTTACTAAATATTTGAGCTCACCCCTTTCTTATGTTTTATTTTTCCCAAGGATAGGAAGAAGTGTTTTTAGTTTGAAATTCAGGGTTACACAAATGGAATTAATGGAATTCTTGAACAAAATTATTTGTGTATTTTATGTTTTAGATTGTAATGTAAATTTAAAGTATGTAATCTAGTTTCCAAAACTATTAAACTGATTAGTTATTTGGTATTATAATCATGTATCTATTTCAATGAAATATATTAAGGCACTAAATCTAGGCTACTAGGGTCTGGGTCGATACACTTCAGTAATATTCCATGATTCCCAAACATGATTATATAAACTCACATACTCATATATTTTTATGAAGCCACTTTTCTAGAGACATTTTGGCTTTAGTTGAAGCAAGTAGGATTGGACAGGTGTCCTATGAAGAACCCACAAAACATGGTTTATTTAATTATTTTATATATTATTTATGCTTTTACACTATTCATATTAAATTCACAACTGGATATCATTAGACATCAATGGTGGTGGCCTACTAAGTTTATCTCACACCCTATTTTGGCCACCTATTTGTACCCAGAAAAATTTTAAGGATATATATAGGAAAAAGGGGAAGGGAATAGCTTTGGATGATTTATTTTTTATACTAAGAATGAGTACAAGAGCATAGGACTAAGATTATGCTTTTAATGTTATTGAATATAGCTTTTGATCTTTTGTTTATTTTATATAACATGTCGTAGATTCATGATTCTCTATTTTATTGTATTCCATTTTTATAGAATATATACATGAATTCATTTTGTATTTGATATATTATGTTCTCCTGATATTGTGTATAATGATTCCATTCTAATTAATATTAGATATAGGTTGTTTATGCTTATGTTTCTCTTTGTATTTTTTTCTCTACAAACTATTATAATGTTATAATTTAACATAGTGCTCTACTCTAATAAAGGGGGTATATTCTCCCCACTATACCATTGAAGAACCCCACTATAAGTGAGAAACCACTAGAATATGGGGATATGTTCTTGAGCATATATGTCTAAATGAGTTTGATTACTTATGAGTGAACTGATTCGGGATATTGCAAGTGGTATCAGATCACTTTTTCCTTTTTTTAATAATCTTTGGGGATGGAAGACATGAGACTAGGAATGTTTTAGGATTTTTTTAGGATCTCATGCCTAGGAGTTTCTAACACATATATAAGGAAAATCCAAATTACCTGGGATGGGACTTGTTGTTATATATTTTTCCTATTATAGTTATACTAATTTAACCAATGGGTGACATATATGATTTGTGGTATTTATTATTATTATTATTATTATTATTATTATTATTATTATATATTCACATTTTACTCTTGGCCTATTATGAAATGGAAGTATTTATCCATGAATCATTAAAGGAACCTGGTCATTTAAATTTAATGCATATAACACTCTATGATTACATTACTATGTACATTTCCTGCAGTATTTTGTATGTGTTTGAGGTGTTATACCTATTATTGACTAACATTTATACAGGATGAATGATATAAATAATTTGTTATCAAAGTATCTTCCTTTCATATATATCTTGAGGTTGGAACCTTAAATATACAATTATTACAGATTTCAGACATGTATCTCATGTTATATGGATTGAAACATTAGTTGATTCTGATTAATTGAATGAAAATTGTAATTTATAAATATTATACTTCATTAAATTTGGAATGGTTACTTATCTAATAAATTCATCATATATGGATTGTTACATCCTGGTATTGGATGTAAGGGTCAGTTCACAGCTACATGAAATGCCAATTACAACTTATAAATGCTAGGACTTTATAACTTGGGAATACATAATGAATCTAACTAAACCATGATATATATATATATATATAACATCCTAGCCTGGGTGCCACATGTCAATGCCTCAATTTGGTTTGTTACATGACCTCGGGCGTACCTCCCCATATGTCATAGGTTACCGACTAGCAACGAGGGTCAAATATATAACATAGGGAGACTATACCCTCTTTATAAAAGCATAACAACAACAGAAATAAATAATTAATAACCAAATGTTAATAACCATAAATAGAATAATACCAGTATCACATAACAACCAAAATAAGAATACAATATACAAAATAAAACATTAGATATGTCATGCCATATATGTGTCAAGTATCTAAATAAAACCCAAAAAAAAAGGCACACAAAAAACTCCCCAAGAACATCCCGACATCATGTTCAGTTCTCTCATTCATACTCCATCCCAACTCATCCATATAGTATAGGGATCTTTCCCTTATCATATCCTACAAACATAAAGTCTATTTGGGTACCGATTAGGTAGCCTAAGTAGGGTGTGACTACAAATCATTAGGTTACCTCCAATGGTGTCTAAAACAATATCACATTTATAAAATTTCATGTAATTGTATAAAGAATAAAGTATAATAAATTAAACAGTTATCACATCTCATTATTCTTTAATTATCCACATAAATTACCTTAGTTCATGATGACATTTGAAAAATCACTACCTGCTTTAACCCACACTGGATTCTGAACCACATCACATGGGGAATCACAATTTATTATAATATGGGATTTCATTATGCAATTAATTTCAATTCATATTATAGCTACTTGGAACCATAGTCCAATGCCAACATTTTTGGTGTAGAACATCGCGTCTGAAACCCTATGGGATTTTTAAGCATCAGTCCATGTCCCACACCCATTTTTACCATTCAATCACATATGGTCCTTTAAAGCATCATTCTATGTCCCACACTCATATATCAATCAATCACATATGGGTTTCTAAAGAATCAGTATGTATCCCACACCCTTATATCAATCAATCACATATATCACATTTAACAAGGTTAGTCATCATTAACCCTATCATAAACATTTCACATCATGGTATACCATTTCAATTGTCAATTAAATCATAATTATTTACTATAATCACATGGAATAATTTAAACAATTCACTATTAAACCAAAAATCAACATTTATTCATATAAATCATTAACCCTTCAAGATTTATCCAACCATCTTATAATTCCCATTATCAATAAATTACATAACCCATCAATTAATCAATTACACAATCCCATTAATTATCCAATTTCATATTCCCAATATCCCATCAATTCCATAATCACATCATTCCGTTAATTAATTAATCAGTTAATTAATCCAATTCAAGAGGTGGTTTAAAAACATGGAAATTTATATTTCACAATTACATATACACATTTATAATCAAGACTGTGGTATTTAAAATTTGGACCACAAACCTCAAGATTTTTGATGAGAATTCGCTAAACTGGAAATCCCCAAATTGAAGTGGAACATTCAATTTCATAATAAAGAACAACATCAAGAACCAAAACCTAAATCTAAGATCAAATAGATCAACATTAAAAAACTAGATCTAAAACAATTCCAATATAGAATAAAACATTACTATTCATCCATAAAGAGATATGTGAGAGAGAAAAATCCAAGTAGGAAAAGATTACATATTAGGAGAGGTGAAGATCCATCAAACAGATCTTTAATTCATCAAGAACGGATTTTGAGAAGCCTAAGAGTCCATACTGGAGCTTCCAAAATCATATGAAAACATTTAGGGTCAAGATGGGTCTAATTGGGGTTAATACTAAGGGTTTGGGAAATTTTTAATAAATTTTTAGGGGATTAAAATCTTGTGTGCACAGTTTCCTGTATGGGGTGCACGGTTTTCCAAAACCTTGCACCTTAACCATGCACCTCTCCTTAGAGGTGCATAATTTCTCCTAAGAGGGAACATGATTTTGTAAACTGTGTGATAATCATGCAATCCCCCTCTTTCTCGGGATGCATAGTTTTCTGGGGGAAGGTGCATAGTTTAGGAAACCCATGCACCAACCGTACACTACCCCTTTTCTTCCAAAATTCTCAAATTTTCACCTGAAACACCTCAAAACAAAAACCCACCCAATGTATACAAAAAACAAGGAAAACAGTTCCTATAAAGGAGATTTAGGCATCACTAGAAAAGGTCAAGATCTTATAGTCTACCCACCTTATGACAACTCATCCTTGATTTATACTCCCAATCATCTCTAAGATTCTAAGGTAAAAATTTTGGGTCACTGATCTTGCATATCTTCTTCTCTCTCCCATGTTTCCTCCTGAACATGACCATACATCCATAATACATGAACTATCATCATAGTATTTCCCTAAAACATTTTATAATTGTGATCCAAAACATGTATCAGATGCTCCTCAAAGGACTCATCCATCTTAATCTCAACATCATCCACATTAATCACGTGATAAGTGTCAGGGTGACACTTCTAAAGTTGTGGCACATGAAAAACATCATACATAGCACTATACCACTTTAGAAGAACCAATCGGTATGCCACTAGCCTAATTATCTCCATAACATCAAATGGTCCGATAAACCTAGGAACCAATTTTCCCTATCTCTGAATTTTAAAGTGCCCCAATCTAGGTGAAACTCAAATGAACACACGATCACCCACTATAAACTCAAGGGGTATTTGATGTATATTAACATAGGACTTATATCTAATTTGATCCATATACATAAATTTCTGAATCAAATGGACCCGTTCCAACATCTCCTACATGAGACTCAGTCCCAATAGCTCTGACTCACTTTCCTCCATCCAGAATAGAGGTAATCTGTATAGCATACCATAAAGAACTGCATATGGTGCTATCTGAACAGTCGCTTGATAATTATTTTTATAGGTTAACTTAATGAGCACCAAGTGTTTCTCCCAAGACCCAACAAATTATAGAACACACACCCATATTATATCTTCCAAAACCTATATTGTACATTATAATTTCCCATCATTTGTGGGTGTAAATACATACTTAGTAATACATACGTACCAAGCGCCTTCTGCAAGCCTTTCTAGAAGCATGAAGTAAAACATGATTCACTTCATAAAAATATACTTTGTGGCACCCCATAAAGATGGACTATCTCCCGAACATATATGTCTCTGTACTAGCCCACTGATAAATTTTCCCATATATAAAATAAATTCACTACTTTTATCAATCAATCCATAATCAACCAAATAGAATTATTCTTCCAAGGTGTCCTCAGGAGGCCTACAAAAATTCCATGGTAACATTGTCCCACTTTTATTATGGAATGGGAAATGGTTTTATAAAACCATTGGGTTTTTGATGCTCAGTATTCACCTATTTACTAGTGTGTCATCATGTCACAAACCCCACAATCTCCTTTTTCATGCCCAGCCACCAATACTATCAATGTAGGTCACAGTAAATTTTGGTCAAACCCAGATGCACCTCCCACTTCAAGGCATGAAATACACATATAAACTCATATCATATACACATAGGCACAACAACATGGCCCTAGACATAGATGATATCATCCTCATATATAGTCTAATATGAAGGTGACTCCACGCTTCCAAGGTATTCCCTCAAGTCCAAACACTTCGGATCCTAATACTACATCTCCTTGATCTGGCTCAAAAGTGTATAATCTACTAAAACTAATATAAGGGTCATCTCCTCTTGGACCTCTTGAACCATGAAATTCATATCATCTAGAAAATTCATCATATTCCACCCGAAACTAGACTCCTGAACTACCTGAGTTTTATTTTTCCATCTTAAGCATCAGCAACATTATTTCCCTTCTTAAGTGTATATGCTAGCTCAAAATAAAATGACTGCATATACTCAACCCATCTCTAGTACTAGATATTCAAATATCATTGAGAAAAGATATACTTTAAGCTCTTGTGATCATTATACAATGTAAACTTTTCATCCAATATATAATGTCACCAACACTTCATGGCATATACCACTATAGCTAACTCGAGGTTTTTTGTAGGGTAATTTTGTTCATGTGTCCTTAAGTTCCATGACCCATACACCAAAACTCATTCCCCCTACATCAACACTAGTCCTAATCCAATTCTAGATGTGTCACAAAACATTGTATACTCCTCACCTAGCTTGGGTAGGATCAAAATTAGAATGGTAGTCAAGTGCTTCTTCAACTCCTAGAAAGCATTCTCTCATGATCTATACTATTCAAAATTAAATCCCTTCTTGTTCAAGCCCTAATGTAGTGATTCCAAGTGAAAAAACTCCTAGATGAATCTATAATAATATCCCACTAACCTTAGAAATCTTAGGATAGAAAAAACATTCTTGGGATGCTCCTAAGAAACCACTGCACGCACCTTCTCTAATTCCACCGAAACACCTTCCTCTAAGATGATGTGACCCAAAAAATGTACATAATCAATCCATAATTGATACTTAGAAATCTTGGCATAGAGAATATTCTCTCCTAGTGTACTTAGGATGATTTCAAGATTTTGGGGATGATCGTCATGCGTCTTAGAGTACACCAAGATTTCATCCACAAACACAACTACAAATTTATCTAGGTATGGGTAGAATATTTGGTTCATAAAGTCCATAAACACTACCGGAGAATTCATCAGCCCGAATGGCATCACGACGAACTCATAAAGTCCATACCTTCTTCTAAAAGTAATTAGCGGTATATCATAAGGTTGAACTCTCAAATGATGATACCCTATCCTCAAGTCAATCTTGGAGAAAACACTAGCTACCCTAAACTGTTCAAATATATCATCAATACATGGAAGAGGATATTGGTTCTTCACTTTCATTCAGTTCAACTTTTGGTAATAGAAAAATAAGAACAAAGTACTATCATCCTTCTTTGCAAACAAAACTGGTGAACCCCAAGGTGATGTACTTGGGAAGATAAACCCCTTATACATTAACTATTCTAATTGAGTCTTAAGATCTTGAAGGTTTGGTGGTTCCATTCTATATGGTGGAATAGAAACTGGATCAGCTCCATGTATGAGCTCATTCGTAAACTCAACATCCCTCTTGGGTGTAATCCTTGAGAATTCCTCAAGAAACACATCTTGGAACTGATCCACTACAGGTGGAAAGATATCATGCTTTATACCCTCATAATCTAGAAACAGACTTGAAACCAAGGCAGTGAGCTCCCCATGTTTCTAATGAACTTTCCATGCACAACCTTCTTAGATATCCTACTCTCCATGATGGACATAAAGGTTACCCTCAGGAGTAATAAAATTCACTCTCATGTGGTAACAATATAGGTGGTCTTGATATGATACTAACATGTCCATATATAAAATTAATTCAAAGCCTACCATATCAAGAATGTAGATATTCCATTGGAAATGATACTCCCAAAACTCAAAATAATGCCCCTTATACAAACAGATGTCTCTCGACTATACCCCCAAAGGTGTATTGATGATCATAAAACCTCTCACAAGCTCAACTTCTAGACTCAACTCATTCACAAGTTGTGGAGATATAAAATAATGAGAGGAACCAGTATTAAACAAGGAACTAGTAAGTGTAGAAGATACAAGAATTTCATATATATTACTATGAATGTACTATCCTTACTATCCATAATTATAGGCTGAAATACATGAAAATATCATTCCCCTCTTCTCTATAATGTAGTCTGAGTCCCCTGAGTTGCACCACTTTGCTGATACAGGCACTTTTTTCCTAAATTACCACATCCACTACCTCAACCACCACATCCTATAGAACTATAACTACCAGGATAATATAGTGTATAATACCCCTTCCAACACTTTTATTATTCTTGGATCCTCTTTTAATACCCATCTATCATGGGTTCTTGCAGAACCATTGTAGATGTCATATACTACCTCAATATTGGAACTCTATTGGTGGTTATGGACACTATCTATGAATATATCTCAGCCTAACACACTGATGACAGATCACTCGGGTAATTTTCTAAGTAATTGATCCTTCCCCCTAGTCACTCTACTTTCTATCTCTGTGGTTGATGGTTTCAAAGTGATACTTATTACTCTTAGAAGACGTAACTTATGGTTGTCCAATAGAAACCACTTATCCTCCACTGGAATCCTCCTTTAGGTTCCCCTCAGATATATGAGCCTGATTCACCACTTCTAGAAAAAAATAACTTAAAGATGGTAACCAAGGACTTAACATTTAATCCCATTGTGAAAACATTTTACCATAGTCACCTCATATCCTTCCAATGATAGAACAAATCACTTCAAATAAGTAAAGTTACCAGAATATTCCATCATGAACATGCTCCCCTAAGTCAACCTAATGAACTCAGATACCCTCTCCAATCTAATTGTCTTAGGGTAAAAGTGCTCTGAGAACATATCCTGAAATTCCTTCTACACCATATTCTCTAGTTGTCTATCATGAGTCTAGATATCCTACCAATGCTTCACCTAACCATGTAACATATAAGTAGCAAGTTTGAATATCTTCTCAGTAGGAGTATCTTGGTGGTCAAGGATCATCTGGATAGACTCAGTCTAGAACTCATCTACCTTAGGTCCACCCTCTCTGGATAAATTTAGAGGGTGATGTGATTGGAACTCCAATGTCAAGTTGGACATACTTTTCACAACCCTCTCTAGGTATCTTTCCATAAATTTCATAAACTTGTCAGAGTTCTCTCGAAACTACTTGCCTGCCTCCTCACCTGGAACTATTATAGCCTCTATTTCCACTACTAGGGGATTACTTCTATCCATTTTCTCTTTTTGTCCTATCAACAATCACAATCATGGAGGCATATTTCCAAAATTTTGAACATGTGTCTTAGGACCCAAAAAATTATCCCATTTGAAAAGAGGGATTCACATAAATTCATAATAATTAATCCCCCATATACCAACACACGATCAAAAATGAGGCACTATCACTACCCTTAACCATACCCCATCCAGGTCATAGATAACAAAGGGTAAACACTTTTATAATTCTAGTTTCTCACTAGAAACCCATTTATCCATCTTAAATTATCACTTTTTTCATCATTTAAAATTTCTCAATTTCATATTAAGCACCACTTTCCTTTAAATTAAAAAATCAACGAAAGAATTTTTCATTTAAAAAATTCACCCCAAACCCTTCTTTTCTGGGCATACCAAAAATGATGCATGTCACAATAATTACTAAGTGCCTAGAATGATGCATTATTAAAAAACTCTTGTTCCATTATCATCCATGATGAAAAAATATCAGAAAAATAATAACTTCACACAACAAGTTCATCACTTAAGGTGAAATAAAATCCAAATACAATAGAAAACATCAATAACAACAATCCCACTTTGGGAACTTGGCTTTATCCTCGTACATGGGTTAGCTTCTCCCATGCACAAGCTCATGACCAAGTCTGGACTCATCCTAAACTCATGTCTACTTTTTCTAAATAGTAATACAAAATAAAATAAAATAAAATAAAGTAAAACCTTCCTTTGATACCACTTTATAATGTACCAACTCTGGTTCCACATGCTGGTGCCCATAGCCAATTCTCTACGTGACCTCAAGTGTACCTTCCTATATTCCAGAGGCTGCTGACAAGCAGTGAATGTCAAATATATAATGTGGGAAGACTATAACCTCTTTATCAAAGAATCATAATAGTGTAAATAAATTAACAATAACCATAACCAGAATAATACTAGTATCACATGATGACCAAAACAATAATACAATATCCAAACCAAAATAATAGATATGTCATTCCATATATATTTGAAGTGTCTAAATAAAACCCAAAAATAAAGGCAGAAAGACAACTCCCCAAGTGGGTTCTAACATCATGTTTGGTTCCCACATTCATGCTCTATCCCAACTCATCCATATAATATAGGTATTTTACCCTTATCAAATCCTGCAAACATGGAGTCTATTCGGGTACCAATCAGGAAGCTCGAGTAGGGTGTGAGTAAAACTTAGTAGGCTACCACAAATAGAATCTAAAATAATATCCAGTATATAATAGCGTATATAGTTATATATAGAATAAAGTATAATAAAGTAAAAAATTATCACATCTCATTATTATTTAATTATCCACATAAATTATCCAGGTTCACTATGACCTCTGAACCATCAATACCTGATTCAGCTCATGTCAGAGTCTAAACCACATATATATAGAATCAAGATTTATTATAACAAGGTATATCATTATCCATTTAATTTAAATTAATTTTATGGCTACATGGAACCATGGTCCAATGAAAACATTTTGGTATAGCACCCCATGGCGATTTTGAAGCATCGATCCTTATCCCAAACCCCTTTTTATCAATCAATCAAATATGGGATTTTGAAGCATCAGTCCATGTTTCACACTTGTATATAAATCAATCACATATGGGTTTTTGAATCATCAATTTGTGTCCCACACTCGTATATAAATCAATCACATATATCACATTTAACAAGGTTAATCATAATTAACCCTCTTATCAACATTTCATATCATGGTATACCATTTCAATTTTCAATTAAATCATAGTTATTTACTTTAATCGCATAGAATAATATGAAAAAATCACCATTAAACTAACTATAAACATTTATTCATATAAACCATTAACCCTTCAAGGTTAAGTTAACAATCCCTTAATTCTCATTATCAATCAATTCCATAACCCATCAATTAACCAATTACACATTCCCATTAATTGACCAATTTCATATTACCTATATCCCATCAATTTCATAATCACGTCATTCTATTAATTAATTAACCAGTTAATTAATCCAATTCAATATGAAATTTACAAACATGGAAATTTATATTTCACAATTCCATACACACAATTATTATAAAGACTATGATATTTTAAATTTATACCACCTACCTCAAGATTGTTGACGAGCTTTCACCAAACCAAAAATCCCTAAATTGAAGTGTAACATTCAATTTCACAATGAAGAATGAGATATAGAACCAAAACCAATATCCAAGATCAAATAGATCAACATCCAACAAAACATGGATCTAAACTAACTCTAATGGAGAATAAAACATTCCTCTTCATCTGGAAGAAGATATGGGAGAGAGATAAATCCAAATGGGAATATATTACGTACTAGGATAGGTGTAGATCCATAAAACGGATCTTTGATTCATAAAGAATGGATTTTTAGAGTCCTAATAATCGATCAAGGAGATTTCAAAATCATAGTAAAACATTTAGGGTTTAGTTGAGTCAAATAGGGGTTAATACTGGGGGTTTAGAAAAATTTTAATAAATTATTGGGTGATTAAAATATCACATGCACAATTACTTATAAGGGGTTCATGGTTTTCCAAAACTGTGTTCCTAAACCATGCCCCTCTCCTTAGGGGATCATAGTTTCTCCTAATAGAATGCATGGTTTGGTAAACTATGCACTAACTGTTCAATCCCATTCTATCTAGAGATGCACGGTTTACAGGGGGTAGGTTCATGGTTTGGGAAAATCTTGCACTAACCGTGTACTTCCCCTTTTCTTCCAAAATTCTCAAATTTTCACCTAAAACACCCCTAAACAAAAACCCACCCAAGGTATACCAAAAGAAATGAAAAATAGTACCTATAAACAAGCTCGATACATCACCAAAAAAGGTTAGGATCTTACAATATACTATTGAATTGTAATTATTAAAAAAATGGTTATCATTAAATGGGAATACCAATTTCAAATTATATATTTCCTTCCCTATATATCTTTAAATTGAAACTCAATATGATAGAACCATTAGTATGAAATAGAAAACTTATCCCCAAACCGACCTTAGTAATGAGTGGTAGGGAGTGTATATTGTAATTAGTATAATGTTATTATTCTACTAGACATGGCATTAGGAGCTATAAAATGAGGTGTTAACTCTTATATGGGAAGGTTTTATACCTATAATTTTCATTTAAAAATGACCCTTTCTATTTTCAAATCATGCTCTGAGGTGTATGTTTTCCATTATAGAGATATTCCACCATGAAGCATTTAATTCATGCAACAACAGGGTAGTGGTGAACATGTTGTGGAGGTGGTGGGCCATGAGCCACTAATATTACCTCCTACAATGACATATGAGGAACCAATTTCTATTCCTAATTTGGGCACTGATGCTCACATTCGAGAGGGTTTCTTATGGCTAGTTTATATTATACAAGTAGCCCCATTACCCACCCCTATTATGGTAGATTTTATTAAGGAGTTCTAGTTGTAACATACTACTACTTTTTCAGGGGAATGTGGTCCCCAAGATACTGAGTCGTTTTTATAGGACATTTTATAAATATTCAAGCATCTCAAGACACCTCCTGAGAGGATAGTGAATCTTGCTACTTACATGATTTTTAGAACCGAAAAACATTGGTGGGATGTCTAAAATCAAGAATATCATCATCGAGATATGTTCTAGAGGGATTCATAGACTACCTTTCGTATTTAGTTGTATTGCGAGTACCTTTAGACTCTAGGTTTTATGTAAAGAAATATATCAAATACTTCATTTTTATTTTAATGTAAATATATATAAAATCATGGGTTATTACAAGGAACATATCTCAAAGCCTCAATAAAATAATCATTAATATTATAAATTCTTTAATAAATCCACCAAAAATAAACCATGATGTTGTCCTTTCCATTATGTCTTATTAGATTGTAACCATGATTAGCCCTATGGAATAATCAAGCTAGCCATTTTACACATATAAAAATTTTAACTAAAATGATCACTGGAATTTTACAAAGACACGGTACTTCCCATTTCACATATCTAATAGCAGTATAGAAAATTTCTACCCCCATAAATCAATTACTCCAAAATTTTACATTCCCTAAAATTACTATTAAAGATAAACCACACTATGGTCATTATCATTTTATTTTGATGAAATTTTGAAAATTTTATTCTCAAGTCATCTTCAATACTTCTTTTAGTGAATATAATATACCCAAAATATAGTTATATTTTGATAGCTATAATATTTATCATGAAATATTATATATAACCCTCTCCTACTTTCATTAGATATATATTAATTGATAATATAATATTGGATGCGTACTCAATACTACACAAGAAAGACAACACGATATAAGACCATTATATAACCCCGATATCATATGGTATTTAATTATGAGTAGTTTCACTATTCCATAATCTTATATTAGAGAATCATTCATTTTGGCTCTACTTAATAACCTGGATCACCTCAACAACAGCTTAGTGAAATCCAACTAGAGTTGATACTCTCTAGTAGTGCACCATTCCAACCCACATGGTATATGTTATGCATCATGTGATCTCACACACATGTACAAATACACATATTCTTTTTCTCTCTTCTCATTTTTCTCTTACATGGATGGATCACCTTTTAGGTCAGTAGAGTTCTCTCTTTTGGGTTATCATGATATCTCATGTTCTTATATGGTCATGTGTTAGAATATATTTTTTAATCTCTTCCATAAAACAAATTCATTAAAACATTTAATGCCAGACACACTAAATAATAATTTCCATACTCCTCTTCACTCTTTTATTACACTTTCCTTTTTAATCATCTTAAAAAAATGTATATAACTATAATAACTTCTTCATAGATATAATATAATATTCATTGAAACATTATCCATGTAATTTCAAATAAAATATTAAAAATATTTTTTTTCCTTTAAAATTATTGTATTTCCATAACTTTATTATAATATTCTTATTTTATACAATTTACTTCTAAGATCATCTCCTTTATTTTGATTCTTCATAATTATATAGACACCATCATTCAATAATACTTTAGCTTTCTTGAATAAAATACAGCTCACACAAAGTAAGCTCAACCATGCACTAAAAGATGTCCCCCCACATTGAATCTTTAAATATAAATTAAAAAATATTGATATTGAAGATAGAAAAGTAAAACTAATATTATAATAAGGCTTAAACAAACAAATAAATTCATTTCATTTTAGGGATAAAAAGGGTATATGTGAATGGTAGGTCTCATGTTAAATATTTCACAAGATAATAAATTGAATCAATCATATTAAAAACATTTCATGAACTCAAAATAATTGAAAAATAAAAATCATGAGTACTAGTTCTCTCACAAAATACATGTTTCTCTCTATAAAGTGTGGGTATTAGGAATAATATGTCGATGTGGTTTATAATACCTTAAGTGAATTGAAAAAATATTTTGAATCACTTTTTCTTCAAAATGGATTTCAAAAAAATCTAACTCAAAAAAATTAATTGAAAATAAAATTCAATGAAAATGTTAAAATATAAAGAATCAGGTAAAAATTTATTTAATCAAAAATCATTAAAACTATCCAAAATTCAATTAAAGAGTGAAAAATTATATAATATTCATTGAACATAATTTTTTTCCAAAAATTAAAAACTCACAAATACCTATATGGAGGTTGGAACAGCCCTAATATATAAAATTAACTACATTTAATTTAAGCTCAATAATATAAAAATACAGGGGTAGAAGACCCACAGAGAATGAAAGATATAATCATAGATTATTTTTTAGTGGAATCCTTAAGTTAATATCCATTTTATATCCACTTTAATCCAAAAATAAAGTAGGTAAAAAACATAAAAGAATTATTGAATGAAAAATGGGAAATAAAGAGATAGGGAAGGGAGAAGAATGATTTTTTTTTTTGGACTCCTAAATGGGTGCTTGGTTTCTACTTCCCCTAGTTATTATGTTTTAGTACCATATCCCCAATCTAAAAGTGGATGGGGTTTCTTCCACATGAACCATGAAAACATATTATTTCTAGTTCAAATATCTTTATAGTTTTTCTAGATGAATCCATGGATAGATTAATTTAGGTGAACCCCCAAAGAAATATAGTACAACTTACAAGGTTGGGGAAGGAGAAAGAATATGTCATCTTATTATTTATCCACCATATATTTATCCTCCTCATAAAATTAATCCATGGACTAATAATTTTTTACTGTATAATAAATTTTATAAAAGTGTAAGTAAAAATGTAATTCAAATTGAATAATAAAAAAAATTAAAATCAAAAAAAAATATTCCACTGTACATTAGCTAGCTGGAGAGTTGATTTTTTTCAATAAATACCACTAAAAACATAGTCTTAGTATTTTAATCTTCATATCTATCATCATCATCCATAGAAATAAATGTATTGGTCAAATCCTAAAATTAAAATAAGTGGGTGTTAATATGAAATTCACTTTTAATAAAATTATAAGGAAATTATTTCTAGAATGAATTATCTCCCTGATTTGTTATGGACTTAAAATCCACTTATTTTCATAGTCCCTCTTAGAGTTTTATTGTTGAATTTGGAGGAATAAAGTCAATCTCTAATGAAATTTCTTCAAATCCAACCACATGGGTTATATATTCTTAAAAACAAAGGTATAGGTAGTATGGAGGTGATTTTTCATTTTCAAATATTGTATAATAACTTATATTTTCATGTTAAACTAATTAAGATGATTATTTATCTAAATCATCATGATCTCCCAAATGTGAACTATCTGACATGTCTACCTCAAGAATATCTTTATGCAATGGTTGTAAAAATTAAAATCAATATTATATGTATTATCTCAAGGAATCCACATGTAATTTATCTATAAATATTTGTGGAACAAGATTTACTTATTCTTCATCTTTTTCTCTATGGTTCTAATAATAATGATTTGAATTCCTTAATTACAGTGGATAAAATCTCCATTTGATTACACACTTCATGTAGAAAACTAATTTTTTGTTTAACATGGTTAAATAATTATTATTCCATAATAAATTAATCAAATTATTGTTTAATAGTCCATGAATAAAATAAATCTCTATTAAAATCAATATTTTACTTTTGAGAATAAGTATTTATAATAATGTTTTTTTAGTTTATGAAATTTATTATTATTTATTATTTTTTGTGAAAAACATTGTGTGTAAGTATTTGGAATATTCATAAATGGATCTAATTAAAAAAATGGTATTTTTTGGATCTTGATCAATATATTTATATTTTCCTATAAATGTATCATATTTCTCACCTAGGGTCTATCTCACATGGAGGTCATTCACGCACACTACTTCTTTATTATCACTATTATCTTAAACTAAAATAAACTAAAATGGGGTTTTTTATAAGATATAGAATATATATATATATTAATATAAATATGCATGAAAAATATGAAACACATAAAAAAATTGTATGAATAAATTTATTATTGTCCTCTAAGCTTCATAAAGATGTTAACCTTGTTATTTAAAAAATATCTCTTGAAATTATATTCAATGTTGAGATCAAAAAACTATTATCCAATAACTACTTGTTTGATTTGTGATTGTCCTATCATTAAATATCTACATATAGTAAAATCTCACCAACTTCACCACCACAATGGTATACCACCATATTCATCATTATAATGAAATAGGGGAGTAAAAAACATAAACAAGAGGAAGAAAATAGTAGCAGGGAAAATTTTGAATCCCCACACTCTAACAAATTTAACCTTAATTTAAATAAAAAAATTAAATAAGAATAAAATATAATAGTTCAATAAACTCACAATAACACTTCTCCCCTACTCAAACAACATTAAGGTTAGTTCGTTATTTTCATGTATATAAGAAGGATGATAGTGGGAAAACCCCCAAGAGAAAACAATGAATTAGATAATAATAATACTAATATATATTAAAACATTATTATATTATTATATAATAATAAAACTTCCTAATCAAATGAAAATTATTATCTCTTATTAAATGATGTATATACACTTTTTTATAGGTAAAAAGAGTGAAATTTTTTTAATCCAAATATTTCATGAATGTTGGTGTTTGTTTGGAATAATAAATCATCAAATCATGGAATGTTCTCATTATTAATATTTTTTAGATATGTCTTGGATATAAACTAAAAAAATTATCTTCATTGGACACATGAAGTCAGAGCTATAATAAATTTACTTGAGAAATTATTTCTTGCATGGAAGACTATTAGAAATATAATTCATTGGTTTCCCATGAATCTATGATATTGAAAGATTATAAATATTGATTATATATTATGAATTAATTTCTTCCTCAATCTATTTTATAGATTCACATAAATATTCAGAACATTTAGATAGGTAATTTGGGTGATATAGGATTGCCTTTAAAATTTGAAAAAACTATACACATATTCAAAGATCCCGCTTGTGATATTTATTTGAGAATCATATGTTAGGATTCAGAAATTAGTATTATTGAATGGAATGTAGTGAAATGATAATTAAAGGCTACAATAAAGGAATTTAATAATTTGAATCAATGTATAAAAATTTATGAAAAATAAACCATAGTGATCAAAAATATTAATAAAATTATATCATTTTCATAATTAAAATAAAGCAATTCCAATAATAATATTTATTGATAATTACCCCTAAAATATTAAACTAGTAGTATTAAAACATTAATATTACAGAATAAATTTATTGAAAATGTTAGTTTCCTCTGGTTGAAAAGAGTATGAGGGGCTAGGCTCACTACACTCTTTAGAGGGAGACTTATTACCGAATTTATAATTCTCTATGAGAATTTTTATATGTTCGTGAATCATATATACATCCCTATGAGGAACTAGACACCATTATAATAATTATTAATCATCAACATGTTTTTTCACGAACATTTGTATATATCATTGGTTCTCTATAAATGGGATCATTTCTGTGTATAATTGAATCTCTATCGACCATATAGTCATTATATACATCAAAGGTTCTACAATATTATCTTATTAGTTAATGATTTTTTAGTTTAATGCATCACAACTAGGAACTTTATAGTTTATCTCAATCTAGTGTGGGGATAAGAGTTTTGGATTTAGGAAAGGGCCCTTGAGTGGGCCTTCCAATGCATCCTTATGAAGGGAATTAGAATCCACATAGTTCACTACCATGTAATAGGACATACCATACCTATTAATGTTATTTTAAAGGGAATATTGGGGTTTATTATATGTCTATGTGTCCATGACTACTTTTGAGAATTTTATTATTGTATATAGTAGACTACTAGGTGAAAGATATTGAGAAATTTTTAAAATGGGACTAATGCATGAATGGACTATTCTTACATACCATACCTATTGGTAAAGTGATCAAGGATGGTATGATGGGATCTCATGTAACGACCCTGACCATAGTATCCTAGAGTCAATGGTCAGATTTTTACATTGGTACTAGATACAAGTTATCACATATGAAAGGAATGAATAGTTTATAATATTGAAAAACTAGATACATTATTCAATCTCACATTACAATTGAAAACCGAAAATAAAACATATTAATTTCTCTAGGAACACCATTTTTTTCCTTTAGCATATTCCTATATATCAATCATAAAGTATTTCATGGCATCCTAAGGAAATGAAACATAAGAAAGGGGTGAGATCATATAGTCAGTAATGGTATGCATACAATGAAAGATATAATGAATAAATAAGGAATATTCTATGTGGAAAGTTAGATATCTGATAACATATTCCATTGAATCAATAACATGATCATGAATAATAATATTGTATGAATAAATAATGATCAAATAAGGAAATATAAATAATCACATGATCTTGAAACATATCCATAGATATCATAACAAATCAAATAATCAAATGTACATCAATAACTAATATCATAAATAAGGAATAAATAATTTCATACATAATAAACATACATTCAAGTCCTTTTTCCAAGACATATTTCGTAAATAGATAAGGCCTCATCCAAATACCTAAGCTAGTTTGGCTCATGAGAACTATCGATGCATCGAGGGGATATAGCGGGTCTTGCACTTCACATACAAAATCTAATTCATTTCATATATGAAAGGTGTGAAAAATAATCAATGTAAAAATTCATATTAAAGAACCATCATATGGAATGTTAATATTTTCCCCAATAAATTAACATAAATCATAAACCATCCAGAGTAATATAGTGAACAGTATCAAAATGTTACATCCATAGTATAACTGAACATAAACCATCTAATGAAATATTAAGGATGGTATAATTGCAACATACCCATAGTTTAGACTATGTAAAATGATGTTCTTTTATTGATGAATAGAAATACCATAAATATATCATTAAACTTTTCTTGAAGAAAATAACCTTTTCACTTTGAAAATAAATTTTAAAAATAAAAAATTTATAGAATATTGTGAAAAAAATTGAAAAATAATCATGGAGTCATTTAAAGGATTATTTAATGAAATGTACGATCATGATGAAGGGTAATTCCTTAAATTTATTATAAGTTAAAAAACCAATCCTTTCACAGTATTAAAAAGGTTAAAAAGTACCTCATTCAGAAAATGACAAGAAGATTACATTCAACCCATTTTTTAAAAATTCAAATATGTATCTAGCAGTATTTAACAAATCATTTGGGGGTGTTTAAAAAAAATTGAAAATATTTTTAAAAACATGGATATGGAAGAAAAACAATTTTTGACCATAGAGAGAAATAAAGTTGGCTTTTCTTAAAAACATTTTTTTAATCATATTAAGTACCAAAAAGAGGAAGATGGAAATATTACTTGAAATTTTAATGAATATATATATGAAAAGAAAATAAATTGGTATTATGACATAAATATCAAAAAATTCTCCCAAGTGAGACTTAAACATAGACAATCTCAAATAATAATTAGATTGTAAAATAATCCCTTAACTCAGGTTTGATTTCCTTTATATGTGTTTGAATCTATATTATAATAAATATATATTTTTTATACATATATTCTAGAATAATATTCATAAATATACTAACAATAATGATTTAATTATATCCTTTTTCACCCATGTATTATCAATTCATTATTAAATCACTATTTCGGGTGATAACTACATCGTTTTTCATATATGTTTTAGTTTGGTAGTTTTGTTCATTGTAAATTGACCATGGTTTATTATTATAAAAAATCATGAAAAAAAATAATATATATATATATTTATTTATATTTATATTTATACTTAAAAATTATAGATAGAACAATTCATTACATAGTTCATGGAGATGGTAGGTCGTACGTACGCATGAACATTTCTTTCTTTTTTTTGACTGATTGAACAAAATAAAAGTAAATAATAATTAACCTTTAAAAATATTTTTTAAATCATATATATCATATATATTCATTAAATCTATCCTTATTACCATACATGTAAAATGGATGTAAAAAATAAATCACATCACTTTGAGGAGGTGGTAGTCCACACTAACGCACAAGCGACGTTATTGTTTTCCTATAGATTGGAAGGTAAGAAGGTAGATATGATATTATAATTAAAAAATAATTATTAGGTCATATATAAACTATATAATATCAATCTTATCATAATAAACATCAATAAAATATGGTGATGAAAAATAAATTGTATCGTTATATGTAAACGGTAAGTTGTATGTACCCACGAGCAATACTTTCACTTTCTATTTAATGGAAAAAATGATAGATAATGGTGGATTGATAATAATGAAAAAAATTTAGTGTATTTTTTATAATTAATATATTATTTTAGGATAAATAAAATTGGTTTATAGTAGGTAAAATAAAATGTAAAAATAAGGTGATCAATTAAAGAAATTACCTCTTCTTTGAATGGACTCCTTTAGATCTCCTCATAAGGATCCTAGAGGTGGTATTTTGGAAAGACCAAAACCTCTAGAATGTTTCTAATGAAGTTTAGAAGTTATTTTGGTGGGGTATAATTGATATATAGGAATAACTTTTTTGTAAATAATATAAATGAGGGAATCCCTTTTATAATTCAAGCGAGGGGCACTTTGGAATTTCTTAAAAGATTAAAATAAAATAAAGTATTATTTAGTCAAAATTCATCCAAAGTGACATAAATTAAAATATAATACTTTATTATATTAAAAAAAATCATAAAATTAAATTTTTATAGTTTTATGTGGTGTTTTAAAACTTATATTTTAGTTTAACCCCTTAGTTAACATATTTTAACATTAACAATGGAAACATATATTTTACACATAAAGGGTTTTAATTTTATATATAAGGTGAAAATTGGATCATAAATGGAAAAGTGATGAAATTTTAGATTATATATTATCCAAATTTTCCTCTTAAAATATATTTATTATTTTTAAATAATTTAACAAGTATTATTTTAATTAAATAGAATTTATATAAATTTTAACAATATTCATTTAATTTGACTTAAACAACATAATGAAAAAGTTAGAAATAAAACCTAATACTTTAATAAAACTATAATATATCATAATCATCTATAAAATTCTGGGAACATTATAACTAATTCAAATTATATAACTTTTAATAATATTAAAATCATTTATTTTATTTTTTATTAATTTAATAAATACCATGTCAGCACTACGTAAGCATTTTAGCTAATTTTATAATTACTAAAAATAGAAATAAATTTAAAACATGAAAATAATTTCATTATTATCAAATTATAAATTTAAATTCACTCATAACATTCTTTTCTCACTATATGAACATAAAAGATATATTTAAAACTAAGAGAGTGACATTTTGTAGCTTTCCTTGGTTTTAATATTATATTTTTCATTTTCATGGACAAGTTTTCATTAAAAAATAATTTCAAGAAAATAGTGATAAGGTTTTAATTAAATTTAAACAATAATAATTAAGATGAAATATTATGGACCTATCACTTTTTATTAACCTAGGTTAACCTGATTTACCCTTTACTGAGTTGATAAATTTTACCACGGTTACTATTAATATCAAATGAAAATAAAATGGAACTATTATCCCAATTTTAATGTAATGATTAAAAATATGGTATAAATTTTATTAAATCTGAATTATATAAGTATAAATAATAATACTAAAATAATTGTGCAAAACGTGATGAAACCAGTTTTTAACAAAATATAATTTTAAACAAAAAAACGAATTTTATTCATATATCATACCTAAAAATATATAAGATGAATAATAAAACATTTTATTGAATTTATAATATATAAATTTCATTAAAATAATTCACCAAAAGTGACTAATTTAATTTATTAAGATAAAAACACATTGCACACATAAAAATCATTTTTCAGGAAAAAAAATTATTTTACTATTAAATGATTTTTTTTATTTTCATTTCAAATCAAATTATAACTATTGATTTCATATTAAAACATATATTTTTCATAATTTTTTTCTTATTCAAACCCCAAAATTTTAACAGTTAGGTTATAAGGGTCACATAATAATATTTTAATAGTAGATTACAATTATTTTAAACTCATTATTTCATACAACACAAGCTATCAATGAAATTAAATTTATTTCATAAGAAACAAGCTATAAAATTTATGGTTGTTAAATTCCTCACCCTTTAATAAATTTAATCCTCATAATTTTACCTTTTTTACGGTATTCAAGGGTTTGACATTTAAAAATTCCTTTGTTGAAAATCCACGTCATAAAATGGGTTAATAAAACATCCTTTTGAAAAGAGAGATAGATAAATATAAAGGACATCTAGAATAAAACATATTTAGGGTTAAAAATTGGAAAAATTAGTGTGAAGTAAAAATATAGACATAGAAGAGAAAACTAATGGATAAGGACTAATATAGAGTGATAGAGATTATGGTCATGATAAAGCTAATAACAACAAAACCATAAATCTGTGATGGATGAAAATACCATGAAATCATCTAAAATGATAGTAATAGGATAATATGTTTGTGTCAAAATCATTTTCCTAGATTTGAGTATTTCATTTAACATCAACCCTAATAAAAAAATAAAATATAATTACATGATATATTTATATTTTATAATCATAATTTCATCCTTAAATTTTTCTTTGATCAATTTCTATTTCCACTCTTACTCTATGAAATGACTATACATTTTGAATTTTTTATGTATGGAGCACTAAAATCAACTTATAATTGATAAAATATTACAAAAAATGATAACAAGTTATTCCTTATATATCTAGATATTTTGTTGAACTAAAATTGTTGTCATAAGTCATCCAATATTTCATTAATCACTAAAACCTCGAAAATAACACTAAAAGTCCAACTTAATCCATTCCATAAACTATTAACCTTGAGATCCTTATAAAATATTCTTTAAAATATTATAATTAAACTTAACATTAATCCATAAATTTTCTCTAAATTATCACATGCCAAATATCTAAATAACTTGATCACATATTTTCATGAAACACATTTATTAACATAAATCATCAAAAAACATACAATCTTATATAAATTAACTATCCCCTAATTCATTATATAAAATCTCACATTATAAAGTATATTTCAAAAAAAATAAACACTATTATAAATTACATTTTCATCAAATCACTAACCTTATTCAAGGTCACCAATTCTATCACATTAAAATATTCAATTTCAATCTTTTTTATACCAACTAAACATTATTAACACATAATTAGGAATATATTAAGGGTTATCATTACCTTATTCATGTATTCTCCAAAAACATATCCTTACCACCGAATCACCTTTCTTGGTTATCGGTACCATTAAACATATGATTTCAAAATATTAATGAAGAAATGTTGTGGTAAAATCCTTATGAGTTTCATAATTCTTGTAAATAGAATATCATGATAAAATATTTATAAAACATAATTATGGTATCCAAATACACAAGAACTTTAATCATTCCACTTTTGTAGAAGTAACAAAATAAAATTGATAATGATCAATTTTATTATTCTAAGGTATATTCCCTTTACACTTGATTAAGTAGTTTTTTTTCTCCATATCCATATAATTGAAACATTGAACATTATAGCTTTCATTATAGTCCTTTCATTCACATCCCTGATGTACAATCACTCTAATCTTATAGAATACTCTCATTCCCTTCAACAACATACCATGGTGTTGGGACCACTTTGTGTATGAAGATTGTATTTGTTGTCAATAGTTGTCAATGCTGGTCAAAATGAAGAAAGATATGAAGAAGGAATAAAATGTTTGTGGAGATTGGATGAAGTGAGGTTGCCTTGAGAATTGTTATGGAATCATAGCACTGGATTTCATACTTGAGCAATTCTCTTAGACGATCAATTCAGAATATTTTTGAGCTGATCCTAAGTTCAAATAACTTGTGTCACAGGTGACACATTGTTTACAACAATGAAGAATGGAGAAGTATCATCCATTTGAGGATGATTGGATCAGAATGGAGAAGTATCATCCATCTGATGATGATTGAAGAAGAATGAGGATTTGAAGAAGACCATGAAATTCTTCATGATAGAAATCCATTAAAGAGATTACTTGAATAATAAAATAATATGATTTGTATGAAGTGTAGAATGATGGTTGACGAAGAAGAGAGAATGTGGAAGGGCTTGGCATTCTGAGGTAGCCATGCATTTCGCATTATATTCAAAATCAGACGATGCATTGCTGGTATGTATTTCACACATATCATGAGTTAGGAGAACTTGTGATGCAAGCCTTATGAAGGAAAGGGGGAGAAATGATGATGCCAGTCATATACAGTTTTGATTGGAAGGAGTGATACTGCTGGAAGATAGGGAAGTTTCTGTACTTCCCATTGCAACTCTGACGATGCTAAAGTTGATCTATCAATGCATAAATATCACGATAGTGGGATTCGTGATAAGAGAAGAATAATGGTTATGGTAAGCAGTGAAGAGAGAAAATGACAAAGCAATGGACAATCTGGGGACGGCAGAAAAGCACAGTTTAAGGTGGCGTCGTTTTCCAGTGTTTTCCAAATTTTAGGGCCTGAAAATTGGGAGATGAAGAAATGTTCTTGGAAATGGATGTTGCGCACAAGATTGAAGATGGTTTAGATTTCTACATGCAAGGCATTATTCAAAGCCAGAACATTGAAAAATGACAAAGGCATGGAGTGCACGGAAACCTTGGCGAGTTTCGCGAAAAAACAAAGCGGTGCACGAAATAGTAGAGGGATGCGCGAAATATCAGCGGGATGTGCGAAATATCAGCGGGATGCGTGAAAAAGAAATTTGTGCGCGTAATATCAACGGGCTGCGCGAAAAATTAAGGTTGCGTGAAATATTGGTGTGGTGCGCAAAATAGAGGAATGAAGTTTTCGCGTAAAAGGTGTTTCAAGATCAGAAGCTCAAAAATTGGCAAAGGCATGAAATGCGCGAAAGATTGGAGCAGTGCGCGAAATATGATGTCGCAGGAAAGATTGGGTTTGCACGCAACATGGAACTCGGTGCGGAATTTTGCGCGCAATTGGTGCATTGTGATTAGAATGTCAAAAAATGACAAAGGTAAGAGGTGCATGAAAAATTAGAGATGTTTGCGCTAGGTGCGCGGAACATTAGACTTGTGCGCGGAAAAATTGGTTGTGCGCAAAATTTTGGTTTGATGTTTTATGCGCAAGAGTGTATTAATGATTAGAATGATGAAAAATGGCAGAGTCATGAGGTGTGTGAAAAATCCAGCAAGGTGCGCGTAATCTGAAGAAGTGAGAGACAGTTTTACGCGCAGGAAGGGGTTTTACACGCAAGGTCAAAAATGCCTATAAATATGAAGTGAACCCCTCTCATTTAGAATGACTCGACACATAGACAAATCCCGAGCTCTGACGTGTGGAAAAAATTGAAGTATAGATTATTGCGCGAAAAGAAGAAGTGTTGTATGGAAAATAAACTGATGCGCGAAATAGGAAGTTCTGCACGAAAAAAAAGAGTTGCGCGAAAAAGGTTTTTCGCGCCAAAAGGGGTTTTTACGCGCAAGGCTTGAATTTTACGTGCAAGTCGCCTAGAAGGGTGCGTGAAAAATTTAGGGGTCTCGCGGGCATTCGATAGGTTCATAGCACTCTCGAAGTAGCTTTGCGAAGAAGAAAGAACTGTGAACCATTCGGTTTCACAAAGAGAAGTTGAACCGCACTCACACGACTGGTGTTTAACACTATCTTCGTGCATTGTGAATTGAAGAATAAGAAGATGTGCAACTGAATTCATATCTGCACCAAGGAAGAAGTTAGTATACCAATACACTCCTGTGTTGGTATTGAGAATTGAAGAAAGAGATTAAGACACTGTAATTATACTGTGTCAAGGAGAAAGAAGAGAAGAAGAAGAATAGAGTATTCCCAACTGAAGGCTGACAATTATTCAGGGCAGTTTAATTCTAATGATGCTAAGATGAGCTGGTCTTCATTGTTCTGATAATCACAAAGGGAGTTTGTGATTCCAACAGTTTGAAGCAGAAGTGATCTCAGTGTAGCTGGTTTTTCACTGAAGAAGAAGAAGGGGGAGAAGATTGTGAAGCTTTCAGGTTTGCTGAAGAGAAAGAAGTGGTTGTTTACCTGCATGCTGTTAGGCAGGTAATAATTGAATAGAGGAAGAACAAAGTAGCACTGTGAAATCCAATAGGTCTCAACAGGTGAAATATTCTTTTGGTGTTGCAAACTCTTTTAACAGAGAGAAGACTGTCTTTAGAGGCAGTATAAAGAACTACCTAGAGGCTGTAAGAGACTATCTCCAGAGGCAGTATAAAGAACCAGCTAGAGGCTGCAAGTTGGACTAGGTCATCACTAGTCCAGGGAAGAGGATTGTTTCCCACCCCCCTCCAAAGTGAAGGGATTCACACTGGCTAGAGGATTGTTTTCCTAGCCACTCCATTGTAACAGCATTTTACATTATAGTCGAGAATCCATGCACTGGTCATCCCCATGCATGGAAAGGACGTAGCTACTCTTATTGAGTGGTGAACCTTGTAAAAATATTGTGTGCATATCTTTACCACTTTCTATTATTTCATGCGACAGGAAAAAGAGAATAAGAGAATCAAGATCCTAACAGATCTAGAGGTACAGGTATAAAAGTTGGAATTGGTTTAAAAGGTCCCCAACACTGATTCACCCCCCCTCTCAGTGTTAGGTATATCCTAATCTGGTCCTCTCACATGGTTTTTATTTAAATAATAATAACATAAGTGAAAATCCTTCTTCCTATTCTTCCCCTTATCTATTTTTTATTATTTCTTCCTATTTTATTCTTTCTTTACTTAAAATTAATAATAATAGTTGAATTTTTTCTCTATCTTGATAGAACATAATACTATATATGATAAGAACTTTTGGGAGACTAGTTCCATTCGATATATTAGCTTTATCCTATTAATGAAATGGTCAATAATAATCTATTTATTGTGTATATAGTTTGAAATATTCCTTGATAACCTTTTAATGTTTTATCTATAGTTATAAAAAAAATTCCATTCCTTTTCTATCAGACACACAAACTATCTATTTATATCCTCTTATTGTTTGTGAAGAAAATATTTTTCCAAGAAAAGTTCCTTAAAAAATATCTATTCCATGATCAATATTTAATCCACATAATTAGTATTTTGAGTCAATAACCACTAATAATCCACATACCCTAAGAGTTGTTAAACTACATAACAACCTTCTCCCTTTCATTACTTCCTAATATGATAAATATCTTCTCTATGGAACATATCCATTGCTCAGCTGCAAATGGGTTTGTATTCCCATTTAATGATAGATGTTTCTAACCCATGAAATGATCTAACATTGTTACTCTATGTTACTGATTTGTAGGATAAGAAATATGAGCCAGGTTATTGGTCATAACTTGAGTCAGATTCCCCAATATAGTTATAATTTGTTTAGCTCTAGCTATAGATCTATCTTAAGATTCATTATCATTCCTAAGAGGGAAATCCCTATATGGATTATGTTCATTGGTATAGTTTCTATTCCTTCCACTAGAAACCATTTATAAATAATATTATATATTGATTAGATCGTAAATTTATGAAGCATAATGTAAAATTTCAAAACTAGAGAAACACATAACATGTCAACGAGCCTATTCCCGAGTGGTAGAGGTGACTTCTTGGCATCTGAAAGACCCAGGATCAAATCCAGGTGGGGTAAATTTTCAGGTTACGATAGTAGTACTATATAAATTAATGTAGTAGGACATATTTTGTACTGTATCAGCCATAACTATTCATCTTATTTGGGTCTTTGGGCCAACGATTTTGGCCTACGGGTCTCAGGGCTGTTAGGGAACCAAATGCCTTTGGGCCATATGGTTTTCGGGCCACCATAGGACTTTGGTCCACTGGGACTCTAGGCCATAAAGGACCAAAATTATCCTGGGAAGATCATACAGGAGTTGACCCCGAATGAGGATTCAAAGAAAGTAGAATCCACCATAGCATAGCTAACCAGATAAGAAGGATTAGAGGGTATGGAAATTGTCATTGGTACTAGGAACCTTGCAACTCTGTACTGGTAAATGCTAGATGATCATCCATGTAAGGTGGGGAGCTATACACCTTCAATAATGTAGATGCTGGGGAGGGGTAGTTCTTTAGTTGTTAGGTCTGTGTCCTTTGGTTCATGTATTAGGCATTGTGCCTTGGGACTTTGGGTCATGTTATGGTCCTTGTACCAATTGACCTACAGGTCATATAAGGAATCCCCCTAAACCCATAGAAAAGGTGGATTATCCAAAAATAAATAAAAAATTCTTGAAGGCCTTCTATCTAGGTTGAACACTAGATAAATGCATAACATAAATTGAAAATTTATGTTTAACTAATATCAAATAATATGATTAGTATCTTTTGGAATATTATCAAATTAATTTATAGGGTTATGTTCCTTAATATATGTTTTCTTAAATATGGTTCCCATGATTTCTAGTAAAATTTCTCTCATAAAAACTATAGAAACCCTGACTCTTGTATCCTAGAGTTGGTAGTTACATTATTACATTGGTAATAGATACAATTGATCATAACCCAAAGGACAAAATAGTTTAGTTCTTTTTAAAAACTAGATACATGCTTGAATCTCACATTTCAATTGCAAATATAAAATAAAACATAGTAATTTCTCTTAGAACACCATTTTTCACCTTTAGCATATCCCTGTATATCAATAATACAACATTTAATGGCATCATGGATAAAGGAATCATAAAAAAGGGGTGAGATCAAATGCTCGGTAAGGGAATTTATACAGTGGAAGATATAATGAATAAATAAGGCCTAATCAATATGGCATGTTAAATATCTCTAAACATGCTCCATTTCATCAATAAATTGAGCATGAAAAATTATATAGATGGAATAAATTATAATCAAATAATTTTATATAAATAATCATGTGAGCTAGAAACTTGTCCATGGTTACCACAATGAAACAAATAATCACATGGATATCAATAAATAATCTCATAATGATGTAATTCATAATTACAGAAATTATAAACAAACCATCAAGGCCTTGTTTCATGACATCTTACAAAAATGGGTAAGGCCATTCCCAAATAACCAAGCTTGTTTATCTCATGAGACCTACTGATGCATCAAGGGGATATAGCAGGCCCCACCCATTACTTACAAAGTCAAACAAATTCCTCAAATTAAAGGTTTAAAACATGATAAATATAAACATTCATAATTAAACACTATCATATGAAATGTTAATACTTTCCTCGATCAATAAACATAATCATAAAGCATCCAATGTAATATGGTGAATGGTATCAAAATAGTACATCCTCATTCAAAATAATCATAAACCATCTAGATAAATAATAAGGATGGTATCCTTACAATATATCCCTTGTAAATCATAAGTAAAATTATGGTTTTGACTTTGATGAATAGAAATACCATAAAAATTTCCTAAAAAAATTCTTGAGAAAATTACCGTTTCCACTTTCAAAATCACTTTTAAAAACTAAAAAATTCTAGAGTATTAGGAAAATATATTATTTTAAAAATAATCATTGAAAATGTAAATTAAGTTTCAAATATATTAGTGGTCATTATGGTGGTTAATTACATACATATCGTATATGCAAAAAAAATCCTTTCACGCTATTGTAAAAAGGTCAAAAAGTACCTAGTTTAAAAAATAAAAATATTACTTTAGAATTATTTTTTAAAAATTAAAAAATGGTTAAAAATTTCTTTAATAGTCTATTTTTATGATGTTGAAAAAAATTTGGAAAATATTTTTACAAGACATCGATATGGAAGAAAAATTATTTTTGACCGAAGAGATAAATAAAGTTATATTTTCTTAAAATTTTATCAATAATTTTAAGTACCAAATAAATGAAAATAGAAATATTACACGAAAATTTAATGATTAAATATATTAGAATAAAATATTTTTTTTTTAAGATATAAATATCAAACAATTCCCCCAAGGGAGACTGAAACATAAATAATCCAGAATAAGGATGAGATTGTGAAATAAACTCTTACCTCAAGTCGGATTTTCTTTGTACATGAATGAACCTAAGGTATAATAAATATAAATTTTTCATATATATATTCTATAACTATAATAATATCTATAATATCATATATTATTTACTTATAACCTTTTATTATCATTTCATTAACAAATCTTTATTAAATCACTATTCTGGGTGATAACTAATTGTTTTTCAAATATGTTTTGGTTTGGTAGTTTTAGTCCATTTAATTTTATAATGTTTTATTCATCTCCAAAAATATAATATTCATATAAAATACATATATATTCATTATATACATATTTATATTCATCCATGTAAATTATATATTGAAAAAACAATTACACCTTTCATGGAGATGGTAGGTCATACTTACACATGAACCATGTTTTTATTTTTTGATGGATAGAATGAAATAAAGTTAAAAAATAATTAACCTTTAAAAAATAATTATTATATCATATTAATCTTATATATTAATTAAATAAATCCTTATTAACATCCAATTAAAATGGAAATTAAAAATAAATCACATCGCTTCGTGGAGGTGGTAGTGCACATGTACGCATGAGAAACATTATCAGGATCCAATGGATTAGAATGAAATAAGTTAGATATGATATTATCATTCCATAATAATAAATATTTCATAAATATCATATATAAATATTAAACTTATCATAATACCCATCCATATAATATGGTGATAAAAATGAATTGTATCGTTATGTCGAGATGATAAGTTGTACGTATTCATGTAATTTGACTTCAAATACATAAATAAAAAAATTTAATTCATTAATAATACTTTAATACAACACATATATGTCATAATAATTTATAAAATAAGTTTAACACTATAAATAAATCAAATTATATCACTTTAACTACTTCAAAATCATTTATTTTAATTTTTATACTAGTTGGATAAATACTATGTGAGCACTGCATACGAATTTTTGGTATTTTTATAATTACTAAAAATTATAAATAAATTTCCATCATGAAAATAATTTCATTATTTTCATAATATATATTTATATTCATTCATAAATTGCTTTTTCTCATTTATGAATACATAAGATATATTTAAAACTAAGAGTGACATTTTGTTACATTCTTTGATTTAAATAATATATTGGTCACATTCATGGAAAAGTGTCCATTAAATATATAAATTTAGATACTGAGGTGATAATTATTGAATTAAAATTATAAAATAATAATTAATATGAAATGTTATGTCCTTTTCACTTTGTATTAACCTAGTTTCACCTGATTTATCCTTTATCGAGATGATAAATTTTACCACATTTACTATTCATATTGATAAAATATAAAAGGGAACAATTTACCAAATTTAAACCTCATGATACCACAAATGGAATCCATTTTATCAATTACATATTCTATAAGTGGCAAATATTAATTTTAAAATAATTTCAAAAGACATGATGAAACTTATTTTTAATAAAATAATGTTTTTAAACATAAAACCTGATTTTATTCTTATCTCATGGAAAGAAAAAAAATAAAAGATGAATTATAAGACATTTTAATGAATATATAATATTTAAATTTAATTATAATCATTCAAAGGTAGTGACTAATTTTATTCATTAACATAAAAACACATATGCTTACACAAAAATAGTTTTTTTGAAAAACATTTCTTTTACTTTCAAATGATTTTTTTCATTTCGATTAAAATGATAATTAATGATTTCATATTAAAAAATATAATTTTCATAATTTAGTTAGTCTTATTCATACCCTCTAATTTTAATTTTTAGGTTATAATAGTCACAAAATAATATTTTAATAGTAGATTTCAGTTTGTTTAAACTCGGTGTTTCCTGTAACGCAAGCTATCGAAGAAATTAAATTTATTTGAAAATAAACATACCGTAAAATATTTATGATTTACATGTTATGTTAATATAGAAAAAATTAAAATTTATTATATATTTATCCCATGATTATGAGCCAATTAAAGGTATATAATATCTTCTAAGGAATACAACCTTGTGAGGATTGGTTTCATGAGTAATGTAGTTTGGTAGAGATGAGTCTCAAGAGGAATATGGCCAAACAAGAATAATCTTCTTTGAGAATATACCTCTGTGAGGGAAAAGTTCTTAATATTTTTTTAATCATGGATAATCATCTAAACTATCCTAGTTGATAAGAAACTAACCCCACATAGTTGAGTTACAAAATCTATGGTTGTATGGCATGACCATGCCATATAGTGTAATTCCATATGATATGGATGATTTTGTGTAGTTTAAAATTATCTAATAAATTCATTTTTACCATGAAATTTGGTATAATAAATGATTAATTGGTGCTTTATGAATGAGAAACACTTTCTAGTTAATCATACTTTTTGTTAACGAAACAAGGGAGGATGTGGTTTCCTCACAGGTAATATGTCCCATTGAGAATTTTGAATCTTAGGGAATATTACCTATTAAGAGGGTTGGTTTGAAGTAAATATAGTCCTTTGAGAAGGTTCTCTCAAATGGAATATGGTCCTTTTAGAAGGTTTGATCGTAGGGAATATAACCTTTTATAAAGTCTCAATCATCATTAATATTGACCTTTGAGAAGGTTAACATCTAGAAAATGTGTACCTCTAAGAAAGTGAGTAGGGGATTATGCATGGGAGGCCCATTACTATCAGGGGAACATGAAGGATACAAGTGGGGATCATTCATACACAAACCCGATAAACCCAAAAAAAATTGACTTAGGTGATGATGTGATATCAATTATTACTCCTTGTAGGAGGCCATTAAAATATGGGCTTTGGATTAAACCTAATACTAGGACCATGAAATAATATACCTCATAGTTACTGATGGTCGAACAAAAGGATTATTGGGTGCATGGGGGACATATCCCTGTGGGAAATTTTTCAGTTCTTACTCTTGGGCTTCCATTATATGGACATCTATATATTTTTAATGAATAATGGTGTTGAAATCATCAATGGTAACATGGATGGGGATTATACCTTAGAAGTATGACCACTCATACACAACTCATTGAGTGGACAAGTTCATCCAACTAGACACTTATACAGCCAACATGATAATCCTTATGCTAGCGGAATCTTCACAAGAATCTTCACGATAGGTATCCTCATTATTAAGGGGATATATGATTATTATCAACCTAAATATCATATCATTTTGTGAGTATTTATCATAATATCCCAATTATTAGGTGAATGTTGGATTTATGGGGAGCATGATGGTGTGCATGGCCCAGTCATGTAATTTAGGAGGTTACATAGGAGGATTGAGAGAGTACCGCATAATAGTTAGTTAACCTGGGATAATTAGTGTTTGTAAAGTATTTTGAGAAATATTATTACACCATTCTATAAACTAGAGTAAATGAGGTTCTTGGGAGGATTTCATAGATATTTGTATTAAGATACTAGGTGAATGGGGTCTTGGTTAGGAATACATTGGTGGTGTGTCTCCTTAATTTATAGCTAGTTTTAAGTGTTGTCATATAATATCCTTGGTTGAATGGTGATATAAAGAATATCCTAGGTTGAATGGGTCTCCATAGTAGATCATATGGTAAATGGACTACACCTATATAAGGAAATGGAAAAAGTTCACCCTAGTGAGAGTCAATAAAGAATGGGAACCCTTGTGTTATGATAGGGTGAATTGGTCCACCAATTGAGAGCCTTAGGAATATAGGGTGTCCTATTGGAAGCCATAGGATAATGGGGAATCCATATAGAATCCTAAGGAATATTAATCACCATAGTTCCATACTCTCTAGGTGGGTTTAGCATGTAGTAGCTTGGTATGGATCCCTTTGGTGGGATCCTTCACCCTACAGATTGAGTTCTATTGAAAATGTGCTCATCAAAAATGGATTACTGTATTAATTCATTGGGTGATACAATTACCCAAATTTTTTGTTAATTCACTCCAGTTTTATGATTAATTAATCTACTTCAATTGGTTTTTGGATACTAGGGTTCACAAAGAATAATTATCTCAAGGAATCCCTCTTTATGTGTCTAAGTGTGTAAAATAAGAACCCCTAGTGCTCCATTTATAGGAAAATTATGGAACATAGGAACATGAAGGTTGGGAACTATATTGTTTCTTACAAGTGACCATGGTGTGCGACATAGGTATATAGGTTCTCTACACACTAGTCAGTAGGGCATGTGGAAAGGGTTTGTGGGGTGAGCTCATGGGTATATTGATGACCATAGGAAAATCATTTGGGAATAAGGAATTGAACACAATATCAACTCTACAAATTAAAATTTTCAATATTATATTCCCATTGAAAAAAAAATCACCAAAAAATTATATCCCCTCAAAATTGGATCCTACTAGAACAAGGTAGATCAAATTCTATTGTATATGTGATTCTACTCAGAACATAGTGTTATGTGAGAGGTATATGATCATGTTGGGGGTTGTAACACGTTTCCCACTAGTATCTTAGTCAATGTTTCATTATAATAGATTATTTTTAGATTCCCTTAGTCTTGGTAGCATGATACAACTCGCTTATAAATAATTCCCCATATATTTTGACACACCATCCAATATGAATGAGGACTTCTAAATCACACACTCTCTATCTATCACTTTTGTTTAGTTATCCATTCTATTAAATGTGTTCTTGGGACACCGCATTCAATTCACTAAAACCTTATTGTGATTGGATAAGTGTGTTGATTGTATCATTACACATGGGTAAAAAAATACAAGGGAAAATGAGATATAGGAGGCCACTTTAGTGAAATGATCTTGGGAAAATAACATGTGTGAAGCACTTTGGTGAATAACCTATGTGATAGACTAGGGTGAATTGTTTTCCATTGAGAAATTTTTTAGTTAATTATGCTTCTAATGAGATCACTTTTCCATGATATTATTCCTTCTTATTTTTTTATCCCATATAATGACATAATTTGAGTTTCTCCTTTCATAAATAAGATGGATTTTAAATTGAACAGTATTTAAAATGATGAATCCACTACCTATATTGATATGTTTATAGATGATATCAATAATGGATAAGATCTTTAGTGCACACAATATATACCAGTTCTAGTGAAATCCATGTGTAAGAACCATTGGTAGTACCTAGACACAAATTTACCTTCATTGTATTGTTACGCCCTCATAATAGATGTAGATTTCCTATGGCCTAATTCTTATCTCTTGAACTCTAATATTATAAATTACACCAACCTTAGGGTTCCAACATATCCTCAGTAGGTTTTTTTATCTAGTAATGTGAGGTCACCCTTACCAATATACTCCACTATACCAAATACTACATAGATAATCAATCCTATATACCAAGTCATATGACATTTTTTTAGTACTTTTTATTTTATAATATTTTCATAGAATAAATTAGAAATTGGGTCAAGAACTTGAACATATACACTAGATACTACACCAATAAAGAATAAATTTGGGCATATTTTGTCTGCCAAACATGTGATGAGTTCAATGATCATCTAAAGGACATGGAAATCTATGAAGCTCTTTAGATTTATTTGGTTTATATACACATAAACCTCAACTTGATCCTAGAATTTCTCAGTCACTGGATCACATATAAAAACACATTCAACTTCATCTATAGATAGGGGGAACTATTATATGGGATATATATGAGGTCTCTATAGTTTCAATATATGGATCTATATATGCTGATTTTAATCCCACAAAGGCTACTAGGGATGATCTTCAAAGAACACTCTCACTGGTCTATGATTTTTTAAGTAATACCACTAATTCCATAAGGATATCTACCAATAGATATATATTAGCTAAGAAACCTCAATTAAGATATTCATGATCCTACATGGAAATAATATGGTCTCAAATAACCCAATGGGGTGTCTTTATTTGAATAAAATGTGATACCTAGGCATGTCATGTCTAAATCTAGAGAGGGGACATTTTGATGAATTTTTTTTATATTAAACCTGATATCCCACCCATAATTCATTGGTAGTATTTTTAAAAATGTTTTTAATTATATAACTATTGTTAGTTTGTGACTCGCATAATAGTTTTCGACCAAGAACCATTGTGGTTTTGATCCAACTAGAAGAGGGGGGTCATTTAGATCATGTATTGCCAATATTTTTTTGGTTCTAGTAGTTAATACTATACATTTATAGTTTTAAGTGATCCTTTCATATATTTAGACCATTCAAATTATTATAGTTCTAGATAGTTTCACACTTAAACATGTATGATCTCCATATAATGTGATAATACCAGAGTTTTCATTTAGGCCATTTCTAGAATTAATCCCCTTCCATTGAATGGTTAGAAGGTATTAAATATTTTTAGTACACATTCAAAGTTCAAATACATTTCCTTTGGGGACCATCCTAATGGAATGATCAAGGATAATTATAATGGTGAGTAATATGTAGTGTAATATAATATATTCCCAACAAACTACATTCGAGTGGGTTGTATTTATTATGACATTATTTGTGAATCATATACTACATAACTATTTTCCCATCAATTTTGATCCATACAAAAAATATATAGTGGAACCATGAACAAATGTTAGGGTAGAATTGAACCCAATAGTGGTGAAAAAATTCTCAAAGATGACATCAAAAGAAAATATCCAATATTGTATTTGACTTCTATCCTTGGATACCTTCATTGGGATGACCATGGGATATTAATGATCTAGGATATAGTAATATCCAGAAAAGATATTGGAAGCTAATACTTCAATGTCCATGACATATATAGTCCTCTATAATGGGTGGAGGGAAACTAGGAAGCCTCATTAGAATGTTAAAGTTAGAGAGGCATCCATTCCTTCAAATCAATAATGCCTATAGTCTTCCCAATAAAAATATGTTGGAGATTTGGAAAACTGTTTGTTTCATCCAAGGAAGTCAAGATATCAATGGAGGAGTAGTCCTCCATCTGATTATGAAATCCTAGAGAATAATTAATGTTAAAGTAACCCATTTCATCCTCAATACACAAAAAGGGGATAATTACTATTCCATTATATTACATATATCTGAATTTTGGCTACCTTTTTCCAAAAATGATTAAATATTAAAGTGTCATAGACTTTTGGGATTCCCTTAATGGTTTCATTTATATTCCCGAAACAGTAAATATATGGGAACCTTCAGACCTCAACATAGATACCATCCTTATTTAAGTCTTTCATCAAATTACATAGCTATAAATTATAGTATTTTACCTTGAAAATGGGTTCTCACTGTAACATGTTTGAATGATATGGGAACCTAGGGTAACACCAAGGTGTTCATTAACTATTCCCTTGACTATGAATTGAATGACTTTTTCAACCTCAATGATACATGTTGATGATTTATCAGTAATAATATTATCATTAACATTGATGCATTATCAAAAAAACTCCACTTTTATTTTTGTTATAGACCACTATGGTGATAAATCTACACATAGTATATTGATGATATATAATGGGTAGTAGTCCAATAGGTATTTTTGGATCGACTACCCTTTGGGTGGTGTAAATTTCAACCTTGGAACAATCATTGAAGATATCTACCAAACTAAACCCATTTCCCTCTTCCTGCCTATGGGTCCTTTTCCTCTAAGAGAAAGACATAATCCCCCTACCCTCACTTATTCTGGCTCCATTGATGTGAAAAAATCATGACCATGCATTTTAAAACTGGACATATAGGTTAGACATTGAATTCATCATCCACTCTCATACATTGGGTATGTGTGTGTGTATATATATATGTGTGTGTGTGTATTGAAATTATGGCTCCATGACTTAAATATCAATTCTCTAACTAGGATACCTTTAAGGTGATCCTAGAGGCCACTAATGGAAAAAAATGAATGAATTCCAACCTCACTCTATGGTCGGTTCTACAAATATTTTAGAGGGTACATAAAAAGTAAATACTCTATCCATACCCACTTATGGAGGAAGATATGGATCATGTATGACCACTGAGTATAATAATCACACCTTAGGAAACCATGATGACTCATTGTTTCATTATAGGGAATATAGAATAGGTAAATGTTGAAAGAACAATAGAAGACATATTTTCAATGGTAGATGGCCGCCCCTAATTTTACATGTTCATGGAGTTATATAATGGGTTATATGGGAATAAGTTCTCCCTTAATTTTCCAATATTCTACCTAAATGACATATTTTTCTAAGCATTTATCTTATATAGCTCTTTATGTAGAAAACATAACTTTGTTGATCCAACATAAGAGGTTATAACCATCTCAATTTTTTATATAATAGTTAGTATCTCATGAACTACTAAAGTATGATCTATTAAACTTTCCTAAAGGTTAAAATCACAAGGATATCATAGTCCATAAAACTATCAAGGAAGCTATAATGGAAGTGGGCGGGGAGTATGAGATAAGAAAAACTACCACATGTGATGAGAATTCTCCTATGGCCCCAAGGGATCAGACACCATCAGTGAATGAAATACTATTCATGATGAACATAGAAGCACCCATTAGAGGATACATTAACATGACACTTTTAGAAGAGATGAAACTAATTGGGAGAGTCTAGTGATCTAATGAAAACGTATTGGTTCTCACTTCACCATATGTTAACTTTACCACACACTAATTGATGATTGTGCTTCTATGTCATGTTCAATATTATTACCACATATAGAGGTATTGATAAAATAGGTTGTTTTCATAATTCCCCAACTTCTAGTGTGCATTGAGATTAGACTACTTCTATACTGGTGAGATCATAGGGGAGTGATTAGATATTCTCTCTATATAACCCGGTTCTTGACTATATCTAAGTCTCTCAAAGAGAATGTAATCCTAACTAGGATTTAATGTATTTATAACATACCTTAGGTCAGATAACATGAAAATATATATATACATTACCTATATAAAGGATATAATGTTAAATTTATACTAACTTTGCAACATGTTGATGATGAGAGGATATTGGAAGTTCAACACCATGTGATCTATACTGTCGGGATAGATATCATCAGGGAGATAGAGTCAGCACATGTTTCCCAATCAAAACTCTCCCATGTTGAGTTTAGAACACAATTTGTTTTGTCTCAAATTAATATTAATCTACAAATAATACCAATTTTTAAAGTTAGAGTTATAGGAACAACTCCAAATCAATTATGACACTATAGTGGTAGACTGCTAACATCAAGATCTAAACATAGATAAAGGAATGTTTGTAGGGTGATGGAATATATTTAAATTTTACCAAAGTGGGATAGTAGATGATACTTTTTGGGTGTAATTATTATTTCATACATAGAAATATGATTCTATAGAGATAGTTGAAATTTGATGATGCATCAATGAATGTAAATGATCAATCGATGAAATTTTCACATCGATGGACCATGTAGTGTAATATTTATCCATTTGAGACACTTTTTTATGAATTATTAAATAAATGGAGACTCTAATTTTTGAATGTTCCACTAATTTCAAAATTATTGAAAAAAACTTGTTCCATTATTCCATGAACTATAGATGACCTTCTATGTTATCGCATTCATCTATCCAAAATAATATATGGTATTAATGATTAATAACATCAAGATAAATTAATCCAAAAAAATATTATATAAAAATGGAGTAATTAAATAATGTTTTCTAGATGCTTGAGTTAATGGGGGTCCTCCTAAACTTTTCTCATGAATGAGTATAGGCAGGCTAGGCATATCAACATATGATTTATTATCATACACTAGAGTTAGTTCACTCGGATATGGATGATTATTTCCTCCTAAACATATTCTCATGGATAGATATTGGAAGGATAGATATAGAGGCATATAAACCATTATATTATAATATATTTAGTCCAATCAGATGTGGATGATTATTCCCTCCAAGATGTATGGTCATAGTTGTGTATAGGTAAGTCATATATAGCGGCATATGTATTATCACCATATAGAAGAGTTATTACACTTGTATATGGATAATGATTTCCTTCTGGATTTGTGCTTGTAGATGGGAATAGGTGGAAAGGATATAGTATCATATGTACCATTATCATACACTAGAGTTTCTCCACTTAGATATGGATAATTATTTCCTCCTTGGTGTCTTATCACATATAGTAATATATTGGCTAGATATAGTGTCTTATGTACTATAACTAAACACTAGATTCATTCTAGTTAGATATGGATTACTATTTTTTCCATATGTGTTCTTACAAAGGGGTATAGGAAGGTTGAATATAGAGGTGCATGTACCATCACCATAAAAAAGAGTTTTTCTACTCGAATATAGAAGATGAATGACTCGTCATAATGAGAATCACAAAAGGGGATTTATTTGGGAATGATAATTTTAATTTTCAAAAGGTATCAAGAACATTGAAGCTATATCTATATGCATTTCATATGGAACTTTTGAACCAACATGTGAGAAAATGAAATATGATCTTAATTTTAAATGGATTAATTGACATAGAGAGTGTGGCTTATCTTTATTTGGGATCAAATGGTTGACCTGAAAAACATTTAACCTTATCCTATTAACCTAAACTTTCTCTAAAGTATTGAATGGGGAGATGTATCAAGAATTAACTCTTTTATTTTCTACATTAATCCTTTTTATGGCATTCAATCTGATATGTTTGGTTTATTTTTTTCACATAATGAATTTTTCCTATGTTATGTGAGGTTCACACTCAGTGATTGGACACTCAAATTTTATCCTAGCTACACTTTTTGGGTTTTTTACCTAATAAGTATTATGTATCTTACTTTGGGAAGTTTAAGGTCATGCATGTTGGACCAATATATCTGATGTTCTAGGTCATCCTTCTTTGAAACATGAAAGGGAGGAACTATTCATAAAAACATGAGAGAATAAAAACCAATGTGAATGGGGATGTCAATGTTAATAACAAATAAAACCTTGAGGAAAGGTACACACATTTGAAGTTCATATTGCTTGAACTAAAAGGTGATGTTGTCTATCCAATGGGAAGGATATGATAAAACCAACATAAATGATGGCCCGATATGAGTATAAAACATCCCATGGAAATGTTTATACCATTTAGGGTTATTATTCTAGGACTATCATGTCACATATTTTAGGGTCATGTGACAAGATCATCAAATGTTCAAGAATATGATATCATATTATTTCTTTGAAAATTGGTATGATAAATAAATGTGAAACATAGAGGGTACTCAAATCCATTTTAATATTTGTATTGTGGGATGTGTAAATAACAACTCAAGATATTTAAATCAATAAATGTTGTTATGGTATAGGTATGCATGGGATATCCATTGACCATTTTTGAATGATGGGTTCCACTAAGATGTTCATTGTGGGTGTATGGTGATTATAGGAGTTTCCACTCTAGATGAAGATTCCTATTTTTTAAAATGATTAATATGGTTGGATGAACATTATCGAGTAATGGTGTCCATTTGGAGTCAAAATCATTAATTACCAATAACTATAAGAAGGTTTTTAGTGATTTAATAACCAAATTAATGAAGTTTGATTAAGAAGATAGTGGTATTATGGAAGGTTTAGGAAGTATAAAGGCTACACCACTATGTATTGAGAACATATTTTGGGTATAGTGATATTAAATAAAATTAATCATACTTTTTCTTAGAGTAGGATGGAAATTTCACATAGGTTTTTTTATAGGGATATACAGTGGGTGATACTAGTTTTGTTCCTAATTATTTTTTACACTTAAATATTTATCTAAGTCAAAAAATTACATCCTAGTGAGTGGAGACTTTACATATACTTATTCCTTATATTATGAGATTTAATCATAACAAGTATCATGTCTATTTCATTTTCAATGTAATAGTTATATAATTTGGACCATTAGAGGATTGAGTTCATGTCCACCCATCTTTGAAAAAAAATGTGATAGTTTAACAAATGAGGGAACAATAAATCTTGGTGTGAATAAGTAACCCAATGATAGTATAGATCATTTATAAAGGTAATTCACATATTTTATGGTCATTATGATTGGACCAATAGTGGCCAAATTTTAAGGTCACATGGATTTAAAAAAATGAGGTAGTCTACCACGTGATAAGGGTATAGTTTAAATAATGTGAAATAAATCTGACCACCATTAATGTTTTAATACTTGAGGGAGGTCCATTGAGTTTAAGCTCGTAGCGCTTAGTTTAAAAAAAGAATGTTAGACAAACTATATAGAATGGTGAGATAGACACATGATGAATGATGTAAGGCCTAATTATACCCTATACTCCCTTGAAAAGGTGTGAACACAGTTTAATGTCATATATCTCATACCAATGATATGGGATACTATAAGGTAACAACATAAAAAGGTCTCATAGATAGAAAGTTCCTAACAACCCTTGAATGTGGAATAGTAATGATGTAAATCCTTATCTAAGGTATTTGAATTGGAAAAATGAGATTCTAAAATTATTCTGATTATGATTCTAAAAATAATTCAAATGATAGGTTATAATAAAACAATTCTGAAGGTATTCATATATTAGATGACCTTTTCCTCAAGACTGTGATTCCTGAGGTTAAAAGTTCTGACTATGGTGGTGTGAACATTACAATGTAGTGGTGTTCCATGGGGTTGAATGTGTATATTACTAATAGCCATAAATGGTTTATGGGGATTATAAGCACTCATGGAATGAAGTATGATTCATGGGTATAATGAATTCAATTGATGATGGTGCAGTTTGGATTTATAGGGATAATAAAAGGTAAGGGAGTTGGATAATCATTTATGGATGGGTCTGATATATATGGTTCATACACCCCTATATAACATAAAAAAATTGGAATGATTCTATAAATATTTCTTATTAAATAATCCCATATATCAATCTAGATCAAATATAGGGGAGGGGTGTCTTTATATCATAGTATGATATTGGAAATAGAAGAAACCCCATGATTGAATCTAGGGAAATTCCCATGTTTATAGACAAATATAAACATTGGTATCCCACACACAAGGATCCTTATGGGAAAAGGGGTAGTTTACTGAAGTTTATGTTCTCATATGTTATGCACACATTTATGGATCTATATCTCATGTAGGGGCATCGATTCAAATGAAATGAACAAATCTATATATTTTATGTTTTTCAGGGTGGACAATAAGTAATGTAGAATAACGTCATATGATGTGGATAAGGATATTCTACTATTTAGGTTCATATGACGAGGACATGTACCATGCAGTTTAACATTATATAGTGGGAAAACTTATGAACCCCATATCAGTTTATAATACCATGTACCCCAAGAGTAATAGAAAAAGGATTTGTTCCTAGGTACAAAATATAGGATTTTATCTTTTTTCAAAAAACCTGAAATTCAATGAATCAAGTCACTCATAGCTCTATTATATGTGGGGGAATTATATTAGTTTCATATTTGGTGATTCATGATATCGGGATAAGTTTCCATAACTATATTCATAATATCTCCCATGAGAGAGAGATCCCCCCAATGGGGTGGGCTCTTGGAAATAGGGAATTCTTACTTACATGTATCAACCTCTTATGTAATGGGAGGCTTTATGACATGAGATCATAAGGAAATCATTTTTCATTGTATTTTAAGGTAAAATGAATTAGTCTATTCAAAATATTTTAAAGTAATTTTTAATGTATTTCATTCAATTTAACATCATGTGATACGGGGTTAGTCCCAACTTCTTTAGGTTAATATAAAAAGTTCATTTATGTGTGGGTTTTTATGAAGATCAAGATCAATGGAAAAATTTAATTTCCACAATGATGAACATATGATGGTAAAACTAACATTAATGAAGGGATCCAAACTCTATGAAATGGGGGTTATTGTAATTTATAGTATGCCCCAATATTGGAGATACATGTGTTACTTTATATCCTAAGTTTTCAGGAATCAAGACATACATAGTTCTGATATAGGTAGAATTTGTGGACACAAGTTAGTTGGACCATCACATTATGTCTGTAAGACCATTGCATATATAAATAAATTACATAGTTCTCTATGTGTATTGACCTCTCACATAAGGGGAGATTGATTCTCTATCTAATCCATATGGAATATCCCCATCTATATAGTTTAAGGTTTTTCATCTTGGACTGTATATTATGAGATTTTATATCATGAGACTAATACATAGATGTGTTCTAGTATAAGGTCATATGATGATAACTTGTTCATGTTAACTCTGTATAGATGTGATTCATGTGAAAAATAAGATTGATTAATTTTATTACTTGTTCCCATATAATTTTAGTACTCTGTATAGATGTGTTCTAGTATAAGGTCATATAATGAGAATATTTTCATGATGACTCTGTATATATGTGATTCATGTGAAAAATAAGATGGATTCATTTTAGCTTTAGTCCTGTTAAGGAAAAAATCAAAATGAATTGGGGGAATCAAGATTACACAGGGATTTGATTGGAATTTACAGCTAGGATAGAAATATGATATCCATTCATCACTACATACCCCAAGGAAAGGGAATCAAGACACATGTAGTTCTAATAAAAGACCCATTTTCTAATTATTCTTTTATATATGGGTCATTCTTTCTCAATTTTAGTTCATTGATAAAAGATCTTATGATGTAGATATATTGAATAGATCTTGATCATATGTAATAGTGAGTGAAATAATTGTATCATAATATCAATACATGAAGGGAAGAAACCCATCATAACCAAGAAGTGTCCAAATGTTACAAAAATTTTTAAAAAAAATAGAGATTTGATATCCTATCATAGAATTTCATATAATTATTGATACACTAGTAAGGCTTGGACATGGATCTGGATAACTTATTAGGAAACTCATCCATATATATTAGGATATCATAATTAGTTTAAGAACATATAGGATTTCCCATATACTATTAATTTTATAATTGTACAATAATTACTTGGGTGATATATAGTTTATATTTATTCCACACAAATTTCATTAATATCCCATCTAAATTTAGGGATTCTAGGGATTTTGATGAATAATGGAAGACCTGAACACAAGGATAGAAATAAGGGAAATTTTATCCTAGCATATTTTCTTAAATAGAGACCCCTATGATGGGGGTATCACTTTCATATAACTTGATTGTATGTTAGAGAGTGAGGTCTCAATGAATATACCACTCTAATTATTTAATGGTCATATAGATTGGACCATTGTAATTATTTTTATACTGAACTAGATCTGGTGAAAAAATGAGATAATATCACCTTAGTTCTACATTAAAGAATGAAGGATCATACACTAAGATATATTATTGGATATATTTTAATAGATTATTTGGACAAGGATATAAAAATATAGACATCACTGCATATCCTAAAATATCAAGACTCAAGACACATGTTGTCTTATATAAAAATATATTCCATTTTTATAGAGTGAAATCATAGTGTAGAGTCTAACTGTAAAAAAGACCTCAAATGAATGAGGATACTATACACTAAGAGGTGATTGGGTAATTGATAATTTGGGGATGGGGTGAGGATTAGAGATCCAAGAATCACTACATATCCTACAATTTTAGGAATCAAGACATGAATTGTTGTTATATGAGATTATTCCCATACAGATATTTATCATGTATACGAGAAGGTGTGAAATATATTGGAAACCTAGTGTAAGAATGAAATATGGAATCCTATATCAATTGGTAATGGACTCACCACTATGGTATAACTAGTGTGTTATATGGATTTGTGTCTAGTATCAATATAGGAGATCATGGAATCACTATATTCCTCAAGGTAAAATTATTCAAGTCACTTACAGTTCTTACATGGCAAGATAATTTTATCTCTGTAAAAACTGATAAATATAAGAAGGTGAAATTCGCTGAGAATATATAAATAGATCTAATGCTCATGAATAGATAATGGGTCACATAAATATAACATAATAATCATTTTGAATGTTCATATATGGTAGACCATTTGTTTTTTTGTTTAACATCATGTGATAAGGAATCACGTATTCTATAGCTTAGGTTCTTATGAAGATAACCTATCCCAAGTAGTGTAAAGTCATATAAAATGGACATTGGCTATGCAGTTTAACATCTTACAATGAGGATGATGTGAACTAGATGTGAATTAAAGGAAATTATTTCTTAAGAAACATTCTATTGGTGGTTATCTAGATATGCTCTCCATCAATTATGATCAAGGAATAATATGAATTGGAGTAATTCATTTTTATATAATATGGACCCTCTCATTTTAGCTACATATTCATGGGTTTCATCCTATGTATCATTGGAGATTACAAAGACATTATTATTTCCCCTTAGAGGAATTAGTGGAGATAACCCTTCTTTTCAAACTCTCTTATGACTCGTTTCTAATGGATTTAATGTTTTTATAGTTTTTGTGACCATTTTTTTATCAATTTTCTCTTACTCATACAGCCAAATCTGAGAATAATTATCTTTAAATAACTGATTGATTATGGAAATATAAGTCAATGGTAGTTGAAAATATATGGTAAATACTACCTCTCTATGTTATTCTAGAGAATATTAGGTTTATTCACTACTAGAAAAATACCATATACCAACGGTTTGAAACCATTGGTATAGGCCTCCAAACCGTTGGTATATCATATACCAACAGTTTGGAGAACCGTTGGCTAGTAAGTAGTGGGGATAGGTCTATACCAATGGTTTTTTCAAAATCGTTGGTATAAGTAATACAAAAAATCTATACCAATGGTTCCATAAAACCATTGGTATATGTGTTTCAAAAAATAAGCATTATTTTGGTCTTGATCCCAGTACCTCCGGTTTATGATTGAACGACCTAAAAACTAACCTAACTTGACTTTTGTGAACATAATTTCATAAATATATATATGTATTATCAAAAATATTTTAAATTTTGATTTATTTAATGTTCTATGTAAGAATATTCCATAAAAAATACATGTAACTATACCAACAGTTCTCAAAACCATTGGTATAGACCTATACCAACGGTTTGGATAATCGTTTGTATAGATTCTTTGATTTTGGGACCTATACCAATGGTTTTGGGCAAACTGTTGGTATAGGGGGGAACTATGCCAACAGTTTTTCCAAAATCGTTGGTATAGTGTCTCTATTATGGACCTATACCAATGGTTTGGCCAAAACCATTGGCATAGGTCCATAATAGAGACCCTATACCAACGGTTATGGAAAAATCATTGGAATAGGTCCATATAAGTGACCTATACAAACGGTTTCTCCAAAACATTGGTATAGGTCCCCCATATACCAATGGTTTTTGGAAAACCGTTGGTATATGTCCAAATTAGTGACCTATACCAACGGTTTTGGCCAAAATGTTGGTATAGGTCCATATAAGTGAACTATACCAATGGTTTTCCCAAAATCGTTGGTATAGATCTTATTTCAAGTAGTGATTGTGTAGCAATATGGGTTGTGTTGTGATAATACCACATAAAATGTATGTGTTTAAATAGATAAGTATTCTTGTACATGTCTACAATTTTCAAAATAATATAAGAAATAATTTTATTAAATGCTTGTATATGATTTTTCACAACTACATGGTAGAAATATGAGTGGTTGGAATAAAAGTTAGATTCCTAATACAACCTTTTTATCTTATAAGAGTATAAATTAATTCAGTTTACTATCAATATTATGTGAGGGACACCAAATTTGGTAACAATTATAGTCCTCAAAAAGTTTATTATAGACTTTTTCTATGATTTCTTAAGAGATGTAGCCTTAACCAAAATTGATAAAATATATATGGATGTAATAGTTTATTTGATCTTCCTAGAATTATCTGGAGTATTTGTCCCTATGATATCAATTTCCAAGATGGAAAATGAAAAAGATAATCTAGAGGTGTACATTATCTCTATGGGTTGATGGATAAAATTGGTGTGATTCATAAATTCCTAGAATATAATTTTCAAATTTATTCAATCATATATATTTTATGGCCAGAAGTATCCATGTATATTTATTTGATTTAAGATATTATCAACTGATTGGTGAGAAATACAGGTGCCATTCTGGACATCCATCGTAAAAGTAAGGATCCCTCTTCCTTTAATGTGATTAAGGTGGATTCCCCCAAACCCTATCTTATATAGAAATTTTTATAAATTCAGGATGTCATGTTTGATAGAGTTTAATACCCTCTATTGGATCTATTCCTTATTGGCTGGATCTAATTGTATAATCCCATGTTGAAAGTAATCTAATATTGGGGACATCCATGAAACCGTGGAATCAACCAGTGAGGTTATGATATCACCTTTATCAGGGGTGGAATTGACACCATTGATATCCTCTATATTATTATTTATGAATATAGATACCACTCCATGGTGTGAAATGTGACAAGTCACCACTTTCTATCTCTCTCTAGTTTCTTGTTTCGGCCGTGACAAGCCTCCTCTTGTTGTCTTCCGGTTCTTTGTGTTGTCTTGGGGTCTTTCCCATCCTTTGGAGGTTTTGGTGCTTTCCAATGTCACTTTCTGCATTCTCTTCTTCAATAGGGAGGATTTCGTGAAGGCCTGGTCTAGGAGGTCACGGTGCTACAGTTATTGGAACTTCTCACTTTCCTGTTGGTCTTGGGAGGTGCATTATGGCAAGGATTAGAGAAAATAATCCATCTAGATTAGACTGCCTGGGCTTCCTCTCCCACTCTACAAACCTGCCATTCTAGAGTTGGTGGGTAATTCTCTGGGTGGATTCTTATGCTTGGATGAGGATTCTTGTTTCTGTCAGGTGGATTTAGGTCCTTGATTCTATGTGGAGATGTACTTGGTGGTTCCTCCTCCTTCTAGGGTGCTGATCAAATCTAGTGATGGGTTCTCCTGGTGGCAGTGGCTCTGGTTTCTTTCTCTCCCCCAGTTTTGTGTGAGCTGCGAGATTCAGGGTCATGTGGTGGACCAGTGTAGGAAATGTTAGGTAGCTCCTCTAGTGGCCCGTGAGTTTGGGGCGGCATCTTCTCCTGCAGTTGTGTTAGTCTTCGGCTTGGAGGAGGATCCTTCAGTGGAGGGCGGGATTTTTTTTAATATGCTTTTTTTTTTAAATCCGAAAAATGGTATAGGTTAAAAAAAATTAAAAATACTCCACAAAGGTGGCATCTTCGATGCCACCTTTTCCCTAAAACTATATTTTTTATATATTTAAAATTTTAATGTTTTATTATTATGTTCATATGGTTATATAAATAAAACTTAATGTTTCAACATAATTTATCTTTTATTCAAGTACGTGATTTTGATGGACTATATAATATAAACTATAAGACCGATATGAATGAAATTTTAAACATTGCTTAAACATATAACTAGTAGTCCAAAATAAAAATAATTTCTTAAAAAATCTTGGTGAAAATTTATTTATAACCTATCATATCCACCTACTTGAAACTTAAAAATGTTTCAAGTACGTGACTTTGATGGCCTATATAATATAAAATATAAGACCGATATGAATTAAATTTTAAACATTTCTTAAACATATAACCAGTAGTCCAAAATAAAAATAAGTTCTTAAAAAATCTTGGTTAAAAATTATTTATAACCTATCATATCCACCTACTTGAAACTTAAAAATGTTTCAAGTATGTGACTTTGATGGCCTATATAATATAAACTATAAGACTGATATGAATGAAATTTTAAACATTACTTAAACATATTACTAGTAGTCCAAAATAAAAATAATTTCTTAAAAAAATTTGGTGAAAAATTATTTATAACCTATCATATCCACATACTTGAAACTTAAAAATGTTTCAAGTATGTGAATTTGATGGCCTATATAATATAAACTATAAGATCGATATGAATGAAATTTTAAACATTTCTTAAACATAAAACCAGTAGTCCAAAATAAAAATAATTTCTTAAAAAATCTTGGTGAAAATTTATTTATAACCTATCATATCCACCTACTTGAAACTTAAAAATGTTTCAAGTATGTGACTTTGATGGACTACATGATATAAACTATAATACCGATATGAATGAAATTTTAAACATTACTTAAATTAGAACTCAATTCACCCCCCTCTTGAGATTCCACTCCAACCAACAAGTAATCATAGTATTTTGATTTAAGTAGACATAAAACATGTAAACAATAATGTACAATCAATTCCTATGTCTGTGGGGAGGAGATTCCGTCCCACATGGTGGTTTGCGAATAGGACGTTTGTGTCGAGTGCACAGTGGAGTTTGATGACCTGAAGAAGGCTGATCCTCGGGCACCGAAATGTCGACTGGCGCATCCTCCATATGTGTATCAGTGGGAGGATCTGTCAAATGCATCTCGTACTACCATCCGGATCCTTCTCCCACTAGGGTGTTAGAAGTACCTGCCTCCATCGTAGTGGGGAATGAAGCCTGCGATGGAGTTATACCCCAAGATGGTGATGGCTCTAGAATCTAAGGCTCTGAAGGATCTGGAAACCCAAGATAGAGAGAACTATGAATATACTGTCAGGAAAGACGGATCCCATGCCACCTGAGGCACATCCTGAATTGGCTAATCCTGGACTACTAGAGGGCCGACCTCTGCCTGTGGAACAGGTGAGGCCTCACGTGCAGCACGATGCTTTCTATGTAGACGTGGTCATGGCTCCTCAGCACCATCAGCAGTAGAAAGATATTCCTCTGGGGTATGAACCTCCTCTCTCCAAGATGGACATGCGAAGATGCTCACATAAAGCACATGAAAAGATGCCCTCGCCTCCAGTGTTGTAGCATGGACGGCTGCCCGGCTAAAGACCCCCTCCTCCTCTTCATCACTCATGCGAACAAGCTGCTCTGTGTGACTTCCCTGTAAATAGATTCAAATGGAATTATAAAATAATTCAATAAAAAAATCAATGGAAATTTATTGACTTACCATCCTCTGTATCTCTATGTCAGCTTGGGTAAGATACAGTATAGACTTCAGTCTACACCATGGCACATAGTCAACCTGCTCTGAAAGAGAGAATCGATTCGTAGGAACACCCTGAATACGAAACTCTGCACGTCTGTGCCAACAGTCGATAAAACTGGCATGTACTTGGGACCAGTCATCATCCTACCTCCCTGTCAGCTTCTTCCCATGAAGTCGGTCTATCTATCTCGATGGTAATGGAATCGACTGAGTATAGAAAAACTAGGGCATGACTCTCTCGGGCTACTACCACTCAATAATATGGAAGTGAATGATGGGTACTACAGCTATAACATCCTCAATCCCAACAATGTATTATGCTGGCAACTGGTCCATTATACTCCAGTTTGGAAGCCATGAATTCTGAAATGACAAGTGATTTTGTCAAAAAAACACCTAACTAAAAACAAAAATTGATGATATTATTAAATATGTTAGATAGTGATAGATTGTACATACATACCTGATCAGGTAAGAGACAGTCCAACTGTATCTGATATACGCTCAAATGCTATCTCAGAACCACGTCAAAATTGTGTTACTGACACCACCCGTAAAATAAATCAATGATAGTGACAAATAATTAGAAATTATAGTCAATAACTCATAGTCGAATTAGAAACCAATAGAAATGACTAATCATACCAGCGTCCACGTGGAGCATCATGCAGCACCTCCATCGAGACTGGTGGACCAGCAAGGTCAGGACGGAATGCTGGGATACGCTCACATGCCCACATCTGAATAAGGATGACGCATCCTCAGAGACATGTACGGTCCCTATGGGATAGCTAGCATAATGATATGTATGTGTATGCCAAGCAGGATGATCCCCAGTTATACATCCCAGCCTGATCAAAGTCCTCTAGTAGGGGTTAATACATCATATGCATGTGCATCCCCGAGTGATTAGTACACATGGTCCCGCCAATGAGCTGTAAGATATATGCACGAGCGTAACGCATGACGGTCTGCTCATCGTCATCATCCTTTAAATGTGGAATTTGCAACTCCAACCAAGGCATAGATATGGATGATCCATCTGTAGCCCTACAGTCGGACAAAATATCAATGCTTAATAAGCACTGAGCAAGGTCTGTCCAAGTTGCACGAGTGAGTCCAATAACGGGTCTCCCCTGGATAGGCAGACCGAGAAGCACTGTGACATCCTTGAGGGTGATGGTCATCTCTCCCTCAAGCAGGTGTAATGTGTGTGTCTCTGGTCTCTATCTCTCAATGAGGGCAGCAAGTAGGTAATGATCTACAAATGTGAAATCTAATACGGCAAGGCCATAGAAGCCAGCACGGTGCAAGGTTTAATGGCATAGGAGGCTCCATGTGATGAAAATGGTGCACTCGACACACCTTCACCAATAGATCGGGACATCCCTCTAACACAGCCTACGAAATATGGGTAGGCCGCTGAGTGAGTATTATGGTATCATCCATCTTCATATAAACAAATGAAATGAGTCGTAAGTGTAAAATGTAAATATAACATTATGGATTGGATTAAGATAAACCATGTCAATTAGTAATGATGTTTTCAGAATTTATCTAATTGTATGTATTCAATAACTTATGCTAATCATTATGATACTATAATTTTTTTAGAGAATAGTTTACTAAAATATCCTACATGTTTAGGTTGGGGTTTAGGTTTGAGGTTTTAGGGTTAAAAATTTTAATATTAACGTTCAAGAAATATGTTTATGGGTTAATAACATTTACTTCACAATATGGGTTAAGTGTTTCACTTTTGGATTTATGAAATAAATTTTATTATCTCAGATTTAAAGTTATTTTTTGAAAGTAAGAATATTAATATGAAATAAGTTATATTATCTAAAATATTGAGTCTTGAATTTGGTTACATGTATTTTGGGGGAGCTTTATGACTAACTACTTATGGATTGGATTAAGATAAATCATGTCAATTAGTAATGATGTATTCAGAATTTATCTAAGGGTATGTATTCAATAACTTATGTTAAACATTATGATATTATAATTTTGTTATAGAATAGTTTACTAAAATATCCTACATGTTTAGGTTGGGTTTTAGGTTTGAGGGTTTAGGGTTAAAAATTTTAATATTAACATTCAGGAAACATGTTTAGGGGTTAATAACATTTACTTTACAATATGGGTTAAGTGTTCCGCTTTCGGATTTATGAAATAAATTCTATTATCACAGATTTAAAGTTATTTCTTGAAAGAAATAATATTAATATGAAATAAGTTCTATTATCTAAAATATTGAGTCTTGAATTTGGTTACACATATTTTGGGGAGCTTTATGATTAACTACTTATGGATTGGATTAAGATAAACCATGTCAATTAATAATGATGTTTTCAGAATTTATCTAATTGTATGTATTAAATAACTTATGCTAATCATTATGATACTATGATTTCGTTATATAATAGTTTAATAAAATATCCTACATGTTTAGGTTGGGGTTTAGGTTTGAGGGTTTAGGGTTAAAAAATTTAATATTAATGTTGAGGAAACATGTTTATGGGTTAATAACATTTACTTTACAATATGGGTTAAGTGTTCCACTTTCGGATTTATGAAATAAATTCTATTATCTCAGATTGAAAGTTATTTCTTGAAAGAAAGAATATTAATATGAAATAAGTTCTATTATCTAAAATATTGAGTCTTGAATTTGGTTACACATGTTTTGGGGGAGCTTTATGATTAACTACTTATGGATTGGATTAAGATAAACCATGTCAATTAGTAATGATGTTTTTAGAATTTATCTAATTGTATGTATTCAATAACTTATTCTAATCATTATGATACTATAATTTCGTTATAGAATAGTTTACTAAAATATCCTACATGTTTAGGTTGGGGTTTAGGTTTGAGGGTTTGGGGTTAAAAATTTTAATATTAACGTTTAGGAAACATGTTTATGGGTTAATAGCATTTACTTTACAATATGAGTTAAGTGTTCCGCTTTCAGATTTATGAAATAAATTCTATTATCTCATATTTAAAGTTATTTCTTGAAATCAAGAATATTAATATGAAAATTTATCTCTGATGTTTGGGGTTTAGAAAACTGGGGAAAAAAGAAGAGATAACAACATTTAGTTTATAGAATGGGAATGTCACAATGAAGACAATACATCATTATGGATGAGACTGTGAACTCAACCCAACAACGTTAGTGCATCGTTTCCGGTTATGACCTTATTTATGACATATCATGCATCGCAAACTCTATCCTTGTTCTTGAGGCTAGTCCATCTCATTACGCATCCTACTCGCCTTCGTTCTCCCACAAGGATGTAACCAATTCATGTCAGGTATCACTATCGGCTGGCCTTTAGGCATTGGAAAATAACGATACTCCACAATAGGTGTCCATGGTGCAGAATAACAGTTAGCAATGGTATCCATCCGGTACACTGGATCAACATATGCTTCCCATGAGATGTTCACAGAGGCACATGTTGTGATGGCGTGTGTACATGGAAACTGTAAGGCCTGAAAGTTTCCACATTGACATTTCCTTGTTTCCAGTAATACCACCATTTTTTCACCGATGTGATTTGTGATGGGGTCTAAATGCTCTTGAACTTCAAATAAGGAGTCTTCTCTTCGAAATAGACAGACGTGATAACCAGAAGCTTCTTCAATATTCTTTTCAATCTCTCGTTGAAAGTGTCTTTCGTATCTTAGCCCCTGTTGTCTTCCGTCTGATGCTAGTTTTTGTCTATCCAAAAAGTACTTCACGCATTGATATAATGTCTCCTAAACTAATTCATTTATAGATATCTTGTGAAGCCCTTTGAAGATACCATTGATGCACTCCACAATGTTTGTCTTCATGTGTCCGTACCTCTTCCCCCCGTCATATGCCAATGTCCATTTCTCTTTTGGAATCTGCATCATATAATCATAAACTTATTGATTAGCCTGATTAATTTGTTCAAAAAGTTCTTCAAACCACCATTGGTCTGACTTATATTCTATAAATCATAGATGCTATTTCACATAAATTGATTTTATCTTTATATTGAAATAGTAAAACAGAACAAATAGATTGCGTACCAAGCCTCATGATTACCTTCTTCATCGGTTCGTTATGGAATTTTTTATGCACATTGCTAGCAATGTGTCTAATGAAAAACTGATGATGTGATTTTGGGTATCTCCATGTATCAGGATCTATATTTATTTCCTCGTTAATTTCTCTGTGGCGATCAGATATCAAACAAACACCCCTAATGTTGGTGAAATGGTTGCTGATACATACCAGAAACCAACTCCATGATTCGTAGTTTTCTTTCTCTGCAATGAAAAATGCAAGTGGAAGAGGTGAACGGTTTCTATCTTGGGTTGCCGCAATCAACAATACACCCTTTTATTTTCCATACAGAAATGTTCCATCAATCTGAATAAACTGTTTGTAGAAACGAAATGCGGAGATATAGGGAAGTAATGCCCAAAACAACCGATGAAATTGAACACGAGATGGATCAAGTTGGTTATCATGAGACACATGTTAGTTTGTATCCATATGGAAGACAACTTGGTTACGATGCCTCATTATGGCTAGAAATTGCAGAAACACCTGATATGAGTCATCCCAATCACCATATACCTTCACAATTGCCTTATGTTTCTCCATCCATGCCTTATTATAGGGAATCTTATAACTGAATTTTTGTTGAATACTCTCTTGCATAAGGGCTATTAGAAAATATTGACATGTCCTAATCATCTCAAAAATAATAGATGACACAAATTATAAATCCAATGAGGTATGATCTTGTGTGAGGCTTGGCTAAAATCAAGTATGAGCCGCCTCAATCCTCGAGATTCTCCAACCTCCAAATGTAATGTCTGGAATCTCCCTTAAGCGAAATCTACAATCATCCCCATACTACTCACATCGTATAACATATTTATTATGGCATGATTCATGAACTACATAGTTGAAGTGTCTCTCATTATGAAATCTCTTTAGTGTGCTTTTTAAGTCATCTTTACTAGGAAAATTCCTTCCAATATATAAGGTTTTTTCCACCTCACTAAACCTATCTGGTACAACTCCAGGGAACTTAGTTGTCGGTGTGAGAATAGTATTTTCGAATTTAGGCACGCGTGTCAATGCTTCTGACCAAGATGAAAAGAGCGGTGGATGATTTATTGTATGTCGAGGTTGATGTACAACTAATGCATTTCTCAAAACCTCCTCTCTATCTTTCGTTGGTCCCTCCTCATTTGTATTGTTTTCACCATCTGATCCATCATTACGAAACTCCTCATCGAAATTCATATTGACATGTATATCCGGGAGATCATCTAGGTTGTCCTCTTCTACTGAATCATTTAGAATAGGCTCAATTTCATGGGGTGGACTGTCTTCAGCCACTCTTGTAATTCTACGTCTTTGTACAAGTAGATGTTGTTGTTGTACAGTAGCAACATCAACATATAACTCCATCATGGTACCATCTGATCGTTGAGAAAATAAATTAATTTCTTGGAACCATTGCGCATCAGTAACCAATGGACAATCTAGATGCCACAGTGTTATCATAAATTGAAAATGTCTATAGCTCATAGACATGATCTCTTGATCGGGTCCCAGATTTAAGGAGCCAAGAATTCTCTCTTGAAGGTCACTTATGGTTACACAATCAGTTGTACTAACTACTGTAATTGGTTGTGTACAGTAAAAAGATCCTTTCTTAGTTTGAATAATCTCCCCATAGCAGTAAACAGAGGCAAACATGACTCTCTATGTCAAAAAATTTTCTTTCATCAAAATTATGATAGTGTAACAAATATTAACAATTATGTTTGACCATATGATGTTTACTATAATTTCATTTTAGGGAACCTTTATATACTCTAAAATAATATACTAATGTTTGACCATATGATATTTATTAGAATTTAATTTTAGGGTGCCTTTTTATTTAATGTGTTTGTTCTTCTTCATTTCACTTTATATGTTCATTAGTATCGTTAGCTAATCATTATATGGATCCATGTTTTAATCCTATGTTATTTATTAATTATTCTATAATTAATTATGTCTAATAGTAAATATTATTTCTAAACTATATAATCTTTACATTTTAAAACATTTTCTTCTCCATTTCATTTTAAATAATTATAATTGTCATTTTAAACTGATTTTCTTAATACAGTTTTTAACTAATAAATCATTCTTTAATCACTATTTAATCATTATTAAGTTATTCTTTAATTATTTATTCTTTAATCATTAATCATATTATATTCATTAATTAATAATAATTAACTAATAATAACTTTAATTCATTAATGCTTATGTCCTTATTTGATTCTATAATATTATATTTATCATTTTATCATTGACAAATATACTGATTTGATTTTTCTCTCTTAGATATTTAATAGTTTATAAAGAAAATATGATCATCTTAAGCATATTCCCCAGGAGTGTCAAACCAGGATGCAACAAGGCCCGTTATCGTGCACCAGTTCCAGTTCGAGTCTAGCTCAAAGAGGTATTTTTGGTTTTTACCCCTATGTACATATGTGCCAGAGCCACATCCACTTGTGTGTATCCAGATAGGAATTTAATTTCTTAGATAACCACATAATCTTTAAGCTACCAAAATTTCAAAATACTTAATCCTAAGTTAATGTATACTTAATCTATACTACCTAACAATAATTATTTCAAACTATATATAACTAATTATAGAAACTAAATAACCAAATATTAAGAACTACCTAAACTACATAAAAATGAAATATTTAAAACTAAAAAAATTAAATTAATTAAATAAAAACATTAAATTAAATAAAGAAACATACCTCTAAATGAATCTTCGTAAAAACCCACACAGAAAATGAATTTTTTAGAGAGAGACAGAGAGAATTTAGGAGATATTAAGGAAAGGATCAAGTGAAGAGAGGGGGGTGGCCTCCCTTTTATAGGGAGTTCAGGCCAAGGCGGCATCGTTGAGGCCGCCTTTCGCCTCTATGTAAGTCCAAAGGCGGCATCGCAGAAACCGCTTTTCGCCTTACCCAGAGGCGAAAGGCAGCCTCCCCCTGGCCGCCTTTGCTATGTCATCAATCTGGGTCAAAGGCGGCACGGGGGAGAAAAGGTGGCATCTGAGATTCCTCCTTTGTAGCATGATTTTAAAAAAAAATTAACCTAAGCGGTTTTTCAAAAAAAATAAAAATGTATTTAAAAAAAACTCATGGAGGGCATGTGGGGGGTTCTGGGCACTGGTCTTCTTTCTGATGAGAATCTGGAAAGGGATGACGTGGCGGTGCCGTTGGGAAGTTTAAATTTAAATTTTCTTTTAACTGGATTGTCAGTTTTGGTTACGGAGTCAACCGTTGTGGCCCCCTTTTCTGCAGCAGTTGTTTTGCTGCCATCGTATCTGCTTGTCTCCACCTCAGTTCCTAGCCCATCATGTCCTGCTCCTGCGGCACCAGTTTCTGAGCCAACCGTTGTGGCCCCCTCCTCAGTGGTGATTGTTTCATTTCCATCGGTTCCACCTGTCTCTACCTCAACTCTTGGTTTTTTGTTCCCTATTCCTTCGGCTTTGGCATTGGTTTCGGCGTCTTCCTTGGTGGACGTGCTTTAGAAGAGGTTACTGGGCTTCTAGTTGGGTTTGTTTTTGGCTCAAATTAGTTTCTCGGATCCAACTTCACCTTGTCATGCTAGCTAGGAGGACGTGTTAGGCACCAACCTCATCCTTGAAGGCGTTCTCACAAAGCTTTGTACCCACATAACATCTCCTAGAAGGATGATTATAGTCTCCTTGGTTCTGGAGAGGGTTTCCTCAGAACCCAGATCTCCCCAGGTTAGCTTCCCTAATTGTTTTTCTATTCTTTCTAACCTTGATGGTGATGATGAGGGGAAGGATACGCCTGTTGTAAACATTGGTTCTAGGTTGAAGGAATGCTCATCAGCTCCTGTTAATGGACCTATTACCATAGCCATGGCTCGGGAGGCAGTGTCTCAGGGTTCCTATGTGAAATTGGGTTTTATTAACCGCAAGTCTTGCGGTTCGCCTCTCCTATGACATCGTTGATCATTTGTAATTCCCTGGGTTTGGGGGACTGGGTTATGTTCTCTATCATGAAGTTGGAATCTTGGAAAAATAAGGCTTCGCTTGTGGCTATTTTGGAACCGGAGTAAGAGTTGGGTTATATCTATAGTTTCGCTATGAATATGGGGTTCAACAACTTCATGCATGTTGGCCCCCACAATAGGCATATCTGGATATTCTATAAACCTAGAATTGTTCTGGATATTGTCGACACTTATTCACAATTTTTATCTACCAAGGTTTCTATCGGTGGAAATGAGCTTTTATTTTCCTTCATGTATGCTAGTTGTGAGGCTACTAATCGCCTTCTTTTATGGAAACAACTCCTTGAGCAGTAATTGGGTAATCTTACCTGGTTTGTGGTAGGAGAATTCAATACTATTATTGACGGTTCATAGAAACGTGGAGGGGTGGAGATTTCAGGTGATGCTACTCTGGACTTTAGGAGCTTCATGGATTCTAGTGGCTTGATCAACTTGGGTTTTACGGGGGTAAGTTCACTTGGTGTAACAACTACTGGGGTGCAAGGGGAATATGCAGTCAGCTAGAGAGGTGTCTTTCTAACTTGCAAGGTATCAATTCATTTGATCGGGTTTTGGTCTCTCATCTCTCCAGGTCAGTGTCTGACTACGCCTCTCTACTTTTGAGGCTGAAGATAGGGGATGTGAGACTAAGGAATTTTTTCTATTTTTTCAATTGGCATCATTGGAATAGATTTCTCCAAGTTGTCTTGGATTCATGGTGAGAAATGGAGAGGATATTGGTGTGGATCAGTATCATGAATCGTCTAAAATGTTTGAGGGAAGATATTCATAATTGGATCTCCTGGTTAGGTAGCCCAGATGACAATTTGGAGGTCCTTAAAAGTGATATTGAGAAGCTGGAGGACATTCTGGTGGAGGATTGGGATGAAAATCGATTTGTCTTGCTGTAGGAGAAGAAGAATCAGCTCATCGAGAAGCTTCTGGTGGTTGAAAGGACATGTCATCAACAATCATGATCCTTGTGGCTTAAAGAGGGGGACAAAATTTCATCCTCTTTCAAGCTTGAATTAAGCAGAAAAATGTAAACAACAGGATCAACCTTAAACTTGAAGATGTCTCCTACAGTTCAGAGGTGGATGTGGTGGGGAGCAGGGCCTTGGAGTTTTATGAAGGTATGTTGGCAGGAGTAAATAGTTTGAAATGCAAGGGGATAGTTGATCAGTATGATGAGGAGGAGTTTATGAGTTTTATACCAAGATTGGTGGAATATAGGGATAATGAAGCTCTCATGGCCATTCTGAAGGAGGAGGAAATTAAAAACATGGTGCTCAGTATGAATGGGGATAGTGCTCCTGGACCTGACTATTTTCCCAGGGTTTTTTATTTGGAAATGTGGGAGATTGTGAAAGGCCAAATTAGGGAGGTCCTCCAGGATTTTTTCAAGGGAGGACCATTAAATCGGTCTATTTTTGCTTCAAAAGTGGTCCTGATTCCAAAATTCAAAGACCCTTCGACCTTGAACCAGTTCAGGAAAATATGCCTGTGCAATTTTTCATATAAGATTCTAGCCACCCTTCTTGGTAGAAGGCTTGGAAGTGTTATTCTATGGATTATTTCTCCAAAGAAGCATGGATTCATGCATGGTAGAAGTATTCAGGGGGTGATTGGAATTTCTCAAGAGATGGTTAATGACATAAAACTAAGATCGATGTGGTCAAACATCATGAATAAAGTTGATATGGAAAAGGCGTATGACAATATGGAGTGGAAATTCATCCTTCGGGTTATGAGGAGGTTTGGGTTCCATGATTGGTTCTGTGACTTATGCTTCAGATGTTATGTGTCTCCCTGGATCATGCTTTCTCTTATGGACAAGACTTTTGGATTCTTTAAATCGGTTAGGGGTATTAGATAAGGGGACCCTTTATCTCCCTCTTTATTCATTATGGCTCAAGAGGCACTTATGAGAAATATCCATTGAATTCTGAAGGAGGGTAAGATCTTTCCTTATTTCAACAGGTTTGGCATGGGCTTGGTGTCTCTTCTTATGTTTGCTGATGATATGATTTTCTTTATAAATGGTAGGAAAAGATACATATCTGGTTTTAGAAACATCATGAATGTTTATGGTCTGTTAAGTGGTAAAGGTATGAACTTCAGGGAGAGCAGTGTTTACATTTCAAATAAGTGCTCGATTAGACATGCAAATGCCATCCAAGCCAAATTGGGCCTACAACGGCGACATCTTCCTATGGTTTACCTGGGTTCCCCAATATCCAATGGTAGAATCAAGAAGGTCTTGTTTTTTGATATCCTTAATCGTATCATGGGGTTCATTTGCAACTGGAAAAATAAATTTCTTTCATTCAGAGGTAGGATCACTTTAATTAATAGTGTCTTCTCCTCCATTCTGATGCATGTTCTCTCCATTCTAAATCCACCAAAGGGGACCATTAGGCATTTGGATAATGTGCTCAATAACTTCTTATGGGATTATAATCAATGTGGTCGCTGCCACTGGGCCACGTGGAAATGGATGGATAAACCAGTTGTCGAAGGGGGAATTGGTATGTGTGACGTTGAGGAAGCCATACAAGCTATGCAGGCCCGTTTAGCTTAGGATTTCTGTGAAGGAAAGTCCTTCTAGTCTAAAGTTATTATGGACAGATATGGGGAGGACTGGAGGGGCTGGGATAAAAACCACAGGAGGCTATCTGGTTTGGCGTGTTGTCTCCTCAGTCACCTAAAAATAATTTATAAAGTAGTCAGATGGACAGTGGGTGCAGTGACATCAATTTGTAGAAAACAAACTGTTCAGGTGATATTCTGCACTTTCCTGGTTGTCCAGTTCCCAAAATCTCATTTAAGGAGGCCAGCCGGTACCCATATTTCCTTGAGAAAATTTTATCTAGGAAGAAGAGGGAGGTGTTTGAAGGCATTACGTTAGTCGACGATCCGAATAGGTGTACTTTTTTCAGATCCTACTCAGGAAGATTTTTGAGCCAGGATTTCAGGGATCTCATTCATTCTGGTGGAAGTATTGATGTGTGGGATTCCAATATGTGGTACAAGGATATTCTGGGTAAGTTGAACTTCTAGGTTTAGCGCATGAAGAATTAGGTGATTCCTTCAGATGAGAATATTCAGGTTAGAGGAATCTCGATGGCTTCTAGATGCTAGTGTTTTCATTTTCCATAGTAGGAGACTACCGAACATTTGTTCTTTCAAGGGGACTGGGAACGGGTGGTCTAGAACTTCATTTCACGGGAGATGAATATTCACATCGCTGAAGATTTGATGCAGGAAAGGATTGAAGAATGGTTCCAGGGGGCTGGTCATCTTGGGTTTGAGGTCAAGGTGCTGGGAATGGTATTTTCCGTCACTTGTTGGGTGCTCTGGGAAGCTCAGAATAAAGCCATACATGGTGCTTTAATCTTCGACTCCCATCTACAAGTTCAAGTGAAGATATTGGTGATGGATCTTGGGTTGATGATTAAAAATTCTAGTAACTCTAGCACGTTAAGACGCTTCTTACCCAACTTTTTTGTGTCAGTTGTCTCTCAGACTCAGCTGCATGGCCGATGGGTCTGGTGTAATCCCCCTTGTGTGGGCCTTAAGCTGAACGTGGATGGTTCCTTCCTATATGGGGCGATGAGGGGGGAAGGTATGGTCTGATATAGTCATGGATCTATGCTTTTGGGGTTCTAGGCCTACTTTGGTGATGGTAATTCAATGGTGGCAGAGGCCAAGGCCTTAGCTACAGGTCTCAATCTTTGCAGACAAGCTGATATCCAGATTTTGGAAGTAGAAATAGATTCTGTGATGTAGGTTAGATTTCTTCTTGGATAATGTGATTCTCCACGGGTCTTGGTGTATACCTTAATATTATGCTGGAGCTTCATCATTCAGAGCACCAAGGTCAATCGCACATGGAAAGAATGGAATTGCACAGCTGATGCGTTGGCTAGCAAAGGTAACCCGGGGGATAGATTGATTCTCTATAACAACTTAGGATCCTTGCCTGATGATTGTAAGTTGGTTGTGAAACATGATGCTCTGGGGTTACATAACTTTCTCCCCCCTTGATGAATGTTTTGGTTCATGTTGTTTTTTTTCAATAAAAAAGGAAGTCTTAGTAGTAATGAATTTCATATGATATTTTCACAAAGTACACTAATTCATAATATTAGTTATTCCTTATGATGTATGGTGATGAAAAGTGCACAAATTCTCCACTATAATGAGATACCATTATAGTGTTTGTCTTTGAAATAGTCATGTTCCTGAGTGTGGTCCCCTACACTTTTAGAGGGGGGATAAGTAATGAATCTAAAATACTTGCACGGGTGAATTCCAAGTCTGGATTTATCTATGTACTGGATAATTATACTACCTATGTAGACACCCTACAACATCTTCATGTTTATTAAAATACTAAGAAATTATTCAACTAATGTGAATTCTATTTAATTTCATAATATTTATTTGTTATTCATAATTTTCTCTTAAATTCATAGTAGTGTAAAATAAAATATATATCTTATTCACAATAGAAAACAAAAAAATTTACTTCCATTATATTCTTCCTCCATCCAGAACTTATCCATACAATTCTTATCCATTTGATACTATATGTTTGATATTATTCATCTGGAACTAGTTAATTTGATCCCTTATTCTTCTCCCAGCACCATCATCTGATACCAACTAATATAAAAACACAATATGGTGTCTATTTTTCTAGTGATTCCTTTTCTATCTGGTACCTTACTAACTCATTCGGTTATTCTACTCCCTGTGATACTTCCAATCAATATAGAACCTTCTGCTTTATTTTAACTTCTCAATCTATTACTTCTACCCAAATAATAATTACTCTTAAGAGTCATGGTCAGAAAATCACAATGACACTTTACTTCTTCAACAAAAAACACATTTGAAATAACTTGAGAAACCAAAATAGTTTAATTATTCTTTTCTTAGTTTACTTTACCCCATTTATAAAGGAATAGTTTCTTTGAAAACTTAATTAAAAGAATAAAAATAAATTTTTAATTTCCCACTTCCATATATGAATATCCCACCCAAATCATTCTTCATTTAACAACCCACAAACTTCTTAAAAGATAAGAGTTAATTATATTCGTAAGAACTCTCTATAGATCTTGGTGTTAACTATCTTCTTAAATAATTTTATAATCATGACTTGAATTGAAATCTTCCCTTCATTATTATTAATGCATTTAACATCCAACTCCACATCTTAACAATTGATCACATTTCAAAACACTGTAAAGCTCTTCAAAACTTTGTCGGATAATTTTTCATAGGAATTTACCTATCTAATAAAGCTTCATGTGATAATAATCACTTTTTAATTCCATCAATATCATGTTTTCCGTCACTTATTTTATCATTAACTCTATTATTTCTTCTCATAAATTGTCTTTCTAACATATTTCCATATAGATATTCCTCTATTTGATGGGTTCCTAGATGGTCGTCTATTTTCCTTCATCCAATGAACCCTTGAATATTTGTTCTTTTTATTTTATTTTATTTCTTCATAGAACTTTTTCTGATGATTTTTTTATATTTTTTCTAATGTCTTCATAAATCTCTATCTGATGACATTGCTTTGAGAGTTCTATATAACTCCACAGCCCAGAATCTTCTATCTAACACTTAAACTCAGAATCTAATGTTCATATTCATTCTAAACTACTCTCTATCTAATGACATGAAAACTTGACCTTTAACATTTAGAAATCATTAGTTTCATTCATTCAAAACTCTTATCTGATGAGTTCATAACCATTATTCTAACCATTTACCTTCTTTGAAAAGAACTTCCTTTGATGGTCTTCATATGTTTCATCTATCTGATGAATTTTCTAGGAAACCTATTCTCAGTCAATAAAAATATTCTATTTGATATAATGTCTGATGAATCACAAGATTTTTATGATATACTTCATACTTAATTTCATTAGTTACAACCCGTTCAATATCATCAATAATACAACTCATTTTTACCTTTGTACAAGTCCATCCTATAGACTTTTTAAATATCTTCAAAAATCTCCTATCAATATTTTACAATGTTATATAACCAATGTTCCCATATGTTCATACAAATTATTTCTTTCACCAACTATTATTAGGAATCATTAATTACTTAGAATAGTCATATTTTTTGATAAATTAAGGATCAACAACACATCGCTTAACTTTTCTATCCTTCATAGGGTATTTTCTTCTCCTAATCATTCAGGTTATATCACAGCCACATGGAATTGTGATATTATTTCAATATGGAATATACCACCAAGAATTAACTAATTTAGTTTTCTTGATAATTCTTAGTATGATGTAACTATGAATTTATTTATTTAAACATTTGGTTACACCTTTTTTCCAATCGACCTAGTATGTTCACATAAGTTCAAGATCCTTGTGAACAATATCATAAAAACTTGTTTTCCTGTAGACATCATTTGATCACCACCTTAGTTTATTTGAACCTCATTCTACTAACTTTAGTATACTTTTAATCACCACCTTAGTTAGTTTGAATATAATTCCACTAGCTTTATTCGACTAGCCATTTTTGGTTTTCCTCTATACATTCAACTCAACTTTATCTCCCTATTTTCCTTTATATATTAGACACATTAATCTTTATTAGAACATTTTTTCAGTAAAATTATTAAGGAAACTTCATAATGTTGATGGTAAATTAACTTGTCTACCATCATGGAACATGTTATATACATTAATATCAACTCATCAATCACCAAAATTCAAACTCAAAGTCCTTAACAGTCACTTTAAAGTAAAAATTATATACCAAATCATCCAAAAGAAAAAACAGCATACATGTTCTTCTAAGATAACATGACTTACGAACTTCTTCTCTTATTCATTCAATCATCAAAACTATATCAACATCATTACCTTTCTTGGATACATCAACTAGACATTTTAGTTAATTATTCATTACCAACTCTTATTAACATCAATAAAATATTTTTATTTCATTAAAAACCATTGACAACTAATGAAAACCATTGGCCACAAATTTAACTAAAACACAAAGTGGACTCTTCATTTACTACCTTATAGTAAAAGGTAGGATTACATCCTAACTTCTATGGATGGAAATACTGGTATAATCCCTAAAAAACCATGTTTCTCTTTGAGTTTTCTATCATTCTTCTAGTTAGGATTTTAGAATCATCATAAAAGTACATTTCCCATATCTGAGGGGTGTCATGGGTAGAGAAAACCACTTTATCAAGGATTTCTATATTCAATTGTGTCTTCTCCAAGATAGGGTGTGATTTGAGGAAATTGTCCAAAACCTACCATTTAGCCTCCTTTTTGACATAAAATGGATATCAAAATGAATTAGAATGAAAATCCACCATGATAGACTCCCAGTTTACATTGTTTAAATGATGATATATTTATATGATTCTTTATGGTGAAAAGTATAGATCTTATGATGATATATGTAACACCTAAATTTATTCATAATGAAAAAAGCAATGAGAGGTGGTACCTTATGATATCAGAGTATCGAGTCTCAATGTCTAACATGGTTCAACTAAGGTAATAGAGGTTGTTCTACTTCCCTTCATCATTCATTAAGGTAAGGTGTGCACTAAGATATCAATATAGGGTTATAACATAATGGATGACTAGGTTACCTTCCTTAGGTGGAATCAGAACCTTCAATCAATGGAGATACTTCTTAAGATTGTCAAAATATTTCTTATGATATTCATCCCACTCATAGGTAACGCCATTATTTTTCAATTTCATTAAGGGAAATTATCTACTATGGGGATTATAAATGAATCATCTGATATAGGAAGTATTCCCATAGAGTACCCTCAACTCAATAATATTCTGAGGTGGAGGAATATCAAGGATTTCCCTTATTTTATTAGGATACACTTTAATGTTATTATGACATACTAAAAGGTCGAGGAACATTCCCAATGTTACCTAAATATCATATTTCAAGGGGTTTATTTTTTAGTTTTTCTATCATAGACTATAAAAAAAATATTAAGATCAATAATATGATCAAAAATATATTGATATCATACCTCTATATCATCAACATAACATTATCCTATATTCCCCAAGAGGGTATTGAAGATATAGTTCATGGAATATTGATATGGATGACCACTTTTATCCAAGACAAAGGGAATCACATGATATCAACATACCCATTAGGGTTCCCTGAAGGTGGTGGCCTCCTAATCATCAATGGTGATCCATATAAGGTTATATCTAGAATAACCATATATAAATGAGAGGTCCTCTAAATCAGATGATTCATTGATCAATAATTTAATGATTGATACTGGGAATTCATCCTTGTGTAGTACTAGTTGAGATCCATAAAATCAGTTTCTCCTCAAATTTCCATATTTTTTTCATTAAAAGGATAATATTATTGTTCTATTTCATGAATTGACCTTTCAAAATGATGTTGGTTTTAAGGATCTTTTCAACTTCATATTCTACCTTAGTAGTGTATGTTAAGTTCATTCTCATGAACACCTATTTGAATCCATGATAATCTTCTTGAAAACATAAATGTTGGTTATTCATACCACAATCTTGTATGTTCATCACTTTATAGTTCCATGTAATGAAATCCTGGTGTTGTTTGGGGAAGGTGATATATTTCTCTTGTTCTTCAGGGTATATTGGTGAACTGGTCAATGTAGGCCATATATCATCTTTTGTGATGAAATTTACCTATCTTAGTTTATCGATAGTGGTGGATACACCTTTTTAAAACACAATAGAGACATCTCTCAAGACTTAATCACCCTCATTTTATTCCTCTATATTTTCCAAAGTAGAAGTTAAATGGATATCATTGGACCTTATAGATGACAAGTGGGAATATTTATATTCTAAAGATAATGTGAGGGAATCCAAGATATTTTCTAATTCCTACTTATTATCATTTGAGGTGGATGATGTGACAACATCACAAGATTCTATATATGACATGGGAATATTATTATTGGGCAGTATTGTTATCTACACAAAGATAACATATCTTTTATGCATTTGTGTGACTTGTAGGCCCAAAACATATGATTTGGATTAAGGAAAAAGTTCCCAAATCACATTCATTGCTTATTTTACAAAGATTAATTACCATTTAGTTAAAGATAATTTGTTTTTCTAATAAAGTCTAAAGATTGGTTATATTTGTATAATGATAAAGATACTCTATAAAACATATGAAAATATAATTACATGATATATTTCTATTTCATAATCATAATTTCATCCTTCTATTTTGCTTTGATCAATTTCCATTTCCACTCTTACTCCATGAAATGACTATCCATTTTGAATTTTTTATACATGGATCACTAAAATCAACTTATAATAGATCACATATTGCAAAAAAGGATAACAATTTATTCCTTCTATATCTAGATATTTTCTTAAACTAAAATGGTTATCATAAGTTGTCCAATATTTCATTAATCTCTAAAACCTCAACAACAACACCAAAAGTTCAACTTAATTCATTCCATAAATGGTTAACCTTAAGATCCTTATAAAATATTCTTGAAAATTTTCAAAATCAACTTAACATTAATCCATAAATTATCTCTTAATTCTCACATACCAAATATCTAAATAACTTGATCAAAAATTCTCATAAAAAGTGTTTATTAACCTAAATCATAAAAAAACTTACAATCTTATTGAAATTAACTCTCTCCTCATTCATTACATAAAATCTCACATTATCAAGTATATTTCAAAAATACAAAAAAATTAAACACCATTATAAATTACATTTTCATAAAATCACTAACCATATTCAAGGTCACAAATACTATCTCATTAAAATATTTAATGTAAATATTTTTTATACCAATTAAACATTATTAACACGTAATTATGAATATATTAAGGGTTATCATTACCTTATTCATGTATTCACCAAAAACATCTCCTTACCACGGAATCACTTTTCGTGGTTATCAGTACTATTAAACATATGATTTCAAATCATTAATGAAGAAATACTATGGTACAATCCTTATAAGTTTCATAATTACTGTAAATAGAATATCATGATAAAATATTTATACAACATAATTATGGAATCCAAATACACAATAACTTTAATCATTCCACTTTGGTAGTAGTAATAGAATAACATTGACCATGATCTCTTTTCTTCTTCTAAGGTATATTCCCTTTACAGTTGAGGAATTGTTTTTTATATTGATCTATATCCATGTAGTTGAAACATTGAACATTATAGGTTTCATTATAACCATTTCATTCACATCCCTAGTGTACTTTCACTCTAATATTAAAGAATAATCACATTCCCTTCAACTAGGTACCACATTTTTTATTTACGTAATTATAACATGTGTGAAAATACTTCTTCCTCTTCTTACCCTTATCCATTTTTTGTTATTTCATCATATTTTATTCTTTATTTCCTTCAAATTAATAAGAATTTTAGAATTTTTTCTCAGTCTTGATAGCACATGATACTATATATAATGAGAACATTTGGGAGACTAGTTCCCTTCAATGGATTAGCTTTAGCCCATTAATGAAATATTCAATCATACTCTATTTATTGTGTACATAATTCAAAATATTCCTTGATAACCTTTTAATTTTGTCTTTATATTTATAAAAAAGTTCCACTTCCTTTTCTATTAGACACACAAACTATCTCTCTATATCATCTAATTGTTTGTGAGGAAAATATTTTTCCATGAAAAGTTCCTTAAAATATATCCATTCCATGATCACTATTTAATCCACATAATTAGTATTTTGAATCAATAACCATTGATTATCCACATCCATTAAGAGTTGTTAAACTATATAACAACCTTCTCCCTTTCATTACTTCCCAATATGATAAATATCTTTTCCATAGAATATATCCATTACTTAGCTACAAATGGGTTTTTATTCCCATTGAATGATAGATGTTTCTAACCCATGAACTAATATAACATTGTTACTCCATGTTACATATTTTTAGGCTAATCCATATGAGCCGGTTATTGGTAATAACTTGATTGAGCTACCCCAATATAGTTATAATTTTTTTAGCTCTAGATATAGCTCTAGCTCAAGATTCATTATCATTCCTAAGAGGGAAATCCCTATATGGATTATTTTAATTGGTATAGTTTATATTCCTTCCACTAGGAACCATTTTTAAATAATAGCATATATTTTATTAGATCGTAACATTATGAAACATAATATAAAATTTCAAAACTAGAGAAACAAATGACGTGTCAAAGAGCCTATACCCGAGTGGTAGAGGCTACTTCTTAGCATTTGAAAGACCCAGGATCAAATCCAGGTGGGGGTAATTTTTCAGGTTATGGTAGCATTACTATATAAATTAATGTAGTAGGATATATGTTGTATTTTAGTAGCTATAAATATTCATCTAATTTGGGTATTCGGGCCACCGATTTGGGCATATGGGTCTTAGGGCCTTTAGGGAACCAAATGCCTTTGGGACACAGGGTTTTCGGGACACCAAATGCCTTTGGTCCACTAGGCCTCTTGACCATAAAGGACCAAAATCATCTTGGGAAAATCACACAGGAGTAGGCCCTAGATGAGGATTCAAAGAAAGTATAATCCACCATAGCAGATCTAACCAGATTAGATTAGAAGAATGAGAGGGTATGGAAATTTTCATTGGTATCAGGCACCATGAAACTATTTATGGGTAAATGTTAGTTGATAATCCATGTGAGGTGGGGAGCTAGACACCTTTAATTATGTAAATGCTGGGGATGGGAAATTCTTGATTTGTCGAGTCTTGGAACTTTGGTTTATGTATTAGGCATTGTGCCTTGGGCCTTCGAGTCATGTTATGGTCCTTATACCACTGGACCTACTTTTCTTGTAAGGAGTCCCCCTCAACCCATAAAAAATGTTTATTATTCAAAAATAAATAAATAAATCTTGAAGTCCTTCTGGCTAGGTTGAACACTAAATAAATACATAACATAAATTTAAAATTTATGTTTAACTAATATCAAATAATAAGATTAGTTTATTTGGTAATATTCTCAAATTCATTCATAGGGTTATGTTCCTTAATCTATGTTTTCATAAATATGGTTCCCATGGTTTCTAGTAAAATTTCTCTGATAAAAACTATAGAAACCCTGACTTTAGTATCCCATAGTTGGTAGTTACTTTATTACATTGGTACTAGATATAATTGATCAAACCCAAAGGAATAAATAGTTTTGTTGTTTTTGAAAACTAGATAAATGCTTGAATCTCACATTTCAATTGAAAAAAGACAATAAAACATAGTAATTTCTCTTAAAACGCCATTTTTCCCCTTTAGAATATCCCTACATATCAATAATAAAACATTTCATGGAATCATGGGGAAAGGAATCAAAAGATATGGGTGAGCTAAAATGATCAGTAAGGGTATTTATACAGTGGAATATATAATGAATAAATAAGGTCTAATCAATGTGGCATGGTAAATATCTCTAAACACATGCCATTTAATCAATAAATTGAGCATAAAAAATAATATAGATGGAATAAATGGGGATCAAATAATTTCATATAAATAACCACATGAGCTTGAAAGTTGTCCATGGTTATCACAATGAATCAAATAGTCACAAGGACATAAATAAATAATCTCATAATGATGTAATTCATAATTCCAAACATCATAAACATACCATCAAGGCCTTGTTCCAAGACATATTACAAAAATGGGTAAGGCCATTCCCAAATTACCAAGCTTGTTTGTATCATGAGACCTAATTATGCATCAAGGGGATATAGAAGGCCCCAACCACTACTTACAAAGTCTAATTAATTCATCAAATTAAAGTTTTAAAACATGATAAATATAAACATTCATAATGAAACGCTATCATATGAAATGTTAATACTTTCCCCAATTAATAAACATAATCATAAAGCATCCAATGTAATATGGTGAATGGTATCAAAATATTACATCCTCATTCAAACTAATAATAAACCATCTAGATAAATAATAAGGATGGTATCTTTATAAAAAATCTATATTATATCATAAGTAAAATTATGTTTTCGACTTCGATTAATAAAAATACCATAAAAATTTCATAAAAACATTCTTTAGAAAATTACCATTTCCAATTTAAATATCACTTTTAAAAACCAAAAAATTATAGAGTATTAGGAAAATATATTATTTTAAAAATAATCATTGAAAAATGTAAATTAAGCTTCAAATATATTAGTGGTCATTATGGTGGTTAATTACATACATGTCGTATATGAAAAAAAAATCCTTTCACACTATTGTAAAAAGGCCAAAAAGTACCTCATTTAAAAAATGAAAAGATTACTTTTGAATTGTTTTGTAAAAATTAAAAAATGCATAAAAATTTCTATAATATTCTATTTTTATGATGTTGAAAAAATTTTGTAAAATATTTTTACAAGACATCGATATGGAAGAAAAATGATTTTTGACCAAAGAGAGAAATAAAGTTATATTTTCTTAACATTTTATCAATAATTTTAAGTACCAAATAGATGAAAATAAAAATATTACATGAAAATTTCATGATTAAACAGATTAGAATAAAAAATATTTGTTTTAAGATAGAAATATCAAACAATTCCCCCAAGGGAGACTAAAACATAAATAATCCAGAATAAGGATGAGATTGTGAAATAAACCCTTACCTCAAGTCTGATTTCATCTGTACATGAATGAACCTAAATTATAATAAATATAAAATTTTCATACATATATTATATAACTATAATCATATATATCATATCATATATGATTTAATTATAACCTTTTATCATCATTTCATTAACAATTCTTTATTAAATCATTATTCTAGGTCATAACTACTTTGTTTTTCATATTTGTTTTGGTTTGGTAGTTTTAGTCCATTTAATTTTATCATGGTTTATTCATCTCCAAAAATATAATATTTATATAAAAAATATATATATTCATTATATACATATTTATAGTCATCCATATAAATTATATATTGAAAAAACAGTTACACCTTTCATGGAGATGGTAGGCCATACTTACGCATGAACCGTGTTTTTATTTTTTGATAGATTGAACGAAATAAAGTTAAAAAATAATTCACCTTTAAAAATAATTATTATATAATATTTATCTTATATATTAATTAAATAATTACTTATTAACATCCACTTAAAATTGAAATGAAAAATAAATCGCATCACTTCATGGAGGTGGTAGTGTACACGTACGCACGAGAAACGTTATCAGGTTCCAATGGATTGGAAGGTAATAAGTTAAATATGATATTATCATTCCATAAGAATAAATATTTCATAAATATCATATATAAATAATAAACTTATCATAATACCCATCTATATAATATGGTGTTGAAAATGAATTGTATCGCTATGTGAAGATGATAAGTTGTACGTATTCATGTAATTTGACTTCAAATACCTAAATAAAAATGTTTTAATTCATTAATACTACTTTAATACAACAAATATATGTCATAATAATTTATAAAACTATTGTAACACTATAAATAAATCAAATTATATCACTTTAACTATTTTTAAAATCATCTATTTTTATTTTTATACAAGTTGGATAAATATTGTGTGAGCACTACATATGAATTTTTGGTATTTTTATAATTACTAAAAATTAGAAATAAATTTCCATCATGAATATAATTTCATTATTTTCATATTAAATATTTATATTCATTCATAAATTTCTTTTTTTCATTTGTAAATACAAAAGATATATTTAAAACTAAGTGACATTTTGTAATATTCTTTGATTTAAATATTATATTGGTCACATTCATGGAAATTTGTTCATTAAATATATTAATTTAGAGCCTAAGGTGATAATTATTGAATTAAAATTATACAATAAGAATTAATATGAAATATTATGTCCTTTTCACTCGGTATTAAACTATTTTAACCTAGTTTAACCTAATTTATCCTTTATTGAGATGATAAATTTTACCACGTTTACTATTCATAATGAAAAAATATAAAAGGGAAAAATTTACCAAATTTAAACCACATTATACCAAAAATTGAATCCATTTTATCAATTAAATATTCTATAAGTGGAAGATATTAATTTTAAAATAATTTCAAAAAATGATGAAACTTCTTTTTAACAAAATAATGTTTTTAAACATAAAACCCAATTTTATTCTTATATCATGGATATAAAAAATAAAATATGAATGATAATCAATTTTAATGAATATATAACATTTAAATTTAATTATAATCATTCACCAATAGTGAATAATTTTAATTATTAATATAAAAACACATATGTGTACACAAAAATAGTTTTTTTTTAACATTTCTCTTACTTTAAAATGATTTTTTTCATTTCTTTTAAAATGATAATTAATGATTTTATAATAAAACATATAATTTTCATAATTTAGTTAGTACTATTCATACCCTCCAATTTGAATTCCTAGGTTATAATGGTCACAAAATAATATTTTATGAGTAGATTTCAGTTTGTTTATACTCGGTGTTTCCTGCAACGCAAGATATCGAAGAAATTAAATTTATTTAAAAATAAACATACCATAAAATTTGTATGAGTTGCATATTATATTAATATAAACAAAATTAGAATATATTATATAATTCTCCCATGATTATGGTCCAATGAAATTTAGAAAATAGATTATAAGGAATACATCCTTGTGAGGATTGGTCCCATGAGTAATGTAGTGAGCTAGAGAAGAGTCTCAAAAGTAATATGGCCTAATAAGAATAAGCTTATTTGGGAATATATCCCTATGAGGTGATATTTATTAATATTTTTTTAAATCATGGATAATAATCTAACGTATCCTAGTTGGTAAGAAACAAACCCCACGTAGTTGAGTTACAAAATCTATGGTCGTATGGCATAATCATACCATATAGTGTAATTTAATACGATATGGATGATGTTGTGTAGTTTAACATCATCCAATATAGTCATTTGTACCATGAAATTTGGTACAATAAATTATTAAGCAGTGCTTATGAATTAGAAACACTTTTTGGTTAATCAAACTCTTTGTTAATGAAACAGGGGAGGATGTGGTTGCCTCAAAGGTAATATGTCTCATTGAGAATTTTGATTTATAGAGAATATTACCTATTAAGAGGGTTGGTTTGAAGTAAATATAGTCATCTGAGAAGGTTCTCTCAAAGGTAATATGACCCTTTGATAAGGTAGGATCGTAGGTAATATAACCCTTTATATAGGCTCAATCATTGGAAATATTGACATTTGAGAAGGTTAGCATCTAGAAAATGTGTACCTTTGATAAGGTGAGTAGGGGATAATGCATGGGAGGACCATGTGTTGTCAGGGGAACATGAAGGATACAAGTGGGTCTTATTCATACACTAACCTGATAATCCCAACATTTTTTTGACTCAAGCGATGATGTGATATCAAGTATTAATCCTAGTAGGAGGATATTAAAATATGGGATAGGGATTAAACCTAAGACTAGGACCATGAAAGAATATACCTCATAGTGACTAATGGTCGAACAAAAGGATTATTGGGTTATGGGGGATATATCCTCATGGGAAATTTTTTGGTGCTTACTCTTGGGATTCCCTTATATGGACATCTCTATATTTTTAAATCATCATGGTGTTGAAATAATAAATGGGAACATGTATGGGGATTATACCTTGGAAGGATGACCACTCACACACAACTCATTGAGCAGACAAGTTTATCCAACTAGACACTTCTACAGCCAACATGAGAATCCCTAAGCTAGTGGAAGCTTCACTGGAATCTTCACGATAGGGATCCTCATTATCAAGGGGATATATAATTATTATAAACCTAAATATCATATCAGTTTGTGAGTACTTCTCATAAGATCCCAATTATTAGGGGAATTAAGGATTTATGGGGTGCATGATGGTGTGCATGGCCCATTCATGTAATTCAGGAGGTTGTAGAGGAGGAATGAGAGAGTACCATATAATAGTTATTTAACCTAGGATAATTAGTGTCTTTACATTCTTTTGAGAAATATTATTACACCATTCAATAAACCATAGTAAATGATGTTCTTGATAGGATTTCATAGATATTTTTATTAAGATTCTAGGTGAATGGGGTCCTGGTTAGGAATACATGGGTGATATATCTCCTTAATTTATAGCTATTTTTAATTGTTATCCTATAAGATCCTAGGTTTAATGGTTCTCTAAAAAATATCCTAGGGTGAATGGGGCTCTATAGTAGATCATATGGTAAATGGGCTATACCTATAGAAGTAAAGGGAAAAAAGTTCACCCCAATGAGAGTCAATGGAGAATGGAAACCCTTATGTTGGGAGATGGTGAAGTGGTCATCCAAGTGAGAACCTTAAGAAGATATGGTGTCCTAGTGGAATCCAAGGGATAATGGGGAATCCATAGAGAAGCCTAGGTAAAATTGATCGTCATAGTTCCATACTCTCTAGGTGGGCTTAGCATGTAGTATCTTTGAATGGATCCCATTTATGGGATCCTTCACCCTACAGTTAGAGTTTTATGGAAAATGTGGTCATACAAAATATATTAGTGTATTAATCCATTGGGGAACACAATTACCCAATTTTTTTGTTAATTCACTTTAGTTTTATGATTAATTAAGTTACTTAAATTGGTTTTGGATACTAGGGTTCACAAAGAATAATTCTCTCAAGGAATCCCTCTTTATGTGTCTAAGTGTGTAAAATGAGAACCCCTAGTGCTCCATTTATAGGAAAATTAGGGAACATGGGAACATGAGGTTTGAGAACTATACTGTTTCTTTCAAGTGACCATGGTGTGCGACATGGGCATAAAATTTCTCTACACACTAATCAGTAGGGCATGTGAGTAGGGTGTGTGGGGTGAGCTCATGGGTATGTTGATGACTATGGGAAAATCATTTGGGCATAAGGACTTGAACATATGATATACTCTACAATTTAAAATTTTCCATATTAGATTCCCATTGAAAAAAATCACCAATAAATTATATCCCCTCAAAATTGGATCCTACTAGAACAAGGTAGATCAAATTCTAAGGTATATATGATTCTACTCAGAACATAGTGTTATGTGAGAGGTATATGATCATGTCGGGGGGTTGGAACATGCTTCACACTACTATATTATTCAATGTTTCATTCTAATAGATTATTGTTAGATTCCCTCAGTCTTGGGTGCATGATACAACTTTCTTATAAATAATCCCCCCAACTATTTTGACACACCATCCAATCTTAACGAGGCCTTCTAAATCACACACTCTTTATATTTCACATTTGTTTAGTTATCCACTATATTAAATTTGTTCTCGGGACACCATATTCATTTCATGAAAACCTTATTGTGATTGGATAAGTTTGTTGAGTGTATCATTACACAAGGGTAAAAAGGACCATGGAAGATGAGTTGTAGGAGGCCACTTGAGTGAAACGATCTTGGGAAAATAACATGTGTGAAGAGCTTTGGTGAATAACCTGAGTGATGGACTAGGGTTAATTTTTTTCTATTAAGGAATTTTCCAGTCATTTATGCTTGTAATGAGATCACTTTTCCATGATATTATTCCTTCTTATTTTTTCATCCCATATACTGACATAATTTTAGTTTCTCCTTCCATAAATAATATGTATTTTAAATTGAATGATAATTAAAATGATGAATCCACTACCTATATTGATATTTTTATAGATGATATCAATAATGGATAAGATCTTCAGTGCACACTACATATATCAGTCCTAGTGCAAGTCATGTCTAAGAACCATTGGGAGTACATGACCACAAATTTACCTTCATTGTATTGTTACATCCTCATAACAAATGTATATTTACAAAGGCCTGATTCTAATCTCTTGAACTCTAGTATTATAAAGTACACCAACCTTAGGGTTACAACATATCCTCAATAGGGTTTTTTATCTACTAGTTTGAGGTCATCCCTACCTATATAGTCCATTATACCAAATAATACAAAGATAATCAACCATATATAACAAATAATGTGACACTTTTTTTAGTACTTAGTATTTTATAATATATCTATATAATAACTCAGAAATTGGGTTGATAACTGAGACATATACACTGGAGGATACACCAAGAAAGATTAAATTTGGGAATATTTTGTCCTCAAAACATGTGTTGAGTTCAATGGTCATCTAAAGGACATAGAAATCTATGAGGCTCTTTAGATTTCCTCGGTTTACATACACATAAACCCCAATATGATCCTAGAATTTCTCAGCCACTGGATCACATAGAAAAACACATTCAACCTCATCTATAGAGAGGTGGGAACTATTATATGGGATATATACAAGGTCTCTATAGTTCCAATACATGGATCTAAATATGATTATTTTAATCCCACAAAGGCTACTAGGGATGATCTTCAAAGAACACTCTCACTGGTCTATGATTTTTTAAGTAATACCACTGATTCCATAAGAATCTCTACCAATAGATATATATTAGCTAAAAAACCTCAATGAAGATATTCATGATCCCATGTCAGAATAAAATGAGCTCAAATAACCCAATGGGGTGTCCTTCTTTGAATAAAAGGTGATACCTAGGAATTCCATGTCCAAATCTAGAGAAGGGAAATTGTGATGAATTTTTTTTGATATTAAACCCGATATCCCCCCCCCCCATAATTAATTGGTAGAATTTTTGTAAAAGTTTTTTAACTATATAAATATGGTTAGTTTTTGAGTCTCACAATAGTTTTTGACCAATAACCATTATGGTTGTGATCCAACTAGAAGAGGTGAGTCCTTTAACTCATGTATTACCAATATTTTTTTGATTATAGTAGTTCCTACTATAAATTTATAGTTATAAATGATACTTTAATATATTTGGATCATTCCAAGTATTATAGGGCTAGATAGTTTCACACTTCAACATGTATGATCTCCATAGAATGTGATAATACCAAAGTTTTCATTTAGTCTATTTCTAGAATTAATCCCCTTCCATTGAATGGGTAGAAGCTGTTAAATCTTTTGAGTACACATTCAAAGATCAAATACATTTCCTTTGGGTACCCTCTTAATGGAATGATCAAGGATGATTATAATGGTGAGTAACATGTGATGTAATATAATATATACCCAATGGACTAAATTATGGTGGGTTGTATTTATTGAGACATTATTTGTGAAGCATACACTACATAACTATTTTCCCATCAATTTTAATCCATCCAAAAATATATAGTGGAACCATGAGAAAATGTTAGGGTGGAATTGAACCCAATAGTGGGGAAACATTGTCTAAGATGAAATCAAAAGAAAATACCCAAGATTATATTTGACTTCCATTCTTGGATACCTTCATTGGGATGACCATGGGATATGAATGATCTAGGATATAGTCATACCCAGAAAATATATTGGAAACTAATACTTCAATAGCCATGACATATTTAGTCCTCTATAATGGAAGGATGTAAAGTAGGATTCCACATTAAAAGGGAAAAGTTATAGAGGCATCTATTCCTTTAAATCAATATTTCTTGTAGTATTCCCAATAAAAATATGTTGGAGATTTGGAAAACTATTCGTTTGATCTAAGGCAGTCAAGATATCAATGGAGAAGTATTCCTCCATCTGATTATGAAATCCTATAGAATAATTAATGTTAAAGGAACCCATTTCATCCTCAATATACATAAATGGGATAACTATTTTTCCATTATATTACATATATCTAAAGGTTGGACACCTTTTTCCAAACATCATTAAATATTAAAGTTTCACATACTTGTGGGATTCCCTTCATGGTGTCATTTATATTCCCCAAACAGGAAATATATGGGAACCTTCCGACCTCAACATATATACCAGCCTAATTGAAGTTGTTCATCATATTACAGATCTATAAATGATAGTATTTTCCCTTTAAAATGGGTTCCCACCACAACATGTGTGAATGATATGGGAACCTAGGGTTACACCAAGGGGTTCATTAACCATTCCCTTGACTATGAATTGATTGAATTTTTCAACCTCAATGATACATTTTTATTATTTCTCAGTAATAATATTATCATTAACATTAATTCATTATCATAAAAAACTACACTTATATTTTTGTTACAAACAACTATGGTGAGAAATTTACACATAGTATCTTGATGATATATAAGGGGTAGTAGTCCAATAGGTATTATTGGATTGACCACCCTTTGGGTGGTGTAAATTTCAACCTTAGAATAGGCATTGAATATATCTACCAAACTAAACCCATCTTCCCTCTTCCTATATATGGGTCCTTTTCCTTTTATAAAAATACAAAATCCCCCTACCCTCACTCGGTCTAGAGCCATCGATGTGAAAAAACCATGACCATACATTTTTAGACTGGAGAGATAGTTTAGACTTTGAATTCATCCTCCACTCTCATAAATTGTGTATGTATATCTATTTGTATTGAAATTATGGCTCCATGACTTAAATATCAATTCTCTAACTAGGATCCCTTTAAGGTGATCCTAAAGGCCACTAATGGAAAAAAAATGAATGAATTCCAACCTCACTCTATGGGTGGTTCTAAAACTATGTTGGAGGGAGCATAAAAAGTACATACTTTATCCATCCCCACCTATGGAGGAGGATATGGATCATATATGAACACTGAGTACAAGAATAAAACCTTATAAAACCTTGATGACTCATTATTTCATTATAGGGAATATATCACAGGTAAATTTTGAAACAAAAATAGAAGAAATATTTTCAATGGTAGATGGTCACTCCTCATTTTCCATGTTCAGGGAGTTATATAAGGGGTTGTATAGGAATAATTTATCCCTTAATTGTCCAATAATATACCTAAATGACATATTTTTTCTAAACATGTATCTTATATAGATCTTTCTATAGAGAACATAACTATGTTGATCCACCATAAGAGGTTATAACCATATCACTTTTTTAATAGAACAGTTAGTATCTCATGAATTACTTAAGGAGGATCTATTAAAATTATCTAAAGGTTAAAATCACCAGCATATATTAGTCCATAAAACTATCAAGTAATCTATAATGGAAGTGGGTGGGGAGTATGAGATAAGAAAAACTACCACAGGTGATGAGAAATCTCTTATGGCCCCAAGGGATGAGGCATCATTGATGAATGAAATCCTTTTATTGATGAACATGGAAGCACCCATTAGAGTATAAATTAACATGACACTTTCAAAATAGATGAAACTAATTGGGAGAGGCTAGTGATCTAATTAAAACTTATTGGTTCTCACTTTACCATTTGTTTAATTTACCACCCATTGATTAATGATTGTGTTTCTATGTCAAGTTCAATATTATTACCACATATAGAGGTATTGATAAAAGGGTTTCTTTCATCATTACCCAAATACCAGTGTGCATTGAGCTTATACTACTTCTATACTGGTGAGATAATAGGTGAGTGATTATATATTCTCTCTATATAACCTGGTTTTTTATTATATCTCAGTCTCTCGAAGAGACTCTAATCCTAACTAGGATTTAATGTATTTATAACATACCTTATTTCAGATAAAAAGAAAATATATATATATATATATTACCTATATAAAGGATATAATGTGGAATTTATACTAACTTTGCAACATGTTGATGATGAGAGGATACTGGAAGTTCAACATCAGGTGATCTATACTCTCAGGAGGGATATCATCAGGGAGATAGAGTCAACACATGTTTCCCAATCATACCTCTCCCAGGTTGAGTTGAGAACCCAATTTTTTTGTCTCAAATTCATAGTATTCTATGAATAATATCAATGTGTAGAGTTATAGTTAGAGGAACAACTCCAAATAAATTATGAGACCATAGTGGTAGACTGCCAACATCAAGATCTAAATATAGATAAAGGAATGTTTATAGGGAGATGAAATATATTTAAATATTACCAAAGTGAGAGAGTATATGATAATGTTTGGGAGGAATGATTATGACATACTTGGGAATATGAATCTATAGAGATAGCTTAAATTTGACACCTCATCGATGAATGTAAATGACCAGTCGATGAAATTTTCACCTCGATGGAGAATCTAGTGTAATATTTATCCATTTGAGACACTTTTTTTATGAATTAATAAACAAATATAGACTCTTTTTTTAAATGTTCCACTTATTTCAAAATGATTGACAAATAACTTGTTCCATTATTCCATGAATTATTGATGGCGTTCTATGTTATCTCAACCATCGGTCCAAAATAATATATGGTAATGATGAGTAATAACATCAAGATAATTTAATCCAAAAAAATATTATATAAAATGGAGTAATTAAATCATGTTTTCTAGATGCTTGAGTCAATGGGGGTCCTCCTAGACTTTTCTCATGAATAATTATAGGAAATATGGGTATATGAACATATGATTTATTATCATACACTAGAGTTAGTGTACTCAGATATGGATGATGACTTCCTCATAAACATATTCTGATGGATAGGTATTGGAAGGATGGATATAGAGGCATATATACCATTACTATATAATATAGTTAGTCCACTCAGATATGGATTATTATTCCCTCTAAGATGTATGGTCATGATCATGTATATGAAGGTTGTATATATCGGAATATGTATTATCAACATCTAGAAGATTTATTACACTTGTATATGGATAATTATTTCCTCTGGGATTTGTGCTTGTAGAATGGTATAGGTATAAAGGATATATTATCATATGTACCATTATCATACACTAGATTTTATCCACTTATATATGGATAATTATTTCCTCCTTCATGTCTTCTCACATATAGTAATATGTTGGCTAGATATAGTGTCTTATATACTATCACTGAACACTAGACTCATTACACTTAGATATGGATTATTATTTTATTCTAGTTGTGTTCTTATAAAGAGGTATAGGAAGGCTGGATATAGAGGTGCATGTACCATCACCATAAAAAGATTTTTTCTACTAGAATGTGGAAAATGAATGACTTGTTATAATGAAAATAGAAAAGGGGATTTATTTGGGAATGAGAATTGTAATTTTCAAAAGGTATCAAGAACATTGAAGTTATATCTATGTGCATTTCACATGGACCTTTTGAACTAACATGTGAGGAAATGGAATATGATATTGATTTTAACTATATTAATTGACATAGAAAGTGTGGCCTATCTTTTTTTGGGATCAAATGGTTGACCTAACAAGATTTTAACCTTATCCTATTGACCTAATATTTTTTCTAAATTCTCAAATAGGGAGATGTATCAAGAATTAACTCTTATTTTCTATGACAATCCTTTTGAGGGTATTAAATCTGATATGTTTTGTTTATTTTTTCACACAATAAAATTTTCCTATGTTATATGAGGTTCACACTCAGTGAGTGGACACTCAAATTTTAAGCAGGCTACCCTTTATGGGTTTTTGACCTAATATGTACTATGTATCTTCCTATGGGAAGTTTAAGTTCATGCAAGTTAGAATAATGTATTTTATGTTTTAGGTCATCCATCTTTGACACATGAAAGAGAGGAAGTATTCATAAAAACATGAGAGAATAAAAACCAATGTGAATGGGGAGGCTAATGTTAATAACAAAGAAAACCTTGAGTAAAGGTTCACACATTTGAAGTTCATATTTCTTGGACTAAAAGGTGATTTTGTCTATCCAACATGAAGGATATGATAAAACCAACATGAATGATGGCCCTATATGAGTATAAAACATCCCAAGGAAAAGTTCATACCATTTAGGGTTATTATTCTAGGACTATCATGTCACATATTTTAGGGTCATTCGACAGGATCATAAAATGTTCAAGAATATGATATCATGTTATTTCTTTTAAAATGGGTATGATAAATGAATGTGAAACATCAAGGGTACTCAAATACACTTTAATATTTGTATTTGGGGATGTGTAAATCACAACTCAAGACATTTAAATCAAGAAATGTTGTTATGGGATAGCTATGCAAGGGATATCAATTGACCATTTTTGAATGAACGGTTCCATTGTGATGTTCGTTGTGGGTGTATGATGATTATAGGAATTTACACTATAGATGAAGATTCCAATGGTTTTAAATGATGAATATGGTTGGATGAACATTACCAAGTAGCGGTGTCCCTTTGGAGTCAAATTCATTCATTACCAATAGCTATAATTAAGGTTTGTAGTGATTCAAGAACTAAACTAATGAAGTTTGATTACAAAGATAGTGGTATTATAGAAGGTTTAGGAACTATAAAGGATACACCACTATGTATTTAGAACATATTTTGGGTGTAGTGATATTAAATAAAATTAATCATACTTTTTCTTGGAGCAGGAGGGAAAGTTCACATAGCTTGTATTTTTGTTGGGATATACGGTGTGTGATACCAGTTTTTTTCCTAATTATTTTTTACACTTAAATATTTATCTAAGTCAAAAAAGGAAAACCTAGTGAGTGGAGACTTTACATATACTTATTCATCATATTAAGATATTTTATCATAACAAGTATCATGTCTAGTTCATTTTCAATTTAAGGGTTATAAAATTTGGACCATTGGAGGATTGAGTTCATGTCCACACATCTTTGAAAAAAAATTGAGATAGTTTAACAAATAAGGGAACAATGAAACTTGGTGTGAATAAGTAACCCAATGCTATTATAGACCATTTCTAAAGGTAATTCACATAGTTTATGGTCATTATTATTGGACCAATAGTGGCCAAATATTAAGGTCGCATGGATTTTAAAAAAAAGAGGTATTCTACCTAGTGATAAGGGTATATTTGAACTAATATGAAATAAATATGATCACCATTAATGTTTTAATACTCAAGTAAGGTTCATTGAGTTTAAGATCTTAGTGATTGGTTTAAAAAGGAATGTTAGACAAACTATATAGCTTGGGTGAGATAGACACATGATGAATGATGTAAGGCCTCATTATACCCTAGAAAACCTTGAAAAGGTATGCACATAGTTGAAAGTAATATATCTCAGACCAATGATATGGGAGACTATGAGTTAACAACATAGAAAGGTCACATAGAAAAAAATCCCAACATCCCTTGAATGTGGAATAGTAATGATGTAAATCCTTACCCAAGGTATTTGAATTGGAAAAATGAGATTCAAAATTTATGTTGAGGATTATTCTAACAATCATTAAAATGATAGGTTCTATGAAAATTATTTTGAAGGTATTCATATATTAGATGACATTTTCCTCAAGACTATGATTCCTGAGGTTAAAATTTATGAATATGGTGGCATGAACATTACATTGTAGTGGTGTTCCATGGGGTTGAATATGTATATTACTAATATCCATGAATGGTTTATGGGGATTATAAACACTCAGGGCATGAAGTATGTTTCATGGGAATAATTAATTCAAATGATGATGGTGCGGTTTGGATTTATAGGGATAATTAAAGGGAATGGAGTTGGATAGTCATTTATAGATGGGTCTGATATATATGGTCTATAAACCCCTATATAACATAAAAAAATTGGAATGATTCTATAAATATTTCTTATTAAAATAATCCCATATATAAATATGGATAAAATATAGGGTAGGGGTGTCTTTATGTATTAGTATGATATTGGAAACAAAAGAAACCCTATGATTGCATCCAGGGAAATGCCCATGTTTATAGCCAAATATAAACATTGGTATCCCACAAGCAAGGATCCTTATGGGAAAAGGGGTAGTTTACTGAATTTTATGTTCTCATATGTTATGCACCCATTTATGGATCTATATCTCGTGTAGGGTCATCGATTAAAATCAAATGCACAAATCTATATATTTTATGTTTTGCAGGGTGGACAATAAGTAATGTAGCTTAGCGTTATATGATGTGGATAAGGATATTCTACTGTTTAGGGTCATACAATGAGGTCATGTACCATGAATTTTAACATTATATGGTGGGAAAACTTATGAACCCCATATCAATTTATAATACCATGTACCCCAAAAGTAAAAGTAAAAGGATTTGTGCCTAGGCACAAAATAGAGGATTTGTTCTTTTCCAAAAAACCTAAAATTCAAGGAATCAAGTCACTCATAGCTCTATTATATGTGGTGGAATTATCTTGGTTTCATGTTTGGTGATTCATGATATCAGGATAGGTTTACATAACTATAGTCATAATATCTCCCATGAGAGAGAGATCCCCCCAATGGGGTGGGATCTTACAAATAGGGAATTCCTACTTACATGTATCAACCTCTTATAATGGGAGGATTTATGACATGAGATCATAAGGAATTCATTTATCTTTGTAGTTTAAGGTAATATGTAGTAGTCTATTCAAAATACTATAAATTAATGTGTGATGTATTTCAACATCATGTGATATAGGGTCAGTATCAACTTCTTTAGGGTAATATAAAAAATCCATTTATGCGTGGGTTTTTATAAAGATCAAGATCAATGGAAAAAATCTCATTTCCACAATGATGAACATATGATTCTAAAAATAACATTAATGAAGGGATCCAAACTCTATGAAATGGAGGTTATTTGAAGTTATGGTTTGTCCTAATATTGGAGATACATGTGTCACTTTATATCCTGAGTTTTCAAGAATTATTACATACATAGTTCTGATATAGGTGGAATTTTTGGACATAGGTTAGGTGGACCATCACATTATGTTTATAAGACCATTACATCTATAAATAAATTACATAGTTATATATATGGATTGACCTCTCACGTAAGGGGAGATGGATTCTCTATCTAATCCATATAGAATATCTCCATCTATGTAGTTTAAGTTTTTTTATCTTAAACTGTATATTATGAAATTTTACATCCTGAGACTAAGACATAGATGTGTTCTAGTATAAGGTCATATGATGATAAATTGTTCATACTGACTCTGTATAGATGTGATTTATGTGAAAAATAAGATAGATTAATTTCAGTATTAATACCCATCTATATAGTTTAAGTTTTGCATCTTGGACTGTATATTATAAAATTTTACATCATGAAACTGAGACATAGATGTGTTCTAGTATAAGGTCATATGATGAGAAAATTTTCACGATGAATTTGAATAGATGTGATTCACATGAAAAATAAGATGGATTCATTTTAGTATTATTCCTGTTGAGGAAACAATCAAAATTAATTAAGGGGAATCAATATGACATAAGGATTCGATTGGAATTTATAGCTGGGATACAAATATGAGATCCAGGCATCACTACATACCCCAAGGTAAGGGAATCAAGATGCATGTAGTTCTAATAATATACCCATTTTCTAATTATTCTTTTATATACGAGTCATTCTTTCTCAATTTTAGTTCATTGATAAAAGATCTTATGATGTATATATCTTGAATAGATCTTGATCATATGTAATAATGAGTTAAATAATTATATCATAATATCAATCCATAAAGGGAAGAAACCCATCATAACCAGGAAGTTTCCAAATGTTATAAAACAATTTTAAAAAAAGAGATTTTATATCCTATCATAGAATTTCAGATAATTATTGATGCACTAGTGAGGCTTGGATAGGGATCTGGATAACTTATAAGGAAACTCGTCCATATATATTAGGATATCATAATTAGTTTAAGGATGTATAGTATTTCCCACATACTATTAATTTTAGAATTGTTCAATAATTACTTGAGTGATATATAGTTTATATTTATTCTACAAAAATTTCATTAATATACTATCTAAATTTTGGGCTTCTTGGCAATTTGATGAACAAGGGAAGACCTAAACACAAGGATAGAAATAAGGTAAATTTTATCCTAGCATGGTTTCTTAGATAGAGACCCCTATGATGGGAGATATCTTTCATAGAACTTTATTTTATGTTAGATAGTGAGGTATCAATGAATAGAACACTATAATTAGTTAATGTTCATATAGAGTAGACCATTATAAATATTTTTATACTGAACTAGATCTGGTGAAAAAATGAGATAATCTCACTTTAGTTCTACATTAAAGAATTAAGGCTCATATACTAATATAGATTATTGGATCTATTTGAATAGATGATTTGGACAAGGATAGAAAAATATATACATCACTACATATCCTAAAATATCAAGACACAAGACACGTGTTGTTCTTATATAAAAAGATATTCCATTTTTATAGAGTGAAATCATAGTGTAGAGTCTAACTGTAAAAATACCTGACATGAATGAGAAGACTATACAATTATAGGTGATTGAGTATTAGATAATTTGGGGGTGGGATGAGGATTAGAGATCCAATAATCACTACATATCCTAAAATTTTAGGAATCAAGACATGCATTATTTTTTGTATGGGATTATGCTCATAGATATATTTCTCATGTATGTGAGAAGGGGTTAAATATATTGTCACCCTAGTGTAATAAGGAAATATAGAATCCTATATCAATTGGTAATGGATTCACCACCAGGGTCTAATTAGTGTGTTAGATGAATTTGTGGATAGTATCAATATAGGAGATCCTAGAATCACTATATTTCTCAAGGTAAAATTATTCAAGTCACCTGCAGTTCTTACATGGTGATATGATTTTATCTCTGTAAAAAATGATAAATATAAGAAGGTGGAATTCACTAAGAATATATAAATATATCTAACTCTCATGAATAGATAATGGGTCTCGCAAATATAACGTACTAATCAGTTTTAATGTTCATATACAGTGGACCATTTTTTTTTACGTCATGTGATAAGGAATCGAGTATTCTATAGTTTAGGTTCTTATGAAGAGAACCTATCCCAAGTAGAGTAAATTCACACAAAATGGACATTGGTTATGTATTTTAACATATTTCAATGAAAATGATGTTAACTAGATGTGAATTAAAGGAAATTATTTCTTAAGAAACATTCCATTGGTGGTTATCTAAATATGCTCTCCATCAATTATGATCAAGGAATAATATGAATTAGAGTAGTCCATTTTTATAGAATATGGTCCCTCTCATTTTGGATACATATTCATGGGTTTCATCCTATGTATCATTGGAGTTATCAAATACATTACTAGTTCCCCTTAGAGGAATGAGTGGAGATAACCCTTCTTATCAAACTCTCTTATGACTCTTTTCTAATGGATTTCATATTTTTATAGTGTGTGTGACCATTTTTTATCAAGTTTCTCTAACTCATACATCCAAATATGAGAATAATTATCCTTAAATAATTGATTGATGATGGAAATATAAGGCTAGTGTAGTTGAAACTCTATGGGAAATAATTCCTCTTTACATTATTCTAGCGAATATTAGGTTTATTATGTAGCAATATGGGTTGTTTTGGGATAAGCCCACATAAAATGTATGTGTTTAAGTAGATAAGGATTCTTGTCCAGGTCTACAATTTTCAAAAGAATATAAGAAATAATTTTTTTGAATGCTTGTATCTATTTTTTCACAACTACCTGGTAGTAATATGAGTGGTTGGAATAAAATTTGGATTCCTAATAAAACCTTTTTATCTTATAAGAGTATAAATTAATTCAGTTTACTATCAATATTATGTGAGGGACACCAAATCTGGTAATAATTATAGTCCTCAAAATCTAATTATAGACTTTTTCTATGATTTCTTAAGAGATGTGTCCTTAACCAAAATGGATAAAATATATGTGGATGTAACGGTGTATTTGAACTTCCTGGAAGTATCTAAAGGATTTACCCCCATGATATCTATTTCCAAGATGGAAAACAAACAAGATAATCTAGAGGTGTACATTATCTATGTGGGTTGATGGATGAAATTAGTTTGATTCATAAATTCCTAGAATATCATTTTTCAAATTCATTCAATCATATATCTTTAATGGCCATAAGTATCCATGTCTATTTATTTGATGTAAGAGATTAACTACTGATTGGTGAGAACTACAGGTGCCATTGTGGAGATCCATCATAAAAGTAAGGATCTCTCTTCCTTCAATGCTCTTGAGGTATATTCCCTCAAACCCTCACTTATATAGAAATTTTTATAAATTTAGGATGTCATGTTTGATAGAGTTTAATACCCTCCATTAGATATATTTCTTATTGGATGGATCCAATAGTATAATCCCACATTGAAAGTGATCCACTATGGGGGGCATTCATGAAATTGTGGAATCAATCAGTGAGGTTATGATCTCACCTTCATCAAGGGTGGAATTTACACCATTGATCTCCTCCATATCATTATTTATGAATATAGAGACCACTCCATGGTGTGAAATGTGAATGACTATCTCATAATGGTCTAGATCTAGCAGTATCATGGATACATTAGCCAATGCATCAGATTGGGTATTCAATGAATAAAGGATATGATATATCATGGTATATGAGGGGAATTTAGCCAAAATCCCATACACATAATCAATAAGGGTGATCAATTCTCTCTTTTTAATGGCATATTCAACATTGATTTTCTTGTTTACGAACTATTATTCAACTTTGATATTGAGTCGTTTTACAAGTATATGCAGAGGTAGCTCCAAGTTTGCGATGGGGATTTTATATTCAACAACATTATTAGTACTATTAATCCAATATTAAGATATTCTCAACATTTATAGGGGTGAAACGAATAAGTTTTGGGGACTTTTTATATTAATCCATAATTTGTATCCCTTTATCTCTTAGACCTATTATGATCTCAATACTCTTATTCTATTTTTGACATCATATGAAAATTTTTGAAATCTAGTAATGAATTTCACATTATATTTTCACAAGGTACACTAACTAATAAGAGTAGATAGTCCTTACGATGTATAGTGATAAACAGTGCACAAATTCTCCACTATAATGAGATATCAGTTATAGTGGTTGTCTTTGAAATAATCAGGTTCTTGAGTGTGGTATCCTATACTTTAATAGGTGGTATAATTAATGAATCTAAAATACTTTCACCGGTGAATTCCAAGTCCAAATTTAGCTCTATATGAGATAATTATACTACCTATTTAGACACCCTACTACATCTTCATATTTATTAAAATTATAAGAAATTATTCAACCAATGTGACTTCTATTGAATTTCATAATATTGATTTGTTCTTTATACTTTTCTATTAAATTAAAAGAAGTGTAAAAGAAAATATTTATCTTCTTCATAGTAGAAAACAAAAAAATCACTTTCATTATATTCTCCATCCATCCAGAACCTATCCATTAAATTCTTCTCCATTTGATGTTATATGTGTGATAATATTCATCTAGAACTAGTTAATATGAAACCTTCTTCTTCTCCCAGCACCATCATCTAATACCAACTAATATAAAAAATCAATCTGGTGTCTTTTTTTCTAGTGATTCCTTCTCTATATGGTACCTTACTGACTCATTCAGTTCTTCTACTACCTTTGATACTTCCACTCAATCTAGAACCACCTACTTTATTTAAACCTCTCCATCTATTACTTCTACAAAAATAATAATTACTCTTAATATTCATGATCAGAAAATCAAAATGACACTTTACTTATTCAAAAAAACACATTTTAAATAACTTGAGCAACCAAAATAGATTAATAATTATTTTCTTAGTTCACTTTACCCCATTTATAATGGAATAATTTCTCTAAAAACTCAATTAAATGCATGAAAATAAATTTTTAATTTCCCAGTTCCATATATGAATATCCCACTCAAATCATTCTTCATTTAACCACCCTCAAACTTCTTAAAAGATTCGAGTTAATTATCTTCATAGGAACTCTCTGTAGATCTCGGTGTTAACTATCTTATTAATAATTTGATAATCATGACTTAAATTATAATCCTCCCTTCATGATTATTAATTAATTGAACATCCAACTCCATATCTTAACAATTTATCACATTTCAAAACATTTTAAAGTTCTTCAAAACTTTGTTGGATAATTTTTTATAGGAATTTCCCTATCTAATAAAGCTTCATCTAATAATACTCACTTTTGAATTCCATAAATATTATGTTTTCCATCACTTATTTGATCATTAACTCTATTATTTATTCTCACCAATTGTCTTTCTGACATATTTCCATATGGATCTTCCTCTATTTGATGGGTTCCTAGATGGTTATCTATTTTCCTTCGTCCAATGAAACCTTGAATATTTTTTCTTTTTATTCTATTTTATTTCTTAATAGAACTTTTTCTAATGATTTTTTTATATTTTGTCTGATGTATTCATAAATTTATATTTGATGACATCACTCATAGAGTTCTATCTAACACCATAGCCCAAAATCTTCTATCTAGCACTTAAACTCAAAATCTAATGTACATAGTCATTCTAAACTACTCTCTATCTAATGACATGAAAACTTTACTTTTATCATCTAGGAATCATTAGTTTAATTCATTTATAACTCTTATCTGATGAGTTCAGAAACATTATTCCAACCATTTACCTACTTTGAAAACAACTTCCTCTTATGATCTTCATATGTTTCATCTATTTGATGCCTTTTTTGGGAAACCTATTCTCAGTCAATAAAAATATTCTATTTTATAGAATGTATAATAAATCACTATATTTTTATGATAGTCTTCATACTTAATTTCATCAGTTATAACATCTTCAATAACATCATTAATACAACTCATTTTTACCTTTTTTCAATTCTATCCTTTAGACTTTTTAAAGATCTCCATACAACTCCTATCAATATTTTACAATGTTAAAGAACCAATGTTCCCCTGTTTTCATCCAACTTCTTTATTTTACTAACTATTATTAGGAATCATTAATAACTCAGAATAGTCATGTTATTTGAAAAATTAAGGATCAACAACACATTGCCTAATTTTTCTATCCTTCATTGGGTATTTTCTTCTTCTAATCATTCAAGTTGTATCATAGCCACATGGAATTGTGATATTATATCAATATGGAATATACCACCAATAATTAATTGATTTAGTTTTCTTGATAATTCTTAGTATGATGTAACTATAAATTTATTTAGTTAAACATTTGGTTACACCCTTTGTCCAATCGACCTATTCTATTCACATTAGTCCAGCATCCTTGTGAACATTATCCTAAAAACTTGTTTCCTATAGATATCATTTGATCACCACCTTAGTCTATTTGAATCTTAGTCCACTAACTTTAGCCTACATTTAATCACCACTTTAGTTAGTTTGAATCTCATTCCACTAGCCTTATTCGACTATCCATTTTTCATTTTCATCTATCAATTCAACTCAACTTTATCTATCTATTTGTATCTATCTATTAGACACATTAATCTCTATTAGAACATTTTTTCAGTAAAATTATTAATGAAACTTCATAATGTTGATGGAAAATGCACTTGTATACTATCATGGAACATGTTTTAGACATTAACATCAACTCATCAATCACCAAAATTAAAACTCAAAGTCTTTAAATAATCATTCGCTTTAGAGTAAAAAGTATGTACCAAATCATCTAGAAGCAAGAACACCATGCATATTATTATAAGATAACATGACTTTTGAAATTATTCTCTTTTTCATTCAATCATCAAAACTATAATAACATCATTACCTTTCTTTGATATATCAACTAGAAATTTTATTTAATTATTAATTACCAAATATTCATCATATTAACATCAATAAAATATTTCTATTTCATTAAAAACCATTGACAACTAATGAAAACCATGGACAAAAGATTTAACTAAATAAAAAAGTGGACTCTTCATTTACAAACTTATAGTACAAGGTAGGATTACAACCTAACTTCTATGAATGGGAAGACTGGTATAATCCCTAAAAAAACCCTATTGATCTTTGAGTTTTCTATCATTCATCTGGTTAAGATTTTAGAAGCATCATAAAATTACATTTCCCATATCTGAGGGGTTTCATGGGTAGAGAAAACCAATTTATCAAGGATATATATATTCAATTGTCTCTTCTCCAGGATAGGGTGTGATTTGAGGAAATCATCCAAAACCTACCATTTAGCCTCCTTTTTTGACATAAAATGGATATCAAATTGAATTAGAAAGACAATCCACCATGATATACACTTAGTTAACATTGGTTGAATGATGAAATATTTACATGATTCTTTATGGTAGAAAGGATATATCTTATGATGATATATGTAACACTTCAATTTATTAATAATGAAAAAGCAATGAGAGGTGGTACTTTATGATATCATAATATCGAGTATCAATGTCCAACATGGTTCAGCTACGGTAATAGAGGTTATTCTACTTCCCTTCATCATTCATTAAGGTAAGGTGTGCACTGAGAGATCACCATAGGGTTGTAACATAATAGATGAGTATGTTACCTTCCTTAGGTGGAATCTGTACCTGCAATAAATGGAGATACTTCTGAATAATTTCAAAATATTTCTTACAATATTCATCGCACTCATAGGTAACACCGTTATTTACCAATTTCATCAAGGGAAATTATATAATATGGGGATTGGAAATGAAGCATCTGATATAGAAAATATTCCCATAGAGTACCCTTAACTCAATAATATTCTGAGGTGGAGGAATATTAAGTATTTCCCTTATTTTATCAGGATCCACTTTGATTTTATGATGATATACTAGGAGGTTTAAGGAATATTCCCAATTCTACCTAAATATCACATTTCAAGGGGTTTTTTTTGAGTTTTTCTATCATAGACTATAAAAAATTATTAAGATCAGTAATATGATAAAAAATATATTAATATCATACCTATATATCATAAAAATAATATTATTCTATATTACCCAAGAGGGGATTAAGATATAGTTCATGGAATGTTGATATGGTTGACCAGTGTTCTCCAAGACAAATGGAATCACTTGATATCAATATACCCATTAGGGTTCCCTAAAGGTGGTGGTATCCTCATAATTAATGGTTATCCATATATGGTTATATCTAGAATAACTATCTATAAATTATAGGTCCTCTAAACTAGGTGATTCATCGATCAACAATTTAATGATTGATACTGGGAAGTTATCCTTGTGTAGTACTAGTTGAGATCCATGAAATTAGTTTCTGCTCAAATTTCCACATTCTTTTTCATTAAAAGGATAATATTATTGATCTGTTTCAAGAATTGACCTTTCAAAATGATATTGGTTTTAGGGATCTTGTCAACTTTATATTCTACCTTGGTAGCATAGGTTAAGTGCGTTCTCATGACCACGTATTTGAATCCATGATGATCTTCTTGAAAACATAAATATTGGGTACCCATACCACGATCTTGTATGTTTATCTATTTATAGTTCCATGCAATGAAATCCTGGTGTTGTTTGGGGAAGGTGATATATTTCTCTAGTTCTTCAGGGTGCATGGGTGAACTGGTCAATATAGGTCATATATCCTCCATTGTGATGAAATTTACCTATCTGAGTTCATCGATAGTGGTGGATACACCTTCCTAAAAAACAGTAGTGACATCTCTTAAGAATTAATCACTCTCATTGTCTTCCTATATATTTTACAAAGTAGAATTTAAATGGATATCATTGGACCTTATAGATGATAAGTGGGAATATTTATATTCTAAAGATGATGTGATGGAATCCAAGATATTTTCCAATTCCTCCTTACTATAATTTGAGGTGGATGATGGGACAACATCTCAAGATTATATATATGACTTGGGAACATTATTATTGGGTAGTATTGTTATCTACACAAAGATAACATCTCTTTTATAAATTGGTGGGACTTTTAGGTGCAAAAAAATATGATTAGGATTGAGGAAAAGTTCCTAAATCCCACTCACTACTTATTTTACAAAGATTCATAACCATTTAGTTGAAGATACTTGGTTTTTCTGATAAATTATGAATATTAGTTATATCTATATAATGATAAAGATACTCTGTAGAATAGTTTATATGCATGGATTCTAAAATAATATATTCTTTCCCTTTTGTAATTTTTTACACAGTGATATTATCCTAAAAACATATAAAAATAATGTGGTTAAATTCTTTAGAAAATTGTCAAATAGAACTCATATGGCTCGATGAGTTCCAGGATCAATATTTGTTACCTTAATTGAATTGATGGGAAATAAATTAACTTTTAAATGTTTATTCCATGGAATGTAAGGTTCATCCACTAGGCTATTGGGGGAATTTATGCAGATGGAATTATCATCCATCAATTTTTTACCTTACCATAAATCAATACATATATATATTGGGTATCTTAGGAATCAAATAGGGAATTATTACCATATATAACCCCAACTTTAACATCAAATGTGTTTCTGGGGCACTAAAAGTATAATGATGGTAACTCCACATGCTTCTAGAGGCACAAAATTCCTAAAAAATCATTCAATGGGGAATCTTGGAAAACCATCATGATTTTATATTTAGATATGAGATCATGGAATTGAGCTCTTAATGTTATCCTCCTAATTATAATATTCTCAATATAATCAAATCCCATGATTTTCAGGTTTCAAGGAGTTATATTAGCATCATTATAACCCAAGAATTGATTGATCTAGCCCAGTATGTGGTTGAAACTAAAACAATTATCAATAAAGTACCAAAAAACATCAATACCACATATATTTGAACATATAAAAAATGGTGTAATGTTCCCAAGTATAGATACTTATAGATCAATATAAGTAAAGGAAATGGAACTGTGACATTTGGTAGGACCAATCTCTATGCAATATACCTCAACTACAGTGATTTCCACCTCAAACATTTAAGGTCACAAAAGGGAATCAATGAGGGATTCCATGAGTTATGTAGAGAGAGTAAGAGAATATAAAAAGATAAATTATGGTTGAAACAATATCAAGCAACATCAGTATGTCATACTTCTAGACCAAGGGCATGTGCTTCATATCTTGGGGTGGTTCTATACCATGTGGATTGGAAGATACTACTGAATTTTTTTGTGACTCCTTTACTTGACCAGAATAGGAGTCATTTTTGTATTTAATAGGATATGCTCAAATAGAAATTATATATTATAAAATTTACTAGAAAATTCAATATCTATAATTTGGTATTACATAATTATGGAATATGTTCAATCTCAATATGACTCATTATTATATTGATTCTCTTATTGGGATTGTTGGAGAACTTGTATTCAAGTTTCTAAGGTGTTCATACCCTCAATAAAAATGACACTAGAAATTCATATTACAATTTGAAAAAATATTCCTTGACCTTATATATGTTTATAACCTCATATTCTATTATGTATTGGGAGGTTATGTTTATAAATGAACTCATCATTACTATCAATGGGTTTTTTAGGTTAATTAAATTGAACAAACTATATTAATATTCCTCATTTGATAGTGATTTTATTTGATCTGGTTGTTCCCATTCTCTCATTTAGTGGTATATGCCCATCCACAATGTTATATAGGTATGTATTTTGAGAGATTATTCATAGGCATAGGTACCGGTAAAAAAAATTCTATTGTGTCTTATTTCATTTGTGACATCTATGTCAAACATTATAATATATAGATGATAAATATTTCATTATTTATATTATAATAGGATTTGGGGTCACAATAGGATGGTTCATTTGTGACTTGATTATATCACGTGATCAGTTGAATAATTTCCTTATCATCTAATCATTGAATTTTATATCCTTGTATGATCAATAATTTCTACCATTATCCTTCTTATTCTTATGTGTGGGAATAAATATGGTTCTCCTATTCTTAGGGATTTCCCACCTTCACTTGTCTATAATCAACCAAATACTTTTTTATATCATTAAAAATGAATAAATTGTAGATATTGTTTTCTATAATCCAATGTTAGGGGAAACAATTAGGGCCATCATATTGACTAACCTCATCGGGCTATGTGTGCTCTATAAATTTGAGGAGGTTGTTTTCTATTGTAGTGAAAAAATACCTTGGAATATTTTATTTATAAGAGGAATAAACTTTTTTCATATGATCTTATAACCATGGGTGTATATTCACCCTCTTCCTATCCTAAATTGGGAACTTCTATTTCTATGGTTTCTTGGGGGGATGCACCTCTTGATATTATAATAGCTTATAAGCTTGATCTAGTGTAGTTTATATCTTCAGTGTGATAGTTATAGCCTCAAGCTAGCATGAATTATTTCACTATGTTAATGAAATTGGTTGAAACATGGATTTGGAATATCATTTGGAAACCTCCATGTGTTTTTTACCTGACACAAAATACCAAAAACCCCTAAGGTACTTCATGGGAATCAATGGTTTTTATAACTCATAATAGATATTTTCTATAAATATATCTTACAACATCTCTTGAGTAAAATTCATGTTACATGAATAAATTAATCCCTTCGTTTTGGTGATGATGTCTTTATCACTCTCATTTTCATTCTATTTATAATTAGAGAGGTTAAGGAAAGTCTTCTTATTTAGTATTAAACTAATTTGAAAGATTAATTTTCTCCTCCAGTCCTTCTAGTTTGAAACATATCCTATCAAACTATTACTATACTAGATAAATTTTTGTTCATCTAGGTTTTGGATGAAGCATCTAGGATTTCCCTCTTGTTGTTAATCCAATGATTTAATTATGGGACCACATTGAGAAATATTGTATATAAAGTATAAAAATTAGTATCTCATACTATTATTTATTGGGAATTTGGGATTCTTGAAATTGGGTGATGAAGGAAAAGAATCCACTGTATTGAGGTATGAAATTTTCACTGGCTATACCATCACACACCACCCCTCCATATCTTTTATTTGAGAATAAAAATACATGATGGTGTGATGGATCTATAATGGAATTATTATCTCAAAAGATACCCAAGTGGGAAATCTAGGTGGGTCCTAATAATGACATCTTGTCTCTGCCTGTTGTCAATATAACTTTCGAGTCATCCCATATTAGATTGATTGAAATGGGATTGGCTATCCTAATGAAGGAATGCTATAAAATAATTTAACCACCATGTTTTCATTATCTAATTGTATATACCAAGACCCGACTGGGTGGTTAGACACTTCTCTTACTAGTTGAGTTGTTCGTTCCCACTGAATATGCACTGGAGGTGAGATATTAGCCTTTTTCCGGTTATAAGACTCATCATGAAAATTTTCTATGAGTTTTTCAATGTTGTGATACATCAACTATTCCAGCACAACTTCATATTGATAAAATATAATTTAATGGAATTATGATAAATTTTATTAGGTGATAGATGGGATATGTATATAACCACCTCTTTTCTTTTTTCCTTGTCTTAATCATATTGAGTAGGTAGTATATGAGTATTTAGTAGAGCTCCAAAATTATAATATTGCTTCTAGTTCTAGGTTTGTGAACTTTATTCACTGGTTTCGACCATGTCTTTGGTGGATTTATCAACATGGTGTCCTTCTGCATTAGATTCGTGAATGGATTAGTTTTATATGTTTACTATAATGAAATTTATTGATACATATCACATAACAATAAACATTTTCATATCCTCCTAAAAGTTGTAAGGGGGTTCTATATGCTTTGAATGTCTACCATGTGTTAGATTGTGATCCCCTTTAGAATTTTTATTCTTATTATAACACTTTCATTTTTCCCTTTTCATCCTTAGAATAGCCTTATAGATGGATGGTGACATTTATAGAGTCTCTAAAGACATCCATTTAGTGCTTTCCCCAATAATGGATATGTGTCATGTAGTGAGAGGAACTATAAGTTCGTTACTTATAGATCTCTACCTATCATGGAGAAGATTGATATTCATAGAGTAGGGGGTGTGGTATAAATACCCTCAACCCTATGTGTTTAGGTTCAATTGGTTCTTCCACTATAACATTTTGGATTCACTGTAACTTTGATGATTTTAGTGGTGGTGGTGGTTGTAGTAAAAATTCCCCATCCATATGGGCTAGGTTTCTCTTCTATTATTATAGAGGTAGTGACTATCATATCCTTCCTGATTTTACAAGGCATAACTCATGAGTGTTATAGATTAAAAACATTTATAAGGATGTAGATACATTCCTTTAAATTTTTTCATTAAAATCTTGAATTTCCACAAACATGACATTTTCTCAACCTTCTCAGTTGCTTGATGAAAGATCTCACCAATAGCTCATTCCTACAAAATATGTTGTTCCCAAGATTTGGTAATAATATAATTTATTATACATACCAAATGGAAAGTTCATAGCTTTGGTTTGATACCAATTCTAAGGTGATAATTTTACATGTTATTCTTTCTGAAAAACAAGGCTAACCAGCAAGATGGGTGAATTTTAGATGCATTTACTCTCCTCAACCAACTCTCCTCAACCCCTGATGTGGATGTAATGTGAGAAATCAATGATTATTTGGTAGAGTGACATTATTTAATTTTGTAAATACTATTAGAGGATATCCTAATTGTATTCCACAATAGTATTTTAGGCTACTAAGAAGGAAGTGAAATTTTCCAAATAGAAAATATCTATCATCACCTTGATGTGGTTAGTGTATTCATTGGTAGAAAAAAACATGAGATTTAAGAGTGTATCCCATGGGTTCTAGCACAAATAAGGTATGAATTACTCTTAATTAATCTATATAATATCATAACTAAATATAGATAATGGCTATAACATGACTAATATTTTTCCTTTGGATAGTTTATTACAAATGACTATGATATTATCCTTATCTTATAAGAGAGATTCCCCAATTTGGTCCTGCAATAGATTTCAACTTCCCAAAACCTTATCAATTGGAGATGATTCACAAGGAATATCCCTAGTTTCATCAAATAATTAGTGATCAAGGGGATTTACAAATGATTACCATCAACCCAAATTTTCCTTTGGCTAAGATGACATGTCACTAGTTAGTGCTGAGTGGATCAGTGTAGTTGACCTCAAACTCTTGAGTGCCTCTTGATATGAAAGAAATATCAGAGTGGTTTCAACATTTTAAGGACCTTTATTCTATGATAGTATGACATCATGGATAAATTCTCCATAATGATAATCATTAGAAGGACCTCCATTGTTACTTGATTAGTTTCCATGGGGGTAACCTCCATAATTACTAGAAATTTATGGGTTAAAAGTGGTAGGAAATTCTTTCTTGTTGACCTTTATAGTGTTTTTAGGATTTCCATAGCTTTTACCATGGGAAATAATTCTATGGTTCATCTATGTATTACCATGTAAAGTACTACTATGGTTAATACTCTAGGTAGTACCTCTAGTGTTCCTCTTGTTTGTGTAGTGGGGAGGACCTCTATAGCCACTTATACTTTCACATGTTGTTGAAGAGTCAACATTTATGTGATTTGGTACTAGAATGAGTTAAAGGGACTCAATAACACTAGTAATAATCATGTAATAATACGATTCATATGTTGAGTTATATGATTTATTTGAGAAGTCCTTTAGGGCCCTTTGGGTTTGGCGACTGAGGTCAGATCCTCAATATGGATTAGATTCACCTGATGTAGGAAGTAGCCTTCATTTATAGAAACTGTCCTATGAGACCCCATTCTGGTCATTAGAATATATTGATAGATCAATTAAGTGATTACTGGAATATATCGGTGTACCTTGTAAGTATTGTATGGTGAGGGGATATGAGATCACTTATGGTTTTCAACCACTGTTAGAATATGCCAACATTAATCAAGGGTAAGGACTAGAACATGATCCTACTACTTAATGGGTACCATCGAGATATGGTGATGGGATTTATATGTGTTAACATGAATATGATACTACCCTTGGGCTACATATAGATAATGTTGTAGATATTCTTTTGAGTTATATTGAATTTGAACCCACTATCGAGAAATTTTTAGAATATGCTTTGAGTTCTAAGGGAATTGGTAGAGATTTGAAACTAATTGGAAGTGACTATCAGTGCATGTCAGTGAACTCTAGTTGGAATGGAAAAATGAGCCCCATACTATTCTTAAATTATTGATGGTGTATAATAATGATCCTCTTGAATAGGAAAGTAATATGGGCCCACCTGTGAGTAGATTTTAAGATGTACCAAAGATCTACTTCAATACTATCTAGAGTAAGATTATGGGCCCACATTTAGTGTTCACTAAAATATATCAATTACTATATTCTATTTCTCTTGGAATAAACTAGTATCTTTTCTAGACATGGGAAGGGATAAAATAATACCTCTATATTACCTCCAAGATATACTGATGAGCTTATATGACATGAAAGATAAGATGAGATCATTCATCAATGGGAATATCAATATGGGATAACTCATATCCTCCATTTTACATTGGGATATACCAATATTCTTTATATATGGGAGAAATAATATGTTATTTCTCCCCATTTTTTCATAATATAATGACATTCTCATTCTGATGCTTCTAAGATATACTGAGAGTCTTACTGAGGATGAATAGGAATATGATCTTGTTGTTTAGTTTACTTCAATGTAAGAGGATTAATTTCAATAGTGATAATAGTAATAAGGGAATGTTTCCTTCCTCTTTTGGAATTCTTTACTTGGTGGGATCTTCCCTTAGGAGACCTAGTCTTTGTGACTTGGGCTAATTCCTTTATAATTTCATCCTTAGAGGGTTCCTAAGGGGATTGTGTCATGCATACATGGTGAAAGAAATGGAAAACTATATTTTACCTCCTATTCTTCTCATAAACATTGGTTGGTATGTTAATGAAATCCTCCTCAATCTCTATAAGGTAAGGGATATGGACATTATCATGATCTAGGGAAAAAATCCTTGTGTGATTAGATATAGTCATAAGAGTCATAAACTATTTCATAGCCTATCATTGATAGGAATAATGGTGGTGATTTTCCTCTTAGAGGATTTCACATATTACTATAATATTGTGATGTTAAAATTTAGATTTCTATCCCCATTCATCTCATTCATCACATATCATTGGAGATATAGGGTCAGTGACAAAGTCCTCCTAGGTGAAGAGGCTATAGCACTCATCTCTACTGAGGTCTATATTGGGTGATTTGGATATTGGGTATTTGTAACTTAAGGAGTTCAATGGAAGCCACAATATTATAGTGGAATAATGGTGTAGGATGAAGTGTGGCTACATATTGACATTTGGATCAAAGATAACCTTATGGTATTATTTGAAGGGCTTGAAATTTCATATAATCCTAACAGGATAAATAATCACAAAATAAAAACCCATCAATAAAGCATCATGTGTTAAGAAAGTTTGATCAAACACATGCATGAGTAAAATATTCACATCGATCTATCTATTTTTTTCTAATGGAAACATTTAACTTTTAAGACATTGAGTTTTGAGTAAATACAAACATCATTTCCCATGGAATGTTGTCACTGGGAATTTAATAGCACAACATGGAATGAACATTGTCGATATTATTAGAGTTTGGTTTCACCGAACCATTTAAATGGGTAATTATTGAATACTATAGATCTCTCTTAATGATTTAGGATACATTCTGTATAGTTGTTGAAATATCAATGTGGGATTAGTTTCCACTATGCCAATGATCTTTTATTGACATGTGTTGATGTGATCTTATGTATGCCTCAGATGTTCTCTATTAATTACATAATTTGTATGCATCATAGAATCTCCAATGATGATACTATATATATATATATGGTTCTCCTTATTCCCCTTTTTATTTAATGACCTTTTGGTTTAAATCCTCATTGGAATGAACCCTAGAGTTTATCAACATTTATGGAAGCGATAGGTGTTGTGGAGTTTGGATTGGTTCCCTAAGAGGGGCATCCAATATATCCCTATGAAAGGAATCATAACCCATATAGTGTCCCATAATTTCCTTATAGATATATCACATATTAATATTATAATATTCATTAAATTACACAATGATCCACACCAAAGTCATATAGGTCTATATCTTTGGAAACATGGATACATAAAAAATTGATTTATATGTGAACTACATAATATCCCACTTAGTTATTCATAACTGGTACCCTTCTTATACAAATCATACATAATACTGTTATTCATAACTTTGTTAAATGAAACATAAGAAAGGGTGGGCTTAAATGCTCAGTATGGGTAAACAAGGGAGATATCAACATAACATGAGCATAAGGGTATGAGAACACGTGAATAAAATTTTAAAACCATACCATACATATCATAGATCATAAAAATTAGTCATTTCATAAATCATGAAAGTTCATAAGACATTAATTATAATTTTATTAAATAACACAAACTATGAGAGCATAATATTTTCATAAGACATAGATTTTTGGTATACATAGAAGCATATAAAGTCTTATGTCAAGGATATCCTCCATGACATTCATAACATGTCAGGAATGGGATAACCACCCATGTACTTACTTCAAGCTTGGGATTACCTCTCGTGTACCATATATTAGTATTAGTATAACCTCCCATATACCCTCTTTTTTAGTCATTGGATAACTTTCAGTGTATAATATTTTTTGGGGCATGGGATAACCTCCCATGTACCCTCTTTTTTCAATCTTGGGATATCCTCTTGTATACACTTTTAGAAAAAGAAAATGAATATTTACCCAATGAATTAGAGGGATATATAATTCTCATCCCAACCAACACATAATTAAAACCATACATATGTATTCCACAAAATAATTCGTCATATCAGAAACCATGAAAAGGAAATGGGTTTCATAAACATTTCTTTATAGGATATCCCATGGTAAAGAAAAAAGTTTCATAAAAATTATTCAACATAATAATGAACCATATAGATAAATGATAATGATGGTATCATTAGATAACATCCCCATTAAATCATAAGTAGTATCAAAGGTTGTTTTCATTAATGAATATAAATTCAATAAAAATCTCTATTGAAAACATTCTTGAGGAAAATATCCTTTCCATTTTGAAATCAATTCCTTAAAAAATAAAAAAATTCAAAATATTAAATAAAAAAATTTATTTTAAAATAATCTTGTAAATATGTAATGAAATATTTAAATCATTGATTAATCATGACTTTGGGAAAAACCATTCATGCCGTACATGTTAAAAAAATATTATTTTCACAATTTCACTGAAAATGTCAAATGTACCTCATTTGGAAAATGAAAAGTAGATTCCATTTAAATAATTTTATAAAAAACAAGTGGTAAAAATTAATTTAAACATTCATATAGGTATATTAATATTATTCTTGATAACATTCTTATAAAACATGGATATGGAAGATAATTTACTTTTGACTAAATAGAGAAGTAGAGTCTATTTTCCTCAAAAACATATTTTTGATCTCTTGAGTAATTAAGGGGAGGAAAATGAAAGGAAAATGTATTAATTAATAAATAACAATAGGATAATAAAATTCATGATTTTCTTAAGTGATATATCATACAATTTCATTATTTAAAGCATAATAAAAAATGATCCCCATAAACAATGAGATTATATCATAAAACCCTTCCAACATTGGTAACTATTAAATCATAAGACTCATGAAATAAATAACCATAGATTGATATTTTTATTGCATAACTTTTATTATATGAAACATAAAATTAATTCATGAACATTATATAAACAACATAAAAGAAATAAGTGTTTAATATAGATTGTGTCTCACATAAATAAAATTAAGAATAAAATCCCTTACCTCAGGTCTCAACATCCTTCATACACATTCAAACATACTATGTAATAAATATTGGTTTATTTTATATCTATTATATAACTATAATCATATATATCATACCATATATGTTTTACTTATAAAACTTTATCATTTTTTTGTTAACAATTATTTATGTAAATCATTGTTCCTAGTGATAACTGCTTCGTTTTTCATGTATGATTTAGTTTGGTGGTTTTGGTCATTGTACTATGATTATGGTTCCATAATATCAAGAATTTTAATAATAATATAAATATAATATATATATATATATATTAATTATATATATATTTATAGTCATCCATACAAGTTAGATATAGGAAAATGAATTACATCATTCATGGAGATGGCAGGTTGTACGTACGCATGAACTCTGTTTCCATTTTATTGACAGAAGGAATGAAAGAAAGGTATATAATAATTCACCTTTAAATAATAATAATTATATCATTTATATCATATATTTTTTTAAATCTATATTTATTATCATATATTTCAAAATAAAACGAAATACATTTCACATCGCTTTGTTGAGGCGGTAGTCCACATGTACGCATGAGCAGCATTATCATTTATCAATGGATTGGAAGGTAAGAATGTATATGTGATATTAAAATTAAATAAGAATTATTATTTCATAAATATCATATATATATATATATAATTTAAATTCATCATTATATCTATCTGTGAGAGGTGATGATGGAAAATGAATTGCATCGGTTCATAAGGTGGTAGTCCGCCAAACATATGATCGATGGTTTTGTATCCCATTTGATGGAGGATGAGATAGATATAGGTTATAACTTTAACATAATAATATATCAGTATATGGAAGATTTTTTTTGTTTTATTTCATAATATTTGGATAATATTTGAAGGAGGTGGAAGAAGAAATAAAATAAAAATGCATGGTTAAGAACTATACCTCTTATTTAGAAAACCTCTTTAGGTTTATACCTAAATCCTTCCTTGGATGGTTTTATGATAAATATATGGAATATAGTTAGTGGGTATGGATTTAAATAAGTTATTTGGATAGTTATTTTTTGATCCAAAATTAATTTTATGTGTTAAGAGGATATTAGAAGTTCTATTTTATAATTGAGGTGAGTAGAACACTTGTAATTTTTAAATGTTTTACAATTATACCATGACACATTCTTGGAAAAAAGGGAAAATATGGATCATTATAGTACCTTATATGTGATAAGATCTAAATAAGTTCATAAAATAGTAATTAGACATGTTTTTAGGCTATTTTAACAATTAAATTTGTAGTTTAACCCCAAGTAAACCAGTTTTATCCTTAACCATGATAATAAATTTTTACAGTTTTTACTATTAATTATGAAAAAAAAATAAGTTAGGGTTATAAACTAATATTAATAATTATTATTCCAAATATGGAACCCATTTTTAAAAAAAATCAATCCATATAAGTGGAAATTTTTAATTTTATATTAAACCCATAGACGTGATGAAAAAATGGTTTTTCAAAAAAAGTTTTCATAATTATAAAAAAATTTATATAAAAATTAAATATTAAATTGATTAAAATGAACTAAATTAGATTAAAAATAATATAATTAAAATAATTATATTTTTTCAATATTTTTAAAACAATATTTAACTTTTTAAATTTTTTAAACGAAAAGGAAATTATAAATAAAAATCAATATTTTTTAACTATTCATAGAAAAATTAATTTTTTCGAAAATTAAAAAAATTAAATATAATGAAATTTTGAAATTTTGTTTTCAAAAATAAATCTTATTTTTAAAATAAATTTCTAAAAGTGTAAATATTTAATTTTAGAATAAGTGCTCAAAACACGATCAAACCGTTTTTATAAAAAATATATTTTTATGCATAAAAGTAGATTTATTATTATCCCATGATGAGAAAAGCTATATTAAATGAATGATAAAAAATATTATTGAATATATAATATATAAAGTTTATTAAAATCATTAATAAATAGTGATCAATTTAATTTTTTAAGATAAAAATACATTGCGTGCATAAATATGTCTTTCAGATAAATATTTTTATTACTTTAAAATGATTTTTATTTTCATTTCTAATCAATATATAACCAATAAATTTATTTTATAAATATATAAACCATATATTTTTTATAATTTAGTTAGTAAGATTAATACCTACAAATTTAATGGCTAGGATATTAGTGTCACCTTAAAAAATAACATTTTAATAGCATGTCATGATTCTTTTAACTCGGTGATGTGTGTAATGAAAGATATCAAAGAAATTAAATTTATTTGAAAATATATATATTTCATAAAATATAAGGGTGTTAAAACACATATATTTTAGTTCCACTTAATTGGACATGTTGAATTTTTAATGTTGTGTAATAAGGACCATTATGATTCTTTTAAGGTCATGACACCATAACTACTTCTAAGTAGTATAAATTCATACGGATTGGATTACTAGGATAAAGATGACTAGATATGGTTAGGGTGGGGCTTACACATGAGTAGATCTTTTTAGATTACCCTGCCTATTGGTAATGAGGTAGAAGGATGTTTGATGGGATCTGTGTGGAATATAAACCCAATGAGATTGGATTATACAGTTGTTTGTAAATTATGGCACAACAAATGGGTGTGAAATAGCTCAAAAGGAATATTAACTTTTGAGGATTCATTCCATAATTAGTATGGTAGAGTGGGTATGGGTCTCATAAGGAATATGTTTTTATGAATATAATTTTTATAGTGAATATAGGTTGGGTTATAAATCCCAATTCAATTTCCCTTATATTTATCAAATAGAGTGAGAGATGGATGATAAAATGGTCCGGAATTTCAATTAGTGTCAGATAATATTATCCAACAGATGTAGGTTTATCAAAAACTTATTTTTTATAATGATAATTATATTAGTTAGTGATCTAGATAATGTTAATGGTTTTTTCACTGACTTTAACACTAATGTTTCAGATACTACAGGTTATAAATAGTCATAGGGATCAAACAATTAGTCCTCTAAGAATTGTAGATAATAGTGAAATGGGATGACTAAATGGAAACCTATATATATTTTTGGTGGCAACTATTTTAAATAATGTATGTTATGGTGATAGGAAAAAAAATAATCATCTATTAGAAAAAATTTTCCAATCAAGATCTTAGATTTTACATTGAATAAGTAATAAAAGATAGCAGCAATGTTCTCCTATGGTTGTATGACTTAATTTTATGATCCATGTAAGACCAAATTGTTATTTCTTTACTTTCATAATTTCCATGAATCATGAATGTTTATTTTTATATATATATTGTGTGTAGGTTTTGTGCATTTTAGGTTAGTGAATAGTGTGATTTATTTTCTTATATTTTGGAACATCAATGTTGCAGGGTGATTTCATTATAGGGAACATAAAGATATTGTCTATCTACTATGAAATATTTTTAGAGGATGTGAGTTTGGTTTACATTAGTGTGTTTGTAACCCCATCAGGTGGTATCAAATCTTGGTTCAAAGCTTATAAATTCACACTCAACAACGGGTAATGTATCTTTCTCATTCTACTTGATATTTTATGATTCAATGGGGGTTATTCTAGTACTATTGTGGATTACATAGGATTATGGTAAGGTATCTATTAATAAATGTGAATGAAATTAATTTTACTTTGGTAGAATACAGATGATGGATTATCTCATTAAAAAATTATACATCTTTCATTAATAAGAATAAAGATCCAATAAATTGATAATGAAATATAGGAGAAGATGGATAGAAGGTTCTTATAATAATTTTTATATCATTGGGATAGAATGTATTCATTGATATATGGGAGGATTAGACATCATTAGAGTTGATAAGGACACTAGGGGAAACTATGAGAAGTCCTCAGCTATTAACAAAGAGTTTATGATGCGAAAAAATTTCAGCATGAGGTTTTCATAATATATTTCTACAACCAATAATATCAATGATTTTAACATGATTTGAAGTCATATTGGATCTATTAATTTCATGTTTTCAAAGGATTTATTAGCACGAATATTGTTTTAATCAATTTTATATATTTGGGAATCGATTGTAACCGGTGTGGGAAATTCTTTTGGAAATATTGATATAGTGATTGAAGGTGTTCGAGGGATTATCTATAATTAAGACCTTAGATAATGGGTGATTAAATAATATTCAAGTATTGGTCTCAATATAGAGATAATATAACCATAACCTCATTGAATTGAAATTCATAATAATTTAGACAATAATCTACATGTTTAGAGTTTATGTAAATCAGCTTGTCCTGGCCTAGATTGTTGGAAATGCGGTAATATAGGGAATCTTAATAAAAACTATAGGTAAAGTAGTGGAAACTCTATGTGATAATAATATATAATTACATTATATTTTAATTCTATGGTATCTAATGGAAATAGCTATTTAATATTATTGTAAATGTTTCTATGGAATCCAAGATCATTAATTCCAGAGCATTGTTCCACATGATGAAAAGGAAGGAATATAGGGGGGAAATCTTAAAATTTGGGAAGGGTATTATTGGTGGAGGATATGGATTTGGAAATCCTGGGGAATTGAAATATTATTAACTATATAAAGAGAAAGATATTCCTTGATCTTAAGGAAATTAAACATATACCAGGATTATAGATGAATCTAATTTCTATGGGACTACTTGATAAAGAATGAATTTTAATGAACTTAACTAATAAAGAGAGTAAGATCACTAAAGTTTCATTGGTTGTGGAAAGTGGAATAAATGAATAAATTTTATATCTAATTAGATGATCAGATGGAGAGATAAATACTAGAAATATAACTTTGTATAGTTCAAAATTATAGCATTATTAACTCAGGGATCTCAATGAAAAGAATATAAGGACTCTAGTGCCTAAAGGATTATTGATTATAGATAATATATAGATTAGAGGTTATGAGAGTTTTATACTAATTAATTAATAGAAGTTTTCATTAAACCTAATTGAATATACTCCCAAGATCCAGAGCCTGGAACTTGTTCACATGGATGTTTTTGGGCCTAACCCTATCTGATATCATAAAGGGTAATTATTCTATGGGGTATTCATTGAAAAATCCAAAAAGAATACATGTTAGTTTATTCATAAACAAAAAAATGATGTATATAAATATTTCTCTCAACGTAAGGAAATAAGGATTAAAGAAACTAAACTTATGTTGAAATTCATACGTTCGGACAATTTTTGGTTGTATAGTGGAAGGAGCTTATAGAACTTCTTCAAGAAAAAATAGATAAGACTTCTGAAAAATATACCCAAAATAGTTTATCAGAATTATGTGGTTAAATTAATAAAATACACATTAAAATATATCACTTTAATCACATGGTTTCACTTTGGAATATCCAAATAGATTTGGGTGGAATAGGTTAACCATACAATACACTTAGTTAGTTGAAGTCTATAAACATTTATGGAGATGTAAATACATGAAGTGTTATGGTCCTATAAATCAACATATCTCAATCACCTTAAATATTTCAATAGTCCTTGATATGTTAATGTGGATACCAAGGAATGACATGAAATCAAGGAAAAATACTTGTATTCATTAATTTATGGAAAATTTAGATGAAAAACATTGATTTTTACTTCGAATTATGACAGGAAACAAGTATTCATAAGAAATAATGTTCTATTTAATAAGTATTTTACAAATATCAAAACATGATCAAAAAGAGAGTTGAAAGTAATAATTCAAATGAAAAAATTCATATTGATTTTAATGGGAGCTCCAAATAGAAACAAGTTCCATGTAATTCCTATGTAATCATAGTAGGAACAAATAATATTCCAATGGTAGATGTACTTGAAAGAACAAGGTCTACTAAGGCTCAAATGGGAGTACCAGATAATAGGGCTCTAGATGGATGATAATCAAAATAAATAGTTCTAGATAGATTAGAACTATAGGGTAATTTAAAGAGTTCTTCTATAGATAGATAGTCAGTTAAGAGGTATAGTAATGACTTTCATTATCTATATCAAATGGATGGAGGATAACCTAAAATCCTTCAAGAGGCATTCAATCATAGATAATTGTGATAATGAGAGTTAGCTATGAATAATGAGTTGGTTTCACTAAAAATGAATAGAATATGTGATCTAATGTTTTTACTAAAATGGAAGAAGGTACTTTATAAATAACATGTTTTTATCTATAGGAAGAAGAATATTGAAGGAAGAAATACAAGGAGAGGATGGTTGTGAGGGAGTTTTACAAAAAGTAGATTATTGACTTCACTAAAATATTTCCATTTTTTGTTGAATATATAATTATCCAAATATATATGATCATATTTGTGCCCAATGATTTTCACTTAGATGATATGGATGTAAATACCACATTTCTCAATAAATATTTGGATAAAAATTTTACATGAAGTATCCAGTGGGTTTTGTGGATTGATAGAATAGGAAATTATTATGAAATATGAATAGAATTATCTATGTATTTAATCATGTACTAACAATATAGAATCAATAGTTAGGTGATATTATTGAAATCAAATGTTTCATATGGATTACCATTAATCACTGTTTCTGTTAGATGTATTTTGAATATGGGAGTTACAAATTTTTTCCCTTGTTTGTGGATGAATTGATTCTAGTGGGTTCAAAAATTATAAGGATTCAGGATATGAAGATTGGGTTTTCTAGAAGCTTTGAGGTGAATGATTTTGGTTAAGTAAATAATAATTTATGTTTAATAATAAATAAATACTGAAAATCAAAAAGTTTGGTTTTGTCTTAGATGAATTTTTTATGGATGATTACCAATAGGCTCAGCATATATGGATGCAATTCGGTCTTAACATCACTTGATAAATACTTATATCATTAAAATATATAGTAACTTAATATAGAAAATGTGGTGAGATATATATTGATGGATCCATTTACATTATTAGTTTGAATCTTCTACATTCCATGGTGTGTACATTCCTAGAAATTTTAGATGCAGTGGGATTCATTATATGTTTCATGTCAAATATAGTGAATGAACGTTGGAAAGTAGTGAAATTAATAATAAATTGTCTTAAATAAATATAAGATATAAACATAGTATTTTGGGTGGATGGTCATTTGTAGGGGTATTTATATATAAAATTTTAGGTAGATTTAGATAATTGATAGAGTAAAAATGATTTTGTATTCACATTCGATGTAATGAAAATTATTTGGATGTCAAGATTCCTACCGAGGGTATCATCTTCTATAATAGAATATTAATCTTTTACTGCAATGGATTTTGGGAAGTAGATGATATGGTTAAGGAATCTTTTGTAGAAATTTGGAAGGGAGAAGAAAAGCAGTTTACTCTATAGTGTTATTCAAAGTATATTTTACTTGTCTTGTAAACCATTTTTCCATACACGAATAATGGACATCAAACTGAAATATCATTTCATCCATATGTTTTTTGAGAACAATTAGATTGAGCTACATAATATTTCTAGAAAGAAAAATCCAGTGTATGTGTTCACTAATACTTTAGTTTGAGAAAGTAAAATGAAATGTTGTTCCTAAATGGGTCTGGGTGAACAACTAGAGGAGGGGACACAAATTCCAATGGATTAGTGAATTGGACTAAAAATTTTAGAGTCATAGTGATCTTCCTTGACATAGTCTTAATGTGGAAGGTTTTTAGGTTATGAATCCAGATTAAAGTGTTGTGACATCTTCCAGTTCGAGTGACTGCTGGATGAAAAATTGGTTTTGAGGTGTTGGAATTGGTAGATTGGATTCTTCAAAATATTTATGTTGATTGGTAAAAGAATTATTCCAATGGTATTTGTACTAATTATGGGTCTATAAAATGTGTTTGGTATATTCACTAGCATTGTTAGTCATGTTCAAGATGCTATAGAGTACTGAGAGTCATCAAGATCTAATGATGGGACTTATAAAAATTGAATGTGGTGGTGCAATGGGTTAACAAATTGGGCCTCTCTGTATGGGTGGGGTTGTACCATTTGTGCATAATGTGTGTGGTTATAATGAGAAAAAAAATGAGTAATCATTTATCAGATATTTATTTCTAATTGAAATTATACACTTTGTGTCATCTGAGTAAACAAAGATATAATTAGTGTTCTCCCATTGTTGTTGGACTTAATTGTTCAAACCATATAAAACCAAAGTTTTCTTTCTTTGATTTAAAAAATTTCCACTAAACATAAATGCTTGTGTAGAGTTATATGGATTGTTTGTTGATGTGTACATTTTGGTATAGTGAGTAGGTGGATTCATATTCCTATAATCCACTATATCAATATTGCAGTGTGACATCTGATCAGCATAGTGTTTTAGGCTTGTACATCCACTAGTCATAGAATTTGGAGGAATAATGTATGGTGGATTGGTGGTGTGTTCCTAGACCCAATATTATTACCTATTGAAGATATTGTTTATAATGTTGGGTTTAAACCTCATAGAGGCATCCTACATACCCTATATGATAGGGATCAAATCCCACATAGTCTAAATTTCGTAGTTTGAGGTCATATGATAGGACCATTCCACATAGTTTAATGTCAAGAGGTAAGGATGTTGTTGTGTGTTTTAAGATCATGCGACTATAATGTTTCTTTTATATAAGGGGTGAAAAAATTATTGAGTGGGGCTTGTACATGGGAGGTTTTTTGGGTTCATCCTATTTGTTAGTAATGAAACATGAGATGATGTAGTAGGTTCATATGGAATATAGATCTTTGAGATGATCAGGCCAATGGTAATATTTCCCTCTTATAAGATTGTATCATAGGGAATGTGGCCCTTTTAGAAGGTGAGATGGGGATTACACATTGGTGGCCCATGTCCTGGAAGGGGAACAAGAAGGATACATGGATTTATCATGCATACACTACCCTAAGATGGTTGGACTAGTTGGTGACATAGGTAATGGAAATACTTTAGGGCATACACATATGAGGGTATCTTTAAAGATGAGTTGTTTCCTACACCAAATGGTAAGTCCATGAAAGTATCTATCACATTCTTATTGATTCTTGGATAAATGGATGATTAGATGAATGGGAGATATAGTTCCAAGGGAATGTGGTTGGGGGTTATTCATGGTCATCCCTTATTAGGATGACCCTGGCTCATTGATGTGCCATGGTGATTACATCATTAATAGTAACTTGGTTTGTAATTATACCTAGGAATGAGGTCCAATCATGAATAGATCACTGAGTGAACTAGGTTGGAAAACTAGAAAATTTGGCAACCAAGATGAGCATCTTGAGTAAGGGTGATTCTCATTGTTATCCCCATGATATGGATCCACAATATTAAGGTGATATATGATTGTTATAACCTTTTTTATTCTATTTTTTGGGGATTATTTATTGAGAGAATCAAGGGAATGCATGATATATGGGGTGGAAACTGGTGTACTCATCCCGATCGTGTAATTATGTTGGCTATAGAGGAGGCTTAAGGGATTACCACCCGGTAGTGAGTTCACTTGGGATAATGAGTGTTTCAAAGATATTTTTGGTAAATATAGTTATAAAATTTGAGATACTTGATTGAATGAGGTTCCTGATAGGATTTCATATGGGTTTGGTGGAAAATACTAGGTGAATGGTGACCAAGTTGGTATACCTAGGAATAGTTTTTACTTAATAGAAAGTGGGGGGAATGTGACTTCTTAATAGAGCCTATGGATAAAAAGGTTCCCTATTAGAGTCTAGAGTGGATAGGGTTCCCAATTATAGTGATAGAGAAAAATGACGCCCTAGTTAGAGCCTAAGGAGAATGAGGAGCCCTGGTTTTAGGCTGGGGTGAAGTGGTCTAAATAGTGTGATCCAAGGGAAAATGGGGTGCTCTAGTAGAAACCATGGGACAATGGGGCACCCTAGTGGATGAATAGAGTGAAGTGGTGACCCTAGTGTTTTACTCTTAAGGTTATCAAGGCTTATGGTTCCTTAGTATGGCTCACCTATGAGGTCTCATTCACCAATGTGTTGGAGGAATTGGGGTAAAGTAGTTTTTTTTTAGGTTTAGTGTAATAATACTATAATTAATAAAATTACCCTATTATTTGGTTAATACCATTAGTTGATAATATTACTTATTCTACCTGAATGTGGTTTATAGTATTATGAATTTAGATTATTAATATCTTAGGTGGTCCCTCTTCAAGTGTCCCAGTGTGTCAGGTGATGACACTTCGGTGTCTATTTATAGAAAAATCAAGGAAAATTGCCACATAAAGGTTGGTCCCTAAGGTATTTTGGACTGGTGACTAAGATGTGTGTAACTAGTTCACTGGTGAACTATGATATAGTTAGTATGGAGTGTTGGTAGGAAGAATGTATGTGTTAGGTGATGACTTTGGGTGAAGAACATGTGTGCAAGGACATGAGAATAAGATATTCTCTACAATTGGGAATTTTATTTATTTAATGCCAATTCCCAAAAAGGGAGTTCTAATAGTGTCTGAGTTGGTCTGGTATTATCATCAAATTTTGGATGTAATAACTTCTATCCATTTTATTCTTATCTTAGTTTTAGATTGAATTTATTTAGGAGTTGTTCCTCCTCAGATACAACCTTAGAGACTTTATATCTTGAGGAACATTTTATAATATATAAGTTTGTATCAAATTCATCATATTCTTCACATAACTCATCCATAAATTAGCATCATGTTTCTTACCTTCTATCTCCTCAAAAACTAAAACATCTTTATTTTTTATAATTTTTCCCAGCCACTTATTGAAGAATTTAAAAGAATTTCACTTCATCGAGTAGCCTAAATATTCACCTTTATCCATTGAATCGCTATGTTTTCCTCAATTACCTTCCTTATTTATAATATAACCTCTAATTATAAAGATTAATAAGTATTTTAGTGGTGTATTCCCTCTATTACATGTATCATAGGGAGTTCATTCTTCCTTAGGGATTAAAAATTATTGATTTCTCATGTATATAGAAACCATCAATGCATCCTTCCAATATTGGTTAGTGACACAACATCTAATAAGAAAAGTATTAGTTGTATTACTCACCATTATATTCCATAATTCAATGGATCCATTATATTGTGGGTTATTAACCAATTATTCCTTGTTCTTGATGCTATTTTTTGAAGATAAATTTCAAACTTAATGGATGTATATTCTATTTTATTATTTGATCAGAGAGTTTTTATGGTATGGCCTATTTCATTCTCTACTATTATTCTATATTTATTTATAAAATTCATCACCTCTCTCCTGATTTGTATGAAAATGACACATTCATTTCTACTATTATTATAAAAAAGTGATCAATATACCTTTCCAAAAAAAATTCAGACATGTTCAATAGTCTACACACATTAGTATGCACTCGATCAAGAATGTCTGGTTCTTTTTATTCTTATAAAGATAGGGGTTACTTACCATATTCCCTTGTATACAGGTATGACATGTTTATTCTTAGTCACACTTATTGATAGAGATATCCACTACTAAATTCCTCTTGGATAGATTATACATTCATTTCTAGTGAATATTCCCCAGTATCTAATGATATAAAATATTTTCTCCTTCAACAATGAGAAAAGATGGGTTTTATTTGATATTAAATTGTTAGATATTACAATAGGGTTTTCCATATTTTCATGAGTGAGTTTACAATATATATTTTAGTCAATAGACACTTTTGATTAAATGAAACCTAAATATGATTTTCACCTAGTGAAATATGATTAAGTTGTGGTGCATTAATCCATTCACTATAAGTAATTCTATGTTTTTTAATTCTTCTCCCACCAGTTGTGTCTTTCCACTTCTATTTATTTTTTATTCTCTATAATTTCCAATCTTGATAGTTCCATTAATTCTTTTATTGATATTATTTATAAGATTCCTATTTCTATTTATATGGTTTGAGCACCCACGATCAATAATCAAGGTATTATTATACTTTGTGTCCTTGAGTGAAACTTCAGCCAATATTTCCTTATCCCTCATCTTTGTTTCGTTCTAAGAGGGACCCAATCAATCTAGAGTGAAAGATATAATATCATTTTTCTCTTCCACACTGAAAAGATTGTCAGGTTCACTATCTTCTTCCAAAAGAGAATATTAATTTTTTAGAGAAATGAGGTTATATTACTTTTTACTCATTTCCCTTTGGTTTCCACGGTATCCATATCCACTTTTTCTTTTTCCAACAAAAAAATATCTATATTCCCAAAGTTAAAATTGTAAAAAAAATATTTTATATAAAGGGTTTCTTCTTTGTGGTTAATGATATGGTCTAATCCTTTTTTCCTCACTCATGGGTGATTATCCCCTAAACTAACTCTCTGACCTCAAACAGTACGTCATGTTATAATTGACGATGTTATAAAAATAGTACTTCATAATAGGAAACATATTTTCACATTGACCTCCCCATATGTCTCTAGATTTTGAGAAACCCCTTTGTTATTGATTGTCACTCGGATTCTAATGACTATCTTCCATTTTTTTTCTTCCCTTTGGATAGAACTACTTCTGTACCATTTGTTGATATCTCAAAATCAATTCCAACTCCACTCTTATAGATGTTCTTGTATATTTGATCATTTAAAATGTTATAAACACTATCTGTGCCTTGTTTTTCCCTTCCAAATATTCTTTTAAACATGAATTTCTAAATTTTAGCTTCTTCCTTAGTTTACATGACATTATATAAGATTGATTCTTACTTCATAAAGAAACCACTTCTCCCAAAATAGCTTCAAATTTCTTTTATTTTTCCTCCAATAAATCATTAGGGTTATCAATTTCCTTTTACAACTCTTCAACATTTTATTTAAATTCCACTAAATCATATTTTATTTCTTCATTGGATGGATAATTATTTACTTCAATTTGAAAATAGTCAATTTTAGCCTTAATATGATCCATGTACTCTTTGGATTATTTCATGAACCCGCTAATATTCATATTTTTCTTTCTTTGGATATCAATATCTTTGAGAGATCCCTCTAGTTATAACATGAGGTCAACAATACCATCAATATTTTCATTACAATTTTTAATAAAATCCATTATAGAATTATATTTATTATATTTTAATTCATTTTATTCCACTTCTAATTACTTTTTATCTACTTCCACATCCTTTACTTAAAGGATTTTCCTCTAAAAATATGACTAAGTGTTTCATGACTTGAGATCCCTTTTAAGAGTAAACATCATTATTGACCTTTAAATAGTTTTCATATCTTATACTTTATCATCAAATATTTTAGTACATTGTTTTATGATGTGACCAGTAATTCCTCCTTGGAAATAATCCAAGGGTATTTTTCCTTCAATTATTCCCATACCTCTTTTAAAATTACTTTAAACTAGAGATAATGATTCATCATTTACATCTTTCTTGTAATCTTCATATTCAGTGATATTATGTTTCTCTATGGTATTGAATTCCATTTATGTGGTTATCTGATTTTGTGTTCCTTATATATTTAATCATATCTAATATGACTCAAAACTATTGTATAGATCATCTAGAGATAATTCTACTAGAATTATTTCTTAAAGAGCTAACACCATTAGATTATAAAGAGGTCACAACATCCTCAATATCTTATTTAATACATTCACATCATATATTTCATAAATAAGTACTTGGAAATATCCATTCCATTCAAAATTTTGATTAAATACCCTATCAATGTTCACATATAGATATATCATTATATCATCAAACATCTTGTGTAGAACATGAATCATTACTTCTTTAAACTTTCCATATTATTTATAGATATTGGAAAACATATCATAGAAATCCTTTAAAGTATTTAAACTCATCACCTTCAATTAGATATGTTTTTATCGTATAGAAGACACAAAGTATTCTAGGTTTTAACATCAACATTGAGTAACCATCCATATTCATAGGTCATGGATAGATTAAAATAATCATTAATAGGTATTCCTTGAATAATAGTAGATAAAACATTGATTCTATAAGAACTTATGTTATTAATTATATGTTTTTTATATATTTTATAATTTCATCCACTGAATAATTATATTTATATATCTTTTATTGTATACTCCATATATCTATTCATATGAAGACATATTCAACACCTAAACTTGTAGATATGATTCTACTTTTTATAACCAAATCCCAAAGAAACTCAAATGGGGGTAAATTAGGGTGTGAATTTCTTTTCAACTATTTTTATATTACTATCAAGTTAGTAAGATAAGTGTTAATCTATTGGTTCTTTTATATTTCATAAAAAATAGATTCTAGAAAGTAAATAAATACAAAGTATTTTAATTTTTTAATCGCTTAGTGATATTTCAAGGAGAATATACTAATAGTGTGTGGGTGTACTAGAATTTTTCATTATTCACAATGTTGATTATAGTGGTTTGGGAATAGAAACTACAAATATTAGGATTACTTACTCCAATTTAGTACTTCTCACTCCTCCATGACTATTAAATATAAAATAATGCAACATTTAGGATACCAATAATTTTATCCATGAATAAAAATATTAACAACAAAATAGTAATGTTGTGGTTGTTCTTATTCTTCAACTAAAAAACTTTAAAATTGTTAGTTTTATTCTTCTTCACATGTATCCCTTATTCTTTTTCCCTAGATGTTTTCAATAGTAGCAGTAATGAAGAATCTTTCTCTCCTCAAATTCTTCACCTATTACTTCCTTGATATTTTTCTATGAAATATTTCCAAAATTTTGAATATGGAAATCCTTATGAAAACTGTAGAGATGTTATTTTTTTCATATATATTAGATATATAATAAATCCATATTTAATTTAGGGAAATTTTTTGAATTTAAAACTAGGTTATTCCTTATTATTTTAAAGTTCAATAATCTTTATGATGTTTCTTATAAATCATTTTGTTTATTTACCAACTAAATCTATATGTTTCATTATTATCCTTGATTGAAATTTTAATCATATATAACAATTATTATTATTCCCATGCATATTAACACATGGTTTGAAGGGAATAATTCATGGTGTGATTCTAATTAAGAAATGGTTCCTCATTATCTCTAATATTTTTCATCAAAGTAATGACTCTTATGGAGTTTTTTTACAAAAAAAAATACTATTCAAAAGATCTAAATTACTCTTATAAAGTAATAAATGATTCTTACATACATTTCCATTACCAAAAATTTACTATTGAATTTAAATGACTCTTATAAAGATGAAAATTAATTTTTTAATATCCCTGATGACTATTAAGAAATTATAGATAACTCATATAAACTTCTAAAATAATCATATGAATTTATATATCACCCTTTTAAGGTCCAATATCACAATTATAAAATTAAAAATTACCCATCATAATCTCTCCTTGGTCGATGGATGAATCTTTAAAACTTCTAGATTGATATTTATAATTCTTCTTTTTTAATTTTCATAGTGACTTCAAGAATTCTTCAAAATTTTCCAATAGCCATATTTAATTGGAAATACTCCAAAACATATATAGGGAATTTATAGGCTTAAAAATACATCAGAATAACTTTATGAATTCCAAATTTACCACACATTCTAATTAAAATCAAATTCAATAATGTAATACTTTCTCTATAACATATATGAATTATTTTTCACTTATTCTTATAGATAAATGAAGTATAATGTTGTTTTCTTTCGTTAATGAATTTTTAGACACTATGATAATGATTGAAATTTATTATTCCCTCAATTCATTACTATAATGGTTTCCTATATTTATAACTATTTTTTTATTATTAATTCTAGAAATTTTGTTTAAGGCAACTGAATTTGTTACATAAATATTTATTTTTTATCACTACTTGGCATAAAATAATATGGGTACCAAAAACTGTGACTTTTTTACATTTATGTAGGGAAGGAGTTATAAAAATAAAAATGAAATGTGGTATATAGATAGTGGTAGTTCAACCCACATAAGTTGATATTTTTAAAATTTTCACCCTTTAAAAATTATTAATGGCATTCTTATAACTTTTGTAGATAATGAAAATAGAAATTTTATTCATGTTATGCCAGTTGGAAAACTAGAATCTATTATTATTTTCAAAGATCTATATGTTTAAGGGTCAATTCACAAATTGATATGTATTTCTAAACTATATGATGATGATTATTCTATTAATTTTTCTATCTATTTTTGTTTTTTTATAAGGATAAATCAATCAAATTCAAATCTACTTGAAATGAAATTTTTTATATTGATCTTGTCTCATTTTCTAGATAGAATATAAATTATTATAATACCAAATTTACATACACTTTGGGTTTTTCAAAAATGACTTATATATTATCATGATTATTCATTGAGGAAGTTATTGAAGTGGAATTAAATTTCTAAATTTCCTAAATTAAAGTTCAATGATAATATATTATGTGATTCATATCAAATGGGTAAGAAACATAAATCTTCTTTTAAATCTATAATTGAGGCTACTACTTCCATACATTTAAAACTTATCCACATTGATTTTTTTGAATCGTCTAGAACAAGTCTTATTAGAAAAAATTTTCTTTATTTTGTGATTTTTCTACATCTAAATGGGTTTATTTTTTGGGTATTAATATTAATGCTCGAACTATAATCATGAATTTCTAAAAACTTGTTCAGAATGAAAAAAAAATCTAATATTTTTTCTTTAAGACTTGACCATGGGGGGGTTTCAAAGTAATGAGGTTAACTAATTGTTTTATGTCATTATATTAAACAAAAAAATTATTCCCATAGAACCCATAAACTTAATCATGTTTTAAAATAGTAAATAGGACATTTTAAGAAATTTTTATAACAATATTATGTGTGATGGGTTTTAAATAACCATCTAATGATATATCAATAGATGAAACCCATTATTATTCCTGATCAATCATAAACCAAACTAATATGTTTAAATGATTAATGTAAAATACATGAATAACATGATCATAACAATCTCAATTTCACTTCAACATGTCAGTGTATTCTTGATTGGATTCATTGAATGGAAGTTAAAAGCCTCTTGCCTCTGTGGGTGGTACATCATCCTTGGATACTTATTCATAATGAGTGTACCTTTGAACATCGATGGTGTTTTGTGTCTTCTTCATAAATTTGAATGGTGATTAGGGATTATGAGAGATTAAACTATTGATTTTGGGTATCATAACTCTCTAATGGGGTGATCAAATCACTTTATTAATACTCATTTTAATTAAGGGAGTTGATCATCCTCTGTGAACTATTATAAGTCATCATAAATTATAGTATAATATCCCCATTTGTTTTATGTAATCATTGAATGTTGAAACAATTATATCATGCATGTATAAACATAAATAAATAATTTTAATTATTTGAAATCGAAAAAAAATGATCGGTTATACATGGTAGAATGCATGAATGTAATATCTAATGTCACATTTCAATAATATATTACGATAAAAACTAGTAATATACTATGATCTAAGAATCTACATGTCCATACCACTAGATACGACTCAGAGATATCACATAATAAAACATCTCCATTTTTGTGAATTTCTAACAATATACTAGTTACACTAAATCTCCATAAGGTATTTATGAAAAGTATTACAAGACTTCATGAATCCATCAAAACACATTTTTATACAGATTATCAAACTCTCTTCATTTTTTTTAAAATGACTCATTTAAAACATTATTCATTATCAAAAGGCCAAACTATGTGACCCTAAAATCCATTTATACATTGAAAAAAATAGGAAAAATTGATTTCAAATATGTAAACAAAGAGCAGCCTATAGAAAATAAGTAGTGCTACTAAATCTTTTAAAGGGGTTTAGTGTGATCTTGATCAAACATACTCATATCTCCATATGATAATTCCCACCAAAATATGAATCATTTAAATCATATGTATACATATATAATATATTGGTCAATGATATAAAGTGACCAATAGATATGGACAAGTCAATCTAGTATAGTCCATCTCATTCATTATTCTACTAAAAAGACTAACTAGATAGATGATTAGATAACATTTTATTCATTTAGAAGATGACTATATCACATGTCCCTCATCAAAGTAGTTGATAACATCACATGTCACTCAACTATAAAAGGCCATGCATTTCATCATTCTATTTCAATTATGGTGTAGATTCCTTATATCATTATATGAGTAGACAAATCCCATATTAGTTTTCCTCCAACCGACAACATTATCATCAAAAAACTCAACCACCCCTTGATTATATAATATATATATTTTGTGTAATAAATTTATCAAAGTATGTAGGATTTCATTGTAGGTATCTCTACAACATGTGGTAAAGGTGATTTATAATAATCATACATACCTAAGTAAATGATGGACTATATGATATTCCATGAGATATAATTTTTTTGGTAAGACCAAATAATAAAAAACCACGTATTATATCATGATTCCACTACTCAAGCTAATCATAACATGTTATCACAATTGATAATACTCAATGATAATCATAATTTATGAAAAAATCAATGTCATACTTTGAGGGGGTATTTTCATTCCCTAGATTATATCATATAAATTTTAGCACATATTAATAAATGAAAAATGAGGATTACTTTTATCATAAAATCATTATATATTTTAAAAAAAATTACATCATATCTCATATGTATCTAATACTAAGATATTCACCTTGACCATCAGGTTTTTTTGTGGTAATGGTTTTGTTAAGGGATCCATTATATTCTCCACTATAGCCACAAAACATATATTTATATCTACCCTTACAATGATCTCTCAAATGATATGGTACTTATGAAAGATGTGTTTGGTCATTTAAGGAGATTAGGGTTCCTTTCCTTGAAAAATTTCTCTATTGGTGTCACGCTAAATCTCAATTTCTACATTAATTCTGTTAACCATGTCATGATAATATATTATTGTATCCAAGGAGTTTTGTGAAATAGTTTTGTTGTTTTTAAGTTATCATTCAATTTCTTGGATAATGAAGGTGGTTGAATTCTAATGGATATGGTCTATAGGAAGTGGAAGGATGGAATAAGAATTGATGATGTTATTAAATATGTAATAGTTTCCTAGTGTTTTATAAATTTTTGGATTTGAAATTTTAGATGAATTGAATATTTTATTCCAATTAAATGTCTAGATATTCATGCAAGACATAGAAATTTGGTTCTTCTCTTGTAGTTCCACATAAGTCTAGGTGTGGTCATTTCTACACCTATACACTCATGTAAATTGTAGTTCCATAAACATGGCATGTTGATGGAGTTTCACATGAATAATAATAAGGGATATTATATAAAATTTTGAGCATGGAATGGTTTCACAATGGTTGGGTATTTCCGATAAATACTAGTTAATACCTATAATTTTGGTTGAATGGTGATTTGGATAATGATTAGATGCTCTATTTTTGTGTAGTTATAACTTTTGTTAACTAGGATTAATAAAAAAAATGGAAAAAGTAAGTTTCATGAATTGGAGTTTACACAAGAGATATTCTATGAACAAGCCCAAATGAAGGATATTTCATGAATTAAATTGAGTTAAGGTTGTAGCATGAACATTGTTCCATGGATAACATTGTGTGAATGAGTTAATTAGTATATAATTTGAAAAACACACATGAATTAAGGGTGTTACAAAAATCAAACTTGGGAGAATAGTATAGTGAAGATGGATTTTTTGTGATGGGACTTGTATAAACCAAACTTGCACAAATGAACTTCTAAAAGTTACTTTGGAAAACCAAACCTGAGGGGAGGAGGAGAATTGTGGGATTCTATTCGTTGGATAAAATATACTTTAGATAAGGATTATCTGGGATAGGATTTAGGATTTAATTAAAGGATCATGCTTTGGTATTTATTATGTAAAAAATTAAATTCTAGATGATATGTAAGTGACATTATACTCATTAAACCAAGGAATACTTCATATAATGTAGTGAGAAAGGAGGATTCAATATATGTGATATGGTGGAGGTTATATTCTTATTAATGAATACATTTTTTAATGGTTGTGTGAAAGACATGATGTGACTATTGATAAAGAATTGTATCCACCAAACTAGTGAAAAATATTGGATTCTGGTACACCATAAAAAATATTGTGTGTATTCTCCTCAGATCATCCCATAGTAGTGAACCATGTAATATCATTATGACTTACATTCATTTCTATATTTTTTTTGTTTTTGAAAATAACTAAAAAATCAATGTGATATTACTAACAAGGGAATAATATTTGGTGATTTGAAAGATAAATTACATACCTTGATTCACCCCTCCCCTCTCAAGGTGTCTCATGTTATAATATAAATGAACTTATTGATCAAAAAACTTTCCATCAAAATATTTGATGCAATGATGTACTCTGCCTCAATTGTTGAGTCAACTATGTTGAGTTGTATGGAACTCTCCTAAATGATAGCTTAAATATTTAAGAAAAAAATAAAATATATAATAATAAATCATGTTATATTTATCGGATTTGAAAAATTCATCAGTGTAACCACTTACACAAATCTCCTACTAGCCTCTAGAGTCCATGAATATATCATTAGTTATTCTCATATACATAAGGATGTTCTATAAAACAATCCAGTGACTCCCACAATCATAGGATTGGTGTCTATAATTTATGATCATAAAATAAGAAACATTATGATGAGTAAAAAAATAGACTACATGACATATATTATGCCTGCGTAAGAACCCAAATCTTCATTTTAGGTATGGATCTTGATTTAGGGTTGTTTGAGTAAAAATGAGTAAATGGAGTTTTTCTAAGTACACTCCATGTACCTATGAGTACATGTTTTGTACCTAGCTTGTCACGTACAGTTGCGTATTGGATATGTAATGGTCGAGTACATGGTCGCGTGGTGACCTGGAAGACCGCTTAAGTTGGGGGCTAGTTAAGGATACTACATGGCGTGTACATTTAATGAACATGCCATGTAGTTTTATTTTTATTTGATATATCAGAGCGGGGTCACATCTCATGTCTGGAACCAAATTCTTCTTCATGTATTTCATACAAGAGCATTGCGGAAGGGCTGAAAAACTCTGAACCCTCCTGATTCTCCATCTGAGCTCCGATTGAGACACTGTCGGGTGCATTGGAATCCCACCAATGGGTTCTCAAAATCCCTAGAGCCCTTATTTCTGATTCATCCTCTCTTGTGGGTTATTCAAGGTTTTTAATTTTTTTCCCTTTTTTGAGATCTATGTCGATTTAGGCCAATTAAAGGGCCAACATTCAAGTATATCAATCATACGACATTGAGGTGGGTGGTTTGTACCTTTCATTATTTGTATTTTTATTATATATGCTTAAAGTGTCACATACCCACGTTTGGGGTATTGCTTGATTTGTAATTTAACCCTTTTTATCACCTTTTATGGTTTATTTAATTGATAAATGGTAGTTTATTATGCGTAAGGTTATATACCTAGTTTATGGGACACTTTGTGGGTGTATTTCCCTTGTTGGTTTGTTTATGGTCATTTGGTCTGGGATGCCTGTTAGGCTTTCCTTGTTTTCCATGACTTGGTTGATTAGGATGGAGTTTGATTTATTATATGAAATGCATGTGATATGTAACACCCCAGGTAAATAAAGAATATGAAATTTTCATATTTATCCATATTTGTGAATAAAATATTAATATGAATTTAAAGGGGACGCTATGCTCGATGGCGTACCCAACACGCAACAACGAGTTTCTTGGGAATCTTGCATTGCACTCTAATAATAAAATAATATTATTTTAAATGGTAGTTAACATGTAGCTGTTGTATTGGCGGGAATGGATAGAAATAACTAAAATATGATTATATATGTTTTTAAATGTTTTTACATTTATCCAATAAAAGATAAAGGCATAAAATACGGAAAGAATTCAATTTTAGGCGTATATGCCCTAGTTTTCACTAAAGGTTCACTTATCGCCTTTTGATGGAGAACCGTCATTAAATATAGTTTTGTTCACTCTTATACATCCTTTTGGACCAAATAAAACTCTTCTTAATAATTGGGACATCAAAATTTACTTTGTGTAAATTTTTGGTATCTTTCTGATAAAGTTCATTTTTTTTAATGAATAGTGTAAAATGTTGTATTTTAATTCAAAACCTCTTTTTAATCTAATTTATTTATATGATTAGATTATCTTTTGAATTGGTTTTAAAGTGAAATTAGAATATATTTTTACCATTAAATCCAATAGTGGTCGTTGTAATTAATTTCACTTTGAAATCAGACTTAAACTAGTGTCAATCTTTTGATACTTATTGTTTCATAAAAACACGCTATTTGCTCTGACAGCGGGAATTAATTATTAAATTAATTAATGTGAATTATATGTTTTGAATTTTGTAAAATAGACTTCATTTTTGAATTCGGAATATCAAATATAGATTAGGGTGAAATTTTGGGATTTTTCTGAAAAACTTCAATTTTTGATGAATAGTGAAACCACTAAGTGGTACTTATAAAAACTGATTTTTCCGTTTAAATGAAATATTTCCATCTTTGTGTTTTGAATTTCAAAAATCTGACATACATGGTTGTCATTAAGAAGTAAAATGTGGTTCAATGGGATAAAAATAATTTTTTGGTGAATAGTAACTTATTAAGTTTTTAATCGCGATTAGAGGTAATTAGTGTAGTTTAAGGTAAAAATAATGTTTTAATAATATGAAATGAACTTGAAACATTTCCTAACCTCATTGGATGTGTCATGTCCGACCAAGACAACCCATGGGTCAACTTGGGGACCCCATGAAGCCGCTTTGGTTGGAAAATGACATTAATATCTTTTTATTTAAAGTTAAAGTAAAATTGAGACAAAATGAAATGTTTTACTAAAACAATTTTTACATGGGGTTATACAAATCAGATTTTTGACTATAAATATTTATTGGAAATCAAAAAATATTTCCTACATCATAGTATTTTTTTATAATTTTTAGACATTAAATAAATTAAATTATTTATGACATCATGATGATGCAGCAATGACCTCATTATTTAACGATTTAAATAAAATGAAAAGATAATGTAATATCTAAGACCTACACATGTCCTAAACCTATTGGATGAGTGGATTTCGAACCCTTATCACCTTATCCTCGAAACACGGCAATGTGGGACCTCTTAAATCCGAATACCATTATAAAATAAAGTGACTTTTCTTTACCTTCCAAGAGTGCCCCTCCTCTCCTCTTATAAAAGGCCTCCACCTCTACCTCCTTACCCACACTCCCAAACCATTTGGCTCGGCCAAACTCTGCCCATTTTGTCTCTCCACTTCCCTCTCTTACGCCTTGAATCTTCACTTTGGGCAGAAGTCTTCCCAAGGAAGCCTTTGAGCTCAAACCAAAGGGAGTTACCCGATTTTAAGGTAATGTCTTCACTTGAGCCATTTTTTTTTATTTTGCTTCTCCAACCCCCTAAAATCTTTTTATTAATTTCTTTTGTAACAACTCCAGTATCATAAATATACTAGGATGTTTTTATAAGAAGGATTCGAGCTACACTTTCACACACCTACATCTAATGGTTAAAAAACATACTGTTTCCGTGGATGGTGAATTTCGGCCTCCCGAAACGATGATTGTTCAACATTATTTTAAAACCTTAAAAGGTGGCCATTAAGATGACACTATATTTATATATGATATATAATATGTTTATGTTTTCCTTAAGCTTCTGTATTTTTCATTTTGGGCATACCTTTATGGTTTCCATTATGGGTAAACGTGATATCTTCATTTAAGGAAGTGCGGACTACCGCCCCCTCAAAGTGATGTGATTCGTTAATGCCATATGTGGGAAGTATAAAGGATGGATTTAAATTTATTATATATGATTTTATACTGGAATTATAATATACCTCTATATCATTATTATTCCATTCCATAAAAATATGAAATAGAAATGAAAGTAGCGTTCATGCGTACGTACGGCTTACCGTCTCCATGAACGGTGCATTTCATTTCTTATCCCCAAATGTAATATACTATTATAAGTACATGTATATAATGGATATATATGATGAATGATACATCTAAATGATGAATATAACTCTGGAATTAAAATATACATGCCTCTCATTTAGTTTTAATTCCATTAATATGACATACAAATGAAAGTAGCGTTCATACGTACGTACGCCTTACCGTCTCCATGAATGGTGCATTTCATTTCTTACCTCTAAATGATTATGTAATATTATAAATACATGTATATTATGGATATATATGATATATATGATATCCAAATCATGAATGTAATTCTGGATATAATGAACATTTGACCACACGAACAACATGTAATTGTAAGAAGTCCACTTTCGACTAAAGAACCAAATATCGACAAAATAAACATTATTAACTTAAATGATTACATAATGTTTATAACATGGCAATAAGTGATCTAAAAGGAATAATTAACTAGAAAAAAGTTCTTAATAAAGTGTAAATTAACTCATGTTTATTATTCAGGATGTTAAAGAACGATCGAGTCAAGTCGGACCCGAGGTAAGGGATCCTACTCCTCTCTTTCTTTTTAAGTACACTCTTTTATGTCATTCCTTCTAAGCTCATCTTTCTTGTTATTGGGATGTTATTTTATATTACTCTTACTGTAATTTTTATGTTCATATGATTAGAGACCCTATTCTCTCTCATCAATCCATTTTGGAAGTTTTGAGTGGCGCCGTTAGGCTGCCGAATTTTCGTAAGAGATCTAACCTCTCTATTTCTCTTTAAGTACTCTCCTTTATGTCACTTCTTTTAAGCTCCTATTTGTTATGATGGGGGATGTTATTTTATATTCCTATTTTTGTACATTTTATTTTAATGTGATGAGATACCCTATTTGATCTCATCAATCCATTTTTGGAAGTTTTAAGTGGCGTCGTTAGGCTGCCGAGTTTTCGTAAGGGATTTTTCATCTCACTTTTATTCCCGTAAGATTTATGCTACATTTGCCACAATTTCATTTGAGTGGTGTATGTACTGACCATTATTTTACTCATTGTGTAATATTCTTTCATTTATTAGTATTTACATCAATGTTGTATTGTCCTTCTTTCACGGGGCGTATGTTTCGAAAGATACCCATGTCGGTAAGGGAACCTTTCACCCTCCTCTTTTTAAAAGACTTATTTTGTTATGTCTTTTAATTCACATAATATTATTTTGGGATATGTTCTTATATATCCTTATTAATGTAAATTTTACGTCCAAGTGATGAGATACCCTTTTTATCTCTCATCAACTCTTTTTCTGAATTTTGAAGTGACGCTGTTAGGCTATCTAATTATTGCAAGGGAACTTTTTAACCCAATTTCGATTTCTTTGAGTTAAAAATGTAGTTATTGAATATGTCATCCTTTGAATATGTGTGAATAAACTTTGATTGTTTTACACTTAATATCCACTTATATTGGGTGTATTTATATTTGTCACACATAATTATGAGATTGATTTATCCTTAATTTAAGGATACATTCTTTATAATGGATTTCATCACATTTGACATTTCTATTGAGACTTCATTGTTGTTATGCATCAATTCACTCTTATATGGTGTATATACTGTCCTTTGGAATATTATATCATGAATCCATTTATTCTCATGATATTATAAAGTCCTGACTAAATGTTATTCCTCAATTATTGTATTCAAGTGTCTCTAATATTTTTAAAACCCCTTTAACCAAAATATCACTTTAAATGTTTTAATAATTTGTTCTTATTAATATCCATGTTTTCAAAATGGCTTTAAGGATTTATTTATATGGATATTAATGGTTTAAAATTTTTAAAAGCTTCAAGGTGGTATGGTACTTCGTCTCAATCTCCTTTCATTGAGGCATATTTTGTTTTATACACAACCTTCTTTTATATGGTGTATAAACCCCTTTGACTTTTACATTTATTCAAAAGGAATCTTTTTTATACGAAGCATTTACTAAACGACAAAAGGGAATTTTTTTGTCGTACGTACGCAGCGACAACGACTTCTCTGCCGTCGTTACCATTATTTGAGTTTCGGATTTCTTTACAAGCCATACCGTTTTTTAAAGAAAAATAAATACCATGTTTTACTTTTATTTTATTTTGGTATTGAAAATGGTTTTCATAATGTTTTTATATCAATGTGTTGTATTGATATCTTATGATTGAAAGGTGGAAATTTTATATTTCCTTTATGCATGTTTTATGTGATACGATTATGTTGAGGTTCTTGGGCATTATTATGAAGACGGGTGGTTCCGTGATAAACTAAGGGCGGGTGAGCCCGATATAGCTCTCCAATGCATTGGGTAACGCGAAGGAGTGAAACGTTAAGGTTTCTCCGAATAGATTTAGGGAATATACTGTGATGGGTATTCCAAACGTAACCAAGAGGGTTACTCCCTACGTAAGAATGTTATGAATGTTTCAAGTTACCTTTATGTATTATGATTTCTATGATTTATTCATGGTTTGATGAGGTATGTTAAAGTGCCTATGTTTTATGGGTAAAGTATGATTTCATTCTTATGTATATATGAACTCATGTTTCCTTTCCATATTTTTATAACCCTTACTGAGCTCTTTATGCTCATCCCAAGTTTTTGAAATGTTTTTCACAGGTCAAGGGAAAGGTACATGATGTGATGATAGTGTCAAGGATGTGTCAAGAAAGAATCCGTGTTTTATTTTAAATATGTTTCCGTTGATGGGAACAATGAATATTGTCTTTTATGCAACCACTTTGTTTAAATGTGGAATGTAATGCAAGTTTCATGATCTAATTCTCTAAAACTCTAAACCTAAAAAGATCTTCAATGTGTAATCTTGTAATAACTCAAGATTAAGTAAGGTTTAAGGCTGGGGCCTTATAGTTGGTATCAAAGGTCGGTTTAGATAACTTTATAGGTTAGGGTATTCTTTAAGCATAAGTGACATTACCATAATGGTTAGGATTTCAGAAAGAGTCCTAGTTTTAGATAAAGTGAATGATTAAGTATATCTTAGTGTTTACCTTCATCATTAGTACATGATGTTTTTGTTGATATACTCACACTGACATTTCTGTTTTTAGTGAATGGATGGATCTAGCAGGCACCAAAGAGACAACAGGTTTGAAGGAAACTGTGGTGGTTCTCTGATTAAGATACTATATAAAATGGAGGATTCAATGAGGAAACTCGTGGTTGTTCTAAACCAAATATCAAGGAGTCATGATCAACCACTTAAACCTTGGTATGTTCTGTAATGCATCATGTACGAGATGACCAATTGATGTGGAAGTTCTGGTAATTATTATAAAGGTAACCATTAGAGTTTATATGATCCTTACTTTTGAGGTAATTATGGGTTATTATATGATATGCTGGAAAATGAAAGGCATGAGATAAACATGAGGTTAAAATATGTTATGATCATTTTTGATGATTTTATCTCTTTTTGGGGAATGATTTAAGAACTATTTAGTTTTGGAAAAAGGACAACACGCAGACCGTGTGACAACCCGTCGCGTCGGACAAAGCTGTGGGAATCGAACCCACAACCAAAGTGCGACTGGTATTTATCGCCTACCACTGGACTACGTGAAGTCCCTGGTTAGTTTGATTGATTCTTTTTAGTTATATGATTTTATGAATTAAGAGTAAGTTGATTTTGGGTTATTTACGAAAATGATTAACCAATCATGGAGGATATGTGATTAGGTTAATTACTTTTCAATACGAGACTTTAGGAGCAACTGATGTTGTTTGGAGATAAATGTTACGATTTAACTTGGAAGACTATGTGACTAAATCCTTCAAATATTTGGGTTTCAATCATAGATTGGTTTAATTTGAAGAATTTTATGGACAAATTGTTTATCGGATGGTCCTCATTGAACTTTGGGTTTTGTTGGAAAAATTTTGGAGATTAAGCATAGATTTTCTTTTTAATGGGTTATCCTTTTCTGGATTATCTGACCTTGTACTAACCTTTTTGGTTTTGGTTTTGGTTAAAGCCTAAAGACATGGGATGTATATAGTTCTCTTTGGTGGATTAGGTGATTCTCTAGAAGTTGATTATAGTACTCTTAATGCGAACAAGTCTCCCTAAATACTCGTCTTTTGGAAAAAAATATGATTTTGATTTAGGAATCTAGTAAAAGTTGAAAGTCAACCTGATAAGTGATTATGTTTCCTTATGAATAAATTCCTCAATAAAAATTAACTTAAAACAAAAATTTTGTTTATTAACTTTTCCTACTGGGGAATCGAATACCGTTTAACCCATCACAAGTTTGTGATTTTCTTATGGTTAACTTTCTCCTAGACATGTTTACTATCACTCTCCCTCAAGAACATGACCCTTTTCTTTTTCTTCCATGTCCATGTCTTTCTACATATGGGTTAACTCGGGTCACCTCTGTACTTATCTTCCTTTATTTTAAAGTGATTGTTTTACCGACTCTTGTTCCGATGTGGGACTTTCAAAGATGTTTCCAAGCTCAATTTTAAAAATTGTGAGGACGCAATTCCCAAAAGGGGGGAAGGATGTAACACCCCGGGTAAATAAAGAATATGAAATTTTCATATTTATCCATATTTGTGAATAAAATATTAATATGACTTTAAAGGGGACACTATGCTCGATGGCGTACCCAACACGCAACAACGAGTTTCTTGGGAATCTTACGTTGCACTCTAATAATAAAATAATATTATTTTAAATGGTAGTTAACATGTAGTTGTTGTATTGGCGGGAATGGATAGAAATAACTAAAATATGATTATATATGTTTTTAAATGTTTTTACATTTATCCAATAAAAGATAAAGGCATAAAATACGGAAAGAATTCAATTTTAGGCGTATATTCCCTAGTTTTCACTAAAGGTTCACTTATCGCCTTTTGATGGAGAACCGTCATTAAATATAGTTTTGTTCACTCTTATACATCCTTTTGGAACAAATAAAACTCTTCTTAATAATTGGGACATCAAAATTTACTTTGTGTAAATTTTTGGTATCTTTCTGATAAAGTTCATTTTTTTTAATGAATAGTGTAAAATGTTGTATTTTAATTCAAAACCTCTTTTTAATCTAATTTATTTATATGATTAGATTATATTTTGAATTGGTTTTAAAGTGAAATTAGAATATATTTTTACCATTAAATCCAATAGTGGTTGTTGGAATTAATTTCACTTTGAAATCAGACTTAAACTAGTGTCAATCTTTTGATACTTATTGTTTCATAAAAACAAGCTATTTGCTCTGACAGCGGGAATTAATTATTAAATTAATTAATGTGACTTATATGTTTTGAGTTTTGTAAAATAGACTTCATTTTTGAATTCGGGATATCAAATATATCTTAGGGTGAATTTTTTGGATTTTTCTGAAAAACTTCAATTTTTAATGAATAGTGAAACCACTAAGTGGTACTTATAAAAACTGATTTTTCCGTTTAAATGAAATTTTGCCATCTTTGTGCTTTGAATTTCAAAAATCCGACATACAAGGTTGTCATTAAGAAGTAAAATGTGGTTCAATGGGATAAAAATAATTTTTTGGTGAATAGTAACTTATTAAGTTTTTAATCGCGATTAGAGGTAATTAGTGTAGTTTAAGGTAAAAATAATGTTTTAATAATATGAAATGAACTTGAAACATTTCCTAACCTCATTGGATGTGTCATGGCCGACCAATAAAACCCATGGGTCAACTTGGGGACCCCATGAAGCCACTTTGGTTGGAAAATGACATTAATATCTTTTTATTTAAAGTTAAAGTAAAAATGAGACAAAATGAAATGTTTTACTAAAACAATTTTTACATGGGGTAATACAAATCAGATTTTTGACTATAAATATTTATTGGAAATAAAAAAAGATTTCCTACATCATAGTATTTTTTTATAATTTTTAGACATTAAATAAATTAAATTATTTATGATATCATGATGATGCAGCGATGACCTCATTATTTAACGATTTAAATAAAATGAAAAGATAATGTAATATCTAAGACCTACACATGTCCAAAACCTATTGGATGAGTGGATTTCAAACCCTTATCACCTTATCCTAGAAACACATCAATGTGGGACCTCTTAAATCCGAATACCATTTTAAAATAAAGTGACTTTTCTTTACCTTCCAAGAGTGCCCTTCCTCTCCTCTTATAAAAGGCCCCCACCTCTACCTCCTTACCCACACTCCCAAAGCCTTTGTCTCAGCCAACCTCTACCCATTTTGTCTCTACACTTCCCTCTCTTACTCCTTGAATCCTCACTTTGGGCATAAGTCTTCCCAAGGAAGCCTTTGAGCTCAAACCAAAGGGAGTTACCCGATTTTAAGGTAATGTCTTCACTTGAGTCCTTTTGTTTTATTTTGCTTCTCCAACCCCCTAAACTCTTTTTATTAATTTCTTTTGTAACAACTCCAGTATCATCAATATATTAGGTTGTTGTTATAATAAGGATTCGAGCTACACTTTCACACACCTATATCTAATGGTTAAAGAACATACTGTTTCCGTGGATGGTGAATTTCGGCCTCCCGAAACGATGATTGTTCAACATTATTTTAACACCTTCAAAGGTGGCCATTAAGATGGCACTATATTTATATATGATATATAATATGTTTATGTTTTCCTTAAGCTTCTGTATTTTTCATTTTGGGCATACCTTTATGGTTTCCATTATGGGTAAACGCGATATCTTCATTTAAGGAAGTGCAGACTACCGCCCCCTCAAAGTGATGTGATTCGTTAATGCCATATGTGGGAAGTATAAAGGATGGATTTAAATTTATTATATATGATTTTATACTCGAATTATAATATACCTCTATACAATTATTATTCCATTCCATAAAAATATGAAATAGAAATGAAAGTAGCGTTCATGCGTACGTACGGCTTACCGTCTCCATGAATGGTGCATTTCATTTCTTATCCCCAAATGTAATGTACTATTATAAGTACATGTATATAATGGATATATATGATGAATGATACATCTAAATTATGAATATAATTATGTAATTAAAATATACATACCTCTCATTTAGTTTTAATTCCATTAATATGACATACAAATGAAAGTAGCGTTCAAGCGTACGTACGGCTTACCGTCTCCATGAATGGTGCATTTCATTTCTTACCTCTAAATGATTATGTAATATTATAAATACATGTATATTCTGGATATATATGATATATATGATATCCAAATCATGAATGTAATTCTGGATATAATGAACATTTGACCACACGAACAACATGTAATTGTAAGAAGTCCACTTTCGACTAAATAACCAAATATCGACAAAACAAACATTATTAACTTAAATGATTACATAATGTTTATAACATGGAAATAAGTGATCTAAATGGAATAATGAACTATAAAAAGGTTCTTAATAAAGTGGAAATTAACTCATGTTTATTATTCAGGACGTTAAAGAACGATCGAGTCAAGTCGGACCCGAGGTAAGGGATCCTACTCCTCTCTTTCTTTTTAAGTACACTCTTTTATGTCATTCCTTCTAAGCTCATCTTTCTTGTTATTGGGATGTTATTTTATATTACTATTACTTTAATTTTTATGTTCATATGATGAGAGACCCTATTCTATCTCATCAATCCATTTTGGAAGTTTTGATTGGCGCCGTTAGGCTGCCGAATTTTCGTAAGAGATCTAACCTCTCTCTTTCTCTTTAAGTACTCTCCTTTATGTCACTTATTTTAATCTACTATTTGTTATGATGGGGGGTGTTATTTTATATTCCTCTTGTTGTACATTTTATTTTAATTTTATGAGATACCCTATTTGATCTCATCAATCCATTTTTGGAAGTTTTAAGTGGCGCCGTTAGGCTGCCGAGTTTTCGTAAGGGGTTTTTCATCTCACTTTTATTCCCGTGAGATTTATGCTACATTTGCCACAATTTAATTTGAGTGGTGTATGTACTGACCATTATTTTACTCATTGTGTAATATTCTTTCATTTATTAGTATTTACATCAATGTTGTATTGTCCTTCTTTCACAGGGCGTATGTTTCAAAAGATACCCATGTCGGTAAGGGAACCTTTCACCCTCCTCTTTTTAAAAGACTTATTTTGTTATGTCTTTTAATTCACATAATATTATTTTGGGATATGTTCTTATATATCCTTATTAATGTAAATTTTATGTCCAAGTGATGAGATACCCTTTTTATCTCTCATCAACTCTTTTTCTGAATTTTGAAGTGACGCCGTTAGGCTGTCTAATTATTGCAAGGGAACTTTTTAACCCAATTTTGATTTCTTTGGGTTCAAAATGTAGTTATTGAATATGTCATCCTTTGAATATGTGTGAATAACCTTTGATTGTTTTACACTTAATATCCACTTATATTGGGTGTATTTATATTTGTCACACATAATTATGAGATTGATTTATCCTTAATTTAAGGATACCTTCTTTATAATGGATTTCATCACATTTGACATTTCTATTGAGACTTCATTGTTGTTATGCACCAATTCACTCTTATATAGTGTATATACTGTCCTTTGGAATATTATATCATGAATCCATTTATTCTCATGATATTATAAAGTTCTGACTAAATGTTATTCCTCAATTATTGTATTCAAGTGTCTCTAATTTTTGTAAAACCCCTTTAACCAAAATATCGCTTTAAATGTTTTAATAATTTGTTCTTATTAATATCCATGTTTTCAAAATGGATTTAAGGATTTATTTATATGGATATTAATGGTTTAAAATTTTTAAAAGCTTCAAGGTGGTATGGGACTTCGTCTCAATATCCTTTCATTGAGGCATATTTTGTTTTATACACAACCTTCTTTTATATGGTGTATAAACCCCTTTGACTTTTATGTTTATTCAAAAGGGATATTTTTTATACGAAGTGTTTACTAAACGACAAAAGGGAATGTTTTTGTCGTACATACGCAGCGACAATGACTTCTCCGCCGCCGTTACCATTATTTGAGTTTCGGCTTCCTTTACAAGCCATACCGTTTTTTAAAGAAAAATAAATACCATGTTTTACTTTTCTTTTATTTTGGTATTGAAAATGGTTTTCATAATGTTTTTATATCAATGTGTTGTATTGATATCCTGTGATTGCAAGGTGGAAATGTTATGTTTCCTTTATGCATGTTTTATGTGATACGATTATGTTGAGGTTCTTGGGCATTATTATGAAGACGGGTGGTTCCGTGATAAACTAAGGGCGGGTGAGCCCGATATAGCTCTCCAATGCATTGGGTAACGCGAAGGAGTGAAACGTTAAGGTTTCTCCGAAGAGATTTAGGGAATATACTGTGATGGGTATTCCAAACGTAACCAAGAGGGTTACTCCCTACGTAAGAATGTTATGAATGTCTCAAGTTACCTTTATGTCTTATGATTTCTATGATTTATTCATGGTTTGATGAGGTATGTTAAAGTGCCTATGTTTTATGGGTAAAGTATGATTTTATTCTTATGTATATATGAACTCATGTTTCCTTTCCATATTTTTATAACCCTTACTGAGCTCTTTATGCTCATCCCAAGTTTTTGAAATGTTTTTCACAGGTCAAGGGAAAGGTACATGATGTGATGATAGTGTCAAGGATGTGTCAAGAAAGAATCCGTGTTTTATTTTAAATATGTTTTCGTTGATGGGAATAATGAATATTGTCTTTTATGTAACCACTTTGTTTAAATGTGGAATGTAATGCAAGTTTCATGATCTAATTCTCTAAAACTCTAAACCTAAAAAGATCTTCAATGTGTAATCTTGTAATAACTCAAGATTAAGTAAGGTTTAAGGTTGGGGCCTTATATGATATGCTTTTGAATTATTATCCATGTAGAAGTTTCAATTTACATAATATTTTTTGATATTATATAATCATTATTTTTCTAATGGACCGTAAGATCCTTGGTGTAGATAATGGACCCAGGTGTATTGACCATGAGAGCTACCCAGGATGTCATTTATAATTACCTTATTCTATGTTGAACAAAGGGTTATTGACCCTGAGAGCTACCCAGGAGGTCATTTATAATTTATTGATGCCATTTTGACCTAGGGGTATTGACCGTGAGAGTTGCACAGGTGGTCATTTGTAAATGATTAGTGCTATGTTAGACCAAAGGGGTTAGACCGTGAGAGATTCCCAGAGGGTCGTTATTTAATGAATTTTTGATATGTTCAACCAAAGTGGTTAGACCGTGAGAGCTTTCCCAAAGGGATGTTTATGAATGATTGAATGATTGTGATGAGTCTGCCAAGACAAAGCACAAGCTTGGACTCAGTCTTACTTGATTGTTTAGATGGTCTTATGAGACATCTGTTTTGTTACATACACAGGGGATATAGAGCTTAGGCTAGATCCCAAATGTTACATGATTCAACAAATGAATTATAGATGTAAATGAATGTAATTGAAAACTATAGGATTGTTTACTTTTGAGTACTTCCTAGTTTATTACTTCATTTCTGCATATTACCTACTATATATATTCACTGATATTTAGGCATAAATATTTTGGTGGTTTTCTACTGGGATTCTTCTCACACCCTATTTGGTTCATGCTTTGGACCCAAACATATTATATTTTTATAGGCATAGATAATGGAAAGTGCCCTTCTTCGTCAGGTACTTGATTGTTGTTGGAGCTGGAGAGCATGGGACAAAGATGAGCCTTGCGATGTTGTTGGAGTTTACTTTCTTTTTGGTACTTTGGTTTCTGTATTGTATTTCCATCATTGTGACTTGTTTTTATACTTTCCTAGACACATGTGACATGCATCATTTATATATATATATGCTTCATTTATTTTATTACTATCATTTTTCCGCTGATTACTTCTATTGTATGGTATTACTGCTTCCGCTATTGTTTACTACTTTATTTCCACTATGTATACTCTTCCAATGATGGAATAGTTTCCCCATTATCACACTTTGTCCCTCGCTATTATTTAGAATCCTCTGGCGTTTGGGGAAATTCACTTGAGTTTATGTAACCAACCGGTTTGGGGAACCTTTGGGCAGCACCCAGATCCAGGACGTTACAAAGTTGTATTAGAGGGGTTTTCTTTCCTACTTTTCCTAACTATTTGGAGACAATAGACTGGTATAGGAATGAATAGGTAGTTGGTAATAAGTTTTTCTAGGGAGTAGCTACCCTATATATAGGGAAAATCCAAGTTACCTCAAATATTGTAATTTTCTATTTTTGCAATTGTAACAATTGATTTGATTTCACTGTTGGGTGATTCACTTGTTTTGTGTTGTTATTTTTGATATTATTGTGGTTTTATTTTTGTTTCAAACTGATGAGATGAGGGTATTCCATCTCATGCATCATATAGGAACTTTCTAGAGATAACATGTCATGCATTATTGTCATGCCACGTAGGATGTATTACTGATTTCTTGATGTTATGATAGATGTTATGCTATACATGCATGCTGTTGTGATAGATGTCATGATATAAATACCTGCTATTTTTTATAGGGTATTGGTATGTGTAAAGTTTCATTTAGATGGATGCCAATCTTTGGTCTCTGAGGTGTTATGGGCCCTCTTGGATCGGAATTTGGTGGATCATGTTTTAACTTTAATTGAATTCGGTTAAGATATGATATGAACAAGGATTCCAAACTTTGATTTGCAGGGAGTATAGGCTCTCACGGATTGGAACTTGGCATTCCTTGGCCAAATTTTATTATTTTTGGGGTTTCAGAGAAGTTTTAAGAGGCTTATTGTCCAGAAAAACCAAAAAACTTGGTGTGTGATGTTAGGAACACATGATATGTGTTCTTATATTATGGAAGAACTGATTTTATTAAGTACACATTGTGTACCATATATACATGTTGTGTAGTAGTCGACTGTGTGACTGACTATGTGAGCAGAGACACAGGGTTGGTAAACTTTTGGTAGAACACACCGTGTATTGGGATTACACGTCGTGATATAGTCAACCATGTATTTTTCCATGTGACTAACAACACATATGGATATAACTTTTGAGTACACTTCGTGTCCAGGGTGAACACGCTATGTAGTTTTACACCAGCAGGATCATGTAGTTCTAGCCGTGTAAAAGTACCTGGGAAAGATGGGATATTCAAGTACATGTCATATCTCAGGAGGAACATGTCGTGTGTATAGGTTGTTATACAACTAGGTTGGAAGAGGTACACACCCATGTTAAGGCTAAAGGGAACATGTCGTGTAGTGGTTATACATTCCATGTAACCCTCTTTTGTAAAACTTTAATTTTTTCCTTCTCCTATTCCATTATTTCACTTATAAGTTTTGGTCCTTGATAATATTGTACTGAGGTGTTCTCTTGACCTTGCAGAGTTATGCCACCGAGATATCCTCTAGTTGTACACCAGTTATAGGGAAGTGATCAGACACTCGAAATGGTATATCAGGGACTACCAACTGATCTTCCCATCATGCCTATCTTGGAAACAGCTATTATACCAGACATAGGTGCTGATGCATAGTTCTATGAAGGATTTATGAGAATGATTCAGACTTTTCAAGGAGCAACACATCCTACCCTGACTATGGCAGAGTTGACATGGGTGTTCCAGTAGCAGCATCCTCTCACTTTTTTAGGTCATAGAGGACTACAGGCTGTAGAGTCATGGTTGGAGGCCATGCTTTCTATCTTTGAGCAACTAGAGACACCTCCTAAGAGGAGGGTGAATATCATGACTTAAATGTTACATGATTCCTCCAAGAGATGGTGGGATGTTATCTCACAGATGGGATGTCATCGGGATATGACTTGGGAAGAGTTTTAAAGGACCTTATATGATTACTTCTACCCTGATACATTGAGGGACGGTCGAGCCCTAGAGTTCATGAATTTAGATCAGGGCACTCTTTTAGTGATGTATTACTCTTCTCGTTTTACATAGCTTTGGCGTTTTTCACCTATTTTGGAAGGTGACGAGTTATCACTATCTAGGAAATTTGAGGATGGCCTCAGGTATGACATCTGACCACAGGTGAATGCTTCTAGGTTGACTTTAGTGACTGTTATAGTAAACTAGGTGCTGATTACTAAGTAAAATATGATGGATTTTAGAGTGATGAGCTAGGTAGGTTCATCATCTAGCTTGGTAATCCTTTGACCGGTAACAGGAAGTGTCGCAGGGAGCTTTCGCATGATATTTCTTCAGGTAGATGATTGGTGTGCTACCAGTGCGAAAAGAGTGGGCACATGAGACCTCAGTTCCTGAGAGACCCAGTTGAGTGCCAATATTGCGGTGAGATGGGTCATCTTCAGTGTTTTTACTGGATGTCCTCACCAACAGCTAGTGATAGAGGATCTGATATGACTCCACATTCAGGAGAAGGACCACCAGTTTCTCATCAGTTAGAGAACTGGAGTTCTTCAGGTCATTCAGGCTGATGAGGTGGTTTCGGTCGTGGTAGCCAGATGATAGGTTTTCAATGATAGCAGGGTGGATCAACTCAGGGTATCTAGGCAGGTTTATAGGGTCGCGGTTCAGGTCAGACTTTTGTGATGGAACAGACCCAGCAGGAGCAGGATCTTGGACCCTCTATGGTTAGAGGTAAGATTCTAATTGCTTCAGTTTTAGCTACTACTCTTTTTTATATAGGGGATTCCCAAAGTTTTATACTTTTTTCCATTGTGGAGAAACTTGGGCTCTATATCTTTACTTCTGATGATGTCATGACTCTAGACACTCTGTTGGGGATTAGGATGGCTAGTGTACGATAGTGCAAGGAGTTCACTCTTGAGTTTGGTAGGTGTCACTTCTTATGGGACCTCTATGTCTTAGATATGGTAGGCTTTGATGTCATTCTTGGAATGGAATAGTTGGTCTCCTTTCAGGAATTTATTGACTGCTATCACTGCAGGGTGATTTTCACATCACCAAAGGGTGAATATTTTCTACATAAGGGTGAATGGGATGTCCAGGCAAGAAGATATGGACCCAAGCATCATGGGTTGGGAGGAATCAAAGTCCATATTTCTAGTTTATATCCAGATGTCCAGGGGACTTCATAGATGGACTTTCCTCCACTGGTGGATCATTTCAGGTATCACTACTACAAAATAAGGCTATAGTTATAGTTTGGAACCATGGCCATAGGCCCAAAAACTATCGCTATAGGTTATAGCCATGGTTTCATAAAATATGGCTGGTATTGGTGTGGATATAGGGAAAACCCTATAGCCATGGTTTGAACCATGGAAACACCCTATAGACACAGTTTTCAAACCCTGGCAGAATCCTAAGTTAGGAAATACATATATCCATGGTTTTAAACCGTGGCTAGAGGCCTTTTTCCACGGCTTAAAACCTTGTTTATATCCCTATAGCCACGGTTTAAAACCATGGATATATGTCCCCCCATTCCATAAAAAAACAACACCCCCCCCCCATGCCCCCTTCCCCAGCACCCCCCCTGCACACTACCCACCCCCCTACACACTGCCCACCCCCCCAGCACACCCCATGCCCCCTGCCCCCTTCCCCAGCACACCCCCTTCCCACTACACTTCCCCCCCAATCGACTGCACACCCCCCTGCCCCTTGCAAAAGAACCCAACATACCCCCTGACCCTTTCCCCCTTGAACCCCTCCCCCCTGCCCCCTCCCCCCAGCAAACCACCCCTTCCCCCTCACCCTGTCCCCTGCACACCCCCTTCCCCCCTTCCCCTGCCCACTGTAGTTCCCCCCCATCCCACTGCACCACCCCCCAACACACACCTCGTGCCCACAGAACTTCCTCCATAGCCCATTGCACCCCCCCCCCCCCCCCGCACACCCCCCTACACCCTCCCCCTTACAAAAGAACCCAGTACACCCCCATGCCCATTTCCCCCCTACCCCGTGCATCCCCCTAGCACACACCCCCTTCCCACTGCACTTCCCCCCCATCCCACTCCACCCCCCCCCCTAGCACACCCCCTACACCCTACCCCTACCCCTTGCACCACCCCTTGCCCCCCCCCAGCACACCCCCCCTGCCCCCTCACCCTACCCACCCCCTACACCCTCCCCCTTGAAAAAGAACCCACAACACCCCCCCTGCCCCCTCACCCTGCCCACCCCCTGCACCCTCCCCCTTTCAAAAGAACCCAGCACACCCCCTGCCCCTTACCCCCTCCCCCCTGCACCACTCCCCCTCCCCAGCACACCCCCCCCCCCCCCCGCACACACCCCCTGCCCACTGCACTCCCCCCACAGCCCCCTCACCCTTCCCCCTTCCCCAGCACACCCCCCTTCCCACCCCATGCACCCTCCCCCTGCCCTTGAAAAAGAACCCAACACACCCCATACCTCTTTCCCCCTCCCCCTGGACCCCTCCCCCTCCCCCCTGCACACCCCCTACCCCCAGAACACCCCCCCTGCCCCCTCACCCTACCCCATACACACCCCCTTCCCCTTCCCCTTCCCCCCCCTGCACACATCCAATGCACTCCCCCCCAGCACACCCCCCTACACCCCAACACACACCCCCTGAACCCTACCCCCACCCCTTGAAAAAGAACCCAACACACACCCCTTCCCCTTGCCCCTCCCCCCTTGGAACCTAATTGAGAGCCTTTTGAAGAATAATAACTCATTATGATCATGCATTCTAATTAGAGGATAGATGATTCTAATGACCAGGAATCAATTTATTTTTCCCCTTTAGTTACCATATCATCTCATATAGGCTGGGGGAAGGTTAGTATAGAATTTAACCATGTGTTTAATGTGATGCAGGAACAACTAGAAAGTAGTAAACTGACACTTGAGTGTTCAATGTTTAATGATTATGTGTTACAATTTTATAAGAGAGTTATAGTACTTGAATAATTTGGTGAATAGTTTATGAGAGACTATCATACCTCTGTGGTTTCTGAATCCCAAAGAGACAAATATGGATGATGAATTTGGGTGTCTGTTTTGGTGGCCATGGATGGACGCGAAAATACTCATTCTGTTTCTGGATTCCTTTCCTATCAGATGATAAAGGCTATACACCAGAATCATCATTGTCTACTCTAGGCATTTAAAGTTTCTATGTGGAAGAGGGAGTACATCATGATGGACTTTATAATAGGGTTACTAAGGACCCCAATGAGTCATTAAACTATATAGGTGATTTTTGATTAGATAAACAAAGATTCTCATATCATATCTATCAATGATACTCACCTAGTAGAAAATATAGGAATGTTTTATATCTGTGAAGACTAATACTATAATGGAGTTCCCTTAAGAATTATATTAGATAGAGATGCGCATATTATTCCATGATTTTTTAAAAGGGTTTAATATAACCTTAGGGAATCATCCAATATTGAGCACAACTTACCATCAATATATAGACAGACACTAGGAGTAGATGATAAATATATTGGAGGATATGATTCAAGATTGTGTTCAATACATCGATGGATCTTGGGTTTAATATGACCTTATGGAATCATCTAATGTTGATTGAGAGATGTGATAGCACACCAGTGGGTGAAACCAAGAAATTTTTGGAAAATTAATCCAGAGGAGAATGGACTAGTGTTTTTCGTGGGGTTGGATGCAGTGAGTTGAAAACCGCATTAAGATCATTTTTCAAAATCCAGTTACCAGGTCAATAGAACATTAGAATATCATTCTCAATTGAAAATTCATATGGTTAGGAGCATCATTATGTTTAGTTGAGGGGTGAACCCCCTATCTAGAACATTTATGGCTGTGAACCTTAGTTCAAGCCATGAAATTCCCAGGGGTAGGGATTCGTGGTGTGAAACCCCTGGTCACACCGTGAATCATGCCTTGGTGGATTTATTTTAATAGGTTAAATTCTATCTTTTTATGGGTCAAGTGTTTCACAATGATGTTACTGAAGAAAGTATCAAGTTTTCAAAGCCAGTTTTTTGTGTTTGATGAAATGAAAATAAATATTTTCTTTAAGTTTTAGATTTTTATGAGAATGCTCGGTTGATGTTTTCTCAAAATGAGGACACTTTCATCTCTAAAGTGAAGGAAATTTCATTTTCTACTATTGAGTTGGATGAAACTTTATACTAGTCCACGTTGAAGGCTTAGGGAAATCATGTAAAACAGGTCAAAATGTCATTACAAAGAGCCACAATCAATTTTCATAGCATATACACATTATATAATAATGAAAACAAGTTTTTAAAATACTCGATCAATTATAGAATTCAAATCAAAGGGTTAGGCAGAGGGAACTTACCTCAACCTCAAGGCGCTGCTTTTGACAACAACTCGAATCTTCCTTTTTTTCTGCTTGCACACATATGCAACTTCACATATATATAAGGACACCTAGCCCCTATGTACATATTTTCATGGCCAAATATGCATAAGGGGGTCCTTAGATATATGTTTATACTTGCATATACCCCTTCACACTTATATATGTATGCATTTTTTAAATCTATATATAAGCACACCTAGACCCAATATATATATTCATACTGCCATGAGTGAATATATATAAAGGGGGAACTTATATATTTATATGCCTACCTATGCATAAACATGTAAGCCTTCATCAAAAGAAACTTAAATCCACCTCAACGAGATCCATAAAGCACTACCAAAATATAAAAAACCCAAAAATCACAAAAGCCCTAATTAAAATTTGGCTAAAGAATAAAAACGAAATAAATCCTACCCAAGTCTGATGTTGAACTCACTATCATCGATGGTGGTGGATAGAACCGGCCTCATCATAAGAAACCACATGTAAGGAAATAGTGGAAAAATAAATGTGATATAACAACTTCTTATATATATATGTGATCAGTGATGATAAATGATACATGAATCCATTACCATTATAGATTCTATAATTCCTTTCTATTATTACCACAATATCATCATTTAGTCACTCCCATTGGACTGATAATTTATGGTGGTCATGTCAACACAAAACAGCTACAAACACACACATTGTTCATTATAATATCAATAATCATTGCATTAGTACATGCATAAACAATGAAAATAACACATCCATGAAGCATACCCCACCCCCCACCTACACCCCCACTACCCCCCAGCACCAGCCCCCCCAGCACCAGTCCCCCTACACCATCCCCCCTGCACCACTCCCCCCCAGCCCCCCAACACCCCCCTCCTACACCAGCCCCCAGCACCCCAGCCCCCCCCCCACCCCACCTGCGCCCCCACTTCCCCCCCACCCCACCCCCACCCCCACTGCCCCCCCCCCCCACCACTGCCCCCCCTACACACCCCCACCCCACCCCACCACTCCCTCCCACCCCCCCCCCCCGAAACACCCCCACCCCACTGCACCACTCCCCCCAGCCCCTCCCCATCCCTCAGCGCCCCCCCCCCACCTGCACCCCCACTGCCCCCCCCCCCACCCCCCACCCTAGCACCAGCACCCCCTGCACCACTCCCCCCAGCCCCCAGCACCCCCCCCCCCTTCTTCACCAGTATTACTTTTCTTCTTCTAGGATATCTTTGGTATTATTTAGAATAGCATTATTTAGAATTCAATATTACTCTTCTTCTTCTAGGATATCTTTAATTAAATAAATTCTACTATTCCTTTCCTGAATTGATTCCATTTGTTACTTTAGCTCACTTCCATCAGTCATGACGTTAATGGATGATTTTCAATGGTCCATGATCTGGACTATTCTTCCATAGTGTAGGCAGTAATCTCTATTTCAAAATCCTCTTCACTTCCATCAGTCATGACATTATTATGCCAGCATTCACTACACTTCTGTCCAAATGTCTAGTATCGCTATTATTGACAAATAAATCACCTTCTCTTTCTATTGTATGTAGTATATATAGTTTTTATTGCTTTCTATTTTTGGACAACAACAATATGATCTTGAGATTTATTTAGAGATCCAAGTATTTTATTCATGCTCATAGCCAAATTGGATGATATGTATGGACTCTCATTATTTAATCACACCCATATTTGTATAAAATTTGTTTTTAAACCATGGGTAATAGATAAATATGCATGAGTAACAACAGATTTATTAGGATTGTCTGTCACATTCCTCCATGAGCTTACAGTGAAAAAATTAGTGGATCAATTAAATTTATTTTGACACAATTATGAGTCTTTTTGTTAATAATATTATCATCATTAGTTTGTGTGGTAGCTACTCTTATTTTCCTATAAACATGTAATGATTCAACTTGGGTGACTTCTTGATTTATCAATTTCAACTCCTACTCCAATAATTATAGATTTAGATAATACATATCATATTCAAGAGATTTTAACATTTCTCCATATCCCTTTTGTAACATCAGAATCAGATCTCCATACACTTTATTAGCCTTTATAAGAGAACTGTCTAGTTCTTTAATATTATTATATTTAACACCCATCTATAAATCTTTGACATCCATAGAGGTTCAATATAGTATTTCTAGTGAAAAGACCACTTATATAATAACAACCTCCTAAAAAAACTCTCCTTTTCAATTCTTATTCATTTATAGAAAATTTTCCATTGAAAAGGGATAGAAATGTCTCCTTAGATTCAATAAATATTATGATGGTGATACATTTACTTACCTTTTTAGCAACTTTATATTTAATTGACTTAGAATATAAATATAACTATGATTTCTAATATTGTATCCCCCTTGGGAAATTCCATATTAGTGGTGACTTGGTCATTACAGCACTTTCCTACTTAGGCAATTCCATCTTAAAAGTCTAACTGCAATTAAAGGGTGTTTTGGTTCAAACAAACATTTTAATAAAAAGAGGGAAACCTCCTACAAGGATATAAAAAGGGTCAATTACGATGTGTGCTTTACGACTAATAATGAAATCAAGTATAAGGAAAACATCAATGCAATAATGTCAAGAAAGGTATACTATTGTGAGTTTTCGCAGACAGTGCACCTCCGTTGGAGGGGTTTTATTACAAAACCATGACTTCTTTATCAAATAAAACAATTATCTTAACTATCTATTATTAAAGAATTTCAATTTAATATAAACAAGCAGAATTAAGAAGGAAACTAAATTAAATTTAAAACGTTATTAAATTAAAGAGGCTAGGAGAGGGACCCTACCTCAGATGAGCCAAGCCACAATCAGCGCTTGAAACTTTTATCAGCGGAAACTCTAAGCTGCTTCATCCATCCTCTGGGCATATTCACCTTTGCATATACATAAGGACTCACTAACCCATATGTATGTGTCTGGATGGCCTTGAACGCGCACAAGAGGATCCTTATATATATGCTCACATGCATAAGCCCGTTATCACCCACACACGTATGCATTTTCCATATATATACATAATCACACCTAGCCCCTTATTTGTAATCATGCTTCCATGGGAGGATATACATATAATGGGAGAACTTATTATATATATGTTTACCTATGCATACACGGTGAGTCACCTTTTGACTCTGGTTTCCACAACACACGCGAACGGGTCCCGGGAGACTTCAACAAAATGTCAGTGATCTGATGAATCATCATTAATCGAACCTAAAAAATGAAGTGGAAGGAACATTATTAGTGAGAAAGGAAATATATAATATTAAATTACAAAACCCTACCCTCATGTTATAATCCATGTCACCTCACTAGTCTTCACCCAAACTATATGCAATACTACCCATTGAGAATCTCCTGCATTGTCCCACATATAGAATTTCATCATAAGGGAATTCTCTCATTATATGATTTTCAGTCACTATAGTTATACACCAATCTATCATATTAAACATAAAAAAATCCTCACATTTAATATTTTATTCCACTAATATTTTCTTATTGTAGTTAATCATTAAGGGAGAAAAAGAATCTATTAAGAATATAACCTCATGTCTATTAGTTGAATGAACCTTTGATCCTTGATCTAAATCATTCATCATTATATATTTATTCTCCAACAAGGAAGACAACTGCTGGTAGATTCACATTAATTCACATGGAATATTATATTCATTGCATGAAGGATTAAAAGGGAAAATAGGATTCACTATTGATGATCTTTATCATGATCCCCAAAGTCATCCATAATATCAAACTCTCATAAAGGTTGAATTATGATACGTGAGGTATTAATAAATGTCAACTCTATATCTATGGTATACCACTAAACCAAAACCCTTCTCAAAGGCTTCATACCTAGACAATTTATATCATTCTGGAAAATAAATAAAAAACTAAAATGGGGGAGACTCACTCTTCTATTTTCCAAAGATTTCATACCCTGTATAGATTATTATATATAGGGATTATCTTCCCAATTTGGGGTTAATCCATAAATCAAAATAACCCATTTCTAACCTACAACAATTAACTCATTAACCTCAAGGTAGATTGTGAAACACTTCACCACCAGTCAATCATCAAAATGTTTCTCACACTATCCAATGTCCATACCATGACCTAATCAAAACTGTGAATTATCGCTCACAAATACTTATTAGAATCCCATGAATAATATCATTGTCATCAGGAAACCTAAGAGTCCTAAAATCCATCTCAAAACCTTATGGGAACCTTCCAAGGCCCCAAGATTGTGAGATCATTATGAAACTCAGTGGGAATCTCATCCTGGCCTAACCAACCCATCTTATAGTAGAAATTCATGACATGTAGATCATACATAATCAAATAATAGTAAAAAATCATGGGTAAGTCAACAAAAAAGTGATAATACATGAGAATATTTCCATTATAAATAATGCATCTACTACATGAGGTTAATAAGACCATTCAATTTCTAAAAAAACATACATTATGTTATATCAATAAATCAATTAAGAAACAATTTTATGAACAATTTAAATTGTCATCTCATGCCTACTATGCACACATGAGTTCCAGGAACAAATGTATTTAAAATATCCTATGGAAAATCAAAAAAAACAATTTTAAAAAATTATTTCAAAAAACACATTTTAAGATGATTTCTATAATGATATTTTATTTCAAAAATTCTTCACATTTAAAATTTCATTTTATAGTTAAAAATATTATTTTTAGATAGCACAACAAATCATCACCTCACATGACCTTGTGAACTATATGATGGGACACTGATAACTCTTCAACTAAGGTGGAACTAAATATACTATTTAGGAAGCTATGTATCCTTTGGTGACTATTAGTATAATAATATCCCATCACAATTATAAATTTAGAGAATGTCATAAAATTATTTCAAAATAATAGCAATAATAACATGAATATAAAATAAATTATAGAAATTTCATAAAAGAAAAAGGATTAAAATAATCAATGAATAAATACAACCAATATTAATTATACATCCAATATAAATCAAAGGTTATACCAACCAGTTTCTATGAAAAAGATCCATTATCTCTTCAATTTCCCTAGAAATATATATTTCATATATTTAAAATAAATTCCTACACTTGGAAAAAATAATAAAATACTCACCATATGGAATAACGAAATAGAAACCATGAGAAATGTGGTGTAGAAAAATAACGACATACACCATCACATACTATAAAGAGAATCCCAAATTTATAAATCCCAATAAAACATTGATTTCATGAATTTTTTCTAAAATCTATAAATAAATGAGTCTAGTGACATACCTCCATTGAAAGAGTGTGTATCAATATGCATTATTCCTCTATAAGTGTCCTTTAACTATTGCACGCAAAATACACATTATTAGTGTGATTGCATTAATGATCTTGTAAAATTACATATTCAAATACCCATAAAAAACACCAAAATCATGGGAAGAACAATATAAGGTAATAGATAGAGATGAAAGGAAGACTCCTAACAAGGACCGATGAACTAGAATCATACTAATCATACCATTGACACATTTTTAGTAGGGGGAACCTTGAAAATCACCCTCAATTAAAGAGGTATGGTTGAACGATCACTGGAGATAGGTATGAATTGCTTGAGAGAGCAGCTGGCGTGAAAGAGTAACCGTAAACATCATTGGTGGTGAGGGATAAGGGTTTCCAGGTGGGAGATGAGTCACGTCACCATGAGGGTTCTGAGGGTTAGGGATCAGGGGAGGAGCGGCGGCGTTCGGCAGGGAGGAGGGTGCAGAGAGGTCGAGGGAGGAGGACAGCGCAGAGAGGTCGAGGGAGGAGGACAGCGTGGATCGGGGGAGGAGAAGCAGTGTTTGGCAGGGAGGAGGTTGTAGAGAGCCCGATAAAGGTGGTCGTGGAGAGCCTAGGTCGAGGGAGGAGGGGTTATGGATTGAGGGTAGAGGAGCTCGATGCTTGTGGGGGGAAAAATGGGTAGCCGCGGTTTGTTAATTAAACTGTGGGTATAAACATGCTATAGCCACGGATCTATAAAACTGTGGCTATATATCTGTGGCTATAAGTTAAATTTCTAGTAGTGTATGTCTTTCTAGACAAATTTTTAGGTTTACCTTTGGAGAGAGGGGTAGATTTCTCTATTGAGCTTGTGATAGGAGTGGCGCCGGTGTCCATTCTTCCTTATAGGATGGCTACACCAGAGTTACAAGATCTCAAGAAGCAGTTAGAGGAGCTTTAGGAAAAGGGTTTCATCTAACCCAGTACTTCTCCTTGGGGTTCCCCTATCCTTTTCTTGAAAAAGGTGGATGGTACCCTCAGACTTTGTGTGGATTATCCAAAGATGAACTAGTTTATGTTCAAGAATTGATATCCCTTACCAAGGATTTGTGGTATATTTAATCATCTTCAAGGAGCCCATATGTTCTCAAAGATTGGCTTGAGATCTGATTATCATCAGTTGTCTGTTAGACCATCAGATATACCTCTTATAGCCTTTCGGAACAGGTATGGTTTATACGAGTATTTGGTTATGTTGTTCGGTCTCACGAATGCACTAGCAGTTTTCATGGCACTGAAGAACCGAGTTTTCCATCCTTACTTGGATTTTTTTGTGGTAGTTTTCATGATGATATCTTGGTGTAATCTCACACTCGACACAACCATGTCATCCATCTTGAGATTTTATTGAGTACACTGAGATATCATCAGTTATATGCTAATCTCTCAGAGTGACACTTTTTGATGGAATAGATTCATTTATTGGGTCATGTTATATCGTAGATAGGAGTAATAGTAGACCCAGAGAAGGTGAGAGTGGTAGTTTCTTGGGAGAATCTGAAGAATGTATTTGAGGTATGGAGTTTTTTGGGGTTGTCTGGTTAATACGGATGCTTTATATAGGTCTTTTCATGCTTAGAAGCACCATTGACAGGCCTAACTAAGAAGGGTTCAAAGTACTTATAGACAGATTCCTACAATTCATCCTTTTAGGAACTGAAAGGGAGATTGACTTTAGCACCAATACTGATTTTTTCAGATCTGGACAAGAGTTACACCATTTACTGTGATGCATCAAGTATCGGGCTAGGAGCAGTTTTTATGTAGGGGGAAGGAGTTGTTGTGTACGGGTCTCAACAGTTGAGGCCACATGATTGGAATTACCTAACACCTGATATCAAGTTAGCTGCAGTTGTTTATGCTTTTCACTATTGGAGACATTATCTTTTGGGAGAGTTTTTTGTGGTGTACATGGACCAAAAAATCCTCAAGTATATCTTTACTCAACGTGATCTGAATTTAATACATTGAAGGTAGGTTGAGTACCTTCAGTCCTTTGACTTTGATCTTTCCTACATGCTTGGGAAATGAAACATAGTGGCTGATGCATTGAGAAGGAGGACTCGGGTATAGGAAGTTAAGGAGGCTGGTTGGGAGTGGCAGATTATGGGTCTATTCTTTGAGATGCATTTGGATGTGCACAACAAATAGAGGCAGACATTTCCTTCTTCTATAATTGTTACCTCTACTCTACTGGATCGAGTGATAATGAGGAAGCTATTATATTCAAAAGGCCTAGTCTTATGAGAGAGTGTTTCAGGTAAGTACCCTACTTCTAGGTGGACCATAGGTGATGATGAGGTTTTGTGTTTTCATGGGTGCGTTTGGGTGTCATCAAATATACAAAAGGAGTTGTTGTGAGATTTTCATGCCTCAGTATGGGCAGTTCATCCAGGTATCACCAAAATGTATCGATATTTACATCATAGGTTTTGGTGTCCAGGTATAAATAGGTATGTATCTGGTTTTTTTATGAGATGTTCCACCTGTCAGCATGTGAAGGCGGAGAATTAGTGACCGACATGGCTTTTAAAGAAGTTACCCATTTCTGAGTGGAATTGCAATAAGGTTACGATGGATTTCATTGTGGGTTTACTAAGGTCACCTCAATAAAATGATGTTTTATGGGTTGTTGTTGACAGAATCACAAAGGTTGCACATTTCCTACTGATCAAGGAAACCTTTAGTGCTGATGAGCTTATAAAGTTGTACATCTGAGAGATAGTGCATTTTCATGGGGTTCTACACTCTATCATTTCAGACAGGGATGCTCATTTTACTTCTTGTGTCTAGAAGGGACTACAGAGGTCTTTGGGTACATAGGTACTTTTGAGTACATCTTACCATCCCCATATAGATGGTAAGTTTGAATGCACGATTCAGGTTTTGGAGGACATGCTTCAAGCATGCGTCCTAGATTTCAGGGTCTCTTGGGAGAGACACATACCCCTAGTGGAGTTTTCCTACAATAATAGTTTTTAGGAAATAACTCAAATGGCACCTTATGAGGTTTTGTATGGTAGTCCATGTTGATCACCCCTATATTGGATAGAGGTAGGAGAGGCAGATATGTTGAGACCTCGTCTTATCTAGGAGACCACTGAGAAGGTGGAGTTGATTCAGAATAGGATGGCTACTGCACAGTCTTGGTAGAAATATTATGCTGGTCAACAGAGATAACCTCTAGAGTTTGAGGTCGGAGATCAGGTTTTCTTATGTGTCACACTGAGGTTAAGGCACAGAAGGATTAGGTGAGAGAGTAAGCTTTCACCGAGATATGTTGGGCCATTTGAGGTTTTGGAGAGAATCAGGTCAGTTTCCTGTCAGTTTCTATTACCTCAGAGGTACCAAGCTATCACTAGTGAAAAAAAATTAATGTCGGTTTTTTTTATTTTTGACATCAGTTTTTAACCGACGTATATAAAGGTGACGTGAATAATATTATTTTCAGCGTCGGTTTTCTAAAAACTGGCACCCAAAATCATTTTTTTTAAGTGTTTAGGCATCAATTTATTTCATAAACCAACACCGATAACCAATTTTTGGCATTGGTTATTTAAAAATAGACACCAAAAATCAATTCGGTTAAGGGTTTTAGTGTCAATTTTAGGTAAAATCGACGTCGAAAATCAATAAGGATTGGGTTTATGATGTTGGTTTTAAATAAAACCGATGCTATAAACTTGGTTTTTTAAAAAAATATCAGTGTCATTTTTCAAAATAACTGATGCCTTAAGTTAAAAAAAATTAGAAAAATCAGAAAATTACACTTCCAATAAAATCGAAACCCCTGTAAAAAACACAATGTACAAAAATCAAATAGTATTTATCATTCAATAAAAATCTATAACTTACATGATTTTATCTAGTTAATCAAAAAATTATCTACGCATTTTTATTATAAAGTAGAATTAAAGTACATGTATCTGCAATCAATGACTTCTTTCAAAAAAAATTGTGACCATTGCAAGTCCCATGAATCCAGTATTTACAGTTCTCGCACCACCCAACTATTCTTTGATACCAAAGAAAATACATTTGAGTCACTGAAAATTTTACATGGATTCCAGTTAAAGATCCATGCATCAATAAATCTTATAAAAAATTAGACAAAGAAATTTTAGAGGCACTTGAGAGAACTCAATGAATTATAGTGTCGAATGTTGGAATAATATGTCACTGTAGGAAATGAGGCATTTTTTGTTAAGGATGAATGGGATGGTTTGATAGTAAACTGTGTTACAATGGATGATTAGATAAAGTAGGTTTAGAATGAGATTGATAATGCATATACCTAATGTAATAACTTCATTTATCATTTCAAATTAGTGATTTGTTTCCTTTTATATGTGTGTTGATATCCCATGATGGCTAAGTGTATGTACATTTCTTATAATAGATGTATAATAGGATGTATGTTTAGGGGTTTTGTGATTTAATACCCAAATTACCATGTTTCCAATTTCATAGAAATATGTGATATGTTAAAAATGATCAGGGAAGAAGCAGATAAATATCTTCTATTTCCTTTTTATTTGAGTGATAAGCTGAAAAAATAGTTGAATGGGATACCTCATCAATATGTTACCACTTGGGTGATCATATACATTGGAGGGCATGATGTGCATTCCATGCATGTTATTTTATTTGTGACCTCTAGTGGATTTGGAATATATCGAAATATATGTATTTCCAATGTGTCCCTGATTTTTATGTTATGAACAGTTGTGTGTGTGTGTGTGTGTGGCCTTGAGAGACATTTTTTGATATGGTAACTAATGTGCATGGGTAACCCATGATACCATATTTTATGTTTTATTCCCTAAAAATCATTATGTAAATTGTTACCATGTTAGATAATTATCACTTGTTTATCTATGTTTCTACAGATATCTCATGATGACATGTATTATGCTTCATTTTATGATATTTATTATCAAATGTATTACCATACCTAAGGAAGCATTATTTGGTAGTTGGAACAAGTGGACCATCATGATATGATTATACCAAGGTGGTTGACCTAACATGAGACAATGACTATGATTTACCTATGATAGGCCTATAGCTAGACCTAAAATTCAATTCATTATGGATACCAAGTACCATACAAGTAATTGATGCCATGTGGATATCAAGTACATGTTTACTCGTCATCATTGTGTCTTGACTCAATACTCAATGCCTTAAGGATACCATGTAATATGTTTAATGCACTTTTGGATTGTTCTTGGTCACTTTTAATGTATTTTTTATCCTTTGGGCATGGAGTTGTAGTAGGTACGACATGAGTTCATCTCATCTTAGATAGTACATAGCCTCTCATCACATGGTTGATTGATTATTTATTCTTTCATATACCAAGTATAAAAAAAAGTGATGCCAAAAGTTAAAAAAAATATAAAATTCAGAATATTACACTTTCAAAATAAAGTATAATTAAAATACACATACCTGAAATTTACGGCATGCTCATTGTTGGTTATTGTTGAAGCATTCATTTTATTATTAGTAGGTTCAAACAGCTAATATATCAAAAGAGTTATTTTTTTGGACCCATATGTAATATTATTTATAAATATTAGAATATACATACCTCAAAACCTAATCAGACTTAACAAATAGTTCTCAAAAATAGATTGAATATGAGTCAAATCAGATTAGGAATAAGACTATGAATCATTGAATGCCTATAATAACATTGAATGATATGAGATAAAAAAATATAATAATATGGAAGAAAATATAAAAAGAATACAACTAACCTTATCAAATTTAGTAGTTTCCCCAGTTGTGATTATCTCATACATAAATCGTAGAATATAATAACCACATTAAACAGGTCCTTTTTTACGATGACACTAAACTTATAAAACATTAAAATGTTAGTAAAAATTAATAGATAAAAAATCAAAACTAATTATAATATAAAAACTAATTACCTATACTTACACATATTTTATTTTATCCGGTGTCTTTATCGACTTGTATTCCTTGTTAAATTTTTTCCATGAACTATATTTTCATATATATGAACTAATAATATGTGAAGACCTGGCCCCGGATCACCCAGAGCCAGTGCCTTCGGAACATGATGTGTACATTTTAACAAAAAAATTCCTTGATAAATTAAACATCATGTCCCATCCAGAGAGGATCAAATTCGGTTTAGGTTCTGAGAAACCAGCCACTTCTGTCATACTCCTTTAACTCAAACTGAAAACTTGAAAAAAAAACATAGGGTGAGCATACAAATGCCCAGTAAGGGGTTTAAAAATAAACCAATATATCTTTTGAAAAAATTCTTTAAAAATTTCCATAAAACATTTCTCTTAAAGAAGAGATGTAACACATGTAACATATTATAAAAAAATTCTCAATTAATAGAACATGATAATAGGATTATAAGGATACAAGATTCAAGTAGGCATTCTCATTTGGAGTAACAAATAAAAGACATTAAAAACCTGTATGACATATGAATGTGTAAGCACCAATTAAAATAATAATCAGAGCTGCGCATAAATTTAATAACTTCATTTTCATACATCGAAAACTAATTCACTGAGTGCTAAGCATATGTCATGCCATAAGCTTTTACTTTAATGATACTCATAAGTACTGGCTCTTAACCATGGATATTCTACTAGTGGAATATCCATTTGGTTACATAATTATCATACACATAATGAGGGAATGTATAATGTCGTACTTCTGTCTCAAGGCCTTGTGCCAAGACCTAGGGGATAACTGTGATCAGAACCCAACTCGGAGAGCATACTTTTACCAGTCTCCAACTTGGAGAGCTTACTTTTACCGGTCGCCAACCTGGAAGGCTTACTTTTACCGGTCCCTAACCCGGAACATACTAGTACAATACATTTCTCATATGTTGGATCGGGTCGTGTATTCAAGGTGTCTCATACCACTTTGAATAATTAAATTTCTTATCTTATTATCATGTTATTCTACATTTATGCATCATTTAGTGCAACTTTAGAATGTAAAATGAATCCATTTAATCCATAAAAACATAATATGACCGATAACATTGAAAAATAAGGCAGTAAGAGTTTATCAAAGGCATACATGGTTCATTACACATTCTTTGCACAATAGATGATTACTAAAGCACAAAAAAATAGTGGGTGACAAGGGGTTTTCCATATGAGGTGTTAAAATGATAACTATTTAATTTTAAAAAAAACTTATTCCATGAATGAAGATATATGTTATTTAATATGCTGTTAAGAAGTGTCAGTGATCAAACAATTAAATTGCATCATGACTCAACTAACAACAATCACCGCAGTTGACAAAACATTAGGTGATCTTAACATGATCACATGGTTTAACACAACTTTTGGTCCTTTAAATATATTTTGGTCAAGATTTTATCTTCACTTTAATCATAAAACACAACAAGGTCAATCATACAATGCCTTTGAAACATAGAATCGTAACAAGGCTCATATCATTAAGAATTCTTTAACTTAAACAAGTTTGACATACTTTATGGATTAGAACATACACTTTTACGTAACTCCCTCTGGATTTGTCTTGTATAGAGACTGACATTAATTCAAGTCTTACAAGTATTAATTATATCACTTAATTAATTAAATTCCAATAATCCATTCATAAAATTAGGTTATTGGAAACTATAATTGTATATATACTATGTATATATATATGAGTTCCCAATATTGAACTATGTTTAATAATTCTTCATTATTAATAGGTACTTAAAACATATTTATTACACCATTAATAAAAAACCAAACCATGTTAGGTTATAACATGTGTGATCGTATATACATATATAATCATAAATGGTATTCATATATATATATTGCATGAGGAAAGGGGTAATTTATTCAAGTTTTCATAACCCGAAGATCCGAAGGACCTATAATCGGCTATTTTAGGATTTCCACCCAATCTATAAGACTATACATGAATTCATACATTTATAGACTAAAAATTTACAACAAACGCATGTGTGTGTGTGTTTATATAGTACATAAATTATGTTTTTCTTGTATTAAAAATACTCCCCTATGTTTGTACAACCTCTTGAACTCAACCAAAATATTTAGATTTGGTTTAAGGAAAGGTTTGTTAGCTAAACCATAGGATTATATGTATATATACTTATGAGTATATATGTGTATATACTCCCAAAGAAACGAGAAAAAAAAAAGTAAACCCCTTACATCCTTTATACCATTTGAACTTGAAGACCCAGTTTCATCACAGAAGAACCTTTAAACTATACCACAAAGCTATAAATATATTTTTATGAGTATATATGTGTATGTACATATACTCTCAAAGAAACGATACAAGAAGAACTTAAACCCTTACATTGGTCCGAGGAGGAGGAGAACTTGAGGAAGTCTTGGTTGAATCTTGCTAGAGGTTCGAGAGAAAAAGACACCGAGAGGTTCCTAGGTGCAACCGGTTTATAAAGTATATAAAATATACTAAACTTTTATTATAACCGTTGAGAATAATCGTGTCCAATCAGTTCATTAATTGGTCAGGGAAGACTTATGGAAAAGGGGGACAAGGAGGGTCCACCCAACTGTATAGGTTGAAGAAAGAAGAAAAATAAATGGTGCAAAAGAGTATAGGGTTCGGTGCAGCGCATGCCATGGGGAGGAAGAAGACGACGCAATGGGGCAAAACCAGGAGAAAAATGGATGGTCAGGATTTGAACCAGGATTGATACAATGGTCAGGATACATCCACGGTTTATAAAATTGATGGATGTATTGGATTGATCTGAGGCAAGATCGGGCGGTTCATGATCGTCACGGCATTTTAAAAACCTCAAACAGTCATGATTAGATCATGTCGGATCGAATGGTCCACATAAATCACGGAGAAAAACACAGTTGTTGGGGGGTCAATCGTGGGGTCGAGATCGACGGCCTGGATCATGCGCGATGCGGTCCAATGGCCCAGATCTTGTTTCGCCTGAAAATCCTTGTCCCACATCGAATCGTAAAGGGTTTCGGTGACTCTTTATAAGCCTAATCCTCCCACAACACTACCAATAACACAGCACACACCAGGGAGCCTTACACACGGGCTCCCACCTTCCTGCGTAGGCTTCGTCCTACCCCTACCTCATCATGACCCTTCTACCACCGTGGCACACTCATGTTCTCTTGCTCTCATGAGCCCTTCGGGGAACCTATGCCAGAGCTTGGGTCAGCCTTGGCTTGGGTTGAGGCCTAGGCTCAGCCACTACATGTGAGATGTCTCCCTTGGCCCATCCTTAAATGGGCTGGCCCTAGCTGGCCCCTTTTTTTTATAAAAACTAACTTATAAAATTTATAAGGTCTTAAGGAAAGAAAAATACATTTATTAAAACCATATAAAAATTATCTCTTTTAAATATGTCTTTTATTTAAACATTAGAAGGTCAAAGAATACAAATTAGACTTTGTCTTAATTAAAAGTATTTAAATTATTAATAAACACTAAACTTTTTAACATAAGAGTTATTAAATTGAGATTTAATAAAAATAAATGATAGTTCTTATATTAGTATTATAGAAATCTTAGTTTAATCAAAAACATAATTTAATTTGAAGAAATTAAACATAACTTATAATACTATTTAAGAACTGGAAATCTTCACAATATAATTAAAATATCTGCAAAGTGTTTTTGAACTCCTTATTATATTTCAAAAATTAAGTGTAATTCAAATCATTATATCATAGCTAAAGATTATCTTATAATTCCCAATTCATAATGTAAATTTTGGAAAATAAGTTGTAATTAATTGTTCTTTAGTTAAAACGCCACAAGGCCAACGGCTATAGTTATAGCCATTGGATTTCCAACAGTCACCCAAGGTAATGGTCGAGTTGATGTCATATAAAACCTTGTCTTAGGGTGTCCTAAACTCCAGAAAAAGAAGAAGAAGCAGGATGGTGAGAAGAAGGAGAATATGGTTCTTGCCATACCGTTGATGCTCAGCATGGTTTATATGATCATGGTGGTGTTGTTCTTTGTTTTCACCGACTCGAAGGATCGCCTTTATTTACCGTGTATTGTTTTATTTGTAGGGGGATTCCTATAGTTCTGATAGGGTTTTTATTAGGCATTTTTGTGTAGGATGGTTCCTTGTGTTCTTAACACATTGTAAACACTACTATGTTCTTTTTATTATAAAAAGCCTTGTGTCCATTTGTGTGTTTTACTCGGTTATATTCTAATATAAATTAAAACCATGTTATTAATTTCTCATAAAAAAACAAGTTTTGTTTAGTTGTTAAGAAATTTAAACAAAAATTAAACATGAACCTATCAAAACATGAGGTTTGAGTTTTGGGGGTGTTACATTATCTCCCCCTTCAAAGAATTGTGTCCTCGCAATTCCTTTCACACAACCTTGCTAAAAGACTCCCTCACAACTTCACCACAACAGCCATCATGGAGGATACTCATATAGGGATAGATAAATTCCCAAATTGATGTCTAGTTCTTCTATTACTCTAGCCCAAACACACTTCAGATAGTATGGGTTAAACTCATGTTTTGTGTACTCAGGCTTCCAAAGAGAGGCTCGAAAGGTGGAGAGTTCGGAAATGTCTGAATGGAAAATTTCTCTGAGAACTTGTCGGGTTGACCCCTATATGAAAATATTAATGATATTGACATGATAATACATACTGATGCTCAGGATCTGGTACATGTAAGCTACACGTAGGTCCCCTTCCAAGGTAGCATCTTGAAACCTCATCCTGGTGATGAAGTTTCGGGATTGGGCGAAACATAGGAAAAGACCTTCATGGTATTTTCCCTTTAGTCTATATTTAGCAAGCTGAGAATTAGTTATACCATGGTAAATATATCCCTTATCTTGAGAGGAATGGAGAATGCTCTGACTGTTTGACACTTCGTAAAATTGCTTGCACATTTCTCGCAAGTTTGTGAAAGGTTGGTACTCTCTCTCACATGATTTGACCAAGATGGTCTCTAGTATCTCAGTAGGGAGTGATAAGATATGAGTCCATCCTTTCATCTAAAAAAAAAATAGGAAAATCCTCATATTTAGTAATACCTAAGTAAATTTATCTTTGTTTAAGTTATGGTTTTCCAGAGTTATCTAAACTGAACCCTCTGATACCAACTATGAAGACCCATCCTTGGATCACCCGGAGCCAGTGCCTTCGAAACATGATGTGTACATTTTAACAAAAACATTCCCTGATAAATTACATATCATGTCCCATCTAGAGAGGATTGAATTTGGTTTAGGTTCTGAGAAACCAGCCACTTCTTTCATACTCCTTTAACTCAAACTGAAAACCTGAAAAAAAAATCAAAAACATAGGGTGAGCATACGAATTCCTAGTAATGGGTTTAAAAATAAACAAATATATCTTTTGAAAACATTATTTAAAACTTTACATAAAACATTTTTCTTAAAGAAGAGATGTAACACATGTAAAATATTATAAAAAAATCTCAATTAACAGAACATGCTAATAGGATTACAAGGATACAAGATTCAAGTAGGCATTCTCATTTGGAGTAACAAATAAAAGACATTCAAAACTTGTATGACATATGAATGTGTAAGCACCAATTCGAAGAATAATTAGAGTTTCGCATAAAGTTAATAACTTAATTTTCATACACTAAAAACTAGTTCACTGAGTGCTAAACATATGTCATGCCATAAGCTTTTACTTTCCTGATACTCATAAGTACTAGCTCTTAACCATGGATATTCTACTAGTCGAATATCCATTTGGTTACATAATTATCATACACATAATGAGGGAATGTATAATGTCGGACTTCTGTGTCAAGGCCTTATGCCAAGACCTAGGGGCTAACTATGACTGGACCCCAACCCGGAGAGCTCACTTTTACTGATCTCCAACCTGGAAAGCTTACTTTTACCGGTCTCCAACCCAGAGGGCTTACTTTTACCGGTCCATAACCCAGAACATACTAGTCCAATATATTTCTCATATGTCGGATCGGTTCATGTATTTAAGGTGTCCCATACCACTTTGAATAATTTAATTTCTTATCTTATTATCATGTTATGCTACATGCATGCATCATTGAGTGCAACTTTAGAATGGAAAATGAAACCATTTAATCTATAAACACATAATATGACCGATAACATTGAAAAATAAGGCGGTAAGATTTTATCGAATGCATACATAGTTCATTACACATTCTATGCAGAAGAGATGATTACTAAATCACAACAAATAGTGGGTGAGAAGGGGTTTTCCATATGAGACGTTAAAATGATAACTATTTAATTTTAAAAAAAAACTTATTCCATGAATGAAGATACATGTTATTTAATATGCTGTTAAGAAGTGTCAGTGATCAAACAATTAAATTACATCATGACTCAACTAACAACAATTACCGCAGTTGACAAAACATTAGGTGAGCTTAAAATGATCGCATGGTTTAACACAACTTTTGGTCCTTTAAATATATTTTGGTCAAGATTTTATCTTCTCTTTAATAATAAAACACAAAAAGGTCAATCATACAATTCCTTTGAAACATAGAATCATAACAAGGCTCATATCATTAATAATTCTTTAACTTAAACAAGTTTGACATACTTTATGGATTAGAATATACGCTTTTATGTAACTGCCTCTTTGTTGGGCTTGTATAGAGACTAACATTAATTCAAGTCTTACAAGTATTAATTACATCACTTAATTAATTAAATTCCAATAATCCATTCATAAAATTAGGGTATTGGAAACTATAACCATATATATACTATGTATATATATATGAGTTCCCAATATTGAACTAAGTTTAATAATTCTTCATTAGTAATAGGTACTTAAAACATATTTATTACACCATTAATAAAAAAACCAAACCATGTTAGGTTATAACATATGTGACCATATATATATATAATCATAAATGGTATTCATATATATATTTCATGAGGAAAGGGGTAATTTCTTCAAGTTTTCATAACCCGAATATCTGAAGGACCTAGAATCGGCTATTTGAGGATTTTCACCCAATCTATAAGACAATACGTGAATTCATACATTTATAGACTAAAAATTTACAACAAACGCATGTGTTTGTGTGTGTATATATAGTACATAAATTATGTTTTTATTGTATTAAAAATAATCCCCTATGTTTGTACAACCTCTTGAACTCAAACAAAATATTTAGATTTGGTTTAAGGAAAGGTTTGTTAGATAAGTCATAGGATTATATGTATATATACTTATGAGTATATATGTGTATATACTCCCAAAGAAATGAGACAAAACAAAAAAAGTAAAACCCTTACATCCTTTATACCATTTGAACTTGAAGATCCAGTTTCAGCACAGAAGAACCTTTAAACTATACCACAAAGATATAAATATATTTTTATGAGTATATATGTGTATGTACATATACTCTCAAAGAAACGAGACAAGAAGAACTTACTACTTTACATTGGTCTAAGGAGGAGGAGAACTCAAGTAAGTCTTGGCTAAATCTTGCTAGAGGTTAGAGAGCAGAAGACCCCGAGAGGTTCCTAGGTGAAACCGGTTTATAAACTATATAAAATATACTAAGCTTTTATTATAACCGTTGAGAAGAACCGTGTACAAATGGTTCATTAATTGGTCAGAAAAGACTTATGGAAAAGGGTGACAAGGAGGGTCCACCCGACTATCTAGGTTGAAGAGAGAATAAAAAGAAATGGTGAAAAAGAGTATAGGGTTCGGTGTAGTGCATGCCGTGGGGAGGAAGAAGACGACGCAATGGGGAGAAACCAAGAGAAAAATAGATAGTCGGGATTTGATCTAGGATTGATACAACAGTCGGCATACATCCAAAGTTTATAAAAGTGATGGACGGCTTGGATTGATCTAAGGCAAGATTGGGTGGCTCACGATCGTTGCAGCATTTTAAAAACCTCGAACGGTCGCAATTATATCGTGCCAGATCGAACGGTCCATGTAAATTGTGGAGCGAAACACAGTTGATGGGGGTTGATCGCGGGGTAGAGATCGACGGCTTGGATCGTGTGCAATGTGATCCAATGGCCCAGATCTCATTTCTCCTGAAAATCCTTGTCCCATATCTAATCGTCAAGGGTTTTGGTGACTCTTTATAAGACAAATCCTCCCGCAACACTACCAATAACACAGCACACACCAGGGAGCCTTACACATGGTCTCCCACCTTCCCGCGTAGGCTTTGGCCTACCCCTGCCTCGCCGTGACCCTGCACCCACCGTGGTGTACTCATGTTCTCCTTCTCCCATGTTCCCTTCGGGGAACCTATTCTAGAGCTTGGGCCAACCTTGGCTTAGAGGGCTAGGCTCAGCCACTACGTGTGAGCTGCCTCCCTTGGCCCAGCCTTAAATGGGCTGGTCCTAGCTGGCCCCTTTTTTTATAAAAACTAACTTATAAAATTTTTAATATCTTAAGGAAAGAAAATAGATTTAATAAAACCATATAAAAATTATATCTTTTAAACATGGCTTTTATTTAAACATTAGAAGGTCAAAGAATACAAATTAGACTTCATATTAATTAAAAGTATTTCAATTATTAATAAACACTAAACTTTTTAACATAAGACTTATTAAATTGAGATTTAATAAACATACATGATAGTTCCTATACTAGTATTATAGAAAGCTTAGTTTAATCAAAAACATAATTTAATTTGAAGAAATTAAACATAACTTATAATACTGTTTAAGAACTGTAAATCTTCATAATATAATTAAAATATTTGAAAAGTGTTTTTGAATTCCTTGTTATATTTCAAAACTTAAGTTTAATTCAAAGCATTATATCATAGTTAAAGGTTATCTTATAATTCCCAATTCATAATGTAAATTTTGGAAAACTAAGTTGTACTTAATTATTCTTTAGTTAAAACACCACAAGGCCAACGGCTATAGTTATAGTCATTGGATTTCCAATGGTCACCCAAGGTAACGGTCAAGTTAATGTCATATAAAACCTTGTATTAGGGTGTCCTAAACTCAAGAAAAAGAATAAGGAGGAGGAGGAGGAGGAGAAGGAGAAGATGGTGTTTTTCATACCGTTCATGCTAAACACGGTTTATATGATCTTGGTGGTGTTGTTCTTTATTTTCACTGACCCTAAGGATCTCCTTTATTTACCGTGTCTTATTGTCTTTGTAGGGGGCCTTCCCATAGTTCTTATATGGTTTTTATTAGGCGTTTTTGGGTAGTATGTTTCCTTGTTTTCTTGACACATTGTAAACACTACTGTGTTTTGTTTATTATAAAAAGCCTTGTGTCCATTTTTGTGTTTTACTCAGTTACATTCTTATATAAATTAAAACCATGTTATTACTTTCTCCTGAAAAAAAAAGTTTTGTTTAGTTGTTATGAAATTTAAACAAAAAGTAAACATGAACCTATCAAAACATGAGGTTCAAGTTTTGAGGGTGTTACATAATACATATCTAAACAATGAGAATAAAACATAATGAGCTTATAAAAAACAAAAAAAACATACCTTTATAATAAGGTGGAAAATCTTTTATGAACATTCCCTAAAGAGAAAAATCAATATATGGTGAATTCACTTGGGCACAATACACCTAACATCCAATGCCCCCTATAATACAAAAAGTTCACAATTAATGAAATTATAATGATCATTAGTTCATAATTATGTTTCTATTCTTACTTATCAAGAAATGGAAGAAACCAAAATTGAATATTTGTATGTGATCATCTCTCACACATATATGAAACTCTATCAGGATTCATCACATGTTTCACTTCTATGGAAATTAATTCTGGATCTATAAAACCGTAAATGTATGTACTTTTATTTTATAGAAGAAGCGTGTGTAGATACCAAATTTAAAAAGAAAATATAGTTAGTCAATTTAAAATAATATTTTATTAAACAAATACAAATTCAAATGTCAATTTACTTACATGGTAAACAATTGCACCACATTCAGGATGAGCTCTTCAAAATCAACTAGATGCATGATATCTTCTTTGAGTAATATCAATGTATATTCTCTTCCACATATATCAGTAGTCATCCGAAACTCATAGATATAATTCAATGAAGAATATTCCTAAGATAATATTTGTGTCCCATAATAAATATCTAAAGTATCTACAGTCGACTGTTCCTGGACATTTTGTTTCATTTGTACAACTTCTTTTGCTTTCAGATAATCCTATATAAGTTAAATGTCAGAAAAAATTATAATTAATTTTGAATCATTTGTAATTAATATTTAAAAAAACACATACCTCATATGAAATATAATAAATCAAACTAGTTGTACAAAGTAAAAAAATTACCCACACAATCCCCAAATTTGGTGATCTCTACAATAGGAAATGGTAGTAGAGCATTAGGATCTATAATATCAAGTCCTGATACTCTAACCTGACCCATCTACATAGGCTGGTGATGTACATAGTCCCCCAAAAAATGCATGAGTCCTAATGCAACAATATGTATGTGATGATCTCTAGAAAACAACACACAATATACGTTTTGGTCCGAGCAAGGTGGTGGAGAATCAAAGTAAGTAGGTGGGGCAGGGTAGTCCGGGTGAGAAGGCTGGGAAGGCTGAAAAATGAAAAAGTAATATTAGTTTTTATAATTTATAAAATAGAAAAATTGATAACAAATAAATAATATACCTGGGAAGGCTGCTCATACGAATCAGGGTAGGCAGATGGGGTAGGGTAGTATGGGTGAGCAGGCTGGGAAGGATGAAAAATGAAAAAGTTATATTAGTTTTTATAATTTATAAAATAGAAAAATTGATGAAAAATAAATAATATACCTATGAAGGCTGCTCATATGGGGTGGGGTGGGAAGATGGGATATGGTAGTCTGGGTGAGAAGGCTGGGAAGGTTGAAAAATGAAAAAATTATATTAGTGTTTATAATTTATAAAATATAAAAATTGATGACAAATAAATAATATACCTGGAAAGATTGCTCATATGGGGCAGGGTAGGCAGATGGGGTAGGGTAGTTTGGGTGATCAGACTGGGAAGGTTGAAAAATGAAAAAGTTACATTAGTGTTTATAATTTATAAAATAGAAAAATTTATGACAAATAAATAATATACATGGGAAGGTTGCGCAGACTGTGACTGTCTTTCCATGTGTTCTAACAAAGCCTTCTGCATTGCTGCTTGAATTTGATCACCCATAGACTGTTTCATATCTTTCAGCTCTACTTTTAAGGATTCTATTTTTGGGTATCTTTATTTCTTACTCTTACCAAAATCTTTCTGGATACTAACACCCGCCTGAAATCCTCTAACACAGTTGGGGTGTTCTTCCTTTCCCAAAGTAGTTGTTAGGATGTCCATCCTACCCTCGGGGATAAAAGAGACATGTGTCTCCTACTCTTGAAGTTCATCCTAAAATAAAAATTAAAAAAATTATATTAGTGTTTATAATTTATAAAATAGAAAATTTGATAAAAAATAAATAATATTTACTTACAATTTTATCAGCTACTTTCTTAGCTTCCTCTATAATATACTATTCATTTTTTCTTTTTCTTTCTTGTTTCCATTTTTCATAGTGAGTTGGAGGAGATGGAGGACCAAATTGGACCTCTTCAAATTTTTATTTAATCATTTTATACTCCAAATACAAATACCCTCCACATGATAAAGTATGAGGGTATACATTTCTCAATTGGATCTCCTAATGAGATCTCCTGGAGGCATGTTATATAAAAATAAACTGATAAGTAATAAGAAAAATATATAATGAATTTTATAATATAAAATAATTATCATACCTAAAAATTTTCTTCATTAAGAATGTCAAAAAATCGCTTCCATGTATATTCATCTATAAATGGATACTTGAGGCATTGGTTTTCAAACATTCTATTTCCAAAAACATAATTTTTTTTCAGTTTTGTTTTAAAATATCTCCATCGAACCTCCACTAAAGAGAGATGTCTTTTCTTAATTTCGTTGGTTTCCTAAAAATTGAATGTCTTTTTTAATTGAAAAAATTAAATATGTCATTTAAAATATATAATATTCAAAAAATGAGATTAAAAAATCAATTAATATATTTTACTGTAAGGGCCACCCAAAGCTATTGCTTTGATATCCTATCCACTGACTTCCAATTGGGATATAAAATACTAATCCTGCAATAGCTCTGTATCGCTATATAACTGACAAACTAAACTGCATTTGGGCCAATTTCATTATTATCATCATTAAAATTGATGTGTACTCTATCATCATCACAATAAAGTGATAGTTTTGGTAAATGTGTAATACCATGTTTACCAACTTGATAACTTGATTTTTTATTAGTAACAGGAGAAGTCTCCTCCATTGTGGACGCATCAGTAGTCTTGCAAAAAAATTGTAAATTAACAATTTTATTTCATTAAATAAGTATATTGATGAATATTTAATAATATGTAAAAATGGATATACCTTAGTAACTTCTCCTCTCTATCTATATCTGACATTGCTACTAGAAAGTGTAATGAAATTTTGTGTACCTACATATCATTATAAAACTGAATATTTAGAAACAAGGAAGACAAAAATAAGTAAGTAAAAAAGGAGGCATGCATTTGTAAGTTTCAAAAAAAGAAACAAAATATAAATATTTAACAGAAAAATTAGGATAATAATTTAGTGTTTTCCCATATGCCTTCATCATGATCATTATGTACTGAATGCACTATGTATGTCTTATACTCATTGTAATCATCTGAAAATTTCATAATAGATGAATAAGGCTTATGTAAACCACTAACATTGTCAGCATCATCCTCATCACCCAAATGGTATCTTTTTCCTTGAAAAACAACCAAACATTGATCATTTTATGGATCAATGACATAAAATACTTTCTTTGCATGTGTCACCATGATAAATGGTTCCTTATTGTAATTAAATTTTTTCAAATCAACCAGTTTAAACCCATATTCATCATGTTTCACACCACTATTACTATCAACCCAATTACACTTATAAACGGTGACTCAAAATTTAATATAATCAATTTCCCATATGTCTTCAAGAACTCCAAAATATGGTGTTAATGCAGAAATTGGGTTTTTATCTTTGGCACTCGAAAAATGCACTACTTCAGCTAAAACCATCATACCACTATTCTGAACGGTAATCTTGTCATCTAGGTTTTTTGTGTAAAATGTGTATCCATTGATATCAAAACTAGACCATGTGATCACATTAAGATATAGTCCCCCTGCTAACCACTTCAATATTTCTGATGTAGATATATCTGGGTGATTTTCTCTTTAAACCATGAAACAAATGTCTTCTTATGCTCAATCATCAACCACTTTTCATTTCTTTTCTGATATTGTAACTTTAATTCAGTAATATGTGTGGATATATATGATTTAACCTCATTTATGTTGTTAAAAATGTATAAATGTGCATGCATCACTTCATCACATGGAATGAACTTTACCTTTAAGCCTCGAACACCTCTACCTTCACTATCAATTATCATATGTCGAGATACAGGGAGACCAATATGCTCCACCTCATACAAATAATCAGTACAAAACTCAATAAAATCTTTTGATACATATTTTTTAACAATATAGGCCTCTGGTCGATAAGGATTTTTAACATATCCCTTCAAAATTTTCATATATCTTTCAAAAGAATACATCCATATTAAATAAATAGGCCCACATATTCTTATCTCACATACCAAATGAATCATCAAATGAACCATTATATCAAAAAATGTGGGTGGGAAATACATTTCTATTTGATAAAGAATAAGAGTTTCTTCATTCTCTAACACATATAACAAATTTGGATCAACGACTTTGCTACAAATGGATTTGAAAAAACTACATAACCTGATGATAGTCTTTCTGACAGTTATCAGCAATATACCATGCACTGCTACTAGTAGAAGTTGTTTCATCAACACATGGAAATCATGATATTTCATACCTATTAATTTATAATCCTTTAATGACACAAAATTATTCACATTTGAAGAAAAACCACTGGGTACTTTAATACCATGAAGACACTGACAGAAATTCATCTTTTCAATCTTGCTTAATGTATGGCAAGCTGAAGGTAAATATGTTATGTTTCTTTTCACAGTGGGAGCTAACTCTAAATGTATTCTCATTAATATCAAGTCTAGTATAGCATGAAATCTATCTTTTTTATTTCTTTTTCTGTCTAAAAAAGTTCCAATCAAACTGTCACATATGTTTTTCTCAACATGTATAACATCTATGTTATTTGTTATCTATAAAAATCTCCAAAAAGGTAGTTCGAAAAAAATAGACTACTTCTTCCAAATATTTCTTTGAAGACTATAAATTCTTTTATTTACAAATTTTGAATCAATATCTTTCACCCTGTCATAATATTCTTCAGCTGACAATGGTCGAGGGGGGAGGTTGTATTCTTGTAATTTGTTAAATGCTTTTTTCAATATATGATAAGGATGATCAATTCGCAAAAATCTTTGATGTCCCATGTACATTTTCTTTCTTCCAATCTGAAATTAATAATATGAAGTTTATTCTTCAAAAATTGGACATGATTTATGTCCCTTAACACTATATCTAGATAAGTTTCCATATGCAGGAAAGTCATTTATAGTGAACATTATCATAGCACGCAAAAGAAAATACTCTTTCTTGTATGCATCTAACACTTTAACACCTGCCTCTCATAGTAGTTTCAAATCATCAATCACTGGTGAAAGATACACATCAATATCATTTCCCAGTTGTTTTGGTCCAAAAATCATCAAGATCGTCATAACATATTTTTTCTTCATACATAGATGTGGGGACAAGTTATAAACTACCATCAAAACAGGCCATGAACTATTTTGGATATTGAGGCTTCGATATGGATTCATTCCATCAGTACACAATCCCATTATGAGATTTATAACTTCACTTCCAAAATCATGAATTTTTTTATCAAAACTCTTCCACTGTGGTGAATCAACAGGGTGACATAAGTTACCATCAGAGATGTGCTTATCTAAATGCCATCTTAAACTTTTTGTGTCAATTGAATTTGAAAATAGACACTTCAAATGAGTAATTATTGGAAGGTACCAAATTTCTTTAGCAGGAGTTTTGATTCTGGTACCTAAAAATGAATCACAATTGAAATATCAGAATTGTATGCAAAAAATATTGGATGATATCATTAGAAAGTACAAAATTGATTTTTCATGATGTTAGATGACATCACCTGAGAATAAATCTGAGTTTACTTTCCCATATATATTATAGCATGATGTCCCGCATATAGGATAACTTGATAAATATTCATTTTATTTTCTATACAGTACACAATCATTGGGGAAATCATGTATCTTTTTATACCCCAATCCCATTGGGAATAATATTTTCTTCACCTCATAATTGGAATCTGGAAGCCCATTTACTTCTATAAGTATCTCTTTTAAAATCTCAAGTAAACTAGAGAAATTTTTATCACTCCACCCATTTTTTACTTTTAAGTTAACTAATCTCAAAACTGTTGATAACACTGTATATTTACTACAACTTGAGAATAATGGTTTCTCAGAATCTCCATACAATCATTCAACAGTTGTTGTTTTTTCGATGGTTTAAAATCTTAAATCATGAATTAATTCTTCAATGCGATCCTATGCCTCATTATTAATATTTTCATCAACATTGGATGTTTAATTTTTAGTTCTTTCACCATGCCAGATCCAACGTGTATAATTAAGGCTAAAACCAAAACAAATGAGATGGTCCTTGATTTCTCTGTAGTTTAACTTTCTCATATTTAAACACTTCACAGATGGATAGAAAATCAAATTAATGTTTTGAATATGTCGTTTAGAAAATTCCAATAATTCATAAACTCCTTTTTCATATTCACTAGTGGTTCTTCATAAATGTATCCAATTACAATCCATTCAATATCTGATATCATAAAATAATTTGTGAATATATTAAAACATATAAACATTTAAATATATATATATATATATATATATATATATTTATAGATAAATTGTAAACAGAAACAAATTTAATAAAAACTATTGATAATCAGATAGAAAACATCAGATATGAAACACATTTACAAATAATAAACATTTTATTTTTATATTATATACATATGGTATATTGATATTATAATTTAATTATAATATCAATCTTCTAAAATTTATTAGTTCATTTTAAATAGTTTTTGCATAATTTCAATGTTTCATGTGTCAAAAGTATTAAATATTGCATTAATTTAAAGGGTGAAAATTAGTTATTATTAGTAATATGAAATAATAATTAAAGTAAATGTTCATATTATAAGTGAAATCAATATTAATACTCTCAAAATTATGATAGATGAAATTAAATACATAACTAAATTGGTATATCTTACAACACATTTGGGTGAGAGAATAATAGAATCATTTGAGGAATAATAAGTGGTTGTGGATCCATTGCATGTTTTAATGAGTATATACATATATTATTTGGTTAAAATATGCAAGAAAAAAGATCTATGAGTTGTGATGAAGAATAAAGAGTTGGTGTGATTGATCTGAGAGTTGTGAACTCACAAAGAATGAAATGAAGAAATTAAAGAGGAATCCAATCTAAGAACTATTGGTTAGGATTACTGTTGATGAAATTAGTGGATAATTCCATAAACTAATTCATAAGAATTGGGAACTGATCATAATATAATAGTTCAATTTAAATATTTTTATTTCTTGATGATCTACAGGCATTCAAAGATGTTGTGTGAGAAATAAGGCCTATTATTTGGATGTAGTGACAACCTTCGTATTAGTGGTGAGTAACTTCAATAAGAAGTAGTTTGAGAAAGAACAAGTGGGATTTCAATACAAAGGTGTTGTGGGATATAATACTAAGTTTTCATGGGTAATATTATGTATCTTCTTTTGAATTATGGAAAATCCAGAGTCAAGATAATCCTTGGACACCCATTATAAATGATTAATATATTATAGCAGAGAATATATGTCTCAATGGGAGTTGAATAGGATTGAGAGTAGGTTTTCTAAATCTGATCTAAATCATGTAAAAATAACACATTTAGATTTTATATTTATATTTTATATTACATGTGGTTGTGGATTATTGGGTAAAAGATAAAAATATCTATTTATGTCCTAACTGGCCATAGAGTTTCAATGGACAAAATTAGTAGAAAAATTTAAAAGTAATTCAATTGGTTTTTGCTATAATTTAGGTAGACCTAATTCATGCCCCCCTCCCACCCCTCTCAACTGTATTTTCTCAGTAATATAAGAAAAATAAGTCAACATATTGACTAATACAATTGGTCAATAACATTGACCAATACATTTATACATAATGTTAGATAAAAATAATGTCAGATAAAAATAATTTAATTGGTTTTTGGTATAATTTAGTCAAGAACATTGACTAATACATTTATACATAATGTTAGATAAAAATTCGTAACCTAAAATTACACAATGTTAGATAAAAATAATTTCATAACATTATTTAGTCAATTGGTCAAGATAAAAATAATGTCAAATAAAAAAAACAACACATTGAATAATAAAATTGGTCAAGAACATTGACCAATACATTTATACATAATGTCAGATAAAAATAATTCAATTGGTTTTTGGTATAATTTAGTCAAGAACATTGACTAATACATTTATACATAATGTCAGATAAAAATTCATAACGTAAAATCACACATTGTCAGATAAAAATAATGTCAGAACATTATTTAGTCAATTGGTCATGATAAAAATAATGTCAGATAAAAAAATCAACACATTGACTAATACAATTGGTTAAGAACATTGACCAATAAATTTATACATAATGTCAGATAAAAATAATTCAATTGGTTTTTGGTATAATTTAGTCAAGAACATTGACTAATACATTTATGAATAATTTCAAATAAAAATTCATAACCTAAAATAACACAAATCCAATCCATATTAAGAACATTTACTAATCACTCTTAGGGATGACTATTAACCATGTTCCAACACATTTAAAATAAACTATAAAATAATAATTGAATAAAAACAAAATCAAAATTAAATGATAAATAATTTATCTTCAAAATTAAAAAAAACTTATAAAATTTTGATTTTAACACGAAAATAGATCCCCAATCCGAACTTTTCTCTGTATAATGATTTGGAAAATTAAGCACTGCAAGATCTAGACAAAAATCAATTATAACAACAAAAAATAAAGATAAATAATAAACTAAAATCAAACCATGGTTAAAAGTTTCCTAAAATAGGTTTCAGAAGAAAAAATAATCCATAGATGATAAAAGAAGAGAATATAATGAAGAGTGGATAACGCATATCGTGAAAATAGAAGAAAATCATCAATAATGTTCGTTGTAGATCACAAAAAAGGCTTCGAAGTCGTCGAGAGTCAAGAGGATCCGTCACAGGTTTTGATTTCGAAGAAGGAAGAAGATGAGTGTTTCCCAATCCTGACATTTTTTAAATGACTTTCGGCATCAGTTTTTACCAAAACCGATGCCGAAAGTATTATTTTTTTATTTTCAGTGTCGGTTTTTTGGAAAACCGATGCCAAAAATTATACCTATGGTGTTTATTTTCTTTAAAACCGATGCTGAAAACGTTTTTTTTATTTTTTACGTTAGTTTTCATATAAAATGATTCCAAAATTCATTGTATTCTGGTTTTTTCATTGGTTTTTAGTAAAAATAACACCAAAAAGTGCTAATAAAAATTTTTAGCGTTAGTTTTTAGTAAAATAGATACCAAAAATTTCTCGCACAAACCATTGGCATCGATTTATAAAAAACCAACGTTATTAATTCGACATTAAATCCCATATTTCTACTAGTGTATGCATGATGTCTTCCATGTTTCTCAGCTATGGCATTACTTTTCAGAGCCACCTCACATTCTTCAACCTGAGGAGTTTGAGTTAGAGGTGGATGCATCCTTCGAGGAGCACCCTATTCAGATTGTAGATCACGGTAAGAAGGTTCTTTGTGGCTAGTATGTTCCTCTGGTATAGGTGTTATAGTTGCATGGGCGAGTGCAGGATGAGACTTGGGAGAGGGAGGCCGATGTGCGATCGTAGTGGCCAGACTTGTTTGTAGATTCTTCTTCACCACGCTTGGAAGGGAAATTTGGGGATAAATTTCTTTAAGGGGGGAAGTTTGTAAGAACCCAGATCTTCATTTTAGGTATGGATCTTGATTTTTTTTTGTTTTTGAGGAAAAAGGAGGAAATTGGGTTTTTTAAGTACACATCGTGTACCTAACTTGATGTGTGCAGCCGCGTGCTGGTCGTGTAACAACCGAGTATGTAGTCATGTGGTGACCTTATAGACCGCTTAAATTGGGGGCTGATTAAGGTCACTAAAAGACATGTACATTAAATGAATAAGCTATGTAGTTTTCTTTTTATTGGATATATCAAAGCGGGGTTACATCTCATGTCCGGAACTTCCTTCTTCTTCCTGTATTTTGTACAGGAGCGATGCGGAAGGGATGAAAAACTCCAAACCCCTCTCAATTCTCCATATGATCTCTAATTGAGACATCGTCAAGTGTGTTGGAATCCCACCGGTGAGTTCTCAAAATCCTTAAATCCCTTCTTCCTAATTCATCCTCTCTTGTTAGTTATTCAAGGTTGGTTTTTCCCCTTATATAGATCAGTGTCGATTTAGGCCAATTCAAGGGCTGATGTTTAAGTATATTGATCGTACGACATCGAGGTAGGTGGTTTGTGACTTTTTTTGTATGTATTTGGATAATATATGTTTAAATTGATGCATACCCACATTTGGGGTATTTCTTGATTTGGAATTTAACCCTTTTTATCAACTTCTATGGTTTATTTAATTGATAAAGTGTAGTTTATTATGTGTAAGGTTGTATACCTTGTTTATGGGACACCCTGTGGGTGAGTTCCCCTTGTTGGTTTGTTTATGGATTTTTTGGTCTAGGATTCCTGTTATTATTTCCTTGTTTTCCATGCCTTGGTTGATTATGACAGAGTTCTATTGATTATATGAAATGCATGTGATATGCTTGTGAATGGTTATCCATGTAGAAGTTTCAATTTACATGATCTGCTTTGATATTATATGAGCATTGTTTTTCCAATAGACCATGAGAGCCTTGGTATAGATTATGGTCCCAGGGGTATTAATAGTGAGAGTTACCTAGGAGTTCATTTATAATTACCATATGCTATGTTGACCAAAGGGGTATTGACCGTGAGATCTACCCAGGAGGTCGTTTATAATTTATTGATGCCATGTTGACCCAGGGGTATAGACTATGAGATCTGCTCAGGTGGTAGTTTGTAAATGATTAGTGTTATGTTAGACCAAAGAGGTAAGACCATGAAATATTTCTATAGGGTCGTTATTTAATGAATTTGTGCTATGTTAAACCAAAGGGGTTAGACCTTTACAAGAGGTCAATTTATGAATGATTGAATGATTGTGATTAGTCTTCCAAGCCAAAGCACATGCTTAGACTCATTCTTAATTAATTGTTTAGATGGTCTTCTAAGACATCTGTTTTGTTACATACACAGGGGATACAAAGCTTAGGATAGATCCCAAGTGTTACATGATTCAATGAATGAATAATAGATGTAAATGAATGTAATTGAAAACTGTAGGATTGTTTACTTTTGAGTACTTCCTAGTTTATTGCTTCATTTCTTTATATTACCTGATATATATATTCACTGATAGTTAGGCACAAATCTTTTGATGGTTTCCTGCTGGGATTCATCTCACACCCTATTTGGGTCATGTTTTGGACCCAAACATATTATATGATTGTAGGTGTAGATAAGGGAAAGTGCCCTTGTTCATCAGGTACTTGATTTCTATTGGATATGGAGAGCATGGGACCAAGCTGAGGCTTGCAATGTTGTTTGAGTTTTCTTACTTTTCTGTACTTTGGTTTTTTTATTGTATTTATAGCATTGTGACTTGTTTGGTTGTTTTCCTAGACACATGTGACATGCATCATTTATATAAATATATTCTCCAGTTGTTTTATTACTATCAGTCTTCCACTATTTACTTCTGTTGTATGGTATTATTTCTTCTGTTATTGTTTACTATTTGCTTTCTACTATGTATACTCTACCAATGAGGGAATATTTTTTCCATTATCACACCTTGGCCCTCACTGCTAGTCGGCAGCCTTTGGCATTTGTGGAAATGTGCTTGAGGTTGTGTGACCAACCGATTCGGGGAACCTTTGAGTGGTACCCAGATCCAGGATGTTACATCCTGATTTATAAGGAATTATATGAATCCTTTCTAACTCTTTTTATGGATATTGAATCTTCTAATGGTTCATTCCATGAAACACTAGAGAATATATTTTTATGTTCTTCTCTATGGTAAACCACTTGTTAATTTAACAATATATGAGATCTAAATCATTCCATGAAACCTCATAGGTATGTATCAATAGACCTTGATACCCAATATGTAATCTACATCACACATTTCTTTTATTGATAATCATTTTCACAACCACATATTTATATAGTATAAAATTTTCACATAATTTTCAATAAGTAGTTTTTAATCCACATACAATATCATAAATATTATGACACTCCCACTAATATGTTGGTATACATAATAACCATACATGTTCATGATGAAAATAAACGCATTGATTGAATCATAAAACTAAATATTATATCTCATAAAAACTTGTATTTATCTATATATGTATAGTTACAACTAAAAAAACATTTAAATATTATTTATCACTTAAAAACCTTTAGGGTGTTTCATATACATGTCCTTTACTAAATTATTTTCAAGGAAATTGGTTTTGGAATCAATTTTATATATATCATAAATAAAATGAGCTACTATGGCTAGATATATCTGGATAGACTACTATTTCAATAGGAGAAAAGGTATATTCATATTCATTAACATGAAACTATTTGTAACCATTTTCTACTAGGTGAGATTTATCGGTAGATTCTCTACCATTTATGTTTTTTTTTAAACCCCTACTTTTGACCTATGGATCTCACCCTTTCAGATGTATCCACCAAGTTCCAATCATGGTTTATGTAAAAGGAGTCCATTTTAGATTCCATAAAATTTATCCATTTCTTGAAATTATTACTCTCAATATCCTCTAAATAGGTACATGGTTCATCCCCTATAAATATTACTTCATCATTATTTTCCATAATAAATGCTTATCTTTTTCTCTCTTGATTCATCATATCTAACCATTGAGGTTCATATGTAACATAAGTCATATTTTTTCCACACCTATTTTATGGAATAGACTCAACTTCTATCTTAGGAATAATTCATATTTTTTTATATTTAATTTCTCTGACTTCAACTTCTCTCCCACTAAATCCTTGACTTATGTTCTCCTTCTGATGGAAAATTCCACTTCATGACACACAAAAAACTATTTTTAGTGGGTTACAAAAGTAATATTCCATTGTCTATTTTGGATAACCATCTAATAAGAATTTATTGAATTTAATAATGAGTATTATAATCCAAATGTAATAAATATTCTTTACATCTCCAAATCCTCATAAAATAAACATTGGGATGTTTCAAATACCATATTGCATATGTTGTATATATGATTACTTTAAATTGAACACAGTTAAGTAAGAATGCACTAATATTTAAAAAATTCCCCATAATGAAATTGGAGGTTCAAAAAAATAATAATCAATCAAACCATGTCAAACATGGTATGATTTCCCCTATAGGATACATTGTTCCTTTACAGTGTTTCAGATGGAGTCAGATGTGTAAAAAATCAACAATCTCTCAGATTATCTATGAATTCATAGATCAATTATTCACATCCCATATCAAATTAAAGAATCTTATTACTTTTTCTAAGTTGAATCTATATTTTTTCTAATATTATTTAAACATTTAGAAAGTTTCATACTTGTGTCTCATCATAAATACATAACCATTTTAACTTGAGTCATCATTAAATGTATTGGATAACCTAAACCCACTGCTTTCTTTTGTACTTATTAGTCAATATGCATCACTATATATGAGATCCAAATGTCCACTATCACTTTCATCATTTCAATTAAAATTTGATTTGGTAATTATTTAAATAAACATGATTTGTAGTTATGAAATGATTTATAATACAATGAATTCAATAATTTATCTATATAGAGTCTTTGAATGCATTTCTCATTTATATATCCATAGAGACAATGCTAAAGGTAGGTAGGATTAGAATCAAGATTTACCTACCTAAATTGAATTTTATAGACAATATTTTCCATATCTAGAATTTATAAACTATTTATCATTTTCTTAATTACATAAATCATTTCATTAATATATATTAAACAACTCATGATCTTAATGTTGAATGAAAATCCCTTCTTATCAAACAAAGAAGATAAATACAATTTATATTTATATAGTGAACATAATAATAGTTTACTAATTCTAAAACTAATCCACTAGGTATATTTATATCATTAGATCTAAATTTTAATGAAATAACTCTTTCTCCAATTCCAACAAGTAGATCTAAATTAATCTTTCTCAATTATCTTCAATATATATGTTTTTATGTCATCAAAAATATGGGATGCATGCCTGATTCTAACATCTATGAGTCATGGTTAGAAAAATTGATCTCTATTATATAATTATTTACATTGAGAACCCTTCTAAACCTTAGATACCAATATAGAATTGATTTATCATTCATATCTATAAGAGATATACAAATTATATACATGATGCATGCCATAATCTTTAACAAAGGACATATCTATAGGTGATTATAATGTTTTATATCATTTAATCATTTTTATTTAATGAATTTACTCCCAATAAAAATTATGACATCATATATAATATACATTTAGTGAGCCAAGATACATATTTCATCATAACTTACATCGGCTGTAATGTAAATAATCCATGATTATATCAAGTAGACAATAATTTTCAGTCATATCATATATAATTTTAGGAGTTCTTAGTGGATAACTCCTTCCCTAAATACATCATATGGATTCATATAACTCGATTCCTCTAGTATACTATAATTTAGGGATTCATAGCTAAGTGTAACCCAAATAAAACACCATGAACAAGGAACCTAATGATTAGGGTCACCTTGTTACTTTCTTGACTTATATAATATATTCTAGGTGGAGCTAATGGTTAGGGACAAACATACTAAATGATCTAGGACTTCATAAGTGCTTCCCTTAGATAAATTTTACAATTAGTGTTTTAAGGGTTTTCTTTTAATATCTAACTAATTTCATATACATAAAATGCATATTTAATCCTTAATTATCACATCTAGTGAACTAATTATTATCCCATGTTTTATTCCATTATGATTGCATGCTTCTAATGATTTATTTTTTAAATCCTTATTCCTAATAATAAATTAATACATTCACATAATATTTATGCACAACTCTTTACACAACACATAGTTTATGTTACTCACCCAAAAAATAGAATCCAAACATACTTACATATATCAGAATGCATCTCTAAATAAGGAACATGGAATATTCTTGTAAAGGATTAAAATTATATGAGACTAACAATCTCCAAATAAGTAATCCTATAGACACATATAGACAACCCCCACATTTATATAATAATTTATTAGACTCCATGCTAATGGGAAGTCCATCCCAGATTCCCCCTATCGAGAGATACTTTACTTAAGATAGAATCCAATTATTCATAAATCTGACAACTATAATGTATAAAATATATTAAAAAACTAAAATAATTTTAATAATATTAATTATAAACTATGATCAAGGTAAGTGAAGACGCCATCATATATTGTCATACCTATCATGTAATTTGTGATATTACAATTTATAATAAGTACACTAACAAATAAATTTAAGTATATATAATATCCACATTTCATAAAAAATTCATAAACCTGAATATTTAATAGAACAACTAAATAAATACACATTTTATTTATGTTCAAAACATTATATATAAATATGAACATTTCTTATATGATTTATGCATAAATATATCTTATTTATAATCCCTAACAATTATAATTTATAAAAAATATATAAATTATATGAAAATCTAGAAAAAATATTAAATGTTAAAAAATTATTCTATATTGTGTTTTATGATTGATAGAGGGAATTATCAATATAATATATGATAGATATCAGTGCTTATGATAATAATTTCTATAATGTGCCTTTTTTATTTCATGATATTCCCCATATCATCGATAAGAAATGATTCTTTGTTCCTATAGTATATAACCACATCTTAGGTCATCTCATAATGTCTTTTGTATTGCCAATACAAATTATGTTACCCTTGAATGTAATGTGCACAACCCAAATACATGTTACGTTATCAAACATAACATCAAGGACCCAATATCTAGTTAAATTTATAGCATAAAATAACATCTGATTCCCTATAATAGACTAAATTATCACATAATGTACCCTTATGGTATTCTTTGAGATTAATCTATAATATAACATAATTTAAGATAAAATCAATGAATATTACATTATCCAATTATTTAATGTAATGAAAAAACAAAATGATGATCTAACGGATGACATTAAAAGATTCTATATCATATACTATGATTTATCTTTAAGAAGATTATGTTATACATGAGTTTTATAAAATTAGTGAAATAACATATTGATTTCTTGATCAATGGGGATTTTATACTGTTGATGGGTTTTATAGGAACATCAAATGATTTATGAAGTGGAATAAATCCATTAAAATTCATAATCTAAAATCCATATAACCAACATGATAAAATGAAGAAAATAAAATACAAGCATACTTTGATCACATTAAGCTTAATCTCTCTCAAACATAATGGAGTACACTTGATTGGGATCATTAAGAAAAAACTAAAAGGTTCTTTCCTCCACCAGTGGTACACTGGACTAGGATCCTCAATCATAATGAGAGGACCCTCATACACTAAGGAGTGCATGCACCTTCTTGACAAATACAAGTGGTTACTAGGGTGTAAGAGAGCTTCATTAATGTATTGGGAGTGGTTTATTATCCAACAGGGTGATCACATATTATTATATATACTCCATTAAATGAAGGTATTTGAGCATTAACTTCCATATCTTAGGATCCTTAACATTCTACATTAATTTATTCTCATTGGGGATATGTAATCATTTAATGTTTCAACAATTATATCATCCTTTTATATCCATAAAGTAATCATATTTTTTATTCATAACTGAATGAAATAAATTAGGAATACATGATAGATTAAATGAACTCTATATAACATATCACTTGTTTATCATACACTATGATAGAAATATATTTTTTTCTATGATCTGAGCATCTCTAATCCCAAACCACCAGATACAGTTTAGGGTTATTTTAAAATATGATATCCCCTTTTTGTGTATTTCTACCAATATGAATATATATTTCCAAATAATTATTCATCTGAGGTTGTAAACATAGATTTATTTTTATTAAACATAGTTCTAATAAGATCAATTAGGATTAAACCTCTTTATGAGTTATGTAGTGGGAGATAAAAAAAATGTTAATTTAATGATTTTGGATATATGGTATATATCATAAATACTAATTAAAATATTTTTATTTTATCCAAAAGGATAATTAAGGAATATTTCTAGATTATTATACTACTTCTACATCTTATATAATTTTCAATAAAAATTTGAAGATAACTAAATAATCAATTCATGTGTTATTTAATGAAAGTGATCCTTTTAATTATAAGAAAAATTCATTTAATGGAAGTGATGATTCTTTTAATAATATGAGACTTCACATCCTTTTCAATACTAAAAAATGTGGTGATGAGTTACATGTTCATATGGAACCAATCCTTGATGATTTAGAAACTGAAGAACCCAAATTATTCATCCTAGAAAAATTAGAACCATAAAATAAAATCCTCTAGATTATATCATTATTTTCATAGATAAATATTTTAGTTATAGAATATCAATTAGAACTATAGTTGTGTTCTTTTCCTTTATCTCATGTCATAAAACTAAAATCATATTGGATTCTATGAGTGATAAATATAGGTTTTAAGCCATCCAATATGATTTTAATTAGTTTGATTGAAATAATGTTTTGTAATTAGTAGAGAGTCCCTAAAAATACCTAGATTAGGAACCAAATGTGTTATCAGATACAAGAATGATTATTAAAGAGTTATTAATAGTAATGAAGTTAAACCGGTGGCTAAGGGTTATAATTCATTTCTATTTTATTATTAATTATTTTTACTCATACATGTCTGTTTAGATATTAAAAATATTTTTCTTATTTTTATTTTGTGTTTTTAAGAATTGATATTCATACAAAATATAATTTAATTTTTGAATCATTTTAAAATTTTATTGAGGTTTAACCCATTTGAAACCAAGATTTAATCCTCTCATCCCTGAAACATAACCCTAGTTTATTTCTTAGAATATTTTTGTGGAAGCAGGTAAGGGAGATTGAAGAAATTCTTCTTCATTCATGAATTCCAAAAACACTTTGAATGATGACTATCAAAGAAGGATTCATATAGGTAAATCTATTTTTATTGACTAGTTTTATAGAATGAATCTTTCCGTGAATAATTTTTTATATCTCCAATAATTGGAAATGCTATTGAATGTGAAAAATACAATTATTATTTATGAATTTGTGGTTGATGAATTTTATAAGAATGTAGAGTTAATTTTTTAAAGTACTAGAGATGTCATGAAATATAATATAAATGGAAAAACTGTTTATTTTAGATCTATTATGTTGTTATAGAATTTTAAATGCTAATATTAATGTATATTTTTATAAAATTAATCTCTAGTGGATGGTGGTGAGATAAAGGCTAATAACATTTTTTTTTTGTTTCTTGGAAAAACAAATATAAGAAAAGAACATTTCATGGTACTAGTTCCAGATAATAATGTTTTATGAATGTTTCATCAAATTGTAATTTTTCAAAGGATAATAGAATTTTAAAGGATGGTTTTTTAGGACATGTATCTCATTTAAATTTCTTTGAATGACCATATATCAAATTTATATTGTGTATGGTGAGTATTATTGATCATTTATATCATGTCCATGGGAGATAGAATTACTAGCCCTATAGAATAATAGATACTCTGACATTTAATAAGATATAAGTTCCCTAAAAATAGAAGAACAAAAGAATTTCTTCTCACCGTAATAGTTTTAATGGTAGGGTGTTATGAAAATTTGGTTTAACCTAAAATGACTTTAAAAATAGAATATTATTACTAAGAATATATGAAGATGATAATGATGAAGAAAATACTAAATAGGATAATATTATTCTTGGAGATGAGTAGGATGTAGACAAATTTGAAAATATTTATGTTATAAATACTTCTATTTAAGGTGAAGGATATAATCCAAATAATGATAAGGCTAAAGTAACTAGGGATGAGGAGATTGAAAATTATAATACTATACCTGATAATATGTATGTTTAAATATATCATACAATAGATTTGGAGAAGTACACAGTTATTGGTGGTGATGAAAATAAAAATTGTTAAAATATTAATTTGAATGTAGAAAATGAAACAGTAGAAGGTTGTAATGATTTTTCATATTCTCAAGATTAAACATCAGATTTAGAAAAAATTGAAATGAATATTGTTTTTAGTATGAATGAATGAATTTAAATGTTAGTAAACATGAATATGGAATATGTAAAGATATTATTAATTTACTAGAAGATGAATATGCTGGAATATCTATTTAGGGTAGAAAACATATTATAGATAAGTTGTTCAAGGTTATAGGTAAACAGGCTAAATTTTTTTAGAAAAATGTTAAATATAGAGTTGATAAAGGAGCATATGAGGATATGGAAAAAAAAGTTAATGTGTATATTAGTGATCATGAAACTAAAAAGGATGATATTTTAGTTGAGAATATATATGAGAATGTGAGGATTAAATCTAGATATGACAAATATGGTCATAAGGAATTGGAATATAATGATATTAGTGAAGAGATAATAGATAACTACATTAATGGATATTGGGTAAAACTAGATAAAAACATTTCATATATTATTAAAGAGAATGATTCAATATTTGTTGAGAATATGAATATTTATTCTACTAATATATTCTTGAATTAAAATAATTAAAAAATGAATTTATTTATTTCTAGGATGGGTTAAAGGAAGAAAATGATGTACACAAGATGTAAATAGAAAATTATATTTTTAAGAAATAGTGTGATAATTTAAAATCTTTTACTCTTTCATTGTTAGATTTTGAGGAGCTTATGGAATTGATTAATGGTCAAACTAAACTATTAAAGGGAATAAAAATTGTTCAGAAATGTTTTTATAATTTTATAAAAGAAGAAAAAATAAAATAAATAATAAAATGTTCTCTTTGTATACTAAATAAGTTATTTATAGTATTAATGAAAAGATAAATATATTTCATTTTGGTGTTTTCACATTAGAAAATTTTTTATATTTGAAATCAAAAAAAAATAAAGTGGTGAATGAATTTAAAATATAAGAGATATATGATATAAAATCAGTGTCATAAAACTATTATTAATATCTATTAAATACAATAAAATATTTTAATCACATTCATGAACATGGTAAGGATAATAAAGAATCAAAAACAAGTAATATGTAAATATAATAAAATATGAAAAATAAACACAGGAAAAATGATTTACAAGGTTCGGTATAAATACATACTCTTTGTCATGCTTCGGATTCCGAAGTCACAGACTCTCTACTATAATATTATCATAAATAAAATTCAATTTAACTAGGTATAATTATAAAATAACTATTATATCCCAATCCAAAGTAGTATCCCACTGTGTTTGAAACTTCTAGTATCCCAATAGACATTTTTAGGTTGTCATCTGATGAGTAATTCAATAATACATTCCTCCTCCTAATTATGTTGATAAATAGTTTATCACATCATGTCTCAACATCTAACAGATCTGATCTATTTCCTCTCACTTCAGTTTCTTTTACTTATAAAAACTATTTAATAAAAATACATATAACTCGGCCATTTCATGAAATAAATATTATAGATATTCTTTATAACTTTTTTACTGGATTCCTTATTTATTGGGCTCTAAAAATTTACTCATATATAGTATCTCATCAAGATATTAATGACTCAACAAAAATAAGATATACCATTCATAACACATCAACCTCTTCTTAGTTCTTCATATTTTCATCTTTCCATAACATAAACTCATACGATTTGATCTTTAAAAAGTGGTCAACATACTATTCTTCTCATTTTCTTTGTAATGGCCCAAATTTTTCATACATAAACATTAAATCTTAATAGATGAATATTCATTATATAACATAATGATCTATGCTATAATTGTTTATTTCTATTGCCTTTGTAATCATAGACACTTAAAAACTTGTCCATAATTGAGCTATAAAAGCTCCCACTATGTTCTTCATAACTAGCACCATTCTTAGACATATCAAACATTATAAATTTCTTCATAACCTAGGAAAAGGAAACATAATAAAGGGTGAGATAATATTCTCATTAAAGGTAAAAAAGGAAGATATCAACATAATATAAGAAGGAGGGTATGAAAACACATGAATAAAACTTTTAAAACCATACCTTACATATCATAGATCATAAACTTGAGTCAAGTCATGAATTTTGGAAGTTTATAAGACATGAATCTTAAATTAATCAAATAACAGGAACCATGATATCATAAAATTGGCATAAGATATAGATTTATAGAATAAAAAAAAGAAAATAAAATCTTATGCCAAGGCTATCCACCAAGATATTCATAACATTCTAGGATTGAGAAAACCACCTATGTACCTACTTTAGGCTTGGGATAACATCTCATGTTCCCTCTTTTGATCTTGGGATAACCTCCTGTGTACCCTCTTTCTGGATTGGGAAAACCTCATGTGTATCATCTGAGCTCATATAACATTAATAATTACCCAATAAATTAGAGAGATATATAGGTATCGATCATCACATAATCCATACATTTTTGTTCCATAAGATCATGAAACATTTATCATATTAGAACCCAAGAAAATAAATGGGTTTCATAAAACATTTCATCATAGAATTTCTTATGGAAAAAAACATTTTTCATAAACATATCGTCATCATGAGAATAAATCATCTATAGAATGAATTAGGATGGAATAATTGGATAATATCCCTAATAAATATTAATTAACATCAAATTATTTCATCTTATATGGAAAAATATTTTGAAATATCACTTAGAACATTTCTTGTAGAAAATACCCTTTTCACATTTAATAATTTATTTAAAATCTAAAAATTTTCCAAATAATAATGAAAAAAAATTCTTTAAAATAACCTTGGAAAATGTAAGGGATTATTCAAATAATTTTTCATTCATATAGGTAAGAAATAATTCTCATTCTTTACATGTTAAAATAAATATTCCTTTCATATTTTTGGTAAAAGCAGAATAGGCCTTGTTTAGAAAATGAAAAGAAGATTCCTTTCAATACATTTTATAAAAAAATAAAGTCAAATTTAAAAATGTCTTTAAATAATCAACAATTAATATTGAAACATTCATGAACTTTTTTTAGAAAATATGGATATAGAATAAAAGGGGGGTTTTGATCGAAGAGTGAAATAAAGTCGGTTTTCTTTTAAACATTATTTTAGAATCATGAGTATATAAAGAGAGGAAAATGAAGGGAAAATATTTTTTCTCAATAAATTACCATTGGACATGAAAATTCATGATGTTATTGATAAATAGATCATAATATTTCATCATTGAAATCATAATAATTAACAATACCCATAAACAATGAGATTGTAACATCGATCCCTTAACACTTCAATGACTTTTGAATCATAAGCCCCATGAAATAATAACTTTAAATTAAACTTCATATATACTGGGAATAAATAATTTCATGATATAAAATTTCAAGGGAGCTGTGTATACACATCATAAAATAATATAAGTGCATAATATAACATATATCCCAAAGAAGACAAATTGAGACAAAAATCCCTTAACTCAAGTCTCAAATTCCTTCATTCACATTCGAGCCACCTATAAATAAATATAGGTTTATTATTGATATATTACATAACTATAATCATATTTATCATACCATTTATGATTTACTTATGACCTTATATTTCTTTTTTACTAACAATTCCTTGTTAAAATCACATTTCAGGTAATAACGACTTCATTTTTCATGTATGTTTTAGTTTTTGTATCTTCAGTTATTTCATTTTGATACTGTTTAAATAATATAAATAATGTTAAACATGATATAAATATAATATACATTAATTATATAAATATTTATTGTAATCCATTGAAGTTAGAGATAGAAAATTAATTACATCGTTTACGGAGATAGTAGGTCATACGTACGCATGAGCGATGTTTCTATTTTCTCAATGGATAAAATGATACAAAGGAAAATAATATATTACCTTTAAAAATTAATTTTTATTTTCTATATATCACATATATTCACTAAATTTACTCTTATTATCTTCCATGTAAATCATAAGTGAAAAATGAGTCACATCACTTCGTGAGGCGGTATTCTGCAGTACACATGAGTGACATTATCATATTCTCATTGAATAGAAATTAAGAAGGTATATGTGATATTATAATTAATAAGGTATAATAATATCATAAATATCATATTTAAAATAAAAATATATCATTATATCCAACAGTGAGAGGTGGTAATGGAAATCAAAAAACATCTGTTTGCGAGGTGGTGGTCCTCCGTACATATAATCAACAGTTTCATTTCCCATTTAATGGAAAAGTAGATAGATTTAGGTTAATAAATTAACATAATAACATATAAGTAAATTTTATATACTATTTTTATTATATTTTCATAGTTTAATAAAATTTAATGAGATGGAGAAAGAAAAAAACACATGTTTAAGAAGTTTACATCTTCTTTGGAGAACCTCTTCAGGTTTATACCTAAATATTTTATAGGAGAGTTTAATAATAAAACTAAGAAATATAAGATTTTGTAATGTAATTAAGAAATTTATTTGGTTATTTATTTAATAAACTAAATTTTTTTGGAAGTTTGAAGAGGAGAATATAGGGGTGGCCTTTTATAAGTAGGGGAGAGGGCACACATGGAATTTTTGAAAAGAATAAAGTGTACCCATGTTTATAACAATACACAAGGATCAAAAATGGTCCATTATAAAACCTTATATGTTATATGGTCTAAATATAGCTATAAAATGGGTGTTATACATGTTTATAGGTCATTTTACCTCTTATCTTTTTAGTTTAACCCCTGGTAAACTCATTTTAACCTTAACTATGGAAATAAATTTTTAGTGTTTTTACTATTCATTGTAGCCAAAAAATTATGTTGAACTTATTATATAATATAAATTATTCTGATTAAAAATATGTAATCCATTTTTATAAATTCATTCATAGAAGGGGAGATTTTAATTTAAAATTAAACCCATAGATGCGATGAAAACATAGTTTTCCAAAGAGAAACGTTTCAAAAGTTTAAAATGTTTTTATACAAAAAATAAATATTAAATAGATTCTAATGAAATATATTTGATTAATTATAATATGATTTAGCTAATTTTACATTCTATATCATTTTAGGACAAAATTTAACCATAAAAATTCTTTAAATGTAAATACATTTTCTAATAAAAACCAATATTTTTCAGTATTCCTCAAAAAAATAATATTTTTAGAGAAATCTAAACAATTCAACCTGATATAATTTTGAAATTTTGATTCAAAAAAATTAAGATAATTTTTTAAAATCTATTTTCTAACAGTATCAAAAATTAATTTTATTATTTATTCACAAAAAGATATACAAATCATTTTTTGAGAAATAATGTATTTTTTGAAGAATATAATGACTTCATAAAAAATTAAGTACTTTTTAATAAATATGATTTATTTATATAAACTAATTATACTTAATTTAAAAAATATATTTATATTTCTACCATAATTTTTAATGACTTTGTAATAATTTTCATGTTTAAATTATAATATTTATAGTTTGACATGGTTCATTAAAACTTGGTGTTACATGTAACACAAGCTATCGAAGAAATTAAATTTATTCAGAAAAAAAATCATAATAACTTAGGGTGTTACATTCTATCCACCTTAAAATTATTTTATCCCTTTAAATTCCATCACTTAGTACAGAAAAATAAGGATGGTTCTTCCTCATTACATCATATGCTCCCCACGAAGCTTCCTCAAACTGGTGGTTTCGCCACAAAACATTGACCAGGTGAGTGGTATTATTTCATAGAGCTTTCTTTTTATGATATATAATCTCCAATAATTTTTTACCATAAGAAATATCATGATACAATGGTATGTCCTCTGAGTTTAGTACATGTTTTGGGTTAGTTATGTAATTTTTTATAAGAGATACATATAACACAACGTGAACCTCAGAGAGATTTTGTGGAAAAACCAAACGATAAGATATGGTCCCGATGCGATCAAAACTTTCAAAGGGATAGATATACCTAGGGATCAGTTATCCATTATTTATAAATATCATTACCTTATTATATGGATAAATTCTTAGAAACACATTGTCACCAGTATCAAATTCAAGATCATGTCGGTGATTTTTAGTATAACTTTTCTATTGACTTTATGTTTTACTTATGTGTTTCTAAATACATCTAACCGTCTCTTAAATTTATTCAGATTTCTTAGGTCCTAATAGATTTATTTTACTAATTTGATCCTAGTACATTGGATTTATACACTTCTTTCCATAGAGTTATTCATAAGGATCTATCAAAATGCTCGAGTGAAATCTATTATTGTAAGAAAACTCAACTATAGGAAGGTATTGATATTAACCACCTTTTAAATACCTAGAAAAATATCTCAACAAATCCTCTCAGGACTGAATTGTTCTCTAAGACTTAATGACTATCTGAGGATGACACTAAGTGCTAAAAATCAACTTTGTATCAAGATCTTACTGAAGACTTTTCCGGAACTTCAAGATAAACCTTAGATCTTGATCACATACAATGGAATGTGGTAATCCATGAAACCTTACCAATTTCATAATGTATATCTTTTAAAATTGATCCACATATAAATAATATCTAATAGAGATAAAGTGTGCTGACTTTATAAGGTGATCAACTACAACCCATATAGCATTGTTCCCTTTAGACGTTTTGGGGAGTCTGATGAGAACATCCATGGTGTGGTTTTCTTATTTTCATACTGGTATGGGTGATGGTTGTAATATCCCCTTATATTTTTGTCTCCCAACCTTATCTTTATTATATACCAAGAACAAAGATTCAAATTATTTTATTTCTCTCTACATTTCATCCCACCAAAAATACTCTTTCAAATCTATATACATCTTTTTACTTCCATGACTAATAGATAATAAAGAACTATGAGCCTCCTCTAACAAATATTTCTTCAAATTAGGTATTTATAAAACATATACATGGTTCATGAACCATATCATTCTATCATGGTAAATTTTAAACTTAGGAACATTTATCACCTTCTTCTATAGCTACACATCTTCCCTCTATACCTCTTTAATCTTCATTTGAATATATGGTTGAATACTTATTTGTGAAAGATGATATTTCTTCTATTACTTAATGATTTTAAGATTAATCCTTTGAGAATAAATAAATATTTGATCTTTTATGATCCTCATAATGTATAAGTTAGCATGATAATTTCGACTCAAATCATCAGACACCTTGTTCGCTTTCTAAGGGTGGTTATTTATTGAGTAGTCATAAACATTAATCATCTCTAGCCATCTTCTCTAAAACATGTTCAACTCTTTCTATGTGAATATATACTTTAAACTATTTTTATCATTATATATGTCACACTTTTCTTTATAAATATAATTCCTCTATATCTTTAATAAAAAAATTACCATAACTAACTCTAAATCATTATTTGGGTAATTTTTCCTATGAACCATAAAATGTCATGAGGCATAAGATATAACTGTGACATTATAAATGAGAATGCATCCCAATCCCTTCATTGATGAATCACAATATATTCAAAACCCTTCTCCATTGTAGGGTAATGTAAGCATAGGTGCACTGACAAATATTTTCTTTAGTACCTTTAAATTTCCCTCACATTCATCTATCCAGAGGAACATGGCTCCCTTCCAAGTTAACATGGTGAGTGGATTATATAGTTATATAAAATTCCCCAAAATTGTTAATAATATCTAGCTAAACCATGAAAATTATGGATATTAGTCACTATGGTTAGTATGGTCCAATGATCAATAGCATTCCTCTTTGATAGATCTACTGATATTCCCTCTCTTGAGATTATATAACCCAAAAAATGAAATCTTTGCATCAAAAATTCTCACATTGTAAATTTTTCATGTATTTTATCCTTCATTAAGTTCTTTAGTACAATTATCATGTGATCTTCATGCTCTTCCTTTCTCTTTGAAAAAATAATAATATCATCTATAAATACTACCTCAAATTGATCAAGTTAGCCTCTAAAGACTCTATTTGTTAAATCCATGAAGATAACAGGGTAAATGGTAAGACCACACGACATAACTATATACTCATAGTGTCCATACCTTATATAGAATGTTTTATTGGGTGTATCCTCCTTCTTGACCATCAATTGATGATATCTATAATGAAGGTCAATCTTGGAAAAGTATTGATCTCCTTCTTGATTATGATTCTGTTTAGTTCCTAATAATCAATACAGTGTCTCATAAATCCATATTTTTTTAACAAAATGAATAGGTTCAAACCAAGGTGACACACATGGAATAATGAATGCCTTTTCAAGGTTCTCCTATATTCATTTCTTCAATTCCTATAACTCAATCTAGGTCATTCTATAGGTATTTTTTTTAAATAGGTGTGACATTAGGTATGAGTTCTATTAAGAACTCAACTTCAAATTTTGGTGGAATACTAGGAAACTCTTCTCTAAATAAATCAACATACTCCAACATTATATACGTATAATTGATGTTCAGTTTCTCCAAAACCATCTATGATAAATTCCCCTTTTGAATTGGAATAAATACCTATACATTGGATGTGATCTCAATCAGAAGTTCATATCTATCAACACACTGATAGATGATCATAGGTTGTTTGGAGTATCAAATGTGACTTTTATTCATTTTAAATTAATGAGGGATTTATGTTGATAAATCCAATCCATACCTAAGATAACATCAAATTAAACTATAGGAAGAATAATGAGGTTTTCATGAAGCACATTCCTACAAAATTCAACTAGAGAAGAATCATAGAATTAAAATGTGATCATTGTACCATTAGGGGTTTTCACTGCTAATTAAACATAGAATCATTTAGGTGGAATCTTGATACCCTTAGAAAATTATTCAGATATAAAATATTAGGTATATCCAAAGTAAAATAAGACATTATTTGTTCTAGAGTGGATGGTAAGTGTACCTCTCACCACATTCTTATCATGACCCCTATTAGAAATAGTGATTAGATGATATTTTCCCTTAAATCTTAGCTTAATAGGTTGCTGACATCGATCTCCATCAATAACCTTTAGATTCAATAACTTGTTAGAATAGTTCCAAAACACTTTGAATTTGAAACATTGAAGTGTGGGAGATTCATTCTATGGATCAGTCCTTTTATTTATATCATTATCTAACTTATTCCAATCACTTCAGCATTAATATGATCAACGACCTTCCTTTACACATGACAAGTAATATGTACATATAATAAAATATGAAAAATAAACACAGGAAAAATGATTTACAAGGTTCAGTATAAATACATACTCTTTGTCATGCTTAGGATTCCCAAGTTATAGACTCTCTACTATAATCTTATCATAAATACAATTTAATTTAACTAGGTATAATTATAAAATAACTATTATATCCCAATCCAAAGTATTATCCCACTGTGTTTGAAACTTCTAGCATCCCAATAGACATTGTTAGGTTTTTATCTGATGAGTAATTCAATAATATGTTCCTCCTCCTAATTATATTGATAAATAGTTTATCACAACATGTATCAACATCTAACAGATATGATCTATTTCCTCTCACGTCAGTTTCTTTTACTTATAAAAACTATTTAATAAAAATACATATAACTCAGTTATTTCATGAAATAAAGATTATAGATATTCTTTATAACTTTTTACTGGATTCCTTATTTATTGGGATCCAAGAATTTACTCATATATAGTATCTCATCAAGATATTAATGACTCAACAAAAATAAGATATACCATTCATAACACATCAACCTCTTCTTAGTTCTTCATATTTTCATCTTTCCATAGCATCAACTTAGACGATTTGATCTTTAAAAAGTGGCCAACATACTCTTTTTCTCATTTTCTTTGTAATGACCCAAATTTTTCATACATAAATATTACATCTTAATAGATGAATATTCATTATATAACATAATGATCTATGCTATAATTTTTTATTTATAGTGCCTTTGGAATCATAGACACTTAAAAACTTGTCCATAAGTGAGCTATAAAATCTCCCACTATGTTCTTCATAACTAGCACCATTCTTTAACATATCATACATTATAACTTTCTTCATAACTTGGGAAAATGAAACATAATAAAGGGTGAGATAAGATTCTCATTAAAGGTAAACAAGGGAGATATCAACATAATAGAAGAAGGAGGGTATGAAAACACGTGAATACCATTTTTAAAACCATACCTTACATATCATAGATCATAAACTTGAGTCATGTCATAAATCTTGGAATTTTATAAGACATGAATCTTAAATGAATCAAATAACATGAACCATGAGATCATAAATTTGGCATAAGATATAGATTTATAGAATAAACATAAGAATATAAAATCTTATGTCAAGGTTATCCACCAAGATATTCATAACATGCTAGGATTGAGAAAACCACCTATGTACCTACTTTAGGCTTGGGATAACACCTCATGTTCCCTCTTTTGATCTTGGGATAACCTCCTGTGTACCCTCTTTCTGGCTTGGGAAAACCTCATGTGTATCAACTGAGCTCATATAACATTAATAATTACCCAATCAATTAGAGATTTATATAGGTATAGATCATCACATAATCCATACATTTGTGTTCCATAAGATCATAAAACATTTATCATATGAGAACCCAAGAAAATAAATGGGTTTCATAAAACATTTCATCATAGAATATCTTATGGAAAAAACATGTTTCATAAACATATCTTCATCATGAGAATAAATCTTCTATAGAATGAATTAGGGTGGAATAATTGGATAATATCCCTAATAAATATTAATTAGCATCAAATTATTTCATCTTATTTGGAAAAATATTTTGAAATATCACTTGGAACATTTCTTGTAGAAAATACCCTTTTCACTTTTAATAATTTATTTAAAATCAAAAAAATTTCCAAATAATAATGAAAAAAAATTCTTTAAAATAACCTTGGAAAATTTAAGGTATTATTCAAATAATTTTTCATTAATATAGGTAAGAAATAATTTTCATTCTGTACATGTTAAAAAAATATTCCTTGCATATTTTTGGTAAAAGCGGAACGGGCCTTGTTTAGAAAATGAAAAGAAGATTACTTTCAATACATTTTATAAAAAAAATAAAATCAAAGTTAAAAATGTATTTAAATAATAAAAAAATTAATATTGAAAAATTCATGATTTTTTTTTAGAAAATATGGATATAGAATAAAAGGGTGTTTTGATCGAAGAGTGAAATAAAGTCGGTTTTATTTTAAACATTATTTTAGAATCATGAGTATATAAAGAGAGGAAAATGAAGGTAAAATATTTTTTCCTCAATAAATTACCATTGGAAATGAAAATTCATGATGTTATTTATAAATAGATCATAATATTTCATCATTTAAATTGTAATCATTAACAATACCCATAAACAATGAGATTGTAACATCGATCCCTTACCACTTCAATGACTTTTGAATCGTAAGCCCCATGAAATAATAACATTAAATTAAACTTCATATATACTGGGAATAAATAATTTCATGATATAAAATTTCAAGGGATTTGTGTATACACCTCATAAAATAATGTAGGTGCATAACATAACATATATCCCAAAGAAGACAAATTGAGAAAAAAATCCCTTAACTCAAGTCTCAAATTCCTTCATTCACATTCGAGCCAAATATAAATAAATATAGGTTTATTATTGATATATTAAATAACCATAATCATATTAATCATACCATTTATGATTTACTTGTGACCTTATATTTCTTTTTTATTAGCAATTCCTTGTTAAAATCATATTTCGGGTAATAACTACTTCATTTTTCATGTATGTTTTAGTTTTTGTATATTCAGTTATTTCATTTTAATCGTGGTTAAATAATATAAATAATGTTAAACATGATATATATATAATATACATTAATTATATAAATATTTATTGTAATCCATTAAATTTAGAGATATAAAATGAATTTCATCGTTCACGGAGACAGTAGGCCATACGTACGCATGAGTGATGTTTCCATTTTCTCAATGGATAAAATGATACAAAGGAAAATAATATATTGCATTTAAAAATTAATTTTTATTCTATATATCACATATATTCACTAAATTTACTCTTATTACCTTCCATGTAAATCATAAGTGAAAAATGAGTCATATCACTTCGTGAGGCGGTATTCTGCAGTACACACGAGTGACATTATAGTATTCTCATTGAATAGAAATTAAGAAAGAATATGTGATATTATAATTAATAAGGTATAATAATATCATAAATATAATATTTAAAATAAAAATATATCATTATATCCAACGGTGAAAGGTGGTGATGGAAATCAAAAAACATCTCTTTACGAGGTGGTGGTCCTCCATACACATAATCAACAGTTTCATTTCCCATTTAATGGAAAAGTAGATAGATTTAGGTTAATAAATTAACATAATAACATATAATTAAACTTTATATACTATTTTTATTATATTTTCATAGTTTAATAAAATTTAATGAGTTGTATAAAGAAAAAAACACATGTTTAAGAAGTCTACATCTTCTTTGGAGAACCTCTTCAGTTTTATACCTAAAGCTTTAATGGGAGGGTTTAATAATAAAACTAAGAAATATAAGATGTTGTAATGTAATTAAGGAAAATATTTGGTTATTTAGTTACTAAACCAAGTTTTTTTTTTGAATTTTTAAGAGGAAAATATAGGGGTGGACCTTTATAAGTGGGGGAGAGGACACACATGGAATTTTTGAAAAGAATAAAGTATACCCATGTTTATCACAATACAAAAGGATCAAAAATGATCCACTATAAAACCTTATATGTTATATGGTCTAAATATAGCTATATAATGGGTGTTATACAAGTTTATATGTCATTTTACCTATTATCTATTTATTTTATCCCCTGGTAACCTTAACTATGGTAATGCATTTTTAGTGTTTTTACTATTCATTGTAGCCAAAAAATTATGTTGACCTTATTATATAATATAAATTATTCTGATTAAAAATATGGAATCCATTTTTCTAAATTTCATTCATATAAGGGGAAATTTTAATTTAAAATTAAACCCATAGATGCGATGAAAATGTAGTTTTCCAAAGAGAAACGTTTCAAAAGTTTAAAATGTTTTTATAACAAAAAATCAATATTAAATCGATTCTAATGAAATATATTTGATTAATAATATTATTATTTAGATAGTTTTACTTTCTAGATCATTATAGAACAAAATTTAACCTTATAAATTCTTTAAATGTAAATACATTTTCTAATAAAAACCAATATTTTTCAGTATTCCTCGAAAAAATAATCTTCTTAGAGAAATCTAAAAAATTCGCCCTAATATAAATTTAACATGTTGATTCAAAAAAATTAAGATAATTTTTTAAAATATGTTTTCTAATAGTATAAAAAATTAATTTTATTATTTATTCACAAAAATATATACAAATCATTTTTTGAGAAATAATGTATTTTTTGAAGAATGTAATGACTTCACAAAACATTAAGTACTTTTTTATAAATATGATTTATTTATATAAATTCATTATAATTAATTTAAGAAAATATTTATATTCCTACCACAATTTTTAATTACTAGGTAATAATAGTCATGTTTAAATTATAATATTTATAGTTTGACATGGTTCATTAAAACTTGGTGTTACATGTAACACAAGCTATCGAAGAAATTAAATTTATTCAGAAAAAAATCATAAAATCATAGGGTGTATCCACCTAAAAATTATTTTCTCCCTTCAAATTCCATCACTTGGTACAGAAAAATAATGATGTTTCTTCCTCATTACATCCTATGGTCCCCATGTAGCTTCCTCAAACTGGTGGTTTCGCAACAAAACATTGACTAGGTGAGTGGTATTATTTCATAGAGCTTTCTTTTTATGATATAGAATCTCCAAGAATTGTTTATCATATGAAATATCATGCTCCAATGGTATGGCCTCTGAGTTTAGTACATGTTTTGGGTTAGTTATGTACTTTTTGATAAGAGATACATGGAACACAACGTGAACCTAAAGGATAGATATACCTAGGGATTAGTTATCCCTTATTTCTAAATCTCATTACCTTATTATATGGATAAATTCTTAGAAACACCTTGTCACTATTATCAAATTCAATATCATGTCGGTGATTTTTAGTATAACTTTTCTATTGACTTTATGTTTCCCTTATATGTTTCTAAATAGATCTAATTATCTCTTAAATTTATTCATATTTCTTAGGTCCTAATAGATTTATTTTACTAATTTCATCCTAGTACATTGGAGTTATACACTTGTTTCTAAAGAGTGATTCATAAGGATCAATATAAATGCTCGAGTGAAAACTATTATTGTAAGAAAACTCAACTATAGGAAGGTATTGATATTAACCACCTTTAAAATCCCTAGAAAAAGATCTCAACAAATCCTCTAGGGACTGAATTGTTCTCTAAGACTGAACGACTATCTGAGGATGACACTAAGTGCTAAAAATCAACTTTGTATCAAGATATTACTGAAGACTTTTCCAGAACTTCAAGAGAAACCTTAGATCTTGATCAGATACAATGGAATGTGGTACTCAATGTAACCTTGCCAATTTCATAATGTATATCTTTTAAAATTGATCCAGATATAAATATTCTCTAATAGAGATGAATTGTGATGACTTTATAAGGTGATCAACTACAACCCATATAGCATTGTTCCCTTTAGACGTTTTGGGGAGTCTGATGAGAAAATACATGGTGTGGTTTTCTTATTTTCATACTGGTATGGGTGATAGTTGTAATATCCCCTTATATTTTTGTCTCTCAACCTTATATTTCTTATATACCAAGAACCAAGATTCAAATTATTTGATTTCTCTCTTCATGTCATCCCACCAAAAATACTCTTTCAAATCTATATACATCTTTTTACTTCTAGAACTAATAGAGAATAAAGAACTATGAGCCTCCTCTAACAAATATTTCTTCAAATTGGGTATTTATAAAACATATACATGGTTCATGAACCATATCATTCTATCATGGTCAATGTTAAACTTAGGAACATTTCTCACCTTCTTCTATAGCTACACATCTTCCCTCTATACCACTTTAATATTCATTTGAATATATGGTTGAATACTTATTTGTGAAAAATGATATTTCTTCTATTACTTCATGATTTTAAGATTAATCCTTTGAAAATAAATAAATATTTGATCTTTTATGATCCTAATCATTTATAAGTTAGCATGATAATTTCGACTCAAAGCATCAGACACCTTGTTTTCTTTCTAAGGGTGGTTATTTATTGAGTAGTCATAAACATTAATCATATCTAGCCATCTTCTCTAAAACATGTTCAACTCTTTATATGTGAATATATACTTTAAACTTTTTTTATCATTATATATGTCACACTTTTATTCATAAATATAATTCATCTATATCTTTAATACAAAAATTACCATAACTAACTCCAAATCATTATTTGGGTAATTTTTCCCATGAACCATAAAATTTCATGAGGCATAAGATATAATTGTGACATTCTACGTGAGAATGCATCCCAATCCCTTCATTGATGAATCACTATATATTTAAAACCCTTATACATTGTAGGGTAATATAATCATAGGTGCACTGAAAAATCTTTTCTTTAGTCCCTTTAAATTTCCCTCACATTCATCTATCCAGAGGAACATGGCTCCCTTCCAAGTTAACATGGTGTGTGGATTATATAGTTATATAAAATTCCCAAAAAATTGTTAATAATATCTAGCTAAACCATGAAAATTATGGATATTAGTCACTATGGTTAGTATGTTCCAATGATAAATAGCATTACTCTTTGATGGATCTACTAATATTCCCTCTCTTGAGATTATATAACCAAAAAATTGAAATCTTTGCATCAAAAATTCTCACATTGTAAATTTTTCATGTATTTTATCCTTCATTAAGTTTTTTAGTACAATTCTCATGTGATCTTTATGCTCTTCCTTTTTCTTTGAGAAAATAATAATATCATCTATAAATACTACTTCTAATTGATCAAGTTAGTCTCTAAAGACTCTATTTGTTAAATCCATGAAGATAACAGGGGAAATGGTAAGACTACATGGCATAACTATATACTAATAGTGTCCATACCTTATATAGAATGTTTTATTGGGTGTATCCTACTTCTTGACCATCAATTGATGATATCTAGAATGAAGGTCAATCTTGGAAAAGTATTTAGATCCTTCTTGATTGTGATCTTTTTTAGTTCCTAATAATCAATAAAGTGTCTCATAAATCCATATTTTTTTTAACAAAATGAATATGTTCAAACCAAGGTGACACTCATGGAAGAATGAATGCCTTTTCAAGGTTCTCCTATATTCATTTCTTCAATTCCTATAACTCAAACTGGTTCATTCTATAGGTATTTTTTTAAATAGGTGTGGCACTAGGTATGAGTTCTATTAAGAACTCAACTTCAAATTTTGGTGGAAGACTAGGAAACTCTTCTCTAAATAAATCAACATACTCCCACATTATAGGCATATAATTGATGTTCTGTTTCTCCAAAACCATCTATGATAAATTCCCCTTTTGAATTGGAATAAATACCTATACATTGGATGTGATCTCAATCAGAAGTTCATATCTATCATCACACTGATAGATGATCATAGGTTGTTTGGAATATCAAATGTGACTTTTATTCCTTTTAAATTAATGAGGGATTTATGTCAAGAAATCTAATCCATACCTAAGATAACATCAAATTAAACTATAGGAAGAATAATGAGGTTTTCATAAAGCACATTCCTACAAAATTAAACTAGAGAAGAGTCATAGACTTCAAATGTGATCATTGTACCATTAGGGGTTTTCACTGCTAATTAAACATAGAATCATTCGGGTGGAATCTTGACACCCTTATAAAATTATTCAGATATAAAATATTGGGTATATCCAAAGTAAAATAAGACATTAGTTGTTCTAGAGTGGATGGTAAGTATACCTTTCAACACATTGTTATCATGCCCCCTATTATAAATAGTTATTGGATGATATTTACCCTTATATCTCGTCTTAAGAGGTTGTTGACATCGATCTCCATCATTTACCTTTGGATTCAATCAATTTTTAGAATAGTTCCAAAACTCTTTGAATTTGAAACATTGAATTGTGGGAGATTTATTCTGTGGATCAGTCCTTTTATTTATATCATTATCTAACTTATTCCAATCACTTCAGTATTCATATGATCAATGACCTTCCTTTACACACATAAAACTTTTAGTAGTCCCCTTAAGAAAATTTCCTCTATGATTCTTTCCCCACTTCAAGCATGAAGAAAAACTCATCATCTTATATTCATGGTTTTGATAGTTTCTTTTGAATTCCATATTTATTTTCCTAATAAAACCATGGGATTAATGGGTAACTCTAATCAACATTTCCATCCTGATATCACATCAAATAATAATTTCATATCTACTAAATTACCTTATGTATAACACCTTTTAGATACTTGTTTTTAATCCATTGAATAATTAATCAACCTTACTTTCAAGTTGTAGGATAATACCAAAAGCGTACCTCGCATGTCTTGTAAAATTTTCCTCATAGGTACCAATAGATTCGTCAGCCCTCTATTTTAACTCAAGGAATTACTTCTCCATTTTCATATGTAGAATATGAGAAAAGTACATGTTAAAAAATAATATTTTAAACTCAACCTATTCCATAGTGTCAATTTCATCATGTTGCCTAGTATTCTTGAAAAATGACCACCATTAATTTGCTTCACCTTCTAAATAATAGATGGCCAAAATGACTTTTTCATGTTCTAAAAATTAGAGGATGGAAAATATATTTTCTATTGTACTGATAAATTTCTTAGAAACAAGTGGATCAAAAAAACACTAAAATAAAATGGATATTTCCTTAACAAGGACTCAAAAGAAATTTTTCCCTCCTTTGATCATCTGGAAGTTTAGCATGATTCATAGCCTGAGAAAGTTGTTTGAACTTAGTAAAAATATTTTTCATTCTATATACCATAAATTTTGGTTTATCATGAATATAATCATTGTATTTTCTATTTCATTAAACATTATCATGGTTTCTTCAGACTCCATTCATTGACTAAAACCAAAAGGCATAGTTTAAGGAACAATACTTGTAGTGGGAAACTAAATAATTATGAAAAAACACTTAATGGATGTCTAAATCATGATACCTTCTTTTCAATCTATGACACCTTAGGCATAACCAGGGTCATTCAAGGTCACTATTTAAATCCTTCAAGATGGTTCAAAAATATTTTCTGAATTTCCAAAGCTTATACCACCAGGAGTGTCAAACGAAGTGTGCAGTAAGGCTTGTTTCCATGTACCGAGTAATGCTTGAGTCAATCCTGACACACCTTTTCCAGATTTATTACCCTTGGGTACATCTATTCTAGAACCGTGTCCAATTTTAGTATCCATATAAGGATGTAATTTCATAGAAACCACACACTCTATCCTTCACCAATATTTCAGGATATTTTCTTATACCTATAATTGTCCATAGACATTTACTTAGACATATCCCTAAGGATATCACTAAATTTTTCTCATCTAAGTTTCCAAAGGCTAAATAAACCTTAATCTGATACCAATTGTAAATACTGGAACTTCTCATACATAAATATTACATCTTAATAGATTAATATTCAATACATAACATAATGATCTATTCTACAACCGTTTAGGTATAATTCCTTTGGAAACATGGACACAATAACAACTAGTCCATAAGTTATCTACATCTTCACCCACTAAGTTCTTCATAACTAGTACCCTTGTTAGACATATCACACATAATACCTTTCTTCATAACCTGGGGAAAGAAAACCTAATAAAGGGTGAGCTCGGATGCTCAGTAAGGGTAAATAAGGGAATATCAACATAACATGAGCATGAGGGTATAATAGCATGTGATTAACATTTAAAAACCCATAACCTATAGATCATAGATCCTAAGCATTAGTTATGTCATAAATATTGGAAATTCATAAGACATGAATCATAATGGAATCAAATAACGTGATCCATGAGATCATAAAATTAACATAAGATATAGATTTGTGGCATACACATAAGCATTGGAAATCCTACAAGGTTATCCACCAACATGTTATTCTTGGGCTAACCACCCATATACCTACTTCGGTCTTGGGATAACATCCCATGTACCAACTTTTGGGCTTGGTATAACCTCTTTTGTACCCTATTTTGGGCTCAAGATAACCTCTCGTGTACCCTTTGAGCTCATATAACATTAATCATTACCCAATACATTGTAGGGATATATAGGTCCCACCCATCACATTATCGAGAAAATTGTGTTCCATAAGATCATAAAACTTTCATCATATCATAACCCATGAAAAGAAATGGGATTCATAAAACATTTCAATATAGAATATCCCATGGAAAAGAAATTGGTTTTATAAACAACTTGTAATCGTATCCATAAACCATCTAGAAAAATAATAAGGATTGAATCATTAGATTATATCCCTAGTAAAGATTAAGTAACATTAAAGGATGTCATAGTGGATGGAAAATGATAATGAAATGTCACTTAGAATATTTCATGGGGAATATACTATTTTCACTTGAAATCATTTATTTAAAATATAAAAAATCAAAGCATTAAAGAAAAAAATTTCATTTAAATAACCTTAAAAACATGTAAGGGAAGATTTAAATCATTATTCGATCATAGAGGCGGGAAATACCATTCATGTTGTGCACATTAAAATAGAGATTCCTTTTTAATTTTTAGTAAAAACCAAACGGGCCATGTTTGGAAAATAACAAAAAGATTCATTTCAAACCATTTTGTAAAAATGTAAATTAAGGGAAAATGACATTAAACAATAATATAAGAATATTAAAACATTCATGAAAACTCTTTTAGAAAACATGTGTAATGACCCCAACCTTGGTAAACTAGAGTCGATGTCTACTTTATTACATTGGCACTAGATACAGGCAATTTCATCCTAAATGACCGAATAGTTTAGTACTCATGGTAAACTAGATACATAATTGAATCTCTCATTGCAATTGAAAATATAAAATATAATATAGTATTTCCTTTGATTACATCATTATTTACTCTAGAATAACCCTACATATCAATCATAATACACATATTGAAATCCTAGGGAAAGAAACATAAGGGGTGAGATCAAATATTATATAAGGGTATGAGTATGGCATCAAATATGAATAAATAAATCATAATCAATATGGTAAGGTAAATAAATAAAACACATTTTATTTAATAAATAACTTGAGCATAATATGGTAGGAATAAATAATGATTAAATAATTCCATATAAGTTATCACATGAGCTTGAAACTTTTCCATAGATATTTTAACTAATCGAATAATCACATGGGAATCAATGAATAATCTCATAATAAGGGAATACATATTTTCAGACATCTAAAATATACTTTCAAGACCTTTCATAAGACAGTTTAAATCTATGTGTAAAAACATGTATAATTTGGCCAACTGAACTGTCTTAATAAACCTTTTGATGCATCAAGGTGCAATCTATAACTAGGCCCCACCTATCACTTACTAAGTGAAATGAATTCCTCATATGAAATATGTGAAACATAACCAATATAAGTGTTCATATTGAAAAATGAACATACAAAATGTTAATAGTTACCCCAATCAAATAAACATAATCAAAAACCATCCAAAGTAATATCATGAATGGTAATAAAATTGTAAATCCTTAGTCAAGAAGAACATAAAACAACCAAAGAATGAATAAGGATGATATCAATACAACATATCCCTAGTTGATCATATGTATAATAAATTTTTGATTTTATTAAAGAATAAAATACCATAAAAATGTTAATAAAAACATTTTGGAGTAAAATAACCTTTTCACTTTGAAAATATTATTTAAAAAAATACAAAAAAATATTTTGAAAATAATTTTCCTTGAAAATAACCATTGATAACTTGTAAAATAATCTTTAAAACATTTATTTTTCATGACGGCATAAAATTTTGTTCATGTCATACACATTAAACCAATGATTCATTTCACATTTTTAGTCATAGCCAAACGAACATTGTTAGGAAAATGACATAAATATTCCTTTAAAAAAAATTTGTAAAAAGTAAAATATGGGTAAAAATATATTTAACAATTTTTTTGAGAATATTAGAAAAAATTGAAAACATTTTTAGAAAACATAGTTTTTAAATAAAAATGATTTTCTACCGAAGAGAAAAATAAAGTTGGATTTTCTTAAAAAAATATCAATAATTATATGATCAAAAGAGAGGAAATGGTACAATTACTTGAAAACTTTATAAACAACCAAAGAAGAAGAAAATGAAATGGGTTTATTAGTCAATGATCAAATAATTTCCATTAACAAAAATTGAAGTATAAACAACCTCGATTAAAATGAGATTGAAACATAAATCTTTTACCCCTATGATAACTTTTGAATTGTAAGACTCGTGAAAGGAATAACATCAAATAAAACAATAAATAACATGAATATAAATAGATTAATGTTATAAAATATCAATAGGTTAGTATATACATTACATAAAGAAATAAGTGGTGAATATGGAATTTGTATCACTAAAATAAAAGTGAGTCGAGAAACACTTACCTTAGGTCTGATTTCTTTCATATGTGTTCAAACCTCTTGTATAATAAATATAGATTTATTATACATATATTATAGAACCATGATCATGTATTTAATATCGTATATGATTTAATTATAGACTTGTATCACATGTTTACTAACATTTCATTGTTTAAACACTACGCCAAAGTATGCGTTTAGCGGTGGTTTTTTTCATTTAAAGATGGTTTAAAATGTCGCTAAATCGTGTGTTGGTAATCATTTAGTAGCGGTTTTATGCAAAACTTTTTAATGGTATTTACTTAAAATTGGGAGAATCATTTAGCGACATTTTAAATCGTCGGTAAATCATTTCACGATGGTTTATTTTTTATTTTTTTACTTTTCGTAATTAATTATTTTATTTTTTTATTTTTATTATTATTGTTATTTTTTTATTCTCATAATTAATTATTTTATTATTATTCATTACCATGCACATGCACATGCATGCATATACCATATATGCCATGTATAAATTTTGTATTTGGGGAGATTTAAACCCCTTGCCTCTTGGTTATTCTGAAAAGATTTCACCAATCCAGCATGCTCTTCATGTGGGGAGTAAATAGAATTTAATATACTTATATATATAAATAGAAAAGAAAAATAATACATAACAAATAGATATGGATGAAATAATTAATAATTAAATATTAATATTTAATAATTAATAATTAATAATTAATAAATAATATATAAATAAATAATATATATAATATGGTAGTAAATAATAAATAAATATATAATATATAATATATGCCCCCTGCGGTCAGTTGGGGTGGTGATGGTGGGTTAGAGTCTGGGGCATGGTTGCAGGTCGTAGGTCGAGTCCCCAGACCAGCGGTTTATTTATAATTTTCTTAGAGCGTTGTGTGTCGCATTTGCGGTTGTGCCAAAAAAATTAATATATAATATATAATGTATAAGTAATGTATAAATAATAAATTAATATAAGATAAATAAATTAATAAATAACAGATAATAAATTATAGATTATCAATCAATAAATAATATATATAATAAATAAGCAATAAATAATACTCAAAAGGTTCAGGAGACGGGTCAGCCTGCTCCTAAAAAATTATTAGAAAAATAAATTTGACAAAGAGACAAAGGGGGTGGACGGGGTCAAACATTCCCACATCCATAAGGGAAAACTACAAATCAAAAACAGGATCATCCCAATAATCATGGTCAGAGTCGTCATCATCATCAGCAGATTTTCACTCTGATTGTGAGTTCTTTTGATTGAAGATCATAGAGTACTTTGTTTTGATCTTTTCATACTCCAAAGTGAGCTGGCTCTTAGATTCCTTAGAAGAAGACCTGGTAGACACATTTCGGTCACACCCACGTGCAGTAGCCCAATCATCTCAGCCACGACCTTTTGGATATCTTGTTGGGGGAGAATCCCGAATCCGGGCCGAAAATTGCTTGCCAAAAAATATCGTGAGATACCCGTCGAAATATGGAAGCGATATAAGCAGAATAAATAAATCAACACGCAGGTTTTTTTAACGTGGAAAAACCCTCCCATGCGGAGGATTAAAAAACCACGGGGCAATTCCCAAAATATCCACTATGAATCAGAGAATACAATAATCCAAGCAATGCCCGAACTTGAATTACAAATGAGAGAGCGTAGAAAACCTGTGTGAAAACCACACCCTGATACGCCTCTTCCATCTCTCTGATAAACATCCCGCTGATGCCATGTATCGGAAGATCAATCTGTGACAAAATTTCACCCTTCTGTCGACGAAACGTCACTACCTCGGAGATCTTCACCCGAACATGCGTCAGCCTCGCACCAGCTTGCGACACCCAAAAGATATCGCCATCATGATGTACCGCCGATCTCCAATCGGGACACGCCACCTGATCACCGCTATCAGGCAGACTTTTGATACGTGGCCACGATCATCAATTGTGTTGTCGCTGCACCGCACCTGTCAAACGCCGACGCGTCATCGTCGTCGTGCCACACGGGCCACCGCAAACGCGGAGACCCCTTCCCGGGTCTCCCTTGCTGACTACATCTTGCTGGCACACCCTTTCTCTCTTTAAAATATGTTTCTGCGTCCTCCTTATATAGACATCAAGTCCATAATAATCAATTAATGCAGTCAACATCCATTATTTCATCCATTAATATTGAGAATTAAATATCCATTAATGTTGGGAGAAAATCTTCAATTAATGGTGATATAAATCTTTCCATTAATAATTTTCATCTCTCATCAATAAATGCGATGAATCTCAACAATCTCCCCCTTCATCACATTAATGAATGAAATCATCCAACAAACCCAGTTGGAAAGAAAATAGGACGGTACCACACCAACCATCATCATCTATAGAAAAATATGACGACGTCCTTTTGCACTTCTGAAAAAATATCAGCTCCCCCTGCAAAAAGAAAATCAAACGCCGAAATTTTCGTCACATTTGTATATGCACCATCCTGCTCATCCTGCTGAACAAGACAAGAACCAGAAACATCTGGCTCCCCCATAATAGTGATTACCACATAATCTGGAGCACCTGCAGGAATAAACTGCTCCCCCTGCTCAACATCCCATGAGCGGATATGTGCATCACCTCTCTCAACCTGCTTTAATTTCCAAACTTTATTCTGCTCCACGCACGCATCTGCGATCCTCTTCGAAGCTTCCAAAATCCTCACGTTAAACTGCAAGCATGAACCAACCTCCTCTGATACCACTTGTTGGGGGAGAATCCCGAATCCGGGCCGAAAATTGCTTGCCAAAAAATATCGTGAGATACCCGTCGAAATATGGAAGCGATATAAGCAGAATAAATAAATCAGCATGCAGGTTTTTTTAACGTGGAAAAACCCTCCCATGCGGAGGATTAAAAAACCACGGGGCAATTCCCAAAATATCCACTATGAATCAGAGAATACAATAATCCAAGCAATGCCCGAACTTGAACCTCACATATGAAGAGCTGGACGGCTGAACCCCGCCCGCCTTGGAGGGGGCTGGGGTGCCGCATGGGCGAACCGCTATGCTGAGACGCTCAGCCCGTGACATATCTACCCCATCACCGTGATTTTTGGTGTCAAGTTCCTTCAAGTTCTTCCTTCTCAATGTCCAGATTGTCCATCACCAAATCAGGATTTAATGGAACATCGGCGACATCTGTCACCTTCCCACCTAATGAAGCATCAAACACTTGGTCGCTTGACGCCTCCTCATTACCAGCTTCGTCATCCTTTCTTGATTCCTTGACTACAGGAGACGGTCGCAGACTGGCTTTCTGATGGGTAACCAATTGATAACCCTAATCATCTACCAAAACATTTTTGTCTTTTCTCAAAGTTCTCTCTTTATTCACTATATCCTGAGTCGGAACATTAATGGAATGATAAAAATCCATGGGTTTTGTAGTGTCACAATTATCACTATGAGTCTTCCCTCAATGGACCCTACCTTCAACTTCCATCAGATCGCTAAGGCCATCACATTTGGATACCTCGTTGATGTTCCCATTACTATCCTTGTTGGCACCAGAGACCACATCAACAAAGGAAAGTCGATGATCACCAGTTGAGGAATCAAGTCCACTTCCTTTCACGGAAATATAATTCTATACTGGAAGAGTATCAACTCCTCTCAAACCATCCTTCCCTAACTTCTCATCTATAGTTTTAGCTGGATTAGGGGAAGAAAATTTATGCTTTCAATTTTCAACTCGATGCCATATTTTTTACAGCTAGTACATCTCAACCTTATGTGACAGTTTTCTTTATTATGCCCAATAAAAAAGCAATTAGAACAAAACTCAAGCACATACTCGTACTCAATATCAAGCTCAAATTTAAATTCCTCAGCGACCAAATAAAGAGTTTCAACTGAAGTCCAATAATAAATAATAAATATATAATAAATAATTACTAAATAAATAATGAATAAATAATAAATAAGTAATGAATAGATAAATCATAAATAATAAATATATAATATATAATATATAAGTAATGTATAAATAATAAGTTAATTAAAAAATAAATTAATATATGATAAATAATTAATAAAATAATAAATAATAGACAATAAATTATAAATTATCAATAAATATATAATAAATAAGTAATAAATAATATGTTAATAATAAATTAATAATAAATAAAAACAAATTAATAATTAATGTATAAATAATAATAAAATAATAAATATATATATGATAAATATATAATTAAATAAAAATGAAAAATAAATAAATAATAACTAATAACTAATAAATAAATAATTAATAATTAATAATTTAATAATAATTAATTAATTAATTAGTTAGTTAGTTAATAATAAATAATAAGTAATAAGTAATAAGTAATAAATAATAAATAAGTAATAAATAATAGATAAATAAATAATAAATAAATAAATAAATAATAAGTAATGAATTAATAATAAATAACGTGTCAATTATAAATTAATAATAATAAAAAATCTATAATAAATAGTGAATTAAAAATAATACGTAATAATAAATAATAAATAAATAATGAAAAATAAATATTTATTTAATAATAATTTGATAATAAAAATAAATCAATAAATAATAAATCAGTAATAAATAAATATTAAAATAATAAATAATAAATAATAAATAAATAAATAATAACTAATAATTGAATAAATAATAAATAATAAATAATAAATGGATATAAATATCTATAAATATATATACATATAAAAAAATTACATAAATATATATAAACACACATTTAGGTTAAATAAATATATATAAACACACTCAGATATGTAATTATATATTAATATAAAAATATATATAAACACAAGTAAATATAAATATCTCTATATATATTTACACATATATGATATAAAAATATATAAACATAAATATGTATTAATATTTACAAATTTATATAAATATACACAAATATTCATAAATACGTATAAACATATATATATATATATATAATTGATAATAAATCACCAAAAGAGGGGAAACCATAATAATTATAACACCATCAAATCAATAAGAATGTAAATCAATGGAATAAAATCATAAACGACATAAAAATTATATGAATACACTCTTAAACGAATATAAAATCTTATCAAATGTGTATGATATATATATACTTAAATTTATTTAAATATATTATATAGTAATATTTATTTACATATATTAGAATATAAATAAAAAAAATATTTCAGTTTATTAATATGCACGTATATGTATATATAAACATTATTTATATATGTTTATATATATTCATATAGTTTTACTGTAAATTCATTTATATACTATATTTAATAATAATGATATATTTATTTAAAAATACATTTATATATGATGTATGCACAAAATATTATTGACACACACACACACACATATTTACACAGATTTACACTCACAAGTGCACATTTATATTTATCAAATACACACACAAATATTTACATATATATATTTATTTACATATATTAGAATATACACATAAATATATTTTTTTATTAGCACACACAAGTTTATATATAAACATTACTTGTATAGGTATATATAAACATATTAATGATTTTTTATAAGGTAAATAAAATCAATAATTATTTATTTTAAATTAAATGAATAATAAATATTTATTTCCATATGGTTTATATGTTTAAAAATACATTTCTAGGTAATTATGTATTTATACAATTGATTTATTATAAGTAATATAAGAAAATATGCATATATTTAATTATAAATGAAACAAAAATATGAATAATGATAAAAAAATTTAAAACCATAATATTAATAAGAACGTAATCCCAATGAATAAATTCAGTCTCTTCCAAAAAAAATAATAAGACCCCATTAAATGAACCTTAAATTCTATCGAATGTTAAAAAATTGAGATACATCGACTAAAAACTCAGTTTTAGAGGCCTTCTATACCATTTTTTGATTTTAAAATTTTTGGATAAAGGTTAACTCAATCACTAAGTAATATATCTCTTTGCAATATTTGATTTGATATGTGGTAGAGCCTAAATAGATACTCGGATCAAAAGTTATGGTCATTTGAATTTGTAGTTCATTTTTTAACTTTTCTTAAAACTATAATAAATTTTATTATTTTAACTATTATAAAATTATTATCTAATTTGGTTTTATTTCATTTCATAATCTTCTATTTGACTGGTTTTGGAGCTAAAATAGACTCTCGGATCAAAAGTTATGGTCATTTGATGTTGAAGCCTAATTTTAAACTTACTTAAGAGTTTTTTTAACATTCAAATTATTATTAACTAATAATTGTAAATATTTATTAATTAAAATATTATAATTAATTAAAATTATAATTAATAAATAATATATGATATCAAATAATAAATAATAAATAATACATCATAATTAAATATTTTATATTTTTTCCTTTAATTTAGCAGCGGTTTTTACAAAAACCACCTCTATTTCATAGTGGTTTCTAGAAAACCACCACTAAAAATAAATTAAAAAAATAAAACCACATTTAGAGGTAGTTTTTTAAACTTACACTAAATTTTTTCTTGAAAAATATTTAGGGGTGGTTTTTAAAACCGCCGCTAAAAAATCGCTGTGAAATCTGTTTTTTCTTGTAGTGTGATATGATGTACAAATTTTATGTTATATAAAATCAAACATTGATAGGATATTTGATCTAATTAACATAAAAAAATTACATCGATGAATAAATTTCATTAATAATAATACATCAATAGGATACACTAATTATTATTGTAGTATATATAAAAACAAATTTACACTACTAATATGTATTTTCCAAAAAAAATATTTATTATTATCCTGTATAAGGTCCTCAAGCTATAAAATTATAATGTGTTGGTGTATGATTTTTATGTCAAAAAAAAATAATACCGATATAGTATTTGATATCGACATAAATTGCAAAACACATATACACCATCATCATGACAATTATGATCTCATGTCATAATAAATAAATTACTATATTATGATGTATTAATTCTATATTGTATAAAATCTAATACCTATGATTATTTGATATTAACATAAATCATAAGCATAAAAAATATAATAATAATAACAATGGTCTCACTTCAAATTAAAATTATAACATTATGATGTGTGAGTTTTATGTCCAATAAAATATAATATCGATAATGTATTTTGATATAAAATTCTAAAATATATAAACATAATAGTAATAATGACCTTGGTTCAAAATAAAATTATAATATTATTATGTATGATTTTTATGTCAAACAAAATCTAATATTGATAGGTTATTTTGATGCTGACATAAATTATAAAACAAATAAACACCATAATAATATCAAGGGTCCCAATATCATAATATTATAAAATTATAATGACACGATGTACATATGTTATGTCAAAGAAAATTTAATATTGGTAGGGTATTAAATGAAAAATGACATAATTTTTAAAACCCAAATACATAATATCAATAATAAAATTATAACACCTTGAGATTTTAAAATAATAACATTATGTTCGATAGCATATTCAATACACAACACCGAGCTTAAACGACCCATGAAATATATAATTGTTATAACCTAATTGTTAAATTGATGGGTATGAATAATATTAACTAGTTTATGATATATGTATATATCTATAAATTTCCTACTAAATATAAATTATTGATAAATTCTTAGTAAATAATCAATCAATTTTTAGTAAAGTAATTTTATTCTTCAAAAATATGTTTCTATAAAAATGATTTTTATTGCTTTTTGTGAGAAAATATTATAATTATTTTTTGTAAATTTTAGAAAATGTACTTTATAAAATTAAATTCATTTTTTAAATCTGAAGATCAAAATTAAGGGTGAAATTTTGGAATTTTTTGGAAAATATTGATTTTTTTAGTGAATAGTAAAAAATACCGATTTTTCTAAAACTATCATTTCTTTTCAATAAATTAAGTAATTTAAAAGTATCATTTTGTTTTAAATCTGATTTTAAGTAACATAAGTATTATTTAGTTATATTTAATCCAACTAATTATATTTTAATCATCTTTATATTGGATTTTATTATAAGTTTATTTTTAGGTTTAAAAATAGGATTTTTCTGAAAAATGTTTTAAAGCACATAATATTTCTTCTTTTTAATTAATTAAAAAAACCTAATGATGAATTATTTAAATGAAATGTATAGATTATATATAAATAAATATTATTTTTTATTCAAAAAATGATTATTATTAGTCATAGAGTTAATATAAAATCATCACTTGGATTTAAATTGGTAAAATTGATTCAATATTTTGAATCAACATAATTTATATTATCTAATAAACTCAAATTAATTTTTGAGAATAATTAATAGTGAAAATAGAAAAAATTAATTACCATAGTTAAGGTGAAAATTAGTTTATATGGGGAAATGCTATCTGGTCAGCAATGCAAGGTGGGGAGCTAGGCGATCAATGATGCCGAAGCTAGGGAGGGGCAGTTCTAGTGGGTTGGGCCTACGGGTCATGTAATGGGAATAGTATGCCTCTGGGCCTTTGGGTAATGTATTGGACTTTGGTTCATGTCGGGCCTTGTGCCTTGGGCCTACGGGTCATGTAAGGGTTCCCCTTCATCCCTTAAAAGGGGAATTATCCATAATAAAATAAAAAGAAGGCCTTCAGGTTATTCAGGATAACTAAAAATATAATGGTTACAATGACCAAAAAACTTGTAAAAATCTATTGGATGGAAAAATTTTGACCTTATCATGTCTAATTATATATAATGGTCCATTTTGGAGCCTTGTGGCATGTTTAAAATGTGATATCACTTTTTAAAAAAAATTACAAGTGTGTCACTCACCTCACTTATAAAAGGTTATCCCCTCTTATATACTCTTAACACCTTCAAATCCATTTGGATCAAAAAATACCTGAAAAAATTCCTTCTTAAATTCCCTCCATATGACCTATATCCCTTTTTTTGATCATAAATCTAACCTAGGAATTCTTTTGGTGCAAACCTAAGGAGGTTGTCCGAAAAAAGAGGTATTATGCTTAATCGAGCGTTTTTTATTTTATTTCTTCTTCCACCTCCTTAAAATATTATTAATTTCTTAAATTATTATTATATAATAACACCAGTATCTACCATATAATTATATTTTATTTTTTTAATGGAATAACATAAATCCATCTCCTCTTCCATTAAATGGGATACAAAATCATCATTTGTGAGTACGGTGAACTACCGTCTCACAAACTGATGTCGTTTTTTTCCATCATCGCCTCTTAAGGAATGTAATAACGATGGATTTAAACTATATATATATATATGATATTTTTAACATATTTATACTTTTAGAGTTATTATATTAGATATACCTTATTACTTTCTGTTTAGTAGGGGATATGATAATGTCGCTCATGTGCACAGCGGACTACCTCCTCACAAAGCGATGTGATTTTTGTTTAACTAATGATTTATATGGAAGGTAATAAGGATAAATATAATGAATATATGTGATATTCATGAAATAATTATTATATTCATGACATATTTATAATTATGAATATATAATATATCATTTTCTTTCTTACATTGAAAAATGATAACAACGTTCCTGCGCACGTGTGGACTATCACCTCCACGAAGCGATGTGATTCTTTTTTCATCACCACATCACATGGATGATATATATATATAAGTTTATTTAACAAAATAATATGATATTTATTATATAATTATCATTAATTAAATAAAAAATAATACTTACCTTCTTTTCATAATGATCGCTGAAAAATAAAAATGTTACTCATGTGTACGTACGACCTACTGTCTCCATGATCATAACATAGTTCATTTTTCATAAACATATTTCATGATTTATTTTAAAAGTATAATTTATGAATAAATATAATAATTATTTCATGATTATTATTCTATATATATTTAAATAATGACCTCTTTGACCACATTCAATACACCAAATCCATTTTGAAACAATGAAACAAACATCCTCAAAACACCTGATGTGGAATTAACTAATTAATTATTTAAATATTAAATTAAAATAAATAAAATAAATTATTTAATTATAAGTTATTATACCTATAAAAGTTTATTAAGATATAAAATAATTTATATAATCTTATTATAGGTGATTTAAATAACACACATGGAATGTTTGGACTTGTGTTAAGGGTTTTCTCATCTCACTTTTTATTTCTGTGAGACACATGTCATATTCACCACTTTTTTTTATTATGTGATTTATATACTGTCCATGAATGTATTTTATGATTTTTTTCATGATTTTTTTTGGGATTTATGAATCCATATTAGGTTCTCATTTTCATGATGTTTTGATCCAGAGATTACCAAAGCGATAAGGGACTTCGTCTCAATTTCCTTTCATTGAGGTATATTGTAATGTTATGCACCTAATTTATTTTATATAATGTATGACCTACCTATTTTATATGTAATATCATTAATATTTCATAATTCATTGTATCGTAAGTTTTAACTTGAATTATTTCATATAGGGGGATTTGACTTGAAAGTTACTAGGTGGTAAAGAATTTCATAACTCAATTTCTTTTCATTGGGTTATATTACTTCTTCATTGTATTTGATATAATATGATTATGTGTTTAATGAATTTTGAATATATTATTTCATATTTCTACCTTTTTATGTGGATTTACATTTGATACACATAATTTATTCATTGATTAATTCTTGAATTCAATAGTATGATCTTTTTAAGGATTTTTAGTCTCAATTTCTCTTTCTTTGAGACATTAATTTATGATAAGTGAAAATATTCATTTGTTATGTGTATATACTACCCTTTTGACATGTTATATCATTAATATTATTATTTTCATGATATTTAAAGTTTCATTTAGAGTTATTCATTCATGGGTCGTATGTTTGAAGAGTACCAAAGTATAAAAGGCTTTATGTTACAATCTTCTTTCATTTGGGATTGTTTATATTCAATGTTCCTTTAGAGGAAATAATATTATCTTATTTTTATGAACCACGTCTCTTTATTCTCCACTATATATTAATGTTTTTAACTTGTTTGATTTCCATTTCCTCCATTATTGATTAAAGAAACATTGATAAAGTCAATTGTAAGTGATATTGATCATGTATTTTCTTTTAGATTGACTATTTTTCTCTTCTATGTCCATGTTTTCAAAAATGTTCTTTTATAAATATAAATTATGTAATAAATCTATTTTACATGGTATTTGACCTTATTTTAAATATTTTTAAAAGTAATTTCTTATTTTTTTCCAAATTGGTCACTTTTGACTCTCTTTTACAAAATTTTTTGAAAAAAATGTTTATTTTTAACATTTACATCATGAATGGATTTTCCCGACATCATGACCATTATTTTATTTGAAACTTATTTTATAATTTTCCAAGGTTATTTTCAAAAATAATAATTTTCACATTTTTTTGGAATTTTTAGTTTTTTAAGTGATTTTCAAAGTGAAAATATTATTTTTCCTCAAGGATGTTTTTAAGGATAATTTAATGGAATTTACATTCATCAGCATCAAAAACCCTTAATGTTACTTATGTTCCACTGAGGATATTTTATAATGATATCATCCTCATTATTTCTTTTAATGGATTATTATTGTTACAAAGATATTGTTATGGAACTCGTTTGTTTTCCATGGGTTAATCATGTTTTAAATAGACTATCATGGAACTTGTTTCTTTTCCATGGGTTAATCAAATTATAAAGAGAATAAAGGTTGTATGAGTTTATGATAAAATTAATTATATATGTAATTTATTCATGATATGTTTCTTGGACATTTTTTATGATGATAGGTGGTTCCATTATAAACCAAGTATGGGTGGTTATGTTATTAACCAAAGACATGTGGTTCTGTGATAAATTAAGGATAGGTGGGTCCATGATGGCCCTCAAATGCATTGGTTTCTCTAGAGATAGAAGTTTACCATATTGTTTATTCCATTTGTAAGATTGATGTGAAAATAATGTTCAAAGATACCAATATATTTTCATTATGCTTGTTATAGTTATAAATGTTTCATTTGATCAAGATTGATACCACATGGCTCATGATTATTGATTCTAATGACTCTTGCCTTTATGAAAGCCTTATTCCATGTTTTCATGTTAAATGGCCTAGGTATTTATGGGTATGAATATTCTTATGTTATGTCTGTGCACTTTAATTATGTCATCATACCCTTATTCTATTCTTATTACCAATGATGATTAATTTTTAATGCTTATGTTTACCCCTACTAAGAATTTGAGCTCACCCTTATTATGTTTCCTTTTTCACTAGGTTATCTAGAATGATGTTAAATAAATTACATCTATAAGGGTTTTATAGGGATTATGATGATAAATTAATGTAAAATAATAAAATATGTCCTAAGTGAGAGAAATACTCATTTAAAGACATGGGTATTGTTTATATAAGAGTTTGTCCTAATTCTATAAAACTCTAAAACTAAAAGGTCCTTGTGTATTTAAGTGATCCAATATTTACTTTTTATGTTATAAGTTTTGGATGGAAAAAATTGGGTCACCTTAATTGATATAAAAGTTCGATGTAATGTTTATTTTTTTATCACTAAATTCAGGAGTGCAAGTTTGGGCGGTTATAGTTGGTATCATAAGAGGTTTTAAATAAATTTAGAGGTTATAATGTTTTGATGTGAGTTTACATTAAGAGTTATGGATTCCATCTTGGGTTTATATGTTTAAGGTAATTAGATGTTCAAGTCTTAGACAACCCTTTTGAGGTTTTAAGTAATGAAATTTTGTGGTGATTAATGACATTTTGGGAGATGTTTTTTTATTATTGGGTTAGGGTATGTGTAACCCTTAGGTTCAACATGAAGTATTATTTGAGGAGGAATTGTCTTTTCATAATTTTAAAGGTATTTATAACCTCTAGGTTTTATATGATCTTTAATGATTAAGGTTATTTTTAAGGATGTTCATCATATTTATAGAATGTTATAAGGATATAACTTTAGGAAAAAGGATATCCCAAAGGCCGGGTGACAACCTAACACATTTGATAAGGTTGTGGGGCTTGAACCCATAACTGAAGGGTGAAAAGGGTGAAATGCCTGCCTATGTGATGTTTTGAAGAAGATTGATATATTTTTGGGCTTGCAAGCTAAAAGGTATGTGATAACCTTTGAGGTTAAAATACTATTTAATGTTTTAGTTATTGAGGTTATTTTGGATATAGAGTTATTTATTCATGGAATGATTTAGGTTAAACTTTTTCTATTGTTGTTGAATTTTGGAGATTAATGTATTATTTCATTATATGATGGTTTATTCATTTTGGTAATTGCCTTACCTTATTCTAACCATCTTGGTTTTGGTTAATGTATAAAGATATAATAAATATATTATTAAACCTATTATGGTTATGTGATCCTTTATAAGTTCATTTTAGTTATTTAGGTATGAAAAATATCATCTTGAACACTCATCATTTGGAGAAAAAGATGATATTGTGGTGGAAATTGATAAAAGGATGAAATTATACTCATTAAGTATATTTCCTTATACTTATAGTCTAGATAGAAAATAAATTACTCAACTCTATGAATATGATATTGAAACAAAAAAAATTCCTATTACCATAATTTCTAATGATATCAATGAATTTTTTCACATCTCTTTAGTTTATGGTTTTGTAGATATTGACTTTCTCGTGATCATTCACTTTATTGTGATCAATGATCTCTATCAATCTACATAATTACTTAGAAATTATGTTTTTCTTCCAATTTAATATCTTAACTTCCTACAAATATTCTCCTACATGAAAACCTAATTATGTGTTATTCTAGATGACCTTCATACTTCCCCCTCTCTCTTTTCAAGTGGAAGTTTAATTTAACCTTTTTAAGATGTGGGATTTCAAGGAAGGTATTATCAAATGAAAATATTATGATTACTGAGATCAAGTTCAAATTGTGAGGAAAATATTTATTAAATGGGGGTTGTATGTAACACCTTGATATTTTAAAAGAAGATTATTATGCTCAATAGTGTTTTCAACATGCAACACTAAGCTTAAATGACCCGTGAAATATATAACTGTTATAACTTAGTTGTTAAATTGGAGGGTATGAATAGTATTAACTAATTTAAATAATATATATATATCCTAATAAATATAAATTATTGATAAATTCATAGTTGATGATCATTCAATTTTTAGTAAAATAATTTTATTCTTCAAAAATATGTTTTCTTTAAAAATGATTTTTATTGATTTTTGTAAGAAAATGTTATAATTATTTTTTGGAACTTTTAGAAAATGTATTTGATAAAATTAAATTCATTTTTTAAATAATATTATCAAAATTAACTTAGGGTGTAATTTTGATATTTTTTAGAAAATATTTATTTTTCAGTAAATAGTGAAAGATATCGATTTTTATTAAACAATCATTTATTTTCAATAAATTAAGTAATTTAAAAGTACCATTATGTTTTGAATATGATTTAAATTAACATAATTATTATTTATTTAAATAAAATACACCTAATTACATTTTAATCATCTATATATTGAATTTTATTATAAGTTTATTTTTGGGTTTAAAAATGAGATTTTTCTGAAAACTATAATGTGTCTCCTTTTTAATTAATTAAAACAACCCATAATGAGGAATGATTTAAATGATATATATATATATAATCAATAAATATTAATTGTTATTCATACAATGATTATTATTAGTTATAGAATTAATATAAAATCATCTTTTGCTTGAAAAATATACTTCTTGAAAACCCACTTTTTCATCGCATTTGTGGGTTTAATTTAAATTAAATTTTTCCGCTTATATGAATTTAATTTAGTAAAATTGATTCCATATTTTAAATCATCATAATTTATATTATTTAATTAGATCAACTTAATTTTTGACCATAATGAAAAAGTAAAAACAGTAAAAATGAATTACCATAGTTATGGTGAAAATGGGTTTATCGGGGGTTAAACTAAAAAGATAACGGTTTAAATAGCCTAAAAACTTATATAAAATCTACTTTTTGGTCATATTTCATCCTCATAATGTCTAATTATCAATAATGGTCCATTTTTTATCCTTGTGGCATGTGAAAAATGTGGGTATCGCATTTTCTTTTCAAAAATTACAAATGCGTCACTCACCTCACTTATAAAAGGTTGCCTCATATCCTCTCCTCTTCACACCTTCAAATAGATTTTTCTAAGAAAATTCTGTAATGACCCAAACCCGAAAAACCACCTGAACAGTGCTAAATGGGTCGGGTGTTACTACCTTAGGCGCACCTTCCCTGAACGCCAAAGGCTGCCGACTAGCAGCGAGGGTCTGAATAGGTACAGTGGAAACGTTATACCCTCTCGGAGGAAATAAAGGTATCGGTCCGAGTATAATGTCTATAAGCAGCGGAAATTAAATGACTCAGCAGACTCAAACCAGACCCACAGAGCGGAATCATATCCAAAATTGAATAAACAGCTAAATCAATATAGAAACAATAGCATCGGAAATTAAACAGGACAACATGCTGAATATCACAACAACTACTATTGTAAACAAACAAACATGCATCCATATAAAGGCATACATATCAATATATAACGGCGCCAATGGATAACCAACAGTTACTACATAATAAGGTAAACATGTTGATACAAAAAGGAAACTAAAAAAAGTAACTCCATCAAGGCACGACCTCAAGGTCCATACCAGTCTCCATGCCAACAGCACTAAGGTCCAGCTCCTGAGGCTGACCCCATACCTACACGCAATTTCATAAAGTCTACATGCGTCCTGAAGGGCCCATGTAGGGTGTGAGACGAGTCTCAGAAGGATACCACCCAAAGTTGCGTACCAAATATAAGTGTTTCGGAAGACATGCTTATATAAGAAAAACAGTAAACAATACAACACCCAAAAGTAAACACAAACTTCGTTGCTGCTCAGCAGCAACCAGAAAGTGTCACCTGCTTCGGCTAATGCTGGAATCTCTGGTCTGAACCCGGAACCATGTGCCACCTAAAACCATGTGTCTCAAGTACCGATGTCCTTGAGGTACGCCCAATAATCGTAACCCAGCTCGAAAGCTCAACCTGCCCATGGCACAACATCCGGAGGAACAGCGATACATGTCCTCAAAATAATACTCGTAGGGACAGCGATGTCTGCCCTCAAATAATACCTGGAGGGACAGTGATATCTGCCCTCAAAATCACGGCGAGCCTCGGCCCCCAACCTGACAGCCTCAACGCTATCTCCCAAAGGATCCTCACCTTCCATGTGGCTTTCTATGGCAAGCACCCCCAAAACAATAACACCTAACCGCAACTATCGGGGCCTCTACCCAGCGAGTGGTCGTACCACCTCATCACAGAGTCTATCTGTGTGTACACTACTCAAAAGTACCTGGTGAGTGGTAATCACCTCAGTAAGTTCCCAAGGCACAACACCTCTAACACCTCATGTCCCTGTGATCCTGTCGCTCAAATCCAATGGCCTTGCCATCCAAGTAACCCAGACCAAGCCCAACCTGACAGTCCAACTGCCTCAACCAACATACATGACGCCCAATCCCATGGTAGGAACCACCCAAGTAACCCGAGCAAAGCCCCAACCTGTGATCAGCAACACTCAACAAATATTCGGGCCACGCCCAACATAACCAAACAGTTCAACACAGGCAATATCAAACATCGCATATATATATTGGAAAACATCACTTTGAACAGGAAATTACTAAATAGTCAAGTTTCACTAGCTTGTGTTGTCCCATACCAGCACATAACTCATTCATAATTTAACAATTAAACTCAATAGTTTAACTCAAGAATTCAATAAACAGTCTAACCACAATAGTTTAAATGATGGTCCAGTTTATACGCATGTCGGCACCCCTTGCCGAATTTCCCCAAACGAGCAACGACCTCTAACCTGACCTTGCTCAATCACAATAGGGTCAGGAAATACCCAGAGGCATCCCACAATGCAGATAATTAAATAAAAACAATTAAATAGGGTTTTTCTCAATACCCAACGTCGCACCCGAAGGTCGCAACCCCCAATTGTCTACGAAAACACGAAAGAAGGTATGAACCACCCACTTCATACTCGTACGATGACACTCATTTGATATCAGCCTATAAATCAGTCTAAATTGTGGTAGATTTGCGTTTCCATCAAATCCCGGTAATTCCGTTCGGATGGAATCTGCGGAGGAACAGGGGGGGAATCAAGGACGAAGAAGGGTGCACAGGGTTAGCCTCTCTGATGCGGTCTCGATGCCACCGACATATCGAAGAACGGACAACGTATGAAGATTCTAAGAGGGTTTGAGTTTTTCAGAGGTTCTCGGACGAGCTGTTCGTCCATAGGAGAAGAAGAAGGAATTTCCAGAAATAAGACGTGATGGCATCTCAGATGTGCAAATAAAAAAAATTACACTGCATGTATTTTAAAAGTACATGCCGTGTAGATGGATTTTCCGTACTCCAACATAAGCGGAGTCCAGCACATGGCTTGGACCATGTGCACGGTCAACACATGGCCAAGGACTTGGACATTACACGAAACGAAGTTACACGGCGTGTCAAGGAAGTATACACGCTGTGTAGATGGAAATTTATACCTGGGCACCACACGTCATGTACTTGGCCTTGCACGGTTAAGGGTACACGGCATGTGTATAACTACACGTCGTGTAGTAAGAAACTTCTACACGGTCACCACACGGCATGTACTCGGTGAGCACACGGCCGGTCACTCACTTAACATCTACACGGCGTGTACTTAAAGTACACGATGTGTAGTCTAGAAATTTCCAGAAACTACCCAAAAATTCCAGTTTTCCTAGAAACCAATCAAAATTTTCAAATAGGGTTGGAAAAAAAATTAACCCATTTTCAAAAAAACATGGGTTCTTACAAACTCCCCACCTTAACATAGCTCATCCCCGTGCTACCGAACGAACCCTAGAGATGGCACCAAACACGCCCATTCTAGTTAAACAACCTAGACTACCCTGGTCTCAAGGTTCTTGCTAAATTTCTCAAGGGGATCCCCACCTTAGGAATTTCCTACTCGGTCTCAACCCGAAAAAAAACTCAAAGAAATCAAAATAATAAACAAGGTTCAACGACCTATTTCCCAGAACCATGGTCCTCCCATGATGCATCATCACCCCTGCACCTCCTCGGTGCTCACGCGTCACTTTTGACACCCAGCATAACCCTCACTGCATCGGTGTCCGCCTCCAAGAGGTCCTGCATATCATAGATGCTCCAATCAAAACCTGGTGCCTTGCACCTCGAGTAACTCGTATCCACGATGCCCTGATGCCCACGACACCTCACGTAACCTGTATCCTTGATTCCCCTTATGCCACACATCACAAATATATAAATAAAATATATATAACGCATCTGATATGATGCCAATCCCACTAAATAGCATCTAGTCAGTCCACAAGTGTCTTGTGAATCTCGTGCACTCAACTAGACATGCCTCAAGAGGCCATGCCAAAAGAAAGAAAAGAAAATCATGGCCACACCCATGGTGTACCTGCCACCGTCGTCGGCTCACCATCTTGCTCAATCCCTGGCAGCTCCACAGCGTGCACCTGGCCTGAAGCACGGCTGCCTGATGCCTGACCTCCCTGTAGTGGTGCTCCAGTCACCAGCCATTGACCCCTCAGCTTGGTCCCACCGTATCTGTCACGTCCTTCGTGCACCACTGAACCTCGACTACCCTCTCCTGGTATAGAACCTGAACCAACACCCGACGCCATAGTCTGTCCTGGTCCCTGCCTGCCGGCTCTCTGAGAAGGCTGCCTACAAAACCTCTCCAGATGCTCAACCTGTCCACACGCCCAGCACGCCTTCGGAGGCCTATCACACTGAGCCCGAACATGTCCCAGCTATCCACACTGAAAGAAAACCACCGTTAAACTGCCACGGGGTATTCTAGCTGAGTCCCTGGCCTGTCCTCCCTACTGGAACTCATCTCTCCCCCGCTTCCTACCATCTGAACCATCACCTGAAGCTGTCACCCTGCCAATCTGGGGCCTATCCCTTTGGTTGCCCTCTGCTATAAGTGCCTGGTTCACCGCCTCGGAGAAAGAACCCAGCCTGAAGATGTTCACCTGGACCCGAATGGTGTGTCGTAATCCATCCTCGAAGTGCCTCACCCTAGATGCGTCATCGCTCACCATACCAAGTGAAAAATGAGACAACTCTGTGAAGGTAGTTGCATAGCCCATGATGGACATATCTCCCTGCTGAAGACTCAAGAACTCACGATCTCTCTCTACCCTCAGTGTCTCCGAATAAAAGTGCTTGAAGAACCTTTCCTATAAGTACTTCCATGCTAGTCCCTCATGCCTATGGGCATGAACCTGTACGTCGCACCAACGCTTCACCGGTCTTCTTAGCATGTACGTCGCCAACTTGACCCTCCGCCCTGAAGGCGTCTCGAGCTGCTCGAAGATCATCTGCATACTATCTATCCAATTCTCTACCGCCTATGGACCACCCTCACCCTAAAAAGGTGGCGGGTGCTCCGACTGGAACTCCCACGTCAGATATGCCATAGAAGGCTCGATACCCTGCATGCCTCTATCAATCCCCTATAAGACATGTACCAGGCTAGCTTGGAGCTGCTCATCAAGCCATGGTCTGAACCCTTCCAAACCCAGCTGATGCCCTGCCTGCACTGGATCCTGAACCTAATCCTATCCCTGAGCCTGTACCTATGGATCATGCTCTACCTACACTAGATTCTGAACCTGATCCTGCGGCACTGCATCCTCTCCTACCTGATGCACCATCGGGTCGTGAAGGAGTAACCCGCTGAATACCATAAATGGTCAGACAACCCATATATATATAACAATATATTCTACGTAGATAAGGAAAGCAGTAAAGAGGCAGTGTATAACAACCACCCTTACTCTCCCCTATCGCAATTGATTCCCTTGGCACCCCAACCTCACAGCCTCCTTAACAGCCCTCAACAGATCCAAGTATCAATGGTACCTCGGGTCATGCCCATCCTGACAACCAACGTTGCCTCTAACCCGATGACCGAGCTGCCCAATCCTGACAGTTACACTGCCTCAGTCATAATACTTGCCTGCTCTCATAAGAGCCAGACCCAAATATCCTGCAACATGCAATTCTAAAAAAAATATACAAGGCATGGCATACATATTGCAATATACAAGCAATTTTACCAGGAGTTTCACCAATTCACGTTTCAAAACATACCTAGCATGGCAATTGATTTTTTTTATTCACATGGCATTATCACTTCACAAAGCATACATGCAATTATGAAATTGAAATACCCTAAAATGTGCCTATCAAAAGCCAAAAAACCAAGCCTTTCCATATCAGGATAAGGCCCAATTCTCCCTTACCACACCAGGTCAAGGGTCACATATCATAATCAATAACATCACACATCAAGTGAGACACCAAGGTGGGAATCATATAAATTGTAATCTGAGCAAAAGCAAACAGCAATTCCCACCCGTGGTAACTAAGTCAATCCCTCATACCTGGGGCTGCAGGCACCCAAGAACAATCTAGGAACCCAGTTCCAGTAACAACCTATCTCCAGTCTACCATATCCCAAATAGTAAAACCAGCATAAATAAAAGAGAAGTCTCAATCTCATTAGTAGCCAGAAAAATGCTGATACTAAATCCATGTCAAGAACTCCTCTGATACCACTTTGTAATGACCCGGACCCGAACAGCCACTCGAATAGTGCTAAATGGGTCGAGTGTTACTACCTTAGGCGCACCTTCCCTGAATGTCAAAGGCTGTCGACTAGCAGCGAGGGTTTGAATAGGTAAAGTGGAAAGGCTATACCCTCTCGGAGGAAATAAAGGTACCGGTCCGAGTATAATGTCTATAAGCAGTGTAAATTAAATGACTCAGCAGACTCAAACCAGACCCGCAGAGCGGAATCATATCCAAAATCGAATAAACAGCGAAAGCAATATAGAAACAATAGCAGCAGAAAGTAAACATGACAACATGTTGAATATCACAACATTGTAAACAAACAAACATGCATCCATATCAAGTCATACATATCAATATATAACGGCGCCAATGGCTAACCAACAGTTACTACATAATAAGGTAAACATGCTGATACAAAAAGGAAACTAAAAAAAGTAACTCCATCAAGGCACGACCTCAAGGTCCATACCAGTCTCCATGCCAACAGCACTAAGGTCCATCTCCTGAGGCTGACCCTCTACCTGCATGCAATTTCATAAAGTCTACACGCGTCCCGAAGGGCCCGTGTAGGGTGTGAGACAAGTCTCAGTAGGATACCACCCAAAGGTGCGTACCAAATATAAGTGTTTCAGCAGACATGCTTATATAAGAAAAACATTAAACAATACAACACCCAAAAGTAAACACAAACTTCGCTGCTGCTCAGCAGCCACCAGGAAGTGTCACCTGCTTCGGCTAATGCCGGAATCTCTGGTCTGAACCCAGAACCACGTGCCACCTGACACCATGTGTCTCAAGTACCGATGTCCCGGAGGTACGCCCAATAATCGTAACCCATCTCAAAAGCTCAGCCTGCCCATGGCACAACATCCAGTGGAACAGCGATACCTGTCCTCAAAATAATACTCGGAGGGACAGCGATGTCTGCCCTCAAATAATACCCGGAGGGATAGTGATATCGGCCCTCAAAATCACGGAGAGCCTCGGCCCCCAACCTGATATCCTCAAATCTATCTCCCGAAGGCTCCTCAACTTCCACGTGGGTTTCTATGGAAAGCACCCCCAAACCAATAACACCTAACCGAAACTATCGGGGCCTCTACCCAGTGAGTGGTCATACCACCTCATTACGGAGTCTATCTGTGTGTACACTACTCAAAATTACCTGGTGAGCAGTAATCACCTCAGTAAGTTCCCAAGCCACAAACACCTCTTACACCTCGTGTCCCTGCGAACCTGTCGCTCAAATCCAATGGCCTCGCCATCCAAGTAACCCAGACCAAGCCCAACCTGACAGTCCAACTACCTCAACCAACATACATGACACCCAATCCCTTGGTAGGAACCACCCAAGTAACCCAGGCAAAGCCCCAACCGGTGATCAGCATCACTCAACAAATATTCGGGCCATTCCCAACATAACCAAACATTTCAACACAGGAAATATCACACATCGCATATATATATTGTAAAACATAACTTTGAACAGGCAATTACTAAACAGTCAAGTTTCACTAGCTTGTGTTGTCCCATACCAGCACATAACTCATTCATAATTTAACAATTAAACTCAATAGTTTAACTCAAGAATTCAATAAACAGTCTAACCACAACAGTTTAAATGATGGTCCAGTTTATACGCATTTCGACACCCCCTTCCGAATTGTCCCAAACAAGCAACGACCTCTAACCTGGCTTTGCTCAATCATAATAGGGTCAGGGAACACCCAGAGGCATCCTACAATGCAGATAATTAAATAAAAACAATTAAACAGGGTTTTTCTCAATACCCAACGTTGCACCCGAAGGTCACAACCCCCAATTGTCTACAAAAACACGAAAGAAGGTATGAACCACCCACCTCATACTCGTATGATGACACTACTTTGATATCAGCCTCTGAATTGGTCTAAATTGGGGTAGATCTACGTTTCCATCAAATCCTGGTAATTCCGTTCGGATGGAATCTGTATAGGAATAGGGGAGGAATCAAGGACGAAGAAGGGTATGCGGGGTTAGCCTCTCTGATGCGGTCTCGATGCCACCGACAGATCAAAGAACGGACAACGTATGAAGATTCTAGGAGGGTTTGAGTTCATCGGAGGTTCTCGGACGAGATTTTCGTCCATAGGAGAAGAATAAGGATGTTCCAGAAATAATACATGACGGCATCTCGGATGCACAAATAAAAAAAAATTACACAATGTGTATTTTAAAAGTACACGCCGTGTAGATGGATTTTTCTTACTCCGACTTAAGCGGAGTCCAGCACACGGCTTGGACCATGTACACGGTCAACACACGGCTAGGGACTCGGACATTACATGGAACGAAGTTACACGGTGTGTCAAGGAAGTATACACGCTGTGTAGATGGAAATTTATACATGGGAACCACACGGCATGTACTTGTCATTGCACAATTAAGGGTACACAGCGTGTGTATAACTACATGCCGTGTAGTAAGAAACTTCTACATGGTCACCACACGGCATGTACTCGATGAGCACACGGTCGGTCACTCACTTAACATCTACACGGCGTGTACTTAAAGTACACGGTGTGTAGTCTGGAAATTTCCAGAAACTGCCCAAAAATTCCAGTTTTCCCAGAAACCAGTCAAAAATTTCAAATAGGGTCGGAAAAAAATTAACCCATTTTCAAAAAAACACGGGTTCTTACAAACTCCCCACCTTAACATAGCTCGTCCCCGTGATACCGAACGAAACTTGGAGATGGAACCAAACACTCCCATTCTAGTTAAACAATCTAGACTACCCGGGTCTCAAGGTTTTGGCTAAATTTCTCAAGGGGATCCCCACCTTAGGAATTGCCTACTCGGTCTCAACCTGAAAAAAACTCAAAGAAATCAAAATAACAAACAAGGTTCAACGACCTATTTCCCGGAACCATGGTCCTCCCGTGACGCATCTTCACCCCTACACCTCCTCGGTGCTCACGCGTCACTTTTGACACCCAGCATAACCCTCATCGCATCGGTGTCCGCCTCCAAGAGGTCCTGCATCTCATAGATGCTCCAATCAAAACCTGGTGCCTTGCACCTCAAGTAACCCGTATCCACGATGCCCCGATGCCCACGACACCTCACGTAACCTGCATCCTTGATTCACCAGATTCCACGCATCTCAAATATATAAATAAAATATATATAACGCATCTGATATGATTCCAATCCCACTAACTAGCATCTAGTCAGTCCATAAGTGTCTTGTGCTGCCCGTGCACTCAACCAGACATGCCTCAAGAGGCCATGCCAAAAGAAAGCAAAGAAAATCATGGCCACACCAGTGGTGTACCTTCCACCGTCGTCAGCTCACCATCCTGCTCAATCCCTGGCAGCTCCACAGCATGCACCTGGCCTGAAGCACGCCTGCCTAATGCCTGACCTCCCTGTGGTGGTGCTCCAGTCACCAGCCACTGACCCCTCAGATGGGTCCCACCGTCTCTGTCACCTCCTCTGTGCACCGCTGAACCTCGACTACCCTCTCCTAGTATCGAACCTGAACCAACACCCGATGCCACAGTCTATCATGGTCCCTGCCTACAGGCTATCTGAGAAGGCTGCCTGCAAAACCTCTCTAGATGCCCGACCTGTCCACCCGGCCAGCACGCCTCTGTAGGCCTATCTCACTAATACCGAACATGTCCCAGTTGTCCACACTGAAATAAAACCACCGTTTAACTGCCACGGGGTGGTCTAGCTGAGTCCTTGGCCTACCCGCCCGGTTGGAACTCATCTCTTCTCCACTTCCTACCGTCTAAACCATCACCTGAAGCTGTCACCCTACCAATCTGAGGCCTATCCCTTTGGTTGCCCTCTGCTATAAGCACCTGCTTCACCACCTCGGAGAAAGAACCCAACCTAAAGATGTTCACCTAGACCCAAATGGCGTGTCGTAAGCCATCCTCAAAGTGCCTCACCCTAGCTGCGTCATCGCTCACCATACCAGGTGAAAAATGAGACAACTCTGTGAAGGTAGTTGTGTAGCCCATGACGGACATATCTCCCTGCTGAAGACTCAAGAACTCTTGATCTCTCTCTTCCCTTAGCATCTCAGGATAAAAGTGCTCGAAGAACCTGTCCTCGAAGTCCCTCCATGCTAGTCCCTCATGGCTACGGGCCTGAACCTGTACGTCCCACCAACGCTTCGCCGGTCCTCTTAGCATGTATGTCGCCAACTTGACCCTCCGCCCTGAAGGCGTCTCGAGCTGCTCGAAGATCATCTGCATACTCTCTATCCAATTCTCTATCGCCTATGGACCACCCTCACCCTAAAAAAGTGGTGGGTGCTCCGACTGAACTCCCACGTCAGATATGCCATAGAAGGCTCTATACCCTGTGTGACTCTATCAATCCTCTGTAAGACACGTACCAGGCTAGCTCGGAGCTGTTCGTCAAGCCATGGTATGAACCCTTCCAAACCCAGTTGTTGCCCTGCCTGCACTGGATCCTGAAACTGATCATGTCCATGAGCCTGTACCTAAGGCTCATTCTCTGCCTGCACAGGATTCTGAACCTGATCCTGCGGCACTGCATCCTCTCCTGCCTGACGCTCCATCAGGTCATGAAGGAGTAACCCGCTAAATACCATAAATGGTCAGACAACCCATATATATATGTAACAATATATTCTACGCAGATAAGGAAAGCAGTAAAGAGGCAGTGTATAACAACCACCCTTACTCTCCCATATTACAACTGATTCCCTTGGCACCCCGACCTCACAGCCTCCTTAACTTCCCTCAACAGAGCCAAATATCAATGGTACCTCAGGTCATGCCCATCCTGACAACCAATGTTGCCTCTAACCCGATGACCGAGCCACCCAATCCTGACAGTTACACTGCCTCAATCATAATACCTACCTGTTCTCATAAGAGCCAGACCCAAATATCCTGCAACATGCAATTCTAAAAAAAATACACAAGGCATGGAATACATATTGTAATATACAAGCAATTTTATCAGGAGTTTCACCAATTTACGTTTCAAAACATACCTAACATGGCAATTGATTTTTTTTATTCACGTGGAATTATCACTTCACAAAGCATACGTGCAATTATGAAATTGAAATACCCTAAAATGTGCCTATCAAAAGCCAAAAAATCAAGCCTTTCCATACCGGGCTAAGGTCCAATTCTCCCTTACCACACCAGCTCAAGGGTCACATATCATAATCAATAACATCACACATCAAGTGAGCCACTGAGCTGGGAATCATATAAACTGTAATCTGAGAAAAAGCAAACAGCAATTCCCATCCATGGAAACTAAGTCCATCCATCATACCTGGGGCTGCAGGCACCCAAGCACAAGCTAGGAACCCAGTTCTAGTAACAACCTATCTCCAGTCTACCATATCCCAAATAGTAAAACCAACATAAATAAAAGAGAAGTCTCAATCTCATTAGTAGCCAGAAAAATGCTACTACTAAATCCCTGTCAAGAACTCCTCTGATACCACTTTGTAATGACCCGGACCCGAACAGCCACCCAAACAGTGCTAAACGGGTCGGGTGTTATTACCTTAGGCACACCTTCCCTGAATGTCAAAGGTTTCCGACTAGCAGCGAGGGTCTGAATAGGTACAGTGGAAAGGTTATACCCTCTCGGAGGAAATAAAGGTACAGGTCTGAGTATAATGTCTATAAGCAGCGGAAATTAAATGACTCAGCAGACTCAAACCAGACCCGCAGAGCGAAAGCATATTCAAAATTGAATAAACAGCGAAAGCAATATAGAAACAATAGCAGTAGAAAGTAAACAGGACAGCATGCTGAATATCACAACAACTACTACTGTAAACAAAAAAAACATGCATCCATAGCAAGTCATACATATCAATATATAACGGTGCCAATGGATAACCAATAGTTACTACATAATAAGGTAAAAATGTTGATACAAAAAGGAAACTAAACAAAGTAACTCCAGCAAGGTACGACCTCAAGGTCCATACCAGTCTCCATGCCAACAGCACTAAGGTCTAGCTCCTGAGGCTGACCCTCTACCTGAACGCAATTTCATAAAGTCTAAATACATCCTGAAGGTCCCGTGTAGGGTGTGATATGAGTCTCAGTAGGATACCACCCAAAGGTGCGTACCGAATATAAGTGTTTCGGTAGACATGCTTATATAAGAAAAATAGTAAACAATACAATGCCCAAAAGTAAACACAAACTTCGATGTTGCTTAGCAGCCACCAGGAAGTGTCACCTGCTTTGGCCAACGCCGGAATCTCTGGTCTGAACTCGGCACCACGTGCCACCTAACACCTTGTGTCTCAAGTACCGATGTCCCGGAGGTATGCCCAATAATCGTAACCCAGCTCGAAATCTCAACCTGCCCATGTCACAACATCCGGAGGAACAGCAATACATGTCCTCAAAATAATACTCAGAGGGATAGCGATGTCTACCCTCAAAAAATACCTAGAGGGACAGCAATATCTTCCCTAAAAATCACGGCGAGCCTCGGCCCCCAACCTGACAGCCTCAACGCTATCTCCCAAAGGCTCCTCATCTTCCATGTGGATTCCTATGGCAAGCACCCCCATACCAATAACACCTAACCGCAACTATTGGGGCTTCTACCCAGCGAGTGGTCGTACCACCTCATCACGGAGTCTATCTGTGTGCACACTACTCAAAAGTACCTGGTGAGTGGTAATCACCTCAGTAAGTTCCCAAGCCACAACACCTCTGACACCTCATGTCCCTACAGACATGTCACTCAAATCCAATGGCCTCACCATCCAAGTAACCCGGACCAAGCCCAACCTGACAGTCCAACTGCCTCAACCGACATCCATGATGCCCAATCCTGTGGTAGGAACCACCCAAGTAACCCGGGCAAAGCCCCAACCTGTGATCAGCATCACTAAACAAATATCTGGGTCATGCCCAACATAACCAAACGGTTTAACATAGGTAATATCACACAACGCATATATATATTGGAAAGCATCACTTTGAACAGGCAATTACTAAACAGTCAAGTTACACTAGCTTGTGTTGTCCCATAACAGCACCTAACTCATTCATAATTTAACAATTAAACTCAATAGTTTAACTCAAGAATTAAATAAATAGTCTAACCACAATAGTTTAAACGATGGTCGTGTTTATATGCATTTCAGGACCCCCTGCCAAATTGCCCCAAATGAGCAACGACCTCCAACCCGGCCTCGCTCAATCACAACAGGGTCAGGGAATACCCTGAGGCATCCCAAAATGAAAATAATAAAATAAAAATAATTAAACAGGGTTTCGCTCAATACCCAATGTTACGCCCGAAGGTCGCAACCCCCAATTGTCTACAAAAACACGAAATAAGGTATGCACCACCCACCTCGTACTCATACGATGACACTCCTTTGATATCAACCTCTGAATCGGTCTAAATTGTGGCAGATCTGCATTTCTGTCAAATCCTGGCAATTCTGTTCGGATGGAATCTGTGGAAAACAGGGGATGAATCAAGGACGAAGAAGGGTGCATGGGGTTAGCCTCTCCGATGTGGTCCTGCTGCCACCGACGGATCGAAAAACGAACAACGTATGAAGATTCTAGGAGGGTTTGAGTTCGTCAGAGGTTCTCGGATGAGCCGTTCATCCAGAGGAGAAGAAGAAGGATCTTCCGGAAATAAGACGCGACGATGTCTAGGATGCGCAAATAAAAAAAAGTACACGGTGTGTATTTTAAAAGTACACGCTTTGTAGATGGATTTTCCGTACTCTGACTTAAACGGAGTTCAGCACACGGCTTGGACCATGTACACGGTCAACACATGGCCAGGGACTCAGCCATTACACGGAACGAATTTACACGGCGTGTCAAAAAAGTCTACACACCGTGTAGATGGAAATTTATACATGGGAACCACACGGCATGTACTTGGCCTTGCACGGTTAAGGGTACACGGCGTGTAGTAAGAAACTTCTACACGGTCACCACACGGCATGTACTCGGTGAGCACACGACCGGTCTCTCGCTTAACATCTACATGGCGTGTACTTAAAGTACATGGCGTGTAGTCTGGAAATTTCCAGAAACTGCCCAAAAACTCCAGTTTTCCCAGAAACCAGTCAAAAATTTCAAACAGGGTCAGAAAAAAAAATAACCCATTTTCAAAAAAAAACTCGGGTTCTTACAAACTCCCCACCTTAACATAGCTCATCCCCGAGCTACCAAACAAAACCTGGAGATGGCACTGAACACGCCCATTCTAGTTAAACAACCTAGACTACCTCGGTCTCAAGGTTCTGGCTAAATTTCTCAAGGGGCTCCCCACCTTGGGAATTGCCTACTCGGTCTCAACCCGAACAAAGATCAAAGCAATCAAAATAACAAACAAGGTTAAACGACCTATTTCTTAGACCCATGATCCTCCTGTGACGCATTGTCACCCCTGCACCTCCTCAGTGCTCACGCATCACTTTCGACACCCAGTGTAACCCTCACCGCATCGGTGTCCACCTCCAAGAGGTCCTGCATCTCATAGATGCTCCAATCAAAACCTGGTGCCTTGCACCTCGAGTAACCCATATGCATGATGCCCCGATGCCCACGGCACCTCACGTAACCTGCATCCTTGATGATCCTGATGCCACGCATTTCAAATATATAAATAAAATATATATAACGCATCTGATATGATGCCAATCCTACTAACTAGCATCTAGTCAGTCCACAAGTGTCTTGTGCAGCCCGTGCACTCAACCAAACATGCCTCAAGAGGCCATGCCAAAAGAAAGTAAAGAAAATCACGGCCACACCCGTGGTGTACCTGCCACCGTCGTTGGCTCACCAGCCTGCTCAATCCCTGGCAACTCCACAACGTGCACCTGGCCTGAAGCACGGTTGTCTGATGCCTAACCTCCCTGCGGTGATGCTCCAATCACCGACCACTGACCCCTCAGTTGGGTCCCACCATCTCTATCACGTCCTTTGCGCACTGCAGAACCTCGACTACCCTCTCCTGGTACCGAACCTGAACCAACACCTGACACCATAGTCTTTTCTGGTCCCTGCCTGCCAGCTGTCTGAGAAGGCTGCCTGCAAAACCTCTCCAGATGCCCGACCTGTCCACACACCCGACACTCCTTCAGAGGCCTATCGCACCGATCCTGAACATGTCCCAGCTATCCACACTGAAAGAAAACCACCGCTTAACTGCAACGGGGTGGTCTAGCTGAGTCCTTGGCCTGCCCGCCCTACTGGAACTCATCTCCCTCCCGCTTCCTGTCATCCGAACCATCACCTAAAGTTGTCACCCTGCCAATATGGGGCATATCCCTCTGGTTTCCCTCTGCTATAAGCGCATGTTTCACTGCCTCGGAGAAAGAACCCAGCCTGAAGATGTTCACCTGGACCCGAATGGTATGTCGTAAGCCATCCTCGAAGCGCCTCACCCTAGCTGTGTCATCGCTCACCATACCAGGTGCAAAACGAGACAACTCTGTGAAGGTAGTTGCGTAGTCCATGACAGACATATCTCCCTGCTGAAGTCTCAAGAACTCCCGAGCTCTCTCTGACCTCAGTGTCTCTGGATAAAAGTGCTCAAAGAACCTGTCCTCGAAGTCCTTTCATGTCAATCCCTCATGTCTACGGGCCTAAATCTGTACGTCCCACCAACGCTTTGCCAGTCCTCTCAGCATGTACGTCACCAACTTGACCCTCCTCCCTGGAGGCGTCTCGAGCTGCTCGAAGATCATATGCATACTCTCTATCTAGTTCCCTGCTGCCTGTGGACCACCCTCACCCTGAAAAAGCGGGGGGGTGTTGCGACTGGAAATCCCGCATTAGATATTCCATAGAAGTCTATGTACCCTGCGCACCTCTGTCAATCCCATGTAAGACACGTACCAGGATAGCTCGGAGCTGCTCATCACTCCATGGTCCAAACCCTGCCAAAACTGGTTGTTGCCATGCCTGCACTGGATCCTGAACCTGATCCTGTCCCTGAGCCTGTACCTGCAACTCATGCTCTGCCTGCACTGGATCCTGAACCTAATCCTATGGCACTGCATCCTATCCTGCCTGACGCTCCATCGAGTCGTGAAGGATTAGCCTGTTGAATACCATAAATGGTCAGACATTCCATATATACATAACAATATATTCTATGCAGATAAGGAAAGTAGTAAATAGGTAGTGTATAACAACCACCCTTACTCTCACCTATCGCAACTGATGCCCTTGGCACCCCGACCTCATGGCCTCCTTACCCACCCTCAATAGAGCCAAGTATCAATGGTACCTCGGGCCATGCCCGTCCTGACAACCAACGTTGCCTCTAACCCGATGACCGAGTCACTCAATCCTGACAGTTACACTGCCTCAGTCATAATACCTACCTGCTCTCATAAGAGCCAGACCCAAATATCCTGCAACATGAAATTCTAAAAAAAATACACAAGGCATGGCATACATATTTAAATATACAAGAAATTTTATTAGGAGTTTCACCAATTCATGTTTCAAAACATACCTATCATGGCAATTGATTTTTTTTTATTCACATGGAATTATCACTTCACAAAGCATACGTGCAATTATGAAATTGAAATACCCTAAAATGTGCCTATCAAAAGCCAAATAACCAAGCCTTGTCATACGGGGCTAAGGTCCAATTCTCCCTTACCACACCGGGTCAAGTTTCACATATCATAATCAATAACATCACACATCTAGTGAGCCACCGAGGTGGGAATCATATAAACTGTAATCTGAGCAAAAGCAAATAGTAATTCCCACCCGTGGAAACTAAGTCCATCCCTCGTACCTGGGGCTGCAGGCACCCAAGAATAAGCTAGGAACCCAGTTCCAGTAACAGCCTATCTCCAGTATACCATATCTGAAATAGTAAAACCAGCATAAATAAAAGAGAAGTATCAATCTCATTAGTAGCCAGAAAAATGATCCTACTAAATCCCTGTTAAGAACTCCTCTGATACCACTTTGTAATGACCCAGACCCGAACAGCCACCTGAACAGTGCTAAATGGGTCAAGTGTTACTACCTTAGGCACACCTTCCCTGAATGCCAAAGGTTGCCGACTAGAAACGAGGGTCTGAATAGGTACAGTGGAAAGGCTATACCCTCTCGGAGGAAATAAAGGCACTGGTCTAAGTATAATGTCTATAATCAGAGGAAATTAAATGACTCAGCAGACTCAAACCAGACCCGCAGAGCGGAAGCATATACAAAATAAAATAAACAGCGAAAGAAATATAGAAACAATAGTAGCAGAAAGTAAACAGAAAAACATGCTGAATATCACAACAACTACTACAATAAACAAACAAACATGCATCCATAGAAAGTCATACATATCAATATATAACGGTGAAAATGGATAACCAAGAGTTACTAAATAATAAGTTAAACATGCTGATACAAAAAGGAAACTAAACAAAGTAACTCCATCAAGGAACGACCTCAAGTTCCATACCAGTCTCCATGCCAACAGCACTAAGGTCCAGCTCCTAAGGCTGACCCTCTACCTACACACAATTTCATAAAGTCTACACGCATCCTGAAGTTCCTGTGTAGGGTGTGAGATGAGTCTCAGTAGGATACCACCCAAAGGTGCGTACCTAATATAAGTGTTTCGGCAGACATGCTTATATAAGAAAAACAGTAAACAATACAATGCCCAAAAGTAAACACAAACTTCGTTGGTGCTCAGCAGCCACCAGGAAGTTTCGCCTGCTTCGGCCAATGCCGGAATCTCTGGTCTGAACTCGGCACCACGTGCCACATGACACCATGTGTCTCAAGTACTGACGTCCCGGAGGTATGCCCAATAATTGTAACCCAGCTCAAAATCTCAACCTTCCCATGGCACAATATCCGGAAGAACAACGATACCTATCCTCAAAATAATACTCTGAGGGACAGCAATGTCTGCCCTCAAATAATACCTGGAGGGACAGCGATATCTGCCCTCAAAATCACGACGAGCCTCGGCCCCCAACCTGACAGCCTCAACACTATCTCCCGAAGGATCCTCACCTTCCACATGGATTCCTATGGCAAGCACCCCCAAACCAATAACACCTAACCACAACTATCGGGGCCTCTACCCAGTGAGTGGTCGTACCACCTCATCACGGAGTCTATCTATGTGCACACTACTCAAAAGTACCTGGTGAGAGGTAATCACCTCAGTAAGTTCCCAAGCCACAACACCTCTGACACCTCGTGTCCCTACGAACCTGTCGCTCAAATCCAATGGCCTCACCATCCAAGTAACTCGGACCAAGCCCAACCTGACAGTCCAACTGCCTCAACCGACATCCATGACGCCCAATCCCGTGGTAGGAACCACCCAAGTTACCCAGGAAAAGCCCCAACCTATGATCAGCATCACTCAATAAATATCTGGGCCACGCCCAACATAACCAAACAATTCAACACAGGCAATATCACACATCGCATATATATATTGGAAAGCATCACTTTGAATAGGCAATTACTAAACAGTCAAGTTGCACTAGCATGTGTTATACCATACCAGCACCTAACTCATTCATAATTTAACAATTAAACTCAATATTTTAACTCAAGAATTCATTAAACAGTCTAACCACGACAGTTTAAATGATGGTCCGGTTTATATGCATTTTGGCACTCCCTGCTGAATTGCCCCAAACGAGCAACGACCTCTAACCCGGCCTCGCTCAATAACAATAGGGTCAGGGAATAACCAGAGGCATCCCACAATGTAGATAATTATATAAAAATAATTAAACAGGGTTTCTCTCAATACCCAACGTCGCGACTGAAGGTTGCAACCCCTAATTGTCTACGAAAACACGAAATAAGGTATGCGCCACCCACCTCATACTCATACGATGACACTCCTTTGATATCAGCCTCTGAATCGGTCTAAATTGCGGTAGATCTGTGTTTCCGTCAAATCTCAACAATTCTGTTCAGATGGAATCTACAGAGAAACAGGGGAGGAATCAAGGGTGAAGAAGGGTGCGTGGGGTTAGCCTCTCCGATGCGGTCCTGCTGCCACCGACAGATCGAAGAACGGACAACGTATGAAGATTCTAGGAGGGTTTGAGTTCGTAGGAGGTTCTTGGACGAGCTGTTCGTCCAAAGGAGAAGAAGAAGGATGTTCCGGAAATAAGATGTGATGGCGTCTCAGATGCACAAATAAAAAAAAGTACACGGCGTGTATTTTAAAAGTACACGTCGTGTAGATGGATTTTCCATACTCTGACTTAAGCGGAGTCCAGCACACGGCTTGGACCGTGTACACGGTCAACACACGGCCAAGGACTCAGCCATTACACGGAATGAAGTTACACGGTGTTTCAAGGAAGTCTACACGCCGTGTAGATGGAAATTTATACCTGGGCACCACACGGCATGTACTTGGCCTTGCACGGTTAAGGGTTCACGGCATGTCTATAACTACACGTCGTGTAGTAAGAAACTTCTACATGGTCACCACACGGCATGTACTCGGTGAGAACACGGCCAATCACTCACTTAACATATACACGGCATGTACTTAAAGTACACGGCGTGTAGTCTGGAAATTTCTAGAAACTGCCCAAAAACTCCAGTTTTCCCAGAAACCAGTCAAAAATTTCAAACAGGGTCGGAAAAAAAATTAACCTGTTTTCAAAAAAACTCGTGTTCTTACAAATTCCTAACCAAATTCCTTACTAAATTCCCTAACCATGAACTAGATCCATTTTTTTTATCATAAATTCAACCTAATAAGGCTTTTGGTGTTAACATATTGAGGTTGTCCGAATAAGAGGTATCATGCTTAACTGGGTGTTTTTATATTATTTCTTCTTCCACCTCCTTCAAATATTATTCAATTATTCTTATATAATAACTATAGTATATAATATATACTTAGATTTTATTATTCTAATTTAATAACCTAAATCTATCTCATCTTTCATCAAATGAGATACAAAATCATCATTTGTGTGTACGGCGGACTACCGCCTCACGAACCAATGTCATGCATTTTCCATCATTGTCTCTCATAGATTGTTATAATGATGGATTTAAAGTATATATATGTTATATTTTTAACATATTTATACATATGGAGTTATTTTATCACATATACTATCTTAATTTCCACTCTTTGGGGGATACGATAACATTTCTCTTGTGTACGGTGGACTACCGCCATGTGAAGCAATGTGATTCATTTTTCACTAATGCTTTACATGGGAGATAATAAGGATAAATATAATGAATATATGTGATATAAATGAAATATTTATGATATTAATTTCATATTTATCATTATTAAAATATAATATATCACTTTCTTTCTTACACTAAAAAATGATAATGTCATTCGTGTGTATGTGTAGACTATCACCTCCACGAAGCAATGGTATTCTTTTTTCATCACCACATCAAATGGATGATATATATATATAAGTATATTTATTTAAATAATGTAATATTTATGATATAATTATCATTTATAAATTATAAAATATTACTTACCTTATTTCTATAATAATTGTTGAAAAATGGAAACGTTACTCATGCGTACGTACAGCCTACCATCTCCATGATCCTAACGTAGTTCATTGTTAATAAAAATATTTAATGATTAGTTTTAAAATTATAATTTATGAATAAAAATTATAATTATTTAATTATTATTATTCTATATATTTTTAAATAAGGAACACTTTAACCATGTTCAACACACCAAATCCATTTTGAAGCAATGAATCTAACGTCCTCAAAACACCCAACGTGGACTTAACTGATTAAGTATTTAAATATGTAATTAAAAAAAATAAAATAAATGATTTAATTATAAGGTATTAAACCTGAAAAATGTTCTTAATAAATAAAATAATTGATATAATCATATTATACAGGAGTTAAAGGACACACGTGGAATGTCTGGACTCGAGATAATGGTTTTCTCGTCTCACTTTTTATTTCTGTGAGACATATGCCATATTCAACACTTGTTTTTATTGTGTGGTGTATATAATTCCCATGAATGTATTTTATGATTATTTTCATAAAAAATATTGGGATTTATGAATCCATATGAATCTCTATCTTTTGTGAGATTTTGATCTAGATATTACCTAAGTAATAAGGGACTTAGTCTAAATTTCCTTTCATTAAGATATATTGTAATGTTATAAACCAAAATTATTGTATATGGTGTATATACTTCCCCTTTTATATGTAATATCATGAATCCTTCATAATTCATGGTATTTTAAGTTTTAACTTTAATTATTTCATCCATAGGGATTTGACTTGAAAGTTACCAAGTGGTAAAAAATTTCATAACTCAATTTCTTTTCATTATGTTATATTAATTATCCGTTGTCTTTGATATAATATGATTATGTGTGTAATTAATTTTGAATATATTATTTTTTTATTTCCAACATTTTTATGTGGATTTACATTTTATACACATAATCAATTCATTTATTAATTCTCAAATTCAATGGTATGATCTTTTTAAGGGTTCTTCATCTCAAATTCTCTTTCTTTGAGACATATGTTGATGATATAAACCTATATTCATTTGTGAGGTGTATATACTTACATTTTGATATGTTATATCATAAATATATTTATTTTCATGATATTTAAAGTTTAATTTGAAGTTATTATTTCATGGGTCTTAAAATAAAAGAGTACTAAAGTGTAAAAGGCTTTATGTTACAATCTCTTTCCATTTGGGATTGTTTATGTTCAAGGTTCCTTTAGAGGAAATAATATGCTCTTATTTTAATGAACCATGTATCTTTATTTTCTATTGGTTATGAATGTGGTTAACATGTTTTATTTCCATTTACTTTCTTATTATTAAATAAACATCGAGAAAGTCATTTGTAAGTGATACTGATCTTGTATTTTATTTTAGATCGGTTATACTTCTCTTCCATATCCATGTTTTCTAAAATATTTTCAAAAATGTTATTTTCTAAAAATAAATTATTTGTTAAATCCATTTTACATGATCTTTTACCTTTACTAAAATAGTTTTAAAAGGTAAATTCTTAATGTTTTCAAAATGGGTCACTTTTGACTCCCTTTTATAAAATGTTTTGAAAAAAATCTTATTTTTAACATTTACATCATGAGTAGATTTTCCCTCCATCATGAATTTTTTTAAGCTTCCTTTATAAGTTTTCAAAAAAAATCAAAGAAAATTATTTTCAACATATTTTGTGTTTTTTTTAGTTTTTTTAAGTGACTTTAAAAGTGAAAAGGTTATTTTCTTCAAGAATGTTTTTAATGATATTTTAATGATGTTTCAATTCATCAACGTTAGAAACCCTTAATGTTACTTATTATACACTAGGTATATTTTGTAATAATATCATCCTTGTTATTTTTTTTTGTCACATACATGACTTATTTTAAAGTTAAATTTCATTTAATTTCCATTCATTCTTTGTTTTGGGGGTTTCCCAAGCTTTTATGGAGGAATGGGTGAGTTTTCGTGAATTGGGCCAAACCGTGAGCCCAATTCTAGATTTAAAAATAAATTTTTATTCCTTTATAAATCCTTAATTTTTCAACATTTTTCATCCATTCCAATTTATACTTGTCATCCCCTGACCTATGAGCACCACAAAATTAATTTAGACCATTTAAAAATCTATAATCATGGTGGATTTTAGTTTTTATTTAAGGGATTGGGTCTGCCCGAAAGACCATTTCCTACATTAAAAATAATTTTTAATTATTTAATAACTCATTCCATTTTTAAGTTTTTTCGGTGATTCTAACTCCCACCCGAGTCCACTTACCTAAGGCACACCCATGTTCTCTCCTCCCCCAATTTGGAGCTCAATAGAATCGCTAGATGGGGCGAAACTTCTCTGGATTTCAAAAATCACCCAGATTTGAAGAAATAAATTGATCCTTTCATAACTCCTTCTATTTTTATTCTTTTCCTCCCATTACAGTTCCTACATTACCTAATCGTACTTTTTTGAAACTCCCTTAAATTTTTAGCTATTTTAAAATTCAGATTCTGGTGGATATTGGGTCGTTTTCTTCAAGATTGTTTTGGGTAAGTGTTTCTCTCTTCAATTCCTTCCTTCTCCTTAGGGTTTCCCCCCTCTTTCATAAATTTATAGAGTGTCAAGGAGTTAGGGTTCATACCTAGGGTTTTATTTGGGGTATTTTTTTGTGAAATATTATGGTTTAGGGTTAGTTTTCACTTCCTTGTGGTGTGGCGGAGGTGCGGTTGAGGTTTCGCACCAAAATTCAAGGGTTTTGACTCAATAGGTAGGTGGTTCTATGTGTAAACAATTATTTATTAGTTATATTGTTGTATTTAATCATTTTTCACATTCCTCATATGTTGGGTGTGGTTCATAAACTGTTTATGATTGATTTGGTTAAGTGTTAAATTTTATAGTTGCTTTTTAACTTGAAATTGGGTGTTTTCATGTGTAACTAATGGGGTATTATTTGGGTGTATTTTATAACTTATGAAATTGGTTTACTAAATCTTTTTTGGCCTGAAAATTCTGGTTTGGTAATGTATTAGTGTCATGTGGTCCTAAAAAAAGTTTTTTTAATAGGTTTGATGTGTAAAACATTATTATACTTCTTGAGATCATTTTATGAAAATGTGTGTTTTCATTTGTATCTTTTGTGGTATTATTCAAGGTTATTTTATAACACTTTAATGTGGTTTTATAAATGTATCTAGGGATTCCAATTCTATTTTTGATAGGAATTGGTATGGTTTTGGTCTTAAATGGGAGTTTTGAAATGGGTTTTGTGTGAAAGTCATAGTTACACCCCTTGAGTTTGTTTTATGAAAATTGTGAATGTTTTGTTTGGTTAAACAAGTGGGTAAAAGGGTTTATATGTACTATTTGGGGGGTTATTCACCTAATATGGGTTTTTTAAAGGTAAGGTGGTTATTTAAGAAGTCAAATATTTTTTTAGAATGTTTTATAAAGTGCTGAAATGTTTTAGAAAATGGAAAGAGAGCTGAAAAACATGGTTGTGGGCTGTTTTGTATGAGTGTGTTGTGAAAAATGAATTTCGTTGATGAAAGAGGTATTATATGATATTTTAGTGGGTTGTTATGTGAGTTAGAATTTTTTGTAATGGTTTATAAATTTTTTTTAAAAGATTTGTGTAAGTGTTAAAGAAATTTGAAAAGTGTTGTAGGCTATTTTGGTGTGAATTGGATTTCAAAATCAATTTGAATGAAAAGTGGACTTTTGTGACTTGTGTGGTATACATGTGGGATTTTTGGTGAATTTTTGATATTTAAATGATATTTTCATGTGAAAAGTATATTTATTGACTTGTTGAACTTGTTTTAGCACAAAGGGAAAACCCGGGTATCTAGGTGGGTGGATGTGTACTAGTATGCTAGTAAATCTGTGGGGTTTGGCCTCAGTTTCACTTAGGAAGATTGATGCTAACAACTCTAACTAAACTGTGATGATGATGATTGGGGACCACTAGGTTATGGGTATGTTCCCTACTAGTGGCTCGTGCACGAGAACGGATATTTGTGATAGTTATTCTCACCGAGATACGAGTTAGCTGGGGCCCACAATGAGCTAGTGCCTAGGGGTTATTTCCTATTGCTTGTGCTCATTATATCCTTTATACTTACCGTTGGTATACGTTATATTTGGCTGGAAAATTCATTATATTTGGAATTTATTTTAAAATTGTTGATTCTTTAAATTAGCCCACTTGAAAACTAATTTTTTTTAAGTTGCATCCTTTAGAAATTATAACTAGAAATTACATGTTTTTAAAAACTTGTATGATTTTCATCTTTGAATGTTTATCGCATGGAATATCTTAGTGGATTTATCATACTAGGAATTGTCTCACATCCTACTTACACCTTTGGGTGTAAGTATACTTGGTTATTTTTTTCATCGCAGGTTGGGTACGATTTTTTAGTTCCAGTTGTTCGGGTTTCTAGCAGGTCTTTGGTGGTGAAGTCCTGTGGAGATGGCTTGAGGGTGGTGCCCCTTTACATGAGGTTTATTGGGATATTTCCTTTTGGTTTTGTACCTTTTTTATAGTCTTATTTAGTTTTTTTAAAATATGTAATTCAGTTCTGAATTTTTGTAAAAGATTGTTTGGTTTGAAAAATCCAGATTCGTTTTATTGGATTCTTTTGTTGTTTTAAGTTTATAAACTCAGGTAAATCATTCCCAATTCTAATTTTATGATACCTGGGAACTTGTGACAGCCCATGGGGATATGGAACGCCCTTCAGGCCTTGTCACGGGCTGAGTTTAGTGCCAGTTTTGGTGGCGACCAGATTCGGTTCGTGACAAAAATGGTATCAAAGGAGGTTCGCTCTCTGTGGGTCATATTATTTGGGGAACAGTCAGGATATTTTGGGGTTAGAATTTTTGGGACTTGGAATTCTGGTTAGGAGTAGTGTGGATTATCACCACACCTCATAATGGGATTCAAGTCTCCAGGGGAAGTTGAGACTTTTCTGAGTCCTTTGATTTTCTTGGTTTGATGATGATTAGTGGAAATGAAAAGAGAGTTGGGTTAATGGTCTCAGTGAGCTCGCAGGGTCTGGAAAGCCATGTGGATCCAGGTATATTTCCCTAGAACACTCTCTATTATGGTGAAGTGATTGGAATATGGCTTCCAACCATATTTCCAAGTCACCCACTAAAACTAGTTTCCTCTCACATTGTCTTATGTTCTTTAGTTTTGAAATCTTGGAACTTTGGTTTTAAACTAAATTTATTTTAATAAGTGTAAAGTTTTTGTGAAATAATTATCTAATAAATAGGGAATGGTTATATTTTTTAAAATTGAGAACTGAATTTTCATAATTGTATTGGAATGGAAAATTGTGTGTTTGCGCCTCTTTTGAAAGCATGAACTATGTCAAGGTTGGTTTTGAAAAAGTGTTTCCAATAGAGTTTTTTAAATTATTGAAAGGTGTTTTAATGGGATGATATGTTTTGAAATTGATGTGAATAACTTGAAAGTGAGTTTTCATTGGAATGATTGTGCCTTTCTGAATTTTTTTTTAATGCAGTAATTTTGGTTTGATTTTGTGGTTAGCGGTTTTGAGAAAAATAAAGTATTGGTTGATTTTTTTTTGGTTTTGAAAAGTGGAATGAGTTTTTATATTAACCTTTGGTATTTTCATGAGAGACCACATGCATGGGGTTATATGGGATGGTTGATGGTTAATGGTATGACTAGATGAGTTTCGGGATGGATATGAGGAGGGTGCCCGGTGTGGAACAGAAACATGCATGTGTGAGGCCCATGGGGTACCATTGGTGGATACGCTAACCGCTGAACCGGTTATTTTAAAAAATATGATTTTAAAGGAAAAAATTTATGTCTTGATGACTAGTTTGGGATGGTGTGTATTATGTGTTTTTGAAAATGTTTATGTTTTGGGATGTTTTGAGTCCAACAACCCCTCTTGTTTGAACCGTGTTTTGGGTTTGTGTTTGGTTAGTAATCTGTGTTGAAGAGCCGGTTAGTGGTCTCTTCTAAGAAATATTTTGGGACACCTTTATGGTGGTTCCCTTCATGTCTTTGGATCTGTTTTGCAGTATATCTTGACCAATGGACAATCTTGGTTGGGTCCTTGGGTTCAATTGTTGGATAAGTTACTCCCCATTAAGGGTTAACACTCAACTGAAGTGCAACCCGGATTGTTTCTCCATTTGAAGACCCTCCAGTTGATCAATATAAGGAATCTTTTTTCTTAAGATTTTTAGATTGAGTCTACACCCTTTCCTTTCATGGTTTGGTGTATCCTCTTGTAGCGGGAGAGTGATCATGGAAGGTTGAAAGAGACCTTAGCTTCTTAAGTTTCCTGATTTTCTGAAGGTGGAAGTGGTCTGGGGTTGTTAGCATGTATGAGTATCTAGATGGTGTCTAAGAGGTCCTCTTGGTCCTTCGTAGTCTCTTAGAATAAGGAGTTCACGTTAAACTACCAGTGTGGGAAATCTGGTCATGAGAGGATATTGTGGCCACTTTCTAGAATTATGTGTTGTTTTGGGATGTTGTATAAGGTCCCTCCCTATGCATTGTTTATATCAGTCACAATGGTCATGTTCGGTGACGCCTTGTGATGTCATGTGCTCGATTGACCGTAAAGGTAAAAGTCGTGCAATCCTCTAAGAGTCTCTGTTATGTTGGGAGAATGTATCCCTTGGAAAAACTTCTAAATCTTCTATTTTAGAGGAAGGTGATTATAGTTTTTCTTTACTTATATTGCTTTTAACTCAAAGAAACAAGGTGAGATATGTGTGCATCTTCTAAGCCCTTGTTTCAGTGAAATATCAGGTTAGGGTAAAGTGAGTTTGGAATGTGTTATGTCTTGGAAATCTTATCGGGTATTGCGGTGTAGTGGTTGGTTGCACCGAAGGAAGAATTCTCGTTCATGGGGTTTCCAAAGCCTAAATTTGAGGCCGAAGATGCTTCAATCATTGAGCTTCATCCATAGGTCTTAGAGAGAAGTTGGCTCGTAGTCATGGGAAATCCCAGGGTCGTTTAAACCCTTGTACAAAGTCATATCCTTAGTATAAAAGATGGGAATAGTTCAAACCTCTAGTGTCTTCATGGTTGAGCACATAGTTTTTTCACGATTAGTAGTGGTCGTGTTATATGAAGCCATGTATAAAGAATGATCTTCATAGTTAGTGCACAGTTTCCCAAACCGTGTGGACTAACCCTGCGCCCTTCCCAAATCTTTAATTTTTTTGGGTCTTTCTGTGTCGGCTCATACTGGTTGGTTAAGATGGTTGGATCTTATGGTGGGGAGACCCATTATTATTCTCATCTATGTTCCTTCATAAACTTTTAATGGAATTATACCCTTTGTACTAGGGAGTCCGTTCAGGCCTCTCCCTGTTAGTGTCCTGATTCTGTCTCGGAAAAATATAGGTTGTCACTTATGGTGGGGTGCTTATTTGTGTTCCCCCATACCAATAGCTCAGATTTATCCATGGTCTTGGATTGGAATTAGGTAGTCTCGTTCAGAACTATCTATCTACCAACATCTTTCTTGAGTAAATGTTGGGATTGGAGAGCGACCAATGGTTTAGTTAAAGTAAGGTAAGTGTAACCTTGTTCGAATTTGTTGTTTGTTTGGGTGAATGGCTTGAGTCTTATCGGATAGTGTATGAGGAGTTTTCTTTTGGGATAAAGTATGAATGTGATTGATCATTTTAGGGAAAGTGGTTTAAGTTTGGGTTGTGAGATTAATCCTTCCTTAATTGATCATTGGAGGTGTTTTGGCCCTTGGGGGCGAAGCTTGGAAAAGAAGTACATCTTGGTTTATCGGTTGGGTTTGGTTTTGGTATCTGGACTTGATGTGGCTTTCTGGGGATAGAAAGTTTTCATGGTGGGGATAATTTTCACATACATGACTTATTTTAAAGTTAAATTTCATTTAATTTCTATTCATTCTTTGTTTTGGGGGTTTATCAAGCTTTTATGGAGGAATGGGTGAGTTTTGGTGAATTGGGCCAAACCGTGATCCCAATTCCAGATTTAAAAATAAATTTTGATTCATTTATAACTCCTTCATTTTTTAACATTTTTCGTCCATTTTAATTCCTAATTTTCATCCTCTGACCTATGATCACAAAAAAATTAATTTGGACCATTTAGAAATCTATAATCATGGTGAATTTTAGTTTTTATTTAAGGGATTGGGCCTGCCCGAAAGCTCATTTCTTGCATTACAAATAATTTTTAATTCTTTAATAACTCATTCTATTTTTAATTTTTTTCGGTGATTCCAACTCCCACCTGAGCCCACTGACCTAAGGAGCGCCCCCATTCTCTCCTCCCCCAATTTGAAGCTCAATAGAATTGCGAAATTGGACGAAACTTCTCTGGATTTCACAAATCACCCAGATTTGAAGAGGTAAATTGATCCTTTCATAACTCCTTATATTTTTATTATTTTTCCCCCATTATAGTTCTTACATGACCTCCTCATCCTTTTTCTAAACTCCCTTAAATTTTTAGCTATTTTAAAATTCAAATTCTGGTGGATTTTGGGTCGTTTTCTTCAAGATTGTTTTGGATAAGTGTTTCTCTCTTCAATTCCTTCCTTCTCCTTAGGGTTTCCTCCCTCTTTCATAAATTTATAGAGTGTAAAGAAGTTAGGGTTCATACCTAGGGTTTTATTTTGGGTATTTTTTTGTGAAATATTATGGTTTAGGGTTATTTTTCACTTCCTTGTGGTGCGGCAGAGGTGCGGTTGAGGTGTCACACCAAGATTCAAGGATTTTGACTCAATAGGTAGGTGGTTCCATATATAAACAATTATTGATGAGTTAGCTTGCTGTATTTACTCATTTTTCATATTCCTCATATGTTGGGTGTTGTGCAAAAACTGTTTATGATTGATTTGGTTAAGTGTTAAATTTTATAGTTGCTTTTTAACTTGAAATTGGGTGTTTTCATGTGTAACTCATGGGGTATTATTTGGGTGTATTTTAAAACTTATGGAATTGGTTTACTAAATCTTTTTTGGACTAAAAATTCTGGTTTGGTAATTTATTAGTGTCATTTGGTCATAAAAATAAGGTTTTTGAATAGGTTTGATGTGTAAAACATTGTTATACTTCTTGAGATCATTTTATGAAAATGTGTGTTTTCATTTGTATCTTTTGTGGTATTATTAAAGGTTATTTTATAATACTTGAATGTGGTTTTATAAATGTATCTAGGGATTCCAATTCTATTTTGGATAGGAATTGTTATGGTTTTGGTCTTAAATGGGGGTTTTGAAATGGGTTTTGTGTGCAAGACATAGTTACACCCCTTGAGTTTGTTTTATGAAAATTGTGAATGTTTTGTTTGGTTAAACAAAGTGGTTAAAAGGGTGTGTATGTACTTTTTGGGGGGTTTGTTCACCTAATATGGGTTTTTTAAAGGTAACTTGTTTATTTAAGAAGTTAAATATTTTTTTAGAATGTTTTATAAAGTGCTGAAATATTTTAGAAAATGAAAAGAGAGCTGCAAAACATGGTTGTGGGCTGTTTTGTATGAGTGTGTTGTGAAAAATGAATTTTGTTGATGAAAGAGGTATTATATGATATTTGAGTGGGATTTTATGTGAGTTATAATTTCTTGGAATGGTTTATAAATTTTTTTTAAAGGATTTGTGTAAGTGTTAAAGAAATTTGAAAAGTGTTGTGGGCTATTTTGGTGTGAGTAGAATTTCAAAATCAATTTGAATAAAAAGTGGAATTTTGTGACTTGTGTGGTATACATGTGGGATATTTGATGAATTTTTGATATGAAAATGATATTTTCATGTGCAAATTATATTTCTTGACTTGTTTAACTTGTTTTATCAGAAAGGAAAAACCTGGGTATCTAGGTGGGTGGACGTGTACTAGTATGCTAGTGAATCTGTGGGGTTTGGCCTCAGTTTCACTTAGCAAGATTGATGCTAACAACTCTAACTAAACTATGATGATGATGATGATGATTTGGGACCAATAGGTTATGGGTATGTTCCCTACTAGTGTCTCGTGCACGAGAACGGATATTTGTGATAGTTATTCTCACCGAGATACGAGGTACCTGAGACCCACAACGAGCTAGTGCCTAGGGGTTATTTTCTATTACTTGTCCTCATTATATCCTTTATACTTACCGTTGGAATATGGTATATTTGGCTGGAAAATTCAGTATCTTTGGAATTTATTTTAAAAGTTTTGATTCTTTAAATTAGCCAACTTGAAAACTATTTTTTTAAGTTACATCCTTTAGAAATTGTAACTAGAAATTACATGTTTTTGAAAACTTGCATGATTTTCATCTTTGAATGTTTATCGCATGGAATATATTAGTGGTGGTATCCTACTGGGAATTGGATCACACCCTACTTACACCTTTGGGTGTAAGTATACTTGGTTATTTTTGTTGTCGCAGGTTGGGTACAATTTTTTAGTTCCAGTGGTTCGGGTATCTAGGAGGTCCTTGGTGGTGAAGTCTTGTGGAGATGGCTTGAGGGTGGTGCCCCTTTCCATGAGGGTTATTGGGATGTTTCCTTTTGGTTTTTTACCTTTTTTATAGTCTTATTGAGTTGTTTTAAAATATGTAATTCAGTTCTGAATTTTTGTAAAAGTTTTTTTGGTTTGAAAAATCTAGATTCGTTTTATTGGATTCTTTTGTTGTTTTAAGTTTATAAACTTGGGTAAATCATTCCCAATTCTCATTTTATGATACTCAGGCACTTGTGTTAGCCCATGGGGATCGGTAATGCCCTTAGGTCCTTGTCATAGGCTAGTTTTGGTGCCAGTTTTGGTGGTGACCAGATTCAGTTCGTGACATTTTGGATGGATTATGATTATTACAAAGAGATTGTTATGAAACCTATTTCTTTTCCACAGGTTAATCATGATTCAAAGAGATTATCATGGAACCTGTCTCTTTTCCATGGGTTAATCAAGTTTTGAAGAGAATAAAGGTTGTATAATTTTATAATGAAATGAATTATCTATGTACTTTATTCATGATACGGTTCTTGGAAATTGTTTATGATGGTGGGTGGTTTTGTTATAAACCAAATACGGGTGTTTATGTTATTAACCAAGGTTGGGTGGTTTCATGATAAACCAAGGATGGGTGGGTTCATGATATCCCTCCAATACATTGGGTACTCCAGATATGGAATTCAACCATATTGGTTATTCCATATATAAGAGTGATATAAATATAATGTTCCAAGATACAAATACATTTTCATTATGCTTGTTGGGGTTATAAATTTTTTATTTAAACAAGATTGATATCACATGCCTCGTGATTATTGATTTTGATGAATCTTGCCTTTGTGAGAGCCTTATGCTATGTTTTCATGTTTTATGATCCAAGAATTGATGAGTATAAATATTCTTATGTTATGTTCATGCACTTTGATTATGTCATAATACCCTTAAGCTCTTCTTATACTCACTGATGACATTAAATTTTTAATGTTTATGTTTACCCTTATTGAGCATTTGAACTCACCATTCTCATGTTTCATTTTCCCTATGTTATAAAGAATTTTGTTAAATTAATTATGTATGTAAGGGTTTCATATGGATGATGATGATGACTTAATGTGAAATGAGAGAAGTTGGGTTAAGTGGGAGAAATGCTCATTTAAAGACATGAGTATTGTTTATGTAAGAGTTTGTCTTAATTATCTAAAACTCTAAACCTAAAAGGTTTTTAGGTATATAAATTATATAATATTTCTTTTTGATGTTGTGAGTTTTGGATGGTGAAAATTGGGTCACCTTCATCAATATCAAAGTCAAAAATATAGTGTTTATGTTTTTAGCACCAGATCTAGGAGTACGAGTTCAAGGTTGTTATAAAAATTACACTAATAATAACATATCGATAGGATATATTTATTATTAATGAAATAAACCCACATAAAAAAATCATATACTTAATTTTGCATAACTATTCCCATGATAGGTAAGATTGAAATTATACAAAATATATTACAAAATAAAAAAATATATTATTAAGTAAATAATTTGTAATACCAATTGTTGGTCGGAGTAGGATACTCAAGAGGGGTGAATTGAGTTCCTATAAAAAAAATGTCTAAAATATTTATTTAAAATTCCCCAATTTGAAATAAAACTGGACCAATTAACCAAAGTAACAGATTTATAAAAATTTTGATCTTTTAAAAGATTTCTCAAAGAATTATTAGTTCTCAGTTGAAATAATAATAAATATTATTTTAACTTTTGAAATCAATTTACTAAATCAAAGTCTAATATAAACACTGCCTAATATTAACTATTAAAGTGAAAAAATTCTTTATTTTATAAATAGATAAATCAGTGAAAACAGAACATTGAAAGGCACAGTGGAATAAACAAGAAGAAGTTCAGTCTCAAGTAAAGACTTTATCCTCTCCACTTGTTGATCACCTGACACCAAGTAGTTTATATAAATAAACTTTTATCCACACCCTATATTGGGTTAAACAATATTATACACAATTATTCAGGTCAACTAGACCTCTTCCGTAGTTTTTTGTGGGAGTGCAAAAACAAACAAGCCATGCAGGGACCTCTTCCTCTGTTATCCATGGGAGTGTAATATATAAAGGATAGTTTGTGGAGATATTTGTGTATCTTTCAGTTTTGCATAGGAATAAGTGTGTATTCATAGAAAAGAGAGACACAAACTTCTTTTAATGTAAAAATAGTACACAAGTAGAGAAAAATAGAGAGAATAGATTTATAAATCTCTGTGTGATAGGCAATGCAGCTTGCGACTCCTGGATGTTATCTTAAAGTGCAGTTTGAGTTGACTTTCAGAAAAAGACAGCAAAACCGATCATTGTGAGAGCTACTATCTTATGTTTCCATTGAGGTATTGATATACTCGGTGACTTCTTCTCCTCTCTTTAGTTTGTTGATAAAAATTATTCTTTGATTTGAGTTCACATCAGTATCTTCTTGTATCAATAACTAGTATTTCTTGTATTTTTCTTAGGCACACTGCTTCATGACTTCTAGATACCTTTATTTTTTATCCAATACTTTCTTTATACACTACAGCCAACAAGGATCATGATCTTGATCGTATCTAGGTACCTTATACCATGTACTATAGTTTGACTTCGATTTAAATGATGTCTACAAAAGATAGACACAGTCATTAAATTAATTAGTAGTACTAAGTTTCATAAATATCACTGTTAGAAAGAAATTTGAATTTAAATGACAAAGGCATAAGTGATGATATCTTTGAATGGTGACTTGGTCTGATGGTGTCTCTGATCGGTGTCTTGGAATGATGTCTTGGGAACAGTGTCTCGTACATAATTCATTCTATAATCAGGAACGGTGAGTCAAGTAGCGGTAGGTCTATCTATCGATGGGTCAACTTGATGATTACTTGTATCTAGAAATAGGTTGACTTAGCAGTGAATCATTCCAACAGTAACTCATAATTTGTGAAAAATCTGGATTGAGTCTAATGGTATCTTGATACAACAATGACTCGTACTTAGCAAAAATTCTGAGAGGTTGTCGGTGGCTTGATGTAGCAGTATCTCATCCATTATAATAATTCAAAATATGTGCTGAAGGTGAGACATTTGATAGTGATACATCTCAATAGTGAGTTTATATCAACAGTAGCTCATACTTAGCCGATTTTTTACCATCAGTGAGATGTCCAACAGTGAGTCCACCTTAACGGTGACTCAACCTTAACGGTTTCTCATATTTTTTCAACCTGCCTTATGATGTAAAATACTAACATAATATATTAATATTATATATAAACATGATTAAACATAATTAAACATGATTTAACTTGATGAAGCATGATTTGTGAGCATTAAAACTAGAGGATCCCAACAATATATATAAAATGTTAAGCAGAACAATTGTCTTTTGTACTTTGATCATTATGAATGACCTGTTATGTTTTGTATAATGCCTCCAAAATCAGTTCTTCTCCAAGGAAGGATCCATGACTTATTTTCCCATATCAAAATAAGTAGGTGGAGGAATAGGAGGTACAGAAGGGGATGAGGTATAGAATTGGTGAATGGGAACTCTAGAAGCAATGATAGAGGTGAGACTTTGAGTAGACGAAGGAGGGGTTGTAAGTTCTTGATAGATAGCATGCCTCAAATGACTAAGAGACTAAGATGGAGACATAGGAAAATGTTGAAGGGTTAGAGGAAGAGATACAAAAGGGTCTTGAGTGAAAGCATCTCTAAACTGAGGATCAATAGACCGGTATATGGAACTGGAGGGAAAATTCTCATTGATAGGTTGAATTGGGAATGCATCTGGAGCTACAATGTTAGTACTCTAAACATGCAAATAGGGCTTCAAAAGGTTGATAAAATCCATGATGATCTGCCCACCTTTCTCCATTTCCTTTGTAAAATCATCCTTGTTTTCGATGAACATTTGAAGGGAAGGAGTAATCTCCTTGATCTTTCTAACCTATTTATTGAAAGCTTGGGTGATAGGGGGTATCCTTAAATTATCAGCCAAATATTTAAAAGGATAAGTGAGTTTATTCTTTGTATAAATCCTTGATAAGTAATAATCCACATTTTTTTTATTGCCTTATTATCTTCTCTGGCCTCTTTCATGTGGTGACGTACCATCACTACTGCAAATATGGCCTTTATCAGCACTAGAAAAGGGCATTAACAACACTAGAAAAGTACTGTTAATTGGGGCGAAGATAAGGGGGTTCCCTTTTATCAGTGCTCAGAAAAGCACTGATAAAGTCCCCTTTTATAAGCACTAAAAAAATTACTGATAAAAACATCCTTTATCGGCGCTTTTTTTAAGCGCTGATAAAAGTCAAAAAAAGTTAAAAATAATTTATAATGTAGGGAGCTTTTAACAGCACTTGACCCCCCCTTATCAATGTTAGGTGGAGCCCCCTCCCTCTCACTGAATGCTACACTTGCCCGTGCAACCCCCTCCCACTTGCCCGCGCGCCCCTGCTTCTACCAGAACCTGAGACCTCCCCCCTTGCGCGCCTACACCTTTACCACTAATCCATTTAGTTTTTTCTCTATTTAGTGATATGTCTATTTATTTTTATATATATATATATATATAATTATATTTATTCATATTTTAATATAGATTCATATTAATAGAAATATATTTAGTTATATTAATGCATATATATTTATTCATATATATATATATATATATATATATATTCGTATATTAATATATATTTATATCTATTTATATATATATATATTTAGTTATAATTTTTTATCCATATATTTATTTGTATATTAATATATATTTATAAGATTAGTTTTAAAAAAATTATAAATTTTTTTTATGTGTGTTTATAAATAAATAAATACATATATATATATACAACACACACACACAGACACAGACACACACACACACACATATATATATATTTACAAATAAATACATATAAATGTGTATCTGAAAAGCCATAGAATGTTAAAACGGCCATAACTTCTAATCCAGAAGTCCATTTCAACTCCACAACTTGTAAAATCGAAGAAAATGAAACAATATTCGATATGATATGTGGTGCAGGCCTAGAGGACATCCGGATCAGAAGTTATAGTTGTTTGAATGTTAAAAATTCGGGGTGTCCCGACTAAAAACTCAGTTTTGGAGCCCTTTTAGGACTTTTTTTACCTCAAAAAATGTGACATAAGGTTCCCTTGGGTCACTATCATGTAGATATCATCACATGATTTGATTTGATATACTGTAGAGCTCAAACGGACACCCAGATCAAAAGTTATGGTCGTTTGAAGTTTGAGTTACATTTTCAACTTATTTTAGATCTTTTATTAATTTTTTTTTATTTTTTTGTCTTCAAATTGTTATTAAATGACTATTAGTCGATGATAATTAGCAAATTAAAAATTAATAATATTTTTTAAAATATTTTAAATCTGTTTTCACTAAATTTCTTATATATTAAATTTAATGGTCTATTTATACTTATCTAAAACATATTTAAAAAAATATATATTATATTTATATCAATATCAATATACTTAGATATCAATATATTATTTTTCATGAAAATTTTTTTTTTTTGAAATATAAACTTTATCAGTGCTAGGAAAGAGTGCTGATAAAGCCCCCCCTTTATCAACGCTACTAAAAAAAGCACTGATAAAGGGGTCCCCTTTAATAGTGCTAAAAATCACTGATAAAGTGGGTGTCTTTATCGGTGCTAAAAAAAGCACTAATAAAGGGTCACTTTTAACAGCACTTTTTTTAGCACTATTAAAAGTGCCCTTTATCAGTGCTTTTTTTAGCACTGATAAAGGGTGGCGCTGTAGAAACCCGGTTTTATGGTAGTGCATGTCATGTACATGATTACTGTTGTGTTGGATTTTATTTAAGCCTAGTTAATCAACACCACCTATCAAAGACTGAAAATCTTCCCTTATCATTGATCTGATCAAATCAATGTTAGGATTCTGAGAAGGAGCAACAGATGAGGTTAAGGCACCTTTTAATTCCTCTCAAATAACTGATCTTAAAATATCCAAGTCAAGTGATGGAGACTGAGTTGTATCATCCTCAAAATATGTATCCCCAAGACTTTTGACAACATTTTCCAAAGATTATCTATATTCAGATGACATGCCTTTAACAACAGGAATAAGAGCATCCAGTTCATCACTCAATCTTTTATTCTCTATTCTCACTTCTTGAAGTTCAGAAACCATTTGTGGTTGAATCTAGGAGATAAATTTCTCTAAAATCACTGCAGTATCACTTTCACTAAGATGAGAAATTGGTGTTGGTTGAGGTTTAAGGATATCTTTAACAGATAAGCACAAATCTTTAAAAATTCTGAATTCATTCTGACTTACATAGTCAGTAGGCAACAGTGCAACTAAAGGAGTAGGAGCTACTGCTGGATATGTTTCAAATAGAACTCTCTGAGCAGGATCCACTTCTTTAACCAGATATCCCTTAGGATCATATTTTTCAACATAAAAATATGGATAGTCCAAGCCCAGCATGACATATCCATGATATTTTTTCCATTCATCTACTGTTGTCAAATCAAAAGGTGTAAGGGTAGCAACTTTAACTCTTCAAGACAATTACTCCCCCTCAACAGGTGCTTCCTTTTCAACACAAACTTCATATTACAATTGAACAACTATAACTTCTTCCTCAACTAAAATTGATTCTGGATCCTTTTGAGGTTCCAAGACTGGTTCCTTTTCTATTAAACCGGTTTCAGCCAGAGTTTCAGGTTCTGTATCATTCCCTTGATCACTAACATGATGATATGAGCCACCATCACCTTTACCACTTTCTTCTTCTTTTCTTTATTCATCAGCATCACTTTCCCTTTCTTCACCATACTCTTCTTCCTCCTCTTCTTCATCTTTCTGATTTTCATTTTCTTCCTCTTTTTCATTATTCTCTTCTTCCTCTTGGATTCCACTTCCACTAGCATATTCAACATCCTCATATTCTTTTATTTCATCATCATCATCCCTTAGGATATATTCTCTTATAGAAAGATCTTTTGAAGGACTAGGTGAACCATATGTAATCCCTTTAGGACTTCCTGTAATGTTAGAATCACTTTTTTCATCAATAGGGGATTCTTTTTCTTTATCTACCTCATCTTCATTTTCTTATTCATCTGAATACTTTACAACTTAATCTGGTCCTAAATCAGGTTTAATCATATCCTTTGGTCTTGTGGGGTGTTAAATAGGATTAAACTCTTTATAGATCTTCTCATTATCTTCTACCCACTATTTATTACATGGATTCTAGCTTATCTTCATTCTTTTGCATATATCTTTGGTAATGAAAATTATACCACAATCTATGATAGTTTCTTCACTTTCATTCACCAGTCCTTTATCTTTTAGCATGAAAGAAATATGATTTGAATAAAATGGGGAGTTTGAATTTGAATGTGGATTTATCATATCAAAGATATAAACCATAAGGTATCTACACAGGTTGATCTTATGACCTTGTTTCAGAAGATAAAACAAATAAACATCCCGATACTTCAAAGAGGCAAAGTCACCTTTCCTTAGGCATATTTTATGTTGAATAAACTTAAACAGCAATCAGTATTCTCCATAAAGTTCAGTGGTTATGGGTCTTCTGGTGATACCATCACTGGTTAACTCAGTTAAGTCCATTTCATAACTAAATATATCACTTTCAGGAGGATCACTACCTTGGTGATCTTCATAAATACCTTCATGAGGTATATTCAAACATTCAGACCATTACCTAGAAGAAAATTCAATCATTTTTCCATATATTCTAGACTTTATACAAAATTTATCTATGACCTCAATAATTAACTTTGCATATAGATAAAACTCATGTACTAGCTTCGTATATAGAGTTTTCTTGTTGTTGGAGAACCATTCCAACCAACCATGTTCTATCAACACATTCAACATAAGAGACTTACTTGATAGGATCCGGTCGGTATGCACTTCCTTTTCTGGAATGACTACTTGATTTACAAGGTCAGGGTTAATAGGTTTGGATTTAGGATCACTCAATTTTCCTTTTTTCTTCTTAGAATAATGAGACTCATCTAGAGGCTTCTTAGATAAATGATTTACTCGAGCCATTTAAAAGATTCAGAGGGTTCAGTTCGAAGAAAGAAGGCAGTAGAGGTTTGGGAGATAAAGGTTTGGTTTTGGGAGAGTAGTAATTGAAAAATGATTTGGATTGATTCGGTTTTTATCATTTAGGGATTTCAAAATCATAAATCGAAAATACGTAATAAATAAAGTGAAATAAATAAAACAACTATTTTAAGTCTCGGCTAGAAAAATAACAAATTAAGACATAACGGTGAGTCCTAATAGTGAGTCATCAACAGTGAGTCCCAATGGTGAGTCGTCAATGGTTAGTCCCAATAGTGAGTCATCAACAGTGAGTCCTAATGGCGAGTTATCAACGGTTATTCCCAATAGTGAGTCATCAATGATGAGTCCCAACAGTGATTCTTCAACAGTTAGTCCTAACGGCGAGTCGTCAATAATGAGTCACTCCAAATTGATCATCCCTAAATCATGTCTAATGTAGATCATTCTCTCAGAACTTAATGGCTTAGTAAAAATATTAGCAAGATGGTTTTCATTGCCAATTAATTCAAGAGTTATATCCCATTTTTTATAACAATCTCTCAAAAAGTGATGTCTTACATCAATATGCTTTGTTCTTGAATGAGAAACTGGATTCTTAGAAATATTAATAGCACTTGTGTTGTCACAGTTTATAGGGGCATGCCTAAATTGATATTCATAGTCTAGTAATGTGTGTTTCATCCAAAACATTTGAGCACAACAACTACCAGTAGTTATGTATTCAACTTCCAGTAGTAGATAATGCGACAAAATTTTGTTTCTTACTACACCATGAAACTAGAGACTTTCCCAAAAAGTGACATGTTCAAGAGGTTATTTTTATATCTAACTTTCAACCACCAAAATTAGCATCAGAATAACTAAATAAGTCAAATGATTGTCCTCTAGGGTAGAACAACCCTAAGTTGGTAGTATATTTGAGGTATTTGAAAATTATTTTGATAGTAAGTAGGTGTGACTCTTTAGGATTTACTTGAAAATGAGCACACATACACACACTAAATATAATATCTGGTCAACTAGTAGTCAAGTATAGAAGACTTCCAATTATACTTTTGTAATTGGTTTGATCCACTGATTTTCCATCTTCATCAAGATCCAATTTACAGATTGTACTCATCAGAGTATCACTACTTTTAGTGTTATCTAGGACAAAATGTTTTAAAATATCTTTATTATATTTATTCTAATTTAAAATAATATATTCCTTATTTTGAAAAAATTGAAATCCAATAAAGAATTTGAGTTCACCCATTAAACTCATTTCAAACACATTTTTCATTATTTTTTAAAAGTCAATATATAAATAATTTTTTGAAGATCCAAAAATAATATCATCAACATATATTTGAACAACTAAAACATATTTATAGATTCTTTTTATGAAAAGAGTATGATCAACTATACATTTAGAAAAACATTTAGAAATAAGAAAAGTGTTAAGCCTATCATAACAAGGTATTGGAGCTTGTTTTAAACCATACAAAGCTTATGTTAACTTGAAAACATGATTTGGAAAATGAGGATTTTTAAAACTGGGGGGATGTTCAAAAAAAACATCCTCAACTATATAACCATTCATAAATGAACTTTTTACATTCATTTGATAAAGTTTGAAATTCAGATGTGCTTTATAAGCTAGCAATATTCTAATGGATTTAAGTCGGGATATAGGTGCAAAGGTTTCTTCATAGTCTATTCCTTCTTCTTGACTATAACCTTTTCCAACCATTCTAGACTTATTTCTTACTATAGTGTCATCTTCATCCAATTTTTTTTTTAAATGCCCACTTAGTTCCTATGGTCAAGGTGTCTTTGTTTCTATCAACAAGTTTCCATAATTTGTTTCTTTCAAACTGATTTAATTATTCTTGCATACCATCACCCATAATTCATCATTTATTTCATCGTTGATGTTTTTAGGTTCAAGCTATGATAAAAAGACTTGATGTTCAACCTGGTTTCTTATAGAATCTCTAGTCTATATTCCTTTGTCTAAGTCTCCAACTATAATATCTAAAGGATGGTTTTTAATAGTTCTAACATGTCTATAAAAAGAAGGGTTGGTTACTTTGAGTTCTTCAATAGGTTCAGGTTTCACTTGGTCAGAATTTGGAAATTTTCCAGAACTGGAGGATTTTACTGCTTATTTAACAAAATAATTAGTATATTTAGAATTTAAGTCTAGATTTTATATATTATCCTCAATATTTTATAAGGAGGTTTTGGACTCATGTGGATTTTTTTCATCAAATTTGACATGCATAGATTCTTCTACACATTTTTTTTCTTATTAAAGACTCTATAGGCTTTACTAGAGATTGAATAACCTAGGAAAAATATTTCATCACTCTTGGAGGAAAATTTGTCAAGATTATCTTTTGTATTAAGAATAAAGACTTTTCAACCAAAAACTTTGAAGTAATTAACCTTAGGTTTCCTATTATTCCACACTTCATAGGGGGTTTTCTTTAGGATAGGTCTAATTGAGACTATTGATTATATAGCAAGTTGTATTCACGACTTTTGCCCAAAAATAAACTAGTAGATCATATTAATTAAGCATAGTCTAGGCTATCTCTTATAAGGTTCAATTTCTCCTTTCTATATTTTGTTGGGGTGTCCTAGGAGCATATAAGTTATGACTATAGCCATTTTGTGATAAAAAAGATTAAAAATTTTTATTTTCAAACTCAAAACCATGGTCACTTCTTAAGGTTTTTATTCTAATTCCACTTAAGTTTTCTAATGATCTAACATACTTGGTGAAATAAGAACAAGAATCACTTTTATGATCTAAAAAGAAGGTCCAAGTATACCTTGAAAATTCATCTACAAGAATATAGACATAGTGCTTCCCATTTAAACTTGAAACTCTAGATGGTCCAAAAAAGTCCATGTGAACCAACTTAAGAGGTTGAGAAGTTGAAACTTCTTTCTTTGGCTTGAAATACATTTTATATTATTTTCATTTTTGATAAGGATTACAGACTTTATCATTTGGAAACTATAGTTTAGGTAGATCCTTGACTAATCCTTTTAGAGTAAGATTTCTAAGGGATTTAATTTTACAATGGCCAAGTCTCCTATGCCAGATCCAAGATTCTTTATGAAAGACACTTAACCAAGAAACATTTTGTGAGAATAAGGAATCCAAATTTAGAGCATAAGAATTTTCATTTCTAAAAGCAGTAAAGACTAAATCATTCTTAGAATTGAAAACATTAAAAGCATCATTTTCAAATTTAACATGAAAACCATCATCATATAAATATGAAATTCTAAGAAGGTTGTACTTTAGTCCATCAACAAAAAGAAATTTAGAAATTAAAACTGAATTTTTGTTACCTATTTGGACAAGGCCAATAATTTTCCCTTTTGAATTGTCATCAAAGGTGACATGTCCATTATCAATCTTTATGAGGTTCTTGAAGCTAGAGTAGTCCTATATCATGTGTCTTGAACACCCACTATCTAGGTACCATAAGTTCTTATAGGATCTCTTCAAATAGCTTTACTACAAAAATAGTTTAAACAAGAAAATACTTTGGTACCCAAATTTTCTTGGGTCCAGTAATATTAGTAATTAAGGCTTTAGGAACCCACATTTGCTTCATGAGTTTCCTATAAGTAGTTTGTGAAGTTTTAGAAAAATAAACTTTATTAGTGTCAAAAGAGTTAGAAGTGGTAAAGGATTTTCCAGTGTTGGAACTTGTAGAAAATTCCTCAGATATGGGCATAAAACCAAATTTTCTATATTTGGATACAAAATTGTTTTTAACAAAATTTTGTTGCCCAGGTTGATAAATAATTTTAGTATTATATTCAAGAGCAACTTGTTTGTTAAAAATTTGATTTAAGTTATTTTTAACATTTTTAAATTTTTCTAGATCCTTCTTTAATTACTCATTAAAAATTTTAATTTTAGTATTTTCATGAAGCAGTTGAGCATTTTTTTCTTTTTCTATAGTGAGTTTAGATTTAATAGTAGTAGAAAGAGCATGTTGTTTCTTAAGAGATTTATATTTATATTTTATCTCATTTCAAGTATCCTCAATCATTTTTCAATATTTAAAAATTTCCTCATTGGTAGTATTTTAAAAAGTGTCAAATTCATATTCATCTCCAGAATAGTAAGAATTCTTTGTAGGAGATACTAGGGTTACCTTGGATGTGTTTTTCATAAAACCCATGTTGGATTTTTCCACCTTTTCATCGTGATATGATTCAGATTCACTATATATGTCATCATAATCACTCCAAGTAGCCTTTATAGCCTTCTTTTATTTTCTATATTTGTCCTCATATTTCTTCTTGTACTTCAGTTTTGGGAAGTCATCCTTCACATGTCCTTTTCTTTTGCATTCATAGCAGATTATCTCATTTGTATTCTCACTTCTTTTCCAATACTTTTTCCAGTTACCTTTATTGTCATACTTCCCTTTTTATCTATTCTTTATAAAGAACTTATTATTTCTATATAATTTTTTAAATCTCCTGGATAGATTATCCATTTCCTCATCACTATAATTTTATGGATCTTTATTGCTGGTACTTTAAACATGAACTTGAATTTTCTCCTTTTGTTTGGATGTGGTGGTTTTGAAAGCCACTAACTTTCTTCTAGGTTCATTATATTCTTCTCTGTTAACCTTCATCTCTTTCTTGTACATCATTAACTTTCCTATAAGTTCCTTTACAAGTGGTGCATTAACGTCACAAGATTCTCTAATTGATACTGATTTCCCTCTCCACCTTTCTAGAAGACATATCAAGATTCACAAGATATGTTCTTTTGTAGTGATTTTCTTTCCCAGTGAGATCATTGTATATATAATCTCATTTAACCTAAGGTACATGTCTGAAATAGGTTCTTGAAGCTTCATTTTGAAGTTATCATATTTAATAGTATATGTTTTAAGCCTCGTTTCCTTAACATTAGTGGTTCCTTCATGTGAAACAACTAAAGTATCCCAAATTTCAAAGGTTGTTTTACATATAGAAATCCTATTTAATTCTTCATCACCAAGAGCATAATATAAGTCATTTATAGCTTTGTGATTATTATTATAGGCTGCCTTAGTTGGTTCATTCCAAGTATTTCTAATTGTATCAGGGATCATATATTCATCTATAATTGAAGACCAGATTTCAAAACCCATACTTTATAAATTCATTTTCATTTTGATTTTCCATTGAGCATAATTTGTGTCATTGAAATAGGGAGGTTTGTTGGTAGTAGCACCTTCCTGTCTATTATACATGTTAAAGAATAGAAACAAGTTTTAAAGAACTATAAATTTTGAACTGGTATAAATTTTTAGATCTTTAAAACAAAACTAAAATCACAGTTGAAAAGATTTGAAAACTTTGAAACCCAAAAAGTAATAATCCACTTATACCAAATGTTGGTCGGAGTAGGACACTCAATAGGGGGGTGAATTTAGTTCTTATAAAAATTTATGTCTAAAAGATTTATTTAAAAATACCTAGTTTGAAATAAAACCATCCAAGTTAACTAAAGTAGTTGATTTATAAAAGTTTTGATCTTTTAAAAAATTTCTCAAAGAGTGATTAGTCATCAGTTGAAATAATAAGAAATACTATTTTAACTTTTGAAATCAATTTACTAAATAAAAGTCTAATATAAACACTATATAAAATTAACTATCAAAGTGAAAGAAATTTTTTCTTTTGTAAATAGATAAAGCAGTGAAAACATAACTTTGAAAGGAGCAATGGAATAAACAATAAGAGGTTTGATCTCAAGTAGATACTTAATCCTCTCCACTTGGTGATCATCTTCCACTAAACAGTTTATATAAATAAACTTTAATCTACACCTGTCTGGGTCAACTAGACCTCTTCCATAGTTTTTTGTGGGAGTACAAAAAATAAATAGGTCATGCAGGGACCTCTTCCACTATTATCTGTGGGAGTTTAAGGTGTAAAGGATGGTTTGTGAAGATATACTTGCATCTTCCAAATTTTCATATGAGTTAGTGTGTGTACATAGAATAGAGAGACACACATTTCTCATAATTTAAAAATAGTGCATATGCAAAGAAAAATAGAGATAATAGAGTTAGAAAGCTCTATGTGATAGGCAATGCAGTTTGCGACTCTTGGAAGTTATCTTGAAGTGCAGCTTAAGTCATCTTTCAGAAACAGACAGCAAAATAGAGCATCATGAGAGCTACTGTCTTCTGTTTTCAGTGAGTTATTGATGTGCTCGATGACTTATTCTCCTCTATTGATTTTGTTATTTAAAATTATTATTTGGTTTGATTTCACATCAATATAATCTCGTATCAATAGCTAGCATCTCTTATGTTTTTCTTAGGCACACCACTTCGTGAATTCTAGCTACCTTTCTTTTTTATCCAGTATTTGCTTTATACACTATGGCTGACAAGGACCATGATCTCGATCGTATCTAGGTACCTCGTACCTCGTAATTCATACTGTAGTTTGACATTGATTTAAATGGTGTCTACAAAAGATAGACAAAGTCATTAAATTAATTAGTAGTACTAAGTTTCACAAATATAACCATTAGAAAGAAATTTGAATTTAAATGACAAAGGCAGAAGTGACGGTGTCTCTAAATGGTGACTTGGTATGACGGTGTTTCTGATCGGTGTCTTGGAATGGTGTCTCAAGAATGGTGTCTCATACATAATACATTCTATAATCAGGAATGGTGAGTCAAGTAGTAGTAGGTCTCTCTATTGGTAGGTCGACTTGACAGTGACTTGTATCTAGCAGTAGGCCAACTTAGCGGTGACTCGTGCCATCAGTAACTCATACTTTGCAGAAAATATGGATTGAGTCTAACGGTAGCTTGATGCGATGGTGACTCATACTTAGTAAAAATTCTAAGAGGTTGTCAAAAGCTTGATGCAACAGTGTTTCTTCCTTCGTTAGAATTCAACATTTGTGTCATCGGTGATACATTTGACAGTGAGACATCTCAATAGTGAGTCTATATCAATGATAGCTCATACTTAACTGATTTTCTACCATCAGTGATATGTACAATAGTGATTCCACCTTAACAATGACTCAACCTTAACGGTTTCTCATATTTTTTCAACCTTTCTGATGATTTAAAATACTAACAGAACAGATTAATATTATATATAAACATGAGTAAACATAATTAAATATGATTTAACTTGATGAAGCATGATTTGTGAGCATTAAAACTAGAGGAGGCCAACACCAATTAATTTCTTACATGAAATTTTGCATAATTATTTCAATGATAAGTGAGTTCATAATTAAATGAAATATATAACAAAATTACATTTTTACATATGTGATAACCATATAAACATATTTTCAATAAAGAAAATATTTCAAATCTCTTATGTTCGTGATAGAAAGTTTTGAGATTGATTATATTGAAAATAAATTCAATGAGATTTGAATATGTTTTATTAATGACATCCATGACCAAAAAACACATTGAAATGGGGGTGATCAAAAAATAAAAACATATAAAAATATGCACACCAATTTGCATAACTATGATCACGATATGTGGATTCATAATTACACAAAATATCATAAATCATGTATAAATATATATTTCATCAATCAATTTCATATATGGATCATGTTGCATAAAAAAACCAATTAATAATTTCAATGGATTAATTCCATAAGAAAATTTTATTTATACATGATTTCAAAAAATTCAAATGCTTATGCCCATAAATATCTAAAAATTGGGGCGATCAACTGAGTTGAAATTAAATTCAATAGAATTTTCATTTAAAAAATTGTTCCACAAATATCAATCAAATACACGCATCAAACATGCCTATAAAAAACAAGATAATAATAATAATATAATAACAAAAAAAATGGTGAATTTGTTTGATGCCTTCTTGTAAATTCAAGTGGGAGAAAAAATATTATTATTATTACAACTTTCTTGTATGTTTTAGAATTATACATATGCAAATGAATTTTCACAATTGTGTAATGACAAATGAACAAAACAAAAGAGGATATTTTTTGTTCAACTTGATTAGGAGATCCAAATAACAATAATAAAAAAACAATCATAAATTATATCTAGATTTTTGGCTCTGATACCAATTAAGAGAAAAGTATGAAATTTAATTCCAATATAAATTGGATCGTATATATAAATCATGACATGTTAATAATGATAAGAATAATAATAATGTGCACCTATCAGAAAATTTGGCATAGGGGGTATTTTGATTTTTTTTTATGGGTTTATTTTTTTAATTTGGATAATGGGTTAGAACAACGCCACTTGAAGTGGTTTTGTGTGTAAAAGTCCCCAAAGCACCACTTCAAGTGGCGTTGTGGGTTTTCGACCATCAAAGTTCCACTTCAAGTGGCGTTGAAGTGGCAGTATGATTCAATGCCACTTGAAGTGGTACTGATAGTGTGAGATTAAACCTATCATCGCCACTTGAAGTGGCACCTAAATCTTACCCCTTATATAAGGGGGCTCACCCCTCCCCATTCCCACATTACCTCTCTCTTTCTCTCTCTAACTTATCTCCCATCAACTCTCTCAAATTCCTATCGGCGCTCTGCCTCTCTTTGCCCGCATAACCATTGTGCTCCGAAGGATCACCACCTTTCCACAAATTTGTGGTAATTCTAATTTTTAATTTGTTTAATATGTTAATTTATTTATTTATTTGTTTAGTTCATAGAAATATTCATAATTAATGTATTATATTTAGAAATAGTAATAGTTTATTTTAAGTAATTTTAATTAATTAATGGTAATTAGGTAATTAATTAATGGTAATTAGGTAATTAATTAATTATAATTAGGTGTTTAATTAATTGTAATTTGGTGTTTAATTAATTTTAATTAGGTGTTTAATTAATTATAATTAGGTGTTTAATTAATTGAAATTAGGTAATTAATTAATTGAAATTAGGTGTTTAATTAATTATAATTATGTGTTTAATTAATTGTAATGAGGTAATTAATTAAGTGTAACTAGGTAATTAATTAAGTGTAACTAGGTAATTAATTAAGTGTAACTAGGTAATTAATTAAGGGTAACTAGGTAATTAATTAATTGTAAGTAGGTAATTAATTAATGGTAACTAGTTAATTATACTACTGGAAAACTAACCTATACCAACAGTTTGGAACCGTTGGTATAGGCCTCCAAACCGTTGGTATAGCCTATACCAATGGTTTAGAGGACCATTAGCAAGTAAGTCGTGGGGATAGGCCTATACCAATGGTTTTTGGAAAACCGTTGGTATAAGTAATATGAAAATCTATACCAACGGTTCCATAAAACCGTTGGTATATGTATTTCAAAAAAAACATTCGCTGGGATTTGATCCCAGGACCTCTAGTTTATCATTGAACGACCTAACCACTAACCTAACATGACTTTTGTGAACATAATTTCATAAATATATATATGTATTATCATAATTATTTTAAATTTTGATTTATATAATGTTCTCGGTAAGAAGATTCAATAAAAAATCAAAGGACCTTGACAACCGTTGGTATAGACCTATACCAACAGTTTTGACAACTGTTGGTATATGTCCTTTGATTCTAGGAGCGACGTATGTATATTGGGGTCCTATACCAACAGTTTGGCCAAACCGTTGGGATAGGTACCCACCCTTTCCCAACAGTTTGGCCAAACCGTTGGGAAAGTGGCCTCAAAGTATACTTTTCCCAACAATTTGGCCAAACCGTTGGGAAAGTCATACCCTTTCCCAATGGTTTGGCCAAACTGTTGGGAAAGCCATACCCTTTCCCAATGGTTTGGCCAAACCGTTGGGAAACCGTTGGGAAAAGTGACCTCAAAGTGGGCTTTCCCAACGGTTTTTACAAACCATTGGTATAAAAGCATTGGGAAAGGTTAGATTTATATTAGTGTTAATTAATGGTAATTAAGTAATTAATTAATGCTAATTAGGTAATTAATTAATGGTAATTAGGAAATTAATTAATTCTAATTCAATGATTAATTAATTCTAATCTAGCGATTAATTAATTTTAATTCAGCAATTAATTAATGGTAATTTGGAAATTATTTAATGGTAATTGGGCAATTAATTAATTCTAATTGGGAAATTAATTCTAATTAGATAATTAATTAATTCTAATTAGGTGATTAAATAATTCTAATTAGATGATTAATTAATTTTAATTAGGCAATTAATTAATTCAAATTAGGAAATTAATTAATTCTAATAAGGCAACTAATTAATGGTAATTAGGAAAATAATTAATGGTAATTAGGAAACTAATTAATGGTAATTAGGCAACTAATTCTAATTAGGAAGCTAATTAATTCTAATTAGGAAACTAACTAATTATAATCAGGCAACTAATTAATTCTAATTAGACAATTAATCAATTATAATTTGGCAATTAATGAATTCGAATTGGGCAATTAATGAATTCTAATTAGGCAATTAATGAATTATAATTAGGGGATTCATTAAGTGTAATTAGGCAATTAATTAAGTGTAATTAGGGGATTCATTAAGTGTAATTAGCGAAGTAATTATATTAAGTGTAATTAGTTGCTTCATTAAGTGTAATTAGCGAAGTAATTATATTAATTAGTGAAGTAATTATATTAATTAGAAAAGTAATTATATTAATTAGTGATGTAATTATATTAATTAGCAAAGTAATTATATTAATTAGCAAAGTAATTATATTAATTAGTGAAGTAATTATATTAATTAGCGATGTAATTATATTAATTAGCAAAGTAATTATATTAATTAGCGAAGTAATTATTTTATAAATTACTTCTAGAATATACCATTACATTACATTCTAGGTATGATAATGAATTTAGTTTTTCATCAACCTTCACCTCGGTTTGTAATTGAAGTTATGAACTTGAATTTAGTTGTTGAATAAATTTTGTGCATATTAAGTGTTATAGTTTTCATGAATTGAGTACTCTTTTGAGTAAAGTATCCTCGGGTAGAGGGACTTTGGGTCGGATCACCTACTTTCATGGAGGCTTGTTGTCACGACCCGACCCAACGGGGCTCAATCCACGACTCCCCAAGCCCGCCTCCAGTAGGCCAGGGGCTGGCGTCCAGCGCCGAGTAGGCTATCACACACATGGGAGGCATTAGCCTAAGGTACCTGTACACACGCACCCACAAACACCTCCATGCAACAGTGTTGAGATATAGAAAACTGAAAGTAAATGCATGCATACAACTATCCCACAACCAGAGTGCAACATCAAAATTACAAAAGAGCAAAACAGGGCCCACCAAAAGAAAACTACAAAGCACATCCAACCTGCTCTGAAGAAGGGGAACGTTGCCTCAAACACCCGCCAGAAAGCTCCCTCGGCACCACACCGGCAAACACCCCGGTCAGTCTCGCTCACTCAGCTCCGCCTGCTCCGGGTCCTCCTGGGACTCCGTCGAAAGGCCTTTGGTCTGCACAAGACACAAACATGTGCGAGCAAAGCCCATGCAGGGGTGAGTATAAACATACTCAGTAGGCACCCCAAAAACCCAAAACCAAAGAGAGAAACTAAAAGTCAACAGTCCGCTCATCCCAACCAGAGGGAACCTAGATGAGAGAGAAACTCCATCTCGTGACCATACTCAGCTAAACACAACTAGCCAGCTCAGCTCAGGTGTATGCCCATACATATGCCTTGAGCAATCCAGATATACTCAGCTCACGCAACAAGCCACAAGAGGTATCGACCTCATCGCCAGCAACTGTCCACTACCAGGTGAGCACACTCCACGAACACTGTCATCCCAGATGACACTCATCCGAGAGATACACTCCATCGGGTTTCTCACAAACCTCTCAGACGCTCACCCGAGAGATCGCGCTTGTCGGATAGCATCACTGAGGAAACCTCGCTGAAACAACTTAACCACCAAACTCCTCAGATAGGGGATCGCTCCTAGGGTCCTCTAGGGGATACCAGAACCCACTCTGGTATACGAAGCTCACAGATAGGGGATCACTCCCAGGGTCCGCTGGGGGATACCACAACCCGATCTTGTAATCGTAGATCTCACAGATAGGGGATCACACCAAGGATCCGTTGGGGGATACCACAACCCGATCTGGCGCTCGACAGAAGCACGTCACTCGGATAGAGGATCATCACCCATATAAAAGTGGTCACGACGATACCAGAACCCTATTTGGTATAACTCGCGATGTAGGGGATCAAACCGACGATGCTGCAGCCCTACCGAAACCACGCGCTGAGTAGGGGATCGCATAACCAACGATACCACAACCCTACTATACACCTCATGCTGAGTAGGGGATCGTATACCCGATGATGCCACAAACCTAATGAGTACGGACCACCGCGTAGGGGATTATAATCCCGATGATGCCACAACCCTACGGGGTTAACTAGCAAGATAGGGGATCACCGCCCGTGGATAAACGGTCACAGCGATACCAAGAACCCGATCTAAGGTAGCGATGCTAGAGGATCTCACTCTGTCCCACCAGAGGGATACCACAACTCTAACAGATTAAACATCCCATCGAGAGGATCACAAGCCTACACTAGGGTTGTGATGTCGCGCAAACCCTCGTAGGAACGAACCAAGGGAGTACCCTCAACCACTGCTGGTCCAAACGTTGCTAACCCAATCGACCCACCACAACACCACACCACGCATCTCCAAGGCCGATATTGAGGCCACCATCACGTTCCACGCGGAAAAACACGTAGGATAGGCTGTTTACTCACCCGAAACGGAGCACCGGTGAAAAAGGCACTATTCACCGTAGCTAGCTCATGCGGGGCCCACACAACTATCCCAGAACTCAACAAACGGATCATACCATGGCGATCCCCTTGGAAAAGTACACATGACCCACTACTCGCACGTCCGAAACGGACACACTGTGAAAAAGGAACTATTCACCGAATGGCAGCTCAGGTGGGGCCCACACCTCGATCCTGAAACTCATCGAATGGATCGCACCATTTCGATCCTCTCGGAAAAACACACAGGATCGACTAATCATCCGCCAAAATCGGACTCCTAGTGCGAAAGCTGCATTTCTTCGCCAACACCAAAACCCGTCCTCATGGGGCCCACACCCCGAACTCGGTCCCAACACCCAGAAACCCTCAAGAAAAGTTTATCATATCATCAGGGTCTCAATTCCACTGACGGCACGTCAATCGGACGCTCTGGATAGAAGTTACGACAGCCCGAAGTCGTAAAATAATAAAATATTATTATTTTATACGACGTTTCTAACTCTCGGGCCACGATCCCGAACCATAAAATTCTCAAATTGAGTTCAAAAGGTCTGTCTCGATGCAAGGAGCGTGTCGCCGCAAACGGCTCGCAAATCAGAGTTACGATTTACGAGTTACGGGGGTTTAAAGAACCCCAGGAAAATCCTGGCCGGACCACCGCCACCCTCGCCGGAAACCTCCGCGCTGCCGCCGGATTCCGTCGCGCCGCCGCCGGATTTCTCCACGCCGCTGCCGCGCCTCTCCGGATTCCACCATGGCCGCCTCCGGAATCTAGGTTTTCTGCCAGAAAACTTCTGGGAACCCCCGAGAGCACCCCGGTGCTCCAAAAACAAATCTGAAACATGTTTCGGAAACCTCAGGACCCGAACTATACAACCCTTATAAAGATTTGAATAAAAACAACAAATAAATGGGATCTGGGATTGTAAAACTCAAACCGGCTACCTCGTGGGTGAAACGCCGATGATCCGCGCTCCAAAGCTTCCGTTGCATGATCCTGGAACGCCCGTCGTCGAAATCCGAGTTCAACGGCACCTTGATCGCGCGATTCGGCCGCTGATTCGCCGTCGGAAGGGGAGGAGAAGGAGGAGGAACTCATCCTTTGTGCTTCACACGTCGAACAAGGGGGGGATATTTATTTCCAACAAATATCTGCTTAACTCCCCGACCCGACACGCCCTCGACCCCGCGCCCGACGCGGACCAGGATAAGGTCGCCCTTAGGGTAAACGCACCGTTCTGAATGCAAAGGCGGACTCAGATTTGCGATCCGAGACTCCATTCAGGAGTTATTCGAGTCGACGCTCTTAAACATACTTTTCCACTTATTTACGAAAACGACCCTGATGGCTTTTCTCACCGCAGGCCCGCGCCCGCGAAGTTTACACCTCGCATAGGGTAAACGGCACGTTCCGGACACAATCGTACCCTCGGATTCCCGTTCTGAGCTACCGTTTAGGAGATATCACACCCCCACCACATGCATAGTATAAAAATACTTAATATTTCTATAAAATTAATTCCGGGCACACTGGGCCTCGGAATCGCACGTCGTCTTCGCGCCTAACTCTAGAATTATTCATAGAAATATTCCAAAGTCTGACAGGGCCAAAAACCCGAGTCGCTGCATCCTCCCCCCTTAGAAATTTTCATCCTCAAAAAGCCATAAGCACAAGGAAAGCGACTGGACTCTCAACTGGGTCTCCCACACCAGCGAGTTCGCCAACAAACACCCATGCCCGAACACATAAGTTAGAGGGACTCATCCACCACACCTCAACGCTATCCGCTTTGGGCGGCATTGACTCGCCCGCACGGTTTTAATCGCGTCACAAAAACACATCTCAGTGGGGGAAGGATCCCTCTTCCTTACGCATTCGAAGCACGCCAGAAAACACCCACCCAGGGTCTTACCAATGCCCTGCACAAAACTCGAGCAAGCAACAGAAAGGAAGGGTACCACTATCAAACTACTACAGAAAGTAGAAAGGACACAAGGCGTACCACTATCCATCTGCGAAGCCTCTGGGTCAACAGCCTCCAGGGCATGAAGTAGTCCTCGCCCTCGGCCACCAGCTCCCTGAGCTTGGCGTTGACCACCAGGGGGTGGGGGTGGTGGCAACTGGTACCACCTACCACCTCCTCCTACTACACCCGCTCCACCGCCACGCCTGCCGCCCTACGGACCTCCTTGCTCGAGATGCTGCCTCTGCCAAGGTGGTCCATCGACCGGCTCCCTCTCAGCAGCACAACGGGTTGGATAATCTCTAGCAAGATGTCCCCGACCGTCGCAAGCGTAACACCACCTCTCCTTCGGCTGACCAAAACTGGCTTGCGAGCCTTGTGAGCCCTGAGCCTCAGATCCTCCATCCTGGGGTCGCCTCCTGAAACGTCGACCACATCCAGACCCCTGAGTCTGTCGTCGGCTACCAGATGTCGACGTCTCAACTCTCACGTTCCCAGCACTAACAGGGGGAATCTGCTCAGCCAGAAAGCTCTCCACCACCAACACTCGCTCCAGCACCCCAGCATAGGTGGGCAGGCACAAGGAAACCACACTTACTCGGATGTCCCTGCGTAAACCCTTCTCGAAGGTCCGAGCCCTAAAGAATGGGTCTCTAACCATATCCAGGGAGTAGCGCGAAAGGTCTGTAAACCTCGTTGAGTACTCCGACACAGTCAGGCCCTCCTGCCGAAGCTGCAGAAGCTCCTGAATCCGCACTGACCTCAGCGTCACTGGATGGAACTCCTCCCTGAAGAGCCGCTCAAAATCTGCCCATGTGAGCGTCTCCTCATCATGGGACTATGTCACCAGGATCCACCATCTCCCGGCAGAACCATGCAGAAGGCTCGCCGCTAGGACCACCATCTGATCTGGAGGTGTCCTCACTAGGCGGAAAACTCAGGTGACTGCCTCAAGCCAGTCATCAGCTGCCTGGGGGTCTGGATCACCCCGAAACCTCAGAGGTCGCTGCCTCTGGAACTTGTGCAGCGCACTCAGCGTACGCGCAACCTCATCCTACACTGCAGGCACAACCAGCTACTCGACAGGTGGCGGCTCAACTGGAAGACCACCTGGAGGTCCAGCCTTAGAACCTGCGCCCTAGTCCACAGCCTCAACACGGGGTGGATCGTCACCACAACCCTACTGCGGAACTCTCGTTGGCGTTCGTCGTGGAGGCATCCTGAAATACATCCAAGATGCACCACAGTCAAAGAGTATATCTGGAGAGCTGATTCAAGAAGGACAAGGAAAACCCAAAAACTCAATCCTATATGATGCATGCACCGTTATGTCCCTACGACCAATGTACGAATGTCCCGAGTTGAAATGAAGGTTATCAGAGTCCTGGTGTATGGATATGTCGGTCGCTGCACCAACACTGGAGTCTCTGGCCTGAAAGCCGAGCTCAAAACACCCTAACATTGCCGCTATGCAACCCAAACCAAACTCATAGCTAGATCAGCTACGCTCTGAGATCCCAAAGGTGGAACCTCCTCTGATACCACTCTGTCACGACCCGACCCAACGGGGCTCGAGCCGCGACTCCCCAAGCCCGCCTCCAATAGGCCAGGGGATGGCGTCCAGCGCCGAGTAGGCTATCACACACATGGGAGGCATTAGCCTAAGTTACCTGTACACATGCACCCACAAACACCTCCATGCAACAGTGTAGAGATATAGAAAACTGAAAGTAAATTCATGCATACAACTATCCCACAACCAGAGTGCAACAACAAAAGTACAAAAGGGAAAGACAGGGCCCACCAAAAGAAAACTACAAAGCGCGTCCAACCTGCTCTGAAGAAGGGGAACGCTGCCTCAAACACCTGCCGGAAAGCTCCCTTGGCACCACACCGGCAAACACCCCGGTCAGCCTCGCTCACTCAGCTCTGCCTGCTCCGGGTCCTCCTGGGACTCCGTCTAAAGGCCTGTGGTCTGCACAAGACACAAACATGTGTGGGCAAAGCCCGTGCAGGGGTGAGTATAAACATACTCAGTAGGCACCCCAAAAACCCGAAACCAAAGAGAGCAACTGAAAGGAAACAGTCCGCTCATCCCAGCCAGAGGGAACCCAGACGAGAGAGAAACTTCATCTCATGACCATCCTTGGCTAAACACAACTAGCCAGCTCAGCTCAGGTGTATGCCCATATATATGCCTTGAGCAATCTAGATATACTCAGCTCACGCAACAAGCCACAAGAGTTACCGACCTCATCGCAGCAACTTTCCACTACCAGGTGAGCACACTCCACGAACACTGTCATCCCAGATGACACTCATACGAGAGATACACTCCATCGGGTTTCTCACAAACCTCTCAGACGCTCACCCGAGAGATTGCGCTCGTCGGATATCATCACTAAGGAAACCTCACTGAAACAACGTAACCACCAAACTCCTCGGATATGGGATCGCTCCTAGGGTCCGCTAGGGGATACCAGAACCCACTCCGGTATACGAATCTCACAAATAGGGTATCACTCCCAGGGTCTGCTGGGGGATACCACAACCTAATCTTGTAATCGTAGATCTCACAGATAGGGGATCACACCAAGGATCCGCTGGGGGATACCACAACCCGATCTGGCGCTCGACAGAAGCACGTCACTCAGATAGAGGATCATCGCCCATATAAAAGTGGTCACGACGATACCGGAACCCTATCTGGTATAACTCGCGATGTAGGGGATCGAACCGATGATGCTGCAACCCTACCGAAACCACGCGCTGAGTAGGGGATCGCATAACCAACGATACTGCAACCCTACTATACACCTCATGCTGAGTAGGGTATCGTATACCCGACGATGCCACAACCCTACTAAGTATGGCCCACCACATAGGGGATCATAATCCCGATGATGCCACAACCCTACGGGGTTAACCAGCTATATAGGGGATCACCGCCTGTGGATAAACGGTCACAGCGATACCAAGAACCCGATCTAGGGTAGCGATGCTGGAGGATCCCACTCCGGCCCACCAGAGGGATACCACAACTCTAACAGATTAAAAATCTCATCGAGAGGATCACAAGCCTACACTAGGGTTGTGATGTCGTACAAACCCTCGTAGGAATGAACCAAGGAAGTACCCTCAACCACTGCTGGTCCAAACGTCGCTAACCCGAGCGACCCGCCACAACGCCACACCGCACATCTCCAAGTCCAATACTGAGGCCACCATCGCGTTCCACGCGGAAAAACACGCAGGATAGGCTGTTTACTCGCCCGAAACGGAGCCTCGGTGAAAAAGGCACTATTCACCGTAGCTAGCTCATGTGGGGCCCACACAACGATCCCAGAACCCAACAAACGGATCATACCATGGCGATCCCCTCAGAAAAGTACACAGGATCCACTACTCGCACGTCCGAAACGGACACCCTGTGAAAAAGGCACTATTCACCGAGTGCCAGCTCAGGCAGGGCCCACACCTCGATCCCGAAACTCATTGAACGAATCATACCATTGCGATCCCCTCGAAAAAACACACAGGATCGACTAATCATCCGCCAAAATCGGACTCCTGGTGCGAAAGCTGCGTTTCTCTACAAACGCCAAAACTCAGCATCATGGGGCTCGCACCCCGAACTTGTTTCCAACACCCAGAAACCCTCAAGAAAAGTCTATCGTATCATCAGGGTCTCAACGCCATTGACGGCACGTCAATCGGACGCTCCGAGTAGAAGTTACGACGGCCCGAAGTCGTAAAATAATAAAATATTATTATTTTATACGACGTTTCTAACTCCCGGGCCACGATTCCGAACTATAAAATTCTCAAAGTGAGTTCAAAAGGTTCGTCTCGATGCAAGGAGCGCGTCGCCACAAACGGCTTGCAAATCGGAGTTACGGTTTGCGAGTTACGGGGGTTTAAAGAACCCCCAGAAAATCCTGGCCGGACCACCGCCAACCTCGCCGGAAACCTCCGCGCCACCACCGGATTCCGCCGCGTCGTCGCCGTGCTCCCGCCGCGCCTCACCGGATTCCGCCATGGCCGCTGCCGGAATCCGGGTTTTCCGCCGGAAAACTTCCGGGAACCCCCGGGAGCACCCCGATGCTCCAAAAACAGATCTGAAACATGTTTCGGAAACCTAGAGACCCGAACTATACAACCCTTATAAAGATTTGAAGAAAAACAACAAATAAACGGGATCCGGGATTGTAAAACTCAAACTGCCTACCTCGCGGGCGAAACGCCGATGATCCGCGCTCCAAAGCTTCCGTTGCACGATCCTGGAACGCCCGCCGTCGAAATCCGAGCTCGACAACACCTTGATCGCGCGATTCGGCCGCCGATTCGCCGTCGGAAGGGGAGGAGAATGAGGAGGGACTCCTCCTATGCGCTTCACACATCCAATAAGGGGGGGAGATATTTGTTTCCAACAAGTATCTGCTTAACTTCCTAGCCCGACACGCCCCCGACCCTGCGCCCGACGCGGACCAGGATAAGGTCACCCTTAGGGTAAACGCATTGTTCTGAACACAACGGCAGACTCAGATTTGCGATCCAAGACTCCGTTCAGAAGTTATTCGAGCTGACGCTCGTAAACAAACTTTTCTACTTATTTACGAAAAATGCCCCTGGTGGCTTTTCTCACCGCAGGCCTGCGCCCGCGAAGTTTACACCCCACCTAGGGTAAACAGCACGTTCCGGACGCAACTGTACCCTCGGATTCCCGTTCTGAGCTACCGTTTAGGAGATATCACACCCCCTCCATGTGCATAGTATAAAAATACTTAATATTTTTATAAAATTAATTTCGGGCACACCGGGCCTCGGAATCGCACGCCGTATTCGCGCCTAGCTCTGGAATTATTCATAGAAATATTCCAAAGTCTGACAGGGCCAAAAACCTGAGTCGCTACACTTTCCTTATCTAGGAAAGCGAATGGAGTTGGCTATATGTCGCTCCAATCTTACTTATGTAGAGTTTGTCAATCTCATATAACTCTATGCTTTTACATGACATGTTTGTGTACCTCATGCATATGATATATGTGGATATGTATGAATATGTTTGACTTCTATTTTTGGGTAAGTAACACAAACTTGTGGGTTGTGTAAAGAGTTACACATCAATATGGTTTGAACATATTGATTTGGTGGAGGGATTAGTATTCCAACCTAAATTATTAGAAGCATGCATACATAAATTGATTATATGATAATATTTAATTAATAACAATGGTTTATTTTAGATAAAAAAATACGGTGGCCTATATTTATTGCAATGGTCAAATAATTGAGACAGAACAAGGATGTAGTTATAGTATACGACCAGAAGGTGTTGTGATGCTTGGCGGCTATACAAATTTGGAATCTCTTCAAAGGAAAATTCATCGAAATTGAAAACTGATGATCAATCAAGTGATATAATCTATCACATACAGACATCTACAATTTGTAGATAGGTTTTGACATGTGGCTTATCCAGTAATTGATGATGAATAATGTGAATATGTACTTTCATTGGTTAAGTATCAACCTAAGAATAAAATTATGGTGTTGTATGTTATTATATCTACAATGGAGGTTCCATCGACATTGAAGGTTGGGTCATCACAACTTCATGATACTATGTCATGTGCTCCTGCTATAACACTTCAAGAAGTTCCATCAATAATGGTAGTTGATCCATCATTTCCTTCGGCCACAATTTTAATGGATAGTCCACTACATACTTTAGATGAATTGGTCGATGATTTTGAGGATGATGACAATTTAGAATAAGAAGATGAAGAGGAAGTTGAAGAAGAATAAGAGCATGCGAAAGAATAGTATGTGCCCAATCATGTGAGGTTCAACCAACTATTGAACCATCCTCCACTATTGGCTTCATGGTCTACTGAAGGCATGAGTCACTTGTCAGAATTTGATTGGTCAGTTATTAATCATAGTATATAATTTCCAGGAATCATTAGTGGCACAAATCAAGTGTCTGATGAAGATGTTTTGTATATTGGAAGAGAGTTTGAGAGAAAATATGTAATGAAAAATGTGATAAAACAATATCACATTGAAATACATACTCTTATGTTGTAGAAGAGTCAAATATGACTTATTATTTGATCCGTTGAGACAAATATGATTCGAACTGTCAAATGTGTCTACAAGATATAATTGATAACACTTTTCACATATGGTTCATAGCTAGATTTACTTCAAACACATGTGTGAACCCAAGCTTTTCATAGGAACACTCTTCATTGGATGTTGAATTTGTTTCAACTATTATTATTGAAATGATTAGAGCATGTCAAGACGTTCCTGTCATTCTGGCGGTGGAGTGAATCAAACAACTTTTTGGGTATCAAATCTCTTACTAGAAGGCATAAGCGGCACGAAAAAAGACTATTGTGAAAGTGTAAGGTTATTGGGATGACTCTTATCGATTTTTACCACAACTTATGAAGATTTTACACCACAATAATCAATTGATCTATCAGTTACATACTAATGAATATGTTAACCAACACAACCAAGTTGATTAGTCGATGGTTGTGTTTGATAGATTGTTTTGGACATTTTTACCACGTGTGTAAGCTTTTAGATATTATAATAAGTCTATACAGTTTAATGAAACATTTCTATATGGAAATAATACATGAACTTTATTGATTGCCGCCACACAAGATGGAAATCGAGCCCCTCTACCTTTGGCATTTGCAATTGTGATGAAGGAGAACTTCTCATCATGAAGACGGTTTCTGGCATGTATTCGAGAGTTTGTTACAGATGTAGAAGGGATTTTTCTTATTTTAGATCACCATCATGCAATCAAGGAGGCCGTACAGTCTGAGGGTCTTTCCTAGAGACCACCCTATGCCCATCATTGATATTGTATTCAACACATTACTAGAAATTTGCAAAAGAAGTTCAAGAACGAATCAATGAAGAAAGCAATCTTAAAAATTGGTATGAATATCCTTTTTCATTTTACAAATCACTTTCATAGTTACTACCATATGTGTTCAGTGTAGTTCTTGTTTGATAGCATATGAGCCTCAACAACAAAGGATGGAGGAGCATCTTGAAGATATTCACCGAGCTAATCCAGAAGTTTATGATTACATGATGGAAATACCAAAACATAAATGGTTGTTGGCACATGATGATGGGAGGAGATATGGACATATGACGACCAACAATGTAGAATGTATAAATGGAGTTTTCAAGGGAGTTCAGAAATTACCTATCACAGGTAAATAAGAATATTTGACTATATGTTACTCAAAAGAGATACAATTATAATATAATATTAGTATAATGTTTTAAATCTAAATTATAGTTTTGGTACAAGAGACCATCTATCATAGTGTAAACTATTTTCTGGAACGAGGAAAGTAGGTAGAGGAGGGTCTGAATAGAGGGATGCACTATGGACACCATTTCTAGTGTGAGCTAGATAGAGTTCTTTAGGAGGCTACAACTTATTGTATAACTGTATTTAATCGTACAGAGCAATGATTTGAGGTCGCTAAGCCCGATGATGTTGTGGCTTATAGCAATGGTCATGGGAAAGTGGTTTTATTGGATAAGAATTACTGTGAATGTGGGAACTTTCAAGCATTGATATATCCTTGAGTCCATGTGATTTCAGTATGTGCTTACGTACACGTATCTTGGGAGCAGTTCGTTGATCCAACTTATCGACTAGAGGGTATCAATAACTACTACAGTACTCCGTGGATGCCAATCGAGGAATATCAAAATTTTTGGTTGTCTGATGATGCACCCACGCTTCTACCGAACAACACTAGGCTTCGACCTAAAGGGAGGCCAAAGTTGACTCGTATTTGGAATGAGATGGATTGGCCTAGTGAACAGGCACCTAGACGAAGGTGCAGTATATGCTGCCAGGAAGGTCATACGAAGACATGTTTACCTAGACACATAGGGCAATCATCTAATGCTTAAAATGAATCATGTACTCTATGAGTTACTGTAAAAGTTTGTACATGTAATCATTTTTATCATTATCATTGTTGACTTTCTTTGTCGAACTGTCAACACTGCATGAATAGCTTTAAAAAAACCACATCAACTCAAAAAAAATAATCCACCTATATAATAAAACAATTATTATGAGTAATACTAAAAAGAAATAAATTAAACATAAAAATAAAATAATACATTAATTCTATGGACAATGATTTTGCTGCGCAAATATCAAGATTACCTTTACATATTTCCAAAGGGTTTCTTTGATCCGGATATAAGCTAATAACAAAACTAAGGATTCTTTGTGTACTTCGCTACTATTGGTTAACTACTACTTAGCATAACATGTGATCTGAACTTCCTACCCAGCGTCCCCATGATGCTCTCATCGCACACACGCTCGCCACCATCTGTATCATATCACCATTAAGAATTTACTTTTCCTTCTCTTCTTGCACCCATTTACTACTTGTAAAGATGTATGATGCATGCAACTGCATGCATATAGTAAATGGGTGCAGGAAGAGAAGGAAAAGTGAATATTGAATGGTGATATGATATAGATGGTGGTGAGTGAGTGTGCGATGAGAGCATCACAGGGACGTCGGGCAGGAAGTTCAAATCACATGCTATACTAAGCGGTATTTAACAAATAGTAGTGAAGCGCTCAAAGAATCCTTAGTTTTGTTATTAAATTTGTGAGCGATGCACATCCAATCCATGTTTTGGATTCATGAGTTGAAAGTTCAGTTGGGAGATCTAAAATCAAAAGGATTCATGTGGCCTAGTAATTCTCCCTAGGGTTCTCCTATTCTTTTCACTAAGAAGTTTGATTAGACTTTGCACTTATGTATGGATTATTAAATACTGAACAAGATGACAGTAAAGAATTGGTATCCCCTTCCACACATCAATGATCTATTTGATCAATTGAGAGGTTCTAAGATCTTCTCCAATATCAAATTTAGATCTTATTACCATTAGTTTAGGGTGATACCATATAACATTCCTCGATCTTCTTTTAAGAGTATGTATAGCTTTTACGAGTTTGTGGTAATGTCATTTGGTCTAACGAATTCAACAGGTGAAGGCCAAACAACAGAGGCCTATTGAGTTTTTGGAGCCTTTGCCCATTCTGAAATTGAAGAGGGATGATTTCACTATAGATTTATTGACAAGATTATCTAAGACACATCAAAAGAATAATGTAGTATGGGTGATCATGGATCAACTAATGAAGGTAGGACACTTCTTACCTCTCGGGGGTATCTTTACTGTTGATGATACAAGAGCATCACATTCCTTTTTATCTGCTCAATTTTCCAATGGTTTGGGTTTGGTTGTGGAGTGATTTGATGGTGTTATGAACATGAACACGCCAGTGGGGGTGTGATCTAAATATATCAGGCGTTGTAAAGAATGTTCTTCTGAAATTGTTGCCTACCATTTCATTTTGGATCTATTTATGCTGTAAATTATAGGATTTGATTTAATTCTAAGTATGGATTGGCTAGTTCTATACTAGGCTCGTATCGAATGTTATCATATGATATTTTTCTTTTTATATCCATAAGGGGAATCTACATCCATTAGGTAGATTAGTATCTTTGAGTTGGTCATGTAGGACCAATTTAGTTCATATTAGATTGACTAATGGCTTAGATAGTGAGCCTTTTTATGCTTCTTTTATACATTACATGATAAATTTCATACCTTGCATGATAAATGTCATATCTTACATGAAATTAATATTTTACTATTTGTACATTCAGATGGAGAAGCATGTGTTATCTGCCTGGGAGACGCATGCGTCACACAATGTGTTGGTGCGACGACCTGTTAGACTTCTTACTGTTTGGAGAGCACGTCGTTTTTTTCACGATGCACCCCTGACATCTATTTGTCCATACCTTAGACATGCTGGATTTTATAGAGTCACTATGTGTGACTTCAAGACCATTGATCACCATTTAATTGATGCATTGGTTGAGAGATGTTGGCCAAATACACACAAAATTCATCTCTTAGAGGGGGAGATGACCATTACTTTAGATGACGTCGCCTACATGCTCAGTTTACGCATCCACGAACAGGAAATTACGAGTGTCACTAGTGGCAACTGGTCCGCAGTCATACATTGTCTACTAGGCATTGACGTCGTCGGCGTACGAGGTCTCCTCCAGGGTTTGCGCTTGCATATGGGGTGGCTTGATGAGCATTTCGTCGTCATTCCTGGTGATGCAGGCGATGAGGCGCTTGTTCATCACACACGTACATATATTTTGTGACTGATCAAAGACATGTTGTGCTTCAATTACTCCACCACTTTGGTACACATGATGTACCTCCCGTTACTTGAGGATCTTGATCAGATAGCTACATACAGTTGGGGTCCGTTGTATTGTCACATATGTACAGATGTCTCTGTACCAGTTGTCACGCCGATGCACGATAGATTGCAGGTTGTATGGTTTTGGTACAGATGTGGGTCTGGGAGTGTTTTACACGCACCGCACCTCGAGTTTTCGCATCACTTGCACCAGAGCTATTTCGAGACTGTCCTCAGGGACGTTGGTATGTTTACGTTATTACTTCCAGTTATTTAGTACTACTGTTATTGTTTTTTATAAACATACCATATATTACTCTTTTTTAACCAGGTGGAGTCAGTCTCAAAAGTATGCACATACTCCGAGACATAGTGTGCACAGTTTTTGACAAATATTTGATGCTATAGTGCCAGCTGATGTAAGTTAAACATTATTTTTTTGTAGACAAATTTGTTTTGTTATTACCTTTCTAAGTTATTTCAATGTAATCTTAGTAACATTGTCATGCTAATATATGACTTATTTTTTGAGTTTACATTTTAGGTTTCATGGACTCCGTATACAGGTTTTGTCTACACATCACTTCCATCATACTGCACAGCTATGATTGAAGATCATGTTGTAGTGGTGTCACTCATCCACTTCCACATCATTGAGTGACACCAGCCAGACCGGGTCATGCACCAGTTTGGTTATATACAACATATCCCCATGACACCACGATAGGATGATGCGTTACATTCGATTATGCTTATAGGTAGACAAACAACGGACTGGCGCCAGATTCATGCAACTTATATCGAGCTTTGGGACACATGTGCCCAATATGGTATCTTTCCATACAAATATCCCACAACACACTATCAGTTGTCTAATCGGGGGGATTATGCAGACTGGTACTGACGACACACCATCATGCACCTTACACATCAGGGGATTAACATTCAACAGTTGGTATGTTTGCTAAGATTTATTATATTTGTTTAACTCACTTTTGGTATTAATTTGAATATTATTTTATTTGCAGTCAGATAACACTGCTCATCTTGCACATATCACACATCTTCAGGAGGAGGCATATATTAGGCGGGATATAGTTCACTGAGATGTGTTGGCTCTCAACGATCATCTTCAGTTCATACGTGACAATTTCTATGATGAGGTGCCACAGGTATATCTGGATCCATATCCTCCGGTTGAAGCTCCTGCGGATGATGACATATCTGCTATGTCAGCTGAGGACGATGCACCGTCACCGCCATCTCCAACTGGAAGATAGAGACGGGTACATCAGGAGGGGCATAGGCAACGACATAGACATCCGAGAGCAGCTCCTGCAGATGTTGTTGCATCGCAGAGAGATGATCCTGCCCAACCGACTGAGAATCTTGCACAGTAGGGAGATGCTTATATGTCACATATGTCATCTCAAATGACTGCTTTGGACTACGAGTTGAGTGTGATAACACAGCTTGTGGTGGCCCCCCTCTCCTGCCGATGAGGACTTCCTCAATGTCTCATTTCTGCCATTTTTAGGAGCTCTGGGGCCATATGGCTCCATATATGTTTTTGGGTTGTCCTCCACACATGATGTTGGCCAGTCCTCTACGCAACACCATGAGGAGGCACTAGAAGCACCAGAAGAGGAGGAACCAGCAGCTAGGACACCGGGGCGACACGAATGTCGGATGCGAAGTGAGCGTGAGGTTCAGACGCCACATTGTGGTACTGGGGGGCATCAACGTTGATTTATTCAGATGTCATGTTATATATATTTAAAAACCTATTTACCGTGATAAGTAATTGTTGTTTTAGACAAATAAAAAGAAATTCAAAGTCTCGTAATTGTAACATTATTATGTTTCATGTATGTGACTTTATAAGCGTATAAACTATAGAGTACAAATACAATCTAAATGAAATTTGTGACACTGACTAATAAATATAGATTTATAATTATATATTTAATGAATATATTTATTATTATATAATTATACATGTTTCTGTATAAGTAAATATTTATAATTAGATAAATATAGATATATTTAAAATTATACAATTATTAATAAATATTCATAATTATATAAATATAAATATGTTTATAAATACATATTTGTAAATCTATATTTATAAATATTTATTTATTTATAAATAAATTTAAAATATTTATAAACATATAATAATTTTTAATTATATATTTATGAATATAATTACAATTATATTAAATATATTAAATGGTAAATATTTATTTATTTATAAATAAATTTAAAATATTTATAAACATATGTTAATTTTTAAATATATCGTAAATAATTAAATATAATAAATATATCTATTATATGTTAAAAAATATTTCAAATTTATTTATAAATAAAAACTTATAACTGTATAAATATAGATTTATAATTATACAATTATAAATACATTTGTAAATGTAATTATAATTATATATTTATTATGAATAATTATAACTATATATTTATTATGAATAATTATAACTATATATTTATTATGAATATTTATAATTATATATTTATTATAAATATATATTTAGTTATTTATATATAAATTTTAAATATATATGTAACCATATTTTAATAATTATATATTTATAAATATATTTACATTCATATTGTTATAAATATTTATATATAAATAAATCTAAAGAATCGTGATTATGTATTTATTATATATATTTATTATAATATATTTATTATAATTATATAATTATAATAATTATATTTATCATTATTATATATTTATTATAATTATATAATTGTTGTAAATATAATTATAAATTTATTATATTTATTTTAGTAATTATATTTATTATAAATATATGTATTATAATTATAACTATATATATATATAAGGTGGGGTTGGGGAGGGGTGGCATGGGGATTTAGAAGAAAAAAGTTCAAGCGCCAAATGAATTGGCGCTAAAGGGTGTTTGTCAAATCGCCAATTCATTTGGCGTTCAATAAACCCATTTACCTAAATAAAAATAACCAAAACCCCTTAAATTAAAAAAATAAATAAAAAGACTCATTTAACAAATTTTGCGTGCACCTGTCATTTCATGACAATTTAAGTTGAATCCATGAAGCTTCTTTTTTTAAAACCAATAGACGAACAAATAAAAGAAGTACAAATGAAGGTGAATTAATCTCTATCTAAAAGTTGTATCGCCTCTTACATCACACAATAAACCACTTGACAGTGAGGTGGTTTATATGGACTTTTCAAGATAAGACTGAAGACCTTTCATTGACTATATATTAAATGATCTAAACCATCACGCATCTCTTAAATCAAAAGTCAATATTTAATATTTATGAATGTGTTGAATACAAAATATCAATACATTAATTTATGAATACGCGGAACCCGAAACATTAATTTATGTATGTGTAAAATTGACGCATTTAATTGATATATTAAATTAATGATATCAAATTATTAATCAATGCAACTCCAATTTTATAACGGTCCCCTTTGAGAGACCCACCCTGAGAGAGGAGAGTTGTCAAGTTGTGACCCCATCCCGGTAGAGGGAACGTGTGACCACTCGAGTCCCTGGTCAAGTGCCATGCTCACTCTTTCCCCGAGCATGAATTACCATGACTTTGAAGGGAGAACATAAATATCAGTGTAATTTCAATTTTTTATTTATATTTTAGTTTCCCTAATATTTTTACATTTGAATCGTGGAGCATGTACTAAAAGATCACTGATGGCAACAGTGTCCGGAGACGACCCGATCCAACGGCTCACGAAGACCCGGGGGCATCACGATTCCGAACTCGTTTCGACACGTAATTGGGCGGCCCCGAGGGTAGAGTGCCGTTTGAGGTTCAAAATCGACCCCTAACGGTTGAGACCTTGCCGTCAATTACCGTTAAGCCGAATCGGCTTGCTTGCGAGGCGCTTTATGTAACGGTCGGTAACGGAGGCGTTAGGGGCGAGATTCGTTATGTATAAATTTCGATTTTACCAGCAAACGCGCACGCTTTTACCTTCTCTTCTTCAACCCGCGAGGTCGAATCCGAAGTGCGCTCTCCTCCCCGATCGCAGAGTCCTCTCCTGGTTGGGGGTGCTGGAATCCTTTGCTAGAGTCGATGACCTCGTATTCGATTCTCGCACCGCAAAAAGCGGTACCTCGCTATCCGTCTCCTTGAATTATTTTTGAATACCGATACTAATATTGTTGTTCGTTTTATGTGTTCGAGCGTTGTTGATTGTTCCCACCAGTTTTCTTCAAATGTTGCGATCTTTAACTCTTCCGGGTTTGATTGTTTTTTCACTTCCTACGATGCCAAACCTCTATTTTCTGTCCTTATATACGAGTTCTGTTGACATGATTTGATCTGATTGTCGAGTACGAGATCGGGGTTTTTTTTTCTCTTACTGTTTCCATCGGAGACATTATATATTTGCTTTCTGTTGGGTTTGAAGTTTTGTCAATGATATTTTTGAAATTTATCCTTATCTTTCTATGTTCATCGATTCTTCATTCAGGATGCTGGGTTCCGGGGGTGATGTTAGAAGATGGGTGATGTAAAATTCGGGGAGTCTTGTCTTGAAAACAAGGAGGCTGCAGCTGCTTCAGGTTCTTCTCTTTCTGAAGGCAGCTGTAGCATTAGTCTCTTGACCCCAGCTGTCTGTAGTCCGGCTGCAACGTCACCATATTTTCGGTACCATTGGCAAATTTATCTACGTTTTCTTTCTAGTTACATCTCGTGAATATAAATCCCATTGGAACTCTAGCCATTGCCAGAAATATTGAAAACCTATATTCAGTACACACAGTTCTCCATTGGTTGGAAAAGTTATATTGTTCATAATTAATATAAGAACAAGTGCATACCCAGTTACTGCCTCCGTGCTCTTGACTCATTCTGGATTATTTGATGTTTGTTGTTTCATTCCAAATGCCAAATACGGATATTTTTTGTGATAATAGAGGAAGAATTGCTGGAAAGGATATCTAAAATGGAATCGTGCAAGACACAACTTCATTATGACCATTGAATTGTTGAAAACGCCTTATGTTTTGTCTATAATTTATAGTATTTAAATGAGTTCAAACCTTTCCAAGCGATAAGCAATTTGAAGCAGGAACGTCTATGTACGCGTTTTTTTGGAGAAAAACATTTTTGCAGGCCTTATTGGAAGCCATTTTATCCTCTTTAGGATTGATCTCTGCTTATTATTGTCAGTTGGACATATAGTTTTTAAATATCACAAGGGAAATGATATCTATTTTTGTGTTCTTGGTAATTTAGTGTTGGAAATCTTACATGTTGGATGCAGTTTAATCCCTGCTCATAAATGATTCATTGTGTTAAAGTAGGCATGCAAAATGGGCGGGTCGGGTCTTGGCCTGTTTTGACCTTGCCTGTTTTGGCCTGTTTTTTTTGCGGGCCGAAAAATACAAGCCCGACTCGCTTTTTATACGGGCTTGGCAAGCCCCTACGGGCAGGCCCGTTTTTTAATATACCCAGAAATATATAATATATATAATCCCAAATTATAATGCATAATTTACACCTAGGTGAAGTGGCAGTCGTTTCTTTTTGATGTCCTAGGCGTCTCGACTTCAAAACCAAGCCGCTATGAGTTTTTAACCTTTTTATGAAATCCCGATGTTCACTTGTGCGAATTGCAACCCACAAATTGCAAAAATATGAAAAAAGGCGCCTCTGAATTGCAAAAACAGTAGCCCATGAATTGAAAAAAATGTAAAAAAGGCAGTGTGCGAATTGTAGCTGCAACTAAAATGAATAATATTTAAAAAAACCAAACAGCCCATTGCGCCATGAAGGCGGGCCTGTGATGCATCTTGCATGGTGGCCCGTGATCGTACGGGCTTGCCCGCACGGACATGGGCTGATTTTAAATCATCTGTTTTAGCCTGTTTTTAAAATTGGCAAAAAAAATCTAGCCCACTTCTTTAGGCACAAGCCCATTTTGGCATGCCTATGTTAAAGCTTCTTGTTGAAATATCCTTAACAGTTACATGTTAACTAATTCTATAGAAATTGTATAAGAAAACAACATTGAATCAAAAGATTAGATTAATTTTGTTCTCTTTATTTGGAGTTATTATGTATGTGTTTCAGCACCACTCAAGTGGCATGACTTCCGACTTCCTGGTATCTTGATTTTAACACGGTATATGAGCCTGAGATAGGCACAACTTATGAATTTATGGTATCTTGATTTTCAACATGGTATCTGAGCTTGGGAAACCCTAGAGGCACGCCTTATGAATTTTGGGTGTCCTGATTTCAACTTGGTATTTGAGTATGGGAAACCCTATGGTCTCTCTCTCCCCCACTCATCTTCTTTACCAAGAAGCCCCCCCTCCCCAACTCGGCGCCATGCCTTCTAGGTTGCGTCCTGCTCTAGCCCCTTCTATAACGCCTTTGCTAAAGACATCCCTCTTAATGCCTAAACATCCTTTTGCATGCGTAGTTTTGATTATGAGCTTGGGAAACCCTAGAGGCACACCTTACGAATTTTGGGTGTCCTGATTTTAACTTGGTATTTGTGCCTGGGAAACCCTATGGTCTCTCTCTCCCCAACTCATCTTCTTTACCAAGAAGCCCCCCCTCCCCCCCTCCCCCCCTCCCCGCCTTAGCGTCATGCCATCTAGGTTGCGTCCTGCGCTAGCCCCTTCCATAATGCCTCTGCCAAAGGCATCCCTCCTAAGGCCTAGACATCCTCCTGCATGCTTAGTTTTGATTCTGCTCTCTTATGTCTTTGATGCTAGGTCTGTGCCCATTTTTGATTTTATAGTTCCGATTTTAGTAGAAAACTATGCTTCCACTGGTCCCTTTCTGCACCAGGCCCAAGCATCCTAGGTTTCATGTATGGCTCCTCTGGCAAATGTTACGGAAATGCGTGGAGTAATAAACGATTGACGATTCGCAGAAGAAGATTAAAAAAGGAAAAAACAAAAGAACAAAAAGAAGATGAACACAACGATTTATGTGGTTTGAGAATAATTTTTTCGTCCACAGAGAGACAAGACACTTCATCAAAATTCGAGAGCAAAATTACAGGATACAATCTCGGAGTACATGAAACCCTCGCTCGAATGAACTTTTAAAGCAACATGGTGAATAGTAACCCGCGTTGCTACAATGCCCGCATAGTAAGTCCACTCTGCTACAGTGCCGTAACCACCCAAGTCCAAGATGTTGCAATATCGGTGGTGGGAAGTCCGCGGAGCTACAATACCGCGGTCACATGCTGCTATAGTTAGTCTGCACTGCTTCGGTGTTGCCGATCGTCTCTGTTATAGTTCAGTCAGAGTTGCTACAATGAAGTATGGGCCGCTAGCGATTGCCGGCCGTCTCCGCTATAGTAAGTATGTTTCCTGTCCGCGTTGCTTTGTCACCCAAGCTACTTTGGTGTTCATGTGTTTGCTGATTTTGTTGCTTAGTCTCCTACCAAATCTCTTGTATCTTCTTTAGATCTGTTGGTCGTTGTTTTGTTAAATTAAAAAAATTTGAAATTGTGAAATTCTAAAATTTTGGGACAATTATTATTCTGTGATATTTGCCCCCTTTCTCTAGCCTCTATTGTTCGTCTGGCCCAGGGACCTCCGCCCGAACCCCTTTTCATGCCTTCGTTGCACCACCCAACATCTTTGTTGCACCAATATGATACCTTGTAATAATTGTCTATAGCTCCTCAATAGTTTCCTCGATGATTTTTCTTTTCTCATGACTTCTATATCCAAGTCATCTTCATTCAGTTAAATTTGCTCTCTGTTGCTCATTGTCTTGTTGCTATGGTCATCACCACTTCACCTTCCATGCCTGAGAGGACATCCACACCGATGTCCAAAGACTATCATGACATCCATGCGACTTGTAGATGAACACCTTGATTTCACCATCTTGTTCCACTGTATTTAAATGGCCTCTTATTTGCTTCTTGGGAACGACATGATAACAAAATCGTTGCACTTATCATCAATAGCTTTCCTCTCTTTGACAGGGCTCGAGCATGATTCCATCATATTTGATAGGAGTGTGAGCTGTTCGAGTGGGGGGGATGGGTAGTTACGGGGCAATATTGCACTTTCCAAAACATAGTTATTGGGGCTGTTGGAAGTAGCTGAGGATAATAATAAATTTGGTAGGGATAGTGGGTGGAGGACGTCTTGGATTTTTCATCTTGCTCACGACTGTATGAGACGACTTGACCTTGGTCTTGGGGAGTACCCTTCTTCTTCTTCTTCTTCTTCTATCTTCTTTCTCCAATTTTTTCTAGTTCTGTAATTGTTTGGTTGGAACGTCTGATAGGCTATAATACAACGTATACAATTACTTGCTCTTCTTATCCCTCAAATGTTGGAATGGTGTAGTCCGATCTGTTTGGATGAAGTTGGGACGAATGCTAGTTGCTCAGACTGTACACCAGACCGCAACTTCGTGGTGAGGTTGTTGGGGGTTGTAGGGGGCAACGCGCCCCTGCTCAGGGTGTCGAAGTTCCTTGACCCAAATTTTTGGGACCCTGTAGCAATGCTGACTCATTGTAGTAGGGTTGACCGACGATATCGATAGAGAACTGTAGTAGTGCGGAATCACTGTAGCAGTATGTGACAACACTATAGTATCTCGGAATTTGGAGGCAGCAATCACTGTAGCTCCGCAGGCTTCTTGCCACTGACACTATTACAACTTGAACTTGAGTGACTGCAGTATTGTAGCAGTGCAAACTTGGATGACTGCAACACTGCAGCGTAATGGACTTACTGTGCGGTTGGTGAAACGGTGCATCGTCTTCTTTATTAGCTCATTCGAGGTAGGGTTTTTGTGTGTGAAACTCCTATCATCTTCCGGTAATTGTGCTTCTGAAATTAGTGAAGTATTCTGCCTCTCTGTAAATGTAAGAATTTTTCCCGAACCACGTAAATTGTTGTGTCCGTGGAGGCAGCGGTCACTCTAGCTCCGCATACTTTTTGCCAATGTCACTGTAACAACTTGGACTTGAGTGGCTGTAGCACTGTAGCATAGTGGACTTACTGCGCGGTTGGTGAAACGGTGCATCATCTTCTTTATTAACTAATTCGAGTTAGGGTTTTTGTGTGAAACTTTGATCACTTCCTGGTAATTGTGCTCCCAAAATTAGTGAGGTATTTTGCCTCTCCGTAGATGTAGGAATTTTTTCCGAACCACGTAAATCGTTGTGTCCTGTGATCTTCTCGTTCTTTTGTTTTTTTCCTTTTTACTCTTTTTCATCTGCAAACCATTCCGTCGCTGCAATATGATTCTTATTAATTGGTGTTTTCATTGAGAGAAACGCGACTTGAGAAGTCGGAATGTGGATTGTTGGTGAATTTTGACTAGAAAAGATGTGGCAAACATTAGCGACTGGGATAGAAGCTTCCGCAATGGAACATGTGGAGTTCCTGATTCAGCATTGTGCGTTGATGTCACTGTTGCAGGAATGTCGAGGGAAAGAGCGGGCACACACACATCTTCTAGCTGAGTATTCTGCTCAACGTTATTTTTATGGTTTTTCAAAACCTCTGCAATGACTGATCCGTCACAATGGCGCGAGACTCATTAGATGTAGTGGGAATAAATGATGGTTTTCACAGACTCATTGAATTGTCTGGCAAGTCCGGATCAACGGAGGCAAACAGAGAACAAAGCTGCGCATACATAGGAGTGACAAGGATACTTTCTGGAACAACCTGAAGAGTGGAAGCAAATGAACAAAGCTACACAAACACGGACTCAAGTAGATTTTTTCATTCGACACGTTTGATTCTTCAAATTCATGGACCATGGAAGTAGCAAAAATGGCTACGGATTCTCTATTTGACTTGGTTTTTCGATATCTTTGCATGAGGCAATTCCAGAGCAGTCGAAACACACTTAGAACGAAGCTGAAAAACGTTAGGAAAATTTTGAAAAGCTGAGGAGGTAGGTGACACGTAGAGATTTGTTGTGGATCCCTCATCAATATTTTATTTATCTAAGCATGCAATATAGTTCAAGACATATGATTGATCTCGAGGAGGCAGTGAAATGCAAATAGAATGAAGTTAGTGAGAAATGAGGCGCTGTCCTTAGGAGTCCACACAACAATTACAATCAATAGTTTGATGAAGATTAAATTGCTCTAGTCCCTCTCTCAGTGAATAGTTCCCAACCACTCACCATTCACCCCCTCTGCTCGAATTGCATCACCTGACATCGCATGCGGGAGTGACCTCTTCCTCAATAATGCCTAACTTAAACCCATTAGATGAATATCGAAGTGAAGGAATAGATGAGCAAAGAGGAAGGATAAAAACCGACACAGAAAAGGAGGCGACTGCACATCCTAATCAATTTAACCATTGATCTTAGCCTTTTAGATTGAGAAAAACCAGAAACAATAAAAACACACACCAAACTCAAGGAATCCACTGCTCCCTCCCTCGAACAAGCAGCGGGGCTAGTTTCTCATTTTCATGGAGTTGAGAAGGGCACAATAGAAGAACACAAGAGAAAAGAAATGGGAGAATGAGAGGAAGAAGAAGACTAATATATATTATAAGTATAAGAAACTATTACACCATCACCATCAAAACCCTACTTAGCAAATGAAAATGCCTAACTAAAATGGCAAACTTCTTAAGAGGGAGCAAAGAGACAAATTTATAAGAAGGGGCGAGGGAATTTTTTGTCCCACTTGCATGCTCCTCTTGTGCCTTATAATGATGGATTCAGCTCAAGGCCGAGTTGAATGAAATGCAACCCATCAATCCTGTAACCCTATGAAAATGGAATTTCACAATTTGGATCAGTTTACAAAAAATTATGTCCGAATTACAAAGCTGATTTAAAACTCTTAAAAATTAAGAATTAATTCATTTTCACAATTAACAATTTGATGGGATTAAAAACATTGAATTACATTATAAAATGTATGAAAATAGAGCTTCATCAACAGGAAGCTTCAAATTTTGTCGATCAGAGCGAGAGAAGCACGCCAAGGAGAGGTATAGCTTGTTCTTGGTTCGCATTTGAAACCTCATGCAGTAGAAGTAATGAGCTCGCGAGTTCTACTGGCTATACAAGCGTGTCGAGGAACAACAGAGAACACTTCACCTTCTGCTCACCGCGATAGGACACTTTCTGTTACTAGCTCGAGCTGTGGCAAATGTTGCGTGGCAACATGTAGAGGAAGTATAACAGACAAGTTTTGTACGCACTTTGGAGTTTGGCGAGGAGGTAAAGCAACATAAGCCCGCTCGAGTGGCAAGGAGTTCTCCAACAAGTCATGCTATCATTGACTGACTCGCCTTGGGATGCTGAGACAGCGAAGGAAGGCGACAACGAAGGCGCCGATGCAATCATGTTACCAAGGCAGTGCGGGTTACCTGCAGGGTCGCTGTACAACACACACAACAGATGTAATGATTCTTCGTATATGGCAGGGACTCCCATGTCTCTTTCAAAGACGAAGGCGCCGATCCAGTTGAATGAAATGCAACCCATCAATCCAGTAACCCTATGAAAATGGAATTTCACAATTTGGATCAGTTTACAAAAAAATTATGTCCAAATTACAAAGTTGATTTAAAACGGTTAAAAATCAAGAATTAAGTCATTTTCACAATTAATCTCAAATTATTCTAAAACCTCCAAAAAGTGACAATTGCCCATAAATTAACAATTTGATGGGATTAAAAACATTGAATTACTTTATAAAATGTATGAAAATAGAGCTTCATCAGCAGGAAGCTTGAAATTTTTCTGGTCAGAGCGAGAGAAGCACGCCAAGGAGAGGTATAGCTTGTTCTTGGTTCGCATTTGAAACCTCATGCTGTGGAAGTAATGAGCTCGCGAGTTCTACCGGCTATACAAGTGTGTCGAGGAACAACAGAGAACACTTCACCTTCTGCTCACCGCGATAGGACACTTTCTATTACTAGCTCGAGCTGTGGCGAATGTTGCGTGGCAACATGTAGAGGAAGTATAACAGGCAAGTTTTGTACACACTTTGGAGTTTGGCTAGGTGGAAAAGCAACATAAGCCCACTCGAGTGACGCAAGGACTTCTCCAACAAGCCAGTTTATCATTGATTGACTACCTTGGGATGCTGAGACAGCAAAGGAAGGCGACAACGAAGGCGCCGATGCAGTCAGGTTACCAAGGCAGTGCGGGTTACCTGCATGGTTGCTGTACAACACACGCAACAGATGTAATGATTCTTTGTATATGGCAGGGACTCCCATGTCTCTTTCGAAGACGAGGAAACCTTTACTGTCCAGGGAGTTGCACGCTGAAGTTGTTACTGGAGTTGGCACTGTGCTTCAGTCCAGCGGCATGAGACCGCTAATGGTTTGGCTATGTGAATCCAAGGAACAAAGGTTCCTGAAAATAGAGTTAGAGCATTTAGTGGCTTGAGAAGTGTTTTGACGAAGGGGATTTTCTTATCTGCTTGGTATTTTCAGTTTAACACAAGACACAAGAACCAAAGACAGACATGACTGTCGTGGCTGGAACAGTTGCTCTTAAAGAGATTTTTGTGGAGTTTCAAATTTGTGGGTTAACTGATGGGATGAAGTGCAAAGAAGGGGAAAAAGACGAGGCGATGTCACAACATTCTAATCCAGTGGGCTTGGGACAATGTTTTTAATGAATGATCATACTGGAAATAGGAGTTTGATTTTTCCTTAAACTGATTCTTGTCAGCCTTTAGCACACACGCCAAAGCTTTTCTAACTATTTTCTTGGTCATTATGATGGGGAGATAAATAATGAGAATCCATTGGGCATGAAGGGTGAGCTTGCTTTAGCATTTGGAGATCTACTAAAGAAAGTTATGTGTGTTTCCTGAGCAACTCCAGTAGCACCAAGAATGTTCAATTCAAAAAGCAGCACGAAGAAAAGTCAAAATTTGCACATTTTGTTCCTTAATTCAGCTACTTTAATCAACATGATTCCCAGGGGTTCCTATTTTTTTCTGTTGGATGAACTCTATGAAGATCTAAATTGTGTAAAATTCAAGCCTTGTATTGTTGCCAAGGACGGAGAGGGATAGACCAAGGGTAGTACAGGTCAACATTAGTCCGTCCTCTTTACCAGAAAGTCTCTGTGCTGTTTGATCCATTTATGTATCTGTCATTACCTTTACCTTCAGCAGCTATGAGGATATTGACTTTGGCAGTCATGACTACTGAAGGAAGTGCTCAGCCTACACCCATCTATCATTATGGTGCCAGTGAATGGAAGATGCGGTGATTTTATACAGGCCCTCAGGTTTACATGTTCTTTAGGTGTTAATGAAAGCATACTGCTTGCTGAGATATATGGCAGACGTATTATATGTTTTCTAGAGGAACCGACTGATTTATTATTGCTGAGATATATTATTGTTGGTTTTGTGCGGTACGAGTGTTCTGTGGGGGTTGCATGCTACTCATTGGTTTCAACAGGCAGGATTCTGTTGTGATGATGGCTAAACCCCCCGTTGGAACAACTGAGACTTTTACAGCAAATCCCAAAATTAATGGCAGATATACCTGAGGTTGAAACTGCTATTGAACAAGCACGCTGGGACCTCTAGTGTCGGTGGTCATGAACAAAACTCCCTGCGTTATGCCAAGTGAATATGTAGAGCACCCTATGCAGAGTTCACCTAAGGGTCCTGGAAGTACAAAAGGAAAGGCTGCTGCATTTGTCTCCAGCCTGGAGATGGTTGGAGAGTGCTGTGGGGTAGGTTATCCTGGCGTTCTTAATCTCCTCACTGGGGAGCTATGTCTTCTTCTTCTTTTATCTTCTCCATTTTCTTCTAGTTCTTATTCTGTAATCGTTTGGCCATTATATAATTACTTCCTCGTCTTTTTCTCACATCAGCACCAATGATTCTTATCAATATTACAACGAGTGAAAGACAACAGTAGACCCAACTTGTGTGGCTTTTCCCATTCTCTCTTCTACAAGGTCTGAATCCAGAGTTTGTCACTACCGTGGTTGAGATGCTCTCTAGCTATGATGCATCCATCATTGTTGTACAAATGCCTTATCTTGGTTAGCTGTTTTACTACCTCTGTTCTTCAGACTCCTAATGAGACGTGAACCCAACGCGAGAAGCTTTTCTGTTCTTCAGACTCCTGGTTGAGATGCTCTCTAGCTATGATGCATCCATCATTGCTGTACAACTGCCTTATCTTGGTTAGCTGTTTTACTACCTCTGTTTTTCAGACTCCCGATGAGACATGGACCCAACTGTTTTATCTGTTCTGTAGACTCCTGATGAGATGTGGACCCAACGTGAGTAGCTTTTCCTATTCTCTCTTCTATCTAGAGTTATCTCTAGTCCTACTATGATGTCATTGCTATACAACATCCTTATCCTTATCCGGGTTTGTCATTTTACCATGGTTGAGATGCTTTTCTGTTGACTTCTCAGATCTTTGTAGTGGCGGTCATGGAGGTGGATTCTCTGGTGGTGGCAATTGTGGTTTCCCTTGCCTACGGTGTACTCACCATGGTAGAACTTGTCACATGATTGATACTTGTTTGCAGTTAATGGTCATTTTGACCATCCTTCGTCTTCTCACTGCTCTCGTTTTATTAGGGTTGTAGTTGTCGACTTTGCAACCCTAACTCTTGATGGTTCGCGAAACGATGGGGCTCTTCAAGGAGTATCGTCATATGCAATCTAGATTTGCCGAATTTTCTCTTCCACTGCCTATATGGCCAGTCTCACATCCTTGCTACTTCTTTAAAATGTTTTATGTTTTAAAAAATGATTTTCAAAATGAAAAAGATATTTTTCTTAAAAATGTTTTTAATGGTATTTCCGTTCATCAACATCAACAACCCTTGTTGTTACTTATCCTCTACTGGGGATATTTTGTATTAATACCATCCTCATTCTTTCTCTGGATGAATAATGATTATTTTAAAAAATTGTTATGGAACCCGTTTTTTTCCCATGAGTTAATCACGTTTCAAAGAGATTGACATGAAACTCATTTTTTTCCATTAGTTGTTCAGGTTATAAAAGAATAATGATTGTTTTTATGAGTTTTATAATGAAAGCTCTGTATTTTATCAAGTTGTGGTTCTTGGACATTACAACTTAAACATGGGGTGACTCAGATAGCGTTGGGTAAGCCCGTTACAACTTAACATGGGGTGACCCAGATAGTGTCAGGTAAGCCTTTAATAGCTTAAACGATGGGCGCGCATAGATTGATATCACATGGCTCATGATGCTCCAAGTTACCAAAAAGGGGTTTAATTGATTGTTATGAGTTTATAATGTTTCTCATGATCGAGATTGATATCACATGACTCATGATTATTGATTCTTTTTTCCTTTGCCATGTTTTCATATTTGATGATCCATGTATTTATGGGTATGAGTTCTTTTATGATTCGCTCATGCACTCTGATGTTGAACGAGTTATGTTTAGAAGAGATTTCATATAGATGACGATGATGTATTAATGTGAAAAAGAAAAATTAAATTAAGCGTTAGAAGTCCTCATTTAAAAGTCATGTGAATTGTTTATGTGGGGGTTTGTCTTAATTCTCTAAAACTCTAAACCTCTCGAGATTGTAAGTGATTCAATTTTTCCTTTTGCTGTTGTAAGGTTTAGATGAAGAGAATTGGGTCACAATTATCGGCATCAAAGCTGGAAATGTAAAGTTTGTGATTTCAGCACAGGATCCGGGAGTGCGGGTTCTGAGCTGTTATATTATAGGTCAGTGTATTTATATGGAAACCAATACAGAAGATACAAAAGAGATTTAAAATTTAAAATACATGGGATAAGATTGACCTAGTGAAACCTAACTTAAATATCTAAATATCTAAAACACCCCCCCTCAAGATGACACAATTTGGTATATAAAAACGACTATAAAACAATAAATAAGAACCGTTGATGCTCGCTGACCGGTGGATACCGCTCGCGTGTGTGGCTCCGTCCTTTGCATGCTTAAGTCATAAAAGATTGAACTAAAGTAAAAATAACTGTTGTTGGTGTTGTGGAATATGCAGCAACCATTGAACTCCCATGTTGCTGATGACCAGTGCTTTAATATGCCGGATGAAATGGCGATTGACAAACAGTCTTAAAAGGACCGGGTGAAATGACACCCGAACAACGGACTCAAAAGGGCTCGCCTTGTGGAGTCTAAATTCTAGGTGAAACAACACCCGATAGCGGACCCAAAGAGGTGGGGTGGAACGACGTTCTGAAAGCAAACCCAAAGAGACTAGGTGGAACAACACTCGAATAGCGGACCAAAGAAGCTAAATCGAAATAGCGGACCCAAAAGGGTGATCATCAACAATAAGGAGGCTTGATGGAGAGCTTGTCCCAATGACGATCTAGGGAGCTTGATGGTGATCCAAGAGCTAATAGGTTCGACAATGATCCATGCGGCAACCGAAAGGCATCGGTGTTGGAACATGCAAATTCCGGGACTCACATGTCTTGGCAGTGCGTTGTTGGAGTAGGCGCGACCTTTTCTGCAAAGGCAGAGGTGGGGGGAGGGCTGTGCGACAGGAGGTGGATAACACAACAGGAGAGTTGCGCCTAGAATTGTGCATGAGTTTGAGTCGCACTTGTAGTGGATTGAGCAGATTTGCACATCGACGACTGGACAAAGAAGAGAGGCGCTTGAAAACAACAGAGGCAGACAACCACTTAGTAGAGAGCAACACATGCTTGGTGGGAGGGTCGATGCTTGGTCACCTGCACTGGGGAGGGGTGACGCTTGAGCCATGCACACCTATGCGCCTGATAGGTGAGGCAGCGCAACAGGGGCGGGAACGCCGTTGGTGGGAGAGGGGTGTGATGGGGGAAGGAGGGGCTGCACGACTGTAGAGGGGTGATGCTGGAAAGGGGTGACACGATTTGCATGGGAATGTAAGGGAGGTGGGGTAATAGGAGGCAACGACGCAACAAGAGGCATGACCTTTTCTACAGAGGCAGAGGTGGGAGGAGGGCAGTGCAGCAGGAGGTGGATAACACAGCAGGAGAGCTGTGCCTAGACTCGTGTGTCAGTTTGAGTCGCACTTGTAAAGGACCGAGTAAATCTGCACAACCGCACATGGTGAACAACCGAGAGACGTGTTTGGAAACAATGAAGGCATGGAAACGGGCAACTGTGCAGAAGTAGAGAAAGACACTTTTGGGGAGGGGCGATGCTTGATCGTGTGCACCTAGGAGGGGCGACACTTGGGTTGTGCGCACCTATGCGCTTGATAGGCGAGGTGACACAGTAGGGGTGGGAACGTCGTTGGTGGGTGCATGCTGGACAATCGAGAGACGTGCTTGGAAACAATAGAGGCATGAAAACGGGCAGCCATACAGAAGTAGAGAAAGACACGCTTGGGGAGAGGCGACGCTTGATCGTGTAGGAGGGGCGGCGCTTGGGTCGTGCACACCTATGCGCTTGATAGGCGAGGCAACACAATAGGGGTGGGAACGTCATTGGTGGGAGAGGGCTTCGATGGGGGAGGAGGCAAGCTCACAATCGGACAGAGAGGGCAGACCACAAGGGAGGCGGCGCAACAGGTGATGGCTTTCTGTCTTGAAGGAGGGATAGAAGAAATAGAGGGGGGGCTAGAGTTGGGGTCCCGCTGCGATGCCATGTAGAAAGAGAGGCTTAGGACCGGCCAGGGAGGGCAGAGAGGGCAGAGGGCAGACTGCAGGGGAGGTGGTGCAACAGGAGGCAGCTCAATCGTGAAGATGGCCTTTGGCCAGAGCGCTAGGTTTTCTCTCTTAGAGGAGGGATAAAAGAAATAGAGGGGGGGGGGAGCTAGGGTTAGGGCTGAAGAGCGCGCCCTAATACCATGTTGAAAGAGAAACCTGAAAAATGTGCCTCTTAAGTGAAACCAATGCAAAAGATAAGAGGAAGATTTGAAATTAAAAATACATGGGATAAGGCTGACCCAATCAAACCTAATTTAAATATCTAAATACTCTAAATAGAGAGTTTTGTATAGTATGGAAAATGATGACCATTAACAGAACCATTTCGTTCCGTTACAGAAATGCATGTAGAAATAAACGATCGATGATTCGAAGAAGTGTGAAAGGGAAAAAAAACATACAAGAAGAAGATTGCGAGACATTGAGATTTATACGGTTCAAGAAATGATCCCTACGTCCATAGAGACATAATACTACACTAATTTCAGGAGCAAAATTACATGATACAATACACACCTCATAAAACCTAGCTCGAATGAGCTCATAAAGAAGATGATGCAACTGCGCCACCAACCACACAGTATGTTCACTGTGCTACAACAACCGGTGGATGAAAGTCCGCGAAAATATAGTGACCTGTCGGTACATGCTGCGACAATGCCATGTCGAAGTCCACACTGCTACAGTGTTCTGTCGCATGTTGTTACTGTAAGTCCGCACTGCTACAATGCTCTGTTGGTGTCATCGGTCAGCTTTGCTATAGTGAGTCAGCATTGCTACAGTGCACCCCAAATTTGGGTCGCCACCAGTTGGCCCCAACTTCATCCAAGGATTTAGCTACACAAGCCCAACACTTGATCTCCTGATCTGAGATTTTAATATTTTGAATGGTAAGGGTCGTCATTTGTCATTACGTTTTGAGAAATATCTTGTCTAAGAAACATCAAGCCGCCGTTAACGGAAGCATGGGGAACAACACTCATTATCTTTGATTCTTCCTTCCAGCTTATAGGGGTTAGCTTCTAACCTAAATATCTAAATACTCTAGCAGAGAGTTTTGTATAGTATGGAAAATGATGTCCATTAATGGAATTGAGTGGTAAAAGGGGCCTTTTGTCATTTTGTTTTGAGAAATATCTTGTCCGAGAAATATCAGCCCACACTAATGTGTGGGGATGACATGATTTTGTTGACAAAATTCATGAGCTATGTTACTTTTCTTGCTATATAAACTATGATCTTTTAGAGAGTGATATTTAGCATTTTGTTATTTCATGTGTGCATTTTTGTTAAGTTGATTAAAACCCTTTTTCTGTTTTATTTGTGTCATCATTTATTTTCAGAAATGGCTCATTTAAATGACCTTGCAATTTGCATTAATGCGTTATAGTCATCATTATTATTGCATTACAGTACTTGAAACTTATGCCTGATGCATTTATATATGTGGTGCGGCTTTCCTTTGATTTATGCATTTGTATTGCAGAAATTTCATGAGCTATGTTACTTTTCTTGCTATGTTACTCTTTAAAAACGAAAAATTCACAAAATTCATGAGCTATGTTACTTTTCTTGCTATATAAACTATGATCTTTTAGAGAGTGATATTTAGCATTTTGTTATTTCATATGTGCATTTTCGTTAAGTTAATAAAAACCTTTTTATCTCTGTTTTATTTGTGTCATCATTTATTTTCAGAAATGGCTCATTTAAATGACCTTGCAATTTGCATTAATGCGTTATAGTCATCATTATTATTGCATTACAGTACTTGAAACTTATGCCTGATGCATTTATATATACGTGGTGCTTTTTTTCTTAGATTTATGCATTTGTATTGCAGAAATTTCATGTATGTGTGCGATCTCTAATGCTCAAATAATTTTGCATGTCATTAATGCATAACTGGTGCACTTTGCTTGTTGGTGTTTTCCCTCGTAAAGCTGCTGCTTGCTGGATCTATTTTTTGCCTCATTATTTGTTATTATTTTTCTTCGCGAGTTCTTGGCTTATAAATATTAACATCATGTTATTTATCGTTGACCATATCAAATTGCATGTGATTTATGCAATCATTATTATTGAACATGAGCTTGATAAGGGTTAACTGGACATTGTAGGAGAACAAGTGGTCCCATTAGGCGAGCAAAGGGTGGCTGGACCCCTGAGGAGGTTAGCAGTTTTCTATGGTTCAATCACAGTTCTTATTTGCCAGATGTTAGTCAATGACAATCCAAGCTTGTTGTTTAATGATATACTCTGGGGAAAATAATTGTATGTTTGGTAGAGAGCGAACATGGTGAGGTAAAAGGAATGATAAGTGGAAATTGGTTTTAAATGTTTGGTATGCCCCATATTCAATTTACTGGAAATCAAAATTTCATTATTTGTGGTTAACTTCTCTCCCTTTCCCTTCCATTTTCCCTTTTCCATCTCACACCAAACAGGGGCTAAATTGATATTCCCAATAGAAAAAATGTTGCAATTGTTTTTTGTGTTGGTTTTAATTATGCTCTTGTAAGATTGAAATTACCAATGTTAGCTGTATGCTTATTTGCAGATTGTTGGCATCATGTCTGTACCTCATATAATCGTCTTTGTGGCCAATTGCTTTTTCTGTATGCTGTAGGATGAAATATTAAGAAATGCTGTTGCAGAGTTCAATGGGAAAAGTTGGAAGAAAATAGGTTTCTCTCTTTCCTACAGCTAAAATTGTCCAGTTTTATTACATAGAAGAATAATGGATTTTGGGGACCTCAAAATCTCGAGCAAACAACAATGGCTCCCCAGATACCGATCTGGTTTAGATGTTGGTCCAATACTTTTTATTGAATTGTAAGAGCCAATACGGCATATTCAAATAAAAATAAGGCTTCATTCATTTGTGTCACTCAACGTGGTGTAATTTTGATTGACGTGATACTAGAAGAAAAAAACTTTTTACTTAAATCTTGTGCCTCCTTTCATTTTCACTCAGATTATGGGAAAATATTAATAGATTGCACTTTATTTATTAAATCTGCCGGTGCAATAAAAAATGCCTTCTGTAAAATAATGGAGCGGGAAATCTTGTGCTTCGATGAGAGGCGAGGCAATTTATTTATAGATAGACTGACAAGATACATCATTAGGGAAAACAGATGTGAGACTCTTATACATGACTCGGGGCCAAGACCCAAATGGATTGGGTCCAACACCCTCTCTTAAGCTTTGGACATATCGAGCTTGCAATACAAGAGTCCTACAAAAAATTAACGAAAAAAAAACTGCAGCCGGTGTGCATCCCCAGTTTGGTGCAATGAAGTTTGACTCAAGGTCCATGAATGTCTTTTGTGAAGATGTTGATACGTTGATTTGCTGCGGGAATATAGCCGCAGGTGAGGTTTTTTTTGCTCAAAGTGATACCGAAGAAAGTGGTAGTTCACCTTCATGTGCTCAGTCCCTTTGGGGAAGACTGGATTAGTTGTGATCTTTGTGGCGACTTGATTATCACACTAGAGATGAGCATGATGTAGTAGTGAAAATCCAATTTCATGGTGGAGTTGGCAGATCCAAAGAATCTCGATAGTGATAATGGCCATGACATGGTATTCAAACTCGATTTTGGATCAGTAGATAATTGTCTGTTTCTTGTTGCAATTGGATATCAAGTTGTCACTAAGGAATACTGCAAACTTAAAAATGGACTTCACAGTAGATAAACAACCTAGGTAGTTAGTTGGCATTGCAAAATGCCTCAACATCCATGTGGCCATGATTAGAATATATAAGTCCGTGTTCGGGGTCCCGCTTAATGTGCTTAATGATGCAAAGAGCGATGTCCCATTGGGGGCTTCATGAGATGCTCCATAAATTAACTAATTTTACGGATGATGCAAATAATATCGGGACAAGTCATTGTGAGATAATTACGTTTCCTGACAAGATGGCGATATCGCTTTTGGAGTAGGGTTCACAAGTATCGTGAAATGACTTTTTCCCGAGCTCAAAAGGAGTGTCGACCACAATAGTTTGAGATAAGTCTGTCTTCTGGAAGAGATCCAAGCCATATGCATTGTGAAAAGATCTCTGTACTGCAGCGAGATACTTTGATATTGAGAAAACATTTTTGGGGACCCAAGTCTTTGATATGAAACCATGTGAGTAATTATTTGAGATTATCAACATAGACCATCGAGAGGATACTACTAGATGATGTTTGCTGATAAAAGACAAAATGATCTTTTGTATTTTGAGAAAGTCAACATTTAGTGACCACAATGCAGAATCTGTTAAACTAGACATGAGAGGATTGCTTAAGGTCATATAGAGAGCGACAAATTCGGCATACGTGGGATTCAGCCTTAAAAGCAATGAAGCCATGAGGCTATTGCATATTCGACCTCCTATGGGAGGTGGTGAGATAGGGATAAATTAGCATGTTATTGAATGGTAATCAGAAAATTGTAACCTCAAAGGTTAGTACCATCTATTTATAGGAAATGAAAAATAGATATAAACTATTGGGCCATAACTAAAAATTGTGGGCCAAGCCCAAACTCCTCTCAAAAGGCATGTCGACCACAATAGTATGAGATAAGTTAGCTTCTTGTAAGAGATCTAATGCATATTTTCATTGTGAACAAAAGATCTCTATATTGCAGTGAAATACTTTTGTGAAAAAATATTTCTAAGGGATCCAGGTCCTTGACATGAAACTGTTGATGAAGCTTGAGCCGAGTGATCCCATGTAATTACTTGTGATCATGATATCAACAACACATAATCGGGAAGATATTACTTGAGGATGTTTGTTGATAAAAGACTCAATGGTCTTTCGTACTTTGAGAAAGTCTAGATGCAGTGACCGTAATGCATGATTTGTTGAACTGAACACTGGGGATTGCTTAAGGCCATATAGAGAGTTACGAATCCGACAGTCTCAGGATTCAGCCCTAGAGGCGATGAAGCCATGAAGATGCGTCATATAAATCTCCTTATCAAGAAAACCATGCAATAAGACATTCTTGACTTTGAGTTGATGAAGAGTCCAATAGGAGCCGGTGATCATAGTGATAATAAGCATGTTATTGAATGGTGATTAGAAAATTGTCACCTCTAAGTGCCTCTATTATTGGAAATAAAAAATAGATATAGAATATCAGGCCATAACTAATGATTTTGGGCCAACCCCAAACTCCTCTAGCACTTCCCTTCAAGTTGGGTCATATTTATTCATCATACTCAGCTTGTTACATAAAAAACACACCCATGGTCCCGCCCCCTTTAATAAAAATATCAACGAGTTCTCCTGTTTGAGTGTACCAGCGGGCTGTTCTCCTGCATGAATGTAACAAAAAATGCGTGTGTCAAGGTTTTCATGAACAAAATGACAATCAACCTCTATATGTTTAGTATGCTCTCGAAAGACACTATTAGTAACCATTTTAACAGCGACCTGATTATCACACCAAATATGTACAAGTTTCCCAACCAATTTCAAGTAAAATCTGTTGTGCCCATAAATCTTTGATGTCATTTGAACGGCGCTCAAACTCTATACTCGATCGAGATACAAAAGTTTGTTTCTTGCTACGCCAATAAATAAAACTATCATTGATAAACACCTCATATCCAGATCTACATTTTCTGTCAGATAACCTGCATAATCGATATCACAAAATGCCTCTATGTCTATATGCCCATGATTAGAATACAAGTCTGTTTCTTGCTACTTGCTACGCCAATAAATAAAATTATCATTTATAAACACAACATATCCAGATCTACATTTTCCGCCACATAAGCACCTGCATAATCGATATCACAAAATGCCTCTTATCTTCATATGCCCATGATTAGAATACACCAAATCCAGACTTGGTTCCTTCTTATCCAAGTATAATTTAATAGGGTGCTCTATAAATTGACTGATTTTGCTAACCACACCAACAATATCTAGTTTCATCATAGTCAGGCGGTTTAATTTCCCAACCAGTCAACGATATATCTGGCGAGGAGAGCATCTCACTCATAGTGTGGCGAAGGATGAGAATCAATGACGTAAGAAAGACAAACATCAAGGTTAGGGTTAGAAGACCCAGTCAAAAGGGGAGACTAAAATGAGGACTCGATGAATGATATGTCAGGGACCACATAACTGATGGATTTCATATGAATCATCTTATGACCATAAAGAGCGAAAGACAATCCAAACACAGAAGATCTATCTTCAAGAATAATTAGGTTTAAGTAAAACAAAAAACGGAGTACCTGGAAAAATGTGAGCAACACCCATATTCTTCTTCGGCGGAGTGTGCTTGAAGGGAGATCACTAAAAGCAGTTAACGAAAGCACCCTGCCTCCTAGGGGGGACGTCGACCTATGGATCCACGATCGTATCGTGAGGATATCCGATATCTGAAGGGGTGCTAGTGCCTTTTCAAATAGATAAACGGAGTTACGGGAGGAAGAAAGTTTAACAGAGGCTCGCATACCACACCCACCCAACAAGAGGATCTCATCCTCGTATATAGCCGAAGGCCGAGGCTCCTCCAAGGGCTCAACTGTGTGACCCTGCAAGCCTTAGCAAGACAACAACTATGAAATCCCAATTTCATTGATGTAACCAAAGAGCGACATTTAGTTAAAGCATCAGCGGTACTCAAGTTTACAAAGGGGCATGGTGTGATCTTAATCGGACATACTTATATCTCTATACGAACATGTCCACCACAAGATGTATTATATATACATTGTATGTATCCTATGTAATCCCTTTGTCCATGACATCGAGTGACCACTAGACACGAAACATATCAATCTTGCATTTGACCTCTCATCATTTCTTGATTCTCTGAAAAGACTGATCAAGTGGATGAATACATCATATGTCATTCATCTATCTGATAAGCACATCACATGTCACTTATCAGTAGTTGACCGCATCATATGTAAAGCAACTAAACATGACCATGCATTTCCTCAGTCTAATTCAATCAATGACCAGATATATTTTCTTGTCACACAAGTGGACAAATCCCATCTTGGTTGCGCTTCGATCGACGACATGATCAACAGCATACCCAACCACCCTCTGATTAGTTAAGTTCATATGTTGACTTGCGTAAGTAGGGTATCAAAGTATGAAGGTTCTCATGTTAGGTATCTTGCCAATCTCAGGTGCCAATCTCAGGTAAGAAGGATTGATAATAAGCATACACCCCTAAGTATATCTATGACCGTATGACATCTCATGGAATATACTTTAGCAGATTAGTCCAAATAATAAGTCTTTACTTATTACCTCAAGAATCTATTCTTCGTATCTTGTATATAACCTTTTGTAATGGATACAAGAATCTTTTCAAGTCCAGGTGTTCCTCCGAAACCGATGTGGGATGCATACACATAATGATATAGCATGACCCTCATGCAGTTGCCGTAGTAATGGATTTTGAACATTACATCCATATGTGATTCCTGTGTCACATCCCTATGTGACCATTTGATAAAATGCTCCCACTAACATCTTAGTGAGTAACATTTACGAAGCAAACCAGTTTGAATAATGGTGAGATTTAGGAATCATATTCCTTAAGTTCAACTCTTTGAACTTATATTCAAACTCCTCAACTACATAACATCAAATGTTATAATATCATCTTCTGCTGTCTACTTAGAATTCTTTTTAAGTACATCTTCATCATCCTTGAAACTCTTTCCATCAAACTTTTTCCTTGAAATCTTTTATAAATAATTTAACTATTTACATTATCACTTTACCATCACATCTAAAACTCTTTTAGGATAAAGTGATATTGTGGTAACTAATGTGACTCTTTACATTTCTTTTTACCGCCATACCCTAAACTCTTTTAGGATACCAAGTGATATACTTTGTGTATTGGATGGTATATAAACCTTTAGGGAATAGCGATGTTCACTTTTTATGGTAACTAAATGTAACTATTTACATTTTTCTTTACCATCACATATCCTAAACTTATGATATAAAGTGAAGAATCACTATTATCTTAGACCGGTATAATCCTTTAGTTAACAGTGATATTCACTTTCTCACATTAACTAAATGTTACTATTTACATTTTTTTTACTGTGACATATCCTAACTTTTTAGGATATAAAGTAAATAATCACTTAAAACTAATCTTGGTACAATCTTTTATTTGTTAACTTTGAACTTCTCTAAGTTCAAACATACTCCCACTAGCCTCTTAGATATTATATTCTCCTCGGAATATCTTTCTTAGACAGAACACAAACTACTTTGTGTTTTAGGAAATAACATTTATTTCCTTTTAGTAGGTATCTGACAAATAAACCACTCTATGCGTTTAGAACATTTTCCTTTGAAAAGAATACTATTAAAATATGCCACCGATGGGTGGCAGGAACACATCCCCTCATATTTTAACAAATATCTGGATAAATGCTTCTATCCTGGATAAACACTTTTATCCATATCTTCTTCTTTGATCATGTTATAGAAATTGATGAATCATCTTAAACTTGTTCGTAACAACTCTTTGTTATCGAACATCTTCTCTTATCACATAAGAGAAATGAGATGAAGATATACATCTTTTACTTTGATTCATTTGAGCTTGATAAAAATCCTTTACATTCAAATCTCGATGCCGTAACTATTTACTTCATCTTATGAATATAATCTATAAGCTCAATCAATTCTCTTGATTTTGAACACCTGTATATTTACAATACTTTGTAAATATACATTCGGCATCACATACCCTTCAATATCGAAGAATTAATTTCTATAAAATCCTTACTTGGCATTAACATTCCATGAAGTTCCCAAACCCTTTCAAGTATTTTAGATAATCCCATCTTCTTTCCAGATATAGAATTTAGAGGAATCAAATGCGCATCAACAAAACAATCTCATTTATTTAAAACAACCAATTCTTTTACAAATTTAAATGAGAAAAACAACACCACATCCTTAAATTTCCCCTCCAGCTTACGTCATCCATGCAACAGCTACTTGCACCATTACATCAAGCTCCATCTTTCAACTCTTCACTTTTGCTTCTAAACTCCTATATATTTACAACATTTGTATAATATACAATCGGTATCAAATACCCATCAGAATCAAAGAATTGAAATTTTATAATATTCACACTTGGTGCAAATTCTCCACTTGGTTTCTTGTGACATTTTTGGTATTCAGGACAATTTCTCCTTTAATGGCCATTCTGGCTACAATTGTAACACCGTCCTTTCCTTTTCTTCGAAGTAACTGGTGATGTGAACTCTTCACAACCTCTTTTCTTACCTTTTTCTATACCATCATAATGGTACCTGAGCCAGGACCATCCATATCCTGCTCCTTAATCCTTGACATTTTAAGGGGATCAGGTAAAGGTTTGCAGAATTCATTCATGTTGTAGTTAACTGCAAATTGCCTGAACCTTTATGACAGTGATTGTAGAGTGAAATCTGTAGCAAGCTCCAACTTAAGAGGTGAACCCAACCTCTCTAAATCGTTAATGTACCCAATCATCATATTGAGTACATGGAGACAAAGGTTCCCATTTTACTTCGAATAAGGGCTTTTGAAACTTCATACATTTGATGTCTTGCTTGTTCTTGATAGAGCCTCTTTAAATTGTTTATCATTTTCTAAGCATCCATAGACTCATGTTGTTTTTGCAACTTGGGGTCCATGGTAACAAGCATAAGAGTTGAAACCTAATAGGAATTACAAGAAGCGTACAAAGTTTCTGTATTGTATTACTAGAATTCAAGATGCCAAGAAGGATTACAAAACTACAAGTTGAATTCACTACCTACCTGGAGGACTTCTCCCTTCTCCAAGGTCAAGGATCGTAACCTTCTATCCAACACTCGTATCCCCCCCCCCCAACAAAATCAAATGTAACTGCTCATCGGAGACGCGCCCGGTCCTGTTGGGATGTAATTTTACCCAAGCTAGATTGCCTTCATCAAATGTAACTGCTCGTCGGCGTATATTTGCAAATTTCTGCATCAGCTGCTAGGCCCGATTGAGATTTAGTTGGAGCTGTTTCAAAGCTTCATCCTTGTCAACAAGAGCAGTAGCCACAACTTCGACAACAACTTCCCCTTTAGTATAATGCAGAATATGTGGAGGTTTCCACCCATAAACATATTCAAAAGGTGTCTTTCCTGTAGCAGTATATGGGTGTTTGAGTGGCAAAAAATGGGCATATTTACTCAAACATCACAAAAATGACATCTTGCCTTGCGATTTTGGTAGGTTAGAAATAAAATCCATTGACACCTCCTCCCAAATCAACTTAGGTACCAACAATGGTTGCAAGTTCAACAGGACTCAAAGCTTTGTATTTATACTGCTGACAAACATCACACTCCCGAACAAGTTGTTGTATATATCGGGTCATACCAGTCTAGAAAATGCCATTAGCAAGCCCCACTTGTAGGTTTTCAAGAACCCTGAATGTCCTTCTGGAGAAGTGTGGTAATGTTGGATCAATTTTGAAATAAGAACGGAATCTTTAGGGTGAACTAACCAGTGTTTGTAGAACAATAGTCCTTGGTGTAAGGCATAACCGGTGTGAGGTGTAGCATTACTGCCCAAGGCAGAAATAATAGCCTGTAGTTTTGAATCCCGTCGCAGTTCTTCTCTTACAACCATTAAATTGTCCCAACAGGGTTCAGAAACGGCCAAACGTAGGAACTCATCCATTCTTGAAGTCCGGGACAAAGCATCTGCAGTGGATTTGAATTTTCCAGGCTTAAAAATCACAACAAAATCACAGCCTAAAAGTTTTGATTACCAATATTGTTGGTCCATTGATTTCATCCGCTGGCTGAGCATATGTTTCAAGCTCCGGTGATCGGTGTATAGACTACAAATCGTCGACCTAACAAGTATTGCTTTCAATGTAGGATGGACATTAATTCTTTTTCACAAATAGATTTCGCCATATTGGAATATGATAAAGCTTTACTGAAATAAGCAAGGGGTCTCCCTGCATCAAAACCGCATCAATTCCAGAACCTGATGCATCACATTTAATAGCAAATTCCTTGGAAAAAACAGGCATGCCAAGCAAGGGGCAGTGGTTATACAAAGCTTCAATGTCTCAAAAGAATCTTGAGCTTTTGTTGTCCAAATGAACTTCCCCTTCTTGGTTAAAGCTGTCAGAGATCTAGAGATTTTTTCATAATCTTTTATGAATTTTCTGTATTACCCGGTCAGGCCTAAGAACCCCCGAACCTCCTGAACATTCCGAGGTTGCTGTCGTAACCGAACAACTTCCAATTTGTTGGGATCCATTGAAACTCCCTTATTTGAAATAATATGTCCCAAATATTTCACAGATTGTCTTCCCAAAGAACATTTCTTCTAATTAGCAAACAATACATTTCTCTCCATTGTTTGTAATACATGGCGTAGAACTTCCATATGTCCTACCCAACTTTTGTTGTAGATAAGTATATCATAAAAAAAAACCAGCACTGTTCTCTGGATTTGAGGTCGAAAAACTGTATTTATTGTAGCTTGAAAAGTGGCTGGGGCATTCATTAAACCAAATGACATAATGAGGTATTCATAATGCCCTTTGTTGGTGGGTGAATTCCCCTTACCTCAATGTGAGGTGAGGATATTCTTTTATAGATTAGGAAACCAATATACAAGACGGGTAAGTCCGATGTGGGACTCACCCATTTACACTTAAATGGGTTCCAACACCCTTCATGGGGTTTAAAAGTTGTCTTTTCTATATCTTTTTCTTTCATTCGAACCTGATGAAATTATGACTTCAAGTCAATCTTGGTAAAAAATGATGCTCCACATAACTCATCCATACGTTCCTTTATTACAGGAATTGGTATCTGTCTGGAATAGTAAGCTTATTCAAGGCTCGGTAATCTACACACGTTCTCTAGCCACCTTTGTCACAAGGATAATTGGACTTGAATATGGGCTGTAACTATGCCTAATGAATCCCTGTTTTAGGAGCTCGCTAACCTGTCACTCTGATCACTAAATAAACCATTTATTTCTAGATCACAAGGCATGCCATTTATTTTGTCAAAAAGTATTTTAAAATATCAACTTTTAATATTTTGGAATAATGCTTCATAAACATTTATTTAATTAATTATAAACAATTTATAATTAATTAATTAATTTATAAAATCCCTATAAATTAAATATTCCCAAAATACCTTTTAAACATGATTTATAAGGAGGGTATTGATGTCTTTAGCCGTTGCGTAAAGATAATATGTTGATTACCTTTATGCAACCCCCTTTGCGTAATGGTGCTACCTTTATACAACACACTTGCGTATAGGTAATCAACGAGGTCACTGATTTAGTTAAAATTCTTAAATTTTATTAGAATAAATTAATTATAAATATTCTGTATTAAAAATCTCATGTTTATTTAATGTTTATAACTAATATTTTAATTTATTAGTTTTATATTTAGTTTAGTTTTTTTTTTAAAACATCCTTCTTCCCCCTCCCCCTAATTCAGCGCACAGCAACCCTAGGGAAGGGGGGCCTTCTTCGGCGCCGCTTGACAAGGGAAGCAGCGGCCTCTTCTTCCTCCCGGCTCGAGCACCAATCCCTGCTTGTCCTCACGCAGCACTCCCTTCGGCGGCGAACAGATCTCAGCTCGGCCGCCTCCTCGAACTACGCCAAACCCTCAAGATCCGGCGGTGTGGCCATCCTCCTCGGCTCAGACCCCAACTGGTTTGTCTTCTTTAATCCGTCTTGGGTGGAGCTTTGAACGGTGGTGGATCGGGCAGAACTTCAGCAACACATCGACCCCCCGCTCGATTTCAGATCTTCTACGGTGTTCAAAAATCTTCACAACTTCGGTTCGGGATGGAGCTTCTTCAAAATTCGGTGTTGGATTCAATTTTTTTTTCTATTTGTTTCTTCACAACTTTGATCGGGTTCAAGATGAGGTTCGGGTGTGGTGAAGCTTCAATCAGTCTTCATCATTGCCGGCTTGATCACTGGTTGTGGAGGAGGATGAGAATTGGTGGCTGACGGTGAGGGTGCAGAGGAGGCACCAGTGAGATAGAGGGGATGTGCGTGAACAAAACGGTGAGGTGCAGGGTCACTGTTAGCTTAAAATGAAGGTTACTGGTGCTGTGCATTAAAGGTCACCGTTAGTCTAAATAAAAAGGTCATAGTTGCAAAATAAAAGCTTACCGTTAAGAGAAGAGGTCATCGAAAGAAACAAAATAAAAAACTCACCATTGTGCCAAAAAGAAAAGGGTCACTGATGCACTAAATATTAAGGTTACCAATAAACAAAATAAAAGCTCACAGTTGGGGATTGTTGAAGTATGTGTAACTTCCTGCCCCACTTCCTTGGTAACTTCCTGCCCCACTTCCTTGGTAACTTCCTGCCCCACTTCCTTTGTAACTTCTCTTTGTAACTTCCCTTTATTTTCTATAAATGATGGCCCTCTCCTCACTTTGAGGAGTGTGGGGATTTCTGAATTAACATGGTATCAGAGGAGGTTTTTTGAAACCCAATCCCTCCCTATTTTTTTCCCCCTTCCTTTAGGGTTTCCCCGTCCGGGGGGCGCCGGCCTCAAAGCCCCGTAGGGTTACCGCCGCCGCCCCTCCGCCTCTGCCCCACGCCGCTCCTGCCGGTCCTCCCTTCCGGCAGCTCTCCTGCTCCCGCGGCTCCCCGGCGGCCCTCCGCCTCGTGTCCCGCCTCTGCCCTGCGCGGCTCCCCGGCAGCTCTCCCTACCGACGCGGCAGCCTCCCGCGCGGCAGCCTTCCGCTCCGGCTCTGTCCGGCGACGCTTCTGCCTGGCGCGGCTCCGTCACGGCGGCCCTTCCTTCGCGCCCCAGCGCCCTCGCCCCGACGCCTCGCCCTCGGCGCGCCTCGCCCCGACTTCCGGCGGCACTCTGTCGCGGCGGCCTCCCGCGCCTCCCGCTGCTCCCGGCGCCTCCCGCTGCTCCAGCGCCTCCCGCTGCTCCAGCGCCTCCCGCTGCTCCAGCGCCTCCCGCGCCTCCCGCTGCTCCCGCGCGCTCGCAGCTCCCGGCTCCCGGCGGATCTCCCTCCATGTCGGCGATCCCTCCCGGCGGATTTACCTTCAGGCGCCCGCTCCTCCTGCGCGCAGGCCCTCTCCGCCTCGGCTCGGCTTCGCACCGTCCCTGCGCGCTTCTCCAGCGGCACGCGTCCTCCTGTCTGCCGGCATCCCTCCTCTCCCGGCGGATCTCTCCAGCAGCGGGTCTCCCTCCCCTGCGGACTCCCAGCGCCGCCGCTCCCGCGACGCCTCCCCGTCGGTCCCGGCAACCACGGCTCCCGCGCCTCCCGCTGCTGCCCGCGACGCCTCCCGTCGCCCCTCGCGGTCCCGCTGTGCGCTCATCCCGGCGCCCGCTCATCCCTGCGACCTTCCCCCCCGGCGGCCCTCCTCCTTTGCGAGCCGCGGATCACCCAGCGCCTCCCGCGGATCACCCGCGGCTCACCCGACAGCTCTCCTGCAGATTTCCCGGCGACCCTTCCGGCTGGCCGGCTGCGCCTTTCCCGCCTTGTTCTTCCCGGCGACCTCCCTTCCCCGGCTGCTCCCTGCCGGACGACTCCCCGCGCCGGCGGCCTTCCCCGGCTTGCGGCTCTTTCCGGCAGCCCGCCTCCTGTGCGAGTCTCCCGTCGGCTCTGTTGACGACCGACTTCCACCCTTGCCGGCCTCCACTCCTGCCGGCTCCTCCAGCAGCTGGCCTCCATTCCTGCCGGCTCCTCCAGCAGTCGGCCAACAGCCCTGCCGGCCTCCCGTGCCACCTCTGCTCTACTGCTCCCTCCATGCCGACCTCCTCCTGCATCCTGCGGAATCCCCGCCTCTCTGCCCGGTGCCTCCTGCAGAATCCCTGCCTCTCTGCCCGGCATCTCCTGCGGAATCACCGCATCTCATCACCGACCTCCTCCTGCGGATTTCCCGGCGCTTCGACGACCGGCACCCGCCATTGCGGATTTCCTTGGCACCTTGACGAACGACCCTCCCGAGCGGATTTCTCGACGCTTTGACGATCGGCCCGACATTACGGTTTACCGGCGCTCTGACGACCGGCCCGTAGTGCGGATTTTCCCGACGCTCTGACGACCGGCACCCGCCAGTGTGGATTTCCCGGCGCTCTGTTGTCCGGCCCCGCACTTTTCCGGCGATGACCCATCATTTTCAGCGGCATCACATTACAATCTTGAGGGGGAGCGGCATCATCAACGATTTTATTATTTCTGTTTCTTCTGTTCGTCTTGTTTTGTCATCAAGCTGGGTATGTCCAGCTTGAGGGGGAGTGTTTGCAGCTTGTTGCTTGCGTTGTTTTTTTTTTCATTATGTGTCCAAGCTAGCTTGAGGGGGAGTGTTGAAGTATGTGTAACTTCCTGCCCCACTTCCTTGGTAACTTCCTGCTCCACTTCCTTTGTAACTTCTCTTTGTAACTTTCCTTTCTTTTCTATAAATGAGGGCCCTCTCCTCACTTTGAGGAGTGTGGGGATTTCTGAATTAACAGGGATAAAAAGGTCACTAGTGAAAACTAAATAGAAGGGTCACTGTTAGAACAAAAATTAATAACTGACGACCTTCAAAAAAAAAAAAAAACGCATGAATTTAAATTAAAATTAAAACTTAAGTAAACTAAATAAAAGATTGAAAATAACCAATTAAAAGAAAACTAAACACCATGAATTAAAACAGGATTTTTGTTAAACTTAAAACTTAATAGCCACAACTAAAATTATAAATGGATATGGCTTCAATTAAGAACAGGATATTTGGTAAACTAAATTGACAAAAGACTTGAATTAAAATTACGATATAAATTGATTACAAGGTGAGCAGTGAATAAATGAAAAAGGGTGGCATCGGTGACACAAAAGGTCACCGATGGCTCTTGCCTAGCCGACCGGTAGACTAAAATCAAAAGAAAATGAATAAATAATTTAGCTGCATACTTAAAATTAAATAATTAATGTTTTAAAACTCTTAATTAATTAATTAAATAACTAAATAAATACATAAAATTAAAAGCAAACTAATTTATTTAGTTTGAACTAAAATTCTTATCTTAAGTAATTAGCAGGACGATTAGACAAATTATTTAACAATGTTAAGATTTAGTTAATTAAATAGAATTACAATGATTAAATAATTGTTTTATAAAAAATGTTAGTTTAATAAAAATTCAAGCAGATTTAAATTAACTAAACTAATTAAGAAATGATTAAATTAGAAAAGTAAAGTAAGATTAAAATTATTAATTTAAAGACTAAAAATACATAATTAATTATAAAAATTGATTAATTAACAAATTTAATTATAAAAATACAAAAGTACAATTATTTAGTATAAAGTGATTAAATAATTAATTAAATCATTAAAAATTAAGTAAAAAGATGTGGCAAAACTATGCAAAAATAGAGCCACATCAGTCACCCTTATACAGACCTTCTGCGTAAGGGTATTACGTAAGAATAAAGGCAAAACCACTTTTGCGCATCACGCTGCACTGCCGCGTAAGGGTGCTACCTTTATGCAACACATTTGCGTAAGGGTACTACCTTTACGCAACACATTTGCATAAAGGTACCAAAGAGGTTACCCTTATGCAGGCCATTCACATAAGGTATATTACCTTTTTGTATCCGACATGCGTAAGGGTAAATCAATTTTACCTTTACGCAAGTCACGTTAAGGGTCTGTTACGTATTTCCAGTTTACGAAAACATTGTATTTCGATTTTCTTTGAAAACCAGTGAATCAAACACGTTAAAAACTTGAAGAAACTCCCACCGACACCATTGATGGATTTCGTATTATGACCATAAACGGAATAACCAAGAAGGTAACAATACTTGTCTCGCAGGGTGCGAGAATAACCAAGAAAGATTCATTTGAATGTGTTAAACCCTCTTTTTATTATTATGAGTATTTCCGAGTCCCACATCGGAATACTCCTTTGTATCTTTCGCCGTATCATTCTATAAAAGTAGGCCCCCACCTTACCTTGAGAGTAAGGGGGTTTCCTCATTCTATATGGTATCAGAGGGTGATTAGTCTCGACCCTCCCTCACTACGGATTCCTGGTTCTGTCCGGCCCCGCATCTCCCCTCCTTCCCGGCTAGGGTTCTCCCCGGCGGCCCTCCTGCCTGGCGTCTCTCCCGGCTCCCGGCTCCCCGGCGGCCCTCCTGCCTGGCGCGGCTCCCCGCGTCGCACTCCTGCCTGGCGCGGCTCCCCGGCAGCCCTTCTGCCTGGCGCGGCTCCCGGCTCCCCGGCGGCCCTCCTGCCTGGCGCGGCTCCTGGCTCCCTGGCGTCCCGGCTCCCCGCGTCGCCCTCCTGCCTGGCGCGGCTCCCCGGCGGCCCTCCTGCCTGGCGCGGCTCCCAGCTCCCCGGTGGCCAGGCTCCCCGCGTCGCCCTCCCGCGGCTCTCCGCGCCCTGCCTCCCGCTGCTCCCGCGCCTCCGGCGCCTCCCGACTCCCCTCACCCAGCGACCCTCTCTCCCGGCGTTATTTCCCTCCCGCAACCCTCTGTCCAGGTGCGGTTCACCACTTCCCGACAGCGCGCCCTCGTCCCGGCAGCGCGCCCTCGTTCCGGCGGCCCTTCCTGCATGCGCACGTCATGCGCAAGATCATCCCACCAGCCCGCTGCATCAGCTACCCGTCGCTTCCATGGCAGAATCCTCGGGACGTGGTCGTGCTTCAAGTCGTCCACGTCCCTTCTGTCAACATTGTGGCAAGTTTGGCCACCTGATCGCCCGATGTTGGGTCCTGTATGGACGACCATCTCAGCACCCGCGGCAGAGACAGCCCGCGGTCCAGGCCGCGTCCTCGACTGTCGCCTCTCTTTCCCCGTCTCTGGCCCTTTTTATGGCCGACCTCAGGCGGCCTCACGATCCTCCGGCCTCTGTCCGACCCGGTCCCTCCTCGGCTTCTCTGGCCCGTACTGTTCGCCCCACTGCCTTTGTCAGCCATTGCTCCCTTGCATGGCTGCTGGACTCAGGTGCCTCCGACCACCTCACCGGCGATGCTGGTATGCTGACGTCTTACTGCGCATATGCCGGTTCTTCAGCCATCACCGTCGCTGATGGGTCCACTATCCCCATAGCGGGCTTCGGCGCATGCTCCCTGACTCCATCGATACACCTACCCTCTGTGGCACATGTGTCTGCCCCGCAGTCCCTTTAATCTGCTTTCCATCAGTAAACTGACTAAGGATTATAACTGTGCGGCCATATTTACCTCTTCTGGTGTTGTGTTTCAGGAGCAGACTACGAACCGGGAACTTGGTCGAGGCCGGCTTCGAGACGGGTTCTACATGTTCGAGGGACCAACACCCATTGCTTGCACGTCTACCTCTTCTCGGGCACTTGATCTTCATTCCCGATTAGGACACCCGCCTGCATCCACCATTCATCAGATGTTTCCAGACTTCAGTCGGACTCCTACTTTTCATTGTGAGTCCAGTTCTTTTGCGAAACATCATCGCTCTTCCTACATTTCTCGCACGGATACACGGGCCTCCCACCCCTTTGATCTGGTTCATTCAGATGTTTGGGGCCTGTGTACCATTCCGAGTCACTTGGGATATAAATACTATATATCCTTCATTGATGACTATTCGCGAATGACGTGGCTTTACCTTCTTCGAGAACGCTCCGAAGTGTTTTCCACCTTCCAAACCTTTTTTAATGAAATTAAGAACCGTTTTTCTATCTCTGTCAAATGTCTCCGCTCGGATAATGGGCGCGAGTATCTCTCCACTTCCTTTCGGCAGTTTCTCCAGACGAATGACATCCTTCATCAGACCTCCTGTCCTGATACACCCCAGCAGAATGGCGTGGCCGAGCGGAAACACATACATATTCTGGAGACTGCTCGTGCCCTCATCTTCCACCGACAGGTGCCTCTGCTCTTTTGGGGAGATGCCATTCTCACTGCTACCTACCTCATCAATCGCCTTCCTTCTTCTATCCTTAAGGGAGAGACTCTCTTTCGGGCTCTTTTCCCCACTCTCCCTCTTCATTCCCTCCCTCTTCGAGTGTTTGGCTGCTTGTGTTATGTTCGTGACACTCGCCCTGGCCGCACCAAACTCTCTTCCAAATCTCTCCGCTGCATATTCCTTGGTTATTCCCGCACTCAGCGCGGATACCGCTGCGTCTTCCCGGACCTTCGCCGGTATGTCATCTCAGCGGATGTCTCCTTTGTTGAGAGTTCTCCATTCTCCTTTCCCTCTCCTCCCGACTCTGCCATTGATGACTGTCTTCCCCTCATCATCCATCCTCTTCCGGATTTGCCTCCTCCTACCTCTCCTCCTCCTGACCCTGTCATCGATGATTGTCCTCCTCTCCTCATCCATCCTCCACCGGCGTCAACCCCTGTTGACACCCATTTTGGTCAGGTCTACTCCCGCCGTCCTTCAACTGTATCCCCCGTTCCGGCCAGTGACACTGATGCTCCCGCTTCGTCCGCTTTTCCTGCTCCGCCACCCGAGGACTTGCCCATTGCCCTACGGAAAGGTACTCGCTCCTGTCAGAGTACTCCTCTATTTGCATCTTCATACAGGGGTCTGTCCGCTCTGGAGACAGTTTCTATACCTCGCACGGTTGGTAAAGCCAAATCTCACCCCGGGTGGCTAGCAGCAATGCGGGATGAGTTGCAGGCTCTGGAGGAAAACCATACTTGGGATCTTGTCCCCCTTCCAGCAGGAAACAGGCAGTGGGCAGCAAATGGATTTACACCGTCAGGCTGAATCCCGATGGCACTCCATCGCTTCAAAGCCCGCCTTGTGGCCAAAGGCTTTGCTCAGACATACGATGTTGACTACTTTGATACCTTCTCACCGGTTGCCAAGATGGCCTCTGTCCGGTTATTCATCTCTCTCGCCGCCCATCATCAGTGGCCTCTTCATCAATTGGATGTCAAAAATACCTTCCTCCATGGCTTCCTTGAGGAAGAAATCTATCTACAGCAGCCCCCTGGATTTTGTGCCTCCGGCGCTGAATCTCGTGTCTGCCGTCTACGCCGCTCTCTTTACGGTCTCAAGTAGTCTCCCCGTGCTTGGTTCGGCCGCTTTAGCACGGTCGTCAGCGACTTTGGGCTTTCCCGCAGTATGAAGGACCACACTGTCTTCTACAGGACGACTCCACATGGCTGCATCTTATTGGTCGTCTATGTGGATGATATCGTCATCACCGACAGCGACTCTGTGGGTATCACCCATCTCAAGACCCATCTTCACCAGCACTTCCACATTAAGGATCTTGGTCCTCTCACATACTTCCTCGGCATCGAGGTTTCCTACTCCTCGGACACCGTCTCCCTCTGCCAACGGAAGTATGCATTGGATATATTGCAGGATGTTGGGCTGACTCAGGCCACTGCGGTTGATACTCCTCTCGAGCCTGGAGAACGGTCTCTTTATGCCTCCTCGGCACTATACCCACATCCCGAGCGGTACTGTCGATTGGTGGGCAAACTCAATTATCTCACCATGACTCGACTCGACATTTCCTGTGCGGTAGCCAAAGTGAGTCAATTTATGGAGCATCCGACCACATCTCAGTGGGATGCTGTCATCCGCATCGCCAAGTACATCAAACGGGATCCTGCCCGTGGTCTTCACTACTCCCAGCATCCTCATCAGCATATTGAGGCCTTTTGCGATGCTGATTACGCTGACTGCCTTGCCACTCGGAAATCTACCTCTGGGTTTGCCATTTTCTTGGCAGACAACCTCATTTCTTGGCGCAGCAAGAAACAGACGGTCGTCTCTCGCTCTAGTGCCGAGTCTGAGTACCGTGCCATGGCCACCGTCACTACCGAGATCCTTTGGCTTCGGCAACTCCTCCAAGAGCTTGGCTTTCCTCAGCAGACTTCTGCTCACATATGGTGTGACAATCAGCAGCCACTAAAATTGCTCGAACCCCGTCTTCCATGAACGCACGAAGCATATTGAGGTGGACTCTCACTTTCTTCGCCACCACCTGGAGCACAAACATGTCAGCTTTAGCCACATTCCGACGGCAGACCAGCTTGCTGACATCTTCACCAAAGGCCTCCCTGGTGCTCGCCTTGCCTCGCTCAGTTCCAAGCTGGGGATCCACCACATCTGACACCCAGCTTGAGGGGGAGTATGTCTTGGTATTGTGTGGTGTCATCTTATTCTTTTTTTTTTTGTGGGACTCGTTGTCCAAGCTGGGTATGTCCAGCTTGAGGGGGAGTGTTAAACCCTCTTTTTATTATTATGGGTATTTCCGAGTCCCACATCGGAATACTCCTTTGTATCTTTCGCCGTATCATTCTATAAAAGTAGGCCCCCACCTTACCTTGAGAGTAAGGGGGTTTCCTCATTCTACAGAATGAAACAATAATGTCTCAGGTTTAGAGAGTAACAATACTTGTCTCGCCGGGTGCGAGAATAACCAAGAAAGATTCATTTGAATGAACGAGCATCGAGCTTATTGAGGGCGGGGGAGGGGTCTCAAATATAGCATGAACATCCAAACACATGTAAAGGGAGAAAATAAGGCGGGGAGGGTGTTTTTCTGATGAATATGACCCAATCTTCTGTACCACAATCTGTTCTCATCAATAGTTAATAGGCAATTATTTTCCTTGCTATCAACTTGATAAAGATTACCATGAGTTCTTCTTCCCTGCATTAACGAACCTCCATCCTTTCTCTTAATAGAACAACCATTCCTGTTAAACACCTCTTCCAAACCTGAGTCCCAAAGTTGAGGGTGTCTTGAAAGTTTCTCCATGTTTTTCTGATGAATATGACCCAATCTTCTGTGCCACAATCTGTTATCATCAATAGTTAATAGGCAATTATTTTCCTTGCTATCAACTTGATAAAGATTACCACGAGTTCTTCCCTGCATTAAAGAACCTCCTTCCTTTCTCTTAATAGAACAACCATTCCTGTTAAACACCTCTTCCAAACCTGAGTCCTAAAGTTGAGTCACACTTAGAAAATTACGTCTTAGACTGTCAACTAATAAAACTTCAGCATTCTTCAACCCTTCTTCTGCATTTTTTGTTCTTCCACTTTGATTTTTTTAGAGTTTCAATTTGACAGTTCCACTGACTTGCTTCTTTATATTCTTCTGCAACTCTAATTTTTCAGTCATATGGGATAAACACCTACTATCAAAAATCCAAGTGCTATTGCTTTTGCATGCTTTCAATGTAATCTTTGCCAAGTTAGTTTTAGCTTCCTTCTTCCATTGTCTCCATGAAAAGTTTTGCTGATTTTGTGTATTTTCAGCACTTCTAATACTCTTGCACAACATTTTCATTATCACCACTATCTACCTAAAGAGTTGTGTTGTAGTCTGTATCCCACATCGGACTTGTGGTCCGATGTGGAGTTTATCATTCATTATAAAAGAACGCCTCCTCACTTTGAGGTAAGGAGGTGAGGGGAATTCACAACCTACATGGTATCAGAGGGTTTTCTAACCCGATCCCTCTCTACCGTCTAGGGTTTTTCCGACGTCAAGTCCCCCGTGGGGGGGCGGCGGCCTCGGTGGCCATAGGTTTTAGGCCGCTGCCCCCGCCTCGTGACCCTCCTGCTCTAAGCGGATCTCTCTTAGCGCCCGACGCTTATTCCCGGCGGTTCTTCCCGGTCGCGCATGCCCTCCCTCCCGGCGACTACGTCCCGACCGACTCCCTGCGCCGGCGGCCTCCCTTCACCAACACCCTCCTTCCCCAGCGCCTCCTGCCCGGTCCGACTCCCCGGTGCAACTTCCCTCACAAAGCCCGCTCCTCCTGCGCACAAGCACGCCTCGTCGCGGCTCCTCTCGACGGCGACACTCCCGTCGTTCCCGTCATCGTTCTCCAACGCGGCTCCACCTGCGCCGGCCTCCTCAACGGCTCCCGCTTTCCCCGGCGGCCGTTCCGGCTCCCGCAACTCCCCGCAACCGCTCCCGCTTCTCCAGGCGCGCGATACGGAAGGCTCCGCCTCTCCCGCAACTGCTCCGCCTCTCACGCCGGCCCGACGTCTCCTCCCGGCGAACCCATCTCCCTCCGACGGTTCTCCGGCACCCTGCTCCTCCAGCCGCGCCTCCCAGTCGTGGCTCCCGGCGCCCTCTCCAGACGACTCCTCCCGATTGCAAGCACCGGCCCCGTCAACTCCAGACCGCGCCTCCAGCGCCAGTCCCGCCTATCCCGGCGGCCCTCCTCTGCGCGCAGCACTCCAGGCGGCCCTCCTCTGCGCGCAGCACCCCCGGCAGCCTCCTCTGCAAGCGGCTTTCGATCAGCCGCGGCTCCCTCCAGGCGGACCAGTCCAGGCGAACCGGTCCACGGAACCGGCACCGGCTGCTCCCTCCAGACGGACCGGCTCCGTCCAGGCAAACCGGCTCTTCCCGGCTCGTCTTCGGCTCTTCCCGGCCTGTGCCGCTTCCTCGCACGCCGGCCCCGCCCTCCCAGCGCGCTCGTCCGGCGAACCGGTTCAGGCGGCTCCCTCCCGGTGACCTGGCTCTTCCTGCGCACAGCGAGCACCGGCTTCCAGCGTCGCCTCCCGCTGTCCTGCTCCCTCGCCGGCCTCCTCCTGCGCTCTTCTTCCGGCAGCCAGCCGGCTCCAATTTCTCCCAGCGGCTGCCCTGCTTCAAGTTTCGACTCTCCGGCACCTCCTGCGGCATCCCCGCCTCGCCGACATCTCCCGACGACTCCCGGCAGCCGCATCCCTATTCGCCGGCACGCCCATTCGCTGACCTCCACCTAGGATTTGGGCCCGTTGGCGCCATCAGACCCCGCAACAATTCTGCGGAATCCCCGCCTCCCGTCGCCGGCCCCGCAAGTGCGGTTTTTCCGGTGCTAGTTTGGATTTCCCGGCGTTTCATCGACCGACCCCACTATTGCGGCATTCCGTCAATCGGCCGGACTGAGTGGTCATCTGTTGCGCCCGCAACATCATCCATCCATCATCCTGCGGGGGAGCTGCGATGGTGAGGGGGAGCATCATCCTTGCAGCTTTTATCTTTTATTTTTGTTTTGTCTTGTTTTGTCATCAAGCTGGGCATGTCCAGCTTGAGGGGGAGTGTTAGCGTCTGTTTTGTTGATTTCTTTTCATTATGTGTCCAAGCTAGGTACACCTAGCTTGAGGGGGAGTGTTGGAGTCTATATCCCACATCGGACTTGTGGTCCGATGTGGAGTTTATCATTCATTATAAAAGAACGTCTCCTCCTCACTTTGAGGTAAGGAGGCGAGGGGAATTCACAACCTACAAGTTGAATATTTATACTTTAAGGGAATTGTTTTTTTTCATCTCCTTTTCATTTCTTCTTGAGATATTTTTAGCACCTTTATCAAATCTTCTTCTCCTGCAATAAGATGCTCTATGACCATAGAACAATAAAAGCAATATCCTTCAAATGTATTTTGTTTTTCATAGAAGGGATAAGCATTTGATCTCCTTTGTCTACTTCCCACAGCTTCACCTCTTAAATAATTTCTTGCTTCACAATGTCATTGTGTGACCAAGATAATCACAAAATTGACATTTCATCAAGGTATACCTTTTCTGCTTTTCTCTCAATAGCTTCCGAAAAACTTCCATATTTTTTAGAAATTATCGGACTTTTAGTCTGAGTACTCTCTCAAACTTCGTTCTTACCTCTTTCCTTTAAACATGCTGTTTTAGTGTCATTGGTAACAGTTTTTGATGATTCTGCTGTACTTTCTAGATTTCTTTCCAGTTTTTCCAAAAGTCAATTTCAGCATCCAACTTCTTTTTCAGTCATAACCTCTTTTAAAAAATTCAATCTTTTTGCATTTTTCTTGACAAGCAGATTTTTCTTTAACAACCTGTTCTAGCCTTGTAATTTCTGCTTCAAGTTTATTTGTAACCCATTTGCCTCCTTCAATACATTTTCAATTCTTCTGTTTTTCTTTTTTTAAGTATCCAGCTCTTCAAGAGTAGCCTCAAGCTCACCTTTTATAGATCAACAACACCTTCTTGCTGCTCAACTCCATCATTAATAGCCACCATAATTTCTTCTGAGCAAACGCTGTTGTGGAAGCGTCGGGAGTCGCAACGTCATAAACGAGATACGGAAAGAAAAATGTAGAAGAAAAGAAAAAACACGGAACACACAAATTTATGTGGTTTGGAAATAATCTCTACGTCCACGGAGAGGCAGAACTTCACTATGATTCGGGAGCACAAATTACAGAAATTTCTCACACAAATCCTAGCTTGAAAAATGGGCTACAAAAGGAGGAAGACAATCCATTGTTCCGCACAGGAAGTCTGCATTGCTACAGTGAAAGACGACCACCTTAGTCAAAAGTGCTACAGTGGCTGCTGGCTGAAAGTTCAAAAGCCTACAGTAAAGTTGATTCTGAAGTCCGCACTGCTACAGTGTCCTGTCGGTGTTGGTCGGTCAACTCTACTACAGTGGCCGAAATATTGGACTGGGGGCCTTCCCCCGGGCCCCCGGAGCAGCCCCCCTTCAAACTTTCTTGGACATTTGAAGGCAAAATGTCCAACTTTATCACATTTAAACACACACAAAAGGTAATTTTCCTTCAAGATTGAGCAAAATATCTTTCCGACTTAACTCTCTTTTCATAAGCCACTAGAGAGCTTTGCAAATCATCAAGAGAGTGACTTGATTTAAGACTCTTCAATTACTGAAATCTTTGCATTGTAAAAAGGTGCAAGTCTCATTAGAATCCTTTTCACAATATCAACATCTTCAATTTTTTATCCAAGTCCTCTCATAGTTCCAACTACATCAATCATCCTGTTGCAAAACCCATCTACACCTTCATTTGGCGTTGTTCTCAAATCTTCGAACATTTTTCTCAGTATCTGAAGTTCTGCTTCTTTTACTTTGCTATCCTCTTCATATATGCCCGACAGTTTGACCCACATTGCTATAAAGGATTTTCAGTCCATGACCTTCACATAGATCTGATTTGAAAGAGCTTAATCCAAAGCATTTTGTTCCTTAGCATCCACATTCAACATCTTCCTATCCAATTCAGTTAAAGCCATTTCAGTAGATCTCAAATGTGACTTCATCTTGTTTTCCCAAATCTGATAGTTGAGCCCATTAAAGTCAATTTCAGCATGCAACTTCTTTTTCAGTCATAACCTATCTTTTAAAAAATTCAATCTTTTTGCATTTTTCTTAACAAGCAGATTTTTCTTTAACAACCTGTTCTAGCCTTGTAATTTCTGCTTCAAGTTTATTTGTAACCCATTTGCCTCCTTCAATACATTTTCAATTCTTCTGTTTTTCTTCTTTTAAGTATCCAGCTCTTCAAGAGTAGCCTCAAGCTCACCTTTTATAGATCAACAACACCTTCTTGCTGCTCAACTCCATCATTAATAGCCACCATAATTTCTTCTGAGCAAACCCTGTTGTGGAAGCGTCGGGAGTCGCAACGACATAAATGAGATACGGAAAGAAAAATGCAGAAGAAAAAAAACACACGGAACACACAAAAGGTAATTTTCCTTCAAGATTGAGCAAAATATCTTTCCGACTTAACTCTCTTTTCACAAGCCACTAGAGAGCTTTGCAAATCATTAAGAGAGTGACTTGATTTAAGACTCTTCAATTACTTAAATCTTTGCATTGTAAAAAGGTGCAAGTCTCATTAGAATCCTTTTCACAATATCAACATCTTCAATTTTCTATCCAAGTCCTCTCATAGTTCCAACTACATCAATCATCCTGTTGCAAAACCCATCTACACCTTCATTTGGCGTTGTTCTCAAATCTTCGAACATTTTTCTCAGTATCTGAAGTTTGCTTCTTTTACTTTGCTATCCCCTTCATATATGCCAGACAGTTTGTCCCACATTGCTATAAAGGTTTTGCAGTCCATGACCTTCATATAGATCTGATTTGAAAGAGCTTAATCCGAAGCATTTTGTTCCTTAGCATCCGCATTCAACATCTTCCTATTCAATTCAGTTAAAGCCATTTCAGTAGATCTCAAATGTGACTTCATCTTGTTTTCCCAAATCTGATTGTTGAGCCCATTAAAGTCAATTTCAGCATCCAACTTCTTTTTCAGTCATAACCTCTCTTTTAAAAAATTCAATCTTTTTGCATTTTTCTTGACAAGCAGATTTTTCTTTAACAACCTGTTCTAGCCTTGTAATTTCTGCTTCAAGTTTATTTGTAACCCATTTGCCTCCTTCAATACATTTTCAATTCTTCTGTTTTTCTTCTTTTAAGTATCCAGCTCTTCAAGAGAGTAGCCTCAAGCTCACCTTTTATAGATCAACAACACCTTCTTGCTGCTCAACTCCATCATTAATAGCCACCATAATTTCTTCTGAGCAAACCCTGTTGTGGAAGCGTCGGGAGTCGCAACGACATAAACGAGATACGGAAAGAAAAATGCAGAAGAAAAGAAAACACACGGAACACACAAATTTATGTGGTTTCGAAATAATCTCTACGTCCATGGAGAGACAGAACTTCACTATGATTCGGGAGCACAAATTACAGAAATTTCTCACACAAATCCTAGCCTGAAAAAGGAGGAAGACGATCCACTGTTCCGCACAGGAAGTCTGCATTGCTACAGTGAAAGACGACCACCTTAGTCAAAAGTGCTACAGTGGATGTTGACTGAAAGTCCAAAAGTCTACAGTAAAGTTGATTCTGAAGTCCACACTGCTACAGTGTCCTGTCGGTGTCGGTCGGTCAATTTTACTACAGTGACCGAAATATTGAGCTGGGGGCCTCGGAGCAGGCCCCTTGAGGAATCAGTCCCCACACCTTCAAACTTTCTTGGACATTTGACGGCAAAATGTCCAACTTTATCACATTTAAACACACACAAAAGGTAATTTTCCTTCAAGATTGAGCAAAATATCTTTCCGACTTAACTCTCTTTTCATAAGCCACTAGAGAGCTTTGCAAATCATTAAGAGAGTGACTTGATTTAAGACTCTTCAATTACTGAAATCTTTGCATTGTAAAAAGGTGCAAGTCTCATTAGAATCCTTTTCACAATATCAACATCTTCAATTTTCTATCAAAGTCCTCTCATAGTTCCAACTACATCAATCATCCTGTTGCAAAACCCATCTACACCTTCATTTGGCGTTCTCAAATCTTCGAGCATTTTTCTCAGTATCTGAAGTTCTGCTTCTTTTACTTTGCTATCCCCTTCATATATGCCAGACAGTTTGTCCCACATTGCTATAAAGGATTTGCAGTCCACGACCTTCATATAGATCTGATTTGAAAGAGCTTAATCCAAAGCATTTTGTTCCTTAGCATCCGCATTCAACATCTTCCTATCCAATTCAGTTAAAGCCATTTCAGTAGATCTCAAATGCGACTTCATCTTGTTTTCCCAAATCTGATAGTTGAGCCCATTAAAGCCCAATATCTTAAATGTGGCTTCATCTTGTTTTTCCGAATCTGATAGTTAAGCCCATCAAAAGATTATAGCACCTTCTGTGTCAACTAGAGCCTTTGACTGAAACACGAATACGTAACTTTGTGGTTTTGATACCACTTGTTGGTTTCAAGGTTTCGCTAGGATACCCGATAAGGGGGTAAATTAGTGTATCAAAACAATTTCTTTTTAGATTGATCTTGTTTCCTTGTTAGAAGTAACACCTGACACACACCATTCTCATCCAACAATTAACCAAAACATAAAATACCAACCCACACAAAGCACATCAGATTTACTTGATTCACCCAAACGGTCTACATCCAATTAGCATACACACAGCAGGGTTGCTGATGTACCTTGTGATTACAATGTTTAGGCAAGGACACTAAGTTTTGGCTCACCGTCTTTACAAATTTTGGGCCTGTGTACTACTTCCCAAGAATTTAGAAAATCTTCACTCACTATGCTGAGAAAATCTTCCAAGAATTGGCTCGCAAGCCAAGATAAAGATTACCAACAATTTTTGAGTCAACACTGAAATAGCACAAGTGTTTTCTCTTCAACACAACGACCAGATGGTCTTCATTCATCATTCTTTAGCCTTCAGAATTTCAGATATTCAAGAACAATTTCTGTCGTCACAACTCTCTTCTTTATTTGCTGAATCTAAAACTAGTTTATTCAAACTTCACATTTAGAAACAAATCTTCTCATAACCTTCCATAAATTCTGACCAGGAATATTTTGAATACTTGCACAGCTCCTAGACTGCATGCCAAACCACAACTCCGTGGTTTCGACCTCCACGATGAGTTTGTTGGGGGTTCGCGCCTTTGTTCTGGGGTCTGTGAGCTGAAGGCCCCTGACCCAAATTTTTGGGGACTGTAGCAATGTTGACTAACTATAACAAAGCCGACTGATGACACTGATAAGGTACTATAGCGGTGCGGACTTACTGTAAGGTCATTGTAGTTCCGCAGACTTCCAGCCACCGATCACTGCAGCTCCACGAACTTCTTGCCACCGACACTGTATCAGTTTGAACTTGGGTGACTGCGACACTGTAGTAGTGCGGACTTTCTGTGTAGTTGGTGACACGACTCCATCATCTTCCTTTATGAGCTTATTTGAGTTAGGGTTTCTGTGTGTGGTGATCTGTTTATCTCCCTGTATTTGTGCTTTCGAATTAGTGAAGTTATTCTGCCTCTTTGTAGGCGTAGAGATTTTCCCTGAACCACGTAAATCGTTGTCTCGTGTTCATTTTTTTCTTGTTCCTTTTCTATTTTTTGTTTTCTTCATCTGCAAACCATTCTGTCGCTGCGGCTCCCGGCGTTTCCGCAACAACTAGCAACCTCCAAATTTTCTCTTTTCGGGTTTGAAGTATTCTAAAACTTCATTTCACTTAAAATCCCCTCAAATGACCTAAATCTATGAATTAAATGTTTTAAAATTAAGTGCTGTTGATTCTACATAGGTTTAAATTTTTATTCTGCAGTTTACTTTTTACTGTTGGTCAGGGCATTTTTTTGTGCTTATTTTGAGGTTTATTTGTAATGGTACCGTAAAAGTATAAAATATTCTTTTCCCCCATGTAAATGCATAAAATGACCGCATAAGTAGGATATAAATTATTCTGGTCTTAAAATTAAGTGCTGGTGATTCTACTTAGGTTTAAATTTTTATTCTGTAGTTTACTTTTTACTGTTGGTCAGGGCATTTTTTTGTGCTTATTTTGAGGTTTATTTGTAATGGTACTGTAAAAGTATAAAATATTCTTTTTCCCCATGTAAATGCATAAAATGACCGCATAAGAAGTAGGATATAAATTATTCTGGTATTAAATCATTGCCTAGTGTTGGATTGTTTCCTTTTTTTTTTTTGATTTGCTTGGTTCTATATCCGTGTAGCCATTTGATATGCTATAAAATTTTATTCAAGATATTTTTATAATAAAATATTATCCCTGATGACATGTCCTGGATTTCATTGTGCAATTAGCCAAGTATTTTCCTGATAGATCGGAAGTACAATGCCTACATCGATGGCAGAAGGTCCTGAATCCCGAGCTTGTTAAAGGTCCATGGACACAGGAGGTTTGCATTCATTATCTCTTTTCCTTTGCCCCCCCACCTTATGGTTTACACATTGGCCACTCAGTTGCTTGTTTGATTGGCAGGAAGATGATAAAATCATTGAGCTGGTTGCAAAATATGGGGCAGCTAAGTGGTCTGTTATTGCGAAGTCTTTGCCAGGTCGCATAGGGAAACAATGCCGGGAGAGGTAATGAGTGAACGTTTTCATTAGTTTTTGCTTAAAATGAAAATCCCATTATTCAGGGTTCGTTTGACAATTCTTGACTGAAAACTGCTTAGCTGGCGTTGTCAAATGGAGTCTTATTGAAAAACAAGCACCACTTATTTTTTCAAACTCCTTGTTATAAGTAAGTTCTATAAGCAGTTTTCAGTAAAAGCTAATCAAACAGACCCTTGGGTCTTAATTTCTTTTAAGACACATTTGTTTTATTTAATATACTGTTTGATGTCTTGTAACTGGAGAATGATGAGGATGATTTGTTTTTTTTTTCCATTTATAAATGATAGTTTGGGTATTTTCAGGTGGCACAATCATCTAAATCCAGATATAAAAAAGGAATCGTGGGCACTAGATGAAGAGTTAACTCTAATGAATGCTCATTGCGTACATGGAAATAGATGGGCTGAAATAGCTAAGGTTTTGCCTGGAAGGTATTCAATCTTATGCATATAGACATTTTTTCCAAATTTTTAATTTAATATTATTTGGAGTAATCTAATACTAATGTTTGATAAACCGTTTTTTGTCAACTATATTTTAAAACTAGAAAACAAAACTATTAATGTAAAATCAATTAGTGCTTATTTTAATTATAATTTTTTAAAATGATGATTCAAAAATAAAAAATAAGAACCTTTGTTTTTTGTTCTCAAAACTTATTTTAACGAGTAATCCTACAAAACTGTTTTAAACATAATCAAATAAAGGCCTATGATTTCAAGTTGCTACATTGCAATTGGAAGGAAGGCCTATAATATCAAGTTGCTATATTGCAATCGGAAAGATAAAACAGTATGATTTCAAGTTGTTGAGACCAATTGTTTCAATGTTATTTAATCATTATTAGAAATTATGTGGAAAGGTACTTGGGTTGTGTTTGGTTTTGGAAAACATTTTTTGTTTTCATTTCCACGTGTTAGAAAACATATTAAATTTTTTTGACATTTGGAGGGGTGACAATGAAGTATTGGACCTATTCGAACCAAGCATTTTCATTTTCATAAAAATATGAATGCAAGTTTTTTTCTTTTTAAAAATCTATCATTTTCATTTTCTAAAAAATGTTTTCCATTTATATAATTCCATACATTTTCTAATACGCTTAAGCTACATTTAGTGTGATAAAACAGGAAAATGTGCCCAAAAAAGAATCAGAAATCATGTTGATATGAGGTTGAGGGAGGGGCAGATAGAATGTCGATTCCATGGTTGAAGGGAATCTGAATTGCTTCCAATTTGCGTGAAATCCTGACTGCTTCATTGAAAAATAAATTTTATGTATATAATTATCCCTATTTTAGTTTCATCATTTAATGGAATTCGAGTCCCTTCCAGTTTGTGTGAAATTGAAGAATAAATTTTATGGACATAATTATCCCTAATTTTATGTATTATTGACAGAAACACCTCCTCTTAAATAATGGAGAAAAAATCTATATTATTTTGTTATTATATATTTATATTATTTAACATATTTTATTACATGTTTTTCATGCATACCAAGCAAACAATTGACTGTTTCCATCAGAAAGTTTCCTTCCACCAGACAAGGTGGAAAATAAAAATAAAAGCATAAAGTGTTTTCTAAAACCAAACGCAACTTTGCTTGCTCCTTGCATGCATCAAATATTCATTTTCGTGCAGGACCGACAATGCAATTAAGAATCATTGGAACAGTTCCTTAAAAAAGAAGTTAGAATTCTACCTGGCCACCGGAGAACTCCCGCCCACCATCAAGAGCGGTGCTCAAAACGATGCAAAAGATTTGGATTCTACAGCCCAAGCTTCTTCAGGAACTACAGATGAGTGTAGACCAGAACTGGAAGGTGACAAGGACCATCTTGATTCTTATTCAGAATTTCCCCACACATTGGTTAGTGATTCTGCTGATTCCAAAAATACCAATCCGAGGAGTAGCAATTTACAGTCAGAGTCACTCGAGGAATGCAGGAACAATGGTGAACTGGATCAGGAAAAGGATCATCGTGGTCCCCTGTACTATGCACCACTGCACTCGGAAAGCTTAAATGTCCTCTGCACTTCACCTGATAGCTCAATGGGAGGTGGTTTATGGAGGCAAAGTCCGGAATCCATACTGAAAACTGCTGCTTTGAGCTTCCTGAATACACCTTCAATTGTGAGAAAAAGAAAGCCTGCGCTAATGATTAGGAAGCCTGAGATGGTTTCTTCCTCTGATAAACAAGAACTGGACAGTTTGGGCTCTCTGGTTTCTTCTACTAATGCTTCTCCTCCATACCGGTTGAGGTCGAAGCGAACTGCTCTTTCGCGGTCTCTAGAGAAGCGGCTCGAGTTCACGCTTGACAAGGACAAGTGTGATGGTATCGGAAAATCTGTTGATATAGCCATGAGCACCGGGCCTGGAAAGGATTCTTTCAATGTAATGAAGATGGGAATAACAAAGAAACTGTAAGTGCATTCGTGTTTTTTTAATAGATTACTGTTTCTTTGTACCAATTGCTGTCTTAGATTAGTATCCTCTCTTTCTGATGGAAATCTTCCCTGTTTTTGCCTCAGATAGGTAATCAGCTAACCTTACGGAAAGATCTATCGGTTGAATTTGCCGAGGAAATTGCAATCGGATGCCAGGAATTGCATCTCCTGCAGGTATAATTTTCATCTTTGGGTTTATGTATGGGTTTGATGAAAGAAAGAAAGAACGAGCCCTCCATTGCTGTAATCTGTACATAAACCCCCAGGCTATTTGGTTGTGGTGGTAGAAACAAGTAGATGAGGAAGAAAATGAAGATCCTGTAACCTTTTAATTTGTTGTTTACTCTAAAGATCTACTTGCATCCAAGTGGTGATTTTCATGAAAAAATCCTTATTATTTTACAGCAAAATCCATATAAAAAATTATAGGTGTATGAATATAATTTAACAGTGAATGTCATAATTTCTCATGGTTGTGATTTTCATGAGTTTTTTTCTAGATAGAAAATGGTTGCAAAATTGTTTTTTTGTTGAGTTTTTTAGGTTTATGTGGGATTAAAATGCAGTGTTTAGGAGTTGATTAATTAAATGCAGATGCTCCCTGCGTAGGATTATAATGACCCCCACGCCAGATTAAATCACTACTCCAGCGGGCTGCGTCGGTTTCATTTCACATCCCCTGAAGCTCGCGTATGAACTACCAACACACTCCACAACTCGCGTCAGATTCAATTCCTCCGCACCATTGACCGCTTAAGAATAAGCTACCACGAACCCCAGCTGCATCAGATTCAATTATAGGCGTTAAGTATGGATGACCGCCGCGCCCCCTACATCCCATAAATCACGAACCACGCCCAAAGAATAGTTTAGAGTTCAGGAGACCCATAACGTCCTACAAAGCACCCCACACCCCCCTCCTCTATGCATGCATTTAAGCTCCTACTAAATGCTTCATGGGCAAAAATAAAAAGGGGCAGAGATAGGGTCGCCTTGAAAAACACCTGAATAACAAGTTACATATCAGGTTAGAGAACCTCATCTTCCTCAGAACAAGCAAAATGTATCCCCGTTCCATCTTATCGTAAGCTTTCTCCATATCAATTTTAATAATCACGTTTCTCCCTAAGCTCTTTGATGATATCCCATGCAAACAAGGAGATCGTAAAACTGTTAGGTCTAGGAGCACTCTCAAGGCTCATGTTCTCAACACATTTAAAGATTTCCTGTTCTCCCAATAAGCTGGAGAGCAAGGAGTTGTACAGTTTGTGAACCGAGGTTGGAATATTACCAATAAAGCCAAGCCCTTGGCCCTGCAGGAAAGAGTCAACAATGTGAGTCGGAAGAGTACCAACTAAATAGTTAACTGCTAAGCCACCAATAACATCAATATCACTCAAAAAACCATCCTCCCTTTGAATACTAAGTCTCCCTAGTAGTCATTTCTATTTAATACATGCATGAGAGTAGGCAATATTACGGTCTCCTTTCAACCATAACACCCGGGACCTTTCCCTCGCCTTGTCCTCTTCCTTAACTTGTATAGAGTTTGGGCGATCTTGTTTTTTGGTCAGCTCCTCATGAACCTATGAATCCCACACTGAACACTGACTCTTATCCTAATCATTAATCCCTCTCACAATAACATCACATCCAACACTATCTACAATATGATCATCACCATGGGCAGGCAAGTGGAAGCCTCACCTCAGGAAGTGCATGTAACCTGACGAAACCCTTCTCCATTCCATAATTTGGAGTACCTTTGTAAATAGTTCGGTCACCGATTTTAGATTAGGGTTTATGCTTTTATTTCCATTTCTTAGTTCTTTTTAATAAATAATAGTGTTCTCTCTCTCTCATCTCATTTTCTTTTTGTTCTTCCACCACTCCTCTCAAATACTCATGATGGTGAGTAACTAACCCGAGGAATGACCATAGGAGTGGTTTTAATGTTGTTCCTAAATCCCCATTCTTCGTTTATTAACGTTTTAATTCATTTGTAACTAGGTAGTGGGTGAGTCGAGGAATGGTGCGACGATAGAGTGGGGTTTATTCTAAGGCATCTTTACTGTTTTATTATATTCCCTACCATAATTTCATTCCCTCTCTTCTCTCGGCCTACTCTTCATACGATGGAGTTGAGTTAGCCGAGGGTTGAAACGACATACAATGGAGCCTGTAACATACTGTTACTCTTCTGACTGGTACGTTTTAAACCTTGTCATGCTTTTCCTTTTTCGTTGTCTGGGTTGGGCCGAGAAGGAATTGAGATGATACCTATAATGGTGAAGTCAGAGATTTGTTGGATTCTTAGCATAAAAACCTGCTCGTTCTGCTGTCTGTTGGGGATTTACACGCTTGGGTAACACGTCGTGTAAAGTCCTGACTGTTGTTTTTAAAAAGGTTGCTCGGCTGAAATCTCTATTTCTCTTTTTTAGATTTCTTTGCTCTCAACTCAAGAGCCCTCCCCCCATGTGTTTTTGGAGCTCTCAGACTCTTTCGAGTCGTTTCGATCAGCGATTGATTGTTGTTGCGATTGCAGTGTGATTTTCCGGGTAAGCGTTCTCCCTGTCTCTTCGTCTCTTTCTCTTTCTCTCCTTAGAGTTTGATAAATCATCTTAGGGTTGGTAAATCTAAACCTCTTGTTGTTGAATCTTGTTTCTAGGTCGAGTTCTTTGATCTTCTGCACCTTCGTTCTAGTAGGTGATTTCCGTTGTGGGCGTTGTGTTTTCGTGAAATGTAGGTGGTTCTGTTATGATGGCCAAATTTGATTTAACCTGAATTACTTGATTTAATTCTAATTGTTTGATTTAAATTCATTTGCTTGAAATTGCTTTCAATTGGTTCATTAAAAACACAATTCCATTGAATTGAGGGATTTGGTTTTTGGAAATTTGGTTTTGGCACGAAATCAGAAAAAACCTCCAATTCCAGTGAATTGTGGTGTGTTTGAGAAATTGATGGAAATTGGTGAAATTTAAATTGCTGAATTTAAGTTGTGAAATTGGTTTGGAAAATTGTGGAAATTAATTTTTTGAAATTGATTTCAAATTGTATTTGATAAAAATGAATTTAAATGGTTTTGATAGAAATCTTTGGATTTTATCTTGGAAAAATGTATGTTTTGATTAAAAACCCGTTATGGTTTTTAAATGAAAAATTGACATTTGAAATGGAGAATGGGATGAATTGTATTTCAAGGCTGCTTAAAGTAAATTACCAACTGTTGATTTGTTATTAGAGTACATGCAAGCTTTAGGTAGTGTGTTATTTGGACGACACTTTACGCTTTACAACGTCTCAAAACATAAATGCAACACGTCACACCCCTTAGGCGATTGTGATGAGTCCTCTTTGGCATGAGTTCAAAGGGACGTATGTACATATTGTCGTGTCACCTTGAGTGTGGAGTCCCTATAGCTTGAAACTATCATATCTTAGTCATATGACCATGTTGCTCGCTTGTTTGTATTTCAAATGAATATATGGCCATTGTTATAAACTGTTTTACATGCCTTCTGATTTATCTAAAATGTTTTATATAAAATTGTTTATTTAAGCCATTTGTTTAAAGTATTTCTGTCATTTGAAATGTATTCCATCTTTTGAAATGTAAAACGTGATTTGTTTAAATATTTTGAAATGCCAAACATGTTTATTTGAAAATTGAAAGCTCTTTATTTGGTTAATTAAATACTGACATCTATTATGCAATCCTTGGTGAGACCCTACTGGGCTTTCAGCTCACACCCTATCTGTGTCTTCGGGTGTTTGTATATTATCTCATTTCAGGTTCGACCAAGGGTAAAGCACCACTTGGAGGTGGTTCTAGCTGTTGATCTGTGGACTTGGAGAGTTGCGTTTGTTGGGACCTGAGCTGTTCTTTTAGTTTTTATGGTACTTTGTTGTAATACTTTGGGTTGTTTTATACCTGCTTGACTTATGGTACACTTCTCCTAATGGAGTTTTTCTTATATGCATACTATCTTGTTATTTTGCTTCCGCAATGTTTGTGGAAAATTCATTCCCACTCTCATTTTGTATGATTTCAGGTGCTAGTTGCCAACACGTGGGGGTCAGGAACTCCCTTCGTGCCGGCTCGGTTATCGGGTTACCAGAGTTACCCAGACTGGTTCGTGACAGAGTCAGTTTTAGGATGGTCGCACATACTCAATTAAGATGTGATTATTTTTCTTTACTATTTGTGGAGGTGAAACTTGGTGTGCCAAAGAGATCCCCTAGATGCACCAAGCTTTACAACATAAGTAGAGAATAGTAGCTCATGTACGACGGGATGAGTTATCAAATAAATTTTGAACAATTAAAATGGATAGTGAAGGAACCCATGTAGCTAAACCTACGACCCACTTCCTTTCTGACTAATTCTTTGTGTGTTTTCTTTAATGTTTTTGATTCACACACCAAACCCCCCACCATTTTCTTTAATTTTCAAATATATTAAAAATAACAAAAATATTAATAAAGTGATTAGAATAGTGAGTGATTGACATTAAAGGCCTATTGACAGACGATCCTGGTTGGTCACTATGCTGCATTAAGAGTAAAACAAATATTATTTTGTACCATCCCACGACAGGTGTGTCAAAATTTGGTGTCGTTGTTGGGGAGCTAAATCGATCACTTATTTATTTCTTTCACATTTTGTAAATAATATTTATTAGCACATGAGTTTCAGCCCAGTTGGTGAGATATCCTTAAGTACATCCACGAGACCCAGGTTCAAAACCACGTAGAGACATATTTTTGAGTACTGTAGCAGTACTGCAGTAGAACTGTACACTGTGCGGTACTGTAGCTGACTGTACACTGTGTGGGTACTATAGCAAAGCTGTACACTGTGACGGTACTATAGCAGAACTGTACACTGCGCGGTACTGTAGCAGGCACTGTAGCATCTGAAACTATTCACCTTGGGCCATCGGTTTGGGCTTGAAGTCCTTAAGGCTTTCGGGTCACCCAGGCCTTCAGGTCAGTAGGGCTTTCGGGCCACCTTTAAGGCCTTCGGGCCACCTCAAGGTCTTCGGGCCACATGCAGTTGCCCCATACAGGCTCTACAAAAAAGGAGCAGCCCCGGAAGAGGATTCAGAGCAGGTGCACTCACCAGAGTAGATCCAAATAGATTTTTCAGAATGAGAGGGTATGGTTATGTCATCGGGACCAGCCTGTGCTTGCACGGGAAGCCTAGCCAGATGACCATGCGAAGGTGAAGAACTACTATCACGATGCAGATGCTGGGGAGGGACAGTTCCTTGTAGATAGTCTGGTTGAATTCCCTAAGACCTTCGGGTCATGTAATCTCCTAAGCCTACGGGCCATGTAATCTTTGAGCTTACGGGCCTTGTAAGGGTTCCCCCTCATCCCTTGAAAGGGGGGTTATCAAAAAATCAATAAAAATGAAGGCCTTCGGGCCATTCGGGTTAAATAATATTTATTAATTTTTTCATAATTTTTTCTATAAAAAAATCGATCCATGATGAATTTCCAAGTGGAACAATATTATGCATGGAATAAATACTCTAAGGTACAAGAAGAGGATGTTTATGATTCAAGAAGTGCCCAATTGCAAAAGCTTAAAGAAGAGATATGAGAGATGAGCCAACAAATAACATTGATAGTTGAGCACCTTCAAGCATCCAATGAACAAAAGTTGGAACGACAAGAACAAAGAACCGGTGGAGGAAGAACTTTCTCCACTTATTTTTCAAATTGAAGAACCCAAGGAGAATAAGAAGTTATTTGAAAATCTATTATCAGACCTCACTTTACCATTTCCAAAGGAGATTACTTGTAATGATCCAAACTTTTATAAATAAAATCCTTCTTGTGATTTAATTAAATGTATTACTATATATTATGGATATAAAAAACACATGCACTTCTTTGGTTTCATTATTCATTATATCCTATCGGATTTAAAAGACCATTAAACACCATTACCGTTGATAATATAGCTGTTGAACAATGATCATATGATTAATATAAATATAGGGTTTTAACAAATTCAATTAACACAGACAAAGGAAGTAATGACCTCAACCAGTAGGATTGTACCATATGAATCCCATTTATTGGAGCTTTCGAGGGAGATAATATCATTGGGTTTTGCCCTTGACCAAACCCAAACTGATATCAAACAACTTAAGCATAAGCAAAACTGTTTACAGGAGAATTTCAAGCTCACCGAAATAAAGACCCAAAAAATTCAAGAAATTTTTTTTCTTAATTTTCTTGAGAATTTTACAAGAACACAGTTTCTGACGACACCTGATTCCGAGGCCCGGTGTGTCCGGAATCATTTTCCGAAGTTTAGCTCGGGTACGTTCAGTGAACGAACGAGCGAGTTTTTCTAACTTTTGAACCGGTGCTCGGAATCGAATTCTGAGGGCACCAACGGAATCACAACGCTGGTAATTGCTTAGAAACACCTTTTCCGGAGTTGCGTTTGCTCGAGTGTGGTTTTTAATTTTTGGAGTTAAGTTAAGGAATAAAATAAAAGTGGTGCGACAATTTATTTTTATTTTACTTAAAGCGGCTTAACCTAAGTTAAGCGAATAAGGTGGGACCCACAATATCCTACCCACTTGGTAGGATATTTGTGAGGTGGGGCCCGCACGAGCCCCACCGTTTCTTTCCTTCTAAGTAACGCACCCGCAACCCCCCTTTTTAATAAAGTCAAACCGTGCGTTTATTCTGGTTAAGAAACGCCCCAATTAATTGGGCGGTTTTAAACTCATCAATTAATTATTCGTTTCCTTTCTTTTGAAATTCAAACGTTGGCATGTGCGTTAATAAAATAAGACAACTCTTATTTTATTTCTGTTGGAACTTGTTGCGTGGAGAGGATTGGGAGAAAAGCCTTCTTCTTCGACGAAGAACGAGTAGAACGCGCCGACCTTCGACGAAGAACGCCAAACCATCGGAGATCGACTTCCGCGACGCTCCTTCCACGACGCTTCTTCCGCGACGCTTCTCCGTGACGCGACGATCCTCCCTCCACGACGCCTTCTTTCGTGACGGTTATTTCCGCGACGAATCCTCGCTCATCGAATTCGACGAGGTAGGGGTTTATTTTATTGGTTTGTTCGTGATTACTTCCGTCGCCATCTTCCTTTCTTTTTGAGCCGCCTGATATCGCAATAACGGGGGGAGGTCAGACCGCACGAACACGGCCGACCCTCCTCCTCCTTGTTGGTTTGATTTTGATTGCGGCACGAGCAAGGCAACGCGGTGCCGAAGCACCGTGCAGAAAATATTAAAGAAAGGGAAGAAGCGCAGCGCCGTCGTGCCGCGCCAGAGAACTACGAAACCACCGCGGCCGGAGTTGGGCCGCGGCGGAGGGGCGCGACGCCGTCTTGCCGCGCCGGACGGATCAAGGCCGCGGCTTGGGCCGCGGCGGAGCGGGGAGACCGGCGGCCGGTTCCGAGCCGACGACGTCGGAGCAAGGGGACCAGACCTTGCCGGTCCCGTGGCGGCAGCAGCCAGCCGGCCGGAGCGGGCCGACCGGTCAGGGGGAATCCGGGGGTCCGTAACCCCCGGTTGGCCAGCAAAGCGGCCCCCACGTGGGGCCGCGGTTACAAAGGAAAGCGGGGGGCAGCGCCCCCTTGCGTCGCTTCGCTCGGCCGAAACGGCCGAGCCACCCGCTGGCCGCTGGCCACGCCAGCGCGCCCAGGCCGGGCCGGGCCGGACCCGGACCCGGTTCGGGCCGACCCTGGGGGTATCGGGCCGGGTCGGACCGGGCCCGAACCCCCTAATATCGAACCTCTTTCGGTCTGTTGCCTATAACTTGAGCTACGGGCCTCCGATCGACGTACCGTCAGTTGCATAGCGATCCTTGGATCGAGATGGTCATTTCAGTATATTACACTCAGGGTTTCGGAGAACTTTGGGTTCGGCCGGGTTGGTTCGTACAAGAAACCAACCGAGCCCTCGAAGCGGAAACACTTATAACTTGAGCTCCGGACGTCCGATTGACGTGCCGTCGACTTTGTTGGATTCCTCTTAGTGAGACGGACCTTTTGACTTACTCCGCTCGAGGTTTGGACGCAAGTGGAGTACGTTCGGGTTGGTTTTGACTTAAAAACCAACCGGGCCCCTGGAATGAAAAAGCCAATAACTCTCAGACCGGGCGTCCGATTGACGCGCCGTCTGTGACGTTGAGTTCCTGTTGACGATACGGAACTTTTGGATACATCAACTCCGGACTATGTGTCAGTTGATGTATCAGCCCTTCGGCTCGTGGAGCGGACCCTCTGAAACGAGCTTGCTGCGTGCGGGAACCCTAGAGCTGGCTGCGACTGCGACGACGATGACGACTGTGCAGAAATCCTCCGTGGATTTGACGATGACGACTACAACACTCAGCGATCCTACGTGGATCAGTGCCACCGATCCTGTGTGGGTCAGTGCTCAGCGGTCCTGTGTGGGCTAGCGCCTACAGGTCCTGTGTGGGTCCGATCCTGTGTGGGTCATTGCGGGGGTTAATTACCTATCGATCCTGTGTGGGTCAGATTGTGGGTCATTGCGGGGGTTAGTACCTATCGATCCTTTGTGGGTCCGACGGCTTAGATGAATCAGTGGCAATATCTGACCATCTCTATCGTCATATGAAGAAGTATACCTGTGTGAGTTGAATCCTGTTTTGCTTTCCTATGTGGATTGTGTTGTGCTATCCTGTGTGGATTACGTTTTGCTTTCCTATGTGGACTGAGTTGTGATTTCCTGTGTGGACTGGGTTGTACTTGAGCTCGGATGTTGGATTCGAACTGGAATTGACGACTTAGGTATATGTATGGGCATATACCTAAGTAGTGTCGGATGTTACTTCGTGATTGTATCTTTCCTTTGTGGATTATCCTTTGTGGATTCTGGGAGACCTTCGGGGGTCTCGGGGTCCCTACTGAGTAGCTTATACTCACCCCTGCACGGGCTATGCCCACACTACGTTGTGTTGGTTGCAGACGACGGACAACGCTGATCGTGGTTGAGGCTTGCGGAGCAGGTCGGTACCTGGAGGTGGACCACTGGGCGAGACGTACTCGGAGTGGACGGCTGGACCCGAGGAGCTGTGGTGGCTATCTGTACTCACCCTTCAGGTGGGACTACCAGTGGACGGCTCGAGGCTGCGGCTTTACTTTCAGTTGCTGTTTTTCCCTTTCCAGTTGTACTTTACTTTCAGTTTGGGTTTGTATACTGGCCCACTTACTTTTCCGCACTTACTTTTGTATCAGTTTTTACTTAGTGTTTACTTCTACTGCTTTCTTGCTCTGTGGTGTTTGTTTACTTTACAAAGGCAATGCCTTCCCTTTTTATCGGGAATTACGCCTTGGTGCTAGTCGCCAGCCCCTGGCCTATGGAAGAGGGGCTTGGGGTAGTCACGGCACGGCCCCCGAGGACGGGTCGTGACAAATTGGTATCAGATGTGTTCGGTTCTACCGTAGAACTCAAGACTCTGATCTTTTTCTATGTGAAGCAATAATGTTAAGAGTATTGGGTGTGGTTATCAGTCCAGGGAGTCCAGTGTTGGTGTGGCAGCCGACGTATCCGTACACCAGGACCCTGACTTCTGATTTCCGACTTAATGCACGAAAACATTGATTGCATGCGTGTTTCAAGTTTTCTTTGTGATTACTTTGTGTCAGCTCACCAGGTATACTGTTTGATCATGACGCACCTATTTCTTTTCAGGATGGCCCCACGATGACAGCCAGCTAGGGTTCCAAGAGTTGTGCGTGATGACAGCCCACCGAGCGACGAGGCCTCGGTACAGGGCCCTTTGACAGCAGAGGCACCGACGATACCTCTACCCGCCGAGCCACCGATGCTACCAGCCCCAACCGCTGACGATGCACGTCGTCTTAGTGCACTGCACGAGTTTCAGCGTCAGCGACCGCCCAGGTTCCGCGGGGAAACGGACCCCCAGGCAGCCGAGGATTGGCTGGAGGCAGTTGTACGAGTTTTCAGGTTAGTGAGGACACCAGCAGACCTCATGGTGATCCTCGCAGCGTGCCTACTACACGCGGCAATAGGCAGATGGTGGAGCTTGATGCTCCAGGTGCACGATGAGACATCTCTCCTATGGACGGACTTTGAGAGCCTCTTCCGCTCGGAGTTTGTCCCAGCCACCCTTCGTGCGGTGCGCATCCAAGAGCTTCTACAGCTGTGGCAGGACAGTATGATGGTCGCCCAGTACTCAACGAGATTTACCGATCTCTCGCGCTACTCGACAGACATGGTACGAGACCCATTCTTCTGGGCCCGGACCTTCGAGCAGGGATTGAGGCAGGAGATCAGGGCATCGCTGATCTCCCTCAGCATTCCGACATAGGCAGGGGTACTGGAGCGAGCCCTTCTGATCGAGAGCTTCCTTGCAGAGCCTGCATCAGCAGCGAGACCTACCGCAGTGCGACACGTAGCAGAGTCCTCTGCAGCAGGCAGTCGACGAATGACTCATGAGTTCAGGAAGACCAGACCCTCAGGCAGACGACCTCAGGACACTGGCTCAGCAGTGCGGGGAACACAGCGCGAAGCCAGTCTTTCGAGAGGCAGACAGTGCTACGCATGCGGCGGGCAGGGCCACATGGCTCGTGACTGCCCGACCCGCCGTGTTGAGGAGCAGTAGACGGTTGAGGGGCCACCTAGGCAGAGGCAGAGGGTCGACCGTGGCGGTCCGCAGGGAGCAGGCGGATGAGCCAGAGGAGCTGGCCGAGCAGCAGGTGGTGGACGACGCTTTGAGGCTCTACCACCACCACCAGGAGGTCCACCCCGACCACAGGGAGCTGGCGGGCAGAGACAGACACAGCTCCAGGCAGCGGAGGCCTATGACCACGGCGCGCTCGAGATGATTCGAGGTACTATCTGTGTCTATTCCACCCTTGCTGCAGTTCTTATAGACACATGAGCGAGTCATTCTTTCATAGCCGCTGCCCTTGTTCGGAGCTCGGAGATTCCTACAGAGCCGTTGGCTCGATCCTTACGGCTAGAGACTCCTACGGGAGCAGACTCGACGATTACGCACTGGTGCCGGCAGTGTGAGCTTACTCTAGGAGGTGAGAGCTTCGGTTGAGATCTTTTTGTAGCGGCGTCGAGGCCTTACGATGTTATCTTGGGCATGGATTGGTTATCTACAGTCCATGCTCAGATTGACTGTATTAGGCGCAAGGTGCGATGTGAACGCACCGACGAGAGCAGGTTCACCTTCACCGGTGAGAAGGGAGCCTTCACAGCACATGATGGACTCCCGTAGAGGAGAGGACAACCCATCACTCATCAGTTGGCTAGCCTCATCCTAGGAGCAGTTGACGCACGGAGTCCTAGTTTTCCTGCAGTGGTGGATCAGTATGCAGACGTTTTCCCCGACGACGTTCCAGGACTACCTCCTCGCAGAGAGGTAGAATTTTATATTGACCTATACCCTGGGACAACCCCGATATCCACTCCAGCGTATCGGATGTCCCTCGCTGAGCTTCGAGAGCTACGGGTACAGTTGGAGGACTTGCAGGGCAAGAGATTCATCCGACCCAGTGTTTCACCCTAGGCTTCCCCGATATTGTTCGCCACGAAGGCGGACGGGAGCTTGCGACTTTGTGTCGACTATCGTCGCCTGAACCAGGTGACAGTGAGGAATAAGTATCCGCTACTGAGGATTGATGACCTCTTCGATTAGCCCAAGGGAGCACGATGATTCTCAAAGATAGGCCTCAGGTCAGGCTATCATCAGCTCAGAGTTCGGGACGAGGACGTGCAGAAGACGACCTTCAGATGTCGGTATGGCCATTATGAGTTCTTGGTTATGCCATTCGGCATAACCAATGCTCCAGCAGTGTTCATGGGCCTCATGAACAGGATCTTTCAGCCATATCTCGATCTATTTTTCGTGGTCTTCATCGACGACATTTTGATATACTCGACCACTGAGGAGGAGCACACTTACCACTTGCGGGTTGTACTAGACACACTCCGAGAGCACCAGCTTTATGGCAAGCTCTCGAAGTGTCAGTTCTGGATACGTGAGGTCCACTTCTTGGGATACGTCATCTCTGAGGCGGGAGTTACGGTGGATCCTGCGAAGATCGAGACAGTGCTAGCTTGGAAGCCACCCAGGAGCGTGACGGAGGTGCGGAGTTTCTTGGGACTAGCTGGATACTACCGGAGATTTGTGCCAGACTTCTCCAGAGTTGCGGCACCACTCTCAGCTTTGAAGAAGAAGGGGAAACCCTTTGTGTGGTCAGAAAGATGTCAACAAAGCTTCCAGGAGCTGAGACAGAGATTGGCCAGCGCACCTATCTTGAGGTTGCCGGAGGAGGGAGTAGGGTACGTAGTCTACTGCGATGCATCAGGGACCAGACTCAGATGTTTCCTGATGCAGGAGCGGGCAGTGATCGCCTATGGATCACGTCAGTTGAGGCCGCATGAGCAGAACTACACTACCCATGACCTAGAGTTAGCAGCAGTGGTCTTCGCTCTGAAGATGTGGCGACACTATCTGATGGGCGAGCGCTTTACAGTCTATTCTGACCATCATAGTCTCAGGTACATCTTCTCTCAGAAGGACCTGAACCTGAGACAACGGCGATGACTCGAGTTCCTCCAGGACTATGACTTTGAGATAGTCTATACTCCTGGGAAGGGGAACGTAGTAGCCGATGCTCTCAGCAAGAGGATGGGAATTCAGCTACTTGGGGAGGCGACAGAGCAACTAGCCGCTTTGCAGATATCCTTTGTGGATAGAGATGAAGCAGCCTTCCTTCAGTCACTCACAGTCACTCCTCCACTACTGCAGCGGGTCAGAGAGGTGCAGCATGAGGACGTTGACTGTGAGACGCGGCATGCGCAGATATCCTCAGGACATGCACCTGATGGTTTCTCTATAGGAGGAGAGCACGACGTCCTTTTCAAAGGACGTACCTTGGTACCAGTTGCTTTACGGGAGGAGTTGATGAGAGAGTTTCACACTTCCCCTTTGGCAGTACATCGTGGCGTAGCGAAGATGTACCAGGATCTCAGACGACAACACTGGTGGCTGGGCATGAAGAAGGCTGTGGTAGAGTTCGTTTCTCAATGCCTCACCTGCCAGCAGGTGAAGGCAGAGCACCAGGTACCAACAGGTTTGGTACAACCCTTGGAGGTCTCGGAGTGGAAGTGGGACGACATATCTATGGACTTTGTGACTGGACTTCCACGCACTTCCAGAGGTCACAACTCCATTTGGGTGATTGTCGACCGACTCACCAAGTCGGCTCACTTCTTACCCATCAGAGAGCAGAGCTCAGTAGAGAGCTTGTGACGTCTCTACGTTCATGAGATTGTACGACATCATGGTGTGCCATCATCTATCGTCTCTGATCGAGATGCTCGCTTTACTTCACGGCTTTGGAAAGGGTTGCAGGAGGTGTTCGGGACGCAGCTATGTCTGAGCACCGCCTTTCACCCTCAAACGAATGGTCAGAGGGAGAGGACCATTCAGACTCTTGAGAACATGCTCCGTGCATGTGTCCTCGACTTTGGTCGCAGCTGGGAGGACCACTTACCCTTGGTGGAGTTCGCGTACAACAACAACTACCACTCCACCATCGGGATGACACCATACGAGGCGTTGTACGACCGACCTTGCAGATCTCCTCTGTGCTGGACAGACCCTGGGGAGTCAGCACTTGTGGGATCAGAGATGGTCCAGGCCACGACAGAGAAGGTCCAGGTCATCCAGGAGCGGATGAGGACAGCTCAGAGCCGGCAGAAGTCTTATGCTGATAGGAGGCGGAGGCCACTAGAGTTCGAGGATGGCGACCACGTCTTCTTACGGGTCTCACCTCGACGTGGATTACAGAGATTTAGCCGAGGCAGTAAGTTATCTCCGCGCTTCATTGGACCATTCCAGGTCCTCAGCAGGATTGGCGAGGTGGCTTATCGCCTGGCTCTACCACCTCAGTTGCACCGGGTGCACGACGTCTTCCACGTATCCCAGCTGAGGAGATACGTGCACGACCCGACGCATATCATTGACCATGGGGAGCTGGACGTTGATGATGGGGCGACTTTTGCGGAGGTCCCAGTGAAGATTGAGGATCGACAGGAGCGAGTCCTACGTGGATGGTCGATTCCTCTAGTGCGCATCAGATGACAGCACGAGAATCTCCAGGAGAGCACTTGGGAGCGGGCGGCTCAAATGCATGCTCAGTACCCACATTTGTTTCCCTAGTTTATGATGTATCTTTACGGGGATGTAAAGCCCTGAGGTGGGAGTGATTTAAAGACCCGAAAAATTCAAGGAAAGTTTTTTCTTAATTTTCTTGGGAATTTTACAAGAACGCAGTTTCTGACGGCACCTGATTCCGAGACCCGGTGTGCCCGGAATCATTTTCCGAAATTTAGCTCGGGTATGTTCAGTGAACGAACGAGCGAGTTTTTCTAACTTTTGAACCGGTGCTCGGAATCGAATTTCGAGGGCACCAATGGAATTGCAGCGCCGATAATTGCTTAGAAACACCTTTTCCGGAGTTGCGTTTGCTCGGGTGTGGTTTTTAATTTTTGGGGTTAAGTTAAGGAATAAAATAAAAGTGGTGTGACAATTTATTTTTATTTTACTTAAAGCGGCTTAACCTAAGTTAAGCGAATAAGGTGGGACCCACAATATCCTACCCACTTGGTAGGATATTTGTGAGATGGGGCCCGCATGAGCCCCACCGTTTCTTTCCTTCTAAGTAACGCACCCGAACCCCCCCTTTTTAATAAAGTCAAACCGTGCATTTATTCTGGTTAAGAAATGCCCCAATTAATTGGGCGGTTTTAAACTCCTCAATTAATTATTCGTTTCGTTTCTTTTGAAATTCAAACGTTGGTATGTGCGTTAATAAAATAAGACAACTCTTATTTTATTTATGTTGGAACTTGTTGTGTGGAGAGGATTGGGAGAAAAGCCTCCTTCTTCGACGAAGAACGCGTAGAACGCGCCGACCTCCGACGAAGAACGCCAAACCATTGGAGATCGACTTCCGCGACGCTTCTTCCGCGACGCTCCTTATGCGACGCTTCTTCTGCGATGCTCCTTCTGCGACGCTTCTTCCACGACGCTTCTCCGTGATGCGATGATCCTCCCTCCACGACGCCTTCTTCCGCGACGGTTATTTCCGCGACGAATCCTCGCTCATTGAATTCGACGAGGTAGGGGTTTATTTTATTGGTTTGTTCGTGATTACTTACGTCGCCATCTTCCTTTCTTTTTGAGCCGCCTGATATCGCAATAATGGGAGGAGGTCGGACCGCACGAACACGGCCGACCCTCCTCCCCCTTGTTGGTTTGATTTTGATTGCGGCACGAGCAAGGCAACGCGGTGCCGAAGTACCGCGCGGAAAATATTAAAGAAAGGGAAGAAGCGCAGCGCCATCGCGTTGCGCCATTGAAAACGAACCAAAGATGCAGCGCCGTCGCGCCGCACTGGAGAACTACGAAAGCACCGCGGCCAGAGTTGGGCCGCGGGGGAGGGGCGCGACGCCGTCGCGCCGCGCCGGACGGATCAAGGCCGCGACTTGGGCCACGGCGGAGTGGGGAGACCGGCGGCCGGGTCCGGGCCGCCGGCGTCGGAGTAAGGGGACCGGCCCTTGCCGGTCCCGTGGCGGCAGCAGTCGGCCAGCCGGAGCGGGCCGACCGGTCAGGGGGAATCCGGGGGTCCGTAACCCCCGGCTGCCCAGCAAAGCGGCCCCCACGTGGGGCCGCGGTTACAAAGGAAAGCGGGGGCAGCGCCCCCCCGCGTCGCTTCGCTCGGCCGAAACAGCCGAGCCACCCGCTGGCCATGCCAGCACGCCCAGGCCGGGCCGGGCCGCGCCCAAGCGGGCCGGACCCGGACCCGGTTTGGGTTGACCCGGTTTGGGTCGACTCGGTTCGGTCCGACCCTGGGGGTATCGGGCCGGGTCGGACCGGGCCCGAACCCCCTAATACCGAACCTCTTTCGGTCTGTTGCCTATAACTTGAGCTACGGGCCTCCGATCGACGCACCATCAGTTGCGTAACGATCCTTGGATCGAGACGGTCGTTTTGGTATATTACAATCAGTGTTTCGGAGAACTTTGGGTTCGGACAGGTTGGTTCGTACACGAAACCAACCGGGCCCTCGGAGCGAAAACGCTTATAACTTGAGCTCCGGACGTCCGATTGACGTTTCTTCGACTTTGTTGGATTCCTCTTAGTGAGAAGGACCTTTTGGCTTACTCCGCTCGAGGTTTGGACGCAAGTGGAGTACGGTCGGGTTGGTTTTGACTTAAAAACCAACCGGGCCCCTAGGACGAAAAAGCCAATAACTCTCAGACTGGACGTCCGATTGACGCGCCGTCTGTGATGTTGAGTTCCTGTTGACGATACAGAACTTTTGGATACATCAACTCCGGACTATGTGTCAGTTGATGTATCAGCCCTTCGGCTCGTGGAGCGGACCCTCCGAAACGAGCTTGTTGTGTGTGGGAACCCTATAGCTGGCTGCGACTGCGACGACGATGACGACTGTGCAGAAATTCTCCGTGGATTCGACGACGACGACTACAACACTCAGCGATCCTACATGGATCAGTGCCACCGATCCTGTGTGGGTCAGATCCTGTGTGGGTCAGCGCTCAGCGGTCCTGTGTGGGCCAATGCCTACAGATCCTGTGTGGGTCTGATCCTGTGTGGGTCATTGCGGGGGTTAGTTACCTATCGATCCTGTGTGGGTCAGATCCTTTGTGGGTCATTGCGGGGGTTAGTACCTATCGATCTTTTGTGGGTCTGACGACTTAGATGAATCAGTGGCAATATCTGATCATCTCTATCGTCATATGAAGAATTATACCTGTGTGAGCTGAATCCTGTTTTGCTTTCCTATGTGGATTGTGTTGTGCTATCCTGTGTGGATTACGTTTTGCTTTCCTATGTGGACTGGGTTGTGATTTCCTGTGTGGACTGGGTTGTACTTGAGCTCGGATGTTGGAGCCGAACTGGAATTGACGACTTAGGTATATGTATGGGGATATACCTAAGTAGTGTCGGATGTTACTTCGTGATTGTATCTTTCCTTTGTGGATTATCCTTTGTGGATTCTGGGAGACCTTCGGGGGTCTCGGGGTCCCTACTGAGTAGCTTATACTCACCCCTGCACGGGCTATGCCCGCACTACGTTGTGTTGGTTGCAGACGACAGACAACGCTGATCGTGGTTGAGGCTTGCGAAGCAGGTCGGTACCTGGAGGTGGACCACTGGGCGGGACGTACTCGGAGCGGACGGCTGGACCCGAGGAGCTGTGGTGGCTATCTGTACTCACCCTTCAGGTGGGACTACCAGTGGACGGCTCGAGGCTGCGGCTTTACTTTCAGTTGCTTTTTTTCCCTTTCCAGTTGTACTTTACTTTTAGTTTGGGTTTGTATACTGACCCACTTACTTTTCCGCACTTACTTTTGTATCAGTTTTTACTTAGTATTTACTTCTACTGCTTGCTTGCTCTGTGGTGTTTGTTTACTTTACAAAGGCAATGCCTTCCCTTTTTATCAGGAATTACGCCTTGGTGCTAGTCGCCAGCCCCTGGCCTATAGAAGACGGGCTTGGGGTAGTCACGACACGGGCCCCGAGGACGGGTCGTGACATTACTCTTAGGGAGTTTGTTGGTGTATTAAAGAGATATGTATCAAGACTCTAATAATATGAATATGTATATTGTATAGAATAATGGATATATTTTCGTCTTATTATTATTACTTTATAAATGATTTTGATTTTGATATAATAAAACACAAATTGTATTTTTTGGTAATATTCAAATTCAATTAAGAAATTTATTTTGATGAATTAATGGATTTTTGAAATAAATAATATTTTATTGAAATATTATTATTAAATATTTTTTATTAAATATAAATGATCATATAATTTTTATGAAGTCAAATGTAATTTTTACAAGGGTTCAAAAACTGTTATTGTCAAAAAACCCAGCATTTCTCAATAAATGTCAATTCTTATTTTAAAAGTTAAAATTCATATATTTAGAAAATTATTTAGATAAAATGAATATTATTTTTTTAATCAAAACATCAAAATTATCCAACGGTGATTTTTTTCACAATTTTCTGAGATGGTCAAATTTTTGGGTAAAAATTAAATACAATATAAATACACAGTGTGTATTATAACATCATAATGACCCAAAATGATGTAATTAATACTATAAATGGTATCCATGATAAAACCCATGTTTTACCTTTAAAATAATATGATTTTCAGGTTATTTGATTAATTTTATAAATGAATCCTCCAAATCCTATAATATATTTTAAGGTTTTAATATCATTTCTATAAGGAAATGACTCACTTCCACATCACCAAGGGTAATATTTTAATAATTTTAGACCTTGGACTAATAAAATAATTAAAACCACCCCTCTTTGCCTGAAACCATGAGCAAAAACCATGGAAATGTTTGTGGTTTTGGTTATTTTATTATATAGAGTCAAAAACCTAAGATTGAGAAACGATAAATAATTCCCCACTCATTTCCTATATAAACCCACCCAAACTCTCATTTTTCTTCACTCAAAAACCTTGTAGCACGTCCTTACTCTATCTTTTCCTCTCTAGAGTTCTTCCAAGGTGCCCCAAGCTCTTAAGCGGCTCATCCTAAGCATTTGGAATCACCCTCTCAAGGTAAGAGATCATCTCCTTCTCCTCTCTATTCAAGTATATTTATTATCTTATGCCTTTTATCTCTAACTCCCAATGTTGGGATATGTTCTTCCATATCCCTCCTATTGTCCATTTTATGTCTAAATGATGAGAGAATCCTTTCACTCTAATCAATCCCTCACATGAACATTCATACGCCCCTGTTATGCTGCCAAAATTTCACCGCGATTTTCCATGCCAAACAATTGTGTAATGAATACCCATACCCATTTCTTATCAAGGGTGTTCACCTTTATGCACTTATACTTCTTTATTGGGGACTTACATGTATGTATTCTACACTCCTTGATTGTAGAATAAAATATGATGATGAATGAATCTATGTTGTATGATCTATGTGACACACTTAAGCATGAGAATGAAATGAAAGTAATGGGTGCACCCAGAATTATATAGCACTCCAATGCATTGAGTAATGTTTTAGTCTCATGAGACATTATCCAATAGATTATGGAGTGAACCCAGTCCATTATGAGACTTTTTTCCATCATGATGTCTTAGAAGATATCATTGACTTATGTTTATGATGTAGTGTTTTAAGTTGTTGTCATATTTCTCATGTTTCCTTTTATGATTATCATGTTATATCATGTCTCATTGTTCATGTTTATGATTCTCACTCCTTTTATGCCCAATTGATATTCTTATTATCTAACATGAATTACTTTCTTCATGTTATTCCATGATTATTCTTTTATTGGGATTTATAGCTCATCCCTTTCTTATGTATGTCCACAGGTTATCCCATGCAGTTTTAAGTACGAAAGAATATTATGATCATGTTAAGGAAGTTTTCAATAATGATAATGTATTATCTATTTTAAGTTATTATGTAATGTACCTAATTACCAAAGACACCCGACTTCTTGATCTTCTGGATTGCATTATGTGTACTCTTATGTAATAAATCATGAATTAATATGTAATAAAGAGAAGGGTAGTCATAGTTGATATCAAAGGAAAAGTTTAGTTATTTTTTGGGATTAAGATTCGAAAACTCTAGTGAAAGATTTAGGGATAAAACTAAGTATAAGAAAACATCCCTAAATTTTGGTAAAGTATAAAGTAATTGGTTTCCAAGAAAATATATCCCTATCTGGATATTACAAGTGAATATGGCTCTGAAATAGATGTACATAGGGGTAAAAAATAAAAACATGACATTGAGTTATACTTGACTGGGAACTGGTGTGCGATTAAGAGCCTTGCTGCACACCTGTTTTGACATTCCCAGAGGATATACTTTGGTAAATTCATAAGCTTATTACAAACCATTATTAAAGAAACAAAAATACCCATAAGAATATATGTTAGTAAATAGATTATGGATAACATAGATTGAATCCTTGAAATTATTATGTTAATAAATAAATATCTTTTATAATTTACCCCTTTAAAGTCATTGAATTCTTGTTTATGTGTTTAATAGTTTAAAAATACTCATTTCTAATTTTTTCCTTTATTTTAGCCAATGGCCGGAAAAAGGAGGAATTGGGTAAACAATCAATGTGAAGGATAATATGATGATTGACCAAATGAGATGTCCAACTCGATGGGAGCAAGAATAGAAAAATTTATGACGATATTCTCTTAGTTGACTCAGATTATGAATAGAAACCTGGTTCTAGAGGAGCACCTAAATCCCTCTATGAAAGAAAAAGCTACAATTGAGACCTTTATATGACAAAGACCTTAGAATTTCAATGGATCATTTGATCCCTTAATCATGAAATAATAGATCAACTCCACTGAGAAGTTCTTATCCATCCTTCAATGTTCTGAGCAAGGGAAGGTTCTACTGGTTTTTTATCATATAGAGGGAGAAACTGATCAGTGGTGGACATTGATCAAGAATATGAATCCCAAGGAAGAGATAAAAGCTATTGGGTGGAAGGAATTCTGAATTTTTTTTGATAAATATTTTCCTTGTACTCTCCGACTTAAAATAGAATGGGATTTCCTTACCCTTAAGCAAAAAATATAAAGAATCTATCTGGGTGTATGAGGCAAATTTCACAAGACTTTCACGATATGCCTCTGGATTTATCATTACCCCCAAAGTTTACCACTTCTTTGGTGGGATACAACCTAGTCTACAAAAATCCTTAGTGATCTGAGACTTTGATAGATATGAGGAAATTGTATGATGTGCCCTCAAAGTCGAAATAGAGATTGATGAATCTCAAGGGTATCATGGGGATAAGAAGTGGAAAGTAGAGTTAAATTCTGGTGTTCTGATAGAGAAATCTAATGGTGCTAATAAATTTCAACATCCCACTTCTGAAAAGTGCGGAAAGAAGCACCCCGAAATTGCCTAAGGGGACAAATAAATGCTTTAGGTGCAGGAAGGAAGGACACCTAAATAGTGATTTTTGATAGGAGAAATCCACTAATGCGATTGAGGAAAAGAATGCTCTGGTCAACCCTCAGCGCATTGTTCATTGTTTCAACTGTAAGGAACAATGGAACTTTACAAACCAATGAACTAAGTCAAGGGTTTTTAGAGACAACCAACATCCTCCAAGGTATCAAGAGCAATCTTATTCCATAAAAATCGTTGATGTGGATCCCAATAATAAAGTGGTGACATGTATGCTAGTTATTCATTCAAGAAAAGAAAACTAACTTTTTAATTCTGGTTCTACGCATTCCTTCATATAATGCAATTTTAGTAGAACTATTCAAACATAACCACAAAGCATGAAAGTAGAGTTTTCTTTGAAAACGATAAATAAGGAAATTATTGCATCCTGAGTATATAAATCTCCCCCTGTCAAAATTTTTGGGCTAAATTTCCCAGCGAACCCTATGATACCCCCTTTAGTTGAAGTTGATGCAATTATAGGTATGGATTGACTTTCCCTGTATAGAGCCAACATAAATTTCCATGAGAAGGAAATCACTCTTCGTATTGTGAATTGACCCCTGATTCTGTATAAGTTCAAGAGGAGGATGAATTTTCTTCAGTACCAACATTTCAAGCATGGATATTATTTCCCTACGAGCAAGCGCATCTAGCTCAAATGATTGAGTCTAAGGAAAAGATCATCCTTGAAGACATGCCTATTGTAAGGGAATACACTAATGTGTTTCCCAATAATTGTCCGATCTCCCTCTTAGTTGAGAGGTTGAATTTTCAATCGAGATTATACCTGGGGCGTTACCATTATTCAAGAATCCTTATAGAATTACTATTGTGGAAATTGAGGAGCTGAAGAAACAACTACATGATAATCTTAATAAAGAGTTCATATGCCCAAGTGCTTCACCTTGGGGTGAACCAGTCCTCTTCATCAAGAATAAGGATGGGTCAATGCATCTTTTCATTGATTATCATGAGCTAAACAAGATCACGATAAAGAATAAGTATCATATTTTACAGATTGATGACTTGTTCGATCAACTATGTGGAGAAAAATACCTCTCTAAGGGATCTTCGGTCGGGATATTATCAAGTAAGGGTGAAGAAGGTGGATATCTCCAAGACTATTTTATGAATAAGGTACATGCACTATGAGTTCATAGTAATATCATTTATAATCACTAATTCTTTAGTAATATTCATAGACTTGATAAATAGATTATTTTTAGTTTACCTCGACAAATTTGTGGTATTCTTTACAGATGATATTCTAATATACTCCAAAATCAAGGAGGATCCTGAGGAGAATTTAAGCACTTTGCTAAAGACCTTACTGGTTGAACCCAAATTTATCCAAGTTAAATGGTATAAGCGATTGATTGTAGTACAACTTGGGTTATCGAATCCATAGGGACAGAAGAATAAACCTTGAGACACTCAGATTTGATGGAGAAATGGCTATGAAGTGGCTAACTATGGTGTTGATTGATTTGAAAAACTAATTATTTAATTTAAAGAATAATAAAAAAACACAAATTTACTTGATCTAAAACAATTAATTAAGATGAGTCTATCCTAGGTTGTCTCTAGGGCTAGATTGGATGTATTTTTTTTCTGTGGATTTTCTATTCATTGGTTCAAGAGCTACCCATTAAATGAGATAATTCCCAAATATCATTCTTCGATTTAACCCATACACAATTTTAAGTCTAATCACAAATTCACTTAGAGGATCACTTTCATGATCACTCCAAGGAATTGGATCATACTAGCACTCAAAATGTGTCGTCGTTAAAGTCGGTGAAGACAAAGAAGAAGATAAATCAAAGAAAAGAACTCTTAAAATGAAGAACATATTTAATAATTTAAGAACATAAAATAACATTCAATCCACCCCATGCAACTCCCTAGGATCAAACCATAAAAGGTTAGCCCTCCATTGATTCTATTTTATTAATGGAAGCGGGAAGTCGACTTAAAGAAGTGGGATTGGCGAAAAAACATTAAGAAAAAATGAACACTCCACCGTTGTGTGATGAATTCACAAGTGATGGTGTGAATAAATTCACATCTTGATTCAACGGTATCAACATGTAAAGTAAATGAAAATAAGAAGTGAAGAATAATAACAACTTTTATAAAGGAACTAAAATTATTGAAAAACATACATGGAAAAAATGAAGGTGTGGTTACAAAATGAAAGAGGGAAATTACAATTGAAAAAAAAACATTCGATAGAAAGAAAAAACATGGATCCTAATTCCCTTCACCACCAACTCATTATATAGGTATATTAGGATCTTTAGGTTCACCCCCCAACAATAAATTCCATCCCCATTAGTTGAGAGAGACAAAAGGATGGTGAGAAAATCAAGGGAAATTTGACGTTTCAAAGTTGACCAGGAAAATCGTCCAGATTTACCCCCCTTCTTGACGTGTGAATTTGTAATTGAATATGGCTGAATCCGTATGGGTTGTAGAAGGAAAAGATCTGGCCCACCATTTAAATGTTAACTCGGGTTCCCATTATCATCATGAAAACTTCAGAATTAGCTCCAGATACAATTGAATGAAATTATCCCCATATTTTTCTATTTCTACAATTAAAATTTGAGATTCATTGGGATTGTATTGTGGGCCCCACTTTTATTTGATGGGCCTTAGGCCCATTATGTTTTGTTCATAAAATTTCTACATTCATGACCAAAAATATTCATCTTTTCTTGGGATTTATCCATAGATCCTAAAAGATAAAATTTTCTAAATAAAGTGACCAATCATACCCCAAAATATCAAGTTCAAAAAATTAATAAAATGTTATCCACAAATAGATGATTGATTGATCCCAACTTTTCATTTTAAACATGAATTGCATTTGAGATGAGAAATGAAGTTCAATTTCTATAATGCACTAAAATTGATGTTTATGGAATTTGAAACACAAGAATACTAAGATATAATCATTGAATATTATCCCCTTTCAGCGGATAATCACTTAAGAAAGGATAATATTTATGAAAAGTAAAGAAAATGTGAGTTCTGGTTGAAGGAAGTCTCATTCTTGGGGAATATTATCACAAGCAATGAGATATCTGTGGACCCTTCAAAGACAGGAGCAATTGAAGGATGACTGAGGTCAAAATATGTGATAGATATTTGTAGTTTCCTTGGATTAGTTGGGTACTATTGTTGATTTATGAGTTTTTTTTGTGATTTTCAAACCCACTAAGCTAACTCGGAAGGGATTCAAGTTTCTTTTGGAATGATGAATGTGAAGAGAGCTTTAAGAAGTTGAAAAAGAGGCTTATCACTGCACCTATACTCACACTACCCATGAGTGGAGAAATTTTTGTGGTATTCAATGATTCTTCAAAGAAGATATTGGGTTGTGTGTTAATGAAAAATGAAAAAGTGATAGCCTATTCTTTAAGGCAATTGAAGGTTCACAAACAAAAATACCCAACACATGATCTGGAGTTAGCTGGAGTGATCTTTGCGTTGAAAATATGGCAGCACTATCTATTTGAGGAGAAGTGTGAAATGTATAAGAATCACAAAATCTTAAAGTATATATTTAAACAAAAAGAGATGAATATGCACCAATGAAGATGGTTAGAGCTGATCAAGGACTATGACTGCTCAATCCACTACCATCCTGGGAAAGAAAATAAAGTGGCAGACACTCTAAGTATAAAGGATCCAACAATTTTATCATTGATGAGAATTGACAAGGATGTGATCTTCTTAGATTTGAAAAGGATGGACATGGGAATCATAAAGGAATGAATATCATCAATTCTTTCAAAAATTATTTCTCAACACTCCCTTCTGGAGAGGAAAAAGGATGCTCAAAGAGATGATGTGGGAATTCAGAAGAAAGTGGAAGCTATAAGAAAATAGAAATCCTTTAAGTTCAATGTTAATAAAGAAGGAGTTGTGATATTTGGGTCACAACTATGCATACCATCAAATACCGAGTTAAAGAAAGAGATGTTGGATAATGCACATAATTAGAATTTCTCTATCCATCCAAGAATAAAAAATATGTTTTGAGATCTCTGATAGCACTATTGGTGGGACAATATAAAGAAGGAGATTATGGAATATACATCAATATGTCTTATATGTCAGCAAGTGAAGGCGAAAAGGAAAAAATCCAAGGGGATGATGCAACCATTACCCATGCCTACATGGAAATGGGAAAACATCACCATGGAATTTTTCATTGTTCTTCTAGAGACATCAAGAGAAAATAATGCTATATGGATTGTGGTGAATCGTCTTATAAAGACACTCAATTCCTTGTAATTTGAGAGGACTTATCACTTGATTAACTTTCAAGGATATACATTAGAGAAGTGATGAGGCTGTATGGAACACTACTATCGAATTTATATGATCAAGATCCAATATTTACCTCCAAGTTCTAGAAGAGTCTCTAACATGCTCTAAATACCGATTTGAATTTTATCATGGCTTATCACCCCCAAACTAATGGCCAATCTGAGCAGACCATCCATACACTCAAGGATATGTTGAGAGCATGCTTAATTGACTTCAAAGGAGAATGAGATCAATATCTTCCTCTAGTCGAGTTCTCATACAATAACAGTTTCCACTCAAGCATCCAAATGGATCCCTATGAATACCTTTATGGGAAGAGGTGAAGAACACCTTCATGTTGGAATGAAGTTGGGGAACACAAACTGCTAGGTCCTGAAATGGTTGAAGAAATGGTGGAAAATGTAAAGATCATTTTGTAGCACATCAATGCTTCTCAGAGTTGAAAAAAGATCTATGCTAACAATCATCGATGAGACCTATAGTTTGAGGTTAGAGACAAGGTATTACTCCATATATATACTTGTAATAAAGTCATGAGATTTAGGAAGAAGGGAAAAATTATTCCAGGATACATTTTTCTCTTTGAGATCCTTGATCGTATTGGAGTAGTGAACTATCGACTAACACTCTCACCTGACCTATCTCAAGTACATGATGTGTTCCATGTATCACTTTTTAGAAAGTACATACCATACCAATCACATGTACTCAATCCAGAGGTGGAACTATTGGAGAATTATATTTTTGATGAGGAGAATCCGGTGAAAATCTTAGATCATAGATACAAAGTTCTATGGAATAAGACAATGCACCTGATAAAAGTGTTGTGGAGAAACCACAAGTTTGAAGAAGAAACACAGGAGCTGGAGGAGGTGATGAAACAAAGTTACCCTAATCTATTTTAGTGTTTGAAATGAAATTTTTTAGGGATAAATTTATGCAAGGGGGAAGATTGCAATGACCCAAAATTTTATAAATAAAATTCCTCTTATGATTTAATTAAATGCATTATTATATATTATGGATATAGAAAACACATGCACTTATTTGGTTTCATTATATCTTATTGGATTTAAAATATCGTTAAGAATAATTCCCGTTGATAATATAGTTGTTGAACAATGATCATATGATTAATATAAATATAGGATTTTAAAAAATCCATTTGACACAAACAAAGGAAGTGATGACCTCAACAAGTAGGATCATACCCTATGAAACCCATTTATCAGAGATTATGAGGGAGATAACATCAATGATATTTTCCCTTGACCAATCCCAAGATAAGATCTAACAACTTAAGAATGAGCAAAACCATTTATGGGAGAAGTTCAATCTCATTAAGATCACGACCCAAACCATGTATGTCGAACCACCTCATGAAAGTCTCCACCATCGCACACCTTACTCTTAGGGAATTTTCTGGTGTATTAAAGGGATATGTATTATGAACCTAATAATATGAATATGTATATTATATATAATAATTAATATATTTTCATATTATTATTGTTACTTTATAAATTATTTTGATTTTGATTCAATAAAATAAAAATTGTATTTTTGGGTAATATTAAAATTGAATTAAGTAATTTATTTTGATGAATTAATAGATTTTTAAAATAAATAATAGTTTATTGAAATATTATTATTAATTAATTTTTATTAAATATAAATGATCATATAATTTTTATGAAGTCAAATGTATTTTTTATAAGGATTCAAAATATGTTACTGTAAAAAAACTCAACATTTCTCAATAAATGTTGATTCTTATTTTAAAAGTGAAAATTCACATATTTAGAAAATGATTTAGATAAAATGAATATTATTCTTGGTATCATAATGTCGAAATTATACAACTGTGTTTTTCTCATAATTTTATGTGATAATCGAATTTTCAGGTAAAAATTAAATACAGTATAAATATACAGTGTATATTATGAAATTATAATGACCCAAAATTATTTAATAAATACTATAAATAGTACCCATGACAAAATATATGTTATCCCTTTCAAATAATATGATTTTTAGGTTATTTGATTAATTTTATAAAGTCATTATGAATCCTCCAAAACCTATAATATATTTTAAGGTTTTAAAATCATTTCTTGAAGGGAATGACTCACTTCCACATTAGTAAGAGTAATATTTTAATATTTTTGGACCCTGGCCTAATAAAATATTTAATACCACCCCTCTTTGGTAGAAACCATGGACAAAAACCATGAGAAAGTTTGTGTTTTTGGTTATTTTATTATAGAGTCCAAAACCTAAGTTGGGGAAATAATAAAGAATTACTCACTCATTTCCTATATAAACCCACCCAATATCTCATTTATCTTCACTAAAAAAATCTTAGAACACATCCTCACTCTACCCCCCCCCCCTCTCTAGAGTCCTCCTAATGTGCCTCCAATCTCTCAAGAATTTCCTCCCAAGCATTTGGAATCACCCTCTCAAGGTAAGGTATCTTCTACTTCTCCCTTACTATATATTTTATGTATAAATGTTGAGAGACCACTTTAAATCTCATCAAGACCTCCCATGAACATTCATATTCCCCCGTTATGCTGTCAAAACATGATTTTCCATGTCAAAAAATTGTGTAGTGAATATCCGTACCCATTTCCTATTAAGGGTGTTCACATTTATTCCCTTATACTTCTTTATTAGGGACTTACATGTATGTATTCTACACTCCTTTATCATGGAATAAAATATGATGATGAATGAATCCATGTTTTGTCATATATATGGCACGCTTAATCATGATAATGAAATGAAAGTGACATATGCACTCAGAATTAAATAGTGCTCCAATGTATTGGGTAATGTTTTACTCTCACGAGACATTATGCAAGGAATTAGAGAGTGAGCCGAATCCATCATGGAACTTTTTCTATCATGATGTATTGGTAGTTAGCCTCGACCTATGTTTATAGTGCAGTGTTTTATGTTGTTGCCACATTTCCCATGTTTCCTTTATGATTATCATCATATATCATGCCTCATTGTTTGTGTTTATGATTCTCACCCCTTTTATTCCTCATTGATATGTCTATTGTCTAACATGTATTAATTTTTTCATGTTATGCCATGATTATTCCCTTAATGGGCTTTATATCTCACCCCTTTCTTATGTATTTCCCCAGGTTATCCCATACAGTTTTAAGTACAAAGGAATATTATGATCATGTTAATGAAGTTTTAAATAATGGTGATGTATTCTCTATTTTAAGTTGTTATGTAATGTACCTATTATTGGTTTGGTGTAGACTCATCCATTTTTAATGATGTTTGGGATGAATTCTTACAGCCCATACTACACACCAGGCAGTAACCTTCATGGGTCAAGCTCCATGGTGAGCTCATTGGGGGTTGCAGGGAGCAACGTGCCCTTGCTCTGGGGGTCTAGGGGCTGAAGGCCCCCGACCAGCATAGCTAACTAACTGACACCTAAAGGGCACTATAGCAGGTTGGACTTTGGAGTTAATAGTACTATAGCTTCTTGGACTTCCAGCTGCCTACCACTATAGCACTTTTGACTTGGGTGACCACCTTTCACTGTAGCAATATGGACTTCCAGCCGACTTTCACTGTAGCACATTGAATTTTCTGACGATTGGTGGAATCATGATTCATCCTCTTTATTATCCCATTTAGGGATAGGGTTTCAGTGTAAGAAAATCTGATTCTATCCTTGTAATTGTGCTCCTAATATATAGTGAAACTTCTACCTCTCCATGGATGTAGGGATCATTTCCTGAACCATGTAAATATCTGTGTACAAGTTCTTATTTTTTTCCCTTTTACTCTTCTATGAATCATTTCTTCCTTCCCTTGCGACTCCCGACATTTCCACATCACCTAATTCCCAAACACACTAGACTTATCAATCTTCCAGGTTGTATTATATGTACTCTTACATAATAAATCATGAATTAATATGTAATAAATAGAATGATTTTCATATTAATAAAGAAGAATTTCTGACTATATACATGTGGAAAATAAAAAACTCTTGGATACATACTAGAGTGACTTCATTAGGATTAACTTTCAAGATCCTCTCACTAGCATTAGAAGAAGAAGACACCATCAAGGTGGTGATGTTTGAAGAAATATTGAAATAGATTATCTACCTACCTCAAACTATAACAACACACCTCTTGGAGGGACTAAACAAAGAAGAGGATATTGAAGTCAAACCCATACAAAGAGATAGTCTATCCCGACACTATTTTATGTCAAATTTTGCTTAAAATTAATTGAGCACCAACTCTCATTGTTTTATGTTTTCAAAATTAGCTAACCCATGGATTTCCCTGAAGAGTGAAAATGAAGAGTAAGATACATATGATGAGGAACATATGAAGCTCTCTGCATTGAAAATTTGTTTAAGGGAGTGAATGTGGAATTTCCAGTGACTTTGAATGAACAAGCAAAGTTACAAGTTGACCTGGTTGAAGGGAAAAATTCTAACATAAATTCATCTTATTTTGATTTTATTCAAATAGAATTATTCACTAACTCCTCATTTGATGAGTATTTTGATACATCACTCATGAATCAAATATTGTATGTACCTACTTCTACCCCACCTTGAAAGTTGTACCTAATTACTAAAGGGGTGGATTTAAAACAAAATGACCAAAGGGAACTCTACAACTAGTGTGAATGGATGCAAACTAGATGGAAAACAATGTGGTGGTTTCTGTTAAAGAAACCAAATTGACTATTAGATTTAAGATAACAGTTGGTACTGTTGAGTTAGGGGTAGTGAACTCCTAGTAATCACTTGGGGGTTCAAACCAAGACTTATTTCTCCAAATTATTATATTTAATACTTAAATTCTTCACTTTTTTACTTCATAGAAGAGTAGTAAAATTTAAGTGTGGGGGAGCGTTAACATGTTTTATGTTTTTTTTCACTTCCATTTTTTATGAAAATTGATCTTAATTGAATATCCATGATCATATTCACTCTTGATTTAATTTTCAAAAATTTTACCTAATTTTTGAAAAATATATTTTTAAAATATTTTTTATATGAATATTTTTCCTGACTTTGGTTTTCAAACATTTTTATGAGTTTGACTAATTTTTGAAATTTATGTCCATGAACACTAACCCAAATTTATTTCAAGTTCGAGTGTGAGGGAAGGACATTTCATGTGTGTTATTTGAGAATTATTTTCATGTTGGGTGATTGTGAGAGGTGTGTGTTATCATTATGGGCATTTAGAATGGAATATACATGAGTTATTTCATCCATTTTATGTCATTTCTATCATCATATTCTCCTAAAAAAAGAAAAAAAATATAAAAAAAAGAAAAAAATAAAGATGAGATTGAATTATTCATTATCTTAGTTGCGTGATTCATAAACCCATTAAAAATAAAAGGGAATTAATTTTCATTCATTTATTATACTCATTGATCAACTCACTATCTATAAAAAAGAAAAAAATAATAAAAAAAGAAAAATAAAAAGAGATAGGAAAACAAGGACAAAACAATTCACTGCATTTATTGTTTGACTCATGACCCATGTCATAAAAAATGAATTGGATAAGAATTATATTTTGTAAGGTGAATTGAGTTAGGAATTTTCTATAGATTCACTTGAATATTGATGCATTGTATTTATGAGTAAAAATTTCTCTTTTCAACCTTTGAATTTTAAACGCCTTTTCCCACCAACCCTTAGCCATCGATGATACATTCACTATCGAAGTATGATCATAAATCCATATTTAAAATTCTCTTAAGGGAAGAGTAACATGAATTTCCATATGATTCAGGTTGTGATTGGTTTATATATGGATAAATGAGGTTAAAAAAATTTAGACGTGAGAAAAGAAAATGGAAGGGAATTATTTTTCATAAATGAGGCATGATAAATTCTATTTTGAAAAGATCTTGAAAAAATTATCTCATCTTTAATTTTGGTGTGAATTTAATATGGATATATGGTTTTTTTCCAGGAGTGACAAAATATATGTGTGGGTGAGTGATAAAGCATATATTTTCATATATATATTTCATTATAATTCATTGCACCACCACAAAAACACCTTTAAGCAACACCACCATTTAACAGCGCTAAACAAAGCATTGATAAAGGGGGTACCTTTATCAACACTGATAAAATGTGCTTTTAATAACACTAAAAAAACGTTGTTAAAAGTACCCCTTTATCAGTGTTCTTTTAGTGCTGATAAATATACCCCATTTATTAGTGTTTTTTAGCACTGTTAAAAGTACCTCATTTATCAGTTCTTTTTTTATAATGCTGATATCAGTGCTTTTTACTAACCTTATAAAGGGTAAATTTCATAAGAAATTATAAATCATTAAAAATGATATATTAACATAAAAATATATTTATATTGATATATATATATATATATATATATAATATTTTATTAAATATGATTTATATATGGATAAATACGCATTTACACTTAATATATAAGACATTTAGGGAAAATGGATTATAAAATAATTTAAAAAATAATATTAATTAATAATTTTCTAATTATTATCAATTAATAGTCATATAATAACAATTCGAATATAAAAAAATAAAAAAATTAATAAAAGATCTAAAATAAATTAAAAACGTAGTTCGAACTTCAAATAGTCATAAATTTTGATCCAGGTGTTTATTTGAGCTCTAATAAATTTCAAATAAAACCCTACAATGAGCTCTACAACTATGGGAATCCCCATTCATGTTTTCAAGGCAAAAAAGTCTCAGAATCCCTCTAAAACTGAGTTTTTAGTTGGGGTATCCCATTTTTTTAACATTCAATAAAATTTTAGTCTCATTTAAGGGAGTATTCTTATCTTTTTTAGTATATACTCAATTTATTTTCAAGGCTTACACTCATAAGGATATTATGAATTTCAAAATTTTCATTTTTCATAATGTACTGTTATTTATAATTAGGTATATACATATATATACATATTTGTATATATTTACACATAAAAATTTAATTTTATAAATAAATATGTAAACATATTTACATATAAAATATCTTTATAAATATATAAACCATATCTAAATAAAAAATAATATCCATTTTATTTAAAATAAAAATATATAAATATATATATATACCTATATAATGTGTGTGTGTGTATATATATATTTGTGTGTGTCTATATTAACAAACTGATATATATTATCTATATATTGCAATATATGTATATAAATATTAATGTATAATATATGTAAATAAATAAAAATACATATAATTATATTTACAGATACACATATATATAATATATATATGTATGTATGTATTTATTTATTTATAAACACACACACAGAACATATTTTATAAATGTATTTAAAAATAACCATATAAATATATATTAATATATGAATAAATATATGGATAAAAAATATTACTAGATATATATATAAATAAATAGATATATCATAAAATGGAGAATAAAGAAACATGGAGGAGTGGTAATGGTCCAGGTGCGTAGGTGGGTGAAGGGGGTTCCTAGCACTGTTAAAGGGGGCACACCTAGCACTATTGGGGGGGGGGGTGTATTGGGGGAACCTAGTGGTGTTAAAATGGGGCTTTGAGTACTGATAAAAGGGGTGTTCTCCACCTCCATTTTTTTTAATTTACATATTTTTTTTAAAAAATTATTATTTTTTCACTTTTATCAGTGCTTTTATTTTAGCGCTGATAAAAGGGGGTTTTATTGGTTCTTTTATTAGAAATGATAAAAGGTACCCCCTTATAATGGTGCTTATATTAATAGTACTTTTTAGCACAGTTGATGACTTTTTTAGCGTTGTTAAAAGCTATTTTTGTAGCAGTGTTAGTTTTATTCCGATTATTTTCAAATTTTTTGGATAAAATCACATTTTCAATATATTAGTTTATTTTGGGATTTATGATAAAAAGGGACTCAAATATGGATTTTAGAGTTATTATTATTATTATTATTATTCTTGTATAAATTAATATGACCTCACCTTTTAAAATTGATTTTTTATCGATCTTTCCAAGTATACATACGATTAAAAGGGAGTGTTTGGGAAATTTTTACCAGTTCTTTTTTATCTCCCTTGTATGTTTTTTTTATTAATAAATTTTTGGGTCATGGATTTGGGTCTCCAAGTCCATGACTGAACCTTTTGGGTAAAAGGGACTGTCTGTGCACGGTGGAAGGAGAGAAAGAAGATTTTATATACCATGTCAGATTAAATCACCACTCCAGTGAGCTGTGTGAGATTTATTCTACATCCCCTGAAGCTTGTGTATAAATAAATGATGCAATCCACAACTGACATCAAATTCAATTCCTCCACACCAGTGACTGCGTAAGAATAAGCAAACACACACCCCAACCATGTTAGATTCAATCCTAGATGTCATGTATGAATGACCACCACACATCACAATGCCACACTCAGAGTAATATAAATATTATTTTATATCATACCAAAATATATGTGTTAGATAAACATGACCTAGGGATACATGATATATGAACCCGCTGTTTTGATGAATAACTATTTATGCCTCTTGTAACTCCTCAAATATTGCCTCATGATCATGATGAACATGCAACAAAACTAAAATCAACAAAGATACTTTAACCCATGGAGATATAAAAGGATTTTATTCTAGTATTATCCCATGTTCACCCCTATGATTTATCATTCAATGTTTATCACATGCAGTCAATATGGCATATGGCTACATGTTGCATGAACCCATTATTGGAATGGTGGAACCTGATTAGCCAAATGGAGTTAGTCCAAGTGCTAGAGGCCTTTATTTAAAATTGGGAGTTTGGGAGGCAAAGGACCCAAAACCAAATTTTAGAGACACCATGTCATGTTTGACCACTGTAGCAGAGCTGACCAATAACTCTGATAGTAATTATTGTAGTAGTGTGAACCACATCGATGTGGGGTACTACTACATGAAATACCACTGTGTGGATCTGGATATTATAGCAACATGAGGAACCATATTATTTCATTTATTTAAGAGTTCATTTCTAATTAGAGTTCATGTACTTCATTTAACCCCTGTAATTATGCTTCTGAATTTAGAGAAATTGATCCTGCCTTTTCATGGACGTAGAAATTATTTCTAAACCATGTAAATCATTGTGTATTCTTTTTTATTATTTTTCTCCCATTTTATTTAATTTATGGAATCATTTTTTATTGGAGATAACATGTTTATGTAACACCCATATCTATGAAGATACCCTTAATTCAATACATTTCCCCTAGTAAATATCTATAAGCAACCAAATTCATTATAATTATAGGGACCTTCTAGGTTTAAAACCATTTTCCTTTCTCAACTTCACCCAACATGTTAAAATAACCCATACATTACTAAAATAATGCAACCATTACCTATTCTTATTACAAACTCCATTGTAAACCTCACTTTGACACCATTCTATCATGATCCAATTTAATCAGAACCCACATGGGTTAGCGATGAAATCAAACATGACCCTTGAAGCCTGCCTCCAATTGGTCACAAGTTGATGAAAAACTCAAAGGGTATAATCACTATTGATCACAACAAGAAATTCTCTCAAACTTTAGAGGGAGGATGGGGATTATCTCTCATTCTTGAGAGAGTTCTTGAGAAGTTCTCTCTAGGGGTTTGAAATAAATATTTTGGGAGAATCCATTGTGCACAAATCTCAATATCTCCAAAAATGATATAAATAAAATTATATACTTAGGGTTAAAATAATAATTTAACAAAGGCCCTTTATAAAATTGTTTTATTTTCTAAGTAAAACCTATGTTAAATAATTATAATATTATTAATTTTCTTCGACTCCCTGAAATGAACTCATTGATGAACTACTGTGGCCATGGATTTAATTAGACAGTTCTATTTTAATCAAAGGGCCAAAGATATCTTCTTCTGTTAACTGGGAAGGGAAAAATCCTCTAGAATTATTAAATTAACATCATATCACTTATGATGAACCCAACATATCCTATATCACCATGATAAAATGTCATCACAATTTTATTAAATATATCAAAGTAAATGATTCATGATGTACATTAATAAAAATCTCAAGTATAAAGACCATTATACACATATGTAGATAGAGATGTCCGATGAAGAATATAACATATGGAATTATTATTGGCGGTTCTATCCTTATAACCACTATTCTTGGAGATTACCAAGTGTGAACTTCATGAGAAGAAGTCTCAACCACTTTCGAGTATCAATCACCTGATAGTAAAACATCATCCATGTCCCATTATAAGGATTCCATTTAGACCATATTACATATATTTAAGAATATTTAAATTTCACTTCAAGGTGCTCATTATAGTGGGTAACTGCTATAACCATTCAATGTAAAATATACTCTAAGGACATTATCACATTAATGATACATATAAGAACACTCATCATATGATAATATATTAATTAATATTAATATTATGGTAATAGAACGTATAAATTCAGTTGGTTCTGGGGAACCTACTCTAATAGAATCTCACTTACACTGGATCTAGATGCTTATAGATTTTACTCTTCTAGCTCTCACATGATATTCATGCTTTTGTCGAGATAATACTTTAGTCAATAGGTCTTCCATGTTCTCTTCTATTCAAAGCACACTTACTGCGACCTCACCCCTTTGATAAAAAAACTAAAGAAGTGGCACTTCTGAAGTATACACTTCATCTGTGATGTGAACATGAATCCTTATCTATAACCACTAATACATTATTATTACAATACAATTTTATGACATCTTTATTGCTTGAAACCGCATCAAGATCCTAGACAAAGTTGCGTATCCACATTACTTCAATAGCTGCATCAGAAGCCGCTATACTCACAAATCCTTCATTAAGGCTGAAAAAATATCCCAACTGTGATTTTAGATTATTCTAATATATTCAAAAACTATCATATGTGCATCCACTAATAAATAGTTCTTTATCTCCTCCATAAACCATGAAAACATCCTTTGTACACCTCAATCACTTCAAGATAGTCTTTATAGCCACCCAATGTGGATCTCTTGAGTCTTCTTGATATCTATTTATCATGATCAAGGCATAGGAAACTTCGAGCCTAGTAAATAAAATGACATATATGATAGATCCTATCAATATATGTAAGGGATTCTACTCTCTCCATCTCTCTCTCTCTACCTCTCTCTCTCCCCCACCATCGTGTTCGAGGACACATTTTCCTAGTAAGATGTATGCCATGTAACACTAATAACAATCACCTCTTGGATTGTTTTATATTGAATCTATTCAATACCTTTTCAGTGTATGTGCCTTAAATTATTCCAAACAACCACTTAGATATATCATTATGGATCTTGATCCCTAGAATATAGACCACTTCACCTAAGTATTTTATGGATAATTTTTGTTTAATTACGTCTTAACTAACTATAAAACCAATATCTCATTTACCATTAGTAATATGTCATCAACATATCTTCTAGGAAAATAATTCCACTCCAAATAAACCTCTTTTATATACAATGTTAACATCCATTATTTATGAAACCAAATTCTCTTATAGCTTCATAAAAAATGTTCAATGATCCTGATGCTTCCTTCAACTTATAAATAGATCTCTACAACTTTCATACCTTATTGTCATACTTTAGAGTCACAAAACCTTCTAGTTGTGTTATTTAGACATCTTCCATAAGGTATCCATAAAGGAAAGATATTTTGACATCCATTTTACAAATATCATAATCACAGTAAATTGTTATGGAAAGTATAATTTTAATGGATTTCAGTATGGTTCCTAGTGAAAAGGATTCATCATAGTCCATGCCTTGACATTGCTTAAACCCTTTAATAATCAGTCATTCTTTATAGTTACTAAATTTACCATCCATTTCCATATTCTTCTTGAATACCCATTTTCACCTAAGAGACTTTACATAAACCAGAGGATCTACTAAAAACTATATTTAGTTTTGGTACATGGAATCCATTTTAGAATTCATGGCTTCTTTCCAATTTACAACATCTGATCTACTCACTGCTTTCTCATAGGAGAGAAGTTCATTATCATCATCTAATAATGTGTCACCTTCCTCGGTGATTAGAAAACCATATATCTCTTGTTATCCAATCTCTCTAGTGCTCCTACACGACACTTGTGTCTCTGTAAAAACTTCCTCCACTAGGATTTATAGATTTTTTTCCTATGATAACTCTTGTTCATCTTGAGCCTTAACTTCATCAAAGTATATATTTCTCCCACTATCACTTTTGGAGATGTTTTCCCTCTCATGGAACATGGCATGCCTTACCACTATTATAATTTTATATGAGGGTTTGTATATATAATACCCCTTATTTATTTGGGATATCCTATAAAGATACACTTTTTTGACTTAGGGTGCAGATTTGTTTCTTGAAGTAGCCTTAACAAACACTTCACATCCCCACACATGTAAATTTGACAATAAAAATATCCTACCACATCATAAATCATATGGGATTCAGCTTACCGCTTTAGTTAGAACTTCGTTTAGTATATATGCTACAATTTTTAATGCATATCCCCAAAAGGATAATAGAAGACTTGCATGACTCATCACTGATCTCACCATGTCCAACATAGTGCAATCCCTCTTTTCACAACACCATTAAACTATGGTTTATAAGGAGGAGTGAGTTTAAATAGTACTCCAAACTCCATTAGATAAATAATAAACTCTTGGTTAAGATATTCTTCACCACAATATAATCAAATTTTATTTATCTTTTTTTCAATATGATTCTCTAATTCATTCTTGTATTCCTTAAATTTATCAAAATAATCATACTTATACCACATTAAGTAGACATATCTATATCTACTCCTCAATTCATTTTTTTGTATTTTTTTTAAAAAAGTCACTTTATGGGTAAGTGAGAACCATACAAAGAGATCCAAACTTCATCCACACTTCCCACACAAATTTCAGCTTGCAAAATTCAAAATTCAAATTCAAAATAACTGCCATCTTCTTCCTCGAGCCACACACCCGTAACTTGTCTCGAGCTGCACACCATCATCCCTACATCACCGAAAAAACACTGCAATCATCATCACCAATCAAAAAACACCAGATAACCATCCATCAGAGTTCAAACCACCATCAACGATGCCGCCGAATACCACTGGAGTCAATAACCAGCACACACATCCTCAACACCGTCAAACAATATCAAAGAAAACATGATCCTTCACATATGTATAAACTAATTCTAGAAGCCATACAAATCTTTCACCCTATCCAATAAATAGAACTTGGGTCATTTTTCATTGCAAACCAGTATGACATATATCCATGGGTTTCAGTTCAAAAAAATCTAAATATCCTTCTTAAAGTAGTTTTTTCAAACACTTCTTGTTTACATGACCAAGACAGTGATACCACAATTAAGTGTGATATGAGTCATGTGAACTTGATTCATTATCAATTAAGAACACTTTATTTTTGAATTCTAGTACATAAAGACCATTATTAAGACATGAAATCCCATAACACATGTTATCTTTATAAAAGTCACCACTTCTATTTCTGACCATGTAAATAAATCCATCCATGTCCAAAATAAACACATATATCATTTTTTTGTTATACTGGGATCATAATAACAATTATTTAAAACTAGATAAATCCAATTAGGAATGTGAGATGAAAATCTCAAATAGCCAATATAGCTAGTCTTTCTCCATTGCCAGCTCAAAGATCCACGTCACCTCTATTAATTTTCTATAATCTACTTGCTTCCTATATTTGGATAAAAATGTGAGATATAAAGGATATATCTAATTACCAATTTATAGAAATGGAAATATTACACTCGATAACAAATTCACATAGGATTCCCCTTGCTTCTTCATCGAGGCATAGTGTAGTGACCTAAAATTATACTGATCAAGACCTAACTCAGTTTTGAGTTTTGAATTATAAGACCTCCCCAAGGGAAAAAATAACTTTACCATAGTATACAACCTCATCAAAATTATTCTATGGTTTTTGTTGATTATGGGGTGTGGTGTTTACCCTCAGGATGAGCTGACATGGAATTATAGGTGCAGTGGGGACTTGATAAAAATATATTAATTGTAAAATATTATTTTTATCTCATGCATGCACATTCTTGTGAAAAATGAATTTTACCATTAAAAAAATCATCGAATGAGAATTATAACACTATAGTTGCATCTGAAATGTAGGTTTTACCCTAGGAATGATATAACTTCTTTTTTCATCAAGGAACCTGAGGGGTTGTCCATTGTTGGTAGATTAAGTTATTATTTTAAAAGGGAGATTTTAAATATATTAGTTATTACTTAAATGGTTATTAAATTGTTTGTTGTATTAGACCAACACCTACTTATTTTAATGATCCAAAATCATGTTTATATTTTTATTAATTATTTTCATTTTTTCTGTTAGAAAGCAATTTACTAGAAAAAATTTCAAAAATGGATAAGTCTAGATATTACCATGTCACCTTACCATGTGAAGGTCAAGTGATCATATCACCTTACTACACATTATGATTCACCTTACTAGATGTACAAAAATTTATTACCATGGGTCAGATGATTTTTTTCTAAGTCATAAACTAACCACACATTTAAGAATCAGATTATTGTGCGATGAGAATCACCTTACCACATATACAATCAACCTATCATGAAAATTAGTGTACGTGACCACATGAAGGAAACTACCTACTGTATGAAGAAATCAAGTTACCATGCAATGGTATGTATAATTTTTCATAAATTAATATAATGAAAATATATTTCTAATATAGCGACCACATGAAGAACAAGATTAACACATAAAGTCATCAACTTACTGTATGTGAAAATGAGCTGACTGCATGAAGAGATGAATTGACAGCACCACCTTGACACATCAGCTAACTATGTTAAGTTATCATGATCTAAACTAACTATAATTCGAGTGAAGATAGGTTATCGTGTCTAACATAGCAATGGAGAATTTCAAATCTCCAACATCTAGTTTTAAATCATTAAATGAAGGATCATAATATTTAATCAATAATGATTATCCTCCAATAGATACTTCTGATGAAGATCTTTTTAAGAGAATAATCGATTATAATGAAAGAGAGACTAATGAGAAAATTTTCTCACACATAGATAATAACAAAAGATATTTATGTGAGAGCCTATGCTACAAAAAATGACATTTTGTGACACTATATTTTCTATAATTTTTTGAGGAATTTTTCCAAGCTTATTCCAAAAAAAAATACAAGGAATCTGGACAACCAAAGATACTCAGATCAAGATGTATTACACTTTCTATATTTTTATCTCTTTATCTTTCCATCTTAGCTATTCTTCTGAGTTGTGTTTTATTTTTCTATATTTATATGTAAAAACACAGTCTCCTATGCTAAAATAGAGAATACTCAATATTCTCTCAAAATCTTTTATTTTTATTCCCATGAATGACTATGGAAAAGGTCATGTGTGACCTGGTATCTTTTGCATCTCACATACAACTATGGAAGAGGCTATGTTCCTGAAAAATCTTATGTATTGTTATTTTTAAAACCCGATACAGGTTGTGGATAAATTTTATTGTTTAATAAAAAGCTTGGTATAAGGTGATTTCCAAGTAGAGGGGATTAAGTCTCTACTTGAGACTGAACCCCTTATTTAAATTCCCATGTGTATTTTGTTAGTTTTTTTGTTCTAATTATCAAAATCAATTTCTGTTTTCTAAATTGTAACAAAACTTTACTTTGATAGTGATTCTTAATTTTTGTTTATATAAATTGTTTGATCAAGTAACTTAATTTCAAAGGTTAAAGTATTTAAAAGATATTTTAACTGAGCCTTAATCTGACTTCTGAGAAATTATTTGAAAGATCAAATTTATATATTTCTAATATTTTGATTAACTGGGAGTTTTTATTAAATTGAGGATTAATTTTTTAATTTTTTTAAACAAATTTTTTATTAGGAACTCAATTCACCCCCCCTCTTGAGTTAATCACTTCGACCAATATTTGGTATCAGAGGCTTTTCAAATATCATTTTAAATATTGTTTAGTTGTAATTTAAAGATCTTAAATTTATGTCATTTCTAAATTTAATTATTTGTGGATAATAATAGGAAAAAAAAATTACACTAATCAACCACCTTATTTTAATGAAAATAATTATTCATAGTGGAATATTAAAATGAAAATTCACTTAGAGAGTATAGATTTTGATATTTGGATTGCAATTGATGATAAATATGAAAAACCTCAAACTGATAGAGTTGAGTGGAGTTATTCTACTAAAGATTAATATGATTGTAATTATAAATCTATGAATGATTTATACCATGCTTTAGGAAAATATAAATTTAATAGAATATCTTCCCGTGCTACTGATTCTTGAAATTTGGGATACCCTGGCTATTTCTCATGATGGAACAACTAATGTTAAAGAAATTCATTTAAATAATTAAAATTTTAAATATAATACTTTTAAGATAAATCCTAATGAATATATATCTAACATGTATCTCAAGTTCAATGAGACAGTGAACACGAAGCACATACTATGAAAGAATATTACTAACAAGGATCAAGTCATGTGACTTCTCAGGTGCTTACCATAAATATGGAGAGGAACACCTATATCCATAAGAGAATCATGTGATATTATTACACTTCTAGTAAAGGAACGTATTGGAAATATAATTATGTATGAAGAATAACTGAAAGTAAAAAAGAGGAAGTGGATAAACAAAAAAGAGAGTATGTAGATGTTAAAACTACCTATTCAAAACAAAAAGAGAAGATAAAATATGAAATCTCAAGTGATGAAGAATAACCTACTGACATTGATGAGGAAATGACACATCTATTTAGAAGTTTCAAAAAATTCTACATAAAGAATAATTTCTTCAAGAAACCCAATTACTGAGGTAATTATGACAAAGGAAATTGAAGAAAAGATTGGAAGAATATTTATTTGATCAATGAAATAGTTTTCTATGAATATAAAAGAAAAGGAAACATCAAAGTATACTTTCCAAGGCTAAATTATAATAAAAAGTATGAGGATAAGGGTAAAATATATAATAAGTCTATGAAAGAAACTTAGAGTGCTTCATAAGATAGTTCAATTGAATTAGATTCAAGCAGAGGATAAATAAGTGATAAAGGAAATATGTGTTTTATGACACACATTTGATGTATCTAATATTTTTCCTACACTCATGTTAATAATTCCAATCTTTCTGAAAGACAAAATAGTGAAGAAATCATGTCCAGTGAAGAAATGTTTGAATAGTGTAATATGCTTCAATGAACTTAAAGATAAACACAAAATTTTAAATAAGCAACATGTCGTGTCTTCTCAATTTAAAATAGATCTTAGTATAGAAAAAGATAAAAATTCTCAATTTCTAAAAGAAAATAATGAGCTAAAATTAACCAATGAACAATGTAAAATGGATCTGGAGAGATTTAAAAATGTAAGAAAAGCCTTAACCCAGATTCTTGGAAAGAAAACTACACCTAAGAATTCCACGAGAATTGGATATCAACCTAGACAAAGAAAGACCAACAAGAATAAATTTATCTCTAGTTCTAATTATATCAGTTTTGTAAATAATTTCTATTATCACGGAACTAATAATGTTTTTATTTCTAAAATTACTATACCTTTCTAAAATAAACCTATTAAAAAATTATGGATTCCAAAATCCCTTATTACTAACATATATGGAACCAAGAAAATATGGGTACCAAATTCATTTTTGGTTTAAATCTAATTTGTAGGAAACCTGCTTAAAAATATCTAATAATAACTTATGCTATCTGGATAGTGGCTTATCTAGACAGATGACTAGGGATTATTCAATCTTCAAGAACTTAATCAAAGTTGATGAGGGACATGTCACCTTCGGTGACAATGTCAAAGGAAAAATAATTGGACTTGTTCAAATTAGTAACTCTAATAATGTTTTAATTTCCAAAGATTTATATTTATATGGATTAAAGTACAATATGCTTAGTTTATCACAATTAAGTGATGTTAGTTTCCATCTTAAGTTTGAAAATAATTCCTGTAAAGTTTTTAATTCTAAAAAAGATTTAGTTTTCAATTCTTTGAGAAATGATAATGTATATATTGTTGTTTTAGATAAATATGTCATCACTATGTGATGCACCCAACATTTTTGATTGTGGGGGTTTTGAATGGTTTCAAAATCATTCACTTCGAGTTTTCCATTTTCGAATGAATTCCAATGGGTTTTGTTCATGGAGCCAAAAACACCCAATGGTTCCCTCATTTGAGATATTTCACGAACCTACTTTCCAAAGGTAGGTGGTCATTGGTAAATGGTCCAAAAATTATTAGTGGCTCACATTAGTCCAGAGGATGGGAGGTTGAGCTCACCAAACTCTTTTTGGGGGGGGGGATTTTTGCCTACTATGATAACCTCTTAAAGATTTAAGACATATTTATAAATCATTTATTAAATCCAAAATATAACACAGGTCACCCTTAAGTTAACAATAAATTATTAGAATGTATGGACTTGAGAATCATCTAAATGTATATGAGGTTCTTAATCGATGGAGACATTTGTATGTATTTTAGGTTCCCCATCAATGATACCCTTTTGTGTATAGATCAAAACTTATTTGGTTGTTTATTATTACAATGCTATTTTAATCCACATAGTGGGGTGATCTAGAATTCATCATAATCCAGGAAGATGGGAGTTGTTTTGATTTTGGGATCGGGCCCATGGGATGGGTTTTCTACGTATCCTTATGAAAGGAATCATAACCCACATAGTTTAGTGCCACTTAATGGGACACATAATACCTTTTAAGGTCATGTGATTAGGAACAAATCATGTAGTTTAATGTCATGTGGAAATGACAACGTGGGACTTACACTAAAGTGACCCAGGGAACCTGGAAGGGATGTGGTATCCCAGGCTGGATATGACCTTACTAGGGATTTTTTCTAGAAATAATTAGGGTGATTTAGGGGTTTTGGGTTTGAACCTGGGGGAGGATTCCTACGTATCACATTTGGATGAGAATCAAATCCCACATAGTTCATATTTAAAGGCATACACCTATATAGGTCCTATGGAGGTTTTTTCTTGTAGGGGGTATGGACCTTTGAGATGGATACATGGATTTGAGGGCCCATGCCTATAGATGCCCTTTGAAGGAAGGTGAGGGGAAGATACAGAAATAGTTTCTTTATTGAGAAATACATCTGATCATGTGGATGTCACAATCATCACTAACCTATAATCCCATGTGAGTCATGACCTGTGTAAGAAACAAGAGGAAGTAAAAGATGCGGAAAACCACACAATCTACTTCATCCACTGGTAAATGAGGCTGAGGTTATGATAGAAATAAAGGAAATTGAAGTGTTTGTCTCCCCTCTTATTTTTTTAACTAGGGGGGGTGGAAGGTAGGAGGTGTATGACCTCCTATAAGAAAGACCAGGGGCTTACTCTAGGTGGGATTCTCTATTCCCGATTCTAAAGAAGAGAGGAGGGTAAGGAACTAACCCTCATAAAAGGGAAAGAAAAGTGTCCCACCTAACCATATGAAACAAGGAGGTCTATAGTTTAGATGTGATGAGGGAAGGACAAGGCACTAGACCTTATCATATGAATTGGGAGGACCCTGGTACCTCCCCCATGGTTGGGGTCCTTGTTACCAAAGGGATGCACAAATTTACACACCCCGAGGACCCTACCCATCAGGTAGGAAACGTGTGGGACAAATATTACCAAAGTAATTCATAACCTAATAGACATGTTGGTGTGTATTTCTCCATAATCATGAAAGATTAGAGGCTTCAATGTAGGTTTTTATTTGGTCTCCATTAGACAGGAGTCCCAAGGGAAGAGGTTCCCTACCATTTGTGGTTTGACAAAGGGGCCCAATGGATGTATCACGCAGGTGATTCCTGTGCGAGAAGAAGTGGGCTCATATAGGTGAAGACTAGGTGAGATGAAGGGTTCTTGTACTGGGTAGACCTATGTGAGATGAATAGATCCTTGAGAGATAAAAAACCTAGGTGAAAACACTTGGGAGAGGCCTTTCTCTAGGCTCCAAGGGTCTCCTCTGGTGAATTTAGATGACTTGAACTTAAGTCCAGGGCTTGAGAAGGGGACTTATCCCTAGTTTATTTGAATTAGGGGAGGTTACTTGTGCAGGTGTTTTGTATTTAAAACACTAGGGGAACTTTAATACTACTACTCCCATTAATTCCCTCTTCTTTAAAGTCTTGGAAATCTACTTGAAATTTTCTGAGGGTTGGGGTGAAGGACTAGGGAGATTAGAGCTTCAAGGATTCTTTGGGTTTTCCAGTCATTTAAAATGAGGATCCCTAGGTCCTATTTATAAGAAATTTTGGGTCCCTAGGTGAAGGAGGTTTCTCACACAAGTATGTCGCACTGGTCGTCGCACATGTATAACCTAATACAATCTTCTAGGTGCACTTGTCTGGGGCCTGCTCAGTGATGATAGCGTATAGGCTAGACCTATACAATGATACTTGTGTATAGGCTTGACCTACATAGTGACACTGGTTGGGGCTTGTGCAATTCAGTTGGGCAATCATGAGCGATCCTTAATATCCATCATTTCCCTTTTTCTTGAGGAATTCTCCTTTTAAAATTCTCATTCTCACATGACAAAAAAGAGTGTCAACCCCCCCCCCCATAGGATTGGATCTGAATGGAAGAATAGGGTTTGATCCTAAGGTAGAGGATAAAGGATGTTGAAAAACCCTCCATTTTTTCCTTTTTCTGTTCGTGTAATTTTATGCTTAGTCTTGATGAGCACTACAACTTGAGTTCCATGCAAGGGAGAATTTAAAAGGTGAACCACATTGACGAATCACATTGGTGGATTAAATAGGTGGGTTTTGCAGGTCTAACATGTGGATGTTTCATGCACGTAGATCATGTAGGGGTCCCCATGTTTATAAATAGTGTTGATGGACTCAACAGTTCTTCTTCTCACCTTCACACTATTGATATCACTACACTAGTGATCTCTTTTAACCAGTCTATCTACTGAAGATCCATTTCCACATACCGGGTATGCAAATTTTTGTGAAACACATGTACCTAGGAAAGTGACCTGTGTGAGGTCACTTGGGAAAATGATGTGTGAGGTCACTTGAGTGAGTGACCTTCATGAGGCCACCACCTTTCCAAATTTTCAAATTTTCAAATTTTTCGAAACTAAGATTTATCTCTAATGAAAATATCAGTACTTCTTTACATATTACAAATATCCACCTAGAAGGTTAAAGTTTTTGATGAACAAGGTGTTAATCGTATGGTTGATTCTATTAGGCTATATTATTACATCATACATGACACTACTCTCCTAGACTTGGATAATCACATGAAGAAGCATCATTGTGAATATCCTGATAGTAATTATCTATCACTTTATGGATAAGACTTATAAAGGATGTCTTTATCCTAAAGTTGAAGAATCATCTTCCACTCTCTTGGTTCCAAGAATATAAAAAATTTACAACTGCCAATATCTTGACCAAGGGTGTGTATATCAATGAGGTAACATCACCCACAACTTACATCATGCATTATAGCGGCTGTGCCCTAGAATTAAATCCCCATACCCCCAATTTAAAGCTGCACTATTAGTCATCTATCTTTCATGATTCCAATATAGACCAATCAAAAGTCTAGAGGGAATATTAGGACCTCCACCCAAGAGGGGTTGTTAGACATGAGTGGATGTGGGCATACTGGGTGCACTAGATATATATTGATTTTACAACCTAACTAAAGGTGGTTGGAATTTATGAGTTTGTTTGGGTAGCCCAGACATATGTATAAAATAATCGAGACATTATTCCTGAGCTATTAAGCTGATGGATCCCACAAACCAACACCTTACATCTGATGCACAAAGATTTTGGCATCAGTTTATGGGACATTTAAAAGATCTATAGAGATCCCATACTTAGAGAGATGTATAATGAGTTTATCCCACTAAAATACACATGGGATGATGCTGAAAGGACACCCATTTTGGATCATGATCTATTGAATATATCCTGGTAAATCTAGAATGAAGACCCTTTCTAAAAAGGGGATGTCCATTCTGAAGTGTGGATGAATGATTTTCTGAAGCTTAAGGGGAAGATCCCCACATGCCAACATCCCACAGGATGTCCCACAATGGAAAAGTAGGGAATTTCTTGTAAATTATGGACCACATTGGAATAAGGAAATTACAACCAATGAGGGTACACAATAAAGTCATACATACCTTTCAAGACATGATTTTCAACATCTTATCGATGTTTTTAAGCATATATATACTATTGGTTTGCGAATCCAATGGTGGTGTGAGGTCGGGAAAATTCTTCATAGTGGCCAAGCTAGTAGGGGGAGGTATATAGGGTTGGAGACTCCCATACTGGTTAATATCCATTAGTTCTTATTGTATATGCTCATATGGAAGGCCCCTTTCAGAATTGTAGGGCCATTTCAAGTACTATGGGGATGGATTGTGGAACATTTTTCCTCTTATACCGTGTTGAGTGGAATCAATGTTTCTAGGGGATGATGTCAACCATTTGACCATGCCATTTTTGGTATCCAACAACTATCTCTAAAGCACATTGAAGCCTTGAATAATATGATTCTATTAAAGGAATTCAAATTATTTCCATACGGAGATTCACCCTCTGGGAAATTCATCGATGATGGAAAATCTTGTAATGAGATGAGATCGTATATGATTTCCCTTAGGGATGGAATGATAGTAGCCTGAATTGATGGTGGGATTATTTATGAATCCTATAACCCTTATATATTTTCATTCCAATTCAAGTGACAAAAAAAATTAACTCTATCATATCCCTTGCATGTTCGATCAGAGAGGAAACCAATGGTGTCCTGAAAAATCTAGATTCTCATAACTGTGGAGGTGAATCAAGTGGTATTTAAACTTCCTACAGATAGTGTGTCCATTTGGTTGAACTCCTGGTATGATAAATCCTAGATTTCATCATATCTCCATGGGTAATTGACAATTAGTTTTCCCCGAGTTAGAGATGTAACGACTGTTGGGTGGGGAAAGCATAGTAGAAAAGATCCACCTATTCCAGAGAGTGATAGTGATGAGGCCCCGATCTTGGCCAAGTTACCCCATGCATGTTTTAGTCTATCAGTTTGGTTTAAGAGGGATATTCTAGGTGAGGTTGATCTTAGATGGTCAAACCACTATCCCCAAGAAGAAATCCGAGATCCATTTTTCTGTCCTTTGACCACGATGGAGAGAACTGGGAAGCCATTGAAATTAAGGAGTGTTAGGTCTTCTTCACAGTAGGCTGAAAAAACATTATATTTCTTGTGATTGGAAGTGGTCCAATCATGGCAGGGAGGGACTTTTGATGCCAAGGACCAATGTTCACTCCTCCGCACCAGGTTGTAGATTCCACATATTGGGGATGTTTGAGCCCCATTTGACCTCCACTTTGATGCTAACCATATCGAGGTGGGAATACATATATATGAGTTGGAGATTCTCATTTACCCCACCAATGATTGGATCACTACTATGAGGTGAGTGGAGGAGATGATGAAATGGGGGATTTCTAAAGGGGTTGATGAAACATTTAATGATGATTAGGATAACTTCATCGATCCTTAGGATGTAAGTTTTCCCTTCTACTATTTTCCTATTTCATCCTGTTCTTCCTTATTTTGAATAAAATATTATTATTGTGGAAAGGGTGAACTAGATTTATAGTGGGTAGAGGGAGAATCATCTGGGATCCCATCACCTAAATATTCTCTAATAGGCACCCCTATGGTGGATTAGGAATCATCTCCTAAATCTAGGGAGTTATCCTTAGGATAGGGAATGATGGAAGAGGATATGACGGGAGGGGCTTATCGACTTACACCTCTAATGCCTATATTTTGGGAGGTAAGTTCCATCCTTTATCCATCAAAAGTGAAGAAATGACAGAGGGTTAAGTAATTTTCCTAGAACATCATTAGTCAGGGTGAATTTCCATGACATAATTTATTATTAACTTGTTCAGAATAAATGCTTAATCATGAATATGGGTTGTAGAATCCACTTCCCTCTCCTCTCTCAAGGGGCTTATAGATTACCCTATGAGAACTGAGGTGGATATTCTAGATGAGATGAAAATTCCTACCATCAAAACTAACCCTTTTATAGGTGAAGCGTCAAGGGATGAGGCCACATATGTTCCTATCATTGTAGATAAGGAGTATAATCCTAGTAATGTCAAATGTGCACCATATGGTGTCATGTACCAATAATTGACTTTCCTCCCTCATAATATCTTAGATCCATCGCATACACCAGAGGGCCCTGCAATCACTACCACCAGTCCTATCACTACTCTATAAGGGGATATCATGGACCTTAGACCATCCAATAAAGGTTTTGGTGCTGATATTGATCTGGTGGGGATTGAAAGGGTTTTTCCCACTGAGAAGAATGTGGATGATGCTGATGGTGGATCCAATTTGGGTCCTGATCCTAGCATCTTAGTTACCCTTATTAGTGATGAATATATGAGATTTAATGCAAGATATAATGAAATAATGGAATCACTTAATCCAGATATTGATATTTATAGCACCATGAAGGAGTTTGGGGACTTTAATAAAGAGTTGGATAGGTGTGAGTTTCCCTTTTTTAGTGTTTTATCTCATAGTTGGACTTACATCCAATGCATTAAATCAATGATCTTGATTAGTGTAGCTTTGTATATAGAAATTTCACCAAGGAAATCCATGACCAAGGCATTGAGGTCCATCCTACTCCTATTACTAGGGAAAAAATCAAGGGTCCCAGAGTGGGAGATTCTTGGGAGATTTCCATCTTGGGCCCTAAAAAAACTTAGGGGAATGTTCCTTAGTAAGAAATTCTAGTTTAAAGTGTTGAGATTAGGGAGATAGGGAGGAATCCAACTGGGAAACTGATCCACCAATGGGTGAGTGTTATCAATATCTTTGATGAACTTTTACCTTCTCTTTTTCTATCTTGAAATATTGATGACTAATTTCATTTTCCTTTCAGTGCTGGTAGTTATAGTGGCTGAACCTGAAGGGGAGGCATCCTCCTTAACTCACTTATGGAAGAAACTTTAATTGTCTTTTCTAGAGTGGTTTCATCCACTCCTTGTTTGAAATTCTAGTTTAAAGTGTTGAGATTAGGGAGATAGGGAGGAATCCAACTGGGAAACTGATCCACCAATGGGTGAGTGTTATCAATATCTTTGATGCACTTTTCCCTTCTCTTTTCTATCTTGAAATATTGATGACTAATTTCATTTTCCTTTCAGTGCTGGTAGTTATAGTGGATGAACCTGAAGGGGAGGCATCCTCCTTAACTCAATCGAATGAACAATGAGTGGATGAAACCACTCTAGAAAAGAAAATTCAAGTTTCTTCCATAAGTGAGATAATTCTAGATTACAACTCTCCCCCATGACTATCTCCACAGAGAGCTAGGAAGCTCAAAATACTTTCTGGGCACTTCATCGATTCGTATGGCGGGACATCTGGAAGTCAATATCATGGAAACCCATGGAATATTTACATTCAAGATTCTATCATCACCAAAACATGTTTTTCATGATGGGGTACAATTTATTTGACTACCTCATGGTCCATGATACCATGAATGAGATCATTCTCCCACGGTAGAAAGAGAAAAATTCGCAATGACGCCTTATCAAGGAAAAAATGATTATCAACACTGATGATATCTGAGCTGAACTATCCCTGGTGGATATCAATCATGCCAATAAATTGGTGGAGTGAAAGAAGTGGTTTGATGAGAAATCCACTCAAATATCACACCTCCAACAAGAGATGGATGCCACCCAAGTGGATCTCGTGCAACTTCATCATCAGCTAGATGGAGTTCATGTTGAGGGGGAGACTTCCATTATGACTATGGTAGAGGAACTCTACCTGGATGAGGAGTCTGAGGCTTTTTAACTAGCCATGCTTCAATAATCCATCAATGGGGCCTGAGAGACCCTCCAACAACTGAAGAGTTATGTTGATGACATTTTATAGAATATGATAAAGAATCTCTAATTTATGGATGATCCTATGATTTTTTCTCCCTAAATGAATAGGATTTTGTTTCAAATCATCAAATTATTCATCCATGTTTTTCTATGTAATTATAAAATAACACTAAAACTAGTCTGTCTAGTTAAATACCCTCACGTCAATGAGTTTCAACCACATTAATAGGGATGATGAGGTGATTTAATTTTTTCCTAGGTATTTGGACCTAGAAAGAATAGTTTGATTATTGCTAGAGTCACATGATAGACCCTATGAACGCTGTGTATTTTTGTATACTAGCTCTAATTTTTTCCTAATCCAGATATGAAGTAGACTTAGTGGGTGAGACTTGACTTTATCTTAGGCTGACCATTGTGGGTTTTCATCCAAACAAGTTCTGTGTTGTTTTCTTTTCATTTATTGATTTTTTCCCTAAACCATGTAGAGTGAAGGTCTAGTGAGTTGAGACTTGAATTTTACCCAGGGTTCCCTTTTGTGATTTTTTGACCCAGTGGGTACTATTTCTGTTTTCTTGTTTAGTTTAGAGACTTTTAATTCATACTAGTACAACTGGTGTTTTAGGTTGAATAGATTTTACCATAATTTATGAGACGATGACCCAAAAAGGGATTGTTGGACAAGAATGTTTTGACATTATTTAGATGTAAAAAAGTGAAATTTTTAGTCATGATTTTATGATTTCCTAATCTAAAACATGATGTGAAACAAGTATTCAATATGAAATGGATGAACACAAACTATATTCAAAAAAGAACTTTCTAACACGATGTTGTTGGGGCTTAAGAAAATAGAAGAGGTATCTCCCGAGGATGAATGCGCCTCTAGTTGACAAGCCCTTTTAGTGGATGGATTATGTAAAGCCGAATGTGGCGTATCAATACATAGTCAAACAAAGGTGTCCTCAGGAATTTGACATTCTATTGTCAATAACTAGGGAGTTTATGAAGATCCATATTTCTCAAGACCACGAAGGGTGGTTTATGAAGAGAATGTGTCTAAGAATGAAAAGAGCATCTGTGTTGGTACTTTCCATGAATGGGAAACCACTCCTACACAAATTTGGTTTGTGTAGAGGAGAGGGAATTATATTTCAATCATAAGATAGAAAAGGAGGGGTCCTAAGAGAAGTCCAGAACCTCTTTCTCAAATTGGGGTTGTGTCCATGATTAAAGGACCAAATGTATTTTGGATGCTATAGCAGTTGGGCCTAGAATGGAGAATCTAGGAATCACTATATTTCTTGATGGAATGAGAATCAAGTTATACATAGTTCTTTTGGGGTGATGTAGTGGATGACCAACATTAGGAGGAAATTATCCTCCCCAATAAGGGTTAAATCCTCATATAGTTTAATGTCATTCACCTAGGATATAGACTGTGTAGTTTAACATCTTACAGAAAAGATGTTAAGGGATAAAATTTAAGTTTGTTTAGCTTTGACCGGAATATTAGTTATTTTACCTTTCAAGGTAATCAGTACAAGAATGTTCCATAATCTTTATCCATGAATGGGGAAGGTTTCAAGCTATAATATAGGGGTTTCTGGATCAGAAAAAGTGATATGGGACAAGTATGAAAGGAATGATTGTGAACCATGTTCGAAAATCGGTTTCCAGCATAATTTCATTGGGGATTATGGAGATATAATAGGTATCTCTTAAGGATGAATGTGCCTCTAGTTTATGATCCTATTTGGTGGGCGACTTATGAAAAGTTGAATGGGGTGTATCAATTCATAGTTAAAAAAAGGTGTCTTCAGGAATCTAAAATTCTATTATCGATGGATAAGGAAAGTTTATGACGATTTAGATCTCCCCAGACACAAATTTTGGTTTTTGAAAGGAAATTTTCTGAATATAGAAATATAATTTCATATCAAAATCATCTAATAATGAGTAGAAGTGTTTCCCTATATAGGTTTGACCAATACATCGGAAAGGGGTTTTTCTACAATTGAGGCTGGGCCCAAGACATAGGATCTAGACATCGCTACATATCTCATCAAAGAGAGAATCAAGCCACATGTAATTCTATAAGGATTCCCCACACATATTGAATTATTGTGTGGAGAAGGGGATTTATTTTTTCTGAATATAAGATCAAAAATAGGGAGAGAACCCATATTGGACCATCTTGTGCAGATCTGACTAACACATATGAGAGTGGTGGCATTTTTTTATTGCAATCGGACCAGGATGTAGGATCCGAGCATCACTATGTATCTACTCGAAGTGATAATCAATCCACACATAGTTCTTGAACTTACATCCTGTAAGAGACGTTAACCATGCATTTAACATCATGTGGTAAGGGTATTTGGTTTAACTTTTAAGGTCTTACATCTAGGACCATGTTAAACCTAATGTGAACTAACATTCCTTGATTATCTGGGGAATCCTTTACCAAAACTCCTAAGCCCACGCGAGCTATGCTCAATGTGAGAAACAAGGAGTGTAAAAGGTTTATTTCACCAGACTGAGGTGATTAAAAGGAAGGACATGTGGATTTTTATCTTATGGTGAATGGAACAGGATATAGAATTTGGGCATTGCTACATATCTCATGGGAATGAGAATCAAGTCATACGTAGCTCTGGGATTTTAACATTGAATAAGAGGGATGTTAACCATGTAGTTTAGCATCATGTAGTAATAAAAACGGGTACCTAAAATGAAAAGGAAGGTATGAATTTATGTAAATGATATCTATATGCTTAGGGAATCATTATATGAGAGGCATCCTGTGTTTGTGACATGGGGCTTCCTGATCTAGTTTCCCAGGTCATCCTGTGCTTGGTACAGAGGGTAAGATTATATTTTAACATCATGTGCTGAAGAAGCTATTGTAAAGTTTAGCGTCATGTGACTAGGACGCTATGGGTGTATTATAGTTTTAGATCACATGGATAGGACCATATGTCATGGAAATGATGAGTGATATAAGGTCTATTGAGTCAAGGATGTTACAACATATTTCATAAATGAATAAGGAAATTGTAAACCATGATCTTGGGGGTTCTCAGATCAGGATAAGTGATATGGGGAAGGAATATAATGAATGACCGTAGACCATTTTTGAATAGTGGGTTCCAACATGAAGTTGTCGAAGCTTATAGAGATAGAAGAGGTCTCTCTTGAGGAAGAATATGTCTCTGGTTAGTAGTCCCTTTTGGTGGGAGACTTATACAAATCCAAATTGGGGCATATCAATGCATTGTAGAAACAAAGGAATACTTTGGTTGAAAAACCCTTTTGGTGGGTGACTTATACAAAGAAAAATTGGGGCATATCAATGTATAGTAAAAAAAAGGTATCCTCAGGAATATGAAATTTTATTATCGATGGACAAGGAATTATCATGGATATCTAAAATTGCCTTGGATAAAGAGTATGATGTGTGGAAGGAATATGTCTGAGCACAAATGGAGAATTTGGACTAACATTTTCCATGGAGTGTGAATTCTTCTGTATAGATATTTATTCCATATGTGAGGGGGGGGGGTATTTTCTATACTTTGTGGTTGGGCCCAGAATATAGGGTCTAGGCATCACTACATATCCCATTGAGATGAGAATCAAGCCATACGTAGTTCTAGAATGGAGGTGTGGTGGGAGACTGATACGAAATATTATGATCCACTCAACAATGGATCAAAACATCATTCAGTTTTACATCGTGCAATAAGGACATAAACCATGTAGTCTTACATCATGAGGCAAGGAAATTATATTACTTTTAAGGTCGTTCATATAGGATGATGATGCCATGAAGTTTAACATCATGCAGTAAAGATGTTATGGGTTGTGCCTTTTAAGGTCATGTGAAAAGGACCTTGATACCATGGATTTTAGCATCATTCAACAAAGATGAGGGAAATCATATAGTTCAATGTTATATGGTAAGGAAGTAGGTGTTTATCACATTAAGTATTTCTTGAGAAATATTACATTATTAGGGGATGTAAAAAGCTCTCTATCCATCAAAATCAAAGAATAAACTCCATTAGAGTGTACCTTGTGTATGACATAAGGTACCTACCACTTTATCTCAAGCTTCAAAGGTTTCCTCCCTAGTATTATTAGGGTTCTGAGGACTAATACCAGTTATCCTTGGAGTAATGAATGGAGGCATACTTTATTGTTAAAATCCCATGATATCTAATTTTTATGGATCTCTAAGTGATGAAGGGTATGTATTCTTTTCTCATAAAATCACTCCAACTCATCCATCCATTTTTGGGATTGATTGTCTATGTAAAGTTGGTCAAAGATGGGGACACGAAGCAAGGGTAGTTATACCTCAACGAGAAATACTTCTTCTGTCCTATATAAAAGTGATTATGGGGTCGCCCAAGTGGCAGTGCAGGCTGTAGTCTGGTATACCCACAAGGCATGCAAGAGATTTATAGGGCAAGAATTTTTATCTTTATCCACTATATTATAGATTATATTTTATAGGGTCTTTTTGAAGGCCTCTATCTATCCATTTTACACTACATGATATTAAGATGAATGGATGGATTTGAAATTATACTCCTGATATAGCTTCTCTAACTCAGCAGAATATATTTTGGTGGCATTGTCCTTCAATATTACATTAGTGAAACTAAATATGATAATGATGTTGGATTTTATGAAGCTAAAAATGATATTGGTCCCAAATTATTTGATGGGTATTTATTCCTCCCATTTGGAGAAAAATTCAGTAGCAGTGAGGATATATTTGAACTTCTTGGCCATAGTTGGAGGATATGGACCCACAACATCCATTCCCATATGGAAAATGGTCAGGAGTATTTGGTTGTGTGTGGAAACTCTAAGGGTTGATGGGTGAAGTTGGCATGCACTTGGTGGAAACGACACTACTTGGTGAATTTTGTGCAATCCTGCATCATTGAAGGCCAGAAGTATCCAATCCTCCATATTTGATTAGAAAGAATGAACCCTGAATGGTGGGTTTTGTAAGCTCCCATATGTATTTATTTCATGATAGTAGAAATATCTTCTCCATCAATGCACCTGAGAAGGACCACATTAATGGCTCATTTATAGAGGACTTTCTAGTGATTTGGGTCTTCATAAAGAGTAAAGTTTTTTTCTCACTGTCATGTTTGTTCTTTTTTTGGCTTTATTTTATGAGTGCACTCTATTTTGAAGGTAGTCCACAATGGGTATCATACAACCAATTATAGGACCATCTAGTTTAGGTATGGGATTAACCTCATTGATTTCTTCCATGCTGACATGAATAAAAGGTGAGACTATTCAACAGTGTGCAATGTTGATGACTATTTCATCATGATATGGATCTTCCAAAGATGTGGCTATATTTACTAATGCATGGGCCCATGTATTCTACTATCATAGGACATAATTCAATATCAGTTCTGAGGGGAATTATTCCATTATTCCCTTGACATAGTCAAGCAGGGGGGTTAGTTCCTCATTTTTGATAGCATAATCCCTATTGATATTCTTGATTATAAACTCCAAATCAACTTTTACCTTTAAGTGTTTCACTAGAATTTTAATTTTAAGTTCTAGGCCTATGATGAGAGCCTGATATTCTGATCCATTGTTTTTAAAACCTTCTAAAAATAGTAAGGAGTAAGAAAAATTTCCTTTGTCGGAGAGATGAGCATGACTCCCAACCCAACTTTTTTGATCTTAGGGTATTCCATTCTCTTCCCTATTGGGATTCTGGATGCACTATAAAAATACATTTCCCATGCCTAGGGGGAGTCTTTAATAGATAAGATCTATTCATCAATAAATTAAATATATAATGATGTTGTTTCTGTAGATATATGTTATACAAGAAATTATACCAAATCCTTCTCTTTTACCTCTTTCTAAGGCACAAAATAGATGTCAAAATGCTGCAAGATCACTACCCACCATGAAAGATGTCCAATAAACATAAGACAACTGAGGATGTATTTGCGTGGGTTATTGAGAGAGACCAAATGGACCTCATGGTGCTATAGGTAGTGCCTCATATTTTGAACTATGAAGATTAATGCTAGGAATCTCTTCTTGATATCTAAATACTAAGTATTAGTATAAATCATAGTTCGATTGGTATAATAAAGGTTTTTTTTCATTCTCAGTGTCATTATTTTATGTAAGGAAATCACTCAGTGATCATTCTAGGGTTTTCACATAAAAAAATGAGTAGTTTCCCCTCAATAGGTGGCATTAACACTAGTGGAATCAAGAGTTATTTATTGAGGCTATCAAATGCTTCTTTACAGTCATCACTCCACTGATATGTAACCCCTTTTTGTCAAATTTATGGAGGGAAACACTTTCCTATGAGGTTTTCTAAAAAGTGATGAATGTAGCTCAAATATTTAAGGTTCTAAGGAGGTGAAATATTGATGATATTATTTTCTTTTTAGGGTAAAATTTTATGCCATGATGGAGTATGATTAAGCTAAGAAATTTCCCCAAGGTAACCCCAAAATCACATTTCAAGGGGTTCATTTTCAAGCTTTGTTATCACAGTTTATTGAAGATGGTCTTAAGATCAGAAAGTTAGTCAGAATGATGTTGAGGTTTAACTACAAGATCTTCAATTTAGTATTCAATATATTTACACATGAAAGGTATAAATATGCAATGCATGACACATTGATATGTAGCATCGGTATTCTTCAAGAGAAAGCATATCACTCGGTAGCAAAATACTCCTTAGGGTTCCCTGAAGGTGGTGGTTTATTCATCTTCTTAGGACATTTTGATTTGATTATACCCTAAATATCAATCCATGAAGGAGAGGGATTTATATCCAACCATTGTATCAATCAGCAACTCTGTGATCAGGACTGAGAAAATAATCTTTTGGACAATGCTGGTGGAGATCTATATAGTCATTTTAGACTATAATTTTCCTATTCTTATTCTTTACTAGGAGTATGTTGGCTATCCATTTCAGATACTGGACTTCTCGAATGAAATTTTCCTTAATAATATTGTCAAATTGAGCCTCAATTTTGGTAGTGTGAGTCAAGTGTGTCCTTCTGGCTGCCTGTCTGTATCCTCAGTGGTTTTCTAGAAATCCCAGGTGGTGAGTGACACCTTGGGATCAAGGCCTATATTTTTTGTGTAATTACAGGTGAACACATCCAAATTTTGCTTCAGGAAGAATTTATATACCTATTTTTATTTGAAATACATGAACTCACTAATCAGTGTGGGTTTTGGGGCCTCCTCTATACCCATATTTATTTGTATGGGTTCAACAATGGTGGTAGAGACACCTTCCTTCAATACTAGAGGGGCATCATTGAGGTCTCCCACATCTTCCTCTTCCTCTTCATTTTCTTCTTCCTCTCCCTTTTCCCCTTCTTCCTTATTCTTAGGGGAAGTAGGGGATGAAGGAAATTTCTCAGAGTTAGAGGAGGATTAGACATTTTGACATTTGGAAGATGAACCAGCTTCCTCTGACCCAACTAGAGATGTAGGGTCTATTTGAAGTTACAAAGGGGATGGAATGAGTGAATAGAAGGAGTATCTTTATCCTCTATTAGTGAAATGACAATATCTTATAACTCATATGATGAGGTAAGGATCTGTTGAAGATTAGGGGATGGAATGAGGTCATTTTCATCTGATATTTTACCACTGTCTAGAGATATAGTGACCTTATTGGCACTGTCAGGGTTGGTTTTCATGGATGATATCATGAAGCTTGCTGAATATATGCCCAAATTTGTTACCATTCCTTTTATATGATGGATGGGTAACACATATTCTTAACTGATCTATTTTAATGGATTTTATGGGGTAATTTCTAGAACATTAAGAGCAGTGTCCTGGGTGACACCATCAATCATGGGTTGTTTCCATTCCATCTAGTATAATCACACATCAATGTATTATGATTTTCAGGATTCAAGTGGATATTTATCACCACGAAATATCACAATTTAACCATTAATGAAATATTTGAGGCATTGTTGGTATGATGAAGGAACTTTCATGTGTTGAAGCAACCAGGCCTTCCTAGAAGAACATTGAAAGTCATATCTTACCAAAAAACTAGAAATTATGAGTTGGATATGAGGTCCCCAAATTGAACCCTAAGCTAGAATATTATGAGATCCATTTTCTCACTCTTATCATAAACCTATAGTATTAGAGAGGAAGGAGACAAGAGGTCTTCACTTTAACCAAATTGATGAAGTGTTTAGACTGGAGTGAGGTTGACCCCTGATCTATTGTTAAAGAAAGACCATCATATATCAATACCATTTATTTTTCTAGATACATACCAGTGTTTTATGTTTCCTTGTATGATAGAACCTTCATATTTATCTATTAAAGATATAATAGTGTTGAATTCAACAGGATCAATATCTACATGATATATTTTAGTAGCGGTAACCTCATATTAAAAATCTTAAGGGATCAGAAAATCCTTTATGAGCGCTTCTTAGAGGTCTTTTAATAGACTTAGAGCATCTAGGATCAATAACTTGGTCAAAAATAGGGATAATTACTTTATAATTTCATAATTCTAGGATAAATTTTAATGCTTCCCATAATGAGGATTCTCTATTGAAGGCGGTTTAGGAACTGAAGCACTTGACATAGGCAGATCGACCCTTAGAACATGATTTTAAGGTGATCTTGTCCTTGGTAGGTTAGGTCAAGGTGTTCTTCCTGTGTATAGAGGTTTATTTGATAAAGTCACCCATTCTAATCAATATTATAGGATTATCAAGTTAGGTAAACCCATAACATATGCAGGGGAACTTTCCTTCTCCTTCTGGTCCCATTGGAGGGATCTCTCACAAGTTTTGGTAGCATAGATAGTCTGAGTGAGGATGAGGTTGGGGTATTGATTTCTACCTTGATATCTTCTTCCCCTATATCCTCAGCCTCTTTGGCCTCTTCTCTTAATTACCCAATTAGATGTAGGGAACTTGATTTCATAACTATATTCATAATTAGATAAGGGATCCATTAAGTTAATGACATTAATGGAACTGAATATTAATTTTTTTTTATGATGAGGATTCTGTCTGGCGGGTCAATCTTGTGGTACTTGTTGGTGGGGTGGCACTCGTTGTACTATTTGGTGGGGTGGAACCCATACTTTTGGAGTATCAGGCATGAAGTCCAAGAGAGTCAAAGAGATATTTTCCCTTGGTATAGGCTCATATTCCTATGTTTGTTTCCTGCTATTATGACCATGTTGTTTTTTAGAAGATTGGATTTTGGAGGACTACGGTACCGACAGAGTCAGTTGTGCCATAGTGGAAACATATAGGGGAATAGTTGTGGTTTCAACTATGCTCGGAGGATAACATGAGTCTAGTTTTTTTTTCGAGTCATACAATCACTAAACATATGTGCACCTTTTCTTGTAACTTCCTGCCACTCACTCTCTTCCTTTGGGTTGGTGGTAGGGGAAACACATTCTACTTGAATGGGTGGTTTTCCCAACTTTACTTTACCAGAGTCCACCATTTTTTATAGGATTTATTTGAAAAAATAATAATTATTGGATAGTGTAACCCAACATCTGGTGGAAGGGGAAATATTTTGGTAGATCCTCGAGACCATCCCGATCAGGCCTTTTAGGATTTGGTAGCTTGATCAAGTTGTTCTCCAAAGCTACAATGAAGTATCTTGGCAATTTCTCATCCCATAATGAATAAATTTTGTTTTCAAATGCCTAAAACTAGTTTTTTCTATGCTCCCTTTTCTCTTCCTGATGAGTTGAGCATTGTTGCTAATGATCATGAGGGGGTGCCGCAAATATGATGCAGTCTTTGGAGTTGGGGCTAGTGAAGGGGATGGCTTAAGTGTGACTGTGGTAGCCTCCACTTCCCATATTCTCTTCCCTTAATCTGATGGAATCACTCGATACTTGTACTTGGTTCACAAGATGGAGTCTTCCAATATTTGTGTAACTACAGAGACATCCTGAGACCCTTCTGTATACTTCACAGGGATAAGCAGTGTGTGCAACTCATCATGAAGATTCTATATGCAGATGGACAAAAAATCTTCTTGGGAAAGATATAGGTTTAGGGAGTAATTCAACCACTTCCATTGAGTAATGAAATACAAGACACTCTCATTCTCCTATTGTTTATAGTCTGAGAGGTCAAGGAATATCATCTTTTATATAATTGAGATGAATTGAAAGAGAAACTACCGATGAATATCTTCCCATCCCATGATTGACCAAGCCAAAAAACTGGTATACCATATGTAGGATGGACCTTAAATGTCATCATGAAGCACCTGAGTTTCACCACTTCTTATTGTGTAGGGGTCCCTATCATGGGATTATAGTGGGATATGAAATGCATCAAATGCTGCTCTAGGTCCCCCAAGCCATTAAAAATGGGAAATGTGGGGTTCCCAAAATTTGGTGGGGGAGGGGTTAGATTAACCCATTTAGGGTAAGACTTCCTTTAGGGATATACTGGTTCACGCTGTTATTATATGGATTCCAATCAATATGTCAATGATTCAATGGTGTTTATAATACCTTGAGGGATATTTGGTTGAATAGGAGCTTGAGTGGGGGCATCAATAGGTAGGTCAATCTATGGTGGCTCTATTTGTACCTGTGAGGGGTATACTATAGAGGCTGGTCCATGAATATGTATCTAACCCAACCCTGGTTGTATACCCAAGGGAGGTAACCCCTGATATATTGTTTATGTAGAGTCCATGTATATTGGTTTTCGGTACCCCATGTTGATAGAATGTTCTAGCTACATTTCATCTACTGGGATAAACCCTCTTTGAAAAAGTTTATTGGCTAGAAGCCATAGGTGATTTTCCTCTTATAGAACATATCCAATAGGGATGTTACCTCAGATTAGTTTTGTGTTAGGTCTTCTCAACTCCTTCATCTCTTCCTCTTGATGAGAAAATATTTCCTCAAGGGTGATGAGTTCAGCCTCTTTGGGTGGAAGGTGGTGTTTATAATTAACTTTATCCTTTTATTTAGTGGATTCTCATCAAGAAGGTAGTAATTGAGTAGTTAGGGTAATCCCCAAATTCATAGCAAGCCTCTGGTTTTAGGTATGCACACCTTCTTCAGTCATTTCAATGTAGACCATATTATGAACATAAAATTCCTCCTCCCATTCCTCTGTATTAGTCTCATGTTGTATAGAATCTTCATGGATGGTGTTAATGATTTTCATTGATTCGAAATGAATTGCATACATTTTTTCAGTCTTCTTGAGAGATTTATTTTGTTTGTTCCTGTCATGAGGCCCCGTCCTCTCCTTCGCTAGCCCTCTCAGAATCATTTGAGGAATGGTGATCTAAAGAGAATATCTGGACAATTTTTTCATGTGTTTTCTAAGTGAGGACACTAGGCCATAAGATAATATAATTTGGGAAGATCCATTTTGTGGTGTTCCCCCTAATCAAGAGAAGAATAACTTCTTTTGAGGAGGATGTTGAGGTAAAAAATCCCCCATATTTGTGGCATGGGGAAGTTCCTATTCCCTTTCCATAACCTTTCAAGCCTAGTTTTCTAACCTCAAAGGTTGTGTTAAAAAATACCCCATCCCTATAGGCTAGGGTTTCTCCTAGATTTCCATGGCCACTACTATCATGACTGCTTTCTTGATTTTATGGATCCTTGTTCGAATATGGGTTGGTTTCATTGTATGGTTTTCACCTAAGCCATATGATTCCAAAGATATAAGTGATGCTTGATGATTATACTCCCTTAGGCGGTAGTCTTGCCCAATATTTTTGGATGCTTGACACAGGTGTTTTTCGATGTCTTGATCTCTTCTGGAACAACTTCTTCAAGAGTCAGTCAGAGCTAGTTTTTGTTGAGAATACCATCTATTGCAAACATAACCCATTTCTTGAAGCTAACCTGAGGCTATGAAATTTCATGATGCCACCTTTGATGGGATTTTCTGATTGGGGATCACATTGAAATGAAACACCCCATGTTTTCCCCATACTCTGATATGAACACCATATGGGGTGTCTATGATCAAATGATGCAACTCTTTTAACACGTCGAGACATGTACATTGAAGGAATCTTTACTATTTTTCCAATTTTGGGTGTTGTGCAGTTAGGAGAGCTTCCAAGTCGATTTGGTAGTATATCCCTTATATTTCCTTGATGTGTCTTGGATATTCATCATAAGGAAATGATTTCATTTTTAAGTGATGAAGAGTGGTCAATATATTTAGGTAGATTCTGTGCACACAATCATCTGACAACACCTTTAGAATGCTATATTGGGAAGTGGATAAAGGAAATAACATGACTGGTATATTTTATTTATCCAGTTGTATCCTCATGAAAAATATGTCTTCTTAGTCTTTTTTAGAGGCTCCTCAACCTGGTCTAACCAAAGTGGATGTTTCTATGCTGCTTTATTGTAAACAACAATATCAACAGGGATTTCCTTTGTCTATTGGAAGGAATGCGATCCAAGGGTGGTTTGGAGAATGACCTTTGTCTTGGGATGTATCATGGTTGAAAAAGTATTTCACTTGTAAATGATAATACATCAAGTAATAATACCCTCATTTTCCCATGTGCCTCATGATAGGATGGATTTATCATAATTAAATTGGAAAGGGAAGGACCTCCTTGATAAAGTGAAGTGTCACTGTGGGGAGGACCTTCACAGCGAATGCCATCATGAGGAGGACTACCATCACAGCTTGATTTCTAACTATAAGAAGTGTTCCTACAATGTATAACCTAGGGAGGGCCATTAGGGAAGATTATAGTAATTGTATGACCTCCTTGTTGTTTGATCTTTTGTCCACACGAAGTGCTTTCATGGAACTCATCAGGAGATGGGTTCTCAAGATTGATTAGATTTTGGACATAAAGAAATCATTCATAGTAAGATATCTGGGGAGGACCTCCTAAACCACTTCTACTATTTTTGTAAATTTTTTAATGAAATATTAGGTTCTTGAGCCTCCATAGATAAATTTTTTAGGTATTCATGAACTCTAGAATTAATCAGAGTGGGATCATAGATTAGCTCCTCATTTTATAATCACCTTTATTGAAGCTTCATTTTTGGATGCTCTATTGTGGGTGAATTGGGAATCTTTTTGGGGATAATTACTTTAATATATGAAAAATTGTTTAATTAGTTACCGTGTCACTGCCATAATTTTTTGATAGGTTTATGGAATTTTGGTAGGGATTTGTTCCTGCCCTGGAGTGGCCATTGGGATATACCGATGACCTCTATTTAGAACAAGACTATGGACCTAATTAATTTGTTTGTATATCATGGGGAAATTTGGACCAAGACCCTCCTGGATAGGAGAAGATATCCGTGTCTACTCTAAAGTTAATCCTTGTTTTGTGTCGATGAGTCACTATAATTATGGGGATGGAGTTATGTGTCCACCCCTCTACCACTGCCACTACCATTATTATATCTTAGAAAGTTCGTAGGATGTGGGTCAGAATTTCCATATGCTCTTTCACCATCATCAGGATGTGACGGGTGACTTCAATGGATGGAATAAGGATATATTCCATTCTTTGGATGGAGAAGGGGTGTGTGCCTGTTCCTTTCCTCCATTTTCTATTGGTATATACTAACATTACTCAGGTGCGGGGGTAAAGATATGGGACCACCCCTTATTTATTGTCGGGACATACCAGATGGTTTCTATGATTGATTCTAGATTAGGCTAGTAGGCTTGATAGATGCAGGAAGGTGTGTGTTCCTACTAATGGTTTGCTACTATATTTGACTGGCGGGCTTTGTTGATGTAGGCAGGTGTTTGTGCTTCCGCACAGTTTGTTATCAAATTTGACTGACAAGATTCTTTGGGTGTTTCCAAACTGTGCCGGTAGTCTTGGTTGGTGTGGGCAGGTGTTTATTCCTACTCATGGTTTTCCATTGAATTTGAATGGTGGGATTCTTTGGGGGGAACAGAGGTATAAACCATTCCCCATTGTCTATTCACTACCCACAGTAGGCCTTTTTGTGTGCCCAAATCTGGATGACCTGGGTTGGACTCCTAAGGGAAACACCCTCATCATGCTGAGGGTTTGATGTCACATGGCGTTGGTAGTGATAGATACTGGTAGGATACCTTTGGAGGGACCCATATTCTATCTAGATGAGGTCATTAGTGGTATTTTGACCTGCCTCCCTAAGATAAGGGTGGATCTTATTACTATGTTTTAGGGATAGGCTACCAAAATGGTTTGACACTACAATAGAAATTGGATTTAGCAGCGGTTCTTTAGCAGCGGTTTTGGGAACCGTCGCTAAAACTTTTTTTAAAATGGTTTCGTGGTGGTTTATAATAAACAGCCATGAACCATTTTTTTACACTGCCGACCCTTCCCCCCCACCCTAACCCTGCTTCTCCCAGCTTCCCCCGCTTCCCCTGTGACCCCACCTTCCCGTGACCCCGATGACCTCGCGACCCCGACGACCCCGGCCCCCCGCGACCCTGGCGACCCCGCGACCCCAGGTTTCCCCAGTTTCCCTCTTTTCATATTATTTTAGGTTTTAATTAGTTTTTTGGATGTCATAAGGTAGTTTTAGGTGAATTTCGGTCTTGTGAATACCTCATTGATTTGGGTTTTTTCCACATGAAGGTTGTGTGTGCCTATGATTGAGATTTGTGGAGGTTGGTTCTAGATGGGTTGGGAATGAGAATACATATGAAATCATGCTCACATAACTAATATAAAAATTTATATTATTGTGAACATGAGGGTTTTGATCTTTTTGAGGTTTCTATGACATGAAGACCATGCGGTTGAGGTTCTAGTTGGACCATGTGAGCATTGCAACCTGGGTAAAAAATAAAGGTTGTTATTAATTTGAATTTTCTATGGGTTTGTTTTTCACTTTAGCTTTCAGATTTGGGATATTTAATGGAAGTTAATTTTAAGGATAGTTTTAGGGTTTGTGGGATTTTGGTGGAATTTAGGTTCTTGGTTGTGTTTTTTCATGAGGTGTATGTTTTGTCTAAATTTCACCATTCTAGATTATCCCTAAATGGTGCTGAGATATATGCTATGCCTCTACCTATTTTGGGTTTTGTGTTTCATTTTTATTGTTTTAATATGATTGGAGATGATGAGGAAATTTTATAGAATAGTTTAATCCTCTTAGATGTGTTTTTTGTTTGGATTTAATTCTCTCAGATACTCCCAATTTGTTTTCCCACCCAACCACCTATTGAAATGAGGTATCATGGGGTTATATCATTTTGAATTTTATACTTATACTAATTAAATTATTTGGAAATAATGTGTCATTAGGGGGTTGTTTTTTACACCCCATGAAATAATTTTCTTATTTTTTAATGATTTTAAGGCTATTTTTTTAGTTTACCTATTTTTTAGTGATTGAATTCTGGGAGTGGTGTTATCTAGATAACTTTAACATGCTATGGTCTAGAAGCACCATGGGTGTGGTTTCACCTATAGCTAGTGAAATATATAAAGAACCTCTTAAACACCCATATTAGAAGGAATTTTTATGTAGGGGTTTACCTATATGAAATATGGGGAGGGTTAACTCAGTATGTGGGGAGCCATAGTGGTGGTTGGTTATAGTGGCTTCATGGGGGGATAAAACAGGGAGGCTTCTACAGTATCATTAGCTTCCTACATACATTTTGGTTATAGTGGATTCATGGGGGGATAAAACAGGGAGGCTTCTACAATATCATTAGATTCCTACTTATAGAATCAAGTAAATAGTATTTAGATCCCAACATCACTGTAAAAAACTAAGCTGTGATAAAATGTGTTTGGTGCCAATTTTTTTCTATCATCATGGGGATAGAGGATAATATTGATAAAGTGTAGTTTCTTCTCCAACTCTTTTATGGCTTGGGCACATTTGGGTTCAATTAATGGAAGTTATATGCTCTTATCCATCATTTTCTCACTTCCTAAGAGGAATACGTAGTCCAAGAATATATCCTCCTCTTATTAAATATTTATAACCATCAAGACAAAGATATAGAGGATTCCATTAAGTAGTTGAATAATTTTTCTATTGAAGAAGCATGGCCTCATGATTGAATAGCTATGAAGATAGAAAAACCATGAGAACATGAGGCTCATGTGGAAAGGGTGTAGGTGTAGCTACTATCAGCAGACATAAGGATTGAGCCCATTATATGAAGGAGTTTAAAACTAACCTACCATGTTAAGAAGACACATCCATTAGATAAATTGAAAGATATTAAACAAATGAACCTTCAATATTCCATCAGCAATTATCATTAGGAATTGGATTATTTTTTAGATTTGGATTATTTGAGTATATTATAGTTGTTTTTATCATTTTTCTTTACCTGTAACATCGAAGAGAGACTCCAGAATATAGATCCTCTTCTCATTTGTTTTTATTAATGAATGAAGATTTTTTTTTATTAATTTTCATCCATTCTGTAGATTTTGTTTTATCTTGATTAACACTTCATAATAATGTAACACCCCAAGCTTCCACGGTACGTTTCCCTTCTAATAATGCAATAGCGTGTGTTGTACGCAACCTCGAGCTCTAACACACACCACAACCAATTAAAGTAGCCGTTATGAATAGTAATAACCACTTTTTAAAATTATAGAAATTTTATATTTCAAAATGGACTTCATTTTTGGATTCGGAATATCGAAATTAGCCTATGTTGAATTTTTGGTATTTTTCTGAGAACTTCTAATTTTTTATGAATAGTGAAAAATACTTAAAACAACTTTTTTAATCAAAATAATTTATTGTGATAAATTATACTATTTAGTGATTTTAAGGTATAATTAGAATATATTTTTACCATTTTATCCAATGGTGTTCATTAGAATTAATTTAACATTGAAATTGGACATAAACAATTGCCAATCTTTTGATATAAATTGTTTCTTAAAAACACGCTATTTGTTGTGACAGCGGGAATTAATTATAAAATTAATTAATGCAACTTATATGTTTGGAATTTTGAAAAATAGACATCATTTTTGAATTCGGAATATCAATTATAGCTTAGGGTGAAATTTTGGCATTGTTCTGAAAAACTTCAATTTTTGATGAATAGTGAAACCACTAAGTGGTAGTTAAATAACTGATTTTTCGTTTAAATGAAATATTACCACTTCTGTGATTTGATTTTCAAAAATCCGACATACATGGTTGTCATTAAGAAGTAAAATGTGGTTCGATGAGATTAAAATAATTTTTTGGGGAATAGTAACTTTTAAGTTCTTAATCGCGATTAGAGGTAATTAGTGTAGTTTAAGGTAAAAACAATATTTTAATAATATGATATGAGCTTGACACTTGTCCTACTCCTATTGGATGAGTCATGGCCGACCAAGAAAACCCATGGGTCAACTTGGGGACCCCATGGAGCCACTTTAGTTGGAAAATGACATTAATATATATTTATTTAATGTTAAAATTAAATTGACACAAACATGAGTTGTTTTACTAAAAAAGTTTTTAAGTGGGGTTAAACAAGTCCAAATTTTGACTATAAATATTAATTATAAAGATAAAAAGATTTCCTACATCATAGTATTTTTTTTTATAATTTTTAGACATTAAATAAATTAAATTATTTATGACATCATTATGATGCAGCGATGACCTCATTATTTAACGATTTTAATAAAATAAAAAGATAATGTAAAATCCAAGGCTTACACTTGTCCAAAGACTATTGGATGGGTAGATTTAGAACCCTTATCACCTTAGACACGAATTATATAAGTGTGGGACCTCTAAAATCCGAAACTCATTTTATAATAAAGTGACTTTTCTTTACTTTCGAAGAGTGCCCCTCCTCTCCACTTATAAAAGGCCTCCACCTCTCCCACCTCATTTACACTTTCAAGCCATTTGGCTCGGCCAAACTCTGCCCAAATACTCTCCCAACTTACCCCTCTTACTCCTAGAAGCCTCACTTTGGGCAGAACTCTTCCCAAGGAAGCCTTTGGCTCAAATCAAAAAGAGTTACCCGATTTTGAGGTAATGTCTTCTCTAATGTTGTTTTGTATTATTTTTCTTCTCCAACCCCCTAAACTCTTTTTATTCATTTCTTTTGTAACAACACCAGTATCCTCAATATACTAGGATGTTGTTATAATAAGGATTCGAGCAACACTTACACACACCTACATCTAATGGTTAAAGAATATACGGTTTCTGTGGATGGCGAATTTCTGCCTCACGAAACGATGATTGTTCAACACTCATATAACACCTTCAAAGGTGGCCATTAAGATGTCACTATTTTTATATATGATATATAATATGTTTATGTTTTAATTATGATTCTGTATTTCTCATTTATGGCATACTTTATGATTTCCATTATGGGTAAAACGCGATAATTTCATTTTAGGAAGTGCGGACTACCGCCCCCTCAAAGTGATTTGAATCGTTAATGTCATATGTGGGATGTATAAAGGATGGATTAAATGGTATTATACACTATATTATACTGTAATTATATTATAAATTTATATCATTATGATTCCATTCCATTAAATACGAAATAGAAATGAAAGTAGCGTTCATGCGTACGTACGGCTTACCGTCTCCATGAACGGTGCATTTCATTTCTTACCTCTAAATGTTACGTGACATTATGAATGAATGTATATAATGGATATATATCATATATATGATATCTAAATCATGAATATAATTTTGGATATAATGGATATTTCACCACATGAACAACTTGAAATTATAGGACGTTTATTTTTGACTCAAGTACCAAAGATCGACAAAACGACCGTTATTAACTTAAATAATTACATAATGTTCATAACATGGTAATAAGGGATATAAAAGGAATAAATAACATGAAAAAGGTTCTTAAGTAAATAGTAATTAACTCTATTTTATTATTCAGGAGGTTAAAGAACGGTTGAGTCAAGTCAGACACGAGGTAAGGGAATTTCTTAACCCAACTTCCATTCTTTGGGTTAATCTCCTACTTTCAAATTATGTCATGATATTATTATGTCTTATTTTGTATTTTTACTTTCTTTATGTGTACCTATAGTGAATACACATAATAGATCTATTTTATTTTAAAAATTATCTTTTTAAGGACTTCGTCTCAATCACCTTTCATTGAGGCATATTTTGTTTTATACACAACTTTCTTTTATACGGTGTATAAACCCCTTTGACTTTTAATTTTATTCAAAAGGAATCTTTTTTATACGAAGCGTTTTGCTAAACGACAAAAGGGAATGTTTTTATTTCTGTACTTATGCGGCTACAACGACTTCTCTGCCGCCGTGACCATTATTTGAGTTTCGGCTTCCTCTACAAGCCATCATTTTTTTTAATGAAAAATAAATACAAAGTTTTAACTATCTTTTATTTTTGTATTGGAAATGGTTTTGAAAACGTTTTTATTATATCAATTTGTTGTATTGATATCTTGTGATTGAAATGTGGAAATGTTATGTTTCCTTTATGCATGTTTTATGTGATACGATTATGTTATGGTTTATGTTATGTTTAAACCTATTCATATGAGGAATGTATTGGACTTAATAAGTGACGGGTGGAGCCCGCTATAGCTCCTCGATGCATCAGTAGGTCTCATGAGACAACTAGATGTGGAATTGGCCGAGGCCCTTTCCCAAATTGATTTATGGTTTTGGCCGAGGCCTTAATCATTTTAGACGTCTTGGCCGAGGCCTTGACAAAATGTTTCAAAATGTTTGGCATTATACATTCCCTCATTATGAAAGTGGTTATTGATATTGCATGTGATTATTCGACCAGTAGAATATCCATGTGAAGAAGTGAATTGCATTATCTCATTTTAATTTTGCCATATTATGTTGAAGTTCAAGTTTAAAAGGCTTTTGTTTTAGTTATACATTTCCTTAAATGTTAATGTTTATTTATGAAAGCTTCCGCTATATTGTTAACCTTACTGAGCATCCGAGCTCACCCCTTTCAATGTTTTAATATTTTCCAGGATGTGAAGAAGTATTTTATGAATGACATGTAGGGATAGTCTGAAGAGGATAGAAGTGTGGACTATGGAGACTTTGTTATTGTAGTTTTTCACGTTATGATGTAATGTAACGTTTACGAATGTATCTAGTGTTTCCAAGGCTACTAAACTAATCGGTCTTTCGAGACTTGATCATTTGTGATCATGCCAATGTTACGAACTAATGCACCGACTCTGGGTAGCTGGGATCGGGGCATTACAGTTGTTATCAGAGGCAGTTTAGTACTAACCTTGGAAGCTAGATTTAGATAAACTCTGATTAGAGCACATAGCCCGAAGATAGACTTTGAGGATTAGTATAGAAGAACTTCCTAGAATTTTGGTATTATAGAGATGTTATGAGTTTTCTGAGCAATACATCCCTGTCTGGATATGAGCAGGTAGAGGCGGCTCTGGCACAGATGTACCTAGGGGTAAAACCCGAAAACACTGCTTTGAGCTAGACTCGAATGGGAACTGGTGCACGACAACGGGCCTTGCTGCACTCTTGGTTACGACACTCCCGGGGGATATGCTTAGGATAATTCCCATTTTCTTTACAAACCACTATGAACGGTTATGAGTATATAATTCCTCAAATAAAACCTTTTTATGATTATGGATTATATCCATAAATAGTTCAATTTATGTTAAGTATTTTACAAGTATGGAATTATGTATTGTGATTCATAAACTAATCTAGTTTATGCCATTGTTTAGAAATGGCGCCTAGTGGAAGGAATGGAAACCGTATCGATGCACGCACTCCGTGTAGGGATTGCCCTCCTGCTCAAGATAATTATTGTGGAGCTGGAGATACAACTGGTGCTGATCAACTTATTACCATACTGGGACAACTCACTCAGGTTATGAATAATAACCTTACTCGTATAGAGCACCCTGATCCGCAATGTGGAGGATCAATGTTAGACCGCTTCATGAGGCAACAACCACCAACGTTCAATGGGAGTACAAATCCCTTAGTAGCCGAGCAATGGATAAATTCCCTAGAGAAAATATTTCAGGCTTTGGGGAGCAGTGAAAGGGAAAAAGTTATCATGGCAGTTTACCGCCTCACTGGAGATGCTGATCAATGGTGGTTATTGATTCAAAACATGAAGGAAGATGATGAAGTATCAAATATGGAATGGAGGGAGTTCAAAGATCTGTTTTTAGAAAAATGCTTTCCTCGCGACCATCGAGCAGATATGGAAAGGCAATTTCTGAGTCTGAGGCAGAAGGGGGATGAGAATGTCGCAAAGTATGAGGCTAACTTTAAAAGGGTAGCGAGGCATGCTGCCGATTATATACGTAACCCAAGGAGTAAGATTGATCGTTTCTTTGATGGGTTAAAACCATTTCTCCGTCGATCTTTAGTATCACAATCCTTCTCATCATACGAAGATATTGTCTCGTGTGCTATCAAGACAGAAAAGGAATTCTCTAAGTCTTATGACAACAATGTAAAGCAAGAGAAGAAGAGAACGGTGGAACAAGAGACAGATAAAGGGAAAAAGGGAAAGAAGGATTTTCCATTATGTGGCAATTGTGGGAAGAATCACCCTGGTACTTGTCTAAAAGGAATGGGAGTTTGTTATAAATGTGGAGAAAAGGGTCACCAGGCTCGTGATTGCAAGGGAAAGAAAGAGGCTATCAAAGTTGAATGCTATAATTGTAGAGAAATGAGTTATTATGCAAATGAATGTCCTAAGCGTCAGGGAAACTTACCTCAGAAAAGGCCAAGGGATCAAGGACAATCTTATGCTGTTACTACAGTTGAAGCAGAATAACTAATGTATTGGTGATTTTGGACTCATGGATTATATTTTGGTTATTAGAATAATGTGATATATATATATATATAAGGATTTTACTGCAGTACTTGTTGATTTCAGTAAGGTTTTAATATGATGAAGGTAATTATATTTTTAGTATGTGACAATAAGAGAAACTTTACTTTGTTTGGGGAATCTGATAAATTGATTTTGGAATTAAGAGACCTTTTAGAGAAAGTCTGGACAGAGGTATTTTGGATAACTATAATGGTTAGAGTGGATTAAGTTGATCTTTGGATATTATTGTTTAAGTTTAAAAAATTTATGAAGATTATTTTTGGAATATTATGATACTATAGTTTTAGGAAAAGGACAACCTGCAGGGTGGGGCATAACCCGTCGCGTCGGACAAAGCTGCAGGAATCGAACCCACAATCATAGTGCGACAGACCTTTATTTCCTACCACTAGCCTACAGGAAGTCCCTGGTTATTACAAAACAATTTTACTAATCTAAATGGTATGTGTTAACATTTGGAACCTTATACAATTAGGATAAGTATAATATTTTTGAGTTCTATTATCTTTTTGAGTGAAAGATGAGTTGAAGGTTGAAACTCTAATTGTCAAGCATAAATATATATATACCTATCTCTTATTCAATGAATAAATTAATTCTTAAACTTTAGTAAAGGGATATTAAAACAAAAAAAATGTGTTATCTTAATACCTTATGTTTTGTTGAACTGATGATATTTTAAATCAACACAGATCGAAGGCTTTGAGGCCCTAAATTTGACAGTTGATTGTGATTGATGACCTCAATCACTCCCTACAAATATTTACATTTTCCTCCAATTATATGTCTCTAATTGCCACCAATGTTCTCCTTATCGAGATCATAATTTGGTGGTGACTTTCTTATTTCCATTTCCCTCTTATTAAGGCTAAATTTTATTAATCTTATTTCCGATGTGGGTTTTCCAAAAAGGTATTTTCTCTTTTCAACCATTTATTTTCAAAGAAAAATTTCAAATTGCGAGGACGCAATTTATTGAAGGAGGGGAGAATGTAACACCCCAAGCTTCCACGGTACGTTTCCCTTCGAATAATGCAATAGCGTGTGTTGTACGCAACCTCGAGCTCTAACACACACCACAACCAATTAAAGTAGCCGTTATGAATAGTAATAACCACTTTTTAAAATTATAGAAATTTTATATTTCAAAATGGACTTCATTTTTGGATTCGGAATATCGAAATTAGCCTATGTTGAATTTTTGGTATTTTTCTGAGAACTTCTAATTTTTTATGAATAGTGAAAAATACTTAAAACAACTTTTTTAATAAAAATAATTTATTGTGATAAATTATACTATTTAGTGGTTTTAAGGTATAATTAGAATATATTTTTACCATTTTATCCAATGGTGGTCATTAGAATTAACTTAACATTGAAATTGGACATAAACAATTGCCAATCTTTTGATATAAATTGTTTCTTAAAAACACGCTATTTGTTGTGACAGCGGGAATTAATTATAAAATTAATTAATGCAACTTATATGTTTGGAATTTTGAAAAATATACATCATTTTTGAATTCGGAATATCAATTATTTCTTAGGGTGAAATTTTGGCATTGTTCTGAAAAACTTCAATTTTTGATGAATAGTGAAACCACTAAGTGGTAGTTAAATAACTGATTTTTCGTTTAAATGAAATATTACCACTTCTATGATTTGATTTTCAAAAATCCGACATACATGGTTGTCATTAAGAAGTAAAATGTGGTTCAATGAGATTAAAATAATTTTTTGGTGAATAGTAACTTTTAAGTTCTTAATCGCGATTAGAGGTAATTAGTGTAGTTTAAGGTAAAAACAATGTTTTAATAATATGATATGAGCTTGAAACTTGTCCTACTCCTATTGGATGAGTCATGGCCGACCAAGACAACCCATGAGTCAACTTGGGGACCCCATGGAGCCACTTTAGTTGGAAAATGACATTAATATATATTTATTTAATGTTAAAATTAAATTGACACAAACATGAGTTGTTTTACTAAAACAGTTTTTAAGTGGGGTTACACAAGTCCAAATTTTGACTATAAATATTCATTAGAAATAGAAAAAGATTTCCTACATCATAGTATTTTTTTATAATTTTTAGACATTAAATAAATTAAATTATTTATGACATCATTATGATGCAGCGATGACCTCATTATTTAACGATTTTAATAAAATGAAAAGATAATGTAAAATCCAAGGCTTAAACTTGTACAAAGACTATTGGATGGGTAGATTTAGAACCCTTATCACCTTAGCCACGAATTATATAAGTGTGGGACCTCTAAAATCCGAAACTCATTTTATAATAAAGTGACTTTTCTTTACTTTCCAAGAGTGCCCCTCCTCTCCACTTATAAAAGGCCCCCACCTCTCCCACCTCATTTACACTTTCAAGCCATTTGGCTCGGCCAACCTCTGCCCAAATACTCTCCCAACTTCCCCCTCTTACTCCTAGAAGCCTCACTTTGGGTAGAACTCTTCCCAAGGAAGCCTTTGGCTCAAATCAAAAAGAGTTACCCGATTTTGAGGTAATGTCTTCTCTAATGTTGTTTTGTTTTATTTTTCTTCTCCAACCCCCTAAACTCTTTTTATTCATTTCTTTTGTAACAACACCAATATACTCAATATACTAGGATGTTTTTATAATAAGGATTCGAGCTACACTTACACACACCTACATCTAATGGTTAAAGAACATACGGTTTCTGTGGATGGCGAATTTCTGCCTCACGAAACGATGATTGTTCAACACTCATATAACACCTTCAAAGGTGGCCATTAAGATGTAAATATTTTTATATATGATATATAATATGTTTATGTTTTACTTATGCTTCTGTATTTCTCATTTATGGCATACTTTATGATTTCTATTATGGGTAAAACGCGATAATTTCATTTTAGGAAGTGCGGACTACCGCCCCCTCAAAGTGATTTGAATCGTTAATGCCATATGTGGGATGTATAAAGGATGGATTAAATGGTATTATAAACTATATTATACTTTAATTATATTATAAATTTATATCATTATGATTCTGTTCCATTAAATACGAAATAGAAATGAAAGTAGCGTTCATGCGTACGTACGGCTTACCGTCTCCATGAACGGTGCATTTCATTTATTACCTCTAAATGTTACATGACATTATGAATGAATGTATATAATGGATATATATCATATATATTATATATAAATCATGAATATAATTCTGGATATAATGGATATTTCACCACATGAACAACTTGAAATTATAGGAAGTTTATTTTTGACTCAAGTACCAAAGATCGACAAAACGACCGTTATTAACTTAAATAATTACATAATGTTCATAACATGGTAATAAGGGATATAAAAGGAATAAAGAACATGAAAAATTTTCTTAAGTAAATAGTAATTAACTCTATTTTATTATTCAGGAGGTTAAAGAACGGTTGAGTCAAGTCAGACACGAGGTAAGGGAATTTCTTAACCCAACTTCCATTCTTTGGGTTAATCTCTTACTTTCAAATTATGTCATGATATTATTATGTCTTATTTTGTATTTTTACTTTCTTTATGTGTACCTATAGTGAATACACATAATAGATCTATTTTATTTTAAAAATGATATTTTTAAGGACTTCGTCTCAATCTCCTTTCATTGAGGCATATTTTGTTTTATACACAACTTTCTTTTATACGGTGTATAAACCCATTTGACTTTTAATTTTATTCAAAAGGAATCTTTTTTATACGAAGCGTTTTGCTAAATGAAAAAAGGGAATGTTTTTATTTCTGTACTTATGCGGAGACAACGACTTCTCCGCCGCCGTGACCATTATTTGAGTTTCGGCTTCCTCTACAAGCCATCATTTTTTTTAATGAAAAATAAATACAAAGTTTTAACTATCTTTTATTTTTGTATTGGAAATGGTTTTGAAAACGTTTTTATTATATCAATTTGTTGTATTGATATCTTGTGATTGAAATGTGGAAATGTTATGTTTCCTTTATGCATGTTTTATGTGATACGATTATGTTATGGTTTATGTTATGTTTAAACCTATTCATATGAGGAATGTATTGGACTTAATAAGTGACGGGTGGAGCCCGCTATAGCTCCTCGATGCATCGGTAGGTCTCATGAGACAACTAGACGTGGAATTGGCCGAGACCCTTTCCCAAATTGATTTATGGTTTTGGCCGAGGCCTTAATCATTTTAGACGTCTTGGCCGAGGCCTTGACAAAATGTTTCAAAATGTCTGGCATTATACATTCCCTCATTATGAAAGTGGTTATTGATATTGCATGTGATTATTCGACCAGTAGAATATCCATGTGAAGAAGTGAATGGCATTATCTCATTTTACTTTTGCCATATTATGTTGAAGTTCAAGTTTAAAAGGCTTTTGTTTTAGTTATACATTGCCTTAAATGTTAATGTTTATTTATGAAAGCTTCCGCTATATTGTTAACCTTACTGAGCATCCGAGCTCACCCCTTTCAATGTTTTAATATTTTCCAGGATGTGAAGAAGTATTTTATGAATGACCTGTAGGGATAGTCCGAAGAGGATAGAAGTGTGGACTATGGAGACTTTGTTATTGTAGTTTTTCACGTTATGATGTAATGTAACGTTTACGAATGTATCTAGTGTTTCCAAGGCTACTAAACTAATCGGTCTTTCGAGACTTGATCATTTGTGATCATGCCAATGTTACGAACTAATGCACCGACTCTGGGTAGCTGGGATCGGGGTGTTACAGTTGTTATCAGAGGCAGTTTAGTACTAACCTTGGAAGCTAGATTTAGATAAACTCTAATTAGAGCACATAGCCCGAAGATAGACTTTGAGGATTAGTATAGAATAACTTCCTAGAATTTTGGTATTATAGAGATGTTATGAGTTTTCTGAGCAATACATCCCTGTCTGGATACGAGCAGGTAGAGGCGGCTCTGGCACAGATGTACCTAGGGGTAAAACCCGAAAACACTGCTTTGATCTAGACTCGAACGGGAACTGGTGCACGACAACGGGCCTTGCTGCACTCTTGGTTACGACACTCCCGGGGGATATGCTTAGGATAATTCCCATTTTCTTTACAAACCACTATGAACGGTTATGAGTATATAATTCCTCAAATAAAACCTTTTTATGATTATGGATTATATCCATAAATAGTTCAATTTATGTTAAGTATTTTACAAGTATGGAATTATGTATTGTGATTCATAAACTAATCTAGTTTATGCCATTGTTTAGAAATGGCGCCTAGTGGAAGGAATGGAAACCGTATCAATGCACGCACTCCGTGTAGGGATTGCCGTCCTGCTCAAGATAATTATTGTGGAGCTGGAGATACAACTGGTGCTGATCAACTTATTACCATACTGGGACAACTCACTCAGGTTATGAATAATAACCTTACTCGTATAGAGCACCCTGATCCGCAACGTGGACGATCAATGTTAGACCGCTTCATGAGGCAACAACCACCAACATTCAATGGGAGTACAAATCCCTTAGTAGCCGAGAAATGGATAAATTCCCTAGAGAAAATATTTCAGGCTTTGGGGAGCAGTGAAAGGGAAAAAGTTATCATGGCAGTTTACCCTCTCACTGGAGATGCTGATCAATGGTGGTCATTGATTCAAAACATGAAGGAAGATGATGAAGTATCAAATATGGAATGGAGGGAGTTCAAAGATCTGTTTTTAGAAAAATACTTTCCTCGCGACCATCGAGCAGATATGGAAAGGCAATTTCTGAGTCTGAGGCAGAAGGGGGATGAGAATGTCGCAAAGTATGAGGCTAACTTTACAAGGGTAGCGAGGCATGCTGCCGATTATATACGTAACCCAAGGAGTAAGATTGATCGTTTCTTTGATGGGTTAAAACCATTTCTCCGTTGATCTTTAGTATCACAATCCTTCTCATCATACGAAGATATTGTCTCGTGTGCTATCAAGACAGAAAAGGAATTCTCTAAGTCTTATGACAACAATGTAAAGCAAGAGAAGAAGAGAACGGTGGAACAAGAGACAGATAAAGGGAAAAAGGGAAAGAAGGATTTTCCATTATGTGGCAATTGTGGGAAGAATCACCCTGGTACTTGTCTAAAAGGAATGGGAGTTTGTTATAAATGTGGAGAAAAGGGTCACCAGGCTCGTGATTGCAAGGGAAAGAAAGAGGCTATCAAAGTTGAATGCTATAATTGTAGAGAAATGGGTCATTATGCAAATGAATGTCCCAAGCGTCAGGGAAACTTACCTCAGAAAAGGCCAACGGATCAAGGACAATCTTATGCTGTTACTACAGTTGAAGCAGAATAACTAATGTATTGGTGATTTTGGACTCATGGATTATATTTTGGTTATTAGAATAATGTGATATATATATATAAGGATTATACTGCAGTACTTGTTGATTTAAGTAAGGTTTTAATATGATGAAGGTAATTATATTTTTAGTATGTGACAATAAGAGAAACTTTACTTTGTTTGGGGAATCTGATAAATTGATTTTGGAATTAAGAGACCTTTTAGAGAAAGTCTGGACAGAGGTATTTTGGATAACTATAATGGTTGGAGTGGATTAAGTTGATCTTTGGATATTATTGTTTAAGGTTAAAAAATTTATGAATATTATTTTTGGAATATTATGATACTATAGTTTTAGGAAAAGGACAACCTGCAGGGTGGGGCATAACCCGTCGCGTCGGGCAAAGCTGCAGGAATCGAACCCACAATCATAGTGCGACAGACCTTTATTTCCTACCACTAGCCTACAAGAAGTCCCTGGTTATTACAAAACAATTTTACTAATCTAAATGGTATGTGTTAACATTTGGAACCTTATACAATTAGGATAAGTATAATATTTTTGAGTTCTATTATCTTTTTGAGTGAAAGATGAGTTGAAGGTTGAAACTCTAATTGTCAAGCATAAATATATATATACCTATCTCTTATTCAATGAATAAATTAATTCTTAAACTTTAGTAAAGGGATATTAAAACAAAAAAAAATGTGTTATCTTAATACCTTATGTTTTGTTGAACTGATGATATTTTAAATCAACACAGATCGAAGGCTTTGAGGCCCTCAATTTGACAGTTGATTGTGATTGATGACCTCAATCACTCCCTACAAATATTTACATTTTCCTCCAATTATATGTCTCTAATTGCCACCAATGTTCTCCTTATCGAGATCATAATTTGGTGGTGACTTTCTTATTTCCATTTCCCTCTTATTAAGGCAAAATTTTATTAATCTTATTTCCGATGAGGGTTTTCCAAAAAGGTATTTTCTCTTTTCAACCTTTTATTTTTAAAGAAAAATTTCAAATTTTGAGGACGCAATTTATTGAAGGAGGGGAGAATGTAACACCCCAAGCTTCCACGGTACGTTTCCCTTCGAATAATGCAATAGCGTGTGTTGTACGCAACCTCGAGCTCTAACACACACCACAACCAATTAAAGTAGCCGTTATGAATAGTAATAACCACTTTTTAAAATTATAGAAATTTTATATTTCAAAATGGACTTCATTTTTGGATTCGGAATATCGAAATTAGCCTATGTTGAATTTTTGGTATTTTTCTGAGAACTTCTAATTTTTTATGAATAGTGAAAAATACTTAAAACAACTTTTTTAATCAAAATAATTTATTGTGATAAATTATACTATTTAGTGGTTTTAAGGTATAATTAGAATATATTTTTACCATTTTATCCAATGGTGGTCATTAGAATTAATTTAACATTGAAATTGGACATAAACAATTGCCAATCTTTTGATATAAATTGTTTCTTAAAAACACGCTATTTGTTGTGACAGCGGGAATTAATTATAAAATTAATTAATGAAACTTATATGTTTGGAATTTTGAAAAATATACATCATTTTTGAATTCGGAATATCAATTATAGCTTAGGGTGAAATTTTGGCATTGTTCTGAAAAACTTCAATTTTTGATGAATAGTGAAACCACTAAGTGGTAGTTAAATAACTGATTTTTCGTTTAAATGAAATATTACCACTTCTGTGATTTGATTTTCAAAAATCCGACATACATGGTTGTCATTAAGAAGTAAAATGTGGTTCAATGAGATTAAAATAATTTTTTGGTGAATAGTAACTTTTAAGTTCTTAATCGCGATTAGAGGTAATTAGTGTAGTTTAAGGTAAAAACAATGTTTTAATAATATGATATGAGCTTGACACTTGTCCTACTCCTATTAGATGAGTCATGGCCGACCAAGACAACCCATGGGTCAACTTGGGGACCGCATGGAGCCACTTTAGTTGGAAAATGACATTAATATATATTTATTTAATGTTAAAATTAAATTGACACAAACATGAGTTGTTTTACTAAAACAGTTTTTAAGTGGGGTTACACAAGTCCAAATTTTGACTATAAATATTAATTATAAAGAGAAAAAGATTTCCTATGTCATAGTATTTTTTTTATAATTTTTAGACATTAAATAAATTAAATTATTTATGACATCATTATGATGCAGCGATGACCTCATTATTTAACGATTTTAATAAAATGAAAAGATAATGTAAAATCCAAGGCTTAAACTTGTACAAAGACTATTGGATGGGTAGATTTAGAACCCTTATCACCTTATCCACGAATTATATAAGTGTGGGACCTCTAAAATCCGAAACTCATTTTATAATAAAGTGACTTTTCTTTACTTTCCAAGAGTGCCCCTCCTCTCCACTTATAAAAGGCCCCCACCTCTCCCACCTCATTTACACTTTCAAGCCATTTGGCTCGGCCAACCTCTACCCAAATACTCTCCCACCTTCCCCCTCTTACTCCTAGAAGCCTCACTTTGGGCAGAACTCTTCCCAAGGAAGCCTTTGGCTCAAATCAAAAAGAGTTACCCGATTTTGAGGTAATGTCTTCTCTAATGTTGTTTTGTTTTATTTTTCTTCTCCAACCCCCTAAACTCTTTTTATTCATTTCTTTTGTAACAAAACCAGTATCCTCAATATACTAGGATGTTGTTATAAGAAGGATTCGAGCTACACTTACACACACCTACATCTAATGGTTAAAGAACATACGGTTTCTGTGGATGGCGAATTTCTGCCTCACGAAACGATGATTGTTCAACACTCATATAACACCTTCAAAGGTGGCCATTAAGATGTAAATATTTTTATATATGATATATAATATGTTTATGTTTTACTTATGCTTCTGTATTTCTCATTTATGGCATACTTTATGATTTCCATTATGGGTAAAACGCGATAATTTCATTTTAGGAAGTGCGGACTACCGCCCCCTCAAAGTGATTTGAATCGTTAATGCCATATGTGGGATGTATAAAGGATGGATTAAATGGTATTATAAACTATATTATACTTTAATTATATTATAAATTTATATCATTATGATTCCGTTCCATTAAATACGAAATAGAAATGAAAGTAGCGTTCATGCGTACGTACGGCTTACCGTCTCCATGAACGGTGCATTTCATTTCTTACCTCTAAATGTTACGTGACATTATGAATGAATGTATATACTGTATATATATCATATATATGATATATAAATCATGAATATAATTCTGGATATAATGGATATTTCACCACATGAACAACTTGAAATTATAGGAAGTTTATTTTTGACTCAAGTACCAAAGATCGACAAAACGACCGTTATTAACTTAAATAATTACATAATGTTCATAACATGGTAATAAGGGATATAAAAGGAATAAAGAACATGAAAAATGTTCTTAAGTAAATAGTAATTAACTCTATTTTATTATTCAGGAGGTTAAAGAACGGTTGAGTCAAGTCAGACACGAGGTAAGGGAATTTCTTAACCCAACTTCCATTCTTTGGGTTAATCTCCTACTTTCAAATTATGCCATGATATTATTATGTCTTATTTTGTATTTTTACTTTATTTATGTGTACCTATAGTGAATACACATAATAGATCTATTTTATTTTAAAAATGATATTTTTAAGGACTTCGTCTCAATCTCCTTTCATTGAGGCATATTTTGTTTTATACACAACTTTCTTTTATACGGTGTATAAACCCCTTTGACTTTTAAGTTTATTCAAAAGGAATCTTTTTTATACGAAGCGTTTTGCTAAACGAAAAAAGGGAATGTTTTTCTTTCCGTACTTATGCGGCGACAACGACTTCTCCGCCGCCGTGACCATTATTTGAGTTTCAGCTTCCTCTACAAGCCATCATTTTTTTAATGAAAAATAAATACAAAGTTTTAACTATATTTTATTTTGGTATTGGAAATGGTTTTGAAAAAGTTTTTATTATATCAATTTGTTGTATTGATATCTTGTGATTGAAATGTGGAAATGTTATGTTTCTTTTATGCATGTTTTATGTGATACGATTATGTTATGGTTTATGTTATGTTTAAACCTATTCATATGAGGAATGTATTGGACTTAATAAGTGACGGGTGGAGCCCGCTATAGCTCCTCGATGCATCGGTAGGTCTCATGAGACAACTAGACGTGGAATTGGCCGAGGCCCTTTCCCAAATTGATTTATGGTTTTGGCCGAGGCCTTAATCATTTTAGACGTCTTGGCCGAGGCCTTGACAAAATGTTTCAAAATGTCTGGAATTATACATTCCCTCATTATGAAAGTGGTTATTGATATTTCATGTGATTATTCGACCAGTAGAATATCCATGTGAAGAAGTGAATGGCATTATCTCATTTTACTTTTTCCATATTATGTTGAAGTTCAAGTTTAAAAGGCTTTTGTTTTAGTTATACATTGCCTTAAATGTTAATGTTTATTTATGAAAGCTTCCGCTATATTGTTAACCTTACTGAGCATCCGAGCTCACCCCTTTCAATGTTTTAATATTTTCCAGGATGTGAAGAAGTATTTTATGAATGACCTGCAGGGATAGTCCGAAGAGGATAGAAGTGTGGACTATGGAGACTTTGTTATTGTAGTTTTTTACGTTATGATGTAATGTAATGTTTACGAATGTATCTAGTGTTTCCAAGGCTACTAAACTAATCGGTCTTTCGAGACTTGATCATTTGTGATCATGCCAATGTTACGAACTAATGCATCGACTCTGGGTAGCTGGGATCGGGGCGTTACAAATAACCTATGAAAGTTTTAGAGGAAAAATTATTGAAATAATCTAAAACCAATTTAACATTGAATTTGTAATGCATAAAGTCAAATATGGTTCTCAAAAGTGCTTGATTCAGAAATATTTCCTCGGGTTCATGGATCATGTATGGGTATAGGCATAAGTACAATAACTGTAACACTAGATTTAGTCTATTTGGATGAATTATTTCATTTTGATTATGGATCATAGATGGATATAAACATAACTACCATCAAATTAACACCATAGTTAGTTCATTTGGATGAATTAGTTCCTCCTTTATATGGATCATGGATGGGTATAGGCATAACTACCATCACTATAACACTTTTTTTAGTCCATTTGGATAAAATAGTTCACTCAACATGATAAGGACCACACAGGGGTAGATTTAGAGTGTGGATTCCAATGTTTAAAAGGGTTTGATCACCCCAAAATTATTTATTCACACATTTCATAAATATAACTCTGGACTGATAAACTGGGGATGAGAGAACAAGTGAATGCTTAAAAAATTTCATAGTCAAAAGGGCCTAGTGAGTACAGCCTGACTTCTTCTAGATTAATATTATGAACCCCACAAGCTTTAAGTCATTTATTTTATCACCTTAAAATTTTCTTGATCCTCATATTGGGGAGGACTAGTTCATAAGGAATTGTCTTCTTATTAGGTTTCCCTTTACGTATTTTCAACCTAACAGTATTTCTTCCATTTTTCAATTCCAAATGCTTAACTTAGATTAGGTTAGCATCATATCCAGTTAGTGGAGACTCAGTTTTTACCTAGGTTTCTCTTTAAAATTGTTCACCATGACGAGTTTTGTGTCTATTTAATTATATAGTTTTAGTTCATGCAAGTTGTACCGATATAGATGATGTTTAAGGTTAGAAAAATTTGACCCAAGTGCACATTGTTTAGGTTTATGATGTGTGGACCATAAGCTGGGGTAGCCTACATGAAGAGATGTTTCAAGTTAACCTGATATGAATTGGTAAAATATGGTATCATGAATATGAATTATATCATAATTAATTATAACTCAATAAAACTAATGACCACTGATGTTGATAATAGTGGGGTTTTCACTCTTTGAGATTGTTTTAGTACTTGGTTGTGTGATATAAAGAGGAAAATATATGCACTCTCTAATCATAAATAGAAGCAGTGGCATAAGGGATGTCCCACTTTTACTACCTAGGTTAAAGGAGTTAGATACGGTCTTGGAACATCGGTCATTTAGTTTATGGTCATGAAGCCCATACCATTTGCTTTGTGATTTAGAGTCACACAATCAGGACCACTTAAGGGTTACATCCTGCTATTTCTATGCTTCTTCATCAAGAATGGAAACATTATTTTTTTCCTCATGAACTGTGATTCCAACCAAGTTATGCTTATGTTACTTTTTGTTATCTAATATTATATTTTGATGCTATAAAGGATTTCAAAATTCATGGGTTGAAAATTTTGAGATTTAGGAGAAACATGATAGGGATACTATTTAACACAACTTTTAGTATTGACCATGTGGTAATTGAGTAATATGGCATTGTTAGCACACTGTTTCTCTTTACCAAAGAAACTTCCCCTATGCAAAACACTAGAGGGTTCATATATAACTCAGGGGATCATCTTTATTATATTATGTTTCTGTAATCTTACACTATTGTATATATGAATCTCTTTCTCTATTTAGTAGTAACTATGCATTTTAATTTTTTATTATTATTGTGTAGGAACATTGTGATATACATGGATAAAAGCTAGATCACATTACCGAGGAACATACCTCAGTATATTAAGGGTTTGAATGAGTTTTTAGAATTTTCAATTTCTAATCGATCCGTTGAAGGGAGAATAAGATTTCCATGTCCTAAATGTAAATTTAGAACATGGTTGAAGAAAGATGAAGTTTATGAACATTTAATACTGAAGAAATTACCTGGTCAATATTTGTGTTGGGTTTGGAATGGAGAATAGAATGTTATATAAAGATTGAGAACTGATGTTAATCCACAGAATGAGGTCCCAAGTTCGTCGACAATGGAAAATGAAATAAAAAACCTCATAAATGATGCATTAGGCACTGCAAGACACCACTATCAGCATCAAAACATATCAGAACAACCAGTAGAGGGTGATAAAAATTGCAACATGAAAAGTGATGTTTTTGAGACTGTAACACAAGCAGATCAAGATTGTAACATATCATTGGATCCTCCTCTTGATTCTGTGGAGCCAAATTTAAGAGAAAACTTCAATGAGGAAAACGCGTTTCATGATTTAGTTGACGATGGAAATCAAGAGTTGTATAGTGGGTGTTTGAAATATTCAAAGCTTTCATTTTTGCTGAAGTTATACCATATCAAATTTCTATGTGGAATTACAAATAAGGCAATGTCCATGATATTGGAATTGATTCGTGATGCATTTCCTGAAGAAAAAATCCCATAATCTTTTTATGATATGAAAAAAGTTGTTAACAAGCTTGGTCTGAATTATACAAAAATACATGCGTGCCCCAATGATTGTATGCTTTATTGGGGAGAGGATTCAAGTAGAAAGAATTGAAAGAAATGTCCTTCTTATAGATGGCAGTCAAAGGGTGATGTTGGAAGTCTTAATGAACATAATTTCATGGAGAAGAAGAAAAGGAACACACCTACAAAGGTTTTGTGTTACTTTCCCTTGAAGCCTTGATTGTAAAGATTATTCATGTCATCGAAAACCGTCGAACACATGAAGTGACATTCTGTAGATAAAACCAATGATGGGTTAATGAGACATCCATGAGATTACCAATTGTGGAAGACATTTGATTCATTACATATAGATTTCTCAGCTAATCCTAGGAATGTTCGATTGAGATTGGCTGCTGATGGATTCAACCCATTTGGGACTTTGAGTACCTGTTATAACATTTGGCCAGTTGTTTTGATCCCTTATAATCTGCCTCTGTGGATGTGTATGCAACAAAAATATTTTATCATTTCGATGATTATTCCTGGAAAAAAAATGCCTAGAAATGATATTGATGTATACTTACAACCTTTTATTGAAGAATTGCAGGAGTTATAGAGCAACGGTGTTGAGACATTTGATGATTCTTCTAAAAAAATGTTCAAAATTCATGATTCTTTAATGTAGACCATTAGTGACTTCCCTGGGCTTGGGAATTTATCTGGTTGGAACACTTACACGGGTTTGACTTGTCCCATTTGTAACTTTGATTTTGATCCCAAACAGCTACCTCACATTAGAAAATGGTGCTTCTTGTGCCATCGAAGATTTCTCGATGCATCTGATAGATTTCGGCTGAACAGATCAAAATTTAATGGTTCCATTGATTTTAGACCACCTCCAAAGTTGTTAACTGGTTCTGAAATATTGAAACAACTTGAAAATGTTGAAACAGAATTTGGGAAGGTTCATCATTTGAATGATAGCGGAAGACGGGTCTAAAGTGCATCATCAGGTGAAATCATAATGCAATAATGGAAGAAAAAAAGTATATTCTTCAAACTCCCGTGTTGGGAATTTAATCTGTTGCGGTATAATATTGATGTGATGCATATTGAGAAGAATGTCTGTGATAATTTTATTTTCACATTACTTAATGAGCATGGAAAGTCGAAGGATCATATCAATGCTCACAAAGGCTTACAAGTAATGAACATAAAACGTGATCTCTGGCCAGATGAAAATGAAAAGTATGCTCCGACCATTTTTGCAATGAAAAATAGAAATAAAGATACATTAATTCTAATTTTAAAGAATTTGTAGGTATCTGATGGGTATTCGAGTAACATATCGAGGTGTTTTGACGTGAATAATCGCAAGTTAAATGGATTGAAAAGTCACGATTCACATATTTTGTTACAACAGTTACTACCATTGACATTACGTACATTATTTCCTGAAAAAGTTACTGCTATTGTACTCCAATTCTTCACATTTTTCAGGCAATTATGTGAGAAAGCTCTACATCCATTTTAGCTTGAAAGCCTCCAGGAGAGGTTTGTATTGACCCTTTGTGCAATGGAGATGATCTTTCCTCCCTAATTTTTTACTGTTATGATGCATTTAACTGTGCATTTGGTTGAGGAAGCTAAATTAGGAGGCCCCGTTCATTATCGATGGATGTATCCAATTGAGATGTATTTTATTTATATTTTTTTTTCATTTAAGTAAACAATTTTTGGCATTTAAATAAATGCATAATATTATTATTTTATTTCACAGATATCTTGGGCATTTGAAAATATACGTGAGAAATAAAGCTCAACCAGAAGGCTCTATTGCTGAAGGCTATTTGGATGAGGAGTGTCTTACCTTTTGTTCTGGATATTTGGATGATATTGAGATAAGATTTAATCAAGTTTGACATGTTGATGACACATCAACACAATCTCAAATGGATCATAAATCAAAAATATTTCCTGCTATTGGCCGATCAGTTGGGAGGACCTCAAATGTGACACTGATAGAATTGGAATTTTTACAGGCACATAGATATGTGCTGCTGAATAGTGAAATTATAGATCCATTTATTGAAGAGTTGAGGATACAAACAAAGAGATGAATGAGAGGTCGAACATGAAATGACAAAGATATAATGAAATCTATGAATAAAGAGCTTGTAGAATGGTTTTCACGACATGTAAGTTCATAAATATTACAATAAATACGAATATTAGTTTGACACATACATTTTGTAAATCTATTAAATTATATTTCTTTTTTCAGATCGTGAATACTGATACTCGAGCAAAATTTTCAGAATATTTGAAGTTTCTTTCTATAGGTCCTATAAAACAAGTTAGAAAGTTCGACGCTTATAATGTGAATGGCTTTAGATTTCGTACAGTCGGTCGAGAAGTGGGTTTGAAAACACAGAATAGTGGTATATTTACATTTGCTGAAGTGGGATACTATGGAAATCTACATGATATTATTGAATTAAACTACCACATACATTTTTTCTGTTGTTTTATTCAAATGAAAATGGGTCGATATTATTAGAGGTGTTAAAATAGATTCCTTATAATTTACTTCTGTGTACTTATCTTTCTTGATGGATGTTGGTGATCGTGAACTGCATGATCCATATATCTTAGCATCACAAGAAAAAATGGTATATTATGTGAATGATATTGTGGATTAAGGGTGGAGTGTAGTTGTTCATGTAATACAAAGAGATTTGTATGATATGGGTGATGAAGTGGAATATTTGACCTCTGAAATCGAATTTCATCAACAACAGGAAGCAGGATTATTTGTCCATCATGATATTGAAAATATTAGTCTAGCAAGGATGAATGAAGTGGATGCAGCAATGGAGTAGGAAACCGACATGATTGAAGGGGAAAATGATTGTATATAGAATTATTTATTTTTTCAGCAACCACTTGTTTCATTTCTGTAGTTATTCATTATCATTGTTATATATTTTTTTTCTGTTAGTACTGGGAATCTATTATCATTTTTATTTTTTTATGCATATTTTTTTTGAAATATATATTTTGAACTAAATTTTATTTGATTAAATGACAGGAATGCTAAGGAGGAAGTGGTACACTATTTCATCTAGTTTTGCGATAGATGAAGATTCATCTGGCTCCCTCCCCATGGCATCTGAGGCACTAGCTGCTTACACCCCTACACCATATCCCCCTGCACCATCTCTCACACCATCTGTGGGTCTCCCATTAGAGGCTGAGTCACCAAATCCCCCTTCATAATCCTCAATAGTGGGGCGGCGACATGCCCCTTCCAGTTCATCACAGACATACTGGAGTGTCACTGTCATAGGTACAAATTTTAATTAAATAAATTTATTGCATTTTATTTATACTAATTGTTTGCTCATTGAAGATGAAAAAAATGCAACCATGGAGAAAAAATTAAAATATTCAGATGTTTGGAATATGAATGGAGAGAAGATAGTCGTGCCATTTGATTCTTATGGGGTCCCTACGGATGATGCTGCGGGGTTACTTGGACAGATTCTAGGCCAGCTGGTAGCGGAACCCATTTCCCTTCCTATTTCTTATGATGATTGGAGAAATATGACTACAAGCTGTAAAAATGAAGTTTTTGATTCCCAAATAAAGGTAATTTTATTACATTATTGTTTAATTGAATGTCATGTTACTAATATGTTCAAAATGAATTTCTGTATACATATGTTCTTCCAATTTACAGTTTCTGATGTGATATCATGGAAGTGGATGTTGAAAAATCTTGGTAATAAATGGAAAGATTTCAAATGGAGATTGTGGTGTGATGTCAACGATACTTCATTGACCGTGCAACAAATGTATGAGAAGCTACCCAGTGGGGTACCAGAAGAACAGTGGAAAGTTTTTGTTAACAGACATCATGATGAGAAGTAGATGGTATTGAAATATATATTATTATATTATCCTCATTTTACATTTATACATGTATATTAAGAGGATATGACATTGAATACATTACTGTTAAATTGAATTTTATTTATTTTAGGATCTCTCAAGACAGAATGCATCAAACTGGTCTAAGCAAGTCATCCTTCACACTACAGGCTCAAAAAGCTTTTCTAGAAGACGAACGACATTGGTAATCTTTTAATTAGTTTAAATATTTATAATACAATTTTATCTATTTAATATATTAAATTATTGATTTATCTTTTCTTAATGCGGTCACAGAGTTTAGGGCATGTAGCATCCCGAACTGAACTGTGGTTGGATGTTCACAAAAAATCAGATGGAAGTTTTGTTAATGAGCCTGCCAAAGAAGTTGGGGTATGAAGTCATTTTTTTATTATAATAACTTATTATCAATTTTTACTGTGTTAATATATATTGATATTTTATTTATAGGTAAAAATTAAAGAACTATGGGATGCCAATACTGGGCAGTCCTACTCAGTCTCCCAGGATGACCTAGTTGCTAAAGTCCTTGGGAAGGAGCATCCTGGTAGAGTGTGCGGGATGGGTTTCAGACCCATACCATCTGAGGTCTTTGGTATGCCACCATGGATTCCAGTTTCATCTACTCCTGGTTATAGTTAGTTCATACCCATAGATTCTAAGAGGGAGATTGCTTCTCTACGAACCACAGTTCAAGATCAGGGGGCTCAGATATCCGCTTTGCAGAAAGCGATGACTGATATACATCAACAGATGAGCAGATATGCCCCCGGTGGTAGTGCATCGACTGGTGGTCAGCAGGTAAATCACAAAAAATCAAAATCATTTAGTTTGAAAACTTTCATTGGTTTTAAGTTTTAATATAAATATACAACAGTATTTAATTTTCAATATAATGTCCTTACAGGTGACAACAAAAAGTGGAGATAGAGGCGGAGAGGGTGAGGATGCATCATCGGACAATGAGTAGTTGTATTGTTGATGTGTTGAACAAATATTGGAACAATTGGTTTATATATGTAACATGTGTGGCACATAGTTTCCACCAAACATTTTTATGTCCTAACATTTTCTTGATTTCTCATGTTTCCTTTTATGCATTTTATTGATATATGATGTTTCCTTTTATGTCTTTATTTCTCGAGTGTGGTATACATCATTCCAGTTAGGCCTGTGTTTGAATTGGTAGTCAAGATTTTGGATGACTAGGAGTTAAACCCATTGTTGATGTGTTGAACAAATTGGGTCATTTCATAGTGATCAAGGGGATAGTGTTGTGGACACTTTGGTGAGGCAGAATGTGTAGATAGTTAATCTTCATGCATTGTTAATGGTTATCATATTCTGTTCATGATGATAAAATTTGGTCATACCCTATATAAAATGTAGGTTCCTCTTAATGAGAAATAGTGTGATGTTTTTTTTGGATGGTTGTAATATAAATAAAAGCCTTTAGGAATGTTTTAGTTTTTAAAAAGGGAAAACCCATGTTTTAAAGGGTAGTTTCAATATGAATTCAATGAGTATATTGAATTTTTCTTATGTCCATGACATAGTTTATAAATGTTTGATGGTACTGGGATGAATTGAAGGGTCATAGGGGTTAGTGAGATAGAACCCATAACAATTACATTGGTATGTTAACATGATAATGAAATTAACTAAGTGATGAATGAGATTAGTTGAAGATGTAGTATAAAGGGGTGTTTGGCATGATGTGAAAATGGGTTAAATGGGACTAGGGTGAATGTTCCCAATGGAATATGGATTTTAATTGAAATTCATAAGTGATTTAACGTATGTAATGGTTTAATATGTTAAATAGGTTAATGTAAGTGAATTTATGAATATGATTAATGGGTTAGGCATAAGAAAGGAAATGGGCTTAATGGGACATGTAGGGAAAATGGTAATTGTGTTAGTGGGTTATGGAATTATATAAATTCCCATGTTAATTGTTTTGAATTGTGTTTGATTTTGTGTATTGGTTAAATATGGTTTTGGTATGTTGGTGTGGGATAAAGGACTAAGGCTGATTCCATGGGTTGGGTTAGACTAATGCTCTAATATACCCCTATATGGATAATCATGTGCACATGGATTTTTAGTGTGGCGTATTGAATCAGCTTTTACACCCACGGTTCGAGTTAGAATAAGGCTCTAAAATCCTTCCCAAAATTCATGGGTTATGGAAAGGGATGGAGCTATATTCCCCTAATGGTTATATTTCACCCAGAATGAGGCTTCAAGGTTAGGGTAATGTGTTATTGTGATGTGGTTATCCCAAGTGATATATGGACTTGACTTACCCCTTATGCATGGTAATTGATCGGATTAGTCCATAGTGTAAATGATGTAAATTCATAACCCATTGAACCTAATATGATGATGAATTTAGTAATGAAGATATCATAAGTCATGGAATTGAAATAATGATGAAAATGGATTAAATAAATATTGAGTCTAATGGGTATGCTTTGTGTTATGGTTAACTAAATTCTTTATAGTTAAATGTGTGTCACCCTTTATGTCTTGGATTAGACTCCCAATTTTACCTAAGTTAGTTTCATTTTTTAGTAGATTATAGGTAATTTAATGGGTAAATGGATATAAGATAATTACTTAAATGTTTTCCTTGTTACTTGTTTATTTATTTCACTTGTTACTTGCATACACCTTTTACAAACTAGCTATTTATTTAGACACCATTGGTGGTGACCTACTAAGTTGTACTCACACACTTCTCAGGCTTCCATGGAACTTGGGGACCTGAGAAGATACTACTTGTTTCAGGTACAGATTCAGGACGAGAACCTGGTGTTTGTTGTTATTGCGAGGAAAGGTTAGATCATAGAGGTCCAGAATGATTTGGGACTCAGATCTGGTTTTAGATTCTTTTGTTAGTTTTGGTCTTGGTTTATATTGTATGACTATTTGATATGTAGTGTATTTTTTATATTTTATTATAGAATATGTACATGGTCACTTATTGGATTTAGTTTCATGTTTTCCATTATTATTTATGTTGGTTATTTTATCAATTATTGTTACTTCTATTGTGGATTCACAATGATAAGTTGGTATAGCCTCCTCATAGTTGTCTTTAGACCCGCGCTGCTATTCATCAGCCTCTGGAATACGGGGAGGCACTCAGGGCATCAGTTATAGTGGCTTTCAGGTTAGGTACAATACAAAGTGGTATCAGAGTAGGTATTTTGTCTTGATATTTAGGGTATGGTAGAAATGATACTATGATCTTTTTGGGTCCTAGTAATGAGTTCGTTCCTAGGTTCCTATAGCCCCACATATGAAGGAGAAATCTAGGTTTCCAAGGGTGGAAATTAGTGTTTAGTTTTGTGATTTTATGGTTGATTGTTATTTGCACCTCAAGTGGTGCACCTGGATGTGATGTTATTGATTTATGGGGTTTCATCTCTTGTCCGGGTGCAGTAAGAGAGGGTGTGTGATTTCATGCATCATGTTAGGCACATAGGATAAGTAAGACATCCATATGTTTCATGTGATTTACCTGTGAATGACATGAATCTAAACCAAATAGGTATGAAAGTGGAACTGAATACAAGATTTGAATGTTGAAATGTGGGTTAAATGGTTATTTTTAATGTGAATTGAATTATAAAAATAGGGAACTAAATTATTTTACATAGGGAAGTGTTGGCAATGTCAAGAGATCTTCTCAACTAGATTTATCAGTTTTAATAATAGAAAATCTATGATCTTCTCACTACACATATCCATTTATGATGTTCCACTATATTTTCCAAGCATCACAACCATAAATTTTTTACTATTTGTCTCCATTATTTTTTAAATTTTGTGTGCATTAATCTATTAGGCTATTGGTATTTCTGGTTTGATTTGTTTTTCAGGACAGTGGTGCAGTGGAAGAAGAATTTTTTTTTTCTGTTCAGCTTTACACGACAGTTTTAACCACCGTGAAACATATACATGTAAACATTAGCAATGGTTTTAAATGCTGCTAAACGTAAGTATTTTTTACGTTTAGCGGTGGTTTTAACCGCCGCTACAGAGTCGCATCACCCGCGTGCATTCTGTGGCGGTTCTCGTAACTTTAGCGATGGTTTTATGGCCACTGGATTTTATTTTATTAGCAGCGGTTATAACCGCCGCTAATAAAATAAAATCTCAGGCTCATAAAAACCGCTGCTAAACTCAGTAAAACCGCCGCGAAATGAGGTAGATACAATGCTTCCCTTAAACATCCACTAAATGGAAATAACTGTCACTAATAGTTTGATAATGCCAAATTTAGTGGTGGTTTCTATAAACCTCCACCAAACCATGTAGCAACGGTTTAAACCGCCGCTACATGAAAAAATAACCGCTGCTAAATGGAGGTTTTCTTATAGTGTGAGATGGTAACTGTTATCGTCTGCTTTTGGTCCACCATCCATAGTTTATTGGATGGTTGGTGGGGATTCATGAGATGGAGGGCTTTTTGAGTGGCCTCCAGGGTTGGGATGGTACCATTTAGGTGGTACTCCCATAATAGTTCATTTGATACCTGGAATTGAAGACACTGGGTTAGAAACAATGTCCTTTGTTTAGTCAAGGACCCAACTTATGTAGTGGCCAAAGCATATGTCAGCTAGAACTGGTATGATGCCATTTGGATCGAAGGGAGTTTTGGTTGAAAGTTCCTAAAATATATGTGACAAAAACAAATAATAACACCTTTTCAAAGCATCATCTCAATAAATGAACACATGCATAATCAATTGTTTTAGATCCATGTTTGGACCTCTTTCATTTTGTGGGAGAAAAGGGCCTAACATGAAGGTGACATAATCATATTGGTTAAGGATTTATGTTGGGTTCATCATTTTTGTTTCTGATGAAAATTTCAATGTTGTGTGATCTGCCTGGATATTTTGATTGGGGGGGTTAAATGGTTGCACAATCATTCACATTGGGTTTTCCATTTTCAAACAAATTTTAATGGGTTTTTTTCTTGGAGCCAGAAACACCCAATGGTTCCCTTATTTGAGATATTTCACTAACCTACTTTCTAATGGAAGTTGGTCATTAGTAAATGGTCCAAAACACATGGGGACTCACATTGTTCAAGAGGATTGGAGTTCAGTCTCATCAAACCATTTTGGGGAAATTATTTCCTACTCTGGGACTCTCTTAAAGATTTAATACATATTTGTGAATCATTTATTAAATACCAAATATAACACATGACACACTTAAGTTAATAATAATTTATTTTCATGTATGGAATTTAGAATCATCTTCATGTATCTGAGGTTCTTTATTGATGGAGACATCTGTATTAAAGGACCCTGAAACACCCTGAGAGGGGATGGGTGAATTAGGGTGTCAAATTTTCTTTTTAAAGTCGCGGATCCTGTTCCCACGTTTGTAGGAACTTGTTAGATCTATCAAAAAAATGAAAGCAGGAAGTTGACACAATACTTTTACTTGGTTCACCACAAAGGGATACGTCCAAGAATCATACACCGATAGTGTGTTGGTCATACCAAAATCCACTAATCTTTACTAGTTTATGGATTACAAGTATTGGTCACAGTCACTCTGTTCCAAGCTCACTGCCTTTAAAAAAGTTCAGGGATAGCTCACTGCGTCCCTCAGGAAACTCCTGTTGAATCCCCCTGGCTCACTGCCTTTGGTGAAGTCCCAATCAGTTTCTAGATGTGAAGATCTCTTCAATAGATTCACATTGAAGTATCTGACTCTGCTTAGCACGAGACTCTGCTTGCATCGAAGTCAGAAATTGATGCTCTTGAACGCACTGAACCACTGAACCTGATAATCAGAATGTGCAAAGAGGTTTCACTGACAATTATGTGCAACACCTACCCTTTGCTCATAAGACTGCACTTTTACGCACAATATTTTATTTTTGTGTGGAAAAAAATATTTCGTGCAACAACACCCTTTTCGCGCAACTGGAACTTTAACGCGCAACCTCAACTTTTATGCGTAGTTCTGCCTTTTTCACGCAACTCGGAATTTTTCGCACAAGCCAGAATTTTTCATGCAACTCATAATTTTTTGTGCAAGCTGGAATATTTCATGTAAATCATAATTTTTCACGCAAGACGGAATATTTTGCACACCTCGGAGTTTTTCGCGCAAGCCAGAATATTTCTCACAACTCGGAATTTTTCGCGCAACTCCCTTTACGCGAAACTTTTATGCACATCAGCACTTGGATCTTCTCTAAGTCTTCATCCGTATGGAATGAGGGGGGTAAACTCTTATTTATAGGTTTTGCCAACCCCCACGTGCAAAACCTATCATGGAGTGAAAAACCTCTCATTTGGTGTGGAATAATTTTCATGCAGGAATTGTTTTTCACGCACATCTCCATGTTTTTTGCACAACCCATGCCTTTTCCATCTTTCAACGTTTTGATTCCAAAACACATCTTGCGCGAAAAACCTCATTCCACTATTTCGTGCACCATGCTGTTTTTTGCACACCACACTGTTTTTCACGCACCTAATGGTTTTTCACGCACAACTCACCTATTTTGCGCACCACTTCCTCTTTGCGCGCACCTCCTTTTTCCAACAACCCATGTCTTCATTTTCTGATTTTCAGGCCCAAAAAATTGGCAAACACTAGAAAACGGCGCCACCTTCAATACTATTGTCTTCTTGAACTGTATGATCACTTTACTGGCACACATTCCTAACTTCCAATGAGGATTGAAAATAAACACAAACCACTCCAATTCATGCATAGAACGACCATGGTTCCAACATGTATGTATCAGGGGTTCCCCTCAATGATACCCTTTTTTGTACATATTAGATATTCTTTGGCCATTTATTATTATGATGATGGTTTTAAGATACACAGTGGGGTTCTTTTGAATTCATTGTCATCCAAGAAGAAGAGAGTTGTTTTGATATTGTAATCAGCCCCATGAGATGGGATTCCTATGAATCCTTTTTAAAGGAATCAAAACCCACATAGTTCGGTGCCACTTAATGGGACACATCATACCTTTTAAGGTAATACGATGAGGACTAAACCATATATCTTAACATCATACAGTAAGGAATTCTAGGAAAAAAGTTCTTAGTCAAAGGATGGTGTGAGACTTATGTCAAAGTGGGATAAGAAAACTAGAATGGATGTGGTATCCCAGGCTAAATATAACCGTATTGGGTATTTGGCCCAGAAATAATTAGTGCAATTTAGATGTTTTGGTTCTGAACCTCAGGGAGGCTTCCTATATATCCCATTTGGATAGGAATCAAATCCCACATAGTTTGGATTTAAGGATCCATGCATATAGAGTCCCTCTGGAGGTTTTTCTCATAGGGGATATGGCCCTTTGATATGGATACATGGATTTGAGGACCCACACCTATGGAGGCCCTCTAAAGGAAGGTGAGGGGAAGATCTGAAAAAGGATTCTATGTTGAGACTTACATCTGATCGTGTAGATGTTATGATCATCACTAAACTCTAATACTATGTGAGTCATGATCGGTGTGAGAAACAAGAGGAAGTGAAATATCTATAAAACCATACAATATCCTTCATCCACTGGTAGATGAAGATGAGGCTATGGTAGATATAAAGGGAATTGAGGTGCTTGTCTCCTATCTTGTTTTCGTAACCAAGGGGATGGAAGACCAGGGGGTATAACCTCCTATAAGAAAGACTAGGGGATTACTCTAGGAGGGATTCCCTATTCCTAGTTCCAGATAAGAGAGGAGGGTACAACACTAACCCTCATTAAAGGTAAAGGTAAGCATCCCCCTCACCCTCTAAAATAGGGAGGTCCTTGGTTCAGAGATGATGAGGTAAGGACAAGGGACTAGCCCTAATTACATGAACTAGGTGGTCCCTGAAACTTACCTAAGGTTGGGGTCCTCGTTATCGAAAGTATTCACAACTATGAACACCCCGAGGACCCTATCCATTAGGTAGGAAAATTATGAGACAACTCTTACAAAAGGAATTCACAACCAAATGGGATACATGATGGTGTATCGTTTACCATGATTGTGAAAGTTTGTAGGATTTGGTGGAGGTTTTTATTTGGTCTCCCTTATATGGGAGTCCTAATGGAAGAGGTTCCCTACCATTGGTGGCATGACAAAGGGCCCCAAAGGATGGATCATGCCGGTGAGGCATGGGTGAGCAGAAGTGGGCTCGCGCATGTGAGGGATGGGAAGCTAAAGGGGTCTCACATAGGGTATACTTGAGTGATATGAATAGATACTTGGGTGATGGATAAACTAGGATAAAACACTTGGGAGAGGCCTTAATCTAGGCTTCAAGGATCTCCTTAGGTGTCTTTGGACAACTGGTGCTTAAGTCTTGAGTTTGAGAAGGGTACTTTTCCCTAGTGTATTTAAATTAGGGGAGGTGTCTCGCTCATGTGTTCTATGTTTAAAATACTAAGGGAACTTTAATCTTACTACTCCCATTAATTCCCTATTATTTCAAGGCTTAAAAATTTACCTGACAATTTTTGAGGGTCTGGGTAAAGGACTAGGGTTAGAATATCTTTAAGGATTCTTTGGGTTTTCGAGTCGATTCAAATGAGGAGCACTAAGGTTCTATTTATAGGCAATTTTAGGACCCTAGGAGAATGAGGAATTTCGTGTAGGTATGTTGTTCTGGTCATCATACGAATGTAACCTTAGATAATCTCCTAGGTGCGCCTACCTGGGGCCTATGCGGTGATGATGGTGCACAGGCTGGGCCTGTATGGTGATGTTGGTGATTAAGCTTGACCTCTATGGTGACACTGGTTAGGGATTTCATGGTTTAGATGGGTGATCGTGATTGATCCTTGATATCCCTCACTTATATTTTTATTAAGAAATTATCCTTTTAAAATTCTCATTCTCACATGACAAAAATGAGTGTCAATAGCTATTAATTTAGATTTCTTGTTTTCTCAAAACATTTTCTGTCTAAGTTTCTTTCACAAATAATCTTTGCTCTGGCATATGAGATTAGTCTACTACAACATTAATTCACTTAGAAAGCTAACTATTAAAGGGTTAGTCAAGGATCTACCTAAAATAGAATTTCCAAATGATAAAGTTTGTAACCGATGTCAAAAGGGGAAAAACAAAAAAATATTTCAAACCAAAGAAATTAATTTCAACTCCTCAAACCATAGAGTTGGTTCACATGAATTTGTTTGGATCCTATATAGTTTATATCTTAAATGGGAAGCAATATGTTTATGTTATAGTAGATTAATTTTCCTGATAAACTTGGGCATTATTTTTAGCTCACAAAAGTGAAGCTTGTTCTTATTTTTTTAAGTTTTATAAACCTATAGAAATTTTTAGTGGATTTAGAATTAAGATCATAATAAGTGATCATGGCTGAGAGTTTGAAAATCAAGATTTTGAATCATTATTCTCACAACATGTCTATAATCATATATTTTCTATTGTTATAACCCCACAATATAATGGTGTAGTATAAATGAGAAATATAACCCTTTAAGAAATTGATTGGACCATGCTTAATGAGTATGATTTACCTATTTATTTTTTGGAAGAAGCTATGAATACAACCTGATACATAATCAATAATGTTCTTATATTACCACTTTTAAAGAAAACCCCATATGAATTATGGAATAGAATAAAACAAAAGGTTAATTACTTTAGAGTTTTTGGTTGCAAAGTCTTTATTCTCAATATAAAAGATAATCTTGAAAAATTTCCATCCAAGAGTGATGAAGGAATTTTCATTGGATATTCAATAAAAGGAATAAGGAATATATTCATGTCAAATTTGATGAGACATATCCACATGATCTAAAAACCTCTTTAGAAAATCTTGAGGATGGCCTCTGTAGTCTAGACTTAAATGTCAAACCTGGTGAAAATTATGTTATACCTTCTATAAAAAACTCATCTAGTTATAATGAACACTTTGAACATAAACCTGTAGATGAGAATGAAGAGTCAAATACTTCTTTTCTTAGAACTGTTAGGACTCATAGATATCATCCCTTATATGTGATGTTTTGAGACCTTGATAGAGGAACAAAAACTAGATCTTCTCTTAGAAATTAGGTTGAACATCAAGTTTTCTTGTCACAAATTGAACTTAAGAACATCAATGATTCAATTAATGATGAATTTTGGGTAATGGAAATTCAATAATAACTCAATAAATTTTGAAAGAAATAAAGTTTGGTAACTTGTCGAAAAACCTAAAGAAATTCTAACCATTAGCACTAAATGGGTGTTTAGAAACAAGGTTGATGATTCAGACACAATATTTAGAAAGAAAACTAGATTGGTTTTAAAAGGATATAGTCAATAAGAAGGTATTGACTATGATGAAACCTTTGCATCAATAGCTATACTTGAATCCATTATAATGCTTCTTACCTATGTAGAACATTTTAATTTCAAACTATATCAGATGGATGCTAAGAGTGAATTCCTAAATAGTTATATAGTTGAGGATGTTTTTGTTGAACAACCCCCTAGATTCCAAAATACTCATTTTCCAAATCATGTTTTTAAATTAACAAAATATTTATATGGTTTAAAACAAGATTCTAGAGCTTGGTATGATAGGATCAACTATTTTCTAATTTCTAAAGGTTTTACTAAAGGTATATATGAACATAATTTATCTATTAAAATAATTTAAAAAGATTATTTATTATATAAATTTATGTTTATGATATTATTTTTGGATCTTATAGAAATTCTTTATGTGCTAAATTTTAAAAAATAATGCAAAGTGAATTTGAAATGAGTTTGATAGGTGAAATCAAATTCTTTCTTGGATTTCAAATTATTCAAAATAAAGAAGGAATTATTTTAAATCAAATAAATTACAAAAAATATCTCATAAAATGTTTTGTCATGGATAGTACTAAAGGTAGTGATACTCCCATGAGTACTAGCTTCAAGTTAGATCTTGATGAAACTGATAAATCAGTTGATCAAACCACTTACAGAGGTATGATTAGAAGATTACTATACTTAATTGCTAGCTGGAATAATATAATTTTTAGTGTGTGTATGTGTGATCATTTTCAATAATATTCTATATAATCACATTTACTTGCTATCAAAATAATTTTTAAGTACCTAAAGTATACAACCAACTTAGGACTGTTTTATCCTAGAGGAAAAGAATTTTATCTAATAAGTTATTCATATATAGATTTTGTTGGTTTTAAGATAGATTGAAAATTAAACTCTATAACATGTCACTTTTTAGGAAATTCACCATGGTGTAGTAAGAAATAAAACTCTGTGGAATTATCCAGTTCTAAAGTTGAGTACATAGTTGCAAGAAGTTTCTATGCATAATTTGTATGGATGAAACATACATTGATAGACTATGGATATCAATTCTGAAATTTCCCTATAAATTGTGATAATACGAGTGTGATAAATATTTCTGAGAATCCTATATCTCATTATAGAACAAATCATATTGATATAATACACCACTTTATGATAGATCATTACTAGAAATGTGATATAATTCTAGAATTTATTAGTACTGAACATAAAATTTCTGATATATTTATAAATCCTTTAAATATTGAGAGAATCAATTATATAAAACATGAATATGCATGATAAACTATATATAATAGTTTTAATTTAGTTTTAGTTATTAATTCTAGTGTTAAAATGTTATAACTTCTATTTTTTAATCTTTTCTAGAAGTAATCGTAAAGTATGATTCACATGGTCAGTAGGCTGACCATGAGTTTTTTTATATGGTCATCATGCCTATCATGAACACTTACTCGTGTGGTCATCATTATCACTGTGAGTATTATCCCACATGGTCACTATGCTTACTATGAAAACTTGTCCATACGGTTAGTATGTACTTATCGTGAACATCTTGGTAGTACGATCATCACACCTTCTATAAATCTATGGTTATAATGACAACTATGCTTATGTTATTTATTTATCCATGATCAACATAATTACCATGACTATTTACTTTGAATTTTTTCATGAAAATATTTTGGTGGGATTTCTTTTAAGTTTATTATTTTTTTAATCCCTAAATGGTTTAAATTAAAATTAAAGCTGGAATCTGAACCACTGCCTGTCTTTTCCTTTATATCATCTATATATTTTTAATATCTTTTGACTGGATCATTTTCTATCATATTGAACCTCTCTCTCTCTTCATCTCAAATCTCTCAATTTTACCTCCCATTTATAAACCTTTAGGGATCTCAAATCGAATCTGAATATTGAGGATGAAGCAAATGTTGGAAACATCTTTTCCTATTCATTCACCTCCTTAGAAGAAGTCAAAGAAGTCAAAAATCTAGATTGAGTGATTACATAAATCTAAAGAATCTACATCTATTTTATCATCCAATTTTACTGTAAAAAGAAGTCAATTCTCAATAGTTAAAGTCGAGTTGATCGCTAGTTTGGAACAAAATTCAAGAACAAGGATATGCCGAATGGATTAAATAAAATGGCAGAACTTTCTATCTGAATCCAATCAAAGAGTTTTATACAAACCTTAAGTTTTTCCCTGAATAGAATAGGGATATAGTAAAATCAAGGATTAATTGTGAATTTTTTTATTTCTCTTCAAAGAGTTGGGAAAAGTGTTTAGTCATTCCACATGGTGGAGAGTATAAAGATTATCAAACTTAATATCCTATTAATCTTATTTACTTTGAATTTCATAATTCCCTGTATGAGCTCACAGGGAATGGAACTCCTAGAAGACCTAATATTTTTGAGTTGAGTGGTGAATTTAAGCTCCTAGTTAAGTTTATTCAGCATGTAATTTTCCCAAGAATAGAAGACTTTAGTATCCTGAGGCATCATGACCTTTTTTTTGTTTTTAATGAAGAGTAGTGTTCAAATAAATCTTTATAGATTTTTTATGAGGAACATGATAGAGATATGAAATCCAGATTCAAGATTCAGTTCCTTACTATATCCTAATAAAATTCCTACATTACTAGAATACAAAGCATTAGTTCCTTGGGGAGAGGATAAAATAAATGTTTTTTTATATTTTTTCTTACTCAAAAGATTTGTAAACAAATTAAATTCAACTATAATTTGTGGAAACAATAATGGATGGTTACCTAGAGAAACTATATGAATAGTTTAATCCAGTCAAGTATTCTATTAGACCTAGGGATCTGTTAGATCTAGGCCTTGAACCTGATGATGTTTTGGAGTATTTAGATGATAATTTTTCCAAAGAAGAAGTAGAAATAGAGGTTGTAGACCTTAATGAAGAATCTTGGTAAGATTATGAAGATAATTCAAATTGGAATAAATCAGTTGGATCTGATGAAGATAGGTATTACTTAGAAGGATATCCTATTATTGAGAGTAACCCCAGAAAGCCTATACCAAATTCACCTTTTGAGGGATAGAATACCCATAGATCTCTTATATTGGGCTTATAATATCTTTATTCTAATGATGAAGATCATGGAGGTAGTCTACCTAGACATGGTGGACCTACCACTCTCTTTGTTCAAATAACTTTATAAGGATATTTGTTTTTTGAGGTTTACATTCAAGAGAGAATTGAATATTCCGAGTTTTTTGTTCATGGGGACATTGTTGAGGGTTTTGATAATGATAAAGTTGATTTTTTTCCAGTATTATGGGTCATACTATGAGAGATAGTTTGATAAAGGATTTACTTAAGGTAGATAGAGGGAATCAGGCTAGTGATCCATCTCCTTCTGCTCCTACACCCACCATTCCATAATCTTCATATGTAACTAAAGATGGATTAGATGTATTTAAATCAAATATGTTTTAAATACTCAAACACATGTTTGATAGATTTTAAAACTCTTTCCATCAAGTGAGATGAGAGGATATTTATAAAGTGGTTACTTTGGTTAGTAATCATCTTCAGTCTATATTTAATTTCAGAATAGAGATGATGTATAATGATATTTTATATATGATAGATTAAATTGGTTCTCTTCAAGCTGATCTATCTGACATGATTATTCAGTTAGGCTATAGATTCATTAATGTTGTGTTTCATCCTTCTCCTGTGTCTTATGCTCCTCCTGTTCATTTTGATTTTGATGAAGACAATATCAAATAGTTTATTTGGGATGAGTCACAAGTTTTTTTTGAAGAGTTTAATAAGACTCATGAATTTTTGTATGATGGGTTTCAAACCCATGGTACTAATTCCCTAGATTTAGTTTGTGAGTATGTAAAACAATATAGTCAATATCAAGAAACAATCAAGAGGGAGATTGATTATTATCTAATCACGATCTTCATAAAGTTTGATCTGAAAGGGATGTTTAGAACTATTGCTTTGAATTTGAGGATACCTCATCTTACTAAAGATTTTAAATCAAAAGTTGATAATATTCAAGTTATGAATCCTTTTTTGGAATATTTCATGGAGAATTGAGATGATTTGATTCAATCTTTAGAGCACGATTCACAAGCTATCAGAAAGTTTTCCCGATTGATGGAACCTTATCTTTATACATATCATAAAACTATCCTATCCCCTTCATCCATTCCTTTATCTCAACCTAATACCTCCTCTATGATCAATCATTTTGGCCTAACTCCTTCCCAAGACTTTAAACAACTTAGACTAGTTTCCAGGTGTGTAGTTATTGGATCCCCTGATTCCTTATCTACTCCTGAGACTGCTTCTTCTCTTTCCACTATATCCAAAGAAAATGATCAAATCCTTAATAATGAAATTATATATAAACCTAATTTGGATTCATATTAGGATTTCTTATAGGGATTTATTATAACTCGTCTATACCCTTTTTTTACTATCTTTTTGTTATATTAATTCCATTATCTCTTTTATTTTTTCCTATTTTTCTCTTTATCATATTCCCGATTTTGTTTCTTTTTGATAATCTAAAAGGGGGGAGTAATGTGATAACTTAAATTTAATTGAATTTTATGGAAACCCTTTTCATGATTTCAAAAACTTATTACATAGTTATTTCAATAATTTTATAATATACTTTTGATGTATGAAATTAATTTCAATTTAAATATCATAATTTTTTATCATAAAAAATGGGAATATTATTGTCTTAGACTGGAACCTCCTTATTTTTAATGATATAAAATAATGTTTATATTGTTATTAATTATTTTTCATGTTTTCTATTAGAAATTAGTTTACTAGAAAAATTTTAAAAAATGGATAAGTATAGAGCTTATCGTGCCACCTTACCATGTGAAGGTCATGTGAACGTATCTTTTTCATCCCATGTACAACTGTGGAAGAGGATTTATGCATGGATAGTCATGTGTACTATTATTTTTAAAAACCGATATATATTATGGATCAAGTTTATTGTTTAATAAACTACTTAGAAATAGGTTATTTCCAAGTGGAGGAGATTAAGTCTCAGCTTGATACCGAACCCCTTGTTTAAATTCAGTTGTCTATTTTGTTAGTTTTGTTGTTTTAATTCTAAAAATTTATTTACATTTTCTAAACTGTAACAAAACATTACTTTTATAGTTATTATTAATTTTTGTTTATATAAAGTGCTTGACCAAGTAACTAAATTTCAAAATTTATAGTATTTAAAATATATTTTAACTGAGCCTTAATCCCGCTTCTGAGAAATTATTTGAAAGATCAAATTTATATATTTCTACTTTTATGATTAACTAGACATTTTTATTAAATTGGGTATTTTGTTTTTAAATTGTTTTTAAACATAAATTTTATTGGGAACTCAATTCACCCCCTCTTGAGTTACTCACTCTGACTAATATTGTCTAACCCTAAAATTAAATCCTATATAATCATACTTATCACAATTCATAGGGTTATCCACACAAGACATGGGAATTGTGAGTGCCAACATATGGGAGAATTTGAGGAGTAATTGAAGAACTCCTTACAGGATCATTGACATTTAAGAACATGAATGTAACCTTTATTAGCAAGTGATCTGTACCTAGGGCAGGGATTTACTATTTTCATGTTTCGTTCTTCATGAATTCTATATTGGAATTAATGGATTGAAAACCATTCTTCATGGATGATTTCTGATTATTATTTGTGATTATTATTCTATTTTATCATACCCTCATTGTGATTATAAAATCCTTGTTCTTAAATCCCCTATGCACATTCCATGTATTTTGTTTTGGTTAGATGGATTAATTTACTAACTTTGTTCAATGTGAGTGCTGTTTTGGTGGTAGATCATTGAAGGAAATGACTCAAAATTATACAACCTCTATTATTTGTCCCCTCCCTCCCTCCATTCATTCCTCTCTCCCCTCTTCCCCCCTTTTCTCCTCATGTGCAATGAAGGGATACCAACTCTAGGGTTGGTCGATGGTGGATATGGCGGTGATGAGATGACTCATGCGAAGGGAGGTTTTCTAGATAAAGGCAAGAAATAAGAATGAGGGGATGTTGAAGAGGTGGTCTAACACAATAGGGGATGGTGTGAGGCATCTTGATTGAGGCAGAGAAGGTTTCAAGGTGGTGATGGAATGGTGGGGTGTGGACAATGTTAGTAGAGGCAGCCATGACAGAGGTGCCTGTGACATAGTGGAGATGACAACAATGAAATAGGACGTGGTATCATCTTAGGTTATTGCAATATGGAGTAGGGAAGTTGTGGGGGAGGGGGGTCTAGTGTTAGGAATGTGTTGATCGAACAATTTTAATAATTTCTCATTGATTTTTATAATCAAAAACCCCCACATTTATTGTAAGGCCCCAGCCTTAAACATTACATAATCTTGAATTAAGTTAATAATTCACATTGAGGATCTTTTAAGGTTTATAGATTTAGAGAATTAGGTCATAAATTATACATAACAACTTGAATATTACAAGTAGACACTTCTACTCACTATCTATTTAAAAAAACTCTTCAAAAAAGAAACATGTCTAGTTCCATGTTTTAGACAACATGACTTTTCCTTGATCCCATCCTTGACCCTTTTTATCTTTAAGTCTTGTGAAAAACATTTCAAAACTTGGGATGAACATAAAAAGCTCATTAAGGAATACATAAAGATAGAAAACTATTAGTTTTTCAAAACAACATGTAAACCACGTATACTTTATCATAAAGTAATACTTTTCACCTTAAAGAAGTAGCAAAAACACTTCATTAAATATAAGCTCATTTCTTACCCTTTTTGTAACCAAAATATTACCATAAATACCATAGAAAACAATATATAGCATATAAAGGTAACTTGGGATATAAACATACTTAAATAGAATAACCATACAATTGACTTCCACACATATCACTAAATGAAATAGCCATAAAGATGACTTCCATACCCAATGCATTGAAGGTTATAACGTAACCACCCATCCTTGGTTTATCATGGAACCACCCATCATTTGGTTTATCATGTAACCACCCATCAAATATCCAAGTACCATTATATAATCATAACACATAAAATATTGAAAATATCAACATTTCACTAATAACATTTCATTTGAAATCATAAGAAATCATTTCAAGATATTGAAATAATAAATCCATTTCAGAAACCATTTTCAATACAAAAAAACCCAAAAATGGAATAAGGGATTTCTTTTCCTTTTAAAAACATTAAGACTTATAAAGTAATCCAAATAACGATTACGACAACGGAGAGGTCATTGTCGCCACAAATGTTAAAAAAAATCCTTTTTTCATTTAGTAAAACACTTTGTAGAAAAAATATTCCCTTTGAATGAAAGTAAAATTCAAAGGGTTTTATTATACACCATGTAAAATAAGGAGGTGTATATTATAAAAACATACCTCAAGGAAAGTATATTGAGATAGAGTCCCTTAACTTGAGTCCGAATTGTCTCGTATGTTCCTTGTTATTCCTGAATAATAAACTTAATTTAATTTCTACTTGATTTAGAAAATTTTTCAAGTTTATTATTCCTTTTATACCACTAATTACCTTGCTATAACAATTAGTTAATTATTTGAGTTCATATCGGACATTTTGTCGATGTTCGGAACTTGAGTAAAAAATGAACATGTTATAATTACAAATTGTCCATGTGGTAAAAAGTAAATTATCTCCAGAATTATATCCATGATTTATATATCATATATATCATATATATCCAGTATATATGTATTTAGAATATTCCATAGCATTTCTATATAATAAATGAAATGCACCGTTCATGGAGACGACAAGCCGTACGTACGCATGAACGCTACTTTCATTTATTTTTCATATTTAAAGGAATGAAAAATAAATGATACATAGGTATATTATAATTATAGTATAATATATATGTCATATATGTTACATAATTTCATTAATTACATCCTTTATATGTTCCATATATAGCATGAACGAGTCATATCACTTTGAGGGGGCGGTAGTCCACACTTCCTCAAATGAAATTATCATATTTATACAACATGAAAAGCATAAAGGTGTGTTATAAATGATAATTACAGAAGCATAGAGATAAAATAAATATCTTATATATCATATATAATTATAGTTCCATCATAATGGCCACCATAATAGTTGGTAGGAGAATATTTAATAATCATCGTTTCGTGATGCAGTAGTTCGCCATCCATAGAAATAGTATGTTCTATACCCATTAGATAGAGGTGTGTGCAAGTGTAGTTCGAATAATTATCATAAAAACAACCTAGTATATTGAAGATACTTATTTTTTTGTAAAATAATTTAATAAATAAAGTTTATGGGGTTGGATAAGGAAAATAAATGAAAGAATCATGAGATAAGACATTACCTAAAATCGGGTAACTCCTTTTGATTTAAGCTAAAAGGCTTTATTTAATTGCCTTATTCCTAGTGTAAGGCTTATAGGAGGAATAGAGGGATGTTGGGAGATTATTTAGATAGATTTTTGATGATACAAAGGGCTTGAGAGGAGTGATTAAATGGGTATAGGTGGTGTCCTTTTATAATAGGGAGGAGGGGAACTTTAGAAAAGTTTGAAAATATTATTTTATTATTAATTGATTTTAGAATTTTAATAACACCAAAGTAATATATTTATAATATAAGATGATAATAGGTCTAAATATTCTCATAAAATTAATTTTATAAAAGTTTAGTTCATAAAATTAACCTTATCTTTTAACTTTACCCCTTAGTAAACTAATTTAACTTTTACCATGTCTTCTTGTATATTCATAATATATGGTTACCATAGGTATTATAAAATGACAAGAGACCCAAAAATGGATCATTAATGACATTTACAACATCATATATATCATTTGGCCTAATATTAGATATATAGAACTATTATATCATTTAATAAAATATTAATTGATTTAAAAACTCATTTATGTCAATTTTTATACTATTCAAATCATGACTTTTTAAAAATCCATAACAACTTTATTCTTTAGAAAAAACTTCATTAACTCAAATATAAAAAGTAAAAATCATCCCTAAAATTCTTGGATGAAATAAAAAGTTTAAAAATAATTTTATTTTAATATTTATAATCTCATTTATTTTAATATTTCATTCATAAAGTAATCATTATATCACCATTGTGTCATAAATATATTTATTTATTTGATATCTAAAAATAATAAATAAAATACCATGATTTAGGAAATATTTTTATCTTTATAATGAATATTTATAGTCTAAATGATAACTTATATAACTCCATATAATGTTTTTACTAAAAGATACATGTTTAGGTTATATTTTCATTAACTTTAAATTAAAAGTAATTAAATTTCATTTTCACACACATGTGGCTCCATGGGGTCCTAAAATCGACCCTAGAATGCCCATGGTCAGAAATATCTCATTAAATAGGGTTAGGACATGTGTTAGGGTAATTTATTATTATTATAATATTATTTTTTACCCTTATTTACCAGATTTACCCTTTAACCATGGTAAATAAAATATTTACTGAACTTACTATTCATAATGTATAAAAATAAAAGCTACCTGTTTAAACAATTTGGACCTCATGATTCAAAATATGGAATCCATTTTTCTAAATTTAAAACACAGAACTTGTATAAATTAATTTAAAATTAATTCCCGTTTTCAAAACCAAAAAGCGTGTTTTTTAAAAAGTAAAAACTACCAAAAGACTGACATGTATTTATGTCCAATTTAAATGTGAAAATACCTCCAATGACCAAAATTATATTAAATGTTAAAAATTTAATCTAATTACACTTTAAAACCAATTAAAAGGACAATATAATCATATAAATAAACTAGATGAAAAGACAATTTTGACTTAAAATGCAGTATTTTTCACAATTCATTAAAAAATGAACTTTATCAGAAAAATAAAAAAAAATACCCAAAGTAATTTTTGATATCCCTATTCTAAATAATAAGTTTATTTTATCCAATGGAACATATAAAAGTGACAAAAACTATATTTAAAAAGGGTTTGTGTCACGAAATAGCCCAGGTACCCTAGTAACCCGATAACTGAGCCGACCCTGACATAGCGCGAAGGGCATTCTCGATACCCATGGGTCAGAGAATAGAACCTGGAATCATATAACATACAAGTGGAAATGATTTTTTCACAATAATTTGGAAGAAAAAAAAAACAAAGTAGTATGCATAACAAAAGAAACTCCACTCGGAGTGATGTACCATAATATAACATGGCATAAAAAGACCAAAGTACTAAAACCTAAGTAGTAAAATGGGAAAAACAACCCCAAGGTCCCTAAGGACACAACTCACCATGAACAAAGATCAACAGCTAGATCCACATCCAATATATCCCTTACCTTTTCTCAAACTTGGAAGAAGAAAGTCTACACAACATTTAAAGAAAAAGTTGGGTGTGAGCCTAAGCCCAGTAGGATACCACCAAAGATTCCATAATAGATGCCAAATATAGATTATCCAAAGAAAATCTTTCAATTTTAAAGTAAACAGGTTTGGCAATTCAAAATCATATTTAAACAAAACATGCTATACATTTTCAAATGATGGAAATAAATATTTTAAGCAGTGATTTTACAAATTATGGAGTATTTCTAAAACAATAGATTATGTAAAACATTTATATAAAATAGTTTATATAAATCCAGAAGGAATGTAATTCAATTCAAAAGAAGTGGCATACATTTATATCTCAAATATAAATAAACAAGTGAGCAACATGGTCATCTTCCAAAAGGTATGATAGTATTAACCAGCTATAGGATTCTTCACTCTCTATGTGAAATCAGAAAAATGTGTATACACACATACCTATGACACCAGCCAAAGGAGACTCGTCACTAACCCATCAGGGATGTGACCCACCACAAGTATGTTTTAGAACGTTGTCTTAGCATAGAGTGTATCCAAATAACTCACTAACTGCCTAAGGTTTGCATGCGCTCTTACATGATGGGTGAACTATTTTAAGACTGCATAAAAAAACGATAAATACCATTATTTAATTTAAAAAGTTTCAATTTATTTCTATTTAAAAACAAAATAGATTTTATTCAAAAACATGCCTTTTTCACAAGATAAAACCATTGGTTTTTTGTCAAATCATTTTAAGTCATTTTCACTCATTTGAAATCCATTCAAAACCAATTCCATCATTACAAAATTTATTTCCACAATTAAATTGAACAATTTATTTGAAATAATTTCCATCAAATCCACAATATAAATTAAACAATTTAAATCAGCCAATTTCCATAAACACACCCAATTCAATGGAATTGGGGGTTTTCAAAATTTCCATTCCAAAACCATTTCAAATATCTCGATTCACTGGAATCAAATTTTTATCAATTTAATTGAAAGAAGATTTGAGAAATTGAATTTAAATAAATAATTGAGATAAATCAAGAAATACTAGGATAATCAATTTGGCTAATTAGAACAGAACCAACTACCTCAATGTCATCGATGTCAGCGACAATGATAATCTACCCATTGGGGTTCAAAACACCTTCACACAACATTATTATCGTAAGAGTCGACACACCAATGCTCAACGTTTGTCAAGGGTTCCTATAACTAAAACATCTATTTTATTTCACAAGGAAGTAAAATATTACAAGAAATTACATTTTATCTCTCTTGGATAACCTCTAGATTATTGTTTTATGTTAATGTATGAAATCAAAAGAAATATCCCTAAGAATAATTATAAACCTCATTTGATAATTATATCCCTCTATTTTATTTCACAAGGAAATAAAATATTACATGAGATAATATTTTATCTCTCATGGATAATTTCAAATTATTGATTAAAATATTACATGCGATAATATTTTATCTCTCTTGGATAATTTCAAATTATCATTTTATAATTATAATATTTATATTTTCAAAAAAATGTAATTATCCCATGATAATTTTGATAATCTATGTCTTGTGATTATTACCTTATAATTATCTATTAACAAATTAAATAAAATTATCTTAATAATTTAATGAAATTATGCTTTGATAATTCGTTGTGATTACCTTTCGATAATTTGACGAAATTGCTATTTGATGATTTTTCATTTTAATTACCTTCCAATAATCATGCACATTTAATCTTTGATAATTAATCACAATTATTATTTGAGAATTCTTAACAATTATCTTTTGATAAAATCATAATATTTTTCTTTTGATAATTTAATTACAAATTATCCTTTATAATTATATTTGATAATTTTAATCACAAATTATCCTTTATAATTTATCCTTTGATAAATCTGCTTAAGAATTATTCTTTGATATTCTAGAATTATCATTTGATAATTTCAAAAGATTTCCCAAGATAATTCAATGTTTTGTCCTTTGATAATTTTGATAAATTATCCTTTGATAAATTAGTGCATTTATCGTTTGATGATTTTTGAAAACATCTTATAACAATTTATTTAACAATTATCTTTGATAACCACAATAATTATGACTTGATAATTTAAATAATTTTTTTTATTGAACATTCGATGTTATTTTCACGTCTTTAAACAAAAATTATCATTTAATAATATATTTTCAAAGATTCATCTAAAATATGAAAAATCGGATTGAGGAATACCTTATTTCCTTCGAAAAAAATATTATTTTGCTTCTGCTTGTCAAGACGAATCCAACGACACTGATGGGGTGCAATTCCGATCATTAACAAAGAATTTATTTAATTTTGAATATTGAAATAATGATAATAAAAAATAATAATAATAATTTAAAGTTATAAATAAATAAAATCACCTCCTTCAACCTTGTAGCGTTCCAAGAATTGAAAAAAATCGAAACCTCACGTGAAGGAATGGTCGCATAGAATAGTGTCGGTCTGAAAAACTCTTCAACAATCACTTGGAAGGAAACTTAGAGTCACTCATACTCAAAAGGATCGACTAACGCTAAATATTAAGGGGTTTTCAAAAATTTAAGAACCCTAAAAAAACACAGCACTCCTAAACCAATTTTAAAACACCCCATTTAATCTGTGATTCAACTAAAAATTAATGACATAGTCATTAATTTCCCCTCACTAATGAATTGCAATTGAAAATAATTAAAACGGTTAAGAAATGGAAGGTTTTAAAAATTGAATGAGGCTTCAATAGAGGATGACCATGCATAGAAGACGAAGAGAGAAAAAAGAACGAATTTCATAATTAAAATTCGGATTTAAATGTTAAAATAAATTAATTATTTAGTATAAAAATTAAATAACTTAAAATGTCCGTTGCCCATAAAAATTATACCCTATATGGGAAACACACCCCATTTCGGACACAACAGTGGTCTCAAATTTCTCAAACGATGAACCTTTTGAGAGGTATTAATGATTTATTAATTAAAAATCAGAATAAATAATTAATTAAAATAAAAGGGGTATTCTTGCGAATGAGGCATCCAAACGTCCGACGCTGACAAACATTATACCTCTACTAGGATAAACCCCTCATTCCAGACCCATCTGTGGTTTTATATTTCCCATATGACACACCGTTTGAGAGATATTTAATTATTTTTAATACATAATATATTAAATATTATTTAATAACTTTATCTCACAAGCAATACATCTAAATGTCCAACGCCTTAAAATGTTATACCCCTCCTAGTGTAAACACCATATTTTGAACATAACAGTGGTCTCAGATTTCTCAAACAATGCACCGTTTTGGAGTTATTCAAATATTTTGAATAAAAAATTCACACTTAATATATTCTATTTAATAATTCTATTCCATCTTCACTAAGGTTTTTCGGGACTCAGAAACTCATAATTACTCAGTGTTTAACTCAGAAAATATTTAATTGAATATTATGGAGTGTTAATTGGGTGTTTTACCATTCCACGAAGTGTTTAACAAAAATGAAAATTTTCACTGATAAACCATTTTTTCCCATTTAACTTAATAATAATTTAACACAAGATGGTTTAAGAATACCTGAACTAGTAATGAGATGTTACAACCTCCTCACCATAGAAACTTTTTGTCCCCAAAAAGATTACAAAGAAGAATCCACATCAAAAATACAAGGTCATTGATCTCTCATCAGTGCCTCCCTCTCTCACATCTCATGAGAATTAGAACCACGCTTCCATATCATATGGACCAGAGATATCGTCCTCCCATGAAGTACCTTGGTCTCAAGATCAACAACCATGACTGGTCATTTAGTCACAGATAAAACAAGTTCCACTTCAAGATCACGCCAACTCAGAACATGAGATAAGTTAGATAAATGTTTTCGAAGCTGAGAAACATAAAACACATTATGTATCAACATCATTTGCGGTGGTAGTGCTAAATGGTAAACAAATTTCTCCACTTAATCAATAACCTCAAAATATCTCATAAAATGAGGAGAAAAATTACCTTACCTCCCAAGCAATTGATGACCCAACCGGGGTGAAACCTTCAAGAACACATGGTCACCAAAACTGCTACTTCAAGTTATAGAATGTCTTAGTGCTTCCTGGGTTCACAACCCAATGGAAAATATGGTAATCCCCCATTATAGCCTCCATTGTCACTAACGGTGCAACATAACAGTTCTAATAACATAAAACACCCTCTTTAGTGAAAAACCACTAGGAATCAGTATCCCCAGCATAAAGAGAGTCTCTAATGCTTACAAAATTCATCAACAAGATTCTATTCTTGAAGAATATTCTTGAGAAGAGAAGGTGTTAAAGAACCATCAGATTTCATGGCAGATAAAATTGGCGCCGCCCAAGGTGACACACTTTGGTGAATAAAGGCTTTCTCAAGAAGATAGTACAACTAGTACATTATTACTTTTAGTTTAGTTGGATCAATTTGGTAAAAGGGAAAAGAAACTGGTTGAATACCAAGCATCAAGTCAATGGAAAACTCAACCTCTCTTACCGGTGGTAAACCAAAAAAATCAGAAGGAAACATGATGGGAAGCTCGACGAAAACTTGAGGGAGATCACTGCTCCAAATTAAAATAAAACACTAATATTAAATTCCCTAACCCCAGATAAGGAAGTCTGACCCTGTTTGACCTTGAGTCTTATTCTCCTTGAAAAACAAGAGACACACCATTGGGTGTGGTAAGTTAGACCCATCGAAGGTAACAATCAATCTGACTTTATTGTCAATGATCCAATCCATCCTGAATATGATGTCAATATATTTCATGTCGAGTACTTGAAAACTCCAAGCAAGTTTGAAATTTGATAGAGAGAGAAAACAAGCAGGACTACAGAGACCCTGCTCTCTCATCTTTCCATGGGGTGTAGTAATATCCATTGCACAAGATAAAAGCTTCATAGGAATATTAAGAATATTAACAGTACGGGTTGAAAAAAATGAGTGAGGTGAACCAGTATCAAATAGAACAGTTACAAAAGATGAAACTATAGTAATGATACCTATCACGGTTGCTGGACATGTATCAGCTTCCTCTAGATACTCTTCCACTATGTGAAGAGGCTTAGTTTTGGATTCCTATGGCTAGAACCCTTTTATATGTGAAGCATTTGATTTCCCCACAGTTTTTGAAGGTTTTGATGATCTCAACTCAACTAGATTCAGATCCACAACACAATTCGATCCCTGAAGTTCAGCAGAAGCCTCCTCTTAGATCCAATTCACATGTATTCTCAGGGGAATTTAGTTACACAACATTAGCATTCAATATGAATACATTATATTAACACTTGGACTGAGAGAAATTATTCTCAACAAAAGGAACAAACATGATTTGGATTTCACTCTACCCAAATCACAATAAGGAAAAGACTAGAACTACACCACAAGAAATATTTCCCTAACCACCCCTGGTGACTTAAGGTTCATTGTGGTGAGATATGGCCAGGCACACAATCACAACTACCTTCTAAGTCTTGACAAGATTTCACAAATTCATACTGACTTCAAGACAAAGGCTCAACCTCCCTCTGATACCATTTTGTCACAAACCAGCCTAGATACCCTAGTAACCCAATAACCAAGACAACCCTGACATATCCCGAAGGGTGTTCTCGATCCCCATGGGTCGACGACTAGCACCTAGAATCGTACAATATACAAGTGGGAATGATTTTTCTATAAGAATTCGGAATAAAAAGAAAACAAATTAGTATGCATGAAAAAAGAAACTCCACTTGGAGCGATGTACTAGAATACAACATGGCATAAAAATCCATAAGTACTACTACCCAAGTACTAAAATGGGAAAACAACCCCAAGGTCCCTAAGGACACAAATCACCAAGACCAAAGCTCAAAAGCTGGATCCACCACCAAGAGATCCCTTACCTTTGCTTGAACTTGGAAGAAGAAAGTCTAAAAACACCCGAAGGAAAAAAGTTGGATGTGAGCCTAATCCCAGTAGGATACCACCAAATATTCCATAACAGATCCCAAATATAGATTATCCAAAGAAAATATTTCAATTTTAAAGTAAACAGGTTTGGAAATTCAAAATCATATTTAAAAAAAACATGCTATACATTTTCAAATGATGGAAATAAATATTTTAATCAATGATTTTACAAATGATGGAATATTTCTAAAACAAGGGATTATATAAAACATTTATATAAAATAATTTATATAAATTCAGAAGGAATGTAAAATAGTTCAAAAGCATTGGAATACATTTATATCTCAAATATAAATAAACAAGTGAGCAACATGGTCATCTGCCAAAAGGTATGATAGTATTAAACTACAGGATTCTTCACTCTCTATGTGAACTCATCAAAATGTGTATACACACGTCCCTATGACATCCGCAAAACAAGACTCATCACCAACCCGTTGGAGATGTGACCCACCGTAAGTATGTTTTATAATGTTGTCATAGCATATAGTGTATCCAAATAACTCACTAACTACCTAAGTCTTGCATGTGATCTTACACTATGGGTGAACTATTTTAAGACTTCTTAAAAATATGATCAATACCATTATTCAATTTCAAAAGTTTCAATTTCTTTCCATTTAAAATCAAAATAAGTTTTATTCAAAAACATGCCTTTTTCACAAGATAAAACCACTGGGTTTCTATCAAATCATTTTAAACCATTTTTACTAGTTTGAAATCCATTTAAAACCAATTCCATAATTACAAAATTTATTTCCAAAATTAAATTAAATAATTAAATTTAAATCAATAATTGAGATAAATCAAGAAATACAAGGACAATCAATTTGGATAATTAGAACGGAACCACCTACCTCATGGCCGCTGCTGTCAGTAGCAATGATAATTTACCCAGTGTGGTTCAAAACACCTTCTCATGACATTATTATCGTAAGCATCGATACACCAATGATCGATGTTCTTCAAGGGTTCCTAGAACCAAAAAATCTATTTTATTTCACAAATAAGTAAAATATTACAAGCGATTACATTTTCTCTCTCTTGGATAACCTCTGGATTATCATTTTATGTTAACGCATGCAATCACAATAAATTTTCTTAAGAATAATTATAAACCTCATTCGATAATTATATCCCTCTATTTTATTTCACAAGGAAATAAAATATTACATGCGATAATATTTTATCTCGCATGGATAATTTCAAATTATTGATTAAAATATTACATGTGATAATATTTTATCTTTCTTGGATAATTTTCAAATTATCATTTTATAATTATAATATTTATCTTTTGACAAAACACGTAATTATCCCATGATAATTTCGATAATCTTTGTCATGTGATTATTACCTTATAATTATCTATTAAAAAATTAAATAAAATTATCTTGATAATTTAATGAAATTATGCTTTGATAATTTGTTGTGATTATCTTTAAATAATTTTATGAAATTACCATTTGATGATTTTTCATTATAATTACCTTATAATAATCATGCACATTTAATCTCTGATAATTCATCACAATTATTATATAAGAATTCTTAACAATTATCTTTTGATAAAATCACAAGATTTATCTTTTGATAATTTAATTACAAATTATCCTTTATAATTATATTTGATAATTTTTATCACAAATTATCCTTTATAATTTATCCTTTGATAAATTTTCTTAAGAATTATTCTTTGATATTATAGCCATTACTGTTTTATAATTTCAAAAGATTTCCCAGGATAATTCAATGCTTTGTCCTTTGATAATTTTGATAAATTATCCTTCTTCAAATTAGTGCAGTCATCATTTGATAATTTTCGACAACATATTTTGACAATTTATTTAACAATTATCTTTGACAACACAATAATTATGACTTGATAATTTAAATAAATTTTTCATTGAACATTCGATGTTATTTTAACGTCTTTAAACAAAAATTATCATTTCATAATATATTTTCAAATATTCATCTAAAATATGAAAAATAGGACTGAGGAATACCTTATTTCCTTCGAAACAAAATATTATTTTGCTTTTTCTCATTGAGACGAATCCAACGACACTGACAGGGCGTAATTATGATCATTAACGAAGAAGTTATTTAATTTTGAATATTGAAAGAATGATAATAAAAAAAATACTTTAAAGTAATAAATAAATAAAATCACCCCCTTCAACCTTGTAGCGTTCCAAGAAATGAAAAAATAGAAACCTCAAGTGAAGGAATGGTCGCGTAGAATAGTGCTGGTCTGAAAAACTCTTCAACAATCACTTGGAAGGAAACTTATAATCACTCATACTTAAAAGGATCAACCAATTCTAAAGATTAAGGGGTTTTCAAAAATTTAAGAACCCTAAAAAATGCAGCACTCCTAAACCAATTTTAAAGCACCCCATTTAATCCATGATTCAATTTAAAATTAATGATAGAGTCATTAATTTCCCCTCACTAATGCATTGCAACTGAAACCGATTGAAATGATTAAGAAACATAAGGATTTGAAAATTGAATGAGGCTTTAATGAAGTATGACCATGCGTAGAAGACGAAGGGAGAAAAAAAACGAATTTTATAATTAAAATTCAGATTTAAATATTAAAAAAAATTAATTATTTAATATAAAAATTAAATAACTTCAAATGTATATTGCCCATAAAAATTATACCATGTCTAGGGAAAACACCCCATTCCAAACTCAATGATGGTATCATATTTCTCAAACAATGAACCGTTTGAGAGGTATTAATGATTTATTAATTAAAAATCAGAATAAATAATTAATTAAAATAAAAAGGGTTATTCTTGAGAGTGAGGCATCCAAATGTCCGATGATAAAAAAATATTATACCTCGTCTAGGGTAAACTCCTCATTCTGGACCCATCAGTGGTTTCAGATTTCCCATACGACACACTGTTTGAGAGATATTTAATAATTTTTAATACATAATATATTAAATATTATTTAATAATTTTATCTTACAAGAAAGACATCTAAATGTCTGACACCTTCGAATGTTATACCTTTCCTAGGGTAAACACCATATTTCGAACATAAAAGTGGTCTTAGATTTCTCAAACGATGCATCGTTTTGGAGTTATTCAAATATTTTGAATAAAAAATGCAAACTTAATATATTCTATTTAATAATTCTATTCCATCTTAACTGAGCTTTTATGGGCCTTGGAAACTCATACCTACTCAGTTTTTAACTTATAAAATATTTAATTGAATATTATGGAGTGTTAATTGGGTGTTTTACCATTCCGCAATGTGTTTAAAAAAATAAAAAATTTCACTGATAAACCATTTTTTCCCATTTAACGTAATAATAATTTAACACAAGATGGTTTAGGAATACCTGAAATGGTAATGAGATGTTACAGTTCACCATCAAAAGGCAGTAAAATGACCTTTTAAAGAATATTAAAGTATTTCATGCTTAAAATTAGATCCATTCTTATTTTAATCCTCTAAATTTTATTGGATAAATGTAAAAACATTTAACAAACATGCTTAATAATAATGTAGTTAGTTATGTTCATTCCTGGAAATACAACGACTACGCGTTAACTACCATTTAAAATAATAATAATATTATTTTATTTTTGGTATAACATTTGTGTGCAATGTAAGATTTTGGAGAAACCCGTTGTTGCGTGTCGAGTACACTATTGGAAGAAGTTTCCTCTTTAACTTAAAATTAACATCTTATTCATAATTATTAATCGAAATCAAAAAGTATTATTCTATAAATACCTGGTTCATTACATCCTTCCTCATTTTTGGAAATTGTGTCCTCGTAATTTTAAAATTGGGCTTGGAAAATTCATTAAAAGTCCCACATCAGAAAAATAGTTGATAAAACTATCACTTGAAAAGAAATAAAGATAAGTATAAAGGTCACCTGAGATAACACATAATAGGATTCAATGAAAACATGGATATGGAAGAGAAAAATAATCATCAAGTTCAGATAGAGAGTGATTAGAAAACATGATTAGAAGAAAGTTAACAATAAGAAAACCACATACTTGTGATGGGTTAAATGGTCTTTTATTTCCCAATAGGAAAATTAAATGGACAAATTTTTTGTTTTAAGTTTCTTTTCATAAAGTTACATAATTTATTTATGATATTGACTAAAAACATAAGGAAATATACTTACTTTTCAAGTAGAGTTTTATCCTTTTAGAAATTTCCACCAAAAACTTATCTTTTCTACAAATAATGAGTATTCAAGATGACTTGATCACATAAAAAGTGCTAGAATCAACTTCTATAGAATCACATAATCCACAAAATAAAAACTATATATTTCCCCTATCTTTAGACATTAACCAAAACCAAAATGGTTAGTACGAGATAAGATAATCTCCTGAAAGGAATAATCCTTTAATCTCCAAAATTCGACAAACAATACCCAAAGTTCAAAAAAGACCATTCAATAAATAATTGTCCTTAAAATTCTTTAAATTAATCCAAACTATGATTGAAACCCAAAACTCAGAAGGATTTAATCACATAGTCTTCCATAGTAAATCTTAACATTTATCTCCAAATAACATCAACTACTCTTAAATTCTCATACTGAAATGTAATTAACCTAATCACATGTTATCTATGATAGGTTAATAATTTCCATAAATAACCCAAATCACCATATGTCCACAATAAAAACATAGATTCTTTTAAAATAAAATTTCAACCATTAATCCATAAATAAGATCCCATAGTATTCTATTTTCCTTAAGCATATAGTGTTCCCAAAAGAGAGAATGCCTTCCAAAATAACCTTTATCACTTAATCACCAAATCATTTTCCTATACTAAGGATATCCATTTGATAAAACATAAGTTCCCAAAATCAACTTATTCTTGATTCATAAAATAATTTAACTAAAAAAAATAAGTCATACTAACCAGGGAATTCACTTAGTCCAGTGGTAGGTGATAAATACCTATCACACTTTGGTTGTGGGTTTGATTCCTGTAGATTTGTCCGACATGAAGGGTTGTCACACAGTCAGTGTGTTGTCCTTTTTCAAAAACTATATAATTTTATAACATTCCCAAAAATGAGATAAATTCCTCAAAAACAACTATAACATATTTTAACCACAAATGTTATCTCATACCTCACATTTTCATCCCAAAAAGTAATAATATGTAATTGCCTCAAATTAAAAGATCATATAAACCCAAATGGTTCTTTATAACTGTATCCACAAAATAAAAGACAATTCTTACTTGAATATCATTTTCACATATCAAACTTCAGGGTTACACATACTAGAAAAATTCTTCCAAAGTAATCCTATCATTAATACGTTTAAACATATCATCATCCATAGATCCAACATAACTCTTCAATTTCTAAAATGTGGACATCTTAATCATCAAACATTATTACCGATCCTTTATCCATGATTTTCTATCTTATTATTTTATACTTCTTTTCTACAAAAAAATCATGTATAATGTCCTAAGATTTCATTAATGTAAAAACATGAGCTAAGAAATAATTCATACCTTTCACAGGTCATTTTCAGTTTCCTCATCATAAATTGGAATGGCATTAGGAATTGGTAAACATATATTTTTACGATCCTATTGTTCCCATTCCCAAAACTTCCTCATAGGACATATATTTTCATAATGACCATGAAAAACACATTTAAAACATTCAATTGATCCTTCAGAAAGAACTTCTTTCCCTTTCCTGGAGTAAACTGGAAACTTCCTTCTTCCATGGTAGGTTATTGCTTTATGACCTTCATTACCACATATGAAACATCTTCCCATCCCTTTGAATAATTTTACTAGGTGTTTCTTTCCACATCCTTGACACATAGGTTTCATTTCTTTCATATATTATACCTTAGAAAAATCGCCAAGGTTTAAGTGGTTAATAATGACTCTAGATAGTTGGTTAAGAATAACCACAAGAGTTCTCATTACAGCTCCCATTTCATTTGGTTTCTCATTTAGAAAACCATCACAGTTTCCTTCACATCCATTGTTACTTTGGTGCCTGCTAGACTAGCCATTTACTAAAACCAAGAAGGTTAGTGTGAGTATATCAGTAAAATCATCATATAATATCTTATGAGGAGGGTAAACACTAATATATACTTATTCATGTTATCTTAAACCCATTTAATTTATATAAAATAACTATGAATCTTTGTAATGTGCTAACCATTAGGGTTATGTCACTTATGCTTAAATAACACCCTAACCTCTAAAGTTATCCAAACTAACCTATGATACCAACTATAAGGCCCTAACCCTAAATATTACATAATCATGAATTAAGTTAATAATTCACATTGAGGATATTTTCAGGTTTATAGATTTAGAGAATTAGTTCATAACTTATACATAACAACTTGAATATTACAAGTAGACACTTCTACTCACTATTTATTTTTATAAAACAAAAACTCTTAAAAAAGAAAACATGTCTAGTTCCATGTTTTAGACAACATGAATTTTTCTTGATTTCATACTTGACCCTTTTCATATTTATGTCCCATGAAAAACATTTCAAAACTTGGGATATGCATAAAAATCTCAGTAAGGGTTACATAAATAAATAAAACTATTAGTTTTTCAAACCAACATGTAAACCATGTATAATTTATCATAAAATAATACTTTTCACCTTAAAGAAGTAGAAAAAACACTTCACTAAATATAATATCATTTCTTACCCTTTTTGTAACCAAAATATTACCATAAAGCCTATAGAAAACAATGTATAGCATATAAAGGTAACTTAGGACATAAACATACTTAAATGAAATAACCATATGGTCGACTTACACACATATCACTAAATAGAATATCCATACGGTCAACTTCCATACCCAATGCATTAGAGGTTATAACATAACCACCCATCCTTGGTTTACCACAGAACCACCCATAATTTAGTTTATCACCTAACCACCCATCAAATTTCCAAGTACCATTATATGATCATAACAGATAAAATATTGCAAATATCAACATTTCACAAATAACATTTCATTTGCAATCACAAGAAATTATTTCAAGATATTGAAATAATAAATCCATTTCAAAAACCATTTTCAATGAAAAAACACCCAAAAGGAATAAGGTATTTCTTTTCCTTTTAAAAATAGTAAGTCTTATAGAGGAAGTCAAATAACGATTACGACGGCGGAGAGGTCATTGTCACCACAAACATTGAAAACCTTAATTTTCCATTTATTAAAACACTTTGTAGAAAAAAGATTCCCTTTGAATAAAATTAAAAGTAAAAGGGGTTTATTATACACCGTGTAAAATAAGGAGGTATATATTATCAAAACATGCCTCAATGAAAGGATATTGAGACGAAGTCTCTTACCTCGAGTCTGACTTGTCTCGTATGTTCCTCATTCTTCCTGAATAATAAACTTAAGTTAATTTCTAATTGATTCAGAACTTTTTTCAAGTTTATTATTCCTTTATATTACTCATTACCTTGCTATAACACTTATTTAATTATTTGAGTTCATATCAGACATTTTTCCGATGTTCGAAAATTGAGTAAAAAATGAACATGTTATAATTACAAATTGTCCATGTGGTAAAAATTATATTATATCCAGAATGATATTCATGATTTAGATATCATATATATCATATATATAAATTTTATATTTATTTAGAATAGTCCATATCATTTGGATATAATAAATGAAATGCACCGTTCATGGAGACGGTAAGTCGTACATACGCATGAACACTACTTTCATTTCTTTTTCATATTTAAAGGAATAAAAAATAAATGATACATAGTTATATTGTAATTAAATTATAATATATATTTATCATATATGTTACATAATTTCATTAATTTCATCTTTTATACGTTCCATGTATAGCATGACCAAGTCATATCACTTTGAGGGGGCGGTAGTCCGCACTTCCTCAAATGAAATTATCATATTTATACAACATGAAAAGAATAAAGGTATATTCCAAATGAGAATTAAATAAGCATAGATATAAAATAATATATCATATATATCATATATAATTACAGTTTCATCGTAACGGCCACCATAAGAGGTTTTAGGATAATATTGAACAATCATTGTTTCGTGAGGTAGTAGTTTGTCATCCACAAAAATAGTATGTTCTATACCCATTAGATGGAGGTTTGTGTAAGTGTAGTTTGAATAATTCTCATAAAAAACTAGTATATTTAAAATACTAGTGTTTTTATAAAATAATTTAATAAATATAGTTTAGGGTGTTGGAGAAAAAAAATAAATGAAAGAATCATGAGAGAAGACATTAACTCAAATCAGGTAACTCATTTTGATTTAAGATAAAAGGCCTTATTTAATTTCCTTCTTCCCAAAGTAAGGCTTCTAGGAGGAATAGAGGTATGTTGGGAGATTATTTTGTCAGATTTTGGATGATCCAAAGGGCTTTATAGGAGTGATTAAATGGGTATAGGTGGTGGCCTTTTATAAGAGGGAGGAAGGACACTTTAGGAAAGTTTGAAATTATTATTTTATAATTAATTTATTTTCAAATTATAATAACAAAAAATTAATATATTTAAAATATGAGATGATTATGGGTCTAAATAATCTCAGAAAATGGATTTTAGACAAGTTTAGGTCATAAAATTAACCTTATCTTTTAGATTTAACCCTTAGTAAACTAATTTAACTTTTACCATGTCTTCTTGTATATTAATAATATATAGTTACCATAGTTACTATAAAATTCCAAATGACCCAAAAATGGATCATTAATGAAATTTTTAACATCATATATTTCATTTGGCCAAATATTAGATATTTAGGACAATTATATCATTTAACAAAATATTAATTTATTTAAAAACTCATTTATGTTAATTTTTTTACTATTCAAATCATGACTTTTTAAAAATCCATAAAAACTTAATTATTTAGAAAAAACTTCATTAATTAAAATATAACAAGTCATATTCATCCCTAAAATTCTTTTATGTCATAAAAAGTTTAAAAATAAATTTATTTTAATATTTATAATCTCATTTATTTAAATATTTCATTAATAAGGTAATCACTACATCACCATTGTGTCATAAATATATTTATTTATTTGATGTATAAAAATTATAAATAAAATAACATAATTTAGGAAATATTTTTATTTTTATAATTAATATTTATATTCTAAAATATAACTTATATAACCCCATATACTTTTTTTTACTAAAAGATACATGTTTAGGTTATATTTTCCTTAACTTTAAACTAAAAGTAATTAAATGTCATTTTCACACACATGTGGCTCCATGGGGTCCTAAAATAAACCAAAGGATGCTAATGGTAGGAAATATCTCATCAAATAGGGTGAGGACATGTTTTAGGGTAATTTAATATTATTATAATATTATTTATTATTCTTTTTTACTATATTTACCATTTAACCATGGTAAATAAAATATTTACTGAAGTTACTATTCATAATGTATAAAAATAAAAGCTACCTATTTACATAATTTGGACCTCCTAATTCCAAATATGGAATCCATTTTTCCAAATTTTAAATACAAAAGTTTTAGAAATTAATTTAAAATTAATTCTCGTTGTCAAAACCAAAAATCATGTTTTTTAAGAAGTAAAAACTACCAAAAGATTGACTTGTATTTATGTCCAATTTACATGTGAAAATACCTACAATGACCAAAATTGGATTAAATGGTAAAAATATAATATAATTACACTTTAAATCCAATTACAAGGACAATCTAATCATATAAATAAACTAGATGAAAATACAATTCTAACTTAAAATGTGGTATTTTTCACTATTCATTAAACAATGAACTTTATCAGAAAAATACTAAAAATTTACCCAAAGTAAATTTTTATGTCCTGATTCTAAAAAATAAGTTTATTTTGTCAAATGGAACATATAAAAGTGACAAAACTAGATTTAAAAAGGGTTCTCCATCAAAAGGTGGTAAATCGACCTTTTAAAGAATATTAAAGTATTTCATGCTTAAAATCATATTCATTCTTATTTTAAGCCTCTAAATTTTATTGGATAAATGTAAAGACATTTAACAAACATGTTTAATAATAATTTAGTTATTTATGTTCATTCCCAGAAATACAATGGATATGCGTTAACTACCATATAAAATAATATTATTATTATTTTATTTTTCGATATAACTCAAATTTGTGTGCAATGTAAGATTTTGGAGAAAGTTGTTATTGTGTGTCGAGTACGCAATCTGAATAAGTGTCCCCTTTAACGTAAAATTAATATCTTATTCATAAGTATTAATAAAAATCAAAAAGTATTATTCTATAAATACCTGGGTCATTACATTTGTGTTACTAGTAATTTTTCTTTAAGTGGATTTCAAGATAATATTTATTGGAATAATTATTTTATTTTGGAAGCGCTTTAGTTTTAAATTTAGCTGAAGTTTTTTTTATTAAGTATTCTAGCCATTCCAAAGTAGTCTGGAAACACTATTTTATACCCTACATTTTAAGTAAAAGAAAGGATTAAGAACTCTAATTTTGTAAGGATCGCTACTTTTGGAAACCTACGTATGAAGTAAACATAAGGTTTGGGAACCCTAATTTTATCATCTACCCTAAGCTTTTATACTAATATTTTATCAACCCTAATTTTGGAATCATACATACATTTTCAACCATATTTTTTAACATTATACGTATGCAGTGCAACCCTACGTTTGACCTAATCATCCATGAGATTTGAATTATAGATTATTTACATGATTTTAGAAATGGTTTATTTAGAAAGTATTTATCATTTAAATACATTTAAATATCTATTCAAAGTACCTTATTCAATATATTAAAATTTTCCTATTTCTTTGGGAATTTTTTATTTTCCTTGATCATGTTTAAATTTAAATGATCGCGATTTATCATGATTTTTTTCAAGATCTACTTGTCCTGAAGTAAATAAAGATTCTTATTAAGTAACAGGGGTTTATTATTCTTAAAAATAAAAGTGTGATGATGTATCTATATTTATGAAAATATACAATTTTGAGACATAAATTTTTTGATATTTTGTTGTTTGATCATTGTGTTGTTGTTGTTGCATCCATTTTCAATAATTTGTTGTAGTTCATCGAAGCAACTATTAGAGATACACTTTGGAGACATAAATGTTTATCATCTACTGAGTGTTATATCTATTATTATTCAAAGGAATATTGTGTAACCTTGAATATATCATATATCTTTTAGTTTCTACTGTAACTATGAACTGAACCAATATTTAACTTCTACATCAAATCTACTTTTTTGTAAATGTTGGATGCTTGTACTCAGTCATAGAGGAGTGTCAGATTCTCATTCTAAGCTATGGATATCTCAATTCCCTATAGAATAACCAAAAGGAATTAAAAAATCCTTATTTTAAGGTTTCAACTATCTGTACTCAGTTATGGAGGTCCCTGGTAAAAGGACTTGCTAGTAAAAATCACCAAACTCTTGGAGAGAGCATTGGTGGAGTGGACTAGGGAATTTATGTACCCCAAACCACTATATATCACCTTGTATGGTTGTTTAATTTGTTTTCTACCACTTATTACTCATATTTAAGAGATAATAAATTAATTTCTTTATTTTCAATATATAAACTTTGAATTTTGTCAATATTTTTAAAAGGAAACAATTTACCCCCCCCCCCTCTTGTGTGTCTTTGTATAATTATGACCTAATAATTGGTATCAAAGGCTAAGATTCATTGGATATATTTGTCCTTTCAGAAATCCTTTAAGATTATTTTGTTTTTACCTGATAATATCATTTGGTATCAAAATGTCAGGGTCAAGTGGATTTATTTCTTTTGGCTATAAAAAGTCTGATTTTAAAGATCCATATGAAGATAAAATATCAATTATAGATCTTAGATAAGGAATGTCAATGATCCATACTCCTAATTTTAATAGTGATAATGATGGATGCTAGAAAGCGCATATGACTATTTATTTGAAGAATATTGGAATAAGAGTTTATTTGAAAGTATCCAATCCTTATGAAATTCCTAAAGAATATCTGAATAAATGGAATACTACTCAAGAAACTAATTATGATCTTAATTTGAGAGCTATGAATGCTATTTTTTGTGGATTAGTAACTGATAAATTCAATTTAGTTTCTCAGTGTGCCTCTACATATAAGATGTGGAAAACGATCATTATTTCCTATGAAGGAACCAATAATATAAAATAGTGAAGGTATAATACTTCAGAATCAGGATTTGATACATTTAGAATGTATTATAGTGAAAGAATCACTCAAATGTATGGAATATTGACTGAAATAGTCAATGGTGTTGCTGCATTGGGAGAACCAATTTCAGAACTAGATCAGAATTTAAAAGTTTTAATAGTTTTACCCTTAAAATGGAATGTAATATCTTCTATAATCAGACAATCCAATCCTTTAAAAAATCTTTCAATAAAGGAATTTATTGGTACCTTAATGATGTATAAATCTGAGATGTAAGAAGAAGTTGAAAATCATATCTCTATCAAAAATAAAAACATCACACTCAAAGTTGTGATGGATGAATATTTAGATTTTAGTCATTCAGGTTCAAGTAATGAGCTATTAGATCTAGCAAAAAAAATTATCAAGCTATAAAAAAATAGAAAGGGGGAATTAAAATGAATAAAGAGAAAGAAGAAATATGACATGAAATCAATAATAAATTTCATATGAGACCCAATTGTCCTATTCTTAAAGCTCAAAAGAAATATGGTTATAAAATAAAAGGCAAGAAATTCATGGAGGATACTTAGAATGCTTTTGAATATTCAAGTGATGAATCTACTACAAACTCTAAATCTAAGCATAAAAATCAAAAGGTAAATTTATGTCTTATGACTCACACTGATGAGGTAAAATCAACTTTCTATCAAAATTCTAATTCTGAAAATATTTCTTATGAAAAAATTAATAAATATTGTTTTATGCTTCAAAGAAATATGATTATTTAAAGAAAGATCATAGAAAACTTATAAAATATTATGATTCCATTTTTATTTAAAAATAAAGCCTATCAAATCAAATTTCATATTTAAGATCTAATTCTTACAAAAAATTATTTTTCATTACATGAAAATAAGATTAAGGAATTATTGGATAATGTTAATAATTTAAAACAAGGTTATAATATTCTTATCAAAGGATAAAATTATTTAAATCAAAGTTTTAGTAAAAATAAAACTATTAAAGTTAAGCTTGGTATTGGTAGTAATAGAGAAAAACCCAAATTATATAGAAATTATTTTGTTCCTAGTTATAAAAGTAAAATCATATCTATTGTTAAATTTTTTCATTTTGGTATTAATGGATATTATGCTAATGAATGTTATTTTATAAATCTTTAATTTTTTGGTGTAAATCATGTTTGTTATTAAAAATCCTTATCTGATTATAAATTTGAAATATCTGCTCAAAATTATTAGATTTGGTTGCTTAAATATTTATTTTCTAACACTGTCAGACCTAAAAGTATATGGGTACCAAAAAGCACTTGTATTTTATATTTTTTAGATACACACCAATGAACTTATTTTTTCATACCAATAAGTGTCTGGTTGAAAAACATGTGAAGATTTATGATTAATGAAAATTGTAATTATTTTACAAAGATTGACCAACTCTGAAGTAGTTCATTATCTAAAAGGAAAGATCCTTAAATATTGAGCGGTTGAAATCCATGAATTATTTATTTTCTATTTTAATATAATAACTATTTTTTATAGGGTTGAAAAACTTATAATAGTTTTGTACTTAATTCCTCTGTATTTTATTATTTGTGTGCTTGAACTGTTAAATCATTTTATTCACTCTATAATTTTATGTGATGAATTGATTACTTGAATTATTTTGACAACATCATGCATACTCTTTAAAAATTTTATGATTGAAATGTGTTAATTCATTAAAATATTTTGGTATTTTATGAAATGTGAAAAAAATTTAAAATTCTTTGAAAAACTTTTTCATTAATATCTTTTATTAGTTTAAGTGGGGAGATATTTGAAAAACTTATCATATTTTGATCTGAATTGATTTATTAAAAATACTATATTATTCATTGAATAATATTTTACATGTTTTCATAACTCATAAATTATATCTTTTTAAGAAAGTATTAATTAAGGGGGATTTTATAATGATGCTTGTATTTAAAAAATATATTTAAGTAAAGTTGGGTTTGTCTAATATAAAACCTATAATTTTTCTTGTTTGATATTTATATTCTTTAAACTCCTTCTATTTGATTTTTTTTGAAATTTTTTATTTATTTTAACTTTATTATTTAAATTATTTAAAAAATTTACTTAAAAAATATTTATTACAAAAAAACATATTTTTAATTGTAAAATCCAAAATGATTACACTACAATTTTGGCTCGAGAAACTGAAACGTCACCTAAGAACTATCAGAATAATACCCTTCCTTATATTTCCTTAAAACCCTAATCCTTACTCTCTCTCAAACCTTTCTTCTTCCTTCCTTGCAATTTCAAACTCAAAGACCTCTGGTGAAGCTAGCTCGAGTGGCATGAAGAGTCTAAACATCTCTTGTTTATAAAGGTGTATGCTTCAAATGCTAAGCTTTAAAGGTTTTAAATGTTTTTTTTTTAGAATTTTCTGATAAGTATGAGATTAAAGAAATATATAAGCAAGATATTTTTATTCCTGGTGCTTTAACTGATCTATTTGGGGAATATTCAGTATCTTTTGTTAAAGAATCCTTATAGAAGTATTCTAATAAAGGTATAAAAATTCTTAGTTGTAAAGAACCAAAAGTTAAATCTCTTCAAATAGTGTAAAGTGGAATTCCATATATAAAATCTCTGAGAACTCCATTTGATGATGATAACCTATTTTGTAGAGATAATTCCCATTTTTTTGCTATAAAAATGGAATCAAAGTTTAATTTTTTAAAATAAGAAGTGGTATGGATACCTGAAAAACTTGAAAATTCTAGACAATATCTTGTAGAGATGAAAAACTCTTCTATTTTAAAAGAAAAATTTGAATCTCTCCAGATAAAGTATTAAATTATATAAAAAAAATTAATTTTGAGAAGATATTTTGATTCATTTAAAAATGAAATTGTTGATCAAGTGAAGTAGATCAGACAAGAAATTATTTCTAGGTCAGATATAGATGAGATGAAAGTGTTCTTAGTTGAAAAATCTTCTTCATATTAAAAAATACAAATATCTATAGATATTCAAAAATAGAATAATTTTTTTGTTATGTAATTACTTGAACTTTTATAAATAAAATTCCATTTGTGGTCGAATTAAATTCCCTATCATGTATTATGGTTATAAAAAACCCATGCACTTATTTGGTTTAATTATATCCTATCAAATTTAAAAGACCACTAAGCATCATAACCATTGATAATATATCCATTTAACACTGATCATATGATTAGTATAAATATAGGGTTTTGAAAAATCCAATTGACACAGACAAAAGGAAGTGATGGCCTTAACCAGTACGATTATACCCTATGAAGCCCATTTATTGGAGCTTCTAAGGGAGATAGAATCACTAGGCTTTACCCTTGACCAAGACTAATATGAGATATAATAAATAAAGCATGAGAGAAACTATTTATGGGATAATTTCAAGCTCATTGATATCAAGGACCAAACCATATACGTCGAACCACCCCATGCAAGTCTCATCGTCATGCACCTTACCCTTAAGGCATTTGTTGCTGCATTAAAGGGGTATGTATCAAGACCCTGGAAATATAAATATTTATATTTTATTTTCAATATAATAATTGTTATATTTAATTTTTATTATTTTTACTTTATAAACAATTTGGATTTTGATACAATAAAATAGAAATTGTATTTTTGGGTAATATTTAATTTCAATTAAGGCATTTATTTTAAGGAATTAATGGATTTTTGAAATAAATAAAATTTAATAAATAATTATTATTAAATAATTATTATTAAATATGAATGATCATATAATTTTTATGAAGTCAAATGTAATTTTTATAAAGGTTTAAAAATTGATATTGTCAAAAAACAAAAAATTTCTCAATAAATGTCAATTCTTATTTTAAAAGTTAAAATTCACATATTTAGAAAATTATTTGGATAAAATAAATATTATTTTTGGAATAAAAATGTCTAAATTATCCAATGGTGAATTTTTCATAATTTTATGATACATTCAAATTTTCAGGTAAAAATTAAATACAGTATAAATATACGATGTATTATGACATCATAATGACCCAAAAAATGATGTAATAAATACTATATAGGGTATCCATGACCAAATATATGTTTACCATTTAAGATGTTTTTATTTTAATTTTAATTTATTAATTTTATAAATCCTTTTTGAATCCTCCAAAACCTATAATATTTTTAAGGTTTTAAAATCATTTCCTTAAGAACGTGACACACTTCCACATCACCAAGGGTAATATTTTAATAATTTAGGACCTTATCCTTATAAAATTATGAAAAGAACATCTATTTTGGAGAAACTGTGGGAAAAACCATGGGAATGTTTGTTGTTTTGGTTATTTTATTATATAGAGTCCAAAACCTGTGTTTGGGAAATAATAAAAAACTCCCCTTTCTTTTCCTATGTAAAACCACCAAAAATCCGCATTATATTTACTAAAAATCATTAAATCAAATCCTTAATCTGTCCTAACATCTCTATATTCCTACTAATGTTCCTCTAATCTCTCAAGAATCTCCTCCAAAGCTATTGGGAATCACTCTCTCAAGGTAAGAGATCCTCTCATTCTCCTCTTTATTCAAGCATCTTATTAATTTTATGTCTTTTATTTCTAATTCCTAATGTTGGGATATGATTTTACATAACCTTATTACTATACATTTGATGTAAAAATAATTAAATACCCATTTTTCTCTCATTAATCCATTTTTATGAATCTTTGAGAACTGTCACGATGTTGCCGAAATTTCATCGTGATTTTCCATGCCAAACAAATGAGTAGTGAATAACTATACCCATTTCCTATCAAGGGTGTTCACATTTATACATTTATACTTATTTTATTGGGGACTTACATTTATTTTTTCCAAAATCCTTAATCATGGAATAAAATGTGATGATAAATGATTCCAATTTGTATGATCTATGTGATACACTTAGGCATGTGAATGAAATGAAAGTGATGGGTGCGCCCAAAATTATATAGTACTACAATGCATTGGGTAATGTTTTTTTCTCATGAAACATAATGCAAGGGATTAGTAAGTTAACCTAATCTATAATTTCAATTTTTTCATCATGATTTCTTAGCAGTTATCCTTGACCCATGTTTATGATGCCATATTTATAGTTGTTTCCACATTTCTATATTGCCTTTATGTTATCATGCTATATCATGCCCCATTGTTTATGATTCTCACCACTTTTATGTCTCATTGATATGGATATTTTCTAACATGTATTACTTTCTTTATGTTATTCCATGTTTACTCCTTTACTGGGCTTTATATCTCACCCCTTTATTGTGTATGTCCCTAGGTTACCCGATATAGTTTTAAGTATGATGGAATAATATGAGCATGTCAAGGATGTTTTCAATAATGTTGATGTACCCACTATTTTAATTTGGTATATAATGTACCTAATTCCCAATGACACTATAATTTTTTATCTTTTGGTTTTTATTATATGTAATCTTATGTAATAAATTATGAAATAAAGTGTAATAATGAGCAAAGTTATCATAGTTGGTATCAAAGGAAAGTTTAGTTGTTTTGGAGGATTAGGATTAGAAAATCTAGAGAAATCCTTAGGGATAATACTAAACATAAGAATACATTAATAAATTTTGGAAAATTATAGAGTAATTGGTTTTCAATAAAATACATCCCTATCTGGATACTATAATTAGATGTGGATCTGATACAAATGTATCTAGGTGTAAAACTTAAAAACACCACATTGAGCTAGACTCGATCAGGACCTAGTGAATGACAACGAGCCTTACTGTACATTTGGTTTGACACTCTCGGGGTATATACATTGGTAAATTCATAATCTCATTAAAAACCATTATTAAGGTTTCAAAAAAATCCCAGAAGTTTCTATGTTAGAAAATAGATCATGGATAACATAGATTGAAGCCTGAAAATTCATAAGTTAAGAAGTAAATTTCATTTATAAATTATTCCTTTAAGGTAATTAAATTCCCTTATATAATTTTAATAGTTAAAAAATAATCATCCCAAATTTTACCCTTATTTTAGCCAATGGATTTAAATAGGAGGAATTGAGTAAAAAACCAATGTGAAGGGTAATGTGATGATTGCCAAATGAGAGACCCAAGCCAATGAGAATAGGAATCAAAAACTTTTTGAGGATACTATCTCAGTTGAATCAGGTTATGAATAGAAAATTGGATCAAGAGGAAAACCAGAATCACCCTAATAAAGAACAAGATGTAAGTGATACCTTTATGAGACAAAGGCCTCCAACTTTCAATGGATTATCTGGCCCCTTAATCGTGGAACCATTGATCGACTCCATTGGGAAGATCTTCCACATCCTTCAATGTTCCCAGAAATAGATGGTTATACTGGTTGTTTATCATATGGAGGGAGAAGCTAATTAGTGGTGGAAATTGATCAAGAATATGAAGCATGAGAAATATATGGAAATGATGGGGTGGAAGGATTTTTAGAAAATGATTTTCAATAAATATTTTCATTGCACTCTTTGACTTAAAATGGAAAGGGATTTCATTTCCCTTAAGAAAAAAGATGAGGAATCCATCAGGGCACATGAGGAAAACTTCACAATACTTGAACGATACACCTCCATATTTTTCGTTACCCCTGAATGAAAATTTTACCACTTATTTGGTGGGATAAAACCTAGTCTACAAGAATCCCTAGTGATCTAAGACTTTGATATCTATGAGTAAATTATTTGATGTGCCCTCAAAGTCAAAATAGAGATTGGTGAATCTCAAGGGTATCATGGGGATAATAACTGGATGGTGGATTTTAGTTTTTTTGGTGTGATGGATAAATATAATGATGCTAAAAAAATTCAACACTCCACTTGTCAAACGTGTGGAAAGAAAAACCCTATAAATTGCCTAAGGGGGGCGAGGAAATACTTTAGGTGTAGAAAGGAAGGAAACTTAGCTAGTGATTACCGAAGAGAGAAACCCAATAATGCGATGGAGGAAAGTAATGCTCTAGTAAACCTTAATAGTATTGTTTATTATTTCAACTATAAGGAACCAGGGCACTTTGAAAACCAAATCACTAAGCCAAGGGGTTTCAGTGACAACCAATAACCACCAAGGTAGTATGGGAAAGATTATGCCATCACAATTGATGTGGTAGATCCTGACAATGAAGTGGTGATAATTACACAAGTTATTCATTCAAGAATTGTGAATGTAATTTTTTATTCAAGTTCTATGAATTACTTCATATCAATAAAGTTTAGTATAACTATTCAAAAACTACCAAAAATCATGGAAGTAGAGTTGTTTGTGAAAACTACAAATGGGGAAATTATTACATCCCAAGTATATAACTCCCCCCAATCAAAATTTGTGGGTTGAACTTCCCAGTGAACCTTATGATACTTGCTTTAGTGGAATTTGATATAATTATAGGTCTGGATTAGCTTTTTTTATATAGATATAACATAACTTTCCCTGATAAGTAAATCACTCTATGTATCGTGAATCGACCCCCAATTCTATATAAGCGTTAGGAGGAGGATGAATCTTGTTTAGCACCAACATCTCAAGTATGAATATTATTAACCTACGAGAAAGATTATATATCTCAAATTATTGAGTCTAAGGAAAAGATCATCCTTAAATACATTCCCATTATGAGGGAATACACTGATGTGTTCCCCAAATTATTGCATGGTCTTCCTCTTAGACAAGAGGTTGAATTTTCAATTGATTTTATACCTGGGGAGTTACCATTATCTAAGAATCTATATAGAATAGATGTTTTATAACTTAAAGAGATGAAGAAAAAACTATAGGAGAATCTAGATAAAGGGTTCATACACCCGAGTGCTTCAACTTGGGGTGTACCATTCCTCTTCATCAAGAAGAAGGATGAGTTAATGCACCTTTGCATTGATTATCATGAGCTCAACAATATCACAATAAAGAAAAAGTATCCTCTAACACAGATTGATGACTTGTTTGATCCACTATGTGAATCCCAATACTTTTCTTAGGTGGACCTTCAATTGATGTATTACCAAGTAAGGGTGAAGAAAGAGGATATCCCCAAGAATGCTTTAAGAACAAGGTACATGCACTATGAGTTCATAGTAATTCCATTAAAACTCACTAATGCCCCAGAAATATTCATATAATTGATTAATAGAGTCTTTATATATTATCTTGAAAAAAATTTGGTAGTATTTATATATGATATTCTAATATACTCCAAAATAAATGAGGATCATGAGGATCATTAGAGCGCTATTCTAAAGACCTTATGAAAGGAGAATCTTTATGTAAAGTACAACAAATGTGAGTTCTAGTTGAATGAAGTATCATTCTTGGGGTATATTATCACAAGAAATGGTATATTTGTGGACCCTAAAAAGATAGAATAAATTTAAGGATGTTCAAGGCCAACATCTATGATAGAAATATGTAGTTTCCTTGGATTAGCTGGGTACTATCATCTGTTTGTGAGAAATTTCTCATGATTTTCAAACCCTCTAAACAAAATAACTCGAAAGGGAGTCAAGTTTTTTTGGAATTATGAATGTGAAGATCACTTCAAGGAGTTTAAAAATAGGTTTATCATTGTACCTATACTTATTCTACCCACAAGTGTGGAAATTTTCTTAGTGTACAACGATTCTTCGAAGAGGGACATTGCTTATGTGTTAATACAGAATGAAAAAGTGATAGCCTATGCTTAAAATTAATTGAAATTTCTTTAATAGAACTACCCAATGAATGTTATAGAGTTGGATGCAGTGATATTAATGTTGAAAATATGGCAGCATTATCTCTTTGGGGAGAAGTGTGAAATATATACAGATTACAAGATCCTTAAGTATATATTCACACAAAAAAAGATAAATATGCACTGATAAAGATGGTTAAATCTGATTAGGACTATGAATTATCAATCCCATACCATCCTAGGAAATCAAATAAAGTGTTAGATGTTATAATTAGAAAGGATCCAACAATTTTATCATTAATGAGAATTGATAAGGATTTGATATTCTTAGACTTTAAGAGGATGGACATGGGAATCCTAAAGGAAGGGACATCATCAATACTTTCACAAATGATTTTTCAACCATCACTTTTAGATAGTATAAGGGATGATTAAAGAGATTATATGGGAATTCAGAAGAAGGTGTAAGCTAAAAGAAAAGGGAAATTCTCATATTTTAAAATTCATGAAAAAAGATTTGTAATATTTGGGTCAAGACTATGTGTACCATCAAATCCTAATTTAAAGTAGTTGTTAGATGATTCACATAGCTCTACTTTCTCTATCCATCCAGGGAGTACAAAGATGTATTGAGATCTATGATAGAACTATTGGTGGGACAATATGAAGAATAAGATTGTATAATATAAATCAAGGTGTCTTATATATCAATAAGTGAAGTCTGAAAGGAAAAAATACAAGGGAATGATAAAACCATTACCCATACCTACATAGAAATGGTAAAACATAACCATGGACTTTTTCACTGGTCTTCTGAAGACATCAAGAGTAAATAATGCTATATGGGTTGTGGAATATCCTCTTAAAAAGACTTCTCACTTCATTGCAATCAAAGAGGACTTCTCACTTGATTAACTTGAAATGATATACATTAGAGAAGTGGTGAGGGTACATGGAACACCACTATCAATTGTATCTGATCAAGATCCAAGACTTACCTCCAAGCTCTAGAAGAGTCTCCAAAATTCTCAAAACACTGATTTGAAATTTAGAATAACTTATCATCATCAAAATAATGTAAAATCTAAGAAGACTATCTATACACTCAAGGAAATGTTAAGAGTATACTCAATTTACTTCAAATGAGGATGGGATAGATATCTTCCTCTAGTCAAGTTCTTATAAAATAACAGTTTCCACTCAAGCATCCAAATGGATCCCTATAAAACCATTTATGGGAAGAGGTGAAGAACACCAACATTTTGGGATGAATTTGGGGAACACAAACTGGTCCTGAAATGGTTGAGGAAATGGTAGAAAAGGTCAAGGCCATTTAGCATCGCATCAAGGTTGATCATAGTCAAAAAAAGATCTATGCTGATAGTCATCGATGAGAACTAGAGTTTGAGTTTGGAGATAAGTTATTCCTTTTCATATCTCATTAGAAGAAATACATGATATTTTGTGATGAAGGGAAATATTAGTCTAAGATACATCGGTCCCTTTAAGATCCTTGATCGCATCAGAACTGTGCCCTATCTACTGACACTCCCACCTAACCTAACTCAAGTACATGATGTGTTCCATGTATTACTATTGAGTAATTACATAACATAACCATCACATGTGTTGAATCTATAGGTGGTACCATTAGATAATGATCTCTCATATGAGGAGCATCCGTTGAAGATATTAGATTGTAGAGACAATGTTCTACAAAATAAGACAATGCACCTGGTCAAAGTGTTATGGAGAAACCACAAGATTGAAGAAGCGATGTGGGAACTAGAGGAGGTGATGAAACATAGTTACCCTCATATATTTTAGTGTGTGAAATGAAAATTTCAAGGGTGAAATTTCTAAAGGGGAGAAGATTTTAATGACCTAAACTTTTATAAATAAAATTACCTTTGTGGTTGAATTAAATTCCCTATTGTGTATTATGGTTATAGAAAACACATGCACATATTTGGTTTTATTATACCCTATCAGATTCAAAAGACCATTAAGAATTATAATTTTTGATAATATATCCATTGAACACTGATCATATTATTAATATAAATATAAGGTTTTGACAAATACAATTGACACAGACAAAGTAAGTTATGGACTCAACCAATAGGATCATACCCTATGAAGCCCATTTATCAGAGATTTTTAGGGAGATAGAATCACTGGGATTTTCCCTTTACCAATTCCAAGCTAATATCCAACAAATAAATCATGTGAAAAAACCATTTATGGTATAAGTTCAAGCACATTGAGATCACAACCCAAACCATGTATGTCAAACCACCCCATGAAAGTCTCACTAGTGCGTACCATAATTTTAGGGAATGTGATAGTGTATTAAATGGATATGTATCAATAACCTAACAATATGAATATTTATATTTTATTTTCAATAGAATAATAGGTACATTTACTTATTATTATTATAAATTTATAAATTATTTTGATTTTGATACAATAAAACACAAATTGTATTTTTGGGTAATGTTCAAATTAAATTAATGCATTCATTTTGATGAACTAATATATTTTTTAAATAAATAATATTTTAATAAAATATTATTATTAAATATTTTTTGTTAAATATAAATGATCATATAATTTTTATGAAGTCAAATGTAATTTTTATAAGGGTTCAAAAATTGCTATTGTTAAAAAACCCAAAATTTCTCAATAAATATATATTATTATTTTAAAAGTTAAAATTCACATATTTATAAAATTATATGGATAAAATAAATATTACTTTTTGAATCATAACACTAAAATTATTCAATGGTGAATTTTTCATAATTTTCTGATACATTTGAATTTTCATGTAAAAATTAAATATGGTATAAATATACGGTGTGTATTATGACATCATAATGACCCATAAATGATGTAATAAATAATATAAAATCTATCCATGACCAAATATATACTTTTAATTTAAATTAATGTTATTTTAAGTTTATTTTATTAATTTTATAAATCCTTTATGAATCCTCCAAAACCTATAATATATTTTAAGGTTTTGAAATCATTTCCTTTTGACCATGACTCACTTACACATCACAAAGGGTGATATTTTAATAATTTTGGCCTTTGGAATTATAAAATAATGAAAAAATCCCTCTTTTTTAGAAACAATGGGCAAAAAACATAGGGAGGTTTTTGGTTTTGGTTATTTTATTATATAGATTCCAAAACCTAAGTTTGGGAAATAATAAAGAACTCCCCTCTCTTTTTCTATATAAACCCACCCAAGATCCCCATTGTCTTCACTAAAAAACCTTATATTACATAATTAATATGATATCACATTTATAGAGTCCTCCTAAGGTGCCTCCAAGCTCTCAAGATTGTTCTCCAAAGATTTTGGGAATCACTCTCTCAAGGTAAGGGATCCTCTCCTCCTCTTAATTCAAGCATCTTATTCATTTTATGTATTTTATTTCCAATTAATAATGTTGGGATATGATTTTACACATCCCTATTACTATCCATTTTATGTATAAATAATGGGATACCCCTTTCAATTTCATTAAACCATTTTTATGAATCTTTGAGAACTGTCGTTTTGCTGCTGAAATTTCACCAAGATTTTCCATGCCAAACAAATGTGTTGTGAATACTCGTACCCATTTATTATCAAGGGTTTTCACCTTTATGAACTTATAATTCTTTTATTAGGGACATACATGTATTTATTCCACACTACTTTATCATGGAATAAAATTTTATGATAAATTGTTCCAAGTTGTATGATCTATATGGAACACTTATTCATGTGAATGAAATGAAAGTGATGAGTGTGATCAAAATTATATATTGATTTAATGCGTTGGGTAATGTTTTAGTCTCATGAGATTTTATTCAAGGGATTAGTGAGTGAACCTAATCCATCATGATACTTTTTCCATCATTATGCCTTGGTAGTTAGTCTTGACCTATGTTTATGATTCCATGTTTAAAGTTGTTTTCACATTTCGATGTTGCCTTTGTGTTATCATGGCATATCATGCCTCATTTTTCATGTTTATGATTCTCACCAATTTTATGTGTCATTGATATTCATATTGTCTAACATGTAATACTTTATTCATGTTATTCCATGTTTACTCCCTTACTATGCTTTATAGGTCACCCATTTCTTGTGTTGTCCCTAGGTTATCCCATGAAATTTTATGTATGATGGAATAATATGATCATGTCAAGGAAGTCTTCAATAATATCATTGTACCCCTTGTTTTAAGTTGTTATGTAATGTACATAGTTCCCAAAGACACTATAATTCTTGATCTTTCGGGATGTATTATGTGTAATCTTATGTAATAAATCATGAAATAAAGTGTAATAAAGAGTAGGGTTTTCATATGTCAAGTGTTTTAACAGTAATGAGTAGAGGAGTTCAGAGTTTAGAGTGTGAAGATACACCCCTTATCCTATATAAAAATCACAATCCTTTTTCTCATCTTTAACTTTAGTCTATCCAAACCCTTGAGTCCAAAATATCTTTATAATCTTGTATGTTTAATATAAATTCCTATGTTCTATCATATTTATTCCTTTTTTACTGATTTGCATGAGTTTATGTCTGAACTTATTCATTCTTTAGAGTATGTTTTTTATAAACATAAATTTCACTAAGAGTATTTCACTCTATTAAATGTGTATTAATTTGTTTTATACATTCTTTTTTATATTAAAAAAAGAGGGAGAAATGTGGTGGTTAAACACAACCTTTGTTTTTCTATTGGGAGAAAAATTGATTAATATATTACTAAAAATAAAAAAAATTGTATTACTCTTTATTCAGGGAGAATTCTGTTTATTTTTTATTAAATCTTGTATCTTTGTGTTTAAATAAAATATATGTGGTTTTTATTTTATGGGTTTTGTGATCATCAGAATGGGGGAGGTTGTTGGGCATGTGTTGGTCTAATAATTTCAGTAATTTCTCATTGATTAAGATGCTCACAAACACCCATATTTTTGTTACTAATTAAGTTTATTTAAGTGGGTTTCATGATAATATTTATTGGAATAATTATTTTATTCTAAAACCACATTATTTTTAAATTAGACTACAATTTATTTTTATTAAGTATTCTAGGCATTCCAAATTATTATAGAAATGTTGTTTTGTACCCTATGTTTGAAGTAAAAGTAAGGATCAGGAACCCTACTTTCATAAAGATAACTACTTTTGAAACCCTAAATTTAAATTAAATGTAAGGTTTGAGAACCATACTTTTATCAAATACCTTATTTTTGTATACTTAATGTATGGATCATCAACCCTAATTTTAAAATAATTTTTATGTTGTAACACTACTGGAAATTTAGTATATACCAATGGTTTTAAACCATTGGTAAAGGCTTTATGGTAAAACTTATACCAAAAGCTTAGCTAACTGTTGGAAAACAAGCTGTGGGGATAGGCTTATAGCAACGATTATAAAAGAACTGTTGGGATAAACCACCAGAAGTCATATTATACCTCCAAACAGTTTAGAAACCTTTGCAATAGATCTTTACCAATGGTTTTCAAACCATTGGAAAATATTGAGAATAACAGGCCTTTACCAATGGTTTCTGAAAACCATTGGTAAAGATTGAGACTAATAGGACTTTACCAACAGTTTATGAAAACCATTGGTAAAGATTGAGAATAATAGTCATTTACCAACAGTTGTAAATCGTTGGTAAAGAGTGGGTTTTTCAATTCTATACCAACAGTTTTGGAAACTGTTGGTATAGATCCTACAATTCACCCTGTTCAAAAGAAAGTAGCTTCCCTCTGTGTATTTACCTGCAGAATAACATAGAATTCAGAATACAGAATACCTAGCCTTCTATACCACTAGTCTATAAATTCACTTTATGTTTATAATTATCTCCCCCATTCAAAACCGTAAAATATCTTATTATGTCTTATTCTTGAATTTTATAATCCATGTGTTGATTTGACTTTAGACTATATCTTTATTAGGAATATGTTATACAACCCCTATTTTGAGTTATTTCAAAATGGTATCACATGTTGAGTTTATCAATTTACAGCCTTTATGTCTTGGTTAATTCTCTCTTATTTTTCTATACTAAGTTATCCCATATGGACATAAAGTAAATTAACCAAAGTCTCTTAGGTAAGTTTTCAGTGAAACTTTCATTCTCTCAAAAGGTGATGTAGGATGTAATTATGATTAAAATAAGGATAAGATGGTATCTTTTAGAGAAGTTAAATTAAATGAGAAGATCCCAATATATCCTTTGTGTTTATTATCAATAATGTGGAAAAATATACAAACATATTGGTATAAGAGTTGTTTGTTGGTATTGTAAAACAAATAAAAAGGGGGACATTTATGTTCCTATTGATTGGATTGTATTTTTTATCAATGATTTTGGAATGATATAGTGTTGAGGAGTGAAATAATATATTGATGTCAAGGGGGGTGGGGGTTGTCCAGGGGGTTGGGGGTGCTGTCCAAGGGGGTAGGGGATGTCCAGGGGTGGGGGTGTATAGGGGTGTGGGGGTTGTTTAGGGGGTGGGGGATGTTCAAGGGGTGGGGGTTGTCCAAGGGGTTGGGGGGCTGTCTAAGGGGGTGGGGTGGTGTCCGAGGGGGGGGGGTGTCTAGGGGGTTGGTTGGGTTGTCTAGGGGGTGGGGATGTCCAGGGGGTGGGGGGGGGGGGGCTTTCCATGGGGATGGGGGTGTCCACAGGGGGGTTTCCAAGTGGTGGGTTGGTGTCTAGGGGGTGGGGGTGTTGTGGAATTGTTGGGAGTCGCAACGACAGAAACAAGATACAAAAAGAAAAATGTAGAAGAAATGAAAACACGAGGAACACACAAATTTACGTGGTTTGTGAATAATCCCTACGTCCACAAAGAGAAATAATAATCACTATAATCATAAGCACAATTATAAGGTTTTTCAGTAAGTAACCCTAGCTTGAAAATAGGCTACAAATAGAGAGGAAGATGATCACTATTCCACCAATTTCACAAGAATTTCATGTTGCTATAGTGAAAAGGCGGCCACCAATAGTCAAATGTGCTACAGTGGCTGTAGGTTGGAAGTCCAAAAGGCTACAGTATAGTTGACCCCAAAGTCCGCATTACTACAGTGCTTGTCGATGTTGGTCTTTCAGCTCTTCTACAGTGGTCAGATATGCTACAGTGCCAAAAAAATTGGGTTGGGGCCTTCGAACCCCAGAGAAAGGGCGTGTTGCCCCTGCAACCCCCAACGAGCTCACTGTGGAGCTCGGCCTGCGACAGTTGCGGGCCACAATAATTCAGCCCAACCGGATCGGGGCTACACCAATCCAATAAGGGAGGATTTCCATGGGGTTAGGGGTTTTCCAAGGGTGTGGGGTGGTGTAAAGGGGGGTGGGGGACTGTCCATGGGGGTGGGGGTGTCCAGGGGGTGGGGGTGTCTAGGGGGTGGGGGTGTCCAGGGGGTGGGGGTGTCCAGGGGGTGGGGGCTATCCAGGGGGTTGGGGGTGCTGTCTAAGGGGGTAGGGGTGTCCAAGGGGGTGGGTGTGTTGAGGTGGTGGGGTGGTATCTAGGGGGTGGGGTTGGGGGCTTTCCAGGGGGTTGGGGACTATCCAAGGGGTAGGGGGTGTCCAGGGGGTAGGGTGGTGTCCAGGGGGTGGGGGCTATCTAGGGGGTTGGGGGTTGTCCCAGGGAGTAGGGGGTGTCCAGGGGGGTGTCCAGGGGGTGGGGGGTGTCCAAGGGGGTGGAGGGCTGTCCATGGGGGTGGAGGTGTCCGGGGGGGGGGGGATGTCCAGGGGGTTGGGGGTTGTCCAAAGGGGTAGGGGTGTCTAGTGTGGTAGGGGTGTCTGAGGGGCTGGGGGTGTCCAGGGGGTGGGGGGCTATCCAGGGGGTGGGGGCTGTCTATGGGGGTGGGGGTGTCCAGGGGGTGTCTAGGTTGTGGGGGATATCTAAGGCGGTAGGGGATTTCCAGTGGGGTGGGGGTGTTCGGGGGCTGAGGGTGTCCAGGGTGTGGGGCTGTCTAGGGGGTGGGGGCTGTCTAGGGGGTTAGGGTGGTTGTCCAAGGGGGTAGGGGTGCCTAGGGGGTGGGGGTGTCTAGGGGGGTGGGGGCTGTCTAGGGGGTTGGGGTGGAAGTCCAAGGGGGTCAGAGATGTCTAGGGGGTGGGGGTGTCTAGGGGGGCTGTCTAGGGTGGGGGTGTCCAGGGGGTTGGGGGTGTTGTCCAAGGGGTAGGGGGTGTCTAGGGGGGATGGGGTGTCCAGGTGGTGGGGTGGTGTCTAGGGGGTGGGGGGCTTCCTAGGGGGTTGGGGGATATCCAAGGGGTAGGGGTTTTTAGGGTGTGAGGTGGTGTCTAGGGGGGGTGTTCAGGGGGTTGGGGGCTGTCTAAGGGGGTAGGGGGTGTCCAGTGGGGTGGGGGTGTTCAGGGGGATGAGTGTGTCCAGGGGGGTAGGGGTTGTACAGGGGGTTGGGTGTTGTCCAGGGGGTGGGGGTTGTCCAGGGGGTGGGGGATGTCCAGGGGTGGGGGATGTTCAGGGGGTTGGGGTGGATGTCCAAGGGGGTAGGGGTGTCTAGGGAGGTGGGGGTGTCCAGGGGGTGGGGGGTGTCCAGGGGATTGGGGTGCTATCCAAGGGGGTAGGGGGTGTCCAGGGGGTGGGGGTTGTCTAGTGGGTTGGAGGGCTGTCCAAGGGTGTAGGGGTGTCTAGGGGGTGGGGGTGTCCAGGGGGTGGGGTGGGGGGTTTCCAAGGGGGTGGGGGTTGTTCATAGGGTTGGGGCTATCTAAGGGGGTAAGGGTGTCCAGTATGGTGGGGGTGTCTGGGGGGATGGGGGTTGTCCGGGGGGATGGGGGGTGTCCAGGGGGGAGGGGCCTCTCCAGGGGGTTGGGCGGGAGGTTGTCTAAGGGGTAGGGGATATCCAGGGGTGGGAGCTATCCAGGGGATGGGGAGCCATCCAGGGGGGTTCAGGGGTTGGGGTGGCTGTCTAAGGGGGTAGGGGGTGTCCAGGGTGGTGGGGGTGTCCAGGGGGTGGGGGGTCTGGGGGGTCCAGGTGGTTGGGGGTGCTGTCTAAGGGGGTAGGGGTGTCTACGGGATGGGGGTGTCTAGGTGGTGGGGTGGTGTCCAGGGGGGTGGGGGGTTGTCTTGGGGGTTGGGGCTGTCTAAGGGGTAGGGGGTGTCCAGGGGGTGGGGTGGTGTCCAGGGGGTGGGGGATGTCCAGGGGGTTGGGGGGCTATCCAAGGGGGTAGGGGGTGTCCAGGGGGGTGGGGGTGTCCAGGGGGTCTGTCCGAGGGGGGGGGGGGGGTTGGGGTTGGGGCTATCTAAGGGGGTAAGGGGTGTCCAGGGGGTTGGGGGGATGGGGGGTGTCCAGGGGGTGGGGGCTTGTCCAATGGGTTGGGGGTCCAAGGGGTAGGGGTTATCCAGGGGGTGGGGGTTGTCCAGGGGGTGGGGGTTGTCGAGGGGGGTGGGGATGTCCAGGGGGAATGGGTGTCCAGGGGGTGGGGGTGTCTAGGGGGTGTCTAAGGGGTTGGGGTGTTGTCCAAGGGGGTGGGGGGTGTTCAGGTGGGGTGGGGGGGGGGGGTGTTCAGGTGGTGGGTGGTGTCCAGGGGGTGGGGGGGGGGGTTGTCCAGGGGGTTGGGGGTTGTCCAAGGGGTAGGGGGTGTCCAGGGGGGTGGGTGGTGTCCAGTGGGGTGGGGGGATTTCCAGGTGGTTGGGGGCTGTCCAAAGGGGTAGGGGTGTCTAAGGGTTGGGGGGTGTCCACGGGGGTGGGGGTGTCCAAGGGGGTAGGGGTTGTTAAGGGGGTTGGGGGCTGTCTAAGGGGGTAGGGGTGTCCAGTGGGGTGGGGGGTCTGGGGGATTGGGGGGCTGTCCAGGGGGGTTGTCTAGGGGGTTGGGGGCTGTCCAAGGGGTAGCGGGTGTCTAGTGGGTGGGGTGGTGTCCAGGGGGTGGGGGGCTGTCCAGGGAGTTGGAGGGCTGTCCACGAGGTTAGGGGTGTCCCAGGGGTTGGTGGTGTCCGAGGGGTTGGGGGCTGTCTTGGGGGTTGGGGTGGTTGTCCAAGGGGGTAGGGGGTGTCCAAGGGGGTGGGGGTGTCTAGGGGGTTGGGGGCTGTCTAGGGGGGTGGGGTGGTAGTCCAAGGGGGTAGGGGGTGTCCAGGGGGTTGGGGGTTGTCCAGGGTGGGGGTGTCCAGGGGGTGGGGGCTATCCTTAGGTTTGGGGGGCTGTGCAGGTGGGTGGGGGCTGTCCAAGGGGTTAGGGGTGCTGTCCAAGGGGGTAGGTGGTGTCTAGGGGGTGGGGGCGTCCAGGTGGTGGGGTAGTGTCCAGGGGGGTTGTCCAAGGGGTAGGGTGAGTCCAGGAGGATGTGGGGGTTGTCCAGGGGGTTGGGTAGTGTCCAGGGGGTGGGGTATTCATGGGGTGGGGTTGCTTAGGGGATTAGGGAATCCGAGGGGGTGGGGGTTTTACAAGGGGTTAGGGTGGCTGTCCACGGGGGTAGGGGGTGTCCAGGTGGTTGGGGGTGTCCAGGGGGTGTGGGGGATGTCTAGGGGTGGGGGCCGTCCAAGGGGATGGGGTGTCCAGGGGGGTGGGGGAGGGTCCAGAGGGTGGGGGGTGTCCAGAGGAGGGGTGAATCAGTCACATGAAATCATCAAGTCAAGTTTTATTATTTATAGATAAAGAAATAATGATAACTTGACCTACCTAATCACACATATATTCAAGCACAACAAATCATCAAACATAAAATGTCAGTAATACCAGTAAAAAATGTAACAGATCAATCTGTCTCTCATCACCATCACTATCATCACCGTCATCATCTGCCTCCCCCTCGTCCTCATCATCGTCCCCATAATCGTACCCACCCTCCTCAATGCCCTCCTCCTCACCCTCATACTCTGCCTTGGCCTCCTCCTCGGCCTCCTCCTCCACCTCGGCCTCATCCTCACCCTCCTCCTCCGCCTCGACCTCCTCCTCACCATTGTCTCAACCACCACTAGAACTGCCACCTGGTGCAACATATATAGAACATATCGACGATATATATTCATCCCAAGATGTTTTGGCCTCTGTTGGAAGTTTTTTACGTAAAACTTCCATCAGTTTCATAAATGCAGTGTTTTCCCTAGAAGACTGTTTTTCTATCTCTGTTGCCCTTTTTTCAGTCTGTTCTGCATGTGCCTTAACCTACTATAACTCAGTGTCACTACAAATCATACCTGAGGAGGGCCAATACCTCATCGGAACTATGATCTTCCCAGGCCGGTAGCATACTCTGCCAGGGTGCTCATCTCCAAACACCTGATATAAGTGATCATTTGGCCCAAAATTGTCAGGTTCCTGGGCATCAAGGGCCTCTAAAGTAGTCTATTTCAAATATAAATAGATCATTAAGTTAAAAAATAGATATTAAAATTTTAAATCAACAAATTAAAACTTATAATCTACTGCTGAGTCAGTTCATTAACTGCACTTCCATATTTCTTCCTTCGACTTGAGTAAAATAGTTTTGCTCGAGGCACCCATCCTTCAATATTCAACTTTTCCCTCTACAATGATATTGATTATAGGAAACCTTAATTAAAAATAAGTTATCAATAATTAATTTCATAACTAAACTTATATAACAAATTTAGTAATCAAATAAATTATAGAGGAAATAATAGAAAGTGAAAGTCATAAAGAAAAATTATAAACAACTGTCATACCTGGTTCCTCTCATGATCTGGCATCACAGTACGTCCCAATGTGTGGAGGTATTTTTTAGCATCAATGTTTTTTTTATTTCTTATGGATGATTCTTGAATAAAATTAAATAATAAAAAATATATTATTAACAAAAAACATTAAATTTTTCATTTAAATACCTCAAATGTGATTAATACCTTAAACTGGGTATTTTTCCAATGAGTAATCATCTTCTGATACTGTTCTATCAGACAGTCATAAAAAAAGGGACCACCTATAACTTTGTTCCAACTCTAGAACACCATAAAATATAAAAATCATGCTTATAGGCTCTCCAAATCTCACATAAATCCTTTAGACGTGCTGCCTGTGCACCCTCACCATCGGGGAAATTAAACTGAAGCTAACACCAAAATATTAATTCATATAAATAAAAAAATATATTGAATTAAATACAATAGATTTTTTTACCCATATCTATACCCAACCATTATCCTTGACTTCATTTGGCAACCGTCTCCATGAGATCGGGCTGATAGGAATGATGTCAGAGTATTTGGCAAGTGTTGCAAAAAAACTCTAACATTGTTGCCCTATTTTTTCAATCATTTGACTATCTTCATTTTAGTTTACCATCAATTGTGTGTGGCAGTTCCAAACTGCATGTATGCTTGTATTCCCCTGTCCCCACCTCCTATCAATAGATGTATCTGTTATGAAATAAAAACAAATATTTTATCAATACTTGTTATAATGAAAATGAATAATGATATAAAAATTTGTTAGGGTTCTATAAATATACATGCGGTAGTCTAATCAATGGGTTCTGCTGGATCCGTAGAAACTGAAGGAACACCCTGTTCAGGTGGAGTGGGTCCCAATGTATGCTCTGCATGGATAGACTCTGGCAGAGTAGGAGTTGAAGAAGATGGAATATAGAAGCTCAGAGATAAGGAAGTAGAAGTAAAAGAAGATGACACAGATGGCTGGCCTAATGTTGGATGGGAAGTGTGAATTATCATCAGATATGGTAAAGATGAGTGAAGAGACTCATATGTAAAGGGTGGTGAAAACATGGGAGGCATAAATATCCTATGTGTCCCTAACGACAAACCAGGATCATAATGTGGGATATATGGTATGTAAGTGGGAGGGCCAGGGTCTAATCGGGTACACCGACCAGATCGGTTAGCTCTCGTACCCCCCCCCCCTCATACGAACACCCTGAGTACTGGGAACACTACTAGGATGCTCATCAAATAATTGTCGCCTAAGAGGTGGATCTTGCAAAAATGTTAAAAACAAAATTAATCACATGGAATTACATATTATTTAAATATATATATTTGAAATAAAATACTCACTACAGGAACTAGTGGTCGAATGACCATCTCATCCATATGACGATTGTTGTCCATCAACTTTTTTCGTCGCCTCTCTTCAATTTGTTTCATTTCCTGAATTTGAAAAAAATATGGAATTAATTATAAAAGTATAAATAATGTGTAACCCAAAAAACAAAATAAATGAGAGGGAATAGGGGGATTCATGGATAATTTAACCATACATTGTTTTAGGTGAGCTTGAATAGATATATAATGAATTCAATCAATCATACAATATGTAATAAAGAAATTTAATTTTTAGTAGGATGGTTATTTACTAAGAATAAAAACCATAATGTTCATAAGGGGTAAATCACTTGTCAAAATTAAGGAAATATTTAATTTATTTAGCCCAGGTAGATAACGCAGGTTTCTATACATGTTTTGCTGAATAAGACAAACCATCATGTTCATTATCTAGTTAAATGTTAAAGGGAGGTCTTAGAGTTATACTAATTTTATACATGGTCAATAAAGCATTGAAATATTCAACAAGTTAGAAATGTTGGTTTCATAGGTTTGAATATAGTTAAATTTCAAATTAGAAAATTCAATTCAAATAAAATTACAACCAATAAACATTGAAAATTTACATAATGGTCAAGTCAGATACAACATATTTGTAATCAATATTAAATCAATTTGAATAGTACTAACCTTAACAACCCAATTTGAGCTAAACCAAAAGAATTGAGAACATGGATGGATGATTTTATATATTTCCCACCACAACTTCAATTTCATAATCAACTCTGACGATTGAGATATTAGAGTAATCAAAGGTAATAAATGGATCATTTCCAATGGAAGTAGGGATGGTGTTAATTTCATCATCACCATCATCAAAAATATGTCTTGAAATTACTTTAAAATTCATGTTGAAGATCGTCTTTGACATAAAAAAACTTGTTTCTCCATTGATTCCAATACATATGGTTCATCAGTATCAAGAGTGTGAGTCATATCAATTACTCAAAATCCACAATCATCAATAAATGTGACTTGTCTCATTATCAAATCAAACCACTGGAATTTCATCATCGTGACTCGTCCATGAGAATAATAATCCAATATTATTATTTTTTAAACGACTCCATAATAACCTACATTTTCAAATCATGGTCTACTATCTGATTCACTGGCATAATAGTCTATTGTGGCAGTAACCATAACACCATCATGTTGTGTTCTCATGTTCTTTTCTCGTTCAGTGATAATAAATCTTTACCCATTGATAACAATTGATTTATAGTCACGAACCATGATATTAGGACCAAAATCCAAAGCTCTTATTTCCTCAGAGATAGAGTCAACAGGAAAACTCAATACCTGAAATATAAATCAATATTAAACTTAATTAAATATTTATTTAATTATTTTAAATAGTAATATTTTTACATTCAATTTTAACCAAGCAGAAAACTCTTTTCTATGCAAAGTCTCCCTCCTTCGTAAAGATAAAGAACAATGATTTCTATTTATCATTGCTTTTTGTTCCCTATAGATAAAAATAGGAATATTTTAATAGATATATATGTAAAATATACATATATTCAATTTACTTACCTGATGTAGTCATCGAACAAATCACAGTTGAACAAAACTGTGTGATGTGTCATCTCCTGCTCTTCTAGGCTTAATGTCGTCAATGTATATTGTAAGAACCCGGATCTTCATTCAGGTATGTTTTCCCTTTTTCTGGAGTTTTTAAGGAAAATAAATTTTCTGGAAATTTCAGAAGTACACGCCGTGTACTTTTTGAGTACACTCCGTGTACTCTGATCCGACTTGAAGCCGTGTGCTGGCCGTGCCGGGCCACACACACGGTGTGTAAGGGTGACGTGGAGGACGATTTTGGCGGAGTACAGAAAAGACCCAGTACACGCCATGTACTCTAAAATTACACACCGTGTACTTTCTTTTTTTTACTAAATGAACTGGGGTCGTGCCTGACGCACAGAAACACCTCCTTCTAAGTCTCGTTCGTCTGAGAGCGACCCGTATGACCGGATATTTGACAGAGTCATGCCTCGATGTACGTTCTCCGATTCAAGCACGGTCGATTGTGTTGGAAGCGCAGTAGTGAGTTCTTCCTTCTGCTTGATCCTTGTTTCTTGATTCCTCCTTGTTTTCAAGTTATTTTGGGATGAACATTTTGTGCGTTTTCTCAGATATACGTCGTTCTAAGGGGAATATGTCATCGAGATTCATGTATATCGATCTCCTAGGATCGAGGTAGGTGGTTTGTGCCTTTCTGTAGAAAGTTGATGGATATTTTGTGCAAGTTCCACCAATACCCTTGAATGGGGTATTGCGTGTTTCCTGTTTTTCCCTTGTTGCTTGCCTGCTTTTCTTGATTTCTTTAGTAGAGGTTATTGCTTGTGATTAGAGTATTTTGTTTGTGCTCATTTTTCTTTCCATGCTTGTTCTGCCTGTTTGGCATTTTTCCAGTTTCCATGCCTAGTTGTAGGATTGTGGAATGTTGCCTTATTTTGTTGTTGAGCCTTAGTTGATAGCCAAGAAGTTCTTGAGGTTTACTTGGACGATATATATATATATATTTATGTGCGCTGAGCATGTTTAGTTATACTCAGGAATGTGAGAACCTAGAGTTGTAGACCAAAGGGGGAATTGACGTAAGGTCTTCTCCAGAGTGTCTTTTAATCACAATGCGAGACCAAGGGGAGAATTGATGGAAGGTCTTATCCAGAGTGTCTTTTAATTACGACGCGGACTATAGGGGGAATTGACGTTGAGTTATTCCTCAGAGATCCTTTAGCACGATACGATACTATATGGGGAATTGACGGTGAGTGCTTCCCCAGAGAGTCTGCTTAATTGTGTAGCTGTACCAGAGGGGTGAGACTATGTGTGCTTCCCAGAGGGTTGCTAGTACTTATAGGTTGAAACATAGGGGTAAGACTGTGAGAGATACCCAGAGGGTTACCTGTTTCTCTTTTGTTGTTGGATTCTTACTTGTGTGCTATACTTGTTAGAACTGTGGATTATAGATGTTTTTGCTTTTCTGTTTACTGCTTCTTGTTTTAGTATTGACATGTATTCATTGACTATTAGGCACAAATCTTTGGGTGATTGCCTATTGGGATTGTATCTCACACCCTGTTTGTTCCATGCTTTTGGGCCCAAGCAGACTATGTTTCTACAGGTATAGACAAGGGCAAGCACCCTTCTACTTCAGGATCTTGATTGCACCAGGAGTTGGGGAGCATGGGATTGGGCCATGGCTCGCGATGCTGAGGAGATTATTTTGTTTTTCTTTTGCACTTGGTTTCAGTTGTATTTTAGCACATTGTTGTGTTTTCTATTTTCCTTAGATACTTATACCTGCTGCATCATTTTCATCATAGTTATATCTCTACATTGCTTCTGTTGTTTGGTTTTTGTTGTTATGTATGTTGTTTACTGCTTCCGCTGGTTATTAATGTTTTCTTACCTTGTATACCTTACCGAATGAGGGCATAGTTTCCCCACCGACTCACCAATGCCCTCGCTGCTAGTCGGCAGCCTCTGGAATTCGGGGAAATGTGCTTGAGTTCATGTGGAGAACCAGGTACGGGGCACCAGTGGAGGGGCTCCGGACTCGAGACGTTACAAAGTGGTATCAGAGGAGTTCTTTTCTCTTGTCTGACTGTTTGGAGACCTTAGCCAGGGATATTACGGATTTGGTACTTGGAATTAAGCTATGCTCGGGAGTAGCTAACCCGTGTATTGGGAAAAGCCATACTACCTCGTTAACTACAGTTTTCTGGTTTTGAGATTTTATGGTTGGTATGTTTTCACCTAGAGTGATTCGTATGACTTGTGTGGTTAGTGTTTTGATATTTAGGTTCTATTTCTATCACAACCTAATGAGATGAGGGTATTCCATATCATGCATCATATATGCACTTGTAGAAATCACATGCCATGCATTATTTCCATGCCATCTAGGGTGCATTAGCGATTGCATGTTGTTGTGATAGGCTCTGTGTAAATTATGAATGTTGTTGTGATAGATGCTTGATAGATTCTCTGTTTTTATGTTATAAAACTGTTTATTTTGTTCTTAGCTTAAAGTGAATTCCAAATTTTGGTTCTTGAGGTGTTATGGGCCCTCACGGATCGGAATTTGGAACTTTTCGCCTTGTTTTTGTGTTCTGGAATTCTGTGCAGTTTCTGAGCTACTGCCCAGAAAAACCCAGAATACATGGCGTATACTTTTTAGATACACGCCGTGTAGTTTTTAGGCCATGTCACTGACCGTGTGAGCCGAACATGGTGTCATAGGAGTAACTTTGGGAACACACTGTGTACCATTGGTACACGCCGTGTGAGTTTGGAGCCGTGTACCTGGCCGTGTCACTAACAACACGGGTCGGGGAAGCTCAGGTAGAACACGCCGTGTTCGTAGGGAACACGCCGTGTAGTCCTGTCCAGGTACCCAGTCGTGTCACGAACAACACGGGACAGCGTGACCTTCTTTTCCGCACGTCGTGTCCATAGGGAACACGCCATGTATTCCTGTCCATGTACCCGGTCGTGTCATGAACAACACGGGCCGTCGTTATCTTCCTTTCCACACGCCGTGTTTGTTCGGAACACGCCGTGTAGTCTTGCCCAGGTACCCGGCCGTGTCATGAACAACACGGGACGGTGTCGCCTTCTCCTATACACGTCATGTTTGTTTGGAGCACGCCGTGTAAGGTCCATCCATTTAGACGGTTGTGTACTCAACAATACGGACCGCCGAAGCCTTGCCTAGTGCACACCGTGTTTGTTTCGAACACGCCGTGTAGTATTGGGTTGAGTCGGACCATGTGGGTTAGCTGTGTAAGGAGACTCGGGCAGGGGAATATTTTTCAAGTATACACCGTGTGTGCAGGTCAACACGCCGTGTAGTTTGAAGTGTACACGACTTGTAGGGTGAGAGTACACGCCCATGTCAGTGGTTTAAGAAGACATGCCGTGTAGTTTTATACACGCTGTGTAGTCGTGTTTTTCTATCTTGTGTGTTTTTTCCCCTGTTCCCATTTTGTACTCTTGTGTTATCTGACCTTGTTTTCTTGATCTAAGGTGTGCTTTTGATCTTTCAGAGCTATGCCTCCAAGACGTCCTCCGGTCGTACGTCTGTCGTCAGACAGTGATCAGACGCCAGACAGGGCTGATCAGGGACTTCCTGTCGATCCCCCAGCTGAGCCAGCCTTGGCACCAGTTGTTGTACCAATTACGGGTGCTGATGCGTAGTTCAGGGAGGGTTTCATGAGGATGATGCAGGCCTTCCAGGGAGCACCGCCTCCTGCCTCATCTATGGCAGACTTGACGCAGTTCTTTCAGCAGCAACATCCTCCCACGTTCTCGGGGGAGGGAGGACCTCAGGCTGCAGAGTCATGGCTGGAAGCCATGCTGACTATATTTGAGCATCTAGAGACGCCTCCAGAGAGGTGGGTCAAGCTCACCACCTACATGCTCCGAGACTCCGCCAAGAGGTGGTGGGATGTGATCTCACAGGCGGGTCAGCAGCAGGCTATGGCTTGGGAGGAGTTCTAGTGTGTGTTCTACGACTACTTCTACCCAGAGACCCTGAGGTCTGATCGATCCCATGAGTTCATGAGATTAGAGCAAGGTAATCTATCTTTCATGTAGTATTCCTCTTGTTTCACTGAGCTACTGCATTTTACACCCCTTCAGGATGGGAGTGGGGTGTTCTTGGCAAGGAAGTTTGAGGATGGACTCAGGCGAGAGATCCGCTCGCAGGTGAACATCTTCCAGCTGACTTCCATTACTTCCATTGTCAACCAGGCACTGATTGTGGAGTGCAATCTGAGAGACTCTGGTGCTGCAAGTCAGGGCGGTTCTGCTTCCAAAGCTATCTTCCCTTCAGATGATAGCAAGAAGTGCCGTAGGGAGCCTACGCGTGGTGATGCAAGGAAGCGAGACGCATCATCAGGCATCCTGGTGACATGATACCAGTGTGGCCGGACAGGGAACACGAGGCCGCAGTGCCAGAGAGACCCCGTGGAGTGCCGATCTTGAGGCAAGATTGGTCACCTTCAGCGTTTCTTCCAGGCTTTCTCACTATCAGCAGGTGATCGGGGTTCTTCCATGACTCCTCGTTCAGGAGCAGCCCCACCAGTCTCTCACCAGTCGGGGAACTGGAGTTCTTCCAACCGTTCGAGTCGAGGTGGAGATCGAGGCCATGGCGGTCAGCCACCAGTCCCTCAGCACCAGCAGGGAGGTTCAGCTCAGAGTGGTCAGTCAGGGGCGCAGGGCCGCGGTGCAGGCCAGTCTTTCGCCGTGGAGCAGACTTATCATGAGCAGGATCCCGACCCTTCTACTATTCGAGGTACGATTTTAGTAGCCTCAGTTTTATCTTCAGCCCTTTTTGATACTGGTGCTACACATAGTTTTATCTCTGTTTCCATTATGGAGAGCCTTGGACTCTGCATATTTTCTTCTGCCGACTCGTTGACACTAGACACACCTTTGGGAATGAGGACATCTAGTGTACGTCAGTGTAGAGAGTGCCCTATCGAGGTTGCAGGGTATCACTTCTTATGGGATCTCTATGTCCTAGAGAAGATAGGCTATGATGTCATCCTTGGCATGGACTGGTTGATTCCCTTCCAGGAAGTCATTGACTGTTATCGTCGCAGAGTCAGTTTCATTTCACCAGAGGGTGAATCTTTCCTTCATAGAGGCGAATGGGACGTTCGGGCGAGTCAGGCGGGACTCGAGCATCTTGGGCTATGAGGAGTGATGGCCCAGATTTCTATCCTTTACCTGGATGATCAGGGGACTCCACAGTTGGACTTTCCTCCAGTGGTGGATCGCTTCCGGGATGTCTTTCCAGAGGACTTTTCAGGTTTGCCTCCAGAGCGTGAGGTAGACTTTTCTATTGAGCTCGTTCCAGGAGTGGCACCAGTGTCCATTCCTCCCTATAGGATGGCCACACCTGAGTTTCAGGAACTCAAGAAGCAGTTGGAGGAGCTACAGGCTAAGGGTTTCATCTGACCCAGTACTTCTCCTTGGGGTTTGCATGTCCTGTTTGCAAAGAAGGAAGACGGTACCCTTCAGTTTTGTGTGGATTATCGGAAGCTGAACCAGTTGATGGTCAAGAACTGATATCCATTGTCATGGATTGATGACCTTTTCGATCAGCTTTGAGGATACCGGGTGTTCTCAAAGATCTAATTGAGGTCCGGTTATCATCAGTTGCACGTTAGACCATCAGATATACCTCTGACAGCCTTCAGGATCAGGTACGGTCTTTACAAGTATACAGTCATGCCCTTCGGACTCACGAACGCACCTGCAGTTTTTATGGCACTGATGAACCGAGTGTTCCATACTTACTTGGATTCCTTCTTAGTGGTCTTCATGGATGATATCTTGGTGTACTCTCACACTTGACACGACCATGCCACCCATCTTGAGATCGATCTGAGTACACTGAGAGAGCATCAGCTTTATGCTAAACTCTCGAAGTGCCACTTCTGGATGGATCAGATTCACTTCTTGGGTCACATAATCTCAGAGGCAGGAGTATCTGTAGACCCAGAGAAAGTGAGATCTATAGTTTCCTGGGAGCAGCCGAAGAACGTTTTTGAGGTACGGAGCTTCCTAGGGCTGGCTGGATACTACAGACGCTTCATTCGGGACTTTTTCCGTTTAGCAGCACCCTTGACAGGTCTGACCAAGAAGGGGGCGAAGTTCTTATGGTCATATTCTTGTGAGTTAGCCTTTCAGGAGCTGAAAGGGAGGTTGACGTCAGCACCGATACTAGTCTTTCTAGAGCCAGGCAAGAGCTACACTGTTTACTATGATGCTTCGGGTATCGAGCTGGGAGTTGTGCTTATGCAGGGAGATGGAGTCGTTGCGTATGGGTCTCGGTAGTTGAGGCCACATGAGAGGAACTTCCCTACGCATGATCTGGATTTGGTAGCTTTTGTTCATGCCTTGAGCTGTTGGAGACACTATCTTTTGGGAGAGCACTTTGTGGTCTTCACTGACCACAAGAGTCTCAAGTATATCTTCACTCAGTGTGATCTGAATCTGAGGCAGTGCAAGTGGGTTGAGTATCTACAGTCTTTTTACTTCGAGCTTGCCTATACGCTGGGAAAGGGAAATGATGTGGCAGATGCGTTGAGCAGGATAACTCAGATTCAGGTATTTCAGGAGGCTAGTAGTGAGTGGAAGCTAATGGATCTTTTCTCTGAGATGCATCTGGAGGTGCACGACAGACAGGGACAAAAATTTCTATCTTCTGTAGTTGTTACCTCCATGCTACTTGATCTGGTACGGATGAGGCAACTATCAGACTCTGAAGGCTTAGTCCAGCAGGAGAGTGTGTTAGGAGAGGACCCTCTTCCTATATGGACAGTGGGCGAGGATGAGATCTTGCATTTCCAAGGACGTGTATGGGTGCCAGCAGGCATACGCGAGGAGCTGATGTGGGATTTCCATTCCTCAGTTTGGGCAGTTCATCCTAGCGTCACCAAGATGTATCGGGATCTTCATCACCAATACTGGTGGCCAGGTATGAATAAGGATGTTGCTGGTTTTATCATGAGATGTTCTACTTATCAGCAGGTGAAAGTAGAGCATCAGCGACCAGCAGGCCTTTTACAGCAGTTACCCATTTCAGAGTGGAAGTGGAACGATGTTGCGATGGACTTCGTGACTGGGTTGCCGAGGTCACTGTGAAGGAACAATTCCATTTGGGTTGTCATCGACAGACTTACGAAGGTTTCTCACTTCTTTCCGATCAAGGAGACCTTTAGTGTCGATGATTTGGGATGACTTTACATCAGAGAGATTGTGCGTCTGCATGGAGTTCCGCACTCTATTGTTTCAGACAGAGATGCGCGCTTTACCTCTCTGTTCTGGCAGGGACTTCAGAAGGCCTTGGGTACATAGGTACTTTTGAGTACATCATACCATCCCCAGACTGATGGCCAGTCCGAGTGCACGATCCAGGTTCTTGAGGATATGCTCTGGGCTTGCATCCTTGACTTTGGCGGTTCTTGGGAGAAGCATATTCCTATGGTGGAGTTCGCCTACAACAACATTTTCCAGGTGACCATTCAGATGGCACCATACGAGGCTCTGTACGATAGGCCATGCCGATCACCCTTATGCTGGCTAGATGCAGGAGAGGCAGCTTTGTTGGGACCTCGTCTTGTACAGGAGACTTCAGAGTAGATAGAGATGATTCGGAAGAGGATGGCTACAGCACAGTCTCAGAAGAAGTCTTATGCTAATCAGCGAAGACGACCTCTGGAGTTCGAGGTCGGAGATCAGGTTTTCCTACGTGTCGCACCTAGGTTGGGGCACAAAAGGATTCAGAGACAGGGTAAGCTTTCACCACGGTACGTCGGGCCATTTGAGGTTTTGGAAAGAGTGGGCTCGGTCACCTATCGGTTGCAGCTACCTCAGAGGTATCGGGCCATGCACGACGTCTTCCACGTCTCTCAGCTCTGACATTACTTTTCAGACCCGTCTCACATCTTTCAGCCTGAGGAAGTCGAGCTTGAAGCAGATGCGTCGTTCGAGGAGCATCCTATCTGGATTGTCGATCGTAGTACGAAGGTTCTCTGCGGGTGGTCTGTTCCTCTGGTACGGGTGCTATGGCAGCACGGGCGATCACAGGATGAGACCTGGGAGAGGGAGGCCAATGTACGATCACAGTGGCCGGAGCTGTTTTGGGATCTTCTTCTCCACCTCGTTAGGGAAATTCGGGGACAAATTTCTTTAAGGGGGGAAGTTTGTAAGAACCTGGATCTTCGTTCAGGTATGTTTTCCCTTTTTTGGAGTTTTTAAGGAAAATAAATTTTCTGGAAATTTCAGAAGTACACGCCGTGTAATTTTTGAGTACACGCCATGTACTCTAATACGACTCGAAGCCGTGTGTTGGCCGTGCCAGGCCACACACACGGTGTGTAGGGGTGACGTGGAGGCCGATTTTGGCGGAGTACGGAAAAGACCCAGTACACGCTGTGTACTCTAAAATTGCACGCTATGTACTTTCTTTTTTTTACTAAATGAACGGGGGTTGCGCCTGACGCACAGAAACACCTCCTTCTAGGCCCCGTTCGTCCGAGAGCGACCCGTATGGCCAGATCTTCGACGGAGTCCTGCCTCGTCGTCCGTTCTCCAATTCGAGCACGGTCGATTGCGTTGGAAGCACAGCGGTGAGTTCTTCCTTGTACTTGAGCCTTGTTTCTTGATTCCACCTTGTTTTCAAGTTATCATGGGATGAAAGTTTTGTGCATTTTCTCAGATCTACATCGTTCTAAGGGGAATATGTCGTCGAGGTTCACGTATATCGATCTCCTAGGATCAAGGTAGGTGGTTTGTGCCTTTCCATATAAAGTTGATGGATATTTTGTGCAATTTCCACCAATACCCTTGAACGGGGTATTGCGTGTTTCCTATTTTTCCCTTGTTGCTTGCCTTGTTTGCTTGATTGCTTTAGTAGAGGTTATTGCTTGTGATTAGAGTATTTTGTTTGTGCTCAGTTTGCTTTCCATGCTTGTTCTGCCTGTTTGGCGTTTTTCCAGTTTCCATGCCTAGTTGTAGGATTGTGGACTGTTGCCTTGTTTTGCTGTTGAGCCTTAGTTGATAGCCAAGTATTTCTTGAGGTTTACTTGGATGATATATATATATACGTGCGCTGATCATGTTTAGTTATACTCAGGACTGTGAGAACCTATAGTAGTAGACCAAAGGGGGAATTGACGGAAGGGCTTCTCCATAGTGTCTTTTAATCATGATGCGAGACCAAGGGAAGAATTTATGGAAGGGATTTTCCAGAGTGTCTTTTAATTACGACGTGGTCTATAGGGGGAATTGACGTTGAGTGATTCCCCAGAGAGCCTTTAACATGATATGAGACTATAGGGGGAATTGATGGTGAGTGCTTCCCCGGAGAGTCTGCTTAATTGCGTAGTTGTACCAGAGGGGTGAGACTGTGTGTGATTCCCAGAGGGTTGCTAGTACTTATAGGTTGAACCATAGGGGTTAGACTGTGAGAGCTACCCAGAGGGTTACCTGTTTCTCTTTTGTTGTTGGATGCTTACTTGTGTTCTATACTTGTTAGAATTGTGGATTGTAGCTGTTTGTGATTTTCTGTTTACTGCTTCTTGTTTTAGTACTGCCATGTATTCATTGACTGTTAGGCACAAATCTTTGGGTGATTGACTACTGGGATTGTATCTCACACCCTATTTGGGCCATGCCTTTGGGCCCAATCAGACTATGTTGCTACAGGTATAGACAAGGGAAAGCGCCCTTCTACTTCAGGATCTTGATTGCACCAGGAGCTGGGGAGCATGGGACCGAGTCGTGGCTCGCGATGATGAGGAGATTATTTTGTTTTTCTTTTGCACTTGGTTTTAGTTGTATTTCATCACGTTGTTGTGTTTTCTATTTTCCTTAGATACTTGTACCTGCTGCATCATTTTCATCATAGTTATATCTCTAAATTGCTTCCGTTGTTTGGTTTCTGTTGTTATGAATGTTGTTTACTGCTTCCGCTAGTTATTGTTGTTTTCTTACCTTGTATACATTACTGAATGAGGGAATAGTTTTCCCACCGACTCACTAAGGCCCTCGCTGCTAGTCGGTAGCCTCTGGCGTTCGGGGAAACGCGCTTGAGGTCATGTGGCGAACCGGGTACGGGGCACCAGTGGAGGGGCTCCGGACTCGGGACGTTACATATATGATCCAAGAATTCCTCATGTTTAAGGAAGTGATGGAAAACTAGGTTCAATTTTCTCATATTTTTCTTCTTTGTTTCTCATTAGTCTGTTCATTATTGTAGTAAGATCAGACAAATACGTAGAGCAGGAATCCATACATTCTTGAGCCAAGTAACCGTTCACAATAGAACCTTCAGGATTATTCCTATTTAAAACATAATACTTTAATGTGTACATATTTATTTTAGTTGGATACATCCAAAAAAAAGAAATAGGTCCTCCAAGAAGTATTTTAGTTGGAATATAGACAGTCAGATGCAACATGCATGTGAAAAATGATGGAGGAAATATTTTCTCTAACTCACACAAAATGAACGGGGCACCTGCTAACATTTTTTTTCAAGAAAGACTTGGACAAATTATTAGAAAAAAGATCTATAAACAAATGGCACAACTGAATAACAACCAACCTTACATTATTGGACAAAAGATAGCAGATTTCTATTGGAATAAACTCATGCAGAAGGATGTGATAATCATGACTCTTCAAATATTTTAGCTTCAACTCTCTTTTATTGACCCATTTAGATATGTTGCTTGAATAGCCATCAGGAACTTTAATAGTATCTAGTAATTCTAGAAATTTCTTTTTTTTCTATAGGTGTCAACACATAAGAAGCACATGGAACTTACTATTTATTTTCACTGATACGCATAGGATGCAATTCTGGTCTGATGCCCCAATCCACCAAGTCACACAGAGACCGTAAATCATCTTTTTTTATTTCCATTAACATTTAGAAGAATTAAAAGAAAAATTTAACAAATATTTTTTTCAATGTGCATTACGTCTAAGAAATGACGTAACAAATTGGTTGACTAGTAAGGAAAATCAAAGAAGATACTTCTCTTCTTCCAATTGTAACAGGTTTCAGTGGAAACATTCTTTCTCTTTCCAAATTTCATTTGACCCTTACTGAATGTAAAACTGAAATCTTTCAATTCATTAAGCACATTAGTTCCAGACATACACTGAGGTGGATCATCAGTCTCCATAGTATTGTTAAATCTTTGATGATTATTTCTATATGGATAGTCCATTGGAAAGAATCGTTGATGTCCTATAAAACTAAAACTACAGCAATGTTTCAGTCTCCTGGATTGTGTATTCTTCATAAAAAAGGACATGATAGTTTTCCCTTCATGCTCTATCATTGCATAAGATGGAAAATCATTGATCATCTATATAAGCACAACACACATCTGAAATATGTCTTTCAAACATGCATAGTATGTGCGCACACCCACATCCCAAAGAAGTTTCAACTATTTTTTTAAAGGTTGCATGTATATGTATATATCATTGTTGGGATCAAAATGGATAGATATGAGTATACTCATAAAAGTGAAAGGTTTTTTCATACAAAACCATGGGGAACGTTATAAATGTGTATAAAAATAAGTCATGTGTTGTTTCAAGTAAGCATCTACCCAAATGGATTAAAACCATCACATGAAAGACCCAGCCTCACATTACACACTTCAGCTACAAAATTAGGATATAAAGCATCAAATCTCTTCCGTGAAAATCCATCTACCGGGTGAACCAACCCATCATCAGTTTTCTTTCTCTTGATATCATTCCATCGCATTTTTATTGATATTTCATAAAATATAAAAAGATTCTGGAGTTTGGGGATCAATGGAAAGTTCCAAATTACTTTATGTGGCACACGAGATGGTGTTCCATCATCTTTTGGCTTCCAGTGGGATGTGCCACATTTTATAAAATCATTTCATTTAGCAGTTTCCTCCCAAAATAAACTGTAATCTTTCGAGCAATAATGAATTTTGTTTCTTGAAAATCCAAGTTCCTCAACTAACTTCCAGGACATATAGTGGTTTGAGGGAATATCTGCATTATCTGAAAGTAATTCCTTCAAGAAGGTAAGAATGTAATCAATGGAAGTATTAGAAATCCCATACATAGTTTTCCCATGAAACAATTGGATTAAAAATTCCAGATTTTTCATTTTACCGCATTGTCGATATACTGGAGTCGTGAAATCATCATTCAATTTTTCACCCTGAAAATATCATCATTTTCATTAGATGGATCATGTGTGCTCATATCGAAGTCTTCTTGGGTTGGAATACTTTCTTTTTCATAATGACGAATAAACAGAAACCGATCATATAACAAATTCTCCGATCTAATCCTCTCATTTGGATCATCAACAATTTGAGATTTTATTTTCTCCCCATTGTGATACCACGCATAGTAGTTTGCTTAAAACCCATATTTGGTTATGTGGTAGCTGACTTATTCACACCTCAACCAAGGTCTTCCAACATAATTGTAACATGTTCACTGTATGTGACCTCTATCTGAAGTGTTGTGAAATGAAAAATCTAAAAATCTCTCGAAATTGTTTTGAAAATCACATGAGATCCAATCAGTTTCATACTTCCAACTTCTATCCATTTTGTAAAAAAAATTTATAAGTAATTTCATCAAAATAAATTTAATAATATTAAAGTTTCATCGAAAATATATTTAAGTAAATGAGAATTGTTCACTTTATATGAAACCATAACTGCCACACTACTATATATGAGAATCATAATATAAAATACAACAAAATACTATATTTATAACAAAATATCTTTGAATAACTACACATGAATGTACAAGATCATGTACACTTGTGGTAATAAGTCTCAAAAAACAAATTGTTATGTGGATAAGTAACATATATAGTACCCTCATATGTTCCATACAACCATTTCATTTGAGTCTTTATCAAATTTATACTCAAATACTAAAAAATTATCCACTAAGGAACAATCATAATTAATCATATTGATAATTACACTAACAAGTTATATAGGAAAACCATATAAAACTCATTATAGACACTTTATACAACTAAACCCTGGGTCATTAGAAAATTCAGTCACACATAATAATATAAATTTCATGTTAATCCTACAAGCCACATATGATGAATGTACACAATCCTCTTTACTATATGGTTCAAGTTCCAAAACCACAAATTAAAATATAAAATCAACCCATCATACTTGAGTAAATATCTCAACTATAACATTGATAATCAAGAAGTGAAATTTCATAACCCTATTAACCTATAATTACCACCAGATATGGGTTCATGACTCACCTGTCCAACACAAACCTATCACCATATAATTATCCACAAATATTAATAAAAATAAAACACTCTAATATTGATTCCTAATGCCCAGAATAAAAGAAAAACAATAGAATCCAAGAAAGTGCACAACAACACCTCAGGTGCGCCTCCAAAAACTTCAAATACTATCAACTAGTAGTGAATAATTACATGAACATGACCATGCTATTTTGTTCTGTGAGATATATATCAGAGAGTAAATAATGTGTAGGCATGAAAAACATTGGTGAGTTGTATGATGGTTATAATTCTGTATTATGGGTTCCTTCCTAGGATATAAAATCATATAAATACCTTTATAATGCTTTATAACTACCTAAGAAAATTGTGACATGAATTCCTAACACTCATTTTGAATTTCAAAAAATATTACAAGTGTATGACTGAACCGATTGATGGAGTAGGAATAAATGATCGTATAATAGAGTAAATTTTGGTTTTATCACCATTCACACATGAAAATGACCCCAAACCCACTCTAGTGGTTCAGATGGAAGTTCCACTTCATTGAATGACTTATAGTGAGGGTGTCGTCATCTTAAAGTTAGAGTGTGATATTTCAAAGACAACATTTAGGGGTACATTCATAATGCATGAGTATCTTATCATTCCTCTTAGGATAAAAAATTCTATAACTGTATTTATGTCTAACCAACAAAATCATCTCAATGGACCTTAAATTTAAAATAAACCAAGGATAAAATAACTCAGGATCATATTGACCTCTTCAATATCAATCAAAATTATTCTATATAGATAAATCGCAACAAAACTGCAACCTAAAATGATATATTGCTTGTGTTCATAAGGGGATCATAATACACAGTACATTACAATGAAATGGAATGAAAAAATTGAAAATAAATGAAGGCACACATACTGATTTAAAATGGAAGAACAAAAATTACTTGAATCAATGATAGATGCCCGGTTGGAAATTAGAGTTATCACCCTCAAGAGAAAGTTGGGAAGTAGGGTTCGAACCATAACCTAAAATGATATATGCCTTGTTTTTGTAACGGTATCATAATAAAAACTACATTTTAGCGAAATGGAATGAAAAAATATAAAATAAATGAACTCACACGTACCGATTTAAAGTGGAAGAACAAATCGTTGGGAAACCAGACCTGTTGTGCTGGGAAGTAGGGTTCACGTTGAGATTTAGGGACAAATATTTGAGATGGTTGAGCTTTAGGGAAAAATATTCGAGATGGTGCATCGAGATCTCGTTTAGGGAAAAACTTACGAGATCTATGGAGTTCGAGATCTCTGGAGGCTTCTATATTCAGGGATTTTCTTTCCCAGTGATTTTTAAAAACCATTGGGAAAGTAATGTTATCCCAATGGTTTACAACCATTGGGAAAAAAATCTTAACAAAACTATACCCAACGGTTTGTTTAAAATGTTGAAAAAAAACTCTTAACCATACTATTCCCAACAGTTTACTTAAATCATTGCGAAAATAACACTATACCCAACAATTTTATTAAACCGCTGGGAAAACAAAAAATCCATAAGAATATACCAATAGTTCTAGATAACAGTTGGTATAGTAGCATTCTCCCAATGGGTTTTTTAAACCATTTGGAACATTGTGTTGGTATAGGTGGTATTTCCACTAGTGTCAACCATGCTTTTGAAGATTATTCATACACAGTGCAACCATGCATTTAACTCATCCATCTATGAGATTTGAATTATAGATTATTTCTGTGTTTTTTAAATGGTTTCATCAGAATGTTTTTTATTATTTAAATATTTTTAAATACTAATTAAAAGTCCCCTATTCAATATATTAAAATTTTCAAGTTTCTTAAAGAAGTTATGATTTTCTTTGGTCATGTTTAAATTCAAATTATTATAATTTATCAAGTAGTTTTTCTAGATCTTTTTTACCTGAAGTAAATCAAGATTCATTTTAAATACCAAGAGTTTCTTCTTCTAAAAAATAATATTGTGGTGATGTCTCTAGTTCATCAAAGATATAAAATTTGGATAGATACATGTTTTGATCTTTTACCATTTGATCGTCTTATTGCTGCTATTGTATCCATTATCAATATTTTGATGTAGTTTTTCGAATCAACTATCATAACTACACTTTGAAGACATATATGTTTATCATATAATGAGTTTTTTCTCTACTACTATTTAAATTAATCATATGAAACCTTAAAAATATTCCACATCTATCAGTTTATAATGAAATTGTGAACTGAACAAGTATTCAACATTTGCATAAAATCTAATTTCTTGAAAGTGTTGGATACTTTTACTTAGTCATGGTGGAATGTCAGCTTCTATTTATAATATGTGGATATATCAATTCCCTATAAAAGAAAAAAAATGAATTATAAATCCTTATTGTAAGGTGTCAACTTCCTGTACTCAGTTTTGGAGGTGCCCGGTAAAAGGACCTTCTAGTGAAAATCACCAAGCTTTTGGAGAGATCATTAGTAGAGTGAACTGGGGGATTTCTATGCTCAGAACCACTATATATCACCATTTCTAGTTATTTACCTTTTTTATTTTCTATTTCTTACTCATATTTTTGAGATAATAAAGGAATATATTTATTTTCAAGAGGGAGACTTTGAATTTTGTCAAGATTTTTAGGACACAATATGCCCCCCTCTTGTGTGTCTTTATATTATTTTGACCAAAAAGCTAGGATTTTCCCCTAGACACGTGATCCCTTAGAATTGGAAGATTCCCTACCCACCACATAGTGATAGGGAGTGTAGTAGAAAAACATGTTTTGTTTGTGCAGGTGAAACACAACTTCATAAAATTTCTTGGTAGATGTGGAATCGGTGTGGCTTGTTTGGAGATGATAGCTAGTGATTCCTGGTGACACAATATAGAGCCTGGTAGTGGTAGAAACCATTGAAATAGCGGATCACTCCAGGATTACACACAATGAGGAATAACTTTTTTGTGTCTTGTCTCTATTGGATTTAGAGGCTTGTTAGATGTACAATTCCTTTGTATTTTCTTTTGTGGTGATTTCCTTGTACATTATGTTTCATGCATGTGTTGCATATAGTTCAAATAATTATATATATACATCTTGTTGGTGTTGCTGTTTATTTTATGGATTGGTGATATGTTCTTATCACAAGTTGATATAGGCTAATACATCCCATATTATAGGATATTCCTACTCAATGTTAGTTACCAGCTCCTGAACTATTGAAGGTGAGCTTGGGAGGCATTATCGGCTTACTGTCGACTTGGGTTGTGCCTTGGTGGGTCAGGTTGTGTCAGAGTGGTATCAAATTGTGTTTGTCATAAAGAAAACTTTTGTGTTGTACCTCTCTCTATCATGGTGTTTTCATGATAAAAAACACTCATCTATCTTACTAATGTTTTCATTTGAGTGAGTTTTAGTATTTTTATTGAATTCAAAGTGGTGAATTACATGGCATCTCCAAGTTTATTTAAAATCATCGATGAAGTAATAGAAACATCTATTTGCACTCTTCAAGACCTTGGAAATATCCTAAAAGATCCAAAAAAGTCCTTAAAAGGAAGAGGAAGTGGAAATGATTGAATTTGGGCAGTAGCAGGCTGCACTGGATACCTAGTGTAGTGTACTGACTACCTAATGTAATGGTGGCAGCACCTAGGAGTGCAAGACTACCACTGGTTACCTGGTGGAGGATCACGGGGAAGCTGATTAATCCACTAGAGGAGCAAGCCTTCTTTCCAGAGGCTATTGTCCATCCATTGGCCAGTAGTGGTTAGTCAGTGGTGTTCATTCAGTATCCCCCAGCTCTAGGTAGCCCAGTGACTACTCGGTGGAAGCTACTAGGTACCCAGAGGTGTCGAGCAGTTTCCATCTAAGAAGCATTTAATATGGTTAAAAAGACCATTATAGAAGCCCATTCCAGGTACAATGTACTTGACAAATTATAAAATTTTCCTGATCCTATAAAATTCCTCCCTTGCCTCTTTAAAAGACACACCTTACTTACAAAAAACACTCTAGATATGAATCAAGACTGAATTACTAGATCTCTCTAAGCTTCTCAAAGATCCATATTTAAAGTTAAAAATCCTTCAAAGTCTCTCTATCATCCTTTCAAATATTTATTTCCTCATTGTAATTCATTTATCAAGATATTTTTGATCAAATTTGTAACGAGTTTGTATAGAGTAAACCTCCCTTTCCTCAACATTCTTTCACCAATGGTTCACACTCCACAAAAAATTGGGACGAGTTACTTGATGATCAATGGAGTTCAAGAGGGCACTCATAAGCCACAATTGTGAGAGATATGTTCTTGTTCGCTATTAATACTAAGGGATTTAAAAAATATATCTCTTGAATCAAGGGGCGGAGATATAGGGGCTCACATAGAGATTTAGTTGAACTCCTTATTAATTGTGTTTGTCCTCTATTTACTTTTTCCACATTTCATCATTAAACATAATCTTGTATACTTTCATAATTTCAATTTGAACTTTTCACACTTTAAATATTTTGATATAATATTTATAAACTTGAATCAAGGTTATCAACTATATCATATTCAATTTATCTCTTTATTATTTCAAAATCATTTAATTTTAAAATTAACCTTTTATTTCTGCATTAATTTTTTTTAAAGGAAATTCACCACCGCTTTCCATTATCTATGACCAAAAATTAGTATTAAAGGAGTACATTGCATCTTTTTCAAAAACCCTTGTTTTTTAAATTTTTGTTTATTTTCAAATTCTATTTTTCAAAATTTTAATTTATTTCAAATATAGATTTTTATTATGGAATCTAATTCCAATTCACATGCTTCTATTTTTTATGGTACTATTTACTACTATTGTAATAATAAAATTTCAACTTTACTTGGTAGTATTTATTATCCTAAATGTAAAATGGTAATGCATGAGTATTCCCCACCAAAGAATCTAAAGAAAAATGGACTCCCCAAGATATTAAGAATTTTTAATTGAATAACAAAGATATGAATGCCTTACATTGAGTTATTTATAGAAATGAGTTTAATCATGTTTCCACATGTGAAACTACTTATGATATTTTGAAATTGTTAGACACAACACAATAAGGCATAAAAAAGTCAAAGAAACTAGATTAGATATTTTTCTTAAAGATTTTGAATGTTTTACTATGAATTCTAATGAATCTATTATAATCATGTTTATGAGATTCATTGAAATATAAAATTGTAGAAATCCCCTCGTGATGAATTATCTATAGAAATGCTTGTAAATAAAATATTATGGATGTTACATAGTTCTTGGGATCCTAAAGTGATGACTATTTAAGAAGACAAATATATGAAAAGATAGAGGTAGTGGAACTCATCGGATCCTTAATAACATAAGAAATCATGATGAAATAATAAGAAGAAAATGAGGCTAATGAATCCAAATAAGACAAGAAAACCATCACCTTCAAATATACTAATGGAGAAAAATCTAGAGTTGAGGTTTTAGATTATGCTCTTCTTACCAGGAACACGTTTAATCACTTCCAAAAGAAGAACTTCAACAAGTGATCGAAAAAAGTAAAATCAAAATATGAAACCAGAGGTGATGTGCTATAAATGTAAAAAATAAAGGCCACATCAAACTAGAGTGCTCCATATATAAGAAAAATCTCAAAGAAATTAATAAAGGTAAAAAGGTTTTTGAAGTCTCTATATAAAGTGAAAGTGATGATACTATCGACTCAACTTTATCAACCATATAAAGTGACTCAAGCCCAAATTAACTCATGACACATGTTGATGAAGATGTTGAGGTTAGTACTCCCTTTCCTATTTCCTCCTCCTCTTCTTATTTGCCTACCACTTATCCTCTTTCTTCTTCTTATTTCTCCAGTCGCCTAAATTATGAAGACTTAAAATATGCCTAAAATAAACTCAAAAATGAATATCATTAACTTGATTATATATATCATGAACTTGAGAAGAAATATAATCATATTGTTTAAGAAAAATAATATCTCCAAAAAGAAAAGGATCTTCTCATCCAAGAAAAAGAAGATCTAATCAAGAAAATCAAGATCAATTGGATGCCAAGAAACTTGAATCCACCATTAAAGATCTCAAAAAATACCTTTTTAAATTCACACAAGGTGAAGAGAATTTAAATAAAATTTTGGGTTTTTAATAACTTATAAAATATCAGGTTATATTTGGTTGCTCCAATTTCACAAGCTCTTCAAAATATTCTTCAAAACCTACTTTTGTTAAAGGTGTTTCTTAAGAAAAAATTTGTAATTATTGAAAATATATCATTCATTTAATATATGAATGTCATTGAAAAGGTTCCTGATCTGGAATAAAAAATTCAAACCATATTTATTGAAATATTTCCAAAAGAAAACCTTCTAAAAAAATTTATCCCAAAATATTTATTGGAAAATGTAAGAAAACCCAAGTTTTTGTGGGTACAAAAAACTTCAATCATTTAATCTGGTAGAAAAATTGTCTCATGAGAAAAACCCAAGAAGAAATGTGGTACTTAGATTCTGGTTTCTTGAGACACATGTGTGGAAACCTATATAAATTAAACTGGTTCAATAAAATTGAAGGTGGACATGTCACTTTTTGGAAATAATTCAGAGGGAAAGATAATAGGTGAAGGAACCATTGGTTTTTCTAACTAAACCATAATTAAAAAAAATTATTAATAAAAGGATTGAAACATAATTTACTAAGTATTAGTCTATTGTGTGATATTATATTTAAAATATCATTTGAAAATTATTTTTGTAAAGTTTTTAAATCAAAAGAAAAACTTTTATTTACCACTTAAAATTTTAAAAACGTTTATACAATTAATTTAAAATATCTTGCTAGACAAAACATCAAATGTTTGAGTGTTCAAGTGACCAAGTTATAAAATTTTCATATACACTTTGGTCATTTAAACTCCCATTCTCTTGTAAAAATCAATCGTTATCAAGTAGTATGATATCTTCCAAAATTTCATTTTAATGATTACATGGTTTTTGAATTATGCCAACATATTAAGTAAAAAAATCCCCTTTTAAATCTAAAATTTTTATTTCTTCTTCAAAAATATCTTGAAATGATTTCTATTAACCTTTTTATTTCTAATCAAATTGAAACTATTAGAGGAAAAACCTATGATTTCGTAATTATTGATGACTTTACAAAATTCACATAGGCTTACTTCTTAACTCATAAAAGTGAAGCTTGAAAATCCTTCATCAATATTTCTAAAAAGGTTGAAATTGAAAAAAAATTTAAAATTATTTCATTTTTTATTGATCATAGAGGATAATTTGTTAATAAGTAATTTAATCATTTGTGTTCTTATAAATGTTATAATCATTCTTTTTATAATCCTCAAAACCCTCAACAAAATGGGGTATTAGAGATGAGAAATAGAACAATCTAAGAAACCAATAAAACTCTTTTAAATGAATTTTATATTCCAAAATATTTTTATTTTTATTCCATGAATAATGAATTCTATATCATTAATCACATTATCATTAGTATTTTTCTTAAGAAAACCCCTTATGAGCTTTGGCATAATAAAAATCCTAAGGTGGTATTTTAAAAATATTTTGGTTGAAAATGTTTTATTTATAACACAAAATATAATATTGGTAAATTTGATGCTAAATATGATGAAGGAATCTTTCTTGGGTACTCCAACTCAAGTAAATATTACCATGTCTTTAAAAAAGGAACTAAAATGGTGGAAGAATCAATCAATGTTTTTTTTATGAAAATTTCCAAAACCTATTCCTCAAAATGTTTTTGAAAATTTTGTTTTAAATGAACCTTTTTAAACCAAATAAGTTGAGTAGAATAAGAATATCCTTAAAATTATTTTCCAAAAGATTTCAAAAAATCTAAAGACCATCCCCTTGAAAATGTCAGCAGTTATTTACAAGTGGGAACTCATACTCGTAGGTCAGTCTTAAATTAGGTTGAACACCTTGAACCCCAAAACCTTAAAAATTTTCTTAATGATGAAAATTGGGTACTTTGCACGAAAGAGTAACTAAATAAATTCACTCAAAATGATGTAATAACTCCCATGGAAAGTCCTATTGAGCATCAATTGATAGAATCCAAATGGGTTTTTCAAAATAAACTAGATGAATTTGGTAATATTACTAGAAACAAATATTATTAAGTTGTAATAGGTTATAACTAATAATAAAGAATCAACTATGGTGAAACCTTTTAACCTATATCTCATCTTGAATCCATAATAATTTTATTAGTATGTGTTTCTCATCTAAATTTGGAACTCTTTGAAATGGATATAAAAAGAGTTTTTATAAATGGTTTTATTTTTGAAAATGTTTTTTTGGAACAAACACATGGTTTTTAGAATCCTATTTTTCCAAATTATATTTCCAAACTAATAAAAGGTTTTTATGGTTTAAAAAATCCCCTAGCGCTTTGTATGAATGTATTTCAAATTATATTCTTTCAAATGGTTTTAAAATAGTAAAAACTTATTCAACTCTCTTTTTAAAACATATCTCAAATGATCTTTTACTCATTAAAATTTATGTTGATGATGTGGTTTTAGAATCTACCAAAGAAAAACTTTGTTTTGAAATTTCTAATTTAATGAAGAAGGAATTTGAGATGATATTTATGGGTGAACTTAAATTCTTTCTCAATTTTAAAATTTCTCAAAATTTATGTGGAATATTTTAAAATAAAAACAAATACAACAATGAATTATTAAAATGATTTAGAATGGAACATTCTAAGGAAATTATCACTCCCGTGAGTATGACTTGTAAGTTAACCATGGTTGAAGTTGGTAAATCAGCCGATAAAAATCTTTATATACGTATGATTAGAAGTATACTATATCTTATTTTTACCCATCCTGATATCATGTTCAATGTTTTACTTTGTAATAATTTTCAATCAAATCCAAATTAATCTCATTTCAAATCTATCAAAATAATTTCTCATTATTTAAAAGGTTCTAAAAATATTAGTTTATTATATCCAAAAGTAACCTTTTTTTATTTAATTTATTTTACCGATGCTAATTTTGGTGGATTCCAACTAGATATTAAAAGTAATACTAGAAGTTTCCACCTACTTAGATAATACCTGGTCTCATAGAGTAGTAAGAAGCAGAACCCAATTTCTCTTTCTAAAACCAAAGCAGAATACATAGATACTGAGAGTTTTTTACTCAAATTCTATGGATGCAACACAATATATTATTTTTTGGGTTTATGTTTGACCATATACCTATCAAGTGATATAATAAAAGTTCTATAAATATCTTTAAAAATCCTATCCCGCACTCTCACACCAAACACATTCACCTTAATCACAATTTCCTAAGAGATCACTTCTAAAAAGGTGACATCTTATTGGATTCTGTCCCTATGGAATATCAACTTTCTAATATTCTCACCAAACCTTTATACCTTAATTGTTTTGAATTTATTAAGGATAAATTATGAATGGTTCACATGTGTCATTATTCAATTGACCTATGACTATCTTGAGTTCTCTTTATTGTTTTCTAAATCTTTTTAAAATTTGTTTTTGTTTTTTATCTTGAATTTATTTCGTTAATTATTTATTTTTCTATCTTGGCTATGATCCATTGTATAATCTGTGTTGTCATCTTATAAGGATCCTTATATCTCTTTAATTAAAAAAAATTATTTATGAGAAATATTTTATTTTCAAATTTAATTATGTTCAAAATGTTTTCATTTATTTTCAAAATTCCAAAATCATATTTCCAAAATAATAAGTACTTTTAATAATATTAATATTATTTTTAAAATAAAAGTATTACTTTTGATACTTTTTATACCTTTGATAACTTTTATTTTCAAATTTCTTTTTTTAAAACTCATATATGTATTTATTATTTTAATCAAAAAAATCATCTCTATTAAGGAAGATTAATGATGATTAAAAATAGTTTATATATACTTATCTCTAAATTTTCTCTTGAGTTTTATTTTAATGAAATTCCAAAGTGCACTACTACAAAAATGGGCAATATCAGCGCTAAAATCGGGCTTTAACAGCGCTGATAAAGGGGGGGCTTTAACAGCGCTAAAAAAGCGCTGTTAAATCCCTGCCTGCTGCAGATAAAAAATCTGCATCAATACAACCATCCGAACAGACCTGCAGAAAAACCAGTATATCAACCACAAAAATGTCATCAACCGATCACAACCCAACCATTAAATACTTACATTGCCCCAAACACCCATAACACAACCCAACCACAACCACAACCTTCATCTCAATGTACTCAACCGATCTAAACACTTAAGATGGATTTTACCCAAGACTATCTAATTCAAAATGCCGATCATGTCATCAACCGACTACTTAATTTCTATGGTGCTCCCCAATATACGCTTTAGCTCACAAACACCACCATCTGATGTTTAACACCTCCATCATTGGGAAAAAACCACTATAACCCCACATGATATAAGGCTATTGCATGATGTTTAAACATAGCGAGAGGAGAAGAGAAGGTGAAAGTCCCATAGAAGAACAACATCAACAATGAACATCCACCACCCTTTCACTATATACATCAAAATCATATCTTTAAGAACGTCCATGTGAATTTCTATCTTACTTCCATCGAGGATGATGCATGTTGGTCAACTTGTTTTGGAAATTGTTTATCTTCATCTGTGCCTTGTACTTGCACCCATGAATTTGAAGCTGAGTATGTGTATACAATAGTTGAGGCGGGGTTGACTCGTACACGTCACATATGACCAATGAATCGTTGTCCTAAAGTGTCAACACAATCCGAAGGCGTTTGGTCGGTTTCCCATATGTCAGTTGTTGATTTCACTTAAAAATAAGTCCATTTTGAACAAAATAGAGGCACTTTGAGTGGTGTCGGCCACACCGGGCCTTAGATTGAGGTGGGTTTGACTCATTCACGTCAAATTTGACCCATGGATCGTTTTTCTAAAGTTTCAACAGAATCTGAATGCGTTTGGTCGGTTTGTCGTATGTTAGTTGTTGATTTCACTTAAAATTAAGTCCAATTTTAACAAAAACAGAGGCACTTTGAGTGGTGTCAGCCACACCAGGCCTCGGATTGAGGCAAGGTTGACTCGTACATGTCAAATTTGACTCATGTATAGTTTTCCTTAAGTTTCAATAGAAACCAAATGTGTTTGGTCGGTTTGGCGTATGTATGTAAAATATTGTCCATTTTAAACAAAATACATACCCTTGGAGTGATACCGGTCACACCGCGCCTTGGATTGAGGTGGGGTTGACTTTTACACATCATATATGACCCATGGATCGTTTTCATAATGTTTCAACACAATCCAAAAGCGTTTGGTCAGTTTCCCGTATGTCAGTTGTTGATTTCACTTAAAAATAAGTCCATTTTGAACAAAATACATACACTTGGAGTGATACCGGTCACACCGCGCCACAGATTTAGGTAGGATTGACTCATACACGTCAAATATGACCCATGGATCATTTTCCTAAATTTTAAACACAATATGAAAGCGTTTGGTTGGTTTCCCGTATGTCAGTTGTTGATTTCACTTTAAAATAAGTCCATTTTGAACAAAATACATACACTTGGAGTGATACCGGTCACACCGCGCCTCGGATTGAGGTAGGGTTGACTCTTACATGTCACATATGACCCATGGATCGTTTTCCTAAATTTTCAACACAATCCGAAGGCGTTCTGTCCATTTCTCATATGTCAGTTGTTGATTTCACTTAAAAATAAGTCCATTTTGAACAAAATACATACACCTGGAGTGATACCGGTCACACCGTGCCTCGGATTGAGGCGGGGTTGACTCATAAACATAACATATGACCCATGGATCGTTTTCCTAAAGTTTCAACACAATCTGAAAGCGTTTGGTCGGTTTCCCGTATGTCAGTTGTTGATTTCACTTAAAAATAAGTCCATTTTGAACAAAATACATACACTTGGAGTGATACCGGTCACACCACGACTCAGATTGAGGCGAGGTTGACTCATACACATCACATATGACCCATGGATCGTTTTCCTAAAGTTTCAACACAATCTGAAGTCGTTTGGTCGGTTTCCTGTATGTTAGTTGTTGATTTCACTTAAAAATAAGTCCATTTTGAAAAAAATACATACACTTGGAGTGATACCGGTCACACCGCGCCTCGGATTGTGGAGGGGTTGACTTGTAAACGTCACATTTTACCCATGGATCATTTTCCTTAAGTTTCAATAGAATCCAAATGCGTTTGATCGGTTTGTCGTATGTCAGTTGTTGATTTCACTTAAAATTAAGTCCATTTTTAACAAAAACATAGGCACTTTGAGTGGTGTTGGCCACACCGGGTCTCGGATTGAGGCGGGGTTGACTCGTACACATAACATTTGACTCATGGATCTTTGCCCTTAAGTTTCAATAGAAACCAAATGTGTTTGGTCGGTTTGGCGTATGTATGTAAAATATTGTCCATTTTAAACAAAATACATACACTTGGAGTGATACCGGCCACACCACGCCTCATATTGAGGCTGGGTTGACTCTTAAACATCACATATGACCCATGAATCATTGTACTAAAGTTTCAACACAATCTGAAGGTGTTTTGTGGGTTTCCTGTATGTCAGTTGTTGATTTCACTTAAAAATAAATCCATTTTGAACAAAATAGAGGCACTTTGAGTGGTGTCGACCACACCAGGACTCGTATTGAGTCGAGGTTGACTCTTACATTTCAAATTTGACCCATGGATCGTTTTCCTTAAGTTTCAACAGAATCCGAAAGCGTTTGGTCAGTTTGTCGTATGTCAGTTGTTGATTTCACTTAAAATATATCCATTTTTAACAAAACAGAGACACTGTGAGTGATGTCGGCCACACCGGGCCTTGGATTGATGCGGGGTTGACTCGTACACGTCACACATGAGTCATGTATTGTTGTGAAAAAGTATCAACACATTCAGAAGCCGTTAGATCGGTTTGGAATATGTACGTAAAATATTGTCCATTTTGAACAAAATACATACACTTGGAGTGATACCGGTCACACCGCGCCTCGGATTGAGGCGGGGTTGACTCGTAGACATCAAATTTGACCCATGGATCGTTTTCCTTAAGTTTCAACAGAATCCCAATGTGTTTGGTCAATTTTCCGTATGTTAGTTGTTGATTTCACTTAAAATTAAGTCCATTTTTAACAAAATAGTGACATTGTGAGTGGTGTCGGCCACACCGGGCCTCGGATTGATGCGAGGTTGACTCGTACACGTCAAAAATGAGTCATGGATCGTTGTGAAAAATTATCAACACAATCAGAAGCCGTTAGATCAGTTTGGAGTATGTACGTAAAATATTGTCCATTTTAAACAAAATACATACACTTGGAGTGATACCGGTCACACCGCGCCTCAGATTGAGGCGGGGTTGACTCGTACACGTCACATATGACCCATGAATTGTTGTCCTAAAGTTTCAACACAATCCGAAGGCGTTTGGTCAGTTTCCCGTATGTCAGTTGTTGATTTCATGGGGATAAAAAGATGAAACATTCTTGTATGTAAATGTTTGTAGAAAAAATATAATTATTATTAAATAAAACATTCTTTCTCCAATGGGTCATTTTTTCATTTTAACATATGAAATTCACTAGCAACATGAAAGAATGATGAACCACATTTCTTTGGCCTTTGGACAAAAAAACCAGTAAAATCTCCAAAATACCTTCATATCATGCATGAACCAGTAAAATCTCCAATCATTAGTTGCATGTATGCGGCAACTTCCATGATAGATTGGAAGTTCACCAATCCATTTGATGAACAAGATGGGATGTTAAATCTGGAATTTAGAACATCCAATGCAGGAAATTGTTCCAATGATTTGGGAATTGACGCTACATTTAAAGATCTTTCCTCTGTTTCATCAAGCGAGGGAAAATTGTATTGGCGAACTGGAATGGAAACTCACTCTTGTGATTTTGCGTCTCTACTTGTCTCTTCATGTGTGCCGTGTACGAGTCAACCCCGCATCAATCCGAGGCCCGGTGTGGCTGACACCACTCACAGTGTCTCTATTTTGTTAAAAATGGACTTAATTTTAAGTGAAATCAACAACTGACATACGGAAAACCGACCAAACGCATTCGGATTCTGTTGAAACATAAGGACAACCAAGATATGCATTAAAACGCTCATGATACATAGATAAATTCACTACCCACCTTTGAGAATGATATGAAGCCCAAACCATGACAGCATTATGTTTTTCCTTGAAAACTCTCTTGGCGAACTGGAATGGAAATAGTTGCACACATGAAGAGACAAGTAGAGACGCAAAATCACAAGAGTGAGTTGCCATTCCAGTTCTCCAATACAATTTTCACTCTCTTGATGAAACAGAGGAAATATCTTTAAATGTAGCGTAAATTTCCAAATCATTGGAACAATTTCCTGCATTGGATGTTCTAAATGCCAGATTTAACATCCCATCTTGTTCATCAAATGGATTGGTGAACTTCCAATCTATCATGGAAGTTTCCGCATACATGCAACTAATGATTGGATATTTTACTAGTTAATGCATGATATGAAGGTATTTTAAAGATTTTACTGGTTTTTTTGTCCAAAGTCCAAAGAAATGTGGTTCATCATTCTTGCATGTTGCTGGTGCATTTCATCTGTTAAAATAGACAAATGACCCATTGGAGAAAGAATGTTTTATTTAATAATAATTACAATTTTTCTACAAACATTTACATATAAGAATGTTTCATCTTTTTATCCCCATGAACCCCTCTCAAAAATTTCCACCAATTATACGTGTCCGCAACTCTTGCAATAAAAGTCAGATTTTCATGCTATTTCTGGACAATCTTGCATCAGGTATGCGGCCCACTCATTTCTGAACATATCTACATCATCTTGTGAATATGATTATTTTCGGCATTCATAAAATTACTGAAAAATATATAAATAAAGAATTAATAAATAATTTAAATTAAATAGTACTTGTTTTCGAAAATACCTCTTTAGGGATGCTATTTTTTCCATTGAAAACGATCTCTCTCATGAATCTACAAACATAATAACCGCAATCTTTGTCGTTTGTTTATTTTGGACACTGCAGAAACATTGATCATGATGCGAGTAAGTAAATTTTTTTGATATATGTTTGGATAGTGAAATTTTATTATATATACCCTGATATTTTTCCAGACGTAGTACTTGCTCGGATCCTTATGCTTAGCCCCTGTCCTCATACCATGATTTAGACGATATTGGTACACCGCCCTATCATAATATAATCCTCAGTAAAAGATAGTATATATTATATAACTTGATTTTTAGACCTAAAATGTAGGATGTAGTGTCTTACAGATTGAAAAACTGCATCACATGCGGTCTGTATGTTGGATATCCGTGCTTTGAATCCAGAAAATAAATCTTGGGAGTATCCAAATTCACCGCAATTAGCATCCAATGTTGCCTAAATACACAAAAAGGAATAAGTAATGAAAGAAATGAAAATTTAATTGATATGATTTAATCGTAGAGTTTTACCCCTCCATGGTTGGTATGAGGAAGAGTCTGTCATCCGTTATCTTGTTGTCAAATGCTTTCAGCAAAGCGGTCGCTCTTTCCTTAATTTTTTATTCTGATAATTGTATTTCTTGTGTTGATGTGATATGAGGACTGACGAGTCCGAACTTTGGCTCATGAGGAAAACCCTTCAACTGCTTTTCATATATATGTCTGCCAATAATATAAAATGTATTTAATCATAATTAGCACAATATATCAGCTTTCGGAAAAGTGAAGGGGTTGAAAACATACCTCATATACACATTTACACTTGTGACGCCAAGCCATTGATACTCAAGTATCTCATTTACATTCTCAGCAGCAACAAAATCTTGTATTTACTCTCCATACATATTCTCTTCAAAAACAACTACATGGCTACTACCATTTGTCAACTTCGTATCCACATGAGTCTTCAATGCAATTAAATGTGGATATAGAATAGGCGGTGTAATTATGCTTTCAGTAGATCTTTTGGATCGGCTGGTCAATCCTTTCGATGATCCCAAGTTTCCTTTAACCTCATCCACTTTCTTCATCTATAATAAAATTCATTGGTTCAGACCTTTTTTTTGTTAAATGTTTGGCTTAAAAAACTGTAAATAAATACCTCTTTTTTGGCATGTAGTCTCACAAGTTGTGATGGCCATGCAATGAATGTCCCAATAGCATGTTCGACTGTACAAATATCATCATCATCATCAAGTGGAACAGGTAGTTGTGCTGTTGTCTCATGAGCTACCGTAATCGTCACTTTCAGATGATCTTTTGGAAGTGGTCTATTGTGTAGCGTTTCTTCTGAGATGTTTAATACTGTAGCCCTCACTACAAGGCGATAGGTGGGTGTTGAAAGATATAAATCACAATCATTATCACCCTACAAAAGATCAGTATAGGAAGAAATCAGTGTTTGCCTGATTCACATTTCATCAGAACAATTAATAGAATATTGATTACCACGGCTAAGACAGCTCTTTGAGGGGATGGATCGCCTCAAAGCTGGTGGGGTGTGGGGCAGGATCTTCAGGCACTGGTTGTTCCTGAGTTGTCTCTTCTCTTGGCTTCTCACCCATTAAAGTTGCTAGCAACTCTCTCTGCCATTGAAACTGTTCTTCAAGAGTTTCTAGTCTATTTTTCATTGCTATCATTTCTTCATTTTTTTCATCCTCTTGTTTTTTTTCTCATAATATACTCGGGGTGTCACCCCAAACCCCCCAGCTCTGACACGAACGTATTGTTCTGGTCGCTTCAAAGCTGTCGCTAGTATGTCTGCACCAGCTGCAGGAGTACCTGACTCCTGTGACTATTGGATATAAGAAAATAAGTAATTATTATTATGTAATAGAAATTTAAAATAAAAAATTTTATTGTATCATACTTACACATATTTCCCACAATTTTTGTGTATTTTCATCAACTAGATTCCCTTATCCACACGTGCCTACTTCTATAGCACATGACGAGGGATGGATGTGTGTTTGGTTTCAGAGGCATCAATCTACATATAAATAGATAAATATTTTTATAAATTTGTTTCTTGACACATAACAATATCACTGTAAATTTAAAATACGCACCATTTTATTTTCTAGTGAGGCGTACCCCATCCTTGCTTTACGATAAGGGTACGTCAGTTTTGATGCGCGTTCCTTGTTTGCAGTACTGAGTTGCTGTTTCATAAATGAAATATTGACAATAAAAGTGATGAATACATGTATATCCTCAAACAACATATTATCAGTCACAATGTACCTAAAACTTTTGATCCCCACAATGACCAACAAATGAATCCCATGATTCTTGGGATATCAAGTGAGTGTAGACAATGGGTGGGTGTGGGTTTATTTTACCCTTGGAATCTTTCAGATGATATTTTGTAAGAAGAGTGTGAAAACCTCGATGAAACCTTCTCGGAAGCCTTAGTACATAATTCTTGTGTGAATCATCTACTATAAATGCACTCTGCAATGGATTGTGAAGAGTAAGACACTGTTTCATTATTTTATTTGCTAGTAAATTAAAGAAATGAAATAAAAATGTTACCATAATTTCTTCCCATATCACATCCTTCAGTCCGGACGCAACATGGTTCCATGAAGCTATGTCAATCGGCACTCGTTGCCGAGTGACAATTCCAATGTAACTGCTAAACATTTCCTTGTTGGGGTTAACATGTTGACCCCGTGCATTCCACCCAACATCAAATCTGATTCCTTTTCTCTTTTCCTTCAAAACATTATCCAACATTGTTAAACTACGACGCACCTATTTTTTCTGCGATGCCGCTCCTTTATCCCCAACCATTTCATCTCTATCAGAATCATCAATGTTTTCATCTAAAATCCTAGCATCAGCATGTTCAGATTGTTGTTAGACCTCAACAAGAGGAGCACCAATAGCAGAAGCACCACCAAAAACAATAGGTTGAGGTTAATAGGCTTGAGAGGATTGAGAGGCTTGAGAGGCTTGTTCAAAAGCACTAGCAGCAGAAGTAACAGCAGCAGAAGCAGCAGCAGCAGCTTGAGAGGCTTGTTCAGCCTCGAGGTTAGGAGCACCAGAACGTGCAGAAGTCATTATCTGTAAAAAAGGTTTAACACTTAAGTTGTATTACATAAATGCAATAATGATAAGATAATAACATGAGATAACAAGATCTATATTACAAACAAAATATAACCTGTTTATTGAACTCTCTTTTTTTTTCAAAGGCTGAAGGGATTTGATACCTCTATCAATAATCCAAATCCCTTCATTGTGGTCTCCTCTAACATACAAAATGTCGTTTTCATTGGGAACGCTGCAAAATTATTGCGATGTCCCACTGAAAGGATCATCCTCAATTGAATTTTCATCGGACCCTTCAGTAGTTTTGGATGATAACAGAACAATCGAACACTTTCGGTTTGTGGGGTATGGCACATAAAATACTTGTACCGCTTGTGATTCCATTATAAATTGTTCGTCTTTATACCCTTCTTTACTGAAATCAACTTTCACAAATCCCAATTCATCTATTTTAACACCACTGTTGTTATTAACCCAGTTGCATTGAAAAATCGGCAATTGGAATGTCGTATAATCCAACTCCCATATTCTTTTGATAATGCCAAAGTATGAAATATTGGCATAAATTGGATTTATATCCTTACTACAAGAAACATGCATCGCTTCAGCCACAAGTGTTACTCCACTATTTTGCATGGTACTATCTTTATCATGTTTATCTGTATAGAATGTATAACCATTAATTACATAACCATTGTAAGATAATACATACACGCTTGGTCTGGCAGCTAGCCATCGAAGTTGTTCTGAAATTGAATTTGGATTTTCATCTAACTCCTTAAAAATATGGTCTCAAAACCATCCTATAAACTGGTGATTATGTGTATTTGATATCCATTTTTCATCCATTGATGGATTCAACTGTCTCAAAATTTCTTTGTGGGTTTCAATATATGGAGCAACCTCCCAACTATTATGCAAAACATAAAGGTGGGCCTGCTCCCGATCTGTAATATTGATTGTCACAACATCTCTTCCAGAAATTCCCTCACCCTCAATGCATCCAGTGTGACAAGATTTCGGAAGACCAATGCTTTCCACATCAGATAGGTATTCGATATAGAATTTAATGGCTTCCTCAACAATATATCGCTCCACAATACAACCCTCTGGCCGACTTCGATTTTTGACATACCCTTTCAAAATCTTCATATACCATTCAATGGGGTACATCCATCTATAGTGCACAGGACCACAAATTCGAACCTCTCTCACCAAATGAACCATCAAATGAACCATCATATCAAAGAATGTTGGCGGGAGGAACATTTCTAATTCACATAATATGATGACAATTTCTCTTTCCATAGCTGGAAATTTCGCCGGGTCTAAAACTTTGCTGCATATAGATTTGAATAAGAAACAAAGTTTGGTTAACGTATGATGAACATTCTTGGGCACAATGCAACGTAAAGCTATAGGAATTAAATCTTGCATCAAAACATGGCAGTCATGTGATTTCAAACCTTTTAACTTCAAATCATTCATTGACACAATGTTTTTGATATTTGATGAATATCCCTCTAGAACCTTTACATCATTGAAGAAGTTGCAAAACTGATATCTCTCATCCCTGGAAAGAGTTTACGCAGCTGGAGGAAGAAACGTTCGATTTTCACCCTTCACGGGAGCCAACTCTTCTCTTATTCCCATGTCAATTATATCCAACCTTGCCTTAATTCCATCCTTTGTTTTTTCAGGAGCATTTAGAAACGTTCTGATAACACTATCACATACATTTTCTTCCACATGAATCACATCAAGAAAATGTATGACGTACTGACATTTCCAGTATGGTAATTCAAAAAAAATTGATCTCTTTTTCCAACTGATTTTCGTAAGGTTTTTCAAAAATGGTTTACCAAAAACAGTGTTCACGTATTTTACTTTCTCAAACAGCTGATCACCTGTTAGTGGAGATGGTGTTTTGCATTGTTCTGAACTTCCATTGAATGATGTCGTACAAGATCGGTACTTATGTCGACGGGGTAGAAATCTACGATGTCCTAGAAACACAGATTTCGATGAATGTTTCAACCTAATTGATTCTGTATCTTCTTCGCACATAGGACACCCTTGAGTTCCTTTAATGCTATAGCCTGACAAATTTCCATAAGCAGGGAAATCATTTATCGTCCCATACAACATCTCTCTCAACATGAAGTATTCTTTTTCATAAGCATCATACAACATAACACCTGAATCCCACAGTAACTTCAAATCCTCGATCAAGGGATCCAAATATACATCAATATCATTACCTGGTTGTTTTGGTCCTGATATAAGAAAAGATAACATAATGAATTTCCGTTTCATGCATAACCAGGGTGGCAAGTTATAATTTACCAACATAACAGTCCAAGTACTGTGAGTGCTGGTTTGAAAACCAAAATTATTCACTCCATCGGTAGATAACGCAAGACGTAGGTTTCTTGGCTCATTTCCAAATTCAGGATACTCATGATCAATTCTCTTCCATTGAGGAGAGTTGGCTGGGTGACATAATTTTCCATATTTATTTCTTTTATCTTCATGTCACGACAATTTTCTTGCAGTTTATTCACTTCCATATAGACACCTAAACCTTGGAATGATTGGAAAGTACCATACAAATTTCGTAGGACTGCGTTCATCTTTCTTGTATCGAGAAGCACCACACTTTGGGAATTCTGTAAGTGATTTGTTCTCCTTGCGAAACAATATACAATCTTTCGGGCAGTCATGTATTCTTTCAGAAATCATACCCATCAAGAATAGCATTTGTTTAGCTTCATATGTCCAGCTTGGGAGCTCATTATCTTCTGGAAGCATGTCATTCAAAAGAGCAAGTAGTTCCGTGAAACTGACATCACTCCATCTATTGCCTGCTTTCAATTTATACAACTTCAGTACAGCTGACAATGCAGTATATTTAGTGCAACCAGCATACAATGGCGTCTTTGCACAACTCTTTAACTTCTCAAACAATTTTGGGCAATCACGGAGTTCATGTTCAACTGTCCTTGTCATTTCCTCAATACGATCTTCATCATCATTGACATCTGTAATCACATCCTCTATACGGTCTTCTTCATTATCCATATTTGTAATCATATCTGATGATCCATAAAATACAATTTTATTCCAGCCAGTAGCTACATTCGCTTTTTCCCCGTGTTTATTCCAACATTTATAACTCCGATCTATTCCGTGACATATCAAATGTTCTTCCAACTCCTCTGGAGTAATTAGTCTATAATAACAACAACGTAAACACGGACAAAGGATTTGAGAAGGATCCTTTGCATGATACTTTGCAAACTTGATGAACTCTTTCACTCTGTTCTCATACTCTATTGTCAAACAATTAACATCCATCCAATCTTTATTCATCTCCATCCTATTTGAATCTGAAATATTATTATTTCTGATTCAAATACACAAAACAAGACTTCCAAATACAAAGTAGAAGAGAACCACTTCCTTATAAAAATAGATACTAATATATCCTAACCATTTTCAATAAAGATTTGGAAATCAACAGAACCAGGATAAACCCCCATCAAAATGAACACACTTTCCAGCCCCCTTACCAATAGTTCTAGCACCCACCACCCTGCAACAAAACATTAAACATCCTTTTAACCACTCCTACTAGTCACCTTATTTATAATAAACATTAAACATCTTGGATGAGTCTTGGTGGATCTTGGAAAGGGGTTAAATCCATAAGACACATTTATAATTTCCAACCAATCCCATTATCCAAACCAAAATCCAACCATTTCTATAATTATTAAATAATTATTACTTCACTACCTAGGCTTCTAGCACAAAGAAACCATACATAAAACGTATCTCATCATTCCCATCGAATCATTGCCTCACAGCCCCAAAAGAATGACCAAACAAATCATTACCTCACCACCCCAAAATCATGGCCAAACAATCCATCACCTTGCCACCCAAAAAGAAAAACCAAATGAATCATCCCCTCACTACCCAAAAAGCATGGCAAAACAAACCATCACCTCTCCAAAACAAAAGCATGGAAAAAACCATACATCATCCCACACCACATCAAAACCAATTATCATGACCCCCACTAGCATGACCACACATCAAAGACCATTTTATAGATTTAACAAAGGGAATTTTAGCACATTTCACTTTACTTTAAGAGTGTTATCACACATTCCATAAATCCAGGGGAAAGCATTTCATTAGCCAAATATAAGTGGTTATCCAATTTCCATTTTGGGGTGATATCACAACAACATGAAAAAAGGCTTCTATATGACAACAAATACAGTTAAAGAAAGGGCGCCCAATATCCATGATTTTTAGCGGGGTATTCAGTCCGTACAAACACAACATCACAATTATATCAAAGCTGTAAAAGTACAAGAATCATTAACCCTTCCCCTTGAATTTAAATTAACTTATTAATTTATCTTAATTAGGCTAGTGAAAACCATCCCCAATGATAGACAAGAGTAAACCCCTCCTGAATGAAACAAAAAAGTGAGAAATGAAGGAATTCCAAACCTCAAAGAAGGTTTTCCAACTCACTGTGAACAAGAAATGCCAATAAATGACAACCGCATGAAAAAACTAAAGATAAACCTACACTGAAAAACAATATTTAGGGCATCCACTGACCTTGGGTGAAGAAATCGGAAGTCCAAGGAAAACTCAAGGTGAGGGAGCCTTCGGCGCTGCCTAGAAGACGCGACCGCTGGAGTGGGGGTGCACGGGAGGAGCCGCCAACCGTTGAAGAGGAGTAGGGTTCAGAAGGGAGGAAGATCCGCGGAAGAGGGTCGAGGATAAGGAGAAATGGTGGAGGTCTGGAAAAGGGAAGATCAGGGGGAGGGAAGCAGTCGCAAGGGTACAGTACCACGAGAGCTTAGGGAATGATAAAAAAGAGGAGACTGTATGCCTCCTTTTAATAAAATCGGAGATAGGTTTTAACAGTGCTTTTCTAGCGCTATTAAAAACAATCCTTTATTAGCGCTAGAAAAGCGCTGATAAATCTGCACTTTATCAGCACTTTTAAATAGCACTAATAAAGATTATCCTTTATCAGCGCTTTTTTATTAGTGCTGATAAAGGTGGCGTTTTTCTTGCCCATTTTTGTAGTAGTTGTGATATTTTTAAAGAATGGTTACACTTAAAAGGAATCACCTCTATAAGCTCTTATAAAGAAAACATATCTTAATGAAGTTGAAACCATCCCTTGATTTTCCATGGAAAAGGTATGCACTTATTTATATATTCTTTTCTATCTTTTTTCCTTATTTTATTATTTCTCTATTGTATTCACTTAAACCTTATTCTCTTTTTTCCTTTTTCTTTATTTTCTATTTAATTATTTCTTTATCTTATATTTTTTCACTTTGATACTTTTTTTTTCTTTCTTCTTTATCCACTCTCCCTCTATAATGATCCTATTATTTGGTGAGTTTTGGAAGTTAGGAAGTGTTTTTCAAATTATCCTCTTTTCTTTCTTCTTATTTTACTTTACTCTCACTCTTTATAATAATTATATTATTTGGGTAGATATGGAAATTAAAATATATTTTTGAAATATTTTTCTCTCTTAAACTTTCTTTTTCAACTTTATATTTGATTTTTTAAAATTCTCCCTTTAGGTTTTAATCATCATTATTTCAAAGATTCTTCCTTTTCTCTTTATTTTTATATTTTTCATGTTATTCTATATTTTGATAATCACGAAGGGGGAGAAATTTATTAAAAATTATTTTTTACAAAGGGGGAGTTCTTTAAATTTACCTTTTTATTCTTAAATTCTTTTTTACTTTTCCCTCTCTCATGTTTAAATTGTTTCTATAAAGTGGGGGTTTTAAAATACCTTCAGTTTATTCTTTGTAGTTATTAAAAACATGATTTGTAGTTAGTCTCTTTACACTCTTCAAGACCATGTAAATAATCTAGAAGATCCAAGGAATTCCTAAGAAGGAAGTGGAGATGGGGATTATTGAATTTCGGTAGTAGCAGGCTGCACCAGCTACCAGGTGCAGGGCACCAACTACCCGATGCAATGGTGGTAGCAACCTAAGAGTGTAGGACTACCACCGGCTACTCGATGGCAGAGCACTTACCCACTGGTGGCTCCACCAGTGGATAAGGCCTTCTGTCTATAAGCCACCATCCAACAACCAGGTAGTGGAATCTCATCGGTGGTGTTCATCTAGTAGCCCCTGACTCTAGGCATCCCACTAGCTACCTAGTGGAGGTTATGAGGTACTCGGTGGCATTGGGAAGTGTTTAGAGAGGAATAAATTAATATGGTAAAAATGACTATTATGGAATCCAGTTACAAGTTCAATGTACCTGGTAAATTCCAGAAGTTTCTCGAGCCTTTTAGAGCCTATAAAAGACAAAGTATCTCTACCATCCTCTCAAACCTCTCTCTCTCTCCATTGTAATACTTCCATCAAGATATTTTTGAGATACTTTGTAATGAGTTTGTACCAAACAAACCTCTATTTCCTCAACCTTCTTTCACCAATGGTTCATATTCCACAAAAGTGTGGGATAAGTTACTTGATGACCAATGATGTTTAACAGGGTTCTCACAAGAAACAATTATGAGGGATTCATTCTTATTAATCATTGAGACTAAGGGATTTATATAATAGATCTATCAAGTCGAGGGGTGGAGATGTAGGGGCTCACATAGATCTCTAGTCAAACTCCATATCAACTGTGTTTATCCTCTATTTACTTTTTCCACATTGCATCATTAAACATCATATTACATGATTTCATAATTTTGATACGAATGTTTCTTCGCTTTAATTACTTTAATATAATCATTATAAAATCAAATCAAAGTTATCAACTATCAAGTATTCAATTTTTTTTCAATGCTGATTTCGGTGGATTCCAACTAGATGTTAAAAGTAAAACTGGAAGTTTCCATCTACTTAGAAAATCCTTGGTCTCATGGAGTAGTAAGAAGTAGAACCCAGTTGCTCTTTCTAAAACCAAAGTGGAATACATATATGCTGAGAGTTTTTTCACTCAAATTCTTTAGATGCAACACAATATATTATTCTTTGGTCTTATCCTTGACTATATCCCTATCATGTACGACAATACCAGTGCCATCAATATCTTTAAAAATCCTATCCCGTACTCTCGCATCAAACATGTTGACCTTAATCACAATTTATTAAGAGATCACCTCAAAAAAGGTGATATCTTAATGGATTTTATCCTTATGGAATAAAAAATCACTAATGTTTTCATCAAACATTTATACCTTAATCGTTTTGAATTTATTAAAGGTAAATTATGAATGATTTTCATGTTTCGTTATTCATTTTACCTATGACTATTTTGAGTTCTCTTTAATTTTTTTCCAAATATTTTTTTAAAAAAAAATTTGTTTTTTATATTTAATTTATTTATTTACTTCTTAATTTTTATGTATTGGCTATAAACCCTTATATAATACGTGTTATCATTTTAATGGGATTCTTATATCTCTTTAATTCTAAAATTTTATTTATGAGAAATCTTTTATTTTCAAATTTAATTATTTTCAAAAAAAATTATCCTATTCTCAAAATTTGAAAATCATATTTCCAAAATAATAAGTAATTTTAATAATATTAATCTTGTTTTTTTAAATAAAAGTATTAATTTTTATACTTTTGATACCTTTGATAATTTTTATTTTCAAATTTATTTTTTTAAAACTCATATGTGTATTTATTATTTTAATCAATAATTTGTTTTTATCTCTCTTATGGAAGATTAATGATGAGTAAAAATAGTTTATATATAGTTGTCTCTAAATTTTCTCTTGAGTTTTCTTTTGATGAAATTCCAAAGTGATATTTTCAAAGAATGGTTACACTTCAAAGGAATCACCTCTATAAGATTTTATAAAGAAAAAAATCTCTCAATGAAGGTGAAATAATTACTCAAGGTTCCATGGAAAAGGTATACACTAGTTTATATATTATTTTCTTCCTTTTTCCTTATTTTATTCTTTCTATATTGTATTCACTTAAATACTCTTCTCCTTTTCCCTTTTTCTTTATTTTCCATTTGATTCTTTCTTTCTATTTACTTTTTACATTTTATACTTATTTTCCTTTCTTCTTTATCCACTCTCTCTCTATAATTATCTAATTATTTGGAAAGTTTTGAAAGTTAGGAAGTGTTTTTAAAATTCTCCTATTTTTCTTCTTCTTCTTTTACTTTACTCTAACTCTTTATAATAATTTTATTATTTTTGGATTTATGGAAATTAAAAGGGTTTTTTAAATAATTTTCTCTCTTAAACTTACTTTTTTAAATTTCTTTTTGATTTTTTAAAATTCTCCCTTGAGGTTTTCATCATCATGTTTTCTATGATTCTTATTTTTTTCCTAATTTTTATCTTTTTCATGTTCTTATATTTTTTGATAATCACAAAGGGGTAGAAATTTGTTAAAAATATTTTTTACAATGTGGGGATTTCTTTAAATTTGCTTTTTTATTCTTAAATTCATTTTTACTTTTCCCTCTCTCATGTTTAAATTGTTTTATAAAGGGGGGATTTTTAAATATCTTAAGTTTATTATTTATAGTTAAAAAAGAATCATTTGTAGTTAATATATTTCTACTATTCAAGACCATGGAAATAAACTAAAAGATCCAAATAAGTGCTTAGAAGGAAGAGGAGGTGGGAATTATTGAATTTGGGCAGTAGTAGGTTGCACCGGCTACCAGGTGCAGCGCACCAATTACCCGATGCAACGGTGGAAGCAACCCAGGAGTGCAGGACTACCACCATCTACCCAATGGCGGAGCACCGACCCACTGGTGGCTCCACCAAAGGATAAGGTCTTCTATATATAGGCCATTATCCAACAACTAACTAGTAGCATCTCATTAGTAGTGTTTCATCCAATATAACCCGACTCCAGGTATCCCACTGACTACCTAGCAGAGGCTAACAGGTACTCAGTGGCATTGGGAAGACTCTATCAAGTAAGCATTTAATATGGTAAAAATGAATATTATGGTAGCCTATTCCAAGTTCAATGTACCTAGTGAATTCCAAAATATTCTTGAACCTTTTAGAGCCAATAAAAGACATCCCTTGCCTCCTTGAAAGATACACCTTACTTACGAAAAATTCTTTAGATCTGAATCAACACTAAATTTCTAGATCTTTCCAAGCTTCTCAAAGATCCATCTTTAATGTTCCAAATCCATCAAAGGACCTCTTCCATCCTCTAAAATCTCTCTCTCTATCCATTGTATTACTTCCATCAAGATATTGTTGATCTACTTTGTAATGAGTTTTAACAAAACAACTATCTATTTCCTCAACCTTCTTTCACTAATGGTTCACGCTCTAAAAAAGTGTGGGACCAGTTACTTAATGACCAATGATGTTTAAGAGGGTTATCACAAGCCAAAATTTTGAGGCATGAGTTATTATTCATCATTAAGACCAAGGAATTTATAGAATAGATCATCAAGTCGAGGGGTATAGATGTAGGGTCTCACATTGATCTTTAGTAAAACTCCCTATCAATTGTGTTTATCCTATATTTACTTTTTCCGCATTGCATCATTAAACATACTCTTACATGATTACATAATTTTTATTTGAATTTTTCTTCTCTTTAATTACTTCATATAATCTTTATAAACTCAAATAAAAGTTATCAACTATCAAGTATTCAATTTTTTTTATTTTGATTTCATTAGATTATAACTAGATGTTAAAATTAATACAGGAAGTTTCCATATACTTAGAAAATATCTGGTCTCATGGAGTATTAAGAAGTAGAACCCAGTTTCTATTTCTACAATGAAATCAGAATAAATAGGTGTTGAGAGTTTTTTCACTAAAATTCTATGGATGAAACACAATATCTTATTCTTTGGTCTTATATTTGACCATATCCTTATTAGGTGATACAATACCAGTGACATAAATATCTTTAAAAATCTTATCCCACAATCTCTCACTAAACACATTGACCCTAATCACAATAACATAATTGATCACTTCCAAAAATTTGATATCTTGTTGGATTTTATCCTTATGGAATAACAACTCACTAATATTTTCACCAAACCTTTATACATTAATCGTTTTGAATTTATTAAAGGTAAATTATGAATTCTTTGCATGTTTCATTATTCATTTTACCCATGATTATCTTGAGTTCTCTTTAATTTTTTTCCATTTTTTTTTGTTTTTTATCTTGAATTTATTTATTTAATTCTTTATTTTTCTGTATTGTCTATGATCCCTTATCTAATCTGTGTTATCATTTTAGGGGATCCTTATATCTCTTTATTTCTAAAATTTTCTTTATAAAAAATATTTTATTTTCAAATTTAATTATTTTCATAATGTTTTCTCTTATTTTCAAAATTTGAAAATCATATTTCGAAAATTATAAGTACTTTTAATAATATTAATATTATTTTTAAAATAAAAGTATTTCTTTTGATACTTTTGATACCTTTGATAACTTTTATTTTCAAATTTCTTTTATTAAAACTCATATATGTATTTATTATTTTAATCAAAAATTTCTTTTTATCTCTCTTAAGGATGATTACTGATGAGTAAAAATAGTTTATATATACTTGTCTCTAAATTTTATCTTGAGTTTTATTTTGATGAAATGCCAAAGTTAAATTTTCAAATAATGGTAACACTTCAAAGGAATCACCTCTATAATCTCTTACAAATAAAAAATCTCTCAATTAAGGTGAAAGCATTCCTCAATGTGCGATGGAAAAGGTATGCACTAGATTATATATTCTTTTCTTTATTTTTTCCTTATTTTATTCATTATCTCTTTTATTCACTTAAAAATTCTTCTACTTTTCCTTTTTTCTTTATTTTCCATTTGATTCTTTATTTCTCTTATATTTTTTCCCTTTTATACTTCTTTTCCTTTCTTCTTTATCTAAACTCTCTCTATAATGACCCTATTATTTGGTGAGTTTTGGAGGTTAAAAAGTATTTTTCAAATTCTCCTATTTTCTTTCTTCTTATCTTACTTTCCAATAACTCTCTATAATAATTATATTATTTAGAGAGTTATGTAAATTAAAATGTGTTTTTGAAATATTTTTCTCTTTAAAACTTTCTTTATCAACTTTCTCTTTGATTTTTGAAAATTCTTCCTTAAGGTTTTCTTCATTATGTTTTATAAGATTATCCTTTTTCCCCTTGTTTTTATCTTTTTCATATTATTCTCTTTATTTATAATAACCAAGGGGGAGAAATTTATTAAAAAAATTAAAAAGGGGGGAGTTCTTTAAATTTCCTCTTTTATTCTTAAATTCTTTTTTACTTTTCCCTCTCTCATGTTTAAATTGTTTTATAAAGGGGGAATTTTTAAAATCTCTTAAGTTTATTATTTATAGTTATTAAAATCATGATTTGTAGTTAATCTCTTTACACTCTTCCAAACCATGTAAATAACCTAGAAGATCCAAAGAAGTCCTTAGAAGGAAGTGGGGGTGGGAATTATTGAATTTGGGTAGTAGTAGGTTGCATCAGCTACCAGGTGAAGTGCACCAACTACCAGATGAAATGGTGGAAGCATCCCAGGAGTACAGAACTACCACTAGATACCTGATGGTGGAGAACCGACCCACTGGTGGATTCACTAGAGGAGAAGACATACTATCTATAGGCCACTGTCCAAAAACTAGCAAGTAGCATCTCATAGGTGGTGTTCATCTAGTATCCCCTGATTCCTGGCATCCCACTGGCTACCTGGTAGAGGCTACCAGGTACTCGGTGGCATTGGGAAGTGTCTAGAGAGGAATCATTTAATATGGTAAAAATGACTATTATGGAAGCATGTTCCAAGGTCAATGTACCTAGTGAATTCCAGAAGTTTCTTGAGCTTTTTAGAGCCTATAAAATACATACCTTGTCTCCTTAAAAGATACACCTTGGTTACAAACAATTATCTAGATCTGAATCAACACCAAATTTCTAGATATTTATAAGATTCTCAATTATCCATCTTTAATGTTCCAAATCCTTCAAAGTATTTATACCATCTTCTCAAATCTCTATATCTCAATTGTACTATTTCCATCAAGATATTTGTGTGCTACATTGTAATGAGTTTGTACAAAACAACCCTCTCTTTCCTCAACCTTTCTTCACCAATGGTTCATGATCCACAAAAGTGTGGGACAGGTTACTTGACAGCCAGTGATATTTAAGAAGGTGCTCACAATCCACAATTTTGAGAGATGATTTCTTATTCATCGTTGAGACTAAGGGATTTATAGAATAGATCTATCAAGTTGAGGGGTTGAGATGTAGGGACTCATATCAATCTTTAGTCAAATTTCCTATCAATTATGTTTATCCTCTATTTACTTTTTCCACATTGCATCATTAAACATCAAATTAAATGATTTTATACTTTTTATTCTAATGTTTCTTTACTTTAATTACTTTGAAATAATCTTAATAAACTCAAATCAAATTTATCAACTATTGAGTATTCAATTTCTTTTTCCAATGATGATTTTTGTGGATTCCAACTTGATTTTAAAATTAATACTGGAAGTTTCTATCAACTTAGAAATTAATTTCTCTAATGGATTAGTAAGAAGAGAAAACCAATTTCTCTTTCTATAACCAAAACGGGATACATAGACGTTGAGATTTTTTTCACTAAAATTATATGGATGCAACACAATATCTTATTATTTGGGATTATGTTTGAACATATCCCTATCAGGTGAGATAATACCATTTCCATAAATATCTTTAAAAATCTTATATTGTACTCTCACACCAAACATGTTGACCTTAATCACAATTTCATAAGAGATCACTTCCCAAAAGGTGATATATTATTGGATTTTATCCCTATAGAATAACAAATCTCTTATATTTTCCCCAAGACTTTTTACCTTAATCGTTTTGAATTTATTAAAGGTAAATTATGAATGGTTTGTATGTGTTATAATTCATTTTACTTCTGACTATCCTGAGTTCTCTTTAATTTTTTTTCAAAATATTTTTTTTGTTTTTTATCTTGAATTTATTTCTTTACTTATTTATTTTTATATCTTGGCTATGAACCCTTGTCTAATATGTGTTATCATTTTAGGGGGATCTTTATATCTCTTTAATTCTAAAATTTTCTTTATGAGAAATATTTTATTTTAAAATTTAATTATTTTAAAAATGTTTTCTCTTATTTTCAAAATTTGAAATTCATATTTCCAAAATAATAAGTACTTTTAATAATAATAATATTATTTTAAAAATAAAATCATAACTTTTGATACTTTTGATACATTTAATAACTTTTATTTTCAAATTTCTTTTTTTTTAACTCATATATATATATATATATTATTTTAATCAAAAATTTGTTTTTATCTCTCTTAAGAAAGATTAATTATGAGTAAAAATAGTATATATATACTTTTATATAAATTTTCTCTTGAGTATTATTTTGTTGAAATTTCAAAGTGAACTTTTTAAATAATGGTTACACTTTAAAGGAATCACCTCTATAAGATCTTATAAAGAAAAAATCTCTCAATGAAGGTGAAACCATTCCTTGACGTGCCATAGAAAAGGTATATACTAGTTTATATATTATTTTCTTTATTTTTTCCTTCTTTTCTTATTTCTCTATTTTATTCACTTAAATATTCTTCTAATTTATATTTTTTCTTTATTTTCCATTTGATTATTTCTTTCTCTTATATTTTTTCCCTTTGATACTTTTTTCCCTTTATTCTTTATCCACTCTCACTCTATAATGATCATATTATTTGGCGAGTTTTGGAAGTTAGGAAGTGTTTTTCAAATTATCCTCTTTTCTTTCTTCTTCTTTTAATTTCCTATAACTCTCTATAATAATTATATTATTTTGGGAGTTATGGAAATTAAAAAGTGTTTTTGAAATATTTTTCTCTCTTAAAATTTCTTTTTCAACTTTCTCTTTGATTTTTCAAAGTTATCCCTTGAGTTTTTTTCATCATGTTTTCTAAGATTCTTCTTTTTCTCATTATTTTTATCTTTTTAATGTTCTTATATTTTTTTATAATCACAAAGGGGGAGAAATTTCTTAAAAAGTATTTTTACAAAGGGGTATTCTTTAAATCTACTTTTTTATTCATAAATTCTTTTTTATTTTTCCCTCTCTCATGCTTAAATTGTTTTATAAAGAGGGGGTTTAAATCGATTAAGTTTCTTATTTATAGTTATTAAAAATAATTATTTTTAGTTCATATCTTTCCACTCTTAAATACCATGTAAATAACCTATAATATCCAAATAAATCCTTAGAAGTAAGTGGAGGTGGGAATTCTTGAATTTGGGCAGCAGCAGGCTGCACCGTCTACCAGGTGAAACGCACCAACTACCAGATGCAATGGTGGTAGCAACCCAAGAGTGGAGTACTACCACCAGCTACCCGGTGGTGGAGCACCAACCCACTAGTGGCTCCACCATAGGATAAGTTCTTCATTCCATAGTCCACCATCCAATAACTGGCTAGTAGCATTTTATCGGTGGTGTTCATCCGTAACCCCCAACTCCAGGCAACCCACTGGCTACCTGGAGGAGGCTACCAAGTACACGGTGTCATTAGGAAGTGTCTAGAGAGGAAGCATTTAATATGGTAAAAATGACTATTATGGTAGACCATTCCAAGTTCAATGTACCTAGTGAATTCTAGAATCTTCCTAAGCCTTTTAGAGCTTATAAAAGACCTCCCTTGCCTCCTCGAAATATACACCTTTCTTAGAAACAATTCTCTGGATCCCAATCAACACTGAATTAATAGATATTTATAAGCTTCTAAAAGATCCATCTTTAATGTTCCAAATCCTTAAAAGGATCTCTAAAATCCTCTAAAATCTCTCTCTATCTCTGTTTTAATACTTCTATCAAGATATTTTGGTGCTACTTTGTAATGAGTTTGTACAAAGCAACCTCTCTTTCCTTAACCTTATTTCACTAATGGTTTATTCTCAAAAAAAAGTGTGGGATAGGTTAATTGATGACCAATTATGTTTAAGAGGGTTCTAAGAGGCCACAATTGTGAAGTATGAGTTCTTATTCATTATTGAGACCAAAATGTTTATATAATAGATCTATCAAGTGGAGGGGTGGAGACGTAGGGGATCACATTGATCTTTAGTCAAAATCCATATCAATTGTGTTATACTCTATTTAATTTTTCTATATTGCATCATTAAACATCATCTTGAATGATTGCTTAATTTTTATTAGAATGTTTCTTTTCTTTAATTACTTGGATATAATCTTTATAAACTCGAATCAAAGTTATCAACTATCAAGTATTCAATTTCATTTTCTAATAACAATTTTAGTGGATTCCAACTAGATGTTAAAAGTAATACTCAAAGTTTACATCTACTTAGAAAATACCTAGCGTCATGGAGTAGTAATAATAAGAACCCGGTTTCTATTTCTACAACCAAATAGGAATACATATACATTGAGAGTTTTTTCACTCAAATTCTATGGATGCAACACAATCACTTATTCTTTGGGCTTATGTTTGACCATATCCCTATCAGTTGAGACAATACCAGTGCCATCAATATCTTTAAAAATCAAATCTCTGACTCTCGAACCAAACACATTGACCTTAATCACAATTTCCTAAGAGATCACTTCCAAAAAGGTGATATCTTATTGGATTTTATCCTTATGGAATAACAACTAGATAATATTTTCACCAAACATTTATACCTTAATCATTTTGAATTTATTAAAGGTGAATTATTAATGGTTTTCATGTGTCGTTATTCATTTTACCTATGACTATCTTCAGTTCTCTTTAAATTTTTTCCAAATATTTTTAAAATTTGTTTTTGTTTTTTATCTTGAATTTATTTCTTTACTTATTTATTTTCTATCTTGGATATGATCCCTTATCTAATATGTGTTATAATTTTATGGGGATACTTATATCACTTTAATTCTAAAATTTTCTTTATGGGAAATATTTTATTTTTAAATTTAATTATTTTTAAAAAAAATCTATTATTTTAAAATTTTGAAAATAATATTTCCAAAATAATAAGTAATTTTAATAATATTAATATTATTTTTAAAATAAAATTATTACTTTTGATACCTTTGATAAATTTTATTTTAAAATTTCTTTTTTTTAACTCATATATGTATTTATTCTTTTAATCAAAAAATTGTTTTTATCTCTCTTAAGGAAGATTAATAATGAGTAAAAATAGTTTATATTTACTTGTCTCTAAATTTTCTCTTGATTTTTCTTATGAAGAAATGCCAAAGTGATCTTTTCAAATAATGGTTACATTTCAAAGGAATCACCTCTATAAGCTCTTACAAAGAAAAAATCTATCAATGAAGGTGAAACCATTCCTCGATGTGCCATGGAAAAGGTATGCACTAGTTTATATATTCTTTTATTTCTTTTTTCCATCTCTTCTTATTTCTCTCTTTTATTCACTTAAATTTTCTTCTCATTTTCCCTTTTTATTTATTTTCCATTTTATTATTTCTTTATCTTATATTTTTTCCCTTTGATACATTTTTTCCTTTATTATTTATCCACCCTCTCTCTCTCTATAATGATCTTATTATTTGGTGAGTTTTGGAAGTTAGGAAGTGTTTTTAAAATTATCCTCTTTTCTTTCTTCTTCTTTTAATTTCCTCTAACTCTTTATAATAATTATATTATTTTGGAATTATGGAAATTAAAAGGTGTTCTTGAAATCTTTTTCTCTCTTAAACTTTTTTTTTCAACTTTCTCTTTGATTTTTTAAATTTATCCCTTGAGGTTTTCTTCATCATGTTTTCTAAGATTATTCATTTTCTCCTTGTTTTTATCTTTTTCACGTTCTTCTCTTTTTTGATAATCATAAAGGGGGAGAAATTACATAATTTTTTTTACAAAGGGGGAGTTATTTAAATTTACTTTTTTATTCTTAAATTATTTTTTCCCTATCTCATTATTAAATTTTTTTATAAAGTGTGGGGGGTTTAAAATATCTTAAGTTTATTATTTGTAGTTATTAAATGCATGATTTTTAGTTAATATCTTTCCAATCTTCAATACCATGGAAATAACCTATAAGATCCAAAGAAGTCCTTAGAGGGAAGTGGAGGTGGTAATTATTGAATTTGGGTAGCAACAGGCTACAATGTCTACCTGCTTCAGCGCAACAACTACTTGATGTAATGGGGGCAGCAAACCAAGAGTGTATGACTGCCACTAGCTACCCGGTGGTGGACTACCAACCCATAGGTGGCTACACCAGAGGACAATACATTCGTTCCATAGGCCACCATCTAACAACTAGCTAGTAGCATCTCATCGATGGTGTTCATCTAGTAGCCCCTGACTCTAGGCAGCCCACTGGCTACCCGGTGGAGGCTACCAGGTACACAGTTTCATTTTTAAGTGTCTAGATATAAAGCATTTAATATGGTAAAAATTAATATTATGGAATCCCATTCCAAATTCAATGTACCTAGTGAATTTCAGAAGTTTCTCGGGCCTTTTAGAGCCTATAAAAGACCTCCATTGCCTCCTTGAAAGACACACCATACTTACGAACAATGCTTTATATCCAAATCAACACTGAATTTATATATATTTACAAGATTCTCATATATCCATATTTAATATTCAAAATACTTCAAAGGATCTCTATAATACTCTCAAATATCTCTCTCTCCATTATACTACTTCCATCAAGATATTTGTGAGCTACTTTGTAACGATTTTTTACAAAGAAACTCTCAATTTCCTCAACCTTGTTTCATTAATGGTTCATGCTCCACAAAAATGTGGGACAGGTTACTTGATGATGAATGATGTTTAAGAGGGTTCTCACAAGACAAAATTTTGAGGGATGAGTTCTTATTCATCATTGAGATTAAAATATTTATATAGTAGATTTATCAAGTTTAGGGGTGGAGATATAGGATCACATCGATCTTTAGTCAAACTCCCTATAAATTGTGTGTATCCTCTATTTACTTTTTCTACATTGCATCATTAAACATCATCTTTCATGATTTCATAATTTTGATTCGAATGTTTCTTCACTTTAATTACTTGGATATAATCTTTATAAACTCGTATCAAAGTTATCAACCATAGAGTATTAAATTTATTTTTATGATGTTGATTTTGGTGGATTCCAACTAGATGTTAAAAGTAATATTGGATGTTTCCATCTACTTAGAAAATCCTTGGTCTCATGGATTAGTAAGAAGAAGAAACCAGGTTCTCTTTATACAACCAAATCAGAATACATAGACGTTGAGAGTTTTTTCACTCAAATTCTATGGATGCAACACAATATCTTATTCTTTGGGCTTATGTTTTACCATATCCCTATCATATGAGACAATACCAATGCCATCAATATCTTTAAAAATCCTATCTCACACCAAAAACTTTGAACATAATCACAATTTCCTAATAGATCACTTCCAAAAAGGTGATATCTTATTGGATTTTATCCCTATGGAATAACAAATCGCTAATATTTTCACCAAACATTTATACCTTAATCCTTTTGAATTTATTAAAGGTAAATTATGAATGTTTTTCATGTGTCATTATTCATTTAACCAATGACTATCTTTAGTTATCTTTAATTATTTTCTGAAATATTTTTAAAATTTGTTTTTATTTTTTATCTTAAATTTATTTCTTTACTTATTTATTTTTATATCTGGGCTATGATCCTTTATGTAATCTCTGTTATCATTTTATGGGGATCCATATATTTCTTTACTTCTAAAATTTTCTTTATGAGAAATATTTTATTTTCAAAATGTTTTCTCTTATTTTCAAAATTTAAAAATCATATTTCCAAAATAGTAAGTACTTTTAATAATATTAATATTATTTTTAAAATAAAATTATTACTTTTGATACTTTTGATACCATTGATAACTTTTATTTTCAAATTTATTTTTTTAAAACTCATATATGTATTTATTCTTTTAATCAAAAATTTGTTTTTATCTCTCTTAAGGAAGATTAATGATGAGTAAAAATAGTTTATATATACTTGTCGCTAAATTTTCTCTTGAGTTTTCTTTTGATGAAATACCAAAGTGATATTTTCAAAGAGTGGTTATACTTTAAAGGAATCACCTCTATAAGCTCTTACAAAAAAATCTCTCAATGAAGGTGAAACCATTCCTAAATGTTCCATGGAGAAGGTATACACTAGTTTATATAAATTTTTCTTTTATTTTCCTTATTTTCTTCTTTCTCTCTTTTATTCACTTAAATATTCTTCTCATTTTACCTTTTTCTTTATTTTCCATTTGATTCTTTCTTTATCTTATATTTTTTCCCTTTGATACTTTTTTTCCTTTCCACTTTATCCACTCTCTCTATAATGATCCTATTATTTGGTGAGTTCGGAAGTTAGGAATTGTTTTTAAAATTCTCCTATTTTCTTTATTCTTCTTTTACTTTCCTCTAAATCTCTATAATAATTATATTATTTGGGGAATTATATAAGTTAAAAGGTTTTTTTGAAATCTTTTTCTATCTTAAACTTTCTTTTTCAACTTTCTCTTTGATTTTTCAAAATTATCCCTTGAGGTTTTCTTCATCATTTTTTCTAAGATTATTATTTTTCTCTTTGTTTTTATCCTTTTCATGTTCTTCTCTTTTTTGATAATCATAAAGGGGGAGAAATTCCTTAAAAAATTACAAAGGGGGGAGTTATTTAAATTTACGTTTTTATTCTTAAATTCTTTTTTATTTTTCCATATCTCGTGCATAAATTGTTTTATAAAGGGGGGTTTTTTAAATATCTTAAGTTTATTCTTTGTAGTTATTAAAATCATGATTTTTAGTTAATCTCTTTCCACTCTTCAAGGCCATGGAAATAACTTGTAAGATCCAAATAATTCCTTAAAAGGAATCTGAGGTGGGAATTATTGAATTTGGGTAGTAGTAAGCTGCACCGACTACTAAGTGCAGCGCACCAACTACCTGATGCAATGGTGGTAGCAAACCAAGAGTGTAGGACTACCAACAGATACCTGGTGGTGAATAATAAACCACATGTGGCTCCACTAGAGTATAATACCTTCTTTCCATAGGTCATCATCTAATAACTATCTTGTAGCATCTTGTTAGTGGTGTTCATCCAGTATCCCCTGACTCCAGGCAGCCCACTGGCTACTTGGTGGAGGCTACCAGGTGCACGGTGGCATTAGGAAGTGTCTAGAGAGGAAGCATTTAATATGGTAAAAATGAATATTATGGAAAAACGTTCCAAGTTCAATGTACCTGGTGAATTACAAATGTTTCCCAAGCCTTTTAGATCCTATAAAAGACCTCCCTTGCCTCCTTGAAAGATACACCTTGCTTACGAACAATGCTCTAGATCCGAATCAACACTGAATTTTTATATATTTCCAATTTTCTCAAAGATCCATCTTTAATGTTCCAAATCCTTCAAAGTATCTCTGGAATCCTCTAAAATATCTCTCTCTCTATTTTACTACTTCCATCAATATATTTTTGAGACAATTTTTAATAAGTTTGTACAAAGCAACCCTCTCTTTCCTCAACCTTCTTTTACCAATGGTTCGTGCTCCACAAAAGTTTGGGACATGTTACTTGAAAAACAATGATGTTTAAGAGGGTTCTCACAATCCACAATTATGAGGGATGAGTTTTTATTCATTATTGAAACCAAAATATTTATATAATAGATCTATCAAGTCGAGGGGTGGAGACGTAGGGGCTCACAATGATCTTTAGTCAAACTCCCTATCAATTGTGTTTATCCTCTATTTAATTTTTATACATTACATCATTAAACACTATATTGTATGATTTCATAATTTTTATTTGAATGTTTATTCCCTTTAATTACTTTGATATAATCTTTATAAACTCGAATAAAAGTTATCAACTATCAGGTATTCAATTTATTTCTTTATTATTTTAAAATCATTTAATTTTAAAATTAACCTTTTATTTCTACATTATTTTTTTAAAATGGAAATTTACCCCCTCACCCACTTTCCATAATCTTTGACTGATAGTTTTGAGTTAGTAGTCTTATGAGGATTGATTTGTGAATTTAAGGAAATTGATATTGAGGGGGTATTGAGTTTGGTTATTAGATTAGGGAGTCCAACATAGGTGCAGTGGTTGATTTATCCATTTTCTAGGACTTTGATAACCTATTACTCAACTTGAATCTCTAAGACATCATTTTAGGGAACAAGAAAGTTGGTACATGCATCTTATAACAGTTAGTTATGACCTTTCATGTATTTACTATGTTAGCTCATCTAGAAATGCTTTAATATTTATGAGTCCATCATATCAAATGAAGGGTGTTACCTATTTATAACCAACTAGTATGCATAGGTAGGGTTTTGATGATCCCATGCCTATAGTTGGGCCTCTCGCCATCGGTTAGTGAGTGATGCAGTGCTGTTTTCTGAGACTTGGTTGAGAGACATTCTTTCCCATAATCAGTGGTAGTTTCTCTCCCCTTCGTGATTTGTGAAAATATTCCTTATAGAGGGGATAATAATAACCAATGTGTTGGGTGATACTACTTGTATACTAGGTATGCTATATGTCATCCAACGATAGAGATCTCATGAGTTTTTGAGGAGATTCTGACCCTCAAGAAACAAAGGTTTGGATGGAGTCTAGGAATAACATTTCCATCTAGATTGGGTTTTTACTGACCAAATGTTAGACCTTATATTGAGATCCCTATATGCAGAGGTGATCCAAATGATGTTTTTGAAAACTTGTGATGAGACTACTCTATCATGTTTAGATTTTGATCACTTTTATAGAAGTTTTATTCGGGAATGTTGGGCCCTCCGAAGGGAAGTGCAACCGTATCCTGGTACGTGTTGGGGCCTGCATATCTCGTGGGATGTTCCCTAGAGGATGAGTTTTGAGTTATGGTTATGTTTTCCCACAACACAACCTATACTAGAGTTATTTTAGTGATTTTTGTTAGATTGATAATTCTTGGATGAGTTGCATCCTGACTATAGAAGCGGGTTAAACTTTCACCTAAATATATCTAGAGTGGTGTTGTGGATGGACCCTCACATTGGAGATGGTGATGGGATCATTAACCTCCTTGATTTGGGCCTCATAGGCTACCAAGGATTTGTTTGGTGGAAGAGTGGGTGGATAAAGAGCAGTTGTAAATGGATGAGGCATCGGTCTACTCCCATAATCACCACTCTTGGTTAATTCTTGTCACACATGAGATGCTAACATTCAATTATATGGTATTGTGCATGATGGATGATTATAGTCAAGAATATATTGATATAGTTAGGTGTATGAATCATGTACACTATTCGGAGACCCTCGTACTGGATGGAATAGTTCAGGTTTATTCTCCTTGTATTAGAGGTTCGGGAGTTGGATATTCTGGTGGAACCTCTAGCCAGACCCTTGTTAGCTAGATAGTTTCCACTGATGGAGATGGTCTCTCACTCACCCCTTCTAGTGAAGTGATATCATCATATTTATGGATGGTGTAGTTTAATCAAATTTTAAATGCTGAACTTTATTAGATCATAGTGGACTATAAGTTCCTTGATGAGAAGTGGTTGGTGAATTTTTTGGTTAGAATTAACTCCCTATGGGTGTGGAAAGGGGATCCAACCCTCTTGAAGATGAAGTCAAATATCTATCAGATGATATGGATGGATTTATGTGCTATGTTCATGGATGAGAGATTAAATTATAGTGAATGTATAAGAATGCATGGATGCTTCCAAAGGGTGATCCATGGTTGTCCCTTGGTGGGAGGCAGACATATGCATCAACTTGTATCCCAGAGATATCTTTCAGGTGTTGTTGATTGAAATGATGATCACCTTTGTGGAATTTGTAGGGCATGTGGACCAAACCTTCCTAGGAATTACTTCATAGAGGATCTTATTGGGCATTTGAGGTATTTTCCCTTCTCTTACCATGATAGAACTATTTGTGCAATAAAATCTCATAGTATAGAATCTAGAGTCATGGGGTAGCATGTGTCTTCATGAAGTTGAGGTTATAGAGGTTGATGATATTTTGGTGGCATATAATTAGTGTGGTAGTTGAATCTCCTAAAAAGGGACTCTGTGTCTAGACAATAGAGGGGAAGCTTGAGTAGCTATCTCAAGAATAATTGAATCTTTCTGGGGAGAGAGACATTTCTCGCATTCAGATGATGGTAGTGCCCCCACACCCTTTATTTGTGTGAAAGAGGCCCACAATGGTGATGTCGACTTAGTGGTCCTATGTGATCGGGAAATCATAGGCGTTGGACCAGAAGGATTTTATTGAAGGTGGGAAGGATGTAGACCACTTCCCTAAGCATGAATATTGGTTTTCTCATGATGTTTGTACTAAATATCATAATGAACATCCTAAGTAGATACCTCCCTTATAGAATGATACCCTTAGTTCAGTTTGTCTAGTGATCCCTTTGTGGGTGTACCCATAACATGAAAACTCCTATTATGAGTTGGAGGATGAGGTTTCCTTGGAGGTTTTTTATTTTAGTTGCTTGGACAGGTGTTATCTTGGGATTTGGGGCCAATAGAGCAGGGTCATCTAAACAGTCAGAACCATCCACTTCGGATTGTGGTGGAATAGGTAACCCAATGATAATATATGTGATTCTAAGCAATTTGATGATTTTGATTCTAATTATGAATGTTATCATTAGTAGATTTTGTGAAAGAGTGGGAAAACGCAACCAATTTTTCTTCATTGGTAGATGTGAAACATGTTGGAGATCTAGGTACAAATGAAGGATTCTTATGGCCGGTTGTAAGGATATTGGGGAAAAGGCCTATGTCAGTCTTATGTTACATAATAGTGACATTAGTGCATGTACCTTACTAACTAGAGGTGTAAGAGAAGATGACGTGGTATTGAATGAAAAATATATCTTGCAACTCTTTAAGTGTTAGTTTAAAATCTTTGTGATCACTTAATGTTGGAGTGTGGCGTGGATGAGTTTCTTTCATATAATGACCATTTAGAACACTCTTTAAAAGGTGGGGAGTGGATCACTTCCACTGGGAGTAAACTTAGTGGTGAATCATTTCATGATATACATCATTGATTCATTGATTATCTTTATCCCATGTGGTAGGGAGGCCTTAAAATAAGAAAGGGTTTTGGATGCATAACTATGGAAATACATACCTAGAGCAGATACACATTACCACTTAGATCATGATTTAATATGGATGGAGTCAGTATATTTGTGGATGAAAGAGGATATTTTCTTTCTAGGTGGTTGGGTATTATATTATATTAGATATTGGACCTTCGTAGGTGATGGATGTGCATGCTACAATGGTAATTTTCTACACTGATTTGTTTTGTAAACTCCCTTGTTGAGGATCTCTAGTTGTTTCCTTTTCAGGAAAAAATGGTTTTAAGGTGGGGAGAATTTAGTGACCCAGAATTTTCCCTATCAATACTTGACTCAATTTTTAGTTTTAAGCTTCAAGACCTCCTCATGGGTAAAATGGTAAATTTATCCTAGGTGAAAAATTTGGAAAAATCATCTGATGGTTTTTTTATTATGAGGTGTGGTGTTTACCCCCCCCCCCTCAAGCTGAGCGGATGAGGAATTTCAGACACAACGGGGCTTCGATAAAAATATATTTTATTTTATCCCCATGTGTACGTTCTTAGAAAAATGATTTTCCTATTAAATGAACCGTCATACATGAATTTAGATATTGTGCTTGTACCCAAAATGTGGGTTTTATCTTAGGGGTGGTATAAATTTTGTTCACATCAGGGACCTCAAGGTTTGTACATCATTGGAAAATTAGGTTATTATTTAAAAAGATAAATTTTAAATATATTGGTTATTACTTAAATGGTGATTAAATTGTCCAATTCAGCCCTAAACTTGAAGCCTTTATAATCATATTTATCACAATTTTTAGGGTTATCCTCATGAACCCTAGGAATTTTCAGCACCAAAAAAGGGGATCTTTTGGGGATGAATTGAAGAACTCCTTCTAGGATTTTCAATATCGACAAACATGAAGACAACCTTCATTAGCAAGTGATCCATACTTGGGGTAGGGATTTAATACTTTCATTCTTTGTTATTCATGAATTATGTATTATAATTTATGGATTGAAACTCATTATTCATGGATGATTTATTTATGATTATTCTTCCTAATTCTTCTTCTATTTTATATTACCCCCATTGTGATTATCAAATCCCCATTCTCAAATTTCCTAACCTTGTATAATGCATTTTATTTTGGCTAGATGGATTAATTCTCTAACTTTATTCAATGTCAGTATAGTTTTGGTGGAAGATCATTGAAGGATACAACTCAAAATTATCCACCTTCTCTCCTTTATCAACCCCCTCCTTTCCCCCTTTTATTCTCGCATGTGATGAAGGGTTACCAATAATAGGGTTGGACAGTGGTGGTTATGGCGGTGATGAGGTGACCCGTACGAAGGGAGGTAGACTTGTGAATGGCATGACATTGATGTGAGGGGATGGATACAAGGTGGTCTGGTGGGTAAGAGGATGGCATGATATGGCTTGATCGTGGTGGTGAAGTTTGTGAGGTAGAGATGGTATGGTAGGGGTGGAAGGTGTCAGAGGGAAATGTTAACAGGGGTGATTGTGACATGAAAAATCCAGTCGTATTAGTGGTCAACGATGGCTTCTCGAGTCCCCGCAATGTGGAACGAGGAAGAAAGGGGGATAGGTTTTATCCCTAGTCATCTAATAATAGGTTATTGGATGACACCCCACTATCTGTGTTGTGGGTGGGGGTGTGATGATCATACCATCCAAGCCTTGATAAGTCGAGCAGTGTGGGACGACCTAATGTTGGGCCCAGACTGTCGCCCTGTGTACGAAGTGAACCATGTGGGGCGCATCATGTTGGGTTCTCCCAACCTAACCTAGATAATTGCACATCATAGACATGGGTTCCATGCACCTGGGAACACGTGGGGTAGTTTACGCACCACATGGCGCGCCTAGAGGCCACTACTTGACCAGCCCTTTGCCTTTATGTATTGTTTTTTAGATCTCCATCACCGAGAATTCATTTTGGGAAAATAAATAGTATATCTTGAGTATTTTTCTATATAGATAAAAATGGTGTGTTGTGTTCTTCCATTTGAATCCATTTGAGAGACAAGGTAGGAAGAATTAGAATTTGGATTTTTCAGTCCCACAATGGGGTTCGGGCGTGATTATTGGAGCATTCATGGGGTCATGTGCTTCACCCTCATCTAATGTATGCTATTTAGTAAGGCATGTATAACGACTCATAATTTTCAGACATAGATAATAAATCTTAATAGATGATTATTCATTGCATAACATAATGATCCATACTAGAATTGTATAGGTCTAGTGCCTTTGGAAACTTAGACACATAAACAACTAGTTCATAAGTGAACTACATCATCTCCCACTAAGTTCTTCATAACTATCACCCTTCTTAGACATATCACACATAATACCTTTATTCATAACCTGGGGAAAGGAAACACAAGAAAGGGTGATCTCAGATGTTGAGTAAGGGTAAATAAAGGAGATAACAATATAACATGAGCATAAGGGTATGAAAACATGAGCAAAATATTTGAAAACCATACCTTGCATATCAAAGATCATAATTTTGAGATATGACATAAATCTTGGCAGTTCATAAGACATGAATCATAAATGAATCAAATAACATAAACCATGTGAGTATAATATTTATATAAGACATAGATTTGTGATATACACATAAGTATAGAAAATCATTTCCCTAATAATCAATTCTCATTTCCAAAACTATCATACTGGAAAGATTTCACACTCCAAACTATCATAGTAGTCAAGGTTAAATCTCAAGACTATCATAGTGGACAAAACCCATTACTAAAATGGGTTCACTCCTTATTCCATACATTTTTATCTCATGAGATATTCATCTTTACCCAATGCATTGTAGGGAGATATATGTCCCACCAATCACATAATCCATGTATTTGTGTTACAAAAGATCATAAAACATTCATCATATTATAACCCATGAAAATAGAATGATTTTTGTAATCATTTCATCATAGAATAAACCATGGAAAAGAGATGGGTTTCATAAACATTTTATATTGTCGTAACCCATGGAAAAAGAAATGAGTTTCATAATCATTAAATCAATTCATCGTAACATACCCCATGGAAAAAGGGACAGGTTTCATAAACATCTTATCATCATAATAATAAACCATCCAGAGAAAGGATAAGGATGGTATCATTAGGTCATATCCCTAGTAAAATATAAGAAACACTAAATGTTATTATCATTTATGAATATAAATTCTATAAAAAGATCATTAAAACATTCACAAGGAAAATATCTTTTCCATTTTGAAATCACTTATTTCAAATCTAAAAAATTCCCAAATACTAAAGAAATTTTTTTCCTTGAAAATAAATTTGGAAACTTGTAAATTAAGTTTTAAATCATTGAGAGGTTATGAGGGCGGAAAATATTGTTCATGTTGTACATGTTAAAATAAAGATTCTTTTCAAATTTTCGGTAAAAAGTCAAAAGTACCTCGTTCGGAAAATTATAAGAAGATTCATTTTTTAAAACATTTTTTAAAAATTAAAGCATGGGTAAAAATGATTTTAAACAATATTTTTATAGTAGTAAAAACATTCTTGGAAACATTTTTAGAAAAGACATACATGGAAGAGAATGGATTTTCGACTGAAGAGAGAAATAAAGTCGATTTTCCTTGAAAACAATATTTTAGTTTATTGAGTACTAAAATTGAGGAAAATGAATGGAAAATATTAAATCTCAATAAATAAATACAGGAGAACAAAATTAATTAGTTTCTTGAGAGGTAGATCGTAATATTTCATCATTGAAAACTTAATCATAAACAATAAGATTGTAACGTAAACTCTTACCACTTTGGTAACTTTTGAACTGTGAGACTCATGAAAAAAAATAACATTATTTGGATATTTATATACCATAATTTTCATTATAGGAATCATAAAATACATTAATGATAAGTATATACACCACACAAAATAAACAAGTGGTGAATATGGCATGTGTCCCACCGAAATAAAAGTGAGATGAAAATTTATTACCTCAAGTTTTGACTTTAATCATACATGTCAAAAACTCCTATATAATAAACATAAGTTTATTATATATCTATTAAAGAGCCATAATCATATATATCATAAAATATATGATTTTCTTATAACCTTTTATCACCCGTTCATTGAAAATTCTTTTTTTAAAAATCGTTTCTAATGATAACTGCTTCATTTTTCATATATGTTTTTATTCGGTAGTTTTTTGTCCTAGTAATTTAATCATGGTTACATCATATTAATGATGTAAATAATGATATAAATATAATATATATTCATTATATACATATTTATATTCATTCACAAAATTTATAGATAGAAAATGAATCACATCGTTCATGGAGACAGTAAGTCGTACGTACACATGAATGTTGTTTCCATTTTTTCAATGGATGGAAATAAAGGTAAATATTAATTCACATTTAAAAAATAATTATTATATCATATATATCATATATATTCATTAAATATATCCTTATTACCATACATGTCAAAATAAAATGAAAATCATATTACATCGCTTTGGGGAGACAGTAGTCCACGTGTACACAAGAAAAATGTTATCATTTTTCAATGGATTTAAAGGTGAGAAGGTAGATGTGATATTATAATTATAGAAGAATAATTGTGTCATAAATATCATATATAAAATTTAAATCCATTATATATATCTGTGAGAGACATTGATGGAAACCAAATTACATCGGCTCAGGAGGCGGTAGTCTGTCGTACACACGATCAACAGTTTCATTTCCCATTTGATGGAAGAGGATATGTATATAAGTTATGCCATTAACATAATAACATATCAGTATATGGGAGATATTTATGTTATTATATCATTGTATTTGAATAAGTTTTTAAGGAGTTATAAGAATAAATAAAACAAAAACACATGGTTAATAATTATACCTCTTCTTTAGAGAGGCTCTTTAGGTTTATACCTAAAGCCTTCTTAGGTGGGCTTTTTAATCAAACTAAGGCCTCTAGGATGTAGGTAGAGGATTAAGGAAGGTATTTGGGTAGGTAATAACTGAAACAAAAGGCTTTGGAAGTGTGAATAGAAGATGAGAGGATGTATCCTTTTATAAGTTGGGGGAAAGGATCCACTCAGAAACCACTTGGAAATTTCTCAAAAGAATACAAAGTGATAAATCCATTCCTAGTCCAAATGATTCCAAATGGCCATAGATACAAATTTGGGATAGTATAATGGTTAAACATGGCTATAAAATAGTATTTGGGAAATTTTAATTGGAAAAATTACCCTTATATTTTGGTTTAACCCCTCAGAAAACCCATTTAACCTAAACTGTGATAATTAATTTTTTAGAGTTTTTACTATTCATTAAGAAAAAAAATTAAGTTGGTCTTATTATATAATATTAATTATTTTGATTTAAAATATGGGATCCATTTTTTCAAATTCAATTCAAAAAATTGGTGGAATTTAAATTAAAATTAAACCTATAGACATGATGAAAAAGCGGTTTTCCAAAGAAAAAGTTTTCATAAGTATAAAAAGTTTTTATATCAAAAATCAACAAGAAATTGATTCTTATAACCTAAATTGGATTAATAATAACATAATTGAACTAATTTTAATTTTAAACAATTTTAAAACAAAATATAACTTTTTAAAAGATTTAAATGAAAAGAGGGTTTTCAATAAAAATCAGTATTTTCACTATTCATTAAAAAATTAAACTTTTCAAAAAAAACCTAAAAATTCACCCTAAGATAATTTTGACATGTTGATTCGAAAACTGAAATTAATTTTTTCAAATACATTTTTTAAAAGTGGAAAATTTAATTTTATTATTTGTTCACAAAAGGCAATTAAAATCTTTTTTTTTGTGAAAAATGTATTTTGAAGCATATAAAGACTTTACTAAAAATTAAGTACTTATTTATAAATATATTTTATTTATCTAAAACCATTATACATAATTTTTAAAATATGTTTATTCCTATTCATACCACCAAATTTAATGGTTAGGTTATAACAGTCATATTTAAATAATATTATTAATAGTATATTACAGTTTGTTAAAACTTGATGTTTCATGTAACAAAAGCTATAAAAGAAATTAATCTATTTGAAAAATATATATTTCATAAAATCTTGGTGTGTTGCAACATGGGTCTCCCATATTGGTAATATTCCCCTATATATTGTATTCCAACCCCGTCTGTTGTGTGCTTGTTGTGTGCTACTTGGGGTGTGAGTCCTCTATTTGTGAAGTTAGATCCTTTCCCCCATCTGATATGTTCTACTCAGGGCATGGGTCTTCCACTAGGGTCAGATATCCCCCCACTGATCGACACATTCCCCTCAATTAGGCGTAACCCCCCCCCCCCACTACAGTTTTAGTGTGGTGACGTGATGTTACTCTTAGCTTGGGTGTTTATGGTAGAAATAAGTTAGTACCCCCCCCCCCCGCATAGTTAGTGTTTATCATTGGTCAATGTGTAGGTTCCCCTATGGGTTCCTTAAGAATTGAAATAGAATCAATTTTTGTGGACGATATGGTACAGTTCTCCCTCGATTGGTGTACATGCTTCAGAGAGGAGCGAGTCCTCCTTTATAGTTTCCAATGGAAACATTGAATTCAGAGAGGTTGGGAATATCAGATGATTTGTTTCTTGCATCTCCCCAGGAACCCCCTTAGTCACCTTAAGATATGATGTACAACTAAGCTATCTACTTAAAAATTATTAAGCTTTTTGGTACTCTGAGCATCCATAGTTTCTTATAAGTTTCAGACCTTCATGGGTAGGAATTGAGATGATTATGACCTATCTATGTTCTGTGAATTCTAGTTATAGGGAATATATAGAACCTCTCTTTTTTTTCATCCTAGCTACTCACTCATGTCATGGGTTTTAAGATGATGGTTTGATTTGTTTTTTTACTTTGTGGTTTTGGGTGTTCTATTGTGTATGTTTGTACTCACCCCTACACGAGCTTTATGCCCACATGTGTTGTCTCTATGCAGACTATACACAAGTTTAGAGATGGTCTTGGTAGATGTGGAGCTGATATGTCTTTTTCAAAGCTAACACCTGATGATGCTTGTTGATTCAAAATGGAGCTCGATGGCCCCTGATGGTGGTCATGACTGTTGTGGTTGGAGATCATTCTACGAATATATACAATAAGGAGGAGATATCCTATGTCGTGTATCTATCGGATTCCAAGCCTTGTCAAGTGTACAGTTCCTTTTTATTTTCCTTTATGGTGATATACTTGTACTTGATGTCACATGCATGTGTTATATATAGTTCATTTGATTACACACACACGCACGCACATCCTGACGATGTTTTTGTTCCTTTTATGCATTGGATATATGTGACTATTGCAGGTTGATATAGGCTAATACCTCTCATATTGTGAGATATGCCTACTCAATGCTAGTCACCTACCCTTTTTCTATTGGAGGTGGGCTTGGGGTGGAACTTTTAACTTTCCACTGGCCCAGTCGGGGGCCCAGTGGATCTAGTTGTGTTATATAGTTTTTCTTCTAGTGTTCTTTCTTGTCATAATAAAAACATATTTTATCATTATCCTTAGAATGTCTCGTAATCCATATTCTCCTAAAAGGGTGATGCAAAGGTTCCTTAGACTTGGAATTAGTATTAGATATTTTTTTCCTTTCCTTTCCTCTTATTCACCATAAGGACCAAAGGTTTTTCATTCTTCATGTCCTAATATGATTGGAAAATCAAAACCGAGAGACCCAGAAGCGTCTTCTATATATTGTTCATATTAAAATTCACAATAAAACTTGAGAATATTTAAGGAAGTGATATGAGAATGAGAACTATGTACAATTCCTTGGGTGTCTTGAAACCTAGAAATTCTAAATGCTCAATGTAGCCAATCATCTTGACCATATGTGGTCTAGCCGGTACACCTTCTTCAAGCTTGCACATAAAGAGTGTATTGTGTTGAGCATATGTTTATTCAAAAATTTCATTAATTTACTTTTGGTTTTGATGCTCACAAACACCCACATTTATGTTACTAATGAATTTTATTTCAAGTGAATTTTAGGAAATTATTATTCATCAGAATATTTATTATGGAAATGTATTTAAGTCATTGATCCGCAGGAAATATTTATTGAACTATTTGAGACGTGTTTAATCTTATTATGGAAACATTGTTCATAACCTACATTTGTAAGAGTAACATATATATCAACAACCCTACGTTTGAAACAACATGTATGGATCATTTACCCTACACTGTTGGAAAAGTATGGATAAACACCCTACATTTGTAAGGAACCCTACGTATGAGGAAATAAATGTATGGTACATAAAACCCACTTTTATGATCAATTGTATGTTGTCAACCCTATGTTTATAGTTTTTTTCATCAAGTAAAGGAACCCTACATTTGACTATTCAACGATGAAGTTTTAACTCTATGGTATTATCTGAGATTTATGCAATGGTATTGATGGAAGTAAAGACCTATTCAAAGCTATTTTATGACTGGTTCAAAGGCTTGTTATGATTGTTTTAAAGGTCATTTTCAATGGAGTAAATTGTTTCTATTATTATGGGAAATTGTAAATCTCTTAAATATTTTTGAATTCAAATATTCATGATTTAATGTATGATATTTCTGGAGTTGGTTTGACCTGGAGCTGTCCGACCTACTGTATAAATATTGAGATGTTCTTCATCGTAATATACAAGTAGAGGAGATATACATAAGGAAAAGTCGTGTTTCATTACCTTCAGAGCTACACTTTGGAGACATACATGTTTTGATCTATCGACTCACTGTTGTTGTTGTCGCTGCTATTGCATTTTATTGTTACATCTTCTTCTGCAAGAACGAATAAGCATTTTTTAGAGATACACTTTGGAGACATACATGTTTAAACATCTATCTGGTGTTTTCTCTATCATTGTTTGAAGAAATGTTGTGCGACATTGAAGATATATCTACTATTGTACATTATAGAAGATCAATCACATCTATCAATTTCTGCTGCAACTGTGAAGTTTAAACTATGTTCTCAATAAAATCAATCTCTATTGATTTGATAGAGTTTTGACTACTCAGACTCAGTCATGGGGAAGTGTCAGCTTCTTATACTAAGATATGGATTTTTGGTTCCTTGTAAAATAATCAGAATGCCCTGTAAAAGCCTTATAAGGTGTCAACTTCCTGCACTCAGTTATTAAGGTCTTAGGATAAGAGAACCTGATAGTGAAAATCACCAAACTCATAGAGTTGAGCATTGGTGGAGTGGACTAGATGATCTTTGTTCCATGAACCACTATACATCGTTGTGTTCATTTCCTTAATTTATTTCTGCTACTCGCTCATCTTTAAGAGAGAATTAAATGTTCACTACATAATAAGAGAGGTGTTCTAAATCTATCAAAATTTTGAATACCACAATTCACCCCTCTTGCGCCTTTGTCTTCTTCTTCTTCATCCTGACCTAATAATTGGTATAAAGGTGGGGATCTACTGATATATTTTCTTCTTGGATTTTTTTTCCAATATCAACAAGTGGTTTTAGAAGGCTCTACTGAAGATTTACTATCTCTAACAATCCTGAGTTAAAGATTCAGACGAAGACATCTTGAAATGGATGATTTTAGAGAAGGTATGTTAATGATTTGTGATCCTTATTTTAATGGTGACAATTATGGATGCTGGAAAGCCCGTAAGGTTATTTATTTAGAAAATCTTGGAATATGGGTTTATTTGAAGGTTGTTAAGCCTTATGAAATTCATAAGAAAGATTTGGAAGATTTGAATAATGATCAAGAAAGAGAATATGATCTCAATTCAAAATCTATGAATGTTATTGTGTGTGGCATAGGAACTGATGAATTTAATTGAGTATCGTAATGTCCTACTGCATATGAGATGTGGTAAACGATTATTGTTTCCTATGAAGGAACTGACAATATCATACAATTAAGGTACACTACTGTAAAGCTAAAGTTTGATATTTTCAGAATATATGAGGATGAAACTATCACCCAAATCAATGACTGGTTAACAGAGATTTTCAACAATGTTGCTGCTTTGGGAGATCCAATTTTACAATCAAATCCAGCGTTAAAAGTACTCAGTGTACTACCCTCTAAGTGGAATGGAATATCTACAGCTATACATCAATCTACACCAGTGAAAATTTTAGCTATGAAGGAATTGATCGAGACTTTAATGATGTATGAAGTTGAGATATAGGTTGAAGTTAAAAATCATATATAACATGAAGAAGATTCTCTCAAAACTACCATGGATGAATCATCTGATTCAAGTCATCCAGATTTAGATAAATATTTATCAGATCTTGTGAGAAATTTTGAGAAACTATACAAAATGAAAAGGGACTGGAGTAAAAAAGATGTTATGAATGCAAGGAAAAAGGGTTATACAAAGGATAATTGTTCTTTACTCAAAGCTCAAAGAAAATCCAATTATAAGAGAAAATGAAAGAAAATTATAAAAGTTACCTGGAGTGATTCTTCCGGTTCACACAATGAATCTTCTACAGATTCTGAGGCTAAGCATAAAAGAAAAATGGTGTGTCGTATGGCTCATACTGATGAGGTACAATCTTCTTACTCTCAAAACTCTAGTTGTGAAAAATTTTCTTATAATGAATTAAATAAATATTGTTTTATGCTATAAAATAAATACGAATCCTTACAGAAATATCATAGAAAAAATATAAAATATCATGATATATCTCTATTAGATAAAGAAAATTTGTCAAAACAGATTATAGATTTAAAGTCTAAATCTTCTAAAACTTCTTGTGATTTTCATGACACTAAGATTAAAGAATTATTGACTAAAGTTAATAATTTAAAACAATCTTATAGCATCCTAATAAAAGGAGAAAATATTTAAATCAAATCCTTGGTAAAAATAAAATCCAGAAAGGAAAACTTGGAATAAGAAGCAATGATGAAAGATTAAAACTATATAAGAATTATTTTGTTCCTGGTTTGAATAGCAAAAACATGTCTACTGTTAAATGTTTTTATTGTGGTATTAATGGTCATTATGCAAATGATTGTTGTTTCAGAAAACTTCAAATTTCTGGTGTTAAAAATGTTTATTGCTCAAAAGAATTGTTCAACTTGAATAGTAGAATTCCTGCTCAAAATAAACAAGTTTGGTTACCTAATAATTTAATTGCTAACACTGTTGGACCCAAATGCATATGGGTATCAAAAAAACACTTGCATTTGAAGTTTTGCAGGATTACGCCACTAAGCTATATTTTTTAATCTTTAAGTGGTCGATCAATTGATATATGAAAATCTCTACCAAAAGAGTGAACAACACTGAAGTAGTTTGTTATCAAAAAATCCTCAGTACTAAAATCACTGATCTAGGAAGTATTTCATTTTTATATTTATATGCTTCTGGTGTATTAACTATTTTATACAAGGGGGGAAGATATCTCTCAAAATTTGATAAAAACTATTCTTTATTCTTTAAATCAAGTCTTAATTTATTTTGATTATATAAGTGATTTGTTATAAAATTCAAATATCACTAAAAAATTTGTTTTAAATCTTTTGGAAAATGCAGTATTTGTCTAAATTATGAAAAGTTTATATTTTCTTTCTTTAAACTGTTTTGAAATCTTTGTATTTTGAGTTCTTAAATTTTCATTTGTTTACAAAACTGGAACATCTTTCTTACATGGTACCTCTTTTCAAAAATTAAAATTTGCAATGATTATTCCGTATTTTTTTGCTAAAGAATATGAAACGTTGTATGTATTGTGTCAGAACCTAACATATCATCTCCTTCATAAAACTTTTTATTTATCCATCGTCTTCTTCAGAATAACTTGTTCAAAAGCTTTTGTAAAACCAGTCACAACAAGATAAAGCAATCAAGTTCTTCAAGTTCAAAAGAAAATCATTCTTACAAAAGGAAAAAAGGTAATCTTTATGATCTGTTAAAAGAACAGTTGGATTCATATGTTGAAGATTCATTTGAAAAATCTTTTGAAAGAAATAAGGAAGTTCAAAGTCATGAAGAACTAGAAGTCTCTTCATCTCAAATGTCTTATGAAAGGCTTTTATTCAAATTCAACATCTTGAATGAAGAAAAAGTGAAGCTGTAAGTTGCTTTGTATGCATCTAGAAAGTTGTGTGAGGAACTATAGAAAGCATTTGTATCAAAAATGGTTTTTGATTCATTAAAAAAGGAATATCAGATTATGAAAGATAGTTTGATCTCAAAAGAAGACTTTGAAGCTTTCAAGGTTGAAATGCTAAGTCAGATGGAGTTGCTCAAAAGAGAAGTTGTTACTAAGCTAGATCTTGATAAAATGAAGTTGTTCCTACTTGAACAGTGTTTGTCTTCTTCATATCAAAGAACTGTAGATATTTAAAGCAGATTAAAATAACTTTCAAGAGTTTTAACTGCTTTAAATGAAAAAGTTCGAAGTTTGGAAAGGTCAGACGAACCGTCTACTTATTAACCCTTTGATTTTATTTTCTGTTTATTTAAAGCCAATATTTTTTTATATATGTTGTTTAGTGAAAATGTGTGCTATAAGTTGTTTCGTAATTTGTTTTTAAACTTTTATTAAGTTATCTTACATGAGCATGAACTTAATATTTAATTATCTCATAAATAAGTTTACTGTTATGAGTAAAAATATTAATAAAATAATAATAGTGTTGTTTTATTACTTGTTCAAAAAAATGCTTTAAATGTTTTAATTCATTGAATATCTTTTATGATATAAAATAGAGGGGGTTTTAAAGAAAATAATCATTTTATTCAATATTTCATTAGGCTCCCTGTTTTAAAAAATTTTATATCTTTTTAAGAAAGCATGAATTTAGGTGGAGTTAATTTTACTACTCTTATCTTTTTGATGTCACAAAAAGGAGGAGAAGTTTATAGTTTTAATGTTATCATCATGTTGGAGAAATTTATCTTTAATATAGGGAAGAAGTTTTGATCCTTATAATAGGGAAAAAGTTTTCCATAAGGAAAAATTTATAAAGGAATAACGGGGAGAAGTTTCCTTTATGAAAGAAATATTATAATATTATAAAAAGGGAAGAAATTTATTTTGACTTTTTCTAAATAATGTCTTTACGTATTTATGTCATGAGTTTTGTGATCATAAAAAAGGGGGAGATTGTTGAGCATATGTTGATTCAACATTTTCGTTAATTTCTTTTTGGTTTTGATGCTCACAAACGCCTACATTTATGTTACTAATGAATTTTCTTTTAAGTGAATTTTAGGAAATTATTATTCGTCAGAATATTTATTCTAGAAATATATTCAAGTCATTGATCCGTGAGAAATATTTGTTGAAGTATTCGGGACATGTTTAAACATATTCTAGAAACATTGTTCATAATCTACATTTGTAAGTGTAACGTATAGATCAACAACCCTACATTTGAAACAACACGTATGGATCATATACCCTATGTTGTTTGAAAAGTATGGATAAATAATCCTATATTTGTAAGTTACCCTATGTTTGAGGAAACAAACGTATGGTACATCAACCCTACTTTTATGATCAATCGTACGTTGTCAATCCTACATTTGGAGTTTTTTTCATCAAGTGATGGAACCCTACGTTTGACTATTTAACGACGATGTTTTAAATCTACGACTTATCCGAGATTTATACAATGGTCTTAACAGAAGTAAATATCTATTCAAAGCTATTTTACGACCGATTCAAAGACTCATTCTGATTGTTTTAAAGGCTTGTTTTTAACAGAGTAAAACATTTCTATTCTTACGGGAAGTTGTGGATCTCTTAAATATTTTTGAATTCAAATATTCATGATTTATTGTGCAATATTTCAAGAGTTGGTTTGACCTGGAGGTGTTCGACCTACTATATAAATATTGAGACGTTCTTCATCAGAATATACAAGGAGAGGAGATATACATAAGAAAAAGTTGTGTGTCGTTGCCTTCAGAGCTACACTTTGGAGACATATATGTTTTGATCTATCGACTCACCGCTATTGTTGTCGTTGTTGCTACATTTTATTGTTACAACTTCTTTTGCAAGAACGACGAAGCATTTGTCAGAAATACACTTTGGAGACAAGCATGTTTAAACATATGTCTGGTGTTTTCTCTATCGTTGTTTAATGAAAACCCATGTGACGTTGAAGATATATTTGTTGTTGTACATTATTGAAGATCAATTACATATGTTAATTGCTACTGCAACTGTGAAGTTTAAACTGTGTGTTCTCAATAAAATTGATCTCTATTGATTTGATGGAGTTTCAACTGCTCAGAATCAGTCGTGGTGAAGTGTCAACTTCTTATACTAAGAAGTGGATTTTTGGTTCCTTGTAAAAGAACCAAAAAGTCATGTAAAAGGCTTGTAAGATGCCAACTGTCTGCACTCAGTTGTCAATGTCTTAGGATAAAAGGACCTGATAGTGAAAATCATCAAACTCATGGAGTTGAGCATTGGTGGAGTGAACTAGGAGAACTTTGTGCCCTGAACCACTATACATCATTGTGTTCATTTCCTCCATTTATTTCCATTGCTCGCTCATCTTTGAGAGAGAAGGAAAGATTCATTGCATAACAAGAGATGTGTTCTGAATCTATCAAAATTTTGAAGATCGCAATTCACCCTCCTCTTGTGTCTTTGTCCTCGTTATCGTCATCCCGACCTAACACCTTGGAGGTCTCGTACCTCTCTTGATTTTCGTTCTCCAGAAATAGATCACAGTGTATGAGGCGAGACAACGTGATGTATGCATCCATGTCTTCATGAAGCTTCTAGAGATCACTAGTTATGGATGATAACATGAGGCATTGGATATCCAATGCATCATCCATGTGTTTCTAGAAGAAAAAATGTTCCTCCTCACTTGCTTCCTTAGAGGTCACAATAGGAGTTGAGGACGCCAGCATGTAAAACTTATTGCAGAAATTTTGGGAGCAATGACAATAAATTTTCTCAAAAGAAGAGTAAAAGGGGGAAAATGAAAAAAAAAAGAATAAAAAAAAGATCACAAGCACATGATTTACATGGTTTGGGAATAATCCCTACGTCCACAAAGGCAAAACACTACAGTAATTTTAAAATAGAATTACAAGGTGAAATTCAGAGTTACAAAAACCTTAGCTCGAATGAGCATATAAAGCAATGTGCTGTTACAGTAACCCGCGTTACTACGGTGCCACCAACTATACAGTAAGTCCATTGTGCAATATTAAACTGATGGCTGGAAATCCGTCGAGCTACAGTGACCTATCAGCGTCACTAGTCACATGTTGCTACAGTACCAGGCCAAACCGTGATAGTTGCAGTCTGGTGTATAGTATGAACCACTAGTAATTGGACCAACTCCATCCAGTGGCTCGGGCTGCACCATTACAACAAAAATTTCTCTTTTGGTGTAGTATGATGTGCAAGCACTTGTACCGCTCATGAAAGTTAGTACTGGTTAGGAGATTATCTTCTCTAAAATTGATCACAGGGATGATGTCGTAGTCAAATGAGTTTCCATTTTCTACAACAGATAAAAGTAGTTTTTAGTACATTATCTTGATTATCAAATGTGACATAATAAATTAATTTTATTAGTCCCACTATTTTTTCAAACCCCATATCTCTCACTATTAGATTCAGAATATTATGTTGCATGAATATTCTAATGAAAATGATCCATATTCCCTGTCAAATAACCAAGTCAAGAGTATGGTCAAACCATTTGAAGATATTTAGGTATGCGGTGTTTCCAATTGTATTAACTCATAATTCATTGATCTATTGAGTGGAATCCTCAATCAAAAAATCCTAAACTCGGATTTCCTTAACACTTTCCTCTAAGTTAAATAAATTAAGGATAACTACTCTTGATGCTAGCTTAAGTTAAGTCAACACAAGACTTTCATTAGAACCCCTCGATAAATGAAAGCATTCTGACAATGGCGAGACTAATAATTTGATTTATGGTGTCATTCTAACTCAATTAATGAAATATGATGTATGAGGTAATATTTCATTGAAGGATTTTGTTTATATTTATGCATAAATTTCCTTTCCTTTATTATTTACATGCTTGTTAATATTATATGGATTTTATATAATTAATTACCCATTTCTAATAAAATAATTTATACAAAAGAGCTTTATTTTATTTCATCTTCCATGATTGTTATTTATTTCCTTTATGTGGTCTCATTTAATCATCAAATAAACAAGCATTGCATAAATAAATAATCATGCATTGATAAATAAAATAAATAAGTGATATGATCATGAGATTTTAACTACTGGTTGGTTTGTCGAGTGAAAGATAAAGCAACCTTGACCTCATGGGAAAAAATTCTTAAGCATATACCGGGCTTGAGTTGCAGTAATCCTCCATCAACCTATGTATCACCTTAGTTTTACCGCAACTCGGTCTTGAACCTTCTCCTCTCGCTTGGATCTCCTTCCTTTACATGTGCTTACTCACTCACAGTTGAGGAGAACCTAAAGTTTAGGGTTACATTAAACAATCCTTGGACATGAAGTCTGTAAATAATACAAGTAAAAAAAATGATTCATAGATCATCATATTCAATTTTATAATAAATTATCACAAAAACTCAAGCAATAAATAATTAAATTAAATAGAAACTCGACACATACAAAGGTCTATCAAGCTCATGATCATTCATAACATAAAACAATTGTGCATTAGACCTTCTAGCATTAATTTCAATTCATTCTTTTATTAAGAAAAATTTCTCAAATTAATAAATTAATAATCCAAATAAAAAATATATTTCAATAAGACCACTTTGTGGGGTTGAGTGGGAAATCAGACAAAAAAGCTAGGAAATTAAGCCACATAAGAAAACGCATGTTGGAGACATGCAAACATTGCAAACTTCAATGGATGGATAATTCCCTTCTCTTCAACTCATTTTTAATGAGACCCTCGAAACAGTAGACCATTTATCCTAAGTCTTAATATACACTTCCATGCCAATCAACCCTTCATTAACACTATGAATCAAAATGCGATCTTGTTCATTGATCCATGTATTTTGTTCCACATTGATGTCAATTTGGAGCACTATTTCATACATTCTTTGGACGTCTGCTAGAGAGGCTTGGATACCAAAGTGACCTTCCATCATCTCCTCCTCGGAATGTAAACGCAGATCAAAGGCGGGTGCAGGTTCATCTTTATCTTCGTGTACCCTTTCTTCGCCCCTCCTTTTCTAAGCTGCAACTGACTGCTTATGGCAATGCAACTATCCATCAGATGCTGGACCGAGGACTGATCCCTGCAGCTCTCAGGCTCATAGACTTCAGATTCAAGGCCCGACTTGACAGTCACCTCTTTACAAGTAGTGACATTCTCCTTCTTTTACCAATTCCATTCCCCAGTTGGTGCTTGTCTGGAGACTCTTTAACAAGAGAATCCCTCTTACCGGGAGAATTTACCCACACTTCAGCTCCACGAACTTTACTCATTGATATGGTAATCATAGGTGATTGGAACAATCCTTCTGAGTTCTGGTTTTTTTTGGGTTGTTGACAGAAAAATCCCCAGACTCTAAACCCCCTTCTTTCTGTTCTTTGTACCCGAATGAAAGAATTCATCAGTTTATTCATCCGCATCACAATCAGAGTGGGACTGAAAAGCATCATCCATGCCTTGAAACTCATCAACAGATTCTACCAATCCCACGACCTGCAAGCCCGACCTTTTGGTCCTTCCCATAGACAAGCTTCCTTTTCCATTTCAGCATTACCATTTTCCATCCTGATGAACCATTTTGACCCCCAGTCTCTTCACCAAGGATTAAAAATTTATTCAGCAACGCGACATATGAGAAAATGTCCCACACACCTGTTCCACTGCTTGAGGATGGAGTAAACCCCTGCACTGGATCCTCATTCCCTTCCTTCGTCTCCACCAACCGTGGCTTAGAGAAGGTTTGATCATTCCAAGGTCAGGTTTGATCATTCCTATTGGGATAGCATGCCCAAACTGAACCTAGATTCCAAGGTCAGGTTTGATCATTCCTATTGCGATAGCATGCCCAAACTGAACCTAGATTCCAAGGTCAGGGGGGTCATCACAGTACCTCGGACCTTGGGGGACTAGAACAGGTCTCAACATGTCACCAAATATCACCGTTGACCCTAAAATACCAACAATCATTCTCAGAGGAAGGATCCTCCCACCCAACGCCACCTCGGTCTGCACTGATGGTGCCTTGCCAGCTAGGGAGGCATTCAGAGTTGGATTGAATGACACTCTACAGCTTTTAGATCCTTAATGGACCCATTCGATGCAATTATGGGCTACCTTCTAAAATAGGTCCCTTCCTCATAGAACCACAATGAAAGACTGGCTGGAGGTGACCCAATCGTTGGCCGGATGAGCAAAAAACAACCCATGATTCAAATTGAACCTCCTGAAAATAATGAAATTATTCCTGGACCTCATTCCAGACTACTTCATTGGGGTGATTTGAAACATCGATTTCAACATAGATCGGCAGAGTAATAGGGAGGCACATGGACCAAGTTCTACTATTAAAGCTCAAAAAGTGACCAAAGAGATTGCTAAGCATTGTTCAAAATAGATTGATTTTGAAAAAAAGTAGCAAACCTAGGAAGGAGATCAAGATGGTCGTAAGCGAAGGAACTCGACTCATATGAAACTCATAGGTCCATCTAAAGAGAGAGAATCGAATGCCGTTGATACACTGCTAAGCTTTAGACCATGTGAAAACAAGATCGTCTTCTACCTCAAAATGAATCAGGATATGTCGAGAATCCAAAAACCCTGCTGTCACGTGGTTCAGCAAACACCAGGAGCCATTAACCATTCCGTCGTAGGCATCCACCGATGGTCATCGACGGCCAAATCGATCCAACGGTGAGAAATTAAGGAGTGCCGAAGCTTCAGTGAACTCTAGCAGTGAAAGCAGCAACTTTGAAACCCCGTTACAAAGTGGGGGGACCTTTGGGCCAATCGGGATATAAGGGAACGACGAGAGAGAATTCAGGGAGGAGAAAGGAGTGAATGCCTTTAGGTGAGTCAAATGCGATCCAACAATGACACACATCCCCATTGGAAAGGGAGGGTCGGGAGAAGCGGCCATCACCGCTAGGGCATCGCGGAAATGGAAGGAACGGGAGCGGAGCTGTTTTATATTCGAATTAATAAATTAATCATCTTATTGATTAATTAATTTTTTATCTTAATTGTCTTTCTAAATTGTCCATGTGATTCCCATCCTCAATAATTTCAAATATAATTAATTAATTAATTTTAATTTAAAATTATTAAGTGCACAACGTGTGCTGACCAGGTACATGGTGTGTTCCCTTTCTAACTAGATTAAATTCAATCTGGAATTTAATATACATGAAATGTACCGGAGGGGACACAATATGTGTTGGTCGGAGTGGACACTCAAGAGGGGGGGGTGAATTGAGTTCCAATTAAAATTTCTGTTAAGAATATTGTCTAGTTAAAAATCCCCCGATTTATAAAATAAGTTAAACTGTAGTGAATTTATACAGATTGTAAATATTCACTTAGCTTCTCAAAGATTGATTAGATCTCAGTTAGTTTAACCACAAGATCAAACTAACTTTTGAAACTAATATACTGATTTACAATAAGTGTAAACACTTGCTAATTTAACTATCAAAGTAGCTTCAAAATAATTTTGTATTTTAAAGTAATAGCAGCGGAATAAATATGATATATGTCGTATACATTAAACTTAAATAAAAGATGCACAACAGATATAACAAGAGGTTCAGTCTCAAGCCGATACTTAGTCTTCTCAAATATATATATAAATTTGATCCACACCCTGGATCGGGGTTAACAACAGTTTTACAAAAACTGTCCAGGTCCAAGACCTCTACCACTGTTATTCGTGGGAAACAAAACAACAGCAAACCAGCTGTTCAGGTCACACGCGACCTCTACCACTATCTCAATGGGAGATAAAAGATGTAAGCGTTTGAGTGAGGATTTACAGATCCTCCAGTTATAGTTCAGGAGACAGTGTGTGAGTAAAAATACAGCAGATGACACACACTGCTCGAAAAGTAAATAATGAATCACAGAGCAGAGATGTAGAGTTTAGAAATGGCTCTAGTGATTGTCAATGTAGCTCTGGACTCGTTGGATTGAGCAGGAATGCTTCAGAGTCCTCTGGTTTTTCTGTTGAAAAACAGAGTGTCGTAGTTCAGCTTGTGTTCTACGGTCTCTTGATTCGTCGCGTGTTCTTCAGAAATGTAGGATTGCATGTATGGAACTTCTTTGAGAATCGTGCAATGTGTTCTTCACAGTTGTGCTCCGGATTGTTCTTCTTGTCAGTACAGAGCTCGCATGTATTGTAGTGTATGTGTCGAGACGTGTCAAGCGCGCGTGTTCTCTAATGCAGCTCAATCTTCTTTATATTCCACGAGTTCTGGCAGTAGGAATGATTCCCTTCTCATAGGTACGAGATACGGTTTCCTGTCAAGCCAACAACTAACATTAATTGCATTAAAAACAACAAATATGACTGTTAGCATTATTTAAAATAATATTGACAAAAGTTTAAGAAACAGTGTCACAGTGATCATGGAAACGGTGTCTGGTCACGGTGTCTGGTCACGGTGTCTGGTCACGGTGTCTGGTCACGGTGTCTGGTCACGGTGTCTGGTCACGGTGAGTCCTTCACGGTATCTGTGTCACGGTGTCTGGTCACGGTGAGTCCTTCACGGTGTCTGTGTCACGGTGTCTGGTCACGGTGAGTCCTTCACGGTGTCTGTGTCACGGTGTCTGGGTCACGGTGTCTGGGTCACGGTGAGTCCTTACTTGGACGAATATCTGTATTTGGACTAAGATAGTGATATGCAGAATATGGGTTAAGGTTAATCATTAGAGATAATATATAAGAGAATTGTGATCATGCATAAGACTTGTAGAGAGTAATTAACATCCATAAGATTTGTTATTATAAAAACATGATGTGCACCTATTGTTGAGTTTGAAGAGCATTAGCAAGATGTGCACTGAAGATCAAGATTAATTAACAGTAATGAGATTTGTGATCATTAAAACATGATTAACACTATGGAGTCCAACAATCTCCCCCTTTTTGATGATCACAAATCATATATAGGCAAAATATAAAAGACATGTAATATTAAAGATACTAGCATAGCAAAAACATTATAGAACATATACTTGTAGTTTTTCTCCCCCATTTATACTATTATAGAACTGATACCTGTAGGTTTTTTTCCCCCTTTTGGGATTATCAAAAGGTAGAGAAAAGGAAATGAAACTCGGCAGTTGTCATTAAACAAAGGATTCATAATACAAAGTACATGAGAAGTACAAACTGTAAACAAGAAATGGCATCCCATCAAAAAGAAAAACAGTCGGTAAACTCTTTAGGGATCCATTTTTGTCTTGCCTTTATCAGCAGCAGGAGCAGGTGCTGAAGTAGAAGAAGGCATAGAAGAGGTAGACAAAGAGGGTAAGGGTAGACCTTCAAAAACAGATGGATCCAAAGTAGGAGCAGTAGAAGATCTAGGCTTAGGTTGGTCAAGAATGACTGGTCGGATCTGAGAAAGGGATTGACTAACTGACATGGTAGTTGATGCTAAGGCAGAAAGTCCAGGTCTAAGGGGTGCAGCAGCTGGAGCAACTATAGCAGTACTCTGCACATGAAGATACAACTTTAAAAGATTGACGAAATCAGTAATGATTTCACCACCATACTGCATAGTCTTTTCAAAATCATCCATATTCTCCAGAAATCTGTCCAACAATCTGATGAACTCTGAAAGTTTCTGAACTTGAGTTTTAAAAGCTTGAGTCACCAGAGGGATTCTCAAATTTTCCACAAGATATCTAAAGTGATCTGTCATGTCACTTTTAGAGAAAATCTAGGAAAGATACAAATCTATTTTCTTGGAGATCTCTTGTTGAGCATCATTGGCTATCTTTGAATAGATCCTAACCAAATCCAATGCTCTATCACTGTTCTTAATCACTTCTGATAAAGAAGATAGATCCAAGCCACTGAAGGCATTCTGTAATTCTTCCTTAATTATGGATCTCAGCAGAGAATCATCCAAAGCAGGTGTGGAGGTCTGACCAGAAGCAGGTGAAGCCTTGATAGCTTCGGTTAGAACTTTGAGCTGTTTCAGAACTTTTTGCAGACATCCAGTGTATTCATCTGTAAGCTTATTCAAAGTTTCCACAAGCTCTCTCATGCGTTCCAGCATCTTCGTGTGCCTTTTCCAATCTTTTCATCAAACGGTAGTAGGTAAGGATGAACTTGAGACACAATCTCCCTAGCAAGGAGGGAATCAGAAGACTCAGGTGAAACATCAGCAGGTGTAGGGGCAGAAACAGGAGCAGGCTCTGATCTCACAGATAGCTCATTCTGTAGACTTGCGACCATACTTTTCAGATTTGCAACATCAGCACCCAACAGCTTATTCTCTACTCGGACTTCTTGAATTTCTCGGATCATCCTTGGTTGAATATGCAAGATAATATTTTCCAAGAGAATTGATGCATCTTCTTGACTTAATTGAGTCACTGGGCGAGGTTGAGTGGAGACAATTTTCTCAAAACCAGCTAACAAAGTCTCACCAAAAACTTTCAGATCATCTTTGGTTACAAAGGAATGAAGCTCAGGTAAGGATGTAGGTAAAGGTAGAGGTTCAGATTCTGGTTGAGGATCAGAGTCATCTTTAGACCCAGATTCTGATTCATATTGAGGTTGGGGCTCTGGTTCTGGTTCTAAATGAGCTAAGGACTTCAGTTGAAACAGATAAGAAAGATCCATCCCAGTTGCATTCACTTGCTATGACTCATTCACATCATAAAAGCTTGGGAACTCATACCGAGAGTGTTCAACAAAAGTGATAGATGGTTGAGAAGCTTCACCAGATCCAGCTTCCACAATATCAAGATTTCGAGTTTCCTCCCCCTCAACTTGTGATTCCCTTTCAAATTCTTGAGGTTCAGGAACATGGACAAGATCCACAGGATCATCCCTAATTTCTTCAGCAAACTCTTGCCTTTCCAGCTGAAAGGAAATTTCCATTCTTTCTTCAGCAGATGGAATAATCTCAGGAACTAATTGTTCCACTGGATAAGCTTCCAGACTTGCTTCTTTCTCAACAGAAAGAGTCTCTTCAACAAAAACTTCCTCAAAGGTTGCTTGCTATTCTGAAACAGGAAAAACTAATTTCCTTGCAGCATTGGGATGAGTTTCTTCCTCATGAAGAACAACTGAAGGATCCTCAGTCCTTTCCTTTTCAATAACAACTTCCACTCCTTGAGGTATTTCAGTAGGGATAACACCCCTTTCCTCTTCAATAGGAACTGTTTCCATTGGAGGTATTACCGATTCTTCTCTAGATGGAACTTCATCTATTACTTCTTCTTGATCTTCTTCTTCTGAGTACTCAGCCACTTCATCTGGTTCCAAACCAAGATCATCTAGGTTCTTAGGCCTTCTTGGATAGTCAACAGGATTAAACTTTTTATACATTTTATCACTATCCTCAACCCATTGCTTTTTCCAGGGATTCCAGCTAATCTTCATCCTTCTGATGATAGGCATGGATAGGCAGAAATCAAAGTCCTCTAATTTTTCTTCATTCGGTCCAACCATTCCTTTTGAGACTAACATGGTTGAAATCATCCTTGAATAAAACATGGAGGTGGATTTGGAAGTTACTTTGATCAGATCACAGATATGGTTGATAACATACTTACACAGATTGATCTTTTGGCCATTTTTCAACAGGTGAATCAGGAACACATCCTGATACTTCATCACAGCAAAATCTCCTTTTCTTGGACTAACTAAATTCTGAACAAACTTGAACAAAATTCTTGTCTCCCCATCCAGTTCAGAATCTATGGCCCTTCGCTTGGTTCCATTTTCAGTTAGATTTTCCAAAGCGGTTTCTAGGTCAAAGATGTCAGTTGATGGAGGAGGGTCTCTCTGGTAATCTTCACACACTCCTTCATGTGGAATTCTTAGGCATGCAACCCACAACATTGAAGAGAAAGAGCACTTCTGACCATCGATCCAGCTGGTCACCAAAAATCTTTCTCCAAACTCAAAAGAGAACTTCACATACTGATAGAATTGAGATACAAGCCTAGGGTAAATTGGTCTATTCTATCCAGTGAACCATTCAATCCATCCTTTTTCTTTTAAAACATTCAAAACTAACGATCTTCTAGACAACAACCATTCAGGGCAAACCTCTTTTTTAGGTACAACGGTACGACTTACCAGGTTTGGGTTTAGAGGTCCTTCGGTAGATATCCTCGGTATCCTACTTTGTTTCTTAGAGCGGCACTTCTCAGACGAGGGTGAATATGGACGCTTCATCCTGGGCATTCACTAAAGGTTCGGGCGAGAGGGAAGAGAAGGTTCAGGAGAGAATTCGGGTAAGGAGTCGAATGAAAACCCTTAAGTTTTATCATTTGGGAATGTCAAGCGTCATAAAAACATAAACGCGGGAAGTTAAATAGTGGTGAAATAAAAATTACCATGATACGGGTAAAAATAAAATAAATAAATAAATAAAAATTTATCATACTTCTCACGGTGAGACAGAAAACTAGCCATCACGGTGAAACAGTGAGCAGTTTATATAGTCACGGTGAGACAGTGAGTTGTCAGACCGTGAGCGTAAAACAGTAATTTAGAAACAGTAAGTATAAAATCGTAAAGTAAAGTACAGTAAAGTTTTAAACATTAAGATCAGTAAGATAATCATTTATGATTAATCATACCAATATCATGTATGATGTAGTCTAATCTTTCAGAATTTAATGGTTTAGTGAATATATCAGCAAGTTGATATTCAGTACCAATGAATTCCAAAGTGATATCACCTTTTTTATAATGATCCCTCAAAAAGTGATGTCTTACATCAATATGTTTTGTCCTAGAATGAGAAACAGGATTCTTAGAAATATTAATAGCACTTGTGTTGTCACAATTTATTGAGACATGTCTGAATTGATATCCATAGTCTAGTAATGTGTGTTTCATCCACAAAATTTGTGCACAACTTCCACCAGCTATGTATTCAGCTTCTGCAGTTGACAATGCAACAAAATTTTGTTTCTTACTACATCATGATACTAGTGACTTGCCTAAAAGATGACATGTTCCAGAGGTGCTTTTTCTATCTAGCTTACATCCAGCAAAGTCAGCATCAGAATAACTAACTAGTTCAAATGATTGTCCTTTGGGATAGAACAGTACTAAATTGGGAGTATGCTTGAGGTATTTGAAAATTCTCTTTACAACATTTAAATGTGACTCTTTAGGGTTTGCTTGAAAACGAGCACACATACACACACTAAACATAATATCAGGACGACTAGCAGTCAGGTAGAGTAGACTTCCAATCATTCCTCTATAAGTGGTTTGATCAACAGATTTACCATTTTCATCAAGATCCATCTTACAGGTGGTACTCATGGGTGTGTCACTACTTTTTGTGCTATCCAATACAAAACGTTTCAAAAGGTCTCTAGTATATTTACTTTGAGTTAAAATAATTCCATCATCATTTTGAAAAATTTGAAAACCAAGAAAGAATTTAAGTTCACCCATTAAACTCATTTCAAATTAATTTTGCATCATTTTTGAGAAATCAGTACATAAAGAATTTTTAGAAGACCCAAAGATAATATCATCAACATAAATTTGTACTACTAAAACATATTTAGAAATTCGTTTTATAAAAAGAGTAGGATCAACTATTCCTTTTTTAAAACCTTTAGAAATTAGAAAAGTACTTAATCTATCATACCAAGCTCTTGGAGCTTGATTTAAACCACATAAAGCTTTTGATAGTTTGAAAATATGATTTGGAAAATGAGGGTTTGAAAAACCAGGTGGTTGTTCAACAAAAACATCCTCAGCAATATATCCATTTAAGAATGCACTCTTGACATCCATTTGATATAGTTTGAAATTTAGATGTGCAGCATAAGCAAGTAAAATCCTAATAGCTTCTAATCTGGCTACTGGAGCAAAAGTCTCCTCATAGTCAATACCTTCTTCTTAACTATAGCCTTGTGCAACTAGTCTAGCTTTATTTCTAACTATGTTTCCGGATTCATCTACTTTATTTCTAAACACCCATTTTGTGCCTATTGTGAAAGTGTCCTGAGGTCTTTCAACAAGATTACAAACTTTATTTCTTTCAAACTGATTGAGTTCTTCTTGCATAGAAATTACCCAAAATTCATCATTAATAGCATCATCAATGTTTTTAGGTTCATGCTGTGACAAGAAGGCTTGATGTTCAACCTGATTTCTAAGAGAAGCTCTAGTCTGTGTCCCTCTATCAAGATTTCCTACAATAGCATCTAAAGGATGATTCTTCAGAATTCTAGTTGATCTAGTAAAGGTAGGGCTAGAAATTTCAGGTTCATCAACAGGTTGGGAATCAACAGAAGCAGGTTCTGGAAAATTTCCAGAATTGGACATTTTAACTATAGGTCCACTGTCTTTATCATTAAGGTTCAAAACAGAGAGATCATCTTCAAGATTTTCAAGAGAGGTTTTAGGCTCATGTGGATCAGTTTCATCAAACTTGATGTGAATAGATTCTTCCACACACTTGGTTCTCTTATTGAAAACTCTATAGGATTTACTAGAGACAGAATAACCTAGGAAAATTCCTTTATCACTCTTGGATGAAAACTTGTCAAGATTATATTTGGTATTAAGAATAAAGACTTTGTAGCCAAAAACTCTGAAGTAGTTAACCTTAGGTTTCCTATGGTTCCACAACTCATAAGGGGTCCTCTTAAGAACAGGTCAAATTAAGACTCTATTGATAATATAACAAGCTTTATTTACAGCTTCAGCCCAAAAATAAATAGGCAGGTCATACTCATTAAGCATAGTTCTAGCAATTTCTTGCAGGGTTCTATTCCTTCTTTTTACTACACCATTTTGTTGAGGTGTCCTAGGGGCAGAGAAATTGTGATTATAGCCATTGTGTGAGCAGTAAGATTCAAATTCATGATTTTCAAACTCACGGCCATGATCACTTATTAGAGTTTTAATCTTAAGTCCACTAAGGTTTTCTACAGATTTGGAGTATTTAACAAAGTAAGAACAAGCTTCACTTTTGTGAGCTAGAAAATATACCCAAGTATATCTAGAAAATCCATCTACTAAGACATAGACATAGTGCTTCCCATTTAAGCTAGAAACTCTAGATGGTCCAAACAAATCCATGTGAACCAACTCGAGAGGTTGAGAAGTTGAGACTTCTTTCTTTGGTTTGAAAGAGATTTTGTGTTGCTTTCCCTTTTGACAAGGATTGCAAACTTTGTCATTTGGAAACTCAAGTTTGGGTAGGTCTCTAACTAAGTTCTTCCTAGTAAGTTTTCTAAGTGAGTGTATATTGCAGTGTCCTAATCTTCTATGCCAAAGCCAAGACTCTTTATGAAAGGCATTAAAACAAGTAATATTCTGCTTAGCTAAAGAATTTAAATCGACAGCATAAATATTTTCATTTCACAGGGCAGAAAATACTAAAGCATTTTTAGAATTAAAAAAATTGTAAGAATAATTTTCAAATTTAACATTAAAACCATCATCACATAACTTATAAATACTTAACAGATTATATCTAAGTCCATAAACAAATAAAACTTTAGAAATTAATACTGAGTCAGTGTTACCAATCTGGCCTAAGCTGATGATTTTCCCTTTAGAATTATCACCAAAGGTGAAAAAGCCTCCATCAATCCTGACTAAGATTTTAAATCATGAGAAGTCTCCAGACATATGTCTTGAACATCCACTATCCAAGTACCAGGTCTTCCTACAGGAGCTCTTTAAGCAGGTTTCCTACAAAACAGATTTAGATAGGAAATGATTTTGGTACCCAGATCTTCTTGGGTCCAGACAGGTTAGCAATCAAAGCTTTTGGTACCCAAATTTGTCTTATGGGTCTCATGAAAGTTGTAGAATCAACAGACTTTGAAAGATAAACCTTATTAGATCCATAACTATGAATATAACTAGTTGAAGCATATAAATGTCCAGAACTAGAATTAGCAGCATTCTGTCCAGATTTAGGAATAAATCTATTCTTAGTAAACTTTCTCTGTCCAAGTTTGTATCCTATTCCAGTAGTGTATTTTGGTGCAACTTTCTTTCCTAGAATTTGAGTTAGTGTATCCTTCCCATTTGTGAATTTCTCTAAATCCTTTCTGAGTTGCTCATTAGATAATTTCAGTTTAGTGTTTTCTTTAAGAAACTGAGCATTATTTTCCATTTCAATGTCAAGATCAGATTTATGTTTAATAGTTAAAGCATACTGTTTCTTTAAAACTTTGTATTTGTCTTTCAGATCATTACAGGTTTCTTCTAACATATCACAATATTCAAATAGTTCAGATTTTGACATGTTATCAGAGTCAGTATCATCTCTAGAATAATAATAATTTAAAGCAGGAGTTTCAGCCGTTACCTCATAAGTGTTTGTCATAAAACACATGTTCGCCTTATTTCTGTGTTCAGTTTCAGAAACTTAAGATTCAGTGGAGCTATCCTCAGAAGCGCTCCAAGTAGCCTTCATAGCCTTTTTGTACTTACTGTCCTTGTAATCATATTTCTTCTTGAATTTGAGCTTTGGGCAGTCTGCTTTAATATGTCCTTTTCTTTTTCACTCATAACAGACAACTTCATTACTTTTATCTAGCTTTTTCCAATCCTTCTTCCAATGTTCCTTATTGTCATGCTTTCCTTTATAATTTAATTTGCTGAAGAATTTCTTTTTCCTATAAAACTTCTTAAACCTTATGGCAATGTGAGCCATTTCAGCATCACTATCAGAAGTACTTTCACTGTCTTCACAGCTTGAACTCTCGTTTATAGCTTGGAGTTTCTCCTTATCCTTGTTCTTTGAAGTTGAAGATTTGAAAGCAACAGACTTTCTTCTAGGTTCATCTTCTTCTTATTTGTTCACCTTGAGTTCTTCCTCATACATCATAAGCTTACCAATGAGTTCTTTAACAGGTAGATCAGAAATGTCACATGACTCTCTGATTGAAACAGATGTGCCTCTCCATCGGTCTGGTAAACATCTCAAGATTCTCATAATTTGTTCCTTTGCTGGAACTGCTTTTCCAAGTGAATTCATTGTATTGACTATCTCATTAAACCTAAGATACATGTCAGAAATAGGTTCATCAGTTTTAATTTTAAAATTATCATATTTAATAGTATAAGTATTCAATCTCATTTCCTTAACATTGGTTGTTCCTTCATGAGAAACGCCCAAGGTATCCCAAATTTCAAAAGCAGTTTTACAAGCAGAAATTCTGTTAAACTCTTCATCTCCTAAAGCACAGTACATGGCATTCATGGCTTTACAATTATTATTGTAAGCTGTATTTGTAGGTTCATCCCAAGTGGATCTAACAGTAGTGGTAAGTTTATATTCTGATTCTATGGCAGTCCAAATATCAAACCCTATGCTTTCTAAATGAATTTTCATTTTAAGTTTCCACTGAGCATAGTTGGTACCATTGAAGAAAGGTGTCCTTTTAGTAGCAACACCCTCTAGTCTATTATCCATAACTAGATTTTAGAAAGATAATTTAAAGAGATAAAAACAAAATTTGGAACTAACATAAATTTAAGATCTTTAAAGATGCAACTAAAATCACAGTTGAAAAACAGAGTAAAAAATATTTTAAATAATCCTCTGATACCAAATGTTGGTCGAAGTGGACACTCAAGAGGTGGGGGGGGGGTGAATTGAGTTCCAATTAAAATTTCTGTTAAGAATATTGTCTAGTTAAAAATCCCTCGATTTATAAAATAAGTTAAAATGTAGTGAATTTATACAGATTGTAAATGTTCACTTAGCTTATCAAAGATTGATTAGATCTCAGTTAGTTTCACCACAAGATCAAACTAACTTTTGAAACTAATCTACTAATTTACAATAAGTGTAAACACTTTCTAATTTAACTATCAAAGTAGCTTCAAAATAATTTTGTATTTTAAAGTAATAGCAGCGGAATAAATATGATATATGTCGTATAGATTAAACTTAAATAAAAGATGCACAACAGATATAACAAGAGGTTCAGTCTCAAGCCGAGACTTAGTCCTCTCAAATATATATATAAATTTGATCCACACTCTGGATCAGGGTTAACAACAGTTTTACAAAAACTGTCCAGGTCCAAGACCTCTACCACTGTTATTCGTGGGAAACAAAACAACAGCAAACCAGCTGTTCAGGTCACACACGACCTCTACCACTATCTCAGTGGGAGATAAAAGATGTAAGCATTTGAGTGAGGATTTACAGATCCTCCAGTTAAAGTTTAGGAGACAGTGTGTGAGTAAAAATACAGCAGATGACACACACTGCTCGAAAAGTAAATAATGAATCACAGAGCAGAGATGTAGAGTTTAGAAATGGCTCTAGTGATTGTCAATGTAGCTCTGGACTCGTTGGATTGAGAAGGAATGCTTCAGAGTCCTTCTCTGGTTTTTCTGTTGAAAAACAGAGTGTTGTAGTTCAGCTTGTGTTCTACAGTCTCTTGATTCATCGTGTGTTCTTCAGAAATGTAGGATTGCATGTATGGAACTTCTTTGAGAATCGTGCAATGTGTTCTTCACAGTTGTGCTCCGGATTGTTCTTCTTGTCAGTACAAAGCTCACATGTATTGTAGTGTATGTTTCGAGACGTGTCAAGCGCGCGTGTTCTCTAATGCAGCTCAATCTTCTTTATATTCCACGAGTTCTGGCAGTAGGAATGATTCCCTTCTCATAGGTACGAGATACGGTTTCTTGTCAAGACAACAACTAACATTAAATAACATTAATTTCATTAAAAACAACAAATATGACCGTTAGCATTATTTAAAATAATATTGACAAAAGCTTAAGAAACGGTGTCATAGTGATCATGGAAACAGTGTCTGGTCACGGTGTCTGGTCACGGCGTCTGGTCACGGTGTCTGGTCACGGTGTCTGGTCATAGTGAGTCCTTCATGGTATCTGTGTCATGGTGTCTGTGTCACGGTGTCTGGTCATGGTGAGTCCTTCACGGTGTCTGTGTCATGGTGTCTGGGTCACGGTGTCTGGGTCACGGTGAGTCCTTACTTAGACAAATATCTGTATTTGGACTAAGACAGTGATATGCAGAATATGGGTTAAGGTTAATCATTAGAGATAATATATAAGAGAATTGTGATCATGCATAAGACTTGTAGAGAGTAATTAACATCCATAAGATTTGTTATTATAAAAACATGATGTGCACCTATTGTTGAGTTTGAAGAGCATTAGCAATATGTACACTGAAGATCATGATTAATTAACAGTAATGAGATTTGTGATCATTAAAACATGATTAACACATAAGGAGTCCAACAATATGTATCCTTATACTACTAATTAAACCAATTTCAAGGGTTTAATACCTACACAATGTGTAATGTCACTCAATATAGTGTGTGACTAACTCGTATGACCCTTGTTTTGTATTGGGTACATACATGATATGTATGCGGACATGGCGTATCACAATATTGCATGACATACTGTTATGTGGGTTAATTTGTGTAGTTTTCACGACATATATGACCACACGACATGCCATGAATATGTACACCATGTACTATTGGTGATGCTTGTGAAGTAAACGATGTGTATGACAACCATACACGTTATGTATTTGCAGAATAACATTGAAATAATTATTAAAGCATTTAATTTCACATGATCCATCGAAAATCACTCGACGTGTACTTGATGGGAAAAAACCCTGTCACATGGTGTGTACAACCAACTATACACCATATATTTCAATTTTTCTTTTAATTATCTACATGTTGACTCACACAACATGTTTGTCTCAATGTGTTCCTTTCATGAGTTGACATGAGTTACATGACGTGTACAACCAGTTGCACATTGTATAATTCATTAATGGCCACCCATATTATATGCCTAGGGACTCAATGTATATATCACATATGTGCTACATGGCATGAACAACTAGCTACACCCCATTTACTTCGCATGTTTCCATGTCGCTCGACTTCTAGTCAATACGTGACATGTAATGATGTTGCGTTCTTTGACCACATGGCTTCTGCAATTCTCACGGGGTCAAAACTGTGTGGGGTTACACAGTGTATACACTAGTTACACACTGTGTACTCCCTATCATGCCATGTTACAACTAGTGGTCAATACACAACGTGTAATGATGTTGCATACTATCCCCACATGATGTGATGTGATTGTCGTGGCTCGCACTTGTGTGGTTGACCAAGGGCACATGCTGTGTAATTGTGTCCTGTAGCCAACATCCTCGAAACTTACATATGAGATAATTGAGAATTCTTCATATTTCTTAGCATGTTCTTGGTTGTATGAATTCAATTAAATGCATTATCTCGACTTTTGGATTTAAAGAACGAAAAACTAGAAATGAAATCCAGCTAACAAAATAGGAAATAGATCAACCAAATAATAAAAAACTATAAATTATAATGTGACCTGATACCACTTGAAGGTTCCAGGGCACAGTGGAAGCTATCAGGGTGATTGCCAACAATGTTTTTCATTAGTTTCAATGGATAAAATCTGAAGAACTTGATGAAGAAATTTGAGGATCTTCATAGAGAGAATCTTTTGACATTTTACTTATAATTAAATGAAAGAAAGAATTGCCTCAACTTGATAATTCTTCTTCTTGTTGATTAATTCAGCAACCGCTCTCATAGTCTTATTGTTGCAGTGGAGAATCTAAACTAGGATCCCTCTAGTTATATCCACAAATGATCCTTGAATCTTGGAACACTGCCATTGGTATTATGGGTGCTAGTACGAAGGAACCAATCCCCTTGCGTTATTCACCATTGATCGCAATAAGAAATTCACTTGGGATTGAGAGGGAGGAGGAGGATTATCTTCCATTCTTGGGAGAGTTCTTGAGAAGTTATCTTTAGGGATTTGAGAGAATTCTCTTGGGAGAATCTGTTGTGCATAACTCTTACTATCCCCAAAATGATATAAATTAGATTACATACTTAGGGTTAAAATAATTAGTAATTGCATAGATACCTTTTATCTAATTGTTTTATTATAAGTAAACCTCATGTCAAATAATAATAATAATAATAAAAATATTATTATTATCATTGTATTCTATGACATGTGTTAACTTGTATATATTTAAATATCATTTTTTAAATAAATAAACCAATATTTATTTAAAAGATATTAAATAAAATATATCATTTCCATAAAGCTTTTAACTCGGCCCATCAATCCTTCTTGGAATTTATCGAGCATTGAATAATAAATATTTATTTAAATAAATATCTCTATATTAATTTTTCAATAAATAAATAAATATTCAACTCACATATATTCTACACTCGAATAAATGAGGTTTGAATTTATGCAATCAACTTAACTTGAATAATTATTGTTCCATAAGCTGAGAATGATATTTATTCTTAATATTAAATGTAAAAAGAATTTAATTGAGATTTTGGATACACTTAGAATGTGACCATATAGGCTTCTTTCTCAGTGGCATTAGGCAAACATGACTAAAGTTTAAGATCAACGTTTAACAACATGTCAAGACACCCATAGAGAAAGAAGTTAATATCACAACAACAAAAACCTCATACGAAGGCTTACTTTGTAATATAATCCCTTTGTCTTGATATCTCATGAAGCAGGTTACATACCTGTGCTATCAACCTATATGCTTGATTAATTTTCTTCGACTCCTTGAAACAAACTTGTCGATGAACCACCATGACCATTGATTTAATCAGATAGTTCCATTTGAATCAAAGGGCCAAATATATCTTATTTCATTAACTTGGAAGGGAGAAATCCTTTCTTGAATTATTAAATTAATATCATTTCACTTATGAACCACCCAACATATCTTATCTCATCGCGAGCATATATCATCATGATTTTCATCAATACATCAAATTATGTGATTCATGATATACATTAATAATAATCTCAAGTATAAAGACTAATAAACACATTCATTGATAGGAATATCCAATGACACATATAACATATGGAATTCCTATTAGTGGGTCTGTACTCATAAACTCACTTATTGGATATTACCAAATGTGAACTTCATGAGAAAAATTATTAATTGATTTTGAGTCTCAAGCACCTGATAATCAAACATCATCCATGTCTCATCATAAGGATGTCATCTAGACCATAAGACACGTGTTTATGAATACCATCATAACACATCAAGGTTCTCATTATAGTGAGAAACTTCTATAACCATTCGATAAGATATGTACTCTAAGAACATTATCATATTATTGTTATATAGAAGAACACTTATGTGAGGTCCCAACCCGGGTGCCACTAAACGGTGCCCCGATTTGGTGGGTTACATGCCCTCAAGCGTGCCTCTCCGTATGCTAGAGGGTGCCAAATAGCAGCGAGGGTCTGGTAAGTCAGTCATGGGGAGACTATACCCTATTTTATCAGAATAAGACACCAACAGAAGAAAACAACAATAAACAAGTGAGGAAGTATATAAATAACCAGAACAATACCATGTCACATGATAGTCAAATTAGGAAATACAATACGCAACTGAAAGGGAAAATATGCTATGACAATGCAAGTGTCAAGTGTCTACAATTCAACTAAAAGTAAAGACACAACAACTCCAAAGCGGGTCCCAAACCATGTCTGGTTCCCTCACCCATGCTCCATTCCCAAACAACAACCTATCCCAGGACCTTGCCCTTATCCTTTCCTACAACAACAAATTCTACTTGGGTGTTGATCAGGAAGCCCAAATAGGGTGTGAGTACAACTCAGTAGGCCACCACCTACGGTGTCCAAAACAAGTCCAGTCAAAAGACAGTGTATGCAATTCTATGAAGCAATAAATACAATGCATAATTAAATATCTATCACATTGTCATTTATTATTTTATCATCACATTAAACCCGATTTCAATTCATGTCTCCCATTTGAATCATAATTCATTATTGTCATTCATTTGGTGTTGAACACCATGTCAATCACCCCAAATCTCATTCGGTGTTGAACACTATTTCAAGCACCCAAAATCTCATTCGGTGTAGATCTCCATATTTAACACCCCACATCACATGCTTGGATAACTATTGGGGAAGAACGCCATGTCCAAGTCCCAACTTCTAAATCATTCTAGAATGCCATGTCTAGCACCCACATTGTCAATCATCTAAATCATTCATTAATTCACAAGAATTAACCACATCATTAACTTATTAATCCAATGATTAGTTAAACACATCAAATCCCATTAGTTAACCCAACAATTAACTAAGCACATAACCCATTAATTAATTCATTAATTAATTAATCAATCAACACAAATATTATTCCATAATTAATTCTTCACAATTAATTATCCAGATCAAATCTCAACTTGTCATAATTAATTCTCATAATTAATTATCTTTAATCAACATCATGGCACATAATTAACTCACAATTAATTATCTTACCTATCCAAGCATCATCTCATAATTATTTTCCCCCAATTAATTTTCTTAACACAACAATTCAATATCTCAATTACAATATCTCAACCCATAAACAAAATTTCAAAATCAAATATCTAATTGGGAATCCCCCTTTGTTCCATGATTAAATCATCAATTAATCATCTATATCTCCAAAGCATCAACAAGTTAAAGTGCATTCCAAATTAGCCTAATTTAGGAAATCATTTACCAAGGGATTCTAGCAATTCATCAATCTCACATACACATATCAAATCCACGACTATAGGAGTTCTATTTAGACCACCTACCTTAGTTTGTTGATGGATTCTAGCCCAATAAAAATCCCCAAAATCTGAGCGGCACAACGACCTCGATCAAGATCTAGATCTAACTCCCTAAACACAAAATTAAGGCCAAAAGCATCAAGATCTTGAAAATCTAGATCTAGATACACAATCCTAAATATGGTTATCAACTCATAGGTTTATATCCATGAAAAAGGTGTAGATATTCCATTAAAAGATCAAAGAAAGATAGAGGAAATAATGGAAAAAGCAATGAGATGAAATCCACTTACCAGGAAGAGAGCAGATCTTCAATCCAAGATTTAGATCTCGAAGAACAGTGTTTGAATCACCTTGTAATCCCTTAAGAAGGCTCTGGGATCACCTAGAATTTTTCAATCCCAATCCTAGGTTGATATAGAGGGGTTTTAGGGGTTTGGGTGATTTAAAAACTAAATTTCGGATAAATAAATCCCATGCGCACGGTTTCTTGGGCAGGGGCGCACGATTAGGGTAAAATGTACACCAACCATGAAGACCTCTTTGTCCAGGTTTGCACAGTCACTCCAAAAGAGCCGCATGGTTTATCAAACCGTGCAGACCCTCCATGCCTAGGGTCACACAATTACCTAGGTTTAGGCGCACGATTTTTCAAACGGTGTATAAACCGTGCATAACCCTCTGTCTATTAATTTTTCTTAAAAACTCACCCAAATGCACCCCAAGATACAAATCCAAAGAAAAGATACTTAAAAACCTCAAAAGTACCTAAAAAACATGCCCTAGATGACTCTAGAAAAGGCCGGGATCTTACAATCTCCCCACCTTATAATAGATCGTCCTCAAGCTGCACTCCCAAACATCACTAAGATTATGAGCCCAAAATATTGGGCCATTGAGTCCTCATGTCTGCTTCTCATTCCCAAGTTTCCTCTTGAACACATCCATGTTTCCATACCACACAAACTATCAGCATGATCTTTCCCCGCAACACTTTCTCACCGTGATCCAACACATGTATTGGATGCTCCTCAAAGGACACATCTATCTCAAGGTCAACCTCATCCACATCGATCACATGATAAGGGTCGGGGTGATACCACGGTAGTTGTGACACATGGAAAACATCATGCATAATGATGAATCTATGTGGAAGAGCCAATCGGTATGCCACTGGCCCGATTATCTCCACTACCTCAAACGATCCTGCAAACCTGGGTGCCAACTTGCCCTACCTCCATATCCTACGGTGACCCAACCTAGGATACAACCAAAGGAATACATTATAACCCTTTGTAAACTCTAGGGGTCATCTCCTTCTATCAACATATGACTTATGCCTACTTTGAGTTGTAGCCATACATTTTCGAATTAACTGAACCTTCTCTAATGTCTCTTGTATGAGACTCAGTCCCAACAGCTCTGCCTCACCCACCTCTATCCAGCATAGAGGTGATCTACAAGGTCTACCATAAAGTTCCTCATATGGTTCCATCTATATAGTTTCCTGATAACTATTGTTATAGGTGAGCTCCACTAAATCCAAGTGCTTCTCCCAAGAACCACCAAAGTCAAGCACACATGCCCGCAACATATCCTCTAACACCTATATGGTACGCTCCGACTACCCATCTGTATGTGGGTGGAAATCTGTACTTAACAAAACCTATGTGCCAAGATCCTTCTGTAAGGCCTTCCAGAAGCATGAAGTAAAGCACAAATCATGATCTGAAACAATAGTCCGTAGAACCCCATACAAAATAACTATCTTCCAAACATACAGTTCTCCCAACTATTCTATTGTAAAGGTTTCCTTGATAGGAAATAAATATTCTACCTTAATCAGTTAATCTACAATGAACCAAATAACATCATTATTCCTAATCATATTTGGAAGACCTACCACAAAATCCATAGTTACATCATCCCACTTCCATTTTGGAATAGGAAATGACTGCAATAGACCTCCAGGTTGTTAATGATATGCCTTCACCTACTGACAGGTGAAACACCTTGTTATGAAACCTGCTATCTCCTTTTTCATGCTTGGGCACCAAAACTGTCTTCGTAGGTCACGATACATTTTTGTAACCCTGGGATGTACCACCCACTTTTAGGCATGAAATTCCCACATGAGTTCCTCTTGAATACTTGTAGGCACAACAACCTGATTTTTCACATAGATGCCTCATCCTAATCTATCAACTAGTCCAAAGGTGTCTCCCCACCTTCAAGGATTTACCTTAAGCCTAAAAACTCTTAATACTCATACTACTTGTCCCTGATCCATCTCAAAAGTGTAGACCCCACTGCTACTGAAACCGCAGTCATGTTCTCCTGACTCTCCTAAACTTCCATATGCATGTCTCCTAGAAAAGTCATCATCTTCCACTCCACACTCGACTCATGTACCAACTAATTTTGAGAATTCCTACTCAAGGAATCAACCATACTATTCCCCTTTACAAGTGTATATGCTAGTTCAAAATCAAAGGGTTGCATATACTCTACCCATCTTCGCTGCTGAAGATTCAAGTCTTGTTGTGAAAATATATACTTCAAGCTTTTTCGATCTGTAAAAACTATAAAATTTTCACCCAAAAGATAGTGTTGCCAACACTTAAGAGAATAAACCACCACTTCCAACTAGAGGTCATGCGTAGGGTAATTCTGTTCATGTTGCCTCAACCGCCGAGACCCATACACAACGACTCAACCCCCCCACATCAACACAACTCTGAGTCCTATCTCAGAAGCATCACAATACACCATGTACTCCTCAACTATCTCTGGAAAGACCAAGATTGGTGTCGATGTCAAGTGCTTATTCAAATATTGGAAAACATTATCACATGATATTGTCCATTCAAACTTTACCCCTTTCTTTGTCAAACCTAAAAGTGGTGATTCTAATTAGGAAAATTCCTGGATGAACCTCCTGTAATATCGAGCTAATCCCAAAAAGCTTTGGATATCAAAAAAATTCTTGGGCTACTCCCAAGAAACCATCACTTGTACTTTTTCTGGGTACACCACCACACCTTCTTCCGAGATGATATGACCCCAAAAGTGTACCTTATCAATCCAAAACTGACACTTAGATAGATTGGTATATAACCAGTTCTCTCTCAGTGTACTAAGGATGATGTCAAGATATTGGGCATGATCGTCATGAGACTTGGAGTACACCAAGATTTCATACAAAAATAACACCATAAATTGATCCAGGTACGGATGAAATATCCTATTCATCAAGGCCATAACACTGCTGGAGTATTTGTCAACCCAAAAAACATTATGACAAACTCATAAAGGCCATAACTGATTTTTAAAGTAGTCCTCTGTATATCAGAAGTCTGAAATCTCACTTTATGATACCCTGATCTCAAATCGATCTTTGAGACCATAGAATCCCCCTTCAGCTGGTCAAATAGTTCATCGATACGTGGAAGAGGATATCAGTTCTTCACGGTCATTTTATTCAACTTTTGTTAATAGAAACACAAACATAAACCCCTATCAGCCTTCTTTGCAAACAAGATAGGTGATCCCTAAGGCGACATACTTGGACGGATAAAACCCTTATCTTCCAGTTCCTCTATTTGAGTCTTGAGCTCTTGAAGCTTAGTCGGTTCCATTTTGTAAGGTGGAATAGATAATGTATCAGTCCCCGACACTATCTCAATAGTGAACTCTACATCTTTATTAGGTGGAAACCCTAATAAGTATTTGGGAAATACATCTTGGAACTATTCCACAACTGGTGGAAGTATGTCTTGCCTACCACCCCCATCATCCAGCAAAAGACTAGAAAATTGGGTTGTGAGCTCTCCCAGTTGCTAAGTGATTGGCCCATCTCTACTTGCATGGATATCCCACTCTCCATGGTGAACATACTGGTCACCCTTAGGAGATGAAAAGGTCACTCTCCTATGATAAAAATCGATGTGGGCTCAGTATGCGACTAACCAGTCCATACCCATAATCAGGTCGAAGCTCTTCATTTCAAGGAAATATAGATCCCAAAGAAAATGATACTCTCTGATCTCTAGTGAACTTCCCTTGCTTAAACAGATATCTCTAGACTGTGTTCCTAATGGTGTATCGATATTCATTACTCCGTTTATGGACTCCACCTCCAAACTCAATCCATTAACAAGATTTGTAGATATAAAGGAATGAGAGGCCCCAGTATCAAACAAGTCACTAACTAAAGTAGAAGGTACTATAATAATACCTCTCACTATCAATGTACCAACCTCGTTTTTCACAAGTGTAGGATGCACTGCATGTAACTATCCTGCCCCTCTTCCCTATTGTGTCGTCTGACTCCCCTGAGTAGCACCACTCTACTAACATGGGAACTCATACCCTGATGCACCAAATCCATTGCCTCTACCGCCTCTACTAGTAGAACTACAACTTCTAGACCTACAAGGTGTAGAAGACCCCCTTCCCACATTCTAACTCCGCGCAACTTCTCCCTCAGCACCAGCCTGAAGCTAATTCCTACAAAACTTCTGTAGGTTCCCCATCTTTCCAAAAATCAGCACTCCATTGGTGGTCGAGTACAATGTGTGTGATAGTGTCTTGGCCTTCTACATTGGTGGAAAATCACATGAGTAAAGTCCAGTGCAATTGTTCCTCCTGACTATCCACCTTGCTTTCCACCATCCCGACTAAGGTTCTTATAAAAACGCTTCCTACTCTCGAAAGACACACTCCCTAATCATTTAGTGATGGCTACCTATCCAGTACTAGAATCCTCCTTCAGGTTCCCCTCTGAAATGAGAGCCCGATTCACCACTTCTGAGAACTTCTTCAGCCTAAAGATATTCACCTAGGACTTAATTTCACATCTAAGTCCATCCTGAAAACATTTTACCAAAGAAGCCTCATTTTCTACCAACGTTGGAGAAAAACACTGTAAATCTGTGAAATGTTCAACATAATATATTATGTACATGATTCCCTGGGTCATATGTATAAACTTTGAAGCCTTATCTTGTCCCAATGTCTTTGGATAGAAGTGTTACAAGAACTTATCCAGAAATTGCTTCTATAACATATCATCACTTTGTCCAGATCGTATCTGAATGTCCCACCAGCACTTCACTAACCCCCGTAGTATATAAAGTAGCCAACTTGACCCTCCTCTCAGTCGAAGTCTCCAAATGGTTAAGTATCATCTCTATGGATCTAATCTAGAATTCATCTCCCTCAGGTCCAACCTCTCCAATAAAAGTCTGAGGGTGCTACAGCTAAAACTCCGTTGTCAACTTAGACATGATTTTTATAATTTATCCTGGGCCTCTCTCCATGAATTTCATGAAATGAGCAATGTTCTATTGGAACTGCTCCCCTTCCTCCTCAGCTGGCACTAACGGTGCCTCAAGTTCCCTATCTAGAAGTTTGTTCTGGGCCATACCCCTCAGTTTCCCTCTCAACAAGCACCATGAAGGCATAACTCTACAAGTCCAAACACATGTCTTAGGTCTCATAACGCAACCTTATAACATTTATATAAGAGGAGAAAGAAACACAACAAGTTTCAACATGTCCTCCCCCCTTTATCACCATACAGTCAACATCGAGGCCTCATCACTACCATTAACCATCCTACCCATAGGTTTTGGTTAACAAGGGTATACACATTTTCATTAACAAGTTTCTCATTTAGACACCACTTATTATAAATTTGCATAATTTTTCAATATTTCTCAATTAATGTTAGACACCATTTTCATTTCAGTCCCACAATAAGGAAAACAGTTTAAGTTCAAAAACTTATTCATAACCCGTTTCCCCATGAGTGCCTAAAATGATGCATGTCACAATAACCATGAGTGCCTAGAATGATGCATAGAGACTCAAATCTTGTGATTCTTTAGGCCACGAATCAATAATAAAAAAATTTCAAAAACAAATATCACATCATACCACAAGCATGTCACCCAAGGTGAAATAATATCCAACTGTAATAACAAAAAACAATCACAACAATCCCACCCTGAGTAATCAGATTACCCCCTATACATGGGTTTGCAACTCCCATGCATGAGCTCATTACCAAGACCTGAATCTTAATACTCTCCTTTCTACCTTTCCCAAAATAATAATATAAAATAAGAATAAAGAAAAGAAAACTCCTCTGACACCACTTTGCGACGTCCCGACCCGGGTGCCACTAAACGATGCCATGAGTCGGTGGGTCACATGACCTCAAGCACACCTCCCCGTACACTAGAGGGTTCCGACAAGTAGTGAGGGTCTAGTAAGTCAGTCATGGGGAGACTATAACCTATTTTATCAGAATAATACACCAACAGAAGCAAACAATAATAAAAAAGTGTGGAAGCATATAAATAACCATAACAATACCATGCCACATGATAGTAAAAAAAAGAAATACAATACTCAACTGAAAGAGAAAACATGCTATGACAATGCAAGTTTCAAGTGTCTAGAATGAAACTAAAAGTAAAGACACAATGACTCCAAATAGGTTCTTGAACCATGTATGGTTCCCTCACCCATGCTTCATTCCCAAACAACAATCTATCACAGGGTCTTGCCCTTATCATATCCTGTAACAACATAGTCTACTTAGGTGCCGATCAGGAAGACCAAATAGGGTGTTAGTACAACTCAGTAGGCCACCACCAACGATTTCTAAAACAAGTGCAGTCAGAAGAAAATGTATGCAATTCTATAAAGTAATAAATACAATGCATAATTGAACAACTATCACATTTACATTTATTCTTTAATCATCAAATTAAATCTGGTTTCAATTCATGTCTCCCATTTGAATCATAGTTCATTATTGTCATTAATTTGGTGTTTAAATCCATGTAAAGCACCCCAAATCTCATTCGGTGTTGAAATCCATGTTAAGTACCCAAAATATTATTCAGTGTAGATCTCTATGTCTAACACCCCATATCATAAGCTTGGATAACTATTATGGAGAAATGCCATGTCCAAGTCCCAACTTCTAAATTGGTCTAGAACGCCATGTCTATCACCCACATTATCAATCATTTAAATCATTGATTAATTCAAAATAATTAACCACATAATTCCCTTACTAATCCAATGATTAGTTAAACATATCAAATCCCACTAGTTAACCCAACAATTAACTAAGAACATAACCCATTAATTAATTCATAAATTAATTAATCAATCAATATAAATCTTATTCCATAAAAAATTCTTTACAATTAATTATCCAAATAAAATATCAACTTATCATAAATAATTCTCACAATTAATTATCTTTAATCAACACCATGGAACATAATTAACTCACAATTAATTATCTTACCTATCCAAACATCATCTCATAATTAATTTCCCCAAATTAATTATCTTAACACAATAATTTAATATCTCAATTACAATATCTCAACCCATAATCAAAATTTCCAAATCAAATATCTAATTGGGCAACCCCCTTTGTTCCATTATTAAATCATCAATTAATCATCTATATCTCCAAATCATCAACAATTCAAAGTATATTCCTAATTAGCCAAATTTAGGAAATCATTTACCAAGGGATTCTAGAAATTCATCAATCTCACATATACATATCAAATCCATGAGACTAACTACCTCAGTTTGTTGATGGATTTTAGCCCAATAGAAATCCTCAAAATCCAAGCGACACAACGATGCCGATCCAGATCTTGATCTAAATCCCTAAACCCAAAATTAAGACCAAAAGCATAAAGATCTTGAAAATCTAGATCTAGATCCACAATATTGGATCTATATCTAAACTCATAGGTTTAGATCCATGAAAATGGTGGAAATATTACATTAAAGGATCAAAAAAAGATAGAGGAAAGAATGGAAAAAGCAACGGGATGAAATCCACTTAATGAGAAGAGAGTGAATCTTCAATCCGGGCTTTAGATCTTGAAGAACGGTGTTAGAATCACCTTGTAATCCCTCCAAAAGGCTCTAGGATCACCTATAATTTCTCAAGCCTGAGACTAGGTCGAAATACAGGGGTCTTGGGGGTTCGGGTGTTTTAAAAACCAATTTTTGGATAAATAAAACATGCACGCACAATTTCCTAGGCAAGGGTGCATAGTTAGGGTAAACTGTGCGCTAACCATACAAAACTCTCTATCCAGGTTTGCACAATCACTCCAAAAGAGCCGCATGGTTTATCAAACCATGCTATAACCGTGCAGACCCTCCCTAACTAGGGTCGCACAGTTACCTAGGTTTAGGTGCACGATTTGTCAAACCATATACAAACTGTGAATGACCCTCTGTCCAATAATTTTTCTTAAAAACTCACCCAAATGCACCCTAAGATACAGCTACAAAGCAAAGGTACTTAAAAACCTCAAAAGTACCTACAAAACTCACCCGTGATGACTCCAGAAAAGGCCGAGATCTTACAACTCATCATGTGATAAGATACTAATTAATATTTATATTCTAGTAATAAAAAGTAAAAAGTCATTTGTTTCTAGGGAACCAACTCCAACATAACAAGAATACATCAATTTCATTTCAACACTACATGTATCTTATTCATCCCCATCATTTAACCACCACCACATTATCCACCACCACAACATGTTATCATCATGTAATAAAAAATCCCTCCATGTCACCTTATCATTATGAAATGAAACCTTCCCCCACATCACATATTTATAATGAAGTATATACAACTACAAAAACCATCCTTCAATGTGACTGTTAAAATAATTACTACATAAAAAAACTATATGGTTACAACTACAAAAATTGTATAAATACATGACAACAAAAAACCACATTATAAAGCATATATAGATATAAAAAAACAATAACAAAAACAACTGTATAGGTATACAAAAACAACAAAAACAATAAAAAATATGATGAAAACAACAACCGTAATTATAAAAAACACTTCCTATCTACAACCACCAGTCCCATGGCATCACCACAATCCCAAAAATGAATAAGAAATCAATTTAATTTATACCCTTTAATTAATTACCATATCCCATTTCTAATCCCTTTACACCACAAATAATAAAAAATAATTAATAAACACATAAAATCATTATATCTTTACATTTCTAAAATATATTTCAATATTACTATCATAATTACACACATTAAAATTAATAAATATAAAAAAATATAAAAGCATATTCCTTCATAATCAATAAAAATTCCATAACATAGATGAATAAAAAAATGACAAAAAATTATCTAGACAATACCACCACCACTTCTATTTTTAAACCAGACCCATCCTTCACAAATTAAATATAATTCAATATAATTCAAGATCAAATTTCAATGTTTATAAACCTAATTTAATGATTCATAATGAATCATGGAAATATTATATCATTTTTAATAATAAATCAAACTCCCTTATTATTTTACATAATTTAAGTACTAAATTTTTCATAAAATTCATACAATAATTTAAATTAACTTTTTAACTCACATATTCATTATCTTAATAATTAATCATTTTAAATCACATACGCTTGGATATCACATGTTATAATACATATTTTTATAATTCAACACTAAATTCATAATATTCCTCATGTAAATTTATATCATATCATATCCACATAATCCAAAAAATATTTATAAATAAACAAAATTTATAACATTATTTAACATATCCAATCATATCCCATAAAATCTCCATAATTTATTCTACTTCCTTATTATATGTCATTTAATTATTTTTAGATTCCAAAATTGTGAAATAATCTAAAATATATAATAATACTTTGATCATATATAATTAAAATATGAGAGTTATAGTCACCTCTATTGAATCCTTGATTGTGATTTTTGAAATTCAACTGATTTATAATCATAGATCAAAATTTCCACAATAATCTGTCAATACCAAGATCTATCACCTTAGACTCCCACATTCACACAAATTAAGATCAGATAAATAAATCTATCAATTTAAACAAAAAATATCCCATATAAATTTTAATATATACACCTTTATATATCTAAATCATATTTTATTGGATTTATAGGAGAGAAAAAGATATATATCAATGAAGATATTAAATATAGAAATACTTACCTTTAATTCAATGTTAAATCATTCAAAAACATTAATGATCCATAAAATCCTAGAAGAGAGACAACATATCCACCTTAAATAATTGTTAAAACACAAGTGAAATGTATAGGGTTTATTAGAGAAGTTAAACAATGATTGAAATTCATTTTTATGTTAAATCATATAACTTTAATTTGTGCACATGGTTAGCATGGACAGTTTCAATAACCCTATAACCTACCCATGCATTTATTACCACTAAAAAATTCATATAATTCATGACCAAGTTATTTGATTCGTTTAACTGTGCATTAGATATTGTCCTAAAATTATTAAAATTCATAGTTAGAATTCATAGTTTGGATATCTATGAAACATAACCATGATTCTTTCTAAAACATCTCCCAAATTTCATTAACACATTATATTCTCACCAAAATTTCACCCTAAAGTAAAAACCATAGTTTGGATATCCATGAAACCTAACCATGCTTCTTTCAATAGTCCATGAGGTCATAAGCCCATAATCTCCATAATAATATTAATGAAATAATAATCACTTAAATACATCAATTATACTTTTTAAATCAATCTAATCATTTATGGTATGAAAAATGAACAATGTTATAATCATGGAGACGACGGGCCGTACACACGCATGAGTAACATTTCCACTTTTCATTGATCATTATGAAAATAAGGTAATTATTATTTTATCTTTAAATAATGATATTAATATTATTAAAATAATAATAATAATTTAAATATACTTATATATATCATACAAGTTATGTGGTGAATAAAAACGATTCACATCGCTTCGTGGACATGATAGTTCACATGTACGCACAAACGACGTTATCGTTTTTATATGCATGGAAAGTAAGAAAATAAATGAAATATTATTCTTTTAAAATGATAAATATTTTATAAATATCATATATAAACATAGATTCCATCATTATAATCAGTCTTGATAGATGGTTATGGAAAATGAATTATATCGGTTCGTGGAGGTGATAGTTCACATGTATGCACGAACGATTAATTACTTTCCCATTTAATGGAAGTGAAGATGGATTTAGGTGATGATATTAACATAATAACATCTCAGTATATTTATTACACCTGATTTATTATTTCATAATGGTTGGGGGATATTTGAATGATGTAGAAGAAGAAATAAAATAGAAATACTTAAAGAAAACGACACATCTTCTTCAGTTGATCACCTTTGAAGAACACCTTAACACCTCTAAGAAGGGTGTTCTGCCTAATATAAATCCTGAAGAACATATTAAGATATTATAGGAATAGGTTTGGGTATATCTTGGTAGAAAAAAGGCTTTTTAAGTGTGAGTATTAGAGAAGAGTGGGTACCTTTTCTATAGGAGATGAGAGGGGCACCCTTGGAAACTCTTAAAATATTAAATTAATATAAATTCAATTTCAGTTCCCAATAGTCCCAAAATCATTTATTTATAATATAAGATGATTTTGGCTTGAATAAAAATCATAAAATTAAAATTAATTTTTTTTTATATTTTTTAATCCTTATCTTTTTGGTCTAACCCTCATTTTACCCTTTTTAATATTACCATGATATCATGTTATTTACACTTTATGTGTTAATGTAATTACTATGAGATTTAAAAAGACAAAAAAAAGATTAATTAACAAAATATTAGGACTTATAATAACTATTTGGTCAAATATTAAATTTTTATGATTTTTATAACATTTAATAAACTATTTTATATTTTAAGTTATGAATTATGTCAATTTGGATACTATTCATACTTGAGTTTTAAAAAAAAACCATAACAGCTTGATTCTTTATAAAATATATATTAAATAAATATTAAAATGTCATAATCACCTATAAAATTCGTGGATGACACAAATTATTTCAAATAATATTTATTTTAATATTTATAATATCACTTATTTGATTCATTAATTAATAAAGCAATCACTACTCATCATTGTATCATAATTAAATTTAATTATTTAATGTCTAAAAATTATAAATAAAATACCGTGATGTAGGTAATCTTGTTATATTTAAAATTAATATTTATAGTATAATATATCACTTATATAACCCCATATTAAAATTGTTTTAGTAATAAGAGTCATGTTTATGATAATTTTGCATTTAATTTAAATTAAAAGTTATAAATTTTATAATTATATCCAAGTGGCTTAAAAAGACCAAAATCTCATCCAAAGGGTTTTATTGGTCGACCATAACTCATAAAATAAGATTAGGACAAGTGTTAGGGTAGTTTTATATTATTATAATATTATTTTTACCCTTATTAACTTGATTTAGCCTTTAACCATGGTAAATAAAATACTAAAGTTACTATTCACAAAAAATTATTTTGATCATATTAAAACAAATTTTTCATAATTATTACAAAAATTTATGTTATTTTTTGAAAATTCTATTCACATAAGTGGCAAAATTAAATTTAAAAATTAATCCCGTCATCTAAATGAAAAAAACAGGTTTTTAAAATGTGAAAACCATCAAAAGATTGACATGTGTTTATATCAAATTTCAATGTGAAATTACTTACAATGACCAAAATTGGATTAAATTATAAAAATATAATTTAAATATACTTTAAAACCAATTCAAATGATAATATATCAATGTAAATAAATTAGATGAAAAGACAGTTTTGAATTAAAATGCAGTAATTTTCACTATTCATTGAAATATGAATTTTATTAGAAAAATACCAAAATTTAAACCAAAGTAATTTTTTATGTCCTGATTCCAAATAAGAAGTTTATTTTGTCAAATATAACTTATAAAAGAGACAAAAACTAGATTTAAAAATGGTTCTCCATCAAAAGGTGGTAAAACTACCTTTTAAAAATATGTTATGCTTAAAATTGGATTTATTCTCATTTTAAGCCTCTAAATTTTATTTGATGAATGTAAAAAAATTATAAAAGATGTTTAAACATAATATAGTTTGTTCTATTCATTCCTGCCAATACAATGGATAAGTGTTAACTACCATTTAAAATAATAATATTAATAATGTATTATTTTTCAGTATAACAAAGTCTTGTGTGCAACATAAGATTTCGAAGAAACCCGTTGTTGTGTGTTAGGTATTCTAGTGGAAAAATCATCCCATTTGACATAAAACTAATATATTATTCATAAATATTAATATATATTAAAAAGAATTATTCTGTAATTACCTGGGATGTTACATCCTTCCCCTCTTTTGGAAATTACGTCCTCACAATTTTAAAATTGGGCTTGGTAACTTCATTGAAATCCCACATCGGAAAAAGAGTCAATAAAACCACCACTTTAAAAGTAATAAAGTGAATTAAAAAGTTCACATGAGGTTACATGTAGTAAAACATGGATATGCAAGAAAAACTAACTCTCATAGACTAGCTAATAGAGAGTGATACAGAACTTGATCACAAAAAGTTAACCATCATAATACCATAAATATGTGATGGGTAAAAGTCTATTGATAAAAGTAAGCATACCAAATTTTTGCTTCGGTATAATTTTTATAGAGTTAAAGAATTATATTACTACCTGTACTAAGATTATAAGGAAATATACTTACTTTAAAAGTATTGTTTTATCCTTTAATCAATTCCACCACAAACTCGTCTTTTCTCCAAACGATGAGTATTCAAGATGACCTTTTCACACCTAAAGCACTAGAATAAACTTATAGAGAACCAAAAAATCCAAAAAAGATTAAATATATATTTCTCTTGTCTTTATATATTAACCAAAACCAAAATGGTTAGTACAATAGAAGTTAATTCCCAAAAATAATAAACCATTTTATGAAGAAAAGCTAGTTTTAATATCCAAAATTCAATAGTAATAACCAAAGTTCAACACAGACCATTAAATAAATAAATGTCCTTAAAATTCATTAAAATAATTAAAAATAATATTGAAACCCAAAATTCAGAAAGATTTGATCATAAAGTCTTCCAGGATAAATTTTAACATTTATCTCCAAATAACATCAACCACTCATAATGCGTTACATCAAAAAGTAATTAACCTAATCAAATATTCTCCAAGATAGGTTAATCATTTCCATAAATAACCCAAATTTACATAATTACACAATAAAAACATTAAATTCTTAAAAAATATTAATAAACCATTACTCATCATTTAAAATCCCATAGTATTCTATTTACCTTAATCATATAAAGTTCCCAAAATAGTGAACATCTTCCAAAATAACATTTATCACTTAATCAATTTCTAACACTAAGGATATCCATTTAATAAAATACAAGTTTTCAAAATCATCTAATTATTATTAAATCAACTTTTTTAACTAAAAATAAAATTCATACTAACCAGGGAATTCTTGTAGGCTGGTGGTAGGCGATAAATCCCAGTCGTACTTCAGTTGTGGGTTCGATTCTCGTAGCCTTGTTCGACGCGATGGGTTGTCACACAGTCTGTGTGTTGTCCCTTTTTCTAAAACTATATAATTATTATAACATTACCAAAATGAAATAAAATCTTCAAAAATAACCATTACATGTTTTAACCTCAAATGTTATTCTATACCTTCAATTTTGCATCCCAAAAGTAATAACCCATAGCTACCTCAAAAATAAATGTCTCCAAAAATAACGTTAATTACCTTGAAATTTCATAACATAATCCTCAAAAGGGATATCTAAGATATTTATCTTATGATAAACCTAAAAATTATAAACTCATATGATATCCCTACAACTTAAGAATACATTCTAATATCACAAGTTGTATAAACCATTCTTTGATACCAACTATAAGGAATAGACCTTAAAAATATATTATTCTAATGTTTTTTAACTAGAATTCACATTCTAGGATCTTTTAAGTTTAGAGTTTTATATAATTAGGGAAAACTCTTGCATATTAAACTCATACATTACAAGTGGAAACTTATAATCAGTATCATTTTTTCACCAAAGGAAACCCTTTTAAAATAAAACATGATTTCTTTCCAAGACACATCTTCAATACTTTCATCATGGCATATTCTTTGTCTTTACCAATCTTAAGACCCGTGAAAAACATTTTAAAAATTGGGATGAGCACAAAATCTCAGTAAGGGACATAAAAAGAATGAAACCATTAGTCTAGTTAAAACATGGAAACCCATTTAACATTCTTTGAGAAACTGAAACAAAACATTTTCACATGAATAACACTCATAATTTTTGCTCAAAGAAAAACATTAAAACCAATAGAAATAAATTAAAACTCATTTAGGATACTTAGAGCATTATATACATAAAACTATTTCAAACCTCTTCCAATTGGAATAATCACATGGTCTACTTCCAAATTGGAGATCTATAATGGGGATAACCCTTAGTATAAGCTATATCAGGCTCACCTATGAGCTATAATGGGGTTCAAACCTCCATATAAGCTATAACAGGCTCACCCGTGAGCTGTATTGGGGATCAAAATTTCATAGAAGTTGTGTTGGACTCACTCGTGAGCTATAATGGGGCTCAATCCTTCATATAAGCTATACCAGGACCACCCGTTTCATATAATGCTCAAGTACCATTTCATGAATAAAACACGTTCATCACAAAACCCTTTTGAAAACTTATTCTAATCCCATATAAAAAACATTTCTGTATAAAAATACCATTTTAATTTAAGAACCCACTTTCAATACCAAGATACCCAAAAAAGGAATAATGTATTTCTTTTCCTTTAAAAAACATTAAGGTTTATGAGGAATCTAAGTATTAAATAATAGTTATGGCAGCGGAGAAGTCATTGTTATCATATACAAGAAAACAATTCCTTTTATCATTTTGAAACAATTCATGTAAAAAGATTCTGTTTGAAAACTTTGAATGAAAATAAATATAGACATAAAATTTTCTGTATAATCCTTTTACATCCATATAAATAAATATGTAAATTAATATCATGAAGAAAAGATTTGATAATTAAATATTTAAACGTTCAAGGCGTCCCATACCACATTGAACATTTAAATCTTAATATACATGAATTAAAAGATTTAAAAATAATAATAAATAATGTTATCATAGATAAAATATGGATATGAAATGTCATAGGGGATGTATATACACCTTATAAAAGAATAAAGGTGCATATTATCAAGAAATGCCTCAATGAAAGGAGATTGATATGAAATCGCTTACCTTAAGTCTGAATCACCACGTACAATCGTTATATTCTAGAGTAATAAAATTAGGTTAATTTATAATTTCTTGAGAATTTTTTTTAAGTTTATTATTTCTTTTATATCACTTATTACCATGTTATAAAAATTACATAATTATTTAAGTTCATATCGGATGTTTTGTAAAAAAATTGTACTTGAGTCGAAAATGAACTTGACTTGATGTCAATAGTCCATGTGGTCATAAGTCCATCATCTCAAGAATAATATTAATGAAATAATAATCACTTTAATACATCAATTATACTTTTTAAATAAAACCAATAATTTATGGTATGAAAAATGAACAACGTTATAATCATGGAGACGGTAGGCCGTACGTACGCATGAGTAACGTTTCCACTTTTCATTGATCATTATGAAAATAAGGTAGTTATTATTTTATCATTCCATAATTATCATAATATTATTAACATCATAATAATAATTTAAATATACTTATATATATCGTACAAGTGATGTGGTGATTAAAAATGATTCACATCACTTTGTGGAGGTGATAGTTCACACGTACGCATGAACAACGTTATCATTTTTATGTGCATGGAAAGTAAGAACATAACTGAAATATTATTATTTTAAAATAATAAATATGTCATAAATATCATATATAAACATTTATTTCATCATTATAACAATTCTTGATAGACGATTATGGAAAACGAATTATATCGGTTCGTGGAGCTGATAGTTCACACTACGCACAAACTATTAATTCCTTTCCCATTTAATGGAATTTGAGATGGATTTAGGTGTTGATATTAAAATAATAAAATCTCATTATATTTTTGATACTGGATTTATTATTTTATCATGGTTTGAGGATATTTTAAGGATGCATAAGAAGAAATAAAATAGAAATACTTAAAGAAAACGATACTTATTCTTCGGTTGATCACCTTTAAAGAACACCTTAAAACCTATAATAAGGGTGTTATGCCTAATATAAGGCCTAAAAAACATGTATAGTGATTATAGGAAGAGTTTTGGGTAGATATTGTCTGAAATAAAAGGATTCGGAAGTGTTATTATTAGAGAAGAGTGGATAACTTTTTATAGGAGAGGGGAGGGGCACCCTTAGAAACTCTTAAAATATTAAATTAATATAAATTTAATTTCAGTTCCAAATGGTACCAAACTCATTTATTTATAATATGATATGATTTTGGGTTAAATAAAAATCATCAAATAAAAATTATACAAGTTTTGAATATTTTTTAATCCTTATCTTTTTTGTTTAACCCTTATTTTACCCTTAATCTTACCGTGATATCATGTTACTTACACTTTGTGTATTAATTTAATTACCATAACATATAAAATGACAAAAAAAGAGTAATTTATGAAATATTATGACTTATAATAACCATTTGGTCAAATATTATATTTTTATAAATTTAATAACATTTAATAAACTATTTTATATTTTAAGTTATGAATTATGCCAATTTTTACACTATTCATAGTTGATTTTTTTTAAAAAATCATAACAACTTTATTCCTTAAAAAATGAATTAAATCAATATTAACATGTCATAGTCACCTAGAAAATTCTTGGATGACATAAATTATTTGAAATAATATTTATTTTAATATTTATAATATCACTTATTTGATTCTTTCATTAATAAAGCAATCACTACATCATCATCGTGTCATAATTAAATTTAATTATTAAATGTATAAAAATTATAAATAAAATACCAAGATGTAGGTATTTTTTTATTTATAATTAATATTTATAGTCAAAGATATCACTTATATAACCCCATATTACAATTGTTTTAGTAATAAGAGTTATGTTTATGATAATTTTTCCTTTACATTAAATTAAAAGTTATAAATGTCATAATCATACCCAAGTGGCTTAAAAAGGCCAAATTTTTATCCCAAGGGTTTTATTGGTCAGCTATAACTCATAAAATAATATTAGGACAAGTGTTCGGGTAGTTTTATATTATTATAATATTTTTTACACTTATTTACCTGATTTACCCTTTAACCATGGTAAATAAAAGACTAAAGTTACTATTAACCTAAAATTATTTTGATCCCATTAAACCAAATTTTTTATACTGATTACAACCATGTATGTTAGTTTTTGAAAATTAAATTCATATAAGTGACAAAATTAAATTTAAAAATTAATCTCGTTGTTGGAATGAAAAAAATGGGTTTTAAAAAAGTAAAAACCATCAAAAGATTGACATGTGTTTATATCAAATTTCAATGTTAAATTACTTAAAATGACCAAAATTGGATTAAATGATAAAGAAATAATCTAAATATACTTTATAAACAATTAAAATTATAATCTATCAATACAAATAAATTAAATGAAAAGACAATTTTGAATTAAAATGCAGTATTTTTCACTATTCATTAAAATATGAATTTTATCAGAAAAATACCAAAATTTCAAAAAAAGTAAATTTTGATATACCACTTCCAAAGAATAAGTTTATTTTTTCAAATATAACTTATAAAAGTGACAAAAACTATATTTAAAAATGGTTTTCCATCAAAAGGTGGTATAACTACCTTTTAAAAAATTTTATGCATAAAATTGGATTTATTCTCATTTTAAGCATCTAAAATTTATTTGATGAATGTAAAAACATTAAAAAAACATGTGTAAATACAATATAGTTAGTTATATTCATTACCACCAATGACTAAGCATTAACTACCATTTAAAATAATAATATTAATAATGTATTATTTTTCAGTATAACTCAGTCTTGTGTGCAACGTAAGATTTTAGAGAAACCTGTTGTTGCGTGTCAGGTATGCTATCGGATAAATAATACTATTTAATGTAAAATTAATATCTTATTCATAAATATTAATAGATATGAAAAAATATTATTTTGTAATTACTTGGGATGTTACAATAACACCTCAAATGAACTCTAAAATTCCTATAAACATATATGAGCCTTAAAATAACCTCAATAAACATCAAGATTTCTCATTCATCACTGAATTGTGTCTTTAAAGTGTTTAATAATTTTTTATATTAGAAAAATATACAACATAATTAAATACATGTATCTATTATAAATCCTCCCTTTTTCAATCTCCCCTGTAGAATAAGTCTTATAAAGTCCATGGGAACTCAAGTAAGGGGTCCTCGATATCCCCTTTAGTTCACAAAGGTTGTTTAATATTCCATTTATCCTAAAAGAGTTCTATAATATTTGGTTTAATTTATAAATATATTTTTACTTAGTTATATTTATTTACCTTTTTTTTCTTTATGGATTCAATTATAACATTAATTTAATGGGAAAAGTGATGGTGGAAAATTGTTGACGGTGATGGTTAAATAATTTAATGATGCTCTCATTAAAAAATAAATCATGAGTGATGTATTTAATGGTAAATAATAGAAATTGAATGTATCCTATAATTTAAATAAATAATTTTATATTTCATTTAAATTGATTATATAAACTATAATTGTTAAGGAGAGTAGATTTCATGAACTGATTATCTTAGTTTGGAAAGTGACGTGTTGAAAATTTATTTTATATGTGAATTATAAAATTTCACTAATCATTGATATTTTTTACCTTTTATTATATTGTATGCTTAATCTTATTATGATGAGTCTTCTTTATGATACGACAGGGGTATTTTCTTGTGGATAAAAAAAAGTTTATGTATATGGGAAGTTGATATTTCAATATTTGTACACATTTTTAATTTAAGTTTAATTTAAAATTTTTATTGATTTATATATAAATTTGGTGTTTTATTATATATATTGAAAAAATTGTTAAAATTTAAATGATTTGTATCTTTTGTCTGAGATTAAAGAAAACTTTATAATTTGATATCATTTCCTTGGTGCAATGATGGTTTACTTGAAGTTGTGAAGTGATGAGAATTTTATTAGGAAAAAAGAAGAGGAACTATTTTGAAGAATATATTAATATTATCACACATTTATTACATTAAGGGGAATAGTTTTATGAAAATTTTAAATCCTTTTTGAATATAATGTCATTATTTCTTACCTTTTGTTTTGAAGAAGAAACCGAGACTGCTGGTTTGTTATTGAGAATAATTTAACACCATGATTTTGGTGACCATTCCATTATTTAAAGGTGTTTTGAATATAAAGGCATGGTTAATTGGTTGTTTATATTATAAGAAAGAATAAGATAATTATTTAATTTTGAACAATAAATATAGAAACATGGTATATATCACATTTAGTTTTTTTTATATTCAAATATATACTATGTTAGGATATAAGATACAAATAGGTCACGAATTCAAAACTTTTTAGGGACATCTATTCAAGATATAGATTTAATGCCAAGATGAATTCCATTCCATAGAAATGTGGAAATATGAAAATTTTATAAGAACATACTATAACACCTGGTTAGCTTCTTTTAGGTACTTCTTGAACCTTGTTTTGATTCCCCTTTGATTTGATCTTGTCTTGGGGTGTTTCAAGTGAAATTTGGAAAATTTTGGAAACCCATGGGGATGTGTATGGTCGGTGCATAGTTAGGGACAACCATGTGGTTTGTCCTAGAAAACCATGCACCCTATTATGAAGGTCTAAAGGGTGGCACACAGTTTTTCCAAACCATGTGGCCACCCCTCCAAACCATGCACCCTTGGACAATGAGAGTTGTCATGGTTGATGCATAGTTAAAGTAACCATGCAGCCAAACCATGAACCCAATCCATAATTTCAGCAGGGGAATACGGTTAATGTAAAACCTTTATACCTTCTTTCAGGTATTTATTGACACTTTTTTTATCATGATTTGATTGAGTCTTACTTTAGGGAAATTTTAGGAGTTTTTAAAAAAATTTGGAAGCCCATGGGGTTGTGCACGATTGGCACATAGTTAAGGAAAAATGTGCAGTTTGTCCTAGCAAATCGTGCACCCTTTGATGAGCCACTAAAAGGGGGTTCACTGTTTGAACATACCATGTGTCCACCTCTCCAAAACATACACCCTTGGATAGTGAGGGTATGAAAAATTGGAACTAGGTTAGTTTAACCATATGGTCAAACTATACACCCCATATGGAAGTCCAGTAGGGGCACATGATTAAGGAACATGGTTAGTACTAACCGTGCGAACCAACTAGAAAACCTTGCACATAGTTCTTAATTACCCTAAAAAATTAATTAAAAATCCTATGACCCCTGTTTAAGATTCTAAAAACCCCATTCAATCCTAATATGATTACTTGGTCCTTGTAGGACCTAATGAGGTGATTTTGGCTCCTATAACCCCTTATCATTATATATTTAAATACCAATGATCTCATTAGATCTTATTCCAATAAGTAAATCTCTGATAATGTGATTTCTTCCAATATCTTATTCTATCCTTCTTATAAAGTAATAGATCATCATGTTATTTATGGATCTAATATCTTTTTTGATGGATATTAATTCAAGGTTTGGTTTCTATATCTCATTTACCTCTTTTCATGTTTGAATTCTGGTTTTGGTTATTTATTTGATTCCATGATTAAAGGTGGGTGGTTTTATAAATATTTACCCATCAATTGAAACTTTGAGTTTCTTGATTGATATAAAATGATTTTTTAAAGTATTTAAAAAACTATATTTGAGATGATTGATGTTTTATTTTTAAAAGGGATGTAAATTTTAACCCCCCAAATTTAAATGAAATTAAAATTGTGGGATGAATTTGTGAATGATGGATTTTTTTTGAGAAATTGAATTGATTGATTTATTTGAGAAAATGAAATGATTGAGTGTTGATTATTGAGAAAATTTTCTTAAATTTAAAGATGATTTAAAATAGGCATGAATTGATGAAAAACCTATGTTTTTTTTGAAACTAGAAAGGAATTTTAAAAACTAAAAGTGATAAATTGTATTTTTAATTTATTTGAAATGATTTATTTCCCAATGATTGATTGAATGAATGATTGATTGATTGAAGCACATGTGAGCATAGGTAGTTCATGGGTAATTAGTAAAAGAATTCTTGGATATGACCCCTATAAATGTATTAATGATAACACTGATATGAAATTATTATGACATGATTTCACTAATGGGGAGTTGAGTCCTGATGGCCTAATCCAAGGGACGCATGCACACATTGAGCGGAGATCATTGATTGAGTAGTGTGAGGATCCTATTACCTGAAACTAACATACCATAACGCTTTTTTACATGGTGCTATGATATGTTTTTTATTTAATGATTACATTAAATTGATTATTGAAATATTTTATTCATGCCAAATATTTTATATAAAATTTTTATTTAAACATATTTTTTATATCTTCCACTTTCTTGATTTAAAAGAATGTTTTTTCAGAAATATATAAATTCCATGACGTGCCTTATTTTTATTTAAATATAAATAACAATTAGTTTATTATTATGGTATTTTTTATGGAACATTTATTAATACCCTACTAGGATGGTTATCTCACACATTATGCAATACCTTTGGATTTTTTGACATATTTTTTTTTCGAATTAATTTAATCTTTTTGATATTTTTTCATTTTACACAACACTGAATATAGCTTATGTTATATGAAATCAACAAGTTATTATTTATTTTTATGCTATAAAAAGTTAATATTTCACTACATGGAACACAATTTTTGGCTTGTGTTACGCACAACGATGAATTCTTTCGATAGCTTGCGTTACACGCAAGACCAAGTTTTACCGCCTTTTAATGGAAAACCTACTTTAAAAATAAATTTTTATACTTTTATAAACTTTATTTGTCAAAATAATCATCATTTTTGAATTCTAAATTTCAAAATTAGCTTTAATTTTTGGTATTCTTCTCTGAAGTTTCATTTTTTGATGAATAGTGAAAAATACTGCATTTTAGTTAGAAACTTCCTTTCCATTTAAATAATTATTAATGTTAAATTATATTTTAAATTTGTTTTTAAAGTCAAAATAGATCAATTATAAATATATTAATCCAATTTAGTCTATTTTAATCATTTTTATATTGAATTTACATATACAACCTTATTTAACTTTTGAACATTTTTGCTTTAAAAACCCGCTTTCTCGCCACGGCTATGGGATTAGCTTTAAATTTAATTTAGCCACTTATGTGAATTGAATTTTGAAAAATAAAAAAAAATAGTTTTAATAAGTATGATATTTATATTCTAATAAGATCAAATTAATTTTTTACCAAAAATATTAGTGAAAGTGATTAAAATTAATTAAAGTGATTAAGGTTAAATTAAGCTTAACAAGGGGATAAACCTTAAACTTAAGGGAAAAAATGACCTAGAAACTTTTCCAAAAGACATTGTCTGCCCATATTTAGACTATATTAATTCATGGTTAAAATTATATGATTCAATGGAATAATATTCAATAAAAGTTCCATATTTCATAAGTTAAGTAAGGAAAAAGGCAAAAAAGGAACTTTCCATACCTTTAACATTTATAAAACTTTGAGATATGGAAAAAACAACATATTTTAGGTTATAAATATATTTTTTAAATATAGATGATTTATTTTTGTCATAATTATTTATCTTTAAATTTTAGAGATGAATTATTTACATTAAATGCTTAACAAACGCTAACACATGAATTATTTTGTTAATAATTGAATAAAATAAATGATACTAAAAACATTCAAAGTAAAGTAAATTTAATGAATTATTGTGTTTTTAGATGAATATATCACTTTAAATAGATGTGAAATTAATATATTTTAATTCCAATAATGTTTTTATAGTTTTAAATTTAAATTAAATAAATAATGTCCAAATTTAAATTAATGTTATTTTACAATAAATTATATTTCATTAAAAGATTTAAAATTAATAAAAATAATACCTTATTAAAAGTGATTTTTAAGAGTTAATAAATATAAAATATTATCTATTAATGGACCAAATGATATTTTATAATGAACATATAGACACTTAAATAGAAAAAACATTATTACCACGGTTTACGTTAAAGTAGTGTTTTTGCACGTTACATAAGCTTGTTTTAAAATTAATTTACAACACATATGATATTTTTATTTTGTAAATTAGATATAATATTTATAATTTAGTGGGAATATATTTTCTAATAAATCACACCATAAATTATTCTTAATGGTTAAATTACATAGGTTGGAAAACTAGTTACCTAAATGAAAAACCAAAATGGAAAATATAAGGAAACTAAAAGACTACAGAAAAAATTATAAAAATGAATTTATTTTTGTGTGATGGAGATTTTGTTAGAACATAAATTCACTTTAATACATTATTTTTTAATTTTGGAAGAACATTAGTTAAGGGAGACCTCCCATTAGTTCTTATCTTTTGGTATTTACAAGAATGTCATTCCTCATCCACTATAAAAAGGCATTCACTCTTCCCCTCCCTCACACCTATCAAGAAACTTTGGATCATAGAAAATATACCCAAATAGTCTCACAAAATCCATCCCCTAATCCCATAAGACTCCATTTAGGAATAAATCCAACCAAGTAAGCTCTTTGATTCAAATCAATAGGAGTTACCCAAAGAAGAGGTAACATCCTTCCTCAAGCTCCTTTATTTTATTTTCATTCACCACCACCTCAAATCTTCTCATTACATTATTATATAATAAAAAAAGTGTCCTAAATATTATAATATATTTTTATTATAATGGTTCTAGCTTCACTTACACACACTTCCATCTAATGGGTAAGAAACTTACTGTTCTTGTGTAAGGAGAACTACAGCCTCACGAAATGATGTTGTTCGTTTTTCCTTTACCACCTATCATGGTTGGTAATTATGATAAAAACTATATTTTTATATGTTATATATGATATTTATGATGTATTTATGCTTCTGGAATTATTATATAACACATAACTTCAAGATTTCCATTTTTTGTAAGTATGATAATTTCGTTTGGGGAAGTGTGGACTACCGTCTCCTTAAGGCGATATGATTCATTCACATCTTACGTGAAATGTTTTAAGGATGAATTTAGTGAATGAATATGATATATATGAAATAATAATACTACTAGAATTATAATATATATATATATATATACATACATATGTGTCATTTACTTTCTTTCTTTCAATACGATAATAAAACAGAAACAACATTCATGCGTACATATGACCTACCGTCTCCATGAATGGTGTATTCCATTTCATACTTATATCTTATATATATTATTATAAATACATATATACTGAATATATATGATATTTATACCATTTTTTACATTCCATAATTAAGTAAATTATGATCTAATTAAGAGGATCAAGAATAATAAGTAAAAACATTTACGGAAAATAAAGGGAATATTACCCGAAACATAACATTAACATGGAGTTGTTAATAAATGGGTAATATAAATTCATAAACAAATAATATATGGTATTATATATAATAAAATATTTCTTTAATATTTTTATAATAAACTTATATTTATTATACATGAGTTTTGAATGTGTACAAAGAAAGTCAAGACTTAAGGTAATGAAATTTCATCCCACTTTTTATTTATGTGAGATACATACCTTATTCACCAATAATTTAATTTTTGTGGTGTGTATAATACCCATGGATATATTATATGATTATTATACTTATATTTATGGGTATTTAACTATCCATTTTATGATATTTATTTCATAGGGTTTGTGGTTTAAAAGTTACCAAACCGGTAAACTAATTTTGTCTCAATTTACCTTCTTTAAGACACATGCCATGTTATGCACACATATTTTTCTATGAGGTGTATATACTACACTTTGAAATGTTATATCATGAATATAATTCTTTTCATGTTATTTTTATCTTAATTTAATATTATTATTTCCATAGTATTATAATTCAAAGTTACCATAGTGGTAACAATTTATTTCTACAATCTCATCGTTTATCGAGATTGTTTATGATTATACTTCCATTGATGAAATATTATGATCCATATCTCAAGAACACTAATTAATTTTCTTATCCTATGGTTATTCATGATATATGCATGTATTAGTACCATTTTACACTCTTTTTTTACTGAAGATAATTAATAAAATGTTTTTATGAAAACCCAGCTTTATTTCTCCCTTCGGTCAGAAATATATGTTATTTAAAAATCATGTTTCCTAAAACTGTTTCCATTTTTTTTTAATATTATACTATGATGTTTAAATAATATTTTTACCCATGTTTTACCTTAAAAAAATAGTTTTAAAAGAAATCCTCTTGTCATTTTCCGATCTAAATGTTTTAAGGTCCAAAAGGAATGTTCGACATGTATGGACTTACCTACCATCATGACTATCATTTCCATGAAGATTAATTTTTAAGATTAAAAGTTTATTTTTAAGAAAATGTTTTCCTAATTTTTTTATTTTTTTATTTTAAATTTGTTTTCAAAAAAAATTTCAAAAACTTTTATGTTTAAAAAGTTTTTTAAATGATTTTCAAGTCTTTCTTAGTAAGTTTTCAAAAGGGTTATTTTTAAAGAAAACGATTTCATTAATTTCAAGTTTTCTTTATAAGTTTTTTTTAAAAAATTATAAAAAAGGCTTTCTAAAATGATTTCAATCTTTTTTTTTTAAGTTTTCAAGGTGTTTTCAAAGAAAATGGTTTTCAAAATGCTTTATGTTTTAGAAATAATTTTTTAAAGAGGAAAAGATATTTTCCCCAAGAAATGTTTTAAATGAATTATAAATCCTTTTTTATAATAAATGGATTTTTGAAATGGTTTTATGAAAAGTATTTTTGAAGAAAGGACATTTTACTTAAGAAATTTTCCATTTTATATTTCAAAATCCTTCACCATATAAGACAACATACTTTGTTATAGTTTATTAATACCATTCATATTATTTCTTTAATGGTTTATGTTTTGATATACTGATTTTTATGATACCCATTTATCTTCAATGGTTTATATTATTTTGAAACACACTTCTTTTCATGGGTTATGCTTTGCATAAATGATTATGAAACCTATCCCTTCTCTAGGTTATGATGTGATGAAATGTTAATTATAATGGAACAGACCACTACGGTCCATTCCTTTGCTGAAATATGGCGTTTGAGGTGTTTTGGTTGTTTAAGGTGACTTATTCCCAACACTTTTCCAAATTTCCATTTCCGTGAACAGTGTTTCTAGTTCTGTGAATTGTTCCATCAGTGAGTCATCTATTGATGAGTCACATGTCGGCGAGTCATTTATTGGTGAATCATCCATCGATGAGTCATCTGTCAGTGAGTCATCTATCAGTGAGTCATTTTTAGACAATTCATCTATCAACGAGTCATCTGTCGGTGATTTATCTGCTTGAGGTAGATGGTCTTTCTTACCCTCCTTCCAAAATAGGCCAAGATGCTCGGGGTATTCCATGTGCTTTCTGTGTTTATCTTCTCAAGAGTGGATGGGCCTACACTCTAGCTATAGGTGGAAAATACTCGATGAGTAGTTCATCTACTCACTGTGTTGATCCCATTGTGTTTTGAATCTTAGAATGTTTTTTATAGAATACCTAGAATTATGGAAAATTGACAATGTTGTTAATAAATGGTTGAATAAATTATGTTAACCCATGGGGTTGGATCTTTCTAGGATGCAATGTTAAAGTTACAATTTAAAGGAACCACATACTTGGTTTGGTTATTCCTGGAGGGAATGGAACTTTGTTGTGATGCTAATGAAATGTAATTTGGAAATGATAATGGTTAATTAATGGTTAAATAATTAATTAACATAAATTGAAACTGATAAAAAGTGATAAGATGATTTAATGAATCTCTTTCAATGGTTTTGTGCTTATAGGATACCTTGTCTTAGTAGTGTAAACTGAGAGTCCAAGAGACGTTTGTTATGGTTGAGTCTAAGACTAGGTTATGCCCATAGTGTGGTTATGAGATATATTATATTCCATACCTTTTTCATTTCTATACATTACTCCACCCTATTGGTTAGGGAAACTCACACCCTTGGGATTCTGAGCACTGGGGTGGGGGGGGGGGGGTCCCCAATATCCTGATGGGAGGTTGGATGGCTAACTACCCTCTTTGGCCTGCTCTCCTCTCTTGATAGTTACTTATGCTGGTTGGAATGGCAGTTAGTTTTCCCCATATATGTATGTAGAGGGATGTAATGTCTTGTGGTTATTCACACACATATATTTTGGATATAGTTTTCTATGTGCTACTATAGGTATAACATGTATATGATGTGATGACTTAATGATCCTTACTCACTGTATGGGATATAGTGGCTTGAGGTACAATACCCAACGTTTGATACACATTATGTGGGCTGTGGTGTCTCCCAAAAACTACCTGGTTACTTTGGTTATGTGGATGTGGTGGTTGTGTTGCATGAGGTGCATGTTGTGGTGCTTCGCCCATGTGTCTATGGGTAAGCCTTTTTGGAGAGAGATGCTCAGTACGTGCAATGTAGGGGAAAAACAGAAAACTAGTGGGGAAGTGGTATCAGGGTACCCTTGATATTCTTTATTATATTATATACTATTGTATGTGATACTTGGTGAGAGTATCCATGATGAGGCTGGGAACATATTATACCCGTTTAGGTGATGAATTAGTTTTACTTGTTGTTCACCGTGCTTTAGCATTCTTTCTTTACTTTTTCATGAGAGACTCTGAGGAGGATCCTAATGAGTATACTATTATACTCACCCTAAATATATATAATTTGTTTTTTCAGTCACTTGGAGCAGGTTGTAGATCATGCTGGTTACTACTAGCTTGGGATTGAAGGAGATGTTCGAGCTTTGTGGTCGCTGCAATTTTACTTTCTTTTGGTACTTGCAGTTTTCTCTTTCAGTTTTAGTAGTTATTACATGTCATTACATATGTGTACTTGGGATTTATTTTATATTATAGTCTGAGTAGGAGTTGGTTGGTGTATATATTATCTCTCTCTTTCTCATGTGTTCTCTTAGAGGGTAATGCCTCCCATTTGTGTGTTTACTATACCCTCAGTGCTAGTCACCAAACTAGGGCCAACTGGAGGTGAGAATCAGGTGTCACTATCTCTCTACTATCATTTCTGGCCTAGGAGGGGTATAATTTGTGGGGAGGGGATCATGATAGAGTGGTATTAGAGGCATAGTTGAGGGATAAGATGAAGTTTGGAGTTAGAAATGAGTGAGGTTTCATGGGTTGGTAGGTAAATAGTGTCAGATAAGTTTAGCAAGCACTGTAAACATGGGAGACCGGATGAGACATGGGTATTTAGCCCCCCCTGCGATCTGATGCATGAACCATTAAGTTTGCAGTGGCTACTAAATGAGGTGATACTTGTTTCAGGGTAGTGACCTAGGAAAGGATCATGCATTATTCTTCTTTGTGCTTGTGTTTGAATGGGTAGACCTTAATATAGGTTAACCTATAATGAATAAAAGAAAACAATTAACTAATTAATGTTGAGTCTTCTATATTCCAGGTCCAGGAGATATAACAATTTTTTATTTTGTAGGTATGGATATAGGTTTATGTCCTTGTCAGTCTCACAAAGAAGATGTTCTATAGGCTGTGCTAGCCGATCTCCATAGAGTAGAGGTTAACGACGATGACACATGGAGGAGGAAACTTTGAGAGTTTCAGTACCAAAATCTGCATAAGTATGTGGGATCCATTTTATATGTGGTCACAGAAGACCGGTTAGAGGAGGTTGAGATATATTTCATCTCAATCCATGCTCGGAAAGAGCACTAGGTGTCATTGGTTTTGATGATGATGCATGGAGTAGCAAGGCAGTGGTGGTTTTTATTCCTTGGGGATCACGAGGATTCGACAGTCTTGTGGGAGGAGTTCCAAGACACGTTTAAAGTTGAGTTTCTTTCTTTGAAAATGAAGTAGGATAGTCACCAGGATATTCTTACCCTTTGATAGGGGATATATAGTGTGCGAGAGTTTGGAATATGTTACAAGAACCTTTTACAATACGCTTCAGAACTATTTCTAGATGAGGAGGCTAGGGCGAGACATTTCGAGGAGGCTTTTCATCCAGAGATCTTGTGCCAGGTCACCCTGTTTATACTGAATATGTATTTTGAGGTGTTGTAAAGGGAATAGGTCATTGAGAGGATGTTATCCAGAACTAGATCATCATGATAGGGGAGTCGTCAGGATTCTTCATGAAGTAGAGCCATGGTTCAGGGTTCCCGGGTTTCAGGGAAGAAGAGTTTCCATTTGACCAGGGGTAGGTCCCAGCCTTTAGTATCTCATTTATAGGGGGGAAACGACTCTCATACCTATGAAAAGGGATCAAGTGCTTATTTTTATTGTGGAGGCCAAGGTCATCAGCAGCAAGAGTTCCCAACCTTTTAGAGTAGTCAACATGCACCAGGTGTTCTACTTCAAGTTCCTCCATTGAGGCAGTTTCAGCCGAGGCAACAGAAGTAGGTTGCACCATCTTTGGATCAACAGAGAGAAGATGAGGTAGAAATAGGATATCCCTAGGACACTCCCTGTCCTCAGAGAGTAGAGTAAGACTGTGTTGGTGGTCGTTAGTAGGGTCATAGAGGCCATGGAGTAGGTCGTGGTCAGCTTCATGCTTTAGCGTTGCCAGCTTCAGGAGAGCTAGATATTGTTCGAGGTACCCTTTTATTATCTTATACTTAGGTGAATGACTTGTTTGATTCAGAAGTGACACACTCCTTCATATCACCTAACCTTGTCCATGTATTGAGAGTTGAGGTAGAGAGGCTTCCAGTGCCCTTGGCATTAACTACGCTAGTTGGAGGTCAAACTAAGTTGTTTTAATTATATTGAGACTATGAGCTAGTGCTGGAGAAGAATCTCTATTGGGGATATTTTCTATGTTTACAGATACAACCATATGATGTCATCCTTAGCATGGATTGGTTGTATTAGATGCAGGATATTATGGATTGCTTCAACAGGAATGTGGTGTTCTTCGATGCTGATGTAGAGCCAACGGTGTTTGTTGGTGAGCAAGACCCTCAGATGGGCCAGAGGCATGTTTCGTCCTTGAAAAAATTTATGGATGAGATGATGTTGAGTTCATAAGAGGTTCAACAATTTAAATTTTCCAAGGTCATGGAAGAATACCTTTATGTCTTTCCAGAAGAGGTTGTAGCATTACCCCCTTGACGAGAGATCAGGTTCGGGATCAAGATACAACCAGAAGCATATCCTATATCGATGTGTCCATATAGGATATCACCTTATGAGTTGTGGGAATTGTGTATATAGCTCGATGGTCTGTTACAGTGCAGTTTTGTTTGGATGAGTGTGTCACTGTGGGGAGAACCAGTTTTATTCATGAAGAAGGATAATGGCAGTTTGCGGTTGTGTATCAATTATCATTTCTTGAAAAAAGTGACAGTGAATAATCAGTATCCTCTTCCATAGATTGATGATTTATTTTATCAAATGACAAGTGAAATTTGGTTCTTGAATATTGACTTGTGGTCAGTATATCATCATATGTGTGTGAAGGATAAGGATATCTCGAAGAATACTTTCTGTTGTTGTCATGGGCATTACGTGTTCATTGTGATGCCATTTGTTGTGATGAATGATCAAGCTGTGTTCATGGGGTTGATGAATGTTGTGTTTCGTGAATTACTGGATAAGTTTTTTGTGGTCTTCATTGATGACATCCTTGTGTACTCTGTGTTTGAGGAGGAGCATGCAGATCATCTACATGCCATTTTGGGAGTTCTTCATCAACAACAGTTGTTTGGGAAGTTGTCAAAGTGCGAGTTTTGGGATTGATAAGTACTTTTCTTTGGGTATGTTGTATCCCATTAGGGAGTAGCTATGGATCTATTGAATATAGAAGCAATTGTGTCTTGGGAAGCCCCCAAGACAGTGGCAGAGGTGTGAAGTTTCCTTGGTCTTGCAGGATATTATAGAAGGTTCGTAGCCAAATTCTCTCAGTTTGTGACTACTATAACAGTGTATACCCAAAAGGATCAAGAATTTGTATGGATTTATTAGTTTTAGGAATCTTTTGAGTATCTGAAGGAGAAGTTTTTCACTGCTTCAGTTCTTTATATTCCAGTAAAAGGGGTTCAATTTAATTTTTTTTGTGATGCTTCATGTCTGGGGTTAGGATGTGTTATGATGTAGAAAAGATCAATAATTTCTTATGGGTATCATCAGTTATGTCCCCATGAGCATAACTATGCCACCCACGATCTAAAGTTTGAAGCATTAGTGTTTTCCCTGAAGTTATGGAGACATTACCTCATTAGAGAGTGCTTTTTGGTCTTTACTGATCATAAAATCCTAAGGTATTTTTTCTACCAGCGTGACTTGAACTTGCGGCAACGTCAGTGGATGGAGTTCTTATAGGATTACGAATTTGAAATATCGTATACACCTAGTAAGGGGAATGTTGTAGCTTATGTGCCGAGTAGGAAGTCACGTAGTGATGTAGTGTGTGAATCTGGTGATTCCTGGAGAGTAGTGGAAGAACATTCATCATTACATCTTGATATGGGAGAATTTTGGGGAAAATGTTGTTTTTTAATATGACGGTGTAGTCATATTTGGTGAAGTAGGTGGAAGATTCTCAGTTGGGGGATCTTGAGGTAGAGGTCTGGAGAGACCAAGTTGTTTGTGGTGAGGCCCCTGATGGCTGGTCTGAGGATGAAAAACACCGAGTGTTGTTTTAGGGAAGGCTTTTCATTCCTTTAGTGATACGTGAGATGTTTCTTAGAGAGTTCCATATTTCTCCCTTAGCAGTAAATCCTGAAATAATAAAGATGTGACGATATTTGAGGAGTTAGTTTTGGTGGCTTGGTTTGAAGCATGCAGCTGTGGAGTTTGTGTCTCGATATTTGGTCTAACAGAAGGTGAAAGTCGAGCATCGTGTTCCCAGTGGGTTTCTCCAGCCATTAGATGTTCCTTAGTGGAAGTGGGAGGATATATCTATGAAATTTGTTACCAGTTTTCCTTAATATTAGGGAGGATATGATTCTATATGGGTAGATGTGGATCATTTGATGAAATCATCCCACTTTATAGAAATCAAGGAGTCGATCTATGAAGATATTTTATCGAGGAAATATCTGGAGGAGCTGGTGAAACTCCACGGGGTCCCTAGGAAGATCATTTCTGATCAAGTTCCTCATTTTACCTCTAGGGTGTGGAGAGGTCTCTAGCAATATTTTTTTTATCAGCTGTGACTTATCACTACTTTTCATCCATAGATGAATGGTCAGATAGATCAGACCATCCAGACTCTTGAAGACATGTTGTGCTCTTATGTCATGGATTTTAGAGGTTTGTGGATGAGGCAGTTACCCTTGGTAGAGTTCACCTACACCAATAGTTTCCACTCCACCATCAGTATAGATCTATTTGAATCCTTGTATGGATGACATTTTCATTCTACTTTGTGTTAGACTGGGGTTAGAGAGTCGTCAATTCTCGGTCTGAAACTGGTACAAAACATGACATAGATGGTTTAGGTGATTAATGAGAGGAAGAACAAGATTGTGAGAAGTCCTATGCTGATCATAGGAGGAGACATTTGGATTTTGATGTTGGGGATCACATGTTTCTGATGGTGACACCCCATAATGGGAAATGAAGGTTTGGTCATGGGAGTAATCTTTCTCCCCAGTTTGTTGGTCCTTTTGAGGTGTTGGATCATATTGGATCCATGGCATATCGGGTAGCAATTCCCCTACAGATGAACATGATACATGATGTTTTTCATGTGTATAAGCTTCATCGTTAGCTTCATGACAACTCTCATGTCATCAATTGGGGTGAGATCGATGTTGACGATGATGTGACCTTCAAGGAGAGGCCCGTCGAGATCCAGGACCACAAAGAGAAGGTGTTGTGTGAGCATTTTATCCCCTTGGCTTATGTCTTGTGGTGGCACCATGGAATGGAGGAGAGTAATTGGGAATGTGAGTCGTAGATACATGATCAGTACCCTGATCTATTTGATGTTTAGCTCTTTTTTTGTAATGATGTTCATATTATGGTTATAGACCTTTTCTATTTATGAGATAGCTACTCTTGTTGCTTGCTATGGCTTGCTCTATTTTGATATATATCTACCCTGAGAGAGTAGTTAGGATATGGTTGTAGTTTTCACATGGCTTCACATTGTTCCTTTGATGAATTGGTTGAGATCCTTTGATTGTGAGAGCCTTGAGAAGTATCTCGAATGGTAGTTGTCTGGACCCTTTTTCTATTTCCTCTATGGGTTGGTTTTGGATTCTCAAGGTTGAGAATGTTTTGAGCGGTATATGATGTAATGTACTGAACCTCTCTGTTCTATTCCTTTGTTAAAATTTGGTGTTTGAGGTGTTCTGGGAGGTCAAGGTGACTTATTCCCAACACTTTTATAAATTTCCAGTTCTGTGAATATTTTTTCCAGTTCTGTGAATAGTGCCATCGATGAGTCATATGTTGGTGAGTCATCTATCGGGGAGTCATCTTTTGGGGAGTCATCTATTGGTGATTCATTTGTCAGTGAGTCATCTATTGGTGAGTCATTTTCCAGAGAGTCATCTGTCGGGGAGTCATCTGCCGACGATTCATCTGTCAGGGAGTCATCTGCCAGTGAGTCATCTGCCGACGAGTCATCTACTGGTGAGTCATCTGTCGACAATTCATCTGTCACTGAGTCATATGACTGTGATTCATCTACTGATGATTCATCTATTGGTAAGTCATCTTCATCTTTTAGTGGTTCATATGTTGGTGAGTCATCTTTTAGTGAGTCATCTATCAGTGAGTCCTATGTCAGTGATTCATCTGCTGGTGATTCATCTTTTGGTGAGTCATCTGTAGGTGATTCATCTATCGATGATTATACTATCAGTGAGTCATCTGTCAGTAGGTTCTACAGTGTTTCTATATCAACTGATGAACATTGTTTCCAGTTGCCTACAGTTTCCCCCATTTGATGTTTTCTTTGATGTAAAATGCATTCAAATCCCCGTTTTAATGGATTTAAGGTCGATTCAAAGAACATAACTACTATCATTAAATCCCTAAGTGTCATGAGGCTTTTACTTGGTCAAAGAGCATGGGTTATTGAGATCCAACTTTAATGTAAATTCAACCGTTTCATGTTTTGTGAGTCTCGGATCTAATCCTTCTAAGCCTAGGGCCTTCCCTTCATTCGTTTATTCTCCTTACTCTTGGTAAGAGGTGCCCAAAACCTTTATTTTCTGAGGAGACATGCAATTTTGGTGTGGACCTTGGATTATGTTTTCCCTAGAGTTCTTCTTGCTGCATGCACACCCTCTATCTTAGTGCAACCAAGAAGTATCGATCCTTCTTCAATATAAGGTATGTTATACCTCTATTCTTCTGGATTCCTCAATATGTTTCCTCCCATTATCCTTTCCATGTCATGGAAATTGATATACATGTTTCTAATGTACCTTTATTGGGGTTTGGTTGATTCGGTTGTTCCGCAACATCCTTGGGTGGTGCAGTCTTTGTGGGAGTGGTGATCATGATCCATTGTGTTAGCCTGTTCTCGTGAAAAGAATGTCAGCAACCTTTTGAGGTAGGGGATTCATGGAATCTATATTATTTTACATGAAGTCGTAGAGTTAGAATGTTTTAGCCACTAGATCATAATGAAATTGACATAATAAATATTTGAATTGGATTAAATAATTGGAATCGATCGTATATTATTGCTTTATACCATGATAACAGTTTGTATCTTTATTTATACATCATGTGATATCTATGATTTACTTGTTTAGTATATTGTTCTTGATATAATTTTTAATGAACTTAAATCCTGGATTAATTATAAATCAATTGGATAAAGATAAAGAGGCATGTTTAATGAATATGGTTCTTGTTTTTGTGCTTGGTGATAAATCAAATGGATGCAATTATGCATGTTTAATTGAATCAGTTAATTCAAAATGGAATAAAGGACTGGTTGTGTGATAAAGATAATACCTTGAAGGGTTTTGATTTACCCTATTGCTTTTAAAGTCTAATAACCTTATTCTTTGGAGCTGTGAGTGCTCATTGTGTGTGAAGGATGAATGCCTTGTTTAGGGTCATGAGCCTAGTTGCTATGTTGCTTGTTTCCTGTTGCTTGTGTTGTGGTGTGAACCTGGGATGGATGATCCTGGAGGGCTATTCTGGTATGTGGGGGTAGGGAGTCCTAGTGGTTTTGGTGGCAACAGTTGACACCTAGAGTGGTGAGATGCATTGGTTTATGCATGTGGGTGTTGGGGAGGACACCATAGATGATAAAACGGGTTGGATGTGAATATTGGATGCTTTTTGAATATTATTGTTTGTTTATATACTTTACTTTCCCCACTGCTTGAGGTAGATGGTCTTTCTTACCCTCCTTCTAAATTAGGCCAAGAAACGAGGGGTATGCCACATAATTTTTGTGTTTAGATTCTCTAGGGTGGATAGGCCTACTCTCCAAATATAGGTGGAAAAGACTCAATGGGTAGTTCATCTACTCACCATGTTGAGCCCCTTGTGTTTGGAATATTAAAATGTTTTTTTCTAGAATACCTGGAATCATGGAAAAGTGATAACACTATTAATTAATGGTTGAATAAATTGTGTTAACCCATGGGGTTGGAGCTTTCTAGGATTCAATTCTTAGATTACAATTTAAAGGAACTATAGACTTGGTTTGGTTATTCTTGGAGGGAATGGAACTTTGTTGTGATGCTAATGAAATGTAATGTGGAAATGATAATGGTTAATTAATGGTTAAAAAATTAATTAACGTAAATTGAAACTGATAAAATGGTACAATATTATTTAATGTATCTCTTTCAATGGTTATGTGTTTATAGGATACCTAGTCTTAGTAGTGGCAGTCGAGAGTTTGAGAGACATTAGCTGCAGTTGAGTCTAAGACTAGGTTATTCCCATAGTGTGGTTGTGAGCTATATTATATTCTGTATTTTTTGTGTTTCTATATGGTACTGCACCCTTTCAGTCAGGGTAACTAACACCCCAGGGATTTTGATCCCTAGGGGTGTGTTTTCCCCAACATCTTGATGGGAGGATGGATGACTGACTACCCCCTTTGGCTTGTTCTCTTCTCTTTGTAGTTACTAGTGCTGGTTGGCAGGATGGTTAGTTTTCCACATATATGTGTGTAGAGGGATGTAATGGATTGTGCTTATTCACACACATATATTTTGGATATAGTTTCCTATGTGCTACTATAGGTATAACATGTATAGGCTGTGATGGATTGAGGATCCTTACTTGGTGCATGGGTTGTAGTGTCTTAAGGTACAATAACCGACTTTCAATACACATTATGTGGGATGTGGTGGATCCTAGAAACTACCTAGTTACTTTGGTTATGTGGATGTGGTGGTTTTGTTGCATGAGGTTCATGTTGTGGTGCTTCTCTCAGGTGTCTACAGGCAATCCTTTTTGGAGAGAGATGCTCAGGACGCACGACATTAGGGAAAAGTGGAAAACTAGTGGGGAAGTGGTAGTGGGGTACCCTTGATATTATTTATTATATTATATAATATTGTATGTGATACTTGGTGAGAGTATCCATGGTGATGCTGGTAACATAGTATACCTATTTAGGTGATGAGTTAGTTTTACTTGTTGTTCACTATGCTTTAACATTCTTTCTTTACTTTTGCACAAGAGACTCTGAGGAGGATCCTATTGAGTATACTATTATACTCACCCAACATATATATAATCAATTTTCAGGTCACTTCGAATAGGTTGGATATCAGGCTGGTTACTACTGTCTTGGGGTTGCAGGAGCTGTTCAGGCTTTGTAGTTGTTACCATTTTACTTTCTTCTGGTACTTGCAGTTTTCCCTTTCAGTTGTAGTAGTTCATGTATGAAATTAAATATGTGTACTTGGGATTTATTTTATATTGTATTCTGAGTAGGAGTTGGTTGGTGTCTATCTTATCTATCTCTTTCGCATGTGTTATCTCAGAGGGTAATGCCTCCCATTTTTGTGTTTACAATACCTTCGATGCTAGTCGCCAACCCAGGGCCTACTGGAGGTGAGACTCAGGTGTCATTATCTCTCTCCTATTATTACTGGACCAGGAGGGGTACACTTTGTGGGGAGGGGTCATGAAATTAATGATGCACCCCATTTTTGTATACATTTTCACATACTTTATTGAAAATAAGAACAATTTTTCATCAATTACCTACTGATTAGGTAAAAAATACTTTGATTTTGGTGATCTTGTTCATTTTTAGGAGATTTATGGCCAAATACACAAAACAAGGGAGAATTGAGAAAAATTTACAAACTACACAGCATGTACTTTTTTACATGCCATGTATATCCAGACTCAGACACAAATTGACCAGGATAAGTACATTCCCAAGTAATCAGAATCTGGTACACGCCGTGTTCACACTTTACACGCTGTGTACACCCTTCTATAAGTAGTTGTCAGATGAGAAGAAGTCTACATGCCTATGTGGCCGGCTAAAGGGGACACGTCGTGTTTAATTTATACACACTGTGTAGACCTTTCTAAAAGTGGTTGGTGGCCGAAAAATGGGACTACACACCGTGTGTGGAGGCGCTACACGCCGTGTCTATCTACCTTCCAGGAGGCGATGTGTTACAAGTCAAAGACGGCATGTTTGGCCGCCTACCAGCAGAGAAAACAAGGACAAAAGTGCATTGACAAAAGTACACGCTGTGTACTTTGGCCACACGTTGTGTAGGTGTATTCTCTATAAATATAGGCCTTGGCCTCTGGACCAAAAGGGGAGAAAATGTGGAGAGAAAGGGTTGAAGGTCCGAAAGGAGGAAGTTCTGCTGCCATACTACTATCATCCTACCATCTATTGAAGAATCGCTTCCCCCTTGATGTTTCAAGAATGATCACATTAGGTATAAAGAATTTTGTTCTCATCTTTACCTCTATATGTAACTAAATACCCAGTGAGTTGGGGTTGTGGGAGATGATGATTTGTAATTTAAATTAGTTGTTATGAATGTGTTTGTTATATTAACTTCTTCTTATTCTTCTTAAATCACTTCATCTTATCACTGGAAATTCGGAACCAGACCAAGGGCATAATTTTCAGGGATTCAAAATAAGAGTACCGATTAATAATTTTATGACCATTAGAAGTATTCGTCGACTCAAAATGAACTAAGCTAAATAAATAACTGTGAAACATTGACTACCGGACTAAGGAGTTAGTTTCTTCAGCTCTAAATATAAGTTTACCGGACCAAGGAAACTTTATTACAAATTGAAACCCAAAGTGTTGGGTTATTATGAACAATACAACCTCATAAGCAATTTTATTTATTAAACAACTTCTCATAAATCCATAACCCAAATGCATTTCTCTCTTTATTTGCATCAAAACCAATTTTTTCGTATTTACCTTTATTCATTAAGTAATTTATTAAAGAAACGTAAATACAATTATTCTTTTTTGTATCCAAACAATCAACAAAAATCAACTCTAAATTCAGCAAACTTCGCTAAAACAAAAATACAAACTAAGATAAGAAAAATAAAATAACTTCTTTTTCCCTGTGGACCAACCCTTTACTGGTGCTATACTTTTTAGGGTAAAAATAATTTGGGATACCAATAACATACCTTCGGTGAAATGACTCTCCAAATTTTGGCACCATTTTCGGCGAATAGAGAAAAGTTACTTTTTCTTGTTTTAATTAAGTTTGTATAAAATTTTAGTGGAAATAAAAATCATAAATTCTAAAAAATCTATTTTATAAATCTCATTTATTTTTATCTTTATTTTTCCTCGTTTATGCTTGGTGTGTTTCATATTGTGCAGGTCTTTAGGTGTATGAGCGGTTACCTCACATATTACAAGAATGCTGAGTCGTTAGGGTTTTTCCCAATTGACCTAGAGATCGAACAAACACTCTTGAGGGGCCAACGGGGACTTATGGACAAGCACAACCAAAAAACTCCAATGGTGCGGAATGAGGATGGAAATCCAACTATTGTCCAAGGAGATGGACAATAGTTAGGACCTAATGACAACCAGAACCAGCAAGCTCCACTTGCTCCAGGGTATGGCCTGCAACAACTTCAACAATTCCAACCGAAGCGGATGCCATTTTTACATCCAGGTCAGGGTCCGTATTACCCCTCAAACAAAGTCCATGGTGGATGCTGCTGCCGGAGGTACAGTAATGAGGAAATCCCTCGAAGAGCTTTTCAAACTACTGGAAGACATGATTTTCAACATCTTTTAGTGGCACTCCAAGCGGGGCACCCAAAAATGAGGTATGCATAACATTGATGCAACTACTATGCTTACTGCCCAGTTGGATGTTGTGTCCAAAAAGATCGATGTGTTCAATCTGAAGGGCACATCTCAAGTACATGTGGAAAACCATCCGACGTGTAGCGAATGTAGTGATAACCACATCATGAGAGAATGCCCAGGTTCTGCTGTAGGCCCTTCAACAAGCGATGTAAGTTATGTTACCCAAAACCAAGGGCCAAACCAGTACCATTAGTACCAGAACCCGGCATGGCGTGATCAAAAGAACACAGGATGGGGCCAACAACAATAAAATCCTCCACCCCAGCGACTACCCGGCTACAACCAGCCTCCATATCAGGACCATTACCAGAGGCAACAACAACCCCAAAAGGGCCCTTATCAGCAGAAAGAGTATCCAAACCCTTTCCCTCAATAGCCACAACCACCACCACCTCCAACAGCTCAACAACCACCTCAGCAAGAGAACACCTCAAGGTTAGAGGATCTCATAACCAAATTTATATATACTTCTGAAACTAGATTTCAGAATCACAAGGATTCTATTTGAGGCTTGGAGAACCAGATTGGCCAGTTGGAAAACCAACTCTCGGGAAGGCAACCCGATACACTACTGGGTAACACTGAGAAGAACTCGAGGGAGGACGACCATGCTGTCACACTACGAAGTGGAAGGGATCTACCACAACAACAAACAGCACATCCAGGTGCACCCACACCCCCTATTGATAAATAAGGTACAAATATAGACCCCTACTCATCCAAAATCCCATAGAAGGAGGCTTTGCAGAATAAAGGAAAGGAGGTTGTAAAACCCTTTGAGCCTACCTTACCCTTCCTAGATAGATTGAAGTAGAGAAAGCTAGACCACCAGTTCAGCAAATTCATGGATGTGTTTAAGAATATACACATAAATATACCTTTTGCAGAATCACTGACACAGATGACCACTTATGCCAAATTCATGAAGGAAATACTCTCCAAAAAAAGAAAGATAGAGGATTTGGGTACCATTGCCCTAACCAAGGAGTGTTATGCAGTCGTTCAGCATTCGATTCCTCCCAAACTCCAGGATCCAGGCAGCTTCACTATTCCATGTACTATTGGACTATGTGAGTTTGGGAAGGCCCTTTGTGACTTAGGGGCCAGTGTGAACCTCATGCCCCTCAGATTTTTCAAAAATCTAGGGCTCAACGATTTGAAGCCTACCCGAGTATCCCTTCAACTTGCTGACTGATCCATCAAATATCCAAAGGGGCTACTGGAGGATGTGCTGGTCAAGGTGGGTAGGCTGATCCTTCATGCAAATTTCATCATCCTTGACATGGAGGAAAACCATGAGGCCCCTATCATCTTGGGAAGTCCCTTCTTGGAAACTGGGAAGGTACTGATTGACGTGCACTAAGGAGAGCTAATTTTCCGGGTAGGAGACAAGTGAGTATCCTACAATGTTCTCAAGGCCATCAATCATGCATAATTTTCTGAGCATGAGGGATGTTATGCAATAACCACCAGGGATGATTTATTAAGCACATAAGGGGATGATCTGGTATGTTCTATTACCTTAGATAAATTTATCATTACAGACATTCCATTTGAAGAAGATCTAGAAGACCTACAATTCCTAGAAGGCCAGGGTGGACACTACTAGAAACGTGTAGTTTTTCCTGATAGTCTGGAATGGGACAAGGTGAAACCACTTGTACCTTCGATTTAAAGGTGCCTAAACTAGAACTGAATCCTCTTATATCTTCTCTAAAGTACGGGTATTTGAGAGACCATCAAACATTACCTATCATACTTAACGCAAAACTATCACAGGAGTAGGAAGATGCACTTATGTAGGTTCTGAAACAGTGGAAGCATGATATTGGGTGGACAGTCACTGATTTGAAGGGCATCAACCCTACCACTTTCACCCACAAAGTGATACTTGAAGAAGGTGCCTAGCAATCTCGACAACCACAACAGCGCCTGAATCCCCCCATGAAGGAAGTTGTAAAAAAAGAGGTGATTAAATTGTTGGATGCATGAATCACCTATCCCATCTTGGATAGCCCATGGGTGAGTCCCCTACAAGTGGTACCAAAAAATGGGGGTATCACTGTGATTTCAAATGATAAAAACAAGATCATACCCACACACACTGTCATGGGCTAGCGAGTCTGTGTGGATTACAGGAAGCTGGATGATTCCACAAGGAAAGATAATTTCCCTTACCATTCATTGATCAAATGTTATAGAGACTAGCAAGGCACAACTTCTATTTATTCCTCGATAGCTATTCTGGCTACAACCAAATTTCTATTACTCCAGAGGATTAGGATAAGAGCACATTTACTTGCCCCTATGATACATTTGATTACCAAAGGATGTCTTTTGGCATTTGCAACACGCCCAACACCTTTCAGTGTTGTATGCTGGTTATCTTCCATGACATGGAGGAACAAATCCTGGAGGTATTCATGGATGATTTTTCCATTTACGAAAAATCATTCACCACTTGTTTGGGTCACCTCGAGCTAGTTTTAGAAAGATGTAAAAACACTAAGCTGGTTTTGAACTGGGAAAAGTTTCATTTCATGGTGCATAGTAGAATCGTCCTTGGATATAGAATCTTAGCAAAGGGGATAGAGGTGGACTCGGTGAAGATAGAATTCATTTCATGACTTCCTATTCCGACTTCTGTCAGATCCACCTATAGCTTCCTGGGGAATGTCGGTTTCTATAGGCGGTTTGTCTGTGGCTTCTCAAAAATAGCCCATCCCCTCACCAATATTCTAACCAAGGATGACATATTTGATTTTTATGAGACATGCACCATAGCTTTGGAGCATCTAAAGCAGTGCCTGGTGGAAGCTCTAGTGACGATTTCTCCCAACTTGGAGGAACAATTTGAGGTGATGTGCGATGCCAACGACTTTGAAGTGGGAGCAGTCTTGGGCCAACAGCTTGACCAGATTTTATGACCTATATATTATGCCAGCAGGACACTCAATGAGGCACAGATCAACTACACCACCACATAAAAGGAGATGCTTGTAGTGGTTTTCACATTTGATAGGTTCCGTTCTTACTTAGTGTTGTCTAAAGTTATTGTTTATACTGAACATTCAACACTAAAGTACCTACTGAACAAGAAACATGCGAAGCCTCGATTGATCTGCTGGGTACTCCTCTTACAAGAATTTGATCTGGAGATTCGAGATAAGAAAGGGAGTGAGAACATTGTTGCTGACCATCTCTCCTGCCTAGAGCTGCCTTATTTAGAGAAAAAGGATGATAAGGAGATCAGGGAGGATTTCCCTGATGATCACCTCTTTTCATTCAACAAAACACCTAGACCATGGTATGCTGATATTAATAATTTTCTAGTTACAGGTGTCGTTCACCCTAACCTCTGCTTCTAGAAAAGGAAGATATTTTTATCTGATGTGAAGAGGTACTTCTGGGAAGATTATCTACTATTCCGATCCTATGACGATGGGGTGATCCGCCGTTGCATCTTGGAGAATGAATTTCACAACGTCCTGGAGTTCTGTCATGCCTCACCAGTTGGAGGACATCATGGGTCTGACCGTATGATAGCAAAGATCATGAAGTCTGGGTTTTTTTGGCCCACCAGGCATAAAGATGCCTGATCCTTTGTTTCCTATTGCGATCGGTGCTAGAGGACCGGTAATTTGAGCCGTAGAGCTGAGATGCCCCAATAACCCATCTTGGAGGTCGAGATTTTTGATGTCTGGGGCATAGATTTTATGGAACCATTTCCCCCATCTTTTGGGAACACTTACATCCTGGTCTATGTCAACTACGTCTCCAAATGGGTAGTAGCCACTACTACAACACATGACACGACCAAGGTAGTCATGATCTTTTTAAAGAAACATATTTTTAGCAGGTTTGGCATTCCCTGAGTATTGATCAGCGATAGAGGGACCCACTTCGACAACACACTGATGAGAGGAATACTGTTGAAGTATGGAGTAAAGAATCATATGGGGACACCATATCATCCCCAGTCCAGTGGACAAGTGGAGATCTCCAACCATGAGCTCAAGAAAATCTTGGAGAAAACAGTGAACACTTCAAGGAAAGACTGGTCCAAGAAGTTAGATGATGCTTTTTGGGCATATCGGACTGCTTTCAAAACACCACTAGGAATGTCCCCATTCCGCCTCATCTATGGAAAGCCTTGACATCTGCCAATAGAGTTGGAACACAAAGCCTATTGGTCCGTTAAGGACCTGAATTTTGATCTGAAGGCAGCTGAAGAGCAGCAAAAGTTCCAACTGTTGGAACTCGATGAAATCATATTAGAGGCATATGAGAATGCCAAGCTGTACAAGGAGAAGACAAGAGAAATTCACGACCGGATGATTTCACGTAAATCTTTCCAACCCGGTGATCTGGTACTTCTCTTTAACTCTCATCTTTGATTATTTCCAGGGAAGTTAAAGTCATGATGGTCAGGACCATTCTAAGTTATATGTGTATTCTATCATGGAGCGGTGAAAATTTCTGGAGAAGATGGTCAACCATTCAAGGTGAACGGACAACGGTTGAAGGCTTACCATCACATTGACGACACGGTGGGAATGTTGTCCACCATACATCTCAGGTAAGCAGAGGTGAGTAGGTCGATCCGATGACCTAAAACAAAGGCACTTATTGGTAGGAAACCCAGAGGATACATGCTATGTACCCCCTATATACACGACGTGTACTTTTTTCCTTTTCATTTATTTTCTAACTATTATAAATATATAGCTTAACAAAGTAATAAATAGGGATGATTCCGGTGCTGATGGTAAGGTCACTGGAGTTTATCCAAGCCGTCATAGGTTCGAATCTCTCCTAACCTACCTTCGGCACGAGGTTCCTCCTTTTTCTCTATGTGTTTTATCACACGGTGTGTGTGGTAGTTTTTCATATATATATATATATATATATATATTTTATTATAATAAAAACCATGGTGGGGATGGATCGGTTGGCCAAGATCGTAACCCGACTCCAAAAGACCCAGGTTCGAATCCCGACAACTGCCCCATTTCCATCATTTTCCCTTTTAATAAAACCACACGACATGTCTTTTAATATACGTCGTGTGTGCCATGTTTTTCATTACTAAATTGAAAAGTCTTTCAACATAAAGAAATTCATGTAGGTGAAATTGGAAGATTGGAAGAGTCTCGGCCCTGGATCCAAAAGACCCGGGTTCGAACTCGGCTAATCTCCCTGCTTCATCACTTTTTGTACAATTAAAAACCACACACCGTTCTTTTACTTCTTCCCATGTAGTATAGGCCATATAAATTAATTATATATATATAATAAATAGGATCAGTAGTACAACCTTTGCTTTAGTGGTTGAGGGATTCCGTTCAGAATAGCCAATCGCCGGTTCAAACCTCACCCCAAGCACCAGACCAAAGGTTGTACTTCTCTTTTTCCAATTTTAAAACACACGACGTGTATTTCCCGATACATTATGTGTATAGTTTTATTTTTTAATTTTGTATATATATACACTTTTAATATTTTAATTATTAATATTAATTATTATATAGTTTACTATAATAATTATATATCTATATATATATATATTTATTATTAAACAAGTGGGATACACAGCGTGTAGTCTATTGTACACACCATGTACCTCGACTATAAAAGTAGCGGACAACCTGGCTTTATCCCATGTTGCGAGACCCCCTCTCCTCTCCCCGTTTCTTCCCCCGTATGCCACCCGGCCTCCCTACTCCCAAATCTACTGATTTAGGGCGTTTCTGCTTCTAATTTCTCCTGCATTGTGATCCTTAGTCTAGGCACACCCTTCTACACCCTATATTTTAAGTTATCATACACGTTTAGGGCGATTTGCGGATCGGATGACCGTTCGGCTTATGTGATACACGAGCACGATTTGAAGAACACATGCTGTGTAATTTTGTACACGGTCACACACTGAATGCTTCACGATTTGAAAATACACGGAGTGTATGTTCGGTACACACTATGTACTAGCCCCATCGTGCCCGGGTATCCTTTTCACACGGCCTCGCACACCATGTTCATGTACATGATGTGTGTGTTCGGTACACGCCATGTATACCATTTCTTTCATCCAACCCATGTCTAGCCCTCCACATGACCATGTCACCTTTGCTCTTGCACACGCTATGTTGGACTTGTACACAGTGTGTCCTATATTACTAGAACTGCTTACATGGTGGTCGTGTTCTTTGCAATACACAACCAGGACCACTTTACATGTACACGGCGTGTATGTTCAGTACACATCATATAGCCTTTCCTGGTATATCCCCTAACCCCTTGGTGTGTCTATCCAGAGAATACGGGATGCTAACCCACTTTGACTACATATCGTGTACTCTGGATGTACACATTGTGTACTTTTTATTTTTCAGTTTTCTCACATTTTATTTGTTTCTTTTTCTTTTCTTTTTCTTTTGTTTGGTTTTTCTTTATTTTTCAGGGTATGGTAGATAGGGATCCTTCCTGTGGGAAGCAGCCTGCCAATGCTACTGAGGGTGAGAGGCCCATTTACCGTCGCATACGACTCCGGCCCATGACGTCACCTGATTCAGAATCTCCAATGTACCAACTCCCTCCATTGGCTATCCTTCCCCTACTCACTACCTCCACCGAGGCTAGTCCTAGTAGCGCCACACCTCCACCATCTAGCATCGAGCCTCCGCGAACCACCCTTCCTTCTCCACCAACTGCCACTCCACTGGAGCTATCCTTATTCGCAGCTGGTCTATCATCGACCGCCCCATCCAGCGGCCCTCTGCCTACTACAACCACTTCACCCCTAGAGCCAGCTCCCGCTACTATACCTCCACCTGGGCTGGGACCTGAAGGTGTTCCCTACCCTTGTATGGTGTTCCCGGTCACAGATTTGGCACACGACAAGGTCCGACACTTCTCTCACCGCCCGATTCCATTGAGCAGCCGCTATCTAGATAGCAGCGTCCCACAACAGCTTTGTATTTGGGGTGAGTTGGAGGATCTTATCGGGAATGTAGAGACCAGAAGCTTGACGTACATGGACATTACATTACTTTTTCGGAATACTTGGTACATAACAAAAACACACACACAAGGATCGTAATAGTTTAGTGTCTTTGGAAACTCGGAACGTAATCTTCTAATCGTGGTGAAAGATCTTCTATATCTCCCATAAAGATCTTCCCATTTTTTTTCCTAAAACCTTTCTTTATATCCTGGGGAAAAGAAAACATAAAAGGGTGAGCTCAAATGCTCAGTAAGGGTAAACAAAAGAAATATCAATCACATCATATACACAAGCACATAACTTTTGGAAATCTTAACCTGCAAAAGAGATCATAAGTTCATAACATGGGATAAATCATGGCAGTGAAATGTAATCACAATAATCATAACTTAAAACATGAAACTTTGTGGCATTCACACATAATCATAGAGAATCATTTCTTGTTAGTCAAGACTCATTTCCAAGACTATCTTAGTGGACAAAGTCCCTTTCTGAATCGAGTAACCCTCGTTTCAGTCCTGTTTCACTGAACCAGTATAACCTACCATTCCAGCCATGTCTATCTCATGAGATATAAAATCTTTACCCAATGCATTGGAGGGAGATATAGGTCCCACCCATCTCATAATTAATCCTTTCTTATGTGTGCCACATAATCATAAAACATACATCATCGCATAACACATGTAACAAAAATGGGATTCTTGAAACATCATGACATCATAAATCAATTCATATAAGATAAAGGAATTCATAAAAATAATTCCATCACAACATGATCAAATCAATGTAATAATAGGGATAAAAACAGAACCCTTTATTATCTTAGATGGAAAATAATTTTGATAAAACACTTGAACTCCATTCTTGAGGAAAATATCCTTTCTTCTTCAAAAAACATTTTTCCTTTCATAACATGTCATACAACTTTAAAATAAAATAAGTTGATTAAAAATAAACTTGAAAACTTTAAAAGGAAGCTTCTTGGAAATAATGTTTTAAAAATCAATTCATGCCGTATAAGTTAAAAAAACATTCTTCGTACTTTTGTCGGAAAAGTCAAAAAGTACCTCGTACGAAAAACGACAAAAGATTCCTTTCATACATATTACTAAAAACTCACCGAAGGGTAAAAATGGATTTAAAAAATTGTAGGTGGATGGAAATAATATTACATATTGATGAAACATGGATGTGGATGATAAAATACACCCCAGTAAGTACTTACGAATAAACAATCTCGGATAAAAATGAGATTGTGATATTTCCCTTACCTTAGGTCCGATTTGCTTCGTATGTGTCCGAACCTCCTGTATAATGATTTAAATAATGTCATTGACTTATTACAGAATCATATTCATTGTTATGATATCATATATGGTTCACTTATGACATTATATTACCCGTTTTTTTGTAAATTCCATGTTAAAGAACCGTTTTGGGTAAAATCGTTTCATTTATCGTAGGTGTTTTGACTTGTTGTTCTTGACATTATTATTACTTAAATCATGATTTACTTACTTATAGAATATAAAATATGATTTATATATATATATTCAGAATATAAATATATAATAAATCAGTAAATGGAAAGAAATACACCGTTCATGGAGACGGTAGTCCGTACGTACGCATGAACGCTGTTTTCGTTTCCTTATTGAATTGAATGGAATTAAGAAGATGAAATACATATAAATAATTCCAGTATCATTATTAGGTCATATATTTAATTAGTAATTATTATATATACTTTATAATCATTCATGAATGGTTAATCATTGAGAATGAAACTCATCGCGTCGTGGAGACGGTATTCCGTACGTACGCACGAGCGATGATATCGTTCCCATGGTCATGGAATTGTGTTGAAGTGTATGTATACTATTTCAGTATCAATATCACTTTATAATAATCATATATAGTTACTCATTACACCTTTATACCCATACAATTAAGGTGGTGGCGGAAAATAGATTACACCACGGCGTGGAGACGGTATTCCGTACGTACGCACGCGCGGTGATTTCATTTTTCCGTAGGATGGATAGAAGGTGAATTAGGGTTGTTTCATATTTATAATAACATATCAGTATGTAAGTAAAACTGATGTTATTACTTTATCATGAAACAACTAAAGAAGAAGAAGTTGAAGAAGAAAGAAATTGAAAAGATCGGTAATGGATATTACCTCTTCTTTGAAACGCCTCTTTGAATCCTCTACTTAGGGAACTAGGATTGATCTTTGAAGAATACCAGGACCTCTAGGATTATTCTAGGGAAGTGGAGAAGGGATTTTGGCAGAGGTTGGCCGAGCTTGAGTGCTCAAATTGGTGTGAGGAGGAGGGGGAGGAGGTACCCTTTTATAAGGGAGGAGAGGGGCACCTTAGGAATACCTCAAAATATTATTTTATATTAATGTCAAAATCGGTTTATAATGGTTCCAAAGGGTCTTATTTCTAAGCTAAATTGGGTATGGGTAGAAATACTATCAACCAATAGGATTTAGACAAGTTTAGGGTATTATTTTAGCCTTATCAATTATATTTAACTCTAAGTTAAATAATTTAACTTTTACCGTGTCTTTTTGTTTTCTTTCACTATATGGTTAATACACTTACTATAACATGCCAAACGAACCCCAAATTGTTTATTATTAATATATATATCCTTATCTAAGTAATTTGGCCGAACCTTAGATTTTTAGGAATAAAATAACAATTAATAATATAATATTTGATTTAAAAACTATTTTGTGTCAATTTTGACACTATTTGATATATGATTTTTGTGAAAGTCATAACAGAATTATATGTTCGAACCAAGTTGATTAAATCAACACTAATATATCATAGTAACCTAAAAAATTAGTTTAATTCATAAAAAGCCTCAAATTACATTCATTTGAGCATTTATAACATCAATTATGTTAATATTTCCTTAAAAGGGTAATTACTGCATCATCGTTGTGTCATAAATAAATTAATTTATTTAAAGTCTAAAAATTATAAATAAAATATCATTATGTATGAAATCTTTTTATATTTCTAATTAATATTTACAATCTAATTTATCTTATGTATAACCCTATATTAAAAATGTTTTAGTAAATAAACTTTGATTTTAACTCTTTTAACTCTTCTTTGAATTAAATAATAATAAATGTCCTAATCTAATCCAAGTGGGCCTAAATGATAATATTTTACACTTAAGGTTGTTTTTGGTCGAGATACACTTGTCCAATAGAATTAGGACACATGTTATGGTAATATTAATATCATTCTTACCCTTAATTACCCTATTTACTTTTAACTGTGGTAAATAAAAGTAAAAAGTTACTATTCACCAAAAATTATTTTCATCTCATTGAACCACATTTTACTTACTGACATCAACCGTGTCTCTCGGATTTTTTAAATTCCATTCATAGAAGCGGTAAAATTAAGTTTTATGAAAAATTCAGTTTTTTAACTACCACTTAGTAGTTTCACTATTCATCAAAAATTGATGTTTTTCAGAACAATGCCAAAATTTTATCCTAAGCTATATTTCATATTCTGAATTCAAAAATGAAGTCTATTTTAACAAATTCATAACATAGAAGTTGCATTAATTAATTTTATAATTAAATCCCACTGTTAAAACAAATAGCGTGTTTTTAAGAAACAATATCTATCAAAAGATTGACACTTGATTATGTCTGGTTTAAATGTGAAATTACATCTAATGACCAACATTGTATTAAATTGTAAAAATATATTCTAAATATACTTTAAAACCACTCAAATTAATAATTTATCACTATTAATTATTTTGGTTAAAAAAGTTGTTTTTAATTAAAATTTAGTAATTTTCACTATTCATCAGAATATGAAAGTTATCCAAAAAGTACCAAAATTTCACCCTAAGCTAATTTCGATATTAAGAATCCAAAAATTAATTCCATTTTGAAAAATAAAATTTTCCAAATTTCAAAAAGTGGTTATTACTATTCATAATGGCTAGTTTTAATAATATCTTAATAGCATATCGTTGTTTCGTGAAACTCAGTATTGCGTACTACACACGCTATCGAGGAAGGTTGTGATTGCGTGTAATGCAAGGCAAGTCAAGGATGCGTGTTGTGCAAGATTTTTTTGGTGTAGCACAAAACACAAGACATTAATAAAATTAAAAAGAATATTTTTCATAAAATCTCGGGCTGTTACATTCTACCCCCCTTAAAATTAATTTCGCCCTCGAAATTCGTCGGGGTTATAAATGGTTTACTATTCGAAAGTTTCTTTAATAGAAACCCACATCGTAAAAAGGAATACCAAAACTTGGCTTTAAAAACTAAAGTATGAAATGTAACGATTACCCAAATAAACTAATCACTGGGTTTCCACATAGGTGAAAATATGGATATGGAAGAGAAATCTAACCATCATGTTCTGATGGAGAGTGGTAGAGAACATGGATATGGAAAATACAGTAATCACAAATCCATAAATTTGTGACGATCTAAGGTACCATCTGATTCATCAGGTATAAGATCACTAGGACAACATTTTTGGTTTTCAAGATCATTTCCCTAAAGTTGAAAATTTGAATTAGAATAAATACTTTCTTTATTTTGGTACAATCTCACTGTTGTTCGTGCCTTGAACAATTTCCACTTCATCTCTTAAATAAATGAAGTTGAATTTGTTATTCGTGAAGTGTTAGCAGATCATGTGATAGAATGACGGGTCATTCCATCTGTCTCAAACAAAAGGTTAGCAAAAATTATATACATAAGTCGATCTATAGTGAGATTAATAATATATGGTTCTTAAAATGGACTTATACTTCATATATCATACTGCTTAATATAATAAAACTAGATTCTACTAAACAGGGACTTCCTGTAGGCCAGTGGTAGGCGATAAAGGCCAGTCGCACTTCGGTTGTGGGTTCGATTTCCACAGCCTTGTCCGACGCGATGGGCTGTCGCCCGTCCTGCAGGTTGTCCTTTTTCTAAAACTATATTACTATAACATCCCATCAAATATCGAAAAACAAACAATACTAACTTATGTCCAACACAATCCATTCCAATCTTTAGACTTATCCATAATACTGCAGTCCACTCTCAGAGATTTAATACCATCGTTTATCCCCATATATCATAAGATATATCTTGTTGGTCACATTCCAAACATTCAAAGGCTTTAATCATGTACTCTCTTGAATACCCATTGAACCTTATTGAAAACATGAGTGCTGTTAAAAGTTAACTCTTTCCACATACCAAAATCCTCAAAATTCTATATACTCAAACCATGATATAACCTTCTCCTTATATCAGTCATGAGCTCATGAATACTATCAAACATTTAATTTTCTCCTTATCCTTTCATTATGCGCATATCATCTACATTCCAAAAATATCTGAATAACCTTTCATGGATTCTGGTAACATTAATCATACACTTTCAAAACTCAAGGAAAGGCAACAGTGTAACAATCCTTAGATGTCTCTTTATTCCATAGTACCATGAGATTACTTATACAACATTACACATGATAAACATGTAATCATTCCACTACATTCTTAAACCATTGACCAAGCTTCAACAATTCTTTCATCTCAAATATCATTTGTAGTCTCTTCATCATCATCAACATAAATACTACCTATATGACCATACTGATTCTCTTCATGAGACTTTACCTTAGGGAATTGGTTTGCATAATGCCCGTACATTCCACATTTAAAACATTTAACCATTGTTGATGTCATAGAAATACCATTATCCTCATCCCTGGTGTTAACTGAACCTTTTCCTTTGCACTTACTGGCTTTGTGTCCTTCTTTTCCACACCCAAAGCATCTTCCAGTTCCTTTGAAACATTCTCCTTGATGCCTCTTCCCACATGATTTACATAGGGGAAATTGAACTTTCTTTCCTCTATGATCATCATGAAACTCCATCTTTCTCTTATTAGCTGAGTCAGGAAACTTACCAAATTTTACTTTATTGATCATATTATGAGATTGCTGATTCGGCATAATAATTATCTTTGGACTTCCAAATCCCATTTCATTTGATTGATCATGAAAAATATCATTCCATTGTCCATCATATCCTCCATTATCATGAATCATCTTGTTCTAGGACTGTATCTTATACATATACTTATCCTTAGGGACATCCCTAGACATACCTTAGAAATATCTCTAGGGATCTCACTAACGCTTTCGCATCCTAGTTTCCAAAGGTTAACTAAACCTTTCCTCTGATACCAACTGTAGAGACCCGAAGCTTGACGTACATGGACATTACATTACTTTTTCGGAATACTTGGTACATAACAAAAACACACACACAAGGATCGTAATAGTTTAGTGTCTTTGGAAACTCGGAACGTAATCTTCTAATCGTGGTGAAAGATCTTCTATATCTCCCATAAAGATCTTCCCATTTTTTTACATAAAACCTTTCTTTATATCCTGGGGAAAAGAAAACATAAAAGGGTGAGCTCAAATGCTCAGTAAGGGTAAACAAAGGAAATATCAATCACATCATATACACAAGCACATAACTTTTGGAAATCTTAACCTTCAAAAGAGATCATAAGTTCATAACATGGGATAAATCATGGCAGTGAAATGTAATCACAATAATCATAACTTAAAACATGAAACTTTGTGGAATTCACACATAATCATAGAGAATCATTTCTTGTTAGTCAAGACTCATTGCCAAGACTATCTTAGTGGACAAAGTCCCTTTCTGAATCGAGTAACCCTCGTTTCAGTCCTGTTTCACTGAACCGGTATAACCTACCATTACAGCCATGTCTATCTCATGAGATATAAAATCTTTACCCAATGAATTGGAGGGAGATATAGGTCCCACCCATCTCATAATGAATCCTTTCTTATGTGTGCCACATAATCATAAAACATACATCATCGCATAACACATGTAACAAAAATGGGATTCTTGAAACATCATGACAACATAAATCAATTCATATAAGATAAAGGAATTCATAAAAATAATTCCATCACAACATGATCAAATCAATGTAATAATAGGGATAAAAACAGAACCCTTTATTATCTTAGATGGAAAATAATTTTGATAAAACACTTGAACTCCATTCTTGAGGAAAATATCCTTTCTTCTTCAAAAAACATTTTTCCTTTCATAACATGTCATACAACTTTAAAATAAAATAAGTTGATTAAAAATAAACTTGAAAACTTTAAAAGGAAGCTTCTTGGAAATAATGTTTTAAAAATCAATTCATGCCGTATAAGTTAAAAAAACATTCTTCGTACTTTTGTCGGAAAAGTCAAAAAGTACCTCGTACGAGAAACGACAAAAGATTCCTTTCATACATATTACTAAAAACTCACCGAAGGGTAAAAATGGATTTAAAAAATTGTAGGTGGATGGAAATAATATTACATATTGATGAAACATGTATGTGGATGATAAAATACACCCCAGTAAGTACTTACGAATAAACAATCTCGGATAAAAATGAGATTGTGATATTTCCCTTACCTTAGGTCCGATTTGCTTCGTATGTGTCCGAACCTCCTGTATAATGATTTAAATAATGTCATTGACTTATTACAGAATCATATTCATTGTTATGATATCATATATGGTTCACTTATGACATTATATTACCCGTTCTTTTGTAAATTCCATGTTAAAGAACCGTTTTGGGTAAAATCATTTCATTTATCGTAGGAGTTTTGACTTGTTTTTCTTGACATTATTATTACTTATATCATGATTTGAATACTTCCAGAATATAAAATATGATTTATATATATATATTCAGAATATACATATATAATAAATCAGTAAATGGAAAGAAATACACCGTTCATGGAGACGGTAGTCCGTACGTACGCATGAACGCTGTTTTCGTTTCCTTATTGAATTGAATGGAATTAAGTAGATGAAATACATATAAATAATTCCAGTATAATTATTAGGTCATATATTTCATTAGTAATTATTATATATACTTTATAATCATTCATGAATGGTTAATCATTGAGAATGAAACTCATCGCGTCGTGGAGACGGTATTCCGTACGTAAGCACGAGCGATGATATCGTTCCCATGGTCATGGAATTGTGTTGAAGTGTATGTATACTATTTCAGTATCAATATCACTTTATAATAATCATATATAGTTACTCATTACACCTTTATACCCATACAATTAAGGTGGTGGCGGAAAATAGATTACACCACGGCGTGGAGACGGTATTCCGTACGTACGCACGCGCGGTGATTTCATTTTTCCGTAGGATGGATAGAAGGTGAATTAGGGTTGTTTCATATTTATAATAACATATCAGTATGTAAGTAATACTGATGTTATTACTTTATCATGAAACAACTAAAGAATAAGAAGTTGAAGAAGAAAGAAATTGAAAAGATCGGTAATGGATATTACCTCTTCTTTGAAACGCCTCTTTGAATCCTCTAATTAGGGAACTAGGATTGATCTTTGAAGAATACCAGGACCTCTAGGATTATTCTAGGGAAGTGGAGAAGGGATTTTGGCAGAGTTTGGCCGAGCTTGAGTGCTCAAATTGGTGTGAGGAGGAGGGGGAGGAGGTACCCTTTTATAAGGGAGGAGAGGGGCACCTTAGGAATACCTCAAAATATTATTTTATATTAATGTCAAAATCGGTTTATAATGGTTCCAAAGGGTCTTATTTCGAAGATAAATTGGGGATGGGTAGAAATCCTATCAACCAATAGGATTTAGACAAGTTTAGGGTATTATTTTAGCCTTATCAATTAGATTTAACTCTAAGTTAAATAATTTAACTTTTACCGTGTCTTTTTGTTTTCTTTCACTATATGGTTAATACACTTACTATAACATGCCAAACGAACCCCAAATTGTTTATTATTAATATATATATCCTTATCTAAGTCATTTGGCCGAACCTTAGATTTTTAGGAATAAAATAACAATTAATAATATAATATTTGATTTAAAAACTATTTTGTTTCAATTTTGACACTATTTGATATATGATTTTTGTGAAAGTCATAAAAGAATTATATGTTCGAACCAAGTTGATTAAATCAACACTAATATATCATAGTAACCTAAAAAATTAGTTTAATTCATAAAAAGTCTCAAATTACATTCATTTGAGCATTTATAACATCAATTATGTTAATATTTCCTTAAAAGGGTAATTACTGCATCATCGTTGTGTCATAAATAAATTAATTTATTTAAAGTCTAAAAATTATAAATAAAATATAATTATGTATGAAATCTTTTTATATTTCTAATGAATATTTACAATCGAATTTATCTTATGTATAACCCTATATTAAAAATGTTTTAGTAAATAAACTTTGATTTTAACTCTTTTAACTCTTCTTTGAATTAAATAATAATAAATGTCCTAATCTAATCCAAGTGGGCCTAAATGATAATATTTCACACTTAAGGTTGTTTTTGGTCGAGATAAACTTGTCCAATAGAATTAGGACACATGTTAGGGTAATATTAATATCATTCTTACCCTTAATTACCCTATTTACTTTTAACCGTGGTAAATAAAAGTAAAAAGTTACTATTCACCAAAAATTATTTTCATCTCATTGAACCACATTTTACTTACTGACATCAACCGTGTCTCTCGGATTTTTGAAATTCCATTCATAGAAGCGGTAAAATTAAGTTTTATGAAAAATTCAGTTTTTTAACTACCACTTAGTAGTTTCACTATTCATCAAAAATTGATGTTTTTCAGAACAATGCCAAAATTTTATCCTAAGCTATATTTCATATTCCGAATTCAAAAATGAAGTCTATTTTACCAAATTCATAACATAGAAGTTGCATTAATTAATTTTATAATTAAATCCCGCTGTTAAAACAAATAGCGTGTTTTTAAGAAACAATATCTATCAAAAGATTGACACTTGATTATGTATGGTTTAAATGTGAAATTACATCTAATGACCAAAATTGTATTAAATTGTAAAAATATATTCTAAATATACTTTAAAACCACTCAAATTAATAATTTATCACTATTAATTATTTTGGTTAAAAAAGTTGTTTTTAATTAAAATTTAGTAATTTTCACTATTCATCAGAATATGAAAGTTATCCAAAAAGTACCAAAATTTCACCCTAAGCTAATTTCGATATTACGAATCCAAAAATTAATTCCATTTTGAAAAATAAAATTTACCAAATTTCAAAAAGTGGTTATTACTATTCATAATGGCTAGTTTTAATAATATCTTAATAGCATATCGTTGTTTCGTGAAACTCAGTATTGCGTACTACACACGCTATCGAGGAAGGTTGTGATTGCGTGTAATGCAAGGCAAGTCAAGGATGCGTGTTGTGCAAGATCCTTTTGGTGTAGTGTACAACACAAGACATTAATAAAATTAAAAAGAATATTTTTCATAAAATCTCGGGCTGTTACAGGGAACACCCCGTTACTCTCGATCTTTCAGGTCAACACTTTTATTTCTCAAGATTTATTTTTAGAGTTTTCTGCTTCCTTCGAGTTCAACAGAGTCGAGTACTGAGAGACGCCCGGTGATGCAGTACCAGTGGTCCGGTTTCGGCTAGGCGACCAACCTTTTTCCCTTACCATGACCGTGTTCGGCCAAGGGTGCAGTTTTTATCCTCATCCTATCACCCCACCCCCTGTCTCCTCCATGGCCTGACCTAAGCGCTCTGACCTCATTGCCATGTGGCGGGAGATTGATGGTCCTGACCACCGCTATACCCCTACCTCCCAGAAGAGTACCCTTATAGCTGACCCTATCCTTCGCTTCACCCACCGGTGCTTTAATGCCATCCTTTTCCCCCACCATGATGATATGGGGGTCTTGATCGGTCATGACATGGATCTCCTTACCTGTGTCATCCGGTAGGACTACCCGGACCTCCCTTACCTTGCTACCTCCTATTTCCATGCCATGTTTACCGGCCGTCAGGGAAACCTGAATAGTGGGTTTTACGCCACCCGCCTTGCCCACCACCTTGGGGTTTTTGAGCCTTCTCTTCCTCATGGCAGGATAGGTTCCCCCCAGTGGATGGACTTTCTCATGCTTATTCTCATGGGATTGGTCCGGAAGTAGGGGGTGCTTACATCCTTGCCCAAGAATAACCCCACCCACCTGCTGACCCTCCTGCCCCCACTGATGCACTTGCTCCTCCTTCCCCACCCCATCCCCCTACTTCTGACCTTATTTCTTCTATTACCCCACCATCCCCACCTACCCCCGCACCCTCGATCGATCCCTACACCTAGCCACGATGGAGCATAACTTGGTTCATCTCGATCGACGTCAGGTCCAAATAGAAGAGATGTTGGGGATTCTTCTTCAGCATCATGGTATTACACTACCCCCACTACCTACCTCTACCTAGGCTCCTAGCCCTTCCTCTACAGCTCCACTTCCCTTTACTTCATTGGCCACAGATTCAGTACTTCTATCCACTATGGGCCCCGCTGTTGCTACCACTTCTGCCACTACTGCTTCCAGTCCAGGGAGTGATGCCAAGATTCCTATTCCAAGTCCATTTCCTATGGATCCTACTTCTACAGCTTCTCTTCCTAGTGCAGATTCTAAGCCTCCAGTTTTCACATATCCTGATCCTTCTCTACTTGCTACTTCTGTACTGGATGATGTCTCTTCTAAGGCGACCACCTGACTAGTTTTTGGACACATTCTTTACATTATATATATTTTTGTGATCTCTTGTGCCTGTGTATGTTGTGTATGCTTGCAGTGTTCTTTCTCCATTCCCTTCACAGGTACTCTGGCATGCTATGGATCCCCGTCTCCATCGCTCCCGTCTTTATTCGCCTAGACACAAGGGGAGTATTGTTTTTCCACATTTTCCACTTATTTTATTTTCTTACTTGATTTACCTCTTTCCTTACTTCCCCTTGTTCCGGTCCACTATTGTGTCCCCACATTCCCTTATTCATTTTTTGTGGCACTTGGTGGACCATGTGCGCTTTTTAGTATGGGGGAGCATCTCTCGACCACTTTATCCTTTTCCCTTATCATCATTCTAGAAGACATCATTATTAGAAAATGCATTTTAAAACATGAATCCATTTTGGTTAATCATATTTCTAAATAATAAAGCTAAAAGTGGGATTTGTTTTAAAAATTTTCATGCCTATTTTGGTTCTTAAGTATTTTAAAATGATTGCTGATATAGTTTAACTTGAAACTTGTAATCTTTGGATAATTACATCGATTAGACTAATCAATTATTTTCATGTCATGAACTGATTGTCTCTTTATTTATTTTTCCCACTCCTGAGAGGAATTTTAAACCCTTTGTCATATTCTTTTTGAATACCCTATTTCTTGAGAGATTTTTAGGATATACATAACTATAGGAATTTGCAAGTTTTCTTCTCAAAACATGAAGAATTTTTCAATTACATTAAAATGATTGAGGCATGAGATTGTTTAAACCCCTTTATCTTGAGACCTACCCTATATTTTATCTCCGTGAATCCCCTAAAAACCATGAATAAAATTTATAGGAATCCATATTACAATCCTATTTCCCTTCCTACCCTATTTCTTTTATGATTTTTCATGATTATTCATTTTATATCAAAAGAAGGGATTGGAAACACATGGCATAATTTCATGAATTGTTAAGAAATTAAGTATTGGGGAGAGCCTCTTGATCAATCGGGGAAAAAGGGTTCCAAACCTCTATTTGTGGAAATTAGGAAAGGTTCGCTTTGTTCTATTAAAAAAATGGTACAGAAAATGGGACCTTATACTCACTTATTGGTTTGTGAACCCTGCCTACCCAACTAAAGGAGATGACGGTGATGAGATTATTTGATAAAGCTTGTGGATGATGCTTTTACATTGAGTTTAATTTCAAATATCATACACTATTATTTAAATAATTTAGCCTCCTTTTTCAAGCCTCAGAGTTATTTTTCACATCTTTACCTACCAAAATTTAGCTACAGAAACATTTGATCCTTATTGAAAAGCCATCATGATTTTTGTAAATCAATTTTCTGAAGTAAAGAACTAGATTTCTTGCAAACCTATGGATAGAGTGTATATATCTTTGATTGAGAAAAACTTTTATTTAAAATTTATTGAGTGTTGAGAATATTATTGGTGATGTAGATCATCAGGGGGATTGCTTGTTTTTGAAAGGTTGAAACATGTGTTAAAAGAGGATGAAAATAGTTAATTTAATTATATATGAGGCAAGATTAGAATATCTCCTGAATTAAAACTGTTTTGTATTATTTTTGGAATTTTCACCTGTAACTTATTATTTAAATTTATGATTAACTGAAGTCCTTCATTTTAAAATATAGACTCGGATAATTAGATTTCGAGATTTTCTCAAGGGAAATAAAATGACTAAGTATGGGGGAGTTTGATGCACCCGATTTTTGTATACATTTTTACAGACTTTATTGAAAATAAGAACAAGTTTTCATCAATTACATACTACTTAGGGAAAAAATACTTTGATTTTGGTGATCTTGTTCATTTTTAGGATATTTATGGACAAATACACAAAATAGGGGAGAACTGAGAAAAATTTACAAACTACACGACATGTAATTTTTTACACACCGCGTACATCCAGACTCAGACACGAATTGACCAGGACAAGTACATGCCCAAGTAATCAGAATCTGGTACACACCATGTTCACAATTTACATGTCGTGTACACCCTTCTAGAAGCAGTTGGTGGATGAGAAGAAGTCTACACGCCCATATGACCGGATGAAGGAAAAACGCCATGTTTAACTTATACATGCCGTGTAGACCTTTCTAGAAGCAGCTGGTGGCCAAAAAATGGGACTATATACCGTGTGGTGGCTCTAGACGTCGTGTATATCTACCTACCAGGTGGTGCCATGTTCCAAGTCAAAGATGGTGTGTTAGACCACCTACCAGTAGAGAAATCAAGGACAAAAGCGCGTTGACAAAAGTACACATCATGTACTTTGGCCACACGCTATGTAGGTGTATTTTCTATAAATAAAGCTCTTGGCCTCCAGAAAAAAAGGGGAGAAATTTTGGAGAGAAAGGGTTGAAGGTACGAAAGGAGGAAGTTCTGCTGCCATAATACCATCATCCTACTGTCTACTGAAGAATCACTTCCCCCTAGAAGTTTCAAGCATGATCACATCAGGTATCAAGAGTTTTGTGCTCATCTTTACCTTTATGTGTAACTAAATACCCAGTGTGTTGGGGTTGTGGGAGATGATGAGTTGTAATTTAAATCAATTGTTATGAATGTGTTTGTTCTATTAACTTCTTCTTATTCTTCTTAAATCACTTCATCTTATCACTGGAAATTTTCAACCAGACCAAGGGCATAATTTTCAGGGATTCAAAAGAAGAGTATCGATGAATAATTTCACAAACATTGGAAGTATTCATCGACTCAAAATGGACTAATACAAATAAAGAACTGTGAAACACTGACTAAAGAACCAAGGAGTTAGTATCTTTAGCTCTAAATACAAGTTTACCAGACTAAGGAAACTTTATTACAAATTGAAACCCAGAGTGTTGGGTTATTATGAACAACACAACCTCATAAGAAATTTTATTTATTAAATAACTTCTCATAAATCCACAACCCCAATGTATTTCTCTCTTTATTTGTATCAAAACCAATTTTCCCATATTTACCTTTATTTATTAAGTAATTTATTAAAGAAACGTAAATCCAATTATTCTTTTTTTATCCAAAAAATCAACAAAAATCGACTCTAAATTACACAAACTTCGCTAAAAAAATATAATCTAAGATAAGAAAAATAAAATAACTTCTTTTCCCTATGGATCGACCCCTTACTGGTGCTATACTTGTTAGGGTAAAAATAATTTGGGACACCGATAACATACCTTTGGTGAAACGACTCACCATGTACCTAGTAGTAACAACTCTGACAAGGTGCATCAAGCCTAACTCAAGAGTAACCTAGTACATGATAATAGACCTTACTGCGTACCTGATTTGACAATCCCAAGGGATATACTTTGGGAATTCACAAAATCCTTTCAAACCATCATAAAGTATTTAAATATAATATGAATATGAATAACCTAGTAAAAACCCAAGGAATCATAGATTAAAAAAGTAGGTGTCATTATTTAGACATCCCATAAGTAATTTATCATGATTGTGTGGTTTTATGCTATGATAAGTGTTTTTCACCATAGGTTTTCTGGTATTAGTCAATAGTAGTAACTAAAAGGAACTAGGTTAACATTGAATGTTTTAGATGTGGAAATTATGAGCATTAGACAAATCAATTTCCTATGTGGAAACCTTATGAATAGAATCAGGAAGGTGGTACAAGTATTGGATATACTTCTGAAGATAATGAGACTGAAAACGATATGTGAAAGGTATGTAATGTTCTTTCAATATTGTTTACACTAAACACAATAAAAAAGATTAGATTAAGGTTTAGTAACCTTAAAAAATGATTCATATTTCATATTATAGAAAATAGGTTTTATGAAATAAGATGAAGAATCCTGAGTAATGGTTTAAGACTAAAGTTGGATGATTGAAGTATATATGTTTTGGAATTCAACAATTATTTTATACAAATCATGAAGTATATAAGGATTTTTTTGTAGATATTTTTCTATTTTTAAGAATGTGTTAAATGATACTGATGACCTAGAAAACTAATTTAATGGAAAGGTTATATTAAGATAAGATAACCCTTAACATGTTCCTGAGGATGTGAAAATGATATTTTATATGGAGAAAAAGGTGATGATATAGATATAGTAAATTGGATAGTATTTATGACATTATAACTGATAAAATGATTTTTTGACAAAGCAGTCTATGTTATCATGGATGAATTTTACAACTTCTTGGATTTAAAGAATATATCCAGTAATATTTGGGATAAGGAAGAATGCATTTTTTCCCAAAGGATTTATGGAAGTTTAGGTTATTACCATTTTTTAAGAGATTATATGATGAGGGTATTCAAATTTTTGGAATGTGACAAACAAGAGCTAATTTTTTATATATGGGGGATCAATGTTAAGCTGATTTCATGAATTTATTTCTAAAGTTTTGGATTTTCATCTTTCATAAGGGTTATAAGGTTAACTATTTATGGAAAATTTAAGTCAAAATTTAGACGAAGTTTGTGAGATTAAAGTACTATCTCACTACATGAGGATTTATTCATATTGGATAACATGTTCTAATAACTTTGTATTGATGATAACTGATGATAAATGAGACGACTTATCATGGATCTCATGATATGTTAGTGCTTTAGGAATGAAAAACTCACCTTCTTTTTTAGAGAAATAGGTGAAGTGGAAATTGATCAAGGTAAAAAGGGTGAGGTTTTCCTGAAATCATGAAAGTATATATTTTCATGAAAATTCCTCAACATTAGAAAAATGATCATTTTTTTATCCTAATACCTTAATTTTTGTTGAGCTGTTGACCTTTTAAATCATTAAAGATTTATGAATCTGAGTCCCTAAACTTTCCATTGATCATTCACTTGTTTGTGATTGATGACCTCAATCATTACTTATAAATATCTATTCTTTTCCACGAAGTCTATATTTTCACTTTCCACCAATGTTCTCCCATGTGGAAACCTAGTTACGAGTTACATTGGGTAACTATCATGTTTCCAACTTTCCCTTTTTAAAGGAATTTTTAATATTCATTTTTACGATGTGGGTTTCTAGGAAAGGAAATTTAAATTAATAAACATTTGATAACAATAAAAAGTTAAAGGGAAAAATTCATTTTAAGGGGGTAAAATTCAACATCCTGAGATTTTGTGACATATTTTTTTCTGAATTAATTTAATCTTTTTGATATTTTTGAATTTCACGTAAAACTGAATATAGAGTATGTTATATAAAAGAACCAATTTATTCTAGATTTTTATGCTACAACAAGTTAATATTACACTACATTGAACACTATTTTTGTCTTGTGTTATGCACAATACCAAATTCTTTTGATAGCTTACGTTACACGCAAGACAGAGTTTTACCGCCTTTCAATGGAGAATCTACATTAAAACTAAATTTTGACACTTTTATAAATTTTATTTTTAAAAATAAAAATAATTTTTGAATTCAGAATGTCAAAATTATCTTAGGACATCTTTTTGATATTCTTATGCGACGTTTCATTTTTTGATGAATAGTAAAAAATACTACATTTTAGTTAGAAACTTCCTTTTTGTTTAAAAAATTATTAATTTTAAATTATATTTTAAATTGGGTTTTAAAGTCACAATAGATAAATTATAAATATATTAATATAATTTAGGTCATTGGAATCATTTTTATATTTAATTTACATAAAAAACTTATTGAACTTTTGAACATTTTTTCTTTAAAAACCCGCTTTCTCACCATGTCTACGAGATTAGCTTTAAGTTTAATTTAACCACTTATATGAATTGAATTTTAAAAAACATACATACGTATTTTTAACTAGTATGATATTTATAGTCTAATAATATCAACTTAATTTTTGGGAAAAAATATTAGTGAAGGTGATTAAAATTAATTATAGAGATTAAGGTAAAATTAAGCTTAACAAGGGACTAAACATTAAACTTAAGGGCCAACATGACCTATAAACTTGTCCAAATTATATTGGATTTCCATAGTTCTACTATATTAATTTATGGTTCTAATTTTATGAGTTAGTGGGATACTATTCAATAAAAGTTCCCTATTTCATAAGTTAAGTAAGGAAAAAGACAAAAAAGGAACTTTCCTTACCTTTAATATTTATAAATATTTGAGATATGAAAAAAACAACATATTTTAGGTTATAAATATCATTTTTAAATATAAATGATTTATTTTTATCATAACTATTTATCATTAATTTTTATATATGAATTAGTTACAGTAAACTCTTAACAAACGCTAACGCATGGATTATTTAGTTAATAATTGAATAAAATAAATGATGCTAAAAATGTCAAAAGTAAAGTAAATTTAACGAATTATTGTATTTTTAGATGAATATATCATATTAAAAATATTTGAACTTAACATATTTAAATTAAAATAATTTTTTGATAGTTTAAAATTAAAATTAAATAAATAATTTCAAAATTGAAATTAATGTTATTTTACAATAAATTATATTTTATTAAAATATTTAAAATTAATAAAAGTCCTAAATTATTCCAAGTGATTTTTAGTGTTTATAAATATAAAATATGGAATATTAATGGACCAATTTATCTTTTATAATGAACATATAAACCCTTAAATGGTAAAAACATTGTTAGTACGGTTCGGGTTAAAGTAGTGTTTTTGCATGTTATATGCATTTGTTTTAAAATTAATTTCCAACACACATTAGATTTTTAATTTATAAATAATATTTCGTATTTATAATTAATTGTTCCTATATTTTTAAAAAAATCACACCTTAAATTATTCTTAATGGTTAAACTATATAGGTTGGAAAACTAGTTACCTAAATAAAAAACCAAAATGAAAAATATAAGGAAACTTAAAGACTAAGGAAAAAAATTATAAAAATGCACTTATTTTTGTGTATTGGAGATTTTTTTCAACCATAAATTCAATTTAATACATTATTTTTCCATTTTAGAATCACATTAGGTATGGGAGAGCTCCCATTAGTGTTTTTTTGGTATTTACAAGAATGCCACTCCTCCACTATAAAAAGGCATTCACTCTTCCCATTCCCCACACATCTCAATCCAATTTGGATTATACAATATATGACCAAATAGTATCCCAAAATACCTCCCCTCAACATAGAATCATCTATTTGGGCATAATTCCAACCAAGGAATCTCTTTGGTACAAATCAAGAGGAGTAACCCAAAGAAGGGGTAACATCCTTCCTCAAGATCCTTTGTTTTATTTTCATTCTCCACCACCTAAACTATTATCATTACAAGATTATATAATAAAATAAGTAAAATAAATATAATAAGATATTTTTATTCTAAGTTTTATACCTATACTTACACACACTTCCATTTAAGGGGTAAATAACTTACCGTTCTTCTGTACAGTGAACCGTCTCCTCACGAAACAATGTTGTTCATTTTTCCTTTACCACCTATCATGGTTGGAAATTATGATGTAAACTGTATTTTTATACATTATATATGATATTTATGATTTATTTATTCTTTTATAATTATTATATAAAACTTACCTTCATGCTTTCCATTTTGTGTAAGTGTGATAATTTTGTTTGGGGAAGTGTGGACTATCACCTCCTCAAAGCGACGTGATTTGTTCACACCTTACATGGAATGTATTAATGATTAGTTTAGTGAAAATATGTGATATATATGAAATAATAATTCTACTTTAATTATAATACACACACACATATATTTCATTTACTTCCTTTCTTTCAATATGACAATAAAATAGAAACAACGTTCATGCATACGTACGACCTACCGTCTCCATGAATGGTCTATTCCATTTCCTAGTTCTATAATTTATATATTATTATAAATTCATAAATAATGAATATATATGATATTTATACAATTTTTTACATTATTTAAATAATTAAATCATGATCTAGGTAATAGGATCAAGAATAATAAGTCAAAACATATATGAAAAATAACGGATATTACCTGAAACGTAACATTAACAGGGATTTGTTAATAAGAAGGTAATATAAAGTCATAAAAAATAATATATGGTATTATATATAATAATATGGTTATTTAAAATATTTATACTAAACTTATATCTATTATACATGAGGTTTGAACATGTACAAAGAAAGTCAAGACTTAATGAAAGGGAATTTCATCTCACTTTTTATTTCCATGAGATACATGCCTTATTCACCACTAATTTAATTTGTGTGGTGTGTATAATGATCATGGATGTATTATATGATTATTATAATTAAATTTATAGGTATTTAAATATCCATTTTATGATATTTATTTCACAGGGTTTATGGTTCAAAAGTAATCAAATTGGTAATGAAATTTTGTCCCAATTTGCCTTATTTGAGACACATGCCATATTATGCTTATATATTTTTCTATAAGGTGTATATAATACCCTTTGACATGTAATATCATGAATATAATTATTTTCATGATATTTTAAGCTTAATGTAATGTTATTATTTCCATATTATTATGATTCAAAATTACCATAGTGCAATTTTTTATTACTACAATCTCCTAGTTTATCGAGTTTGTTTATGGTTATGCTTTGATGAAATATTATGATACATATCTGAATAACAGTCATGAATGTTATTCTCCTCTATTTATCCATTATATCTTCATGCATTATTACCATTTTTGATTCGTTGGTACTTAATATAATCAAGAAAATATTTTTATGAAAATCTGACCTTATTTCTCCTTTCAGATGGAAATCTGTATTATTTCAAAACCATGTTTTATAAAAATGTTTTCAAAAATGTTTTACTATTATCCTATTATGTTTAAATGAAATTTTTACCCACGTTTTACCTTTTATTAATTTTTTTTAAAATTGATATTCTTGTCATTTTATGATCAAGGCACTTTAATAAACTTTTTAAGGTGCAAAAGGAATGTTTGGCATGTACAAACATACCCGCCGTCATGACCGTTATTTCACTAAAGCTTCATTTATAAGAATACAAGTTTATTTTTTAAAATAATTTTTTCCTAATATTTTGGATTTTTTTGATTTTAAAGTTCTTTTCAAAGAAAAAGGTTTTCAAAAAGGTTTTATATTTAAAAAGTTTTAAAAATTATTTTAAAGGATCCCTTTATAAGTTTTCAAAAAGGGTTATTTTAAAATAAAAGGATTTAATTGATTTCAATTTTTATTTATAAGTTTTAAAAACCATTTTCTAGAAAAGGCTTTCCAAAAATGATTTCAATCCTTCTTTTTAAGTTTTCAAGGTTTTATCAAAGATTTTTTTTCAAAATTATTTATGTTTTAAAAAAATATATTTTTTAAAACGGAAATATATTTTCCTCAAGAAATGTTTTAAATGAAATTATAAATCTTTATTTATAAGAAATGGATATTTGAAATGGTGTTATGAAAAGGATTTTCAAATAATGTCTATTTTCCTTAAAAAATGTTTCATGTTATCTTTAAAAATACTTCTCCATATAAGATGATGTACTTTATTATATTTTATGAATACCATTCATATTATTTTTTGAATGGTTTATGTTTCGATGGAATGATGTTTATGATACCTGTTTGTCTTCAACGAGTTATATGATTTTGAAATCCACTTCCTTTCATGGGTTACTATTTGATGAAATGATTATAAAACCTATCCCTTCTCCATAGGTTATATTGTGATGAAATGTTAATGATACCCATTTCATTTCATGGGTCATGATATGATGATTTTTTGTTATCTTATGGAGCATGCATTTATGATTTCATTATATGATGGGTGGGACCTATATCTCCCTCCAATGAATTGGGTAACAATAAATGTATTATGAGCTTAAGAGGGTACACAAGAGGGAATCCCAAGCCTAAAACAAGAGGGAATCTTAAGCCTAAAACAAGAGGATACATAGGAGGGAATCCCAATCCTGAAACAAGAGGGCACATAAGAGGACATCCCAATCCCGAAACAAGAGGGTACATGAGAGGGAATACCAAGCCTAAAACAGGATGGTACATGGGACGAAATCCCAATCCCGAAACAAGAGGGTACATGGGAGGGAATCATAAGCCTGAAGCAGGTACATGAGTTATTATCCCAAGACTGACATGTTATGAAGGTCTTGTTAGGTATCCTTGACATGGGATTTTCTATGCTTATGTGTATGCCACAAATTCCATGTCTTATTCATATGTTATGTTTTCATTTATTATGATCTTGTTTTCCATATGATTTATGTATTAGGAACTTACAATATTTATGAACTATCACATAATTATGATCTTTTTATGTAGGGTGTCACGACCCGTCCTCGGGGCTCGTGTCGTGACTACCCCAAGCCCGCCTTCCATAGGCCAGGGGCTGGCGACTAGCACCAAGGCGTAAATCCCGGTAAAAAGGGAAGGCATTGCCTTTGTAAAGTAAACAAGAACCACAGAGTAAGCAAGCAGAAAATTAAACACTAAGTGAAAACAGAGTACAAATATAAGTGCGGAAAAGTAAGTGGGCCAGTATACAAACCCAAACTGAAAGTAAAGTACAACTCGAAAGGGAAAATAGCAACTGAAAAGTAAAAGCTGCTACGCCGAGCTGTACACTGGAAATCCCACCTGAAGGGTGGGTACAGATAGCTCCACTGCACCTCGGGTCCCGCTGTCCACTCCGAGCACGTCCCGCCCAGTGGTCTACCTCCAGGTACCGTCCTACTCTGCAAGCCTCAACCACGATCAACGCTGTCCGTCGTCTGCAACCAACACAACGTAGTACGGGCATAGCCCGTGCTGGGGTGAGTATAAGCTACTCAGTAGGGACCCCGAGACCCCCGAAGGTCTCCCAAAATACACAAAGGATAAACCACAAAGGAAAGATACAATCACGAAGTAACAACCGACACTGCTTAGGTATATGCCCATACATATACCTAAGTCATCAATCCCAATACGCTCCAACCTCCGAGCCCAAGTACAACCCAGTCCACACAGGAAAGTATTCGTATTCCACACAGGAAAGCAAAATGTAATCCACACAGGATAGCACAACACAATTCCACACAGGAAAGCAACAGGATTCATCTCACACAGGTATACTTCTTCGAAAGACGATAGAGATGATCACTGATCCATCTAAGTCGTCGGACCCACAAAGGATCGATAGGTACTAACCCCCGCAAAGACCCACATAGGATCGGACCCACACAGGATCTGTAGGCGCTGGTTCACACAGGACCGTTGAGCGCTGACCCACACAGGATTGGACCCACACAGGATCGGTAGCACTGATCCACACAGGATCGCTGAGTGCTATAGTCGTCGTCGTCGAATCCACTGAGGATCTCTGCACAGTCGTCGTCACAGTCACAGTAGCAGTCGCAGTCAGCTCTAGGGTTCCCGCACACAGAAAGCTCGTTCGGGAGGGTCCGCTCCATGATCCGAGAGGCTGATACATCAACTGTCACATAGTCCAGAGTTGATGTATCCAAAAGTTCCATATCGTCAACAGGAACTCAACGTCGCAAACGGCGCGTCGATCAGACGCCCGGTCTGAGAGTTATTGGATTTTTCATCCCAGGGGCCCGGTTGGTTTTTAAGGCAAAACCAACCCGACCATACTCCACCTGCGTCCAAACCTCGTGCGGAGTATGCCAAAAGATCCGTCTCACTAATAGGAACTCAACAAAGTTGACGACACGTCAATCGGACGTCCGTAGCTCAAGATATGAGCGTTTCTGCTCCGAGGGCCCGATTGGTTTCGTGTACGAACCAACCTAGCCAAACTCAAAGTATTCTGAAACCTTGAGTACGATATACCGAAACGACCGTCTCGATCCAAGGATCGCATCACCACTGACGGCGTGTCGTTTGGAAGTCCGTAGCCCGAGTTATGGGCATTTGAACCCAATCAGTCCGATAATGGGGGTTTTGGGCCCGGACCGACCCGACCCGAGACCCCCCGGTCGGCCCGAACCGGGTCGACCCATCCCGGATAGGGTCGGCCCGGCCCGGCACGACCTGACCCAGCTAGGCGCGGCCCGGCCCGGCGGGGCGCGGCCCGGTGCGGCCCGGCCGGGCGCGGCCCGACCTAGCGCGGCCCGGCCCAGCGCGGTCCTGCTGGGCTGGGCTCGGCCCGGCCTGGCAGACCGGACAGGCGCCGGTCCGGCTCAGCGCAGCGCGCCCAGCGCGCTGCCAGCTCGGCTTCGGCCGAGCTGTTGGAAAAAAAGAGGGGGGTGCCTTCCCCCCTTGTGTAACCACGGCCCCCCCTCATAATGGGGGCCGTTGATGCTGGCCAGGGGAATTTAATTCCCCCGACTTTCTCTTTTCCGGCCGGCCCGACCTGGCCGGCCGGCTCCTTCTCAACGGGACCGGCGGTGGCCGGTCCCCTTCCAGCTCCGACACCGGTGGCCCGGCTGGCCGCTGGTCACCATGCTCCACCGCGTCCCAGAACCGGCCGCGGCCCTTATCGTCCAGCGCGGTGCGACGACACCGCGCCCCTCCGCCGCGGCTCCGCTCCGGCCGCGGCGCCTTCGACTTCCTTCGACGCGGTGCGATTGCGTCGTGTTCTTGTTCTACTTCTCGGCGTGGCGCGACGGCTTCACGTAATACTTGCCGAGCGATTCTCGCGTGGTGCGACGGCACCACGCCATCCCGTTTCATTCATAAAGAAACAATCATGAACATAGGAGGGGGTTAGGCCGTGTTTGTGTGGTCCGGCCCCCTCTCGTTAAATGATAAAATTTTAGTCGATTAACCACAAAGTTCAACATTCTAGAATCAAGAATGGAAATAATTTAATAAAATAACAATAATCCCCTACCTCGGTTCAGGAACGACGTTCGTCAACGACCCGCGGAAGACGAGCGTCACGGAGGTCGGGCGTCGCGTGGAAAGAACGTCGGCGTCGCGAAGTGAGGATTCGAAGTCGTTGATGGTGATTTCATCACGGAAAACTGTCGCGGAAGAGACGACGCGGAAGAAGAATCTCGCGTCGCGGATACGGCGTCGCGGATGAACCGTGTTCTTCGGCGGAGAAGTTCTTCTTTGAAGAACGGTGTTCTTCGCGTTCTTCGTCGAGGAAGGAGAAGATGAAGAACACTTCTCAATCCTCTCAAGGTTTCAAAAGAAACTAACCAAAATAAAATAAGTCCAAGCCTTATTTTATTTACACATCCCAACCTCTTTGAATTTCAAAGGTTTGAAATTAAGTAACTCATCTTAATTAATAACACAAGTTGTCAAATTAATTAGAGTGGAGTTATTGGGGAGTTTAAGGGAAGTTGAAGAGTTAGGGATCGTGTGGGACCCACCACACTTAATCCTCTCAAGGGAGGTTATGTGGATGTGGGTCCCACCTATAACTCCCTTTGGGAGGAAATAACCAACAAAGTTAAAAATAAATTGTGTTATAATTTATTTAACTTCTTCTAATTTCCCCCAAAACTAACTCTCAACCCGCATAAAACGCAACCTCGAAAAAGGTCTCCTTAAGCGAATATCGACGCTGTGAGCTCATTGGTGTCCTCAGATTTCAGTTCCGAGCACCGGTTCAAAAGTTCCGGAAAACCCGCTCGTTCGTTCACTGAACGTACCCGAGCCAAACTTCGGAAAGTGATTCCGGGCACACCGGGCCTCGGAATCAGGTGCCGTCAGAAACCGCGCTCTTGTAAAATTACAAAGCAAATTAAGAAAAAATTTCCCTTGAATTTTACAGGTCTTTACACTACTCCCACCTTAGGGATTTACGTCCCCGTAAAGATACATCAAAACTAGGGAAACAAATGAGGGTACTGAGCACACATCTGAGCCTCCCGCTCCCAAGTGCTCTCCTGGAGGTTCACGTGCTGCCATCTGATGTGCACAAGAGGAATCAACCATCCACGTAGGACCCGCTCCTGTAGATCCTCGATCTCCACCGGGACCTCCATAAAAGTCGCCCCATCGTCAACGTCAAGCTCCCCATGGTCAATGATGTGCGTCGGGTCGTGCACGTATCTCCTCAGCTGAGATACGTGGAAGACGTCATGCACCCGGTGTAACTGAGGTGGTAGAGCCAGGCGATAAGCCACCTCTCCAATCCTGCTGAGGACCTGGAAGGGTCCGATGAAGTGCGGGGATAACTTGCCGCCATGGCCAAATCACCGTAAACCACGTCGAGGTGAGACACGCAAGAAGACGTGGTCGCCATCCTCGAACTCTAGTGGCCTCCTCCTCCTGTCAGCATATGACTTATGCCGGCTCTGAGCTTTCCTCATCCGCTCCTGGATGACCTGGACCTTCTCTGTCGTGGCCTGGACCATCTCTGGTCCCACAAGTGCTGACTCCCCAGGGTCTGTCCAGCACAAAGGAGATCTGCAAGGTCAGCCATACAACGCCTCGTACGGTGCCATCCCGATGGTGGAGTGGTAGCTGTTGTTGTACGCAAACTCCACCAAGGGTAGATGGTCCTCCCAGCTATGATCAAAGTCGAGGACACATGCACGGAGCATGTCCTCGAGAGTCTGAATGGTCCTCTCCGTCTGACCATCCGTCTGAGGATGAAAGGTTGTGCTCAAATGTAGCTGTGTCCCGAATGCCTCCTGCAACCCCTTCCAAAGCCGGGAAGTAAAGCGAGCATCTCGATCGGAGATGATAGATGATGGCACACTATGAAGCCTCACAATCTCCTGAACATAAAGGCATCCCAAGCTCTCCACTGAGCCCTACTCTCTGATGGGTAAGAAGTGAGCCGACTTGGTGAGTCGGTCGACAATCACCCAGATGGAGTCATGACCTCTGGAAGTGCGTGAAAGTCCATTCACGAAGTCCATAGATATGCCATCCCACTTCCACTCCGGAACCTCCAAGGGCTGTACCAAGCCTGCTGGTACCTGATGCTCAGCCTTCACCTGCTGGCAGGTGAGGTATTGAGAAACGAACTCTGCCACAACCTTCTTCATGCCCGGCCACCAGTGCTGTCATCTGAGATCCTGGTACATCTTCGCCACTCCAGGATGTACCGCCAAAGGAGAAGTGTAAAAATCTCTCAGCACCTCCTCTCTTAAAGCAACTGGTACCATGGTACGTCCTCTGAAAAGGATGTCGTGCTCTGCTCCAAAGGAAAAACCACCAGGTGCCTATCCTGAGGATATCTGTGCATGCCGCATCTCACAGTCAGCGTCCCCACGCTGTGCCTCTCTGACCTGATGTAGAAGTGGATGAGTGACTGTGAGAGACTGAAGAAAGGCTGTTCCATCTCTATCTACGAAGGATATCTGCAAAGAGGCTAGCTGCTTGGTCGCCTCCTCAAGTAGCTGAATGCCCGCCCTCCTGCTGAGGGAATCGGCTACGACGTTCCCCTTCCCAGGAGTATAAAATATCTCAGAGTCATAGTCCTGGAGGAACTTGAGCCATCGCCGCTGTCTCAGGTTCAGGTCCTTCTACGAGAAGATGTACCTGAGACTATGATGATCAGAAAAGACTGTAAAGTGCTCGCCCATCAGATAGTGTCGTCATGTCTTCAGAGCGAAGACCACTGCTGCTAACTCCAGGTCATGGGTAGCGTATTTCTGCTCATGCGACCTCAAATGACGTGATCCATAGGTGATCACTGCCCGCTCCTGCATCAGGACACATCTAAGTCCGGTCCCTGATGCATCGCAGTAGACTACGTACCCTACTCCCCCCTCAGGCAACCTCAAGATAGGGGCGCTGGTCAATCTCTGTCTCAGCTCCTGGAAGCTCTGATGACATCTGTCTGACCACACAAAGGGTTTCCCCTTCTTCGTCAAAGCTGAGAGTGGTTCCGCAACTCTAGAGAAGTCTGGAACGAATCTCTGATAGTATCCAGCTAGACCCAAGAAACTCCGCACCTCCGTCACGCTCCTGGGTGGCTCCCAAGCTAACACTGCCTCAATCTTCGCAGGATCCACTGCAACTCCCGCCTCAGAGATGACGTGTCCCAAGAAGTGGACCTCACGTATCCAGAACTGGCACTTAGAGATATTTCCATAAAGCTGGTGCTCTCGGAGTATGTCTAGTACAACTTGTAAGTGGTAGGCATGCTCCTCCTCAGTCGTCGAGTAAATCAGAATGTCGTCGATGAAGACCATGACAAATCGATCGAGGTATGGCTAAAAGATCCTGTTCATGAGGGCCATGAACACTGCTGGAGCATTGGTTATGCTGAAGGGCATAACCAAGAACTCATAGTGGCCATACCGACATCTGAAGTCCGTCTTCTACACGTCCTCGTCTCTAAATATGAGCTGATGATAGCCTGACATGAGGTCTATATTCGAGAACCACCGTGCTCCCTTGAGCTGATCAAAGAGGTCATCAATCCTTGGTAGCAGATACTTGTTCGTCACTATCACCTGGTTCAGGCGACGATAGTCAACACAAAGTCTCAAGCTCCCGTCTGCCTTCTTGGCGAACAAAATCGGGGAAGCCCAAGGTGAAACACTGGGTCGGATGAACCCCTTGCCCTGCAAGTCCTCCAACTGTACCTGTAGCTCTCGAAGCTCGGCGGGGGCCATCCGATATGCTGGAGTCGATATCGGAGCTGTCCCGGGGTACAGGTCAATATAAAAGTCTACCTCTCTGCGAGGAGATAGCCCTGGAATGTCGTCGGGGAAGACGTCCGCAAACTGATCCACCACTGCAGGAAATCCAGGACTCCGCACGTCAACTGCTCCTAGGATGAGGCTAGCCAACTAATGAGTGATGGGCTGTCCTCTCCTCCGCGGAAGTCCATCCTGTGCTGCAAAGGCTCCCTTCTCACCGGTGAAGGTGAACCTGCTCCCGTCGGTGCGTACACATCGCACTTTGCGCCTAAAACAGTCAATCTGTGCATGGACCATAGATAACCAATCCATGCCCAAGATGACGTCGTAAGGCCTCGACGCTGCTAAAAGAAGATCCCAGCTGAAGCTCTCGCCTCCTAGAGTAAGCTCACACTGCCGGCACCAGTGCTTAATCGTCGAGTCTACTTCCATAGGAGTCTCTAGCTGTAAGGATCGAGCCAACGGCTCTGTCGGAATCTCCGAGCTCCGAACAAGGGCAACGGCTATGAAAGAGTGACTCACTACTGTGTCTATAAGTACTGCAACAAGGGTGGAATATACACAGATAGTACCTCGAATCATCTCTGGCGTGCCGTGGTTGTAGGCCTCTGCTGCCTGGAGTTGTGCCTGTCTCTGCCCGCCAGCTCCTTGTGGTCGGGGTGGACCTCCTGGTGGTGGTGGTGGTTGAGCCTCAAAGCGTTGCCCACCACCTGCTGCTTGGCCAGCTCCTCTGCCTCGTCCGCCTCCTCCCTGCGGACCGCCACAGTCGACCCTCTGCCTCTGCCTCGGTGGTCCCTCAACCTTCTACTGCTCCTCAGCACGGCGGTTCGGGTAGTCACGAGCCATGTGGCCCTGCCCACCGCACGAGTAGCACTGTCTGCCTCTCGAAAGACTGGCTCCACGCTGTGTGCCCCGCACTGCTGAGCTAGTGTCCTAAGGTCATCTGCCTGAGGGTCTAGTCTGCCTGGACCCAAGAGTCATCCGTCGACTACCTACTACAGAATACTCTGCTACGTGCCGCCCTGCGGCGGGTCTTGGCACTGGTGTAGACTCAGCAAGAAAGCTCTCGATCAAAAGGGCCCGCTCCAGTACTCCTGTCTGAGTCGGATTGCTGAGGGAGATCGGGGATGCCCTGATCTCGTGTCTCAATCCCTGCTCGAAGGTCCAGGCCTGGAAGAATGGATCATGTACCATGTCGGTCGAGTAGCGCGAGAGATCTTTAAATCTCGCCGAGTACTGAGCGACCGTCATGCTGCCCTGCCGCAGCTGAAGAAGCTCCTGAATACGCACCACATGAAGGGTGGCTAGGACGAACTCCGAGCGGAAGAGGCTCTCAAAGTCCGTCCAAAGTAGAGATGCCTCATCGTGCACCTGGAGCATCAAGCTCCACCATCGTCCTGTTGCTGCGTGTAGTAGGCTCACCGCGAGGATCACCATGAGGTCTGCTGGTGTCCTCACTAGCCTAAAAACTCATACGACTGCCTCCAGCCAGTCCTCGGCTGCCTGGGGGTCCGTCTCCCCAAGGAACCTGGGTGGTCGCTGGCGCTGGAACTCATGCAGTGTGCTGAGGCGACGTGCATCGTCAGCGGCTGGTGCTGGAAGTATCGGTGGCTCGGAGGGTAGTGCTACCGCCGGTGCCACTGCTGACAAAGGGCCCTGCACCAAGGCCTCGTCGCTCGGTGGGCTGTCGTCACGCTTGACTCTCGGATCCCTAGCTGGCTGCCGTCGTGGGGCCATCCTAAAAAGGAAACAGGTGCGCCACGGTCAGAACAGTATACCTGGTGAGCTGATACAAAGTAATCACAAAGAAAACTTGAAACACACACGCAATCAATGTTTTCGTGCATTAAGTCGGAAATCAGAAGTCAGGGTCCTGGTGTACGGATACGTCGGCCGCCACACAAACACTAGACTCCCTGGACTGATAACCACACTCAATACGCTAAACATTATTGCTTCACATAGAAAAGATCAGAGTTCACGGTAGAACCGAACTCCTCTGATACCAATTTGTCACGACCCATCCTCGGGGCCCGTGCCGTGACTACCCCAAGCCCGCCTTCCATAGGCCAGGGGCTGGAGACTAGCACCAAGGCGTAAATCCCAGTAAAAAGGGAAGGCATTGACTTTGTAAAGTAAACAAGCACCACAGAGTAAGCAAGCGGAAAAGTAAACACTAAGTGAAAACAGAGTACAACTATAAGTGCGGAAAAGTAAGTGGGCCAGTATACAAACCCAAACTGAAAGTAAAGTACAACTCGAAAGGGAAAAAAACAACTGAAAAGTAAAAGCTGCTATGCCGAGCTGTCCACTGGAAATCCCACCTGAAGGGTGGGTACAGATAGCTCCACTGCACCTCGGGTCCCGTCATCCGCTCCGAGCACGTCCCGCCCAGTGGTCTACCTCCAGGTACCGTCCTGCTCTGCAAGCCTCAACCACGATCAACGCTGTCCGTCGTCTGCAACCAACACAACGTAGTGCGGGCATAGCCTATGCAGGGGTGAGTATAAGCTACTCAGTAGGGACCCCGAGACCCCCGAAGGTCTCACAAAATCCACAAAGGATAAACCACAAAGGAAAGATACAATCACGAAGTAACAACCGACACTTCTTAGGTATATGCCCATACATATACCTAAGTCATCAATCCCAATACGCTCCAACCTCCGAGCCCAAGTACAACCCAGTCCACACAGGAAAGTATTCGTATTCCACACAGGAAAGCAAAACATAATCCACACAAGATAGCACAACACAATTCCACATAGAAAAGCAACAAGATTCAGCTCACACAGGTATACTTCTTCGAAAGACGATAGAGATGATCACTGATCCATCTAAGTCGTTGGACCCACAAAGGATCGATAGGTACTAACCCCCGCAAAGACCCACACAGGATCGGACCCACACAGGATCTGTAGGCGCTGGTTCACACAGGACCGCTGAGCGCTGACCCACACAGGATCGGACCCACACATGATCGGTAGCACTGATCCACATAGGATCGCTGAGTGTTGTAGTCGTCGTCGTCGAATCCACTGAGGATCTCTGCACAGTCGTCGTCGTAGTCATAGTAGCAGTCACAGCCAGCTCTAGGGTTCCCACACACAGAAAGCTCGTTCGGGAGGGTCCGCTCCACGAGCCGAGAGGCTGATACATCAACTATCACATAGTCCAGAGTTGATGTATCCAAAAGTTCCGTATCGTCAACAGGAACTCAACGTCGCAAACGGTGCGTCGATCGGACGCCCGGTCTGAGAGTTATTGGCTTTTTCGTCCCAGGGGCCCGGTTGGTTTTTAAGGCAAAACCAACCCGACCATACACCACCTGCGTCCAAACCTCGGGCGGAGTATGCCAAAAGATCCGTCTCACTAAGAGGAACTCAACAAAGTTGACGGCACGTCAATCGGACGTCCGTAGCTCAAGATATGAGCGTTTCCGCTCCGAGGGCCCGGTTGGTTTCGTGTACGAACCAACCCGGCCGAACTCAAAGTATTCCGAAACCTTGAGTGAAATATACCGAAACGACCGTCTCGATCCAAGGATCGCATCGCCGCTGACGGCGTGTCATTTGGAGGTCTGTAGCCTGAGTTATGGGCATTTGAACCCAATCAGTCCGATAACGGGGGTTTCGGGCCCAGACCAACCCGGCCCGAGACCCCCCGGTTGGCCCGAACCGGGTCGACCCGTCCCAGACCGGGTCGGCCGGGCCCAGAACGGCCTGGCCCGGCTGGGCGCGGCCCAGCCCGGCTGGGCTCGGCCCGGCCTGGCAGACCGGCCAGGCGCCGGTCCGGCTCAGCGCAGCGCGCCTAGCGCGCTGCCAGCTCGGCTTCGGCCGAGCTGTTGGAAAAAAAGAGGGGGGCGCCTGCCCCCTTGTGTAACCGCGACCCCCCTCATAATGGGGGCCGTTGATGCTGGCCGGGGGAATTTAATTCCCCCGGCTTTCTCTTTTCCGGACGGCCCGACCTGGCCGGCCGGCTCCTTCTCAACGGGATCGGCGGTGGCCGGTCCCCTTCCGGCTCCGACACCGGCGGCCCGGATGGCCGCCGATCACCATGCTCCGCCGCGGCCCGGAACCAGCCGCGGCCCTTGTCGTCCGGCGCGGTGCGACGGCACCGCGCCCCTCCGCCGCGGCTCCGCTCCGGCCGCGGCGCCTTCGACTTCCTTCGACGCGGCGCGACGGCGTCGCGTTCTTGTTCGACTTCTCGGCGTGGCGTGACGACATCACGTAATACTTGCCGAGCGATTCTCGCGTGGTGCGACGGCACCACGCCATCCCATTTCATTCACAAAGAAACAATCATGAACATAGGAGGGGGTTAGGCCATGTTTGTGCGGTCCGACCCCCTCTCGTTAAACGATAACATTTTAGTTGATTAACCACAAAGTTCGACATGCTTGAATCAAGAACGGAAATAATTTAATAAAATAACAATAATCCCCTACCTCGGTTCAGGAACGGCGTTCGTCAACGAACCATGGAAGACGAGTGTCGCGGAGGTCAGGCGTCGCGTGGAAAGAACGTCGACGACGCGAAGCGAGGATTCGAAGTCGTTGACGGCGATTTCGTCGTGGAAAACCGTCGCGGAAGAGACGACGCGGAAGAAGAACGTCGCGTCGCAGATACGGCGTCGCAGAAGAACCGTGTTATTCGGCGGAGAAGTTCTTCATTGAAGAACGGTGTTCTTCGCGTTCTTCGTTGAGGAAGAAGAAGATGAAGAACACTTATCAATCCTCTCAAGGTTGCAAAAGAAACTAACCAAAATAAAATAAGTCCAAGCCTTATTTTATTTACACATCCCAACCTCTTTGAATTTCAAAGGTTTGAAATTAAGTAACTCATCTTAATTAATAACACAAGTTTTCAAATTAATTAGAGTGGATTTATTGGGGAGTTTAAGGGAAGTTGAAGAGTTAGGGCTCGTGTGGGCCCCACCACACTTAATCCTCTCAAGGGAGGTTATGTGGATGTGGGTCCCACCTCTAACTTCCTTTGGGAGGAAATAACCAACAAAGTTAAAAATAAATTGTGTTATAATTTATTTAACTTCTTCTAATTTCCCCCAAAACTAACTCTCAACCCGCATAAAACGCAACCTCGGAAAAGGTCTCCTTAAGCGAATATCGACGCTGTGAGCTCGTTGGTGTCCTCAAATTTCAGTTCCGAGCACCGGTTCAAAAGTTAGGAAAACCTGCTCGGTCGTTCACTGAACGTACCCGAGCCAAACTTCAGAAATTGATTCCGGGCACACCGGGCCTCGGAATCAGGTGCCGTCAGAAGCCGCGCTCTTATAAAATTCCAAAAAAAATTAAGAAAAAATTTCCCTTGAATTTTATGGGTCTTTACATAGGGTATGATCTTAAAATATTATTCTCATGTTATTATACCCTTATGTTCATGTTTTTCTTATGTATTTCCTTTATTTACCCTTATTAAGCATTCAAGATCACCCATTTATTATGTTTCCTTTACCCAGTTTATGAAGAAATGTTTTAATTAGGATTACTAAAGGGTTATATATTTAAGGAAGATGTTGAAGATCCTTCACCATACTAGAAGAATGTGTTCTAAGTTTCCAAATACACTAAAATATTATGGTTCTCAGGCATGTATTTTTTTAATGTTTTGAATATTAATCTAAAATGATGTAATATACATGTATGTTAAGCCTAGGTAACTATACCCTAACTTTATTTTAGGGTGTTTATACATTATCTTTTTATAGGTCTAATAAAAGGGAAAGCGTCACTTGTAGGTGGTGGATGTTCTTGATCCTTAGGACCCAAAGTGATGGTGGTGACTGGTGAAGTTGTGATTTTCCTATTACATGGGATGTATAAGATTTTATCTTAGTAGATGTTGTGTCATTTATGATGTAATATTTTGTATTTCATTTTCCTATTTGTTTTTGGTACTTTATCCTTGGGGAGTTTTGATCATACTAACTTGTATCTTTTGTCTTCCACTGTTTTATGGAAAAATCATCCCCTTGTGATTCTTTTATGATTTCGGGTGTTAGTATCCAACCCATGGGGATTGAAAACTCCTTTCAGGATATGTCAAGACTGGATTGGGTATCAGAGTACCAGGGTATCTAGGCTGGATTATGACAAAGTGGTATCAAATGCAGCAGGTTATGCATCTTTCCTTGAAGTTAGTATATAGTTGGGATTTCTTAGTAGATAGGTGGTAGAATTATTAGGACTTAGGAGGTAGTTTTGAGTGATTTTATAGCCATATATCATTGTAACGAGCCTTAAGTCACTATGGGTGTTTGGGAAAGGTGTCCTTGAGGAATGTTTGATATGATTCTAGTCTTTTCCCAGTTGATATGAGTACTTGGACATTCTTGTAAATTTTGATTGAGTTGATGATATATGTATTTTTTTTTGGTGTTTCAAGGTTGTATATTGATGTGTGTAGCATTATGCCTTAAAGAATATATTTTAATAGGATATAGAAGGAAGTTTACAGTGAACCATAATAAGAAAACCCTCCGGTGGATCAGAATCATTCTGAGAATGTGGTGCATGCTATCCAAGATTTGGGATAGGTACCTGCACCAATTATCGTTTAGGCTCTGGTAATGGAACCTTGAAGGGATGAATCTAAAAATAATTATCAAGAGTTTCTTATCTAGAATCCACTAGATTTATAAGCCTTCAATGATCCTTAATATAATGATTTTTTTTCGAAAAATATAGATATACTATTTGAGTTTTTGGAAACTATTGATTAGATTAAAGTGAAGTGTGACACCTTTAAGATGGAAGGGCCTAGTAGGATATGGTGGGATTAAATTGTGATAGTTAAAAATCATAAGGGATTGAAGTGTAATTTTTTTTGATATATTTCCACTGAACAGTTATATCTAGATTCAATCATCTTGACATAATTCATGTAGTTTCTTAACTTCTAGATGGGTGAAAAGACTATGAAATAGTATGAAAACCATTTTCATGAGATTCTTCATTTTTATCATAAAGTGGTAATGAATGAGAAACTGAAGGCATAAAGGTTTGAGATGAGTATTTATGATAAAATCCAATCTCAAGTCTTCAGGTTGAAGAACACTTATTATGCTGATGTATCGGGTATATCATTGATGGGTGAACTTGATATGGCTCGTAAATCAAGGTTGATGAGAATTACTTTTTATCCCAGTGGGTTTTCTATTAGTTCCTTTAAGGTAAAGAGAAAGTGCAATGAGTATCGTGGTGGATCTCAATAGAAGGTGTCATCTAGACCTCTTGTAGTGCCTAAAAGAGGCCCTTGACTTTATTATTGTGTTGAAAGGTTGATAATTAGAGGTTTGTTTACACTGAGGCACACAAGATCTATAGTTCTTATGGTCACTCAAGACACTTGCATATGTTATGCCACATATTTTATACTCCGCATAGCAGAACATGATCATTTGTAACTAAAAGTACTATGGTGTAATCAGTCTCTTCAATAACTATGGGGTTCTATCCATAGGCATCTAGAACGATAATTCTTTACATAGTAGAAGAGTCTCCATAAGAAGATGATGTGGGTCCAGTGACCATGATAGGTACCATCACTATAGATTTATCTTTAGTGACTTCTTTATTTGATACTATTGAACCTTACTCATTGATATATAATCATATTGTGAACTTTCTAAATGTTATCATAGAGATTTTTCCTTATTTTATGGATAATACTACACCCCTTAGAACAAAGAGAGAGCAAGGTATTTGGTGTACTGCTTATGTTTTCTCTCTATCAAAGATTGAGATTATGTAGAATTCTCTAGTTCTTAACATGAATCCTTTTGAAATAATTCTTAGGATGGATTGGTAGATTGATAATAATGCCTGAATTGACTTTTATCTTTAGTGGGTCTTCTTTACTATGCCTGATGTGGTGTTCCATGTTTTTCAAGGAGAGTGGGACCCATGGACGAGTATATTTAGACCTACTTTTCTAGGTATGAGTAGGGTAATATGAGTGTTTTCTTTGGACATTGAGTGAGAATATTTGAGTGATGATATTACTCTAGTTGTTAGTGAGTTTCCCGATTCCTTTCCTTATGATTTGTTTTTGTTTTTTCGCTAGTAAGAGAGGTAGAGTTATCTATTGATTTACTACCTATTAATAAGATATAAGAAATTGGTTCTTCCTTTGAGGTATGGATCTTCCCTTTTCATTTTATACTTAAGAAAATGGGGGAAAAGAGGTGAAGGGTTGGATACAAGCTTGCTACATGAAGTTACTAGGTACCGTGTATGAAGGGCTACACGCTATGAAATCCTAGTACACAACCATGTAATGGTCTGGATAGAAATTGTATGGATACAGTGTGTAGTTTCAAGTACATGTCATGTATTTTTTTTGTTAAATTGGGCAATAGCCTCACGTTTCATCAGATAGACAGAGGGCTCGTCCCATTTGATGAATAGCTGCACTGAGAGGTCATCTTGCCTCCTAATTGTTCTTCCAAACTCCATTTCAATATTCTTCAGATGCGTTGGAACCCAATTGGTAAGCTCTCAATTCCTCTTGAGTCATTATTCATGATTTATTCTCTTGATCGAGTTAACAAAGATTGATAATTTTTTCTTGTTTTTTAGATTGAATCAAAGCCCGATGCTAGACAAGGAGAGTTGTACGAGTACGAGGTAGGTGGTCTTGTGCCTTTCATTGATTATATATACCAGAGTACTACACACCAACTTTTAGGGTGTCACTTGATTGAATAATGAACCATGTTATTTCCTATTGATGATTAGGTAATTAATTAGATGATTTTAAAGCATGTTTAGGGTTGTGAACCTTGATTTAGGGAAACCCCATGGGTGCATTTCCCTTGGATGGCCGTTTGGCCGAGAATGGCTATGAGTCTTGACGTGAATTCCCATTATTGTGTTGTTAAAAATTTATTGCTCATTATATGAATTTTCAACATGATATACTTGTTACGTTAAGCCTTGTAAATGTTTAAAGTGCATAATAGGCTTGTTATTTGTGTTTCCCATATGAGTTATCCTTATTTTTCCATGTATTAGTTTAATTTATATGTGTTGGCTGTTATGTAAACTGTGTATGTGAGTTGATTATGTTAAATCCATGTTACAGTTTAATTTACATGTGTTTCTTTTGATATGGAATGTGTAATTGAATTAAATGATAAAAAAGTTAATTTGCAATGGGAAAGCTATAATCTCAGTTAAAAGACAAGGTTGGGATCATGTGAATAATTGCACCTTATATACCTTGGGTGAACTATTGTCTCAGTTAAAAGACAATGGACAAGATCAAGAGGCTAATTATGTAAAGGCTATGAGCGAGCCACAGATAGGGTGGTCAGGTTCATTGAGGCTTATTTAAAATGCTGAGTGAACCTGGGATCCATTGAGGGTTACCTAGGTCGGGCTCTATTGGAAAATGATTAAATGAATATTATGTCACAAGTTGATAGTTAATTTTATATGGGGGGTCATTGGGCCTAGGCTGGACCTTGAGAATTTTATATAATCCAATGGAATTGAATAATGAAATAGAATGACTAATGACCTATCTTCCAAGACAAATCACAAGATTGAATTTAGTATTCACTTATACTTGGTTACATTGTCTTCTGAGACATCTATTGAGCTTACTTTTGAGTACCTTTTAGTTTATTGCTTTCACTATTGTACACTTCTTATTATATATTTCCACTAAAATATTGGCATAGACATTGGGTAGTTTCCTATTGGGATTTAGTCTCACACCCTGTTTGGGCATGATTTTGGGCCCAAATAGATTATATGATTGCAGGTGTTGATCAAGGAAAGCGCCCCGCTACAGGTACTTGATGTGCTTCTTATGAGTATGAGAGCATGGGACCAAGTCGAGGCTTGTGATGCTTCCTAGTATCTTTTTTTTTCTTTTGTGATTTTGAGACATATATTATGTATTACTATAGTGTACTTGTTTTGGATGTTTTCTTAGAATACGTGACATGCTACATCATCTTTTGTGTGGAATGTTGTTTAGTTACTTCTAATATCCGTCTTCTTCTATTTACTTCAGTTGTATGCTATTTACTATTTCTGAATTTATATTATTATTTATTCTGATGTGTTACACTCTGCCAATGAGGGAATAGTTTCCCCACTATCACACCCTAGGCCCTCATTGCTAGTCAGCAGCCTCTGGCATTTGGGGAGATGCACTTGAGGCCATGTGACCAACCAGGTACGAGGCACCAGTTGAGCGGCATTCGGATCTGGGATGTTACAAAGTTTTATCAAAGGAAATATTTCCTAGTTTTCTTTAATGTTTGGAGATGATATAAAGGAAATGGAATTTGGTAATTAGGTGTGCCCGGGAGTAGCTACCCCGTGTATAGGGAAAATACAAATTGTCTCGAATTGAATTGTGATTTTGGATTTTGAGATATTATATTTGATTCGATTTCACCATTGGATGATATACTCTTATTTATGCTATTAGTATTGATATCATTGTGGGTTATATTGTGTTGAAACCCGATGAGATGAGGGTATTCCATCTCATGCATCATATAGGAACTTGTTAGAAATCACATGCCATACATTCTTGCCATGCCATTTAGGGAGCATTACTGATTGCATGCTTTTATGATATATGTTGTACTAGATATGCATATTGTTGTGATAGTACCTTGATAGATATGATTTATATTGTGATAGGTTTATTGGTACGTGATATGGTTCGATTTGGATGGATTCCAAACTTTGATCCCTAAGGTGTATGGGCCCTCTTGGATCAAAATTTGATGGATCATGTTTCCTCTATGTGATATAAATTGTGTTGTTATGTGCTAAATATGGATGTCAAGATTTGATTCCTAGGGAGTATGGCCCCCCAAAGATTGGAATTTGGCACACTGTTTCTTTATTTTGTAAAAACAGGGTTTTTGAGGAAGTTTTTGAGGCTTACTATCCAGAAACACAGTCAACACGACATGTGGGTCCATGAATACATGCCATATGTTCTTCTGTTTGGGAAAAAAAAATAAAATTTTAAGTACACATTGTGTACTATGAGTACATTCAGTGTGGTAGATGATTGTGTGTCTGGCCGTGTGAGAGAGAACACAGGATTTAGGGTTTTGAGCAGAACATGTAGTGTGCGTTAGGTACACCTAGTGTAGTTTGACATAGGCAGACACCATGTAGCTCTGGCCATCTAAAAGTACATGGCCAAGAGGAGAAACTTGAGTACACACCATGTGTTAGTATTACATTCCATTTACCCAAGACATTTACATTCCAAGGCAGGAGGAGGTACACGCCCATGTGAGAGCTTGAGTGTACATGCCGTGTAAGGTTTCTACACATCGTGTACTCCTCTTTTTCCAACCTTTGAGGGTTTTCTTCTAATGTTTAGTTCTTTCACTCTTGAAATACTAAACTAGATGATCTTGAACTGAGAAGTGTGTTTGACCTTTTAGAGTCATTCCTCCATGAAGACCTCCAGTTGTGCGCCAGGAGAGTGAATATGATCATATCCCGGAGGAGGTAGGTTATGGGATAACAGTGGACCCTCTAGTCATTCCATTTTTGGCACCAGTTGTTATACCAGACCCGGGTGATAATGAACATTTATGTGAAGGCTTTATGAGGTTCATGAAAACCTTTCAAGGAGAACCACAGTCTGCCATGTCTATGGCAGAACTGATATGAGTGTTCTAGCAGCAACATCCACCCACATTTTTTGGGGAAGGTAGGCTATAGGATACATAGTCATGGATAGAGGACATGTTATCGATCTTCAAGTATCTTGATATGCCTTCTGAGAGGAGGGTCAAGATCATGACTTATATGCTCCATGATTCCTCCAAAAGGTGGTGGGATGTTACCACAAAGACAGAGCATCAGTGGGACCTAGCATGGGAAGATTTTTAGACAGTATTCTATGACTACTTCCATCATGAGATGTTGAGGGCCGATAAATCCTGCAAGTTTATGAATCTAGAGTAGGGATCTCTATCAGTTGTGGTTACTCTGCCTGATTTACTGAGATCCAGCGATTCACACCTATTATGATGGGTGATGATATATCAAAGGCTAGGCGATTTGAGTATGGTCTCAGGTATGACATTCGATAATAGGTGAATATATTCCAGATGACTATTGTATCTTATACAGTGAACTGGGAATTGATTAATGAGCGGAATAATAGGGAATCTAGAGGTTCAAGCCAGGGTGGTTCAGCACCAAGATCTGGTACTGTTTTGACCGGTAGTAGGAACCATCTTCTGGGGCTTACACACGGAAAATATAGTACTCAGAACATATCTTCCAGTATCCATGTGAGGTGCTTACAATGTGGAAGAATTAGGAATACTAAACCCCAGTGCCAGATGGACCCAGTTGAGTGCCGAGATTGTGGAAAGATGGGCCATTTACAATGTTTCTGTAGGACGTTTTCACCAACATCTAGTGAGAGAGGGTCTACACCAACTCCACGTTCAGGAGTAGGGTTAGCAGTTTCTCACCAGTCAGGGAATTGGAATACATCTAGACGATCAGGCCAAGGTGGTGGTTGTAACCATAGTTTCTAGACCCCAAGATCTCAGTTATAGCAGGGCGGGTCAGCTCAGTGTAGCCAGGCAATGTCTCAGGGCCATGGTATATGTTAGACTTATGCAGTGTAACAGACCCAACTGGAGTAGGATCCCAAACCTTCTACTATCATAGGTACTATTCTAGTCACCTATGTTTTAGCTTCTGTACTCTTTGATACAGAGGCTTCACATAGTTTCATATCTGTGCCCATTGTGAAGATCCTAAGGCTCTATGTTTTTACTTATGATGATTTCATGAAACTAGACACTCTGTTAGGGATTAGAATGGAAAGTGTGAAATAGTGAAATGAGTTACCCATTGAAATTGGAGGGTGTCACTTCATTTTGGATCTCTATGTCTTAGAGATGACAGACTTTTATGTTATACTCAGAATGGACTAGTTAGTCTCCTTTCAATCCTTTTTTGATTTCTATCATCACAAGGTGAGTTTTACGTCACTAGAAGGTGGATCGTTTTTATACAAGGGTGAATGAGATGTCCAGGTGAGCTGAGTTGGACTCGAGCATCATGGGTTGAGTGAGATGACATCACCGATTTCTAGTTTATATCTAGATGACCAAGGGACACGTTAGATATATTTTCCTCCAGTGTTTTATCATTTTAGGTACATCTCCCCAGATGACTTTTCAGGATTACATCCAATGAGAGAGGTAGAGTTATCTATCAAGCTAGTACCAGGAGCCACACCAGTATCCATTCCTCCTTATAGAATGGCTACGACAGAGTTTCAAGAGCTCAAGAGGTAGATAAAGAATTTGTAAGCAAAGGGGTTTATCTGACCTAGTACTTATTCATGGGGTTCACTGGTCCTTTTTGAGAAAAAGGTGGAAGGTACCCTCAGGCTATGCATGAATTATTAGAAATTGAACCAATTTACGGTTAATAATCGGAATCCTCTACCGTGAATAGATGATCTCTTTGATCAGCTCCAAGGAGCTCATGTATTCTCTAAGATCAATTTGAGATCTGGTTATCATCAAGTGCATGTTTGATCATCAGATATACCTCACATAGCATTTTAGAGAAGGTATGGTCTGTATGAGTTTTAGTCATTCCATTCGGTCTCACAAACGTTCCTACAGTTTTATGGCACTGATGAACCAAGTGTTCCATCATTATATTGAGTCATTCATTGTGGTTTTCGTGGATGATATCTTGGTGTATTATTATAATTGAAACAACCATTCCACCCATCTTGAGATCATTTTGAGTATACTGAGAGATCATCAGTTATATGGTAATCTCAAAAAGTTCCACTTATGGATGGATCAGATTCACTTTTCGGGTCACGTCATCTTGGAGACAGGAGTATCAGTTGACCTAGATAAGGTGAGAGAAATAGTTACCTAGAAGCAGCCCAAGAACATCTTTGAGGTATAGATTTTTCTAGGATTGGCTGGTTACTACAAGCATTTCATACATGACTTATCATGCTTAGTAGTGCCGATGATGGGATTGAAAAAGAAGGGTGAAAAGTATGTATGGTCAGATTCTTGTGAGACGACCTTTTAGGAGCTAAAAGGGAGATTAATGTCAGCACCAATACTCATTTTTCCAGAGCTGGGAATGAGTTACACTATGTAATGTGACACATCAAGTATCAGGATGGGAGTAGTTCTTATTTAGGGGGATTGATTCATTATATGTGGGTATCAATAGTTGAGGCCACATGAGAGGAACTACCCAACACACGATCTCGAGATGCATCTTGAGGTGCATGACAGGAAGGGGAAAACTTTTATTACATCCTTAGTTGTTACCTCTACCTTACTGGAAAGAGTGAAGATGAGGTAGCTATCAGATTCTTAAGGCCAAGTTCTATGGGAGAGTATGTTAGGAGAGGACCCTCCTCCTGGTTGGACCATAGGCAAGGATGAGGTTCTATGGTTACAGGGTCGCGTATGGGTTTTAGAAGACATGCGTGAGGAGTTGATGTAGGATTTTCATGATTTAGTTTGGTAGGTGAATATCGGTGTCACCAAGATGTATCAGGATTTACATCATCAGTACTGGTGGCTTGGTATGAAGAGAGATATATCTGGTTTTGTCACGAGATGTTCCACCTATTAGCAGGTGAAGGCAGAACACCAAAGACTAGTAAAACTTTTGTAGCAGCTACCCATTCCTGAGTGGAAATAGAATGACATCGCGATGGATTTTGTAATGGGTTTACCAAGGCATCCCTAAGGTAATGATGTAGTATGGGTTGTGGTTGACATGCTTACAAAGGTTTCACATTTCCTGCTGATGAAGGAAACCTTTGGTGTTGATGAGATTAGGAGGATGTACATCCTTGAGATTGTACGACTGCATGGGGTCCCACATTTTATCATTTCAGACATGGATTCCTGGTTTACTTATCATTTATAGAAAGGGATAGAGAGGGATTTGGGTACATAGGTTCTTCTGATCATAGCTTACCACCCCTAGATAGATGTCTAGTTAGGGCGCATGATTCATGTACTGGAGGACATGCTTCGGGCAAGAATCCTGGATTTTGGGGATTCCTGGAAGACATAAATACCCCTTATTGAGTTTTCCTACAAAAATAGCTTCAAGGATACTATTCAGATGGTTCCATATGACGCTTTGTATGGTAGGAAATTCTGATCTCCCCTATGTTGGCTGGAGGCAGGAGAGGTAGCAATGCTAAGACCTTATCTTGTCCAGGAGACCATTGAGTAGGTTTAATTGATTCAGAAGTAGATGTATACTGCAAAGTCTCATCAGAAATCATAAGATGATCACCGTAGATGACCTTTGGAGTTTGAGATCAAGGATCAAGTTCTCCTATGTGTCGCACCAAGTTTGGGACACAAGAGGATCAAGAGACATGGTAAGCTTTCACTGAGATACATCAGTCCATTTGAGATTATGGAGAGGGTCGAGCCGATTTTCTATCGATTTCAGTTACCTCAGAGGTACAGGGCTATGCATGAAATCTTCCATGTTTCTTAGTTGCGATGTTACTTTTTGAACCCGTCTCACACCTTTCATCCTGATGAAGTGGAATTGTAGGAAGATGAGTCCTTTGAGGAGCATCCCATTTGTATTGTGGATCGTAGCATGAAGGTTCTACATGGATGATCTGTTCCTTTATTACGGGTGATATGGCAGCATGACCAAGTGCAAGACGAGACCTGGGAGAGGGAGGATGACATTCAATCCCAATGGCTGGAGTTGTTCTCTGATGTTCCTTCACCATTATTGGAAGGGAAATTCAGGGAATAATTGCTTTAAGGGGGGAATTTTGTAAGAACCCGGTTCTTCCTTTGAGGTACAAATATTCCCTTTTTTAGTTTGTACTTAAGAAGATGGGGGAAAAGAGGTCAAGGGATAGCTACAGGCCCGTTAAACGATGTGAATAGGAACTACACGCTGTGTACTTATAGTTACATGCCATGTATTGTAAGAACCCGATTCTTCCTTTGAGGTACAAATCTTTCATTTTTTAGTTTATACTTAAGAAAATGGGGGGAAAGAGGTCAAGGGCTGGCTACAGGCCTATTACATGACGTGACTGGGGACTACACGTTGTGTAGTTATAGGTACATGCTATATATGAAGGGCTACATGCCATGTAATCCTAGTACATGGCCATGTAATGGTCTATCCAGAAATTGTACGGACACAATGTGTAGTTTCAAGTACATGTTTTTTTTTGTTAAATTGGGCAGTATCCTCGTGTTTCATCAGACTAACAGAGGGATCATCCCATTTGAGGAAGAGTCGCACTGAGAGGTCGTTTTCCCTTCCTATTGTTCGTCCAAACTCTGTTTCGATCTCCGTCGGATGTGTTGGAACCCAATCAGTAAGCTCTCGATTCCTATTGAGTCTTTCTTCATGATTTTATCCCTTGATCAAGTTTTAAAATGTTGAGACTTTTTTTTCATTTTGTAGATCTACTCCATTCTAGGTTGAATCAAAGCCCGATGCTGGATGAGGAGAGTCGTATGAGTACGAGATATGTGGTCTTGTTCCTTTCATTGATTTTCGAGTTAATTATATATGCTAGAGTGATGAACACCCACTTTTACGGTGTCACTTGATTGAATAATGAACCTTGTTATTTCCTATTGATGATTAAGTAATTAATTATATGATTTGAAAGCATGTTTAGGGTTGTGAACCTTGATTTAGGGCCACCCCATGGGTGTGTTTCCCTTAGATGGACATTTGGCCGAGAATGCCTATGAGGCTTGTCTTTAATTCCCATTATTGGGTTGTTAAAAATTTATTGCTCAATATATGAATTTCACACATGAGATACTTGTTATGTTAAGCCTTGTAAATGTTTAAAGGGAATAATAGGCTTGTTATTTGTGTTTCCTATGTGATTTATCCTTGTTTGTCCATTTATTAGTTTAATTTACACGTGTAGGTTATTATGTAAACTATGACCATGTGATTTGATTGTGTTAAATGCATGAGATAGTTTAATTCACATGTGTTTCTTTTGAGATGGAATGTGTAATTTAATTAAATGATAAAATGTGGTAATTAGCAATGGGAGAGCCACAATATTGGTTAAAAGACAAGTTCTATATCATGTGAATAATTTCACCTCATATACCTTGGATGAACCATTATCCTAGTTAAAAGAAAATGGGTAGGATCAAGAGGTTAATTATGTAAAGGCCATGAGTGAGCCACAGATAGGGTGGTCAGGCTCATTGAGGCTTATTTAAAATACTGAGTGAACCTAGGATCCTTTGAGGGATACCCAGGCCTGGCTCTATTGGAAAATGATTAAATGATTATTATTTCATGAGTTGATAGTTACTTTTATATGAGGGGTCATCATTCCTAGTCCATACCTCAAGACTTTTATATAATCCAATTGAATTGAATATTTAAATAGAATTACTAATGACGGGTCTTCCAAGATAAAGCACAAGATTGGATTCAATCTTCACTTGTACTTGGTTACATTGTATTCTAAGAAATCTATTGTGCTTACTTCTGATTACCTTATAGTTTATTTCTTTCACTATTGTACACTTCCTGTTATATATATTCACTGAGATATTGGAACAGAACTTGGATAGTTGCCTACTCGGATTTAGTCTCACACCCTATTTGGGTCATGTTTTTGGGCCCAAACAGATTATATGATTGAAGGTTTTGATCAGGGAAAGTTCCCTGCTACATGTACTTGATGTTCTTCTTAGGAGTAGGAGAGTATGAGACCGATCCAAGGCTTGCAATTCTTTATAGTCTATTTTTGTTTCTTTTTTTTCTTTTGAAACATATATTGTGTATTACTGCAGTGTACTTGTTTTGGCTATTTTCTTAGAACACATGACATGCTGCATCATCTATTGTGTGGAATGATGTTTGGTTACTTTTAATACCTGTCTTCCACTATTTACTTAAGTTGTATGTTGTTTACTATTTCCTCATTTTTAATATTATTTATTCCACTGTGTTACACTCTCCCAATGAGGGCATAGTTTCCCCACTATCACACTCTAGGCCCTCACTACTAGTTGGAAGCCTCTGGAATTTAGGGAGATGCACTTGAGGCTATGTGGAAAACTAGGTATGGGGCACTAGTTGAGTGGCATTTGGATCTAGGATGTTACATTATCCAGTGTCTATTCCTTTATACCGTATGGAACCATTAGAGTTAAAAGAGTAGAAATCTAAATCAGATGGTTTGATAGATAAATATTTCCTACACCTAAGTTTGTCACATTGGGAGGTTACTATTCTATTTGTGAAGAATGCATATGGGACACTTCACCTATGTGTTGATACCTAGAAACTCAATAAAGTCACGGTAAAGAACAAATATCCATTGCCACAGATTGATGATTTTTTTAATCAGTTGAAAGGGGTTAAGTGGTTCTCAAAGATTGATATTTGGTCCGGTTATCACTAGTTGCAGATAAAAGAATCTAACATTCAAAAGACCTCCTTCAGGTGTAGGAATTACCATTTTGATTATCTTGTTATGCTTTTTGGTCTGATCAATTCTCCTACAGTTTTTATTGAACTAATGAACAAGGTATTCCATGAGTACCGAAACTCATTTGTGGTAGTCTTTATGGATGAAATCTTGGTTTACTCCAAAACCAAGGAGGATCATGTACATCATTTGAGAGCAATTCTAAAAATTTTGAGAAATAAAAGACATTATAAAAAGCTTTATAATGTAATTTATGGATTTGAGAAGTGAATTTATTGGGAAATGTGGTCTCAAAACATGGTATTTTATTTTATCCTCAGAAGGTGAAAGCTGTTATGACATGGGAGTAACCACATAATATTTTCAAGACAAAAAGATTCTTGGGATCGGTGGGGTATTACCATAGGTTAATTAAATATTTCTTGAAGTTGGCTTCTATGATGACCACTCTAACTCAAAAAGGATTGAAGTTCATATAGGATGTGAAATTTCATATTTATTTTGAAAACTTGAAATATATTTTTACTTATACACCAGTGTTGAATCTTCCAGAGGTTAGTTAGAGCTATCTGGTCTTTTTTAATGCATCGGTTTCAGGTTTTGGATGTGTTCTTATGCAAGGTCATCATGTGGAAGCCTATGGTTCTAGGAATAATAAGACACATGAGAATAAATCCCCAAACCATGATCTCAAACTCATAGTCATGATTCATTCTATTAAGAGTTGGAAACATTATCTTTTTAAAGAAAGATTTATTATTATTTTTTACCACAAAATCTTGAGTTATATCTTCTATGAAAAATATTTGAACCTCCAATGGAGGCATTGGGTGGAGTAACTGTAGTAATTTGATTTCAACTTTTCCTATACCCCTAGAAAAGGGGAATGCCATTGCTGATACTTTGAGTAGGAAAATTATGACTCAAGTTTTGAAAGAATCATCAGAAGAGTGGAATCTAAGGGATCTCTTTTCTTAATTAAATTTTGGATCTTGAGAGGAAGAGACTAAGGTTTTTTGAGTGAATTTTTAGTCAATTTACACTCTAATTAAGATTATTATTCACAAGAAATATCTTGATGATAAATTAAATGGAATTAGGGACTCTCTTTATTATAGGAGTACCATTGGTGAGTGGTAATTCTCTTCAGACAGTATCCAACATTTCCAAAACTGGTATGTTATACCTTTTCCTGTGAAAAAGGCTATGATTGGATATTTCCATAATTCATAGTGGGAGGTGCACCCTGAAACCATAAATATGTTCCATGACATTAAATAATGATTCTGGTGTCTTGTTATAATATTATACATGATCATACCATGATTCACTGTGTAATTTTCACCTTTACACCACTGTGCTAAACTTGTTTTATATTGAAAATTATAAAAATAATGAAAAGTTTCATTCCATGTTTGAATCATTTATTTTGTTTTTATCACTATTAAAAAGGTAAATGTTACTTGTTTTGATGATTCCATTGCAGGAGGAGGTGATTTGGAGGGCCCATGATGATGTCCAAGAAAAATGGGCCAAACTACGCAGGATCCAAGCACACCAGTGGATTAATCCACACACTTATATTAGACCGTGCATTAAATTGGGATTAAATTTTGTGGGATGGTCCAAAATTAATTTTGATACATTTAATATGAAGGAAAAAAAGACTCATTTGGCCATCGGGTGGCCGAACCGACCAGATCTTTCCAGCACACCAAATCTGCACGATGTCAAAAGCGGTGTGTTGTGATCTATCCACATCTCATTCTATAGGTGTCCAAATTATTCAAATATTTCGGTGGAGATATAAAATAGGTGGGTATAAAACTTTTTTATTTTCTCCAAATAGAGATAAGGCTGTATAGAGATCAAAAAACCTGTGAAAAATGGTCTTAAGAATTCTATGTGCTCAAAACCACCTTCCCATTTTCTTATAAAATGGCACCTTGGGATACTCATTTGAAAGTTCGGCCAAGAAATGAAGCTCTTCCATTTTGGAGTCCTCGAGGAGTCTCCTACTCATCCTAGAAGTTCTGGAGGCCCCTATCCTTATAGGGGGATCAAGAATGAAGAAGGAGTTCCACCCGAGCTTCCTCCTCCTCCCGATGTCGAGCTAAATGGTGGGCGTTCATTGTGAGGGAGCTAAAAACATGTAAAAGGAGTTCCTACACTTATACTACTACTGGTTTGATGTATTTTGGGTTTGAAAACAATTCATTTAGAATTATTTTACTTTGATTTATCTTTGTTTGATTTAACCGAATGAAATGCTCTTTACTTTTAACCGATCAGTGCGAAGTTTTGAGTGCGTGACTTGTGTTGTTCTGATTGGAAAACACAATAATCCTTTTATTCCCCACTTATTTGAGATTTAAATTTGTTTTAGAAGCTATTATAACATTCATGTGATCTGGACCTTGTCTATACAATTATTATGTCAAGGTTTGGCTCAATGTGCTTTGATATAAGAGCTTGGAAAGTAATCGGGATTCCGATTGATTTCAACCAAAGAATTACATCAAAACTTAATTAATATCCAAGAAAAATGAGCTTTAAATGTGTGTAGTGAACTCAAAATGAACCCTTTTATCTCATAATTAATAAACACCACCTTTTATTTCCAACTATTAAACTCTTTAATTAAGTCATTTCATCCTAAAACTGTTTTCAAAACCACCCCTATTTAAGTACTTCTTATTAAAAAATCACACTCTAAACCCAACAAATCTCCTTGAGAGACGACCTAGGGTCTTCCCTAGACTATAAATAAACCTTAAAATCATAATAAATTTTCCACATCATGACAACGTGGTCAAATTTTGGCTCCATTTTCAGGGAGCGCTTTGGTTTTTAGTGCGTGTTTTTATAAGTTTTTTTTAATTTTTGTGGATATTTATTTGTTTTCTCTTATACCTTTTCAATACCTTTTTGTTATGATCTATTTGTTGTGTAGGTTTGGTGCATGACGCATTCTACTCCGATATATTTATCACCTTTAAAACCTGAACCAGAGAGGACCCTACGTCAACGACACCGAGACATACAAGAAAACACTTTAAAGGAGGACACAACACATATTGAAACTATTCTTCACCCTTCATATTCTTTTGGAACTAACATAAAAACTGAAATTATCATGAACAACATGGATGAAAACAATTGAACACTAAAAGAAATAACCTCACCAGATGTTGATATTCATCCCACATACATTCAATTACAAGGCGAGGCACCCAATTTTGAACTAAAATATGGTTTAATTCATATATTACCAAGATTCCATGGACTTCATGAAGAAGATCCACACAAGAACTTAAAATAATTTCATACTGTTTGTTAAACATTAAAACCTTCTAATGTGGATGAGGAACAAGTAAAACTTAGAGCATTCCCATTTTCTTTAGAAGACACTGTGAAATATTAGTTGTACTATGTTAATTCACCAATAAGAGGTTTGGCAGACATGAAACGACTTTTTCTTGAAAAATATTTTACAGCCTCTCAAACACAACAATAAGGAAGGAAATATGTGGTATAAGACAATATCAAGGGGAAAAAATTCATGAATATTGGGAAAGATTTAAAATATTATGTTCAAGTTGTCCACACCACCAAATACGTGACCAAATTTTAATACAATATTTTTATGAAGGTTTAATCCCTATTGATAGAAATATGATCGATGTTGCTGTAGGTGGTGTGCTGGTAGATAATACCCCAATTGATGTAAGGAACTTAATTGAGAACATGGCACAAAACACTCAAAAATTTGGTACAAGGTCTAGCATACCCATTCGAGGTGTCCATGAGGTGCAAAGTACTGAATTTGAGAAGAAGGTGGACACGAAGTTTGAGGAGGTAAGTACCCTTCTACGAAAACTTGCTCTATCCCAAGGGAAATCTCAATCTCCTCCTCTCGTCCATTGTGGTATATGTTCTTATAACAACCACTACTCTGAACAATTCCCCCAATTGAGAGAAAATTCTGAGAGTTATAAGTAAATATTCCCAGGACGCCCCTATAACCAACCCTTTAGGCAAGAACCATACTATCCATCCAACTCTGGGTGGAAGGAGAACCAAGCCTATAGGCAAGGGGGTATTCAAACCAACCTCAACAACAATGGAATCGACCAGGGCAGAGTAGTCATCCACCACCACCACCTATAAATCCTCAACCACCCCAAAGGCCTTTCCAACAAACCCCTCCAAAACCTAAGCCTAGCCTAGAAGATATGATGAAAAAATGGATTCCAAAAATATTAAATTCCAAAAAACCACTCAAGAAGCTATACAAGACCTCAAAACCCAATTAGGCTAACTAGATAACTCAGTGGGTGAAATTCAAAGTCATGGATCAGGTAAACTTCCCTCTCAACCAGTAGTTAACCCTAGGGATAAAAGAAATGTTAGTTCCATTACCCTTAGGAGTGGAAAAAAACTAGAAAGTAAAATTAATCCTCCATTAGAGTCATCCCCTCATGAGGAAACCTCCATCTCAACCATTAAAAATGATCCAAATGTTGAAGAACCTTGTCCTAAGAGAAGCCCTTCCAAAGTAAAGAGTGTGTATATTGATGAGTCACCTAGCCCATCCATTCCTCTTCCATTTCCTCAAAGGGAAACCCAACCAAGAAAACAAAAGGAAACTGAACTTGATAAGGAAATATTTGAAATTTTCAAGAATGTGTAGGTTAACATCCCATTGATTGATGCTGTGAAGAAAATTCCACGGTACGCCAAGTTTCTAAAGGAGATGTGTACACACCGAAGGAGACTTCATGGATATAAGAAGGTGAGATTGGGTAGGAATGTTTCAACATTGATAGAGCCATCACTTCCAACCAAGTGCAATGATCCTGGAACATTTTCAATTTAGTGCACCATAGGAGTGTATTCTTTTTCTAATGTTATGCTTGATTTAGGTGATTCTATAAATGTGACGCCTCACTCTATTTACTCTACATTATAGGTTGGGGAACTGAAGACCATTGGAATTATTGCTCAACTAGCTAACCGAAGTACCGCACACCCCTATGTTGTGTTAGAGGATATTCTTGTGAGGGTTCAAAATTTAATTTTTCCTGCTGACTTTTATGTGCTTAAAATGGAAGATGATAGGATGAATGGACATGGCCCAATTATATTGGGGAGAAATTTCCTAAAAACTTCCAAAACTATAATTAATGTCCATAATGATACATTATCTATGTAATTTGGTGGTGACATAGTCCATTTCAACATCCTTGATGCCATGAAGCACCCCTTAGAAGAAAATTCCTCTCTCTCAGTAAATTCAATTGATGTTCTCCATTCCCTTGAAAACACTTCTTATCATTCCCCTAATCCCCTTTATGAGTTTTCTTCATTGATTAATATTCTAGGTAATGATTCATGCATTGATTGTTGTAGTGCATTAGAAAAATGTCATGCATGTTTATTAATTAAATATTTCTTGAACACTGAGGATCCACTGACCATCGACTATACTTCTAAGCGTATAAAAGCTCATTCCTCTATTAAGGATGATACCATTGAGCAGTTAGATGAGGTCAGTGACCTCTCACTTTCACACACACTCCCATAAATCTAAAATCCACCTGAATTGGAACTGAAACAATTGTCTCAAGATTTAAAATATTCATATCTTGAGAATGGAAACAAGTTGCCCGTCATCATTGCTAGTTCACTCCCTCTTAAGCATGAATTGTGACTGATTGAACTTTTGAGGGAGTATAAACAAGCTTTGGGATGGACACTTTCTAACATTCCTGGTATTATCCCATCAATTTGTACACATAATATTTTGTTAAATTATGAGGCTAAACCAGTAAGGCAGCCACAACGTCGACTGAACCCAAACCTCCTAGAAGTTGTGAAAAACGAGGTAAAAAAATTACTGGCTGCTGGAATCATTTACCCCATCTCTGACAGCCAATGGGTCAGTCCTGTTCAAGTAGTTCCTAAAAAGACTGACCTTACAGTAATAAAAAATGAAAACAATGAATTGGTTCCAACTCGTGTGCAAAATATTTGGCATGTCTCTATAGACTATCACCGACTAAAACAACACACTAGGAAGGACCATTTCACTTTTCCATTCATTGACCAAATTCTAGAGAGGCTAGCGGGTAAGTCCCACTACTGTTTCCTTGATGGGTATTCAGGATACTTTCAGATCTATATTTCCCCTGAGGATCAGGAAAAGACAACCTTTAATTTCCCTTTTGGAACATTTTCCTATAGATGGATGCCATTTGGTCTGTGCAATACTCTGGATACTTTCCAACGATGCATGGTTAGTATTTTTTTGGATTACCTGGAGAATTTCTTGGAAGTATTCATGGATGATTTCACTATTTATGGCTCTTCTTTTGATGAATGTTTTAATAGTCTTGGTTCAGTCCTACATCACTGTATTGAAAAGAATCTTGTATTAAATTATAAGAAATGACATTTCATGGTGCGACAAGGTATATTTTTGGGGTATGTCATTTTTGGGGATGCAATACAAGTAGATAAATAAAAAGTGGATGTCATTTCTTCCTTACCATTCCCCAAAAATGTATGGGATGTGCGGTCTTTCCCAGGTTAGGCTGGATTTTACCGTCATTTCATTCGTGACTTTAGTAAAATTGAACTCCCCCTCTCCCAATTACTCCAAAAAGAAAAAGAAATTGTTTTTGATAAATAATGTGAGGAATCTTTTAATAAGTTAAAATGGAGTCTCACGTCACCCCCAGTAATCCAACCACCTTGGTGGGATTTACCATTTAAGCTCATGTGTGACACCTCTAACTTTACAGTTGGGGCAGTTTTGTCACAAAGGGTCAACCAAGCTCCACATGTCATAGCCTATTCCTCACGTACTTTGGACCCTGCCCAAGCAAACTACACCACAACTGAAAAATAATTCCTTTCCATTGTGTTTGCCTTGGAAAAATTCAGATAATACCTTTTGGGGTCCAAAGTCATTGTGTTCTCAGAACATGTAGCCCTTAGGTATCTCCTTAGGAAACCGGAAGCCAAACCACATCTCATTCATTTGATGCTCCTTCAATAATTCAATCTGGAAATTAGAGATAAAAAATGAGCAGAGAATGTGGTGGATGACCATATTAGTAAGATCCTCCCATCCTCGGAAATTGACTCATCCCCCTGTATTCTCATTAATGACATGTTTCCTGATGAGCAATTGTACCGAGTGCAAGATGTTATTCCTTGGTATGCCGAAATTGTAAATTATTTTGTATCATCTGGCATTCCTACTAATTTCAACAAAAACCAAGACAATCATCTAAAACATGAGTCTCGTTGGTACATTTGGGATGAACCCTACCTTTGGCACACCTATAGTGATCAATTCCTTAGGCGTTGTGTTCCCGATAGTGAGTTTTAGTCTGTCCTTATATTCTGTCACACTCTTGCTTATGGAGGCCACTTTGGTCCCCAACGGACTGCTTGCAAGGTCCTTGATTCTGGCCTTTTTTGGCCAACACTTTTTCAGGATGCCCATGATTTTTTCAAATATTCTCCTCATTGTCAAAGAATGAGTAATGTATCTAAAAGAAATGAAATTCCACAACAACCAATTCTCTTTCCTGACATTTTTGATGTTTGGGGCATTGACTTTATGAGTCCATTTCCCAATTCCTTTGGAAACTTGTACATTCTTCTGGAAGTTGATTACATGTAAAAATGGGTAGAGGCACGAGCTACAAGGACTGATGATTCTAAGGTAGTTTTAGAATTTTTGAGAACCCAAATATTCTGTAGGTTTGGATTACCTAGGTTTATCATCAGTGACCAGGGTTCTCATTTCTGCAACCGAACAATGCAATCAATTTTGCGTCGGTATGGGATCAGTCATAGAGTGTCTACTGCATATCATCCATAGACCAATGGTCAAGATGAGGTTTCAAATATAGAGGTAAAACAGATTCTTGAAAAAATGGTTCAACCCAATAGAAAATATTGGAGTCTTCGACTTGATGATTCATTGTGGGCCTACCGTACTGCTTTCGAAACTCCCATTGGTATGTCACCCTATCATCTTGTGTTTGAAATGAGTTGTCACCTACCTGTTGAGATTTATCATTGAGCCTACTGTGCCATCAAACAATTCAATTCTAATCTTTATCGTACAGGTTCTCAAAGGAAGTTTTAGATTCAAGAGTTGGAGGAAATGAGAAGAGATGCATATGAAAAATCTAGAATTTGTAAGGAGCGAACCAAGGCTTCCCACGACCGTCTTATACTTCATTGTCAGTTCCACATTGGGTAGAAGGCACTCCTTTATAATGAAAGGATGAAGTTGCATCTAGGTAAGCTTCGTTCCCACTAGTTTGGCCCATACAATGTTATTAATGTATCTCCATTTGGTGTTGTTCAGGTTCAAAATGAAGAAACCAAGAAAACCTTCACTGTCAATGGGAAGCAGCTGAAGCACTTCCACTAAGCCCTTTCGGAGTTCCCAATGGAGTAACTCCATGTTCAAGAAGTAACATACCAGTGAAACACACCAGGTTTTATCCTTCCTTCTCACCTTCTCAATTATTACAGTGAGGACACTGCACATTCTAGGTGCGGGGGGATGGGTACATTACTAGGTTAGATATGAATTTTCATCATTTTTTTTCTTTCTTTATTATCTTTTTCACCTTATTTATGGTATTTTCACTTTTCCCTATCTTTTTTAGTTCATTAGGTTTTCCATTTTCTTTCTTATTTCTTCTCTTTTTTGCCTTCTTTATGGTATTTTCATTTTCCCCCATCAAAAATTTCAAAGTTCCATGATTTGGTGACCATAAATGGGGGAATGTAAAAATACCATAAAGAATGGTGAAAAATAATATTTTCATGAAGTTAACATCAAGGAGTGATTTTTAGTGAATTGGTTTTCTGTTAATAATATAAATGGTTGTATCACTATGAAACATTTGAGATGATTGATGCCCCTTGCGTGAGTAGTTTTTGGGAAAATTGTGTCACTAATATCTCCATAAATTTTTGCACCAAACCATGAATTGTGAATATTTCTTACTTAATATAAGGTAAATATATGTTAGGTTAATATTTTTCATCTTTAAATGATATTTTCATAAGTTCGTTTCTTATCTGATCTGTTTCATTACTATACCATATTGACCTATGCGTGTGTACCTAATGTACGACTATTATACGCCCTCAAAAAAAATTTTGTGTCTTGGGAAGGTCAAAAACCACTTCTCCTCAACCTTTTATCTTGTTATAACTATTTCAATTAGTGTCGTGAGGAGATAAAACAAGGGTTGAGAGATGAGTGTGATATTTGTTCCAAATGAAACTTCTAAAAAAAATAATAAATGAGGGGAGTGATGAAATGTAAAACATATGGGGATATCTAGGTCAGGATCTTATGGTTTGAATTCTAGGAATGATTAAGTGAGTGGGTCTTGAAATATGATTTCAAAGGATGTAGGGAAGTTTCGGTGAAAATTCATTTAAAGCTGAATAATTTTAAAATAACCTATATTTATTGGATAGAAAGTGGAAAGAATAGAATGGAATGGTTTTCACACACACACATGGAGATTTAGTGTAATGGTTGTATTTTTAATTCCTTTCTCATATTGGTGTCATGAATCTATTTTAATTTCGTTGTGATATGATTTACGAGACATCTTTTTCCATTTTCACTAGGAAGAACTCCTTTGTGTGGTTAGTACATTGATCACATTACTTTAGTGAATTAAAATTTCTACAAATTTTAAATATTCATGATGTTGGTAATATATATATGCCTCATTTTATTTGTATATGTGACTTTTCCCATGAGTGAAACTGTTTAGGTGTGGGGGTGTGATCGTACCAGGATTCACTGTGTAATTTTCACCTTTACACCACTGTGCTAAACTTGTTTTATATTGAAAATTATAAAAATAATGACAAGTTTCATTCCATTTTTGAATCATTTATTTTGTGATTATCACTGTTAAAAAAGCAATGTTACTTGTTTTGATGATTCCATCGTAGGAGGAGGTGATTTGGAGGGCTCATGATGATGTCTAAGAAAAATGGATCAAACTACGCAGGATCCAAGAACACCAGTGGATTAATCCGCACACTGATACTAGACCGTGCCTCCAATTGGGCTTAATTTTTTTTTCTAGTCCAAAATTCATTGTTATACATTTCATATGAAGGAAAAAAAGACTCAATATACCATATGGTGGCCCAACTGACCTGATCTGTCCAGCACACCAAATCTGCACGAAGTCAAAAGTAGTGTACTGTGATCTATCCATATCTCATGCTATAGGTGTACAAATTATGCCAAAATTTTGGTGGAGAAATCAAAGAGATGGGGATACAACATTTTTATTTTCTCCAAATCTAGATAAGGCTTTCTGGAGGTCGAAACACCTGTGACAAGTGGTTTTAATAATTCTGTGTGCTTAAAACCACCTTCCCATTTTCCTATAAAATGGCACCTTGGGCTCCTCATTTGAAAGTTTGTCCAAGAAGTGAAGCTATGAAATTTTGGAGTCCTATATGAGTATCCTCCTCATCCTAGAATTTCTTGAGGCCCCTATCCTCATAGGGTGATCAAGAATGAAGAAGGAGTTCTACCCGAGCTTCCTCCTCCTCCCGATGTTGAGCTAAACGGTGGGCGTTCATTGTGAGGGAGCTACACACATGTAAAGGGAGTTCCTACCCATGTAATAATACTGGTTTGATGTATTTTGGGTTTGAAAACATTTCATTTAGAAGTATATTACTTTGATTTATCTTTGTTTGATTTAACTGAATTAAATGATCTTTACTTTTAACCGATCGGTGCGAAGTTTTGAGTGCGTGACTTGTGTTGTTCTGATTGGACAACACAAGAATCTTTTTCTTCCCCACTTATTTGATATTTAAAATTGTTTTGGAATCTATTATACCATTCATGTCATCTGGACCTTTTATATATGATTTTTATGTCAAGGTTTGTCTTAACATGCTTTGATATAAGAGCTTGGAAAGTAATCAGGATTCCGATTGATTTCAACCAAAGAATTACATCAAACCTAAATTAATATTCAAGAACAATGAGCTTTAAATGTGTGTAGTGAACTCACAATGAACCATTTTATCTCATAATTAATAAAAACTAACTTTTCTTTCCAACTATTAAACTCTTTAATTAAGTCATTTCATCCAAAAACTGTTTTCAAAAACACCCCCTATTTAAGTACTTCTTATTAAAAATGAACACTCTAAACCCACCAACTCTCCTTGAGAGACGTCCTAGGGTATTCCCTAGACTATAAATCAACCTTAAAATCACAATCAATTTGCCACATCATGACAACGTGGTCAATACATCATTAACTTTGTTTCTCATCGTTATACCTGCCAACGGGTCAATGTTGAGTACCATAGACCATCAAGTTTTCTTCAACTTATTCTAGTTATGACTTGGAAGTGAGATAATATTTCTATGGATTTAATGGTTAGGTTTCCATGTACCCCTTGTAATAAGAATGTGATATGAGTTGTGATCGACAGGCTAACCAAATTGGATCATTTTACACCCATTAGAGATAAAACCAAAGTTGAGGATTTAGGAAATCTCTAAATGAAATAGATTGTCTATTTTATGGGGTTCCATCTATTATAGTTTCTCATTTGGAGTTTTTCACGCAATCGCAGCACCCTACTTTGATTGTTGTTCTAAGGATAGCTTATGGTTAGTGGTTAATTAGAGCACATATCCATTCTGGAAATGAGGATGAATTGTGTTTAGGGATTATATTTGAACTCTACAAATTTATCACGTGTGGTCTTGTATTACCGATTAAGATTACGCTCTCACAATTTATACAAAATCCCGACCTCGCGTGTTTTTGTGTTAATTGTTCAATTGCTTGATTAGTTTCTTGTAATTTAAAAACACAATTCATGGATCATATTATATGAATTACAGTAGCTCATTGATTCAAAATAATTAAATAAAGAGGGTAGAAGATAGATCGATTACTAAAAGAATACTCTTCCATGGGTTACGTAATCATCGTAGAAGCGTTTTGCATGTGCAAAGGTTTATAATGGGTATAACCCAATAACGCTTCTACTCAAGAATTCCAGCCCAAAGAGGAAGATTAAGAGAAGAAGAAATTTAAACAAAACATAAGAAAAGAGAAAAAATAAAAGAAGAACAAAGAAGTTTATTACACAAACAAAATCATTACAACATGAAGGAGAAGAAGAAGGCTTCATCAAAGGGATCCTTGCTTCAAGAGCTACCCTTATTGAAATGGTTGGAGAATTGGAGTATATCCACTTATCCTCTACACTCAACTTCCAAAAGCATGTTCCAACAAGTTACATCCTCGGGTTGTAAATAATACATCCAATCTTTTGCAGATCCATCAAGTGAGAATGGGAATGCTCTTAATTTGATTTGATCTTCAGAAACATTTCTTGGTTTAAGGGTTGAGCAAACCACATTAAATTATTTAAGGTGTTTGTTTGGATCCTCACCAGATAAGCCATGAAATTTTGGAAGAAGGTAAATTAATCCAGTTTTCAATTCAAAGTCCGATTCGAGGTTTGGGTATGAAATACAATTTGGTTGATAGTTAATATCAGGTGAAACCAATTCTTGAATGGTTCTATTAAGTTAATTTCCATTATTTCCAGCCATTGGTTCCTCTTTTATGTTTTAATTTGAATTGCTTCCAATTTCAATGTTTCCAGAGAGGAATTCACCAACTGGTTGAATATTGAAACTTCCCGTAGATTGAGAATGTCTGATTCATGCCCTAAGGCTGCGTTTAATCTCAGGGTCAAGATCTAAGAGATCTTCGGGATTAGTTTGTGTCAAAAATCAAATAAAAATAAAAAGAAAGAAAGTGGATCATAGTAAAATAAAAATTATAAGTTTGAGTTGATGGTCCAAAAAGAAGTAGAAGAAAATAAAATAAGAAGAAGAAAAATCGGATTGGGTAAAGAAGGAAGAAAGAAGAGAGGAAGAGAATAAAATGTAAAATAAAATAAATAACTCTAATTGGTTGAAATAATTACTTGCCTCCCCGGCAACGACGCCAATTTGAAAGAGCGTTGTCGTGGGCGCCCTCAAATGATTAATGTGATTTTGGGGTTCTTAGGTGCAGCAGAGTGGCTGACCAAGGTCGTCTCTCAAAGGAGGAAGTGAATTTAGCAACTTATTAAAGGTATTATAAAACAAATAAAATAGAATATAATAAAAACACTACTTTAAAGGATGGGGGTTGGTTATAGTTTATGAATCTAGAAGAATTTTTCTAGAAGAAGATTGTATATTTTTTTGTTTTTTGTTTTGAAATGAAGTTCGATTGAAATGACACAACAAAAAGATGTTTTTTTAGAAATCTATTTTAAAAGGTGTAATCGATCTAACTCTAGCTCTTCATTCAATTATTAATAATTATAATTTAAATAAATATCCACTTAATTCAAAATAAATGAATGAAAAAGGATAGAGGTTGATCGATTACTAAAAGAACTACTTTAGAGCCCAATAAATATGAACGGAATTTATCTAAAGCAAATATGACAGCAAGAAACTCCTTTTCTATGGTTGTGTAATTTGATTGGGCTGAATCCAGTGTCCTCGATGCATAGGCGATCACATGTGAATGTCCTTCCACCCTCTGAGATAAGACAGCTCCAACCGCCAACTGTTTTGCACCCTCATTGGAACTAACTCATCTTTCTCATTTTTAACAACAGTAACACCACTTTTCTTAGGCACAACCTGAATAGGACTTACCCACTGAGAATCTGAAATGGGAAAGATTATACCTACCTCAAGAAATTTCTCAACTTATTTTTTAACAACTTCCAGGAGGGTGGGATTGAGTCTCCTTTGTGGCTGTCTCACCGGTTTAGCCCCATCCTCCAAGAGAATCCTATGCATGAAAATGTAGGGGCTAATACCTGATATGTCAGCCAAGGTCCACCCAATCGCCCTGATGTTCTCCCTAAAAATATTCAAAATCTTTTCTTCATGTTCAAAAGGGAGATTGTTAGCAATGATAACAGGTAATCTCTCACCACTCAACAAGTATGAGTATTTAAAATTTGGTGTCAATGGCTTGAGTTCTAATGAAGGAGGGTGTAGTATGGATGGAGACATTGAAGGAACTAAAATATGTGCACAAAGAGCATCAGTATCAGAATATACATCATCAAAATCAGAGAATAAAGCATCAAATCCATCTGCATACTCAACATCCATGTAATAATCAGAGTGAACATGATCAAAATCAGAATAGGAATCCACATCAAAATCAAATCCAAGAGAGGATTGTGTATCAGCAACATGTGTGGAAGTGCTCTTAGACATCAAACTCGAACCAATACTCATAATCTCCCTAAGCATAGGACAATTAAATTCTATGGAGTTTTTTTTTGGTGGTTCAAAATGGGGGATAACAAATGCAGAATGATCCTCTAAGGGGTACTTCATGGAATCCATAACATTAAATATCACAACTTCATCTCCAAACTCCATGTAAAGTTTACCCTCATTGACATTTATGATAGTTTTTGCAGTTTTGAGGAAGGGCCTACCTAAGATAATGGGGGCATGAGAACTTACCTGATCATCCTACATGTTAAGAACATAGAAATCCGCTGGAAAGATCATGTCTCTTACCCGGACAAGTACATCCTCAAGAACCCCTGCTGGATATGCTGTAGCTCTATTCGCCAACTGTACCACTACTCTTGTTTGCTTCAACTCCCCAACCTTCAAGGAAGAGAATACAGAGTGAGGCATCACATTTATGGAAGCTCCCAAATCACAAAGAGCATCACAGAAGTGCAACTCCCCTATGGTACATGGGATGGTGAATGTCCCGGGATCCTTGCACTTTTTTGGCATTGCTAGAGTTGGTGTAATGAGTGCTAAGACATTCCTTCCAAGATTCATCCTCTCATTTCCCTTGAGCCCTCTTCGATTGGTGTAGAGTTCTTTTAAGAATTTGGCATACCTTGGGATTTGTTTAATGGATTCAAGTAGAGGAATGTTGATCTCCACACGCTTGAATGTGTCCAAAACCTCCTTTTGCATTGCTTCTTTAACCATCTTCTTGGTTCGAACAACCCTGTTTGGAAAAGGAAGGGGTTTAGGAGGAACATCATCAATCTTTTTCTTACCTTTATCTTTCTCCTTGGATTGCTCATCATTTGGTTTGGAATGCGGATGCTCCAGAGTTGAGGTGAATCCCGGTGGAATGGTAGGTACAGATGTATCATTCATTTGCTTCCCACTTCTCAATGTGATGGCACTAACATTCCCCTTTGGATTTGGAGTGGGTTGGGAAGGTAGATTTCCAGAATTCTTACACACAAGTTCATGGAGGGCGGTGGCAATCTGGCTCATTTGAGTCTTCAACTCCCTCAGCTCCGAACCTTGACTCTTTAGCTCATTATGTTGATTAAGAACAATTTTCTTCAAAAGGTCATCAGTGTTAGAATCTTCCTTGGGTGGGGGATTCCCTTGTTGTTGGCTTGTTGATGTTTGAGCTTCAAATATCCATTAGGTGAATTGTGTTTGACTTCATAACCAAAACTCACTAAGGCAACACATGAAAAACTCGATGCGCTATCCAGATTTGTATGTTATTTATTTGTGATACCATGACATAAATGTACATATCCTTGAAAGTTCTTGTGTGAGTTCAATTGACCAATATAAACCACACAAACACCGCAATTGAAAGGAGGAAAGAAAGTGGTGAACGGTGTGTGAAACATCACATGAATGGGTACCCCCAAACATGATAATATGAGTTGAGCATGACATAACAGTACATAACTCAATAAAATAAGAATAGAAGATGATGAAAAACAACACAACAATATGGAATTTAAAGGATCATTCAAATATTACAAACATGAATCTCGGGATGTACATCACGTTCCTCCCCGGGTGATCACAAGGGGTTTAGAAACCCATGGGAGAGGAGGAAGAGAAAGATGTTGAAGTAGCACCTACCATAGCCTCCATAAACTCTAGGGATGTTTAGAAGACTCCTTGGGGACTCCAAAATGGCAGAACCTTGCCTCTTGGCCGAACTTTCAAATGGGGAGCCCAAGGTGCCATTTTATAGGAAAATTGGAAGGTGGTTTAGGCACACAGATTTCTTCAATCCACTTGTACCATGAATTTCGGTCTTCAGACAGTCTTATCTCGCTTTGGAGAAAATATAAATGTTGTAGCCCTACCTCTTGGCTATCTTCACCGAAATTTTGGCACCCTTTGGACAACTACAGATCAAGATATTGATAAAATACAAAACACCTCATTTGACTTGGTCCAAATTCGGTGGCTTGGATAGAGCAGTTCAGATGGCCCCCATAGAAGCCGAATCAGCATTGGGTTCCTTAATATGAAATGTATCCTATTAAGTTTTGGACATTCCCAAAAAAATTTAGACAATTTTAATGCACGTATTTCGTGTACTATGAAAAACAGTGGACATATGTCCATGGATCCATGCAACTTTGGCCCATTTTTCTTCCACTTCATCAAAGGCCCTCCAAATCACCTCCACCTACATTGAAACAATAAAAACAAGTAACATTGACCATTATAATATTTATTAAAATTAATTGATTTATTCAAACATGAAGTGAAATTTATTATTATATTTGGAATATTCATTACAAAACTAGTTTAAAACTGCGGTGTAAGGGTGGAATAAAACAGTGAATCGTGGTACGATCACACCCCCACACCTAAACATTTGCACTCTTGGGAAAATTCACATATCCAAATACAATGATTCATATATATATATTTCCAACATCCTGAAGATTTATCATTTGAGGAAATTTTATTTAAAGTAAAGTTATCAATGCACGAACCACACCAAGGAGTTCTTCCTAGTGAAAATAGAAAAAGATGTCTCATAAGTCATATCATAGCGAAATTCAAAAAGATTCATAATACCCAATTGAGAAAGGAATTCAGAAGTAAACCATGACACTAAATCTCCATATGTGTGTGTGAAAACCATTCAATGCTATTCTTTCCACTTGCTATCCAATAAATATATGTTATTTTAACATTTTTAGCTTAAATGATTTTGTCACCGAACCTGTCCTACATCCTTTGCAATCATATTTCAAGACCCACTCATTTAAGCATTCCTAGAAGTCAAACCATAAGCTCCCAACCTAGATATCCCCATATGTTTCACATTTCATCACTCCCCTCATTTATTATATTTTTTTAAAGTTGAAATTGGAACAAATATCACACTCATCTCTCAACCCTTGTTTGATCTCCTCACGACACTAATTGAAATAGTTATAACAAGATCAAAGGTTGAGGAGGAGTGGTTTTTGACCTGACCAAGACACAAATTTTTTTTTTTGAGGGCGTACAACAGTCGGACATTAGGTACACACGCATAGGTCAATCTGGTACAATAATAAAACAGATCGGATAAGGAACGAATGTATGGAAATATCATTTAAAGCTGAAAAATATTAACCCAACATATATTTACCTTATATTAAGTAAGAAATAATCACACTGTGGTTTGGTGCAAAAATTTGTGGAGATATTAGTGACACAGTTTTCCAAAAAAAAACACTCACATAAAGGGCATCAATTATCTCAAAGGTTTCACATAGATACAAACATTTATATCATTGACAGAAAACAAATTCACTAAAAATCACTCCTTGATGGTAAACTCATACAAAAATTCTTTTTAGCCTTCGTTATGGTATTTTTACTTTCCCCACTTTATGGTCGCCACATCATGGAATTTCAAAATTGTTGATGGGGAAAAATAAAAATACCATAAAGAAGGCCAAAACGAGAAAACAAAAGGAGAAAATGATGAAAAATCCTAACTAACCCAGGAATGTAACCACCTTTTGAAAGAGCGCTGTTGTGGGCGCCCTTAAATGATTAATGTGATTTTGGGGTTCTTAGGTGCAACAGAGTGGCTGACCAAGGTCGTCTCTCAAAGGAGGAAGTGAATTTAACAAATTATTAAAGGTATTCTAAAACAAATAAAATAGAATATAATAAAAACACTACTTGAAAGGATGGGGGTTGTTTATAGTTTATTAATCTAGAAGAAGTTTTCTGGAAGAAGATTGTATTTTTTTTTGTTTTTAGTTTTGAAATGAAGTTCGATTAAAATGACACAACAAAAAGATGTTTTCTTAGAAAATATTTAAAAGGCGTAATCGATCTAACTCTACCTCTTCATTAACTTATTAATAATTATCATTTAAATCAATATCCACTTAATTATTATCCCCTAATTTGTTATCCCTTGAACCCTACGAGAGTTAACTTAACCGCAATGATGAAATTACTTAAACCCTAGGCTAGCTTCGGAACACTCAATCGCATCACCCTGCTTTGATTGTTGTTCTAAGGATAGGTTATGGTCAGTGGTTAATTAGAGAACATATCCATTCTAGAAATGAGGATGAATTGTGTTTAGGGATTATATTTGAACTCTACAAATTTATCCCGTGTGGTCTTGTATTACCGATTAAGATCGCGCTCTCACAATTTACACAAAATCTCGACCTCGCGTGTTTTGTATTAATTGTTCAATTGCTTTCTTAGTTTCTTGTAATTTAAAAACACAATTCATGGATCATATTATGTGAATTACATTAGCTCATTGATTCAAAATAAATGAATGAAAAAGGATAGAGGTCGATCGATTACTAAAAAGAACTACTCTTCCATGGGTGGCGTAATCATCGTAGAAGCGTTTTGCATGTGCAAAGGTTTAAAATGGGTATAACCCAATAACGATTCTACTCAAGAATTCCAGACCAAATAGGAAGATTAAGAGAATAATAAATTTAAACAAAACAGAATAAAAGAGAAGAAATAAAAGAAGAACAAAGAAGTTTATTACATAAACAAAATCATTACAACATGAAGAAGAAGAAGAAGGCTTCGTCGAAGGGATCCTTGCTTCAAGAGATACCCTTATTGAAATGGTTGGATAATTGGAGTGGATCCACTTCTCCTCTTCCCTTAACTTCCCAATGCACATCCCAACCCCTCCAAATGAGAAAAACTCTAATTTATAGAGGGGAGGGGAGGAGAGGTTACAAGTGGTTTCAAGTGTGAATGTGGAAATTCGGCCAAATATTTTATTCCAAATTGCACCGCCCATTTGACCACCAAAACACGTGAATTGGCCGGACTTACAGAAGGATAATATGTGAGGATATGGGTTCTCTATCTCCTATAAGGATTTGGGCTTAATACATGCCCATATGAAGGAATTATGGCCGAAATACATAAGCTTCTCCATTATGGCGAGTCCAGCCCAACTTTGACTTCATGACCCATTTTCAACAAACAAATGCACTCTTTAGCTCTAGTGTCCTGAATAAAAGTTGTAGATAATTAAGTTATGAAAAATTTTAAAAAATGTAAAATTCAAATAATAAATATAAAAACATGTATCTTCGAAATACTACAGTGCACTATAAAGGGTAAAACTGGAATTTTCACCAAATTTTCAAATGAATGATCAAATCCCAAATATTTTATAAATAAACATATTTAACACAATGTGAGGAAATTATATCATTTATTATCAATAAAATATTCAACAAAATAGTGGTTTATCAACTCCCCCAAACTTACGCTTTTGCACTCCTGAGCAAAATCTCATATCAAGTAAACATCAATATCAAATCAAAACCAATTTTAAAACACATATCCTTGAGATCAATAAATTTCACACCAAGAATCAAAAGATATCATGCCTCATAAAAAAAAACCTTATTTAAAGTTCTCCATTTATATCATTTAATATATTTCCACTTCATTTATCCTCCCATGCACAAAACACTTACCTCGCTTGAATTTTCTCTCATCACTCAAATATCATTTTTTTACAATGTCTTTCTCATCCAAACTCATACAAGGGTCACCATAGGCTTGATAGATTCATACATCGCCACCCGATGTGAGTCAAGGACATATGTTTATCATGAGGACTTTTCAAGGTTGTTTTGTGGCTTTCAGTTGGTAGGATTTAGATGTGAAAAAATCTGAGGCTGAATGAGGAGGGCTTGACTCTTTTTGAAGAAAAATTGCATTAATCTAATTTTCACTTAAATATAGTCTTCTCCTCAATCCCCATAGTATCAATTCATCTCCATCATCATGAAAAGTCATGAAAAGTTTACACTATTCATCATTTCAACATCAAAAATTTCAATCTTCTCAAACATGATTTTCTTGAAAGCTCCAGATGGGCACACTTTCCACCTCAATTAGAAGCTCCAGAAAAGGCACAGCTTCACTTGTCATAAAAGCTCCAGATAGGCACAACTTTCAATATAATTACTTTCTTCAGCAGCAAACACATCTCTTCAGAAATTAATTTTCCACCCAAAGTATCACATAATGTGGTGGCACAACACAAGATAGATTCTCCCACACTTAAGCTCAACTAGATTATGCAATTTCACTTCAAGAGTTGGTTGGATAGGGAAAATTGGCTTGTAATGTGGCTAACCTAATAGGTTTTACATGGATTATAAGGGCTAAAAGGATTAAATATTCAAGTTAGGCCATTATAAAAAAGGATTCTTTGAAATAGGGGCTTTAATACCAAACAAATGCCTTAATAATTTAAACATATGTACCTCAAACCCTCAAGTTTTGACAGGAATAGATCAAATTTTGGTTAAATCAAGCATGGTTTGGTTCTCTCAAGAAGTGAGGTGAATGTAAAGAATATGAAAATAATGGTTTAGAAGCCTCACAGGAAAGTGATTTCAAATATAAAGACAGTGAGATGTGGCATGGGATTCAAAATTCAGCACACTTTCCATGAAATTACTAAATATTTGAACTTGAAACAAAGTCATTTTCAGCATTCATTTAAGCTTAGTTTCAAGGGATAATTTTTTTCACTCATTGATATGCATTTAAAAATTGTGATGAGAATCATTTCAGCTCAAAAATTTCAAAAACACAAAGAAAATTGAAAAATAAACACACAAAATTTGAAAAATACACAAATTTTTTGGTTTGTTTTTTAAAGGAAAACAATTGAAATTACTAAACTAAAAGGTTCCCTCACCCACACTTAAAATATTTCATTGTCCTCAATGTGAACCCATGAGATGATATATGCACATGAAATGCAGAATTTTGAAATAGGACAAATAATATAAAAGTGAAAGGGTTAGGAACAACCTGATGTGATCAAGTGATGATGGGGTCATGCAGTGTGATAAAATCCACTGCATCAGTAGGAAGTCCCTCAATGTATCTCTTCAAACATTTCCCATTGACTGTAAAGCTCCTTATAGTGTCCTCTTGTGTGATCTCCACTGCACCATAAGGGAAAAAATTAGTCACAATATAAGGACCTAACCATCTGGAACACAACTTACCAGAAATCATCTTGAGTCGTGAACTATAGAGAAGGACTTTCTCTCCAACATGAAACTCCCTTTGTTGGATCATTTTGTCATGAGCTGCTTTTGATCTTTCCTTGTAGAGCCTTGAGTTATCATATGATGACAATCTAATCTCCTAAATCTCTTGAATTTGTAGCTTCCTTTGGATTCCAGGTTGGGCCAAATCCATGTTGCATTTCTTTATAGCCCAATATGCCCGATGCTCGACTTCCACTGGGAGATGACATGCTTTCCCAAAAACAATCCTAAATGGGGAAATACCAATGGGTGTCTTGTATGCTGTCCTATAAGCCCACAATGCATCATCCAAGCGCTTGCTCCAATCCTTCCTATTTGGATGCACGGTTTTCTCTAATATTTGTTTCAGCTCACAATTTGAAACCTCAGCCTGGCCATTTGTTTGGGGGTGGTATGGTGTTGATGTTTTGTGTGTCACCCCATACTTCTGAAGGAGGGAAGCAAAATTCCTATTGCAAAAGTGTGTCCCTTGGTCACTGATGATGGCCTTTGGTATTCCAAACCTACAAAAAATCTGTGCTTTGACAAAGTCCACAACAACATGAGAATCGTCAGTCCTGGTGGCCTTGGCCTCCACCCATTTACTCACATAATCAACAGCAACCAAAATATAAAAGATACCATATGAACTTGGAAAAGGACCCATAAAATCAATTCCCCAAACATCAAAAATCTCACAGAATAAAATGGGTTGTTGGGGCATCTCGTGTCTCCTTGAAATATTTCCAGTGTGTTGGCAACGAGAGCATGACTTACAAAACACATGGGCATCATGGAATAAGCTAGGACAATATAATCTAGAGTCCAAAACCTTCCTAGCTGTCCATTAGGGTCCAAAGTGTCCACCACATGCAAGTGTATGACAGAATTGCAAAACAGACTCAAACTCATGATCAGGAATACACCTCCTAATAACTTGGTCACTACACATGCGCCATAAGTATGGATCATACCAAACATAAAATCTTGACTCACTCTTTAATTTTTGGACTTGATGTTTCTTTAAATTTGCAGGGATTTCAGAGGCAACAAGGTAGTTAACTAAATCAGCATACCAAGGATGCGTACCTGAGATGGTATAGAGATGCTCATCGGGGAAAGTGTCTCGAAGTGGTACCTGATCCAAGGTGTCATCCTCTAGTGTGTGAGTAAGACTACTCATGTGGTCCGCCACCAAGTTTTCTGACCCCTTTTTTGTCCTTTATCTCGATGTCAAACTCTTGAAGAAGGAGCATACAACGAATAAGTCATGGCTTTGCATCTGGATTCTTCAAGAGGTACCTCAGAGCTTCATGGTCAGAAAAAACAACTACTTTAGAGCCCAATAAATATGAATGGAATTTATCTAAAGAAAATATGACAGTAATAAACTCCTTTTCTATGGTAGTCTAGTTTTATTGGGCTGAATCCAATGTCCTTGATGGATAGGCAATCACATGTGAATGTCCTTCCACCCTCTGAGATAAGACAGCTCCAACTGCGAAGTTGGAGGCATCACACATAAGCTCAAAAGGAAGGTCCCACCGCGGGGGCTGTATGATCGGTGGAGTGGTCAGAAACTTCTTTAGCTCATCAAATGAATTCCTACAAGAAACATCAAACAAAAATTCAGAATCCTTTTGAAGTAATCTTGACATAGGAAGAGCAATCTTACTAAAATCTTTGATGAAGCGCCGATAAAATCCTGCATTCCCTAGGAAACATCTCACATCACGCACAAATGAAGGATATGGTAAGGATGAAATAATATCTACCTTTGATCTATCAACCTCTATCCCATGTTTTGACACTACATGCCCTAAGACAATGCCATGCTATACCATGAAATGACACTTTTCAAAGTTCAAGACCAGATTCTTCTCAATACAACGATTCAACACCTTTCCCAAACTAATTAGACATTCATCAAATGAAGACCCATACACTGTAAAATCATCCATAAATACCTCCATGCAGGTCTCAATAAAATCAGAAAAAATACTCACCATGCATCTCTAGAAGGTACCTGGGGCGTTGCAAAGTCCAAATGGCATCCTCCGGTATGCAAATGTGCCAAAGGGATAGGTGAATGTAGTCTTCTCCTGATCCTCTGGAGATATAGGAACCTGAAAATATCCAGAAAATCCATCCAAGAAACAATAGCGTGTCTTCCCAGATAGTCTCTCAAGCATCTGATCAATAAATGGGAGGGGGAAATGGTCCTTGCGAGTGGACTGATTTAGTTTCCTATAATCAATACACACACGCCAACTGTTTTGCACCCTCATTGGAACTAACTCATCTTTCTCATTTTTAACAATAGTAACACCAATTTTCTTAGGCACAACCTGAATAGAACTTACCCACTGAGAATCTGAAATGGGAAAGATTATACCTACCTCGAGCAATTTCTCAACTTCTTTTTTAACAACTTCCAGGAGGGTGGGATTGAGTCTCCTTTGTGGCTGTCTCACCGGTTTATCCCCATCCTCCAAGAGAATCCTATGCATGCAAATGGAGGGGCTAATACCTGATATGTCAGCCAAGGTCCACCCAATCGCCCTGATGTTCTCCCTCAAAATATTCAAAAGCTTTTCTTCATGTTCAAAAGGGAGATTGTTAGAAATGATAACAAGTAATCTCTCACTACTCAACAAGTATGAGTATTTTAGATTTGGTGGCAATGGCTTGAGTTCTAATGAAGGAGGGTGTAGTATGGATGGAGACATTGAAGGAACTAAAATATGTGCACAAAGAGCATCAGTATCAGAATAGACATCATCAAAATCAGAGAATAAAGCATCAAATCCATCCGCATACTCAACAGCCATGTCATAATCAGAGTGAACATGATCAAAATCAGAATATGAATCCACATCAAAATCAAATCCAAGAGAGGATTGTGTATCAGCAACATGTGTGGAAGTGCTCTTAGACATCAAACTCGAACCAATACTCATAATCTCCCTAAGGATAGGACAATCAAATTCTATGGAGTTTTTATTTGGTGGTTCAAAATGGGAGATAACAAATGCATAATGATCCTCTGAGGGGTACTTCATGGAATCCATAACATTAAATATCACAACCTCATCTCCAAACTCCATGGAAAGTGTACCCTCATTGACATTTATGATAGTTTTTGTAGTTTTGAGGAAGGGCCTACCTAAGATAATGGGGTCATGAGAACTTACCTGATCATCCTCCATGTTAAGAACATAGAAATCCGCTGGAAAGATCATGTATCTTACCCAGACAAGTACATCCTCAAGAACTCCCGCTGGATATGTCGTAGCTCTATTCACCAACTGTACCACTACTCTTGTTGGCTTCAACTCCCCAACCTTCAAGGAAGAGAATACAGAGTGAGGCATCACATTTATGGAAGCTCTCAAATCACAAATAGCATCATAGAAGTGAAACTCCCCTATGGTACATGGGATGGTGAATGTCCCGGGATCCTTGAAATTTGTTGGCATTGCTAGAGTTGGTGTAATGAGTGCTGAGACATTCCTTCCAAGATTTATCCTCTCATTTCCCTTGAGCCCTCTTCAATTGGTGCAAAGTTCTTTTAAGAATTTGGCATACCTTGGGATTTTCTTAATGGCTTCAAGTAGAGGAATGTTGATCTCCACACACTTGAATGTGTCCAAAACCTCCTTTTTCATTGCTTCTTCACCCATCTTCTTGGTTTGAACAACCCTGTTTGGAAAAGGAAGGGGTTTAGGAGGAACATCATCAATCTTTTTCTTAAATTTATCTTTCTCCTTGGATTTCTCATCAGTTGGTTTGGAATGCGGATGCTCCAGATTTGAGGAGAATCCTGGTGGAATGGTAGGTACAGATGTATCGTTCATTTGCTTCCCACTTCTCAATGTGATGGAACTAACATTCCCCTTTGGATTTAGAGTGGGTTGGGAAGGTATATTTCCAGAATTCTTACTCACAAGTTCATGGAGGGCGGTGGCAATCTGGCTCATTTGAGTCTTCAACTCCCTTAGCTCCGAACCTTGACTCTTTAGCTCATTCTGTTGATTAAGAAAAATTTTCTTCAAAAGGTCATCAGTGTTAGAATCTACCTTGGGTGGGGGATTCCCTTATTGTTGGCTTGTTGATGTTTGAGCTTCAAATCTCCTTTGGGGTTGTTGGAAACCCTGCTGGTAAGGCGGAGGCTGCTGGAAGTTTTGTTGAAAGGGTGGCCTTTGTTGTTGTCCAGAGCCATACCTCATGTCCTAATGATCTTTCCACCCTTGGTTGTATGCTGGATCAAACTTCTTTTGGGGATATGGTTGTTTTTGTTGCTGCTGATATGGTCTCCCAGGGAACACTGTTGCACAATCTTCTGTTTTTTGGAGTTGTGGGCAACAGTCAGTTGGGTGGCTTGTCTCAGTGCAAATACCACAAGGCCTTGAAGGAGGGGGTAGAGATGTCTTTTGTGCCAAAGAAATTTGACTCACTATAGTGGTCAATTCTTCCAACTTAGTATCAATCAAATGACTTTCAAGATAAGAAGGACTTACCTGCTGTACTCCCCTAACATGTGGTGTACCTCTATCACCAAATTTTTGGGAGTTTTGGGCCATCTTGTCGATCAAAGCACGTGAAGCTACTGGTGTCTTGTCCACCAATGCTTCTCCAGCTGCGGAATCCACCATGCTCCTCTCCATGGGTGTGAGTCCTTCGTAGAAGTATTGGATGAGGAGTTGATCACTAATTTGGTGATGCGGACAGCTTGCGCACAACTTCTTGAATCTCTCCCAATACTCATACATTGACTCCCCTTGGGCTTGCTTGATCCCCGAGATCTCCTTACGAATAGATGTTGTCCTTGATGCTGGAAAAAATCTCTGCAGGAAAAGACGTTTTAAATCGTTCCAACAAGTTACATCCTTGGGTTGTAAATAATACATTCAATCTTTTGCAGCTCCATCAAGTGAGAATGGGAATGCTCTTAATTTGATTTGATCTTCAAAAACATTTCTTGGTTTAAGGGTTGAGAAAACCACATTAAATTCTTTAAGGTGTTTGTTCGGATCCTCACCAGATAATCCATGAAATTTTGGAAGATGGTGAATTAATCCAGATTTCAATTCAAAGTCCGATTCGAGGTTTGGGTATGCAATACAATTTGGTTGATAGTTAATATCAAGTGCAGCCAATTCTCGAATGGTTCTATTAAGTTCATTTCCATTATTTCCATCCATTGGTTCCTCTTTTATGTTTGAATTTGAATTGCTTCCAATTTCAATGTTTCCAGAGAGGAATTCACCAACTGGTTGAATATTGAAACTTCCCGTAGATTGAGAATGTCTGATTCACGCCTTAAGGCTGCGTTCAATCTCAGGGTCAAGATCTAAGAGATATTCGGGATTATTTCATGTCATAAATCAAATAAAAATAAAAAGAAAGAAAGTGGATCACAGTAAAATAAAAATGATAAGTTTTAGTTGATGGTCCAAAAATAAGTAGAAGAAAATAAAATAAGAAGAAGAAAAATCAGATTGGGTAAAGAAGGAAGAAAGAAGAGAGGAAGAGAATAAAATGTAAAATAAAATAAATACCTCTAATTGGTTGAAATAATTACTTGCCTCCCTGGAAACGACGCCAATTTGAAAGAGCACTGTCGTGGGCACCCTCGAATGATTAATGTGATTTTGGGGTTCTTAGGTGCAGCAGAGTGGCTGACCAAGGTTGTCTCTCAAAGGAGGAAGTGAATTTCACAACTTATTAAAGGTATTCTAAAACAAATAAAATAGAATATAATAAAAACACTACTTGAAAGGATGGGGGTTGGTTATAGTTTATGAATCTAGAAGAATTTTTCTGGAAGAAGATTGTATTTTTTTTGTTTTTAGTTTTGAAATGATGTTCGATTAAAATGACACAACAAAAAGATGTTTTTTTAGAAAATATTTAAAAGGCGTAATCGATCTAACTCTACCTCTTCATTCACTTATTAATAATTATCATTTAAATCAATATCCACTTAATTATTATCCCCTAATTTGTTATCCCTCGAACCCTACGAGAGTTAACTTAACCACAATGATGAAATTACTTAAACCCTAGGCTAGCTTCGGAACACGCAATCGCAGCACCCTGGTTTGATTGTTGTTCTAAGGATAACTTATGGTTAGTGGTTAATTAGAGCACATATCCATTCTGGAAATGAGGATGAATTTTTTTAGGGATTATATTTGAACTCTACAAATTTATCCCATGTGGTCTTGTATTACCGATTAAGATCGCGCTCTCACAATTTACAAAAAATCTCGACCTCGCGTGTTTTGTATTAATTGTTCAATTTCTTGCTTAGTTTCTTGTAATTTAAAAACACAATTCATGGATCATATTATATGAATTATAGTAGCTCATTGATTCAAAATAAATGAATGAAAAAGGATAGAGGTCGATCGATTACTAAAAAGAACTACTCTTCCATGGGTGGCGTAATCATCGTAGAAGCGTTTTGCATGTGCAAAGGTTTAAAATGGGTATAACCCAATAATGCTTCTACTCAAGAATTCCATCCCAAATAGGAAGATTAAGAGAATAATAAATTTAAACAAAATAGAATAAAAGAGAAGAAATAAAATAAGAACAAAGAAGTTTATTACATAAACAAAATCATTACAACATGAAGGAGAAGAAGAAGGCTTCGTCGAAGGGATCCTTGCTTCAAGATCTACCCTTATTGAAATGGTTGGAGAATTGGAGTGGATCCACTTCTCCTCTGCCCTTAATATTTCCTGCTTATTTTTATGTGCTAAAAATGGAAGATGATAGGATGAATGGACATGCCCCAATTATATTGGGGAGACCTTTCTTGAAAACCTCCAAAGCTATAATTAATGTCCACAATGGTACATTATCTATGGAATTTGGTGGTGACATAGTCCATTTCAACATCCTTGATGCCATGAATCACCCCTCAGAAGAACACTCCTCTCTCTCTGTCAATTCAATTGATGTTCTCCCTTCCCCTGAAACAACTTATTTTCATTCACCTGATCCCCTTTCTGAGTTTTCTTCATTGATTGAAATGTTAGGTAATGAATCATGTGTTGATTGTTGTAGCGGTCTAGGGAAATGTCATGCATGTTTGTTAATTGATGATTTCTTGAACACAGAGGATCACATGACCATCGATGATACTGCTAAGCTTGTAAAATCTCATTCCTTATCTGAGGATGATACCATTGAGCAGTTAGATGAGATCAGTGACTTCTCACTTTCACACACACTTCCATCAATCCAAAATCCCCCAGAATTGGAACTGAAAAAACTACCTCAAGATTTAAAATACTCATATCTTGATAATGGAAACAAGTTTCCCGTCATCATTTCTAGTTCACTCCATCCTGAGCATGAATTGCAACTGCTTGATCTTTTGAGGGAGTATAAAAAAGCTCTGGGATGGACACTTGCTGAAATTCCTGGCATTAGCCCATCAATTTGTACACATCATATTTTATTAAATGATGAGGCTAAACTAGTGAGGCAGTCACAACGTCGACTGAACCCAAACCTACTTGATGTTGTTAAAAAAAAGTAACAAAAATGTTGGCTGCTGGAATCATTTACCCTATCTCTGAGAGCCAATGGGTCAGTCCCATTCAAGTAGTTCCTAAAAAAGCTGGCCTTACTGTAGTTAAAAATGAAAACAATGAATTGGTTCCAACTCATGAGCAGAATAGTTGGCGTGTCTGTATAGACTATCATAGACTAAACCAACACACTAGGAAGGACCATTTCCCATTGCCATTCATTGACTAGATGCTAGAGAGGCTAGCAGGGAAGTCCCATTACTGTTTCCTTGATGGGTATTCTGGATACTTTCAGATCCATATTGTCCCTGAGGATCAGGAAAAGACAACCTTTACTTGCCCCTTTGGTACATTTGCTTATAGAAGGATTCCATTTGGTCTGTGCAATGCTCCAAGTACTTTCCAACTATGTATGGTTAGTATTTTCTCGGATTACCTAGAGAATTGCATGGAGGTTTTTATGGATGATTTTACTGTTTATGGATCCTCTTTTGATGAATGTTTGAGTAGTATTGCTTCTATCCTATGTCGCTGTATTGAAAAGAATTTCGTATTAAATTACGAGAAATGCCATTTCATTGTGTGACAAGGCATAGTTTTGGGACATGTCATTTCTGGGGAAGGTATCCAAGTGAAAAAATCAAAAGTAGATATCATTTCCTCCCTACCATTCCCTAAAAATGTTCGGGATGTGCAGTCTTTCCTGGGTCATGCTGGATTTTATCGTCGTTTCATTCGTGACTTTAGTAAAATTGCACTCCCCCTCTCCCGATTACTCCAAAATGAAAAAGAATTTGATTTTGATAAAAAATGTGAGGAAGCTTTCAATAAGTTAAAATAGAGTCTCACGTCACCCCCGGTAATCCAACCACCTTGGTGGGATTTACCATTTGAGCTCATGTGTGATGCCTCTAACTATGCAGTTGGGGCAATCTTATCACAGAGGGTCGACCGAGCTCTACATGTCATAGCTTATGCCTCATGTACTCTGGACCCTGCCCAAGGAAACTATAGCACAAATTAAAAATAATTTCTTGCCATTGTGTTTGCCTTGGATAAATTCAGGTCATACCTTCTAGGGTCCAAAGTCATTGTGTTCTCAGACCATGCAGCCCTCCGGTATCTCCTTAAGAAATTGGAAGCCAAACCACGTCTCATTCGCTGGATGCTCCTCCTTCAGGAATTTGATCTAGAAATTAGGGATAAAAAAGGAGCAGAGAATGTGGTTGCTGACCATATCAGTAGGATTATCCCATCCTTGGACATTGACTCATCCCCCTGTATTCCCATAAATGAATTGTTTCCTGATGAGAAATTGTACCGAGTGCAAGATGCTATTCCTTGGTATGCTGAAATTGTAAATTATTTGGCAGCGTCTTGCATTCCTACTAATTTCACCAAAAACCAGGCCGACCATCTAAAACACGAGTCCCGTTGGTATATTTGGGATAACCCCTACCTATTGCAAACTTGTAGTGATCAAGTTACTAGGCGTTGTGTTCCCGATAGTGAGTTTCAGTATATCCTTAGGTTCTTCCACACACTTGCTTGTGGGGGCCACTTTGGTCCCCAACAGACTGCTCGCAAGGTCTTAGATTCTGGTCTCTTTTGGCCCACATTGTTTAGGGATGCCCATGAATTCTGTAAATCTTGTCCTCATTTTCAAAGAATGGGGAATGTCTCTAAAAGAAATGAGATGCCCCAACAACCCTTGCTCTTCCATGAAATTTTTGATGTTTGGGGCATTGACTTTATGGAACCATTCCCCAATTCATTTGGGAACCTTTACATTCTTCTGGTAGTGGATTATGTTTCAAAGTGGGTAGAGGCACGATCCATGAGGACAGATGATTCCAAGACAGTTGTGTAATTTTTGAGAACCCAAATATTCTATAGGTTTGGATTACCTAGGTTTATCATCAGTGATCAGGGTTCTTATTTCTGCAACCGCACAATGCAATCTCTTTTGCGCAGGTATGGGGTTGGGCATCGAGTGTCTACTGCTTATCACCCACAAACAAATGGTCAAGCCGAAGTGTCAAATAGAGAGGTAAAACAGATTCTTGAGAAAACGGTTCATCCAAACAGAAAATACTGGAGTCTTAGACTCGATGATTCATTATGGTCTTTCCGTACTTCATTAAAAACTCCAATTGGCATGTCACCATATCGGCTAGTTTTTGGGAAGAGTTGTCACCTCCCTGTTGAGGTAGAGCACTGGGCCTACTGGGCCATCAAACAATGCAATTATAATCATTCTGGTGCAGGTTCTCAAAGGAAGTTGCAGATTTAGGAGCTAGAGGAAATGAGAAGAGATGCATATGAAAACTCCAGGATTTATAAGGAGAGAACCAAGGCTGCCCATGACCACCTTATCCTTCATCGTCAGTTCCATATTGGGCATAAGGTCCTCCTTTATAATGAAAGGCTGAAGTTGCATCCTGGTAAGCTTCGTTCCTGATGGTTTGGACCATACATTGTTACTAATGTCTCTTCATTTGGTGTTGTCCAGGTTCAAAATGAAGACACCAAGAAAACCTTCACTGTCAATGGGCAGCGGCTGAAGCACTTCCATGAATCCATTCCGGAGTCCCCAATGGAGGAACTCCATGCTCAAGAAGCAGTCTATGAATAACACTCACCAGGTTTTATCCTTTCTTCCCACAGTCTCTTTTATTACAGTGAGGACACTGCATTCTCTAGGTGTGGGAGGATGGGTACATTCCTGGGTTAGTTAGGAATTTTTTATCATCTTTCCTTTTTTTTTTCTCTTTTTCGCTTTTTGCATGGTATTGTCACTTTCCCCCCTATTTCCCCCCTCACATCTGTGCTAAAATGATAATTTTGATGCCTAATTTATCATGGAAAATGATGCCCATTTTATCATTGATTTTATTGAAAATACATGAGGAATTTCCCATTTTTAAGTTGTTTTAACATTAAAAAAAAATCTGATGAAATGTGCATTTCAGCATGAATTCAACATTGTGGTGTGAATTTCTCTTGAAAATTGGTTGTTGTTCGATGATATGAATGGTTGTATCATTTTGAAGCCATTGAGAAGAGTGGTAACCTTTTTTGTGAATAGTTTAAGGGGAAATTGTTTCATTTAATCTCTCCACAAATTTTTGCACCCAACCATGAAGTGTGAATATTTCTTACTTTATTGAAGTTAAATATAAGTTAGGTTAATTTTTCTTTACTTTCCAAATGATCTTTACATACGTTTGTTCCTTATCCGATCTATTTCATTACTGTACCAGATTGACCTACGCGTGTGTACTTATTATCTGACTGTTGTACGCCCTAAAAAAAAAATGGGGTTGTATTTTGGGCAGGTCAAAAACCACCCTTTCTCAACTTTTGATGTTGTTATAACTATTACAATTAGTGTCGTGAGGACATCAAACATGGGTTGAGATAAGAGTGTGAGATTTGTTCCAAGTGCAACTTTTGAAAAAAAATAAATACTGAGGGGAGTGATGAAATGTACAACATATGGGGATATCTAGGTTGGGATCTTTAGGTTTGACTTCTGGGAATGCTTAATTGAGTGGGTCTTGGAATTTGATTGCAAAGGATGTAGGGAAGGTTCGGTGGAAAGAATCAAGTCAGTAGACTAATTTTCAAATAACTTATATTTATTTAATAGAAAGTGGAAAGAATAGCATGAAATGATTGTCACACACACATGTGGATAATTGGTGACATGATTAACTTTTGAATTATTTTCTTTTATTGGTATCATTAGTCTCTTCGAATTTCATTTGGATACAATTTTTGAGACGAATTTTTCCATGATCACTGAGAATAACTCCTCGGTGTGATTTGTGCTTTGATCACAATTCTATCAGAAATTAATTTCTCAAGAATGTTAAATCTTAATGAATTTGGGAATATCTACATGCATAATTTTTAGAAATGTGAACTTGCCCAGGAGTGCAAATGTTTAGGTGTGGGGGTGTGATCGTACCACAATTCACTATTTCATTTTCACCCTTACACCGCTGTGCTAAACATATTTTGTATTAAAAATTATAAAAATATTATCAAATTGTACTTCATGTTTGATTAAATAATTTTGTGTTTATAACTATTAGAATGGTAAATGTTACTTGTTTTTATTGTTTCAATGCAGGTGGAGGTGATTTGGAGGTCCCTTGATGAAGTGAAAGAAAAATGGGCCAAAATTGCATGGGTCCATGGACATCTGTCCACTGTTTTGAATAGTACACGAAATCCGTGCATCCAAATGGGCTGAAATTTTGTGGGCCTGTACAAAATATAATATTCTACATTTCATATTAAGGAACCCAATCCTGATTCGGCTTGTATGTGGCCCATCCGAACTGATATGTCCAAGAAACCGAATTTGGACCAAGTCAAATGCGGTGTTCTGTATTTTATCAATATCTCGAGCAGTAGTTGTCCAAACGGTTCCAAACTTTTGGTGGAGAAATTAAAGAGGTAGGGATATAAATTTTCTATTTTCTACAAAGCTAGATAAGACCTTCTGAAGGCCGAAACACATCGTGCAAGTGGATTTATGAAATCTGTGTGCCCAAAACCACCTCCCACATTTTCTATAAAAGGGCACCTTGGGATCCTCATTTGTAGGTTGGGACAAGGAGTGAATTGATGCAAATTTGGAGTCCTAGAGGAGTCTCCTAATCACCTTGGAGGTTCTGGAGGCCCCTATCCTCATAGGGGAATCAAGGATGAAGAAGGAGTTCCACCCGAGCTTCCTCCTCCTCCCGATGTCGAGCTAAAAGTTGGGTGTTCGTTGTGAGGGAGATACACACATGTCAAGGGAGTTCCGATGCATACAATAGATACTTGTTTGGAGTAATTTGGGTGTTTAAACATTTCATTCCATGTATATTATTTAATTTCAGATTTGAATGCTTGATTTGATACATGTGAGTGTTATGCTCCTAATTTCTAACCGATCGGTGTGAGGTTTTGAGTGTGTGAATTGTGTTGTTCCGATTGGACATCATAAGAATCATTTTCATACCCACCTTATTGAGATTTCAATATTATTTGGAAGCTCTTATTCCATGCATAAGTACTGGACCTTGACAATACGATTGTCACGTCAAGGTTTGGTCCTTAAAGCATTGAAATAAAAGCTTAGGAATTAATCGGGATTCCAATTAATTCCAACCAAAGAATTACTCTAAACCTAAGATGAGTATCTATGAACAATGAACTTGATATGTGTGTAGTGAAATCACATTGACACTTTTATCTCATATTTCTCAAAATCCACTTGGTCACTCATCTTTTAACCTATTTTAACTAAGTCATTTTTTTAAACTGTTTGCAAAACCACCCCCTCTCTTAGTCATTTTTATTAAAAATACACACTCTAAACCTACCAAAGCTCCTTGAGAGACGACCTAGGGTCTTCCCTATAATATAAATCAACCTTAAAAATATAATCAATTTGACGTGTCACGACAGCACGGTCAAGTTTCACCTCGGTTAGTTCACTGACATTTTGGGAAGTAGAGTAAACTTACACCAAGGTTTGTGGGTCTTTTTGGGATTATTGAGTGGGTGGGGAAAGTGGATTAACATTTAGAACTACTATAATAGTTGATGTCGATCCATTTTTTTTCATGTATCACAACTTAGGAAGTTTCTTTTTGACCCTTCTCGTGTCATGAGTTGTGGAGATATTGATGTTGAGCCCAATTTATCCATGATTGAGAATCCATTTTGGATTGTTGATTCCAAGAAAAATGTTCTTTGTGAGAAGAGGATACCTTTAGTATGTGTGTTATGGAAGCATGGTTTTGATTTATATGAGACTTGGGAACATGAGGTACTAATGATAGAGAAGTGACCTCTTCTCTTTGATATGGAAACTTCTTGATAGTATTTATGGGGGAAAAAGTGTTTATGGTAGGGAAGTTATAACATCCCGATACATTATTTCAGGTATTTATTGGTCATTTTTTTGTCATGATTTGATTGGGTATTACTTTTGGGTAATTTTGGGAGTTTTTCAAAAAATTTAGAAGCCCAATGAGTGGTGCATAGTTGGAAAATGGTTATGGAAAGCCATATGGTTTGGACTAGAAAGTCGTGCGCCCTTTGATGACCCACTGGAAGATGGAACATGGTTTTTCCAAACTATGAAGCTAACCCTCTAAACCATGAACCCCTAGATAGTTAGTGTTTTCACAGTTCGTTCATGGTTAGTTTAACCATGTAATCAAACTGTGCACCCCATCCAAAAGTCCTGTAGGGGTGCACAGTTAAGGCTCATAGTTACTCCTAACTGTGCTACCCACCCAAAAAACCATGTGTTCAGTTTTTAATTACCTCAATAATTTAATTAAAAATCCGCAAAACCCTTTTTATGATGTTGAATACCCCTATTCAACCATAATATGATTACTTGGTCCTTAGAGGCTCTCAAGAGGAAATTTTTACTCCTCAAACCCCTTCTCTTTGTAGATTTATGCACCAATGATCTTGTTGAATTTCCTTTCAGTAATTAAATATATTCTTATGTGATTTCTTATGATATCCTCTTATATCCTTTTTATATAGTGATAGATAATCATGTTATTGATTTATATAATCCCTGTTTTGATGGATCTTGATTCTAGGTTTGGTTTCTAGATCTCTTTAACCTCTGTTCTTTTTGGTGTTCTCGTTGTGGGTGTTGATTTGATTTCATGATTAAATTTAGGTGGTTCCATAAAGTATTACCCTTTAATTAAAACCTCAATTTTCTTGATTGATTTAAAATGAGTTTTTAAGGTATTTAAAAAATTGGATTTGAGATGATTGATGTTTTATTTTTAAAGGGAATGTAAATTTTGAAAAACACCCAATTTCATTGAAATTGAAATCATGGGATGGATTTTTGAATGAATGGTTGATTTGAGAAATTCAATTGATTGATTGATTTGATAAAATGAAACTATTTAATGTTGATTCTTGAGAAAATTGGATGAAATTGTATGTTTATTTTAAAGAAGGCATGAATTAATGACAAACCTATGATTTGGTTTTAAGATGAGAATAGAATGTTGAAAACTTAAAGTGGGAAATTATATTTTTAATTAATTTTAAATGATTGATTTTCCCATGATTAAGTGATTTATTGATTGATTGAAGCACTTTTGAGTGGGTAGTTCATGGGTAATTAGAAAAAGAATGCTAGGATATAACACACTAGAAAATGATTGATGGTGTCAACACTAATAAAAAATTACCATGGTATGATTTATGAGATGGGGAATTAAGTCCCAACAGCTTGAGTCAAGGTACATGCTCACAAATTGAGCTGAGATCACCGACTAAGTATTGCAAGGATATTATCACCTAAAACTAACATACCATAGTGCTTGTTACATGGTGATATGATATGTTTTGATTTGATGATTACATGCCACTGATTATTGAACAGTTTTATTCATGCCAACTTTTTTATATAAACTATTCATTTAAGCATGTTTTGATAAATCTTCCACCTTTTTGAATTCAAATCATGCTTTTTTGAAAATATGTATATGTCATGCCATAACTTCTTTTTATTTAAATACAAATCATAATTGGTTTATTGTTATGATATTTTTTATGGAAAACTTGGTGATACCCTGATGTGATTTTTAGCTCACACACTATATTTTCCATCGATCATTTTTATATTATCTTTTTTCCAAGTCCAAGCATAAGGAAATCACTACTTAGAGGTGGTGGATGTTTTTGACCCTTAGGACTTGGAGTGATGGTAGTGACTGGTGGAGTTGTGATCCACATATTACATGGGATGTCTAATATTTTATCTTGATAGATTTTGTGTCCTTGATGATTTAATATTTTGGGTTTAATTTACCTATTTTTTTCTAGTACTTTCTCCTTAGGGAGTGTTGGGAATATTGACTTATATCTTTTTTATTCCAATTTTTATAGAAAAAATATTTCCTTTGCGATTATTATATGATTCCAAGTGATAGTTTCCGACCCATAGGGATCAGGAATGACCTTCAAGATATATCAGTACAAACTTGGGTATTAGAGTACTAGGGTATCTGGGTTAGTTTGTTATAGTTTAGGTGTATGGTTACTAGTAACCATGAAACCTCTCAAGAAAATCATACACATGTTTTTTAATTCCGATGAAAATTATTTTAAAATCCCCCGACCCCCCAATTTAACCCCTAATAAAAATATTTCAACCCTAATTTGATTCCATGGTCCTAAAAGGCCTTTAATAGGTAAAGTTTACTCCTCTAACATCTTTTATTTTTGGATCGAACCTCCAGTGATTGCTTTTGGTCTCCTTTAGGTAAGTGTATCTCCTCTCATTGGTTTCTCCCAATATATTCTTCTATCCTCCTTATAGAGTGATAAATCATCATGTTATTGATGGATCTAATCACCATTTTAATGGATCTTGATTATAGGTTTGATTTATTGAGCTCCTACACCTTTATTATTTATTGGAGGATCCCGTTGCAGGTGTTGTGTTATTTTGATCTCATGATTAATGATAGGTGGTTCCATAAAAATTCCCCATATAATTTAAACCCTTATTTTCTTGATTAATTTCAAATGAGTTTTTAAAAGAATTAAAAACCCATATTTGAGATGTTTGATGTTTGATTTTTAAATGGGAATAAATTTTTTGTAAAACCCCTAATTTTAATGGAATTGAAATTATTGGGTGGATTTGAGAAAATCGATGGATTAATTTGATGTGATGATTTGATGTTGATACTTAAGAGAAATGGATTAAAATGAAAAATGATCTGAAAAGGGAATTAATTGATTAAAACCTATTATTTGGTTTTGAAATGATAAAGGAATGTTGAAACAAAAAATGGGACATTGAACTATGTTTTATGAATTGTTTTGAAATTATTCATTTTACCACATTTGATTGATTGATTGATTAAAGAACATATAAGACTAGGTGGTTAGTAGGTAAATGGGATAATAACTCCAGGAATTTGACTCTATAACAATGGATTTATGATAAAAACACTAACTAAATGTAGTTTGTCATGATTTACCGTGATGGGTCCCATACTAGGGTGTTGATAGATTATTCTGATATCCTGAGCATAGGGGAAGTGTGCACACATATCCTTTGTCGTGATGATTATAGAGAAGTGTAAGGATCATATTTTTGGAAAATAACATACCATAAAGCTTATAATCATGGCAATTTTCATTACTGTTTGAATTGATTATACATGCCTTTGACTATAGAATAGTTTTATTCATGAAAATTTATTTATATAAATGTTTTATATAAAATGTTCATCTAAGCCTGTTTTGATATATCTGCCATCACTTTGAATCAAAATAATGTTTTTTTGAAAATATATAAATGTATTTCCTGACATTTTTTATTAAAATTAAAATAATAAATGGTTTATTGTTATGGTATTATTTATGGAACACCTGGTGAGACCCTACTAGGTTGTTTAGCTCACACCCTACCTTTTCCTTCATGCATTTGTAGATTATATTTTTCTAGGTCCAATCAAAGGCAAAGATCCACTTATAGGTGGTGTATGTTCTTTATCCTTAGGACCCAAAGTGAAGGAGGTGATCAGTGACGATGTGATCCACTAGTTATATGGGATGTCTAAGCTTTTACCTTGACAGATGTTGTGTGCTTGATGATGTACTATTTTGGGTATTGTATTACCTATTTGATTCTTGTATTTTCTCCTTGATAATTGTTGACATAAAAACTTGTAACTTTTATCTTCCACTATTTTGTGGAAAAACCATTCCCACTAGTTTCTTTTATGATTCCAGGTGCTAGTCACTAACCTATAGGGATCGAGAATTCCCTTTGGGCTATGTTAGGACCAGATTAAGTGTTAGATTACTAGGGTATTCAGGATGATTAATGACAACAATATATTTTAGTTGTTAATGACCACTAAAAAACCATTAAGATTATAAGATTACCAAAATTTGATCTTGTGACATTTCTTAGGATACGTTTAATGTTTTAGGCCATTCTAATGGGATTTTTAATTTCAAAGGATTTTTCATATTCTTATTCTTCATTAGTGATATATTTATTATTCATTTTTAAAATAACTATGGAATCATAGGTGTACAATTATAACATTCTTGGGATGGGGTATGATGGGTAATTTATTAATTTAAGATCTATTTAATATAGATATAACTGATTTTTATTTGGATTTTCATTTTTTATTACTAAAATTATTGTTTTATTTTCATAGTCATTATGAATTAAGATAATAATTATAATTAGAAATAAAACTTTTTGATTTAAATTCATTCATTACCATTTAATAAATTGGGTTATCCTTAATTAAATTTAGTTTTACCACAAAATTATTTTAAAAATTAATCATTCATACCAAGTGTTGAACTAATTTAATGATTCGTGAAAAAATATCAAACTAGGAACATATTTTGACTTATTTCACATTATAATAAAATTATATTATTTTAACACTCTTACGTATTAAAGGAATTTATTTTTGTTTTATATTTTATTTTTGATTAATTTCATTAAATCAATCACAATAAATTAACTATCCTCACTATTTAATTGAATCGAAATTTTTGATTTAATATTCTTTGCGGGATAAAATTTAAACTAATAGATTACCATAAATTTATAGTATTGTTTTGGAAATGATTTATTAATTTTTTATTTTGGGATAAGTGAAACCCAATGATTTTATTCCTGCCTACCATAATAATTTTTTTATTTTTAATCTAGATTTTAGAGGGAAGGTATAGGTCATCAAAGAAACTATAGTTTTCCTTTAAATATTCTAGATCATAATACCTCCATTAAAGTTGAACATATATTCTTTTGTGTGACATGAATTAATTTTTATCCATATGGGAACTAGAAATATTATAGACTTATTCAATGATCCATCCTCCTTTGTGGTGTATAGTTTGAATTTATATACTAAAGCATAAAATAAGATGTGGTGAGAGTCAACATGTTGTGGTTTATGTCATTTCATGGTCCATGACACTATAATTTGGTTTTTATGATGAATTGTATTAGATCCCATTCAACCAATTCTTCTATGATTATTATAAAATTTCTTTGACTTATGACACATTATCTGATGATGTTTATATGGTTTATTGATTGTTAAAGGAGTTATACAATCACATTACAAAAATGAGGATCTATTATAATAGTTATAATGTGAGCCAAATAATTGTTTGTTTCATAACATATGAAATGGATAAAATTTAATAGGATCATTATTCAATGAAAGAAAACTATAAATAGACTTCATGGGAATTATTTTTACATACTAGAGACTACCCTATATTTCCAAACATCTCTTATGATATTATCTTAATTTGAATTTGTGGAGGAGGTTCTAGAGGAAAAGGTAATCTATTAAAGTGTTCAATGATCCCATTTAAGCCAGTGGATACCTTTAGAGGTAAAATCCATTGATTCTAATTGATAATTATCAATCATACTCAGTGTTGTATAGGATTAAACATTAGAATTAAGGTATTATTTGATTATTATTTTTCATTTCATTTTATTTTTTCCCCTCCTAGATAATGTAGAAGACTTTCGTGTCTTCTTTAATATAATTTGATCATAGAGATTCCTTAATAACCATTTATTATTATAAAACCAGATACATATGATTAATTAATAAGATAAATATTTAAAATCAAAACTATTTTGTAATTTTTATAGAACCATGACCATGTTTCTTATAACAACATCATGTTTTATGAAAAATTTTAAGAAAATTGAAATGTTTTTTTAAAAAACTTCATGGTTTTATTATAAAAAAATAGATCATCATAAATTAAATATTTTCATTTCATGGTTTTGATTTTTTTTGTGGTTTATAGAAATAATATTTATATGAAGAACAACCAAGATTTAGAAAAGTTTAACAATACATTGTTTAAGGTATAACCCTTAAATAAAATAACTTATGCATAACAAAATGTAGTTTTTCAAGGAAGTTCCTTTTAGATATTCTCTTTTTGAAATTGATTATGTTGAGAAAATATTTTATGGGTTTTTAGTCATGGTTTTATTGAAATTTTTTAAAAAATATTTTCTTAAAAACATTCAACCGTGTGGCTTTAAACCATATGAAAAGTGGTTTTAATTATTATAATTGTTAAAATTTGTTATATCTCATGTTAAATATTTGAATTTTTCATTTATTTATGAAATTAATATTTAATATTCACCTGTATAAATTTTTTATATTATGAATATTGACTGGATTTAGATTAATTTTTTTAAACTTATTCTTATAAATGTCACATGATGCATATAAATGTTATATGATAGGTATTATATAATGATTTAACTTTTTTCAAGTAAAAATATGATTTTTTATTTCATTTGTAAATTTAATAATAAAGTTTAATTATGATTTATAAATATTTGGTATTAGAGTTGTTTTAGAATTGAAGTATCTTTTGAGTATTTATACATAGAGAGCAAGACTTTGTGTCATACATCATAATATCATAAGAGCTTGGTCTATGTTTAGAAAAGTGAGAGTTATATTCCTATCACACCATACTTTATAATTTTTTTGTTTTTATTTTTTTATGATTCTATGATTTTACATGAAAGGGTTTCATGCACCCTATGCACGTGATGTATTTAGATAAGTGTAGTAATAATTATCTTTTATTTTTGGATAAGTAACACAAATCATGAGCTGTGTAAAGTTTTATACATTAATTTGTTTAGAACATATTAATTTTTTTCATGGAAAATGATTCAAAAATAAATCCCTAGAGGAATGAATATATATAGGGAATGAATGAGATGTAAATATTTCATGATATATAATTTTTATACGTGATATGTATAAGATGAATATGAAAATAATGAGACTAAGAAAACCCTGGAAATATTAAGTGCGAGATTCCTTCCAAAGTGAATACATGTTAAGATGATAAAGCTGGTAGCCCATAGATTATCTTGGTTAATTCATGAATGTTGTTTATTACTCTAAGAGTTAGGTAACCAGGTCCCATTATAATCTTTGGGTTAAACTTAGTTGGGAAACCCTAAGAGTTTAGATACCGGAGGAATAGAGTTGAGTTTATCCATACGATGTATTTTAGAAAAGGGTTTTCCATTCAATTATCTAAGAATAATATATGATATGATTGATATCATGACCAACCTGTATAACTATTTTTTTTAGAGAAACAATAAATTGGACATAAAAAGTTAGTGAAATATGGATTTTTTCCACTAATCGATATGATGTTTGGGGTCATTTTAGTAGGAGTATGTTCAATAAAATTCCTTATTAAATTGATATAAAACATGATACTCATCCAAAGATGTGTATTATTATAGATTATAACATGAATCATGAATATTATTTTGAGATCTATTATAGGTTGGACCTATAGATTAATTGATTAGATAACAAGGATGAAAAGTGTTATCAAAGAGAGTCATTATGAGTATATAGATGTGAATTTTATACAAATTAATTTTTATAATTATAGATCATAGGTATTGGATATAAAGTGTGTATCACACTTATGTTACTATAAACACTAACTCAGAAATAATAGAAAATTGATGAAGGGAGAAGTTGATCTATGTGTTAGGAATGTGGAAAAAATATTTCATTGAAATTTATAACTTATGATCTAAGTCCACCAAGAGGATTTATTATAGAATTGGAAAAGTGTTACTATTTTTTTGGATATAAATAAATAATTTATTTCTATATATTTCTTGATTTAAAAGGGATTTTTGTTCATGATTAAGAATTAGAGTTGTATTATATACATGAATGAAATGTTTTATGGTATTGGTAATATAATGAATGGTTTATATATTTTGGATATAGATAATATGGTTTGTAGTATTCAAGATAAAATGGTTAAGGTAGATAATTTTGAAACTATATCTTTATCAATTTATACTTGGTCATATAAATGAGAAACCCATTAAAATATTCATAGATATGGATTGTTGAAGTCATTTTATTATGAACCATTTAGCAAATAAAAATAATGTTTATTTGGTAAAATGATCAAAAAAAATTTAGTGGAAAATATGGGAGGGTTAATGGTTTATTATACAAAATACGTAGTGATTTATATAGATCAATGAGTGAATAATTATGTTTTGTGTATATGTACTTTGTAACATTTATTTACAACTTCAGTCAGTATGATTATATATTTCTTGTGAGACATAAGTTTGAAACCTTTTCAAAGTTCAAGGTGTTCAATAATGAATTAAAAAATAAAATAGGAAAAAGTATAAAAATTATTTGACCATAGAGAGGTGGAAATTTAACACCTTGAGATTTTATGATATATTTCCTTTCAAATAAATTTAATTTCCTTAATATCTTTCAATACGAGCAACTTCGAGTCTAAATGTACTGTAATATAATACACCATTATAACCTAGCCATCAAATTGGAAGTATGAACACGAATAACCAAATTTTTTAAAAATATATATAATTTTTATTGAAAAATCAAATATATTTATAACTAAGTACTCAATTTTTAGTAAATTCATAATATGATTAAAAAAATATATTTTTTTTTAAAAAATAGTTTTTATTTATTTTTATGAGAAAATAATATAATTAATTTTTTTTTCTAATTTTAGAAAATATATTTGTTAAAATGAACTTATTTTTTTAAATAAACATGTCAAAAATTATCTTAGAGTAATTTTTTTTAATTTTCTAAAAATATTATTTTTTTTGATGAATAATGAAAAATACCAATTTTTATTTAAAGCATTTAAAAAATTAAATTTTGTTTTATAATGGATATAAAAGTAAAATTAGATCATTTATATCATAAAAAATCCAATTATTATCATTTAAATTAATTTTATATGGATTTTTGTATTAAAACATTTTATACTTAAGAAAACATTTTCTCTTGAAAACAATTTTTCATCGCATTTTGTGAGTTTATTTTAAAAGTAATTTATAAAACTTATAGAGTTTGAATTTGATAAATAGAATTATATATTTGGAATAATAATTTAAATATTTTTTAATTATGTAACTTTATATTTTTGTTATAATGAATAGTAAAAATAGTAAAAAACATTCACCGCGGTTAAGGTTAAAACTAGTTTACTAGGGGGTGGGGTGGGGTGGTGTGGGGGTGGGGGGGGGGGGGGTTAAACCAAAATATAAGGGTTAGTTAGCCAATTAAACTTTTATAAATCCTATTTTATCTCCATATTTCAACCTTATCCTACACCATCTTAAAATATATATCCATTTGGAATCATTTCTCTTGAGAATGACTTTTTTATATTTTAATCTTTTAATAAATCCCAAGTGTGTCCTCTCCCCCACTCATAAAAGGAAACCCATATTTTCTTCGTTTTACACCACTTTGAGCTATTTAGATTTTCAAAACCTACCAAAATACCTTTAGAAAATCCTTAGACATGTTATAGATGTTTTGGTCTTCCCAAAAGACTAACCCTAGGGTTATTAAGAGGAGATCTAAAGGAGTTCTTTCAAAGGAGAGGTACACCTTAACTGATCAATTTATTTTTTTTACTTCTTATTTTACCTCCTCTAAATATACGATGTTTATCATAAAATAATAAATTAAGTATCCTAAATATAATGAAATTTTATTATAATTATGGAACCACCAATATCCACCCTTTATTCCATAAAATAGTAAGTGAATGTATCACTTGTTCATACGTGTGGACTACCACCTCCATGTAGCGATAAAATTCTCTTTACATAACCATATTTCATGTATGGTTATTATTAATGGTTTAATGTTTATATATATTATATTTATGATATAATTATTTTTTTATAATTATAATATTATATCTACCTTCTTACCTTCCAATCCGTTGGAAAATGATTATGTCGCTCATGCGTGTGAAAAACCACCTCCATGAAGTAATGTGATTTGATTTTCATTTTATCTTTAAATGGATGATAATAAGGATAGATTTAGTGAATATAATTATATAATAATTATTCTATAAATATGAATTATTACTTACCTTTTTTTTCCTTTCATCAAAAAGTGAAAATAGCGTTCATGCGTACATACAACCTACCATCTCCATGAATGATATAATGAACTTTTATAACTCTATATTTTATGTATGACTATAAATATACATTTAATGAATATATATGATATTTATATCATGATTAAAATTATTTATATGATGGAATTATGATCAAAATACAAGGACCATAACTACCAAACCCAAATTCTCATGAAAAACGAAATAGTTAACATCCAAAAATGATGATTTTAATAAGGAATTATTAATAAATGGGTGTTGAAATGTTATAAGAGGATAATATATGATATTATAAGTATATAAATGATTATGGTATATAATTATAATAAATTTAAATTTATAATACATGATCTTAGATCAATTTAAAAAATGTGTAACTTGAGGTAAGGGTTTTATTTTACAATCTCATTATTTATATGGATTGTTCATGATTAAGTTTATGATGATAAAATTTCATGATACACCTCTAAATAATCTCATGATTTTTATTCTCCTATAGTTTTTTAGATTAATTTTTTTCATTTCATTTTCCTCTCTTTAATAACTCAAGATACCAAAATAATTTTTTAAGGAAATACAACTTTATTTCAAACTTTGGTTGAAAATACTTTTTCTTTTATATCCATGTTTTATAAAAAAGTTTTCAAGAATGTTTTTATATTATCCTATGATTATTAGATTCATTTTTACCCATGATATAATTTTTTAAAATGTTTTAAAATTATTTTTTTACATTTTCTAAAAATGGTATTTTTGACTTTTTATCGAAAACATGAAAGGAATCATTGTTTTAATGTACAAAGAATGAATGAAATTTTCCACCATTATTAATAATGAATGATTTTAATATTAATTTAAAATTTTTCAAATTTATTTTCAAAGAAATTTTTTTTCCATAATAATTAGGAATTTTTTAGTTTTTAAATAAGTTATTTCAAATTTAAAAGTGTATTTTCCGCAAGAAATATTATAGATATATTTTAAAGGAATTTTAATCTATAATGAAATCCTTTGATGTTACTTATGATTTATTAAGGATATGATCCAATGATACCATCTACTTTAATTATTTTGATGGATTTTAATGATAATGATTTAAGGATGATTCTATGAAACCCCTTTCTTTCTCATATATTTATTAAGTTATGAAACCCATTTCTTTTACATGGGGTATGATATGATGAAATGATGAAATTTTTATTAAACCCATTTAATTTTTATTTGTTATAATATTTTAAATGCTTTTTGATTGTATGGTACACATATGTACTATTTTCATTATGTTATGGGTGGGATAAAAATTATATAGCCCTCCAATGTTTTGGGTAAAGATGGATATATCATGAGATAATAAGGACTAGAATGGGGAGAGAACCCAATTTAGTAAGGGAATTTTTCCACTATGATAGTCTTGGGAGTGAACCTTAACTAAGGATATGATAATTTAGTGAGTGAACCCAATCCACTATGATAGTCTTGGAAGTGATCTTTAACTAATAAGGAAATGATTTTATATACTTATGTGCATGACACAAACTTTTGTATTATTCCAATGTTATGACATCATGGATTATGTTCTTTGATTTATTTATGATTCATTTCTTATGAACTTCCAAGATTTATTCCATGATACAAGATTATGATTTATGATATGATGGGTTTGTTTTTCAGATGTTAAGATCATGTTACCATACCCTAATGCTCATGTTATGTTTAATTGATCATTGATATATCCCTTATTTAACCTTAATGAATATATGATCTCACCCTTTATTATGTTTCCTTACCATAGGTTACGAATAAAGGTATTAAGTATGATATGTCTAAGAAGGGTGATAGTTATGAACAACTTAGTGTGAGATGTTGTAGTTCACTTATGAACTAGTTGTTTATATATCCAAGTTTCCAAATATACTAAACCTATATGATTTTGGTGTGGATAATAATATTATGAAATGGGTATTCATTTATTAAGATGTAAGATATATGTATGAATAACATGAGTATCTATACTTGGTATTAGATAAATTTTTAGTTACCTTTGAAAACTAGGATGAGAAAACTTTAGTGAGAAAACTTAGGATAATCCAATGTATAGAAGAATGAATTAATTTATGGTAAATAAAGGAGTGTGGTTTTATTATAAAACTATCCTTATTTGGAGACTAAAAGTGGGCATGGTTTTGAAATAGATTCATCTAGGGGTAATAATCCCAAAAAGAGTTCGTTGAGTATGTCTCAACCATCATTCTGGTGCACGGTGAGTGTACCCTTGCTGTACACCTGATTTGACACTCCCAAGATGATATTCTTGGGTTAATTATCATTTTATTTATGAACCATCATGAAGGATTTGAATAAATAAGGATCATGGATAACCTAGGTTAAACATAAGATATCATAGATTAAAAATAAGGTGTCATGATTTAGATATCCTATGAATTATTTTCCTGGCTGCTTGATAATTATGATTAATGATGTTTAATGGTCATAAAAACCATTTTTTGTTTTAGTAATAGATTAAAGATATAATGATAAATTTTATGTTCTAATAAGTAAGATCAAATATTTAATTACCCTATTTGATCTTAGTTATATAAATTCCCATATATCAATAAAAGTATTAATGAATATTAATTAATATCATCAAAAACTTGATGTTGAATTATAAGTGAAAAATTCTAATGGTATAATGATTATATATAAAGTCTATGATTATTCTCCAGTTGAATTTTCTTGGAATGTGCTTCCTACAAATATCATTATTCTCCCTCTAGATGAATTTGATGTTATTTTGGACATGGATTGGATTTATTTACATAAATCTCACATCAATTTTCGAGAAAGGGTAGCCACATTCTATATTATAAATCAACCTATGATTGTTTATTGGGGTAATAATAAATATAATATTTTGATTGAAATTTCATCCATTTTATGGGTCTTGATTCCTATTTAAAAGGGGAGTTTATCTCCAATGGTTGGGGGGACTCAACATTGAAGATATGCATATTGTACGGATCTTGTTGATTTTTTTCTAGAAGAGTTTCCTAGTATTCCTCCAAACCATGAAGTAGAGTTTTCAATAGAACTCAAACCTACTACTAAACCTATTTCAATGTCTCTATATAGAATGTCCTTAATTGAGTTGTGAGAATTGAAGAAGTAACTCTAGGAAAATATTGATAAGGGATTCATTCGAACAAGTGAGTCACCATGGGGTTCATCTACTCTTTTTTGTTAAGAATTAATATAGATCAATTCAACTCTGTAATGATTATTAGGAGATTAATAATATGATAAACAAGAATAAGTATCCTCTTCCCCATATTGATGACTTTTTTGATCAACTAAATGGAACTTAATACTTTTATAAGACTGACCTTCATTTTTTATATCATAAATTAAGGATCAAGAAGGATGATATACCCAATAAAATATTCTATAAAAGTTATAAACACCATGAATTTATATTTATGACATTTAATCTTACTAATTCTCACACTATCATCATGGATTTAATGAATATAATATTTATATATTATCTTAATTAGTTTGTGGTAGTCTTTATAGATGATATTATTATATATTAAAAGAGAAAGGAAGATCATGAAGATAACTTGAGGATTGTAATGAAGAACCTAAGGAAGGATAATTTTTATAAAAAATATTCCAAATGTGAATTTTGGCTATAAAAGTTTCATTTTTGGGTTATATAATATCAAGAGAGGGTATATTGGTGGATCTATCAAAGATGAAAGTTATTAAATATTTGACCAGACCAATCATGTTGATTTATATCTATAGTTTTCTTAGTTTGTATGAATATTATTGATTATTTATAGATAATTTCTCATGGATTTCTAGTCCACTCACCAAGTTAACTCAGAAGGGAGCAAGGTTCTTTATGATAGATGAATGTAAGGTAAATTTAAAAGAACTGAAGAGAAGGTTAGTTAGTGCACCTAGGATTACAATAACCTATAATGGAGAAAGGCTTGTGATCTTTAGTAATGCATTGAATAAGGTAATGGAATGTGTCCTCATTTTTAATGATATGGTGATATTATATGACTCATTCCAATTGAATATCCATGAGAAAAATTTCCCAACTCATGATATGGAGTTAGTTATGATATTTTTTTCAATAAATTTATGGTAGAGTTATCTTTTTAAAGAAAGGTGTGATATATATACTGATCATAAAAATTTAAAGTATATATTCACTTATAAAGAGTTAAATATGTTATCATGACCCGTCCCCCATGGCCCATGCCGTGACTACCCCAAGCCCGCCTTCCAAAGGCTAGGGGCTGACGACTAGCACCGAAGGCGTATTCCCTAAAAATGGGAAGGCATTGCCTTTATAACCTGTAAGCACATGAAACCAAGCACACAACAAGATACAAACTCAAGTAAACTGAATATTAAATAGAGTGAGTGCAGTAAGTAAAAGGGGCTAGAATACAAGCCCAACTGGAAAGTACAAGGAAACCTGGAAAGTACAAGATGCCTGATAGGTGAAAATCAGCTCCTAGATCGTCCACCACGAATCCTACCTGAAGGGTAGGTACAGCTCACGAATGGCCGTCTCTGTGGTTCTCCTTGTCTAACATCCACCTCCAAGCTACCTCCAGTCCTGGTACTTTCTTTCTCAGTCAGTTCTTTTCATCATCTTCACCAATCACAATAGGGTACGGGCATAACCCATGCAGGGGTGAGTATAACGATACTCAGTAGGGACCCCGAGACCCTCAAGGTCTCACAAAATCCACAAAGGATAGACCACAAAGTATGAAGTCAATTGTCAACCCAACTTAGGTATATGACCATACATATACCTAAGTTATCAAGTATACCCATCTCAATCATGATGAAACACAAGGTCCAACCCAAAATCCCAAATCTCAACCGTTCCACAAAGGAAGGAAAACTAAAAAGGTAAGTACCACACAGGTACACCACACTGAAGAATACCACCAAGGTATTACCGCGAAGGAAAGTACCACATAGGTAAGAACTCAGCTCACACTAGGTATAACTTAAGTACAATAGTAGAGATAATTAGATGTAACTACTGAATCATCTTACTATGTTAAGAGGTATACCCACACAGGATCACTCGGTGCTGACCCACATAGGATCGCTCGGTGCTGACCCACACAGGATCACTAGGTGTTGACCTACACAGGATTGCTCAGTACTGACCCACATAGGATCGCTAGGTGCTGAACCACACAGGATCGCTCAGTGCTGAACCACATAGGATCTCTAGGTGCTGACCCACACAGGATCTCTCGGTGCTAACCCACACAGGATCGCTCTTCATTCTTCTCGTCGCAGCAAGCTACAGGGTTCCCGAACTATGCTCGCTTTTCTCTAGGAGGGTCCGCTCTTCAATCCACTGGTCTATAATCTAACTACCATGAAGTCTCATGGAGAAGTATCCCAAAGGATCACCATATCATAGGGGTCTCAACACAACAAACAGTGAGTCAATCAGATGATTGGTCTGTGAGTTATTAGCCTTTTAGTCCCGGAGGCCCGGTTGGATTCATGCTCGATCCAACCCAACCGTACCTCAACTTTACCCAAAACTACAGTGATGGTATACCAAAGGGACCGTATCTCTCCAAGGTTTAAAATTCCATTGAATGTTTTTCAAATGGATGCATGGTGTCAAAGTTATGGCCGTTAGAGCGAAAAGCTCGCAGCTGGTCCGGGTTTAGTCCGACCTGATCCAACTCACCCGACCCGATCCGGCCAAGGCCGACCTGATCTGGGTTGACCTGGGCCGACCCGCTGGGTCCATCCTGACCAGTTGGTTGGCCCGACCTATTGGGTTCGGCCCGGCCCACTGGGCGGTCCGGCAGGCTGTGAGGGCCGCGGGGGGTCGCGCAGGGCCGTGGAGGGCCGTAAAGGCGGTGCGAGGCCGTGGGGGCTGCGGAGTGGCGGTGCAAAGGCCGTGGGGATTTGAGGGAGGCACGTTTCCATGGGGGCCATGAGGCCATGTGGTGGTTCATACATGGATAGTGCGAGGCCGCGGGACGGCTCGGCCGTAGGGAGTCTCGGCCGCAGGGGTGCCGCTAGGGCGCGAGACGGCTCGACCATGGATGGCGTGAGGCCACGGGGCGGCTTGGAGGGCTGCGGGTGGTGTGGAGGTCGTGGGTGGTGTAGAGGCGATAGGCGGCAGAGCGATACGGGGAGAGGTGGCCATGGGTGGCGGTGGCCGTGGGACGACATTGTTGCCTTCGTCACCTTCATCGCAGCCGACGATGGTGCCGACCTCCGTTCTCATGCCCCACCATGGTTGATAGCCGCCCTCCTCTATCGCAAAGAACACAAGAATTATCCCAAGAAATTCGGAGAGGATGGGCCATGTTTGCTTGGCCCGCACTCTCCGTATTAGAGTGGTAGCAAGTGAATATAATACTTGAATCACAAGAATATCAAGAACATTTAAGGGAAATAATTCAAACACCCTCCCTACTTCATTTGATTCGTCGACGGAGGTCACGAGGAAGGAGATGATGTCGTTGGGGATAAACAAATGTCGGTGATGTTAGTGTTTCCTCAATAGTCGGTTCGTTGATGTTAAATACATTCCTCATCAACGATTGTCCCGAGGAAGAAGTCGAAGTCGAAGTCGGCGTTCTTCGTTGTCATTTTTTATTGGAGAGATTTCTCCTAATTCTCCAAGTTTCTCCCTTTTTCCAAAAGTTTCCCCCAATTCCACCAAAAAAATAATTATCCAACATTATAGAATATGTTGGCATAATTTCAAATTGGCATAATTAATTAATGGATTTGGTGTATTAATTAAAGGAGGGGTGTTATAATTAATTAGGGGGAATTTCAAGAGACTTCCCCTCATTTAAGTGGGAGGTTCAAAGGGGTTTAATCTCAGGTGGTCCCCACCACCATAACCTCTCATGGGAGGTTTTAGGTTCGGTGGTCCCCACACCCATAACCTCAAGGGGAGGTTTAATTCTGGTGGTCCCACCTCTCAACGTCCATAAGGAGTTTCAAAATAAAATAAAATAAAAATGTTATACTATTTTATTTTATTTTATTCTCTCACAAAAATGTGAAAAACCAACTTCCACCCTCGATCTACTGCGGTTGAGGTGAAGGTCTCCTTAAGAGAATACCAGTGCTGCGAGTTCAACGGTGTCCTCAGATTTCAATTCTGAGCACCAGTTCAAAAGTTACAAAACCCCGCTCGCACGTTTACTGAACGTACCTGAAAAAAAGTTCAGAAATTCATTTCGGGAACTCTGGGACTCGGAATCACGCACCATCAATTTTCGTAGACTCAAAAAATTACCATTTAATTAAAAAAAATTTACATGGAAATTCCGGGTCTTTGCGTATTTTTCAAAGAATATGGTTAGATTTGATTAAAGATTATGTATGCTCAATACATTACCATCCTAAGAAAGAGAACATGGTTGCAGGTGCTTTGAGTAAAAAAGATAATGCTATCTTTTATAATATGAGGACAAAAAAATATCCAATATTTTTGGTTTTACAAAGAATGAATATGGAAATATTGAAGGATTGGTAGAAATATTATCTCTCTCAAATGAGTGTTCAACCATCTATCTAATTAAAGATTAAAGAGGTGTAGAAGGAAGATGTAGATCCAAAAAAGAAGGTGAGAAATTTTCCTAAGTTCAACCTTGATTTTGATGGAATGATATGGTTTAGGAACCGTTCATGTGCCTTATTAATACCATATTTGAAGAAATAAGTATTGGATGAAGCTTATAGTTCGACATTATTTATTCATCCTAGAAGTATAAATATATATATTGATATGAAAGAGTATTTCTGGTTGGAAAACATGAAGAGAGATATTGCAGAGGATACTTCTCAATGATTGGTATGTTAGCAAGTTAATGTTGAGAGATAGATGTCTAAGGGGGTGTTCTAACCATTACCCATACCAAAATAGAAATGAAAAAAATATCACCATGGATTTTGTCACCAGACTCCCAAAAATGTCTAAATGAAATAATGCTATTTGGGTTGTAGTCGATCAACTTATGAAGTCAACACACTTAATTACTATCAGAGAATATTTCTCTATTGACCAGCTTGCTAGAATATACATTAATAAAGTAGTAAGGTCACATAGAGTACCATATTCTATTGTATTTGATCAGGATCCGAGGATTAATTTTAAGTTCCAATGAAGTCTTTAATAGGCACTAGATATAGAGTTGAGTTTTATTACTAATTATCATCCTAATACATATAGTCAGTTTGAGAAAAATACTCAACCCCTCAAGGATATATTGAGATATTTTTCAATTTATTTCAAATGTGGTTGGGTAAACACCTTCCTCTAGTCATTTTTTATTAAAATAATATCTTTCTCTAGAGAATTCATATAGATCCTTATAAATCCCTCTATAAAATAAATTATAGAAATCCAACATTCTGGGATGGGTTAGAGAAATAAATCTATTGGGTCCTGAGATAATTGAGGAAATGGTTGAGAAAGTAAGATATATTCCGCAGCACATCAAGGTAGCTTAGAGTCAATAGAGAATTTTTGCTGATAATCATAAAAAAATATATAATTTGAAGTTAGTGAGAATGTATTTCTATGAATTTATCTGTGAAAGAAGGTTATAAGATTCATAAATAAAGGAAAAAATATCTCTAGGTATATTTTCCCATTTTATATCCTTGATCTAGTAGGGATGGTAACTTATCACTTGATGCTTCTACTGAACCTCCATCAAGTTCATGATGTGTTCCATATATCTCTCTTAAGGAAGTACATACTTGATCCTTCACATATACTAAAATCAGAGTTTATACCAATATAGAATGATCTTTTCTATGAATAACAACTGATATAAATCTTGGATCATAGAGATAAAGTTTTATAGAATAATACTAATCACTTTGTTAAAGTTCTTTGGAGGAATTAGAAATTCTAAGAAGCTACATGAGAACCCAATGATATAATTAAATAGAGATATACTAATTTTTTTGTGTTGGAGTAATATAATTTCAAGGTTTAAATTCATATATAATGTAATACCAAGATATTTTATGACATATTTCCCTTCAAATAAATTAAATTTCTTCAGTAACTTGTGATACACTCATCCTTGAGTATAAATGCACTGTAATATAGTGTAACATTATAAACTAGCAGTTAAATTGATGGTATGAATATAAATAACCAAAGTCTAAAAAATATTTATATATTTTTATATAAATCAAATATATTGAAAAATAAGCACTCAATTTTTAGTAAAATTTGTATATACTTCAAAATATATATTTTTCCACAAAAATGGGTTTTATTACTTTTTGTGAGAAAATAATATAATTAATTTTTTCAAATTTTAGAAAATTTATTTTATAAAATTACCATCATTTTTTAAATGAAAATTTCAGAATTATCTTAGAGTGAATTTTTAATAATTTTCTAAAAAATTATTTTAGTTATGAATAGTGAAAAACACCGATTTTTATTGAAATATGTCTTTTCATTAAAAGAATTTATTTGTTTTAAAATGGGTATAAAAGTGAAATTAACTCAGTTATATTATTAATAATCCAATTTTTGTCACTATAATTATTCTTTTATGAGTTTTTGTTTGAAAACTTTTTATACTTAAGAAAATATTTTTTTTGTTGAAAGTCAATTTTCATTATGTTTTGCGACTTTATTTTAAAAGTAATTTATGAAAATTATAGAGTTTAAATTTGAAAAAATGGATTAAATATTTTTAATCATAATCTCCAAATTTATTAATGATTACACTTTCATTTTTGGTGATATTTAATAGTAAAAATAGTAAAATTTTGTCACCGTGATTAAGGTTAAAACAATTTTACCCCGAGGGGGGGGGGGGGTTAAACCAAAATATAAGCGTATGTTTTCCAATTAAACTTATATAAATTCTATTTTATGGAAATATTTAAACCTTATACTATACCAAATTTTAATAAATTTCCATTTGGAATCATTTTTCTTGAGAATGAACTTATTATATTTTAGTCTTAATAAATTTCAAGTGTGTCCTCTCCACCACTTATAAAAGGACATCCCTCCTTTCTCTTATTTACACCAATTTGAGCCATTTATCTAAAAAAAACCCTACAAAAATACATACCAAGTATCCTTAACCATCTTCTATAGGTTCTATTATTCCAAAAATACCAACTTTAGGGTCCTTAAGAGGATATCTAAAGGAGTTTTTTCAAAGAAGAGACAATCACCTTAACCAATCACTTTATTTTTTTCACTTATTATTTTACCTCATATAAATATATGGTATTTAACATAAAATAATAAATTAGTATCCGAAATACACTAAAATTTTATTATTATTATGGAACCACCATTATCCATCATCTATTCTATCAAATGGGAAGTGAAAGTATCAATCATGCGTACCTGTGGACTACCAACTCCACATACTGATACAATTCATTTTAACTCACCATCCTTAATATATAGTTATTATGATAAGTTTAATATTTATATATGATATTTATGATATAATTATTCTTTTATAATTTTAATATAATACCTACCTTCTCACCTTCCAATACGTTGGAAAATGACAACATCACTCATGCGTACACATGGACCACCACCACCACGAAGTGATGTGATTAATTTTTCATTTACACTTTACATGGATTGTAATAAGGATATATTTAATAAATATATATTATATATATGATATAATAATTATTCTGTAAAGGTTAATTGTTATTTACCTTTCTTTCATTCCCTCCACCGAAAAGTGGAAACAATGTTCATGTGTACATACGACCTACCGTCTCCATGAACAATGTAATTCATTTTTCTATATCTATCTTTTATTGATGACTATAAATATAAATATAATTAATATATATTATATTTATATCATGATTAATATATTATATTATAAGTATGTAAATTATTTTTTATATAATTATAATAAATTTAAATTTATTATACTGGAGGTTAGAGTGCTTTCAAATCAAGTGGAACTCAAAGTAAGGTTTTTATATCACAATCTAATTTTTTTTTGGGATTGTTCATGATTATGTTTCTATTGATGAAATTTCATGATCTAACTCTTAATAATATCATGAATTTTATTATCCTATAGTTATTTCTCTCTTCATTCAAAAATCATTTTTTTTCTATATCCATGTTTTCAAAAAAAAAAATTCAAGAATTGTTTTTATTATCCTATGATTGTTAAAGTCATTTTTACCCCTGATTGACTTTTTAAAAAACAGTTTAAAAGGATTTTTTATCATTTTATTAATGAGGTAATTTTGAATTTTTACCTAAAACATGAAAGGAATATTTTTTTATAATACAAAACATGAACATAATTTATTACTATAATGATCGCTCAATTATTTGAAGCTTACTTTATAAGTTTCCAAGGTTCTTTTCAAATATTTTTTTCATTAATATTTGGGATATAATTGAATTCAATATAAATAAGGCTATTTTCCTCAAAAAATATCCAAGATATGTCTTAAAGGAATTTTCATCTATGTTTATATCCTTTGATTTTAATTACTCTTTACTAGGGATATGATCCAATGAAACTATCCACTTTCATTATTTGAATGAATTATAATGATAATTATTTAAGGATGATTCTATGAAACCCATTTCTATCACATGGGTTAATTAAGTTATAAAACACATTTTTTTTCAATGGTTTATGCTATGATAAAATGATGAAATGTTTATGAAAATTATTTCTTTTTCATGGATTATTATATGATGAATGTTTTATGATCTTATGGAATACATATATATTATTTTAATTATGTTATGGGTAGGACCATAATTATATATCCCTTCAATGAATTGGGTAAAGATGGATATGTCATGAGATAATAAGGACTAGAATGGGGATTGAACCCAATTCAGTAAGGGAATCTATAAACCATGATAGTCTTGGGAGTGAAACTTGACTAAGGATATGATGGTTTAGGGAGTAAACCCAATCCATTATGATAGTATTGGTAGTGATCCTTGACTAATAAGGAAATGATTTTCTATATTTGTGCATACTCTACAAACTCGTCTTATACTAATGTTATTCTAACATAGTTCATTTTATTTGATACCCTTATTATTCATGTCTTATAAACTTAAAATATTTATTCCATGATTCAATATTATGATCTATGATATGCTGGATATGGTTTTTAATTTTTAAGCTCATGTTCTCATACCCTTATGCTCATGTTATGCTTAAGTGATCATTAATATCTCCTTTTTTTACCCTTATTGAGCATATGAGGTCACCCTTTATTATTTTTCCCTTCCCCATGTTTTGAGTGATGGAATTAAGCTTGATATTTCTATGAATAATACTAGTTATTAAGAACATAGTGGGAGATTATTTCGTTCACTTATAAATGAGTTGTTTATATATCCAAGTTTCCAAATATGAAAAACTAACATGATTATAGAATGGATCTTAATGTTATTTAATGAATATGAATTTATTAATATCTAATATCTATGAATTAGAAGTATTTAATTCAATAGGAAAATAATTGATCCATAAATTCACTAATCATATGAGAGATTATAGAATTATTTCATATGTCACTCCTCCTATAACACTATAGTGAAATGACGTGTCTAAGAGGATAAATTGTACCTTGTTAGACATGGTTTGACTGATGATGAGTTATTGTGAACTTCCAATATAATTCAACATATATTCTCTAGAATTATAATATTTCATAATAGACTTAATTCCATAATTAATCATAAAGACACCATATGAGAAATAGACCCAGAGGTATTCTAATTTTTCTTCTATAAGGATTTGAGGTTATTAAGTATATATTCTATAATGAAACCAACATTTTATGGTTAGTTTTATATTTAAATTTAGATTTTAAATCTCATTTTTTATGTATAATTTGAAATTAAAATAGATTTAGATGTTTTTGAAAGGATATAGAAGGAGGAAGAAGAGTGTTGAAGGTGCTAGAACAATACCGAGTACTCGGGGGGATTGGTCCAGGTACCCAATTGTGTTAGGTGGGATTCAATTTTTTTTAGATATGTACCTAGTGGATCTATATAGGGTACCTAATATACTACATTATTTTTTTTATTATGAGTGAAATTTTTTCTTTTAACTATAAATTTTAAACTCTAAATTCTCTTCCACTTAGGATTTAGCCTCATTTCAGCTACGTCCCTCTCTATTTGGAGCTCTATTTACACATCCACTATCTTTTAAAAAATCAATCCTAAAACCTCATTTAGATCAATTATAAGAGACCATAGGAATAAATATTTGATAAGATGTGGGTTATTGCTTCCTCTAATATTCTCTTCTATTTTGTTTCTTTAAGGAAGTAAGATTAAATACATATTCTCTTTGTCATGAACTAAAAGGTATACCCCATATATGGGATCACGATCCAGATCATGACATGGATAAAAGGGAATTTCTAATCCCCATGGGATAATAACTAGTTTCTAGTCATCTGGGAAATACATTTGCGAATAATTTATACCAAAATATTAATTGAATAATAAAGGGGTCGAACCAAGAACCTGACATGGTATCACCATACATTTTCATGTCATGCACCCAAGTAAGCAAGTAATAATAAAATTCTTGTTAACATGGAATAGTATAAATAATAACTATAAAAGAGAATACGAACAACATATTTACATCATATTGAAATATATAAATACAACTAATGATCCAATTATGAAAGGGGAAGGGATTGGAAGTTGAATATGTGATACAAAACGAGTATGAAAATGCTAAAAACTATAAAAAAATAAACAAAAATAATATACTACCAAAATCCATGTGACACAAGGAATCATTCCCACTATGACACCTTTAAAAAACCTGATTACTATAACATGAAAACCCATTACCTCCAAGCACATACTTTTATTTTTTCGCATCATACAAAAAAGGTCTATATACACCCATTGTGTGTATATAATGTGTGAGCATAACAAGCTCAGTAGTATCCAACCAAGTGTTCCATGAAAATACTTTGTTAGTAAAAAAATGATAGTTTGAAAATAGATGCATTAAAATAATATGTTGAACATTTTATGATAAAGTAAGTAACATAAATTTAACCTTTAAACTTTTTAAAGAAAACTAGTAGAATGATACATTTCTTTTTATTTGTAAAATTATATAAATAAAAGAAATAAATAAAAATTTTTAAACTGACAATAAATAATTTACCCAAAGTTCATTATGGGTTGGGTCACTAAGTAGTATTACTTCACTAGTCATGGATATTCCCTCAACTAGTGGAATGAGTCTCAAATTACTTCACTAGTCAGTGGTAAATAATATCAAATTTATTCCCCGGTCACACACTTAACTAGTGTAAAGGGATATAATATCCCATTCTAGGATTCCCTACCCAAGAAATCAAGGTTTCCAAGTAAGTTTAACCAATTCAAACTATAATTATAAAATAGAATTTCATTGATAAATTTATAAACATAACTTATTCCACTTACAATATTTCTTTAAAAACAACTTCAAGAATTAAAGATAAAATAGAGATCAAAATCATCATAACATATGGAAATCAGTTCTAAAATACACCATTTTATACATTTAAAACATTTAGAAAATTTAATTATTATGATCCTAGTATAAAAGGATTAAACCAACAGGGGGTGACCACATAACCACCTACCTTTATTGATGAAATTGAAAGAAACTTGCAAGAACCCGAATCTTATTTTCAGGTATGTTTTTCTTTTCTGATCGTTTTTGAGAAAAAGAGGAATTTCTAGAAATTTTTTAAGTACAAATCATGTACTTTATGAGTACACGACATGTACTTGGTTACCACGGGTAGCCGTGTGCTGGCTGTGTAGCGGCCTTGCACACAGCCGTGTGGGGGTTACCTGGAGACTGCCTAAATCGGAGTATAAAAACGGAAAGTACATGCCATGTACTTTCAAAGTACCCACCCTTTATTTTATTTATTTTTTCATTAAATATACAGGGTTCACATATAATCTACAGAAAGTCTTTCTTCTCGACCTAGTTCATCCGAGAGCACTCGTATGACCACAATCTTTCTCTGAGCCCCCAAGAGAGCATACGATATCTGATTTGACCACCGTCGATTGCATTGGGATTGAATTGGTAAGATCTTCCTTCTACTAGAGATTCATTTCATGATTCCTCCTCCTTCTCAAGTTATCCTCCGTTTAAAATTTTAGACGTTTTTATAGATCTATGGTGTTATTGGGTGATTCAAGGTTTGAGGTTCACATATAGTGATCTCCCAACACCGAGGTAGGTGGTTTGTGCCTTTCCATTGAAAGTATTTGAGTTATATATGCAATTTTGTCCAATACCCTTGAACGGGGTATTGCAAGTTTACCGTTTTAACCCTGATAATTGCTTTCCATGATTTTATGCTTGAGTAGAGGTTAATTAAATGTGAAAAGGGTTGATTGCTATGCTTTGAAAGTGGTTTCCCATGTATGTTCTGTTTATGACCATTTGGTCCTGTTTATCCCATTAGGATTCCTTGATGTTTTCCCATGCATAATACTATAGGATGGAGTGATTATTTTATCTAACATGCTTGATATGCTGTAGACTGTTTAAAAAAGTAGTTCTTAAGGTTTACTTTGTCCATATTGCATTTCTATTCTTGTTTGATTTACACAGGTTCGTGAGAACCTGGTTTAGTAGACTATAAGGGGAATTGACTGTGTGAGATTCCTTAGAGAGTCTTTGACCACTTTTGACTATATAGGGAATTGACCGTGTGAGCTTCCTCAGAGAGTATTTATCACTTTTGACTATAAGGGGAATTGACCGTGTGAGCTTCCTCAGAGAGTCTTTATCACTTAAATTATAAGAGGAATTAACTGTGAGTGCTTCCTTAGAGATTCTTTATTATCCTTGTAATTGAACCAGAGGGGTATAATGTGTGTGCTTCTCAGAGGGTTGCTTGTGCTGCTAGGTAAGACCAGAGGGAATAAGTTGTGAGTACTTCCCAGAGGGTTACCTGTTTTTGTTTTCCTGCTTTATTAGCTATTTACTTGATATATGAAACTTAATTCTTGGAAACTGTAGGATTGGTTACTACTGAGTACTTCCTTATTTACTGCCTTCTTTTGTTTATTACCTGCCCTATATTCATTGAATGTTAGGCACAGATCTTATGGTGGTTTCCTACTATAATTTATTCTCACACCTTGTTTGGGACATGCCTTTGGGCCCAAACAGATTATATTACTACAGGTATAGATAAGTACAAGTTCCCTTTTACTTTAGGTACTTGAGTACTATGGAGATTGAGAGCATGAGACTGTGCTGAGGCTTGCGATGCCGAGAAGCTATTATTTGTTTTTCTTTTGTACTTTAGTTTAGTACTATTTGTATTCCAACATTGTGATTTGTTTGGCTGATTTTTTAGACATATGTATCATGCATCATTCATATATATATATATATATATATATATGTGCTCCAGTTTATTATTTCTAGTATTCTGCTGTTCACTTTTGTATGATTATACTGCTTCCGCTATTGTATATCTATTTTACTTCTACTGTGTTACTCTAACAATGAGGGCATAGTTTCCCCACTATCACACCCAAGGCCCTCACTGCTAGTCGGCAGCCTCTGGCATTCAGGGAAATGTGCTTGAGGCCATGTGACCAACTGGGAATGGGGCATCTTTGGGCGGATTTTGAAACCGAGAAGCTACAAAGTGGCATCAGAGGATTCTTTTATTCTTAACTTACTATTTGGATCCTATATCCAGGGATAGGATGGAATAGGTACTTGGTAATAAGGTGCGCCCATGATTAGCTAACCCGTGTACAGGGAAAAGCCAATCTACCTCATTTATTGAATTTTTTATGGTTTCTCAATTTTACAGTTGATTTGATTTCACCATTGGGTGATTCACATGTTTTGCGCTGTTATTGTTGATGATATTGAGGTTCTATTTCTATTGCAACCCGATGAGATGAGGGTATTCCATCTCATGCATCATATAGGAACTTGCTATAAATCACATGTCATGCATTCTTGGCATTCCATTTAGGATGCGATTGCATGTTGTTGTGATAGATGTTGTGATAGATATGCATGCTGTTGTGATAGATGCCTTGATATAATACCTGATTTTGATAGGGTATTGCTTTGCGTAAGGATTTCTTTGAATGAACGTCAAACTCTTATTCCTGAGGTGTTATAGGCCCTCGTGGACCGGAATTTGGTGGATCATTTCCTTGTATTTCTTATACATGACATGTATAAGATGCCAAGCTTTTATTCACAGGGAGTATGGGCTCTCACAGATCAGAATTTGGCATTTAAATGATCGTTTCAGTGTTTTTCTGGGATCTGGAGTAGTTTCTGAGGCTTACTGTCTGGAAAAACCCAGAATACAAGCCGTGTAGTTTTTAATACACGCCATGTGTTCTTCTATTCTGTAAGAAACTGTTTTTTCATTAGTACACGCCTTGTACCGCATGTACACACCATGTAGCCTCTAACCGTGTCTCAGACTGTGTGGGTGAGGACACAGGGTTTAGAAATCTTTTGTAGGAAACTCCATGTACCGGATGTACATGCCGTATTGTAGACCATGTAAACCAGCTGTGTCACTAAAAACACAGGTCAGTTGAGACTCTTCTGATACATGCCGTGTCCTTATGGAACATGTCGTGTAGTGTGAGCCGTGTAGCCAACCATGTCAGTAACAACACAGGTTAGTGAAGCTCATCTAGTACACGCTGTTTCTAGAGAGAACATGCCGTATAGTCTTCTTCTAGGAGAACTGTGTGGTTTAGTCATGAGAAGGACTCAGGAAGGGGAAGAGAAGCCAAGTACATTCCGTGTGTTAGGACAACACGTCGTGTGTATGGGGTTTTACATGACCTAGGTTTGGAGAAGTACATGTCTATGTGAAAGAATTAAGGGAAAACGCCATGTAGGCATTATACACGCCATATATTTATGTTTTGAAAAACTTGAATACTTTCTTTCTCCTGTTCCCTCCTTAATATTCTAGTTTTCAGTCCTTGAAAATCTTGATCTAAGGTGTGTGATTGACTTTGCAGATTCATGCCACCGAGATGTCCTCCGGTTGTATGCCAGTTATAGGGTGGTGATCAGACACTAGATATGGATGATCAAGGGCTGCCGATAGATCCCCCAGTTGTTCCAGTCTTGGCACCAATGGTTATACCTGACACAGGTGCCAATGCGCAATTCAGGGAGGGCTTTCTAGGGATTATGAAAACATTTTAGGGAGTGCCGCTTCCTACCCCATCAATGGTATAACTGATGCGAGTTTTCCAGCAGCAGCATCCTCCCACCTTCATGGGGGAAAGAGGACCTCAGCCTGTAGAGTCATGGTTGGAATCCATGCTGACAATCTTCGAGCATCTAGAGACACCTCCAGATAGGAGGGTGAAACTCTCTATGTACATGCTTTGAGACTCCACCAAGAGGTGGTGGGATGTGATCTCACTGGTGGGATGCCAACATAATATGGCTTGCGATGAGTTTAAGCACACCTTCTATGATTAATTCAATCCAGAGACCTTGAGGACCGATCGAGCCCAAGAGTTCATGAGTTTGGAGCAGGGTACTCTTTCTATTATGGAGTACTCTTCTCGCTTCACCGAGATGCAGTGCTTTACACCCTTTCTAGGGGAAAATGAGTTGTTCCTTGCATGGAAGTTTGAGTATGGTCTCAAGCAGGATATCCGATCTCAAGTGAACATATTCAGGCTGACTTATATATCTTATATAGTCAACCAGGTGCTAATCACTGAGTGCAATTTGAGGGATTATGGAGCTATGGGCCAGGGTGGTTCAACGTCCAGGGTTAGTGCTTCTCCAGCCAATAGCAAGAAGCGCTGCAGAGAGACTACACAAGGAGATCAGAGTAGGTAGGATGCATCTTCTGGTAGCCGGGTGGTGTGCTACCAGTGTGGTAAGAGCGGGAATATGAGGCCACATTGCCCGAGGGACCCAATGGAGTGCCAATATTGCGACAAGATGGGTCATGTTCAGCTCTTCTATTAGTTCTTTTCACCAGCAACTGGTGACAAGGGTTCTTCGATGACTCCTCGTTCAGGAGAAGCACCACCAGTTACTCACAAGTCAGGTAACTGGAGTTCTTATGGCCGTTCAGAATGAGGTGGATGTCGTGGCCGTGGTATTCAGTTGCCAGGATTTTAGAGACAGTAGGGTGGATCAGCTCAGAGTGGTCAGGAAGGGTCATAAGGCCACGATGTAGGTCAAACTTTTGTGGTGGAGTAGACCCAGCAGAAGTAGGATCCTGGACCCTCTATAGTTCAAGGTAAAATCCTAGTTGCCTCAGTTTTATCTTCTTCCCTTTTCGATACAGAGGGTTCCTAAAGCTTTATATCTATTTCTATTGTAGAGAGCATTGAGATCTTCATCTTTTATTCTACTGATATCTTGATTCTAGACACTCCGTTGGGTACTAGAACGGATAGTGTGTGTCAGTGTAAGGAGTGCCCTATAGAGGTTAGTGGGTGTCACTTATTATGGGACCTCTATGTTCTAGAGATGATGGGCTTTGATGTCATTCTTAGAATGGACTGGTTAGTTCCCTTCTAGGTAGTCGTCGACTATTATCGCCATAGGGTGAGTTTCACATCACCATAGGGGGATCGTTTCTTCATAAGGGCGAATGGTATGTCCAGGCGAGCAGAGCAGGACCTGAGCATCATGGGTTGGGAGGATTTATAGCCCAGATTTCTGGTCTATATCTGGATGACTAGGGGACTTCACAGTTAGACTTTCCTCCAGTAGTGGATCATTTCAGGGATGTCTTTCCAGAGGAATTTTTAGGTTTGCCTCTGGAGATAGAGGTGGATTTTTCTTTTGGTCTTGTGCTAGGGGTGGCACTGGTGTCCATTTATCCTTATAGGATGGATACAAAAGAGTTACAGGAGCTCAAGAAGCAGTTGGAGGAGTTTTAGGAAAAGAGTTTCATCTGAACCATCACTTCTCTGTGGGGCTTTCCTATCCTGTTTACGAATAAGGCAGACAATACCCTTACGATTTTTGTGGATTATCGGAAGCTGAACCAGTTGACGGTCAAGAACTGATATCCCTTGCCGAGGATTGATGGTATCTTTGATCAACTTCGAGGAGCCTGGGTGTTCTTGAAGATTGAATTGAGATATAGTTATCATCAGTTGCACGTTAGAGCATCTGATATACCTCTTACATCTTTTCGGAGCAGGTATGGTCTATACGAGTATGTGGTTATGCCGTTCGGTCTCACGAACGCGCCTGCAGTCTTCATGGCACTGATGAACCGAGTGTTCCATCCATACTTGGATTCTTTCATGGTTGTCTTCGTGGACGATGTATTGGTGTACCCTAATAATCGACTTGACCATGCTACCCATGTTGATATCATTTTGAGTACGCTGAGGGAGAATCAGTTATATGCTAACCTCTCAAAATGCCACTTTTGGATGGACAAGATTTACTTCTTGGGTCATGTTATCTCAGAGTCAGGAGTATCAGTTGACCTAGAGAAAGTGAGAGCAGTAGTTTCCTGGGAGTATAAGAATAACATCTTCGAGGTAAAGAGTTTTCTAGGGCTGGATGGTTACTACAGATGTTTCATACAGGACTTTTCATGCTTAGCATCACCACAATGGAGTTTGACTAAGAAGGGTGCAAGGTTCTCGTGGTCAGATTTTTGTGAGTCATCCTTTCAGAAGCTGAAAGGGAGATTGACTTCAGCACCAATACTAGTCCTGCTAGAGCCAGGAAAGAGCTATACTATTTACTGTGATGCTTTAGGTATCAGGCTGGGAGCTGTGCTCATGCAGGAGGAAGGAGTCATTGCGTACGAGTCTCAGCAGTTGAGGCCACATGAGAGGAACTACCCAACACACAATCTGGAGTTGGCTGTTGTTGTTCATGCTCTACGTTGTTGGAGACATTATCTCCTGGGAGAGAATTTTGTGGTTTTAACCGACAAAAAAAAGCCTCAAGTAAATCTTCACTCAGCATGACCTGAATTTGAGACAACGAAGGTGGGTTGAGTACCTTCAGCCTTTTGACTTTGAGCTTTCCTATACACCTGGGAAAGGCAATGCATTGGCTGATGCGCTGAGCATGAGGACTCAGATACAAGAAGTTTAGGAGGCTAGTAGTGAGTATAAGCTTACGGATCTATTCTCTGAGATGAATTTAGGGGTTCACGGCATACATGGGCATAATTTTCTTTCTTATATAGGTATTACCTCTACTCTACTTGATCGAGTGCGAATTAGGGAGCTATCAGATTCAGAAGGCCTAGTACTACGGGAAAGTGTGTTAGGAGTGGACCCTATTCCTTGATGGAACATAGAAGAGGATGAGATCGTGCATTTCTAGGGGCACGTATGGGTGCCCGCAGACATACATGAGGAGATGATGTAGGACTTTCATTCCTCAGTTTGGGCAGTTCGTCCTGGTGTCACCAAGATGTATCGTGATCTACACCATCAATATTGGTGGCCTGGTATGAAAAGAGATGTTGTTGGTTTTGTGATGAAGTGTTCCACCTATCAGTAGGTGAAGGAAGAGTGTCAACGACCAATAGAGATTTTACAGAATTTACCCATTCTTGAGTGGAAGTGGAATGATGCCGCGATGGATTTCGTGACTAGTTTACTGAGCTCGCCTCGATGGAATGATGCAGTATGGATTGTCATTGACATACTCACGAAGGTTTCTCACTTCTTTCCGATAAAGGAGACCTTCAGTGTTGATTAACTGGTAAGGTTGTATATATGTGATATTTTATGTTTACATGGAGTTACACACTCCATTGTTTCAGACAGAGATGCATGTTTTACTTCTCGGGTCTAGTAGGGGCTTTAAAAGGCTTTGGGTACACATGTACTTATAAGTACAACTTACCACCCCCAGAAAAATGGCCAATCTGAGTGTATGATTCAGGTGCTTGAGGACCTGCTTCGAGCATACATTCTGGATTTTGGAGGTTATTGGGAGAAGCACATACCTCTTGTGGAGTTTGCCTACAACAATAGTTTTCAAGAAACTATTCACATGACACCTTATGAGGCTTTGTATGGTATATCATAATGATCACCCTTATGTTGGATGGAGGTAGGATAGGAAGCTATGCTGGGACCTTGTCTTGTTCAAGAGACCAAAGGGTAGATAGAGTTTATTTGGAAGAGGATGGATACTGCACAGTCACGAAAAAAATATTATGCTAATCAGTGGAGATGACCTCTGGAGTTCGAGGTCAGGGATCAGGTTTTCCTGCATGTCACACCGAGGTTGGGGAATAGAAGGATTAGAAGACAGGGTAAGCTTTCACCAAGGTATGTTGGGCCGTTTGAGGTGTTGGAGAGAGTTGGTCCGGTTGCCTATCGGTTTCAGTTACCTCAGAGGTACCGAGATATGCATGACGTCTTCCACGTTTTTTAGCTTTGACATTACTTCTCAGACCCGTATCATGTCTTCCAACCCGAGGAGGTTGAGTTGGAAGTGGATGCATCCTTTTAGGAGCATCCTATCTGGATTGTTGATCGATGTACGAATGTTCTTCGTGGCTGGTATGATCCTCTGGTGCAAGTGCTATGGCAGCATGGGAAAGTACAGGATGAGACTTGGGAGAGGGAGGCAGATGTATGATTGTAGTGGCTGAAGATGTTTGGGGTTTCTTCTTCTACGCTGGCTTGCTTGGAAAATTCGGAGACAAATTTCTTTAAAGGGGGAAGTTTGTAAGAAACTATATCTTCTTTTCAGGTATATTTTCTTTTTATGGTCGTTTTTGAGAAAAAGAAGAATTTCTGGAAATTTTTTAAGTATATTCCATGTACTTTATGAGTACACACCATGTACTTGGTTACCATGGGTAGCCGTGTGCTGGCCATGTAGCGGCCTTGCACACGACCGTGTGGGGGTGACCTGGAGACCGCCTAAATCAGAGTATGGAAACGGCAAGTACAAGCTGTGTACTTCCAAAGCACACACCATGTATTTTATTTTTTTCATTAAACGTACTGAGGTCACATCTAATCGCCATAAAGGCCTTCTTCTTGACCTAGTTCATCCGAGAGCACCCGTATGGCTGTGATCATTCTCTGATCCCCCGATCGACCATCCGATCTCAGATTCGACCACCGTTGATTGCGTTGGGATCACATCGGTAAGCTCTTCCTTCTGCTAGAGCTTCGTTTCATGATTCCTCCTCCTTCTCAAGTTATCCTTCGTTGAACGTTTTAGACATTTTTGTAGATCTACAGTGTTCTTGGGAAATTCAAGATTTGAGGTTCACATATAGAGATTTCCCAACACCGAGGTAGGTGGTTTGTGCCTTTCTGTTGAAAGTATTTGAGTTATATGTGTAATTTTGTCCAATACCATTGAACGGGGTATTACGAGTTTACTGTTTTAAACCTGATAATTTCTTGCCATTCTTTTATGCTTGATTAGAGGTTAATTGAATGTGAATAGGATTTATTGCTATTATTTGGAAGTGGTTGCCCATGCATGTTCTGTTTACGACCATTTGGTCCTGTTTAGCCCGTTAGGCTTCCTTGATGTTTTCCCATTCCTAGTACTGTAGGATGGAGTGATTATTTTATCTAACATACTTGATATGCTGTAGACTGTTTAGCCAAGTAGTTCTTGAGGTTTACTTTGGCCATATTGCATTGCTATGCTCGTTTGACTTACACAGGGCCATGAGAACTTGGTGTAGTAGACTATAAGGGGAATTGAAAATATGAGCTTCCTCAGAGAGTATTTGACCACTTTTGACTATATGGGGAATTTACTGTGTGAGATTCCTCAAAGAGTATTTATCACTTTTGACTATAAGGGGAATTGATCGTGTGAGCTTCCTCAGAGAGTCTTTATCACTTTAGACTATAAGAGGAATTGACTACGAGTTCTTATTCAGAGAGTATTTATTATCCTTGTAATTGAACTAGAGGGGTAGACTATGTGTGCTTCCCAAAGGGATGCTTGTGTTGCTAGGTATGATTAGAGGGAATAGGCTGCGATTACTTCCCAAAGTGTTACCTGTTTGTGTTTTCCTTCTTAATTTACTATTTACTTGATATATGAAACTGAATTCTTTGAAACTGTAGGATTGGTTACTGCTGAGCAATTTTTTTACTGCATTCCTTTGTTTATTACCTGCCATATATTCACTGACTATTAGGCACAGATCTTTTGGTGGTTTCCTACTAGGATTTATTCTCTTACCCTATTTGTGCCATAATTTTGGGCCCGAAACAGATTATATTACTACAAGTATAGATAAGGGAAAGCACCCTTATACTTCAGGTACTTGAGTGCTGTGGAGCTGGAGTGCATGGGACCAAGCTTAGGACTGCGATGCTTAGGAGCTTTTATCCATTTTTCTTTTGTACTTTAGTTTAGTACTGTTTGTATTCTAGAATTGTGATTTTTTGGATACTTTAATAGAAATATGTATCATGAATCATTCATATATATATATATGTGTGTTCTCCAGTTTATTATTTCTAGTCTTCCGCTGTTCACTTTTGCATGATTATACTGCTTCTGCTATTGTATATCTATTTTACTTCTGCTGTGTTACTCTTCCAATGAGGGAATAGTTTCCCCACTATCACACCCAAGGACCTAACTACTAGTCAGCAGCCTCTGGCATTTGGGGAAATGCGCTTGAGGCCACGTGATGAACCGGGAACGGGGCATCTCTGGGCGCCTTCCATAACTAGGATGTTACAAAACTGATATGGATCTAGTGAAAGAGAAGAGGAACAATCCCAAAAAGTTAAATATAAAACCTAAAATCAATAACCATCAACCAAAAAATTGGGTAATAGAAACCTTAGGACACCTTGGCCATAGTGAGAGAATAAAACTAGGGAGAAATGAAGAATAGAACTAAGAAAAAAGGAATGAATCACTTACTTGGTGATTTAATTAAAGTGTCCATAAGAAATAATAAAAATTGATCCAAGGGAGAGGGCAAGTAGTGTTTTTCTAATGAGAGAGAGACTAGGGTTAGAAATAGGGATATAATAGAGGCTTAGGGGTGATAAATCGAGAAGAGGTGTTTTTTTAAATCCATATTTTAAGGAAACTGGGTAGTTCACATGATTTGGACACACATTTTACTAAAACATACACCAACCATATGAATTCCATTGGGAACACATGGGGGAATCCACATGGTTGGATATAAAATTAATGAAACCATCTTCCAACCTTGTGGTTGTAACTACAATCTATTGAAGGTTTATGCACATTTGGGTCACATGGTTTTCACTAACCATGTGAAATCCATGTGACACCCATTGTCCCTCCTATTTCTCAAATTTCAAGATAAAATACCACATGGGACATGGAGAAATCAATACAATCTTGAGTATAAACATATGGTGGAGATCCTACCCACCATATTAGGTATCTCATTACATTAAGAATATTATAAACTCTAGGACCTCCATTCAATTAAATGGAAAAAATAAATCGAATTAATCCATCAAAATACTCTATGAGATTAGGATACCACTTTATTTCAAAAGTTGAAATTTTTTGATGCTTAGGATTTTTTTCAATGTGATAGATATACTAATATAGATGTATCTCATAAGATTGAAACTGGATGGATAAAATGAATAAAATATTCTAGGGTGATTTTTGAACATAAAATTATTTTTAAATTAAAGGGTAACTTTTATAGGACTCTTATTAGACCAAATATTCTATATGGTAGTGAGTATTGGACTCTGATAGAATATATTAAACAAAAAATAAGGGTAATAGAAATGAAAATGATAAGATAGACATATGTAGATACTAAGATGGATAAGATTATAAATGAATGTGTTCGGAAGAAAATTTTAGTGTCTCTGATTAATGAGAAGATGATTGAGATTAGATTAAGATGGTTTGGACATGTTATAAGAAGACCTATAGATATATTTTTTAATAAGGTAAACTTAATGAAAAATTCACTTATTAAAAGAGGTAGAGTTAGGATTAAAACAACCCTTAAATAAATAATTCAATATGATCTTGTTCTAAATGATTTTAATGAAAATGTAGTATTCAATAGATAAAATTACCAAAATTTGATCCACACATCCAATTCCATTTAATCAGGTTTAAGGATTTTTTTGTTATTATACTCCATAAAATTCAAATATATTACATCCTAATAACAAATATTAAATTACTATATAACTTGAAACTATAAAAATTCAACATAAACTTATTCAAATGGGAATTCAATCATTCTAACTTAACCAACCAAATTTTTAGTCCCACTACAATCTATTTATAAAATCTAAATACTTCCAACTAAAAATAATACCATAAAAAATCATAAAATGTATTAATCCATAATGTATCTAAAAATAATATTTCAAAAAAAAAAAGATACCAACCCCATAAAAGAGTAAACTAAAATAGATTTTATAGTTCACAAACACATTTTAAGTCAAAGAATCATAAAACAATCCAAAAAAGTAGCTTTATGAAAACATAAAATTCAAAATATAATTGAATGTAAAACCATATTAACAACTAAAACATCAATTAATATAAAAAAATACAATCAACATGGAATAACATTAAAATAAAAAAATATCACTAAATCTTGATTAAAATATAGACCCTTTGAAAACACTCAAATTTAATTAGAACACTAAGGTTATTGCCTTTCAAAAAAACTCCAAAGTTATTTTTTATTTTCAACACCCTCTTTATAAATAATTTATTTTAAAAAATAAATTTATAATAATTTTAATCAAACACCTAGGTATTTAGAAATTATTTTTACAAATCATTTTCTAATGTCATTTAAAACTACATTTGGGAAATGTTTGAAAATCACTAAATCAAAGAAAACAATTACATTGTCATTCTAAATTAATTTTTTAATAAGATTTAAATAAATAATGGGGTTTAGAAACTTAATAACACAAGGGATGGAAAATAAATATATTCTCTTATAAATACACACTACACAAAAAATTAAAGATATTATCATGTAAATACTAAAATTAAAATATAAATTGTTTAGATTCATATAACTAATTAGGAACATATCTATATTTCAAGGTTATTTTAAATAATAAAATTATAGCCAGTAAATGAAAACTAAAAAAATTTAAATTTTCAAAATATATTACTTATATAGATACATTTAAGTGGTATTTTAATTAATCATATACAAATACTCCTACTTTCACTCATATTATTCACATTCCCTTCATTTTTATTACTTCCCACACACTTTTTCAAAATATTCTCAAAGGCCACATCTATCACATATGGTAAATTATATAATAAAAATACTCCGATTTAAACATTGTTATTTATAATGAAAACTATTATTTGGATTAAGTATATTTTTATTAATTAAAACTATCATTAAGTTTAATTTCTTACAAGATCGAACTACTAAAATTAATACGTTGGTTTGAAGTTAAGATAAAACACAAAACTAAATGAATAGGTCATTGGAAAAACAATTTTAGTCCATTATTATTAAAAATATTACCTTTAGTACTACTTAATGAGAGAAACAAACATTAATATTAATTTAAATATCATAGGAATCATAAAAACAATGAATCATTTGGAAAATACACATACAATTAACCATAATAAGTGAATTTAACCTACCCTAATGAAATTTTACTTCCTTTATAAAACTATTTTACCTCAAACTTAATGTAGACTTACCTATTATAGACATCATACAAGTTAGAAATAATGGTTTCTAAAAACAAGAGACACATGGAATATACAATTTTCATGAACATATAAGAATTAAAAGTTTATACTAAATATGAAAAACTAGTTATAAAATGTTCCTTATGAAAGGTAGACTTTTTTAATCCATAATTTTTAATTAAAACATGGTTCATGAGAACTAACTATTATTTAATCCTAAAATAGGTGTTACACATTGATGTACACAAACCTATTTTTTCTCAAAACATACATCCATAGAAATTTACCATTTAAATAAAACTTAACAACCAATGAAAATCATATCCTTTCTTTTCTCATTTTACTTAAGTAAAAATAAGTTAAATTTGAAAAAGAACTCATTTAGGATAAACTATAACTTTTTGATTACATCAAACTATCATAAGTAAAATAAAAAATCTAGTTATAATTTCAAAGGGTAATATATGAATTAATTTTCATACCAGGAAACAATGTTAACTTTATCAAATTAAAATATTTCACAATTATTCCTCCACTACTCATGAAAATTAATAAAATTAAGATGCATTAAATATATAATTAGGGAGACACACTAGCTCAAAAATTTGTTTATTAATCTTTTCCAATTAGGTCACCACTAAAATAATCTATTTATTCTTAGCTATACAACTTATTTAGTGACTCATAAATATAAGTAGGGTTATTATCACTTTATGACTTCCTACCCCACACAAACACACTTATTATAACAACTAAAACATTATTAATAACACACCATTCAATCTAATGTCTATAACATGATAAGTTCTTCAAACATTCTATCATAAAATTATCACTTTTATTTTAATATTTTTAACACTAAATACCAAAATTTAGAAATAAAATTTCTCTAGAACATATTTTTTTAGAAAGAAAAACTTTACCCATATCTTTCATGTCTTTAAAAACCATTTTATTCAATTTATCATGGGATAATTTTATATAAAATCCCAATTATCGGATACATGGATCATTAATTTGATAGATATATATATATATACATCACTCAACCAAATCACAAAGAAGAATCAAGAAACTATTTTTAAAATACCCATTATAAGAATTTAAAAACTAATAATATTAAATTTTATAATTTAAATGAAAATCATATTTCTTCCTTTATCCCTATTTAACTTTTCAAAAATATTTTTTTGTTAAACAGTTTTATTCTAATGATTCCATATCATAAAAATTATGAAAATAGGGAACCACAATCCTAAATACTGAAAAACCCAAAAAAGAAACAAAATTAGTCCTTAAAAAAATTTCATTCCAATTTCCTTAGTTAAAAAAATGAATAATAACCAAAATTTTGAATCCAATTTGAAGAAAACATAATCAAACAACACACTAATAGTTAATATTAATTAAGATACCATTATTAAATTACCCCATAATCATTAATAAACCCTATAAAACAACACATTTATTATTAAATCAATTATAAGTAATAATTTCACAATTCAAAATTCTTAAAGAACAAAAATTTTACAAATTTATAAATAATATAAAACTAAGCACGGTTTGGATACATGGTCCAGAAAACCTTGTCCTAGCCATGAAAAGTACACTAAAATCTACCTAGATTAGTCTACATGTTCTTTTCATGGTTTTCTAGACCATCAATAGTAAACCATGTGACCTTGGATATCTTCCAAATTCCTTTAAAATAAAAAATTTCTCAAAAATAACAAATAAATATTCAGTATAAATAAGAAAAAAACAAATATGACTCAACATCTCAAAAAACCACGAATTAATCTCCATTTAGAGATGTAAACATCCTATAAAACCATAAAAACTAAAGGGTCCAATGAGAAAAGTGTTTTCCAGACACTTATTTACATGTATGTCTTTTGTTTTGACAATCCTAGATCATGTATACCATGAATTCTCAAATAACCAAACAAAATCAGGATCTACTACTAGTTTTTTCACAAACCAAACCTGGCTACCCCCGAACCGGGAATGAAAGCTAGTCCTTGATATGGATAGAAGGGTGCTCGTGATCCTCATGGGCTAGAAAATAGTTCTTGAGAATCTAAAAAATAGCTTTTGGTAATGTTTCACCCAAAAGATTAATTATATAATAAAGGTTTCTAACTGAGATCCTGATATGATCTCACTATACATTGTTAAGTAATACATTCAAGTAAACAAGAAATGATAATTATCTCATTAATATGGCATAACATAAATAAAAACTATAAAATATAATAACAAAAACATATCAAAATTATACTGAAACATATAAATACAATTGATGATCCAATAATGAAATGGGATGATATGGGAAGTCTAAAAGGTGATATAAAACAAGTATAAAAATTCTACAAACTATACCAAAGAGAAAAAGAATAACATACTACCCAACTCTATGTGACATGAGGAATTTTCTTCACTATGTCACCTTTACAGAACCTGAGTAAGCTAACATGAAAACCCACCGACCAAAGCCGTGCCTTCCTTTTCTAATATCAGAAAAATAAGGTATATATAAATCCATTGGTTTTATGTAGGGTGTGAGCATAACCATTCATGTATGATTCCACCAAGTGTTCCATGAAGTTGATTTATTAGAAAATATAGACATTCTTGTTTTAAAATAGATCTATGAAAATAATATTTTGAAAATTTTATGAGAAAACAATTCATGAAAAGTTATCCTTTAAATTTTTCAAAGAAAATAACTTCTTGATACATTTACTTTTATTTAGAAAAGTAAATAAATGAAAGATATAAATAAAAAATTTCCAAATATAAAATATGGTATTTACCCTAATGTAACCATGGTTTGGGTTACCTACTAGTATTACTTCACCATTCAGGGTTATTCCCTCAACTAGTAGAAAGAGTATCAAATTATATCACTATTCAGTGGGAAAGAATCCCAACTTACTTCACTAGTCACAAACTTAACTAGTGGAAAGGGATCTAACGAACCATTCTAGGATTACTTATCCAAGTACCCGGGGTTTCCAATGATGTTAAAATAATTCAAACAACCATTATAAAAATTAATTTCATCAAATAGTTTATAAACATCATTTATTACACTTACAATCATGCCTTAAAAACAACTTTACGCATTAAAAATGAAAATGAGACCAAACACATCATAACATATGAAGACCAATCTTTAAAGTAAAAATTTTATGATTTTAAAAAAATTATAAATTTATTTCCTAATATCCAAGAACAAAATGGTTCAAGCAATAAGGGGTGAGTAAAAAACCATTGACCTTTATTGAAAAAATCACAAGAAACTGAGATGAATCCCAAGAGTTGTGAAATGATCCTAGAAATATAAAAAAAATCTATCATTAATAAACATAAAAAAATTGTGTGAGATAAACCCTTGACTTCCACGACTATAGAAACATAAGAAAACCGAGGTGAAAGGAATAATATAATGAAAGAAGAAGGAAGAGATCACTTACTTGGAGATTTATTTAAATAATATCGATGGGATCTTACCTAAATAAAGCCAAGGGAGAGGGGAAGAAAGTGTTCATCACAAGTGAGATAGCCTAAGGTTAAAATGGGGAGAAAATGAATGATTGGAGATGATAAAGAGAGAAAGGGTATTTTGGTAAATTCAAATTTTAATGAAACTATGTTGTACCATAGTTTGGATGTAGAGTTAAGGAAACTATGCACTATGTGGTTAGAATTGTAATTTACTAGAGACTCACCCACAGTTGGGTTACATGATTTTCATAAACAGTGTGACATCTACCATCCCCTATATTTGTAAAATTTCAAGATAAAATACCCAAAAATAAATTGTAATCATAAAAATCAATAAGTAATTAATTAATAATTGAAAATTACATGGTAGGTGTGACACTATTAATCTAGCTCATGTGAAATTAAACATGTCCATTTGATTTATTTTCATTAAACTATTATGGGAGTTGATCTAAGATGAATCAAAGTTAAGAATGATATTTTTCTTTCTAAATGACTTATTCATTCCTAGAAGTGATTAAAACCCTAAAACTCCCTTATATTAGGTGGGTTAAATCATTCTAATGTTAATGCATATTCCTACTCTATATCTTGAAGGAACATTCTGCACTGCTTTAAGTAGGTGGCACCTAATTTCTTTCATATTCTTAAATAATTTTCAAATTAATGGTATGGGGATGAGTGAATTTAGTTTAAATGAAGTTTTTTATACAGATAATATTTTCATAATTTTTTTATTAAAGGTAAATATTTTTTGGTTAATATAATCTTTAATTTTCATATTGAAATTATTGGATATATTTTATGATTTTATTATTGGTTGGTTTATTTGGTTATCATGTGTTGTGTGTTATTTATGTTATTTGATAGGTTAATATAACGGAAAAATATATATTACTATTGCCCATATGTTTTAAAGTTTTAATGTATTATGATATAAGTGTATACTGATTTAATAGATTAAAATGTGACATGTTGGTTTATTATTATAATAGTTACCTATTATGATGGTTATTGGATGTTTGCTAAAAATGTCAGAATGTGTATTGGATTTATGAAATGTATGATAAGGTACTCCTAATGTTGAAGAATAGGTTTATGGAATGAGATGAGCACTTAGTACCATAACTTGTTATAACCTTTCCCCCATTCTTGAAGGGATGATCTATAATATTACCTCAACCGTGTATATATTACCCCTTTACCATGGGATGAGTTTTATACCAAACTTAGTTTCCTCCTTATTCAATCGAATTTGGGCTAGACCAAAATTAGGTAAAATTGGTTTTGACACTCTCTATATGGGAGTTTCTTATTATTATTGATATATAGGTTTAACATTATAATATATCATGTTGGTTATTATATTTTACTTACCTTATATATTTTTATTCCTACCACACAAACTTTATTTTATGATAGATAGGTATGGTTGGGGTGGTGGCCACTTACTGGTTATGTTATACTCACACCCTACATGTGTCCCAAATTAAGGAGCATGTATACCTTTTTATTCATGATATAGAAATAAAAAATGTACCTAAGAATGAGAGTTCATAGTATCTTAAGTGAGGATTTTTTTAAGATATTTATAGATCTTTGGATGGTCTATCTAGGAGTTTTGGACTGGGGATGGATTGAATTATTATTTAAAGGATATTCCTCTTTAAAAACTTATTTTTTTGCTTACTTAGTTTCTAATTGGTTCACTTAACACTAAATATGTCTTATTTTCATTTTTTGTATATCTTGTATGGATATATGATGTTTTTTATGATGTAGGCTGGTTGATGGATGTTTATACAATTTCTTTAATTATTATAACTTTTTTATATTCAATGTATTTACACTAATATAATGGTTATGAATTATGTATAACTAAAACTTGGGAATTACATACTAAATATTATAATGAACCTTGGATAGTTATTATATTTCAAATAGGAAAAACCATATCCCACTTATGTTTCACTCATCACTTAGCATTTACACCAACCTTTGGAATCTTAGTGGTGCACTTGAGGTATTGTGGTGACATAATCTGATACTGTTTGGGTATTTGGGTTAGGGTAATTAAAAAATAGTATCAAATAATAATAATGAACATTGTGATAGGGATTTGATATTATCCATAAAATATTACTATTGGGAATTAAGAAGTAACCCATAAATATGCATGGCCAGTAAAATTATAGCAGAAGAGTGAGTTACCAGGGACAAATTGAGATCTATTTTTATTCCTTATTTGAGTTATTATTATATTCTTGAGTCTCATGAATGATGGATAAACATTGATATATATGAAAAAATATGTTATGATTCCATATTTCATGTTTGATTTTATTTGATTATATATTTATTATCTGAATCAATTGACCGTTCATATTAATTGAGACATCAATAATAAATAAATAGTACATTCAGATTTATTTATTAGTGATGAATAGTTTAATATGAATCAAAAATTGATTCAACCAGAAAAGAAATTATTTTTTTGTTGTTATAATTATAATTTTTATATACCTCTTAAAAAGTGTGTTTTAAATGTTTTAAAATACATATTAAACTATGTAATGTTTTGAAAGGTATAAATATGAGAGGGAAGGGTTGGGGTTAGTCCTAAATTTTACTATATAGTTATAATTATTGATTTTATATTATTGGAAGAAGATTTTAATATCATTATACAATTTATTACATAGTATTCCACCTAGAAAACCATCTCATATCATGCAAGAAAGAGTATATGAGCATCCAACACCAGCTTGACCTATGGTTGGAGATAGGGTTTTGGAAGGGATAATTGTCACATCCATGGTGTTATTTTGAGGTATTTTATCTATTATTTTTAGTCTTACTTTTATTACATGTATTTATTGGGAGTTTTTTTTGAAAATTAGAGGGTTTGAGGCTGGACATAAGGAGTTTCACGGTTGGTGCATGGTTAGTAGAATCTGTGCTCCATCCCAGTGAAAATTGTGCACCATGGGAAGTGGAATAGTCTAGGCCACACAATTAACCATAATAAGTGAATTTGACCTACCATAATGAAATTTTATTTCCTTTAAAACTATTTTACCTGAACCTTAAAGTCGACTCACCAAATATAGAAATCATACATATTAAAAATAATGGTTTCTGAAAACAAAAGACACATAGAATATAAAATGATCATAAACATACAATAATTATAAGTTTATACTCAATATAAAAAACTAGTTATAAAATGTTCCTTATGAAAGATATAAATTTTTAATCCATAAATTTTAAATAAAACTTGGTTCATGAGAACTAACTATTATTTAAGCCTAAAATAGGTGTTACACATTGATGTACATCAACCTCTTTTCCTCAAAACATACATCCATTGAAATTTACCATTTAAATAAAAATTAACATCCAAGGAAAATCATATCCTTTATTATCTCATTTTACTTAAGAAAAAATAATTTAAATGTGAATACAAACTCATTTAGGATAAAATATAACTTTTTGATTACATAAAACTATCATTAGTAGAATAAAAAATCTAGTTATAATTTCAAAGGGTAATATATGAAATTATTTTCATACCAAGAAACATTGATAACTTTATTAAATTTAAATATTTCACAATTATTCCTCCCATTACTCATGAAAATTAATACAATTAAAATGCATTAAATATTCAATTAGGGAGACACACTAGCTCATAAATGTGTTCATGAATCCTTTACAATTAGGTCACCATTGAAATAATATATTTAGCCTTAGATATAAAACTTATTTAGTGTCTCATAAATTAAAGTAGGGTCCTTCACACTTAATGAGATCCTACCCCACACAAACACACTTATTATAATAATTAAAACATTAGTAATAACAAACCATTCAATCTAATGTATACAACATGATAAGTTCTTAAAACATTCTATCATAAAATTTTTACTTCTATTTCAATATTTTAAACACAAAATACAAAAAAAAAATGGAAATAAAACTTCTCTAGAATAGATTTTTTTTAGAAAGAAAAACATTAACCATCTCTTTCATGTCTTTTAAAACCATTTTATTCAATTTATCATGGGATACTTTTATATAAAATCCCAATTATAAGATACATGGATCATTAATTTTATAGAGAAATATATATATACATCACCCAACCAAATCACCAAGAAGAATCAAGAAACTATTTTTAAAATACCTATTAGATGAATTTGGAAATTACTAATATTAAATTTTAGAATTTAAATGAAAATAATATTTCTTACTTTATCCCTATTTTACTTTTCAAAAATAAAAGTTGTTTTATTAAAAAAATTTATTCTCATTATTCCATTTCTTAAAAATAATGAAAACAAGGAACCAAAATCCAAAATACTTAAAAACACAAAACAAACAAAATTAATCCCTAAAAAATATTCATTCTAATTTACTTAGTTAAAAAAATGAATAATAACCAAATTTTTTTAAACCCCTTTGAAGAAAACATAATCAAACAATACACTAATGGTTAATATAAATTAAGAAACCATTATTAAATTACCCCATAAGCATTAATAAACTTTCTAAAATAACTCATTTATTATTAAATCAACTATAAGGAATAATTTCACAACTCAAAAACCTTAAAGAACCCAAAATTTAAAAATTTATAAATAATATAAAACTATGCATGGTTTGGCTACATGGTATAGAAAACCTTATGATAACCATGAAAAGTACACTAAAAGCTACCTAGCTTAGTCTGCATGTTCTTTTCATGGTTTTCTGGACCATTCATAGTAAACCATTTGACATTGTATATCTTAAAAATTCCTTTAAAATAAATAATTTCTCAAAAATAACCCATAAATATTTAGTATAAATAATAAAAACTCAAATAAGACTCAACATCTCAAAAAAAACCATGAATTAATCTTAAGTTAGAGATGTAAAAATCCTAGAAAACCTTACAAACTTAAGGGTTTAAGGAGAAAAGTGTTGTATAGACACTTATTTACTTCTAAGTCTTGTGTTTTAACAATACTAGATCATGTATATCCTGAATTATTAAATAACCAAACAAAATCAGGATCTACTACTAGTTTTTCACAAACCAAACTAGGCTACCCCAGAACCGGGAACCCAAGCTAGTCCTTGATATGGCTAGAGGGGTGGTTGTGATCCTCATGGGCTAGAAACTAGTTCTTGTATATCTAGAAAACACATTTGGGAATGGTTTAACGCAAAAGATTAATTATATAATAAAGGTTTATAACAAAGATCCTAATATGATCTCACTATACATTGTCAAGTCATGTACTCAAGTAAAAAAGAAATGATAAATATCACATTAATATGGAATAACATAAATAAAAACTATAAAATATAATAACAAAAACATATCAAAATTATAAAAAAACATATAAATACAATTGATGATCCAATAATGAAATGGGATGAGATGGTAAGTATAACAGGTGATACAAAACAAGTATAAATATTCTACAAACTATACCAAAGATAAAAAAATAACATACTACCAAACTCTATGTGACATGAGGGATCATCCTCACCATGTCACCTTCACATAACCTAAGTAAGATAACATGAAAAACCACTACCCCAAGTCATGCCTTTCTTTTTTTAGTATTAGAAAAAAATATGGTATATATAAACCCATTGGTTTTATATAGGGTGTGAGTATAACAATTCATGTAGGATCCCACCAAGTGTTCCATTAAGTTCTTTTATTAGAAAATATATACATTCTAGTTTGAAAATAGATATATGAAAATAATATTTTAAAAATTTTATGAGAAATCAATTAATGTAAAGTTAGCCTTTAATTTTTTTAAAGAAAACAAGTTCTTGATACATTTATTTTTATTTAGAAACGTAAATAAATGAAATATATAAATAAAAAATTTCTAAATATAAAATATGGGATGTACCCTAATGTGACTATGGTTTGGGTTACCTATTAGTATTACTTCACCATTTAGGGTGATTCCCTAAACTAGTAGAAAGTGTATTAAATTATATCACTATTCGGTGTGAAAGAATCTCAACTTATGTCACTAGTCACAAAATTAAGTAGTGTAAAGGGATATCCCAAACCATTCTAGGATTACTTATCAAAGTACCCCGGGTTTCCAATGATGTTTATATAATTCAAACAACCATTATAAAAATTAATTTCATTGAATAGTTTATAAACATCATTTATTCCACTTATAATCATGCTCTAAAAACAACTTTAGGGATTAAAAATGAAAATGTGATCAAAACCATCATAACATATGAAAAAAAATCCTCAAATTAACCATTTTATTATTTTAAAATATTTATAAATTTAATTCCAAAGATCCAAGAACAAAACGGTTCAACTAATAAGGGGTGAGTAAAAAACCATTGACCTTTACTGAAAAAATCAAAAGAATTGAGATGGATCCCATAAAAGAGATGTGTAATGATCCTAGAGAGGTAAGGAAACAATTTATCATTAATAACCATAAAAACATTTTGTGAGATAAACCCTTGGGTACCATGGCTATAAAGAGACAAGAAAACTAGGGTGAAAGTAAGAATATAACCAAGGAATAAGGAAGAGATCACTTAATTGGTGATTTATTTAAATAATATAAATTAAATCTCACCTAAATAAAGCCAAGGGAGAGGGGAAGAAAGTGTTCCTCACAAGGGACAAAACCTAAGGTTAAAATGGAGAGAAAATGAATTCTTGGAGATGATAAAGAGATCAGGGGGTATTTTGGTAAATTCATATTTTAATGAAACTATGTGGTAACATAGTTTGGATGTAGAGTTAAGTAAACCATGCACTATGTGTTTGGAATTGTAATTTACTGTAGACTCATGCACAGTTGGGGCACACGATTTTCAAAAACTGTGCGACATATTCCATACCCTATATTTATAAAATTTCAATATAAAAAGACCCAAAAATAAAATGTAACCCTAAAAATCAATAATAAATTAATTAATAATTGTAAATGACATGGTAGGTGTGACACTACTAATCTAGGTCATGTGAAATTCAATATGTCTATTAGATTTATTTTTGTTAAACTATTGTGGGAGTTTATCTAAGGTTAATTGAAGTTAATCATGATATTTTTCTTTCTAAATTCCTTATTCATTCATGGAATTGATTAAAACCCTAAATATCCCTTATATTAGGTGGGTTAAATCCTTCTAATTTCAATGTATCTTCATACACTATAACTCAAAGGAACGTTTTGCACTTATTTGGGTAGGTGACACCTATATTCTTTCATATTCTTGAATAATTTTTGAATTAATGGTATAAGGATGAGTGAATTTAGTTTAAATAAAGTGTTTTATATTGATAATGTTTTTCATAATTTTTTATGAAAGGTAAATAATTTTTTGGTTAATATATTCTATAATGTTCATATTGACATGATTGGATATATTATATGATTTTATTATTAGTTGGTTTATTTGGTTATCATGTGTTGTATGTTTTTTATGTTATGTGACATGTTAATATAATGGAAAAATATATATTACTATTTCTCATATGTTTTAAAGTTTTAATTTATTATTATATAAGTGTATATTTATTTAATATATTGAAATGTGACATGTTGGTTTATTCTTATAATAGTTACCTATTATGATGGTTGTTGGATGTTTGTTGAAAATGTTAGACTATGTATTGGATTTATGAAATGCATGAGAAGTTACTATTGAGGTTGAAGAACAAGTTAAGGTAATGAGACAATCACTTAGTTCCCTAACTTGTTATACCCTTTCCCACATTTTTAAGGGATGATCTATAAGATTACATCAACCAAGTATATATGACCCCCTTTTCCATGGGATGAGTTTTACACCCGAACTTAGTTTCCTCATTATTCAATCGAATATGGGCTAAACCTGAAGTAGGTAAAATTGGTTTGGATACTCTTTATATGGGAGTTTCTTATTGTTATTATTATTTATATCTAGGTTTAAAATTATAATATATCATGCTGATTATTATATTTTACTTGCATTATATATTTTTATTCCTACAACATAAACTTTATTTTATGATAGATAGGTAAGTTTGGGGTGTTGGCCACTTACTGGTTATGTTATACTCATACCTTGAATGTGTCCCAAATTAAGGTGAATGTAGACCATTTTATGCATGATATAGGGAAAATAAAGGCTCTTAAGAATGAGAGTTCATAGTATCTTAATTGAGGATTTTTTAAAGATCTTTCTAGATCTTTGGATGGTCTATCTAGGAGTTTTTGATGGGGTATGGATTCAATTCTTATTTAAAGGATATTCCACTTTAAAAACTTACTTTTTTTGCTTACTTAATGTCTAATTTGTTCACTTGACACTGAATATGTCCCATTTTCATTATCTGTATATATTGGAATCCTATATGATGTTTTTTATTATGTAGTCTGGTTGATGGATGTTTATACAGTTTCTTTAATTATTATAACTGTTTTATATTTTATGTATTTCAACTAATAAATGGGTTATGCATTATATATAACTAAATTCTAGAAATTACATACTAAATATTAGCATGAACCTTGGATAGTTATTATATTTGAAATAGGGAAAACCATACCACACCTATGTTTCACTCATCACTTAGCATTTACACCAACCTTTGTAAATATAGTGGTGCACTTGAGGTATTATGGTGACATAATCTGATACTATTTGGGTATTTGGGTTAGGGTCATTAAAAAATGGTATCAAAGCATACTAAGGACCATTGTGATAGGGATTTGAGAGTATCCATAAGATAGGACTATTGGGACTTAGGAACTAACCCATAAATATGCATGGCCAGTATAATTATAGCAGAAGAGTAAGTTACCAGGGACAACTCGAGATCTATTTTTATTCCTTATTTGAGTTATTACTATATTATTTAGTCTCATGAATCATGGATAGAAATTTATATATAGGAAAAAATAGTTTATGATTCCACATTTAATGTTTTATTTTATTTGACTATATATTTATAATCAGAATCAATCAACAGTTCATATTAATTGAGACATTAATAACAAATAAATAGTACTTTCAGATTTATTTATTAGGGATTACTAGGTTAATATTTATCAAAAATTGATTAAACCAAAAAGTAAATTATTTTTGTTGTTTTTATTGTTATAATTTTTGTATACCTATTTCAAAGTGTGTTTTAAATGTTTTAAAATATATTTTAAACTATGTAATGTTTTGAAAGGTATAAATATGAGAGGGAAGGGATGGGGTTAGTCATAAATTTTAATATATAGTTATGATTCTTGAGTTTTATATTCTTGTAATAATATTTTAATATCATTATATACTTTATTATAGAGTATTCCTCCTTGAAAACTATCTCCTATCATGAATGAAGGAGTGGATGAGCATGCACTGCAAGCTTGACCTATGGTTGTAGCTACGGTTTTGGAAGGGATCACTATCACATCCATGGTGTTATTTTGAGGTATTTTCTATTTTATTTCACTCTTACTTTTATTACATGGATTTATTGAGAGTTTATGAGAAAATTAGAGTGTTTTGGGCCATATAGAAGGAGGTGCACAGTTGGTGCAAGGTTAGTAGAAACTTTGCTCCATCCTAGTGAAAACCGTGCACCATGGGTAGTGGCACTATCTAGGCTACACACCCTAGAGAATGGCCATGTGACCCTCTCAGAAAAACCATACACCAAGGATAGTCACACTGTACATGGTGTATGTATAGACACAAAGGAACGGTACACCTTTAAGAAAATTGTGCGGCTAACTTTCCTCATGGATAGAGGTGCCGCATGGTTGGCTCATAGTCTGGCAGGCCATGTGGCCAAACCATGCGGCCTACCATGTCTTATTTTTTTTAAAATTACAATCTTTCCCTCCTCAATTTTAATACCCTAACACCCCTCTATAACTACATTCAACCCCATCTACCCTAGGTGAACCTCCCTCTCATTCCTCCCTTCCTTTGACCTCAAATTTTGGGTAGTTTTGGCCTGTAATCTTCAATAAATCATCAAGTAAGCTTCTATTATATTCTTTTATTCCTTGTTATTAGTCTATTTTTCCTTAATTATTATGTTCTATTTTCTTAATAAAGGGTTTTGACCTATTTTGGGTTTAATATATTTCCTTTTTGTTAAATATATTTATTTTTGGTGTGTTCTTGCTTCCTTAGGGTCACCTCTTGGTGTGGCTTTTGGTTTCCAACAAATTATGGGTGATTTAAAGAAATTGGTAGGTGGTTCCATGATTTGACATTATTTTATGATTATATTATATTATATTTGTTTTGAAATTTGGTTTTATAAATTGTGTGGGTGGTTTAAAAGGTATTTTCTATGGGTTTTGGTGTGTGTTCTTGGTTAAATGGTGAATTTCCCTTGTAAACAGTTGTTTTTCAAGTTTGATTTCGAGTATGGAAATTGTGATAATATGAAAGGTATTTCACTCAATTTTAAAATTGGAATAGAGAACTTGGGAACCCCATATATTCTAGGTGTGTTTATATAGACTAGTACACCATTAGGGTCGACTGGGAAATGACTCAAGATCTCCAGAAAGTTCACACTACAACACTAACTAAATAATGATGATGAATTGGGGACCACTAAAACATTGTATGTGACCTCTCTATTGCATGAGAAAATTATATATGGTTCAATCACCAAGGTAAAAGGATCCTATGGCCCTAAAAACTAAGCTACTTAGGGAGTCACCATGGTTCTTTGGTTTTGTTTTAACCGTTTAAATTGCTTCCACATTATTTGCCCCCTTTTTTGGAAAATAAATCCAATTTTGATTCCAAATTGTTTCAAATTAATTTTTTTAAAATATAATGTTAATTTTTATTTTAATTTCATTTCATGGAATATTTTAGTGGTATCTTATTGGGAATTTTGGCTCACACCCTATATGCACCCTCAATTGTATGTATGCCCTATTTTCTTTTCGAATCAAGTAATAGAGAGGCCTTATGTGGAAGTGTTGGTGGTTACATGTGCTAGTGGTTTCTTTTCTTAGGGTTGGTGTTGGTGGTATGGTGTGTTTACCCATGTGTTTCAAAGAGGTTTTGTGCATCTAGTTGTTCCCCTCCCCTTTTTGGATATTTTTTTTGGGTTGTAAATGCTGAATGCTTAACTCATACTCATATCATTATCCTTTGATATGTTACATTGGGGTTTTTGTTTATGATGTGATTTATTATTTTATTGTGTGTTTATAGTTTATTCTCATGGGAAAAATCATCCCTAAATGCATTACTCTATTCCCATGTACTAGTTTCTAGCCCATGGGGACCAAGAACACCATTCTGGCCATGCCAAAAACCGGGTTGGGTGTCGGGTTGGATGGAACCCTAGACTAGTTCATGATAAAACGGTATCAGAGATAGGTTCCACCCTTTATTTGTCTCATGTTATTTGGGAGAGTTTAGATAGATAGAAGCTAGGGATATCGGGGATTGGAGTTCTAGTTGAGAGTGGCGTGTCTAGCCAACACACCTCACGAGAAACCTTGGATCACCATGGGATGTTCAGGATTTGGTTTGAATCCTCCTCCAAGTGTGATGTATAGGATGAGACTATGTATGGAAACCAATATAAGGTGGATTTATTTAAACTATTATTGTGTTTGTTATGTTTTCATATTGATTTATGAGAATATTTAAATATTGGCATTACTAAAATTTCTTTAGGCAATGGATTAATGGTTTCCCTTGGGTTTGTTAAATGGTGTGGCATTGTGACTCCCCATAAACCTCCCATGAAACCACAAGAATAATTTTGAGAGAATTATCCCTCAATAACTAATCAAAGATTAATGGAGGTAGTGGTTTGGGGTATTCAAGCTTTGGATCATAGAGTGGGCTCTCGTCCTGCTCATGTTATGGAAACCAAGTTAGGTCCTAAAAAGGAAAATCCCAAGAGTTACTCAAGAAAAAACTACCTTCCTTGTTGGGTAGAATGAATCACCAGTAGGAAGATGATTGGATTGAAAATTTTGAGAGGATATTTTGGTTTCTTGAGAATCTTAAAGTGGTCAAGGTAAAATTATCTTTGATCATGTTGGAAGGACCAAATTTCAGGTAGTGGGACTCAGCGATCTAGGTTGGGAAGCATGATAATATGGTTTTTAAGGTATTAAAGGTCATTTTCAATGAGTAATATTAACTTGAGACCTTATCCCTCACAAAGACCTAGGAGTTTCTAGATCTCCACCAGGGGGATCAAACCATGTTGGACTATGTTAACAATTTTCAATAATTGGTTTTTTTATTATCTAAGGTGGTTTCTAATGAGTAGTTAAAGTATCAACGATTTAAAATGGGGTTGTTTCCTGATATTAAATCACATGTATTCTTATTCAAGTTGAAGGAATATGTTGAGGTGCTAGTCTGAGACATGACAGTAGAGATTGATCATAACAATACATCTATTTTCTCTGGGTAAGTTTCAGTAGTGGTACAAAGTAGTAATGGAATGTATGAGAAGAAAAGTAAGAATAAAGAGTATGAGAAAAAGGGATCTGATATCTCTAATTACATATCCTAAAATCCTTTTTCTATAACCACTAGTGGTGGTTCAGTCGTGTGCCATCAGTGTGGGACCCCTAGACATGTATGGACCACCTGTTCATTTCCACATAGGCAATGTCACTGGTTCATGATTATGGGGAACACACAATTATTTTTATGAAATGCATTCCCATCTCAGGGAATTGTAGGTTCCTCAGCCTCTAGGGGGACGATAGCTCAGTCAGTGCTATCCTAGACTGTGGGTTCTTAGTTTGGAAATCATGGTGTAAGAGCTAGATCTATTACTAGGAAGATTCATCTTAAGGAATATATGAAGGTTAGTAGTCATTATTATGCTTAGAAAAAGACAAGGCACCTTCATTCTATAGATTAGGATCCAATAGAGTCAAACACAAGACCTATAGCTTTTTGAAGTACAATTTTTATTACATCATCTATAGTCATTTCTTTGTTTGATACAAGTGATTATAATTATTTTATTTTTATATATCTTGTGGAACTACTAAAATTACGAATTTAGATCATGCGTTATTCCATTGAGCTAGTTATGACACTTGGTAAGAAGATGGAACAAGTTTTCAAATGTCCATCCTACACTCTCACTCTACCGGGGAGTTGAATTGGAATGGTACTTCTTGGTTATAGAAATAGACCTCTTTGATGTGATCCTAGGTATATATTGGATGGTTTATTTCAAGGTGAAAATTTATTATTATAATCGGTGAGTAAATTTTATGGAACCTAATGGTATTTCTTTGACCTTCCAAGGTGAATGATACCCATGATAAAGGAAATATTGGACTCCACTTCCAGAGTTGGGAGACCTTGTTTTCAAGGTTTTTTCTCTTATACTGGAGGATGATGGTAGAAATTACAAGAATGGGTTATCTCCTATAGTAGATGATTTTCTAGAGGATTTTATAGATTATTTATTAGGGTTACCCTTGGAGAGGGATGTGGAGTTCACCATCTCCTTGGTTTCGAGAAAACGACCATTATCTATTCCCTCATATCATATAACCCCCACCTAGTTGAGGGAATTAAAGATATAGCTAAATGATTTGGAATCCATAGGATTTATTCTACTAAGTATCCATCCTTAGGTTTCCCTAGTTTTATTTTCTAAAAAGGATGATGAATCCCCCTAGTTGTTTATCAATTACCATAACTTGAAAATAGTCATGATCAAGAATAAATTTCCCTTGCCCCATATTGATGACCTCTTTGACAAGATCTAGGGGACCATGTGGTTTTTCAAGATTTAACTACACTCTTGGTATCACTATGTCAGTGTTAGAGATGAAGATGTTCCCAAGACTGCCTTCCAATTAAATTATGGACACTTTGATTATATAGTCATGTTATTTGGGTTTAAAAGTACTCTAATATTTTTCACAACCCTTATGATTTGAGTGTTCCATAAGCACCTTGACTCATTTGTCATGGTTTTTTTGTACAACAACCTGGTCTACTCAAGGATTGAGGAAGAGCATGGGAAGAACTTGAGGGTCATACTCAGAATTCTTTAAGATCATTTTCTCTATGATAATATCTTGAAGAGAACCTTATGGATCCAAAAAGTCAAGTTTCTGAGTAATGAGATCACAGAATATGGGGTTTTAGTGGACTGTGAGAAAATTGGGGCTGCGATTTCATGGGAGAAACTGAGGAATGTTTTCTAAATTAGAAGTTTCTTAGTCCTAGTAGGTTATTATTGGTAGTTTTTAGAGATTTCTCTTAGCTCGCTTCTCCCATGACTACGCTTACCCAAAAAGGGGTGAGGTTTGAATAGAATCTAGAATGTTAGGAATATTTTGAAGAGATCAAACAATGATTAATAAATACACCTTTTTTATCCTAACTAAATTTGGAAAGGGATACATGTTCTATTATTATGCTTCAGGTATGGGTCTTGGGAGTGCTTTAATGTAGGAAAACCATGTGGTGGTGTATGGATCTCGATAACTCTGAACACATGAAATGAATTATCCAAACCATGATATGGAACTGGAAGTGATGATTCATGCCTTGAAGATGTGGTGTCACTATCTCTTTAGGGGTGAAATTTGTGGTTTACTTAGATCATAAGATCATGAACTACATTTTCTCTTAGAAATACTTAAATTTGAGACAACTCTGATGGGTTCAATGACATTAGGTGTTCGAATTTGAAATTTTCTATACCCCAAGTAAAGGTAACATGGTAAAAGACAACTTAAGTAGGAAGATACTAATAAAATATTTAAAGGATTCTAGTTATGAATGAAATTTTATGGGGATTTTTTCCCAAATGCACCTAGAAACTAGAGATCATGGTGGAAGCATGTCCTTGGTCAGTATTCAATTGAAACCCTCTCTTTTAGATCTCATTTGGGAAGATAAGTTTAATGGTGAGCTGTGTGAGCAATATATCTAGCTTCTAAATAGTGTGGAGGTTCTTGGTGAGTGGTCATTATATTCTTATGGAATCACCTATATGAAGGGTCACTTCATGGTGACATTACATTTGCAGAAGGTGGTGATGCAGGATAACCACTAGGCTTAGTGGGATATTCATCTTGGGACAACTAAGATGTTCTATGACATGCATCACTGGTTATGGTGTTCGAGTATGAGGAATGACTTAGCTAACTTTGTATCTAGGTGTTATACTTATTAATAGGTTAAAGGTGAGTAATAGAGTCCCTTAGTTTTGATTCAGCAACTCCCCATTTCTACCTATAAGTGGGATGAGGCTAGCATGGATTTCATCATTGGATTACCTCATACAACCAGGGGAAAGAATGTCATTTGGGTGGTTATCGACCATCTACTGAAGTCATCCCATTTTAATTCTATCAAATATTTGACCAAGGTGGATGGGTTGGACCAATTTTCTATTCAATAAATTGTGAGGCATCATGGTGTGCCATCAAATATCATTTTAGACAGGGAAACCCATTTTACCTCTCAGTTTTGAGAAGGCCTTTAGAAAGAAATGGGGTTATAGGTCAATCTCAGTATGACATACCATCCTCAAATAAATTGTCATAAAGAGTGGGAAAATCAAACCATGGAATACATGATCCATGTTTTCATTATCTATTTAGGAGGATCTTGGGATAAACATTTGGGATTGGTTGAATTTTTGTATAATCATAGTTACCAATCCTCGATTAAAATGGCCCCCTTTAAGGTGCTTTATATCCGGCCTTCTCAGTCTCCTCTATGTTGGATAGAAGTGGGTGAGGCCTCTTTGCTGGGGCCAAGCCTTGTGCAAGATATATATGATAAATTTCAATTTATTATGTAGTTATTGTCGATGGTATAGATCTTTTATAGGTCTTATTCTAATAAAAAACATCAATACTTAGAATTATCAGTGGGTGAATGGGTGTTTATAAAGGTAGCACCTTTCCAGGGTCATCATAATCTTGGAAAGTAGGGAAAGATAATGCAAAGTTATGTAGAACCTCTTGAGATCACCAAGATAATTGGAAATGTGGAACACTAGTTGGATTTTATATCCTAGTTTTTTGTTGATCTATGATGTGTTCCACATCTCACAATTTAATAGGCATAACCTAGAGTCATCTCATGTGTTAAATTGGGAAGATCTAGAGCTAGAATCTGATTTATCTATGGTTGAGTGACCGGTATATATTGTGAATTCCTAAATTAAAGTGCTTTAGGGAAAATACATACCATTAGTTTGAGTACTTTGGTAGTGAAGAAATGATAAGCGTGATATATGGAAACAAAAGACTTGTGTGGAGGGGAATTACCCTCATTTATTCTCTGATAAGACTATGGTTTGATTTTCTAAGGGAGGAAAGTTTTCATGGTGGGGAGAATTATCACATACGTGGTGTTATTATGAGACATTTTCACATTTATTTTTGTTATTAATTTTATTACAGGGATTTAATGGGAGTTTTGAGAAAGTTAGTGGTTTTTGGGCCGAAAATAAAGAGGCACATGGTTGGTGCATGGTTAGTAGAAACCACATGTCAACCCAGTGCAAACCATGCACTATGGAGAGTGGAAATGTCCAGGCCACATGTCCTAGTGTATGGGCGTGTTGAAATCTCAGAAAAACCATGCACCTAGGATGGTGGGACTATCTAGGGTGCATGACTAGGTGAACGAGTGTGCTACCCCTCTAGAAAAACCATGATTATAGCTTTCCTCTTGGATAGATGTGATGCATAGTTGATGCATGGTTTAGAAGACCATGCGGCCAAACCGTGTGGCATGCCAGGTCTATTTTTTTTTGAAATTACAGTTTTACCCCTCCCTTTTTTAATACACTAACACCCCTATCTCACCCCATTAGAAATCATCTACCCTAGGTGAACCTCCATCTCCTTCCACCCTCCTTTGTCCTCAAATTTTGGGTGGTTTTGTCTTGGAATCTTTAATAAATCATGAAGTAAGATTCTCCTCTCTTATTTTCTTTGCACTTGTTGGTATCTTCTTCCTTCCTTATTATGTTCTATTTTATAAAACAAGGTTTTTTACCTATTTTGTTTTAAATATATTTCCTTTGGGTTAAATATTTTTAGTTTTGGTTTGTTCTTGCTTCCTTAGGGTCCCCTCTTGGTGCGACGTGTGGTTTCCAACCGATTCCAAGTGATTTCCAGAAAGAAGTAGGTGGTTCCATGAATTGAAATTATTTGATGATTTTATTAATATTTCTTTGGTTTCAAATTGGGTTTTTATAAATTATGTGGTTTGTGAGAAATGTGTTTTATATGGGTTTTGGTGTGTATTTTTCTTGAATGGTGAATTTCCCTTGTAAGCATTTTTTTTCAAGTGTGGTTTCAAGTATAGAAATTGTGATTATATGAAAGGGATTTCACATTATTTAGAAATTATAATAGAGAACTTGGTAACCATGGGTATTATAGGTGGTTTTTTATATACTATTATCCCATTAGGTTTTTCTAGGAAATGATCTGGGATCTATGAAAGGTTCACACTATAACACCAACTAAATAATGATGATGACTTAGGGACCGCTAGAACTTTGGCTTTAACCTCTCTAGTGTCTCATGCATGAGAACATTATATATGGTTAAATAACTAAGGTTTGAGGATCCTAAGGACCAAAAAACCTAGCTACTTAGAGAGTCTCCAATGGTGCTTTGGTTTTATTTTAACCATTTAAATTTCATCCATATTGTTTGCCTTTTTTTTTGGAAATAAATTCTGTTTTCATTCCAAATTGTTCCAAATTATATTATTTTAAAAACTAGAATGTTAATTTTTATTTTAATTTAATTGCATGGATTATTTTGGTGATATATAACTAGTAATTTGTTTCTCATTCTCAACATACACCCTCGAGTGTATTTAGACATTGTTTTTTTGAATCAGTTAAAGGAAAGTATTTATAAGGTGGTGATGGTGGTTCCATGTGATATTGGTACCTTTTCTCAGGGTTTCTGGTGATATGGGTGTCAAACCATGTGTTTCATGGAGGTTTTGTGTGCCTATTTGTTCCCTCACCCTTTTTGGTTATTTTAGTTTTTGGCTGTAAATGATGATTACTTAACTCATGCTTATAGAATTCCCCTTTTATCTCTCACATTGAGGTTTTTAGTTATGTTGTGATGTATTATTTTTTGGGGTGTTTATAGTTTATTATAACAAGATAAATCATTTCCAAAGGTGTTACCTGATGCCCATGCACTAGTTTCCAGCCCATGGGGATCAGGAACACCCTTCAAGCCATGCCGCAGGCCATGTCAGGTGTCAGGTTGGATGGAACCCCAGCCTAGTTCATGACACTTACTCAACTACTCATGGATACTGGTTAAGTATCTCCTTAAATATAGACCAAAATAATTTATGTTATGTGTGATTTAAAATTCCATCATCCTCCAGCCTTTTTAGGTTAATGTATCTCCACATGAAGATGAGGAGTGGATTGATCTCTACATCTATATATTTAAGATCATTGAGACTTAAGAGTAAAAATAGATTTTTTGGACACCTTATTACTATATGGATAACTCATAGGTTGTGGGATATTATGCTTGAGTCAAAGAAATACTAGGGGATCATTTGAAATAATTTTCAAGAGTTATTCTTCAATAAATTTTACACTAACAACTTACATCTGGTAGAGACTCTAAATTTTTTAGAACTTAAGTAGAGTTTAATTACTATTATAGAGTACATAGATAAATTCATGTATTCAATTTTTTTTTCTATATACATGAATATTAATGAGGAATCAAAAGTAAGTAATTTTGAAATGGTTTTAAAAAAGGTATTTTATAATTAAGAAAAACTCTTCAATCTATCCATTTTTTTGAAGTAGAAAAGAAGGCCATTATTACTAAGATGGGATCGAAAGGAGGATCTAGTGTAAGAAGCTCAGTACCTGGATGAATTGTGGGTGATAATTCTCCCAATGGATGAATGTGGTTGTGGGAAGATATCATCATAGGTGGAACTTTATAGAGTATCCAAGGAAGTGGAATTCATTCTTATCCTAGATCAGGGATAACTCCCATACATTGTCATCAGTTCAATCATCAATATTTTCTAATGTTGACTTATACCTTTGAAGTGAAGTAGTTCCACTATTGTGGATAGTATTGAAATTTAAAAATATTATTTCAAAGATGTGTATCAAATATTATCAGGAAGTGATCCCATTCAACCTAGGTATTATAGAATTAATTGGGTGCATATTCTATTATAGGTAGTAGAATACCTTATGAGATATCGGGTTAAGGAGGATGACATGGTAGTTAGGTCCGTATAGTAGCTACATGTTCATTTTAGTAAGTATTACCACCATAGGGTTTTATTTAGGGTTTAGTTAATATTTATACTACAAAGAAATTTACTTCCAAGGTTAAATAGGGGCCTCCTATTATTATAGGAACTATTATATGATCTTGTATGTTTTTATGTACCTTATTTGATATAGATTCTTCACATTATTTTATCTCTATATAATTTTCATCTCTTATTTAACTCAAAGTAGAAGCACTACCTACATTCATGAGTCTTGATACCCCTCTAGGTTAGATAATATAGTAAATAGAGAAATGTCCATATTTTCCTTTGATGGAAGACACCAATGGGAATTTCTAGGATTTTATGGTTCTTAATATAAAAATATTTAATTTTATTATGATAATGAAGTGGTTAACTTAGTTTTTATTTGGAATTGATTGTTTTAATAGAAGGGTGACTATATCATCTTTGGATGGAACTAAATATACACTCATTGGATAGTGGGAGTTTTATGATAATTGATAAGTTCCCAATCTATGAATAGTGGGAGTGATTAATACTAAAATAGTTAGTATCACTCTCAAAATGGTTGAATCTAACGAGTAAAAGGTTTTACCTCCTATAATAGGTATTTTTCTTGAAGATTTATTAGGACCACCTCCTAAGTGGTAAGTGAAGTTTAATATCAATTTGTTTCCCAGAATTGGATGATATTAATTCTTATATATAAAATAGAATTAACTCAATAGAATTAATTTAAAATTTTATTTAGCAAGCTTAAGGAAAAAATATTTATTAGTTCAAGTATTTCTCCTTGGGGATTCTCCAATTATTTTCATAAATAAAGATGATAAAATATTATAATTGTGTGTAGAGTAACATAAGTAAAACTATACAATGATTAAGAACCAAAACCCTTTTACCATAATTGTTGATTTATTTGACAAGTTAAAGGTGGAATGGATTTTTTGAATATTAACAAAGGATTGAGATATAATCAACTTTGAGTAAGCTTGGGTGACTCTATAGCGATATAATTTTGAAGTCAATATGGAAATTTGAAATATTTATTAATGAGTTTTGTATTAAATAATTATACAGATATGTTTATGGAATTAATGAATAATATTTTTCATCTATTTTAGACCCTTTCATTATAATCTTTGTGGTTGATATCATATTATGTTCAAAATATTGAGATGAGCATGGTTGACATATTTAGATTATCATGGAGACCTTATGGGAACACTAATTATATTCCAAGCTATCTAAATGTTCATTCTTGATCCACAGATTCATGTTTCTTAGGTATTTGGTTTTTGAAGTTGGTATCATAGTATATCTTGAAATGGTGGAATTGGGATATATTGGAAATTCTCATCAAATTTGTTTGAGATTAGAAGTATTCTTAGGATTATATGATATTATCACTATTTTATTTTGGATATATACAAGAAAATTGATCTAATAAAATATTTATCATATAAAGGATCTTTGTTTCTATAGTTTAACCAATGTGAAGTAAATTTCAAGAACTTAATAAAATATTGATCGCAACTTTGATTATGATATTAGCTCATCCAAGTAAAGGGTTTTAGGTTTATTGTAATTATTTATCAGTTTTATTTGGTTTCATTATTATATAGAACCATTGAGTAGGGGAATAAAGTTTTATATAGTTGATACCTTATTAATGGAATTAACTAACCCATGATTTGGAGTTGGTCACTATTTTTCATGCTTTTGGAGAACCTTTTTGGTCTTCAATGACTATAAAATCCTTAAATATATATTTTTCTAATGGGATTTGAATTTATTGAAGTTTCAATGGGTATAATATCTCTAATAATTTTATTGTGATATTTAATATAACCCTAGGAAAGGAAATATTGTAATTGATTATATTAGTAGGAAATTCCACCCTCAGTGAGTACATGAGTAAAAAGAAGAATGAAGGTTGATGTCATCAATAGATGAACTCCACATGGATTTGATTGAGGATGGGAGTGGGATAAAGTTATAACATATTGATCTTGTATAATCTATTAAGGAACATATCAAGGACTCTTAGATATCAGATCATTATTGCATAATTATTCAACAAACACTTGATAATGGGGCGATCCTAGATGGATGGTCACAATATTTCCATTATTTCTTATATATATCTGAAGACCTGAAATAAATACTTGTATAAGGGAAGATTTATTGAAATAATTTCATTATTCTATATGGGTTTTACATCCGAGATTCATAAAAATGTATTGTAAAATTCATCACCAATTTTTTCATCCTAGCTTGAAAAGAAGATCATAGGGTTCATCTCTAGATAATTTAACTGTAAATGAGTAAAATTATAGCATAAAATACCTCTAATATAATGATATAGAAATGTGATGAGATTATATAGACATTATAACTAAATTTCCAAGATCATCTATAGGTTGAGATACATTTGGGCTGATTATGGATATTTTAACTAATACAACTCACTGTTTACCTATCATTTAATCCTCCTCTATTTATGATCTAAGAGTATTTGATGTTAGTGAGATTTTAAATCACTATATTATTTAATTTAGTATCATCTATAATAGGGTCCCTAGGTTCACATGTTTTTTTAACAAGTGTTGTAATGTGATTTATGTTATCAGATCAAATTGAGTATTTCTTTACACCTCTGGACCATTATCCGATCTAAGTAAACCATCCATATTTTAGAGGTTATATTTAGATACTATTTCTTTATTTCAATGATTTATGAGAATAGTCTCTCTCATTGATATATTTTTTCAATAATAACAGCTATCAATAATCCATTAAAATGGATACTTTAGAGGCCCTTTATGACATTCCTTATCATTCTCCTCTTTATTGGACTGAAATAGGTTAATCATATATGATTGGGTGTAATATAATTTAAGAGATTATGGAGCAAGTAAAACTGAATTTAAAATTATCTATCTCTATTTAAAATTGAAATAATTCATATACTTATCATAAGAGGTGATATTTAGAGATTATGGTCAGTGGTTATGTTTTCCTTCTATTTTCACCATGATTAGGTCACTAACAGATGGGAAATCAAGGAAAGTTAACTTCAAAATTTATATTCCTTTTAAAATATTAGGAAAATTCAAATAATATACTAATCACTATGATTTGATTTTGAAGTTCAGTTAAATACATAATAACTTTCATATTTCCCAACTGAGAAAATATTTACTTTACCCTACACATGTAATGTAATATAAAGATCTTGAAATTAAATTTGATTTATTCATTTTGGAACAAACCATAAATATAATCTATTAGAATAAAAAACATTTATAAGGAAAGGTGATTCCTATACTTAATATTTTATGGAAACATATAAAGCTTTAAGATGAAACATGGGAAAATGAAGCTGAAATGAAGATTTAGTGGCTGAACTTGTTCCCTCAATAAGGTAGTTGAAGTTTCTAAAGGATGAGAAACCAGATAATGAGGAGTTTGTAATGAATCATTTTTTGGTTAGTTTTCTCTTTAAAATTATATTTTAATTTTATTTTTGGGTATAATCTTAAATTGTAAGAGATTTAGAGGTTTTGGAAAGGAAGTAAATGGAGGAGAAAACAAGGTGAAGGTGTTGGAACAATATTGGTTACTTAGTGGACTTAGACTAGGTACATGGTTATGCCTAGTGGGATATAACGTTTCTTTCATCTCCACCTGGTACTTGGTGGACCTGTATTGGGAACTCAGTAGATTGTATATATTTTTTAATGTGAGGGTAATTTCATCTTTTCCCCAAAAATTTAACCCACAAATCCTTTTATAATCTATATTTAACTTTATTTGAGCCATCAATCTCCTTATTTATAGATATCCTTCCTCTACCATCATCTTATAATGAATCGATCCGAAAAAATATGTGGATCACTCTTAAGAGGTCACCTGGGATTATCATTAGAAAGGTGTGGGTTGGTACTTCTTATAATATCCTCTTCTATTTTGTTTCTTCATGGTAGTAAGATTAAATTCATATTCTCTTAATATAGGTATTATAATATTCATTATGTCCTTTGGGTTTCTTTTCATCTAGCTATTGTGGGATTTGATCCTAGGTGAATAGAAGGTAAGCATATTGTTTTTATTTCTAGATGTATTCTCCATTATTGGAAGTGATTAAAACCCTAAAAATTCATTATGTTATGTGGGTGAGATCATTCAAGTGAAATATTTTTTTCCTCTAAACCTTGAAGGAATGTTCTATACTGATTAAGGTGGGTGAAACCTCCTTTCTTTCACACTCTTAAAGAGTTTTCCTATCATCAGTACATGGTTGAGTTAATTTAATTTAATTTAAGTATTTTTCACTAATAATGTTTTTGATAAATTGTTTTATAAAATTAAAACATTTCTTTGGTAAATATAATCTATAATTTTCACATTGTAATACTTTTATATATTATATTATTTTCATACTTGTTGGTTTGTTTTATTGGAAATCCTTATATTTTATTCATGTCATGTGACATCTTACTAGATGTGAAAAATATATTTTTCTATTTTCTATATGTTTTAATGTTTTAATTTTTCATGATATAGGTTTTTATTGATATAATATATTGAAATATGACATGTTTATTTATGATTATAGTAGTTACATATCATTTTTATTATTATATGTTTTTGTATAATGTTAAAAAGGGTATTTGGATTTCATGAAAATAATGGTCAGGTACTCCTAATTTCAAAAAATTGGTTGATGTAATTGGAAGGTATATTAGCACCCTATATTGTAATATTTTCCCCTCCTATTCTCAAAGGTACATGCTATAATATTTCCCCGACTTAGTATTCCTGATCCCCTTTCTCATGGGATAGGTTTCACACCCAGACTTATTCACCTTCTTATTCCACTAAATTTTTGATAGGATTGAAGTTGGTAAACTAGGTTTGGATTGTTAGAGTTGGTACCATTGAAAAAAATAATTTATAATTTTTATTACCTATATATTCATGATTTTGAATATTAATAAATATCTTTTCACATGTTGTGTATTTTTATATGTTACTTTAATGATATCATGTCCTTAGTGTATCTATCACATAAAAATGTCATATAATTTTCATGCTATGATGAGAACCTTGAAGTGTTATAAAGGCATTCTTAAATACATGTTCTATGGTTGGATGACATCATCTGACTACACAAAAATGATATATAATATTAGGGGTAAGAGTCTCATATGACATTGAGACATATTACCATGAAGTTATCCCTTTGTAATATCCAATATTGGATGTTATTAGAATAGAACCACTTGTTGGAATTCTGTATATTATATGTGTCATTGGATATTCCTATCCATGTATGTGGTCATTGGTCCTTTGACTTGAGATTATTATTATTACATATCATATATCACACACTTAGATGTATTGACCCAAAACTATGATGGAGTATGAACATAGTGAAGTAGGATATGTTGAGTGTTTCACAAGTGATATGGAATTAAGGACTAAGTCAAGAAAGGATTTTTACCTTATAAATAAATGGAAATAGATATCCTTGGCCTTTTTATTGGAATGAAACTACTTGATTAAATTCCATGTACATGGTTATTTTATCATCACATTCATTTTATCAAATCCAAATAACATTATATATCTAGCATATAGGTTGATGAAACATTACAAGTAACCTAATTAATGAGATACTGAGACAAAGAGATTATACTAAATTGTGAACATTCATAGGAGGTTATTATAATTGTGAAATTAATGCCTTATATATGGGTTACTTGACATGTTTATGGACATTAATATTGGATTTTAGGTGATTTAGTCTAATTTCATTAAGAAAAATCCTATAGGGTCACACACCAAGTGTATTTAGAACCTCAGTTAAATTATATATGAATTTAAAAATAAAATAAATATTATTCTCATGTTTCATTGAATAATAATTTTTTAAGTTATGTTGATTTAATATTTATTTATTGATCAAATAATACAGAGATATTTATTTATTTAAATAAATATTCATTATTTAATATTTAATAAATGTTGAAGAAAATTGATGGGATTGGCATACTGTGTTAAGGATCTAATAGAAATTATATACTAATTATCATTTAAATAAATATTAAATTTTAATTTATATTTATATTATTCTTGAGACATGAAAACATCAAGTAAATAATAATAATAATAATAATAATAATAATAATAATATTATTATTATATGTGGGGTTCCTTAAAAATTATGAAATTAGCTAAGGGGCTATGGAAAATTACCAATTATTAACCTAGCTATATAAAATTGGTTATATCATTTCTTGTGATAGAGATTATTGTGCACAAAAAAATAATATTTGGAGAATTCCCTCAAACATACAGATAACCTTTTCTCTATAATTATCTCAAGAAATGTGTGGGTCACCCCTCCTCACCCCTCTCAAGAATACGAGAAAACTTGATAGAATCATTTTCACTTGGAAGAGATTATTTTATTGATCAATGGGATTGAAGAAAGGGGATTAGTCTTCAATGATAACATGAAAATATTTATCAATGATGTTACTAGGTTCATAGAAAATGCATGGATTTCTGCTGGAGGGATTTTATCCTTGAGTCCTTCATCACAAAAATGGTATGATGAGAGTTTTTAACCAGTTCGACAATAAATAAATAATTCCAATACAAGTGGTAATTATTATTTATAAATTAATTTTAAATTATATATTAAATATATTGTATCATGGATTATAGGGTTTTTATTCATTATGTTTTGAGGATAAGTTTTAATAAACCAAATAATTACATTGTTGGGTACGGGCCTAACCGCTTCCACTATTCCCCATAATATTCAAGTGGTATTAATGTGACCACATATTAATTTGAAATGATTTACTAATTTATGATAAATTTATGATTTTTATATTAGTTTTCAATTTTTATTTTAATCATTATTTAATCCAAAACTTGAGATATCCCATTTTTTTAATTTCATATGACCAAGAACATAGGCAAAATAGATGAAGAACACTCGACGATCCCATCTAGAGGTGTTGGAGATTCTAGCCAGATAACATGAAACAAAACAGAGTGTAACTAAAATGTACACACTATGTACCCATATTCACCACAGCTAAACGAGCAACACAAATAACGACACATCATTTGGGGAATATTATGTGTATTATTTAAAACACAATGTATTGACCTGGTTAGATGACATGTAGCTTGATGTCTTATATGACATGTAGTTAAAATAAATTATATGTAGTAAAGATGGATTTTACCCACAGAAAACATGTAATCTATGTGGTCACTATACATGGAATGTATTAATTATAGTGATTAATCTTAATAAAGAACAAATTGAAATTAATTATAGCTAGCTTATTTGAAATCATATTAATTTCATATGTGGATGATCGTGATCTTGGATAACCTATGTATGTGTTGGATTTATTTTAATTTAATTATTATTTCTTGGGTTTTTTAATAATAATTATTAAATTATAATTATGTATCATGTTTAATCCACTATTCTTATTATATATAGTCCTGCATGTCCAAAATTTCTTTTATGTAACCCCATACCCATAGTTCCCTTCACCTGCATGTGAGTAAAGAATATATAAAATATAGACATATTTGGTGAAAATATTTGGTTCAAGTTTATAGTTGAGGTGAAAAAACAAAGGAGATAAATCATTGAAAATTTGGATTTATGAAACTTGAATTAGACATTGATTCAAGGAGTTATTAGTAACAACCCAAACTTTTATGAACAAAATCCCCATTTTTGATTTAATTAAATTTCTTGTGGTTATAGAAAGAATATAAACTTTTTTTATATCCAATTGGATTTAAATGACTATTAATCATCTTTATCATTAATAATAGAGTCATTGAACAATGATAACATGACTAGTATAAATATAGGGTTTTAATAAAATTCTTTTGGCACAAACAAAGGAAGTGATTACCTCAACCAGTAGGATCATACCCTATGAAGCCCATTTATTGGAGATTCTGATTGAGATATCATTTCTGGGTTTTACCCTAGACCAAGACCAATATTATATCCAATAACTTAATCATGAGTGAAATCATTTATGGGAGAAGTTCAAGCTCATCGAGATCACGACCCAAACCATGTTTACCGAACGACCCCATTAGAGCCCCATAATTTCACACCTTACTCATAGGGATTATGATGGTGTATTAAAAGGATATGTATCAAGACCATATCAATAGAAATATTTACATTTTTTTTATAGAATAATGAATATATTTTCATCATATTATTGTTACTTTCTAAATGACTTTTTAAGCACAAATTGTACTTTTACTTAATATTCAAATTCAATTAATGAATTAATGAATTAATGGATTTTTGAAATAAATAATATTTTAATGTAATATTATTATTAAATAATATTTATCAAATATAAATGATCATATAATTTTTATGATGTCAAATGTATTTTTTTAAAGGTTCAAAAAACTGTCATTTATTAAAAACTTGTCATTTTCAATAAATGTCAGTTATTATTTAAAAAGTGAAAATTCAATTATTTATAAAATTATTTAGATAAAATGAATGTTTTTTTTAATTAGGATTTCCAAATTATCTAACAGTAATTTTTTTATAATTGTATGAGATAGTCAAATTTTTCTTTAAAAATTAAATACTGTATAAATATACAGTGTGTTTTATGACATAATAAAATCCTAATAGTGATATAATAAATACTATAAAAGGTATCCTAAGAAATATATATGTTTTAAATTTAAAATTATTTAATTTTATGTTTATTTTATAAAATCCTTAATCAATCCACCAAGACTTATAATATATTTTAATATTTTAAAATCATTTATTTGAGAGTACGACTCACCTCCACATAAGAAAGATAAATATTTTATTATATTAGGCCCTTGGACTTATAAAATATTTTAAACCAATCCCCCTTTTCAGAAACCATGGGAAAAAACCATGGGACGGTTTGTAGTTTTGAATATTTTATTTTGAAGAGTCCAAAACCTAAATAATAAAGAAATCCCCCTCATTTCCTATATAAACCCATCCAATATCCCATTTATCTTCACTAAAACTATTTTTAATAACGTCCAAAATCTTCACTATACTCCCTAGAGTCCTCCCAAGGAACCCCAAGCTCTTAAGAGGCCTCTCCCAAGCCTTTTTAGTCGCACATCCAAGTAAAAGATCCTCACCTTCCTCTCCTTCTTTTAATTCTAGAATATTCCTTGAAATTTGTCTTTATAATTTTAATTGGTTATATTGTGATAAATTTAATATGATTATATTACTATAAAAATGATTTTATTTTAATGATATATTATTTATCCTCTAATTTTTACCATTATCTAAGCCGTTACTATGCCAAAATTCTATAAGGGATTCTCTCTCTCCTATTTTTATCAAGCATTTCATGTATGATATGACTTTTAATTTCCATTTAATTAAGTTTATGTACATTATTTCATATCCCCCTTACTTTAAATTTTATGTTTAAATTATGGTATCCCATTTCACTCTCATTTATCTTTCTTATTAACCCTTACGTACACCCGTTACTATGCCAAAATTCTATAAGAAATCTTCCACCCTCCACTTTTATCAAGCATTCCATTTATGTTATGTATTATAATTTACTTTTTTTATATTTTGGGATATGTTCTTAAATATCCCCTTACTATCCATTTCATTTCTAAATGATGATATCCCCTTTCACTCTCATCAACCAATTTTTAAAAATTTCTATATGATTCCATTATACTGCGGAAACTGTACCATGATTTTCCATGCCAAAATAACTATGTTGTGAGTGTATTTATCATTATGAACATATAATTATTTATTGGATACTTATATGTACTTATTACAAATTAATTTATCAGGGAATAAATTATAATGTTGAATGATCCATGTTATATGATCTATGTGTCACACTTAAGCATGAGAATGAAATGATTATAAAGGGTGCGCCCTAATAGGGCTCCAATGCATTAGGTAATGTTTAGTATCATGATACATCATGTTGGGATAGGGGTTTAGCTTATTAATTTATGGGATTTTTTTACCATGGGGTATTGGAAGGTTTATCCTTGATCTATTTATAATCTAGTGTTTTAAGTTATTTCCACATATCCCATGTTATGATTATCATGCTATATCATGCATTATTATTCATGTTCCTTTTATTATCCATTGATATGCCTATTGTATAACATTAATTTCCTTCCTAATTTTATGATTTATTTATTCCCTTACTAGGATTTATAGATCAATCCTTTCTTATGTATGTCCTCAGGTTATCCCATGCAGTGTTAAGTATGAAGGAACATTTTGGTCATGTTAAAGAAGTTTTCAATAAAGATGTTGATCTTTCATGTTTTAAGTTGTTATGTAATATACCTAATTCACTAAATACACTAAACCTCTTGATCTTTAGGGTTATATTAAATTAAAATTTATGTAATTAAATCATGTATTAATTTTTAATAAATATAAGGGTTGTTATAGTTGGTATCATAGGATAGGTTTAGTTATTTTTGGGAGTAGGATTAGAAAACTCTAGAGAAAACCTTAGTATTAGAGAACTATAGATAATGACTTAGAGATAATAACAAGTATAAGAAAACATTCCTAAATTTTGGTTAGTACAGAGTAAGTGGTTTATCAGGAAAATATACCCCTACCTGGATACTACAAGAGGACGTGGTTCTTGAACATATGTACCTAGGAGTAACAAATTTGATAATGTGTTTTGGGCCTGACTTGGGGTAACCTGGTACATGAAAATGGGCCATACTGTGCACTTGGTTTGACACTCTAAAGAGATATGATTTGGTAAATTCATAAGCTCATTAAAAAACATTATTAAGGGAACAAAAAAATAAATTCCCATAAGAATATATGTTAGGAAATAGATCATGGACAACCAAGATTGAAGCCTATAAATTCATATATTAGGTAAATAAATGTAAGTTATAAGTTATCCCTTTAATTTCATTGGATTCTAGTTTATGTGTTTAATATTTGAAAATCACTCAACCCTAATTCTATATTGGATAATGTAGAACTAAAATAAAAAATTTAAAGGTAAGGTTATCATACATAGTTCTATGCATTCCTTTATATCACGAAAGTTTAGTAGAACAATATAAACCCCACTAAAAAGTATGGAAGTAAAGATTTTGGTGAAAAAAATGGGGAAATTATTACATCCCATGTATATAAATCCTCCCCTATCAACATTTGTGGGATGAAATTCCCGATGAAATATTCATACTCCCTTTGATGGAATTTGATGTAATTCTAGGCATGGATTGGATTTTCCTATATAAAACCAACATAAATTACCATGAGATGGAAATCACTCTCCATATGGTGAATCATCCCCCGATTCAATATAAGTGCAAGGAGGAGGATGAATCTTGTTTAGAACCATCATCTCAATCATGGATATTATTTCCCTACAAGAAAGTGTATCTAGTTCAAATGATTGAGTCTAATGAATGAACCATCTTAAAATACATGCCTATTGTGAAGGAATTTGCTGATGTGTTTCCCAAGGAATTGCTTGGTCTTCCTCCTAGCTGAGAGGTCCAATTTTCAATTGAGCTTATATCCAGGGAATTTCTAATAACCAAGTATCCATATAGGATATATGTTGTGGAACTTGAGGAATTGAAGAAAAAACTATAGGAGAATCTGGAAAAAGGATTCATACACCCAAGTGATTCACCATGGAGTGAACTAGTCATCATTATCAAGAAGACGGATAGGTCAATGCACCTTTTCATTGATTATCATGATCTCAACAAGATCACGTTAAATAATAGGTATCCTTTTACATGAATTGATTACTTGTTCAATCAACTATATGGAGAACAATACTTATACAAGGTGGATCTATGGTTGGGATATTACCAAGTTAGAGGGAAGAAGTAGGACATCCCCAACACTACTTTTTGTACAAGGTATGGGAACTATGAGTTCACAGTGATTCCATTCAGACTCACTAACTCTCCATAAATCTTTAATGACTTAATGAATAGAGTATTTAGAGATTACCTCAAAAAATTTGTGGTAGTATTTATAGATGATATTCTAATATACTCCAAAACCAAGGAGGACAGTGAGGAGTATTTGTGCACTGTGCTAAAGACCTTTTGAAAGGAGAATCTCTATGAAAAGTATAACAAGTGTGAGTTCTGGTTGAATGAAGTTTCATTATTGGGGAATATCATCACAAGAAATGGGATATATATGGATCCTTCAAAGAAAAAATTAATTAAAGGATGGATGAGGCCAACATCTATGATAAATATTTGTAATTTTCTAGGGTTAGCTGGATATTATCACTGATTTGTGATAAATTTCTCACATTTTTAAAACTACCTTACCAAGATAACTCGTAATGGATTCAAATTTGTTTGGAATTATGAATGTGAATAAAGATTCATAGATTTATAAAGGAGGATTATCATTTCCCATGTGCTCACACTACCCACAAGTGGGGAACTTTTCGTAATTTTTAGAGATGCTTCGAAGAAGGGATTAGGATGTGTGTTGATTAAAAATGAAAAATTCATATATTATGCCAAAAGGAAGGTGAAAATTCATGATAAAAAATATCCCATTCATGATCTAGATTTGGAAATGGTGATATTCACTTTAAAAAATTTGGCGGCATTATCTCTTTGGGGAGAAGTGTGAAATATATACGGATCATAAGATCCTCAAATATATATTCACATAGAAAGAGATTAATATACACCATCAAAGATGGTTGTAGGTCATCAAGGATTATGACTGCTCAATCAAATACCATCATAGGAAAGTGAAAAAAGTTGTGGATGATCTAAGTAGAAAGGATTTAGCAATTATAACATCAATGATAATTGAGAAGTATCTGATCTTCTTATATTTGAAAAGGATGGACATGGGAATCATAAACAAAGGAACATCATCAATCCTTTCACAAATTATTTCTCAACCATATCTTTTGGAAAGGTTAAATAATGATCAAAAAGATGATTTTTGAATTCATAAGAAAGTGGAAACTATAAGAAAAGGTAAATACTTGGAGTTCAATGTTAATTAATAAGGAATTATTAGATTTGGGTCAAGACTATGTGTTCCATCAAATCTAGAGTTAAAGATTGAAATATTGGATGAAGCACATAGTTCGAATTTCTCTATTCACTCATGAAACACAAAGATGTTTCAAGATCTCAGAGATCATTATTTGTGGGATAACATGAATAAAGATATCAATGAATATACATCAAAGTGCCTGGTATGTCAGCAAGTGAAGGCCAAAAGGAAAAAGTTTAAGGAGATGATGCAACAATTACCCTTACAAACCTGGAAATGGAATAAAATCACTATGGAATTTGTCCCCAGACTTCCAAAGACATCTAAAGGAAACAATGATATATGGGTTTTTGTGGATCGTCATACCAAGATTCACACTTCATTGCAATTCAAGAGGATTTCTTACTGTATCAACTAACACAGATATACATCATAGAATTGGTAAGGCTTCAGGGAGTACCACTATCAATTGTATTCAATTGAGACCCAAGATTCACCTCCATGTTTTGGAAAAGTATTCAGAATTATATAAACATCGATTTGAACTTAATTACAGCTTATCACCCTCAAATTGATGGCCAATCTGAGAAGACTATCAAAACACTTGAGGAAATGTTGGGAGCATGCTCAATTGAATTCAAAGAGGGATGGGACTGACATTTTCCTTTGGTGGAGTTATCTTACAACAATAGTTTCCACTCGAGCATACAAATGGATCCATAAGAATCCCATTATGGGAAGATGTTCATAATAATAGAATGTTGGGATGAAGTTGGGGAACAAAAACTTCTAGGTCCGGGAATAGTTGAAGAAATGGTAGAGAATATTAATACCATCTAATAACACATCAAAGCTTCTTAGAGTCGAAAAAAGAGCCATGATAAAAATTGTCAACGTGACCTAGAGTTTGATGTTGGAGAAATGGTATTCCTCTGAATATCTCCATAGAAAATAGTGATGATATTTGGGAAGAAGGGAAATCTTAGTCCAAGGTACATAAGACCTTTTGAGATCCTTAATCACATCAGAGTAGTGTCCCATCAACTAGAACTCCCACAAAAACTATCTAACATACATGATGTATTACATGTATCCCTATTAAGAAAGTACATACTAGAACCATAACATGTACTAAATATAGAGGTGTTTCTATTGGAAAATGACCTTTCTTATGAGGATCAACTGGTGAAGATCTTAGATCATAGAGAAAAAGTTATATGAAATATGACAATACCCCTCATCAAAGTATTGTGGAGAAACCAAAAGTTTGAAGAAGAAATGTGGGAACCAGAGGAGGTTATGAATAATATTTACCCTCATATGTTTTAAGTGTAAGAAAAGGGAATTTCGAGGGAGAAATTTCTAAAGTGGGAAGATTATAATGACCCAAAATTTTATGAATGAAATCCCCCGTTTTTATTTAATTAAATGTCTTGTGGTTATAGAAAGAACGTGAAATTTTTTTATATCTAATTTGATTTAAATTAAAATTAAGAATATTTATGATTGATAATATATCCATTGAATAGTGATCACATTATTAGTATAAATATAGGGTTTTAACAAATCCTTTTGGCACTAAAAAAGGAAGTGATAGCCTCAACCAATAGGATCATACCCTATGAAGACCATTTATCAGAGCTTTTGAGGGAGATAAATTTCTGATTTTTCCCTAGACTAAGACCAAGCTGAGATCCAACAACTTAAGAATGAGAGAAAACATTTATAGGAGATGTTTAAGCTCATCAAGATCACGACACAAACCATGTTCACTAAACAGCCACATGAAAGCCCCACAATCGGACACTTTACTCTTAGGGATTATGTTGATTTATTAAAGGGATATGTATCGAGACCCTAGAAATATAAATATGTACATTATTTTTTATAGAACAATGAATGTATTTTCATCCTATTATTTTTACTTTTTAAATGATTTTTAAAGCACAAATTGTATTTTTAGTTAATATTAAAATTCAATTAATGAAATTATGAATTAATGGATTTTTGAAATAAATAATATTTTAATGTAATATTATTATAAAATAATATTTATCAAATATAAATTATCATATAATTTTTATGATGTCAAATTTAATTTTTATAAGGGTTCAAAAAAACGTTATTTGTCAAAAACCCGTCATTTTCAATAAATATCAGTTATTATTTTAAAAGTTAAAATTAAAATATTTAGAAATTTATTTATATAAAATAAATATTATTTTTGGAATCAGGATGTTGAAATTATCTAACAGTGAATTTTTCATAATTTTCTGAGATAGTCAATTTTTTTGGTAAAAATTAAATACCGTATAAATATACGGTGTGTTTTATGACATCATAAAGACCCAATAGTGATGTAATAAATACTATAAAAGGTATAATCATCCAAATATATATTTTAAATTTAAAATAATGTAATTATATGTTAATTTGGTTTATTTTATAATAGTATTAATGGATCCACCAAGACTTATAATCTATTTTAATATTTTAAAATCATTTATTTGAAAGTGTGACTCACCTCAACATAATAAAGGGAAATATTTTATTATCCTGGGACCTTTTACTTATTAAATAATGTAAACCACTCCCATTTTTTATAAACCATGGGTAAAAACCATGGCATGGTTTGATGTTTGAATATTTTATTATTAAGAGTCCAAAACCTAAATAATAAAGAAATCCCTTTCCTTTCCTATATAAACCCAAACAAGATCCCATTTAAATTTAATAAAACTCCTTTAATCACATTAATTATTTTCCATATACTCCATAGAGTCCTCCCAAGGTGCCCTAAATCTCTAAAGAGCCTCTACCAAGCCCTTGGAGTCACACATCCAAGTGAAGGATCCTCACCTTCCTCTCCTTCTTTCAATTCAAGAATCTTCCTTGAAATTAGTCTTTATAATTTCAATTTGTTATATTGTGATAAACCTAATATAAATATATTAATTTAAAATTGATGTTATTTTAATGATATATTTTTTATCCTCTATCATTTTTACCTTTATCTATGCCATTACTATGCCGAAATTCCATGAGGGATTCTCTCCCTCCCCTTTTTATCAAACATTTCATTTATGATATGAATTTTAATTTCCATTTTATTAAGTTGGGGTACATTATTTACTATACCCATTACTATATATTTTATTTTTAAATAATTTTATTCCCTTTAAATCTCATTTATCTCACTTATGAACCCTTACGTACACCTGTTACTATGCCGGAATTTTGTAAGGAATCTTCCACCCTCCTCTTTTATCAAGCATTCCTTTTATTTTATGTATAATAATTTATTTTTTTCCTATGTTAGGATATGTTCTTAAATATAACACTCAATATAAATTTATTTTCTAAATTATTAGATAAAATTTCACTCTCATCAACCCATTTTATGAATTTCTATATGATGCCATTATACTGCCAAAATTGGACCACAATTTTCCATGCCAAAATAACTTTGTAGTGAATACCATACCCATTTTCTATTAAGGGTATTCACAATTATAAAAATATAATTATTTATTAGAGACTTACATGTATTTATTCCACATTCCTTTATCATGGAATAAATTATGATGTTGAATGAATCCATGTTATATGATCTATATGGTACACTTAAGCATGAGAATTAAATGATTATGAAGCGTTCACACTGATAGCGCTCCAATGCATTGGGTAATATTTAGTATCATGATATGTAATGTTGGGACATGGGTTTGATTGAATCCTTTATGGTATTTTGTTCACCATGGGGTCTTGGTGGGTTTATCCTTGATCTATTTATGATGTAGTGTTTTAAGTTATTGCCACATATCCCATGTTATGATAATCATGCTATATCATCCTTATTATTCATGTTCCTTTTATGCTCTATTGATATGACAATTGTATAAATTTATTTTCTTCCTCATGTTATTAATTTTTTATTACTTTAATGGGATTTATATCTCACTTCTTTCTTATGTATTGCCTCAGGTAATCCCATGCATTGTTAAGTATGAAGAAACATTTCAGTCATTTTAAAGAAGTTTTCAATAAAGATCTCATTCTTTTATGTTTTAAGTTATTTTTTAGTGTACCTAATTTCCCAAATACACTAGACCTATCGATCTTCTGAGTTTTATTATGTGTAATTTTATGTAATAAATCATGTTTAAATGATAAATTAAGAGTAGGGTTATTATATTGTTCCCATAGGTTTAAGGGCTAGTTTATCTTTTAGACAATAATATGAATATTAGAAAAGATCCAGATAAGGCTACTTAGATTTATTTATTTTTTATATCTAGTGCATGGTTAAATATTTATATTTATAGGATTCTTTATTGTGATCACATAAAATAAATCATTTAAACAGAATGAAATATGGCAATCATAATTCACTTATGTTAAATCAACATAACATTAATGAGTATAAAAAAGTTAAAATAACAAATATATATGTGTAAAGACAAAAATACCTAAAATAAAATATTAAGTCAATAATTAATTCCATATTTAGGATGAAACCATATATCGTAGTGTTAGTTTGTCCCCCCATTTGGACACTTACATTCATCCGAACGTTCCAATAAAGGTTTTGGGTTAATTTAACCAAGTCTAATTCAAGATAAGTATCCATCACTAGACTCAGTGTAATTGATGAAGATCACATTTTCATATATTATATACTGTAAATCATTGTTTATAATCCCAAAATAGTGTTATTGTATGGATAATTGTCACGTTTTTAGGTTTTAGTGGTAATTTGAACTTAAATGCAAAAAGCGGTTAAATCTAGAATTTTGACAGATTTTTATCATAGGGGTATTTTGGTGATTAATTTTAAAATATAATTCAAAATTGAGTTAATATTATTATTTTTTGAATCCTTATTTTATTTACTCCCATTTTTTTGTTTGGACTAGGAGCTAATTCAGCCATATAAAGGGCCTAAAAAATCAATTAAGTTAAATATTTTTTCGGGCGGACAATGTGGACACCACCACTGTAATAGAACAAAATCTCATCCTAAAAACCTTCAATTGATGTTATTACACCTGGTATAGAACTAGGACACATAGGTATGGCTATAAATAAAATCCGGGGGAGTTTTTAAGTCATTAATGTTGCCGTTGGATTCTTTATTTTGAAGGAAGCTTCCTGAAACCTGCATCCAGAAAAAGAAACCACCAATGAAAAATTCATAACTCATTAATATGGTGTCCAGATGAGCTTATATTTGGTGTCTGAATGGACACAACATTAAGGAAAAACTTTTATGAAGGGTTTCACGCGTGAATATTACATTTAATGGGATAACAACGTGCAATATTTAGGAGTACATAATTATGCCTATAAAAAGAGGCCCTCACCTCCTTCCCAAATGATCCCATTCTCCATTCCATTCCTTCAAGGCACCAAGGAGGAGATATCCACCGAGGGAGGCCATCCAAAAATCTTCCCTATTTCTTTTTATTTTTTTTATTTTTATTTTATTTTTCAATTGTAATTTGTATTTCTGATAAATTAATTCATTGTTTATATTTCTATGTCCACCCATTCACCCTATTTTCTTCTTCATATTTTCTCCTTATTTTCTTATTTTATTCTTATCATATTATCCACCCTGATATATTACCCTAAAAATTGAGGGGTTAACCCAAGACTTGGCCCAGGGGAGGTATGTGGTAATTTCATTTATTCTGTGCTTAAATTCTTATGTTTTATTAAGTTTGTGATGAGCAAGAGTGATGTGCATGGGTGTGGAGATCATCCACCCCGACACTGATATAAAAATAATTTCTATTATTTTATTAAATATTTCCCTCCCTTATACTGGATACAAGATATTAATATGATGGAGTTGAGCCATTCAGTGGTTGAAATGGCATACGATGGAGCCATGTCTTGGAAGATGTCACACTCCCGATTGAGGTGTGCCATCAACCTTGATTATAGGAGGAGGTGAAGTTAAGAATTCTAAATGAATTCAATATTTCACACCAATAAATAAAATAATAGTAATTCATGAATGAGATATCATAATTGAATTATAAAACTTAATTTAAATACCAATAAGGAGAATGATATAACCCACAAAACAACCCATAAAGGACAAGTTCTTTCTCAATTAATTGCATTTTGTAATTGCATGGTAGTTTTATATTTTATTTAAATTAAATTGAATTCCATTCCTAGATTAAATAAAAAAACCAAAAATAAGTAGTTTAGTTAAATTAGATTAAGTGAGTGAACGAATTAAAAAGCTCCTCAAGAGAGACAACCCTGGTTAGCCTCTATGCTGCACTAGGAAAATTAAATTGCTTTTTCCATTCCCTATGACAGGCATGCATCAAAACTAGTGTTGTTTCTGGGGATCCAATGAGTAGTTTACTTATTTTTTTCTATTTTCACATTATAGATGGATTTTCATTTAAAAATAACAAAAAAAATCCTTAATATTAGAAAAAACTTTAAAATAAAATCTTCTTTGTTCATAATGTATTAAAATTGTGATTATTATGAATTTACTAACCAATCTCAAGTGAAAGAAAATGTTTACAATAAACTTGATTCCCAGTTACATAAGATTAGTGATAAAGTTCAAAACATAGAGATCCAAATAGAATGGATTTCTGAATATGTACACACATACCAAGAGCAACCCGAACCTGAGCCAGAATCTAAACCATAATGGGTAGTAGAAGATATTTTACCAATCAATTTTTATATTGAAGAACTTAAGGTAGGTGAGAAAGAACTTCTAAAGGAACTAATCACATTATCCCGCACTCAACCACTGATCGAGGAGGTCCCAAAAGTACACATTCCAGCTGATGTACTGATGGGAGATCAACATTTTTTGGAAAAATCCTAGAATATCTTTGTTAAAGATAACTTGTAACATGATCTTCCCATCCTTGATAATGAAACATCAAACAATTTCTACCTCTCTCTTTCTTTGTAAGATAATGAAGAAGATGCACCTGTTGATATTGAGTTTCCAATATTCCTTCTTGAAGAGATTAATTACCAAGCTAAATTACTTGAAAGGGAAGATTTATTTATTAATTATTCATGTTTTAATCTTATTCAAGCTAAATTGTTTTCTGAAATCTCTTCCTTTGAAATTTTTGGTATATCAAAAATAGAGCATAATGTGGATGTTAAATAAGAGACCACTCAAGTGGTGGTGATTGAAGAAGAAGAGCTGGAGAAGATGGTGGTGCGACTACCTCCTCAACAAAAATTTGTATACCATATGGAGGAGGACACCACATAAGTCAACAGGGATCACCCCAATATTATATTTCCTCCCACTCAAACCTCAAATTTCATCTTTATAATTTCTTGGGGGTTGGTAAAATTTTTATCATATTTAGGGTTCTCTACTTTCAGTGTTTATTCATGTAATTTGGTAAATTTCACATGTGGTGGTTCATCTCAAAGAAACTATACCCACCTTCTGATTGGGGATAATCCACTGAAACTGCCTAACTAGGGGTAGTAAAAACCTAGCACCCGCTTGGGGGTCTAAACCAAGCATTATCTCTTTTATATTCTATTTCTATTTCTTTTTATTTATTTTTTTCTTATGTATTTTCATTTATTTCTTTTAGTCTTAAATTGGAAGCTTCTAGGATCTTAACTCAAGGCATCCACTTCAAAAAAAAGTCTGGTTGTATCTTTCCTTCCCTTTGTTTTTTCCGCCTTATATTTTTTTTTGAGTTGAAATGAGGGGTAGTAAAATTTAAGTGTAGGGGAGTGTCAACCTGCTTAGTTCTTCTTGTGTGATTTTTTTGTTTATCATATTTTTAGTATTTTTGAGCTTTAATAAATATTCTTATCACTTTTTAAACATCAATTGATTTTGAGATAGTTGAAATGATTTTTGAAATAATGGATTTTAAATGATTATTGATGTGAATTCTTTTTCCTTGAAATGGATTTTCACTCATTTTTATGAGTTTGACTGATTTTTGAAAACCATGCCCATGAAACACTGACTCAAAATATTTTTCCAATCCTATGAAGTATTCTAAACCAATTTTACATATTCTTCATAATACCCACACTTTCTTGAGGGAAACTTGAATTTTTTGTGAGAACCAAAATTTGTGAATATTCTCTTTCAAAGATTTGGATTTCATGGAATGTATTAGAAATTATTGAGGCATATCTTTGGACATCAACATTTTATCTTAAGACCCACCTTTACATTTATCCTTTGTAATCTCTTAGATTCCATGAATTTCTTTATAGGTTTAATCCACATTACAAGACGATTTTTCCTTACCTACCCGCACTTTTAGTATTTTTGCATGGGTATTTAAAGTTTGAGTGTGGGGGAAGGGCCTTTCGTGTGCATTCATTGGGGTGTGTATAATTTATCGGTGGTGCAGGGTGTGTGTCAATACTTTGGGCAGTGGATAATAAGAGAATGAGGCATGTGTTGTCATTTTATTGTGCTTTATTTGTTTTATCCATTTTTCCATCCAAAAAAATGAAAAAATAGAGAAGAGATAAAATTCATAACTGTATATTATTTTATGACTCATATCCCTCTAAAAAAATCAAGGGAATGAATTTTCAATAATTCATTATATTTAATTTTCATCTCATCCTCCATAAAAAAATTTAAAAAAAGAAAAAAAAGAAAATAAAGTTGTGCCTTTCTGGAGCTTAAAAAAAGAGGGAGAACATAAATGATATCATTCTTTGTAATCACGTCATGGATCATGTACCATTTTATAAAAGGTGGTAGTGTTTTTACTAAAATTTTCAAGCGGGATTGATAGAAAAATTTCCTGTGTTTTCACTTGAATTAATCATGCATTGTACTTAAAAGTTCAACCTCCTCTTTCTGGCCTAAAACTTTTTTTAATAATTTTTCCACTAACCCTAATCCATAGAATAATTTGAACCATTAATTAAATCCAACATTATTGAATTAATTTTCACGTTTCACACTATGGAGAAATGATAATTTTCACAAACCTAAGGTGATACATGCGATTTTCAAGTATGAGCATAACTCTAGATTCAATTTATCTTGAGAGAAGAGTGACATAAAACTAAATGTGAGGTAGGTTGTGATTGGGAAATGGATTTATTTATAAGGTTGGAAAAATTTTAATTATTGAAATGAAAATGATAGAGTCTTGTTTTTCATATGTGATACATGATGGACTTCTATTTTGGATAAGATAGTTGATATTTTCTCATTTTTGATTGTTGTGTGGATTTTGATTTGGATGCAAGATGATTTCCCAGGAGTGAAATGTTTAAGTGTGGGGGAGTGATGAATCTCACATTTTCATATATTTTATACTGTAAATCATTTTTTATAATCCCAAATTAGTGTTATTGTATGGGTAATTGTCATGTTTTTATGTTTTAGTGGTAATTTGAGCTTAAATGCAAAAAGTGGTTAAATCTAGAATTTTGAAGAATTTTTATCATAGGTGTATTTTGGTTATTGATTTTATAATATAATTCAAAATTGAGTGAATATTATTTTTTTAGAATCCTTATTTTATTTACTCCAATTTTTTCTTCTGAACCAGGAGCTGATTTAGACATCTAAAAGGCCTAAAAAATAAATTAAGTTAAATATTTTTTCGGGTGGACAACGTGGACACCACCACTGTAAAAAAACCACATCTTGGGATAAAAACCTTCAATTGATTTGATTACACCTATGAAAACACTAGGACACATAGGTACGACAATAAATAAAATTTGGGGGAGTTTTGAAGTTATTAATGTTTCCATTGGATGCTATATTTTTTGAAGGAAGCTTCCTGAAACCTGTATCCAGAAAAATAAACCAGAAATGAAAAATTCATAACTCATTAATATGGTTTCTAAATGAGATTAAATTTTGTGGGCGAATGGTCACAACATTAAGGAAAAACTGTTATGAAGGGGTCCACATGTGAATCTTCCATTTATTGGGACAACAATGTGCAATATTTAGGAGTACATAATTATGCCTATAAAAGGAGGCCCTCACCTCATTCCCAAATGATCCCATTATCCATTACATTCCTTAAAGTCACCAAGGAGGAGTTCTCCATCAAGGGAGGTCAGCCACAAATCTCCCCCCTTTCTTTTTAATTTTTTTATTTTCCTTATTTTTGTTTTAGTTTTCAATTGTAATTTATATTTCTAATAAATTAATGCATTATTTTTATTTTTGTGTCCACCCATCCACCTTGTTTTCTTCTTCATCTTTTCTCCTTCTTTTATTCTTTTACTCTTATCATATTATCCACCATGACCTATTACCCTAAAAAAATGAGGGGTTAACCCGAGACTTGACCCAGGGAAGGTATGTGGAAATTTCATTTATTCTGTGCTTAAATTATTATGTTTTATTAAGTTTGTGATGAGAAAGAGTGATGTGCATGAGTGTGATGATCGTCCACCATGACACTGATCTCAAACTCATTTCTATTATTTTAGTAAATATTTTCCCTCCCTTATACTGGATACAATATCTTCATATGATGGAGTTGATCCATTTAGTGGTTGAAATGGAATACGATGAAGCTAGGTCTTGGAAGATGTCACACTCTCGATCGAGGTGTGCCATCAACCTTGATTATAGGAGGAGGTAAAGCTAATATTGCTAAATGCATTCATGATTTCACACCAATAAATAAAATAATAATAATTCATGATTGAGATATCATAATTTAATTATCAAACTTAATTTAAATACTAACAAGGAGAATGATGAAACCCACAAACCAACCCCTAAAGGCCAAGTTCTTTCTCAATTAATTTCATTTTTTCATTGCATGTTTTTTATCTTTTATTTAAATTAAATTTCATTCCATTCCTAGATTAAATAAAAAATCCAAAAATAATTAGTTTAGTTAAATTAGATTAAGTGAGTGAATGTCTGAAAAATATTCTCAAGAGAGACAAACCTGGTCATCCTCTATGCTGCACTAGAAAAATTAAATTTCTTTTGCCACGCCCTACAGCAGGTGTGTGTCAGTAATATAGAGGAAAGTGCTGAAGAAATATATGTTGAGGATTTTAGTATTGGGGAGTCCACTCAGTGGATCAATGATCTATGGTTTATTGTAGTTGGTAAGACCCACCTATTAAATACGACTGAGTAATTGGCTAGACCCTCATTTAGGTTTTAAGAAGCGATATATGGATCCTTTCCACTAGAATATCCATGTGATATGATATTTTCAATCCAATAGTGAAGGATTTTAGGATTAAATAAAAATGGGAGTCTAATAAATAAAATTTTGTACATCACATATTGGTAATAGAGACAAAGTACTAAAAATTTATTTAATTTTTTTATAGAAAATGATCAGTATTGTGATATCAAAATTATCACATTGTTTAATTTTAAAAAAAGATAACCACATTACCAACAATAACCTATATGACTGGTTCATGTGATTTAACATTGTATTACACTATGAATGGGTGTCTTATGTGTTAGAGTTTCCTATTTCAGAGGTTTCTACTAAGGAGGCGAGTGCGGAAAATTTATATTTCTAATTGAGAGACCTGAATGATGTGGTATATTTTTAAAGTTTGATGATATAATCCACATATAGTGAGCTCTATAAGATACATGAAAATATGGATGCATACTCGATGTTGTTTCAACTCGAAGATCTCTATTAAGAGAAGTATAGATAAGGAAAATATGAGATCTCCCAGAAACAATTCATGTGAAAACATGGATAAGGTTTAATGGATGTACCTTATGTAGTCAAGATTATTGGATATATTGAGCATTTGGACATATTGGGTTTTAAGATACCCAATGATTTGTGTACTTATCTCATATTTTCATCACTCCATCATGCCTCTAGCTTTATTGTGAATTATAATATAAATAATATTGAGAAGAATCTCCAAAATATTATTACGCTGATTCAGTAAGATTAAAAGGACATGGGGCATCATAAATCCAGAGTCCTTATGGTGAAAAAAAGGAAGGGTAAAAAAAAGTGACCTAAAACTCATTATAAGTCTAATTATTCTATGTACCACATGACCAATAAGTGGATGATTAAGAAGTGGAAAAAGGAATAAGATGTAATTTTTTTTTCATTTGTAAATAATGGACATTATAAGTGTAACCACATCATAGTAAATAAGAAATGGTAAGATTCATGTGCATTTATTATTGAATGTAATTATCCACATCTACCACCTGGGTGTTAGATACAAATTGTGGTGCTAAAATTTTTATCCAAATACTGGAACCAAGTAAATTCAAGAAGGTTTAAAACTATGAAGTGGATCTTTGAACTGTAAATAGAGAAAAATTATCCACACTATCTATAAGATATTATCACCTTATTTTTCACATGGTGATGATTATAGTTCTAAGGAAGTGTTATTATGCACCTAGTGTCACCAATAACATAATACCTCTATCGAGTTTAGATGTGGATGTATTTGTATTTAAATTTGAAAATAAAAACTACCAATTTTACAGTGATAGAATTATTTATGGTATGAAACACCTCAATAATGACCTTTATGTATTAGAATATAAAAACCAAGTGATGAGAATCAATAAAGAATCTAGTTTACATGACTAATATCACACCCAGTTGTGGAATCACTGGATTAGTCATGTAAAAAATAATCATTTAAAAAAACTCTATCATTATTATTTTTTTATATTTTTTTAAACTAAAATCACTTGAAAGATGTTACAATTTTTTTTCATGGAAAAATAAATAAACCACGATTTGGTGTAATGGGTAAAAGGTCTATAGATATTCTTGGATTGGTTTATAATGACGTGTTTAGACCCTTTCTAGTTGAATATATAGGTGGATACTCATAATTAATTACTTTTATTGATGACTTGAGTATATATGGATATATATACTTGATGAGGTATACAACTGTATCCTTTGAGAAATTTATGGATTTAAAGAATTAAGTAGAGAATCAACTTGGTAAAATATAGAGAAACTTCAATTAGATATCTTCTCTATATACCACAATGGAATGGTGTTAGTGAAATGAGGAACTACACCTTGTTATAAATATTGAGGCTGATGAAGAGTCCTATAGATATTCCATTATCCTTTTAGGGATATGATTTATTAACTATAACATATATACTAAACCAAATGATAACTAAATATACAAAAAAAAATTCCATATGAGATAATATATGAGAAGAAACTTGTGTTGTATAATATTCCCACATGGGGTTATGAGGTGTTTATTAAACCCACTTCTATAAAAAACAAGAACCTCATGGAATAAAGTTTATCTTTATATAATGTCCCAAGGAAAAAAGAGGATAGTATCTATATAAACCCTTATAAAAGATGGTAATAATGTCTAGAAATGAAATTTTCTTGAGAGGTATCACATCTTTAAAATAAATAGTGGGGTAAATATTAAATTCAATGATGTTTATAATCAAGATACATAGAAGTTGGAATAATAATAAATTCCACAAGGCCCCAAGGAAGATATTATTTAAGAGAAAAAAGTATTATGTAGGATCACCATATAGGTTATAGAACTAGAGGGATATGATTTTCTAGTCATTGAAGATGTTGACTCATTTATAGTTGATAACGATGAAACACTATCCTATAAAGAGGAAATAAGTAGCTCATAAGTTTATAGATGGAAAGAATCCATGAATTCTAAGGTGGATTCCATATACGTGAACCAAGTTTGGGTTTTAGTCGATCTTCAAGTAGATGTAAATACTATTGGGTGTAAATGGGTATTAAAGAAAAAAATCGACATGAAAGGTAAAATTATAACTTATAAGGAATAATTAGTGGCTAAAAGGGTTTAAAAAACATCAATTCTTAGACTATGATGAAACTATTTCAACATTTTCCATGCTAAAATTAATTAGAATTCCACTTTCTATATCATATTTCCATGATCATGATATTTTTAAGATGGTTTTCAATGCTGTTTTCCTGAATGGAAACCACATATAAGTTTTCTATATGAATCAAAAGATGTTTTTTTAATTAAAGAGATGTTAAAAAGGTATTAAAATTGAAAAGATCTATTTATATATTAAATAAAGCATCTAGATCATAGAACATTCACTTTAATGAATCCATAAGATAATTTGGTTTCATAAAAAATTAATATGAGACTTGTGTATATAAAAAATTTAGTGGGAGTGTAGTTTTTTATTAATAGTATATGTTAATGATATATTACAAATTAGAAATGAGATACCGATTTTATAGTCATCGAATATATGGTTGAACACATGATTCACCAAGAAGAACTTAGGTGAAGTAGCCTACATTCTTGGGATCAAAATTATCCATGATATATTTAATAGGACACTTAGACTAATTCAGGGTATATACATTGACAAGATACTAAGGATATTTAGTATGGAACAATCTAAGAGAGGATTATTTCTAGTGTCACATGGAATACATCTCTCCCAGAAAATGTGTCTCCAAACACAAGAGGAGAGACAAAGGATAACTATTATTCCTTATGCATAAACTATAGAATCATTCATATATTCTATGAAATATTCTAGGATTGATGTTTCCTACACCTTGAGCATGGTTAGAAAATAGAAATTTGATCTAGGAGACCGCTATTGGATGACGGTACAGACAATCCTAATGTATTTGAATCATACTAAGTATATGTTCCTAATTTTTAGAGGAGATAAGAAAATAATAATCAAAGGATATAAAGATTCTAGTTTACAAATAGATTAGGATGATCTAAAACTGTAGTTAGGATATGTATTCACTCTCAATGGAGGATCTATGAGCTGGAAGAACTCAAAGTAGGCAACGATCAATAATTCTATGAAAAAGTTCTATTATATTATATATTTTGATGAAACTAAAGAAGTAGTATGAATATAAAACTTTATTCTAGATATTAATGTGGATCCTAGTATTAAATATCCTATCACATTATATTATAAACATACTATAGTAGTGGCCCTCTCTAAGGAGAAAAGGTCACATCAATATATGAAGAACATACTTTGGAAGTATCATACCTTGAGGGATTTTTATCATAGGGATGAGTTAGAAGTAAGTATAGGTTCTATGGAGGATAACGTGGAAGCCCTATTAACTAAATCCTTATCTTATAAGAAGAATTAATATCACGTGGAAGTTAGCAAACTGAAATTTATTACTTATTGGCTCTAGTCTAAGTGGGAGTATTTTGGAGTTGGTTCCCCATAACCAACTATTTTTTTATTCTGATTACATTTATATTCATGATCTTTAATATTTATAAATACCTTATCATATGATGTGTATTATTTTTTATTACATTAATTTGATAGCTTACTTATAGTATCTTCCATATCAAAAGGTCATACCAGTTTCCAACTTTGATGTGAACGTTAAAGTTATAATAATATATTCATAAATACATGTTTATGGTTAGATGACATCATCTGAATAGATACAAATGATACAAGATATTAGGGGTATGAGGTTCACAAGACATTAAGATCACTTATCATTAATTTTACCCTTAGTAATCTCTAAAATAGGAGGTTTTGTGAACAAACCCACCCATAGAAATTCCACATGCTATACATTTCACTAGATATTTTTATCTATAGACATGTGTATTAGTCCACAAACTTGAAATTATTATTAATTCATATCATGAATCACACACTTATATTTACTAAACAAATACTATGATGACATATACTCTTGATGAATTAGGACACATTGGCTGTGTCACAAGTGATATGAAATTAAAGAACAAGTCAATAAAGGATTTGTTGCTTCTAAATTAAAGAAAGTATATTTCCTTGACCATTTGACTGGAGTTGAACTTCTTGATTAAATTCCACGTCCATGGTTTTTTTTATCAGTGATTTCACTTTAATAAAGTCAAATAACACTATATTTCATACATATAGGTTCATGAAACATTCCATGTAACCTACTTAATGAGATATTGAGATAAAGAAATTATATTACACAGTGAATGTTCATAAGAGGTTAATATCAAGGTTAAATTAATACCTTTACCTATAGGTGACTTGATATGTTTCTATAAACTTATCTTTAAGTTTAGACTATTTAGTCTAACTCTATTGAGAAAGTGACTTATATGGTCACACACAAAGTGCATCCAAAAACCTTAGTCAAATTTAATATGAATTTAATAATAAAATGAATATTATACTCAAGTTTCGAGGAATAATAATTATTAAAGTTATATTGAGTTCATATGTATTTATTGAAAACATAATTTTGAGATATTTATTTATTTAAATAAATAATCATTATTTAAGGTTCAATAAATTCTGAGGAGAATTGACGAGATTAGTGGAATCTATTGAGGTCTTGGTGGGAATGATATACTAAATATCATTTAAATAAATATTAATTTATTTATTGATATTTATATTATCTGTGAGACATGAAATCATCAAGGAAATAATAATAATAATAATATCAATACAAATACTATTAGTCGTGAGGTTCGTTAAGGATTAAGAGATTGGCTAAGGGATTATGTGTAATTTTCAATTCTTAACCTAGCAATATAAACCCAATTATATCATTTCTATGGATAGAGATTATTTTGAAAAATAAATACTCTCTATAGAATTATCTAGAACATATATATAAACTTTTATCAAGAATCATATCAAGAACTGAGATAATCACCCCTCCTCCACACTCTCAAGATCATCAGAGAACTTGATAAATTTATTCTCACTCATAAGGGATTCTTGATATCATCAATGAGAATAGAACATGGGGATTAGTCTTCTATGATAGTAAAAAAAACATCCATCCATGAAATTTTTAGGTTCATGGAATATGTGTAGATTACTAATAAAGAGATTCCATCCTTGAGACCTTTATCACAAAAATGATGCAACAAGAGTGGATTACTAATTTGACAACAAAGAAAGAATTCAAAGACAAGAGGTAATTCTAATTTATAAATTAATTATAAATTATATGTCAATGATCATCTCTAATGGATTTAATGGTTTCTATTCATTAGGTTACAAGGATAAATCTTAAGAAACCAAAAAAAATTCAATTATTGGGTATTAGCCTAATCACTTCTGTTGCACCCTTGAACCTTCATAGACACTCCTAATATCAGGAATTACTTATTATTATTTATCTATATGTTTAAATTATGTTATAACATTCTTATTTTTGTGTTTTTATTACCCTATAGATTTATATATTTTCATTAAATACTTAAGTTTATGATAGGTTGTTAGAGGTGGGATGGTGGATTCTCACTAGGTATGTTATACTCACACCCTAAATGTGACCCAAATTAGGGTGCTTCTAGAAAATTTTAGACATTATCCAAGGAAAGGAAATGCACATGATCCTGGGAGTTCATAATATATAGAGTGAGAAGTTTTTAGGATCTTTTTGGATCTTTTTATGGTCCACCAATAAGTGTTTAATAAGGGTTATACTTGTTGAGTCGAAAGTTATACTTTTTATAATTTATAATCTTTGTATTGAAATCACATTAAAATTTATTAAATACTGTGTTTTACTAACTTTATACTATCTAATATTTTGAAATGTTTTTTTAGAAAAAACTTATCTTACCTGATGTAGAAAAAATTATAGTTATATGAATATAAATTTTATATTTGGATGAAGAACTCAGTTTAATCCATTGGATGAGATAAGTTCAGTACATCATATGAGAAAATACCACTCCATGAGAAAAGTGAAGCTCAATCCATCAAATTAATGAAGTTTAGTCGATTGGAAAAAATGTTCAATCCATCAGAAAAACAAAGTTCAATCCATCAGAAGAAAAACGTTTATCCCCTCGAACAAACAAAGTTCAATCCATTAGACAAATGAAGTTTATTATATAAGATAAATAAATTTTATAATCAGATGAACAAAGTTATTTCTACAGGATGAAAAATTTTAACAACATTGTAATAATGCTATAAAATTAACCATATGGTGAAGTATATATAGATCATGCTAAGATATCAGGATAGATCTCATCTGAGGACATTGAAACCAACTCCAAGAATCATAGAATATGACCGTTGGAGGTGTGCCTATAAATAAAGGTGCATTCACGAAGCTGGGAAAAGATTATTTTAAGCTCAAATTGCTTTAAGTTTACTCATTTCTAACATATTTTTACTTGTGATTTGTAAATATTTAGAGATTTTTAATTAAAAGGAATCTAAGTGAGGATTTTAAATTCTGCAGAACATTTTTCTTTTGTAATTACTAATTCTAATCTAGTTCGATTGAGGGATTCTGAAGATAGGAATAAAAAACAATCTAATATTATTGATCAAGGGATTATGGGGCTAGGAAGATATATCTTATTCTAATATTTGTGACTGTGGTATTTATTTTTGAATAAATACAAACCTTACAGTTTGGTTAAAATTTTGTATACCTTAAGTCAAGGTTATTTAATTCCTTTACACTAAAGGTTAAAATGTTTTTATTTCTATATTAAAGTTTTTTTAGTCTTACTTTAGAACTTTGTAAAGTTTTATTTTTATTTTTATACAAGTCATTATTTACACTATGCATTTTATAAGGAAGTTTTAGTTTTGAAATTTACTTTTCTTAGAAACTCTAATTATATAAATTGTATCTATTTGAAGTGAATCTGATTATAAATCTAAAATCATCAAACACTGGTTCTTTCTGATTGATCGAAAGAGGTATAATTTTTTATTAGTTCTAATATTTATAATCTATAATTCACCCCTCTTATATCCATTGATATACTATTCAATCCTACAATTAGTATCAAAGAAGGTTCTACTACTTAGTTTGACAGTTTTCAATTTTTTTATTTTAAGCAAGATTTTAAACTTTTATAACTATTGTTATAAACTTCGATTTATAAATTCTATATAAAATATTTTCACACTAACATGTATCTATAAAAAGTGTTTTTTTTTTGAAATGTGGAAGTTTTAAATATTGTAAGTGTTGAAAATTTAAATCCTAGAAGACTATTGATTTTAGATGGGGATGACTATGAATATTTGAGAGATCATATGAAAACCTTTATTATTAACATAAGAGTTGATAAATTTTTTATGCTTATTGTAAATTATCAAATAATTGAGAAACAAGTTTCTACCCTTACCAATCAAGATAATCTTGAATATAAACTGAATTATGATGTAAGGAATACTTTTCAATATTTATAACAAGGAATATCTATAGTCAAATTTATTCTTGTGAAGTTATGAAAAATATTTTTAATAAGTTTTAAATTAATAATCTTTGTACTTACAAAGTTATAGAAACTAGAAAAAAATTATTAGAAAAAGGTTTATCAAGATTTTGATTTATTACCTGGATAATATGTTTCTAAGATGCATTAAATATTTATGACAATTATTAACAGTTTAAAGTATATGGGTGATAAATATCTTACAGATCATATTTGGTTGAAAATAACATAGAGATTATGTTAGGAGAGTGGGAATCTAAGAGAAAATATATTGATGATACAACAAAGATAAATAAGTTGATATTAGATGATTTTATTGGTTATATTATATAGCATGAGGGAAGATTGAAAAGAGATTCTGAATAAGGAAAAAAAGAAAAATGGATTATCCTTTTATTCTATTTAATCTATTTATAGAAAAGTGATATTTATAGAGAAAGTTTCTAATTATTTAAAGAAAAATAAAGTTTAAATTGAAGAAAAGAGTAGTTATTATGAATAGTCTAAGAATAAGTTAGCTAATATTTCTTAAATGATGAACTAGATTGTTAGAAAGAAATATTTATTTACAAGTATAAGAAGAACTTTAAGGAAAAAATGAGAAGAAATATTCTTATAAAATTTAATATTACGAGTGTAAGAAGCCTGGTCAAATAAAAATACATTTTATCAAGCCGAAGAGAAAAGATAATAAGAATAGAAATTTTGATAATAATTATTAGAATATTTATAGACACAAAAGTAAAAAAAGTATGAAAGAATTAAATACTTGGAGTGAAAGTAGAGGTAATATTTCTTCGGATAATTCATTAGATAGTGAAAGTGAAGATCAGATGAATATTTTTTTCTTCCCTAGAATTCCAAATAATAATAATTTATTCAGGGATAAGTTATATAATAATACCTAAACCGATATAAATTTAAATTAAAACTATCCATATTCTAAAAATGAAAATAGTTTTATATCTTGATATGAATAATCAACATCAAAAGATAATAATACTTTACCTAGCTTTGAGGAACATTCTCATTTTCCTTAACTTAAAAAAAAACAAAATCGTAAAATTTATAAAAAACTTGACACCAATGAGGCAAAAATTTCCAAAGAAAACTCGATAATTTCAATACCAACTTATGAAATTTCTAATCTTTGAATAGAATTAAAGAAATCTATTCTTTAGAAAATTAAATTTTCAGAAGAACTAAAAAAATAAATCTAGTACAATTTTATTGAGTACAAAAATTTAGTTGTGAAACAAAATTATGAAATTTCAAGTCTGAAAAATTTACTACAAAATGTTAATACTAATAAATAAAATTTTAATAAAATGTATGGACAAATAAAATATTATAAGGATGTATCTGGAATGGGTTTTGCTAATTAAAAATCAAAAATTTAAAATATATATGTTGTTCCAAAATGTGACCCATTCTGTAAAAAATTTCAAAGTGGATAAAATTGAAAAAATGGATGTTCCTTAAATAGATCAAAATATTTAGTCTTCTACAACACATGTTTTTCTAAATAATTAACAACTTCTCAATGTCATAAAATTTGACATATGTGGATTATAAAAATTTTATTTTCTAATAATGTTGGACCCAAGAATGTTTGGGTTTCAAAATAATAATCCTATAATTTTAAATAAAATATGAAGTGTACAAAAAACAATAATATTTGGTACATGGATAATGGATATTTCAAACATATTTCTAGGAACAATGATTTCTTCAAGAAGATTATTAAAATGAAAAGTTTAAAATTCACTATTGTTGGAAATTCTCAAGGATAAATTATTAGAATATTTAATATTTTTATTCTTGGAAAAGATTTAATTTTAAAAGTTTTATTTGATATAGTAATTAAGAAAAAAAATTATTAGAATAAGTAAATTATTTGATGAAGGTTATCTTGTGAACTTTAGGAATGATAAATTTAGTGTTCATAGTTCAAAAGATAAGTTTATACTTTATACTGAAAGTCTTGAGAATATATACAAACTTAATTTATAATCCCTTAGGAGGTAAGATCTACCCTAACTTAGTGAAATTTAAGATGAATATTGTTTATGAAATAGAACATTAGGATAATGTAATGTTATAAATTTAGCCAAACTCTCTATAAAAGTGATAGTTAGAGACCTAATGAATCTTAGGTTTAATTCTTATAGAGTTTTTTTATCCTTATCGATTTATAAGGCATCATAATTCATGTTTTAAATCTATAAGTGAAGTCTCAACTTATAATGCTTTATAGTTAGTGCACATGGATTTTTTTGGTCTGAAAAAAACTGAAATTATTGTTGGAAAATAATATGTATATGTTTTAGTTGTTTATTACACTAGATATACATGGGACTATTTTATTAAAATAATTAGGAATCTATTTTCTATTTTAAAACTTTTGTATCCCCTGTTAAAAATGATAAAAATCTACCCATGGTTACTATTCATAGTGATCATGGTCAAGAGTTTGTAAATTCCGATTTTGAAACTTTTTTTAGTAAAAGGGTATAATACATAACTTCTTAACACCTAGAACTATATTGAAAAAATGGTGTGTTTGGAAGAAGAAATAGGATTCTTCAGGATATTAAAAGTAACATGTCGTGTGAATACTCAATTACTAAATATTTTTGGGTTGAATAAGTTAATACTTCTTATTATACTATAAATCATGTTTTAATAAGAATTTTTTTATTAATAAAACTCCTTATGAGTTGTGGATAGGAAGAAAGAAAAAACTTTCTTACTTTATAGTTCTTTGAATTCAAAGAATTCATTTTGAATACCAAAGATAATATATATAAATTTACTACAAAATATAATGAAGGAATATTTTTAAGTTATTACACCACAATTAAGGATTATAGAGTTTTTAATAAAAATACATGAACTATAAAGGAAATAATGCATGTTAAATTTGATGAAACTGGTCCTTTTGTTTCAAAAAATCTCAATTCAAATCTTTAGATGTAATTTAAAAAACTATTTTTCAACCCATGTAGGTAAGTTCTTCTTATGAGAAGATAATTGAATAATTTTTTTCTTAAGTTCTAACTCAAGAATAAAATAAAATTGTTGTTTAAGAAAATAGTTTTATAAACCCAAGGAATCAATTGATTGTTAGGGATCATCTTAGTGATAATATCATTGGTGATGTAGATCAACCAATTTGAACTAGATGTTCCTTAAGAAATAAAAATTAACATTGTTAATTTTTAAAACAATTAAAAACTAAGACTCCAAATGAGGCTTTAGGTGATGAATATTAGATAAAATCTATTGAATATGAACTCAATAAATTCAAAATTAATCAAGTTTGGAATTTAATTTAATGACCTAACGATTCCCTTGTTATTGTTGTAAAATGTGTTTTTTTGAAATAAGTGTGATGAAAATGGAGTTATAGTTAGAAATAAATATATAATTTTTGAAAAGGTTTTTAATCAATGAGAATGCATATAATATGAAGAAAATTATGATATATTATCTAGACTTGAAGCTATCCATATACTTCTAGATTATACAACTGTTTTTAATTTTAAATTTTTTCAAATGGATGTAAAGTGTGATTTTCTTAATGGATATGTATAGGAGGAATTTTATGTTGAAAATCCCCTAGTTTTGAAAACAAAAATCACCAGATCGTGTATTTATACTTAATAAGTAACTACATGGACATAAAAAATCCCCCAGATCCTAGTATGATATATTAACTATATTTCTCTTACAAAACAATTTTGTTAAGGGAGATATGGATACAAAACGTTTTATTAAAAAAGTTTCTAGAAACAAAATTATTTTTCAAATTTATACTGATGATATTATATTTAGATCAAATCAAAAATTTCTTATAGATTCTGTTACAGATCTTATGAAATATGAGTTTGAGATTAGCATGATGGGTAAACTTATTTATTTTCATAGTTTTCAAATTTCACAAAAACTATAAGGAAATTTTATATCTAAACATAGTTATATAAAATATTTTCTTAAGAAATTTGGATATGAAAATACTAAAAGTATAAGTACTACTATTATAACCTCAAGTATTTTAGATCTTGATGAATCTGGGAAGCCAGTTAATCAAAATAATTTTGGAGGAATGAATTGTAGTTTACTATACTTACAACTAGTCGTCTAGATTTTATATTTTCTATATTATTGTGTGGAAGATATCAAGATAATCCTAATGATTCCCATATTAATGTTATGAAATAAAATTTTCATTATCTTAAGGGAACTAATAATGTTGAACTATTTTATTCATCAGGAAATGAATTTGAAATTAAAATATTTTTAGATATTGAGTTTGGTGTTTGTAAAATGGATAAAAAATTTATATATGGAAATTATCATTTTTAGGAGAAAATTTAGTTTCTTGGTCTTGTAATAAACAAATATTTTCAACACTTTTCAATACTAAAGCATAATATATGGTAGATAGAATTGGTTGTGCTTAACTGTTGAGGATGCAACACACACTCACTTATTTTGGTTTGAGTTTTTGGAAAACTCTAATTTTTCATGATAACACATGTTCCGTAGATTTAAGTAAAAAATAAGAATATCACCCAGGAGAGAAGAATATATATATAAGACACCACTTACTTATGGATCACATAATAAAAGAGATATAATTTTATAATTCATAAGAATGCAAGAACAACTTGCAGATATATTTAAAAAACCCCTAAATTCCAAAATATTTTAATGTATCAAACAAATATTTGGAATGGTTAATACACAATGATCATTCATATCCACTTCCCATTTATCAATATTCTTAAAATAATAAAATAATTTTCAAAGGGGGAGTATACATTTCTTTAGTTTTCTAATAACTTTAGTTTTTCTAAAAAATCATTGTTTTTCTACAAAAATTTAGTTTTGAATTTTTTTTTATATTTTTTAAAAAACTCATTTGTTATAAATTTTTATTTTATAAAAACTTCAGTATTTAGAAAAATATTTATTTTTATAAAAAACTTTGTTATTATTTACTTGAAAATTTATCTGATATGTTTTTCTTAAAAAGTTTATCTGATAAAATTTTACATAGAAAAATAAGAACTATTATGAGGAAAAATATATCATAGAAAGTTAAATTTTACCCTGAGATGTAATTTTATAAATATTCACACTTTAATATATTTTATTCTTTATATTATATGATTTTATATATTTTATGAAGTTTTATTACATTATAATGTCTTTTAAAAACTATTAAGTTTCTATTTTTCAGAAAAAAACATCATCTGATGATAATTTTGTTAAAAAAACATTAAGAGTTCAGAGAAATTCATTTAATCAGTTGAAGAAGAATTTTATCTATCATATCATAATGAGTTTTAATTTCATATTTTATATATATGGAAGTCAAAGGGTCACTCGTCTGAGCCTATAAATACATGTGTGTGCCACCATATCCCACATCACACTCGCTGATTGATCTATATTCTGATCTATCAAATTTATCTTCATATGATCATTTTAGCTTAGTAGGATCTAAAATATCAGTTTGATAAAAAATTATATCCTATTGAAGAAATGGAAACCTTAGAATATTTTTTAAAATAGAGAAGTAGTAAAGGAAAGGTTGATTTAAAATTCATGGGTTTTAAAAAAAGTTTATTTTCTCAAGAACATGGTTTTGTTTCAATATTGGGAGTAATTTTTCATAGAAAATGAGGAATTTGTTGTTCAATATCCAATAATTCTAAATGAATTTTATTCTTCAGTGATGTTTAGTTTTGAATATAATTTGGAAGTTATTAATTTTATTCTTTTTTAAGAGTGATACAAGATAAGAATTCAACAAGTATAAGTATTAGTTGAAATTCATTTGAAAGGAGAATACCATTTAGTTACTCATAAACTTATAGAGAAGTTATAATGTTTTGATAAATCAAAGGCTGTGAAATATTTGTTTTATTCCTATGAGAAAGTAATTTTTTTTTTCACTTATCTCTAGATGCAAGGGTTGTTTCTATTTAGATGAAAGTTTATATTATCCCAAGAAAAGGGTATAAAGATAATTTAAAAGTTTTATATGTATATATTTTGGACTTCTTGTGTAACATGGGAATGTTCAACTTGGTCAAGTTTTACTTTCTCTCACTTGAATCTATGAAGAAAGGTTCTATAAAGCTGATGATTATTTTTATTTCCTTATTTCATTCATAAGATGTAATTGAATTTCATGAAAGTGATGAAAATAAAGAACAAATATGTTGCTATTAGGGAAAAATTTTCTCTCATTAATGAAGAAAACTTTTCTAGAATGAAGTTTCTATATGTTCCTAAACTGCTGATTTTTTTGAGAAATCAGACATATTTACATCCGATAAAGAAGTGTTGTAGTTGAAACAAAAAGTTTAAAAATAGATAAAGGATAGTTCTTCTCCAACAAAAACAAAGAAGAAATTGAAGACCAGGATTGATGAATATTATAGGGAATTTATGAATCATAATTATCAAAATAAGCTAGGTGATCTATGTTTTGGTCTAGACAAGGAAAAGGTTTTGGATTTAAAAAAGAAAACTCATGAAAAAATTAATAAAGAAGAAAATAAATGGAGATAGATGTAAATATATGATGAGTCTAAACTTGTGGGAAGTCTTATGAAATTAATAGAGTGAGATCATGGAGAATTTTGAGTTTCTGAATAGGAATGATCTATTTCAATGTCTCCTCTATTGGGTTTTCAAACAATACCTAGTTTAACAGTTCGTCTTCCTGGTCATTAATTAGTTCTTCCATCATCCGTTGATGCTTTTTCCATTCCATCAGAACTAGAAAAATTTGGAACCTATAAATTTCCTTTATCTATTAAGAAAGGTAAAGAAAAGGTTATGGAATGGGAAAAATCTTTATCAAAACATGTTAATGTACATGATCAAGAAGTTTTAAAGAAATTCAGAAAAGATGATTTGAGAAGTGATGAGTAGTTAACAAGATTTTTAGTAAAAGCATTAGAATAAGAAGAAGAAGGAGGAGAAAAAATTAATTTTAATACCTACTATTTATCTTCTCAGTTTGAGAAGGATCTATATTTTTATGTTTATTAAAAAGAATAATGTTTAGTAAAAGATAAGGAAGATCAACATTCACAATCTAAGAGATCAAACAAGGATAAATCCGACAGGAATGTTAAAGCTATTGAAGTATCTAAAGGATATGATAAAATAAAGAAGAAAATAGGTGAATCTTAAAAATATCATGTTTTAGATGTTTCATCAGACTCAAATCATCCCCAACTAGCGATTCTGATCAAATATTAGAAATGAGAATTATATATTTTAATGAAGTGTTAAAGAATCTTGAAAAGAAGCTTCCTTATTTTTTGAGTATTGAATCTTGTTATAAGTACATTCAAAGTAGGTTAGATGTATTAGAAAAATTGGATTCTTTAGAATAGAAATATGAGACCATTGTGAATAAAAAAATATTTAAAATTCTTCAGATATGATTTAAAGGAATAAAGAAGAAGGTTAAAACAAGTTGTTAGATAGATCAAACAAACATAGAGTGCTTTAAAATTTCATGATGAGAAAATTTAAGGCTATAAGTAGTCTTCTTTGTTTATATAAATTTATTTTTAAAGATTATATTATGATGAATATGAAATAATAGAAGATATAAATGATCTTGATTTTCTTGTAAAGTCTTTATAAGAATATGTTTCCAGACAGAAAAAGAAAATTTTTACTCTCAAAGAAGATGCCTTAAAGTTGGAAGTGGAATGTAACAAAGTACAGTTTCTTAAAGAATAATTTCTCTAGTTAAAGTAAGAGAATAAGAATATTCAAGTACTTGAGGAAAATATTGATAAAATGGAATCTTCATTCGTAGAGTCAGAAAAATTTCATGATGAATTCAAGAAAATGAAATACATTATAAAGAAGTTTCATAAGAAAAAATGAATTTTTTATTTATTTGAATTATTATTCTTTTTTAATATTATTACATTTTTTAGGTGGAATAAATATTTATTCATACAATTTAGATTTAATATTTACTAATATATATTGGATAAATATTCATTCTATATTTTTTGGATGAATATTCATTTTTACTAAATTATTTCATATAGATGTTTTATATTACTTTTTAGGTACACTTTCTATCCCATATCTTCTTTAAAAATATCAAAGGGGATAATTTATTAAAGAGTAGGGAGAAATACTTGATTAATACCTATCTTAGTAGTGAATTAACAAATATTCTGGACATTATTTGTTAAAAAAAGGGAAATAAAAAGATATAGGGATAAGAAATAGAGATAAAATTTGTAAGAAAAAGGGATTGTAAATTTTTTAAAGTTATTAGTTTTCTATTTAAGAGTTATGTTTTGTGATTTTAAAAAAAGGAGATATTTTTGAGTTGCAAGTTCTAATTTCTATACTTTAAAAGATTTGTTTTCAAAATCACATTACACTTTTTTAGGTACTATGTTCTACTAACTTTAAAATTTCTAGGATTAAGAAATATTTTCATAAAAAACACTTATTTTATCATACATAGAAAACATTATAATCAGATTAATATAAATTTTATATTTGGATAAATAACTTAATTTAGTCCATTAGATGAGTGAAGTTTAGTCCAACATAGAAACAAAGCCTAGTATATGTAATGTGTGAAGCTCAATCCATCAGAAAAATGAAGTTCCTTCCATCGAAAGAACAAAGTTCATTCAATCGAACAAACAAAGTTCAGTTCATTAGACAAAAAAGGTTAAATCCATCAAAAAAATGAAATGTTTTCAATAAGATAAATAAATTTTATAATCAGATGTAGAAAGTTATTTCTACTGGATAAAATATTTAAATAGCATTATAGTGATTCTATCAAAGTAACCATCCAATGAAGTTTTTAAAAATCATGATGAGTTATCAAGATGGAACTCATCCAAGTCCACTACAACCAAATTTGGGAATCAAAGAATATTATTATTAGAGGTGTTCCTATAAATAGAGGTATATTCCCTGAGTTGAGAGCTAATGATTTTATAACTCAACCCTTCTGAATTTTACTCAGTTTAATATCTTGTTACTTATGATTTGTAAATGGAATAAAATACAGGGTGTCCTCTCAAGACACTCGACAAAAGCCTGGCTTGGAAGCCCTAGTTTTTGTGCTTTCAGTGATAATTATTCCTCTCCTTGCTAGATTGACTAAGCCATGGCATCACTCAACACTTAATGGGAGTGTAATTTTGATCCTAGGCCTCCAGAAACAAAGAAGGAAAATCCCCATGAGGAATCTACTACTACGCATGCCACGACTAATAAATCCAAATAAATATCTTTCCTAAAGACACTCAAAGGTGCAGATCTTCTCAAGGTATAATCTTCGAAACCTCTTTTGTGTAAAAATCTGGATGATGGAGGATTTTCAGTCAAGGACGATCCTGAAGTGCTCCAGAAAAGAGCCCAAATGTGAAAGTTCTCAGTTATGGGATGTATCTCTTACATAAAAGGTGATAAACCCATGACTTACTCTGATCTTAAAATTCACATTGCTTATTGTTGGGGTTTTTCAAACTGGAAGATCATACCCTTAGGGAAGGGCTATTTTCACATACTTATTACCTCCCTGGATTAAATAGATCGAGTCTGGAGAGTAGTGAACATTAAACTCAAACCTGGTCTTATTCATCTCTCAGATTGGGATTATAGTTTCAATCCACACATGCATTGGAACACTACTGCCCAGATATGGGTTATATTTCATGGTCTGAATTGGTATTTTTGGAACCTGAAAATTTTAAATGACATATCCTCTTGCATAAGAACTTCCCTTAAGATAGACCATTGAACATTGAATGGTGATCTACGACTCTTTTATAGAGTAATGATAGAAGTGAATTTAGAATCTAAACTCCCACAGAGTATCACCTTCAATGCGAATGACTATAGAACAAAAATTAGAATTAAGTATGAGTGTAAGCCCTAATTTTTTGACCTTTGTAGGACCATTATACATTCTATTTTAAACTGTATAGTGGTGAAGAATCAATTCACCCAACCAATTTATTCTGAATGGACTGAAATTAGGAAACAAAATAAGGAAAATGGTCCTGCCATTGATAAACTAGAGTCCTCCATGAGGAAAACTGAAAAATGTGTGAAAAAGTCAAAGAATTTGAATACCAATGGTAATAATGGAGGAAAATATTGGGAAGAATTAGTTGAAGAAGATGATCAAGCAGATGAATAAAATTTCATTGTTGAGGAATTAGAAGCTTCCATTATGGAGATCATTAAACAGTCTCAAATTGAGCCAGAAATTGTGCTGACTAAGTCACACATGAAGGATGATACCTCTACCAAGCAGTCCACTACCTCCTCATACACACCTATTGATCTTAGGGACAAAACAACACCTTCTATTATCCCTGCTGGTTTGGGTGACCATTGTGTTAGTATCCCACTACACACAACTAATAGGGGAGGAGGACCTATTATTTCTTAGAACCATACAGTTTTACAGGATATGGATAGAACTAGTTCTGCTACTATTTTGGAGATACAACCCACTGTTAAACAGGACAATGTTCCTACTTCTCCTAAGGTCACATGTAGCCCATTTATTTTTATTTCAGAAGCAGATAGTGACACACAATACACTAATCCCTATGAATTCACCCACTAAAATTTAATTACAGACACTGCCTTGTAAGGAATAGACTATAGTTCATGTTCCTATAAATGATGAGGGTAATGTTGATTATTTTATCATTTCTCTTAACACTTATTCTGTTGTTACTAGGAGTAAGCAGGGTAAGAGATCCCATCCAAGATCGACAAAATCTCCTAGAAGATCTTCTAGGAGGAAGGGTTCCGGAAATAAGAGAAAGGGGGATTTCAACCCGAAAAACAAGTTCTAATGAATATTTTGTTTTATAATTGTCAGGGAATTACGAACCCTAACACTTATATTGTTTTAAAAATATTTATTAATACTAATCATCCTAAAGTTTTTGAAACATTTGAACCTAAGATCTGTTTATCCTCTCGTTTTTCTCACCTTTGTCAGTCTGGTTATAGCTTCTCAGGTGCTTATAAAAACCATTCTTCCATTAAAACCCTTTGGATCTTTACTCACTATACTCTCTAAAATGTCAATACTTTCTATATATCAGAGCAGTAGTACACTTGTGATTTTACTATTGACCACTCACACATATTTTTTCTCTTTCAACTATGCTAAGAATAGATACCAAGAGAGAAGACAACTTTGCAATGACCTCTCTTACTTAAGAAATTGTCTTCATGACCCTTGGTTTGTAGTTGGTGATTTTAATTCCATACTTTCTCCAAGTGAGAAAATGGGACCAACTCACTCCACTATATATTCAAGGGAGTTCAAATCCTCTATTGAGGATAACAAACTTGTTGAAATTAATCTTATCAGTGCCAAATATACGTGGTATAGAAGGCATTATAACAACATGGTGGATATCAAATTATACATAGCTTTAACAAATGATATAATTCTGGATAAGTGGAACACCATCTCTATCAAAATCCTCCCAAAACTAAACTCTGACCACCATCTAATCCTGATCAATATCTCTATCAATCACCAGAAGCTTGTTTTTCCCTTCAGATTCAACAACAATTGGTCTTCTGACCCTAATTGTGCTAAAATTATTAATCTTTCTTGGGCTTCCATGTATCATTATAATGGTTCTTTTTCTTGTACCGCTAAATTAAAAAATCTCAAACATACCCTTAACGGATTGTGTAGTACTAATTCCAAGAAAATTGATAATGACATTCTTCATTTGGAAGAAGAACTTATCCAACATCAAAACATCACTACTGACACCAATTTTTTCACTGATCTGCAACATGAAATAAATATTACCATGAAGCTTGCTTCCTTGCTCACATTTAAATATAACATGAGAAAACAAATTTTCAAAACCAAATGGCTCACTGATGGTGATAGAAACACTAAATTCTACAAATCGATTCAAAGAATCAGGAAAGATAGTAGACCTCTTGCCTTCCTAAGAGAGGGGACAACCTCTTTGATAATGAGAATAACATTTCCAATCATGTAGTCTCTTATTTTGAAAATATATTCAATGGTCCTACCTCTATCAAGGTCCTTCTTCATGATGTCATCCCGGTTGTGGTCAATGATATGGATAACTCTTTTCTTACAAGCACCCTGCTTGATCATGAGATCAAAGACACCATCTTTAGCATAAATACTGATAGTGCTCCAAACCCTGATGGTTTTAATAATGGTTTTTATCAGAAATTTTGAGATGTTGTTCAAATTGACATTTGCAGGCTTGTTAGGAATTTATTTTCTAATGGTCTACTCCCTCATGGGTTGAACTCCCAGTTTCTCTCCATGATTCCCAAAGTGGATAATGCTGCTGAAATCCACCAACTCATACCCATTGCTTTAATCAATACCCTTTATAAAATTACCATCAAACTTATTACCAATAGACTATCTACAATTATTAATAAAATTGTTTCATGGAATCAATTTGGATTTTTCAAGGGCAGGTCTATTCAAGATTGTATTTTTCTTGCCTCTGAATACACTAACATGTTAAATAATACCAATAGGGGAGGAAATATTTCCATTAATATTGATATTAGGAAGGCTTTTGATACCATGGATTGGGGTTTTATTTTCAAGGTTCTTCGAAACATTGGGTTTAATGATTCATTTATCAGCAGAATTAAAACTCTTTTCAACTCGGCCAATATATCCATCCTTGTTAATGGATCTCCTAAGGTTCATTTTAAATGAACCAAAGGTGTCAAGAAAGGTGACCCTCTCTCTACCATGCTTTTTTCAATTATGGAGGACTACTTAAGTTGATTGATCAATCACCTTGTTGAACAAAACAAGATTAAGACGATTAAAGCTTCTAGGAATTTGAATGTTCCCACACACATTTTATATGTAGATGATATTATTCTTTTTTTACAAGGGGATAAATGGAATATTAAAAATATCAAATGTTCCCTCTCACACTATGAAGAGGTTTCTGGTCAAATAATTAATTGGAACAAATCCTTAACCTTTTTTGGGAAAAGGTTTCCTACTAATAGAAAATCCAATATTATTGCTTATCTAGGTATTAAAGAAGGATCCCTTCCCTTCACCTATCTAGGTGTTCCCATATTCTGGGGCATACCAAATGCTAGACACTTTTCTACTACTGTTGACCAAATCCTTCACCAACTATCATCTTAGAAAGGAAAATCCCTCTCTATGGCCGGTAAGGTTTGTATTTTCAAATCCATGATTGTTTCTAAAATGGTATACTCTTTGATGATTTATAAATGGCCTTCTAATCTTCTTAAAAAAATTAACGTTGCCATCAAAAACTTTGTTTGGAGTGGAAGTGTGCTTGAAAGGAAAATGGTGACTATTCCTTGGTCTACTTGTTACAAAACTTTGGAGAAGGGTGGCCTCGGTATAAAAAATATCAAACTATTTAATGATTCCTTACCAGCCAGACTCACCAGGAATATTTTTCATAACAACTCGGACTCCATTTCCTTCCTTAAATCTTGAAAAACTGGAGAAGGGAAATTTGAATTACATGAGCTCTTCAATTTGGACTTCCTTAAAGAATGCTTTTTCCAACATCATGTCTAACTCTAGGTGGATTGTGAGTAGAGAATCTTCCATGAATTTTTGGCCTGACAAATGGGTGGGTGATCCTCTCATTTCTACGATTCCCCCTAACCAAACTTCTGATTGCACTCATACTATCAAGGAGGTCGTTAGCTCTCACAACCTTAATTTTCTCGAGAGTATCAATCATGTCATTGAAAACTACCCTTTTTCCAACACTGATGATTTTTTAGTATGGGAACCTTCTCATAATGGAATTATCGACACGAAAACATTTTAAAATCATAGTATTATTAATTATGAAGGAACTCTTAGTTGGATAATTTTTTTTGATAAATTATGGTTAAAACCTTAGAGACTCACTCTGAGTTGGCGTATTGCTCACAAGAGGATTCCCACTAACACTTTCCTTCAGTCTTTTGGGATCCAGCTCTGCTCTAAATGTCCTCTTTGTAACCATCATCATGAATATATTAACCATCATTTTCTCTATTGTGTAACAAATAATACTTTGTGGAATTATGTGCTTAATATTTTTGATTGTAGATGGTTACTTAATGATTCAATCAAATCTTGGCTACAAAGTTGTGTGGATATTGAAGACTCTCATCAACTCAAGAACCTTTTTTAAAATGCTGTTGCTAAACTTCTTCATGTACTCTGGTATAAAATGAATGATATTATTCATAACAATTACTCACTTATCTTACATGAAGGTCCGGTGTAGATCCTCATTGCTATTCGGGAAGCTGCTTCGATACGAGAGAGATTTTCCAACAACACAGTGAGGGACTTCAGGATTCTGTGGAGGCTTGGGTTTAATTGTATTTATCCTCAACCTAGACGAACTTTTGAAGTGTTCTGGAAATCTCCACTCCCAGGCTGGATCAAAGTTAATGTTGATGGTGCTTCCAAAGGCAACCCGGGTCCTTCGGGTTGTGGCTCCATTTTTAGAAATAACTCCGGGAAGATTATTGGATGTTTTTTTGGTTCTTGTGGCATCTCCTCGGCTCTGGAGGCTGAAATTATGAGTGTGATCTATGCTATCTCCTTTTCCAAGAAACATGGTTGGAACAATATCTTGATTGAAAGTGACTCAGTTACTATCATCTGACCCATTTGGAATGGTGTGATGCACCTCGCGTGGCCTCTTACAACACGCTGGATGGACTGTCTTCATTCGCTCAAGGACTTCAACTACATTATCACACATACCTTTCATGAAGCGAACAAAGTGGAAAATGGTCTTTCAAACATGGGAGTCAACCATGTCACCATGTGGTCAGAGGAACTTCCAGTTGAATTACTTCCCCTTTATGATAGATATTGCAAAAGAATCCTATCTTTTAGACTCATGTAATTCTTTCTTTATATTAACTTTTTTTCTTTGGTCTTTGAACAAGGCACCACATTTTTTAAATAAAAAATACTTATGCTTTGTAAATATTTAAATAGTTTTTGTTCTAAGGAATCTATGTGAGGATTGTAAATTCCTTAGAAAATTTTTATTTTGCAATTGTTGATTCTGATCTAGTTAGATTAAGGGATTTTGAAGATATAAGGACAATTGAATCTGATCTTGTTGATTGAAGACTTATGAATCTAGGAATACCAAGCTTATTCTAATCCCTGGGATTGTGGAATTTATCGTTAAAGAAATATTGACCTTATAGTTTGGTTAAAAATGTTTTTACCTTAATTCAAGGTTATTTACTTCCTTTACACTAAAAGTTAAAGTGTTCATATTTATTTTTTAATGTTTTTTAATAATCTTATTTTAGAACTTTGTAAAGTTTTATTTTTCTTATTTTTGAAATTCATTATTCCTACAATACATTTTATAAGGAAATTTCAGTTTTATAATTTAATTTTCTTATAAACTCGAATTATATAAATTTCATTGGTTCGGATTGAATTTGATTACAAATCTAAAATAATTGGACATAGGTTCCATCCGATAGATCAAAATATGTAAAGGTTTTTGTTAGTTCTAATTTCTAGAAACTACAATTCACTCTACCCTTCTTCTAGCAATTATTATAATCTTAAATCTTAAAATTATTAGTTCTTATTTTAAGGTTATACCAATCATATAACCTTATATTTTTCTTACCTAGTGTTCATTTAGATAACTTTATGTTAGATATGTCCTATTTTTTATTGGCAATGTATCTTGGGTGGTTGTATGATGTTTTTGAATTATTTAAATTGGTTGATGCATGTTTATATAGTTCATTGTATTATTATGATCATTTTATAGTATAGGTACTTCCATTTATTGAGGGGTTATACATCCTGTGCAACTAAAGCTTAAAAATTCAATGTCAAATCTTGGCATGAACCTTATGCAATTATTATATTTTAAAGATGGAAAATTATCTTTGACCTATGTTTTTCTCATACATCAGTGTTTATGTTAGCCTTTAGTGATCAATAGGTGTGCTTGAGGTATTTCGAACACATTATATAATACTATTTGGGTATATGGGTCCTATTTATTACATTTAATATTTTTAGTAATCTAAAAAGATGGATCTGAATTAAATAAATTCATTTTTATTAGTTATATTAAGGAAATAATTGGATATTATTTCTATAATCCTTCAAAACAGAAATTATTTGTTTCTATATGTGTTGTTTTATTTAAAAGTATCACATTAATGAAATATTTAGTTGGTTGAAAATTGTAATTAGATAATTTAAAAACAAAAAATATTGTTTCCTAATATGAAAAGTGATAGAGTTCCACAAGAAGCTGTGGAAACAAAAATCAACCCAGGTTATATAAAAACCTCAAAGGTCTGATAGGATTCATTAGAAGATTAAGAGATATAAATTTATTATGGATAATGATAATTAAGTACCTTTCATATAATATGATACCACTACCAAACAATTGTAGCATCCGACCTGGTATCCACTTAAATCCATGCATTGAGCTAGAGTACCATTAGGCCTTAGGCATGCCTCCCCATATGCAAAAGGCTACCGAATAGCAGTAAAGGTCTAATTAGGTGATAGTGGGGAGACTATACCCTATGGTGATGATAATAATAATGGTCCATATATATAATAGTGTAATAAATACCATAACAAAAGAATCAAACATAAAAATCAACTTAATTATAAGAAATAACAAAAATATTAACATGCCTGAAGAAACAATACCATATGTAGATAAATAGACATGTCAAAACTAGTCATAAAAATTAGATAATCAAGGTCTCCCATGGTTTTCTATAGAGGTACATGAAAATAAAATCCCAAAAGAAGGTCCAACCTAATGTAGAGGAAGAACCTATTCTACTTTGATCCACCCATGAAAATGTAGTACACCCCAACCACTACAGTCTAGATCCTGAGCCTGATCCGTTTCCTAATCTTAAAACCATAAATTCTAAATGTGTCCTAAGAGGCCCATGTAGGGTGTGAGTTTGAACTCAGTAGGCCACCACCACTATGTGACTTTATTACATTTATAATTATACAGTGTAAGTAAAATATAATTAAATAGAAAATGAACACACATTTAATAATTAATAAGCTCTATTTGTGCTCAAAAACCATAAGTGAACATTAACCTTATTTGTCTAATGATGATATAAATCTGAAAATGTCCCCCCCAAATATATATTTGGAATACAGTACTTGTCTAAAAATATATATTCACTATGGTGAGGAAAAATGACTTAATGGGAAGATATCCCTTGAATAATTTCACACCTAGAGAATCCATAGAACCTAGCATAAATATATCATCATAACCTCATAACATATGACACCTCTCATGCCACAAAAAAAATTAATTGGTGTCCTAACAATATTCCCATCAATATTTCCCAGCTCCCTCAGACCTCTTCTCAGAAAGTCACCATTAGATCATTAGCCTGACATCCCAAGGCATGGTGATGCCCATCCTCAAATAAGTAATAAATCACCATCAGATCAATATACTAATGTCACGAGGCACGACAATATCTGTCCTCCAATAATCCTGGCCCCATCATCCTCAAGTGTAATGACAAGCCTCAGACCCAACGAATGGTCTCAACACTGTCACCAATGGTCCATCACTATAATCTATGAATTTTTATTGTGATTACCTCCTCCATAACTGATGGTCAACACCATCCCCTATGAAACAATATCTATGGAGGCCTCCACCCACAATGACTGGTCAACACTAACTCAACTGAGTCTTATATGTGTGGACATGACTCTAACAGTGCATCGACTAATAATGGTGAGCAACAATCACTAAAAATTACAAATCCATATCATCTGGCACCTTGTTCCTCTACGACCACATCACCCAAGTCCTGAGGGTCAACACTCTCTCAAATCCTGTGGTCCATTCCCTCAACATGAAAAACTCTTCATCTCAATCTTGAAAACCATGTCGCCTTAACCTAATGATAAACATCACCCCAGGTTTCTCGGGTCGATCCCAACCTGATGAACCATTTCACCTCATTCCCAGTGATCAATACCACCTCAATGCCTTGGGATATACCCATAATGTTTCAAAGGAACCAATGTAATCATATAACATTTAATTAATTTAATTAAATCAAATGGCCTACCCTACCCGATTATTCAAAATCCACTTTCCCAAATTATCATATTTTAATTAGTCTAGGGCATACCTAATGACATTCCATAACATCAACTAATCAATTTAAAGGAAAGAATTAATTAATTTAGGGTCTCTCTCGTATAACCCACATGTGTGTATTTAAGAAAACACCCTATAACAATAGTAAAATTAAGGATTAATCTAGGTACCACCTACTATAGACTCATAGGTTTTGTCTTATTGAATAGAAGCCTCTAACTCGATCCATATTGAGATAAATCAGAGTTTTAGAAAAACATGTTTGAAATAGGGAAAAAGATATCACATGGATTTAGCATTCTGTATAGAGAGATAAACAACAAATATAAGTAAGAGTATTGAAGGCCTTACCACTACACTTCTAATGAGACAGATGGAGCTTGGATTGATGCTCAGACGAAGAAATTACAAAAAAAACCCAGAGGGGAAAGAAAAGAAGATCTTCCCATACTTTTCATGTGAGTTAGGAGAATTATGAGGAGAAAAACACTTAAAGAAATAAGGGAAAGAATTAATTTTTGACTCTTTAAAAATCCACATGGTTATCAGATGGTTTGTTAAACCATGAAACAACCATGCAATGATCACTGTCCAAGAGTACAGATACCTTACACGGTTTGGCTACACAGTTTGACAAACCCTACACAAATTGTGTGGGTGACTATAAATAGATTTACCACTACGGACACTTGATTGAAAGAGGCCACACTGTTAAAAAAATCACTCCCCATTGAAAACATGCCACATGGTTAGAAAGACTTTTCACTAACCATGAACCCATGTGTTAATTTTCTTAAAACTGGGTTTTCATATCCTGACGCTTCCAAAACCCATTCAAAAAATTGAAGAAATATAAGAGCCTTAAAACCCATCAAAAAATAACCCTTAGAGTATTAATACTCTTAGAATTAGGTTCTGAATTGTTAAATTCAAGTTGGTCTATCCAAAAACCATAAAAATTCAAAAAGGTTGATAATTTCATCCCACTCAAAAACCTAGGATGTTACAGTCTACCCACCTTAAGATAGCTCATCCCTAAGATATCAGAATTCAACTAGAGATGGTACCAAACATTCCCATATCATTTACATCAACCCGTTCTAACCCTATTATTAGTCATAGTCAATTCCCCTTATGGAACTTCCCCCCTTAGGAATTACCTACTTGGTTCTTCCCAACCTAGAATAGAATATTTCAATGGTTCCACTGACCATACCTATACATACACATACTCTCATGACATATTATTATTCCTACTTTTTATCAAGTTCTCAATCGATGACCATGTAATACATGAAAACCATCAAGTCACACATCTCATCAGATGCTCATTAATACCCATTCCACACATGACACCCATGAATCCCACATATCATCATATTCCCATAATTATTTCACCTAAATAGATGCTCAAAATAAATATTCCCGCATCATATATATATATAAACAAATATTCATGTCAACCATAGTACTGATTCCTACGGACATTATATATATCATGCATCACCCCGATTCCCACATACTAACTAGTTCCTGGTTAGTCCAAATACAATACACGTGCACCCCATGCACTAAAACCGGCTATGAAAAAACAAAAGGACCATTCCCCCAATCATGAAATACTTATAATAATCATCATATACTTGGTCCGCTCTGACCCTACCAAATTAGAAACATGCACCTGACATAAAAGCTTGACTACCTGAGGTTTGACATCCCTATGGAGATGAATAAACTACTGACCACAAGCCCCATTACTAGGTATCTCCCTCTCTGTCATGACCCATGCATGTTGTTGAATCTCAACTACCAACTCCTGGTATCGATCCTAGTCCAACATCATACCCCTAAGTCTGACCTAGTTATTGACTCCCAACTATCTAGGAAGGCTTCATACAGTACCTCTCTAGATTCTCCATCTGACCACATGCCCGACACTCTTTTAGATCCCACTTACAATGAGTTCAAACATGCACTAGATTCTCACAACACAATCTAAGAAACACTCCTCGATGGCATACCCAAATATATATCCTGACTAGACTATGTATACTCCTCATAGCCTCACTTTTGGATACCCAAAGCATCACCTCTAATCCCACCTGACACTATCGGCTAGCTCGAATAAGAACAATTCATCAAGTTTCCCTTGTCTATCAGTGCCAAATTCAATTAATCTAAGAATGAGGTCAATATAAATATATTTACTTGCACCCTAATGGAATGCCGTAAGACATTAACAAAATGCCTCACTCTAGTAATGTCATCACCTACCATAAAAAGAACAAATCAGAATAGTTCTATGAAGTTGGATGCATAATCTTTGATGGACATGTATCCCTTTTGGAGGTTCATGAAATCTTGGGATTGGTCCTCCCTCAATGTATCTAGGAAGAATTAATCAAAGAATATAGCCATGAAATCCTCCCAAGATAGTCCCTCATTTCTACTAGTCTCCACCTATATGTCCCACCAAAAATTTCTTGGTCCTCTGTTCAGGTCCATAGACAACTTCACCCTACAACCTGGGAGTGTATCAAGCTGATCAAAAATCACCTGCACTGACTCGATCCAATGCTATTCTACCTGCGGTTTACTCTCAACCAAGAATAGAGGTGGGTGTTGAGACTAGAAATCATGATTCAAATACTCCATGGATGGATCAGCTCCTAGATCTCCCCTCTCAATACCCTATATGGCATGAACCAAGATTTCCGTGAGATGCTCATCTAACCATGTCCCAATGTATAACATTTATTTTAGCTATACTACCTATAGAAAATCTTGTAAATATGGATCATGATCAATCTGAGCCTTAGGGGCCTCATCCTAACCCTTAGGGGCCTCATCCCGTGCATGATCTAGAGGTACCATATATTATCCCTCATGATGCTCCACAACAAGACATCGAGGTGGAATCAAACTAAATACCAAATACCATGGTAAAACAGCCATACCAACACACACACACACACAGATATATATATATATATATATATATATCCAAAAATAGGGAAATATGTAATAGGAGGTGTATCTCACCAAACTTACACTCCCCTACCACACACAAGTCACATGAAATATGGACTCATGACCCTTTACCTACCCATAATAGAGTCAGTTATCACATATAATCCATCCTCATGGACCCCTTCCTACACATAACAGAGTCAAGCATCACAAATCATCCATATCAAATATCATCAATATTAGATAAATGAGTATAATTCCATAAAAAGTATATATAGGAAAACACTATTTTACTTTTTATTGACACTTTGAACTACTCACTCCCTTTAATCATCCCTGACTATCCTTATCTAGGCTTGTCCCATATATCACATTCATAGCTAATCACATATTAGTCTCACTAGGAACCACATAACTAGTTTGGATGAGTAGAATTCCACCAAAAGAGATAAGTTTGAAAACACTATTTATCATTTTGTTGACACTTTAAATAGACCACCCCTCTTAGCATATTCTAGGTTCCAAGAAATTATTTACAGACATATACATGTATCATGTCACTCTATGTGCCTACTATGATTCATAAAAAATCCTCCCTATCTATACTAGTATAAGGGTCAAACCACATAATCTAATTAAATCACACCCATGTATGCTAATCGAGGTGGAAATCAATCAACTTTAAAAGTGAAAAACATAACATCATTTTCCCACCCATGGAAACTTAGTCTATCCCCTATGTATGGGGTGAAAGAACCAAAACACGAGATTTTTACCCAATTATAACTACATCCTAGTCTCTATTCTAACATATCCCAAATAATATGACCAAAAAGAAAAATAAACTACTATTATACCATTTATATCGCCCCAAACTAGGACCCAATTAAAGCAATGCTCTAGGCCAAAGTACCACTAGGTGTTAGGTGTGCCTCCCTATAAATGAAAAGCTACAGACTAGTAGTGAGGGTCTAATTAGGTGATAATGGGGATACTATACCCTATAGTTATGATAATAAAGATTATATATATATATATATAAGTGGAATAAATACCAAAATAATAGAAGAAAACATAAAACTCAGCAGAATCATAAGAAAAAATAGAAATATCAATAAGCTCGAAGGTATAATACCATATGTAGATAAATAGAAATTTCATAAAAAGTCATAAAAAGAAGATAATAAAGGTCTCCCATGGTCTAACATATAGGTACATGAATATAAAATCCCAAAATAAGGTCCATCCTGATGCAGAGGAACCACTTGGTCCACTTCCATCCATCCCACGCAAAAGCAACACACCCCAATCACTAAGGTCCAAATCTTGTGCTTGATACCTTACCTAATATCAAAACCATAAAGTTTATGTGCATCATGAGGTTCCCATATAGGGTTTGATTATGAACTCATTAGACCACCACCAATGTGTTCCTATCTTATATCCATAAATATATAGTATATGAAAAAGATAATTAAATAGGAAACACACACATTTAATAATTAATATTCTCTACTTATGCTCAATAGAAACAAGTGAGAATTTACCTTATTCATAAAATGATTATATATCTCTGAAAACATTTCCCCTAATATATATTTTGGAATAAAATACATGTCTACTAATATATATTCATAGTGGTGTGGACCCATGGATTAATGAACAGGTATGCCTTGAAGAATATCACACCTAGAGAGCCTTTGGAACCTCCAATATATATATAATCGAAACCTCTTTCTGTATGACACCTCATGTGTCACCTATCAAGTAATTGAAATCCTAATGACATGACCATCAATATGTCCCCAGGTCCTTCTGAACTCTTCTCAGAAAGTCACTGCTGGTTCAATAGCCTGATGTCCTGAGGCATGGAAATGTATGTCCTCAAATAAGTAGTAAATCATCATTGGCTCAAAATCCCTATATCTAGAGGCATATTTATATCCATCCTCCAATAATTCCAGACCCATCATCCTCAAGAGTAACAAAGAGCCTTAGTCCCCAACCAATGGTATCAACACCATAACCTCATGGTCCATTACCATCATTTGTGTCTTTCTACAGTGAGAAAATCCTCTATAACTAATGTTCAACACCATCCCCTAATAAAAAAATCTAATGAGGCCTCCACCCACAACAAGTGGTAAAAACCACTTCAACTAAGTCCTATATCTGTGCACACAACTCTAATAGTTATTTAGCACACAACAGTGAGTGAAAATCACCCAAAATTCCTAAGACACATTATACAATACCTTGTGACCCATTGACCACATTGCCAAAGTATTAATAGTAGACACTATCTTAAATATTATGGGATATTACCTCAACATTAATAACTCTTCACCTCAATCTTTACAACCATGTCCCCACACCCTAGTGATCAACATCACCCCATGTGTCTTTGGACAATCCCAACATGATGAACCATGTTTCCTCAGTCAGATGATCAACATCACCTCAATGCCTTGATCCATTCCCCTCATGTTTCCAAGGAACCAATTAAATCATATAAAATTAAATCAATTTAATAAATACAACCACACTACCATTCCCAATTGGTGGAAATACCCTTACCTGACTTAGCGTATCTTAATTAGACTAGGGAATACCCAAAAATATCCCATAAAATCAACTAATCAATTTAAAAGAAATCATTAATTAATTTAGGGTCTATCTCAGATAACCCACATGTGAATATTTAAGAATTAATCCCATAAAACCCATAAAATTAAGGAGAAAGTTGGCATCACCTATGTTAGACACATAGGTTCTTGATCATCAAATACCAGTCTCTAAATAGAGATGTGTCAAGAGAAATCATATTTTTAGAAAAAATCCCTAAAAACAGGGAAAATATATTTCATGGATTTAGAATTACTTATGGAGATATAAACAAGAAATATATTTAAGAGTATTTAAGGACTTTCTACTATGCTTCCAATGAGATAGATAGAGATTGGATTAGAGCTCAGATGGGGAAGTTGGATGGGAACCTAGTAGAGGAATAAAAGGATATATACCCCTACTATTCATGAGAGTGAGGAGAAGGAAGATGAGAAATACCTCTTAAATAAAGAAGGGGAAAATCAATTTTATCCTCTTTAAAAATATACATCGTTATTACATGGTTTGGAAATCCATGCACCAACTATGCGGTGATCACTATCCAAGAGGGAAGACACCTAGCATGATTTGAAAAACCATGCATTAACTATATGGGTGACTCTACTCAACTGAACCACTGTGAAATCTTAAATTAAATGTGCTGCATGATTAAAAGTAACTGTGCCCCTTTGAAAATGGGCTGCACAGTTTAAGCCACATGGTTAGAAATACCATGCACTAACCATGCTCCTTTATCATCCTTTTACTGAAATTGGTATTTCCAATCCTGATGCATTTGAAACCTATTAAATATCTTTAATCATTTTATAAGCCTTAAAAACTATCCAAAAATAACATCTAGAGTGTTCAAACTCTAAAAATTAGGTTTCGAATTCTATAATTCAAGTTGGTCCATCCACTAACCATAAAAATTAAAAAAGGTTAGAAATTTCAGCCTGCTCAAAAACATAGGATGTTACACCAATGGTCCATTAAGATTTATTATTTTGAGAAATGGTTAGAAGACAAGTGATCTGAGATGGCTCCATATCCACCAACCATGTTTAGAAATTGGTGGATGCACTTGAAAGGGTAATACTCATAGGGTAAAAATGGTGTTTCTATATGAAAATTTGTATGGATTGTAGAGTGTATACATATAAATATTTCATTATATAAAAGTATTGTAAAAAATTTCATGGTATTAAATATGAAGATACCTTTTAACCAATAGTGATTATAAAATCTATTCAGATATTTTATTCCATAATAGATCATTATTATTATGAGATATATGAAATGGATATCAAAACTTCTCTCCTTAATTATAATTTAGTTAAGTTTATGTATATGATACAACCCAAAGGTTTTTAAGTATTAAATGATGTTTCCAAGGTATGCAATTTACAATGATCCGTTTTTGGACTAAATCAAGATTCTCAAATTTGGAACATATAGTTTGAAAATGAAATTGTTATCATCTAAAAATTATGCATTATAACTTTTCTACAATGAAAATGATATGATCCTCACTTTAATGGTATTAGTTTTGTTTAAGATGAAGGAGTTTTAAACTCGATGAATAATACACTAATAGGATCTCCATGTATTGTATGGATGTTCACACACAGAGGGGTGGAGACCCTTTAAAAACTTCACCCAATTAGGTGACATGGTGGTGTGAACCCTTAACTAGGATTAGGCCATGGATTTCATCTATTTTTGGATAAAATGTTGCAATATTAGTTAGATACATTTTTATATCCTTTTCAAGGATTTTTGTTCGTATAAAATAACTACTTTGGGTAAGCTCTATATCCAATGAAAAAACTCATTTATTATGATTTTATTTGATAGGTAATGGAGACAAAATTGACTTATTGATCAAAATATATGATCATTTTAAGTTGGATGGAGTTTTTAAAAAATTATGGTGAGTTCGTGCCCAAATGAACTCGGCATGAGTGAACTCTTCTCCACATGATCCCTTCTATTTGCACCCCTCTTCAAATGCATTAACATTAAGATGCCAAAAAATACCATTGTGCATTCCTAGATAATGATACACATGTACTGTGTTCACTCCCAAAGACATAGTTCAGAATCTCAAGCGGTTCCAAGTGGTTACCACCCATAGATAGACATCTATTCTAGGGTTTTACTATAAAAATACAGACAAAATCCCCCATTTTCTACACCAAGTGTGAATGAAGAATGGGAAACTAGACTAAGATAACATGAGTGCATGAATCTACTATCAAAACACACAAGCCTTCCATGGACTCCCATATGTGTCTTCAAAATCAAGTATAAGGTATGTATTGTAAGAAAAGGTTTAACTTATTTGGCACCTGAGTATCCCAAAGCAGAGTTGCACCTAGGTACCTCAAAGTGGCCCCGCACCCAAGTATTCCCAAAGAGAATCCATGCCCAGGTATTCTCATAGTGGAGTTTCACTTAGGTTTTCCCAATGTGTATCCATGCCCAGGTCTTCCCATATTGGATCCATGCCCAGATCTTGAAAAAGTAGAGATGATCACAGATCTTACCAAAGTGGAGCCACACCCAACCATTAGAACCATACCGGGGAACCCATTTTCCCAAGAATCTAACATGACCACCCACTCCTCTAGGTCACTTATCTAGAAACCCTATTTCCCATGTCAACTACCTGGGAACCCATTATCCCATGTAAAATATCTATGTTCCCATTGGTTTATACCATGTGGTTTTTTCCTCCACACCTCCAGTTGGGATTAGTGACATGATGTGGGATGAGGACTTCATTTTGATTCCTATACTTCTATCACTAACCCCCATTACAAATCAAGAGTTACATTATAAAATTTTTAGGCTAGAATAAATAGGATTTGGCTCCTAAAACCCACATCCCCAAAATTGAACCCCAAAATACCTCGAGTTGTGATTATCCTCTTGGATTCCTCATATTACTTGAGTTTATATAATCTTCTTGGTTTCCTCATATTCCTTGTGTCAATATTCTCATCTTGGTTTCCTCATGTGCCTTGGGAGTCAAGATTCTCCTCACAGTATCTTCAAATACCTTGATTCATGATACCCAGATTGGTTCCTAAAATTCCTTCACCCAAATCATATGTTAGGTTAAACCATAAATATCTTCTCATACATAGGTTTTAAAACAAACCATAGTTGGGTACCTTTTACTTATTAGTCCACTCCACATGAATTTAGATGAATTGGAAGTGATAAAAGATGCACAAAATTAAAAGAGAACCACTATGGTTTTTTTCACATGACCATAAAAGGTATGACATGCCTTTTTAAATGTCACAAAAATATGTAGATTCTGATTCCCTTCACAAGGATATTTATGAAGCCACTTTCATGGTCCAGATATTAACTTGAAAACACCTTATGTTTCATTTCATAGGATCTCAATGCCTCCATGTATGATGATAAATTCCCAAGTTCCTACTAATATGGATTTAAACTATAGAGCAACTGAATATTTGGATCAAATGAGAGACAATATAATTCCCTTGTCTAGTATCCTCTTAAAGTAATGTTTCTAGTCAATCAATTTTACCAGTATTATTACTAGGAAGGATTTCATAAACATGAATTAAATCTATAAGATATTCATGAAATAAGAAATAATACACCTTGTGTGATGAGATGACCACCCATTTTCTCATTATAAAAATGGTTCCATCATTACCAATGCATGAGATCGAGATGAATATGACCTTTGGAAAGTGGAAGAGTTATGTGAGACCTAAAAAAATAATAATAGAACCATGTGAAATAGAAATCCATCCAAATAAAAATGGTGAAACCAATATGAATCATTAACTTAAGAAATAATTTTATTTACTATGAATTTTATATTTGTGATATAATATTGATGGATTTCTTATTATTCTATTAGAATCTAATTATCATCTGTGATGAACATACTAAGATGATTCAAGATCTATATCTATCCTAGGGATGGTTTCACTAAAATTTGGGTTCTTATAAACCACCATCCAATTGAACCCCAATCATATTCCATCATTGTGCTTCTCCTACCAAATCTCCAAGGTACTAACATACACTATCATCTACCCAACACTTATAGTGATATATAGTGAATGTAATGATGCAAGGGAACCTCTATAAAGGGATAGTTACAATTTTAGAGATAGAACATGCTAGTATATAAGAGATATGACTATGGATAAAAACACAACATAGATAGGCTAGTAAGGGGAAGGTATCCCCCATCTCAACATCAAACCGATTTAGGTGTCTCACCCTAGAGTAAGGGAATACTTACCTCACTTATCTTTGGGTGGTGTAGGTGAATGTCCACCACATATAGGAAACCACCCAGAAGTTTCCTAGGAGGTATCATATTCACCATGGTCATCATCACCAATGTATGAATCCAATTATATAATAAGATACAAAGGAAGATATTCCAAACTCAATCATTTAGACTAAGGCACCTAGAAGGTGAGCCCACTAGGGGAATCCAACCACTAAAACTTGAGAGATAGTCTGTATCCATATTACTTCTAGCATACATGATGCTTATAAAAAAATAATGATAGTGGACTAGGTATAATTCTAGATCCCCTTTAGCTAGAATACTTGCACATTTTAAAATATGGCCTTTGTGAATACTTTAACAAACCCATCACCAATGAGGGAGAGTAATAATTGACATAGAAGACATCAATGTGGTATCCTTACACATCTAAAAACTAGTAGAATATGGTCTCATAAGATGAGTATATCTATAGATATACCTAAAACATCATAGGGTTAACAATTTCATATAGGGATATAAGAATTTTTATTCCCACATTCATCTCCCGTATAATCCATTAGGAAGAAATATACCCAGATTACATATATACCACCTCAAAGAAAATCCATATTTCCTTTTAATGGTTTCAAATCAGTAAATATAAACATTATTGACATAATTGACACTATTAAACATGATACTATCAAAGAATATGATAAAAATGAGGCATATGTAGAGAATTATACTCACACATAGGTATTTAGGGAAGAAGTATGTAATCAGAATCAAAGTAAACCCCATGATTTAGGATCCCCTTTTAATATTCCATTATTGACCACTCAACGAGATATTCACAAAGAAAAAATAAAAGGTGTTTCTATAAACATATCCCTACAACCACCAAAATATGATGATAATATGTCAATTAAAGAATAGATTTATCCTTTTATGTATAGAATAGAGAATCTTGTACATATCAATGTTAAATTGATTAGGGAAAACATACCCACTTATTATGATCTTCAAGGAGAAGATGTTACACTTCCTTAAACTGAACCTCTTCAAAGGGAGGATATTTATTGACCTATAAAGGTATAATTAATCGACCTTATAAATTTTAGATCACATTAATAAGATTATTTTACTACAACACTGATTAATTATCAAGATATCCCACAACAAGGGAAATATTGACCACTAATTCAAGAAATTCACCTAAGTATAACTCAGGTGGTAGTTTCCAAAGAATTACTTTATACTGTTATAGCACTGATGGATTATATAGAATTACAACATGCACTGGTATAATCATATAGGAATTCATATCTAGAGTTATTATATTTGAATCCTATTCTACGCAACTTTAGGAAACCTAACTTCTCAACATTCAATGGAATGAGAGATCCAAATTTACATCTAGACCATCTTTCTTCCTGGAATGGCCTAATTTTCAGAACCTAAGAACACAAAGAGGTATCAAAACATAGATTATTTGGGTATACATTAAGGTATCCCTCATTTTCTTGATATAATAGCCTTGTATATGGGTTTATTATAATATGGGAAGATTTTTGTCTACAATTCCTCTATCGATTAATCTCTATACAGAGGAATCCAACTGTCCTTGACCTCTCCAATTACAAGTAGTGATAGAATGAAATAGTCATGGATTTCATGACAAAATTTAAGGTTCTTATATACTCTTTGGAAATACATCTTACCAATGAACAATTACTAGAGATCTATGTGGAGAACCAACAATATGAGTTATCAACCATGATCATTCCCATAAAGTATATTTGTTGTTTTTGAGAGTTTGTGATTATAACACAATGTATAAAGAATTAAATTCAATGAACCAATGAAAAACATTAGTAAGCACCACCATCATAGATAAGGAATTCAAGTAAAGTAAAAACAGTTACTGTCATCCTCAAGCTGATAATGTTGAGGTTACATGACTTTTAAAATAGGAAGAACCTAGCTTATTCTTTCTATAATTATTAAGTTTCAAGTTAATTCTTATATGTATTATATAAAAATCTGATCATGTTTCAGAAAATCAATAATCTAGATGAATAAAGGTTAAATTATTACCCAAATTTTACCCTTACCATTGTATTGTGGGTCAATCAAGGAGTTATTCTTCTTTGACGATCTACTATAAAATATAGTTGATGAAGTTGAAGTATTATTCAAATACCCCAAGACACATGTGACATGTGTGTCAACCATTATCCTAGAAGAAAAAGAATAAAGGGAAGAATCCCCATATATAAACACATAAATTATTGATAACTGGATATTACAGGAGTCATTGTTCCAAGTATGCACCATCATCTGGGCATAACATAATCAACTAGTCATGACCTCAACTCCATCTATAACCAAGACTACAAAACTGTCTACTTCTCAGATACAACACCCAAGATTCAATTATGTAGTAAGTGAAAATTTTATTTTAATAAAAATAAAATAAAATTAAAATTTTAATATTTCATGGCATAAAAAAAAATCTAATTTTATAAGATGAATATTGATTTTAAACTTACTAGGTCAAAATAATCCTAGAATTATTTTTTTTTGAAATTTTCCCTTAGAAATAAGCTTTTATGAATAATTGAAAATGTAGTATTTAACTATTAATAATTTTATTTATAATAATGTTTTATAATATTTATAACTAACCATGTATTTATTATAAATTTTATATAAATAAATACAAGATAATTTAGTGGTAAAAAAATATATTTTTCAAAAAATTATTTTTAAGTGCATAATATTTTTCAATTTTCATTAATTAAAATAATATTAAATATTTAATGATTTAAAAGAAATTTATATATTATATATCTAAATATATGAATTTAAATCCATATAATTATGATTAATAGTCATATATTTAATATAATATCATCTTATTATTGAAAAATGCATTTCATGGAAAACAATTTTTTGTCACATTTTGTAGGGTTATTTTTAAATTAAATTATGAAACTTCTATGAATTGAATTTGATAAAATGGATTCCATATTTTTAATTATAATAATTAATATTATTTAATAATATCAACTTAATTTTTGGTTATACTTAATAGTAAAAACAATAAAAATTGGTTACCATAGTTAAGGTTAAATCGTGTTTACTGATGGTGTTTACCTAAAAATATAAGGGATGAAATGAACAAAAAACTTGATTAAAAGACACTATATTGTTTTGTTTATAAATTTCTCTAGAAAATTATAATATTATCCATTTTGGATCCATTTTTTCAAGATAGTGAATTAATAATATTTTTAATCATTGAAAAATTAGAAGTGTTCTACTCACCTCAATTATAAGAGGGAACATTATCTACTAAATTATTTACAGATCTTGAGACATTTATCTCGAAAAAAACTTGAAAAAATATATTCCCCAAATCCTTATACAAGTTCTGGATGTTTTTTTATTCCCAAAATATCAACCCTAAGGTCATTAAGAAGAAATCCAAAACAGGGTTCTCTAAGAGAAGGTAATCGTCTTAAATAAGATCTTTCTTTTTTACTTATTATTTTACCACCATAAAATTTTCCCAAAAAATTAAAATATAATAATACTAGTGTTTCTAATATAATTATTTGTTATTAATTTTATGGAATAATACTTAATAGTCTTCTTCTCAATCAAATGGGAAATAAAACCACCGCTCGTGTGTACGACAGACTACCGCCTCATGAACCGATGTAATTTGTTTTCCAACACCTCCTCACATGGATAGTCATAATGATAGAAATAATGAATATATATCATAATTATTACATAATTATGATTCTATAAAACTAATTTATCATCTAATTATTTACTCTTTCACCCATTAAAAATGATAATTTCGCTCGTGCGTATGTACGACCTATCGTCTCCACAAAGAGATGCGATTCATTTTCTAAGTCCACATTAAAAGAATGATTATAAAAATGAATCTAATGAATAAATATTAAATTTATAAAATTAATATAATTATTTATATTATGAAACTATTTCCTACACATAATAACTAGAACATTCATGATAAAAAACATGAGAAAACTAAGCAACTAACACCTGAAACTATAGTAATAATGAAAGGATGTTAATGAATAGGTGATAAAATATTATAAGTAGACCGTATATGAAATTATAAATATTAATATGGTTATATTATAAATTAATAACATGTTTAAAACCATTATACTATAATTTAAAGTGTGATTAACTAAGGGTAATCATGAGGTAAGAAATTTTATCTCAATTTCTACTCTATTGAGACATATTTGGTTTTATAAACCTGTTTAATTTTATGTAGTGTATATATTTCACCTTTGATGAATTTAACATGAATATATATTTATTAATTATTATTAAAATTAAAATTCAACTTTACACTTTCAAGGGGTTACAATTTAAATGTTACCAAATAGGTAATAATTTGTTTTACAGTATCAATTCTTTTGGTATTGGTTATATTTTCATTGAAGGAATATGTTAATATATCCTTTATAAAATACACCAATTTTATTATCCTTTAGATATTTAAATATTTTCCATGTTTTATTCCAAATTTGCTTCTATTGGAACTTTAATCAAGCAATTAAATGTTTAAAATAAATGTTTATCTTATTTATATTTTTGATCGGATGTATTTTTCTTCCATATCCATGTTTTTAGAAATGGTTTTACAAATTATTTTTATTTAATAAAATTATTTATAGAGGAAATTTTAAGTTATATTTGAATTTTTTTAAAATTTTAAAGTAATATTTAAAAATGTTTTTGGAAATGGTCATTTTTTAATTTCTTTACAAAAATACCAAAGGAATGTTTCTTTTTAAAGTACACGAAATTAATGGATTTTCTCACCACCATAACCATTTTGTACTATTTATATTCTTATACATGTTTTCAATGAGTTTAAAAATAAAAATATTTAATTAATGATTATTTTAATGTTTCACTTCCATTTTCCTATATTCTCCAAAAGACCTGATTTTAATATGAGACTTATATTTCTGAAGAATTGATGGTCATATTTTACAACTTATTAATTTTGTGTTCACTAAATTTATCTTGAAACATTTTCTTTATTTTGGTCATATTTCATTGGAAATTAAATTTTTATTAATTATGAATATTCTTTGTATCAGGGGTATTTTTATTTTATAAACCTTATACCATTTATACATGGTGTTTTACAATGAAAGTCAATTGATTGAATGGGGAAATATTAATACTTCATATTATTTACTCGGTATGAATATTTTTTTGATAAGGACTATTTTTTATTAATTAAATTTATCATTCAATATATAACTAATGTATTGGAAATATAGTGATGGGTGAGGGCCATAATTACATAGCCCATTGATGCATATAAAGATCTCAGTAGACAAACTAGTTGACCAAACTTATTAAATGGGTTTTTGATGTATACATACCCATAATATAAGCTGTCTTGGTGAAAGGAATTTATGGTAAAGATATCATGATATCTAATATCATGACATCTAATATTATGAATTTTATTCCTTGAGAATTCAGTTATTATTATCCATGATACTAATGCATTGTTATTATCCATGGATGCATCTCAAGCTCAAGTTATTGATTAAATGACATGTGTTTTCCATCATCTACCTTTAAATATATATTTTTAATTATTTAATCATGATATTTTCTTATATATTTATCATTATTGAGTTTTTGAGTTCACATTTTTTTTCTTCCTTTCCCCAATATATGAATAATGAATCTTTAGACGAGTTCAAGGATTCTGAATATTTACTCTAGCTATGTTTTATATTTTATTTCCAATGTAAAATGAGAAACATGTTTATTTATAGTTATTCATGACTAATTAATTGATTTTTACTTTAAGATGATATCCCCTATATCTTATGAAAATGTAATAAAGTAGACATTGAATCTGGGTTACTGGTGTTGGGGTTGTTATAATTGTATTAGAGGAAGTTTAATAGAAACCTTGATAACTAGATTTTGTAAAACATAGATTAGGGAACATAATCCTATGAAAAACTTTTTGGATATGTATAATTATTGGAAAATATCATAAAATATTCATAATGGTTGTGATTATGTGGTTTTACTATAAATAAATACCGATCTAGATACTATAAGTGGACATGGTTTTTTCATATATGCATATAAGGGTAATAATCACGAAAAGAGCTGGTTGATTATATCTAGGCCATCATTATGGTGCATGGTGAATGAGACCTTACTTGAAACCTCATTTGAAACTCTCAAGGATTATTTTTAGGTTAATTAGAATTTTCTTTATGAATCACTATGAAATATTTGAAAATATTTTTATGATTTGAATAAACCAAGTTTATGATTCTGGTATTAATTATACATAAATTTTAAATTTATGTTAAGTATTACAACAAATTTTGAATTATATATTACAATTTAAAATTAATAATATTATGAGATAATTTAGTATATTACATTGTTTAGAAATAGTGTATGGTAGAAATAATGGTATTAATACTTATGACCAATGTAGAGTTTTTCCTGCTGAGAAATCCAATACAACTAGTGTTGGAGGTAAGACGATTATGGCCATATTAGGGTTGTTGACCTAGGTTATGACTAATAAAATTTTACATATGGACACAAATTTTGTTCCATGGCATGATAAACCTAAATTTGATCATTTATAATGGAAAAACCCTCTATATTTTAGTGTAACTACTAATACAGTTGTAGCTTAGTAGTGGATTAAGTCCCTTAAAAAGCTATTTTTGGCCATAGGATGTATTGAAAGGGAAATTTTATGATGAAATTATATTTTAATAAAGATTATGCTGATTTAAATGATGATTTTTTATCTAGAATACTAGGGAGGAATAAAAAATAAAAAATATTGAATATAGATCTTTTAAAGTAACATTATTTTAAAAATATTTTCTTTCTGAGAAACTAACTAAAATAAAGAGAAAGTTCCTTAGCTTATAAAAAAATATGAAATTTTCTTATAGTTTGTATATAACTTTATAATAAAATCCTTGTATGAAACATATTATATATATAGTCTATAAATCAAGATTGAGCATTTATTTGAAGGTCATAAGCAAGCCTTTAAAGGGAACTAGTTTCTCAAAAAAATTCATTATATGACAAAATTGTTTTATATGACATAAAAATAGAGAATAAATTTTATAGATATTATATTTTCAAGGTAAATCAAGAGAATAATAGGTTCTATAAGCAATAAGAAAAATTTAACACATTAAATAAAAATAAGGGAATAAATAAATTTTTAATATGATAAAATTATGGAAATAATCATCCTAGAAAATTATTTAAAGGCATGGGAGTTTGTTACAAGTGATAAGATAAGGGTAATATAAATAATTAATGAAATGGGAAGAAATAAATTAATGTTTTAAAATGCTTAAACTATAGAGAAATGGGTAATTATTCAAACAAATGTCCCAAGTGTTAGGGGAACCCAATATAGAGAGGCCAAGGGGAGATGGAAAAGATTATATGATCACTATTGATGAGGTCTTAGTTCCTAAATATTTGGTGGTAGGTACTTTAAACATAGAATAAAATTTTGATAATTCTTTATTTGATTCTATATCTTAACAGTATTTTATATCTTCTATGTTTTCTAAGAAAATTAGATATCTCCCAAGCACCTTAAGCATGGAGTTTTTAGTCAAGACTCCAAGTTGAATTCTCACCAAAACAAAGGATGTGTTAGTAAGTTCACATTATAACAAATAAATGTGACCTATTTTCATAACTGATTATTATAACTATGGTTTATTTTTATATAATACTTGTAATGAATTAGATTTCAAAATAGATTTTAAAAATTTATTTCTAAGGGAAGGAAATTATGATCCATGATAAAGATGTGGAATTACTCATCTTTAGTGGGTAAAATTCATCATCTGGGTTATGTATAGATCCACCTCCAATAGATCTTATGAATGAAAATATTGAAAATTAAGAGAAGAATAAATATGTATATGGTAAAGGTAATATTAAAATTTAGGATATACTGATTTTAAAGGAATAAATTGATGTATTTTTTGAAGAACTACCTGGACGTACACCAAAGCATTAAGTTGAGTTTTCCATTGATTTAAACCATGATGAATGACCTATATAAAATACTCCCTATAGAATGGCCACTGTGTAATTAGTGGTGTTAAAGAAAAAACTATAAGATTTTTGTGATAAAAAATTTATACACCCTTATGTTTCACCTTGGGGATCCCTAATTTTTTTTGTTAAGAAGAAATATAGATATATGATGTTATGCATTTATTATATGGAAATAAATGATACTACTATAACGAACAAGTATCATCTTCCTCACATTGATTATTTATTTAATCAACTGTAAGAAGCTCAATATTTTTCAAATTTTGACCTATTTACGTTGAGAGTTTATATGTTTAATTGTTTTATTATTTTGATAAATTGATACACCCATATTTTTACTGAAAATATTTAAATTAAATTTAAAGTGTAATTCCCATATCTTATTAAAAATAATTTAATATTTTTGGTAATAAATTCATATTAATTTTGGATTTAATGTTTAATTATTTATTCTAGAAGAAAGATTTATTTTTTCCTTAATGGATTTTAGTAAAAAATGGGGAAACCTTGGATAGAACATAAGGGCCAAGACCTTCATCCATATAGGGGACTTTAGGGTCAAACCCTTAGGAGAGAAACATGAGGAACTAGCCTGGGCCACGAAAAATGAGTTTGAGGGAACATATATAAGGCCCATAGGAGCGCACACTTGATCACATATGACAATGGACCCATATTCTGATGGGCCTACACAGGTAGGCATGACCTGTGTGGTATGTGGTGCATTTAATGGATGTTTATCCCTCATAACTTGCTCGATGATGGAATATGGGTAGTTTATTGATATAACAAAGGATAACACATATGAAAGTTCTACGCGGGACAACAATGTGTGCATACATTGTTCCTCTATCTTTAAAAATAAAGACATAATCTCATCTGTTTGATCTAGTGCATCTAGACTATCCAATCAAGGAAAATATCATCATATTCATTGAACTATGTTAGATTATTCTAGTATTCTTGAGCTACTGATCAAACTTCTAATGATTGAACCAGGGTTTCTAGGGGTGTTTTATGATTGATTTTTTTTGCAAAAATAAAATGAGTTAACATGCATGAAACTTAATTTTCATGAAAGATGAAAATAATTTTTTTTAAACCAAGGATGATAAGAAGAAATATGAGACTCATTATATTATTTTCAAGTACAACAACACCACTATTTATTCTTTCTTCAAATTATTCTGGTGACCATCAATGGATCATCTATTCTATTCGATATCGTACACCTATACTCAATCCTTGACTAGTTTAAACTGAAACTAGTTTGGTAGTGGTACCTCCATGTTCATAACACCTCATCCATGAAAGTAGTGCTACGTTAGTGGAAACCACCATTGAATGTACCACAACATAGTAAGTATACTTACCATGGGTGAAGATGAACCTACCATATAGTTTCTGAACTTATTTTTTATTTTTTCATGAGATATATATATATATATATACTTATTATGGTTTCAGTGTGAACTTACCGTGAGATGGAAAACATAGTTACCACATGAGTTTTTTCTATTTTCCATGAATAAAATAACTTTTTTTCCATACGTTTAGTATACCAACCATGAATGGTCGGTATACTGACCACACACAGTGACCATACTAACCACATGGAATTTCATGATCAGTATACTGATCATGAGAAACACATTCACTTTAGTACATTGCTTATGCTTCTAAAAATGATTTCTTTCAGAATACTCTATTTTATCATTATTTTAATATAATTATTTACTAAAAGTTTATTAAATGTGTTTTATCTTTTATTTTTATTTTTAAAGAACTTATATATTATAAAATTCATGTTTTATACTAGAGTTTACAAAAAAAGTCATAGAAATAATAATTTTCATATATTTTATTTCACACACTTCTTTATAAATATTTTGAACTATCAAATCACTATAAGCTTGTTTATTTTTTTCATTATTTTATTCATTTGAATATTTATCATTAATGTTAACTATATTTTTCCATGTGCTTCAAAGTTATTTCATGTAGAAATAAAACAGAATAGATACTCTTAATTATTAATAGATAATTAAAATATAGATAACAATATTATTCTAAGAGTTATTATTTTTATAACATGACATTCTGTGATTAGTCTTTTATACATGAATTCCTGATTGAGAAGATATTTGGAGTTAATGACATCTATCTAGACATTTTAATGTGAACCAAAGAATGAGATAAAAGTTTGTTTAATGATGATTGACCACAATGACATACACAATTACAGAGATAGAAAAATTAAAATTTTATATGAGCTTATGAAAATTATAATTTCTCAACTATGATTATTATTCCATTACTATGATCATGAAAAAATTAATGGTTTTCGTTATCCACTACTAAAGTGATCAAATATTTTGAGATACATTGATATTCAAGATCTTATTATCACATGTTGTTTTTATTTTCATTCTATTTATCATCATTTTACTTATTTCTATTCTTTATTTTTACTCTAGAGTCATTTTAATATTTTCGTATCTAAAAGATTTCAAATAGTTTATTCCTCCCATATAAATAGAAGTTTTGGTTTTGAATCCCATAAAAAGTTCAAGTAGGTTGTGACTCCTTCAAAATTAAGGGGCTATACTACCATGTGTGAAAAAGGTAGGTTTGTTCTTAATTAGGTTATCACCCCCAATAAAAAATTTGGAACTAATAATACTTTGAGATTTACCCAAAAGGTGTCACTTAAAGAAGGTAGAAATTGAACTGAGTAAGGATTCTACTGAGTATTCAATGGATGAGTTGATAGGGTCACTTATTTAATATGAGATGGAAATGAATAATGAAAATGATGATGATCATGATTAAAGTAAAGGTATAACATTTTAATATAATATAAATATTATTTCTAATTACTCTAATTCTGAGTTGTAGTAAAGTGAGCAAGATGAAATTAAAAATTTTAAAAAGGGATTCTACAAGTACATGAAAGGAAAGAGAGGCGCCAAGAAGCATTCCAGAAGAGATCATCAAAAGGATGAAAGAATGGGAAGTAAAATAGGTAAAAGTAGTAAATGTGATTTTTATGAATTAATATGATATGATTGTAGGAAAAAAGACATATAAAATTAGACAGTATGATATTTAAATAATAAGGGAAAGATAAGAAATATAAGAAGGACCTAAAATGAGCATGTCATGTTGGATAGAGCTATAAAGAAGTGTTAGACACTAGAAGTAATGGTTCTGAGAATGAAAAAGAATTAGAAAATCATTATTTTATGGAAAGAAAAAAGAATGAGGTAATAACTGATTCAGATTACTGTTTTGGTTATATGTTTGATATTGAAAATGAAGTTAAAGAATTAAATAAACAAAATTAAAATTTTTTAATTTGATATTTTGATAATAGATTAATTATATAGTGAACTAAAAAGATAAAATAATAAAATTATAGACGAAAAAAAGGTTGTAGGTTCTAAACTAATTAAGATAAAATATGAAAATGAAAGAAGGAAATATTTCATGTTAAAAAATGATGAAATTCAATATAGGAGATTTAAATTAGTTTGAGATTTTTTAGAGAAATTTGATAAGGAATGTAGGAAACTTAAACATGAAAACAAGAAATTGAGAAATACATGATCATATTCTATTGTCAAAATTTGTGATGACATGGAATTTATTCAGAAAGAGAATAAAAATATTAAAAGGGAAATAAATAAATTAAAATAAACCTTATTTATTTTTTTCAAGGAAAATAACAATATTATAAGATGATGGATTTGAGAAAACCCAATAAATATAAACCTGGATTTGGTTATAATATATAGATTTCAAATATGTATAGAACTAATTTTGTTAAAAGTAGTAAAGGAAGTGTTTCAACTGTTACATAATATAGATGTAATTAGAAAGGGAATTTTTCAAATTAATGTTATTTAAGATTTAATCAATCACTATTCCACACCAAGACTTTTATTTCTAGGAATACACCATCTATATTACCCTATAATAAGTGTATTAAACTTTTATGTGTTTCTAAGAGTTTTATTAATAATACATTTAGACGCAAAATAGCTTGTCTACTAAAAAAATTATCCACTTAATCTATTTTATAGGAAAAATACCTAGATATTTATAAAGATACATGGTATATGGTCAGTAGGTTCTCCAGAAACATTACGGGAGACATCTCTATCTTTTTTATCTTTTAATTATTATAATGGAGGTACTTTTACTTTCTTTGAAAAACTTAAAGGCATGGTTAATGATTTTAGAGAAGTAGTTATATTAAAATATGTTATAATTTTTAAAGTACTGTATATAGAAGGATTAAAACACAATTTAATTAGAATATAAAAACTTTGTGATAATACTATAACTGTGAAGTTTGATGATAGTAAATGTCTCATTTATGAAGATAATACTATTTTATTTTATGACAATAAAAAAAATATTCTATAGTTTTTTCAAAACTAACCTAGAAAATATAAAGTGATTAAATTATATATTAACAAACCACATTATTTGGAACAAATGACTGGGACATGTTTATCTTCGAAAAATGTACAAGTTAACAAAACATGGAGAGGTTTTGGAACTTACAAAATTTAAAGATAGTATGTTTTTTGAATGTGATTATTATATAAAGGGTAAACAGTTAACAGAGTATTTTAGACATTTTAATTTGGTTAACACTTTTAGATGTTTAGAACTACTTCATCTTGAATTATTTTGACCCATGAGAACTACTAGTTAAGGTAGTAAGAGATATGTGTCTGTAATTATGGATGATTTAATTATATTCACTTAGAATTTTTTCTTATCCCATAAAAGTGAAACCTTAAAAAAGTTTATTACATTCTTTAAAAAAATTCAAAATAGAAAATGTCATTTAATTTCGTCAGTTATAAGTGAGAAAGGAGGAGAATCTATTAACTTAGACTTCTATAAATTTTATAAAGATAATAAATATTTCCATAATTTTTCTTCCCCTAGAATACCATAACAAAATGGTGTTATAAAGAGGAAAACATAAATATTCAAGAAATAAAAAAGAAAATGCTTAATGAATTCAACCTACCAAAATATTTTTGGGCTGAATCAATTAACACCACTTTTTATATCTTAAAAAGATTTTATATTAGAACCTTGTTAAATAAAATCCCTTATGAAATATTTAATGAAAATAAACCTAATATTGGTTACTTTAATGTATTTATCTTTATAGTTTATATTTTAAATACTAATGATAATATAGAAAAAATGAATGCTAAAAGTGATGAGGTAATTTCTGTATGATATTCAAAAAATAGAAAATATTATAGAGTATATAACAAGAGAACTATGTCAATGGAGGAATATGAACTTGTGAATTTCATTGAAAATAATGGAAAACAAATTATAGATTCTGTTGATTCTACTGAATAATTTAAAGAATTCAATTTTTATGAATATTTTCATGAAAATGATAATGAATTAGTTGAGGGGGATCTTATTTCTTCTTAATTTGATCCCATTAATTGGTGACAATTCTTTAGAAAGTTGAATTGATAATGTAGAATCTAGAATAAAATTTAGAAAATCAGTTTTGATTTTTTTGTGCTAATTCATTATTTGTATCTAATTTTTCACCTGGTAATATTAAATAATATTTAAAATATTCTAACAACATGAATGCTATAGATGATGAAATTAACTAGTTTTATAGGAATTTTCACACCCCAACCTTGGATACTGCTTTATTTTATTCTTTTCTTGATGTTTGATCTTTTGGTTGATGTTTGGGTTGAGTGCCCCAAAAAAGTCCTTGTGTTTTTGTGGTTTTGGTTTCCTTTTATACATATGATTTTTTATTATTGTTGTTATTGAGATAAAGTATCATGTTGGGGAGCTTGTGACACCCGTAGTGTCCCTAATTTGTGTTTAAAATAATCAAAGATATTTAGGTGGGTGTTACCTAGTGTTTGGGGTATCATTTAATGGTTTTAACATATTTTTCAGGTCACACGATTTGAGAATGGTTTTCCCAAATTGTGAAAACTATTACTACAAAGTAGTATAATTTTTCCAATAGCCCTCACACGGTTTGCGCATGGTTTACAAAACTGTGCAGCAAAATCGTGCATCCACTTACGAGCATAATAATTTTAATCCCAAAAGTAAAATTTGGGTGATTCTACCTCTAAAATGAAGCCCTAGGTGTTGTCTATTGACTATAGGTCTCTCCCCCTTCTTCTTTCTTCGATTTGGGAAGATTTTAGGGCAATTTATCAAGAAAGGAGGGTGATTCTTCATGTTTCCTTCATCAAATCATCTCTATTTCTCTCCCCCTCTTTTTTCTAGGGTTTTATTTGGGGGTTTTCTTTCATGGATGTACCCTAATGACTAGGGTTTATGTTTGTTTTGTTTTTCCTTGGATATAGGGTCTGAAAATGGTCCTAGGGGCTTATAGATCTATCCTCCCTTGAAATTTCATCACACATTCACATCGTTGAGGTAGGTGTTTCCATCTTTTTTTCCGTTCCAGTTCAAAAAATTTCCTCTTGAGTGGATTCAATTTATTTTTAAATGTTATTCAAATCCTTATAATGGTCATGTATAGTTTAATATGGTGTTTCCTTGTTGGTAGAATTGGAAAAAATGGATTTCTAATGGATTTCTTTATTATGCCTATAAATTTATGCACACATGGTGTTTGATAAAATTCCTTTTGTTTTATAAACATGAAATTGATCCCTTGTTTTATTTTTTAGACTTGGTTTTATATATTATCTTGGATGAAGCACAAATTATAACATAAAATTTGATTTAGGTTCCTATTTATGTCCTGATGATTTATGATGAAATGTTTTGGAAAGGTTCCTCAGGTTTTTAAAATGTTTATGAGAGATGTTATAATTGTATTGGTTTAAAAGGAAGTAGTATTTTTGGAAAAATGTTTTAGGGTATTCTTTTGGATCTTCAAAGGGTCTAATTTGATGTTTACACATCCATGTGTGCACTAGGTGAACACATGGACGGACATTTAAGTGAAAATGGAACTTAAAAATGATGTCACCCTTGAACCTTGATTTCTCAAATGTTTTATCTTCTCTCTCCTAGTATATTCTTCCTAAAATGGCTCTTCAATTTCTAAATAGTGTGTTGGTATTTCATGTGTCATTAAAATTATTTTTAATGTGTTCTTTAAAATTTGAAACATTGAGTATCTTGGAACATGGTTGGTTTTTAAAGGGTTTAAAGACCCGTTTGGCAAGGAATACTTAGAAATTGTTTTATAAATGATTTGGGAATGTTTTGGTAAATGTATTTGGGGTGTGTAAACATAAACATCCATTTGTAATTTTAATTTTATAGGTGATATTTTGTGTTTATTTTATAAAAGATCATGGTTCGGAAGATGTGAATTCCCGATTTGAAACTTTGAGAGTTTTACAAAATAATTTTAATTCTTATGTGATGTGATGACCTGAATGAAACTATAATGATGTGATATATATATATATATATATATATATGTGTGTGTGTGTATGTGGGAACCTTTATAGTAGGTATTTCCCTTCTTGGGCTATTGTATAGGGTGTCCATGTTTGGGGTAGGCAAGTGCAGTGAGATGAGTCACACGTGCGAGGTCCTCCTACTTACACTGTATTACTATTAGCACCATGGGTTCCTGGGTGTCTTTTATATGATCGAGTGAAGATTTATTATTAGCCTCGATTAGATGGGTTGATACCCTCCTAGAGTTCTGGAAAGGCCAGGAGGGATTCGCCACTAGTGAGGCTGTGAGAGCATCCAGTTGGTTATAGACATTAGGGCTTCACCATATACTGACAAGTGGTTCCGAACCAAGTATGTTCATGGATCTTCTAGGGATGGTTAGGGTTGACCTTGGTTATTATTTATATTTCTTGTCTACTTTATACAAAATTTAATGTTCGTTTGTTCAGTTTATTTATTTTTCAACATATACCTAGTGTTATTGATTTACGTTTTTATTTAAAATGTAAAATCTATTTTGAAAGTGGAAACATGGTGTGCATATTTTGGAAAAAGGAAAAAATGTGTTTATTTTTAAAAAGAAAGAAATTTTTTATATAACCTCATTTAAAAACTAGTGTTAATGGATTGTTTTGGGAAAGGAAACACATGTAATCATTAGTGATTTCCTATTGAGCTATATATCTCACACCCTACTTGTTCTATTTGATGTTAGTAGAACCGAGCTGTTTTGTAGGTTCAGATTTTGTTCAGGTTCATATGGTTCAAGTTATCTCTTGGAGTAGGGTGGTATTGTGGTTTTCGGTGACCAATATGTCACATGTGGTTTGTGTGAGTAGCTAGTTGTTTTTATTTTGTAGCTTCTGGTTCTTTCAGTGTTAGTTTTATTCAGTTGTATTTTTATTAAACCATATTGTTGATTTATTGAGATTCAGTTCTGGTTATCTATACTATGTTTTCAGTTTTTTATATTATGATTATGTTTATTATTGGGCTAAATAATTCTCTCTTTTTTTTATTTTGATGACCAACACTAGTTTCCAGCCCGTGGGGATCGGGAATGCCCTTCGGGCCATGTCGCGGACTGGGTCAGGTGTTGGGTCGGATGGAATCCCGGCTTGGTTTATGAAAAAATGGTATTAGAGGCAGGTTCTTGTTATTTGGGGTGTCTGTTAGTTGGATATTTGGATTTACAGGACTTGAGAGGTAGGTATGGTAAAGGATTCATGAACCCTTTCTCGTTATGAACCTCGAGTTACTAGGGTTAGTTTGGGAATTGAGTCTTATGCTTTTGTTTTTGATTGAGGGATGACAATGAAGGTGAGCCAGTTTCATATTGTGATTTCACATGGAGTAGGGGCCTATGTGATATATGAGTACCCAATTCAGGTTCCATTTAGTGTTATTTTCTACCTGGGGAATGGATCACTACCATGGCACCAAGTTGGGTATAGACACTAGTCCCTCTTTCCGACGATTCAGTGTAAGTGTTGCCTTGTCTTGGTTTCATTGGTGTAAGTGTGCTTTTGAAAATGAAAAGGGTTATAGAAACGAAAATGTTTTCTCCTAAATGGTTTTAAATTGGTAAAGTGAGTTTTTGAAGAGAAATTTGTTTTGAGAAGGAAAATGTTTTCATTGGATTGGTTTTAAAATTTGTAAGGTATATTTTAAAGGAAATCATTTAGGTTTGAAAAATTTTGTGATTGTTGGGAGTTGGTAAAGAAGTGGATTTGTGTAACCCTTGGTATTTCTTATGAATGTTTACACATGTGAGTGTATGTGTGTAGAAAGTTCATATGTGCACATGTGGATGGAAGTGGATGAACACATGTGCAACATTTCATGGGATTCCATGGGTGTGAATTTGAGAAGGCTTGGCCTCATTTTTCAAAAATGATTTTTTTAAGAGGTAAATGATTTAGAAAATTTGATTTTGTTTTGTGAAATGTGGGTCTTGTGTTTGGAAAGTATCCTTGAAATAAGGAAGTTTTGAAATTTAAATGAATTATTTATTTTGGAAAAGAGGATTTTTGGTTGTGTTTTCATGTGATTGGTTTGTGAGTCAGCTACTTTCACTCGAGTTGTTCTTTTTATTATGCTGTGATTTAATGTTGGTTTTGGTTTTGGGTTTTTCATGTTGTTCAGAAAATACCACCCAGAAAGATTCCAAAATATTCTAATGAGTCATGCCCAGTTTCTGATTCTTTGAGAGTGTTACCTATATTTTGTGGTGACCGAGGATTGTTAGAGGCGATGAAGTTGCTTAATGATGTAGATCACATATTTAGGTTGTTGGGAATTCATGAGGCTATTAGAGCTCGTGCTGTCTTGGGGTTTCTTGAGGGTCCAGACTTGGACCAGTGGAAGCTAGTTGTCCCATCATTGTTGGAAGTTGAGTTGACATGGGAAGTGTTTAAGGTCACCTTTATCCAAAGGTTCATATCTGAGGAGGTGAAGTTGCGGAAGGTAGAAGAACTGTGTGACGTTCGGCAGGGCCAACATATTGTGAAATATTATATTGATCACTTCAGAGAGTTGGTTTCTTACTCTCTAGAGGTAATTATAGAGGATCAATTAAAGCCTCCAATTTTAATTTGGGGGTTTCATCCAGAGATTGCAGAAAGGGTGATCTCTTCTTACGAGACTTGTTTTGAGAAGTTGGTGGATGAGGCATTCCTAGATGAGTTAGTTTCTGAAGCACAGGTGGTTGGACTTCTAGTGTCTCTTAGTAATAAAAAAGGTTCCCCATATGGAAAGAAGTGTGTTCCATAAGAACCTATCTCAAAAGAGTACCCTTCGTTGGTTCTAGCATTCAGTTCGATAGGTAATTCCCTTTTGTGCTATCAATGTGGTCGGCCTGGGAATTTGTAGCCATCATGTCATATCCCTATAAAGACCTACCATATTTGTGTCCATTTGGGTCATCTAGAGAAGTTTTGTTGGAAGAATTTCTCAAGTAAATAGTTTTGACCAAAGGATGCATGTACCTGACTGTGGGGTAAGAGATGATTCATCCATTAGAGCCCCAGCCATAGGCGTTGGGGTGAAGCTCGCACACAGTCAGGAGTGATGGGGGTGTGAAACCCCAACCTAGTTTTTATATCTATTTTTGGATGGAAATGTTTATCATATCCACATTCTTGTTTCCCTGATGTTGTAAGTTTACCTTATGTAGTAATGGTTAGATGAACTAGATCTCTTGTAACTCAAGCTAAAGAGTCTATCTGAATGTGGATTTTGGAATTGTTCATTCCCTTTTAAGGTGTGTTTGGAATTTTGTACATTCGGTTCATGTGTGAGGTTCCTTGTTTCAGTGGTTTTAGCATCCATATTGTGTATGGTAATTCATGTTTGAGATCCGATCAAGATTTTTGGTTTTTAGAGTTTTCAGGATATTTTTTTTCCAATTGAAGCACTGTTACTACACGGTTAGTCGAAACCGTGCAGCTGAGACCATAAAGAGAGAACCAACTACATGACCAGCACAAGACCATGTGGTAGGTCCCAGGTAACCTTATGTCTTGGTTCCTTTCAGTTAGTGGAATTTTTCATTGTTTGTGAATGGCTTGTAAACCATGCGTCCAAGTTGTGTGGAGTGTCCATTATGGACAGTGAGGGGCGCATGATTGGCGCACGATTGGCGCACAATGTAGTAAACTGTGTGACTAAACCGTATGATCTGCCCAATAATTTTAGATGTTCAAATCCCTAGTTCCTAGGGGAAGATGGGTTCTGTTTGGGGTTTAAATGTTGTTCATATCAGTTGAGTTCTTATGGTGGGAAGAACCCTCTCGTGTTCTCCCCTAATACTCATTCATGTGTTTTAGTTTATTCTTGATCAATCGGGTGTGACTTGTGGAGTGAAAGGTCACCCTAATGTTAGTGCTATCCTTGGTTTTGATCGGGAATGAACTCTAACTTTAGCTATATTGTGACTTGGGGACTTTTTGGGTGAATAAAGTGTCTGTGGTGGGGAGAATTGTCACACCCCGACCTCAGATACTCCTATATTTTATTCTTTTCTTGATGTTAGATCTTTTGGTTGAGGTTCGGGTTGAGTTCCCAACAAAAGTCCTCATGTTTTTGTGGTTCTGGTTTTTTATACATATTATTAGTTATTGTTGTTGGTATTAAGATAAAGTAGCATGTTGGGGAGTTTGTGACACCCACAATGTCATTACTTTGTGATTAAAACATTCAAGGATATTTGGGTGGGTCTTACCTAGTGTTTGGTGTGTCCTTTAAGGGGGTTTAACCCATTTTTCAGGTCACACGATTTGAGCATGGTTTTCCCAAACTTTTAAACCTATTACTGCAAAGTAGGAAATTTTTTCCTGTAGCCCTCAAACAGTTTATTCACGGTTTACAAAACCGTGCAACAAAACCGTGCAACCACTTATAGGCATAATAACATTTATCCTAAAAGTCTGATTTGGGTGATTCCACCTCTCAAATGAAGACTTGTGTGTTGGCTATCAACTAGAGGGCTCTAACCACTCTTCCTATTTATATTTGGGGAGATTTTGGAGAGATTTATCAAGAAAAGTTGGTGATTCTTCATGTTTCCTTCATAAAATCTTATATCTTTCTCTTCCCCTATTTGTTCTAGGGTTTTATTTGGGCTTTTTCTTACATGGATGAACCATAATGACTAGGTTTTATGTTTGGTTCGTTTTTATTTGGATATAGGGTGTGGAAATAGTCCATGGGTCTTAGATATCTCCTCCCTTGGAGTTTCATTGCATTCACACATCGTTGAGGTAGGTATTTCCATGTTTTTGCTTTCTAGTGCAATAAATTGGTGATTGAGTGACTTAAATATATTTTTTAATGTTATTCACATAATTATTATGGTCATTGATAGTCTAATGTTGTGTTTCCTTGTTGGTATAATTTGAAAAAAATGGTTTTCCAAGGTCTTTCTTTATTATGCGTATAAATGTATGCACATAAGGTGTTTGATAAAATGACTTTTGTTTTATAAACATGAAATTGAGCCCTTATTGTATTGTTTGGACTTTGTTTTTTATATTATCTTGATTTAAGCATGAAATGGAGCATGAAATGTGATTTATGTTCCTATTTATGGCATGATGATTTATATTGAAATGTTTTGGAAAGGTTCCTCGAGTTTTTAAAATGTTTATGAGAGATGTTACAATTCTGTCAGTTTAAAGTGAATTATTATTTCTGGAAAAATGTTATTGGGTATTCTTATGGATATTAAAAGGGTTTCATTGGATGTTTTCTCATCCATGGGTGCACTTAGTTCACACATGGATGGGAATTCATGTGAAATTGGCGCTTAAAAATGATGTTACACATGGACCTTTATTTCTCAAATGTTTTCTATTTTCTCTCACATTATCTTCCTTCTAAAATGGATATTTGATTTCAAAATAGTGTGTTGGTATTTCATGTGGCTTTAAAATTATTTTTAACATGTTCTTTAAAATTTGAAACATCGGGTATCTTGGAACATGATTGGTTTCTAAATGGTTTAAAGGCCTCTTTGGCATGGCATACTTGGAAATGGTTTTAGAAATGATTTGGGAATGTTTTAATAAATGTATTTAGGGTGTGTAAACATAAAGGCCTTTTTGGAATTTTAATTTTAAAGGTTATTTTGTGTGTGTTTGTTTTATAAAATAGTGTGGTTTATAATATGTGAATTCCCGATAGGCAACTTAAAGAGTTTTACAAAATGATTTGAATGCTTATATGATGTGACAACCTGATTGTAAATTTAATAACATGATATATATATATATATATATGGGAACCTATATAGGAGGTATTTCCCTTAATGGGTTATCCTATAGGGTGTCTGTTCTTGGGGCAGGCAAATGCAGTGAGATGAGTCATGCGTGTGAGGGCCTCCTACTTACACATTATTACTATTACAACCATGGGTTCCTAGGAATATTTTAGATGATAAATTGAAAGTTGATTATTATCCCTGATTAGAAGGGTTGGTACCCTCTTCTTGTTGTGGACATGCCATGAGTGATTCACCACTGGTGAGGTTGTGAGAGTATTCAGTTGGTTATAAACATAGGGGCTTCACAATACGCCGGCAGGTGGTTCCGAACCGAGTACATCCAGAGATCTTCTAGGGATGTTTAGGATTTCCCATGGTTATTATTTATATTTCTTGTTTACTTTATACTATATTGAATGTTCATTTTTTTAGTTTATTTATTTTAAACATATCCTAGGTGTTGTTAATTTTAGTTTTTATTTAAAATAGAAAATATATTTGGAAAGTGGAAACATGGTGTGCATAGTTTGGAAAAAGGGAATGAAATGTGTTTATTTTTAAAAAGGAAGAAAACCAATTTTTATAACCTTATTTAAAAATTCATGTTAATAGATTATTTTTGGAAAAGAAACACATGGAATCTTTGGTGATTACCTACTGATCTATCTATCTCACACCCTACTTGTTCCATTTGGTGTCAGTAGAACCGAGTTGTTTCACAGGTTCAGATTTTGTTTGGGTTCTTCTGGTTCGAGTTATCTCTTGAAGCAGGGTGGTCCTATGGTTAGTGGTGACCAAGAGGGCACATGGGTTTTGTGTTAGTAGCTATTTTTTTATTTATTTTGCAGCTTCTAGTTCTTTTAGTGTCATTTTTATTCAGTTGTATTTTTATTAGACCAGATTGTTCATTTATTGAGATTTAGTTGTGGTTAGCTCTGCTGCATTTTCAGTTTTTTATATTTTGATTTAATTTATTATTGGGATAAATAATTCCCTCTTGTTTTATTTTGACTCCTGACACTTGTTTCTAGCCAGTGGGGATTAGGAACTCTCTTTGGGCCATGTCGGAGACCGGGTCAGGTGTCGGTTTAGATGACATCCCAGATTGGTTCGTGATAGGAATAAATTCTGGAATCTAGTTGAGATACCTAGAGATAAACTACTTACCATAACCTAATGAATTTTTAAAAATAAAATGGATGAGTATGGAAATATAGTTAGAATTAAGGATAGATTAGTTTCACTAGGATATTTAGTAGAAGAAGGAATTGAATTTGATGACTCATTTTCACCAGTCTATAGATTAGAATCTATTTGAATTTGTTATATTTTTCAATTTTTCAAAATTTTATAATATTTTAAATGGATGTAAAAAGTGATTTTTTAAATAGTGTAATTTCTAAAGAGGTATATGTTTATCAACCACATGGTTTCAAAAAATTATGAACTTCTAAATCATGTTTTCAAACTTTCTAAATCATTATATGTTCTAAAACATGATCTTTAAGTTTGGTATGATAGAATAACAATATTTTTACTACAAAATGATTTTAATAAAGGAATGGTTGATACAACCTTGTTTATAAAGAAAAATTATACTGATATTTTAATAATTAAAATATATGTTGATGATATTGTATTTATTTATACAAATTTTATACTTAGTAATGATTTTTCAAAATTAATGACTAACAAATTTGATACGAGCCTAATGGAAGAATTATTTTTCTTCCATGGAATTCAAATTTTATAATGAAAAGATTGTATTTTTCTAAATAAAAGAAAATATACTAACAATTTAGTTAAAAAAATTAAATCTTGATTCATATAAAACTATGAAAAATCTATTGATCACTAATTCTAAACTAGATATAGATGAATATGTAAATTCTATAAATGATAAATTGGATATAAGAATGATAGGAATCCTACTATATTTAATTTCTTTTAGACTAGATATTATTTTTTTTGTATATATGTGTGCTACATATGGATCTAATAAAAAAAATTCATTTAAAGGATGTAAATATAATAATAAGATATGTTAAAGGAACTATCAAAACTGATTTATTTTACTCTAATCGTAATTTTTTTAATATATTATCATTTTATGATTATGAATTTGGAGGCTATAGGCTAGATAGGAAAAACACAGTATGTATGTGTTACTTATTATGTAAATGATTAATTTCATGGAGTTCCAAAAACAATTTTCTACTGCATTGTCCATAGTTGAGACTAAGTACATTAGTGTTTTTAATTGTTATACTCAAAGCCTTTGGGTGAAACAAACATTGTGATTTCAATGTTTACTTAGATAAAACTACCATATTCTGTGGAAACACTTCTTCTATTTCTATATCTAGAAACCCCTTACAACATTCTATGACTAAGAACATAGATGTCAGATTTCATTTTTTCGGATATCATGTTAATAAATGGGTTGTTTTTTGTAATAAATTCCTATATAAAACCAAATAGAAAACATATTTACTGAATCTCTAGATTATGTGAGAATTAAAAAATTAAAATTAAAACTAAGCATGATGGAAATTTAATTTTTGAGAGAATTTTGAACTATTTTTTAATATTTTTACTTATATGTTGTTATAATTACATGAAATTAAGAAGACTTATCCCTTATTTTATTTTTTTATATATCGATTGGTTATTTTTTTCTTATCTTTTACTTTTGGATAAATTTTAAGGATGGGGGAAATTTGTTCAGCATATGTTGATTCAAAAATTTTGTTAATTTCTTTTTGGTTTTGATTCTCACAAATTTCCACATTTATGTTACTAATGAATTTGATTTCAAGTGAATTTATAGAAATAAGTATTCCTCATAATATCTATTCTGGAAATATATTCAAGTCATCGATCTGATAGGAAATATTTGTTGGGGTATTTTGGATGTGTTTAAAAATATTCTAGAAATACTATTCACACCCTAAATTTGTAATCATAACATATGGATCAATAACCCTATGTTTGTAACATCACATATGGATTATATACCTTACACTATTGGGAAAGTATGGATAAAAAACCATACATTTTTAAGGAACCCTACATTTGAGGAAACAAATGTATGGTACATAAACCCTACATTTTTGATCTTCTGTATGTTGTCATCCCTACGTTTGGAGTTTTATTCGTTAAGTGATGGAACCCTACATTTGAATATTCAATGATGAAGTTTTTAAATCTATGATATTATCCAATAATTATGAAATGGTATTGATGGAAGTAAATATCTATTCAAAGATGTTTTATTCAAAGGCTCATTAGGATTGTTTTAAAGGCTCATATTCAACAGAGTAAATCATTTATATTCTTATGGGAAGTTATGAAGTTCTTAAATATTTTGGAATTAAAATATTCATGATTTATTATGTGATATTTTAAGATTTGGCTTGACATGGTCATTATTAAAATGATTTGTACTGAACTGAACCTGGTTTCCCTCAAATATGGCACCCAACCTGATCCATCACATACCCGAAGGGCATTATTGATCCCCCTGAGATGGTGAAAAGAATCCGGGAAATCAAAAAAATCCCAAAGGGAATGATTTTTACCAACTTTAACAAACACATGGAATATATATACATGAATAAAGAAGGAACAACAAAAATCCAATAAATATATTCCATAACTGTAAGAAAGACAATAGAAACACACCCCTGTAAAACTGGCCAAAAAAATCAAAGAGACAAGTCCAACTACAAAGGACCATAAGAAAATAGATACTCCATGTGATAGAATTGATTAACTCCCACCATCTCAACACCAGCTACCCAACTTAGCTAACACAAAACCTCACCACCTCACTGCGGCGCCTTTCCTTTCCCTGCATTGGTAGACATACATAGATCTAAACACCACCAAAGAGGTGTGCATGGTGTGATCTAATAAGCTCAATAGAATCCCACCCAGGCATTCCATAAAAATTGTATGTATAAAAATTCTTATATGCTCATTTTAAATAAAACATGGAATGATAAACAACAAACAAGTTTTATAGAAAACACAGTAAAAATTTACTTTTTATCATAGTTCTAAAACAAAAGCATGTATATCAATTTCAAATCACATTTTCCATATCATATTTCACAAGTGTCAACATGAATATCAAGGATAACGTAGTATAATTAAAATAAATTCAAAACAATAGTAACAACACATGCATCACAACACCAAGGAATACAATAGGTTAGGTAATAGACTACTCGTACGCAAAAATCTATGAACAATGCAATATGGTACTTGAAGCCAATTTTCTACACTCCAGGACCAAGGAGACACCCCATAAAGTGAAACCCCAACTTCATATATGTACCTAGAGACAATAATCTACACTCTAAGACTATAAGAACACCCAGAATGTGAACCCCCACAATGTACGATGGCCTCTAGCTAAACCTTCCACCTTGTACCCACAGTAACCCATGTGATCATTTTCATAATCATCTCAATGTTTTGGAAACCATTTCAAAACTATTTATGCAATTAAACATTTAATAGGGTAACCATACCTGCTTCCTTTTCACAAATCATTCAATTCTTTGAAAATACCCCATTTCTTTCCATTTATAAAAAACTAAGGAAAAAACCACTTTTATTCAAAATCTCATTCCAACACACACAACAATAATTCCAAATTAATTCCAATTTATTTATAAATCTATTTATAAAAATGGAAGAATATGATTTATCAAACACAATCTAGAGATTGAACCACCTACTTTAAAACTCAGGCCACACACACCCACAATGGGATCCACCATAAAAAAAACCCAACGACATCAATGAAGTCCCTAGAATCCAATACATATCTCAAGATTGATCCAATTTATAAAATAGGGGGTCAGAATAATGGATAAAATCCACATACTTAAATAATGAACACCCACCATAGCACAACCAACAAATCAACAACCTCTAGAACAAGATCACACACTAGATCTAGAAGAAGAAACAAATAAACACCAATTTCGACCAATGAATATGATAATGAAACTCTATGGTGTTATTGAAATCAATAGAAATAAAGAATTGGAAAGATCACTAACCCTAAGAGATGCACCTTAACTGAAAAAAAGATAGAATGCCGAACGGATTGATCCAGAAGGAAAGCTGTCTCAAAAAATCACCAAAGAAGAACTTTGGTTCAGGAGAAAAGGATAACCGGTGGTCTAATAGGAACCCAAAACCCGAATGACAACCTAAAACTTCCCTAGTCAGGGAATTAAACAATGTGAAATTCCATTATACATTTTGAAATCCTCGGTGTTTAAGTATGCTAAAAAATCAGTCACCTCATATTAAAATATAACCTTAAAATAACTCACTATGTGTAACAATTCATAACTTCTTGTGAACTTTCACAGTATGAATACCATTCAAATATTTCACCCAGTAACTACTACACATTGTGTAACCTAGTTACATGGAGATAAATTCTTCTACAACATGTGGAAAACACCAGTTAAATTTGAGAGTCCAAAAAATCTATGACTTTACCATTATAGTTATCTTCCCAATTTCTTCTTGGCCCTAAAATGATAATGAAAAAGGAAAACTAGGATGTGGTTAAAGGCATATCTGACATATAGGTAATGGGATGTTACAAAATCCCTACCATAAAGACTTTTCATCTCTAGGAAGTCATATGAAAGATTTAATCTATAAAAAAGATGATTCCACTTATCCCTCATCATTGAATCACGTTCCCAAGTCTCATGAGAATCAGATACGTGTTTCCATATAACTTTGACAAAAAAATCTACTTCCCACACAATAAATTCACTTGGGAGTCAATGATCTCATCTGGTTTCTCGAAAACCAAAATATCTTTCTCTAACTCAATTTCTTCCCAAATCAGAATGTGAGCAAGATCAGGATGATACTTCCTGAGATGAGAAATGTGGAAAACATCATGAATACATATCAACTAAAATAGCAATTCTAACCAATAATAAACCTACCCGATCTAATTAGTGAACTCAAAAGGTCCAACATATCTCGAATCCAACTTTCCCTTCTTTCCAAGCTGATGGTAACCCAACTGGGAAGAAAATTTCAAGAATACCTAATCACTAATGGAAAACTAAAAAGGATGATGCTGCCGATCTATATATGATTTCTATCGACTTTGGGCCATAACCATACATCGATGTACATCTTGAATCTTCACTAACTTCTCCTTGACCAAACTTGGTCCAACTAAAGATACTTCACTAACCTTATCTCAAAAAATAGGTGATATTCACAGGTGACCATACAATACCTCAAAGGGATCCATTTTGATTGATATCTGATAAATATTTTTATAAAAAAACTCAACCAGTCCTAGATGGTTATCCCATGATCCACTGAAATCCAAGATATAAGCATGAAGCATATCCTCCAGGATCTCAATTACTTGCACCGTATGACCATATACCTATGGATGGAAAGATGGGATCAACTTGACCTAAGTTTCCATCGCCACTCGGAGACTTCTCCATAACATCGATGTAAATCTTGGATACATATCTTAAATAATGTAAGAGTTACTTCCATGTAACCTCAAAACCTTTTTCACATAAAACTTACCCAGATATTTAACCTTATTGGTATCCTTGATCGGAATGAAATGTGTAGACTTCATCAACCAATCAACAACTACCTAGATAGCATTCCCCACTCAGGTAGTTTGTGGTAATCAAACAAAAAAATCCATGGATACCTTGTCCCACTTCCAGATCGACACTTGAAGAGGCTAATGAAAACCAGAGGGTTTCAAGTGCTCTGTCTTTATTCGTTGGCAAGAGTAACAGTGGGAAACATAATATTCAATGTCATACTTCATACCCGACCACCATAATCATCATATCATGTAATAATACATCTTCTTATATCCTAGATGAATGACCCAAAAATATATTTGACAATTAAGCAAGACTAAATTCCTCATAGATGCTAGTATGAAAAACTACTTCCCAAAGTGGAGAATACCATCTGAAGATAGAGATCAACTAGAAATAGTATCCCCACTATAAAGGTATTTTCAAACTTTACTAAACTCATCATCCTACTACTAACTCTGAAAAATTAATTCCATGAGAGATAATGATAACTGAACACTGGTCAAAACCATACTAGAAACATCCTCTGGAGCATCCAAGTGAAACTGAACAAAAGGTCCCATATGGTTCCATTCCTCCTTTAATCCCAGAATAGCCGGAAACTATAATTCCCTACTAAGAGAATCTGCAATGACATTTCCCTTACCTTGGGTGTTTATGATATCTAATTTAAACATATGAAGGTATTCCACCCATTTTTTCTATCTAATATTCAAGTATTTATGAGAAAATATATAACTCAAACTCTTATGATCAGATAAGACCATGGACCTCTAACCAAAAAGATAGTGCCACCAACATTTATGTGTATGTATAACTGTAGAAAGATCTAAATAATGCATGGGTTAAATCTTCTCATGTGTCAAAATATGATGAGATCTGTAAGCTACCAGATGGTTATACCGCATAAGAACACATCCTAAAATAGCACTAGAAGCATCACAAAACCCCACATAATCTTTACTGGGCTTAGGTAATATCAGAATTGGAGTTGATGTCATAAGTTGTTTCAGTTCATTTAAAGAATACTGAAACGTTTTATCCCATGTGAATTTCACTTATTTTTTTGGTAAGAGTAGTAAATGGTGACAAAAATTAAGATAAATATTTAAAAACCCATCAGTAGTATCCATCATGACAAAGGAATCTCCGTATCTAAAAAACATTCTATGGTTCCTTATAAGACAAGACATCCTTTACCTTCGTAGGATCAACTGATAAGCCATGTTCAGAAATATTATTCCCTAATAACTTCACTTATTTAATATAGAAACTATATTTCGAAAGCTTTCCTTACAATCAGTGACTTCTCAAAATTACCATAACCAAATTCAAATAGTGATCATGCTCATTAGCAGATTTCAAATAAACCATAATATCATCCAAGAACACTACAAAAAAAGTGTCAATGTATTGATGGAATATCTAATTCATCAAATCCATAAAAAATTAAGGAGTGTTAGTTATAACAAAATGCATCAAAAGATATTCGTAATGGCCATACCTACTCCTAAAAGCCATCTTCAGTGTATTAGACTCCTAAACCTTGAGATGATGATAAAATGACCAAAGATCAATCTTTGAAAACCAATTTTCCCCCTTTGACAAATCAAACAAATTTTCCACACAAGGAAAAGGATATTTGTTCTTAACAGTCACCTATTTCAACTTTTAATAGTCCACACACAATCGAAGTGAACCATCTTCCTTCTTGGTTAAGTGAACAGGGGATTCCCAAGGGGAAACACTAGGGTGAATGAAACCGTTTCCAAATAGGTCATACTACTGAATATTGAGCTCTTTAATCTCTATTGGTTCCATATGATAGGAAAGTATCAATATTAGTTACATACATGGCACCAGGTCAATCATAAACTCTATCTCTCTCTATTGGAAGACGGGAGAATTAATCTAGGAAAAGGTCAAAAAAGTACATAACAATAATGGGAAGATAAAAAATAGAATAGATGTCATCTAGATCACTCACAATAATATACAACAAACTATTGACCTATGGGCAAGAAGGTCTTGCATGACTAGAAATACAATCCCACTCCCAAAAGAACACATGAGATCTCCCATCGGTAGTAATAAACAAAACAAGATGATGATAACAATCAACCCTAGATCAATGAGACACAAAACAATCCATACCGATGATGGTGTCAAATAGATCCTAATCAAGAAGAAGAAAATCTCAGACTAAATCTATATCAACCATCATTAATGAACAATAAGGGAACCAAAACCCCTTCTCTCTTCTCTTACCAAGAGGTTCTCTAACTCTATTATAAAGTAAGTAAGGTCCATTGAAAGTTTAATAATATCAAAAAAATATGTAGATATAAAGAGTGGGAGGCACTGATGTCAAATAAATAAATTTCCATAGAAGATGAAATAAGTATATTACCTCTCACTATTGCGAGACCTACATCAAATTTCACTGGAAACTCATCTACTACGTGAAAGTGATTCCCTCTTGAGGCCCATGGATAGATCCCTATATTCTTTAATGATTATTACTTAATCGTAGTAGCCTTTGGAGCTGAATAACCCTGACCATGATAAGGCTTATTCATATCCTGACAGAAATATTTTAAATGACCAGTACGTCCAAAATTGTTGCACGTCTTAATGGGCATAGGAAAAAAAACATATAGTGTGTCCGAACTTTCCACATTGACAGCAAGTCAAAGGCACACTTCTAGTTGTAGCAGACAACATAGAGGAGGTTCACTATTGATACCCACCTCCACTACTTCTGCGATAATCCTACCACTTTCTTTTCTTCCCAAAAATGCCACTGAAACTGCCACTAGTTGGAAGGGAAGGAGTGGGAAAACCAACCTTTCCCACTACATCCATCTCTTACATTATATCTTTGTGTACCATATCCACATAGGTAGAAAGTTTCAATATAAATAACTGTGATCTGATATATCGTCACAAACCCTGCAAGTACTTCTAAGCCTTTAGCTGGTCATTCATCACCACTTCTGGAGAGAAATAGAAAAACTCAACAAACTGAATGATTTATACTAAAATAGGACACTCTTCTTATTAAAAGGATAGTAACTCAAGATAATTTTCTAACATCATGGGATCTGGAAAAAACTGCTGGAATAAAAAGGTATTGAAACCCTTCCAATCCAAATCTACATGTCTGTTTTATTGGACCATAAAATCCCACCATTTCTTACCAGAAACCTCAAGCCAAAATGATACACACTTCACCTTGATGTCCTCAGGTGTCTAAAAGAAGTCAAAGATTTGACAAATCCTATCTATCCGGTCCTCTTCCTCTTAAGGTTCATTTTTTCTTTTAAAGAACAATGTCTTCTCATATAAGAATTCCAACGATTAATGTCTCTCTCCTCCAGCTCCTGGCTGTACCTCAACAACTGTGTTCTAAAATAATAGTAGATCGTGATCAACAAAAATAACTACCCATATGATAGTCTCAATTATAATCTAATATATTGGTGGATTCCCTTGAGGATAATCTTTCGAACCTTCCATAGGAACTCGTGGAAGACGTCTCAGAGGCATAATGTAGCACACCAAAACATAAGAATGATCAGACAACATGAAAAAATATTAGTTTAGATAAGAAAAACCATAAGAAGAAACTGATATTAAAAAAAAACCCAAACACTAGAGACAAATATCCCAACATCCCATGGAATCTTGTGTCTTTTCATGATAAGAGATAGAAAAACACTTATCGCAACATACCTCTCAAGTCCTTACAATCCTATCTCCAGTCTAAAAGATATCCCAAAAAAGGACTCTTGAGGACAAAACTCCTTTGATACCAAATTGTAATGAACCTACCTAGGTTTCTTTCAAACCTATCACTCAACCTAATCCCCTTAGGTTGGAGACAATCTCTCGGGAATCAAAAAAAAAGAGAGGGAACGATTTCTTCCAAACTAAACAAACACATGACATATATATACAAGAAGAAAGAATGAACAGTGGAGATACAATAAATATATTCCATAACTATAAGAAATATAGTAGAAAAAATGACTACAAAAGAATCCCAAAAACTCCAAGAGACAAGTACAATTATAAAGAACAATAACCAAATAACTACTCCATGTGATGGCATGGATGAATCCCACCATCCCACCACCAGCTACCCAATCAGTTGACAAAAAACATCAGTTCCTCACTACAGTGCCCTGCCTTTCCTTAAATTACAATACATACATAGGTATACACACCACTGAGAAGGTGCACATGGTGTGCGCTAACAAGCTCAATAGGATCCCACCCAGGTGTTCCATAAAAATTCTCTATATAATAATTCATGTATTCTCATTTTAAATAAAACTTGGCATGATAAGTAGTAAATGTGTTTTAAAGAAGACATAATAAACATTTTCTTTTTATCACAGTTCTAAAACAAAAGTATGTATATAAATTTCAAAGAAAATTTTCCATATCATCATTCAAAAGTGGAAACATGCATATAAAGGATAAAATAATACAAATCCAAGAAATTAAAAACAACAACATCAGTACAAGCATCACAACACCAAGGAATAAAACTGGTCAGGCAGCAGACTACTCATACCAAAAAATCTATGAACAGTGCACTGTAGTATCTAAAGCCAATAATATACACTCAAGGACCAGGGATACATCCCATAAAGTAAAACCCTGACATCATATATGTACCTAGATCCAATAATATACACTCTATTACAAGAGAAATACAAAGAAAGTGAACCCCCACAATGGATGATAGCCTCAAGCTAAACCTTCCACCTAGTACCCAAGACAACCCATGTGCTCATTTTCATTATCATCTCAATGTTTTGAAAACAATTTATTAAATTCAAAATTTAATAGGGTAATTATACCCGCTTATTTTTCAATAATCATTCAATGATTTGAAAATACACATTTTCTTTAAATTTATCAAAAACTAAGGAAAAAACCACTTTTATTCAAAATCTCATTCTAACACACACAAAAATCATGCCAATTTCGTAAAAATTTATTTATAAATGAATTTATAAAAACAGAACAATATTTTTTATCAACCACATGATAGAGACAGAACCACCTACCACAAAACTCAAGTCACACAAACCCACAATGGGATCCACCAACAATGAAAATCCAATGACATCAATGAAGGAACTAGAATCCAATATATATCTCAAAATTGATCCAATTTAGAAAACAATGAGTTGGTGGAATAGAGAAAATAAATATACCTCAAGAACAGACACACGTTGTACCACAACCAATAAAGGAATGAACTCCAGAATGAGATCATACCCCAAATATATAAGAATACATGAAGAAACCCCAATTTAGACCAAAAAATCCGGTAACACAACACTAGGTAATTACAGAGATTAATGGAAATGAAGAAGTGAAAAGATCACTCACCTAGAGAGATACAGGAAAACCATAATGAATATCAAATACTCAATAGATCGATATAGAAGGAACGATGTCTCCAAAAATTAGCAAAGAGGAACTTTGGTTTGACAGAAAAAGAGAACAGGAAGTTGAATGGGAAACCAAAACCCAAACGATGCCCTAAAACATTCCTACATGGGGAATTACACGTTGTGAAATCCATGGTGTTTAATAACGCTTAAAAATTTTTCACCTAAAATTAAAATCCAACCTTAATATAACTCACAACATATAACCATTCATCACGTTGTGTAACCTTTCACAGCATGAAACCATTTCATGAATTGCACCCAACAACCATTACATGGAATAAAATTCTTCTACAGCCTATAAAAACTACCAGTTAATGGTGAGAGTCCAAAAAATATACGACCTCACTATTATTGGTATCCCCCCAATTCCTTATCATCCCCATACAAAAACTGAAAAAATAAAACTAGGATGAGGTTAAAGACATACCTGACAGATTAGTGATGGGATGTTACATGATTTCTACTTTAGAAAACCTAAAATTTATGGTGTTAAAAATGTTTATTGCTCAAAACAATTGTTCAACTTGAATAATAGAATACCTACTCAAAATAAACAAGTTTGGTTACCTAATAATTTAATTTCTAACACTGTTGGACCCAAAAGCACATGGGTACCAAAAATCACTTGCATTTGATGTTTTTAACGATTACACCACTAAAATGTATTGTTAAATCCTTAATTGGTTGATCGATTTAAATATGAAAGTCTCTAGTAAAATAGTGAAAAACTCTAAAGAAGTTTATTATCAAAAAATACTCAGTTAAAAAATCACGAATTAAGGAAGTATTTCCTTTTTTATATTTATATGATTATAATTAGTTAACTATTTTATATAGGGGTAGAAATATATCTCTCACAATTTGATAAGAAATTTTATTTATTCTTTAAATCAAGTCTTAATCTATTTAGATTATATAAATGATCTGTTAAAAATTTCAAATATCTCTAATTGTTTTTAAATCTTTTGAAAATATAGAATTTTCTTGATTTATGAAAATGTTTATATTTATTGTCTTCAAAAATATTTAAAATATTTATTTTTTGTTTTTTTTTATGAAATTAGAACATCTTTCATACATAGTATTTATTTTCAAAAATTAAAATATGTAATGATTATTCTATATTTTTTGGATAAAGAATATGAAAAAACATCTACATTGTTTTACAACCTGACATATCCTCTTCTTATAAATTTTTTTTATTTATCTATCTTTCTCTTATTCAGAATAAATTGTTCTAATGTTTTTGGAAAAACAATCACAACAAGATGAAGTGATCAACTTATTCATGTTCATAAGAAAATATTTATCACAAATAATAAATGGTAATCCTTATGATTTTTTAAAAGAATATCCGGTTTCATATGTTTAAGATTCATTTGAAAAATATTATTAAATAAATTCAGAAGCTAAAATTCATGTAGAACGGTAATTATCTTATTATAAAATGTATTATGAAAAGATTCTGTTCAAATTCAACATATTTAATGAAGAAAAAGTGAAGCTGCAAGCTTCTTTGGATGCATCTATAAAGTCATATGAGGAACTACAAAAAGAATCCAGTTCAAAAATGGTTTTTGATTCATTAAAAAATTAATATAAGATTATGAAAGATAATTTGATCTCAAAAGTATAATTTGAGGATTTCAAGGTTGAGATATTAATTCAGATGGAGTTTCTAAAAAAAATATGTTATGATTCTAGATCTTGATAAAATGAATTTATTACTACTTGAAAAATGTTCATCTTTTTAATATCAAAGAAAAATAGATGTTAGAATCATATTATAAGAACTTTTAAGAGTTTTAACTACTTTAAATAAAAATGTTTGAAGTTTGGATAGTGTAGACGAACCATCTACTCCTTCTCAACCCTTCAATTTTATTTTCTATTTATTTAAAGGAATTTTTTTTTTGTTTTTTAGTGAAAATATGTGCTATAATTTGTTTCATAATTTCTTTTTAAACTTTTATTAAGTTATCTTACATGATCATGAACTTAATATTTAATTATCTCATAAATAACTTTATTTTAATGAGTAAAAATATTTACAATAACATTGTTGTTTTTTATTACTTGTGATTTTTTTTATTTTAATGTCTTGAATATATTTTATGCTATAAAATAGGGGTATTTTTCAAGTAAATAATTATTTTAATCAATATTTCATTATACTCATTAAAAAAATACTTTTTTGAAAGCTTGAATTTAGGAGGATTTAATATGAATACTCTTATATTTTTGATGTCACAAAAGGGGGAGGATTTTATAGTTTTAATGTTATAATCATATTAGAATATTGGAGAACTTTACATGAGGTAAATGTTTATAGTAATATTTTATATATTTTTTCACCATCTTGAAAAAGTTTGAAAAATTTATCCTTAGTATGCTTGACATTGGGGAGAAGTTTTGATTCTTATAAAAGGGGAGAAGTTTTCTCCAATTTTTTTTATAAAATAATGATAGGGAGAATTTTCCTTTATGAAAGAAATATTATAAAAAAGGGGATAAATTTATTTTATATTTTTTTCGAAATATTGTGTTACATGTTTATGTAATGTGTTTTTTGATCATAAAAAGGGAGATATTGTTGAACATATGTTGATTCAACAATTTCATTAATTTCTTGTTCGTTTTGATGCTCAAAAATGCCCACATTTATATTAATAATGAATTTTATTTTAATTTAATTTTAGAAAATAAATATTCATAAGAATAAATATTCTAGAAATATATTTAAGTCATTGATCCACTGAGAAATATTTGTTGAAGTATTTAAGATATGTTTAAAAATATTTTTGAAATAGTATTCATACCCTAAATTTGTAAGCATAATGTATGGATTAACAACCCTAAGTTTAGAACAATATGTTTTGATCATGTACCCTACACCTTTAGGAAAATATGGATAAATAACCCTAAGTTTGAGGAAACAAACTTATGGTACATAAACTCTAATTATTTGATCAACCACACATTTTCAACCCTATATTTGGAGTTTTTTTCATTAAGTGAAGGAACCCCATGTTTGAATATTCAAGAACAAAGTTTTAAATCTATGATATTATCCAACATTTAGGAAACAGTATTAACAGAAGTAAAGATCTATTCAAAGATATTTTATTATCTATTCAAAGCCTCATTATGATTGTTTTGAAGGCTCACATTCACTGAAGTAAATCATTTCAATTCTTATAGGAAGTTACAAATATCTTAAATATTTTTTAATTAAAATATTCATTATTTATTATGTGATATTTGAAGAGTTTGTTTGACTTAGAGCTATTCGTCCTTCTGTATAAATATAAATGTTTTCTTTATCTTAATATATAAGGAGAGAATATATACATAAGGGAAAGATGTGTGTTGTTTTCTTTAGAGATACACTTTCATGATATACATGTTTTGATCGGTCTGATTGACTCAATGCTGTTGTTTTCACTACTACTGAATTTTATTTATACATATTCTTTTGTAAGAATGATTTTTTTTCCAGAGATACACTTTGGAAATATTCAGGTTTAAACATCTTCCTGGCGTTTTATCTATTATTATCTGAAGTAATCCTATGAGAAGTTTAAGATCTATTTATTACTCTACATTATTGAAGATAAACTACATTTTTCAGTTAATACTATAACTATGTAGTTTAATTTTTATTCTAAACAAAATCAATCTCTATTGATTTGGTGGAGTTTCAACTACTCAGACTTAGTTGTGGTGAAGTTTCAGCATCTTATACTAAGCTATGGATTTTCAATTCCTTATAAAATAACCATAAGTCCCTATAAATTCTTTGTAAGGTGTTAAATACCTGCACTCAGTTGTTATGGTCTTAGGATAAGAGGACCTATTAGTGAAAACCACAAAGCTTGTGGAGTTGAGCATTGTTGGAGTGGACTAAGGGATATTTTTTCCTTGAACCACTATACATCATTGTGTTCATTTCCATTATTTATTTGTACTTCCCACTTATCTTTAAGAGATAAGGAAAGGTTCACTGCATAACAAGAGAGGTTCTATAAATATATCAATATTTTTAAGACTTTAATTAACCCCTATCTTGTGTCTTTTTCTTCATCATTTCCATCTCGACCAAACAAAAAATTGGGATAAAATTGGGTATTTCTTAAAATTAAAATTTTAGTTTAGGTTTTATAATTCAAAAAATAGAGATATTTTTTTACTAAGATTTTATATATTTCATTTTTTTATTGTGTTGATAAATTTCAACACCCATTTTTAGTGACTGTATTGAAATTAAATTTAAACTACAATCCACTTATCTTATCAAGAATGATTTAATATTTTTCAGAATAAAATTATACTAATTCTTGATTCATTATTTAATTATTTATTCTAGAGTTAATGGTTAATTTTTTCTTTAATTTATTTTAGTAAAAAAAATTACCAAACTTGGTCTACCCCTAAGGTCAAAACCCTTCAACTATATAGGGTACCCGAGGGTCAATCCCATGGGAGAGAAGCCTAAGGTACCAACCTAGGAAGCTATAAGTGAGTGGTTAGGTCTATGCATAAGGATCATAGGAGCATGTTCAGGAGCACACATGAAAATGGGCCAGTATATCGATGGGACTACATAGGTAAGGTGTGAATATTCTGTCATGTAGTGCATGTAATAGGTGACAATACCCCATATCCCGCTCGATGATTCCATGGGATCAGTTTTTTTTATATACCTAAGGACAACACATACACAAGTTTGATGCAAGAAAATAGCATGTGAAGGCACTATTCCTCCATCTTTAAAAATAAGGACATAAGATCGATCATGTTATCAAGAACATAAAAACTTTCTGATCAAGAAATCTATCATATTATTCGTGAAATGATGTTGGAGTATTCAAGTATGCTAGAGTAGATGGTTGAACATCGAATGACCGAACCAAGGTCACTATGGGTATTTTATTATCGATCATTCAATAAGAAGAAAATGAGTAAAAAAAACTTGAAAAATCATTTACATGAAAAATTTTAAAAAAACATTTCAACTTAGGATGATAATAATAAAAACCTAGTAGATCATTCTTTAGGTTTCATGCATGGAAGCACTACTGCATATTATTTATTCAACTAGTTCTGGAGATCATCAGTGGATCGTCTGTTTTGTTTGAAAACATGCACCTTCACTTAGCACTGGACTAGTTTGAATTGACACAAGCTCAGTAATGGTACCTCCATGTGCACAATACCTCATCCATGTGAGTAGTGCACCTTCTGTGGAACCCATTGTGGAACTTATCGTGACACAGTAAGTATACTTACCATGAGTACTTACTGTGGGTGAAGATAAAACTAGAACGCAGTTAAAAAAATATCATGGAAGTTTCCATGAAATATATATATATATATATATCATGAGTTCAATATGAACTTACTATGAGAAGGTACGTATAGTTACCACATGATTTTTATTTCTATTTACTATAAATATTTTTTTTGAACATTAAATATACCATCCACAAACAATTGGTATACCGACCACACATAGTAAGAATATTGACCGCATGAAATCATATAGTCAGTATACTAAATATGAGGAACATAGTCATTTCATTACATTGCTTAATTTTCTAAAAAATTATTTCTTTCAAAATTCTCTATTTTAGCAATATTTTAATTAACTAATTTACTGCAAGTTTATTAAATGTGTTTTAACTATTATTTTGTTTTTTAAGATACTTATATATTATAAAATTCTTGTTTTATACTATATATTACAAAAAATTTCATGGAAATATTAAGTTTCATATCTTTTATTTCATAATATTTGAACTATAAAATCACTGGAATATTGTTAAAATGTTTTTAACTATTTTATTCATTTGAATATTTATCATTAATATTAACGATATTTTTCCAAGTGTTTCAAATTAATTTCATGTAGAAATAAAATAGAATAAAGACTCTTAAGTATGATCATGATAATTAAAATTAAGGTAACAATATTATTCTAAGATATATAATTTTTCTAACATGTCATTTTGTGATTAGTATTTTAAAATCACCTTCTTAATTAAGAAGATATTTGGTGTTAATTATGAACATATATATGTTGTAATGTGAACAAACAAATGTGATGAAAAAATTTCAACAAGGATTGACCATAGTGAAAGACACAATTACAAATACATAAAAATACAAATTTCGTATGAGAATTTGAAAACTACTATTTATCAACTACGACTACTGTTACATTATTGAGATCATGAAGGACTTCATCATTTTCATCATCGACTAATGAAGTGATCAAATTTCATGAGCTGTATCAACATTCAAGATCTTCTACCCAGATATTTTTCTAATTTTATTTTGGTTTTTATCATTGTATTTATTTCTATTATCTATTCATAAAATATAGTTGGTTTAATATTTTACAATCCAAAATCTATCATTTGGGTTATTTAACCCATATAAAAGGAAGGTCAGGCAGTGACTCCCAGAAAAAAGCCAGGTAGGTTGTGACTCCTTCAAAAGTCAGGGGTTATACTACAAGGTGTGAAAAAGATACATTTGTTTATAATTGGATTCTCACTCCCTATCAAAAGTGATGAAATAATAAATACTAGGAGATTGAAGAGTATATTAGGATATCAGTGATCTTAACTACTATAAATAACATACTTTTTTATTTTTTTCATTTCTACAACAAATTTAACATTATTTAATCACTCTAACAATCATATTAAATTAAATATTATTAAAAGGACTATTCACCACTCTAGTAATTATTTCTATATACTGGGACCTAATAAGTACATAATGGGTATCATCAATTAAGAGAAATGAAGAATGATATTCCAAATGCAACATTTCATATAATTTATGAACATTACAAGTTTACATAAATTCCAATTAGATTTACTAATTTACCCACTATTTTTATGGACATAATGAACAATGCATTAAAGGAATATATTGAAATTTGTGTTGTTGTACTTATTGATGATATTTTTGTATATTCTAAAAACAATGATGATCAGGAGAATCATGTACAAATTATTCTTGAGACTCTTAGAGGAAAAGAGTTATATGAGAAATTTAGCATGTGTTAATTCTGGCATCATAAAGTTTCTTTTCATGGCCATATTGCATTTAAGGATAGAATCTCAGTTGATCTTTTGAAAACAATGGTAGTCCAAGAATGGCCTACACCAATAAAAATAACCAAGGAACATAGTTTCCTTGGATTGTAGGTAGTTATTGGTGATTTGTTCAAAATGTTTCATGATTGGTTGAACTGTTAACCAAGATTGCATGAAAAGGGGTTAAGTTTATATGTAAAAAGGAATGTGGATAATGATTTTAATAATTGAATAGGATATTTTTTAATGCTCTAATATTGACTCTACTAATGGGAATTGATGGATTTGTGATATATAATGATGCATTGAAGAAATGAATTGGTTATGTCCTTATGTAGAATGATAAATTTATTGCTTATGCATCAAGACAGTTAAATATTCATGAAAAAAACTATACAACTCACAATCTTGAGTTAGTAGCTTTACTCTTTTATTAGAAGATATAGATGAAATTTCTATTTGGATAAAAATGTGTGATATAGAAAGATCATAAGAGTCTAAAATAAATCTTTTTCATAGAAAGACCTTTATATGAGGAAAAGGTTATGGATTAAGATACTCAAGGATTATTACTTATCAAAACATTACTATCCATGGAAGGAAAATAAGGTAGAATGTGCATTGAGAAATAAAGATCATGAAGTCCTAAAAAAATGAGGATTGAAAGGGATACTATGTTCAAGGATTTAATAAAGATGGATATGGGTATTATTAGGGAAGGGGAAACATCCCTCCCTTTTCAAATGATTAGTAAAACATATTTATTGGATAAGAAAAAAATTTCTTTACTTGATGATGGGAATTTTAAAAAGAAAATTAATGTCATTAATGAGGGGAAATTGGTAGACTTCATTCATGAATACAATGTTTTGAAATTTAGAAAGAGTTTATGTGTTCTATATATACTTTATCTAAAAAAGGAATTATTAGAATAATAACATATCTTGAATTTCACTATACATCCCGGTATCACTAATATATGTAGGTATCTAAAGGAACAAATTTTTTGGGATAATATGAAGCTAAAATTTTCTTACTATGTATCAAGATACTTGGTTTTCCAATAGGTAAATGCTAATCGACAACATCCTAAGGGAGTCATGAAACCTCCACCTATTACTATGGGGAAATATGATAATATAAATATGTAATTTCACACTATATTTACAAATAATCTAATAAAGAATGATTCCATATGGGATACTGTTGACCACCTTACCAAATCTGCACATTTCCTCTCTATAATAGAATATTTAGTGCTTGACTATCTCATATGACTCTACATTAATTAATTTTTAAGACATTATGGTGTACCTATTTAAATTATGTTTGATTGTGATCCATGATTTACATTAATTATTTTTAAAAGTCTACATATGTATCTTTATTCTGAGCTACATTTGAGCACTACTTATCACCCTCAAATATATGGATAGTCTGGAAGGAATATTTAAACTTTAAAATAATTGTTGAGGTCATTCTCACATAAATTTAAAGCTATGTAGGATAATTATTTACATTTCGTGGAGTTTTCCAAAAACAATAGCTTCAATTAAAATATTCAAATATTTTTATTGAAGCATTACATGGAAAGTGATGTCGTACTCTAACTTTTTGGGATGGAGTTTGTGAATGGAAGCTTATGGGCCCAAAACTAATTGAGGAGACAATGGAGAAGGTAAAGATTATTAAAACCCATATTAAAGTATCTAAATGTATAAAAATATATATGTTGATAACTTAAATAAGTATTTGTAATTTCAAGTGGGATATCATGTTTTCTTGAAAGTATATCCATGGAAGGGTGATATAAGGTTCAGTAAGAAAGGAAAACTTAGCCCCAAATACAATAGAACTTTAAAAAATTTGGATAGAATTAGAGATTTGTTTTACAATATATCAATTCCACTAAGACCATATAAAGCTCATGATGTTTTCTATATCCAATTCTTAATGAATTACATTCCGTATCCAATGAATGTGCTCACAAATAAAGAAATAGAATTGAAACCTAATATATCTTACTATAAAGAGCCTATCCATATTAATAAAACTAGAGAACATGTGTTGTAGAATTATAAAATTTTACTGGTAAAGGTATTTTGGATAAATAATAAAATAGAGGAAGAAATGTGGGAACCTAATGAAGTTATGAGGAAGAACAACCCCCATTTGTTTAGAGAGTAATATAAATGAAAATTTTGAGGATGACATCTTTGAAGAGGAAAAAAATGTAACACCCAAGATTAAAGTATAGTGAGTGTATATTTAAATTTAATAAAAATATAATACAATTAAAATTTTAATATTTCATGGAATAAAAAAAATATAATTTTATAGGATAAATTTCCATTTTGAACTTACTAGTTCAAAATAATCCTAGAATGAATTTTTGGAATTTTCTTTTAAAAATAAGATTTTATGAATAATTAAAAATGTTATTTTTAACTATACCTACTATTATTTATAAATTTATTTAATAACATTTAAAACTAACCATGTATTTATTATCAATTTCATAGAAATAAATACATTATCATTTTGAGGTAACAAGAGATATTTTTCCGAAAACTGTTTTAAGTGCATAATGTTTTTCAATTTTAATTAATTAAAAAATCTTTAATAATGAATGATTTAAATGACACACACACACACACAAATATATATTAAATATCTAACTATATTAATTTAAATCCATATTAGTATTATTATTTGTCATATAGTTAATGTAATAACATCTTATTCTTGAAAAATGTAGTTCATGAAAAACCATTTTTCATCATGTTATGCTGGTTTATTTTTGAATGAAATCATACCATTTCTATGAATTTAATTTGATCAGTGGATTAAGTACTTGTAATAATAATAATTAATATTATTTAATAAGCTAAACTTAATTTTTTTCATAAATAAAATTAAAAAACTTTAAAAATTAGTTACCATATTTATGGTTTAAATGAGTTTATCAGGTGGTTAAACTAAAATCATAAGGGTAAAAATGACCTAAAAACTTTCTTAAACCCAATTGGTTGGTTCTATTTTTACCTTAAAATTATAAAATTCTAGGATTATTCATTTTCGATCCATTTTTTCAATAAATTTACTAAATAATATTTTTTAACTTTGAAAAATTAAAGGTGTGCTACTCACCTCAATTATAAAAGGGAACCTCCTCCCCTAAATTATTCAAACCTATTAAGATATTTATCTAGAAAAAAACTAAGAAAACTCTCACCAAAATCATTATATAGGTTATATAGGTTTTTTTATTTATGAATGACCAACCCTATGTCCATTAAGAAGAGATCAAAAGGAGGTTTCTCTAAGAGGAGGTAATAATCTTAACCAAGCCCTTTCTTTTTTAGGTTTTATTTTACCACTATAAATTATGTCCTAAAATTTTTAATATAATAAAAAAATTATATTAGATATAATGATATTTTATTATATTTATGTAATAATATTTATACACCTTATTCTCCATCAAATGGGAAACAAAACCATCACTCATTTGTACAACAGACTACCTCCCTAGGAACCGATGTAATTTGTTTTCCCTCACCACCTCACATAGATATTCATAATGATATAAATAATGAATATATATTATAATTATTACCTAATAGTTATTTTTTAAATTTAATTTATAATATAATTCCTTAACTTTTCATCCATTAAAAATTAAAACACCACTTATGCATATGTACAACCTACCGTCTCCATGAAGCGATACGATTCATTTTCCATATTCACATTTAAAGAATCGTTGTAAAAATGTATATACTTAATAAATCTAGCATTTATAACATTAATATAATCCTAAATATTATGAAACTATATTCTATGAACAAGAACTAGATTATCCTTGATGAATAAAATATGAGAAAACTAAACAGTTAACACCCGAAGCAATAATAATAAAAAAATATTTTTAACGAAAAAGTAATGAGATGTTATAAGTGGATAATATATGGAATTATAAATATAAATATGGTTATTTTATAAATTAATTTCATGTTTAAATCCATTATATATGAGGTTAAATCATGTTTAACTAAGTGGAATCTTGAGGTAAGAGATTTCATCTCAATTTCCATTCAATTGAGACATATTTTTTATCATGCACCTATTTACTTTTATGTGGTGTATATACCGCCACATTGATGAAATTAACAAGAATATATATTTATTAAGGATGATTAAATTTTAAATTAAATCTTACACTTTGAAGGGGTTATAATTTTAAAGTTACAAAATAGGTAAGAATTTATTTTGGAATATCATTTATTTTAGAATTGCTTATATTTTCCATTGAAGGAATATTATAATATATCCTTCATAAAATCCATTAATTTTTTATCCATTGGATATTTGAGGATTTTAAATGTTTTATTCCAATATTTCTTTTATTTTTAACTTTAATCAAGCATAGAAATTTATTAATAAAAGATGATCTTATTTCTCTTTTTGATTGGGTATATTTTTGTTTTATGTACATGTTTTTCAAAATTCTTTTACAAAAGTCCTTTTTATTTAATCAAATGATTTTTCAAGGAAATTTTAATTTATAATTTAATTTTTTAATGGTTTTAAAGGAATATTTATAAATTTTTTTCAAAATGGCCATTTTCTAGTTTCTTTACAAAAAGTCAAACGTAATGTTTTTTAATGTATACGACATTAACAGATTTTCCTACCAACATAACCATTTTACAATAGTTAGGTTCTTCTATAAGTTTTCAATGTGTTTAAAAATAAAACTATTAAATAAATATCATTTTAATTTTTCACTTACATTTTATTCTATTATAAAAAATTCTTTATTTTATTTTAAAAATTTATTTTTCTGTGGAATCGATGGTCATATTTTACCACTTATTAATTTTATGGTCATTAAATTTTTCTTGAAATATACAATTTCTTATGATCATGTTTTATAGGAAATTAAATTTCTTTTAAATATTAAAATTATTTGAATCATAAATATTCTTATTTACTAAATCATATAGAATTTCTACATATGGTGTTTTACTATGAAATTCATTTGATTAAATGGAAAAATATTGATAATTCACATATTTATTGATATAGTATATTGTTTATGAATTAAATTAATCAATAAATATATTAGGAATTAATTATAAATTTAGTGATGGGTGGGTCTTTAAATTATACATCCCCCTGATGCATCAATATGTCTCATAAGACAAACTGGTTGAAAAAAATTATTTAATGGGGTTTTGGTGTATTCCTACCCATAATTTAAACTATATTAGGACAAGGCCTTAATGATAAAGATATCATGATGTATGAGATCATGATGTCCAATATTATTTATTTTATTCATTAGGAATTTAGTTATTATTATCCATGATATTATTGAATTGTTGTTATCCATGGATGTATTTCAATATCATGTTATTAATTATATGACATGTGTTTTCAGTTATATACCTTGAAATATTAATTATTCCTTCTTTACTCATGATAAATTCCACTGTACATAACCCTTACCAAGAATTTTATATCACCCTTATTATTTTTCCTTTCCCTAGGATATAAATAAATAATATTATAATGTATTCAAGGATGTAAAATATTTACTTTCACTATGTTTTATATTTTATTTCCCATGTAAAATGGGAATCATATTTTTATATAGTTATTCAAGACTTCTAAAGTGATCTATCCTTATGGATTAAATCATCTGTATATTATGACAATGTAATAAAGTAGACACCAGCTCTGGGTTATTTAATTTAGGTTTGTTACATCAACCACCTCAAATCCAACCTAATTAGAACATGTAAGAAAAAGATAAAGAGGAGTCCACTAGTATTATTTTACTAGTACAATTTTCAGGGATTTATGCCCCCAATATTAGGATAATGGGAACCATACAACCAAAAAATACAATGAGAACCATAACACCAAAAAAAACACCATGTGAACCATCCAAAAAATGAGATACTCTTTTTAAGAGGAGCACCAATTTACCGTAGTCCATGTTATTTGAGTGATGAAAAAGGTCACAAAGAAATAATATTTTTATGAAATAGGTTATCCTATTTCTATACACATGGTATCATCCTTATAGAATCTTAGAGCTGCCCAAACTTCATATGAAAAATCTATTTCCTCCTTGTAAATACTTCAGAATGTGATGTTTAAAATCTACCGGTTAATAATGAGTCATCTATACAAAAAATCACTCATACTGTTATATGTGAAAAAAGAGTTTGTGACCAATGTTAAAGGTAGATCCAATTTCTGGGGTCCCAACCTAGACTTCCATCATTATCCAATGATAATTCCATTGGGAAAGGAAAGTGTATAATCATATATTATTTCTTTCATCGACCTAATTATTTTCAAGTTTATATTTTCTAAGGAAACAATTACATAATTGTTTTGGGAAAGTCAATATATCTTGAAAATAATAACAGAGTTACTTTGGGATAGAATCCAACTACAATGGCATTCATTAGATTTAATTACCTCAACCTATAGGTCTGGGGATATTTTTATATTATCCACCCCCTCACCAGGTGAATTATAGACAATGTTTTACCCCAACAATAACCATGAATTACCCAAGACATTTAGAGTGATATTATCTAGATGTGGAACCATCTATGTCCTAGTCATCAATAACTTTAAAATATTTCCCTAAATTGATCAAAAATAAGACACTGCCACCCAGATATAAATTTAGTCATGTAATAATGATAATCAATACACATGCGAAACACATGGGAAATAATGTTTTCAACTTAACATGGAAAAAATGAACAAGGTATATTATTTAAAACCAAATAATTTTTCCCAATACTTCACCCTTTCCATAGAGAATAATTTAATTGAGGTATTAAGACATCCAAGGAGAAATATTTGGTAGAACATTCCAATTACTTACCCAACCATTGATTTTTAAGGATTAAAATTGAGTAGTTATTAATATTTAAATATTTTATTTAAAAGTAGATAGATGAGGGGATAAGGGATCAAATGACACTAAAATATCTGCTTCATCCATACGAGCACCCTAAGCAGAACCCCTAAAGTGTATGAAAGAATCAGGTTCATCTATATCTTAATGAAATATGAAATAATTTCTATTAATTTAGGAATTATAAAGTGGATACATAATTCATTTATTCCTTAGATCGTAATTTACTTAATCTATCATGAATCAAGAGACTTGATGATGAAGATATGGAAAATCATCCAAATTATTTTCCCTACCATTAATTTTTGGTACAGGTTATCAAAATATTATTTGTATTTAAGGACTTGATCTATATTTTTATAGACCAAGGCCTAATTTAGTTAGATAATATGGAGATTCATGAAACATATAGGTGAGTTATTATCACTCTAAAAGAAAATTATCATGCATGAAAATCCATGTTTGACACCATGTCCTTATCACATGATATAAAACTGTATAACACAAGTCCTTATCCCATGGCGTTAAACTACGTGATGTAAGTCCTTAATAAATGAAACTAAACTCCACAGTACAAGTTCCTTCTCATAATACCTTAAATTCTATGATGTGAGGTCCTTTTTATAAGACCCTAAACCACATGACATGAGGTACTTACTAAAAGACCTTAAACTGTATGGTATATGGAAAATAACATATTAACTTAAAATACTCTAAGTTTTCAATCACCTAAGGCCTTAAACTATATTCCACCTTATCCCCACCCAAAATTACTCATGTTTTTTGGTTTAAGCGGTTTCTTGTAGTGTAGATTGAGTTTTCTAATCCTTAGATACCTAAGATGAAACCTATAAACTCATACATTATATGAATTTTTTAGCTATGAAGTGAATAAATTTGTTTTTTTTGAGATGTTTTAAATTAAAACTAATATAACTAGGTGAATTATATTTTATAGAATGATTTTATCCTAGGTTATCACTTGGGGTGGATTGGATGAATTCCTTTTTAGACTATTTAAATTTTATAAATTTGATATGGGTTCATTAAATGAAGTAAAACCACCACCATCACTTACTATTTTAATACCTACATATCTTAATACTAATCACCTATGCACTTGGAGGATAATTTTTATGAGAACTAAAAGGTAAGGTTTTGTATTAGTACTTGAAGTGTATGGCCTTAAAATTCAAGAAGGATGAATATGTATTAAGATCATAAAACAAAATTCTCAATTAAAAAAGTGATTAGGAATTACTAGAGTGAGAAATAAAATACAATACAACACATTTTTACTCTATTAAATCAACCAATAAGTGGGTTATCCCTCTATTGATTCTATGATCTCAATTGAAGCAGGATGTAGACTTATGAGGGAAAAATTAAAGAATTGAAAAACAATGAAAAAACGAACACTCCACCATTATCTGAAGGATTTATCTCTTCTCCATGTGAATAAATTGAATACTTGATGAAATAGTATAAAAGTGAAAAAAAAGAATATAAAATGATAATAATAAGAAGTTTTATTAATAAGCTAATGTTATTTGAGAAACTTACAATTGAAATAAGAATGTTTAAAAAAAATTGACATTTTAAAATTAAAATGAAACAAAACTCCAATAATCATTAAATACAAGAAAACCACTACCTTGAATAAGAATTTTGGAAGAATTGGGTAGAGAATAAAATAGTTTAAGTCACCCTAATTAATGGTGGTAGTCTTAGGTGGGTGGAAAGTTAATGGAAATAATACTTTTCCACCCTTGAGAAAAATCCAAGACAACTTGCATCCATAAAAAAGACGTACCAAAACTAGATTCTAGATGGGTTAATTAGAGTGGGCCATAGAAAAATAAAATTAATCTTCAATTGTACCATGAATTCCTATAAAATTTTATCCCAAAATTTTTTTGGGTTTCGTGATATGGTTTAAATGGCAGGATGTTTTTTTGGGCCATAGAATCAGGACCAAAATTTCATCTTTAACTTGGGAAGCCTATAACTCCATTAAAAAATTAGAATTATCTTGGGAAACTGTCTAATTAAATGTCCCCCAAAATATAATCTATCTCCAGTAAAAATTTGATAATCATTGGGCTTGGTTCTTTTCTTCTATATTAATGTTATTAGGATTCTATCTAGTTCACTTTCCCCAGAATGTGTTGGCATGAAAGCTCACTTTGGTCATCTTACAATGTAATTCTTCAAGTTCTCTAAAAGAATGAAATATTCCCAATGGAATGGGAAACATAAAAATGAAATATAAAAAATAAAATAAATACCATTTAGTGTTTATAAGGTCTTATAAATGTAACATATAATATTTCATTTTAAGAAGGATTTAAAATCATAATGTGAAATAATTTTCAATTTGTAAAATGCACTAAAAATAGTGTTTATGAATAATTGAAGTGCCCAGATCAGTGTGAATCACTAAGAGGGGGAGGGGGTGAATCAGTGATCCCTTAAAACTTTTTACTAATTGATTCTTTATCAATTAAACCTCTATGGATGGTTAAAGCCTCGATCCACTCTTCTTGTATCTCTCAACCTTTCCCGGATAATGCAGTAATGAAAAGGCACAGGACACAAGGATTTACAAGGTTCGGCACCAAAGGCCTACATCCTTGCCATGCTCTCCCAGCATGGATTCTCCCATTATAATCGGTTAGTATTACAATGGTCGATACAGCTTCCCACCGTATCTCTCCTGAGTCCCACAGGAGGGTCTTTATACTGCGTCCCACAGTGTTACCAGAGTCCCACTGGCCTGCTCCAGAATCCCACTGAAGACTTCTTCTCCCTGAGTCTCACAAGGTCTTCTCCTGGCTGCTCGAGTCACACGAGTAGCTCTTCTTCTTGTTCAGCTCTTCAAGTATCTTCAGCAGCCTGGGATAAAGGCTGCTGGCCTTGCTCGGTACCTCTGATCACTTGAGTTGATCAGGTCTTCTCATCTTGCTCGGGCTTTATCACCTTCTTCTAAGGATGACCCGGCTTCTCTCTAATTACTGAATACTCAGACAATTGATGTCTTTAACTTCAGTCTGGTCCAGTCTCAACTCACTTCAACTTCATGCACTGAGTGCATGGCAACTCTGAATCCTCATGCACTGATTGCATGGCTTCTCAAATTCTTCAAGATCTTCTGTCTTGGACAACTCAACTGCACACAACCAGATTTGGCTTTATTCACGTGTGCATGTGCATGCATGCATGCATGCACTTCTCCTTTCCTCTTCTTGGTGCAGTAGACCCACAAAGGGTGTAATCAATTATAGCACACACCTTCTCCGAACTTCACACACTTTATCCAATTTGTTTACACACTTAGAATGTGTTCTACTTTAGTGTGGGTCACTCCTTCTTCTTCTAATGTGTATACACTTTTAGTGCACACACTAGGTTCGGCCACTTCTTTAATTTGCACACACAAATTCTTCACTTAGCATACACTTGTAGTGACCTTCCTCTTCTTGCACACAATAAATGCCCGTAGGGTGTTCCTCTTCAATTTTCACACACACACACTCAAATGAGGTGTGATCTTCACTTCACCCACACAAGGCTACGGCCTTTCACTTCCTTTGCACACACAATTTGTTCTTTCTCTTTTAATCTTCAAGTGTGCACAACCAACAAGGGCTACGGCCTCTTCTTGTTCTTTTTGCACACAAGGCTCAACGCCTTGGCCTTCCTCTCTTTGCACACACACAAATCTGTCTCGGCCTTGTTGTTTCTTTTGTGCACACACACACAAGCCGTAGGGTGTTCTCACTTGAACCCTTTCTACAAGGAGGCGCGCAAGGTGTCTTGGTGCAAGGGGCAGCCGCACAAGGTGTGGTGGGCTTTGGTCGCGCAAGCCACAAGGGTGCAACCAGTGCAAGGCGCGCAAGGCCTCCTGCCGCGGGGCGCGCAAGTGCTGCACCCGCATGCACTTCCTCCTGCCACGCAGGTACACGGGCAGTGAGGGTGCCAACCTCGAGCGCGCAAGGAGATGCGGTTGGGGTTCTTCCTGTCTCGCAAAGGAGGCGCGTAGGGGACCTCCCTTTCTTCTTTCGCGCAAGAGGTGCGCAAAAGGAACCACTTCGGGCCTCGGGTGGCACCGAGAACAATAGCCGCGCAAAGTTTTGCGCGGTGGCTTCTTTCTTCACGAGGCAGAGCACTACGCGGATCTTCAAGTTTTCAGCAAGCTTCAATGAGGTCTCGGCCTCTCCTTTTATAGGCAGAGAATCCTCAAGACTTCCGCGTGGGATATCTTTTAATCTCCCGAAGATTTCGGGATTTCAAGATTTCCTTAAATCTTGTTTTCTTCTCTTAGTTCACGCGGGTTCCATTTATTTTCTCCTCCTCCTCGTGCATGCACATGAAACCGCATGCATGGCCTCTGTTTGGCCCATCCCATGCAAAACATGAACACCTCATGGCCTCGGCAACTCCGTTTGCCTCGGCTTTCATCAAATTTTCTCATTTGTCGCATGCAAGTCTATTTTTGTGCATGGTTGTGTTCAGTGTGGCCAGACGAGCCGAATGGAGGTCTCGGTTTCGAAAATGGTGGCCGGGAACTCGAAATAGGTCGTCGGGATGCCTCTGGTTCGTCGGCGGTCGTCGGGTGGCCTTGGCATGGCCTCGGCACGAGCTCGAGGTAGGAGACGCCTCGGAGCCGTCGGATCAGGTCTTTGGACGGCGTGGATTTGATCGCTAGTGGCGCGATTAGATGAGCGGCTTGGATCTGGCGCGCGATGAGACGGACGGCCAGGATCTCTTCCGCGGGAAAATCCCGCGTCCCACATCGAAACGACGAGAGGAATTGCCACGGTTTATTAATATGCCGCTCCCTCAACCCGGCAATTGAATCTTCTCCCTCCACGGTGCCGCCCCGCACCGTGTTCTCCCTGCGGGCGCGCTCTGCGCCCACTCTTGCTCCTGCGGGCGCGCTCCTAGCGCCCACTATGCTCTCCGGGTGCGCGGGTTTCACCACCGCGTGCCCTCCGGGGGCTTATACACGGCCCCTCTGCGCTCCTCCGGGCGTGCCCCAGGCACCCATGCGGTGTCCTTGGGTGCGCCCCATGCCTCAAGGTTGCTGCCCTGGCCTTGAGGGTTCCCCATGGGCGTGGTGACCTTGAGTCCCACAAGTGCCTTGGGTGATGACCCTCGGCTGGCCTCCTTGGTGGCCTATTTTTTGCAACAAAAACACTAAGTCCTTTGTTAAACAAAGTGACCAAGTGTAACATGCCAAGTGCCACTCCAAGCCATTCTTCTTCCCATCTATATTCTTCTTCTTCTTAAGAATTCCTCCAATTCTTCAACACTTATTTATCACTTAGGAATGGAATTCCCGAAGGTTCTTCATTTCTTCTCATCTTCTTCTTAAGAATTCCTCCATTCCTCTTAAATATTTAATCTTCACTTAGGAGTGAAATTCTTGAAGGGTCTTCCTTCAACCGATGCTCCCGAATCAAATAATTCATCAACATTCTTCAATGATCCAATCAGAGATCAAGTTGGATCATCTTCAATTCATCATGCACTAAGAATTAGTACATGGGATTCATTAGCACCACTTCATCCACTTAGTGATTGTGGATGGATCACTTCAACTCCTCATGCATTGTCAATACAATGCATGGTCTTATAAAGCTTGTTGTGACATTGTATCCAGTTGATACAAGTTCTTAGAACTTAAAGAGCAGCTCAGCAATCGTCAGATTTTCATGGAGAATGTTTCAACCACAATTTCCAATACCACTTAGTGAATCTTCTAAGTGACATGCATCTTAGTGCCATGGCCATTCTCCTTCACCACCAACACCATCACAACCTTTGGCATTCACATCTTGATAATTCTTGACATCCATTCATTCTAAGACAACAACATGCCTTATTGACAACAAATGCAATACAATGCACTTCAATCTCCCCCTTTGTATTTGTTGTCAATACACTCCTTCAGCACATATGAATGGGTCAATATGTGTGCCAATATTTCTCCCCCTTATTGGCAATCAAATGCAAAGGTGTGGTGTGGTTCTCTTCCAGAAATATCTTCCTCCCATTGAAAAGTATCTTCTTGAAAAACACTAGGAGAGGGATGATGTCACATGTTCTCTTTAGCAAAGAACCTTTAGTAAATCAGCTCTAAGTCTACTTGGGCTAACCCGGTGTAGAAAACAAGAGTGATGTAACCAAGGTACTCAATGCTGTCCAACATTAACTATACATGTGAGATCATGCTTAGGGGTTTGAAATTTTTCAGATATAACAATGAATTGCTAAATCCTGCACATACTTCACAAAACTCATTAGAAAGTTCAGGTGCAAAGATAAAGCTCCCCCTTTCAACCATTTGTCTTCAATCCATACTCCCCCTTAATTGAAAAGATAAACTCAATTAAGAAACAAGGGATGAAAGTATGATTGGAATACATTCACTTCTCTCCAAGATGGTATTAATCTAAGAATCCCATCTTCTTCAGATTGGCTCCCCCTCAAGGGGTGCACTCCATTCTTTCCAAACCATCCTCCAGTTGAGAATGATCATCATCTTCAATTCCCTGTAATGTTAGCACATGTAAATACCAATAGTATAAGGGAATAAGATGGAACCTCCTTGGTTCATTAATGTGAACAACAAGGTTGATAAGATTCACTCAACCGAGATGTCCCATTTTCACCAGTCTTCACACTTGCACATTTGATCTTCAATGATGTTTGTGCTGGTGTGGATCTCAATACATCTTCATGTGAAATCTTCTTCTTCCTTTTTGCCTTAGCAATTGCCAGAACTTCATCTTCAGCTCTCTGGAGATCTTTGGCAAGTTGCAACTGGTTTGGCCATATGACTAAAGAGTCATTTGGAAGTGTGGCCTTAGTTCTGGAAGTTTCACATGGTTCCTTTGATGCTGTCAAGCTACCTCTCTTAGGCAACTTGTTTTCAATCAATCCCTTCTTCTTCTTCTGGATTGATTGTCTTTTTGAGTCCAGTCTACTTCTATTTAATTTCATGGCTTCTTTACAAAGATCCATGATATGTCATTTCTTTCCACAGTAGAAGCATTTCTTGGTGGTCCTTCTGGATGCATCACCCTTCTTGGACTCAGACTCCAAGGACTTCTCTTTATTTCTCAAGCACTTCTTGGGAGAATTTTCTACTTTCTTCTTGCTTCCCAAGGAATCTTTTTGAGCCAGGTTCTGTGATCTTTTCTTCTTTTGAGCTCTGGATACAGTTGGAGACTGACATGTATCTTTTTGACCACATTTGCAATCATCCCAGATGTTGTCAAGTAATCCAAATCTATTTGCAGTAAACAGATGTCTCTGGACCTGTGGATGCTGCTTCTTTTCTTCTGGCTTGCTCCCCCTTGGCATGGGCTTCCTTTGTGCTTTGACATTCAGTGGATTGTACCAACAATCCTTTGCACAATGCCCATACTTGTTACAACACCAACATTGACCCACAAATCTTGACTTTTTGATTCCTTTTGATTGTAGGGTTCTTGTCTTGAATTGTTGTGCTGCTTCAGGAGAGATTTCTTTCTTCATTGTCTTCATCCATACTTGTTTGGAATTATTCTTCCATCCTGTACTTTTTGTGGAAACACAATTAGAAGCATCAGTACAAGATGGTATGGATGGTACCTTCTTTCTAGAAGATGTTGCACTTTTATTAGAGGATGTCTTTCTTTTAGAATCATCCTGCTCAATGCATACTTGAGTAGCAACATTTCTCCTTTCAGCTGACTGGGAGGCTTTGGCTTTGGGTGATTGCAGATTTTTCAATATCACCTCTAGTTCAAAGCATTTCATGTTGAGGGAGTTCTTCTCATCCTCAACAGCTCGTAGCTTTCCTTCCCAACTTTCGTTCAGCTGATTCATCTGGTCATCATGCACTTTCTTCATTTCTTGTAATGAATTGTCAAGCTCCTTCACCCTTTTGACTTTGTCTTCTAGTTGAACATCTCTGACAACCATTGACACTTTGTGCCTCTTTTCCAGTGCATGGACAACATCTTTGACTATTATCATAAAGAATTCTTTCTCAGAAAGGCTTCTTTGCAATTCTTCAGCAGTGTCTTCATATCTTTCATTGCAAAGAGATACTGTTTCATCTTTGGCATTTACCAGCTTTCTGAGAGTGTTGGTTATGCCAACCCTTTTAGCCAATTGGACTTCCAGAGAATTGGCTTCATCTTCTAGCTGTAATTTTTCTTCTTGAAGATCAAGGAGGCATGTAGCTATACACATTGCAACTTCCTTGGGGACTCTCTTCTGAAGATATTTGATTGCATTTAGAAGATCATTGTTTCTTCCATCTTCATCACAGCTAGAGCAGGCTTCATCAGAAAAATGATAAAAGGAATTGTCATCTGATGTGACTTTCACATTTCTTTCCATAGAAGGAGTTTCTCTGATTGCACCAGCCTTTTTCTTCATCTTCTTTGCCTGTTTCTTCATTCTGTTTTTCAGAGTCTTGGCAGATATCTCCATTTGAGGCTGTTCTTTCATTTCCTCAAATCTGCACTCCATATAGACTCTCTTGGATCTTTTAGAGGTAACCTCCCTCTGATACCAATTGAAGTGCCCAGATCAGTGTGAATCACTGAGAGGGGGAGGGGGTGAATCAGTGATCCCTTAAAACTTTTTACTAATTGATTCTTTATCAATTAAACCTCTATGGCTGGTTAAAGCCTCGATCCACTCTTCTTGTATCTCTCAACCTTTCCCGGATAATGCAGTAATGAAAAGGCACAGGACACAAGGATTTACAAGGTTCGACACCAAAGGCCTACATCCTTGCCATGCTCTCCCAGCATGGATTCTCCCATTATAATCGGTTAGTATTACAATGGTCAATACAGCTTCCCACCATATCTCTCCTGAGTCCCACAGGAGGGTCTTTATACTGCATCCCACAGTGTTACCAGAGTCCCACTGGCCTGCTCCAGAATCCCACTGAAGACTTCTTCTCCCTGAGTCTCACAGGGTCTTCTCCTGGCTGCTCGAGTCACACGAGTAGCTCTTCTTCTTGTTCAGCTCTTCAAGTATCTTCAGCAGCCTGGGATAAAGGCTGCTGGCCTTGCTCGGTACCTCTGATCACTTGAGTTGATCAGGTCTTCTCGTCTTGCTCGGGCTTTATCACCTTCTTCTAAGGATGACCCGACTTCTCTCCAATTACTGAATACTCAGACAATTTATGTCTTTAACTTCAGTCTGGTCCAGTCTCAACTCACTTCAACTTCATGCACTGAGTGCGTGGAAACTCTGAATCCTCATGCACTGATTGCATGGCTTCTCAAATTCTTCAAGATCTTCTGTCTTGGACAACTCAACTGCACACAACCAGATTTGGCTTTATTCACGTGTGCATGTGCATGCATGCATGCATGCAATTCTCCTTTCCTCTTCTTGGTGCAGTAGACCCACAAAGGGTGTAATCAATTATAGCACACACCTTCTCCGAACTTCACACACTTTATCCAATTTGTTTACACACTTAGAATGTGTTCTACTTTAGTGTGGGTCACTCCTTCTTCTTCTTCTAATGTGTATACACTTTTAGTGCACACACTAGGTTCGGCCACTTCTTTAATTTGCACACACAAATTCTTCACTTAGCATACACTTGTAGTGACCTTCCTCTTCTTGCACACAATAAATTCCCGTAGGGTGTTCCTCTTCAATTTGCACACACACACACACTCAAATGAGGTGTGATCTTCACTTCACCCACACAAGGCTACGGCCTTTCACTTCCTTTGCACACACAATTTGTTCTTTCTCTTTTAATCTTCAAGTGTGCACAACCAACAAGGGCTACGGCCTCTTCTTGTTCTTTTTGCACACATGGCTCAACGCCTTGGCCTTCCTCTCTTTGCACACACACAAATGTGTCTCGGCCTTGTTGTTTCTTTTGTGCACACACACACAAGCCGTAGGGTGTTCTCACTTGAACCCTTTCTACAAGGAGGCGCGCAAGGTGTCTTGGTGCAAGGGGCAGCCGCACAAGGTGTGGTGGGCTTCGGTCGCGCAAGCCACAAGGGTGAAACCAGTGCAAGGCGCGCAAGGCCTCCTGCCGCGGGGCGCGCAAGTGCTGCACCCGCATGCACTTCCTCCTGCCACGCAGGTACACGGGCAGTGAGGGTGCCAACCTCGAGCGCGCAAGGAGATGCGGCTGGGGTTCTTCCTGTCGCGCAAAGGAGGCGCGCAGGGGACCTCCCATTCTTCTTTCGCGCAAGAGGTGCGCAAAAGGAACCACTTCGGGCCTCGGGTGGCACCGGGAACAATAGCCGCGCAAAGTTTTGCGCGGTGGCTTCTTTCTTCGCGAGGCAGAGCACTATGCGGATCTTCAAGTTTTCAGCAAGCTTCAATGAGGTCTCGGCTTCTCCTTTTATAGGCAGAGAATCCTCAAGACTTCCGCGTGGGATATCTTTTAATCTCCCGAAGATTTCGGGATTTCAAGATTTCCTTAAATCTTGTTTTCTTCTCTTAGTTCACGCGGGTTCCATTTATTTTCTCCTCCTCCTCGTGCATGCACATGAAACCGCATGCATGGCCTCTGTTTGGCCCATCCCATGCAAAACATGAACACCTCATGGCCTCGGCAACTCCGTTTTCCTCGGCTTTCATCAAATTTTCTCATTTGTCGCATGCAAGTCTATTTTTGTGCATGGTTGTGTTCAGTGTGGCCAGACGAGCCGAATGGAGGTCTCAGTTTCGAAAATGGTGGCCGGGAACTCGAAATAGGTCGTCGGGATGCCTCTGGTTCGTCGGCGGTCGTCGGGTGGCCTTGGTATGGCCTCGGCACGAGCTCGAGGTAGGAGACGCCTCGGAGCCGTCGGATCAGGTCTTTGGACGGCGTGGATTTGATCGCTAGTGGCGCGATTAGATGAGCGGCTTGGATCTGGCGCGCGATGAGACGGACGGCCAGGATCTCTTCCGCGGGAAAATCCCGCGTCCCACATCGAAACGGCGAGAGGAATTGCCGCGGTTTATTAATATGCCGCTCCGTCAACCTGGCAATTGAATCTTCTCCCTCCACGGTGCCGCCCCGCACCGTGTTCTCCCTGTGGGCGCGCTCTGCGCCCACTCTTGCTCCTGCGGGTGCGCTCCTAGCGCCCACTATGCTCTCCGGGTGCGCGGGTTTCACCCCCGCGTGCCCTCCGGGGGCTTATACATGGCCCCTCTGCGCTCCTCCGGGCGTGCCCCAGGCGCCCATGCGGTGTCCTTGGGTGCGCCCCATGCCTCAAGGTTGCTGCCCTGGCCTTGAGGGTTCCCCATGGGCGTGGTGACCTTGAGTCCCACAAGTGCCTTGGGTGATGACCCTCGGCTGGCCTCCTTGGTGGCCTATTTTTTGCAACAAAAACACTAAGTCCTTTGTTAAACAAAGTGACCAAGTGTAACATGCCAAGTGCCACTCCAAGCCATTCTTCTTCCCATCTCTATTCTTCTTCTTCTTAAGAATTCCTCCAATTCTTCAACACTTATTTATCACTTAGGAATGGAATTCCCGAAGGTTCTTCATTTCTTCTCATCTTCTTCTTAAGAATTCCTCCATTCCTCTTAAATATTTAATCTTCACTTAGGAGTGAAATTCCTGAAGGGTCTTCCTTCAACCGATGCTCCTGAATCAAATAATTCATCAACATTCTTCAATGATCCAATCAGAGATCAAGTTGGATCATCTTCAATTCATCATGCACTAAGAATTAGTACATGGGCTTCATTAGCACCACTTCATCCACTTAGTGATTGTGGATGGATCACTTCAACTCCTCATGCATTGTCAATACAATGCATGGTCTTCTAAAGCTTGTTGTGACATTGTATCCAGTTGATACAAGTTCTTAGAACTTAAAGAGCAGCTCAGCAATCGTCAGATTTTCATGGAGAATGTTTCAACCACAATTTCCAATACCACTTAGTGAATCTCCTAAGTGACATGCATCTTAGTTCCATGGTCATTCTCCTTCACCACCAACACCATCACAACCTTTGGCATTCACATCTTGACAATTCTTGACATCCATTCATTCTAAGACAACAACATGCCTTATTGACAACAAATGCAACACAATGCACTTCAATAATGAAGCACATGAAAATTATACATATTAAAAATGAACATTATCCTCTTTAATTGGATAATAACACCCCAAAATTGATTATTTCTAGTCCCAAGTAAAAATTATCTAAAAAATATTAAATTAGAATTAAATTTTCTAAAAAGATTTAATATACAATGCTCACCAAAAGACATCATACCAAAAAATTATAAAACCCATCAAAATAAGTTAACATAAGATAGGTTCATAAGCATATCCCAAGACCAATCCAGTTCATTTATACAAGTTCATCGCCACATTTCATCCAATTTCAATTAATCGTGTTGTTATTTGTGTGTAACAATAGACAAGGGGTTCAGTTTTATTCTAGGGGAAAAATATGGAAGTATTAGGTGGAATAAAATTCTAATATTAATACGAGTATTCATTTTTTCTATTTATTTCAATTTTTCCATGGTAATTGAAATTTCACTCAGTCAAGTCAACCCCTGTAGTGGTACTTTTTCAATGACTCCAAAGTTCAAAGACCTTAGGTCACCAAGTGAAACTCACATACACGGGCATCATATTGAGTTAAATCAATCAAAAACAAATTCAAATTACCAGAAATAGAGATAAAATGCCCAACTATGGGCCAAACCACTATGGAGTCATGATCCCAAAGTTCCTAAAGCCACACATTAGGTCAATCCATTGCTCTTTGCACAATTATATATATTTTTTGATATATTTTGATTTTTTGAATATTCATGTTAAAATAAATTGATCACCAAAACTATTCTATTTATTATAGGACACAAAGAAATAAATTTAATACCCCACCATAAAAAGGTTGTGTAATTTTATTTTTCATTAATTAGATGAAAATGTAAATGGTGAAAAATCACTTCAAAAAACCACACTTTCTAAAATATGTAGTTGTGACTTTAACTTTCATTAAAATAAGAATAAAGGAATGAAAAATTATTTGATATTTGGTTTCAAAGTTCACAATGTGTATTATCATATTCAAAGTTAAATAATTTTTTACTTTCATTAACACGCATTATTTTTCATTTCAAATCTTTTTTTTTGTTTTTTTTCACAAAAAACAAAATTTTAATTTCATCCCCCAACTTAGAATAACACTATCCTCAGTGTTTAATGAAAAGAAAATTTATAAGGGGTGCCGAACAGGGTTTGCTTAGTGGTACCGTGTATGGAGGACACTCTCTGACAATAGAACTAGAATAGGTTCAAGTCTCACCATGCTCAAATTTAGTTGGGGACGAGCAGTGCAAAGGTGGAAAATGGGGCCCATAATAAGCGTGGCATGGAAATCACCTATACCTTGTTACCCAACAACATGTTTTCCAATGAGCCTGTAGCCAAGGGTTAGAGGCTCCTTCTTGGCATCCAAAAGACCCTGGATCAAATCTAAGTAGGCGATTAATTCTTGAGTAACTATTTCAATGCTGTAGCAGTTAATGTAAGAGAAGAGGTACTACGACAGTAGTGAAACTATAACGGTGACAGTACTGTAGCAGTGGCAGTGCTGTAGCAGGCATTGTAGCAGCCCAGGTAATGTAAAAGTACTATTCAACAAACGACCCTTTGGGCCCGAAAATGGGATTTAAATCCATGTATTCTGGCCACATGTCCTTGGGGCTTCAGGTTATGTGATGGGTCTCCCTCTACCCAGAAAAAGAGTGGTATTTTCTTTAATAATAAAATGAGGCTTCAGACCCAACATTTTAAAAAAAATAGAATGGGGAAGAGGTAGATAAAATGGGTTCTAAAATTAAAATTTTGAAAATGAGTAATGGAACAATGTCACTTGGTGGTATACTAATAAAGGGTATGCCATAATAAATTTATCCTTCGATCCCCATGTCACTCATAAACCCCTCATAGTGGATGGTAGAATAGTGTGGATTTTTTGGATGTATGTGATTTCCCTGAAAAAAACTTCAACCTCAACAACTCCTAATTTTCATAAAAAAACCAAATTAGAAACCATAGCAACCCTACGAGGTTCCCTTAACTAAAAACAAGAAAATAAAAAAAAGGAATGGAAATAAATCATACCTATTTATTTTGAAGATCCAAACCTTGATTAAAAGTTAAGGTAAAGGATGGGTTTCCTCCTGGAAAGCTGTTGTTTAATGTTGTTATGTCTACTTGTACCATAAATACATTAACTTTTTCATGGTTCATAGGTTGGATTAGTTATATCCTCCCTAATTTCATGTTTATTGAATGATTCAATGAATGGTTTTAACCTACAACCATGGAATTTGAATATTTGACCACTAATGGGATCCTGAATATCTACTTCCCCATGGGGGTACACATGATGCACTATATAAGGACCTAACCATCTAGAACATAACTTTCCTAAGTGTAAATGATGCTTTGAACTATACTAGAGCATGTATTTTCTTGATTCAAAGTGTTTGACTTTTATATTCTTAGATTGGTAGGCTTAAACTCTAGATTTATTTATCCTTGAATTTTTATAAGCCTCTATTCTAAGTTCATCAAGTTCATTAAGATCTAATTTCCTTTTTTCATCCAAATAAACGTTAAAGTTTATTTTTTTGATATCCCAAAAGTCCTTATGTTCAATTTTAGAAAGTAAATGGAATGATTTTCTATAAAAAAAACTATATGGTGACATTATTTGGATGGTTTTGAACTTATTATGATATTCCCAAAGGGATTCCAAGAGTTTGTCAGACCAATATTTCTTAGATGGATTGATATTTTTTTCAATTTTTTTTTTAATTTCCCTATTTTCCAACTCAGTTTGACCATTGGTTTGAGGATGGTATATAGTAGAATCTTTGTGAGAAATACCATACTTTGACATGAGTTTTGAGAAAGGACGGTTATAGAAATGGGTTCCATAATCACTGATGATACCCATAGGAATTCTAAATATGGAATATATATTCTCTTTTAGGAATCATATAATGACTTGATGGTCATTGGACTTTGTGGGAATGAAATCAACCCATTTTGAGACATAATCAATAGCTAAGAGTATGTATAGATATCCCCTAGAGTTTGTTAAGGGTCTGAGGAAATAAATTACCCAACAATCAAATATTTTTGTGACTAAAATGGGGGTAAGGGAAATTTTATTTTTTTTCTTTATGGATCTTAATTGTTGTCATTTAGGAAAACTTTGGAAGAATTTATAGGAATTCTTAGTAAAGTTAGTCCAATATAAACCACTTTATAGACCTTTTCTATGGGTTTTTTTGTGGAAAAGTGTCCTCCACATGCCTCTCCCTAGAAAATTTTAGAATATAATCTTGTTTAGACTTGAGAACACATCTCCTATTGATTTTATTAGGACATAAATTGAAGTGGTATGGATCCTCAAACACAAAGTTTTCTTTATTAGAAATAAATTTACTCTTAGTTTTTGTCATGATGAATTTTTGAATGTCACCCATAACCAAATGGTTTTCTATGTCAGCATACCATGGGAAATCAGTCAAATAATAGAGGTGATCATCAGGAAATTAATTATACATAGAAATGTGATGTGAGTTGTCTTTGAATTCCATCCTAGAGATGTGATAAGATACAAATATTTCAACACCATTTTTATCCTTATTCGTTAAATCAAAATCTTGAAGAAGAAGGAACCACCTAATCAGTCCATCCTTGAAATATTGTTTTTGAAAAAGGTACTTTGGAGTTGAATGATTCGTGAAGACAGTGATGGGGGATCCAAAGTGATAGAGACTAAATTTATCTAAGGAAAAGACAACAACAACCAACTCTTTCTCAGTGGTGGTTTAGTTTATTTGTGCATCTTTTAATGATTTACATAGAAAAGCAATGATGCATGGAGTTTTATCACAAATATTTCTTAAGATATATCATATAGAGAGGTATATCACATCACACCTGAGTTTTAATGGAAGTTTCCAATTGAGAGATTTCATGAAAGGTGTAGAGATAATAGATGACTTGAGTGTTGATAATGATTCATCACAACTTTATTTCCATAAAAATTTAGAATATTTCACCAAAAGAGCACAAAGTGGTTGGGAAATAGATATAAAATTAATAATGGACCTTCTATAGAAACCTAAATTTCCAAAACATTTCCTCACTTCGTTGATAGGTTTTGGAGAGGGAAGGTAAAGAATGATATCAACCTTATCTTTATCAACTTTAATCCCTCTACTAGAGGCCATATGGCCTAGAAAAAGTCCTTACATTATCATGAAATGGATTTTTTCTTAGTTTAAGATGATATTTTTAACCTCACATATAGATAAAAATATTTCAATATTTTGAAGGCATCCCTCAAATATATCCCCAAATATAGATAATTCATCTATAAATACCTATAAACAAACCCCACCATGTCAAATAATATTTCCATCCTACACCTTCGGAAGGTACCAATGGTATTACAAAACCCAAAGGGCATGCATTTGAAGGAAAAAAAGTGATGAATGGATATTTGAAGCTTGCTTATCCTTGATCTTATAAGGAGATATATATTTTATTTTACCCTAATAATCCATCTTGAAAGTAGTAGAACTCATGACTCGCCACTCACTCGAGAAATTGATCAATGAAGGGAAAGGGGAAATGAGATTTCTTAGTGCATGAGCTTAACTTCAAATAGAAAATTCTTATTATACATGCACTACTTACCCTTTTGGTCAGAATATAACCATTCTTATTAGTGATCATAGTGATTATATCTTTCTTTGGAACAAATTGAATTGGGCTTACCCACTCACTCTCAGCATTGGGGTAGATGATACCCGATTTCAACAAATTAAGAAGTTCTTTCCTTAACAAATCCATAAGATTGTGATTGAGTTTCTACTAAGGATGATGAAATGGGTTGGAGTCAGATTCTAGAAAAATCTTATGAGTTCCAATGTGTGGTCTAATCTTAGTAACATCATAAAGGGTCCATCTAATTTATTTCTTATACTTTTATAGGACATCTAGAAGTATCCTTTCTTGATTGGATTTAACATAAGAATAAATGACAACAGGAAATGTTTGATTATTACCTAAGAATGAATACATTATTGAAGAATTTAGGACTTTAAATTCTATACCATATTAGTTAACAATTTCAAAATAAGTATGGGTCTTTGTATCAAACTCTATTTCATTTTCCAAAATTCTTAATAGGATTGGTTCCTTTTTAATGGATGTTTAAACCACCAAATTGGCCATATTAGTGTCCTGAATTTGTATGGACTCAATGTTATTTATTTAACTGTTGGTATCATTGATTGGTGATCCTTAAAAATTATTAAAGGATTCCTTTAAAACAGATTCAAGCTAATAAGACAAATTTCCCTCATGTGAACAAAGGAAATAAATCTCATATTAACTTAAACATCCTTAAACAATTCCATGATGTTCTTCTAGTTCACTATCAACACTACCTATCTATTTTACCACATGGATCTCTTAATCATCCCCAATTTGAGAGTTTTCATTGTAGATATTCACATTGAGGCTCATGTTTCCAAAGGTTATTGTCTTGTTATCATTCCTAACTCGGATGAATGAGTTGATTTTTGATAAGAAGGGATGACTAAGGATGATGGGGGTTTGCTACCTATGAATTAAGATTGAGTGATTTTCAAGGACAATGAAGTCAATAGGGTAAAGGAAATTTTCAACTTTCACCAATACATCCATTAAGATCCCCTTATGGAATCGAACACTATGACCAGATATTTGAAGAGTGATATATGTGTGTTGGATTTCCTGAATCCCTAACTGAAAATACATGGAATATGGAAGGCGATTCACACTAAATAATAGATCACAGAGGGATTTTAAAAATTTATTCTCTCCTAACTCAATTTTTATATAAGGGCATCCTAGATCTTTTAAATTATGAGGAATGGTTCCTTGAATGGTGGTACTCATATTAGCATCCAAAAGGTCTTGGTTTTAATGTAAAAATTTACTTTTAAAATCTCAAAAGTCCTTAAGTTACTTTGAGTAGGTAATAATGGTTCAGATTTCATTAATAAGTGGAATGTTTATCTTAACCTGAGAGAATATTTCCCTTAAATTTTCATTCAGTTATGATTTATATTTTCATCTCATTCATTGAGGGATGAGAGAAGGTTGTTTGAATGTTTGTTGAGGTTGTGGTTCTTTAACATTCTCATTGTAATTTTTAGATTCAGAGGGTGGTTATTTAACATTTTCATGTGTTATTGAATCCTTTAATTGTTTTGAGATTCTTTTTTTAAGTTTTTAATGGATTTACCACTTCTTAATATAGTTAAATCTTTTAGTTTTTTACGATAGGTTTTTGTGTAGATGGATTCTTCCCTTAATGTTGATGATGGTACCACCTGAGTAGGTAGGGGGTGACTTTCCAATTTTAATGGTTTGTAGTTCATGTTTAAGGGATAAGACTTCTGATTTCATTTTCTCTTTTTTTACACAACTATTCAATTATTAGGAGGGTGATAGATTCAGATGGGGATTATATTGGTTGGTTTATCCCAGTAGGATACTTGGGTTATTGGATTCATTATTGAATGGGTTGTTAGATGTGTAGTATGTATTTGATATGAGGATGTTGGTATTAGACTGGTTTTGGTTGGAATTGGGTATGGGTTTGAAAATTTTGTGCAAGGTAGGGGTTTGGTCCTTGTGGCTAATTGGGTTGTTTGATGGGTTGCTGATTATCTTTTCAACAGAATATTGGATGGTTATTATATATTAGATTGAAAGTATTTTGGTATTGTGGCCTATAAATGGTCAGAGTATTGACCACTATTTGTGGTGCTCCTAAAATAACATCCTCAATAGAAGGTATCTTTGGTTAGTTATCCATCTTTTGGTTATGTTTGTCACAAATTGTGCAAACAGGGTCAACAATTTGAATTTCATGGACCCTACTAAGATCGATCTCCTCAAACTTCCTAGTGAGTGTAATAAGTTTTTACATAATAAATTATTCATCCATAATAGTATGAATTCCACCAGATTTGGGTGTATTATCATAGTAAGTTTTTGTTACCCATGTTTGGTTTCTTTCATCTAGACCTTCTGAAAACTCATAAGCATAATTTTGGTCTTTGTTTTTTAATGTTACATTACACATCATGTCAATAAATTGTTTTTTCCCAGACCCAACACTCCATATAATATTAGAACTTGTTATGGGATTGAAAATAAATGGTGAGGTACCAGATTGAGTGTGTCTTTTAACCTTTACCATGTTTCATAAAATGAATCCCCTTATTTTACAAAAAGTTTATGAATAATCTATTTAGGTGAAATTGTTTTGTGATGGGGGGTGTATTTTATGTAGAATTATCTTTGAAATTGGCCCCAGGATTAGATTTATGCAGGTCTCAGATTATTCAACCAATACTTTTCTCAATTATTCAGTGAGAATGCAAATATACCCATCTTATCTAACTCAAGTTTATGTGGTGGGAACATGATTTCAACAATGTTGTTGAACTCTTTAGCATCAAGGTAGGACATTTTGACTCCATTCCATTGAAGGTGGTTTATGAAATGATTTTTGAAGACATAATTGGCTTCTACAAGGGTATAATTCCTAATGCAAGAGGTTTTGTTGGTCTAGATAGTTGTGAGGTAGTCATTAATGGTTTGGTCAACTACATTACCCATGTTTGGGGCTATCTCATTTGGATTTCCATTTTGGTTCCTACTAGGGTTTAAAATTTGGTTTATTTTAAGACTCTCCATTGAAATGGGGTCAATTTTTGAATCTGGAGAATTAGGATGATTAGGATATAATGGAAAGATACCCTGAGGTGTACTTGAATCACCAAACCCAGGACTATCCACCCAAACTAGACAGTTTGATTGGTCATGGGTGTAGTCATACATGGGCCAAGAAAAGTGAAAAATAAAAGAAAGGGGAAACAATAAGAGAAATTGAGGTGAGAAAAGAAAAATGGGAGAGAATAGAATGAGTATCAAGATGAATTATTTGGGTCCCCAATAATGACACCAAAATTTCGTCTCACACAAATTTACCTAAGTTTTTAGGGTTAATTGGTCTCTTGTAGTGTATCCTGGGTTTTCAAATATTCTAGGACCTAAGAAGAAACATATTGAAACATACATTATATGGATTTTTTTCAGCTATGAAGTGGCCGAATTTGTTTTGTTTTGAGATATTTTAAATTAAAACTAATAGAACCAAGTGAATTTAATTTGATATAATGAGTTTATCCTAGGTTATCACTTGTTTTATATTGGATGAATTTATATTTAGTCTATTTTAATTTCTTAAATTTGAAATGGGTTTATTCAATGAAGTAAAACTACTATCATCACTTACTGGATTAATACCTAAAAACACTAATACTAATAAAATATACACTTTTAGGATCATTTTTATGATAACTCTAAGGTAAAGGTTCGTATTATTACTTGAAGTGTGTGGCCTTAAAATTCAATAAGGACAAAGAAGTTTTATTATCGTCAAAAAAGTTATCAATTAATAGAAGTGATTAGGCATTAATAAAGTGAGAAATAACATCTAATACAATACCTTTATACTCCCTTGGATCAACCTAGGATTGGTTTATCCCTCTATTTATGATATTATCTCCATTAAAGTAGGAAGTATACTCATGAGGGTGGAATTAAAGAAGTAAAAAACAATAAAATAATGAGCTTTCCAGCATTATTTGAAGGATTTATCTCTTCCTTGAGTGAATAAATTCAGACATTGATGAAACGATATAATTTTTTTTAATAAAAATAAAATAAAATGATAATATGAATAAGTTTTATTAAGAAGATAATGTAATTTTAGAAACATACAATTAAATGAAGAACATTATAAAGACAAATTGGTAGAATAACATTACAATGAAAAAACACCAAATCATTAAATCCTCCAAAAATACTACCTTAAATATGTATTTTTGAATCCTTGGGTTGAGCCTCAAATAATGTAAGTCACCCCAATTAATTGAGGTAAGCCTAGGTGGGTGTAAATTTAATGGAGAGAAGACTTTTCCACCCTTGTAAAAAATATGAGCCAGCTTGCATCCACAAAATAGAAGGGTCCAAAAAAGGTTCAAGATGACTGAATTACGGTGGGAAATATAAGAATAAAATGAATACCCTAATGTCCCTAACTTTCTATAAAATTTCTTCCCAAATGAATTTTGGGTTTTCAAGATATGGTCAAAATAGTGAGATGTTTTCCTAGGCCATAGAATCTGGCCTATAATTTCATCTTCAACTTGGGCTACCTGTAACTCCATTAAAATATCATAATTAACATGGTAATTTTTTTAATTAAATTTCCCCAAGGATATACTATATCTCCAATGAAAATTTTAGAATCACTGGGATTTGATCTTTTTATCTATAGTAATTTTATTGGGTTTCTATCTAGTTCACTTATCCCAAAATTTGTTGGCATGAAAGCCCACTTTGGTTATCTTCCAACATGTCTCTTTAAGTGACCCAAAATAATGAAATATTACCAATGGAATAGGAAACCTAAAAATGAAATCTGAAACTAAAATAAATTCCATTGGTTGTTTTATATGGTTTTCAAAAATATACCATGTAATAGTGCATTTCAAGAAATAATTAAAATCATAATGTGAAATAATGATCATATTTTAAAATAAACTAAGAATACTGTTTATGAATAATGAAGAACATGAAAATTATGCATATTAACAGGGAATATTATCCTCTTTTAGTGGATAATCACCAATACTTTGTGTAAGTTATTGTTCTTCATAATCCCCTCTCGTTTTATTTGGGAGAGTTAAAATCATTTTTAAATATTATTTCTATCTTAGAAATGATGAAGTTTACATAACCAAGGACTAAGATACCCCCATTAAATTTTAAGGCCACACTTCATTTCTTATGAAGTTTAATTTACCCTCCATTTGTATTAGATTCTATTTCTTTTTTCCTAAATAGACTACCCAAAACATGATGGTATAACTATATTGTATTCCAAATCACTTTCATATACTTCTCTCAGTGAAACCCACTTCAAAAAATTTATTTATGAATCATCATCAACTAAAATCCTTGAGTCAACTTTATTCTCTTATCATCGAAATAACATTGATCATATACTCTTGTTTTCCACTCCCACATAAATTAATATTGGGTTCATTGAATCATCTGAATGGACCCCCTAGGAATAAATGATGAAAAACACATTTTCCTATGAGATACTAAGTAACCCCTAGGGAATGTTTTTAGTCCCTAAAGATAGTCACCAAAAATCCTTAAACTATTTTCAATGGTATAGTAGTGGTTTATCCACCACTAATTCTCAATATATTCCCAGTAGTTAATATTAAATTATCTATAATTTAGATATTTCAGGACATGATTTTCCATAACCACTTCCCTCATGTTCAAGAGGATATGAGATATGTCCAAATTTTATTACTTTATGATTTAAAAACAATATTGAGGAGGATCCAAGTCACATACGCATAAAATCCATGTTTTTTTTTCAAATATTGACAACCTAAAACTACATGAATCATAGGTCATTATCATAAGAACTTAAACTGCATGACACATGGTCCTTAATATATAAAAATAAACAATATAGTAAATACTTTATCTCACATGACTTTAAACTCTTCTGAGTGGTATACCCCACATGAAATTTAACTTCTTGTAGTGTTCTATTCAATGTGACCTAAAATTTTAAAATACCCTAATTATGTAAGATCTTGAAATATATAAGAGTCCTATGTCATAGGATATTTCATGCCTATGTATATATCCTCCAGAACTAATATCAAAGTTCACCTACCCTATGGAAAAATACCACTTTACCAGAACTACACGTGGCATGAATCCCATTACCATGGGATACATTGTGATTATTATATCACTCATCACAAGCTCAATCATAGATTTTATTTCCATTCTTAATTATACCCCACTAATGATAAATTTACCAATTCACATCTAGTTTCATTTTCCTTCTCTCAATAGGGTACCCATACATTAATTCCTTTCTCTCCTGCATAAGAGAAATATTTTTATAGAGGATCATTTCCTAGAAATATGTATGGCTTGATTTTTATTACTAGGAGATACATAGGGCTGTCTAGATTTTCTTTTCTGGTCACATTTATAAATTTTATGATTATGAAACCCCCTACCAACATATATACTCCTCATTAATTCTTTATTACTTCTGAACTTATCTCCATACATAACAATTAAATTTAGTTGATAATGTATGGCCATAAATGATGTCCACCTATGATCCTAGTAACATGAACATAATACACAAGAATTTTTATCCCGTTTATAGTTTCCAACATTAGTGTAGAGTGTATCTTTTATTTTTGGTCATCTATTCACCATTATATAGGTTTCATGTATGGTGTTGGGTTCATCATTCATGTCAGTTCAAATGTTCCACTATCACTGCATATGTTACCTATCATTAGGTCAAATATCTATGACTGTTGATTATTATGAAGTACCAATTATTGGTTAGAATATTGATGAAAGATATAAATAATAAAATTAAATCCCTTTACATAGAAAGTTTGTGGCCAAATATTCATTTATGGAGAAGGGAAATGGTTCCTTCATGTGTGAAAAATTCCTTTATGATCGCAAGGCTCCTTCATTACTGATACTCATTCATGGGAAGTTGACATGATTGCGATGTGTTGGAAAAATTCCTTTGAAAATAGAAATAATTCATGATCAATCGATGATGATCCTTAATGTTTGAATTATAAATTCATGATCAACATTCATTTGTGGTGTTCTAGAAGGCCAAATACTTAGTCACATTCTCCATTCATGACCAGAATTCATTTTTGGCCCCTAGAATTTATCCATGGAAGCCATATTCTTCCTATGAGGATTCATATTTTTGTGAATAAATCACCTATATCTATCAGAATTCACTTCAAGGAAAGGATATAACTTTGGGACCTCTTATTTGGCGAACTTATTTTGGATACCTCATTCAACATCATGATTGTATCATTCATAAGTCACTTCACTGTGAATTACATTGAAATGAACTTAGGTAATGTACCATATGATAATAAGAGAGGAAACCCCATAAGGCCACCCAAACAAGTCATTAATAGTATCACTTGTGTAAGGCCCATTCACCAAGGACTTCCATGGAGCCCCTTTAGGAAGGTATTCTGCAATGACCCCCTTAATAAAGGGAACCCACGAACACCATTTGGGAAAGCTCACTTGTGAAAAGTTTTCATATAGGGTTCCCACATAAAGTGATTCATGATCTACCTTTAATATAGGCCCTATGAAAACTATAACCATTTAACATATCACCCTAATTCTATAAAAAGTGGTGGTTTCTTAGCATTCTATTATACCACACTTTAGGGGATGTATACGGAAAAGTATTTGGGCTAGTTATGGGAAATTCATGTAGGAAAACAATTACCAGTAGTCAGGCCTCTATTATGAAATTTCCTTCACCCATGTCCCCATCCTAGGTTGAATTAAACCAAATGAACTTATTAGACCCCTTTTTATAATTTCAAAACCATAAAAGGGAATTCCACCAAGGATTCCCCTAAAACCACTAGACATAGATGTTAAATATGTTGTGCACAACAACATACACCTAATAGATAATGTATTCACTTGATAAAAGGTATCCACAAAGAAATGATCCTTTAAAAATAGGAACCTCAAGGTAGTCACTATATATATTCCTTTGATAATGAGGGTTATTATAAAAAGGATACTGGTAAAACCTATCATAGGTCAATATGCACATCCTAACTTCCAAAGTATAGAGTTATCCACCCTTTTTTCCACCTAATGATATATAAATATAGATATATGGGCCTCTTATTAGTTGTAATACCCAACCTGTCCTCAAAGATACCCCTACCAGGTGTAATACCCAAAATATTAGATTCACCTAATTCACTTACCAATTTGGTAACCTCGGGTTAGATTCCACACTTGCTTCTCCCATGAACCTTTTGGAATCCTATGCAAAATCCCCATTCTGTTTCTCATGAGGATATATTCCCTATGCATCTGGTCTCCCTCCCTTTTGTATCCCTAAATTGGTGGTAAGCATATCAAAATGTGGGCCTCCTATAAGGTGTAATCCCTAATCATTACCTCATTTGTGATCTCACTCTGATGATCCATTAGTGTTCCAAAACCATATGATAATCCAATTCTTATTCCCCATCTCACCCTCATGTGGCCATATCCCCTATGAAAACCATCCTCCAAGGGCCATATTACCTATGATTAATCTATCCTCAAAGGTCTAAATTCCCCAAAATCCATCCACATTATCTCCTATTTAATTATTAAAACATAATATGAGTTATAGAGGGCCATCCATACATAATCCACACACAAATATTTTCCATGCACCTTCCTCCTAGTAGTCCTTATTGCATGACTTTAAACAACATGAGTTAGTCTGATGATACCTAAACATAAACTATGAAACCCAAATTACATGGAACACGATTCCTTTAAACCAAGATATGTATGATATCTCTATGAGGTTAATACCAACACCCCATAGTCCATGGATACCCCAAATTAAATGAAAATTATCTTGGTCCTAAATGCACAAAATTAAAAGGCACCACAATGGTCCTTGTCACAAAACCTTAAAAGTTATGATGCATCTCATTACATGGAACTAAACTACACAACAATTTATTTTATTCATAGGGATACATAAGAATATCTTTCTCATTAGACTGATCCGAACACCATAACACATACCACTTCTCTGGATAGTGATAAATTCTAGAGTTCCCAACTGTGTGACTTTAAATCATATCATAATTTCCATGTCAATGGAATATGGAGAAACTCTAACATATACAGATGGTTCCATTGGTACATGGTATTAAACAATCCCTAGTATGATGGTAACCAATCCCACACTACTAGTTCGGAAGGATTAATGAACATATCTAAAATATATAAGAGATATCAAGAGTAGGTAATAATTCCCCTTAAAAGGTTGACATGATCCCAACCACCCATAATCTCAACCAATACATAACCCATGTATCACTAGTAAAGTATCAACGACTAACTTCTTTTATAAATATGGCCTGCATTGACTCAAAATAAAATCTTAGAGTGATGTGCATTATAAATATAATGGTTAACTCAACATGAAATCCATATCCTATAATAAACCAGAATTTTGAGTTATATTATACCTTAAGAATCATGTTTTTATTCTTATTGATGTAGTAATCATTAACTATTAAGAATAGAATGATGAGACCAATGAAAATCCTTTACCCATTAAAGTGATTGGTTGATCATGCACCTTTACTTGAGATACTACATTGAAAGGATTCTTTTTTATGCTTGTTGATCCCTTTATGACTTTTAGGAACCATTTCACAACCCCCCCCCCTCAATCCAAAATGGAATCATCTAGTTCATCATCACATTACATGCAGTTGGGACATACCTATAACTATCATGGAGTTCCCTAAGACAATAATCATATTCTAAGGCTTTAGAAGTATGAATCTTCTATGAAAAAGGTAGTATCCTCATGAATCATAAGGACATTATCATCAACCAGTTTCTTTACAATAGCTGGTGAACACAATAGTATAATTTTACTACCTTAATAGATCTATTCCAACCTTGGAGTTATCCTAGGATAACATCAGGGTGACGAAGCCTCATGGATCATACTTTCAATAGAGGTCTATAATGGATCTAGTGGTGCTAGTTGACACATCCAACTTCTTTATGTGTCTCTCCTCGAAGTATGATAATGACCATCTCTCTTAACAAATGGAATTAGTTGACTTTATAAATATCTCTACTACTATTTAGGATACACACATGAGGGCTCCTGCTACTATCCATCATCTCTATCAATGCCACACATAACCAGTACCTTATGAACTCACTAATGAGGACACCAAGGAGAAACCAAACCCAATCACCCATTACAAGGTTCCTAGGAGGAGGCCTTTCCATGGGGGGTTGATCATTGAAGGAAGGTTGTAGGATCATATCCCCATTCCCACTAAATAATCCCTTCATCACTTTTTATAGATGACTAAATACCAATATCATATTCCTGACCACTCTTAAAAATCCTGTTATAATATCCTAGTAGAATCTGAAAGATCATACCAATATATTTTGGTAGAATCTAGGGATAAAGACCTTATATTTGCACACACATCTAAATGTTAGGTCAGAAAGGGTAAAAGAATATGGTATGTGGGTGGAGTGAATAAAATAGATTAAATTTTTAATGAAATATTTTAATTATCTAAATTAAGTGTGAAATATAATTAATTGAGTTAATTAGAATCATAAAATTTAAAAGGAAAAAAAGAACACAAGGGTGTTTTTAGTAGTTCATTCAAATTTAGGCCCAGTATACTGTTATACCTTTCTACTTGGAAAGAGATATATTATTCACTAATATGATTTTTGAAATATAATTTCAACTCAATTACAGAATCATTTTTAATAAAGTGGTGGGACAACCACACTGACACACTGAATTTTTAATTGGGAGTCACAACCCAAATACAACATTGAATTAGGCAATGGGAGTCACAAAATTAATGTTCTTAACTTCAGAATTTAGGAGTCAAAACCTGAAGAGAAGAAGAATTATTTTATATGAAACACGTAAAAGAAAAATGTGTGTACGTGAAATATAGGAAGAAGCGTTAGAGACACAAGAAACTAGGATGTAGTAGAAGATAAATTAAAAATGTATAAGAATCTATTCCTGATAAATGTATTAGTTTATATTGTCAAGTTAGTTGTAGTTGTTGAAGTTTTCATTCGAAACATGAATAATTGTCCGGAAAATGAAAACTTGATTGCACAGGTACAAGAATTTAATGTTTAGAGTAATGCTATTTTGATTCTTGAAAGTTTTTGTTCTTGAAACTCTTGTGTGTATGCTGGATTGGAATGTGTCTTGAATCCTTTAAATATAATTTGTAAGAACTAACAAACCAGTCTCCAACCAGGTAAAACAATTCAAATTCAAATTACACAATTATACAGGAGAGAGAAAATTATCATCTAGAATAATCGTAACAATTATCCATTGAATTTTAGACATAAATAATAATTCAAAACAATTTTAATTACCCATTAAATATTTCAAATAGTCTCTATAATAATAGGATAAGACAATACTATGATTATCATAAAATAGATTGACTATTTAAATTCAAATATTAAATACATTCTAATTTAATGTAGTGCATAAAATATTCAAAGTTAAATTATAATACATTAAATAGAAAAAAATATTTAAATAAGTTTTTCAGTACTAAATATTAATTTAGAAATGAATAATTCAAACAAATTGGATCAAAAATATAAAAATTTAAATATGGAAAAAATATGTTGTACCTGTTTACATGAATAAATAATAAATTAATATATATTTTAAAACTAATTAAAATATTTTAAAAGTCTTCACATGGATTTTATATAATATATATGATTTTTAGAAATAAATTAACCACTTAAAATAATCAATATAAACATGAATTTAATTAAAGAATAAAAAATAATGAAAATCAGATCACACTGAAAAATTCTAGATTTAAGAAAAAATAAATAAAGTGTTGAATTGACTGTGCACATCAAATGCACTTTTGATTGGTATACATACCATACAGTTTGGTTGTTTCAAGTTGTATTTTGGTTAGTATACTGACCATGAGAGAAATATATCATGTAGTCACTTAAAATAACACGTGGTAGGTATAATTATCATGATTCACCATGGAAGCAGTTTCCATTCCAATTTATTTGCAGTGCGGTGAGTATATTTAGAGTTCACTAACAGGACATGGTGCAACTCTACACTTTGGAGAGGAGAAAAAGGGGTTTATGGAAGGATATTATTTTTCTTTGTATCATTCAAGGAAAAGGTTCCACTCTTGTTTTTGAAGAATCCACGATGTAAAAACATACAATGGGTTGATTGGTGCACGGTCACCAGAGCGTGAAACTAGGGATTGTGGATTTTAGGGATCACTACACTGGTCATCAGAGGCATGATAAAATTTCATGAAAAAATGTGGAATGATGATAGGTTTATGGTGTGAAGTGATGGTTCATGGAAGGATTGAGAGAGGGATGCCGGGCTACGGCCTCTTAGTGCTTGCATGTAGGGATGGAGATAGATGGCTGGTGGTCTATATGTAGGGACTCAACATGCCTCCATAGTAGACTAATAAAATAAAAAACATCATTCAGTAAGTTCAAGTATCACGAAGAAACTTAAAAAGAAGGATAATGATATGTATAAATGAGGTTTCATGATAGTTTGGTTTAAACTTGCAGTAACTACAAAAAACAAAACTTGTTGTAATTAGGATTCTTCATGCGGTAACTAGAATGCTTCATGAAGTAACTATGATGTTCATAAAGTAACTAAGTTAAAAAATAAACATCATAAGAGGGTTCATGTTAGGTATTTTAAAACAAATGGTATGTATTATTTAACACATAGTAGGTATAAATAAATGGAAACTTGAAATCCTAAAAACTTATAATTTCTTAACTTTTCAGACTTCATCCAATTTTTAGAGCCAATAAATAGTAGAATTAGCATTCAATGAAATTAAATTAAACGTATATAATATCAATATATTTCAAATGGATAAAATAATACAGAAATATGACCTATCTAGTGAAATATATCATAATAAATAGTGAAATATATAAATTAATTGCAATAGAAAAAATGACTGGAAAGTTTCAAAACATCATCCATTTTTGTGGTCTATAAAATAAAATTTTCATACTTTAATGTAGTTGAATTAAATTTAGATAAATGTATTATATTTACAACACAAAAAATTTCATTTGTTTCTGGAATATATCATGAGATTTATTATGAAAAAATATAATAAGTTATATTATAAAAATTCTAGAATTCTACAACTGTTAAAGTGATTTTGGGAAATTTTTAAACCCCTTAATAAAGGATTTCAGACTTCCATATTGTTTAATTAAATTTAAATAAATCTATTTGATTTATAAAAAAATAAGTACCATGAATATAGAATCTATATAACTCAAGTTATTATAGAATAACTAAATAAAACTTGGAAACACTATAAATTTAAAATTATTGATGAAACCAAAATCATGCAGCATGTTCGGATAGAAACAAGAATATTATATAGATTTAATTTGAATTATTAATAGTTTAATAAAATTTATTTAACTCTATTAGATTTCAAACATAATTGTATTTATAAGAATTTAATTTCTATGACTTAATATATAATAAAAATATAATGAACTATTTAAAATTGTTTTTTGTAGAAAATATTGATAGAGTTTGGAATATTAAAAAACATAAAATATTAATAGAGAAAAAAATAAATATCAACATTAACAGATCATGGACCTGAATAAAGAGAATACTTATATCCCTTCTTTCACCTTGCAAGCTTGATAGACTATCCTAATAGTAACAGAAGACACCTGTCGTTATATCCTGATTACTAATCAGACAAAGGTGTATATTACCACTCCCATTTTGGATGATAATAAACATATAATAATGAAGAATAAATACTAAGGGTTGTATCATATCCCCATTCCTATTGGGGTTTGATGGAATATCCCAAAAATCATGTAGGGGTAGGCTCGTATCATGTCATCTACTATAAGAGTTCACCGATATATCTCGAAAATCACTTAAGGGTAGACTTATATCCTTGTTACCACAAGTGGAGATCAAAATCTTATTCTAAAAATGATATAGGGTCTTTATTGTATCCTTGAACATGGATATGAATCCCATTGGTATATCCCGGTAGCATCCATTAAAGTGTTGGTCCATATTCCCATCCGCAGCTAGGATGTTTTTTGGTATATTCCAACATTGGATGAAGATTTTAAATGAGATCATATCAATGTTCCTGGTAACAATTGAAATAAAAAATGACCCATTTCACCAGTGTCACAAAAGAGGCATAAACATATTTTTGCGATAATAATAGGGCCACCTATGTGGGTGCTTATGCACTAAGGTTATTTCCCACACATTGAGAATATGATCATGATCAATTTTCTGACCCTGATTTCCTAGATATAAATATTTAGGAGGTCTTTTTGAGTAAATAATATAACATAGGAGTAGGATTATATCCTTGTAACATCCCAACCTTGATCATTAGGTCTAATTTGTTATTCCACATGACCTAAGGCTCATCTCTACATGGGAAAAATGTTTTTGACTTGTAGTGAGGATCTCGAGTGGAACCATGAGGAGAATATAAACTCAATCAGAGTACACAATAACAAATAAATAACCAAATGTAAAATAATATATGATAAAAGTAAATATATACTAAAAACATATCAATAGTATGAATGAATCAAGAAATATAGGACTCAAAATCCAAGAAAAGATACAACAACCGATCGCCCACTTGGCCGATCACGTATACAAATAACGAATGGTACAAGTGTACAAGGAGGTTCAAAAACACCAAGACTCACAAAATCCTGGTCTCTAATTCATTGCATGATATCCCACTAGATTATTAACCCATGTTTTATCCCAAACTATACCTATAATAAGTGAATGTTTCTCAGGTACCCAAGTATCATGGTCGCCTGAGAAAGGTGCATGTACAACTAAATAGGACACCACTAATATGGCATAGTACCCAACTAGTAATATGTAGTGTAGGTTCATATGAAAATATCTACAACATAATTTCACAACATTACATAATATAACACAAAAACACATACTCAATAAAAAACCATGTTTCGTTCGATCATGTTCTTACTAAGTCACCATAAACCCTTGGATATACCTTCTTTAGCTCTATGATAGAATTTTGTAATAACACATATTAGAATTAAACAAGATAAAGTCACAAGATTAAGAGTCACAAGTCATGCCACACTTGGCCATCGTGCCTAATCTCTCTCCTTAGTATTACAGGGCCTAAGCCTCCAGGAAAGACCTAACTAGGCCATAATATCTCACTGTTATATCTATAGGTTCACATGACCTAGGAATTTAGGTCAGAATAAACTAATCCATAATATCCCATATCTCTATATAGGTGGACATGCCTTATATTTATAGCCTAGAACACACTAGGTCGTCATTTCGTATTTCTATCTCTCGGTTTATATCACATAGAACCCCATTCTCCACTATCACCTCTCAGGTCTAATCACATATGACCGTCATGACCCTAAGTCAAGATACATAAGGCCATCATGCCTCATCATCTATCCCTATCTAGTCATCATATCACATACAACATTTAAACACAATCCCCCTCTAGGGATATCGATCCACAATGAGTTCACCTATCTCTTAGGTACCATGCACAAGACAATAAAAACACACCATATACCAAACACATCACAAGGAAATAGTGGAATCATATCAATTAATCATATCAAAATTTATAGAATAATAATCATATTTCTCACACATAGGCATACCATATCACACAATGGGTAACTCTACTATGCTCTCACACATACTTATGATCACTATCAAACAAGGTCAACAAGTAATTAAAACACAGGAATCACATCAAGGCAACATAAGTATAAATATAAACAGAGCATGGCATGTCAAAAAGATTCAATGAAGCTACACATGTGATAAAAAACATGGTCTTATGGAATCTAGGAAAAAATTAGTATAACAACACATCCGAATGTTTATAAACATCAAACATGGCCTCCATCAACTACACATACACGCCATGCAATCAAAAAATAATACAAAAGTCACATGTCCCCCCCACACACCATGTGATCACTCATAAAAAATAGGTCTCATGGTCTACAAAACCAATAAATCCTCAGCTATTGGTGGCTGGGAGAAAATCCATCACATAAGGTCAAACATGATCCTTGTCACCTTGTCAATTTATTAGGAAGGATCCTTTAATTAAATAATATTTAAGTATTATTAATTAATTAAGATTTATTAGTTATTCATAACATAACATGAATTAATGGTTATCTAACCAAAGTGGAAAACGTCATATATCATGTCAGTAAAAATGCATAATACTACAGATTAGAGTACATATAACCCCTACCTTATATAGTGTGAACACCAAGCCAAGAAAATACCAACCTCTTTTTCTATGCTTCCCAAGTACATTATGCCTCCAAAGATCTCCATGAGTTCCTAAATCATGAAAAAATTAAAAATAATTAATTAAATGAATAAAATAAAATCCCCCAATCTGTGGTGAAAGGATCACATGCTTAAATACTTACTAGAAGTCACCACAAGGACATAACCAAGAACCACCTCCCCTTCAAGGTGCACAACATTTGTCTGAGATCAAACTGTGAAAAATTCCTATTATTATGCAAAAAAACAAAAAAGGTAATATAATTAGATTTTAATCTTTAAAATATAACAATCCAATGAAATAGAATCAACGAAACAACCCTCAATGAAACATTTTCATCAACATGTGACCTACACTTTTCTGATCAACAACCTCATTATCCTCAAAAATTATTCTAAGATCCAATATAATTCCCATACAATATATCTATATAGAATAAACCAGTGATCAAAGATAATTTTAAGAGGAAAAATGAATCCTGGGATTTTAATGTATAATAATTACCTATAGGGATCCATTTTAATGAATGGAACATTAATAGGTTAAGGAATGAGATTGATGGATCTCTCCAAGACAAACACTTCCCATTCCCATCCCAATTCTCATAAGGGATTTGTGGGAATTAGAAGTGGGGATTTTATATCAATGTAGTCACTATAAATAATCTATATAACTACATAAGAGTAGTTCAAAGAATTAAAAATGGTTTCATGTCTTGTGATTTCAATAAAAAAACCATATTTGGGTCTTCCTGTATGTGCCATAGTATAGAAATATATGTCACATTGTGATTTCTTAGGAATTACCTCCCATACCATTTTTTACATCTTAAACCCTCTAGTACACCCCATAAACCATTTTCATGTATTTAATTCCTTATTCAAAATATGGATGGGATGTTAATATAGTTTTTGATAGTCCCAAGTCCTCAACCACTCCACATATAGCCTTTCAGACCATGGTCATCACCCGAGCCTTGAAACCTATCCCAAAACACCATTTTGGACATCTCAAACACTCAAAACCTCTTTCTGATTCCCATATCTCAAAAATAATCATTCAATAATGAAATTTTAAAACTTACCCAATAAATCTTCAACATGTAATGATGAATTCCGTTATAATATCCCCACAATAGTGATTCTCTTCCTTGAGAAGCTGTGGTAGCATGCAGACCATGTCACCCAATCTATGATGATCATCATTAATAAGGATATTTCTATGTTCCAACCCCAAATTCCAAATCACCACCCCAAATACATTCCCATAAACAAATTTCAATCATGATATCACTACAAAACTACCAGGATAAAGACTAAAATCCAATATAAAAACCTACTTTTTTTCAACATGAACACTGGGACAACACTCACCAGACCCTTCTCTTCGATTATTCAAAGTGTCAAACACAAGAATTTATTGAAAATTATGCTTATATTAATAAAATGTTTAACTAGGCCAATCCCCAAATGATGGTTCTCCCCTCCATAGGAATAACCTTTTAAAAATTCCAAACCAATGGTCCACCAACCCACAAAACACGTTCCACATGATGTTCCTAACATGGTTCTCCTATACCATGTATAATATCAAGAAATAACACCATTTAAACCTCCTCTATCCAGATTTACCTAAAACATTTGGTCATTCCACCAATTAATCCTAAAAGGAAATGTATACCTCAAAACTGACATTCCACTAATAACCCCACACACAGGGTCCTGGTTTTACCACACACCACATTCCCATTATTTTTTAGAATTTTTACCCTAAGAGAAACTTAAAAAAAATCATCACATGATTCACCCCTTGAAACATGTGAAAAAACTTGGTTTCACCACCTGAATATCTCAAAAAAATTCATTACATGATTTACCCCATGAACCATGAAAAAAACTATGTTTCACCCCCTGAAACATGTCAGTCTGAAAACAGGTTAAAAGTTGATAAAAAAACCCGATTCTTGATTCCAAAACAAGCCAATGGACCTCACTAAACTACATAAAAAAATGTAATATGACCTTTCCGAAATATATACCAACTGATTTTCAACCACCAAAGTCATCCCTAAAACGATAAACTCAATGCGGTTCCAACCCACCATATTTAGGTTCACGTAGAACTCCAGTCGGTACTTTCCAAGCCATCTAACTCCCAACCTAAGAAACCGAAAATCTATGAAGCCATAAATCATGATACCTTAATCCTCATGGGAATAATTAAAATGGTCCAACATCCTTACCCATGTATAATCCAAATAAAAAGTAATTTTCCTCAGTTGGCTCACCAACCACTTGCACCTATCCTAAGGCTATAAACTAAGTTTCAATGCACCAATGATATGAATCCCTCATAGATCACATTGATTTTTTCCTAAATACTAATCCCACATTTTATTTCCATAAATTTCTATATCTGAAAAAAACATCACACATTCAAGTGAGAACTAGATACTCTTAGGAATACTACACATCAGTCTCTAGAGTCACCTTGATCATCCATCAACCATTTTTATATAGAACATTGACTTTCCACATGAGAGTTCATTTCACATATGACTAGGTTTATGATCCCCACTATAATATTATCCTTTATCACCTCACAACACTTTCATCAGTCTACATAGCCCCCAACTAATCCATCAATGAACACGATGACTAAGCATGATCGTCTGTTCAACCAATTTCCAATAAAAACAGCATGCTTTGCGCATGGATGGATTTATCAAAATAAAATTCAATACATAAAAAAATCAATCTTGAATTATATAATGTTTTATAGTATCCTAGGAATATGTTATTACTCGTTACCTAGAGGGGTCCCATCCCCTTATGCAAACTGCTAAACCAAACCATGACATCTCCACCAAGGGAAAACTCAGCTTGACCATATAATGATATTTCAACCCATTCCTGATGTTGTTTTTTTTCCAAAAAACAAAAATCTATAATAATTAACCACTAGGACACCAAATACCTTGAGCTTTGCACCTAATTCACCAATTTATAACAATAAGGGAGACCTTGAACTGAATTTATTAGTGACCTACCATCATCATTACCTCAGAGTTCCTCCATAGAACTAAGAACATCCTCAATGGTTAACACATAACCCAACTTCCAGTGATTCAACCAAATCTATGTGAAACCATAACATGAATTCTAAAAAAAAGGATTTTCTAGTGCTGTATGAAAACCCCACTTGTTTCTCTAAAAAATTTGTTTTTATCATGAGTCACAAAACTTTGGGATGAACTCACATGCCTTTATCTATCCACAACATAAGGTGGATTTCCTTAAAACATAAGAACACTTGGTTTTCCTCTTTAGAAAGATCATGTCCTCGCTATTGAGATTCAAAACACAGCACCCAACACATGAGTTCTAGTTCAGGATGATAAAAATCCATCCATGCTCTGACCCTCCTATGTCTGACCACCTAGGATTTCACTCAGTAACCAACAAGAGCTGCATTATAAACTAATAGGGTGGGAAATACCATATACTTCCTTTGATGCAACAAGCATCAAAGGATCTAAAACCTAACCTTGTTTCAAGAGTACTAACACTAAAAGTGTTCTATACTATACGACTAAAAGGAATATTTTAAGACTTTCCTCCAGGCCTTTCAAAGGTTACTCACATTCCCAAGGATTTGTCATCAATGTAGACTACATTTAGGAATTAACAATGACTATTACTTAAAAAGGAATATACTCTCTTAGGTTACTGACCTACTAGTAACTAAAGACACATTTTTGAGGACATAAGGTCTTCCACACAACCTGTACATGGTTTCACTATGGGGTTAAACCTCACAAACCATCATCTAGGAACATCTACAAGACATTACATGATGAATTCACTCTTATAACAACCACATAAAGATTCAAGGATGCATGGTTCATTTATACATAATCTAACTAGGTTCTATATTAAAAAATATACATAAACTATAGTTGAAATGTTAATTAAACGAACCTACCAAGAAGATACTTGCACAAGGTTATTTAATAAGGAAATTAATGCCTGAAAATGAGAAAAGAAGTTCACTTCACCATTTATGCATAGAGGGGAAACTTCATCATCACCCTTATCTTCACTATCGTTATCATCACTATTGATTAGGTGAACCACACCATAGTCTCACATGACCTTCTATCAAATGTATACACACATAGGATCCAATAAAATAAAAAACAAGCAGTATTGATGTTACGAGAAACATTCATAACAAATATAATAAATATGAATCATCTTTCCTACACGGTCAAGAGTCAAAACCATATGAAATAACAACCTCAAAATCCATGTGTTTAACATGAGGTGAAAACATGTGACAACAACATGAACCAAGAACATTAACCACATGCCCTAGTAAGCTAGAATTCCCTCGGAAAAGGTGTTTATGACACACCTGTATGAGTTTCATCACAATCTATAACTCATTAATATGAATTATATCTACCAACTCCCCCGAATATGAAAACAATACAACTTTTCCTCTGATACCATTTTGTAACATCCTGACCCAAATCACTAAGTCTTAGCTAGAATGCCACATGACCTCAGGCCTCCTCCTCGTATGACAGAGGATACCAACTAGAAATGTAACACCTTGAGATTTGGTAAAATATATTTTTTAAAATAAATCTATTCTTTACAATATTTTTCATTACATGAAATGTCTAGTTTATCTTGCATTACACACAACATTGAGTTTAAAGGAAACACAACTTACTTTAAAATATTATTATTTAAAATGATAGTTATCGCATAACTATTGGAATGGAGGGTATAAATATGAATAAAAAAATTAGGAAAATATATGGTTTATAAATATATATAAAATTAATTATTTAGTTACTGGTTAATTATAAATGAAATTAAAAACAATATGAAAATAAATGGATTCTTTTTTTGAAAAACTATTTTTATGCGCACAAACATGTTTTATCTCAATAAATAAAATAAATCAATTTTATTGAATTATTTAAATGATATTTATATATTATATATTAAATCAAATTATTAGAATTTATCTTATGTGTTTTTTATATAATTGGGAAGAATAAATCCAATTTTAAGCTAAAAAATATTATTTTTCTAAAAAGCGGTTTTATCACCTTTAAAGAACTTATTTTAAAAATAATTTGCGACATTTTTAGAAATTTTATTTGAAAAAATAAAATTCATTCTTAAATAATAATTTCAAAATTATCTTTGGGTGATTTTTTAGTAATTTTTCGAGAAGATAAATTTTTCGATGAATAATAAAAATACTAGTTTTTATTTAGAATTATCATTTCTTTTAAAGATTTTAAAAACAAAAAAATATATTTTAATATGGTTTTAAATTAAATATTATTTCACTTATATATAAAATAATTCAATTTAGTTTAATTTAAGATTTTTCATGTAAAGACCCGCAAATTTCAAGGAAATTTTTTTCTTAATTTTCTTTGGAATTTTACAAGAGCGCAGCTTCAGACGGCACCTGATTCCGAGGCCCGGTGTGCCCGGAATCAATTTCCGAAGTTTGGCTCGGGTACGTTCAGTGAACGGACGAGCGGGTTTTTCTATCTTTTGAACCGGTGCCCAGAATCGAATTCTGAGGGCACCGATGAAATCGCAGCGCCGGTATTTGCTTAGAAACGCCTCTTCCGGAGTTGCGTTTGCTCAGACGTGGTTTTTAAATTTTGGGGCTTTAAGTCAGAAATAAAATAAAGTTTGTGCGACAACTTTATTTTATTTCACTTAAGCTGCTTGGAAGTCACTTGGAAGCCACTTGAACTGAGTTAAAACGAATAGGGTGCTATCCGGAAATATCCTACCCCTTGTTAGGATATTTGTGCGGTGGGGCCCGCACGAGCCCCGCCGTTTCTTTCGCTAAGTAACGCACCCGCGAAAACCCGTCAAAGTAACTGAAAAGTCAACCGACGCGTTTTCTTTAATTTCTTAACAGACCATTTAATTGGGCGGTTTATTTCTTGAATTAAATGGGCTGTTTCATTCGTTGAATTAATTCAACGAATTTAATGGGTCGTTACTTATGCGTTTTGCGTTTGTTGGCAAAATAATAAAATAGACAACTTGTATATTTTGGAGGATTGCTTTTGTTGTACAATTCCTCTGAGCCTCCACCTTCTCCACGAAGAACGCGAAGAACGCGAAGAACGCGAAGAACGCGAAGAACGCGAAGAACGCCGGCGACCGGAATTCGACGACGCACACCGTGATCTGCGACGTCGACAAGCTCTACCCGCAACGTTCTTCGGCGACGCCTCTTCTTCCGCGGCCGATCCTCGTTCGGCAACTAAGGTGAGAATCAGATCGTTTATTTCTCCCTTTTTTATTTCAATAACAATAGATTTAATTAATTAAATCCGTTTGTTCTAAATCCGGAGATCGTCGGCGCGACGCTTTTTCCCGCGGTGCGACGAACGTCTCTTCCGCGACGACGCGACGATCCCCTCCTTCCGCGACGAGCGTTTCCGCGACGACCTCACGTCCGACGACGACATCGAGGTAGGGGTTTATTTTCTTGATGATTCTTTCCCGTGTTCATTCTTTTGAAATAAAGAACCCGATCACGGAACAATTTTAATTTATTTAAAATTGTTGATTGGTTATTTCTTTTCTCCCGTTGTTTATGACTAACGCGGAGGGTGTGGGTCTAACGAACAAGACCCGGCAACCCTCTGTCGATCTTTTGTTGTGCGGATTTGGCGGACGACGACGAACCGCGCGGCAGGGGCGATCTGTTGATCCCGCAGTGAAGATCGGCCCCCAGGAGGAGCAACGGCGCAGACGGGAGGCAAAACGGGCCACCGGAGCAACTCCGGCGGCCCGCGGAAGGCGGCGACGGCGCCCGGCGCGCCGCCGTGGAGGAGATCCGCCGCGGCTGAAGCCGCGGTGGCGGCGGCCGGTTCCGCGGCCGCGCGGAACCGGGGAGGGACGCGGCGGCCCGGCCGCGTCCGCGTGACAGGCGGCCCCCCGCGGGGCCGCGTTTTCCACCGAGCCGCGGGCGGCGCCCCGCGGCAGCTTCCTTCGGCCGCTCGGCCGAAGCCGAGCCGGCCGGTCCGGTCGGCCGGGCCGCGCCCAGGACGGACCGGACCCGGCCTAGCCGGGTCGGGCCGACCCGGTTCGTCCGACCCAGGAGGGGTTCGGGCCGGGTCGCCCCGGGCCCAGAACCCCCGTTTTCGGGCCTTCTTCGGTCTTTTGCCCATATCTTGGGCCTGGGACCTCCGATTGACGAACCGTCAGCGGCTACGCGATCCTTGGATCGACACGGTCGTTTCGGTATATTACACTCAAGGTTTCGAAAGACTTTGGGTTCGGCCGAGTTGGTTCGTACACGAAACCAACCGGGCCCTCGGAGCGGAAACACTCATAACTTGAGCTACGGACGTCCGATCGACGTACCGTCAGCTGTGGTAGTTTCCTCTAAGTGAGACGGAACTTTTGGCATACTCCGCCCGAGGATCGGACACAGGCGGAGTACGGTCGGGTTGGTTTTTCCCTAAAAACCAACCGGGCCCCTGGGACGGAAATGCCAATAACTCTCAGACCGGGCGTCCGATTGACGCGCCGTCTGTTGCGTTGAGATCCTGTTGTCGATACGGAACTTTTGGATACATCAACTTCGGACTACGTGTCAGTTGATGTATCAGCCTCTCGGCTCGTGGAGCGGACCCTCTTAAACGAGCTCGCTATGTGCGGGAACCCTAGCGCTGGCTGTGACTTCGACGACAGAGCAGAGATCCTCCGTGGACTGCGACGACGGCAGAGCAGAGATCCTCAGTGGACTGCGACGACGGCAGAGCGGAGATCCTTCGTGGACTGCGGCGACGACTGTGCAGAGATCCTCAGTGGACTGCGTCGACTACTGCACTCAGCGATCCTACGTGGATCAGTGCTTCAGGTTCTGTGTGAGCCCGATCCTATGTGGGTCCTTACTACCGGTTCTGTGTGAGCCACTGCCTACAGGTTCTGTGTGAGCCCGATCCTGTGTGGGTCTTTGCGGGGGTTAGTACCTATCGATCCTTCGTGGGTCCGACGACTTAGATGGATCAGTGATCATCTTTGACGTCATCTGAAAAAGTATACCTGGTTGAGCTGAATCTTATGTTACTCTAATTTGTGGTTTGTGTTGAACTATCCTTTGTGGATTTACTGTTTACTCTCCTTTGTGGATTTGAGTCTTGCTTTCCTATGTGGATTGAGTTGTTCTTGAGCTCGTGAGCAGAGCTAGAAGTGGGGACTTAGGTATATGTATGGGCATATACCTAAGTCGAGTCAGATGTTACTTCGTGATTGCACCTTCCTTTTTGTGCTATATCCTTTGTGGATTTCGGGAGACCTTCGGGGGTCTCGGGGTCCTTACTGAGTATCTTATACTCACCCCTGCACGGGCTATGCCCGCACCTTGTTGTGTTGGATTCAGATGACGGACAGCGCGGATCTCGGTTGGGGCGTGGAGCAGGACGGTACCTGGAGGTGGACCACTGGGCGGGACGTGCTCGGAGCGGACGTGGGACCCGAGGAGCCTGGAGGCTATCTGTACCCACCCTTCAGGTGGGATTGCCAGTGGACGACACGAGGCCGCCGTCTTTTCTTCAGTTGCTGTTCTTTACTTTTCAGTTGTACTTTCAGTTGGGCTTGTATTCCGGCCCCCTTTACTTTTCTGCACTTGTAGTTACTTTCCGCTTGCTGACTCTGTGGTGGTTGTTACTTATAAAGGAAATGCCTTCCCTGTTTACCGGGATTTTACGCCTTGGTGCTAGTCGCCAGCCCCTGGCCTATGGAAGGCGGGCTTGGGGTAGTCACGGCACGGGCCCCGAGGTCGGGTCGTGACAAATTGGTATTAGAGCTGGTCGGTTCTACCGCAGACTCTGATCGTCTTTTCTTTCTATATGAAGCAATAGTGTTTAGTGTATTGAGTGTGGTTATCAGTTCAGGGAGCCCAGTGTTGGTGCGGCGGCCGACGTATCCGTACACCAGGACCCTGACTCCTGATTTCCGACTTAATGCATGAAAACATTGATTGCGTGTGTGTTTCAAGTTTTCTTCGTGATTACTTGTGTCAGCTCACCGGGTATACTGATCTGCTTTATGAAAGTCTCAGGTTTTCCTTGTGATTACTTGTGCCAGCTCACCAGGTATACTGTTCTGACTGTGGTGCTCTTGTTCTCCTTTTCAGGATGGCCCCGCGACGACAGCCAGCTAGGGTTCCGAGTGTAGGGCGCGACGGAAGCCCACCGAGCGACGAGGCCTCGGTGCAGGGCCCTTTGCCAGCAGTGGCGCCGGCGGTAGCTTTACCCGCCGAGCCACTGATGCTACCAGTACCAGACGCTGACGATGCACGTCGCCTCAGGGCACTGCATGAGTTTCAGAGCCAGCGACCGCCCAGGTTTCGCGGTGAGGCGGACCCCCAGGCCGCCGAGGACTGGCTAGAGGCGGTGGTACGGATCTTTAGGCTAGTGAGGACACCAGCGGATCTCATGGTGATTCTCGCGGCGAGCCTCCTGCAGGCGGCGGCAGGACGATGGTGGAGCTTGATGCTCCAGGTTCACGATGAGGCATCCTTGCTCTGGACGGACTTCGATAGCCTCTTCCGCTCTGAGTTCGTCCCGGCCACCCTCCGAGCGGTGCGCATCCAGGAGCTTCTCCAGCTGCGCCAGGGCAGCATGACGGTCGCTCAGTACGCGGCGAGGTTCACTGACCTATCTCGCTACTCGACCGACATGGTACGGGACCCCTTCTTCCGGGCCCGGACCTTCGAGCAGGGCTTGCGACAGGAGATTCGGGCGTCGCTGATCTCCCTCAGCATTCCGACCCAGGCGGGAGTGCTGGAGTGAGCCCTCCTGATCGAGAGCTTCCTGGCAGAGCCTTTTTCAGCGGCGAGACCTAGCGCAGGGCGGCAGGTAGCTGAGTCTTCGGCAGCAGGTAGCCGACGGATGACTCTCGGGTCCAGGCAGACCAGACCCCCACGTAGACGGCCTCAGGACACCGGCTCAGCAGTGCGGGGCACACAGCGGAGTGCCAGCCTTCCGAGAGGCAGGCTGTGCTACTCCTGCGGCGGGCAGGGTCACATGGCTCGTGACTGCCCGACTCGCCGATCAGAGGAGCAGCAGACGGTGGAGGGGCCACCCAGGCAGAGGCAGAGGGTCGACCGTGGCGGTCCGCAGGGAGGAGGCGGACGAGGCAGAGGAGCTGGCCGAGCAGCGGGTGGTGGGCGACTCTTCCAGGCTCTACCCCCACCACCACCAGGAGGGCCACCTCGACCACAGGGAGCTGGCGGGCAGGGGCATGCCCAGCTCCAGGCAGTGGAGGCCTACGACCCCGACTTGCCAGAGATGATTCGAGGTACGATCTGTGTCTATTCCACCCTTGCTGCAGTACTTATAGACACAGGAGCGAGTCACTCTTTCATAGCCTCTGCCCTTGTTCGGAGCTCGGAGATTCCGACTGAGCCGTTGGCTCGATCCTTACGGCTAGAGACTCCTACGGGAGCAGACTCGACGATTACGCACTGGTGCCGGCAGTGTGAGCTTACTCTAGGAGGTGAGAGCTTCGGCTGGGATCTCCTTGTAGCGGCGTCGAGGCCTTACGACGTCATCTTGGGCATGGATTGGCTATCCACGGTTCATGCCCAGATCGACTGTTTTAGGCACAAGGTGCGATGTGTTTGCACCGACGGGAGCAGGTTTACCTTCACCGGCGAGAAGGGAACCTTTGCAGCACATGATGGACTTCCGCGGAGGAGAGTGCAGCCCATCTCTCATCAGTTGGCTAGCCTCATCCTAGGAGCGGTGGACGTGCGGAGTCCAGCTTTTCCTGCAGTGGTGGACCAGTACGTGGACGTCTTTCCCGACGACGTTCCAGGGCTACCTCCTCGTAGGGAGGTAGACTTTTACATCGACTTGTACCCCGGGACAGCCCCGATATCTACTCCAGCATATCGGATGGCCCCCGCCGAGCTTCGAGAGCTGCGGGTACAGTTGGAGGACTTGCAGAGCAAGGGGTTTATCCGACCCAGTGTTTCACCCTGGGCTTCCCCGATTTTGTTCGCCAAGAAGGCGGACGGGAGCTTGCGACTATGTGTCGACTATCGTCGCCTGAACCAGGTGACAGTGAGGAACAAGTATCCGCTGCCACGGATTGATGACCTCTTCAATCAGCTCAAGGGAGCGCGGTGGTTCTCGAAGATAGACCTCCGGTCAGGCTATCATCAGCTCAGAGTTCGAGACTAGGACGTGCAGAAGACGGCCTTAAGGTGTCGGTATGGCCATTATGAGTTCTTGGTTATGCCGTTCGGCGTAAACAATGCTCCAGTAGTGTTCATGAGCCTCATGAACAGGATCTTCCAGCCATACCTCGACCGATTTGTCGTGGTCTTCATTGACGACATTTTGGTATACTCGACGACTGAGGAGGAGCATGCCTACCACCTGCGAGTTGTGCTAGACACACTCCGAGAGCACCAGCTTTATGACAAGCTCTCAAAGTGCCAGTTCTGGTTACGTGAGGTCCATTTCTTGGGGCACGTCATCTCTGAGGCGGGAGTTGCAGTGGATCCCGCGAAGATCGAGGCAGTGCTAGCTTGGGAGCCACCCAGGAGCGTGACGGAGGTGCAGAGCTTCTTGGGCCTCGCCAGATACTATCGGAGATTTGTGCCAGACTTCTCCAGAGTTGCGGAACCACTCTCAGCCTTGACAAAGAAGGGGAAACCATTTGTGTGGTCAGACAGATGTCAGCAGAGCTTCCAGGAGCTGAGACAGAGATTGACCAGCGCACCTATCTTGAGGTTGCCTGAAGAGGGAGTTGGATACGTAGTTTACTGCGATGCATCAGGGACTGGACTCGGGTGCGTCCTGATGCAGGAGCGGGCCGTGATCGCCTACGGATCACGTCAGTTGAGACCGCATGAGCAGAACTACGCCACTCATGACCTGGAGTTAGCAGCAGTGGTCTTCGCTCTGAAGACTTGGCGGCACTATCTGATGGGCGAGCGCTTCACAGTCTTTTCTGACCACCAGAGTCTCAGGTATATCTTCTCTCAGAAGGACCTGAACCTGAGACAGCGGAGATGGCTTGAGTTCCTCCAGGACTACGACTTTGAGATAGTCTATACACTTGGGAAGGAGAACGTGGTAGCCGATGCCCTCAGCAGGAGGATGGGCATTCAGCTACTTGAGGAGGCAACTGAGCAGCTAGCCTCCTTACGGATATCCTTCGTGGATAGAGACGAAGCAGCCTTTCTTCAGTCTCTCACAGTCTCTCCTCCACTCCTACAGCGGGTCAGAGAGGCTCAGCGTGGGGACGCTGACTGTGAGGCCCGGCGTGCACTGATATCCTCAGGTCAGGCGCCTGATGGTTTCTCCCTTGGAGCAGAGCACGACATCCTTTTCAGAGGACGTACCTTCGTACCAGTCGCTTTACGAGAGGAGGTGCTGAGAGAGTTTCACACTTCTCCCTTGGCGGTGCATCCCGGAGTGGCGAAGATGTACCAGGATCTCAGACGACAGCACTGGTGGCCGGGCATGAAGAAAGCTGTGGCAGAGTTCGTTTCACGATGCCTCACCTGCCAGCAGGTGAAGGCAGAGCATCAGGTACCAGCAGGCTTGGTACAGCCCTTGGAGGTCCCGGAGTGGAAGTGGGACGGCATATCTATGGACTTCGTGACTGGACTTCTACGCACTTCCAGAGGTCACGACTCCATTTGGGTGATTGTCGACCGACTCACCAAGTCGGCACACTTCTTACCCATCAGAGAGCAGGGCTCAGTGGAGAGCTTGGGACGTCTTTACGTCCAGGAGATCGTACGGCTTCACGGTGTGCCATCGTCTATCGTCTCCGATCGAGATGCTCGTTTCACTTCCCGGCTTTGGAAGGGGTTGCAGGAGGCGTTCGGGACGCGGCTCCATCTGAGCACAGCCTTCCACCCTCAGACGGATGGTCAGACGGAGAGGACCATACAGACACTCGAGGACATGCTCTGTGCATGTGTTCTCGACTTTGGTCGCAGCTGGGAGGACCACCTACCCTTGGTGGAGTTCGCGTACAACAATAGCTACCACTCCACCATCGGGATGGCACCATACGAGGCGTTGTACGACAGACCCTGCAGATCACCGTTGTGCTGGACAGACCCTGGGGAGTCAGCACTCGTGGGACCAGAGATGGTCCGAGCCACGACAGAGAAGGTCCAGATCATCCAGGAGAGGATGAGGACAACTCAGAGCCGGTAGAAGTCATATGCTGACAGGAGGCGGAGACCACTAGAGTTCGAGGATGGAGACCACGTCTTTTTGCGTGTCTCACCTCGACGTGGTTTACGGAGATTTGGCCGAGGCGGCAAGTTGTCTCCACGCTTCATCGGGCCTTTCCAGGTCCTCAGCAGGATAGGAGAGGTGGCTTATCGCCTAGCTCTACCACCTCAGTTGCACCGGGTGCACGACGTCTTCCACGTGTCTCAGCTGAGGAGATACGTGCACGACCCGACGCACATCATCGACTTTGGGGAGCTGGACGTGGACGATGGGGCGACTTTTGCGGAGGTCCCAGTGGAGATCGAGGATCGACAGGAGCGGGTCCTACGTGGGCGGTCGATTCCTCTTGTGCGCGTCAGATGGCAGCACGGGAACCTCCAGGAGAGCACTTGGGAGCGGGAGGCTCAGATGCGTGCTCAGTACCCCCATTTGTTCCCCTAGTTTTTGATGTATCTTTACGGGGACGTAAAGCCCTGAGGTGGGAGTAATGTAAAGACCCGCAAATTTCAAGGAAATTTTTTTCTTAATTTTCTTTGGAATTTTACAAGAGCGCAGATTCAGACGGCACCTGATTCCGAGGCCCGGTGTGCCCGGAATCAATTTCCGAAGTTTGGCTCGGGTACGTTCAGTGAACGGACGAGCGGGTTTTTCTATCTTTTGAACCGGTGCCCGGAATCGAATTCTGAGGGCACCGATGAAATCGCAGCGCCGGTATTTGCTTAGAAACGCCTCTTCCGGAGTTGCGTTTGCTCAGACGTGGTTTTTAAATTTTGGGGCTTTAAGTCAGAAATAAAATAAAGTTTGTGCGACAACTTTATTTTATTTCACTTAAGCTGCTTGGAAGTCACTTGGAAGCCACTTGAACTGAGTTAAAGCGGATAGGGTGCTATCCGGAAATATCCTACCCCTTGTTAGGATATTTGTGCGGTGGGGCCCGCACGAGCCCCGCCGTTTCTTTCGCTAAGTAACGCACCCGCGAAAACCCGTCAAAGTAACTGAAAAGTCAACCGACGCGTTTTCTTTAATTTCTTAACAGACCATTTAATTGGGCGGTTTATTTCGTGAATTAAATGGGCTGTTTCATTCGTTGAATTAATTCAACGAATTTAATGGGTCGTTACTTACGCGTTTTGCGTTTGTTGGCAAAATAATAAAATAGACAACTTGTCTATTTTGGAGGATTGCTTTTGTTGTGCAATTCCTCTGAGCCTCCACCTTCTCCGCGAAGAACGCGAAGAACGCGAAGAACACGAAGAACGCGAAGAACGTCGGCGACCGGAATTCGACGACGCACACCGTGATCTGCGACGTCGACAAGCTCTACCCGCAACGTTCTTCGGCGACGCCTCTTCTTCCGCGGCCGATCCTCGTTCGGCAACTAAGGTGAGAATCGGATCGTTTATTTCTCCCTTTTTTATTTCAATAACAATGGATTTAATTAATTAAATCCGTTTGTTCTAAATCTGGAGATCGTCGGCGCGACGCTTTTTCCCGCGGTGCGACGAACGTCTCTTCCGCGACGACGCGACGATCCCCTCCTTCCGCGACGAGCGTTTCCGCGACGACCTCACGTCCGACGGCGACATCGAGGTAGGGGTTTATTTTCTTGATGATTCTTTTTCCGTGTTCATTCTTTTGAAATAAAGAACCCGATCACGGAACAATTTTAATTTATTTAAAATTGTTGATTGGTTATTTCTTTTCTCCCGTTGTTTATGACTAACGCGGAGGGTGCGGGTCTAACGAACAAGACCCGGCAACCCTCCGTCGATCTTTTGTTGTGCGGATTTGGCGGACGACGATGAACTGCGCGGCAGGGGCGATCTGTTGATCCCGCAGTGAAGATCGGCCCCCGGGAGGAGAAACGGCGCAGACGGGAGGCAAAACGGGCCACCGGAGCAACTCCGGCGGCCCGCGGAAGGTGGCGGCGGCGCGGGTCGCCGGCGCGGCGGCGCCGGTGGCCGGAGGCGGCGGCGCCCGGCGCGCCGCCGTGGAGGAGATCCGCCGCGGCTGAAGCCGCGGCGGCGGCGGCAGGTTCCGCGGCCGCGCGGAACCGGGGAGGGACGCGGCGGCCCGGCCGCGTCCGCGTGACAGGCGGCCCCCCGCGGGGCCGCGTTTTCCACCGAGCCGCGGGGCGGCGCCCCGCGGCCGCTCGGCCGAAGCCGAGCCGGCCGGTTCGGTCGGCCGGGCCGCGCCCAGGCCGGACCGGACCCGGCCTAGCCGGGTCGGGCCGACCCGGTTCGGGCCGACCCGGTGCGGCCGACCCAGGAGGGGTTCGGGCCGGGTCGCCCCGGGCCCAGAACCCCCATTTTCGGGCCTTCTTCGGTCTTTTGCCCATATCTTGGGCCTGGGACCTCCGATTGACGAACCGTCAGCGGCTACGCGATCCTTGGATCGACACGGTCGTTTCGGTATATTACACTCAAGGTTTCGGAAGACTTTGGGTTCGGCCGAGTTGGTTCGTACACGAAACCAACCGGGCCCTCGGAGCGGAAACGCTCATAACTTGAGCTACGGACGTCCGATCGACGTACCGTCAGCTGTGGTAGTTTCCTCTAAGTGAGACGGAACTTTTGGCATACTCCGCCCGAGGATCGGACACAGGCGGAGTACGGTCGGGTTGGTTTTCCCCTAAAAACCAACCGGGCCCCTGGGACGGAAATGCCAATAACTCTCAGACCGGGCGTCCGATTGACGCGCCGTCTGTTGCGTTGAGATCCTGTTGTCGATACGGAACTTTTGGATACATCAACTTCGGACTACGTGTCAGTTGATGTATCAGCCTCTCGGCTCGTGGAGCGGACCCTCCTAAACGAGCTCGCTATGTGCGGGAACCCTAGCGCTGGCTGTGACTTCGACGACAGAGCAGAGATCCTCCGTGGACTGCGACGACGGCAGAGCAGAGATCCTCAGTGGACTGCGACGACGGCAGAGTAGAGATCCTTCGTGGACTGCGGCGACGACTGTGCAGAGATCCTCAGTGGACTGCGTCGACTACTGCACTCAGCGATCCTACGTGGATCAGTGCTTCAGGTTCTGTGTAAGCCCGATCCTATGTGGGTCCTTACTACCGGTTCTGTGTGAGCCACTGCCTACAGGTTCTGTGTGAGCCCGATCCTGTGTGGGTCTTTGCGGGGGTTAGTACCTATCGATCCTTCGTGCGTCCGACGACTTAGATGGATCAGTGATCATCTTTGACGTCATCTGAAAAAGTATACCTGGTTGAGCTGAATCTTATGTTACTCTCCTTTGTGGTTTGTGTTGAACTATCCTTTGTGGAGTTACTGTTTACTCTCCTTTGTGGATTTGAGTCTTGCTTTCCTATGTGGATTGAGTTGTTCTTGAGCTCGTGAGCAGAGCTAGAAGTGGGGACTTAGGTATATGTATGGGCATATACCTAAGTCGAGTCAGATGTTACTTCGTGATTGCACCTTCCTTTTTGTGCTATATCCTTTGTGGATTTCGGGAGACCTTTGGGGGTCTCGGGGTCCTTACTGAGTAGCTTATACTCACCCCTGCACGGGCTATGCCCGCACCTTGTTTTGTTTGATGCAGACGACGGACAGCGCGGATCTCGGTTGGGGCGTGGAGCAGGACGGTATCTAGAGGTGGACCACTGGGCGGGACGTGCTCGGAGCGGACGTGGGACCCGAGGAGCCTGGAGGCTATCTGTACCCACCCTTCAGGTGGGATTGCCAGTGGAAGACACGAGGCCGCCGTCTTTTCTTCAGTTGCTGTTCTTTACTTTTCAGTTGTACTTTCAGTTGGGCTTGTATTCCGGCCCCCTTTACTTTTCTGCACTTGTAGTTACTTTCCGCTTGCTGACTCTGTGGTGGTTGTTACTTATAAAGGCAATGCCTTCCCTGTTTACCGGGATTTTACGCCTTGGTGCTAGTCGCCAGCCCCTGGCCTATGGAAGGCGGGCTTGGGGTAGTCACGGCACGGGCCCCGAGGTCGGGTCGTGACATTTCATATTAAATTATTATATAAAACTTTTTAATCTTTGGAATATTTTCTCGTTGAAAAACCGTTTTCTCGCCGCACGAGTAGGATGAATTTTAAATTACAAATTTCCACTTCTATAAATGTAATTTAAATAAACTGATTAAATATTTTTAATAATAATAATTCATAATATCTAATAAGAACATATTATTTTTTGACCTTAATGAATAGTAAAAACAGTAAAAATTATTGACCATAGTTAAGGTAAAAATAGGTTTACTAGGGGATAAACTAAAAAGATAATGGTTAAAGATGACCAAAAACTTATCCAAAAACTATTGTATGGAAATATTTCTAATTTATATCTTCTAGGATATATAAAAGTATATTTTTATGTCTTTTGGTATGTAAGAATTGTGGGCACACCTTTTTATTTTCAAAAAGTTACAAGTGTGCTACTCACCTCACTTAAAAAAGGAAACCCATTATCATCTCATATTCATATTTACAAAACCATTTTTTAGAAAAAAAATACCCAAATAACTTATTTAATTCCCTAATATCAACCTAAAATCATTAATTTGGTCAAAAATTATACCAAATAATCCATTTGGTGGAAACCAAAATAAGTTTTCTGAAGAAGAGGCAATATCCCTAATCAACCGTTTTATTTTAATTTTCAGACCACCTCCTTGAATTATTATTAAACGATGATGATATAAATAGTATATCCAATATACTAATATTTTATTATTTTAATCATGTTACCTAAATTATTATCATATTATCTCAAATAGGAATTTAAACTGTTGATCGTGTGTAAGGCGGACTAGCACCTCGCAAACCGATATGGTTCGTTTTCCATCACAGTTTCATACATATTTTTATGATGATAGATTTAAAGTATATATATGATATTTTTAAAATAATTTCATATACATTTTTTTACTTTCCATTTTTTGAGGAATACAATAACGTCACTCGTGTGTACGACGGACTAACGCCTCGCGAAATGATGTGATTCATTCTTTACTTATGCTTTATGTCAAGGTAATAAAGATAATATTAATAAATATATGAGATATTTATGACTGGATAATACTTATAGAAGTTCAATATCACATATAACTTCTTACCCTCCAACCCATTGTAAAATAATAACGCCGCTCGTGAGTACGAGGGACTACCGCCTCACGAACTTATATGATGTGTTTTGCATCTCTATTTTACTTGGATAATAATAAGGATAAATTAAATAAATATATATGATATATATATATATGATATATTTATGATATATATGAAATAATAATGATTATGTAATAGTGATACATTATTTACCTTTCTTATGTTCCATCCATCGAGGAAATGGACACAACGTTTATGCGTACGTATAACCTACCATCTCCGTGAATGATGTAATTTATTTTCTATATATAACTCTAATTGATTAATATAAATAAATATATAATAAATATATATTGTATTTATATAATGTTTAAAATTATAAAGATGATAGAACCATGATCAATGTAAGAGGACTGAAAATAAAAAATCAAAACATACACGAAAAACAAAGTAGTTATTGACCAAAAAAATGACTTAGAAAGAAATTTTTAATAAAAAGGTAATAAAATTGTATAAATATATCATATATGGTATGATATATATGACTATTTTTCTATAATATTAGTATAATAAACTTATATCTATTATATAGTAGGTTCAAACATGTATTAAAGAAGTTAATACTTAAGGTAAGGGATTTTCGTTTCACTTTTTACTTTTGTGAGACACATGCCATATTCATCAAAAATTTCTTTTGTTGTTGTTTATATACGGCCTATGAATTTATTTTACGATTCATCACCTAAAAATTATTGGGATGTAAAAACACATTTTGTGATCTCTCTTTTATGGGGCTTACAAATCAAAGTTACCAAAAGTTGTAAGGTTTTCTTAATAGAATCTCAACTTTTATTAGGATTTATTATGTTTGTTCTTTTGATATTGAAATATTATGAAATATCTCTCAATAAACTAATGAATTTTATTATCCTATAGTTATTTCTTGATAATAATGTTTTTCCATCAATTTTATTCTCTTTATTTACTCAAGAGTTTAAAACAATGTTTTTAAGGAAAATAGTCTTTATTTATCTCTTTGGTCAAAAACTATTTTTCTTCTAGAATCAATTTTTCTAATTTTTTTTGAAAATTTTATTAATATTATTAAAATTATTTATTAAATTCATTTATATCTATGTTTTACTTTTTAAATTTTTTAAAAGTAATCTTCAATTTATCTTCTCAACAATGCCAGTTTGGATTTTACTCAAAACGCAAAAGGAATCTTTATTTTAATGTGTATGAAATTAATGAAATTTATAGACATCATGAAAATTATTAATTTTGAATATTAATTTATAAATTTTCAAGGATATTTTCAATGAAAATTGTTTTTATTTTTTTTATTTTTTAGAAGGTGTTTTTTAAAGAAGAATGAATACTTTTCCCAAGAAATACTTTAAATAATATTTTAAAGATTTTTTCATAAATTTTCAAGGTTATTTTTGACGAAAATGATTTTAAAAATGTTTTTTGTTTTAATTTTTTTTTCAAATAGGAAATGATATTTTTTTAAAAAAAATTTATATGATTTTTAAACATTCCCTTATAATTTTCCAAGGTTATTTTCATAGAAAAGTATTTTAAAAATGCTTTATGTTTTAAAAGGTTTTTTTCAAATTAGAATGGTTATTTTTCTCAAGAAATGTTTTAAATTATTTTTAAATATTCCTTTAAAAATTTCCATGGTTATTATTTAAGAAAATAATTTTGATATAGCACATGAAATTAATTCTTGAAGAAAATATTCTTTATTCTTAAAAAATGTTTTCTTTTCTCAAAACGCCACAAAATTTATGAATAAAATAATTTCTTTATAAATAAACATGAAAACTTTTAAGGTAATATTCATGTAAATAAGGTCTTATAAAATCATAAAAATCCATTCATGCCATATAAAAAAAATATTCTTCTCGTAATTTTGTCGAAAAAGTTAAAAAGTATCTTGTATCGAATAACGAAAAAATATTACTTTAATAAAATTTATTAAAAATTCACCAATGGATAAAATTTAATTTAAAAATTATAATAATAGAAATATTATTACATATTTAGGGAACATGGATGTGGATGATAAATATACCCCAGTAAATACATATGAATAAACAATCTCAGATAATAATGAGATTGAAAAACTATCCCTTACCGATTTATAATCAGTGAATCGTATGACTCATAAAATAAATAAAATTATATTCATATCATAAAATTCATAATAATAACCCTATAAATATTTGTGGACATCATAAACACAACTCAAATGAAATAGGTGGTGTATAAGACATTTGTCCCACATAAATAAAAGTGGGACTAAATAATCCCTTACCTTTGGTCCGATTTCTTCTGTATGTGTCTGAAAATACTATATAGTTGTTTTAAACATATAATTAACTTGTAAAAAAACATTAATATTATTTATTATATCATATATTATTCACTTATGAATTTATATTACCCATTCATTTATCAATTACATGTTAAAGCAACATTTGGGGTAATAATAGTTTTGTTTATCGTACATGTTTTGACTTGTTATTCTTAATATTATTACTTATATCATGATACATTTACTTCCAGAATGTAAAAAATTATTTATATATCATATATATTCAGTATATAAATATATATAATATATAGATAAATGAAAGGGAATACACTGTTTATGGAGACAGTTGGTTGTACGTACACATGAACGTTATTTCCGTTTCCTTATTGAATTGAATGGAAGCAAGTAAATGATATATATATAATTAAAGTATAATTATTATTTCTTATATTTAATGATTATTTATTATATATAATTTATAATAATTTTTAAATGGTTAACATTGATAATGAATCTCATCGCGTCGTGGAGACGGTAAGCTATAAGTACGCATGAGCAAAAATATCAATCCTTTAATGGTTAAATGGTATGGAATTGGATGTTATATTAATTTTAAATAATAATTATCATTTAATATTCATTATTTATAAATTTTATAATCATCTTTATACCCATATAAATAAAGTTGTGTGGAATAAAAAATTACACCACAGTGTGGAGACGGTAAGCCATACCTATGCACACATGGTGATATCGTTATTCATAGTATGGATAGAAGGTGGAATATGATTATTTCCTAATTATAGTAACATATCAGTATATAATTGATATTGTAGTTATTAAATTATAATAAAACAACTCATGAAGTGGAATTATAAGAAGAAATAAGTTTGAAAGAATCGATTGAGGAGGTTACCTCTTCTTTGGTGTGCTTCCTCTAAATCTCCCCTTAGAGTAGTAGATTTGGTCTTGGAAGAAGATACGAACCTATATAATGTAATTAAGGAATTTTATAAGGGAAAATTTCAGGGTATAGATGATTTTTAAATCTCAAATTTAAGTGAAGATGGGAGGGAGGAGGTGCCCTATTATAATTGAGGTGAGGGGAACCCTTCGAAATTATTAAAAAATTAAATTAATATAAATTAATTTCTTAATAAAAATGCTTCCAAATTGAAATAAATCAAATATAAGATAATTATAGTTCTAAATAATTTCATCCAATAATTTTTAGACATGTATTTATTTAATTTTAAACCTTTTATTTACGGTTTACCCTTAATCATTCTCTTTTAATTTTAATTGTCGTAACATCATTTTAAGTATTAAGAGGATATAAATTTTAATTATATGGGGCCCATTTCATATAATTGGAAACCAAATGATATTTTAGACCTTATAATATTCACTTTTTTATTTTTAAATATTTTTAGGATTTTTAAATAATTTAATAATTTACCATTTTTATAAAACATCAAATATATAAATTTTAAAATATTCATTTTATTGAATTTAAATAAAATTAAAATAGAGAGGTAACTTAGAAAAAACCATTTAATATTATTATAAAATTTAATATTCACCTATAAAAATAGTGTTTGTCATAAATTATATCAAATAATATTTATTTTAATATTTATTATACCATTTATTTGATTTATTCATTAATAAGGCAATCACTGAATCATCATTGTATCATAATTAAATTTACCTATTTAAGGTATAAAAAATATAAATAAAATACCATGATGTAGGAAATATTTTTATATTTATAATGAATATTTATAGTCTAAGAAATCATTTATATAACCCCATATTAAACTTCTTTTGTAAGAAGATATATGTTTCTAACATATTTTCCTTTACTTTAAAATAAAATTTATAAGTGTCATAATCACACCCATAAGGCTTAAAAAGGCCAAGTTTTCATCCCAAGGGTTGTCTTGGTTGGATATATCTCATCCAATAATATCATTACAAGTGTTAGGATAGTTTTATAATAGTATTCTTACCCTTAATTAACAGTTTTATCCATTTTACCATTTTAATAAAAATTACTGAAGTTACTATTCATAATGTCCAAAAGTAAAATAAATATATTAAAAAATTTGTACCTAATGATTCCAAATATTTAGTTAATTTTTCAAAATTCAAAATATAGAAGTTTTATTAATTAATTTAAAATAAATTCCGTTGTCAAAATGATAGAACGTTCTTTGTTTAAAGTTAAAACATTGCAAAGATTGAAATGGTTTTACATCTGAATTCAATGTAAATGTAATGATAATGAGCTAAATTATATTTAATGATAAAAATATATTCTATTTATACTTTAAAACCATTTAATAACATAATTTAACCATGTAAATTATTTTCATGAAAATATTTGTTTTCCATTAAAAGTTAGCATATTTTTACTATTCATCAAAACATGAAAGTTATCAGAAAAATATACAAAATCCATCCAAAGTAAATTTTTATATCCCAATTCAAAATAAGAGGTTTATTTTGTTACATAAAAATTAATAATGTGTCAAAATATTAATTTAAATGTGTTCTCTATTAAAATGTTGTAAAATTTATTTTTTTGAAAAATACTTCTTTTATCTGAAAATTGAGTTTGTTCATATAACATGTCTAGAAAACATATAAGATTAATTTTTAAAATTAGATTGAATATATTAAATACATGTATTACATTAATAAAATCCATCAAGAGTGATTTTTATTATTTTATAAATTCACTTATTTGCATTTAAATAGTTTTTTAGATGAAAGTTAATACTCTTTATACCCTCCATTATAATGACTAAGTTATAAGGTAACATAATAATATTTAGTTTTTCAATTAAACATAGTCTTGCATGAAATTTATTTTAATAAAATAATATGAAATTTTGTGTAACACAATCCAAGCATAGTGTTTCGTATACCACAAGCTTAGCCGATGTTGCGTATAATGCTATCTTATCTTAGTTTAGAAAACAAAACAAGACATCAAAAAATTTTATCTCATAAAAATATTAGGGTGTTACATTGTACCCCCTTAATATTAATTTCACCCTCAAAATTTATTTGGGTTGTTAAAAGATTAAATACATGAAATTTTGTTTCACAAAAACCCACATCATAAAAACAAGGACTAAAAATTAATTTTAAAAAGGAATAGTTGGAAAATAACAGTTACTAAAAGTAAATCATAACTAGGTCTCTATGTAGGTGAAAATATGTGAAGATTAAGAAATGAGGAGAAGCATAAATAATCATAGATATTGATAAATATCACTGATCAAAATAATGTTTATGATCTAGTGAAAGTTAACAAGAACAAAACTATAAACTAAAGAATCATGAAATAAGTCATTGATATCTTCAAAAATGATGATAATAAGACACCCTTTTATATCATGATCATTTTTCTTAATATTGAAGAATTTTCATGAGAAGATATAATTACTTTTTTTGGAACAATATCACCATTGGTTGTGCCTTAAAAAATATCCACTTAATTTCATATTCAAATAAATGATGTTGTATTTTTCATTCCTGAAATGTTAGTAGGTCATGAAATCCATAAATATAATGACAGGTCATTCCATCTATATTTATCACAAATAAAAGATAACAAAAGTTATGAAATATTAATAAGTACACATATGGTGAGATAATTTATTATTCTAAAAAACTCCATCCAAAGTTTAAATTAAACATTCAATAAATGATAACCTTACAATCTTTATAATAGCTGAAGAAAAAGAAATTTAGAAATATGTGAACTAATCTTGGATTAACATTATCCCCCATATATCATTAGGTATCTCTTATTGTTCACATTCCAAACATATGAGCACCTACATTATGTATTCTCTTGATAGATGGTAATATCCTCATTTATCATATATATTTTTTTGAAAACATGCATGTTTTCTTATTCTTATATCAAAAAAGATATACACTTCATCTATGATAGCATTACCTACATGCCAATAAATCCTTAACCAGTTCCAAGGAAAATAATATCATCCAATTTACTTATTCCTATCCAACATATCTTTATCAAAATATCATTACCTCAACATCATGCTCATATTAAGGGTTATATTCCCCTTAATCATGTATTTTCCAAAAAACATCACCTTATTACCTTAATAAAATTTCATGGTTACCAGAACCACTCAAAATATAATTTTAAATACAAGTGGAAAACTATAGTGGACCACTAAATAGATATTTCCATATTCTATAATACTATAAAATGGATTTGAAAACATTATTCTGGTATCCCATTACATAAACACTCAATCATCTCTTCGTTATCATACTCAAACTCAACAATAGTGATCACATGTGATTTTCCTTTGACTTTGGCCTTAAGAGGTTGTTGACTTTGATCATCATTGATAAACCTTGGATTAGAGAATTGGTTATCATAATGACCCTTGTTCTTTCACTTATAAAATTGATGTTTGGGAGGTGTATTCTATGTATCCTTTTCTTTTTTCGCATCATTAGCTACCTTTTTCCAATTCTTCATCACTCAATTACCCAATGAACTTATTTTCCAAACATAAAACATTTATGAGTCCCTTTAATATAATATACACTATTCTTATTTCCACACTTTGAGTATAAGGAAACACTCATATTCTTTTCACCATTGTTTTAAGATTTTTTATTGTACTTCATCTTCCGTTTCTTGTTGAAACCAAGAGATTGATATGTAACACCAACTTCCATTTATACATTTATATCAAAATTCACAATCTATTCATAGTTTCTAAAGTATATAATAGCTAAAAACCTTCAAATAATTGGTTTTAAGCCATTGAAGAATTGATCCTATTTACTTTTATGTTGGATGATAAATCCAGAAGCATACCCTGCAAGTCTTGTAAAATTTTCCTCATATCTACCAACAGATTCATCATTCTTTTTATTAAGCTCTATGAACTCATTTTCCATCATCATATGAAGAATATGAGGAAGGTACTTGAAAAATATGTTCTTGAAATCATACCATTCCATGGATTAAATTTCATCTTTCTCCCTCATATTCTTGATTAGAGTCCACCACCAGTCCACTTCGCCTTCTAAATGATAAACATCCAAAATGAATTTTTCTTATTATAGACATCAAAGGATAGAAAATATCTTTTCAATGGTACTGATCCATTGTTAAATAACAAGTGGATCAGAAGACCCAGTGAAAGAAGGTAGATGTTTCCTCATGAAGGACTCAACATAATGTTGTTTCTTTATCTTCTCATTTAGACGTCCAAAATGATTCAGACCTTGTGTAAGTATAGTGATATGATTTTTCATTCCATCCACCATAACATTTGGTTTTTCATGAGGGAAATCATTGAATTTTCCATTTCATTCATCATTAACATAATTATTTCAGGTTCCAACCATTGTCTAAAACCCACAAGAATAGCGTGAGAGGAAAAAATCATACTAGGGAAAAAATATTCAATGGGAAGTACTTTCAATCTCTAATATCTTATGGTTAATCCAAGGTTAAGAATGATAATTACTAAAATTAAATGATGGTAACCTATTGTTATACTTATCCTTAGGGACATCCCTAGACATACCTTAGAAACATCTCTAGGGATCTCACTGAATATTTCACATCCTAGTTTCCAAATGTTGAATAAACCTTTCCTCTGATACCAACTATAACGACCCAAGCATGACATACATGAATATTACATCTTTTTAGATGAATATTCATTACATTTTACAAATTCACACCTATGGACCATAATATTTTAGTGCCTTTCAAAACTAGGAATACATTCTTCTAACTTGTGAAAGATCTTTAACATCTCCCATAAAGATATTCCCCTTTAGTACTCCTACTTAAAAGCTTTCTTTATAACCAGAGGAATGGAAGCATAAGAAAGGGTGAAATTATATGCTCAGTAAGGGTAAAAAAATTACATGAACATAATAATGTAAAAACATGAACATAACTTTTTAAAATCATACCATGTATAACATATATCAATATTATGAGTAATGGAATAAATCTTGGTAGTTCATAAGGCATAAATCATAAAGAACACGATCTATGAGAAAATATCACTGTCATAAAACATGGAATTGTGGAAAACACGTAATTATAGAAAAATAATTTCCATATTATCCAAGGCTCATTGACATGACCCTCAAATTGAACAAATTCTATTACTGAATTGGGTTTACTAGTCACTACATCCCTATATTACTGAAACAGGTTTACTTACTATTCCAATCATGTCTATATCATGAGATATAAATATTTACCCAATGGATTGGTGGTTTATATAGGTCCAAACCATCTCAAAATTAAATCATTCTTATGTGTTGAATAAAAATATAAATCATTCATCATAGCATAACATAAGGAATAAAATGGTTTTCTTAAATACCATTCCATCATAACATAACCCATGTAAAAAAATGGATTTCATAAAAATAATTATAGCATAAAAACATTAAAATTATATTAATAATAGGGATATAAACATAACCCTATTTAAATAATTTCATCTTATATGGAATTTTTTTTTGATATAACACATGAAATTAATTCTTGAGGAAAATATCATTTCTTCTAAAAAATATTTTATTTTATAAAAATGCAGTTAAATTTTAAAAAAAAGAATATATTTTAAAATAACCTTGAAAACCTGTAAGGGAATATTCATGGAAATAAGGCTTCTTGAAAGTGAAAAAATCCATTCACGACATATAAAAAAACACTCTCCTCGTACTTTTTCTTAAAAAGTCAAAAAAGACCTCGTATCGAATAATGAAAAAGATTAATTTCATAACATTTAGTAAAAATTAACCAACTGAAAAAAATTAAATTTAAAAAATATAAGAATAGAAATTGTATTACATATTTTGGGAATATTGATGCAGATAATAAATATACCTCAGTAAAAACATACAAATAAACAATCTTGGATAACTATGAGATTGCAAAATTATCCCTTACTAATTTATAATTAGTCGAATCGTATGCCTCATAAAATAAAATAAATTATATGTATTTAATAACCTTAATAATAAAAATTGTAAAAATATTCATGGGTATCATAATCACAACTCAAAATAAATAGGTGGTGTATAAGGCATATGTCCCACATAAATAAAAGTGAGACAAAATAATCTCTTACCTTTGGTCCGATTTATTCCGTATGTGTTTGAAACTCATGTATAGTGACTTTAAAAATATTATTAACTTGTAAAAAAACCATAATAATATTTATTATATCATATATGATTCAATTATGACTTTATATTACCCATTCATTTATCAATTCTATGTTAAATCAACGTTTTGGTTAATAATTGTTTTGTTTATCGTATGTGTTTTGATTTGATATTCTTGATATTATTACTTAGATCTTTATTTACATACATACATAATATAAAAAATGATTTATATATTATATATAATCAGTATATAAATATATATAATAGATAGATAAATGAAATGGAATACACTATTTATGGAGATGGTAGGTCATATGTACGCATGAACGCTCTTTCCGTTTCCTTATTAAATTGGTTGGAAGAAAGTAAATGATATATATGCGCACACATAAATATATGTATATATATAAATATATATAAAACTAATTCCAATATCATTATTATTTAATATATTTCATGCTTATTTATTATATATATTTTATAATCATTCTTGAATGGTTAACATGGAGAATTAATCTCATCGCGTCATGGAGACAGTAAGTTGTACATACGCACGAGCGATGGTATCATTACCTTAATGGTTAAATGGTATGTAATTGGATGTTATATTAATTATAAATAATCATTATCATTCCATATTAATTATTTATATCCTTTATATTCATCGTTATACCCATATAAATAAAGTAGTGTTGAATAAAAAATTACACCATGATGTGGAGACGGTAAGACGTACATATGCACGGATGATGATATCGTTATTCATAGGATGGATAGAAGGTGAAATATATTTTTTTTTAATAATTATAATAACATATCAGTTTTTATGTGATACTATATTTATTACTTTATAATGAAAAAACTCTTGAAGAGGAATTATAAGAAGAAATAAGTTTGAAAGAATCAGTAGAGGAGATTATCTCTTCTTTGACGTGCTTCCTCTAAATATCCCCTTAGAGAACTAGAGTTGGTCTTGTAAGAAGACCGTAATTTCTAGAATGTAACTAGGGAAGTTTATAAGGAAAAGGGAATGGGATTAATGATGTTTAAATCTCAAATTTAATTGAATAGTTGAGGGAGGATGTTCCCTTTTACAATTGAGGAAAGGGGCACCCTTGGAAATTCATAAAATATTAAATCAATATAAATTAATTTCTTAATAGAAATTATTCCAAATTGAAATATTTCAAAGATAAGATAAGGAAATTTATAAATCCTATCATATAATAATTTTTATACATGTATTGATTTTATTTTAAACCTTATCTTTTAGGATTACCCTTAATTATTCTCTTTTAATTTTAATTATGGTAACAAAATTTTAAGTTTTAAGAGGCTAAATTTTTTAATTATATGGGGTAAATTTTACATAATTGGACACTTAATGAGTTTTTATACCTTATCATAGTATCTTTTTGATTTTAATAGATCTTAATGTTTTTAAATAATTTAATAATTTACTATATTTATAAAACATCAATTAGGTCAATTTTTACACTATTCATTTTGTTGAATTTAAATAAAATCCAAAATGAGATATAAATTAAAAAAACAATTTAATAGTCTAATAACATGTCATATTCACCTATAAATTTTTTTATGACATAAATTATGCCACATAATATTTATTTTAATATTTATAATATCATTTATTTGATTCCATCATTAATAATACAATCACTGCATCATCATTGTGTCAACATTAAATTTAATTATTTAATGTATAAAAATTATAAATAAAATACCATAATGTAGGAAATACTTTTATATTTTAAATTAAAATTTATTGTCAAATATATCACTTATATATCCCCATATTAATTTTTTTTAGTATGAATATATATGTTTATAACATATTTTTCTTTACTTTAAATTAAAATTTATAAGTGTCATAATCACAACCAAGTGGCTTAAAAAGGAAACAATTTAATCTCAAGGGTTATATTGGTCATCCATATCTCATTAAATAATATTATAACAAGTTTTAGGGTAGCTTAATAATATTATTATTACTCTTAATTACCCATTTTACCTTTTTACCGTATTAATAAAAATTACCGAAGTTACTATTCATAATGCCCAAAAATAAAATAAATCTATCTAAATAATTTGGACCTAATGATTAAAAATATGGATTCCATTTTTCAAAATTTAAAACACAGAAACTTTAGTAATTAATTTAAAATCAATCCCATTGTCGGATTGAGAGAACACATTTTTTTAAAAGTTAAAACATTGAAAAGATTGAAATAATTTTACATCTAAATTTAATGTAAAATTAATGCTAATGACATAAATTATATTTAATGACAAAATATATTATATTATAATTTAAAACCATTCAATAACATAATTTAACAATATAGATTATTTTATTGAAAAAGTTGTTTTCAAATAAAATTTAGCATATTTTTACCATTCATGAAAACATGAAAGTTATCAGAAAAATATCAAAAATTCATCCAAAGTAAATTTTTATATCCCACTTACAAATAAGAGATTTATTTTTTCATACAAAAATTATTAATTTTTCAAAATCATAATTTAAAAGGGGTTTTCCATTAAAAAGCGGAAAATTTTTCTTTTTTGAAAAATAATTCTTTTATCAAAAAATTGATTTTGTTCTTATATCATGTCTAGAAAATATATAAGTTGAATTTTAACCACTATATTGAATATATTAAATATATATATATATATTAAATTAATAAAATTCATCAAGAGTTATTTTATTATTTTATAACCTCACTTATTTTCATTTAAATAGTTTTTTCAGACGAAAGTTAATACTCTTCATACCGACCATTATAATGACTAGGTTATAAGGTAACATAATAATATTTAGCTTTTAACTTAAAATGAGTCTTTCAAGCATAGTGTTTCATATACCGTAAGCAAAGCTGATGGTGTGTATAGTGCAAACTTATCTTACTGTAGCGTACAAAACAAGACATCAAGAAAATCTATCTCATAAAAATATCGGGGTGTTACGAGTATGGTTTTCATTATGATATTTATGATACCTATATCACCCTATAATTCATTGGGAAAATCTTTATATCTCACGAGACAAAAATTGGAAACAAGTCAAAGGTCTTGATAGATTATGGGAAACTGGTGCGTCTTGATCCACTATGGAAAATAGGTGAATCTTGATCCACTATGGGAAAAAGGTGAATCTTGATCCAATATGGGAAATAGGTGTGTCTTGATTCACTATAGGAAGAAGGTGCATCTTGATCAACTATGGGAAGTATGTGCATCCTGATCCATAATGGTAAGTAGTTGATAAGTCTTGATCGACTATATTAATGGACTTGGTAGTTAACCTCGACATATGAAATGGTTTTCTATATTTATGATAGTGACACACTTTTAATAACATGATATTATGGTTCATTATTTATTTATGATGATTTATCACTCTTATGGACCATGTCTCCTTAAATGATAATTTTTATGCAATGAATCATGTTTATGATCTATGATAGGTTGGGTATGAACTTTCTAAGTTATTTTCATGATCACATAAAATTATTATTATATTATTCTTAAATATTATCATAGATCAATATCTCCTAGATTTACCATTATTGTGAATCTGATATCACCCTTTCTTATGTTTCCTTCCCCAGGATATGAAGAAAGGTTTAATTAGGGTATCCCAAAGATTAGTACTATGTGAGAATATATTTGTGGGATATATTGAAGATATTTCACGAAATAAGAATATTGTGTTTATAGTCTTCAAAGAGACTGAAATATTATAGTCCTTAGAGACATGTTTATGAAATGTACTAAATATTCATCTATAAATATGTGATATTTATGTATGAAATTCCTAGGTCATTACAGTTGGTATCAAAGGAAAGGTTTAGTTAACCTTTGGAAACTAGGATCCGAAAACATTAGTGAGATCAATAGAGATATTTCAAAGGATATTTCTAGGGATATTTCTGAGGATAAGTTGAAGGACGAGTCAAAATATAGGAAAATATCCTGTAATTTTGGTAAAGGATCGAGTGAGTGGTTTATAAGAAATTACATCCCTATCTATATACTAAAAGTGGATTTAGATTTGGAATAAAGGAAACTAGGGGAAATAACTCAAAAAATGGTGAATTGAGTTGGAATTGATCATCACCTGATACATGAAAATTTACCTTAATGAACTCTTTGTTTGACACTCCTTGGGGATATGCTTTGTAAATTCACAAAATCTTTATAAACCATTTTAAATACCCAGAAATTCCGTGGAAAGTTTTTTTCTTAAATACATGGGAATTTTACGAGTCCACAGTTTCTGACGGCACCTGATTCTGAGGCCCGGTGTGCCCGAAATCAATTTCTGAAGTTTTGTTCGGGTACGTTCAGTAAACGTACAAGCGAGATTTTATAAATTTTGAACCGGTGCTCAGAATTTAAATCTGAGGGCACCATTGAACTCATATCATTGGTGATTGCTTAGTGAGACCACCACCGTAGTTGTGTTTTAATGAGAAAGTAAGTTAATTTTATGGGGATTCTAAATAAATTAAATAAAAATGAGTGTAGCTCATCTTTATTCTTTTGGCGGTTTAATCCTCCAAGTGGAGGTTGGTGGTGGGGGCCATGACACCCTAACCTCCCAATAAAGGTTATGGTGGTGGGGCCCACCCACACATAACCTCTCTTGGGAGGATAGTATTAGGTGGGGCCCCCACAGTCTTAAACCTCCCTTTAACCCCAATTTATGTGGTGGAACCCTTTGAACTTCCCCCTTTGTTTTAATGTACCAAATCCCTCACAATTAATTAATTAAGACCTTGAATTAATTAATTTAATCCTTTTGAAATTCATTCCAAATATTAAATCCCCACCCACCAGTAAGTTATAAATACATTATAAAGTTGAAAATATGGACTACATTCATCAATAATTGCAATGAGAAATCATTTTAGGTTCATTTTAGTTGATAATATACTATTTTACACTATTTATTTTATCCAAATTTATTAAAAACTATTAATTTTTGAAACAAAAAAAAGAGTTCTAAAAATAAATAACATGCATCAAAACCAATTTTCCCCTATCGCAAAGCAAGGATGAGGTACACTTAATTATAGAAGAAATTGGTTTGTATTTTAAATCAAAAATAAAATTTTAATTATGTGATATGAAAAAACATATGTTCCTTTGTTTATATTAATATTGATGAATCAAAATATGAATCCACTTTCATTCCACATCATGTGATATGGAAGGATGAACATGTAAATAAGGAGGGTAAACTAGTTGATGAAAACACAAAAATAGTTTTAGAATCATGTGTAAGTATGAAATAATTAAAATTATTTTTTCTTTATAACAATATTTCTTAAAAATATCTATTTATTTTCAAATTTTCTTATTTGGTTTAGACACAAGAATCAATAGTGACTATGCAAGAAGAAAACATACTTTTAGTATCTTTGAAGTGGCCAAATCAATATGGTCACATTAGAGGATTAGGTTTTGGAGTCTCTCCATGAACATATTTCAAGAAGGGAAAACCACATGAGGATACATATAGTATGGTGAGATTATTGAAGACACAAATAGACTCACTATAAGATATTATTGTTCATTATGGTTTGGAAGGTGAATGTATAATAAAGGATTTAAACGAACTGGTAGTGGAACAATGATTTTCACATGAATCAAATTATACCGATTTATTTGAGGCTAGTAATCCCCCAACCTTATACCTTACTCAGGGTAATAATTTTATCATTAGTAATTCTCTAAATTGTGAATTAAAAAACTTTTGATAACTTTATATTACTAAAATTCTACACGGTACAATTGTATGTGATTTTTATCTTTAAACACCCACACATTGCCTTGTTGCGATGGGTACTTTATATAATTTCCTGAGAGACAATATACACCATAAATAACTCCCAAAAGATCACATGATCATGGGGATTGAGGTATCTTATGAGCTAACTGCTGTGTTTCCTATTCCATTTGATGATCCCAATATTACAATGGCCAATAATGTTATTGGAGCTTTCATAACATGGATATCTAATATTATAAAGATACATGAGGTATGTCTTCAATATAAATTTTCACATGAAAACCCTGTAATAGTTGATGATAAAAGTTATTAAGTGAGGCATGATATTAAAAATGGACAAAGTGGTTGGGAAATAGAAGGTAAAATCAAGAAAATCTAGTGAATCAACCAAGAAATCAAAATGACATTATGAGAGTACCTTCTCCCTGATAGTTCTCGAGAAATATTTATTATTATTATAACCTCATGAAGAGACCACATTTGAAGATTTAAATATGTATTTAATTCCATATAAAAAATAAATATATGGATTTTCATGATAGATGTAATTATTCTCGAGACTATAAATAAAATTCTCAAGCATGAATTATTGGGCATCTTATTTGTAAATACATACATAAGGTAAATTTTCATAATATGTCTGTCCAAATAGTGAGCTAATATATTTTTTAAATTTAATAACTATTCATATTTTATATAGGATTTTATATTACTATTATATAAAGGGAATATCATGGGAAGCACAATTTGGATTCATTAATCCCAACATCATTTCTACAGAAAAGCTTACTTTAGATAATGAAGAAATTGTGAAGAAAATAGATGAGTTACATTAAGAGTTTGATAAAAAAACATCTTACGACATACTATTTTTGATTCTTAAAATTCATAAGTAAATATATACACTCTAATAACAAAAAATATATTTTAAATTTTTGTATTACTTATTTGTTTTTGTTTTTTAGGAAAAATTGGATGTCGATTGTAGTCATTCTGGATACCCCACATATTTATTTTTTGGATATAATACATGGACATCTAACCAAATAACCACACATGATGTGTATTGTGAATTTTTAATATGATATAATCAAAATTTTATATATAAAATTATAAATATATGTTTTAGTCTGTGTCTTAACAAGAATTTTGTTATGATAGAGCAGTTTATAAATATAGGCCAAATCATGGCATGAAGTTAGTGTTTGAAGAGACAAAGCCTGTAAATTTATATAAATGGAAAAAATTAGGGTATATATAGAAAGATTTAACTATCAAAACATTTAAAAACAATTTACTTATTTTTGTTAATGAATCTGTAGTGTACGATGAAAGATAATGACATTGATTGTGGATATTAGGTTTGAAAATTTATGATAGATTATAAAAGATGAAAAGACTAGTATCCCCCAACAGGTAATTTCTAAAGGTAATTAAAATTTCATTAAATATATTTATTAATAATTTTTTTGTCTATATTTTCTTAGTACTATCATGTTTTTTTATAGACTTCATACTTGAAATAATAAAATAATGTTTTTTAGAGATGAGTGGATAGAATACATGTTGTCAGAATGTTTTCCAACAAATACTTTAGGTGATTACCTATTATAATTGTGATGTAGTAAGGGTTATGACCTTAGAAATATATTTGGGGAGTGAAAAATTATTCTCATTATGATTATATATATTTTTTGATATATTTATCAAGGAGAAGTATAATGGAGGAAATCAATTTGTTTAGAAGCACTGACCTACACACAATAACATTGTTTAAAAATAGTAGAGGAGGAGGCAGAGGCAAAGGTAGAGGAGGAGGAAAAGGTGGATGTGGAGGTATAGGTGAAGGCATAGGTAGAGGAAAAGGTATAGGAGGAGGAAAAGGTGGATGTGGAGGTATAGGTGAAGGCAGAGGCAGAGGATGAGTCAGATTTAGAGACTGAGGTGTAGGAGGAGGTAGAGGTGAAGACCGAGATGGAGGAGGAGATGAAGCACTGCCTTGAAAATAATAAATTTCTTGGGAAATAGAGTAGAATGAAGATTATACAAAGATTTTATTTGATAATTTTTTTAGATGTATTCAAAAAACTTGTTACTTAAGATAATATCCATTTTGAAAGTGTTTTAGTTGGATTATTGATTTTTTCACCATTTGTTTAAGTGATTTTATATAGGAATTTTATTGGAGATTTTTTCAAAAAAAAACAATCGCCACTTTTTTTTCAAACTAATTTTAATAGGCTAAAATTTCTATTATAAAATTACATATACTATATAATATTACTAAAGTGTGAAAGAAACCCCTCACCCTGAAAAAATTGAAAAAAATAGTTTATGTTTCTTGCCCATGACTTCTCTACACTAAAATGAAAGTGTCTTAGTAGTGTAGGAAATAGTTAATTGAGAGTCATAAAACACCAATCCAATATTAAAAAATGTATATAATCCAACTTAAATGTTTGAATAAATATGTGCGTAATCAACTTCCAAAGTGAGTAGGTGTATAAGAGAACTACTGGAGGACAACCAGCATTGAGAGATCATGGTCATCGAGGAGGGTTGGTGTCAAAGGAAACATGATATCAAATGGAAATAAACCACTATATGAAGAAATACTAGAAAATGAAAAAACTGCTTAAAATGTAATCATGAAGCACCAAAAATACAAATGAATACCCCTTTGAAAAAGTTTCTATTTGCTTGATTCAAAACCTCTAAAAAAATAAAAAAATGAAAAATTTCATCGACTGATTCATTATTTTTCAGAAAAGAACAATATAATGATTTCACTTTGGGGGTGGTGGAATTATTTTTCATATTCGATCATCAATTGGATTCATGATATAAGATCAAAAAATATTTTTAATTTTATACAAGTAAGATTCATTATGCATGTGCACATTCATTATGTAAAATGATCCATGTTCACAAGATCATTAACAAAAAACACATCAAAGTTATCAATAAAATATATATGAGAAAAGAGATATTCCCATTTTTATGAACAAAGAGTTATAATGTTATGTTAGAGTTTATCATCACCAGAAAACACATTCAGATTTTTTTGAAATTAACACTAAATTTAGTAAAATAGATAACATACATACTCAAAACTAATCCAAAACATTTGTATTGTTTTGGAGATTTTTTAAAATGATTCATAATTTATTTTTAACATGTAGAAAACATAATTAACCTCAATCCGATACACGATGTGGCTGGTATGACTCAAAATGTCTATTATTAGTTTAAAACAAACATTTTAATACAAAAATGTGCCACTCATTGAAAATATAGAAAACATACTCAGTTTTTCTTGATAATTTATTAAAATTATTCATAATTAATTTTTGATGTGTAGGAATCAGTATCACATCAAACCCACACATGATGTGACCTTAATGATTCAAAGTTAATTTTTCCAATTTAAAATGACATTTTAGTAAAAAATAAACATGGCATACTAAAAACCGAGGAAACACATTAATATTGTCTTGATACATTATAAAAATATTCCATAAGTTATTTGGGATGTGTATAAATCATTATCTTCCAAATATGATGCATAGTGTCACTGGTATGACTCAAAGTGCATCGTTTTATTCAAATTTGACATTAATTTTAGTAAAAACGAAAACTAACATGCTCACAACTATGAAAATGAATAATTATTGTTTTTTTAATTTAATAAAATGATCTATAAGTAATTTTTGACATGTAGAAATTTTCATCCCCTCAATCTGATACACTATGTTCTTGGTATGACTCAATGTGTTTGTTATTAGTTTAAAATTGGAATTTTAATAAAAAATAGTGCCACACACTAAAAACCAATAAAACACACATTAATTTTATTGATAAATAAGTAAAAAATTCATAATTCAATTTTTATGTATAATAATCAGTCTCATGTGAAACCCACACATGATGAGACCTCCTGACTCAAAGTGCATGTTTCTAGTTTAAAGTGAATTTTTTGTAAAAAATAGAAGTGGCATACTCAAAACCAAGTAAACACATTTATATTGTTTTTATACTTTAGTAAAATTATCCATAAGTAATTTGGGATGTGAAGGATTTATATTTACCTAAATCTAATTCTCTATGTGACTTTAATGACTCCATGTTAATGTTTTTATTAAAAATTGACATTAATTTCAGCAAAAAAGTCAACTAAAATACTCAAAATTGAGAAAAACCATTCATATTATTTTTTAATATAGAAAAATGATCCATAATTCATTTTTGGTGTGTAGTAATCAACCAATCCTCAATCTTATACACGATGTTCCTAGAATGATTCAAAGTGTCCCTTATCAGTTTAAAATTGACATTTTAATACAAAAAGTGTCAATCAATGAAAACTGAGAAAACATACTCATATTGTCTTAATAATCTCGGAAAATTATTCATAATTAATTAATAATGTGTAATAATTAGACTCACATCAAACCCACACACGATATGGCCTATATGACTCAAAGTGTGTGTTTCTAGTTTAAAATGACATTTTAGTAAAAAACACAAGTGGCATACTCAAAATTGAGGAAACAAATTTATATTATTTTGATACTGTATGAAAATTATACATAAGTAATTTCAGACATGTTGAAATCATCAAAACCTTGATCCAACACATTATGTAACTGGTATGACTCCAAGTATGTATTTTTATTCAAAATCGAAATTAATTTTAGTAAAAAATGAAACTAATATACTCAAAACTGATAAAACACATTAATATTGTTTTTGTACATCAGTAAAACTATCCATAAGTCAATTTTTATTTGAATAAATGATCCTCACTTCAATCTAGTACACGATGTTCCTGGTATGACTCAGAGTGTATGTTATTAGTTTAAAATTTTCATTTTAAAACAAAAAAAGTGTCACTCACTGAAAACTGAGTAAACACACTTTAATTTTCTTGATAATTTAGGAAAATTATTCATAACTCAATTGTGATGTGTAGGAATATGTCTCACTTAAAAAACACACACAATGTGATCTGTATGATTCAAAGTGCATGTTTCTAGTTTAAAATGACATTTTAGAAAAAAAAACACAAGTGGCATACTCAAAACTGAGGAAATGCATTCAAATTGTTTTGATCGGTGATAAGTCCCAATCCACTATGTTGATGGTCTTTGTATTTAACCTTGAAATATAATTTTTTTTCAATAAATATAATGGTTCCAAACTTTATGACATATAAATACCTAAGCATGACGTACATGAATATTACATCTTTTTAGATGAATATTCACTAGTTTTTACAAATGAACGCCTGAGGACCGTAATAGTTTAGTGCCTTTGGAAACTTGGAATACATGATTCTAACTTGTGAATGATCTTAAAAATCTCCCATAAATATCATCCCCTTTATTACTCCTACTTAAAATCATTCTTTATAACCTGAGGAATGGAAACATAAGAAAGGGATATCTTAGATGCTTAGTAATAGTAAACAAACAATACATGAACATAAGAATGTAAAAAATGAACAAAACTTTTTAAAATCACACCATGTATAACATATATCAATATTATGAGTCTTGGAATAAATCTTGTCAATTAAAAAGGCATAAATAATAAAAGAACACAATCCATGATAAAATAGCATTGGTATAAAACATTGAATTATGGAAAACACACATAATCATAGAAAATCATTTACATTTTTTCCATGGCTCATTTCCAAGACTATCATAGTTCACAAAGTCCATTACTGAATTGAGTTAACTTACTGTTGTAGCCCCGTATTATATAAATGGATTTACTTACCATTCTAGTCATTTCTATATCATGAGACATAAATCTTTACCCAATGCATTGGAGATATTGGTACTACCCATATCCTAATGAAATCATTCTTACATGTTCCATAAAAACATAAATAATTTATCATATCATAAACCATGGAATAAAATGGGCTTATTAAACATCATTCCATCATAACATAACCCATGTAAAACTAATTTATTTCATTTATAACATTCCATCATAAACATAATCAAATCATAGTAATAATAGGGATAGAAACATAACCTTATTTAAAGAATATCATCTTAGATGGAAAATAGTTCTGATATAACACATGAAATTAATTCTTGAGGAAAATATCCATTCTTCTTCAAAAATGTTTTCTTTTCTCAAAATGATAAAATATTTTTAAATAAAAGGATTTATTTGAAAATAACCTTGAAAAAATTTATGGTAAGTTTCATGGAAATATGACATTATGAAATCGTAAAATTCCATTCACGCCATATATGTTTAAAAAAAATTCTCCTCGTACTGAAAATGACAAAAGATTACTTTCATACCATTTCAAAAAAATTCACCAATATGTAAAATTGACATTAAACAATAATATTAGGATATGGATAATATTTTATAATATATATTTATAAAACATGAACATGGATGATAAATTTACCCTAGGAAATACTTACATATAATCAGCCTTAGATATTAATGAGATTTCATAATTATCCCTTACCTTAGGTCCGATTTGTTCTGTATGTGTTCAAAACTATTGTATAGTGGTTTTAAACATATTATTAACTTGTAAAAGAACCATAATAATATTTATGATATCATATATTATTCACTTATGACTTTATATTACTGATTTATTTATCAATTCCATGTTAAAGCAATGTTTTGGGTAATAATGGTTTTGTTTATCACACGTATTTTGACTTTTTATTATTGATATTATTTATTATATACTGATTTAATTACTTATAGAATATAAAAAATTATTTATATATCATATATATTCAGTATATAAATATATATTATAGATAGATAAATGAAATGAAATACACTATTCATAGAGATAGTAGGTCAAATGTATGCATGAATGATGTCTCCATTTCCTTATTGAATTGAATGTAAGTAAGAAAATAAAATATATATAAATAATTCCATTATAATTATTGTGTCATATATTTAATTCTTATTTATTATCTATACTTTATAATCATTCTTGAATGGTTAACATGGAGAATGAATCTCATCGCGTTATAGAGACGATAAACTGTACGTACGCATGAGCGAAAATATCATTAACTTATTGGTTAAATGGTTTAAAATTGGATAGTATATTAGTTATAAATAAAAATTATCATGTAATATTAATTATTTAAATTCTTTATATTCATCATTATACCCATCTAAATAATGTAGTTTTGAATAACAAATTACACCACAACGTGGAGACGATAAGTCGTATAGACACACGCATGGTGGCATCGTTATTCGTAGGATGGATAAAAAGTGGAATATGGTTGTTTCATAATTATAATAATATATAAGTACATACGTGATACTGAAATTTTACTTTATAATGAAAAAACTCGTGAAGAGAAAGTATAATAAGAAAGAAGTTTGTAAGAATTGGTAGAGGAGATTAGTTATTCTTTGACATGCTTCCTCTAAATCTCTTCTTAGAGCACTAGAGTTTGTCTTTTAAGAAGAAAAAAACCTCTATAATGTAACTAGGGAAGTTTATAAGGAAAACAGATAAGTAATGGATGATATTGAAGGCTCAAATTGAAGTGAATAGGTGAGGGAGGATGTTCCCTTTTATAATTTAGGTGAGGGGCACCCTTGGAAATTCCTAAAATATTAAATTAATATAAATTAATTTTTTAATCAAAATACTTCCAAATTGATGTAAATAAAAGATAATATTAGGATAGTTTAAAATCCTCACATTCAATAACTTTTAGACATGTATTTATTTTATTCTATACCTTATATTTTTGTTTTGACCTTAATTATTCTCTTTTAATTTTAATTATCGTAACAATTTTTCAAGTATTAAGAAGCTATAAATTTTACTTATATGGGGTAAATTTACCATAAATGGACACTTAGATTTTTGAAATTATAATAGTCACTTTGGTATTTTAAAATATTTTTATAGTTTTTAAATAATTTTATAATTTACTATTTTTATAAAACAGCAAATTTTTCAATTTTTATACTATTCATTTTATTGAATTTAAATAAAATCTAAACAGAGATATAACTTCAAAAAAACCATTTAATAGTCTCATAAAATGTAATATTCACCTATAAAAATATTTTATGACATAAATAATGTCAAATAATATTTATTTTAAAATTTATAATATCATTTATTTGATTCATTCATTAATAAAGTAATCACCGCATCATCATTGTGTCATAATTAAACTTATTTATTTAATGTCTAAAAATAATAAATAAAATACCATGATGTTGGAAATAATTTTACGTTTCTAATTACTATTTATAGTCAAATAAATCACTTATATAACCTTATATTAAAATTGTTTTAGTAAGATGAAATATATTTATTACATATTTTCCTTTACTTTAAATTAAAAGTTATATGGGTCATAATCACACCTGAGTGGCTTATAAAGTCCATAATTTTGTCTCAAGGGTTGTTTTGGTCAGATATATTCGATCCAATAAGATTATTACAAGTTATAGGGTAGTTTTATAATGGTATTCTTAACCATAATTTCCCATTTTACCCTTTTATCATATTAATAAAAGTTACCGAAGTTACTATTCATAATGCCGAAAAATAAAAAAAATATATTTATATAATTTGGACCTACTAATTAAAAATATGGATTCAATTTTTATAAATTCAAAACACTTAAGATTCAGTAATTAATTTAAAACCAATCCTGTTGTCGGAATGAGAGAAATAGTTTCTTTTAAAAGTTAAAACATTGCAAAAGATTGAAATGGTTTTACATCTGGATTCAATTTAAAATTAATTTTATTGATAAAAATTATATTTAATGGTAAAAAATATTACTTTTATAAATTAAAATCATTTCATAATATAATTTAACATTATAAATTATTTTTATGAAAAAATTATTTTCAATTAAAATTTAGTGTATTTTTACTATTAATCATAACTTAAATGTTATTATAAAAATATAAAAAATTCATACAAAGAAAATTTTTGTTTTCCAATTCAAAATAAATTTTTATATTGTTAAATATAATATATATATAAGTGTAAAAAAACTTTATTTAAAATGGGTGCGCCATCAAATGGTGGTAAAACAAATTTTTTTTTGAAAAATACTTCTTTTATCCGAAAAATTGAATTTGTTCTTATATCCATCCAAGATCAAATTTTATTTCAAATAGAAAGTACGAAAAGACAAAAACTAAGGGGCCTAAAATAGTTCAGGCCAAGGGAATCCCCTAAGACCAGGTTCACACCCTCATGTTTCAAACATTTAAAGGAGATCATACAAGTACTAATGGAACTCTAGTCTATCAATGAGGCCAAATGATCCGCGACCTTGTTACCCTCACACCAAGTTTGGGAGACTCGAATGTTGGTAACAAGAAGGTATTTTAATTTATGAACAATATAGGCTATGGAATGAGGATATGAACCTTTCTTGCTCATGGACTCATGAAGGACCTTAGAATCAGTTTCCACCTGGGAGACGTCCAGGTTCTCTTGCTTGAAAATAGTGATCTTAGTGAGTAGCGCTTTGACCTCAGCCTGAAGTGAGGTTCCATTGCCATATAATTAAGAATATTCCATAAACAAAATACCCTTGGAATAACAAACTACACCCCCGCCTCTCATTTAACTCATAACATAGGACCCATTCAAGTTCAATTTTAAACCTGCAGCAGGAGGGTTCCAACAAACCCAATTCCCCTGTGGCTTGTCAAAGCAAGGAAATGGAACTTTAGTACTAACCTAAAGAAGATACCAAGAGGGATCACCCTACCAATCAGGGATGAGCGAGGCCATGTTCTCTAGAAGGAATCTAGTCCTCGCTATGATGAACCTCTCTGAAGAGACTTGGCCATCGAATCTGGCCTATTTTCTCGCCTACCATAGACTCCAACACCCAGTATTATAGATCACCACCCAAGACAGTCATCCCATACCCTCTTACAATGATCCATGGAACCATATATCCAGGAAGGGAGCGTCCTTGAGATCTCAAGAGGAGTGGGCTATTAGGCCATTAGAGGCATATCATACTGCCTAAGACTATTCCCCTTAATGGAATAGATGATGAGAACTCTACTACCACCTGTTGCTACAATAATGGCATCGAGACACCGTACAGATTCTAAGATTCTTGATATTATCGTCAATGGAAGTTCCCTAATTCCTAATGCCCCAGGTTAAAAAATTATACTTAGCAGGAATCTTTTTACACCACATCACCTCATTCCAGATCCCATGGGTAACTTGAGTAGAAACCATCTTTCAGAAGTCCCTGTTAGTGAATGCACCTGAGGGAGATGGAGAAAACATTAATTTTTCAGCTCATAATTGAAGCTGATGGCCTCGAGTAGGTCCTGTTTCTCTCTATCTAGAATTGATTTTGTAAACATTATATAGAGGCTCGCTTCCCTTATTGAGATCAGAGGTTCAGGGAAACTGTGGAATCCTAGAACATAGCCTGCCTAGTTGGAACTCCAAATTGAGATGTCCCTCACTCCAACCAGCAATAGAGAGCTTTGTTGAAGAGACTGAAACAGAGGATAGATAATTGACCAGAAGGGAGAGACTTGACTATGCACCACCTCCACATTATTCCCACAAATTAAGAACATAGACCTACCCCAAAGTATTAGGTCCTCAATAATCTCCCATGCAAGCTTCTCATGCATATAGTGGAGCATGCTCTGTAGACTCCTCACATCGATCCCTTTGTCAGAAAATGGTCTTTCTAGTCTATCCTCTGAAGACCAATGCCTCTTTCCTTCAGACATGACGTCCCATATAAAACTGAAAAGAACCTTGTTAATTGTGGTTATGACTCCTTGGGGCACATAGATGGATTCCACTGCATGTATGGGAATGGAAGACAACACGCTTTTAACCAGAGAAATGAGGCCCCCGAACAAGAGGAAATGGTTCTTCCATTTGAGAACATGGCTCCTTATATTGTTAACAATATGATCGTAGTCGTGAACCCAAAGTCATTCTAAGGAGATGGGCGTTCCTAGGTACACCATGGGAAAGGATCCATGTTGCATGTTGAGATGATTTCACAAGGAGGAAATACATCTAGGGGATCACCTATGAGAGATGAAAATGTTACTTTTTGTGTTGCTAATAGTTTTCCCACTCCAGCAGCATCATGCCTCAAGGATGTTATTGATGCCTCAAATAGAGTACATGCCTCCATTCATGAATATGACTGCATCGTCTGAAAACATTAGGTGGGTTATCCGTGGTATAATCATATTCCTTTTGTAGGGTCAAAAGTCTCTACCAGAGTGGTCTTAGTTGATGAGACGATTGAGAATGTCCTACACCAGGATGAAGATGTTGGGACAGAGTGGGTCTCCCTACCGAAGCCCCCTTGGCACTTTAAAAAATCCATGATACTTACCCAAAAAGGAAAATTCCAACCACGATGAGCTAAAGCTTCTAAAAATGTGGTCCACAACCATTTTCAAGAACCCCATATCCACTAAAGATCTCTTAATAAAACATCATTCAAGCCGATCATAAGCTTTGTTCATATCTAATTTGATCACCATGTTTGAGCCGCATGACTTGACGTTAATGTCTCTCATCACCTCCTGTTCTAGATAAATAAAACCCTGAATGGAGTGGCCCTTGACAAACACGTATTTTTATATGGAGATGCACTGGGGTAGGAGAGTAGACAGTCTCTGGTTGATCACACTAGCTAGAATCTTATAAGGGAAGTTTCATAAACTCACTGGCTGGTGGTGAGACAAAGAAGAATGGTTCTTTATATTTAGACTGAGGCACTAGGTGGTCGCACTAGAAACCCGAGGAAAGCTCCCTCCATGGAAATAGTCTTGAATCACTACTGAGATGTCCCCCTTATCCACACCCCACACTCATCTGTAAAAAGATCCTATAAAACTATTCGGTCTAGGAACACTATCGTGGTTCAGATTCACCATCGCCTTATAAATTTCTTCCTCATCTTGGATTTACTACATGCTAATGTTATCAAATTGAGAGACAAGCATGGTAATATACTCCTAGAAATCCACATGGTCACTAGGAAAACCATCGGGCATCCTGGGGTTAGGACCAGCTATAAGGTCCCTAAAGAAGCTGTGCGCCATGCTCCCTATAATCTCTTCATCATCAGTGTATATTCCATCCTCAAGAATAATGTTGGGGTTGATCTTATGACACCTTTATTTGATGAAGGAACGAAAAAATGATGTGTTTTTTTTCACCCTCGCACAACCATTTTACCCGAGATCTCTCCCAAGCCAGACACTTCTGTTTAAGTATCAACTCCACCTAGTATGCTTTCTTTACAGATAAATTTTCAAACACCGAGTCTCTCCACACCTCCCCGAGACTGGATTCCATGTTATCAACACTCTTCTTCAAGTTTTACATATCCTGGTCGAATTTTGGGATCCCTATGTGTCATTCCTGAAGCCCGCACTTCAGCTGCTGAGTCTGTAATGGATGGCCACCCAGGTTTTCCCGTGCGTAGGCTCTCCCCATAGTTCCCTAAAAATCTGATAATACCCAGGAAAATGAGGCCACTGGTTTCAGAATCTGAATGACTCTAGATAATCCTACCTATGAGAAAGATAAACCAACAGGGGGAGTGATCAGATATACCCTTGGAAAGGTGACTAACCATGGAATTCAGAAACATGCTTATGCCAGATGAGTTGAAAAAACACCAATCGATTTTGCTCCAGCTTCATCTGCCACGCCCCTAGTTGTTTCACTAAGTAAAATGGGCTGCCGAGTATCCTAGATCAATAAGACCATTACCTTCATTGAAATGTGAAAACTCTAGGTTTTCTTGTTGGGGAAAGGCACCTCTCCCTTTCTTATCCCCCAGATCAAGGATAATGTTGAAGTCCCCCACCAAAAACCATGGGAGATCCTGTGGATCGAATAGGACATGTTCATTCCATAGACTCTGATGGGCCATGACGTCACATCTACCATAAAAGAACAAAATTTAGAAGCTCTCCATTCCCACGGTGACTTTAGAGGTAATAAATTGGTCACCCGTGTTAATCATAACCAAAGAAACGTCCTTATTCCGGAAGAACCAGATGTGTTTGTTGATTTAATGATCTTGCATGGAGCTATGAAACTTCACCTTGGGCTAAAATCCATGATCTTCATCAGGTTCTTCTTTTGATTCCCTTTAAGACCATTTTCACTTTGATTATTTCCACATATTGAGAATAAGGAAACACTCAACTTCTTTTCTCCATTATTTTGAGATTTTCACTTGAACTCCATCTTCTATTTCTTATTTAAACCATGATATAGATATGTAACACCAAATTCCATTTCTAAATTTATAGAAAAATTCACAATATATTCATTTCTACTAAAGTTTCTTATAGCTAACAACCTTAAAACACTTGGTTTTAGGCCACTGAAGAATTGATCAACTTTACATTCAGGTTTGATGATAAGGTGGTAATCATACTTTGAAAGTCTTGTAAAATGTTATTCATATGTACCAACAGATTGACCGTCCTTTCTCTTAAGCTCTAAAAACTCATATTTCATCTTTGTATGAAGAATAAGAGGAAAGTAATTATTGAAAAATAAGTTCTTGAACACATCCCATTCCATGGATTCAATTTCATCTTGCTACATTATATTCATGATTAGAGTTCACCACTGGTTTGATTCTCCTTCAAAATAATAAATATTCAAAATGACTTTTTCATGTTCCTAATAGACAAAGATAGAATATATCTTTTCAGTGGTACAAATACATTGCTCAGAAAAAATTGGATCATAAGACTAACTAAATGACGGTGGCAGATGCCTCATAAAGGACTCAAGAGAATATTGTTCCCTTTTCTACTCATTTGGAATTCTAGAATGATTCATAGATTGTGTAAGTACAATGACAATATTTTTAATTCCATATCCCAAAAAATTTATTTTTTCAAGAGGGTAATCATTTTATTAACCATTTCATTCATCATTAACATAGTTCCTTAAAGTTCTAACCATTTTCAAAAACCCAAAATAATACAATGAGAGTCAAAAAATCATATTAGAAAAAAAAATAAAAGTGGAAGTACTTTTAATCTATAAAATCATAGGTTTAATCCAAGGTTAACAATGATAATTACCAAAATTAAAGTTTTTAACCTATAGTTAAACTTATCCTTAGGTACATCCCTTGACATACCTTAGAAATATCTCTATGGATCTCCCTAAAGATTTTTCATCCTATTTTCCTAAGGTTGAATAAAAATTTCCTTTGATACCAACTATAATGACCTAAGAATTATGTACATGAATATTAAATATTTTTAGATGAATATTCATTAAATTTTACAAATGCATGCTAGAGGACCCTAATAGTTTATTTTCTTTGGAAAATAGGAATACATTCTTCTAACTTGTGAAATATCTTCAACATCACACCTAATGAACTTATCCTTTATTACTCCTATATAAAATAAGTCTTTATAACTAGAGGAATGGAAGCATAACAAAGGGTGATCTTAGATGCTAAGTAAGGGTAAAAAAACAATACATGAACATATCAATGTAAAAACATAAAAATAAATTTTCAAAATCATACCATGTATAACATATATCAAGATTACTAGTCATAGAATGAATCTTGGTAATTCATATGGAATAAATCATAAAATAACATGATCTATAAGAAAATAGAATTTGAATAAAACATGGAATTTTGGAAAATTTATGTAATAATTGAAAATCATTTCTATATTATCTAAGGCTCATTCCCAAGACCCTAATTGTTAACTAAGTCCATTACTGAACTGGGTTTACTTTCCATTCCAGTCCTGTATTACTGAACCAGATTTAATTTACATTCCAGTAATGTCTATATCATGAGATATAAATCTTTAACCAATTCATTGGAGAGATATATAGGTCCCACTCATATCATAATAAAATCATTCTCATGTGTTCCACAAAAACATAAATCATTTATTATAGCATAACCCAAGGAATAAAATGGATTTTTTAAATATTATTCCATCATAACATAACCCATGTAAAACAAATTGATTTCATAAATAACATTACATAATTAAAAAAATAAAATAATAGTAATAATAGGTATAGAAACATAACCCTATTTAAAGAATGTCATCTTAGATGGAAAATAGGTTTGATATAACACATGAAATTAATTCTTGAGGAAAATATTCTTTCTCCTTCAAAAATGTTTTGATTTCTCAAAATGGCATGAAATTTTAAAAGATAATAATTTCATTGAAAATAACTTTGAAAACATGTAAGGTAATATTCAGGGAAATTGGGCATCGGGAAAGAATAAAAATCCATTAATGCCGTATAAGTTTTAAAAAACATTACCCTGGTATCGAAAATGACAAAAGATTCATTTCATACTATTTCGTAAAAATTCACCCATGGGTAAAACTGAATTTAAAAAATAGTAGAATGATATGTTGAATATTTTATAATATATATGTATAAAAAATGGACATGTATGATAAATATACCCTAGTAAATACTTATATATAAACAATCTTAGATAAAAATGAGATTGTAAAATTATCCCTTACCTTAGGTCTGATTTTATCCGTACGGGTAAGAAACACCTAGATAGTGGTTTTAAACATATTATTAACTTGTAAAATAATCATAATAATATATATTATATCATATATGTTTTACTTATGTCCTTATGTTATCCGTTACTTTATCAATTCCTTGTTAAAGAAACATTTTGGGTAATAATCGTTTTTTATCATACGTGTTTCGACTTGTTATTCTTGATATTATAACTTACATACTGATTTAATTACTTAAAAACTTTAAAAAATGATTTATATATCATATATATTGAGTATATAAATATATATAATAGATAGATAAATGAAATGAAATACAACGTTCAATGAGATGGTAGGCTGTACGTATGCATGAACACTGTTTCCATATCCTTATTGAATTGAATGGAAGTAAATGACATATATATACATAATTCTAGTATAATTATTATTTTATATATTTCATGCTTATTTTTTATATATAATTTATAATAATTCTTGAATGGTTAACGTGGAGAATGAATCTCATCGCGTCATGGAGACAGTAAGCCGCACATACGCTTGAGCGACATTATCATTCCCTTAATGATTAAATGGAATGGAATTTGATTGTATATTAGTTATATATAATAATTATCATGTAATATTTATTATTTAAATTCTTTATATTCATTGTTATACCCATCTTAATAATGTGGTGTTGAAAAAAAATTACACCACGACGTGGATACAGTAAACCGTACGTACACACGCTTAGTGATATTGTTATTCTTAGGATGTATAGAAAGTAGTATATGATTTTTTAATAATTAAAATAACACACACAGATATATATATATAAAATTTATAATGGATTTATTAATTTATAATTAACAAACCCATGAATATGAAGTAGAAGAAGAAATAATTTTGATAGAATCAGTAGAGGATATTACCTCTTCTTCAACATGCTTCCTCTAAATATCTTATTAGAGAAATTGAGTTAGTCTTTGAAGTATAAAAAACCTCAATAATGAAACTATAATAGTTTATAAGGGAAAATTTAAGGGTATGACTGAGATTTAAGGCTCAAATTTAAGTGAAGAGATGAGGGATGAGGTTCCCCTTTATAATTGAGGTTATGGGCACCTTTGGAAATTCTTAAAATATTAAATTAATATAAATTAATTTTTTGATAAAAATGATTCCAAATTGAAATATGTAGAAGATAAAACGAGGTTAGTTATAAATCCTCCTAAAAAATAATTTTTGGACTTGTATTGTTTTTATTTGAAACCTAATCTTTTTTCTTTAACCTTAATTATACTTTTTTAATTTTAATTGTGGTAACAACATTTTAAGTATTAATAGGATATAAATTTTGTTTATATGGGGTAAATTTCTCATAATTGGACACTTAATAAACTTTTATACATTATCATAGATAATTTTTTATTTGAAAATATTTTTAGAGTTTTTAAATAATTTAATAATTTACTATTTTTATAAAACATCAATTATGTCAATTTTTACACTATTAATTTTATTGAATTGAAATAAAATCTAAATAGAGAGATTAATTCAAAAAAACCATTTAATAGTCTTATGTCATGTTATATTCAACTATAAAAATTATTTAAGACATAAATAATGATAAATAATATATTTGTTAACATTTATAATATCATTTATTTGATTCATTAATTAATAAAGAAATTACTAAATCATCATTGTGTAATAATTAAATTCAATTATTTAATGTACTAAAATTATAAATAAAATACCATGATATAGGAAATATTTTATGTTTTCTAATGACTATTTATAGTTGAATATATCACTTATATAACCTCATATTAAAACTATTTTAGTAAGAAGATATATGTTTATTACATATTTTCCTTTACTTTAAATTAAAAGTTATAAGTGTCATAATCACAACCAAGAGGCCTCCAAAGATAAAATTTTAATATAAAGGGTTTTATTGGTCAGAAATATCACATACAATAAGATTATAACAAGTTATAGGGTAGTTTGATAATGTTATTATTACCCTTAATTACCTGTTTTACCCTTTTACCGTATTAATAAAAATTAATGAAGTTACCATTCATAATTCCCACAAATAAAATAAATATATTTACATAATTTGGACCAAATGATTCCAAAATTTGAGTCCATTTTCAAAATTGAAATTATAGAAGTTACAGTAATTAATTGAAAATCAATCCTGTTTTTAAAATTTGAGGACAAGTTTTTTTAAGTTAAAACATTGTAAAAGATTGAAATGGTTTTACATCTGAATTATATTTAAAATTAATTATGTTAAAATAAATTATATTGAATGATAAAAATATAATATATTTATTTTCTAAAACCAATCAATAATATAATTTAACAATATAAATTATTTTGATGAAAAATTTGTTTTCAATTAAAATTTAGTGTATTTTTACAATTCATCAAAACTTGAATGTTATCATAAAAATGTCAAAAATTCGTCCAAAGTAATTTTTTTATCACAATTAGACATAAAATGTTTATATTTTTAAATATAATATATAGACTTGTCGAAAATGTGATTTAAAATTGGTGCGCCGTCAAAAGGTGGAAAAACCATATTTTTTTAAAAATACTTCTTTTATATGAAAAATTAAATTTTTTCTTATATAATGTAAAGAAAACATATAAGTTTAAACATTAGATTGAATATATTACATATATATTTCATTAATAAAATCCATCAAGAGTGTTTTTTATTATTTTATAAACTCACTTATTTGCATTTAAATATTTTTTTCAAAATAAAGTTAATACTATTCATACCCACCATTATAATGACTAGGATATAGAGTAACATAATAATATTTAGTTGTTTACTTATACTTGGTATTTCATGAAATTAATTCTATCAAAATAAATTGAAATTTTATGTAACACAAGGCAACTATAGAGTTGCATATATCGCAACCTACGCCGGTATGGCATATTGCACAAGCTTATCTTGGTGTAACGTACAAAAAAAGGCATTAAAGAAAAAAATATCTCTCATAAAATATTGGGGGTGTTACACGACATGATATTACAGTTCATGATTCATTTATGAATATTTCTCACTCTTATAGCCTATGTTTTCTAAAATGATACAGTTTTATTCCATGACTCATGTTTATGATCTATAAAAGGTTGTGTATGAACTTATAAAGTTATGTTCTTGGTCACATACAATAATTATTATATTATAATTTCATATGATCATAGATTGATATATCTTATGTTTACCCTTACTGAGCATATGATCTCACCATTTCTTTAACTTGGTTATGATGGAAGTTTTAGGCTGGTTAAGTATAAGAGGAGTTATTTTTGAGAAGTTATTTGTGGGAGATATTGAAAAGATTTCATGAAATAAGAAGATTGTGTTTTTAGTGTCTAAATAAACTAAACTATTACAATATTTGAGAATGTTTTTATGAAATATAATGAATATTAATAAAAAAATATGTGATATTTATGAATGAAAATTTTATGTCATTACAAGTAGTTTTAGAATCTAGTTAAACCATTGTAAGACTATACACTCAATTAGATTTCACAATAACAAATAAAAAACCAAACATATAACAATATATAATCAATGTACACATATACAAACAACATACAGATAGTATAAATGAATGTAGAAACAAAATACTCGAAATCCAAGTAAAATTAAAATAGATGATCACCCACTAGGCCAATCACATAAAAAAATAAAAACGGTTCAAATATAAATGGTGGAACTATAGCACAAAGACTCACCTCATCCTGATCTACAACACATAGAGAGTTATCCCACGACATGATCAACCTAGGACACAACACAACTCATACTTTCAATAAGTGAGAGATTCTCAAGTAAAAAGGTACAATGGTCACTAGATAAGGCTGTGAATACAACTCAGTAGGACACAACCAATGTGGTATAATACCAAACTAGTAGTATGTAGTGTATGTGGATATGGTAAGTTTAATAGAAAGTAAACAAGAAAAACATAACTGTGAAACACAGAATAAAATCACCAAGAACACATAAGAAATAAACAACCATGCGTCGAGCGATCATGTAATTAACAAGTCACCACAAACCCCAACCACACCTGCTTTGGATACCTACTGGAATATAGTCATAAAATATTTTAGAATTAAACAATAGAAAGTAATAAGGCTAAGAGTCACATGTCAGACCACACTAGGCCATTATGCTCTCTCTCTCTCTCTCTTATGCAGTATAAGCCTAAGGCCTCTAGGTCAGACATCACTAGGCCATCATATCTGATTACTATCTCTATAGGTACACAAGGCCTAGGCCTCGAGGCCAGACCACACTAGGCCATCATACCTCATATATATTTATAGCTATATAGGCCCTAGGACTCCAAGTCATACCACACTAGGACATCATTCCCTATTTTTATGTATCTGTTTAGATCACATAAGCCATCATTCCCCACTATAACCTCTCATATATGATCACATATGATCGTCATGACCCTAGGACAGGTCACACGAGACCATCATGACCCATCGTTTATCTCGGTCATTTCATCAAGACACAAACAATGTCTAGACACGCTCCCCCTCTAGGGATACTGATTCATGATGGGTTCACCTTTATATTAGGTACCATTCACAAAAAAATGACAAAAAAACATATAATATTCATATTATAAGGTAAAAACGACATCATATCAGTCACACATATCTAGAATCATAGCACAACAATCATGGTTCACATACTTAGGCATACCAAATCACACAATGGGCATCTATACTACTCTATCTCACACACATGCCATCACTATCAAGCATGTTAAATAATAAATTCCAATATAGGTATCACATCAATGAAAAAAGTGTATACATATAAATAGATAATTTAATTTCATCAAGATGCGGCAACAAATGTGACCAAATATCAAACATGGTCTTACTAGCTCTGGGTCTCATGTATCAAAACAACACACCCCAAGGTATCCAAACTTCAAACAAGGGTTCCACCAGCTACACATACACAAATTATGTATGAGAAAACATTCATAGGTCGCATGGGACACACACACAAACATGCACTCCATGTGATCAATCATCAAACATAGGTCTCACGAGCTACACAACCAGTCAGGGCTCAACCATCAATGGTAAAAAAAATCTATCCCACATGTTCCAACATGCACCTTGGAACCTTTTCAATTTATTATGAATCTTCCTTTAATTAATTAACAATTAAGGATAATTAATTAATTAATAATTAATAGTTATTAATAAATAACTTGAATTAATGGTTATCCACCCAAATTAGAGAACCTCAAATCTCATGTCAATAAACTTGAATAATATAATAGGTTAGAGTACATGGAACTACATACCTAAAAAAATCCAACTCCAAGCCAACGAAAGATGAAAATTATTTTTCTGAGTCTCCTAAGTCCATTAATCTCCAACAATCACCAAGAGTTACTAACTCATGAAAAGGTATTCAAAATAATTAACTATAACTAAATTATAATTAATTAAATTAATACAAGAAGAAACCACAACTAAGGGAGAAAGGAACACATGCTGAAACACTTACCATATGTCACTGCCTAGATAGAACCACGACCCACCACCCATGGAAGGTCTATTACATTAATTCAAATAAATAAATAAAGTGAAATACCTATCACATTACAACAAAAGAACAACCAATTTACTATAAAAGATAACAAAACAGTGACGTACCTTCAACAAAACACCCATCAATGACATATTTTCATTAAAACATGAACTTATATTTCCCTACTGATCAATAACCGTATCATCCTTAAAAATTCTTTCAAGATCTAGTAGAATTTCCGTCCAATTTCTCTAATAAGAATAAACCTATGATCAATAATAATTCAAGAAGGATATATAGATAAAGGGATTTCAATTTCTAATAACTTCAAAGAGGGATCCAATACAATGAAGGCTACTTAAATAATTGAAGGAACAAGATTGGTGGAAATCATTGAGGGAAAAACATCGCATCCCCGTCCAAATTCTCATAAGGGATTCAAGGGAATGAAAAGTTGGTGTTATAGACCAATCCTGTCACTTTAGAACATTCATAAAACTTCCTAGGAAAAGTTTATAGTATGAAACATGATTTATTTCGTGACCCAAACTATTATAAATTAAATTAACTTATGATTTAATGTTTTATTATTTAATATTGTTATAGAAAACACATTCAATTGTTTTATTTTATTATATCCAATTAATTAAAAATACCATTAAGAATATTTACCATTTATTATAATAGTTGTTAAATAATGATTACATGATTAGTATAAATACAAGACATTAAAAAATCCATTTGACATAGACAAAGGAAGTGATAACATCATCTAGTAGGAGTGTACAATACGAATCCCATTTATCAGATCTCCCAAGGGAGATAACATCACTAGGATTTTCCATTGACCAAGACCAAGATGAGATCCAAAAATATAAGCATGAGTGAATCCATTTATGGGAGAAGGTCAAACTCACCGATATCATAGCCCAAACCTTGTTTGTCAAACGATGCCATGGATGTCTTACCATCGCACACCTTACTCTCAGGGCGTATGCTGGTGTATTAGAGGGATATGTATCAATACCATAGAAAATTTATTATGTACATTATTTTGTAAATAATAATGAATATATATTTTGTTGATACTACAAAACACAAATCGTATTTTTGGGTATTATTCAATTCAATTAAAGAATCAATTTTGATGAATTAATTTATTTTTGAAATAAATAATATTTTTATTAAATATTATAATTAAATTAATTTTATTAAATATAATTGATCATATGCATTTTATGAAGTCAAATTCAATGTTTTATTAGGGTTCAAAAACTATTATTTCCAAAACCTGTCATTTTCAATAAATATTTGTTATTATTTTTAAAAAGTTAAAATTAAATTATTTAGAAAATTATTTGAATAAAATTAGTATTATTTTAGGAATAAAAATTTCAAAATTATCCAATGGTGAATTTTTCATAATTTTCTGAGATAGTTGAATTTTCAGGTAAAAATTAAATACTGTATAATTATATAGTGTGTTTTATGACATCATAATGACCCAAAAATGATGTAATAAATACTATAATGGGCATACGAGGACATATCAATTTTTCCCCTATAAATAATTTGATTTTATGTTTATTTTATTATTTTTTATTAATCTTGTATTAATCTTCCAAAACCATTAATATATTTTAGAGTTTTAAATTCATTTATTTAAAAGTGTGACTCACGTCCACATAAGAAACATAATTATTTTTTATTTTCAGCCCATTTTCTAATAAAACAATTAAAAAAAATTCTCTTTGGTTCAACCATGGGTAAAAACCATGGTAAGGTATTGGGTTTGTAATATTTAATTTTGTAGTGTCCAAAACCTAAATATTAAATAAACTCATCTCTTTTCCTATATAAACCCACCCAAGCTCCAATTTATCTTCACTAAAAATACTTGGAGCACATCCTTACTATTACATACTCTCTCTATAATCCTTCTAAGGCACCCTAATCTCTCAAGAATCCCATTTTCATGCTTTTGGAGTCACACACTCAAGTAAGGGTTCATTATTTTCTCATCATTATTAATGTTTCTTTATTATGTTATACCTTATATTCTCCATTTCCTAACATTGGGATATATATTTACATGTCCCTATTACTTCCCATTTTATGTAAAAATGATGAGAGTCCCCTTTTTCTCTCATCAATCAATTTTATTAATTTTTAAGTGATGTCGTTAGGCTGTCGAAATTTCATAAGGAAACCTCTTTTTCGAAGAAAGTGTTTCTTTGGTTAAATAACCAAAGCATTATTAATATTAAAATTAAAGTTTACATGACCCTAAAGGATGGGATTAGATTAAAATATTTCACATAAAGGGGGAGTAAGTCATCAGGGAGATCCTCCATCCAAGTAATTCCCCAACTTACACCTTTATTTGCAATCCCGTCTACAACTGCATTCTCTTCACGATAGGTATGAGTGGTAATATGACTGATATATTAGTGTGAATGAAGACAGTCCATCCATCGGGTAGTAATCGACCAGGCTAGATAAACCACCCCCTTCCAAATTGATTGTATAATGGTAGTCGAGTCACTCTCAATCCATATTTTTTTCTAACATTGATGTTTGGCATAGAAGATAACATGAATAACACTCATCATTTTAGCTTCCAGATAAAAGGTGGAACCAAAAACTCTAAAAAGACACTTGAGAATCTGACCAAGATGATTCCTAAATATGGATCCACATCCTGCAAGTCCCGGATAGCCTTTATAAGCACCATCAACATTAAATTTGATCCAAACAGGAGGTGGGGGTTGCTAAAAAACATAAAACGTGCACTACGGTTGGAAAAAAATTCCATCAACCTAATGCCTTCTCAGAATCATGAAATCCTTAACTATGTCATTTCAATTCCCATTATGAATCAAGGAAGCTTCGTGAATATCAATGAGAATCTGCATCCTACCGGCATTGATTTTGAGTGAGCAATTATTGTGAAATATTGCATTTTTATCATACCAGACCACATGAAAAAGTTCAGTGATGGCTGCAAGGAAAATATTTTTGATTTGTTGAGAGGTGTCCATATCTTCACAATGCTTTATCTGAGTGTTTAAAGAGTCAAGAATCATCCATCTTCAATCAAATATGTCAAATATATAATTCCAAAGAGTAGTGGCAGTGTCACATGAAATAAATAAATTATTTCCATCCTCTCTAGGTTGATTAAAAAGATGACATTTGGAAGAAATGTGAATCCTAAAAGATTATAAACAAGAATCAGTTTGGATCCTATTATAGGAAACATTCCAATTGAGAGTAAGTAGTATAGGTTTTATCCATGGCATGTCAGGAATTTTGATCCAACTAAGGTAATTTCCATCATTATGATAGTGATGATTGCAAAAATTATTTGAATCAAGAATGACATTATGAGAAGGATCCCATAAAATAAAATAATCCGTTTTTGATAAAATATAGTTGGTAATCACATTAATGACATTCTCAGAGAGGCTATCAAGCTATGAATTAATGACATCTCAGATGGTCATATTTATATTTTTAGGGGTTTGGTCCGGGATTAAAGTAGTTAGAGGAGCACCAGTCCAATTGTCTAACCAGAATCTCATGGAGGATTCCCTAGATAACTTCCATCTAGAATTGGTCATATGTTTGGAATATGTTTTTTTAATGGATGGATAGTTGGACGAGTTTAGAAAATTCATTTTGCCATTTTTCAGCTTATTAACAAACCTGTTTTCAATGAAGGCAATAGCAGGAGCTTCGTTGTGAATCAAGTTCCAAGTAAGTCTTGCTTGAATTTCTTCATTAAATAGGATCAAAATTTTAATGCCAAGACCCCCTTGTCCATAGGTTTGCAACAAGTAGACCAAGGAACAATCACAAGCTTCCTATCCAAGGTACTACCATACCAAACAATGTTTTTAATATAAATATTCATTTTTTTAAAAGACCGACATGCCCTTTATAAACGATCATGGATTATTCCATTTTGGAAATAATAACTGACTTCACAAGTCAGATTATCCCCATTATAGAAATATTATTCCCCTTATAATAGGAGATTTGATTAATTATTTGACCAATAATGCTAGTGAAATAGCTTGATTTGGAAATACACCAAAATATGGGGACTCTAAGGTATGTGGAAGGAAATGATCCTTCCTTAATACCTAAATTGTTGATAATAATGTTTTTTCTATTAGTTGGAAAGTTTTTTCCAAAGAAGACAGAGGATTTTTTCCAGCTGATGACATGACCCAAGACCTCATCATAGTGTGAAAGAGAATTTTTAAGAATTATAATGTTTCCTTTTTCTCCGTGTAAGAAAAGAATAATTTCATACACATATAAAAGATGAGTATGAACATTTACATTCCTTGAATCATTTATGGGATTGTGTTTATTTTTTTTCCACCAGACAAGTGATCATACGACTTAAATAATCCTCTGCAATATAAAAAATAATGGTAGAGAAGGGACCACCATGTCTGAAACCTTTAGTGCATTTGAAATATCTTATGAGAGAGCCATTGATTAAGATATAAGTAAGGGATGAGTAAAAAAATTCCTAATTTTAGTTATGAAGGAGTTATTGAAGACAAAATGTTTAATCACTTTAATGATAAAGTTCTAGTCCATGGTATCAAAATCTTTTTTAATGTCAATTTTTATGGCTATATTTCCATCTCTATTTTTTACAGATTAAGGTGTTAGTGGATTTTGAGGCAAGAAAAATGCAGTCCTGAATGTATCTTCCATTGAAAAAATTGAATTTATTCCAAGAGATGATTTTTTCAGTAATATTGGAAATTATGTTGGAAATCAATTTGGTAATGATATTATAAAGAGTGTTGATAAAAGATATGTGATGGAAAAGGTGAATCTCAGAGGAATTTTAAACCATGTGAATCAAATTGACGAATTGTGCATTCAACCTATGTGGAAAAAAACCACTAGAAAAGAAATATCTCAATACTTTGAAAACATCAGGTTGAATTTCATCCTAGTATTCTTGGAAGAATCCATTATTAAAACCATCTGTCCCTGGGGCACTATCAGGATTCAAGGAAAAGACAATGTCTTTAATTTCATGATCAAGAGGAATGGTTATGAGAAAAGTGTTATCCTCGTTAGTGAAAACTACGAGAATAATGTCATTAAAAATATCCTTATTGATGCTAGGTCTATTAAATAAGGATTCAAAATAATATACAACGTGATTAGTAATGTCATAATCCTTATCCATTAGTTTTTCCCCGTATTTGGGGGAGGTTAAAGGTCTACAGTCTTTTATAATTATTTGAATTGAATTATAAAATTTAGTATTTCTATCACCATCAGTTAACCATTTGATTTTGAATTTTTGTTTACACATGTTATACTTAAAGGCAAGGAGATAGTTGAGTTTCACTAAAATATTAATCTCATGGATTTGATCAGAAGAAAAGTCAAAGTTGGTATTGTTATTTTGGACTTGGTGGAAGTAATTCTCAAGAAGCAATATGTCATTGTAAATTTGTTTATATTTTACACTGTAACAACTTTTATGCTTTTGTTTGAGAAGTTTAAGTTTGAGATTACAAGAAAAATCATCATTGGAGTGAGTCATAGAGGACCAAAAGCTTTTAATTAGATTACAAAATTCCAAGTCCATGGACAAGGCTTTGTTGAATCTAAAGGGTAGAGGGAGTTTCAAAGTTTTGTAAAAGATACTGACCATAATAAGATGATAATCAGATTTCATTTTGGGGAGAGTAGTGCTGGAAATGGTGTCCCATTAATCTAAAGGTTGATCCTTTACAAAATCTCTATCCAATTTTCTTTCAACCACTATATTATAATTCCTTAAACACCATCAATATTTGCCACTAGTGAGAGTGATTTCAATAAGGTTATCTTTCTCAATAGCATCCTTAAATTCTCTCATAGATGTAGTAGAGTGTGATGGACCTAGTTTCTCACAAGTAATAAGAATATAATTAAAATATCTGATGAAAAACTAGGGGTGATGTATGTTAAAACACAGATAAATCCTTAGGGATAAGACTAAGTATAAGAAAACATCCCCAAATTTTGGTTAGTATAGAATAAGTGTTTTATCATAAAAATAAATCCCTATCTGGATGTTATAAGTGGATGTGGTTCTAGCATAGATGTACCTAGGAGTAACAATTATGACAAGGTGTTCTGGGCCTGATTTGGGGTAACTTGGTACATAAAAACGAGCCTTACTGTGCACCTTGTTTAAAACCCACGGGGAATTTTCTTTGGTAACATATAATCTCATTACGCACCATTATAATGGAGTAAAAAAATTCCCATAAGATTATATGTTAGGAAATAGATCATGGATCAAAAAATTTGAAGCCTAGAAATTCATATGTTAAGTAAATACATGTAAGTTATAATTTATCAATTTAATGTCATTAAATTCTTGTTTATGTGTTTAAAAGTTAAATATACTCATCCTTAATTTTCCTTTTATTCTATAAAATGGCTAAAAATTTGAGGAATCAGGTAAAAAATTAATGTGAAGAGCAATGTAATGACATCCCCAATGAGATGCCCAACCCGATGGGAGTAGGAATCACACACATCATGATAATACTCTCTTAGCTAACCCAGATTTTAAATAGAAACATAGATTAGGAGGAGTGTCTAATCCCCCCTAAGAGTGAGCAAGCCACAATCAAGATCATCTTGCATCAAAGGCCTCATAATTTCAATGGGCCATCCAACCCATTAATCACGAAACAGTGGACCAACACCATTGAAAAGATCTTCTCAATCCTTCAATGTTCGGAACAAGAGAAGGTACTGCGGGCTATTTATAATAAGAAAGGTGAATTTGATCAGTGGTGGACATTGATAAAAAATATGATACCCAAGGTAGAGATCAATGTAATGGGGTGGAAGTATTTCTAGAAAAATTTTTTCAATAAATATTTTCCTCACACTATCCATATTAAAATGGAAAAGAATTTCCTTTCCCTAAAGAAAACAGATGACAAATCTATTGGGTCGTATGGGGAAAACATCCCAAGACTTGCATGGTATGCCTCCTTCATTTTTGTTACCCCCAAATATTAGGTTGACCATTTCTTTGGTGGGATAAAACCTATCTTGTGAAAATCCTTGGTGATCTGTGACTTTAATAACTATGAGGAAATTTTTGGATGTTCCCTCAAAGTTGAAATGGTGATTGGAGAGTCTAAAGGGTATCATGGGGATAAGAATTGGAAAGTAGAGTTTAATTCCAGAGACCTGATAGAGATATATAATGGTTCCATGAAATTCCAACACCCCACTTTTCAAAGGCGTAGAAAGAAGCACCCCAAAAATTTCCTAAAGGGGATGAGGAAATGATTTAGGCATGGGATGTAAGGGTACCAAAACAATGATTGTTGATAGGAGAAACCCTCTATTCAAATAGAAGAAAGGAATTCTCCAATAATTCCTCAACGTATTGTTCATTGATATAACTTCAAGGAACTAGGTCACTTTGAAAAAAATGCACTAAGCCAAGGGTTTTTGGAGACAACCAACTACCTCTAAGGAATAAATTGAGTGCTTTTTCCATCACTACCACTAAAGTGAATCCTGAAAAAGAAGCAGTGATAGGTATTTTAGTTATTAATTCAAGAATAAAAAATGTACTTTTTGATTATGGTTGTACACATTTCTTCACATCACAAAATTTTAGTAGAATAATCGAAACACCACCAAAAATCAGGGAAGTAGAATTGTCTGTGAAAATGGAAAATGGGGAAATTATTGAATCCAAAGTATATCACTCCTCCCTTATCAAAGTTTGGGGGATTAATTTTCTAGCGAACCTTTTCATACTACCTTTATATCATTTTATTAAATTATTGGCATGGATTAGATTTCACTTAATAGATCTAATGTAAATTTCCACAAGAAGTAAATAACTCTTCATATTGTGAATCATCCTTTGATTATTTACAATTTCAAGGAGAAGGATGAATATTATTTAGCACCATCATCTCAAGAATGGATATTATTTACCTATGGGAAAGAATATCTAGCCCAAATTATTGAGTCTAAGGACAATATCATCCTTGAATACATTCCCATTGTGAGGGAATATGCTGATGTGTTTCCTGAGGAATTGTCTGGTCTTCCTCCTAGGCAAGAGGTTGATTTTTCAATCATGATTATACCTGAGGAATTGAAATTATCCCAGACTCCATATATAATGGATTATGTGGAACTTTAGGAGCTAAAGAAGCAACTATAGGAGAATATGGATAAGGGGTTCATATACCCAAGTGCATCACCATGGGGTGAACCAGCCCTCTTTATCAAGAAGAAGGATGGGTCAATGTGTCATTGCATCTATTATCGTCAGCTCAATATGATCACGATAATGATCAAGCACCCCCTGACATAGATTAATGATTTGTTTGATCAGCTACGTGGAGAACAATACCTCAACAAGGTGGATCTGTAGTTAAGATATTACCAAGTTAGGGCGAATAAGGAGGATATCCCCAATACTTTTTTTGTATATGTTACGGTAAATAATAGTTCATAGTGATGCCTTTAAAACTCACTAATTATCTAGAAATCTTCATAGACATGATTAATAGAGTATTTATGGATTACCTTGACAAATTTATGGTAGTATTTATAGATGATATTCTAATATACTCCAAAATAATGGAGTATCATGAGGAGAATCTGATAACTTTTCTAAAAACCTTGATAAAGGATAAGATTTATGAAAAGTATAGAAAATGTGAGTTTTGGTTTAAGGAAGTATCTTTCTTGGGACATATAATCACAATAAATGTGATATCTATGGACCCTTAAAAGACTTATTCAATTGGAGGATGGATGAGGCTAGCATATGTGACATATATCCATAGTTTCCTTGGGTTAGATAGGTATTTTCACTGATTTGTGATAAATTTATCATGATTTTCAAACACTCTTACCAAGATAAATCAGGATGGAATAATGTTTGATTGGAATAATGAATGTGAAGAGGGATTCAAGGAGTTAAAAAGGAGGTTTTTCACTTCCCCTATTCTTACACCTCCATTAAGTGCATAAATTTTCATGGTATTAAATAATGATTAAAAAAAGGGCTTGGGATGTGTGTTAATACAGAATTAAAAGTGACAGCTTATGCTTCAAGGCAGTTTAAGATTCATTAGAAGAACCGCCCAATGCATGATCTGGAGTAGGCTATAGTGATTTAAGCTTTGAAAATTTGGTTGCATTATCTCTTTGGGGAGAACTATGAAATATATACATATAAAAAAAATCCTTAAGTATATATTCATAGAAAAAGAGATGAATATGCACCAATAATGATGGTTAGAGATGATAAAAGACTACAGATTATCAATCTACTACCATCCTGGGAAAACGAATAAAGATTAAGTTTCCCTAAGTAGAAAGGACTGAAAAATTCCATCATTGATGAGAATTGAGAGGGCTCTGATATTCTTAGATCTGGAAAGGATGGATATGAGAAGAATAAAGGAAGTAATATCATCAACCCTTTCACAAATTATTTCTCAACCTTATCTTCTGGAGTGGTTAAAAATTTATAAAAGAGTTGATGTGGGAATTTAGAAGAAAGTGGATACTATAAGGAAATGGAAATACTCAGAGTTCAATGTAAATGATTAAGGTGCTGTGAAATTTTGGTCAAGAATATCTGTACCATCAAATCCTGAGTTAATGTAGGAGATGTTGGATGATGCACATAGATCAACCTTCTCCATCCACCCAGGAAGCACAAAAATGTATCAAGATATCTAAGAACACCATTGGTGGGACAATATGAAGAATGAGATTGTAGAATATACATCAAGATGTATTGTATGTCAACAAGTTAAATCGGAGAGGAAAACATACAAGGGGATGATGAAACCATTACCCATACTTATATGGGAATGGGAAAACATCACTATGGACTTTTTAACTAATCTTACAAAGAAATCAGGAGAGAATAATGGAATATGGGTTAAAGTGGATCATATTACAAAGACTACACACTTCATTGTGATACAAAATGAATTGTCACTAGATTTATGTGCACAGATATACATCAGGGAAGTGTTCAAGCAGTATGGAGTACCACTATTGATTGTATCCAATCAATATATAAAACTCACCTCGAAGTTCGGGAAAATTATTTATCATGCTCCAAACACTGAGTTGAACTTCATAATGTCTTATCACCTTGAAAATATTGGACACTCAGAGTGGAAATTATAGAAACTTGAGTACATGTTGAGAGAAATCTCAATTAACTTCAAAGGAGTATGAGATCGACATCTTCATTTGGTCAACTTCTCTTACAAAATCAGTTTCCACTCAAGCATCCAAATGAATCCTTATGAAGCTCTTTATAGGAAGACATGTAGGACACGTACATGTTGGGATGAAGTTGTGGAATGAAAACTGTTAGGTCCTGAATTGGTCGAGGAAATGGTAGAAAAGGTTTAGTCAATTCAGTTGCACATCAAGGTTCCTTAGAGTAGAAAAAATATATATTATTACAATCATCAATGAGACATAGATTTTGATTTTGGATACATGGTATTAATCCTCATATCTCTATGGAATAATGTTTTTAGATTTTGGAATAGGGGAAATCTTACTCCAAGATACATCAGCCCCTTTGAGTTTCTTGATCACTTCAGAATAGTGTCTTATCAACTTGAACTCCCAACTAGCCTTTCTCAAGTTCATGATCCATTCCATGTATCATCATCATAAGTAATTTTTTATTCAAAAAATAATAGGACCAAAAAAACAAAGACAACACTCTCACCCCTCTCAATGGACAAGAATATAAGGAGGCCTAAAATAGTGAAGCCTGAGAGAATCCCCTTTAATGAGGTTAACCCCCTCAGCCTTCATACTATCTGCTGTATGGAAACAAACATTTATCAATCCATCAGATTCCAACAAAGACAAGTGATCTACAAACCTATTACCCTCTATCTAGGTATGTAGGATCTAAATTCTGATACTAAGAATGCTATTAAATTTTCTGATAACATAGCTAATCGACCAAGGGGAGCCGCCACACCCTTTCAAGGAGTTGTGCACAATCAAAGAGTCTGTTTCAACTTCCAAGATTTCCAGACCCTTTTTCTTGCATAATCTGAGCCCAATGAGCATTTAAAAAGTCTCTTCTAAGAGGGAGGATCCCTCACCCAGAATGTTAAAGAATTCCAAATAATATGACCCATCACCATCATGCATGACCCCTCCTCCTTGCATTTTTCCCAGGACACATGATCCATCTATTTTCAATTTCAAACACTAAAAGGGTGGTCGCCAGTAGACCCAATTACCTGCTCTGATTATGGATGGTAATTCCATGTATCACTATTGGGGAAGTACATACCTAACCCTTCACATGTACAAAAACAAGAGGTGGTTCCATTGGGGAATGATATTCTCTATGAGAAGCATCTAGTAAAGATCATAGATCATAGAGAAAAAGTTCTAAAAAATAACACAATGATCCTTGTAAAAGTGTTATGGAGATAGCACAAGTTTAAAGAAGCAACATGGGATCCAGATGAAGTGATGAGTCAGAATTACCCTCATCTGGTTTAAGGGGGTGAAATGAAAATTTTGAGGGCGAAATTTCTCAAGGAGGAATATTGTCATGACCAGCACTGTTATAAATATTTATTATTATTATTTAATGGTTTATTATATTATATGGTTATATAAAATAAATGAAATTTCCTTGTTTTATTATATAAAATTGGATTCAAAACACCATTATGAATCTTTATCGTTGATAATAATATCCACTAAACAGTGATCACATGATTAGTATAAATACAGGACTTTAACAAATCCAATTGACACAAAAAAAGGAAGTGATAACCACATATAGTAGGATTGTACCCTATAAATCCTATTTATCAAAGTTTATAAGGGAGGTAGAATCACTGGGATTTTCCCTTGACCAATCCTAAGATGAGATCCAACAACTTAAGTATGAGTGAAACCGTTTACAGGAGAAGTTAAAGCTCACCAAGATCAGGACCCAAACCATGTTTGTTGAATGTCCCTATGAAAGTCTAACTATCATGCACCTTAATCTTATGGAATACCCTGTAGAATTAATGGGATATATATCAATGCTCTATAAAATTAACTATATATATTATTTTTTAAAGAATAATGAATATATTTTTATTTTGATACTATAAAAAAAAATAGTATTTTTGGGTATTGTTCAATTCAATTAAAGAATTGATTTTGATGAATTAATTTATTTTTGAAATAAATAATATTTCAATTAAATATTATTATTAAATTTTTTTTATTAAATATAAATGATCATATAATTTTTATGAATTCAAATGTAATGTTTTATTTGGGTTGAAAAACTGTTATTGGCATAACCCGTCCTTTTCAATAAATATCAGTTATTATTTTTTAAAAGTAAAAATTAGAATATTTAGAAAATTATTTAGATAAAATTTATATTATTATTTTAATCATAACATTGAAATTATCCAATAATGATTTTTTCAAAATTTTCTGAGCCAGCTGAATTTTTGGGTAAAAATTAAATACCGTATAAATATACGATGTGTTTTCTGACAACATAATTACAAAAAATGAAGTAATAAATAATATAACTCGTATTCTCAATCAAATATATGTTTTCCCAATTAAAAAATTTCATTTTATGTTTATTTTATTATTTTTCTTAATCCTTTTTGAATCCTCTAAAACAATTAATATATTTCAGATTTTTAAATTCATTTATTTAAAAGTGTGACTCAACTCCACATAATAAAGTGTATTATTTTTATATTTTCGTCCCATTTCCTAATAAAATAATTAAAAACATTCCCCTTTGGTAGAAACCATGGGCAAAAATGATGGGAAGGTTTTTGGTTTTGAATATTTTATTTTTAGAGTCCAAAACAAAAATATTAAAAAAATTCCTCTCTTTTCCTATATAAAACCACCCAAAATCCCATTTATCTTCACTCAAAATCTATAAAGAACAAAATTACTCTTCCATACTCTCTCTATAATCCTAAAAAGGTGAATAATCTCTCAATAATTACTTTTTCATGGTTTGGATTCACACACTCAAGTAAGGGTTCTTTTCTTTATCCTTTTTATTCAAGTTTCTTTATTATGTTATGCCTTATATCCTCCCTTTCATAATGTTTGGATATTTATTTACATGTCCCTATTAATTAAAATTTTATTTATAAATTATTATAGTCCGATTTATCTCTCATAAACCCATTTTATAAATTTTTAAATGACGTCGATAGTCTGCCGAAATTTCGGAAGGGAACCTCTCTTTCTCCCCTTTATTACCGAATATTATTCATTGTATTACCTTTAATTTTTAATTCCTAACTATGGGGTATGTTTTCACAAATTTACCATAATTTAAATATTATTTATAAATTATGAGATACCCATTTCACTCTCATTAATTTCTTCTATGAATGTTTACACTTCCTCGTTATGTTACCGGAATTTCACCGTAGGAATCCATGCCACACCAATTGTCTAGTGAATACCATACCCAATTTATATCAGGGGTTTTCACATTTATGAAATTATACAAATTATTATTGGGTATTTACATGTATTTATTCCCTAATACATTTTATTGGAATAAAATATGACGATTAATGAATCCTTGTCGTATGATCTATGTGGCACACTTAAGCATGAGAATGAAATGAAAGTGATGGGTGTGACCAAAATTATATAGTGCTCTAATGCAATGGGTAATGTTTAGTATCATGATACTTCATGATGGTATAGGGAGTGAACCTAATTCCTTTACTATACTTTTTCCATTATGATGTCTTGGCTGTTAGCCTTGACCTATGATGTGGTATTTTAAGTTGTTTCCACATTCCCATGTTGCCTTTATGTTATCATGCTACATCGTGTATTGTCATTCATGTTTATGATTAATACTCTTTTTATTCCCCTTTATATGACTATTTTATAACATTTTTTACCTTACTCCATTTTTATTCTTTTACTGCACTTTATATCCCATCCCTTTATTATGTATTTCTTCAGGTTATCCCATGCAGTTTTAAGTGCAACTATGTCAAAGAAGCTTTTAATAAAGATGTTGTATTCCATTTTTTCAAGTTGTAATGTAATGTAACTAATTCCCAAAGAAACTATACCTATTGATATATTGGGATTAAGTGTAATTTTATGTAACAAATCATGTTTTAATGTGTAAAGGGAAGAGTTTTTATAGTTTCACATAATGATATTTCAGGAAAACTATCTTCTTTAGGACTTGACCCTATGTGTCATAGTGTGAAAATATATGTAACACCCTGATTTATTCAAACTACCTCTTGACCTCATTTTCATGTCTTAAACCCTCTATAACCACCCTAGAAACCCTCTTCACATCATGAATTCCCTATTCATGATGTGAATGGTTAGCCGGAACACTTTTCAATAGTCTCAGGTTCCCAACCACTCCTCTAAAGGCCTTTTAGACTCCCATGTGATCACCTGATCAATGAACCCCATCCTGAAATATCATTTTGGATCGATCAAACACTCATAACCTCATTTAGATTATCAATTATAAAAAAATCAATCCATTTATGAGAGGTTCAAACTTCCTTGAGAAATTTACAACTTGTAATAGTGTAGGTTGTTACATAACTTTCCCTACTAATGCTAATGTTCTTGACGATCATTAGCATATCTAAATAGTGTTCTAAGAATCCATAATATCTTTTTCAATAAAATAAGTTAAATATGGCCAGGTATTTCCTCCTCCTAGATCTGTGATTAGAAACTTTTTGGGTACTCCCTAGAGTTTCTACAACAAAGGTCCTCCCTATATCCATATAAAGATCGATCATAGAGGTCCTTCATATGGTGCAACCTATGAAGGCCATCCCTAAAACCATATGATTAATATGAAAACTTTCCTCCCCTTTCCAACCCATCAACAACTGGTATCCCCAGATTTCTTCCTTATGGAATAAAAAATAGTAACTGTGGAGGTCCTCTACATGGGTGCTTATTGTGGAAGTCCTCCATATAGTGACATCTCTTATCATCATGAAGTCCCTCTTTGTGAAAAACCTATATGAGACTACCCTCATATTGGGAGGCACTTGAGTGTTTGAGGTTGTTTACAATAATATCTTAATCACTCTCTAGTGATATCTCATCCCATTCAAAGGCTAATTTAAGGTGAAAATTATCATCTGATCCTCCATTAGACCACTTACCCTCAAACACAACTGAGGAGATTACAAATGACTCTTATACCCTTATAAAAGTGGTAGGTAAATGGTATATATGGTCAGATTAAATAGATGAATACCTTGAAAAGGATTAGTATAATGACATGGTAATGTCGAAATATATTTATGAAAAAAGAATCCCAACCATTTTTTGGCCCATGGACACCCCCCAATATGAAATTCTGAAGATTATTAAGGATGAGTGAACACTTTATATTCATCATAATTCATCTAAGACTGTCTTTTATCTCATGTAAAAACATATAATATATGGGGAGTACACTACTATATTATAGAGATGAGATATCTCTACCATTAGGTTGATTTTATGCCCTTTTTAGTGGCCCCATGTCTTAAGGTGGAAAATAAACTTGATTTCCTATAATAGGATTACCTCAAAATCCTGAGGTTTATTTTCCAGATAGTCTATCAATCCCAACCTTACATTCACATAAATGGGTGGGGAAAATATAATGTGCTACAATTAACTATGATTATTATACAAAATATTCCACCAAGGTAGGAAATGTGAAATGATATCACCTCAACTCAAATCTTGGGACTAGGTTTTATATATGATAGTTTGTCTATAAAATGAAATATAACAATCCTTAAGGACTAGAAATGACATACACTATGGGAGAAGGACAACAAAAATATCTTGTATCATGTTTCCAAGAAGGTCAAACATGCCTTTGGATTGAGTAAAGGGAATCACAAGACTATAAAATAATCCTTAGTGAAGCTATCTCACACATGGAAAATGAACTACACCCATCTCATTCTTGAGTGAATGCTCAAAATCTAAGAGGATTGTAGAAACATTGTCTTCCACAACACCATAGGAGTGATCCCAGCCTAAAGGGATAGGGATATTTTTACCACCAACACCAACTCTAGGATCATAAAAACCATAGTGGATTCAAGAGTAAATGGTGGAAGATCCAAGTCAACCCCAACCTATATCCCTGAAGGATTCATTACCACTTTCTAATTTAAGTAAATGAGCCTTCTATAACTTAGGGTCATCTTCATAATATTTTACCTCATAGTGCCCTACACTATGAAATCCATATACTTCATTAGAATAATTATTGATGAAATATACTTTAGACTCTCTCAAGATCAGTGTCTATTGAGGAGGGAAGAATAGGACTTTTAAAGTCTGTTTTCCAAAGTTTTCTGTGGAGAAGGAAAATATCAAGGAGAATCATGATTTACCCATCAACATATATTCAAAGGGAGACAAATATTCTCACTAAACATAGTTTTATGAGAACATAGTTCCCACTATGTCCTATACATCGATAAATTTCATTAACATCAGTATAAAAAATAACCCATCACATGACCCCAACATGGAAGGACATGATGAAGAGATGTTAGCTCTAAACGTTATCCATGATGAAGTCCATGAAGAAGGTGTGTGTACCAAAATAAAAATATGACAACCCTGCTTTTTATCACAACTTAAACATGCTTTATTACATAAAACTTTACTTGATACAACAAAGGAGATCGAGAGGTTTAGTGTCTTTGGGGCTTAGGATCATTACATAAAAACTTTAAACTTGAAATACAACATCCTTATTGAAAACTTCCTTTACATGACCACTAAATTCCTTCGTACTTAGCATTGCATGGGATAACCTGAGGACATGCATAAGAAAAGGGTGAGCTATAAAGCCCAGTAAGGGAGTGCACAATGAATAACATGAGGAGTACAATACATGTTAGGCAATAGTCATATCAATAGAGCATAAGAGAGACATGAACATAAAGGCATGATAAAGCATGGTAATCATAACATGGAAATGTGGCAACAACACTTAACATTGAATTAGCATGAGCCAAGGCTCATTGCACATGGAGCATGAGTAAACCCTCATTGCACTTGAAGCACGAGTAAACCCTCGTTGCACTTGAATTAGAATGAGTAAACACTCATTGCACATGACGTATCATGATACTATACTTTACCCAATGCATTGGAGCGCTATCAGGGCGCACCCTTCTTAAACATTTCATTTCATGCATAAGTGTGCCACATGGATCATAAAACATGGATTCATAAAACATAATAATTTATTCCACGATAAAGGAATGTGGAATTCATACATGAAACTTCACAATCAATAAGTAAATGTGCATAAAGGTGAATACCCTTGATGGAGAAATGGGCATGGTATTCACTACACAATGATATTGGCTTAGAAAATCGGTGTGATTTCGGCAGCGTAACGGCGTGACATAATAATTTATAAAAAGGATGATGAGAGAGAAAGGGGTTCCTCATCATATTTACATGTAATGTACAGTAAGAAGGTCATATAGATACATGTCCCAACAATTGAAAAGGAATTTAGATTCATGATTCAAAATTATTGCTTGAATATAAAAGGGGAAAAAAGGTTCCTTTCGGAATTTCGGCATAGTAACGGGTGTACATGGGAGGCATTTAATGAGAGAGAAAGAGGTCTCCCATCATTCAAACAATAAGAGGGCAGTATGTGAGAGGTTCGAAACCATACCCCAACATTCATAAATGAAATTAAAAGGGCAATACAACTTAAAGAAAATTGACAAAAATGAGAAAGGAAGAAAAACCCTTACTTGGAAGTGTGCTTCCAAAGGCTAGAGAGAGGCTTGTGAGAGGCTTCTTGGGAGCTTGGGGCACCTTGAGAGGATTCTAGGGAGAGTAGGGCAGATGTTGGACGAACTTCAAGGGCTTTGGGTGAGGAGGAAGTGGGAGCTTGGGTGGGTTTATATAGGAAAGGTGAGAGAATTCTTTATTATTTAGGTTTGGGACCCCTTATATTAAAATAATCCAAACCACAAACCATCCCATGGTATTAGCCCATGGTTTCTGGAAAAGGAAATAGGAAAACAATATTTTTCAAGTCCAAGGTCCGAACTTATTAAAAAATTAGGGTTGCTTATGTGGAGGTGAGTCACACTCCCATGGAAATTAATTTAAAAAGGCAAAGTGTTGAATAAGTATTGAGGGCTCCATTAATGCTTTGAAAAGTGAGTCAAACAAACCCAAAACCTCATTATTTTAATGATAAAACATATATTGGCCGAACCTAAGGATTATGGTATTTTATTACATCACCATTGGGTCATTATGATGTCATAAAACACATTATATATTTAAATGGTATTTAATTTTTACCCAAAAATTGGACTGTCTCAGAAAATTATGAAAAATTCACCGTTGGATAATTTCGACGTCCTGATTCCAAAAATAATATTTATTTTATCTAAATAATTTTCTAAATATGTGAATTTTCACTTTTAAAATAAAAACCGACATTTATAAAAAAATTCACGGGTTTTGACAGAAATGACTTTCAAACCTTAATAAACATTTTAATTGCATTCATAAAATTATAAGATCATTTATAATTAATGACAATTAATTTAATATTAATAATAATATTTTATTAAAATATTATTTAATTCAAAAATCCTTTAATTTAATAAAATATAATTCTTAATTAAATAATAACTAAAAACACCATTTGTACTTTAAAAACTAATTACAATGTATCAAAAATGACTAGAAATTATATTCATTATTATATATAAAAAAAAAATAATGTACATGAACATGGTTCTACTTATTTGTTACATAACCCCTTAAAATATCCGCATAAGACCTAAGGGTAAGGTGCGCGATGGTGACAGACTCTTGGGGCTGCTCGGATAACATCGCTCGAGTGGTAATCTCTATCAACTTCCATTTTTCCCGTAGACGATCACGTTCGAGCTTGACTTGATGAAGCTCAGCTTGGGCTTGGTCAAGGGCAAAGCCCAAAGACGCCACCTCTTTACCGAGCTCCGACAAATGGGCTTCGTAAGGGGCAATTCTACTGGATGAGGCCATCGCTTCCTTTGTCTGAGTAGAAAATTGGTTCGTTAAAGCCTTATATTTAAACTACCCAGATGATCACTGTTCAACGGCTATAAAAGTAACGGTCACAAATCTTAACGTAAAACTTAAAGAAGTTGACATCTTATAAAAACATAAAGAAACATTTAACTGGATCAAGAGGGATTTTCCATTAATGAAAATTTGGGTCGTTACAACATTCCCCCCTTAAGAAATTTCGCCCTCGAAATTTTCCTTTTCCCACACTAAAACAAATGTGGGTAACTTAGCTTCATCATATCCTCCGACTCCCAAGTTGCTTCTTCAAACTTGTGGTTTCTCCACAACACCTTGACGAGGGGCATTGTCTTATTTCGTAGAACTTTTTCTCTACGATCCAAGATCTTCACTGGTTTCTCCTCTTAAGAAAGATCGTCTTCTAATTGTACCACCTCAGAAGAGAGTACATGTGAAGGGTCTGGTATGTACTTCCTTAAGAGGGATACATGGAAGACATCATGCACCTTGGCCATAGTAGGTGGAAGTGCTAGTCGATAGGCCACAGCCCCAACACGATCAAGAATCTCGAAGGGGCCGATGTACCTTGGACTTAACTTCCCTTTCTTTCCAAACCTCATGACCTTCTTCCACGGAGATATGCGTAAAAACACAATGTCTCCGACTTTAAACTCGAGGTCTCGTCGACGATTATCTGCATAACTCTTCTGTCGACTTTGGGCTGCCTTGATATGCTGCTTAATGGTTTTGACCTTCTCCACCATTTCTTCGACCATTTCTGGTCCAAGCAGCTTACGTTCACCGACCTCATCCCAACATGCCGGTGTTCTACACCTTTTCCCATACAGGGCTTCATATGGTGCCATTTGGATGCTCGAGTGGAAACTATTATTATAAGAGAACTCAACTAGAGGAAGATGTTGATCCCATCCTCCTTTAAAGTCCATTGAGCATGCTCTCAACATATCCTCAAGTGTTTGGATAGTCCGCTCGGATTGGCCATCAGTTTGAGGATGATAGGCCGTACTGAAGTTCAGTTCAGTATTCAGAGCATGTTGAAGACTCTTCCAAAACTTAGAGGTAAATCTTGGATCTCGGTCAGACACAATAGATAGTGGTACTCCATGCAACCGTACCACTTCCCTGATGTATATCCGTGCCAGTTGATCCAAAGATAAATCCTCTCGAATAGCAATGAAGTGTGCAGTCTTTGTAAGACGATCCACAACAACCCAGATTGCATTGTTGCCTTTGGATGTCCTTGGAAGTCCAGTGACGAAGTCCATGGTGATGTTCTCCCATTTCCATTCAGGTATGGGCAATGGTTGCATCATCCCCTTAGACTTCTGCCTCTCTGCCTTCACTTGCTGACACACCAGGCACTTTGATGTATATTCGGCGATCTCCTTCTTCATATTATCCCACCAAAAGTTTTCTCGGAGATCTCGATACATCTTTGTGCTCCCTGGGTGAATAGAGAAATTTGAACTATGTGCATCATCCAAAAGTTCCTTCTTCAGCTCCAAACTTTATGGGACACATAGTCTTTTCCCAAACCGCACAATTCCTTCTTCATTAACATTAAACTCTGAGGATTTTCCCTTTTTGATAGCTTCCACTTTTTCTTGGATTCTCGCATCATCCTTTTGAGCATCCTTTAACCTTTCCAAAAGAGATGGTTGAGCAATCATTTGTGAAAGGATTGATGATGTTCCCTTCTTTATGATTCCCACGTCCATCTTCATCAAGTCTAAGAAGATTGGATCCTTCTCAATTCTCATCATTGATAGAATTGCTGGATCCTTTCTACTTAGGGCATCCGCCACCTTGTTCGCCTTCCCAGGGTGGTAATGTATTGAACAGTCATAATCCTTGATGAGCTCTATCCATCTTCTCTGGCGCATATTAAGCTCTTTCTGTGTGAATATATATTTAAGACTCTTGTGGTCAGTATATATCTCACATTTCTCCCCATAGAGATAATGCCGCCAGATTTTCAAGGCAAAGATCACCGCCGCCAACTCCAGATCATGCGTTGGATAGTTTCGCTCATGGATTTTCAACTGCCTTGAGGCATAGGATATCACTTTATCATTCTGCATCAGCACACATCCTAATCCCTTCTTCGAAGCATCACTGAATACCACAAAAAGCTCCCCACTTGTGGGTAAAGTGAGCACAGGTGCAGTGATAAGCCTCCTTTTCAACTCCTTGAAGCTTTCTTCGCATTCATCACTCCAAGAAAACTTTACTCCCTTTCGAGTTAGCTTGGTAAGAGGGTTGGAAAATCGTGAGAAGTTTCTCACAAATCGTCGATAATATCCAGCTAACCCCAAGAAGCTACGGATATCAGTTACCGATGTTGGCCTCGGCCATCCCTCAATTGCATCTGTTTTGGAGGGGTCCACAGATATCCCATTGCTTGTGATGATATGGCCCAAAAATGAGACCTCCTTCAACCAGAACTCACACTTGTTGTACTTGGCATAGAGCTTCTCCTTGCGCAAAGTCTCCAGTACAGTTCTTAAATGCTCCTCATGGTCCTCCTTGGTTTTGGAGTATATTAGAATATCATCTATAAAGACTACCACAAATTTATCTAGGTAATCTCTAAAGACTCTATTCATCAAGTCGATGAATATTTCTGGAGCATTGGTGAGTCCGAAAGGCATTACTATGAATTCATAGTGCCCGTACCTTGTACGAAAAGCAGTCTTGGGGATATCTTCCTTCTTCACCCTTACTTGATAATATCCCGACCGCAAATCGACCTTGGAGAAGTATTGTGCTCCACACAGCTGATCAAACAAGTCATCGATTCTTGGGATAGGATACTTGTTCTTTATCGTGATTTTGTTAAGTTCACGATAATCGATGCAAAGCCGCATTGACCCATCCTTCTTCTTGACGAAGAGGACTGGTGCACCCCATGGTGATGCACTTGGGCGTATAAACCCTTTATCCAGATTCTCCTGTAGTTGTTTCTTCAGTTCTTCAAGCTCAACCACAGCCATTCTATATGGAGTCTTGGATATTGGTAGCGCCCCAGGTATAAGTTCAATTGAGAACTCAACATCTCTTCTTGGAGGAAGACCAGGAAGTTCCTCGGGAAATACTTCAGCGAATTCCCTCACAATAGGCATTTCTTCAAGGGTGGTTTCTTCCTTGGACTCAATCATCTGAGCCAGATATGCGTGCTCATAAGGCAGTAATAACCATGCTTGAGATGATGGAGCTAAAGGAGATTCATCTTCCTCCTGACACTTGTAAAGAATCGGGGGTCGATTCTCCATATAGAGTGTGATTTCCCTCTCCCGACAATTTATGTTGGCTCTATATAAGGAAAGCCAATCCATGCCAAGAATTGCATCAAATTCCACCAAAGGGAGTATGACGAGGTTCACCGGGAAATTCAATCCACAGATTATAACAGGGGAGGACTTATACTCATGGGATGCAATGATTTCCCCATTTGCCGTACTCACCGACATCTTTACTTCCATGATTTGTGGTGGTGCAGGGATTATTCTACTAAACTTTTGAGATATAAAAGAATGCGTAGAACCTGAATCAAAAAGTACGTTCGCTATTCTTGAATGAATAACTAGCATACCTGTCACCACTTCGTTGTCGGGGTTCACTTCGGCAGAAGTGATGGCAAAAGCTCTTCCTTGCTGTCTTGGAGGTTGTTGATTGCCTCCGATAACCCTTGGATTAGGGCACTGATTCGCAAAATGACCCGGTTCTTTGCATTTGAAGCATTGAACAACGCGTTGAGGTTCGAACGGAGCGTTCCTCCCCTCCGTCGCAGCCGCGGGTCCTTCTTGCTGACAGTTAACAACCAGGTGCCCTTCTCTTCCACATTTGAAGCATTTTCTTGTCCCCCTAAGGCAATTTCCAGGGTGCTTCTTTCCACACTTTTGGCAAGTGGGGTGCTGGAATTTCTTAGCACCGTTGGATTTATCCATCGGACCACCAGCATTGAAGTCCACCTTCCGCTTCTTGTCCCCATGATACCCCTGTGATTCTCCGATCTCCATTTCAACCTTGAGGTCACATCGGACAATTTCCTCATAGCTGTCGAAGTCACGGATCGCTAAAGCTTTCCGCAAGCTAGGCTTCAGCCCACCAAAGAAGCGGTCAACCTTGCATTCGGGGGTAACGACAAAGCCGGAAGCGTATCGTGCAAGCCTTGTGAAGTTTGCCTCGTACGCTCCCACAGATTCCTCATCTTTCTGCTTGAGGGAAAGGAAGTCCCTTTCCATCTTAAGACGGAGGGTGCGTGGAAAATATTTATCGAAAAACATCTTCCGGAATACCTTCCATTCCAAAGCCTCGATCTCCTCCTCAGGCTTCGTATTTTTGATCAATTTCCACCATTGATCAGCTTCACCCTCCATACGATAAGCCGCCAGGAGGACTTTCTCTTTTTCAGAGCATTGGAGGATGGAGAATATCTTTTCAATGGAGTTGATCCATTGTTCAGCAATCGTGGGATCGGATGATCCACTAAACGTAGGAGGCCTTTGTCTCATGAATCTTTCAATAGCGACTTGTTCTTTCTTAGGGGGGGTTTAACGTTCCTCTTGACCAGTGTTTCTATTCAAAACTTGAGTTAGCTGAGAGAGAAGCGTGACAAAGTTCGCGATTCCCGCTCCCATCGGATTGGGCATCTCATTAGTACAATCATCACACTGATCTTCACAACGGTTGTTAGCCCGAGTTCTCCTATTACCGGCCATTGGCTGGAATAAAAGGAAAGTTAGGGGTAACACATAAAGGGTAATCCAAAGACAAAAGTTGATGACTTATAAATAAACTTTAATCTCTTTAACTCATGAGTCTATAGGATTCAATCCAGGCTTTTCATGATCTTCCTTCTAACATATATTCTTAGGGGCATTTTTCCCTTAATAAGGGTTCATACTAAGATTGTGAATTTATCAAAACATATCCCCCGGGAGTGTCGTAACCAAGAGTGCAGCAAGGCCCGTTGTCGTGCACCAGTTCCCGTTCGAGTCTAGCTCAAAGCGGTGTTTTCGGGTTTTACCCCTAGGATACATCTGTGCCAGAGCCGCCTCTACCTGCTCGTATCCAGACAGGGATGTATTTGTTTGATAAACCACTTACTTAGTATTTACCAAAACTTAGGGTAGTTTTTATTATTCTTAGTCTTGTATCTAAGGTTTTACTAGGGTTTCCTAATCCCAAAAATAACTAAACCTATCCTCTGATACCAACTATGACAACCCTGCTTTTTATCACAACTTAAACATGCTTTATTACATAAAAGTTCACTTGATACAACAAAGGAGATCGAGAGGTTTAGTGTCTTTGGGGCTTAGGATCATTACATAAAAACTTTAAACTTGAAATACAACATCCTTATTGAAAACTTCCTTTACATGACCACTACATTCCTTCGTACTTAGCATTGCATGGGATAACCTGAGGACATGCATAAGAAAAGGGTGAGCTATAAAGCCCCGTAAGGGAGTGCACAATGAATAACATGAGGAGTACAATACATGTTAGGCAATAGTCATATCAATATAGCATAAGAAAGACATGAACATAAAGGCATGATAAAGCATGGTAATCATAACATGGAAATGTGGCAACAACACTTAACATTGAATTAGCATGAGCCAAGGCTCATTGCACATGGAGAATGAGTAAACCCTCATTGCACTTGAAGCACGAGTAAACCCTCGCTGCACTTGAATTAGCATGAGTAAACACTCATTGCACATGACGTATCATGATACTATACTTTACCCAATGCATTGGAGCGCTATCAGGGCGCACCCTTCTTAAACATTTCATTTCATGCATAAGTGTGCCACATGGATCATAAAACATGGATTCATAAAACATAATAATTTATTCCACGATAAAGGAATGTGGAATTCATACATGAAACTTCACAATCAATAAGTAAATGTGCATAAAGTTGAATACCCTTGATGGAGAAATGGGCATGGTATTCACTACACAATGATATTGGCTTAGAAAATCGGTGTGATTTCGGCAGCGTAACGGCGTGACATAAGAATTTATAAAAAGGCTGATGAGAGAGAAAGGGGTTCCTCATCATATTTACATGTAATGTACAGTAAGAAGGTCATATAGATACATGTCCCAACAATTGAAAAGGAATTTAGATTCATGATACAAAAGTATTGCTTGAATATAAAAGAAAAAAAAAAGGTTCCTTTCGGAATTTCGGCATAGTAACGGGTGTACATGGGAGGCATTTAATGAGAGAGAAAGAGGTCTCCCATCATTCAAACAATAAGAGGGAAGTATGTGAGAGGTTCGAAACCATACCCCAACATTCATAAATGAAATTAAAAGGGCAATACAACTTAAAGAAAATTGACAAAAATGAGAAAGGAAGAAAAACCCTTACTTGGAAGTGTGCTTCCAAAGGCTAGAGAGAGGCTTGTGAGAGGCTTCTTGGGAGCTTGGGGCACCTTGATAGGATTCTAGGGAGAGTAGGGCAGAGGTTGGACGAACTTGAAGGGCTTTGGGTGAGGAGGAAGTGGGAGCTTGGGTGGGTTTATATAGGAAAGGTGAGAGAATTCTTTATTATTTAGGTTTGGGACCCCTTATATTAAAATAATCCAAACCACAAACCATCCCATGGTATTAGCCCATGGTTTCTGGAAAAGGAAAGAGGAAAACAATATTTTTCAAGTCCAAGGTCCTAACTTATTAAAAAATTAGGGTTGCTTATGTGGAGGTGATTCACACTCCCATGGAAATTAATTTAAAAAGGCAAAGTGTTGAATAAGTCTTGAGGGCTCCATTAATGCTTTGAAAAGTGAGTCAAACAAACCCAAAACCTCATTATTTTAATGATAAAACATATATTGGCCGAACCTAAGGATTATGGTATTTTATTACAACACCATTGGGTCATTATGATGTCATAAAACACATTATATATTTAAATGGTATTTAATTTTTACCCAAAAATTGGACTGTCTCAGAAAATTATGAAAAATTCACCGTTGGATAATTTCGACGTCCTGATTCCAAAAATAATATTTATTTTATCTAAATAATTTTCTAAATATGTGAATTTTCACTTTTAAAATAAAAACCGACATTTATAAAAAAATTCACGGGTTTTGACAGAAATGACTTTCAAACCTTAATAAACATTTTAATTGCATTCAGAAAATTATAAGATCATTTATAATTAATGACAATTAATTTAATATTAATAATAATATTTTATTAAAATATTATTTAATTCAAAAATCCTTTAATTTAATAAAATATAATTCTTAATTAAATAATAACTAAAAACACCATTTGTACTTTAAAAACTAATTACAATGTATCAAAAATGACTAGAAATTATATTCATTATTATATATATAAAAAAATAATGTACATGAACATGGTTCTACTTATTTGTTACATAACCCCTTAAAATAGCCGCATAAGACCTAAGGGTAAGGTGCGCGATGGTGACAGACTCTTGGGGCTGCTCGGATAACATCGCTCGAGTGGTAATCTCTATCAACTTCCATTTTTTCCGTAGACGATCACGTTCGAGCTTGACTTGATGAAGCTCAGCTTGGGCTTGGTCAAGGGCAAAGCCCAAAGACGCCACCTCTTTACCGAGCTCCGACAAATGGGCTTCGTAAGGGGCAATTCTACTGGATGAGGCCATCGCTTCCTTTGTCTGAGTAGAAAATTGGTTCGTTAAAGCCTTATATTTAAACTACCCAGATGATCACTGTTCAACGGCTATAAAAGTAACGGTCACAAATCTTAACGTAAAACTTAAAGAAGTTTACATCTTATAAAAACATAAAGAAACATTTAACTGGATCAAGAGGGATTTTCCATTAATGAAAATTTGGGTCGTTACAAAAAAGGTAAGATAAAAATAAGGTATATTCTCCAAATACTTAGATATCTCATCCTCAATGATCTTTGATTGAAGAGAAAGGGAAATGTGTGGATACATCCATAGTTCACCTACCAACCAAGGATGTTTAATCTTTTTCCATCAAGGAATGTTTTTCATATTATGAATCTAAGAAAAAGGAGTTTAAGTGAATCAAACCAAACTACTCTATGGAAATATTTATAATGATTATAATTCACAGTATAGGGATAATTTATCTCCTCTAACAAATATCCAATAAAAAGGGGATTCACATTCAATAATAGTAGAGTCTAATCACATGGCCGGGTATAGGTCTAGACCACTGGTTTATCTAAACCTTGTGGGTGAATAGTATTAGGATTATCATATATTGGTGTATCACCCAAAACCATTCCAAGAACGCTATTCTCAGCTATCTCAAATTGTGTATCAAGGATCATTTCATGAAATTCGACCATATCAAGATCCTTCACATGCCTCTAATCAATCACCCTCATAGGAAACAATTCCACTAGAACTCCTTGAGTCCATCGAGTCCCTCACTACTCAAATGTAATCCATGGTGGGGAGACACATAACCATGAATCCATAGTGAAATACCTATCTTGAGTGGGTGGATGAAACTCACAATTTATCTAATTTTTGAAATCCTACCTTTACGATTTTCAATGGAATGAGAGACCTGAAATAGTACTTGATGTACATATGTATCGGTGTGGACCAATAAGGGGAAAATTGGAACAACATGATTAAGATAAGTTTAAATACTACATGAAAACTATGGAAGAACTATCATTTGTATGGTATAATATCATAATTTTCAATTTTGTTTCAATTGGGAAGATCTTTATAAAAAATTAATATACCAATTCAGATTACCAATAAGGAAGACAACAATAATTGATCTCTCAAATCCCTTGTAGAGTGAAAATGAGAGGGTTTCAAATTTCATAGATTGATGAAGGTTCCTAACTTACTCACTAAAAATGAAACTTTAATTGGAGTAGTTAATGGATATAAGTATAGAGAATCTCTAGGATGAGTTAAATATTATGATTATTCTTTTAAAATATATAGTTGTATTTATGGAGTTAAGAATAGTTTAATATTTTTTGGAGGATGCAATTAGATAATCAAAGTGAAACTCTTGTTTGATCTGGTATCTCAGGGGATCAAATCTGGTAGATCAGATACCAAAGTCATACCCAAACCAACACTAGTGTTATCTCCAGTACCTAAGGTTTTGCAATATCACATGGTGTATCCCCCTGAGTGATAATAGTAAAAAAATTAGTACTCTTGTTAGAAAGGGAGAAAAGAACCATGTCATCTGAAGTTATAATACCACAAAATAGGGATTATTATTTTTGAAGAGATAATGTTTTGGGATACTTTATTTTAACTTTATAAAATAACCTTCTTAAACTACTAGAGATAAAGAATCCTGATGATTTTAGTGAAAATCAAAACCTTGATTACTACCCATTACATTAAATATTGGATAAAAATATCTAATTATTATTCATATTCAAAGATATACTCTTTAATATAGTAGACTATGGATAAGTAAAGTTGAATAAAATCCTCAAAAAATTTGACTCATGTCTCTACCATCCCACATGATGTTGAAAAATAATGGTATGAATTTCTAAATAGGGGTGCGCAAATTTTTAATGGTTGGGTGACTTGGAAAATGGTCAATCAAGAGAACGCAATTCTCAGGCTACAACTAAATCAATTGTGTTGTACCAAAAATCCACCCATGACCTATAATATTACATATTACTCATTATAGTTTTCCAAGAGTCAATGAAATCATCACCAGTGAAAGAGGACATAGGAGGAGGATTCCTTACAAGTACCCAAGATAGTAAAAAACCACTCAGACTTCCTACCTCCATCATTAAGAGGCTGGGAACCACCCCACCAAAAAGACCCTTCCCTAGATGTGGGGTAACAATGTTTATCAGTAAATTTCATCCACTTTTATGATCCCATTAACCATAAATAAGAGGAAATTGATGAACCTAAACTCCCTATCTACAAACGAAGATGTTACAGAGTCTGAGGAGGTTATGGAAGATGAAGTTGTAATGGACCTTGACGTTTTGGAACTGTTTATACTAAGGGAATATATACTGTAGAAAAATAGATGTATATAATATAATGAGATCAATAGGATAATTGATCTGATTTGAAATCTTACAAAGGTCCTTCAAATCCAATCATACTCGAAGACATATTGGTAAACATACAGTTATCTAGTGAACACTTAAATTTGGGAAGGCTATATTTATTTATTGACAATAAAAATATCCCCCAATTTTGGATGAGAAAAAGAACTACCAGCATTATTAGACTCAAATTCTAAACCTTAAGCCAAGGAATAACCCCAATATAGAAAAAAAAATCGTAGTTTGAAAAAATATGATATTATGAAGCATCTTGTAGTTACCCCCACCGATCTCTCAATCCGAAATACTCTTCAACTCTCCCTATAACTTATGGAGAAACTCATTGAGGCACCTATAATCCATTTATATTCTGAGGATAACTTTATTTCATATGAATTTTATTATAAATATAATTGATTTATTAAATTTTGCTTGGTTATTTCTTTCATGGAATAGGACTGGAACACTTCCATACAAATACATATCAGAACCATGCATATATTTTAAAATATGGATGATATCAACATCAACAAAGATTTATGTAACACCCTAAGACTAAACAAAACTTTCATTTTTGGATAAATTTAATTTTTTTTCTCTCTTTTTTTATAATAAAAACCAAGTTAAGCTTATGCTACACAAAATAATGAGTTGGATTACATTACATGAAAGAACAAGTTTTACTAAACAAAAACATATTTTTAAAATATTATTATTTAATATAGTAAGATATAAAATAGATGTTAAGTTGGAATTTATCAATATTATTAAAATTTTTATGAAATTATGTGGTTTAATTCATTACAAACTAATTATAATTGAACATAGGAACCGCCTGAATATATAGAAAATTTGTTTATAAAGAACCATTTTTATGCTCAAAATGTTGTTTTATCCTAAAAAAATTACATTAATTACAATTTGTGAATGAAATTAATTCAATATATATTCAATAAAATATTTTTACATTCCTCCAATAGATTTAATAGGCATGAGATAAGAACAAACACAATTTTACACATAAAAACCTAATGTTTTCTAAATGTTGTTTTATCACCTTTTAATAAAGAACCTATTTTAAATCCAATTTTGACACTTTTAAATATGTTATTTGAAACAATAAAATTATCCTTTTAAATTGGAATATAAAAATTTTCTTCTATTGAGTTTTTTATATTTTTCTAATAAGTTTCATGTGTTGATTAATAGTTATAAATATTGCATTTTAACTAAAAAATTATTTTTCATAAAATTTATTTATAGTGTTAAATTATATATTTTAATGGTTATAAAGTGTAAAAAGATAATTTTTTATCATTTAATCTAATTTAGGTCACTGTAATAAATTTCACATTAAATTTGGATGTAAAAACATTTCAATATTTTCAAGGTTTTTACTTTAAAAAATTGTTTTCCCATTCCATAAATTGGATAATTTTTTATTTAATTTATGAAAATTATGAGTTTATAATTTTGGGAAATGGATTCCATATTTGGAATCATAAGGTCCAAATTTATAAAATAGGTCCCTTTTATTTTTTGGACATTATGAATAGTAACTTTAGTGTTATTGTTTATTACCATGGTTAAGGGTAAATCATCTAATTAAAGGTAAAAACAATATTATAAGTATTATAAAACTATCCTAACACTTGTTATAATTTTATTTTATAAGTTATTGCTGAAAAAAATCATACTTGGTCCAATTTTATGGACTGTTGTAGCAATAAGGGTGACTTTAATTTTTTTTGTATTTTATTCTAAGGGAAGTCTAATATGTGACACTCATGTTTTTAATAAGTATTAAAATTTTTATATATGGTCATGAAGAAGATATATTTAAATATAAATATTAATTTCAAATATAAAATATTTATCTTTATAATTATAATTTATTTTTAAAATTTGTGAATGAAATAATTAAATTGAAGGCTTACACAATGATAATGCAATAATTTTTTAATTAATGGACATATCAAAAAAAATTATTAAAAATTATTAAAAATATTAAAATAAATATAATTTTATTTTTATAATTTTGTAAATGAATTTTGGAGACAAACTCTACATATTATGGATTTATTATTGGTTTTTTAGAAGTTATTTTGTGTATTGATATTTTTTTAAAAGTAAAGAAACAAATAGTGCCAAATTTACATTAATGATATTTTAAAAAAATAATATTTATTAAATGATATAAAATTAATAAAAATCTATAATTATTAAAAATTATTGGGATAAATTTTAAAATTTCATTCATGACTCATTTATTATTCCTTTGGAATATTACAGCAACTATATTAACCCTTAGATAGTAGAAATCCAAGTTGTTACGGTAAGAGTTAAAGGGTTTAAAAAAGGGTTAAAGCCATTTGATAAGGGTAAGGACATGACATTAACAAATAAAAAAAATAGATGAGAGTATTTAGATGCATAATCATATATATTCTAAAAAAGTCTCTTTTTATTCATTTTTAATTGAAAATTAATTTATATTAATTTAATATTTTTTGATATTCCAAAAGTGCCCATCACTATAATTATAAAATGGTGCCTCATACCTCACTTAATCACACCAAATTTATCCTTATAGATCATAAAAAACCTATAAAAACAATATCCCAACTTTCATACTCTCATTATTTAACCCCTACTTTTGTTAGAAAGTAAACCAAGGAAAGATTTTGGTATAAATCAACTGGAGTTACCCAAATAAGAGGAAACACTCTTCAATGATAATTTTAGTTTTATTTTTTCCTCACTCGTTAATTTATTATTATTACAAGATTATATAATAATATTAGTATCCTAAATATATTTATATGTTTTTATATTAAGGTTTATACCTACACCTACACACACTTCCGTCAAATGGGTAACAAATTTACTGTTCGTGTGCGACGAACAACCACCTCACGAAACAATGTCATTCGTTTTTTTAACACCTCTCATGGATGGTAATTATGATGGAAATAATATTTTTTTATGATATATGTGATATTTATGATGTATTAATACTCATTTTATTTTTATATAACACATAACTTCACATTTTCCATTTTGTTTAAAGACCGTAACATCGTTCGTGGAAGTGTGAACTACCGTCTACTCAAAGCGATGGGATTCATCCACACTATAAATGGAACATATAAAGTATGGTTTTAATAAAATTATTTTATATATATGACCTTTATTTTATACTATAATTATAATATACATACATACACACACATATATATATATATCATTTACTTTTAATTCTTATAATACGAAAAATAAATGAAAGTAGCGTCCATGCATACGTACGACCTACCGTCTCCATGAAAAATGAATTTCAATTCCTGTATCCAAATTTTATGGATTATTATAAATATATATTTATTGAATATATATTATTTTTAAAACATGATTTACATTCTATAGATGATGAAATAAAGATCTATGTAATTGGAAAACATATAACAATTCAAAACATAATCGAGGAACTAGGAAATTAACACACAAAATAGTGAAAATGATGTAATATTATTAAAAAAAGAGTGATAAAATTATATTATAAGATAACATATGATATAATAAACATTAATCATGTTATTATATAAATTAATAATGTGATTTAAAACATTATACAGTATGTTAAAGCATATACAAATATAAAGGAAGTGTAATGTATGTGAATTTTATCTCACTTTTATTTCTGTGGAATACATGACTTATACACTACGTATTTCTTTTCTGAAGTGTATATAATACCAATGAATGAATTTTATGATAATTATTCTGAATATTATGGTATTTTCATATCCATATCATTTTATTTCTTTAATGGGGAATATGATTCTACTGATTATAATGTGGTAAGGTTTATATCAAAATTTCATCGTTATTCGAGAATGTTTTTGTTTAAGTATCCACTAGGGAACATTTATTTTACATGTTAGTGTTTTAAAAAAATGTTTTAATTTTTTTTATTTATTCTCTAATTATTTTTAAATTCATTTTTACCCCGTTTTACATTTTTACAAAATTATTTAAAAGGAATCTTCAAGTCATTTTCTCAAACAAGGTACTTTATGACTTTTATTTAAAAAGTAAAAAGAATGTTTTTTAACATATACAACATGAACAAAAATTCCCAAAATCAAGGAGTCCTAATGTTTTAAATCTTATTTTACATGTTTAAAAGGTTCTTTATAGATAAAATATTTTATTATATAATTTCACAACATTTTAAATAAATAATTACGCAGTGGTAAGAGATTTTCATCTCAATTTTTAAATATGTAAGATAAATGTGAAATTCACCAATTAATTTTTGGGATTATCTACTACCCCATTTTATATATCACACCATGAACCTATTTATCTTCATGGTATTCAATGTTTCAGTTGATAATTATTTACTTTTATGGGGATTATAATTCAAATATTTCAAATTGTTATGGGATACTTTAATTAAAAAATATCCTTTTAAATCGATTATTAAATATATGAGGAATGATTTGGAAATGTAAGACATGGGTTGGGGACTGGTTAATGAAAACCTCTCAATGCATTAGTTGTCTTATGATATGATGTGAGCTGGTAACAAACCCTTTGAGTTTGTTTCCAAGAATAATAAATGGGTTTCTACCCACATACTTAAACCTTCTTATAAAAGGTCTGGATGGTAGTGGTTCATGTGCCAGATACATAAAATCCAATAATTAATCATTTCCTTCATTTCAGTTACTATTTATCCATGCTATTTTTCATCAACATATCTATGAATGGATTTCATTATAAGTTCATTGATTAAATGTAATGTGTTTCAATTATTTAACATTCCATGTTGATTTATTCTCTTCAATTCATTATTGATTCTAATTTACAAACCATTACTGAGCATTTAAACTCACCATTATTATGTTTCATTTCCACAGGTAATGAAGTGGAATCATTTGAATGAGTTCAAGGATGAAAATTATTTTTATTTTTTATGTTTTGGGTTTTACCTATGTAATAAGGGAAATATTTATGAATCTAGTTATTCATGACTGCTAAAATGATCAGTCTTTTGGGGGCTGATTCCTTGTAATCATGCCAATGTAATAAAATAATGTATAAGCTCTGGGATTCTTGGGTTGGGTCATTACAAATTAATTGATAATGATTCTAAGATCAACCTAATACCATTATAAACCCTTTGATGTTTTGGTTATGGTGAATATGATCTGAATCCTTCAAACTTGACCATTAATGGGTACAAAAAAGATAGAAGATACCACTTGGTAAGATCAAAATCAGATCCTAGTTTAGTGATTTCATATCTAACTCTAAATGCATAGTGGTCCAAAGAGACATAGCCTTCAATGAATTTTTGGTCCGTTAATGTTCTATAGACACAAGATGGTGCCTTATTCATACCATGAATGGCTCGAATACTCTATTAATAGACACGTTGGGGGTACTGAATGGTGATGATTCCCCCATTCGAGTCCTATGAATCATAGTATATAGACATTGGGTTCTAAAATAGGGAGGGGAAACAGTTCATGGTAGATAATTCCATTCAGATTACTCTTTCTATTGGTCTATAAATGGCCCCTATAATCCGTGAATCAAACTAAAAAAATACTATGTGTTTTAAATTAACTGAATTAAAGAAAAAAATATTGATTTGGGAAGGCATCTGGTCAAATAGGTTCTGTTTTATGATAATACTAGGAATCCAATCACTTTTATTTTATACACTAGTCACACTGACATCCTCATGGAATAACCACCACCAATGAAGGAAAAGATGGCTGCACACTCCATGCGTATCAACTAGGCTTCCATGTATCCTTTTTTATATGTAGGATTGAATGACCATTATTCTTAGTCAATACATCTGAGGCTCCTCAAATTGATAGATGAACTCTAGTAGGGGAATTTATGTACAAAGGAAGATCCATGACCTATATTGACCAGTTACTCTAGAAACCATGAAGAAAAGGACTCATTTATCACCCTCCTCAAAGAGAATCAATATATAAACACCTGAAACTATATTTAAATACAAATATTAGATCTTGATGTGGCTACCTATCATTTCATATTTCTAGACAGCCATAAAGGCTATAAACTAGCAGTTATGAGAATTAATATAACCCATACTACTATGGTAGAAGCTAAATTTGATAATATCATAAAATCCAAATTCATACACGAATTTTAATACACTAAATGGGTCACCAATATTATTATTTTCTAGAATAATAATAGGTATATTTGGGTTTGAATCAACTTTAGAGATCTCAATTGATATTTCAAAAAGGTTTATTTCCTAGTCCCAACCATAAATATTTTGATTAATGTGAATAATAGTTTCCAATACCCCTCTTTCATGGATGGTTATTTAGGAGATAACCAGATCTGGATGGACCTTGATGATGGGGATACCATTTCCATCAGATAGCCCCAAGGGTTATACTAACATCGAGTAATTACCTTCAATTTAATTAATTATGGTTCAATATATAAATATTCCAAGGACCATATATTTAATTAATTCTTGGGAAAACTATGGAATGTTATATAGATGATATTCTGGTCAAATACCCATAACACCGTGATCATATTTCCAATATCATGTCAGTTTTCAAAAAAATATGAAAATATAGATTGAATATGAACCCATTGAAAAATGATTTTAGGGTGAAATTAGGTAAATTACTTGGATTCATGGTATTCCATTCTGATATAAAATTCAACTGTAAGAATACCAAGGAAATTCAAGATATACATCTGCCTTGAAATATCAAGGAGTTGGGAGGACTTCAAGGGTTTCTGAATTACATCAAACACTTCAAATCTAACCTCACTAGAAAATACTATCACTTCACAAAGATGATAAAAAATGAGTCACCTATTAGTGGGATAAATATTTTCAAAATGATTTCCATAGTATCAAATAGTATCTTATGTACCCCCCCCCCCCACTTATGATGTTTCTAGTGGAGGGAAAGCATCTCATCCTATATGTGGAAACCCTAGAGTGATTACTTGACACGCTCCTTTATTATAAAAATGTTGTAGGCATGGAGAATAACCAATATTATCTACGAAAAACTATATTTTATATTGTGACCCGACACTCTGATATAAAAAAGAACCATTTATCATTGATATTTGTAATATAGAAATTAAGACAGTATCTACAATATCATGGGGTTAATTTAGTTTCTCATATTGATCATCTCAAGTATATCCTTATATCACCAATGTAAATTAGGCATATGGCATTCTGGGAGGTAAATTTGTAACACTTTTTCATCTAATTCATATCTCTAAAGGAAATCATAGGGAACATGCTGAAATATATCAAAATAAATCGCCCTATCATAGAAATTTACAAGGAGAATATATAGCTCCCTAATTAAGAGGCTTTCTTCATCCATGAATCTCCACAAATACAAGAGATTCACATTGAATGTACCTCTATTATACCGATAGGATGGAGAAGAGAAAATTTGATGATCAACCAGGTTGTCTTGGGGATTTTTCTCAATTAAATATTATAAGTTGTTCTTCCATATTTTTTACAACTATTTTAAGGTTGTAACACCAATTAGGTAGAATACAAAGCCCTCATTACAGGTTTGGATATATATTTTTAGATATTGGTTGTCATTTTGAACACCATGGGTGACTCAAAGTTAGTAATCAAATAGATTAATAGTGAATATTCCATTAATAAGGAAAAATTAATCCTCATTATTGATTACATATGAGGGTTGATGGATGAATTAACCTATGAGAAAACACTTTATCACATCCTACATTTATAGAATGATGAAAATCATACATTTTTAAATATATCCACAACCCTAAAAAATCAATATCAGGATGATACATTTATTCGAATCACATGTAATCAAGTAGTTTTGAAATTTATAAAAAATTATATGGAAGATATCAAGGAAGTTTATACCACACTTTACCTAGAAAATCCTATATCCTTGCTGATCAACACCATAATTGGATGGATTTATACCATAGTAGAATACATTTAATGTGGAATTATCACATCAGATTTAGTCAAGAAATAATAGATCTAGTGGTATCTAGTAAAAATCATCCAATATGATGGATTGAAATCCCAAAAAATACTTTATAAATAAATACATAAAGGAATCTTTCTCAGATGACTTAATGGAGGATAGACCCTATTTGTCATATAGTAAGTCTATACCAGTTCCTATGACAATGATCATTTTGGATCCAATATTTTTCATCAAACCAATAGACTTGGATACTCTGGATATCAACAATGAATGATAGTATGTAATTCAAAAAGAAGTTACATGTTTTTTAGATGGATTCTAATTTCATCTATCAAACCCCATAATATTTTCACACTAAAAAAAATACTATTTTATGTATTTATTATAGGGAATAGATTTCATGGGGCCATATCTCTTAACTACTACTTGGTTATTCATGTATATCCATACTGCCATTGATTTATTCTCTAAGTGGGTTAAGGATATATACCTCAAAGAAGCTACGAAAAAGGATATTATAAACTTCATGAAGTATAATATCAACACATAATTTTGTATCCCTCACATGATATTTATGAACAATGACACAAATTTCTATTCTTTTGAATTTAAAAGTCTATATCAGAAATACTTTTTCTAGTTTAAGAATTCACTTCACTAACATGTAGTGGAAAATGGAATGATAAAGGCATTAAACAATACTCATTCTAACATCATTCAGAATATGGTGGGAAAGGATATAAATAATTATCTAGATAAACTAATATATGATTTATAGGATTATCACACCACAACCCATACTTTCCCATAGATGAAACCATATTAATTTGTACGTGAGACAAAGGAAATCATTCCCATTTAGGTTTAACCAACCTCAGTCTGCATTACTATTTTCAATGAACTATATAAGGTTGAAAAATACTAGATGCGTCTTGATGACATAGAGTTAATCGATGGGAAAATGTGAAAAAAACTATACAACCTTGAGATACATCATAACTGAGTCACATAAGTGTTCAACAAAAAGGATCACCTCTACTCATTCCTCAAAGGATAATTGATGCTAGTAATGAAAACACTAATGATAAATGGAAAGAAACAATCAAATTAAAAAAAAGGGAACTAACTTACATTTTAAACATGGTATAATACAAAAAATCTTACTCCTTGATCACAATGGATAGAGATCATGTTACACCTTACACTAATGAAAATGTTTCTTAGGAAGTACTTTTCATGAATTCACATTGGTATCACAAGTCCTTATCACATGATGTGAAACTACATGACTATAATCAATGTAGAATATAATACATTCTACATGACTTTAAAAAATGGGGGGTTTCATCATATCTTCATAATGTTAAACTACATATCTATATAGTTCCATCATACAAGACCCAAAAACTTCATAGAAAGTTTGATATTGTGATACCTAGCTTCTTTTCATGAAAACCATATATATACAAGTGCCCTAATATATATTATTATTAATTCAAAAAACCATGTTAAAAAAAATTCCCTTACTTTCATAAGTTCCATCCGAGAATTTATACCATTTAATTTACTTTTTAAAACCTGATAGTCCAATATTTGGGAGGAACAACTTTGAGTCCTTATCGCATGATGTTAAACTACGTAACACATATTATAACTCACATGACCTTAAACTGCATAGAGAGGTCCATCACATGATTCATAGTTACCTTATGTATAAGATATTTATACATAAGATTCCCCAAAATATGATTACTTACCCATGGACCTATGCTAAAAAAGTGAACCCACCCTAAATAATAACCCAATCTATATAAGGTCCCATTTCTTTCTTTTAGGATTCAGTGGTTATTACTATTCTAAAAAAAAATCCTTATTTCATATTTCGCATAACCTATAACCAAAACAACACTTTATTCTCCAATATTTTGGTTTCACTATATTCATGTCAGGTTTTCTCCAATTCCACCTATACTAGGACCTTTTAAGAACTATGTGTGGCTTGATTTATATTTTTATATGATACATAGTGATACCTGAATCTCTCATCCTCAGAACAACCAAAAATTACAATCAAAATAACACTTTATCATAGTGTATAATCCTTCAATAACTCACTTGTAACTAAGAAATGGATATTTCATTTTGTGCATATTCCAAATCTATAAAAAATTTCCCATATAAAATTATTTATTATATGAATCTAAACTACATGGAATCTGAGTTCTTATCACATGCCATCAATCTCTATTAAATATGGTCCATCCTATAATAAATTAAAATGCATAGAGTTATATATCCTATGAGACCCCAAGTTGTGAAATCCACCATTATGTATGTACTAAATCTACATAATCAATATTTTTCCAATATGCTGAAAATTATACCATTTAAGATCTATCTTTACTTATAGATGTTATAACTATGGTTAAATTTTCCACCTTAGTTTTATGATTCACCTCACTTATGGAAAATATAATACATTCATATATATTATAAATACATGTGTATTGATTCCTTTTACTACAAGATATGTTGTGATACCTAGATCTCTCATCATAGGACTAACTATAAATTTAGTCAATTCCTAACACCTCCAAGGGAATGGTGCACTCATTCACCTGAAGTATTTCCACATTGGACTCTATATTGGGGTGGTACATATTTTATAAGAACTAAATGTGACTTGATTAATATAAATTTAGGATAAATAATTATTCATGTATTCTTTATCCTAGTCCTAACCAAGATTCCCTATCAACATTGATCCCTTCATATTCAAGTGTTTGTGACCTCTCCATTCATGTTGGGTTTTATCCAATGGACCTTATGATATTAACTTACAAGAACCATGAATGGATTTATTTCTTATATTTTAGGATATATATGGAAACCTAGATCACATATATTAGGATTTACTATAAATTCCAATAACCTCCAAATTTTTCCAAATGTTCAGAACCCCTCATTTATATCAGGTTTTTATTATATAGTTTTATCACTATGGTGATACCATTACATTTTGGGTACAAAAAAAATCTTTGTAAAACCCCCTTTATAAATTCCCTCATTTTAGGGATAAAAAATAAAAAAAAGACTACACCAAATGACTCTAAACTAATCGAAATTGGTCCTCATCATACGACCCTATATTGTATGAAACCCAAATACATACCACATGTCATTGAACTGAAGGACACACTATCCAAATTGAAAAACCTTAAATTTCTTAGAGTGGTCTATTAAATATGATTTAACTTATCTACTTAAGAGATTGATCTATGTATGGGAACCAAACTTGTGGTTTTTACCCACATACCCATGTTAGGAGAAAATTTCCTTAATCCCAAAGCAATACCAATCTACAATCCTAGGTATAATCCTCATAGCTTCTTTTGGTCCCAAACTAATACCAAAATAAATGTGTCACTCATAGGTATATGATTCAAATATGTGCAAATTTTATATATAATAATTGTATGTGTCTTGATTCCTCTTACTTTAGGATATGTATTGTCGTCTAAAACATATATTTTAGGTTGATCTTGTAACACCCCAGAATGATAAAGGGTTAAATGAATAAATTATGTGACTCATGTCAATAAGGTGAAACTTCCTTTTCAAGATATTACCTAATTATAACTCCATATTTAATCATGCTTGGCCTAGAGTAGTGATCAGGATAGGTGACCTTATGGGAAGTTTCCCAAGGTGTGTGTGAATGAGGAAAAACTACATTGGAAAGGAAATGTGTTGGCCTATTGGGATTGTCATTAGTCATATGACCCGTTCGAGCACCTGGGTGGGCCACAGGGTGGGGACCATGTGATTGCAGTGAAACTGGTTGAACCTGGTGAGATAGAACCCAATAACCATGTTAAGGTGGGGTGTTTGTGCTATCACCAGGACCCAGTTGTTACATTTGGTATTAGAGGAGGAACTCATCCTTAATTACAGTGCACTACCTGAGTGTGGAAAAAGCATATTTGAAAGGACATGTATTGTCCTGTGGTGACTGTCATTAGTTGGATGACCCATTTAGGCCCATGGGTGGGCCCTAGGGTGGGGACCACGTGTATGCATGGAAACTGGTGGTCCAGGACTCGATAACCATGTTAAGGTGGGGTATTTGTGCTATCACTGGGACCTAGTTGTTATAGAGACACAAATCATCATCCACATTTATTTCCTTTGAATATCCCAAAACCACCTAACCATGGATAGTTTGATATGGGAGTGTCATCATTATGCTTTGAATATTCCCTTCCAACAAACCACACTCCATGCCTTGATAAATTTTAACTATCAAAAACCTCTCACAACTATCAGTAATGTGCATTTTTGGTAGTAAGGGGAACCTCTACTTGGTAATGATCCTTGTTACACAATATTCAACACTAAAAACCAAAAGAATATTTCATTCTTAGGATAAGATGCACTAATCCTCATATTCCTTGACAAAATTTTTGTGGAACCCATCATTTAAATATTTATCAATGGTCATCCTTGATATATTTGTTCCATATCTCAATTTTTATTAAAATACATTTGTTATAATTAACATCACCATAATTCCCTTTTTAAATGTGTTAGGGAACCCTTATATATTAATCCATATTTTGGTTGTTATAGTACACCCTTTATCAATGGTCTATACATTACAACATTAAAACACATGAACACTACTCTAAAATGGCATATAATAGTAGTAGACCCTTTATCTACTTTAGGTTTTACATTTCACTTACCATATAGACTGTATCACCCTATAGTCAAAGCACTACAACATTAAACTATGTGAATCCCCTTCTAATATAGTCTATATTAGGTTTGAGATCTCTCATTCACATACATTTTCTCCTTTTTATAGGTCTTAAAATATATTGGAATTGAAAGCACTAATAATTTTTTAACACCAATATGTTCCATATTAAACATGACTTGGATAAAGATGGAAAGCTAGTTGGAAATAAGATATATAGAGAAATAATTAGGATCTTTATCTCATTATAAATAGACAAGATAAGATTTTTTCAATATGTATTTTTTCAATATTTAAATCGAATCCAAAAGAATCTCATTGGATTGATTCCAAAATAATTTTAAGATATTTTAAAGGAACCATGTCACTTTGATTTTTCAAAAATCCTTTTATTTTAAACAATATTTATTCTTAGATACTAACTTTGGGGAGTGTAGACTAGAAATAGAAAATTACCTTATAATCCTATTATTGTATGGGAAAATATTTAGTATCATGGTTTAGTAAGAAACAATACCCTGTAATATTATCAATTGCTAAAGCTGAATAGATTTTAGCTGGATGTTATTATGCATAAGTTATGTGGATGAAACACACCCTGATGGATTTTAGATTCAATTTTAATAATGTACCAATAAAATGTGATAACAAAAGTGATATAAACATTTCAAAAAATATAATAAACTATTATAGAACAAATCATATTGATCTAAGATATCATTTCTTAAGAGATCATACATAAAAGGTGATATGTCTTTATAATTTGTTTATTCAGAGAATAAATTGTAATTATTACTAAGCCACTTCCTATTGATCGGTTTGATTTTATCAAATCCAAAATAGGATTTTTTTTAATTTCAAATAATTTTATTAAAATTATTTGGTTTATTTTTTTCACCATGAAAATCTATTTTTAGTTAATATTTTTTATTTTTTATTTTTAGAGTTTCCATTTTAGATTTATTCGTGTCTTAGTGTGAAAAAATTCATGTTTTATAATTATTACCTTTCATGTCACTCTACACGACCATTCAATTATCATGAATGAGAGAGAAAGAAAACCAATCTTATATACAAAAACAACCAACCCATGAGAACCTTAGATCCCTTTTCCTTCACTTTTAAACCCTTTTGAATTTAAAACTTTAAACCTCATTTCCTTCCTTATTTAAATTATGGGAAATAAAAAATTACTTTGATAATGATATCATAATTAGACAAAAGTGATCAAATTCTTTAAGAAAATTTCTTATTGGAAGGGAAATCAATTTTGGTTGGATGGATCAAATAGACATTATACTGAAAATGGTTATCAATCATCAAGGCTGAGAGTTAGTTCTTGATTAGAAGAGGATATAAATTTTCATTAAAAAAATAAGTTTATGATTTATATGAACATGGAGTATTTAATTTAAAATATACTAAATACCAACTACTATAAAAAATTCCTTTAATAGTTTTAGAATTAGCCTTTATCCGTGCTATAAAAGCGCTAACTACCCTAGCAAGGTTAAAAGTCCATGGGTTTTATCAGCCCAAATAAAAGTGCTGATAAATCATACTATTATTTGTCCTTTCAAAAGAATTGATAAATGGGGTATTTTAAAAGCACTTTCCAAGGAAATGATAAAGGTTATATTTATAAGCTCCTGTAAAAGAACTGATAAATCATACTTTTATCAGTGCATTTAATAGCACTGATAAAGGTTAAAACTATAGTATGATGTCATAGCACACTACCTCACAAGAAAAAGGTGCAATGTGGTACAACAACACACTGTATCACCAGAAATAGAATTTTTTTTACCAAAATAAGATTCAAATACTAAATTTAAATGAATTTAAATTTATAACACAAATACAAGAAAATTAAAACACTATTATAAAGTATGTTAGTTGTTTTTTATCTAAAATAATGTCAATTTTGAATAAAATGACACACTTAGAGTCATTCCAGTCACATAGTGCATCGAAATGAGGTGAAGATGATTCCTACACATCCCAAATTATGTATGGATCATTTTACTATGGTATCAAAAAACACGAATGAATTTTCTCAGTTTTGAATATGTCATTTGTTTTTTCACTAAAATTAATGACAATTTTGAATAAAAAGATGCACTTTGAGTCATACCGATCACACTGTGCATCAGATTGAGGTATGACTGATCCCTAAACATTCCAAATGACTCATTTATCATTTTACTAAAGTATCAAAAAAATCATATTGTGTTTCCTCTAATTAGAGTATGCCATATGTGTTTTTTTACTAAAATGTCATTTTAAACTAAAAACATACAATTTGAGCTATATAGTTGAAATGATGTGTCAGTTTGACTTGAGACTGATTTTTACATGTCAGAAATGAATTATGAATCATTTTACCAAATTATCAAGACAATCTGAATGCGTTTTCTTCTTTTTTTTTTCTTCATTGAGTGACATTGTTTTGTATTAAAATGTCAATTTTAAACCGATAATGGACACTTGGAGCCATATCTGTCACACCATCATTAGATTAAGGTGCGGCTGATCCCTAGAAAAAAAATTATTTATGGATCATTTTCCAAAATTCCAAAATAATCAAAATGTGTTTTCTCTGTTTTGAGTATGTAAGTTGATTTTTTCACTAAAATTAATGTCAATTTTGAATAAAAATGACACACATGGAGTCATATTGGTTACACTATGTGTCTAATTTAGGTGTGTATGATCCCTATACATCCCAAATGATGTATGGATCATTTTACTAAAGTAAATAAAATAATCCAGATGTTTTTTCTCAGTTTTGAAGATGTTAGTTGTTTTTTCACTAAAATTAATGTCAATTTTGAATAAAAAGACACACTTGGAGTCATACCGGGCACATAGTGTGTTCAATTGAGGTGTGGCTGATCCATGCACATCCAAAAAGACTCATGGATCATTTTTTTAAATTATAAAAATAATCAGAAGAAATTTCCTTAGCTTTGAGTACACCATATGTGTTTTTTACTAAAATGTCATTTTAAACTAGAAACACACACTTTGAGCCATACATGAATCATCGTGTGAGGGTTCAACATGAGACTGATTTATACACATCATAAATTAATTATGAACCATTGTACCAAATTATCAAGATAATACGTGTTTGTTTTCTCAATTTTCAATGAGTGACACATTTTTTTGGTATTAAAATGTAAATTTTAAACTAATAATGGACACTTGGAGTCATATCGGTCACAATGTGAATCTGATTGAGGTGAGGCTAACACAAACACATCAACAATTATGTATGGATAATTTTACTAATGTAACAAAACAATTTGAATTCATTTTCTCAGTTTTGAGTATGTTAGTGGTTTTTTTCTCTAAAATTAATGTCAATTTAAAATAAAAAGATGCACTTAGAGTCATACTAGTCACACCATGCATCGAATTGAGGTGGAGATCATCCCTACACATTCCAAATGACTCATGGATCATTTTACTAAAGTACCAAAACAATCTGAATGAATTTTCTCATTTTTAGTATGCCATGTATGTTTTTTTACTAAAATGTCATTTCAAACTAAAAACATGCACGTTGAGCCATATAGGTGGCATCATGTGTGGGTTTGACATGTGACCGATTCATTGAAATCAAAAATTAATTATGAATCATATTCTCAAATTATCAAGACCATCTGAGTATTATTCATGCGATAATGTTCTAAAGAAGGAGGTGGCATCAAACATGTATCCCACACATGCCCTATCATGCACCCGACCTTGTTGGATCCTGTTGACACAACCCACTAACCCAACCAATAGGTTGAGTCCTATATTTATACCACCAACCATCATTGGGATGAATTATTGGGTTGTAAACCACTTTATAAGAGACCTATGAGCTCATGACCAATGTCCTAATACCCATTTGTTCATGTTAATATAATTAATCAAATGAACCCCATGATATCTCCCACATCCACCCCTTACCTTGAAAAACCTAGTTTCCACACATCCTAGAGCTTCATCCGGACATACATCTGACCTCTTCTCTATAACGACTTTCTTCCATCGAATATAGTACCATCACACACAAATATCTATATCACTTTATTTAGTGTTGAAATTTATCAGTGATAAAAATGAAAAAGGGATCCTTCTGTCAGTTCTATTGAAAAGTTCTAATAAATACAACATTTATGAGTTCTATAAAAATAATAGGAAAATGGTGACTCTTTATTTATTCCTTTTTAGTATTGACAATGGTTGAATTTATTATCACTTTACTTAGCACTGATAAAATCCTCATCTTTAGCTATGCTAAAAAAGCATTGAAAAAGGGCACCATAAATAATTCAATTTATATACATCTCTTTATATTTTTAATTATGTTCTATATAATAATAAATGTATACATGTATATGTAATAAATAAATATTATTTGTATAACTATATTATAATAAAAAATATTATCAATCTTATTTTCATAATGGTATATGTAAAAAGTATCAAATTTATATTAATAAATAAAAATATTTAATAATATATTTATATACATTAATTAAAATTGGATAAATAAATATAATGTGTCAATATTTTATTTAAAAAATTACATAAGTATATAAGTGAATATATATTTATTTGAATAGAGTTTATATTTGAAGTTTTATATTTGTATTCATATTAAATAATTTAAAATATATACCTATATTTTTATATATGTATTTGTATGCATGTTTATGTATGTGTAAGTCTATATGTGTTTGTATTTATGTGCATTTATGTGTATGTTTGTCTATATATGTGTATGGATGTTTACATATGTTCATATATAAGTGTTACATGTGTATATGTATGTGCGTGTATATATATATATATATATGTATATATATATTTGTGTATGTGTATATATTGGCTTACGTGTTGTATATGTGTATGTGAATTAATGTATGTTCATGTCTGTGTATGTACGTGTATATATGTATGTGTGTATATATGTATGCATGTATGTGTCTGTATGTGTATATTTATGAAGTATGTGTATGTGTATGTATGTGCATATAATTATATGTGCTTGTATGTGTACATGGGTGTGTATGTGTATATGAATGTATATGTATGCATATGTATATATGTGTATGAATGTGTATGTGTATGTATGTGTATTTCTATCCATATGTATGTGAATATTCATTTATTTTTAATATTTATTTATTTTTAATTTTCATTTATTTAATATATTTTTAATGCATTCATTTATGATAATTATTTATACATTTTTAAATATTAATATTCAATAAGTTTAATATGTACGTTTTTTATATAATTAATAAATTTTTATTTGAATCTTTATAAAATTTTTATATATTCATTAATAATCAATAATTTATTATAAATCTATTATTTTTTAATTTATTTTCTATTTTAATACCTATTCAATCTCAATATTGCATTATTTTATATAAATAAATTTATTAATACAATATTTAATATAATCTTTTCAATTTATTAATTTTTAATTATCATTTTTTCTCATTTTTAATATTTATTCATCTATTATTATCTATTCATTTTTAACAATCATTCGTATTTCTTTTTGTAATTTATTCATTTTCAATATTTATTCGTTTAATATTTTTGTAATCAATTCATTTATAATATTTATTTATACATTTTTATTTATTAATAATTACTACTTTTAATATGTTTTTCATTTATATAATTAATACTTATTCATTTTATTTTTATTTTTTATTTAAATGTTTATAAGTTTTTATCTATTCATTTTTAATTTGTAATTTATTTTATATTATTTTTATTGAAATGTTTTTTTGAATTTATTCATATTTATTTTAATATATATTAATATATATTATTTTTTTAATATATATACTATATATAATTTATTCATTTTTAATATTTTCATGATTTACATAATTAATATTATTTATTTATTTATAAAAATATTAATACATTTATTATAATACAATACATTCATTATAATACTATCACGTTTATTAATACATTTAATCTAAATAGTAATGTTTATTTAATTTTAATATATTATTTATTTATTTTTAAATATACTTTAATTTTTATCATAAATTAATTTTTAAAATTAAATTTTATATAATTAGTAATTTATTATTATAACTCCCTTGAGATTTTTTGAAATATATATATTTTTTTCAAAATAATTTAACCTTTTTGATATTTTGCATTACACGCAACCTTGAGTTTTGATTTCATTACACACAATACTGAGTTTGGCTTTTGTTACACACAACATCGAGCTTAGCTTGTGTTACACACAATACTGAGTTTCAAAAATACATGACATATTACTAAAATAAAATTATATAATATGATTGTTATCACATAGCTGTTGGAATGAAAGGTATGAATAGGATTAATTAAATTATGAAAATATATTTTTTGCACATGTATATAAAATGAATTCTTTGGTGACCAATTAATCAAAAAATGAAAATTAAGCTATTTGAAAATAATGGAGTTATTTCCTAAAAAACTATTTTATGTAAACATACACATTTTACCTCATTAAATTAGGAAATTTTTTTTGAATGATTTTAATGAAATTTATGTATGTTATATATTCAATAAAATATTCAACATTCATCTTATGCTTTTTCTAGACAAGAGATAATAATAAATGTAATTTTATGCTTAAAACTAAATTTTCTAAAAAATAGTTTTTACACCTTTGGCATAATTATTATAAAATTAATTTTTACCTCTTTTAAAAAATTTATTTGATAAAATAGACTTTATTTTGGAAATTTTTATTTCAAAATTATGTTACGGTAATTTTTTTGGATTTTTCTGAAAATTTGTATTTTTTAATGAATAGTGTAAATACTGAATTTTAATTGAAAACATCCCCTTTGTTTAATTTAATTATAAATTTAAATAGTATTTTGAATTTATTTTAAAGTAAAATTAGTTCATTTATACATACATTAATCATATATATTCTATTGGAATCAACTTTATATTTAACTTTGATATAAAAACTTTGTAAACTTTTCACCATTTTCTCTTTTAAAAACCCGCTTTGTCATAGCGCCTACCAGATTGATTTTAAATTACAGTTTCCACTTATATGAATGGAATTTGGAAAAATTGATTATATATTTATAATAATTATAATTTATATTATCTAAAAAGGTCAACTTAATTTTTTACCAAAATGATAGGTGAAAACAGTAAAAATTAATTTTTGCGATTAAGGTAAAAATGAGTTTACCTAGGTGTTAAACTAAAACGATAAAGAGTAAAATGACATATAAAATTGTCGGAAAATGATTGTATGTAAATATTTAGAACATTACACCTCTAATTTTTATAATGGATCAAATTTTACTTTTTTGATATATGAAAAACCAGGAGAACACAATTCTTTTCAAAAATACATTGTGTGTCCTCTCCCCCACTTAGAAAAGGTCACGCCTCTCCTCTATTATTCACACCATCAAACATTTTTTTGGCCAATACCTAAAAAAATCACTTCCTAAATTCCATCCTATAATCCTAGAAGCCTTAGTTTTTATATAAATCCAACCATATATGTATTTTAGTTAAAACCTAAGGAGGAATCCTTAAGGAGAGGTAACATTCATCAACGAGCATTTTGGTTTTATTTTTGCCTCCAAATCCTCCAATTATTATTATTATTATTATTATTATTATTATTATTATTAAATTATGTTATAATAAACTTATTATATTCCATATAATGAAATTTCTTATGTTAAGGTCATGTCTTACAACTACCCCCACTTCTATCAAGTGGGTTATGAAATCATCGTTTGTGTGTACGGTGAACTACCACCTCACGAAATGATGTCATTCATTTTTTCATTACCACCAATCATGGTGAGAAATAATGATGTATTTATTGTTTAATTATGATATTTATTATATTATTATGATTATTTAATTGATATATCACACATACCATCATGCTTTCCAGTTTTTGGGAATACAGTAACGTCGCTTGTGTGTATGGAGGAGTACGACCTCGCGAAGTGATTTGATTCGTTCACGCTTTACATAAAAGGTAATAAGGATTTTTTTAATGTAAATATGTGACATATTTTAAATAAAAAATTATTCCTTAAATATAATATATCATTTAAATTTATTTCTATCAATTCAATAAGAAAATTGATACAATGTTCATGCGTACGTACGACCTACCATCTCAATGAACAATGCATTTCAAATTTTTATATTTAAACGTTATGTATTGATATAAAAATGTATATCATGAATATATATAATATTTATATTATTTTTAAAATTATTTATATTATGAAAACTTGATTCAATTAATAAGAAAAAAAATAATAACTCAAAACATACAAGAAATACAAAACAATTATTGCCCAAAATGTGAATTTAATATGGAATTGTTAATAAACAGGTAATAAAAGGTCATAGGAAAACCATATATGGTATTATATATATAAATATAGTTGTAAATTTATTTATAATAAACTTATATTTATTATAAATTACGTTTTAATGTGTATAAAGTAATTCAAGACATAAGGTTTGGGGATTTCTAGTCTCACCAATATTTTTGAGAGACTGATGCCCTATTGACAACTCATTTTTATGTGTGGGGTATATAATTCCCTATAACATGATATATCATGAATATAAATCATTTAATTATAATAAAAATTTCTATTTTTTTTATTCTTTCATGGGTATTACAATTTAACATTTACTCAAGAAGTGAGGGATTTTTGTCTAAATTTTCCTTCTTTGAGACATATGTTATTTTATACACCTATATTCTTTTATGAGGTGTATTTAAAAACAATTTTAAATGTAGTTTCATGAATTTATTTATACACATGATATTTTATATTTCAATTAAATTTATTTATCTATCTGGTTTAAATTTCAAATTTACCAAAGTGGTAAGAGTTTTATGGTACAGTCTCATCGTTTATTAGGATTGTTTATGATTACACTTACAATGATGGGATCTTATGATCTATATTTTAATAAACCAATGAATTTTATTATATTATATTCATGTCACGAGAATAAATGTTTTCCTTTAATTTTACCTCTTTATGTACTCATGATTTCAAAAAGAATGTTTTTATGAAAAATATTATTTTTGGTTGAAAACACTTTTTCTTCCAAAACCAAGTTTTCGAAAAATAGATCCAAAAGTTCTTTTAACATTTATTTAAGATTATTTGTTAAATAAATTTTACCCATGTTTTAATTTTAATAAATTTTTTCAAAATGAATATTCATATCCTTTTCAAAAATAATTACCACTTGTTTTTTACATAAAATGTGAAAAAACATTTGTTTTTAACATGCATGACATGGGAAATATTTCCTATTGTCATGACTGCTCAATGATTTCAAGATTTCATTAAGAGTTTTCAAATTTCTTTTCAAATAAAAATATTTCCATAATATTTTGGAAATTTTATATATTTTAAATAAATTATATCAAAAGGAGATGATTTTGAAAAGGTTTTCTATTTTCAAAAATACTTATCAAAGTAGTGATGATATTTTCCTCAAGAGATATTTTAAATGATTTTTAAAATATTCTTTTAAAATATTTCTATGTAATTTTTAGATAAATAGATTTTCAAAAGGGTTTTATTTTTTAAAAATTATTTTCAATGAAAAGTTATTTACCCCATGAAATGTTTTAAATGATTGATCAAAATCATGTTCCATCTGAGATTATATATGTTGATTGAACCTATTCCTTAATGTGGATATGATCATAGGATACCATTCTCATTATTTTTTGAATGGTTAATGTTAATGATGAAATGATGTTTATGAAACCCATTTCTATTCCATTGGTTGTACCATGATAAGATTCTTATGAAACCTGCTTCTTTTTCTATGGGTTATGCTTTGATGATTAGGAAACATGTTTATTTTTAATTGGTTATGATATGATAAAATGTGTTTAAAGCCCATTTATTTTCATGGGTTATGATATAATGAATGTTTTATGATATTTTGGAACACTTATGTATGATTTAAATTATATGAAGGGTGGTACCTATATCTCTCTAAAATTCATTGGATAAACATGGATAACTTGTAAGTAAATAAGTTATGCATGAACCTGATTAAATTCTCACAATGTTATGTATGGTCCTAATTACATGTTCATAATGTTTTGTGTGAACCTGATTACATATTCACAATGTTATGAATGGACCTGTATTTCATGTCCATAATGTTATGGGTGGACCTAGTTGCTTGTACATATGTTTATGCAAGGTCCAGATTTCATGTCCTTAACTTAATTAGAGAACCTGTTTCTATTTACACATATTCAAAATGTTAAGGAGGATGTTAATGCCAAAAATATTTGTCTTATTCCAATGTTATTCTCTCATGGCCCATGTTCTTTTATTTCCTTATGATTTATGTCTTATGATGTTCCAATATTTATTCCATGACTTATGATTATGATCTTACATATTTACATCATCTATTACTGAGCATTTGAGCTTACCCTTTCTTATGTTTCATTTCCCTAGTTTATCAAGAAAGGTTTTTAAGTAAGGGTAATAAAGGGGAAAATCTTTATTAGATACATTAAAGCTATTTCATTAATTTATAATAGTGTGTCCTATGTTTCCAAAGGCACTGAAATATTACATTACTTAGGCATGTGTTTGTGCAATGTATTAAATATTCATTAAAAATATGTAATATTCATGTATGATAAACCTAGGTCACACTAATTGTAATTTTTAAATTTAATTTAATTTTTTGTTTTCTAATAGTATTTATCAATGCTATATTAATCTCTAATAAAAGGAAAATTTATCAAAGATTATTATCTATCATTAATAAATGTATCTTTTATAAGATTATTTTTAGTGATGATAAATCCCTAGCTTTATCCAAACTCATAAAGAACTAAAAAATAATACCATTATCAACAATTTTCCATTTTAGCATTGAGAAAAGTATATTTTATCAGTGATTTTTTATTTCCACTGATAAAACCCCTTCCATAATTTTAAAAGAACCCTAAATGCCATTACCCATGCTCGTTCCCTTTATGCTCTCATGGAATCTAAATCCTTTTTTCTCCTCCTTCGAATCTTCCAGATAAATAATACCTTAAATCCAAAGTATGTTATTCATTATTTTTTTTAAATCAGTATTGTATCATTTTTTGTGATTTTTTGGTTCTTATCATTGGTTATTGTCATCTTTTTTATGTTTTTGTTCTTATTTATCAATTTTTAGTTCTTATCATTCTTTATTCTATTCTAATATATTTTTGGACCCTCGATGATATTTTTTCAGTTTTTTTTATTTTACTTTTGGAATACTATCTCAATAGATAAAAAATAACATATTTCATTACCTAATTTTTATTAATGAACTCATCAAAAAGTAATCTCTCAATATATTTTATTTGTTTTTCCATTTTATTGAAAAATATTTTGTGTGGAATTATGATTTTTTTTCATTAATTTTTATTGGAATTTTCTCAATAATTTTATTTGAACAATTCATAAGGCTCTATCATTTCTTGACATCAATTTCATACTTTTTTGGTGAAATAAATGATATTTATTTTATTAATATTTCAATTCAAAACTATGGTAAAATTTATATAAACAAATTTTTTTGATTAAAATTAATATAATTAACCCAATATTGTTGAAATTCATTTTAAAAGTTTACATTATTTTTAAATGTGGCGTGAATAAAAATTTGGAAATTCCTAATTTTTTTAGTGTATAATTTTTTTAAAACATTAATATTTTATTTTTAATGACATGATTATTTATTTTATGAATTTCAGTACACATTAAAATTATTTATTATTAAATACATACTCTTCATGATTTTAAAATTTGAAAATTTGGGCGATTTTGGTTAAAGAATTCATTTTTCCCATTCAACCCACACTCTTTTTAATTTTCAAAATCTGCTAGAGTATTAAAATTATTATTTTGATTATTACCAAATAAATAATTAAAAAGATAATATATGGATCATTCCATGGTTTTGGATGATGTGATACATTAATGTAATTTTATGGTGATTAACAAAAACTACTATCAACACATATTTTAATAATTTAATAAATTTTACATTTGAATATCACATTTTCAAAAGGAGTTATAATTAAATTTTTATTATGATTTATTATAACTATAAGTTTTATTGTGATTATTTTCGAAATAGTTATTATTAAAAAATGGATCTAAAATATTTTTTTATTATAAATAGGGATGGAATCAACATAAACACAAAAATTCACACTTAAAGTTATCAAAATAAACAAAATGTATCAAAAATAGATGGGATAGTTAACAAAATCAATTTTTGATTGATTTAATAATTATTTACATAGACATTTTTTTACTAAAAATGTTCATAGATCAAGAAGGTGATGAAAATTTTCATCTGAAATATTTATTTTAATAAGAAATAGTTTAACTAATATATCCAATTATAAACATATAACAAATTAATAATTAGATATTCGTCAAAAAATTAGATGAAATAAAGGATATCACATCTGGAGGGTGAGTTAGAAATTTGAATTCACGAAATACCTCTTTGGGGATTCTAGTTTTTGAATGGAGTATGATTCTTAATCTTTATATGTTCTAATAACTTGTTGATGTAATTCCAATTAATATCAAATATAATGACTATACGTGTGCATATATAAAGAATAAAATTTTTGATTATAAGCTCATTAACTTATGTATATATATTACATATAAATATTATTGAATCAAATAATATAAATATGGATAAAAAATATATGGATAACAATAGTATAAAAAGAGTATGAGTATGGTGTTAAAGAGTTAATCATGTTTGAAAAAGATCATACATATAACCCTTCTCAAATCCCTTATTCATGCTTTCATTAACATTAATCAATATTAATTAGTCTTGTGGAGTTGGAAGAATAAATTATCTATCATGGAATAGATAGTTGTTATAAATGTTTGACTAAACATGGGAAAGAACAAAATGTTTCTATTGACTAGGATAACACTACATTTTATGGTTCATATGATAAAATTATAAGTTTGAATGACAATGAAGATTATATCAAGGATATGATTAAATGTGTAAAAAATTATGGATATCCTATTAAACAAATGAAAATGAATGTTGAAGATAAAATTCATGATTTTCCAAAGTTATTTTAGAAGTTCATGAGTTGTGAAAAGACCCCATTATATACTGGTTTTTGTAAATATAAATATTTTTCTACCATACTAAAGATATATAATGTAAAATCTATAAATATATAAAGTTACACTAGATTTACATAATCAATATCTCTCTTAAATGATTTGATATTAGAAAATAATGAGATTCTTTTCCATATATATGATGATAAATGAATTCTAATTTCAATGGGTAGGACATTTAAAAGAATACATGATTTTCCAAATGAATGTATATTATCTCTTAAGGACCATGAATCACTCAAAAATTTACCAAAGTATGGTGTTCATCAATACAATAAAGTTCAATCATGTCATTAAAAAGTTGCATGGCACTTTATAATCATTCCAAGGTTTAGACTCTTATATGGATGTGCAGAGACTGTAATCCAATTTACATGGCATGTAGATTCAAGAAATCAATATGAAAAACTTCATCACCCAACTGAATCCCCTTAATAGAATAAAATTTATCATGAGTATCCTGAATTTGTAAATGATTTGAGAAATCTTATCCTAACACTCTACACTAATTAAATGAATCATTTTGATGTACAATGTATCATACCCACAATAAAATGCAAGTTATGTTAGTAAATTATGACTTCCACTATGATTATACATGAAGTAAAGATAAACATGTTGTCCATACTTATATCAGGAAAAAAACTGGGTAATGATATTTATGTTAATTTTGATTCATTGATCAAAGATATGAATTTAATATGCGATTCAGGTGTTAAGTTCTATGATTCTTATAGAAATGAATATTTCATATTGAGATCCAAGTTGTGTAGAATGATAAAGGAATTTCATTCTTATCTAATTTTTTCTGGATATAGATTTAAAATAATTAAAGGGTATCTCATTTGAGAATATGGAACACACCTAGTTTGGTAAAAACATTCTTTAAAGACTGTGTTTATAGGACATCCCGAGTTTTTACCCAAATGATATAAATAATGATATTGGATGATGTAATTAGATGGGAATTTAGAAGATAATACAACACCATATCCATAAATAGGTGATAAACTATTTGAGAATGTAATAGAAATGGTCACCACTTTTGGTAAACCATCTTATCAAAATCATAAAAAATATTGTTTGGAAAAACATATTAGTTTTTTTGAATAACTGTACTAGAATTTTTTGTACGTCAGACATTTTCTTTATTTCATGAATGTAACAACACAAAATTTTATAGATGGGAATTCGCTTCTTATAATTATTCCAAATCATATAAATCACATAAATTCACATAGATAGCACAATAAAAAATTTTTAAATTATGAATGGATGAAAAAAGATGTATTTCTAGAAATTAAGGAACTTTTACCAAAGGAATAGTAAATTGACCTTCGGAATATTATTGTGACCATTGGAAATAGTAATTCAGACAATAAAATAGTAACCTCATCTATGAATGTATAAATAAAATGTAGTAATCTTATAAATGAAAATATGGTATAATTATATCATAGTATATTTAAATAAATATTTTAAAAATTATTAATCAAGTTTTTATTTTTTTATAAAACATAAATGTTTATTTATAATTTTATAATTAATATATATTTTTTTAATAAATATATTTTCATAAAATAAATTCATAAAATAATTTTTTTTCTTATGATTAAAATATAATTTTGTGAGAACTTAATTAATTTTTCAATGTGTTATAAAATTAGTTATAATTTTAAAATTTGAATTTTCCAAGTAAATGATGATTTTAATTAAAATTTACTTTTCTCATATTTATAAAATTATTTTTATAAAATGAATTTTATTTTATAATTCTGAACATCATTAAATGTTTGAGGTGATATTTTGATATTTTTCTAAAATACTTGAATTTTTAGTGAATATTAAAATACGGTAATTTTTGATAAAAGATAATTACATGAATTATTGAGTCATAGATGATGGTCTGATGTAATCCAAAAATATCTAAATCCCCTTAATTATTTTAATATATTTAGAGATAAGGCTCAAACTATTCATATTATTGAGCATAAATAATAAACTAGTGAATAAAATAATGAGAAAACACCCCTCTCATCCCCTATAAATACCACCCTCACTACCGCTTCACCCCACACCTTCCAAGAATTGATCCTTGTCCAAATTCCACCCAAAACTCTTTATAAGTATCTTCCTAATGTCTAGGAGGTCCTTATATCAAGAAAAATTCCAAACCACAGTGCCTTAAGGAGGTTCTCAAAGTGGATAATTCAAGAGGTAAAAACCTCTTTCGATCCATTTTAATTCATTTTAGTTTATTTTCATTTTCTTATACTCTCCTCACATACTCTATAAAAATATTCATGATAACTGTATTATATTTTATATACTTTAATTATATAATGTTAATGTATTATCCATCATTAAACTCATCTTCTCTATATTTTATTAAAAAAATGAAATCATTGCCTGTTATGGATGAATTTACTGACATCGTGGATGATGAGATTTCATTTTCCTTTAAGGAATTTATGTTTGTTCATAAAACATCTTTAATGGTTGGTAATTATTGAAAAATTTAATTTATAACCCCTTTTATTTTCTGGAACTAACATATATACAAAATATTAAATAATAAAACAAAACGAGTTTGTTGTGATTGAAAACCTCTAAAATTAATATAAATAATATTCATTAACATGTTATCTAATTATTCAACATCATATATGGGAAAAATAATATTTAAAACCAATTAAAATTATTCGTGTTCAATTATATCATATAATTTCAATTATAGATAATTATTCCCATTCTACATGAACTTCCATACTCATATTCAAGTGAACCGATCATTTAAACCAAAAAAACGAACAATCCCGAACATTAAAATTAAACTCTATATTTCATTTTAAAGAACATAAAAGAACTTAATAAAACTAAAATTAATAAAATGAATATATTAAATGTTATTTATTTTTTAAATAATTAATTTAATTTGATTATTCAGGATATTAAAGTGAAGAAAGCATTCAGACATAATGTAAGAGGATTCTCGAACCCAACAATATTTCCTTGGGGTTTCCCAATTTCACACCAATTTCAGCATGTTTATGATCATTAAATGTTATTAATTTTTTGTTCCCTTTCTTTTTCATGGATATACATGTATTCTAACTGAGTTTATGAAAAACACAATTTTTTTCCAAAATAACTCTTCTTTCTAAACACACACATTTTACTTCTCTGGAGATTGTTTCTTCCTCACTTAATATTGATGATTCTTATACTAAGTATGTTATTACATATTTATTTTTGGGAACCCAATGTTTATTAATGAATATATTTTGTATTAAATTAAACCAATTCCTTTCCATGGATTATTTTATATACAATATTGATATGTGTTATATGTGGAATGCATGATTATGTAAATGTTAAGATGTGATGGGTGGACCTAGAATTATATAGAAAAAGTAAATTTTATGATGTGATAGATGATCCCATAATTATATAGAACTCAAGTACATTAGGTAACGTGATTTATCTCATGATAAAAAATGAAATATTCATGAACATGATGCTAGCTTTGTTCACAACTATGTGCTGTATTTTACCACTAAGACATGATGTTTCATTTTTATGCATTGCCACATTCCATGCCTTTATCTAATGTTTTCTACCATGATAATTATGTCATTATCACCCATGATATATTGATTCATGTTCTTATATATCCTATTTCTAGGATTTTTGCTCACCCCTTTCATTGATTTGTATCCTCATGTTTTTACTTGTAATAAGGAGAATGAAAAGGGCATTAAGAATCTAGAGAATGAGTGAAATAAATGTTTTTGTTTTAATTTGTAAATGTTATGTATGGTCCTAATTATCCCAAGACACTAAAACATTGGATCCTGGTTGTGTAAATGTTTTAATTTTTTTATCTTTAAAATGATGTAATAATCATGTAAGAAAAATCAGGGTATCTATAGTTGGTATTAGAGATCAGTTTAGTTAATTTTGGAATTATGATTAGAGAACCTTAGTGAAAACCCTTAGTATGAGACTAAGTATATGAAATCACTCAAGAGGATTTGTTTTATAAAATGATAAACATAGGGCTCACACAAGATATGCCTTTAAAATTAATTGTAAAAAGGAATAAATTATTTATTCATGAATTGTTGAATTATATTTTGTTCTAACATTTTCTATTTTATTAAATGGTGGGAACAAGGACAAACTAGGATAACAACCCATGTGAGGGACAAAGAAGTAATTTCCTGAATGAAATCCCCAATGCATTGGGAGGTGGAGTTCAAAATCTCATGGATATTCTTACCCGGCTATCTAAGGCTATGAACAAAAACCCGAATATTTTATAACATCATACTTCACATGAGAGAGAGAAACTGGCCATCAAGTCTTTTATGCGGCAACAACCACTAAAATTTAGTGGATCTTCTGATCTACTCATCGTAAGACAGTGGGTCAACTAAATAGAGAAGATAGTTTCTATGATTTACTATTATCAGACGAAGAATGTGAATCTATTCATTTATCATTTAGATGGAGAGGTCGAATAATGGTGGGTGTTGATTAAGAACACCAAGCTGAAGGAAAAAATTGAAGAGATGGACTGGAACCACATTAAGATAATGTTTATTAACAACTGTTTCCCATGAACTCTTCATAAAAATATGGATATAGAATTAATAGAACATAACTAAAGGGAAGTTGAATCTATCATATACTACAAAGAAAATTTCACAAGCCCTCTAAGATACACTTCTGGTTTTTTATCAATAATGACAAAAAAAATTGATTGATTCTTTAGTGGTTTAAAACCACACCTTTGAAAGGCTCTAGAAATTAGAGACTTTGAGAGTTGTGATAATGTTTTTTGAAGTTCTATAAAAGTTGATATGGAGTTTGGTGAATTGTACTATAGCTATAGTGACATGAAATGAAGGATGTGTTGGCCCCTCTCTAGTTTTAATGATTTTAATTATAAAAAATAATGTCAAGTCATGTAAAATCATTTAAATAATGTTTATTTAAGTTTAAATATACATAATTATTATTATCTATGATCAAATATGTATTTAACACATTATATGAATATTAATGTTATAAGACATCTAAAATAGAAAAATTGGCTATGTATGAGCCACTAACACCGAAAGAACAAGTGTGACACCAACAAAACAAGTGTGATACCAATAGAGTAAATGTGTCACTGATAGTTATACTGAGAAACTGATAGAAGGAATGTCTCAAAGATAAAAGTAATGTCTCACCGATAGTATAAACTGAATCACCAATAGGTGACTCACTGATAGTACAAATGAGACATCAACAAAAGGAATGGATCATCAATAGATGGAATGGCCCACCAACAAAACTAAATGATTCACCAAAACATTGAGTCACTGATTCATTGAGATACTAACAAGATGAATCACCAATAGAATGAGTCACTGATACCCACAGAAGGACTCACCAATAGAAGGTGTCACTGATAGAATGACCCACCAACAGAGGAGTCACCAACAGACTATTTAAATTTTATTTTATATAAAATTATCTCTAATGGTCATATTTGAGTGCCTTAATGTCACTGATTAAAATAATGAATTTTAGCAGACAACATTAATAACTTTGTTGGTGAACAGTACGAGGTAACTCCACATTCTCCTTGTCATCCAACATAAGAAACAGAAAATAAAATGAAATATTGGTGCAAGAGCTGTATAGTAGAAGAGAACAATAGAAAATAACATACAATCAGAGATGTCATGATCTGTTTTCAGAACCCGTGCCGTGACTAACCCAAGACCGCCTTCCATAGGCCAGGGGCTGGCGGCTATCACCAAGACGTAAATCCCGATAAAAAGAGAAGGCATTGCCTTTATAAAGTAAACAAACACCAGAGTAAGCAAGATAAAGTAAACAATAAGTAAATAGGGTACAACTGTAAGTGCAGAAAAGTAAATGGGCCAGAATACAAACCCAACTGAAGTAAAGTACAACTAAAATAAAGTACATCAACAGAGAGTAAAGCAGGAACGTCGACCTATCCACTGGAAGTCCCACCTGATGGGTGGGTATAGATAGCCTCTTCAGCTCCTCGAGTCCATCCGTCTACTCCATGTACGTCCCGCCCAGTGGTCCACCTCCAGGTACTGACTTGCTTCACAAGCCTCAACCACGATCAGTGTTGTCCGTCGTCTGCATCCTACATAACGTAGTGCAGGCATAGCCCATGAAGGGGTGAGTATACGCTACTCAGTAGGGACCCTGAGACCCTCAAGGTCTCACTAAATCCAACAAGGATAAACCACAAAGTAAAGATACAATCATGAGTAACATCCAACACTACTTAGGTATATGCCCATACATATACCTAAGTCATCGATTCCAGTTCGGCTCCAACATCCGAGCCCATGTTTGATCACGTCCACACAGGATAGTACAACTCAAACTACACAGGAAAGCAAGTCAATCATATCGAAGATAATGATTGAAAGTCAAGTCTCAGCTCAAACAAGGATTTATTCAAGATGTCGGAAACACAACTGCTGGAGAACTCCTCCTCGGTCGAGTACAGTGGGTCTTCCGCTACAACCAAGCACTATCCACTAACCTTGGACTGCTGGAGTACTACCCCTGTTGAGTACTATGGGTCTGCTGCTATAACCAAGTGCTTCCCACTATGGGTCTACTGCTACAACCAAGCGCTCCCCCTCATAGCCTACAGAGGTACTCATTCTGTTGAGTACCGCGGGTCTGCCGCTACAACCAAGCGCTCCTCCACCGTGGGTCTGCCGCTACAACCAAGCACTCTCCAATGGGCTATCTGAAACACTCAGAGTTGATCGATCAGTAGTCATCAAGTCCCAGCCAGCTCTAGGGTTTCCTTAGGAATGAAAGTATAGTAGTCATCACTGCCAAACCCACAGAGGATTCTCGTACAGTTGTCTTCGTCGTTGAACCCATGGAGGATTCCAGTACTAAATCCTACACCGTCGAACTTATAACTGCTGGGAAACTCCTCCTCTATCGAGTACAGTGGGCCTACCACTACAAACAAGCACTTCCCACTAAACTTGGACTACTGTAGTACTCCACCTATCAAGTAATATGGGCCTACTGCTATAAACAAGCGCTTACCACCATGTGTTTGCCGCTACAACCAAGCGCTCCCCCGCTGTGGGTCTGCCGCTACAACCAAGCACTCCCCACTGGGCTATCAAAACACTTCGAGTCGATCGATCAACAATTGTCAAGTCTCAGCCAGCTCCAGGGTTTCCGCACACAGCACGCTCGTTTCCGGGAGGGTCTGCTCCACAAGCCAATGTTTCGATACATCAACTGATATGTATACTAGATTTGATGTATCTCAAAGTTCCTTCATGTCAATAGGAACACAACGCGACAGACATCGCGTCAATCAGATGCCCGGTCTGAGAGTTATTGGCTTTTTCGTTCGAAGGGACCCATTGGTTTTTAAGTCAAAACCAACCTGAACATACTCCAACTACGTCCAAACCTCAAACGGAGTAAGCCAAAAGGTCCGTCTCACTAAGAGGAATTCAACAAATTTGATGGCATGTCAATCAGACGTCTGGAGCTCAAGTTATAAGCGTTACTGCCCTGAGGGTCCCGTTGGTTTCGTGTTCGAACCAACCTGGACATACCAAAAGTTCTTCGAAACCTTGATTGTAATATACTGAAACCACCATATTGATCCAAGGATCGAATCACAACTGACGGTGCATCGATTGGAGGTACATAGCCCAAGATATGAGCAAATGACTGAAAACAGTCCAAAATGGGGGGGGGGGGGTCTGGGCCTGGCCCGGCCCGACCCGGGTCCGGGTCCGGCCCAATAAGGCGCGGCCTAGCCCGGTGGGCACGGACTAGCCCCGCCTGCGTGGCCTGTCCCTGCCGGCACGGCCCGGCCAGACCTGGCCAGCCCGACCCAGTGCGGTCGGTCCGGCGTGGGCGGCCGGTTTGCCTGGCGCGGGCGTGGCCTGCGTGGCCAGTCAGCTCGGCCATTATGGCCTAGCGGGAAGTGGAAGGGGGGGGGGGGGGGGGGTGGTGCTGCCCCCCGGTTTGGAAACCGCGGCCCCCGTGTGGTGGCTGCTCCCTTGCCAGCCGGGGGTAACGACCCCCATCTCCTCCGATTAGCGGGCTTGGCTGGCCAACCGGTGCCGCCGCCGCGGGACCCCGCAGTCCTACTCCTCCGAGGTGCCAGCGTCCGGCGGTTCCGGTCGCCGCTCCTGTCTTCGCCGTGACCCAAATACCGTGGCCTTGGTCCGATCGGCGCGGCGCGACGGCACCGCGCCCCCGCTCCTGCTGCGGTGTCTTCGTGGTTATTTTCACGGCACGACGGCGCCGCTCCCCTTCGCCGCGGCCCGACTCCGGCCGCGGGTTCGTTCGGCCTCAACAGCATGGCGCGACGGCACCACACTTCTTCGCCATGATTCTACATGTTCCCGCGCGGTGTTGTTGCACCGCGCTGCCTTTGTTCGTGCCACAACAAGAACAACAACAAAGAGGGAGGAGGGTCGTCCATGTTCGTGCAATCCGAAATCCTTCCATTATAATGATAACTGGTGGCCCGAAAAGAATAAAAACCCTCATCAAGAAAATGCAAGAATTAAAACATAATATTTGAACTCAAACCCCTACCTAGAAGAAGTCGTCGTACGAGGATCATCGCGGAGAAACGGCGTCACGGAAAACGGCGTCGCGAAAAGAGGCTCCGTACGTCGTCGGTTCACGCCCGACGAAAGATGAGGTGTCTCGCTTTCTTTGACGTGGGAAGAAGGTGCAAAGATGAGACAACTTTCTTCATTGAAGCTTTGGTGTTCTTCGAGTTCTTCAAGAAGGAAGAAGAAAATCTCTGAGGGTTCTCACCTCCACACAGTGAATCAACACCAAGAAAATAAGATGTTGTCTTATTTAATTTACAAACACACAAGCCATCATTAATTTGAAATTCAAAATGAATTCACCAAATTAAATAACACACATTATCCAATTAATTAGGCATTTTATTGGCAGGTATTTAATGTGGAAGAAAAACTGCTTGAGTTGACTTGACATTAAAATGGGGGAGGTACGGGTGTGTTACACAATTTAAAAGTGAGAGGGTGATTAATGGGGAGTTAGAGAATTGAAAGGTGGGGGCTCGTGTAGGCCCCACCCCGACTCCCACACCTGGATGTTATCCACAAAGCAGAGAGAAATTAAGTTGTGACATAACTTAATTTCACTTAAACCGCTTGGTAAAGAAATAAAAATAAAACAATTATATTTTTATTCCTCACCTTTTTTTAACAACACCACCCGTGAAAACGCACCTTCGGATAAGGTGTTCCTAATAAATTACCGGCGCTGCTTTTTCATCAGTGCCCTCGGATTTTTATTCCGAGTACCGTTTCAAAAGTTGGGAAAACCCGCTCGTTCGTTCACTGAACGTACCCAAGCTATGCTTCGGAAATTGATTTCGGGCACACCGGGTCTCGGAATCAGGTGCCGTCTGAAACTGCGCAACCGTAATATCCCAATGAAAATTAAGAAAAAATTTCCCTTGAAATTTATGGGTCTTTACATTACTCCTACCGCAGGGCTTTACGTCCCCGTAAAGCTATAACACAAACTAGGGAAACAGAAGTGTTACTGAGCACGCAACTGAGCCTCCCACTCTCCTGTGCTCTCCTGGAGGTTCCCGTGCTGCCATCTGATGCACACTAGAGGAATTGACTGCCCACGTTGGACCCACTCCTGTCGATCCTCGATCTCAACCGGGACCTCTGCAAAAGTCGCCCCATCGTCAAAGATATGAGCTGGGTCACGAACGTATGTCCTCAACTGAGATACATGGAAGTCGTCATGCACCTGGTGCAACTGAGGTGGATGGATGAAGCAGTAAACCACCTCGCATACCCTATTGAGGACCTAGAAGGGTCTGATGAAGCGTAGAGAAAACTTACCGCCCCATCCAAAACTCCGTAATCCATGTCGAGGTGAGACCTGTAAGAAAACTTGGTCACCATCCTCAAACTCTAGTGGTCTCCACCTCCTGTCAGCACAAGACTTTTTTCGGCTCTGAGCTATCCTCATCCATTCTTGGATGACCTGGACCTTCTTTGGTCCTACAAGAGCTGCTAATATTTCATCTTTGCTGATAATAGAAATCTGGTCTCATCCCCAGGATGAACCACATTCTTTGCCTAATACAGTTAGTCCCGACATGGATGATACTAATCCATACCAAGGATGGCTTCGTAAGGCCTTGATGCTACTACCACGAGATCTAACCGTTACTCTTGCCTCTAAGGTTTGAGTCACACTATCGGCATCAGTGTGTGGTCACTGGGTCTCCTCCAGTAGGTATCTCAAAAGTGAGGGTCAAGTCAATGGTTTTTAAACCGGAACCTCTTAGTAACAACCTAAAGAGAGAACAGGAAAGTAAACGCCACAAAGGAATGTGTCTTTTATTACTGCATCTCAAAGTACAAAGACACAAACAACCACAACATCAACAAAAAGAAAGCTAGAAGCACCAACAACAAGGCCTCCATGCCTGGAACTAGTTTCTCTCCTGTCCGCTAGCTTCCGGAGCTCCATAGTCAAATGCCTCAGCTGCCTGAAGCTGAGCTCTCCCATGTCCACCTGTTCCCTATGGTCAGGGTAGACCTCCTGGTGGTGGTGGTGGCAACACCTCAAAGCGTCGTCCACCTCCAGCTGCACGACCAGGTCCCCTGCCTCGGTCTCCTTCTCCTTGCAATCCTCCCCGATCGAACCTCTACCTTTGACTGGGAGGTCCTTCGTTTATCCGCTGGTCATATATATGGCGGGTCGGACAGTCACGTGCCATGTGACCAACCCCGCCGCAGGAGTAACACTATCCGCTCCTGGTAAGTCATTCTCCACCCCGGGTGCCTCGCACACTCGATCCCGTGTCATGCGGTCGATCACCTGTAGGTCTGGTCCTCTTGGACCTCTGCGTCATCTGTCTACTGCCCGATGCAGAAGACTCTTCTGCATGCCGGCTAGTGGTGGGTCCTGCTACTGGGGACTGCTCAGTAAGGAAACTCTCCACTAAGAGGGCTCTCTCCAACACCCCTGTCTGTGTCAGGATGCTGTGAGAAATAACTGAAGCTCTAAGATCTCACCTGAGCCCTTGCTCGAAGGTTCGGGCCCTGAAGAACAGGTCCCATACCATATCTGTAGAGTAACGCGAGAGATCGGTGAACCTCGCCAAATACTATGCCACCTTCATGCTACCATGCTGAAGATGAAGTATCTCTTGTATGCGCACCGCTCGAAGGGTGGCTGGTACAAACTCTGCCCGGAAAAGGCTCTTGAAGTCTGCCCACAGAAGGGATGCCTCGTCATGCACCTGGAGCATCAAGCTCCACCATCTGCCTGCTTTCGCGTGCAGGAGGCTCGCTGCAAGGATCACCATGAAGTCAGATGGTATCCCCATTAACCTGAAAACTCGAACTACAGCCTCTAGCCAATCCTCAGCTGCCTGAGGGTCTGTCTCCCCGTGGAACCTGGGCGGTCTCTGATGCTAAAACCCGTGTAGTGAACTAAGGCGATGTGCACTCTCAGCGGATGGGGCTAGCGACATCGGTGGCTCGGCAGGTATTGGTACTGCCGGTGCCTCCACTGTAAAAGGGCCCTGCACCGAGGCCTCATCACTCGGTGGGATGTCATCTCGCACAAGGCTCCGAACCCCAGCTAGCTGCCGCCGTGGGGCCATCCTAAAAATAATCAGAAGCACCACGGTCAAAACAGTATACCTGGTGAGCTGACACAAAGTAATCAAAGAGAAAACTTTTGAAACACACATGCAATCAGTGTTTTCGTGCACTGAGTCGGAAATCAAAAGTCAGGGTCCTAGTGTACAGATATGTCGGGCGCCGCACCAACACTAGACTCCATTGACTGATAACCACACTTAATACTCTCAACACTATTTCTTCACATAGAAGAAATATTAGAGTCCTTAGTTCTGTGGTAGAACCGACCTCCTCTGATACCAATTTGTCAGGACCCGTCCTCAGAACCCATGCCGTGACTACCCCGAACCCGCCTTCCATAGGCCAGGGGCTGGCGACTAGCACCAAGATGTAAATCCTGATAAAAAGAGAAGGCATTGACTTTATAAAGTAAAAAAACACTAGAGTAAGCAAGCCGAAGTAAACACTAAGTAAACTGGGTACAACTGTAAGTGCGGAAAAGTAAATGGGCTAGAATACAAACCCAACTGAAGTAAAGTACAACTGAAAGAAAGTACAACAACAGAAAGTAAAGCAACAACGTCGAACCATCCACTGGAAGTCCCACCTGAAGGGTGGGTACAGATAGCCTCCTCAACTCCTCAAGTCCAGCCGTTCGCTCTGTGTATGTCCTGGCCAGTGGTCCACCTCCAGGTACCGACTTGATCCACAAGCCTCAAACACGATCAGGGCTGTCCGTCGTCTGCATCCAACACAACGTAGTGCGGTCGTAGCCCGTGAAGGGGTGAGTATATGCTACTCAGTAAGGACTCCGAGACCCTCAAGGTCTCACTAAATCCAACAAGGATAAGCCAAAATGGAAATATACAATCATGAAGTAACATCCAACACTACTTAGGTATATACCCATACATATACATAAGTCATCAATTCCTGTTTGGCTCCAACATCCGAGCCCAAGTTCGATCACATCCACACAGGATAGTACAACCCAATCCACATAGGAAAGAAAGTCAATAATATCGAAGATAATGATTTAAAGTCAAGACTAAGATCAAACCATAATTTATTCAAGATGTCAGAAACACAGCTGCTGGAGAACTCCTCCTATGTCGAGTATAGTGGGTCTGCCGCTACAACCAAACGCTATCCACTAACCTTGGACTGCTGAAGTACTCCCCCTGTCGAGTATTGTGGGCCTGCTGCTACAACCAAGCGCTTCCCACCATGGGTCTGTCGCTACAAGCAAGCGCTCCCCCTCATAGCCTATAGAGGTACTCCTTCTGTTGAGTACCGCGGGTCTGCCGCTACAACCAAGCGCTCCTCCGCCGTGGGTCTGCCGCTACAACCAAGCGCTCCCCACTGGGCTATCTGAAACACTCCAAGTCGATCGATCAGCAGTCATGAAGTCTCTGCCAACTCTAGGGTTTTATAAGGAATGAAAGTACATTAGTCATCACTGCCGAACCCACGGAGGATTCCCGTACAGTTGTCGTCGTCATCGAACCCACGGAGGATTCCAGTATGAAAGACTACACCGTAGAACCCATAGCTGCTGGGAAACTCCTCCTCTATCGAGTACAGTGGTCCGAGCACTACAACCAAGTGCTTCCCACTAAACTTGGACTGCTGTAGTACTCCACCTATCGAGTACTGTGGGCCTGCTGCTACAACCAAGCGCTTCCCACCATGGGTCTGCTGCTACAACCAAGAGCTCCCCCTCATAGCCTACAGAGGTACTCCTTCTATTGAGTACCGCGGGTCTGCCACTACAACCAAGTGCTCCTCCTCCATGGGTATGCCGCTACAACCAAGCGCTCCCCACTGGTCTATCGAAACACTCAGAGTCGATCGATCATCAGTCATCAAGTCTCTGCCAGCTCTAGGGTTTCCGCACACAACACGCTCATTTCCGGGAGGGTCCGCTCCATGAGCCAATGGGTCGATACATCAACTAACACTTAGACCAGCGTTGATGTATCACAAAGTTCCGTCATGTCAATAGGAACACAACGTGATAGACGGCGCGTCAATCGGACGCCCGGTCTGAGCGTTATTGGCCTTTTCGTTCCAGGGGACCGGTTGGTTTTTAAGTCAAAACCAACCCGACCGTACTCCAACTACGTCCAAACCTCAAAAGGAGTAATCCAAAAGGTCCATCTCACTAAGAGGAATCCAACAAAGTCGACGGCACGTCAATCGGACGTTCGGATCTCATGTTATAAGCGTTACCGCCCTGAGGGCCCGGTTGGTTTCGTGTTCGAACCAACCCATCCATACACAAAGTTCTTCGAAACCTTGAGAGTAATATACTAAAATGACCGTCTCTATCCAAGGATTGCATCACAACTGAAGGTGCGTCGATCAGAGGTCCGTAGCCCAGGATATGAGCAAATGACTGAAAAAGTCCAAAATGGGGGGTCTGGGCCCGGCCCGGCTCGGCCCAACCACCCTAGGTCGGCCCGAACCGGGCCGACCCGACCCAGGTCCAGGTCCAGCCCAATAAGGCACGGCCCAACCCGGTGGGCGCGGCCCCGCCTCGCCGGTGCGACCCGGCCTCACCGGCGCGGCCCGGACCTGCCGGCACGGCGCGGCCCGGACTGGCTTGGGCGGCCCGACCTGGTGCGGTTGATATGGCCTGGGCGGCCGGTTGGCCTGGCGCGGGCGTGGCCCACGCGGCCAGTCAGCTCGGCCATTATGGCCCAACTGGAAATGGAAAGGGGGGGGGGGGGGAGGGGGCGTTGCCCCCCTGTTTGGAAACTGCGGCCCCCGCGTGGGGGCCGCTCCCTTGCCAGCCAGGGGTTACGACCCCCGACTCCTCTGATCGGCCGGCCCGGTTGGCCGGCCAGTGCCGTCTCCGCGGGACCCTGTGGTCCTGATCCTCAGAGGCGCCGGCGTCCGGCGGTTCCGTTCGCCGCTCCCTGCTCCGCCGCTACCCAAAGGTCGCGGCCTTGGTCCGATCGGCGCAGCGTGACGACACCGCCCCCCTCTGGCGCGACCCCGATCTGGTTGCGGTGTCTTCGTGGTTCTCTGGCATGGCGCGACGGCGCCACGTCCCTTCGCCATGGTCCAACTCTGGCTGCGGGTTCGTTCGGCCTCAACGGCGCGGCGCGATGGCGCTACGCTTCTTCGCCATGATTCTCCATGTTCCCGTGCAGTGCCGTTGCACCGCGCTGCCTTTGTTCGTGCCGCAAAAAGAACAACAACAAAGAGGGAGGAGGGTCGGCCCTGTTCACGCGGTCCGACCTCCTCCCATTATAATGATAACAGGAGGCCCCAAAAGAATAAAAACCCTCGTCAAGCAAATGCAAGAATTAAGCCATAATATTTGAACTCAAACCCCTACATGGAAGAAATCGTCGTACGAGGATCGTCGCGGAGAAACGGCATCGCAGAAAACGGCATCGTAGAAAGAGGCTTTGTACGTCATCGGTGCACGCACGTTGAAAGATGTGGCGTCTCGCTTTCTTCAACGTGGGAAGAAGGTGCAAATATGAGATGATGTTCTTCGTTGAAGTTTCGGTGTTCTTCGAGTTTTTCAAGAAGGAAGAAGAAAATATCCAAGGGTTCTCTCCTCCACACAGTGAATCACCACCAAGAAAATAAGACGTTTTCTTATTTAATTTACACACACACAAGCCATCATTAATTTTAAATTCAAATTGAATTCACCAAATTAATTAACACGCGTTATCCAATTAATTAGGCGTTTTATTGGCAGGTATTTAATGTGGAATAAAAACTGGTTGAGTTGACTTGACATTAAAACCGGGGAGGTGCGGGTGTGTTACACAATTTAAAAGTGATAGGGTGATTAATGGGAAGTTAGATAATTGAAAGGTGGGGGATCGTGTGGGCCCCACCCCAACTCCGACACATGGATGTTATCCACAAATCAGAGAGAAATTAAGTTGTGACACAACTTAATTTCACTTAAACTGCTTAGTAAAGAAATAAAAATAAAGAAATTATATTATTATTCCTCACCTTTTTCTTAACAACACCACCCGAGAAAACGCTCCTTCAGATAAGGTGTTCCTAAGAAATTATCGGCGCTGATTTTTCATCGGTGCCCTCGGATTTTGATTCCGAGTAGCAGTTCAAAAGTTAGGAAAACTTGCTCGTTCGTTCACTAAATGTACCCGAGCTAAGCTTCGGAAATTGATTCCAGGCACACCGGTCCTCGGAATCAAGTGCCGTCAGAAACTGCGCAACCGTAAAATCCCAAAGAAAATTAAGAAAAAATTTCCCTTGAATGTTATGGGTCTTTACAAGAGATACTAGACCATGGTGAAGAACACATGAAGAAATCTCATTCCTGATAGTTATGAACTAAATTAGGATTTATGTGCATCAAATATTCAATAATCCTTATAGAAAACAAAAACTAAGGAGGAGAATACCATATTCTGGGAAAACCAGAACACAATGCTTCACGAGACTCTATTTTTAGTGCCTCTTTCTAGAAGAGGACTCAATCTTCACATATGCTATATCATAAGAGTCCAGAGTTGCATTTCACAACACAAAGAGCCTTCTAAACTCTAAATATTCATTTCTTGATCTATTGTGTGCTTTATTACTACATTTTGAGTAGTGTTTGAATCTGCCTATTAAATACATATTGTCTTCTGCACTAAAATAGAGGATAAAATATATCCTCACCCTACCATTCCATTAAACCATATTCCTCCTATGAAGTACTATAGAAGAGGTCTATGTGTGACCTGATTGTAATCTATTTCCCATGTAGAACTATGGTAAAGGTCTTGCGACCTAGACAGTTTGTATACTATTGTATAAACCCTAATCCAGGGTGTCGATAAAATATATATATATATATATATTACTTGGTGGTAGGTGATCACCAAGTGGAGAGGACTAAGTCTCATCTTGAGACCGAACCATTTGTTTTAATCTGCTCTGTTTTTACATTTAGTTCACTCTATTTTAACTCATATTTTATAAAACTAATTTTCACTTAAATAGTTAGTCCTGGATAGTATTTATAACTATTTTGGTTTAGTAAATTGGTTTCTAAAGTTATTTCAATCTCTCAGGTTGATATGACTGAAAATTAATCAATCTCTTGGGAAATTAATTGAATAATTGAACTATTATAAATTTACTACTTTTATATACTAGGATGTCTTGTTTTTAAATTGGGGGATTCTTTCAAATAATCTTTTTAATAGAAATTTTTTATAGGAACTCAATTCACCCCCATCTTGAGTATCTTCTCTGACCAAAATTTGGTATAAATGAAGGATTAAAATCTTTGGAAAATATTTTCAGATGTGATTTTAGTTGTATTTTAAAGATCTAGAAATTTTTTCTATTTAGAAATATATTCTTTATTATTCAATTTGGATAATAGACAGGAAGGTTATGCTACCAATAGAACTCCCTTTTTCAATGGAAATAATTATGTTGAGTGGAAAATTAAGATGAAAATGCATTTGGAAATTATGGGTTTTGAAATCTGGTCTTCCATTGTTGATGAATATAATATTCCTGCTACATCTTGAAATACTTGGGATAAGCCAACTAAGAATGCTTATAATAATAACTTCAATGATTTAAATTCCTTATATTATTATTTAGGATATGGATAATTTAATAGGATTTCATCATGTAAAAAAACCTATGAAATTTGCGATACCTTATCTATTTCACACGGAGGGACCACTTATGTAAAATAAATGATACTTAATACCTATAATATTAAATATAATAACTTTAATATTAAGCTTGATGAACCCATTTCTGATATGTATCTCAAGTTCAATGAGATAGTCAATACAATGAGCTCTCCTAGGAAGCCAGTGGATTCCAAAGAAAAAATAATGTGGCTACCTAGATGTCTACACAAAAGATGGTGGGGAACATCAATGTCAATTATAGAATCCCATGATGTCAATAATTTTCCAGTTAAGGAACTAATAGGAATGCTGATGATGTATGAGGAATAATTAATGGTAAAAAAGGAGGAGTAGGATGCACCAAAGAGAAAGTTAGTGTCTTTCAAAACCACTACTTCTAAACACAATGAAAAGAAAATGATTAAAACTCATTATGACAAAACATGTGATGAAGATTCACCATCAGATAGTGATGAGGAAATGTCTCAGTTATCCCTAAGGTTTAAGAAGTTTTATAAAATGAAGAAATTCTTCAGGAATCCCATATATAATGGTAAATATGATAATAATGGAAACTAGAAAAATGATTGGAAAATGAATGATAAAATGAATGAAATATTTTTTTATGATTATAAGAGAGGAGGAATTGTAAAGGATGATTGTCTTAAGTTAAAATATAAAACAAATATGAGGAAATTGATAAAAGATACAAGAAAGAAATAAAGGCCACCTGGAGTGCTTATGAGGATATCTCTAGTGAGTAAAAATCATCACATGATGATAAATGTGACAAGGCAAACATGTGTTTTTATGAAAAACACATCTAAAGTAACCGTTGAGTCTCTTGTATATAATTCTTATTATTATGGAGATGAATCTGATTTTGGAAATTTGACTAATGGGAAAATGTTTGAATATTTCTGAATTCTTGAAGACAAATTAAATGAATTAAAAGATAAATATAAAGCTTTAAATAATAATCATTCTCTTACCTCTACAATTAAATATGATATTACCATAGAAAATGAAAAGAATACTCAATTGATTAAAGAAAACAATGAGCTTAAATTGTCAAATGATCAATTGAAAAACGAATTAGGGAAGGTTTCTAATGGAAAAAATATTCATACATAAACTATTGGTAAAAAGGTTTCTCCTAGGTATAATACTATTATAGGATACCAACCTGGATAGAGGAACATGGATAAAAATCATTTTATAACCAAATCTGGAAAATTATTTTTTATTTCAAGAACTGAAATTTTTTCAGCTAGTTCTAAAATTAGACAACCTTTTACTACTTGCAGTTTTTTTTGGACCAAATAAATTTTATCTTTAAAATAATTTAAAAAATGATTATAGGAAACCCATGAAATAAATGTGAGTTCTAGTAGATCTTGTTACTAATGTTACTGGACCCAAAAAATTATGGGTACCAAAATCTTATATTGTTTGATCATTTTTGTAGGAAAATTGTCTTAAGAGATCATGTAGAAATCTATGGTACTTGGATAGTGGATGTTGAAGACACATGACAAGTTATTATTCATGCTTCTAGAATATGATAAAAATTTATGGTGGGAATGTCACTTTTAGTGGCATTGCTAAAGGAAAAATAATCGGCCTTGTCCAAATTGGAAACTCTAATTCATTTTTAATTTCCAAAGTAATTTTTGTTAATGGATTAAATTACAATATACTTAATATATATCAGTTGTGTGATGATGGATTTAATGTTAATTTTGAAAATGATGCATGCAATGTGTTTAATTCTCAAAATGAGTTTGTATTTACTTTCTTTAGAAATGAAAATGTGTATGCTGTAAACATAGATTCCTTAGTGTCTCAGAATGTTTCCTGCTTATGTTAATTTTACAAAGAGTCTTGGCTTTGTCATAAGTTATTAGGAAATTGTAGTATTCATTCTTTTATAAATATTACTAGGAAATGACTAGTTAAAGATCTATCCAAAGTTTCATTTCAAAATGAAAAAGTATGTAGTCTTTGTCAAAAGGGTAAACCTCATAAAATAACTTTCAAACCAAAGAAAGAAGTTTCAACTACTCAACCTCTTGAGTTGGTTCACATGGGTTTGTTTAGACCATCTAGTTTTTCTAGTATTAATGAGAAGTAATATGTATATGTTCTAGTAGAATACATTTCTAGATATACTTGGACCATTTTCTTTGATCCCAAAAGTGAATCTTTCTCTCATTTTATCAAGTATTGTAGAACCATAGAAAACCTGAGTGATCTTATAATTAAATATTTAAGAATTGATCATGGTTATGAGTTTGAAAACTAAGAGTTTGAATTTTTTTTCTCACAAAATGGATATATTCATAACTTCTTTTCTCTTTGGATAGCCCAACAGAATGGTTTTGTAGAAAGAAGAAATAAACCTTCTAAGAGATATCCCAAACTATGATTAATGAATATGAATTACATGTATATTTTTTGGGTAGAATATATCAACACAACATGTCATATAATTAACAGATTCTTAATTAGACAAATTATTATTAGAACCCCCTATGAGCAATGGAACAACTAAAAACTCAAGGTTAATTACGTCAAATTCTTTGGATGCAAAGTCTGGATCCTTAATAAAAAGGACAATCTTGACAAATTTGTATCCAAAAGTGATGAAGGAATTTTTATAGGTTATTCAATGTCTAGTAAATCCAATAGAGTTTTTAATAAAAGAAAAAAATGTTTGGAAGAATCTATGTATATCACATTTGATTAAACAAATCCACATGAACCCAATACGTCTCTAGAAAATATAGAGGTTGATCTATTCAATATAAAAATAAATGAAAAATCACATGACACCTCTGTTAAGTAACCTATTAAATAATCCAATTCTAAAAATTATCCCTAATCTAGTAACGATGAACCCAAACTTGATGATAAACCTGAAATAACTAGCCCTTCTTTTTATATAAATTTTAGAACCCTTAGGAACCATCCTTTAGATGGTGTAGTTGGAGACCTAGATAAAGGGACACAGACTAGAGATTCTCTGAGAAACCAGGTTGAAAATCAAGACTTTTTTTCACATTTGTAACCTAAAATAATTAACGATGCAATTAATAATGAATTTTCAGTGATGGCTATGCAAGAATAACTGAATCAATTTGAAAGAAATAATGTTTAGAAACTAGTGGATAGACCTAAATACACCTTGACTATATGCACTAAAGGGGTGTTTGGAAGGAAATTAGAATAATCTAGTAATATTTTATGAAATAAATCTATATTGGTTTCCCAAGTTTATATTCAAGAAGAATCCATTGACTAGGAAGAAAATTTTTCACTAGTTTCTAGACATGAGTCCATTAGAATATTTCTTGAATATGTAGCACATCTAAATTTCAAGCTATATCAAAAGGATGTTAAGAGTGCATTCCAAAATAGATATATAGTTGAGGATGTTTTTGTTTAATAACTCACTGGTTTTACAAACCCTCATTTTTTAAATAATGTTTTTAAATTAAAAAGGATTTATGTGGTTTAAAAAAACCTCCAAGAGCGTAGTATGATATACTAAGTAGTTGTCTTATTCCCAAATGTTTTAGAAAATGTATAGTTGATCCTAATATATTTATAAAATGAATTTATAAAGCTATTTTATTTGTTTAAATCTATTTTGATGGTATTATGTTTGGATCTTGTAAATTTTTTTATGTGTTGATTTTTCAAAAATGATGCAGAGTGAATTTGAAATTAGTTTAATGGGGGAACTTAAATTCTTTCTTGGATTTAAAACCTTTCAAAATATATAAGGTATTATTTTTAATCAAATTAAATATAGTAAATGTATTTTAAAATGGTTTGGATTTGATAGTACAAAAATTAGTGACACTCCAATGAGTACACCCTATAAGTTAGATCTTGATGAAAATAATAAATTTGTTGATCAAACCACTTACATAGTGATGATTGGGAGTTTACTCTACTTAACCGCTAGAAGTCCTGACATTATGTTTAGTGTGTGTATGTGTTCCAGTATTCATGATAACCCTAAAGAATATCATCTAAATGTTGTTAAATGAATTTTTAAATATCTCAAATATACAACCAAATTAGGATTATTCTACCCTATAGGACAACCTTTTGATTTAGTGAGTTATTCTAATGCAAATTTTGGTGGTTGTATGTTAGATAAAAATATAAACTCAAGAACATGTCACTTTTTGGGAAAGTCTCTAGTTTCATGGTGTAGTAAGTATCAAAATTCAGTTGCATTGTCTACTATCTAAGATGAATACATAGCTGCTGGTAGTTTTTGTGCACAAATTTTGTGTATTGAACACACTTTACTAGACTATAGATATCAATTCATACATGTCCCTATAAACTGTGATAGTAAAAGTACTATTAACAACTCTAAGAATCCTATTTTTCATTCTAGAACAAAGCATATTGATTTAATACATCGCTCTTTGAGAGATAATTACCAAAAATGTGATATAACATTAGTGTTTATTGGAACTGAACATCATCTTTCTAACATATTCATAAATCAATTGAACTCTTAAATAATGAATGTCATAAAACATGAATTAGGAATGATTAATTTTTAAGGACCTTATGTTGATAACTCTTTTTAAAAAATGTGTGTATTTTTGATACTCACACATTTTTCATGTTGACACTTGGTCATGATGACTCTAAAAATTTATCATGATGTCACTGATATTGTCATGCTAATAATGTCATACCGAAACTGATAGTGTCATGCCGACACTGACACTAGGCACACATCGATAGAACTTACTGTCTGTATTTTTTTATTGTCTAATAAGAATGCCACTATTTTATTTATTTATTTGAACCTAGTTCACAAATTAAATATTTCCAATGCCCTAAATGATAAATTTTAGTTGATCCACTCTAATCCTTACCCTCACACTTTAACCCTTACACTCTCCCACTATTTCTATTTACGCTCAATGTTTCACCTTCCAACTTTCAAACCGATCCGTTAAAATGGAGAGAATGGAGCGCACATTTGAAGGAGGATCTAAAGATGAGTAAAAACCTACTAAGAAGAAGAATGAAGAATATAGTAAGTATAATCCTCTAAATCATGGACTTTCAATCCATGTGGTAGCACTAGAGAAGGATATTTTCATAGAATGACTGTTAGAGAGTAAGTCTCTCTTATTAAAGTTACTAAAAACCAAAGGTTGGATAGACTGGTTTTCAGATAACGAGAGGCCTTATTGCCTAAATCTTCTCCATGAGTTCTAAATAAATGATGAATTTTCTTTGGGAGTATGTAAGTTATGTTGGATCAAATCTATAGTTAAGGTAAGGATAATCTATTTTTCTTCTAGGAATTGGGAATAATGCCTCAAGGTTCCACATGGAATATTTTTTTGATGACTATCAGGTATGTTTTCCACCTGAAAGTGACATATTTTTCTTTGAGATAGTGATGAAGGATCTGACTGGAAATGAAGATCATAGAAAAACAATAACAATAGAATTATATGGTGAGAGAATATTTCTGTTTAAGTTCATTCAGCACCATCTTTTTCCCAAGAAAGAGGACTTTGCATCTTTGAAGTATCATGATGTATACTTGTTATATTTTCTAAAGAAAGGGAACTAGGTGAATCTGTGTAGATACCTAATTGTTAACATTGGTGAGATGTTAAATCCTTACTCTAAAAAAATTCATTGTTCTATCCAATATTTATTTCTTCCATGTTAAAGGAGAAAGGATGTGTTAGTGAAGATGAGGAGACAATATCTACTTGTAGTGGAATATGTTTGAATAATTAAATATGTAAAAGTAAGATTTTTCATTTGAATCCCTAGAAGAAGGAATGGGTTGGAGATGAGTAGAAACTTTATGAAAAGTTTAATTTTTTTGATCATATATCTAGGCCAATATATGTAGCTGATCTCAGTCTAAGACCAGATGAAGAATCTGGATATTCTGATGATGAGGATAAAGAAGAGGAAGTTGTACCTTCTATAGGTGAAGGATCTCATATAGATGATAGAAGTGACCCATTCATTGCTGAAAGAAAAAGGAGAATTTCCTTTGTACCACTGAGTCCTCCACTTACACCACCTTTAAAAGAACCAATTTTAGGAGATGATGAAGAAATTGAAGAATATTGTAGTGTTGAGTATGAGAGAATATCCAGTGGTTCTAAAGATGAATATGGAGGACAATTAGAAACAGAAAAAGAAGAAGAAAATGAAAGTGGAGGTAGTTATAGAAGTGAGGAAGATGAAGATGATAAAAATGTTGAAAGAAGTGGTAGTTAAAGAGATGCATATGAACATGAAAATGACGGAGAGGTTGAAATAAGTTGGAGTTCTAGTGAATCATATTAGACCAGTGATGGTCATGATGCTCTTATAGAGTTGGATGGTACATTGAATCAAGACCCCATTATAGACCCTCCTAGTTCTTCAGTAGTTGATACTGTAGAAGAGGTAGTGGTTGAAGATCAAAGAGAAGTGGAAGCTCAAATAATCCCAATTCCTTAGTTGGTTTATTCTTGAAGAATATCTCTAGATGAGGGAGAGCAGAAAGTAATAGGATATCTAGTTGAGGGGGAGATTCTGGATAGAAGTTCTCATGTTTAGGGGGGGGGGTATCAAACTATAAGAGTAATAGTTAACACACTCAATATTTTAGAATAATATGCATAGTATTAATGGAAAAGGCATCCAATATATGTTTTCCTCATCTTGGACTATTCTGAATTTGATGTTGGAGATGATAGAGTAGTTCTAATGAGACTAGTGGTGGAGGAGCTTTTATAGTATGGGACACTTCATATAGGTGAATCTGCTTCTACTCCGTATCCTTCAGTAGTGCAAATTCCAAGTGACTATGTCACTAGATCTTATTTTGAGTGTTTCAAGGAAGAAATTTTATCCACCATTATGATTTTTTCTATTCTTATTCCCAAATTGTGATTGAGTGAAAGTGATGAAAATCTTATATCTGGCACTTTTATTTCCCAAGTGGAACCTAGAATTAATACACTCATTGAATCTATTATGACTGATAATTACAAGACGAGAAATGAGCTGACTTCATTGGTTTCTACTATAAACAATTTGACCTCTGAGTATAGGAAAACCAAGGATATAATCATGAAAGGAATTAAGGATATTATTTCCCACTTTCAAGTTCCTGATTTTACCCAGTAAAGACAGGATGTTAGAGACATTTTACAAGGAGATTTTATCTCAGCATCTCCTTTATCTCACTCACTTGATGTTTAGGTGGTGAGAAATGTGATTAGAGAAGACTTTCATGCCCTATTTGGTGGAATGAATCAAAATACAATTTCAAAAATTATGAAAAATAGTGACCATGTTCATGATATGTTGAGGCTCTACTCCAAGAGTGTAGAAACTACAAAGGCTCAGATCACAGATAAAGTGGACTACTACTTCAAGAGGATTTATACTAAAAACCACCTGAAAAGTCACTTTAAATATTTTTTGGAGATTCTAAAGTTTCCACTAGTTACTTAAGCATTTAAGGAACAATTAAGGAAACCAAAGGACTTCACACCTCTTCTTGGAAAGTTCAGGGAGAACAACGATGATTTTTGAAAAATAAATTCAATATGGTGGGGAGATAATAAAATATTTCATCAATCTATTGAAACTATATCTACATGTTTAGAGTGAATCCATAGTGGTTCCATATGATGAAACTCTTAGACCAGCTACCTCTCCTACTACCATAATGCCTCCTCTTCCACAGTCTATGTTAGTTGCTCAGGCATTGAGCCAGATCTAGCCTTGTGCCTCAACCAAACCTAACCTTTACCATTCTATTATTATAGCTGTTATAATTCCTACCTTGGGAATTCATTCAGATCCTCTAGTATCCTAGCCTCTATCCACTGAACCTACTATTAATCCTTATGATAAAGGAAATGAAAAAATAGATCGCAAGGAGTAGTTTGGATCACTTTTTGACAAGGATGTTTGATTGTACTTTTGTTGTACTTCACTGAACATTACTATACATTGATTATGAAATTAAATGATCTTTTAATTCACTTATTTTTTATGTCTCTTTATTTCTTTCATTTTATTCTTTAATATCTTTACACTTTTTGATAATCCCAAAATGGGGAGAAAAATGCAAGGCATTATTCCTTTTTTGCCTCTGATTATGTATGAACTTTATCTATAAATATTAAGGCAATATGAAATGGAAAACAACAAGTATAATTACTATATTATTAATCAACTGATTTTACATTATAATTCCATGACTTGCGATCATCAAAAAGGGGGACATTGTTGGCCCCTATATCATTTTAATGGTTTTAATAATCAAAAATCATGTCAAATCATGTCCAATAATTTCAATCATGTTTATTTAAGTTTAAATATGTTTAATTACAATTATCTATTATCAACTATGTATTTAACACATTTTGTGTATATTTAGGTTATAAGACAATTAATACAAGAAAATAGGCTAAGTATGATTCACTTACATTGATAGAACAAGTGTGACAATGATAGAACAAGTGTGATACCAATAGAGTAAATGTCTCACCGACAGTTCAACTAAGACACCAATAAAAGAAATGTCTCATCGATAGAATGAATGTCTCCATGATAGTACAAAATAACTCACCGATAGATGACTCACTGATAGTACAAATGAGACACGAATAGAAGGAATGACTCACCGATAGAACAAAATGAGTCACCAACGCATTGAGTCAACAAAAAATAGAGATATCAATAGAATCACTCATCGATAGAATGATTCATCGATACCAATATAAGGACTCACTGATAAAAGGATTTTCTAATAGAATGAATCACTGAGAGAGGAGTCACCGACAATCTGTTTAAATTTTCTTTTTTTTTAAATTATCTCTAATAGTCATATTTGAGTGTTCTAATGATACTAATTAAATTAATGATTTTTTCAAACAATGTTAATATCTATGTTGGTGGACAATAAAATGTATTAGGTACCTCCAAATTCTCCTTGTTGACTAATAGAAGACACCCTAAATAAAATGTAATCTTTGCGCACAAGCTGTATAGAAAAAGAGAAAAACAAAAAATAACATATAAGAAGATATACTAGACCAAGATGAAGAACACACGAGGAACTCTCATTATCACTAGCTGTGAACTAAATTAGGATTTCTATGCATAAAATCTTCAATCATCCTTGTAGAAAACAAACACTAAGGAGGAGAATCCCATGTTATTTGAAAACTAGAACGCAAATCTTCACAACACACTACTTTCAGTTTCTGTTTCCAAAGAGGACTCAATATTCATATATACTAAATCATACGATTCTAGATCTACATTTCAAAAAACATAGAGCCTTCTAAACTCTATCTCTCCATTCCTTATATGTTGCGTGATTTTTTACTATATTTTGAGCAATGTGTTCATATTTATATTGAACACACACTGTCTCCTACACTAAACTAGAGGATAAATTATATCCTCACACTACCATTCTCTTATAACATATTTCTCCCATGAAGAACTGTAGAATAGGTCTATGTTTGAACTAGTTGTAATATGTTTCCCACGTAGAACTATGGTAGAGGTCTTGTTCCCTGGATAGTTTGTATATTTTTGTGTAAACCCTAATCCAAGGTGTGGATCAAATATTTATATATATATTAGTTGGTGGTAGGTGATCACCAAGTGAAGATGACTAAGTCTGAAATTGAGACTGAACCTCTTGTTTTAATACTATATGTTTTCACATTAATTTACTATATTTTAACTGATATTTCAAGAAACTAAGTTTCACTTTGATTTTTAGTCTTAGATAGTATTTATAACTATTTTGGTTTAGTAAATTGGTTTCAAAATTTATTTAAATCTCTTAGGTTGATATAACTAAGTAGTAATCAATCTATTGAGAAATTAATTGAATAGTCGAACTATTATAAATTTACTACTTTGATTAATTGGGTTGTCTTATTTTTAAATTGGGGGATTATTTAAAATAAAAATTTTAATAGAAATTTTTATAGGAACTCAATTCACCCCCTCTTATGTATCATGCTCTGACCAACAAGATGGAGTTTCAAGTTGGAGGATCTAACAAAAATGGTGAAAAAAATTCAACCACCAACATGTCAAAAATGTGTTAAGAAGCACCACATGAATTGGATCAAAGTGATGGGGAAATGAAATAAGTATGGGGGAGAAGGAAAAAAAGATCATTAATGTCGAAGATACCTGATTAAGAAGGAAAATGTGGTGTAGGAAAGGATAGAACCACTCATGGTTCAATTCTTTAACTATTGGGAGCATGGGAACTATACAAGCCAGTGCACTAAAACCCGACTCATCGAGGGGAATATATATCATTATCCACCCAAGATAAAGGAGAAAGGGGAGGATTATATCATCATTATAGCTGAGGTGGAGCTCAAAAATGATGTGGTGTTAGGTACTCTAGATATTCATTAGAAATAGAGAACATACTGGTTCTACGAATTATTTCAAATCATGCATGTTTAGTAGAACTATTCAAATGCCACCTCAAAATATGGAGGATGAGTTATCTATGAGAATATAAAATGGGAAACTATTCCATCCAAAGTATATAACTCCTTCCCAGTTTATTTTTGTGGACTGAACCTCCTAAAAAATATCGTCTTACATCCTTTGGTGGAGTTTTATACAATTTTGGGCATGGATTGACTTTATTTAAATAAAGAAAACATCAATTTCCAAGAAAGGGAGATCACTATTCAAATCCCAAAGCTTCCTCAAATTATATACAAGTGTAAGGAGGAGGATGAGTCATCTTAGGATCTATAATCTCAAGTGTGGATATTATTTCTTTATGAGAAATCATATATAGCTAAAATGATTGATACAAATGAGAGAATCATGATCAAAGACATGCCCATTATGAGGGAATACATTGATGTGTTTCTTGAATAAGTTTTTTGTTTTCCTTATGACTGATAGGTTGATTTATCAGTTAAACTAATTCCTAGATCTCTTCCTATATCAATGAAACATTATAGAATAGAAAACATTGAGTTGGATGGACTAAAGAAGTAGTTAAAAGAGAATTTGGAAAGGGTTTTATATGCCTGAGTGCCTCACCAAGGGGTGTAAAAGAATAGATTTTATAGACTGGTGAATGTGAATACTTTTTCAAAGAGTTAAAAAAGAGGCTCATCCCCATGATAGCACTCACAATTTGAAAAAGTGGTGAACTCTTTGTAGTATAAAATGATGTTTCAAAAAATGGATTAGGCTGTGTATTGATGAAAAATGATAAAGTGATGGCCAACACCTCAAGGTAGTTGAAAATTCATGAGAAAAACTATCCTACACATGATATGGAGTTGGCTGTTGTGATATTTTCATTGAAAATCTGGTGAAATTATCTTTATGGGGAGATGTGTGAAATATAAACGAATCATAAGAGCCTAAAATATATATTCACATAGAATAAGCTTAATATGAAATAGTGAAGATGGTTAGATCTCATCAAGGATTATGACAGTTCAATTCACTACCATCCTGTTAAAGAGAAAAAGTGGCAGATTCTCTAAGTAGAAGGGATCGTGCAACTTTATCAATGATGAGAATTTAGAAGGATCAAATATTATTATATTTTCAAAGGATGGACATGGGAATAATTAAGGAAAGAACATTATCAATCCTTTCTCGAATTATTTCTCAACCATCCCTCATGGATAAAATAAAGGATTCTAAAAGAAATGATGTGGAAATTTAGAAAAAGTCAGAAGCTATAGGAAAGGGGAAATCCTCAGAGTTTTAAATTGGTGAGGAAGGAGTTGTATGATTTGGATCATTATTATATATCCCATCCAAACTAGTGATAAAGAAGGAACTTCTGAATAATGCACATAGCTCAACCTTCTCTCTTCACCCAAGGAGCACAAATATGTATCGAGATATCTGAGAGAAATTTTTGAGGGACAATATGAAGAAGGAAACCACTGATTATACATCAAAGTGCTGGGTATTTCTGTAAGTAAAGTCTAAAAGACCAAAGTAAAAGGGGTTTATGCAACCATTAACCATACTGATATGAAAATGGGAAAACATAACCATGTAATTTTTCACCAGACATCTACATACATCCATAGAAAACAATGCTATAGGGGTTATTTTGGATCATCTTACAAATGAAGACCACTTATCGCAATTCGAGAGGACATGTTCCTGGATCAAATTGCACAGATATATATCAGAGAAGTGGTAAGGCTACCTAGAGTACCACTACCAATTGCATATGATTGATATTCTAGATTCACCTCTATGTTTTGGAAAATCCTCAAACAAGATCTAAACATTGAGATGAAAATTAGAACGAATTATCACACTCAAACTGATGAACAATCCAATTAAACTATTCAAGTGATAAAAGACATGCTGAGGTCATGTTCTATGGACTAAAATAGAGGATGGGACCAACATCTTACTTTGGTTGTGTTATCTTACAAACAAAATTATCCACTCAAGAATAAAAATAGGTCTATATAAAGATATTTATAAGAAAATATTCATAACACTTGAATGTTGTGATGAAGTCTGTGAATGTATGCTTTTAGAATGTGAAATGGTTGAATAAACGACAGTAAAGATGAAATCCATTTAGCATCACATCAAGGTAGCCCAAAGTCAAAAATAAATCTATGAATACTATCATCGACAATACCTAGAGTTTCAAGTTGGAGACATGTAATTCCTCCACATATCTCTATAGAAGAGGATCATGAGATTTATGAAGAAATGAAAGCTGAGTCCCAGGTACATTGGCCCCTTCGAGATCCTTGATCAAGTTGGAGATGTGGCCTATCGGCTAGAACTTCAACCAACTTTGTCTCAAGTAAAAAACATATTCCACAAATTCCTCTTCAGGAAGTACATACCAGATCCCTCACATGTACTAAATCCATAGGTGGTATAGTTGTAAAAAGATCTCTCTTACGAGGAGAAGACAAAGAATATCTTGGATTGTAGTGACAAAGTTATACACAACAAGACTACTCACCTAGTCAAAGCACTATGAAAAAACCATAAGTGCAAAGAGGAAAATGGGAACTATATACAGTTATGAAGGATAAATACCCTCACTTTTTATCACCATATTATGTAAAACAAAATTTCAAGGGTGAAATTTTATAAGGGGAAAGAATGTAACAACCCAAAATTTTATCAGTGCTAATTACTTTATTATAATTATTTAAAATATAATAAATCACATAAATTAACATATAGTACATAATAAGAACTTTTTAAATGTAGAATGGATGAAATAAGAGGCATTTCTTGAAATTAATGAACTTTTACCAATGGAATAATAACTTAACCATTTGAATAGTAATGCCAGAATTAGAAATAGTAATTCAACCAATAGACTAGTAACCTCATCTATAAAAATATAAATAAAATTTAGGAATCATACACATGATAATATGATATAATTATATAATAGTATAAGTAAATAAATATTTTAAAAATTATTAATTAAGTTTTGGTATTTTTATAAAACATAAAATATTATTAATAATTTTATAATTTAAAAGAAAATTTATTTTCATAAAATAGATTCATAAATTAAATTTTATAATGATTATAATATAATTTTATTAGGCCTTAACTAATTTTTCAAAGTGTTACAAAATTAGTCAATATTTTAAAATCTGTATATTCCATGTAAATGGTGATTTTAATTAAAAATTAAATTTATTTTATCTAGAAATTAATTTTCATAAAGTAGAGTTCATTTTTTAATTCTAACTATTGAATAATGGTTAGGGTTGATCTTTTTTATTTTTCTAAAATACTTGAATTTTTTGGGAATAGTAAAATACGATAATTTATGATAAAAGCTAAATACATGAATTATTGATTCATAGATGATGTGAGGTTTATGTAAGCCCAAAATCTTGAAATCTCATTAATTATTTTACTGTATTTGGTGATAAGACTCAATATACTCATATTATTGAGTCAAAATAATAAAGTAAATAATAAAATAATGAGAAGACACCCCTCTCCTCCCCTATAAATACCACCCCTCGCCACCTCTTCTCCTCACACATTCCAAGCATTCATACATATCCAAATTATACCCAAACATATTACCAATCCTCTTCCCCACATCTATTAGGTTATTTTCTAAAAAAATAAAAAACCTAGGTGCCTTAATGAGGTTCTCAAAGAGGAGAATTCAAGAGGTAAAACCCTATTTCGATCCCTTTTAATTATTTTTCTTTTCTTATACTATCCTCAAATACAATATCCCAACATGAATGAAAACTTATATATATTTTATATACTATAATTATATCATCTTAATGGAATATCCATCATTAAAATCCTCTCTTCCCCCTCTCTCTTATTTTAAAAAATGAAATCATCGCCCATGATGTGTTAATTTACCGATATCATGGATGATGTGATTTCATTTTCCTTTAACTCCAACAAGGATTTTCATAAAACAACTAAAATGGTTGTTAAATATTTAAAAATTTATTATATAACCACTTTTATGTTCTGTATCTAACGTATATATATAATATTAAATAACAAAATAAAATGAGTTCATTGTGATCGAAAACGGCTAAATTAATCTAAACAATTATCACTAATAGGTTATCTAAGGATTCATCCTTGTATTTTGAAAAAAATAATATATAATACCAATTAAAATTATTTATGTTCATTAATAACATATAATCTCAATTTTGGAGAATTATAACCATTCTATACGAACTTCCATACTCATATAGAACTGAACTGATCATGAAAACCAAGAAATAAAACACTCCTGAAAGATTAAATTAAACTATAAAACTCATTTAAAAGACCATAAATGTACTTAATAAAACTATATTGAATTAAAATAATTTATATTTTTTTTAACTTTTTAATGAATTAATTTAATTTTATTATCCAATATATTAAAGTGAAGAAAGCATTCAGACATAAGGTAAGAGGATTCTCGAACCCAACTCCATTTACTTGGGTTTTCCCTCTTTAAAACAAATATTTTTATGTATACGATCCTTAAGTTTTATTTATTTATTCCTCCATTTCCTTTTCTAGAGTATACATTTCTTCTACTTGAGTTTATGATAAACACTATTTTTTCCAAAATAACTCTTATTTCTTAAAACACACCTTTTACTTCTCTTGAGATTGTTTCTTCCTCACTCAAGATTTAAGATTCTTATATCAAGTATGTTATTCCCTCTTTATTTAAAAAATACCAAAGTTTATTCATGAACATATGTTTTATTAATTGAAAAAAATTCACTTTCAAGGGATATTTTATGTCCAAGATTGATATACTTCCAATGTGGAATTCTTTTTTATGTCAATGTTATGATGTGATGGGTGCACTTGAAATTATATTTCACAAGTAAATGTTATGATGTGATAGGTGCACCTATAATTATATATCACTCTAATTAATTGGGTAATTTAATTTATCTTGTGAGGAAAAATGAAATATGTGTGAACATGATGCTAGCTTTGTTCACAACTATGTGTGGTATTTGACCAATATGACATGATGTTTCATTTTTATTCATTTCCGCATTCCATACCATTATCTAATGTTTTCTGTAATGATGATTATGTTATTCTCACCCATTTTATATTGATTCATGTTCTTATCTATCCTCTTATTAGGATTTTAGCTCACACATTTCACTAATGTATGGACTCAGGTGATCACTTGTACTAAAGAGAATGTGAAGGCCAATAAGAATCTAGAGAATAAGGAATTAAATAAATTTTTATGTTTTATTTTTAAATGTTATAAATGGTCCTAATTTTAATAAGACACTAAAACTTTGGATCCTATTTGGGTATCACTTTTATGTTTCTTATCATTAAAATGATGTAATAATTATGCATGAAAAATTTTGGCTGCTATGATGAACATAGAAAAACATTTATGCGATAGTTTCTATAGTATAATACTAAATTAACTCAACCAAAAAGAATGAAATTAAGGATAGGTTAGACATGGTTTATATAGGGATATATGAGTGTTTGATGTTGATAAAGGGTGAAAGGTGAAATTTTATTCCTCTAGTAGCTTGCACTCATTTTATGAAAGTGATATATCAGTTTTAAAACTTTTTACATAATGTAAAGGTTCCAAATAGGAATTCATAAAATATAAATAGAATTGTGTAAATGATATATATAAAGTTAATGGACATGAAATCACATTAATTTCTTATTTTGATGCTAGATTTAATTCTTATAGCTTGAGGTGACCTAAACACTACATACATAAATATTACATATCATTAGATAAATATTTCTTATATATCATTATGATCTATTCTATATTTATAAAGAATTATTGTTTTTGGAAACATATATAAGTAAAAAATTGGTACTTAAAATATCTACAAAATCTCCCACTAAATTATTTACAACTATAACCCTTTTTAGACATATCATACTTAAACCCTTTCTTCATATTTGATGTATATGAAAAATAATAATGGGTGATCTCAGATTCTAAATAATGGTAAACAAGGTAGATCTCAATAAATGATCATATGTATAATTTCAGGAGTATAAGGGTATGAGACCATGATATTCACATTTGAAAATCATGCCCTCTAATTCATAGTTAATAATCAAGGCATAAGGCTTAGGCAATTCATAATTCATGAATCGTAAGAGAATCCAAGATCACGAGACATGGTACCATATTATAAGGATAATAAAATGCTATAAATAGTGGAATAAACTATGTGTAATAATGATAATAATATAAATTATACTTAAATTCCACCCACCAAGTCATTCATTACATGTTAATGCTTCGGATAACCACCCATGAACCTGCATTGAGACTGAGATAACCTCTTACATTCCCTATATTAGACATTGGATAAACACTAGTGTACAATTTGAGTTCATAAAAGTTAATAATTAACCAATTCATTGTAGGTATATAATATATTCACCCACCAAATTATCATAATACATTTATATGTATTCCACATGATCATGAAAATATTTATCATTACATCATAGCTTAACCTATGTAAAAGAAAATGAGTTTCATTAATTATTCATCATTGTAATCATAAACCATAAAGAGAAATAATATAGGAAAATATTATAATATTATATATCTATTTATTCATAAGTAACATCAAAAGATGGTATCATAGATGAAAAAACGCCTCTAAAATACCATTGGAAAATTTCTTGAGGAAAATACTATTAATTTTGAAATCAATTATTTTAAATCTATGAATTTCAAAAAATATTAAGGATTTTTTTTCATTAATTATAACAATTTAAACGTGTAATGTAATATTAAAATAAATTAGTAGTAATGAAACTGGGAAAAATCATTGGTGCGGTGTACGTTCAAACAAAGACTTCACTCACAACCTTGGGAGAAAGTACCTTCTTTAGAAATCAATAGAAATATTTATTTTAAAACATTTTATAGAAAGATTTTTCTTTAAAAAAAATTGCTTTTAAAAATAATTATTGAATAGTAAAAAGATTATTGAAAACATTTTGTAGAAAATGTAGATATGGAAGAAAAATATTCCAAACCGAATAAAAAAACAATGTTAGTTTTCCTTAAAAACATTCTTTTATTATTATGATTACTTAGAGAGATGAAAATTAATTGAAAACTTTTAATTTCTAGAAGAAAATAGTATATAATAAAATAAATTTTATTTTGGTGAGATATATCATATTATATCATGATCTAAAAATTTAACCACAAAAAATACTGGTAAAAAGTGATATTATAACATAAAACCATTACCTCTTTGGTAAATTTTGAATCATAACCCACATAAAAGAAATAACTTAAAATGAAACTTTAAATATTATGAATATAAATATATTTAGGATATAAAATATAAATGGGTCATTATATATATTACATTAAATAAAAATATGGTGAATATGACATATGACTTAGAGAAACAATAGTGAGATGAGAAACCCTTACCTTTTGTATAAATCGATTAGTAAGTGTTCTAAAATCCTTTATAATGAATTCATATTGATAATAATTATATTATAGAACCATTTGAAAACATATAATTAATATATAATCCATTTATATAATTTCAACACTTGTTTATTAATGATTATTTATTAAAATCCTTGTTTCTAAGTGTTAAATAGTTTGTTTTTCAAGAATGTTTCATTTTAATAGTTATGGTCCTTACAGTTTGATCATAGTGAAATCATATACATAATGTTAATAATGCAATTTATATATTATTATTACATTATATCCTAGGAATTCAACATTCCTTAGTTGTCCATGTCCTAAATATTTTAACAACACTCATTAATGTGGTAAAACCGGCCTAAAAAACAGTGTGTCATAGAGACTGAATGTGTAAGAACATGCAAAGGTATAATATAAATAAATAATTTAAAAAATATTATTCATGTAATATTTATAATATATATACATTTTATATAATTTTAGGACCTTCTATAAAATTTGGTTAATGAAAATGAAATATATCACTCATATAGGTGATAGTCTCTACATATACATGAACATACACCCATTTTCTAATTATAAAATGGAAAAGAAAGTATAAAATATTTTATAATTTTACAATTAATATCATATAATAAATATCTAGCATATTTAGTAAATCCATCATCATAAATATCTATGTGACGCGACCATGGAAAATGAAACACAACGCTTTGTGTTGGTGGTAGTCAACATGTATACCCAAGTGATAATTTCTTTTCCCATTCGATGAAAATGAGGATGATAATTGTTTTTGTATTATAATAATAACATTTAATTATATAAAATATACTAAATTAATTATTTTGTGATAGATACCACATATTTATATGATTTAGAATAATAAATAAAAATTATAGGATTTTGTCAAGACTATTACCTATTCTTTAGGAGACCCCCTTTGGCTTACACCCTAATCATTCTTTGAATGGATTGAGGGAATAAATATAGGAAGGTATACGCCTAGGTATTTTTTGAGTTAAAAGGATAAAAATTTGTGAATAAGGGAGGAGATGAGGTTTCCTTTTATATATGGGGAGAGGGTACACTTTTAATTACTTAAATTTTTTAAATATAATTAATCTATTTCCTAATTAAAATTATAAAAAATGGAAATTAATTAGCAAAAAAATAAGATAAGTTTTAAATATCATTATATAATAAATTTATATAGATTTTGGTATCATTTTAAACCTTACCCTTTGTTTAAACCCCTTTGTTAACCCTTTTTAACCATAACCTTAAAAACAAGATTTTTTTTGTATTTAAGGGTCATTAATTTACTTCTAAGGTGAAAATTATTGAAAAATTGTCTAGGTATGATATTTTAGACAATTTATCTTTCCATATATCCTTTTTCATGTTTTTTGATTTTTTGAATCTTTAAATAAAATATTACTTAACATAAAATGGCAATAAATTCATTCTTGAGACTATTCATTTAATTTGACTTTAACATTATCAAGAAAAGAATGGATTTAGCATATAAATTCATTTTCTATCATTTTTAAATTATTAATAACTATAAAAATCATCGGACACCATAATTCATCAGAAACATATTTCTTTTAATGGTTTAAAACCATTTACTATATTTTTCCTATTGTTTGCAAAAGAACTGAGTCAGAAATGTGTAATAATTTAAGGAAAATAGATCATAAAAAAATAAAAAATAAATTAAAATCCCAAAAACAATTTATTTATGTTTTAAATAAAAGTTTATATTTTTTAAGTACTTCTTTTTTATCCTTATGAAAACATACTAGCGAAATTAAAATCAAGAGAGTGAAATTTTGTATCTATCCCCTTCTTAAACTAATATTAATGTTATAATAAAGGAAAGTGGCAATTTATTTCAATATTTTTGTATCTAGGATATATGTTTTGGAATAAAAATCATCTAATAGGATAAATCATTTTACCTATTTTTCCCTTTATCGAGGTGAAAAATCATTACAATTTTACTATTCATAATGACCAAAAATAAAATGTACCTATTTACCAAATTTGAACCCATTTATTTAAAATATAGAATCCATTTCCAATATTAAATTTTAATAGGTGTAAGAAATCAATTTTAATACAAATTTGTAAAATTAAAAAAAAACAGTTTTTAGAAAAATGAGTTTTTAAGCCCAAAAATGAACTTATACCTAAATAAATTATAAAGAAAAATAATATGTAATTAATTATATTATTTCTAAATAAAGGAAAATTATTTTACTTTAGGATTAAATTAAAAATTTAATGATACATTTAAATTACTTTATTTAATGAAATGAAATGGTAGTTTTACAAAAGTTGGTATTTTTCACTATTCAATTTAAATTCAATCCTTTCTGAAAAATCCAAAAAATTAAATATATGATAATATTTACATTGTTGACACCGAAAACACATGTTATTGGAAAGTTTTAGGTGTTGAAGTATGATTAAAGGTGAATCCAAGTTGAAACATGGTCAAATTCAACCTAAGGAGCTGTATTCATGAATGATTAATCCTTCACTAAGGGGAATAGTTTCATGAAAGATGTTAGAGTTCTGGGAAAGATAATCTTATGATAATATGGTAATAATTCATATAATTTATTTACCAACCTCTTTTATTCCTATAAATACCCCCTTAGCCTTCATTTATGTGGGTTGTGGCCTTTAGAATTCCATTAGATTCTCTGAATTCAAGAAAATTCCTTCTTCACTAGCCAAAGGTGAAATAGATTCCTATAGGTATCCAATATTCACCAAAAACATCCCTTGAGTTCCTTAGAACCTAGGTCCATGTGTAGATGATGTAGTAAAGTTGAATTATCTTCATGATATAAAAAAATTATTTTCATCCAATAGTGTTCTGTAGGACCATCATATTTCGCAAAACCCACCCTATAAGAACTAGGGTACCACCCTTGGGTTGAGTAACCATGTTTTATAAAGGCTGAATACTCGTGATACCATCCTTTGAGAACCCAATATCTTTCATGAAACTCACCTCCAATACCCTCTCATAATTCCCCCTTTCAATAGATACCTTCCTGAAAGTTGAGTACCCATGGGACTTAATACCACTGAATACTGGTTTACTCATGCCTTGATCATCTGCATAGCTAGTACCATCAACCATCATGTTTAGTCCCTCATCTCCAAGAACATTTTAGATAATTATTCTACCTATTTATCTTAATAATATGAAAACTAAAATTAGGATCCCCATGCATAACCGAAGTAGTTGAATCATCATAGTAAACCACTTATATTTACCTTCAATGTTGGCTAGTGTTATATCCTTCTCTCCTACTTCCCTAACTAGGAATGGGCAACACCTAGTGTAAGTCCCATAAAAATTTAAGCTCTAATACATCAAATTACTTATAAATCACTTCAATGATGAAAGAATTTAAATTGTATACCGTCCATGTCCTAGTCATATAACCATAAACTACATGATAACCTCCTAGTCATATCATATTAAAACTAATTGACAACAACCTAATTGCACAATGTTAAACCACATGAAAATTACCTCAATAAATGATGTTAAATTGTATCATTACCCTATGTAATGAATATATAATTACTTATGTATGTAATGAGATAATGACCATATTCTTACCACCTCCTACACGTAATCCCCAAACCAACCCCTTGCCACACCTTTTCTGGAACAAGAGTCTTTACCGGATAATTTTTAAACTACTTAGACTGGTCTTATCACATGATCATAAAATCTACACATGAACTACACGGTTATTTATACCTATTTATTAGTAGGTTATGTTGGATGATTCCATAAGTTCAATACCAATACCTTAACCCCACCATTAAATATGTTTGTCTCCCCACTATGAGGCAACAACTCCAAAGTGTGGTCATTTACCTTGGGAACAAACAAAACTTCACCACCCAATCATAAGTCCCCAAATAGAGATAAAAATTTCCATGTGATTCAAACCCATAAATTACCTAGTACATGATAGGTGTGCATGGGAAATGGTCCCAAAATACTATAAACATATGACCAGGTCCCCAAAAGACTCTAAATCTGTGACAAGGTTCCCAGAAGACACTAAAAGTGTCATGATGCCCCCAAAATAAACAAAACATGTGACCATGTCCCCATAAGAATGTAAACCTATGATCATGTCCCCACTTGAACTTAAACCGTTTTCCCCACCTGAAACATCATAATATCTACCTTAGGTGATAAACATGAGATGCACTAGGAAATGAACCTTAGATGCCTTACAAAACTAGTGAAAGTTTCCCAATGAAGGATGTGGGATGACTTGGTTTCCACACCTAATATTCCTAATTAATGAGATTTACCTGAATTCAGAACATGATGAATCTATAGATTCCCACACACCTAACATCCAATGATGTTCAGAAATGTCCAACATCACCGTCAGCTCTGACCATATGTAGTTTCCCTATCACAACTGAAGGAATAAAATTAACTAGTTTCTACTTCAAGATAGTTCTAGGAACAACCTTCACAAACATGTCTCAAATATTTTAGGGAGAACCATACATGGAAAAAAGTTCAAAGTAGGAATCCATGGAAGCAGGAATTGATATTACTTTATGATCAAGGATCCAGTGTCATCAAATATGTTTATAATGGCCAAATGACTTTGTAAAGTAGGATTATGGGGAAACCAACCACCCTAGAGGAGGAAAAACCGGTCTATGGAAGTGTACCACTCCAAGAGAATCAAAGAAAAGAACATTTCCAAATCGATTCATGCCTCGGTGAAATGAATCAGAAAACAAAATGGTGAACCCGATGTGAATCTATTATCCTAATACAAGGGGATAATGAAAAATATTGGGAATCCTTGGTCTAAGTAATGAATGATGTGGATCCTTCATCTATCTTAGAGAGAAAAACTAATGTTGGGAACATTGGGAATCAACTTCATCAGACTTATAATAATGATAGAATTTATGCATCCTACAATATTCAGGATACAATAAATTATTAATGCCGCATCACTAATAAGTGTTTGGGAAAGAGAGCCTATTGTAAGGAAACCCCGCAAAACTATACTCCTTCCATGGTGGCCACTACTCCATGGATACCAGGAACTGTCACCATATCCCCCCCCCTCTGATTTTGTTCATCATAGGTTTATCAATTCCTTAGTTCATCTCTAAAAATTTGAAGGGTTCATCCCATCTAGGGAAATGGATTGATATGATCTAGAAGCATCGACACTGTGCTGACACCTCTACCCACAATGGCTGCACAAGGCCCCCACCCCCCGTCACAATGAAAAAAATGTTTCGAGAGACTCTACCCATAATGTTCCAACAACTCATTCCCCTACACTGAGGAGGTATGGGATGTTTGGTTATTCCCATTGTGACCACTTCTCATGATCTTCCTAGGAGGTATTTCTCTTAGCCGTGATGATTATGATGAAAGGGACTAAATAATGATGAGAAGACCAATCATATATCTACTCCACCGACTTCGGTATAGATTTCATGGTGATGACACTGAGGGAGTATCAAAAACCCTTCTCAATAGAATTCCCCTCTCTCAGCTCTAGTGTCCCTTTCCACTATTGGTGCACCTTATCATGCTCTCACAACCTCTTCCTGAGGGACCCTATTCACCCCATTTGGAGAGAGACCACAACCACCCACTAGGTAGGTTAGGTTGAATCTCCCAATCAATGATTTCATCAAAAACATTTATGGGACACCCCATGATGAAAAATTTCCCCATTAAGATCCTCCCTATAGCACCATAAACCACCATAGAGATCCTACAAATGGAAAAATACTTCCCCTACCCTAAATATCCACCCTAGGGAAGGAGGTAAAATAACCGCCACGGAGGACCTACCCATGGATCTGACTACAAGACATGGGGTAGGAATCAACATTACACCCATAGGATCATTCTTAGGGAAATACCATGATAAGTATAGTAGGTATGAGAAAAATATTGTTTCTCTATATAACTCTCTAAATATGGGGTGATACATGACTCGATGGAGACACATAATCCATCACCACCAAATATGGGGTCATAATCCCATCAGTTGAGGCTGACCATACACGAGGAAAAGGTTTGTAAGGTCCATAAAAATATCTAAGGTTAAATACATGTGGAGTAAATATTGTTTTCCATCCAATGAATCTTTGTGAAACCATCCCACCCACCATTATCTTCCCTCATCTTTACCTTTACCATTGAAGTAGAGGATATGTTAGGATATGGGAACTCTGATGGTTATGAGTGCTCTACTAGGATATAAAGAGTTGATTTAATCCCCAATAAATAGGATGGAAAAGAAACCCCATCCTATATGGTTATAGTTAATAAGATATCCCCACCTCTAGAAGACACTCTGATGTTCTAGGGATAACAAGCCCATAGGATGCCCTCTAAGTCGTAAAATCTGAAAAAGAGAAGGTCTTTGTCACTTCTACCCCCAGTTTGTTGACCAAAATTTATTAAAGATTGTTTAAATCAAGAATATTATTACCCTCCAAGAAATGTGTAGGTTTAGGTATTTCAGGACATCCTATCCACCAACCATCAATTAGTTTTTTTGGACAGCCTATACTCTGCAATTCATTATTCGAGTGTGCCTTATCAAGGACCATGAATCTTACATCAACAAAAATATTTTTGATACATGATAAGAGATTTGAGATAAACCATTGGAATATACAAGAATCCATTTAAATCTCAATTCCATACATAAATTATGTCGAGTGATTGATATTGTTGCACTCCCAGTGGCCCAGTGCCCAGACTGATATTGGCACCATCTGAGTTTTCTGAAAACCTACATCTAAGACCTCAATATGATTTAGTAGGTTATGAAAGATGCATCTCACCATGTTTATGTTATAGGCTCATAGAATTATTCTACCAACTATCTTACTTCCTTCCATAATAATAATATGAACATCAAGATGGACCACCCACTAACTGTCAAAGTTCTCCCAAAACTACTTCCACCATGAATGTCATCAAGATCAATCCTATGGATGATCAGTGAAGTTGGGAAAATGACATGGGAAAAAATAAAGAAAATATACTCTAGGTTGAGACAAAATATATTTTTGATCTTTTGATATGTGCCTGCACTTTTCAATAAAGATAGACGTTATTCTATAGAAGTCCATACACAGAGGCTCTACTACTTTCCCATTGACATATCAACAAAGGAAAAAGAATTTCTAAGAATTCCATCCTATATAAGGTGGTTTTTGAGACTAATTCAGATGTTAGTATGACCGTTTTTCTATATAATATTGAGGGCTACAAGAGCCTCACCATCAAGCTATCCACTGATCATAACCTAGAGCGAGACAATGTTAGAGGGGACCTTATCCCTCCTTTAGAAAAACATTTGATCTGTCTTATCTTGCACCAATAATTTTGGAAGGATCTCCTATGAACCCAATCATGGAAGATCCAAGGAGATATAGAAAAAACTGATATATGACCCTCTTACCCTTCCCAAGTAGTGTGTCTTCCAATCATGGGACCATGATCACTTCACTTGTCAAGCATACAGGCCAGTCAAAGCACTAGTGACTACCAATGATGTGATAACCACTATAATCTCCCACCATGAAGCTTTGAAGTTATAGTATTTATCAATCCCACCTGAAGGGAATTCATATCTAACATGATTGGCCCACATGTTCCCCCCTAGAGTTAAAAAATCCTAACTTAACCTCATTCAATGGTATGGGAGATCCGCTATCGAACCTAGTCCATTTCAAGTCATGATGCTGCCAAATGTTGGGAACTTTGGAGAAATATGAAGTTTCAAAGAATCTATGTTTTTTACAAACCTTATATGAAATTTTTTCATTTAGTATAATCATCTAGCCCAAAGATCCATTTCTATATGGGAGGATCTCCATAGGTAGTTCATCTACAAGTTTATATCCATCTTTCAGAAAACTATCATTTCCAACCTCTTTAAATGCATGTAGGGGTGAGAAAAATTTTCAGACTTCATTGACCAATATAAGTTCATCACATACTCCCTTGATGGGTTTATTTTCCATGATTAGTTATTGGGGATGTTCATGGATAATGTCTAAGATGAGATGGTCCCTACCCTCCTCTCCCTGATATTTCCATGTAGATTTTGTGAATTAACCAAAAGAGATTAGTGTTTGGAAGAAACCTTATAGTGGAATAGGCTTCTATTACACCCATTACCTATTATAGATCTCGTGAAGAGTCTTTTTACAGAATAAACAATAGCTACTATATAGATAGAGGCTACATATCTAGACTACCATAAGGAACCTCTAATAGATAGGCATTGACAATCCTATCTTCATCAAGAATAGCCAAACCATGAAAACACTAATGAACCCCCACATTAATGATAAACACCCAGAAATATATTTTGGGAGTGGAAGACTAAGGTTTACTCCTTTAATGATACATAGGTCCTAGGGTACACCATCTGTTCCCTAGAAAAAGATATCATAATGTTTCTAGAATAAAGAATTCCCCAAGAGGCTGAACTCATTGATCATGAAAACTAATACCCATACCATAGGGTCCTTGGAAAAAACCTCAATAAGTGATTAATCTTAAAATATTATCACCCATACCTGGTAGATAGTGGCTTAGTTGAGTTGGGTGACATCCTAACATATGTGGAATATGTCTGTACCACTCACAAAAGTGGAAAATAAGACTCCGGTGGATAGAAGAAGGTCCCTGACTAAAGTATATATAATTACAATGACTATCCATGTTTTAAGATAGTATCACTCACCCATGGAATTATTCATTCCCGTTTGAGTAGACCAAAACCCCCAATAGTCACCACACCTTCTTCGACCACCACATTTGCATCATGGAATTCTGAGTCTTAGAAGAATAAGAATTTACACCACCATGAAAATGACATTCCCCCACTAGTTCTAAAACAATCGTACACTCTCATTAATTTCATACCTCTTGGATTGGGAGAATCTCATAGAATTTGTCACATCTGGGAATATTCCACTGAAAAATAATAGAATTATTCTTTCATAAATACTATCAGACTGGTGGATTTTTTATGGTACTTGTTGAAGAAAAATACCATATATCCCACTTAGTCACCTCAACTAATGAAACCCACTATGATTACTATCAAATAGTGACCCTCTGTAGGTAGAAATATTCCCGTTACTAGGAAGTATGATGTGCTAAAACACCTTGAAATTATATAAGCAATGATATTGATCATTGATGAAATCCACCTATCAAAGTATATGAATGAGACCCTAATAGAGGTATCGAATATCCCTATATATTTTGAGGCTATGACAGCTTCTACTGAGGTCTATTGTACAGAGTAAACTGTGTAGGAATAATTCTAAACAATCATTTCTTTCTTTGAAAAAGATTATGGTGTGATAATCTGGGGGAACATAAATCTGTTGTATGTCACAAACTATTTCAATACTTCAGAGATCCATCATTTTCTAGTAGATATTGGATATAAGATCAACCTCATACCAAATTTAACTCTCTAAAATATTGGGCTCAAGGAAGATGATCAGACTCCCCCCAACATGAAAATTAAGTGGTATGATAAGAGTGAGGAGAAAACAGACAAAATTTTTTGTTAAAGACACAATTTTGTGATTTTGTAGTATGCACTATGTTCATGGTCATCTCATAGTATACCACATACAACAAGATATTGGAAATAATCTCTCTCTTCCTACATTAAGTGGTCCCCTCTTCATACCACCAATTCCTCAAATACCCCCTCAATGGTCGAGTGGGGGGGGACTCTAGGGTGATGCTTCTTCCTTGAACTCTTTTGAATCCCACTACCTAGATTCTTTATATTGTTAAAGGGAGGATAAATAGATCAAAACCAATATATTGGAATATATTAATGCCCCAATGACCTGAAAACCATTATATCGGATCCTTGAGATGATTCAAAAGAAAACATCATCCTACCATTCCAATGTTTGGAGCCCATAATCCCAGATTTTTGGAGTTTTTTCATAGTCCCTAAGAAGAAAGTGTTCTCATAGATTACCTCATCCTACTACATGATATATTACTAGATAATAATATAAATCCCTACTTATATTGAGTACTCAGATTTTGTCCCCATGGGAACCGATCGGCAAAACTGTCACATGTTCTGAAAGTAATGAGGGATCAATAGAGGATGACCCAATATCATTTCTTTGATATCAAAGGTGGACCTCTTAGTTGGAAACCACATGTAATTGGCTCATCGTCTTTTTTATTCATGGTTTCCACAAAGCAAGAATCCCTCATTGAGGGTTACACCCCTCCCGAAGCTATTATTGGTACCAATCTTAGGTCTATAGCTCTTGGGGAGTCACCTTTTACCTTAAATCATATTGTTTCACGAGACAAAGAGGATATGGGTGATGCCCCTGAGACCATTAAAGAGGGTGTATCTACTAATATCGATGATTTGACCCATGTAAATCTCAAAATTGAGGAATACCTAATGATAACACTGATGAACGTAGTCATGTCTCCAGAGGAGTAGTATAAATATGGGGATTTATTTAAGAAGAACCATAACATGTTCACCCATAGCTACACAGAAATGCCAGGGATCAACCCATAGGTTTATATTTATCATCATGGAATCCCATTAGACCACCATGGGTTAAAAAATACTCCTATAATGATAAACTATTCCCAAAGAATTGTGGATGATGGAAAATTTTAAAAGCTGACTATGGATAATTTCATTAGGGAATTTCAATACCCTAAGTGGCTGGTAAACATCCTCCAAAAAAGAAGAAGAATAATCATATACATGTTTTCATCAACATCCAATTACTTGACTGCCATTGATCGAATGATGATTTCCTCTTTTTAGTGATTAAGTTACTAGTTAATGATAGAAAAAGTTTCCAGAACCTATACTTCATGGATGGATACTATGGATATAATCAGATCTAGATGTTATTTGAAGATGAAAAAGAAACCACCTTCAATTTGCCTCAGTAAATCTTCAGATATCAAGTGGTGGATTTTAAATTGAAGAACTATGGGGCTACCTACAAGCATGTCATACCCCATATCTTAAAATAACAACTTGAGAAATTAGTGGAGTGTTATGTAAATGATTTTGTGGTCAAATTTCACAAATGGAAGGAAAATATCAAGAACCTTGTGAAATTTATTGACTTCCTCCACTCATATCTCTTGAAGATGGATCCCCTGAATTGTGAATTCATGGTTACCTCTGTAATGTTCCTCAGATTCATTGTTAGAAATTGATTCATCAAGATCAATCTAGATAAGATCAAATATATCAACCAGATGCCTCATTTTCTTGATCTCCAAAAACTATGAGGACTTTAGGGCCACTTGGATTTCATTCGATAATTCAGTGTGAATCTATCCAACAAGTGTAATATCTTTTTAAGGATAATAAAAAAGGTACCACTTAATAGTGGAAAAAAGATCAATTGAAAATGTTCCTGGAAATAAACTAGTATCTACCACATCCTCTGGTCTTTATTCCCCTAGTCCCAGTAAAGCCTTTGGTACTCTACATGACTATAATGTAGTAGTCCCTTGGTGTCCTTATTTTTCAAAATAACATTGAGGGTAGGGAAAACAACCTGTATTATTTTAGTCACATACTTCTAAACCCAAAGGCCATATATTATACAATTTAGAGTAGATTCATATCATTTGTCTTTGTTGTTTATAAGTTTTAGTACTACTTCAAAAAACACGAGATACAAATAGTATCCTACAGCGACCCACTATAGTAAACCCTCAACCACACAATTAAGATAGGGTGACTGGTGTGTTGGAAAGTAATTTTTTAATAGTTTTAAATTATGTTTCCCCCCCAAAAAAAATTTCAAGGACTAAACACAATAAGATTTCTTAGCTGCACATCTAACCCTGGAATAACTTCCCCTTGGTGTTGACTTCATTAATAACTCTACGCTATTTGTAGATCAGATAACACCATTTGGATAATTCATTTCCATAGTTCCTTTTGGATCCCGATTGGGAGAAGGATAAATAACCCCAATAGAAAATGTGTGGGACTTGGGATTTTATTAATCACTCTTATAGAAGACTTCTTACTATACTTTTTCTTATTGTTGGAAGGTTACAACAAAAATAAGGCTGAGTATTAGGCTCTTATCACTAGTCTCATGAGGGCCCTTGAGATTGATATTCCTTGTATGCATGTGAACGAGGACTCTAATATATTCTTCATGAATACCAATGGTGATTATGTCTTCAAGAATCAATAACTCACCCCCTAATAGAGAGGGATTGTGAGTTAATGGTCTAGTTCCCTTCCCATAGAATGGTGAATCATGTTCACTGATCATGGAATGAACAATTTAATGCCTTGAAAATCCTATACTCATCCATCACAAATCACGACCAAGATGGCATTTTCATTAATGTAGTGTATTAGAGTGTTATCACCCCTATTATTTATAATGGTGGAGACCAATATTAAAATTCGCTGGACACCAAAAATTCAACATCTAGTATCCCAAATGCCTCGGTAGTTGATGAATCACCCTATTAGATCACCCTCTTTATTGAGTAACTCTTACACAAGACTCTCCTAGTATAATGATCATCACATGAGTGAATTAATTGGCACACAATGAAATATACCCTCCAAGATGGACCCGACCTAAATAATGACCTCTACATGTATAAAATTAATAGAGTCCTCCTCCATTACATCCAAGTGGAGTATATTACTCAGGTCCTGTAATAGGTATATTTCGGGTCATGTGGAGCCAATAAAACAGGATCAAGTCTCTCTTACTAGATATTTGGATTTTTGAACTTTTGGCACACCATGGTTTATAATTGCATTGATTTCTCCAAGAAGTGTCATGCATTCAGATCCACTCCAACTTTATGCATCATCCACTAGATCTCATCCATTCCACCATGTATTCATAGACATTTACTATATGGGGACTTGATATTGGGAACCCTTATGAACTAGTAGAAACTTGATAGTGTTTGTTCATTTTGATTATTATATAATTCTTCTCAAAATGGGTAAAAACCATCCCCCTAAAAAAATTAAAGATCCAATCCATATTTGAGTTTGTTAAGTCCCACAACATTAATCAATTTAGGATTCCTCACAATATTAAAAAAGAAAATGAAACCAACATTTGAGATGTTGATCTGAATAATTTGTATTCCAAGTAAAATATCTGGTCCAACCATACCTCCCACTAATATGTGCAGGTGAATAGGAAGATCAAGGAATTGAATAAAACCATCTTTAACATCTTATAGAATATGGTTTTATAGAATAAGATTATTTTTGGATGTAATATCTCTTAAACCCATTGGGACTATCCGGAAATGAATCAAAATTCCACCCAGGAAACTATATAATCCCTAGTTTATGGGATAAAGGTTTTGTTACCTAAAAGGGTTTAGCTTCCATCCCTTTTAATGTCTACTTAGGATTAGAAGATAATATAAAATATGGATGAAGTACAATTTTCCATGTTGGAAACCCTTGAAAAAAAAATTATATAAGAACTTCATAACCTAGAAATACATTAGAATTGGGTGGTGGGAGAATTCAACAAAACGGTTCACCTCTACCCCTTCCTTCAGCGTGATATGGTACAAGATCTTAGGATGTCGATGATACCTAGGAAGAAACCACCAAATATAGAACTCAAATGATAAGGATATTATGTCATTAATATTTTCTAATCCAATGATTCCTATTCTTTGATCACCACGGATGGAAAGAAAATCAAGCCTCCCACCAACACGAGGTTACTTAATTAGTACTTCATGTGAACCCACAAATTTTGTGCTATATGAATTTAAACTAAAAATCCCCACATTCTAATCACATGAAGTAAAACTATATGAAATATTCCTAGTCACATGGTATAAAAATTATGACATCATCCTTGTTACATGACATAAAATGGTATGATGTTACCTCAATTGAAAGACATAAAACCATGGGACAAAATCCTAGCAATATGATGTTAAACTAAAAGACTCTATGACCAAAGATAAATGACCTTAAAATGTAGTAACCATGCATACTTAATATATTATGTTGAAATTTGTTTTGAACGTCCACACTATAAGACATTAAAATTCATGGTCCATGTCTCTATCAAATAATGTGAGACTATGTGATGTCTTGGGTACTCACAAGAGATAATTCCCCCACACAGTTCTAGTTATTACTATTTTACACTCTAGAATTATGTTTGTCTTGATTTCCAACACTATGGGATACATAAAAAATACCAAACCTTTGGTTCTCAGTTTATCCTTACCAACAACCTATTTCAAGTATTTCCCCCCTCAGGAACATGTTTGGTACTCACCTGCTGATATTCCCATTCCGCGTATTCGAGTGAATGTAATAATATCCCCCAAAAAATTTAAATGCCACTAAACAAACTAATATGTTAATTTCCAAACCTCAATTCATCTTTGTTTCATATCCTCATCACCCTCTTGATCTTAATAGTCCCCCTAACAACAATAATTCCTAGAAAAACTAGATCGCCTCCCTTCCCAAGCACATTCCTCAAAGGATTTCTAGTGATAGATGATAGTTTCTATATTTAAAACATTGTCAATGGTTTATCCTAAATTTTCTCTCCCTATTTTTTATTTGTGTGGTTGTGGAACATGTGTTTTGAAGTTGGTTATCATTCCTTCCATACTCATCAATCATAGACTCTTTTTTGTGGTTTAGATATCAAAAGCCATTATTTTCATCCCTTTCCTCCTCCCTTTTTTCTAGTAGAGTTTTTATACCCTTGGTGTAATCCCCCTTTCATTCATGCATGATGAACAAGAAATTAATCATCGTTGGGAGATTCCCAAGATGGATTTCTTTCCCCCTTTCAAACTCTCCATTGAGAAAAAGGTAATTCCTCCCCAAACTTTGTTTCTAACATCGAGCGTGGATCACATGGGTATATGAGTCATTGTATCTTATTTCCAACCATGAATGCGATGAAAAAATATTCAAAAATGGAATTTCACCCCTCATTCCATCCAAAATCCATGACTTTAAACTAGAATAACCCCCTTTCAGTACAAAAAACCATGAACATAAAAACATTGTAAACCCATGGACCAAGAACTATGACTTTAGACTAGCATCAATGACATATAGTTAATGCACTATGACCATAAAATATATGAAAACCTTTGGGAAAAGCTATACAAACTTAAGATATAACACCCCATGTCCTTATCATAAGAAGTTAAACTGTATAATTTCTTGGTCGAGGCTCAATGACCTTAAAATGGTAGCAATCCTGGTCCAAGCATCAAGAATTTAAACTATGTTTGATTTTTTTTAGAAATATCACATGAAGTACAAATCCATCCTGACTCCCTTTTCACATCATATTAGTACCTTTTTTACCACATTAAATTCTTCAAGACACACCCCATAGTCTAAGATATAGGACCTTGAATTAGAAGTGAACCCCTATGGTCCAAACTCTATAAACTTAAATTGGTAGCAACCCCTCATAGTCCAAGATTTAATAAATAAAACTATATATCTAGAATATTCCTTTATAATGATTTTAAACTATATAATCAGCTTCTCATCCCCACCCTAGAGGATATCCCCTTTACTTCTATCTTTATTCTTTTACCATGCCACACTATAGAACTACATGTGGATTGATTCTTGGTTCCCTATTACTTGTAGTGAGACCAAGGGCACATGTATCTTGCCTAAATAGAAACACATTTTTGAGGTGTGGCCAATTTTTCCCTCATTCGACCCCTAGCCCTATTCTTATGGTATATTAAAAAATAATGGGATAAGAAAACCATCTCACCCACAATAATGGTCTAAGAATAACGACCTTTAACTGTGTTCATCTTTCCCCAAATATTTCTATATGGCATGATGAATCCTTGGTCCTCTATTTGTAGTGGGTTTTAAACTATCCAGTGCTATGAAAACCCTTCTAGAATCCCCCCATTTGGTCTACAAATCAGGAACATAAAATATGTGCCACTGGACCCCAATGACCCCAAATCCATATCTAGTTTTCATAACCTATCACATTTTAGCAAACTAATTCCCTTTATCATCACATACTCACTTGAGAGAAATTCCCCTTTTTGTGTTGGTCTTCTACCATACCATGATCCAAAACTATATGCATTTTGATTCCCCATTCAGTGGGATATGTAGTGATGTATAGATATACTATTTTAGGCCCAACCAAACATCCCCCAACAATGATGCCTTATTTTGGAACCCTTTTCCCACCATGACTCTTAGATCCTATATTCATACCAAGGTGGTGTGATTCTCAGGTAAAGGTGGTCCAAACTCTATAACCTTAAACTAGCAGCCTCAATCCAATAATTATGAAATTAAACTATTTACAAATTGTTTTAGAGATTCTTGTTTGGTGTAAGGCATCCTTGTCCCTCCATTCAAGTCAGATTTGAATGCTCTTCCACAAAATCAAAAATTCTATAAAACACCCATTTACTAGGTCCAATCTCGACAATCTTAAATTAATAGCTTTGGTCTAAATACCATGACCTTAAACTATTCACATTCATTTACAAAAATTCCCCAAAATGTGTACCTATCCTATTTGACTAGAATGACTCTAAAATCTCTAAGGAAATAGGCACAAATTTCTATCAAGTTAAAAAACCATAAGTTATATCTGATCAAAAGTAAAACTTTCACCCACCAATCCACCCATATGAACTATAAAAAAAATAAAGGGTGCATGCGGGAAAGGTGAAAAGCCCGTATGACACACCAATGGGCCCTGAAAAAAAAATGATTAATCATGCTAGATCCACTAGTTTAAGAACAATTTAGAGAGAAAACATTGTTCCATTTTACCTTTCTTTCATGATGTTGACCATGAGGTACTGTCCTCAGTGTTCCCCTTTTGTACAACCCTGTGTGTTGACAAGGAAGATACTATTCACATCCTAGTCATATTATTGTAAACTATTATATGAACATAGTGTTCATATGATGTTAAAATATATAACACATCATCCTCCATATATGATGTTAAACTATGTACTCAATATAATTTACACAAGACATTAAACTTTATACTTCCCATCTGCATTGCATGACATAAAACTGAAAACTGTCTTAGCCCCTTGCACGAGACAACATTTTACAACCTTCAGTGATGATTACTTTCTATATCAGTTAAGTTACCCAACCATTTCATGATAACCAAGATGAAAATCCTCTTGGAATTTTGTTCTAGATCTTACCTAGGATGATACATCTACCCAATTTTCTCAAATCTACAGTGGTATAATTGTAACAGCCCAAGATTTTATGAAAAATATTCTTTTTAATTTCACTAATGTCTTGTGTTGTACGCAACACAAAAAGGAGCTTGCACAACACGCATCCTTGACTTGCCTTGCATTACACGCAATCGCAACCTTCCTCGATAGCGTGTGTAGTACGCAATACCGAGTTTCACGAAACAACGATATGCTATTAAAATATTATTAAAACTAGCTGTTATGAATAGTAATAACCACTTTTTAAATTTTATAAATTTTAGCTCTCAAAATGGACTTCATTTTTGGATTCGGAGTATCGAATTTAGCCTAAGGTGAAATTTTGGTACTTTTCGGATAACTTTCATATTCTGATGAATAGTGAAAATTACTAAATTATAATTAAAAACAACTTTTTTAATCGAAATAATTAATAGTGTTAAATAATTAATTTGAGTGTTTTTAAAGTATATTTAGAATATATTTTTACAATTTAATACAATGTTGGTCATTGGATGTAATTTCACATTTAAACCAGACATAATCAAGTGTCAATCTTTTGATAGATATTGTTTCTTAAAAACACGCTATTTGTTTTAACAACGGGATTTAATTATAAAATTAATTAATGCAATTTCTTTGTTATTAATTTGGTAAAATAGACTTCATTTTTGAATTCGGAATATGAAATAAATCTTAGGATGAAATTTTTGCATTGTTCTGAAAAACATCAATTTTTGATGAATAGTGAAACTACTAAGTGGTAGTTAAAAAAACGGATTTTTTCATAAAACTTAATTTTACCGCTTCTGTGAATGGAATTTCAAAAATCCGAGAGACACGGTTGATGTCAGTAAGTAAAATGTGGTTCAATGAGATGAAAATAATTTTTGGTGAATAGTAACTTTTTACTTTTATTTACCACGGTTAAAAGTAAATAGGGTAATTAAGGGTAAGAATGATATTAATATTACCCTAACACATGTCCTAATTCTATTGGACAAGTGTATCTCGACCAAAAATAACCTTAAGTGTAAAATATTATCATTTAGGCCCACTTGGATTAGATTAGGACATTTATTATTATTTAATTCAAAGAAGAGTTAAAAGAGTTAAAATCAAAGTTTATTTACTAAAACATTTTTAATATAGGGTTGTACATAAGATAAATTCGATTGTAAATATTCATTAGAAAGCTAAAAATATTTCATACATAATGGTAGTTTATTTGTAATTTTTAGACATCAAATAATTTAATTTATTTATGACACAATGATGATGCAGTAATTATCTTATTAATGAAATATTGACATAATTGATATTATAAATACCAAAATAAATGTAATTTAAGACTTTTTATGAATTCAACTAATTTTCTAGGTTACTATGATATATTAGTGTTGATTTAATCAACTTGGTTTGAACATATAATTCTGTTATGACTTTCACAAAAATCATATATCAAATAGTTTCAAAATTGACATAAAATAGTTTTTAAATCAAATATTATATTATTAATTGTTATTTTATTCCTAAAAATCTAAGGTTCGACAAAATGACTTATATAAGGATATATGTATTAATAATATACAATTTGGGGTTCGTTTGGCATGTTATAGTAAGTGTATTAACCATATAGTGAAAGAAAACAAAAAGACAAGGTAAAAGTTAAATTATTTAACTTAGAGTTAAATATAATTGATAATGTTAAAATAATACCCTAAACTTGTCTAAATCCTATTGGATGATAGGATTTCGACCCATACCCACTTTAGCTTCGAAATAAGACCCTTTGGAACCATTATAAACCGATTTTGACATTAATATAAAATAATATTTTGAGATATTCCTAAGGTGCCCCTCTCCTCCCTTATAAAAGGGCACCTCCTCCCCCTCCTCCTCACACCAATTTGAGCACTCAAGATCGGACAAACCCTGCCAAAATCCCTTATCCACTTCCCTAGAATAATCCTAGAGGTCCTTCTCTTCTTCAAAGACCAATCTTAGTTCCCTAAGTGGAGGATTCAAAGAGGTGTTCCAAAGAAGAGGTAATATCCATTACTGATCTTTTCAATTTCTTTCTTCTTCAACTTCTTCTTCTTTAGTTGTTTCATGATAAAGTAATAACATCAGTATTTCTTATATACTGATATGTTATTATAAATATGAAACAACTCTAATTCACCTTCTATCCATCCTACGGAAAAATGAAATCACCGCGCGTGCGTACGTACGGAATACCGTCTCCACGCCGTGGTGTAATATATTTTCCGTCACCACCTTAATTGGATGGGTATAATGGTGTAATGAGTAAATATATATGATTATTATAAAGTTATATTGATACTTAAATAGTATACATACACTTCAACACAATTCCATGACCATGGGAACGATATCATCGCTCGTGCGTACGTACGGACTACCGTCTCCACGACACGATGAGATTCATTCTCCATGTTAACCACTTAAGAATGATTAAAAAGTATATATAAGAAATAATAATGAAATATATGACATTATAAAGCTACTGGATTTATGTATATATGTATATGTATGTCATCTACTTACTTCCATTCAAGACAATAAGGAAAGGAAAACAGCGTTCATGCGTACGTACGGACTACCGTCTCCATGAACGGTGTTTTTCATTTCATTTATCTATCTATTATATATATATATATACTGAATATATATGATATATAAATCATATTTTATATTATGGAAGTAATTAAATCATGATATAAGTAATAATAATGTCAGGAACAACATGTCAAAACACCTACGATAAATGAAACGATTTTACCCAAAACGCTTCTTTAACATGGAATTTACAAAAGAAGGGGTAATATAATGTCATAAGTGAACCATATATGATATCATAACAATGAATATGATTCTGTAATAAGTAAATGACATTATTTAAATCATTATACAGGAGGTTCAGACACATACGAAGCAAATCGGACCTAAGGTAAGGGAAATATCACAATCTCATTTTTATCCGAGATTGTTTATTCATAAGTATTTACTGGGGTGTATTTTATCATCCACATCCATGTTTCATCAATAAGTAATATTATTTCCATCCACCTACAATTGTTTAAATCCAATTTTACCCTTTGTTGAATTTTTAGTAAAATATAAGAAAGGAATCTTTTGTCGTTTTTCGTACGAGGTACTTTTTGACTTTTCCGAAAAAAGTACGAAGAATGTTTTTTTAACTTATACGGAATGAATGGATTTTTAAAACATTATTTCCAAGAATATTACTTTACATGTTTTCAAGTTTATTTTTAATCAACTTCTTTTAGTTTAGAATTGTATGACATGTTAAAAAAGGAAAAGTATTTTTGAAGTAGAAATGATATTTTCCTCAAGAATGGAGTTCAAGTGTTTTATCAAAATTATTTTCCATCTAAGATAATAAAAGGGTTATATTTTTATCCCTATTATTAAATTTATTTGACTATGTTGTGATGGAATTATTTTTATGAATTCCTTTATCCTATATGAATGGTTTTATGATGTCATGTTGTTTAAGAAACCCATTTTTATTACATGGGTTATGCAATGATGTATGATTTATGATTTTGTGGCACACATAAGAATGGTATCATTATGAGATGGGTGGGACCTATATCTCCCTCCAATGCATTGGGTAAAGATTTTATATCTCATGAGATAGACATGGCTGGAACGGTAGGTTATACCGGTTCAGTGAAACAATACTGAAACGAGGGTGACTCGATTCAGAAAGGGACTTTGTCCACTAAGATAGTCTTGGCAATGAGTCTTGACTAAAAAGAAATGATTCTCTATGATTATGTGTCTATGACACAAAGTTTCATGTTTTAAGTTATGATTATTGTGATTACATTTCACTGCCATGATTTATCCCATGTTATGAAATTATGATCTCTTTTGCAGGTTAAGATTTCCAAAAGTTATGTGCTTTTGTATACGATGAGATTTATATTTTTTTGTTTACCCTTAATGAGCATTTGAGCTCACCCTTTTATATTTTCTTTTCCCCAGGATATAAAGAAAGGTTTTAGGTAAAAAAAAAGGGAAGATCTTTATGGGAGATATTGAAGATCTTTCACCACGATTAGAAGATTATGTTCCGAGTTTCCAAAGACACTAAACTATTACGATCCTTGTGTGTGTGTTTTTGTTATGTACTAAGTATTCCGCAAAAGTAATGTAATGTCCATGTACGTCAAGATACGGGTCTCTACAGTTGGTATCATAGGAAAGCTTTAGTCAACCTTTGGAAACTAGGATGCGAGAACTTTAGTGAGATCCCTAGAGATATTTATAAGGTATGTCTAGGGATGTCCCTAAGGATATGTATACGTATAGGATACAGTCCTAGAACTACGGTAACGATCATAGAATTTAACCTAAGATGTTAGATATTGAGGATACTCCACCTTTATTATGTTGTTTTCCCTAGCATGATTTTTTCCTCTCACACTATTCTTTTTTTTGGGTTTTAGAAAATGGCTGGAAACAAGATGATTCATGATAATGGAGGATATGATGGACAATGGAATGATATTCTTCATAATGAAATGGGATTTGGAAGTCCAAACATCATTATTATGCCGAATCAGCAATCTCATAATATGATCAATAAAGTAAAATTTGGTAAGTTTCCTGACTCGGCTAATAAGAGAAAGATGGAGTTTCATGATGATCATAGAGGAAAGAAAGTTCAATTTCCCCTATGTAAATCATGTGGGAAGAGGCATCAAGGAGAATGTTTCAAAGGAACTGGAAGATGCTTTGGGTGTGGAAAAGAAGGACACAAAGCAAGTAAGTGCAAAGGAAAAGGTTCAGTTAACACCATGGATGAGGATAATGGTATTGCTACAACATCAACAATGGTTAAATTTTTTAAATGTGGAATGTACGGGCATTATGAAAACTAATGCCCTAAGGGAAAGTCTCATGAAGATAATCAGTATGGTCATATGGGAAGTATTTATGTTGATGATGATGAAGAGACTACAAATGATATGTGAGATGAAAGAATTGTTGAAGCTCGGTCAATGGTTTAAGAATGTAGTGGAATGATTACATGTTTATCATGTGTAATGTTGTATAAGAAATCTCATGGTACTATGGAATAAAGAGACATCTAAGGATTGTTACACTGATGTCTTTCCTTGAGTTATGAAAGTGTATGATTAATGGTACCACTATCCATGAAAGGTTATTCAGATATTTTTGGAATTTAGATGATATGCACATAATGAAGGAATAATAAGATAATGAGGTGTTTGATTGTATTCATGAGCTCATGACTGATATAAGGAGAAGGTTATATCATGGATTGAGTATAGAGAATTTTTGGATTTTGGTATGTGGAAAGAGTTAACTTTTAACTGCATTCATGTTTTCACTAAGGTTCAATGGGTATTCAAGAGAATACATGATTAAGGCCTTTGAATGTTTGGAATGTGACCAACAAGACATATCTTATGATATATGGGGATTAACGACAGTATTAAATCTCTAGTAATTGTTTTCACTATATTATGAGAGTGGACTGTAGTATTATGGATAAGCCTAAAGATTAGAATGGATTATGTTGGACATAAGTTAGTATTGTTTAAGGATAGAAGATTTTCGATATTATTGATGGGATGTTATAGTAATGTAGTTTTAGAGAAAGGACAACCTGTAGGACGGGCGACAACCCATCGCTTCGGACAAGGCTGTGGGAATCGAACCCACAACCGAAGTGCGACTGGCCTTTATCGCCCACCACTGGCCTACAGGAAGTCCCTGTTTAGTAGAAACTAGTTTTATTATATTAAGCAGTATGATATATGAAGTATAAGTCCATTTTAGGAACCATATATGATTAATCTCACTATAGATCGACTTATGTATATAATGTTTTCTAACCTTTTGTTTGAGACAGATGGAATGACCCATCATTCTATCACATGATCTGCTAACACTTCACGAATAACAAATTCAACTTCATTTATTTAAGAGATGAAGTGGAAATTGTTCAAGGCACGAACAATAGTGCGACTGTACCAAAATAAAGTAAGTTTTTATTCTAATTCAAATTCTTAAACTTTAGGGAAACGATCTTGAAAACCAAAAAAAAATGTTGTCCTAGTGATCTTATATCTGATTAATCGTATGGTACCTTAGATCGTCACAAATTTATGGATTTGTGATTGTTGGCTTTTCCATAGCCATGTTCTCTACCACTCTCCATCAGAACATGATGGTTAGATTTTTCTTCCATATCCATATTTTCACCTATGTGGAAACCCAGTGATTAGTTTATTTGGGTAACTGTTAAGTTTCATACTTTTGTTTTTAAATATTGGTTTTGGTATTCCTTTTTACGATGTGGGTTTCTATTAAAGAAACTTTCGAATAGTAAACCATTTATAACCCCGACGAATTTCGAGGGTGAAATTCATTTTAAGGGGGGTAGAATGTAACAGCCCAAGATTTTATGAAAAATATTCTTTTTAATTTCACTAATGTCTTGTGTTGTACGCAACACAAAAAGGAGCTTGCACAACACGCATCCTTGACTTGCCTTGAATTACACGCAATCGCAACCTTCCTCGATAGCGTGTGTAGTACAGAATACTGAGTTTCACGAAACAACGATATGCTATTAAAATATTATTAAAACTAGCCGTTATGAATAGTAATAACCACTTTTTAAATTTTAGAAATTTTATCTCTCAAAATGGACTTCATTTTTGGATTCGGAGTATCGAATTTAGCCTAAGGTGAAATTTTGGTACTTTTCGGATAACTTTCATATTCTGATGAATAGTGAAAATTACTAAATTATAATTAAAAACAACATTTTTAATCGAAATAATTAATAGTGATAAATCATTAATTTGAGTGGTCTTAAAGTATATTTAGAATATATTTTTACAATTTAATACAATTGGTCATTGGATGTAATTTCACATTTAAACCAGACATAATCAAATGTCAATCTTTTGATAGATATTGTTTCTTAAAAACACGCTATTTGTTTTAACAGCGGGATTTAATTATAAAATTAATTAATGAAATTTCTATGTTATGAATTTGGTAAAATAGACTTCATTTTTGAATTCGGAATATGAAATATAGCTTAGGATGAAATTTTGGCATTGTTCTGAAAAACATCAATTTTTGATGAATAGTGAAACTACTAAGTGGTAGTTAAAAAAACTGAATTTTTCATAAAACTTAATTTTACCACTTCTGTGAATGGAATTTCAAAAATCCGAGAGACACGGTTGATGTCAGTAAGTAAAATGTGGTTCAATGAGATGAAAATAATTTTTGGTGAATAGTAACTTTTTACTTTTATTTACCACAGTTAAAAGTAAATAGGGTAATTAAGGGTAAGAATGATATTAATATTACCCTAACACATTTCCTAATTCTATTGGACAAGTTTATCTCGACCAAAAACAACCTTAAGTGTAAAATATTATCATTTAGGCCCACTTGGATTAGATTAGGACATTTATTATTATTTAATTCAAAGAAGAGTTAAAAGAGTTAAAATAAATGTTTATTTAATAAAACATTTTTAATATAGGGTTGTACATAAGATATATTCGATTGTAAATATTCATTAGAAAGATAAAAATATTTACTACATAATGGTAGTTTATTTTTAATTTTTAGACATCAAATAATTTAATTTATTTATGACACAAAGATGATGCAGTAATTATCTTATTAATGAAATATTGACATAATTGATATTATAAATACCAAAATAAAAATAATTTAAGACTTTTTATGAATTCCACTAATTTTCTGGGTTACTATGATATATTAGTGTTTCTTTAATCAACTTGGTTAGAACATATAATTCTGTTATGACTTTCAAAAAAATCATATATCAAATAGTTTCAAAATTGACACAAAATAGTTTTTAAATCAATTATTATATTATTAATTGTTATTTTATTCCTAAAATTATAAGGTTCGGCCAAATGACTTAGATAAGGATATATGTATTAATAATATACAATTTGGGGTTAGTTTGGCATGTTATAGTAAGTGTATTAACCATATAGTGAAAGAAAACAAAAAGACACGGTAAAAGTTAAATTATTTAACTTAGAGTTAAATCTAATTGATAAGGTTAAAATAATACCCTAAACTTGTCTAAATCCTATTGGATGATAGGATTTAGACCCATACCCACTTTATCTTCGAAATAAGACCCTTTGGAACCATTATAAACCGATTTTGAGTTTAATATAAAATAATATTTTGAGATATTCCTAAGGTGCCCCTCTCCTCCCTTATAAAAGGGCACCTCCTCCCCCTCCTCCTCACACCAATTTGAGCACTCAAGCTCGGCCAACCCCTGCCAAAATCCCTTCTCCACTTCCCTATAATAATCCTAGAGGTCCTTCGCTTCTTCAAAGACCAATCTTAGTTCCCTAAGTGGAGGATTCAAAGAGGTGTTCCAAAGAAGAGGTAATATCCATTACTGATCTTTTCAATTTCTTTCTTCTTCAACTTATTCTTCTTTAGTTGTTTCATGATAAAGTAATAACATCAGTATTTCTTATATACTGATATGTTATTATAAATATTAAACAACTCTAATTCACCTTCTATCCATCCTACGGAAAAATGAAATCACCGCGCGTGCGTACGTACGGAATACCGTCTCCACGCCGTGGTGTAATATATTTTCCGTCACCACCTTAATTGGATGGGTATAATGGTGTAATGAGTAACTATATATGATTATTATAAAGTTATATTGATACTGAAATAGTATACATACACTTCAACACAATTCCACGACCATGGGAACGATATCATCGCTCGTGCGTACGTACGGACTACTGTCTCCACGACGCGATGAGATTCATTCTCCATGTTAACCATTTAAGAATGATTAAAAAGTATATATAAGAAATAATAATGAAATATATGACATTATAAAGCTACTGGATTTATGTATATATGTATATGTATGTCATCTACTTACTTCCATTCAAGACAATAAGGAAAGGAAAACAGCGTTCATGCGTACGTACGGACTACCGTCTCCATGAACAGTGTTTTTCATTTCATTTATCTATCTATTATATATATATATATACTGAATATATATTATATATAAATCATATTTTATATTCTGGAAGAAATTAAATCATGATATAAGTAATAATAATGTCAGGAACAACAAGTCAAAACACCTACGATAAATGAAACGATTTTACCCAAAACGCTTCTTTAACATGGAAGTTACAAAAGAACGGGTAATATAAAGTCATAAGTGAACCATATATGATACCATAACAATGAGTATGATTCTGTAATAAGTAAATGACATTATTTAAATCATTATACAGGAGGTTCAGACACATACGAAGCAAATCGGACCTAAGATAAGGGAAATATCACAATCTCATTTTTATCCGAGATTGTTTATTCGCAAGTATTTACTGGGGTGTATTTTATCATCCACATCCATGTTTCATCAATAAGTAATATTATTTCCATCCAACTACAATTTTTTAAATCCAATTTTACCCTTCGGTGAATTTTTAGTAAAATATAAGAAAGGAAGCTTTTGTCATTTTTCGTACGAGGTACTTTTTGACTTTTCCGAAAAAAGTACGAAGAATGTTTTTTTAACTTATACGGCATGAATGGATTTTTAAAAAATTATTTCCAAGAAGATTCCTTTACATGTTTTCATGTTTATTTTTAATCAACTTCTTTTAGTTTATAATTGTATGACATGTTAAAAAAGGAAAAGTATATTTGAAGTAGAAAGGATATTTTCCTCAAGAATGGAGTTCAAGTGTTTTATCAAAATTATTTTCCATCTAAGATAATAAAAGGGTTCTGTTTTTATCCCTATTATTACATTGATTTGACTATTTTGTAATGGAATTATGTTTATGAATTCGTTTATCCTATATGAATGGTTTTATGATGTCATGTTGTTTAAGAATCCCATTTTTATTACATGGGTTATGCAATGATGTATGATTTATGATTTTGTGGCACACATAAGAATGGTATCATTATGAGATGGGTGGGACCTATATCTCCCTCCAATGCATTGGGTAAAGATTTTATATCTCATGAGATAGACATGGCTGGAACGGAAGGTTATACCGGTTCAGTGAAACAGGACTGAAACGAGGGTGACTCGATTCAGAAAGGGACTTTGTCCACTAAGATAGTCTTGGCAATGAGTCTTGACTAACAAGAAATGATTCTCTATGATTATGTGTGTATGCCACAAAGTTTCAGGTTTTAAGTTATGATTATTGTGATTACATTTCACTGCCATGATTTATCCCATGTTATGAAATTATGATCTCTTTTACAGGTTAAGATTTCCAAAAGTTATGTGCTTGTGTATACGATGAAATTTATATTTTTTTGTTTACCCTTACTGAGAATATGAGCTCACCCTTTTATGTTTTCTTTTCCGCAGGATATAAAGAAAGGTTTTAGGTAAAAAAAAGGGAAGATCTTTATGGGAGATATTGGAGATATTTCACCACGATTAGAAGATTACGTTCCGAGTTTCCAAAGACACTAAACTATTATGATCCTTGTGTGTGTGTTTTTGTTATGTACTAAGTATTCCGCAAAAGTAATGTAATGTCCATGTACGTCAAGATACGGGTCTCTACAATAATTCCCATAGTGTTGAACTCCATTCATAAATTTCCTTAGTTTTCTCTGACACTTTGTGTAATCCTTGACTTGGATCCTCACTATCCTCCATGTTCGAACATGTCCCTTTAATAGTGATGGTGCCTAGAAAAATTGGATCACCTCTTATCCTGGTAACATGCCTCAAAGGACATCCGTTGAAAATTTTATAGGTCTAGTGTTTCAATATTGGTCAACAATCAGACCTCATTTTTATTTCCCCACTCTTGAAATTGTTATTATGGAACCTGTACATCAAACATGATCATCGATCATCCCCATTCGACCTATCACCCCTCATTTCATTCCAATTCCTAGACATATTGATTCATATCATTCACCTTCCACTTTATTTATTTAAAATACAACATCCCTGGTGTTACCTAGATCATTCAACTATGCATATTGGGAAAGTATTTCAACTACACAGATTCCCACTCTCTAATAATTTTTCCTTTTTCAAGACACTCTGAGTGGTTGACGCATAATTCTAACCGTAATCATTTAGTACCTATTTGACTGTCCCATTTAAGTAAGAAATATTATTTTTATCTCATGTTTCTCACAACGAAAATGAATCACATGGGCTTAGAGGTTTATAGTTGGTATTCTTGTTAATATGATCAAGATTTTTAAAAATTATAGGTAATTGAAACAACAACTTATATTAACTTCCTTGAGGAGGTTCATCCATAGTCTAGAGAATCACTTTCATTTCAATGAATTAAAGGGAATAACCCAATGGATCTACCTAGGTGAGGGACCACTCTAGTTCGACTAGACTCTTCCTAGTATCCTCAAGGGAGAGATTCCCCATCATGAGTTCCATCGCCAATATAAATATTCCCGACCACACCCCCATGTGAAATTCACAAACTAGGACAATCCATCAATTACAGAATTCTATGACGAATGCCTCCATTCTAACCTTGAGTGTGATATCCTTCACACTGAAATCCCATAAATAGAACTAAGACACCTCTAGGATCACCCAATAAGAGTGATATTTCCCATACTATGATGACCTCAATAATTGGTGGGGTCTTCTTAAAAGTCTATCCATGGGTTCATTTAAGAAAAAAATTAAGCACTTCTTGAACGATATATCCTTTATATCATCCTTGTACTAACCTCCTCCAAGAACCATGTCCAACATAGACTTCAATAATATTACTAGATTATCTAGGTCATCCATGATGATCTTGGTAGGGAGGAAAGTTTTATTCATCTTCACCTAGATAGGGATCCCAAAATATATTAGAGTTCCCACAGTATGATGAAAATTACCATGTGGTGTAGATGAAAAATGTTAGTACCCAATGAACACTTTCTCATCAACTCGAGCATGATGTATAGGAGGTGGTGGAAGTGAAATTAAGAATTACATTCCTCATAATATATCTCACCCCTTTAAAGATCCTATTTAAATTCATTACATGACTTGAATACCTATTATTCCTAGGCCCAATTGTTTGTGAATTTTCTACCTGGGTGTAAGTCCTACTCCTTAGTCCAGCCCCAGAGGTGGTCTTCCAGTCTCACCTTGAAGATGCTTTCATATTAAAAGGGATATGTATCTACAACCAAATCCTACCAATTTATCATATTCCTGGGGTTCCATAGATAATGACCATTGATCGATGTTTTGTTCATGACATAGTGGCCTTCAATAGCCTTGTTCCACTGAACTAGTCCTAGAGATATTTTGAACCAGTAGATAGGGGAATCCTGTTTGTAATTGGGGATGAACATGTCATCTATCAACCCAAAATAATAAGAATATAGATTTCTGAAAAGAGGATAGTCCTTATGATCCTTTATTAGTACCTCAGAGAGTGTATCATAATCTGAAGTCATTTGGAAGATCTACCCAATCATGATGTTACCAACCATCACCCTTATTAATTTAGTAGTAGCTTCACTACCCTCAAAGACCATTTGAAATGTTTTGAAACTTATATATATTCAGGTCATGGAATATTTCTCATAATGGATGGTCTTCATAAAATATGGTTTGTAGAAAATGGTTCATGAACTATTTTATCACAGAAGTAGAAAGTATCCTAAGTACTAAGGGTTTAGGTCCCAAAATCCCCATGATGGATTTTAATGTCACAAAAGGAGAGGAGAATCCAATATTCCATAATAATCTCATAGTACTCCTAGGGGCCTCTCTCCTTTTTATAGTTTGGGGGTGAGAAATGTTTCATGAACCAAACTACCCTTAACACAAAATTATGGTGTTTGGGCCTCAAAATTCAATCCCATATCCCATGTTGGTTCCCGTTCAATGTGGGGGGGGGGATTTATTAATGGTGAAAAACACAAGTTACAGGGGAATTCAAGGTTCTTACAGATGATTCTAGATTAATCTAGGTTGAAAGAGGGCCAAATTCCACCTAAGGGCCTAGTCTAAAAAAAGATAAATTCGTTATGGAAGGGAAGGGTTTCATGAAAGTATTTAGAGAACCATGAAAGATAATATCACATGAAGAGGGATATTTTTCATGAAACGTATGTACCGACATCTATGTTACATATAAATACCCCATTTTGGCTTTATTTAATCATGAAATGACATTTTCACTTCCACTATAATCTCTAAATTTTTGAAACTTAATCCTTTGAAAGATAAATAAAAATGGATTTTTACAGGTATCTATTTTTAAAAAATAACCTCCTCTAAGTTCCTTATAAAATAAGTCCATGGTGGTGATGACCATTGTGAAGGATTATTCCCCCTTTGATAGAAGAAAAATTTTCACACCTAATTGGGCTCTTCTAGGCATTTATCTTTTATGAAACTCATCGCATAAGAACCAGGGGATGACCCCTAGATAGGGAACCCATGTTTTTAAGAGGCCTTAGCCTCATGAGATCATCTTTCATAAACCACATATACTTCATGAAACTACCCTCCAAGACCCTTACATCTTAACTCCTTTCAACAGACATACCTTCATGAATGTTGAGTTCCCATATGACTTATTCCTATCCATGATGGGTTTACTCATGCCTCAAATATCTTTCTAACTGGTACCATCAACCTTTGTGTCAAGAATATTTTCTTCAATAATGGACAAGAAAGTTGTGTCGTATCTTACTTCTAAGATTAGGCACCCTAATACTGATATCCCCATGTGCTACCCAAGTAGATGCATCATCAAAGGAAACCACTAGATTTTACCGTAAATGAGGGATAGTTTTGCATCCTTCTCTCCAAATTCCCTAACCATGAATGGGAATTACCATGTGTAAGTATCATCCAAGTCTGTGATAGAATACTTTAAACTAAATAAAAATCACGTTTGAGATGCAAGACTTTAAACTGTATAACATCCATATCCTAGTTATATGAAATTAAGCTGAATGAAGACATCCTAGTTATATGATGTTAAAACTACATGACAATGTCCTAGTCAAATGAAATTAAACCTCATAGAAACATACTTATCACATAAAGATAAACTATACACTTACTCAATGTAAAAAATATTTGATGCCTCATTGTAGGATCCCTATTTCTTATAGGTACAAATTTCAATAATTTTTTGTCTCAATGTTTTTTAACCTTAAATTATGTACCTAAAATTTTCATGGATTTCTTAAGAGTTTTCAGGCTTGGTTTAGGGCCTAGAGTTCCTTTTTTGAATGAAAGGGGGAGGCACATACTTAGTGAAAATTATGTACTAAACGCACACCTAAATCATGTGACCATAAGGGGGGGGGGGGTGTGGTTATCTATACATTAAAACATGGGCCACACATCCATTCAAAACATAAAATTTATTTTAGAAGAAAATATAATGGTGTGTCTTCATTTTGACTATCCTCGCTCCTAAACCATGTGAGGTGAGGTATTATGGATAGAGGATATCATGAGGTTGGAATACTATTATCCAAATCATGTTACCTTTTAAATTTTTTTAAATTATTAATTTTATCTTCGTTCCTTTAACCATTATTCTACTTTTCTCCTCTTTAAAACACACAACAGATACCCATGCATGAAATCTATCCTCCATCCATATTAAAGGCTTTGGGGTATGTTCATTATCCAAGCAAAAATTCAATCTCTAATGGTTGTGTTAGATTACTCTTTTTAATTCAATGTTTCATCTTCATTCATTTCATTATTTTACTTTTTGACTTGGATTCTATTTCAATGTGAGCTAATATACCCAATTTTTAGGGTGTTTTTTGGTTTCTATATTTTCTCCCATTCTATCCCAAATTAGAGGCCAATAATGGATGAGGATTCTAATACTATGTTAATGTAGGTGTTCTATAACTTTTCCCTAAAAGTATAGATGTTTATAATTTTTCTCCATTGCGATGCATGTTGTAATTTTTGTGTATTAGTCCTAAAATGAGTAGTACCCTAAATTACTGAGATCATAACCTTGATATTCCATAGACATTATGAAATGGTTGTATGTTAATGACCACAACATGAACCACCCCTAAGGGTGGGTTTGGTTAAATTATATTGATTATTATTCATTACCTATGACTAAATCACCCATTAAGTGTGTTAATCTTTCAACTTTCTTATGGAATCCATAAATGAATTATATGAATTTTTAAATGGAATGGATATGACTCTTGGACCTTTTATCACTTGTATATGGAATGAATAATTAAATGAATTATTTCTCAGCTGGTATGAATACTTATCTTGGCTAATTTCCTTTTATAAATGAAAATTTTAAATGAATGGACTAAATGTGAATTGTGAAATGAGATGAATTTACATCCAGATCATGCTAAAAGTATTAAATTTAATACTTTATTATGATTATTATGGAACTTTATCACTTTAAAGTCATGTCCTAGATTGATTAAGACCTGTATTCCTAACCTAGAATCTATTAGGTGAACATAGAAGATTCCAGATGATTCATTGATGTGACCAATAAGTGATATACCACACTAGGTTTCATTCAATGTATTATATTAGTGACTGCATCTTCATATCATCAGTGATTCAAATTAATGTATGTAAAATAGTATACCAAGATTATATAATTGGATTCATATTAATGTCCTAAGACATATGAAGCCATTGATTATCTCCCGGATCTCCAAATCAAGTATAGATCATGATTAATTTTATCTTCTTCCTAAAACTATGTTATAAATATTTTGGGTAGAATTCCATGAGTTCATATATTGGATTACACTCAGACCCATATAACAAAGCTACATGTTTTGTTAATATGAGGTGGATATAACATTAATGGTCAAGGATGATTTGGTTTCATCTTAGTTCCCACTTCATTCTATCATATAGAATTATTTACTATGTTCGTTAGCTACCTGGATGAACAAAAATGGTTTTATGTTCAGAGACATCCAACTTAGGCTGAAGGAGGTATGGTCGACCAATCACTCCATGGGGAACCTAACCTCGACACTGTTACTATTTATTCACTTCTTTCATATTATACCTGAAAATTTTAACATTTTATTTTCATAGGCTGTATTTTTATTAGACACTATTAGTGATGGCCTATAGAGTTTTAATAACACACTATTTGGGCCTCTATTGGGAATCCAGATATACTTCACTGATACACGTAGAGATAATGGGAAGCACCCATCTTCGGATACTTGACCTATTTTGGGATGGGTAGCATATGACTAAACGAGTTCTTAGGATTCTCATGGGGATAGTTTTTGGTCATTTATTCCGTTTTATACATGTATTTTAGGTATTCCTACATCCATGTATGCATATCCATTATTTATAAACATGACATAATTTGTATATGATATTGCCTATGGATTTTACTTTTTATTATTATCTAGATTTTTATTTTACACTACCTTGTCTTATTCCACTGCTTCATGTTATGATTTTTGCTTAATTATTATTTTTATTTATTATTGTGATATACTATGAAAAAGAGGGTATAATTTACCAACTATAACATTGTAGAACCAATCTATTAGTTAGTAGCTTCCCCCATATAGAGAGGCACAATTGAGGCCATGGGGCTAAACAAGTCCAGGTACTTATAATTGAACTGATTCCTATACATCCCAAAGTGGTGGAAGAGAATTATTTTCACCATTGACTTATTATTATGGATTATTAGATAGGATAATAGTATGTGTTATAATTTGGTAATGATCTGGTTCTGGGGAGTAGGTAACCCACATGCGGGGGAAAATTCAATCTTCTAGGGACGTGGCTTATTGTTTTGGATTTTTCTTATTATAGTTTCACTATTTTCACTATTAGGTGACATTCATGATTTATGATTTTGTTATGATTATTGATCTCAAACCATAGTCTAGTATGGAAATGGATTATTGCTTCATACATCATTACCGGAACATGGGAATTTATATTACTTGCATATTCCATGCTATGTTAATTTTATTTCTTTGTGCATATAATATGTTCCATTATTTTGATACTTGTATTTATACTACCATTTCCTATAGGAAAAATTAGATAAATAATTGGTTACTTAAATTTTCTAAATCACCCTAAATAATTTTGTCTTGTATAGCTTGATGGTGGAACCTTAACTAACCAATTATAACCTATTTAAGTCATATAACTTTAGTTACATGGATTAAAGTAGTAGTTAGTTATGATTACATGGATTCGAATTATAATTTATAAAATTTTCACCTTTTGAAAATTGGGAATAGAGATCCATATAATTGAATCATCTTATGTGTCTTGCTATATCCTAGGATCAGGTGTATTAGTAGGGTTTAGTTACATGGAATGCCAATTATAACTTATAAATATTATGTATTTATAACTTGGGAATAAAAGTACATCTAACTAGACCCATATATATATATAATGAAAAATTTAACTTTTATAGGAAATGGTTTTAGTTAAATGGGGATGCCAATTACATCTAAAAGGGAATTTTCCTCTATAACATGCAACTCACACTACATATAATAGAACCTATATAATTAGAACTTATAATCATACCAATACATTAGAAATATATTTGTGTACTTATGTTAGTATGTTTGGGGATGTGATCTTGTATTCCTATCCTATTATCCTATGAAAAATATAATATGTCCTTTTACTATGTTTTGAGGTTTGTTCTTGAGATTATAGATAGATTCCTGCAAAATGGTCTTAGGCTGATCCCCAAGAAGGTGGACATGACCATGATCCTGAGGTTATGGGACCTGAACCACCTTTAGTTCCACTAGAGGAACCTCTAGTATTACTAACTACTTTAATTATAATATAAACTATTGCTCATAATTGAGAGAGTTTCTTATTGTTAGTGCAGTTTATGTAGGGAGTTCCCTGACCTACACCAACTATGTCATAGTTGACAAGGGAGCTCCAGCCGCAACACCCACCTAATTTCTCAAGGTATAGTGTCCCCCAAGACACTGATTCATGGAAAGAGGACATTTTATCAATATCTAAGCAATTGGGGACACCTATAGAGAGGATGTTAAAGCTAATGACTTACATTCTTTAAGGATCCACCATTTGTTCGTGGGATATTTTAAATCAGGAAGATCAGCCATGGGGAATGGTATTGAGGGACTTTCAGAACAACTTCTATGATTAATTTTTACTAGAAAACATAATAGATGAATGAGGTAGAGAATTCATACACTTGGAATAGGGTATCATTTCTATCATTAATTATTCATCTTGCTTCGCTAAGCTCCTTATATCTACATCGACTCTCACTATTAACAAGTTTAACAGAGAGATTCTTTGAGGATGGGATCAATTATTCCATATGATCATAGGTGCACATATTATATTTATATTCTGTTTTAAAATGTTAAATCAATCCCTTTTATAGGAGTGAAATTTAAGGGAAGATGAAAATATAGGGCATGATAGTTCGACCCCTAGGTAGGGAATTTATTCATTTTGAAACTGTAAGGATCACCAAGAGGTTTCTAATTAGAGAAGTGGCAATTAGAATATGTACACTCAAATTTACATGGTATGCCATCAGTATGGGAGGAAGGGTCACAGAAACCCCATTTTGACAGAATACTAGTTGAATGAATAAATTTTAGATGAACAGTTCATATGAAAAGGTTTTTTAGACCTCTACATTGGTCCTATAGTGGGAGAGGATCCACACAAGCTCTGTAATCTAGAGAAGTATCAGTATATCCACATCATGATGGTAGATAGAGTAACATCATCTATATAGGCTGAGGAGGTGGATGTGGCCGAAGAAGAAATACTTATAATTCTCAGCATTAGTAGAGTGAAAATTCTTAGGGAGGTTCGGTTGTTTATTAGGGTTGTGGATTTGGTTACTTACATTCAATAAAAAACTATTCCTGAGGAGCACAGTGCTGGACCATCTATTATGTGAGGTATGATCTTAGTATCCTCAAATTTAGTATCCACTTTTTTTTTACTCAGGAGCTTCACATTCATTTATATCTTTGGTTACAATAGAGAATCTTGGACTCAATATTTATAGAATTTATTGGTTAATGAATCTTGATAATCCATTGGGATTATGGATAGAAAGCATTCTATAATAATAGGAGTGTCTCCTCTATATTGGTGGATACCATTTACTGTGGAACCTTTTCATCCTCAAGATTATAGGCTCCAACATCATTCTCGATGTGGGATGGTTAGTGCCTTATCAAGTTCATATTGATTGTTATAACCTAAGGGTATCTTTTATATCCCTTGAGGGAAATAACTATGTTTATATTAAAGAATGAGATTTCTAGGTAAATTAACATGGAACTATGAATCACGGTCTGAGAGGAGTGTTTTCCTAGATTTATAGATTTTTTTTGATGATTGAGGAGTATGTCAGATTATATTTCCTCCAGTGGTGGAATTATTTAGAGATATTTTCCCTAAAAAATTTCTTGGATGTCGCTTGAGAGAAATAGAGTTCAACATTGTGCTTATTCTAGGATTAAAGTCAGTGTCTATTCCTATATACAGTATATATTCTACTATGATTTAGTAACACAATATGAAGTTTGTGGATCTAGAAGCCAAAGGGTTTATATGGCCTAATAATTCTCCTTGGGGTTTACCTATTCTTTTTGAAAAGAAGGCTGATGGTACTGTAAGACTACATGTAGATTAATGGTAGTTAAATCCACTTAAGGTAATGAAATAGTTTCCAATTTCTTATATAGATGTTCTTAATGACTAAATTCTAGGAGCCCAGGTCTTCTCAAAAGTTGATTTGAGATCAGTATACCATTAGGTGCGAGTTAGGCCTTTAGATATAACATGTATGACATTTTGAAGAAACTATGGCCTACATGAGGGTTTGGTTATAGAATTTGGTTTAAATAATTTACCCATTATTTTTATTTCCTTGATGAATCAAAATTTCAACCCATATCTAGATTCTTTTATGGTAGTTTTTTGGATGATATCTTGATGTATTTTCATACTCAACACGATCATTCCAAAAACCATGACATCATTTTGAGTACACTATGAGATCATAGTATCAATTCCAAGATCAATAAAATCCACTTTTTTATTGAGAAAGTACACTGACAAGGTCACATTATATAATAAGAGTGGGTTTATGTGGATTTAGAGAAGGTGAGGGTTATTTTTTATGGGAGTATCAAAATAACGTGTATGATATTTGGAATTTCTTGGGGATATATAGTAACTATCGATGTTTCATTAATAAATTATCATGACTTAAAACACCACTTATAGGTTTTAACAAGAAGGGTGTTTGATTATCATGGTCTAAAGCTTGTGATAAATCCATTTAGGAGTTAACAAAGGAAGGCTGACCACAATACTGATACTAAATTTACCCATGTTTGGAAGATGATATACAATTTTTTGTGACTCATGACGCATTGGGATACAAGATATTTTGATGCAAGGGGAAGAATTCATAGTGTATAGGTCTCATTAGATGATTCCTAATGAGTGAAATTGACTAACACATGACATCAAGTTAGTAGATTTTTTTCACACCTTACAATGTTTGAGACATTATCTATTAGGGGAGAAATTTCTGATATATGTGGACCATAAGGTATCACATAAATATTCTCTCAGCATGACTTGAATCTTTAACAGGTAATATGCATATAATATCTTCCTTAATTTGACTTTGAGATTTATTAAACTCAAGGTAAAGTCAATTCACTTATTGATTCTGTGAGTTGGAAGACTAAAACTCAAGTTTTTTAGGAAGCCAATTGTGAATGGAAGTTGATGGTAATTTCTTTCAAAAAATATATAAAAGTTATATAGTGTCAAAAGTAGCCTTTTATCCTTGATTTTATAGTGATTTTATCACTTTAGTATCTTGTAAAGAGGATGTGGATTTATTATCTAGAAATTTTAGTCCTAAGGGGAAGTGTTATAGCTGAGGAATCATTGACTAGTTGGGTTGTTTATGAGGATGAGATCATATATATCCATGTTCATGTTTGGATAATTGATGACATGTGAGAGGAGTTGATGTGAGAATATCATGATTCCAAGTGGGAAGTGCATAATTAACTCTCCATGGTTTTATAAGAGTTACACTCCTAGTATTGATGGATTGGTATGGAGAAGAATAAAATAAGTTTTATTACCCGTTGTTCCACCTATAACTGGGTGAAGGTGGAAAACTAGTAGACTTTTGGCCTATTATACTCATTACCAATCCCAATGTGAAAATGGGATGAATCTATCATGTATTTGATGTTGGAATTTTTGAAATCGCCTCAAGGTAGTGACATAATATGGGTAATCAGGGACAAAATGACGAAGGCCACCCAGTTCTTCCATATCGTGGAGACCTTCTCAGTGGATGAGTTTCAGAGGTGTTGGTGATGAAATGTGCATGTCTTGGGAGTGATCGAGGAATCCATGGACGATTAGAAGAAAATTTGAGCTAAAAAATATAAAAAATACACCCAAGGGAATTAATTTAAGAAATTATAAGCCTCTATGAATAGGTGCAGCTCATGGAAGTCCCATGGCCATGTAGAGATTGATATGGTAGCCTTCACGTAATATAACTCTGGTTCATGGAAATCATATGAACGTGTAGAGATTGAGGTGGTAACCTATACACAATGTAAATCCTATTATTTGAAGTCCCCGTCCATACAGAGTTTGACATGGTAACCTTCACATATGGTATCTTCAGTTCACGGAAGTCCCCAGTCACACTGTGCTTGAGTTAGTAACCTCTTCACAGTGTATATTCAGTTTACAGAACCTCATCACTTCACAAAGATCATAATACTTCATAGAAGCCACCATATTTTATGAAATATATTCCCTTTCCCCGGTATAGCCTGTAAATACCTCCCTATGTCCAAATTTTAATGGGAAGTGACCTTTCATTTTCTAAGAAAAACACTAAATTCTTAATACTCAAAACCTTCACAAGAGATAGAGGAGATGCATTTCCAAAGGAAACCGTATTTTTTGAAACTACCTCCCAAAGGTTATTGAGAGCCTCAAACCATTATGGAGACTCCATTATTGAAGTCCCATGGACTTATCAAAAGAAGAAATCCCTTTGTGACACTTGGAGTTTCGATAGATAATTATCCTTTATGAAACCAACCTTATGGGAACCAAGACTTCACATAAAGGCATGGTCCCCCCATTTCTTAGAACATATTTTTTCCTGAGACCCATGAACTTTAAAAATTTCCTAAATTTCATGAAAACCCATGTTTTAAAAAACCAATTTACTAGGCCTCTACATATTTCCTCCTTGTAGACAATACACCTTTGAAAAATTTGAGTTCCCAGGGCCCCGATACCCATCAAAAATCAAATCAACAGTGCCAAAAATCTCTATGTGACTGGTACCACCAACCCTAATATACTCACTTTTTTTGTTTCAAGAATGGAATAAATAATTACCCTAACATTTTATCTTCATAATAGGTACCCTAATTCTAATTTCTCTTAAGCATAGACAACCTATCATCGGGACCCTTGATTTCCACTCCTCCATGATAGTGTTCAAACCATTCTACACATAGAGATTTGAGCAGTGGAAACAAAATCCCTAATGGTCTCATTCTCATATGAAACTAATAACAATCCCAATTAAAGAGGCCTTACGAGGTATCTTCCTATCCCATTTTGAAATGGTCTCCATGAGCATAAGCACCAACCACGTCCATGTTTCATGATGTAAAACTTCATAGATCCACATCCTAGTCATACAACATTAAAATTGATGAAAAAATTCTTAGAACATGATGTTAATGTTTAGAATTATCCCATGTGATGACCATTTTATACCCCATATATAATCATCATGGGATGATATTCCCATTTATAACTACTCTAGGCCTGATCCCTTCACCCCATAGACTCTTACTCTTAGATTCCCATATGCGTAATCCCCATACCATCCCTTGTTGATGATCCTAACATGACATGATTGTCCTTACCGTATGGAATTAAACTGTATGGACTTGTCCTATAAGATGATCTTAAACCACATCATAAAAAAACATGGGTTTTTATCTATGTTTATTAATAAGGTACATAGTTCCCATCCTCAAGTTTCAATCCCAACATACCAACACATCTAGGGTGATTCCATGAGGTTTGATCTAGATTACCCAACACTCTTCAAAACCATCAAATGTGATAACCACCCCACCAGGAACACACTTAAACACCCAAATTTCCCCAAAAGAAGTTAAAAATATGATCCATTTGTCCCCAAAAAATATTAAACATGTGACCCATCTATCCCCACAAGGCATTAAGCCTGTGACCCAACAATCCCCAAAAGACATTAAATTGTTTACCCACCAATCCCCACAAGACGTTAAACCAATGACCCATCAATATCTGCAAGATGTTAAAACTATGAAAAATGTATCCCCGCAAGATGTTAAACCTGAAAAATATTTATCCCCTAAAGACATTAAACCTATGACCAATCTATCCTCACAATACATTAAAACCCTAACTTGATCCACAATCACTTTCCCATATAATAAACACAGTATGCCTGAAGCAAAAAAGCCTCAGAAGTCTTATTCCCCTAACATAAACTACCTCATGACCGACATGAGATGTCTTAAGTTTCATGCCTAGTATTACTTAAACATGATGTTAACTCCAAAAGGGTAATAATTTATAGGTTCTAAACCTACCCAATGTCTATAGATTCATAGAAATCCCCAACATTACTACCTACTGAAACCAAAGGTTGCATCCCTATTGAGATAGAATCAGTGTAATTAACATTTTTCCACCTTGAGATGGAACCAATAATGAGATAAAGAATGACTTAAATATTTGAGGTTGGACTAGTAAATTCTTTCTAAGAATTAATCCATTTAAATAGGAACATACATCCCATTATCATGTTTCAATCAAGGATCCAACATCGCTAATTAAAGTGATGGAATCTACCTGTCTTTGTAAAGAGGGAATACAGGGTTACAAGAAGAGAATATTGATACTAGATGGAGAGACAACACATAGCCCTAGCTTTAAAATCATAGAAAAACAAAAAATGTGAATTAATGTGAATGTATTCCTCTTCAATTATGGGGACTAGTATTGTTGGGCTACCACTGGATTTTCATTTCACCAGTTCTAGATATTCGTTGATAGGTCCTACTAAGAAATCGGTGGGCCCATAATGAAACTATATTGTGACTTGAGACATATAACATTAGGCATCATCATTTTATAAAATCACTAGGATTAATCCCTATAATGTTTTAGGAAGAATGGATGATGTTGGGGCATTGGGTATCTCTCCCACTTTATCAATAGTGATGACTGATTCTATGTACCTTATAGGACTCAAGATATAAGAGACTAGTGATTAAATTCCAATAGATGCAGGGGAAGGGGAAATGTTGGTGTGGAAATATCAAAAAATTATATTTCTACCACAAAACCACTATTCCTTCACCTTCTAAGAACCCACACCCCATTTTTTCCTAGAAGATCATCCATAGGAGGTTGATTGATACCATTGTTTGTCAATATGAATAAAAAGGGGTCATTCCCACATGGGATATCACTCATCAGGATCTCAAAGAACCATAACCTTTCCAAAACTACCACCCCTAAGGGTTACTCAAATGTAAAACACCCCCTATTTCAATGGTGAACAACTTTGAGAGCCTCTCCTTATAGATTCCGATTGGTAAATCTTAAGTGTTAAGGAGGTTGCGGACGCTTGAGCTATACCAATTGTTGTTACTACTTGGAAGATGCCTAGGAGGGATCCCACTGGGACACAACCATGACAACACCGATCAGTCCCAATGGTCAATGAGTGGGTTGAATCTATCCCCACTCCACCGAACCCAGTACAAAACACACAACATCAACCCCAGGTGAATAACTGAAACAGTTCTTGATAATTGTTTTCTTATACAGATGTTGTGGCTATCTCCACCATCATATTATCTTGTCATATCCTTGAAACCGCTCAATGTGGATCTATCTTTTCCTCTATGGGATCAATACCCAAACCACCTCTCAGGTAGGCCATGATGAATCTCTCCATCACTGGTACCACTGATAATTGTTATTGGCCATATCATGATATGGACTACCAATTTGGAGGTCCTACCCACACTACCTCCAATCAACTCAAAGGTCGTCCCCATGTTCAAATCATGAACTACTTTTAAGAACCATCCTCAAGAAGGAGGGTGAACACATATTGTGGGGTTCATTCCCATAATGTAGGTCTCAATGAAAATGGGGGGAACCCAAGAGAATATAAATAGATTATTCTCAAATAAGTTCCGAAAAATTAGAGGTAGGACCACGAAAAGGTTCACGTCACCATCAACCTCTCATAACTTGAAGAGAAGGATGGCTCAAGGATGGAACATTCACCCCCACTGCCATAGCTGGGGGAAGACTTCAATAGGTTGATGCTTACAATCCAAGATTTTGAGGTCCACAAGATCCAAAAATCCCTCCACTAGTACCTATAGGTGGTAGATGTTATGACCAATTTCCAAGGAATTTCATTGTAACCATCTCCATAATTGATACTTTACCACTTATCCCCCTCTAAACTAGATGTTGTAGGAATTTTAGAATCTATGTTGATACCATTAAGCAATAGTGATCAATCTATTGAACATAAAAGTGATGCTTCCACCCTCGTGCATGATGGGGTGGTAAACAACCCTTCTTATATGGATATGATCTTGAAGATGCCTCTAACTCCAAGATAAATTCTTGAAATTAGTGGGAATTTGACTAATGTGGTGCCACCTCACCTAGTAAGTTAATAGAAAATAAGATCTATATCAGTGTCACCACTAGTATATTGGCCCACTCCAATCTGGGCTTGGGATGACATAGAGTAGGATCATCCCTCAATTAATGAACAAGGGAAATTGTAGAGACTTTGGGATGCTGGCCAGTTGTATGTTTCATTTTTGGACACTAGAAGCTCTGGATTTTGTTAACCCAAAGTTCCTCACCAAGGGAAATAAATTTAGTTTCCACTAGAATGTTTGGAAAATATTCCACCACCTATAAGACTTTCATCTAGCATAACCAAGAATCCCCAAGCACCTATATTCTATTTAACAACATTTGAATAGAGTTGAGATTAATAAACTCCTAGTAGCTTAGCATCCTGAATCACATGGATACCATCAGACTCTCTAGTAAACCCATATAAGAATCCTCACCATGATTTATCAAGCCATGAAAGAGGCATCTCAACATGCATAAATAAGTGGATGGGGGGAGTATGATTCCTCGTATTTCAACCCTATCCTATGAAAATTATGATACCTTCAATCCATACCATCAACAAACAATAAACGTTCCTATATTAATGCTTCTATGGTTACTGTCGTCACTATCAAACCGCTATAGGATCAAAGAAATACAACCATCGACATAGGACATGACAAGGAAAACCCACATCAAGGGGCAACATGGTAGAAAGAAGACCTCCAAAAAGGTCCCCATACTCATTAGTAGAGATAGAAATAGGGAATTGGGAGTCCCTGTAATGAGTTTTTATACCTAATAATCAATATTTCAATAAATTCAAGAGAAATTATGTACCCTTCTACCCATAGAATGTTGTAAAAAAAGATGAGTCAGACCCTAGAATAGCCGCCTTGGTTCAAGAGTTTAAGGACTATTAAAGGATAATTGTTGAGATTATTTTTGAGCAGTTCCTAATCCCTAAAAATTTTAGAAGGGACCCCATATATCCTCTAGTGTGGAACCTGTTTCTCCTCAGCCAGGTTCCCCAATTTGAACTTGGTTTCCCCATGTACCAGATTAGGTAAGAAGTTGGGGGCTACAACAAACCACCAAGATATGGGTTCCCCACCCCACCTAAAGTAGTGTGATTATCCTCCTTGATATCAAGGTTGCATCACTTTCCAATTATATGAGCCTGTCAATGTTTTGGTGACCAGAAATACTCACCAAAATGAAGTGATAGTTGCTCTTGTTTCCCATCTCAAGGCTCTTGAAATCGGACTGGTAGAAATTCCACCCGAAGGAAAGATATGCACAGTATGGTTGGTAAATTTTTGAGAAAATAGAAATTATAAATCCCAAATTCACTCTATTAAGTGGGATGAGTGATCCACTATAGAATCTGATCCACATTGTCTAAATTTTTGGTCCAATGTTGGAGAATCCAGAATAGTCAGAAGCCACAAAGCTCTGATGATTTTTCTAGATGCTAGAAGGACCTGTGTTCATATAATATGGTTAGCTACCCATAGGGTCCATTTTCTATTGGGATGACCTTTGTAGATAGTTCCTATACTATTTCAACTCCACCTCATGTATGATATGCATAGTTGACTCTTAAAATGAAAAAATGCCCTATTAACGAGTCACTAACTTTATCGCTTAATGGAAGCGACTTGCATATTCTCTTGATGTGCCACTTTCCCCAGAACAAATTCTCTATATGTTTTAAGAGAATATTTGAGATGATATGGTCCCTACCCAGATCTCTCTGAACAACCCATGCATATTTCGGGAGTTCGTTAAAAAAGATAAATATCTAGAAGAATCCTTATGATATACACTAAAATCGTTGTTCAAATTCCCCCTTATGATTCCTGTAAAAAGGAATATAAAAGAAAAGATAGGTACAACTATACATGAAGAGGATCCTGAGTTGATACACCTACTAGACCCTTTACCAAATGAGCCTCACCATGTGAAACCCAACCAAGCACAACCTCACCCTGTACAACCTCATCAGGGATATGCACAACATTGTTGAGAGAATATGAATCTAGCCCCCACTTAGGGCAGGGTCCCAAGGTGAATTTTCTAGAAAGAAATAATAGTACCTATTCCTCTAAAGAAGTGTAGGTCCAAGGATATTTTATATTCACCCTTGAAAATGGAATCCTAATGTTTCCATAATGCAGGAGACTAGAGGAGTCTAAAATCACTGGCCATGCTGATCGCTGCCCTTATCATAGTATCATTGGACACACCATCAATGAAGGATTCAATTATAAATATTATCTCGAGTACCAATTATATTGTAACTTAGTTAGATTGGTCTATATCCCAACATAGGCGATACATGTATTTTTGACCCTGATAGTGACATTGTAGACTCCGGTGAGAGACAACAGAATTTAATCCATGAAGCATATACTTACAATGACTGGTTGGATCAAAAGGAAGTAACCCTCACCCATGGTATCATTCATGTCTACTTGAAGAAGCCAGAATGTCCTGCAATTTCCATTCCACTTTCAACCATTTCCTCTACATTGGTTTCATAGCCATCAAAGTCTCAGAAAAATAGATTTCAAAAAAAGGAAATAAAATTCCCCCATCAGGGACAAAACTAGTTTGTGACCATAGATAGTTCATGCCTCATGAGTTGGGAGATGCACCTAGGGTACATTAAAACCTATATTATTCTACTAATGTGGAGAAATAATATTCCACCCTGAATCCTTTTGATTTAGTGGACCATGTCACGATGCCAAAAAATGAGGAATTCCAAGAAAACACCTCCACTACCTTTGGTCAACATCGATAAATGAGAGCAATGGGACCTGAAATAAATAAGAATTTATAAGATAACAATTTGAACTATGCTATTCATGCTACAAAAAATAGGTATAAAGCCTCATACATGGATCAATAATCCCAGTTCTCATGGTCTACTCCATCAGGTACACCCGCATAGATGAATTTATTGGTTGATCATACAGATTATATATAAGAACATTATTTTATGAATATTTCTTATTCTAGGTGTGCATCATCATAACTATGTGAATTTCATGCCCCACATTTCTACATTGCAAATGTGGGAGGCCACCACACATTTGTGGGTGATGTTGGTTCCTTGATAAAAATAGGATTATTGGATGTAAGTTCCCCCTTCCATGGATTCTTCCTTGGAGATTTTTACGTAATCCGGGTCTCCGTTAAATATTTCAGTCATGTTCATGAAACTCATTTTCAGTGCTATATCGAGGTAGACACTGGTTAAATGTGCTGCTTCTATCTCAACATGGAAGAAACCTTTCTCCAGAGTAGATGGTAACATCAAGCTTGTTTGGGAATCTCTAGATGTTGGGTGTGTTGGGAACTTGTATGTTCTTCCTCATTGGAGGGAATCTCATGTGAGGCATATTAGGCATATAACCCAAATAATTTTGTGTCAATCATGAGGTATATGACTCTAGGGGAAATCTTATCCTTTTGAAGATGGAGGCATATCATACAAGGAACATTTTGTATGAAACCTAAGTCATACAGTGTGGGTCACAAGGTTGTTGATGCCAGGGGAATAAGTCCTCCATGGATTTTTACCTTAGGCATCCCATGTTTCTCATGAGATGGTATTTTTGGGTTTGGTCACAAGTATTTTATCATTTGGAGACATATCATAATTTCTGGTTGAGATGGATTGTGGCATAAGAGTAAATTCTTTTGGATACCGATTAGAAAGTATGGTTGAGATGGATTGGGCAATGAGTTTAATGTCTTATGGATATGGGAATAGGTTAATCATAACACCCCATACAGGTAGATCAAGGAGGTGTATCCCCAGAAGGGAACACCTAGTTAGTTTACAATTTGTGGATTGAATTCCCTATGTGGCAGATCCTGAAGGTACATCCCTATGAGGGAATACCAAAATAGTTTACCATTCATTAGGATTGAACACACTATATGCTAGATCTGGAAGGTGAATCCCTCAGAGGGAATGTGTGACACCTATGTTTACCTATGACAACAGAGTCCTAACATACATTGATAGTACATCATTTTTGTGGACTACTTAAATCATTAAAAACAGACACCCAAAGAGCGTATTATTCTAGTGATTTGAAAAAATGTAAAAATAAATATCGGTACATAACTAATCTAAATTATCTCCCACTTGCTTCTCTGAGACTAGAAACCATCCTATAAATATTATACATGAAATATATCTTTATAACATGGTGGAATGAAACCATAAAATGGGTGAGATTAGATTCTTAGTAAGGGTAAACAATGAAGATATATAAGAATAAACATTATCATAAGGTTATGATAAAATGATCATAACATTAGACGATCATAACCTTCACATCAAAGATAAAAAACATGAATCATGGAAAAAATATTTGTATTTCATAAGACATGAATCATAAGGGAAACAAGATAATTATACAGGAAAGCGTAACATAGGAATAAGACATGGAGTTTTGGAATATACATAAAAATTTAATATCATTACCTATAAGTCAAGATAGATTTCTCAAGCTTATCAGGCCACTTCATGGGAACTAAAACTACTAGTCGAGATGAACCTCTATCCCCAATAATAGTCCTTTCCTTTTTAGGGATCAGTTTTCCCCATCCTTCCATAGTGGAGTAGGTTTCTCCATCCTCTCATAGTGGATTGAGTTTACCCATATTCCCATAGTGGACCAGGTTTCCCCATCTTCCATCTTCATAGTGACTACATCTATTGGGAGTAACACACCACCATCCCCAGTCACAGTCCTTTCCTTATAATAAATCCGGTTTCCCCATATTCCAAAAGAATATCAAGCCTTTGACTTGATTCCCATCATTATCTAATGAGATATAAATATTTACCCAATGAATTGGACAGAGATATAGGTGCCACCCATCACATAATAAAATCATTCATACATTTTCCACAAGATAAAAAACCTTTATCATATCAGGAACCATAAAAATAGATAGGTTTCATAAAAATCATATCATTACCCATGAAATGAAATGGGTATCATAAAAATTTAATCACATCATAACCTATGGAAACGATTTAGGTTTCATAATAATTTTACCAAATCACAACCCATGAAAATGAGCGGGTTTCAAAAGCATATAACCCGTGGAAGAGAAATAGGTGTGATAAACATCATGATATTAAAAAATAAACCATTCTAGAAAAAATATGAATGTTATTATTAGATCACATCCCTAATAAAGATTAAAATATAACAAAGGATTACATCTTTTATGGAGAAATATTTTTAAAGATCACTTGAATCATTACCTAAGTAAAATAGCCTTTATTTGAAAATCCCTTTTGATAAGACCATTTCAAAAAACCATTTTTTATAAATAAATATTTATAATTTCATTTAATACATTTTTTGAAGAAAATACAATTTACACTTTGAGAAAAACCTTTTAAAATATAAATAATTTTGAAACCCTTTTCTTTTTAAATAGCACTGTAAACTTATAAAAGAAGCATGAAAATATTTTGAAAACCATATTCTTTGAAAACAAATTGAAAAAACATAATTAAATATTTAAATCATTTTGAAAAACGTTTTCATTGAAAATAATTTGAAAAAATAAAAATAATGATTGAAACCATTTTGAAAAATATTTTCCTTGAAAACTTATAAAATAATCTTGAAAACTTTTGAAATACTTTTTAATCATAAAACCATTTTTAAAATCCATTTTTCTTTGAAACCAATTTTAAAATCCAAAAATTTCTATAATATTAGGGAAAAAAATTTCTTTTAAAAAATGAACTTTAAACATACAAAGGAAGAATCAAGGAGATGATGGTCTTGATGATGGGTAAGTATGTACCTTCCAAAAATTCCTTTTAAACCTTAAAAGTTTAGAAAAGTTTCTTGATCAGAAATTGATAGGAATATTCCTTTTAAAATGATTTTTTGAAAAGTTAAAATATGGGTAAAATTTCCTTTAAACATAATAGGATAATATTAAAACATTTTTAAAAACCTTTTTATAAAACATTATTTTGAAAGAACACATATTTCCGACCAAAAGGAAAAATAATTTTGGGTTTTCATAAAAACATTTTATTAATTATATTAAGTACAAAATAGTGGAAAAATAGTACCATTACTAGGATATAGCATGAATAACCAGAGTTTAATAAAATTAATGAGATTTCTTGATATATGGATCATAATATTTTATTAAAGGAAGCGTAATCATAAATAGTCCCATTGAACAATGAGATTGTATCTACAAAATGTTACCACCTTGGTAACTTTAAATCATAATAAAATGGAAAGAATAAAATTATAATGAGATTTAAATATCATTAAAATAATGATATTCATGATATAATATTCCAAAGTTAGTATATACACCTCATAGAAATATATAGGTGCACTACATTACATGTGTCTCAAAGAATACAAATTGAGATAGAATTACTTTAACGATTTGGTAACATTCCAGAAATAAACCCCATGAAAAAAAGATAGAAAAATTGAAATGTGAATACCCATATATTTAATTATAATAATAATATAATACATTCATGGTAAGTATACCAACCAAATTTAAGGACCCTGACCCTATTAGCCTGAAGATGGTGCATTTATTACATTGGAATAGGTAAAAGACTTGAATCCCAAAGGAATGAGCATTTTTTATGTTTTAAAATATAGATTACATAAATTAACATTAAATTAAAATTTAAATGGAAACATAATGTTGGAAATCCATTTTTTAAACCCAAAAACTCTTAGATTAATCCTGTAAGTAATTTATAATATTCATCTTCATATCCTGGGAAAAAATAAAACATAAGAAAGAGGTGAACTCAGATGCTCAGTACGAGTAAGTAATACAGAAAAAGACAATATAAAAAATAGGTCATGGTGAATTAATAAAAATAAATTCCATTATAAAATCATCTTGAACATGATATGGAAAGGATAAAAGATTAATAAATAATGAAATATAAGAAATCAGACGGGAAAGAAGCTTAACCATGAATGTTCTACTAGTCAAATATTCACATGGATAATCAATTAATAATATCATTTTGAGGGAATTAATATTATAGAAATATGAAACATATAATCTAGGCCTCATCCACAACATCTAAAAATGATTAAGGCCTTGGCTTAAGCCATATCTGAAAATGGGAAAGGCCTCAGCCGAGTCCATATCTATTTTGTGTCATTAGACCTATCAATGCATCTAGCTAATATATTAGGCCCCAGAAATCACTTTATAAGTATAATTAATTCTTTATATTAATGGGGTTAAACATAAACAACATATACATGTGAAACATAAATAAATTTTACCAATCTGTAAACATAATCACTAACCATTCTGAGTAACATGGTGAACGAGATTAAGATAGGACATCTATATTCAAACTGATCATAAAACATTTAATAAAATATTTCATATGATAATCATAGGAGATAAATATAAATAAATCATAAAATTAAATATAGGTGTTGAAATAGATGAAAAAACTATAATAAAATCATAAGGGAATTTCTAGGAGAAATACCCCTTTTACTTTACAAAGAAGAGTTCTTTTGGAAAAATCATTTTTATGATTGTTTGTATAAAACCATATATGAAAAAATATATTTCTTCATGAAAAAATTATTCATTTTATAAAAATAAGGGTGTCTTAAAATAGAATACATATGGTACTTAAAAATGGATATGAAATTGAGACGTTACCTTTAATTGGGCATATGTATCGTGAAGAATTGAGAAGGGATCCTTATAAAACATATACCATCCCATCAAATAAATATAAATTGATATGGATATATGTATTTGGAAGATATAAAATTAATTTATGATAATTATATAAAAATAATTTATAATTAAATTGGTTTATAGAGGGACAAATCTAGCCCGAATAAATTTATTTGATTCATTATATTTTTATTAAGTTTATTTATGTTTTTTGAAGTGTTATAGAATTTAATTTAATCATTCAAGAGCGTTCTCTTCCTTGGTTTTCACAATTGGTATACTTGTATATGAGTATGTAAGTTTGTGTGGAATGGGTATAATTATCCAAAATTTAATTTATATGATATTAATGACAAAAAGAATATTTAATGGTAATATAATTTTTTTGTTTATATGATCTGAGGATGAGTTATTAGATAAAAAATTAGTTGTAATCATTTAGATTTTTTTGGCAGTTTTTTGATCTCCACGAACTAGTTTTGTCATATGAATTAATATTATGTATATATATACCGGTTATATAAAATTAAATTGGTTGTAATAAATATATTATAGTATGTTTTGATCATAAAAATGGTTTCATTACCATTATTTAAGGAGAAATTGTTAAACCAAAATCCGTCGTCCACAAATGTTATAAATAAGCACCTCACATACGATGATTTTGTTTTTAAAATAAAAGAGAGAGAGAGAAAGGAGTTCGATGAAGGATATTCCATTAACATGATATAATTAACGTATATATATATTATAATAGAATTATCATTCTCATTCGGATAGATTAGGTTAGGATAGGATAAGAAATGGAAAATAAAAATTAAAAGGAAATTAAATGAAAAAGAAAGATGATTTACCTCTTGAATTGTCCTCTTTGAGATCCTCCTTAAAGAACCATGGTTTTAAATTTTTTTGTGACTATAACCTCCTATAACTATTTGAGATACTTGGGAAGTGGATTTGGGAAGAATGTTTAAAATATTCAAGTCTTATAGGTGTGAGGAGAAGTGGTGGTGAGAGGTAATATTTATAGTGGTGGAGAGGGGTGTTTTTTTTTGAATATTTTATTCATTTATTTATTATTTGGGCTTAAGAGTATGAATAAATTGAACATTATAATAAAATGTATTAAAATAATTAATTTTAGTTCTAGATTATGGTTCTTATATCAGCGATGACTCAAGGAATAGTGTATTTAACTTATAATGTATTTATTCAGTAAATTAAAGTATTTTACTATTCACCAAAAAATCAAGTATTTGAGAAAAATACCAAAAATTCACCCTAACCATTTTTTGAAATGAAAAATTAAAAAATTAACTCCATTTTATGAAAATAATTTTCTAAATATGAGAAATTTAATTTTTAGTTAAGATCATCATTTACTCGAAAAATAGAGATTTTAAATTTATAATTGATTTTATAACACAAAGGAAAATTTAATAAGGTCTCATAAAATTATCCTAAAATCATAAGATAAAAATATTAATTAATTACTACATTTTATGAAAATATTATTTTAAATCATTTTATTAATTATAAAATTGTAATTAAATATTTATGACTTACAAAAATAACAACACTTAATTATTATTTTTTCAAATATTGACATACTTATACTATGATATAATCATATCACACTTTAATTTATAAGATGCCTAAATGTTATTCGTACAAACATGGGTGATGTTACTATTAATTCGGACGATTTACTATTCATAAGGGTCTTATTTCTATTCCTAAGGTCAAGTTACTATTTCATCAGTATAGGTTCCTTATCTTCTAGAAATACTTATTATTTCATTCATTATTCATTTATAAGGTTTGTTTTATATTCCCTAAGTGATTTTATGTGATTTATATTATATGAAATGAACATAAGGGAAATATCATTTATAGAATTCTAGGTCATTACCCCAAACAAATGAAATGAGTAGTGAATAAGGCTTGTATCTCACAGCAAAAAAAGTGAGATGAAATTACCTTACCTTAAGTATTGAATTTATTTGTACATGTTCAAAAATCCTGTATAATAAATATAATTTTATTATAAATATACCAATGAACCATATTATTATATCTAAAAACATATATTATTCACTTATGACTTTATATTACCTGTTTATTAACAATTCCTTGTTAAAGTAATGCTTTGGGTGATAACCGCTTTGTTTACCATACATGTTTTGACTTGTTATTATTGATACTCTTACTTATATAAATATTTACATATTTAAATAATGTAAAACATGATTTAAATATCATAAATATTTTTTATGTAATTATTTTTTTAAAGGTTGGGGTTGAATCCCCAATTTATTCTTTAATCAAAGCAAAGAACACTTTTAACTGGGTAGAGGGAGACCCATTACATAGCCCGAAGGCCCGATGGGCTTATAGCCCATTACATGGCCTATAGGCCCAAATTTTTGGCCCAAGGCCCATTCTATGAATAGTACTGCTATAGTACCCACCCGATACAGTACTGCACAGTACCGCCACTGCTACAGTGTTCTATCGCCGCTATAGGGTCTTGTCACCGCTACAGTACCACCATTGCTATAGTGCACTGCTACTACAGTGCCACTATAGTACTGCTACAGTACCCTGCGCCCAATGGTTTTTGAACCCCCATTTTTCATATAGATTTATAGGGTGATTACCACTAAGCCAAACCCCAACTACAATGTAATTATTTATAGTAATCAATAAAATATTGAAATATTAAATGAAATACACCATTCATGGAGACAGTAGGCCATACATACAAATGAATGTTGATTCCATTTTATTGTGATATTGAAAGATAGAAACTAAATAACATATGTGTATATAAATATATAATATTATTATAGTAGAATTATTATTTTACATATATCATATACATTTACTAAACCCATCTTTAATACATTCCATGTAAATTGTGAACGAATCACATCGCTTTTTGGAGGAGGTATTCCACACTTCCCCAAACAATTTAATCATATTTAAAAAAAAATGGAAATAATGAAGGTATGGCTTATATAATTACTAAATAAGTATAAATAAGTCATAAATGTCATAAATATCATAAATATCATATAAAAATATAGTTTCCATCATAATTCCAAACCATAATAGGTTGTAAAGGTAAAACTAAAAACATCATTTTGTGAGGAGGTAATTCATCATACATAGGAACTGTAAGTTTGTTACCCATTAGATGAAAGTGTGTAAAAGTGAATGTCAAACCCTTAGAATGAAAACATATCAATATATTTATCATATGTCAGTTATTATATGAGAATGGTATAAGAATAATTGATGTGTTGGAGAAATAAAATAAAGGGAAATAGCTTGAGGAAGTATGTTACCTCTTCTTTGGGTAAATCCTTTTGGTTTGCACCAAATGGCTTCCTTGGTTGGATTTCTTCCCAAAGGGATGCTTCAAGGAGGAAGGGAGGTATTTTGGGAATAAAATTGGCTAGATCATGGATGAATCTAACTATATTTTTGGGTGTGATGAAGAGGGATAGGTGGTGGCCATTTATAAGGGAAGGATAAGACATAATGAGGAATCATATGTACCCTATTTTAGAAGATAAAGATCAAAACCCACATAGTTAGATGCCGCAGTTTAAATTCATTTGATAGGAACGATCCATTTAGTTTAACATCATGCAGTAAGGATGCTTGTGTTGTGAAAGGAGAACTGATAAGGGATGGTATGAGGATTACATATAGAAGCTTCCCATCACAAGGGGATCTCTCTTAGGGGAATGGTTTGGGTATTACACATGAATGCTTCTCAAACACTTATTGGAGTAGTGATGACATGATTGTGGATGACACATGGAAAAATCTCATCCTTTATTCCTCATGTCAGTTCAAGATGGTATCCCATTTCTATTTCATGGGGTAATATTACAATTTATTGTAATTTGGAAGGACATGGTTTGTATGGATTATGTATTGAGTTTCCCATTCAGTCATCCTCATGTCTTTCATGATAGAAACTCAACTTGGGGATGGGCCAAGGGATGTGATTGGGTCTTACACATGATATGGTGTCTTAATGGGGATTCTTGGGAGTAGTAGGTAAACATGTGGGGCTTACACTATAGGGATTCCTATTCATATTCTTTATTTCAGTTTATGAGGTTTTCTCGAATTTTTGATGGGTTGAGGGATATGACTGGGGATTACACATAACATAGAGGCCCAAGGTGGTTGGTTAGTGGTCGTCGCATGATCATTAGATGAGGCATATTAAAAAAGACACATAATGCATCTCTTGTGTGTCACATGAGGCATACTATGGTTGTCATATAAGGTATGCTATAGTTTAAAGTCATGTAGTGAGGAATACTAGACATCTTATGCTTGATTCATATGAAATATTATATTTATCATAAAAGAAATCATAAACTTTTCATATAGGGAATTATAAAGTTTAACATCATGTTGTGAATACTAGGGGGCATCTCATGATGAGGCATCTTATTCTTGATATATATGGCATCTCAAGTTTTAATAATAGGTATCCTAAAATTTTAATATAGGTTATACTATAGTTTAGCATCACATAGCAAGGACTTGGGGGGGGGGTATCTCATGATGAGGAATCATATTCTTGATGCATATGGAATCTCATGTTTGTCATAGGTGGAATCTTACACTTTTAATATAGGGTATACTTTAGTTTAACATCATGTATTAAGGAATGGTGGGGGGGTCTCATGATGTGGAATCTTATATTTGATGCATATGGAATGTCATGTTTTTCACAGGAGGAATCCTACACTTTTCATATAGTCTATAATATAGTTTATCATCAGATAGTGAGGAGTAATATGTGGAATATTCCAAGAAAAGGATGGTGTGGGATTTCTATATAAGCGACCCTTTCTGGTTAAACCTGAAATGGAAGCTAGGTGATGGGTTTTCAGGAGTAGGCTGAGGAGTGTATCAACTAAAGTTACTCAAGTAATCCAAGAGGAGAATGTAAAATCATTAAAAAGGAAAGGGACCAAGAGGAGTAGGTTGACTCAACGTATCTTAGGGGGTGTACAAGAGTATCTCGACTCATGGTAATGTATGGGTTAGACGTTGGAGCCATGTATGGTGAAACCCAAAATTTCATATACCCAATCTAAAAGGATTGTGGTGAGACTCCTCATTTTGAATTGGGTTCAACGATGGTAGTGAAGGGACCGAGTTAAAATATAAGGACTGTAGCTGTGTACTAATCCAGAGAAGGGGTGTGGGGATGAACCCCCTTATAGTTTGAACTAGTGGGTGTAGAGGTATGACCTTCATTAAGGATAGAGATTCATGGAGCCCAGGGTCTCACAAAGTTTGGGGCTCCACGGAGATAAGGGGCTCACAAAGGTTTAGGATTCAAAAATATTAAAGTATTATGAAGGATGGCGTTTTATAGATATCTGGGTCTCATGAAGGTTCAGGCTCTGTAGAGGTCAAGGTCTTGTGAAGCTGGTCAAATTTTATGAGAGCATGCTCAGTGAAAGTAGGGGTCCAAATGGGTGTTGAAAACACTATTTCATTAATATTTGGAGATTCAAAAAAATTGGAGCATCATGATGCATGAACATTTGGGAAGGATTACAAATGGTCAAATGAGGTCTAGTAATTAATAAATCTCATCGGATCTTCCTGAATTGAGAGAGAGATGTCACAACTTAGCATCTATTCCTCTATTAATAAAGGCACTAGGGGTATTTATTGGCCCCGAGTGAGGGTTTAACAAATTATAGTTGTATTGATGAAGATTTATGATAATTTTAAATGGTTTTGGATTCATGAACATGAATGTCACTGCATAAATGTACCATCAATCCTTTGCGTGCTCCTACAAAGGATATCTTCAAGTATAAATGTCAACGCGTGAAGGTATCGTCAAGCCTCCATGAAATCATGAAGTGGGGATCCTAAAGTATTAATGTTACTTTGAAGAGATACCTTCAAACCTATGCATGTGAGTTCCAGGATATCCATGAACCAGATCTCTATGAACTGGATTTCCGCAAATGGATCTTTGTGAACAGAACTCTTTGAACCGGACCTCTGCGGGATTACTGACTTCAAATGACCATAACATCTGATCCATAAATATTTTTTTTCTCTATGAAAAATCAAATAGAACCCTTAAAAATGAGATATGTTATTCGATCTGGATCCTTAGAACATAGTGTAATATGAGATTCATTTTTTTGGTTCTAATACGCACTAAGATCATCCACGTTTAGCTAGGGACTGACCTCAGTCGATTGGAACCAAAACATTAGTTATTTAGAGATAGACAATTAACAATCACAAAAATATTACTAGTAATATATAATAATTATAACTTCATCCCACAACATCTAATGTTCCCCTAACTAATAAAAACATTCTTCATGAAAAAATATTCCCCTGTATCATAAGTGTGATGTGATGAAGAACCTTACCGACATACCCATGATGATCATGATTCTCAAGGCACTTTTATTGTCATATAAAATAAGTGATGCCCTTGTCAAATCCTTACAAAATACTCTTCAATTTTAGATTTATGTATCTACCTATAAGGCCTATTATGAAGAAGAGGCCAAGAGAGTGGAATGTTAGGGCATCATTTAATTTTCTAGAAAATGTTGAGGGTATTTGTATTCTGGGGATCATATAACCACTTTATATCATATGATAGTTTTATGGAATGTAAATATATCATGGATTAGTGGATACTAGATCCATTATAAACCTCATCTCGATGCACAATCTCAATAATATAGGACTCAAATAAGAATATATGAATTCCTCTAAGCTAATAATTCAAGGGAATTACAAGGATGGGAAGAAAAATTTGACTAAGGAATCAATTCAGTGTCCTAGTATCAAGGAAAATATTTATGGTAATCTCATAGAATACTTCTTATAATGCGTTTTAGGATGATCCTCGCTCCCTTTTCATGTAGTGTTCCCCTCTTTATAACACCTTTTGATCAGAGTAGATTACTCAAGAGGGGGTGGATTTAGTATCTATAAAAATTCTCTTAAAAACTCACTTAAAAAGATTCCCCAATAAGAATGAATACTGTATAGTTAATCATAGTAATAATATTTTAATGGTTTGAATGTTCAAATAAATTCTCATAATATTGATTAATTTTAATTCATATCAATGTGAGTTATTTATACAACTTTTACGCTATTAAAATAAGGAAAACAGTTATAAATTATATCCAAGACTAACCATCATTGTAAAATTTATGTTTCTGATGTATAAAGTAATGAAGATAAAAACTAAACCAAAAGACCCAACGGTTAAAACAAGTTGGTTAGTCTCATGCCGAGAACTAATCAACTCCACTTGTTGATCACCTGACACCAAGCGGTTTATATTAATAATCTTTATCCACACCATGGATCAGGGAAACAATAGTACACAGATTGTCCAGGTCACATGATATCTTCCACTATTCTTCATGGGTATAATCTACCAGGTCACACAATGAACTCTTCTGCACTTAAATGTGAGAGTAAACATATATAAGAAGATATGAGAGGAAGGATATCTTGTATCATTCAATTTAATCTAGGAGACAATGCGTGTTTTAATATATACACACACACAATGATCGAAAGGTAAAAACAATACACAATATAGAAAATATGATGAGAGAGGGTTAGAAGTTCTTTCAGTGTTATTATATGCAGATCTAGACATGTAGGATTAATTAGATGAAAATATTGATTCCTCTTGTGAAAACCATAGTATCGCGAGCCTGGTGCTTTGGTTTCCAGTTCGATGGTGTAAGCTGTGTAGCTTGTGTTCTTCTTTGAGTTGGTACTGTGAAGATGTATTAGTCCTTGATATTCAGGGGTATAACTTCCTAAATCGAGAGTGATTTGTGTGTTCTTTAGTTGTTTCATGTTGCATGCATCATTTTTTTTTTCAAATGCTCATTCCTCTATGCATTCCTCCAGTACCACACATTCCTTTTTGTTATCGGGTGCAAGTGTTATAGTCGACATGTTAAATGTATTCTACACCTTGTAACTAGTACTGTTAGGTGACATGTCTACAAAGAAACATTAATTAAGTCTGTGCCTTTAAATGACTTAAATATGAACATTATAAATTAAATTAAAAATAAAAAAAATAGATTAAAGAACTGTGTCACAGTTTGTCTTTAAATGGTATCACTTGGAAATGGTGTTACCAGGAAACAATGTCTTCTTCTTTTCCTTTGAGCTGTGAGATAGTCATGATTCCACAATTTCATTCAGATCAGGAACTAGTAGCACATATACGGTGTCAGGATCATGGTGTCTCCGGACCAGTGTCTAGTCCTTTTTCAAAACCTTGAAAAGTGTCTCGTGATGGTAGTATGGAACATGTGTCACAGACTCTATGAAATATGAAACTGGTTACGGTGTCTGGGTCATGGTGTCTGGGTCACCATGTCTGGGTCACCATGTCTGGGTGACGATGTCTATATTACATTGTTAGGGAATTTACCAAAATCCAGAACTGGTGGCAGACTTATAATTTCTCATACATAGAAAAATATATCTAAATATTTATTTAGAAATAATATTCACAGAATGAATAAGACTTAAGAATTCATATAATAAAACAATATAGAACAAAATGAAATATAGTTTAAAATAATCAAAAATTATTTATAGGAATCAAGATCGTTTGAATTTCTATTTAAAGCATAGGGAAACCGACCATTTCTACACATGATTTTAAATTGATTAAACAAGGTGAATATGATTTTTGGTCATTAAAACATGATTAAAACATTAGCTGTCCAACAATCTCCCCTTTTAATGATAAAAAATCATAAGAGTTAGATGTCTATTCTTAGTGTGATTTCTACCCCTTTTGAGATAATAAAAAAGAATATAGGAAAAATAAAAGTATCCATGGAATGAAGGTAAATAATATAATAGAAAATAACCATTCACATTGCATTTGATTGAAAGAAATTTTTTATTACAAGATTTAGGCAAAAGTACAAAAAACATTATGAAAATATAGTTTTGTATTTTCTTTAGAACTATTTGTATTCTCCTTACCCTTGGAAGAAACTACAAAAAGAGACACAGGAGAAGAAGTAGATATTGAGAAGGGATTGAAAATACTATTATAGAAGTAAGAGGGAGACCTTCAAAAACTGAAGGTGCTAGAGTGGGTTTGGTTGAAGACCGATGCATGTTTTATTCAAGGATAGAAGGTATGATCTTGCTCAGAGCTTGAGATACCGACATTAAGGTAGATGAAAAAGAAGTGGATAATGAATGAGTGTAAAAAGGCCACAAAGGTGCAGCTGCATGAGCCACAATGGATGTTATTTGCACATGAAGATAAGGCTTCAACAATTGAATAAAATCAGTAATGATCTTAGCACCATACAACATTTCCTTATCAAAATCATCTTTGTTCTCCATGAACTTATATAATTGAAGAGTGAAATCTTTCAAATTTTGGACTTGAGTCTTGAAGGCTTGGGTGATAGGAGGAATTTTCAAATTCTCTATGAGACATTTGAAATGATTGGTCATATCATGCTTAGAGAAAATCTAATTATAGTATAAATCAACTTTCTTAGTAATTTGTTCCTAAGAATCATTGGAAATATTTGAGTTAATCCTTACTTAGTACTATGTCACAATTCTTAATGACAATAGTTAAACTTTCATTATCCAAATCACTTAACACTATCTGAATTTATTCATTAACAATAGTTCTGATTAGATCACTATCTAAAGGTTGAGATGACTGTCCAGATGCATTGGAAGCTGTAATGGCTGAAGTGAGGGACTAGATTTTATTTATAACTTTCTATAGAAATCCCTTGCACACATCAGTCAGGTTTTAAAAAAAACAATATCAATATTCTCATTAACTATGTTGATGTTTCTCTCAGCCACATTGTAAAAAATTGAAGTCAATTTTGGTTGAATCAGAGATTAAACTTTCTGTGGAATCTGATCGCTAACATCCTCAACAGGATGAGTAACAGATGCTTGTCCTGGTTGCAGCAGTTTTTACATATCTTCAACCATAGCTCTGATATAATTCACCTCATCACTCAACTTCTTGTTCTTAATTTCAACTTCTTGTATTTCATGAAGGATTTTTGGTTGAATTTTCCATATTATTTTCTCTAACAACAAGGAAACATATCTATCACAATGATTTGTCACAGGAGCAGGTTGGGAGTTCATGATATTTTCAAAACCAGCTAAAAGAGTATCTCTAAATTATTTCAGATCACTGTGACTCACAAAAGTAGAAGGTTATTGTGAAGGTTTTGGAATAAGAGCTGAGACAGGTTCAAGCTCCTCAGTAGAGATTACTTCTAGAGTAGAAACCAGTTTCAATTGAAACAAAATAGAAATGTCTATGACTTTAACCAAGGACTCCTGGTTATTTTTCACATTAATGTAGCTAGGAAACTTATACAAGGTTTCCAAAGTTCTTTGATCAATAGGATTGGGAAATTCAACACTTTCTAGAATGGGGTGCTTCTTCCCCACAACAGGTGCATCTCTTATAAGACTACAATATTCAGTCCCTTGATCATAATCATCATTAATTTATTTTTAAATAAAAAGTGGGGAAGGATAGATAGGAACAAACACCTCTTGGGACAATTAAAAAATAGGCACAAGCCTAAGGAGATTTAAAGTAATGAAATCCAAGGGCATCCCCCTTTACGAGTGACAAACCATCCAGTTTTAAGAGGTTCACATTTGAGACACAGTAGATGTTGGAGGTGGGATTGACCAAAGAGGCAAGGTGGTCCACCACTTTATTCCCTTCACGCCACATGTGATGAAATTTGATATTATCATTGGGAAGCATAACCTTCAAATGATGTAGGTTATTGATCATGGGATGGAACAAACACCCTTAAATTAATTATGCAGAATCTAGGAGTTTGTCTCCCCCTCAGAGAGATGGATATTGGCCAGATGAAAAAGAGTGAGGATAGTAAGAGTGGCATTGTCTTTGGCCTGGAGAGAAGACCCACTTCCTAGAAAATTAGATAAGGCCATAATGACCGTACCTTTGGCATCCCTTGATTTGTTTCTAAATTTTCATCTCTAATACCCTCACCAATTTCTTTTCTAGCTAGCTAGAAGGCTTCTTATATTCTTTCCTCAGTAGATGGGAAAAATTTAGGAATAGTTTTTTGTTGTTCCCCAATATTAGCCTCTTATTAAATAGATATTTCTTCTTCTAGGTGATCCTTATGAAGAAAATTTTCTTTTACACAAGGAGTATATTCTTTTCTAGAAGCAGGTTCTTCTTCTAAATCAATAGTTCTTTCAATAACAGCTACATCCTTCTCAACTTCATTTTGTGAAAAAAGTAGACCATTGTATTCTTTATCCAAGACAGTTCCTTCCATAGGTGCAACAACTTCCTCTTCTTCTTCTTTATCAAAATAATCAACCAAATCATTTGGTTCAAAACCAGAATCAGATATGTCCTTAGGTCTTGAAAAATTCTCTACCAAATTAAACTTTTCATACAACCTTTCATTGTCCTCAAACAATAACTTTTATAAGGATTCCAGTTTATTTTCATCCTTCTAACTATATCCTTTGAGATAAAAAACTCATAATCTTTTATGACTTCTTCAATTGGACCAACCACTCCTTTAGAAGACAACATTGTAGAGATAATCACGAATAGAACAAGGAAGTAGACTTCAAGGTTGTCTTAATCAATTCACTCATGTGAAGTATAATATACAAACACAGATTAATCTTGTGCCAATTTTTCATAAGATGTATAAAAAATTCATATTGATACTTGAGATTAGAAAAAACCCCCCTTTACTTGGACTAATAAGATTTTGGATAAACTTAAATAACAACCTTGTTTCACCATCCAGCATAGCAGCAATTTCCCTTCTTTTATTCTTATTACCAGTCAATCTTCCTAGGGTTTCTCCTAAGACAAAAACATCACTAGGAGGAGGAGGACCTCTCTCATAGTCCTAAAATATTCATTCATGATATATCCATAAGAATCCATCCCATAACATCAAGGAAAAAATACACCCTTGGCCATTAATATATATTCTTACAATAAAACCATCTCCAGTATCGAAAGAAAACTGGACATAATGATAAAACTAAGAAACAAGTTTTGGATAAATCAGCCTTGTCTCTTTTGTAAACTAGTTCATCCATCCCTTCTCATTCCATACTTTCAAAACTAATGAATTACTTTTCAGTAACTACTTAGGATAGATTTCCTTTTATATTACTAGTATTCTCTCTGCAAGATTCAGATTCAAAGGTCATTTGGGCCCTACTTTCAGTTCCATATACAATTTCTTATGAGATTTGAACTTTTTAGCAGTTGATTAATATGGGAACATCATTCTGGGCATTCAAAAAGTGGTTTGAGATATATGAAGGGATGAAATAGGACATACTGTTTAAAAGATATGGGTTTCAGGTTCGAGAGAAGAGAGATCAAGTGAAGAAAAGATTGAAGGATATTGGAATTTTATCGTTAATGGATTTCAAGCGTCCCAAATTCAATATCACAGGATAAGAATATTAAAATGATCAACGCAATGATACTGGTAATAAAATATAAATAAAATGAAAACCGATTCATTATAGTGAGACTAAAAAATATTGTCATGGTGAGACCAGAATAGATTGTCACGATGTCATCCTTACGGTGTGACTCTAAATAGTATGATTGTATCATTTGAGACAGTTAGTAAAAGACAGTAACCAAGAGACAATAATTGTGAGACCGTAAACATGAAATAATAACTTCAAGGAAGTAACATATGAAACCATGAGAGTCAGATAGTAATTCTAAGATTGTAACTTGGGAAACTATAAATCATGAAACTGTAAACTGTGAAACAGTAAACTACTAAATAGTAAGTGTGAAATCGTACACTTTTTACTTGAGATTTATCATTCCTAATTCATTTATGATGTAATCTATTCTTTCAAAATTTAAAGGTTTAGTGAATATATCATCAAGCTGATATTCAGTTCCAATGAATTCCAAAGTGATATCACATTTTTAATAATGGTCTCTCTAAAATTGATGTCTTAAATCAATATGTTTTGTCCTAGAGTGTGAAATATGATTATTTGAAATGTTAATAGCACTTGAATTATCACAATTTATAGGTACATGTTTGAATTTATATCTAGAGTCTAGTAATGTGTGTTTCATCCACAAAATTTGTGCACAAAAACTACCAACATCTATATATTCATCTTCGGTAGTAGATAATGTAACAATGTTTTATTTCTTACTACAAAATGACATTATATACTTGCCTAAAATGTGACATGTTCCAAAGGTATTTTTTATATCAAACTTACAACCTCCAAAATCAGCATCAGAATAGCTAACTAACTCAAATGATTGTCCTCTAGGATAGAATAGTCATAGATTGGGTGTATATTTGAGGTATTTGAAAATTATATTAATAATATTTAAATGAGATTTATTAGGGTTTTCTTGAAAACGGGCACACATACATACACTAAACATAACATCATGTCTGCTAGTAGTTAAGTATGGTAATCTTCCAATCATTCCTCTATAAGTGGGTTGATCAATAGATTTTCCATCTTCATTAAGAACCAACTTACAAGTATTACTCATTGGAGTATCACTACTTTTAGTGTTGTCTATGCCAAAAAAATTTATAAGATCTTTAGTATATTTTATTGATTTAAAATAATATCATCTTTATTTTGAAAGATTTGAAATCCAAGAAATTTTTTTAGTTCACCCATTAAACTCATTCCAAATTCATTTTTCATTATTTTAGAAAACTCGATACATAAAGAATTTTTTTAAGATCCCAAAATAATATTGTCGACATAAATTTAAACTACTAAAACATCATTGGAAATTCGTTTTATAAAAAGAGTATGATCATCTATATTTTTTGTAAAACCTTTGGAAATAATAAAACTACATAATCAATCATAGAAAGCTCTTGGAGCTTATTTTAAACCTTACAAATCATTGAATAAATTAAAAACATGATTTGGAAAGTGAGGATTTGTGAAACCAATGGGTTGTTCAACAATGATATCCTCAACTATACACCTATTTAGGAATGCACTCTGGACGTAAATTTGATATAGTTTAAAATTTAGATGTGCTGTATATGAAAGTATAATTATGATGGATTCAAGTATAGCAATATGTGAAAAGGTATCTTTATAGTCATTTACTTCTTCTTGACTATAGCCTTGTGCAACCAATCTAGCATTATTTCTAACTACGTTACCAGCTTCATCTACTTTATTCCTAAAAACCCAATTAGTGCCTATGGTAAAAGTTTATATGGTTTAATCAACAAGTTTCCAAAATTTATTCCTTTCAAACTAATTAAGTTCTTCTTGCATAAACATAACCCAAAATTCATCATTGATAGCATCATTGATGTTTTTAGGTTCATGATGTGACAAGAAAACTTGATGTTCAACCTAATTTTTTAGAGAAGCTCTAGTTTATTTTCCTTTTTCTAAATATCTTAAAACATCATCTAAAGGATGGTTATTAAGAGTTCTAACAACTCTTGAAAAATAAGGGCTAGTGATTTTAGGTTCTTCAATAGGTCCGAGTTCATTATGGCTTGAATCTAGAAAATTTCCAAAACTGGAAGTTTTTACAGATTCCTTTATAGGATAGTTATAGGATTTAGAATTGATGTCCAGATTTGAGATATCACCCACAATATTCTCTAGATAGGTCTTAGGCTCATGTGGATCTATCTCATCAAAGTTAACGTAGATAGATTCCTCCACAAATTTAGTTCTTTTGTTAAAAAATTTATAGGCTTTAATAGATATTGATTATCCTAGAATGATTCCTTCATCACTCTTGGATGAAAATTTGTCAAGATTGTACTTAGTATTAAGGATATTAAATTTTCAACCAAAGACATTGATGTAGTTAACTTTGGATTTTCTATTGTTCCACAACTCATATAGAGTTCTTTTAATATTAGGTCTAATCAACACTCTATTAATAATATAGTATGTTGTATTTACAATTTCAGCCCAAAAATAAATTCGAAATTCATATTCATTGCGCATGGTTCTAGAAATTTAATTCAAGGTCTTATTTCTTCTTTCTATAACTTTGTTTTGTTGAGGTGTTATAGGGGTAGATAAATTATGACCATAGACATTTTGTGAGAAAAAGGATTCAAACTCTTGATTTTTAGACTCATGGCCATGATTAATTCATAGAGATTTAATTTTATGTCCACTAATGTTTTCGATAGTTTTAGCATACTTGGTGAAATGAGAACCGACTTCAATTTTTTGAGCCAATAAGAAGGTCCAAGTATACCTAGAAAATCATCTACAAGAACATAAACATAGTGCTTCCCATTAAAACTAAAAACTCTAGATGGTCCAAAAAATCCATGTGAACCAACTCAATAGGTTGAGAAGTTGATGCTTCTTTCATTGGTTTGAAGGTAAATTTGTGTCGCTTTCCATTTTGAAAATGATTACACACTTTACAATTTGGAAAATCTAGTTTGGGTAGATCTTTTACTAAACATTTTCTTGTTAGCTTTGTTAGGGAGTGAATATTACAATGTCCTAGTCTTCAATTCCAGAGCCAAGAATCTTTGTGAAATACACTTAAAAATGAATAATTATTATAAAAAAATCTATGTTAATATAATATACATTTTATTTTATTAATGTATAAAATATTAATTCATTTTTAGAATTAAAAATATTACAAGCATCATTTTCAAATTTAACAAGAAATCTATCATCACATTGTTGTGAAATACTAAGAAGATTACATTTTAGTTCATCAACAAAAAGTTCTTTAGACATTAAAACTGAGTTAGAGTTACCGATATGGCCATGGACAATGATTTTTCTTTTGGCATGCTCAGCAAAGGTGACATGTCCACCATCAATATTTCTTAGGTTCCTGAAACATGAATAGTCTCCTATCATGTTTCTTGAACACTAACTTTCCAAGTACCAAAAGCTTTTAGAGGATATCTTCAAATAATTTTCTTACAAAATAGTAAAATTAAAATAGACTTTGGTACCTATATTTGTTTAGGTCTTGTAATATTAGTAACTAGTGATTTAGGAACCCACATCATCCTCACAGGTTTCCTATAAGAATTATGTAAAGTATTTGAGAAATAAACATTATTTGGTCCAGAAAAGCAAGAAACAGTAGATAATGTATCATAGTTCGAAGTAGAAAAATGTTTTCCTGAACTAGGAATAAATTTGTATGTTCTAGATTTAGAAACAAAATTTGTTTTTCCAAAATTTCTTTCACTAGGTTGACAGCGAATACCAGTAGTGTATTTGGGGGAAATTTGTTTACCTAGAATTTGTACCAAGGTATCATTACCATTATTAAAGCTTTCAATTGCCTTTTTTAATTGCTAATTAGATATATTTAATTCATTATTTTCTTTGAGTAATTGAACATTTTTACCTCTTTCTACAGAAAGTTCATATTTAATAGTTGAGGTAAGAGCATATTGTTTATTTAAAGAATTGTATCTATCTTTTAGTTCATTAAATTTCTATTCATGAAAATTAAAATACTCAACAATTTCTTCTTTATAAATATTTTCAGAGTCACTATCATCTCTAGAATAATATGAATTTTTTATAGGAGATTCCAGGTTTACCTCAGATGTGTTTGTCATGAAACACATATTGGATTTTTTAGCATGTTCATCATGTGAAGACTCTAAGTAACTTGAACTGTCCTCAAAATCAATCCAAGTTGCCTTAATTCCCTTTTTATACATTCTATAGTTTTCTTAATATTTATTTTTATACTTGATATTGGGAAAATCAGCCTTTATATGTCCCTTTCACTTGCATTCATAACATACTATCTCATCTGACTTGTCATTTATTTTCCAATATTTCTTCTTACTTCTATTTTGATCATATCTTCCTATGAAGTTAGTATTTCTTAAAAAATTATTTCTTTTGTAAAATTTATTAAAACTTATAGATAATTAATCCATCTCCTCATCACTGTCAGGTGATGATTTTTCACTACTGGAACATTCTATAGAGACTTGAAGTTTCCCCTTTTTTTTGTTTAGAGGTAGTGGTCTTGAATTCCATAGATTTTCTTCTGGGTTCATCCTCCTCTTCCTTGTTGACTTTAAGATATTATTAATACATCATTAGTTTCCTAATGAGTTCTTTGAGAGTTAATGTTCTAATGTCACATGAAACTATAATGGAGATATAAGTTCCTCTCCATCTAACAGGTAGGCATCTGATAATCCTCATAATTTTTTCTTTGGATGTAACTTCTCTTCCACGAGAGAACATTGTGTTTAAAATTTTGTTTAACTTGAGATACATATAATAAATATGCTCATCAAGATTCATTTTAAAGTAATCATACTTAATAGTATATGTATTATGTCTAATTTCTTTCAGATTAGTTGTTCCTTCATGTGAAACAAAGATAGTGTCCCAGGTTTCATGGGTAGTTTTACAGGAAGAAATTGTGTAAAATTATTCATCTCCTAAAGAGAAATATAAGGCATTCATTGTAACATCCCAAGGTTTTCTAAAAATAAATTGAAAATTCTTGAAATTTTGTTTAAGGTATATATTTATAAGTATCCTTTAAACATAATTTTATTTCTTCTATGTTTTGAATTTCAAGAAACTGTCATCTAAAATTGTGTTCAGTATGTTATTTAGAGTCTGATGAAACAAACTTGTTTTTTTGGTGAATAGTAACATACCATTATGAATAGTTATATGAATAGTAATATGACCACATGAATAGTAAATAATAATATTATTTTATTTTCCCAAGGTAATAAGATAATGAGATCTTAATTAATTTTCCAATGTCACATAAAACTAATTGCACTTCAATATTGTTATTTTTCGAATTAACTGTGACCTTATTTAGAAATTAAATTTATTATATTTAGAAAATTATTTTTTAAAAATGGAGTTCATTTTTTAATTCTACACGTCGAAAAATGGGTGGGGTAAATTTTTGGTATTTTTTTGAAACTCTTGAATTTTCGGTGAATAGTGAAATACGATAAAATACCGTATAATCAATTTATCAGTAAAAATGAACTATTTATTACATCATAAGTGATGAAAGGTAACTTTATTAGAACTCACATAATATTATAACTATTTAGGGCCACTTTATTTGAGATTATTCATAGTCTTGATAAAAATATTATAATAATGATTAAAATAATCTAAAATACCTCCCCTCCTCCACTGTAAATACCACCATCACTCCCCACTTCCTCCCACACGTCTCAAGCCTTGAGAATTGTCTAATTTCTGCAAAATTCCCTCCCCAATCTTCTTCCCCACGTCCTAGAGCTGCTGGTCTCACCAAAAGACCAAAATCAAAGCCCTAAAGAAGGATCTCAAGGAGAAGAGACCAAGAGGTAAACAACCTCTTTTATTTTCTTTCTTTTCTTTCATTTTATGTTATTCTCTTCCATTCCCTTTGTCTTGTGTTGGGATATTTCATTAAATATTCCCCCCTAAATTTCAATATTTTGTATGAATGATGAGATATTCCATTCCTCTCATCAATATTGTTTTTATGAAATTTTAAGAGACGTCGTTAGGCTGCCGAATTTTCGTGAGAAATTTCTCAAGATTTTCCTTTATTTCATGATTCCTTTTTCTTCTTTCCTCACTCACTCTTATCCAAGAGGCATGAAATCTCCAGAATCATGTATATTAATTTTGTTCTCATGTTTATGGAAAATTCCTCATCAGTATTATTCTCCTCTTACACTTATTTAAAGAATAAAAAAACATTGTCCATTTATGTCGAATTACCTACATCGTGGACGATGTATTTTCAATTTCCATTAATTCTTTCAAGTCTGGTCATGAAACCATTTATATGATTGAAACAGGTTATAATATATGTTGTATGACACATATATGGTTCTGGAATTCTTTTTTACTAATGGTTCTAATTTATAAGACTAAATGAGGTTGTTATTATCAAAGAACCACTTAAATGATCTTAACGAACATAATTAATGTTTTAACTTATGAATAATCCTCATATAAAGCATCAAAGTGATAAATGGTATAATTTATGGTAATGGAAATATTTAAATACTAATCCATTCCAATTTTTTATTATCACTTCCAATCAACAAGAACGATTCATCATGAACCGATCATGAAAATCATAAAAGAACTCACCCAAAATAATGCAAGGAACCAAATAATAACAGCTAAGAGGTGAAATGAGGTTATTAAATGACCATATAAGATGTTATAAACATGTAAATGTTTCTGTAAAATACTAATAACACTATTTTAACCATTATACAGGAGTTTTAAACAAGTTTGATGTAAGACAAGCCTAAGGTAAGGGAATTCTTAACCCGATTTCCATTCTTTGGGTTAACCTTCTTCTTTATTATTTATGTGATATTTAAATTGTTTGTGTGATGGGTTCAATTTATATTATGTTTCATTATGTGTATTTACAGAGTATATACATATTCCATCCACTCTATTAAGTCTCACTTCAAGTATATGATGTTTATAAGGGACTTTTCTTCTAAAATCCCCTTTTAAAATTATGTTTCACAATATTCAAAAGCAATGTTTTTGTGCTATTATTTATGTTGTATGATTATGTTTTGGTTATTGGGAATTGTTTATGATGAATGGTGGGACATATATTTCCCTCCAATTCATTGGGTATGAGTAAGTTGGTGGTCGGCTGTATGGTTACTCCATGTGTAACTACGATGGTTACACAAAGTAAGGTAGCCGTGAGGGTTACAAATTTTAAGGTAGCCAAGAAGGTTACCAGACTATGTATGTAATTCCCCAGGATACCTCTATGATGATATTTATGTTCTAATGTTTTTTTGTATCTTGTTTAAATCTCATGTTACTCGAAGTAAGTATTTATGGGTGAAAAGCATGTCTTTTGAAAATGTTTTCTTACGTTATGAGTATTCATGGACTAATGTGATTTTTTCCTTCTTTTCCATCCTTTACTAAGCTTTTGTGCTAATCCAAAGTTTTTAAATGTTTTTTCACAGGTTAATGGATGTGTAATACAAGGAAGGAAGACATGTTAAATGTTGAAGAATTGTCAAGGAGTCTTGTTTTAAGTTTTATTGTTTTTATATTTTGAGAAAAATTGAAACTGTTTTTATGGTATCCACTATGTATTAATGAGTATTGTAATGAATGTTTTGTGATAATTCTCTAAATATCTAAACATTAAAATATCCTCAATGTAAAAGGAAGTGTTTTCTTGACTAAATTCAAGATTATGAATGTAATAAGTTCATTTCCTTATAGTTGGTATCAGAGGATGGTTTAGATAACTTTAGGGGTTAGGGTGATGCTAATAGAATACCATAAATGATTTTAACTCTATGTTTAATTTGTTATAGCATTTAAATATTACCATGTTTCTTAATCTAAGAAATGTTTGTTCATAATGGTTTTCCATAGAAGGAACATGGATGCTGAAGAGGAGAGGCACCGACAGAATGACATCCTTCTTGATCTACAGCTTGGAATGGTAGGGATTGGAACCGAGCAGTTTGTGACAGTAATGGCTCAGCTAATGCAGGCAATAAATGGTGGTGGCATCCATGCAAGAGAACCAATAGAGGTACCACAACGGAACATGATAGTGGTGGAACATTTTACGAGACAACATCCTCTTGCATTCAATGGATCTTCTGACGCAGTGGCAGCTAAAGGATGGATCAAAGCCCTTGAAAAGATATTTGATGTTATGGGATGTTCAGACAATCAAAAGGTAAGTCTTTCCATTTATCCTTTTGAAGGGGAAGCTAATCAGTGGTGGTCAATGGTAAGGAATATCAGGGGTAGAGAGGATTTTGATGCCTTAGAGTGAGATAAATTTAAAAGCCTTTTTCTTTAAAAATATTTTTCTAAGTTGGTGAGACTTAGAATGGAGAAGCAATTCCTTGAATTGAAACATAAGGAGGAATATTCAGTGGTTGTGTATGAAGCGAACTTCACCCGACTGGCGAGGTATGCTCCAAATATTATTCTGGATCTCGATAGTAAAATCAACCACTTTTACTCAGGATTGAAGCCAAGGTATCGAAGGGTGTTGGCCTCCCGTGAATTCAAAAGTTATGAGAAACTTGTATGATGTGCTGAGAGGGTAGAGATGGAGTTTGCTAATGATCACATGCATTTCAGAAACAAAGAGAAGAAGAGGTCCAATTGGCAAGCAATGGGTAACAATCAACCAAATAAATCTGAGGGTAAGAAAATACAATTTCCAGTTTGTGAAAATTGCGGCAAGAAGCACCCTGGGGAATGTCTTAGAAAAACTGGGAAGTGTTTTAAATGTGATAAGTTTGGACATAAGGCCCGAGATTGCAATGAAAATGATCCAAAGACTAATCCTGATATGAAAACTGTAAAGTGTTTTAAATGTGGTGAGATGGGTCACTATGCAAATTCCTATCCAAAGAGATATCCAAATGATTCAAAGAGTCCAGACTATAAGCAGAAAGGTGTAGTGAGATCCTTTGCGACTATGTCAGCAAGTGTTGGGCCATCCAATGAAGTTTTATCAGGTACTTCGTTTGTTCACTCAGAGATTTCTAAAGATTTGTTTGATACGGGGTCTACACATGCCTTCATCTGTGAGAAATTTTCTAGTAAATTGGAAATATCACCTCAACAAATGAGACCTAAACTTGTTGTTAAAACACCAGGGGGAAATTTTATAGCAATGATTAATTATAAAAATCTTTCTATTGTGGTATGTGGAAAGACTTTACCCGCAAACCTTTCTGTGATTATCATTCTAAGATTGACTGTAGACCTAAAGAAGTTGTTTTTCAGAAAGAGTTTCAGTTTGTATACAAGAATGAACCCATAAAATTGATAATATATCAAGAAGCTGAGAAATTATTGAAAGATTGAAATGAAAGTTATCTTGCTCATATTGTTGAAAACAAGGGAACTATTCAAATTAATGATGTGCCAGTGGTAAATGAATACCTTGATGTTTTTCCTGAGGAGTTACCTGGTGTCATACCTAATCGAGAATTTGAATTCAAAATTTAATTAGTTCCTGATGCTAAGCCAATTTCAAAACCACCATATTGTATGGATCCAATAGAACTTCTTGAATTGAAAAGTCAGTTGCAGGGTTTTCTTGTCAAAGGCTTCATTCATCCTAGCACTTCACCATGGGGAGCCCCTGTTTTTTTTGTTAAAAAGAAAGATGGTTCCATGAGACTTTGCATTGATTATAGAGCATTGAATAACATCACTATTAAAAACAAGTATCATTTGCCTCATATTGATGACTTGTTTGATCAGATCTAGGGAGGTCAATAATTTTCTAAAATTGACTTGAGATCTGGATACCATCAGCTAAAGGTGAAGGAGGATGACATCCCGAAAACAGCCTTTCATACTAGATATGGGCATTATGAATTTGTTGTTATGCCGTTTGGGTTAACTAATGCACCTGCTGTATTCATGAATCTTATGAATAGAGTATTTCATGAGTTCTTGGATATGTTTGTGGTTGTATTTATTGATGACATTCTGGTTTTTTCTAAAAATAAAGAGGAGCATGAAAAACATCTAAGGGTTGTTTTACAAACATTAAAAGAAAAGAAAATATATAGAAAATTCAGCAAATGTGATTTTTGGTTGCAACATATTTATTTTCTTGGGAACATTGTAAATAAGGATGGAATAATAGTTGACCCTGCCAATAAAAAAGTAGTTGATGAATGGCCAAGACCCACAAATGTTACATAGATTTGTAGTTTTCTGGGCTTAGCAAGTTATTACCGACGGTTTGTTAAGATATTTTCACGGTTCTCTAGCTCGATAACTAAGTTAACACAGAAAGGGGTTAAATTTGTTTGGACAGAAGAATGTGATGTTTTTTAGGAACTGAAGAAGAGATTAGTGAATGCTCTAGTTTTGGCCTTACCTTCCCGAAATGGTGAGTTTGTAATATATAGTGATGTTTCTTTGAAGGGACTTGGTTTTTTTTTGATGCAGAATGATCAGGTAATTGCCTATGCTTTGAGACAACTTAAACCTCATGAGCTAAACTATCCCACACATGATTTGGAATTGGCAGCTGTGGTTTTTTACTTTGAAAATATGGAGGCATCATCTATACGGAACCAAATGCGAAATATATACTGACCACAAAAGTATTAAGTATATATTCACTCTGAAGGAATAAAACATGAGGCAGAGAAGATGGCTAGAACTGATAAAGGATTATGACTGCATGATCAATTACCATCCTGGAAATGTAAACAAAGTAGTGGATGCCTTAAGTCGGAAAAATAATGCATCATTAACCATTCTAAATTTGGAACATGATCCCTTGATTAATGATTTGATGAATTTTGGCTTAGAAGATGTTGGTGGAGGGAATATATCTATTTTGTTTCAGGTTTCAGTGCAGTCTTTGTTGTCAGACATAATTATGAAAGCGTAGAGGGAAGACCATGAGCTACAAGAAAAAGGTAGAATTGGTTAAAATGGGTAAGTTTCCAGAATTTAATCTTGATAAAGATTGTGTTTTATGATTTGGAAAAAGGTTGTGTGTGCCTTTTGATTCCCAGATGAAGAAAGAATTGTTGTGTGAAGCTCATAGTTCTCCATTTTCTGTTCATCCTAGAAGTACTAAGATGTACAGAGACCTTCGAGAGTATTATTGATGGAATGAGATGAAAAGAGATATTGCTGATTTTATAATGAAATGTTTGATATGTTAGTAGGTTAAAGTAGAGCGGCAGTTACCAAAGGGGATGCTTTAGCCTTTTCCAGTTCCAGAGTGGAAATGGGAGAATATATCCATGGATTTTGTGGTGGGACTACCAAAGACTTGTCGAGGTAACAATGCAATTTGGGTTATTGTTGATCAGCTAACAAAGTCTGCACATTTTCTTTCAATTCGAGATGCAGTGACTTTGGATCAGCTTTCTCGATTGTACCTCAAGGAGATTGTCAGGTTACATGGAGTTCCTCTTTCCATTGTGTCTGACCGAGATCCCAGGTTCACTTCTAACATTTGGAAGGGACTTCAGAAGTCGTTGGGCACAAAGATGAATTTCAGTATAGCATTTCATCCTCAATCATATGGGCAGTCAGAATGAACGATTCATAATTTGGAGATTATGCTTCAAACTTGTTCAATGGACTATTAAGGAAGTTGAGATCATCATCTTTCTTTAGTTAAGGTTTCTTATAATAATAGTTTTCATTCTAGTATTCAGATGGCACCTTTTGAGGCCTTGTATGGGAAGCGGTGTCGGACTCCTATGTTTTGGGATGGAGTCGGTGAAATAATGTTGATGGGGCCAGAATTAGTCGATGAAGTGGCTGAGAAAGTGAGGATGATCCAGCAACACATGAGGACAGCTCAGAGCAGGCAAAAAAGTTATGCAGATAACAGAAGGAAAGACTTCTCTTTCGAGGTAGGTGACCATGTTTTCCTTAAAGTCTCTCCTTAGAAAAGTGTGATGTGTTTCGATAAAAAAGGAAAGCTAAGTCCACGGTTCATCGGTCCTTTTGAAATCTTGGAGAAAGATGGAACATTTTCATACCGCGTAGCTTTTCCTCCGAGCTTGTTTCTGGTACACAATGTTTTTCATGTTTCGATGTTGAGAAAGTATGTGCCAGATTAATCACATGTCTTGAACTCAGAAGCAGTTCAGCTAGAAGAGAACCTTTCTTATGAAGAGAAACCGGTTAAGATTCTTGATCGAAGAGAACAGGTATTGCGGAATAAGGTAATTCACCAGGTAAAGGTTTTGTGGAGAAACCACGTGGTTGAAGAAGCAACACGGGAGTCTGAAAATGCTATGATGGAAAAATACCCTCAGTTGTTTAATAAGTAAAGAAAATTACGAGGACACAATTTCAAGAAGGTGGGGATAATGTAACATCCCAAGGTTTTCTAAAAATAAATTTAAAATGATTGAAATTTTATTTAAGGTAAATATTTATAAGTATCCTTTAAACATAATTTTATTTCTTCTATGTTTTTAATTTCAAGAAACTGTCATCTACAATTGTGTTTAGTATGTTATTTAGAGTCTGATGAAAAAAACTTGTTTTTTCAGTGAATTGTAACATACCCTTATGAATAGTAATATGAATAGTAATATAAATAGTAATATGAACTCATGAATAGTAAATAATATCATTATTTTATTTTCCCAAGACAATAAGATAATGGGATCTTAATTAATTTTTCAATGTCACATAAAACTAATTGCACTTCAATATTGTTATTTTTCGAATTAACTGCGAACTTATTTAGAAATTAAATTCATAATATTTAGAAAATTATTTTAGAAAAATTAAGTCCATTTTTGAATTCTACATGCTGAAATATGCTTGGGGTAAAGTTTGGGTATTTTTCTGAAACTCTTGAATTTTCGGTGAATAGTGAAATACGATAAAATACCGTATAATCAATTTATCAGTAAAAATGAACTATTTAGGACATCATAAGTGATGAAAGGCCACCTTCTTAGAACTCACATGATATTATCACTATTTAGGGCCACTTGATTTGAGAATATTCATAGTCTTGAGAAAAATATTATAATAATGATTAAAATAATCTAAAATACCTCCCCTCCTCCACTATAAATACCACCCTCACTCCCCTCTTCCTCCCACACCTCTCAATCCATGAGAATTATCTAATTTCTGCCAAATTCCCTCCCCAATCTTCTTCCTCACGTCCTATATCTGCTGGTCTCACCAAAATACAATAATCAAATCCCTTAAGAAGGATCTCAAGGAGAAGAGATCAAGAGGTAAACAACCTCTTTTATTTTCATTCTTTTCTTTCATTTTATGTTATTCTCTTCCATTACCTTTGTATTGTGTTGGGATATTTCATTACTTATTCCCCCTTAATTTCCATATTTTGTATTAATTATGAGATATTCCATTCCATTCATCAATCTTTTTTTTATGAAATTTTAAGAGACGTTGTTAGGCTGCCAAATTTTCGTGAAAAGTTTTCATGATTCTCCTTTATTTCATGATTCCTTTTTATTCTTTCCTCACTCCCTCTTATCCAAGAGGCATGAAATCTCCAGAATCATGTATATTCATTATGTTATCATGTTTATGGAAAATTCCTCATCATTATTATTCTCCTCTTCCACTTATTTAAAGAATAAAAAAAACATTGTCCGTTTGTGTCGAATTACCGACATCATGGACGATGCATTTTCAATTTCCATTAATTCTTTCAAGTCTGGTCATGAAACCATTTATATGATTGAACCAGGTTATAATATATGTTTTATGACTCATTTATGGTTCTGGAATGCTTTTGTACGCATGGTTCTAATTTATAAGACAAAATGAGGTTGTTATTATCAAAGAACCACTTAAATGATCTTAACAAACATAATTAATGTTTTAACTTATGATTCATCCTAATATAAAGAATCAAAGTGATAAATGGTATAATTTATGGTAATTTAAATATTTAAATACTACTTCATTCCAATTATAGAGTTTCACTTCCAATCAACAAGAACGATTCAACATGAACCAATCGTGAAAATCATAAAAGAACTCACACAAAATAATGCAAGGAACAAAATACTAACAACTAAGGGGTGAAATGAGGTTATGAAATGACCATATAAGATGTTATAAACATTAAAATGTTTCTTTAAAATACTAATAAAACTCTTTTAACCATCATGTTGGAGTTTTAAACAAGTTTTAAGTAAGACAAGCCTAAGGTAACGAAATTCTTACCCCGATTTCCATTTTTTGGGTTAACCTTCTTCTTTTTTATTTATGTTCTATTTAAATTTTTTGTGTGATGGGTTCTCTTTATATTATGTTTCATTATGTGTATTTACAGATTATATACATATTCCATCCACTCTATTAAGTTTCACTTCAAGTATATGATGTTTATAAGGGACTTTTCTTCTAAAATACCCTTTTAAAATTCTGTTTTACAATATTCAAAAGCAATGTTTTCATACTATTATTTATGTTGTATGATTATGTTTTGGTTATTGGGAATTGTTTATAATGAAGGGTGGGACCTATATTTCCCTCCAATGCATTGGGTATGAGTAATTCGGAGGTCGGCCGTATGGTTACTCCAAGTGTAACTGCGATGGTTACACAAAGTAAGGTAGCCATGAGGGTTACAAATTTTAAGGTTGCCAAGATGGTTACAAGAATATGTAAGTAATGCCCCAAGATACCTCTATGATGATATTTATGTTCTAATATTTGTGTGTATCTTGTGTAAATCTCATGTTACTCAAAGTAAGTATTTATGGGTGAAAAGCATGTCTTTTGAAAATGCTTTCATACGTTATGAGTATTCATGGACTAATGTGCTTTTTTCCTTATTTTCCATCGCTTACTGAGCTTTTCTGCTCATCCCATGTTTTTAAATGATTTTTCACAGGTTAATGGATGTGTAATACAAGGAAGGAAGACATGTTAAATTTTTATGAATTGTCAAGGAGTCTTGTTTTAAGTTTTAATGATTTATATTTTGAGAAAAATGGAAACTATTTTTACGGTATCCACTATGTATCAAAGTGTAATGTTATGAATGTTTTGTCCTAATTATCTAAAGATCTAAACTTTAAAATATCCTCAATGTAAAATGAAGTGTTTTCTTGACTAAATTCATAATTATTTATGTAATAAGTTCGGGTCCTTATATTCATGTCTTTGCAATTATTATTATAAGAATTATTAGTTGGGTTATCCCATGTAGTTCTAGCAGTATCAGTAATCTTATACTCATCTATAATTGAAGACCAAATTTCAAAACCCATACTTTCTAAATTCATTTTCATTTTCATTTTCCATTTGTTATAATTAGATCAATTAAATAATGGTGTTAGGTTGGTAGCATAACCTTCTATTCTTTCATCCATAATAGAGAAATACTTTTAAAGAGCTAGAAATTTAGATCTAAGATAAATTTACAGATCTTTAAAGTACAACTAAAATCATAGTTGAAAAGATTTTGAAACCAAAGACTTAATAAGAATAACCTTCTTTGATACCAAATATTGGTTGGAGTAGATTACTCAAGAGGGGGTGAATTGAGTATCTATTGAAATTTCATTTAAAAAGGCTCTTAAAAATATTCCCCAATAAAATTGTATACATGCTAGTTAATCAGGGTAATAAGGTTTTAATAGTTTGATTATTCAAATAACTTCTGATATGATTGATTAATTTTTAGTATTATCAAATTGAGTTGTTGATATAACTTTTGAAGCTATTCTAATAAGGAAAAATAGTTATAAAATCTATCCAAGACTAACTATCAAAGTAAAATTTTGTTTTCTGAAATATAAAGTAATGCAGAGAAAAAATAAATACAAAGATACAGTAGATAAAATAATTGGTTCAGTCTCAATACAAGTCCTAATCCACTCTACATTGTGATCACCTGACACCAAAAAGTTTGCAATAACAAACATGATCCACACCCTGGATTAGGGTAAAAAACATTACACATATTGTCTAGGTCACATGACCTCTTACACTGTTCTTTATGCGTATAATATACTAGGTCACCCAAGGACCACTTCCACACTTATCCATGGAAATAAACATATGTAAAAAGATATGAGAGGAATGATATCTTGTATCCTTCTGTTTAATCCCAGAGATAGTGTGTTTTTAATATAGACACACACACACAAATCAAAATCTAAAAATAGTACACAATAGAAAAATTATGATGAAGAGGGTTAGAAGTGCTCTGAGTTTTATTCTATGCAGCTCTGGACTTATAGGATGAAGAATATGAAAATATTGAGTCCTCTTGTGAAAAGTAGAGTATCGCGAGTCTGGTGCTCTGGTTCCTAGTTCGATGGTGTAATCTATGGAGCTCATGTTATTCTTTTAGTGGGTACTATGAATATGTATTAGGCTATGATCTTTGGTTGTTCAAACTTTAGGAATCACGTGTGATTCGTGTGTTCTTAAGTTGTGTCTTGTTGCTTACGTCAGTTTTCTTTTTCAAATGCTCGTTTCTCTACGCGTTGCTCCAGTGCCATGCTTTCCTTTTTGTTACCAGGTGAATATGTTAGAGCTGACAAGATGCTTGTATTTTTCACCTCTTACCTCGAACTATAAGGTGAAATTTCTAAAATGAAACATTAATTATTTCATTGCTTTTAAATGAATCAAATATGACCATTAGAAATTAAATTTAAAACAACAAATAGATTAAAAAAAGGTGTCATAGTTTGTCTTGAAATGGTATCACTTGGAAATGGTGTCACTAGGAAACAATGTCTTATTCTTTTCCTTTGATAGGTGATACAGTCATGATGCCACAGTTGCATTGAGATTAGGAACTGGTAGCACATATACAGTGTCAGGATCATAGTGTATCAGTACCAGTGTATAGACCTTTATCAAAACATTGAATAGTGTATTCCTGATGGTAGTATGGAATTGGTGTCATAGACTCTATGAAATCTGAGACTGGTTACAATGTCTCGGTCACAGTGTCTGGGACACGGTGTCAGGGACTTTTCCAAAATCTAGAACCGGTGGCAGACTTATGGTCTCTCAGACTTAGACAAATATTTGTAAAGCTATATTATGAAATAACATTCATAGAATGAATTAGACTTAAGAATTCATATTAGAAAACATTATAGAACAAAATTAAATATAGTTTACAATAATCAGACATGATTTATAGGAATCAAGATCTTGTAAAATTTTATTTAAATCATAAGGAAACCAACCATCTCTACACATGATTTGAGATAGATTAAATAAGCTGAACATGATTTGTGATCATTAAACCATGATTAAAACATGAAGAGTACCACAACACCAATGCATCAACAACTCCATTTATGGTTAAATAGGGGGAATCTAGGGCGATTTATCCCCCTTTAACTCTAGTGAGTCTATCTATCTAGATTATAGTCACTACAAAAGTGAAGGAAGAAAGGTCCATAACAAAGAGATTTAGAACATCAATGCCCCTAATTTTTAAATAGAAACTATATACAATCCATAGTTAGACTTTAAATATTGCTTTGTTCTTCTAATTCATTTGATATAGACCATGATTCCAGACATGGGGGGATGTTTACTTGTCTCCAAGAAAAAGGAGTGCCCAATTATTATCACATAATCATATGGAAGATAGGACCAAATGATATTGAGAGACCCTACTCATGTAATGTGTTGAGAAGGTCTCCCCATGGTCACTAATCTATGGAGTTCCTTCATGTTCTAAAAAGTAGGTATGAATTGATAAAGGATTACTCGTCACTATTTATTTGATATTAAGAGTGGACCTTATTGTAGGAAACATAACATAATGGGCTCAAAATCATTTTCCACACCAGTATTTGAAAAATGTTAACCTTTATTGAGGATTATGTATCCAATAGAGAACACACTAGTGATCCCCTTAGGTAATCTAGATTGGAAGAGTCACCTCCTCCCTATAACCCCCTGTCTTAGATAATGAAGAGGACTTGGAAGACTACAATCCAATATTTGAAGAGGGTATCTACACCACTATTTATTAGCTAACATATGTGAACCTTATTACCATGAAAGATATAAGGATGACATTGATAATTTTAGTCATGTCACCCAAGGATCAGAAAGAGTATGTGACCTTCATGAAATAGAACCATGAAATATTCTCATGGAGACATGAAAAGATGTCAGGGATAGAACCTTAAGTTTCCATTCATCATCTTGTACTCCTTATGGATCTTCATAGGTTCAAATAGACTCTTAGAAAGTTGAAAACCTCTCATGGTTCTATGGTCAAGGAAAATGAGAAAACTATTATTAAAGCCACCATTTTCAGAGAGGTCCAGTACCCCAGGTTGTCAGTCAACATTACCCCAACCAGGAAGAATAATGGGAATATCAGAGTCTGCATCAACTTCCAAGACCTCAACTACTATTTTATAAAGGATGATTTTCCACTTTTGATGACATACCTATGGATTGATCCTACGACTAGGTTTCAGTCCCTATCCTTCATTAAAAAAAACTCTGGTTATAATATGATCTATATGAAACTAGAGGATAAGAATTACACTACCTTTAGATAATCCCAAAGAATTTATTTATACTAGGTGATTCCATTCTGATTGAATAATTCTGGATCAACTTACCAGTGGTCCGTGCACCACATACTTAATCCAATTATCAGGAAATTGGTGGATTGTTATATGGATGATAGGGTGGTTAAATCCTCTTAGTGTCATTACCATATAAAGGATCTAGAAGAAGTGTTTGGATTCCTCTTCTACATACACTTGAAGATGAAACCCATAAAGTTCACATTAAGATATACCTATGGGATTTTTTTATTTGTCGTATGAACATAGGTATCAATATTGACCAAGAGAAAATCAAGGATATAAATCAAATGCCTCCCCCCTGAACTATCTAAAATTTGTGAGCCCTCCATAGCCACTTAGACTACATACACTAATGTATTGAAAATATTATAGAATGTGTAATCAATTATGGATGCTCTTGAAAAATATGCATAATATACCAGTGGGATGAGGTATTCTAGAATCGATTTGAGGATATTAAGTTGTACCTTCTACATCCTTCATTTCGGAATCCACCTTCATCAATAAAGCCTTTGGTCATTTATGTGACCACTCTAGAATAGTACCTCAATGCCCTTCTATCAAAAAATAAACAATGAGGGTAGGGAAAAAAATACTACACTATATCATATTCATACTCATGGACATGGATACTAGATACTAACCCATCAAGAAGAGTTTCCTTGAACTTTTCTTTACAATGCAGATGTTGTGAAATATTTGATTCACCATGAGATACAGCTGGTGTCTTGAGTAGACTTGATAAAGTTCATCCTAAATTTCCCCATGCTGAAAATATGATTGGAATGCTGGGTAATAATCATCTAGGCTTTAGACATTATGTTTGTCCCATAAGAGTCTATTAAAGGTCAAGAGATTGAAGATTTCATGGCCACACATATCCCTTGAATAATTTACCATAGATGTTAATTTTTTAGATCAAGCTATTCATTTATTGGATCAGATTATACCATGTTGGTAGAATAATTTCTACGGTTCTTTCCAGAGCCTAACCGGCAGAAGGATCAATGACCCCATGCTCAATAGGTTAGGTATAGGGATTTTTTCATCACCCTGGAGTATGCCATATTTCCACACTCATTACTATTATCTAATGGTTTGACTAACAATGAATAAGAATATTAGGAACTTATTACTAGTCTCAATGTTTCCCTCAAAATTGAAGTCCCATATTTAAACATGAATGGAGACTCCAGGATAGTCATCAAATAGATCAAGGGTGACTATGTCATCAGAAAGTAAGAGCTTGTGTTTATGTTGGAACATATCGATCATCTGATGGCCTAATTTCCATCCCATACAAAGGTAACCCATGTTCCTCAGTCATATAATGGTCGAGCCTATGATTTGGAAATCCTAGATCCATCTCTTACAGAACCCAACTAGTATGGCCTGACCATTCATGTGGCATAGTGAAGGTAAATCTCCCCTTCCACCTCAAAAGATGGTATCCAATAGGTGTATCAACTAGATGATGATACATGTGTGCCAAGACCCTAAAATCCTTCCAAAAGAAAGGAAACACCCAATGGTATGAATTCATTTATTGTGTAACTCCATCATGGAATCCTCCCTCCAGACTGAGCCGAACATGATCAAATTATCTAGCGTGCAATGCATTTTATCCTCCAAAGTGGGCCTAACCTTGAAAAACCCTCTATAGGAATGGGTTCAATGGTATTTTACTCTATTTAATATAAGTATATAAGATACCCTAGGTCATGCAGGAGGTCTATTTCACATATTTAGGTTCGCATTAAGTAGTGTTGAAACTCAGCCGCAAAATATGGAGGTTGGCATACTTTTTTCCCACTATGTTTTACCAATGCAATGATATATCTAAGAGGTGTCATGAATTTCATATGTACACTAACATTGTGCATCAACTATTGGATCTTATCCACACTACCAAATATTATTTTCCCTTTTCTATATGGGGAATCAAAATTGTGGGATCATTCCCAAGAGCGACAACTTGATTGTATAGGTTCATTTTGAAAACAATAGACTTCTTTTCATAATTTTAATAAGCGGTTCCCCTCAAAGAATTCATAACCATGTTTTTTTTGATTTCATGAGACCCCCTATAATCTATAGGTTTTTGTTGAATCACATTATTCTTATATAAACCATAAATAGATTTTTAGATATGAGATGAATAAGATTCATGGAAAGTAAAACATCTGATCCAACCATACTTCTTTATACCATTTACATGAAAAAAGGAAAATTGAGGAATTCAAAAAGGACCTCTCTAAAATCATTCAAAAAATTGTAGGCCATAACAAGAAGAGTTGGATCAATAAGATCCCTAATTCTCTTTTTGTCTATTATACGACAACTCAAAATTCCACCCAGGTGACCCCATATTCCCCTGTGTATGTAATATAGGAATTATTACCCATTGAGGTTTAGATTCTATTTCTCTGAATGGATTCTTATGACCAGAAGATTCCTAAAATAATGGCTGATGTTCTTTTATAGAAGTCATAATAACCCAAGGAAAATATGATTCAGGGCTTTCAAAACATAGAGAGGCACCAAAAAATGTTATCGAGAGCATTCATTAAGAAGGTTCTCCTCCACTCCTTCCTCCATGGTGAAATGGTATAGGCTCTCAGAACACTAATGACACCCAGAAAAATGCTATTGATGTTAGAGACCAAATAAGAAGGACCTTACATTATACATAAGGACTATTCAAATGGGGGATACTCCTTAATCATCATGTATTAAGAGAACATCACACCTCCCAAGAACCTCATGTTTCTCAAGTAGCAATTCATGTAAAAGATATAGTCAAAGACGTATCCTTAAACTATTGAAACCAGGGTCCGAGATCTAGGAGAATAAACTAATAAAATCACATACTGTTTAATAATTATGAACATAAACTTTTTAGAGTCAGTTTGGTGAAATAACTACAACCATAAACTGTTTTCAGCACCCATTGGTCTAAGCATTACGGCCTAAAACTGTTTACAGTCCCTCAGGTTTGAGCAGTATGAACTTAAAATATTTTAAAAACTCTTCAGTCTGAGCTCTATGAACATAAAACAGTAGCAATAATATATTAAGTTTAATGATATTAAACTAAAAATTCTAACATCCTTAGTTCAAATCATTAAAATTTAGTCTTACCCTATACAAAAAATATAGGATGACTCATATCACAAATATGAGCTGATTCAATGTCCTCTCTAGAGAGGTCTATACCCTTCCTGAATTACTATTCTACCATGACATGTTCTATAACTAAATGTATCTTTATTCCCAATAAGATACATAGTGATTCCTTGACACCTATCTTTGGGCCCAACCACTAGTTCATCATAAACCCTTCCCTGAGGGGGGGGGGGTATCACATTCACCAATGTTTGGTTATTTCACCATTTTACACCACTAATGGTTCAATCATTATAAACTTAAATATAGTACAATTTATTTAAGGATATTTATGTGAAACATGAGATTTTATCACCTCTTTTTCATGTCAGTTTTACCAATTTAATTCTAAAAAAATATTATTGAAAAAAACATTTCCTAATTCCAAGAATTATGAATTTAAACTATATTCCAAATTCCACTTAGTCATAGCTACATGACCATACACTATGTAGATAGAATCCTATTATATGATTATTAAACTACAAAATATTCTCCTATCCTAGTTAGATAGGATGAATCCCCACTTTTGGGTTTTTTATTCAACCATACCACATTCTAGAACTATGTATGACTTGGTTAACATTTTTATGGGGCATGTAGAGACTCGTAGACCTAATATATTCTGAAATAGTTAAAAATAAATTAGAAACCCCCTCCACCAGGTGGGATAATGAGTAAAAAAATCCCCATTACTCATGGCTATATCACCCTCAAAATTGTCTTCTGAGTATCCTTTGTAGGTTTAATACCAAATCACATTCCTCATCTCACCAGAAAATCAAGATTCCTTCATGAACCAATATGAAGAAGAAAAGAATGGGTACCTGAATACAAAATCTCCACCTACATCCTTATTACATTATTTTAAAATATAACATTACCATATGAAATAAACATAGGATTCCTCATTTTAAAAATATGGGATGATGAAAATGAACATCCTCAGAACATGATATTAAAATGAATCTCTACCTTATTTAAAAAACATAGGATGCCTCATATAAAAAATATGAGACTATTCTGCATTCTCACATGAGTGGATCACCCTTTATTTGAATTGATATTCTACCATGTCGTGTCCTAGAACTAAATGTAGCTTTATTACCATTCTCGTGGGATATTTTTCAATGCTTGGATCTCATTTCCTAGTTACATCCCTTGCCCTCAATTCATTGAGGGGTATTTACTCCTTTAACATCATAAATTTAACTTGTGTTTAGTGTATCTTGAATGTTTGTGTGGAAAATGGTATATTTATACCTCCTTTCATGTCGAGTTATCACTCATTTTTAACAGAAAATCCCCTTGAATACAGACAGACACACTACATGGTAAAAGATACATGAACTCAAACTACAACAACCAACATCTGAGCTCTATGATCTTAAAGTAACAGAAGCCCCCTTTGGTCCATGCATTATGACCTTAAACTATTTTCAATACCAATTGACCCTAGAATTATGAACTTAAACTATTTTTAGTCCATATAGTCTGATAAATAAAACCTTAAACAATTTTTAACACACTTCGGTTCAAGCTTCATGACAATAAAATAGTAGCATCCATAGTCTGAGTTTCACAATGATAAAATGATAAGAACAACGTACTAAACACATTATGTTAAACTATAGCCTTACCATATTCAATAAACATAGGATGACTCATTTAAAAAATATGAGATGAAAAAAACCTACATCCTCAACACAATATGTTAACTATATCCATAACCTATTCAATAAAAATAGGATTCCCTATATGAAAAATATGAGATAGAAAAAAACCAACATCCTCATCACACAAAGTTAAACTATAGCCTTACCCCATGAAATTAACATAGGATGCCTCATATTAAAAATACAAGATGAAAAAACCAAAATCCCCAACAAATGAAATTAATCTATAGATCTACCTATGAAATAAAAATTTGATGGATCATATGAAAAGGATAAGATGATTCAATTTCCTCAAAAGAGGGGATTTCATCTTTCTCATGTAGTCCTTTTACCTTAATGCGGTCTAGAACTATTCATGGAATGATTCCCATTCTCAAGAGATACATAGTGAAAAACATACCTCTTATCCCTGGTCCATCAATACCACTAACTTGTTTTGGGTTCTTCCCCCTGGGTCGGGCTTGAACTTTTACAACTCATGTTTTTATCTAGTGAATTTGAGCTCATGAAAGGATATCCCCCGGGGAACATAAGATTTCATTTGGGTAATTCCAAAATTCAATTTCGACACTTTTTACTTCCTTATATATGGATATTCAACATACTTCTAATTTGAGTGGGATCTCTAAGGGAAATGGTTCCTAGGAACACTATCTCACCTACTATTCTGAGGTCGCACCTCAAAGGATCATCATAAACAGATGGTTGTTCCCATGTTTTTAACTTAGTCAATGATTGATCCCACATTTTTTCACCCCATATTTTACAGGTTTATGTGTTTAACATTTGTTTTGAACATGGTAAATAGTTGTTCCCTACCCATCATTTCTACCCTATTAAACATCCAAGCCCTAGAAGTCATGATTTACCTTCCCTTCCATCTCCTTTTTCTCTAGTGGGAATCCCAATACTCTATGCATCATTTCCCCGCACACATTCACATAGTGAGAAAACCCATTTTAGGACATTACTTTGTCAGTCACATTTTACACTTATTGTGTTCTTCCCTATGAAAAAAGATGACTCTGCACCACTCCATGTTCCTCAAACCAAGCATGGATCATGTGGTATTAAGAGGTGGGGAAGAGTTTCCCTAAGAAATGTTGAGACAAACTAGTACCTCCATGGTCCAAACTCCATGAAATTATGTAAGGAGCCGCCCATTTCTAGGTGTTGTGACTTTAAAGTATTTGAAATTCATCATGGGAATGTTTCATGTGACGTTAAGCCTCTTTGGTACTTGATTCATGTCGGGTTTCTGGTCTTCCATGCCACACATGTCATTTCAAGACATTCACCCCTCATTGGTCTGAACTCTATGACCTTAAACTATGATCCCAAGTCTAAGTGTTGTGACTTTAAACTATGTACATGTTTCCTAAGTAATGTTTCATGTGGTGTTAGGCCTCATTGGACCTTTATTCACAACATGTTTCTACTCTTTCGTGCCACATATTTCTTTTTGGTACATCCACCCTCCTTGGTATGAAATATATAACCTTAAACTAGGATCCCTAGTCCCAGAATCTCGATATTAAACTATGTGAATGATGTCTCAAAAATTTTCCATGAGGCATAGAGTCTCCTTTTCCGTTGATTCACATAAGGTTACCCCTCTTATGTAATAAATCAAAATTTTCATGTATTATTTTTGGATATTATATGTATTATTTTTGAGACCAGGAACTGAGACAAATTATGATTCTAAGACCTTGTGTGACTGGAATAAATGTTTGAAATGTATTAAATGTATTAAATATATTAAATAGCACATTCAAAAAAATTTCTATAAAAAGTGCAATAACTTCTGAACGGGGGCCCAGATCAGAAGTATGAGGTCACTGTTGAGTTTAGAGGATGGGTTTTTTCCATTACATGGTATAATCTTTATCAGTGTAATATTTTTGTGAAATTTTTTTCACAGGCATGAAATTAAAAAAATAAATTAATTAAAGAATTTATTTTATTTTTTTAAACACAGTGAACTTATTCCTCATTAAATATATGACTATGGATTTTTTTCTCAGGGTTGGCTGCTAAACCTTGAAGACCTGGAATACATTGGAGGAGATCATTCATGGGAAATAATAATTAATCAAGATTAAATTAGGGATCATTGCACCAAATGAGTTTGTAAACTTGTCAGTGTTGGAAATGAAATCTTGTTTCATCAACAATCGATCCAAACTTAAGGTATGATATTTTTTTTGATTTCCATTAAATTTCTTAATCAAGGATGAATGTGAATCGATTCTATGAAAAAATTGATACATGAATCATTGGAAGCTTTAAATTGATGGATTTTTTTATTTTTTGTTTTGTTTATTCCACTTTGTTCATCCTTTTCTATGACAACAAATTGAGGCTGAATGAAAAAAGTTGAGGTTCATTCCTCAAATTTTGTTTTTTATGGATTTATTCCCCTTTTATTTTCATGTTCATCACAAGTATTTTATTTTTTCTCATGTTTCAGTAGATACCTAATATTTGATCATTACATGACCGTTATTCAATACAATTGATCAATACCGTGGGTTCAGTTTATGATCATTAGTGCGATCGAGGTTCGATGGTGGCGACAGATAACCAGAGGTGGATGAGAATAGATTTACTATATTTGTTCAACCCTATTTCGATACGTGGCTACTAATAGATTGATGGTGTTGATTTCCAAGTGGATTCAAACTTATATCCTGGTGATCAAGGATGGAATGTGTTGGAAGACCCTAAATGTCTAGATTTCGGTGAGATCAGTGGTTTCAATGACATGCAGGTAAATGAAGAAGAGAACACAAGGGTTCTAGAAAATGATGGGTAACATAGTGTGTAATCTAGAATTATATTCCGTGTGAGCCCCCTGGATGTGATTATATGGTTCTGGATGAAGTTAAATATCACATTCCATTTGACTTAGTCTCACTTTGTGTGACCCTTTCCTGGTTGTCTTGGAATGTTCTTCCTGAAGTACACAAACATAATAAAAAGTACACAACTAGTGAAATATTGTGTAGTTGGACACATACATGGTCAAGTATACACATAACGGTACATAAACACGACTACCATACATGGACACAATCTGGTGACATGGGAAGTATGTCATTTGTCTCTAAACTCCTTGTACTTCTTTTACACATGGTGTATGTGGAGACTTACATGTCGTGTGAGGATTTTCCACTTGAGGAGACTTGTAGATAGTTGGAAACCACATGTACCCCCTAGTACACATAATTTACCTCCTTCAAGAGTGTTTTAGCACCTCATTTTCTTATTTTATACCATTCTATGTTGAGCGTATTCCCCTGGTCCATTCCCTTGAGGTTATAATGAAAAATTACATCCAAATCATAGGATTTTGATCCCCTATTGAGGCCAAATATCAAATAGAGTCATGGTGTCCCTCCATGAGACTAGAGTGAGATCCTCAATCATTATTTTTTCCCTAGGTAGGGTTTGTGGAATCAGTATAACCTCTTTGAGAATGGTGTTGATCCTCTATCTTACAATCCATATTAGTAGGGACTATATTATTGTTGAAATGCAATCCCCTATGTAGCGGGTTGATCCAGGTTGGGTTCATGGTGTCCCCCAAGGGTTCTAGGAATGACCACCAATCATAGTATCATAGGTCTTATTAGACTTATGATCTTTCATGTGTGGGGCCCAATGAACTAGAACTATTCTTTGAGTTTATCCAATAATAGATTGTCTTGTGGAGTGGATTCTCATAGAATTAGCATTTCTTTAAGAATAATCTTCTGGTTGATAGTTGGTTTTGACCACCTGGTGGTGTGGTGTCTTTCCTAAGTATATCTGGGTGTTTCTATTATACATTTATTATTATATATTGTATTGAGATAGCTATACATTTTGTTTTGTTTTTAGTGTTTTTAGGGCGTCCTACTAGGTATCATTGTACTCAACCATACATGGGATTTTCTCACACGTGCCATGTCTTATGCAGTTGCAGGCCCTTTTGATGGTGTCCCGGGATGATGGGGAGAAGGTGGAGCATAAAAAAATATTTTCAAAACCTAGGTGTTTACAGGGATATTTCATTTGACCTAGTTCTCTCCCTTTGAGTTGGATAAACTCTTTATAGTTTTTGGTTGGTCTTGTATTTGGCCCCTTTTTCTACTTTTAGTAATTTACATTCATACTCTATCATGGGATACCAGATGAATAAATGAATTTTATCATTTTTTTAAATTTCAGCATTGTGTGGGTTTGGTGATGTGTTCATGTATATAGGTACTTTATAATAATTCCTTTATTTTGTGGGATATTCTTACTCAGCAGTATTCAACAACCCTTGGCCAATTGGAGGCGTGCCTGGGGTTTTCATGGGTCAAACCTCAGTATGTTGGGTCATGATAAAGTGGTATAAGAGGTGGTAGATTGTACCTTAGGACTAGAGTCAGTGAGATTGGTTTTGGGAAATTATGTTTAGTGTATTGAGTTTGGATTATAGGCCAAGGACTCCAGTTTTGGTGCGACAACAGACGTATCTATACATCATGACTCCAATAACCTACCTTTATACTCAGTACATGTAATCATTTTTTGTAGGGAATTTTTTTGGTACATGCATCATATTTTAGTGGTTGTTTTTTCCATGTCCTTCTTGAGTCATTTCCCCATATATATTAATTTTACCATGGTACATCTTTTTTTATTCAGTATTCCTCCATGAAAATAGCCAGTCAAGATATGATTGACTGTTCATTAGCCTGATCTACCTAGTGACGAGGCATTGGTATGTGGGCCTATTAGAAAGATGTAACCTCTTGGTGGTCTATAACTACACCACCACCTGTTGTGGAGAAGCTAGCGATGGAAGTAAAAGCTGAGGATACACATAGGACGAGCATGATGCGTGAGTTTCAGAGGTAGAGACCTCATATGTTTTGAGGTGATCCAAACCCCTAGGTGGATAAGGATTGACTACATGAATTCAATCATATTTTCCACATTGTGAGGAAACCTGCAAATCAGATGGAGGTCTTCATGGTGAGTCTTCTTCAGGACTCTACTGTGTGATAGTGGAGCTTAGTGAGTCAGTAACACTATGAGACAACTATCCCTTGATCAAACATTGAGAGTCTCTTCAGGGAGGAGTTATATGCATTCATGTTTCCATTGGTACACATACAATAGCTTCTATATCTGCATTAGGGTAATATGATCATGGTAGAGCACTCATCGAGGTTTACTGATAACTCAGTTTACTCCTTGGATATGGTGCAATGTTAGTTCTTCAGATCTTGAACCTTTGAATAGGGATTATACTGGGAAATCAAGGATTTTTAGTATACCTTTTCATTCCCACCTATGATGGGGTGCTTGATAGTGCCTTGGTGGTGGACAACTTTCTAGAAGAGTAGGAACTGACAATTAGAACTAGTTGTGGGAACCCAGTAGTTGAAACCTCAAAAGTAGGAAATCTTTAACATTAAAATGGATCTAATAATACTATATTATTTAATAGGTGATCACAGGACACAACATCCATGGTTCATGTCTCTCAAGGTGACTCAAATAAGCCAAAATAGTGGTAGTGTTTCTCCGGTGATGGTTGGGGATGTATTTCATTGGATTTTATAAACCATCGTACAACTAATCTCTAGATAGTCTAGGGACTATTGAGATAGAGATAGAGGAAAGAGAAGGATGGTTCAGTAGATCGATTATATGGTAGAGGGGATGGTAGGGTACCATGAGGTGGTTAGAGGTTTGACATATTACCACTGCCACCATTGGGTTGTATGAACTAGGGTTAGGGAGACGGTGGATATGGATGGGGCCAGTTGTAAGATATGGAGTCATATGACCTTAAGTCTTGAGGGATAATATGAGGTTTGATCAATGTATTTTATATTTTAGAAATAGTATTGATAGAAATATGTGTGAGTCATTCATTCATTACAAATTCTTTGGTTCGAAAATTATAGATTCTGGTTGAGCCATTGGCTCGACCCTAGGGATTGGAGTTTCTGACAACTAGTGACTTAGTGATTACACAATTTTTTCCAACAGTGCGATCTGACACATGTAGGAGAGGGTTTTTTTGCGATATCTTAATTGTAGAAGTATGGCCTTATGACGTCATCTTAGGTATGGATTGATTATCAATGGTTCATGCCCGGATTGACTGCTCTAGGTAGAGGATGTGGTGTATCCACAGTGATAGAATGAGGTTTTACTTTACAGTTGAAAAGAGAACCTTTTAGGATCATGATGAGCTTATACATTGGATATTGCAGCTAATTACTCACTAGTTGGATAGGATGACCGTTGGAGTAGTGGATTCATTGGGATATCAGTTTCCTGCAGTGGTGGAAGAGTATTAGGATGTATTTCCTAAAGACATACTAGTTTTACCTCCCCACTGAGAGCTATATTTACACATTAAATTGCATATTAGGATGGAATTGATATATTCAAGATCATATCAGATGACTCCTAAGGAGATTCTATAGTTGAGGGTGAAGTTGGAGGACTTAGAGGAGAAAGGCTTTGTGAGACCCAATAGTCCCCCTGTGCATCCCAAGTGTTGTTCTCCAAGAAATATAATGGGGGATTGAGGTTTTATATGGATTACCAGTGCTTGAATCAAGAGATTGTGAAGAATACGTATCCACTACCAAGGATCTATGACCTCTTTAATCAGTTGAGAGGGGCTTAGTGGTTCTAAAATATTGACCTCTAATCCAGTTTTCACTAGCTGTGAGTATGGGACAGGGATATAATAAAGATGAAATTTCGATGCATTTACGGTCACTATGAGTACTTGGTGATGCTGTTCGTCATGAAGAATTCCCCAATAGGTTACATGGTACTCCTAAACTATATCTTTTATCCTTTATTTGACAGTTTTTTGGTGGTATTTATCAATGAAATCCAAGTGTATTCAGAATCTGAAGAATAGAACACAAGACACTTATGGATGATCTTTGACCCACACCAAGGGTGCTCAATTTATGGGAAGCTCACTAATTGTTAGTTTTGGATTCAAGAGGTCTAATTTATGGGAAAAATCATCCAATAGGTTGGTGAAGAAGTGGATCCCGCAAAGGTTAAGGTATTGATTTCTTGGGATCCACCCAAGAGTGTTACTAAGGTGCAATGTTTTCTTAACTTGGAAGGGTACTTTCAGAGTTTTGTACTTGACTTCTCCTGAGTGGCAACACCATTGACAGCTTTAACCAAAAAGGGGACTCCTTTTGTATGGATTGATATATTCCATCAGTTCTTTTAAGAGTTGAGGAAGAGGTTGATGAGCACTACCATATTGAGATTAACAGGGAAGGGTATCAAGTATGTAGTGTTTTATGATGCATGAGAGGCCAAATATGGTTATTTTATGATGAATAGGGTGGTTGTTATTGCCTATGGTTAATGCCAGTTGAGAATACATGACCAAAACTATGTTTCCCATGATATTGAGTTAGTATCAGTAGTCTTCACACTGAATACGTGGTTATAGTACCTAATAGGTGATTGGTTTATCATTTACCTTGACCACAAAAGACTCAAGTACATCTTCTCACAATAGGATCTTAACATGAGATAGAAGAAATGTATATAGTTCCTTAAGACTATGAATTTGATATTTTCTATACTATTGGTAAGGGAAACTTCATGGAAGATTCTCTTAGTAGGATATATTATTTTTAGTTGTTGGATGAGGCATCAGAGTTATTAGACTCATTGGGTTTTTCCATCATGGACATGGATAGTTCTTCATATATTCAGATGATGGTTGTTACCCCAATTCTTTTATAGCGTTTTAGGGATGCTCATAGAGGATATATTGATGGTGAGACTTTCTGTACTTAGATATCCTCTGGACATGATCATGATGGATATTCAAAAGGTGGGGAGCACGCTATCCTTTCCAGAGGATTGTTGATGGTACCTTTGATGTTGTAGGAGGAGGTGATGTAGGAGTTTAATACATCCCCTTTGGTGGTAAATCTAGGCATGGAAAAGATTTATGAGGTACTCTGTTGTTAGTTTTCATGTCCACGCATGAATAAGGGAGTTGCAGAGTTTGTCTCTCAATGACTCACTTTCCAGCAAATGATGCAAGTGCACTAGGTTCTAGTTGTTTTAACCCAACCCCATGAGGTTCCTAAGTGGAAGTGGGATGGAATTTCCATGGAATTTATGATGGGATTACCACTTATGGACATAAGATATGATGCCATCCATGTGATCAAAGATTGACCCACCAAATTAGCCCACTTACCATATTTTTTAGAGCATAGTCCAATAGAAAGATTGGGACGCCTCTATATGAAGAAGATAGTCCAACTACATGGAGTTACCTTAGTAATTTTATCTAAATATGATGCTCATTTCATATCTCGGTTATGGAGGGGACTCAAGGAGGCCTTTGTAATCAGTTATACTTGAGCATGGAATTTTCACCCCCAGACTAACGGCCAAAAAGATAATACCATTCAAGTCTTGGATGAAATTATGTGGGATTTTATGTTGTATTTTTTCCTAGTATGGAGGATCACATACCCTTGGTGGATTTTGTGTACAAAAATAGCTACCATTCCACTATTGGTATGACACCATTCAAGGTTTTGTATGGGAGACCCTATAGGTCACCAATTTTTTGCACTAATCAAGGTGAGTCGATACTCATGGGATCATAGTTGGTGAAAGCTACAATATATAAGGTTCAGATCATACAAGAGTAGTTAAGGATTTCATAGAGACTTCAAAAGCCTTATGTGTACCAATGAAGAATACCTCTATACTTTAAGGAGTGGGGCCATGTGTTCCTAAGGTTATCACCTCGATGTGGATTGAAGATATTTATCCGTAGGGGAAAGTTAACTCTGAGATTCATTGGTCCCTTCCAGATACTACCTAGAGTTGGAGAGGTGGAATACTGCTTATCTCTACTATCATAGTTGTACCGGGTACATTATTTCTTCCATGGTTTGTAGCAGAGGATGTATGTGCACGAACCATCCCACATTATTGACTAGGGAGAGCTCGACATCAAGGATGGTGCTACCATTGTATAGTACCTGGTAGAGATTGAATATCTATAGCACATGATCATTCATGGTCATTAAATTCCTCTTGTGCATGTCTAGTGGAAATACAAGAATCTTTTGGGAAGCACAAGGAAGCGGGATACCTAGATGCTAGCCCATAACCATAATTTTTTTGAGTAGGTTTTTTTATTTCTTCAGGAAAAAAATACCTAATTTTTGGATAATGTAATGGATTAGATTTTATATGTATTTTTTAGATATTATATGGATTATTTTCTAGAGAAAACATTGAGAAAGCATGAAATTCTAAGGCTCGGTGTGACCAAAATAAATTTTTGAAATATATTAAATATATTAAACAACATGCACACACAATTTTCCTAAAAATAAGAATAACTTCCAAAAAGGGGATCGAAACAGAAATATGAGGACACTGTTGATTTTAGAGACTAGGTTTTACTATAGGCACAACATAATATTTGTCAGTATGGACTGTGAAAAAGTTGTCAAAAGCACAAAATTATTAAAATAAATTAATTAAAGAAATTATTTTATTTTTTTCAATGAAACAACCTACTTCCTCTTTAAATATATGGATATTTATTTTTTCTTAGAATTGGATTATAAAACTTAGGGTCATAGTAGTCATTGGATGAGTGTGTTATTACAAAATGATAAAGCATCAGGATCATATCATGGATAGTTGGTCCAATAGAGTTTGTGGATCTCATCAGCAATGTGTGAACAAACTTTCTTCATGAATGATTAATCCAAACTCTTGGCATTAATTTTTTTGATTTACATATTATTTCTTAATCCGGAATGGATGTGAATAAATCCCACAAATATAATTGATATGTGAATAATTGGTAGAATTAAATTAATGGAATTTTTTTGTTGTTTTTTATGTATATTTATCTTCATTATCCTTTTCAAAGAAAATGGATCGAGGCCAAATGAAAAAAGTGAAGGTTTATTCCACAATTTTTATGGATTTCTTCCCCTGTTCTTCAGAAATTCATCATAGGAATTTTCTTTTGGACTGTGGTTCAATGGATAATTCGTATTTAGTCATTACTTGACCATTTTAAGTGCAACAAATCAATTCCAAATACGAGGTTCGTGATTGGCGGTGCAATCGAGGTGCAAAAATGGAAGTGCATGATCATAGGTGGGTCAGAATGTTTTTATATTGTCTGTTCAACCAATTTTTAATGTGAGAGAGTAGATGGATTGATGGTGGTGATTTTTGAGTGGATTCAAAATCATATCAAAGCAATAAAGGATAGAAAAGTTCATCTAACCCTAGATCTATAGATTTCAGTGAGATTTATTGTTCAAGTGTTTCACATGTCGACATGAAAGATAACTCTAGGGTTAGGTAAATTACTAGGTTACACAACTTATAATCTGACATTACATTCCATGTTGGCCCATGGCTATGGAACTAGGGTTATAGATGATGTTAAATATCACATTCCATGTGACTCAGTCACATTCCATGTGATCCATTCCTGATTAAGTAAGTATGTACTTCTAGAAGTACATAGACATGGGAAAATGTACATGGTTAGTGACATGTTTTGTACTTGGACATGGACAAAACCAGTTGTACATGGGCTACTATACAGATTCAGCCACCATACATGGACATTACTAGGATTTAGTGTGTCTCTAAAAGTCATGAAATTATTATAAATGTCATTTATGTGGAGAATTACATTCCATTTGATGATTTTAACATAGGAAGACTTGGGGTTAGCTGGGCATGCGATTTTCCCCTTGGTACACACCAAGTACCCCCTTCAAGAGTGTTTGTAGCTCTTTATTTATTTAGTGTGAACAAGTCTAAGTTGAGAGTGTTCCCCTGGTCCATTCCCTTGAGGGTATAGTATATAATCATATCCGCATCAAAGGATTGTGATACCATATAGAGGTAGAGTATTTGATAGAGTTTTTGTGTCCCTCCGTGGGACTAGAGTGTGATCCTCTATCATCCATTATTCCCTAGGTGGGGTTTGTGGAATCAGAATAACCTCCCTAAGAAAGGTGTTGATCCTCCATCTAGAAGGCTATATCAATAGGGTTTATGGTATCAATGACATATGATCCCCTACATATTGGGTTAAACTAGGTTGGGTTCTTGGTGTCCCTCATCAGTTCTGGGGGTGACCCCCTAGTTGGGTATTAGAGGTCTTCCTAGACTAGTGAAATTTATTGGACAATCCCCAGTGATCTAGAAATTTTCGTTGACTATCTTCGATGATAGTATGGCTCATGGATTGGATTCTCCTAGAATAAGAATTTATTCATGGATAATCCTGTGGATGAGAGTTGTTTATGACCACATGATGGTGTAGTGTCTTTCCTAGGTATACATGGATTTTTATATTATACATTTATTGTTATATCTTGTATTTATTTGACTATACTTGGTGCTTAATGTTTAGTGTTTTTGGGGTTTACTTTTGGGTATTATTATACAAACCCATTCAGGGTATTTTTCTTCACGTTTCATGTCTTATGTGGAAAACATCCCTTTTAACGGTGTCTTGGGAGGATAAGGAGCGAGTGGAGCCTTGATGGAGATTTTCTAGACCGAAGTGTTTACTAGGAGATTTTGTTTGACTTAATCATCTCCCTTGGAGTATATTGGACACATTATAGTTTTTTTGGGATTGTATTTAGACCCATTTTCCACTTTCCTTAATTTACTATTGTAGTCATTCACTAGATCCTAGATGTTTGCATGCATTAGTTCAGTTGTTTTACATTTCATCATTTTGCGGGTTTGGATGTGTGTTCCTATGTAAATATAATTTAGGCTAATTCCTTTCATTTTGGGGATATTCCTACTCAGTAATGGTTACCAGCCCATGGAATATTGGAGGTGGGCTAGGGGTAGTCTGATCGCATAGCGATTCGCTATTCAATTCCACCCTTACACCGCTATTTTAAACAAGTTTTGTAATGAATAATCAAAATATAATAACAAATTGACCTTCATGTTTTATTAAATTAATTAATTATTATCACATTTAAAAAGTTCAATTATACTTGTTTTGATATTTTCATTTAAGGTGGAGGTGATTTGGAGGCCCGGAGATCATCCAGAAGAAAAATGGACCAAACTGCTTGGCATCCCATTGACATCTGTACAATGTTTGAAAAGTAAGACAATTATGTGCATCCAAATGTGCTGAAACATTGTGGGAATCTCCATAACTTCATGTTATACAACTTTTATTAAGATACTGAAGCCAAATTCGTCTATTGGGTGGCCCATCCGAACCATTCTGTCCAGGGGACAGAATCTGTCTGTAACACCCCAGGTAAATAAAGAATATGAAATTTTTATATTTATCCCTATTTGTGAAAAAAATATTAATATTACTTTAAAGGGAACTCTATGCTCGATGGCGTACCCAATACGCGACAACAAGTTCCTTTGAAATCTTAGGTTTCACTATAATAATATTATTTTAAATGGTAGTTAACGCCTAGCTGTTGTGATGGCGGGAAATAAAAGAACTAACTACAAAATGATTATATATGTTTGTCAAATATTTTTACTATTTACAATAAATGTTAGAGGATTAAAAATGCGAATGAATCAAATTTTAAGCGTAAACATTCTAATAATCTTTAGAAGGTCGATTAACCGCCTTTTGATGGAGAAACTCTTTTAAATACACTTTTTGACAATTTTCTGTGTTATATTTGACTATATAAAATTATTCTTCAGAATTGGGACATCAAAATTTACTTTGTGTTAATTTTTGGTATTTTTCCAAAAAAGTTCAATTTTTAATGAATAGTGAAAAATGTTGTATTTTAATTCAAAACCTCTTTTTAATATAATTTATTTATATGATTAGATTATCTTTTGAATTGGTTTTAAAGTGAAATTAGAATATATTTTTACCATCTAATCCAATAGTGGTCATTGGAATTAATTCCACTTTGAAATCGGACATAAACTAGTGTCAATCTTTTGATACATTTTGTTTCATAAAAACACACTATTTGTTTTGACATCGGGAATTAATTATTAAATTAATTAATGCAACTTATATGATTTTAATTTTGTAAAATAGACGTCATTTTTGAATTCGGAATATCAAATATATATTAGGGTGAATTTTTGGTAATTTTCTGAAAAACTTCAATTTTTGATGAATATTGAAACCACTAAGTGGTACTTATAAAAACTGATTTTCCGTTTAAATGAAATTTTGCCATCTTTGTGTTTTGAATTTAAAAAATCCAACATACATGGTTGTCATTAAGAAGTAAAATGTGGTTCAATGGGATTAAAATAATTTTTTGGTGAATAGTAACTTATTAAGTTTTTAATCGCGATTAGAGGTAATTAGTGTAGTTTAAGGTAAGAATAATGTTTTAATAAAATGAAATGACCTAGACACATGTACTACACTCATTGGATGAGTCATGGCCGACCAAGAAAATACATGGGTCAACTTGGGGACCCCATGGAGCCACTTTGTTTGGGAAATGACATAAATAACTTTTTATTTAATGTTAAAGTAAAAATGACACAAACATGAGATGTTTTACTAAAGAAATTGTTACCTGGGGTTATAAAATTCCGATTTTTGACTATAAATATTCATTAGAAATATAAAAATATTTCCTAAATCATGATATTTTTTTAATAATTTTTATACATTAAATAAATTAAATTATTTATGACATCATGATGATGCAGCGATGACCTCATTATTTAACGATTTAAATAAAATGGAAAAGATAATGTAAAATATAAGACCTAAACATGTCCAAAACCTATTGTATGGGTGGATTTCGAAACATTATCACCTTGTCCTCGAAACACATCAATGTGGGATCACTAAAATCCGAAACTCATTCTAAAATAAAGTAACTTTTCATTACTTTCCAAGAGTGCCCCTCCTCTCCTGTTATAAAAGGCCCCCACCTCTACCTCTTTACCCACACTTCCAAAGCCTTTGGCTCTGCCAAAACCTGCCCATTTTTTCTCTAAACATCCCTCTCTTACTCCTTGAAGCCTCACTTTGGGAAGAAGTCTTCCCAAGGAAGCCTTTGAGCTCAAACCAAAGGGAGTTACCCGATTTTAAGGTAATGTCTTCACTTGAGTCCTTTTGTTTTATTTTTCTTCTCCAACCCCCTAAACTATTTTTATTCATTTATTTTGTAAAAACTCCAGTATCTTCAATATACTAGGATGTTTTTATAAGAAGTATTCGAGATACACTTACACACACCTACATCTAATGGTTAAAGAACATACTGTTTCCGTGGATGGAGAATTTCAGCCTCATGAAACGATGATTGTTCAACACTCATATAAAACCTTCAAAGGTGGACATTAAGATGTCACTGTATTTATATATGATATATAATATGTTTATGTTTTAATTAAGCTTCTGTATTTTTCTTTTGTGGCATACCTTTATGGTTTCCATTGTGGGTAAACACGATAATTTCATTTTTAGGAAGTGCGGACTACCGCCCCCTCAAACTGATTTTATTCGTTAATGCCATATGTGGGATGTATAAAGGATGGATTTAAAGTTATTATATATGATTTATGTTACATAAAAATTATGAATATAATTCTGGAATTAAAATATACATACCTCTAATTTATCTTTAATTCCATTAATATGACATAGAAATGAAAGTAGCGTTAATGCGTACGTACGGCTTACCGTCTCCATGAACGGTGCATTTCATTGATTACCTCTAAATGATTATGTAATATTATAAATACATGTATATTCTGGATATATGTGATATATATGATATCCAAATCATGAATATCATTCTGGATATAATGAACCTTTGACCACACGAACAACATGTAATTATAAGAAGTCCACTTTTGACTTAAGAACCAAATATTGACAAACCAAACATTATTAACTTAAATGATTACATAATGTTTATAAAATATTAATAAGTGATATAAAAGGAATAATGAACTTGAAAAAGGTTCTTAAGGAAGTATAAATTAACTCAGGTTTATTATTCAGGACGTTAAAGAACGATCGAGTCAAGTCGGACCCGAGGTAAGGGATCTTACTCCTCCCTTTCATTTTAAGTACACTCTTCTATGTAATTTAATTTAAGCCCATATTTCTTGTGATTTGGATGTTATTTTATATTAGTCATACTTTAATTTTTCTGTTCATATGATGAGAGACCCTATTCTATCTCATCAATCCATTTTGGAAGTTTTGAGTGGCGCCGTTAGGCTGCTGAATTTTCGTAAGAGATCCAACCTCTCTCTTTCTTTTTAAGTACTCTCCTTTATGTCACTTATTTTAAGATCCTATTTGTTATGATAGGGGATGTAATTTTATATTACTCTTGCTTTACATTTTATTTTAATATGATGAGAGACCCTATTTGATCTCATCAATCCATTTTTGGAAGTTTTAAGTGGCGCCATTAGGCTGCCAAGTTTTCGTAAGGGATTTTTCATCTCACTTTTATTCCCGTGAGATTCATGCTACATTTGCCAAAATTTCCATTGAGTGGTGTATTTACTATCCATTATTCTACTCTATGTGTAATATACTTTCATTTATGAGTATTTACATCAATGTTGTATGACCCTTCTTTCATGGGGTGTACATTTCGAAAGTTGCCCAAATCGGTAAGGGAACCTTTCACCCTCCTCTTTTTAAAATACTTATTTTGTTATGTCTTTTAATTTACATATTATTATGTTGGGATATGTTCTTATATATCCTTATTGATGTAAATTTTATGTCCAAGTGATGAGATACCATTCACTCTCTCATCAACTGATTTTATGAATTTTGTAGTGACACCGTTAGGCTGTCAAATTTTTGAAGGGAACTTCTTACCCCAATTTTGATTTTTTGGGATAAGCTTGTACTCCTTGAATATTTAATTATATGAATATGTGTGAATAACCTCTGATTGTTTTACACTTATATTTGGTGTATTAGTTTTTCACATATAATTATGTAATTGATTTATCCTTAATCCAGGGATACCGTCTTTGTATGGGACTTCGTCTCAATCTCCTTTCATTGAGGCATATTTTGTTTTATACACAACCTTATTTTATATGGTGTATAAACCCTTTTTACTTCTACGTTTATCCAAAAGGAATCTTTTTTTATACAAATCGTTTTACTAAATGACAAAAGGGAATGTTTTTGTCGTACGTATGCGGCGACAATGACTTCTCTGCCGCCGTGACCATTATTTGAGTTTCGACTTCTTCTACAAGCCATACCTTCTTTTTAAAAGAAAAATAAATACCATGTTTTACACTTATTTTATTTTGGTATTGAAAATGGTTTTCATAATGTTTTTATATCAATGTGTTGTATTGATATCTTGTTATTGAAAGGTGGAAATGTTATGTTTCCTTTATGCATGTTTTATGTGATAAGATTATGTTATGGTACTTGGGAATTGTTAAGAAGACGGGTGGTTTCATGATAAACTAAGGGCGGGTGAGCCCGATATAGCTATCCAATGCATTGGGTAACGCGAAGGGGTTAAACGTTAAGGTTTCTCCAAAGAGATTTAGGGAATATACTGTGATGGGTATTCTAAACGTAACCAAGAGGGTTACTCCCTACGTAAGAATGTTATGAATGCCTCAAGTTACCTTTATGTCTTAGGATTTCTATGATTTATTCATGATTTTATGAGGTATGTTAAAGTGCTTATGTTTTATGGGTAAAGTATGATTTCATTCTTATGTATACATGTACTCATGTTTCCTTTCCATATTTTTATATCCCTTACTGAGCCTTTTATGCTCATCCCAAGTTTTTGAAATGTTTTTCACAGGTCAAGGGAAGGGTACATGATATGATGATAGTGTCAAGGAAGTGTCAAGAAAGAATCTATGTTTTATTTTAAATATGTTTCCGTCGATGGGAAAAATGAATAATATCTTTTACGTAACCACTTTGTTTAAATGTGGAATTTAATGCAAGTTCTATGATCTAATTATCTAAAACTCTAAACTTGAAATGATCCTCAATGTTTAATCTTGTAATAACTCAAGATTTTGTAAGGTTTAAGGTTGAGGCCTTATAGTTGGTATCAGAGGTCGGTTTAGATAACTTTAGAGGTTAGGTTATTCTCTAAGCATAAGTGACATTGCCATAATGGTTAGGATTTCAGAAAGAGTCCTAGTTTTTTATAAAGTGAATAAGTAAGTATATCTTAGTGTTTACCTTCCTCATTAGTACATGATGGTTTTGTTGATATACTCACACTGACATTTCTGTTTTTAGTGAATGGATGGATCTAGCAGGCAGCAAAGTGATAATAGGTTTGAAGGAAACTGTGGTGGTTTTCTGATTAAGAGACTGGATGAAATGGGGGATTCAATGAGGAAACTCAAGGTTGTTCTAAACCAACTACCCAAGAGTCATGATCAACCACTTGAACCTTGGTATGATCTATAATGCATCATGTACGAGATGACCAATCGATGTGGAAGTTCAGGTAATAATTATAAAGGTAACCATTAGGGTTTATAAGATCCTTACTTTTGAGGTAATTATGGGTTATTATATGTTATGATGGAAAATGAAAGGCATGAGATAAACTTGAGGTTAAAATATGTTATGATTATTTTTGAAGATTTTATCTTGTTTTGGGGAATGCTTTAAGAATTATGTAGTTTTGGAAAAAGGACAACACGCAGACCGTGTGACAACCCGTCGCGTCAGACAAAGCTGAGGGAATCGAACCCACAACCAAAGTGCGACTGGTATTTATCGCCTACCACTAGACTACGTGAAGTCCCAGGTTTGTTTGACTAATTCGTTTTAGTTAGATGATTTTAGGGATCAAGAGTAAGTTTATTTTGGGTTATCTATGGAAATGATTAACCTATCATCGGTGATATGTGATTAGGTTAATTACTTTTTAATATGAGAATTTAAGAGAAACTGATGTTATTTGGAGATAAAAGTTAATTTGTACCATGGAAGACTATGTGACTAAATCCTTCAAATATTTGGGTTTCAATATTATTTTGGTTTACTTTGAAGAATTTTATGGAAAAATTGTTTATCAAATGGTCCTCGTTGAACTTTGGGTTTTGTTGGACAAATTTTCGAGATTAAGAATAGATTTTCTTTTTATAAAGGGTTATCCTTTTCTGGATTATCTAATCTTGTACTAACCTTTATGGTTTTGGTTTTGGTTAAAGTCTAAAGACATGGGAAGTATATAGTTCTCTTTTGTGGATTATGTGATTCTCTAGAAGTTGATTATAGTACTCTTAATGTGAACAAGTCTTCCTAAATACTCGTATTTTGGAGAAAATATGAGTTTGTGTAAGGAATCTAATAAAAGTTGAAAGTCAACATGATAGGCGATTATGTTTCCTTATGAATAAATTCCTCAATAATAAGTAACTTAAAACAAAAATGTTGTCTATTAACTTTTCCTACTGGGGAATCAAATACCGTTTAACTCATCACAAGTTTGTGATTTTCTTATGGTTAACTTTCTCCTAGACATGTTTACTATCACTCTCCATCAGAACATGACCCTTTGTTTTTTTTCATCCATGTCCATATTTTCATACATGGAATCCTAGTATGGTTTAACTCGGGTGACCTTTGCACTTCCCTTTCTTTCTTTTAAAGTGATAGTTTAATTTACTCCTTTTTCGATGTGGGACTTTCAATGGAGTTTTCAATCCCAATTTTGAAATTGTGAGGACGCAATTCCCAAAAGGGGGGAAGGATGAAACACCCCAGGTAAATAAAGAATATGAAATTTTTATATTTATCCCTATTTTTGAAAAAAATATTAATATTACTTTAAAGGGAACTCTATGCTCGATGGCGTACCCAATACGCGACAACGAGTTCCTTTGAAATCTTACGTTGCACTATAATAATAATATTTTAAATGGTAGTTAACGCCTAGCTATTGTGATGGCGGGAATGAATAGAACTAACTAAAAAATGATTATATATGTTTGTAAAATATTTTTACTTTTTACAATAAATGTTAGAGGATTAAAAATGCGAATGAATTCAATTTTAAGCGTAAACATTCTAATACTCTTTAGAAGGACGATTAACCACCTTTTGATGACGAACCTCTTTTAAATAAAATTTTTGACAATTTTATGTGTTATATTTGACTAAATAAAATTCTTCTTTAGAATCGGGACATCAAAATTTTCTTTGTGTTAATTTTTGGTATTTTTCCGAAAAAGTTCAATTTTTAATGAATAGTGAAAAATGTTGTATTTTAATTCAAAACCTCTTTTTAATCTAATTTATTTATATGATTAGATTATCTTTTGAATTGGTTTTAAAGTGAAATTAGAATATATTTTTACCATTTAATCCAATAGTGGTATTTGGAATTAATTTCACTTGGAAATCGGACATAAACTAGTGTCAATCTTTTGATACATTTTGTTTCATAAAAACATGCTATTTGTTTTGACAGCGGGAATTAATTATTAAATTAATTAATTAAACTTATATGTTTTGAATTTTGTAAAATAGACATCATTTTTGAATTAGGAATATCAAATATAGATTAGGGTGAATTTTTGGTAATTTTCTGAAAAACTTCAATTTTTGATGAATAGTGAAACCACTAAGTGGTACTTATAAAAACTGATTTTCCGTTTAAATGAAATTTTGCCATATTTGTGTTTTGAATTTAAAAAATCCAACATACATGGTTGTCATTAAGAAGTAAAATGTGGTTCAATGGGATTAAAATAATTTTTTGGTGAATATAACTTATTATGTTTTTAATCGCGATTAGAGGTAATTAGTGTAGTTTAAGGTAAGAATAATGTTTTAATAAAATTAAATGACCTAGAACAATGTCCTACACTCATTGGATGAGTCATGTCCGACCAATAAAATCCATGGGTCAACTTGGGGACCCCATGGAGCCACTGTGGTTGGGAAATGACATAAATAACTTTTTATTTAATGTTAAAGTAAAAATGACACAAACATGAGATGTTTTACTAAAACAATTATTACATGGGGTTATAAAATTCATATTTTTGACTATAAATATTCATTAGAAATCTAAAAAGATTTATTACATCATTATTGTTTTTTTATAATTTTTTGAAATTAAATAAATTAAATTATTTATGACATTATGATGATGCAGCGATGACCTCATTATTTAACGATTTAAATAAAATGGAAAAGATAATGTAAAATATAAGACCTACACATGTCCAAAACCTATTGGATTGGTGGATTTAGAACCCTTATCACCTTATCCTAGAAAAACATCAATGTGGGACCCCTAAAATACGAAACTCATTCTAAAATAAAGTAACTTTTCTTTACTTTCCAAGAGTGACCCTCCTATCCTCTTATAAAAGGTCCCCACCTCTACCTCTTTACCCACACTTCCAAAGCCTTTGGCTCGGCCAAACCCTGCCCATTTTGTCTCTCTACATCCCTCTCTTACTCCTTGAAGCCTCACTTTGGGAAGAAGTCTTCCCAAGGAAGCCTTTGAGCTCAAACCAAAGGGAGTTACCCGATTTTAAGGTAATGTCTTCACTTAAGTCCTTTTGTTTTATTTTTCTTCTCCAACCACCTAAACTCTTTTTATTAATTTATTTTGTAACAACTCCAGTATGTTCAATATACTAGGATGTTTTTATAAGAAGTATTCGAGCTACACTTACACACACCTACATCTAATGGTTAAAGAACATACTATTTCCGTGGATGGTGAATTTCTGCCTCACGAAACGAAGATTATTCAACACTCATATAACACCTTCAAAGGTGGCCATTAAGATGTCACTGTATTTATATATGATATATAATATGTTTATGTTTTACTTAATCTTCTTTATTTTTCTTTTGTGGCATACATTTATGGTTTCCATTGTGGGTAAACACGATAATTTCATTTTTAGGAAGTGTGGACTACCGCCCCCTCAAAGTGATTTGATTCGTTAATGCCATATGTGGAATGTATAAAGGATGGATTTAAAGATATTATATATGATTTATATTACATAAAAATGATGAATATAATTCTGGTATTAAAATATACATACCTCTCATTTAGCTTTAATTCCATTAATATGACATAGAAATGAAAGTAGCGTTCATGCATACGTACGACTTACCGTCTCCATGAACAGTGAATTTCATTTCTTACCTCTAAATGATTTTGTAATATTATAAATACATGTATATTCTGGATATATATGATATATATTATATCCAAATCATGAATATCATTTTGGATATAATGAACCTTTGACCACACGAACAACATGTAATTGTAAGAACTCCACTTTCGACTTAAGAACCAAATACTGACAAAAAAAACATTATTAAAATAAATGATTACATAATGTTTATAACATATTAATAAGTGATATGAAAGTAATAATGAACATTAAAATTTTTCTTAATTAAGTAGAAATTAATGCAGGTTTATTATTCAGGACGTTAAAGAACGATCGAGTCAAGTCGGACCCGAGGTAAGGGATCCTACTCCTCCCTTTCTTTTTAAGTACACTCTTTTATGTCATTTCTTTTAAGCCCATATTTCTTGTGATTGGGATGTTATTTTATATTACTCATACTGTAATTTTTATGTTCATATGATGAGAGACCATATTCTCTCCCATCAATCCATTTTGGATGTTTTGAGTGGCGCCGTTAGGCTGCCGAATTTTCGTAAGACATCCAACCTCTCTCATTATTTTTAAGTAATCTCCTTTATGTAACTTCTTTTAAGCTCCTCTTTGTTATTATGGGGGATGTTCTTTTATATTCCTCTTGCTGTAAATTTTATTGTAATATGATGAGAGACCCTATTTGATCTCATCAATCCATTTTTGGAAGTTTTAAGTGGCGCCGTTAGGCTGCCGAGTTTTCGTAAGGGATTTTTCATCTCACTTTTATTCCCATGAGATTTATGCTACATTTGCCACAATTTTCTTTGATTGGTGTATTTACTATCCATTATTATACTATTTGTGTAATATACTTTCGTTTATGAGTATTTACATCAATGTTGTATGACCCTTCTTTAATGGGGTGTACATTTCAAAAGTTGCCCAAATTGGTAAGGTAACCTTTCACCCTCCTCTTTTTAAAAGACTTCTTTTGTTATGTCTTTTAATTTACATCTTATTATGTTGGGATATGTTCTTCGATATCCTTATTGATGTAAAGTTTATGTCCAAGTGATGAGATACCATTCACTCTCTCATCAAATGATTTTATGAATTTTGTAGTGACGCCGTTAGGCTGTCAAATTTTTGCAAGGGAACTTCTTAACCCAATTTTGATTTTTTGGGATAAGCTTGTACTCCTTGAATATGTCGTTCTATGAATATGTGTGAATAACCTCTGATTGTTTTACACTTATATTTGGTGTATTAGTTTGTAACACATAATTATGTAATTGAGTTATCCTTAATCCAAGGATACCATCTTTGTATGGGACTTCGTCTCAATCTCCTTTCATTGAGGCATATTTTGTTTTATACACAACCTTCTTTTATACGGTGTATAAACCCCTTTGACTTCTATGTTTATCCGAAAGGAATATTTTTTTTATAAAAAGCATTTTACTAGACAACAAAAGGGAGTGTTTTTGTCGTACGTATGCGGCGACAATGACTTCTCCGCCGCCGTGACCATTATTTGAGTTTCGGCTTCCTCTACAAGTCATACCTTCTTTTTAAAAGAAAAATAAAAACCATGTTTTACACTTATTTTATTTTGGTATTGAAAATGGTTTTCATAATGTTTTTATATCAATATGTTGTATTGATATCTTATTATTGAAAGGTGGAAATGTTATGTTTCCTTTATGCATGTTTTATGTGATAAGATTATGTTATGGTACTTGGGCATTGTTATGAAGACGGGTGGTTCCGTGATAAAATAAGGGCGGGTGAGCCCGATATAGCTCTCCAATGCATTGGGTAACGCAAAGGGGTTAAATTTTAAGGTTTCTCCAAAGAGATTTAGGGAATATACTGTAATGGGTATTCTAAATGTAACCAAGAGGGTTACTCCTTACGTAATAATGTTATGAATGCCTCAAGTTACCTTTATGTCTTATGATTTCTATGATTTATTAATGATTTTATGAGGTATGTTAAAGTGATTATGTTTAATGTGTAAAGTATGATTTCATTCTTATGTATACATATACTAATGTTTCCTTTCCATATTTTTATATCCCTTACTGAGCCTTTTGTGCTCATCCCATGTTTTTGAAATGTTTTTCACAGGTCAAGGGAAGGGTACATGATATGATGATAGTGTCAAGGAAGTGTCAAGAAAGAATCCATGTTTTATTTTAAATATGTTTCCGTCGATGGGAAAAATTAATACTATCTTTTACGTAACCACTTTGTTTAAATGTGGAATGAAATGCAAGTTTTATAATATAATTCTCTAAAACTCTAAACCTGAAAAGATCCTCAATGTTTAATCTTGTAATAACTCATGATTAAGTAAGGTTTAAGGCTGAGGCCTTATACTACCTGAATTCAAAAGCGTGTTACGGTCTTTTGACCATATCTCCCAATATAGTTGTCTAATGGCCACCAAATTTGACAAGGATACATTCAAGAGGCCTTCCAACAAATATTCTCTTTTTTTCAAGTCTTTATATTGTTTATACTACTCTAAAACCAAGAAACAAGTGGTATCTCAAAAAGGGTTCCCAAAACCATGTCCCATTTTAGTTATAAAAAGGCACCATGGGAACTTCATTTGTAAGTTCGGCCAAGGAGTGAAGTTCTACAAATTTGGAGTTCCAGAGGAGTCCCATCCTCATCCTAGATGTTCTGGAGGCCCCTATCCTCATATGGGGATCAATAATGAAGAAGGAGTTCCGCCCGATCTTCCTCCTCCACCTGATGTAGAGCTAAATGGTAGTAATTCATTATGAGGGATCTACACACAAGTCAAGGGAGTTTCAACACATATATTAGATATTGGTTTGGATTAATTTGGGTGTTAAAACATATCTTTCCATGTATCTTATATTCTTTCATATTTTAAAACTTTTTTTGATGCGGGCAGATGAGATGCTCTTAATTTCTAACTGATCGGTCCGAGGTTTTGAGTGCGTGACTTGTGTTGTTCCGATTGGGTAACACAAGAATAATTTTCTTACCCACCTTCTTGAGATTTCAATCTTATTTTTAAGCTCTTATTCCATGCATACGTTCTGGATCTTTACAATACAATTGTTATTTTATGGTTTGGTTCTTTAAGCAATGAAATAAAGGCTTAAGAATTAATTAGGATTCCAATAAATTTCAACCAAAGAATTACTCCAAAATTAAATTAATCTCCAAGAATGATGAACTTGAAAGTTTATAGTGAACTCAAAATGAACCCTTTTATCTCATAGTTTTTAAATTCCATTTGTTTTCTAAACATTCAAACTTTCAATTAAGTGATTTCATCCTAAAACTAGTTTCAAAACCACCCCCTCTTTTAGTAATTCTTATTAAAAAAACACACTCTAAACCCACCAATGCTCCTTGAGAGATGACCTAGGTTCTACCCTTGACTATAAATAAACCTTAAAAACATAATAAATTTGACGTTTCATGATAGCGTGGTCAAATTTTGGCACCGTTGCCGGGAGCGCTTTGGTTTTAGTGTGTTTTTTTGATATGTTTTTTGTAATTTTTGTGAATATTTATTTGATTTATCTTATACCTCTACCTATCTTTTTTTATTCTTATCTATTTTATATGTATGTTTGGTTCATTATGCATCAAACTTTGGGATACTTACAACCCTTTGAACCTGAACCAGAGAGGATCCTACATCAGGAACCCCGAGATACACAAGAGGAACCTTTGAAGGAGGACACACAAAACGTCAACACTAATCTTGACCCTTCTTCTTATTCTTCTTCAGGAACCCACATTAAAACCAAAATTAACATGAATAACATGGCTGAAAATAACCGGACATTAAAATAACTAACGTCACCTGATGTTGATATCAAACCCACATATATTCAATTATCAGGGGATGCTCCCAATTTTGAACTAAAATCTGGTTTAATTCATCTATTACCAAGATTCCATGGACTTCCTAGATATGATCCACATAAGCATTTAAAAAAATTTCACATAGTTTGTTCAATATTAAAACCTGCTAATGTGGATGAAAAACAAGTAAATCTTAGAGCATCCCCCTTTTCTTTAGAAGATACTACAAAATATTGGCTTTATTATGTTTATTCCCCAATAAGAGGTTGGTCAGACATGAAATGCATATATCTTGAAAAATATTTCCCAGCCTCTCGAATAACAACAATAAAGAAAAAAATTTGTGGGATAATACAATCTCATGGGTAAACATTACATGAATATTGGTAATGCTTTAAAAGGTTATGTTCAAGTTTCCCACACTACCAAATAAGTGATCAAATTTTAATTCAATACTTTTATGAAGGTTTAATCCCTATTGATCAAAATGTGAATGATGATGTGGTAGGTGATACGCTGGTAGATAAGACCCCAATTTCTGCAAGAACCCTGATTGAGAACATGGTAAAAAACACTCAATAATTTGGTACAAGGTCTATAATACCCATTCGAGGTGACCAAGAGGTTCAATGTACTGAATTTGAAAAGAAGGTGGACACAATGTTTGAAGAAGTAAGTACACTTTTATGAAAAATTGCTCTCTCCTAAGGGAAATATCAATTTCCTCCTCCCATCCATTGTAGAATCTGCTCTTCTGACACCCATTATTCTGACTAATGCCCCCAATTGGGAGAAACTTTTGAGAGTTGTGAGGAAATATTCCCAGGACACCCCTATAACGAACCCTTTAGGAAAGAACCATACTATCCATCAAACTCTGGGTGCAATGACAACCAATCCTATCGGAAAGGGGGGTATTCAAACTAGCCTCATCAACCATGGAACCAGCAATGGAAGAGTAGCCATCCACCACCACCACCCAGAAATCCTCAACCACCTCAAAGGCCATTAGAACCACCCTCTCCAAAACCTGATCCTAACTTAGAAGATATGATGAAAAAAATGTCTTCCAACAATCTCAAATTCTAAAAAACCACCCAGGAATCCATACAAGACCTCAAAACCCAATTAGGCTAACTAGCTAACTCGTTGGGAAAAATTCAATGTCATGGGTCGGGTAAACTACCCTCTCAACCGTTAGTTAACCTTAGAAATAAAAGAAAATTTTAGTGTCATCACCCTTAGGAGTGGGAAACAACTAGAAAGTAAAATGAATCCTCAATTAGAGTCATACCCTCCGGAGGAAACCTCCATCCCAACCATTAAAAATGTTCCAAATGTTGAATAGCCTTATCCTGATAGAATCCTTTCCAAAGGAAATAGTGTGTATATTGACGATTCACCTAGCCCAACCATTCCTCTTCCATTTCCTCAAAGGGGCACCCAACCAAGAAAACAAAAGGAAACTGATCTTGATAAGGAAAAATTGGAAATTTTCAAGAAAGTGCAGGTTAACATCCCATTGACTGATTTTGTGAAGAAAATTATAAAGTACTCCAAGTTTCTAAAGGAGATGTGTACACACCGAAGGTGACTTCTAGGTGATGAGAAAGTGTGCTTTGGGAGTAATGTTTCAGCATTGATAGATCCATCACTTCCTACCAAGTTCAATGATCCTGGAACATTCTCAATTCCATGCACCAAGGGGAGTATTATTTTCCTAAGGATTTTCTTGATTTGGGTGCCTATATAAATGTGATGCCTCACTCCATTTACTCTACATTGAAGGTTGGTGAACTGAATCCCACAAGAAGTTTTGTTCAACTGGCCAACCGAAGTACTGCACACCCTTCTGGTGTGTTTGAGGTTGTTCTTGTGAGGGTGCAAAATTTAATTTTTCCTACAGATTTTTATGTGCGTAAAATGGAAGATGATAGGATGAATGGACATGCCCCAATTATAATGGGGAGACCTTTCTTGAAAACCTCAAAATCCATAATTAATGTCCACAATGGTACATTATCTATGGAATTTGGTGGTGACATAGTCCATTTAAACATCCTTTATTCCATTAAGAACCCCCTAGAAGAACATTCCTCTCTCTCTGCTAATTCAATTGATATACTCTCTTCCCCTAAAAAAACTTTTCTTTCCTCTGATACCCTTTTTTGGTTTTCTTCATTGATTGAAATTCTAGGTAATGAATCATGAATTGATTTTTGTAGTGTTCTAGAAAAGTTTCATACATGTTTATTAATTAATAATTTCTTGAAAACTGAGGATCCAATGACCATCGATTATACTGCTAAGCTAGTAAAAGCTCATTCCTCATCTGGGGATGATACCATTGAGCCATTATATGAGATCAGTGACCTCTCACTTTCACACACACTTTCATCAATACAAAATCCAACTAAATTGGAACTAAAACAACTACCTCAAGATTTAAAATATTCATATCTTTAGAATGGAAAAAAGTTTCACATCATCATTACTAGTTCACTCCCTCCTAAGCATGAATTGCGACTGTTTGAACTACTGAGGGAGTATAACATGAATTGGGATGGACACTTGCTGACATTCCTGGTATTAGCCCATCAATTTGTACACATCATATTTTATTAAATGATGATGCTAAACCAGTGAGGCAACCTCAACGTCAAATGAACCCCAACCTCCTAGAAGTAGTGAAAAATGAGGTAACAAAATTATTGGCTGCTGGAATCATTTAACCCATATTTGACAACCTATAAGAACTCAGGTTTTGAGCTTGTAAGACTTTGAAATTATCTTGATGTTATTCCACAACATGGTGTTCAGATGGCGTGTGATTCTGAGCCCCGGTGCGGTCAGAATTAAATTTTAAGTACGTTCACACTAGACACGCCAAATAAATAGAATAACTCCAAAACGGTTGCTTGGATGGGAAAACTGAGGGCACCGTTGAATTCAGAGTGTTCCATTTCCCCTAGAAAGGGTGTAACTTTCACAAGCGCGACCCTTCTTTGGAAAACGCCACCAGGGGCATTTTCGTAATTTGGTGTCCCTGGGCGTGAACTTTACAACTTCTGAACAGATGCTCGGATTAAAATTCCAAGACCGTCATTTCGCTCAGAACATGGTTTTTACCCGAGAATTGGCTTAACCTCGACCCGGTCGAGAGTCCAGGTAAGGGCCTACTGGTGGGTGTTTTAAAACAAAATTAAATTTTAATTACGTTTTCTATTTAAACACACCAACCCCACCCTCTTCTCCCCCTTGTTTTTATCCTTGGAGAAGGTTTTTCCAAATAATGGAGAACCTCCTTCAAGCTCTCTCTCCCTCTCCAAGGCAGGTGGCGGCTCCAGCGGATCATTGGTGAAGCGTCGGGCTACGCCCAGCGAGGTAGGATCGTGCATTTTCTTTTTTTATTTCTTGCATCTTCATGAATTAAATTTTATCATTGAAACGCCTTTTAATTTTCGAGCTAATTCCATAGATGTGTAGGATTCGATCTGAGATTTCCAACGCTCTTTTCGAATCGAAATTTCGAGTCTCGGGGCATCTAGAGTGGCCCCGAGAAGTTTTCTGGCCATTTCCCTTGGTTTCCGGCGGTTCCAAGGAGGTCCGGCGGGCGACGGTGGCAGCGATGGGTGCTCCAGGCAGCGAGGGGCTCCCAGGCGGGCCCTCAGGCGGTGCGGCAGGCATCTACGGTGGAGGTTGCCAGTGCGGGGTGTGACGTGGGTCACGACGCGCGACCCCGTGCGGAGACCAAAACCCACCTTTGGCAGGTCTCCGTGTGAGACAACGACCGGCCATGAGGGCCTGTCGGCACGGTGGACCACGGGTCCGCAGTCAGGCCGCGGGCCAGCCCAGGCCTGGTGGACCTGCCAGACCGGGCCAGTCCAGCCCAAAGGGGTTCGTCCCCTTGACGTTGGACACCTGTAACATTCACTACAGGTGTCCGTTTTGCGTGCTGTTTAAGGAAGTGAAATCCTCGGCTCGAGATGAATTTTTTGAGATGGTCTCGGGAATCTTCAATTCCTGAGACGGGGGTTCGGTGGCCCAGCACGCTCGTTAAGTACTCGCTAAGATTCTTCTTTCGGATGGCGTGAACACATCTAGAGTCCGTTTAAGGCGCCATTAGCGGCGTTGTGACCCTGGCGTCGAGAAGACGTGTCCAGGGTGGTTTCAGGCCTTGATGCCGGAGTTGAAGCATGAGCCCCATGGGCCATCATTTAAGCTGTGAGCAACATTTTGTGACTTTTTCATCAGACATCTTTTCGGGGTGAATGAGTAGTCTTTTTGACGTGTATTTCCAAGATCATCACAATGGAGTAGTTTTCCCAGCCTCTTTTCAGACCAAGGTGTGGGCCCCATGAGACGCTATATGGGTATAATGTGGTGTTGATTAACTTTTTGGTCGGGTGTCCATTTCCAGTGAGTAAGTAGTCTATCTCGCGTGTTTTTACACAAGGATTACAACGATGTAATCTGTTTGGGCGTGCAGATCCACCTTCGAGATCTCATTAAATTTGGAAACATGAAAGGGGCATTGTTCAGTGGTTTCTTTGACATACTCCGACCCAACGAATGGTTGTGATGTTAGCGACACCCAGTGATGGCGCGGGCAGCACGTAGTTATCCGACTAGTTCTGGGTTTACCCTCCAGTGGGGCTGGGCAGTGGGTTTCCCATTGACCTTAGGGTTGACCCTCCAACGGGGCTGGACAGTGGGTTACCCATTGATTTTAGGGTTTACCCTCCAGCAGGTCTGGGTAGTGGGTTACCTGATGACCTTTTAGGGTTTACCCTCTAGTAGGGCTGGGCAGTGGGTCACCCATGACCTTTTGGGTTTACCCTCCAGTTTGGCTGGGTAGTGGGTTACCTGAAAAATTCTTTCAGACTCAACCCTTTCAATGAGGCTAGTTAGTGGATTTTCTCTGTGATTACCAGAGCGAGATCCTTGGTTACATGGTTCAGCGATGAGACAACTTTAACGTGAGGGACGCTTGGGAATTTGTGCTGGATATCCTTAGAACTGTTAGCGACTTTTCCTGGGCTGAGCTTGGAGATGGAGATCCCCTTATGCACTCTTTCGGGTTTCTTATTGAGCACATATATATACACCCTACTTTTTTTCCCACTCATTGGGTTCATTTACTCTCCTTCTAGGAGGGGTGAAGACACACAGGGTATTCCATGTGCTTTCCGTGTGTAGTTCCACTTGGTTGGACGAGTCTACTCCCTTTTTTCTGTTGGGTTGAGAAAAACTCTATTTACTGTACTCTTTCACTGTTCCTTGTTCTGTCTACTGCTTAGTGTTTTGGTACCTCCTTTGTTGCTCCCTCAAGCTTTCGGGGCATCCTACTGAGTATCCTTATACTCACCCCTAATTGGGTTTTGCCCGCACTTGGTTTTACCTTGAAGACGACAGACAGGTCGATCAAGACTATAGATGAGCGTAGAGAACACAAGAGCTTGGGCTGCGTTCAGTGGTCGTATTAGTACTTTCAGGTTTGAGACTCACCAGTTGTCTAATTTTGTTTACCAGTTGCTAGGTTGTGGCACCTTTTGGGGTGGGCGCATGTTTTCCCCCTTTTTCTATTCAGTATCTGTCAGTACTTTTTCATCACTTTAATTTTTCCTATTTAGAGGATGATGCCTGACTGTGGTTGGGCTATAGTTGTTTGTCCTTTGGTTTCCTTTTTTACTCTGCACTCCTGCATTGAGTGAGTTGTGTGTGTGTACAGGTACTTAGGATAAGGCCTCCCTGAGATTGTTACAACTTCGTCTCTTGTCACCAGCCCCAGGCCTTTGGAGGCAGGCTTGGGGTAGTTGCAGCTCGAGACCGGTAGGGTCAGGTCGTGACAAAGTGGTATCAAAGGTGGTTCATTCATTGGGGTGTTGTTCGGACGTCCCTGAAAAGGAATTGGTTGGGATTTAGGGAAATAGTGTTGACGTGTATCGAGAGTTGCTCTCAGGCCAGGGAGTCCAGTAATGGTACGGGCAGCTGGCGTATCCATTCACCAAGACCCTGATAACCCACTTGTCGACTCAGCACGCTGAGACACTTGTTGCAGGGAAATTTGGAACATGCATCCTGTAAGATTGATTCTTTGACTGTCCTTTTATATTCAGGTCCCATTTGTTATTACTGATATATATATATATACTCATCTGATCGCTGTAATCCTTGATAATTTTTAGGATGCCCCCTCGACAAAAGCTAGCCAGGTCACCCTCTTTAGTTCGTGATGACGACCTGGCGAGCGACGAGGCATCAGTTCAGGGGCCCTCACGTGATCCCCTTCTGCCCAGTGCTTTAGCAGTGTCCCCTCCACCTGGAGAAGAATAGTTAGTACTGGAAGTACAGGCCGAGGTTGAGCACAGGATGAGTGCGCTCCAAGAATTTCAGCATCAGCGACCACAAAAGTTCCACAGGGACCCAGATCCCTAGGTAGTAGAAGACTGGCTATAGTTTGTGGACCGACATTTTAGGATGGTACAGACACCAGTGGACTAGATGGTAGCTCTAAATACCAGCCTTTTCCTCAGGATGGTTGGGCGTTGGTGGGGGTTGGTCATGCAGACCCACGACGATTCGTCTCTCACGTGGGATAGCTTCCAGCAGCTCTATCAGGAGGAGTACTCCCCCTCTTGTTTATGCTCCATTCAGATTCAGGAGATTCTGGAGATGAAGAAGGGGGTATGACCATGGTGCAGTACTCGGCCTTGTTTACTGATCTGACATGGTACTTGTAGGATATGATCCACGACAATTACTTCCGGGCGCGGAAGTTTGAGCAGGGTCTTCGCAGGGAGATGTGTGCTAGTGTAGTACCCCATGTGCATACCTACTTATGCCGAGGTGCTATAATAGGTTCTCGTGACTGAGAGCTTCTTGGATGAGGTACTCCAACTAATAAGGCCTAGCAGTGGCCACTTCATAGGAGAGTCTTCACTGACAGGCAGGTGGCAGAGAGCAGAGCCTCGGTCGAGGAGGCCCTTCCATGAGTAGACTCAGTGGCAGGGTCGTACACCGCAGTGGCACCGTGGAGCACCGGGGAAGTTAGTAGAGAGCCGGTGCTATGCCTATGACAGACGAGGTCACCTAGCACAGGACTACCCAACCAGGCATACCGAGCAGTCGTGGCAGGTAGTGGGTGCACCGCAGCGGTAAAGGCAACGCCATGACCAGGGATCTCCCAGGCGAGGATAGGGTGGTCCTCAGGGAGGTGTCTCAGGAAGAGCGGCAAGACCTGGAGGTTCGGGATGGAATTTCAAGGTCCTTCCACCACCACTACCAAGCGGCCCATGCCAGGCTCAGGGAGATGGCGGTAGGGGCCTCGGACAACTTCAGGCTATGGTTGTTCATGACCCCTTATCACAAGAGATGGTCCGAGGTACAATTTTTGTTTACTCTACATTTTCTTCGATACTATTAGACACAGGAAACAACCACTAATTTATATCACTGCTTTTAGTAAAGGAGTTAGAGATTCTAGTAGAGGCACTGACACCGGCACTTAGCCACGAGGTTGCTATGGGAAGTGCCTCATTGGTGACCTTTATCTGCAGATAGTGCGAACTGACGTTGGGAGGAGGGAGTTTCATGTGGGACCTACTCGTCATCACAATGAAACCTTACGATGTCATCTTGGGATTGGATTGGCTTTCTATGGTTCACGCCCAGATCGACTGTCATTATAGACGAGTCAGTGGAGTATTCTCTGATGGGACGAGGTTCACCAACCTTGGTGAACGAGACTTCATGGCAGAGCAGATGGGTACACTGATTAGGAGACCATGAACTTTTTCTCACTAGTTGGCGAGCATGGATCTTGGAGAATCAGACGCTACCGACACTTGGATCCCTACCGTTGTAGAGGACTACATGGACTTCTTTCTCTAGGATGTCCTAGGACCACCTCTGATGCGATATATTGAGTTCTGCATTGACTTTCAACTAGGGAATGCCCTCATATCATGTGTGGCTTATCGAATGGAACCCAAAGAGCTTTGGGAGCTACGACTTTAGCTGGATGACCTTCGTGAGAAGGGATTCATCAGGCCTAGTGTGTCCCCCTGGGCAGCTCCTGTTTTGTTTGTGAAAAAGGCAGATGGGAGTCTATGGATTTGTGTGGATTATCATCCCCTAAATCAGGACACGATAAAGAACAAGTACCCTTTTCCCAGGATCGATGACCTCTTTGACTAGTTGAGAGGTGCGGAGTGGTTCTCCAAGATTGATCTTCGATCCGGCTACCACCAGTTGAGGGTTCGTGAGGCTGATATCCCGAAGTTGGATATCTATTGTTGATATGGGCATTACGATTTTCTGGTGAAGCCATTTGGCATGACGAATTCCCCCGCTATTTTCATGGCTTTGATGAACCAGATCTTCCAGCTATACTTGGATCGGTTTGTGGTAGTCTTCATTGACGACATACTCATCTACTCTACGATGGAAGAGGAGCATGGATAGAATTTGAGGATGGTCCTAGACATACTCTGAGAGAACTAGCTATATGGGAAGCTCTCAAAGTGTCAGTTCTTAATTCATGAGGTTCACTTTCTAGGGAATGTCATTACAGAGTCGGGATTGGCCGTAGATCCCACAATGATAGAGGTAGTGCTTGCTTGGGAGCCACCCAATAATGTGTTACAGGTGAAGATATTCTTTGGTTTAGAAGGGTACTATAGGAGGTTTGTGGAAGATTTCTCTTGGATGTCTGCCCCTTTGACCGCATTGACGTGGAAGGGACGACTGCTCACTTGGACTGATCAGTGCCCGAAGGCCTTCGAGGAGTTGAGACAGAGGCTGACTAGTGCTCCAGTGTTGAGGCTTCCAGAGGAGGGTGTTGAGTTCATTGTGTACTGTGACGCATCAGGAGTTGGGCTCTGGTGCATTCTGAGGTAGCAGTTGATAGTAATTTCATATAAGTCGAGGGAGTTGAGGCCCCATGACCAGAATTGTGAGACTCATAATTTAGATATAGCAGTGGAGGTCTTCTCCTTGAGGTTATGGAGACACTACCTTCTGGGTGAGCGTTTTGTTGTCTACTCAGACCACCAGAGCCTCATGTACATCTTCACTCAGAGATATTTGAATCTGAGGTAGAGGCACTGGATGGAGTTTCTACAGGACTACAATTTTGAGATGGTCTACACTCCAATGAAGGGCAACGTAGTGGCATATTCCTTTATCAGAAAGTCCCAGGCTCATCTAGTGCGGGAAGCTTCAGAGAATTTGGCTTCCCTATGGCTGACCTTGGTGGAGCAGGAGGGTACAACTTTTCTGTAGATGATGGTGCTGAATCCTTCTCTCTTTGAGCGCGTGAGAGAGTCACTGCTGGGGGATGTCAACAGCGAGATACATCGTGATCAGATATCCATCAACAACGCACCTGATGGGTATTCTGAAGGAGGGAATCACGGGATCCTGTTCCAGGGGCGAGCTATAGTACCACTTGAGATGCGGGAGGAGGTGATGCAGGAGTTCCACACTTCTCCCTAGGCTGTACATCCCAGTGTGGGGAAGATGTACAGAGACCTTCAGTGGTAGTATTGGTGGTCTGGCATGACCCATATTGCATCGTTCCTCCTAGAAGTCTCTGGTAGCCCCATGACAATGTCCATCGTAATATTATCCCATTTCCACTATGGTATGTGAAGAGGTTGCATGACTCCTCCAGGCTGTTTCCTTCCAGTTTTCACTTGTTAAAAAACCATACATCTTGACACAAAATCAGCAATCTCCCTCTTCATGTTGTCCCACCAAAAATGTTTCTTCAAATCTCTATACATTTTGGTGATCCCTAGGTGTATGAATAAATTGTAACTATGAGAATCATCCAACAACTCCCTTTTAGGATCAGTTTTATCAGGAACCCAAAGTCTCTTCCCAAATTTTAAATTTTCATCTTCATACAAAAAGTCACTCAATATCCCATCATTCATATCTTTAATCTTCTTTTGAAATTCTTCATCATCAGTTTGATAAATCTTTATCCTTTCTAGTAAAGATGGTTTGGAAACCATTTGAAAAAGTATCGATGTTTCACCTTCCATGATAATTCCCATATCCATCTTCACTAGATCCATTAAAATAGGATCTCTTTCAATTTTCATCACGTTCAAAACTCCATGATCCTTTCTACTCGAAGCATATTCCAACTTATTTGCTTTCTCTGGGTAGTAGTGTATCATGCAATCATAATCCTTGAGTAGTTAAAGACATCTCCTTTGCCTCATGTAGAGTTCTTTCTGTGAGAAAATATACTTCAAACTCTTGTGATCAGTATAAATCTCACATTTTTTACCATAGAGATGGTGTCTCTAAATCTTAAAAGAAAATATTATAGCAGCTAACTCAACATCATGAGTAGCATAGTTTTTATCATGAATTTTCAGCTGTCGTGATGCATGGGAAATAACCCTATCATTCTGCATAAGGACACAACCAAGTCCTTTCTTTGAAGAATCACTATAAATAACAAACCCATCATTCCCTAATGGTAGAGTCAATATAAGAGAATTGACTAATCCTCTCTTCAGTTATTCAAAACATTCTTCACACTCTTTTTTCCAAATAAATTTAACCCCTTTACGTGTGAGCTTCATTAATGGGTTAGCCAATCGGGAAAAATTCTGGACGAAATGCCGATAATAACCTGCTAAACCACTAAAATTGCGTACCTAGGTTATAATCATTGGTGCTGGCCATTCTTGGATTGCTCTTGTCCTAGAAGGATCAACAGAGATTCCATCCTTAGAGACAATATAGCCAGGAAAAAAAATCTTCTGAAGCTAGAATTCACACTTGGTAAACTTACCATATAATTCATGTCTTCTAAGAGTTTTCAGGATAATGCGCAAGTGATTTTAATGATCTTCATAGCTTTAGGAGTATACCAAGATATCATAAATAAATACCACTAAAAAATCATCGAGATATTCCTTGAAAACTCTGTTCATTAGATCCATGAAAATAGAGGGTGCATTAATCAGCCCAAAAGGCATTACTGTAAACTCGTAATGCCCGTACCTAGTTCAAAACGTTGTTTTTGGAATGTCTTCTTTATTAACACATAACAGATGATATCTAGATCAAATTTCAATCTTAGAAAATTATTGAGCTCCATGTAGTCGGTCAAATAAATCATCAATGTGAGGTAGGTGATACTTGTTCTTTATTTTTATAGCATTGATTTCCCAATAGTTGATACATAACCTCATAGATCCATCTTTATTTAAAAAAAAAGAACAGGGGCTCCCCATGGAGAAACACTAGGGATAATAAATCCCTTATTACTCAATTCCTATAGTTTTTTCTTTAGTTCCACTAATTCCACAGTGTCCATTCTATAAGGGGTCTTAGATATAGGCCTTGAACCAGGAATTAAATCAATGGAAAACTCAATTTCTCATTCTAGAGGATTTCTAGGTAAATCCTCTAGAAAAACATCAACATATTCTTTCACAATAAGTACATCCTCTATTTGAACATTCCATTCCTCACCCACAATTATTTCATTCTCTTCCTCCCAAATAATTGAATTTAGTTGAGCTATTGGGGGTGGATCTAGATAATAAATAAGTGGTGATGATTCTCCTCTAAAGATAAGGTGTTCTTTATCATCATCATCAAAAATCGTAACCTTCTTCTTCTTACAGTAAATCTTCACATTATGGTCTGAAAGCCAATCCATACCAAGGATTATATCAAACTCAATCATAGGTATGATGATGAGATCAACAGATAAAGAATATTTATTTGCTCTAATGGGAATGGATTCACGAAACTTTGTTGCAATGATAATTCCCTTAGGTGTTTTGACTGACAAATCTCTTGTTAAATCAAATTTGAAATATCTAATTTTATTAGAAAACTGGGAAGATATGAATCAATGCAATGATCCATAATCAAATAAAGCATTTTCTAAACTTGAGGAAACCATTAAATTACCTACCACCGGGTCTCTCGGAGCTTCTACCTCAGCAGTAGTGATAACATAAGTTTGGCCTTGATCCCTTAGCCATTTCTGAGGTAAGTTCCCCCGACGCTTAGGAAATTCATTTGAATAATGTCCCATCTCCCTACAATTGTAAGATTGGACATCGTTATCTTCTTTCTTCCCCTAGAAATCACGAGCTTGGTGGCCTTTTTCACCACTCAAGTAACAAACCCCCATTCCCTTCAAGTAAGTACCTTGGTGTTTCTTCCCACATTTACTACAGGATAGATATTCAACTTTTTCCTTCTTCCCCTTATATCCATTTCTAGAGTGATCCGTAGATCTCTTCTTCTCTTTAATTGATTTAAAGTCATAAGAATTAGAGAATTCTTTTTCTATCTTGATAGCACATGAGACAATATCTTCGTATGACGAGAAGTATTGAGAGAATAATGCTCGATGGAGAAACGGTTTTAACCCATCAAAGAAACCACAAATCTTACTTCTTGGGTTACATATATAATCTACATCATGCCTCACAAACCTTGTAATGTTAGCCTCATACTTTTTGACATTCTCATCCTCCTTTTGTCTCAAACTTAGAAATTTCCTTTCCATATCAACTCGATGGTCACGAGGAAAGTATTTTTCGAAGAAAATATCTTTTAACTCCCTCAATTCCATATTTGATACTTCATCATCCTCATTTGTGTTTTGAATCAAGGACCACCATTTTTCAACATCTCCAGTGAGGTGGTAAACTTCCAGGATAACCTTTTTCCCTTTCACTACCCCCCAAGTCATGGAATATTTTCTCTATGGAATTTATCCATTGCTCAGCAACTAATAGATTTGTACTCCCATTGAATGTTGGTGGTTGTTGCCTCATGAAGCGATCTAACATTGATCCTCCACACTGTGGATCTGGGTGCTCTATACAGGTAAGGTTATTATTCATAACCTGAGTGAGTTGTCCCAGTATGGTGGTTAGCTGATCAGCACCAGTTGCACCACTAGCTCCACTATAATTATCTTGAGAAGGAGGGAAACCCATACATGGAGTGCATGAATTGATACAGTTTCCAATTCTTCCACTAGGCGCCATTTCTAAACAATGGCATACACTAGATTAGTTTATGAATCGCAATACATAAATCCGAACTTGTAAAACACTTCATATAAATTGAACGGTTTGTGGATACAATCCATAATCATAAAATATTTTCTTTGGGGAAGTATATACTCATAAAACCTTCATAATGGTTTGTATATAAAATGATAATTATCCTAAGCATATCCCCCGGGAGTGTCATAACCATGAGTGCAACAAGGCCCGTTGTCAAGCACCAGTTCATGTTCGAGTCTAGCTCAAAGCGGTGTTTTCGGGTTTTAACCCTAGGTGCATCTATGCTTGATCCACCTCTACCTTCTTGTATCCAGACAAGGATGTATTTCTCGGAAAACCTAAAAAATCTCTACAATACCAAAATTCTAGGAAGTTCATCTATACTAATCCTCAAAGTCCATCTTTGGTCTATGTGCTCTAATTAGAGTTTATCTAAATCTAGCTTCCAAGGTTTGTACTAAACTTTCTATAATACCAACTGTAACGCCCCGACCCCAGTTACCCAGAGTCAGTGCATTATTACATAACATTGGAATGATCACAAAAGATCAAGTCTCGAAAGTCCTATTAGTTTAGTTGGCTTGGAAACACTAGATAAATTCATAAATGTAACATTACATCATAAAGTGAAAAACTAAAATAACATAGTCTCTATAGTCCACACTCATATCCTCTTTAGACTATCCCTACAGGGCAGTCATAAAATATTTCTTCACATTCTGGAAAAAATAAAACATAGAAAGGGGTGAGCTCAAATGCTCAATAAGGATAACAATATAGCGGAAACATTCATAAATAAGCATAAACATTAAATGCAATTTATAACTAAAACAAAATCCTTTTAAACTTGAACTTCAGCATAATATGGAAAAAATAAAATGAAATAATTCCATTTACTTATTCACATGGATATTCTACTAGTCGAATAACCTCATGCAATATCAATAACCACTTTCATAATGATGGAATGCATAATTCCAGACTATCATAACCACATAGTCAAGGCCTTGTGCCATGACTACAAATAAGTTTTTGTCAAAGCCTTATGCCAAGACACTAGTCTGTCTTATGAGACGTACCGATGGATTGAGGAGCTATAGCGGGCTCCATCCGTCTCTTACTAAGTCCAATGAATTCCTCATATGAAAAGGTTTAAACATAATATAAACATTCGTATTGAAACTAGAATACGAAATGTCAATAGTTTATCCATAAACCATGAATGGTATAAAAATAACACATCCATATTCAAACATATTACAAAACCTTCAATACAATATGGAAGTTTTGTATCATAATAAATCAACTTCAAATAGACTTAAAATCCATCAAAGGATGTTGATATAGATGGAATCAAAACTAATTGAGAGAAATATCTCTTTTTTTGAAGTAATTTAAAAGTAAAATAATTATAAAACGAAACATTTACTTTGAAAATATTATTATAATTTTTTAAGGGAAGCTTTGACGATGTTATAATAGCGTAAAATAGCCGCACCTGGCATATAAGTTAAAAAGACATTCTTACCGTAATTTTGTTGAAAAGGATAAAAAGGACCTTGTTTGGAAAATGACGGAAAGATTCCTTTCAAACTATTTTATTAAACTTCAAACAAGGCTATAAATGAATTTAACCCATAGTATAGTAAATAGTAAATTTTTTTTGGAATACATTTCTAATAAACATGGATGTCGATGATAAAGAGGTCCCAGTAGATAATTACGTATAAACAACCTCGGATAATGAAGAGACTGTGAAATAAACCCTTACCTTGTAATTTTCCAAGGTCGAGGGTAGGTTAACCTCTTGTATAATAGTTAAATCATTTTTATTACATTATACAAGAATCATATACATAAATATGATATAATATACGATCTTTTAATATTTCTTTGTTAATAATATTTTAGTATTATCGTCATTTCAGGTGTTCACTTACTCGTTTTCTTTTATATGTTTTGTTACATAATCCGTGTTTATTATCCATAGGTTGTATCTTATTCATATCCAAAAATTATATAAAGTCCTTAAACATTATTTTTAATCACCAAATGAAAATTAGTCTTTAATGGATACGATGGGGAATGAATCTCATCGTGTTCATGGAGACGGTAGTCCGTATGTATGCACGAGTGACAATATCATTCTTTTGATATTAAAATAATATATAATTGGATGGTGTATCCTATATATAGAATCATTATCATGTTATATTTATTATTTACCTGAATTACACATCATTATTGTACCCATCCAAACAATCATGTATTGAATAACAATTACACCACGACGTGGAGACGGTAAGCCGTACGTACGCACGTATGGTGAAATTTAATCCAAGGGATGGATAGAATACTGAATATGGATGTACCATATTTATAATAAAATAAATGTATATAGAGGATACTGGAGTTATTATTTTAGAATGTAAATAACAAAGAAAGAATAAGTGGAAGAATAAAGGAACTTGAAAGAGGGTGGTGAAAACATTACCTCTTCTTTGGGTTCTTCCTTTTGATTTGATCAAAAGGGATCCTTAGGTTTGCTTTATGATCAAACTAAAGCCTCTAGTTTTAAGTGAGAGAAGTTGAGAGAATATTTGGGCAGGGTTTGGCTGAGCCAAAAGGCTTTGAAGATGTGAATCAGAGAGAAGGGGAATGCCCTTTTATAAGAGTGGTGAGGGGCATCTTAGGAAAAACTTAAAACATTATTTTATAATAAATTAATATTTGGTTTATAATGGTTCAAAAGTGACTTATTTAGAGTATAAGGTGGATATGGGTTGAAATCGTTTCAAACAATAGATTTTAGACAGGTTTGGGTCTCTATATTAACCTTATCATTTATATTTAACTCTTAGTTAAATAGTTTGACATTTACCATGTCTCTTTGAATTTTTATATTATATAGTTAATAAAATTACTATAAACTTCCAAGTGACCCCAAGTGGTTCATTAATGATACAACTATCATTATATAAGTCCTTTGGCCGAACTTCAGATTTTTAGGAATATTTTATCAATTTGTAATATAATATTTGTTTTAAAAACTCCTTTATGTCAAGTTTGACACTATTTAATAATTGATTTTTGTTAATGTCTTAAAACTATATTAATTCAAACCAAATTCATTTAAGAAACACTAATATGTCATATTAACCAATTAAATTCGTGGACTTCATAAAAAGTCTCAAATTACAATTTTTTGGATATTTATAATATCAATTAATTTAATATTTCATTAATTAGGTAATTACTACATCACCATTGTGTCATGAATAAATTAAATCCTTTAATGTCTAAAAACTATAAATAAAATACAATTATGTATGAAATATTTTTATATTTCTAATTAATATTTATAATCGAATTTATCTTATGTATAACCCTATATTAAAAATTATTTAGTTATTAAACATTGATTTTAACTCTTTTAACTCTTCTTTGAATTAAATTTTAATAAATGTCCTAATCTAATCCAAGTGGACCAAAGAGGTTCATATTTTATTCCTACAGTTTTTTTGATCTAATTATACGTATCCAATAGAATTAGGACATGTGTTAGGGTAATAATAATATCATTTTTACTCTTAATTACCCTATTTACTTTTAACCGTGGTAAATAAAAGTAAAAAAGTTACTATTCAGAAAAAATTATTTTTATCTTATTGAACCACATTTTACTCCATGATATTATCAAGGTCTCTCGTATTTTTTAAATTCCACTCACATAAGTGGTAAAATTATGTTTTATGTGAATTTGAAAATTCTCTTAGGAGATGGGTAAAAGATGGTGAAAAGTTCAATAAAATTTTTATATATCTAAAATTATTATAAACTGACTCCAATTAATTACATTGAAAATATTAAGGTATTATGTATCTATTTTGACCTAAAATAAATTTAAATAAAATAAAAAATCATTTAAATAAAAATTTCTTTTTAAACAATAACTCAGTGTTTTTCACTATTCATCAAAAATTGAAAGTTTTCAGAAAAATACAAAAAATTCACTCTAAGATAATTTCGATATTCCAAATCCAAAAATAAAGTCCATTTTGAAAGATAAAATTCATATAATTTCAAAAATTGGTTATTACTATTCATAACGGCTAGTTTGATTGGTTGTGGTGTGTGTTAGAACTCGAAGTTGCGTACAACACATGCTACTATATTATTCAAAGAGAAGTGTAGCATGGAAGATTGGGGTGTTACATTCTCCCCTACATTAAATAATTTAGTCCTCAAATTTTCAAGAATAATACTGCATGAAAAGGCTCGGGTGGTTTTCATCATAAGTTCCTTGGGTTCCCACGTTGCCTCTTCCATCTTATGGTTTCTCCATAAAACTTTTACCAGACGAGTCGTCCAGTTTCTCAGCACATGTTCTCTGGTATCAAGAATTCTGATGGGTTCTTCGCAATAAGACAGATCGGGTTCCATTTCTACTTCCTCATAGGTGAGTACATGTGTTGGGACAGGAATGTATTTTCTCAACTGTGATACGTGGAACACATAATGAACTTTGGAGAGACTTGGCGGCATTTACAAATGGTAAGCTACAACCCCAATTTGTTCTAGAATTTAGAAAGGTTCGATGTACCTGGGACTCAATTTAACTTTCTTACCAAAACGTATAACTCCCTTCCATGGAGATACGTTCAAGAAAACGTGATCTCCTACCTGAAATTCCAAATCCTTCCTTTAGTTATTGGCATATCTCTTCTACCTACTTTGAGCTGCTTTGATGTGGGTTTGGATTACCTTCACCTTTTCCATTGTTTCCTCAAAACGTTCTGGGCCTACAAGTTTTCTTTCACCAACATTATCCCAACAGGTAGGTGTGCGACATCTCTTTCCATATAACGCTTTATATGGTACCATCTGAATACTGTAATGGAGGATATTGTTATAGGAAATTTCTAAGAGAGGTAAATATTGATCCACATACCTTGAAAGTCAAGTGAGAAAGATCTCAGCATGTCTTCTATGGTTTGAATAGTCTGTTCTGATTTTCCATCTATTTGAGGGTGGTAGGCAGTGCTCAAATGAAGTTCAGTATCCAAGGCCTTATGAACGATCTTCCATAATCTTGAAGTAAAATGAGGATCACGATCAGAAACAATCGATAGGGGTACTCCATGAAGTCTCACAACTTCATTAATATATAGTCTTTCTAGACGTTCAAGTGGAAAATCTTCTCTTATAGCAAGAAAATGTGATGACTTGGTAAGACGATCAACAATGACCCATATTGCATCATTCCTTAGAGGAGTCTTTGGTAGCCCCATGAAAAATTCCATCGTAATATTATCCCATTTCCACTCTAGTATGGGAAGATGTTTCATGACTCCTCTAGGCTGTTGCCTTCCAACTTTCATTTGTTGACAAACCATACATCTTGACACAAAATCAGCAATCTCCCACTACATGTTGTCCCAGAAAAAATGTTCCTTCAAATATCTATACATTTTGGCGCTCCCTGGGTGTATAGAGAAATTGAAACTATGAGAATCATCCAACAATTCCCTTTTTAGATCAGGTATATCAGGAACACAAAATCTCTTCCCAAATTTCAAAATTCCACCTTCATACACAAAGTCACTCAATCTCCCATCATTCACAGCTTTAATCTTCTTTTGAAATTCTTCATCATCAGTCTGAGAACTCTTTTTCATTTCTAGTAAAGATAGTTTGGAAACAATTTGAAAAAGTATAGATGTTTCACCTTCCATGATAATTCCCATATCCATCTTCACTAGATCCATGAAAATAGGTTCCCTTCCAATTCTCATCACGTTCAAAACTCCATGATCCTTTCTGCTCAAAGCATCTGACACCTTATTTTCCTTCCCTGGTTGGTATTGTATCATTCAATCATAATCCTTAAGTAGTTCAAGCCATCTCCATTTCCTCATGTTGAGTTCTTTCTGTGATAAAATATACTTCAAACTTTTTTGATCAGTACAAACCTCACATTTTTCACCATAGAGATAGTCTCTAAATCTTCAAATCAAAGATTACACCATCTAACTCAATATCATGAGTAGGATAGTTTTCCTCATGAATTTTTAGCTGTCGTGATGCACAGGAAATAAGACTATCATCCTGCATAAGGACACAACCAAGTCCATTATTTGAAGAATCACTATAAATAACAAACCCATTATTCCCTGATGATAAAATCAATATAGGAGCATTGACTAATCTTCTCATCAGTTCTTCAAAAAATCTTCACACTCTTTTGTCCAAAAAAAATTAACCCCTTTACTTGTGAGATTTGTTAATGGGTTATCCAATCGGGAAAAATTCTAGACAAAACACCGATAATAACCTGCAAAACCAATAAAACTGCACACCTCAGTTATACTCATTGGTGCAGGCCATTCTTGGATTGCTCTTATCATAGAAGGATCAAAATAGATTCCATCCTTAGAGACAATATGGCCAAGAAAATAAATCTCATGAAGCCAGAATCCACACTTGCTAAACTTACCATATAATTCATGTCTTCTAAGAGTCTTCAGGATAATACGCAAGTGATTTTCATGATCTTCGTAGATTTTGGAGTATACCAAGATATCATCAATAAATACCACTAAAAAATAATCAAGATATTCCTTGAAAACTCGGTTCATTAGATCCATGAAAACCGAGGGTGCATTAGTCAGCCCAAAATTCATTACTGTAAAATCATAATGCTCGTACCTAGTTCGAAATACTATTTTTGGAATGTCTTCCTTCTTCACACACAACTGATGATAACCAGATCGAAGGTCAATCTTTGAAAAGTATTGAGCTCCATGTAGTTGGTCAAATAAATCATAAATTAGAGGTAGGGGATACTTGTTCTTTATTGTTATAACATTGATTTCCCTATAGTCGATACATAACCTCATAGATCCATCTTTCTTTTTAACAAAAAGAAAAGGGGATCCCCATTGAGAAACACTAGGGCGAATAAATACCTTATTACTCAATTCCTATAGTTGTTTATTTAGTTCCACTAATTACATAGTGTCCATTCTATAAGGGGTATTCGATATTGGCTTTGAACCATGAATTAAATCAATGGAAAACTCAATTTCCTGTTTTGGAGGATGTCTAAGTAAATCCTCTAGAAAAACATCAATGTATTCTTTCACAATAGGTACATCCTCTATTTGAACATTACTTTCCTCACCCATAGTTATTTCGTTCTATTCCTCCCCAATAATTGAATTTAGGTGAGCTACTGGGGGTGGATCTAGATAAGAATTAGGTCGTAATGATTCTGCTCTAAAGATAAGGTATTCTTTATCATCATTATCAAAAATCATAACCTCCTTCTTCTTACAGTAAATCTTCACATCATGGTCTAAAATCCAATCCATACCAAAGATTATATCAAACTAAATCATAGGTATGACGATGAGATCAGTAGATAAAGAAAATTTATATGCTCTAATGGCAACAAATTCACAAAACTTTGTTGCAATGATACTTCCATTAGGTGTTTTGACTGACAACTATCTAGTTAAATTAAATTGGAAATATCTAATTTTTTTAGCAAACTAGTAAGATATGAAACAATGCGATGATCCAGAATCAAATAAAGCATTTTCTAAACTTGAGGAAGCCATTAAATTATCTACCACCACATCTTTCAGAGCTTCTACCTCAGCAGTAGTGATAGAATAAGCTTGGCCTTGATCCCTTGGACTTTTCTAAGGTAAGTTCCCCTGACGCTTAGGACATTCATTTTTATACTGTCCCATCTCCCTGCAATTGTAGCATTGAACATCAGTAGCTTTTTTCTTCCCCTTGCAGTTAGGAGCATGGTGTTCTTTTTAAAAACACTTGTAACAGACTCCCATTCCATTCAAGAAAGTACCAGGGTGTTTCTTCCCACATTTACTGCAGGATGATATTCAAATTTTCCCTTCTTCCCCTTATTTCCATTTCCAGAGTGATCATCATATCTTTTCTTCTCTTTCTTTTCTTTAAAGTCATAAGACTTAGAGAATTCTTTTTCTATCTTGATAGCACATGAGACAATATCTTTGTACGATGAGAAGGATTGTGAGACTAATTCTCAATGGAGAAACAGTTTTAACCCGTCAAAGAAACGATCAATCATACTTCGTGGGTTACGTATATAATCTGCAGCATGCCTCGCTAACCATGTAATGTTATCCTCATACATTGCAAAATTCTCATCCTCCTTTTGTCTCAGACTCAGAAATTGCCTTTCCATATCTGCTCGATGGTCATGAGGAAAGTATTTTTCTAAGAAAATCTCTTTTAAATCCCTCTATTCCATATTTGATACTTCATCATCCTCCTTTATGTTTTGAATCAATGACCCCCATTGGTCAGCATCTCCAGTGAGGTGGTAAACTGCCATGATAACTTTTTCCCTTTCACTACTCCCCAAGGCATTGAATATTTTCTCTATGGAATTTATCCATTGCTCAGATACTAATGTATTTGTACTCCCATGGAATGTTGGTGGTTGTTTCCTCATTAAGCGATCTAACATTGATCCTCCACACTGTGGATCTGAGTGCTCCATACGGGTAAGGTTATTATTCATAACCTGAGTGAGTTGTCCCAGTATGGTGATTATCTGATCAGCACTAATTACATCACCCGCTCCACTATAATTATCTTGAGAAGGAGGGAAATCCCTATATAGAGTGCGTGCATTAATAAAATTTCCATTTCTTCCACTAGGCTTGATTTCTAAACAATGGAATACACTAGATTAGTTTATGAATCACAATGCATAAATCCAAACTTGTAAAACACTTAACATAAATTGAACGGTTTATGGATATAATCCATAATCATAAAAATGTTTTCTTTGTGGAAGTATATACTCAAAAACCCTTCATAATGGTTTGTAAAGAAAATGAGAATTATCCTAAGCATATCCCCCGGGAGTGTCTTAACCAAGAGTGCAGTAAGGCCCATTGTTGTGCACTAGTTCCCATTCGAGTATAGTTTAAAGCTGTGTTTTCAGGTTTTACCCCTAGGTACATCTGTGCCAGAGCCGTCTCTACCTGCTCATATCCATAAAGGGATGTATTTCTCGGGAAACTCACAAAATCTCTACAATACCAAAATTCTTGGTAGTTCTTTTATACTAATCCTCAAAGTCCATATTAGGTCTATGTGCTCTAATCACAGTTTATCTAAATCTAGCATCCAAGGTTTGTACTAAACTTCCTCTGATATCAACTATAAAGCCCCAACCCAAGCTAACCAGAGTCGGTGCATTATTATATAACATTGGAATGATCACAAAAGATCATGTCTCGAAAGACCGATTAGTTTAGTATGCATGGAAACACTAGATACATTCATAAATGTTACATTACATCATAAAGTGAAAAACCAAAATAACATAGTCTCCATAGTCCACACTCATATCCCCTTCAGACTATCCCTACAGGTTAGTCATAAAATATTTCCTCATGTCCTGGGAAAAATAAAACATAGAAATGGGTGAGCTCAGATGCTCAGTAAGGATAACAATATAGCGGAAACTTTCATAAATAAGCATAAACATTTAAGGAAATTTATAACTAAAACAAAAGCCTTTTAAACATGAACTTAAGCATAATATGGAAAAAATAAAATGAAATAATGCCATTTACTTGTTCACATGGATATTCTACTAGTAGAATAATCAAATTAAACATCAATAACCACTTTCATAATGATGGAATGCATAATTCCAAACTATCATAACCACATAGTCAAGGAATTATGCCAAGACTACGAATAATTTTTTGTCAAGGACTTGTGGAAAGACAGTAGTTTGTCTGATGAGACATACCAATGCATTGAGGAGCTATAGTGGGCTCCAGCCGTCACTTACTAAGTCCAATTCATTCCTCATATGAAAAGGTTTAAACATAAGATTAATATTCGTATTGAAACTAGCATACGAAATATTAATAATTTATCCATAAACCATGAATGGTATAAAAATAACACATCTACAGTCAAACATATCACAAATCCTTCAATACAATATGGATGTTTTGTATCATAATAAATCAACTTAAAATAGACTTAAAATCCATCAAAGGATGTTGATATAGATGGAATCTAAACTACTTGAGAGAAATATCTCTTTTTTTGAAGTAATTTAAAAGTCACATAATTATAAAATGAAACATTTACTTTGAAAATATTATTATAATATTTTAAGGGAAGCTTCGACGATGTTATAATGGCATAAAATACCTGCACCTACCGTATAAGTTAAAAAGACATTCTTACCGTAATTTTGTTGAAAAGGATAAAAATGACCTTGTTTGAAAAACGACGAAAATATTCCTTTCAAACTATTTTATTAAATGTCAAACAAGGGTATAAATGAATTTAACCCATAGTATAGTAAATAGTAAAAATGTTTTAGAATACATTTCTAATAAACATGGATGTCGATGATAAAGAGGTCCCAGTAAATAATTACGTATAAACAACCTCGGATAATGAAGAGACTGTGAAATAAACCCTTACCTTGTACTTTTCCAAGGTCGAGGGTTGGTTAACCTCCTGTATAATAGTTAAATCATTGTTATTACATTATACAAGAATCATATACATAAATATGATATAATATATGATCTTTTAATATTTCTTTGTTAATAATATTTTATTATTATCGTCATTTCGGGTGTTCACTTACTCATTTTGTTTTATATTTTTTGTTACATAATCCATTCTTGTTATCCATGGGATGTATCTTATTCATATCCAGAATGATATCAAGTCCTTAAACATTATTTTTAATCATCAAATTAAAATTAGTCTTGAATGGATACGATGGGGAATGAATCTCATCGGGTTCGTGGAGACGGTAGTCCGTACGTACGCACGAGTGACAATATCATTCTTTTGATATTAAAATAATATATAATTGGATGGTGTATCATATATAAAGAATCATTATCATGTTATATTTATTATTTACATGAATTACACATCATTATTATAACCATCCAAATAATAATGTATTGAATAACAATTACACCACGACGTGGAGATGGTAAGCCGTACGTACACACATATGGTGGCATGTAATCCAAGGGATGGATATAATACTGAATATTGTTGTACCATATTGATAATAACATCATAGTATATAGAATACACTAGATTTATTATTTTAGAATGGAAATAACAAGGAAATTAGAAGTGGAAGATGAAAAGAACTTGAAAGAGGGTGGTGAAAACATTACCTCTTCGTCAGGTTCTTCCTTTTGATTTGATCAAAAGGGCTCCTTAGGTTGGATTTCTGATCAAACTAAGGCCACGAGGATGAATTGAGGGAAGTTTAGAGAATATTTGGGTAGGTTTTGGCTGAACCAAAAGGCTTTGAAAATGTGAATTAGAGAGAAGTGGGAGTGCCCTTTTATAAGAGGGGTGAGGGGCGTCTTAGGAAAAACATTAAATATTATTTTATAATAAATTCATATTAAGTTTATAATGGCTCCAAAGTGACTTATTTCTAGGATAAGGTGGGGATGGGTCTAAATCCTTTCAACCAATACATTTTAGACAGGTTTGGGTCACTATATTTACCTTATAATTTATATTTAACTCTTAGTTAAATAGTTTGACATTTACCATGTCTCTTTGTATTTTTATATTATATAGTTAATAAACTTACTATAAACTTCCAAGAGACCCCCAAGTGGTTCATTAATGATAAACCTATCATTATATAAGTCCTTTGGCCGAACCATATATTTTTAGGAATATTATATCAATTTATAATATAATATTTGTTTTAAAAACACTTTTATGTCAATTTTGACAATATTTAATAATAGATATTTGTTAAAGTCTTAAAAACTTTATTAATTTCAAAAAAAAAATTCATTTAGGAAACCCTAAAATGTCATATTAACCAATAAAGTCCATTTTGAAAGATAAAATTTATAAAATTTCAAAAAGTGGGTATTACTGTTCATAACGGCTAGTTTTATTGGTTGTGGTGTGTGTTAGAACTCGAAGTTTCATACAACATACTCTACTATATTATTCAAAGAGAAGCGTACCATGTAAGCTTGGGGTGTTACAAATAGCATGTGATTCTGAGCCTTGGTGCGGCCGAAATTAAATTTTAAGTGCGTTCACACTGGACACGCCAAATAAATAGAATAACTCAAAAACTGTTGCTTGGATGGGAAAACTGAGGGCACCGTTGATTTCGGAGCGTGTCGTTTACCCCAGGAGGGGTGTAACTTTCGTGGGGGCGACACTTCTGTGGAAAACACCACCAGGGGCGTTTTCGTAATTTGGCGTCCCCTGGCGTGAACTTTACAACTTCTAAAAGGAGGCTCGGATTAAAATTCCGAGACCGCCGTTCTGCTCAAAACGTGGTTTTTACCCTAGAGGTGGCTTAACCTCGACCCCATCGAGAGTCCGGGTACGGGCCTACTGGTGGGTGTTTTGAAACCTAATTAAATTTTAATTAAGTTTTGTATTTAAACACACCACCCCCACCCTCTTCCCCCCCTTATTTTTATCCTTGGAAAAAGTTCTTCCCAACAAGGTTGAACCTCCTTCAACCTTCTCTCTCCATCTCCAAGGCGGGTGGCGGCTCTGGCGGATCATTGGTGAAGCGTCGGGCTACGCCCAATGAGGCAAGATCGTGCGTTTTATTTTTCTTTTTTTTCCCAAATCTTCTTGAATTCAATTTTAGCATATAAACACCATTTAATTTTCATTAAAATTCCATAGATGCATAGGATTCGATCCGAGATTTCCAACGCTCTTTTCGGATCGAAATTTTGAGTTTTGGGGCGTCAGGAGTGGCCCCGGGAAGTTTTTCGGCCATTTCCCTTGGTTTCTGGTGGTTACAGGGAGGTCCAGCGGTCGACGATGGTGGCGTCGAGTGTTCCAGGTGGCGACACTCGCAGCGGCAGTGGTGGTCCTCGGGCGGCGGCGGCGCAACGCGGCTCCCAGGAGGCAGTGGTGGGCTCCCAGGCGGTGCAACATGCATCTACGGCGAAGGTCGCCTGTGCGGGGCACGAAGAGGGTCTCAGCGCACGATCCCGTGTAGAGACTGAGACCCGCCTTTAGCGGGTCTCCGCGCTAGACAGTGACTGGCCACGAGGGCCAGTCAGCGCGGTGGACCGCGGGTCCGCTGCCGGGTGGACCGGCCAGACCGGGCCGGTCCCGCCGAAAGGGGATCGTCCCCTTGACTTCAGACACCCGTAACATCCACAACAGGTGTCTGTTTTGTGTGTCGTCTACGATAGTGCAATCCTCGGTCAAGACAAAGTTATTGAGATGGTCTTGGAAAATTTCAATTCACGAGACGGGGGTTCGGTGGCACGACACGCTCGTTAAGTACTCGCCAAGATTATTCTATCGGATGGCATGAACACATCCGGTGTCCGTTTAAGGCACCGCCAGTGGCATTGTGACTCTGGTGTCAAGACGACGTGGTCTAGGGTGGTTTCAGGTATTGAATTCGGAGTTGAGGTGTGGGGCCCACGGGCCATCTTTTAAGCTCTGAGTAGTGTTTTGCGACTTTTTCATTAGACGTCCATTTAGGGCGAATGAGTTGTCATTTTGGCATGTTTTTTTGAGAGCATCGCAATGGAATATTTTGCCCGACCTCTTTTGGGACCGAGGTGTGGGCCCCATGAGACGCGGTATGGGTATAAAGCGGTGTTGATTAGCATTTTCATCGGGAGTCCGTTTCCAGCGAGTATGAAGTCTATCTCGCATGTTTTTTCACGAGGATTACAAAGGTGTAATCTGTTTGGGCATGTGGAGCATACTTACATATCTCATTAAATATAGAAACATGACAGGGGTGTTGGTCAGAGGTTTCCTTGACACACTCCGACCCAACGAACGACCGCAATGTTAGAGACACCCAGTGATGGCACAGGCAGCGCGGAGTTATCAGACCAGTTCCAGGTTTACCCTCCAGTGGGGATGGGTAGTGGGTTACCCATTGACCTTAGGGTTTTCCCTCCAGTAGGGCTGGGCAGTGGGTTACACATTGATTTTAGTATTTACCCTCCAGCGGGGCTGGGCAGTGGGTTACCCGATGACCTTTTAGGGTTTTGCCTCCAGCAGGGCTAGGCAGTGGGTCACGTGAGGACCTTTTGGGGTTTACCCTCCAGTTTGGATGGGTAGTGGGTTACCAGATGACTTCTTTCAGACTCATCCTCTTTCGATGAGGCTATTCAGTGGCTTTTCTGTGTGATTACTAGATCGGGATCCTTGGTTGTGCGGTTCAGCGATGAGACAGGTTTGACATGCGGGACGCTTGGGCATCAATGCTGGATATCCTTAGAAATGTTGGTGACTTTTCCTGGGATGAACTTGGAGATGGAGATACCCTTAAACACTCATTCGGGTTTCTTGTTGAGCATATATATATACACCTTACTTTTGTTCCCACTCCTAGGATTTACTTACTCTCCTTATAGGAGGGGAGAATACATGCAACGTATGCCACATGCTTTCCGTGTCTAGTTCCTCTTGGTTGGATGAGTTTACTCCCTTTCTTATGTTGGGTTGAGATGCACTTTATTTACTGTACTCTTTCATTGTTCCTCGATCTATCTACTGCTCACTGTTTTGGTGCCTCCTTTGTTGCTCCCTCGAGCGTTCGGGGCATCCTACCGAGTATCCTTATACTCACCCCTACTTGGGCTTTGCCCGCACTTGGTGTGCCCTTGCAGACGATGGACTGGTCAATTGAGACTACATAGGAGGGTAGAGGACACATGAGCTTGGGCATCGTTCAGTGGTCATATTAGGACATTCAGGTGTGAGACTCACTAGCTGTTTACTTTTGTTTACCTGTTGCCGGGTTGTGGCACCTTTCGGGTTGGGAGCGTGTTTTGCCCCTTTTTCTATTCAGTATTTGTCATTACTTTTCAGCACTTTACTTTTCCTATTTAGAGGTTGATGCATGATTGTGTTTGGGTTATAGTTATTTGTCCTTTGGTTTCCTTTTTTACTCAACACTCCTACATTGAATAAGCTGTGTGTGTGTATAGGTACTTAGGATAAGGCCTCCCTGAGACTGTTACGCCTTCGGCGCATGTCGCCAGCCCCTAGCCTGTAGAGGCAGGCTTGGGGTAGTTGCAGCTCGAGACTGGTAGGTTCGGGTCATGACACAACCAATGGATCAGTCTCATTCAAGTAGTTCCTAAAACAATTGGCCTTATAGTAATTAAAATTGAATACAATGAATTGGTTCTAACTCATGTAAAAAATAGTTGGCGTGTCTACATAGACTATCACTGACTAAACCAACACACTAGGAAGGACCATTTCCCTTTTCTAATCATTGACCAAATTCTAGAGAAGCTAGTGGGTAAGTCCCACTACTGTTTCCTTGATTGGTATTTTGGATACTTTCAGATACATATTTCCCCCGAGAATTTGGAAAAGACAACCTTCACTTTCCCCATTGGCACATTTGCCTATAGAAGGATTCCATTTGGTTTGTGCAATGCTCCGGGTTCCTTCCAACGATGCATGGTTAGTATTTTTTCGAATTACCTAGATAATTGCATGGAAGTATTCATGGATGATTTCACTGTTTATGTCTCTTCTTTGGATGAATGTTTGAATATTCTTGCTTTGGTCCTACATCACTGTATTGAAAGGAATCTCATATTAAATTATGAAAAATGTCATTTCATCGTGCGATAAGGTATAGTTTCAGGACATGTAATTTCTGGGGATGGCATCCAAGTTGATAAATCAAAAGTGGATGTCATTTCTTCCCTACCATTCCCAAAAAATGTATGGGATGTGTGGTCATTCCTTGGTAATTCTGGATTTTATCATCGTTTCTTTCATGACTTTAGGAAAATTGCACTCCCCTCTCTCAATTAATCCAAAAATAAAAGGAATTTGTTTTTGATAAATAATGTTAGGAAGCCTTTAATAAGTTAAAATGGAGTCTCACGTCACCCCTGGTAATCCAACCACCTTAGTGGGATTTACCATTTGAGCTCATGAGTGATGCCTCTAACTATGCAGTTGGGAAGTCTTGTCACAAATGGTCGATCGAGCTCCACATGTCATTGCCTATGCCTCATGTAATTTGGACCCTGCCCAAGAAAAATACACCACAATTGAAAAATAATTCCTTGCCATTGTATTTTCCTTTGACAAATTTAGGTCATACCTTTTGGGGTCCAAAGTCATTGTGTTCTCAGACCATGCATCCTTTCAGTATCTCCTTAAGAAACCAGAAGCCATGCCACATCTCATTCGCTGGATGCTCCTCCTTCAAGAATTTAATCTAGAAATTAGAGAAAAAAGGAGTAGAGAATGTGGTGGCTAACCATATCCATAGGATTCCCCCATTCCTAGACATTGACTCATCCCCCTGTATTCCTATAAATGATATGTTTCCCGATGAGCCATTGTTCCAAGTGAAAGATGATATTCCTTGGTATGCTAAAATTGTAAATTATTTGGTAGCATATTTCATTCCTACTAATTTCAATAAAAACCAATCCAGTCATCTAAAACTTGAGTCTCATTGGTACATTTTGGATGACCCCTACCTCGGGCACACATGTAGTATCAAGTCCTTAGGCATTGTGTTCCCGATTACGAGTTTTGGTCTGTCCTTAGATTCTATCACACTCTTGCTTTTGGGGGCCACTTTGGCCCTCAATGAATTGCTCACAAGGTCTTTGATTCTCGCCTCTTTTGGCCAACACTTTTTCAATATTCCCATGATTTTTTCAAATCTTATCCTCATTGTCCAAAATGGGGAATGTGTCTAAAAGAAATGAAATACCACAACAACAATTTCTCTTTAATGACATTTTTGATGTTTGGGGCATTGACTTTATGGGTCCATTTCCCAATTCCTTTTGAAACTTGTACATTCTTTTGGTAGTTGATTATGTGTCAAAATGGGTAGAGGCATGAGCTATAAGGACTGATGATTCTAAGGTAGTTGTAGAATTTTTGAGAAACCAAATCTTCTAAAGGTTTGGCTTACCTAAGTTCATCATCTGTGACTTGGGTTCTCATTTCTACAACTGAACAATGCAATCACTTTTACATTAGTATGGGATTGGTCATAGAGTGTCTACTACATATCACCAACAAAATAATGGTCAAGATGATGTGTCAAACAGAGAGGTAAAACTGAATCTTGAAAAAATGGTTCAACCTAATAGAAAATATTGGTGTCTTTGACTTGATGATTCATTATGGACCTATCATACTGATTTAAAAACTCCCATTAGAATGTCACCCAATCATCTCATGTTTGGAAAGAGATGTCACCTACCTGTTGAGATTGACCAGCTGGCCTACTGGTCCATTAGACAATGAAATTCAAATAAATATATTTCTTGTTCTCAAAAGAAGTTGCAGATTCAGGAGTTGGAAGAAATGAGACGAGATGAATATGAAAACTGTAGGATTTATAAGGAGTGAACCAAGGCTTCCCATGACCGTATTATACTTCATAGTCAGTTCCACATTGGACAAAACTTCCTCCTTTATAATTCATGTTTTAAGTTTCATCCAGGTTCAAAATGAAGAAACCATGCAAACCTTCACTGCCAATGGGTAGTGGCTGATGCACTTCCGTGAATCCCTTCTAGAGTTCTAGATAAAGGAACTCTATGTTCAAGAATCCGCATACCAGTGAAACACACCAGGTTTTATCCTTCCTTCTCACATTCTCAATTATTACAGTGAGGACACATCACATTCTAGGTGTGGGGTATGGGTACATTCCTGGGTTAGTTAGGAATTTTCATCGTTTTTTTCCATTTTTCTTTTTTTGCCTTCTTTGAGCTATTTTCACTTTTCCCCATATTTCTCAGTTCATTAGGATTTACATTGTCTTTCTCTTTTCTTCTTTTTTTTGCCTTCTTTATGGTATTTTTACTTTAACCCATCTTTCTGGGTTCATTAGTATTTCCATTGTCTTTCTCCTTTCTTCTCTTTTTTACCTTCTTTATGGAATTTTCATTTTTCCCCATAAAAAATTTCAATGTTCCATGATTTGGTGACCATAGAGGGGGGAAAGTAAAAATACCATAATGAAGGTGAAAAATAATATTTGTATGAATTTAAAATCAGGGAGTGATTTTTAGTGAATTGGTTTTCTTTTAATGATATAAATGGTTGTATCACTGTGAAACATTTGAGATCATTGATGCATCTTGTGTGAGCAGTTTTTGGAAAAACTGTGTCACTAATATCTCTACACATTTTTGCACCAAACCACAAAGTGTGAATATTTTTTTTCTTAATATAAGGTTAATATATGTTAGGTTAATATTTTTATTCTTTAAATGATATTTCCATATGTTCATTTCTTATCCGATCGGTTTCATTACTGTACTAGATTGACCTATGCGTGTGTACCTAATGTCCAACTGTTGCACGCCCTTAAAAAAAATTGGTTGTGTCTTGGGCTGGTCAAAAACCACTGCTCCTCAACCTTTGATCTTTTTATAACTATTTCAATTAGTGTCGTGAGGAGATTAAACAATCGTTGAGAGATGAGTGTGAGATTTGTTCCAAATTCAACTTCTAAAAAAAAAAGAGGGGAGTGATGAAATGTGAAACATATGGGGATATCTAGGTCGAGAGATTATGGTTTGACTTCTGGGAATGCTTAAGTGAGTGGGTCTTGAAATATGATTTCAAAGGATATAGGACAGGTTTGGTGAAAAAAATCATTTAAATCTGAATGATGTTAAAATAACCTATATTTATTGTATAGAAAGTGGAAAGAATAGCATGGAATGGATTTCACACACACACATGGAGAATTTGTGGAATGGTTGAATTTTTAATTCCTTGATCATGTTGGTACCATGAATCTGTTTAAATTTCATTGTGATATGATTTATGAGACATCTTTTTCCATTTTCACTAGGAATAACTCCTTGGTGTGGTTCGTGTATTGGTCACATTACTTTAATGAATTAAAATTTCCTCAAATGTTAAATCTTCATAATGTTGTGAGTATATACATGCTTCATTTTTTTTATATGTGACTTTTCCCAGGAGTGCAAATGTTTCGGTTAGGGGGTGTGATCACATAGCGATTCACTATTCAATTCCACCCTTACAATGCTATTTTAAAATAGTTTTGTAATGAATATTAAAAATATGATAATAAATATAACATCATGTTTTATTCAATAAATTAATGTTTATCACTATTAAAAAGGTAAATTATACCTGTTTTGATATTTTCATAGAAGGTGGAGGTGATTTGGAGGCCTGGAGATCATCTAGAAGAAAAATGGGCCAAACTGCATGGCCTCCCATGGACATCTATCCTATGTCTTGAATAGTAAGAAAATTACGTGCATCCAAATGGGATAAAACTTTGTCGGACTCTCCATAATAGCATGTGATACAACTCTTATTAAGAAAACAAAACCGAATTCATCAATCTGGTGGCCCATCCGAACTATTCTGTCCAGGGGACAGAATATCCCCGAATTCAAAAGTGTGTTTCGGTCTTTTGACCATATCTCCCAATCCAGTTTTCTAATGGCCTCCAAATTAGACAAGAAACAGTAAAGAGGCCTTTAAACAACTCTTATATTTTGGGAAAGTCTTGATATTTTTTTTCTACTATTCCAAAATCAAGACACAAGTGGTATCTCAAAAACAGGGTTCCCAAAACCATGTCCAATTTTGGCTATACAAAGGCACCATGTGCACCTCATTTGTAAGTTCGGAAATGAGTGAAGTTATACCAATTTGGAGTTAGAGAGGAGTCCCCTCCTCATCCTAGAAGTTCTATAGGCCCCTATCCTCATAGGGGGACCGAGAATGAAGAAGGAGTTCCCCCTAGCTTCCTCTTCCACCCAACGTCGAGCTAAATGGTGGACATTAATTGTGAGGGAGCTACACACATGTCAAGGGAGTTCTAATGCATATATTAGCTACTATTTTGGAGTAATTTGGGTGTTAAAACATTTATTTCCATGTATCATACATACTTTTATATTTGAATGCTTGTTTTGATACGAGCGGATGAGATGCTCTTAATTTCTAACCGACCAGTGTGAGGTTTTGAGTGCATGACTTGTGTTTTTCCAATTGGGTAACATAAGAATCCTTTTCTTACCCAATTTTTTGATATTTAAATCTTCATTGGAATCTCTTATTCCATGCATAAGTTCTGGACCTTGACAATATGATTGTTATGTCAAGGTTTGGTTTTTTAAGAAATGAAATAAAGGCTTAGGAATTAATTGAGATTCCAATAAATTTCTACCAAATAATTACTCAAAACCTAAATTAATATCTAATAATGATGAACTTGAAAGTGTTTAGTGAAATCCTAATGAAACCTTTTACCTCATATTTTTCAAATTTTATTTGGTTTATAAACTTTTAAACTTTCAATTAAGTGATTTCATATTAAAAATAGTTTCAAAACCACCACCTATTTTAGTACTTCTTATAAAAAACAAACACTCTAAACCCACCAACGATCCTTGAGAGATGAACTAGGGTCTACCATAGACTATAAATCAACCTTAAAAACATAATCAATTTGACATGTCATGATAGCACAGTCATAGTCCTAGGTTAGACCTCAGCATTTCAGGTCAAAAAAGATTCTATTCCACATGTAATCCATTGATACACCCCCATAGTCAAAGAATTATTACCATAAACTATTTTCAAACCATGGTCCAAGAATTATGACCTTAAAATATTTTCAACCTATGGTGTAATAATTATGAACATAAATTATTCTAACCCCTTTTTCCATGAATTATGACCTTAAAATATTTTAAATCCCGTGATTTGACTAGTATGACCATAAACTACCCAAGGTCGGAGGCATAAATTTCCATACTATTTGAAACCTATTTAAAAAACTAGAGAAAAAGATATAATCCCACTCATCAGGTCACTTTCGTGTCCTAGGAAAAAATAAGGGAAAAAAAGTTACAAATATAGCGAGACCCACATAAACCCTAGAAAAAACCTATCTACACTCAATGGACCCCATCAGTTCCAGAAAAAATTATATCCAAATCCAAGATCCATTTTCCTCACGAGTTTCTATACGAGGAAGAAACCACTACATTTCCAATTTTTTTATCCCACTACCCTGATCAGAAAATATTTATTCCAATTTATTCACTTGTTTTGGCTAAATATGATGAACTATTCCATGAATGTCCTAATAACAATAAGATAAACTATTCTAAAAACGTCCTAGTAAGAATACTATAATATATTCTATAAAAATACTAATCACATGATGTTAAACTATATAAGACACTTTCCCCATTGCATGACATTAAACTAAACATTCAATTTCCTTATCTCAATATGATACATTACATGATATCCATCCCTATTTCATGATGTAAATCTATAATTCATATTAATCAATTTCCGGAGAGTACCTTATCTCTCATCAGCACTAGTATCCTACTACACCAGTCAAATTATTTTACTATCTCTTTGAAGACTAGAAAATGCTCACTCTAGAATATGAGTCTAAACATTACACAGACCTATAAGCCTACTAAATTTTCTAAAAACCATGGTGTTGTAACTCTAAGAGTGTTAAATTCTATTTAAATATTCTCTCAATTCATTCCCACACTTTATGTATCCCTTGATTTGGATCCCTGTTATTTTTCATGCCTGAATGGATACCCCCAAATGAAATAGATCATGGAATCACTATCCCACCTACCATCCAAGGCACATGCCCCTAAAGAAATCAGAAAACGTTTTTACAGGTCATGTGTTTCAATGTTGGTCAATTTCCTAACCTCATTTATTTATCCCCATCCCCAACGGAGTGATAGAATAACCTACATTTCAAACATGGTCAGCATTCATTCTCTATCACCCTTTCACCACCTTTGTGATCTAGATCTTGGGTGCCTCGATTCATTCTCTTCAATACTTCCCATTTCTTTTGGTAGAATCAAATGCGCCTCACATTAACCCAATTTTCCACCAGTTAAAATTTAGAGAGTAAGTCGGTGGTATAGAGAGTATCATGCACTAGCAAAACATTTCTTAGGAAGGAAAGTCCCCAGGGTTAATAAATGAGTTTAGACCTTGATTGTGAGATCCTTTTCTAGAACTTGCATATAAATGATAAATCTTCTATTTTTCCTTTTTTATCACATCAAGCATGACTCACATGGGCTTAGAGATTTATTTTTTGTTATATTTTTGATTTTATCATGATATAGAAAAAAAACAAGGAGGTACACATTTAAGAAAATAGATAATAATACAAAATAATTCCAAAAGTTATGGAGGGTCATTATCCTGTTGGAGCCTCTCCTTTATGTCAAGATAATATAAATCTACCTAAATATCAACCCCTATGATTGAGTGTTAGAACTCATCCAACCTTTATTGTGTAGTCTCCAAATTCCCCTAAAACTCCACTAGATCATCCAAATCCTCCTCAGAGGAAGGGATACCTTCTTCAGACTAAAAATTCAGTCAATCCTACTCAACTTGGCACTCATCCACTAGGGATGTCACCTTCGCTACTTCCTGCTCATTCACCACCTACTGAACCCCCAATTGGATTATAATATATACTTGAGCAGTGATAGTGGAAGTGTACACTCATTCCTACACCTTTAGACTATAAATATACTTCTCAGATTACTGAAGTGCCAAGGTACCCTCATCCTTATTCTTGTTCTAAGATACATCAAAATACATCCCCTTATCATGTGTCCATTCTATGAGAAACTCCTATGATAGTGCATTGGGGAATCTATAATCCACCCCTCTAGTCCCCACACAGAATAACCAATGTAAGAGACATCCCACCTAGTTTGTAAGATCAAATAGTGGAGTGAATGTGATAAAATTACACACACTCCTCCACACCTTGCATCAAACGATTCAGTTCTCCTCAACAACATCCAAGTAAGAATCCTGAAAGTCCTCAAGAAACATAGGTTCGTAGTAAGGGAAAATTAATGAAACAATATTGAGAGGGAAATATATAGATATTTCCTCAATAAGGATGATCCCTACGTCTAGGGAAAACACATCCTCTCAAAGATCCCTCGACCACACAAGGATCGTAATCTACTTCCTGTGGAACTTTTTAAGTAGGATGAAACACCTCATCCCCCTCGACCTCCTAGGTTGAGGCCTTAGATCTAGATACTATTTACAAATAAATATCAATGGTATGTATATTAATCACATCCCCCTAAACTAGCATAATTGTGGTCATTGTTTCAAACCCATCGACTAAGGTCCCAGTATCAACAAATATATCCTATGGGACCACCATGGTTATCCCAACCAACATAGACTCCCCAACCATATCTATCGGTAAAACATGGATCACTATCAATGCCTCAAAATTATAATCATATAACTCAAGAATCGGGTCTAGAAGCTAAGACTGAAACATGGTTTGAAATACAAGTTAATGTATGGTTTCATCCATTCATGACATATAGAGAGGCAAAAAAAGTGGTTGAAAATAGTAGAAGGATTATATGAGGGATACAATCTATCCAACAACTTAGAAAGGTTCACATTTATTCCCCCTAGTGACAATATTCCCCCAGTTTCCAACACCTTTACTGTTGGGAGTTTCTCAATGGAAAGATACACTGACTATATCTAGAATAAAAAATAGATCAGTATAGTTTCGGGCATGAATCTACAACTCTATACTAGGTAATATGTTTTATTAGGTAGATATTGGGACTATTGAGTCATCACGCTAGTTATATGCACCACTTTATCTGGTGGTCGACCACATGTGTCCATGAAATTGAGGAGAGGCCACATTCTCCCCTCTCAAGGGTTGGATCTCCCTTATATTTCACATGAGATTCATCATGAATGCCCCTACTCTATGATCAAAAATTTCTAAAAAAGTGAAAAAGGACTTAGGTAGAAATATTAGAGGTTAGGTAATGTTGAAGAAACACAAGATCAAAAATATTTAGCTAAGTAATAATAGTATTTTCATCCACAGGGGAGTCCAGATAGGAATATCTTCCACAAAACTCCTTATATACTTTTCCCTCAGCCAAACCAATAACCAATTGGTCCACCAAAATACATAGAGAATATGTAATTTATAGAATAACATTTACTTGATCATTCATGGGGTTAATAATGCTAAAATAGTATATTAAGCCTTCCATCTCCACCATGTAGTGAATTTCCTTATCTTGAAAAATGTGAAATCCTTCCCTCACACGAACCAACCCGGTGAGGAACATTCCTTCTAAGTGGAGATTCTACCATATCCATTAAAGATAGGTGATTTGTTTTTAGATCCCACAAATCTCCTAGGAATTAGGAAAAACAAAATAATCTGGATCATTTGGGTGACACAATCACTTCCCCAGACCTTGGACATGTTCCACCAAAATTACTCAAGATGTTTTGACTTCCTCCGAAAGTAACATACCAGGGAGCATCATATGTGTAGTTTATCCCATCTTATTGTTTCCACCATTGCTATACTGGGTGTCAGTGGATCTTCTTCTACCAATATACCTTCCATCTTCTCTCTACCTCTATAGTGTGCAATACTCTCCGCTCACCCCTAGACTGATGGTTGTAGGGACCCTTTTTTATCTGACCAAGTCACTGATCTAATCAACATGTCACTTGGTTGTTTTCTATTTAAATATAATGCATATTCATAGATAATACCATAGTGGAAGTGGATAGAGAAAAATCATTTCACCCCTTTCCATCCTTGAGTGTGAACATGTTCCATATCTTCTAGAGGACCGAGGGGTGAGTATCACTGAGAACCCTCATATAATACTTCAAGGTGAGATATTGGTGGCACTCGAATTTTAATGAGAAGTTGTGTGAGTTTTATGGATCTCAAATAACCTTTTAGTCCAACCTTTCCATCAACAACCCATCGTAAATGGTCATGATATATGACCACTACTTGATGGTTCTTATACCACAATCAGTCACCATTCTTGTGAGAAGGTGAAATGTATGGAAAATGAAGTGGTATTCCATCTTTATCATTGTTAATACATCCACTGAGAAAAATATAAGAGTCAAAATCCTAACTATGTTGAGGATTTAAGGTTGAAAATATATTTGAGGATGCGATATGGGGTTCAGAAACTCATATCCCAATATGTGTGTGGAAATCCAACCATACGAAAAATAGAAGGTCCCACACATAGGGAGGGGGTTTTCCATTGGATAATGAACCAAATCCATGTACAAATTTTCCAAGATTGGTATTTCTAGATTGATTCACTACCTCATCACCTATATCACTTCTAATATAAGGGTTCCCGACCACACCAACATGTGGGAATCCTAAATCTGGAGCATCCAACCACATATTAGCATTGAAATAAAACATATTATTCTTACCTATGGAGCATTGAGATTCACATTATAGCCTCACAAATACTATTCTCTCACCTATAAGATTCTCCAATATAAGTGGTAACAACCTTAATGATTCAACTTTAGACACTAACATGACCTACCTGATAGTATTTCCACTGGTTCATTCATAAAATACCTAAAACATTAATTGAAAGAGTGTCCTTCATCCATGATTTTTGGTAATCCTCTGTACAAAGAAAAAAACACCATTTTGATCACCAAAATATGATCGTGGTTATCTTTGAAATCCCAAGATAGGAGGAACTCATCATACATCTCCTAATGGATAGGGATTCCTGTGATGTGGTAGAGGCACCATAAACTAATGGTGACCTACCCATGATATAGGTTAAACATGTTGGTATCTAGTGACCACCTTCTTAGAAACTTTGGACTGATTTCCAAGTGGAAGTAAACATGGAATTATGAGGTCCATCGCACCTCATAAATCCCAAACCACTTAATCTCCACCTCAAATTCATTATTGGACATGCATACCCAGAATTCCTAGGGCAATTTTTCCATGTAGTTACCACCTTGGTGCATGTCCCAATGTTCTTTTAACCCTTTGAGGTGGTCTATCAAGACCACCTAAACTATGTTCCCACATTGATAGAGAGACACATCTTCTTTTGATTACTCCCATTTATTTTTTTCATGTGGTTCCATAGGGTATAATTGGAAAGAGGCACATGGTCCTTTATAATGTGTCCTATAATAGTCATGTTCCACTAGTACTTCCCAGGTGTACTCTTGAACCATTTAGTGGGATCATCTCGATTAGCATTAGGGATGAACATATCCACCCTCAGCCCAAAACCATACACCGACAAACTCTTTCATAATGGGTTATCTCGTTTATCCTCTTTCAGTAATTAAATGAGTGTTTCATAATCCAAATCACTTCAATTATCTCCCCAATCATGAGATTTCTAGCCACATCCCTTCAATGATCAAATAAAAGCTTCAACACATTTTTCCGAAATTTTTATCCATGTAATAGACACATTAATGATCTAGTTCATGAAGGTAGGATCAGCAAGGTTGAGTTCATGTAGGTTTTGAGCTCTCAAAATATTGTTCACAGAACTATGACTCAAGGAGGGTGGTTTCAAAAGTGATGACGATCAATATCGAAAAATAGTCATGAATGTTTTGAGTGATGTGAAAAGAGTGCACTAGCCTATCTTTTTTTAAAATATTTTAGTCCCCTTAGGTACCCTCATACTTGTTTATAAGCATAGGTTTATTCTGATTTTCATTAACAGGGTACGAAAATAACTAATTTTCAGAAGTTTTCTCTCATAATATAACAGTACTCTCCCTTGTTATATCTAATTATGAGGGGGGATTTTTTGATACAAAAATACATGTTTCATGGGAGAGATCGAGTAAATCATGGTTGGTTTGATGAAAAGTCATGTGAAAATGGATAGAAAATCCCTCTAAGGGACTAGATGTAACATCCCATAATTTTTATGTTATTAATGAGTTATAATGAAATATTTTTTTATTATTTTTATTAAATTATGATTTTCTGAAATTTACATTTTTCATAACATATGATATAATTTTGCTCAATAAATTAATATTTACAAGAAATAAGACTTGATAATAGATATGAATTTTATGAACATGATTTAATATCGTATTATGAATATATCAGTTTGATTATATTTTCTTAAAAATCAATAGTTTATTATAAAAATATCATATATAATCATTTATCAAACCATATAATTATATTGAGATATAATAAGACGATTCTAGAAACAAAAGAGGCTTTTGTTTAATAATTCTCAGATAAAATAATATTTTTATAAATTATGTGAATTTTAATTTGACACATAAATATTATTTATAAATAATTAAAATTATGTGAATTAATTATAAGAACAAGATTTATAAAAATAATATAAATTATGTTTTCAACAAAAAAATTATAATTTATATTTTTTATAAAAAACCATATTTTATTAATTATAAACCATTTTGAATTCTGAAAATCATTAAGTGGTTATTATTTTTATATCAAATAAAGAATCTATATATATATATATTTATAAATTAAGTTTTATTTTATAATAAATAAAATACATTAAAAACATGAAAACATGGTATATAAAAATGATAAACCTTTTTTAAAAAAAGGAGAAAACTATGAATAGGGAGGGGGAATTAGGATTAGGGTTAATAGGAATTGGGGGATATGATTCAAGGGTTATAGGGGTTATGAGGGTAATGGGATTCACGACGATGAAGGAGGACCACCAATGAGGGTTCAACCGAACCTGAAGAAGTTTGGTTCTGGTGAGCGCATCTGTGGGAGAAGTCAGGTCGAGGTATTCTGTGGCGTAGGAGGGATTCATGCCAGAGTTGAGATCTATGGATTTTCTGATGTCCTTGCTTCGTTAATGGGCTCTCTATCTATCCATATCTATGGTTCCAAAAGTTTAGGGTTCAACCACGGTGAGGTGTGATCCTATTCTTTGTCTCCAATATAGATCAAGGTAGGTTTTGTTTTTATTTATAGGATCCAAATTTTATTTTGGATGGACATTTATACTTTTGATTTTCAACTGTCCAATTCTTTGTGGTCCACATCTATCATTTCTCCACTATAATTTCTTAACTTTTTTTTCTGGTTCAATTTTCAATTTTGTTTTGCTTTTGGTCCACAAATGTATATTTTGATTCCCAATATATATTTTATTAAAATTAAACCAGTCAATATCCATTTGTATACTTCAGATGAGATATTACCATATATATTATTTTCATAACATTCATTTCAAATCCCATAATTCTCTGCAAGATAGGATCTCTCTTTGATTTGGAGATAAAATCCTACGGTGTTCCCCTACAATGGGGAGGAAACCAATTTATAGTTCTGTGTGTGTGTTCAAGGTAGCATAATTTTATTCATTTCTTCACTTTCTACAATGAAATTAAAGTAAGGGAGTACTAATATTTTTTTGATTTTTGTTCTTAGTTTTTATTAAATTAAGTAAGAGCTATGTTAAAATTATTTATTTTCAGATGATATGATCCTCAAAATTATTTTTTTGAAGAAAATATAGTTTTGTGAGACTCATTTCTATAAGGGATTATTATTTATGATCAAACATATTCTGTAAGGTGTCACTTTGATTAATTAATTACTTTTATGGGGTTTATTCATTTTTTTATCAAAGTATTTTAGAAATTTTTTTACTAGAGCATTATTTATTTAAATCTATTTTTTTCAATGAAAATTTAATATATATATAGGTATTAAAAATTCTAAGACTTATAAAATATGAATCTATAAATTAAATTTTAATTTATGATTTATATATACATATATTCTCGACATATATATACTTTAGTATTAATTTTTCATACTCATAAGAATTATTTCATTCTTATAGATGTAACTTATTTGTGTTTTTATTATATATATATGTACACTTAATACTAAATTTCAAGATTATACATCAAATATTATTTCCATGTTTCAAGAAAATTCATTTTGGATTTATTCGCAATGTTTATAACCATTATCACATTATTTATTTATGATTAACCAAATATTATTTTATGTAGAAATTAAAAATTAATAAAATCATAATTCTATCATGTCATGTACATTTCATACACAAATAAAGATTATAGAAGTATATAGATGATTTTTTTATGACACTTCTTACTTTAATATATGCATATATATTTATATATGAATATTCATATATTCATAAGAATTTAATAAAATATTATTTATCAAAACAATATTCATAAAGGGATTCTTATGAAGTTATGAATGAAATTTATATGTGCATAAATTCTAATTAACCTTCCTTATGAATTTGTGAAGTCAAGTATTATAGGTTTTTTTATTCCAAGCCCAACAAGTGAATTACCATGGAGGTTTGAATTTATACAATTAAATAAAAATACAAGCATATGTGTTTTTAATGTTTTTTCATTTTTCAAAATAAAAATTCTAGTAGAATATATATATATATATATATATATATATATGTAAGGAAAGTTGAAAAGGTTTTTATAAAATATTGACACTTTATCTTTGTAAATATGGTAGGGAATTGGGGAGTGAACTGATCATATTTCAAGTGGGTAGGATCCAGGCAACCTTAAATATTTTTAGGCGCCCTTATGTTTTTTATTTTTAAAAACTTGTTTATTTGTTTCAAAATAATAATTGGATTAGTTTAAAAGAATTTTCGACGTATATTTATTTTCAAAGCATTATAATATTTTGTAATGATATTTTACCTAGGTGTATCTTATTGTATTTTTAAATGTATTATCAAAGGATTATATTTAAAGGTATTTATACAAGCTTTTAGAACACATTACTGGGAAATTTAATGCTCACTCCATGTTTTAAAATTATTTTTCATAGGTTTAGTTGAGTTTATCGAAGGTGTTGCTTCGTTTGAAGAGTTATCACAAACGATGTCTCAGTTTGTTTTATTTTGTACTATTTTCTTCAGTTGTTAGTAATTTTATGTAATTATTCTGAACCTAGACTAGTAAGAGATCCTGATATGTGATTTAAATGTTGTGAATTTATTATATTTCTTTTATAAAAAATAATCAACATTTATGTGGGATGAATCTAGTATCTTGAGTTTTGGTTTTTATAATTGCTATCAGAGGAACGATCTAAAAAACATTAGATGTTATATATTGTGGATTCTAGGAGTTTATGAGTCCTAGTATTTCTTAATTCTAATGATGGAAATTCAGAATTCTTTTCTGGCCGATGAAATGAATTGTGGAGATGCAATTATTTTAATGAGGGAAGAATGTAATGCCCCAAATTTCTATGTAATTAATGAGTTATAATGAAATATATATTCAATATTTTTATTAAATTATGATTTTATGAAAATTATATTTTTTATAACATATATTATAATTTTGTTAAATAAATTAATATTTCCAATAAATAAGAGATGAAAATAAATACAACTTTTATAAAAATGTGTTTATATTGTATTATAAATAGTTTATCTTGATTATACTACCTTAACAAATCAATATTCTGTTATAAAAATATCATAAATAGTCATTTATATAACCATATAAATATATTATCAAATAATAAAATGATTCTTCAAACCAAAGAGACTTTTGTTTAATAATTCTCTGTTGAAATAATATTTTTATAAATTATGTGAATTTTATTTTGATACAAAAATATTATTTATAAATAATTCAAATTATACAAATTAATTATATGAACAAGATTTATAAAAACATTATAAATTATGTTTTCAATAAAAATTATTTAATTTATATTTTTATAAAAAAATATTTTATTAATTATAAACCATTTTGAATTATGAAAATTATTAAGTGATTATTATTTTATATCAAATAAAGAATATATATGTATATATATTTAAATTAATTTTTATTTTAGAATAAATGAAATAAATAAAAAAAGAAAACGAGGTTTAAAAAATTGATAATACTTTTATAAAAAAAGATAAAATTATGAATAGGGAGGGGGAATGAGGATTAGGTTTCACGAGCATTGGGGGATTCAAGTCAAGCATGCCAGGGGAGATGAGGGTGATGGGAGTGACGATGATTAAGGATGAATGCTAGAGAGGGTTCAGTTGAACCTTAGGGAGATTGGTTCCAGTGAGGGAGTCTAAGGGAGAAGATGAGTCGAGGTCTTCTATGGTGTAGGAGGGTTTCATACTGGAGCCAAGATCTGTGGGTTTTTCAAAGGCCTTGAATCATCAACAAGCTCTCGATCTCTCCAGATCTATGGTTTGGATCTATTAGGGTTCCACTATAGCGTGGTGTGAGCCCGTTCTTCATCTCCATCCTAGTTCGAGGTAGGATTTATTTTAATTTCTAGGATCCCAAATTTCTTTTGGATAAAAGCTAATGCTTGTCATTTTTGGTTGTCTGATTTGTCGTGGTTTGCATTTTTCATTTTTTCCACTATAATCTCTTTACTATTTATCTGTTCCGATTATCAATTTTGTTTTTCTTTTGGTATGAAAATGTCTATTCTACTGCCCTATACTAATTTTACTAAAATTGAATCAGTCAATTCCTATTTTTATGCTTTAAGTGAGCTATTATAATATATATTATTTTCATTTTCTTCACTTAAAATCCTGTATTTCTCAAAAATCATGGATTTATCTTTTTTATTCTATAAAATCCTTATATGTTCACCTGCAATGGGGAGGAAACCAATTTACTATCCCATGTGTTTGTTCAAGGAAGAATAATTTTCATGATTTCTTCACCATCTTCAATGAAAATCAAGTAATAGTGTACTATTTTTTTAGATTTTGATTCTTGGTTTTTATTAAATTAAGTATGGGATATGTTATAATTATTTATTTTCAGTTGACATGACTATAAAAATTAGATTTTTAAAGTAAAAGCCGTTTTGTTAAACTTTTTTGTGTAAGCAATTATTATTTAGGATAAAACATATTTTTTATGGTGTCAAATTGATTAATTAATTTTTTTTGGGGGTTTATGAATTTTTTATCGAAGTATTTCAGAAATATTATTTTTATTTTCTTGATCATGATTTATTTAAATCTATTTTTTCAAGGAAAATATACTATATATTGGTATTACAAGTTCTATGTTTCATAAAAACATGAATCTCCAAATTACATTTTTATTTATTGTTTATATATACAAGTATGATTTACATATATATACATTAGTATTAATTTTTCATACTCGTAAACATTATTTATTTCTCATGGATGTAATTTTTTTGTCTATTATATATATATATATATATATATTTACACTTACTACTAAATTTCATGATTATACATCAAATATTATTTCCATGTTTCAAGCGTATGAATTTATGATTTATCCTCAATGATTATTACCATTCATAAATTATTTATTTATGATTATACAAATATTATTCTATGTAGAAAATAAAAATTAAGAACATCATAATTATATCATGTCATATACATGTCATATGAAAATAATGATTATGGCCATATATCAATGATTTTTAATGACACTTATTACTTTAATATATGCACATGTATTCATATATGAATATGCATATATGAATAAGAATCGAATAAAATCTTCTTTATCAGAACCAAATTTGGAAATGGATTCTTATGAAGTTATGAATGAAATTTATAATTTCTTAAATGATAATTAGCATTCTATATGAATTTTTGATGTAAAGTAAAAGATATTTGGTTATACCAAGTCTAACAAGTGAATTAACATGAAGGTTTTTATTTATACACTCAAATATAAATACATTCATATGTGTTTTTAATATTTCTTTATGTTTTAAAATAAAAACTCTAGGGGAAAATGTATATATATGTAAGACAAGATGAATTGGTTATTATAAAATATTATCACTTAAACATTGTAAATATGGTAGGGAATTTAAGAGTCAACTCATCCTACATCAAGTGGGTAGGACCAAGACAACGCTCAAAAATTTCAAGTGGCCTCAAGTGTTTTGTTTCTAAGATCTAGATTAATGTTTTCAAAAAAATAACTTGTTAAGTTTAAAATAATTTTCTATGTATATTTATTTCCAATGCATTGTAACATTTTCTAAAGATATTTTACAAAGGTATTTCTAATTGTGTTTTTTGAATTTATTATCAAAGGAATATTTTAAAAGGTATTTATGAAAGGTTTTAAAACACCTTAATAGGTAATTTAATGCTCACCCCTTGTTTTAAAATTATTTTTCGTAGGTTCAGTAGAGTTACTCGAAGGCATTCGCTTCACTTACAGAGTTATCATGAGTGGTGTCTCAGTTTGTTTTATTTTGTATAGTTTTCTTCAGTTTTTAGTAATTGTATCAAGTTCTACAGAACTTAGACCATTAAAAGATTCAGATATGTGATTAAAATGGTGTATATTTATTATGTTTGTATTATAAAAAATACAAAAAATTTATCTGTGCTAATTCTAGTATCATTAGATTAAGTATTTACACTAGATTCATGAAATTATAAACCTCCATGAGTGGTTTTAGTTCACAGAAGTCCTGAAGACATACAAATCTAGATGTGGTAACCTCTGTGTAGTGTTACTTAAGTTCATGAAAATTATCCATCCACGTAGATATTGAGGAGGTAAAATCCATATACTATAACTCATATTCATGGAAGTACCTAACTACAAGATGTTTGAGGTGATAAACTCCAAAAAACATAACTACAATTTTAATAAGTACTCTGCCACATGGAGCTTGAGGCGACAACCTATGCACAGAGTATGTATGTTTCATGGAACCTAATCACTAAGATAAGCTCCCAATCCTCCATATATGCTTCTATATTTCAAGAACTTTTTGACCTTTCCTCTACATTTTCTATAAATACCTCCATTGACATTAATTTTAAGGGGATACAACCATTTGGATAATGAGAAAATATTTAAATTGAGATACTGAAAACCTTTTCAAGCGATAGAGGAGATGGATTTCCAAAGTTAAATATCATTCATGAAATCACCTCCCATGGTTTTTCTGAGGGCCTCAACCCATGGTGGAGATTCCTTTCACAAAGACCCAAGGAAGTTTCTTAAGAATAAATCCCTTTGTAGATTTTTGGGCTTCGTGAGGTAATTATCCTTCCCGAAACCAACCCTATGGGAACCAAGACATCACTCTGAGGAAGGGAGACCATGTTTCAAAAAACATATTCATTCGCATGAAGCATGAACTTCACGAAGCCCCCAACATTCCTAAAAACCCAACTTCTGTGAAACTAATCTACTAGGAATATCCATGGTGCCTCATTTAATTGAATACCCTTTTATGAATGTTGAGTGACCAATGCTTCGGTATCCATCTAAAAATGGTACAACTGCACCCCAAATCTCATTGTGGATGGAATCACCAACCATCGTGCCCAACCTTTGTCTTTCAATCGTAGCCTAGAACATTACAATATATTTTTCTCCTAATAATTGCTTCCCTAATGCATATTTCTCTAAATAATAGGGTCCCTAAAATACGTATCCTTGATTTCCATTCTTCCAAGGAGGTGTTCACACCATGAACCCCTAATAAGTGAATGATCAGTGGACACATAATCAATAAATTATTCATTATCATGGGAAACTACTAACCACCCATGATAGAGATGAATAGTTACATATATTCCTATCCCACTTAGAAATGGTCTCCTTGGGCATAAGTCCCAACCATGTACTCCTACTCCAGGTATCCCACTACTCTAGGGCCTAATCCCCTCACCACCATGTACTCCTAATCTAGGTATCCCATATGTGTAATCGCCACACCACCCCTATTTTATGTTCCTTCCATGACATGAGAGTCCTTACCAGATGACATTAAAATGCATTGAGAGGTACCATCCCATGACCTTAAACTACAATATAAAACTAAATGGTTTTTTATCTCTATTTATTAATAGGGAACATAGAAATCATCCCTAATGTTCAATCCTGACTATCCAACACATCTGGGGTTCCTACGTATGGTTTGATCCAAATTCCTTGAAACTCTTCTCGACCATCAAGTGTGATCATCACCCCTTGGGAACACACATGACCACAAAACTATCCCCGCAAGATCTTAAACCTACGGCCCACCTATCTGCAAGATAAATTAAACCCATAACACAATTTTCCCCACAATACATTAAAACATTGACCCACCTATACCCACAATACCTTAAACCTATGACCCATCTATACCTAGAATATGTTAAATTTGTAACCCACATATCCACACAAGACATTAAACCTATGACCCACCTATCCCTATAAGATGTTAAACCTGCAACCCATTTGTCCTCTCAAGATGTTAAACCCATGACTTGATCCATAATCTATACCCCATATAATAAAATTGGGACGACTGAAGTAAAATTCCTTATAAATCTTATACCCATGGAATTAACTACCTTATAGCCGACATAATATTCCTCATGTTCGATTCCAATGATTCCATACACATGATATTACATTTAAAATTTCAATAAATTATAGGTTCCCAACCTAAACAATGTCTAGAGGTACCTCAACATGACTAATGTAACTAGCTACGCAAACCAAAAGTTGCTGCCTGTCAAGACAGAAGAAAATTATTTAACTACGTCCATCTAGAGATGATACTTGGAAAAAGTTTCAAAAACATGATAGAAATATATGAGGGATTCATGGACTATGAAATGAGCTCCATGGGAGAATACATGCAAAGAGGAACTAACATCTCGTTAGCTGGTTTTGATCAAGGAGGAAAAATATTAGATTAAAGTGAATGAAGTCACCCACCTTTGGAATGTTGGAAAGAGGGGAACAAGTTGAGTGTATCACCACCAGATAAAAAGACATAGTGCAACCATGAATGTTAAATTGTAGAAGACGTGAGGCTATATGTTAAAGATATCATATGTGTTCTTGGTATGTAGGTGCATCTGAGTACAACATAACACCAATAGACTGATGAGTAGTCTGAGATTACTATACAGGTATTAGAGAACATGATTAGAGAACACATCCTTTATATTGGAGGTTCTTGGAAAAAATCACTTACCTATTATTGAATTATCTTATAATAACAGTTTATAAGTGACTATAAAAATGACTCAGCATGAGGTTCTCTACAGAAGGCCAGGTCCTTCACCTGTTCCTTGTCAGAGTTAGGGGAAGATGCACTATTGGGACCTCACCTCTTTTAGGGGAAATCAGATAGGGTACATTTTATTAGGAAATTTATGATTGTGGATTATTCTAGGTAGAATTAATATGCTAGTCATCATCACCGACAATTAGATTTTGAGGTGGGTGATTGGTTTTTCTTACAAATCTCACCTAGATTGGGGTATTTAGGGATTAAAAGGAAAAGAAATTTAGAACCTAAATTTATTAGGACTTTAAAGACCAAAGATAGAGTTGGGATAATATTCTATTAGATAGATTTTCCTCTGAGGCACTAGGTATGGAATCCCATATTTTTATTACATAAACGTTTACTTATTTGGAACAAAACAATGGATCATTTAATGTTTAGTTTCTTGGAAATTCGGTATATAATACATTAAAACCTAAAAAATTATTCTATTCCACATGAAATACATATTAATGAGTTCATCTTAGATTATTTTTACTACACCTCATATTCTAGAGACATACATCAAAATAAAGGGGTGAGAATGAATCCTAGTAAGAAAATAAGAAAGAGAGTCATATAACATGTGATCATGGGAAATGTCATTAAGAACACAAGTCATTAAAATAAGTAATTAACAAGTGGAATATCATAATAATAAGAACATGAATCCTAATAAGGAAATGTGGATATAAAATTTAAATAAGGCATTCATATTTTTATCACAAAGTATTATCACTAAGGTGTCATAAATTAAATTACCAAGGATATTCATAAAGGTATCATGAAACATGTCATCTTTAGAGATTAAATGATTTACCAAATGAATTATAGAAATATCAGGGTTCACGCTTAATATGTATTAATTTAATGTGATCCACATATATCATAATAAATTATTCCATTAAAAACGTTTGGAAAATAAAGAACGAGTTTCTTATCTGAATCTTTCTACATAAATGTTATTAAAAGAACAATAATTAAATTATTTTTAACCCATGAAAAGTCAATGTAGGTGAAGTATATGTAAATAATTGAATAGATAAATAATTTTACATCTAGATAAACACCCATGAAAATGGAAGAGGTTTGGGTATTAAAAAAATAAAATATATGGTAGTTTCTCAAGAAAAAATGAGAAATAAATTTTGTTGCATAAAGGGTATAAAACATGGATTAAGGAAAGGGAAAATGAGAGGGTAAATGAGTATACAATTTATAAAAGACTATTATTATAGTAATAGAATACGATAAAGTAAAAATAAAGGAATTATATTTTGATAATTTATGACAAACCACAAAAGGGAACTTCAATGGAAAAGAGAAATGGAGATTTCCCTTACCTTGAATCGTTTCTACTAAATCATTGAGGATTAAAACCTTGAGACTTAAGGAAACCATGAAGGGACTCTTATGGGGGGGGGTGAGCTTAAATTCATAGAATATGGATTTTTAGTAAAGGGGAATGGTGAAATGGATATGTATTTATAGGAAAGTTGGAAGATTTGTTTAATAATTTCCAAATATAGGTCTTGAAAATCTATGTTGTGAGAAATGAAAAAACATTGTGTTTCCCATGGTTTTTACTCATGTTTTTGGAAATTTGAGTCAAATTTTATGATATTTTAATACATTATAACTGAAAAACATTTTTTAACACTCTTTTGTACATGTAAAGATAAATTTTCCACAAAAATAATGATTTTACATTCAAAATTTTCATTTTATACTTTGGAATGTCACTTATAGGTTTAGAAATTGATTAAAATACTTTAAAATAATTAATATTAAAAATAATATGTTAGGTTGTGAATTTTGGTTAATTAATTATTAAATAATTATACTAAATATATTATGTAAAAAAACACACAGAAACCCCTAAACTATAATTTTTTCTATTCACTGAAAAATAATATATTTTAGAAAATTATAAAAAACTCACCAGATATTAATTTAGATGAGTTAATTAAAAATATAATATTAATATTATCAAATTAATTTTATAAATATTAAAATTTTAACATTTAAAAATAAAAATCATTATTTTTTGAAAAATTTCATTTTTAAGACAATTAAATTTTGAACACATATAAAAATTTTTCTAAGACATTATAAAATTGTTTTGTCATTTATATATAAATAAGGGTGTTGTAAAAGATTATATAAATAAGAAATACTTTTCAAAATACCTGAGTATATTATAAAAGTGTATATATTTTCTAAAAGAATGCAATTATGTTTTATTTGAGGATAACAATCAATTTATCAAATTTGTATTACCTAAACATACATCATATTAAACAAAATTATTCTAAAATGTGATTGATGGAAGAAAAAATTTATTTATACAAAGAAAAATTAGAGTTTATGAAGCTAAGGCCTGGACATGTCACCCATTATTACACCTGCATACTCCCTAAGGGTAAGGGGTGAAATGGTCGTGGTTTCATGGGGTGTATTGGATAACATTGACCTAGTGGTAATCTAAACTAACATGAAAATATTTCATAGGTGATTTTGTTAAAGATTCGCTTATTGAATATCATGTTGGGTTTGGTCATGGGTGAACCCCAATGTTACTACCTCCCTCCAAAGCAAAGAAAAATGGGATTCAAACAACATGACTATGCTGGATGAGGCCCTCATTGATCCTTTATACATCAATAATCCTTGATCATTACTACTTATAAAAATTAATTATAATGATAAAATTATCACACATGGGTATTGTTTCTAATAGTAAAATTTACCGATGACTATATTAACCAAAAATTATATTTTATATTTAAAAGTAGAATTCCATATTTCCCTTTATGCCCTATAAATACCACTTTCTTCATTCAATCAATATTACCTAAAATTCCTCATATGGTTATATTTTCATTTATTAAGATGTTAATTAGTTTAATAATTTTTTTTTTCATTTATATAGTGTTTGGATGTGGGGGTAATGATTATAGTTGATTGAGGTGATCCATATTTTCTCATTTTAGCTATTCTATTTTGTTTATTTTTTAACCAATTGTAATGTTGGATACTTTAATTAGTTTCATTACTGAATAACGTAATTATAATTATTAATGAGACAATATTTTGTTTGTTTCTCTATATTTTTTACATGTGGAATTTTATATAACATATAACACAAATTTATTCTTGAAACAAATATCATTTAAAAATCTTAGGTCATTACATTCATCCTCCTTATTAAATTTCAACCCTAGATTTTCAACTAATTATCTCAGTTTTTAAGAGGTGAGGGTACTTCTATCTCATTATATCATTTTTTCCCCACATCAGTTTTTTATATTTATGGATCCTCCATATCACTTTTACAAGGTGTGTTTTTTTCTTACATAGAACTCTGTCTCTATGGTACAATATCTCCAAAAAATTCTCCTCATTAGAGAGGTCATGTCATATTTATTCTACCTATAGATTTAGTACATGTGATGGTTAATTTATGTATTTACTTATGAGAGATATGTGGAAAATATCAAAAACTTGAGAAGTATTTTGTGGAAGTGTTAGCTGATAGGCCTATGATCATATGACATCAAGGATTTCAAAGGGGATAACATACATAGGGCTAAAATTCCATTTCTTCTAAAATAACACGATCCTATTCCCTAGTGATATCTGAAAGAATTTTTTTATCCAATATGAAACTCTGAGTCCCTTAAATGGTTGTCAATGTGTCTCTTCTACCAACTCTGAGTATCCTTTTTTATGTTGTGGGATGACATTAACCATTTCCTTCATCTCTTGTATAAGATCATGCCCAGTTATCTTTCTCTCAACAACTTTATCCAAAAAAGTAAGAGTTTTTCATTGCTACCCATATAGAACTGTATAGGGTTCCATCTGTATAATTGAGTTGAAGATGTTATTGTATGAGAACTCAAATAACAGGAGGTGTTGATCCTATCCAATTTTGAATTCCATTGATCATGTTCTCATTATATCCTACAATATATGAATAGTCATTCTAGATCGTCCATTAGTTTTTGGATTATAGTCCATAATGAAATTCAATTCAGTATTCATAGAATATTGATGACTTACCCAGAAGTAATATGTAGAACTTGGATCACGATAAGAAATGATAGAAAGTGGTTCCTCGTGAAGCCTCACCACTTCCTTTATATATAAATTGGAAAGCTGGTCAAGAGATAAAGATTCCCAAATAGAAATGAAATGGGATGTATTGGTGAGTCAATCCACTATAACCAATATCACATTGTTTTATGTGGACATTTTTAGGAGACCAGATAAAAAAGACTATAATGATATTGTCCCACATCCATGTTTGTATGTGTAGTGGTTGTAATATTCCTTTAAGAAGTTTCCTCTCTTCCTTCACTTGCTAACACACCAAGAAACTTGAAGTGTAGTTAGAGATATCTCTTTTCATATTATCCCACCAATAATTATCATAAATATCCCCATACATTTTGGTGCATCCATGATTTATATATAATTTAGAGCTATGAGATTCATCAATCAGCTCCTTCTTTATCTCTAGGATATACATGACACATAACATTGTAGAATGTTTTAATACACCTTCTAGATCCATTTTTAACTTAGAAAAATTCAAATTCTTTACATCCTCTCTATTATTTTTTATTAAAGGATATTTCCTTTGAGATCTCTTAAGATCCTCTAGTAATGATGGTTGATAATTAATTTGTGATGGGATTGATTATGTATCTTGCATTATGATCTAATGTCTAACCTTACTAGGTCTGTGATCAATGGATCTCCTTGAATCATCATCATTTACACCACAATAAGATCATTCCTACTTAATTCATCAGGGAATTTTCGTTCTCTTTTAGGGTGATTATTAATTGATTAGTCATAGTCATTAAGTAGCTCAACCATATACTTTTCCTCATGCTCAATTAATTTTATGAGAAAATATACTTAAAATTTTGTTATTTGTGTATATATCATTTTTATCCTCATAAATATTGTTCCTCCATATCATCAGAGAAAAAATAACTGTATCAAATTCATGTTCATCCATAAGATAATTCTTCTCATGAGGCTTTAATTTTAGGGATGTATAATAGATAAGCTTTTCATTTTTCAAGAGGAAAAACCCAATCCCTTTTAGATATGCATCACTATAAATAAAAAATCCTCCTTCGATAGAGGGTGGAGTTAACATAGGTGAAATAACCAATATCTTCATCCATTATTGGAAACATTATTCACACACCTTTATCTAGATGAACTCATATACTTTTTGAGAGTACTTGGTTAGTGTATTAGAATGTTGTCATTTTTTTTCTTCCAAAAACCTCTTATAATATCTTAATAAACCAAGGAAACTATGAATCTCAGTTACCATTATAGGATGAGGCCACTCCTCTAAAACCATTTTCTGGGAAATGTAAACTGAGATCTTGTCATTGGTTACTATGTTCCTTAAGAATGATACTTTTTGTAACCAAAATTAACATTTTCTGAATTTTAATAATGGATACTATTTCCATAGAGTTTTAAATATAACCCCTAGATGATCCTCATTATCCTTATAACTTTTGAAATATATCATATTTTTATTAGTAAAAACAAGCATGAATTTATCAATATAGTCCTTAAAGACTCTATTAATCGAATCCATAAATATAGCGGGAGCATTAATCATGTGGAAGGTCATAATATAAAACTCATAATGCCCATATAATGTTTAGAAGGTATTATTTGGAAGATATTATTTCTTCACCCTCAATTGATGATACCTCAATCAGAGTTCAATCTTGGAGAAGAATTGAACCCAATAAAGAAAGTCAAATAAATCATCAATCTTTGGGAGTGTGTATGTAACGTCCCAAAATTTTATTAATAAAAATTCCTCTTGATCTATTTAAATGCCTTATTATGTAAAATGGTTATATAAAACATATGAAATACTTGGTTTTATGTTTTTGTATTTTAAAATACCATTAATAATATTTACCATTTCTAATACTGCTGTTGAATAGTGATCACATGATTATTATAAATATAGGGCTTTAACAAATCCACGTTACACAGAAAAAGGAAGTGATGGCCTCATCTAGTAGAATTGCTTCATAAGAAGCCCATTTGTCAGAGCTTGGAATGGAGTTAGCATAATTGGGATTCTCTATTGACCAATCCCAAGCCGATCTTTAACAGGTTAAGTTTGAATGGAACTACCGATGAGAGAAGTGGAAGTTGAGAGACATTACCACCCAAGCGATGTTATCCGATCCACCCCAAGAATCTATCACCATCACACACCTTACCCTTATGTATTAGGCTGGTGTTGTAAGGTTTTATGTAACAAGACCCCATAACTATGATTATTTTCTTTATTTTTTGTATAAAGATAATATGTGCATTTCATTATTGTTACTTTAGAAATTTTTTTTAAAGTACGAATATTATTTTTAGTTAATATTCAATTAAGAAATATATTTTGATGAATTAATGGATTTTTGGAATTAAATAATATTTTAATAAAATATTATTATTATTAAATTAATTTTTATTAAATATAAATAATTGTATAGTTTTTATGAATATAATTGTAATATTTATTATGGTTTGAAATCTGTTTTTGTCAAAACCCAGGAATTCTTGATATATGTATGTTTTAATTTTAAAAGTAAAAATTCAAATAATGATAAGTTTTTTTATATAAAATTAATATTATTTTTGGATTTAGGATTTTAAAATTATCTAACGGTGAATTTTTCATAATTTTTTAAGACAGTCAAATTTTTGGGTAAAAATTAAATACCATTAAATATATAATGTGTTTTATGACATCATAATGATCCAATAGTGATGTAATAAAATAATATAAATAGGATATTCTGCAAATATATTTTTTAATTTTAAAATAATGTGATTTTAGGTTTTATTTATTTATTTTACAAATGCCTAGTGGACCCTCTAAGACTTATAAAACATTTTAACTTTATAAAAATATTTCCTTGAGAGTGTGACTCACCTCCACATAAGAAAGCATAATATTTTAGAAATTTCGTATATTTAACTTATAAAATAATGTTTTTTCACACCCCTTTGACAAAAAACATGGGAAAAAAACTCTGGGTTGGGTTGTGGTTTTGATTAGTTTAATGTGTGGTGTCCAAAACCTAAATAATAAATAATTCCCTATCTTTTCCTATATAAACCCAACCAAGCTCCCACTTCTAATCACTCAAAATCCATGGAGAACATTCATACTCTGCCCTAATCTCTCTAAAATCCTTCCAAGGCACCCCAATCTCCCAATAATCCTCTCTCAAGTCTCTAGAATTCCTTTGGGATCATACTTCCATGTAAGGGATTTCTTCCTTTCTCATTTTTGTACAAATTTCATTATATTGTTATACCATTTATTTCAATTAAAAATGTTGGGGTATGATTTCTAACTTCCCCTATACTTACCTCATTACCTTTTAATGATTATATAACCCTTCGTCTCTCATTAATTCCCCCCACGTACACCTGTTACCGTGCTGAAATTCCATAAGGGATTTCACTCTCCTCATTAACATTCAAGAAATTATTTTATATGATGAATATAAATTCCAATACATATGTTGGGGAATATATATATATGACCTAATTACTATTAATTTCATGCACATATTATTAGAAACCCCTTTCTCTCTCATCAACCATTTTTTATGAATTCTTATGTCACGCCATTATGCTGCCGAAATTGCACTGCGATTCTCCAAGCCAAAGTCATTGTGTAGTGAATACCATTCCCATTTATCTATCCAGGGTATTCACCATTATGAAAAATTACTTATTTATTATAGAGGTTCATTTATTAATTCATAGTTCCTTTATTGTATAATAAATTATGATGTTTAATGAATCCATGTGACAAACTTATGCAAGAAATGAAATGATTAAGAAGGGTGTACCCTAATAACACTACAATGCATTAGGTATAGATTAGTATTAGGAAACATCAAGTGCAATGAGGGTTTACTCCTACTAATTCAAGTTCAACAAGGGTTTACTCATTTTCAAGGTGAAATGAGCCTCTGTTCATGCTAATATCATATTAAATGTTGTTTCCACATTTCCATGTTATTATAATCATGTTATATCATGCCTTTATGTTCATGTTTCTATTATTATCCATTGATATGGAAATTTCCTAACATGTAATGTATTATTCATGTTATTATTTCTGTAATCCTTTACCAGGCTTTATATCTCACCATTTTCTTATGCATTCCCTCATGTTATCCCATGAAAAGCTAAGTACTAAAGAATTTGTGTGGTCATGTAAAAGAAGTTTTCAGAAAAGTTGTGTATTTAATGCTTTAAGTTGTTATGTAATGTTTAGAAGCCCCAAAGTCACTATACCTATTGATATTCTATATTGTATCAAGTGAATATATTATGTAATAAATTATGTTTAAGTGTGAAATAAAGAGAAGGGTTGTTAAAATGAACTTTTTCTTCACTATAGTTCTATTAAGTTATCTATAATCAATGCATATTCACATTGATCTATCCTTGTTATTTATAAAGAGAATAGGTGCTATCCAAGGAGACATACTTGGCAAGATAAAGGCCTTCTCCAAAATATATTGACTTTATTTATTTAATTCCTATAACTCCACATTTTCCATCATATATGGGGTCTTCGATATTGTCTTGGAGCTAGGTATGAGTTCAATGGATCACTCTACCTTTATTTATGGGGTAGGTACATGTAACTATTTAGGAAATACGTCAATGAATTCTTGAATGATGGGGACATTATCTATATTTATATATTCATTTACTTCTCCCTATTCACTGAACGTATCTATAAATAAGGCTATGGGAGGTGATTCTAGGCAATGCTCTGGCTGAGATATCACTCCTTCAAAAATCATTATAGTTTTTCCATTAAATACTATTGAAATTTAATTTCTTCTATAGTTTATCTTAGCAATATAATTTGAGAGATTTTCCATCCCTATATAGTGTCTAATTTTACCATGTTAATGACTACAATATTTTTGATGATATCATACTCACCAAAGTTAATAATATAGTTTCTATACACTATTGATGTTAGGATAATACCTCATGGAGTCTTGAATGGTAATTATACTTCTAGAATCATAAGTATTGATTCTCTATTCTTTTCAAACATGGATAAAATAGTGGAATGCGTAGAACTATAATAAAAAAAATTACTCCCTAGATTTGATAGCATAATGAGTGTACCTTTCACCACATAATTTGGAGCCTCTACTTCATCTATCATGATATAAAATAACCAAGCCTCCTCCCTTAGCCTATTGTATGGTTGATTTTGGTTTCCCTCTATTATCATATGATTTGGAAATTGATTAGAAAAGTTCGCAAGCTTTCCACACATGAAGAATTTGAAATTTTGGATGGGCCTTTATCATATTTAATTTTTCATTAGTGTTGAGAAGTTAAGAATTCACATCACCATGAGGGTTATGAGATATATTACCATCTATTCCTCATTTTTATCACTATACACTCCCATGTAAGAGGTTCCCTAAATGTTTCTTCTCACATTTGTTTCACATGGGATGTTATAATTTCTTTCATCCTATTCCATTATCAAAATTATTTCATTATTTTGGATCCATTACTATCTTATTTTCATTTTACCTATGTTACCATTGAGTCTCTCCAAACACTAATTCAACCATCATAGCACTCTGCCCTAACATTTCATATCTTTCATTGTCTAAATTTTTTAAATTCCTCCTTGGATGTGGTCTCAGTTCACTAATGAATCTATGAACCTTTCCCATAGGATCCATATAAAATCTAGAGTTGTATCAATTAAATCATGTAAATTCATTTTCTATATTTCCAATGATTCAATTTCCTTATGCTTTATCTCTAATAATTCCTTTTCCATTTTTTTCAAATTGAAAAGGGAAAATATTTATTGAAAATGATTCCCCTAAGTACTTTCCAATCCATATCATCAATCTACCTTCATGGATTCATGTTTTTTTTATTAGTGTACACCATTGATCAGTTTATCCTTCTAAGAGGTATAATATCTGGGTGAAATTCTTTAGCTTCGAAAAATGGAGTACATAAAAGATCTTTTCTATAAGGATAATCCATTATTCAGAAATAAATGGTTTAGTAGATCCACTAAAATTAGGTGGTTGTTGATTCATTAAGGACTCAATTTTATGTTATTACCTTCGATGTGAATTCAGTCTCTCAACATGATTCAAGTTATTATTTATAACTTGATTTTGTTTATTCATCATTCTCATGAAGTTTACCATTCCATCTTCAATTAGAAGGGTGTCATTTCATCATCTATTTCACTCATAATTTAATTGATTCCTCATATTTCCCAAAATTTTTCTATAAGAAAAAACTATATTTTGAAACATGTTACTTTTAGGAATATTATAATTTTAAACAGAGTTTGTTTCATAAAATATCATTCTTAAATAATTTATTAATCTACTCTAATAAAAATTAAATTTTCTATATATCCTTCATAAAGGTTCATAAATATCTTATGATTAACTGAAAATATTCCATGAGAGTTCATAACTAGGTGTTTCACAATGATCATTGTCATGAACTACCTCCTGATCGATTGTAGCTCAATGTGGTGTTTTCAGGTGTTAAACCTAGGTAAATTTGTGAAGGAGCCACATCAACTTATAGTATCCAATTATGGATGTATTTTATTGGAAACCAAAAACTTAATAATTAATAAAATACCAATATGTTTCCCTATATTTAAAATTATCCCAAGGAATAATTATAATGTTTTCATTTCTAATTTCCAAAAATAATGAAACTGTTATCCAATTACAACTATTGTATCATACCTTTTTATTACATATACTTTTAATTACATGGAACAAAATGAAGGATCTTTTAAAGTTTAGATTATTGGAAATTAGGTACATAATAAATGAAAACAAAAAAAATTATTCTAATCCACTTGAAATACATATTCATGGGTTCGCCCTAGGTAACTTTTATTGTATCTCATATCATATGGATATACATCAAAAGAAACGGGTGAGCATGCATCACAGTAATGGAATAAGAAAAAAATACATTTAAAATGTGATCATGAGACATATCAATAAGAACATGATGAATAAAATAAAGAATTAAAAATAGGAATATCATAATATTAATAAAATTAATCCTAACTTTTAAACGTGGCTACAAAATTTAAATGGGACATTCATAAGCATATCACCAAGGTTTGTAACCAAAGTTCCCTAAATCAAAATTACAAAGGTGTCATAAAACATGTCCTGACTAGAGATTAAATTATTTACATAATTAATTGGATTGATACTAGGTCACAACCATCATATTTATTAATTTTATTTGATCTACATCAATCATAATAAATCGTTTCATTAATAACCTATGGAAAATATATAATGACTTTCTTATCAAAAACATGATGTAGAAAAGTGCTCAATGTAAGGATAATTATATCATTATTAACCGATGAAAAGGTTGTGTGGGTTATGTAAAAGAAAATAAACCAATAAATTAATCATTTTAAATTATTAGAATACCCATGTAAAAACATATGTTTGGGTATTCACAAAAAGTAAAAAAAGAGGATTTCTCAAGTAAAAAAGATAAATAAATTCGATAATGTGATAGATATAAACAATGGATTAAGGAAAGCGAAAATGAGAGGGAAAAGGGGTATAACATTTATAAAATACCATTCATATAGTAATGGGATAGTATAATGTTGACAAAAATGAATTAGTTTGGAAAATACAAGACATACCAAAAAAGAGAACATGAATGGAAAAGAGAAGTGAATATTTCTCTTACCTTGAAGGGTTGTTCCTAAATCATTGACGATTAGAACCATGGATAATAAGTTCACATTGTGGGGCTGTTGAGGATAAAAAAAGAATAAATTCATATACGAATTATTTCTAATGAAGGGTAAGGGTGAAATGGGTGAGTATTTATAGATAAAGTGGATAATTTGTTTAATAATTTACAAATATTGGTCTTGGAAATCTAGGTTGTCCAAAATAAAAAAATAACGGCTTTCCCATGGGTTATGCTCATTTTTTAAAACTTTGAGTCAAATTATATGGTATTTTAATCCATTATACGTGAATTGCATTTTTAGTACTCCATTGGACATGGAATGTTAAATTTTCTAAAAAATAATTCTTTTAAAATAAAAAAATCCATTTTAAAATTTTGAAAGTCGCATATCAGTTTATAAATTTATTAAAAGAAATTAATATATTTAATATTAATAAAATAAAACATTTTATTTCATTTATTGTTTTTAATTAATTATTACATCTTTATGACATATATTTGATGTCATAAAACATACTGAAAACCCAAAACTCTATATTTAATATTCACTAAAAAATAATTTGTTTAGAAAATTCTGAAAAATTCATCCAAAAATAATTTTTAAATGATTATTTAAAATTAAATATTTATTTAATAAAAATAATTTTCAAAATATGATAATTTTAGATTTAAAATATAATCATCCTTATTTATTGAAAAATGTCATTTTTTAATGCACAATCCAATTTATGACCCTTATAAAATGTTTACAAGGACATTATAAAAATACTTTATCTTTTCTATATAAATAAGGATGTTTAAAAAGAATATTTCATTTAAAAAATATTATGCATAATACTTCATTATATTATAAATTTGTATATACTTTTTAAAAAATCAATTACGTTTTATTTGAGTCCAACAAATAATTTTTCAAATTGGTCTTACATACAAAGACATTATATTAAACAAAATTATTCTAAAAATGGGATAGATGGAATAGATATTTTATTTATATAAGTGGAAATTACACTTTATGAAACTAAGGCCAAGATACATAACCCCTTATTACACCCACACATGTCTCAAGGGCAAGGTGTGCAATGGTGGTTGTGACATGGGGTGGCACAACTAACAATGAATGAATGGTAATATTCACTGAAATGAACTTCTACCATAGGTGATTTATTTTAAGCTTTACTTGTTGAATATCATCATGTTCTTGGTCAATAAATAACCCCAGTGATTCTACCAACCTCCCAAGATCTGAAAAATGGGCTTCAAATGGCATGACTCTACAAGTTGAGGCCACAATTTCTACTTTCGAAATAAATTATCCTTTTCATTACTATTTATAAACACTAATTATAATCATAAAATTATCACACAAGGGTATAGAATCCAATATTCTAATTGACCAATGATTAGATTAACCAATAATCTTATTTGAAAAAAATCATATAAAAGTCGAATCCCAATGGTCACATTTCCTTTTATACCCTATAAATACCACTTTATTCATTCACTAAAAATTCACTAAAATTATTCTTATGTTTTTATTTTCATTTCTTAATTTGTTGATTGTTTTGCTAGTATTTTGTTTAATTTCTATAGACTTGGCCATTGGAGTGATGAATCTATAATATTTGGGTGATCTATATTTTCCCATTTTAACTATTCTATTATATTTTTTTATCCAGTTGCAATGTTTTATATTTTCATCAGTTTCATAGATTACTAATTTAATGATCATTATTAATGAGATTAATTATTTTTGGTTGGTATATATTTTTTATGTGTATAATATTATATAATATATTAAAAACCTTTATTAAAGAAACAAATATCATTAAAAAATCTTGGGTCATTACACTAGGCCATGCAAGATTCCTTCCATGTTTCTCTACTTCATCATTATTTTAGAGAATATTTCTTTTTTTGTACAAGACTATGGAATATTCCTAGAAATATTTTTTAGATCCTGGTGCTAAGACTGTGCCTGATTTTCAGGACTTGTGAGTTTGGAATTAATTTTATAAAAATATTATATATATTTTCATTGGAATCACATAGTTTTCCTGAAAAAGTGGAATATCTCATAAACAGATTATTTGATTGGATATATAATAATAGTGTTTAATCTAGAATGTGGATTTTACCCTATGTAAAATATAAAGTTAGTGGCACTAGATGTTCAAATGGTGAAACCATTGGCAGGGGAATAGGATAAAAAAATTATTTTAATTTATTTATTTAATAAGTTATATATAGAGACTCATATGGGAAATCAGCTACAACCGTTGAGTTTGAAATGCAGTGTTTACCCAAAACATGACATAACCCTGATCAACATCAGCTGTTTTTCTTAAGATCCATCATAGAAAAAAAATAAATAAATAAATTGAATTATTTATTTTATTTTTTATTAAATATCCTAACCAAAATAATTTTCTATAAATATATAGTAATAGAAAAATCATTGGGTAAGACATATAACTAAGATATTTGAGAGGAGATTCCACCCCTTATTCGTCGGTGGATTGAAATCGGATGATGACCAATGATTGGATCGAGGTGGACTAACCAATAGTGGGTGAAGTAGATCCCATTCATCACTGATAGATGGGTTCTTCACCAACGATCAATCTATAATTGAGGTAGGAATTTTTAATATTGGTTTTATCACCTTTTGATTAAAATATTAAGCATGATCAAATTTTATTTCCTTGATATGTGTTTAAAAGAACCTTCTTCGGAGCCAGTGTATCAAAATAATTTTTTTTCAATTTATTTCATTCCCATGACATGTTTCTCAACCTTTTTTACCCTCTATGAAATATTTATCTAATAAAATTCAGATAATTATTCTTATCACCATTTTTATTTGTGTTTCCCCACACCGTTCATCACATTATTCATTATTGGACCATGGGGTCATGATTTGATATTGTTGAGGGGGGTTTGAGTGTGATAAAACCCTCAAATTTATTATGGTGCAACGAATGACATGCAGATTGATTATTTTAGAATAGATTAATAAATGAGTGGGATGGTGTTTGTTGAACATATATTTTTAGCATTGTGGCTATGATCATTGTGATCAAAGGTGGTTCATGATCAGATATGTGATCCCCATTTTTTCAGGTTGGAACGTGGTGATGACATGTGGTGTGACAAGATAATTTATGAGTAGATACCTCATGTAGAGTCTCATGGAAGATGTTGACTGGTGTGAGAATGATGGTGTTCAGACTCAGATCTCTAATGAGGTGATCGGATATGGTCAAGGCAGTGGGCATTAATTATTATAATAATAATAATGGTGATGAGTTGATAAAAATTAAATGTGGATATATTATTATTATTATTATACTAATTAATAATAATAATAACGATGGTGGCCTAAAAAGTGTGGTTGGATAATAAAATTAAATGGGTTTAATTTAATATAAGGATATTCTTGGAAAAATAATTTAATGAAATTAAATTAGAATAATGAATGGTAGTGTTTATTATCACATGTAAATATTGTTGAATTTAATTGATTATAAATTATTTAATTATGTAAATTGAATGATTAATCCTGGAGAAAGAAAATTTTATTAAACAAAAATAATAATGGAGGGAATAACCGGGTGGATCACTGTATGAGGTGTGGAGAATGAAGGAAAATCCATTAGAAGAAGTGTTAAGTGAAGAGTTGAAAAAATTAAATGGGATTTAATTTTATGAAAAAATAGGAAGAAATGGTGTGGACCCATGCATGGAGTGAATGTAAGTGGTGGTGGATCTTTAACATGGCCCTCTCTCTCTATTTTAAGGATTAATAATAATAATAATAATAACTACTTTATCACGCAAACATTTCCGGAAGGGAATTATATTGCAGATGGGATTTCCAAAAAAGGTACCTCAGAAGATGGATGCATGTGACTGAACATTTTTCTTGATGACATGATGCATTTTTTAGTCAGAGATAAATGTAAAATACCCCTTCTGTATTGTGTAACTATTTTCCTCTTCAATATTAGAGTGTCTGTGCTCATATTTCTCAAAAATAAAATAATAAATTATTATTTTTGATGTTAAAACTTTAATATGACAATAAATTTTCATGCAGCGTCAAATTGATGAATTGTTAGTAGTAATATAACACTAACATGGAGACGATTATTTCAAGACCATTTAGGAATATCTTTTTCTGACTCATGGCTCAGGCCCATGAAAAGCCAATCAAGCATAATGTGGTGAAATATGACTTTTTCACCGGGTGTCTGATTTGGGAATGTGAATAGCCTATCCAGGGAATTTTTCTATGAGTATCACAAAAATTGAAATCCATTTTCCTTCCAAGGCCACTTACAAAGGCATGTTAGTGGAATTAAATTTTTTCCCTCACACTGATGATGCGCCTCATGATTTCATCTGACTTTTTTTCAAGACACGCCAGGTAGTACCCTTACACTCCATGTAGTAATATATGGCTGGAAATCCATATGATGAAATGTAAATTACCTCAGAGTAGAGCAGGATAACATTATGTGTGGGTCCCCAACATTCCATTTACCCCTTTTTTATTTTTAGGAAACTTTAAGGTTTCACATCTTTTTTGTTTCAACACTGATTTTTGCCTGTGAGTGGAATATATTGAGTGTTTTTTCAAGTAGAAAACAATGGTTACCTTATTTTTTGATTTAGAGAAACAATATAGAATATTTCAGGATTGAAACGTGGTTAGAAAATGCTTGATGGTGATAGTGATCATGCATTATCACCAGAGGATTATTGATTTGACCCGCCAATAGAGATGGGAGTGGAGTCCCCAACGACTACTAAGTTGGACCTCTAGTAGAGCTGGGAGGTAGTGAATTCAAAGACAACTGATTTATCCCTCCAGTAGAGCTAGAAAGTGGATTCCTTATTAGTGGGGTCCTCGACAATTGTCGAGTTCACCCTCTAGTAGATTTGGGAAATGAATTCCTCAATGACTACTTAGTGCTACGCTTTAGTAGAGGTGGACAGTGGGTACTCAAAAACATATAGAGTGGAACTGTCCTATTTTATAATGAAATTAATCCTCAACCTAGATATTTTAACCCCTCAAATGTGTGTCATGGTGATGAGGCGTGACTTGAGTTGGATAATTACTTTGGGGTAGACATGTGAGATGTTAGGAATTTTTTATGGTTTTTTGGAACTATTGGTTACTCTTATTCTTAGATTGAGATGTGATATAGAGATCCCCTTACTCAATCATTTGGTATTCTTTTGAATGAGAATATATATATTCTTCTATATACATATCCTTGTATTTGGTAACTCTCTTTTCATGAGAGGTAAAAACACATGGGTTATGCCACATGCTTTCTATGTCAAGATTCTCATGGTTGGATGGGTCTACTCTCCTACTATAGGTGGTGAAGACTAAATGTTTAGTTAATATACACACTATGTTGAGCCTATTATGTTTGGAAGAGGTTAATTTCAATATTGGTTTGGGTTGAGTTGGTCTTCATCCTATTTACTATCTAGAGCCTTTTTTCCCTATAGTATCTCTTACAGCTCGCCCTTCAGCTTTCTGGGTGTCCTACTGGGTATGTATATACTCACTCTTATATAGTCTTTTCCCACACATGTCATGACTTATATAGATGATGGACATGTTGGTGGGGACTTCCGTGAAGCTTCGGGATACCTAGTACTTTGGACCGCATATAGTGGTCACAATATGTGATTACAGAGCTAGGCACTCTTAGTAGTTTACTTTCACAGTTTTTTTAGGATGGGTAATCTCTATTGTTGGGTGTGTATTTTTTAGCTTATCTTTTTAGATTGTGCTGTCATACTCTTGTACTTTATGGAGGGTTTTCATGCATGGATGTTCCCTTAGATTTTTCTTCTTTTACTTTTACACCCTCAGCACTTCTGCATTGAGATGTATGTGTGTGTGTGTGCACAAAATCAGGAAAATTTATCCATAAGTTCGTCATGCCTTCAATTCTTGTCACGAACACTTGGACTATGTAGGTGGTAGTTGGGTAGTTGTAGCTCAAGACACTTCTTGGGTTGGGTTGTGAAATATCATTATCAAAGGTGGTTCGATCCTTGGGACGGTGTTTGAAATAGCCCCATTATAAGGATTTGGTTGGTATTTAGGGAAATAATGTCACATAGTTTCGAGTGTGGATCTCAAACAAGGTAGTCCCATGATGGTGTAGGTGAATGAAATATCTATTCAACAGGACCCTTACTACCTGCTTGTTGACTTAACATACCAAGACATTTATTACAAGGATCAATGGTTCATGCATCATATTGAATTGAGTAATTGAATTATCTTCTTGATCCAACTCCCCATTATTGTTTATATATATATGTGCTCAAATGGCCACGGTACGTCTCAAACTATTTTGAGATGCCTCTATTATGACAACCAACTAGGATACTGGTTCCAGATCATGATGGAGATTTGATAAGTGAAGAGTCCATAGATTTGGGTCCATCATGTGAGATATTTTTCTCTAGTCAGGCAGGTAGAAGCACCCCTTCCTATCAAATAGTAGTTGGTACTAGAAAAACAAGATGAGGATGTGAACCGTCTTATCATACACTGTGAGTTCCAGTTCTAAAGGCCTCCATGGTTCCATGATGAGCCAATTACCCAGGCATTGGAGGTTTGGCTTGAGTTTATGATTTTATTTTTCACACTTGTACAGATCCCAACCGATTAGATGGTTTTATTCACAACCAGTTATCTTTGTAGAGTAGTTTTTGGTTCCAATTGTACCAATAGATGATGCACCCATTATTAGTGTGCATTGCATGTTATGAAAATAATGTTCACCCAAGTATCTTGTTGATCGAAACTCCCTTATCATGTGGTTGAGGTCATTTATGATCCAATGGTTTGGATATCTTTCTTGGTTAGGATCCTTTTTTATGGTGATCCTTAGAGTGAGACCTCTCCAATACGATTATGGGCATCAGTAGTGTTATGTGATGGAGATGTGTTGGCATGGAATCAAACACGAATGGTTGATGGACACTTCCCCCACTAATACGCATCTTCAACATGTGATTAAAGATCATGTGCGTGAGTCAGATCCACACTAGAGAAGATATTATAAAAGGGTGGTAGAGGAGATCCTTTGACATCTGTTATTGGGATGTGCAAATGTGATGGGGAGTTAGAGTAAAACCTGTTTGTGGAGAGTAGGTTGACACAAGAAAGGATGAGCTCTCAGCAAATGATACTTTTGTACAGGTGGATCGAGTGTGGTTCTGGATACAACCTATGTCACTATTGATTTAGTTGTAGTTGGTATCATAGATATAGAAGAAAAATTTCCCTATGCATAGCCCCAATTCGAGACATAGAAATACTATAGGACACCCTTTCACTCAAACATTATGTTGGACGGCCCTGTATAGAGGATTGATGGTCACACCTTCCTACTGGTGTAGTGACCTTACTCTATGAGGAGAGAGAGCCTTACAGGAAATCATTATATAGTGGAATTGATACCATACAATGTTTTTCTTAGTATATGATTGTCATTTACAATCTATGCTCAGATGATTTCTACTAGGGAGTGTGGTAGTGCTTCCGGGTTGTGGTATAGAGTTCTCCCCCTTTAACAAGGAGTGATCCCTAAAAAGGGAAGGATGGGCTCATTCAAAGAAGGTTATGATTGACTTATTAGTTGGATAATATTACCCATGGAGTTGAAGATTCTATGAGCTTTCTGTTTCTAGAAATGGTGGAATTGTATGAGGGCATGCATCCTAAGGACACATTGGGTTTAACTTTCCATAAAGAGTTTTTTTGCAAGGAATTACACCAAGGATTTACCAATGTTTTTGATAGAATATCAGATGACCCCAAGTTGCTGCAAGATGTAGTGGTGTAGTTTGAGGGGTTAGAAGAGAAGGGGGTTCATAAGACCTTGTTTGTTTTTCCTAGGCAGCCCAATGTTGCTGGACTAAGTGGAAAATAAGAGCTTGATGTTTTTTATGGATATACATCGCCTAAACCAGGTATCTATTTATGAGGAGTATCTACCCTCAAGAATCCATGACCTCTTCCTCTAGTCGATGAGGATGAAGTAGATCTCAATTTTAACTCTGGAGGGGTTATCACAAGATCTTAGCTTGAAAGGTGGACGGACCAAGCAAGGCGTCCTATTGTAGATGTGATTTTTTTGAGTTCATGGTGATACCCTTTTGTGTGATGAATTCCATAGAAGAGTTCCAAATAATTATGAACTAAATAACTAATATTTCATGGATCAGTTCATGGTATTCTTCTATGATGGTACCCTCATTTCCTTGGCCTCCGAGTTAGAGCACACGAGACACAGGTGGACAGTGCTAGACATGCCCCAGAAGTTCTAGTCATATGAAAAATCTCATGAAGTTTTTTATAAATTTAATGGTCCAATTATTAGGATATATCTTCTTTTACAAGCGAGTGATAGTGGGACCGATAGATTTTGAGTTGATGTGAGCTAGAGGGCCACCTAGGATGTGTTCTTGACAACACAATCTCACAACAATGTTTTCTATCCACTGTTGTCAAACAAGGTGACAGAGTAAACAACCTATTATTAGTTAGACCAAGTGCTTGGTGTTGTCCACATGCCAAAGTTGAGGAGGTGAGTGCATAATTTTTTATATGATACAATACATGGTTATATGGGCCATGAGAGTAGATTATCATTTCCAAGGATCCGGTGGCATTGAGAATGAGAAGAGAAATCCATTTCTTGGGAAGGTGTTTTCCTTGGGGGTGTGTTTTTTGGCAGCATATGAATCCATTGTTGAAGAGAGAGAGAGAGTGGGATGTAGGCTCAGTGTCCACATTTTTTCCATTAGTTTATGTTTTTAGGGGAAAAATATTTGAAGAATTAAATAATGAAAATACTCTCGTTTTGATGTGTAAGACTTTGTAATATTACTTGGAATATTTTTGGAGATTGGAAATGAGATGGTGTCTGATTCGAATGCTCGATAAGTCTGAAATTAATTTTATAAAAATATTAAATATATTTTTATTGTGTGAGAATATTTTTCCTTAAAATGTAGAATATCTCATAAAAGGACTCCATGATCTATAATATGAGATCATGGTTGATTCAAAATCATAGAGTTCACCTTAGGTGCGACCTAACATCTGTCAACATGGGATGTTCAGACGGGAAACTTTCGGTGGGTTTATTGGATAAATTAATTAAATAATTTAATATCCCTAACCAAAATAACTCATAGAAGGAGAACTATATGGGATATATGAGACTACCATTGAGTTCAGAATGCATTTTTACCCTAGGCATGAAATAGCCTTGATCGATGTTGGGTGTTTGGCATGAGCACCATCTTGGGCTATGTAATTAAATAAACTGGATTATTTATTTAATTGTTTAATAAATGTCCTAACCTAAATATTTTTATCTAAATATATGGTTATAAAAAAATCATAGGGTGAACCACATATCTCTATGATTTGAGAGAAGATTCCACCCCTTCTTTATTGGTAGTTTGAGACCAGATGATGATCGGTGATCCGATTGAGGTGGACAAACTGAAATTTGATGAAATAGATCTCCTCTATCTCTAGTAGATGTGTACTTCACCAAATATAGATCCATAATTCACATATACCTCATCAATTTAGGTTTCCTCCCATTTTGATTAAAATATTATGAATGATCAGATTTGTTTCCTTGATCTACATTTAAATGAACCTTTGTGTGAACCTATTTATTGAAATAAATTATTCTTTCAATTTATTTCTTGTCTATGCAATGTTTCTCACCCCGTTTTCCCCACAATGAAGTTTTTTTACAAGAACATTGGTCTAGTAATACTTTTGACCATTGGTATTGGTTTTCCCCCCACTACTCATCATGTTATTCTTTATTAGACCACGAGGCCAGGATTAGAGATTTATGGGGTGGGTTTGAGTGCGATTGAACCCTCAAATTTGGTGTGGTTTCATGAAAGACATATGAATAAATTCTTTGGAGATATATTGATAAACTAACATGATTGTGTTTAGTGAATAGATCAGTTTGGTACTGCTATTTTGAGGTTTTTTTATTAGAGGTGGTTTAGGATTATATAGGTGATCACTATTTTCCCGGTTGGCACATGGTGATGATGTTTTGTATGATAAGGTCATTTCCAATCATAGGTTGTGTATGAAGTCTCATGGAGGAGGCTTCTTGGCTTGAATGTGATGGTGGATGGGCTGAGATCTCTAAAGAGGTGGTATGATGTGGTTAACACCATAAGTGTTAATAATAATAATAAAAAAAATGGTTATGTGTTGATAAAAATTAAATTATTATTTGTTATTAATATTATATTTAATAATAATATTGGTGGAATGAAAATTTTGGTTTTAAAATAAAATTAAATGGGGTTAATTTAATAGGATGAGATTCGTGGAAATCTAATTTAATGAATTTGAATTAGAGCAATGAATGAGGGTGTTTTTTCTCATGGTACTGTTGATAAAAGTAATTGATTATAAATTATTTAAGTAATTAAATTTAATTATTAATAATGTAAAAATAAATATTTATCAAATAAATATGATATTGGTTGAAATACCCAGGTGGGGTACTGTATGAGGCGTGAAGAAGGGTGGCTAATCCATGGGAAGAATAGTTATGTGAAGTGTTGAAAAAATAAAATGTGATATAATTTTTCTTTAAAATGGTAAGTAATGGAATGGACCCATGCATAGAGCATATGAAAGGGGTTGGGGAGCTTGAATGTGGCCCTCTATTTTCATTTGAAGGATTAATTTTTTTTGTTGTGGTTAAAACCATAATCCGGCCAAAACTATTTTATGCAGTGTATGGTTGTTAAAACATAAGTGGTACCATGACCCTGACTTTGAGAGAGTCATTTCAAGACCCGTGATGAATACCTTTTTCTGATTCGTGAGTCTTTCCCACGAAACTCTGTTCATTCTTAATGTGGTGAAATGGGTTATTTTTACAGAGTGTCCGATTCGAACAAGTTAATAGAATATCCCAATACTTTTTACACAAGGATCACATCGGTGTTATCTATTTATCCAACTGGGGTAGTTTTTAGAGGCATGTCATTAAAATTACATTTTTTCCCTCAAAACGATGATGAGCCTCATTAATTCATTAGGATTTTGTTCGAGAAACATCATGTAGTACCCTTACACTCTTTGTAGTAATACATGGAAATAAAGCCCTGTGTCAAGGACCTATCCTTGTATAAGAGTAGTACCACACACAGTGTGGTTCTCTAACTCACCATGTTCACATTGGTTTTTTTTGCAACATCAAGGTTCTGTATCTCCTTTGTTTGAACTCTAATTTTTGCCCGTGAGTAGCCTATATTGAATTTTTTTATACGTAGAATGAAATGTTTCCCTTTACTATGTATTCTGATACATAATATGAAATATTTCAGGAATTATTCTTGGTTATACAATTCATGATGATGGTAGTGATCACACAATATCACCAGAGGATTATCAAGTTGACCCTCCTATAGAGTTGGGAAGTGGAGTCCTCAATGATGATTGAGTTGAACCTTCTATAGAGATGGTTAATGAAGTCCCTGATGAATATTGAGTTTACCCTCTAGTAGAGATGGGTCTTAGAGTATTTGGGAAGCGGAATCCTCGATGACTATTGAGTTGACCCTCCTGTAGAGTTTGGAAGTGGAGTCCCCGATGATTACTGAGTGATGCCATCCAATTCAGTTAGGAAGTGGGTCCTTAAAGGATTAAAAAATGGAAAAAAATTATTTTATTTGTAAATGAGTCATATACCTAGATATTATAACCCATAAACTCTGAAGAACATTGAAGAGGCATGACTTGAGAGTGACGATTACTTTAGTGAAGACATTTGAGATGTAGTGCATTATTGATGGACTTTTGGAACTGTTGGTGACTCATTTTCTTGGGATGAACTATGAGATAGAGACCCCCTTACTCTCTCAATTAGGCCTATTTTGTCTAAGAATATATATATTTCTATATCCATAAACTTTTATTTGGTTACTCTCTTTCCATGAGAGGTGAAGACACCTGAGGTATACCATATACTTTTCATGTCTAGATTTTCATGGTTAGATGACTCAACTCTCACACAACAGGTAGAGAATACTTGACATATATTTCATCTACTCACTATGTTGATCCCATTATGATGGAAAAAGGTTACATTAAATCATGGTTTGAGTTGAGAAATTATCTTCCTTGTTTACTATCTATTGTCCTTAAATTCCTATTATATCTCTTATTGCTACCCCTTCATGTTTCAGGGCATCCTTGTAAAGACCCATAAAATTCAAGGAATTTTTTTTAATTTTTTTTTTGGGTTTTTATGAGTGCACAGTTTCTGACGGAACCTAATTCTGAGGCCCGGTGTGCCCGAAATCAATTTCCGAAGTTTATCTCGGGTATGTTCAGTGAATGAATGAGAGGGTTTTCCTAACTTTTGAACCGGTGCTCGGAATCAAAATCTGAGGGCACCAATGAAACCGCAGAGCTGGTAATTTCTTAGGAACACTTTTTCCAGAGTTGCGTTTGCTCGGGTGTGGTTATTAAAATTTTGGGTTAAGTAAAAGAATAAAATAAAATAGTGCAACCAATTTTATTTTATTTAAAATGGTTTAACCTAAACTAAGTGGTTGGAGTGGGACCCACTATATCCCACTCCACTAGGTAGGATATTTTTTGGGTGGGGCCCACACGATCCACTCCTATTCAACTTCCGCATACCCCATCATTTAATTATGTAACTCACCCCCACTCCCCAATTAAATGAAAGTCAACTCTTGTGTTTAACTTAATATTAAACGCCTCTTTAATTGGGCGGTTAAAAGTTTTAAATTAATTCAATTAATTGAATGATTCATTTTGAATTTCAAAAACCTTTGGCTTGAGTAATAAAATAAGGCAACACTTATTTTATTAGGGTGGTTTTTGTTGTGCGAGAGGATTTTGGAGAGGAAATCTCTAAGTTCCGAAGAACGTTCTTCTTCCTCGTCGAAGAACGCGAAGAACACTAAGCCTTCGACGAAGAACTCCGTCACCGCAAAGGGGAGTTCGTCATACCGTCTTCCTCCCTCCTCGCAGCCGGTGAGAGACGCCATCCTCAGAGATCGACGACGCGACGCCGAAGATCCTCCTTCCGCAAAGCTTACGGAGTCTCCTTCCGTGACGCCTCTTTCCACGACAAACCTCCCTCGATGACAACTCTTGAGGTAGGGGGTTTGGTTTAATTTAATTTATGTGGATTATATCCTCGGCCTTTGATTAAATTGTTGATAGTCGTTGAGCCGTCTGTTATCGTAATAACGGGAGAAGGTCAGACTGCACGAACATGGCCGACCCTCTTCCCCCTTTTGTTTGTTGTTCTTGTTGCGACACGAGAAAAGGCGGCGCGGTGCAACGACACCACGCGGAAACAATGAAGAACGGGCGAAGAAGCACCGCACCATCGCACCGCGCCACTGTGGCATTTTGAAGGAACCAAATTTCAATTAATTGACGGCGGATTGTCAGGCGATGACGGAACGGGCCGCAGAGGCGGTTTGATGATTCTGCAGTAATGTTCGTGACCCGTGGTGAACACCGGCACAGACGGAATCGAAAACGGACCATCGAAGCAACTCCGGTGGCACCCAGAATTCTCTGGCGGCACGGGCCGCCTGGAGGCGGCGCCGTCCGGCGTGCTGCCAGGAGGGACCGCTGCGGCTTTCAGCCACGGCGGCGGGTGTCCGGTCCCGCGGCCGCGCGGGACCGAGGAAGGTACGCAGTGCCGGGCCGTGTCCGCTGGCAAGGACGGGCCCCCACACGTGGGCCGCGACTCCAATCAAGGGGGCAGCGCCCCCTTTCCGCGGCCGCTCGGCCAGCGCCGAGTCGTCCCAGGTCGGACCGGCCGCACCGGGCCGGGCCGCGCCCTAATGGACCGGACTCGGACCCGGTTCGGGCCGACCCTGGGGGGTTGGGCCGGGTTGGTCCGGGCCCAGACCCCCCATTTTCAGACTACTTCTGGTCTTTTGCCCATAACAAAGGCTAAGGACCTCCGATCGACGCACCATCAGTTGCGTAGCGATGCTTGGATCGATATAGTCGTTTTAGTATATTACAAACAAGGTTTCGGAGAACTTTGTGTACGGTCGGGTTGGTTCGAACACGAAACCAACCGGGCCCTCGGAGTGGAAACACTTATAACTTGAGCTCCGGACATCCGATCGACGTTTCGTCAACTTTTCTTGATTCCTCTTAGTGAGATGGACCTTTTGGATTACTCTGCTCGAGGTTTGGATGTAGTTGGAGTTTGGTTAGGTTGGCTTTGACTTAAAAACCAACCGGGCCCCTAGACCGAAAAAGCCAATAACTCTCAGACCGGGTGTCCGATTGACGCACCGTCTGTCACGTTGAGTTCCTCTCATCGAGACAGAACTTTGAGATACATCAACTACGGACTACGTGTCAGTTTATGTATCGACCCCCTTGGATCGTGGAGCGGACCCTCCTGGAAACGAGCATGCTGTGTGTGGAACCCTAGAGCTAGTTGCGACTGCACTGAAATCCTATGTGGGTTCGGCAATGATTAAGAACGTACTGAAATCCTATGTGGGTTTGATGGAGAAGAAGAATGCACTGAAATCCTATGTGGGTTCAACAGTGATGAAGACCGTGCTAAAATCCTATGTGGGTTCTACGGTGATGAAGACTGCACTGAAATCCTATGTGGGTTCTGCAGCGATGAAGATCGTGCTGAAATCCTATGTGGGTTCGACGACGATGAAGACTGCACTGAAATCCTATGTGGGTTCGGCAGCGATGAAGACCACACTGAAATCCTATGTGGGTTCTACGGAAATGAGGACTGCACTGAAATCCTTTGTGGGTTCGGCAGCGATGAAGACTACACTGAAATCCTATGTGGGTTCGGCAGCGATGAAGACCGCACTGAAACCCTATGTGGGTTCGACGACGATGAGGACTGCACTGAAATCTTATGTGGGTTCGGCAGTGATAAAGACCGTACTGAAATCCTATGTGGGTTTTACAGAGATAAAGACTGCACTGAAATCCTACATGGGTTCAGCAGCTTGGATGGTTTGGTATCCTACATGGTTCCTAGCTTAGATGAATCAGTGGCTATTATCTGATCATCTCTAACACTGAAGAAGTATACCTGTGTGAGCTGAGTCTTTACTTTCAATCAATATCTTTGATATGATTGACTTGCTTTCCTATGTGGATTGGGTTGTGTTATCCTATGCGGATTGGGTTGTACTATCCTGTGTGGACGTGATCAAACATGGGCTCAGATGTTGGAGCCGAACTGGAATTGATGACTTAGGTATATGTATGGGCATATACCTAAGTAATTTTGGTTGTTACTTCGTGATGGTATCTTTCCTTTGTGGATTATACTTTGTGGATTCTATGAGACCTTTGGGGGTCTCGGGGTCCCTACTGAGTAGTGTATACTCACCCCTGCACGGGCTATGCCTGCACTTCGTTGTGTTGGATGCAGACGATGGAAAACGCTGATCGAGGTTGAGGCTTATAGAGCTAGACGGTACCCGGAGGTGGACTTCACGACTAGACGGTACCCGGAGGTGGACTGCACGATGAGACGGTACCCGGAGATGGACGTGACAACGAGAGGGTACCCGGAGGAGGACTCCACGACGAGACCATACCTGGAGCTGACAGACGAACGTAGAGAGCTGAGGTGGCCATCTGTACCTACCCTTCAGGTAGGGACTCCGGAGGACGATCCAGGAGCTCCTTGACACCTTCCTTCTGTTTTTTCTTTTTCTTGTACTTTATTATTGGGCTTGTATTTCCATCCCCCTTTGTACATTCAGTCCTCTTGTTATATTGCTTTACTTAGTGTTTGCTTCCACTTGTTCTCTTGTTGTGTGTGTGGTTACATTTCTTAAAGGAAATGCCTTCCCAGTTATAGGGATTTACACCTTTGGTGCTAGTCGCCAGCCCCTGGCCTATGGGAGGCGGGCTTGGTGTAGTCACGACACAGGTCCCGAGGACGGGTCGTGACAAATTGGTATCAGAGGAGTTCAGTTATACTGTATAACTCTGGACTCTGATCTTTCTTCTATGTGAAGCAATAGTGTTAAGGGTATTGAGTGTGGTTATCAGTCCAGGGAGACCAGTGTTGGTGCGGTGGCCGACATATCCGTACACCAGGACCCTGACTTCTGATTTCCGAATCAATGCACGAAAACATTGATTGCATGCGTGTTTCAAATGTTTTCTTTGAGATTACATTGTGTCAACTCACCAGGTATACTGTTTGACCATGGCGCACCTGTTTCTTTTCAGGATGGACCCACAACGGCAGCCAGCTAGGGTTCCGAGCTTTGAGCGAGACGAAAGCCCACCGAGCAACGAGGCCTTGGTGCAGGGCCCTTTTTCGGCGGAGGTACCGGCAGTACCACTACCCGCTGAGCCACTGATGCTACCAGCCCCAACCGCTGATAGTGCACGTCACCTTAGTGCACTACACGAGTTTCAGCATCAGAGACCGCCCAGGTTCCATGGGGAGACGGACCCTCAGGCAGCCGAGGATTGGCTGGAGGTGGTTGTGCGAGTTTTCAGGTTAATGGGGACCCTAGCTGACCTCATGGTGATGCTCACAGTGAGCCTCCTGCATGCGGCAACAAGCAAATGGTGGAGCTTGATGCTCCAGGTGCACGATGAGGCATCTATCCTCTAGAAAGACTTTGATAGAATCTTCTGCTTGGAGTTCTTCCCAGCCACCCTCAGTGTGGTGCGCATCTAGGAGCTACTACAGCTACGGAAGGGCAACATGACCGTGGCCCAGTACTTGGTGAGGTTTACTGATCTCTCACGCTACTCCACAGATATGGTATGGGACCCGTTCTTCCGGGCCCAGATCATTGAGTAGGGACTTAGGAATGAGATCAGGGCTTCGATGAACTCCCTCAACATTCTGACGTAGGAAGAGGTGTTGGAGAGAGCCCTTCTAGTGGAGAGTTTCCTCGCCGAGTAGGCCCCAGCGGCAGGACCCTCCGTAGGACGACCCGTAGCAGAGTCTTCTGCAGCTGGCAGTAGACAGGTGATGCAGAGGTCCAAACGGGCCAGACCATCAGATGGGCAATCTCAAGGTGAATATTTGGTTGTGCGGGGCACATGAAGGAGAGCATGCTACTCGAGGAGCAGGCAATGATACACATGCGGTGGTCAATGTCACATGGCTCAAGATTGCCCGACTCGTCCAGTAGATGAGCAGCAGGTGGTAGAGGGACCTCCCAGGTAGAGTTTCGACCATGGCTGTCTGTAGGGAGTAGGCGGGTGAGGCAGAGGAGCTGGCCGAGCATCAGGTGGTGGACGACGCTTTGAGGCCCTACCACCACCACCACCTGGGAGACCACCCTGACTGCAGGGAACAGGTGGACATGGAAGAGACCAGCTTCAGGCAGCTGAGGCCTACGATCATGGAGCTCCGGGAGTAGATGGAAAGGAGTAGGACTAGCTCCAGACATGGAGACTTTTGTTCATGTTTCTTCTAGATTTGTTGATATTTGTTTGTAGATTCTTTGTGTCTTTGTACTTGAGATGTAGAAATAAAAGACACCTTTCCTTGTGGAATTTACTTTCCAATCCTCTCTTTTTGTTATTACTAAGAGGTTTCGGTTAAAAAACAACCGTTGACTTGAACCTCACTTTAGAGATACCTACTGGAGGAGACCCAGTTACCACACACTGATGCCAACAGTGTGACTTAACCCTTGGAGGCGAGAGTAACGGTCGGATCTCTTGGTAGTAGCGTTGAGGCCTTACGAAGTCATCCTTGGCATGAGTTAGTATCATCCATGTCGGGATTGAATGTATTAGGCGAAGAACGTGGTTCATCCAGGGGATGAGACCAGATTTCTCTTATCGGAAAAGAAGAAATCTTAGCAGCTCTTGTAGGACCAGAGAAGGTCCATGTCATCCAGGAGTGGATGAGGACAACCCTGAGCCAACAAAAGTCTTGTGCTGAAAAGAGGCGGAGACCACTAGAGTTCGAGGATGGCGACAACTTCTTCTTGCGGGTCTCACCTCGATGTGGTTTACGAAGATTTGGCCGGGGCAGCGAGTTATCTACGCGCTTCCTCGGACCCTTCTAGGTCCTCAACAGGGTAGGCGAGGTGGTTTACCGCTGGACCCATCCACCTCAGTTGCATCAGGTGCACGACGTTTTCCCTCGTATCTCAGCAGAGGAGATACGTGCACGACCCAACACATATCATCGACCATGGGGAGATGAACATCGATGACGAGCAACTTTTGCGGAGGTCCTGGTAGAGATCGAGGATCTACTAGAGCAGGTCCTACATGGATGGTCAATTCCTCTAGTGAACATCAGATGGCAGCACAGGAACCTCCAAAAGAGCACATGGGGGCGGGATGCTCAGATGCGTGCACAGTACCCCTTTTTTTCCCCTAGTTTGTGATGTAGCTTTACAGGGATGTAAAGCCCCGAGGTGGGAGTAATGTAATGAACCTTAAAATTCAAGGTAATTTTTTTTCTTAAATTTTCTTTGGGTTTTTACGACTGCACAGTTTCTAACGGCACCTGATTCCGAGGCCCGGTGTGCCCAGAATCAATTTCCTAAGTTTAGCCCGGGTACGTTGAGTAAATGAATGAGTGGGTTTTCCTAACTTTTGAACCGGTGCTCAGAATCAAAATCTGAGGGCACCGATGAAATCACAGCACCGGTAATTGATTAGGAACACTTTTTCTGGAGTTGCATTTGCTCAGGTGTGGTTATTAAAATTTTGGGTTAAGTAAAAGAATAAAATAAAATGGTGCAACCAATTTTATTTTATTTAAAATAGTTTAACCTAAACTAAGTGGTTGGAGTGGGACCCACTATATCTGACTCCACTAGGTAGGATATTTGTGGGGTGGGGCCCACATGAGCCCTACCTATTCAACTTCCGCAAACCCCATCTTTTAATTATGTAACTCACCCACACTCCCCAATTAAATGAAAGTCAACTCTTGCGTTTAACATAATATTAAACGCCTCTTTAATTGGGCAGTTAAAAGTCTTCAATTAATTGAATGATTCGTTTTGAATTTCAAAAACCTTTGGCTTGAGTAATAAAATAAGGCAACACTTATTTTATTAAGGTGGTTTTTGTTGTGCGAGAGGATTTTGGAGAGGAAAGCTCTATGTTCTGAAGAACGTTATTCTTCCTCGTTGAAGAACATGAAGAACACCGAGCCTTCGATGAAGAACTCCGTCACCACAAAGGGGAGTTTGTTGTACCGTCTTCCTCCCTCCTCACAGCCGGTGAGAGACACCATCCTCGGAGATCGACGACGCGACGCCGACGATCCTCCTTCTGCGATGCTTACTGAGTCTCTTTCTACGACGCCACTTTCCGCGACAAACCTCTCTTGACGACAACGCTTGAGGAAGGGGGTTTGGTTTAATTTAATTTATGTGGATTATATCCTCGGCCTTTGATTATATTGTTGATAGTAGTTGAGCCATCTGTTACCGTAATAACGGGAGGAGGTCGAACCGTAAAAACACGGCCGACCCTCTTCCCCCTTTTGTTAGTTGTGCTTGTTGCGGCACGAGCAAAGGCGGCGCGGTGCAATGACACCATGCAGAAACAATGAAGAACGGGTGAAGAAGCGTCGCACCACTGCAGCATTTCGAAGGCTCCGAAGTTCGATTAATTGATGGCGGATCATCGGGCGATGACGGAATGGGCCGCAGAGGCGGTTTGATGATTCTGCAGTAAAGTTCATGACCTGTGGTGAACACCGGCATAGATAGAATCGAAAATGGACAACCGGAGAAACTCCAGTGGCCCGCGGAATTCTCCAGCAGCACGGGGCACCGGCGGTCGACACTGGCCGGCCGCCCGGAGGTGGCGGTGCCCGGCGTGCCGCCAGGAGGGATCGTCGCGGCTTTCATCCATGGCGGCGGGTGTCCGGTCCCACGGCCGCACGGGACCAAGGAAGGGACGTGGCGCCAGGCCGCGTCCACTTGTAAGGAGCGGCCCCCACATGGGGGTCGCAGCTCCAATCAAGGGGGCAACACCCCCTTTCATGGCCACTCGACCGGCGCCGAGCCGACCCACTCGGCCAGCGCCGAGCTGTCTTGGGCCGGACCGGCCACCCCGGGCCGGGCCGCACCACGCCCTAATGGGCCAGACCCATAACCAGTTCAGGTTGACCTGGTTCGGGCCGGCCCAGAGGGGTTTGGACCGGGTCGGTCCAGGCCCAGACCCCCCATTTTCAGATTACTTCCGGTCTTTTGCCCATAACATGGGCTACGGACCTCCGATCGATGCATCGTCAGTTGCGTAGAGATCCTTGGATAGAGAAGGTCGTTTTTATATATTAAACTCAAGTTTTAGGAGAACTTTGGGTATGGCCGGGTTGGTTCCAAAACGAAACCAACCGGGGCCCTAGGAGCAGAAACGCTTATAACTTGATCTCCGGATGTCCGATTGAAGTGCCGTTAACTTTGTTGGATTCCTCTTAGTGAGACGGACCTTTTGGCTTACTCAGATAGAGGTTTGAACATAGTTGTAGTGCGGTCGGGTTGGCTTTGACTAAAAAACCAACTGGGCCCCTGGAGCGAAAAGCCAATAACTCTTAGACCGAGCGTCCGATTGACGTGCCATCTTTCACGTTGAGTTCCTCTTGTCGAGAAGGAACTCTCAGATACATCAACTCCGGACTATGTGTCAATTGATGTATCAACCCCCTTGGCTCGTGGAGCAGACCCTCCCAAATATGAGCATGTTGTGTGCAGGAACCCTAGAGCTAGCTACGACTACATGGAAATCCTATGTGGGTTCGACAACGATGAAGACCGTACTGAACTACTATGTGGGTTCGACGGAGAAGAATACTGCACTGAAATCCTATGTGGGTTTGGAAGTGATGAAGACCGTACTAAAATCCTATGTGGGTTCGACGACGATGAAGACTGCACTGAAATCTTATGTGGGTTCAGCAGCGATGAAGACCGTGCTGAAATCCTATGTGGGTTCGAAGGTGAGGAAGACTGCACTGAAATCCTATGTGTGTTCGGCAGCGATGAAGACCGCACTGAAATCCTATGTGGGTTCGACGATGATGAGGACTGCACTGAAATCATATGTGGGTTCGGTAGTGATGAAGACTGCACTGAAATCCTATGTGGGTTTGTCAGCGATGAAGACTGTACTGAAACCCTATGTGGGTTCGACGACGATGAGGACTGCACTGGAATCCTATGTGGTTTCGGTAGAGATGAAGACCGTTCTGAAATCCTATACGGGTTCGACGACGATAAAGACTGCACTGAAATCCTATGTGGGTTCGGCAGATTGGCGGGTTTGGTATCCTATGTGGGTCCCTGCATAGATGAATCAGTGGCTATTATCTGATCATCTCTAAGACCGAAGAAGTATACCTGTGTGAGTTGAGTCTTGACGTTCAATCAATATATCCGATATGATTGACTTGCATTCCTATGTGGATTGGGTTGTGTTATCCTTTGTGGATTGGGTTGTAATATCTTGTGTGGACGTGATCAAACTTGGGATCAAATGTTGGAGGCGAACTGGAATTGATGACTTAGGTATATGTATGGGCATATACCTAAGTAGTGTTGGTTTTTACTTCGTGATTGTATCTTTCCTTTTTGGATTATGCTTTGGGGATTCTGTGAGACCTTCGGGGGCCTCCAGGTCCCTACTGAGTAGCGTATACTCACCTGTGCATGGGCTATGCTCGCACTTCGTTGTGTTGGATGCAGACGAAGGACAACGCTGATCGAGGTTGAGGCTTCTAGAGCTAGGCGGTACCCAGAGGTGGACTTCACGACTAGACGGTACCTGGAGGTGGACCTCACGGTGAGACGGTACCCGTAGGTGTATGTGATGATGAGAGGGTACCCGGAGGTGGACTCCACGACGAGACAGTACCTGGAGCTGACAGACGAACGTAGAGAGCTGAGGTGGCCATCTGTACATACCCTTCAGGTAGGGACTCTAGAGGACGATCCAGGAGCATCTTGACACCTTCTTGCTATTTTGTCTTTTTCTTGTACTTTACTGTTGGGCTTGTATTTCCATCCCCCTTTGTACTTTTAGACCTCTTGTTATATTGCTTTACTTAGTGTTTGCTTCCGCTTGTTCTCTTGTTATGTGTGTGGTTACATTTCTTAAAGTCAATGCCTTACCAGTTATAGGGATTTATGCCTTTCGATCTAGTCGCCAGCCCCTGGTCTATGGGAGGCGGGCTTGGGGTAGTCATGGCACGGGTCCCGAGGATGGGTCATGACAGTCCTATTAAGTATGTATATAGTCAATCCTGCATGGGATTTTCATGAATTTATTTTGTATTATTTAGATTAAGTAAAGTTTAGTAGTGAATTTAGAGGATAATAGGGACACCTGTTACTTTGGAATTCATATGGTGGTCACAACTTCAGATTTGGGAGATGGGCTCTCTCTATATCATACTTTTTCAATATTTTCTTTTTGAGAAATATTTATGGTTGGGTGTGTATTTTACCCTTTACTTTTCAGTTTTCACTAAAATAATATTTTAATATATTTATGTTTTTCATGAATGGTTATCCCCTTTAGTTTTTTAATCTTTTACTTTTACTCCCTCTTCACATCTACATTGAGAAAGCTGTGTGTGTGCATAAAGGTGCTTAGGAAATTGATTCCCCAAGTTAGTTATTCTTTTAGAACTTTTTACCACCCTATGGAATATGGAGGTGGATGTTGGGTAGTTTTGGATCAATTCCCATCACGGAACAGGTCATGAAAATTATATTTTCGACAAGTATCGTGTTTTTATCCTGATAAAGTTTAGTTAGAGATAAATTCTTCTTTTAATGAGTTCCCATTTCATGTTACTGATTGTAGCGTGAATGCTATCTAAGGTAGGATAGTTCCTTTGGTAAGGGTTCTATATTGACATTTTCATGCACACGAAGAGAACTAGGAGAGAGAGTCCATTGTATGTGCCTTGTGGCTGGAGTTATTCTTGGATACATCTCAACCACCCTCGGAAAGGAAACATGGGGATTATTTTTTGTAAAGAAAAGAGTTTGTAATATCCTAGTATTTTTACAAGTACGGATTGTTTAATTTCCAGTCTAGACATTTCATTACGCTTTAAATGATTATCCTAAATTTTTCATGGATATATTAAGAGTGTTTGGGATTAGTTTAAGGCTTAGAGTTCAGGTTTTTGAATGAAAGGCGGAGGTGCACGGGTTTCAATTACCTTAAACCTCAATATTGAAAACCTATAATGAAGAATCATGGTTTGTAAAATAGTGTAACATGGGATGAATGTACATGAACAATATATAATTTATTACATAGTAAAATCACATGGTTTAAATGACCTTATACCTAAACTATTTGAGGTGGGCGCTTATAGACAATGGCTATTACACTATTGGTTCCTGGTAAGAAAAACCATGTAGCCGAACCATTTAGACCTTAAATCATTGAGAAATTGTGATTTTAAATTCCATAATTTAACCAACATTCTTCATTTATCCTCCCTCAAATGAACATCGACTCCCTATGTGTGATAGCTCTCCTCTCTCCCTCTTCTCGGCTTTGAGGCATCTCTTTTGTTCGAGCTTCGATTCAATTGTCGTCAGTTGTGTTAGATCCATATCAGTAATTATATCATTCATATTTCTTCCTTTTTATATTTTATTCACTTTCATGGATACTATTTAAATGAAATCCAGTATATCATATTTTTTGGATGTTTTTCTGGTTTTTCCATTTTCTCTCATTCTTTCTCAAATAAAAGTTTCATACAGGATAACGAGTCTACTATCTTGTTAAAGAATCCGGTCTATTTTTTTTCTAAAATTCTTGTTGTTTATAATTTTCTAGTGTAATTCATTATGATGGAAATTTCATGTTATTATCCAAAAATTAATAATACCTTAAATAAATTTATATGATCATGACCTTGATTTTTTTAGCCATTGTGAAAATGTTGGGGTTGACATCCTTATCCTGAACCAATCTTTATGGTGGGTTAAAATAAATTTTATTAAATACCATTCATTACATATTGATTAACCACCCATTGTGTGTCTTGATCATTCCACATTCTTCATGAATCTATAAATTAATTATATGAGTTTTTAAATGGAAAGGATATGACTCCTAGAACATTTATCACTTGTATTTGGAATGACTAATGAGATGAATTATCTGTTTAATGGTATGAATAATTCTATTTGACTGTGGCCATTTGTTAATGAAAATGTAAATGGAATATACAAAATGGGAATTTTGAAATGAGATTAATTTATACATGGAACTTGTTTAAAGTATTAAATGTATTACTTGATTATTTTTATTATGGACCTATATCACATTAAAGGCATGGTATCCCTTGAGTGAGACTTGGATTATTTACATAGAATGTCTTGGGAGAACTCAAATGGTCACTAGAAAATTATTTTATGTGACTGGTGAGTGAGAAACAACACTTGGGTTCAGTCACTATCTTATATTTTTGAGTGACTCAGTTTATCATAGATGATTCACTTTCATATTCGGAAAACATAATTCTATGATTATCTCCTTGGATTTGTACTAATGTCCTAGGACATGCGACGACAAGAATTATCTCTCTAGGATAAAAATAATGTCTAGATCAAGATTACCATGGAATTGAACCTTGGGATTAGATATAAATCATTATAGTGGAATTCCATGGGTTCATCCCTTAAATTACACTTCGACCCCTATAGACGAGAATCATGTTTTGTTACTATGAGTTTGATTGACCTCTTAAGGTCAAGGATGCCTTAGTTTCACCTTGTATTCAACATGATTATATAATATGGACTTATTGACTCTTTTATATGGATAAAAGGATGACTGAAAATTGTTTTATATTTAGAGACATCTGGATTAGGCTGAAGCAGGTATGTTTGGCCAGGAGCTCCATGACGACCCTGAGCTTGATGCACTTACTTTTTATTCACTGATTTCATATTATACCTAAACACTATTACATTTCATATTCATAGGTTGGATTTATATTAGTCATCATTGGTGGGGGCCTACTGAGTTTTACTCACACCCTGTTTTGGATAACATTGGGTTCCTAAGCAGGCTTCATGGATGCAGATAGAGATAAGGGAAGCACCAAATTCTGGATGTTTTAGATCATTAGGTATTGGTTGGAGATGAAGGAGCAAGCGATTGAGATTCTCACAAGAATTGTTTTTGTTTTTTTATCATTTTTTCATACATGTATTATATGTATGAATTCTTTCAGGTAAACCTACCCATTTTTTATATTCAAGAAATTATATGTTTCTGATACTGCCTATGGCTTTGATTTTTTATTATTATGTGGATTCTTATTTTCTACTAAAATATTTTATTATTCTATTTCATTTTATGATTTATTATACTTTATTATTATTAGTTAAAAATTGTCTCTATAATGATAAATATGGTGTAGTATCCCCATCGTACCACTATAGACCCTCATTTCAAGTTCACAGTCTCTGGCATATGCAGAGGCATGGTTGAGGACAAGATTCTAATTGGGTTTGGTTAATTATGAGTAAATCGGGTTCTGGACACCACCATTAGAAAAATAAAGAGACGATCCCCCCAAAATCTAGGAAGCCCTTATGTGTAAGACCCACACTAACCCTTGTTTTCTATTCCTTTATGGTAGAATCATCATTACCATACGACATTAAATTGCATGGGTCTGTCTAGTAAAATGACATTAAACCATGATAAAAAACTACATATTATTTTATCTCCACCTCGTTTTTGGGTATTTAGGATGCTTACATGGGGTTCAATACTATTACCCAAACCAAAACTATAAAATTTGGTTTTCCCCCTCTAGTAGGTGAAAAAAAAGTTTGGTACTTTACCTCTGGAACACACTCAACATAACCACCCAAACATAAGGTCCGCAATAATCATGTAATTCTAACCCATATCTGGATAGTACGAGATAAGTGTAAATGGGAAATGACTCCAAAGGCTCTAAAACATTTACTAGATCCCCAAAAGTTTCAAAAACTATGACCTAGTCCCCATAAGACTCTAAACCTGTGACCATGTCCCCAAAAAACAGTAAAAATGTGAGTATATCCCCAAAATATTTTAAACATATGATAGTGTCCTCATAAGACCATAAAATTGTGACCCCACCTAATATATCATAATATCTTTCTTGGGTGATAAACATGATATTCCATAGGGAAAGAGCCTCAAAATCCCAATTTCCCTAACATAAGTTTCCCCCTAACAGACATAAGATTACTTATATTCTACAAACAATATGCCTCTTATATAAGATGAAAATGGAATAAATAGAGGATGAATCTATAGATGATCAACACACTCAACGTCCATATATGTATAAACACATCTAAAGTCACCATTTTCATTGATCGTAGGATGGTAACCTACCATGAAAAAAGCATCATAATTAACTAGGGTCCAATTAAAGATGGCACTGAGAATGAGATTTATGAAAATGGCTCAAATTTATAAGGGAGACCCCGACCAGGAAATGAGATCCAATGTGGAATCCATAGAAGGATGAACTGACATCACATCATGCCATTTTTATCAAGGAAGTAACATCATCATACTTGGTGATAGAGGCCACCCAATTTTGGAACGAGGGATTATGGGGAAGCCCGCTACCCTGGAGGAGGTGAAAACAGACCAAGAAATCGATCCACTCATGGAGAGGAAAATAAAATCATGTCATAAATAAAATGCATTCCTCTATGGAAAGCATAAAAAAATAGACATGTTGATCTCAAAAATGATGTTAATTTCCAAAAATAAATTTTCTGAAAAATGGTTGAAATTAATTATAATGTCAATTAACAAAATAAAATAAAAACCATTTTTGAAGAAAATATATTTTCAAAGAATAAAATGACCTTATTGAAAATTGAGTGCTGATTTATTATGCATTAATAAACAAATTTAAATGAAATTAAACCATTAAAAATATTTTTATTCTTATATATATTTCCAATTTAAAAGATAGGTTATAATCGTCACATTTAAATAATAATATTTTTACAGAATATTTTGTTTTTTCATAAAGCTCAGTGTTGCATGTTAATAAAGTTACTGAGAATAGTAATATTTTAAAATAAATAATCAGGGTGGATTTAACTTTCAATTTCTTAAAAATGTTCATTATACATTAATGAAACTTTGTTTCTTTTTCAAAGATATATGTAATAAAGTTATACAACCGATGAAGATTCTCACTATGAAAAAAAATTATATTATTATGTGAATTAGTGATGATATTATAACCATAATTCTTTGATATGATGATTCACTTAATGATTCACTTGGAAAGAGAGATCTGACAATATAGTCCTTTACATTATATATTGATGTACTCCATTGAACAATATATAAATATTTTGAAAGTGTGCGTCAAAAATTAATGTCAATCAAAAGGATGTATTACAAAGAGATATATTATTGAGGAGGTAATTGAATTTCTTATTGAACACCCTTTTTATTTAGAGATCGTTAATTTACCAAAATATCTTCACAATAGGTGACTTACGGGTAAATTCGTTTTTGGAACATATGCTTTCGCAATTACTATTACAGAGCATGAGTCGACACACCAAAACATTTTATATAATAGTTAAGAAGTTGTGTAATATGTTTAAATCCAAAAATTATTTCTGATGAATTTGAATCCATCAAAAGATAGAGGACGGATATCGAATACACATAATTGATAGTTTATAGGATGGGTTTAAGACCACAGTTTTAAGGATTCTACTGTAAATACTAATTCAATTTTAGAAAATACATTATTGGATAGCCATAGGTTCATGTTTAAATGCATTATCTTTCAATAGTTATCTAATTAATTGTTATATTATTTTATAAAAAGGAACATTATAAAAGGGATACCATGAAAAATAGTGGATTTACTCTTACGGGAGAAGGGATTCTTGTATCTGGTACCTAGGATAGAAATAAAATTTACATGAATAGGTTATACATTGGCTTCATAAAAAAATATGGGAATTGTATTATAAAATATTAAATGTAATTATTTTTCCATGTAAGTGGTTTGGTAATAATAGTGCAGTAAAAATTATAGAAATGGGATATTTGAAAGTGGATTTAAGTAAGGAATGGTATAAGGATGAACAATTAATTACAGGATCATATGTAGTACAAAAATTTTATTTGCTATACCTTATAAATAAAAATTTCTTAATTGATCTGTTATTGACCATAACCGCAATAGGGTCTGATTTCAATTCAACTGAGGATAATCCTTTCATTCGTACATCATATTCATTTTGTTGCGGTCTCAATATAGGCATAGTATTCTATGTCATATGAGACCATAAGGAGAGAATTTGGACACTTGAGAGATTGGTAAAATATATTCCTTCTTTAATTAAAAAATAGTTTTTATGTAACACTGTGAAAATTTATTTTAAAAGATTCTTATTCATGACAGATTTCATAACATGCAACATCATGATTTAAGAAAACTATTATATACTATAAAAATATTATTTAAATGTTGTTGTTAAATCCTCGATGATAATTTTTTGATATGAATAAGAATATAAAATTATAAAAAATATGTATAGTGATTTTATATAATGAAAATTTACTTATTATTTCATAATTAATAGGTGATGAATTTTTTGTAAAGTCCTTTAATTCTTCCAAAATATGTTTTCATCAAAAATGGGTTTTGTTGAATTTTTTGGGAAGACATTATAAAGAATTTCTACCACCATTAGAAATTTTATTTTATTTAATTAATATCCTTTTTTGATATAGTATGTTCAAAATTATCCTAGAGTGAATTTTTAGGATTTTTCAAAAATATTTATTTTTTATTGAATAGTGACGAATTACGATATTTGAAAACGAGCATTTCATTTCATTAAAGAAAGTAATTTAAAAGGAATATTTATTATTTAATAATATATTATATTAAAATAATCATAATTTAGTTATAAATAATCCAATTAATTTCATTCTAATCGATATTATACTATATTTTTGTATAAGTTTATTTTTGGGCTTAAAAATTCATTTTTCTATAAACTATTTTTATGCACGCAATGCATTTTTATATAAATAAATAAATTTTAACCATATTAACTAATGTTTCTAATGAATCATATTGTTTTTATATTCAATAAAATATTTTAAAATTCATTTTATGGTTTTTACATGGTAAGGAATTGATGTAAATTTAGTTTTTTGCTTAAAATTTTATTTATATAAAAAAGATATTTTGTTTTCTTTTATGTGCTTATTTAAAATTACAATCTACCACTTTTTGAAACTGAATTTTTATAAATTGATTAATTTTTTTTATTAAGAATAATTAATTTTATCTAATAATATCAACTTAATTTTTGGTCATGATGAATAATAAAAACTGTAAAATTTTGTTACCAGAATTAAGGTTAAAATAGGTTTACTGGGGAGTTAATCTGAGAGATAAGGGTAGGAATGCCTCATAAAATTGGATAATTTATGAAAATATTTAAACCTTATATTATCATATCTTCAAATAAATTTCCATTTCCCCACTTTATCAGGAATGTGGCCTTATATTATTGACATCTTTTTTATAATTCCATATGGGTCCCTCCCCTCACTTATAAAAGGACACCTCTTATCCTCTAATATTCACATAATTTGAGCCTTCCATATCAGAAAATACCTTTCCCAGAATCTATAAATATTTCTTCTCTTAATATTTTATCCCATATTCTCCCCCTAAGACCAATCATTCAAGGAATAAAGTTTTTGTCAAAACAGGTCTCTTAAAGAAGAGGTATAAATCATAACCAAGATACTTCAAATTTATTTCTTCTTTTACCTTATATAAACCTATTATATCCATAATAAAATGAATAATAAATAATAAAAAATATATTCAGATTTTATTATGATTATGAAACAACCACTTACCACCTCATCTCCATCAAAAGGAAAAAAAAGTATTGGTCAAGTGTATGTGTGGACTACCACCTCCACATAGAAATATGATTCATTTTCCACCACCATATTTAATAGTTGGTTAATATTATGTATTTAATTTTTATATATAATATTTATGACATAATTATACTTCTAAAATTATATTATCTTCTCTATCTTTTTACCATACCATCTGTTGGAAAATGATAATGTTGGTCAAGAGTACATGTGGACTACCACCTCCAAGAAGACGATGGGATTCATTTTCATATATATTTACATGGATGATAATAAGGATATATATAAGGAATATATATGATATTAATTATATAAAAATTATTTTTTAAAGATTAATTATTATTTTCATTTTGTTTCTTTCCATCCATTAAAAAGTTGAAACATTACTCATGCATACAAACATACTACCATCTCCACAAAGTGATGTAAATAATTTTTCATTACCACTTTATATAAATGGTTATAAAAGTTTATATAATGATAAAATATGATAATTATGAAATTATTAATAATTTTGAGATAATTAAACCATGATCAAAATTAAAGGACCACAACCATCGAACCAAAACATACATGAAAAATGATACAGTTATCACCTGAAAATGAGGATTTTAACAAATAATTATTAATTAATGAGTGTTTTGACATAATAATAGGAAAATAAATGAAATTTAAAGTATTAAAAATGTTTCTTAATATAATTATAATAAATATATATTCATTATAATAGGTTAGGGTTCTTACAAATTAATTCATACATACGGTAATTGTTCTTCATCTCAATATGGTTTCATTGAGACATGTTTGATGTATTATCCTATTTATTTTTATGAGGTTTATATAATGACCTTTTTAAATTTTATATCATGTATCCTAATAAATTCATGAAATTTAATGTTATTATTAAAATTATTTCACCCAAGGGGTTTTTGATTTGAAGGATACCAAAGTGGTATGGGTTTATATTTTAAATTGTTTTCTTTGGGACATGGGTCATATTATACAGTTATTTTATTTTATAAAGAATAAATATTTCCCCATTGATATATTTTATAATAAATATCTTTATTTTAATTTTATTTAAAGGATTCATTTGATTTTATTTCTTTCATGGGAATTATGACTCAAATGTTACCAAAGGTATAAGGATTTATGTTACACTCTCACTATTTGCTAAGACTATTTATGCATAATTTTTTAATGATAAAATTATATGATCTATCCAAAAATAATCACAATAATTTTATAAACTTGTGGTTATTAATGTAAATTAAAAGGTTTCCTTTCATTTTTCTCTCTATAAGAACTCAAATGTCTGAAAGAATGTTTTCAAGGATAATTGACAATGTTTTTATATTCGTCCAGGAATATTTTCTCATATCACCATATTATAATTAAAATGTTTTCAAGAATGTTTTTCATATTAGATAATGATTGATTAAGGTAAATTTTACCCATTTTTTAATTTCTATAAAACAATATAAATGGAAATTTTTTTTCTTTTTAAGAATAATGAAATTTCTAACAAATTTGTGAATAAAATGTTTTTTAAACATATGGTAATGAATGAATTTTATTACCATAATGAAAAATATTTTATTTTGTGATTAGAATATAATTTTCTATGGTTATTTTCAAAGAAAATTTTATCCTTAATATTTTGAGAATTTTTATAGTTTAAATTAGTGTTTCAAAATGAAAAGTGCATATTTTTCAATAAATGTTCGAGTGATCATTTAAAAGTGTTTTAATATATAGAAACATAATTTGATGATAGTTATGATTTAATGGGAATATGAACCAATAATATAATCTTTATTCTTTGTATGAATGGTTTATAATTGTAATTATTACATATTTATGAATCTCGTATTCTTTTCCACTAGTTATGTTTTGATGAAATAATAAATGTTTTCCAAATCTTGTTGAATATATATAAATGGATTATGAATATATTAATTGTGGGTAAATTATATCCTTCTCATTCATTGGGTAAATATTATTATTTTATAATATCAAATGGTAGAAAATAGGTTACCCCAATCCCAAAAGTGGGTACACCGGAGGTTATCCCAATTCTGAAGTATGTACATGGGTTGTTATCCCAATTCTAACATGTGATAAATGTCATAGTGAGTATACTTTAAATAATATTTATATATTTGGGATCATTAAAAACCTTTTCCTACAATATTATGAAATTTTATTACTCCAAAGTAACATTCACATGGCTTAGGATCTATGATTCTCTTATGATTCATGTCTTAAAAACTACTAAACCTTTATGAAATGATTCATGTATTTGATCTATGAATTATTGGATTTGATTATAATGATAAGATCATGATCTAATACACTTATAATTATCTTATGATCACTTACATACATTGATTTATATCTTATTTATTTACCATTTCTGAGTATATGAGCTCACTGTAACACCGAGACCTAGAAGCCACTAAATCTGTACCCTGATTCGGACAAAACATAACCTCATGCATTCTTACAAGCATGATTGAGTCTGTTGAACAATATTGAGGGTCTATAGGTGGTTCAATGCGGAGGCTATTCTATATTTACTAGAGTGAAAAATACAAATGTAAATAGGTGAATCAGTCTAACCATCACCTATAGAAATAATAAATAGGTACTAAAAATACTATATAACAACCCATGCTACAAAATAACTATGAAATATAAAAATTAGATAGGAGCCATATGAAAACAAATAAGTATAACATCCCTAATAAATAAATAAATAAAAGATAAAATACACCAAGAAAAAATCACCTTAGAAGTCCCAACATTCAGCCCGACTCCCCACTCCCAAATTCCAACCAGGCCATACAATCAAGAATAAATGTGGGGCCACACCCAGAACACAAAACCTGTAACGTAGTAGAATATTCTTAGTTACCCAAGTTTGTTGAAGGCTATATTTTAGTATGATCAAAACTAATTAGGCCACAACTAATGGTTTCTAATTAAAATCTAGTTTACATGTTTTAATCATAAGGGTGTGAAAGATATAAATGTTAAAGAAAAAAATTAATATAGACCATGGAATAAAATAAAGAATGTCGAGTTTCGATTCTCAAGGAGACAACCTAGGTCAATATTACCTACTTCATCAATTTTCAGTAGCCTTGAACATGGTGGAAGTATCATGTCCCAATTTGGCTCCAAGATGAATCACTAAGGAAATCATAACCAAGTGGGACAAGAGTAATCCATGAGGATTATACCAGAATTACCTCCTAGTCATTCCCATGAATAATCATATATCTGGTATTAACTAAAGGTATTTAAATTGAAATTTAGAAACATGGTTTTATTATAATCATAGATCACACATAGGGTATTTTATACCAACACTAATTGATCAAAATATGGTGAGCTCATCCCATGACATTCAATAAGGGACACCCTTAAGAATCCATGACATTAACATATGGAATTCAAAAAATGTTGGAATTACTTGAATACAAGGAGGATCTTCCCTATTTAATTCATAGTAATGAATATATGTATAATCTAATATCTTCATCAGGGAATTCTTTAACATTAGGTCCCATTGTGTCCAAATCTGTATTCACATCCCTAAAACCACATGTGTCCCCTAATAGAATCCTAGTATCATCCATTGAATTACACTCTAAAATCATTATAAGGAATCCAAGGAGGTCCTGAAAGGAATTACATAATCAAAAACATTAACATATATCTCAACCATGTCATCGATTTATATTTCTGAAGATAAAAAATAAAAATTAAAACATGTCTACCACTTGGGTGCAATTAACATTCCATTTTAACTATACAAGGCATAAACATTATGGGGTACTATAGGTTATCCTAAGAAACCAAATTCACACACAAAAACATTATGATAATAGGAGAAATCCAAAACTACCCCATTACTCTCCCAAATAAAGGCACCATATAACTCAACTCTTTAATAGCTTAGTAAATGTCCACCCAACCAACCCACCATCCTAAGTCTTAAGGGGATCCATGTTGTCACTAATGAAACTAAACCATTAAATTTAATTATTCAGGTCAAGAATCCTAAGTGTCAACATGACCTATCAAGATAAATTTTCAATAAAAGATCTTTAAATTAAAGTAAAAGCATTTATACCACCTGACTTTATCAATGCTTCAACATTTCCCTTGAGAAGAAAGCATTCCAAGGCCCGCCTAAGGCATGTGTCATCAAATAACTACCTAAGTAACATGAAAAACCCCAAAAATTAATTATATGTAATTATAATTATTTTAAACTTAACTATAACTAATTATAATTAACTATATGAAAAAATCCAAATACTCATAAGTTTCTAAATACCTTATGAAGGTCCTCGCTGCATTAGAACTATAACCTACCACTTGATTAAGGTCTGTCGTATACCCTTGGACATAATATTTATCAAATACTTAAGAGGAAACTCAAATTCCATGGTAAATTAAAAAAAAATTAATGGAAAACATAAGAAAACTAATCAAAAATTCATTCCCTAATGAAACACCAAGCCATCACCAATAAACACCACCTCAATATATTATGTACCAAGGTTGAACAGAATACCCAAGAGTGTCACATCCTACCCTGATGGGACCTCGGTTGGGATTACCTCAATCCCAACTCTAATAGGAAAGGGTATGGTGAACTACATTGAGTATGAATATCCCAGAAATTGGAGGAATTATCCTAATGTACCATTACAAATGCACACATGTCCAGTCACATAAAGTGATGAAATGTAAAAAAACCAAAACAATGCACATGTAAATCTATAATCACACAACTAGAGTACACCAATAATTTAATGTATGTGGTATGGGGTCCAAATACAAGACCAATCAAAAATTGAAGAGTTTCCTTCTTTCTCATAAGGTGGGGACCACTATCAAATGAAACCACCAAGAAAACCCCTCAGTCTATCTTACCAAAACATTGCTCCACTTTCTCCCTGTCCTCCAAGGACACTATGAAAAGGGATTCCATCTGCATAAGACTTTAAAAGTGTGTGTAGATCCCATTTAGGTGTGAGTATACATATACAGTTTATGAAACCCTTAAAACCCTAAACACAATGAAACAACAATATTCATCTCAGAAAAACAATATATCATTCAAATGAAAACCCATATATACTCTTTACGGACACCACACCTCCAAGAAGTCTGAAAAAAACCTTCATCCATCATATTCTACTTGAAGTTCCTAGAAAATGATCATTTTGGTAGAACCCACTCCATGATCCATTATATCACTGATGAAAAACATCTAATAGTTCATGATCATTGATCTCTACCAAAAAAACTCAATGGTCTTTAAGAATCTAATTAAACAAACAGGGGGTCCCCCCCCAGGACTGCTTGGGGACACCACAAACCAAATATGAATCAACCCAATATGTTGGGGATTATATAATAATGAATCCATGGGCACTAATGAAATGACCTACTATATGGGGGATAAATTACCTTTTCAATAAGGACACATTGATTCTAAAAACTCCGCTTAGGGTATAATAATGACTGATAGAGGGTCACACTCCTATCACACAGAGGGAAAACACAATCTCTATCAGAGACTCATCTTTTTGAGGGGATAAAAATCTAGATATTTGGATATAATTACACATAGTAACATCAAGGGGATGGGCCAAGGGAACACACTCTATGGATATAGTTCCAAAAAGAGAAAACAAAGGGCTCTAAACACACTTAAAGGTGGTATAAGGCATGTAATGTGGGTACATGATGTTTCTAGACAACCCTTGGTTTTCAGGTGTGATTTTTTCTCACAAAGAATCTAGATCTCTATATAAAAAAATGTATTTAAGGTTACACAAAATGTATGTTAGGATATATAGTCTGTAAGTAAGGACAAATGGTTTGTAGAGGTCTATTGGCACCCTGCTCATGTCGTATATCTGTACATGTGTACTTGTAGTTCTGCCCATGTAAAGACACATGTAATCCTAATCGTTCCCATGAACTTGTTTCCATTTCTTAATACACATCTATGCTGGTGTACTCTGACCATGTTTTTGTATCCTAACCTACCCATACCCATGTATCCTTCGAGATACACACTAAGCTTCCTTCATGGGTAACATGGTTTGTTATAGGTGTCATATAGAATGTGATATTTTCTTCTCTACAGAAACCCTAGATCTATATCCAGGTTCCCAACCTAAATGAGATCCCATATTACAATACGTGTCCCCAAAAAATTTCCAAACCCCTCAGGTTCTACTCCACTTCACTATGTATACTTCCTTAACCATAATTCTATGTAGGAATTCTGTATATGATGTTTTTCAACCATCCCATCTACATAGATCTAAATATGGGTTTCAAACCCAATAAAAAAGAACCAACATCAATCCATGAAATCACCCCAACATGTAAAACTAGGTATAATGGGGACTATCAGTCCATTCCAATCTACCTCTAATCAGTATATGTCGTCATTCCACCATGATATCAACCTTGATCATGAATTGAACCTATCATATTGATCATTGTTTCTGAATAATGGGCATAAAACAATTGAATACCTAATATATATTAATCTCAGCCAAAGAAAATTCAAATGATGATTGTACAAATAGAATTGGATAAAACCACAATAAATAATCATAATGAATGAACCTCAACCTTTTTTCATTCTGAATTGATCCATTTTCAATGAATTAGATAAATAAATAGTGAATAATCAATGTACCAATGAATTTATCATAAAAAAATCAACCATATATGAAAAACTTAATTCTTGTTCGTGGAATTAATTTGTGTCTTACCTGGATACAAAATGGTATAGAATCACATAAATCAAACTTCTTAACAAGATTTTGGACCAATCGATGACAATGAATGGTTCGATATTGTATTCATTGGTGATATCTATGAACACCAATGGTACAATAATTTTCGATATTGATCAAATCTGATGTCTTCTTCCAACATTACCATAATGGATCCTCTCTATTGATTCCTCTCAATCCACATTTTAATTGAGAAACCATTGGGATTATTCATATCCATGTTTTAATAGAGTATTCCAGGTATCTTTATCAAAATAAATGAATTAATTAAATTAATATGTTTTTTATTATTTGGGCCCGTGATAACACTTTTCTGAAAAGCCTGATGCTTGCAAAGATTCTGTTTCCCCAAAGATAATGAACTTGATTTGAACTAATATATGGACTTTTATATCTAATCCTAGCCTCTATTTCGGAGTTATTTTATTATTTTAGGATAACTACAAGTGTGTGATATTAATATTTTTAATATTTTTCTAATATAAATTCTGAGCTCATCAGGCCTTGGAATATCAGGCTATCTTTGTACCTAGATCTAAAAATAATCCATATAATATTCTGTAATAATACCTGAAAAAATCAGAGTCATTTAATTATCCCCGCCTTAGGTATTATCATCCTAAAAATAGAAAAACCTACTAAAAAAGATGAGTGTATTGATATCACATCTGGGTCTCCTGCTCCCAGGTTATCTCTAAAAGGTTATAGTGTTCCCACTAGACACAGACCAGGAGAACCAATATCCAAAGAAAGAACCTCCAATTTCGATCCCTAATCTCTATAGGGTACATATCAATGATATCCCTATCCTCAATTTCTATCTTTCCCTAGTCAATAACACATGATGGGTCATGCACATACCTCCTCTATAGTAACACATTAACAACATAATGTAGCCGATCTAACTATGTTGTTATAGATAAATGGTATTCCACCTCACCAACTCTACAAAGTCTATATAAATGGATGATGAATCTGTGAGATAGATTTTATCCCCAACCAAATCTCTATAATCTACATCGAGGTGATACCCTCAAGAGCATAGATATCCCTCCTAGAATTCTAAAGGAATTCTTATTCGGTCCATATAAGACTTATGGTGTCCCTTTGTAGTCCTCATAATTTCTTAGATGATATGCACCTTCTCTCTCCTATCTTTTATCAAATATAGGGCCATGGGTGTTGAATCACCTGGATAAGTCCAACAAAGTGGTGGCCTATTGGGATACCCAAACAAGGCATCAAATGGTTCCATACCAATGGTAGACTTATAGATATTGTTCGGTGAAATCACTATCAAGTTTAGGTGATCCTCCTAACCAAGGAAAAATTCTAACATTCAAGACTATAACATTTCCTCCAAGACCAGAAAGATCTGTTTAGTCTGGTCATCAGTTTGGTGGTGAAATTCCTTGTTAAAATGCCACTGTGTCCCAAAATCCTAATGAAAACATTTTTGTATTCATAATTTAATATGACAATAAAGTCCTGAAACAATCATCAAGGTAACTTCTTGGAGTTCTAATATATCATACACATACAATAGTTCACTGATATCTACTAAAATCTACTCTTGAATAGAGATGAAGTTGGGTATATGGTGATTTGGTCTATGATTATCCAGAAGACATCGTTTCCTCTATACGTACATGGTAACACTATCATAAATTCCATGGATATCCTATATCACATCCACTCTAGAACCTCTAGGGGCTGATTTAATCCTGCTGGAACCTATTTATCTACCTTTAGTTGTTGAAAGGTGAGGAATCAAGATACAAACCATGGAACACTTATCCTCATGCATGAAAACCAAAACTGACATAGGAGGTCATGGTACATTTTTCCACACCTGGATGTACCTAAAAAGGGGATGTACAAAACTCCCTTATAACCACCTTCTGAAAAGTCATTGGTACCATCCTGAATCATCTGAAAAATATATCATGTTCACCAGCTTATGAAAATCCACCAGGAGAACATTTAGTGGATATTTGAGTATGTAACATCTCACAGTCAACATATCCATGTTGAGATTCACTAACATGCTATAAAAGTGATGGGGTAAAGACCATCGACCGAATATATAAAGAACCATCCTTATCCACTAAGGAAAACTACAATGAGGCTAACTTCTCTAACGCCTCAGCCAATAATTGTGAATAAGAACTTCTACTAAGAGTATCTTCCAAAAAACTCCCCTTTAAAAGAGTATAGAAAATCTGAAATTCATAGCCTTGGAGGAAATATAAAAACTAAAAATTTCTCAAGTTAAGATTCCTATGAGATAAGATATTCTTGAGAATATTTTCATTAAAGTAAAAGATAAACCTCTCACACATAGGGTAGTGTCACCACATCTTTAGGGAAAATACTACCACTGCTATATCAAGATCATAGGTTGTGTAGTTTTATTCACATGTTCTCAAATTCATGGAATTATATCTAATCAATATCTTACTCCGCATCATAAACAAACCCCATATGATCCCTAAGGAATCATAGAAAACTACATACTCAATACCCACCTTCAGCAATATCAAGAAGGCGGTGCTCGTCAACCTCTACCTAAATTCCTTAAAACACTACTGGAGCATTCCTATACACATTTAAGGTTGTCCCTTTTAGGTTAAAGTAGTCAATGGTTCTGATACTTTATAGAAATTAGGTATTAATCTTCGATAGTACCCTTCCACCCTGAAGAAAATCCACAGCTCGATAACACTTTTGGGTGAATCCCAAGCTATCACTGCATAACCTTCACTAGATTCAATACCAATCCTACCCCTAAGATGATTTCTCCCATGAAGTGGAACTCTTGAAAAAATAAACTAGAACTTCGATGTAAGAACCTGGTTTTTGCTGAGAAAGACTTTAGGATATTCTTGATAATATTCCAGAGCAGTGCCTTCAGACGGTGTGCGATTCCGAGCCCCGGAGTGGCCGGAATTAAATTTTCAGTGCGTTCACACTGGAAACGCTAAATAAATGGTATAACTCCTAAACGGTGATCCAGATGAGAGGTCTGAGTGTACAGATGGGTCCGGAATGGGGTGTTTACCCTAGGAATGACATAAAACTTGTCGGCGCGAGATGTTTGGACCCCTCGCCCGCTCCCGGAACGTTAAACGGATAAATAAATAAATAAATTTATTTGTTTAATAGAGAAATGAAGTTATCTCTTAAATGGTGGCTTGGATTGGGAAACTAAGGGCACCGTTGTGTTCGGAATGTGCCATTTACCCTAGGAGAGGTATAAGTTTCGCGGGCGCGGGCCGTTTGTGAAAAATGGCTCTAGGGGCGTTTTCATAATTTGGCGGCCACGGGTGCTAAGTTTAATAACTTTTGAACGGGGTCTCAGAATAAAATTCCGAGACCGCCGTTGCGCTCAGAGCATGGTCCTTAGCCTAAGGGAGGCTTAACCGCGACCCCGTCGGGAGTTCGGGTTCGGGCTGACGGGCGGGTGGTTAAGCGTTTTCTATTTAAACGCTTAACACACCCCCTCCCTCTTCTCCTACCCCTTCCCCCTGGTAGCCCTCCTCTCCCTCTCCTACTCCACCTCCGGCGAGATGCTCCGGCAAGACAGCTCCGGTGAGGCATGGTGGCCGGTGGATCGTCGTGAAGCTTCGGGCGAAGCCCTACGAGGTAGGATGTTGCGTTGCATTTTCCATTCCCGTACCTACTTTGATCCCGATTTTCACTGTCAATTATTTGTCAAAACATCAATAAAAGGCAATTAATGCGTAGTATACATTTTTATCTCTCCAACGCATTTTTCGGAATCAGAATCCGAGCTCGGAGGAGGCCGGGGTTGATCGTCGAAGGTTGCGGGTTTTTCTTGTGGTCCGGCGAGCCCTGACGCGGCGGGCGGCCTCAGGCGGTGTCACGGCGTGCGGCGGACGGCCTCAGGCGGTGTCCGCGGGCATCAGCACGATTGTCTAGTGCAGGAGCTGGGTGCGACAGCGAGGAGTTTGGGCGTCGGCGGGGCGCAGCATCTGTCGGTGCGGCGAGGCAGAACTCGCCGAGGGCGCGGGGGAGCGCCAGGGCGCGGCGACCGCTGGGTCGCGGTGTGCGACCCCCGCGCGGGGAACAGAGACCCGCCGAGTGCGGGTCTCCGCAGGCGACCAAGACCGGCCCTTCATGGTCATTCTGCTCATAGAGGACCGGGGGTCCTCAGTCGGCCATCGCGGCTGAGCCGCGGGCCGGCCCAGAACGGGCGGACCGGCCGGTCCAGCTCAAGGGGATTGTCCCCTTTTTGTGTTCGGACACCGCATCTTTCACTACGGGTGTCCGATTTGCATGCCGTCTACGGAAGTGGGACCGCATTGACGAGATGGTCTTTTTGAGATGGTTTTGGTAATTTTTAATTCCCGAAACGAGGGGTCGCGGAGGTGCAACATGTCCTTAAGTGGACGGGCGTAATCCCCGACATTCTTGTTTTGGACGGCGCAGATACGTCCGACGTCTATTTTGAGCATCGTCAGTGGCGTTGGGACCCTGGCATCGAGGCGGAGGTTTCCTGGGTAGTTTCAGGCGTTGAGGCCGAAGTTGAGACGTGGGCCCCACGGCCCGTCTTTTGAGCTGCGTGCAGCTTTTAGCGACTTTTTCCTCGGGCGTCTGTTCGGGGCGTGCGAGCAGTCGATGTTGGGTGTTTTTCCGAGGGCAACGCGTTGGCGCAGTTTGCCCTCTTTAATTCCGCACGATGGTGCGGGCCCCGCGAGGGCCGTTTCTAGAGTTGACGGTGATTTCCAGCTTTATCACCGGGCGACCGTTTGGGACAAGTGGATAGTCCATTTCGTGTACTTTTTCGAGAGGATCTCAACGGTGCGATCCGTTCGTTGAGTTTTGGGACCGGGATGCGGGTCCCACGCGGCACCGCTCATGTGCGGTGCGCCGGGATGCACATTTTTCTCCGGATATCCATTGCACTCAAGTGAGTAGTTCTTTTGACGTATTTTCCCGAGGGGATCGCAATGGTGCGGTGCGCCCGACTGTTTTTGGGGCCGAGGCTCGAATCACGGGACGAGGTTTGGGCGTGAGGCGGTGTTGGTGACTTTTTTGTCGGATATCCGTTTGAGGCGAGTAAGTAGTTGATATCACGTGTTTTTTCGCGAGGATTACAACGGTGTGACCTGTTTGGTTGCACGGAGCCTCTTGCGTGATCTGGTTAAATGTGGGAGGTGCTCCAGTGGTGGTTCGCCCTACCTTGTTGTAGTGGACCCTTGGCGTGTGATCGCGCACTCTTGGGAGAGTGATACAAATGGTTCACGAGATGTGGTTGGCCATGCCTGGGCCTTTGAGTGGAGTTTTTACGTCACGCCTTCACGTTGACGCTGGGTGCCGTGTGCACGATAGCCTTTGGGCTGGAATGAGGTATACTCCGGGAGTCTACGGGAGCGCTTGGAGGTACGAGTGGTTGTTCGTACTTGAGGATGTTTGTGCGCTCAGTTGGGGTTGACTTGGGGCCACACGTCCTGTGGGACCCACATGTGTGCCATGATCTGCTTTGCGTACTTGACCTCTCGCGACGTAGAGGGTCCCTCTGCGATCGTTTGTTAGCCCAGCAGGGTGGAGTTTTCCCCTGGCTTTGTGCTCGTTTGTTTGACCAGCAGGGTGGAGTTTTCCCCTGGCCTGGTGCTCTTTTGTCTGACCGGTAGGGTTGAGCGGTCTCCCCCTGGTCTTCTTCTCGATGGTTTGGCCGGAAGAGATGGTTTGGTTCCTCTGCTTCTTTGGCTATGAGGGGTTTCGGTACTGTGCCCTTTCACCGGACTGCGACACCGTCTGCGACTACGGGTGTTCGTACAACGTGGGTGTTTTCCCCACTTTCTAGGATGAGGTGTCTCGGTCCGCTTCGACAGAGACTCAGCGGATTGGAGCGAGATTGCCTTGTGAGGCATGGGGAGTTTCTCCCGTAGTTCCGTGATCCCTGGTAGAGCTTGTGGTTTCGGTGTGACCAACACTTTACGCGGGCAACGATCCTCTACCCAGGAGGTTGTTACAGCAGGGCTGAGGTTGTTCTAGTAGGACTGAGGTTGTTCCAGCAGGGATGAGGTTGTTTCCAGCAGGGATGAGGTTGTTCCAGTAGGGATGAGGTTGTTTCCTGCAGGGATGAGGTTGTTACAGCAGGGCTGAGGTTGTTCCAGCAGGGCTGAGGGTGTTCCAGTAGAGCTGAGGTTACTTCGAGCAGGGCTCGCCAGTGGGTTACCATCCAACAGGGATGGCCAGTATAGTGGTGTTTACCGAGAAGTACCATCCAGCAGGGATGGCCAGAGCAGTTCCGGGCTTACCTCCAGCGGGACAGGGCAGTTTTCCCCGATGCCGGGCTTACCTCCAGCTGGGCTGGGCAGTGGTCCCCGATGTCGGGCTTACCTCCAGCTGGGCTGGGCAGTGGTCCCTGATGCCAGGTTACCTCCAGCTGGGCTGAGCAGTGGTCCTGTCGCCGACTTTAGCCGGGTCGCCCTCCAGTGGACTACCCTGTTACGGGACTAGGAAGTGAGGCACCCGTCGACTTACCGTGTATCCCTGTAGTGGGAACCCGTTGACTTCCAGGGATCCTCCAGCGGGGCTGGGCAGGGGGTCGCCTGTCGACTTTGAGCAGACCTCTCAACTACGGGGCAGTGATGAGTTGTGGTTGACGTTCCCCCAGAACTCTCAAGTACGGGGAGCACTTTCCCCCACCGAGACGCGTCCTTGTGACACGACCTAAAATCGTGCGGGTGAGTCAGTGCCGCCCAAATAAGATAGTGTCGAGGTGTGGTGATTGAGCCCCTTGTCTTGCGGTTCGGGGCAGAAGTGTGGGATGCTGGGCATCGATGGAGTTTACTTCTGGGACTGTTGGCTACTCTTTCTTGGGCTGAGCTACGAGAGAGAGATCCCCTTATGAGCTTGTTCGGTATTCTTGTTGAGCATACAGATATGTATATACCTTGTTTCTGGTACCCACTTCTTGGGTTTGGTTACTCTCCTTCCAGGAGAGGCGAAGACGTGCAGGGTATGCCACGTGCTTTCCATGTCTAGATTCTCATGGTTGGATGAGTCTACTCTCCTGCTATAGGCAGTGAAAGCTCGATGAGAAGTGCATCTTCTCACCATTCCTAGCTCCTTGTGTTAGGACGAGTCTTCTACGTTTCTCTTGTTGGGTTGAGCTAGACTCTTTACTTCACTTTCAGTTGTACTCCTCTACTTTTCCTGTTCTCTCTAATGCTCACCCTTAGGTACCTTCTTTTGTTGCTCCCTCGAGCCTTCGAGGTATCCTACTGTGTATTTTTATACTCACCCCTGCTTGGGCTTTGCCCGCACTTGGTGTGCCCTTGCAGACGACGGACAGGTGGAGCGTGACTTTGGTGGAGCGTAGAAGCTTGGGAGCTTGGACCGCGTGCGGTGGTCGTAGACGGGTTCCAGGTGGGAGACTCGTCAGCTATTTGTTTTTGTTTACCTGTTGCCGGTTTGTGGCACCTTTTTTGGTTGGACGCGTGTTTTGCCCATTTTCTTTTCAGTTTGTACTTTGTACTTGTAGAGGTCGATGCACTTTGTGGTTTATATAGAGCAGTTTCCCTTTATTTTACTTTTCTTTTTACTCTGCACTTTTTCATTGAGTGTGCTGCGTGTGTGTGTGTACAGGTGCTTAGGCAAAGGCCTCCCTGAGTTTTTTTACATTCGGCGCTGGTCGCCAGCCCCTGGCCTATGGAGGCAGGCTTGGGGTAGTTGCGGCTCGAGCCCGGGTAGGGTCGGGTCGTGACAAAGTGGTATCATAGGTGGTTCGTTCCATGGTACGTTGTGCGGACATCCCTAAAAGAGGAATTGGATGGGATTTAGGGAAACAGTGTTAACGTGTCTCGAGAGCGGCTCTCAGGCCAGGGAGTCCAGTGATGGTGCGGCGGTCGACGTATCCATTCACCAGGACCTTGATAACCCGCTTGTCGACTCAGCATGCTGAAACACTTGTTGCAGGGAAATTTTGTTTTTGCATCACATAGGATTGATTCTTTGACTGTCCCTCTTGAGTCAGCTCACCATCGTTGTTTTTGTTGGTATATACATATATGCTCATCTGACCGCGGCACTCCTTGATAATATTCAGGATGTCTCCGCGAGGACAGCCAGCCAGGATACCAGCTTTGGGTACGTGACGATGACCCTGTGAGCTACGAGGCCTCAGTCCAGAACCCATCATGCGAGCCCCTTTCTCCGGGTGGGCCGGTAGCAGCACCCCCACCTGTTGAGCAGTAGACAGTTTTAGTAGAGCAGGCTGAGCTTGAGCGCAGGTTGAGCGCGCTCCGTGAGTTCCAGCGGCAGAGACCGCTGAGGTTCAGTGGTGAGCCAGACCCTCAGGCAGCAGAGGTTTGGCTCGAGGCAATGGTTCGCCTTTTCAGGCTTGTGCAGATGCTGAAAGATCAGAGAGTGGGTTTTATATCCCCACTTTTTCGTGGAGTAGCTTGGCGTTGGTGGAGTCTGGTGACTCTGTTTCTTGAGGAGTCGTCGCTTTCATTGGACGACTTTTAGTTGTTGCTCCATGAGGAGTTTTTCCCCTCCTGCTTGCGCTCCGTTCGGATTCAGGAGCTTCTGCAGTTTCAGCAGGGAGGGATGACGGTGGCTGAGTACGCAACTAATTTTGCAGACCGTGGACGCTTTTACCCGGACTTGGTCTGTGATGACAACATCCGAGCACAGAAGTTTGAGAAGGGTCTCCGCTGAGAGATTTGTGCTGTCGTAGTACCCTTGGGAATTTCCACAAATGTCGGGGTGCTAGAGCAGGTGCTGGTGACAGAGGGCTTCCTGTCGCGTTCTGGAGTTAGTGGTGGCAGCAGACACATTGGGGTCGAGATGTCTGCAGTAGCTAGTGGGCGTCGGCAAGCAGGACCTCGACGCAAGTGGATTTCTGACAACCAGACTCAGGGACGTGGTTTTACACCACAGTGGCACCGAAGGGAACCAGTGCATCCCAGAGAGAGTCGGTGATATGCTTGTGACAGCTGAGGTCACTTGGAACGAGACTGCCCAACCCGAGTTGCTGAGAGCTTCGGGCAGGAAGCAGGTGCACCACCACGACGGAGGCACCTCCGTGATCAGAGTAGTACCAAGAGAGGTGGTGCTAGCAGAGGAGCGGGAGGAGCTAGTGGTGGGGGACGACTTTACGAGATCTTCCCATCACCACTAGGCGGTCCACGTCAGGCTCCAGGAGGTGACAGTTGGGACCACGGATAGCCGCGAGCTTTGGATGTCTACGATCCTGCAGAGCATGGGATGGTGAGAGGTACCCCTTGAGACTCTTCTACCTTTTACAGTAGAATTGTTGGGCTCTTCATGTGAAAATATTTTCTCCCTGCTCCTTGTTTGAGGTGTTACCAGGGTGACGCAGGGCGTCGGGTGTAACCCTGTGTTGGTGAGGAAAAAGGCATGAGACCTTTTCCTTTAGTCGATGGTGTTGACTCTTTTGCCTTTTGAGCTTGTAAGAGAGCATCGACTGTGGAACCTTTCGTGACCAGATATCCTTGGCTGTTTCACCATATGGATATTCTGAAGGAGGGAATCACTAGGACTTGTTTCAGGTGCGGGTGGTGATTCCAGTCGCGGCGTGCGATGTAGAGGTTTGACAGGGGAGGTGAGCTACCCCCGAGGGCCTTCAGGATGTTTGAGACCGTGCAAAGGGATGGAGAGGTACCCTACTGCCTTTCCCCAACCCCAAAGTCTGGAGTGGGTGCACGACGTCGGTAAGGGCCGACCTAGCATGGACAGATCAACCCTTTGGTCCGTGTGCAGTGACGCAGAGCTGTGCGTGGGTTCTTTTGGGTACAGGAAAGCCAGGTGTGGGCTTAGTACCCTGTGTTGCTCCCTAGTTTTGCTTTTCGGGGACGAAAATCTTGAAAGAGGGAATGATGTAAGAACCCAGTTTTTGCTGAGAAATACTTTGGGATATTCTTGATAATATTCCATAGTAGTGCCATCAGACGGCGTGCGATTCCGAGCCCCGGAGTGGCCGGAATTAAATTTTCAGTGCGTTCACACTGGAAACGCTAAATATATGGGATAACTCCTAAATGGTGATCTGGATCAGAGGTCTAAGTGTACGGATGGGTCCGGAATGGTGTGTTTACCCTAGGAAAGACATAAAACTTGTCGGCGTGGGATGTTTGGACCCCTCTCCCGCTCCCAGAACGTTAAACGGACAAATAATTTAATTAATTTATTCGTTTAATGGTGAAACGCAGGTATCTCTTAAACGGTGGCTCGGATTGGGAAACTAAGGGCACCGTTGTGTTTGGAATGTGTCGTTTACCCTAGGAGGGGTATAAGTTTCACGGGCGCGGGCCGTTTGTGAAAAATGGCTCGAGGGGCGTTTTCATAATTTGGCGGCCTCGGGCGCTAAGTTTAATAACTTTTGAACCAGGTCTAAGAATAAAATTCCGACACCGCCGTTGTGTTCAGAGCGTGGTCCTTAGACTAAGGGAGGATTAACCGCAACCCCGTCTGGAGTTTGGGTTCGGGCTGACGGGCGGGTGGTTAAGCGTTTTCTATTTAAACACTTAACAGACCCCCTCCCTCTTCTCCTACCCCTTCCCCCTGGCTGCCCTCCTATCCCTCTCCTCCTCCACCTCCAGCGAGGCGCTCCGGCGAGACAGCTCCGGCGAGGCGTGGTGGCCGGCGGATCGTCACGAGGCTTCGGGCGAAGCCCCGCGAGGTAGGATGTTGCGTTGCATTTTCCATTCCCGTACCTACTTGGATCCCGATTTTCACTGTCAATTCTTTGTCAAAACATCAATCAAAGCCCATGAATGCGTAGTATACATTTTATCTCTCCAAATAATTTTTTGGAATCAAAATCCGAGCTCGGAGGAGTCCGGGGTCGATCGTTGAAGGTTGCGGGTTTTTCTGGTGGTCCGGCGAGCCCTGGCGCGGCGGGCAGCCTCAGGCGGTGTCACGGCGTGCGGCGGGCGGCCTCAGGCGGTGTCCGCGGGCATCAGCACGGTTGTCCGGTGGTGGAGCTGGGCACGACAGTGAGGAGCTCGGGCGTCGGTGGGGCGCGGCATCTGTCGGTGCGGCGACGCAGAACTCGCCGGGGGAGCGGGGGAGCGCTGGGGCGCGGCGACCGCGGGGTCGCGGTGTGCGACCCCCACGCGGGGAACAGAGACCCGCCGAGTACGGGTATCCGCAGGTGACCAAGACCGGACCTTCATGGCCGGTTTGCTCATAGAGGACCGGGGGTCCTCAGCCGGCCCGCGCGGCTGAGCCGCGGGCCGGCCCAGAACGGGCGGACCGGCCGGTCCAGCTCAAGGGGATTGTCCCCTTTTTGTGTTCGGACACCCGCATCTTTCACTACGGGCGTCCGATTTGCATGCCGTCTGCGGAAGTGGGACCGTATTGACGCGACAGTCTTTTTGAGATGGTTTCAAGAATTTTTTATTCCTGAAACGAGGGGTCAAGGAGGCGTGATGTGTCCTTAAGTGGACGAGTGTAATCCCCGAGATTCTTGTTTTGGACGGCGCAGACGTGTCCGACGTCCGTTTTGAGCGCCGTCAATGGCGTTGGGACCCTGGCATCGAGGTGGAGGTTTCCAGGGTGGTTTCAGGCGTTGAGGCCGATGTTGAGGCATGGGTCCCACGACCCGTCTTTTGAGCTGCGTGCAGTTTTTAGCGACTTTTTCCTCGGACTTCTGTTCGGGGCGTGCGAGCAATAGATGTTGGGTGTTTTTCCGAGGGCAACACGTTGGCGCAGTTTGCCCGATGTAATTCCGCACGATGGTGCGGGCCCCGCGAGGGCCGTTTCGGGAGTTGACGGTGATTTCCAGCTTTATCACCGGGCGACCGTTTTGGACAAGTGGATAGTCCATTTCGTGTACTTTTTTGAGTGGATCGCAACAGTACGTTCCGTTCGTTGAGTTTCGGGACTGGGATGTGGGTCCCACGTGGCACCGCTCGTGTGCAGTGCGCCGGGATGCACATTTTTCTCCAGATATCCATTGCACTCAAGTGAGTAGTGCTTTTGACGTGTTTTCCCAAGGGGATCGTAATGGTGCGGTGCGCCCGACTGTTTTCGGGGCCGAGGCTCGGATCACGGGACGTCGTTCGGGCGTGAGGCGGTGTTGGTGACTTTTTTGTCGGATATCCGTTTGAGGCAAGTAAGTAGTCGATCTCGCATGTTTTTCCGTGAGGATTACAACGGTGTGATCCATTTGGTTGCACAGAGCCTCTTGCACGATCTGGTTAAATGTGGGAGGTGGTCCATTGGTGGTTCGCCCTACCTTGTTGTAGCGGACCCTTGGCATGTGATCGCACACTCTTGGGAGAGTGATACAAATGGTTCATGATATGTGGTTGGCCGTGCCTAGGCCTTTGAGTGGAGTTGTTACGTCACGCCTTCGCGTTGACGCTGGGTGCCGTGTGCACGATAGCCTTTGGGCTGGAATGAGGTATACTCCGGGAGTATACGGGAGTGCTTGGAGGTACGTGTGGTTGTTCGTACATGAGGATGTTTGTGCGCTCAGTTGGGGTTGACTTGGGGCCACACGTCGTGTGGGCCCCACATGCGTGCCATGATCTGCTTTGTGTACTTGACCTCTCGCGACGTAGAGGGTCCATCTGCGCTCGTTTGTTTACCCAACAGGGTGGAGTTTTCCCCTGGCTTTGTGCTCGTTTATTTGATCAGCAGGGTGGAGTTTTCCCCTGGCCTAGTGCTCTTTTGTCTGACCAGTAGGGTTGAGCGGTCTCCCCCTGGTATTGTTCTCGATGGTTTGGCCGGTGGAGATGGTTTGGTTCCTCTGCTTCTTTGGCTGTGAGGGGTTTCGGTACTGTGCCATTTCACCAGACTGTGACACCGTCTGCGACTATGGGTGTTCGTACAGCGTGGGTGTTTTCCCCACTTTCTGGGATGAGGTGTCTCGGTCCACTTCGACAGTAACTCAGCGGATTGGGGCGGGATTTCCTTGTGAATCCTGGGGAGTTTCTCCCATTGTTCCGTGTTCCCTGGTAGAGATTTTGGTTTCGGTGTGACCAACACTTTACGCGGGCACCGATCCTCTAACCTAGAGGTTGTTCTAGCAGGGCTGAGGTGGTTCCAGCAGGGCTGAGGTTGTTTCCAGCAGGGCTGAGGTTGTTCCAGCAGGGCTGAGGTTGTTTCCATCCGGGCTAAGGTTGTTCCAGCATGGCTGAGGTTGTTCCAGCAGGGCTGAGGTTGTTCCAGCAGAGCGGAGGATGCTTCGAGCAGGGCTCACCAGTGGGTTACCCTTCAGCAGGGATGGCCAATACAGTGGTGTTTACCGAGCAGTACCATCCAGCAGGGATGGCCAGAGCAGTTCCGGGCTTACCTCCGGCGGGGCTGGGCAGTGGTCCCCGATGCCGGGCTTACCTCCAGCTGGGCTGGGAAGTGGTCCCCAATGTCGGGCTTACCTCCAACTGGGCTGGGCAGTGGTCCCCAATGCCAGGTTACCTCCAGCTGGGCTGGGCAGTGGTCCCGTCGTCGACTTTAGCCGGGTCGCCCTCCAGTGGACTACCCTGTTACGGGACTGGGCAGTGAGGCACCCATCGACTTACCGGGTATCCCTGTAGTGGGAACCCGTTGACTTCCAGGGATCCTCCAGCGGGGCTAGGCAGGGGGTCGCCTGTCAACTTTGAGCAGACCTCTCGATTGCGGGGCAGTGACGAGTTGTGGTTGACGTTCCCCCAGAACTCTCAAGTACGAGGAGCACTTTCCCCCACCGAGGCGCGTCCTTGTGACGTGACCTAAAACCGTGCGGGCGAGTCAGTGCCGCCCAAAGTGGATAGTGTCGAGGTGTGGTGATTGAGCCCCTTGGCTTACGGTTCGGGGCAGACGTGTGGGATGATGGGCATCGATGGAGTTTACTTCTGGGACTATTGGATACTCTTTCTTGGGCTGAGCTATGGGATAGAGATCCCCTTACGAGATTGTTCAGGTTTCTTGTTGAGCATAAAGATATGTATATACCTTGTTTCCGATACCCACTTCTTGGGTTTGGTTACTCTCCTTCCAGGAGAGGCGAAGACGTGCGGGGTATGCCACGTGCTTTCCGTGTCTAGCTTCTCATGGTTGGACGAGTCTACTCTCCTGCTATAGGCAGCGAAAGCTCGACGAGAAGTTCATCTTCTCACCGTTCCTAGCTCATTGTGTTAGGACGAGTCTTATACGTTTCTCTTGTTGGGTTGAGCTGGACTCTTTACTTCACTTTCAGTTGTACTCCTCTACTTTTCCTGTTCACTCTACTGCTCACCCTTCAGTACCTCCTTTTGTTACTCCCTCGAGCCTTCGAGGTATCCTACTGAGTATTTTTATACTCACCCCTGCTTGGGCTTTGCCCGCACTTGGTGTGCCCTTGTAGATGACGGACAGGTGGAGCGTGACTTCGGTGGAGCGTAGGAGCTTTGGAGCTTGGACCGCGTGCAGTGGTCGTAGCCGGGTTCCAGGTGGGAGACTCGTCAGCTGTTTGTTTTTTTTACCTGTTGCTGGGTTGTGGCACCTTTTTTGGTTGGGTGCATGTTTTGCCCCTTTTCTTTTTAGTTTGTACTTTGTACTTGTAGAGGTTGATGCAATTTTTGGTTTATATATAACAGTTTCCCTTTCTTTTACTTTTATTTTTACTCTTCACTTTTGCATTGAGTGTGCTGCGTGTGTGTGTGTACAGGTGCTTAGGCAAAGGACTCCCCGAGTTTTTGTGCCTTCGGCGCTGGTCGCCAGCCCCTGGCCTATGGAGGCGGGCATGGGGTAGTTGCGGCTCAAGCCCGGGTAGGGTCGGGTCGTGACATTCGAGATCTTACCATAAACCCGGTACTCTCAATGTGTGTCTAGAACCATCCTCAAGTATCTCGCATGATCCTCCTCAAAAACTGAGTACACTAGGACATCGACGATGAAGACCACCAAAAAAAGGTCTCAGAAATGATGAAAGTTATATATTTCATGAGTCCCATGGACACATCAAGGAATTTTACCATGCAAAATGGAATCAAAAAGTACTTATAGTGACTATAGAGACATTTGAATGCCGCCTTTGGTATATCCTCAAACCGCACATGATGTTGGTGATATCTTGATGCGAGGTTGACCTTTGAGAACTATCATGTCCCTCTTAACTGATCATAGAGGTTATCAATTCTTGGTAGTGTATAATTATTCTTTATTTTTACCCGGTTCAAGTTATTGTAATCCACACATAACACTTGTGAAAAAATAGGATTTCATGTAATTGTTTTTTAATTTTAACATTTGTTTTTAATTCATGTTTATAATGACGATGTTATAAATATGGGGTTCACTATTGGATTTTAAAACCAATTTCAAAAATAGTTTTATTTTGAATTTTAGGTCTATTTATTGGAATAAATTTCAACTTTAAACCAATTTAAAAAATGATATTCGGTGCCAGTTTATACTAGAAACCAATGTGAATATTTATATTTTTTATACTTTTCTGCATCATTTTTGGTTGAAATGGACACCGAAAATCTTATTTTTATCTTTTCTGCATTGATTTATATTAGAAACTGATACCTAAAATTGTCATAGGTATTAGTTTATATAAAAAATTGATTCTGAATATTTTAATTTCTTTATGTTTTCAGTAACGTTTTTGAAAATTTTGACACTGAAAGATAAATTCTTTTTTAGAAAATTGTAAATATTTAAAACTGCTTCCAAAAGATATTTTTTTAGAAAAATGTAAATATAAATCACCCAAAAATATCAAGATTCCTGTAATATAAAAAAATAGAAAAATCAAACCACATGTATCCAAAAATAAAAATCTATAAAAACAAACATAGTTTAACCACTTAAACAAAAAAAACATTATCTACAGAATTATATTTTAAAATAAATTAAAAAATAAGTACCTGATAATTTACAACATAATCATTAGTTGTTGTTGTTGAATTATTATTTTTATAATTAGGTTCAATCACTTGTTATAAAAGAATTATTTTTAACACTTTTATTAGGAAAATTTAAAATTAATCATAAACAATAAAAATACATACCTGCTAATTTAAATAACAATCATACTTAACAAATTATTCCCAAACAAAGATAAGAGTTGGGTAAGTTCACCATTCATATATTATTGTGAATCATTGAACATATACAATAAAACTGAATTTTATAATATTAGAAAACAAAATACTATAACATAAAATATAAAAAATTTATATAACTAGCCATATCAAATTCAGTTATTACCACAATTGTGATTATCTAATATGTGAATAATAAAACATAATAACCATATTTTACATTTCTTTATTTAAAATTAAAGTCTGGTAATAAAAGAATAACAAGATAATAAAAATCAATAGACATATATATAATTAGAATATTACAAAATATAAAAAATATTTACCACTACTTCCACATATTTGATTTAATTTTGGTTCTTTATCGACAAGTGATCTTCATTAAAATTTTCCATTACCCACATTTTCATATATATCAACTAAAAAACATGTATAAATAATAATAATTAAATATAATGAACTTATGAAAAAGAATAAAACTTACTTTTCTAACAAGGTGCTAAATTTTTTTCAAACAACACATGATTAACAGAAAACCCAGTATAATGTGCATTCACTTGGGTGGACTATTCCTAACATCTAATTCCATATACAATAAAAAAAGTTCACAATTAGTGACATTATAATGAATTTTAATTCATTATTATTATACTATTCTTACCCATCAAGGAATGGAAAAAACCAACTCCCAATCCTTGTATTTGATAATCTCTGACATATATATATAAATCTATTAGCAGACATCAAAAATTTCAGAACTGTTGAAATGAATTATGGATCTATAAAACCATAATCCAGAGTGGTATCATGTTGAATAAAAAGTGTGAGTAGATACCTAATTAAATAAGTAATTTATTAATTAACTTAACCATCTTTAATTAAATAAATAAAAATTGAAACATAAATTTATATACATGGAAAACAACTTAAACACTTGTATGACGAGCTTGTCCAATCTAATCAGAGTCATGATATCTTTTTTGAATATTCTCAATTGATAGTCTATTCCACATATATTAGTTATTATATTAAACTAATGTAAATTATCCATTGAATAAGAATCTTGAGTTAATCTTGGTATCCCATAAAAAATACCAGAAGTATCTAAAGTTGTTTGTTCATGAACCTTTTGTTTCCATTATTACAATTCTTTTAATTTTAGATACTCCTATATAAATTGAAATTTGGAAAAAATTACAAGTAATTTTCAATAAAATTTAATTAATATTTAAAAAAAATTCATTCCTCATATGAAAGATAATGAAGATGGATAGCTGGAGAAAGTAAAAACGTTACCCATACAATCCCCAACTCTAGTAACCTCCTCGATAAGTAATGGTAGTAGAGAATTATGATCCATAATATCATATAATAATACAATAACCTGACCCATATCCATAGTATGGTTATATATAGACTCCCAAAAAAATATGTATGAATCTATACCCTACAATGAGTATACGAGGATCTCCAGTATTCCGAGTGAATAGAAGTGGGATCTAAGAAGGAATGATAGATTGGATGGTCCAACTGGGCGTGCTATATAGGCTATACAACCTGCAAGGAAGGCTGGTTTGGCTAAGAAGGCTATGGAAATTATGACTATATTTTTAATTGTTTTAACATAGCCCACATAGCTGATTGACTTTGATCAAACTTGGATTGTTTCATCTATTTCAACTCATCTTTTAAGCATTCAATTTTAGGGTCTTTTTATTTCTTTTTTTTGTTTACCAAAAGCTTTTAGATTACTAACACCCACCTCATATCATCTTATGTAGACTAGGTGTTCTATTTTTATTAAATTCGTGTCTAGTATATCCATTTTACAATCATTGATAAAAGTTACCTGTGTATATTTCTCCTAAATGTCATCCTAAACTGAAAATGAAAATTTTATATCATTGTTTTTAATATATAAAATCAAAAAAATCATGAAAAATAAAAATTATTTACCTATAATTCTTTCAGATACATATTTATCTCACTCTATAAGATACTCTTCATTTTATTATTCTCACTCTTTTACATTTTTCATGGAAAGTGGGGGAGATGGAGGACCTAATTGGACAACATCTGAACCAATTATATACTAATCTATTAATGATTCAATGTTTTCTTCCATCATTTTTTCTCCAATAAATGATATCCTCCACATGATAATGTATGAGGGTATATATTCTATAATTGGATCTATTTATGATATTTTTCTGAGGTATGTTATATAAAAGTAAACTTATAAGTAATTAGGTAAATATATAATAAATATTAAAATATAAAATAATTATTATTCTAGAAATGATTTATCATATTGGATGGAAAAAAATTTCATCCATGTATCTACATCTAAGATCACATATCTAAGGCATGGGTTTTCATTTTATTTCTTTCCAAAAAAATTTTATCATTTTTTTTAAATCTATCCATCAAACAATGTCTAAAGATATAAATATTTTCTTAATTGTTTCTGTTTTGTTGAAACTAAATGTCATCTGTAATTGAAAAAAATAAATATTATTCATTTAAAAAACATAATATTAAAAAATCGATATAAAATAAAACAATTTAGATTTTTTAGAATTAGGACCCCCAAATATTTTTTATCACCATCTTGTTGATATAATTCCACTAAAGATATAAAATTATAACCCTACATCAGCACTGTAATTTGGACCAGTTTCATTATTATTATCCTCATTAATCTCTCGTCTCCATGAGAAAGTGACAGTTTTGGTAAACATGTAATTCAACGTTTACCAACTCAAGAAATTGATTTCTAAATACTAAAAGGATAAGAATCTACCACTTAAGTCTAATCAGTAGTCCACCAATTGTTTTTGTAAATTAAGAGTTTTATTTTATTAAATAATTATATTAATGAATATTTAATAATTAGAAAAAATCTATATAACTCAGTACATGTTCCTCTATCTGTGTATCATTACCTGTAATTGAAATTGGAAAATTTAATTAAATTTTATGTACCTACATATTATTATACAAGTGAAAAATTAGAAAATAGGAAAAAATATGTAAGTAAAAAAGTGACCCACATGTGTACGTTTGAAAAAAATAATGATGTTATTATTCAAAACCAAAAAATATGAATGATAAACTGTTTAATATAAACATTACTTCAAAAATGATAGAGAAATTTATAAATTTAAAAATAAATGTTTTGAAAATATTATTTCATATGCATAAATTTAACCAAAATATAATAATATATGTCAGGTATTTCAATGAAAAAATGATTAACCACAGCCATGGAATATAAAATTTATCACAAAAAATATATAATTAAACATTCCAAAGTTATTAAAAAAATATAGTTTTTACACATGTAAATTTCAAAAATTAAATACAATGAAAATATTGACCAGATTAATTAGGATATAACTTTAGTGTATTCCCATGTCCCTTAAGCACGATAATTTCATACTGCAAGTACTATGTCTGTATTAAAGTCATTTTTATATAAAAATTTCACAATAGACAAAGAATCCCCATATAAATCAATAACATCATCATCATCCTAATCACCCAAATGGATTTTCTCCTGTTAAAAATTACAGAACACAGACCATTCGATTGATTAATGACATAAAATAGTTTGTTTCATGTGTTTCCATGTTAAATGGTTCCTCATTTCAAATAAAGCTTTCCAAATCAACTTGTTCAAACCTATATTCATCATGTTTCAAACCAATATTTATTATAACCTAATTACACTAAAACATGGTGATTCAAAATTTAGTATAATCAATTTACCATATGTCTTTAGAACTCAAAAATATGTTGTTGATGTTGAAATTGGTTTTTTATCTTTTTCACTCAAAAAATGTTGTGCTTCTGCGATGGCCATTACACCACTATTTTGAACAACACTTTTTCATCCATAATTTTTGTGTAAAATGTGGAACCATCAATATCATAACCAAAACATGTGATCACATTAATATATGGTCCCCCTTATGACCATATCAATGTTTCTGATGCAGATATATTTTTTATTAATTTCTCTTTAAAACATGAAACAAATGACTTTATATGCTCAATAACCAACCACTATTCATTTCTTTTGGATATCATACCTTAAATTCATCAATATGTGATGATATATATGAGTGAACCTCATTTTTATTGCTCAAAATGTATAAATGGTCTTACATCTCTTTATCACGTGAAATTAACATTACATTTAAGCCTAAAATCCATCCATCTTCACTATCAAATATCATATTTCATGATATTGGGATACCAATATTCTCCACATCATACAAATAATCAGTATAGAACTCAATTACCCCTTTCAATACATATTTTTAACAATAGAGGACTACGGTAAATAAGGATTTTTAACATATCCCTTAAAAATTTTCATATATCTATCAAAGGATACATCCATCATAAATAAAAATTCCCACACATTCTTATCTCATGCACCAAATGAATCACCAGATTAACCATTATATCAAAAAAATAAAGGTGGGAAATACATTTCTAGTTGAAAAACTATAAGAGAAGCTTCATTATCCCACACATATGAAAAATTTATATCAATGAATTTTCTATAAATGGATTTTAAAAATTACATAACCTTATGACATTCTTTCTAATATCTATTGGAAGTATACCACACAGTGTGATTTGAACATTTTTATTCATAAATACATGACATTTATAAGACATCATAAACTATTAATTTACCATCCTTCAATGACACCAAATTCTTAACATTTGAAGAATATCAACTTGGTACTTTAATACCATGAATACAATGACAAAAATTCATCTTCTCAGTATTTCTTAATGTGTGCCAAGACAGAGTTATATGTGTTATGTTTCCTTTCATATTGAGAGATAAATCAAAATTTATTCCTATTGATATCAATTAAAATCTTGAATGGAAACCATCTTTTATCCTTCCTTTTATGTCTAACAAAGTACCAATACAACTGTCACATATATTTTTCTCAACATGGATAACATCAATGTTCTATTTTTCCTAAAAAAGTCTCTAATAAGGTATTCCGAAAAAGATAGACTATTTATATAGTGAACTACATGGATATTAGAAACTTTTATTTGAATATTCAGTACATTAAAAAAATACATGCTTGAGGACCATACTAGTTTAGTTTCTTTAGAAACTTGGAACACATTATTCTAGTATGGTGAAAGATCTTCAACATCATCTCTAAAGATCATCCCCTTTAGAACATCCACTAAAACGTTTCTTCATAATGTGGGGAATAAAAACACAATAATGGGGTGAGTTTGATTTATCAGTATGGGTAAATAAAGTAAATATATAATCATAACATGAACATAAGGGTATGATAACATGATCGTAACATTTTCAGACCATACCTAGCATAAAAAGATCATAATCATGAGATAGGGCATAAATATTGGTTGTTCATATGATAGGAATCATAATGGAAGAAAGAGAATAATTAATGAAAACATAACATAAGAAAATGACATAGAATTTGTGTCATACCCAAAATCATGAATATCACATGTCAATGATACCAAACAAGTGCTTCATAACATGTTATCCTTGGACTAATAACATGTGCACCAACATCGAGTTAGGGATGCCTTCCTGTGTACCCTCTTGATTCAGGATTTGGATTAAATATTGTGTCCCCTCTTTTTTTGGGATTAGGATTCCATCCCATGTACCCTCTTGATTCAATATCAGGATGCCCTCACATTTACCATCTTTCTTTGGTGTTAGGATTCCCTCTCGTGTACCATCTTGGTTCAATCTTAAGACTCCCTCTTTTTTGGGCTCCGGATTCCCTCCCACATACCCTCCTGAGTTCATAAAACATTTATCATACCTACTGCATTTTAGGGAGATACAGGTCCCACCCTTCACATGATGAAATCATAAGTTCATGTTCCATAAGATAACAAAACATTCATCATATCATGACCCATGAAATGAAATTGGTATCATTAATGCTTCATCACATTAAAACTTATGGATAATAGATAGGTTTCATAAACATTTCATCAAAGCATAACATGTGAAAAGAAGCAGGATTCAAAATCATGCAACCCGTTAAAGAGAAATGGGTATCATAAATATACTTACATTAAAACATAAACCATTCAAGAAATAATATAAACAGTATTAGTAAAATATAAAAAATTGCATCATCTTAGATGGAGAAGGACTTTGAAAGATGTGATTGAACATTTATTAAATAAAAATAGCCTTTTTCAAAAATCCATTTCATAAAAGAATTTAAAAAATATATTTATTATATTGATAGATTTATAATTTCATTTAAAACATTTCTTGAGGAAAATAGATTATCTACTTAAAAAATTATTTTTAAATCATAATGTATTTTGAGAATTTTTTTCCATGAAACCACATTGAAAACATACAAAGAAGGCTTGAAATAATTTTAGAAATACTTTTCTAGATTTTTTTAAAAAATTATAATAAAAAATTGAAATTATTTAAATCCTTTTATTTGAAAATAATTCATTTCAAATCATATAAAAGGAGCCTTGAATACCATTTAAAATAATTTTTAAACATATTATTTTGGAAAAAAAATTCTTTGAAAACAACTAAAAAAATCCAAAAATTTCCATAATATTATGAAATTTTTTTCATTAAACATAAAATTTTAATATTAAAATGGATGATTCATTGAAATTGTGGTCATAATGGTGTGTAAGTCCGTACATGCCAAACATTAGTTTTGTAGCATAATAAATTTTAAAAAGTTCCTTAATCAGAAAAAAGAGGTCTAATTTTAAAAATGTTTTGTAAAAATGAAAATAATTGATAAAAAATTCCTTTGAACATAAAATTATAATACTAAAACGTTTTTGAAAACATTTTTAGATAACAATGTTTTGAAAGAACACATATTTCTGACCAGAAGGAGAAATATAGTCAGCTTCCCATAAAATCATTTTCTTAAATATAATAAGTTCCAAAGAGTGGAAACAATGGTTATAATGCATGAATATATCCTGGATAACCATATAATAATAAACTTCATGATATATATAGTGATATTTATCATATTATTTCTTTAATTGAGGCATAATCATAAACAATCTTGATAAAAAATGGGATTGTAGCAATAAACCGTTACCACTGTGGTAACTTTGAAATATAATACCATGGAAGGAACAAAATTACATGAAACTAAAAATATCATAAAATTATTTATATTCAAGATATAAAATTTCAAAGGGTAGTATATACACCTCATAGAAAAATATAGGATCAAAAAATGGAATGAGTGTCAAAGGAGGAAAATTCAGACAAAATTACTTTACCGATTTGGTAACATTTTAAACATAAACCCCATCAAAGTAAGACAAAATAATGTATATTTAAATATCCAGAAATTTAATTATAATAATAATATAATACATAAATGGTAAGTACACACACCACACAAATTAAATTAGTGGTGAATAAGGTATGTATCTCATATAAATAAAAAGTGTGATGAAATTCCTTTACCTTAAGTCTAGAATTTCTTCGTACACATTCAAAAATCTTGTATAATAAATATATGTTTAATATTTATCTAATATATAACATTATTATTATATCTAATACCATATATTATTTTTATGAATTTATCTTACTTTTTTATTAACAACTCCATGTTAATGGTTTGTTTCAGGTAATATCTGCTTTATTTTTCGTTTATGTTTTTACATTATATTCTGGATCCTATAACATAGATAATGATTTAATTATTTAAAGAATTTTAAACATGGTATAAATTTAATATATATTCATTATAAATGAATTTATAATAATTTATATAATATATAATTATAAAATTGAATACGCCGTTCATGGAGATAGTAGGTCATACATACGATGAACACTATTTCTGTTTTACTATCATATTTAATGAATGAAGGTAAATGATATATATATATATATTATAATTAAATTATAATTATAAATTCATATAAATAATATAAATTCACTAAAGTAATCCTTAATACATTCCATATAAGGTGTGAATTAATCACATTTCCTGGAGGAGGTGATACTCCACACTTCCGCAAACGAAATTATCATACTTACAAAAAATAAAAAGCATGAAAAACATAGTTCATTACTAATAGATTATATAATAATTAAAGAAGTATAAATAAAGAATTAATATACAATATAATATATAAAAATATAGTTACAATCCTAATTCCCAACCATGATATGTTGTAATGGGAAAATGAAGAACGTAGTTTCGTGAGGCAGTAGTTCATCATACAAATGAAATCTAATTTCATTACCAATTAGATGGAATTGTTTCTAAGTGAAGGTATACAAAATAAAAAAAATCAGTATATTTATGATATTGAGGTTGTTATATTATCATGTAATGATAATATTTGAAGTGGTGTATAATGAAAATAAAATGGATGAGATCGAGGAAAGATATTACCTCTTCTTTGGATAACTCCTCATGGTTTGCATGAAAAAAATCAAATTAGAGGTATTTATTCCAAAAGGGAGGACTCCAAGATAATAGGAGGGATTTTTAGATATTATTTGAGAAGATTTTGGAAGATCTAAATTTGGTTGAGTAGTGTGAGGAATGGGATGAGTTAGTGACTTTTTATAGTATAGGAGGAGTGACATTCTTATAAATACCAAAAGGTAAGCACTAATGGGATATATAAATTACCAAATGTGCTTAAAAAAGGTAAAATAATTGATTAAATTTAATTTATGGTCAAATAATATCCATCACACAAAAATAAGTTCATTTTATTAATATTCTTCCTTTGTATTTAAGTTTCTATATATTTTTTATTCTAGTTTTTCATTTAGGTAACTAGTTTTGCAAACTATTTAATTTAATAATCAATACTAAATTAGGGTTTATTTTATTTTAAAATATATTCCCAATAAATTATAAATATTTTATCTAATTTAAAAAATAAATATCTTATGTTTTTTGGAAATTAATTTTAAAACAAGCGTATATAATGCGCAAAAACACTTCGTTAACTGAAACTGTACTAACAATAGTTTTAATATTTAAGGGTATATATTTTCTTTATAAAAAATCATTTGGTCCATTAATACACCATATTTTATATTTATTAACACCTATAAATCAATTTTTAGAGGTTAATATTTTTATTAATTTTAAATCTTTTAATAAAACATTTTTGTAAATAACATTAATTTAAAATTTGACAATATTTATTTAATTTTAATTTAAAACTATAAAAACATTATAGTAATTAAAATATATTAATTTAAAATATTTTTAACATTATATTTTAATCTAAAAACACAATAATTCATTAAATTTACTTAACTCTTATTGTTTTTATCGTCATTTATTTTATTCAATTATTAACTAAATAATCCATGTGCGTGCATTTGATAAGAATTTAATGTAAATAATTCATCTATAAAAATTATTGATAAATAATTATGATAGAAACAAGTCATTTATATTTTAAAAGGATATTTATAACATAAAATATGTTGTTTTTTCCAAATCTCAAAGTTTTATAAATACTAATGTTAAGGAAAGTTCTTTGTTTTCTTTTTTCATTGCTTATGTAATACAAAACTTTTTGTTGAATCGTATCCCAATAACTCATAAAATTAGGACCATTAATTAATATAGTATTAATATGCGATGAAAATTGTTTTTTGCAAAACTTTCTATGTCATTTTAGTCTTTATGTTTAAGGTTTAGTCCCTTGCTATGATTAATTTTACCTTAATCACTCTAAATAATTTTAATCACTTTCACTAATATCTGGTCAAACATTAAGTTGATATTATTCAAATATAAATATAATACTTATTACCACCATTTATTTCCATTTTTAAAAATTCAATTCATTGATGTGGCTAAATTAAATTTATAGCTAATCCCACAAAAGTTGTGAGAAAGCGGGTTTTTAAAGATAAATGTTCACAATTTCAATAATATTTTATATGTAAATTCAATAAAAAACCATTTAAATGAAATAAATTGGAATAAATATGTATAATTGATCTATTTTTACTTCAAAAATCCATTTAAAATATAATTTAACATTATTAATTATTTAAATGAAAAGGAATTTTCTATCTAAATTGTAGTATTTTTACTATTTATCAAAAAATAAAACATCATAGAAAAAATAGTACTAATATAATTTTGAGATTCTGAATTCAAATATTTTTCTTATTTAGAAAAATAAAATTTATAAAATATTCAACATTTATTTTTAATTTTGGTTCTCCATTAAAAGTCAGTAAAACTCATCCTTGAGTGTAACAGAAGCTACCAAAAGAATCCCATATTGTGCGTTACACAAGCCAAACATAGTGTTGATTGTAGTGAAAACATAACTTGGTGTTTATTTAATAATAAATTATAACTTTTCTATTTAATATAGAAAAATATATATTCAGTTTTGGGTGAAATGAAAAAATATCAAAAATATTAAATTAATTTGAAAAAATATATTTCACTAAATCTCAGGGTATTACATTATACCATTGTTAAAATGAATTTAACCCTCTAAATTATTTGGGGGTATCAAAGGTTTAATACTTGAAAGTTCCTTTCATAGAAATCCACATCATAAAAATGAATACAAAAACTTTATTTAATATGGTAATGTTTGAAACATGATAGTTACATAAAGTAACTCATAACTAGGTTTCAACATGGGAGAATATTGGTGGAATGTAAAAACATGGACTTAGAGGAAAAGAGTTAATATTTATAGAGAGTGATTGAGATCATAAAAAAAGTGAATTATCAATGGAATGTGGAGGGACTTAGATTCATAAATATGTAATGATTTAGAAGTCCCTTGGGTAAAAGAAATGAAGGTATTAGGACAATAATTTTTTGATCTTACTCCTATTGTTGAGGAATTTCCATAAAAAGATATACTTGTATGATATTACGAAATCCAAGCCCTTTTTCCGGGATCAATTTCCACTTCACCTATTTCTCCAAAAAGTATGGTGGATTTTTCATTCCTGAATCAATAATGGATCATCAAATACCTGATAAGACATCCCATATTCCAGAAGTTATCATCAACACAAATTTGTTTGAATAGGATATCACATATGAAAAAATCCTCACATGGTGAGATAATACTTTAATATCGAAAACATCATACAATGTTAGAATTAAAATATCCCTAAATGGTTAACCTTATAACCCTTATGAAAGATGAAAATTATTTTTCTGAAATAATGTTATTAAATTAATTTAACACTGATCTCCCATATATTACAAAGTACCTCTTCATAGTCACATTCAAAACATGTGAATACCATCAACACATATTATCTTGAAACATGGTAATAACCTGAATTACCATAAATTTTTCTGGAAAACATGCATAATTAATTACTCCAAATATTAATGGATATATTACATAAATCCATGAAGTTTTAAACTTCATCCATGATAACATAGAATTTTTTTAAAAAACTAATTTATCAATTTCGATGATATAAATACTGTCCAATTTACTTTATCCATATCATCACCTCTCTATCCATATAAAATTTCATTTTCACATATTTAGGAATATGTTAAGGGTCACCATAACTTAATGTAACCATTCCATTAAATAAAGTTTCTAAGTCCTCAGTATCATTTAACACATTACTAAAAATAGAAAAGCCTAAACAAAAAATACATATTTACTTCTTATATAACATAATATTTGAATTACAAAACATATACTCTTCAATCATACAACTTTATTCTTAAACCATTACTCATGATTCATTAACTTATTTTTTAAAAACTATTTTCTAGAATATGAAATATGAATAATGTCTTCAGGTTCCACAAACATAATCTAATCATGCTTTATATGTTTATTGTAAATAATAATGGAAGAATATTCTATACCTTTCATGTGTCTTTTTTGGTATCTTTATCAACATAAGTATATCCAATACTCATACGACCTTCCTAATTATCTTCATCAGGTTCCACTTAAGAAATTTAGTTTTATAATTCTTGTACTTTACTCATCTGAAACATTCAATATCAACCCAGTTCATTCACATTCCTACAATTGACTATGACCCGAAACCATATGGTGAAAACACATATCATATAAGAAAACCACACACTCATGAAAAATTACTTATAATATGTGTAAATAATGACACAAAAATCTTCAATATATAAAACCTTAGGTTTATATTAGTTATTAATTTTAATATTTTATTTAAATAATTCAGAATGGTTCAAATCGATTTTGTGAATTCCCAAAGCATATCCCCTAGGAGTGTCACACTTGGTGTATAGTAAGGCCCATTTTCATATACCAGGTTATGCTCGAGTTAGACCTTATTAGAGTTGTTACTTCTAGAAACATATGTTCTAGATTATCATCCACTTGTAGTATCTAGATAGGAATGTATTTCTTGGAATCCACCCACTCGATACTTTACCAAAATTCTAGGACATTTTCCTAAACATAAATCCATCCTTAGAATTATCCTTAAATACACTCCTTGGAATATACTTATAATGATTCCTAGACATATCGAAAACATTTTCTCATCATATTTACAAAATTATTACTAAAAAATTTCTTTGGTACCAATTATAGAGACCATATGTTAATATACATGGTAATTACATCATTTTATATGGATATTAAACACATTATAGAAATACATGTCTGTGTTCCAAAATAGTTTAGCGTCTTTAGAAACAATTATTTTTTTCTATTATTGTGAATGATATCCCACATATTTTCTAAATATATTCCCCTTTAGTACACCTACTTAAAACCATTATTTATAACAAAGGGAAAGGAAACATAATAAATGGATGAGATAGAATGCTTATTAAGTGTAAATAAAGGAAATATTTAAGAATAACATGAACATATGGGTATGATAAAATGAGAATAAAATTTAAATATCATACCTTAAATAAAAATATCATAATAATGATACAAGGAATAAATATTGGTTGTTCCTAATACATGATTCATAAGGGAAACAAGAGCATAATCCATTGAAACATAGTATAGGAACAAGATCTGGAAATTGTGGCATACAAATAAGCAGAGAAAATTTCATGTCAAGGATACCTACCAAGATCTTCACAACATGTTAGTATTGTTCTAATATCCCATGTACACACTTAATTTTGTCTTGGGATTCCTTCCTGTATACCCTCCTGTTTTTGGCTTGGAATTCTATCCCACGTACCCTCTTTCTTTTTTTCTTAAAAATATTTCTTATTTCAGGATTGGGGTGCACTCATGTGTACCCTATTAAGCTTTTAATAATTTTATCATTACCCAATGCATTGTATGGCGATGTTGGTCTCACTAATCACATAATGAAATAATATATTCACGTACATAAGATAAAAAAACATTCATCATACCAGGACCCATGAAATGAAATAGATATCATTAACATGTCAACACATCATAACCTATAGATAGGGGAAAATTTTCATAATAAATTCATCAAGGAATAACCTATTTAAATAAGAGTGTTTCAAAAACATATAAAATTTTGAAGAGAAACATGTATCATAAACACCATTCCATCAAAACATAAACCATTAAAGAAATAATATGAATGGTATTCATAAACTATAATAAATTATAGCTGTCGATGTCGACCAGATGGACATTGGTAAAATCAAAAACGAATATATACCTAAATTTGGGTATTATTTTCCCTGAAAAAGAAAATTAAGAGGAGGATGTTCGAGACTTGTAGATCGTATGGGCCTCTGAAGTACGCTAAATCATGTGACCATTTAAAGGTCATGTGAAGGCTCTACGCATGGATCATAACCCATAGGAAGTCCCATGGATACCCCACTACAAAACTTTTTACACCTGTGAAGGATCCCCAGACAATCAAATGAGTTACCCCAGGCTGTTTGGTTTGTCATTATCATATTCATGAAAAACCATTCAAAATCCAGCAAAAACCTGGAGGGATAATAATCCAAGGAGAGACCCCCTAGTGGTAGTGAATCTCATGCACCGTATCATTATTGGGAAGAAAAAACTCCCTTGGGGATATCCAGGAAAACTCAAAAGACCTATGAACCTTTGTAGGATAAAATGAAGGAGATAATGGGGAGGAGGAAATATGTGTTTGTGGTCACTTAGGGATATGCGACTTGCTCCTCGGGTGATCTGTGAGACACCGCGTGACCTCAGTACCATGTATGGATCATCTTTTGAAAGATCTTGGGCTTGAAATTTTCATCTCATAGAATTACATAGCTATGTCCACTAAATCCCTTTAGATCGCTAAGGATAGTAAGATAGAGCTATCCCCTACATGCTTACACACACTCCATATGACCCATGTTGTTCAGGCAAGACATCACTAGAGAATTCATCAAAAATCCCAGTCATTGATCATGAAAACTCAAATAATCCCAGAACATTATAAAATAAAACAAATGATATAGAAATATAGGTGTTGTGAGGTGGTCCCGGTCGTTGAAGGTCTTGTGATGCACCCCTTGCAACCGGTAAGAATTCATGATTCCTTTGCAATGTAACTAGATTGCCTTGCGAGAGACCATTGTCTTTCATCCTCACCATGAGAAGCACCCCAAGTAACACCATAGTGATATAAAGGTGAACAAATAGGTTTTTAATGGAATCGTGATAGATACAACAAAAAAATTTCTAGACAATAGGGGTGAAAATTCTTATAAATTTATCACTCTAATATAAATAAAGTGTTGAACTATATAACTATGGATTCTTGGACTCTGGATAATTAGATTCTATGCCTATGTAGATTTCTAGTAGAAACAATCATGAAATGTACAACTTTTCATCATGTAATACACCTACATACTACCAGAACAATCATGTGCCACATATAATGTGATTCCTGGTATCATTCATAGATCATTTGAAGGAATTATGGAAAGGCTTGTTAATAACATACTGCATTTCTTCCAGATCATGTGAGACTCAAAGGAACTGGTACCAAATAAACCCAAGGCCTTCACAATGCAAGGGTTATAACAATGATTAAGAGTAGAAGACTTAAGTGAAATACATGCATTCCAGATCACATTCTCTCTATATGATTCCCCCAAAGACACACGATAGCACCGAGACATGTCTTCTAGATCTCGTGACACTCCTCCATAATGCTATCTGGGACATAAGGAATACTCTAGACATGTTACAGGGAGACATGTTGGTCCCCCTGTGGACACCACCTTGATCTCGCAAAACCCAATGGGTCTATCATCAAAGACTTGTGATTTATGTTGGAAACCTCTCCTAAATTATATAATGGTGTTTTGTCATCATATGAGTCTCAAGAAGGTATATGGACATGATAACCAAGATCCCACTACACCCTCTCAGAATGTTAGTTGAGACTCATGACGCCCTCTGGAAAAGTCGGCTAGGTCTCACGATGTCTCCCAGAGGTGTCATCCAAGATACGCAGAACCCCTTAGACTATTCCATAGTGAATATTGCGAAACCCTCTATATGTGTTAATAAATGTCATACAATTTCTCCTAGGACATGTTGACTGGGTCATACGACACCCTCTAGACAAGAAGGCCATGTCAATAGGGTGTCCCAGAACATGATAGAATTATCTATACACAGTGTGTAATCCCCAAATATAGGGAAACATCAGCGTGTAGGTCCCGAAAAATAAGGAACTATAAATAATCTGATTCCTACCATATCTAGATACATAGCTTACCTATCCCTGAGGTTATATCAGTATATTTATCATCCAGGGAAATCCTAGAATCTAATTCCCTTATTCAAAGAATCAAACTTGATTTCTTTCTATCCCTTGTTTCCCATAGTGATCATGGACCACATGGGATTATGGAATTGAAACAATAATAATATATTCAATATAAACCCCCACAAAGGTATAGAGAAAACTCACGGTGTATGCCCTGACATAAACTTAACTATGATGAATTTGATTCCTTCCATTACTAGGACATATAAGATGAAATCTTAAGGCCCGAGCATAAATGAAACACCCCTTTCTATATAAATTCTTCCATAACTCTGACATATTAGGAGTCAATTAGTCCCATGATATAATCACCCTATCTCATCCATCATTGGACTAAGATAACCACCACGCTATGATGACTCTGATTCCTTCCATAACAAGGATCTATAGGACATCTCTGTGAGACTCAAGTACCCTGATAAATCATTTCAAGGATGTCCCAGTTCATTAGTCCTTCATCATCAGAAATGAAATGATCATTCTCCATAAATTTTTTCTCACACCAAGTATATCTCATGGGAGTTTAGGGAGTTGCAATAATCATAATATCTTCACCATGAGTCTCTCTAATGACAAGAGAAACCCCAATATATAAGCCCGACGCAAATGATAACTACAACAACTCTAATTCTTTTTATACTCAGGATACGTAGGAAACCATTTTAGGGTTCGAGCTCAAATATTTTGTGTCATAGAACCTGAAAATATATCTTTATTGCATGAAATTATACTGAACATGATGAATAAACTAAGTGGGTTTTTATTCTTGTAATAATCAGAATACATAGGATGCCTCTTAGTGGATCAATCCCCTCCTCAAAATATTAACTGCCTCCATACATGGGAAAATGATCAGAATAAATTTTTTATACGGGTTTATTAAATAAGAAAATTCCAATTAAAAAAATGATAAAGAACCACAGATGCATACATATGGATTCACTAAAGAGATCCCAGTCTTTCGCATATGAAATAGAATTAACCTGTAGCAATTTTTTTAGGGTAATCAGTCCTGTATTTGGATTAAAAAGAGATTCAAGAACATATATTAAATCAATAAGAGTGTCCAAGAGTAGAAAATAATTCCCCCCAAAAGAGTGCAATGAGACCGACCTCGCATACTCTCGACCAATGAGAGTCCTTAAGAGTCGATGGGTAGGAAAACCAAGATGACTGCTGACATTTAGAAAGTAGGTCCATACCCAACTATGGATGAGGGAACCATTGGGAGTTTCTTGAGATGAAAAAACATAGGTTATTACCAATGTGTGTGATTGAGAGAGGCCTTAAAATATCCCTAAATAAAACTATCAAGGGGAACCCATCCCACATCCGTGTAGAAATACCAATGAAACAAAAATGGTGAAACTGGCATGAATCACTCCAATAACAAATGATTTGGTTATAATACATCAATCCACATTACTTCATCTTCATATGAAAAAACATTCATAGGATCAATTTGGATCTCTTAGAGAAAATTGTTTGTCAAACCATATATATAAATAAAGCAGTAAGACAAGCATAAGCTATGATTCTTGTAAGTCCATCCTCACATTGACAAGTCAATGCGAGAAGAATGGATGGAAAAGGAATAAAGGAAAATTGTGTTAAACATACATATCTGAATGATCATTTTCATACCTAAGATAAAGCACTGATTGGTACCCTTGTTCCTAATTGTCAGTGTGATTGTAGATACTGATCTCATTGACAAACTCCCAACCAGAAGAAATGTATTCATCATCCAGAATTCTCTCCAATAATTCATCTTCTGTTATGATCCCCACAGGTCGAAAAGAAATATCACCTCCTCGAAAGGTCTAATAGTATGTGTAGAATATAATGGTCCAGGAGTACCAAATAGACTGTACAATCATGACCATTCATACTACCCATGATATTCTTTAAGAATGATATCCGGTGAATCTATATCACCTGAAAAAGGATGATTCTATTCCATTAGCCCTCTTCTCTATGACTAACCACTTTGGAAGATTTTCCCTATAGTGTGAAAAATACCACCTTTAATATATAATGAAGGTGAACTAGGATGCCAAATATGAAACCCTTTCGATTCAGGTTCCACCTAGGAGGGAAACTATCAACCAATGTCACCAACACCACCCCACTAGTACCCATCAGTTATATACAGAGGGTATCATCCAACAAACAACCATCTATGATGCCCACACATAGGCTACAAGGAATACTCATCAGAGGAAGATGGAATTGAATATCCAAGAGAGGGATTATATCCCCTCTTCTACCGATGATGCCTTCTAAGATTTTTCGGTGGGAACCAGCAAGCAACATCATATCCCTAGTAGCTCAGGACATGTCTTTGGGAATATTCTAACTGTAATCATGGGGGAGGATCATACTCCCACCCCCATGAAGGAAGCCCATCAGCATACTCTAATGGAATAAGGAGGAAAAAATTGGGCACAAATCCTCTCTTTGATCGAATTTATCTTTTAAAACATATTAGATATGGAGAATGTGCAGGCCTATATGCATGCACACACATTTGTAAAATGAAAATATATTTTAGAAACAATGGAAGAGATCCTCCTACATATTATGGAATAGTTACAGATAAAATGAAATGTGCATAATCCTATCCTTACATCCAGGAAAACTCAACACTCTGATCATTGAGAGCAAGTGGTTGTACCAGAGAAAGAACACATTATTTCTCTCACTAAGGAGGATTATCGACATAACCCGATAAAGGGTGATGCATCAAACTAGGCGCATATCCTTGTTCCAACCATGGATTACCTAGTGAGAGAAGCACATGCCTTGGGAAAGTGTAACATGCCAAATGAAATTTTTTGGTGGAATATTCCGAAGGCCCGGGATCAGGCTCATACCCCTGTTCTGGCCAGGGCTCACCCTGTGAGAGGAGAAAAAGCCTGGGTAAAATCAAGTATTCCTATCTAAAAATTCCATCAACATACTCTAAAGACCCATGATCTGGCCTATAACTCCATTCTAGCAGAGGATAACTAATTGATAATGGAAAAATTATCAATATAGGATCATATTCCTATTGGGGAATCTTCCCAACATAATCCAACAGATCATGGAAGAAAGGCAAATATCCCTACATCCGCTGACGAATGAATGCACCATCGTTATTCTAAGAAAGTAGAGGTGGAGATTCGAATTTCTTTTTCTGATTCTGGAGGTCCGTCGGCATATTTCGAGAGAGAATTCATATTCAATTCAAGATCATATTACAATTCCAATTGTGGATCACTAGGTGAGAGTGGTACATGCCTCAGGGAAGACTCATATTCCACCCATGAAAGACCAACAACATATCCTGATGGATCAAGATCAGGCTCATACTCCCATATTGACTGAGTCTCACCATGTGAGAATGAAACATGCCTCAATATAGGCTCATATCCCTATCAATAATAAGACTACTTATTGGGAAATTGAAACAACATCTCAGCATATGGATCATACTCCCACAACACCTGGTGGTTATATACAAGTTGTAGCAACAATCACACATTAGGCTCATATCCCTGTAAAATCACTAATGGTAGGTCATCATATCCTGGCCACGATGCAGAACATGGAACATAATTATAATATTCATAATAACAATTCAGTTGGGGTTGTTTGAGACACATTCTCAACACCACAGGGGTCTATTGAATCTTCTATCGAAGTGGAAGAAGAATAAATTCATTACCATGATAATCCTCGTTGTGGTATTGTGGAAATGGATAACCGGGTCTCTACTCTTGAAATCCACCATGGTCAACATCCCCACAGAGATCTCTCCCATGGTCAAGGAAATCCTCTCTTTGTATAGACACCTCTATATAGATAGGTGAACCAATGACAGTTTTTTATAGAGATGTGCTCAAAATACTAAGGTCAACAGTATATGGTTCCCCATCAACTTCCCGTAACACTCCACTCCCATCAGTTGGTGACCATCAAAGACATATTCTATTGTCTGACATGATGGAGGTGTGTAAGTCTAATGAGGAGGAGGAAAATATCAATATATGGAGAAAGTTAGCTTGATACAACCTCCCCATCATGTTCTGGCCCCTCAAAACTTCTAGCTATGAGATCCCAAATGTGCTAGAGAATGATTGCATTCGTTATCTTCACCAAAATATGTGGGATACTAATCAGTGAATAAATGATTAATATATCCATTATACATGATATGAGGGTCACCATTATAAAATAAATATATTCAATTTCCAGATCAACCATGTTGTTATCTTCATGGCTTGGGATCCAAAATCAGAAAAGCAAAAAATAAATATGCACCACACTTACTGCCATTGCATCCTGATGCTTCAATATATGATATCTAATGCCACATCAGGAATCTGTATTTGAGTATGGGGATAGTAGGGAGGGTTACAAATTACCACTCCCCTAGAAAAATAGAACCCCTCAGACACGACATCATGCAAAGTTATTTCCTTAAGCGAAATTATGGGACCATGTAATGCTCGGGCTAGTTTGTCACTACGACAAAATAACCCCACATCAATGGTTCCCAAACACCACAGAAGGGGAGATAGGATAGACAAAATTACTTCAAACTCGGCCCCAAAATATAATATGAGGACATTCTAAACATGGAAATTGAAGTTGCGATCACTATGACAACTTCCCATAAGGAATAATTCTCACCATGTATTTCCATTACACCGAACTCCCATGCGACCACAACTACACCACATCACCCAGACTATAGTATCAGTTTTCATAGCAACCGTATAGGAGAGGACTCGGTACCCTAGGTGAGGAAAATATCCACAACTACTTCCACCTCTTGGGTTGTCAATCCTTGAGAGGATTCAGGATATACCCTCGGCATCCATAGGTTAACCCGATCCCACTAGGATAGGAAAATTTATATCTCTATCATCATCACCAAGTTAATTGTCCCTCTAGAGGGCCCCATAGATATCAATAATGATTCCACATCAGCCCCAAACCACTAGGACATGGGCTATTATATCTTCGCATCTATCCTTGTAATTATTAACTCCCTTACTAGAGCCATTGGATCCTCAAAAACAAGACCAATCTATTCTAATAGTGACCCCAAAATACACCCACCCCATAGTTTTGGGGGAAGTTTCACCATAATGATCACCATATATGGAATTAGTATTCTTGAGGTTGGGAGGAAGAAATAAATTCTTAACATCCCACTTATTCCTCACATCATAAGAAAACCCACTGTTGGTTAGGGATCACTTGATAATCACTATCAGAAACTCTATTAGATTCACGGTACGTAGGATGAGATGATAAGATATTATGATAACAAAAATCGGACCCCAACAGGGTCACAATCCCAAATGGATCAAAAAGGAAAAAGGTTCAAATAACCACCATGATGGAAGATGTGTAGAATCAGCTAATGATGTAGAGTGTAATGAAAAAACGACCATTTCTTGATATGCCTATGTGAATTCTCTCACTGAAAACATGACGGATGCTGATCCAAATACAAACACATAGGGCTGCAACATAGAACATGTACCCCATGATGAGGAGGATTTGGATGCACCAAATGATGTTACACACACCCAGAACCAAAGAGAGAATGGAAATTTGGCACTATCGAACAACGAGTTTCCACCTCCACAATAGAATAATGGAAAAGAAAAATGTAAATACGCAACTACATCCCAGTTTCCATCCACGGAGGAATAGTTATTCCAATATGAGAGTGAAATAAGAGATATCTGAAAACTCCATGATGAGTTAATCAGGGGAAATATTCTTACTGGATATCATCTCCTTCCAGAGATGATTATTCATCCTCCCATAGTTGGTCTTCCAAAAAGATCGATATCTGAGAATATTATTGATCTGTCTCTAGATAGCTATTCTACATAACTGAGGAAGCCAAAAATGATCGGGACATCTCTCTGTTGGGGTAATATACACTCCCTCACTAGGTTAATCATTATGTCGTAGATCAAATCAAGGATTAGTATGAGAATAAAGAGGGACAACCTCATCGAAACCCAATCTATCCCCGTGGATGGGAGGTGGCTCAGGTATCATTTCACCTTGACTTACTTACCACCATTGAATCCTTGGACACTCCAATGGATTTCATGGATAGTCGGTGAGAACTTGTACAACCTAAAAGGAAGCCATATCCTAAATTGGTGGATAATACTACCCCTCTACCCAACATTGGAAGCCCTATATTTTCTACCTTTGATGGTTCATGATACCTTGAACAACATATCACACACTTCATATCTTGATTTTGGCTGATGTTGGGACCTCAATATCAATAAGAGACAACAAAAATGAGGTGTTTTTTACATAATATGATAGGTCCATGCTTTTTTTGGTACAACAATCTACCAGCGGGATCTGTTGTAGGGTGGGAAGACCTTCGTCGTCAGTTCCTTTATCAGTTCAATTCAACACTGAGGAAAATAACGATCGTCAACCTAACGAAATGAAATTAGTGCTAGAATGAGAGGGTGTTTGATTTAATATCAAGGTGGAATGGTTTAACCTATTAACTTAGAATCCCACTCTCATAGTAGAAACTACTCGAACATTGTGCCAAGAATCTCAGGGATGAGTTGAAGACACCCCTAATCCCCAAGAAATATCAATGTGGGTAATGAGAGTTTGATAAAATGGAACAAAATCATGAAGAGTATATTCAGTATACCTGATATAAGTCTCAATTCATTCCCTCAGCACAGGGGAAGAATCCAGGAAGGGTAGAAGCCACATTTATCACTGTCATGCCCATTGAAGTGACTATTCAAGAACCCATGAATGATCCAAACCACCCATCACCTCTTGTAAAGAGACAACCAACACAAATTCTCCATTGGATAGAAGAATAGTGAAATTGAGGTTTCCTAGAATTTAAGGAATAGAAGAACAATGTATACTCCTTCTGAAATGAACATGTCCTAGGTTATTTCTTATCAGCCATGGATAATAACCAATTCACAGTCGGGCAACGCAGGAGGCCTAATGATGCCAACCTCACCGACCATCCCAATTACATCCCTTTCCATAGAAGGATGAGCCAACATATCCAGAATTGGTTCATCATCAAGGACATCATACAAGGCATGTTCGACTCTGGACAAGTGATGTTAGATAATTCACCAAAGAAAGTGGATTTCATATCCATCTCTTGGTTAGAAGAAGAGAATGGTTGGAAGAAAGTTCTATCCAGGAAAGTGAAAAAGTTTGAATACTATATGACTCAAAAAATAGTTGGTTGACCTTATAGTTCTCAAAAAGAATAGTTGTGAAAACTCATAATAGCTCCACAACCTAAAAGAGATATGTTATATTTTCCTCCCACTAGTGGGAATGACCAGCATAAGTTGGAATATACCGAGGTGGAAGAAACATATTCTACTACAATGAAATCCCTAACACTTAAAAATTTCTTCCATGCGACCTCTTTAACATGGGAAATTCTACACCAAATAGAATCCTCAATAGAACAAGAGATCATATTCTATTTTTACAGTGTGATACACTTGTAAAACCCCTTATAAAATGACAGAAATTCCCCCAAATATGGGTTTCCTATGTATAATCGTGGAATGAGAGGCCACATGCTTTGCACCTGAGGATACTGGGGATAGTTCTGGCATGGTCAGACTCCAAATTCCGACCATATTCCCATGTAAGATATATATATAACCAAGACCCATGTAAAAGAACTCCAAAATAATCCAATGAAGCAAGGAGTTTCCTTGGAGCCCTCCAGTAGTCACTCTTATCCAATTGTCATGCATGACCACTTATTAGGGGTTTAATCCAATCAACCCAGAAAATGGGGAAGGATGACATGACCTTAACTTCTTATAGAAGATACTCCCTCAAACAATTTGAAAGTACCTATAACACCTTCCTCAAATGCTCCAACTCCTGAACCGCATTCCCAATACCATCCTCATATCATAATGTTCTGACCTTTTCCCCAAAAGTATGATGTTTTGAAATAGCTACCTGTAGTTCCTACTATGATCTCAATCCTTGATGCATTTATTCTTTCAAAAGATCTCAGGGAGGAACTTGTTAAATCCATATGAAGCCCACAATAATTAAATATAGAAGTTATTATAACTGATGTCTATTGAGTGGAGACTATGTCCTTAGGATCTCATGTTTCCATATCATTCACAAATCAAGATCAAGAGGATGCCATTCAAGGGAACATCAGACACTTATATGTTTTGAGAAGTCTCCAGAATGTCAATGTACAAAGGTTAAAAATTGATAATTTATTTCGGATCAATCTCATCCTAGTTTGGACTTCTCAACATTTTGGGGTATACTAAAGGGGTCTTATCACCCATTAAGAATACCTTTTAGAGATACGATAAGCATGAAAAAGACCTCTTGGGTAAATCATGCTCGAGACCCAATTTGGGGAACTCACATCTGATCCCAATTTCATGGTTATGTATCAGGAAACTTCATATAATGTCCTTATTGGAAATCCATGTCTCTATAACCACTTGGAAGTACCATCGAAATTCCATTAATGGAAAGGTCAACATAATACATGGTGAAATTTCCCCCTTAGAGACATGTGGAGCCACATATACTAAAGAAAATTTATACAATAAGTGAGGTAAGAAACCAATGGTAGATGATGATATATAGGATGCAGATCCCAATGGTATAGGGAATTCCCTTGTGAATCCCTAGAGCATGCTCCATGATGATAATGTCCTGCCCATAAACATGGTTGAAGTATTAGATCTAATCCCAGAGGCCCAATCCATAGCTACCATTAGTGAAAACAACAAGATCTGATATCTCTCTACAATGACTCAAATATAAAGAGATGATGATGTCTCTTCTAATAACCTCCCTCACCTTGATATTGACGGAGATGCTCACAGACCACAATTATCACCTGAATATGTCTCTATAACTCATAAATTGGTGAGGATGATCTCAATAATTCCACTCCAGCATTCAAGGATGGTATCTCCACCACCAATGATGATATCAAAAAGATAAACATGGGAATAGATGAAGACCCATGACCTACTCTGATTAGTGATACTATGACCCTTGAAGAGAAATATATGTACATTGTATTTCTAAAGTAGCACTGATATGTTTTCACCTAGAATTATAAAAAAAATCCTGAACTGAATTCGGATGTGTCTACACCTCATATCGTACTGCCAGATGATCATTGATGCATTAATTAGGAATCCGTGAGAATTCACCCGTCTCATGCGACCAATATAGAGGCAAAAGTTGAAAAATTGATCAATGAAAAATTCTTCAGAGAAGGGAAATACCCATGGTGGATGTCCAACATCTTCCCTGTAAAGAATAAAAAGAATATGATTAGTGTTTGCATTGACATTATAGACCTTAATAGATATTTATTGAAAGGTTAATTCCCATTTTTGATCACAAAACTCTTGATCAATGAAGCTGCTGGCTTCCAATACATTTCTTTAATAGAAAGATACTCAAGGTTCAATCAGATCAAGATGTCCCCCATGGATGAAGAACACATTCCTTGAATGTGACTTAAGGGATGTTCTTCAATCAGGTAATTCCCTTTAGAATAAAAAATTTTGGTGCCACATATTAGTGTTCCACACATTTCATTTTTAAGCCATTCTTGGGAAGGATAGCCAAGTGTTATGTCGATGATCTAGTTATCAAATCCTAACAATGATGTGATCACTTAACAGATCTCAAATAAATCTCCGACATGCTATGACAATATAGTCTAAAGATGAATCCCCTAATGTTAACTTTTGGGGTAACATCAGGAAAATTACTCAGCTTTATGGTATGCCATAGAGACATTGAAGTGGACCCAGAGAAGACCGATGCTGTTTTAGTGATGTCACCCATAGAAATCTCAATGAACTAAGTGGACTACAAGGGAACATCACCTATATTTGGAAATTCATAGCCAACCTACTCAGAAAAGGTCTCCCCTTCACCAAGATAATGAATAAAGGAGTCACCTACCAATTGGATAATGATTTCCAAAAATGTCTTTCATATTCACAAGAAATACTTGTTTCACCCACCGGTAATGATGTGTTTGGTGGAAGGGAGGACACTCATATTATATGTTGACATCATGGAACACTCATTGGGTTCCCTACTCTTATAGAAAATTGATGCAGGAAGCATGAATAGATTCTACTAACTTAACCAGACCATTTTTGGTACTGAGATAAGATATTCTGATGTCAATAAGAACTACCTTTCACTCGTTTTTGTAGTAAAAAAAACTACAGAATTACATGAAGTACCAAAATTTCCACTTGGTATCTTTTTCTAACTTTATCAAGTACATCCTTGGCCACCAATGTTAACTAGGAACCTAGATCGATGGGAAGACATTTGATAACAATATGACATTTAATTCATATATCAGAAGTTAGTGAAATTAAAATCCCTAGATGATTTCATATCAGAACATCCTGCCTCAGAAAATACATCAAAAGACACTGGGATCCCAGATGAAGAGGTCTTCAATGCCCATGTAACTCCCTAGAGATAGGATATATAATTTTATAGCACCATTAAGAGTCATGTTGGCATAATACTGGAAAACCAGAAGCTTAATCAGGTTTGTCTAGGGATTGTGTTTGTGTCACAAAAAAAGAGTTTTTCACAAATCTTTCTCATTATCCAAATATGGAACAAATAATGAGGCTAAGTATCAATCCCTCATCAGTGGATTGGAAATATCTCTATAGCTGCACATAGCCTACTTGAATATCAAAGGGTATTTGAAACAAAGGATAAATCATAAAAATAGTGAATGTTCCATTAAAAAGGAAGAGGTTCCCCTCACTTTCTATGTTAGGGGACTGATGGAAGAATTGCCATATGATCCCACAATGAATTATGTTCCAAAATCACAAAATGCTGGTGGTGAAACACTAGATAATTCAACAGTTGTTCCTGCTAACTCTAATCATGAGGAAACAACCTTCTATATCACACATCAAATAAGGGTCTCATTAATCATTGTATGTGATATGTAAGAGATCAATTGGGTCCACACCATCCCAAATAATGATGAACCAATGACCACCCCTAGATGGATGCAACCTATAATCAATTATTTTTTATATGGGACTATCATGATGGATCATGTATGAAGGAAACAGATTCAGTTCAGGGAAACAAACATTACTCTACATGATGATCCGAATGAGAAAACATTACATAACAAACGTAGATTTGATGGAATTATCCTCAGGTGAACATTATAACAAGAGGTTCTCACCATCATGGAGGAAGGTCATGTAGGATATTGTGATTCCCATCATTCTAGAACTTGTCCCTCCCTCCAAATCAAGAGGTTTTGATACTACTAGAAAACTATGATACAAGACAACATAAAATTCACCATGAAATATCATGGATTCCATATTCTTGGAAGATTCATTGATTAGCCTATTGAATAGCTACATACAGTTTAAATAATCCTTGATATTTTCCAGTTGGTTGATGGACATTGTGGGGCCATATCCCCCATCTAAATCTAAAAAATTCATGCACTCCTCACTACTACCAACTTATTTTCTAAATTAGATAAGGAAATACCCCTCAAAGAAGTCAGGATGAAGAATATCATAAAATTCATGAAGTCCCATATCATCACTAGGTTCAGAGACCCTTACATAATATTAAAAGAAAATGACAGTAGCTGATATTCCACAGAGTTGAAGAAGATTTACCAGGAGTACAACATCAAGTCCAATCACTCATCTCGCTATCATAAAGTGGAAAATGAAAAGATATAAGCCTCAAATAAGACTCTATAAAATATAATTCAGAAGATGGTGAAAAAGGATAATAAGTATTGGCTAGATAAACTCCTCCATGATTTATGGACCTACTGTACCACCACGAATATAGCAACATAATCAATGTCATACTCATTGGTGTATAGGACAGAGGTAGTGTTATCGATAGAGGTCCAACTTCCCTCACATAGAATAGCCATTTATGGACAACTCTCAGATGTTGAACAATCTCAAAAATAGCAAGATGAGTTTTAACAACTATATGAGAAGAGGTTTCACCCATTACATAATCTAGAAATTCATCAGAACCGGATTACACGAACCTTCAATAAAAGGTTCGCGTCCATTCATTCTTTCAAGGATAACTGGTGTTGGCTCTTAGAACCCCAAGGATATTAGGAAGGATTCCCCATAAATTGGGGACAAATGGAAGGTATCTTACATAATATGTAAGGTATATCATAATGGAGCCTAATTACTGGCCATAATGGGTGGGGAGCATGTCATACCACCCACCAATGAATTATTTCTTATGAAATACTTTGCATAGACACCAACAGTAGGGAATTCACATCGGTGTAATTCACATCATTCATCCTAGGTACATGAAGTTAAACTATACATGTTCATCCCAATAGTAAGGAATTAAGCATCAAGATATCCTTCTTCCTGACCACATGACATTAACTATATTTAGTCCATCCCTGCCGAAAGATGCTAAAATACACGGTTCCCTAAGAACTACATGTGGCTTGATTATCATCCTCACAAGATACTTAGTGATACCTAAACTTATATTTTTGTACCTAGCTATAGGATTATTTTCCTTTCATGAAAGGTGATCTGGTTTCCTTACTGTACAACATTGAACTGCACAGACCCAGAACTTCCCACTTCATAATGGGTGGGTAAAATTTCTCATTGAATGACATAAAACTGTGTAGGTCCAGGATATTTATCCCCATTCACATCGAGTATCCAATTTTATTTATTAAAAACATTAAACTTCAAGGTTTTTCTAGAAATAGGTATGACTTGATTCTCATTTCTGATGAGATACATCAGGACGCCTTGATCCTTATCTTTGTCCAACCAATGAATGTTGGACAATACACTTTTCTTGCATGGGTCGATTTTTTCTTCTTGTTTCTCACACCGTTCATGGATCACGTGGGTTTAGGTATTATAGAAAATTCTTCCCCACATTAATAAGGCATGTCAGACTTGGCATGCTCAAATACTAACCACACGACACTAAACTGCATGGCTATCCAGAACTACGTGTTGTTTGATTCTCATTTTCATGTGATATGTATTGAATCTTAGTCTCTATCCTTGGGTCCAGACACAATATATCCATTTATTCATGTTGGTATACCTTCATCCTCCCCTCATGATGTTAAACTAGAAGTAATATTCATAGCTATGTGTGGTTTGAATCTCATTCTCATGAGATACATAGTATCATTCAATCCTCCATTATTGGGCCCAACCAAAACATTCTTACAAATTAACACTGGTTCTTATGTTCATATCACATGATGTAAAAATTAATGGATGTGAATCTTTACCATATAATGTTAAAATACATGGAAGTACATCCTTGCCACATGAAATTTAACTTCATTGAATAGATCCTTACCGCATGATGATAAATTTCATGAAAAATGTCTTTAGCTCATGTTGTTAAAATACATAGAAAAACATCCCAACTAAATGAAAATAAACTATACAGACCATCTTATATTTTCCACCCTTCACCAAAGGGCTATGAGAGACGTACATTGGTCAACTAGAGTATGGGGTGCTTCATCTATCATTCAAGAGAACCTATAATCCATATACCAAACTTTAGGTCTCTTGCATCTCAAGTCACCATAATCATACAAAGCCCTAAGAAAGGATATATGGATTTAAGTACCCTTTTATTGAATATGTAAATATTCCCATGGATCCTTCATAACTACCAATGGCCATTAACTGAATGTGTCACTGTGAAAACGGATATTCCAATTCACATGAGCCCTTACATCACTGCGGAAGCACTCAACACCTCAGTCTTCCTGAACCACTCCCTATATGAATTTCCCATATCATTACTGATGACCTAAGAAACTTGATCCATGATTTAAAATATTTCAATCCCATTCTTGGGTAGATGTTGGAGTAATATTGAACTTGGATATCTTGATTAAGATATTATATACCATCCTCCATATTTGGTCCATATTAGTGATGACCTTAAACTGCATTAATTTTAATCAATTTTTTAAAAACTAAAACTCTAACCCATAATGGTCTAAATCTAAAGACCTAAAACAGATAATGAAAAAGACATAAAAATATTCAGGTCAAAAAACCGCAAAGGGAGACCTGCAAAAAAGTTGGGTCTCCCCCTCTAAACTCATCACCCTCAGAGTTTAAGAAAAAAATTAAGGCATAAACAGAAAAGGAATAAAACACATTGGGGCTTACTTGTACCCCAAGTATAATCCAAGCTATGCTCACTAGACCCACTGGTCTGAGAAAATGTCATAGCAACATTTTTGACATCTCCTCACTATGAGAATATGTTTTCTGGGTAGAGACACAACTTTTAGGGTACTCAAACCCTTTTTTTATTTTACACTCTTCACATATAATACTTCATATGATGGGGTATCTCAAATAAACATAACCTTCCATGGACCTTGGAAAGGATATTTACCTTCAAGGAACCTTGAAATGAAAATTCATACATGCCTATGGCTCCTTCATTTGTACCTACGATCTTCTACCAAATACATCTCTTTGAGAATGGACATTCCAATTCTTGTGAACCCTGACACCATCATAAAATCACTAAACAACTCAGTGTGTCTGGACCACTCCTAATATGAATATCCCATGTATTTCTCCAGACCCGAGTGCTTCATATCTTGATTTAAAATCCACACACCAGACTATCCAATCAGATTTAATATCCTCATCGTTACATCACCATGTTCTGTACCCTTTCTCAAGGAAATATTGGGACCCTTAATTTCTTATCCTTAGATGGACTGCACTTCATGATTCAAAACGATATGTCATAGGGATCAAGATTCTCATTAATAGAAACACTATACTAGGATTCCAGAATCCTTCCTAGATAACTTTCTTCCCATACCCAACTTCATCATCTAAATTTTTGAGTCTTTAAGATTATTTCATAACCCTTGAAAAAAAGTGGATATCGTCTTTCACTTGGTATGACGATGATGCATAAGGGTCCTGACCCACCAACTAATGGAATATTCTTCTTTCCATAAATGAGATTCAATCCATGTGAGACTTAGTGACACCATGGAAGAACCTGACATTCCAAAATGTCATGGGACATACCTGGAATGTCTACACCATCTCAGATTCTTGGACTCAAACTTTCAGGCTATGATTTACACCATTCATAGTATCCCAAATACTCAAACCCTAGTCATATTACTTCCATTAATCATCCATATCACTTTGAAAAGATACACAGTTTCAAATAACCTTTTTTTTATTATGCATACATGCCTATGGATCTTGAATACGCACCAATGGCCACCAAAAAAATGTGTCGCTCTCCAAAAAGGGTATTTTGATCCTCTCTAGCCTCAAAAACTCTATAATAGAACCCATCACATTAGAGTGATTTTGGTCATTCCTAGTATATCTATGACATATCCCATGATAATATAGAAGGTATGATATAAATGAAACTAAACTAAATAAACAAAAGGACCAAGCTAAAAGTCCATAAACTAATAAAAGTTAAGGCTTGAGATGAAAGAACCTAAACTAAAGCAATACTAGGCCCAAGATAAGAAATATAAACTAAAGCAATAGAAGGTGCATGATAAAAGACCCTAAACTAAAGTAATATTATCTCTGAGCTAAAAAACCTTAAACTAAAGAAATATATGGTCAGATCTAAAAGACCCTAAATTAAAGAAATATTATGTATGATCTAAAAGAACTTAAACTAAAAGAAATATTAGGTCTGATCTAAATATCCTTAAACGAAAAGAAATAATAATTCTGAGCTAACTGATACTTAACTAATGAAATATTAGGTCTGAGCGAAAAATACCTTAAATAAAAGAAATATTAGGTCAAATATATAATACCTTTAACTAATACAATATTAGCTCTGTGCTAAAAGTCCTTAAACTAAAGAAATATTATGGGTGCAATAAAAGACCTTATACTAAATGATATATTAGGTCCAAGATAAAATACCTTGAAATAACATAATATTAGGTCCATTCTAAAAGTCCTTAAACTAAAGAAATGTTAGGTCCCAGCTAAAATAAGTTAAACTAAAGAAATATTATGTCCAAGATAAAAGACCTTAAACTATAATAAATAGAAGGACTGAGCTAAATGACCCTAAAATTAAGCAATATTAGGTTTGTGATTAAAGACCCTAAACTAAAGAAATATTTGGTTCGAGATAGAATACCATAAAGTAAATAAATTTTAGGTCCATGAAAAAATATGCTAAACGAAACCCATAGAAGGACCGAGATAAAAGACCCTAAAATAAAGAAATATTAGGTTAGAGATAAATGTAACTAATCTAAATCACGAATGAATTTTCTTATGCAGGATTTTGAAAGGCCTATGAAATGGCCTTGAGCATCAATCTATTCTCTCCAAGCCTATCAACTTTAGAAAGAGATAAAGAAATATCCCACTAGGACTTATCTTCTATCCAAGTGATCACTCTACAAATTAGGTAATCTCCAGATAGCTGGAATCGACTACCAATGCAGGATCTTGTGTGAGTGGGAACTCATGAGAATCTCCAAAAATGAATGTCTATGAATTTCAATGTTCAATTCTAGGCCTTGATGTTAATTCAATATAAATAATTGTATGATAAGAGAATGATATTGTAAAAGGATTGGAAGACTTTTCCCTTCATAGTATGAAAAAGTGAGATGAATCTCCACATTATGGAGTCTCTTTGAAGCCTTATAAAAAATAGAGTGTTGTAGAAAAGATGAGTCATGAATAACAACAGTTAGCACCATTGGAAAGACCATTTGGGGTATGGAAAGAGGCATTGATAGAGCATCGAAGTGTCATTCTCCCAGCTTCTCCCACTTCTACCTCAGGATAGAGAGATTCAACTAGAGTAGTTAACTCTTTAATCCTCCTCTGAGTAGTGACCAGTGTGTTTGATGATGCTGAAAGGATAGACCAAAAATGATCAACCATCTAATCATATCTCCATTTCTATGCTTTCAATGAATCCATATGAGCTTGATGTTCATACAAAAACTGATGACCCTATACTAATTCCCCCATTGTCTCCCTTATTTTATTTGTAATGGAATCATTATTCAAGAAATCATACAAGTCTCTTTCATTCATAGCCACAACTATTCGAGTCAAGATGATTTGATGTATAATTTCATACAAAGGATTCTGATTGAAGTCATCTTCCCATAAGTTGTGAAATAACTAAAAAAGGAACTCTCCCTGGTTGCAAAATATTTCAAAGGGGGTATTATTAATCATGATAAGAATAACATCCCATATCATCTTGCAATGAGATTGACCCTTAGTAGACGATGAGATGGGTGCAAAAGAAGGCTATCAATCTAGTCGAATTAATGATAAAATATGAGAGGAAGCCCCATATGGATTACTCTCAATAGGTGTATCACATGTAGCCTATGACATTGTACTAATATCCTCAAAATACTGTAACCCACCAATAAATGTCTCTTCTCTGACACGTCACCTTTGTTTTCAATCAACTATATCGACACCGCAGATAAAGTAGTTGGTGACTTAAGAGGCCTATCCACATGAAGGATTAGTTACCCTAACACACCACTAGAATAATCCCTCACCAAGACTAGGCATAATTGTTGGGAAGGGAAGCATAAGAATCTGTGGGCAGAAGCATAATCTCATCCTTAGTGTCTTCACGGGACAACATCTTTCTGAATTGGTGGATAGTCTTAAGATGTAGTTCCCCTCAGACATTGACCAGTGGAATGAGAGAAACTATCTATATACAAAAAAATTCCCACGAGAATAGATATGGTGTGTACGACTCAAAAATAAGCATATCTTCCACCCAGACTATGAGGACTCCATCCCGAAGGGGGATCATATAATATCTTTCATCATGGTAATTTCTACCATCATATTTAATTAGACCACTCAGTGCACGAAAGGTACTAAATTTAAAACTATCATATTGTAACAATTCACCTCTAACCGAATTAGGGTTTAGAGACATAGCTGCAACCCGATATATATTCATCAATCTAGGAAAATATGAGGATAACGGGATCATAGAATCATTATAGTACTCATGGAAATAGAATTACTCCCCTTTAAAGCCAAAAAAGAATTGGAGAGGACCACTGATCAGGTAAGGTGTGTTTCTTTTTTGAATGTGGCCCAAAATTTGGTATTGGTGCATGAGGACTGGTATATCTATATTAATAAATCACCCTTCCATAAGTCAAACCCCCATTACCAAAGTGCTAACATAGATTCCTGAGTGCACATCCCCACCCAGGAAAAGATACCCGTTTAGAAACATAGCAATAGGACCTACCAACCTATGATCTGAAGAAACCTATGGGTTCTCTCGAGAGCCCCATGAGGTGTAGTACCCAGCTTCTAGAATGGCCCAATAAGAGCTAGCGATGTCACGAACATATTGGGAAGGGCACCAATTGGAGATAATAACATTTTTTCTAACCTCATTACAACACAAAAAGAATGTTGATCTAGCCATTGAAAGAAATAACTGAGTACACCATCAGCTCTCTACCCAATTTTTTATTATTATTAACAATCATATCCCATGTCAAAACTGTTGTTTGTAATGGATTTTAACAGACATCCATAGTAGGAGGAATTCATCATAAAACTCCCCAGGAGGAGGAATACCACCCAACTGATGAATATCCCATAAAATCATACCCACCTCACCATGGGGAAGATGGATTGTATTGGTCCCTTGACACCAATGGATGATTATTTCCTAATGAAGTATGGGATGTATATAGATGATATATTGAGAGATCCATACATATTCATAAAGGTGAACCCTATATAGGCCGTCAGTAAAGTCCTAACATCATTGTCAACCCCAGAAAGGCCACACCCACTCATCGGAGAAACTTCCACCAGGATAAATATCCCACTTAGAATACCTTCCACAACTATAAGTATATATAGAATAGGTGAATATACTTGAATTTCTCTAAGCAATAGGTTTCTGGTAAAATTAATCACCATCCATACCTATAGCGGAGTTGGATAACAGATAAGACAAACCTTGATACTGGGATGTAATTTGCTAACCGTCCTCAGTAATCTTCACCTGAACATAGTCAAGAGAAATAGGAATTCAACTAGATGGAATATAAAAATCTGGGTGAGTAATGGTGGTGTCTTCTAGAACACCGAACCAATATAGGGGGAGTCTATGAGATAATGGACACTCCTAAATGTCAGATGGGAGGAACATCTTTAGGGCCTCATTATTAGTATGTACATGGTATTGGAGATGATCATTGTGAATCCTGTCGATCATGGATCTTTTTTTGACCATGGATATGGAATCTTGATGAGAACTAAAATCCATCTGAAAATAAGTAATTGGAACATGTCAAAAAAGGATCACATAAAACGTCATCAGAAATGGAGGAATGAAAGTTCTGATGGTATCATGTTCATCACATGATTCAACAAGGGATACAAAGACTGTATAAATTGAATAAAGATAACCTAATATTTAGTATAATTATAGGGTGAATAACCTCTATAGGGAATCAAATGATTCACATGACCCTTATGGAGACTTTGGATTGCATAACCTAAACATGTTCACGCGATTCGAAAGAGAGAAAATGATCGAGATGACAGATCTCATGAAGACCTTAAGGAAACCATATCCCACTTAGATAATGTCTAAAAATTTACCGAATTGTAGTTCATGACCATGTGGATAGGTGTCTAAGAAGGAAACATCCATGTGCAAGAGCTCTAGTGGAATATACTGAAAATGAAGGCTTGCGAACAGTGCTCGTGATCAGGGTTCATAGAAGGGTATTGCAAATATAGAAGAAGAAATATCACTCTAGAGGAAGGAGGCAGCCAGTGGAATGAATTTTTCTCAACCCCCTATATATATGTGTTTTCATGTATTACCAAGAGATTCCTGATAGACCAAATGTCTTCTGAAGCACCATTTCGAGACATCACTAAGGTCTCTGGAGGGTATTACTTTTCCTTAGAACCATGTTCTCATACCCTTAGACATTTCTCATGAGGGGGGAATGTGTTGAAACCCGCCATATGGACATCGAAAAAATAAAAAAGGAAAAATTACAATAATATGAGTATTATTTTCCCCACAAAAGGAAAGGATGAAGAGGATGGCCAAGACTAGTGGATTCAATGAACCTATGAAGGACTCACGATCATGCGACCATTTCAATGTCATGCAAAGGATTTACACATGGAAAATAACCCACAGGAAGTCCAATAGATTCCTCCTCAAAAAACCTTCCTTCTCCTGCAAATTCTCCCCAAAAACCGAATTCCTTCCCCCATGCTGCATGGTTTTTCATTGGAAAGTTCTTGAAAAACCATCTGAATTATTTCAAAAATAAAAAGGAATTATTTTAAAAGGAGAGACCCCCAACGGTCATGAATCTCATGAGCCATATCATCATTGGGAATAATAATATCCTTGGTGAAATCTATGAAAACATGGATGTACTATGAACCTTTGTAGGATAAAATGAAGGAGATAATGGGGAGAAGGTGAGAGGCTTTCATGGTCTCTAGAGGAAATGTGGCACGCTCCTCAAACGATCCATGAGACACTACGAGAACTCAGTTTCATTTCCCCCTCATCTAATGAAATCCCATTGTATTGTCATCCCCACCTAATTGAAGTCCTCAGGTATGTCCAGAAAACCCCTTTGGTTCTATAAGGATTGAGAGAAATACCAATCCACTACATTCTTGCACACACTCTATATGACCCTCTTTGGTAAGGAAAGACATCACTAAAAAATCTAGAAAAAATTCCAGACATTTCTCATTCAAATTCTCATAATCCCTAACCATTGAAAAATAAAACAATGGATATAGAAAGGGTGGGGTTGATAGGTGTGATATGTCACTAAAGGACATGAAAATCTCACATAGAGACCCACAAGAATCCGTGAGTCTTTAGTGATTCATCCACTTCGCCTTGAGAGAGCCCATTGGCTTATCATCCTTTCCTTGTGAAGTGACCCAGGTAACGCTATGATTATATAAGGATGAACGAATAGATCTGCCAATGGGATGCTCACACACCCCCATTTGACCCATATCAGTCTTGAAACAGATCACTATATAGTAGAAGAAATACCCTCTACAACACACATGCAATTTGTCATGACTCCCAAAATTTGTCATACAAAACAAAGGGCATTGAAAGGGAGGAGGAGAGAGATGTTTTTGATCAATGAAAGATATGTGATGCACCTAGCGCACCCAAGGAATGGTCCCATGAGACCCCAAGAAGAGTCATCTATTATCTTGTGAGTACCTTCCAATATGCATAAAGATCTTATGAGGGCCCTTGAACATGTCAACATGACAACATGGAAGTCCTTTTACATGTCTTCATGATCAAAACATTATTAGATAACATGGAATAATACAAAGATGGAATCATTTATAGAAGAGACTCGTGATCACTAAAAATCAGGTGAAACACATGGATCATTCCATGGTAGAGACTCCCAATGTCGGGTGGTTCTTGTACCCTTCGCTGACTCTAGACCGAACTTGTGATATATATGCCTCATAAAGTGATATACAACCAGGGTGGCAATTCTAATAAATTATCCCCTCCAAAATGAAGAATGGTTTAGACTCTAAGACAGTGGATTCTAGGAATCTGGCCGATTCAACTCCCAGTATCTGTGGATATCTCATAGAAACCGATCATGTGACAGACAACTTTCCATCTGGAAATTCACTGGAGGATAGGCGGATATATCATGTGCCACACATAAGGTACATCGCATGATCATTCATAGATCATGTGAAGGAATTATAGAAATACTTCTGAAGAACATACCACATGTCTTCTAGATTATACGAGACTAAAAAGAACGTGAACTAATAAACCTAAGGCCTTCACAATGCAAGGGTTAGAACCAAGATTCAAAGTGGAAGACTTATTCATAATACATGATTGTTTGATCTTGGGTTCTCCATAGATTCACCCAAAGACACGCGACAACACTAGGACATGTCACCTAGAACTTATCAAACTCCTCTAACATGAAATTTGGGATACATAGAATACTCAAGATGTGTCAGATCAAGTCACACAATTACCCCCTATAGGCACCACTTTGATCTCGCAACACCCTCAAGGTCTATTACCCAGGACTTGTGACATCCTTCAGACACATCACCTGACTCATATAAAGACATGTTTTCATACCAAATGAGTCTTGTGAATGCATCTGAACATGATAACCAAGATCCGATGACACCCTATATGAAAGTCAGTTGAGACTCGTGACACCCTCCTGACATGTCAGCCATGTCTTATGATGTGTCTGAGAGGCGTCATCAAAGATACATGGATCCCCTTATACTATTAAATAATGACCCTCATGAAGCCCTCTATATGTGTTAAGACAGGTCATAAACTGGATCCCTGAACATGACTATTGTTTCATACGATGCCCTCTAAATAATAAGTCCACTCAAATAGGGAGTTTCAAGACTGGATATCATTGTTTTTTCCTCAGTGTGTAAGCCCTAATATAGGAAAACCTTAGTTTCTAAGCACCGACAAAAAGTGAACTATGATGAATATGATTCCTTCCATATCCAGGATATGTAGCCTACCTCTCCTGGAGGTTAGATCCCTATATTGACCATCCAGGGAAATAATAGAATCTATGTCACTTATGCATAGTGATTAAATTGATTAATTGATATCCCTTGTTTCCCACAACGATCATAGATCGCGTGGGCTTAGGGAATTGAGAAAATAATAGAATATGCACTATAAACCTCATAAATGGTATTTTGAAACCTCAATGTGTAATTCCCAACATATGATTAACTATCATGAATCTGAGTTTGACCATAAATGGGATACTTAGGATGCCTTCCTATCTCCCAAGCTCAAATAAGACACCCTTTCGGTATAAATCCTTCCATGACTTTGACATCTTAGGGCTCAACTATTCCCAAGAGGTAATTACCCTTTTTCATCCATCAGTAGACTGAGAAACCCATCAAGATATTATGAATATGAATCCTTCCATAACTAGGATACGTAGGATATCTCTCATAGACCCGAGTCCCAAGATAAATCATTTTAAGGCAGTCTCAGTGCATAAGTCTTGTATCATGAGCAAAGAAATGATTATCCACCATTCCTTATTTCTCACACTGATCATAAATCATCTGATATTAGGGAGTTTTGGTAATCATATCATTTGTACTATATGTCCCTATAATTACATGGAAAAAAATACATAATACCTATAAGAATGATAACTAAAAAAATTCTCATTATCACTACACATGAGATATGTTGGAAACCCCCTTAGGGTTAAAGGTCAAATATATGCTGTCTTAGTACCCAAACATATTTCTTCACCACACGAAATTAAACTTCATGGGACGAATGAACTACACAGGTTTTAATTCCTTCAATAATCAGGATACATAAGACGCCTCATAATGAATCAATCCCCTCCTCATAATTTTAAATGGATTCTTACATGGAAGCATTCTACGAAGAAGATTGTTATACAACTTCAGAATATAAGAAATTTCTCATTACCATAAAATATTGAAGAACCTAAAATATATACATATGGATTCACTAAAGAGATCTTAGTTTCTTCACATAAAAGAGAATTAACCTGTAGGTGTTTTGTTAGGGTAACCAGTCCCATATCGGGATTAGGATGATATTCCCAATCACATTTTAAATATATAAGAGTCATGGATTATGTAGTAATTCCACCCAAAAGGGTGGGATGAGCCTGACCTCCAATCATCTCGACCAATGGGGGTCCCCAAGAGTTTATGGGCCTAAAAACCCATATGACCACCAGCCTTTGGAAAGAAGGTCCATAACCATCTCTAGAATAGGGAACCATTTGGAGTTTCTTAAGAATAAATAATATATGGTAAACCCAATTCATGTGATTTAGAGAGGCCATAAAATATCCCTCAATTAAACCATCAAGGAGATCCCATCCTATGTCTGCATCCAATCCCAATAAAACAATGTAATATTATACAGAGAATGATTTTGAAAGATAACATGGAACATTTATTAAGGAAAACAATATTTTTTTGAAAATACTTTTCCTAAAAACATTTCAGAAATCAATTTCTTATAAATATGTATTTACAATTTAATTTAAAACATTTCTTGAGAAAAATATTTTTTCCTCTTGAAAAATTATTTTAAAACATAAAGCATTTTGCAAACCTTTTTGTTTGAAAAAAATGAAAACCTAAAAATAAGGCTCCAAATAATTTTGTAAATCCTTTTCTAGAAAATGTTTTTAAATACTTATGAAGACAAATTGAAATTATTTATTTTTTTTAAATATCAATTTTTAAAACATATAAATTGGTCATTGAAAATCAATTAAAACACTTTTTAAACATTAAACTTTTTTGAATTTTTTTTCAAAATAACTATAAAATAAAAAAAGATCCAGAACATTAGGAAAAATTTTTATTTAAAAATAAAATTGTAATATTATAATGTAATATTTAGGTAAATTATGGTCATGATAGTGGGTAAGTCCACACATTCCAAACATTCAATTTTCACCATAAAAAGATTAGAAAAGTGCCTTTGTCATAAAACGACAATATGATTCCTTTCAAAACAATATGTAAGAAGGTAAAATGTGTGTAAAAAAATAATTAAAACATCATAAGATAATAGAAAAATATTTGAAATAATTTTAGAAAACATGGTTTTTAAAGAACAGAGATTTCAAACTTAAATGATAAATAAAGTCATATTTTCATAAAAACATTTTCATAATATATTAAGTATCAAAGAGTGTAAAAATAGAACTAATAAATGAATATATCATGTAAAAATAGACTATAAAAAATTTCATGAGTGTTATTGAGATATTGATCATAATATTTCATCAATGGAAGCATAATAATAAACAGTCTTGAGAAACACTGAGATTATAGTAATAAACCTTTTCCATTGTGGTTAAATTGAATCATAATAATATTGAAATAATAACATTAAATGATGATAAAAATATCAGTAAAATAATTACATTATTTTTATAACATGTCAAAGGGTATTAAATACACCTCATAGAAAAATATTGGTGTATAAAATGACATGTGTCTCAAAGAAGGAAAATTGAGACAAAATTACTTTATTGATTTGGAAACTTTTGAACCATAAACCCCATAAAATAAATATCATAAAATTTACATGTAAATTCCCATAAATTTAATTATAATAATAATATAAGACATACAATGTCAGAATACACACCACACAAATGAAATGAGTTGTGAATAAGGAATGTATCTCAAAGAATTAAAAAGTGAGAAGAAATTCCTTTATCTTAAGTCTTTAATTTATTCATACTCACTAAATCCTCAGGTATAATTAATATAAGTTTACTAAAAATTTAATATAGAACCTTATAATTATATCTAATACCATATATAATTTTGATATGACTTTATATTACCTGTTTATTAACTACTCTTTGTTATTGTCATGTTTCAGGTAATATCCTCTTCATTTTTCAAATATGTTTTTGATTGTTATTCTTGATCCTCTTACTTATATCATGATTTAATTATTTAAATATTTTTAAACAAGGTATTAATATCATATATATTCACAATATATGAATTTATAATAATATATATAATATACAATTATGAAATGGAATACATCATTCATGGATATGGTAGGCTGTGCTTTTCCATGAATGCTATTTCCGTTTTATTTATGTATAGAAAGAAAGAGAGTAAATGAAACACACACACACACACACACATATATATATATATATTACAACTTTTAGTTGATTTATTATTTAATATATATCATATAATTTCACTAAACACATCCTTATTACATTCCATGCTAGGTGTGAACAAAGTACATCACTTCGAGGAGGCGGTAGTCCACACTTCCTCAAACAAAATTATCATACTTACAAAAATGGAATGCATGATGGTATTTGTTATATAATAATTAAATAAGCATAAATATATTAGAAATATCATATATAAAATATAAAAATACATTTTCTATCCAAATTACCAACCATGGGAGGTTCCAAAAAAATTGATAACTTCATTTCATGAGGCGGTAGTTCACCATACACCAGAATGGTAAGTTCATTACACATTAGATGGATGTTTTTGTAAGTTATGGTCAAACCCTTATAATAAATAAATATAATTATATTTAGTAATATTAGGATATTTTATAATCATTTAATTTTATGATTTTATATGGTGGATAATGAAAATAAAACCAAAAAACTTGAGGAAGGATGTCAGCACTTCTTTGGATAAATCCTCTTGGTTTTCACCAAAGAGCATTGTTGGATGGATTTATGCAAAAAATTTAGGTTTATAGGATGAGGTTTAGTATGGTTTTAGTCTATTTGGTCTGAGTTTGGATGATACAAAGTTTCATGAGAGGTGTGAGGAAGGGGAATACTAAATGCCTTTTTATAGTGGACCAGGAGTGGTATTCTTGTAAATACCAAAAGGTAAGAAATAATGGGTGTTATAACTAACCTAATGTGATTAAAATAATAATAATAAATAAATGAATTTATAATCCAAAAAATTTCCAACACACAAAATTAAGTGCTTTTTTATAATTTTGTTCCTTAGTCTTTAATTTTTCTTATATTTTTCATTTTCGTTTTTTAATTTAGGAAACTTGTTTTCAAACATAAGAAATTTAACAATTAATAAAAAATTAATGTATGATTTAGCATAAAATATATTCCCATTTAATTATAATTATCATATATTATTTTAAAAATAATAACACCTTGTGTGTTGGAAATTAATTTCAAAACAAGTGCATGTAATGCGCAAAAACACTACACTAACCCGAACTGTTCTAACAATGTTTTTACTCTTTATGGATCTGTATGTTCATAATAAAAGATAATTTCTTCAATTAATAGATTTTATTTTATATTTATTAACACCTAAAGGTCACTTTTCAAAATTTAGGTTTTTATTAATTTTAAATCTATTAATAAAATATAATTTATGGTCAAATAACATTAATTTAAAATTTTAAATTATTTATTTAATTTTAATTTTAAAATATAAACATATAATTGGAATTCATATATATTAATTTGAAAAAATAATTAACATGATATATTCATCTAATAACATAATAATTAATTAATTTTACATTACATTTAATTTTTTTAGCATCATATATATTTTTCAACAATTAACAAAATAAACCACGTGTTAGAATTTGTTAAATGATTAATGTAACTAATGTATCTCTAAAAATTAATGATAAATAAATTTTATAATAATAACTCATTTATATTTATAAATGATATTTATAACCAAAAATATGTTTGGATCGTAATATAGATGTATATGTATTTTAGATGGAATAATATAAGAGGGGGGGGGGGGGTGAATTGTAGGTTTAAAAGATAGTGTATTTAACACATGAGAAAGAACACAGTTTAAGAGGACTTAAACTAATACAATTAAAAACCAATACAATTGACCATATAGGTCTTGGATATGATGGATATAATATTATATAACATTATAAGTAATTTAAAACAATTTTATTTTAATTGAATACAATGATCAGAGTAATAAAAATGTAAATGATTCTACCATATAGTGTATAGAATCTATAAAAACAATATATAATGAATGAATCATAATTGAAACAATTACAATTAAAATCAATATTAATAGAAATAGGAAAAAAATACATTTCCCTTTCTAATATAGATAGCAGTAGAAATGTAAAAGTATTACAATTATTTTATCCCAATGAGTAGTGTATCCTTTCACCTAGGATAAAAAGTACTTCTTACCACCACCTTGGTAATACATCAATACAATTATTGGAACGATTTTCTTTTTATCCTAGGAAGCCCTCGATTAAAAATGTAATCAACACTTATGCCTTTCAAACAATTGAAACCCCTACATAAGATGATCGACATCACGTCTTCCTATACCCAAAAGACCTCGATTGTTATCACAATGATTAGTCACACCAAGAAGATACAATGAACATATAGAAATACAAGAACATGGAATAAGGTATTAACTTCTTTTATCATTAAGGCTTTCACACGAAGCAATAAAGAAGTCACATAATCTATCTCTAGAACATGATAATGGAAAAATTTATCTATTCTAGTTTGAATGGCCTCCTATTTATAGGCCTCAGGTTCTAATGGTCATATTTCCTCTAACGTCATATTTCTCCAAAAAACTCGAAGGGACTTGGACACCTAGTATTACAAGAGTAAAAAAATACAGAATACACGACGTCATTTTGATTGGTGACTAACCTACTCAATGACATCGTTTTAGTTAAAAAATTGTAAGTGAAAAGATATGAAAAAATGAGAATGATTAATATGTAATCGGTATTGGAGTTATTATATGAGTGTAATGAATTTTAGAAGAACAATACATAACTTGTTTACTAGGATTATCATGGTAACAATGCATTTCATGATTACAATTTTTAACCTGGTTCTGATTCTTAACATGATATGATACATGATATTTAAAATTTTTACGATGCTTGAATGCAATTCATAATACGAGTATGGTACATGTCCTGGTTACAATGCATGATTATGATGCAATAATTAATCTGGTTACGATGCACATGGTTATGATGCATGTGGTTATGATGTATGACCTAATGATTACGATGCATGAGTAGATTATGATACATGTGATTATGTTTACTGATTACAATGAAATACATATCTAGTTACGATTCTAGATTATGAATCATTACATAATCCGGTTACAATTCCTAATAATGATGCACTACATAATCTGGTTATGATTCTTTATTATAATGCAATACATAATCTTGTTCCGATTGTGAAACAACATATAAAATAATTATAGTGAACAAAACACATGATAATGGCTGGAATACAATATATAATTAAGGCAATTTGAGTGATTAAAATTGTGAAACAACATACATGATAAAAAATATATGTGATTACGATATGCGTGATTTGTGATTTCCAAAACAAATGGTTGATGGGATAGTTGAAACACGTTTTGACTCAACAATTTCTCCATTTTTGGAAGGCACCAAAAATATACAAAACAAAAAAAACAATAAAGACTTATCCACCTCTAAGTTTAATAACTCTTCTTAATGTAATAGTTAATACGGCTAATTCTACCCTTGGTTTAAAAATAACTCACAAGGGGTTGTATTCTCTTTACTTTTACATGATATTTCTCCCCCTTAATAAAATATTCATCAAATTATTCTTTTCAAAACTATTCTCCCCAGTTTTGATTTTCAAAAACAATAAGGAAAAGTATTTAGTTCCTATAAAATTTTATAGAAATAACATACAAACCAATAATTTTTACATGAAGAAAAACTTCATTACAACAAGGGTTCAAACATCATTCTTTGAACTTTGGTTTTTACAAAAGATTAAACATCGAGAGATTTATCTTTTTGAACTCCTTTATATCCTCAAAGAGTTTATCAAGAGCTTCTTGCTGAGACTTGATCTTCTCATCCTATTCAGCAATAACATTTTCTTGCTTATGGAGACTTTGTTGTAGAATCCAATTAATTTCTTCTTAGTCATTAAGCTTTGCTTCTTGAGTTTTAAGTATTGCTTCTTGATTATTGAAGTCATCCAACCTGAGTCTGTAGGCTTTTTCTAAGATTCCAACTCTATTTGAGAGTGAAACAGTTGCATTACTCTCATTTTTGGACATTTCATTTAAACATTCAAGATATTATGAGGCTACTCTTTTTGAGATACAAGGTCTTTGAAAATCTTCATGCTTTTCATTCAAATCATCAATCAACCTTAGATAGAGAGAGTTGAGTTTATTTACTCGGTGTACCAATTCTTCATGATCTTCCCGATGGTTCCTGAGACTATCATCAACATTGTATGACCACATCACAACCTTATTGCATGCCTTTCTGTGTTAAACAAAACTTTCATTGAAAACATTGAAATCGGATTCAGGACATAGAAACCTATCCATAAAAACCATGATAGAGTTTTTTATATCATTAATAGAATTTGAAATAATTTCTATCATGGATTCATCTTTTGGAATGAACGTTAACAACTTATAAAATATATTTATTGACTATTAAATATACTGAATTACTTTCATAGTGATTGTTCGTTAAGAATTTGTGTCTTCAGTGTATTGTGGGAGATCATTGAAATGAGTCTCAGTGCTGATCTCTTGAGTTGGATGATTCCAAATCTTATAAGATTATTCCTCTTCTTCTTCTTTATATAAAATTTGAATGAATCTCTTGGAAGAAAATTTTTGAGAGACTTTCTTGGAGGGAATATGATCTAGATATGGATAAATAAAAGATGGTACTTTAGATGACTCTATGGTATAACTATTTTGTTTACATATTCTTTATCTTAAACTTCTATTTTCTCTTTACCCTATTCTTCTTCACTTTCTTCTTCTTGATTATGTTTTTTCCCTTCTTATTCTTGTTCTTATTCCTATTACTCAAATTCTTTAGCAAGAGATCGTGTTTCTGATTGTTTAGAAACTTGTTTCTTCTTGCCTTTGTAAGATGGAACCAATTGAGATTTAACAGATGGCTCCCATGTAGCAATTCTAGCTTTTAGTTTTCAATCTATTCTTGGAAGACAACCAATATATATATCTTCAGCCTTTCTCTTCTTCAATCTCTACTTTCTCTCTTCTTCTTTCAATGTTTCTTCTGACCTTACTTTTAATTCCAAGGCTTCAGCAGGATCTAATCCAAACCAAGGATCCACTTCTTTCCTTTCTTTATTTTTCTTTCTCCATTCAATAGCAACATCATAGGATACGATATTTTGTTTCTTTTATGGCTTCAGAGTTGCAGTCTTAACTACCTTCCTTTTATTCGATATTTTCTTGGATGGATTAGAATGTTTCTCCCTAACTTCAACTGCTTCATTTTCTTTCTCAACATGCAGATATTTCTCAAACTTTTTCGATTCAAGATTGAATCATAACTTGAGCCTCCTTATCATATCCTTACTGATTAAGGGCTCCATTTAGTAAGTTGGATCTGAATTGACTACTACATTACACAATCTCAAGAATTATTTCATAAACATACCAATAATGGTGGAAAACATGATCAGCTATGATTTTATATCACGGTATTTGAGTATCTTTAATTTTCATAAAGATAAACACCAGGATGTTGAACTTACTCATGTTCACCAAATATTCATTAATATACACATCTGAAACTTTCAATGTCTCATTGTCACCCTTTCTCATCACCAAAAACCCTTACACCCCGAGGGCTATAAGTATATTATCTCCAGATAAATGACTTAGTTTTCTCTTGTTCTTATGAATCTCAAAAATTATTTCTTCATCTTTAGACTTATAAAAAGATCCATTAGATTCCAGTAGTTTATGAGATGGACATAATGCACCGCCCTCAAATGGAACACCTAAAAATGTAGATGCTTGATTTACAGAGGTTGTATACTTCTTTTTGTACATCATAAATGAAATATTAATAGAATTTTATATCTCTACGGATTTATAAAATTGTAACACTTCATCATGATACACATAATCCTGATCAGAATCTGGTCTTTCAACACAAACTGATTCCAAGCATTGAAAACTTATAATTATTTTCAATGAAGAATCAAAAGACTCGTAGAAGTCTCGAGATACCAACCTTTCACCTAGAAAGGTCATATAAGAGAATTAATTTGGAGTAATTTCTTTCATAGATGACGTAGTGGACTCAGTAATGAAGGATTAACTTTATCCTTGAAGATCCTACTGATTACTAAAGCTGAGTAGATCTCGGATTATGAAAGAAGAGGTAGGTACTGATTTCAAACCATGCTGACTATTTATAGAGCAACTTTTCTTGAGAGAAAAACAGATGGTATTGATGTGGGATATGTTATTTTAAAAATAATTTGACGGTCAAGATTAGATCTGAAAGATCCAATGGGCAAGAATGATTTTGAAATATTGAGGTTTTCTTTAAAATAAAATTGTATCCAGACTGAAATGATTATGGATTAAAATAAATAATTGAGAAATGTTTTTTGAAACAACCAAAATAATGCTTTAGAAGTTGTGCCTATCGGCGCACTAGGATAGATGTATTGGTTTGAATATATTTTTCTTATGAAAACAATAAAAAAATAAAAACATTTAAAACATATATGAATTATAAAACCGACAAAATAAAATAGGATGATACCGATTATTTAGTACTAACAGAATTATCTAATACATATTGTCCAGTACCAATAAGGTACACTAATACCAATAATCTAGTACTGATAAAGTATTTCAATGCTGATATTTTAGTACTGATAATGTATCATAATACCAACAATTTAATATTGTACTGATAATTTTAAAACTGAAACATGAAACTGATAAAAACATAAAACCGATAATATTAAGAAACCAATAAAGTCATGAAATTGATCAAGTGAAAACTAAAGAATAAAACTGATTATAGTGAATCAAATAAAATATAAAATATGAAAGGTAAAACAGATTTATAGAAAAAAAAATTCATGTAAAACTTATTCATGCTAAATCGATATATACAAAAATAATAAATAAAATTGTTAAAATAAAACTGAAAAACATATAGGGTAAAATTGATAAACATTAAAATAAAAGGTAAAACTCATAATTTTTTTTATAATACCTGTTGAAAAGGAGTTACTCAATATTAGGAGATGGGATAGAAAAGAAATATATGTGAATGATTACTTTCCAGTGATCATTCATAGTTTCTGTTTAATGTATTCAAATCTTTTGAAAGACAATGGTTTTGTGAAAATGTTAGTAAGTTGTTATTACATTCTGATGAATTGTAAAATAATATCTCTTTTTTGTGTGTGATCGTAAAAAAAGTGATACCTAATATCTATGTGTTTTTATGTGAGTTATGTGCATGGTTTTTACTAAGATCAATGGAACTAGTATTGTCGCATAATATTTGAGTTTTGGAAAAAATCATTCTATAGTTAGTGAGTGTGTGTTGCATCCGCAACAGCTGAGCACTACAAATTCAAGCTACTACACATTCAGCTTCAATAGTGGAAAGTGATATTGAGTGTTTCTTCTTTCAGGACCAAGAAACTAAATAATATCATAATAAATTACATGTTCTAGATGTACTCTTTCTATCCATTATACAACCACCGAAGTCAGCATCTGAAAAAGTTTTCAAAACAAAATCATTTACAGAAGAATATAATAGTCATAAATCTATAGTTCCCTTTAAGTAGCGAAAAATTATTTTCACTGATTATAAATGAGATTATTTTGGATTATATTGGTATCTTTCATATAAGAATACTGATAACATTAAGTATGGATGACTAACTATCTAGTATAAAAAACTTCCAATCATACCACTAAAAGTTGTTTGATCCACTGGTTTCCCAGCTTCATCCAGATCAAGTGTATTTGAGGTACCGATTGGAGTGCTAATACTTCTAGTGTTTTCATATCCATACTCTTTGAGTAAGTCATTGATATAATTATACTAAGATATATAGGTTACTTCTGGTTTCTTGGATATTTGAAAACCTAGAAAGAATGTTAACTCACCCATCATACTCATTTCAAACTTAGATTTCATTAGACTCACCAAAGAATGAGTTAGATATTGCTGAGTTGATCTAAATATAATGTCATAAATATAAATTTGATCAATCAAAAAAAATTTGTTATCCATTTTTATGAAAAGAGTTGGGTCAACAATACCTTTTTCATAATTATTTTGTAAAAGAAATCATGTTAGTCTATCATACCATGCTATAGGGGCTTGTTTAAGGCCATGAAAAGATTTGGTATGTTTAAAAAAATGATTAGGATTTTTTGAATCTATGAAACAAGGGAGTTTCTCTAGAAACATATTATTGCACAAAATACTTATGAAAAACACATTTTACATCCATTTGAAAACGTTTGAAATTGAAGTATGCTGCAAAGGATAATAGAATTAGAATATATTTTAGTCTATCTACCGGAGAATAGGTTTCTTCATTGTCTATTCCCTCTTGTATATTGTATCCCTTAGCAACAATTCTTTCTATATTTATAATAATGACTCTATTTTCATCACATTTGTTTTTGAAGACCCATTTTACACTAATTAAAATTGTTTCTTTAGTTCTTTCAACTAATATACCTACTTGATTCCTTTCAAATTCATTTAGTTTATGTTGCAATGGTTTAATCCAATCTTCATCACCAAAGGACTAATTCAAATTTTTAGGTTAAATTTTGATAGAAAAGAAAATTGTTATATTTCATTTCTTAAGGAATATCTAGTCCATACAGGTTGATTTACATCAACAATGATATTATCAATGGAATGCTTCCTAAGAGAAAATTGATAGGGGTTTTATAAAACCTATTCGTCAACATAAGATAGAACTTCTTAGGGGTAAATGTTTCAGAAAAATTTTCTTGATTAGTTTCCTTTTTCAATGATTTTTCAATCAAAGGATGACAATCAATTTGTGAAAACACATCAGTTGATGTTTGTAAGGATTGTTTAAAAACAAATGGTCAGTTTCATCAAACATGACATGCACTATTTCCTCAACAATACAAGAGTTATTGTTAAATTCTATATAAGCCTTATAAGTTGAGAAATAACCTATAAATATTTCTTCATTGGATTTGGGTGCGAATTTATGTAAATTATATTTTGTATTCAATATGATCAACTTGAATCTAAACACTCTGAAGTAAGAAACTTTAGGTTTTTAGCCAGTCCACAATTCAAAAGGTGTTTTATTAAGAAAAGGTATAGTTAAAACACGATTTATAGTATAACATGCAGTACTAACAGCTTTATACTAGAAATGATTATCAATTGAGTATTAACTCAACATGGTTCTTATTATTTCCTGAAGTATATGATTTCTTCTCTCAACTACACCATTTTGACAATGGGTTCTTAGAGCTAAAATGTTGTGAGTAATACCTTTCTTATAACAAAATGATTCTAAATCCGAATTTTAAAATTAGCCACCATGATCTCTACGAACAGTTATTAGTTGAAGGTTTTTCTCATTTTTAACATGGGCTCTAAAAATTTTGAAGTAGAAAAAGGCTTCAGATTTATTTTCTGGACAATAGACCCAAGTTAATATTGTGTATTCATCAACTAAAACAAATACATAGTAATTTCCTCTAATTTTTCTATTTTGTTTAGGACCGAAAGGATCCATGTGTACTAACTGTAATGCATTAGAAGTTAAAACATCAACAACTGATTTAAATCTAGATTTTTTTCTTACCATATTGATAAGTGTCAAAAACTTTGGAAGAATCATACCTTATATCTGGTAGATCTTAACAAGTCTTTTCTTCAAGAGATTACAAAGGTTACTTAGGTTACAATGTCTTATCCTTCTATTCCATAACTAGGATTGTTCTTCCATTGCACTTAATCAAAGTAGTTCTTGGCTCATAAGGTCTTCTATGTTGATTATGTATACATTCTCATGCCTATGGGCAGAAATAATGAATTGATCCATGGAATTGGGAACTAGACATTTATCATTACAAAAATTCACAAGGTAGCCTTCATCACATAATTGAATTATGCTTATAAGATTGTTCTTATGACCTTTTACAAACAAAACATTTTAAAATAAAACTTTTACTAAAAGAATAATATTACTTATACCAATGATCATTACCAGAGCATTATCTCTGAAGGCCACACTTCCTCCTTTCATTTCAATAATATTTTTAAAGAAATATTTTTTTCTAATAATGTTCCAAGAACAACCACTATCCACATACCAAATTTTCTTATTGTTGCTACACTTCTTGTTTTCCAGAAAAAGAAACAATTAGTTGTTTAGAACCCAAACTTGTTTGGATCTAGAAATGTTAGATAAAAGAATTTTAGGAATCGAATTTTTTTAAAAAAACGAGATTTATGAAATCATAAATATTGATTTTTATTAAGAGAAACATTTCTCTCCCAATGGAAATGACATTAACATTTTGTTCAGAAAAGCGCATTTTGAGGAAAAAAATATTTATGAATAAAAATCAGTTTTGAGTGAGTGTAACCAATTCCATAAATATTACTTAGAGGAATAATTTTAGAATACAATTTGTCAAATTATTTCTTTCTAGTATTCATGTTTCATAAATGTTTTATAAGATAAAAGATTTTTTATTTTAGTCAAGTGATTATATTACCATTCTCACAAGAAATTGTTTTGGAATTGTTTTTAGCTTGAAAAATAGTTTTCTTTAAATCAAGTTGTTTAAACTCCTTAAAAATTTTACCCTTATTAGAACACACTTTCATAAGGTTTTTTTTGACATTTTTTCAAAATCAAGAGCATTATTATCAAGATATTTTGAAAGATTTGATACTTCATTTGTAAGAATAGATATTCTAGAATTTTCCTCACCACACTTCTTCTTGATTTTGGAGTTTTCATTCTCAATTAATTTGGAAAATTTGGATTCTTCTTCAATAGAAGGAAAACTATCCTATACTAAAGAACATTCTTAATCCGAAGAGTAAGAATGTTTCTCATCAGAATAATTTTCATTTAGAGATTCATTTGAAAGAGATTCAGCATTTTGTAGCTTTGCTATGAAACATTAATTTTGAATAGGTTTCCCGACTATGAGTCCAATATTATTCTGACCAGAAGATTTGTATTTTGGATATTCTAATGATGAATCACCATCAATTGAACTCCCAGTAAATTTTTATTTCAGAACATTCTTTGTATTCGTCTTGTAATAAATTTTCTTATTTCTTTCAGAATGTTTATCCTTCCCGTATTTTCTTTGTAGTAAATGAAAATCTGGTCTAATATGACATGCTCTTTTACAATGATAACATGTAACTTCTAAGTCTTTATTTTCCTTTATATCATTATTTTAGAATATGCATTAAAAGTATTTATTTCCAAAATTCATGTTCATCCTTTGAGCATGATTGGATAACTCATTCTCTGAGTGATCACTACCAGTTGATTATAACATAATAGTATCCTTCTTAGCTATGGATCTAGTTATCCTTTGTAGTGTCTTAACATTGCAAATAGTAGTAAAATATAAACTCAAATTACCATTCTTATTCTTATTTAAATCAAAATCACTTTTCATTCTTTTCTCGTGCTGAAGAAGAGTTCCAAATAACCCATCAAGAGTGATTTGAGAAACTCTATTATTTCCATCAATAGCTATCCTTTTAGATTCCCATTCATTGGGGATTATGTCAATTATCTTGTCCAAAAGTGCTTCATCATCAAGAAACTTTTCACCCATAGATTTTATAATATTGATGATTTTCATAAATCTTTTTTTCACCTTGCATACTGGTTCTCCATAAGAAAAAATAAACCCATGATATTCTGCTCAAAGAATTGGTCTTCTTGTTTCTATAACTTTAGATGTACTAAAATGTGTAACACCCAATTTCTTCAAGATACAACTGGATGATTCAGATGATTTTATCTGACTATATATATTCTTGTTCATAGAAGACAACAAAGTATTGTGTAACTTGTAGTTTAATTGATATTCTTGTTTCTATAGGTTCGTGAAGGGACTTACTTCCTTGTCTGGGATTTTGTAACCTTCAGTAAGCATGATAAGGTTTTCTACATAAGTTTTAATAAAAAATGTCTTCATTTGATCACTCCAGTACTCATAATCACTCCCATAAAAAATATGTGGTCTAGTTGGATTTAGGTTTTCAATTGATCCAATTTTCATTCCTACCATGTTATAAAACAGTACTTTTCCTCTCTACACGTTAGTGTATTAAGTAATTATTAACAGAAGATTTGTAATAGAAATTCAATTTTCTTACAGAAATAAATAAATCTAGTAAAAAAATAGTGGAATACACCTTTTGATACCAATTTTTGGATCATAATATAGATTTATATGTATATTAGATGGCACAACCCAAGGGGGGGGGGGAATTGTAGGTTTAAAAAAATTTGTTTTTAAACACTTAAGAAAGAACTTATTTTAAGAGGTCTTAAACTGATAAAATTCACGATCAATACAATTGACCAAATAGTTCTTGGATCTGATGGATATAATATGATGTAATACTCTATATAATGTAAAACAATTTTATTTGACTTCAATGTAATGATCAGAGTAATACAAATGTAAATGATTCTATGATATAACGTATTCAATCTCTTAACACAATATGAAACAAATGAATTGTAATTGAAACAATTACAATTGAAATGAATATGAATATAAATACGAAATAATGCAATTCCCTTTCTAATACAGTTAGTAGCAGAAATGTAAAAGTATTACAATTCTTTTATCCCAAAGAGTAGGGTATCCTTTCACCTGGGATAAAAGGCATATTTTACCACCACCTTGGTAATCCCTCAATACGATGATCAGAACAACTATATTCCTATCCCTGAAATCCCTCAATTAAGAAGGCATTCATCGCCTATGACTTTCAAACAACTGATATCCCATGATACGATGATCGACAACACTTCTTCTAATCCTTAGAATCCCTCAATCGTCATTACAATGTTCGGTCGCACAAAGAAAAAACAAAGCACTTGTAGAAATAAAAAAACATGGAAGAAGATGTTCACTTATTGTATCATAAAGGATTTCACAAGAAGAAAGAGAGAAGTCACATCATCTCTCTCTAGAACTCGATAGAAGAAAAAATTGTCTATTGTAGTTTGAATGACCTCATATTTATAGGCCTCAAGTTTTAATGGTCATATTTCCTCCAACGGTCATATTTCTCCAAAAAACATAGAGGGGTATGGAAACTTATAATTACAATCATAAAAAAATAGAATGCATGATATTATTTTTATTGGTGGATAACCAAGTCAACAACATTGTTTTAGTTAGAAAATAGTAAGTATAAAGATATGAAACAAAGAGAACGAGTAATATGTAATCATTATTTTATTTATGATAAGAGTGTAATGCATTTGAAAATTAAAATACATAACATCTTTACTAGGATTATCATGATAACAATGCATATCATGATTAAAATTTATAACCTGGTTACAGTTCTTAACATGATTATGATACAAGATATTCAAACTTGTTATGATTCTTGAATTCAATGAAAAATAAGAGTATGGTACATAACCTGGTTACGACTCGTGATTATGATACAATACATAATATGGTTACGATGCACATGGATATGATGCATTAACTGATTATGATAAAGATGATTATGATGCATTGAATGATTATGATACTTCTTATTATGATTCCTGATTATGATGCAATACATAATCTGGTTATGATTCCTGATTACAATGTAGTACATAATCTGGTTACGATTCCTAATTATGGTACAATACATAATCTGGTTACAATTCGTGATTACAATGCAATAAAAAATATGGTTCCGATTGTGAAACAACATATAAAACAATGTGAGTGAACAATATAAATGATTATGATAAGAATACAACATATAATTAAGAACAAGTGAGTGATTACGATTTTCAATCAACAAAAAATATAAAAAATATATGTGATTACGATATGTGTGATTTGGGACTTCAAAAAACAATATTGATGGGAAAATCGAAACATGTTTTGACTCAACAAATATGCGGTTTTTTTGACTTCTCAATTTTTTATAAATGTTAATGGTAAGGAAAGTTGCCTTTTGCCTTTTCCTTAATTAACTTATAAAATTTAAAACCTTTATTTAATAGTATAAAAATAGATCATAACATTAGAACATTTAATAAATATAGTCTAAATAGGATCATAAAAGTTATTTTGTACATTTTTCTAGGTCATTTTTGGCCTTATGATTAAGGTTTAGTCCTTTATTAAGCTCAATTTTCCTTAATCGCTTTTACTAATATTTTTCATCAAAATTATGTTTATCATATTAGAATAAAAATTATCACATTGATTATATACTTGTATTTCCATTTTTCCAAATTCAATTCATATAACTGGATAAATAAAATTTAAATCTAATCTGGTAGGTGTGGCTAGAAATTGTGTTTTCAAAGAAAAAATGCGCAAAAGTCCAAAATGTTTTTATTTGTAAATTCAAAAAAAATGATTCCAATGAACTAAATTGGATTAATATTTTTATAATTGATCTATTTGGACTTCAAAAACCAATTTAAAATTTAATTTAACATTAATAATTATTTAAACGGAAATGGAATTTTTTAAATAAATACTCTATTTTTCACTATTCATCAAAAAATGTAACTTTACTGAAATATACTAAAATATAATCCTAAGATAATTTTGAACATAATAATTAAAAAATTATTAATATTTGGAATAATTAAATATATAACATTATCAAAATATATTTAAAATGTAATTTCCCCGTTAAAAGGAGGGAAACTGTTTCCATGCATGTAATAAAATATATCAAAAGAATTCAGCATTATGCATAAAAATTATGAACATAGTGTTGAATGTAGTAAAAGAATAACTAGGTGTGGCATAAAATGAAATAATAACTTGTTGATTTTATATAATACAAGATATATTCACTATTGCGTGGAAGGAAAAAATATCAAAAAAATTAAATTAATTGGAAAATATATGTCACAATATAACAATATGTTATAGTTTACTCAAGTTATTTTTTGGTTAATAGAAACTCTTTTATTTTCAAATGTCAAATAAATTGTTTTCACCCTGACATAATATTTTTAAATTAAAATCATTTTGGAGGAATATTTTATTGCTTTAAAATGTTAAATGATTTTTTAATCTATGATAATGATTATTAATTTGTCAAAAAATTGATGTCCCATGGAAACTGTATTACTTACATTTTTAAATTGATAATATGATGTATATTATTCACAAATTGGACATTAGTTATGTCCCTGAAAAATGTATCAAGATATGTTTCCATATGTAGGATTTATTTTTTATGTTGGACATTATCATAACACACAAAAGAAAATCCAATTTTTTGTATTCATCTAAAACGTTAACATATATATTGCATAAATGTTTCAAATAATAAATCAATGGTGAAATATACACAAAAAATCATTTCCTAATTGTTTTGGTCCATAAATCATCATTTTTGTAATAAAATATTTTTCCTTCAAACATTTCATTGGAAATGAGTTGTAAAATAACAACAAAACAACCAATGAACTATGTAGGATACTTATGTTCTGATATAGATTAATAATTTTAATACAAAATCCCATTACAAGATTTATAAAATCACTTCCAAAATATGGAAATTTTATATAAAATATATTCCACTATGATATATCAACATAGTGACATAAGTTACCATTAGAGGTGAGTTCATTTGAATTCAATCTTATCCTTTTTAATTCAATTGAATTAGAAAACAGATGCTTCAAACCAGAAATTATTGGAAGGTATCAAATTTAATTAGCTTGAGACCTGATTCTAGTACCTTATAATGAATCAGGTATGAATTATTGGAATTATATGAAGGAATTATTGTACAGAATTTTTATAAAGTTCAAAATTTATTTTTCAAGAGGTTAGATTCCAGTACCTGAGAATGAATTTGGGTTGGTTTTTTCATCCATATTACATTGTGATGTACAAAATTTAGGAAATATTTTATAAATATACAATTCCTTTCTATAAAATGCACAATCACTGGGTAAAACTTGTATCCTTTTATACCCTAATCCAATTAGGCAGAATATTTATTTCACCTCATAATCAGAATCTCGTAGTCCATTTACTTATAAAAGTAGCTAATTTAAAAGGTCATGAAACTTATAAAAACATTTATCACTCTACCAATTTCCTCCATTCAAGTTAACTAAACTCAAAATTGTTGATAGAAAAGAATATTTACTACAATAGGGGAATAATGGGTTTCTAGAATCTCTATAAAATCAGTCAACAATTGTTGTTTTTTTGATGGTTTCGTCACCTAAATCATGAATTAATTCTCCAATATGAGCCTATATTTCATTATGAATATTTTCATCAACTTTAGTTGTTGAATTTTTAGTTCTTCCACAATTCCAGATCCAAAATGTATAATTAAGAGAAAAACTATAGCAAATGGGATGATCCTTAATTTAACTATAATTTATCTTTCTTATATTCAAACAATTCACACATAGAAACAAATAAAATATATGTTTTGAAGATTTCTTTTAGAATCTAAAAAGAAATCATAAACTCCTTTTTCATATTCACTAGTGGTTCTCCACAAATTTACCCAATTATGATCCATTTAGTACCTAAGATTTCAATATAAAAGGTGAATATATGAAAACAAATAAAAAATTAAAAAAACATAAAGAGTTTAATTTTAAACATAAAAACATACAAGAAAAATGATTTCTGGTCTGGTGGGAAACATAAAGATTATTATAAATAAAATATTAATTAAATTACTTTAGGTATTTATTTTATTTAAATAAATAAATAAAAATAATTTTTTATGATCCTAGTAAATTAATAGGTATTATTTTATCAAGGTTAGATAGATTTTATTAAATTATTATTACACAACAATTCTTCCATTCAACATCTCCAATTGTTTGATGGTTTCACTATTATGCACTTATAATGATCTTGGGTGGAAAAATTATTCTTTAAAACATTCAAACATGTAGTTAAAGTATTAAATGTATGTTTTAAAATTATTGATGAAAAAATTCTAATATAGTGGTAAATAAATATCATTCAAAAAATATATTCCAATACATTTTAGTGAGATACAATACGCTTTGTGGGATACAATGTATGCACTAATATATTCATGCACATTTCAGTGAGATAAAATAGTAGATGAGATAGCTAAAAAATGATAGAAATTCCCATTTATTCTAATAAATTTTAGTATGTGGGATAGATAATAAATCAATTAATTATTAATAATACGATAATCCATGGATTATTACTTTCAACATCTAAAAAAATAAATGGGAAAGTCCTCCACTGATATTAACAAATATCAAACGAACCCAATATTTAAAAAAATGATAGTGTATAACAGTAGAGAAAACATGAAATGGGTAGTGTATAATAATATACAATATTAAATGTTGGTGTATAATAGTAGACATTAAAAAAAATGATAGTGTATAAATTTATACAGTATTAAATGATAGTGTATAAATGTAGACATTAAAAAAATGTTAGTGTATAAAAGAATATAGTATTAAATGACATTGTTTAATAGTAGACATTAAAAAATGATAGTTTATAACAATAGAAAATATTAAATAATAGTTTATAATAGTATTCATATAAAAAAATGATTGTGTATAACAATAGATTGTATTTTGAGGGCATGTTTTGTCATGGGGTTTCATGAATTATTCACAAACATATCAATAATAAATATCAAGGGAATATTTGACCTTAGAAAAATTTAGTGCAAATCATATGTGTTTAATTAATCAAAGACACACTAAAATGAGAATTTAATTTTCACTAAGAAATAAATGAACGATAGAGGGAATTTATGTTGAGGAAATTATGGGATAAATAATGAAAAAGGAATGATAAGTATACAGTCAATGAAAAAATCCATCATTGTAAAAGAGTAATGTAGTTATGAAAAATCTATTTGCATATTTTCTTTTTGTTAAAGGTGTCTATCCATGATGATGAAAATGATTTTGTTTGAAGTAGGAAGACATTGATTTTTGTGAAATCTATTATGAAATGGAATATCACAAATAAAATAATAATAATCATATATATATATATATATATTAATATACAATAAAAATAACATTTAAAATTATTAACATCCATAAGGATTTAAATTACCATGTTAATAAAGAGAAATAATCACAAATCAAAAATTTCATGATGTTAGAAACACCAATCGGCTATGCAAAGATCAAAATTTTGATTATCTCATCATCTGTATAACTATCATGGAAAAAATAGAGAAATCATAATCAAGAAATGCATCCAAGAAAAGCGGTGTCAAGTAATGCATCTAGAAAATTTAATTTTAGTCAAAATAAAAAGTAACAGATGAAAAAAATGCATCATAAATAAAATAAAATAAAGACATGAATATTACCTAGAGACACATATATTTAATGGGAACTAGAAGCTCTGGTTAGATGTTAATATGTAACTAGAATGAGATATGTGGAAATATGAGACATAGATGAAATGGGGGGGGGGGTTAGGAGGAGGCATAGGAGGATGCCATAGTGGACGATAAGCCCTCATGATAACAATTTGATAGTTAACAGGGGGGAGGAGAGCTGAAGCCGAAATTAATGTATGCGATGGAGTAGAGTGTTGAGTCCAGGTTTTGGATTTGGGTGACATGAGCGTGATAGAAGATAGAGGAATCAAGGGAGAAGAAGGGAATCAAGAGGGAATAAAGATTTCATGTGTGAGAGAGGAGGGGAGGGGAAGTAGGGAAGAGTATTGGGGTCTTAAAAGGGTTTTGAAGTCAATTTGTATAGAAACCAACACAAAAAATCTAATTATTTTAATGTTTGGAATTTTTTCTATAAAAAATGATACCAATTTTTTTTTTAAATTTTTGTTTTTTTTTTCCAAAATTGACACCAAAACATAAAATGAATCAGTTTTGGTGATGGATTTTGGAAACAAAATGATGCAAAAAAGTGTCTATAAACATTTTTTTTCATCGTTTTGTAAGAATTTGATTTCATTTGTTCAATGTTGAAGCCACTATTTATACTAGTGTAACCTCAAACTCTTATCCTCGGAAAATAATATTGGGGCTACCCAGGGCAGAACAATGGGTCACATGAAACCCTTATTTTTCAGGTCCACCTAATACACAATTAGCTCATGGAGATATACGAGATCCATCCAAACGATTGAATAGATATCAGGGTAGTCTCATGGTGTATGTTAATTAGTAATTTTATCTATTTGTAAAAAGGTATGCCTATAATTTTCTCTGGAAATAAATTCTCTTACTTCACAACAACATGAAGATACTAGTATCCCATTGTATCCACTTCTCCAAGATTCATTCTGGAAAACATATGAATAATTGGCTGCACTAACCTTTTACTAATCCCAATATGGTCCTCTATAGTTTCCTTTTCTTCCAAAAAGGAAAAAATCATCCCATCACTATAGAAAAACCACATTATCCACCTAAAATTGTCAATCTGGGCATGAAATATGGATAGATAGTCCAAAAATAATATAACATCATAAGGTCTCATTGATTCTATAAGTAGATCCCATATGAAGCTATTACCTATGAGAGTCAGATATCATAATCAAATTATGTACGAAATAATTGAGTCACCTCCTTTAAAAGACTCCAATAGAAAGGTTCGACTCAAAGGCTCAACTAGAATCTCTATGTTTCAAACCATAGAAGTGGAAATAAAGGGATGAATTCCACCTATGTCAATAAATACTATATATAAGGTAGAGAAAACATAGATTGTACCTCATATCCTACTATACCCCGGAAGTCATAGGTCTCCATAGCTTACAACTGTCCTCGTCCCTAACCACCAGCTCCCTAATTCTGGCAAGGACCACCTGGTTGTGGTGGTGGTTGGAACCAGAACATGAATTTATGAAATGTTTATAATTCTTCGAAAAATGATATTGGAGTGTAGATAATTTTGAAGGCTTCAATTTGACTACTTGTGGAGGATGAAAGAAGTAACAGTTTATGTCCGTTTAAATTTAGGCTACTGAAAATCGACACCTAGGGTTATTTGGGGGAAAGTATGGTTTTACATGAACGAATGGACGTTTTGTGTGCAAGAATTGATGTTATGGATGATATAATGGAATATTTCATGCAACAATAGACTCATGTGAGAAAATCATTTCACAAGACTATTATACACCCAATGTGATGTCACCTATTGCCTCAACCACCCAAAAACAACAAAGAAATTTACGTGAAAGTTTTGAGATGTGCATACAAGATTAAAATCCTTGTGCAAGATTCTTATGTTCCCAATGTGATGTATTTCAAGAATGTTTGACGATGTCTTGGGAAAATAACTAATGAATGCGCATGAATGTTTTTAGATGTGCACACCAGATTGAAATCTGCATGAAAAACTCTTACACGCCCAATGCAATGTCAAATTTTCCTTCACGCGCTCACCTGCCGCAGGTTGTGTAAAAGATATATTCCGCGCCCAAAATCTTATGTACTGCCTCTCAAGGTTTCACTTAAAAATACAAGTGCAGCCCCACCCCTGAAGGTCTACCTCTTGAGGTCATCCACCAATAAAATGCATGTACAATTGCCTCTTTTGTGCCTGTGTGAAAGAATGGAACCCTCCATGGGAGACCTTGCACAACATGTCCCATATGAGTTGGCCTTCATGTGGTCCCATATAGGTTTGATCCTTTCCAGACCTATTTTATTATTATGTTATGTGCGTAGAATATTTCCTATTGCGATCAAGATTCTATTATTTCATGCAAAACCTTAAATATTATGCACAAATATTCAATCTTGAACGCAACAGTGCCACTATGCCAAATCCTGCTCACACTGGTGCTGCACAGTCCAATCATGCACGCAACCCATCATGCATGTATCCCATCATACGATTAACAGTTTCTAGGCATGAACCTAGTGGTCTATACTATGGGGGAAGTACCCCCGCACCCCCACTCAGGATAAATTCCAGGCTATGGTCCGGGCCCTCCGGGCAATTCCCTTCACTACCATCACTGGCTCCATGAAAAATAGAGAGTCGCACTATGAACTTTTCGGGCTAGGTTGCCGATATTTTACCATGCTCCCATAGGAACATCCACATTCCACCTGTAGAAAAACATCATTTTATATACTCCTCTTAACTCCATGAAACTTGTTGAGTCAATATATTCCTCTTGGTCCTTTTTCTATGTCACGAGCCAATATTCTCATAATCAATTCCCTAAGTACCTTTAGTCAAACTATTCCTCATATAACTAATCAAAACCCCATCACCTCACTCCTATTCTAGGTTCCACTAGAAAGGGCCTCTCTCGTGTATGTCCGACACCATCTATTGCTAGGTGCCTTATGCATAATAGTCCTAACTACATGACTTTAAACTATAATACACCTTATATGAAAAACCTAGGATGCCTCTTGTTCCGAAGAAGAGATTACTTATACACCAATAATAAGATGACTAATCATGAGATGAATAGAAAAAATCCATTATGGGACTCCTCTTATAGAGAAGGTCCCAAACTATCTTCCCTCGAACAATAATCATGTCAAGATGCCCTCATGGCCTAACATGAGGAAGAAAGAATGGGTGTGTTATTGCATAATATGCACACACATATTCTATTCACATGAAATTAAACAGAATCCTTACCCCCAATAATGAACATGTCACGACCCGACCCTACCCGAGCTCGAGCCTCAACTACCCCAAGCCCGCCTCCATAGGCCAGGGGCTGGTGAAAAGCGCTGAAGGCTAAACAACTCGAGGAGGCCTTTGCCTAAGTACCTGTACACACACGCAACACACTCAATGAAAAAGTGCAGAGTAAAAGAAAAATGAAACTACCGACAGCTATAAATAAACCACAATGTGCATCGACCTCTAAAAGTACAAAGCAAGTGCTGAAAGTAAACTGAAAAGAAAAGGGGAAAAACATGTTCCCAGCCAGAAAAGTTCCACAAACCGGAAACTAGTGAACAAAATTAAATAGCTGGAAGGGTCCCCCCACCTAGAACCTGACTACGACCACCGCACGTGGTCCAAGCTTCTGAACTACTAAGCTCCACTGAAGTCATGACCAACCTTTGCGTCGTCTGCAAGGGTACACCAAGTGTGGGAAAAGACCAAGCAGGGGTGAGTATAAAAATACTCAGTAGGATACCCCGAAGGTTCGAGGGAGTAATAAAGAAGGTACCGAAGGGTGAGCAGTAGATCGAACATGGAATGTAGAGGAGTAAAACCGAGAGTATAGTAAAGAGTACAGTAGAGAGTGCAGTAGAGTAACAGTAGAGTGTTTAGCTCAACCCAACAAGAGGAAAGAAGGTAGACTCATCCAGACACAAGGAGCTAGAAATGACGAGAATATGAACTTTTCGTCAAGTCTTCGCTACCTATAGCAAGAGAGTAGACTCGTCCAACCATAATAAGCTAGACACGGAAAGCATGTGGCATACCCCGCACATCTTCGCCTCTCCTGGAGGGAGAGTAACCATGCCCAATAGGTGGGTACTGAAATAGGGTATATATATATATATATATATATATATATTCCCAACAAGAAGCCTGAACAAGATCATAAGGGGATCTCCATCACGTAGCTCAACCCAATAAATGAGTAGCCAACAGTCCCAGAAGTAAACACCATTGATGCCCAACATCCCGCACGTCTGCCCCAAACGTCAAGTCAAGGGCTCAAATCACCTCACCTCGACACTATCCACTTTGGGCGGCACTGACTCGCCCGAACGGTTTTAGGTCGCATCACAAGGATGCGTCTCGGTGGGGAAATTGCCCCTCGTACTTGAGAGTTCTAGGGGAACGTCAAACCACACCTCTTCACTACCCCACAGTCGAGAGGTCTCCTCAAAGTCGACAGGTGACCCCCTGCCTAGCCCCACTGGACGGTAATCCATGGAAGTCGATGGGTTCCTACTGGAGGGAGACCCGACAAGAGTCAATGGGTGCCACACTGCCCAATCCCGTAAAAGGGTAATCCACTGGAGGGAGACCGAGCTAAAGTCGTCGACAAGTCCCAATGCCCAGTCCCGTAAAAGGGTACTCCACTGGAGGGAGGCTCGTAACATTCATCGGGGACCACTTCCCAGCCCTGCCGGAGGTAAACCCCGCATCGGGGACCACTTCCCAGCCCCTCTGGAGGTAAGGCCGGCATCGGGGACCACTGCCCAGCCCCAGTGGAGGTAAACCTGGAACCGATCTGGCCATCCCGGCTGGATGGTACTGCTCAGTGAGCACTACTGTATTGGCCATCCCCGCTGAATGGTAACCCACTGGCCATCCCTGCTGGATGGTACTACTCTGGCCACACCTGCTGGGTGGTACCACACTGGCCAGTGCTGCTGGTAACAAAATCCTAGCCAGCCCTGTTGGAAACAAACTCCTGGCTATCCCTATTGGAAACAACCTCTTGGGTAGAGGATCGGTGCCCGCATAAAGTTTTGGTCACACCGATTCCACAAGAACTCTACCAGGGAAAACAAAGGAATGAGAGAAACTCCCTGGGCCTCTCAGGGCGATCACACTCCAATCCGCTAAGTCAATGTCGAAGCGGACCGAGACAACTCACCCCAGAAAGTGGGAAAAAACCCCACGCAGTACGAGCACACGTAGTCGTAAACGGTGCCACAGTCTGGTGAAAGGGAACGGTACTGAAAACCCTCACAGCTGAAGAAATAGAGTAACCATACCATCTTTGTCATCCAAATTAGAACAGAACCAGGGAGAAAACTCAACCTTGCTGGTCAACAAGCGATAACAGGACCAGGGAAAAAACATAACCCTTCTGGTCAACAAACAAGAATAGAGGGACCCTCTACGTCGTGAGAGGTCAATAGTATGCAAAGCAGAACACGACATGCACATGGGGCCCACATGACATGTGGACTCAAGTCAGCTCCAACTGAGAGCAAAAACATTCTCAGGGACAACCACATTGTGTACCTCCAAGAAAACCCGTATACCCCCAGAGTACATCACAATCCCATCCCAAAGGTTATCGTGCACACGACACCCAACTTCAACGCGAAGGCGTAAACATAACTACTCCAACTTGCCACCTCATCATCCTAGGAACATCCAACCACATCTCTTTAAGCATTTACTTCACTCTCCCAAGAGTGATGTCAATCACACGCCAAGGGTTCCCTAAAAACACCATAGGAAGAACCTCCATTGGTACACCATTCATATTTCCACATTTAAAAAGATCGTGTAAGAGGCTCCACACGCCTGAACAGATTACACCATTTTATTCCTCGTCGAAAAACACGCGAGATAGATTACCTACTCGCCTCAAACAGATATCCGATGGAAAAGTCACCAACACCGCCTTACGCCCGAACGACGTCCCGTGATCCCGAGACTCGGCCCCAAAGACAGTCGGGTGCATCGTACCATTGCGATCCCCTCGGAAAAACACATCAAAAGGACTGCTCACTTGAGTGGAATGAATATCCGAAGAAAAAGATGCATTCTGACGCACCGAACAAGAGAGGTGCTTCGTGGGACCCACATCCCGGTCCTGAAACACAACGAACGGATTGCATCATTGTGATCCTCTCGAAAAAGTACACAAGATGGACTAATCAATTGTCCAAAACGGACACCCGTTGATAAAACTGGAAATCACCATAAACTCCCAAAACGACCCTTGTGGGGCCCTCACCATCATGCTGAATTAAAGTTGGACGACTGTTCCAATACAATGACCTCGGAAAAACACCCAAAATCGACTACTCGCATGCCCCAAACAGACGTCCGATGAAAAGGTTACAGAATGCTGCTCGCAGCTCAACAGACGGGTCATGGGGCCCATGCCTCAACTCTGACATCAATGTCTGAAACCACAATAGGAAAACTCCACCTCGGTACTGGGGTCCCAACACCACTAACGGTGCTCAAAACGGACATCAGACGCGTCCGCGCCATCCAAAACAAGATCCCCCAGAAAACGTCAAACCACCTAAAGTACGCGTCGTGGCACCGAGCCCCTTGTCTCGAGAACTAAAAATTCCTGAGACCATCTCAAAAATTCTGTCTACACGACATGGTTCCACTGGTGTAGACAACATGAAAATCGAACACATGTAATGAAAATTACGGTTGTCCGATGGGGGGGAGGACGGATTCCCTTGGGCTGGACTGGCCGGCCTCAGCCGGTCCGCCCGGCCTGGGCTGGCCTTTGCCGGCCGGCCCGGCGCTGAGCCACAGTCCAGCACCGACCAACCCTCGTGGGGTCAGTCGTCCCGCCATGTGAAGACCCACGTCTCACGGGTCTTGTCCCGTCGCGGGGGTCGTGCGCCACGACCCCGCGGTCGTCGCGCCCCGACGGCTCGGCCTCGCCGGCTGGATCCACGGCCTCGCGTGGCCGGCTCCGTCTCGCGCCGACGCCCCGTTGAAGCCCGCTCGTGCCGACGCCCAGTGACCCCGCCCGAGCCGCACGCCTCCGGCCACCCTCACTCGCCTGCACTGAAGGCCCTCCGCCTGCACCATGCTGCTCCCAGCCGCAGCCCCTGGCCGCCTCCTCCGCTAAAGGCCCGCCGAAAAAAAAACCAAAACCCAAAAACTTCGACAAACATTTGCGATCTTCTCGGAACTCGGAGTTCAAATACAAAACAAGAGTCGAAAAGAGAATAAAATATACTATGTATTCATGTGTTTTTTTCGATAATTCGGTAGAGGTTTGATACAAAAATTCAAACTCAAAGTAGATGTAGAAATAAAAATTGAAACCAAAACGATCCTACCTTGCAGGGCTTCGCCCGAAGCTTCGTCGACGATCCGCACCCCGCCGTTGACGGATTTACTTCTGAATTGGAGAGGAAGGTTGGAGGAGGGGGAAGAGGAGAGGAGAGGATGGGGTTTCTCTAGGGGAAGAGGGGAGGAAGGGGAAGGGGTGTTTAAATAAAGAAAATTAATTACAATTTAATTAATTTTAAACCCCCAAATTAACTCGCATCCGAAATGCCCGACGAGGTTCAGGTTAAGCCTCCCCTAGGGTAAAATCCATGTTCTAATCACAATGGAGGTCTCAGAATTTTAATCTGAGGCCCCATTCAGAAGTTATTAAACTCAACGCCCGATGCCGCCAAATTACAAAAAGGCCCCCAAGACCATTTTTCACTGACAGCCCGCACCCATGAAACTTACACCCCTCCTATGGTAAAAAGAACTCTCCGAACTCAAAGGTTCCCTCGGTTTTCCAATAAGAGCCACCGTTTAAGAGATACTTGAGTTAAGCTGTTAAACAATAAATTAATTATTTAATTTATCCGTTCCATGCTCCGATAGCGAGCGAGTGGTCCAAAGGTCCCGCGCTAACATGTTTTATGTCGTTCCTAGGGTAAACACCCCATTCCAGACCCATTCGTGCACTCAGATCTATGATCCGGATCACCGTTTAAGAGTTATCAAATTTATTTTGCATTCTCAGTGTGAAAGTACTGAAAATTAAATACCGGCCACTCCGGGGCTCAGAATCGCACGTCGTCTGAAGGTGCTGCTCTGGAATAACATCAAGAATATTCCAAAGACCTTTATGGAAAAAAACTGTTTTCTTAAATCATTCCCTCCTTCATTATTTTCATCCCTAAAAAGAAAAACCAGGGAATAACTCAGGGTACTCAGCCTGCACCTGGATCCTCCGTACCTAGAAGAACTCATGAACAGTTCTGCGCCACCACACACAGACCAAAGGATTTGATCCATTCATGTGAGTTTTTACCTTTCTGATGACGTACATAGGAGCACTCACACATATCTTTAGGTAAAACATGCGGGAGACGTCGGGCACCCACTCCAGACTTTGGGTTTTGGGCAAGGTGGTAGGGAACCTCGCCATCCCTCTGCATGGTCTCAAACGACTCGAAGGCTCTCGAGGGTAGATCAACTCCCCGACCAAACCCCTACATCACACGCCGCGATTGGAATCACTGCTTGGACCTAGGACAAGTCCCAGTGATTCCCTCCTTCAGAATATCCATATGGTGAAACACTCAAGGATATCTGGTCACGTAAGATTTCGTAGCCGATGTCCCGCAACCAAGACTCTCTTACACGCTCGGAAGTGAAGGAGTCAACACCATCGACTAAAGAAAAGGTCCTATGCCATTTTACCGTACCAACACTGGGTTACACTGACGCCCTGCATCACCCTGGTACCACCTCAAACAAGGAGCAAGGATAAAAAGCATTTCACACTCAGAGTCTAACAATTCTAATGCAAAAAGTAGAAGAGCTGTAGAGTATACCTCTTATCACCTCATGCTCTGCCAGATTATAGACATCCAAAGCTCGCGACTATCTGCGGTCCCAACTGTCAGCTCCCGGAGCCTGACGTGGACTAACTAGTGGTGATGGGAAGACCTCGTATGGTCGTACTCCACTTCCATCTCCTCCCGCTCCTCTGCTAGCACCACATATCTGGGTACTACTCTGATCACGACACTGCCTCTGTCGTGGTGGTGCACCGGCTGCCTGCCCAACATTCTCAGCATGCCTGGTCGGGCAGTCCCGTGCCAGGTGACCTCTCCCATTGCAAACATAACACTGACTCTCTCTGGGCTGCACTAGTTCCCTCCAGTTCCATTGTAGTGTATGACCACATACCTGAGTCCGGTTGTCAGAAAGCCACTTGCATTGAGGTTCTGCTTGCCGGTGCCCGCTAGCTGTAGTAGACGTCTCGGCTCCAATGTGACTACTACCACCACCAACTCTAGAACGTGATTGGAAGCTCTCTGTCACCAGCACCTGCTCTAGAACCCCGTCATATGTGGAAATTCCCAAGGGTACTATGACAACACAAATCTCTCGGCAGAGACCCTGCTCAAACTCCCGCGCTTGGATGTTGTCGTTATGGACCAGGTCCGGGTAAAAGCGTGCACAGTTTTCAAAACTAGCCGCGTACTCAGCCACCGTCATCCCTACCTGCTGAAACTGCAGGAGATCCTAAATCTGAATGGAGCATAAGCAGGAGGGGAAAACTCCTCATGAAACAACAACTGAAAGTCACCCCACAAAAGCGACGGCTCGTCAAGAAACTGAGTCACCAAACTCCACCAACGCCAAGCTGATCCGCGGAAAAGGTTGGTGGCCAAATCCACCATAAGATCTGTCGGTGTCTGCACAAGCCTGAAGAGGCGAACCACTATGTCTAGACAAACCTTTACTTCCTGAGGTTCTGGCTCACCACTGAACCTCAGCGATCTCTGCTGCTGGAACTCGCGGAGCTCGCTCAACCTGCGATCAAGCTCAGTCTACTCTGCTGAAGCTGTCTGCTACTCAACAGGTGGGGGTACTACTACCGGTCGACCTGGAGAAAGGGGCACACATGATGGTTCCTCGACTGAGGCCTCATAGCTCATAGGGTCGTCATCACGAACCAAAGCTGGTATCCTGGATAACTGTCTTCGCAGAGACATCCTAAAAATTATCAAGGAGTGCCGCGGTCAGATGAGCATATATGTATATAACAGTAACAAAAATGGGGAGATGACTAAAGAAGTACAGTCGAAGACTCAATCCTATGTGATGCACAAACCAATTTTCCCTGCAACAAGTGTCTCAGCATGCCGAGTTGAAAAGTGGGTTATCAAGGTCTTGGGGAATGGATACGTCGGCCGCCACACCATCACTGGACTCCCTGGCCTGAGAGCTGCTCTTGAGACACATTAACACTGTTGACCTATATCCCAACCAATTCCTTTTTAGGGACATCCGAACAATGTCCCAAGGAACAAACCACCTTTGATACCACTTTTTCATGAACCGACGCTACCCGGGCTTGAGCCGCAACTACCCCAAGCCTGCCTCTATAGGCCAGGGGCTGGCGACAAGTGCCGAAGGCTAAATAACTCGGGGAGGACTTTTCCTAAGTAACTATACACACACACACACACAACACACTCAATGAAAAAGTGTAGAGTAAAAGAAAAAGGAAAGTACCAACTACTATAAATAAACCACAATGTGAATCGACCTCTAAAATTACAAAGCAAGTGTTGAAAGTAAACTGAAAATAAATGGGGAAAAACACACGCCTAGCCAGAAAAGTGCCACATCCCGGAAATAGGTGAAAAAAAGTAAACAGATGGAATGGTCCCCCACATAGAACCCGACTACGACTACCACACGTGGTCCAAGCTCCCAAACTCCTAAGCTCCACTGAAGTCACGACCAACCTGTCTGTCGTCTGTAAGGGCACACCACGTGCAGGAAAAGCCAAAATAGGGGTGAGTATAAAAATACTCAGTAGGATACCCCCAAGGCTCGAGGGAGAAACAAATGAGGTACCGATGGGTGAGAAGTATATCGAACAGGGAAAGTATAGGATTACAACCGAGAGTGCAGTAAAGGGTACAGTAGAGAGTGTAGTAAAGAAATAGTAGAGAGTCCAGCTCAACCCAACAAGAGGAAAGAAGGTAGACTCGTCTAGAAAAAAGGATCTAGAAATGGTGAGAAGACAAACTTCTCTTCGAGTTTTCGCTACCTATAGTAGGAGAGTAGACTCATCCAACTATGAGAAGCTAGACGCAAATATCACATGGCATACCTCGCACGTCTTCACCTCTCCTGGAGGGAGATTAACCAAGCCGAAGAGGTGGGTACAGAAACAAGGTATATACATATATATATTATCAACAAGAATCCCAAACGAGATCGTAAGGGGATCTCAATCCTATAGATCAGCCCATGAAATGAGTAGCCAACAGTCCCAGAAGTCATCACCATGGATGCCCAACATCCCACACGTCTGCCTCGAACTGCAAGTCAATGGCTCAAATCATCGCACCTCGACACTATCCGCTTTGGGCGGCACTGACTTGCCCGCACGGTTTTAGGTCGCATCACAAGGAAGCGTCTCGGTGGGGAAAGCACCCCTCATACTAGATAGTTCTGGGGGAATGTCAAACCACACCTCGTCACTACCCCATAGTCGATAGGTCTCCTCAAAGTCGATAGGCGACCCCCTGCCCAGCCTCGCTGGAGGGTAATGCATGGAAGACGACGAGTTACCACTGGAGAGAGACCCGACAAGAGTAGATGGGTGCCACACTGCCCAGTCTCGTAAAAGGGTAATCCACTGGAGGGTGACCCGACTAAAGTCGTCGACGAGTCCCAATTCCCCGTTCTGTAAAAGGGTACTCCACTGGAGGGAGGCTCGGAACCGTCATCAGGGACCACTTCCCAGCCCTTCTAGAGGTAAAACCGGCATCGGGGACCACATCCCTGCCCCGCTGGAGGTAAGCCTGACATCGGGCACCACTGCCCAGCCCCGCTGGAGGTAAACCCAGAACTGCTCTGGCCATCTCGGCTGGATGGTACTGCTCGATGAACATTGTTGTACTAGCCGTCCCCGCTAGATGGTAACCCACTGGCCATCCTTACTGGATGGTACTGCTCTAGCCACCCCTGCTGGGTGGTACCACACTGGCCAGCCTGCTGGAAACAAACTCTTGGCCATCCCTGCTTGAAACACACTCCTATCCATCCCTACTAGAAACAACCTCTTGGGTAGAGGATCAGTTCCCGCGTAAAGTGTTGGTCACACCAATTCCACAAGAACTCTACTAGAGAATAGGAAGAAATGGGAGAAACTCCCCAGGCCTCTCAGGGCGATCACGCTCCAATCCGCTGAGTCACTATCGAAGTGGACCGAGAAAACTCACCCCTGAATGTGGGAAAAAACCCCACGCGGTACGAGCACACGTAGTCGTAAAGGGTACCGCAGTCTGGTGAAAGGTCACGATACTAAAACCCCTCACAATTGAAGAAACAGAGGAACCATACCATCTCTGTCAGCCAAACAAGAACAGAACCAAGGAGAAAACTCAACTCTGCTGGTCAACAAGCGAGAATAGGACCAGGGGAAAAAATCAACCCTACTGGTAAAAAAACAAGAACAGAGGGACCCTCTACATCGCGAGAGGTCAAAAGTACGCAAAGCAGAACACGAAACACACATGGGGCCCACACAACGTGTGGCCTCAAGTAAACTCCAACCGAGCGCACAATTATTCTCAGGTACAACCACAACCTGTACCTCCAAGAAAACCTGTATACTCCCAGAGTACACCACAATCCCAGTCCAAAGGCTATCGTGCACATGGCACCCAACATCAACGCGAAGCCGTAAATGTAACAACTCCAACTTGCCACCTCATCAGCGTATGCATGGCCCACCACATCACTTTATGCATTTACTTCACTCTCCCAAGAGTGAACTCAATCACACGCCAAAATTTCTCTACAAACACCTTAGGAAAAACCACCATCAGTACCCCATTCATATTTCCACATTTAAAAAGATCACACAAGAGGCTCCACATGCCTGAACAAATTACAACATTGTAATCCTCGCGGGAAAACACGCGAGATATACTACCTACTCGCCTCAAACTGATATCCTATGGAAAAGTCACCAACACTGCCTTACACCCGAACGACGTCCCATGATCCCGATCCCCGGCCCCGAAGACAGTCGGGCGCATCGCACAATTGCGATCCCCTCGGGAAAACACATCAAAAGGACTGCTCACTTGAGTGGAACGGATATCCAGAGAAAAAGATGCATTTCGGCACACCGCACATGAGCAGTGTTTAGTGGGACCCGCATCCCAGTCCCAAAACACAACGAACGGATCACACCGTTGCGATCCTCCCGAAAAAGTACACAAGATGGACTATTCACTTGTCCAAAATGGGCACCCGGTGATAAAACTGGAAATCACCGTCAACTCTCGAAACAGCTCTCGCGGGGCCCACATCATCATGCAAAATTAAAGCGGCCAGACTGCGCCAATGCAATTCCCTCGGAAAAACACCCAAAATCGACTGCTCGCAGGCCCCAAACAGACGTCCGATGAAAAAGTTACAGAACACTGCTCGTAGCTCATCATACGAGTCATGGGGCCCATGCCTCAACTCCAGCTTCAATGCCCGAAACCACACTGGAAAACTCCGCCTTAGCACCAGGGTCCCAACGTCGCTTACGGCGCTCAAAACGGATGTCGGACGCGTCTGCGCCGTCCAAAACAAGATCCCCCGGAAAAACGTCAAACCACTTAAAGTACGTGTCGTGGCACCGAGCCCCTCATCTTGGGAATTAATAATTCTCGAGACCATCTCAAAAAGTATGTCTCTTCGATACGGTTCCAATTTCGTAGACGACATGCAAATCCGACACCCGTAATGAATATTACGGGTGTCCGAAGGTGGGGGGGGAAGTATCCCCTTGGTCTGGACCGGCCTGGGCCGGCCCGCACCGGCCGGCCCAGCGCTGAGCCGCGGTCCCCCATAGACCGAACCTCGTGGGGTCGGTCATCCTACCACGTGAAGACCCGCGTCTCATGGGTCTTTTCCCCATGCGGGGGCGGCGCGCCACGACCCCGCCGTCGTCGCGCCCCGGCGGCGAGGCCTCACCGCCTGGAGCCGCCGCCTCGCGCGGCCAGCTCCGCCTCGCGCCGGCCCCTCGTTGAAGCCCGCTCGCACCGACACCCAGAGACCCCGCCAGAGCCGCACGCCCTCGGTCACTCTCAATCGACCGCGCTGAAGGCCCGCCGCCCGCGCCTTGCTGCGCACGACCGAAGCCCCTGGCCACCTCCTCCGCTGAAGGCCCACTGAAAAAAAACCCAAAACCCGCAAACTTCTACGAACATTTGCGAGCTGTTCGTAACTCAGAAATCAAATCCGAAACAAGTGTCAGAAAGATAATAAAATCTACTATGCATTCATGTTCTTTTTTAGATAATTTGATATAGGTTTAATAGAAAAAATCACGCTCAAAGTAGATGCAGAAATAAAAATTGAAACCGCAACGATCCTACCCTGCAGGGCTTCGCCCGAAGCTTTGCCGTCGATCTGCACCCCTCCGTTGCTGGATTTACCTCTGCCTTGGAGATAAAGGTTGGAGTAGGGGGAAGATGAGAGGAGAGGATGGGGTTTCACCAGGGTAAGAGGGGAGGAAGGGGAAGGGGTGTTTAAATAAAGAAAATTAATTACAATTTAATTAATTTTAAACCCCCAAATTAACCTGCATCTGAAATACCCGACGGGGTCAAGGTTAAGACTCCCCTATGGTAAAAGCCATTTTATGAGCACAATGAAAGTCTCGGAATTTTAATCTGAGGCCCCGTTCAAAAGTTATTAAACACAACGCCCGAGGCCACCAAAATTACGAAAACACCCCCAGGACCATTTTTCACTGACGGCCCGGTCCTGTGAAACTTACACCCCTCCTAGGGTAAACGGAATGCTCCGAAATCAACGGGGCCCTTGGGCTTCCAATATAAGCCACTGTTTAAGAGATACTTGAGTTAATCCATTAAATGAATAAATTAATAATTTAATTTATCTGTTCAATGCTCCGATAGCGAGCGAGGGGTCCAAACATCCCGCACCGACATGTTTTATGACGTTCCTAGGATAAAATCCCAATTCCGGACCCATTCGTAAACTCAGGTCTCTAATCCAGATCACTGTTTAGGAGTTATCCCATTTATTTGGAGTTCTTAGTGTGAATGCACTGAAAATTAAATTCTGGCCAGTCCGGGGCTCAGAATCGCACGCCATCTGAAGGAGCTGCTCTGAAATAACATCAAGAATATTCCAAATTACATTATGGCCAAAAACTAGGTTCTTATAGAACATGTGATGTCCTCATGAACTGACATGATGTAGACATTATGGGATGCTTCCATGCGTAAGCCTCATTTACCATTGAAGCTTCCTTTTGGCACCTGGGCTGTTTCCATGCGTAAGCTCCATTTACCATTGCCGCTCTTTTGTGGAACCTGGACTACTTCCACACACAATCCCCATTCACCATTTCTACTCTTTTGAAGCACTCGGAATGATTCCATGCAAAATCCCCTCCCACTATTGCTGCTCCTTAGTGGCAGCTGAGCTTCCTTCCTAGACTAAGTCCCAATCTTCACCATCCCTCACCAATGCATCTTTTATGATATGATCATCAGGTGTATTTCTACCTCTTGTTTCTCACACAAAGCATGAATCATGTGGGATTAGAGTAAGCAAAGACTGTGATATACTTTGATGGGCTTCCTTAGCATGTAAGCCCCAACCCCCTCTTTACCAAACTATATGGACTTTGATCCTTTCCCCTTTGATAAAGGTACATAGAGAGCCTCCCTAAGGTTCAAGCCACTCATCGATCAGTCCCAACCACTTCACTTTAGTTCACCCTTGGCCGCATGATGTTAAACTGTATGAACATTTCATCCCACATGATGTTAAACTGTATACTTTTGAACTACATGGGTTTTGATCCTTGTCTCCTATATAGGGTATGTAGGAGGACTCCATGATGTTCAAACCCAAACACTGATAAACATCGATGTACCCTTTGTTGGGACCCCCATCCTTGGTACCCCCTATTGGTGTTAGACCAGTTCCTGCGAATCTATCCTTACATAATCCCCACACTCAATCCATAGAGTGTTCCTTTTTTGATGGATAGCTGACCACACATAAGCCCCAACATTTATTCTGGTTTATTTTCTTTGTGTACACCTCAATACTATGCCCTATAACTAAACTAAGTTGGCTTTGATCGTTTCCATTTTTGAGAAAGGTATATAAGAAGCCTCTAGAGGTTCAAACCCTTCATTCATCTCCCATCCTATTCTCTCCCTCAAGCCTTTGTGATTCAGTAATATCATTCCCTAATCTAGAGGTTCTACTACCTTCGGGTCCCCAACTAAGCACTCAAATATCATGAGCCTCCTCCTTAGGTGTCCCATCATCCCACCAAACTATGTGCACTTTGATTCCCATCCATAGGGATATGTAGGAAGCATAACTAAGGTTCAATACCAACACTTATATTGTCACCTACACGTTGGTTTCATCCTACTCATCTTCATCCTAAGACACATCCTCCATTATCCATCCCAGTTCTTACCCGGGCCGCCACATCATGGTGAGGTAATTCTACCCACCTCCTTGTTGCTCCTAACAGCACTTGGGAAGATAACCATGCATATTACCCACACAATCTATATTCTTCCATCCAAGAGTTCCCAAATTGTGACAATCATATAACCATGTGTAATCCCCAGACCACCCATTCAAACTAAATGGGTTTTGATCCCAGTTTTCTATATAGGGAATGTAGGAAGCCTCCCTATGATTCAATCCCATAAAATGGTAAACATTGGGGTCCCCTTTGCTAGGATCCACCATTCCATGATCCTCCCATTGTGGTTTCTAGATCAGCCTTTACGGTGTGACATATTCCATTTTTGGGACACACCACCCTAGGTCCACTATTTTTGGACATTTCGATACATCCATATGTTTCTACCTTTTTTGGATACACCCTCACGGTGTGACATCTTGTATTTTTGGGAAAAATCACCCTGGGTCTACTATTTTGGGTCATTTTGATCCATCTATATGGTGCTCCCTTTTTGGGATACACCTTTACAGTGTGACATGTTCCCTTTTTGGGAAATACCACCCAATGTCCACACTTTTGGGTGTTATGAACCATCCATTTGGTTCTCCCTTTTTGGGATACACCCACACAGGGAGACATATTATCTTTTTGGGATACACCACCCTGATTCCACTCTTTTTGGGCATTCTGATCCATCCATCTAGTGCTCCCATTTTAGGATACACCCACACGGTGTGACACCTTCCCGTTTTAGGACACACCACCCTTGATCCACTATTTTTGGGCATACTGATCCATTCATATGGTTATCAATTTTTGGGATCCACCCTTATGGAGGAACATCTTCCATTTTTGGAACACTCCACCATATGTCTGCTCTTTTTGGGAGTTTGGATCCACCCACCCGCTAAACCTTCTAGGTCCTCCTTTTTATGGATTTACCAACTTGATCTATCTCCATAGTGCATTATGATTACTCTCATTACATATCCACTAGATGCTAAACTCATGACATACCCTGTGATAAACATGGGAAGCTAAGGAAAACCTCAAAGACATGACTTTTTCCTATAATTACCTTCATTCTATGTGGGATTACTCGAGCTTCCGTGCCCTCGAGATTCCCTATGAAAGGGAAATACGTCTGTACCAATGTGTCAACATCCAAAGATGTTATGAAATTATTGATTTCATCATATACATAATCCAAAAGTTGCTACCTTATTAAGAACCCTTGGAATGTACATAAATAATCAGTGTAATGAACTGGTGTCAATAAAGATATTTCACCAGGAATGAGATTCACAAACAACTGCACAAACCTATGAGGGAGATCCGGACTAGGTGACGAATTCTATGGAGGAATCCAAGGAATGAGGGACTGACATACCATAATCCCATTTCAACCAAGGATAAAACATATTTGAATAAGTTTTGAACATCTCCCACCTTTGGAAAGAGGTAATTCATTACAGAAATCTGTGTGTCCTCACAGACGATGTGCACCCAAGAAAAAGCATAAAAAATAGCGGTGACAATAGGTCAAACCTCCAACCTCATCCTACTTCTATACCAACCACTATTCCATGTATTACACCATGAATAACTTCATTATATGGACTTTTTCTCCACCAGGTCGTTCCATTGACGATATCTCAATTAACTTTATGACAGGTCCGACAATCCCATAAAAGTTATCCCCGACCATTGTAGGAGAAACACCACATATCCCTTAGCTAAATAAATCTATCCAAAGATCCATAATAAACTGATCTTATATCCAATGATAATTTTATAAAGCCTAAAAGAAACCTATACCCCACCAAAGACCATTGGATACTGCTTTCTAAGGTCTTAATTCTTGGGATTCCACTACCAGTACCCACTATCGGTGTCTACTATGCCATGGGGATCTCCACTAATAAGGTATGATCAAACACTCCAGCATAGGTGGGAATGAAAAGTCATAACACTAAGGCCATGATATATCAGTTTATGCGCTTCTCAATGTTCTATGATCTAAGAAAAGGATCTAGAACTATATTCACGGAGTACCATGATAGATGACTAAACCTCACTGAATACTTCTCTGTGGTCATACTACCCTACTATAGTTGCAAAAAATCCTTGATGCTCATTGACCACAATGTGGAAGATAAAAATCCTACATAAAGAGAAGCTCTATGTATGGATTAGAAGGATATATATCATCATGTGACTAAGTCAGTAGAATCCACCATCACCAAGAAGATTCATATAAAATACATTCCATGAGGACTACCATTAGATCTGATGGCATCCTTAGAAGGTGGAGAAATTGAGTGACTATCTCTTGCCTATCCTCACCCACCTAGGGAAATGGATCACCACATAACCTAGGATTTCATTGCCTTTGGAACCCATATAGTGCACTTTCCTTGTGTGCATCCTCATCTGGTATTTCCAGTGCTAACTGTTAATCAACAGGTGGTGTTATAGCTTGTAAACTATTTGGAGGTAATATCTAATTTAAAAACCCCTTTACTAAATCCTCTTCACTCGATGAATCATTCTTATGATCATGATGAGAAATCATGGATGGTTGTCTATGTGAGGGAATCCTAAAATAAAAAATAAGTACCATAGACTTAGAGTATATCAAGTGAACTGACTTAAGGAGGACATTTAAGCCACAAACCCTTCCTATATTGTAACGCCCCGACCCTAGTTGCCTAGAGTCGGTGCATTATTACATAACATTGGCATGATCACAAGAAAGATCAAATCTCGAAAGACCGATTGGTTTAGTAGCCTTGGAAACACTATATATATTCATAAGTTTTACATTACATCATAAAATGAAAAACTACTACAACAACATAATGTCTCCATAATCCACACTACTATCCCCTCATAATATCCCTGCAGGTCATTCATAATTTACTTCTTCACATCCTGGGTAAAAATAAAACATAGAAAAGGGGTGAGCTCAAATGCCCAGTAAGGATAACAATATAGCGGAAACTTTCATAAATAAGAATAAACATTTAAGGCAATGCATTACTAAAACAAAAGCCTTTTAAAATTGAACTTCAACATGGTATGGAAAAAGTAAAATGAAATAATGCCATTTACTTATTCACATGGATATTCTACTAATCGAATAATCACATGCAAAAATCAATAACCACTTTCATAATGTTGGAATGCATAATGCCAGACTATCATAACCACATAGCCAAGGCCTCGTGCCAAGGCTACAAATAAGATTTTGTCAAGGCCTTGTGCCAAGACACTAGTTTGTCTCATGAGACCTACCGATGCATCTAGGAGCTATAGCGGGCTCCACCCGTCACTTATTAAGTCCAATGCATTCCCATATGAAAAGGTTTAAACATAACATAAACATTCGTATTAAAACTAGCATACGAAATGTCAATACTTTCACAATAAACTATGAATGGTATAAAAATAGCACATCCACAGTCAAACATATCACAAAACCTTCAATACAATATAGAAGTTTTGTATCATAATAAATCAACTTCAAATAATCTTAAAATCCATCAAAGGATGTTGACATAGATGAAATCAAAATTCTTTTAAAAGAAATATCTCCTTTTATTTTGAAATCATTTAAGATCCATATAAAATAAAACATTTTCTTTGAAAATATTCTTATAAGCTTGTATGGGAAGCTTCGACGATTTTATAACGGCGGAAAATAACCGCACCCGCCGTATAAGTTAAAAAAAACATTCTTACCTCAATTCTATCGAAAAGGTTAAAAAGGACCTTGTTTTGAAAACGACGGAAAGATTCCTTTATAAACCTCTTATAAAAAGTCAAACAAGGGTATAAATGACTTTAACCCATATTCTTGTAAATAGTAAAAATGTTTTGAAATACATTTCGAAGAAACATGGATGTGGATGATAAAGAGATCCCAGTAGATTATTACGTATAATACAACCTCGGATAATGAAGAGATTGTGAAATAACCCTTACCTTGTACTTTTCCTTGGTTGTGGAAGGTTAACCTCCTGTATAATGGTGAAATAATTGTTATTAAATTATACAAGAATCATATACATTAATATGATATCATATATGATCTTTTAATATTGATTTGATAATAATATCTTAGTATTATCGTTGTTTCGGGTGTTAACTTACTTGTTTTCTTTCATATGTTTTGTTACGTAAGACATGTTTGTAAAGGATAGGTTGTATATTATTCATATCCAGAATGATATAAAGTCCTTAAACATCATATTTAAATCATAAAATGATAATTACGCTTTAATGGTTACGATGGAGAATGAATCTCATCGCGTTCGTGGAGACGGTAGTCCGTACGTACGCACGAGCAACAATATCATTCTTTTGATATTAAAATAATATATAAATGGATGGTATATCATATATACAGAATCATTAACATGTTATATTTATTATTTACATGAGTTACACATCATTATTATACCCATCCAAATAATATTATATTGAATAACAATTACACCACGACGTGGAGACGGTAAGCCGTACGTACGCACGTATGGTGACATGTTATTCAAAGGGTGGATAGAATACTGAATATGATTGTACCATATTTATAATAACATCACAGTATATGTGAGATACTGGAGTTATTATTTCAGAATGGTAAGAACAAAGGAAGAAGAAGTGGAAGAAGAAATGAACTTAGAAAAGGGTGGTGAGATCATTACCTCTTCTTCGGGTTCTTCTTTTTGATTTGATCAAAAGGGCTCCTTAGGTTGGCTTTCTGATCAAACTAAGGCCTCTAGGTTGTATTGAGGGATGTTGGGAGAGTATTTGGGCAGAGTTTGGCCGAACCAAAAGGCTTTAGAGGTGTGAAGAAATGAGAAGGAGGAGTGCCCTTTTATAAGAGGGGTGAGGGGCACCTTTGGAAAAGCTAGAAATATTAATTTATAATAAATTCATATTCGGTTTCTAAAGGCTCCAAAGTTGAATATTCAAAGGATGAGGTGGGGATAGGTCTAAAACAACTCATCCAATAGAATTTAGACAGGTTTGGGTACTTATATTAACCTTATCTTTAAGTATTAACTCTAAGTTAATTAGTTTCACTTTTACAATGTCTCTTTGTATTTTTATATAATATGGTTAATAAACTTACTATATACATCCAATCGACACCCAAGTGGTCCATTAATGATTAACCTATCATAATATAAGTCTCTTGGCCGAACCTTATATTTTTAGGAATTTAATATCAATTAATAATATAATATTTGTTTTAAGAACTCTTTTATGTCAATTTTGACACTATTCAATAGTTGATTTTTGTGAAACTCATAACAGATTGATTACTTCGAAAAAAGTCCATTAAATCAATCCTAATATATCATATTATCCTAGAAAATTAGTTTAATTCATTAAAAGTTTCATATTATATTTATTTGGGTATTTATAATATCAATTATTTTAATTTTTCACTATTATAGTAATTACTGCATCATCATTGTGTCATAAATAAAATAACTTATTTATTGTCTAAAAATTATAAATAAAATATCATTATGTAGGAAATCTTTTTATCTTTCTAATGAATATTTATAATCGAAAATCCAACATGTATAACCCTATGTAAAAATTGTTCTTCTAAAAGATATATGCTTGTGTCATTTTTGTATTCATTTTAACTTAATTAAAATAAAGTGTCATTATCACTTACAAGTGGATCCATGGGGTCCCAAAATTGACACAAAGATGCCCATGGTCGACCATGTATCAACCAATAGGGTTAAGACACGTTTTAGGGTAATTTTGTATTATTATAATATTATTTTTTTAACCCTTATTTACCGGATTTACCCTTTAACCATGGTAAATAAATTATTTACCGCAGTAATTATTCAAAATGTCTAAAAATAAAAGTTACCTATTTACATAATTTGGACATCCTGATTCCAAATATGGAATCCATTTTCCTAAATTCAAAACACAGAAGTGGCAGAAATTAATTTAAAATTAATTCCCGCTGTTAAAACAAAAAGCGTGTTTTTAAGAGATAATAACTATCAAAAGATTGACACTTGTTTATGTTCGGTTTAATTGTAAAATTATGTCCAATGATAAACATTAAATTGAATGGTAAAAATATATTCTAAATATACTTTAAAACCACTCAAATTCATAATTTATCACTATTAATTATTTTGATTAAAAAAGTTGTTTTTAATTAAAATTTAGAAATTTTCACTATTCATCAAAATATGAAAGTTATCCGAAATGTACCAAAATTTCACCCTAGGATAATTTTGATATTCCGAATCCAAAAATGAAGTCCATTTTGAAATATAGAATATATATGATTTCAAAAATTAGGTATTACTATTCACAACGGCTAGTTTAATTAGTTGTGGTGTGTGTTAGAACTCGAGGTTGCGTACAACACACGCTATCGCATTATTCAAAGGGAAACGTACCGTAGAAGCTTGGGGTGTTACATTCTCCCCTCCTTCAAATAATTGCGTCCTCGCAATTTCTAGGGTATTACTGCATAAAAAGACTCGGGTGGTTCTTCATCATAAGTTCCTCGGGTTCCCACGTTGCCTCTTCCATCTTATGATTTCTCCACAAAACTTTTACCAGACGCGTCGTCCGGTTTCTCAGTACTTGTTCTCTTGTATCAAGAATCCTGACGGGCTCTTCACAATAGGAAAGATCGGGTTCCAGTTCTAATTCCTCATAGGTGAGTACATGCGTTGGGTCAGGCATGTATTTCCTCAACAGAGATACGTGGAACACATCGTGAACTTTGGAGAGACTTGGCGGCATTGCCAATCGGTAAGCTACAGCCCCAATTCGTTCTAGAATTTCGAAAGGTCCGATGTACCTGAGACTCAATTTACCTTTCTTACCAAAACGTATGACTCCCTTCCATGGAGATACCTTCAGGAAAACATGATCACCGACTTGAAATTCCAAATCCTTCCTTCGATTATCGGCATAGCTCTTCTGCCTACTTTGAGCTGCTTTAATGTGATTTTGGATTACTTTCACCTTTTCCACCGTTTCCTCCACCAGCTCTGGGCCTACAAGTTTTCTTTCACCAACATCATCCCAACAGGTTGGTGTACGACATCTCTTTCCGTATAACGCTTCATATGGTGCCATCTGTATACTCGAATGGAAGCTATTGTTATAGGAAAATTCTACTAGTGGTAAATATTGATCCCACATACCCTGAAAATCAAGTGAGCAAGATCTCAACATGTCTTCTAAGGTCTGAATAGTCCGTTCTGATTGTCCGTCTGTCTGAGGGTGGTAAGCAGTGCTCAAATGAAGTTCAGTATCCAGGGATTTCTGAAGACTTTTCCAAAATCTTGAAGTAAAACGGGGATCATGATCAGAAACAATCGATAGGGGTACCCCATGAAGTCTCACAACTTCATTAATATATAGTCTTGCTAGACGTTCCAGGGGTAGATCTTCTCTTATAGCAAGAAAATGTGCTGACTTGGTAAGACGATCAACAATAACCCATATTGCATCGTTCCTTCTAGGAGTCTTTGGTAGCCCCATGACAAAGTCCATCGTAATATTGTCCCATTTCCACTCCGGTATGGGAAGAGGTTGCATGACTCCTCCAGGCTGTTGCCTTCCAGCTTTCACTTGTTGACAAACCATACATCTTGACACAAAATCAGCAATCTCCCTCTTCATGTTGTCCCACCAAAAATGTTCCTTCAAATCTCTATACATTTTGGTGCTCCCAGGGTGTATAGAGAAATTGGAACTATGAGCATCATCCAGCAATTCCCTTTTTAGATCAGGTATATTGGGAACACAAAGTCTCTTCCCGAATTTCAAAATTCCACCTTCATACGCAAAGTCTCTCAATCTCCCATCATTCACAGCTTTAATCTTCTTCTGAAATTCTTCATCATCGGTCTGAGAACTCTTAATCCTTTCTAGTAAAGATGGTTTGGCAACCATTTGAAAAAGCATTGATGTTTCACCTTCCCTGGTTATTCCCATGTCCATCTTCACTAGATCCATGAAAATTGGATCCCTTTCAATTCTCATCATGTTCAGAACTCCATGGTCTTTTCTGCTCAAAGCATCTGCCACCTTGTTTGCCTTCCCCGGGTGGTAGTGTATCGTACAATCATAATCCTTGAGTAATTCAAGCCATCTCCTTTGCCTCATGTTGAGTTCTTTTTGTGAGAAAATATACTTCAAACTCTTGTGATCAGTATAAATCTCACATTTTTCACCATAGAGGTAGTGCCTCCATATCTTCAAAGCAAAGATCACAGCTGCTAACTCAAGATCATGAGTAGGATAGTTTTGTTCATGAATTTTCAACTGTCGTGATGCATAGGCAATAACTCTATCATTCTGCATAAGGACACAGCCAAGTCCTTTCTTCGATGCATCACTATAAATAACGAACCCATCATTCCCCGATGGTAGAGTCAATATAGGAGCATTGACTAATCTTCTCTTCAGTTATTCGAAACATTCTTCACACTCTTTTGTCCAAACAAATTTAACCCCTTTACGTGTGAGCTTCGTTAATGGGTTAGCCAATCGGGCAAAATTCTGGACGAAACGTCGATAATAACCTGCCAAACCAATAAAACTACGTACCTCAGTTATATTCGTAGGTGCTGGCCATTATTGGATTGCCTTGGTCTTAGAAGGATCAACAGAGATTCCATCTTTAGAGACAATATGGCCAAGAAAAGAAATCTACTGAAGCCAGAATTCACACTTGCTAAACTTTCCATATAATTCATGCCTCCTCAGAGTCTTCAAGATAATGCGCAAGTGATTTTCATGATCTTTGTAGGTTTTGGAGTATACCAAGATATCATCAATAAATACCACCACAAATTCATCGAGATACTCCTTGAAAACTCTATTCATCAGAACCATGAATACAGAGGGTGCATTAGTCAATCCAAACGGCATTACAGTAAACTCGTAATGCCCGTACCTGGTTCGAAATGCTGTCTTCGGAATGTCTTCCTTCTTCACACACAACTGATGGTATCCAGATCGAAGGTCAATCTTTGAAAAGTATTGAGCTCCATGCAGTTGGTCAAATAAATCATCAATACGAGGTAGGGGATACTTGTTCTTTATCGTTATAGAATTGATCTCCCTGTAGTCGATACATAACCTCATAGATCCATCTTTCTTTTTAACAAAAAGAACAGGGGCTCCCCATGGAGAAACACTAGGGCGAATAAATCCCTTATTACTCAATTCCTCTAGTTGTTTCTTTAGTTCGACTAGCTCTACAGTGGCCATTCTATAAGGGGTCTTCGATATAGGCCTTGATCCAGGAATTAAATCAATGGAAAACTCTACTTCTCGTTCTGGAGGATGTCCAGGTAAATCTTCCGGAAATACATCTACAAACTCTTTCACAATAGGTACATCCTCTATTTGAACATTTCTTTCCTCACCGACAGTTATTTCATTCTCTTCCTCCCCGATAATTGAATTAAGTTGAGCTACAGGGGGTGGATCTAAATAAGAATTAGGTGGTGACGATTCTTCTCTAAAAATAAGGTGCTCCTTATCATTATCATCAAGAATCGTAACCTCTTTCTTCTTACAATAAATCTTCGCATCATAGTCCGAAAGCCAGTCCATACCGAGGATTATATCAAACTCAATCATAGGTATGACGATGAAATCAGCAGATAAAGAAAATTTATGTGCTCTAATGGGGACTGATTCACAAAACTTTGTTGCAACGATACTTCCCTTAGGAGTTTTAACTGACAACTCCCTTATTAAATCAAATTGGAAATATCTAATTTTCTTAGCAAACTGGGAAGATATGAAACAATGCGATGATCCAGAATCAAATAATGCATTTGCTAAACTTGAGGAAACCATTAAATTACCTGCCACCACGTCTTTCGGAGCTTCTACCTCAGCAGTAGTGATAGCATAAGCCTGGCCTTGATCCCTTGGCCTTTTCTGAGGTAAGTTCTCCTGATGCTTAGGACATGCATTTGCATAATGCCCCATCTCCCTGCAATTGTAGCACTGAACGTTGGTAGCTTCCTTCTTCCCCTTGCAATCATGAGCTTGGTGGCCTTTTTCACCACACTTGTAACAGACTCCCATTCCCTTCAGGCAAGCACCGGGGTGTTTCTTCCCGCACTTACCACAAGATGGATATTCAACCTTTCCCTTCTTCCCCTTATTTCCATTCCCAGATTGATCAGCAGGTCTCTTCTTCTCTTGCTTTGCTTTAAAGTCATAAGACTTAGATAATTCCTTTTCGGTCTTGATAGCACATGAGACAATGTCTTCGTACGATGAAAAGGATTGTGAGACTAATGCTCGACGGAGAAATGGTTTTAACCCATCAAAGAAACGATTAATCTTACTTCTTGGGTTGCGAATATAATCACCAGCGTACCTCGCTAACCTTGTAAAGTTAGCCTCATACTTTGTGACATTCTCATCCTCCTTTTGTCTCAGACTCAGAAATTGCCTTTCCATATCTGCTCGATGGTCGCGAGGAAAGTATTTTTCTAAAAACAGATCTTTGAACTCCCTCCATTCCATGTTTGATACTTCATCATCTTCCTTCATGTTTTGAATCAATGACCACCATTGATCAGCATCTCCAGTGAGGCGGTAAACTGCCATGGTAACTTTTTCCCTTTCACTACTCCCCAAAGCCTGAAATATTTTCTCTAGGGAAAATATCCATTGCTCAGCTACTAAGGGATTTGTACTCCCATTGAACGTTGGTGGTTGTTGTCTCATGAATCGATCTAACATTGATCCTCCACGCTGCGGATCAGGGTGCTCCATACGGGTAAGGTTATTATTCATAACCTGAGTAAGTTGTCCCAGTACGGTGATTAGCTGATCAGCACCAGTTGCATCACCAGCCCCACTATAATTATCTTGAGCAGGAGGGCAATCCCTACATGGAGTGCGTGCATTGATACGGTTTCCATTTCTTCCACTAGGCGCCATTTCTAAAAAAAATGGCATAAACTAGATCAGTTTATGCATCAAAATACATAATCCCATACTTATAAAACAGTTAACATAAATTGAACTATTTATGGATATAATCCATAATCATAAAAATGTTTTCTTTGAGGAAGTATATACTCATAAACCCTTCATAATGATTTGTAAAGATAGTGAGAGTTATCCTAAGCATATCCCCCGGGAGTGTCGTAACCAAGAGTGCAGCAAGGCCCGTTGTCGTGCACCAGTTCCCGTTCGAGTCTAGCTCAAAGCGGTGTTTTCGGGTTTTACCCCTAGGTACATCTGTGCCAGAGCCGCCTCTACCTGCTCGTATCCAGACAGGGATGTATTGCTCGAAAAACTCACAAAATCTCTACAATACCAAAATTCTAGGAAGTTCTTCTATACTAATCCTCAAAGTTCATCTTAGGTCTACGTGCTCTAATCAGAGTTTATCTAAATCTAGCTTCCAAGGTTTGTACTAAACTTCCTCTGATACCAACTGTAACGCCCCGACCCTAGTTGCCTAGAGTCGGTGCATTATTACATAACATTGGCATGATCACAAGAAAGATCAAATCTCGAAAGACCGATTGGTTTAGTAGCCTTGGAAACACTAGATATATTCATAAGTTTTACATTACATCATAAAATGAAAAACTACTACAACAACATAATGTCTCCATAATCCACACTACTATCCCCTCATAATATCCCTGCAGGTCATTCATAATTTACTTCTTCACATCCTGGGGAAAAATAAAACATAGAAAAGGGGTGAGCTCAAATGCCCAGTAAGGATAACAATATAGCGGAAACTTTCATAAATAAGAATAAACATTTAAGGCAATGCATTACTAAAACAAAAGCCTTTTAAAATTGAACTTCAACATGGTATGGCAAAAGTAAAATGAAATAATGCCATTTACTTATTCACATGGATATTCTACTAATCGAATAATCACATGCAAAAATCAATAACCACTTTCATAATGTTGGAATGCATAATGCCAGACTATCATAACCACATAGCCAAGGCCTCGTGCCAAGGCTACAAATAAGATTTTGTCAAGGCCTTGTGCCAAGACACTAGTTTGTCTCATGAGACCTACCGATGCATCGAGGAGCTATAGCGGGCTCCACCCGTCACTTATTAAGTCCAATGCATTCCCATATGAAAAGGTTTAAACATAACATAAACATTCATATTAAAACTAGCATAAGAAATGTCAATACTTTCACAATAAACTATGAATGGTATAAAAATAGCACATCCACAGTCAAACATATCACAAAACCTTCAATACAATATAGAAGTTTTGTATCATAATAAATCAACTTCAAATAATCTTAAAATCCATCAAAGGATGTTGACATAGATGAAATCAAAATTCTTTTAAAAGAAATATCTCCTTTTATTTTGAAATCATTTAAGATCCATATAAAATAAAACATTTTCTTTGAAAATATTCTTATAAGCTTGTATGGGAAGCTTCGACGATTTTATAACGGCGGAAAATAACCGCACCCTCCGTATAAGTTAAAAAAAACATTCTTACCTCAATTCTATCGAAAAGGTTAAAAAGGACCTTGTTTTGAAAACGACGGAAAGATTCCTTTATAAACCTCTTATAAAAAGTCAAACAAGGGTATAAATGACTTTAACCCATATTCTTGTAAATAGTAAAAATGTTTTGAAATACATTTCGAAGAAACATGGATGTGGATGATAAAGAGATCCCAGTAGATTATTACGTATAATACAACCTCGGATAATGAAGAGATTGTGAAATAACCCTTACCTTGTACTTTTCCTTGGTTGTGGTAGGTTAACCTCCTGTATAATGGTGAAATAATTGTTATTAAATTATACAAGAATCATATACATTAATATGATATCATATATGATCTTTTAATATTGATTTGATAATAATATCTTAGTATTATCGTTGTTTCGGGTGTTAACTTACTTGTTTTCTTTCATATGTTTTGTTACGTAAGACATGTTTGTAAAGGATAGGTTGTATATTATTCATATCCAGAATGATATCAAGTCCTTAAACATCATTTTTAAATCATAAAATGATAATTACGCTTTAATGGTTACGATGGAGAATGAATCTCATCGCGTTCGTGGAGACGGTAGTCCGTACGTACGCACGAGCGACAATATCATTCTTTTGATATTAAAATAATATATAAATGGATGGTATATCATATATACAGAATCATTAACATGTTATATTTATTATTTACATGAGTTACACATCATTATTATACCCATCCAAATAATATTATATTGAATAACAATTACACCACGACGTGGAGACGGTAAGCCGTACGTACGCACGTATGGTGACATGTTATTCAAAGGGTGGATAGAATACTGAATATGATTGTACCATATTTATAATAACATCACAGTATATGTGAGATACTGGAGTTATTATTTCAGAATGGTAAGAACAAAGGAAGAAGAAGTGGAAGAAGAAATGAACTTAGAAAAGGGTGGTGAGATCATTACCTCTTCTTCGGGTTCTTCCTTTTGATTTGATCAAAAGGGCTCCTTAGGTTGGCTTTCTGATCAAACTAAGGCCTCTAGGTTGTATTGAGGGATGTTGGGAGAGTATTTGGGCAGAGTTTGGCCGAACCAAAAGGCTTTAGAGGTGTGAAGAAATGAGAAGGAGGAGTGCCCTTTTATAAGAGGGGTGAGGGGCACCTTTGGAAAAGCTAGAAATATTAATTTATAATAAATTCATATTCGGTTTCTAAAGGCTCAAAAGTTGACTATTCAAAGGATGAGGTGGGGATAGGTCGAAAACAACTCATCCAATAGAATTTAGACAGGTTTGGGTACTTATATTAACCTTATCTTTAAGTATTAACTCTAAGTTAATTAGTTTCACTTTTACAATGTCTCTTTGTATTTTTATATAATATGGTTAATAAACTTACTATATACATCCAAGAGACACCCAAGTGGTCCATTAATGATTAACCTATCATAATATAAGTCTCTTGGCCGAACCTTAGATTTTTAGGAATTTAATATCAATTAATAATATAATATTTGTTTTAAGAACTCTTTTATGTCAATTTTGACACTATTCAATAGTTGATTTTTGTGAAACTCATAACAGATTGATTACTTCGAACAAAGTACATTAAATCAATCCTAATATATCATATTAGCCTAGAAAATTAGTTTAATTCATTAAAAGTTTCATATTATATTTATTTGGGTATTTATAATATCAATTATTTTAATTTTTCACTATTATAGTAATTACTGCATCATCATTGTGTCATAAATAAAATAACTTATTTATTGTCTAAAAATTATAAATAAAATATCATTATGTAGGAAATATTTTTATCTTTCTAATGAATATTTATAATCGAAAATCCAACATGTATAACCCTATGTAAAAATTGTTCTTCTAAAAGATATATGCTTGTGTCATTTTTGTATTCATTTTAACTTAATTAAAATAAAGTGTCATTATCACTTACAAGTGGATCCATGGGGTCCCAAATTGACACAAAGATGCCCATGGTAGACCATGTATCAACCAATAGGGTTAAGACACGTTTTAGGGTAATTTTGTATTATTATAATATTATTTTTTTAACCCTTATTTACCGGATTTACCCTTTAACCATGGTAAATAAATTATTTACCGCAGTAATTATTCAAAATGTCTAAAAATAAAAGTTACCTATTTACATAATTTGGACATCCTGATTCCAAATATGGAATCCATTTTCCTAAATTCAAAACACAGAAGTGGCAGAAATTAATTTAAAATTAATTCCCGCTGTTAAAACAAAAAGCGTGTTTTTAAGAGATAATAACTATCAAAAGATTGACACTTGTTTATGTTCGGTTTAATTGTAAAATTATGTCCAATGATAAACATTAAATTGAATGGTAAAAATATATTCTAAATATACTTTAAAACCACTCAAATTCATAATTTATCACTATTAATTATTTTGATTAAAAAAGTTGTTTTTAATTAAAATTTAGAAATTTTCACTATTCATCAAAATATGAAAGTTATCCGAAATGTACCAAAATTTCACCCTAGGCTAATTTTGATATTCCGAATCCAAAAATGAAGTCCATTTTGAAATATAGAATATATATGATTTCAAAAATTAGGTATTACTATTCACAACGGCTAGTTTAATTAGTTGTGGTGTGTGTTAGAACTCGAGGTTGCGTACAACACACGCTATCGCATTATTCAAAGGGAAACGTACCGTAGAAGCTTGGGGTGTTACATATATGATCCATGTACCATTGTTTTTTCCTACATATAGTATCTACATGTAATGATTCAACAAGTATGTTGTCAAAGTCATAGTGAATTGATACATTGGAAACCACACCAACAATAGAGTTTGGGAATAAGATAAGACCTCAAAACACATTAACAATATTTCTAGAAATCCCAAAACAATTTTATAGAATATGATAATAAGGTAGGATCGAGTCCTATGATACCACTATATCACCACTTAAGCCGCCAAGGCCTAATATGTGACTAACACAAGCCTACCCCTAAAATGCCAAGGGATAGATACTAGATCAAAGTTGGAATATCCCACACATGGGAGGAATTAGACTAATGTACCTATACACACAGACAAATATCTCCAATCATATTGAATGATGAAATGTAATAAAACTAAGACCAATGTATGCATACATTTATAATCCCACAATTAGAGTACTATAATAATTTACTGAAAATGATAAAGGGGATAAATTCAAGTCTATCCATAAACTGCAGAGTCAAACCTTTTTAGAAGGAGAGGACCACTATCATATTAATGTAACCAGAAAACTCCTGAGTTTTTCTATCCCAAACTATTCTTCACCTGTCTCTTGTCCTCCCAGGACACCATCAAAAGTTCCTTTTGTTTACTTAAGACATGACACATGTGGGAAGAAACCATGAAGGGGAACTATACCAATACCCAGTAGGACACCTAGAAAACAATAAACATAAGTCATCAAGAGTATTAATCTCTTAACCAAAATATAAAAGTCAATGAAAAACAAAGATATACTTAATAAGGACACTGCATCTCTAGGAGGTCTCAACCAAAATACCAACCTTAGGATTGTTCCCAAATCTCATAGGAATTGATTTCTTTAGGACTACCCACACCATGAGAAATGATATCACTAGTGAAACTCATTAGATAGGTCATGATCATTTGGAAACATGTAAGAAAACCCACTAGTTTATGAAGAACTAGATACCCAAATAGGGGATCACTCCGAGGACCATTGGGGGATACCAAAAAACCCATTTTGAATCAAACTTTTATATATGGGATCCTATGAAAATGATATGGTGAACCCTACTAAATTGGGAGACTATATGGGGGATCATCTCCATGCACAAAATGTTCACACTGATTCCATGAACCACACCTAGGGTATAATAAATAATGATAGAGGATCACACGTTGGTCTCACATAGGGACAACACAAGCTCTATCTGAGACTAATTATCCAGAGGGGATAAAAATATAGAGAAGTGAATGTAATGATACATTAGACCATTGAGGGGATGGACCAAGGTAATACACTAAACTAATATTAGTTCAAAATAAATAAATAAATAAAGTACTATCAACACCCTCAAAGGTGGTATATAGTGTGTACTTGGGGTATGAGATATATCTATCTAACCCTTAGTATGACTGTGTGCTTTTTTCTCACATGAAATGAAAATATCTATATACACAAAATGTAAGTAAGGATACGTATTGTGCACAGGTCTTTAAACACCCTACTCATGTCATTTATGTATTCCCATGTACTTCTATCCATTCCAGTGTACCAACCCATGCATACCTAACTAAGCCTGTGTAAAACTAGATGTGTCTGAGTACATAGCTCTTCCCAAGTAAATTAACCATGTCCATATACCCCATAATGACAGTTCCCATGTATCATTTGATATACATATAGAGTTTCTAACATGGTTTACACAACGTGTGATAGGTGTCACACAGTGAGTGACATTTTATTCTCTTTGTAAACCCTATCACTATAGCTAGGTCCCTATATGGAATATGATACCAGATTATATGCCATGTAATCTATAAATTTCCATAACCCTCAGGTTTCTCTATGCATCATTCTCCATGTTGTGATACCCATGATTACAAATGAGAATCAATGATCTGAGTTCATCCATCCTACTCATCCCTAAAGATCCAAACCCATGATTCCAATCTTCTTACAAAATGCTACCATTGAGCAACACCGTCACCGCTGCACGTCAAACCAGGAAGAACAAGATTCATCTGCACATTCTAAAGAACCTCTAATAATCCTCCATCATCAACACACCTCGATCTCACCCTCAACCATGAAATACATTTTTGGTATTGATCCATTGCACTGATGTATGGTGGAACAACGATATAATATATGGTTTCTATCAAACTATTGGCCAATTAAAATAACAACACCAATCATACTAAGAAAAAGGGATAAAAAATAAACCATAAATGAGAGGAATGAACCCTATACATTTTTGGGTTATCTTGAATCCATCGTAAAAGAATTATATGAACTATGAGGAAATAATCAATAAAAAATAAATATATTGTAAATAAATCATCCATCTATGAAAGAATAAACTTTTTTCTATGAAATTGATCCAAATTTGACCATGATAAATGAACATGATGGAATAACATAAATAAAACATATATCCTAGAGTTTGAAATGATTGTTGACAAAGAATATTCTTTCATTTTCATCATTGGAGAGATCCACAAAATCCTATGGCACAATGATTCTCTATCTCGATCTGAACCAATGTTATTCTCTAATAATAATCTTAGAGATCCTCACTAATCGATCCTATCAATCCCTAGATTATATGACTAACCCTTGGTATTAGTTATAACTACGTTTAAATAGAGGTTGCTAGATCATTGTGTCAAAATTAAAAAATTAAAAGAATAAATAGATTTATTTTTATTATTCGTGACTGAAAAAACATTTTACTAAAGCACATGATGATAAAAATATATCATTACTATGGTAAATCACACATTATGAAATCAATAAAAGAAATAGACTTCTGATCCAAGACTTCGTTTGGTTGTAATTACACTTTTACTGAAAACTACAGATGTATAATATTAATATTTTTAATATTTTTAAAATATAAATTCTGAGCACATCACGCCTTGGAATCTCACACCATCTTATCACCTCACTCAAAAAATAATCCATATAATACTAAAAACTAATACATAGAAAAATCACTGTTGTTACAAAGAGAAATAGGTGATTACACCATGATCTAGTTGAATAATCATTAAAAATGTAGACCAAAAAATGAAAATTAGGAAAAACAATAGGAGGATATCAATTAAGGAGGGTAGAGGGTGATACTAACCATAAAATATTGTACAATTAGTCTAAAACAAAACCTAAATCATGGGGTGTGGAATAGCTATGTGGGGAGATTTTCTAGAGGCTGTTTTCACCAAAAAATTTGAAAAAGGAAGATTCCCCCTTGAAAACATGAGTATGAAATTTATTAATTATAACCATTTAAAAATCCCCCCAGTTTTTTATTAGCTCTATTAATTATTTTCTTCCACTTCCAGACACCACTTTTTAGCTGTTGGTGTGCACTAGCTAGTCAATGCTCTACTGTAACTTGCACCAGCCACCCTTGACACTTTCCAACCCCCCTATGTTTATAGATACCATCCGAGTCCCCTTTTACACATCTAAACACCTCTCTCATGTCCCTAAAACTATCATAATTTAATTCTTAGGTTTTATTGAAATTATGAATTTTCAACTACTTAAAAAATTAAAATACCTTTTGAATTTAAAATACCTATACAATTGTGAGGCACTTGAAACTCCCCACCCCCAAACATCTCATCCCTAAGAAGTCTTAATGGTATTCTATTCCCCTCCCCTAACATGTTTTATTCCCTACTTCGTGGTTAAACAACATAAATCCATTTTCGAATTCCTAAAACACCACTATGGCCCAAACATAAGATTACAGTACTTTCACTACCAAAACATAATCCAACAACCATATTCAATTCTAAAGCATTACGTTTGTGCTTACTGAATCCTTTATATTCCAAAAATAAATAGTATGTCCATACAAACACCTTATGGGCATGTGATGATCAACCCCATAAGATCTATCTTTTAGACCCTAAATTCTGATTCTTTAGTGACTATTCCTTCAGAAAGACATAAGAGAACATCTCTCCATTTCTCAATGTTGTTACTGACACGGTTCCTAAGTCACCACCCCTGAACAACCAAAAAATAATTGATTAAAGAATATGTACCCTAATTCATTACTAGAAACCAATAGAGGATTCATATATAACTATGGTCAATGAACGTCTATAATGATAATGGATTTTCCATGAAAATCTGATTGTAAAACACAAAATGTGTCTATTATCTATACACTACAACAAAACTGGGTTTTCGAAGTGCCACCATTTAACAGTGCTAAATAAGGGCTGATAATGAGGGGGGGGGGATTTATCATCACTGAATAAAAGAGTTGATAAAGGTCACTTTTAACAGTGCTAAATAAATCACTGTTAAAAGTGACCCTTTATTAGCGATTTTTTAGCACTGATAAAGGCCCCCCCTTTATCCGTTATTTTTTAGTGCTGTTAAAGGGGACCCCCTTATCAGTGATTTTTTTAGTAGCACTGATTAAAAGGGGGATTTATTAGTGCTTTTTCCTAGTGCTGATAAATTTAAAAATAATCATGAAAGATAGTATAATTTTTTATAAGAATATTTATATTGATATAAATATAATATATATTTTTTAAATATGGTTTAGATAAGTATAAATAGACTATGACATTTAATATATAATAAATTTAGTGAAAATAACTTCAAAATATTTTAAAAAATATTATTCATTAATAATTTTCTATTTATTATCGACTAATAATTATTTAATAACAATTTGAAGAAATAAAAAATCAAAAAAATTAATAAAAGATCTAAAATAAGTTGAAAATGTAACTCAAACTTCAAATGACAATAACTTTCGATCCAGGTGTCCGTTTGAGATCTATAGTATATAAAATCAAAGCTTGTGATGAGATCTATCCAGTTTTTTTTGAAGAGAACCTTATCTCACATTTTTCAAGGCAAAACTGGACCAGAAGGCCTCCAAAACATAGTTTTTAGTCGGGATACTCTAATGTTTTAACATTTGATGGAATTTTAGCCGGGTTTAAGGAGGTATTTTTTCCCCTTATCAGGGGAGAATGAATTTATATCAATGGATAAAATTCATATTCATATTATGGCTTTGAAATTTTATCATTTTTCAGAATGTACTGTTATTTATAATCAAATATATAATAATATATACATATTTTTTTAACATATTCACACATAAAAATTAAATTTTATAAATAAATAATTAAACATATATTCCTATAAAATATATTTCTAAATATAAAATTATTATCTTAATAATAAACTAATATTCATTTTATTTAAAATATAAATATATGAATATTTATATACCTATATAATGTGTTTGTGTGTGTATTTGTGCGAGTCTGTATTGACAAACTGATATATATTATCTATATATTCTAAACATATGTATATACATATTAATAGATAATATTTGTAAATATATAAAATTATGTATAATTATACTTACATATACACATATAATATCTATATATATATATGTGTGTGTGTGTGTGTGTTTGTGGGCATGTAGTATATATGTATGTATGTATTTATTTATTTATTTATACACACACAAGAAAACATATTTTATAAATATTTTTAGAACCGATCTTATAAATATATTTTAATATATGAATAAATACATGGATAAAAAATATAACTAAATAGATATAAATATATACCAATATACAAATTAATATATAAATATATAAATATTATTATATATATGTATGTATATATATTAACATATTAATATAGGAATATATATATATATTAATATAACTATATATATTAATATATATATATATTAATATATGAATTACTTTAACTAAATAAATATATATAAATAGATAGATATATCAATAAAAGGAGAGAAAAGTAAAATGTAGGAGTGGAATAGTGTTAAGCTCCCATGAAAGGGGTCATGAGTTTGAATATTGGGGGAGGAAGGGAAGGCGTACGGGTGGCGAGTAAGTCCTAGCGCCGTTAAAGGGGTGTAGTGGAACTGTTAATGGCCTTGGGTGTGGCTGGGGTGTGCGAGCTTGGGTGTTGGGAGGTGGGGCACTGTTCAAGACCTTCCCTGGATTGATTTTTTTTATTTTTTTAACTTTTATCATTGCTAAAAAAAGAACCGATAAAAGTGGTCTTTTATCAACGCTAAAAAAGTGCGGGTAAAAGAGTCCTTTATCAGCACTTTTTTTATCACTGATAAAAGGTGACTTTATCAGCGCTTTTCTGAGCGCTGATAAAAGGGAATCCCCTTTATCTTCACCTCGATTAATAACCCCTTTCTAGTGTTGTTAATTCCATTTTATAATGCGGATAACGACCATATTTTCAGTAGTGCTAGAAATACACACTAAATGAGGTTTACAAACTTCATCATAAAAACATACTCATGAATACAGAGTAAGAAATTATTTGTTGTATTTTCTCAAAAACACCCTGCCCGAATTTCCGATATGTCACCAACTCACCTAGTAATGATTTATTCACACCTTATAGAATCCTATGACCACCCAAACCAGATCACTAGAGCCCATACCTGAATCACATTGAGATTCCAAAGTCATATCCTTATCTATCCAAACCATCATTGTCCCCCACCACACACACCAATTCACCTAAAATCTAAGAACCCTCATCTCACTTTAAAACCACCATATGACCAAAAACATTATTTGACCTTGATACACCATTGCATCTGATTTCCTATTTGGAAGAATCTAAGGAATCCATGTATTCATCTAATTAGTCATTCATCACAATCTTAATGCAACATGACCATTCCACTTTCAATTTGACGCACCTATGACCCTTCTTGCACAAGGGTTATGAGAACATAATAGATGCATCACTCCCCAACAGAGGAGTATGGTTTTTATCAGTTTAATTAAGAATCTATTACCACTATATCCCATGATCCATTTACTAATAATCCCAAATATTATACATAACTATTCCAATCTCTCCTGAGTGGAAAAACAAAAACCACCTATTTTCAGCTACTATGAAAAACACCAACAATATTTCTAACATCAATTCAATAATGAAAATTTCAACCATATATAGATGATGGTATACTCCCCACCAAATAGATTCAAATATAACACTCCTTGACTGTAACTCTATGGTTTTGAATTAAAAAAAATATTTTCCACTCACTTGATCCATGCTCCACACACACTAAGAACACCTAGAACCTCCTCCTGGTTCAATCCTAATCATCTATTCCACCACACACTAACCCATCCTTGATGTCACCTATCACTACATGGAAATCTCAAAAATGAGTTAGGGACATTGATACTCCCTTACTATAAGCATTTCATTTACCCTTGGTTACCCCTATTGACTAATGACTCATCAATCTAGACCCACCTTGGACCCATGACTCTCTTATAAGTAGTTGTGAATTAACACCTACAATGAAACTTTTTCTACCACACCACTCATGATTCTTCTGGTCCCATGAAATTTTCAATGAAATAAAGATAGTGTGATTTACAAAAACAAATTTCAATAGGACCTACACATGGCCATGTATACCAAATTTTTCTCATCTAAATAAATTATTACCGACTCCTCGACCACTAATCACACAAAACCAATGATATTGTGTATATCTAGAATGCACCTTCCACCTCAACACCAATAATACTTAGGGTATATTGGCCCCTTGTGCCCATTTACAAACCCAAATTAAAGTCTGAAGAGTCAATAATTACTAGAACTAATCTCAAAATCCAACTCAATATATGACCATACCCCATGTCCCATTATCCACATTTGGCTTTAGGAATCCTTGATGATTCCATATGACAGGATTGACATATATCCCAATTCATGTCTACCTTAAGAGCACATGTTACATAGGACCCTTCCCAGATCACCTAACCACCCTTACCATACATTAGTACACAATAAGAATACATATGGGGAGGTATAAAAACAATCCATCCCTCACATAAAGCCTAAAATCCACAAGCACAAGAACTCATGGTACCCTAAACCCAAAAAGATTATGTAACTCACAAGTCCTCATCAACCTCATGAGGGGTATCCTCATCAATAAGTTGTATCAGCTCATCCAAAATCCATAAAACCTCATGAAAACTATCTCACCTGAGCAGAGTATCCTCAAGGAAACCCTATGCATAAACCACATGCATCCAAGAACTCATCATGTCTCAAATCCAATATAGATCTCTCCATGATACTTTACTAATCCTATGAATACCTACCTAGGATCACTGATTACCATGATGTCAAAACAGGACTAGGGACCAATAGTTCTTTACTTGAGAATGAACCTACCCTATTAAAATATACTTTAAAAAGAGGAACTCACACACATGTTCTCAACTCAAGAGACTAAGGTATCTATCGAGACTATGACATGCCAATATTAGAACCACCTATAACATATCCTATTAAGATAAGGAATCTAACAATTTTTTTGTGGACTTATGTAATGCAAGGACAAGGTCAACCCCTCTCACAACCAACTTAAATAAAAAGAGATGAATAACTAGAAATTTAGTCAAAACCAGAACCATAAGGCCCTACCACCAAACAAAGGTCCTCTAACACATTAACATAACATCAGAACAACACCATATATCCCATCTTATGGTCACATGAAAACTTGGATGACGTCACCAACCACCCACTATAGAGGTTGAAAAAACCAAAAGGTCATAAAATAGAATTAACATCCCACTATCCAACCATCATACATATCCATGTTCACACCAAATAGGATCTCACTATAGCCACTAACCTAAAACCCAGGTCACAAACCCAAACCCTACACCAAAAATATACCACTCTAAATAGTCCAATGACCCATTGAAAGGTCAATATCACACCTATCGAGCCATAAAATGGGCACCCATATGAGGACCATCTATAACACCCTAATATTTTACATTATTCCCCTTTTTAAATTTAATCTGATTGATAGATTACATCTCACACAACAATACGTTTTAAAAATCAATGATATATATTTAAATATTGGTATTTTAACAAAACCATTATAACCTAGTCATTACATCGACATGAATAAATTTTACTAACCAGATTATGAAATTTATATATTTTATAATTATTAAAATGTTTTTAAGTCTATCTAAATAATTTTAAAAGGATCAATTAAGGACTAATCCAATTATACGCATTAAATGGCTATATTTTTCTTTAGGTAAATTTTACCACCTTTTAATCGTGAATTGAATTTAAATCAAATATTTGAAACATTTATATTTTTATTTTTAAAAAATAAAATTCATATTTTAAGGTGTAATATATAAATTGTTTACTTCAAATTATGGTTTTTTTATTATAAGTTTCATGTTTTGATGAATAGTGAAAAATGAAAACTTTTAATTCAAATCAACTTTTTTCATCAAAATAATTATTGTGTAAAATTATACTTTGGATTTCTTTTAAAGTATAATTAGATTACATTTTTATTATTTAATATTATTTGGGTCATTGTATTTATTTTCAAATTAAAATTATATATAAACACCTGCCAGTTTTTTGATGGTTTTTAATTTTAAAAAACTAGTTTTCTCATTCCATCAACGAGATTAATTTTAATTTAATTATTGAAACATATGGGTTTTAAATTTTTAAAAATGTATTCCATATTTTGAATTAGTGGTTCCCAATTATGTAAATAAGTATCTTTTATTTGTTGACATTATGAATAGTAACTTTAGAAATTTTTTTATTAACACGGTTATGGTAAATTGGGTAATTAAAGGTAATAATAATATTATGAAATAATCCTAACATATGTAAAAAATTTAATTGGATGAATAAATTCTCACTTTACCATTAAAGTTTATAAATGGAATCATTTAATGGACACATGTCCCTGAATATGACATGGATATTTTTAAAATCAATGAATTTGACAAAATATCACACTAACATTTCATATAGTTATAATAATTTTAATATAAAGATCACCAGATGATAAAATAAATCGAAATTAGTTTCTAGAAATACAAAATAACTATATAAATCATAAAAATTTATTTATAATTTTTATATATTGTATAATGACCATTAATGATGAAACAACAGTGAAGAAAAAATTATTTTGTTAATAGAAATATCAAGTAAATGATATTAAAAATATTAAAAGAAATATAATTTGAAATAATTAAGGTGATACATGAGTTTTATAGGTAACTATTGAATTTTAGTATTATATTAAATTTTTTGGGTTGAAAGTATCTTTCTTTTTTGATTTTATTTATAATAAAATAAATGAATAGTGTTAAAATTGACACTGTTGATATTTTATAAAACAAAAAATTTATTGAACTATTTAAATATATTAAAAATATTTAAAATCTAAAAAGTGATAATTATAAGGTCTAAAATGTCAAAAGGTTTGCATTTAGGGAAAATTTATAGCTTATAAATAACAAATTATAATCTTTTAATATTTGAAATCTTATTACCACAATTAAAATTAAATAGATTAATTATGGGTAAATCAAAATTATAAGGTTTAAAATAAAATAAAAACATGTCTCAATTTTATTATCTAAGATTATATATCCCCATCATAATATTATATTCTAAATATCTCACTTTGGAGCTATTTTTAATCAAAAATAAGTTTATTATAAATTAATAGTCTGGGAGTTTCTTAACGTGACCATTCCCTCTCTTATAAAAGGGAACCTATCCTTCTATTTTATTTACACCTATAATGCACTTTGTATCATAAAAAACAGACCATTTCTCCTCCCAACTTCTATAAAATATTCTTAGAGGCCATAATTTTGGATGAAATCCAACCTAAGGAGCCCTTTTGTTCAAATAAAATGAAGATACACAAGGAAGAAGTAATTGTTTTATCAACTCGTTCGTAGTTATTTTCTTTTTCTACTTCCTTTTCATAAGTTGTTTCCATACTATTGTAATAAATAAAGAATATAATATATTATGAGATGTTTTTATCCTTTTTACTCACCCTATGAAAAATAATATCACCATGTTTGCATACATACGACTTACCGTCTCCACGCCATGGTGTTATTTTTTTTTCATCACTAAATTATTTGGATATGTATAATGATGAATATAATGGATATAAATAATAAATATAACATGAAAATAATTATTTATATTTTATAAACCATCCTATTACCAACCATTTAACTATTAAGGGAATGATACTGTCGCTCGTGCGTACGTATGACTTATCGTTTCCACGACGCGATTAGATTCATCTTCCATGTTAGTCATTCAAGAATGATTATAAAAATAGATATAATAAATAAGTATGAAATATATTAAATAATAATTATACTATAATATATATTTATATTGTTTTAATTTCTTCCATTCAATAGGATAAGATAATGTAAAAACTTTCATGCGTAGGTACATCCTATCGTCTCCATGAATGATTAATTCAATTACATATATTTTATCCATATATATATATATACATACTGAATATATATGATGTATAAATAATTTTTTAAATTATAGACATAATTAAATAATTATCTAAGTAATAGGATCATGAATAATAATTGAAAACACGTACAAAGCAATTATTACCTGAAACAATGCTTTTACATGGGATTGTTGGATGAATAGGTAATATAAAGTCATAAGTAAATCATATATGATATCATAAATATTATTATGATTATGGTACAAGTTAATAATATATTTAAAACCATTTTATAGGAGATTCAGACATGTATGGAAGGAATTAGACCTAAGTTAAGTGTTAAGTTCACAATCTCATTATTATCTGAGATTGTTTATACATAAGTATTTATTGGGATATAATTACCATACCTGACCAAGTTTCATAAAAATATTTTCAAAAGGAATATTTTAATAGTTTATGTTTTAAAATCTTTAACTAATACATCAATTTTAATGTTCTTGAGATTTATTCCTCTAAATTTTTCTCATTCATGACCATGTTCTCTAAATGGGGTTTATGGACTTATTTATAAGGACATGAATATTTTTAAATGTTATTTTTGGAATTTATGTACAATTTTTAAAAGTGGTATGGGAAACTTTGATACAAATGTATATTATTAAATTTCTTCTTTTTAATATGAGCATCTTTTGAATAAATGATTTCGAGGAAAGAAGGGTATTTTTCTCAAAATATTTTTAATGATTTTATTAGATTGTTTTAATCTATGTCAACATCCTTTGTTGGATTTTATTATTAATTAAGGTTGATTTTTTATTATAAAATATATCATATTATATTGAAGGGTTTGTGATATGTTTGATTCTGTATGTTTTATTCTATTTCCCTTTATGGTTTATGGTTAATATATTAACATTTAGTATGCTTGTTTTAATATGAATGTTTATGTTGTCTATGTTTCAACCTTTTCATATGATTAATGCATTAGACTTAGTAAGTGATGGAAAATTCCCACTATAGACCCCCGATGCATCAGTACTTCTTATAAGATAATATATTTTGGCTTTTTACCTATTTATGTAAGGTCTTGGCATGAGGTCTTGAAAGTATGGGTATGATGTCCGACATTATGCATTCCCAAATTATGAGATTAATTATTGATATTACATGGGATTATTAAACTAGTATATTATTCATGTCTATGTTTAAATGGAATTACTTGATTTATTCACACCATATTAGTCTCAAGTTTATGTTTAAAAGTCTTGTGATTCAGTTTTATAGCATTCCTTAAAATTTTATTTTTATTTATGATATCTTATACTATATTATTTACCCTTACTAAGAATTTGAGATCTCCCATTTCTTATGTTTTACAATCCTAGGATTACAATATGTGTATTATGACTGATATTCAGGGTTAATATAAGAGAATATCGGTTTTCTCAAAAGATTATCTATGTTGTATTTTATGTTTTGATTTAAAATGAAATTTCTGTGTATGTAATATATTTTCCAATACCAATAAACTAATTGGTACTTCAGAATTTGATTCCCTGTAATCATGAAAATGTATTAAAATAATTCACTGGCTCCAGGATTCTCAGGTTGGGGAATTATAGTTGGTATTATAGGAATTTTAGAATCAAACCTGGAAAGTACATTTAGAAAACATAGATTAGTGAACATAACCATAAGATAGACTTCGAGGATAAGTATAGAATAACATTTCAGAATTTTGGTAATGTGGAGATTGTGTGGTTATTCCTAGAAAGTAAATCCCAATATAGATATTACAAGTAGACATGATTTTGGAATAGATGTACCTAGGAGTAATAAATCTGATAAGGTGTTTTAGTTTTGACTTAGGGTAAACTAGTACATGACAATGAGCCTTACTACATATCTTATTTGACACTCACAAGGGATATGCTTAGGTAAATTAACTTTATCCTTAAAAAATAATATGAAGGATTTATGAGTAAATAGATATCCAATGAAATCAGGTTTATGATTATGGGATTAGATATATAAAAAAATTTCAATTTATTTTAAGCATTTTTACATTTTTTGATTATGTATTATGATATAATATTGCCTATTATATGACATTGTTTAGAAGTAGAGCCCAATTGATGGAATGGAAACTATATCAATAGATTTAATCCATGTCTAGATTTACCTTCTATGAAAGATAATTATTTTTTAACTGTAGATGAAGCTAGTGCCGATCAACTTGTAACTACAGTTGGACCATTTAATCTGTTTATAAACAATAACCTTACTCATATGGAGCATCCTAGTTCACAACGTGGTGGAAAAATGTTAAGCCACTTCATGAGATAACGAAATCAAATATTCAATGGGACTATATATCCATTGTAAACAGAGTAATAGATATGTTCCTTGGAGAAAATATTTCATGATATGGAGAGTTATGAAAGGGAAAACGTTTTCATGGTAGTTTGACATCTCTTAGGAGAAGAAGATCACTGGTGGAAACTGATTCAAAGAATAAAATACAAGGAAAAAATTTAAATTATCGAATAGGAGGATTTTAAGGAAATTTTCTTGGAAATGTATTTCCGTCAATAACAGAGAGTATATGTAGAGAGAAAATTCTTGGATCTGAGGAAAAATGAGGATGATAATGTTTCAAAGTATGAGGAAAACTTTACAAGGTTATAAGGGCATTCTACAGACTACATACACAACCCAAAGAGTATGATTGATAGTTTCTTTGATGGGTTAAACCATTTCTCTTAAAGGCTTTGGTCTCCCAAACATTCTCATCCTATGAATATATAGTCTCATGTGCTATCAAGATAGAGAAATTGTTTTCTATGTATTATGACTTTAAGGGAATTCAAGAGAAGAAGATAACACTGGAGAAAGAGAAAGATAAAATGAATATGGGAAAGAAGGATTTTCCTATATGTCATAGTTGTGGGGAGAAACACCTATGTTCTTTCCTAAAAGAAATGGGAGTTTGTTACAATTGTGGAGAGAAATGTCACTAGGATCGTGATTATAAGGGAAAGAGAGAATTTGTAAATGTTCAATTCTATAATTGTAAAGAGATGATAGATTATAAAAATGACTATCCCAAGAATAAAGTAAATATTGATTAGGTGGAGAAAATGGATCAAGGTCAATCTTATATTGTTACTATGGTTGAAGAGGAATAATTAATGTATTTGTGTTTTCAGATTCAAGAATTGTGTTATAAGAATAATTTGATATATAGGGATTGTAATACAGTACTTCTTCTTTTAGTATTTAGAGGTATAAACATTTTCATTAATGTTTTAAGGTGATTATATATTCATTATATTTCAATAAGGGATACATTATATTGTTTGGGGTATATGATGTTGTGATTTATTTTGGAAATTTAGAGACCTTTTTGAACTATCAATTTGGAAAGAAGTAATTTGGATAAGTCTTAAGGTTGGAATAGAGTAAGTTGAACATTGTATATTAATTTATGAGGTTAAAATATAATTTAGGACAACCATTTTAGTTTGAATATTCATTTTGATGATTATGGAAATAATTGTGGGCCTTATGATTTATCAAAAGTGTTCAGGCATGAAAAATTCATTTTCAACATTCTTTTCTATGTGAAAGGGATGAACTAAAAATGTATCAAAGAATTACCATTGGATGAGATTATTATTACAACATGGACACAAATTAAGTGCTTATCTGAAATGTAAAATATTTTTCAAATCTAGGTAAATGATCCTTAAACTAAAAAGTTTATCCAAGTAATTTTTTTATTAATAAAATTGTCCATTAGATCATCCTAGATTTATTGCTTTGTGATTGTTAACTTTCTCCTAACTATGTTCTCTATAATTTTACATCGAAATATGATGGTTTTATTTTTTTCTTTAATTTCCATGTTTTAATACATGAAACATTTGAATTTCTTATCTTTATTAACCTTCACACTTCCCTTTATTTATTTTAAAGTAGACATTTTATTGACCCTTGTTCTCAAGTTGCATTTCAATAAAAGAATTTTGAAAATGAAACCCTTAGTTTCTGAACACGAATTTGAAAATTGAATGTACATAATTTGTTGAATAAGGGGAGAATTTAACACCCAAATATTTAACATTATGATTATTTTTGAATTTAATCTCTTTGATAACTTATGTTTTATACAACACTATGTTTAAATAAACAATGATGTATAATTAAATAGAATAATTTTAACATGAGGATAATAACCTATCCATTACATCATCATGAAGAAATAATATTACCCAAATTATTAAATTTCTATATTATATAATTAATCAAAATTTTTTACATCCATAAAAATTATTTCATAGGCAAAATATAAGAATTAATCCAATTTCACACATTAAAAGGCTATGGTTTTTCTAAAGAGAAATTTTAACGCCTTTTAATGGTGAATAAATTTTAAATCCAATATTGGAAAATTTCATATTTTCATTTTGAAAATATAAAACTATTCTTTAAAAGCGTAACATCAAAATTTTTTCAGTGCAATTTTTTGTATTTTTCGGATAAGTTTCATGTTTGGGTGAATAGTGAAAAACACTAAATTTAATGTTGAAACAAAATTTCTCATAGAAATAATTTATAGTGTTAAATTATTCTTTCTATTAGTTTTAATGTATAAATAGATTATATATTTTATCATTAATTATAATATATTTAATTTGAATTATTTTCCAATTAAAATTTGATATAAACACATGTCAATATTTTGAAGGGTTTTACTTTTAAAAAACTTATTTTCGCATTCCATCGATGGGATTAATTTTAATTTAATTACTAAAAAAAATTTGTTTCGAATTATTTAAAATGGATTCCAAATTATAATTATTGGGTTCAAATTTTTTATATATTTTTCTTTTATTTTATGACATTAAGAATAGTAAATTTGATAATTTTTTTATTACTGCGGTTAAGGGTAAATCACATAATTAACGGTAAATTTAATATTATAAAATTACCCTAAAACCTGTAAAAATCCTATTTGGAAACTAAATTCTACTTTAATCATACATGATTCAAAATTAAATCATTTATTGGACACTTTTCCACAAATATGACATGTATATTATTATCAATGAATGTGAAAAAATTCCACACTTTCATTTATTATACATATAAAAATTTTAATAGAGAGATCACCATGTGATAACTTGGATCATAAATAGTTTTTAGAAAGATAAAATAATTATATAAATCATTTTAATTTATATATAATTTTTATAGATTATAGAAATACTATTAACGATGACAAAATAGTGACGCATAAATTATTTTATAAAGAGAAATATCAAATAAATGATATTAAAAATATTAAAATAAATATAATTTGAATTAATTAAGGTGATAAAATAATATTATAGGTTACTATTACATGTTATTATTATATTAAGTGGTTTTTTTCTAAGTTATCTTTCTTTAGTTTTTATTTTTTTGAAGTGAATGAAATGAATTGTGTTAAAATTGATACTATTGATTTTTTATAAAAAATAAAAATTTATAAAATAATTAGAAATGATAAAAAAATAAAATAAAATGTGATAATTATAAGGTCTAAAATGTCTTAAAGTGTCCATTTGTGGATCATTTACATCATATAAGTAAAAAATTTATAATCTTATAATATTTAACATACTTTTCTACAATTAAAATTATATTTATTAATTAAGGGTAAATTAAAATTATATGGTCTAAAATAAAATCAAAACATTAATAAATTTTATTGGTTGAGAGAATTTCTACCCATCCCCATATTATATTATAAATAAATCACATTTGAGATAATTTTAATGGAAAATATATTTATAAAAATTTAATAGTTTTGGATTTTCCAAAAGTGCTCATCCCCTCTCTTATAAAAGGGAACCCTCTTTCTCTATTATTCACAAATCTATAACCAATTTTCACTACCAAAACCAACTCATTTATCCACCCAACTTCACTAAATTCATCATAGAGGCCATAATTTTCCCATAAATACATCATAATGAGTCATTTAGTTCAAATCAGGAGGAGACACAAGAGAAATAAGAAATTGTCTTATCAACTCATTCAAAGATATTTTCTTCTTCAACTTCTATTTTACTTATTTTTATCAATAATAAATTAATAATTAAATAATGTAACATATTTTGAGATGTTTTTATGATTATGGTACAACCATGTTCTTCATTTTTACTCATGATACGAAAAACAATATCACCATGCATGCGTACCCACGGCTTACCGTCTCCACACCGTATTGTAATTTTTTTCACCAATTCTTTATTTGGATAAATATAAATAATTAATATGAAATGATAATTATTTTCTATAATTAACATAACATCCAGTTACATACCATCTAACCATTAACGGAATGACACCGTCGCTCGTGCGTATGTACGGTTTACCATCTCCATGACGTGATGAGATTCATCTTGGAAGTTAACCATTCAATAATTATTAAATATATATATATATATATAATGAATAAATTTAAAATATAAGAAATGATAATTCTAATATATATATATATATATGACTTTTAATTTATTCCATTCAATACGATAAGAAAACAGAAACATCGTTCATGCGTACATTCAACTTACCGTCTCTTTGAATGGTGTATTTCATTCCATTTATTTTATATATCTATATAGAAATATACTGAATATATATGGTATATAAATCATGATTTATATTCTAGATGTGATTAAATCATTAAATTATTAATATTATCATGAATAAGTGGTTAAAACACATACAAAGCGATTATTACCCAAAATTTTGCATTAACATAGAATTATTGAAGGAATAGTTAATATGAAGTCATATATAAATAATATATGATTTCATAAATATTTTTATGATTTTGGTGCAAGTTGATAATATATTTAAAACCACTATAATGGAGTTTCAAACACGTATGGAAGGAATCAGATCTTTGTTAAGGCTTAATTTCACAATCTCATTATAATCCGAGATTGTTTACACATTAATATTTATTGGGACATATTTAACATCCATGTCCATGTTTCTTAAAAAGGGTTTCAAGAGGAATCCTTTTATGTTTTTATATATGGGACTCTTTTAATAAGACATCATTTTAAAATTTTCTATGATTTATTCCACTTAATTATTCTCATTCATGTCAATGTCTTTAAAATGGGTTTTATGGACAAATTTATATAGAAATGAGTATTTTTAAATATTAAAATTTTCATTTATCTCAAATGTTTAAAAGTGTTATGGGACAATTTGATTCGAAAATAAATTTTAAAAAGTCTTCTTTTCTAAATGTGTGGCTTTTGAATAAATAATTTCATATATAGAAGGGTATTTTTCACAAGAAATTTTCTATGATTTTATTTGATTATTTTCTTCTATGTCAACATCCTTTGTTATATTTTATAGTCAATTAAGGATTACTATTTATTATACAATCTTCCATATTTTATTTAAGCTTTATGATATATTTGACTTTAGAAGTTCTATTTTGATACCATTCAGCATTTATGCTTAATTTATTAACATTTCATAATCCAGTTTTAATAGAAAAAATTTACATTGTATATGTTTCAACCTTTTCATATAAGGAATGGATTGGACTTAGTAAGTGATGGGAGAGGCCTCATATATACCCTCGATGCATCAGTAGGTCTCATGAACAACTGTTTTGTGTTTTTACCAGTTTTTGTATGGTCTTGGGATGATGCTTTGACAGTATGGTTGTAATGTCCGATATTATGCATTCACACATTATGAGATTAGTTATTGATATTACAGGTGACTATTCAAATAGTATAATATCCATTTATATGTTTAAATGGAATTATTTGATTTATTCTTCCCATATTATGTTCAAGATTATGTTTAAAAGTATTGTGACTCAGTTTTATACCTTGAATTAAAAGATTATACTTATTTATAATAGCTTACATCATATTTTTTACACTTACAGAGCATCTAAGCTCAACCCTTTCTTATGTTTTACTTTACCATATCTTCAATATTTACATTATGATTGATATGAATGGTTAATATAAAAGACTATTGGCATTCTCATATGATTATCTATCTATGTTTTATTTTTTTTGAATTGAAATGAATGTTTCAAGCATGTAATCTATTTTCCAGGACTGATAAATTGGTTAGTCCTTCAAGATTTTATTCCTTGTAATCATTCCAATGTATGAAAATAATGTATTGCCTCCTGGATTCTGGGGTTGGGATTTTACAGTTGGTATCAGAGGAATTTTTCAAAGAACCTCAGAAACTAGATTCAGAAAACATAGATTAGTGACCACAACCCAAAGATAGACATTGAGGATAAGTATATAGAAACATCCTAGAATTTTGGTAATGTAGATATTTTATGGTTATTTGTAGAAAATAAATCGTTGTTTGGATAATACAAGTGGATTTGGTTCTCGAACAAATTCATCTAGGAGTAATAACTCTAACAAGGTATTCTAGGCTTGACTCGGGGTAACATATTTCACAAAAACGGGCCTTACCGCCCACCTAGTTTGACACTCCCAAGGGATATTCTTTGGATAATTCTAATTTTCATTAAAAAAATTATGATGTATTTATGAGTAAATATGTCTCAAAATAAACCATATTTTTGACTATAATATTAGATATGCATAAATATTTCAATTTTGGTTAACAATTTTTCTATTTTTTGGATTATACATTATGATATAATTTAATCTGGTATATTCCATTTTTTAGAAATGGAACCTAGTTGATGTAATGGAAACAATATCAATTCATGAAGTACATGTAGGTATTTCCATCATATAAAAGATAATTATTTTGGAGATGGAGCTGCTACTGGTGTTGAGAAACTTACAACAATACTTCGACCGTTGACCCAGGTGATGAACAATAAACTTACCCGTAGATAGAGTCCTAATACTCAACATGGAAAAATAATGTTAGGCCACTTCAGGAGAAAAATCCTCCAACATTCAATGGGACAAAAAATATGTTTGTATCAAATAATTGGATAAGTTCCTTAGAGGAAATATTTCTTGCTTCTGGGAGTTAAGAAAGAGAAAAATTTGTCATGGTAGTTTATCATCGCTCAAGAGATGCAGATCAATTGTGGTCACTGATTCAATAATTGAAAGAGGAGGAAGAAATTGAAATTATGGATTGGAAGGATTTTAATCAAATTTTCATGGAAAATTATTTCCCTCATGAATATTGAGTGGATATAGAGAGATAATTATTGAATCTAAGGCGAATGGAGGATGATAATGTTTCAAAATTTGAGGCCAAAATTTCATGGTTAACATGAAATTCTACTGAATACATATTTAATCCCAGAATTAATATTGACCGTATCATTTATGGGTTAAAACCATAACTATTAAAGACTTCAGTCAACCAAAAATTCTCAACATATGAAGATATAGTCTCATGTAAAATCATGACAAAGAAAGAATTTTTTAGGACTTATAACTTTAAGGGAATAGAATTGAAGAACATAATAATGGAACAAGATATATATAAAGGGGAAAAATGGAATGATGGATTTTCTCATATGTGATAATTGTGGGATTAAAAAACCTGATACGTTCATGAAAGGAATTGGAGTTTGTTACCAGTTTGGAGAGAAAATTCACCAGGCTCATGAGTGTTTGAAAAAGAAAGAAACTATAAATTTGAAATGCTATAATTGTAATGGGACGGAACATTATAAAAATTGTTGTCCAAATAATCAAGGAAATATAGATCAAAATAGGGTAATGGATAAAGGTCAATCTTAAACTGTTACTATAGTCAAAGAGGAGAAATTAATGAATTTATGTTTTTAGATTTATGAATTATGTTATAAGAATATTGTGATATATATGGATTATACTGATGTAATTCTTCTTTAAGGATTTGGAGTCATGAATCTTTTCATTAATTTCTTTTCTGTGAATAAAAATTTTGTATGTGTTAATAAGAGATACATTTTTTTTGTTTGGGGAATCTGATGTTACAATTGATTTTGGAAATTTAGAGACCTTTTTGGACTGTTAATTTGGATAGAAGTATTTTGTTTAAGTATTATGGTTTGAATGGAGTAAGTTGGACATTATATTTTTTTGTCTATGGTTAAATTATGATTTCATATACAAGTATTGGTTTTATTAATCATTTATAGGATGAAGGAAATACTTCTGGGAATTATGATTTATCAAAACTGATTCACATATGAAAAATTCATTTTGAAATTTCTTTTCCAAGTGTAATTGATAATGTCAAAATAGATCAAAGTAAAACCACAGGATGAGATTATGCTTATGACCTGGAATAAATCAAGTAATTAATTATATGAAAAATAATATATTCTTAAAATCTAGGGAAATGATATTGAATAAAAAAATTCCATCCTTGTACTTTTTCCAATGAATCAAATAGCCTTTTAGATCATCCCGATTTATAGTTATGTGATTGTTAACTTTCTACTAACCATGTTCTATATCACCCACCATCAGTACATGATGGTTTGATTTTTCTTTAATGTACATGCTTTCCTACATGGAAACCTTTTCTGTGATATCTCTTGTAACATTCTTACTTACCTTTCTTTATTTTAAACTGGTTGTTTTATCAACCCTCATTCCGATGTGAGATTTCAATAACTTAATTTTGAATAGTCAAACCATAGTTAATAAACCCAAATTTAAAAATCATGGGGGAAAATATTATTGAAATAGGGGATAATTTAAAACACTGAGATTTTTCATTATGTACATTTTTTAATTTAATCTATTTGATATCAAATGTTTCACACAAAACCAAGTGTAAATGAATAAGGATAAATAATTAAATATCATTATTTTAACACAACCATTTTAACATTTCAATTAAACTGAAATGAATGAATAATATTATCCGAATTATGAAATTTTAGATTATATAATTAACCAAATGTTTTGAAATCTATACAAATAAATTTATAGGCATAATAGAAGAATTAATCCAATTTTACACATTAAAAGGATATATTTTTCTAAAAGCAATTTTACTTCCTTTTAGTGGAAAACCCATTTTAAATAAAATATTTTGAACTTTTATATTTTTAGTTTATCAATATTAAATTATTGTTTTAAATCATAATATCAATGTTTATTTTGGTTCAATTTTTTGTAATTTTGTAATAAGTTTCATGTATCGATGAATAGTGAAAATAGAGTAAATTATAATTGAAAAAAAAAATTCATCGAAATAATTTGCAGTTTTAAATTATAATTTCTATTTCTGTTAAAGTATAATTAGATTATATTTTTCCCATTTAATCTAATTTAGGTTATTGGAATTATTTTCACTATTAAATCGGATATAAACACGTGTCAAAATTTTGATGGTTCTTACTTTTAAAAAACCTTTTTTCTCATTCCATCAACGAGATTAATTTTAAGTTAATTACTGTATATTATAAGTTTTTAATTTTGAAAAATCGATTTCCTATTTTGAATTAGTGGGTATAAATTTTTTAAATAGTTATCTTTTATTTTTTGACATTATGGATAGTAACTACTATAATTTTTTTATTACCATGGTTAAGGGTAATGTGGGTAATTAAAGGTAAAGATAATATTATATAATTATGATAAGACTTGTAAAAATCCTATTAGATGAATAAATTTTACCCTTATCATCTAATTTTCGAAGTGGAATCATTTAAAAAACACTTTTTTACTGAATGTGACAAGGATATTATTAAAATCAATGAATGTGACAAAATGTCACACTCTATTTTCTTATAATTACAATAATTTTAATGTAGATATCCCTAAAAGATAACTTATATAATAAATAGTATATTGAAAGATAAAATAATTATATACATCATAGTAACTTATTTATTATATTTATAAATTAAATTATTACCATTAACGATGAAACAATAGTGAGTAATAAATTATTTTATCAATTGAAATATAAAATAAATGATATTAAAAATATTAAAATAAATATAATTTTAATTAATAAAGGTTCTCCATTGATTTTACAGGTTAATATGACATGTTAGGAGTTTGTCAAATGGGTTGTTTTGAAGTTATATTTATTTATGGATTTTATTTAAAGTTATATAATTAAATAATTTCAAAATTGACAATTTTGATATTTTTTAAAAATAACATTTAATTAAATTATTTAAAAATGAAAAAATATATAAAAAATAAAAACTTATAATTATAAGCTATAAAATGTCACAATTTTTCCATTTATGGTCAATTGAAACTATATAAGTAAATATTTATAATCATTTAATATTTAAAATGTTATTACCAAAATTAAAATTAAATAGATTAATTAAGTGTAAATCAAAATTATAAGGTTTATAATAAAAAACAAGTATAATTTTTATTTTTGAGAGTATTTTGAATCATAATCATATTTTATTCTACATAACTCACATTAGAGCTATTTGGAATTGAAATTCAATTTATAATAAATTAATGTTTTTGTGACTCCTAAAGTGCCAAACCCTCTCTTATAAAATTGAACCTTCTTAATCTATTATTAAAAAATATAATTCCATTTGGCACTTATAAAACCCACCCATTTCACCTCCCAACTTCTCTAAATTCATCCTAGAGGCCATAATTTGGGCAGAAATCCAACATAATGAGTCATTTTTGTCAAATAAAAAGGACATACATGAGGAAGAGGTGGTTGTTTTGTCCACTCTTTCAATGTTATTTTCTTCTTCTACTTACTCTTCCTATGTTGTTTCCATAACAATGTAATAAATACCGAATATAATATATTCTGAGATTTTATTATTATTATGGTTTAACCGTATTCCTCATTTTTACTCATCATATGAAAATAATATCACCATGCATGCTGAGGTACAAATTACTATATCCACACCACAGTGTAATTCGTTTTTCATCACTAATTTATTTTGATAGGTATAATGATGAATATAATGGATATAAATAATGAATATTTCTAGATAATGATTATGTATAATTAATATACAATCCAATTTCATACCACTTAACCATTAATGGATTGATATTGTTGCTCTTGCGCACGTATGGCTTACTATCTCCACGGAACGATGTGATTCGTCCTCAATGTTAACCATTACATAATGATAATAAAAATATATAATGAATAAGTATAAAATATATTAAATAATAATTATATAAGAATTATATATGTATATATGTATATGAATTTTATGTTCTTCCTTTCAATATGATTAGAAAATGAAAATAACATTCTTGCATACGTATAGCCTATCATCTCTATGAACAGTGTATTCCCATCCATATATTTTTTATATGTATATATATACTTAATATATGTTTTATATAAATCATGTTTTACATTCTTGAAGAAAATAAATTATAATATAAGTAGTAAGATCATGAATATCAAGTCAAAACATGTACAAATCGATTATTACATGAAATTTTTCTTCAACTTGGAATTGTTGAATGAATGGGTAATATAAGGTCATACACGAATAATATAATATATCATAAATATTATTATTATTATTTTAGAAGTTAATAATATGTTTAAAACCAATATACAGATGTTTCAAACACATATAGAAGGAATGATACCTAAGGTGGGGGTTAATTTCAGAATCTCATTATTATCTAAGATAGTTTATAGGTAAATAATTATTGGGAAATATTTACCATCCTTGTCCATGATTCTTAAAAAGGTTTTCAAAGGTAATATTGATATGGTTTTATTTAAGGTAATCATTAACAACGAAATCGTTTTAAATGTTCCTAATATTCATTTCTCTAAATCATTCTCATTCATCTCCATGTTTTCAAAATGGGTTTTATGGATTTATTTAGAAGGAAATGAATATTTTTAATTGTTATATTTTTTCATTTCTCTCAAATATTTAAAAGTGGTATTGGATAATTTGATTCAAAATTCTATTTTTAATTGTATTATTTTTTAAATTTGTGGCATTCGAATAAATGATCTTAATAAAATAAGGGTATTTTTTTCGAAAACTTTATAATGATTTCAATAGATTGTTTTCATATATGTTAGCATCCTTTGTGTGATTTAATTCTTAATTAAGGTTTATTTTTTTATTATATAATCTACCATATTTTATTGAAGTGTGTATGATATGTTTGACTCTGGATATGCTATTTTTATACCATTCATGGTTTATGGTTTAGGTATTAACATTTTTTATGCTAGTTTTAATACGAATGATTATGTTGTACATGTTTCAAAATTTTTATTTGAGGAATGTGTTGGACTTAGTAAGTGGTGTGCAGGGCCCCCTATATCCCCTCGATGCATTGGTAGTTATCATGTGGTAAAGTAGTTTGGATTTTTAATCATTTATGTATAGTATTGGAATGAGTCCTTGATGGTACGGTTATGATGTCCGACATTATGAATTCTTACATTATGAGATTAGTCATTGACATTACATGTGATTATTATACTAGTAGAATATTTAAGACTATGTTTAAATCAAATTATTATTTTTATTATTTCTATATTATGCTTTATATTATGTTTAAAAGGATTTTAATTCAGTTTTATACCTTTCCTTAAAATTTTATTCTTATTTATGATATCTTCATGTATATTTTTTACCCTTACCGAGCATATGAGACAACCCATTTCTTATGTTTTACTTTCCCATGTTTTGAAGATGTGTATTATGACTGATATCCAAGGCTAATCTATGAGAATAGTGGAATTATAAAAGTATTATCTATGTTTTATTTTATATTTTAAATTAAAAGTAATGGTTCATGTGTGTAATATATTTTACAAGACTATAAATTGATCAGTCCTTTGGGATTTGATTCCTTGTTATCAAGCCGATGTATTAAAATACTGCATCGGTTCTAGGATTATGTGGTCGAGGAATTACACCATGAAATATTAAAGGCTAATGTATTTTCTCATCAAAAGAAGCTTCTAAATTTTGGTTAGATTAGGTTCCATTCCCAAGACATGAGGAAAAAAACATATATATTGATTATTGACACATTATTTAACCAAGAAAATAATTAAAATTATCCATATATAAGGAATTATAAACATATAATATCTTCAAAATTTTCAAAGGCCATCACCCAATATAATTATATGGAGGGTAAAACAAAATTTATATGTTAAAATTATCTTTAATTTTTTCTTGGAATCTCATTAAACATACACATATATAAATATAAAAACATAAGTTTCATACCATCATTCTCAAGATTTCAAATTTTTTGCCATATCATTTTTATCAATATTTAAAGCCTTAACCACTCAATATTTATTAAAATATCACTAGTTGGATTGGTTAGAAAAGAAACCCTTCACATGTTATAGATAATGAAAGTTTGTAAGTTTCATATTAGTAAAATTTATAATAAAACCATTACTTTAACAACCCACTTATATTAGACAATAATTTACAAAGGATCAATGTAGATGTTTTTCATGTAGAGTGACACCATACAATTATATGTGAGAAACAGTATATAAGTGGATATAAACACTTTTAATAAACAAACCCTCTCAGTAATCTAAATATATAGGCATATTTAATGTACTAGTAGTTATAATCCGTAACAATAAGTAAAACACTAGTAGTTATGTGAATACTGTGAAATTATTAATCAAATGTAACACAAAAATGGAATATAAATTCTATTCTCATTTTATGATGTATGGATACACACACCCTATTTTGATACCAATACAGGAGATAAAAAGTTAACCCAATTAATAAAATTACACCAATGTCCACCACTCATGGTGGATATTAGTCAACTTTAAAAGAGAAAATACAGAATAATAATTTACACCCATGTTAACATGATTTTTTCCCCATACTTGGGTATGAAACTCCCATTCGTGAGATCATTACCTTTCCCCAATAACATCATTGTCCTCTGTCTACCATAACCAATTGGTAATACAAAATTTGAATTAATATAATTTAATTTTTTAATTCCACAACATGAATGTGACTAAACTGGTTCCCAGATATGGTACCCCAAAAAACATTAGGAACACCTCCCCATATTCCAGATGTTAGAGACAAGAAGAAAGGGTGTATAGGTGGTACAATGGGGACGCTATACCCTATTTACTAGAGTGTACAACATATAACTAAATAATAGGAATAGTAAAACCACCACATCAAAATAATTAATTGGAGATGAAAATAAGAAGTCACAACCGATTCCATGACATAATGATGCTAAATACATAATATGAAGGCAGTATATGGCAATCAATAGGGATAACAACTAAAATAAATATTTACATAAAACAAAAAATAACCCATGAAAACATCACCCAAAAAGTCATGATCTCTAGAACTGATCTCCTCTCATGAAATCCGACCAAGTCATTCAATCAAGAATCAAAACACGAGTCATTCATTAAAAATGTAACTTATGGCCAATTAGAATCTTATTGAGAACCCAAATGTCATGGTGGCCTGAGAAAGGTTTGATTAAAACTCATTAATCAACCACCAATTATGTTTAGTGAAAATATAGTATTTAAATGTAATGCATAATGATGTTCAAGATATAAAAGTGAATAAAAAATGATATTAGACTATGGAATAAAAGGAAACATGTTCTATATTAGGTATTATGGAAACAAACTAAGTTGACCCTACCTACTTTGACCATAACCAGGATATCAGAAAATAGAGGAAGTATCTTGGCCCAATATATTTCCAAGGTGAATCACTAAGGAAAACATAACCAAGTAGCATGAGTGGAATCCTTGAGGATTAAACGAGGATTCCCTCCCAACCATTCCTGAGAATAATCATCTGTCTTGTATGGAATCAAGTGATCACGCTTGATATTCAAAACCACCAATTTATTAGAATCCTGAATCACACCCAAGGTATTCGATTCAAATACTAATTGATCTGATTACATGGAGATCATATGCTAAAATTTAATGAGGGAATCCCTCAAGAATCAATAAAATTACTATGTGGCATTAAAAATATATAGACATTACTCAAATACAAGGGAGAGATTCCACATGGCATTCATAGTAATGAATCTATATAGAATCCACTGGCTTGATCAAGGAATTCCATTTAATTAGACCCTATTGAATTTTACTATCCATGTCTATAAGAATCACGGGATCTGAGAAGTCATCGTAGGAAAACAACATCCCACACTAAAACATAATGATACTAGGGGAAAACCCAAACTTTCCCATTACTGACCCAAAGGAAGGCACAAAAAAATCACCTCTTTAATGAATCTAAAGGGTCCACCAAAAAATATTCATCCTCCTAAGTCTATAGGGGATCTATATTGTCACTAAGGAAAGTAAAAAATTTAATTTAAATTTTTTACATCAAGATACTAAAGAGGCATCATGACCACATAATCTAAACATGAAATATAAGATATATATTTTATGGGAAAATCGTTTAGACCACCTAAATTTGTTAACACTTAAACATTTTCAATGCGATGAAAACATTCCATGAAATGCCTAAGGCTCGCATCATCAAACCAGTACTATAATCACACAAATAAAACAAAAAAATTAATTAGAAAAATTATTAATATTTTAATAATAGTTGTATCAAATTATAATAAATTAGGAACAAAACTAAAAATAGTCAAAAGTGGTGAAACACTTATATATGTCATTCACCTAATTGAAACAATAAAAAACTATTATTTAAAGATCTATGATGCACCCACGACCATAATCCAGGTCAAATCCTTAAAATGAAATACAAATTCAAGGATTAATTTGAAAAAATGATGGACAACATAAGAAAAATCAACATGGATTCGTACATTAATGAATCACCAAATCTCCATTAAAATAAATCAACTCAGGATGTCCTCTAACAAGGATGAATAGAATCACTAATATAAATGGGATATATCACCATGATACAGTGGAATCAATATAAAAACACTTATAATAAAAATGAAATTATGAATATAAATCGGATGAGATCAATGGTTGGGGGAAGAAGGTAATATTAACCATAAACCAATGCAGAATCTGCCCAAAAAACACTAAAAAATAATGTGATGTTGAGGGGATGTGGGTAAGGAGATGTTGTAGGCCACACAAACAATAAACAATGGGAAGATGGCGGATTCCACTTTAAAAATATGAGGGTAGAAATTTGTTAATTTACCTCTAAAAATCCCAACATCTTCTAGTGTTTTATTGCAACTTGAAGTAGCCACCCTAGAAACTTATTGATACTCCCTTGAGCATCCAGATAATAATAAATCCATTGGTTCCACAACTATAACATCATAGTCAAGGTCTTAGAACTCTCAAAAATTTATTTCAAGGCCCGAATAAAATTTAGGGTCATCCAACATTTGAATATTTAAAATTTATTTTTAATTTTAAATGATCATACACATGTACGGTTGTAAAATAAACTTTTATTATTTATTATTTTATCATGATTATAAAGAATTTTTTTAAGTGTGATATTTATTCTAAGGGTTCTTTTTTTGAATAATGTAGTGGAATATTATGTAGACATTTTAGGTACCTATTTTTAATGTATACATGCTTCCAAATACACAAAATCATTATGAATATGGAATGGATGGTAATGATATATAATAAATATTCACTTAAGAATATGTAAATTTATTTATAAAATTCTTGGGCCTCCACATTTAAATAATCAAGTAATTTTTTTTAATATAAATATTTTTCCTCATATTATTTTGTGATCACTACTTAATTTACAAAATATAAATTAAATTTTTAACTACCTCTATAGACAATGGATTCTCCATATTATAATTCACCCAATATCTAGGAATAATAGGTTTATCCATATGTTGATTCTCCCAATCCAATAAAACAAAAGGCTTCATTATATTTTTATGATACCAATCCTGAAGAATACCATATTGACTATGTTGAAATAGAGGAAAAGGAATAAGTTGAATAATCTATTTTTGAGAAAAATAGGAGCATCATCATATTAATGTTGTAGAAACAATTATTTAGGAAAGAAGAAAAGGAATAAAATTCAAGGTAGGATGAAATGCACACAACCAACCTGTTAAAAAAAAGTCCATTTGTAGTAGTTACATTGGGGTCACCACTCAAATTCATGTGTTGATACCTGTAGATACAAGTACAAATGTTGTGCCTACAATAAACTCAATAATTTGGGAAAATATTTTTGTGAAATTATGATATAATTTCAATATTTTACAAAAAAAATATAATAATGAAATATTGATTTACTCTTCATGATCCTTTGTAGAGTGAAAACCTAGTAGATGAATTTCGAATCAAATTTGAATTAATGGTTTATATAAAATATAATAGATCCTTTTAGAAACTTATTCTGAATAACCATCTCATGTATGATGAAGGGAAAGTAAACCCACATTTACCATAGATATATGAACACATGATAATCAAATAAACCTACAATGTGTGTATTAAACATCATGAGGAGGACTTATTTTACATATATTATTATTGGAAATAATTGACTTGGAAATATATGTATTAATTACACTGATTAATAATTGTCACTTTATGAAACAAAAAATGATTGTTATAAATAATTAGTGTAAATAAAAAACATCATTCCCTTACCATAAAGAAATTATATCATATGATTTACTTGAAAAGGGGCTTGTATTTTAAATATTTATTAATAATTTTATGTGATAAAAAAAACATGATGTAATTGATTTTTTCTTAATTATTTATATAAAATTAGAATCATGTAGTTACTAATAACTTTCTTATACTAATATTTTAAAGGTTTAAATTTATTGTGACTAATATCTATCACCACTAACCCACAACCTTCTTACATGGGGTATAGTGTACATTATCCAATGAGATATTCTACCCAAAAAACAACTTCCAAAAGTTAATGTGAGAGTAAGGATTCTCATAGCTCACCAATTGAGTACTGAGCTACCCATTCCCCTTTATGAAGTATATGTTAACATAGTGAAAAATTATATATGAACATTTATAACATGGTCATTTAATATTATTAAAATTCATATCAATAATAATGTATTTACTTAATAAATTATTATTTATAAAAAACCATTAACAGTTAATGAAAAATGAATGAATTGAGGTATGTTATTAAAGATAAAAAAGAATGAGTAAAAAAAGTGAAATCCTAACAATCTATTGGACCAACCAATCAATAGAAAATACATTCATATATTATCTTTAGATCTATATTTTGATAAGTAAATTTAGTAATATTATAATTTAATGAGGAAAATGTGTTCAAAGATAGTAATATAATTATTATTTATTTTGAATAAGAAATGTATGGAGATTAAATTATGAACTATATTTGTATTTAGAATCTGGATGAAATCCCCAATCATAGATTGATGTGTGACTCTGTTGTATGCATCTATAAGAGGCTTATTTTAATAATCAATTTGACTAATAACTGATCTACTATGTTAATTATTGTCAAATACTATTCATATTTTTTAGGTGTATTTGTATGAGAACAATGTGAAGGGAAACCCCTATGAACAAAAATTTAGGCTCCTTACTCCTTACATGAATTATATAAAAAAATACATTAGAATAAAAGGAAAATTTCATAATAGTGGAACGAATAGACAATTTTTTTGAAAAGAAAATTGTATATGACAAAATATTATAATTACTCACAATTCAGGGTAAAATTATATATTATAATCATATAAAATATATTTTATACCTAACATTATTTATCCCTTTATTATGTATCATTGGTTGATCATTAAAATCTATTTGTATACTCAATTGATTTATTTTTTAGATTTATATCTTGGATTACCAAAAAATCGATCATACATTATGAGCATTATAAATTTAAAATACACTAGATTTAGAATTTTACAAATAGACTACAAGTTATATTTTTTAATGAAATCTTAGTTTTCACAGGGTGGTTTTTAAATTTCATTAAAAAACTGTACTAGAATGTTTTAGGATAATAAGAAGCCTATCGATATCAATATTTGGATAAGTATTACGGTATATATAAAAATATTTCTATGTCAAAAAATATACAAAATATTATTTATTTTGACCTATTTTTATTGAGTGTCTAATGAAAAATAATGATAACAATTGTTGTTATTACATTTGTATATTTATGAAATATATCATATTCCATCAACAAACTAGAATCCCTTAAATGGTAATTTTGATGTTAATTTCTATTTTATTTAAAATATTTATTATTCATTTTTTATTGTAATACAGTGACTGCAAATAATAGATTTTTTGAAAAGAGGAAATACATTTGTTGAGAAATGAGTTGGAAGAATACATGGTGTCAGAATCCTTAAACAAATTAAAATTAGGTGAATTCCTATCACAGTTTTAGTTTTTTATTTCACAATTATCCTAAAGTGTTTTTATCTCAATTTTATTGAGTAATTAGTCAAATAATTTTATCCAATTCATATTTAGTTAATTCAATTTTCATTATTATTTACTTAGTTTGTAGTTAACTTTCAAAAATATTATTAATTGGTGATTCATAATTATTATTTTTTCCAACATTATATGTATATGAAAAGAATAAAAGTCCTATATATTCAGTTAATTTTCCTTCTTGAAGGATAAAATTAGATCTTAGCATTCAAGAAGGACTAAAAACTATGTATGGATGAATTTTGTGCTCTTTATATGCACAAAATTCATAAAAAAAATTCTTAATAAAGGATTCTATAAGGATGATTCACTAAGGTACTTTTTAATGGAATCTATATAGTGATGTTAGTTATTTATTTAGTTATTTATATTTATTAATTATAACATGAATTATTTTTTTAATACAAGCCTTTATAATAATATTATAGTGAAAAACATGAAGAAAATGATCCGTTATTCATTTTTTATGTGTAATAACCAACCACATGTCAATTCAACAAACTGTATGCCAAATATGACTCAAAGTTATTGTTTTCAATTTAAAAGTGATATTTTAGTAAAAAATAAAAACCAATCACAAAAAATAAATAAAATACCCTTATATTATCTTTATACTTTTTATAAAAAATATATATGCATTATTTTTTATTTGTAGGAATGAACCAAATATTAAACTAATACACGACGTTCCTAGTATGATTGAAAGAATTTGTTTTTGATTTAAAATTGATATTTTAATTCAAAAAATGTCCCATTCTAAAAAATGAGAAAATGTCCTCAGATTGTCTTGAAACATTATAAAAATGAATCATAAAATATTTTTGATGTGTAAGAATCAACCTAAAATCAATCTGACACATAGTGTGCCAAATATGATTCAATGTGTGTGATTTTAGTTTAAAAGTAGTATTTTAGTTCAAAACATGCATCACCTACTAACACCCTAGAAAAGTCATTCAAATAGTATTTATAATTTAATAGGAATATCTATATTTTATGTATGAGATATATGAATTGGCCTCACATCTATATTACGCAGGGTGTGGCTGTTATGACCAGATGTCTCTATTTTTATTTAAAATCTACAATTTAGTAAAAAAGACACTATACATACTCCAAAATGATAAAACATAATAATATTATCGTTATGATTTATTACAATGATTCATCAGTCATTTTTGACATTTAGAAACTTTTCACAGGTCAACCTAATACACAGTGTGCCCTATACAACTCAAAGTGCATGTTTTCAGTTTAAAAGCGACATTTTAGTTGAAAAAATTTATCACTCACATATATCCAAGAAAACCTACCCATATTTTCATGAGATTTTTGGATAATAATATATAACTATTTATATATTTTTGAAAATTATTTTCATATCAATAGGACATAAGGTATTACCAGTTGACTCAAATTTCTTATTTTTATTTTAAAAGAAACATTTTAGTTCAAAATGAAAATCAGTCACTAAAAAACCATGAAAAAACACACATGTTGTCTTTATAATTTATGAAAACTATAAACATTACATTTGTGACATATAATAATCATCTTTAAAACAACCTAACACTTAGTGTGTATGGTATGACCAAAGGTGTGTGTTTCTCTTTAAAATCATCATTTTAGTAAAAAAAACACATCATATACTCTAAATTGATAAAAAATGATTGGATTACATCGATAAATTAGAAAAATGATTCATAAGTCCTTTTTGATGTGTATGGATCAAGAAAAAATCAATATGGCATGTGTTGAGCTCAATATGGGTCAAAGTGTGTGTTTTAGTTTAAAAGTAACATTTTAGTTAAAAACACGCTCACTAACTAAAAACTAATGAAAAAACCTTGGATTATCATGATAATTTAGAAAATAATCCAAATGTAATTTTTTTACAAAATAATTATATACACATCAGTTAGCCACATGGTGTGGCTGTTATGAATGAAATTCCATGTTTTTATTTAAAATCAACATTTTAATACAAAACAGTCTTCAGATATGAAAAAAATATAAAAAACATGGTCATAATGTGTTAATATTTTAGTAAAATGATCCATGTGTATTTTTTTTAAGTATGAATAAAGCGTATATTTATCCAATGAATGACGTGCTCAGTATGACTCAATGAAAGACATGAATTCCCATATAGACTGTATGATAAATTGAGAAAATATTCATACATCATTTTTTATTTGTAGAAATTTTCCTCACATCAATCTAACACATGGTGTGCCCAATATGACTTAAAGTGTATATTTCGGTTTAAAAGTAACATTTTAGATAAAAAAATATTCCACTCACTAAAAAAAAAGTAAATTCACTTGGATTATATAGATAATTTATGACAATGATTCAAAAGTGATTTAAGTCATATAATAATTGAACACGCATTAATCTGACACATGGTGTATCTAGTATTACTGAATGTGTATGTTTTTATTTAAAATATATATTTGAATACAAAAAAAACTTCACATACTCAAAACCAAGCAAACATACTCAATATTGTTTGGATAATTTAGGAAAATGAAAAAAATTCATTTTTGATGTGTAGGAATCTGAACAAGATCAATTTGAGACATAATGTTCCTGTTATTAATAAAAGTTCATGTTTTCTATTTTAAAATGCATATAACTCACTAAAAACCCAAAAAACACACTCAGATTGTCTTGATATTGTAGTAAAATGATCCATAAGTCATTTAATAATTGTAAGAATTGTTAAACATAAATTTGACACATGCGGTCAGAAATATGACTCAATGTATGTGTTTTTTGTTTTAATGTAATATTTAATTTCAAAATGGGAATCAATCAATGAAAACTGAGAAAAGAAACATGTATTGTCTTGATAATTTAATAAAATGATCCATAAGTCATTTTTATTTATACAAATCAACAACACATTAATATGAAAAATGGTGTGGTTGGTATGAATGAAAGTGTGGGTTTTAATTTAAAATAAATTTCTATTACAACAAAAAATTTACATTCTCAAAACCTAGAAAAAACACTTAGATTGTAATGAAACTTAATGAAACCTTTCTATAAGTCATCTTTGGTGTGTAGGAATTAGCTACATATCAATGCAACACATTTTGTGGTCAGCATGAATGGAGTGGTATATTTTTATTTAAAATTAACTTTGTAGTTCAAAAAATGTATGTGATATTCAAAACTGAGAAAAAAGTTTTATTTACTTTATAATTTTGGAAAAAATCCCTAAATAATTTTTATGTGTGGGCATCAACTCCACATGAATCCTATATATGGTGTTCTTGATATTAATAAAGCATTATGTTTTTAGTTTTAAAGTGACATTTTATTAAAAAATTATACCAATTTTTTTTCACTAATTTATTTATAGTATTACTAACATAATAATGGTTTCTTATTTTAGTTACACTTTTTTGTATTATTGAGAAGGGGTGGTGTGTTGAAAATTAGGTGTCATGATTGAGATCTTTTAGAAAGGGGTCCCAAAGACAATAGAATACATGGGGAACCATTTTATTTTTGAATTCATTGGAAAATGTAATTTTTGTAATAAATTATATAATCCATTGTGATTAAAGTATATTGAAATTTTTTTAATTTATATTTATTTATAATTATAATCTATTTTTTATTTGAAAGTAAAATTGTAATTTTATATTGAATGATTTATTTTATTGTCTTTAAAATGTACAAGAACATTATAAAAACCTATAGATTTTGTTATAACTGATAATATTTACTTTTATTAGTAATAAAAATAGCACTGAAACAGGGACCATTTATCAACATATGAAATAATTCTGATAAAAGCACCCTTCTCCATTGGTAAAACAATCACCCAAAAAGGATTTCCCTTTTCACCAATTTTTATCACTAAAAAAATGTAATTTTATAATCACTATTTGTAGAATAGATAAAAGTGCATGTATTTTAAAGGTAATTTTATTTTCATTTGTTCTTTTAATTGATAATAAGTTTTTTGGGTGCTGATAAATCTTGTGTCTATTATAGTGACACTTTTCTTTTCATGGGGATTTTGAATATGACCTCAAAATCAAGAGTATGTTTTTTGAAATGATATTATACATAAAACCCCATGGATTACCCACCTATCAATTTTTTTAAACCTATCCACCACCATGATCAACGATAAATATTTGGGGGTTATTGATAGCGACAATATTTAATTTTGATGGTGCTCAATGATGGTTATGATATATGTTAAACATGGATGGGTGGATAGTAAATTTAGTAACTAATCAACACCATTTAACTAATAATGTTTAAAAATTAATGAAAATATATGAAACTAATAATTTAATTTATCAAAAATAAAAGTTAATATTTATAATTTAAACTATGTTGAATAATATTGGACAAGAATTAATACATCATGGTTAACACCATCACTCCCAAAATTAATTTATTTGTTCCTCCATAATTTAAATTCTAATTAGGGGCTTCAAATTAATTTATTATTTATATACTACAAATTTGATCGTATTAGGCACGAAACTCATTGTAAATTTAATACAACACTAAATGAAACACATTGTCTTAGGAAATACTATGATTAAGGATTTTTCATTCATTATTCCATTTAAGAGATATTTTATTAATAACCTATAACTAGATATAAATATTAATTTTTCCACTCACGTGTGAAATGAATTTAATGCCCCTAGATTTTAAACAAACCCTAGAATTATAATTTTTGATTCTACAAGAAACAAAACTTTAAAAAATTTCATCTTTGAAAAACCCAAATCTAATACTTACAACATCAAAACCTCAGGCGCATGATCTGTCATGAATTATACCCCTTTATAATTTCAAATAGTAACTCAAATAATGTAAGGACCATATCAAAATTTAAATTCTCTAACCTGTAATTCATTTAATGATCTTATAATACCATCCTAATCTATAAAAATGTCACAACATAAAAAAACCAAAAAAATTAGGGTACCACACCCTCACATGGGACTCTATCACTAAGTTGATCTCAAACATATATTTCCACCTCCACCACATATGAACTAGGGGAAGAACATGTCCATATAAGACATTTTATCAATCATTCTCAATATCAATTAGCTAATCTATAAATATTTCATTATCCTCTATCTTATTTTCACTACAATTAATTATATGAATCAGATCATAGATTTACAACCTCAACTATGACACATTGAAGACATCACACACCCACTACAACAGTAATGATATTAAAATCGATAAGAAACCTCATTACTTCAATACAACACCTCTAAGAGTCCAATGAATCTCAATGAATGATTAAAATCATTGTCAAAACTATATTTCCCACCCATTGAAGAAAAATTTAAGAAGAAATTATTACAAATCATAAAAACTAGAGGAATCATCCTTCCACCATCACCATACATCATACCAATCTATAATACCATAATTCACTCTCTAATAAAACATATCCACTCTGATATACTATAAACTAAATTAGGTCCCATAATGGATGATTCTATAACATTTACCAAGAAAAGCAATGTATAAAGAATCCATTTATACAACTCATCATACAATTCCATCATAATAGAAGAATGGTAGTTGTTATTATAAGATAACTATTCCAGATTTATATGCTTATCCCATTAGTTAACAAACTCATAAAATGTATACATGTAAATTTTTCTCAATAGTTGAATGAACCTATCAGTATGACCATCAATATAGGGATAAAATGTGGTAATTAAGATTAAATATGTCCCAATATCAGTATTAAAATCTTTCTAAATCCTCAATGTGAAATGAGAATCACGATTATGTATAATTTATCAATAAATTCTATGCAATATCACCACCTTCAAGACATATGAATCTTCCATGGACTCTACTAAAATCATTTTATTGGTTTGAATGAAATGGTGTAATTTTTTTAGTCCATAAAATACTAGACATATAATATCACAAACATTAGTTTAATTGGTAAATCCTATCACAATTTCCATATTCATGTCACTACACTCCCACTTATGTATTTCAATTTATTGTAAAAAACATCTTGGAATTTGATTCTCAACCATTAATTTTTGACATGTAGGTCACCACACCATAAACTCATCCAACAACCTCTTTAATCCTGACCACCTGAGATTCTTCCTCAAGATATGATACATCTCTCCAACATATGCATATAAATATAAATGTGAATAATTAAATTAATGTAAAACCTTATGTCATATATCTTTCGTAACAATGAACTAACCCCATAATATAACTCAGTACACCTTATCCTTTGACTAAAACTCTAGAGAATCTCACTAAAAGTTACTATTATGTCATATGTACACCTATGGATCACCTAACTAATAATAAAACACTTTATCCAGTATGGAATAAGAAATTAAAATCTTATATAAACAATCTTTACAATGTCCAAACTATATACTAAGATATAATTCTTCTAATTTCTTCAATATATTCAACTCATCACTAACCTCCAGAGAAAGGTCCCTATAAAAATTCATACTCAAATAATGAGCCACCAAATTTCTGGGTTTCAAGTGATCAAATAAAAATTAATAAAGAAAAATAAGTTATCAAATAAAAAAGTAGTTATTAAACAAAGCCAAACCTAGATTATCTATTATAGATAAATTAAACCATATGTTTCCAAAATTAAGATATCATATACATTATAATGAATCCACCAAATACTCCTTATTTATCCATCATCATCCCATGTTCTTTAAATATAATCACCAATATACATCCATAAATGTCCCCTCATCCCTAGATATCCATGATATTATGAATCCCTTGTTGTACATTCCAGATCCTCCCCCCACCACACCTTTCTGGTACCTCATTATGTAATAATGTGAGGATAAGAGAGATATGGTGCATGTGAGTTTTCTATAGGTAATTTAGTAGTCATGAAAACATAAACATTCTCATGGTAAAACCCTTTTATAAATCCATATAAGAGACTCCTCTAGTAAGCATGCATTAACTCTCATATTATATGTTAATGCATACAATTATATCAAATTGAACCCTCAAGCATGCCTAATACCTCATCCATTTCATTTTATAAAATAGTTCATTTACGATACCAAATGTGCAAGAGATTCAGATATTATAATTTTTAACACCTCACTTCCATAAATGAATCTATGAAATTAAAAATTAATTGTACCATAATATTCATAGCACTATGATTCCACCTTATCATATAATATAATTAGACAAGATATGTGTATACAATATCCCTATGTCATTTAATACAACAATTCCATGCATCACACACAAGAATTCAATTACATGCCCTAAAAGATACCTAATTATTGAATATTATATAGCTTATTGTATCATATGGAAAAAGTATTTCGGGAATATATCTCCTTCAATATCTCACATACACTAAAGCCTAAAATAAATGCATTGTATTCTACCTTATATCATATCATACACAATAACATGTGAAATCATATTTAATTTTTTTAAATATCTTCTAAAAAACTTTTGTAATGTCTCCATCTAATTAAAAATATATCTAATTAAATTAAATACCCTAATAATATCCACCCAAAACTAGTTTTTATTAACACTAGACACTTTTAAATAATCTCTCTTAGTCAAATTCAATCCCCAATCAGTTAAAAAAAAGTGTGAACCCACTAGAATATTTAGCGATGAAAAAATAAGAATCTATGGATCCATAAATTTATGAAAAATAGGCCTCTAAAAAAGGATAAATTATAATCAATATATAAATAGATATGATAAAAAGTCCATTAAAAACAGGTATCTCTATACTTGTTTCTACCAGCCATATCACAAGCTAGTGTGAATTATCGTACATTCCCTTTGTCTATGATATCGAGACACCATGGTACATTGAGTACGTCGATCCCATATATCAATCCCATAAATTCTTGACACTATGAGTATTCACTAACCATACTTATGGATACATCATATGATATTTAACATTATAGATGATCACATACCATGCACTCATCTAAATAGGTAATCACAACAATTGTTCTTACTTGGGTGTATCGAAAAGATCCTCACTATATCTCAATTGAAGGACCAGATGTCATACACATCACATGAGAGGAGAAATATCATATTGGTTGAGCTGTAATTGATGAAATTATTGGAAACATACCATACCAAACCTTCATTATCTAAGCCTAAAGGATTTATTTATAAATGTATCAAATTATTAAGGTTATTTTTATTTCATTAGAATATAAAATTATTTATTTACCCACTAACTCTATTATAGTACTATATAGTTATGAACCCATAGTTAATTTTTATAACTAATCCATGAAAATAGACTAAAAAAAACAAAGAACCGACAATAGTGATATGCAATGGGCTATAAAATCTCAATGAAAATGAAGAAGTGAAATATCTAAAAAATAGGATAATAGGATGGAATACTAGAACACAATGAAGAGAAATAATAGTTTATAAGTGATAACGGTTAATGGAAAATTTGATTGCCTATCTTTAAAATGAAATTCCTTTATTTATTTAAAATGAGTTCCATCAAGTAATCATTTTTATGAAATGATGTAAAAACATTCTATTGAAAGGTTTGAAATATATTTTAATTACTTATAATGTTTTTTAACTATAGAACATAACCCCACTATGAAAATAATGGATGAATTTTTACCAAATAAATTTATTGATTAATATTCATGGTTTCTCTTTATTGATTAAAAAATTCGTTGATCTAGTCATTGAAGAGGAACTGGACATTAATAGATTTTTTATTTACATTCTAGATCAAAAAATCCTGGATCATGAAATCTCATATGTTTAGTTTTGTTAAAGATAAAATTAATAATATCAATAACCTAGAAGAGAGAAGATATAAAAAAGTAAAAAATATATTATCAAGGTATTCTAATCTCAACCAAATGGTTTATCCAAATAATATTTTCGAAACAATTTTTTTTAAAACATTATTCCTTATAATAGATAATATAATTAATAAAAATATATTAAATGGAGGAAAAAAATCTACCTCATTAAGTCTATTGTCTCCCCCTCAATGCTCCCTTATACCACCAATTCCACTATTCATGTCTGTCTTCTTAATGTTGGTTCTCTGTTCTTTTCAAATGAGGATCGCTCAGGAATAAAAAGTGACTTTAGAGATTTTAATCACAAATAATATCTCAAAAATTTACACCACCAAAATCTATGTGGTATTTTGACTATTTATTTCCCTCTTTCGACCACTTGAGTGGAGTTCGTCAAATTATGGGCTATCCCATAAGGGTTATTGACACCCTCTACAAGATTTTACAATACTTAAAGGGAAATCCCATAGTCTTACATGCATTGGATTTGAACTCCTATGAAAATATTAAATAGAAATAATTATGAGAGAAAATAAATTTTACTTGAATTAATTTCTTCATATCTCTTACCGAACCTAATATTTGGAAAATTCATAAAGTATTTTGGATTTTTATGTAATTATTATGGAATTATAAAATTTGTATGATACTTTTTAAAGTTATAAATTTTTTACTAATAAGTGTTATGTAATTTTAAAAGTCTTATAGAATAAAAAATAACCTAAAAGTATTATGAAATTGATTAAAGTATTACAAAAGGAATATATCTAAAATTAAATAGAAAAGGGTGAAGCTTAATGTCCCTTTTTTAATATCTTATGAATAGATTTGAAATTTTTACTAAATGAATACATAAACAATTTCTTGGATAAATCTTACAAAAAATACAAAACATTCATACCAAATCAAGAAGAACAGTAATAAAAAATAAAACGTAGCTTGTTTTCTAGATAATGACTTGTGGGATGGGATGTTTTATGAATGTGAGGAGTCTTACTGAATGAGAATATTCTATTTTTTCTATAAAATTTTCTAACTTCGAAATAAAATATTTTCCAATAAATCATATTTAATGAGAAAATATAGAACCTTGAGAGAATTATTTCCCAAATACAAAACCCTTTAAAAATAAAATTAAAATAATATTTCAATTATATTATGAATCAAACATATAAACTTATTGCATCATAAAATGTATTAAAATAAAAATAATGATCATTTGACCAATTTAGAACTAAATAAACTCATCTTTATTTATATATATAAGGAATCAAAATTTTAACCTAAATTGATAAAAAATCAATAATTTTTCATTATTCATAAAAAATTAAATTATTTACAAAAGTTAAGTGAATTTTTTTATCAAAATAAATTCACATCAAATTACCCCACAATTAGCGCATTGATTATCATCAATAAACCATTTAAACACATCCAATGAAATAAAATTATTCTTAAAGATGAATCAATTTTATTACCATCCAATATGTGATTTCCAAAAGTATTTTACCAATAGAATTTTGTATGTATGTATGAATGATTTTCCTCCAAAAAATGACATTTGGAAAAAATTTAGTTTCTATTTTGATACAGATTATAAAATTTGAATATTTTTAAAGGATTTATGCCATCATAATTTTTAATTCATTTATTCTGTCAGACTTCATTTTTTTCCAGGGTGAAGAAGACACATAATTTATAATGTATCATAATTAGACACAATTTATGGATTATTGAGTTTTATAATTAATAAGTATTCATAATTGACACATAAAAATGTTTTAATATAGAAATAAAACCTCAACCAGGATTATGAGTTCATTTTAAGTTAAGTTTAATGAAAGAATTACAAATTTTAATCTAATGAACAAGTTAAAATTAATTTAATATTATAAAACCTAATACCAAATTATAACCAAAGGTAAGAGTTTTTAAGAGAGAAAATGAATTGGTGTTACCTGATTGAATCCATGGATAAATAGAAAATATTATCCCCATTAAGTAATTATAATTATAATTAAGTATATGAAAAATGTATAACAAATGAATGTGTTAACTAAAACTCAAATTGATCAATTTAATTTTTTTAGTACATTTTAAAGTGTACTACATTAAATATTGTTTAACAAACATTTTATAACCCCTCCCACACATAGAATAAAAAATTATCCATAATATTGCACTTCACATTGGAAAACGTATTTAAAACTATTTATGTCTAAGAAGATTTACCATTTCTGTAGTTCAACACCATATATAATTGTAATAGTGAAGTTTAGAAATCATTAATTCCACTCAAACTTACAAAAACAATATCAATGAATGCATGAAGTAATCTATCCGACTTCTATATAAACATTTTAGGAAAAATATAGGATTTTCAAAAAGGATAATTATAAAAAATTGAATATCCAAATTTGTGTAAAAATGTAAAAAAATGCTCGTAATTAATAAAAGAAGACAATAAAAATAAATAGAAGTTGTAAAAAATATTCTGATAATTTTATCATTAAAACTAAAATTTCATGAAATGTTTCAATATTTAATATATTAAGAAAACAAATAGCATGTTTAAATCATGTAAAAGTGAAAAAAAGATGTAAAACTTAAATAAAACTCCATTGATAGTGGAAGATATTATCTTTGAAGTTAATCTATGATCATTTCCTTATTTTCTACTAGAGAAAACCAATGATTTTGTAATTCTAGATGCTACATGTTTTTTAATATTAATATAATTCTAAAAATTTAATATCAAAATAAAATGAAAGATAAATGTGTTTATGTAAATGATATTCAATGTTTTTTCTAGAAATTATATTCTCTTAATCCTAAAAAATTATTATCCATGTTTTCATAATTTATAGTCTTTTATTATATCAAAATTTGATTGGAATTTATAAAAATATATAGAAGACCAGAATTAAAGTTCCCTAGAAATAAAAAAATCCCTAAGAGATCATGGATTTCCCAACGATTGAAAAAAGTAATTTTACTTTAAAATAATTAAAAATAGGATGGTATTAAAGTATAAATACAACTTTTTTTTATTCTTATTCAATTAGAATAAAATAAAAAATAAAAAATAGTAATACCATGGGTTGAATCCCATGAATCACTATGTAAAATTAATTTAGATAGAATCAGTGAAATATCAATTTTAAAATAGATAAATTATAGAAAATCCTTTTGTCATACCCTAAATGTAATTATTGATCCTTTTTATAATAAAAAAAGCATATTATCCCCATGAAATGTTTCAAAAACTCCATTAACTAGAACTCTACAGATTTTGATTCTTTTAAACCGTTTGGACTTAATTTTCCAAGGAAATAGTTTCAACCTAGAATTTTATTTGAAAGCCATATGTATAATATAAAAATATTGGGTATTAATTATAGGGTCAGGAAAATATTTGGTTATTTGTTTTTTAATTCTATAATTTTCATGATATTTTCATCTAATTTCATTAAGCTCACTCAAATCATATCGAGTTCTTTATCTTTAAGTTCTAAAATCAATTTTTTTCTATGTTATAATTATTAAACTGTTAAAATGGGAGTATCCACCTAATGATTCTTGGTTCCACCTATTTCTTATCTTGAATATACATTAGGGATACCTGATCAGTAAATACTATGACTTTAGATCCAATAAAATCTTATCTAATCTTGTCTTAATAAAACACTAAATCTAAAAATTCCCTCTAAATAGTGGTGAAATTCCTTTAGGAATCATCTAATAACCTACTAGTATAATACCACACATGAAACCTCTTATCTTTATTTTTCCCCAAAATATCCCCAAAAAACAAGTTCACTAGTTCCACACAGGATCTCAAAATGAAATTTATTATTAGGGTAAATGATGAATGGTGAATAAGTATGTTTTAATTAAGAATATTGAATGATTATTATTATTTCACATAAAATAAAAAAGGATTATCATTGAAAAAAAGGATCATAATTGAGTTTTGATCTTTGAAAAGTCCTTATTTAACCTCTAGAAGAAACTAGAATGAAAAAATCTACTTTAACAACATTAACATTTTTTAGAGGTGTAACCTATTAATAACATCTATATTGGTAGTGTATAAATATATTCTACTATTATAAAAATTGTTTCCATGAAATATTCTATCATTAACCATTAATTAAAATTTCTCCCATTACATTAAAATATTTTTCTAATGAAATATTTTAAAAATCGATATTTTATTTTCTAAAAAGCACTCAAATATACTCTCAATAATAATAAAGTCATACAAGAAAACCTATATTATCCTCTCTACCATATATTTAAAGATAGGAATTAGTAATCCTTGAATGGTGGATGAAAAAACATAAAAACAAAAATGAATAGTCAAATAAGAAAATGCTACAACGGGGCATGTGAATGTAGTTTTTCTTGATAATCAAGGGATATTAAAATATGTATGTATACAAAATGGATATTAAAAAAGTAATAAAACTCATTAAAATCCAACATACTAGGGATTAAATATAATGGAATTGGAATGTGATCCTTTATTGTGGTATAATTTAGACTCAAATAGTCAATACAGACACTCCATTTGGTTTCTTTTTTAATATGAATTTCATCATTATTTTATATGGTAATAATAACGACAACACTTTATATGGAACTAATTAGATAGGGATATCCAAGGGGATATTCAATATGGGATAAATAATTATATCATATATTAGTTTAATAACACAATGCATCATAATCTCTTTAATATTAAGATTAATACTCAATTATTCCTTTAGTTTTGGTTTGTGTTCATATTCCAAGGGGATCATACACATGAAAAATGATGGAATTATCCCTTTTATTCCCACAATGTTTTAGCACATAGTATTTTTGAACTCTCTAAAGACATCTAACAAGTTTTCCTCTTGACTTTTATCTATAATGTTTTAGATTATGGAATAAATTCAGAAATTTTCACATAAAATGATTATTTTAGGAGTCACAGAAGAGATTGGAGCTCCAATTAATATATTTCATGGATAGAGGTTAGAATATTTGGAAAAAGAGGCCTTAGTTATTCAACGTTTCAAAAAATGTGTTAGAACTAGAAAATCATATTTTCTTACTAATATCTAATGTGGACAACACCTCATTTACAAATTTTACATCTACCTTAAGAATGTTTTTCTTAAAAAATAATCTTTATTATTTAGAAACATTCTTTCATATAAATTATAGGGTTCCCTATTTATACTTAAATAAAATTCAATTAAGGTTTTCCCATTGGAGGTTTTTATTTCACACTGTTCCAGGACTCTAAAATATTCTAATACAATCAAAACAGGGTAGAATAATTCAACTCTTTATAAGTTTTCACTGTGTTTAGGATCGTTAAAATGTTTAAAAACATTAATTTTTATTTTTAGTAAACAAATTTGACAAACAAATTTATCTTAGAAACATCAATCACATCCCAAAAAGTGGCTAAGAAAGTTCTAACCAATATGAAAGGGAATTTTGTGTCACACTCCATGTCCATGATTATAAATTTATTATGTGAAAATATCCTTCATGATCTAACAAGTAGGCCATCCACCCTTCCAATGGGATGAGTAATAGAGAATTTAGCCAAATTAATCATAGATGTGACGTGTTATTTTTTCCTAATCCCAATTGTTGAAATAATGAGTAAGGGATAAAGTTTATTCTTACACTAAGGTCAAAAATACTAAATAGTTAATCACTATTTTCATTAGTTAAATGGATAAAAAATATATCTAGATCATTAAACATAGTATGGATTTTATAATGAAGGGAAAAATTTTACTCTTCCATAAGGACATAAATAGGAAACTCTGTCAAATTATTATTATTTAACAAAATCAACAACTTTGGATGCGATCGAATTTTAATTCGGGCTTGAATAAATGGAATGTTCACATAGATATTTTTAAAAAGACCAAGAAATATTACTATTTCATGTATTTGAATCTTTTTTTATCTCTTTAAGTGAATGGAATGAGTGTGGAATAATGATTTAAAACAACTGGTATGTCGTAAATTAGTTCTTTAAAAGTTTCCTTAACAATGTTACTTTTAATTTTTAAGTATTTTTTATTCTTGTTTTTCAGTTCAAATTGTCAGTTTTATTTCAATTTGAATATTTCTTTTCATAATTCCATATTTTGTGTTTCTCAATTTTTTTTGAATTTTTCTGGAATTTTATTTTTATCTTACCTACGATCATTTATATCCTACTCTAGGGTTGGAAAACCACTCATAGTAGAAACAAACATAATACTCTTTGTATTTTTAATTTTATTAGTGCATGGTACTTTCCCATTTTCTCCTCCACTAGGTTCTCCTTATATTTCAATAATTTTATCTTTTATGTTGTTCATTTCATATTTAAAGAATGAATTATAGGATTCCATGTTAGGTTTATCTCTTCCCCCTTGATAGAGTAATCTTCTAATCATTTAATGCATCATCACATCATGATAACCTTGAGAATAATATGTTTCTTTCTTATGCGTTGTTGAAAATGTGGTCCTGGATATTGTGGGAATCTAGGGGTAGCATTTGGTCTAAAGACTCTTTATTACTTTTAGGAAAGGATATGATGATTCCTTTATTGTTGCTTATAATATTTTGGAAATAGGTCAGAACTACCATTCATCCTAGGGCTATCACCAATATAGTTTGTATTTTTAGGGGGTTAATCAAGAATATAATCATTAGTACAATAAGAATAGGAGTTCTTAAAAATTCCAATGTGGTGACATTTCTCTCTAACTGCGTTATCATTATAATATCTAGAATCATGGAAAATATCTTTTTGACCATAATTTGTTTAACATCTAGGAATGTTTCTCTTATAGAATTTATTATAATAATTTTTTACTAATGTATTTAAAATTTATTTTAAATTCTCAATAGTTATACCATAAAAATCCCCTCATGAAGACTAATCCACTATTGTTTGGTTGTATAGGGTAAAAAAGTTGTAAAAATTGTCCATTAGAAAGTGAGGACTAAATTGGTTGTCGTGAAATTATATAATAATACCCCTAAATATTTCCCATTATTCGTTGAATGTCTCACCACCATCTTAGAATAATCCAATGATCTTATATCTCACCTCATTCATTATTCTCTAAGGGTAAAATATCAAAATAAAAGGGATGAATACCTGGTCCCATGAGTTAGAAATATCATGATATATTTACTGGAAACATCTCCCTATGTTTCCATTTATTAAGAATAGAGAGACCATAAAATTAAACTCTCATTCACTTGGATTGTGTAGAAGAAGTTAATGAATAACACTATAAAATTTCCTAATTATCTCATGAGATTCTTCATTAGGAAACCTTTTATTGGCTAGAAATAAGGATATATAAGACTGATTCATCTCATTTTTTGTACTAGGAGTCAAGAAAATGCAAGAGAGATTACTATAAAGTGTATGGAGATTAAACTACCTAATCCTCATTCTCTCCACAACATGATTTCTAGGATGATGTGGATTGGTTTATTCAGGATTATTAAACATCGCACTAAGAACATCCATTATTTATTTTTTTTATTTTAAGAGAACTAATTTTTCTTCAATCTTAGGTATCAAGGGATCTGACTTGTTAATTTTTTTCTAGTTTATGGAAAAAAATTCATAATGGTTTTTCAAGAGATCACCAAAACGAATTTCAATATATTTCACTATTTTTCTACCAATTTGGATTGATATTTTTTAGTTTGGGTTTTTTTCATTGTATGAGACCTTCCCTAGAAATGGTGATAAAATTTTTATGAACAATCCATAAAAATTAAAAATATAAGAAAAACAACCAAAATAAAAGAAGAATAAACGAAAATGATTTGAAATTAGTGATTTTGATATCCCAAACCATGCCAGGGATCGATCCAAAACTACCCCAAGCCTGCCTAAATAGGAATTGGGTTGGAAAAAAGCACTGATGTGACAAAAAACTATGGGATGAATTTTCCTAAGAACTTGTACACACATAATCAACTCAATGAAAAAGTGCATAGGGAAAGGAAAACAAGATACAACACTACTGTAAATGAACCACAAACATACATCACCCTCTAAATAGTACAACTACTAGTGTTGTAATGTAAAATTAATGAAAAAAATAGAAAAATACAAGCCTATCCAGAAAATTAAAATAGCTAAAGGATCCCTACTTCTGGATATCAAGAAATGACCACCGTATGCATTACAAGCACCATGTATCCCTAAGATCCTCTAAAGTAACGATCATCCTAGCTATTGACTGCATATGTCATGATACATGTGGTCAAAGCCCATGTAGGCGTGAGTAAAAACATAATCAGCAGGATTCCTTGAAAAAAAGAAGGGGGAGAAGTAAGAGATACAACTAAAGTGGAAAATAGTAGATAGAACAAGGTGCAACAAAGATTAAAGATCAATCCCAGAAAATAGTGAAATAAAACTCATCCAAACACAAGGAGTTGGACACTGTGAGAAGATGAACTTCTCTCATAGTCATTTGTACCTATATTAATAGAGTATTCTCATCCAACCACAAGAATATAGAGATGGAAAACATGTGGAAGACCCCACGGATCTTTACCTCTCCTTGAAGGAGAGTAACCAAAACCGAAGGAGTGGGTACTGAAATAGGATATATATATATATATATATACTTAGTCAAAGAAGACCAAATGTGAGAGTAATGGGATATCCCTCTCATATCTCAACCCAATAAAAGATTCTCCAAAACATTTATAAGTGACCACTAATGATTCCCAACATCCCTCACATATTCCTCCAACATGAAAGTCAAAGGGACTCAAACACCACACCTTGATACTATCCACTTTGGGCAGATTTCACTCACCTGCATAGATTTAGTTCACCTCTCTAGGGCCATATTGGCGGGGAAGGCATCTCTTCTTCTGATGACTCTAAAGGAAAGTCAAACCATGTCTCTTCACGGATTCTCATATTTTAAAGGTCATGTCTCAAGGATGAGGACCCATGACCATCCTGGCTTGAGGGTGACACTCTAGTGTCATCAAAGACCATGCCTATCCCGACTAGAGGGTGACAATCCAGTGTTATCGAGGACCCGTTCCCATCTTAGTTGGAGGGTGAGAATAAGAATAGGAGGAGGAACAATGCCCCTCCCAGTTAGAGGGTTTCATTATAGTGTCACTGAGGACCTGTTACTAGGCCTACAAGAGGGCGCCACTCGGAATATGATGAAGAACCATTCCCTGCCCGATTGGAGGGTGCCACTCTAGTGTCATTGAGGACCCATGCCCAACTCGGTTGGAGGGTGGCACACTAAATATCATCAAGGAACTACTCTGGTCATCCCTGTGGAATGATACCTCTCGGAAAGCATCATGAAACACAACTATCTAGCATAGATGGAGTGTAATCATGGAGTGATCATTGAGGAAAACTGCTACCCTGCCCAATTGGAGGGTAATCCCAAAACTGCTCTATTGATTCTGTTTGATTGCTATCATCATCAGGCATCATTTGAATAAGATTCAATCCTGGAACATCTCCCATCATATATTTAAAGACACTACAGAGGTTACTATCACATTCGATGCAGGAAAAAACTCAAGATAGGCTAATCGAGGGCCAAAATCCGAGTCCATTAGAAAGAGATATTAGAGAAAAAAGATCCATATTTTAATACACAACTACTGTGGGTCCCACACTTTGTGTGATCCCAGATTTTCTTGTAACTATGTAGGCATCCTTACTCGGTTACTAAATAGTTTTGTAGTACCCCTAGATGTGCTAGTGTACTCCAAGAGTACACGGAACATCTGGCTAAAAGGCTGATGTGTGCATGACACTCATTATTGGTCTAATGGGAAACTACATAATTTTACTATAATTACTACTCAAACTTCCCCATATAACCAAATAGATCATATCGTTGCGATCCTTTTGGAAAAGACCGCATGATCAGCTATTCATTCGCCTACATCAGATACCTGATGAAAAAACTGCCTCTCTAAGAATCATACTCAAACAGTGCAATGTGGGAACCATGCCTCAATCCGAAAACATTTCATATGGTTCATACCATTGATATACTCATGTTTAAACACATGGGATCAAATAGTCATTTATCCAAAATAGACACCCAGTGAAAAATTTAAATTTCACTACCAACACCCAAATAAGGCCTCATGGGGCCTATACCTTGATTTTAGTTTAAGACCCCAAAATCAGTCTTTAAACGTCCACCTTAATATATAGGTTGCAACACCAATGACAGAACGTCCATCAAATATCGTATGCATGAGTTAGGCCCAATACAAAATCCTCAATAATAATAATAATAATAATAATATTGTTATTATTATTATTATATTTAAGAATTTAATGCAACCAAGCCACGAGCCTGAAATATAAAATTCCCAAACTGGCCACAAAAGGTCAGCCTCAAATGAAGGATTATGTTGCGGAACACCGCAAGAAAAACGAACACACCATTTAGGTGTTATGGGGGTTTGAACAAGCGCCGGATGACCAGCATGACACACTTTGCCCTGACCCACTGCCACAGCCTGTAGCCAAGCATCCTCAGCCCTACCCACCACCGTAGCCTGCATCCCAACCACCTCGCTAGCTCTCAACCACTACACACCCCAAATTCTCATGACACCACCGCCCTGAGGTCTGCTGCCGTTCCATGGTCTGCCACCATCCTGGCCACTGCACACCCTGTAGGCTAGCAGCGCTATCGCCCCACAGTCTTCCACCTTCCTACTATCTTCCACTTTCCCGGCCGCCATTCTGTCGCCGCCAACCACCAAAGAACAACTCCTTCTAGTGGTTCCTTCCATGGACCACCATGAATCCTCCAATGATCTAAAATTGAAAAAAATTATATATTTAGGTTTCTAGGGTCCCAATCTACACATACCTATGCTCCACTCGAATATTCGTCGATGTTTTCACCTGATGAAAAGTAGGAGTCGCTTCCACTCACCACTATGCATCATACAGTGCCCAAAAATAAAAATCATTATAGTTCCAGAATCATTGGATCACAACCTTCCTAGATTCATGCTCCACTCATTGTTTCGATTCCGTTTAAACATGTCAAAAAGCTGACAATGAGGAACAATGAAGAACAATGAAGAAAGAGGAAGAAAGAGGAATCTAGAATGAAAATGATCAATGGTAGATTTATTATGGTCATCAAAAAAGGTTTCTGATGGAGAAATATTGATAAAAAATCAAATTCAATGAAAAAAACATCAATTAGGGAAAAGAAAAATATGAAAGAATAATTCTACCATGATTTTTGATCTGTCGTTGCATTCACTGTGCTCTAATCTGTGCAGATCTTCAATATCATCATGGCGTGCCAAGGATTCAACATCAATTTTCCAGTAGAGGGAGAGGAGGAGCTCCAGCAGACATGGGAGGAAATGATCCAAACCTAGATTATCTCTCTTAACACATATTAATAGTATTCTAATAAAACACCCGACAAAAGCTGTAAGATCCAAATATCTCACGCCCTCTCACATTAGCCCGAACTTATGTAAAAAACCATATTACGAACCCAACAACGGTATCCGATTTCGAATATGAGTCCACATTAAAATTTTATTTGAATTAGCATCCAAATAAAATAATTTTATTTAATAATTTCATTTACGGCCAAGTCCTCGATATCTTATTCTTTAGAAGGACTATGTTGAAAAATGTTATGTCCCACCTGGGGTAAACGCCATGTTCCATACTCAACTGTGGCCTCTAATTTCAAATCCAAACATCCTTTAATGTGATATACCATCTCTGTAACATGACAAGTATAAATGATACATAATATTTTTTGAAAAATAATAATGGGAACATCGGGTCTCAAAATCGCACATTGTCTCAGGGCCTAGTTCATGAAATATATATAGAAATATTAAAAGTCTTCCAAGGAAATAAACAGGCCTCCATATCATTCCCTCATTTAATATTACCACGAATGGAAATAAAACTATGGAAACAACATATGATACTAAGCTCGCACCTAGATCTTCTGTTACTAGAGAAACTCTTACACATTTTTGTGCTTCCACATCACGTGAAAAAAGGGATTTTCTTTCCATGTATGGTCCAATATTGTTGATGATGTTAATAGGGTCATGAAAATATATCCCCAACTATGACATATGGAAAATGTCATGCACTTGCTCCAGCTTTGGGGGTTGTGAAATGTGGTCAATAACCTCCCCAACCCTCTACATAATATTGAGTGGCATAATGAACCATGTGGATAGCTTTCCTACCTGTCCAAAAACCAACATGAAAGACATTATCATATCTTCCATCACCGGGATAGTGCGCTCAGTATACCCATCATTCTTAGTTTGAAAGGTTATACTCATCTGTTGTTAGGTCCCAGACGTCTCTCTTAGGCCTCACCACAATCGTGATGTAAACTGTGCATCGGGATCAGAGAAAAAAATTGAGGGTACCCCATGGTGGATGATGATATCTTATATGTACAACCTCCCCAAACACTCCACCAATATCTACTCCATGATAGAAAGTAAGTGCACTGAATTCTTGAGTCATTCTACTATTACCCACATGGTGTCATGGACCTTCACAATGTGTGGAATCCCTTTGAATAAATCCATGGATATGCCTTCCCATTTCCACATGAAGATTTCAAGAGGCTGCAACAAACCCAAAAAACCTGGTGCTCATCATTCACCTACTGACAGGCAAGGCATCATGAGACCAACTTAACTAAGATTAACCTCATACAGGACTACCAAAACTACTTTTGAATATTCTGATACATCTTCCCCACATCGGGATGTACAACTATGGGAGAAGTGTGGAACTCCCACATCACCTAGTCCTACATCAAAAATGGAACCACTTATTTTTATCCATTGATTAAGGTCTCATTATTACCTCCTTCATAATATCAGTATGGTGTGTCACATGTGGATATCTAATCATGAATGGTCTCATAGTCTGTGTCTCACAACATGGACTCTCTCACACGCTCAAGAAGATAATGGTTCAACACCACATAACGATGAAAATATGCACCCTCCTGATCCATTAGGTTCAAATATAGGGAAGCTAACTGTTTTGGAATGTCCCGAATTGAGCTAGAATGGGAAACCCTACTAAGGGAATCTACCACATCACTACCCTTTCCTAGAGTACAAACTATCTTAAAGTCATTTTCCTACAGGAATTCCAACCAATATAAATGTCTGATGTTATGGTCTCCCTAATTGAATAAATTCTTGAGAAAATGGTGATCTGTGAAAACCAAAAAGCATTATTTTGAAAGATAGTGTCTCTACATCCTTTGGAAAAAGACTAATACTACCAACACAAAGTAGTGGGTCACGAAGTTCTGTTTTTCTTTTTTCCATCACCTCAACCTGTACTTGATAACATCCAAATAAAGGTTGACCTTGAGCACTCAGAGGTACCAATGAACATGGAAGGTGAGTAAACTCATCCAACCACATAAAAATAGACACGTAAAGAACAAGGAATAACCTTCATGTCTTCACCTCTCTTGGAAGGAGTGTGACCCCAATCTAGAAAATTCTCCAAACTCGCAAGTGACATCACAAAAAATGAGGTCAAACATAAAACTCCACTAGGAAATATCGGACCTACTCTAAGACTCCACTGCAAAACCCCTACCATGAACATACAAGTCATAAGGACTAATCCACCACAACATGATACTATCTTTTTTGGTCAGTACTAACTTAGTTTCATGGTTTTTACCACATCACAATAACGCATCTTGTTTGGGGAAGGACCCCTCTTCCTCATGTATTCAAAGCTACGTCGAATAATAGCAAAACAATGGTACACCAGCGCTGCATGTCACCCATGTAAGACCCTAAGAAATATGTAGGGATAAAATATTACCCCACACAGTGTCTAAAAAGTTCTACTAAAAATTGTAGAAGATACCCAAATAATACCTCTAATCATCTCACGCATTTCTATATCGTGACCATCCATATCATGAAATTTTCTACTGCCCTGACTTCCATAACCCTAAGTCTAATGTGGGATTCCTAGTGCTGGTGGTGGAAGGACCTTATAGTTTCCTCCACCAAAAATAGTTCTCCCGGATCCCCTTCTAGAACCACCTCCTTGGGGACAACCATTTAAAAGCTTGGTAAATCCCCGATAACGGCGATATATCATCTATGGTGGTCCATCTACCATATGCTTGGAAATAGAAGCATGCCTGGTCTGGCAGTCTCATTCCATGAGACCTTATCCATTAAAAGCACAAAACTAAACCACCATGGGACACCTTGGTGCTTGAAATTTTTCTAGACCTTATGTATGAGTCAAATCATGGGGAGGATACCTGTGTTGAGGCCCTAATAACCGTTGTCCACTTTTTGTGGAATAATTTATAGTTATGTTGCACCTAATGCCAAAAATAGCTATCTTGAATCCCTCTAAAAGAAAGATATTTGTCAATAATGGCTACTCCAGGACCCTGCTAAAGGTGGGGATGCAGAAGGGTACTCTACTGGAAATGATCTCTCTATGGAGTCCTTACTCAAACTTCCACCCTCAAATATATCCCTCGGGGATAATGTCAAGAGAGTATCGAGTCAGGTATGTAAACCTAGACACATACTTGGCCACTATCATCCCACCTTAATGAAGTTATAAATGCTCTCGGATTCATATGGAGCATAAGAAGGAGGGGTAGTACTTCTCATTGAACAACTACTGAATGTCATCCCAAGAGGGTACCTACACATCGTGCATCTGAGTAACCAAACTCCTATAATGTCGAGCTGCTCTGTGGAAAATAGTGGCTTTCAAATCCACCATATGATCTATCGGGGTTCAATCAATCCTAAATAAGTAGAACAACGAGTCTATAAAATCATCTTTTTTCTGTGGATCTAGCTCACCGTGAAATCTCAGCAGTCACTGATGTTATAACTCATGGATTACACTCAGCCTGCCCACATCCTCAACCCGATCTGCAGGGACTAACTGCTACTCAACAGGTAGAGGTGATTCTACCTCCCACCTGTAGGAAGGGGATATCATGATGGACCCTAAACTGAGGCCTCGTCTCTCATGGAATAATCATCACATAACTAAGAAAGTATCTTGGATGGCTATCATCGCAAAGGAATCTTAAAACAAATCTAGGAGTACCATGGTCAAATGAGAAAACACACACACACACACACACACATCAAGCACAATGGGGAGATGACTCAAGAAGGATAACCAAGGAATCAATCATATATGATGTGTCTACCTAAGTAACCTACATAAAATATCTCATAATACTAAGTTGACAAGAAGTTAGTCAAGGTTTTAGTGAATATCTACATTGGATGCCACACCATCACTGGAATACCTGGCCCGAGAGATGAACTCAAAACACTTGACATTGTTTCCCTAAATCCCAACTGATTATATTTTAGGGAATTTTCAAACAAATTCATAATTAAATAACCAACTCTGATAAATTTTTTCCATAACATGACCCATGCTAAGTCTCAAGCCATAACTACTGTAAGACCGCCTCTAATGGCTCTAGGGTGGCGACAAGAACTAAAGGCACAAAAAAATCAGGGAGTCCTTTTCCTAATAACCTGCACATAGAAACACATCCAAATAAATGAAAAAGTGAAGTGGGAAATTAAAACAAGATACGAAACTGCTATAAATGAACCACAAACATGCATCGACCTCTAAATTGTACCTGTACATGTACTATAAAGTAAACTAAAAGAAAAAATAGGAAAAATACACACCCAATCAGAATAGTAAAACAACTGAGAGTGACATGCTCCTAGATCTCCAGTGATAACCACCATACTATATCCAAGTCCCCTGTATCCATAACTTCCTCTGATGTCATGATATGTCTATCCATCATCTACATATGGAATGATATGTGTGGGAAAATCCCATGCATGGGTGAGGATAAACATACACAATAGGGAACCCCAAAAAGGAAAAGGGGGAGTAGTAAGAGATGCAATTGAAGGGGAAATTAGTAGATAGAAAAATGTACAATAAATAGTATAGCTCAGCCCAATAAGAGAGTGAATGAAAAATCATCCAAATATAAGAAAATGGATAGGGTGAGAAGATGAACATCTCATCGATTCTCCACTACCTATAGGAGGAGTAAAGCCTCATCAAACCATGAGAATCTAGACAAAAAAGAACGTGGCTTACCACATTCTTCTTCACCTCTCTTATAAGGAGAGTAACCAAAACCTATGGAGTGGGTACTGAAATAGGATATATATATATATATATATATATATAGTCAAAGAAACCCAAACAAGAGAGTAAATGGATCTCCATATCCTAGACCAACACCTGAAAAGAGTCTCCAACAGATCCAGAAGTAACCAAAAATGATGCCCAAAATCCCTCACGTCGTCCCTAAACACACAAGTCTAAGTGACTCAATCACCACACCTTGATACTTTCTGTTTTGGGAGGCTTTGACTCTCCTTAATGGTTTTACATTGCATCTCAAAGGTGAATCTTAGTGTTGAAGGTGTATCTAATTCTTATAAGTCCAAAGGTATCTCAAGACTTGTCATTCCACTAATACTCATAGTTAAAATGTTGTGTCTCATGGTTGAAGACCCATGCCCTGCCCAGCTAGAGTGTTCCACTATAGTGTCGTCAAAGACCCATTCCCAGCCCGACTAGAGGGTTCCACTCAGAATATGATAAGGTCTGATGCCCAACCCAACTGGAGAGTTCCAATATAGTGTTTTTGAGGGCCCTTTTCAATCTTGGTTAGAGGGTTCCACTCGGAATAGGATGAGGACCCTTTCCAAGCCTGAATACAGGGTACCGCTCTAGTGTCATTATGGATGGATGCCTGACCCCGTTGGGTGCCACTAGAAATAGAATAAAGTAAATAAAATGTAACACCCCAAGCTTCCTTGGTATGTATCCTTTCGAATAATGCAATGGCGTGCATTGTATGCAACTTCGAGATTTTAACACACCATAACTAATCAAACTAGCCGTTATGAATAGTAATACATACTTTTTGAAATTTTATAAATTCTATCTCTCAAAATGGACTTCATTTTTGGATTCGGAATATCGAAATTAGCCTAGGGTGAAATTTTGGTACTTTTCGGATAACTTTCATATTTTGGGGAATAGTGAAAATTACTAAATTTTAATTAAAAAAAACTTTTTTAATCAAAATAATTGATAATGATAAATTATGAATTTTAGTGGTTTTAAAGTATATTTAGAATATATTTTTACCATTTAATATAATTTTGGTCATTGGACATAATTTTACAATTAAACCGAACATAAACAAGTGTCAATCTTTTGATAGTTATTATCTCTTAAAAACACGCTTTTTGTTTTGACAGTGGGAATTAATTTTAAATTAATTTCTGCCACTTCTGTGTTTTGAATTTAGAAAAATGGATTCCATATTTGGAATCAGGATTTCCAAATTGTGTAAATAGGTAACTTTTATTTTTAGACATTTTGAATAATTACTGTGGTAAATATTTTATTTACCATGGTTAAGGGTAAATCTGCTAAATAAGGGTTAAAAAAATAATATTATAATAATACTAAATTACCCTAAAACGTGTCCTAGCCTTATTGGTTGATACATGTTTGACCATAGGCATCTTTGGGTCGATTTGGGGACCCCATGGTGCCACTTGTAGGTGATAGGGACACTTTATTTTAATTAAGTTAAAATGAATACAAAAATGACACAAGCATATATCTTTTAGAAAAACAATTATTACATAGAGTTATATATGTTGGATTTTAGATTATAAATATTCATTAGAAATATAAAAAGATTTCCTACATAATGATATTTTATTTATAATTTTTAGATATTAAATAATTTATTTTATTTATGACACAATGATGATGCAGTAATTACTAAAATAGTGAAAAATTAAATTAATTGATATTATAAATACCCAAATAAATATAATATGAAACTTTTAATGAATTACACTAATTTTATTGGATAATATGATATATTAGGATTGCTTTAATTGACTTTGTTCGAAGTAATCAATCTGTTATGAGTTTCACAAAAATCAACTATTGAATAGAGTCAAAATTGACATAAAAGAGTTCTTAAAACAAATATTATATTATTAATTGATATTAAATTCTTAAAAATATAAGGTTCGGCCAAGGGACTTATATCATGATAGGTTAATCATTAATTGACCACTTGGGGGTCGCTTGGATGTATGTAGTAAGTTTTTTAATCATATTATATAAAAATACAAATAGACATTGTAAAAGTGAAACTAATTAACTTAGAGTTAATACTTAAAGATAAGGTTAATATAAGTACCCAAACCTGTCTAAATTCTATTGGTTGAGTTGTTTTCGACCCATCCCAACCTTAACATTTAAATAATCAACTTTCGAGCCATTATAAACCGAATATGAATTTATTATAAATTAATATTTCTAGATTTTCCAAAGGTGCCCCTCACCCCTCTTATAAAAGGGCACTCTTCCATCTCATTTCTTCACACCTTCCAAGCCTTTTGGTTCGGCAAAACTCTGCCCAAATACTCTCACAACTTCCCTCACTACAACCCAGGGGCCTTAGTTTGATCAGAAAGCCAACCTAAGGATCCCTTTTGATCAAATCAAAAGGAAGAACCCGAAGAAGAGGTAATGATTTCACCACCTTTTTCCAAGTTCATTTCTTCTTCCACTTCTTCTTCCTTTGTTGTTACCATTATAAAATAATAACCCCAGTATCATATATATACTGTGATGTTATTACAAATATGGTACAACCATATTCAGTATTCTATCCACCCATTGAATAACATGTCACCGTACGTGCGTACGTACGGCCTACCGTCTCCATGTCGTGGTGTAATTGTTATTCAATATAATATTATTTGGATGGGTATAATAATGATGTTTAACTCATGTAAATAATAAATATAACATTTTAATGATTCTGTATATATGATATACCATCCATTTATATATTATTTTAATATCAAAAGAATGATATTGTCGCTCGTGCGTACGTACGGACTACCGTCTCCACGAACGCGATGAGATTCATTCTCCATCGTATCCATTCAAGTATAATTATCATTTGATGATTTGAAAAATGATGTTTAAGGACTTGATATCATTCTGGATATGAATAATATACAACCTATCCTTTACAAACATGTCTTACATAACAAAACATATAAAAGAAAACAAGTAAGTTAACACCCGAAACAATGATAATACTAAGATATTATTATCAAATCAATATTAAAAGATCATATATGATATCATATTAATATATATGATTCTTGAATAATTTAATAACAATTATTTCACCATTATACAGGAGGTTAACCGACCCCAACCAAGGAAAAGTACAAGGTAAGGGATTTTCTTATCTCACTTTCAATTCCGTGAGATTTCCATTGTTCGCCACTAAATTATTGAAAGTAGTGTAATGTGTACTGACATTTGATATATATTATCATGATTCTCTTTATATTCATGTTATTCTATAAATCATTTGGTGGTTATTAACTTTTGGCCATATGACTCAGTTGGTTAACGTGGTAAGGGGTTTTCATCTCACTCCTTATTCCCGTGAGATTCATGCCATATTGCCACCATTACCTTTTGTGTGGTGTATGTACTGCCCATAATAATATTCTTTGTGTAATACACTCTAATTTATGTGTACTTACATATTCATTGTATGATAACTCTTTCATGGGTTGTATGTTTCATAAGTTACCAAATTGGTAAGGGTTATTTCACAATCTCTTCATTATCCGAGGATGTTTATACGTAATAATCTACTGGGATATCTTTATCATCCACATCCATGTTTCTTAATAATGTATTTCAAAACATTTTTACTATTTACAAGAATATGGGTTAAAGTCATTTATACCCTTATGTGTTTCGAAATGAATCTTTCCGTCGTTTTCCAAACAAGGCACTTTTAACCTTTTCGACAAATTTAAGGTAAGAATGTTTTTTTAACTTATACGGCGGGTGCGGCTATTTACCGCCGTAATAAAATCATCAAAGTTTTCCTTACAAGCTTATAAGAATATTTTCAAATTGAATGTATTATTTTATAATTATGTTACTTTAAAAATGATTTAAAAAAATAGATATTTCTCTAAAATAGTTTTGATTTCATCTATGTCAACATTCTTTGATGGCTTTTAAGCTTATTTGAAGTTGATTTATTATGATACAAAACATCCATATTTTATTGAAGGTTTTGTGCTATTTTTGACTATGGATAAGTTATTCTTATGTCACTCATGGTTTTTGTTTAGAGTATTGACATTTCATAAGTTATTTTTAATCCGAATGTTTATGTTATATTTCAACCTTTCATTCAGATGAATGTGTTAGACAAGTATGCTCCGGGTTGGGGACCGGTAAAATTAAGCCCTCCGGTTTGGTCTCTGGTTATTAGAGGAACTCCGGTTTGGTCTCCAGTTATTAGAGGAACTCCGGGTTGGTGTCCGGTTATTAGAGGCACTCCGGGTTGGTGTCCGGTTATTAGAGGCACTCCGGGTTGGTGTCCGGTTATTAGAGGCACTCCGGGTTGGGTTCCAGTTACAGTTAGCCCCAAGGTCTTGGGATGAGGCCTTGAAAAAGAAATTAAAGTTCATCATTGTGCATTCCATCATTATGAAAGTGGTTATTGATTTTTCATGTGATTATTCGATTAGTAGAATATCCATGTGAATAATTAAATGGCATTATTTCATTTTATTTATGCCATACTATGTTGAAAGTTCATGTTTGAAAGGCTTTTGTTTTAGTTATACATTGCCTTAAATGTTTATTCTTATTTATGAAAGTTTCCGCTATAATGTTATCCTTACTGAGCATCTGAGCTCACCCCTTTCAATGCTTTATTTTTTCCAGGATTATGAAGAAGTAATTTATGAATGACCTGCAGTGATAGTATGAGGGGATATGAAGATAAGATGTTTTTTTTATGATGTAATGTAAAAATTTATGGATGTATCTAGTTATTCTAAGGATACTAAACCAATCGGTCTTTCGAGACTTGATCTTTCTCGTGATCATGCCAATGTTATGTAATAATGAACCGACTATAGGTAACTAGGGTCGGGGCGTTACAGTTGGTATCAGAGGAAGTTTAGTTCAAACCTTGGAAGATAGATTTAGATAAACTCTGATTAGAGCACGTAGACCTAAGATGAACTTTGAGGATTAGTATAAAATAACTTCTTAGAATTTTGGTATTGTAGAGATTTTGTGAGTTTTCCAAGCAATACACCCCTGTTTGGATACGAGCAGGTAGAGGCGGCTCTGGCACAGATGTACCTAGGGGTAAAACCCGAAAACACCGCTTTGATCTAGACTCGAATGGGAACTGGTGCACGACAACGGGCCTTGCTGCACTCTTGGTTACGACACTCCTGGGGGATATGCTTAGGATAATTTACATTTTCTTTACAAACCGATTTAAGTAATATATATATATAAGATGAGAGTAAATGACACTGGTTAATCCTAATATGTTTCAAATTGAGAATATGATGACATTTTATTCTCTAAATGATTTTACGACTAATGTTACTCACACAATGCTTTCTTCTTTTAGTCAATGGCTGGATTCCAAGGAAGTCATAGTGACTTTGAGAATGATGTACAAGGTGGGAACGATGGTGGCAATGAGCAACAAAATGGAATGTTGATAGGTGTAAAAGATATCGTCTTTATGCCAAATCAGTTTTCCAAAAATATGATCAACAACATATATATTAACCAAATCCCAGACTCAACAAGGAAGAGAAAGGTGATAAATGATAAGAGCTCCAGCAATGGAGACCATGGAGAAAAGAACCCTCAATTTTCATCATGCAGGAAATGTGGAAAGAGACACCCAGGAAAGTGTCTCAATGGGACAACGAAATGTTTTACGTGCGGGAAGGAAGGACATAAAGTGAAGAATTGCCGAAGAAAAATGAAGAGTACTATGGAAGAAGATAAAAATGGTCCCAAGAGTCCATTTACAGTCATTTGCCGTAAATTTAGGGGACCTGGCCATTACCCGAGTGAATGTCCTATTCTATAGGATATTTTCTTGGTCAAAGAATAAGCTATGTGGAAATAAATGGTTGGAGAAAAATTTAAAAAGTATTAGCACTCCTTGTTGATGGGTTTACTTTGGAATAATTTTCTCTTGTATTTGTAACCCCGCAGTTTGCAATGTGAGAATGATATTTGAGGAAGAATTGTCTCTTCTCTTGTGGATATAGGTATAAATAACCATTTGGTTTTATATGATCATTGGGGTTTGAGAAAATTATAAGTTATTATAATTTGGGATGAAAATGCAAGGTATGATATAACATTTGTGGTTAAATTATGTTATTTTGAGGAATTTATCTCATTTTGGTAATATTATAAAATATAGTTTTTGAAAAAGGACAACACGTAGACCGTGTGACAACCCATCGCGTCGGACAAAGCTGTGGGAATCGAACCCACAACCAAAGTGCGATTGGGATTTATCACCTACCACTGGACTACGTGAAGTCCCTGGTTAGTATGACTATTTTTTTTTGTTAAATGGTTTTATTGATCAATAATAAGATGATTTGGGTTCTTATGTCTTATCAAATGAATACCCTTGGTATAGGAAAATGATTTGGTGATTAAGTGATAAATGTTATTTTGGAAGATGTTCGCTTTGTTGGGAACACTATATGCCCAAGGTAAATAGAATACAATGGGGTTTCATTTGTAGAGTAATGGTGCATTTTTACCTACGTTTTTATTTTGGATTTATAGTGATTTGGGTTATTTATGGAAATGATTAACCTATAACAGAGAATATGTGATGATGTTAATTACTTTTAAGTATGTGACTTTAAGAGTATTTGTTGTCATTTGGAGATACAATTTAACAGGGGAGACTACATAATCAAATTATTCTATGTTTTGGGTTTCCATATTAGTTTGGATTATATTGAAGGATTTTAAGGACAATTGATTATTTAATGGTATTTATTTTACTTTGGGGTATTGATGGTTTAAATTTAGAAATTAAGATTAGTGCATATTTATCTCAAGGAATATCCTTTTGGGGGATCATAGATCATTCACTAACCATTTTGGTTTTGATTAATCTTCAAAGAAAATGTAAATATATAGTTTATCTTGCATGGATCATGTGATTCTATAGAAGTTTATTCTAGCTCTTCCAGTGTGACCAAGTCTTCTTGAATACTCATCGTTTAAAAAAAAATCGAGTTAGTGGTGGAAATTTATTAAAGAATGAAACTCTACTTAAAATGAAAGTATATCTCATAATGTTCTTAGTCAATATCATAAATGAATTCCTCGTCCTTATGTAATGTAATTAAAAAAAATGTTGTCTGTTTACTTTCCTACTAGGAGACTAATGGTCGTTTGTCCCAACACAAGTTTTTGGTTTTCTTATTTTTAACTTTCTCCTGATCATGATTTCTATCCCTCTCCATCAGAACATGACACTTAGTTTATCATCCATATCCATGTTTTCCTATATGGAATCCTAGTATGGGTTACCTTGGATGACCCTTATATCTCTCTTTCTTTCATTTAAAGTGATAGTTTTATTGACTCTTTTTCCAATGTGGGACTTTCCATTATATTCCCAAGCAAAATTTTAAAAAAATTGCGAGGACGCAATTTATTGAAGGAGGGGAGAATGTAACACCCCAAGCATCCTTGGTATGTATCCTTTCGAATAATGCAATGGCGTGCATTGTACGCAACTTCGAGATTTTAACACACCATAACTAATCAAACTAGCCGTTATGAATAGTAATACATACTTTTTGAAATTTTATAAATTCTATCTCTCAAAATGGAATTCATTTTTGGATTCGGAATATCGAAATTAGCCTAGGGTGAAATTTTGGTACTTTTCGGATAACTTTCATATTTTGAGGAATAGTGAAAATTACTAAATTTTAATTAAAAACAACTTTTTTAATCAAAATAATTGATAATGATAAATTATGAATTTGAGTGGGTTTAAAGTATATTTAGAATCTATTTTTACCATTTAATATAATGTTGGTCATTGGACATAATTTTACAATTAAACCGAACATAAACAAGTGTCAATCTTTTGATAGTTATTATCTCTTAAAAACATGCTTTTTATTTTGACAGCGGGAATTAATTTTAAATTAGTTTCTGCCACTTCTGTGTTTTGAATTTAGAAAAATGGATTCAATATTTGGAATCTGGATTTCCAAATTGTGTAAATAGGTAACTTTTATTTTTAGACATTTTGAATAATTACTGTGGTAAATATTTTATTTACCATGGTTAAGGGTAAATCTGGTAAATAAGGGTTAAAAAAATAATATTATAATAATACTAAATTACCCTAAAACGTGTCCTAGCCTTATTGGTTGATACATGTTCTACCATAGTCATCTTTGGGTCGATTTGGGGACCCCATGGTGCCACTTGTAGGTGATAGGGACACTTTATTTTAATTAAGTTAAAATGAATACAAAAATGACACAAGCATATATCTTTTAGAAAAACAATTATTACATAGGGTTATATATGTTGGATTTTAGATTATAAATATTCATTATAAATATAAAAAGATTTCCAGCATAATGATATTTTATTTATAATTTTTAGACATTAAATAATTTATTTTATTTATGACACAATGATGATGCAGTAATTACTAAAATAGTGAAAAATTAAATTAATTGATATTATAAATACCCAAATAAATATAATATGAAACTTTTAATGAATTACAATAGTTTTATAGGATAATATGATATATTAGGATTGATTTAATTGACTTTGTTCGAAGTAATCAATCTGTTATGAGTTTCACAAAAATCAACTATTGAATAGTGTCAAAATTGACATAAAAGAGTTCTTAAAAGAAATAATATATTATTAATTGATATTAAATTCCTAAAAATATAGGGTTCGGCCAAGGGACTTATATCATGATAGTTTCATCATTAATGGACCACTTGGGGGTCGCTTGGATGTATGTAGTAAGTATATTAATCATATTATATAAAAATACAAATAGACATTGTAAAAGTGAAACTAATTAACTTAGAGTTAATACTTAAAGATAAGGTTAATATAAGTCCCCAAACCTGTCTAAATTCTATTGGTTGAGTTGTTTTCGACCCATAACCACCTTAACATTTAAATAATCAACTTTGGAGCCATTAGAAACGGAATATGAATTTATTATAAATTAATATTTCTAGATTTTCCAAAGGTGCCCCTCACCCCTCTTATAAAAGGGCACTCCTCCATCTCATTTCTTCACACCTTCCAAGCCTTTTGGGTCCGCCAAACTCTGCCCAAATACTCTCACAACTTCCCTCACTACAACCCAGGGGCCTTAGTTTGATCAGAAAGCCAACCTAAGGAGCCCTTTTGATCAAATCAAAAGGAAGAACCTGAAGAAGAGGTAATGATTTCACCACCTTTTTCCAAGTTCATTTCTTCTTCCACTTCTTCTTCCTTTGTTGTTACCATTCTAAAATAATAACTCCAGTATCATATATATACTTTGATGTTATTACAAATATGGTACAACCATATTCAGTATTCTATCCACCCTTTGAATAACATGTCACCATACGTGCGTACGTATGGCTTACCGTCTCCACGTCGTGGTGTAATTGTTATTCAATATAATATTATTTGGATGGGTATAATAATGATGTTTAACTCATGTAAATAATAAATATAACATGTTAATGATTCTTTATATATGATATACCATCCATTTATATATTATTTTAATATCAAAAGAATGATATTGTCGCTCGTGCGTACGTACGGACTACCGTCTCCACGAACGCGATGAGATTCATTCTCCATCCTATCCATTCAAGTATAATTATCATTTGATGATTTGAAAAATGATGTTTAAGGACTTGATATCATTCTGGATATGAATAATATACAACCTATCCTTTACAAACATGGCTTACATAACAAAACATATAAAAGAAAACAAGTAAGTTAACACCCGAAACAATGATAATACTAAGATATTATTATCAAATCAATATTAAAAGATCATATATGATATCATATTAATATATATGATTCTTGAATAATTTAATAACAATTATTTCACCATTATACAGGAGGTTAACCTACCCCAACCAAGGAAAAGTACAAGGTAAGGGATTTTCTTATCTCACTTTCAATTCCGTGAGATTTCCATTGTTTGCCACTAAATTATTGAATGTAGTGTAATGTGTACTGAAATTTGATATATATTATCATGATTCTCTTTATATTCATGTTATTCTATAAATAATTTGGTGGTTATTAACTTTTGGCCATATGACTCAGTTGATTAACGTGGTAAGGGGTTTTCATCTCACTCCTTATTCCCGTGAGATTCATGCCATATTGCCACCATTACCTTCTGTGTGGTGTATGTACTGCCCATAATAATATTCTTTGTGTAATACACTCTAATTTATGTGTATTTACATATTCCTTGTATGATACCTATTTCATGGGTTGTATGTTTCATAAGTTACCAAATTGGTAAGGGTTATTTCACAATCTCTTCATTATCCGATGATGTTTATACGTAATAATCTACTGGGATCTCTTTATCATCCAAATCCATGTTTCTTAATAATGTATTTCAAAACATTTTTACTATTTACAAGAATATGGGTTAAAGTCATTTATACCCTTATGTGTTTCGAAAGGAATCTTTCCGTCGTTTTCCAAACAAGGCACTTTTATCCTTTTCGACAAATTTAAGGTAAGAATGTTTTTTAACTTATACGGTGGGTGCGGCTATTTACCGCCGTAATAAAATCATCAAAGTTTTCCTTACAAGCTTATAATAATATTTTCAAATTGAATGTGTTATTTTATAATTATGTTACTTTTAAAATGATTTAAAAAAAAGAGATATTTCTCTAAAATAGTTTTGATTTCATCTATGTCAACATTCTTTGATGGCTTTTAAGCTTATTTGAAGTTGATTTATTATGATACAAAACATCCATAATTTATTGATGGTTTTGTGCTATTTTTGACTATGGATAAGTTATTCTTATGTCACTCATGGTTTTTGTTTAGAGTATTGACATTTCATAAGTTATTTGTAATCCGAATGTTTATGTTATATTTCAACCTTTCATTCTGATGAATGTGTTAGACAAGTATGCTCCGGGTTGGGGACCGGTAAAATTTATCCCTCCGGTTTGGTCTCCGGTTATTAGAGGAACTCCGGTTTGGTCTCCGGTTATTAGAGGAACTCCGGGTTGGTGTCCGGTTATTAGAGGCACTCCGGGTTGGTGTCCGGTTATTAGAGGCACTTCGGGTTGGTGTCCGGTTATTAGAGGCACTCCGGGTTGGGTTCCAGTTACCGTTAGCCCCAAGGTCTTGGGACGAGGCCTTGACAAAGAAATTAAAGTTCATCATTATGCATTCCATCATTATGAAAGTGGTTATTGATTTTTCATGTGATTATTCGATTAGTAGAATATCCATGTGAATAAGTAAATGGCATTATTTCATTTTATTTATGCCATACTATGTTGAAAGTTTATGTTTGAAAGGCTTTTGTTTTAGTTATACATTGCCTTAAATGTTTATTCTTATTTATGAATGTTTCCGCTATAATGTTATCTTTACTTAGCATCTGAGCTCACCCCTTTCAATGTTTTATTTTTCCCAGGATTATGAAGAAGTAATTTATGAATGACCTACAGGGATAGTATGAGGGGATATGAAGATAAGATGTTTTTTTTATGATGTAATGTAAAAATTTATGGTTGTATCTAGTTATTCTAAGGCAACTAAACCAATCGGTCTTTCGGGACTTGATCTTTCTCGTGATCATGCCAATGTTATGTAATAATGAACCGACTCTAGGTAACTAGGGTCGGGGTGTTACAGTTGGTATCAGAGGAAATTTAGTACAAACCTTGGAAGCTAGATTTAGATAAACTCTGATTAGAGCACGTAGACCTAAGATGAACTTTGAGGATTAGTATAAAATAACTTCCTAGAATTTTGGTATTGTAGAGATTTTGTGAGTTTTCCAAGCAATACATCCCTGTCTGGATACGAGCAGGTAGAGGCGGCTCTGGCACAGATGTACCTAGGGGTAAAACCCAAAAACACCGCTTTGATCTAGACTCGAATGGGAACTGGTGCACGACAACGGGCCTTGCTGCACTCTTGGTTACGACACTCTCGGGGGATATGATTAAGATAATTTACATTTTCTTTACAAACCGATTTAAGTAATATATATATAAGATGAGAGTAAATGACCTTGGTTAATCCTAATATGTTTCAAATTGAGAATATGATGCCATTTTAATCTCTAAATGATTTTACGACTACTGTTACTCACACAATGCTTTCTGGTTTTAGTCAATGGCTGGATTCCAAGGAAGTCATAGTGACTTTGAGAATGATGTACAAGGTGGGAACGATGGTGGCAATGAGCAACAAAATGGAATGTTGATAGGTGTAAAAGATATCGTCTTTATGCCAAATCAGTTTTCCAAAAAAATGATCAACAACATATATATTAACCAAATCCCAGACTCAACAAGGAAGAGAAAGGTGATAAATGATAAGAGCTCCAGAAATGGAGACCATGGAGAAAAGAACCCTCAATTTTCATCATGCAGGGAATGTGGAAAGAGACACCCCGGAAAGTGTCTCAATGGGACAACGAAATGTTTTACGTGCGGGAAGGAAGGACATAAAGTGAAGAATTGCTGAAGAAAAATGAATAGTACTATGGAAGAAGATAAAAATGGTCCCAAGAGTCCATTTACAGTCATTTTCCATAAATGTAGGGGACCTGGCCATTACCCGAGTGAATGTCCTATTCTATAGGATATTTTCTTGGTCAAAGAAGAAGCTATGTGGAAATAAATGGTTGGAGAAAAATTTAAAAAGTATTAGCACTCCTTGTTGATGGGTTTACTTTGGAATAATTTTCTCTTGTATTTGTAACCCCGCAGTTTGCAAAGTGAGAATGATATTTGAGGAAGAATTGTCTCTTCTCTTGTGGATATAGGTATAAATAACCATTTGGTTTTATATGATCATTGGGGTTTGAGAAAATTATAAGTTATTATAATTTTGGATGAAAATGCAAGGTATGATATAACATTTGTGGTTAAATTATGTTATTTTGAGGAATTTATCTCATTTTGGTAATATTATAAAATATAGTTTTTGAAAAAGGACAACACGTAGACCGTGTGGCAACCCGTCGCATAAGACAAAGCTGTGGGAATCGAACCCACAACCAAAGTGCGATTGGGATTTATCACCTACCACTGGACTACGTGAAGTCCCTGGTTAGTATGACTATTTTTTTTTTGTTAAATGGTTTTATTGATCAATAATAAGATGATTTGGGTTCTTATGTCTTATCAAATGAATACCCTTGGTATAGGAAAATGATTTGGTGATTAAGTGATAAATGTTATTTTGGAAGATGTTCGCTTTGTTGGGAACACTATATGACCAAGGAAAATAGAATACAGTGGGGTTTCATTTGTAGAGTAATGGTGCATTTTTTTCTACATTTTTATTTTGGATTTATAGTGATTTGGGTTATTTATGGAAATGATTAACCTATAACAGAGAATATGTGATGATGTTAATTACTTTTAAGTATTTGACTTTAAGAGTATTTGATGTCATTTGGAGATACAATTTAACAGGGGAGACTACATAATCAAATTATTCTATGTTTTGGGTTTCAATATTAGTTTGGATTATATTGAAGGATTTTAAGGACAATTTATTATTGAATGGTATTTATTTTACTTTGGGGTATTGATGGTTTAAATTTAGAAATTATGATTAGTGCATATTTATCCCAAGGAATATCCTTTTGGGGGATCATAGATCATTCACTAACCATTTTGGTTTTGATTAATCTTCAAAGACAATGTAAATATATAGTTTATCCTGCATGGATCATGTGATTCTATGGAAGTTTATTCTAGCTCTTCCAGTGTGACCAAGTCTTCTTGAATACTCATCGTTTAAAAAAAATTGAGTTAGTGGTGGAAATTTATTAAAGAATGAAACTCTACTTAAAATTTAAGTATATCTCATAATGTTCTTAGTCAATATCATAAATGAATTCCTCGTCCTTATGTAATTTAATTTAAAAAAATGTTGTCTGTTTACTTTCCTACTAGGAGACTAATGGTCGTTTGTCCCAACACAAGTTTGTGGTTTTCTTATTGTTAACTTTCTCCTGATCATGATTTCTATCCCTCTCCATCATAACTTGACACTTAGTTTATCATCCATATCCATGTTTTCCTACATGGAATCCTAGTATGGGTTATCTTGGATGACCCTTATATCTCTCTTTCTTTCATTTAAAGTGATAGTTTTATTGACTCTTTTTCCGATGTGGGACTTTCCATTATATTCCCAAGCAAAATTTTAAAAAAATTGCGAGGACGCAATTTATTGAAGGAGGGGAGAATGTAACACCCCAAGCTTCCTTGGTATGTATCCTTTCGAATAATGCAATGGCGTGCATTGTACGCAACTTCGAGATTTTAACACACCATAACTAATCAAACTAGCCGTTATGAATAGTAATACATACTTTTTGAAATTTTATAAATTCTATCTCTCAAAATGGACTTCATTTTTGGATTCAGAATATCGAAATTAGCCTAGGGTGAAATTTTGGTACTTTTCGGATAACTTTCATATTTTGAGGAATAGTGAAAATTACTAAATTTTAATTAAAAACATCTTTTTTAATAAAAATAATTGATAATGATAAATTATGAATATGAGTGGTTTTAAAGTATATTTAGAATATATTTTTACCATTTAATATAATGTTGGTCATTGGACATAATTTTACAATTAAACCGAACATAAACAAGTGTCAATCTTTTGATAGTTATTATCTCTTAAAAACACGCTTTTTGTTTTGACAGCGGGAATTAATTTTAAATTAATTTCTGCCACTTCTGTGTTTTGAATTTAGAAAAATGGATTTCATATTTGGAATCAGGATTTACAAATTGTGTAAATAGGTAACTTTTATTTTTAGACATTTTGAATAATTACTGTGGTAAATATTTTATTTACCATGGTTAAGGGTAAATCTGGTAAATAAGGGTTAAAAAAATAATATTATAATAATACTAAATTACCCTAAAACATTTCCTAGCCTTATTGGTTGATACATGTTCGACCATATTCATCTTTGGGTAGATTTGGGGACCCCATGGTGCCACTTGTAGGTGATAGGGACACTTTATTTTAATTAAGTTAAAATGAATACAAAAATGACACAAGAATATATCTTTTAGAAAAAAAATTATTACATAGGGTTATATATGTTGGATTTTAGATTATAAATATTCATTAGAAATATAAAAATATTTCCTACATAATGATATTTTATTTATAATTTTTAGACACTAAATAATTTATTTTATTTATGACACAATGATGATGCAGTAATTACTAAAATAGTGAAAAATTAAATAAATTGATATTATAAATACCCAAATAAATATAATATGAAACTTTTAATGAATTAAAATAATTTTATAGAATAATATGATATATTAGGATTGATTTAATTGACTTTGATCGAATTAATCAATCTGTTATGAGTTTCACAAAAATCAACTATTGAATAGTGTCCAAATTGACATAAAAGAGTTCTTAAAACAAATATTATATTATTAATTGATATTAAAATCTTAAAAATATAAGGTTCGGCCAAGGGACTTATATCATGATAGTTTCATCATTAATGGACCACTTTGGGGTCGCTTGGATGTATGTAGTAAGTTTATTAATCATATTATATAAAAATTCAAATAGACATTGTAAAAGTGAAACTAATTAACTTAGAGTTAATACTTAAAGATAAGGTTAATATAAGTCCCCAAACCTGTCTAAATTCTATTGGTTGAGTTGTTTTCAACCCATCCCCAACTTAAAATTTAAATAATCAACTTTGGAGCCATTAGAAACCGAATATGAATTTATTATAAATTAATATTTCTAGATTTTCCAATGGTGCCCCTCACCCCTCTTATAAAAGGGAACTCCTCCATCTCATTTCTTCACACCTTCCAAGCCTTTTGGTTCGGCCAAACTCTGCCCAAATACTCTCACAACTTCCCTCACTACAACCCAGGGGCCTTAGTTTGATCAGAAAGCCAACCTAAGGAGCCCTTTTGATCAAATCAAAAGGAAGAACCCGAAGAAGAGGTAATGATTTCACCACCTTTTTCCAAGTTCATTTCTTCTTCCACTTCTTCTTCCTTTGTTGTTACCATTCTAAAATAATAACTCCAGTATCATATATATACTGTGATGTTATTATAAATATGGTACAACCATATTCAGTATTCTATCCACCCTTTGAATAACATGTCACCATACGTGCGTATGTACGGCTTACCGTCTCCACGCCGTGGTGTAATTGTTATTCAATAAAATATTATTTGGATGGGTATAATAATGATGTTTAACTCATTTAAATAATAAATATAACATGTTAATGATTATGTATATATGATATACCATCCATTTATATATTATTTTAATATCAAAAGAATGATATTGTCGCTCGTGCGTACGTACGGACTACCGTCTCCACGAACGCGATGAGATTCATTCTCCATCGTATCCATTCAAGTATAATTATCATTTGATGATTTGAAAAATGATGTTTAAGGACTTGATATAATTCTGGATATGAATAATATACAACCTATCCTTTACAAACATGGATTACATAACAAAACATATAAAAGAAAACAAGTAAGTTAACACCCGAAACAATGATAATACTAAGATATTATTATCAAATCAATATTAAAAGATCATATATGATATCATATTAATATATATAATTATTGAATAATTTAATAACAATTATTTCACCATTATACAGGAGGTTAACCTACCCCAACCAAGGAAAATTACAAGGTAAGGGATTTTCTTATCTCACTTTCAATTCCGTGAGATTTCCATTGTTCGCCACTAAATTATTGAAAGTAGTGTAATGTGTACTGACATTTGATATATATTATCATGATTCTCTTTATATTCATGTTATTATATAAAACATTTGGTGGTTATTAACTTTTGGCCATATGACTCAATTGATTAACGTGGTAAGGGGTTTTCATCTCACTCCTTATTCCCGTGAGATTCATGCCATATTGCCACCATTACCTTTTGTGTGGTGTATGTACTGCCCATAATTATATTCTTTGTGTAATACACTCTAATTTATGTGTACTTACATATTCATTGTATGATAACTCTTTCATGGGTTGTATGTTTCATAAGTTACCAAATTGGTAAGGGTTATTTTACAATCTCTTCATTATCCAAGGATCTTTATACGTAATAATCTACTGGGATCTCTTTATCATCCACATCCATGTTTCTTAATAATGTATTTCAAAACATTTTTACTATTTACAAGAATATGGGTTAAAGTCATTTATACCCTTATGTGTTTCGAAAGGAATCTTTCCGTCGTTTTCCAAACAAGGCACTTTTAACCTTTTCGACAAATTTAAGGTAAGAATGTTTTTTTTAACTTATACGGCGGGTGCGGCTATTTACCGCTGTAATAAAATCATCAAAGTTTTCCTTACAAGCTTATAAGAATATTTTCAAATTGAATGTATTATTTTATAATTATGTTAATTTTAAAATGATTTAAAAAAAGAGATATTTCTGTAAAATAGTTTTGATTTCATCTATGTCAACATTCTTTGATGGCTTTTAAGCTTATTTGAAGTTGATTTATTATGATACAAAACATCCATATTTTATTGAAGGTTTTGTGCTATTTTTGACTATGGATAAGTTATTCTTATGTCACTCATGGTTTTTGTTTAGAGTATTGACATTTCATAAGTTATTTGTAATCTGAATGTTTATGTTATATTTCAACCTTTCATTCAGATGAATGTGTTAGACAAGTATGCTCCGGGTTGGGGACCGGTAAAAGTAAGCCCTCCGGTTTGGTCTCCGGTTATTAGAGGAACTCCGGTTTGGTCTCCGGTTATTAGAGGAACTCCAGGTTGGTGTCCGGTTATTAGAGGCACTCCGGGTTGGTGTCCAGTTATTAGAGGCACTCCGGGTTGGTGTCTGGTTATTAGAGGCACTCCGGGCTGGGTTCCAGTTACAGTTAGCCTCAAGGTCTTGGGACGAGGCCTTGACAAAAAATTAAAGTTCATCATTATGCATTCCATCATTATGAAAGTGGTTATTGATTTTTCATGTGATTATTCGATTAGTAGAATATCCATGTGAATAAGTAAATGGAATCATTTCATTTTATTTATTCCATACTATGTTGAAAGTTCATGTTTGAAAGGCTTTTGTTTTAGTTATACATTGCCTTAAATGTTTATTCTTATTTATGAAAGTTTCCGCTATAATGTTATCCTTACTGAGCATCTGAGCTCACCCCTTTCAATGTTTTATTTTTACCAGGATTATGAAGAAGTAATTTATGAATGACCTGCAGGGATAGTATGAGGGGATATGAAGACAATATGTTTTTTTATGATGTAATGTAAAAATTTATGGATGTATCTAGTTATTCTAAGGCTACTAAACCAATCGGTCTTTCGAGACTTGATCTTTCTCGTGATCATGCCAATGTTATGTAATAATGCACCGACTCTAGGTAACTAGGGTCGGGGTGTTACAGTTGGTATCATAGGAAGTTTAGTACAAACCTTGGAAGCTAGATTTAGATAAACTATGATTAGAGCACGTAGACCTAAGATGAACTTTGAGGATTAGTATAAAATAACTTCCTATAATTTTGGTATTGTAGAGATTTTGTGAGTTTTCCAAGCAATACATCCCTGTCTGGATACGAGCAGGTAGAGGCGGCTCTGGCACATATGTACCTAGGGGTAAAACCCGAAAACACCGCTTTGATCTAGACTCGAATGGGAACTGGTGCACGACAACGGGCCTTGCTGCACTCTTGGTTACGACACTCCCGGGGGGATATGCTTAGGATAATTTACATTTTCTTTACAAACCGATTTAAGTAATATATATATAAGATGAGAGTAAATGACCTTGGTTAATCCTAATATGTTTCAAATTGAGAATATGATGACATTTTAATCTCTAAATGATTTTACGACTACTGTTACTCACACAATGCTTTCTGGTTTTAGTCAATGGCTGGATTCCAAGGAAGTCATAGTGACTTTGAGAATGATGTACAAGGTGGGAACGATGGTGGCAATGTGCAACAAAATGGAATGTTGATAGGTGTAAAAGATATCGTCTTTATGCCAAATCAGTTTTCCAAAAATATGATCAACAACATATATATTAACCAAATCCCAGACTCAACAAGGAAGAGAAAGGTGATAAATGATAAGAGCTCCAGCAATGGAGACCATGGAGAAAAGAACCCTCAATTTTCATTATGCAGGAAATGTGGAAAGAGACACCCAGGAAAGTGTCTCAATGGGACAACGAAATGTTTTACGTGCGGGAAGGAAGGACATAAAGTGAAGAATTGCCGAAGAAAAATGAAGAGTACTATGGAAGAAGATAAAAATGATCCCAAGAGTCCATTTACAGTCATTTGCCGTAAATGTAGGGGTTCTGGCCATTACCCGAGTGAATGTCCTATTCTATAGGATATTTTCTTGGTCAAAGAAGAAGCTATGTGGAAATAAATGGTTGGAGAAAAATTTAAAAAGTATTAGTACTCCTTGTTAATGGGTTTACATTGGAATAATTTTCTCTTGTATTTGTAACCCCGCAGTTTTCCATGTGAGAATGATATTTGAGGAATAATTGTCTCTTCTCTTGTGGATATAGGTATAAATAACCATTTGGTTTTATATGATCATTGGGGTTTGAGAAAATTATAAGTTATTATAATTTGGGATTAAAATGAAAGGTATGATATAACATTTGTGGTTAAATTATGTTATTTTGAGGAATTTATCTCATTTTGGTAATATTATAAAATATAGTTTTTGAAAAAGGACAACACATAGACTGTGTGACAAACCGTCGCGTCGGACAAAGCTGTGGGAATCGAACCCACAACCAAAGTGCGATTGGGATTTATCGCCTACCACTGGACTACGTGAAGTCCCTGGTTAGTATGACTATTTTTTTTGTTAAATGGTTTTATTGATCAATAATAAGATGATTTGGGTTCTTATGTCTTATCAAATGAATACCCTTGGTATAGGAAAAGTGATTTGGTGATTAAGTGATAAATTTTATTTTGGAAGATGTTCGCTTTGTTGGGAACAATATATGCCCAAAGAAAATAGAATACAATGGGGTTTCATTTTTAGAGTAATGGTGCATTTTTATCTACGTTTTTATTTTGGATTTATAGTGATTTGGGTTATTTATGGAAATGATTATCCTATAACAGAGAATATGTGATGATGATAATTACTTTTAAGTATGTGACTTTAAGATTATTTGATGTCATTTGGAGATACAATTTAACAGGAGAGACTACATAATCAAATTATTCTATGTTTTGGGTTTCAATATTCGTTTGGATTATATTGAAGGATTTTAAGGACAATTGATTATTGAATGGTATTTATTTTACTTTGGGGTATTGATGGTTTAAATTTAGAAATTAAGATTAGTGCATATTTATCTCAAGGAATATCCTTTTGGGGGATCCTAGATCATTCACTAACCATTTTGGTTTTTATTAATCTTCAAAGACAATGTAAATATATATTTTATCCTGCATGGATCATGTGATTATATAGAAGTTTATTCTAGCTCTTCCAGTGTGACCAAGTCTTCTTGAATACTCATCGTTTAAAAAAAATTGAGTTAGTGGTGGAAATTTATTAAAGAATGAAGCTCTACTTAAAATGTAAGTATATCTCATAATGTTCTTAGTCAATATCATAAATGAATTCCTCCTCCTTATGTAATGTAATTTAAAAAAATATTGTCTGTTTACTTTCCTACTAGGAGACTAATGGTCGTTTGTCCCAACACAAGTTTGTGGTTTTCTTATTGTTAACTTTCTCCTGATCATGATTTCTATCCCTCTCCATCAGAACTTGACACTTAGTTTATCATCCATATCCATGTTTTCCTACATGGAATCCTAGTATGGGTTATCTTGGATGACCCTTATATCTCTCTTTCTTTCATTTAAAGTGATAGTTTTATTGACTCTTTTTCCGATGTGGGACTTTCCATTATATTCCCAAGCAAAATTTTAAAAAAATTGGGAGGACGCAATTTATTGAAGGAGGGGAGAATGTAACACCCCAGTCTTCCTTGGTATGTATCCTTTCGAATAATGCAATGGCGTGCATTGTACGCAACTTCGAGATTTTAACACACCATAACTAATCAAACTAGCCATTATGAATAGTAATACATACTTTTTGAAATTTTATAAATTCTATATCTCAAAATGGACATCATTTTTGGATTCGGAATATCGAAATTAGCCTAGGGTGAAATTTTGGTACTTTTCGGATAACTTTCATATTTTGAGGAATAGTGAAAATTACTAAATTTTAATTAAAAACAACTTTTTTAATCAAAATAATTGATAATGATAAATTATGAATTTGAGTTGTTTTAAAGTATATTTAGAATATATTTTTACCATTTAATATAACGTTGGTCATTGGACATGATTTTACAATTAAACCGAACATAAACAAGTGTCAATCTTTTGATAGTTATTATCTCTTAAAAACACGCTTTTTGTTTTGACAGCGGGAATTAATTTTAAATTAATTTCTGCCAATTCTGTGTTTTTAATTTAGAAAAATGGATTCCATATTTTGAATCATGATTTCCAAATTGTGTAAATCGGTAACTTTTATTTTTAGACATTTTGAATAATTACTGTGGTAAATATTTTATTTACCATGGTTAAGGGTAAATCTGGTAAATAAGGGTTAAAAAAAATAATATTATAATACTACTAAATTACCCTAAAACGTGTCCTAGCCTTATTGGGTGATACATGTTCGACCATAGGCATATTTGGGTCGATTTGGGGACCCCATGGTGCCACTTGTAGGTGATAGGGACACTTTATTTTAATTAAGTTAAAATGAATACAAAAATGACACGAGCATATATCTTTTAGAAAAACAATTATTACATAGGGTTATATATGTTGGATTTTAGATTATAAATATTCATTATAAAGATAAAAAGATTTCCAACATAATGATATTTTATTTATAATTTTTAGACATTAAATAATTTATTTTATTTATGACACAATGATGATGCAGTAATTACTAAAATAGTGAAAAATTAACTTAATTGATATTATAAATACCAAAATAAATATAATATGAAACTTTAAATGAATTAAACTAATTTTATAGGATAATATGATATATTAGGATTGATTTAATGGACTTTTTTCGAAGTAATCAATCTGTTATGAGTTTCACAAAAATCAACTATTGAATAGTGTCCAAATTGACATAAAAGAGTTCTTAAAAGAAATATTATATTATTAATTGATATTAAATTCCTAAAAATCTAAGGTTCGGCCAAGGGACTTATATCATTATAGGTTCATCATTAATGGACCACTTGGGGGTCGCTTGGATGGATGTAGTAAGTTTATTAATCATATTATATAAAAATACAAATAGACATTGTAAAAGTGAAACTAATTAACTTAGAGTTAATACTTAAAGATAAGGTTAATATAAGTCCCCAAACCTGTCTAAATTCTATTGGTTGAGTTGTTTTCGACTCATCCCCACCTTAACCTTTAAATAATCAACTTTGGAGCCATTAGAAACAGAATATGAATTTATTATAAATTAATATTTCTAGATTTTCCAAAGGTGCCCCTCACCCCTCTTATAAAAGGGCACTCCTCCCTCTCATTTCTTCACACCTTCCAATCCTTTTCGTTCGGCCAAACTCTGCCCAAATACTCTCAAAACTTCCCTCACTACAACCCAGGGTCCTTAGTTTGATCAGAAAGCCAACCTAAGGAGCCCTTTTGATCAAATCAAAAGGAAGAACCCGAAGAAGAGGTAATGATTTCACCACCCTTTTCCAAGTTCATTTCTTTTCCACTTCTTCTTCATTTGTTGTTACCATTATAAAATAATAACTCCAGTATCATATATATACTGTGATGTTATTATAAATATGGTACAACCATATTCAGTATTCTATCCACCCTTTTAATAACATGTCACCATACGTGCGTACGTACGACTTACCGTCTCCACGTCGTGGTGTAATTGTTATTCAATATAATATTATTTGGATGGTTATAATAATGATTTTTAACTCATGTAAATAATAAATATAACATGTTAATGATTCTTTATATATGATATACCATCCATTTATATATTATTTTAATATCAAAAGAATGATATTGTCGCTCGTGCGTACGTACGGACTACCGTCTCCACGAACGCGATGAGATTCATTCTCCATCGTATCCATTCAAGTATAATTATCATTTGATGATTTGAAAAATGATGTTTAAGGACTTGATATCATTCTGGATATGAATAATATACAACCTATCCTTTACAAACATGGCTTACATAACAAAACATATAAAAGAAAACAAGTAAGTTAACACCCGAAACAATGATAATACTAAGATATTATTATCAAATCAATTTTAAAAGATCATATATGATATCATATTAATATATATGATTCTTGAATAATTTAATAACAATTATTTCACCATTATACAGGAGGTTAACCTACCCCAACCAAGGAAAAGTACAAGGTAAGGGATTTTCTTATCTCACTTTCAATTCCGTGAGATTTCCATTGTTCGCCACTAAATTATTGAAAGTAGTGTAATGTGTACTGACATTTGATATATATTATCATGATTCTCTTTATATTCATGTTATTATATAAATCATTTAGTGGTTATTAACTTTTAGCCATATGACTCAGTTGATTAACGTGGTAAGGGGTTTTCATCTCACTCCTTATTCCCGTTAGATTCATGCCATATTGCCACCATTACCTTTTGTGTGGTGTATGTACTTCCCATAATTATATTCTTTTTGTAATACACTCTAATTTATGTGAATTTACATATTCATTGTATGATACCTCTTTCATGGGTTTTATGTTTCATAAGTTACCAAATTGGTAAGGGTTATTTCACAATCTCTTCATTATCCTAGGATGTTTATATGTAATAATCTACTGGGATCTTTTTATCATCCACATCCATGTTTCATAATAATTTATTTCAAAACATTTTTACTATTTACAAGAATATGGGTTAAATTCATTTATACCCTTATGTGTTTCGAAAGGAATCTTTCCGTCGTTTTCCAAACAAGGCACTTTTAACCTTTTCGACAAATTTAAGGTAAGAATGTTTTTTTAACTTATACGGCGGGTGCGGCTATTTACCGCCGTAATAAAATCATCAAAGTTTTCCTTACAAGCTTATAAGAATATTTTCAAATTGAATGTATTATTTTATAATTATGTTACTTTTAAAATGATTTAAGAAAAAGAGATATTTCTCTAAAATAGTTTTGATTTCATCTATGTCAACATTCTTTGATGGATTTTAAGCTTATTTGAAGTTGATTTATTATGATACAAAACATCCATATTTTATTGAAGGTTTTGTGATATTTTTGACTATGGATAAGTTATTCTTATGTCACTCATGGTTTTTGTTTAGAGTATTGACATTTCATAAGTTATTTGTAATCCGAATGTTTATGTTATATTTCAACCTTTCATTCAGATGAATGTGTTAGACAAGTATGTTCCGGGTTGGGGACCGGTAAAAGTAAGCCCTCCGGTTTGGTCTCCGGTTATTAGAGGAACTCCGGTTTGGTCTCCGGTTATTAGAGGAAATCCGGGTTGGTGTCAGGTTATTAGAGGCACTCCGGGTTGGTGTCCGGTTATTAGAGGCACTCCGGGTTGGTGTCCGGTTATTAGAGGCACTCCGGGTTGGGTTCCGGTTACAGTTAGCCCCAAGGTCTTGGGACGAGGCCTTGACAAAGAAATTAAAGTTCATCATTATGCATTCCATCATTATGAAAGTGGTTATTGATTTTTCATGTGATTATTCGATTAGTAGAATATCCATGTGAATAAGTAAATGGCATTATTTCATTTTATTTATGCCATACTATGTTGAAAGTTCATGTTTGAAAGGCTTTTGTTTTAGTTATACATTGCCTTAAATGTTTATTCTTATTTATGAAAGTCTCCGCTATAATGTTATCCTTACTAAGCATCTGAGCTCACCCCTTTCAATGTTTTATTTTTCCCAGGATTATGAAGAAGTAATTTATGAATGACCTGCAGGGATAGTATGAGGGGATATGAAGACAAGATGTTTTTTTTATGATGTAATGTAAAAATTTATGGATGTATCGAGTTATTCTAAGGCTACTAAACCAATCGGTCTTTCGAGACTTGATCTTTCTCGTGATCATGCCAATGTTATGTAATAATGCACCTACTCTAGGTAACTAGGGTCGGGGCGTTACATAAAATATCCATACCTAATAGATGTTATCTCTTAAAAAGAATCGAGAAAACCCACTACCTAGCCCAGCATGAGGGTATGCTTGAAAAGATCATTGGGAACACCACTGCATAGCCTAGTTGGAGGGTAATCCCAAAATTTCTATGGTGATTCTGTAGGATAGTCATTTTCATTTGGCATATCTTGAATGAGAATAAATCCAAAAATATCTTGTATCATATATAAAAATCCACTATTGAGGGAACCATTGCATTTGAAGAAAAAAACTCAAGATGGGCTACTTGTGGGACACTATACAAGTCTAGACAAAGCAGATACATGAGATAGAAGATTCATAATGTGGTACATGAAATGTATGGGGCCCAAAATATGTGCGAAATTATCTTGTCACCTGGATGTGTACCCATACTTACTTAGGTTCTAAACAATTCACTATTACCCCAAGCCATACTAGTGTACTCCCGAAGTACATGGCACGTTTGGCCAAATGGTTGAAGAGCACAAGGGGCTCATCATTGTTCTGAAGAGAAAAAATGTAATTTTACTAGAACACCTACTTGAATGGCCTCGTATAACCCAATATATCACATCATTGTGATCCCTGTGGAAAAGAGCAAAGGATTTACCATTTATTCACCTGAATCAGACACCCGATGATGAAGCTGCATCACTTAGAATCATATATGAATGATGCTATGTAGGGCCTACACCTCGATCCCAGAACAAGTCATACAGATTGTACCATTGTGATACTCATGGAACAAATACACCGGATCAGCTAATAATTTGTCCAAAATAGACATCCAATGAAAAAGTCACATTTCACTACAAACACCCACATTGGGCCTCAAGGGCCCCACATGTTGATTTTAGTTTTAGTAGTTGAAATCGGTCAACCTATGACTCAGTTTCAGGGATTCTACGCCACTGAAGGCATATCGATCAGACATCGTATGCAAGAGTTAGGACAGATAAAAAAATACTCAATAATAATTATTTTATTATTATTATATTTTTTTTCATGCAACCGATCCAAAAGACTGAAATATAAAATTATAAAATAGAGTCAATGTTTCATCTAGAATGTAGGATCTTATTTCTGCAGTCACCACATAAAAAAAATGCTCCATATAGGAGTTATGGTGGTTTGAACTTGCGCCTGATGATCAGCCCAGCCTGACGTGCTCTGGCCCAGCCTACATCGCCTGGGTCCGGCCCACTGCCATCACACATGGACCAACCACCTCGGTCCCGCCTGCCACCATAGCCCGAGGCCCCACCGCCTCACCGAATACCACACGCCCCACATGTCCCAGTGGAACTGCGGCCACGTGGTCCGAAGACATCCCAACCACACTCTGAAAGCCTCCACATGGCACTACGGCTGCTCCGTGGCCTGCAGTCAGCCACCACTAGCCACCATTGACCACCGTGCACTGGTGGTCGCTTTTCCAAATAATCGAGACTCCTACATTTCTCAGAAAATGAAAATTTGTATAGATCTAGGATCCTCGAGTCCCAATCTACACAAACCTATGATCCATTCAAATATTCATCAATGTTTCAACGTGATAAAAAGTGGGTGTTGCTTCTATACAACGATGTGCCTCCTACAGTGCCTAAAACTAAAAACCATCCTTGGTTTAGAATCCTAGGATCATGTAATTCCAAGATATATAGATTTCTCTATGTTTGGATGAAATTCTAATGCGTCAAAAATTTGACGATTAAGAATGATGAAGAAAGATGAAGAATGAGGAAGAAAAAGGAATCCAGAATTTAAACGTTCAAAGGTCATGTGAGTATAGCTATCGAAAAAGGCTTACAATGGAGTGAAAATTCGATAAAAAAATTAATGGGTGAAAATAAAAATCTAAAAGAAGAATCATTCCACTATTTTGGATCCATCGTTACATTCCCCACACTGTGATCTTCTTGGATTTGTAATCTCATCATGATCTGCCAAGGATTTTGCGTTGATTCTCCAATTGGAGGAGAAGAGTAGATCCGCCGATCATGGGACGAAATGAACCAAACCATGCTCATTTAATTAAACTCATATTTATAAGATTTTAATAAAATACTTTCCTACAGTCACAGGACCCGAAAATCTCATGCCCTCTCACTTTAGGTCGCTCTTAGGTAAAACACCATATTACGAAACCAACGACAGTCACTGATTTCAAATCCAAGTCCTTCTCCAAAATATATTCTATGTAGAATTTGAATAAAAAAAATTATTTGATTTGCAATTACATCCTCAAAAAAGTTTTCTACAGAAGGCATGTGATGAAAGAAATTTCATCCTACCAATGTTAAACTCCACATTCCATACACAATTTTTGCCTTAAATTTCAGATTTGAGCTATGTTTTAAGGGATATCGTATCTCTGTTTCATGCATTTTGTTAAAAGATAATTAATATTTTTAATAAAATAATTCATGGCACACCCAACTCAGAATTTCCCGTCATCTTAGGGGCTAGCTCTGGAAATATTTATAGAAATATTACGAAGTTATACAAGGAAAAAACTAGGTCTATAAAGTGATGAAACATTGATTAAAATAAGAAGTTAATTAGTTTAAAATAATGGAAGAATATGTTGGAATAATTTAACACAAATAAAATTAATCATAATAAACATGTGTTAATGGATTAGGGGAATTCTGATTGTCTAACCTTAAAATGAAATTCCTTCATCTACATGAAAGGATTTATATCTTGGAAAACACTAAATGAATGATTTCAATATCTTATTTGAAAAGGGTTCACATGATATTAAGGAGGTTTTATTGTTTTTAATCTTCAGAACACATATCCATTATGAAAAAAGTATGGAATGTTTCTAAATAAATTTATTTTTTGAAGTTGGTAGATAATATTTATTAGTTAAAATATAATTTGGTGAGGTTATTTAAGATTAAATATCCATTAAAAATTTGATTATTTACTTTCAAGATCAAATATCATTGATATTTAATGTTCAGAAATTTATTTTTATTAATTATAAAATATAGAAGAGAAGAAACCCATAAGTGAAAAGATGAAAAATGAAGTAAATAAAGAATATTCAAGAAATTTAATTTCACAAAAAGGTTCATCTATTAACAATTATTGAAAAAAAATTCAAAATAAAAAATCATTATAATAGATAATAAAATTAAAAAATATATATAAATGTGAACACAAATCACCAACTTCATGTAGATTGTCACCCACTTGAAGCTACCATGTGTTTTCCATGTCACAAATCATGTATTTATTCTCTATGTTGGTTATCTATAAATATAAAATGAATATCCCTAACTAATAAGAAGGAATTGAAGATATTTTAATCACATTCAACATCTCCCAAATTCTTACCATTGAACTCCCCATCGGTGCTTTGACTGGTAATCATCCACTTTTGACCACTCAAGATGAACTTCCCCACAAAAATGCACTATACGATGTGGGTTATTAATTAACCCTTTAATATTTTCCATTACTCTACTTAAAAATACAATAAACTTAAAAAATATGATTTTAACACCCTTGAAAATAATAAATTGAAATAATGATGAAAGAAGTGGCATAGAACTTCATTTCAATTATTCATAGTTACAGGAAAACCTAATATTTGGAAAATTTATATACCATATGGTATTGAATTGGAAGAATAAAAACATTATAAAATTTATATGGTACTTTTTAATGGAATAATTGATTGTCCTAGAAGTCAAAAAATATTTTTAATGTCTTAAAAATGATTAAAAGTCTCCAAAAATGACTTAAAAGTTATAATTTTTTTGAAATAATTACAGCGGTCTTATATATCTAATGAAATAAGAAACAGTGAAATCTTAAAATCCTTGGTAAAAGACTTATATACTAATTAAAAATTATACTAAAATGAGTACTTATCAAATTTTCTCACTAAATTCATAGGAAACAAACTTAAATGTTTTAAATAATGAAGAAAAAAAGTTCTAAAAATGTTAACTTGTCAAATTTATTGGATAAATTTTTACAGTATGAGAAAAATTATGAAAGTGATAAGTATTATTGAATTTACATTAATATATTTTTCCATAAATTTTGTATCTTCATAATAAAAAGTGTTCCAATAAAAAATATTTAATTTAAAAAATTGAACATTGAAAAAATAATTTTCGAAATCCAAAAGATTTTTCAAATCACTTTAAAAAATTATTTTAATTAAATTAAAAAAAAAATTAAACCATGTTATTTTTTCTTAAATTATATAAAAGTAAAAAAATACCATTTCACCAATTTAGTAATGATGAAATTAATTTTCTATCATAAATTTAAAGAATAAAAATTTTATCCCAATACAATAAATAATCATTAATTTTCCATTAGATTCATATTATTACTTCAAAAATTTAATTATATACAAAAATGAATGTTGTGATAAACTATGAAAATAAATGTACATCAGTTCTCATGATATTTATTTTACAAACCTCAAGTATGGTGGAATTTAAATATGATCTATGATCCCCGAGTATACCAAATACACAGTGTTTGAAAACCCATGTGTTATACTTCAATGGTTATCCAATACATATTTTTTTTTTGTTCCACATGACAATATTCTATATCTTTATACAAGAATTCTAGTCACATTAACCTTAATATTTCATCATAAACTATAATAATCCGTGATGAAAATCAGGTAGGGATAACTCAAAGATGTACTATGATAGGTTAATTATCATTGCATTTCATGGCATGTATATCAACATTTACCTATATGAATCCTTTATGAATGAATGATAAATTAGATAAATCATTTTTTGGGATACCTTATATATTTTTAAAAATTTTAAATGTGAACTAAAAAAACCCTACATAAGAACCAATCTATCATATCTCATAGGATATAAAGCCATAAAAAACTTATGTTTTCTTCAATTTTTAGTATTTTTATCATATTAAATCTATATGTAATTATTTTTACACATATATTTATATATGTTACTATCTGATAAAACCCACATAGTAACATATTTAGTGATTAACATCTATAAAGAAATATTGTTTGAATAATAGAGAGATTTAGGAATCATATTCATATTGTTCAACTCCCTGAATATATTTACACTCCCTAACTCCACAACATGAACTATTATGATTTCCTATTTTGTTGTCAATTTATAAATTTTTATAATTTTAACACGATAATCCCTAGAAACATTTCAATAAAACTATTCCCTTATGATCTTTTCGTAATTAACGTAACTATTTACATTATTACTTACCAGAAGATCCAAAAACTATTTTGGATATAGTGATATTTATTTTTTATTTTAACTAGTATACTCATTTAGGATATATTGATATTCACCTTCTCATGATAACTAAATATATCCTTTTTAAATATCTTCTTATCTCAAAATATCATAAACACTTTAGGATACTATGTGAAATAAATTTAATTTTAAATTGATATAATATTTTTTTTTGTAAAATTGGAATGTTTCTAAGTCCAAAAATACAACCAAAATTATATTAGACACTACATTACATTCAAAATATCATGTTAAGTTATAAAAAACCTTTTATGTTATTAAATAAAACTTATTTCCTTTTAGTATGAATAATTAAAAATAAACTATTTATTGGGTATCGTATATAGTTTTCAATGTTTTTAACGTAGTTTAATGTGGAAATTAGACTTTATTATTTAAAATATACCACCGAAGGGTGGTATGAACACCTTCCTTTGTATTTTGGAAAATTTTTGGACATAACCTTTATCGTTGGTTAAATAAATTTATCCACTACAAATTTTCTAAAACATGTTATATAAATTGACGAATCATAAAAATTGCATATATAATCTATAATCTATTATTTTTTTCAAAATAAATCTATGTTAACAGAAAAATACTCTTCTCATATAATAGAAATACGATAATTATGAATATAATTTATATAGATTTATCCAATCTTGATAAAATCATGTTTCGTCAGAAATGATAAAACTAGGAACCCGTATCATAGGAACAAAATGGTATGATGAGAACTTGGAAGTCTATCCTTTTTATGTTGTGAAGGATATTTTTTAGTGAAACGATTTTAGGTCAGATTCACCATTTTTTTTGTTTTTTCTATAATTTTTATCATTGGGTTTGGTTTGATGATTTATTTTATGATGTTCAATATGTTGCATGATCATTCACGTTAGTTTTACAACTATTTTTCTAAACTAAAACTCTCAATGTTTCCATATCCCTAACTAGGTAGAGACATTATTTCTAGAGGTAGGTTCCATTTAGGGTTTTAGACCCAATGGAACTTAGGAAGTCATATTGGTTGAGAGGATGGGAGTTTTATCTCATCACACCATTTTGGGGTGATTTGTTGCCTACTCCAGGTATCTCTTATAAATTTAAGATATGATCATGAATAATTTCAAAATCCTGATATAGAGTCAATTACCCTAACCAAATGATCATAGGATAAACCCTTTTTATGTATAAGGAAATATTTTAGTGATTCCATCTATATGTATCCATGGTTTTAACCAATTTCACAGTAATTGGTAATTTCTTATATGTTGAATCCATATAACCAGACACTCCATGGGTTGTTGTCATCCAAGGAGGTGATAAATATATCATAGAAGAGATTGAACCTCTACGAGGTCTCCTACATATCCAGTTTATAACAGGAGCAGAAAAAAACATATTTCTTTAAACCTGTGCATTTTAACTTCATGAAGAAAGGAAATATATAAGGGTTCATGGGAACCAAGTATTTGATATTGACCCTCAATGAGGCATCCTATGTATCGTATTTTTACCCCAAATCATATTCATCATAGTTTAGTATTTCCCTTGGGATTTCCCTAAGGTGGATTTCCTTGTATGGGGTAGTCATATATTTCCACTGATTGGGGCATACACACTGGGGTCACCCTGGCCAGGGGAGATTTATAATGCAAGTGATATGATTATTGAAACTCCTCAAGTCCATGTGAGCTATGTTTGGAGTTAGAAACAATGGAGATAAAGTAACCAGTCTCACTATATATAGATGAAGGAAGTACATGATCGGGCCAACCTTCAGATGTTTAATATAGATCTAGAGACATAAAAAGGAATCCTACCTATCATGATTTATGTTTGAATAAGAGTCATCACAGTTCTGTTTCCTTGTTATATATTGGTTGATGAGATAGAATTATCATACCATCGGAATTATTTGGCCTCAATGGTTGAAATGTTGATGAAAATATGTGACATACACTGGGTTGGATTATCATTTGAGATTGGGCCTTCTGAAGGTGTCATATATATCTTTGTTATTATACGAATCAAAGTTCCCTTTGTTCAGTTGGTCAGGGCTTACACATTGAGGTTTTACTAACATGTAAAAAATATGATATTAGGCCACTGATTGGAGCTTACTAACTGAGGTCTCCCTTATATGGAGGTTGGACAAGGTTATCATGTCCTCATATGCCTATTTTACATGGCTTGGTTTTCTGCCTGACCTATTTTATTGTCTACCTAACATACATTGATTATCATCCTAACATTTTAGAGGATTTCTGGACATGTCTGGTTATGATGGACACAAGTCCAAATAGAATCACATTCTTCAGTTAACATGTCCCATGGACATCATATAATCCGATGATAATTTATGTAGTCCATACCAAGATCAAGGATGACTTATATGGAGTACATCACAATACCTATCTGACTTGTGATGGAGAACATTTCCTGATCTCTGTTAACTTTCATAGAGGGTGTCACATGATTTCATTGACATGTTTGGGGGATGTCGTACAATATGGATTTCTTGTCCTAGTGTCGTCATGAAACCTACCTGACATTCAAAGAGGGTTTCATGTGATTTGGATTGTATGTCCAAATGACTTTTCAAGACCTGTATGATACATAATGTAATTTCTCTATAATTTAGGATACCTATCTATGGACATTGGAAGATTTGGATGGTGAGCCCAGAGGGCATCACGGAACTAAGGCGACATTCCAAAGTGGTTCTTTGTGGCTTGTTACGATATATGCAAAGGAAAAAACATGATATAAATAATATTCCATGTGAGTTTCACGTAATTTTTGTTACATGTTCTTGTGTCGTCAAATGATATGGGTGTGTCATGTGAAGTGAATAAGGATTAGTGTATATGTTCTTCACGTAAGTATCCTCTTTTTATTCATTATTCCATTTTTTATTTCAAATGTTCCTTAGATTAGTTTTTTTCCGATTGTATTAGTTTCATTTGATTCCATAGATATATGGGACTTCCTTTTGATAAACGAGATAACATTACAATTGTCCTTCATGTGGTCTCTTGTGATCATATGAGGTTCCTATGCATGCCTTGTAATCCTTTAGGTTGTTCCTTGGATATTACCTATCAGAAAACCTTTTCAATCATGAGACCACCCACTCTGATAAGTTTTCTACAATGCTTGGATGTGATAGTACGTAGATCCCATGATTATTTTTTTCTGGGGGGGGGGTTAAAGGGCTCCCAAACCCGATTATACGTCACCTTGTGTGGAGAGTATCTTTACGATTTTGGATGTTGTCAGTGGAGATATTTTGTGTTACACAATTTGGATGATATACCCATAAGTTATTCAAGGGTTGTCACATGATTTTCAGTGACCTCAAGACCATCCATCAGTGCCCATATTATTGTGCTTTGTCTAATCCAAGGAATTTTCCCTAACCATGTGGACATCTTAAGGGACTTCTGTGAGGTTAGTCTAACATGTCTAAGGGCATTCAAAAGATCAGGACACCTGTTGATAAGGAATTTCATTATCTAAGACAACATATATGGTTTCCTTAGTGAGATAAATGTGGATTGTTTTGGGGCCTTTGTGAGATTATGACGACATGCATAGGGGGATTGTGTGACAATTATAGCTTATCAAGGGAACCTTAAATAATATATGGTGATAAACTAGGATGTATAATTGCATTACGATAAAATCTACATATATTCCCAATGTAATAAACTCCCATGATATCCGTATTTTAATTCCATCATTATTTGACATGGTATGGGGATATCACAAGTTTATATCATTGTTGTAAAAGACAATCACTCTCCTCATACATGATGTGACACTTTACCAATCATGGGTCTATTTGGTGTTGTGATAGCATTATGATGGAAAACCCATTAATTTGTCATTGAAGCTAAATGGATAGTGTGGGATTAGTTGGAAATTTTGGAGACCCTTCATATGATGAAGGTGGCATTTATACGGGCTATTTCAAGATAAGGTGTACATGTTCCTAGTGATTCTATAGTGTCTTGTGAACCACATGGGAATGTCACATGAAGATTTATGACTGTGAAATGATTCAACATTTTTCATATCCTTCTCCTTAATTTACCAGTATTTTTGGATGGGATTTTAGGTGCACACCAATTGAAAAGTCACGTGATCCAAAGGAACTCATCTGGTAGCGGACACATGATCAACGAGTGTCTAAAATTCCTTCAAAAGAACAATAGTATTGTTAAAGGGTGATTAGTGAGACATAAAGTAAGTCATGCACTTCCCACGACCCACCTGTTCCTTGTAGGCTCATGTGATCCACGAGTTTTGGCCATCTCCTTCATCATTTTCATTTTAGAGGAAATAATACCCATTTTAAGGTATTTTTTTCCTTGTTGATTTTACAATGCTCATTTAGTGGGTGTCAATAAATTCACTCCCTTTTTAGTTACATTCATACGTAAAAGGGGTCTATTGTGAAAAAATTAATTGCCCCACTATGTCTTTGGGTTGTTGGAAATCAATACCTTGGACAATGTGTGGTCTTCTATTTCTCTGTCGTTATTCTATAGAAGAAACTATATATAGGGGAATGAGGAAGGATTATTCACTAGCCACACAAAATCTCATATCTCTTGTGATCTTCATTCTTCATGAGACCTCTTCATAATAACTTTTGTGAGAACAAATTACAAGACCCACCCACATGACTATTATTTTTGAACTACTTTGATTGTATTGATTTGTCCATGAGATATTTCAAATAAACCATGAATAAATATTTATAATTTTGTTGACCCATGTATATATTATTTGAAATCATGGAAATCTTGAGTGGTTCATAATATTTTCAAACTCGATCAAATGATCATAGGAAAATTATGCTCATCGTGTGACCATGTCAGTGTTATGTGATTGCTAGTTTGATGACTTTTTTGTGTAGTCGTAAGATATTATATAGGTTTATATGATTTGTGATAACTTTTTGATCTAGTAGATTCTTGAGTATTCTATGCTATCGAGAATCCCATTATGATTTAGGTGACATTGATGACACTAGAAAATTTATGCATTTCTCTTAATGGTCTTTTCACATGCCCGACATATACTTTGGCTTTTACACAGATGTAATATAGCTATTTTTATAGTTATTGTAAGACTTTTAAAAAGGAGGTAGGGAAGAGATGGATCTCTGTGATACTATCATTGAAAGCATGGATTCTACTGGCCGATGTGTTGTTGGGTCATTTTAGTTGGGTTTGAAAGACCTGATGGGAGTGATCGTTAGGGAATATCTCATTTCATACATTCTTCCCCTCCATGAATTTGGTCTTATCGATGAAAGTTCAATTCTTTCATTGAAGTAATCAATCATTCCTCTTACCTAAATTCTAAAAAACCATAACAAATTTTAGGAGAAAATGTCTCATGCAGTAATGTTTTTCCCCAAGGGGGAGTGTCTAAATGGGATTATACAAACATTCATTTTCACATAATTCAATGGTAACAGCTGAAAACCCAATTCAAATGTCCATATATACCATTAAATTATGCGGATGTCTGCCACCATCCATAACTTTGGGTGTGATCCAAATTGTGAGTTTTAATTTTGGGTAGTTGTGGAATAGATTGCAGCTGGCCCTTTGGGTACAATATATTTATTCAGAGTTTTCCATAGAACTGAATCAGATCGGGAAGTATGAGTCGATCTAGATCTGAAATTTTTTTCCTTAATTTAACAGGGGCCTGATGTAAGATGTGTTCAGTTGCTGTAGTCCATATAAAAAAATATTCCATCTAACACATGGTGAGGTGGGAATTAATCTTTGGGATGTCAAGAAGACCTAAAACACACACATATTGGGGAGAAGTGTCACGTCCAAGTTTAAATTTTCCATTGGTTACGACTCGGGCTAGGTTTTTGGGTGAGATCGTGGTTAAAACATTGACTTTTGAGGAAAAAGCACACGTATGTGGGTCTGGCAGCATTTGCGCTCAGGCAAAACACAGTAGAGTGATCATGTAGTGACACCCTGGTGACCGCACGACCTGCCCGGTATGTGGGGAAACTGAATGTTTAATGAATTTTTAAATGGTGGTTAAATATATATAGATATATATATATATATATTATAGAAATAATCCTGTTATTTTTTTTATTATTATAAAAATTATTATTTTTAGTATCACATGTGTTGTTATAATAATTATTATTATATAAATTGTATTATAATTGTGAATATGTTATTAATTTAATTTAATTTAATTTTTTTAAAGGGTAGAATTTGGGTAGGCCGCAACCCCCCCCCCCCCTATGTTGAGCCGTCCACCTCCCTTCCCCTTCGAGTAGGCCTGCTGCACACCAGTTCACCTCCCTTCCCCTTTGAGAAGGTCACCGCATGCACACCTCCCCTTGCTGGCTGACCCACCACCACCACCAGTTGTCCCTGCCATCAGTATCACTTTCTCTAGCCCGGTGCAACATACTCGGCACCGCCCCCTTCGGGCGATCCTTCCCTGGTCATGTGACCCCCTTCCGGTGACCCGCCATGCCGGCCAACCTTCTCACTGACACCTCTCCCTCACCGGTACACCTCTCTTCTGGCATCGACCTTCCTTCATTCCCCCACTAGTATTCACTTTCTCCATTATGTTTGTTTTTTCCTCCATGGCTAGGGTTTGTTCAAGGTTTATCCATAAAATTGTGGCTCCAAATTGATGATTAGGGATTGTTTTTTACACTCAATGGTGTGGTTGGGTGCAAACGAAGTTTCACACTAGTTTCAGGATGTCTATCAATTATTGAGGTAGGATCCCTTTACCATACACTTTAAATTTAGAAATACTTTTATTTTTGTGTTTTTCACATCTGTTGAATATTAATTATTTATTTTTATTTTTATTTTTAGAATAATTTTTTTGGGGGAAATATAATTGGATTTGTAGATTTTCATTGTTTGGCCAATAATTTTACATTCTCGGTTGCTTTGGCATGATTTTTGAATAATTAGTTTTGTAAAAAATGGTTTTTTAATTTAGTTGTGTTCACTATTTTGTGGTGTGTTTACATGGTATAAAGTGAATTTTTTAAGGAAACCAATATTATGCTACTTAATCTCTATTCATAAATTGTGCAACTAGTTAATTTAACTGTTCAAGAGGTGCATATTCTGTTTTAGTAGGTTGTGGGATGCGTTTGATCAAAAAATAATTCTTTGAATTAGTTTTGTTTACATAAAGATGTGGTTACTCATTAAAAGAATGTTTAAAAAATTAATTGGTTTATTAAATGATTTTAATGTTGCTAATCATGTATTGGAAATGTTTTTAAGTGCACATAATTTCGAATGTAAATTTAAACATGTGGTGCGTTTTTGTGAAGTCATGCATACCATGTTTTTATTAAATGCCCAGTCATCCCTTATTAATTTATTCACAAATTAAAATGGAGGTTTTTTTCCTTATATGGGTTCCCATGTGGACTTGTTTTGACTGCGGTTGATAAAGTGGTGAGCGCATGATTTTAAAATGGACATTGAATGTGTGGTGTGTTTTATTTGGTAGTTGTGCACCAAGTGTTAGTTAAGTTTCCCAGTTTTCTCTTACCCATGGTTTATGACATTGAGAATCATGTTTTGATTTTAATAAATGTATTTGAGATTCCAAAAATTTTGATTTATGTTTTCAAATACGTTTTCATGCCATGTTCTTGTTGCAATGTCTCTTTGGAATTTGTAAAGAGTGTTTTAGAATTAAAGTGGTGATTTGTATTTATTTAATTGGTTTTCAAAGATGTGTTCGGTTCTTAAAAATGTTTCTTCATGGTTAATTTTTGTTAAAATGATTATTTTTTTAAATGTTGTGAATTTAATGGCCCGTTTGGGACTTTGAATGGATATTTGGAAAAATCCCTCCTGGGTTAGGTCTCCTGCCTAGTTGGTTGATTGTGAGTTGGGAGGGTCATCAGTATGGGGTTTACCTCGTATGATAATTATTTTAAGGCAGAGGAATAACTTTGAGGTGGCCAGGGTGGTGTCGGTCTGTGCGGTGTGTGTGGTGATATATGTAAATATATGTGTCTTGTTGTTTAAATTACATGACACAACCCTTTTTGAAATATACATCGGAATCTAGCATAGGAAAGAGGTCTGCCGAGAATGATTTCTACACTAGTTAGGGTATGTACTGCTAGTTCCTCATAGAAGGGGTGATGTTTTTTTATTTCTATGGGAATGGGCCACTCAACCAGGCTAGGTCAGGCGACGGCTGGGCGTTGGGGCATTATGACATCATTGAGTAGGGAATACCTTCAGGATGAGTCACATGTATAGTATTTTCTAGTCATCCTTTGAGTTCCAAGGTGTTCCAGTGTTCCTCCAACACTTTTACCCTTAGTACCATTACCCTCACTATGTGGAACCGTAACATCATTCATGGTTTTGAGGTTGTTTTTTGTAACACCCCAAGCTTCCACACTACACTTCTCTTTGAATAATACAGTAGCGTGTGTTGTACGCAACTTCGAGTTATAACACACAACAACCAATAAAACTAGCCTTTATGAATGGTAATACCCACTTTTTGAAATTTTATAAATTTGATCATTCAAAATGGGATTCATTTTTTGATTTTTAATATCTAAATTATCTTAGGGTGATTTTTTGTTATTTTTCTGAAAACATTCAATTTTTGATGAATAGTGAAAAACACCGAGTTATTGTTTAAAACCAATTTTTTTAAATAATTATTTATTGTATTTAAATTTATATTAGGTCTAAATAGATACATAATACATATATAAGTTTAATGTAATTCATTGGAGTCAGTTTATAATAATTTTAGATATATAAAAATTTTATTGAACTTTTCACTGTCTTTTACCCACCTTCTAGGAGAATTTGAAAATTCACATAAAACATAATTTTACTGCTTCTGGGAGTGAAATTTCAAAAATCCAGGAAACACAGTTGATATCAGTAAGAAAAATGTGGTTCAATAAGATGAAAATAATTTATGGTGAATAGTAACTTTTTACTTTTATTTAGCACAGTTAAAAGTAAATCGGGTATCTAAGGGTAAAAATGATATCATTATTACCCTAACACATGTCACAATTCTATTAGATAAGTATAATTCAACCAAAAAAAACCTTATGAATAAAATTTGAACCTCTTTGATCCATTTAAATTAGATTTGGACACTTATTATTATTTTATTTAAAGAAGAGTTAAAAATAATAAAATCAAAGTTTAATAACTAAAACATTTTTAATATATTGTTGTACATAAGATAAATTTAAATATAAATATTCATTAGAAAGATAAAATGAATTTCCTACTTAATGGTATTTTATTTTTATTTTTTAGACATTAAATAATTTACTTTATTTATGACACAACGATGATGCAGTAATTACCAAATTAATGAAATATTAAAATAATTGATTTTATAAATATACAAATAAATGAAATTTGAGACTTTTTATGAATTAAAATAATTTTATTGGTTAATATGGCATGTTAGGGTTGGTTATATGAATATATTTTGAAGTAACAATGCAGTTATGAATTTATGAAAAAAATACCAAATAGTGTCAAAAATGACATAAAAGAATTTTTAAAACAAATATTATATTATTAATTGACATTCTATTCCTAAAAATATAAGGTTCATACAAACGACTTATATAATTATATTTGTCTCATTAATTAACCACTTGGGGTTCTCTTGGAAGTATATAGTATGTTTATTAACCATATAATATAAAAATACTAAGAGACGTGGTAAATGTCAAACTATTTAACTAAGAGTTAAATCGAAAAGATAATGTTAATATAGTAACCCAAACCTATATAAAACCTATTATTTTAGTGGTATTATACCCATCCCCACCTTAGCCTTTAAATAATCCATTTTTTCCATTATAAACCAAAAATTATTTTATTATAAAAGAATATTTCTAGCTTTTCCTAAGGTGGCCCTCAACCCTATTATAAAGGGGTACTCCCCCCTTCTTTCTAATCACACCTTCAAAGCCATTTGGATCGGCCAAACCCTACCCAAATACCCCCCCAACTATCCTATTTTAATCCTAGAGGACTTACTTTAGTAATAAGGTCAACTTATGAAGCCTGTTTGATCAAATAAAAAGGAATAACCCAAAGAAGAGGTCAATATTTCATCACCTCTTTCAAGTTCCTTTCTTCTTCCACTTCCTCTTTCATTTTTGTTTCCATTCTAAAATAATAACTCCCATATCTTCTATATAATGAAATGTTATTATAAATATGGTATAAAAAAATTCATTATTCAATCTATCCTTTGAATGACATGTCACCATACGTGGCTACGTACGGCTTACCGTCCCCACGTCGTGGTGTAATTGTTATTCAATACATTATTATTTGTATGGGTATAATAATGATTTGTAATTGATTTTAATAACAAATATAACATGATAATGATTCTTTATATATGATACACCATCCAATTTTGTATTATTTTGATATCAAAAGAATGATATTGTCGCTCGTGCGTACGTACGGATTACCGTGTCCACGAACACGATGAGATTTATTCCCCATCGTATCCATTCAAGACTAATTTAAATTAGATGATTTAAAATAATTTTTAAAGACATGATATCATTATGGATATGAATAAGATACATCCCATCCATAACAAGTATGACTCACATAACAAATAATATTAAGGAAAACGAATCCGTTAACACCCAGAACAACTATAATACTAAGATGTTATTAACAAAGCAATGTTAAAAGATCATATATGATATCTTATTAATGTATATGAATCTTTTATAATTTAATAAAAATTATTTCACCATTATATAGGAGGTTAACCTATCCTCGACCAAAGAAAAGTACAAGGTAAGGGTTAATTTCACAATCTCTTCATTATCTGAGGTTGTTTAAACGTAATAATCTATTGGGACCTCTTTATCATCCACATCCATGTTTCTTAAAAATCTATTTAAAAAAATTATTACTATATAGACTATGGGTTGGAGTCATTTATACCCTTTTTTGTCTTTTTATAATAAGTTTATAAAGGAATCTTTCTGTCATTTTCCATACAAGGTCATTTTTAACCTTTTTGATAAAATTAAGGTAAGAATGTCTTTTTTTAACTTATATGGCGGGTGCAACTATTTTCCACCATTATAAAATCGTTGAATCTTCCCTTACAAGCTTATAAGAATATTTTCAAATTAAAATTTTTCTTTTATAATTTTGTGACTTTTAAATGATTTCAAAAAAATAGATATTTCTCTCAAATAGTTTTGATTTCATCAATTTCAACATCCATTAATGTATTTTAATATTATTTGATGTTGATTTATTATGATACCAAACATCCATATTATATTGAAGTATTTGTGATATTTTTGACTGTGGATGTGTTATTTTTATACCATTCATGGTTTATGGAGAAAGTATTGACATTTCGTATGCTAGTTTTAATATGAATGTTTATGTTATGTTTAAACTTGTTCATATGAGGAATGCATTCGACTTAGTATGTGATAGTTGGAGCACGCTATAGATACTTGATGCATCAGTAGGTATCATGAGACAAACTAGTGTCTTGGCCCAAGGCCTTGACAAAATCTTATTTGTAGTCTCGGCACAAAGCCTGAACTATGTGGTTGTGAAAGTCTGGCATTATGCATTCCATAATTATGAAAGTGGCTATTGATATTTCATGTGATTATTCAACTAGTAGAATAATTATGTGAGTAAGTAAATGACATTTTTTTATTTTATCATTTCCATATTAAGCTGATGTTCAAGATTAAAAGGCTTTTGTTTTAGTCTTATACATTGCCTTAAATGTTTATAATTATTTATGAAAGGTTCTGCTATATTGTTATCCATGCTGAGAATCTGAGTTAACCGCTTTCCATGGTTTATTTTTCCAAGGATGCGAAGAAGTATTTTATGATTGACCTGTAGAGATAGTTTGAGGGGATATGATTGTGGTCTATGGAAACAATGTTCTGTAGTTTTTCATTTTATTATGTAATGTAAACCTTATTAATTTATCTAGTACTTCCAAGGCTACTAAACTGATCGTTCTTTTGAGACATGATCTTTTGGGATCATACCAATGTTATGTAATAATGCACCGACTTTGGGTGACTGGGTTCAGGACATTACAGTTGGTATCAGAGGATGTTTAGTACAAACCTTGGAATCTAGATTTAGATAAACTCTGATTAGATCACATTACCCTAAGATAGGCTTTGAGGATTAGTATAGAAGAACTTCCTAGGATTTTTGTGTTATAGGGATTTTGTGAGTTTTCCAAGCGATACATCTCTGTCTAGGTACAAGCAGGTAGAGGAAGCTCTGATACATATGTACGTAGGGGTAAAACCTGAAAACACAGCTTTGAGCTTGACTCGAATGAGAACTGAAGCACGACAACCGTCCTTGCTGCACTCTTGGTTACGACACTCCCGGAGGGAAATTCTTAGGATAATTCTAATTTTCTTTACAAACAATTATGATGGTTTTATGAGTATATACTTTCTAAAAAAACATTTTTCTGATTAAGGATTATATCCACAAACTATTCAGTTTATGTTAAGTGTTTTACATGTTTGGAATTATGTATTTCAATTCATAAACTAATCTAGTTTATGCCATTGTTTAGAAATGGAACCTAGTGGAAGGAATGGAAACCGCATCAATGCATGCACTCCATGCAGGGATTTCCCTCTTGATCAAGATAATTATAGTGGAGCTGGTGATAAAACTGGTGCAAATCATCTTATCACCATACTGGGATAACTCACTCAGGTTAGGAAAAACAACCTTACCTGTATGGAGAAACCTGATCCACAGAGTGGAGGATCAATTTTAGATCACTTCATGATGCAAAAAACACCAACATTAAATTGGATTACAAATCCATTAGTTTCTGAGAAATGGATAAATTCATTATAGAAAATATTCCATGACTTGGGGAGTAGTGAAAGGGAAAAGTTGTCATGGCAGATTACCGCCTCACTGGAGATGCTGATCAATGGTGGTCATTGATTCAAAACATGAAGGAAGATGATGAAGTATCAAATATGGAATGGAGGAATTTTAAAGAGATTTTCATAGAAAAATAATTTCCTCATGACCATCGACCGGATATGGAAAGAAAATTTCTGAGTCTGTGGCAAATGGATGATGATAATGTTGCAAAGTATGAGTCTAACATTACAAGGTTAGCAAGGAATGATACAGATTATATACATAACCCAAGAAGTAAGATTGATAGTTTCATTGATGGGTGAAAACCATTTCTACATAGCGCATTAGTCTCACAATCCCTCTCGTCATACGAAGATATTTTCTCATGTGCTATCCAGACAGAAAAGGAATTATCTAAGTCTTACGACTTTAAAGAAAAGAAAGAGAAGAAAGGATCTACTGATCACTTTGGAAATTAAAATAAGGGGAAGAATGGAAATTTTGAATATAAATACTATGATAAATGTGGGAAGAAACACCCCAGTACTTGCTTGAAGGGAATGAGAGTCTGCTACAAGTGTGGTGAAAAATGCCACCAAGCTTGTGATTGCAAGGGGAAGAAATAAGATGTTGATGTTGAATGCTACAATTGTATTTAAAGGTGGAATTATGCGAATGAATGTCTTAAGCGCCAAGGGAACTTACCTTAGAAAAGGACAAGATATCAAATCCAAGCTTATGTGATCACTATTGCTGAGGTTGAAGCTCCAAAAGATGTGGTGGCAGGTAATCTAATGGTTTCCTCAAGTTTATCCAATGCTTTATTTGATTCTGGATCATCACATTATTTCATATCTTCCTAGTTTTCTAAGAAAATTAGATATTCCCAATTTGATTTAACAAGAGAGTTTTCAGTCATAACTCCTAAGGGAAGTATCATTGCAACAAAGTTTTTTGAATTTGTTATCATTAGAGCATATAAATGTTCTTTATCGCTGATCTCATCGTCATACCCATGATTTAATTTGATATAATCCTTGGTATGGATTGTATTTCAGACCATGATGCAAAAATTTATTGTAATAAGAAGAAGGTTTCTATTTTCGATGATGATGATAAAGAACACCTTATCTTTAGTAAAGAATCATCACCACAAAATTTTTATCTAGATCCACCCCAATAGCTTAACTAAATTCAATTGTTGGGGAGGAAGATAATAAAATAACTATGGGTGAGGAAAAAATTTTCAAATATAGGATGTACCTATTGTGAAAGAATATGTTGATGTGTTTCCAAAAGATTTACCCAGACATCCTCCAGAATGAGAAATTGAATTTTTCATTGATTTAATTCTAGGTTCAAGGCCCATATCAAAGACCCCTTATAGAATGGCAACTATGGAATTCGTGGAACTAAAGAAACAACTAGAGGAATTGAGTGATAAGGTATTTATTCACCCTAGTGATTCTCCATGGTGAGCCCCTGTCCTTTTTGTTAAGAAAAAAGATGGACCTATGAGGTTGTGCATTGACTACAGGGAGATCAATGCTATAAAAATAAAGAACAAGTATCCCCTACCTCACATTGATGATTTATTTGACCAACTGCATGGAGCTCAATAATTTTCAGAGAGTGGCCTTCGATTTTGATACCATCAGTTGTACGTGAAGAAGGAAGACATTCGGAAGACAACATTTCGAACCAGGTATGGGCATTACGAGTTTACAGTAATGCCTTTTTGGTTTACTAATTCACCCTCCGTCTTCAAGGATTTAATGAATAGAGTTTTCAAGGAATATATTTAAGACTTTTTAGTGGTATTTATTTATGATATCTTGGTATACTCCAAAATCTAAAAAGATCATGAAAATCAGTTGCTCATTATCTAGAAGACTCTTAGAAGACACGAATTATATAAGATGTTTAGAAAGTGTGAATTCTAGCTTTAGGAGGTTTCTTTTATTTCCCATATTATCTCTAAGGATGGAATATCCATTGATCCTTCTAAGACCAAGGCAATACAAAAATGGCTAGCACCAATGAGTATAATTAAGGTATGTAGTTTTATTGGTTTAGTAGGTTATTATCGATGTTTGTTCCAGAATTTTGACTGGTTGACTAACCCATTACCAAAGCTCACATGAAAAGGGGTTAAATTTGTCCGGGCAAAAGAGTGTGAAGAATGTTTTGAAGAATAGTAGAGAATATTAGTCAATGATCCTATTTTGACTCTACCACTGGGGAATGATGGGTTTTTCATTTATAGTGATGCTTCAAAGAAAGCACTTGGTTGTTTCATTATATAGAATGATAAGGTTATTGCCTATGCATCACGACAACTAAAAATTCATGAGCAAAACTATACTACTCATGATCTTGAGTTAGAAGATATAATCCTGGATTTGATGATTTGGAGACACTATCTCTATGGTGAAAAATGTGAGATATATACCGATCACAAGAGTTTGAAGTAAATTTTCTAAAAAAAAGAACTCAACAAGATGGAAAGGCGATGGCTTGAACTACTCAAGGATTATGATTTCACTATACACTACCAATCAGTGAAGGAAAATAAGGTTGGAGATGCTTTGAGTATAAAGTATCATGGTGTTTTGAACAAGATGAGAGTTGAAAAGGATCTTATATACGTGGATCTAGTAAATTTGGATATGGGAATCACCATGGAAGGTGAAACATTAGTACTTTTTCAAATGGTGGCCAAAACATATTTACTAGAAAGGATAAAGAGTTCTCATATAGGTGATGAAGTGTTTCAAAAGAAGATTAGAGCTGTGAATGATGGGATATTGAGTGACTTTGTGTATGAAGATGTAATTTGAAAATTTGGAAAGATACTTTGTATTCCTGATATACCTGATCTAAAAAGGGAATTGTTGGATGATGCTCATAGTTACAATTTCTCTATACACCATTGGAGCACCAATATGTATAGATATTTGAAGGAACATTATTTGTGGGACAACATGAAGAGAGGGATTTCTGATTTTTTGTCAAGATGTATGGTTTGTAAACAAGTGAAAGCTAGAAGGCTATGGCCTGGATGAGTCATGAAACCTGTTCCCATACCTGAGTGGAAATGGGATAATATTACGATATACTTCATCATGGGACTACCAAAGATACCTAGAAGGAATGATGAAATATGGGTCATTGTTGATCGTCTTACCAAGTCATCAAATTTTTTTCTATAAGGGAAGATTTACCACTTCAATGTTTAGCAAGACTATATATTAATGAAGTTTTAAGACTTCCTGGAGTACCACTATCAATTGTTTCTGATCTTGATCCACGTTTTACATCAAGATTCTAGAAAAGTATTCAGAAATACTTGGATACTGAACTTCGTTTGAGCACTGCCTACCACCCCCAAACTGATGGACAATCAGAATGGACTATTCAAACGTTAGATTACATGTTCAGATCATGATCACTTTACTTTCAATGTATGTGGGATCAATATTTACCTCTGGTAGAATCTTCCTTTATCAATAGCTTCCATTGAAGTATTCATATGGCACTATATAAAGCGTTATACAGAAAGAGATGTCGCACAACAAACTTTTAGGATGATGTTGGTGAATTAAAACTTGTAGGCTTAGAACATGTGGAGGAAACGATGGAAAAGGTGAAGGTAATCCAAACCCACATCAAAGCAGCTCAAAGTAGGCAGAATAGCTATGCCGATAACTGAAGGAAGGATTTTTAATTTCAGGTAGGAGATCATGTTTTCTTGAAGGTATCTCCATAGAAGGGTGTTATACGTTTCGGTAAGAAGGGTAAATTTACTCCTAGGTACATTGGACCTTTTGAAATTCTAGAATGAATTGGGGTTGTAGCTTATTGTTTGGAAATTCCGCCGAGTCTCTCTAAATTTCAAGATGTGTTCTATGTATTACTGTTAAGAAAATACATGCCTCACCCAACACATGTACTCACCTATGAGGAATTAGAACTGGAACCCAATCTATCTTATTGTAAATAGCCCGTTAGGATTCTTGATACCAGAGAACAAGTGTTGACAAACCGGACGACTTGTCTGGTAAAAGTTCTATGGAGAAACCATAAGATGGAAGAGGCAATGTGGGAACCCGAGGAACTTATGATGAATAACCACCCAAGTCTTTTTATGAAGTAATATTCTAGAAATTTCTAGGATGAAATTATTTGAAGGAGGGGAGAATGTAAAACCCATGATTATGCGGTACACTTCTCTTTGAATAATACAGTAGTGTGTATTGTACGCAACTTCGAGTTCTAACACACCACAACCAATCAAACTAGCCGTTAAGAATAGGAATACCCACCTTTTGAAATTTTATAAATTTTATCTTTCAAAATGGACTTCATTTTTGGATTCAGAATACCAAAATTAGCTTAGGGTGAATTTTTTGTATTTTTCTGAAAAAATTCAATTTTTGATGAATAGTTAAAAACACGGAGTTATTGTTTAAAACCGAATTTTTATTTAAATAATTATTTATTTTTCGTAAATTTATTTTAGTTCAAAATAGTTACATAATACCTATATGAGGTCAATGTAATTCATTGGAGTCAGTTTATAATAATTTTATCTATATAATAATTTTATTAAACTTTTCACCTTCTTTTACCCACCTCCTAGGAGAATTTTCAAATTCACATAAAACCTAATTTTATCCCTTTTGTGAGTGGAATTTTTAAAATCTGAGAGACAAGGTTGATATCAGTAAGAAAAATGTGGTTTAAAAAGATGAAAATAATTTTTGGTGAATAATAACTTTTTACTTTTATTTACCACGGTTAAAAGTTAATAGGTTATTTATGGGTAAAAATGATATTATTATTATCCTAAAACATGTCCTAATTCTATTTGATAAGTATAATTAGACCAAAAATAACCTTAGGAATTAAATATGAACTGCTTTTTTCCAGTTGGATTAGATTAGGACACAATATTATTTTATTTAAAGCAGAGTTAAAAGATTTAAAATCAATGTTTACTTACTAATTTTTTTTAATATAGGGTTATAAATTAGATAAATTAAACTATAAATATTTATTATAAATATAAAAATATTTCCTACATAATGGTATTTTATTTATATTTTTTAGACATTAAATAATTTAATTTATTTGTGACACAATGATGATGCAGTAATTACCAAATTAATGAAATATTAAAATAATTGATATTAAAAATATCCAAATAAATGTTATTTGAGACTTTTTATGAATTCCACTAATTTTATAAGTTAATATGACATTTTAGTGTTGGTTGGATGAGTTTTTTTCGAAGTAATAATGCTGTTATGAATTTAGAAAAAACAAAATACAAAATACTGTCAAAATTGAGATAAAAGAGTTTCTAAAAAAATATTATATCATTAATTGATATTCTATTCATAAAAATATAAGGATCGGCCAAAGGACATAGATAATGATAGGTGTATAATTAATGAACCACTTTGGGTTCTATTGGAAATATATAGTATGTTTGTTTACTATATAATATAAAAATACAAAGAGACATGGTAAATATCAAACTATTTAACTAAGAGTTTAATCTAAATGATAAAGTTAATATAGTGATCCAAACCTGTCTAAAACCTTTTTGTTGAGTGTTTTTTGACCCATACCCACCTTGAATTGTAAATAATATATTTTGGAGCCATTAGAAATAGAAAATTATTTTATTATAATGTAATATTTCTAGCTTTTCCTAAGGTACCCCTCACCCCTCTTATAAAAGGGCACCCCCTTCTCTCTAATAACACCATAAAAGCAATTTGGATCGTCCAAAACCTACCCAAATAACCTCTCAAATATACTCCCTTCATCCTAGAGTCCGTCATTTAGTCATAAATCCAACCTAAATATCCCTTTTTATCAAATCAAAAGGAAGAACCCAAAGAAGAGGTAAATATTTCATCACCTCTTTCAAGTTCCTTTCTTCTTCCACTTCCTCTTTCATTGCTGTTTCCATTCTAAAATAATAACTCTAGTATCTTATATATACTTTGATGTTATTATAAATATTTTAGAACCAAATTCATTATTCTATCCATCCTTTGAATGACATGTCACCATACGTGCGTACGTACGAATTACCGTCTCCACGTCATGGTGTAATTCTTATTCAGTACATTATTATTTGGATGGGTATAATAATGATGTTTCATTGATGTTAATAATAAATATAAACTGATAATGATTTTCTATATATGATATACCATCCAATTATGTATTATTTTAATATCAAAATAATGATATTGTCGCTCGTGCGTATGTACAGATTACCGTCTCCACGAACGTGATGAGATTCATTCCCCAGCGTATCCCTTCAAGACTATTTTTTATTAGATGATTAAAAATATTCTTTAAAGACTTGAAATCATTCTGGATATGAATACGATACATCCCATCGATAAAAAATATGACTCCCATAACAAAGAATATAAAGGAAAACAAATTCGTTAACACCCAAAACAATGATAATACTAAGATATTATTAATAAAGAAATGTCAAAAGATCATATATGATATCATATTAATGTATATTATTCTTTTATAATTTAATAAAAATTATTTCACCATTATACAAGAGGTTAACCTACCCTCGACCAAGGAAAAGTACAAGGTAAGGGTTCACTTCACAATCTCTTCATTATCCGAGGTTGTTTATACGTAATTATCTACTGGGACCTCTTTATCATCCACATCCATGTTTCTTAAAAATGTATTTCAAAACAATATTACAATATAGGCTACGGGTTAAAGTCATTTATACCCTTCTTTGACTTTTTATAAGATTTTTATAAAGGAATTTTTCTGACGTTTTCCAAACAAGGTCCTTTTTAACCATTTTGACAAAATTAAGGTAAGAATGTCCTTTTTTAACTTATACGGAGAGTGCGGCTATTATCTGCTGTTATAAAATCGTCAAAGCTTCCCTTACAAGATTATTATAATATTTTCAAGGAAAATGTTTTCTTTTATAATTATGTGACTTTTAAATTATTTCAAAAAAGAGATATTTCTCTCAAATAGTTTTGATTTCATCTATGTCAACATCCTTTGATGGATTATATGCTTATTTGAAGTTGATTTATTATGATACAGAATTTCCATATTGTATTTAAGGATTTGTGATATGTTTGACTGTGGATGTGTTATTTTTATACCATTCATAGTTTATGGAGGAAGTATTGACATTTCGTATACTAGTTTTAATACGAATGTTTAAGTTATGTTTAAAACTGTTCATATGTGGAATGCATTGGACTTAGTAAGTGATGAGTGGAGATTGCTATAGATTCTCGATCCATCGGTAGGTCTCATGATACAAACTAGTGTCTTCGAAAAAGGCCTTAAAAAAATCTTATTTGTAGTCTTGGTACAAGGCATTGACTATGTGGTTATGAAAGTCTGGCTTTATGCATTCCATCATTATCAAAGTGGCTATTGATATTGCATGTGATTATTCGACTAGTAGAATATCCATGTGAGTAAGTAAATGGATTTATTTGATTTTATATTTTCCATATTATGATAAAGTTCAAGATTAAAAGTATTTTGTTTTAGTCTTATACATTTCCTTAAATATTTATACTTATTTATCAAAGTTTCCTCTATATTGTTATCCTTACCGAGCATCTGAGCTCACCACTTTTAATGTTTTATTTTTTTCAGGATGTGAAGAAGTATTTTATGACTGACCTATAGGGATAGTCTGAGGGGATATGAGTGTGGTCTATGGAAACAATGTTGTTGTAGTTTTTCATTTTATGATGTAATTTATTCCTTATGAATGTATCTAGAACTTACAGGGCTACTAAACTAATTGGTCTTTCTAGACTTATCTTTTTTGATCATTCCAATGTTATGTAATAATTCACCGACGTTGGGTAACTGGGGTCAGGGCGTTACATTTTTGGTAAATTGTGAACATGGGTTTATGTTTAAATTTTTTTCAAGAAAAAGCCTTTTAGAAAGAGTAAATGTCATTCTCTTTACTCCGTGTTAGCATACTAAGTCTTTACTTCCTCTCTTTCTTTTCTTATGCTTCTCACCTTGATCCTAATTTCAAATAAAGCAGGTAATGGGTTATGTGTGTTTGTTTGTAAAAAACACAGTGTGAGAAACTCTACTTTTTTATTTTTAATTCATACCTATTAATGAATATTTTCTATATTTAAAGGTTGTGCATTAGAAATAGATTAGTCGGGCCTAGCTACTAAGTTTAAATAATCATGCCTATAGTATTTTATTGTTTTTTACTTTCTCTATTAGGTTTGATTCGAGCATGTTCTCCATGGTTGGGAGTTGGCTATGGTTTGGTGAGTGACTCTTGGGGTCATGAAGAGATTAGGTCATGGTCAGGATAGAGCATTATTGTTGACCGTTCTTTCATTTTTCGTGTTTTTTTTCATGCATTGTTCAAAATTTTCCCCATATTTTATTTATTTTCATTGGGAGAAATCATTCCCACTTTCTTTCTATTGATTCCCTATCACTTGTCGCTTACCCGAGAGGATTAGGAATGCCTCTCAGGCCTTGTTGCGGATCGACTCGGGTGACTGGTGGTCAGGAACGCTTCTCGGGCCGTGTCGCGGATTGGATTTCGTGACCGGTCTAGGGCCGACCTCGGTTGGTTCATGAAAAAATGGTATCAAAGGTTGACGTCTCTTGAGCAGCCCCTATTATCAGAACCCCCATCATTATTGACGGTTGTTATGATAGAAGGAGTTGAATATTCGGGACTCGAGGTGTACGAACTAAAAGGATATCATGAACCCTTTCTCGTTCCGAACCTCAAGTTAGCATGGAATGTCCTATTATGTTGGTGTCCTTTGATTATTGTGAATTATTTTATAACGAGAAATGAAAAGGGAGTTACGGAAGTAGCCCCATGAGCTCACTGGGCCTGGAAATCCATGTGGAGCTGGGGACATTGCCCTTGAGTGCTCCTTATGATGGTGGTGTGACTTGCGTATGGACGACAACCATATGTCCCTATCCCCCATCGACACTAGTTTCCCCTTGTAGATTCTTTGGGTCTTCTTTAATTATGAAAACTATTTATAAAGTTTTATTTTGGATTTTGGAAAAGTTGAATTTGAAAGGGTGATTACCATGTCTTAATTATGTTCTTTATTTCCTTGTTCCTTAGTGTTCACCCCCAGGATGGTTTGATGAATTCCCAAGGTGCATATTCCAGCGGTGTGCCCTTAGAAAATTCTCATGTTGATCAACCTATTGACTGTGTTCTGGAATTTCAGATGTTGAACCCTCCCCTTTTTTATGGACATGTTTATCCTGTTAAGACAGATGAGTGGTTGCGGAAGTCTGAGAGGAACTTCAGTTTCATTGGGTTGCCTGATTCATTGAAGGTGATGTTGGATACCTTTATTCTTGAAGGTCCATCATAGAAATGGTAGAAGTTTGTGTCTCAGAATAAGCCTCGGGAAGAACTAATGTGGGAGTTATTCAAGTTGTCATTCATCAAACAATATTTATCTGAGTTGACCAAGTTGAAAAATGGGATGATGTTGTGTTGTATTCAGCTGGGTGTTGAATCGGTACTATAATTATATTGAAATTTCATATAACTATTTCTGTATGACCAATGGTTTGTTGTAAATGATCCTGGGAAGGCTCGACAATTTGTGTCTCGACTCCGATCTAAACTGCAGTCGAAAGTTTAAGAGATCAACCTAAAAACCTTCTCAGACGTCGTGGGTAAAGCCTTTCTAGTTGAATCTAAGTAAGAAGGAGGATTTAAGGTGGAGAATCCTACAACATTGGGAAGTAGTTCAGAGTATGGTGATAAGAATAATCAGAAGCGACCTGATGCTGGTGGTGCTGGTAGAGGAATCAAGAGGCCTTCAAACCTTCAGTCATCTTCAGCACAACACAATACTGTGATCTATCACCAATGTGGTAAGCAGGGCCACAAGAGGCTGACGTGCCCGAGTAATCCTAGAACCTTCCACACTTGCAGATGCTTGGGTCATCTATAGTGGTTTTGTCGGGGTTTTTCCAAGATGCATCGTGAAGCCGAACCCGGCTTGTTGAGGGTCACCATTTCCCATCAGCAGGAGTATGGTGATGTTTGGGATCTTTTTGGGGGTTCATTTTTTCAATGTTCTTTGGGTGTAATAGCCGTGTATGGTGACTTTTTGGTGTTTATTTTTCTTCAATTATAATAATTTTTTATGTGAACCCCATATGAACTTTTAATGAGAGTATGTTTTATGAATTTTTGATCTATATTTTATATAAGAGGGTTTTTAATCCTGATTGTGAGGTAGAAGATGCTTCAATTATTAAAGCTCCTACCTATGGTCTTAGAGTGAAGCTGGAACATAGTCATGAGGTCCTCGACGATGTAAAAAGATCTTGGTGTAATATTGGTCTTTAATGAGGAATGATTTTTGTTCTTCCGAGGGTGTGGAGTTTTTGGCATAGTGAGAGCGGTAGAATTGATGCTCTATTGGTTTTGACCCTTCCCTTCCATCCCCTCGTGGTGGGTTTTCTGGTACATGTGGAAAGTATTTGAGTTTGATTAATCTGATCGGTCTTTATGGTGGGGATACCCTATCCAGGTCTCGTTGAATTCAGTTTAGCTTGTCTCCTATGGTGGGGAGTCCGTTCAGGCCTCCCGTGTCAATATATGAGTTCCATTATAGGTATCAGTTTTGTGGTGGGCGGTCTCATTTGGAACCAACTAGTTTCTACATTATTCTTTTTAGAAAAGAGTTGGAGAGTGAGAGTTCCAGGGTCGATTGGAGTATGGTTTTAAGAGGTACTCTTTGGATGTTGTTTAAACTAGATTGTTGGTTTTGAGAGGGTCATTTTTTTCCTCTTGGTGTTGTTTTTTATGATGTTTTTAAGACTGATTGAGGGTGTAGAAAATGGTTGAGTTATGTTTTATGACGTTTATGGTGTGTGTATGTTTATCTGGGATTTACCATCATGATAGTTGTGTGTTTTTTGAACCGATCACCGGAAGGTGGTTACACTTTTGGGGGTGGGTAACACTTAGCGGGGAGTTCGTTTCTGTCTCCTGTGTTCTCCTTGTTAATCTCTCTCTTTTTGGTAGTGTTTTGGGGGTTTTTTGTCCTTATTTGGATATCTATATGAAATTTAAATAAATCATGGTTCATGTTTTGGGGTTTAGTCTTATTATGAATTTCAGGGGGCAGAAAGAATTATGGTGGGGAGAACTATCACGTCCAGGTTTAAATTTTCCTTTGGTTACGAATCGGGTCAAGTTTTTGGGTGAACCGGTGGTTAAAATTTTGAGTTTTGTGGAGAAAAGCGCATGTGTGTCGGTATGGCAGTGATTGCGCTCAGGAAGAACACAGTAGAGGGACCATGTAGTGACACCCTGGTCACCATACGACCTGCTCGGTATGCAGGGTAGACTAAAAGTTTAATAAATATTTAAATGGTGGTTAAATATATTTATATATATATATTATAGCAATAATCCTATTATTATTATTATTATTATAATAATAATAATTAATTTTCATATCATGTGTGTGGTTATAATAATAATTATTATATAACTTTTATTATAATTGTTAATATGTTATTAAATTACTTTATTTTTTATATATATTTTTAAAAAGGGTCGAATTAGGGTTGGTCGCGGTCACCCCCAGTTGAGATGTCCACCTCCCTTCCCCTTTGATCAAGCCCTCCGTACACCCGTCCACCTCCCTTCCCCTTCGACCAGGCCACTGCACACACATGCTCCCTTGCTGGTTGACCTGCCGCCACCACTAGCAGTCATAGACTCCGACATCGCCTTCTCCAGCCCAGAATGACATCCCAAACTCCTCCCCCTTCGACGGATCCATCCCCAGTCGTGCGACCCCCTTCAGGAGACCCACCATTCCAACTGACCTTCTCTGCGATGACGCTCCCCCGCCGACACACCTCTCTTCCAGCATCAACCATCCTTCATGCCCCTTTGGTATTCACTTTCTCCACTATGTTTGATTTTTCAACCATGGATAGGGTTTTTTCAAGGTTTATCCATAAAATCGTTGGTCCAAATTGATGATTATGGATTGTTTTTAACCCTTAATGGTGTGGTCACGGTGAAAATGTGGTTTTACACCAGTTTGGGGAAGTCCATTAACGATTGTTGTAGGATCCCTTTTCCTAGCCCTTCAAAATTAGAAATTCTTTGATTTCTTTTATTTTTAATATCATATGAATATTAATTAGTTAGTTTTATTTTTTTTGAAAAATTATTTTGGGAGAAAATTATTTGGCTCTGTAGATAGTCATTTCTTGGCCAATTATTTTAGTTTCTCGGTTGATTGGCATGCTAGGCGATTAATTAGTTTGGTTAAAAATGGTTCATTTTTTTGAATTTAGTTGTGTTAACTATTTTTTAGTGTGTTTACATGGTATAAAGTGAAATTTTGATGGAAACCAATCTTATGATACTTAATCTCTTTTCATAAATTGTGAAACAAGTTCATTTAACTGTGAAAGTGGGGTGTATTCCATTTTAGTAGTTTCTGGGAATGTGTTTGATGAAAAATGTATTCTTTAAATCAGTTTTGTTTACATAAAGCTGTGGTTACTCATAAAAAATAGATTTAAAAATTTTTATTGGTTTATTAAATAATTTTAATGTTACAAATCATGTTTTGGAATCATTTTGATGTGTGTATAATTTTGAATGTCAATTTCAACATGTGGTGCGTTTTTGTCAGGTCGTGCATCCCAATTGTTTATTAAATGCATAGTAGGCCCTTATGAATTTATCCTAAAATAAAAATGATGTTAGGTTTTCCATAAATTTGTTCCCATGTTGACTTGTTTTGACTGTGGTTGATAATGTGGTGTGTTTATGATTTTATAATGGGCTTTGAACCTATAGTGTGATTTATTTGGGAGTTGCGCACCAAGTGTTGGTTAGGCTTCCAAGTTTGATCTTACCCATGGTTTATGAATTTTAGAATCATGTTTTGATTTTTATAAATGTATTTGATATGAAAAAAATGAGGATTTATGATTTCAAATAGGTTTTCATGATATGTGCCTGTTGTGATGTCTCTTTGGCCTTTATTAATATTGTTTTAGAATTAATGTGGTGATTTGCATTTATTTAATGGGTTTTCAAATGTGTGTTCGGTTCTTAAAAATGGTTGTTCATGGTTAGTTTATGTGAAAATGATATTTGGTTAAATTTTTTGAATTTAAAGGTGCATTTGGCACTCTGAATTTCTATTTGGAAAAACCCTTTAGGGTTTGGTATCCTCTCTAGTTGGTTGATTTTGAGTTGGGAGGGTCCTCAGTACGGGATTTCCCTCATATGATAATTATTTTAAGGTAGAGGACTTTATTTGAGGTTGACGGGGTGGTGAGAATCTATGTTGTGTGTGTGGTGATATATGTATATATATGTGGCCTGTATTTTAAATTTCAGGGAGCATCCCTTTATGAAATATACATGGGAATCTAGCATAAAAAATAGGTTTACTGAGAACGATTGCTGCAGTAGTTAGGGTATGTAATGAAAGTTCCCCATGGAAGGGGGATGTTTTTTTTTATATGGGATTGGCCCCCTCAACCAGGCTAGGTCTGGTGACGATCGGGAATTAGGGCTTTATAACATCATTGAGAAGGGCATGCCTTCCAGATGAGTCTTATGTATAGTATGTTCTGGTCTTCCTCTCAGTTCTTAGGTGTTTCTATGTTCCTCAAACACGTGAACCCTTAGTACCATTACCCTCAATTTGTAAAACCATAACCTGATGATTGATTTTGATGTTCTTTTAGGTAAATTGTGAACTTCAGTTAATGTTTAAAAATGTTTTCAGGAAAAAGCGTTATTGAAAGTGTAAAGATCCTTCTCTTTACTCAGTGTTAGAAAAATAAGTCTTTACTACATTTATTTGTTTTATTTTACTTCTCCCCTTCATCATTATATCAAATTAAGTGGGTAATAGGTCATTCATGTTTGTTTGTAAAACATAGTGTGAGAAACTCTACTTTAATATTTTTAATTCAAACCTATCAATCAATGTTCTCTTTATTTAAAGGTTTTGTATTGGGAATAGATTAGTTGGGACTAACTAGTGAGTTTTAATACTCACGCATATAGTTTTTCTTGTTTTTAGTTTATGTATCAGTTTTGACTCAAGAATATTCACTGTGGGGGAGAGTTGGTTGTGGTTTGGTGAGCAACCCTTGGGGTCGTGGGGAGTTTTGGTCGTGGTTAGGTTAGTGTGTTGTTGTTGACTGTTCATTATTTTTTCTTTTTATAGTGTGTTCTTATTCCTTTTCCACTGCTTTATTTATGTTCATTGGGTGAAATAATTCCCACTTGCTTTGTTTTGATGCCCTGAAACTTTTCGCCAGCTCGGGAGGATTGGGATTGCCTCTCAGGCCTTGTCATAGATCGTCTCGGGTGACCGGTCCAAGGTCGACCCGAGTTGGTTCGTGAAAAAAAGTATAACGAGTTTTTACCCCCAATTTCTATGTTGGATGACATATATAGGAATCCTCCTATGAACATATTAGGATAAATGAAAAGGTCCTCCTAAAGGATCCACATCCTTAGAGTAGATATCATGTTCATATGTTGGGAAATATACTTCATCACGAAATAATGTTTCGAGATAGAATCCATGAAGAAAATGTCTGACCCTACGAAGGAATCCCATGGTGTAGGGGGTTCTTAATGACATATATTTGAAGAAGTGATATTTAACAACTATGGAAGGGAGGCTATCCCTAGTTTTGGAAAGACCATTTATCTATACAATTTCATTTCTATTTAATTGAGAAGGTACTTTCTCAAAAAATGGAAAATAGCGGAGTTAGGATATCCACATTCATTACAGAGACTTCTATGGTTGGAGAGAAGCATATCAGGTTATACATTCATGTTTTAGACAAATATTACCACCTTATGAACCTTATTTATAGGGGAAAGGACAATCGTAGAATCTATAGAACCTTCAAAGTGTTATGGGGTTGGATAAGGGATAATATAGGATGTTAATATTACAAAAACATCCCAAAAATTCCCAACATCTATTTTAATCCATTTTTACGATGTATTAGTTGTGTGAGTACCATTACACTAATGTAATGGGAGGTCAGAGTCTTCCCAATTCATCATGACCATTTCTCAGAAAAACCCTATGGGAAATTTTCCATTGCTAATATGGATGATAATGGGGGGTCCAACCTCAATGCCTAAGCCTATATTAGGTCACATAGTGTGGGAATAAATTATGCTCGCATTGATGGGGACCTCTAAAATGTATTGTTTTCAACCTTATGGTTTAGCCATCAGTTTTTTGGTGTTCATTCAAGATGTCCTCCCACTATTCATGTTATATCCACAAAGCATAAAATGGTGGATTTCTAGTTTTGGTTGATTTTTACCTTGAAGGAAACTCAGGATGAGATAAACCATACTTCCCATGGACAAAATATTGGTTTATCCCTACATAATGCTATGATTTGGATATTCTCATATCCCAAAGGTAAATTATCCACAATGGTATGTGAAGTGACTCAATTTCCACCTGTCTTCAAGGCCAATCCTAGGTTTGGAAAATAGTTGGTTTCAAGAGGACCGAAATCCCTAGAAACACCTTATAAGGAAGTGAGGTGTTTACCGTAACCTTCATTGTTAGTAGAAGAAACAATCAACTTGGATGCAACAGGTATGCATCCTATGAGTAAAGTTTCTTGAGTGTTATTATTTATTATTTCATTTCAATAGTGTACATCTTGGAGAATGTTAAAATCAGAGGCTAAGCTCTAGGGAATACTATGCTAAGCAGAATTACTGTTGGACAGTTTCTCTCATTCCACAACCCCTTTGAGAATTACATTCAAAGACCAACCTACTGAAGTCAACAATTTCCTCTTAGACCATGATGTGACATTGGAAAACATTAGGGGATGGGTTTTTTATCCACCTCTAGTATAGAATATGGTGGTTCAAGGCATGCTTCTGGACAAGTTAGAAAAATAGGTCCATCTCATTGTTGAGGTAGCCGTACGACTAATCTTATCTCTATATTCCCAGGGATGTGGTGCTATCACAACAATACTGATATTGTTTGGGTTTCTTAATGACATAACAAGATAACATAGAAAAACACCACTCGCATAGTCCCATGTATATTCTCCCAAGGGTACAGATGTTGGAGATGAGTGTAGCATTGTCTGGGGGATCAATGATGAGGGATCCCTCAGCCAATCAGCTCTAATGAGGTCTGTGATCACTGTTCTTAGAGTGGATCCTTCAATATCATAATTTTTTGGGGGTCATCCTGGATGTTCTCGACATCAATACCTTTTGAAGATCCTATCCCAAATAGGTAATGGAAAAAAGAAGAGTTCAATGTAATCAGAGACCTCTCCTCTAAAAACCTCAAGTAAGTTTTACATTTCACTCTTTCTATGATCTAGAATATTATGATAACAAATCCTGATTTGTAAAAAATGTATAGGTCCCCATTAATCATGACTGGAGATGTATATATCTTCTCCTAAGGATGTGGGTGTGTGTTTGGTTACTTTAGTAAAAACATCACTATCGGACCTGACTTATTGAGAAGTAGAGATGGATGATATGATGACCCAATTAAGCCCAATTCCATCTACATGTGTTTAAACAGTCACTTTATCATATCTGGTATGGGAGAACTTGATTTTGGAGGATATCGATATATGTAGATATTATTATAATAAATTAGTATTGAAGGAGGTGAGTTTCAGATAAGGTGAATAATTATTTAGAAACTAGATAGTCCATTAAATTTGTGTCAAGTCCCCTAATATAACTTTACATCTTACAACCCTCAAGGGTGAAAAAAAAATCTTCAAGTAATACACTAAAGGTTCCCTGAAGCTTCTAATCATAAGAGGGTGTTGCCTCATCACCAGAGAATGGGTTTGGGGAAACATATGTCAAAAACTATGTATCAAAGAAAGTAATTTTTCTAACATCAGTAATATATATTATTTTTCTGATTATATTATATCATTTATCCTTTTACGGATAAACCTTGGTGCCGCTTATTCTAGTGCCTTCACAATGAAGCTTGAATGTTTTAGTCCCTACTTCCTTGGGATCCCTCTAATTGAGTCAACCAATGTAGAGGCCAGATCCATTAAATCTTCATCAAATAATGTGATCAGAACCCTCTCTATTTTATACTTAGTCTATAATATGTTTCTATTCCTAGGATGATCCTTGGTTAAGGACTAGAGTCTGTATCTCTTTATCAGTTGATGTGGTTACAAGTATGGAGGGAGATATGGACCCTGATTTCATATACCCATTTGGAAGAGCTGAATGACTGGTTGGGTAACATTCAATTAATGTTCCCCACCATTGCCTATATGGGATTTGATTATACCCATATTTATTTTTGGGTGAATGTGGTAATTGAATTAATGTATGAATAGAGTTCCCTTAAATTAAGGGTGCTAGTTGATAAAACGTCCTCTTATGTAAAGTCAAGTCAGGATAAGGCTATAAACTAAGCATCCTAGCGTGTGGTGGAGGTAACTGCTCACTAAGATGTAGTTAGTTCTTGGAATGCAGGAATTTACTCTCTCAAGTCTATAATTATTCATCTTTAGAAAGATCTATCCCAGTTTTATAATTCTCTCTTCCTATCATAGAAAACCAATTTCATGAAATAGGGACTCTTTAACATGGTAGAGAAGTACAGGATTTATGTTGTTTCTAGGGATAAAAAGTTTCTATTGATTGTGGAGGTGGAAAATGAATATGTTGATCAAACAATACATTCAATTGTCTCCCAAGAGAACCATTTTAGGGAGCAAGAGGACTCCTTCGAGAACATGCTATGATAAAATTTTATTTTTGAAACTTTTATTTTTCTATTATATTCATGAGAGAGACCCCTATACGTTAAGATTCCACCACATGTAAGCTATCAATGAATGAATATTCTAGAAATTATATGTCATTTCCAATTGTCATTCATTCCTGATGTGCAAGATGTTTTTCTAATCCAATGTTCCATGAATTATTATTGTTACTTACCCTTTTAATAATATCAAATAAACCTCCATACATGGATTAAAATGTTTAAACTATAACATATTTTCCATGGGAAAATGATTAGGAATTCCCACCAATATTAGAATCCCCACTAATGTATCTTCTCTAGTTATCTTGAGATTAACTAAATCAAAAAATGATAATTTGGGTAAAATATTTGTCTTCTTGGGAGAGTTCTCTTAATTTTGAAAATTCAATGGACTTAGAGATCATTTCTTGATTTTTTCTAAGGCCATATGATGGGCCTCACAAGATTTGTTTCTTTTTTCATCATACTGTTCTAGTTTTTTTCTAAGCATAATATAGGGAAAGTATTAGCAGGCATGGAATCACCTTTTCCCCCAGATTTCGTTATCTAGTTTTAAATATAAAATTCATTGCTTCTTTTTATGGTCTTTAAAACCATGCCTTTATTGTGATTTAGTTTAGGGTATTTTAGAATTGAACTTCTATTTTATAAATTTTAGTGTCTTTTTTGCATCGATATTCCATTTCTATAGTTTAGGGTATTTTTCTCTTACATTCTATTTATGTAGTTTTGGGTATTTTAGTTAACACAATATATTTCTATAGTTTAGTGTCTTTTATATGAGACATTATATTAATACAATTTATGGTATTATGGATTAGAACTTCAATTATAGTAGTTCAGAGTCTTTTAGATTGGACCTTGGGATGAAATGAAGTTTAATGTCCTACTTCTTGGATTTTAATGATTAATATAGAATATGGTAAGGACATTATAGGGATTATGAAAGAAACCCTGTGGTTATGAATTCCACCATGGTGTTTTTAGGGCTCGAGATGATTGGATTTATTTTCCTTCAAGGAGGATACGTCTTTGGTTGGTAGGCCAAATGCCTTATGCATCAGTATCATTGTCAAATAGACGTGTTCCCACTATTTTACCAAGATCATATATGATTTATAGAGGTAATATTTATTGAGGGTGAAATAATAGTGATTCTATATTCCCCTGGATAGTTGTAATATGGGTTATTTAAGTTTAGACTGAAAAGTTTGACTTGTGGAATATGGAATGGGGAATACATGCTACCGATGAACCGTGAAACCCTATGGTTTTTAGTTCATTTATGGTGTCACTAGGGCTCAAAAGGTTTAGGTCTCCTTTCCTACAAGGTGGAGAGGCCACTGGTAGGTATGTTAGAGACATTATGTATTGTTTCTATGATCAAACAGAGGTGTTCCAACCCTTTTATAGAGGACAAGAATGATTTTTGAACAATCAAATGTTCAGATGATGAAGTTGCGTGTAGAAGAATATATATCAAAGAAAGGTTATGGAAACCTAGGGAAATTTTACACTTAAATTATTATGTTTTGTTCTTTCATGCTATGGATTTGAGCCATGAGGTGTAGGCCATCAAAATGGTTGGGAATGGAGTGTCTTAATCTTAATTTGAAGAAGGTTACAAAACATAGTGACATAACATTGAGGATGTCGAATCGAATTGAATAGTCTGGTTATCTTGATTGTAAACTAGAGTATAAAGTTCTTGGGTTATGATAATGATATGGTATTATCATGTCAGGAATGGACAAGAAGACCCTCAGGAACTAGGATATTCTATGGTGATGTTAGGGATCACATGGATTAGAAATCCCCATTTCAAAGTCAATACCAGTTTTGGTTAATGACCATAAGTGAATTTGTAGGAGCAATAGGAAAACATGCATAGTCAAACAAATAGTCCCTTGAAGTTGGGTAACTTTTTCCTAGGGCCATGGAATATTTGTGATGGTATTTGGTGCTCAAATCATGGTTTTTGATATATGGAAATGTAACATACAATAAGGGCTTGAGCACCCTAAATTTTTTTCACCAACTAGTAAACATGTTATCATGGTAGGGAGACATGAAAAACAATTAATCTAACTTTCCCATAGGCCAAGGGGTCTAGTGATCCTGGATTATCATTTGTTAGGGCTAAAAATCAGGCCCTATGAGCTTTATTCCTTATTTATTTATTTCATAATTTTTTCCTAAACACAGGATAAAAAAATTTTAGCAAGAAAAGATTTTAATTTTTTCCAAACCACACTTTTAGAGTTTTTAACCTAGAACGTTTTTTCTATAATTCATTATAAGTTTATGATCATCCAATTTGGATAATCTATGGCTAGAAATTAGGGTCATACATCTTTGACTAAGGTGATGAAAATTTAAGGTCCTAACATACATGGAACTAATTCAAGGGAAATGTTACAGAAGTGCCCAATTAGGATTTATTGGTCCATGATAACCCTATTTTAAATTTATATTCCTCATCCATTTGTCGGGGGTGATCCCATAAAAAAATTATTAATATCAAGTGATCTATGATCGGTTTGAGAAATAAAGAATGAAAATTTATCCTCTTTCCACTTGGAGGTAGTTAGACAAAAAAAATTCAATTTTGTACCATGCAATGACTCTGATAGGAAATAATATCTATACATGTGTATATATTCTATTAAAATGATAATCAATCCTTAAGTAGTTCTAGAAACCCATGCAGTTTAATGGAACATGATAAGGACATCAACTATGTAGTTTAACCTAATGTGGTAAGGATGTTGGTGAATCAATAAGAAAGTGGAGGAATGTTTCAACTAGGACCAATAATGGGGGCATGAGTGTCAGTACATATCCATTGATGGAATTAATCATGACACATATTTTTATTGGAAAACATGAAGTTTATTGTCCGGCGGTGATGATATCAGTCATGCAGTTTATCATTTTTTAAGGACATGAGTCACCTAACCGAGAAGAAAATTAATATCATTCATGGGACCAAGAATAGAGTTCCATGTGTCAATATGTATCTTGTGATTGTAGGAATCAAGCAACAAATAGTTCTTGGATGAAGAGATACTTTATGTGGATTTGACTCTCACAGAAGTTCAAGGGAATTTCACCTTCCCTTTACATTGATCTATCTGGTGTGACATAAATCATCAATGAGATGATGATCCAAATGAATTTTAACATCATGAAATTTGGAAATATTTCATGCAATTTAACTTCATAGGATATGGACACATTTCCATAATTTAATGTCATGTGAATATGATGAGAGATAGAGTGTAGTTTATCATCTTTTAACTAGGATGATTGATGATGTCTAGTTTAATGTTTTTCATCTAGGATGAGGTTCATATAGTATAATATCATAAGTTTAAGACATGATTTCACAGTTTAACATCATGTGACTAGGACATGGGGGGCTTGATGAAGGCTATGAAATGTATTTCTTCAGAAACTATACATTGGTGGGGGTGTGATACAGTCCCCATTCATTGTTTCCAGTGAGTGAGCTCCATTTTGATATACATTATATATGATATAAGAGCATTCCTATTTAGTTTATGGATTCCGAGTTTTATTGTATTTTATCATTGGGGTTCTAAGAGAAAATACTATTTCTAATTAAAGGAAAGAATAGAGGTATGACTTTTTATTTAATTCCAATGCAGTCCAATTTCGATAAAATTCAAGGTTGTGTAATGTATGCAACACGTTCTCATCGACCCACTCTAATTCATCTAGTGTATTTTGTGATTTATCATCCTATGAGTGTTTTGCAATGATTTATATTAATAGTATGTGAAACTGGGATTCTATAGAAAACACTACCACTATTCCATACCCTAATAAATATGATGTTACTTGTATAGAAGTACGCTTGTTGGTACAGTAGGCCCATAAATCAAGGAGGAGCTATTCTACCAAGAAATAATGAATTTTTTCTCCATCTTACAGAGTATATTCTATAGAGTCTTACTGAAGGAATATATCTATCCATATTCCATTACATGATAGAAGTATGAGAGATTGGACTTGATGTTGGAATGTTGGTGCCATTTCATCAAATCTTTAGAATAGAAGTTGGTTATATTGTCCATTAATAATGATTGGGGGACTCCAAATATGGTGATGTAATGGGACTTCCTGAAGTTGATACCATTTTTCATTCTTACTTCCTTTAGGGGTATTGTCCCTACCCAATTGGAAAAAATTCATTTGAAGTGGGGATATAATTAAACTTCTTGGATGTGTATGGAAGATATAACCCCACAAAATCCATTTCCCATACGAATAATGGCTAGAAATATTTAGCAATATGTCATAATTCCAGGGGATAATGGATGATGTTTTCATGAACATGGTATCAATGAAATTGTTTGGTGAATTCTACACTTTCCAATATCATGGTTTTCCAGTAGTAACCCAACATGATGATTTGGTGGATGATCCAAGTCCTAGACTAATGAGTGCCATTGGAATATGCCTAGACTTCTTTCATTATAGAAGGAATATCTGTTTCTTGATGAATCTAAGGTGGATCCCATCAAATCCTCACTTGTAACAGTATCATTTCTCATTTGGATCATCCCATAGGTTGATTTCCACTCCCTTAGATATATTTTTTCCTTTAGGCCCGGTATATTGCGAAAGTACAATTGTAGAGATAACCAATTATGGTTTCTATCCCTCTAGGGGTGGATATAAATTCATCATGCTCTTGGGTAGTGTTGACCAGATTGATTTATTTTATGTTGAAAACATTGATTGATAAAAGCATTATTCTGTGAATGATGGAATATTACTTTCTCATGATCTAGATTAAAAAATACTATGGCTAAATTTTCCAATGCATTGATAGAAGCAATCTGTGATCATGGAACATGTTGAAATGTGGGCTCAAAAGTGAACCTTTACATTAGTCCTTAGAAATAGATAGTGAAAGGGTAAATTCCTCTTTTTTTATTGTATATTCACCATTAATATGCTTTATTAGTAACTCTTAATACCATTTGTTGTCTATGTAAGCTATTTGCAGCTGCAAGGCTGTTTTTAAGCTAGAGATGAGGGATTTATATTCAACCACATTATATTTGAAACCTTAAGATAGTGAGAAAGATTGGGGAAAATTTTATTTTTCTGGAGAATTGAATACAATACCTTTGAAAACCAGATTGATGATCTGGTTTTACAGGGTCTTTCCGATTGAATGTTTGAAAGATCCATCAAAATATGTCTCCCATGTCCAGGGAATGTCATGGTCATAGAATAACACTTCATATGGAATCTCAGTGTCCACTTGTATACTTTCTAAGGTAGGTTGTTCCATGAGGAAATCTAGTAGGGATTTCCCTTTCATTGACTCATGTGACATGAACTTAATGTCATATTATTGCCAAACGACTTCCCATTTGTCCAAGAACCCTATTATTATGGTAATACCGATGATTTACTTAATCATGTAAATATGATAAATTCGGTGGACTTTTTGGTTATTCACGTAATTCCTTAGCTTCTAGACTGCCAATATAAGTGCAAGGTAGTTATTATTGACATCTGAGTATCATCCCTCAGTACTTAGAATCATTTGGATGAGGTAATAATGACTTTTCTCATTCCTTGTATCATTTTTATATGTGAGTAGAGCCCCTAGTGATTGATCCTTTGTGGCCACATATAAGACAATTGGATTTCCTTCCACTAGAGACATTAGGGATGGTGGGTGTAGCATGTATTTCATGATTCTCATGATGTTTTCCAAGAATTAATCATCACATTAGTATGTGGTTCCATTCTTCATCATCGTGGTGAAATGTAGATATTTTTTAAATAGGTTGGCTATGAAATGTTGAATTTATGCTAGGTTCCCTTTGACCCCCTTTAATTGCATGAGATTCTGAGTGGGTGAAATATCCAAGAATATAATGTTATTTTCAGGGTAGAACTCAATATTGTGGTGGAATATAACATATCAAATAAATATACCTAATTTTACCATAAAATTTCATTTTAGCGGATTTATTTTCAGGATGTATTACCATAACTTTCCAATGATTTTGTGGATATCTATGAAGTGATCACATCATGTTGGGATTTAACCACTAGGTCATCGATATAACATTTTACAATTAAACCATATAAGTCTATATATATATGATTAATTACATGATGAAGTATTACTAATGTTATTTAATCTAAAGGGCATATCCTAATGGAAAAATGATCCCCTGGGTTGCTCTGAAGGTACTGTCTCCCTCATCCTCAAGGGAAATCATTACCAGATTGTACCTTTAGTACCCATCCATAATGGAAATGGCATTTAATCTAGAAATTTCAATAATAAATATTTATGTGACTAAAAATGTGAATTCATCATTTGGTAAATTTCAGTTAATTTCTCTAAAATCAATTTATACCCTAAACTTCCCATTATTTTTCATGACAAGGATGATGTTGGTGAGCCATCTTGGGTATTTCACTTCTCATAAAAATTATATACGATCAACTTGTCAACATCTACCTCTAAATTGGTAGCATGGTAGGGGTTCATAATTCTTTATACATTCTTAAATGCTTTATGTTTGTCGGGTAAGTTGAGATGGTGCATAGCCGCATCTAGATTATGTTTGGGAATTGTTGTTTAATTCTAATAAAAAACATGTTGATGTTTCTTTAGAAATTTTATATCAATATCTTTATACTTTTTAGGCCTGGAGGAACTGATCAATGTAGGCACTAAGTCTTACTCTATTCCCAGATTTACATACCTATGTTCATTAATTGTGGGGGGGATTCCTTATTAAAATGTGGGAGGGATGTTCCTGAGGCCATCCTACCCCTCTTCCACCTCCTAGTTTGTGGAGGAATTTATATATAAATTTGGAAATATGGGGGAGAATTTTTAACTATTATGAATATATAATCCATGTAAAGATACATTTTAGTCTGATGCAGTTAAATTTATTATATAGAGATTCTAGAGTAGATTGTATTTTATACTGTCAGTGGTGAAATATTGAGCTTGGGAATTTGGGGTTGAGTCTACCACCTCAACTAAATTTTTTGGTAGCACATAATCACATTCCAATATACTATAGGGATTTTTAGGGTGATCCCCAAGCCACTGGTGGCTATAATTTGTGTATTTTCATGAACCATTGGTTGTTTTCTTTCTCTTTAATAAATACCAACCTCATTATTTGTGGTTTCACATTCCTCAAAGGGGGAACTATATCCATATAGTATTATGAGCTTTCTATCAATAGAGTATTTAAAAAACTTCAATAATATTGAAGGTAGACCCACATGGATTTGAAGCAAAGGCCTTGCAAGAAGGAAATTATTTGAAGTATCTTACAGGATAACAATGAACTCAGTATTAGATGTGAGATCCCTAAACAAATCTTTGAGTTAATCTTCTTGATAGGTTTTTTCTTAGACTTATCATACCCTCGAATGGTTTGATTTGTGGGTGATAATCCCACTTTTCTATATCCCTAACATAGAAGTGTTCAAATTAGGATGAGGATTACCTTGAAACCAATGTTAATTAGAGCCCTCCTGACATCAACAGTATCAAGTCTTCTAGGGGAAAATAGGGTTTTGATATGTCCTTGAATGACCTCTTCCAGATCCTACTCTATAAATGATATGAAGACATGGTATTCAGTTTTCATGGTTTTCAATCGAGAATCCTCAGATACAATGAGTTCATTATGGAACTCCAGTGGGCTGTGGAGGTCTTAAATGAGTGACTCTCTAATTTCTTTTGAAAGGTAGAGTTAATCCTGTATTGAGATATTGGCTGGGGTAACATCCATCTACTTGAGATTTTAAAAATTTTGTACTAGAGGTTGAAGCTTCTTAAAATGTGGTTTCTCTTTATTATATAGTTTATGAGCTAATTCATTTGAGTAAGATGGACTTAGTGTTTGTGTAGAGTCCGATGAAGCATATGCTTCCCATGGAATAGGTTGTGATGGCCTTCCCCATTATCAGGTTGATTAGAAAATCACAAAACCTCTAGGCAGTCATGTAAGATGACTGGGCATTGAAAACCATTTGGGGGTTCCTGTACACCTTCACATCTCTATTTTTCTTGATGTATTGTTTTCCCTTATCTCTTATCTATATATATGTCCTCATTGGAGATGAAACCTAAATATTGGGTTCAACCATGCCTAAAGTATCCTATGTATCCTTGGATGCCCCGTCTTCCACCTTTGTCTCCTCATTCAAGTATGAGAAACTCATACTCGGAGGGATATTAAACATCGGATAAAGGGTATTACAAGTGTATCACATTGAAAAAACCAAATATGAGATCTTTTTCCAAGGAGGGTAACATTTGGTGAGATGGTGCTTGTTCTTTAGATATTGAAGGGAAGAAATATGGAAGATTTAAGGCTTGTGACTGAGCTGAATATTACTCTTCCTCTTCTACCTATTTATATTTTTTATAGTAATTCTATCCTTTGGGAGGAACATTCAATGTCACATACATGTGGAACATAGTAGTTATGGGTCTGCAAAGATGTTCTCTTAGGGTGGCATGAGCTAGTCAACTATCATTCAATTCATCCGGTTTTTTAACTTCTTCCATTGTAGGGCCTAAATCTTCTTCTTCAGGATCAGATATGTTTATGGATGAGACTTTCTATGAGGACTTATCTTACATCACATATCTAGAATATACCATGTTTTAGGTGATGTATTTGAAAACCAAGTAATGCTCCTAGGGTAGTTCTGGGTCTGCAAAGATGTTCTCGTCAGGTGGCATAAGCTAGTCAACTATTGTTCAATTCATCTGGTTTTTGAACTTCTTCCCTTGGAGGGCCAAAACCTACATGGGTAGCAGAGTAGTTATGGGTCTTATAAGATGTTCTCTTAGGGTGGCATGAGCTAGTCAACAGTCATTCAATTCCCCCGGTTTCTAAACTTATTCCCTTGTAGGGCTAAAACCTTCTTCTTCTGGATTAGATATGTTTATGTAGGACACTTTCTCTGAGGACTTATCTTACATCACCTATCTATAATTTACCATGATTTGGGAGATGTATTTGAAGAAAAAGTAGTATTGGCTAGTGTGACACAACCTTCTATGGAAGGGTAACTATTCAGGACGATCAGTGAGGTTGACCTCATTGGGATTCTTATGCTATGGAAGCTTAAGAAGCCTATTTTATGTGGTTGTAAGGATATAATTAGGGACTTGTTTGTTTTGGAAGAATTTTTTTTGTACAAATGTTCTTTAAATACTAGAAGACACTGATCTATTTTTTCTTTTGGCTGAGGGTGATTTAGTGATTTTTGCCTCATGATTGGATCCATTATGAGGTTATCGACCTATCTAGGGGATTATATTTGAAATTCTACTAGATTGAGGGTAAAAATTCCTTTTTATACCTTGATGATCCTTTTATCATATGAAAAATAAATGTTTCAAATTTTATATTGAGTTCGCTGAATGAAATTTTCCAAACAGTTGACCATTTCAGAAAACTCAGGAAATCCACCTTGATATTTTAGTAAGATCCAAGGTGTCTACAAATCATCCAGAAGTTCTTCAGCATAGAGATCAAAAAATATATCTTGTGAGAGAGGGATTCTAGGAGAATAAGTTAAAACATTCCATCTAGATATGAAATGAAAAACCCTCTAATTTTCACATTTCTTGATGTTCTTCAGAAAAAAATTTCATCTTCCTCAATGTAGAGTTAAACATGTAAAATAATTGATGATGATGGTATTCCCATCCTACAATAGATATTGATGGAAGAATATTATACTAAATAAAATATGGACTTATGAAATTTTGTATAAAAAACATCATCTTGGTTACCTCCTACTAATATTGATGGCCCATCATCGAACCATATCAGGCAAAAAGTGGGTGAGATTATATTCTAGTTCTCCCACTTCATCAGTGGTGGAGAAGATAAGATTAATGATATTGGTCGGGGGAAATGTGTCATCAACCCATTCAGGATTTTGTTTCTTCTCAGGATGCACTGGTTCCATTTTTCCTGCCATTGATTCCATTTGAGTATCCTTGTACTTAATGATATTAAGAAATTTTAGAGGTAATGAAGATTAAGACTCTTCTCTTCTGCAGGGAGTGGGAGAGGCTTGAATTGGTAGAATCACTTTCATCTCCTACTAATTCTCAATCTGTGAAAAAGACTGAATGATCACCCTGGTGAAGGATTGGTTTTCTCTATAATGAGGGTAATTCATGATATTTTTTAACTTACTCATTTATTTAGACCAGTTTTCTGGATCTGAAGCTGACATGACACTCAAATTCCACTCATGTAGGCAGATCGACTCTAGGAGGGAGAATATTCATATTTTATTAAAGGTGATTACTAGTGGGGATGTTTCCCCTATGAAACAACTCATTGAGTTGTTTTAGAGTTTTCCCCTCATTCTCATATTCCACCAACTGTTCCTCCAATGAAGGAATTTCAGTTCTTATGGGTGGTGATTGGGATATATCCACACCTTCTCCTTTATCTTTGGCAGTGTTTCACCACAGATGTAGAAGATCAATATTTAGAGGTTGTAGTTTTTGGATCAACCTCTAGTTATAAGTAAGTGAATACTCAATGGGTGCATCTAGATCCTTCACCCATGGTATATTTTCTACATTTCATCACTCTGTATTCACATCTTGATTCACATTATCAGTTGTGTTGATGGTGATGAAATTCCCAAAAGTGTATCATGAAATGGTAGTTTTCCCATTACATTCAATGCTACTGGATGATTTTTTACTGTCTGAATTAGGTTTTTTTATCTATCAAATGGTTATGATGATATTTTTTTATTTCTACCTCAGTGGAGTTTTTTTACCTTCTTCATATGCTCCTTCCATCTCAGCCTATGAGTTGTGACCTTGATGGAGTTTTTGGTCATGATTCTTGAATGGGCCCCGAATAATAGAGGTTTGTCTTATGGTGGTAGGAACATATGGGATTCCAAACATAAATATTTCCCTCCCAAAGTGGATGATAATGATTATATCTATGGTGGGGATGATGATGAAAATCCCCCATCTCTATAGACTGAGGACTATCTGGAGCCAGAATTGACATTGGTTGATCTTGATATTGAGGATTCAATGGTTCTAACCATATATTTGACAATTACTGGAAAGAAATTTAGATATAAATTCCACGAACATAAGGGGACAGGGTTTATATGGAACCACCATTTATTTCTCTAGTATCCTCTTGGGGGATTATAAACATGGTGATTAGTGATGGCGATTGAGATATAAATTCCACCAGTATAATGGGTTGGGATTTATCTGTTGCTATTGTTGATATGTCATGAATCCTATGAGGAATTATAGAACCAAAAGGTAAAGGATGTGGAAGATATTACCCCATACTGTGGGGATGGGTTCAATCATGAAAAAATTCAATGGGTGCTTCTATTTACACCTACTCATTGTGTTGTAGCTATGATTGTGTACGAGTTAAGTGAAATAGCTACACACGATGTGTGAAATTCTTTAAATAAAGTTTTCTGGTTGATTGAAACCTCATATTTCATATATGAAATGTGTTCCTATTTATTATAGGGACCATTTAAATAATTTTTTTTGGATATCCTCTTACTCTATTCATGATTTATTGGAACCATTGAAACAAGGACATTTTGTTGTAGTGACCAACTGGCACACATGTTACTTAGTCCCCTAATTTCTTCGGAGGCTATGACATTACCAGACTCCATATCAGAGGGTATATACTATTCTAGGTTTGTGGTGAAGTGAAACGATCCATACACTCTACTTCCTCGAATAAATATTCATGATTAGGCTTCAACGATCCGTTCCCAATGAGTAGTGATGCTATGGAGGCAAGCGTGGTGTATATTTTGGTAATGATTTTCTTGTTTTGGGTCTTGGGACATAGAGATAGTAGCTAGGTGTAGTTTAAAATAAAGTATCTTGATGGTCTAAAGGTAGACCACATATCCCAGGTAAGGGAGGTTTCAATCCTTCAATCATAGATGTGTAGACCACATATTTTGTCATAAATTAATGTTGTAATCCTCCTCTATCACATTCATGATTTAATAGTTAGAAGTAGAAATGGGATAGCACATGATGGGGAGGTTGTTTTTGGATAACTCTATCCGCATGTCAATGTTGGAATCCCCCTCCTTAGACTTCATGAATCCATCTGGTCAGAACATAGTAGGTTCCACTTAGGGTCTCCTAATGATATTATTGGAGTATTTCATGAAAATGATTGGGAACTATATGCAGTTGACACTGAGGTTTTGAGAACCTCTCTATATGAAGGCATATGTGTTTTGAGAAACTCACTATACAGAGGTGTTTTTTCAAGGGTATTATGTCCTTTTCTATGGGATATATTACCATATGGACTTTGACCATGTAGGATGTTAGGATTAGAGTCCCTGTGATCCACATTCACACAACCACGAGGAAGAAGATCACAGTAATGATCAAATTATGATTCTCTTGAAGTGTCAACGGACCCTTGGGGTGTTGATAATATATCTCAAACAAACTAAAGGACACTAAAATTGACAATATTAGGAATATGAGCCTCACTCTATACCATTTCTAGAATATGTTGTCTTTCTTTTTGGAATTGGGTAGGTATATGAGCCTAATGTATTAGGGCTGGTGAAATACATTCACAATTGTCTTATGTTGTGGGGGTATGATCCCACTACTATGATGATGCTAGAATAATACAATGATATTATATGATAGTATTATGAGCCTATCTTGATGCATGTTCCACTCTTTCATGGTTTTCAATGGTCAAAATAAGAAAATGATTATGATCCAGAGCTGTTACAGTGTGCCACTGGTATATTGTGATAGAAATATATGCTTATCCAATGACACATACATCTCACACTTGGTGAGCCACCATTGTAATGAGAATCTGATCCTAGTGTGAATATTCATTACACATTTGAATATGTTTATGGACCTATATAAATAGATAAGGGATATGAGCCTCTTTCTATATATCCATGGAAGGATTTTGGTGCAGTTATTCATTAGTAGAAGTATGAATATGATCCTAGATTCAATGATATACTAGAATATTATAGGTAGATTAAATAATAGGAATATGAACCTATCCCAATGAAAGTTCCACTCTCACGTAGTGAGCCTGAGTTACAACGAGGATATGAGCTCAATCCTAAGCCTTTTGGATAATGTCACCTGTCTTTTTTGATAAGAATATTAGCCTAATACAAGGACTTTCGAATATGTTGTTGTTCTTTTTTCAGAGGGAATTTGATCCTATCACGAGGCATGATCCACTATCACATGGTGAGCCCTAGTTGGAATGGGAATATGATCCTGGTTTGACACCTCTTCCTTTACCAAAAATATATCAATAATCTTCATAAACAGGATCATGGATATGCACTTTTCTAGAGAAACAACTTATTATTAATCATGAAAGTGTTATTCTTACCCAACTCTTTGGATAAGAATATAATTATTTCCCCGCATTTTTACTAGTTTAGGAATATTTTGATGGAGTTATATAGCTTTTGTAAAGATGTAAAAACTTTTTAACAAAGTGTTCACAGGAATATAAAACTGCACATTTTCTATCTTAATTATATACTAGCAGATATATTTGATTGAAATGGGATATGAACCTTGATATATCCACCTTGTGACATCATAATATACCTATGGAATATGCCTTCATGCTTCTTCCCCATGTTTTCCATAGGAATATGCCTTCATGCTTCTTCTGAGTGAGAAGGCATATTGGCTTCTCACTGGATAGTATCACAATATATTAGTGGGCTTCATCAGGGGGAGTTTGGATATTATCCCACTCAAATTTATCTAGAGACTTCTGTTCCAATGGTATCTTATTTGTTTCCCATGGATGGGTTTTAGAGGTGGTATTGTGTTGGGTGCTACCTTTAGTAAGAAAATTAATGGAATTGGTGGGATGGAGCTGGCGATGATGGTTGATAAGATCCCACCTTAGTGGCCCTAGAATCTAAAGTGAGTCATTGTTGAATCCTTGTTACAGCTTCATTAGATACTTAAGGTAGCGATTGTTGAGCACTGGGGATATGATCTCATTGTGTTAAAGGTGGTGATGAGTACCAATGGATTTATTTAATATTTAATTGGATGAGGAAAACATGTTATTTTTAGAACATAGATACCCTTACAGGATGACTCCAGGTTTAGGGTCATACCATCCAATGGTATTTTGAGACCATTTCATTTTCAACATGATTCTAAAGGTTAGATGAGTCCAAGGTCATTCTAAGGCCTGCAGGGGTTGCAGTTGTAGCTGATTTCTCATAATGGTTATTGGATGAAGACAATATCATGGGATAGGGTGTTGTTGGTGAGGTAATTATCTACAGTTAGGATGAAAACATGTAACAAGTTCACCGATTTTTGAGCCATCATAGGCATGATATGCAACCAATCAGATATGCATGGGTAACACAATCATCCTTTCTTATTCTCAGTCTATCCGTTCTCCTCCCATGGGATTGTAAATGAAATGATTAACTTATTTCATGATAACTCAATCTATAAAGGATCAACCATAATATTCATGTTAGGTTTTATTATTATTATTTTCATAGGATATTAAAAAAATTGCCTAACACATGGTAAACCAAAAATTCTTTTTTTGAAGGAATCACATCCAGTTAAGAATTTTTGTTTAATAGGAAATGATATAAATGGGAAACTATATGATAAGAATGATATGGTATATCTTAAGCTAGGAAATATATCATTTTATGTCGTGAGGGAGATTCTATAGTTAAATGATTTCATTTCAAATGTACCATTTTTTTCCTATAATTAATGGTACACTTGGTTTGGTTCAACCATTGATTTTTAGGGGTTCAATAGTTTCATAATCATTAATTTTAGATTTAAAAATATTGTTATTAATGGAATTCTCAATAGTCACCACATCCATAACTGGGTATTGATTTACATTCCAAAGGTAGGTGGTTAACTTGGGTTTCATCCCCACTAGAACTTTGGAACTCATGTTGGTCGAGAGGATGAGAGGTCAGAATCATCACACCCTTTTGGGGGGAGTTTTTTCCTACTATGGTAGTCTCTTATCATTTTATATTTTTTAATGAATCTCCTCTAAATCCAGATGTAGAAAAATTTACCCTAACAAAATTATCATAGGTTAAACTCTTTTATATCTCCATGGTAATATTTTAGTGGGTCCATCTATATATCTGATGTTCTTTATCTATTTCTCACTGATGGGTAGCTACATATATGTTGAAGCTATATAACTCGAAACTTTAGGGGTTTTATTCATCTAAGGAGGTGATTAATATTTCATGGATGGGATTGAGCCTCTATGAGTTGTCTTGCATATCCTTTCTGTAAAAAAATTAAAACCCATATAGTTTTTCAAACCTAAACAGTTTAAAGTCATGTTTAAATGAAATATATAATGGCACTTGGGAACCTAGTATTTGAGTTTTATCCTCATGGAGGCTTCCTACATGTCTTTGTTAGAGTAGAAATCATATTCATCATAGTTTATTTTCACTCTTAGGACATCCTCTAAGGTAGATGTCCTTGTATGGGGTTATTCATATCATGCCCACAAATAGGGGTCAACACATTGGGATTTATCAGGATGGTGAAGATTCAAGAAGCAAATGATATGATTACTGCAACTTCATAAGACCACATTAGATATGCTCAGGGAGAGAAAAAAGGGACAACAATTAATCAGTCTCACCACAAATAGATTCACGACTTACGTGTGTGGATATCCCTTCAAATGTTTAATATAGTGATTAATACTTAATTATTCATCCTATATATCCAGATTAAGGTAGGAATCAGTGTCATCATAGTTCAGTTTTCATTTTAAACTACAGGTGGATGAGGTAGAATTATTTTCCCATGATAATGATTGTGTCCCAATTGTTGAAATGTTGGATACATGGAATGACTTACACAAAGGTGGATTCCCATTTGAGCTTGGGTAGTAGGAAGGTGTCCAATGTTTCCTCATTATTTATGGATTCATAGTTGTCATAGTTCAGTTGATCGGGCCTAACATAATGAGGTTTCCCTAATACATGGAACATATGATGTTATTCCCCTGACCAGGGATTACACACCGAGGTTTACATTATACGGAGGATGGAAACATCATCATGTCCTAGGATGCCTACATGAACTAGTTTGGTTGTCTGTCTGACCAACATGATTGGATTTTTAACACGATATGATTTCCTAACTGACATGTGAGAGGATGTCTTGGTATGTCTTGTTGTATTAGGGACCAATCCAATGATAATCAAATTTTCCAGTTGACATTTCTGAGGGACATCGCATAATCTGAGTGGAATGTCTAATGTATATCACTTGATCAAGGATGACATGTCTAGTGGACATCACAAGGCTGGGCTCAATTGTCCTGGAGGCCATCACATGATCTCATTTGACATTCCTGGAGTGTGTCTCATGATTGAGAAGGCATATATTTGGGACGTCATACAATCTGGATGACCTATCTTTGTATCATCCTGAAACATTCCTATCATTATTAGAGGTAGTCGTGTGACCCGGTTTATAAGTTTTAAGGACATAAAAATACATATATTATACACACTATAGTTGCCACAATATTTGGGTGGCCTATACGAGTGAATTTTAGGATTTGGATGGTGATCCCAGAGGGGTTTCTCGAGACTTAGGTGGAATGCTTGAGGGTGTCTTGTGGATTTTTTTGACATGTCCAATGGAAGTTTCATGATCCAAATAGTAGTCTAAGGGATGACCACAAGATTTAAGAGATATATCCTAGTTCCTTTGGATGATATGGTTGAGTTAGGAGAAGCACATGAGGATTAATATTTATGTTATTCGTGTACGTCTCCCACTTTTTTGTCTCTATTAATGATTTTATTTCAAATGTACAATATATTTCTAGAGTGTTATATTTTTTATGTTTCGTGTGAGCAACAGATTTTTTGAACTTCCATAGCATAACCCAGATAAAATTTCAAAAGTCCTCATTATCTCAAGTGATCACATGAGGTTCCTAGGAATTCCTCATGATCCCTTAGGTTGTTCCCAAGATCTTACATGGTGGAAAACCTTTGTGATCGTGATATTTAATCCACCAAGAAGTATTCTTTGAAGGCTAGGGGCAATGGTCTATAGATCCAATAATTATTATTTTTGGGCTAAAGGTGGGATTGATTTATAAGACTCACCACCCCAGTTATATACCACCTTATGAAGCATGTACCTAAAAAATTTGGGATCGAGTCGGTGGAGTGTTTTTGTGTTACAAAATTCACAAGATCTAGACATAGGTCATTTATGGGGTGTCAAATGTTTTTTAGCAACCACAAGACCATTCCACCAGTACACCATTCATTTGGTTTTGGATGATCAAAGATATTTTTCTTAACGATGTGGACATTTCATGTTACTTCCATGAGGTTAGGTCAATTTGTTCAAGGGCCTTCGCCAGATGTGGATTCTTGGGGAAATGATTTCATGTGATCTGAGATGACTTATCTAATATCATCCATGAGATGAAGGTGGATTTTTAAGGGACCTTCACAAGATCATGAAGAAAATTTAAGGGGTCTCACGGGACCATGTTAGCTTGTCTAGGGGGCTTCCATGATCAGTGTTGATCACCTAGGTTTTATAACTCTGTTTGTAAAAAATCATGATATCTTACTCTCCAAAAAATCTTTTATCATTACCCCATTGTATTTTTTTCTTTATTTTACACTGGCTGGTGATGTTGTTATTTTTTAATGATTGTTGTCGAATAAAATCACTCTCCCAATCCATGATACATGACATGACCAATAAAGGGTATTTTTCGTGATTCTCAAGTATTATGATTGAAAACCCTATAATTTTTTGTTGAAACCAAATAGAAAATGTGAGATTGGGTGGACTTGTATGAAACCCTTTACTTGATGAAGGTGAAATTTCTGTGAGCTCTTGCACGACAAGGTGGAAATGTCTATAGGGATTATATGGTGTTATTAAAACAATAGGGGAACATCATATGACGATTTATGACCAAAAAAGTATTAATTTTTTTTATATTCTTCAAAATATTTTTCATGTATTATTGGATGTTTTTCAGGTTTCTGCCAACTAACATGTTTTAGGATCCAAAGGAACTCAACTGGTAGGCACTGAATTATCAGCGATTGTCTCATATGCCTTCTCAAGAACAAGTGGATTGTCCAAGGGGGCTATATGAGACCTAAAGAAAGTCATCAAATTCACATGGACTGCATGTTCCTTGTAGGTTCAGGTGATCCATCAGTTTTGGCAACCTCATTCTTCCATTGCATTACAGAGGAAATAAAATCCTTGTTTAAAGTATTTCTTCCCTTTTAGATTTAACGATTCTCTTTTGGTGGGTTTTAAGAACTCCATTTCATTAAAATCATTGATTTAAGAATAATTTATTTATAAAATGAATTCAAAATATAATTTTTATCAATTATTACCTTTATTTTGAACTATTTTATACTTAAAAAATGTGTAAAATATACATTTGGTTCCATGTACCCAAAGAAACTAAAAATTTTATTTTTATAACACTAATACCTGACAAAGAAATGTCATGTAGTTTCAAAAACTTTTATGTATCCTAGAAAATCCTATCTTATGGAATCAATACACATTCTCCCTAAAAAACCATTAGGTTTCAATTAAATTGATTGGATTCTAGAAGAAAAATTATTGAAATTGCTAACTATCAATTCATCTAATGGTGAGGAATTTTATTCACATTTATTGTCTCTACAACCCCATAACCATGAAATAATAATCACAGTTCATATACTCTAAAAAAATTGAAAACATCGAGTAAAAGTTTTATAATCTCATTCACATTTATAAAACATTTCCATCATATAAAATAGTATGAATTCCTTATCTGAAAAAAATATTTATAGGAAATAAATAGTCTATATTTGAAAATTTAATCATGTTGAGTACCATTAACATACCCAATCATATTGAGTATATAATGATAAAATTACATACATCATTTTTTTATAATGAATATAAAACCCTATGTGAAACATTCTATTCTTTCCACAAGCATCCAGATTCACTTTTTGAACAATTTCAACAACTGGTTACTTTGGAAGGTGTTTCACTAACACATAACATTTCTCTTTTACTTAAAAAATATATTTATTTTACTAGGAATAGGAGTTACTTACATTAAGCATATCCTTATAATGTATTTGATTTCAAAGCCAAGGTTTTGATAAATCTATTTATCTATAACATAATATTTTATTGGACAAGTATTATGTTTTTTAAAATATATAATAATTCCTTTTAATAAATTTTTTCGCACTAAAATGAAAACCCCTTTTTAACTCATCATATCCATTAGTGGGTCATGGTCCATATCTGACTAATCAATGAGTTAAAATTTTAATTACACTAACAAATTAGTTATTTAGGTAGGGAATCATCCCAATCATATCAATTATGATTCTTTGATAGTTGTGTGAAAAAATGATGATCCAATATAACTTGCATATTAATCCAACGATATTCCTATGGAATCATAACTCTTAGTGTTTCCCATATTGGTGCAAAAAAAATTCATAATGGTATTTGTTAAATTAACTATTAGGGTTGTCTATTTCCACCTTTCCTGATACTAGATATTCTTTGTGCAGCCTACTTAGGCAGAACCTACCTAATTAAACAATCAATTACTTGACATGCATTTTCTTTGGAAAAAATATAACACTTAATATTCATAAGGAAATTTCTTCTCATAAAATTATCATATGTTATTACTTTTATGTATGAATGATTATAATGATTTATTTTTAAAATACTTATCTTGTCAAACAAATTAATAAGTCTAAACTATATTAATGTGTAATTATTTACACAACCCACAATTTGTGTTACTCACCCAAAAATAAAATCTAAACATATTTATATATATCCGAATTAATTTGATGTACAAGGTACATGAAAGTTTATTATAATGTTTTAGGGCTATATTAAAATATAAATCCCCACATGTGTATACATGTATATAAAAATAGCCAGACCCACCTTTCTAAGATAATGAATAGCCTCAAGGTTAGTGGGAAGTCAAAAAAAGTCCCTCTGCTTAGAGATAATTTACTCAAGATAGATTACAAATCATTATAACTCAAACACCTAATATTTAAAAAAAATATATTCAATAACTAAATTTAATCCTATAACATTGATTATGAAACATGGTTAAGGTAGTTGAAAACTAAATCTTATGTTATCGCACCAAAAATATAATGAATGGTGTTAAAATTTTATAAGAAGCAATTTAATAATTTAAACCAATGAATAGTCATTTTAAAACTTTAAATAATTTATCTCTAAAAATAATAAGGAAAGGAATATTTTTTAAATAACTAACTAATTCATAAAATTAAACATCATATAAACATTTATGATCAATTCATAAATTAATTATTACCATAAAAACTTTATTACATTATCTTATCTTATGGAAATAACATAATCTTGAATTGAAATAGTTTATATTCATTTCATAATATGAACTCCTTGATATTACTAATTATATAAATTTAATTTCAAATCTATGATATTTCATGAAATATAAACATTTTATATATCTCTTAATATTATTCACACATTATACATAATATAAATATAACATATATAACACAATTTATACCATGATCAAATAAATCATCAAAAACTATTTTTATGTGGTCTAAATAAAATTGAAATCATTGCACTTAATTTGATCTATTGAAATTATATTTAATGAAAAATTCATAATGTTAAAATATACACACTTTATATTCAACTCTTTTTTTAGTTTATAAACACTTTATAAATAACGCATATGACTTATAAATAAACACTTTATTTATAATTTATTACTATTTCCATATAATTTGGTAGAAGGTATTTATTATATTAACACAGAACATTATAGAATATTTGTTAATAAATATTTCATAAACATTAAAATAATTAGTTATAAACTAGATATGATTAATTAATTTATAAACACATTATAAGTTAAAAAATATTACTAAAATAAAATTTATAATTATTTAAAAAATAATTAATAAATAATAAAATTCAATTCATAATTAAAAATAAAAAAATTTGATTTTTCATCTCCAATAATATTATATGATAGAAGGGGAGTTTAAGAATATGATTGATATAATAGTAGAACATAAATTCTTTATTTATTACCAGTTATAAATTACGACAAATTGTACAATATCCTTTTGATATATCACTGTCATATTTTATGGTTAATAGAGATATCATAAAGGATATTCAATACAGAATTTTTGTAACATGGTGTTGTGAAAATATAGAATATAGAATTTTTGAATCATATTATATGATTAATAAAAATCCATGGTATTTTTTTGAGTTTCCACTTATGATATCCCGATATCATAATCTACGAACCAATCATCCAGATTAAAATTCATATTATATGTTATGATTGAGGTTATTATACGTAATATAACTACAAAATCAATATTTTGTTGCATTATTTCATAAATCTAAAGGCATAGTAATATTTGATACAAATGATATTGGATGAATATCTATTCCATATATGAGCATGTCCAAAGTGACATCCATTTGATCCTATAAAAGAAATCCATTTCCCAAAATATATTTTTGTACAGCTCTTTTCATCAATAATGGAGCTTTTGGGAGAAGAACCACACTCCATCATTGTTCATGTGTGAGAGTTCCCATGAATTATTAAACTCATTAATCTATTCATTGATATTATTATATGGTTTTGAAGTGATTTGAAAACATTTTCTAAACAAAACAAAGAAACTATAAATCCATTCCAAGTTCTAACAATGAGATAATAAATGAAATCATGCATATTTGAAATGAATATGTTGTTTACCTTACACTGAATCAACTACTTATTGTTGTTCGATATATATTTAGCTCTTCCAATTTATGAAAATCACCAAGAGAATCTATAATATGTCCCTCATTTGGTGGTATACATGGGATTTTTAATTGATTATTTTAAAAGTGGGAACCTCCACTCGTTACAGTGTGAAGGAAACTCATCGTGTATAGGAGGTATTAGAAGTGAGTTATGGGTTGAGGGAGTTTTGGCTAGGAAATGATTAGTTTTTCATAAGTACACTATCTCATGATATACCCATTTTATAAATACCTCAAGGATGCTACTTGTTTATGAATTCATTAACGAGTATGTTATAATTTAATTCTTATGGTTACATCAAACACAACCATTATCTATGTCAACTCCATAATCAGTTTCATTTTACGAAATAACTAGTTTATGATATCTATTATGTAATAGATTCATTTATTAAAATTTTTAACATTCTAATACATTAAAATAAATTGATACATTGCTAAACAAATCAATATTTATGATTACTAGGGTAAAGATTATACCATGTATTATAATATTATTTGAAAATCAGTGTATATAAGATATCCATATATCATATAATATGACATATCCATGCAATTCATGAATAAATTATCATACATTCTATATGATATCCTCTATCATTTAGTATGATATATCATATTTCATGCAATGAAAAATGGTGTTATGGAATATATATAATTCACACATGAAACTCTCCTAGTGAATATGTACTCTCAATTTCATAATCTAGGAGAAATTAGATACACCTTATTTGAAAATAGTTCTAGAATATCTGGGAAAATGTATAGTTTAGTATATTATGATCAGTGAAGACTTGAAAACACACACCTTGTAGATATTGACTGTATAACATTATAGAAAAAACCACTCCCTCTAGATATAGATATTGGTAGAATAATTATTCTGATGAGGTTGTTACTATTTAAACCCATATGAAATAAATTATTATCACCAAATTAATACATAACCCAAAATCTAATCTAAGTCATCATAATAATCCTCATTAGGAACTCCTTCCTCCAACAAATCTACAATCTTTACTATGGTATTCTTTTCTCTTTAACACTATAAAGATGATTCAAATTTCTCTGAATAAATAATCATGGACCCTTTATATAAAAACTTATAAAGGGGTAAATATATAATATAATTAGTAGATTAATATATTTCAATTTACTCTCAACATGGGGAAAATTCAAAACTATATATTGTTTTTTTCTATCTCCATGTTATAATTTTATGAATCATTTTTCTATCCATAGAGATACCACTATGTCATATGATTCATCCCTTTAATAAAACCACTAACATGAAAAATAAATTCTTTTAAAATTTCTCATATAGGTCATTTTTTATAATAATTATATGAAAAACAAATATTATTCATCATGCTTATCTTATAAAATTTAATACAATAAGATTTCATTGATAAGGATAATTAAAATCTGGCCATGATAATATTAGAAGATTTGATGTAAAAATATCATAATAATACCATGAAATTAGTAAAATTTAATAACATAACAAACCACTCATATGGTTAATATATTCATCCCAATATTTTATTTACAATATATTCATCTTGAATCATCCAATGATGATTTCCATAATTCAAATGGATATTTAAAAATCAGTGTTTTCTCATAAACTACTCAAAGAGATCATCAATTCCTGATAATAGATAACAATTCTTCACCATTACTCAGTTCAATCGATGATAATTGATGCAAAAACCCCAATCCTTTTTATTCTGAAGTGGGGAAGAAGACTAGTACACTATATAATGACACATTAGGTTGAATGGATAACCTATACAATAAATATTCGGTCTAGATACACATATCTTGGAATTTGAGAGGTTTAATTCATTAAAATTATAAATATATCAGTATTATACTTAAATGTAACTCTATATTCAACTAAACCTCACACCATAGAGATGGACTGTAACACCCTGAGATTTTAGGATATATTTTTCTTTAAAAGTTTCAATATGTTTGATAGCATGTGATGAATTAAACCACAAACATATACAATTTTTTTTATAAATTATAATAACAATCATAATATATGTCATTAAAATTAGATATAAATGTTGAATATAATTTCTAATTTAGTTAGTAAATACAATTAATCCTAATGAATTATTTTGAATTATTTTGTTTTTGAGAATTATTTTAATCATGCATGATTATTAAAAAAATTAATTTGGAGTATTAGACTTATTATATAGTATTGATTACATATGTGTAAAATTAATTATTTTGTAATCATGTTTTCTAAATGGAAATAAAATAATTTATAGGTAAAAAGTGATGTTTTTTCTAAAAAAACTGTTTCTATATGCACAATGTATCATTATTTTAATAATTAAACTTATAAATATTGATTAATGATTTCTATAAATTTTTAATAATATATTAAATAAAATATTTTATCGTCCATCTAATGATTTTTTACTTGTCAAATAATTGGATTTAATTCAAGTTTATTCTAAAAAATAATGAATTTCTCTAAAAATGGGGTTTACATATTGTATTCTTGAATATTAAAATTAATTTCTAACACTTATAGTAATATAATCTTATATAATAGACCCCAAATTTGGAATTATAATAATTAATATTGGTTTATATGTTCAAATTATTTTTTGGGCAGAATGAATTGTTACCATGGTAAAAAAACTATAAAGGTTAAAAGAGTAAATGAGAGGTTAATCTTAAGATATAATGGTTAAAATAACAAAAAAATATTTATAAATACTATTTTTTATGTTTATTTTGTCCAAAAAATATCTAATATTCAAATTTGGGTTTCATTAGAATCAGTTTACAATGAGTGTGACTATTATAATTTAATATTTTTAATAATTACAAGTGTCCCACTCCCATCACTAATAAAATTTTACCACTTTTCCTCTTGTCTCCACACTAAATGAGCACTTTAGCACAAAAAAATAAATTTTAAAATACTATAAAACATTCCTCCCCTTGACCAGCATGCCTCAATATTTATAAAATAAAAATTCAAGATTGATTAAGGGGTAAGAAAAATGAGGTTTCCTTAACATGTGGAGGCTTGAATGCATATTATTAATGATAGCATTTGAGGTAAGGGTTTTTTTACAATATCATTTCCTTTAAAGATTTTCTATGTCAAATTTCCATCATGGGAAATTATATTATCCTTATCCTTTAAACCAAATATATTTTATTATATTCTATATTTTCATATAATTCGAAACTATTTGTACCATCTTTCTATCTTTGGTACTTAAAATGATCAAGAAAATGCAGAAAAACATATTTTATTTTTGGTCAGATGGATTTATCATCCATTTCCATGTTCATTACCATGTTTTATAGATGCTTTTATCTACATATAAATGTTTGAAAAATATTTTTTTACAACATATTACTTTATTTATAAATGATTAAAATAAATTTTTTTAAATCTTTTGACGTACAAATAACTATTTACTTTTTATGAAATTCTGAAAATAATGTACTCTTTCAATGTATATAACATGAATGATTTTTCATCTTCCACCATTGTTATTTTCAATGAATATTATTTTAAATTTTTCCTTGGTTATTTTCCAAAAAATTCATTTCTCAATATACAAGGATTTTTTAGTTTAAAAAGAAAATGAAAGAAAATTAAATATTCATTGTTTTTAAATAATGGTTATAATTATATTTTAAAGGTATTTATCATCTATATCAACATACATAAATGAATTTTTCTTCTCTGGGGATCTGTGTTCTTTCTTGGAATGTCTTATGTTGATGATATTTTAAGGATGATTATATAAAACACATTTATTTCCCACATGTTAATTAAGTTAGGAAGAAATATTTAAGAGACCGATTTATTTTCCATTGGTTATTATATGATGAATTTAGGAACGTTTTTTTTATCTTACGTCACACTTATGTATAGTTTTCATTATATGATAGGCGGTCCAAGAATTATTTATCCATCTAATTCACTGGGTAATGTTTTACGTCTCATGAGATAATTGTGCTATGAATGAACCTGCATTCATTTTCACAGAATTAATCTTGGATCTATTCATATTATGAAATGTTCAAAATTTTATATATGGATATAGTTTCATGTTGATAATTTAATAAAGGGGCCTTATTACAACTCATTAATATAATTAGTAGACTTGTTGGTTCTCTTACTAGTTCAAAAATCTATTATTTCTTATGTTAATGATTGTCCAACATTCCAATATTTTATTCTCAAGTTATGCTTCATGGAACACGATTTTGGATTCATGATTATACACATGTCCAATGTTGGGACAAAATCCATATTCCATGACTCTTGATTAATATACCTCTCAGGTTAGTAAGGATTTTCATAATTTAGGATCATGTTATAATACCCTTGTGCCTATATTATGATAAATTAATTTCATTGATTAATATATCCCTATTTTGTACTTACTAGGAATCAAGGATTGCATGTTCTTATGTTTCTACATTCCCTAGGTCATGAAGAAGGATATTATGTATGAAAATCATAAAATGGTGCTATATGTGAATAAGGTTATGGGAGATATTGAATATTTTCCATGAAACCAATTTTCTTTTATATCCAGTCCCAAAAGAAAATAGAAGAATTTTATTCCAAGGAATGTATAAATATTTAATTTATTGAATATTAATTTAAAATGATATAATATTTATGAATGAAATTATCTGGTTTCCTCAGTTTTTATCAATTCATGGTTTAGTTATATTTTTTAAAATTAGGATTAGAAAACTAGGAGAACACCCATAGATATGTTTAAGAGTAGGATAACATAATGATTTTTTTATTATGGTAGAGATTTGGTGATTTCCTAGTTATGAAATCTAGATCATGATAAAAAATAGATATATGATATGACATAGATCCACATAGGGGTAATTACTCTAAAATTATAGTTGGGAGTCAACAATATCTTCACATTGTGCGTGAAAAAGAGGAATAAATGCACACCTATTTTGAAACTCCATGGGGATATGATTTGGTTATATCACATTCTATTAATGAACCATTATTATTAACGAGAGGTTATAATCTATGATAACCTTTGATAAATTGAATGTGGGATAGGATAAACCTAATGTTTCAATGGTTAGTAAGATAGAGTAATAATTTTTGATTACTTTTCATTTATTTTTATGATTATATTATTTCTCACTCTGATTAAAGATACATGATGTTTACCCTATTCTTTAAGGTATTAGTCAATTGTTGGAACGAAGTGGAATCATTTTAGTAATTAATATCAAGGAAAATGTAATGATTTTCCTCATAATCAACAAAAAGATTAGGATTTGGAATGAAAAACCTTTTGGAAATTATTTCACAACTATTTTATGTAATGAATACTGATGTAAATCCTGTTAAACTTTCAAAAAATACATGGAAGGATAAATATTCCATTAAGTGTTTTTTGATGTAATGTACAACATCATTTCATTGGTCATCCAATCCAATAAATTTTCTAATAATGGATCTATGTAATGTAAAATATATTTTTCATTCTCCGGTGCTCAAACTGTGATATTTTTTTTTGTATTCTGTCATTTTAAAGGTTAATCTAATCAATGATGGACACTTATCAAGATCATGATTCAAGAGGAAGAAATAAAATCCATGGAATGGGATGCTTTAGAGATATTATTTATCAAAAATAATTTATCCAGACACATCATACTAATATGGGGAGGTACATTATATAATTTTTTCATAAGCATGATAAATCCATATGTACTTGTGGGGAAACCATTATAGTACATAAAATTTATGCTATTGGTTTTATAATTGACCATGAAAACCTGATTGATCACTTATTTATTTTCTTGAAACCGATTATTTGAAAATTATTTTACATAAGAGAAATCATGGGATATGAAGAGATTGTTAGATGTGCTGTCAAGGTAGAAATAGAAACTGTACATTCTCATTTTAATAGTTATAATGACAACAATAAGATGATGTGTTTTCAGGGGAATCCAAATGTTATATCACATTGAGGTACAAATATTTAACCACCAACATGAAAAAAATTAGGTAAGAATCACTCATGTAATTTCCTAAAATTAGAGAGATGATATTTTAAGTGTGGAAGGCATGATCATCATGTTTTTTGTTGACTAGGGGAGAAGAAGAGGCCTATATATTTAAGGAGGGTAATATGATTCAATCTAATGAAACAATCACACTTCAATGATTCAAATGTAAAGAGATTGGGTACTAGGAGAATAAAATACCTAATCTAATGGCTAATTTTGATAAATATCCTTAGTAACCTATGAATTAAATGGTCAAATGGAAATAATATTTAATCCAAAATTTAGTACTGGGTCATGAAGATGATGTAGAGTAAGATGTACTGATCATCCACTCAAGAGTGTGACTGTTTTATTTGGTTCTTATCCAACCAATTATTTTTACGTACAATGGTTGATAAGAACATAAAATCACCATCTTGATTTCTATATGTTGATTTATAAATAAAAATCTTCCAGTGGAACACTGATTTAATCTGATGTCTATATCTCCACTCTGATTGAAGTTTGTGGGAATGTGCTTTCTACAAATCATGATACCATCCAAATAGTAAAATTCAATGTGATATACAGAATGGATTATATCTTTTTATGGATCCCATATCATTTTATAGGTAGGGAATGCCACATTTTTTCTTCTGAATTCTTTTTAAAGGACTATAAGTGTAAGGAAGAATATGAAATTGTAATATAAATTAACACTTTTGTATAGATTTTTCAACCTATTCATGAGGGGTATTTATCTCAAATGTTTGTGGACACAACCAAAATTAATGAAATAGAGGCATTATTTATATGGTGAAACGTGTAATATATAAGGATCCTAAAATATTAATGTAATATTCACACAGAAAGAGTTGAATATGTGATAAAGGAGATGGTTGGAGTTAATTAAATATAATTTATTATCAATATACTACAAGATTGTGAAGGTGAATAAGGCAGCAGATGTTTTAGGTTAGAAAGACCATGATATTTTTAAATTATTATGATTGGAACAAATCCAATTTCTTTTCATTTAAATAATAATGATCCTGAAATTTTGATTTATGTTGATATATCATATCTTTTTTAGATGAATTTTTAACCATCCAAAAATGTGATGATCATAGAGGTCATTCAATTTGTTGTGGAACTATAGGAGATAATGAGTAATCTTTCATAGATCAAACAAGATTATCATCAAATGATAATGCTCATAAACAGAGTCAGTGTCTCTTTAATATCATATTTTAAGAGGTATATATTGTATGGTTCCCAAAGTTAATCATTATATTTCATCATGTAACTAAAAATACTTATAAAGATCTTAAAGAGTATTTTTGATGGGATAAGGGATATTGGACTATATGTATCTTGATGCATGGTATTTCAATAGGTTAAGGAAGAGTGATTTAATTATAATGAAATGTTACAACCATATACGACACCAAAATGGAAATGAGAAAGCAACCCCATGTATTTTTTCATTAGAGTCACTAAGACTTCATAATCCTATAATGCTATTTATGTTTTAGTTAATATGAATATGAATTTAGAATGTTTATTTATTATTTGATAATTTTTATCTCTATATCATAATTCTAAGATATACATTAAATAGGATTTATGGTTTCATGGATAACCATATTATATTTTTTAATTAGGATTTGAGGTTTACCTAAATGTTCTAGATATGTATTCCACAATATTTGAATATACAATTGTGATTTATAGTTTTATATAAACCTTATATAGATGAGAAGTTTTATAGGACCATTAAAATCCTAGAATATGCATCAAGATATTATTCTATAGATTTCAAATGTTGTTGGGATCAACACCATTCTATGGTGGAGTTTCATTATGAAAATAGCTTTCACTCATGAATTCCGATGCATCCTTATGAATCTATCTATGGCTCGATGTGAAGAATCCAATGTTCTTAGATGAAGTTAGAGAACAAAATATATTTAGACCTGAGATATATTAGGAAATTATAAATAAGGTTGTATCCATTCAAAATAAAATTAGGGAATCTTAGATATGAAATAAAATTTAGGCTGAAAATTTTCATTGAGATCTATCATTTGAAGTTGGTGATAAGTTGTTACTATGAATATCTCCTTGGAATAAGGATATGAGATTTTTAAATAAGGTAAATTTTATCCCAAGATATATTGGTCCCTTTTAGATTTTTGATCGCATCAGTATGGTTGATGATAACATTGAGATACCACTAAACCCCTCTCATGATTATGAATTTTTATATATAAATATATATATATCTCATAACGATATAAATTCCTAATCATTTATATTTAATCAAATTAGAGTTCATTCTACTAGATCACGTTCTCTTTTTTAGGAGAAACTAGTGGTGGATCTGGATCGAAGAGAGCAAGTGTTGGAAAACAGGACCCCTCATCTGGTCAATGATTTATGGTGAAACCCTAAATTTGAGATATATATTTGGGAAACTAAGGGTGTAAGGAAGTATTTTTATCCTTGTTTTTTTGTATTATAGTGACATAATTTTTTGGGATAAATTTTTTAGGGGGTAAATGTAACACCCAAGATTTTAAAATATATTTTTCATTAATAAATGCAATTTTTTATAGCTTTCCAAAACAAGAAACTATAAACATATGTGAATAATACGTATAAATTATAAAATTAATCACTTTATATGGTATTTAAATGAAATATAATTTTTAAAAATAATTTTTAATTCAATTTGAAAATACTGGTGATCCTGAAAAACTATTTTAAAAAACATTTGTTTTTGAGAATTATTTTAATCATATATGTTTTATTTCAAATTAATTTATAATATTAAACTAATTTAAATGTTTTATTTACACAATTATAAAATTAATTAAATGGTAGTAAATTGTTTATAAATGAATATAAAATCATTAAAAGAAAAAAAGTACTCTTTTTCTAAAAAAACTAATTTTGTACACTTAATATGTTTTTATTTTAATTAGTTAAATTAAACACTATTTATGAATACATTTAATTAAATTTTTTGATAATATATTCATTAAAATATTTTAACATTAATATAATGGTTTTTATTATGCAAGTAATTGGATTAAATTCAATTTTATGCTTAAAAATTTATTTACCTAAAAATGGGGTTTACACATTTTCTATGAGAATATTAGAATTAATTTATACCAATTCTAGGAATTGAATTGTATAAAATAAATTCGATATTTGTAATAATAATAATTATTATTACTTTTAATATTTACATTTTTATATTGAATTGTAACGATGGTAATAATATTATTGTCACAGTAAATGTTAAAAGGGTTGACAAGAGTTTAAACAAAAGTGACGAGTGTTTAAATAACTTAACAACTTGTATAAAACCTAATGGTAAAAAATATTTTGACAAAAAAGTATCTTATATTTTAAATTGGGTTTATTTAGAGACACTTCCCCATTATAGTTTCTTTATTATATTTTAATATACTTATTAATCTAAAGATTGAAATTCTCCCCAAATATAAAAGGGGATATTCTATTCTATATTATCTATACCACTTGAGCCATTTAGCTCGACCAATAACATCCCAAATACTCTCAAAACCTACATAACGAAATTTTAGAGGTTATATTATTCATAAAATATGACTTCAAGAAGGCTTAATTTGTAATAAAAATGATTTTTTCAAAATAATAGGTGCTTTAAAAATATATGAAGAAAGAAACGACTTTAGGTAAGATTTTATGTTATAATATATTTTGTTTTTTTGGATTATATGTTCAAATATCCATTGAATTAAATTATATAATAATTATCCTTTGAAAATATCTATTTTATTATCCTTTTTTATTCCTGTAATTTTCAAGTAATAATATTATTTTTTTGGTCATTGACATCGAAAATGATCGAAGATATGTGTATTTTAAAAATTGATCATATTTTGTTTTTAGATGATGAAATTTTTACTCAATGATTTTATTCTTCAAAAAACATCATTGATGTTTTTATATGTAGATACATTTTTAAGATATATTTTTTTACTAAATATTTCATTCTTTAAACATGATTAAAACAAATGTTGTTAATTGTTTTACATATGACTTACTTTTGTCTTGGTATGAAAGTGTGAAAATAATGTTCTCATTCAATATATACAACATTAAAAACTTTTCCTTTTGTCATGAAAATTATTTTCATTGAATATTCCTAAATATTGTTAATGGTTATTTTAAAATAAATAATTTTTTTCAATATTATGAGATTTTCTAGTTATTAAAGATAGTAATAAAAATGATATTTTCACTATTTTCAAATGAATGATCAAATTCACTTTTAAAGGTATTTCTCATCTATATAAAAATATTATAAGGATTTTTTTCATCATTAGGGATATAATATTATGGTAACATCCTTCTTATTTATTTGATTGGAAAATCATGAATATGTTTTAAGGATAATTTTATAAAACTTATTTAGTTCCCATTGGTTTAACAAATTTTTATGGAATATTTATGAAAATTGTTTATTTATCATGTGTTATTATATAATGACTTGATAATTGTTTATGATATTATGGATTTATTATTTACACCTTTCATTATATTATGGGTTGGACCAAAATTATATAGCCTTTGAATCCGTTGTGTAAAGATTTATACTCATGAGATAACTATGTTAGACATGAACCTGATTTCATGTACATAACATTAACTATAGATCTATTTGTATTAATAAAGCTTCCCAATTTTATGTGTCAAATTTGTTTCATGTTTATAATTTTATGTTGTAATCTAATTACAATTCCTTAATATGGTAAGGGAACCTATTGGTGTTTATTCATGCTCACAATTCTATGACTTCCTAAGTTTATTCTTGTACCACATTCCTATGTTATATTCTCATGTTATGCCCCATAGATCAGGATTTTGTATTCATGATTGGATACATTTCTTATGTTGGGATTGAAAACTTATTCTGGGAATCATAATTTATGATTTTGACTGATCAGGTATGTTTTTCTTAAGTTAAGATCATATTCTCATATCTGAATGACTATCTTATGCACATATAATACCATTGACTAAAATCTACAATGATTACACACACTAATAATCCCATCTCACCCCCTTTATGCTTTCATTTACCATGTCATGAAGAAATATATTAAGCATGAAAGTCCTAGATAGGTACTATATATGAAAAATGTTATAGGATATTTTGACGATCCTTCATGGAAATATGTTGTTTATATATCCATTTTCTAAAAACAATATACCTTTACATATATATTGTGTGTATTATTATGAGAAATATTGAATATACATCCTAAATTATGTAAGATTTATATATCAAATAGTTGGGTCAACTCATTCAATTTTTAGATCTCCTTTAAAAAATTCCAAAAAAAATAAAAGAACCCTTGGATGTTTCTTCCGTGAGGATTCTACAATACAATACAATAATCTTTCCAACTTAAAGGAAAACTATTTAGGACAAATCATCTATAAAAAAATTATCATTATCTCCCACTAATTAAAATAGAGTAATAACTACTTAATTTGAATATGATATCACTTTATTGAAAAACATTTAGTGAAATATATCCTGGATAACAACTAATCAATAATGATAAAGACGTTTTATTAATGAAATTGTAAAATGATCAAATCATAGGCCCTAGAATCATACTGAAATACTAACACACAATTTAATAATATCCTTAACAACCTCAAGCATCCTTTAATGAGACTCAATATCTCCAATATATTTTTCATTTTGTTAATGTAAATACTCAATATATGAATATCAGATATAGTGGTAAAAGTGAATGGTTACCCAATGAGAATTATTATAAAAAATAAGAATATAGAAATAAATATTCATATCTAACACTATATAAGATCCATCCACCTTACTCGTTTCATACATAGATTTCATCTGTGGTCCTGATGTCTACTACAACATCAACCTTGGGGAGGTTAAGGTGTTACTAGATAACTAAACTACTCTTATATATGACCTTATCCACCCTATATTGGTCATCTAAATAGATATATATATATATTTCTACTATTATTATTGATGAAATTTTTTCCAGTATAGATATAATTATTGATTCAAGGGAAACATTTAGATATGATCATAAAATTAATGGCTAGGACTATTCAATATCATGTAATTCTCTAACTTCTTCTCCAAACCATGTATTGATTTTAACTTCTTCTAGAGATATACCCTACCACAATATGAAAAAAAACCCTAATGTTTAGAAAATTTTGGGGGGTAACTTTATATAATTTTTTTGGTTATTATAGATTCTAATACACTTATATTTATTTGTAACTAAACCATACATATGAAATAAAGATGTCACTCCTAGAACCATCCAATTAAAATTCTGTTGAACCCTATAAAAATAGAGAATATCTTATCTACAATTCTCTTTACTATATATGATCAATCTAATTCCTAAATATAAGTCCTTATAAACAACATCCCAATATCCCTATAAATCTATAGTCACATTGGCCCCATAAAATGTCAAACCCTTTAGTCATCATCTAAAAAAAGTTTAAGAGAATGATTAATTAATACATTAAACCACATATAAATCTCACAAATATAGATATTATCCTATTTAATATTCAGTAGATCCTACCAATGATTAATTCTCAAGGTTAATAAGATAAAATCTCCCTAATCTTTTCCCATAATTTATACCATGAAACTGTATAATGTTTTTGATCACCAAGTTAAATATCCAACCACTGTAGACCTATTCCACGTAAAAATATTAAACATAATGGCAATTAATTCCCCTTTGGTGTTCAAACCCCAAAAAACAATATTTATTTCTCTTTAATCCAATTATTTGTCTGTGGGTCTGACAAAAATTATTTTTGGAGATTTAGTAATTCCATATCCCATTTTTGATCATTAGTTGTGACATATGGGACAAATTGTTAAGGAAACATGGGTAATTTATACTCTGAAACCTCATAATGAAGAAACAAATTGGAAACATAAATATATAATATTAGAAAGAGTTCAATCAATATAATTCCATGTATATGAATTTATACCACAATGAAAAAATAATTCTCATGATTTACCCCATGTGAACCATCATTAATTAATTTTTATTAAAAATTATCATTCACAAAATGAAAAAATGATGCATATCGCTAAACTATATTAAAAAATATAGGGAGTATTATCACCCCAATAAATAGTCAATAATTGTTCACGTTCCTTATAAAATAATACATTTTCCACCACTTCAAAACCCAGTACCCTTAATCTAACTACTATCATATGATAGGACATACCATTTCCACACCATCCCAACACTGACCTCACATGTGTCTATCTATAACATCCAACAATGATCTCAATAAATACTAAAATAATAATATTAAATGACCTTCTCTACTAATACCACTCATTAGTTAGTTGACATGGAAGAAATTTATGACCCAAGTTCACGTTTAGTTAGCTAGGGGATGACAACTAGCATCGAGGGATCCCACCAATAAAATGGAATTCATTGCTCTATATGGAAGACAAGGAATGATAATAAAACACATGAAACCCCCAACCATAATGAATAAAGAATAAATATTCAATAAAAATCACACTAATGAAAAATAAATGAATTTAAATAAAAAAATGACTGTAATAATCCATAATAAAATAGTTGGTAACTCAAAAATGAGGAAAAATAAGAAAAAAAAGACTCTAAATCCATTCTCCACAAGGGAAATAAAAATTCCATGCTACTAAAACATAACTCCTACACTAACATAGATTTATAAACATAAATGTAAACTCAGGGGGGATTATATCTGAAAAATCTATACGACACCATAAAAATGGGAATGAAATGTTCAATATCATGCGTGTATAACTATAAAAAAATTAAAAATCATAGTACACAATCATGATCAAACTATTATTGACCACCTATTAGTAAAATGGTGAAACATTAACTAGGTAAACACCTTAATATATGAATATATAAGTCACCAAATAGTGTATATATTGTTATATAAACGCATAACCAAGATATATAAGGCCTAAATTCCGAAATAAATTGTATTTATAATAAACAACAAGTCATAAATTATTGAAATACCCTATAGACCCACTCCCACTTGCTAGTACCAACATATCTAACATAAAATGTCTTATCAACAAACCTGTAATATAATTACCCTATATTTATGTCCACATTGAGATCCAACCCTCAAAATATACAATCCACATATAATTTCAACCATCCAGTGGGGTGTGGTATGATATACTAATCTGTCCATATAATTATCTTTCTCACTAACATATTGTTGGGATAGACACAATTAAACCACCATAAGGTGGCAGTTTTTCAATTAATGATCCTCCATTAACAAAAATAACATCAAAATATAATTAAAAAACTCACATAATCCTATCAACAAAATCAAACCACAAATAAAATACAACAACATACCATCACTATCACCACCACCATCACTATTGATTATACTATCCAAGATATCATCCTATGTAATATTTAACTTCATTCCATTATTAGATCTCAAATTGTAACTCTGATAGGGTCTTGATATTCATGTTGATAAGTTATTTAAATCACAAAACATTGACTAATATATATGGACTTTGGTACATTTTATCACAAGAAAACCCTCCACCTAGAAAGAAATATCTTAGTAGAAACCATCTACACATCATATCCCATGAATATTGTGGGAGACCTATTGAATAACAACATACCACATATCAAGGGAATATTGTAACATTTTAGAACTTGTTAAATCATAACTAACCAAACATGGTTGGCCATAAAGCCTCAAACATGCCTCCTAATACCTCATAGTCTGCCGACTAGTAATGTTGGTATATGATGGTATGGTGGGTAGGCTATACACTCATGACAAGAGTGGATCATAGTGGTCCATTACATATATAAATCAATGAAGGTTGTAATGAAGGAAATAGAAGAATAAATTACTATAATAAGAGTATTATAGAATATTAAGGAAATAAGTAATATGAAGAAGGAATAATAAATAGAGTCATATCAAAAATTACTCCATGTATGTATGCTATATGAAAAATGAATACTAGGGGATACAAGGGAGATATAGAAGATGGAATGTACAAAATGCTACATGGAAATGAACAGAAGACCAAAACCTATCTTCAATATAATAACAAGCATGATCTTGACCCAATACTCTCATACTCTATCCTAGTATAAAAAAATATGGTATCTATATCTAGAATCTTCCCCTTATACCAACATGCATCCATGAGATCCGTTTAGTAACCAATCGATAGCCTAAAAAAGGTTTGAGTGAAACTCTATTGGCCACCCACAATGGTGGCTTATATAATTCGTCTGGTGAACATAAAATGAGTAATGTAAAAGTATAATAAATATTAATAAGTAATGAAAATGGAACCAAGTCTTGGGTTCTGAAGAACACCTGTTTGACTTGACCTACTTTGGACTAAGCCTAAATGACTCTAAAAACAAGTCACCATATATATATATATAATTATATATATTTGAATGTGATATATAAGTACATGTATATATATAAATATAAATAGATACATAATACTAGAAAAGACTAGAGGCATGAAAATAAGGCGTCTGTGGATAATTATAAGAGTCTCACTGCGTAAAAAGGGGCATCAACCCAACATTCAAAAAGGGATAAAAGGTTTCGTGTTAGGAAATTCCAATCAATAATTTCAATCATCATTCTCAACATCTATTATAAAGGATATTTATTTATATTGTTAAATATCCATAAATATGATATGAAATTTCATGTACAACATCTAATAAATGATGCGAAATTCCATTTCCAACATCACATGTCAGGGAAGAGGGAAGCACAATGTCCACTACTTTCGTTGACTATGTCACACCAATCAACATATATGGTCGAGCAATAATGATAATAAAATTAAATGTGCATGTAAAACATTAACCTATGTCATGTAATGTTTTATAACAAATTAAAATTTAATTTAGTCAATGGAATAGCCCATAGGTCATATTAGAGTCACGTGACTTGGACATGCAACTCATTTTTCAATTATTTCATTAATCCATATTAATTGTGTATTAATCCAAAAATCACTTACATGTATGTTTAGTTAAAACAAAATTTATTAAGTCAAGGTATTAAATAATCCCACCCAAATAGGTGGAACTAATTGTGGTGAAAGACCTATGATAATAGTAGGGGTCTGTGGGAGTTAATTTAACAAGGGATAACAATTTAAAAAATAAAAATTATATTTTTAAGGAAAAACATTGAAATCATTGTATACAGTATAATGGAGCATGGAATAAAACCAAAATACATTTTTGAAAATTACTACATCACCTACCGTAGATTGGTAGATGACTTCTCATCCATAATTTTCCACTAATCAGGATAGAATGGGTGAAATAATATGAATAGATAAACTCAATGAAAATAGGAAATAATAACTTGCATATATTTAGTATTCTATATGATGATATAAAAAAATAAAATAAATAGGAGGATTGAACATATTATTGATACATATCATAGAAGATGAGAAGTGAGAGACAAAAATGTCAAATAGAAGAGATAAATTAATGCCTAGGTTGGATGCGAAGGTAGATATTCACTGTGAATAAGGATATTCTGCATGAAAATGTGACACGAAGTGAGTAGCTATGTTAAAATAAGAGGTAAAATGGGAGTTTTTCCCATTTTTAAAGGGAGCATGTTATTGAATTATGGTTGATCAAACAATTTAAAATCATGCTTTAGAACTATCCAGGTTTTCACCTCTTACATCAGTTAGGGGCGTGGTTAGAAAAACCATGCATAGCCCAAGAAACCCCTCTTAAATTTCCTATATCACCCCCACATGTTAGTGTACATCCCTTGCATGGTTTTGAAAAACACGTATAACTATTTTATATCTTCAATATTTGAATTGCATGGTTAGAAATAATCATACACTAACTATGAACCTCATATGTTTCTTCAAAAAATGTTGTTCTCTCAGTTATGAACAAGTCCCAACTACTATTGGACCCCTCTTTAATTTTTGACCACCTTCATTAGAGTAAAAAAATTTGTTTAAACCTAAAAAATAAATAATATGTACATTTTTTAAAATATTAAATATTACATCCTCCCCTCTTTAAAAAAACTCATCCCCAAGTTTCACTTCTATGGGCGGAATGACATCGTCTGAGATAAGATCCTTCCACTAAGAATGTATGTCAGACTCTCACTCCATGGTCTCTTCCTAGACAAAACTAGATTACCCTATCACTAAAAATAGATCAATTTACCTACCTCATAGAGACTTCATGATAATACCAATGATACACCCAAGATACTCCTCAAATGAAGCTTCTATATCTTAATCAAGCTTATCTAGTTGAAAGAAATGAGAAAGATATGTATAATAATTATGTAATTAAGAAACATAAAAAAATTCATACATATCCCTATATATTGGAGTGATTTCAATATGATAAACCACTAATCTGACCATCTACAAAACCTCAGAAGGTCTGAAAAAATGAGGTGATTACTTACCCTTCCATCAAAAATGTTGATCCCCAGGCCTATTTGAAACATGCATGAAAACCCGATCCCTAAACTCAGACTATAGAGGTCATGAATGGTGATCGACATAAATATTATTCCTTCATTGAGTGGTAGCCATTTTCTTCTTGATAAGACATATTTGCACCAAATTCACCAAATTGAAATAAGGACCCAACAACACTTCCTCTCCAACCTCCCCATCCTCCTACCAATGTAGCAGTGAAAAACTCAATCTACTACGTGAGTCCTCATAATGAACCATATTTATAGTTTCTTGGAAGAAGTTATTCTATGTGAACGTAGAAAGGGGTATGTGTTTCTAACAAGAACCTATGAAATCAAGGAAACATACTTGAATTATATCCTCCAGAATATATATCGTACACTTAGACTCTTCATCAGTCTATAGGTGATTGGATGTACTCAATAGAACCTCTGATCCTAGTTACTTATGAAACCCCTTTTAGAACCATTATATGAAATCAATATCCCTATTTTCTATGATGCTATGTGGAACTATTTGAAATATTATGATATCCCTGAAATATAGATTCCCTAGATCATCCAATAAAATGGTGTTTCTACTATGTAATAAAGGAACGACCAATGTTTACATGTTGATGATCACTCAAACTACATCACTACCTGAGGGTGACGTAGTGAAACCTATCATAAAAATACACGGTGATGTGGTCCCATTTTCACTATATAATGGGTAAATGTTTTAAAAGGCCCACTATTCATTGGCGTTCCACCTTCATCTGCTGATTGGTGGAACATATGGTATTGAATCCTTATTTTCCTCTTTTAATACTAGACCACTAATATTAGAGGCATAGATCATGATACATTTTCACGAGACAAGAATATACTTCCAAAGAACAGGAATGCGACTATCACAAAAACTCTTCTAGAACATCTGTATTAACCAAAACACATCTATTAATATGGATTATCTCATCCCCAATAACAACCTAACCAGGTGGTGGATCCTCTCCTAAAAAAACTCCCTTAGGGCCAAGTCTTCAGGGATATAAAGCTACATCATCTTCAATCTATCAAAAAGTGAATAGGATACTGATAATGATGTGAGTAAATCATACTCGAGATGGTATTGCAACTATATGTGCATCTTTAAAAATAAGTAAATAAGATTCCATTCAAAACTACCCTTATGAATCAGTTTTTCCAATTCTTCCAACATAGAGCATCTTCTACTGTGTTTCCATTCCTAGGTGCATAAGAAAGATGAACATAAATTGAAAATAGGCATTTAACCCATTATTATTATCATGGATACAAATTACACTATGTGAAGATGTATTTGAGGGTTTTTAATCCATTTATACAAAAAATAATTCTCTTTATTAATATATTCTCCAACAATTTAAGGCATGGAAAAATTATTCTACATTACCATCATTCATCATGTAATTTTACTCCCGAGGTCTCAACTGGTGAGACCCATACGTTACAACTCGAGATCCCAGTATTAGAATGACTCCGAACCCAATGCCTAATGCATCATAATAATTTATATAAATTTTTACCAATTCAGGAAGAATCACGATTAATGCTGATGTAAACCATCCTTTCAACTTTTGGAAGGCCTTATCATAGGCTTTAGACTATAATAATTTGATGACCTACTTGTCCAAGAGAATGGGAGGGATTATAAGGCATGAAAAATCATGAATAAAATTTCATTAATAGATATCTAATCCAATTAAACTGTATATATCAATGATTTTATTTAGATGTTTTTAGTAATCTACAACTCTGAGTTTTTCTAGGTCAAGAGACAGTCACGCCTCTAAAATGATTTTACATATAAAGTGAAACTTGTTAATCCCAAAGTTTAATTTTGAGAGCATAACATAGAACTGGTGATCCCTCAGTGAACATAATAGGATATTAAGGTGTTTTTAATGATCTTGTTAAGTATGTGAGTATAGAAAAATTTATTTCATGGAGAACACCACAAATGAATCCAGATACAAGTGAAAAAACAAATTCATCCCAACTATAAAAACATCTGGCTCATTCATGAGTCTGAACAACATAAACAAATACTCATAAAATTTTTATATAATATAGACTGATTTATTTGGTATATCTAATGTTCCTAATCATACATGACGTTATCTTGAACCCAAATCAATCATTAAGAATACCTATTATGCTAGGAGCAGATTAAAGAGGTCATCTGTATGAGGTAACAAATACCGATTCTTGAACAAAAGATGATTTAATTTCTTGTAATCATCCTAGAGTTTGAGGGTTCATTTCATATACATTGATAGAAGTAAAGGTGAACCCCAAAGATACATATTGGGTAATATAGGCCATTTACCTTTTATGTCCTCAAATAGTCTCATGAGTTCTTGATGCTTAGTAGGTTCCATACTATTTTGAGGAATGTACACAGGTACTTCTCTTAGCACTTTCTCAATAAGAAATTTTACTTCTCTCTTAGGAGGTATCATAGAAAAGTATTTTGGTAATACAACATTGAAATTATTAACTATTGGAGGGAAATATGGATTTATCACTCCATGATCATTCATAAATATAACATAAATATCAGAATCTACTTCACCTATTCCATGGTGCGTAAGTACATACCAATGTATCTAGATATCCCATTCACCCTTGTGAATATGATTACTACCCTCGGGTGATGTGAATGAAACCCTTCAGTGATAATAATCAACATGCTCTTGATAAGATACTAACCATTCTATCCCAAGAATTATATCAAAACCCATCATATTAATGGAAAAAAATTCCATATGAAGAAGTAACCACCTATAACAAGGAGGAAGTCCTTACAACAGTGTAAACACTTTGATAAAATCCCTATTGAAGTATTAAGGGTTATCACACCATATAAATATCCAATCATTAGGACCAAACATTCCATAACATCCCTTGATATAAAAGAATGCAAATTTTCTTTGTAAAATGAAGAAGACACCAAAGGTGATTCTACAAAATAGGACGTCAAACTATATAAGGTCTCACAATCTTCTCCTATAGTATAGGATGCACTTCATGTAACTGGGATGATCAAGGAACTTGAGTTACATCCTCACTACCCTAACTAGACCCACTCTACTAGCACAATAATTCATATGTCAGGATTTTCTGACCATTATCAACTCCTTAGCCAGAATGACTAGTAGAACTCAAACTACCTGCATAGAGATGAGATAATTACCCCAATATTATAGGAATAGTTTGACTTAATACTCTCTATATAGATATCAATGGGAAGGTATTAGAAAATAATTAAATATTCCTATATCTTTATAGGATCAAAACTCAAACAAGCCTGTATTACATTATGGTTTCATGTGTCTGGACTTCCCTAACTGATGAAATACCACCTAAATATCACTGAAAGCCTTATGGATACCCCTACACCTATGGTATGACAATAGTAATTTCTACCTTCCACTATATGAACTAGTAACTAGTCTAGGTTATGAACCTCCCAGGCCTACACCCTCAGCAATCCTAGAATTTCCACTCAGTGACAAGATCCTATTTCACTATCTCAAAATAACTAGTCAACAGAATGATGAGAAACTGATATTGGATGGTGTATATGAGCCCATCATTGATCCATATCACTTATAATAGTTCACCACTAGCATTATTTGGTGAAAAATTCTAGATATTAGGGAAATAAGATGAGTAATCAGTCATAGACACAGCTCCCTACTATAGATTCATAAACTCTAGCTCAGTCAACCCTTAGTATCCATGTGAAGAATTAATCATATAATACCATCTATAAATCCATCTATAACATATTGTATTTATGATGTAAATTTGAAATAAAAACCCACAAAATATAGAAAAATCATGATGCCTGTAATCTATGATCTTGAACCTCTATTCTGAAGACTTCTCCAGATTCTCAAAAATAGATATCATGGCCTCAAGCCCTGACACAATAGAATGGGGGCCACTATCCCATAAGAAAGGATTTAAATGATTATGATGTTTATAAATTTGCATCAAATTTTCCTTACTAGGGGATGGTATTATCACTCCTCTCATGGACTTCATCAATCACTTGAAACCCTCTCAAACTTGGGCATCGACACCCATATAATGTATAAAAAGAGGTATTGCAAGTGGAATTATAAAAGGTAATACAGGTGGATCTCAACCCACTAACTCTAGAGCTTGGTCAACACCACCTTCAGGGAATATGAATCAAGGTTTTCATGGTGGAATAATTATAAAATTTCAAAACTCTTACCTAAAATAAGATCAAATATTAGAAATGATCACTAATAAAAAATAGGACAGTTACCATAATGCTTATATAAGAGTCAACAACCCATTTTATACTCCTAAATACACATCCAGGAGACATATAAGACCATAAATTATCATAAAATATGGTTCCTACATGACACTTCTAAGGTTTAGTAAGGGTTAAGGTGTCACATATTATATAATATGTCTTAATATATGGAGTATCAATTTAAATTTTAAAATGAATTCACCCTTTACATTGATTTTTTTGTTCTATTTAATAAAAACCATTTTATTTAAGATTTTAAATTTGTTTATGTTTGTAATAATTTACAGACACACATAAATATATATATATATGTCACAATTATATTAGATGAGTTACAATTCCCATGTTATAAATTAATACACTTTATATGTTATAATTGGAACATAATGTAATTTCCACAAGTTTTTTTGATGGAACAATTATATAGATCACCATTCCCAATCTTCAGAGGCACACACTCTTTATATTTTAATTGAAATCCATTTAAATACAACCAGTAACATTTAATATCCTGAAGCTAATGGTCCATGGCTCAAAAATGTGATAATTGGGATAGTTAAGGTGCTATGATGACTTTATATAAGAAATAATCATTTATGTTGATGTAAAAACTTTAATTAATACTATTATTTTATCCCTACAAGTAACATTAACACACTTCAACATAGAAATAAAGTAACTAAAAATTTATACATGAAATTAATGTGGTAAAATAAATATGGAATAGAATATAAATGACATGATAATCCTCATGATCCTTAATTATACATGAGAAAACACTTTTTTGTTCCATCCAAGGGTAAAAGACAACCTCATAAAAATAATAAATGCATCAAATCACGTGTCTTACACAATGGTGAAATAAATACAACTATAATTAGAAGAAACTAGAACATAATATACCATTCTAGGTAATTGCCCTTTTTCCTATACATGGGTTAGGTACTCCTTGGAAAAATATCTTCACCAAATTAAAATGCATTCTTAGTCTCATGTGTACCAACCCAAAAAAAATGAAAATGAATATTTGATACAACTTGTACAACCTATATCTAGTTTACTCATAGGTAACCAATTTTTTTGTGTTGTGGCCTCAATAATGCCTCATTTGGAGGTAGTTGATGTGTAATAGTAATGACAGTCTATGATTGTATTATGGGGAGTCTATAACCTCATGACCAGAGTGGATCATAGCGGGGAAATACCGATATAAATTAGAATAAGTAGAAGAAAAAAAGTTGAAGTAAATAATAATAAGAGGAGTAATATAGACCATCAAGATAATAAGGAACTTGTAGAATAAATTATAACTAGAGTCATATACGAAATTATTCCATGTATATATTATATATGAAAAAGTAATAAAAGGGATATAAGAGAGGCATAATAGTACAAATATACGATATGTTGTAAAAAAATGAACAAAACACCCAAATAATTGTCCAATAGTATTTCAAGAATATGTTTAGTCCCAAACTATTTTACTTTATCATTGTAGAGAAAATCAGTCATCCATAGCTAGATGCTTGTCCTTATCCCTACCAATATCAAAGAGATCAATTTTAGTACCAATAGGTGGCCTAAATAGGGTGTGAGAAAGAAGAAATAGGAAAACACCACAATTTTCCTGAATAATACATCCATTTAATATAAAATGATAATTGTTAGTGTATAATAAGTATAATTTAGTAATTTAAATGGAACCAAGTTGGATCAGGTTCCTAAAGTACACCCATCTGACACTAACTACTTATTCCTTAGGAAGAATGTCCCTGAAAATATGTCTTGATGTAGATATACAAATATATATAAGTATGTATCTATATATATATATATAATATTTGTATAAACATATATAGTAATATATTTAGTTATTAAATGTTATCCAGAACCTAAGGCATGAAACCAAGGCATCCATGAATAATCATAAGAGTCAAACAATAAAAAGTGGCATCGACCCAACATTAACCCAGGGATACGAAGCATCTTGTACTAACATACCCCTCAAAGATTATAGACACTATTATTAATATAATATACAAGGTATTTGAATAATAATGTACAATTTCTATATAAATGGGGTGAAACACTATGTCCAACATCCAATTAATGATGTGAAACACCGTGTTCAACATCACACATTAGGGAAGTGTGAAACTACATATATTAAATGACCAATTCAATTTGACATTAAAATAAAAAATTATTAATTTTTTTTGATGAAACATAACATCAATGAAAAACAATAAAATATAATGTAGAAATCATCTCATGATGTTCTCTATACAAGCTGATGAGAATATCAATATTAAATGACCAATCCAAAGGTAATTTTTTTTATTTTCATTAATGCCCAAGAAAAATCATATGGTGAGATAACTCAATTAAAATGGTGCATAAAATATTGAAATTATCCTCATAGGAATCCCTATATACCTAAAAATCCAAATCCCCATTGTCCTAGGATGATTTCACCGTGCTCCGAAACAACACTCATCAAATCCCTAGCAAAATTTGAAGGGAAATAAGAAGCCAAAGAGTAGGAGAAATGGAGGATAAATAAAGTACAATAACTCAAAGGTGATAATCCCATAATTGATAATTGGTCAAATAAAGGGATTAAAAGTGGTTAAACCTAGAGAAGAAGAATTAACCATCCTCCCATAATATCCACAAAGTATAATAATCAACATACATACCTTCTTTGAAAGGATAGAAGACCGATTCAACCATTTCAAAAATTCAAGAAACCATTACCACGAAGTTGTGATTCCCACCACATCCTCGGTTGATTCAGTCACACTATGCCTAAGATATAGACAGTTATGATTCAACATGACATCAAGGGAAAACCTTGTCTATTTTAGACCGACCATACCTTACAACACATTATTGTATGGAAATATTGGTCATGGTATATAGGGAGACTCCCCAACCTCCATACCCTTGACCACACCCATCCTAGGTTTGTTGATCACCATGCATAATACATGAAAACACTAGGAACAAATGACCTCCACCACAATATGGTTCTCCCCATGGTTCACCTAAAAAAGACTAAACTCTAAAAAACTTATTCCAAGCATTGGTTTCCAAAAAATACATTACCATTAATTGAAGTTTTATATTACTTATGAATTGAATCAAATTTTACAGATATGGGGTGTTATAGTGTGAGTCTAACAAAATTTGAGATAACTTCTCCCTTGAGAATTGGGGTGTGGATTTCCCATCAATAAAGATAGCTACTCCCCTGATGATTAGGGTGCAGGTCCTCCAAAAGCGGGGTTGTGTTCGTGACTGATACCTATTTCCTTGATGATGTTAACTTCCAAAACCTTTTCTTAGTAATTAATGATATCTTATTAAAAATGATAATTTTTTATTTTCACATGAATAATTACACAATCTAAGTAATTATTGTTTAGAGGCAATGTAGCTTATTAGGCTCCATCACTCATGGAATGATGACTATTGTAATCTTTGGTGCCTTCTTGATTTTTCATATCATATTTATTACTTGTTTTTTTCAAAGATGAAAATATTTAATTGTTGGTAGGATATAATGTAACATAAAATTACTATTTCAGGTATTCCAAAACCCTTTTTTTGATAGGTTTTTTTGTTGACTGGGAAAAATTTGTTTATCAGAAAAAAATTTGCGTTTCTGTAAAAACATGTTGTAGAATAGTAAAACACCCAATTAATGCTCTGTATTATTCAATTAAATATTTTATAAGTTAAAAACTATGTAAGAATGAGTTTTTTAGGTCTGCAAAGTCTCGAAGAGGAAAAAATAAAAATATTAAATTTTTTATTTTAAGCATGAAAAATTTATTCAAAATAATTTAATAACTTCAAAACGGTCTGTTGTATGAGAAATTTGAGACCACAGTTATGTCTGAAATATACTTTTTACCTTGGGAGGGGTATAACATTCGAAGGCGCTAGACATTTAGATGTCTCGCTCGTGAGTTAATGTTATTTAATAATATTTAATATATTATTTATTAAACATAATTAAATATCTTTCAAACGACGCGACATATGAGAAATCTGAAACCACCGATGGGTCTTGAATGGGGGGTTTACCCTAAAAGGTATAACATTTGTTCACATCGGGTGTTTGGATGTCTCACCCAAAAAAAATAACCTTTCTATTTTAATTTTTTAGTTATTCTGTTTTTTAAATAATAAATCCAAAATGCCTCTCAAACCGGTTATCCTTTGAGAAATCTGAGCCCACCGTTATGTCCAGAACGAGGTGTTTACCCTATAAGGGGTATAAATTTAATTCTCAATAGATGTTTGTTGTCATTTAATTTTAATATAAAATAAATAAAATTTTAATTATATAAAAACGGGATTTACTGTCCATCATCTCCAAATTTCATGCCAAACTCCATTTTTACTCTGTGGGAGTTTCAAAAGATTCTATTATGGATCGTTTTCAACCGTTTCTTTTATTTTCATATTAATGAGGTGTTTTTAAACACTCTGTTGGGTATTTGAATCACTTTGATTAAGTATTCATAAGTTGTGGGAGATATACATTGTGGGTGTTGAAATACCCAATTTTCTTAGCCTTTATCCTCTGTTAGCTCGGTTGAAACCAAAAAAATACAGGATATCATTTTTATGTGACCCGTGGATCTGTTTCCGGCTTCCACCTCAACGATCTTCTTCCATGGTGGTGGACACGTTCTTCTTCCAAGGTGGTGGATGTAAGAACCCGGTTCTTATTCATGAGGTACGAGTTTCTTCTTTTCCTCTTTCCTTTAGCGTTTTTGAAAAAATAAGGGAAATAGGGAAAAATCCCAATTTTTTTGGGTACACGCCGTGTATTTTTGCTGTGTGGGATGAGTACACATGGCGTGTAGGTCTGTCTGTGATGAATGGTGTAATAAATGACTACACGTCATGTACTTAGTATTTACACGCCGTGTAATCAGTCGACAGGTGAATAGTAAGGCAGTGGAGGAAGCCGCCAGCAGAGCGACATTACACGCCATGTAATCATGAATACGCGACGTGTACTCATGTCGTCAGATGAACAGTTCGGCAGTGAAAGGAAGCCGCCAGAGGAAAAGTTAAAAAATGAAAAGTACACGTCGTGTACTTGAGAGTACATGCCGTGTAGTCTGTTTTATTCGCTTAAAATGGGCAGAATCCTCCTCATTTGGCAGAGGAGTTAGTGGGTTTGTTTGGAGTGTGGAGGAGATAACCAGACCTTGGAGGATCTCTCGACCGCACACCGAGAACCCGATTCCTACACTGTCGATCTCCTTTGAACCGCACGGGTGAGTTATTTTCACTCCATGAATAGTTCTTACCAATTCTTTCCTGAGGGAATGTTATTTGAGGTTGAATGTGTGAGCATTTATCCCAGATCTACATCATTCATGAGCGATTCAGGAGGCTTCGTTCACGTATATCGAGCAGGGGTGATCGAGGTAGGTGGTCAGATGTTTATTTCTAGCTGTTGTGTTGAATTCATGTATTGTTGTGCTATGAACCCATGGTTGGGCTGTCGCAGAAAGATATCTATAATTGTATAGATATTCTAATGATAAGTTAAAACAATTGTTTGGGATAACTGCTTGGATCTAGGACCACCTTAGGGGTGCATCCCTTTGTTTAGCCAATTGTCCAGGATACCCAAGGGTATGCCATGATTATATTGTACATTACATTTTCTTGAGAGAATGTTATATAAATTTATTGATTATGATTTGGGCTCGGCCCGATTCGTTTAGCTTGAGAATAGTGTTCTATTAGCCTTTGGGCTACATTTAGTTAGCCTGAGGGTAACCTTTGTTTATGCCTGTGGGCATTAGTTTCTATGCCTGAGGAAAATATCACATATGCCTAGGGGAAATGATTGTTATGCCGAAGGGAAATCACCTTCGGGTATTTGATTCTACTACCTGAGGGTAAAGATAATATGTATGAGGACATGACTATTTAGAATATTCACTGTGGTGATTTCCAATGTTGTACCTGCCAAGATAAAGAATAATCTTGGAGGTGATAAGTAATAATTAAAATGTAAATTAAACTGGTAGTGATATTTACTTTTGAGTACTTACTAGTTTACTACAATTACTCTTTCACACTGTTGTTGCACATTTTCACTGACAGTCGGGCACGGGCCTTTGGTGGGTGCCTATTGGGATTTATTTCTCACACCCTGTTTGAGTCATGTTTTCGGCCCAAACAGACTATACTACTGCAGGTGTCAACAGGGGAAAGGGTCCCTATAATGGTACGCAATTGTAACAGAGGTGTAGGAGAGCATGGGACGAAGCTTTGGCTTGTGATACTGCTGTATTCTTTTTAATCTCTTTTGTTGTACCATGTACTTTGAGTTGTATTGTATTGTAGTGTATCCTGTTTTGGCTTCTTACATAGAATTAGTGACATGCTAAATCATTTTTGATATGAATTTTTGTTATCTTTTACTACAATTGTTCATTTCTGGTTCATATTCTTTACTGCTTCCGCTGTTGTATGATATATTTCATTTCTGTTGTGCTACACTTTGACAAATAAGGGTATAGTTTCCCCACTATCAGACCTGGGCCCTCGATGCTTGTAGGCAGCCTCTGGCATTTGGGGAAATGCGCTTGATGTCATATGACCAACTGGGTTTTGGGAACCCGTTGAGTGGCATCAGGATCTGAGACGTTACAAAGTGGTATGAGAGGGGTATTTTATCCGACTTACTATTTGGAGCCTATAGTCAGGGATAGTACGGAAACGGTAGTTTGTAATAAGCTATTTCTGGGATTAGCTAACCCATGTACAGGGAAAATCCAATCAACCTCATTTTTTGCAATTATTTTTTTTTTCAAATTTTATAGTTGATTTGATTTTGACAGTTTGGTGACACACTTGTAGTGTGAAATTTATATTTTCTACGTAGGTTCTATTTAGTTTCCACCCGATGAGATTAGGGTATACCATATCATGCATAATTTAGTCACATGCTAGGAATCACATGTCATGCATTACTTACATGCCATGTAGGTGCATTAGAGATTGCATGTGGTTGTGATAGTTGATGTGCTAGAAAACCATTATGTTGTGATAGCTGCTTTGATAAATACCGGCTATTTGATACGGTATAGTTATGTGAGGTATATTAGAATGAACACCAAAATTTAGTTTTGGAGGAGTATGGGCCCTCATTGACCTGAATTTGGTGGCTCATTGACATTTTTACTTTGTTATAACATGTATAAGATGCCAAAATTTGATTCGCGGGGAGTGTGGGCCCTAACGGGTCATAATTTGGCACATAGGTGTTGGTTTCATAGTTTTTCTGGGCTCCGGATTAGTTTATGAGGGATACAATCTGGAAAAACCTATAATACACACCTTTTAGTTTTGATTACATGCCATTTATTCTTCTGTTCAGGAAGAAAAGAAAATTTTTAAGTACAAACCGTGTACCATATGTACACGTCGTGTAGTTTCTACCCATGTCATAGGCCGTGTAGGTGGGAACATGGGATAGAGAAACCTTGAATCCACACACCGTGTAGTTATTATACACGCCGTGTTGTGTTGAACCTGTGTCCTCCATGTAACTAACAACACGGGTGCAGAAATATGACCATATACACGCCGTGTCAATGATGAACATGCCGTGTAGTTTGACATGGGGATCCAGCCGCATATCTAACAAACACTGGTCGTTGTTACCTCTTCTTAAACACGCCGTGTACCTGAGGGACACGCTGTGTAGTGTTGACCGATGAAAGACCATGTAGACTTGACCGTGTGGCTGGGAAAACAGGATGGTGTACACGCCGTGTGCAGGCGTAACATGCCGTGTTGTGTCAGCTGTGTCACTAAAAACATGGGCCAATGAACACTTGTAGAGTACACGCTGTGTACCTGTGGGAAACGCCATGTAGTTTTGTCTTGGGAGAGCCGTGTGGCGAAGCTGTGTAGAAGGACTCGGGCATGGAAGAAGGATTCGAGTACACACCATATAGGCATAAATACACGTTGTGTATTTGGGGTGTTACACGACCAGTCTAAGCTAGAGTACACTCCCATGTGTAGGGCTTTTGAGAAAATGCCGTGTTCTATTTATACATTCCGTGTAGTCCTGTTTTTTAAATATTCAATTCTTTCTTTATCCTATTCCATTATTGGTCTCCTCATTTTCATTCTTCGATAAATTTGGATATAAGGTGTGTGGTTGACCTTGTAGATTCTTTCCACCAAGATGACCACTAGTTGTTCACCAAGAGAGCGACAAAGATTATACTACTGAGACGGTAGGCTGGGGGCTATTGATGGAACCTCCAGCAGTTCCAGATGCGGCTCCGGCCACTATACCAGACATAGGCACAGATGCGTAGTTCTGTGAAGGTTTTATGCGGTTATTGCAGACCTTCTAGGGAGCACCGCTGATTTCCAAATCCATGGCAGAGCTGAATCATATATTCCAGCAGCATCATCCACCTACTTTTCCAGGGGATGGAAGACTAAAACCTATGTAGTCATGGCTAGATTCATTACAGACTATTTTCGAGCATCTTGATACACCTCCTGGGTGGAGGGTCAAACTCGCTACTTACATGCTGCGTGATTCCGCCAAAATATGGTGGGATGTTACCACCCAGACTGATCATCACCGAGACATGGTGTGGGAAGATTTTTAGGCATCCTTCTATGAATTCTTCTTCTTGGAGACGTTGATGGAAGATCAAGCTTGAGAGTTCATGAATCTATAGCAAGGTGCCATGTCAGTGATAGACTATTCTGCCCGCTTTATCGAGCTTTAGCATTTTGCACCCGTTTTGGGGGGTGATGAGACATTGAGGGAGAGAGGCTTTGATGATGGTATTTGGTGTGACATTCGAGTGATGTTGAACATTTTTAGGTAGCCTAAAGTGCATCCTATTATGATCCAAACACAGATTATTGAGCAGAACATGTGGGAAGCTAGTGGTGCAGGCCAGGGCGGTTCGGCACCAGTTTCTGGTACTATTTCTACTGGTAAGAGGAAGAGACAGATGGATTTCTCTCATGGTGGTAGTACTAACCAGAATAACTCTTTAGGTGGCCAGGTCATGTGCTACCAGTGCGGTAGATAGGGGCACAAGAGAAATCAGTGTCCACGTGACCCAGTGGAGTTCTGAGCTTGTGGGGGGATGAGTCATCTGCCATGTTTTTGCAGGGCGTTTCCACTAGTAGCTAGTGAGTGGGGTTTTGTGTAGACTCCATGTGCGGGAGTAGGGATATCAGCTTCTTACCAGTTAAGAAATTGGGATACGTCGGAATTTACAGGTAGAGGTGGTGGTGGTGGTCATGGTTGCCAGACACCAATATCTTAGAGACAGCAGGGCGGGTCAGCTCAGGGTAGCCAGGCTATGTCATAGGGAAGCGGCACGGGGTAGGCATATGCAGTGCAATAGACCCTATAGGAGTAGGATCCCAGACCTTCCACTCTCAGAGATACTATTCTAGTAGCTTCTGTTTTATCTTATGTACATTTTGATATGGGTGCTACACATATCTTTATATCTATGCCCATTGTGGAGAGCCATGGGCTCTGTGTTTCTTCTTCTTCTGATGTTATAACACTCCGTTGGGGATTAGAACGACTGGTGTGCATCAGTGCCGGGAGTTCCCCCTCGAGGTTGGTGGGTTTCACATTCTAGGGGACCTCTATGTCATTGAGATGCCGACCTATGATGACATTCTTGGGATGGACTTGTTGGTACTCTTTCGAGCCTTTGTGGATTTCTATCATCTTTGGGTGAGTTTCACAACACTTGAGGGCATAGAGATTCTATACAAGGACGAATGGGATGTCCAGGAGAGCTGAGCTGGACTCGAGCATCGTGGGAGAGGTAGTGTGACAACCCAGATTAAGAGTTTGTATCTGGATGACCAGGTAACTTGTCAGAAGGATTTCCCTCCAGTGGTTGATCATTTCAGGGATGTCTTCTCGGACGGCTTTTTAGGTCTTCCTCCAGAGCGAGAGGTGTATTTCTCAATTGAGCTAGTTCCAGGAGTTTCCCCAGTGTCCATTCTTTTATATAGAATGGGTACACCAGAGTTGAAGGAGCTCAAGAGGTAGTTAAAGGAGTTGCAGGAAAAGGGTTTCATCCAACCCAGTACTTCTCCTTGGGGTCCGCCTATCCTGTTTGCTAGGAAGGTGGACGGTACACTCATAATTTGTATGGATTATCGGAAGCTGAACCAGTTGACGGTTAAGAACTGATATCCCTTGCCTAGGATTGATGATCTTTTTGATCAACTTCAAGGATCACGAGTGTTATCGAAGATTTACTTGAGATCCAGATATCCTCAGTTACGCATTAGACCATCAGACATACCGCTAACAACTTTTTTCGGAGCAGATATGGTCTATACGAGTATTTGGTTATGAATTTCGGACTCATGAATTCACCATAATTTTTCATGGATATGATGAATCGTGTGTTCCATCCTTATCTGTTTCTTTTGGGGTAGTATTCGTGGATGATATCTTAGTGTACTCTCACACTCAACACGACCATGCTACCCAGCATGAGATCATTTTTAGTAAACTGAGAGAGCATCAGTTATATGCTAATCTCTCAATGTGACACTTTTGGATGGACAATATTCACTTCTTAGGTTATATCAAATGAGAGTCCGGAGTTACGGTAGACCAGAGATTGTGAGAGCAGTAGTTTCCTAGGAGCTGCCTAAGAACGTGTTTGAAATACGGAGTTTCTTAGGGATGGATGGTTACTACAGAAACATTATACATGACTTCTCCGGCTTAAAAGTGCTGTTGATGGGTTTGACTAAGATGGGTGTGAAGTTATTTTGGTCAGAAGCTTGCGAGATAACCTTTCAAGAGTTGAAGGGAAGGTTGACATCAGCACCAGTCCTGATACTTCCAGATTAAGGGAAGAGCTATACAGTTTACTCTGATGCATCAGGTAATGGGATGGGAGTAGTGTTGATGTAGGGTGATCGAGTAGTTGCGTATGGATCTTGGAAGTTGAGGCCACATGAGAGGAATGACCCGACACAAGATTTCGAGTTGGCTGTAGTTGTTCATGCGTTACGTTGTTGGAGACATTATCTCTTGGGAGAACAGTTTTTGGTGTTTACAGACCACAAAAGTCTCAAGTATATCTTTACTCAACGTGACCTGAATTTGAGACAGTGAAGGTGGGTTGAATACCTTCAGTCCTTCGGCTTCGAGCTTGCCTATACACCTGATAAGGGTAACATAGTTGCTGAGGCAATGAGTAAGAGGACTCAGATACCGGCTGTGCAGGAGGTCAGTTGTGAGTGGAAGCTTATGGCGTTGTTCTCTGAGATACATTTGGATGTGCACGAAAGTCAGGGGAAAACCTATATTTATTCCTTAGCTGTGACTTCTACCCTCCTAGAGAGAGTGATGATGAGACAACTATCAGATTCAGAAGGCCAAGTTCTGTGGGAGTCGGTGGCAAGTGAGGACCCTCATCCTGGTTGGACGATAAGCGATGATGAGGAACTGCATATACATGGACGAGTGTGGGATATAGTGGATATATGTGAGGATTTTATGTGAGTGTTTCCATATTTAGCTTGGGAAGTGCATCCTGGAGTTACCAAAAATGTACCATGACTTGAGACATCAGTACTGGTGGTTGGGTATGAAATGGGAAGTAGCTAGTTTTTTTGCGAGATGTTTCACTTGTCAGTAGGTGAAGGTGGAGCATCAGAGGCTAGCTAGACTATTACAGTAGTTACCAATTCCAGAGTGGAAATGGGATGATGTCGTGATGGACTTTATGACTGGGTTGCGGAGTTCATCTCGAGGCAGTGATGTCGTGTGGGTTCTTATGGACAGACTTACGAAGTAGCTCACTTTTTGCTGATCAAGGAGACCTTCAGTATTGACAAGCTCATAAAGTTGTATATCGGAGAGGTAGTATGTCTACATGGGGTACCTCTTTCTATCATTTCAGATAGGGACACCCATTTTACATCTCATTTGTAGAAGATCTTTCAAATGGAACTAGGTACATAGGTGCTTCTGAGCACAGCTTACTACCCTCAGACCAATGGCCAGTCAGATCATACGATACAGGTTCTTGAGGACATGCTGCGAGCATGCGTCCTAGAATTTTGGGGCTCTTGGGAGAAGCACATACCCATGGTTGAGTTTTCCTACAATAACAGTTTTCAAGAAACTATTTAGATGAAACCTTATGAGGCATTATATGATAGGACATGATGATCACCCTTGTTCTGGTTAGAGGCAGCTAAGGAAGCTTTACTGGGACCACATCTTGTGTTGGATACATTAAAGTAGGTCCAGTTGATACAGAAGTGTATGGGTGCCGCAGAGTATCATCAAAAATCATATGTTGATCACTGTAGATGAACCTTGGAGTTTGTGGTTGGGGATCAGGTGTTCTTACATGTTTCACTGAGGTTGGGACACAGGTGGATCAAGAGACAGGTTAAACATTCACCGAGGTATGTAGGGCCATTTGGGATTTTGGAGAGAGTCCATCCAGTTGCCTATCGGTTGCAGTTACCATAGGGGTACTGGGAAATGCATGACGTCTTCCAGGTATATCAAATGCGCTATTATTACTCAGACCCATCTAACGTATTTCATCCTGAGGAGGTTGAGCTTTAGTCCATTGGATCCTTTGAGGAGAATCCGATTCGTATTGTTGATAGGAGCACGATGGTTCTCTGAGGCATGTCAATTCTTCTCGTAAGGGTGTTGTGGTAACATGGCCAAGTGCAGGATGAAACATGGGAGCGGGATACCGACGTACGTGCTCAGTGGCCAGAGTTTTTCAGAGCTTTATCTTCGCCACCCTTGGAAGGGAAATTTGGGGACGAATTTCTTTAAGGGGGGAACTTTGTAAAAACCCAGTTCTTATTATCGAGGTATGAGTCTCTTCTTTTCCAATTTCCTTAAGTGTTTTTTTAGAAAATAAGGAAAATGGGGAAAATCCCCAATTTTGTGGGTACACACCATGTACTTTTCCACAAGCCATGTACTTTGGCCGTGTGGGATGAGTACACAGGGCGTGTAGGCCCGTAGGTGATGAAGGGTGTAAAAACTGACTACATGCTATGTACTTAGTATTTACACACTGTGTAATTAGTCGGCATGTGAATAGTAAGGTGGTGGAAGTAGTCGCCAGCAGAGTGAATGTATAGGCCATGTAATCATGAATACATGTCGTGTACTCATATCGACAGATGAACAGTTCAACTGTGAAAAGAAGCCGCAAGAGGAAAAGTTAAAAAATGAAACATACACGCCATGTATTTGAGAGTAAACGCCATGTAGTCTATTTCTTTAGCATAAAATAGGCAGTACACTCCTCATTTGGTAGAGGAGGCAGTGGGTTCATTTTGAGCGCAGAGGAGATGGACGGACCTTGGAGGATCTCCCGACCGCACACCAGGAACCCGATTCCTATGCCGTCAATCTCCTTTGAACCGCACGAGTGAGTTATTCCCTCTCCTTGAGTAGTTATTACCAATAATTTACCGAGGGAATGTTATTTGATGTTTAATGTGTGAGCGTTTATCCCTGATCTACGTCATTCACAGGAGTTTCCGGAGGCGTCGTTCATGTATATCGATCAGGGGTGATCAAGGTAGGTGTTCTGATGTTTATTTCCAATTGTGGAGTTGAATTTGTGTATCTTTGTGCTATGAACCCATGGTTGTCATGTCGTATGGCTGATTCCTTTGCTGAAAGATATCTATAATTGCATAGATAATCTAATGATAAGTTAATAATTTTTTTGGGATCACTACTTGGATCCAGGACCACCCCAGGGGTGCATCCCTCTATTTAGCCATTTGGCCAGGATACCCGAGGGTATTCCATGATTATATTGTGCATTAAATTTTCTTGAGTTAAAGTTATATAAATTTCTTGTTTATGATTTGGGCTCAACCCCCTTCCTTTAGCCCGGGGGAAGTGTTCTATTAGCATGTGGGAAGTGTTTGGTTAGCCTGAGGGTATCCTTTGTTTATGCGTATGAGCAGCAGTTTCTATGGCTGAGGGCAATATCACGTATTCTCGAGGGAAATAATAATTATGCCTAAGGGAAATCACTTGTGGGTATTTGATTCTGTTACCTGAGGGTAAGAATACTATTTCTGAGGACACGACTATTTAGAATATTCATTGTGGTGATTTTCTACGTCATACCTTCCAAGATAAAGCCCAATCTTGGAGGTGATAAGTAATAATCAATATGGAAATGAAACATGTAGTCATAGTTACTTTTGAGTACTTACTAGTTTACTACAATTAATTTTGCACACTGCTGTGGCACATTTTCATTGACAGTTGGGCACAGGACTTTGGTGGGTGCCTATTGGGATTTATTTCTCACACCCTGTTTGGGTCATGTCTTCGGCCCAAAAAAACTATACTACTGCTGGTGTCGACAGGGGAAAGGGTCCCTATACTGGTACATGATTGTAGTAGAGGAGTAGAAGAGCATGGGACTGAGCTTTGGCTTGCGATGCTGTAGCATTATGTTCACTATATTTTGTTATGTTTTGTTGTACCTTGTACTTTGAGTTGTATTGTATTGTAGTGTATCTTGTTTTGGATACTTACATAAGATTAGGGACATGCTTAATCATTTTCAATATGAATGTTGGTTATCTTTTACTATTTTTGTTGATTTCTGGTTCATATTGTTTACCTCTTCTACTGTTGTATGATATATTTTTTCCCGCTGTGCTACTCTTTGACAAATGAGGGAATAATTTCCCCACTATAAAATCTGGGCCCTCGCTGCTAGTCGGCAGCCTCTGGCATTTGGGGAAATGCGTTTGAGGTCATGGGACCAACTGGGTTCCGGGCACCCGTTGAGTGACACCTGGATCTGGGACATTACAGTGGAACTTCATAGGATTTTGTGTGTTGCGCTTTTGAGAGAGTTATACAGGTCTGCAGTTTATTTTTATTCCTTTTATTTAATTATTTCATTTATTTCATTATTTCTATAATTCAAAAGAAAAACATCATGAAAAAATGGCCAAACTTGATTTATCTTGAGTTGATTTCTACATTTTTTTGATGAATCCATCATGAATTAATATTTATGATAATACAATTTTATAAAAGGATATCTTTAAAGTAATAATTACATTGTTTTATTATCTACTTTATCAAAGAATAATTTTGAAGAATTAGAAAATGATAAATTCATATAATTAACAAAATGTAATCGCATAAAATTATCAAAAGATAATTTTTGTTTTATGAAATGATAATCACATGGGATTATCAAGGTGTAATTAAATAAAAATTGTCTAATGATAAATTCATGTTTTTATCAAAGGATAATTTATCAAAATTACTAAAGGATAATTAATATAATTATCAGACGTTAACTTCGAGATTATCAAAGGTTAATTTTCAACATTATTAAAAATTTAATTGATTTGGTTTATTAATGGGAAATGGCATGTTTTATATAAAATTGAATGAATAATTGTGATTAATTATCATGTGTTAATTATAATAAATTATCAAAAGATAATTACAAAATGATTACTTTTAAGGAATAATAATTAGAATATAATTATTCATTTTTTTAAAATATAATTTTAAGGTAATTATCACATGACCAAATTATCTAAATTATGAAAGGATAATTACATTAATTGTCAAAGGATAATTATTATAATTATAAAATGGTAATTTAAAAATTATTCAAGGGAAATAAAATATTATGGAATGTAATATTTTAATCCATAATTGGAAAATTATTCAGGAGAGAGAAACTATCATTGCATGGGAAATTTTACTTCTTTTTTGAAATAAAATAACAAGTTTTAGTTCTAGGAACCCTTGAAAAAAATCGAACATTGGTGTGTTGACGCTTACGATAATTCAATCATTACGGTGGGGTATTGAACAATATAAGGTGGTTAATTATTGTCGCTGACATCAATGACCTTGAGTTAGGTGGTTCCATCCCAACTTTCTAAATTGATTATCCTTGAATTGATTGATTTATTTCAATTGTTTATTTAAATTCAATTTCTAAAATGATCATTTAATTAAATTGATAAAAACTCGATTTTAGTGAATCAAGATATTTGAAATGGTTTAGGCATAAAAATCTGGAAAACCACCAATTCTATTTAATTCGGTGTGTTTATGGAAATTGAGTTATTTAAATTTTTTAATTTAAATTGTGGATTTCATGGATATTGTTTCAATTAAATTGTTCAATTTAATTGTGGAAATAAATTGTGTAATGTTGGAATTGGTTTATAATGGATTTCAAATTCATTAAAATGGATTGAAATGATTTGATAGAAACCCAATGGTTTTATCTTATGGAAAGGAATATTTTTGAATGAAACCTGTTTTGGTTTTAAATGGAAAGGAATTGACATTTTAGAAATGGAAGAATGGTATTGATCGTATTCTAAACAATCTTAAAATAGTTTGCCCATCGTGTAAGAGAACATTCAATACATAGTAAGTTAGTGAGTTATTTGGATACACTCAACACTACGACAACATTCTAAAACATACTAGCAACAGGTCACATCCCCAACAGGTTGGTGACGAGTATCCTTTGGACAGTGTCATAGGGACGTGTGTATACACTTGTTTCTGAGTTCACATAGAGGTTGCAGAATCCTATAACTGGTTAATACTATCGTACCTTTTGGCAGATGACCATGTTGCTCTCTTGTTTATTTATATTTGAGATATAAATGTATGCCAATTATTTTTAACTGCTTTACATGCCTGCTGAATTTATATAAACTGTTTTATATAAAAGTTTTATTTAATCCATTGTTTTAAAAATATTCCATCATTTGTAAAATAATTACATAAAATATTTATTTCCATCATTTGAAAATGTGTATCATGTTTTGTTTAAATATTATTTTGGATTTCCAAACCTATTTACTTTAAAATTGAAAGTTTTTCTTTGGATAATATATGTTGGGCATCTGTTATGGAATATTTGGTGGTATCCTACTGGGCTTAGGCTCACACCCTACATTTTTCTTCAAGTGTTTGTAGACTTCCTTCTTCCAGGTTCGAGAAAAGAGAATCTATCTCTTGGAGGTGGATCCAGATGTTGAGCTTTGGTCTCGCTGAGTTGTGTCCATAGGAACCTTGGGGTTGTTATTCCCTTTTTCGTACATGGGTTGTAGTACTTTGGGATTTTTATGCCTCTTTGTATTCTGGTACATTACTCCTGGTGGAGTTTCTTTTGTTATCCACACTGTCTTGTTTCTTTTCTTCTGCATTTTTGGTGGAAAAATCGTTCCCACATGCATGTTATGTGATGCCAGGTGCTAGTCGCCGACCTGTGGGGATCAGGAACGCCCTTCGGGCTATGTCAAGGCCAGCTCGGTTATCAGGTTACCAGGGAACCTGAGTTGGTTCGTGAAAAAATGGTATCAGAGGGAGGATTATGCATCTTGACATGATGATAGTATGCATTTGAGTATTCTTGTCGGGACATAGGAGGTAGTTGCGATTGAGTGACTGGCCAACTCTCACCATAATAAACCTTAAGTCACCAGGGTTGGATAGGGAAAGACGAATTGTGGATTAGTTCTACACTTTTTTCTTTTTTTATTTGGATAGAGTGAAATCCAAATAATGTATGTTATACCGGTCAGGATCATGTTTCCCTTGTTGTTTTATACCAGCATTATCTAATGTCTTTCTCATTGTATGCTTATGTTTTGTAACATCATTCCTCCAAGAATATGTTTCAATCGAATCTATGAAGGTGAAACTATTGAACCTTTGTGAGAGAATCCTCTTTTGGACCCGAGCCTAACTGAGGAGATCGTGCATACTATCTGAGCTTTTGGGCAAGCACCACCACCAGTCTCCATTCAGGATTAGCTATGGAACCTGGGGGGGATTCTCTTTGAATTTTTTTTCAAGAGTTCTTTCACCAGAGACCAGCAGTTTTCAAAGGCTCCACTGATCATTAACATTCTAAGGAATGGTTTAGAAAGATAGAAATTTTGTTTGAGTTCTTGTAGACACCAGACGAGATCAAGGTGAAGTGTCTCACATATGTGTTGGAGGGATCAGTTTGGAGATGGTGGACCACGATAGCGACGACAAGGAAACCCGAGGGCTTATATTGGAAGGATGTCAAGGATATTTTCACTAAATAGTTCTATCTAGAGACAATGGTGTTGGCCAAAGCTATGGAGTGTTTCAAGCATGAGTAGGCTAAAATAACTGTGGCTCATACAGACGTTGGGAACTTGCAAACATGATGCCATATCTTTACCACTCCACGCAGTGGCATAAGATCATCAACACCATCAAAAACTGCGGGGCAATCAAATGCTTCATGTAAAAAAGGGTTCCAGCCATAGGCATCTGGAACGAAGCTTCTTGACACAGTGGAAGAGTTTCTAGAGTACGCTGATAATGGTCCAACGACTGTGAGTGGTACTATTACTATATCTTTTTCAAAGTGACTACTCTTTCGATACAAGAGAATATCACTCATTTATTTCAACTCGTATTGTTAATCTTTTTAATCTTCCTATGGAACTTTTATCTTGTGCAATTGATATTACTATACCCCTCAGAATAAAGAGAGAGCAGTGTCTCCGTAATCCCTCTTGTGTCATCTCTCTATCAGTTGTCAAACATTATTAGAGTTTTTTTGGTACTCGACATGAAATATCTTGACATCATATTTGGGATGGATTGGATTGTTGAAAATAAAGCCTCGATTGATTGTTATCTTCGATGGGTCTACCTTACCATAACTACTGTTTTGTCTCTTGTGTTCCAATGTGATTGGGACCCAAGGTCGAGCATGAGAAAACATTCTTATTTGGAGTTGGGGAAAGTGATATTAGTATTTACTTTTGATATAGAGCGAGATTCTTTGGGTGGGGATCTTCCACCAGTTGTCATTGAGTTTCCCATCGTGTTTCCATATGATTTTTTTTGGTTTACCACCAGTAAGAGAGGTTTATTTTTCTATTAACTTGATGTGGGTAGTCAACCAATTTCATTTCCTCTTACAAAATGCCTCCAACTGAACTGAACGAATTAATCTTCTAATTGGATGATCTACTTGAGAAAGCATTTATTCACCCAAGTGTGTCACCATGGGTGGCACCAGTTCTATCCTCCATGAAATCTGATGGTTCTCTAAAATATTCCCTTCTTGAGATGATCTTCATGAACATAAGGATTTTGAAAAATTCTGTAAGCATTAGAGACTCTCTTTATGTTGGGGAGACTGATGCCCAATGGTTGTTCTGTAAATAGGATGTTCTATGTTATCGAAAACATTATGTTGCACCGTTAACAATACAGAATTATATAATGGGGGGATTCCTTAATTTTCAATGGGTTGTGCACCTAGGAAGCATTATGATGTTCTAAGACTTGAAGTAGTAGTTTTGGTGACCATGTATTCTTGAAGGTTTCACCTCGGTTGGGTCATCGACAGCTTGGGAGGCAAGAGAAGCATGCTCCTTGTTTTGTGGTATCTTTTGAGGTATTTGATTAGGTGGGAAAAGTTGTTACTTGTCTAGATCTTCCACCATAGATGAAGTCGATACATAATGTGTTCCATGTATTGCAGCTGCAAAATTCTCTCTCTGATCCATCTCAGGTTTTGAGCTAGAGTGATCTTGAGATTGAACTATATTTTTCTCTGACTAAACGACCAGTCAGGGTTATTGATTATATGACCAAGGAACTTTGTGGCAGGAAGATACCTATAGTCTGTGTACTATGGAAGCATGGTTCTGATTCTCATGATACATGGGAAAGGGAGGCACTAATAAGAGAGGAGTGACCTCATCTTTTTGACGTGGAGGATTTTTCACAGGCTTTCTTGTGACACAATGAACCTATGGTGGGGGAGGCTGTAACATCATGTTACTATTTTAGGTATTCATAAACCCCTTTATGATATATTTTTTTAATGTGAATTGGGAAAAAATAGTTTATGAGTAAAAAGTTGCTTTTTTGTTAAAACACATCGCAGAATGGTAAACACCCAATTAATGATCCATATTATTCAATTAAATATTTTCTAAGTTAAACACTATGTAAGTATGAGTTTTTTCAGGTCTGAAATGTTTTGAAGATGAAGGAATAAAAATATTAAATTTATTTTTTTAATCATGAGAAATTTATTCAAAATAATTGAATAACTCCAAAACAGCCCATCGTATGAGAAATTTGAGACTACGGTTATGTCCGAAAAATAGTGTTTACCCTAGGAGGGGTATAACATTGAAAGGATCCGGACATTTAGATGTATCGCTCGTGAGTTAATGTTATTTAATAACATTCAATATCTTATTTATTAAATATAATTAAATATCTTTCAAACGGTGCAATTTATGAGAAATCTGATACCACCGATGGGTCTAGAATGGAGGGTTTAACCTAGAAAAAGTATAAAATTTGTTCTTATTGGGTGTTTGGACGTATCGCCCGCAAAAATAATAACCTTTTTATTTTTATTATTTAATTATTCCATTCTTTAAATATTAAATCAAAAATATCTCTCAAACCGCTTATCCTTTGAGAAATATGAGACCACCTTTGGGTCCGGAATGAGGTGTTTACCCTAAATGGGGTATAAATTTAATTTGAAATGGTTGTTTGTTGTCATTTAATTTTTATATCAGATAATTAAAATATTTATTATATTAAAACGGGATTTACTATTAATCATCTCCAAATTTCATGCCAAACTCCATTTTTACTCTGTGGGACTGTCAAAAGCTTTCGTTATGGATTGTTTTCAACTATTTCTTCTATTATCACATTAATGAGGTGTTTTTAAACACTATGTTGGGTATTTAAATCGTTTTGATTCAGTGTTCCTAAGTTGTGTAAGATGTGCGGTGTGGGTATTGAAATACCCAATTGACTTAGCCTTTAACCTTTTTGGCTCCGTTGAAACCTAAAAAAATCCTTGATATCATTTGTATGTGACCCGTGGATATGTTTCCTGTTTCCTGCTCGGCGATCTTCTTCCATGGTGGTGGACACATTCTTCTTCCATGGTGGTGGACCTCTGCAGGATTTTGTGTGTTTCACTTTTTAGAGAGTTATACAATTCTACAGTTTCTTTTTATTCCTTTTATTTAGTTATTTCATTTAATTCATTATTTCTATAATTTGAAAGAAAAACATCATGAAGAAAAGGAAATCCTTGTATTATCAAGAGTTTATTTCAACATTTTTTTGATGATTCCATCATAAATTATTATTTATGATAATACAATCTTATAAAAGGGTAATTTTAATATAATAATTACATGGATGATTATCAACATTATCAAAAAATAATTTTGAAGAATTAGAAAATTATAAATTCATATAATTATCAAAATTTAATTTTATAAAATTATCAAAATACAATTTTTGTTTTATGAAATGATAATCACATGGGATTATCAAGGTGTAATTAAATAAAAATTTTCTAATGATAAATGCATGTTTTTATCAAAGCATAATTTATTGAAATTATTAAAGGATAATTGAGACAATTATCATACGATAAATTCGAGATAATCAAAGGTTAATTATTAACATTATTAAAATGATAATTGATTTGGTTTATCAAAGGGAAATGGAATGTTTTATATAAAATTGAATGAATAGCTGTAAATAATTATCATGCGATAATTACAATAAATTATCACAATATAATTAAAAAATGATGATTTGTAAGGAATACTTATTAGAATATAGTTATTCATTTTTGTTAGAAGATAATTGTTAGGTAATTATCACATGGCCAAATTATCTAAATTATCAAAGGATAATTACATTAGTTGTGAAAGGATAATTATTATAATTATAAAATGGTAATTTAAAAATTATTCAAGGGAAATAAAATATTATCGCAAGTAATATTTTAATCCACAATTGGAAAATTATCAAGAGAGAGAAAATATCATCGCATGTGAAATTTCACTTCTTTTTGAAATATTATAACTATTTTTTGTTCTAGGAACCCTTGAAAAAATGTATAACATTGATGTGTCGATGCTTACGATAATTTAGTCAGGTGGAGGGGTATTGAACCACATAAGGTGGTTAATTATTGTCACTGACATCGACAACCTTGAGGTAGGTGGTTCTATCCCGACATGCCAAAATGATTATCCTTATATTGCCTGATTTATTTCAATTGTTGATTTTAATTCAATTTCCCAAATCTTCTTTTAATTAAATTGAAAAAAACTCGATCCCAGTGAATCAAGTTATTTGAAATGGTTTTGGCCTGAAAATTTGGAAAACACCCAATTCTATTGAATTGGGTGTGTTAATGGAAATTGAGTGATTTAAATTGTTTAATTTAAATTGTGGATTTGATGGAAATGATTTCAATTAAATTGATGAATTTAACTATGGAAATAAATTTTGTAATTATGGAATTGGTTATTAATGGATTTCAAACTCTTGAAAAAGGATTAAAATGATATGATATAAACCTAATGGTTTTATCTTGTAGAAATGCATGTTTTTGAATAAAAAATTTTTGGTTTTCAATGGAAAGAAATTGACATTTTTGAAATAGAAGAGTGGGATTGATCATATTTTAAGCAGTCTTGAAATAGTTCACCCATCGTGTAAGAGAACATGAAATCCATAGGTAGTTAGTGAGTTATTTAGATACACTCTACGCTATGAGAATGTTCTAAAACTACTTGCGGCGGGTCACATCCCCGACGGGTTGGTGACAAGTCTCCTTTGGCCTGTGTCATAGGGACGTGTGTATACACATTTTTCCGAGTTCACATAGAGAGTTCAAAATCCTATAGATGGTTAATAATATCATACATTTTTGCATATGGCCACATTTCTCGCTTGTTTATTTATAATTAAGATATAAATGTACGCCAATGCTTTTGAACTGCTTTACATGCCTGCTGAATTTATATAAACAATTTTATATAAATGTTTTATTTAAGCCATTTTTTTAGAAATATTCCATCATTTGTAAAATCATTGCATAAAATATTTATTTCCATCATTTGAAAATGTGTATCATGTTTTATTTAAATATGATTTTGGATTTCCAAACATGTTTACTTTAAAATTGAAATTTTTATTTGGATGATCTATGTTTGGCATCTGTAATGGAGTATTTGGTGGTATCCTACTGGGATTAGGCTCACACCCTAATTTTTCTTTTGGGTGTTTGTAGACTTCCTTCTTCCATGTTTGAGAAAAGGGAAGGGATCTCTTGGAGGTGGATCCAGATGTTGATCTTTAGTCTTGGTGAGTTGTGTCCATATGAACCTGGGGGGTTGTTTTTCCCTTTTTAGTACATGAGAGTAGTAGTACTTTGGGCTTTTTATGCCTTTTTGTATTCTGGTACATTATACTGTCTTGTTACTTTTCTTCTGTATTTTTGGTGGAAAAATCGTTCTCACTTGTATATTATGTGATGCCAGGTGCTAGTTGCTGACCTGTGGGGATTGGGAGCACCCTTCAGGTTATGTCAGGGCCAGCTCGGTTATTAGGCTACCGGGGTACCCGGGTTGGTTCGTGACATTTAATATCTTGGTTTTACCTATTGAGAATGAATTATATTGAATTTATAATAATACTCTAGTGTTTTATTCTACTAGAATTTATTATCTTATAAAATATTAATTGGTGTATCCCAAATGATTTTTTGGTATAATTAGAATTTGTGAAAGGAAATAAATATAACTTATCTCTTACGACTACTAAGGTTTAAACTATAATTTTCCCTCAAATAGAGTATTGAAATGGGAAGAAAATACCTCCATAAATTCATGAACAAGGTGTCCCTTTGGGTGAGATTTTGTATTTGACCCAACATAGATATTTTAAGCATCATTGGAAATAAATTAAATATTTTTAATAAATATTTTTAACCCAAATTATATATATTCTTATTTTAGGTTGTTTGAGAAACCCTAAATCTTATATAGATATATTATAGTGTAAGAGATCACTATAGGAGGCATAATTTTTCTCAAGACTGAAGAATTAAGAGGAATTTAGGCATGGTCCTTTGATTTTTACTAGAATAGGTTAGTTTTTAATAAATTAAATTATTATTAATGTTTTGAATTTTCTTGATCTCCATAATTGAATAATTGGAAATGTTATCATATATGATCTCATTAATATCGATGATATTAATGATTTTCTTGATGAATATATGGTTCGGTGAAAAGTTACATGTGGAATATTGTGGAGGTTAGATCTCTATTGGATTAATATTATTATATAATCAAGGTAACATAGAATAGTAATGCCAATTCATGTTCATGCTGAAATATATGGATTTTACAATATGAACAAAATGCATGGATCAGAATATTATCTTGGGACATGGGGCTAGTGAAGCATGGATAATGAGAAATGGATATATGAAGATCCAAATGGAAAATTTTAATTACTATAGATAAATGGTTTCACATGTGAGATAAAAATGAGACACAAAAGTCGTGTTAACAATATAGACATAATGTAAAATTATTTGGGATTGGTTGGAGATTTTCAGTTGATGAATTATGTTATTGTTGTCAGTTCATAGAAAATTAACATTAAAAATAATTATAATTTTTTTCCCTTTGATAGATTTAAGTACTGACATAATCTAATTATACCCAAAAATTATGGATTAATTTATCAAAGGATTGTCATTAGATTGGTGTAGGTAAATTGACAAATATATGTTAATTCTCTTTTAGATGATTATGAAATAATATTATATTTTTTTGAGACTCAGAGTAATTGAGTCAAATAATTTAATGAAATATATTGTTAAAAAATGAGAAATATTGGGATAATAATGGTGAAAAATATATGACACAATTAATAATAATAGAAATAAATCATTATTATTAATAATGATAGTAACAGAAATAAATGATTATAATTAATAATGATATTTATATGTTATATTTTGATAACACTGAATGAGTTTATTGAATTAATTATGGTTAAATAGAATACTGAAGATATAAATAATGGCCTGCAATATTTTTTTTATAATAATTGAAATGAAATATGATTTTCATAGGATTTATGATAATCATAAATATTGTAATATAGATGTCACTCAATTACATAAATGAAATGTAAAAGATAAAAAATTACTCTTTGAAAATCAATTTATGTTTTCTTATTTTAAACAATGTGATGTAATATATATGTATATATATATATATATTAGACATTTATTTAGATCAATAAATATGGATCAAGATAATGAATTATAAAAAGTGAGAAATATTGAATAATGTGGTTAGACATTAACTTAATGAAATATTGAGATAAAAACATTATTAGAATACCCTCTTAATGAGGATATATATATTAATTGAGTATATGTAATCAATTAATGTCTTGTAATTATATAAAATATAATATTTAATGACGATTCAATCTTTATAAGATTGAATGGTGTAATCTCTCATTGTACGATTCAAACAATCTATGAAAATATTTGTAAATATAGTGATACTACTTCAGGTCACTTTATGTTGACATATATGCAACTTTTCATGTTAATATTAATATCGACAGATCATTGATGTATACAGATGAATAATTTAGAAATTAATATCAATGATAAAATAATGAATAATTTGAGGCGTGAAGGATAATCAAGAATGTAATGATTCTAGGGGTGTCAGATATGACCAAGATGAAATAATGATTATTTTAAAATGAAGGAAATGTGTGATAATTTGGTAAATGAGGTGAATGTGTCCAAGGGATGATGTTTAATTGAAAAAGATGATATATGTAGAAAATAGTTGATTAAAAAATTGTCGAGAATGTTTTGGGTGATGGGATGAATGTGAGTTTATAGTTCTGTGGTTGAGGTACTCCATGATGATTGATATTTAATTGCTATGATTTATTTTTGAATGAGTTCCCAACTTGTTTTGTGTGACATATCTATGAAGATATGTGATATACCACTGATTATATGTCTGATATAGCTATGTGGATAGAATATGTCTTTGGTGTATTTAATAATATTTTCAAATACATATAAAGAAACCCAAGTAAATCGTCATTCCTGACCCATTGATGTAGTTTGAGGTTAGTGATGATATTTGATATATCACTCTTGTTTTTCTTCTCATTTATTATCATGAAAATGGGATGGAAATGTATTCAGAGTTGGAGTACAATATGGCGTGCCTTTATTATTACTTTAATGAGATTGTCTGAGTCCCCCATGTAATTAATGGAGTAAGGTACCCCCTAAGAGATAGTGAACAAGTCCCCCATCTATGGGGTCAGTAATTCCTATACTGACATATATCTCCATAGTAAGGTGTTTGTACTCTATCATGGGGTTTAGTACCACTACTATTATATATGGTGAGGCATGGTTCTGAAATTAATGCTATTTTGTTAATAAGATTATTTTTTGGTTAGGGGAATTATATTATTTCTCATGAAATTTTTTAAAAGCTTAGATGTGATGAACCATGTTTAGGTTTACCTATGATTGAACTATGGTATGATTGATTTGTTCTTTTAGGACATAGTATTTAGCAAATATATAATTTTTTATTTAGTGTATACTGGTCCTAGTTTTACACAGGGGTAAACTCACTATTTTGGGAGACAATATAGAGTTTCATTACTAAAACCTGTATGTGCACTTAAGAAATTCTACCCTTTTGTTTGTACAGATCATCAAGGGTTACTAGATATATTTTAGATGATATAGGTGAACTAGAGTCACGTTGGAGGGGAACATAGTGTCTTTAAGGATAAATAACATCATATTTTTTAATTTTTAATTTTTATTGTATCTTTTATGTTTTTCTTGAGTAGTTATGTTGATTTTTGTTATTTTCGAATATGTATGATGCACTTTATAGTGTAATGATATAAATTTAGGTTATATTCATCCTTATTTATAAATTTTATAGATGAAATTGAGGGTAAATATTCATTTTAATAGGAGTATGTTTTCATATCCACGTAATTCCTCAAATTTCACTATGTGGATACCACAACACTAGTCACAAGTCCTTGGCCAATTAGAGGGGCGATTGGGGATTCCACTTACAAGTGGGGTTAGTACATATTGGTAAAACCCTAGAGAACTTAGGAAAAAAACATATTTATAGGCATAATAAAGGTTTATATTCTATTAGTCATCTAAATTGCGATTTTTAGGTCTTAAAAGGGTTGCGAGTGATTTTAGAAATAAATAATTGATGATAATTGGAGCTTGATAGGAAATTATAGTAGATTGAAAAAGAATGAATTAAAAGGATAGTGTTTTTCCACAATTTTTTATTATGTGGCGTGGGGAAGAATTAATTTTATCTAGATGTTACGGATTTATAATTACACCATAGATTATGTAATTGTGGTGTAAAGAGTTATATTTTATCCAAATTTTCTTAGGGTGGACTGATATCACGTTTCATATATAATTTTTGGTGATAGGTTTTAATTTTATTATTATCATTTCACTTTCATTTATTTTTGAAGATTCCAAATTTTAGTGGAAATCTAGTTGTGATTTTAGATGTTGGAAAGTATTAAAACATGGAAGTTGAAAGTCAAATAATTCCATTGTAATAGGGATAATTTCACTATGATATTCGTTAATATCATAAATAGTTATATAGTTTATTAATGAGAGAAAAAGAAGGATTAAAGATGGGTTTTAATGTGATTTTCATATTTTTGGTTGAATAACTTCCATTTCACCGTAACATAGTTTGTTATATCATATTATTATGATTTAATTTTTAATTAAAAATTGGTTTTCTTTTATGGAATGAATCAATTACTTCTCTTTAATCTTAATAATTATAAGTTTTTAAGGTTCTCATGTCACTTTATAATGTCCTTCCATTGGCTTTTGATTATTTCATATCTCTGTGGTCAAATTCACATTATTTGAGGTAACACTTAGTTTATTTTTTTTAAATTTTTATATTCTTATTATCTTCTATCCAATTGATATTCGTACATCATGATTGAGGAATTGAGATAATAGAGGGTTTACATGTTGATGATTAATTATATGTCTGTTACAGAATCATTACAAATTTACCGAAATTTCATATGGGTGTCCTTACCTCCGAATTTATATGATTATTTAATCTTCAATTTGAGGTTAGTGATTAAAATTATCTCTTATTTATTTTTTTATTGATGTGGAATTGTCATGTTTTAATTTCTTTGATTAATGAGATGAAAATTTCTTAATAAATATAATATTTGAATTGATAGTAGTGAGGAAAGTGTTTCAATTACTCCATACATGTTTTTATTTCTTATTTTCATATTGTTGGTTGGTTGAATATTGTTTGTCTATTTTTATATAATTAAAAGTTATTAATTTCATTGATATGAGAAAATATAATTTAGTAGAAAAAATAAATAATTTTAATGAAATAAAGAAATAGAAAATAGTTATTTTTTGAACTTTTTTGGTTAAGCATGTTATGCATATTTGATAAAAAGATATTGGGAAATTGTATTGGGTTTTGATTCCTATTATGGGTGAATTATATTGTCTCTAAAATTATGGTGGAAGTTTTAATGGTGATGTTTTGTTGGTTTATTAGTTTTTTGATGTGGTGGATTAAGGAAGTTAATGTGATTTATGTATCATAGTTTTCCTGGATGAAGAGGTAATGAAATAATGATATAGAAACATGCTGTAATAATGTAATGAATTTAATATTACATAATGATATTAGGATTATTTTTAATAAATGAAATGTTAAAAATGGTAATAAAATTAGGTGAAAATATTAAGTGGTAATTGAAATATAAATAATGTGAATGTAAAAATATGAGTATTTAAATTCATATATCCTATGAAATTAGAGTTTTAGTAATTATTAATATGGAAATTGGTAATGGAGTGTGAATATTAATATGATGTATGGTTGTTATATTTTATTGTTATGATCTTAGTTATTTCAATGATTTTAATTGTGTTTTAGTGATGATATGAAATTTTCCTTTTAAAATTGAGGTATTTTGATAGGGATTATATACTATGTTTGTTATATGTACTGTTATATATGTTAATTGTACTTTTTTTAATTTAACACACACCACTACTCAGGATGAGAAATATTATTCATAGCTATATAAAATTTTTGGGGTTCAGATTGTGCCTATAACACTAGGGTATGGGTGATTGGATGGGTGCATACTCCATCTCCCCCACCACCCCTTCCAGACATAGAATGTTCGTGTCATGGTTATGTTTTATGGATTTTGTGATGTGGAAGTGATTTTTTGATTCCATAGTTATGTGGTTATGTGATGGTAGGTAACATATTTATGTGGTTTTCAACATAAGGATATGATAACTAATATATGGTTTATATTTTCTATAAGCTTGTGGTATGTGGACATGGAAGGGATAGGGCATATGGACATATGTCATTGGGAAGTGGAAACGAATAGATCAATAAGGAAGTGGGTGTGGAAAACTCTATTAATATATTTTTAATGTTTTAATATTATTCTAAATGTATATGGATTTGGTGAGGGATACTTGGTAAGGCCATTCTAGTAGTTTAATTAGGATAGGTTTTGAGTTAGTTTTGTTACTTTCTCTTTGGAATGTAGTATTCTTCTTCCACATTGTCATGATAATCTTTGGGAAGAAACATTTTGAGTATTCTGGTACTCTCACTCATAGTTCTATATAATATTTTTATATATTTTCAGTTTGTAGTTAGTGGTTAGTATAGACATTACATTCTCAGGATGCAATGATTATTTAAATTTTTGATTTTTCCCTAAGGGGTTATTTAAATTAGTATTTTCTATTTTTTAGTATGAAATTACCTTTAGTTAATATAGAGATGATTTTTATTTTATTATAGTATATTTCAATGAGTGGATTATATTATTATTCATTAGATATATAGTGGTAAATTTCTCTTTATGTTTTTTTATTACACCCCCAGGCCTTATCCCCAAAACCTAGTTTATAATATGCGAGATTAAAGGGGTTACTCCCATCATTGCTACTAGGTTATGAAGGGTTTAAATTTTGGATATTCATAGTATAGTGATATATGTACTTCCGTTAAGAGTTAGGATTGATTTAATAGTGAGCAAAATCTGATGATTACCTTGGTTTGGTAGGGACAAATCATTAGTAAAATATAATATGTGATATGGAAAAGGGAGAATGACTAGCATGCAGAAAGGGCCTTTATGATCTGATGTATACAACTAAATCTTATTGAACATACTCAAGTGAAATTATATTTAATTTTTAATATTTTCCTTAGTGTTTTACATGAACAATATTTTTAATAGTTTTTCTTAAATTTAATAGGTTTATGGAAAATATTAAAATGGATTAAATTTTAAAAAATTAAATTAATTACATTTATATATATGGGTTTAAGATGTTATCTGCATGTGTTCTAGTAAGGTGAGGTGTAATAGTATGTTCTAGATGATATCTAGTTGTTTAATGTTGATAAATATGATTCATGTATGAATTATTTTAAAATTTTTTAATGTTAATGACTAACAATGTATCTGGGGATTATCACCGACCAGAAGATAGAGATATGATTGGATAGAATGATTTTTTTCATTAGTTTAGTTCCCATGAAAAGTGAGAATTAGATTCTCTATGATGTTATCATTTATATAGGTTAAAATTACTAGTGGATGATCCATTATCTCAGAAATCAGAAGATGTCTAAGGTGACATGGGATATGTTTCATAGCCATTTCCGAGTTGGGTTTCTATTTTTCATAATGAATATGAACTGGAAGAAGGATTTTATCAACCTATGACGGGGGATATATGATGTGAGTGTTTGATGTAGGGACCATTAATATTCAAAATTATAATCCTAATATTCTTCCATATTATGAGTTTAGGGTGTTCCGTTTTGAGGATGCGTTGTATCCATTCATCTAATAGTATATTTTCCCTTTCTTAACTTATTTCTATATCAATGTGTTGATGAAGGCTAAGGTAATTGAGAATAATCATTCATGGTTTGGGTCTTATTAGGAATAAATTCATTAGATATATTTTAATAGTGAATATATTTATTGAAGTTATAATTTATTAAGGATGTTTAAGTTTTAGCTAGCGAAGAGTCAAAATCAGTATCCTTTCAATCGTTTATATTTATCTAGCAGTTCGTTGGATCCCATTAGGTTCTCATATTTTTTTTTCAGTTTTTCTATAAATTGGAAAAATCAATAATATTAGTGTATGACCATCCTTATCCATAATTATGAAGTTGGTGGTTAATTTAATATACAAACTGAACAAAAGTTTCCTCCTCATACTCATTAGTTGTAGATTGGTCCTCAGGATATGGGACCTTATAAGGTTGATGGAATAAAAATAGGGTAACACTATGATAATCTCTATCCATAGGGACATAGGTCTAAGAAAATATAAATGGTGGGATGTCATCAAGGAAAATGAGTCAAAGTATTTAGACATGATCAGATTCATATGATAAATTTTATAATTTAAGGTAATACATTGAAATTTCATGGTACTATTTATTTCAATTCTACCTTTGTTTAAGATTTTATTGTTCAGGGAACATTGCACTCCTTTACTGCACCTAACTTTTATAAGATATAACTCTACATCACGTAGTTTTATTAATACTTATTCTTATACATTATAGTTATAGTTATGTTTGATTTATCTAGGGTGTGTTGGGAATGTGACTTGATGATGATTAAACCTCAGTGATTAGGAGACTTCTTCTTTCTACAAATATATCTATAAAATTTCATACTATGCATGGATTAGTTGTATTATATATTGGTTATCATTAATAACTACTTAATTAGGGGTTTTTTCATTAATTTAGTTGGAAATAATGTGGTTTTTATTTGTGATTATTATTATTGAATGTATCATAGTGGTTTGGATCCACTTTCATCACAATATGGAAATTTCATATGGATTTTATTATAAGTGAAGGTGAATTAGTATCTATGATTTTTTTTATGATTTTCATGTTGTTTTTCTTGAATAATTTATGACACTCCCCCTTTAGATGCCATCCATTATAAGATAGAGTTACAACCCCACATATCTCAAATTTTTATTACTCATTATGGGATAATCAATTGATAGCTTCAAGAGTTTTGGATTCAGATTTATGATCTATTTTAAAATTTTTTCTTCCAACCCAACATGTCACCTTAGTGTTTTCCAATGTTATTTGTGAAAATAGAATATAGTAGTTTAAAATTTTGTGTAAATCACCACTAATTAAAAGATGTGATAATGATTAAATTCCATCCCTTCCCTAGTATTGATTAATTCTTCAATATATACGAGATATATTCTGGATGTTGAAGATTTATTTTTGGTCTAGGTATCATCAAACAAAGGTGAAGTTGGAAGATGTTCCAGAGTCTTCTTTTAGGTGTAAGTATAGTGATTTTTACATTTTTTTACCTTTGATAGAGTCATAAATATTCCATTTATTTTCCTTAGACCGATGAACTTTGTGTTTTATAGGTCCACAGATTAGTTTGAATTTTTTTAAATAATATTATCCTATTGTATTTAATGATAGAATAAAATCATAATGAGAATTTGTGGTTTGATATAGTGGTAATGTAATGGTATCAACTATATAAATTCCATCCACATGTATTTTTTTAATTCAAGAGATATATTACCTTGGGAAATACATGTCTTAATAGGGTATAGTTGTTAATACTTTGAATATCTAGTTTATTATTTCATAGTTGGAGCATAAGAACGTTTTAGAGGTTCCCAATTTCATTACTTTTATAGGATATTGTAGACAATTAAGCCCTAATTTTACTCTAATAACAACAACTTTTAAATATTTTACCCAAAAGGATTTGAAAAATATATAAACATGTCTACGTGAGGTGGAGTTTGGGTATCTGATAGAGAAGATGATTAGTGCTCTTATTATATACTCACAAGGGTAGGGGTTATATAGGGGCCCAGATGATCTTCCAAGATTGTAAGGGTGTCCTTTTATGGGCTCCATGTGGACTGGGAACCTTATGTAATTTATTATAGGTAATTAAGATGAATATGTCTTCTATATAATCTATTTTGACTAATATTCATGTAGAATCAAACTAGATGATTTTATTCCACCAAATACCTAGTAGGCACCACCAGGTTGTCAGTGGTATTCTTGGAGCAACATTCTCATTTGTAACTAGCACAAGCTAGATGATTTATCCCCTCTGTCTAGCTTCTGTACTTCTACAAGAAGACTTCAGTTATACATTCTCCAAAGATAGTATATTTGTACTGCACCATCCTACCGATCGGTCTTCTTATCACAAGGTTATTCTTCCTCATGTAACCATGTGGATATTTTCTTATATTTATGAGCTAGTATATTCTATAAAATTCTAACATCATCAAGGAGATCCTATAATTATTTTAAATTACTTCAATGTTTATCAAAACTCGGTTCAAAGGTCCTGAAACCTAAATGAAAACAATTTTAAAGATTAAAAATAAATGAAAATATCTTTAATATTATATATAATTCAATCAATTAAACTTAAAAAATCACTATAAATCACATAAATTAAAATTTTCTAATCATAGGTTGGAATTTTTTATCATGAAAACACTTTGATAGAGAGATTTGTAATACTCTCCCAATTTTTCATGATAAAAAAACAGAACATAAAAAGATATGTAATGTGAAATCCATGAGTGAATGAGTTAAAAATGTAAATGAAGATATCAATAATATATTCATGATTTTATATAAGTTAATTTAACTTCTATTTCATATTTAATAAAGAAAAAAGTAACACAAACTTAAAAAATCCCCCCATTTGAAAAAAATAATCTCTAGATTAATGATAAAAAATATTCCCCCATTTGAAAATAAAAATATTAATAAACATCTCTCCCTTTATAAAATATTTTTTTAGAAAATTTATCCCTCATTAAAGTGCAATAAAATAATTCAAAAATAACTCACTCTGTTTTTGAAAAAATAAATCAAGGATAGGAAAGATAAACATTAAAAAACACTCAAGGTAGATTTTGAAAAACCCAACCTAGATTCCAAACTCCCCCATAATCGGTTATTGGGATATATAAATAAGAATAAGTTATTTATAAAATATAAATAGAAATTTTGGAAAAAGAAAAATTAAAAAGGAAGGAAAAAAGGAGAATGATTAAAAATTGAAAATATAAGTAAAGATAAGAAAATAAATTTAAATATGAATAATAAGAAATAATAATATTAAAGAAAAATAGAAATTATAGAATGAAAATTTGGTATATAAATTTTACATGGAAAAAGTTTCTTCAAGAAATAACATTACCCCATTAATTGAAGAATTCATTCAAAAAAAGTAATATATTCCATTGAAAGAGAAAAAACCATGAAAGAATCATTCATTTGTGTTTTTTCAAAAAAACAACATAGTAAAATTGGTTTGATTGAAAATAATATAGAAATGTTTTTACTGATCACAAATCATACATTAAGAGATAATGTTTTTTTAAAAAGGTGTATAAAATTAAATACATATATGAGTTTTAAATAATCTTTTTTCAATGCTATAAATAATATTATAAAAATTACTTATTACTAAAAAGTATATTTTTTTAAATTTTGAAAATAAGAGAAACCATTTGGAAAATAATGTTAAGAAAAAAATTCCCCTCTTAAATAAACTTTCAAAATTGTAAAATAGATAAGGCTCCCCTAAAGTGATAGAAAAAGTGAGATAAATGAATTATAACTAAAAGAGTAAAAATTACTAAAAAAATTATTACTTTAAAATTATTTTAATAATTGAATCCCATGATATCCATATATAAAATTAAGATAATCCCAATAGAACCATTCTTCACACTCCCTTATTAAAATCATGATGGTCAAGATAAATGGGTTTAGTTAAAATATTCATAAGTTGATATTCTATCCCAAGACATTCTAATATGATATTATCATATTGAATGAAATCTCTTAAGAAATGGTTCATAAGGTCAAGCTGTGTTCTCTGATAGATCTCGATAGTATATTTCGAAATACAGAGTATACTAGTTTTATAAAAATTATTAAGGAATGGTCAAATGTAATCCTGAAATCTGAGAGTGTGTGTTTTATCCAAATTATTTATGTGTATCGATTTCGAACTACTATATATTAATTTTATATGTAAAAATATAAACTATGTTTTAGTCCTTAGATATCCATTAGATGATTGGTTTTTCAATAAGGTTATATGTATCACTTTTACATTTCTTATCTAGTGTTCATCCTTTATGATTATTATATTAAAAACCAGTGAAATCAAATAAGACATTTTTGGGTAAAACAAAACAATATTTTAAGTTTCTTTTTATATAATTGAAATTATTTTGAAAGATTTAATATGAGATTATTTTCTAATATATTTAAAATGAAAAAAATATACAAACACTGAATATTATATTACGTTGGGTCATATTATAGAAAATTAGACTACTAATCATACTTATAAAAAATAATTTCTAAAAAACATTACCTACTTCCTCTAAGATAATCTTACAAGTTGTAGTCTGGGTTGTACAAATTACATTAGAGTGATCTTTTATGAATCTATTTAAGAGTTCATTTGTGCATTATCATTATTTTATAAAAAATTACACCATTTATTTGAGAAATTTTAAAACTATGAAATAATTTAAGATCACCCATAAATATCATTTCAAATTAATTATTCATTAAATTAGAAAATAAAAAAACTGATTCATCGGTAAGACCCAAAATCACATCATCATTAAAAATTTAATGAGTAATAAATCATTTGAGAAGTGTTTTATAAGAATATTTTAACTGGATTTTCCCAATTTCAAATTATTTGATAAAATAAAATATTAATGTCCTTCATACCAATAAATAGGGGATTTTTTTAAAACATATATATATTGTTAATTTTAATATATAAATTGAAGAAATTGGAATTTCAAAACAAGGTCGTTTTTTCAGAAAAAAATAAATTAATTATTTTAAAATCGCTTTTGATATCCATTTGAAAAAATATGAAATTAATATAAGATTGAAAATGTTACAAGAATTAAATGGATTAAAACTGAGATAAGAGAGTGAAGGTTACAAAATGTACACTTATTCATAATTGTTATAACCTTCAGACATTAGGAACGAATTATTTCTAGTGATATTACAAATATTATCTACATTATCCCTAAAAACCTATGTAAATCCTATAACATGATGATCATTTGTTCTTTCAATAAGAGTCCATAAAAAAATTATAGTGATTTGGGTTTTTACAACATTCATTGAACAAACCCATTTTTTATTTTGAGGGAAACATTAATGTATTGGGGATCTTGGTGAAATACCAAGGAAAGGTGTTCAACCACATTTAAGACCTATCTTCTAGTATGAGTTCCATAGTGAAATTATCTAATTATATTTTCAAGGGAATGGGTATTTAGGGTTTTTATGAGGTTTATTTAAATAATTTGAATGATATTGCATTTATAATTGCTCTTTTTTATTTTGATAAGTTTCATTAATAAATTCATTTTTAAGATATTTTTATGAATTATATTATGAAAAATTCTCATAAAAAACATCCTAGATTTATTCTTCTATCATTTTGGTCTTATTTTTAGAATCATTATGCCTTAAATGAGTCAAGGTACTCAATAAAGATTCATTATTCATTTTTATAATCCAATTTTATATGTTTATCTTTGGTTTTTAAATTAAAATTGTATCTAAAAACATTACAAACCTAGAAATTGGGTTTTTTCAATGTTCATATGGGGAATTTTTATGAAAATTTCCAATGGGATGATTATTAATGGATTAAATAGTACTCATGGCCTCAGTACAAAAATAGTTTAGTAAATAAAAATTCAATTAAAATAGTTCATGTTATTTATTGGATAGTTATATTTTACCTATCTAACGCTCCATTTTGTTAAGGGGTAATAAAAATATACAAATAATTATTATATCTCTTGAAATAACATAAATTATTAGATTAATTGTTATTGAATTATCAACTATGATCACTTTGAATTGAAATAATTTTTTTAAAAAAATTCACTTTCAATTTTTTATTAAAAACATGATGAAGGTTTTGAAAGATTCACATTTATGAGATAATAAATAAGACAAAGTGAATCTTGTAAATTATTCAAATATTAAAAAAGTATAGGATTTACATCCCAGACATTCAATTTTATAGGTTTTGGATAAATCAATATGAATTAATTCAAGATATCATGATCGATACTTTTTAGACTATAATTAATATTTTTATATCATAGCATTTTGGTTTGATTAAACAACCATTTCATATTTGAAATGAAATTTTTGTAGATATTTTTCTTGTTAATAACATAGTAGTTTTATATATGTGTGTGTGCTATAGTTTTAAAGGTGCATATGAAAAATCCACAACTCACTAACTTATGAACTCAATAATTTATCATTTATTCTTGTGATATATTTTAATATGAAGATAATTTTTTTTTGAAAAAGATACACATTAGATAAATGTATTTCATTTGAGGATTTTTTTAAATTTATTTTTGAAATAAATTTTAGAAACCTAAAAAACAATTCACTAATTGATAGGAAAATGCGTTTCAAGAATTTAATGAATAGTTTTTTAATGAGAGTTGAGTTATAAAAAATTGAGGTACATTCACTAATTATCTTCCCCCAGATTTATCTCTAAGGGTGACTATTACAATTTTTATAGAATTTGGAGAGGTATCAAAAAATGTTCCTTGATAAAGCACCAGATAGATACCCCAATGATTCTTGGGTTTTAATCAGAATACAACTATCCTATCAAATGACTTATGGTTTTTTACACGAACAGACATGGGTCTGCTAATATTATTCAATAATGATTTTTGGATCCATATCATTTTGTAATGAGTATTTCTTTAGAAAATTTCAGATAAGTAACTGATTTCTTTCGGTCTCTCATATCATGAATATTTACAATCACATTCATAAATTAAATGATCAATTATTTTAAAATAATTTAAAACCATTTCTTTTGAGAAACCATTAATAAAAGTATGTTTCAAGGGATTTCTCAAGGTTCTTTTATTATTGGAGAAACAAGACTAACCGAATATTTTCTTTCTCTTTGAGAGACAAATTTTTTTTAAATGATTTTTAACTTGTTTGAATTTGGAAAGATAACATTTGAGGACTTTAATGGAAAATAAAATTTTACGTATATAAATTTGATTCTTGACTTTAGTGGAAAATTAATCTTTTTATTTGAGTAAAATATTCATATATTTTTGAAGTAGATATTTTTGTTGAATCTCTATCTTCATTTCCATTTCATGGTACATATATAATAAATAATTTTTATTAAAAAATAATTTTACTAGATCCTGAGATTATTTTAGGTCAACATAATTTATGAGACTTAAAGATAATGAAGAAAAAGAATAAGGGGAATAATTGGGTGAATAAGTGGAAGGGGAAGAAATATGAATTGGGTTTAGAACCTCATGGTATTTATTAATATATTACATAAAGAACTCATGAATTTCATCACATGAATATGTTGAGGGTGTAGAGTCTATGGGGTCACAATTACCATTCCATTTTGTGACTGTTCAAGACTTCATTCCATGTGTCTTTTCATTAATCTTCTATTTTTAGATGAGGAATTCTAGATTGATGTGACCTTTCAAATTAAACTCATAGAATTAACCTTCTATTTACTCATTTTGACATTATATATTTGATTGGTTGGAAAATATGCTATTCCTCAAAAAATTTCTCATTTTTTTAGAGAGTTTAGGAATGACTTTTAACTCACTTCAAGATGAATTTTCATTGAAAAATTTGAATGTAACGATTTACTTTAAATATTTTTCCTCTTTGTCTTCCTTCCTCACTAATCATTTAATATAAATTTTAATCATTATTATGGATCTGTTTAGTTCATTGATCTTAATTTCATCCATATCCTACTCTTCTTGTATGGTTGTGAAATTGGGTGCCTAATTGTTTGGAAGAAACCAAAGTATCTTTTTCGCTTGGGTTTCTATTCACAAATCCTCATCGAGAGAGTCTATACCATTGAAAATGATATTCAAACTGATAAAATTTATAGAAATTGATTAATTACGATCCATGGAGAGACATAAAAAAAATTTATGATATATATATATCTAAAGTTGCATATTTTTCATTATTTTATTCTTCATGGTTAACAAATAAAAATTTGTAAATATTATATAAAATTTTACCTATTGAAACATGATAAAAACTAATTACGATTAAGTAAAAAATTTAATGTATTCATAGATTTTTTGGGTAAGTTCAATGTTTTTAACATCATCAGGAGTCCACTTATATTCATATTCTTTAGTTGGAACATACTATTGTCCAACCATTTTCCAAATAGGGTAACTAATAATACCTAGAAATACTGAAATATAAATTTTCCCCAATGAATAATTTGTTCCATTAAAAAATATTATCATTCAAAAAATAATTATATTACCTAAAAAATCATGCATTGAAATCGATTTGGATTTAAAAACAAATTTCTTCAAAAAAATAACACAATTTGAAAATAAGAACATTTATTATGAAAACTAAAATCCATCCTTTGATAGAAATTATTGGTTATAGTAGATGTGAGTTGGGTGGATGAATTTCCCATTAAATATTAAGGAAAATTAGAATTTAAATGATATTGAAAAGATAAAGAGATAAAGAGATAATATCATTGAAGTGAAAATTGATAAATTTTATATGTATTATAAAGATAACATCAAAGTAGATTAAGTGAGTAAGTGAAAATGAAATGATCATACCGAGTTTAAGAAAATGATGAATTATGTAATACCTAAATTTCAGGACAGAGAAAACCCATTTTTATGAGGAGTTCGATAATATCTTGATGTGATCCCCTATATCTCTACCACTAAACATTAGAGGTCATTAATTTTATTCAATTGATATTAGATGTGATCAACAAACATTTCCCCTAAAATTTTTGTTTATGATATCCCTCTTAATATTTTATAGCATCCACTGACCCCATCCGTCACTTTTTTGGAGTGAGATCCCATTGGATATAGGTGAGGAGTAGAGAGTCGTTTTGTTTTGGAGAACCCATTTCAATACTATTCAAAAATCTCTTAGATGTATGATTAAATTTTGGGATTTGAAATTTTATATAAATAGTGAGGTCTTATGATAGTTTTATAAATTGAAATGGATATTTAAGAGGATTTTTATAAATCTAGAAATTCAGTTTTGAATTAAAAGGAGTGTCTTACTAGAGAACCAAGGAAATCAATCAATATTATATAAGAATCCTTCTGTAAGAACTAAGAGGACCGAAAAACTCTTGGAATTTTTGGGGTTAATGAATCCAAAAATATCCTTTGAAAAATAAATTTTTACCACAATTAATTTAGCTTCATACTTGTAAATTCAATTCCATTATATACTTGTGAGCCTCCACCGAGTAGTTGGTGGACTGCATCGATATGTCTATGCTTATAGAACAAGAGCAGACTAGTCAGTACACCAACACCATCTAGCCGATGAACTTATTCCAAAATAGTCTTGTTCTACCTAGACCACCAGATGGATGGTGTGGCTCAATCATCTAGAGGGTGGGTCTTCTACTCACCAGGTCATTATTCCTCATGTAATCGACTTATCGGTGACCTACACCAGTGTGTCGGTGTAGCCTGCCCATCCCTAACATCAATAAGAGGATATTACAATTCAATTAAATTCCATCTAATTTTCTTCAAATTTGGGTTAGATATCTTGAAACATGAAATAGTATATGTAAAATAATTAAAAAATAATTTATATGATCTTTAATATTTTATTGAATTCCATCCCTTAGAAATCAAAATAATCAATGAAAATTACATAAATGAAATTTTTAGAAACCTAGGTGAATATTTATGATCATGAAACCAAAATGAGGGAGAGATAGAAAATAATTATTTGGATATTTTTGAGGATAAAAATATTATTGAGTTACCTATTTATATTTACGATCATTAGGAAAAGATTCTTTGGGGACGCTTCATTCCTTTGACTCATGTATTGTAGAGGCATGAAGAATTGGAAGAATGTATGTGGGAGTGATATTAATAGATAAAAAATCAATGTATTGAGTTTTTTTATGTTTTTTTATTATTTAAATATTTTTTTTTTAAAATAATGATGGTTAAGGTGTTTCCCTTATAGTGTAGTATTTTAAATTTTATGATGGGAATATCCCCATTTGAGAGGTATCTAAGTAGCTGTTTTCATGGTTGTTTTTTCAATGATTTTGTGGATTATAAATTCTGAAAATAGTTTTAAAGGTTCCTAATATGTATTTTTTTTAATTAATCAATTATTTTGTGATTTTAAGGAATTTTAAGAGTTGCGAATGAGTTTAGAGGTGAATAGTGGAAGAGAAGTTGAGTTTGAACTGAAATATTAGCATTCATAAAAATTATAGCATAAATGGTGGGTGTTATAACATGATTTTTAATTGATTTATATAGGGAAAGAAGTGTTAAGTCTAGATATTATAGAACTATCATTGAACCATGTATTATATAATTATGTTGTTATATGTTACATTGTTTTATAATGCCATAGGGTTGAATGGTTTCATGTTAGTTCTAGAGGTCACTAGAGATAATATGCGTCATGTTTTTATTATTATATTACTATGATTTATTTGGGGATATTTTGAAATTATGTTTAAATTTAGTTATAATATTTGTGGTGGGAAAATATTTCTCCCTAAATGTTGGGATTCTAGCCATTGTAGTATAAAATGGAGCATTGTATTGTGATATTCTATGTTTTCATATAAATTTAAATTATTTTTAGACAATATATATGGGATGATTTATGAGGGGTTTCATCTCATTATTAATGTCCTAGTTCACCAAACATCTTGGCATTATAATGTAGATTAATAGTTTCTAATTTTTCATCTTTCCTTTCAAATTAAAATTTGAGTTTTTTTCATAATTTTTTAGATTCCTTATCATTTATCGATGCTACTGGTGACTCATCGGTTTTACTTATTCCATATAATCTCTTTCCATTAGTTCTATATACCATCATCTCTATGTTTCAAGATTCATAGTACTTTAAAAAAATCGTCCCTAGTTATTTCCCTTAATTTATTAATGTAAAGATTTTTTCCTCTTAGGGGTTCATAGGTCATGACTGAGTTGTTTACTCGAATAAGGGTTAATGTGTAGATAATGGAATATTAATTTGGCGTGGAATTGTTATTAGTTTGAAAAAAATATTATTTTTATGTGATTTTATTTTTGCCAATAAAATTTTTATGTGTGAGTTAAGAGATTTAGACATTCTCTTATTTTTTTGTTATTGTGGATGTTTTATGATTTTTTATTGAGTAAGGGATGAAGGAGATGAAAATGGACCAATGAAGATAATAATTAAATTGAGTATAAAGAGGGAACTATATCAATTATTATTTTAATATTTTTAGTTGTTATTGTTATGATGTTATGTTATTTACTATTTCTAGAAAATTTTATTATGAAATAGTGTTTTCACTTTTATTAACAGGAAGAAAAAAATTTAATTTGGTTAAAAATTGAATGATCTTAATGAAAAAAATATGAAAATTATTTTCTAATAATATTTTGTTTTAAATTAAGTGATAATTTTTTGAAAATAAATAATAAAATGTAATTTTAATTTTATTACAACCATTTAGTGATTATGTGGTTATTTAATTTATCATGGAATTCTTGATGTTTCAGGTTGATTCAGATTTTTTGAAGTGGTAGATTTATGATTTTTTATGGATAGTGTTTCATAGTTTTGAAGGATATGAATGTAATGATATAATTGTATGGATGTATGCTAGAATAAGTTAATGAAATGAATAATGGTGGATGATAATGGGTGTCACACCCCGACTCATTTTTTAGTCTTTTTAATAATTTTCTTTGGATTTTAAATTTTTTGTCGAGGTTCAGGTTAAATCCCAAATGAGATTTATGGGTTTGATAAAAAACACGTGCTTTTGAGTTGACGTCATTGGGAGCATGGGCAGAGCACATCATGGAATCACCGTGCGGGTTTCCCCAGGTAATTGCACGATCCACCTACCTTCGAATAATTAAAATCAATAATTTTCTTAATTTATTCTATTATTTAAAATATTCAGGGTTGTTAATAATTTTATTTATTATTATTAAAATGAAATGATTATTTCTATTTTTTATATTTTTATCAGTAATATTATTAATGTTCTTATTTTTATTATTTTTAATAAGGATTTATTATTAATATTATTATTATTGTCATTGAGGAATTGTTATACTAATAATAATTATTACAAGTATTATTATTATTTTTATTATTTATCTTGATAAAAATGTTATTAATTATTTTTTTTCTTATCGAGATCTCATATGGGTCTTATACCAGGGCGTGAGCACCGTACGGTTAGCGGAGACTGTGCGGTCATCCTGGGTACCCGTGCAACGACTTCCGGAGTGGACGGAAGCTACCACACAGTCTACACAAGAATTCTTATGGCGTGCACAGACCTCATATTTTCAGTATTCAAATAAATAAAATAAAATAAAGTGGGATTAGATTAAATTTTAAAAAAGAGTATACCAACATAATTATCATTAAAAACATAATTATTATAGAGATACCAATTATTATTATTATTATTATTATTATTATTATTATTATTAGTCTTGGTTTTAATTTTATTTTTACTCTTTTGTTTTTTATTTCTTTCTTTTTTTCCTCATCTCTCCCCCTTTTTCCTCTACCCCTATGCGTAACCCCCCAGGAGGCTCGACCTCACCTATGCACACCTCCACTACCGGAGATCCTTCTCTAACGAGCTTGGCCTCCTCTGATGTGACCTACACCAGCATGATGCAAACCCACCAATACCGCACCACTCTCTCACTGGAGTGACCTAGCCCCCCCCCCCCCCCCCACCACCACCACACCTCCTCAGTGCAATGGCATCATTCGTTTGCAGCAGATCCGACCAGGTGCGAAAAACCGATATCCCTCATCTTCGGCATGCGTGACTCGCCTGCAGCGACTCCCTCCAAAAGCAGCTTCCACCTCTGGGTTTTGCTTCTTGATTGAGGGTTTTGGGTTTACCCCAAACCTTAAATGCAGGGTTTATTGTTTTAGGGCATTTTTCATCAATTCTGTGTTCAATTTTATTATGAAGGATGGTTTTAGCTTCCCGAGTTTGCTGTTGGGGTGCGAATGAGATTTCACACCAGTTTCGGAAAGTCCGTCGACATTTGGGGTGGGATTTCATTATGTTTCCCTTTTAATTTTTAACAACGTTGTTTTATTGCATTTTTATAGTTTCATAAGGATTAAATAGTTACCAATGACATTGTTTAGTGATTTTAGTATTCCTCCTCTGTTTCTTGTTGACGTATTATGGGTTGTATACGAGGTATGAAATGCATTTTCGAAAAGGATATTGGTGTGCGGGTTTTGGAAAGTTTTTTTAAGGGGATGGGTTGTATATCACATGTGAACACATGATGGGTCTCTTATTTTTTATTATAAATGGTGCAAGGTGTTTGGTGATATATATAGGTGGGTGGAGAATTATTTGAAATGTACTTTTTGTGTGTCTGGTTTGAATATTGGTTTTTTAAAAAGAAATGGGTTGGATTTTTAGTGTAACCATTTATTATACCCCTTGGATGTATTTTATAAACTATTTAGGTGATTTTATAAAATGTGTGGATACTATGAATAGTGATATAAATTGGTTTTTGTTTGAGATTGATCATAAAAGAGGTTATAAAGGGGTTTTTGGGTGCCTAAAGCTATGAGATACTTTTTGAAAATTGTTTTATATATTTTACAATGGTTTATTAAATAGTACAGATGGTGTGAATTATGTTTTGAAAGCATGTTGAGGTGGTTTTTACACTGTTTTTAATATGTATTAATTTAAGTCAGTGGTTATGTGTCTTTAGTTGTTGTGCTTTTATTGTAGTGCATTGGCATGGTAATTCTATGATATTGCGGTCATCAGTAGGTTACACATAATTGTGCACAATTGTGAGATGTTTCACGTCATCGTAATTGAGATTCATGTCGAGGTAGGTCCCCCATTAAACTCTCTTTTAAATTTATAATTTATAAATTTCTTGAAATTTCATTTATTTTCATTTATTTTCAGTAAATGAGAAATAGTATTAGCTAATTAACATTTGAATAATTTCTTGATGAAAATAAAGCTGTTTATTTTATACACGACAGATGAACTATTTTCCTGATTAATTTATGCACGATAGTGGATGAATTCCCATTTTTCCATTAAACATAATTCACAGATTTTCATGTGTGGTTCTGGTTTGTAGGTAAATGTTTCCTTCTAATGTGTTAGAGAATGTTTTGGTTTCTCTTGAACAGTGGTGTTTCTCTTAAAAGATGCATAAGGCCCATTTTTCACTTTGATAAAATAATTTATTTTGACCAACATTATTTGGGGTGACTCAGGGGTGATCTTGTTATGTAGGTCGATTGTGTGAGTTGTGTGTGATGTTTTTTCATTGTGGCTGGTTACTTTATTGACATTGTTGACTCACTCCCTTTTTTTATTATACGTGTTGACATGGGAACCTGGCATAGAAAGTGAATCTTCTAAGAACAATTGATGGACACGTTTAGAATACGCACTAAATAGTGGCCCTTAGTATGAAATTTTCTATGTTAGGGGATTGGGCCCCTCGGATAGGCTAGGTAGGGAAACACTGGGCATTTGGGCATTATGACATCATGAAGAATAGGCATGCCTTATAGATGAGTCACATGTATTGTACGTTCTGGATTGATCAAAATCTCTTAGGTTCAACCCATTTTTTCTTTAGTTCTTATTTGTATGTTGAGAACGATTGAAATCCCTATTTCAGTTTCTGGTCCTCTTTTGGTACTTTCCCATTCCCCTTATTGTGTGTTGTGTGTGGTTTTCCTCTTAACAAACCACTAAACATTTAGATATAAAATTGGTAGTGAAATTTATTTAAAATTTAATGCAACTTTTTCCTTCAATAATTAAACATGCCTCTTTAAATGAAAAAGGGAAATGGGATGTTATTTGTTTCAGAAATGAATGTGTGTGGGGAAAACCATATTTTATATAATCTAGTTCAAACTTAGAATTATTAAATTCAATTTTTTTTGTAGTAATTTGGGGATATTTTTTTGGGCATTCCTACTGAGTTTTAATTCTCACACCTATAGTGTTTACTTATTTTTAGTTTTTATTGCAGGTTCGACACGATCTTACTCACTGTGGGTGATATTTGGTTGTGGATTAGTGAGAGACTCTCTAGGTTACGAGGAGTTTTGGTCATGTTCATGTTAGTTGTTTGTTGTTTGTTGTTCTTCCTTTTTGATATCCTTTATTTGTTTTGCGTTGTTCTATTTTCTTTCCTCTACTTTATTTATTCACATTGGGTGAAATAATTCCCATTTTCCCTCTATTAATGCCCTAGTGCTTGTTGCAAGCTTGGGAGTATCGGGAATGCCTCTCGGGCCTTACTACGGATTAGCTCGGGTGACCGGTTGAGGGTCAACCTGAGTTGTATCGTAGAAAATGGTATCAATGGTTGGTAAAATATGGATAGGACTTTTTTTCAGAGCGAACATCATTATTTGGTGTTGTCCTTGTATAAGGGGTATAATTTTCGGGGATTGAGGTGTAGAAATGAGAAGGACATCAAGAACCCTTTCTCATTCAGAACCTCGGGTTACCATGGGATGTTCAGGTTGGTCAATTTCCATTGATTCTTATAGTTTTTTTGGTATTGGGAAATGAAATGGGAGCCAAGAATGTGAGCTTTGTGATCTAGCATAGTCTAGAAATCCATCTCGATCAGGGGCCATTACCATAGAGTTCTCCTTGTGACGGTGGTGTTACTGGCGTATGGCCACTAACTATATGTCTGAATCACCCATCGACACTAGTTTTTCCACATGAATCATTCATATCTTATTTAATTTTAAGAATTTTCTTATAATGTTTCATTTTAGAAATTTTTAAAAGATTATTTTAAATTGAAAATGACCATGTTTTGATTAAGTTATCTGTTTTCTTGTTCCTTATTGTTCTCCCCCACAACGGTTTGATGAATTCCCAAGGTGTAGCTTCGAGTGGTGCGCCCTTAAAAAATCCTCTAATTGGTCAACATATAGACAAAGTTCTAGAATTACTGAAGTTGAACCCTCCCCAGTTTTATGGTCAAGCAGATCCACTAGATGTCGAGGAGTGGTTGTGGAAGATTGAGAGGAAATTCAGTTTCACTGGGTTGCCTAAGACATTGAAGGTGATTTTTTCTACCATTATTCTTGAACGTCCAACCTAGAAATGGTGGAAGTCCATGTCTCGAAGAAATCCTTGAGAGGATATCACATGGGAGTTCTTCAAGTTTTCATTTATCGATCAATATTTCTCTGAGTTGATGAAGCCGGGTAATAGGATGGAGTTGTGATGTCTTCAATAGGGAGTTGAATCAGTACTATAATTATATCGATGTTTTTTGGACCTAGTTCTATATGACCAATGGTTGGTTTCAAATGATCTTGGGTAGGCTCAACAATATGAGTCTAGTCTCTGACCTAAACTGCAGTCAAAAGTGGAAGAGCTCAACCTAACCACCTTATAAGATTTTTTTGGGTTAATCATTTCTTGCTGAAGATGAGTTAACATGAGAACTTGAGGTGTTGAATCCTTCCCAAGCCTTGGGATGTAGTGAAGAGGATGGTGATATGAAAAATGGGAAGTGACCTAATGCTGGTGGCTCTAGTAGAGGAATCAAGAGGCCTTTATTCCACCACTAATCTTCCTAAAAACACAATACCTTGATCTTTCACTAGTGTGGTATGCAGGGAAACAAGAGGCCGATGTGCCCAAGTGTTGCGAGACCCTGCCACACATGTGGGCATCCAGGTAACTTGTAGAAATTCTATCATGGTGTTTCCAAGAAGGGAGCTGACCCCAGACCTGGATCATCTAAGGTCATCTTAGCCCATCAACAGGAGTAGGGTAATGTTTGGGGATTAGTTTGAGGTTTTCATTTTGTAGAGTTCCTTGGATGTAGTGGTCATCTCTTGTAGCGTTTGGTGGTGTTTATTTTCCTTCAGTCGAAAGAATGGTTTTTGTTGAACCTCTTTGAAACCTTTATTTTATTGGAATTGTGTTTATTAGAATTATACTTCATGTGTTATGTTTGAAAATTTTTGAACTCTAAATGTGAGACAGGAGAGGCTTCAATCATAAGTGCTCCATCCATAGGTCTCGGAGGGAAGCTGGCGCATAGTCATGTGAACCCCAATGGTGAAAAAGGGCCACGGTTTAATATTTTTTTATAGTGTGGCATGGTTTGTGTAATTCCAAGGGTTAGAAATTATTGATATAGTGATAGAAGTAGTCCAAATTCCCTATTAGTTGATCCCTTCCCTTATACGCCTCGTTGTGGGGTTTTCTGGTCAGTGCGGGAATTTTTCATGCTTGGTTAATCTCGTCAGTTCTTATGGTCGGGAGACCCATAGTTGGTCTCTAAGAGTTACACCAAATGAAATTTAGTGTTAGCCTGATCATTATGGTGGAGATTCTATTTGGGCATCCCCGTTTTAGTATCAGTGTTTTGTTTCAGGTATCATTTGGGTGGTTGGTAGTCTCGTGTAGAACCACCAAATCCAATGTTCTTCCACTTGAGTAAATTTTGGAATTGGAGTACACCCAACGATTCTATTGGACTAGGATTTTTGGAATATGTGTCGGAGATGATTTATGTTCATTCGTTCCTTTATTGAAATGGATGGTCTGAGTTCTATTCGATAGTGATTAGGGTGTTCGTGTTTTGAGGATGAGTTCTAACACTTGGATTTTCAGTTTCTCTTTGGATAGACCAACTGGGGGGTGCTTAATCTTTTGGAGGCGGGTGACACTTAAGAAGTTTTATCTTTTGGTCTATATCTTATTGTTGATTTTTGGGGGCAGAAAGAATTATGGAGGGGATAATTTTCATGCCCGGACTCATGTTTTTGGCCTTCTTAATAGTTTTCTTTGGATTTTAATTTTTTTTCGTGGTTTAGGTTGACTCTCAAACGAGATTTTAGAGTTTCATCAAAACACGCATTTTTGAGTTAACGTCGTTGGGCGCAAGGGCAGAGCACATCTTGGAAATGCCATGCAGCTTCTCCCAGCAAATGGTACGATCCACCTACCTTAAAAAAATTATATTGAATATTATTTTAGTTTATTACATTATTTATAATTTTCATGGTTGTTAATAATTTTAAATATTATTATTAAAACTAAATGAATATTTTTATTATATATATTTTTATAAGTATGATTATTAATGTTTTTATTAGAATTATTATAAATAAGGCATTATTATTATTATTATCGAAATTTAGGAATTATTATTATTATTATTATTATCACTATTATTATTTTTATTGATCTAGATAAAAGTTTTATTAATTATTATTGTTTTTTATCAAGAGTTGAGATGGGTCTTAGACAGATGCGCTGACACCACACGGTTAGCAGAGACTGTGTTGTCAGCCTAGGTACCTGTGCGTCAGCTTCTCATGTGGATAAAAGCTACCACACGATTCACGCACGATCGCTTGTGGTGTGCACATACCAGATAGTTGTAGTATTAAAAGAAATAAAATTAATTAAAGTTGAATGAGATTAAATTAAAATAAATAAAATACTAACATTATTATCATTATGATTATTATTATTATGGTGATAAAAATAATAATAATAATTATTATTATTATTAGACTAGGTTTTAATTTTTTTTTTCTTTTTTTTCCATTTCATTTATTTCTTTTTTTCCTCATCTCTACCCCCTTTTCCTCTAGCCCTACGGGTAACCCCTCCCCTATGCGGCTCAACCTCTCTTGTGTGCACTTCCCATAACAGACCTCCATCTTTTGAGAGCATGGCCTCCTCTGATATGGCCTTCACCAGCACTGGGCGAACGCCCTAACCCACACCACTCCCACACCGGTAGAAACTAGACCCCTAGCCAGGCCTCCCCTGTCCGACTATTTCCTTCGTGCATAGTAGCTTCAGCAGGCTGCGACCCTCCAGCGGCCCTCGTATCCTGCGTACGTGACTCACCAGCTGCGGCTCCCTCCGGAAGTGGCTACCAATTATGTTTTCTTCATCTTGATTGAGTGTTTTAGATTTTATGCAAACCCTAAATGTATGGTTTATTGTTTTTGTGTCTTTTTCTTTATTTTTTGTGTTAAATTTTGTTGTACAGGATGGTTTTAGCTTCCTGAGTGTGTGGTTGGGATGAGAACGATATTTCACACCTATTTCGAGAATTCCATCGACGTTTGAGGTTTGATTTCGTTGTGTTTCCCTTTTAATTTAGATCTACATTGTTTTCTTTCAATTTTTCCATTTCTTGAGGATTAAATACTTAACCATGAAAATGTTTAATGATTTTAGAATGCTTGTTTTGCTTCTTATTTATGTGCTATGGGTTTTATATGAGGTACAAAGTGAGTTTTTGAAAATGATTGTGTTGTGTGGGAGTTGGAAAGAGTTTTTTATGGGTATGGGTCGTATGTCACGCATGAACCCATGATGGATCTTGTATTTGTGTTTTTTAAATGGTTCAAGGTGTTTGATAAAATATATTGGTGGGGTGAAGAATTATTGGAAATGGATTTGTGGTGTGTGTCATTTGAAATTTGGGTTTCTAAAAAGAAATGGGTTGGATTTTAAGTGTACTTCTTTATTATTCCCCATGAATGTATTTTATAAATTGTGTATGTGATTATATAAAATGTGTTAATAGTATAAACATTGTTGGAAATTTGTTTTTGTCAGTGATTGATAATAAAAAATGTTTTAAAATGGGTTTTTGGTTGTGTAATACTGTTAGATACTTTTTGAAAATAGTTTTTTTTAAATTTTTAAATTGTTTATTAAATAGTAAATATGGTGCGAATTATATTTTGAAAGTATGTAGAGGTGGTTTTTGCACCGTTTGTTAATATGGATTTTTTTAAGTGAGTGGTTATGTGTCTATAGTGGTTGTGAATTTATGACATAGTATTGGAACGGTAATTCCATGATATTGTGGTTGTCAGCAGGTTATGCATACTTGTGTGCAAGTGTGAGATGTGTCGCATCGTTGTAATTGAGCTGCAAGTCGAGGTAGGTCACCTAATACAATCGCCTTTAAATTTAGAATTTATTAATTTAATGATATTTTATTTATCTTCAATAAATGAGAAATAGTATTAGATAATTAATTTTGGAATAATTTCTTGATGTAAATGAAGCTGTTTATTTTATACACAGAACTTGAATTAATTTCTTGATGAATAGAAGCACAATAGTGAAAGAAATCCCAGTTGGACTTGGAACATAACTCAAAGATTTTCATGTGGGGTTCTAGTTTGTTGTTAAATGTTTTCTTCTGACCCATGAGAAAATGTATTGGTTTCTCTTGAGAAATAGTGTTTCAATTAAAAGTTTCAAAAGGCCCATTTGGAACTTTGATGAAATAAATTATTTTGAAAAACATTCTTTGTGGTGAATCAGAGGTTATTTTTTGTGTACGCCGATTGAGTGAGTTGTGTGTAATGTTTTTGCATCGTGATAGGTTACTTGATTGAAATTTTTGACTCCCCCCTTTTTTATTATACGTGTCGACATGGGAACCTGGCATAGTAAGTGAAGCTTCGTAGAAAAATTCATACACTAGTTTATAATATTCACTGGCTAGTGGCCCTTAGTACAAAATTTTCTATTATAGGGGATCCGGCCCCTCAAATAAGACTAGATAGGGGAACACATAGCATTTGGGAATTATGATGTCATTGAGTGTAGGCCTTTCCCCAGGATTATTCACACGTATAGTACATTCTGGATTGTTCACGATATCATAGGTTCGACCCATGTTTTCTTTAGTGCTTATTTATATGTGGAAAATGTTTGAAAGAACTAGTTCAGCTGCTGGTCCCCATTTTCTACTTTACATTTTACCTCATTTTGTTTTGTGTGTTGTGTGTGGTTTTCCTCTTGATTAACAAATAAACTTATTGATTTTGAATTGTTTGTGAAAAAGTTTTAAAATGTAATACACCTTTTTCCATAAACCATTAATCATTTCATTAAGATAAAAAGGGAAATGGACTATTATTTGTTTTAGAAATGAATGTGTGTGTTGAAACCCCTATTTTATATAATCTATTTAAAACCTAGAATTAGTAAATTTTTTATTTATAGGTAGTGATTTGGGGGCAGTTTGTTGGGCACGCCTACTAAGTCTTAATACTCACACCTATAGTGTTTTACTATTTTTAATTACTGTAGTAGGTTCAAATAGATATTTCTAGCCATAGGCAAGAGTTGGTTGTTGATTGGTGAGCGAATCATAGGGTCACGAGGATTTTTGGTCATGGTTAGGTTAGTTTGTTGTTTTTGGTAGTTCTTCCCTTTTCGTATCATTTTTTTGCATTGTTCTATTTTTTTCTGCATCTTTATATATTTTTAGTGGGAGAAATTGTTCCCTATTTTCCTCTACTGATGCCCTGGATCTTATCTCCATCATCCGAGGATCAGGAAATCCTCTCAGGCCTTGCCACGGATTAGGTCAGGTGACCAGTCTAGGGTCGACCTGGGTTGGCTCGTGACAATGGGTTTGGTTGGATGTTTTAATTAGATGAAGTAAAATATTTCATAGTAATTGAAATATAAATGACATAAAAGTTCAAGTATGGGTGTTACATTATTATAGATTATGAAATTAGTGTTATTAGTAAAGATTAATATTGAAATTAGTAATTGAATATGGATAAGAAGAATGTTTTTGGAAGATGTGTGGTTATGATGTTGGACTATTTTTAAACTAGGGGTGGTGGATGTTATTGTTATATGGTGGAAATAAAGTTGTGTTGGGATGTGGTAGTAGATGTTTTATGATAGGTTGTAGACCCCATCATTGGATTTTTGGATATTATATATCCCCATTATAATTTTATAAATTCTTATGAACCAATACCTTAGTTGAGTAATCTTATAAAAATGTATATGAGGTTTTTGGTTCTAGGTGTGCCCCTTACATATAGAATGTACAGCATAAGGTAGGAAATGGTAGGAGACCCGGTGGAACATTTCTAATCTATAGGGTTTTTAATTACTAGGGTAGTGATGGATGTAAATCTATTACCATCTGCAACTAGGTGGGGTGGGGTGAGGGGAATCAACATTAGTCCATAAAAAGAACACTATAATGATTTCCTCCCTTCACCGAACTAGAATCACTACAGGTGTTTATTTTCATTTCATTTTTCTCCAAATATTCAGTACACAATAATGGCATTCCAAAGATACAAATTTCACCTTTGGAGTTTCTAAAACATTTTTATCTCCATAATCTCTATATATACGCTCACTTGGATAGAATCGATATTTGGTTATTGTTTTTTTATATATTTACCAATGGATTCTTGGGATTGAATGAGAATGAAATAATTGGGAGATTAGTTTTGTGACACATACTTTTCCACTAGGTAATTGATGACGACATGATCTAAGCCTGGTATAAAACCCCACATTTCATAAAAATATATAATTTTTCATTATTTAAATTGTCTCCAAAGTCCAATATTATTGGATACCCCACAACCATAAGTATTTAGGTATGCTTCCCCAAATAATCCCATTCTATTAAAAATACATCAATCCTAAAGATTCTCGATAATTTGGTTATTTGATTCTATGCTTAAGTAGTATGACCAAAGCCTTATATCCCACTATTCTTCTATTTATATGGGATGAATCTGATGTTTTTAATCCCCAATTACATTCTATAATGTTTTATATTGAATAATAATTCTATAATAAACAATATGTGCACTATGAGTCAAGATGCAATTTTTCCCCATATAATCATATGGGTCACCCCCAACATGCTTTTAGTGCATTCTTGATAATATTTTGATCATGATCAGAGAATGATATTAGGTGGTGGACAATGAATGAAAAGATAGATACACAACTAGATTAGATATTTTTTAGATTCTCACCCCTTCTAATATAATTATGACATATATTTTTATGGTATATGAGGATTGATTAACATCAAGGGAAGGGGTATCAATGAGGTCCTTAGTGCTAATGAGTGTGTAATAAAAAGTTGGAAGGACTCTGATACATGTTTTTTATGGTCCTTCACGGAATTTGTCAATGTATGATAATGCATTAAGGCCTAGTTTGTACCTAAACCAGGATCAAAAGGAAATAATTGAGCCTTATTCCCTTCTTGTAAAAAACTCAACTTTTACCTTATGATAATGAGATGGATGATCCCTCTCCATATGAGACTTCATAAGAGATATTAAGGAAGAAAATTTAAATCATATATTTCATGGGTGGATTCATTGAAATTTAGTACATAATGGGGTTTATATTTCATCTATATAGGTTGAATTGTATTCCACATTAACTAATAAGGATCCACATAGGATTGGTATCTCTAACATCTTATGATAGAAGAGATGTGTGACTATAGTCCAAAACCTATGACTAGGATAGAAGGAAGTGTTACCCCTATGAGACACCTTGCATTAAAGAAGGTTTATTAGTATTTGTTGGGGAATAAGAACCTGTTTCAGGAAATTAAGGAGAACCTTATAGACAAAGGGAACAAGTGGTGGGATATTGTGGTGTCTAGGAAGAAAAAGAAACATTACTAAGCTTCTGGTTCATTAATATCTGATAACAGTATGATTTCAATGAAATAAAAATTGTTGCATCCACTGAAAATCACATGAGATTATATGATGCGTATGTTGTTTTATCGTAATAGGAATATGAGTTTTAGGTATAAGGGTAGTTGTACATTGGAATAAATAAAGGGGAGAAAATATCTTTTCATTTGGAATATTTTTTAGTGACTACATGGAAAAAACCAATTTCTATAAATATTATTCTCTAATCCTATGATTATGATATCAGTAGGTAATTTTTTTAGATCCAAGGATATTGGTTTAAAAACAATAATGATTCCATGGATACAGATGATGATCTGTCATCTAAGGATACATATTTATCTATTGGTATTTATCTAATGGAATATCATAAATATTTTCTATAAATAGATCTGAATGATCCATGTTAAAGGGAGAGGGCACAGAAGTACAAGATCACATTGAATAAATATATCAAATTCACTTCTATAATCTTTTGAAACATATGTATGAATTTTTTTGAAAGGAATATTTTTTTTAATTTATAAAATCTAAGAACATCAATATCCTATTATCAATAGATTAAGATGTACAATTAGAGACAAAAAACTATAATTTCCCAATTAATAATGTTGTATCACTATGAGGGGTAGTGGGAGAATTAGGGATATGTTTTTCTTAAATGCTTGCTTACTTATGAAACAACATTCACCTCATATTTAAGATAACACTCCCTACTAAAAAAATTCAAACATATATACTTAGCACTATAAGAATTTTCATGGTTCAAAACTGAAAAAGAGTAGCTACATCCTTGGTATAGCATAGAAATGATCTAATACCACACAATACACTAGAAATTTTTTTGTGTGGAATTGATTGAGTAGGATACAACCGTAAAACATGTGTAGTGCTATGATCAATACAATAGTGAATGTTCTTGAAGTAGCACAAAATTATGTAATATAAGTTTTGTAATAGAAAGGTTATTGTGCTTCTTGATAAACATTCAAAAATATGATATTTCAAATAAATAATTCAATTTTGTACCTAGTAGATGTTATGAAATTCTTCTAGAATTCTGAATGATACTCAATCTAACTTCCCAGTATGATTCCCACGTACGATTACTCAATAAAATTATCTATCAGAATATGGTTTAGACTGTTCTGAACCACTTCTATCATAGTATTGGAAACATGAATCTGGTTGCTTGGTCAGATTCTAGAAACCCAATATATGATCTTGTCACTTCTACTTTCTTCTTATGTATGTTTTTTTTTGAAAAAAATTAATCCAAAAACTTCTTCTCCTAAAAAATTTAAAGCTTCCCTCCCTTATTATTAATATTAAATCAGTTTCAGAATGTACAATGTACATTCTCCTTTTATTGTTGACCCAAAAAGTGGGTTTGAAGGGATTTTGAAAATTGTTCCCTCTCAATTTTGTTCCCAAAACATAAATTCTCCTTGACTTTCTGGTGGATATTATGACTTTGCAAACAATTTTTAAGTATTCTCAATACTGCACAAATCTTATAACAACTTTATCTTCCTTCTAACTTATTTAACAAGCTTTAGTCCGATTCCAATTATCCATTCAGATTTTCCAACAAAATTTCTTCATTAGGATACTACATACTAGTTTTTTATATAAATAAATAGACACCTTTGATCTTATTATAAAAAATAATCTTGATTCTAATTCATATTTTCCATTATGATTTCTCTATTATGATGATGGAATTTGGTCACTCTGATTTTCATGACCTTCTTGCAAAAAAATAAAAACTGATGAAATCCCATTACATTGCTCCCTACCAATTAGAAGACCAATCTTCCATTTCTGATTTATTCATTATGATGAAGACATCATATTATTAAATAATTATTTCTTTGGAAACTTCCTTTCAAAATTCATCAAACTATTCATCTTCTTTTCTCTTGACCCACTTTATAATGATAACACAGTTAAAATTTGAAAAAAATCAACAATTATTTTTTGATGGAAATGTTTGATTACATTATTGATATGTTCTATTAATTTCTTATTGTATTATCCCCATGAAACATTACTTATTTTCCTTTTCATTCATCCCAAAAAGATCCAAATAAAAACAATTCGACCTCTAATGATTACGATGGAATACCAAATTCGATGGGCCGATATTAGTAGCTTTGACTTCAGTAAAGTCGTTCTTTTAAGAATATGATACCAATGAACTTTCATCACTTAAATTCCTTCTATATTCTGATTACTAAACTCATGAACTTCATTCTATGAAGATTTTAGTCTTTTGGATTTTGGTCAAACTTAATTCCAGCATATTTAGTTTCACTCAATATGATCAAACTTCTTATCCTTTAAAATAAACTATGTCAAGTGATCTCATTTTGATGATCTGAGAATGAAAAAATTCAGAAACACACTTCATTCACTATATTCTTCTTTAAAATATTACATCCTTCATGACATAGATTATGTTGAGGATCCGCTGAAGAATTATCTCAATTATAATGGAATGTATTGTAATTTCCCAGTCTTCATGGAACATCATTCCTTCATACTCAACCTTAGTAATATTATCTAGAATAATATTTTCATGAATACAATTAGCCTAAATAATATTGGCATGAGTATAATTAGCAGAACCTTTACTCCCCCTTTAATTCATAAAGCATGAATCATAGGTTTTAAAATGTAATTATGATATTTGAGAAATTAAAAAGAACAAATCATCATCATATTTTTATTTTAGTCATTCAAACTCTAGTCCATCCACTTTACGATCAAGAATTTGAATCCTAACTCATATAGAGTCTGATGATTGTTTTCTTCCAGGAATATTTTCCTCAATCTGATGGAAGATTTTATATATTGTGAGTCCAATTTTTTGAATATGATAGTCATTACAATTTTACATTTTTCACAAAGTGAATTGATTTATTGTCTTTGAAAAATATTAGAAAACAAATGATAACACACTAACAAAATTCCAAAAACCTTCTCCATCAAACATGGTCCCAAAAATATCCTCATTTGTGATCATGAGAACCTCTACAACTTTTCGTCATATTGTTCTTATCCTTTTTCATTCTCTATCCCTTTTCGCATAACATAATTTTACTACAAAAAATCCCACAAAACATTATTATAGATCACACACTTACATGCTGAGATCACAACTTACTCATAACTCCTCTTTTATACTTTCATCCTTAAAATGTTTGGCACATATTCAATGGATAATTTTTGGAAAAAATCCTCCCCCTTGGAAATTCTATAAAAAGACAAGATAAGAGAGGGGAAAAATCACATACCTAAACTATGATGACTGGGAGGTTGGACTCCCATGTTCAAACTTATTATAGAAAAATTTTCTTGTTGGTAATGGTTTGGTAAAAATTTCAGTAACTTGATAAAATTAAGGATCATACTCCAACATAGACTCATTATTCTCCAAATTAACTTTGATGAAGTGATATTTTATATCAATATGTTTTGAATGATAATGTTGTACTTTATTCCTAGTAAGGTTGATTTCACTTTTTTTTATCACAACCTAATATTTAGGGTAACTTCACATCACCAACTATGTCTTATAATTGAGTCTTCATCCAAATAAGTTTCATAGAAGCTTGAGTTGAAGAAATATAATCAGCTTCATCCATTCTAAGAGTTACTGAATTAGTTTTCTTTATATTCTAAAAAACAGAATTATTTCCCAAAAGGAAAACTCAACTAGACCTGGATAATCAATAATCAATATTTCTTACCCAATCAGCATATTAAAACCCAATCAATTCAATACTTTCAAATCCATCATACTTGATTCCATAATTTTTTATTCCTATGATATATTTCAGAAAACTTTTCTATCATGTAAATGTGATTCTATAGGATCACCCAAAAATATTTCACATAAGGAAAAAATATAATAAATTTCGGGTATTGTGGTAGTAAATTATAAAAAACTTCCAATCATCATATAAAACACTTTCTAATCGACCTACTTTCCTTCTCCATATTTACCCAACTTGGAGCCCACTAAAATCAGTGTGTAACATAATTTCTAGTTTTCCAGGATAAACTTCTTGAGAAGTTCCTTAGCATAATTTTATTGAGAATGAAAAATTTGTTGCTTATTTTGTAAAATTTGTATCCAATTTAATTAATTAATTTCCTCCAAAATGGACATCTCAAAAAACATTATAATATAATAATAAAATATCTCAAAAGTTCATCTGATAATGTCATTAACATAAACAATTATGATGAGGGATAACTCCTGACCTTCCTTAATGTAAAGAATCCTATAAACTCTTCCCGTCTTAAAATTCAATTTTTCCAAAAAAATATCCAATTTGGAATACTGTGCTCTCAAAATTTTTTTTCCCATACAATTACTTCTTTCAACTTAGATTGATAACATTCATTTTTTCAAAAAACATATCCACATGGTAGTTCAATTTAATCATCCTCATCAATATTACCATTCAGAAATGAAGAATTTATATCTGTTTGAATGTTTTTAAAACATCATTTTAAAGAAAATAATGAATGATAATGTTTTTATATTCTTTTCACCATAGAAAATGATTTATAAAAATCCACACCTTCAATTTTTGTGTGACCTTTTCACACTAGTATTTCATTTTCCCTTATCACTTCACCATCTTGATTAAAATTGTTCCAGAAAACCAACATTTTAACAGTAATATTTTTGTCATATTTATTAGGCACAAGTTACCATGTATTATTATTTTCTATCCAATAGAAGTCTTCATTCCTGACTTGAAACCATTCTGGAAGCTCAAATTCTTCATTCACATCATTCAGATCAACTTTTGAATACACATAAGTGTGTGTAACAAATTTTTATTTTCAACTTGTTTTATCCTTCTGGTGCTGGTCACCAATAATGTTCTGAGTTTCCACATGATTCATTAACCTATGATGAGATTTTTGATATTATTCATCATCACATGAAATAGATGAGTCCAGTTATTCTCATTGAGTAGGATTACCACTGTCGATATCCATATCATAAGTGTTAACAATTATTTATCGTACTCCACTTCCTTATCATCCTATGTATGTTTATCCTAGAAATACTTTTAAGAACTTTCACATAGACATAGTAAATAAATATTCATATTTATTTGTTCAAACAGATGTACCCTCTTTCTTATAAAGAATGGCTAAGAAAAATTCTATCTCCACCTCTCTGCCCAAAATTTACAAGGTGTCCATTAATATTTTTTATGATGAATGGACTCCCAAAAACTCTTAAATGATTCAAACATAGTGTGTTTCCATAAAATATTTTATATTGAGTCCTATATGATCATAGAAAGTAGAAACATCAGTTTTTGATATACATTGATGTACTCAAGGATTTCCTCTAAAAGTAATGAGAAAGGATATATTCAAGTAAAATAGTTCTCACAAATTCCAAAAATATTATGTTATTACTTTCAACAAACCCATTTTGGTTGGGAGTGTATGGTGAACTAAAAACATTCCAAATTCCATGATTCTCAATATAACATTCAAATTATTCACATCTGAATTGACCCCCATTATTAGTTCTCATATTTTTCACTGAATACTCTCATTCCTTCTTAGATTTCCTCCTGAGAATTTTAATCATTTTTAGAGCATCTAACGTATATTTCACATACATGACATAACTAATGTGATTAAATTCATCAATTAAAGTGATTATGTACTTATCTCCATTATATTATTGTTCTCTCATCAGACTATAGATTGTATAATGGATATATTCCATATGATATTTGTAATAATCCTCAACTTTATTATACCATGAATTAGTATTTTTTCCATTGTGGAATATAGTGAAAAATAATACCTTATTAATAAAACCATAAATATCCCAAACATTATTTCTCTTTGTTATCAAGTTAATGTTTCTCTGAAACCTATGTTCTTGACTTTTATTCCAAAATATATTTTCTTTCACCACACCTAAGTATTAATACTTTTTTACTTCCCAAACATGAAATAAGAGTACTTTTATACATTTTCCTCTTGTAACAATATTTAAATCTTCCCCAATTCTCAAAAAAATATATTTTTTGAAAATGGATTGTCTTACTTCATTTAAAAGTTGTGAAAAAAAGAAGATGTTTTGTTTCAGACCATCAACAGACAGAGAATTCCTAGATTTCAAATTTTCTTTCCCAATGATGGATGATAAAACACATTTTATTCATAGAGTTTCACTATTAGTAAGTGTAACTATTCCATATTTGGAGTCTTTCACTTCCTTCAACAAAATTAAATCACATATCATATTTAAAGAATACCCATTATTAGGAATCTATGATCATTCTCATTTTGTTGCTTTCAGAATGGTTTCTAAAATAATATCTTTTTCATTCCCATTTTTCTTTTTCATCTATAGCTTCTAATAATTTATAAAAACCCATTTTTTGTAGCTATCAAAATAAGAAATCTATTTTTTAGATTTACATGTTGTTCACACCATTTAAAAATATTTTTTAGGGGCTAGAACCTACTTTTAGTTTTATTATCCCTGAAAGTTTTATTCCAAACATCATTCTAAGAATTTTTCCTTGGAGGGAATTGAATCCCCCATAATCATTTCCTTCATTGATTAGTGGAATTGTAATACTTTTTTTGGGTAAACCAACACATATTTTCTATATGTACGAATCCACCACAATATGAGAAATATTCATAGATAGAATATTTTCCTTTGGAACTTCCAAACTGAATGGAGTTATAGAGGTGTTTCTCAATAACCTTCTCAAATTTCATATCAGAACACAGTTTGACAAAAAATATTCTATTCTCAGTAAAACCCATATTATTTGGGATATATTTCAATTCATCCTTATCAAAAATAGAATTATTCGAAATATTTTCAGAACCAGGATATTTAGATATTTATAACATCTCAACTTTTTGATTCCTAGAAAAATATGGAAGATTCCTATTGTAACAACCTGATATTTTATGATAAGTATTATTTTTAAATTATTTGATGTCATGTGTTGTATGATACATCAAGATTATCTTGTGCTCTATGCCACACTCTATTAGCTTGCAGTATACAAAACACTATTCTTAGATTATGTTACACACAATTTCAAGTTTGTCTGATAATAGTCATTTTACGCAACATTGAGTGTATATATATATATATATATTCAATTTATAAATGAAAAATGGTTGGATTATGTTATAAAGAAACAAAAAAGGAGTCTTTCACAACACGCAACCCTGACTTGGCTTGCATTACACACAATCATGACCTTCCTCGATAGCGTGTGTTGTACGCAATACCGAGTTTTACTAAACAACGATATATTGTTATAATGTTATTATGAACTAGACGTTATAAATTATATTAAATAAATTTTGAATCTTATAAAATTATTATTCATCTTACACATTTTCTAGAACATGGTATAATAACAAAATAAATTTTTCGGGTAAAATAAGTATTTTTTAAAAAATGTAGTTTTTCCACCTTTTGATGGCACACCCACATTAAATCTAGTTTTCACATGTTTATAAGTTGAATTTTACATTATAAACTTCTTCATTTGAATCAGTATATAAAAATTTACATTGGATAAAGTTTTGATATTTTTCTGATAACTTTCATATTTTAACGAATAGTAAAAACTCGCTATATTTTAATTAAAACAACTTTTTTCATCGCAATAATTTATATGGTTAAATTATAATATTGAATGCTTTCAAAGTATAAATATAATATATTATTACGATTTAATATAATTTATGTCATTAACATTAATTTTACATTGAATTCATAGGTAAAAACATTTCAATCTTTGGCAGTGTTTTAACTTCTAAAACTCGTTTTCTTAACAACAGGATTAATTTTAAATTAATTACTGCAACTTATGAGTTTTGAATTTTGAAAAATGGATTCCATATTTAGAATCAGTGGGTCCAAATTATGTTAATATGCTACTTTTTATTTATGGGCATTATGAATAGTAACTACGGTAAATTTTATTACTATAGTTAAAGGTAAATCGGGTAATTAAGGGTAAATATAAGATTATAAAATTACCTAACACCTGCGAAAATCCTATTGGATGACTAATAGTAGACCCATATCACCTAAGGGCCGGATTAGATTCATTTAATGGACTTTCTTCCATGAAAATAATTTAATTATTATTAAAACCAAAGAAAGTGACAACATGTCACTTTCTTAAATATTATAAGTATAATAATTTTAATTTAGTGATACAATTAATTAAACTTCAAACATGAATAGTCTCCAGAAAGATAATAACATTATCTACATCATATTAATTTATTTAGATTTTTTAGGGATTAAATAATTATCATTAAAGGTGACATAATGGTGATTTTGAAATTATTTTATTAAGAGAAATATCAAATAAATGGTTTTAAAAATATTAAAATAAATATTATATGAACTATTTAATGTTCTCCACTAATTTTATAGATAAATATGACATGTTATGAATCTATTAAATTTTTTAGTTCGAACATATCTTCTGTATATTGTTTATTTAAATTCAAATAAATGAATAGGGTCAAAATTGACACAAATTGTTATTTAATAAAAATAACAAATTATAAAATTGTCTAAAAATCACAAAAAATATTTATAAATTATAAATTTAAATTTATATGTTCTAAAATGTCATAAAGTGTCAAATAATGGAAAATTAACAACACATATGTAATTATATATAATAATTTAAAATTTAGAATATTATTACCACAAATAAAATTAAATTGATAAATAAGGACAAATCAAGTTGATAATGTTTAAAATAAATTTCTAACATGTCTAAATTTTATTGGTTGATGGGATTACAACCCTATATCATATAATCTTCGGATATGAGTCATTTTAGAAGTTTTAATGTGGGTTTGGGAGTTAATATAAACTAATATTTCTTATATTTCCAAAGGTGCCCCTCTCCTCCCTTATAAAAGGGCACCTCCTCCCTCTCCTCGTCACACCAATTTGAGTCTTCAAGCTCGGCCAACCTCTGCCCATTTCACTTCCCCACTTCCCTATAAACCTACTATAGGTACTGGTCTTCTCAAAAGATCAACTCTAGTGCCCTAAGAGAAATTTTAAAGGAGGCACTTCAAGAAAGAGGTAATACCTTCTATAGTTTTCTTCAGGTTACATTCTTCTTCTACACCCTCGTATTTATTTTTTTCATTATGAAGTAATAACATAAGTTTCCCTCATATACTGATATGTTATTATAAATATGAAACAACCCTATTTCACCTTTTATCCATCTTACGGAAAACAAAATCACCGCGCGTGTGTACGTACGGAATACCGTTTCCACACCGTGGTGTAATCTGTTTTTCCACCAACACCTTACATGGATGGGTATAATGGTGTAAAGAATAAAAATATATGGTTATTATAACATCATACTGATTCTGATATATTATACCATCCACTCCAATTCTATTCAATAATTATTTGAACGATATCATCGCTCATGCGTACGTACGGACTACCGTCTCCACGACGCGATGAGATTCATTCTCCATGTTAACTATACATGAATGATCATAAAATTTATTTAATGAATAATAATTAAATATATGAAATAATAATGCTACTGGATTTATGTATATATATATTTATTTCACCCATTTAGTTTCATTCAATTCAATAAGGAAACGAAAACAGAGTTCATGCGTACGTACGCCTAACCATCTCCATGCACGGTGTATTTCATTCCTTTTATCAATCTATAATATACATGTATATTATGAATATATATTATATATAAATATTGTTTTACATTATGGAATTATGTAAATCATGATATAAGTAATAATATCAAGAATGACATGTCGAAACACATACGATAAATGAAATGATTTTACCGAAAACGCTGCATTAACATAGAAATTACAAAGGAACGGGTAATATAAAGTCATAAGTGAAACATATATGATATCATAACAATGAATATGATTATTTTATATGTCAATGAAATTATTTAAATCAATTTACATGTGGTTCAGATCCATACAAATCAAATCATACCTAAGGTAAGGGATAACTATTCCAATCTCGTTCTTATCCGAGATTGTTTATTCATAAGTATTTACTGGGGTTATTGTTATCATCCATGTCCCTGTTTTCAAAAAATGATTTCATGTATGTTTAATGTCATTTTACCTGTTTTTTTAATTTTACAACATGTTATGAAAGTAATCTTACTTTCGTTTACCAAACGAGGAACTTTTTGACTTTTTCGACAAAAGTACGAGAAGAATGTTATTTTTAACTTATACGGCGTGAATGGATTTTTACAGTTTCATAATGCCTCATTTTCATAAAGAATAACCTAAAAGTTTGCATGATTATTTTCAACAAAACCCTTTTCTTTTAAAAATGCATGGAATTTTGTGAAAAGAAAATGATTTTGAAGAAGAAATGATATTTTCCTTAAGAATTCATTTCAAGTGTTTTATCAAAACCATTTTCCATATAAGATGAAATTATTTCACATGTGTATGTTTCAATTATAATGTCTCTATGATTTACATGGTTTCACTTATCTTATTATGAAATGATATCTATTTTATTTATATGGATTATGTGATGATGGGATGATGTTTATGAAACCCATTTTATTTATTGGGTTATTATGAATGATGTATGTTTATTTTGTGGCATAAGTAAGAATGATTTCATTATAAGATGGGTGGGACCTATATCTACCTCCAATGAATTGGGTAAATATTTATATCTCATGAGATAGACATGCCTGGAATGGTAAGTTAATCTGGTTCAGTGTTATAGGACTGACACGAGGAGTGAACTCGATTCAGAAAGGGACTTTGTCCCCTAAGATGGTCATTGCAGTAATTCCTTGGCTACTATGGAAATAATTTCATGTGCTTAATGGATACCACAATTACATGCTTTATTCCCATGGCATTTTATCATGATTGATGATCCATTATGATCTATGCCTTACATACTTCCATGTTTTATTTCATTTCTCAAGATTTTGATGTTTAAACATTATGTTCATATTTTTAAGTTCAAATGTATATGATTTGTTTTATTTTATCCATGATTACCATTACTGAGCATTTGAGCTCACCCTTTATATGTTTTATTTTCCGAAATATATAAAGAAATGTTTTAGGTAAGGAAACAAAAAGGGGAAGATCGTTATGGGAGATGTTGAAGATCTTTCAACACGATTAGATGTTTATATTCCAAGCTCCCAAAGACAGTAAACTATTACGGTCCTTGAGTGTTGGTTATTATTATGTATTAATTATTCCTAAAAAGTAATGTAATGTCTATGTACGTCAAGCTTCGGGTCTCTATAGTTGGTATTAGAGGAACAGTTTAGTTGACCTTTGGAAACTAGGATGCGAGAACGTTAGTGAGATCCCTAGAGATATTTCTAAGGTATTTCTAGGGATGTCCCTAAGGATAAGTATACATATAGGATATCGTCTTATAACTATGGTAACTGTCTTAGAATTTAACCTAAGATGTTAGATATTGAGGGTACTCCCCCTTTACTATGTTGTTTTCCCTAGCATGATTTTTGTCTCTCACACTATTTTTTTTTTGTGTTTTAGAAAATGGCTGAAAATAGGAAGATTCACTATAATGGAGGATATGATGGACAATGGAATGATATTCTTCATTAGAAACCAAATGAAAAGGTATTTTGAAGTCCAAACATCATTATTATGCCTAATCAACAATCTCATAATATGATCAATAATATCAACTTTGGTATGTTTCCCGACTCAGATAACAAGAGAAAGATGGAGTTTCATGATGATCATAGAGTAAAGAAAGTTCAATTTCCCTCATGTAAATCATGTGGGAAGAGGAATCAGGGAGACTATTTAAAAGGAACTAGAAGATGATTTGGGTGTGGAAAAGAAGGAAACAAATCCTGTAAGTGGAAAGGAAAAGGTTCAGTTAACACCATGGAAAAGGATAATGGTATTGCTACAACATCAACAATGATTAGATGTTTTAAATGTGGAATGTATGGGCATTATGCAAACCAATGCCCTATGGGAAAATCTCATGAAGAGAATCAGCATGGTCATATGAGTAGTATTTATGTGGATGATGATGAAGAGACTACAAATGAAATATGAGATGAAAGAAATGATGAAGCTCAGCTAGTGGTTTAAGAAGTTAGTGGAATGATTGTATGTTTATCAAGAATAATGTATGGTACTATGGAATAAATAATCATCTACGTATTGTTACACTATTGTTTTTCCTAAATTATTTGAAAGTATATGTTGAATGGTACTCATAACCATGAAAGGTTATTCAGATATTTTTAGAAAGAAGATGATATGCGCATAACTAAGGGATAAGGAGAAAATAAATTTTTTGATAGTATTCATGAGCTAATGGCTGATAAAAGGACAAAGTGATATCATGAATTGAGTATATAGATTTTATTTTGGATTTTTGTATGTGGAAAGAGTTATCTTTTGAAAGAATTCATGTTTTCGCTAAGGTTCTATGGTAATTTATGTTTCAAGAGAATAAATGACTAAGGTATTCAGGTGTTTCGAATGCAACCAACAAGATATATCTTATGATATATCTGAGATAAATGCTTATATTCACCTTATTGGTAGATAACATTTCTAGTAATTGTTTTATTTATACTATGAGCTTGGACCGAAGTATTTTAGATAAGCCTAACGATTGGAATGGATTATTTTGGACATAAGTTAGTATTGTTTAAGGATAGAACTTTTTTCGATATTATTGATGGGATGTTATAGTAATGTAGTTTTAGAAAAAGGAAAAACTGTAGGATGGGCAACATACCATCACGTTGGACAAGGCAGTGGGAATCGAACCCAAAACCGAAGTGCGACTGGACTTTATCACCTACCACTGGCCTACAGGAAGTCCATGATTAGTAGAAACTAGTTTTATTTTATTAAGAGGTATGATATATGAAGTATAAGTTCATTTTTGGAATCGTATATGATTAACCTCACCATAGATGGACTTATGTATATTTGATAACTTTTTCTAACATTTTTTTTGAAACAGATGGAATGACCCATCATTCTATCACATGACCTGTTAACACTTCACGAATAACAAATTCAACTTCATTTCTTCAAGAGATGAAGTGGAAATTGTTCAAAGCACGAACAACAGTGAGATTGAACCAAAATCCAGAAAGTATTTCTTCTAATTCAAATTTATCAACTCTATGGAAATGATATTGAAAACCAAAAATGTTGTCCTAGTGCTCTTATATCTGATGAATCAGATGTTACCTTAGATCATCACAAATTTATGGCTTTGTGATTGTTGTCTTTTTCATAGCCACGTCCTCTACCACTCTCTATCAGAACTTGATGGTTAGATTTTTCTACCATATCCATATTTTCACCTATGTTATCCTATGTGGAAACCTAGTTATGAGTTAATTTGGGTAACCAATATGTTTCATACTTCACTTTTTAAAATTAAGTTTTTGTATTCCTTTTTACGATGTGGGTTTCTATTAAAACTTTGGAGTAGTTAACCATTTATAACTCCGAAAAATTTCATGGGCGAAATTAATTTTAAGTGGGGTAGAATGTAACAACCCGATATTTTATGATAAGTATTACTTTTAATTTATTTGATGTCATGTTTTTTATGTGAAAAAAAGATTATCTTGTGCTATACGCACCACTGTATTAGCATGCAGTATACACAACACTCTTCTTAGATTGTGTTACACACAATTTCAAGTTCACTTGATAATAGTCATTCTACACAGCATCGAGTGTGTATATATATATATATTCAAAGTATAAATGAAAAATGGTTGGATTCTGTTATAACTAAACAACAAAGGAGTCTTTCACAACACGCAACCCTGACTTGGCTTGCATTACACGCAATCGCGACCTTCCTCGATAGCGTGTGTTGTAGGCAATATCGGGTTTTACTAAACAACTATATATTGTTATAATATTATTATGGAATAGCCATTATAAATAGTATTAACTAAATTTTTAATTTTAAAACATTATTATTCATCTTACACATTTTCTAGAACATGGTATAAGAACTAAAGAAATTTTTTGAGTAAAATAAGTATTTTTAAAAAAAATGCAGTTTTGCCACCTTTTGATGGCGCACCCACATTAAATATAATTTTTGACATGTTTATAAGTTCAATTTTACAAAATAAACTTCTTCTTTTGAATCAGGATCTAAAAATTTACATTGGATAAAGTTTCGATATGTTTTTTGATAACTTTCATATTTTAATGAATAGTAAAAACACGCTATATTTTAATTAAAAACAACTTTTTTCATCTCAATAATTTATATGGTTAAATTATAATATAGAATAGTTTTAAAGTATAAATATAAAATATTTTTACCATTTAATATAATGTATGTCATTAACATTAATTTTACAAAGAATTCATAGGTAAAAACATTTCAATCTTTGACAATGTTTTAACTTCTAAAACCCATTTTCTTAACAACAAGATTAATTTTAAATTAATTACTGCAACTTATGTGTATTGAATTTTGAAAAATGGATTCCATATTTGGAATCAGTGGGTCCAAATTATGTTAATAGTCTACTTTTTATTTTTGGGCATTATGAATAGTAACTACGGTAAATTTTATTTACAATAGTTAAAGGTAAATCGGGTAATTAAGTGTAAATATAAGATTATAAAATTACCCTAACACCTGCCAAAATACAATTGAATGACTAAAAGTCGACCCATATCACCGAAGGGTCTGATTATATTCATTTAATGGACTTTTTTGCATGAAAATAATTTAATTATTATTAAAACCAAAGAAAGTGACAACATGTCACTTTCTTAAATCTTATAAGTATAATAATTTTAATTTAGTGATAAACTGAATGAAAATTATAAAATTAATATTCTACCGAACGATAATAAACCTATATAAATCATATGAATTTTTTAGGAATTTTTAGGGCTTAAATAATTATAATTAAAGGTGACATAATAGTGATGTTGAAATTATTTTATTAAGAGAAATATCAAATAAATGGTTTAAAAAATATTAGAATAAATATTATATGAACTAATTAATGTGCTCCACTAATTTTCTAGACAAATATGACATTTTATGAATCTATTAAATCTTTTAGTTCGAACATATCTTCTGTATATTGTTTATTTAATTTCAAATAAATGAATAGTGTCAAAATTGACACTATTGTTATTTTATAAAAATAACACTTTATAAAATTGTTTAAAAATCACAAAAATATTTAAAAATTATAAATTTAAATTTATATGGTCTCAAATGTCATTATGTGTAAAATTATGGAAAATTCACAACACATATGTAATTATTTATAATAATTTAAAATTTTGAATATTATTACCACAAATAAAATTAAATTGATAAATAAGAATAAAACAACTTGATAATGTTTAAAATAAATTCCTAACATGTATAAATTTTATTGGTTGTTGATATTACAACCCTATCTCATATAATGTTCTGATATGAGTCATTTTGGAAGTTTTTATGTGGGGTTGGGATTTAATAAAAACTAATATTTCTTATATTTCCAAAGGTGCCCCTCTCCTCCCTTATAAAAGGGAACCTCCTCCCTCTCCTCCTCACACCAATTTGAGCCTTCAAGCTCGTCCAAAACATGAAAATATAACTTCCCCACTTCCTTAGAAACTTTCTTGAGGTACTGGTATTCTCAAAAGACTAACTCTAGTGCCCTAAGAGAAAGTTTAAAGGAGGCATTTCGAGAAAGAGGTAATACCTTCTACCATTTTCTTCAAGTTCCATTCTTCTTCTACTCCCTCTTCTCTTTAGTTGTTTCATTATGAAGTAATAAAATCAGTATCCCTCATATAATGATATGTTTTTATAAATATGAAACAACCCTATTTCACCTTCTATCCATCCTACGGAAAACAAAATCACCGTGCGTGCGTACGTACGGAATACCATCTCCACTCCGTGGTGTAATCTATTTTTCCACCAACACCTTAAATGGATGGGTATAACGGTGTAAAGAATAACTATATAAGGTTATTATAACATCATACTGATTCTGATATATTATACCATCCACTCCAATTCTATTCAATAATTATGGGAATGATATCATCGCTCATGCGTACGTACGGACTACCGTCTCCACGACGTGATGAGATTCATTCTCCATGTTAACCATACATGAATGATCATAAAGTTTAAATAATGAATAATAATAAAATATATGATATAATAATGCTACTGTATTTATGTATATATATATATGTATGTCATTTATTTAGTTTCATTCAATTCAATAAGGAAACGAAAACAGCGTTCATGCGTACGTACGACCTACCGTCTCCATGAATGGTGTATTTCATTCCTTTTATTGATCTATAATATACATGTATATGATGAATATATATTATATATAAATCATGTTTTACATTTTGGAATTATTTAAATCAGGATATAAGTAAAAATTTCTAGAACGACAAGTTGAAACACATACGATAAATGAAATGATTTTTCCCAAAACGTTGCTTTCACATGGAATTTACAAATGAAAGGGTAATATAAAGTCATAAGTGAAACATATATGACATCATAACAATGAATATGATTATGTAATAAGTCAATGAAATTATTTAAATCGTTATACAGGAGGTTTGGATCTATACGAAGCATATAAGACCTAATGTAAGGGATAACTATTCCAATCTCGTTCTTATCTGAGATTGTTTATTCGTAAGTATTTACTGGGGTTGTTGTTATCATCCATGTCCATGTTTTCTAAAAATGTTTTCATGTATGTTTAATGTCCTTTTTACCCATTTTTTTAATTTTACAACATGTTATGAAAGGAATCTTACTTTTTTTTACCAAACGAGGAACTTTTTGACTATTTTGAAAAAGTACGAGAGGAATGTTATTTTTAACTTATACGGCGTGGATGGATTTTTATGGTTTCATAACGCCACATTTTCATGAAGAATCATCTAAAAGTTTGCATTATTATTTTCAACAAAACCCATTTCTTTTAAAAGTGCATGTCATTTTTTGAAATGAAAATGATTTTGAAGAAGAAAGGATATTTTCCTCAAGAATTTATTTCAAGTGTTTTATCAAAACCATTTTCCATCTAGGATGAAATTATTTCATATGTGTATGTTTCAAGTATAATGTATCTATGATTTAAATGGTTTCACTTTTATTATTATGAAATGATATCCATTTCTTTTATATGGATTATGTGATAATGGGATGATGTTTATGAAACCCATTTTATTTATTGGGTTATTATGAATGATGTATGTTTATTTTGTGGCACAAGTAAGAATGATTTCATTATGAGATGTGTGGGAACTATATCTCACTCCAATGCATTGGGTAAAGATTTATATCTCATGATATAGACATGGCTGGAACAGTAAGTTAATCTGGTTTAGTGTTAGAGGACTGAAACGAGGAGTGAACTCGATTCAGAAAGGGACTTTGTCCACTAAGATGGTCATGGCGGTAATACCTTTTCTACTGTGGAAATAATTACATGTGTTTAATGGATTCCAAATTTACATGCTTTATTCCCATGCTATTTTATCATGATTTATGATCCATTATGATCTAAACCATACGTACTTCCAGGTTTTATGTCATTGCTCAAGATTTTGATCTTTAAACATTAAGTTCATGTTTTTAAGTTCAAATGTATATGATTTGTTTTATTTTATACATGCTTACCCTTACTAAGCATTTGAGCTCACCCTTTATATGTTTTCTTTTACCCAAGATATAAAGAAAGGTTGTAGGGAAGGAAACAAAAAGGGGAAGATTGTTATGGGAGATGTTGAAGATCTTTCAACATGATTAGATGTTTATATTCCACGTTTCCAAAGACACTAAACTATTACGGTCATTGATTGTTGGTTCTTATTTTGTATTAAGTATTCCACAAAAGTAATGTAATGTCCATGTACATCAAGCTTTGGGTCTCTACACATATCTTTCTTCTACTCAAAAAATTCCATATTTCATCTAAACATTTGAAATAAAATTTTGATACTTTATAGGATTCCCCATTACAGAGCATTAACCAAATTTAGTGATATAATTTTAAAAACATATATCCCTCTGTTTAGCTTTAGAATATTTTTTGGACATTTTACAACTCTTCTTATTTTAAATACACTTTTAATTCTATAGGTTCATTATGATTCTTTTAATTCTCATGTTGTTTCTTTAAATCATAAATTTCATTCACTTTGTCGACATTATTAATAAAAAAACCTTATTGAATTTTTGTAGAATACAGTTCCCTTTTTTAGCATCCTGATTTCTTTTTCAAGCCTCCCAATTTTCATCATACATTCTTTCAATTCCTTTTTTACAATGAAAATCTATTTGGGTTTATTCTTCATATTCAAAATAGCTACTTTTTGAGCTCATTTTTTTAAAACAAACTGACATCTTGCTAATAAAAGCAATACCCTGATATTATTAGAAAGGAAAACTTAATGTTTTAATGAAGAAGATTTACAAAGATCCTTCTTATATATAGGAAGGAGATCAACTGGATCATGATCCATCCAATGATAATCATTACCATTCACACCCTTATTAGAAAGCCCATCTGCAAACGCATTTGCCTCTCTGTAAACATTTGTAACAAAGTTATCCTTTGGGTAAAGAGAATCCAAGCATCTAATCCAACGATTAGTGAGATTCCCTGAAAGGTGAATGGAACCAGTTCGTAAAGCAAATACAATATCCATAGAATAACACTCAATCCAAATCTTTTCCCAACCCCATTATTCTGCTTTCTCCACAGACACAATAACGCCAAGAATCTCATATTCAAGAGCAGAGGCAGTACCACATGATCCATGAATACATCGAAGAGCATTCCCCTGATAATTCATAAAGATAGAACCAAAACCAAAGGGGCCCGGATTACCCCTTGAAGCCCCATCAGAGTTAACTTTAATCCACCCACAAAAAGGTTCATGCCATATAACTTCCATTGTCCCAAGAGGAGGCCGAAAATTACCTTTAATCTCGATCATATTCATCACAGATAAATCATGAATTGAATTATAGCAAAACAAACCTTTAGGTGTTTCTACCTCACGCACAGCAGCAAGGATACCTGCAATACCAGTACCAACTCGAAAAGGTTGTGACTCATGGCTAAATTTGTTCTTCGAAGACCAGATTAAATGAATAGTTTACTCTGCCGCGAATTGAAAAATATTCCAGATTTGCGGTGACAGTTTCATAAAATTCCAGCTCTTAATGAATTAACATATTGAGTTGGTTTAAGGAATAAAAACTTCAAAAATATCAGCAACTTCCCTCCACATCACCGAAGATGATACTCAACTGGGAAAGAGATGATCCACATATTCCCTATGATGAGATCATAAAGTACAAGTAGAGAAAAGGGAGATTCCACAGACCTGCAAAAATTCATTAGTTGGTAATTTTTTATGAGCCAACCTCCATGTTCGAATGGATCTAGATGGCCTTAAGAAATTCTTGTGCATATTTCCAATCCATTTCAATACTGATGAAATTCCAAAAGAGTGATTGTAAAATCCTTTAGATGTGAGAATACCATTGATAGTAGGTTCCCATGCCCAAAAATCACCTCTAGAAGACCAGTAATAATTATCCACTAAAGAGGTGATGTGATCTGGAAGCTTCTCCATAATATCAAGCTGATCTTTAATTGGAAAGTCAAAATCCAAATCCAACTGCTCCTCTAGAACCAAGTCGATCAGATGATTCCCAGTCCAACTATATTTCCAAAATGGAAGAGACGAGTCCCTGGAAACTAACCACCAATAGTCAACATCAATTTTAGAGAAAGTACCCTTGAAGGCAGACCACATGGAAGAGTTGAAATAATTGAAGTTCCCTTTCTTGAGCCTGTGAGTAAATCTAGCTCGAAAAAAACTAAAATCCTCAGATTGCATATTTATAAGCCTCAAAATAAACACAGCCTAAAAATAATCATTAAAGGCCCTAATATTTTTGATCTCAGACCACCACCATTATAAGACATGCAAATAGGATTCCATGGGACCATTTCCAGTCGCTTTTCCCAAATTCTACCACTCTAGATGAAATTTTTGATAGAAATGTTAATTATCATGATCAAAGCAATAAGACATTTATACACTATAAAAGTGTACACAAATCTGGAAGTGATGATTGACTTCACCTAACAAACCCTACAGGGAATTGAGAGATATTTTCCCTTCCATGTGGACAGTTTTATTCTAATCATGCCATCAATACTAGAAAAATGGCATACCTTTGGCCTCCCCCAAAACATGGGCACCCACAAATAAGTGAAGGGAAGATGTCCCTCATGGATTCCCAATTCTCTAATTATGTCATTTTTTTATTATGAGAGAAGCTCTTTCCAATGTATACAAAAGACTTGCTCCAACTAATCTCATATACAGATACCATTTTATAGTGCAAAAGGGATCTCTTTATATTATTAACATTACCTTTATCCCCTTTAGTGAAGAGGATGATGTCATCATCATATAGAATATGGGAAGGACCAACAATCCCCCTTCCAACATGAATAGACTTAAATTTTCCATTGCCGACCATGATAGAAAGAACCCTACTGAGATAGTCCTAAGAAATGGAGAAAAGGATGGCTGATAAAGGATCACTCTTCCAAACACCTCTCAAAAAATAAAAATATCCTTCAGGAGATCCATTTATAAGGACTGAAATATGAGCAGATCTTAAAATGAATTTGATCCAGTTAATGAAGACATCATCAAAACCATAAATGGAAAGGATCTTGCAGATGAAACCCCCATTCCATACATATCAAGGATATTGTAGATTAAACTTTCCCTTTGGATAAAGATTTACCCTTATCACCCTATTTCATCCATGACCTCATTGGCATGTGTTCTTCTTCATCATTTTCCCCTTCATTCTTCCATCCAGTATAATTAGATGTAATGTTCCAAATGACTCCATACTCAATGCATTTCGAGGGATGTTTCCATTTATATTTACCAATACCCATTCTTACATTTTTATAAAAATGGATAAAATATCATTAATATTTTTACATACCTCATTTTCAGAGTTAGAGTTATCAATATCATCTTCTTCAATAACCTATAATTTTTATTCTTTGTATGTTTAAAATAAATTTGTGTATCATCTTTTTTTACCTTTAAAATTTTCACCCTTCTCCTTTCATATGAAATGAGAGTTCAATGCACATCATCTAGAGAAAATGATTCCAGATCCCAATCATCCAATAAAGACACATTATCATCAAACATTTCAGGATGGATTCTTATTATTTTTTCAAAAAATATATAATCTTATAACATTTCACTAAGAAATATTGTAGTAGTGAAAATTTCATTATCCATTGTAAAAAAAGTCACCAAAAGATTCATATCCAACTGTCTTGAGATATTATAATTTTAGCCTCCAAATTTGTAACTTTTCCTTCTCTATAATTGTATAGACTTCATAACCTTTTTATTATATCCCAGATTACTTTTGTAGTGGAAGAAAAATTTACTTTTGAAAATCACTTTTAGAAAGTGATGAGAGTCATGAATTCTTGCCCCCAACATCATAATCAAGATTCTTCTAGTCAAAATATATAAGAGAAAATTTATAATTAATAGAAATAAAACCATATATTGTAGCAAAAAAATCATACATAATAGAGATAAGATAAGGAAACATTTTATAATTCCAAATGTGATAGTTCTTACCATCAAATAATGAAATAACATTAATATTGACACAATTAATGTTCTCCTTAAACTTCTCTCCAAAACATTAGCAAACACCGAACGAAGGGAATCAGATCTGATACCAGTTATAATTTCCATGTCAAGATAGGTGTATTATTGAGATGTGGAGGAGGTGACTCAGTGATATCTTTTTCTTTTATATTTCCTTACTTATGAAACAACCTTTGACTCTTGTTAAATATTTCATTCCATTATGAAAATAAATAAAACAAACATCCTCATGAAAAAAATAATTTACATGGTTGGATACTTAATAAATGTAGTTATTTCCTTGTTATGGTTTTAAAATTATCAAATACAACATAATATATTTGAAAACAACCCTTTTGTGTGAAATAAAATGTGTCTGATATTCCATTACAATCATGTAACTCTATGATAAATAAAATAGTGCATGCACTTTATGTTGCAAAAAATGATGTAAGATATTTATTGTATTTTTTAGTGTACTTATAGGTCAACTTTCAAAAAAATGATATTTCATATCAATTATTCAATATATTACTTAGAAGATAGTAAGAAAATATTTTAGACTTCATAATGATACTCTGTATGATTTATTTGTCTGAGTACAAGTCTGGTTTCTTTGCATGAAAGTAGAATGCTCTCAGAATATGGTTGAGGGAATTCTGAGCCACTTCTATCTAAGTCCAAAAAACTATAATCTGGTATATTTTTCTAATTCTGGAAACCATGAATACAATATTTCCCATATAATTTATTCTTCTATTTGGAAACAATTTTCAACAAAACTCAACCTGAAACAACCACTCCTAAAAAAAATTGGAGCATCTCTGTCTTATTCTTAATAGTATATTTGTGTAATATACTACACAATGCATTCACCCTCTATAGTTGACCCAAAAAACATGTTGGGTTGGATTATGAAAACACTTCCTAGTTTACCAAAATTCACAATATCATAAATGTTACTTGAATTTAGGGTGCATTTAGGAATTCATCAATTCTTCTCAATTCTTCTCAAAACATATCAAATATTTTAAAATTTTCAAATCACATTTGACTTCCATAATAAGATTCAGTCGGATTCCAATTCACTGTTCCTATTACCCAATATGATTTCTTCATTTTGATGCTCCACATAACTTTAATATATGATGAAATAGACAATTTAAATCTTTTTAGAAAACTATAGTATGATTTGAATTTCCTATTATGATTTCTCCATTATGATGAGGGAATTTGATTACTCTGATTTTCTTGACCTTTTCAAAAAAATATAAAGGAAGAAATAAAATTACCTTTCTTTATATCAATTTTAAAACCAATAATCTCATTTTTAATTCATTATCTATGATGAAGGTAGTGGATTCCTCAAAACATTTATCTCTTGAAACTTATATTAGAACTTCTTCAAACTCTTCATGTTCTTTTATCTTGACCCTCTCGATAAAAAAGAAAAATATCCTATTTGAAAAGCATTCTAAAATTCATATTTGATGGAAGTTGTTGACTATATTATTGATTTGATCTTGAGATTTATTTTCATATTGGATCCAAAAGTATTTAATTATTTTCCCTCTCAGTGGTACCAACAACATCCAATAAAAACTATTATTCCTATGATTATTATTATTCCACACCTTATTTGATGGGCCGATATCAATAGATATGACTTCATCCACTTATTTGTTTTCAGAAAATTATACCAATGAACATTCAACACTTTACTTCTTTCTCATTTTTTATTATGAATCTATTCAACATCTTAATCCGAATATTTGAATCTTTCATCTCTTGATCTGATTAAAAACTAGAACCTTTAGTTTCTCACATTATGATCAACCATCTCATCCTTAAAAAAAACGGTGTTTGGTGATCACATTCTAATGATATGATGCCAAAAACCATCTACAAAAAACTACTTTCACAAAATTCTACATGTAATAATGAATTAGATGATGAATTTAATGATGTTGAATATTATCTTCAACATCATCTATCTTATAATGGAAATTGTTGTAACTTCCCATTCTTATAGAAACATCCTTTTTACCTACTCTACACGAATAATATTTTCCCAAATACAATTTCCCGGAAAACCATTTTCTTGAATACAATTGTTTGAAATTTTATTGATGTAAATGTAATTGGAAACACTTTTTCTCCTCCTTTAATTCACCAATCTTGCAACATAGTTTTTATGACTTACTTATGATTTCTCACAAATAAAAAATAGCTAAGAATCATCATATTTTAATCATAGTCATTCAAAATCAGATACATTCTCATTATGATATTGTTTTTTTAATCTAGACTCAATGTGTGTCCAATGATCCTTTTCCTCCAGAAATATTCTCCTCAATCTAATGGGACTTTTTAAGAGTTTTGAGTAAAATTTCTAGAATACTATGGTCAGTCCAATTTTAAATTTTTTTACAATGTGAAGTGATATATTTTCATTGAAAAATCATTTAAAATAAAATGTGACACACATAAAAACTTCTTCTTTCTTTCAAAAACCATCTCTATCCAATATTCATTAAAGAACGTCCTCATATCATCAATAAGGATCAATTTTAAGGGTTGAAAATATAACATGGTGTTATTTTTCTAAAACATGACATAGTTATATTCTCCATTTATGACTAATTTATCGTTTTATACTTCATTTCATTTATTATTGAAAATAGTATTAGAGTCTTCTTAGGTATTAATATTCGGGAATTTTTTTTGTAAATACAGATGCATCATCTACAAACTAGAAATTAGCAATTCTTGCTTATTTTTTTTGAGTAAATCGTTTTTTTATTATGGTTTTTTTGGTTTATTTATTTTTATTATTTTTACGATTTTCACTCAACCCCCTAAAGGATTACTTTTATAAAATCCTAAAATAATGATTTGAGAGACATTGATATGCATAGATTACAAATCACTCTCTCTCACTATCTTTTCCATGTATAGTATGAGAATGATGTGGTTCTAGTGTGATGATTAAACAATAATTTGTTTATATAGTGATATATGATATATTTGTCTTGCTTTGTGGTTGTGATGAAATTTAAGGATTTGGTATACAAATATGGGAGGGATGGGAGTTATAATAAGTATACTATTGAAATGTGAAAATTAGTAGATCTATTGGGATGTGGGTGATAAGAACCATTCTTGATATTTTTATATGGTTACTCTATTATCTTACAAGTATTAATATTTAGTGACAAATCCTTGGTGAGATATTGTTTGTAGTTGACCTGAGATAGGTAAGATTTTAGTTTCACTCATTATTCATTGGAGATTTTGTATTCTCTATCCACATTGAGAAGAGTGTTTATAGGGAGGAACTCATTGAGTATAATTTTATGCACACTCTTACATTTATATACTATTTTAAAATATTTATAAGATTAATTTTGTGTCCAGGCTAGGAATTACTAGCTCACAACCCAAGGATCATTTTTAGTTAGAGTTACTACTATAGTATCTATTTACCTTTTCAATTACTCTTTATATATTTATGATATTACATGAGTTTCATTGGGATTAGGGTTTTATTCATTTTTTATAATTTGTGGATTATCATATCATTCTTAGTATTTTTAGGGATAACCTCCCATGTTTTGTGTTTATATGATATATGATAGATTCAACTCCATGAATTATAATAGATAGGATATAGGGGACAATACAATCTTCACCTATAGTATATAAGGCTTTCTAGTCAAGATAGTATATACTTTAGATACTCTATATCAACCAATAAAGAAGTTTACTTGACTATTTCACCAATATGGTGTTCAACATGTCCTCATGATTGCCTCCCCATATGATGGAGGGTTCCAACTAGTAGTTGGGGTCAATAGATGTATCCTGGGAGACTATACCCACAATATTATATTGTTCATTAGTATATAAATAATTCAAAAACATCCACACAATCACACCAGAATTCATAGAAAAAAAATCATATCCCATGACAATATATTAATGTGGATGAATTACAGACTTAAACAATCATTCAAGCATATAGGTATACATGACAAATCACCCAATATGATGATCATATATAAAAAGTATATAACGAAATAAAATATACATGTGGCCCTCCCCCTTACTCAAGGCCTCACCTCAAATTCCCTGATCTAACTCGAGATGCCCCAGTTTGATCACACAAGCTTGGGCCTCAACCCAACCTGAACTAGAAATAAGTTATTTCTACTTGGGTACTCTAGTGTAGTGATATATAGAGCTAAGTGTTGGTACATAACTCAGCATGTAACCAATAGAGTGGGATAATACTATACCAGTAACGTTTTCATATGTGTATGTGACATTCTAAGAATAAATAAATTGTCTAAAATAAATATAAAACAAAAAACACCTACTTCATCCCGGTTTTAGAATGTCCCTAAGAATATAAAAATGTCCATTCATCCATATGAATACTAGATTCTAGTGTGCAACATTGGAATCCTTAACACTCAATAACCAACGACCAAAAAATCATCATGAACTGCTTAAAAACTATATCCTAGAAATCATGAGAACCTATCGAAACTACATTTATAATGCCCGATTTGAAGATAATTCCTATGAATCCCTAGAGATAATTCAATAAATAAAATCTCCATTTCACAATGATAAATGGTTAGATCCAAGGAATCTCAAAAATTCCGATCACCATATAACATCATCAGGCTCAACAATCTCGATATTAGGTGTAACTAGGCATGTCATCATGATAATAAAAGTGATTATAATTACCATGTATTAATAGGTGGATCCTTGAAAATGTTTGAATCTTAGGGACTTGTAGTGTTTGAGATATCAAATACATACACATGGTCGAATCTTAGAAGCCTAAGGATTCTTTCTGTGGCTCAAAACCTAGATCCCTGGATACGTACCAAGAATCCAAAATGGTGTCATTAGGTCCAAGTTGTATCACACAAGTATCTCAATAGGCTCAAAATCCAGGTCCCAAGAATCTATTTCGGGACCCACCATGTCACCATCATCTCATATAAGGTTCAAGAGATGGAGCCCATGAATTATGTCTAGGAATCGATGATGAATCAAAAAAAATAAATCATAAATAGATGTCTAGGACTAGCCTAACACCTAAACACATAGTCATTATCCAGGACCCATGACAGAATTGTTTTATTCATTTTATAAGATGACATATATTACCCAATATACCTATATCCAAACACACATACTTGGGGTCAGTTTTTCTTAGGGTGGCATACAGAATTCCCCTTGGTCATGTCAAGGAAGAGTCACAATACATGGGTTCTTCTGGGTAAACATAGTGAAGGACCACCATACATGGGACCCACCTTTTATTATTTCATTTATATGGTCAAAACCCCAAACATAGGGGAATCACATCTCACATCCAATTCATAAAATTCTTATGATCTCTAAGAATTATAGGATACGACTCAGTAGAAAAACAATAGAGACATCACATGGCCCACCTCAATATCTATGGTATTTTTAAGGAAATCCATTCAGTATAGAACACACCTAGACATGCAAGTGGAAAATGAATCCTACCTAAGGAAACTTAGTCACTCTCACCTCTATCACACCTCCAATGTTCTGAATGTCACATAGAATATCAAAAAACCCACTTCCACATCCATCATTGATCGAGGTACTCAAACAATTCAAAAATCCAACATGTTCTTAACATGTCATTTTATTTTTAACAAATAATTTAATTAAAATAAAAAATTGAAATCTAGTTTAATGCTTCAAATAATTAAATAAAATGGTAAAACAATTAATGTGTTTGATGATGTATCAATTGAATCATAAATATCTCACATTACTCTATAAGGAATGTATTAAGAACCACCTACCTCAAATGGATTCTTTCCAGAAAACACTATCCTAAAAGTTGATGTCCAACCCCATTATGGTGTGAAAAAACTGGTCCATTCCCAATAATATGACACCCACACTAGTGAGGCCCTAAATTAATATAAAAACCCAAAATTAAATAATAATAATCAAAATATAATCATCTAATCAAATATAATTATTTTTTTACGATTTAAAACAAATAGAAAGAATATTGAAAACAACCTACATCACCAAGCCACACAAGATCCAAGTCAAAGTACCCATGGGTGGTCCTCAATGGACTTGTAACCCTAATACAAGAAATATAAACAACCCTCAAAATTAATTCCATGGTAATTTTTATTTAAAATAATTTAAAAAAATTAAATAAATTCACAACATGATGTACCATTGAAAAAACAATGAATTAGAGTAGGTAAAAATTATCTTAGGAAATCAACATGCATTGATGAGAAAACAACCAATTATCCTATATTTATTACACCAAGATCTAGTGGAATTAAAATGAAATCCCAATCCTGAGAGAAACTAGACCATGAGAAATTTTATGAGTGTATGAATAATTATCATGAGAGGTAAGATGTCACCACAACCATTAAGAAACCTCATAAAAATCCTACTCTGCGAAAATGGTTATTAATGGAAGAAGTTGAAATGCATCTGAGGTCCCACATGTGGAGGAAAAGAAAAATGGGGGAATTCAATTAAAAATTCAATAGGGAAAATATTAATTTTCTTAATTTGATAGTCCACATGGATCAACAACACGATTAAACAAACTTTTCACCGACTATGTAAAATGGAACTGTAAACCCTCTGAAATTATATAGAGATTACCCTTAACTATACTCCACCTATTATTGAAATATCTATTATAAAACAATTAAATAGAAAATCCCTACGGTTTAGGATACCACAAGTTTACCCCTAAATCATACTCCCAAAAGGCTCCTCCTTAGGTGGATTCCAACAAAAACATTTGAAACAACACCCAAAGCATCAAAGACTCATTCAAGAACTTGAGTTACTTTCGATCCACTTTCAATGTATAAAAATGTCAGAATAATCTATTCCAACTCTTTGAATTTAATTATTTTCCCTAGTTTACAAAACAACATATCTAGTTAATTAAAAATTCAAATTCCTTATGGGATTTTCAAACCATCCATACACACGGGGTTTTACAATCTCACCACCATAGAACATTACATCCGAAATAATTCTTGTCGATCATTATATCATTAGTCCCAATTAACTTGGTTTATCAATTACTATTCAAAAATACACATTCAATTTTATAATATAAAACACACTCTTAATGAGAATCATATAACATAATTTAGTAAATCAATAAAACCAATGACAAATCTCATCATTATCATCTAATCATCAAGATTACATCCATGGCATCCATCCACCCCAAGAGACCCATGTGTCTTCATCCAATTGATCAGATGTCATATGTTTCTCTCCAAAATAGGGAATAGAACATTACCAATGGTTCCAATCCATGATACTTCCCACCATTGAAATAAAATATACATAAATTACTCAAGAATCCTCATGACTGACCTGGTGTGGTTTCTGATATACAGAACCCACTTATACATGATAATATCATTTAGACATCAATTATAATTATCATTTTTGATTTAAAAACCAAAATGTAAGCTTACTATAATCCATAAATCAGTCTTAAATATATATGAATTTACTTTAGAAGCCTAGAATAGTTCCTAAAACACTCCTGTAATATCCAAAGTGTCCTTTCTGACTATGTATTTATCATTCTGTGTGCAATTGTCCTCATCACCACAAGTAAGGCCTCCTCTCAAAAACATGACTCAAAACCCTTAACTACCCCCAGAAACACATTCCAAATTTAACCAATTACAATATTTCTAATCCTATAGATATGTTCATTTCACTCTTTTACACCAACTGAATCCCAGAACCGAATGATAATGAAATCCAATAGTAAAAACCCCATTTATCCATACCGTCTATTGTGCACTTCCATTCCATAATCACCAATAAAATATTGATCATATCATGATTGGATCATATCAATCCATCACAATCTTAAATATTTAGCTCTAGATTCACCCGGAGTCACATTAGAGTCTCCACTCAGCATTTTCCAAGGATTCCAATTAAAACCAAAAACCATTCTCTAATGGTTATTACAAGTCTAAAATAAACATCGAATAATTATTTTCCCACATAAAAAATCCCTCAAGTGCAATGGTAACATTTCCATGATTAACATAAAGTTCCCCACTATATGAGTGACCTTTTAACTTCACTACTGAAGCAACTCTTGATCAACATGGCCAATTCCACATCGACCATCAAATAATATAAATGGATGTGGGAAAAAACTAATCCCTATGATCCAAACCCAAACATAACTCATTATCCATTATTGGACCATGAAATTCATATCAACAACATCCCCAAAAATTCAATCCATAATAAGGGGAGAACCATAAAAACACTCTAATACTCTCAATCATAATGTTTCATCATTAGACATAGGTTTTAGTCCACCCAAATCATGATCATAAAATTCCAACCTCTGACATGACACCTTCTCAGTATTCTATTTCATAGATCATACTTAGGTCAACAATTTCAAGAAAGTATATTGATTTTTAAAGACTCATCTACGAATTAGGAATATATAAAATTCTTAACCAAAGACCTGAGACCCTATACTTGTGAACCTTCAATCAATTACATTTGTCCTCAATTCACACATGACCATGATTGTTTCCCATTTAAAATGCACTATGCATAACTGGTGCATGAACTACGTTGATCTCAACAAAAAATTAATGGAAATATAATCTACTTTTTACTAAACATAAAAAACATGACCTACACTCTTGTAACTCACAATCCATCAGAACCAGGGTGGCATGAAGATACATCAGACCATGCTACATAATATGTCAATTTCACCTGATCAAATCACTCTTGAAAATCCTCTTCAAAATCGAGAACTTCATCTGTTCTAATCTCACCCATATTCATAGCCATTGACCGATTCCATCACAAGACATGTGTTTGCTCCAACACTCAACCACATACTATACACTTGGAAATAGAAGGTTTATGTACACAAAAGTTCTTACCCATCGAAACAACCTTGATAACATGACAATATAGTTTTCACTCATTTATAATAATTAGCACTCAATGTGTTTCCCATGGCTAAGAAAACAAATTCATCACCATGCCTATGAATTTTACCCAGTCACAACCCACATACACCAAAACATACACATAAGAATCAATACATGATTCTAGCATCTAAGGGAAATGTCATCCCATCCAACCCATCTCATGTTTTCCTCTAATTGTAAAAGTTATTGACTCACCAATTCCCATTTCAATGAAAAGGTTTATTAGCATTCCCACATATCCCAAAATACCAGTTTCATTATGACAACCCTACTTTTTTATTACAACATAAACTTGATTTATTACATAAAACCTCACTTGATACAACAAAGAAGATCGAGATTTTTAGTGTATTTGGGGATTAGGATCATTACATAAAAACTTAAAACATGAAATACAACATCATTATTGAAAACATCCTTTACATGACCACTACATTCCCTCGTACTTAGCATTGCATGGGATAACCTGAGGACATGCATAAGAAAATGGTGAGCTATAAAGCCCAGTAAGGGAGTACACATGGAATAACATGAGGAGTACAATACATGTTAGACAATAGGCATATCAATAGAGCATAAAAAAACATGAACATAAAGGCATGATAAATCATGATAATCAAAACATGGAAATGTGGCAATGACACTTAACATGGAATTAGCATGAGCCAAGGCTCATTACACATAAAGCATGAGTAACCCCTCATTGCACATGAAGCACGAGTAAACCCTCATTGCACTTGAATTAGCATGAGTCAACACTCATTGCACATGACGTATCATGATACTATACTTTACCCAATGCATTGGATCGCTATAAGGGCGGACCCTTCTTAAACATTTCATTTCATGCATAAGTGTGCCACATGGATCATAAAACATTGATTCATAAAACATAATCATTTATTCCACGATAAAGGAATGTGGAATTCATACATGAAACCATAAAATAAATAAGTAAATTTGCATAAAGGTGAATACCCATGATGGAGAAATGGGCATGGTATTCACTACACAATGACATTGGCTTAGAAAATCGGTGCGATTTTGGCAGCGTAACAGCGTGACATTAGAATTCATAAAAACGGTTTATGAGAGAGAAAGGGGTTCCCCATAATATTTACATGTAATGGAAAGTAACGAGGTCATATAGATACTTGTCCCAACAATTGAAATGGAATTTAGATTCATGATACAAAAGTACTGCTTGAATGTAAAAGAAGAGAGAGAAGTTCCTTTCGGAATTTCGGCATAGTAACGGGTGTACATGGGAGGCATTTAATGAGAGAGAAAGGGGTATACCATCATTCAAACAATAAGAGGGCAGTATGGGGGAGGTGAGAAACTATACCCCAACATTCATAATTGAAATTAAAAGGGAAATACAACTTAAAGAAAATTGACAAAAATGAGAAAGGAAGGAAAAACCCTTACTTGGAAGTGTGCTTCCAATGCCTAGAGAGAGGCTTGTGAGAGGCTTCTTGGGATCTTGGGGCACCTTCGGAGGATTCTAGAGGGAGTAGGGCAGATTTGGGACGAAATACAAGGGATTTTAGTGAGGAGGAAGTGGGATCTTGGGTGGGTTTATATTGGAAAGGTGAGGGAATTCCTTATTATTTAGGTTTGGGTCCCCTTACAATTAATTAATCCAAACCACAAACCATCCCATGGTTTCTGCCCATGGTTTTTCAAAAGGGAAGAGGAAAACAATATTTTATAAGGCCGCAGTCCGAACTTCTTAAAATAATAATATTTCTTATGGGGAGGTGAGTCACACTCCCATGGAAATTAATGTAAAAAGGCAAAGTGTTGTATATGTCTTGAGGGGTCCTTTAATGCTTTGAAAAGTAAGTCAAACAAACCCAAAATCACATTATTTTAATGGTAAAACATATATTGGCCGAACATAAAGATTATTGTATTTTATTGCATCACTATTGGGTCATTATGATGTCATAAAACACATTATATATTTAAACGGCATTTAATTTTTACCCAAAAATTTGACTGTCTTAGAAAATTATGAAAAAATCACTGTTGGATAATATCGACGTCCTGATTCCTGAAATGACATTTATTTTATCTAAAATTATTTCTAAATATGTTTATTATAAATTTTAAAATAAAAACTGACATTAATTGAAAATTAATGGGTTTTGACATAAATTCTTTTCAAACATTAATAATTTTTTTTATTGCATTCATAAAATTATAAGATCATTTATGTATAATAAACATTAATTTAATAATAATAATATTATTTTATTAAAATATTATTTAATTCAAAAATCCCTTAATTTAATAAAATAGATTTCTTAATTAAATTATAAATAAAAACACCATTTGTACTTTAAAAACTATTTACAATGTATCAAAAATGACTAGAAATCATATTCATTATTATATAAAAAAAATAATGTACATGAACATAGTACTACTTATTTGTTACATAACCCCTTAAAACAGCCGCATAAGACCTAAGGGTAAGGTGTGTGATGGTGACAGACTCTTGGGGTGGCTTAGATAACATCGCTCGAGTGGTAATTTCAATCAACTTCCACTTTTCCCGTATACGGTCATGTTTGAGCTTGACATGATGAAGCTCGGCTTAGTCTTGGTCATGAGCGAAGCCCAAGGATGCCACCTCTTTCCTTAGCACCGACAAATGGGCTTCGTATGGAGTAATTCTATTGGATGAGGCCATCGCTTCTTTTGTCTGAGTAAATTGGATTTGTTAAAGTCCTATATTTATACTAATAATGTGATCACTATTCAACGACTATATTAGCAACGGTCAAAATTCTTAACATAAAACCAAGGAATTTGGAATTTTATATAAACATAAAGAGACATTTAATTAGATCAAGAGGGATTTCAATTAATGAAACTTTTGTTCGTTACAATATTCCCCCCTTAAGAAATTTCGCCCTCGAAATTTTTCTTTTCCCACACAAAAAAAATGTGGGTAACTCAGCTTCATCATATCCTCCGATTCCCAAGTCGCTTCTTCAAACTTATGGTTTCTCCACAACACCATGACAATGGGAATTGTCTTATTTTGTAGAACTTTTTCTCTACGATCTAAGATCTTCACTGGTTTCTCCTCATAAGAAAGATCGTCTTCCAATTGTACCACCTCAGATGAGAGTACATTTGAAGGGTCTGTTATGTACTTCCTTAAGAGGGATACATGAAAGAAATCATGTACTTTGGCCATAGTAGGTGGAAGTGCTAGTCGATAGGCCACAACCCCAACATGATGAAGAACCTCAAAGGGGCCGATGTACCTTGGACTTAACTTCCCTTTCTTTCCAAACCTCATGACCTTCTTCCATGGAGATATGCGTAGAAAAACCATGTCTCCAACTTTAAACTCAAGGTCTCATTGACGGTTATCTGCATAACTCTTCTGTCGTCTCTGAGCTGCCTTGATATTCTGCTGAATGGTTTTTACCTTCTCCACCATTTCCACAACCATTTTTGGTCCAAGCAGCTTACGTTCACCGACCTCATCCCAACATGCTGGTGTTCTAAACCTTTTCCCATATAGGTCTTCATATGGTGCCATTTGGATGCTCGAGTAGAAACTGTTATTATAAGAGAACTCAACAAGAAGAAGATGTTGATCCCATCCTCCTTTAAAGTCCATTGAGCACGCTCTCAACACATCCTCAAGTGTTTGGATAGTCTGCTCGGATTTTCCATAAGTTTGAGGGTGATAGACCATACTGATGTTCAGTTCAGTATTCAGAGCATCTTGAAGACTCTTCCAAAACATAGTGGTGAATCTTGGATCTCGGTCAGAAACAATAGATAGTGGTACTCCATGTAACCTTACCACTTCCCTAATATATATCCGCGCCAGTTGATCCAATGAGAAATCTTCCCGAATAGCAATGAAGTGTGCAGTCTTTGTTAGACGATCTACAACAACCCAGATTGCATTATTTCCTTTGGATGTCCTTAGAAGTCTGGTGACAAAGTCCATGGTGATGTTCTCCCATTTCCATTCTGGTATGGGCAATGGTTGCATCATCCCCTTAGACTTCTGCCTCTCTACCTTCACTTGCTGACACGCCAGGCACTTTGATATATATTCGGCGATCTCCTTCTTCATATTATCCTACAAAAAGTTTTCTCGGAGATCTCGATACATCTTTGTGATCCTTGGGTGAATAGAGAAATTTGAACTATGTGCATCATCAAAAAGTTCCTTCTTCAGATCCAGACTTGATGGAACACATAGTCTTCTCCCAAACCGCACAATTCCTTCTTCATTAAAATTAAACTCCGAGGATTTCCCCTTTTTGATAGCTTCCACTTTTTCATGAATTCCCACATCATCATTTTGAGCATCCTTTAACCTTTCCAAAAGAGTTGGTTGAGCAATCATTTGGGAAAGGATTGATGATGTTCCCTTCTTTATGATTCCCACGTCCATCTTCATCAAGTCTAAGAAGATTGGATCCTTATCAATTCTCATCATTGATAGAATCGCTGGATCCTTTCTACATAGGGCATCTACCATCTTGTTCGCTTTCCCAGGGTGGTAATGTATTGAACAGTCATAATCCTTGATGAGCTCAATCCATCTTCTCTGGTGAATATTAAGCTCTTTATGTGTGAATATATATTTATGACTCTTGTGGTCAGTATATATCTCACATTTCTCTCCATAGAGATAATGCCGCCAGATTTTCAAGGCCAAGATCATAGCAGCCAGCTCCAGATCATGCGTTGGATAGTTTCTCTCATGGATTTTCAACTGCCTTGAGGCATAGGATATCACTTTATCATTCTGCATCAGCACATAACCTAAGACCTTCTTTGAAGCATCACTTAATACCACAAAAAGTTCCCCACTTGTGGGTAAAGTGAGCATGAGTGCAATGATAAGCCTCCTTTTCAACTCCTTGAAGCTTTCTTCACATTCATCACTCCAAGAAAAATTTACTCCCTTTAGAGTTATCTTGGTAAGAGGGTTGGACAATCGTGTTAAATTTCTCACAAATCATCGATAATATCCAGCTAACCCTAAGAAGCTACGGATATCCATTACCGATGTTGGCCTCGACCATCCCTCAATTGCATCTGTTTTGGAGGGGTCCACAGATATTCCATTGCTTGTGATGATATGACCCAAGACTGAGACCTCCTTCAACCAGAACTCACACTTTCTGTACTTTGCATAGATCTTGTCCTTGCGCAAAGTCTCTAGTATAGTTTTTAAATGCTCCTCAGGATCCACCTTGGTTTTGGAGTATATTAGAATATAATCTATAAAGACTACCAAAAATTTGTCAAGGTAATCTCTAAAGACTCTATTCATCAAGTCCATAAATATTTCTGGAGCATTGGTGAGTCCGAAAGGCATTACTATGAATTCATAGTGCCCGTATCTTGTACAAAAAGCAATTTTGGGGACATCTTCCTACTTCACCCTTACTTGATAATATCCCGACCGCAAGTCCACCTTGGAGAAGTATTGTGCTCCACGTAGCTGATCAAACATGTCATCGATTCTTGGGAGAGGATACTTGTTATTTATCGTGATTTTGTTAAGTTCATGATAATCGATGCAAAGCCGCATTGACCCATCCTTCTTCTTGATGAAGAGGACTGGTGCACCCCATGGTGACGAACATGGGAGTATAAACCCTTTACCCATATTGTCCTGTAGTTGTTTCATCAACTCTTAAAGATCTACAACAGCCATTCTATATGGAGTCATGGATATTGGTAGCGCCCCAGGTATAAGTTCAATTGAGAACTGAACATCTCTTCATGGAGGAAAACCAGGCATTTCCTCGGGAAACACTTCCGCGAATTCCCTCACAATAGGAATTTCATCAAGGATGGTTTCTTCCTTGGAATCAATCATCTGAGCCTGATACGCGTGCTCATAGGGAAGTAATATCCATGCTTGATATGATGGAGCTAAAGGACATTCAACTTCTTCCTGACACTTGTAAGGAATCGGGGGTCGATTCTCCTTATGGAGTGTGATTTCCCTCTCCCAACAATTTATATTGGCTCTATATAAGGAAAGACATTCCATGCCATGAATTGCATCAAATTCCACCAGAGGGAGTATGACGATGTTCGCCGGGAAATTTAATCCACAGATTATAACAGGGGAGGACTTATATTCATGGGATGCATGATTTCCCCATTTGCCGTACTCACCGACATATTTACTTCCATGATTTGTGGTGGTGCTGGGATTGTTGTACTAAACATTCGAGATATAAAAAATGCGTAGAACCTGAATCAAAAATTACATTCGCTAATCTTGAATGAATAACAAGCGTACTTGTCACCACTTCATTGTCGGGGTTCACTTCTGCAGAAGTGATGGAAAAAGCTCTTCCTTTCTATCTTGGAGGTTGTTGGTTGCCTCCGATAACCCTTGTATTAGGGCACTGATTAGCAAAATGACCCGGTTCTTTGCATTTGTAGCATTGAAAAATGTGTTGAGGTTCGAACGAAGCGTTCCTCTTCTCTTTCGTAGCCGCGAGTCCTTCTTGCCGATAGTTAACAACTAGGTTCCCTTATCTTCCACACCTGAAGCATTTTCTCGTCCCCTTAAGGAAATTTCCAGGGTGCTTCTTTCCTCACTTTTGGCAAGTGGGGTTCTGGATATTCTTAGCACCATTGGATTTATCCATCGGACCACCAGCATTGAAGTCCACCTTACGCTTCTTGTCCCCATGATACCCCTGTGATTCCCCGATAACCATTTCATCCTTGAGGGCACATCAGACAATTTCCTCATAGCTGTCGAAGTCACGGATCGCTAATGCTTTCTGTAGGCTTGGCTTCAGCCCACCAAAGAAGCGGTCAACCTTGCATTTGGGGGTAACAACAATGCCGGAAGCGTATCGTGCAAGCCTTGTGAAGTTTTCCTCACACGCTCCAACAGATTATTCATCTTTTTTCTTGAGGGAAAGGAAGTCCCTTTCCATCTAAAGCCGGAGGGTGCGCGGAAAATATTTATTGAAAAACATCTTCTGGAAATCCTTCCATTCCAAAGCCTCGATATCCTCCTCAGGCTTCGTATTTTTTATCAATGTCCACCATTGATCAGCTTCACCCTCCATATGATAAGCATCCAGGAGAACCTTCTCTTGATCAGAAAATTGGAGGATGGAGATGATCTTTTCAATGGAGTTGATCCATTGTTCAGCGATCATGGGATCAGATGTTCCACTAAAAGTAGGAGGCCTTTGTCTCATAAAGCTCTTGATAGCGACTTTTTCTTTCTTAGGGGGGGTTGAACATTCCTCTTGACCCATGTTTCTATTCAAAAAATGAGTTAGATGAGAGAGAAGCATGACAAAGTTCACGATTCCCGCTCCCATTGGATTTGGCATCTCATTAGTACAGTCATCACACTGATCTTGACAACGATTGTTAGCCTGAGTCCTCCTATTATAGGCCATTGGCTGGAAAAAAAGAATGTTAGGGGTAACACATAAAGGGTAATCCAAAGACAAAAGTTGATGACTTATAAATAAACTTTCATTTCCTTAACTCATGAGTCTATAAGCTTCAATCTAGGCTTTTCATGATCTAATTTCTAACATATATTCTTAGGGGAATTTTTTTTAATTCCCTTAATAAGGGTTCATACTAATATTGTGAATTTATCAGAACATATCCCTCGGGAGTGTCATAACCAAGAGTGCAGCAAGGCCCGTTGTCGTGCACCATTTCCCGTTTGAGTCTATCTTAAAGCGGTGTTTTCATTTTTTACCCATAGGATACATCTGTGCCCGAGCCGCCTCTACCTGTTCGTATCCAGACAGGGATGAATTTGTTTGATAAAACACTTACTTAGTATTTACCAAAACTTAGGGTTGTTTTTATTATACTTAGTATTGTATCTAAGGCTTTACTAGGGTTTCCTAATCCCAAAAATAACTTAACCTATCCTCTGATACCAACTATGACATCCATGCTTTTTTATTACAACTTAAACATGATTTATTACATAAAACTTCACTTGATACAACAAAGAAGATCGAGATTTTTAGTGTATTTGTGGCTTAGGATCATTACATAAAAACTTAAAACAAGAAATACAGAATCTTTATTTAAAACATCCTTTACATGACCACTATAGTCCCTCATACTTAGCATTGCATGGGATAACCTGAGGACATGCATAAGAAAAGGGTGAGCTATAAAGCCCAATAAGGGAGTACACATGGAATAACATGAGGAGTACAATACATGTTATACAATAGGAATATCAATAGATCATAAAAGAAACACGAACATAAAGGCATGATAAAGCATGATAATCATAACATGGAAATGTGGCAACAACACTTAACATGGAATTAGCATGAGCCAAGGCTCGTTGCACATAAAGCATGAGTAAACCCTCATTGCACATGAAGCATGAGTAAACCCTCATTGCACTTGAATTATCATGATTCAACACTCATTGCACATGATGTATCATGATACTATACTTTACCCAATTCATTGGAGCGCTATAAGGGCTCACCCATCTTAAACTTTTCATTTCATGCATAAGTGTGCCACATGGATCATAAAACATGGATTCATAAAACATAATCATTTATTCCACGATAAAGGAATGTGGAATTAATACATGAAACTATAAAATAAATAAGTAAATGTTCATAAAGTTGAATACCCATGATGGAGAAATGGGCATGGTATTCACTACACAATGACATTGGATTAGAAAATCGGTGCGATTTCGGCAGCGTAACGGCGTGACATAAGAATTCATAAAAATGGTTGATGAGAGAGAAAGGGGTTCCTCATCATATTTAAATGTAATTGACAGTAAGGAGGTCATATAGATACATGTCCCAAAAATTGAAATGGAATTTAGATTCATGATAAAAAAGTATTGCTTGAATGTAAAAGAAGAGAGTGAAGTTCCTTTCGGAATTTCGGCATAGTAACAGGTATACATGGGAGGCATTTAATGAGAGATAATGTTGTCTCCCATCATTCAAACAATAATAGGACAGTATGGGGGTGGTGTGAAACCATACCCCAACATTCATAATTGAAATTAATAGGGCAATACAACTTAAAGAAAATTGACAATAATGAGAAAGGAAGGAAAAACCCTTACATGGAAGTGTGCTTTCAAAGGCTAGAGAGAGGCTTGTGAGAGGATTCTTGGGAGCTTGGGGAACCCTGGGAGGATTCTAGAGAGAGTATTGAAGAGGTTGGACGAGCTCCAAGGGATTTTAGTGAGGAGGAAGTGGGATATTGGGTGGGTTTATATAGGAAAGGTGAGGGAATTCATTATTATTTAGGTTTGGGTCCCGTTACATTAAATTAATCCAAACCACTAACCATACCATGGTTTTTGCCCATTGTTTTTGGAAAAGGGAAGACTAAAACAATATTTTATAAGGACAAAGTCCGAACTTCTTAAAATAATAAGGTTTCTTATGTGGAGGTGAGTTAGACTCCAATGGAAATTAATTTAAAAAGGCAAAGTGTTGAATATGTCTTGAGGGGTCCTTTAATGCTTTGAAATGTATGTCAAACAAACCCAAAATCACATTATTTTAATTGTAAAACATATATTGGCCGAACATGAAGATTATAGTATTTTATTACATCACTATTGGGTCATTATGACGTCATAAAACACGTTATTTATTTAAATGACATTTAATTTTTACCCAAAAATTTTACTATCTCAGAAAATTAGGAAAAATTCACCGTTAGATAATTTCGACATCCTGATTTCAGAAATGACATTTACTTTATCTAAATTTTTTATAAATATGTTAATTTTCACTTTGAAAATAAAAACCTTCATTTATCGAAAATTCACGGGTTTTGACAGAAATGTCTTTCAAACATTAATAATTTTTTTTATTGCATTCATTAAATTATAAGATCATTTATGTTTAATAAAAATTAATTAAATAATAATATTATTATTTTATTAAAATATTATTTAATTCAAAAATACCATAATTTAGTAAAATAGATTTCTTAATTAAATAATAACTAAAACCAACATTTGTACTTTAAAAACTATTTACAATGTATCAAAAATGACTAGAAATCATATTCATTATTATATACAAAAATAATGTACATGAACATAGTACTACTTATTTGTTACATAACTCCTTAAAACAGCCACATAAGACCTAAGGATAAGGTGTGTGATGGTGACAAACTCTTGGGTGGCTCAGATAACATCGCTCGAGTGGTAATTTCAATAAACTTCCACTTTTCCCTTAGACGGTAACGTTCGAGCTTGACATGATGAAGCTCAGCTTGGGCTTGGTCAAGAGAGAAGCCCAAGGATGACACCTCTTTTCCGAGCTCCGAAAAATGGGCTTTGTATGGAGCAATTCTACTAGACGAGGCCATCACTTCTTTTGTCTGAGTAAATTGGATTTGTTAAAGTCCTATATTTATACTAATCATGTGATCACTGTTCAATGACTATATTAGCAACGGTCAAAATTATTAACATAAAACCAAGGAAGTTGACATTTTATATGAACATAAAGAGAAATTTAAATAGATCAACAGGGATTTCAATTAATGAAACTTTGGGTCATTACATTCATATTTGGTAAAACCCCATAGTATATCATAGGAATTTGTGTCTTGAGAAATTCATGATATCCAATGTGTTAAATTCTATAATGAGGGTTCTATATCCATAATGAAATCTCATTCCAAAACCGTGTTCCCACTGAGAAATAATCCACAATGATCCTCCACCTATGATATTATACCCTCAAGAATAAAAACTCATTGTATTTCACTTATATAACCAACGAAATAATCCAAGATGATTCATATCAAGAGAAACACAACCACTATATTGGTTATGTGTAATGTATTTCCAAGAAATTATAAAAAACTATAATTACTGTTACTTCCACATGGAATTTCCAAAATAGATAGGATAGAAACCTAAAAAGGGTTTATCCTTAAGAAATCAAATTTCCATATTGACCAAACATGGTCACTACAACTACTATGTACATAGAATTGTGTCATCATCAACATCAATGAGCGTCTCACTATAGATCCACATGACTTACTATCCTAAAAATATATACATACATATTGGTCCAATGTGATAGAATGTAACCAAGTAATTATTTTGGAAAACTGTATATGATAACTTTTTGACAGTTTAAATGACTAAAACATTCATTATTGATAAGAATCACACATTGGTAGATACACATTTTATATAGATCCAATGAGCCTAATTATAATGGGTGATACATATTTTGACTCTATGGGATAATAGAAAAAATCCAATATAAACCATGAAACCCTCAACATCCATGTAAATCACTTATGTTAAAGATCGCGTATCTCTAAAAATTAAGACAAAGAACACTAATACCGCCCCTATTAACCTGTACATCCTATTAAAACATGATTTCATGACAAACCAATCCAGTATCTATCACTAGCTCTAAAACAATCATATATCTATAGGAGACAATATCCTAGATAGTAATAAATATAAAAAATTACATTATAATGCTTTCTAATAGCCCTATTCGGATGCCACTTAACTAGTTCACTTGAATAGTTCACCATATTACCATAGGTGTGCCTCGTTATATGCCACATTCTACCAACTAGTGGTGGTGGTTACAGAGGTACCAGGGGGGAGACTATACCACCTTTTTTAGAGTGAGGATTAGTAGATAAATAACTAAATAACACCCACATCATAAAATTATAATATAAATTGGAAAAAAATGTATCCAAAAATAATAATGATTATGGAATTAATAAAGATTCAAACAACCATTCTTGGATCTAGGTATACCAGAAAAATATCCCACTAGCCAATCATATGTACAGTGTAAATAAAGAAATAAAATACACAAGATTACCTACTCCCTACTCAAGAAATTCCTCAAATCCACTAATCCTAGCCATTATACTCCTTATCTATCTTGTAATACTAAACCTCAGCCTAACACAAACCTGAATCAAGTGAGGATTCTTGGGACCCCAGTGCAGTTGTGGCCCGAGAAGGGTGTGAGTACATAAGTTAGTTGGGAACCACCAATCCAGAAACATAAAATAAGGACTATGAAATGATATGTGCATTTTACCTAATCAGAATAAATAAAATAACGAAAATAAACAAACAAAAAACCATAAATACATCCCTTATCTATGTTTCAGAACATCTTTGAGTATGTTATCATGACCATGCCTCCAAAAAAACCAAATCCTTGGGTGTAACCCTAGAATAGTTAATTATTAATTTATGAAGGAAAATAATCATCATGAATATATAAAAATCTATATTTTAGGAATCTTGAGAATATATCAAAACTATAGGTATACTGAATTTCTCAATGTTCATTTCCATGCATCTTGGGCATTCACTAAATAAGAAATCTTTCAGTTTCATAATACTGAACTACTGAATCTTAGGTATCCCAATTTTCAAGTAACTTCATTAGGCTTGAGTAGATGGATCCTAAGGTCCAAATATGATTCTGATCAAGATAATAATTGTTTTCCTAATTTCATTGCCTGAATGGATATATCATATACAACTTGGATTCTTAGGGACCTATAGAATCTAGGGTTTTGCATATATAGTCGAGGTTGAATTTTGATGTCCTTATAATTCCTCACAAGGAAAAATTGCAAGATCCCAAGATATAAACTAGGTATACCTAATGATATCATAAAATCCAAGTTATATCACTCTAGTATCTCAATAACTTCAATATCAAGGTCATAGGAAGAACATATTGGCACCCACCATGTCACCATCATCTCATAAGATGATCGTGAGCTATATCTCACGATGTTTGATTGGGAAACCCCAATGAATTAGATTAAAGAATTAAAATCTAAAAAATTATAGATCTGGACAAATTCATAAACCCATAGTCATTATCTATATCCCTACAACATTCATTTTCGGTGTAGGTTCTATTGGGACACCCAATACCCTTTCTAACCATTCCAAAACCCACCTTCTAATTGTCAGCCTATCACTAGGGTACCTACCCTGGTCCCATAGGTCTAACCAAGAAAAAAGCACCATTGTTTGCGTCCCCTTTTGCTCAAATCCCATCTAGGGTCAGCATATAATACATAGATGAATCATATCTATCATCCCTGTCTTAAAATTATATAGTGTCTTGGATTAAAAAGATATCCATCAATTGATACACACTAGACATGGCACATCGACCATTTATATTTTTAAGGTTATTCTAGGGTGTCTCATCCAGGTCAGGCCACACATCTACATAGAGGTGGCCAATGGATCATAAACAAGGACACTAAGTCACAAACACCACAATCCTGACCACAAGGCTCTGAACATCACACAAAATACTAAACAACTCAAAAACATAGACATCATTGACCGAAGAATTATAAACATACAGAAATTTAACATGTCCTTGGTACCTTATTCTTTATATCATAGGGAATTTCATTTAAAAAACATTTAAATTTATTTTAACAATTTATATAATTACCTAAATGGGTTAAGACCCTATGGGGTGTGATGTAATGTCACATGAATCATAAATAACATGAATTTAACCGTAGAGAAAGTATCAAGAACCACCTACCTCAGGACGATGTTTTTTTAAAAAAACCAAATAAAAAATAGATTTTTGAGCCCACTATGGTGCAAAAAAACTCATCAATGACAAGCCAATCATTTCCACCACCGATGAACCCTAAATTAAGTAAAAAATCCATAATTAATTAATTATTATCAAATTATTATTAATTAATCAAACAAATTTAATTTTTAAAATTTAAACAAATTTTCATAAAATTAGAAAACTCACCACATCATTGCACTATAGAAGAACCAATCCCATCGTCTAACATGTGGTATGTAGTGGACCATTGACACCAATACTAGAAAAACCCATAACTAAAACACTAATTATATAAGAATTTTAATTAAAATTAATAAAAAAATATTAAGAAAATTCATGAAATAATGAACCTTTAAAAAAATTATGAATAATGAGAGGAGATATTGTCTTGGGAAATCTCATAGCTTGGATAGGAAAAAACCCCATCAACCTTGGTAGATTCCACCTTGATTTCATGGAGTAAGAATAAAATCCCAATATTATAAGAAAAAAAATAAATAAAAATATGGTGGAGGATGAACAATGATTGTAGAAGGGTATATATCACCTCAAACATAGATAAACCTCATCAAAATTATCCCCAAATTAAATGGGGATTGAAGGTGAAAGAGGGAAATTCTACATATCTTACAAGTGACGAGGAGGGAAAAAAGGCAATTCCTATTAAAAATCCATAGGGGGGATGGAAATTTTCTATATTTAATTGGTTACATGATTTGGAAGAATTGTTGTAAAAACCATGCACCACCCTTGGGGATGAGCCTATTCAGGATATCCACATGAAAAAGTCATCCAAAAAATGCATAAAACACATATAAAAACTCTATAACATCTCTGAAATTCTATATGGTTTATCCTTAACCGCGATCTTACCATTTAGGCAACCCTTGATCAATAGAAAATAAACTAGAAACACCCCGAGGAGGTTTCCCCTAAATAGTGTTCCCAAAACCACGCTCCCATAGAAGATTTTTAAAAATAATATAAAACTTTAACTAAAATATTAAAGACTAGTAAGAGTACACAACCTACCTCTTAAGACACATTCCATGTTTGAAAATATCACTTTATAAAATTACATCTTTTGAAATTTCATTCCATGTCTCGATCCACAAAACAACACATATAGTAAATTGGAAATTCAAATTCCTTTTTAAATTTACACCTCATCTATACATAAAAGGTTTTATATACCCTACCATCCATGCTAATTTTCAAATTGGAAAACAACTTTCAAACTATGGGTATGACCCATTTAGGTTCATCCATCATGTTCCGAACATTTTATGTATACATGGAATCCAGTTTATATACATAGATGGTAAAAATTTCATAAAATTAAACTTATAAATAGAATCCTGATAGATAATTTGTTCATCTCTAATAAATATTCCATCATTTTAAATTTCTAAAAGATATCCGTATCTTTCATTATCATAATTAATTATAAAAAATCATTATGATTAATGTGTAACCTATGTTATTTCTTTTTACATAACCACTTCTAAAAGAAATTTACTTTCTATTTCAACAATAATTTCTATTTATTTATTTCAAACTTCCCTAATTTTAATTTTATTATCACTAAAACTAGTATTTATAGATTTATTATGAGGTAAAATACTATTTTAGTACACAAAAATATTTTGTTTAGTAGATTTATGGAAAAAATCCCTTATTTTTCTTTGTATATCATTAAAATAAATAATATTTGGATTTGGGAAAAGTTTATCAGATAGAATACATCATTTATATTCCTCACAAATCCAACTCCTCAAAATTGAGAAATTGGGATTCGTTTTAGTCTATATCTCATATGGTTTCATTTTGGATGGTTTATATAGAGGTAGTTAAGTAGGAATAGAATAGATTCCATAGAAAATTATTTGAATAATATTATATGTTTAAATTGAGTCGCCATTAATCAAACTATGTGTAAAAAGGAATGATTAGTCCTCTCAAACATATCATTACATTGTGCTATTCTTGGAGGAGTGAGTTATGAAAAATATTCTATAATCACTTAGATAATTATTAAAATCTTGACTCAAGTATTTTTTTCATCCATATTTAATCAGATAAAAATAATTTTTTTATGTTGATTTTGTACTTTATTTATTAACTCTAAAATATTAAGTTTTTTATACATATTCCACATAAGAAACATATAACCATATTAGTTGAATTAATTGTTTTTCAATAAAAAAAGAAAAATAAATTGATTAATTTAAAGATTAATTCTTAAAAAGTACCTATACCAACCACTATCTTACATACTCATTGGTCTAGATAAATCACCATGTATAAAATCTTCTGGTCTAGTAAGCCTTTTATTTTTTCGACTAAAAGGAGGATTGGTAATATTTTCTAAAAAATAATATTTTCATTTTTCAAATGATTCATAATAATAATGGTTAATTATTTTACCTATATAGAATATTTTGGATGTGTTTATCATTTATATTCTCATAGAGAAAATGATAAAGATAATTTGTGATAGAATCCACATTCCCATTCTTATCATGGATTTTATAAACCATAATTTCTGTATCCTGAAAATATAAAACATTCAATACATACCAAATTCTAAAAAACCATTCATTTATATATATAGATTTTTTTCATAATAATGAACTAAAATATCATCATGTTTAAAAAAGATGGAGAAATTAAATTTCTATTTATGGATGGACCATAGTAATAATTTTACAATTTTTTAACTATTTTATTAAGTTGAATCAGATCATAAGTTTTAAATTATGATGTGGAATCTATTTCCCCACTTCAAACACATTGACCCAATTCTAATTTTATCAATTTCCATATATTGCCATGAATGTTTTGATAAAAAATGTGTGATGAACTTATGATATCTAATAAGAATTTTTTAATATTATGTAAATTGATTTCAATAACATTCACTTAAATAATATTATAAATATTCTTGTCGAGGATACTAGTTAAACTTAGATACCAATTAATTAATTTATCGGTATATTATATATGATTTCTCAAAAACTTAAATCATGATGCAGTCCATTATCTAAAAAATATATATCTCTTGATAATTATTATTTATTGTATCATTTTAATATGTATTTTCATTTAATATACTCCAAATAAAAATGATTACCCCATACATCATATCTATTTACTTCAAAATTATGATTATTTCACTAAATAATGGGATATTTTTGCATTTTTCCTCACTTTAATATATTTAGGTAGGAAATTATCCCAATCATATCACATATGAATCATAGAGAGTTTATTGAAAAAATACATAACCAATTCAACATATTAATTTTATTACACAATTAAAATGATAATAATGCCCTTAAGATCACCTAGATAAGTGTAACCTACTGCTCATAATTGATTATTTAAACTTAATACTACTATATAACCCACCATGGCCTAACCATGATAATCTATGGTTCCCAAAATTATTATTAACAACACATTTGGATTGTCAATGTATTGAAATGGGTTTATTTCGAAATGAGTCTCGCACTTAATATTTTAAGGGTTCTTATTTGTCTTACCATTTCCATATACATTATATATATATATTATACATAGCTATTAAATCCCATAAAAACATTAAGTCTTATTTAATTTTATTCTTCAAAACGTATAATATTTTTTCCTATCATTTTTGACATGTTTTATTGGATTTCATGTAAAAAATTATTTTATTACATTGAGTTTCAATAATTTATGGATTTACATATTCATTTATAGAAACATGGACTTAAATTAATATTTCAAGACATTTTTGGAACATATATGAAACATAAATTCTGAACCTAAATTTATAATATTCAAATATGTTTATTTCATGATCTCATTCCACCAACATGTGTATTTTATGTTTATTAATAATTTTGTCATTTGATTTTTAATTCTAAATTTATTTAAATAACATATATACTTAATAAATATTGAATAAAATGGAAACATATTATATATATGATGATAATACTTGATAAATAACCACATAACATTTCAATTGACTGTCAAAAAGATAAAACTTGTTTTATTGCGTTTTAAGATATCATCATATGAATAACATAGTTTCATCACAACTTAATAGGGGATGATAAATTAAATCCCATACATTTTCATTATAGGAAAAAAAAAATCAAGAAAATATAATCTATAAATTCCCAATAAAATGTTTGAAAATAATATAGGGGCCTTATGATACCCTAATTTAGGGGAAGATGCACTATCAATATATCTTCATTTGTGAAAAACTGGTGGAAGCTGCATGACCAACCTAAACAACATCATAAATATTTCACTCCCAATGGAAGAATAACATAATATATTAATTCAGAATTTTTATACGAAATATAAATAATTATAGGGATTATATAAAATGTAAAATCCATATATGAAACATCAAATGTAATCCCAATTTCCCCTAATTCATTATAAAGGAAAATAAATTCAATATAAATGTCACCAATTGGAACCAATTATGTATACGACGATCCTCACATAAAAGGGAATTACCAACTAAAATGGATTATATGAGAAGTAGAAGAAACATCACAAGGATTATCATATTTCCATGTGTAACACATTCATGTCAAAGGAAATTATAAAATGTTTCATTCACATAAAAACATAACATAACTAGGTATTGTTTTTGTAATGACCAACCTTAAACATTAGTTATTCCTGATATTTTAAACTTTCATTAACATTTTTAAAATACTAAGGATATTTTATGAATATATTTTTATAGATTTAGGACTAACTCATATATTATATAACTATAAATTACAAGTGGACACATTTCAAAAGTATATCGTCTTATACCAAGAAAATATTATTAAATAAAATATGTTTCCTCTTCAAGAAAAATCATCAAAATTTCCCCATTGATTTCATCCATGTCTTCTTTTCCATTTAAATCTTATTAAAAATAATTTAACAATTAGAAATAGAAAAAAAGATTATTAATGGGAATAAAATAAGGGAAATGTTTCATCTAGTGAAATCCCAAAAAACCTTTTCTTAAAACATTAATTTTACCCCGAAAAAGTAATGATCTATTCAATAAAATCATTATCTTACCTTATGAAAATAAATCGATTTCCATGAAAAATTATTATCAAGAATATAAAATATATGTAGGTAACCCATGAAATCATTTTATATATCACTCTTATAAATTTATTAACTAATATGGTCAACCTCTAACTATGGATTACCCAGTGCATTTGAGGTTATAACCCTAACATCCATCCTTGGGTTTTGATGAAACCACCGATCATTTGATAATCATGTAACCACCGATAATGTTTCATCACATAACCACAAGAAATCACAAGGAACAACCTTGACATATAACATAAACATAAGTCATCAAATATTTCATAATAAAAATACACTTTTATGAAAATAAAGATTTTATTTAGAAATCACTAATTTTGAAAAACTATGCATCTATAGAAGAAATTTTTTTATTTGAAAGTAAAAACATAAAGATATAAAGTTATATAAAAATAAATATAGAAGCATGGATTTAAGAAATTATATTCACTCAATATATTTTATAAAAACATACTTTCTGAAAAAAGAACATTGAATCATGTATTTTAAGAGAATGACCCTTACAAATATCAAGTCACTGAAGTGAGAATTAATCAAATAAGTGAATAATTTTTCTTTTCATTAAATACACATAACAAAGGTGGAAAAGAAACATAATAAAATAAAATTTCATTTAAAACATAGTCATATAAATAAATTATCCATGAAGTTGATGATTAACCAAATTATTGGAAATTAGGTTGAGAATTCACTTACACATCGTAATCGGTCGAATCGTAGAGACCAAAAAAGTAACAATTATAAAATAAAAAATTGAATAACATAAATATAATTATATTTTTGTTATGATATTTAGATGATTATTATATAAAAAATACAAAAGAAATTAGCAGTGAATGAGGTATATATATCATAGAAGTAAACAGTTAGATGAGAACCCCATACTTAAAGATTCAATTTAGTTTTTCCTAATTTGACCTCCATTATAATGGTTCAAAAAATGTTATTTACTCATTAAATAACTATATTAATATTTATAATGACATTTATTATCTTTTAATAGAATTTTAATAGACATTTATTGATAATGTTTCATTATTATCATAGTTTCAGTTGCATTTGTTTCAGGGTTGGTTTATTTGTGTCTAACTATGGATTTTATTTTAAAATGGAAATAATACACCAAAAGTGTAATAAAATAGTATTAATGAACATAAATAATTATAAATGGTCCCATAAATAATTTTTATTTCTTACATGGGGATGTTTCATTTAAAAAAAATGTTAATGATAAATGTTTAGTTTACTTTCTCAGTTTTTCTGATAATCATGAACTCGTTTCATTTTATTTAATATTATGTGAATATAATAGTTCTAGAACATGAAATAGGTTATAATTTACCTATTAAAATATTTATTTCCCCATAATGATAATTTTATGACTATCCTTGATTTTGGTAATGGAAAAATATAAAATCATTGTTCATGGACACGGTAAACCACCATAATTTGGAATGTCGTTTCATTTCATTATATAAGAAGAGATAATAAATGGTATTTATATAAGATATTACTTTATACATATAATATTAAATTATATAAATGATAATAGAGATATTATCCCTTTATGGATGAAGTATTTGAGGATAAGGTAGAAAAATAAAATTAATTAAGAGAGGTGGTTTGAGAAATTTACCTCTTGAATATCACCTCCTTAAAGGATCCCATAAAGACAATGGAATTTTTAATTGGGTGATAAAAATATCACATGGACATGAATACAATTTTTATGATATTTTGTTGAAAATAATTTATTAGCATCATTTATTTTTAGGATAAATGGGGTGGTGAGGGGTGGTATGGTACCATGAGGAGGGGTCAATTTATGTGAGTAAATAATGATTATTTTATATTTAAAGCTAAACAAATTTGAGTGGAATTAATTACAATGAATTTAACTGATAATAAATTTTGTAAATTAATTTTATGGTATATTATGACATAAAAACCCATTAAATGTATTAATTTTAGGTATTTTATTCTTTTAAGTTTTATCTTTAACCCTTTAATTATTTTACCTATACACTGGTAAATATTTATTTTACCATGGTATGTTTTTATGCATAATAAAATTGTAATTAAAAAAATAATTTATAACTACTAATTAAAAATATGCAATCAATTTTAGAAAATTCAAATAAAATAATTTGAAAAATTATTTTTTAATGAAAACCCACTGATGTGAGAAACATCAGGTTTTTTAGAAGTGTAATTTCAAACAGAATATGATTTCATATTATCTATGTGAATAGTAATTCTCATCATATGAAAATAAAATAATATTTTATGATATATAATATATAAAAATAATTGAAAAAATTCCCACCTAAGTGATTATTTAAAATCATTAAAAATGATAAACATTATGCATATTAAAACGACTTTCCAAAAAATCACATTTTTTTACTGTAAAATAAAAAAATTCTAAACTACAATAAGAATTTTCTTTAAAATCAATTAGTTTGATGAAATATAATAACATAATATTTTTTTACTTGAATCCAAATTCACAACTAAATGGTACTTTTAAATTTCATATTTTATTAAAAAGAAATTAATTTTTTTGAAAAATTGATATTTTTTCACTAAAAACCTAATAATTTCCAAAATATACCAAAATTTCACCCAAAGTAAAACATAATATTTTGATTTCAAAAATGATTTTTTGATTATCCCAAAATTTAAAAAAATAAATTTTAATATTCACTCATAAAATGACATAATTTTTTTTTGAAGAAAACATATTTTTTAAGAATAACATGACTATTTTAAAACCTTGAGTGATTATTTCAAAACTATTAATGAATAATTTATAAATTAGTATGAACATTATATATTTCAAAATTTCATCATTACAATTTATTCAGGCTAAATTAAGGGCTAGGTCATAACTAACACATTTAATGAATAATATACTACAGTTTATTTAAGATCGATTTTACATATACTGTACACTATTGAACATAGTATTTCCATTCGAAAATATGTGGATATTAAATTATCCCATAGATTACTAAATTTAATCCTCACAATTTAATCATTGGATTTAAAAACTAGGGATTTACTTTTGAAAATACATTCATTGAAATCCAACATTATAAAATGGATACCTAAAATATCCTTTTAAAAAGAGAGAAAGAATAGTACGAAGGATACCTGAGATAACCCATACAAGGTTTCCATGTAGGATATCTTGGAAAAAGAACATAAAAGATAATGCCAAAATACTAATGGAGTGTGATAGGGAACAATTACATGAGAAAGTTAACAACCAACCATTAATCTATTGTGATTTAATATGCCATTGATTCCTAGATAAAAAAAATAACATTTTTGTTTCAAAATAACTTCCCTAAAAATGAGGGATTTTTTTAATATCTAGAAAAAAACACAAGGGAATAGAGTTACTTGAAAATTATAATTTAATCCATTAAATAATTTCCATTGAAATATCATTTTTTTCGAAATATTGAGTATTCAAGATAATTTATTATTCCTAAAACATCATAATCAATATCTAGATATCCAAAAAAACTATTTATTTATCTTGTATTTAGACATTAACCAAAAAAATGGTTAGTACAGGAAAATTTAATTTGTAAAAAAAAAATAAACATTAAAATGAAGGAAAACTACATTAATATACAGAATTCATCTATAATAACCAATGTTCAGCATAGATAATTCAAAAAATAACTAACGTAAAACTTAAAAAAATTATTATAGAATAAAAATAAAACCGAAAAATAAAAATTATTTGATCACATAATCTTCTAAGATAAATTTAAAATTTATCTTCAAATAATATAAACTGCTCTTAAAGTGTCATAACAACATTTAATTTCCCCAGTCAGGTATTCATTTCAATTAATAAATTGAATAAATAAAAATTACAATAAAATATTATATTCATAAAGAAGACAATAAAACTATATTTCAGAAATAAAATTCCATAATTTTTTTCTTCAGTATATCATATTGGGTTTCCAAAATAGTGAACGTCCTTCGAAATAACAATTTTCACACAATAATCTAATAAAATTCCAATCCCCTGGTTATCTATTTGAAATTTTTTTCTCAAAACGAACATAACCTTTATCCGTAAGATATTTTAAATGAAGAAAAACAAGTTAATAAGAACCCTGACATCACATAGGCTAATGGTAGGCAAGGATCCCTTTTCATACATTGGTTGTGGGATCAGTTCATGCGGTCTTTTCAGATGTGATAGCTTGTCACCCATCCTGGGGTTTTCCCTTTTTCTAAATCTAAAATAATATAATTATTATAAAATTTTATAAATGATATAATCATATTCTAAAGTGACATTAATACATTAAACATTAAATAAATGTTTTATCTTCAAATCATATCTCAAACCTTGATTTTTTTATCAAAAAAACAAAGAACCAAATATTACCTCAAAACAAGAGATCATTTAAACATTATAGGTTATCTATGGCTTTAAAATTTTGTTTAAAAAGTGTATTGATAATTCTTCATCCAATAATAATTTCACATGATGGAATTAAGGGATATATATATCTTAGTATAAAAAAATTAATCCCAAAGCACCCCACATATCAAAAGAGTAATAATATATTTAATTATTTCATCATCCTTTAATATACAATAACTCTAGAATACATTATATGTAGACATATTAATTATTTTTTGTTATTCATAATAACTTAACCATTATTTTATATATTATTTATTAATAAATAATTATTGTAAACATAAATATGAAGCATTATCTATGATTTAACATTGTAAAAGCATGAGCCAAAAAATAATATATACCATTCATATGTTATTTCATTTTCTTTATATTCAACTGTTATGGAATTTGGTATTTATGAATAGCTATTTTATGGTCCTACAGAGCCCATTCAAGAACCATAATAATTGAAAATTTACTTATATAATGAACATACTTCCAAAATTTTTAAAATTCAATTGGTAACATGGGAAGAACTTATTTCCCATTCATTGGGTTAATTGAATTATTTATTTTTATTTCATAGTTTATTTAATTATGAACTCCTTTACCACATAAGAAATATCCCCCAATACTTTTAAGACATTTTCCTATCATATTATTACGACATTAATGACATATAAATTGTTTAATTTATTTACATTTATGATGATTTTCTCCTAATAATCCACATGGATTCATTTATCTTATATTTGATGCATTAGGAGACTTATAATGGTTCAAGTGGTTAATCATTACCCATGATATCTAGTTTATAATAACCAAAATAGTTCTCATTAGTGACCCCATTTCATTTGGTTTCTAATTCAAACAAACACCATAATTTCCATCAAATTCATTATTACATTGGTTCCTACTGGATCCATCCATTTAATAAAACCAAAAAGGTTAGTGTGGGCATATCATTAAAATAATAATTTACCATCTTATTTGCAAGATAAACACTAATATATCTTTACTCATGTTTTCTCAAACTCTTTCAATTTACCAAAATAACTATGAATCACACTACTATTCTAACCATTGTGGTTATCTATGAATTATAACTTTTTATTAAAAAACATCCTAACCTCTAAAATTTTCTAATCAAATATATGTTACCAACTGTAAGGACCTGACCTTAAATATTACTGATTCTAGTGATTTTAAAATAGAATTAACATTACTAAAATCCAAAGTATCTTGTAGGTTTATAGTTTTATATAATTTTTATTAACTCGTAAAAGTTAAACCCATACATTATAAGTAATAACATTTACCACATATCCATTATTTCCATTAAAAAATCTTAAATAAAACATGTTTCTTCTTCTTGAAAGATATTCACAATTTTCCTCTAGATCTCATCATTGTACCTATTTTCTATTAAATCCTATTATTTTATAAATAATTGGATGAAAAAAACTCAATAACATATATAGAATAAAGGGAACTACTAGTCCATGTAAAACCCATAAAAACATTTTCATAAAAACACACATTTTACCCCTAAAAACGAATATTCTTTTCAAGAAAACAATTATCCTACCATATAAAAATCAATAGAATTATATGAAAACAAATTAAATAGAATAAAAATTATATTTTGTTAACACAGTACATCATTTTCTATATATCTCATACAAATAGAGTAACCAATATTGTCAACCTCCAACTATATAGTACCCAATGTACTAGAAGTTATAATGTAACGACCCTTCCATGGTTTATGAAATAACCACCCATCATTGGTTTATCACATAACATACTAAAATTAGTTTATCATGAAACCATATTTATCATAAATATTTCTCACGAACTCCAACATAAAAATAAATCCTGACATATTGCATTATAAAAAACTCATTGAATAAAATAAACCTTGCACTTCGAAATAAATCATTTCAAAAAACTATGCAAGTACAACAAAAAAAATTCTTTGAAAGTAACCATATAAAATAGTAAATTATTATTAAAAATATAAGGGTTACATGAAATAAGGAAATTCCAATATAGCTATAAATTTATTAAAAACATTATTTTGAAAAAGGAACATTGAAAGAGGACATTTTAAAGAAATCCCCTTACAAATATCATACGAGTGATGTGTGTATTAATAAAATGAATATATTATATGTATATTCTATAAATATATACATAAAAAGTAATAAAAAACAAAAAAAAATTAATTTCACTCATAATATTAAAAAGACATTATCAACGAAGTTTCAGTTTAAGACAAAGAATGAAAATAGTGTAATCAATTACCATACTATTAGTAATTAGTCAAATCGTAAGCACCATAAGTGTAAGAATTTTCAAATAAATCATTGAATACCATGAACATAATTAGATTCATGATATTTTATTTCAAATAATAATATATACTTGACACATAAAAAATTAGTGGTAAATACTGCATATATCTCACAAAAGTGGAAAGTGAGACGAGAAACCCTTATCTCGTGTCTCCCTTTAGTTTTTAATACATTAACCTCTTATATAATGGTTTAAATAATTTTAATAACTCATTGACAAAACTATATTTATATTTATAATACCCTATATGACCCTTTAATAACATCTTACACCTATTTTAATAAAAATATTTCATTATTTTTATTGTTTTAGGTCAGTTCATTTCGTGGTTTCATGGTCAGTTTATTTGTGTCCAATTATGGATTTTCTCTTCAAAAAGAAATAATTATATTTAAGTATAGTGAAATGTTATTAATTAAGTTAAAAAAGTTTAATGGTCCCATAAATCATTTTTCATTCTTACATTATGACTATTCATTTGAATAAAATGTTAATTATAGATGATTAGTTTATTTTGGCGATTTTTCTGAACATCATGAACTAGTTCAATTTTATGTAATTTTATGTCAATATATTAGTTCAAGAATAATAAATAGGTTATAACATGTCTATTAAAATATATTTATCTATAATTATACTTTTATTACTTTCTTTTAATGTGATAATGGAAAACAAACAAAATTATTTTTTGTGGAGATGATTAACGCCATAATTTTGACAATGATTTCATTTCATTGTATAAGATGAGATAATAAATGGGATGATATAATATATTGCATTAGTCATATATATTTATATTATATACATGATAATTGTTTAATTATACATTTATTTAGGTCATATTTTAGGAGAATTTATTTGAAGAAAAGAAATTAAGAGATGTAATTTGAGAAATCTACCTATTAAATATAACCTCCTTAGAGAATCCCCTAAAGACTTTGGAATTTGTCTCTGGGTGAGACCCGTAGCACTTGTATGTGGGGAGTGTCTGTAGGAGAGGGTTATTTATAGATTTTAGTATCTTAAGGTAATTTGTGACAAAGGAGGTGGTGGGATATGATATTAATATATGAAGAAGGGTGGTGTTAAGTGATTAAGTATTGATTATTTTATATTTAAATCCAGCCATATTGGGGTGGACTTGACTAAAAAGAATTATATTGATAAATAATATTTAAATTAAATATTTTTTATAAAGTAATCCCCCAATCATTTAATATTTTAATATTTAGTTATTTTAATAATTTCTCTTTTAACTATATCCTGTTTCATTATCTTTCCTATTCTACAGAATTTTTTTTACCATATTAATTTTTCATATACATAATTTAAAAATTAACTTCAAAACTTATCAGGAAGATTTTATTCCAATTATGGAATCCATTTTATAAAAATTAAATTAAAATAATTTTAAAAATTAGATTTAAAACAAAACCCTTAATTGTGTTAAAAAACAGGGTTTTCATGAAGCGTATTTTTCAAAGAACAGCTGATTTGATATTTAGTCTATAAAAAATAATTATCATGATATAAAACTAAATTTATATTTAATTATATATAATATATAATTTTCTTTTAAAAAATTACTCATTTAGGATTATTTTAAATATTTAATCAGGAGAACCAATACTTACTTTAAAATAGTTTTCCGGAATACCCCATTTTTAAACAGAAAAATAAATTTATTCTAAAATAAAACAAAAAAATGATTTAAAATAATTTATGGGGATGAAATATTAATAAATTAGTTTTTTTAACTTGAAACTATTTTAAATACAAAATTATACTTTGAAATTACATAAATTATTTAAAAGAAATTATATTTTTTAAAAATCAATAATTTTTCATTGAAAACACAATATTTTCCAAACAATCACATTATTTCACCAAAATTAAACCATGATTTTATTATTTTAAAAATTATATATATTATAAAAAATTTAATTTTAAAAAATTTAGATAAATTAATTATAATATTCCTTCATAAATTGTAATAAAAACTATTCTTGATGAAAATGTATTGGCGAAGAATAAAATGAATTTACTAAAAATCTGAGTGATTATTTAAAATGTTTTAATTAATATTTTAACAATTAGTATAGAAATGTTATATTAGAAAATGTCATTAATAATATTAATTATCACCAAATTATTTTCTAGGTTATAATTTTTACATTTAAATAACAAGATTCCAAAGTTTGTTTAACCTCGGTTTTACATATCTTGTACACTCTCAAATATATTATTTTCTATTTAAATTATCAGGATATTACCGTTTAAATGATTGAGAAATATGGAGTAAGATCTTGGTGAGATAATTTTGTATGATACTATGATTCTTGGAAATCAATTTTATTTTTATTTTGAAGGATTAAGTTCATAGCTTATTTGGAATGATCACTTTCGTATTACATTCCACATAGAGGTGATCCTTGCAACCCTTAAAGGTATCGATGGAAATTATAATAGAAAGAAGAGGAAAAAATAGGAAAATGATGGGGTGGTATGAGATAAAATCACAGGAAAAGGAAAATAGTTAATACAATACTGGATGATATTTTCAGCGGTGCGAGATGATGTTAGGGGAGTAGATCACAGTAAAAAAATTGAGTGAAGGAAATTGTAATATAGTTTCAAAATATCTTTTTTCTTTTATTATTAATTTTAATATAAAACTATTTTTATTGGGGTTTTTCCAAAAATATTAAATATATGAGTTGATTTAAATTAATATTTCATTTATTAAAATACTATGATTGTTTATTAGCATGTTTTAATTATCTAATTTTAATGACTACCTTAAGGTAAGTGTAATGATAACTACTGTGAGTTAGTGAAGTAGTGATAGTGGAAGTTCACAGAATCCATTTGGATTATGTACAATGAAATTCGATTGTTTGTGGTGTGTGTGGGGTAAAATAAGTAATTTTACCATATTCTAATAACATGAAAAAATATTTTTTCTAATAGAGAGGGTATTATAGAGTAATGATATCCTACATGTGTGTAATTTGAAACAATAATTGACTATAGTTTACAAACCCAAAACAAAACAACATATATCTGGGAGACATTGACAACACAAAACACCATCAAAGGTGAAAACTCATTTCTCCATATAGTTTTCATCTTATGAGGTACGACTAATTCATTTTGAAATTTTTGTGAAATCTTTAGAGAGCACATCTAAGTAAGTAGTAGAGGTTTCCCATTACATCAGAATGAACAGTTAGATTAATTATGTTTGTTTGGTTAATTTTCCTTTTCTCTTCAGGTTTTTCCACCCTATATTGAAGTGAGATCAAAGTTATCCAATATAATTTATGTTATATCGATTATATATTCCCATTAATTAAAATTAAAAAACATTTTTACACCCTATTTTAATGACATCATTATAAATCAAACATGAATAATTATAACAAAACAGTTTTACATGGAGTGAAAAAACTTAGTACTTAACTACTATTGTTCTACATCTATCATGTATACATATAGGGTGTGTGTATTATGGATTAATAATTTAATCCAATAATTATTGGTGCCATTTCTATGGATATTCCATTGATTTGTATGTGTTTTTGTTAAGAAAAATACAAAAAAAATATTCAATAGAAACCAAAATGTTAAATCATTCTCTAATTAAAGAGGATAAAGAATGGATAGAATCCAAATTGGTAAACATTTGTCTAATTATAAAAGAAAAAATAGTGGAATGTGTTACTATATTGGAATACTAGTGAAATAAAATCTATAAGTTAAAGAAGAAATGTTTTCAAATGGCATAAAAATTGAATGGAAGGATCTACAAGAAGTGGATTAAATCATAGTTTTTGTGAAACCCTAGAAAGAGGATATCTATATTTTTTATAAAAAATTAATATGTTTAAAAACAATATTTCTAAAATATATTGATGTCATGGAGAAGATAAGGAGGTAAACCCACTATGGTTCCACCCCCTATTGACAAAACTCTAATATAGTACCTAAAGGAATAAGTAGACTACTTAATTTATTTAACTGGACATGGTGAAATATGAAAACATGGACTTAAATGCCTATTTTGAGTCATTGTTTTAAATATATATAAAAAATTATTTTTAATGTACATTTTCCGTGCTCCAATAAATTTATTTTATGCTTTTCCCTTAAATCATGGGAATTCTATCTTAATTAATAATTTTATTCGTTTATTTTTAAATTCTAATTTTATTTTCATTGGATAAATAATTATTTTTTTCAAAAAATTAAAAATTTAATGGTGATTATGATGAGAGGATATTACTATACAGGTCAAATATCAATGAATCATTAACAATAAAACACTTTTTTAAATTGCCTATCAATATAGAATAAACTTCACAGCACAATTACATCACAATACAAGATGGTAAAAAATTATTTACAATTCCTATGTTACTGTCACTATAATTTATAATCAATAATGATACATGATTTAATAATGAATACAAAATCTAATGAGAATGGGGGAGGGGGTTATTTCCTTATTATACAGTATGATGGACTGTGAAGATAATGCTTTCATCAATCACCCAATAGAAGGTATGTCGCCATTTGTTGACCACACATATTTTTTTAGTCTTGTTTACTTAAAATGAATGAGTCAAAAAGAATTATGTCAAGATTAGTGAAATTTGGATTTCTTGTAATGATGTTTCATCTTCCCATGTATGTTCAGAAATTTAGTTCCCAACTAGGGAAATATGATTTTTAGTCAATATTAAATGTTAATTGAAGGATATCCTTATTTATTAGATCTTTATTGCTACCATGGTTCACATGGTAAAAAATAAGAGTTCCTAAGTCCCAATTAATATCTATATATTGAATAATGAGCATTAGTTTTGGACTGTAGATACCTAGCTTTGTTGAATTATGATTTACTATGATATTTATATGAAAAGAGAGTTTCTACTAATCCATATATTAAAGAAAAGTAATTGTGGATGTTCTACAATTATAAATGAGGAAATAATGAATATACTACATTAATTTCATATACAATACATATTTATGTGGCTAAGATAATAATTTTAATTAGATACTTCAAATGGATTTTTCATTGAAAAATATAAGAAGTTATTTCATGACAATATTGATTTAACACTAAAAAGTAACAAAAGATTCATATAGTCAATCCAATATCCTTAGATTCTTGTAATAACTTTTACACTTTATATTTGATCCAAAATTATTTATTTTTTGGGAAAAAACATTATTCACAAGGTTAGTCCATATTAGTATGGTGATTAATCTAATAGTTTCACATATGGTTGATCTGAGGGATGTTCGTGTGGTTTATGCATCTTAGTGAATGAGATGCCTATATTCTGTCAAAATTAATGATCTATCTAGGAATTTTTTGATGAGTTATGTACCTTGAATAATATTTTGGGTGAATTTGAATGGTTTGGAATCGATTTAATAATTTCAGTCATGACTTGTCACCCGGGGACCATGTCGTGACTACCCCAATCCCGCCTTCAATAGGCCAAGGATGGTGAATTGCAATGGAAAGACATATCCCAAAAATGGAATAAAATTACTTTAAACATGTACACAAACAGATAGGTATAACTAAAAAAAGATAACCACATTGGATTGAAATTTAATAAAACCACCACAAAGTACCACCGCTGAGATTAAAGTGTGTAAACTAAAATTAAAGGGGCCGGAATACAAGCCCAACTGAAAGGAAAGTTCATAAAAAGAAGTACACGATCTGGAGGTCTTCTGCCAAGGATCCTCTCTAAAGGTTAGGTACAGATCTCTGTCGGATGTCACTACAACACACCACATCTATAAATCAACCTTCAAACACTATCTAGTCCTAGCTCCCCAAAGTCCTGGTCAAATCTGTATGTCGTCTACACAAGACACAATAGGTTAGGGTGACCGCGATGTCATGACATTTTAAATTGATATTTACATAAAGAATATTTTTTATTCTTGGAAATACCCTAGGTTTTCTCTCAAGGATCATTGATAGGTTTTGAGTGTTTATTTATATTAAGAAGAGAAAAAGAGGTGGTGAATTTTTAAATAATTTTATGAAAGTAGCATAACGATAAAAGTTGTAAAGTTGAAAGGAAAAGTGGTTTTTTAAAAATATGGGATAAATAAGTGATTAATCCTATGTTTCTAGATAACGTGAATAGTTCAAAATTCTCAAATAATTATTAGGTTTTAGTGTAATCCTATTTTGATGGTGAACTAAGATCTTAGTTCCCCTATTTCCTCTTAAAATGACGAACAGAGAACCGCCCCTTGTCACAAAAATCAAGTTATTAATGTTGGAACCTCAAGCATAGAGTGATATATACTAGAAAATACTTAAATGAAATGTATGTGTGAGGGAAAGAGGATGCTTTTGTTGTCCAGTCAGGAAAACCCATGATTTCCACTTGAATCTCAACCCAATCGGTATTTAAAAGACAAATGTTTCACTTAATTAAACAAAATCAATGAATTTAGAGAAGAATGATATATAGATTAAACATAGTGGAAATAATTCAAAAAAAAATTACCCAAAACTAGTAGAATATAAGGTGTCATAACTGCCTCTTCAAGTGTGTATCTCCCTCACAATGATCAGCCACCATTTAGCTCGACATTGGGAGAGGGAGGAAGCTCCGGTGGAACTCCTTCTTCATTATTGATCCCCCTATGAAGATAGTGGGCTCCATAACTTCAAGGATGAGGAGGATAATCCTCCCAGACTACATAATGGAATATCTTCACTTCTGTTTCAAACATAAAAATTAATAGCCAATGGATCTATTTTATAGAAAACTTGGAAGTTGGTTTGGAGCATCTTGATTTCGAGAAACCACTTGGTCTACGGTTTTCAATATCCATATAGTCATATATCACTTTTTAATAAACTAAAAAAGTCGTATCCCATCCTCTTTAATATCTATACTAAATTTTTAGGTCCATTTTATGATCACAGATTCAGATATTGACATATTATAGAACACCACTTTTGACTTTTTGCAGATTCTATGGCCTGGAAAGATCAGTTCAGATGGGCCCCATAAAAGCCGAATATAGATTGAATTCCTTGAGATTAAATTTAGTCTATTACATTTTGGATCGGCCTACAAAATTTCAGCACATTTGGATTCCTGGTGTCATATACATGTTCAGTTTAGTAAACTAGTGTGCTTGGATCCTGCACAACTTGGCCCATTTTTCTTGAACTTTATCATGGGCCCTCCAAATCACCTCCACCATCAATGAAAATATGAAAACAATTTTCATTTCCATTTTTAATATTAATAAACAAAAAATAATTAAATCAAACATAAAGTAAATTTTTTTATTATTTTTATAATTTTCAATACAAATCTAGTTTAGCACAATGGTGTATACATGAAAATGAAACTATGAATCACATTGCAATCATAACCCCACACCTAAACATTTTCCCTGAAATGAAAAGTCACTTATAAAATATTGGTTCATGTATATATTACCAATATCATTATGTTTTAATATTCAAAGAATTTTTAATTCATTAATGTAATGTCATTAATGGAAAACACCACAAAGGAGTTATTTTTAGTGAAAATAGAAAAAGATATCTCATAAATAAAATCATAATGAAATTAAATAATATTCATGATACAAAATTGAGAAAGGAATTAAAAGTAAAAAATTTCACTAAATCTTTGTGTGTGTGTGTGTGTGTGAAAACCATTTCATGCTATTCTTTCCACTCTCTATCCAATAAATATTGGTTATTTAAAAAGATTTCATCTTAAATGTTTTTGTCAACTCAACCTTCCCTACATCCATTACAATCTGATTTCAAGACCCACTATGTTATGAATTCCCAAAAGTCAAACCATAAGCTCCCAACCTAGATATTCCCATATGTTTCACATTTCATCACTCCCCTCATTTTTTTCTTCAGAAGTTGCATTTGGAAAAATTATCGCACTCATCTCTCAACCCTTATTTGATCATCTGATGACACTAATTTAAATATTTATATCAATATCAAAGGTTGAGGAGGAGTGGTTTTGGAATTTCATAATAAACAACCAAATTTTATTTTTTTATTTTTTCTGTTGGTTTACGATAGTCATATATTAAGTACACACACATAGGTCAATCTGGTACCGTAAGAAAATAGACCAGATAATGAACGAACATATGAAAATTTCATTTTATGATAAAAAATATTAACCAATCATATTCTTACATTCTATTAAGTAAGAAATATTTAAACATTTTTGTTTGGTGGTAAAATGTGTGGAGATATTAGTTACATAGTTTTCCCAAAATCAACACAAACAATGGGAATCAATCTTCTAAAAGGTTTCACAGAGATACAACCATTTATATCATTGATAGAAAACCAATTCACTAAAAATCAATCCCTGATGTTAAATTATTTTAGACATTCATTCTATAATAGTGTCATATTTTCATTAAATGTTAAATCAACATGGAATCAAAGGTTTTAACATGAATTTTCAGAATGTTCCATGATTTGGTGTCAATAGGGGGGGTAGTGAAAATACCATAAAGAAGAAAAAAATAGATGAAAGAATAAAGATGATGAAAATCCTAATGAGCTGAACAAGATGGGGATAAGTGAAAATACTATAAAGAATGCAAAAAAGGTAAGAAAGAAGAAGATAAAAATTCCTAACTAACCCAGGAATGTATCTACCCCCACACCTAAAGTGTTTAGTGTCCTCAACGTAATAAAAGAAAATTTGGGAAGGAAAGATAAAACTGGTGAGTTTCATTCATAGATTGCTTCTTGAATATGGACATAATATCACGAGAACATTGGAAGTTCTTCATGTAAGTGCTTTAGTCACAGCCCATTGACAGTGAAGGTTTGCTTAGTTTCTTCATTTTGAACCTGAACAACAACAAATAGAGATACATTAATAATAATTTATGGTCCCAGACAATGGTAAATAAGCTTACATGGATGAAAATTCAGCATGCATCGTAGAGGAGGACCTTCTACCTAATGTGGATCAGGGGCATAAAAATAAGTGTTTTTAGGGGAATTGAGTACTTCAATTTAATTTACTAAGAGAGAGGAATGTTCTTCTAATGGGTGTTTCATGGAATCTAGGATGTTTAAATAGACTATGTCACTACCAAATTCTATAGATAATGTACCATTATGGACAATAATTATGTTTTTTGAAGTTTTCAAGAATAGTCTCCCCAGTATAATTGTGGTGTGTCCATTCACCTATCATCTTCCATTTTAGGTGATAAATTCATAAGGAGAAATTAAAATTTAAACCCTCACAAAAACATTCTCTATCACACCAGAAGGTTGTGCTGTATTCTAATTTTCCTTAAAACCACTGTCCCAATTGGATTCAATTCTCTAATATACAATGAAGAGTAAATGGAGTGAGGCATCACATTTATAGAAGCACCAAATTCAATCATAGCATTAGAAAATTAATACTCTTCTATGGTGCATGGGTTCAAAAAGGTTCAATGATCATTGCCTTTGGTAGGTAGTGATGGTTTTGTCAATGCTGAGACATTGCTCCCTAATCTTATATTCTCATCACCTCAAAGTCTCCTTTGGTATGTACACATCTCTTTTAGAAACATGGCATATGTTGGAATTTTCTTCATGAAATCAATCAAGGGAATGTTAACTTGTACTTTTTAAAGGTTTCTAATATTCTCTTATCAAGTTTAGTTTCTTTTTGTATTCATGTTTTGTGTCCCTTTTAGAAAATGGAAGATGGATGGTTGGGATTGGAGACTCATCGAAATACAAACAACTTCCTTTTGAAGCAATTCTCTCAGGACAATGATTTTCTTCTCTTGAGCCATTTTTAGTAGTGGATGGGATGATGGTTTCTTCAATAGGGGTATGACTCTATTGGAGGGGTCATTTGGATTTTAAGATGATTTCTACTTCTAAGGGTTATGAAACAAACATTTCCTTTATCCCTAGGCTTAACTACTGGTTGAGAGGGTAGTTTAACCAACCCATGACATTGAATTTCCCCCACCGAGTTAACTAGTTGACCTAATTGTGTTTTCTGGTTGGGTATAGAAGATTATGTGGTTTTTTAGAGTTGGAGATTGTTTGAATCTATTTGTTTCGTCACATATTCTAGGAAACACTTGGGTTTGGGAGGGGGTGGATAGAAATGCCTTTGAAGTGGTTGTGGATTTCTAGGTGGTGGTTCTGGAAGACTACTCTGACCTTGTTGGTTCCATGACTGATGAGACTTGTTTGATTACCCACTTATAGATAATCCTAGTTTTCTATCCACCCAGAGTTGAATGAATAGTATGGATCTTTCCCAAAGGGTTGGTTATAGGGAAATCATGGGAATATTGTCTCACAAATCTCATAATTATCACCCAATTGATGGTATTGGTCTAAATAATGGCTGTTAGAAGAGCAGATTCCACAATGGATGGGAGGAGGATATTGAGATTTTCCTTGGGAGAGAGGGAGTGGTCTTAAAAGGGTACTTAACTTATCAAATGTTGTGTCTACCTTCTTCTCAACATCATTACTTTTCACCTCATGGACATATTGAATGGGTACGCTAGACCTCGTATGAAATTGTTGAGTGTTTTTCTCCATGTTCTCAATCTGGTATCTTGCATCGATTGGGGTTTTATATACCATTGTACTACCTTTAGCAACATCAATCGTGTTATAATCCATTATAATTTATTCTTAATAAAAATATTGAATTAAAAGTTGATCACATTTTTGTTGGTGTGGAAAAATTGAACATAATATTTTGAATAATTTCCAATATTCATGAAGTGTTTCCCTTGAGATTGTCTTATCCCACATATTTCATTCCTTATTGTTGCAGTTTGAGATTATGGGAAATATTTTACAAGGAAAAGGCATTTCATATCCACCCAACCTCTTATTAGTGAATTAACATAATAAAGCCAGTATTTTGCAGTGTCTTTTAATAAAAATTGAAATACCCCAATCTTTAGTTGTTCCTCATCCACATTACCAGTTTTTAATGTAGAACACATGGTATCAAAATATTTTAAGTGGTTATGTGGATATTCTCCCATGAGTCCATGAAATCTTGGTAATAAATGAATTAAAACATATTTTAGTTAAAAATTGGGCGCCTTGCCTTGAATTTGATTATAGGTGGGATGGATATAATCATTAGGTGAGGTTGTTTCATTTAATTTTTGGTTTTTTAGCAATATTTTTCATGTTTATTGTAGTTTTTATATTGGTTTCATACAAAGAAGAGGTAGGATCAAGAAGAGTGTCGATGTTTTGTGTGTCCTCATTCGATGGGTTCTCTTGTGCATCTCGAGGTCGCTGACATAAGATCCTCTCTGGTTTGGGTTTGAAAGGGGGTAAATCTCTCCAATTAGAACGCTTCATTCAAATAAACAAAAAAATAAATAAATAATAACACAAAAATATAGGTAAAGGTATAAGATAAAACAAATAAATATTTATAATATTTACAAAAAACTTATCAAAAACATTCACTTAAAACCAATGTTCTCCCCGACAGCGACGCCAATATTTGAACATGTTTTCATGACATGTAAAATTGATAGTTACTTAAAAAAGATTTTGTAGTCTAGTGCAGACCCTTGGTCATCTCTCAACGAAAATTGATAGGTTTTGAGTGTGTATTTTTATTAAGAGGAACAAAAGAGGGGGTGATTTTGCAAACAATTTTAAGAAAGTAACATAATGTAAAGAGTTGTAATGTTGAAAGATAAAGTGGATTTTAAAAAATATGGAATAAATAAGTGATCATTGCAATGTTAATACAATATTTGATATGTTTCTCATTCTTAATTGATTGTTAGGTTTTAGTGTAATCCTTTGGTTGAGGGTTAACCAAGATCTTGATTCCCCTCTTTTCTCTTAAAATGACGCACAAAAAACCACCCCTTGACACAACAATCATTTTGTCAATGTTTGGACCTCAAGAATAGAGTGAGGTATACCAAATCATACTGAAATATCATGTATTTGTGAGAGAAATAGTAATCTTATGTTGCCCAATTGGAACAACACAAGATTCGCACTTGAATCTCAACCTAATCTGTATTGAAATGAAAAATGTTTCACATAATTAAACCAAAGAAATGCATTCTGAGAAGAAGAATATAAAGATTAAACATAAGTGAAATAATTCACACAAAAATTACAAAACACTAATAGAATATAAGGTGTTGGAGCTCCATCTTCAACTGTATATCTCCCTCACAAGGATCACCCTCCGTTTAGCTCGACATCAGGTGGAGGAGAAAGATCGGGTAGAACTACTTCATCATTATTGATACCCCCTATGAGGATAGTGTCCTCCAGAACATCAAGGATGAGAAAGACACTCTACCAAGGCTCCAAAATATAAGAGCTTCACTTCCCTTTTGAACTCACAAGTGAGGATCCCAAGGTCAATTTTATAGGAAAATTGGAAGGTGGTTTTGAGTATCCTAATTTAGATAAACTACTTGGTTCATGGATTTCGATGGACATAAAGTCTTATATCACTATTTAAAAAACAATAAAGTTGTATCCCAACCTCCTGAATATCTCGAATATATTTTTGGGTCCATTTTACAATCACAGCTCGAGATATTGACATATTACAGAACACAACTTTTGACTTTGTGCAGATTCAATGGCTTAAACAGATTAGTTCGAATGGTACCCTTAAGAAGATAAATCTATATTGGCATCCTTGAGTTGAAATTTATCCTACTAAAATTGGATTGTACAAAAAAATTTCATTAAATTTGGATTTATGGTATGGTAGTTGTGTTCAGTTTAGTAAACTGGTGTGCTTGGATCCTACGCAGCTTGGCTCATTTTTCTTGAACATCTTCACAAACCCTCCAAATCACCACCACCGTCAATGAAATTATCAAAAAAAGTATCATTTCTATTTTTAAAATTAATAAACACATAATAATTGAACTGAACATGAAGTGAAAATTGTAATTATATTTATAATTTCCAATACAAATTTAGATTAGCACAATGGTGTAAGGGTGAAGATGAAACAGAGCATTACAATGCAATCCGTAGGTGAAGCCCATGTTGGTGTGATTATAAAAATACTCAATATGGACCCAGAGAACCCAAAAGGTCTCTCAGTAATCCATGAAGTAAAACACCACAAAATAAATACCACATATGGAATACTACCATGAAATATATCAAACACATAGAATAAGAAAAAAATCTCACACTAGGTATACAACATAAGACAAATGAATACAGATGATTATTCATAAGCTAGATCATATTATAATTGTTGAGAGGCTTGACTTCTAGTCATAAAATAGTTGCTCTGCTATAGGTCAACAAAGGGTTGCTCTACCACTGATCCATAATGAGTCTCTCTATGGCTGGTCCCCGATGGGTTGTGCTACTTCTTATCCATAGAGGGTCACTCTCAAGCCAATCCATTGATGGTTGTGCTATTATCTATCCACATAGGGTCACTCTCTTTCCGATCCACAAGGAGAGGGGGGGGATTTTTGATCCACAGAGGCTAGCTCTCTTACTGATCAACTGAGGGTCATTCCATTGTCGATCCATAGAGGGTCTCTCTCATGCAGATCCGCGGAGGGTATCTCTTCACTTGATAGGCAGCCACTGGATTCCTACACCTTGTATGTATGAGTTCCAAATGATATTCTCCTCAAGCCATCGGCTGTATTTCAACCTCCACGAAGTCTCACTAAGAGTAATCCAGAGGACCATTTTTTCGTATGGGTTCCAACACAATAGACGACACATTAATCAAACTCCCAGTATGTAAGTTAAATCCTTTTTAGTAAAAATGGCCCGGTTGGATTTGAGTGCAATCCAACTAGGACATCATCCAAATTCTTCCAAAACTCAAGTGAATTATCTCAAAATGATCTTCTCGTTTTAAGGGTTCTTTCACCATATACGATTCATTGATTGGACGCCCAATCTGCAAGTTATAATTGTTTCTTTGAAATGGGGCCAATCGTGTCCAGTCGGACCCAGTCGGACAGACCATACCCAACCCTATCCAGGGCGTTTTGACATTGGTCTAGCCCAGGAGGCCTATTGGGCCCATGAGACTGGCCTGTCATGATAGATCAGCCTAAGTGGTAGGTCTGGCCAGGCAGGAGGGTTCTACCCCTATGGCAGGTCCAGCTTGGTGGCCCGGGTCCGGCCTGCTGGCGGGTCTGGCCCCCTGAGCCATGGGTCCACCCCGTTAAGCCGTAGGTCCACCCCACTGAGTCGTGGTTCCGCCCCGCTGGCTGACTCGGTCTGCCCGAACGGGATGTGGGAGGTAACAGCGTCCGACCTTCTGGTTGACTAGTGATTGACGTATGGCGGTCTCCTTTCTATGATCAAGTGATTGTGGCGGTGCTATTCAGCTGTCTAGGCTGGCTGGCTAGACTCTGGCATGCGGGCGATGGGTCTTCTATGCCAGCACACCCGAGCAGCCCACTCCTCCCTATGACATCTACAGACACTGCGCCTCCTCACAGGTGCTGTGTCCCCACCATGGAATGCCAACGGGCACACCACCCACCTCCACCCGCACGCCGTCGCTGGCGCCGATGCATCAGCGGTATAGTCGATGGGTAACTGGAGTTTTCTCTGGTGGTCCATTAATTGAACCACTTGCGTCTACGAAATTGTTAGGATGTCATCTTTACTTCGACAGCCTCAAACTCATTTGCCTCTACCTTGAGAAATCATTGATGAAGAAAACACAGATAATAACTAAGATGGAGGGACCAAGCCTTGTTCATTTCCGCCCATCCCCTCTGCATTAGAGTTTATCCCTAGGTAAAACACAATAATCATCACAAAACATGATTAATGACCCAATTCGAAGCCCCAAAATAGAAACTTTTGTAAAAAATGAAGGGATCATGGATCAAACCATTAGTTGGTTGATCCATGGTCGATGTTTGTTTCATGAATAAGGAATAAATTAAAAAATTCAAAGATCTCATACACCCATACCTAGATACATTTTATCCGCTAAGGATGAGGGATGTGATTTGTTTCATCCTTGATCTGTAATTATTGGAGTTCATCTCCACTTTCCAACCTCTATGTCCGATCCTCCAATGTTCTTTACGTCAATCTTCATTATTCATTATAGAAAGATTCCATGGACTAATTATCAGAGAATCCCCACATTTCATAATTCCCAAACTTGAACACCTTTGAAAATTAAAATATATAAAAAGCGTAATGACGTTGCACCAATAAATTATGCTCACTATCTGAGCCACATATAATGAGATACACATAATAAGTCAATAAGATAACAACACAGTGGTTTAAAATAAGAAATTATTGACCCTCCATTAATGCACCTCATCATCGGCTTGTCGCTTCACTAAAACATTGTCATCTTCCACTTAACGGTGAGAAAAAAATAAAATAATTCTTTTGAATTATTTTATTAATTTTCACAAAAAGTCTGAAAAATAATTTTCTTGTTCTATCCTTGCCAAGCGATGTTAAGTAATTACTAGGAAAATCCTGAAATTTCATGTTCAATGTTCCCCTCATATTTTTGATCTGAGCATTGATTCAAAAGATAAAAAACCCAGCAGCACATTTACTAAACATACCATAAAAAATTCGAAAATTCGATTATGGGATCTCCGGGCCTCAGAATCGCGTGCCGTCAGAGCGTGTGGTCTCAGAATAATTCCATTTAATTAAAAGAAATTACATGTAATTTCTAAGACATTACATTCTCCCCACATTATGGATTTACATCCCCGAAATCCAAAACAAGGTCTTACCAAACAAGTCGGGGTACTGGGCATGGATATGAACCTCCCACTCCCATGTTCCCTCCTTATAGTCCTCATGATTCCACCGAACACGTACCAATGGAATCAACTATCTATGAAAGACCTTCTCTTGTTGATCCTCTAAATCTACTGGTAACTCTGAATACATCTCCTCATCGTCAATGTGTAGCTTACCCCAGTCGATGACGTGTGATGGATCATGAACATACCTACTCAACTGAGAAACGTGTAAAACATCATACACCTAGTACATCTATGGGGGAAGATCTAGGCCGTATGCCACCTTTCAAACTCTGATCAGGATCAGAAAAGGTCCAATTAACCAAAAATATAGCTTTTTTCCCCAGCCAAATCTCCATAATCCTCCTCAGGGTGATACTCAAAAGAATACAATTTTGCCCAACTCAAACTCCAAGGGTCTTCGTCTCCTTTCAGCATAAGTATTCTTCCTGCTCCGTCCAGTCCTTATCCACTCCTAGATGATCTACACCTTCTCAGTGGTATCTCATACCATATCTGGACCCATGAGTGCTGACTCCACTAGGTCTGTCCAACATAGAGGTGATCTGCAAGTCCACCCGTATAAGGCCACGGATGGTTCCATGCCGATGGTGGTGTGATAGCTATAGTTGTATGAAAACTTCACCAATGGCAGGTGGTCCACCCCACTATGATGAAAATCTAGGATGAAATCACGTAGTGTGTCCTCCATGTTTTGTATGGTCTGCTCTGTCTGACCATCCATTTGGGGATACAAATCTGTGCTCAAGCGCAACTGTGTCCAAAACACATCCTCTAATCCCCTCCCCAAACGGGATATAAAGTGAACTACATGATCTGAGATGATCATCGAAGGCACCCCGTGAAGCCGCACTATCTATTGGACATAAAGGCATGCCCAACCCTCTATCGGTCTCAGCTCCCAGATGGGTAGGAAGTGAGATGACTTAGTGAGTTGGTCAATGATAACCCAGCTTAAGTCATGGCCCCAGATGTATGTGGTAACCCCGTCACAAATTCCATCGAGATACCATCCCATTTCCACTATGGTACTTTGAGTGGCTGGGAAAAGCTTGCTGGAACCAAATTCTCGGCCTTCACTTGCTAAAAAGTGAGGCATCTAGAAACAAACTCATCCACAACTTTATTCATCCTTGGCCTCAGTACATATGTCGGAGTTCCTGGTACATCTTCACCATTCTAGGATGTACCGCTAATGGGGTTGTATGTAACTACCTCAACCCCTCTTCTCACAACCTCACTAGAAATAAAGTACTCCCTTTGAAAAGGATGACGTGCTACCCACCTATCAAAAATTAATCAAGAGCCCATCTTGAGGATAACTGATCACTTCGTACCTCGCACTCAATGTCCACTATCTGGGCCTCCCTAACATGCTGTTTGAGAGGGGGAGTAACAATCATCAACAGAAGGTAAGACACTTTACCCTCATCCAAAAAGGATATCTGCATCGTAGCCAAATACTCAGTCACCTCACTCATCAACTTCAAACCAACCCTCCTACTGAGCGCATTTACCACAATGTTTCCCTTTCCTGGGGTATAGAATATCTCAAAGTCATAGTCCTGTGGGAACTCTTACCATGGTTGATATATCAGGATCATGTCCTTCTAGGAGAAGATATACCCGAGACTCTTATGTTCAGAGTAGTCTGTAAGTAGTTCATCCGTCAGGTATTGCCACCACATCTTTATGGAAAATACCACTGATGCTAACTCCTGGCCCCCATTCACATAGTTTTTCTCATGTTTTTTCTGATTCCGTTAGCCAGAGGTTGTCACTTCTTTCTCCTTCATCAAGACATAACCTAGTCCTATCCTTGATGCATCAAAGTAAAATACATACCCAACACCCTCCTCTAATATTATCAAGATGGGGATACTATTTAGTTTGTACCTCAGCTCCTGGAAACTCTTCTGACATTTCTCCATCCACACAAAGGGTTGTCCCGTCAACTTAAAACATGAAAACGGTTCTTGTACTCTAGAGAAGTTAGGCATGAACCTCTGGAGGTAACTAGCCATCCCCAAGAATCTCTACACCATAGTCACGCTCTTGGGTGGCTCCCAAGTATGAACCTCCTCAATCTTTTTCAGATCCACGACAAATCCATCCTCTAAGATGACGGTTCCTAGAATAGGGACATCCCAAATCCAAAACTGTTACTTAAAGAGCTTTCCATAATGATGGTGCTCCCAATGTGTATCTAGGACTATTCGCAGGTGTGTAGCATGGTCCTCCTATGATGTCGAGTACACCAAGATGTCATCAATGAAGACTAGAACAAACCATTAAAGGTAAGGCTGGGAAACCCTATTCTTGATTCCCATAAACACTATTATGGAAGTTGTTCCTACCAAAAGGCATCACCAGGAACTCATAGTGACCACATCGGCACCCGAAGGTTGTCTTCAGCGCATCCTCATCCCATACCTGATGTTGGGGATAACCTGGTCTAAGGTTCATTTACAAGAATCCCCTCACTCCCTTTAGCAATTCGAAGAGGTCGTCGATCCCTGGTAGTGGATACTTGTTTTTTCATGGTCACCTGGTTTAGGTAGTGGGTGTCCACAAACAACCTCAAACTCGCATCTCCATTCTGGGAAAAAAGTACTGGGGCTTCCCATAGTGAAACACTGGGCCTTATGAACCCTTTCTCTTACAAGTCCTATAGCCATACCCCCAACTTTCAAAACTCATTGGGATCCATCTGATATGACAGAGTGGATATCAGTGTCGTCCCGGGGTACAAGACAATAAATATGTATAGCTCCCTATAAGGAGGATTTCTCGAAACATCCTCAGGAAAAAAATCCTCACTCTCATCCACCACTATAGGATGGCTTGGAAACCTATCATCCATTGCACCGAGGGTGAGGATAACTGACTAGGGAGTGATCGGCTGCACCGACCTTCGAGAAAGGTCATCCTTTGGTTGAAGGGTTTCCCTCTCATAGGTGAAGGAGTACCTGGTCCCATCTCTATGGACACACCACAATGTACACCTAAAATGGTTGATTTGTTCATGGAATGTGGATAATTATTCCATACCTATGTTGACAGCATGAAGCCTCTACACTGCTACTAGAAGATCCCAACTCAATCTCTCACCTCTTAGAGTAAGCTCACATAGACGGCACCAGTGTGTAATCGTCGAAGCCCCTATCATAAGAGTCTCTAGCTATAAGGATCGAGCCAATGGCTCCACCAAAATCACTGAGCTTCGAACAATATCGATGGAAAGTAAAGAGTGAGCATCACCTATGTCTATATGAGCTGCATCAAGGGTGGTGAAGACACAAATCATACATCAGGTCATCTCTAGAGCACCGCAGTCATAAGCCTCCACTACTTAAATCTGTGCCCTCCCCTATACGCCGACTGCCTGAGGTTGGGGTGGACCAAAAGGGGGTTGTGGTGGTAACAACTCATCCCATTTCCCACTACCTTCTACTTAGCCTAATCCCCTACCACATCTGTTGAACATCAGTATGGTGGGTTGCGAAGTCGCGATCCAGGTGACCATGCCTACTGCATGAGTAGCACGGTCTGCTCCTCACAAACCTCATCTGCCTCATGAGCTCCACACCTTCGACCCTACATCTAAGGTTCATCTTCCGAAAGGAATGCTCATTTGGGCCTCTACGTCAATTTTCTACTGCCTACTACATGTGACTTAGATACTTGTCGCCCGGTGGTGGCATTCACTATCAGTGCTTTCTCAGCAAGGAAACTCTCCACCAGTAGTTCTTCCTCTAGCAGTCTAGTAAGTGTCAGTATATTGAGAGAAATCATCGATTCATGGTCTCTCGTCAGATTCCCTTTTCAATGGTTTGGGTCCTAAAGAAAGGGTCTCACACCAAGTTAGTGAAGTAGAGGGAGAGGTTAGTAAACCTCACATAGTACTGATCCATAGTCAAACTACCCTACTGCGGGTGAAGTTACTCCTAAATACGCATAGAGCATAGTGTTGCTGGTATGAAAACAACGCTAATGAGGTGCTTGAAGTCCAACCCAGAAAGGGCCACCTCCTCGTGTGTCTGGAGATTCATTCTCCACTATATCCCTACCGTTCCCTGAAAAAGGGTAGCGACTATGATCACCATCTGGTCTTCTTGTCTCTTATATGCGAAAAACTTGTTCCACAACCTCCAGACAGTCCTCAACTGCCAGAGGATCTGTCATGCCTTGAAAAATAGGAGGCCTATATCTTTGGAACTCGTGCAGTGCACTCAGTCGACGTTCAAGGTCTGATGGTGGAGCTAGAAGCATCTGCTTCTCTATGGGTGGTGTTGCTGCTGGTACACCACCCATACGTGCTACCACTATAAGTTTTCCCCATACTGACGCCCCATCACATGGTGGTCCATCGTTGTGATCTGTCACTGGAATCCTAATTGGTTATCAACATGGAGGTTTACTGTAAGGAAAAAGATATACCACAGTAAATAAGTTATACATTGTGTGCTCCCACAAAAAATGATGAAGAGAATACAGTTTATGAAACGCAGGAAACTGGTGTTTTCATGTAGCGAGTTGGAAAATATAACTCAGGGTCCAGATTTAATGATACTTTAGATTCCTCACTAACACTGGACTCCATGAACTAACATCCAAACTCCAGACACTAAACACTATTACTCCATTGACTTTTTTGGAGACTCTTAGTTCTTCTTGTAGAACCGACGTCTATCTGATACCAGTTTGTCACAACTCATCCCCTGGGGCCCGTGCCATGAATATCCCAATCCTACCTTCAGTAGGTTAGGGTTTGGTGAATAGATCCAGAATAGCATATCCCAAAAAGAGAAGGAATTGCCTTTAAATTTGTACACACACATACATGGAGTACTACACAAATCTATCCATGAAGTAATGAAAATTAATAAAACCACCAATAATTACCACCACTAAGCTTAGTGTGTGTAAAATTAATGTAAATGGGCCTTAATACAAGCCCAACTAAAAGTAAAATAAAACAAAAGAAGTACAAGCTTCAGAGGTCGTCCTCTAAGTATCCTACTTGAAGGGTAGGTACAGATCTCTGTTAGATGTAACTAAAGCTGAAAACGTCTAATAATACCCCTATAAACACCTTTTACTCAGGGCTCTCCAAGGACCTGGTCAAATATGTCCATCATCTATAGAAGACAAAATAGGATCGGGTGAGGCCCATGCAAGGATGGGTATAACAATACTCAGTTGGGACCCTGATACCCCCTATGGTCTCTCAGTAATCCATGAGGAAAACAACATAAAGGAAATACAATAGTTTTTATATCACCAAAAAAGATCTCACAAAAGTATCAAAAATAAAAAGATAGCTCACAATAGGTATAAAACATTAAGAACATGAATAAATATGAATAGTAATAAGATATATCATCTTATTCTGTTGAGAGGCTCGACTGATAATATAAGAAGGGCCGTTCCATTATCGATCCACAAAGGATCACTCTTCCACAGATTAATGATGGGTTGATGTATGGCTGGTCCACGATGGGTCGGGCTACTTCTGATCCACATAGGGTCTCTCTCATGACAATTTAAAGAGGGTTGCACAATTACCGATCCATGGAGGGTCTCTCTCGTTCCGATCCATAGAGGGTCACACCATTACCGATCCACAATTGGTCTCTCCCTTTATGATCCACATAGTGTTTCTCTATTGCTAATCCTTAGAGGTTCGATCTCTTACTGATCCACTGAGGGTCGATCTTTACATGAAAGTCCACCAATGGATTCTCGTACATTGTACGTATGAGTTTCAATGGATTTATACTCAATACATTGGTCCTATTCCAACTGTAATGATGTCTCACTTAGATGCAACCAAATGGACTATGTGGTAGCAAGGGTTCCAACCCAGCAGATGGCACATTGATCGGACCACCAGTCCATATGGTAATGCATTTTAGTAAATAGGGCTTGGTTGGATTTGAGTCCGATCCATCCTAGCCATTCAAAAACTTCTTGAAAAACTAAACTGAAGCATATCATAAGGACTGCCTCATTGCAAGGTTCATCATGCCATAGACGGTTCATCAATCAGACGCCCAGTCTGCAAGTCTTAATTATTTTAGTGAAACGGGGCCAGTCAGGTCTGTGTCGAATTTGACTCGACCCTATTTGGGGGGGCAGAGTCCGGCGTGGGTCTAGAACAGGTCCAGCCCAGTTGACCTGTTGGGACCACGTGTCTGACCTAGCAGTGCGGATCAGGCCCCCTGAGTAACTGGTCCAGCCAGCCAGGATGCGGCAGATTTCTGCGTCTATCCTTCCACTCACCCCACAGTCGACGCAGGTAGTCTCCTCTCCATAGTCAAGAGATTGTGACAACACTACGCGACCGAACAGGCTGGCTGACCAGACTCTTATACACGGTCTATGGACCATGTGCTCCTGGTCACCTGAGCATCCCAAGAGGACCTCTCCTCCATGCAGTGGCAATGGGCGCGGCACCTCCTCGCTGCCGTTACTAGCCGGTCGCAGCCTCTTGACAAAGCAGCGTGCCTCCACCCTCCACCCGTGGCCGCTATGGCGGTTTGTTTCCATCGCATTGGAGGAACCTTCGAAAAGCCACTAGAGTCACTCTGGTGGTCCATTTCTTGAGCCCCTTGCATCTACATGAATCGTTAGGCCATCACCATTTCTACGACAACCTCAAACTCACTTTGGCACTATTTCGATAAATCATCCACAAAGAACACACAAAGAACACCTACTATAGAGGGACCAGGCCTTGGTCATGTTTTCCCATGCCCTCTGCGTTAGAGTTAACCATGGGGAAAGAACAATAATCATCACAAATCCTGATTAAACCCCTAATTCAAATCCCCACCTTAGAACCTCCCGAAAAAACGAAAAAATCGATGATCAACCCATTAGTCGGTTGATCCTCGTTCATTGTTAGTTTCAAAAATGAGGAAATAATTTCCAAATTCAGAGAAAGAATAAACCCATACCTAGATACGTTGAATCTGTTGAGGATGAAGGAAGAAATTTTCATTTTCATCGATCTAAAGTCCATGGAATTCTCTACTACTTTCCTACCTATAGATCTGATCCTCCAACCTATGTCTCTTACCTCTTAGTTCTTTATTGGAGAGGGATTCAACCGGTGGTTCCTTATAGATTACTCACATTTCTCAATTTCCAAACTCCAACAATTTTGAAAATTAAAATAAATTAAAATAATAGTGACATTGTGACCATTAAGGATTATCATTAAATGAGCCACATTTAATGAACCACATTTAATGAGTCATTTTGATAATAATGTTACTGTTCTTAAGGATCCATTATTTACTCTCCTTTAATGTGCCTTGTCGCTGCCTTATTACCGCCTCATCGTTGTACTACAGTGTCATCATCTTCCACTCATCTATGAGAAAGGAAATAATAAATTTATTTTAAATTCATTTATTATTTTTCTCGAAATGTCTGAAAAATAATTTTTCTGTTTATTCCTAGCCTACCAAAGATAATTCAGTTGTAAGCAAATCCAGGCATTTTGAGTTCAACGATGCCCTCAGATTATTGATCTGAGCACCGGTTAAAAATTTGAAAAATCCCACCAACACATTTACTGAACATACATTAAAAATTAAAAAATTCTATTCCAGGTTCACTGGGCCTCAGAATCACGTGCAGTCAGAGCGTGTGGTCACATAATAATTCCATATAATTAAAAAAATTAATTTGAATTTCTGAGACATTATAATTTTTATAATATATTATATAATAATTATGTTGGTATAGGATATTTGGTAAATTACAAAGGAAAATATCATACAATTAGGATGTTTAAGATAATTGATCTACGAATATGAATTTTGAAGAAATTACAAAAGAAAAAAATTATATTTTTTACCAATTTTAAGATAGAATATGATATATTTTTTCTGTCCAGATAAATTTTGATGTAGTGAAATAGAAAATGGTAATTTGATATTATTTTCTCATTTCATATGACTTTTTTTCATATGATATTTAAGATGCAGAAAATATTTTTTAGATCTGTGTGTGAGAAATCATCTAAGAATTGAAATAATGGAAAATTATACATCATTTAATAAAATTTGTAAAGAACATATAAATTTTGAAAGATCGTATGATAATTTAATTTTTTAATTATGTTAAATATGTAGAGTAATGGAAATAAAATTATTAGTGTAAATATAAGAAATATCAAGAATAAGAATTCAAAATAAAAAGACAATAAATCCAAATGTTTCAATTGAAAATTTCGTTATATGATCAAACATCATGATCACATACTGTTCATGAGTCATGTTGAGTTTAAGTAAATCAATATGAATATGATGAAGTTATTAGTGATAGAGTTACACTCCATAGAATGATATATTGTGTCACCATGATTATATGGATATTTAAATAAAACTAAGGGTTAGTTATTTTTTGTTGAACTAAAATGAAAAATGAGTAATTTATTATTCATATATAATAAGAAGGAAATGATATATTTCATTATCCAAATGATTTGAATGATTATAATGAACTACTAACTTAGTGAGTTTGAGTTAATAAAAATGATATTTCAAAAATTAGAATGCATAGAATAATGTAAATTCAAAGGGTCCTTATTTACAAGATACAGTGTATATATATTCTAAAAAGACGAAACATAAAGGATATATTCTTGAATATGGGTGAACCAAATATATTTTATATGTAAAAATATAGAGGAATAAAACTAGGAATGTTATTGTGTACTAAGGAAATGGAGAATGAGTTTCAAATTTAGATTATTATTCTTGTTCGATTAAGTGTAGCAGATTTGTAATCAACTATTAAATAAATAAGAATTAATGTTCCATTGTTGAATACAATAGATATTTCTTATACCTTGAAGAATAAGGTGAGATGTAATAGATTTTTTCTGTTCTTTATTAGACCACACCTCTAATGAGATCTTATAATAGAACAAACTAATTACATACTACAATATATTTCTATTGATTATTGAGTAAGCCATATGATTTCTACGAGTGATGGAAGAATATCAATCCATATATCATTGTATGTACTTGAGATAACACTAATCATATTTATTCAATGATGTACAATCCTATTCTTTTTTATAATTAGAAAAAATCCCTAACATTCTTTGTACATGACTAGTTATATGATAACAAGTTCCTAGTTATATAAATACCTACGATTTATTCCAAAATAATAATGATGTTGTGCATGTGGAATAGTAACAGTTAAGTACTAGGGACATAATTTCCTTAAGGAGGTCATCATTGTAAAAAATACCTAGAATTTTCATATGGATATTTAATATTATATATTTTATTATTAATAAATAGAAAGAAAAATAGTGATATTAAATAAATAAATAAATGAAGAGATGATATTGTGATATAAAATTAAAATCATAAAAAAATTCATTATACACTAATTCATCCCCTCTGAATACATTAATATCCCAAAATGATCCAAAAAATGATACTAATCCAAGGTTTCATACCACTATTAAATTTTATTATTCAAATTTTTATTTGAAGTATTTATATTCTATTTTCATTGGAAATTTAATTTTATTGTTTGAAGAATCATATTATTTCACTATTAAAGTAATCTTGGAAGAAATGTTTGTCGACACACTAAAAAACAAGGAGAAAAGCGATGTAATGTATTAAAGAATGAATTCATCTAATAAAAGAGAAAATGATGGCTCTATAATAATTAAATTTACCCAAGGAAGATTTTATTATAATATTTTTGTTGATAATATATCTCATAAATAAATAAATTATGATAAATCACCCATCCAATGTATTGAGTAATAATGATTTATTGCCCCAATAAAAATATTAAATATATAAAATTAGGAAAGGAATAAGTAGAACCATGAAAAAGAGAATAAGAACACATTTCTATAAAATCTTGTGATAATTAATATGGTGATTGATTTTATTATTTTATCAAAAACCTAAATAATATTATCATTAATTTAGTCACACTTATTTTTAGATCTATTAAAAGCATGTTATATGAGAATACCATGCCTGAATATGAGAAAATTACATTTATAGATTTATTTAGAATAAGGGGTGTTGATTTATATACATATCCTGGAGAAATAAAAATAATTAATGATGATACTAATTTAATATACTCATATTTTTTGAGTTAATTGATCAGTAAAACTGATGAAATATAAGAATACAAGAAAGATATTAAATAAAATTTCAATGCATCGGGATAAGTAATTTCTGTTAAAAATAATCAACATGAGGTTAGGGATAAAAATAATAAAGATCCTGACCGGCCATAATAATAACATTGAAAAATTAAAGATGATAAAATTTAATAGATAATAAAGGCATGTGAAGAAATAATAAAATCAGTGGTGGATGAGAGAAGAATCCACAATATAAAATTTCTAGAGCATTCAATTAAATTTAAAATACTAGAAACAGTTTAATTATTGTTTTAAATGAAATTTGAAAACAATGATTCTACCAAAAAAACATAAAAGGCATAAAATTATTCTAATATTCTTATATTTAGTGTAAATATCATCCTAATATCATATACTTATTAACAAATATTAGTAAAAAAGTAGAAGTTACCATCTACTTTTAGAAAAAATAATTGTAGTAAATATTTTTAGTATGTTTAATACATTTATGAAATATCAATATATAATAATTTTGATATAGGAAAATTATGGGAAACCCACATAAATTTTCATGTGGTTAGAAGCATGATTCTGATTAGTTTTTTACCTAATGATCCCCATTTAGGGAAAATAAATGCCTAAAAACTACATGAATGAAATTCTTATAGTAATTTTTATTCAAAAAAATATCAATGTTTTTGAGATACTAGTAGTTATTATAGATGTTTTTGAATATTTCTATATAATTTTTCATCAACACTTAAACCATTAGAATAAGAGGAAGTCCTATAATGAGTGGGATAAAAAATTAAATACCACAAAATCCAGAGAATATAATGAATAATATATATTTTCAACAAAAAATTGAAATAATAGTAAATATCTATGATGGTTCTAACAGAATATGTCATGGTTGATATGTATATATGTATATCTAATTCAACAATTAAATTAAATAAATTATAATATAAGACCCAAAAAATATAAAAAAATGAAATAATCCAACCATGGGAAAGAATCATGAGAAAAATTGTGAAAATAACATTTCAAATAAATCTATGAAGAATGATTGTGATATATCCCTATGTAATAATTAGAATAAATAGAGTAAAGTTCACCAGAAGAACAATTATTAAAATATAGAAGTTACAAAAAAAGTGAGAAGATGTTTCTTTGGTTGAACAAATAGATCACATCATAGACACTTGAATGAATTTCATGAATGTGAGAGATGAAAGGAAAAATATTAGAAATTTTGGAATAACATTCCAAGAAGGAAATGAAAGGTCAATATTCATAAAGATACCATCTAGTAATATATATGGAAAAAGTTAAATGTCTAATCATATTCCAAAATTATGTTTAGAAATATGGACAGATGATTTGGAGAAAAGAGAAATGGAATCTCAAGAAAAGAGAGGATCCAAATGTAATGAAAATATTTCACATAAAGAAGAAATATAATTTCATTAGTTGATGTTAGATAGTGAAAACACAATAGTTTCATAAGTTCCATGTGGGGGTAAAGGATGACTAGACACAATTCAACTTATTCAGTAACAATTAATCTATCCAAGAATAAATCATAAAAAATAGAAATATGTTAATAGTGATGAATGACCCCAAATGGTTCATGTTAAATGGGAAAATCTCAATAAGTATAGAATAAAATAATCCATGTTACCCAAAGAAAAATCATAATTTTAATTTTTTTAAAAGCATGAAGTTTCCATTATGATATAGAGGTAAATAGAAAAGGGAAAATTAGGTGATAATTCATGGTTAATCCAACCGATCACATAAATGAATAAGGAGGCCCACCTTATTAACTACATCATGTGTATCGTTTTTGTGCATTAACAATGTATACAATTAATGGTGATTCTGGTTCTCACATTGGGAAAAAATTCAATAAATTATTCTTGAATGAATATTACATATTCGAAGAGATCACTATCTTGATTTGCTACATCAAGTGGTATTGTAAAAAACATCTAGAGAAAAGACCATCCATAAATTTTGTTAATATTTTATTAAAAAGAGGAATAACAAGGTCATAAATGTAACCATATTAATAGGAATAAAATACAAGATATATTGATGTGTATTTGAAGAATTGAATATATTCTAAATAATTAAAAATTAATACTTCATCATTGTGTTATATGAGTAATTGGAATCATGAATCTTATTTGATGATGATATGACACATAATGATTTAATGTTTGATTGCACTATTTGAGGGGTTAGTCTTTTGAAACTAAAAATACATCACTATTTATTTGGATATCTATAGTGTGATTGAAATTTGTCATTGAAAAGGTATAAATATCTATTCTCCAATCATTTTTTTACGAATAATTAAATATAATATTGAGCGTATAAAATTTATTTTAATAAATAAAAATAAGAAAAATAAAACATGATTATTTATAGCGATATTTAAAAATAAAAAACTATTTTTTACTTGAATACATATAATATGTTTGTTAACAATACTAAATTAATATTAAAGAACCAATTGAAATATTTTAAACAATTGATATCAAAAAGTTATACAATCCTGGATAAAAGTGAACAAACTTTGAGGGATAGAATTGAAAAATGTAATAGATTATATCATATTATATTGATTATGGATAACCTCTTTTTAATATAATTTGTTTCTAATCCTTGAATTAATGAAGTAGAATTAGTGTAGAATAATTTATGAATGAATTTTTATGAAAGAAATAATATAATCCTCTATATTTTTTTAATTATTATCAATAAGTGTAATAGATAATTAATTAAAAAAACTTTATATTGAGTAAAAATTTAGATATACCATTTTCTATAGTTGGTATTGAAAGAAAATAAAAATGGTTATATTGTTGAATCCACTTTGTGTTTGAGTTTTTTTTCATACAATGTGGTAAAATTAATGATGTTAGTATGAGAGGATATTGGATAACTTGTAATGAACTAATTATTACCCAAATATGTCATGTAACTTAGTTCCCAAGAAGTGAAATATGATTTTTAGTAAATATTACATATGAATTAAAAGATATACTAGAATCTGGGAAGCTGGTTGTCTTAATAGTTGACATGGTAAAGAATAAGTGTTTCTAATTAACGATTATTATATGTATTGAACTATGAATATTTTTTGCATTTTAGATGCACAAAATAGTGTAATTGGAGATGTTGTGATTTTATATGACAATGGATTTGCTTCCATTAATTATAAAGAAATGAGAAACTACTGGATGCTATTTAATTATACATATGAAAATAGTGGAATATTATTATTTATGTTTATATATGGAATATTTTTAATTATTTGGGATGATAAGTCTTTGTAGATATTTCCACTTGATGTTTCATTGACTATACATAGAAGTTATTTAAATAATGTCTTCATAAAACACTGAGAAGTGGAAAAGTGATCTTTTGGGTAATCCATAGTATGTGACATCAAATGATCAAATTTATACATTAAATTTGACCCTAAATTTTTTGTGTGTACAAAACATAATTTGTTTATGCAATCGATCAAGGATGGTCATGAGATCAATCTGATTGTATCTTGTGTGGTCGATCTAAATTTTTTTCTGTCATTTGATGCATTATGGTCAGTGATATGTCATATACGATCGAAATTCATGGCCAATTGAATACTATTTTTAGAATTTATTATGTTTTATGATTCTTAGGGATCTATTAAAAAGGGTATAAATTGATTTATGACTGTCTAGAATAACCCATGAGATATTTATCTTAGAGTTGGATGTCCAATAATTAAAAAATAAAAATATCATATGGTGAGACTGCTTAAGAAAATTTATCTGTAATGATAAAATTTTAACAAATAATGAATTCAAATATTAAAGGTGTAGAAATTATAATATATCATATGATTAATTTTCATAAAATATTTGTGATAAAAAACATTGGAAAAGGGAATGACATAAATATTTATCCTCTCATATTATTTTTTGGTGCTCCATATGATATTTGATAATCTCATAAGATGTTTGTAGTATTTGTATGATAATTATCTATGAAATATAGGAATGGAAAATGAAAAGTCACAGAGAGATTTTTTATTGGCCTCATGATCATTGTAAGAATGTATAATAATTTATTTTGTGAATATTGAGAATTTTGTGGATAGAAGGAAATATGAGTTATAGTGAAAATATATGAAATATTTAGAATAATGTTTCTTAATAAAATGAGAATAAAATCGGGTGATGAAAGTAAAATGTTATTCAATGATCTAGAATCATGATCTGAAAGGGATCTAGAATCAAAATTTACTTATAATTGGCCAAGAGATAGAAGAATAATTTATTGTTGAGAGAGTTCCACACCCAAGAATGAGGTTATTCTTGAATGTTCATACATGTAAATGTCATGAAACATGAATGATATAGTTTTTTTGGAGAAAAATAATATAAATATCACATGATAATTAAAATATTGAATGAAGAAACAGGCTTAGTCTTCAGTTGAAATTTTATAATGATTTAAATTAACCTTTCACTAAGGAATAAAAAATATATAATCTCAAATGTGCACACAAAATACATTTCATTAGATGAAAGAAGAATGAATAGAACCAGCTATAAATCCCTACATCATAATAGACCCATGATTTCAAGATTTATAATAAGGATTTTACACCATTATATTATTAGGGCCTTTTAGGATTAATTTTTGATAGAATTAGAAATGAAATTATATTAATTAGGGAATATAAGCTTACATTGTCCATTTTTTCATCAAAAATAGGATTCTTAAGTTCACAATATTGTTTCATTAATAAAAAACAAATTTTATTCAATCCCAAAATCATTTATTTTGAGTCATACATTATAATAATTTATACACAACATTATTCCATGAGAAAAACATAAAACATAATCGTATGGGGAAAAATGTGTGAAAAGGATATAAAAAGAAAATAAACTCATTAATCCATTTAGAATTTTTGAAAACCCAAAATATAGTTTTCCATTATTACATAATAAACTTTTGAGTTCAAAATAATTATTTACCTAACCATGATATAAACATAAAATTATTTCTTTTAGAAAAATATTTTTTACGAATAATGGGAAAATCCTAATTCAAAAAGAGTTTCCATGATAAATCCTTTTACCTTTGGAAGATCATAAATTATAATTTAAAATAAAAAATTATTATTTTTTATTAGATAATAAAATATTTACATAAAAATCCATTTTCAATCATGGGTAAAACCCTTAGGAAACCTGCATCATAAAAAATACATCAAAAATTCACCTAACATAATAACTCCATTATTATCTTAGGAGAAACATACATTAGTAAATTTCATCTCATTTTATGAGTAAATAACTCAACCTATATACTAAAATGAGAGTCTTACATCAGTTAACTCCATAACATTATAATATTGTTAAAATTATTCTATATTCTATTAGGAGTAACATATAATAGTTTTCTCCATCACTTTACTTAGCTCGTTTGAGGGATTTAATAGACCCACATTTCACATGATAAATTCTTTTAACTTTGGATGATCATAAAATATCATTTGAATTAAAAAATAATTATTTTCCATTTGATAATAAAATATTTACCTAAAATTCCATTTTCAATCTTGGGTAAAACCCTTAGGAAACTTGCATCATAAAAAATTCCATAAAAAATTCACCAAACATTATAATTCTAACATTCTCTTAGGAGAAACATATTGTAAATTTCATATCATTTTAGGAGTAAATATCTCAACCTATATACTACTAGGAGTTTATTACATCATTTAACTCCATCCCTTTATAATATTGATAAAATTATTTTGACGTTTGCTTTTTTTTTGACATTTGGACTCATGTACGGCTGCGTGGCTTGTTTCTTCTAGATTTTCTGCAACTTTCTCTGTATAGGGTTCCTCCTTTTTCCCTTAAAAATGAGCTTATTTCTTATTCAATAAATGGGGGATTTCCCCCATAACTTTAAAAAAATAGTCCTATAAGTGTTTGATTTAATTCTTTATACCGATATTCATTAATAATTCTCAATTGTCATTTTTTAAAATCAAAACATTTAATAACATTCACTTTTCATCATAAAAAACATAAAATTTGAATTTCAACTAATAAATAAAACCATTTTTAGTTATCTAATAAAAATTAGATGAAATATATTTTTTTTACAAAAGTTTAAAAATAAAAAATTCTCAAAACGATGACAATAGTGTATTCATTGAAAAAGAATGAAATATTATAGGGGAATATTGATAATAAAGAATGGATATAAAAATAGGAAAATCCATTCATGTCATATATGTGGAAGAAAGACCTTTCAAACCTATTATAGAGAAATTGAAAAACATATATATTTAATAATTATGAAAATATTCTTTTAAAACCTTTGAAAAGAATTTAAAAAGTAGCCAAAATTACATTTTTACAATATATAAATTGTTTCTAATAAAATTATGGATAAAATTAACATAAAATGGAGGAAAATGAGTGTAAAATATTTAGAACATCAATATAATTTAAAATACCTTACAACATTTATAACTTTGAAATAAAAATATCATTGATCGATAGAACTTGAAAAGGATTTTTAAACCGCATTAATTTCTATAAATGAATGGTAAAATTAATACATATGGCTGTATATACAACAAATTAAAAAAATATGGTGAAATTGACATGAGTTAATATAAAAGTAAATTGAGATTAGAAATCCCTTACCTCTAGTCTTACTCACCATGAATGTTATTTAAATATTGTATAAAAAATATATATCAATTATTTAATTTTTTTGAACCCTTTTAATTTTTATTCCCTAATCATTATCTCAATTATTTCATTTAATATGAATTATTTTATAGTTATCAATTCTATTAATTTCGTTTTTTAAATTTTAAGGATGTTCAGTTCATAATCCTAAAATAACTTCAATAGGTTGAGCATGGTCAAAGGGGTCACAGTTACAACATCTAGAAAAATACTAATCCGAAAAAAAATATAATTTTTAAATATAAAATACAATTCTATAATCACCAATGAATAGATTACATGAAAAATGAATCACATCACTAGTATAGGTGGTATATCATGACAAAACCAAATTATTCCTACTTATTATAATAAAAAGCACATTTTTTGGTAATTCAGTTGATTAGTTATGATAGTATTTAATATTATAAATGTTTTGTGAAAGGATAACTAGTTTTATATGAAACCAGAACAAATTTAATTATTTCAAGAAGGAAACGTTGTCCCGTAACATTCCATCTGTGAATTACCAAGTTCAAGGTTTCAAATTAATGACCTGAAATGAAAAAAAAGAAAACCTTCTTGAAAAAATAATTTATATCATAAATAGTGAATTTATAATTTAATATGTGAATAATTTAAGTAAAAAACATATAAATGAAAAATGAAATCTATGAGTTGACAATCATGTTTGAGAGTATGACGCATACACATCACATCATGAACTTATTTAAGATGTTTTGAAATGTAAAAATGGGTCCATAAAAACAATCACGATGTGATTTATCAATGATGTTACATAAAAAAACACTTATTTATGACAGAAAATCATCAAATAGGACCAAGAAATATCTACTTTGATATAATTTATGTAGAAGACCCCCTACATGATCCCATTATGAACCAGGTCCAAAATGAATCATTTATTAAAGAAATTAATGGCACTTAGGGATTAGATTGAAGCCTATAAATATATGACATAGGGAATTATAATATGTATTAGCTAATCTATTCACTATGGAAGAGGGTTTTGCTGCTACTTTTAGGTTTTCTACTTTTTTCTTTCTTTTTTATGTTAATTTCTCAATCATGTATTAATTAAAGTCTCTACCATTCATATTCAACTCTTCTTCCATCTCAATATCTATTTATTATTCCAATATATCTTTACCTTTAACTCTTCCCACATTCCTCCATGATATCTTATGCTCATTATGGTGAGCGAATGACATGTGGCTTAGCATTGGGTGAGGTTTCTGGGAATTAAATTTTTTTTATGAATTATTTCTTTAAAAGTTTTAAATTATTTTTTATTGAATGAGAGGGAAGTACATGGGTTTGGTGATCATCCATTATTTTGTAGATGTAAAGTTCAGCCCAAATCATTTATTTATTTATTTCACCTCCCATGATTTAGGAAAAAAATTCATACAATAGAATTGGGGTTTCCTGAAGGGATAAAATGACATACCATAAAATCTTGGAATGTTACATTTTTATACTTGTGGTTGAGGTGTTTTATTCTATTTGTATATTGGAGGTGGGAAATTTCGGTGCGTCATAGAAATATCCTTGTAATTTTCAATTTCACAGTCAATATAATTAAATAATTACGATTCATAAATTTGATTTCATGAATGAATTATTAATTAGATTCTAAAAAATAATGAATAATAAAGGAACTAGGGTAAAAAACATAAGCACTAAGACCATTCATCCTACAATGTATTTTTTCTATATTTGAATCTTATTTTTTTTGTATTTCATGAAAAATTATACTCTTCAAAAATTGTGAAATGCATTTTTTTCATAAATAATAGAAACAAAAAACAAAAAACATGAATTAGACACACTAATTGATTGGATAAAATAACCCTCAAGTGAAATGACTCTGGTCATCCACTGTGTTTTATTAGGAAAATAAATTATATTTGTTTACTTCCATATAATAGGAAAGTCAAAATTATCATTATTATTAGGGATCTGAGTAGTTTTTTGTTAATTTTTTCCATTTTCATATTTTGTAAATAATTTCATTAAGTAAACCAAATAGATTTTTAAAAATAACTTTCTTCCATGATTATTTAAAATAAATATTTATATATATAGGATAACTATGAAGTGGTAAAAGAAAATGTGGTTAAAGATATTGATGAGTCCCTACTATAAAGATAAAAAATGTAGCTTATATGGTTGACAAGATAATAAAAGTCCAAGAGATAGGTCTGTTATTTCAAAAACTAGAAAACATGGTTAATGAAGTAAAATATTATTAAAAAATATTTATGGATAAAGAGTATTCCCCACAAGATCCTCCCAATTTATATAATAACGTCAAAAAGATGAATATTTACTAGATGAATATCCACAAACCAACTATTTCAATATCCCTACCGAAACCTACATTGAATAATTGGATATTGAAGATAAAGAATATCATTGTAATATATATATATATATATGAAAAATTAACAAATCCTAGATCAATATTACTGTGATTGGGTATATGATTATATAAAATGAGATCTCCCCATTTAAAATTTAAAAGAATCAACACCAATGTACTCATCTCTGTCCATGGAAGCAGAAACCTCCTATATGGAGGTATTCAAAAAAAGGATAGAGAAGATTTACTACCTTCCTCCATCTAATGAAATTAAAATAAAAGTGTTCATTTCCACCAAATAAGAAATTGAATCTGAACAAGCTTAAGGAGTTATTCATTGATTTACCTCAGTTTCGGTTATTTTTTTAGCTGAATTGAGCATTGCCTTCCCTTTTTAAATTTGATAGACTCATCCAACTCGTATTATTTTCTTGAGGAAGTTGATGAACTAAATATTGTACCAAATAAATAACAAATGGATCTATCAGAACATATCAATAATTATTTATTAATAGAATAAGATAATTTATAAGCGTCCTCACATAAATTAACCATGATCGAATCTGGTTACATTAAATTGGAATATTTTTATATTAATTCATATAATTTAAATTTTTGAAAATTATATTTCAGGATAACAATACCATTGATAATAATATTAGTATAACATTTATGGAATAAGGAAATGGGAGTAAAGAAGTGTTAACATAAGTGAAAACGGACAAGTAGGGGACCCATACTTCATAATAATCCCTCTATGAAAGATCTATCTAATTTTGAAGGGGCGGATCTAGTTTACTCTATCCATGGAATCTATTATAACTGATGAGAATAAGTAAAAGTAGTAAAATGTAACACATTTTATTTTAAACCCAAAAACCTCCACCAACCCATAGAATTTGAATAACTGTTTTCATTACCCTTCTTGAGGAAATTAAAACCATAGGGTCTCTTGTGGTATGAATCCATGATTAACTATTATATACTTCATTTTCATTCTAGGAATCTAAATCTAAATTATTATATTTAAGAATAAATAAAGATTCATCCCTATTCCTCATTCTTTATTTATTTTAATTTATCATGGCCCTTAAATATGAATTGTTTATTTTTTTATATAGGTCTATGATGCTGATGAAAGATTGAAAAAAGAGGTTGAAAAATATGACTTGGAACATAATTAAAAATAGAAGTATAATTTCCTATTTTTTAATTATGTTCACACCCATAATTTTAAAATATGTTTTTTTAATTTAAATAATAATTTCATACCTCACATGAACTCTTAAACTCTAGTGTCGATCAAGGAGAGATAAGTTTATTAGGATAATATTTATTCTACATTCTATTTTTCACTATTGATATGTCTAGAAGAGGTAAATGGTCAAATTAATTGGTAATGTTATTCAGGAGAGAAAAAATTTGATAAATCATGATTTTTAAGAATAAGTTTATTTTTTAATCAAATTCCACTTATATTTGAAATTGTATAAATGTTTGAAATTGAAATAGATTAGTATATTATTTATGTGATTTTTATGCATAATTTTTACAAACAATTTATTATTATCCCCAAGAAAATTCTAAACCAATATTTCCTTTTATTTATATATTATATTTCTTTAGATATTGAGACATGTTTTTCTTCTTTAAATTTCCAAAAATCTTATCAAATGTGTGAGTGAAGAGAATCAATTTTAATAAGATTGAGCCATTTTTATTATTTATCCCATTATCCATAGACACCCTTGAAGTCAATAATTTTTATAGGATACATAAATATTATTGTGAGGAAATAATCCATGTTACAAATCCTATTTTATCTATTCCTACCAATCTCACAGTATATTGAAAGATATTTGATTGAATTATTAATAGGGAGAGGTTGTCTATGGTGGATAGTGATGCATTTCATTGAGGTTATTTTTCTAGGGGATTTCATGTGTTTTTTTATATTGGACATGTGATCATTATTTCCTAATTTATGATTCATGTCTCTAGCGAAAAAATAAAAAAGGCTAAAAAATTAAAAATGGGTTGTGTTTTAGGAGGGTTTTGTCACGACCCATCCCCGGGGCCCATGTCATGACTACCCCAAGCCCGCCTTCCATAGGCCAGGGGAAGACGACTAGCACCAAGGTGTAAATCCCGGTAAAATGGGAAGGCATTGCCTTTGTAAAGTAAACAAACACGACAGAACAATCAAGCAGAAGTAAACACTAAGTAAAAATTGGGTACAATAGTAGGTGCAGAAAAGTAAGTGGGCCAGTATACAAACCCAAACTAAAAGTAAAGTACAACTGGATGGGAAAACAGCAACTGAAAAGTAAATCCGTAACGTCAAGCTGTCCACTGGAAATCCCACATGAAGGTTGCGTACAGATAGCCTCCACAGCTCCTCGGGTCCAGTCGTCCGCTCTGAGAACGCCCCGCCCAGTGGTCCACCTCCAAGTACCGTCCTGCTCCGCAAGCCTGAACCACAATCAGCGCTGTCCGTCATTAGCAACCAACACAACGTAGTGCGGGCATAACCTATGTAGGGGTGAGTATAAGCTACTCAGTAGGGACCCCGAGACCCCCGAAGGTCTCCCAGAATCCACAAAGGATAATTCACAAAGGAAAGATACAATCATGAAGTAACATTCGACACTGCTTAGGTATATGCCCATACATATACCTAAGTCATAAATTCCATGTTCAGCTCCAACATCTGAGCCCAAACACAACCTAGTCCACACTGGAAAGAAAAACGTAAATCCACACAGGATAGTACAACACAATCCACATAGGAAAGAAAAACAGGATTCAGCTCACATAGGTATACTACATCGTAAGACGATAGAGATGATCAGATGTAGCCACTAATTCATCTAAGCCGTCGGACCCACAAAGGATTAGTAGGTACTAACCCCCGCAATGTCCCACACAGGATCGATCATGAAGTTGAAACCATAGCTATTGGGAAACTCCTTCTCCATCAAGTACAGTGGGTATGCCGCTCCAACCAAGCGATTCCTCTAACCATGGACTGATGTAGTACTCCACCTATCGAGTACTGTGGGCCTGATGGTAAAACAATGCGCATCCCACCATGGGTCCTCCGCTACAACCAAGCACTCCCCCTCATAGCTTCTAGAGGTACTCCTTCTATTGAGTACCACGGGCCTGCCGCTACAACCAAGCGCTCCTCAGCCATGGGTCTGCTGCTACAACCAAGTGATCTCCCGTGCTGCTACAACCAAGCGCTCCTCTATCATAGGTCTGCCGCTACAACCAAGCGCTCCTCTGTCGTGGGTCTGCCGCTACAACCAAGTGCTCTCCCTCATAGCCTCCAGAGGTACTCCTTCAGCTGAGTACCATGGGTCTGCCGCTACAACCAAGCGCTCCTCCGTCGTGGGTCTACTGCTATAACCTAGTACTTCCGACTGGGCTATCCGTAACACACCGAGTCGTTCGATCAGCAGTCGTCAAGTCTCAACCGGCTCTAAGGTTTCTGCTCACAGCATGCTCGTTCCAAGAGGGTCCTCTCCATGAGCCAAGAGGTCGATGCATCAACTGACATGTAGTCCGGAGTTGATGTATCCCAAAAGTACCGTAGTGGTCACTACTGAACCCACAGAGGATTCCCGTACTATCTTCATTATTGTCGCAGACGCTGCCAACTCTAGGGTTCCCACACACAGCAAGCTCATTCGGGAGGGCCCGCTCCATGAGCCGAGTGGTTGATACATCAACTGACACATAGTCCAGAGTTGATGTATCCAAAAGTTTTGTATCGTCAATAGGAACTCACCGTCGCAGACGGCGCGTCAATCGAACGCCCGGTCTGAGAGTTATTAGCCTTGTAATACAGGGTCCCGGTTGGTTTTTAAGGCAAAAACCAACCCGACCATACTCCACCTGCATCCAAACCTTGGGTGTAGTAAGCCAAAAGATCCGTCTCGCTTATAGGAATCCAACAAAGTTGATGGAACGTCAATCGACCGTCTAGAGTTCAAGATATAAGCGTTTCCGCTCTGAGGGCCCGATTGGTTTCGTGTACGAACCAACCTGGCCAAACCCAAAGTACTCCGAAACCTTGAGTGCGATATACCGAAACGACCGTCTTGAACCAAGGATCACATCACTACTGACGGTGCATCAATCGGAGGCCCGCCAGTAATGTTATGAGCAATAAAACCGAATAGGTCCGAAAACGGGGGGTCTGGCCCCGAACCGACCCACCCCTACCCCCACAGGGTCGGCCCGAACCGGGTCCGACCCAGCCGGCGCGGCCCAGCCTGGGTGGCCCAGCCCGGCCTGGGCGCGACCCGGTCGTCAGGCGGGTCGGCTCGGGCGGTTATGGCCGAGCGGAACGGGGGGCGTGCTGCCCCCGTGTGATGGAGCCGCGGCCCCGCGTGGGGCCACCCTTGCCAGCGGATGCGGCTGGCTGCTCTGTCCCATCCTTCGCCGGTCTCGCGCGGTCGCAGGACGGCTGGCCCGCCGCCAAAGCTGCAGCCGCGGCGTTTCTCCACAGCGGCGCGCCGAGCGCCGCCGCCTTCCACCGCTGGCACCGCCGTGCCGACTTGGCGCACCGACGGGTTGCTCCGCGGACCACCGGATGAGTTCTGGTGGACATAAATTCACGTCGTCTTCGCCAACGGCCCTCCCGGAGCCCGTCTTTCACTGCGAGGACCTCACATCGCCCGTGCGGCTAGTTTTGTCGACATCTGCCGTTTCGCACACCAAGAACGAAAGGGGCGGTGGGTTCGGACTTGTTCATTACTCTACACCCACCGTGTTAGCGGTTTTAAATATTTCACAACAAAATTTTAAACATACGCCATGGGTATAAATCGCAAAGATTTAAATGAATGAAACCCCTACCTCGTCGTAGTCATCGAATGCGAGTTCTTCGCGGAATTGATCGTCGCGGAAGAAGAGGATTGTCGCGTCGGGAAAGGAGCATCGCGTTGTCACGGTACACGGCGTCGTGTAGATGATCTCCGAGGGTTAAAGAAAACACACAGATTTAAATGCACCATTTAAACCCATGCTGAGGATAGAATCCACAAAGGAAATTAAAAGATCTGTAATCCCCTACCTCAATCGGCTGATGATCTAAGATTGTCGTGGGGAAGGATCATCGCAGATGAAACTTCACAGAAGGAGGATCGTCGGTGTTGCGGTAAACGGCTTTGCGTCATCGATCTCTGTGGATTCGGAGTTCTTCACATTCATCGTGTTCTTCGCGTTCTTCGCGTTCTTCTAGTTCTCCGCATTCTTCGCAAAGGAGGATGAAGAACATAGAGTTTCCCCATATCCTCTAACAAGCCACCCACTTGTGTTGGACTTATTTTATTCTTATGCCAACAAATGAAAAAAAAAGTTAAGAAACGAACCATTAATTCGGTGAATTAATGGTAATGACTTAACTGCCCAATTAATAGGGGCGTTAAGAATTTAAGAAAACGCAATGGTTGACTTTCATTTAAAAGGGGGTTTTCGCGGCTGCGTTACTTAGAGGAAAAGAAACGGTGGGGCTTGTGTGGGCCCCACCTCACAAATATCATACCATGTGGGAAGGATATTTTGGGTTCCACCCTATCTGCTTAACTTAGCTTAAGTGGCTTTAAGTGGCTTTAAGTGAAATAAAATAAAGTTGTCGCACCACTTTATTTTATTTCTTAACTTAACCCCAAAAACTAAAAACCACACCCGAGAAAACGCAACTCCAGAAAAGGCGTTTCTAAGCAAATACCGGTGCTACGATTCCATCGGTGCCCTCAGAATTTGATTCCGAGTACCGGTTCAAAATTTAGGAAAAAACCGCTCGTTCGTTCACTGAATGTACCCGAGATAAACTTCGGAAAATGATTCGGGGCACACTGGGCCTCGGAATCAGGTGCCGTCCGAAACCGCATTCTTGTAAAATTCCAAATAATTTAATAAAAAAAATTTCCTTAAAATTTAAGGGTCTCTAAATCACTCCCACCTCAGGGATTTACGTCCCCATTAAGATACATTATAAACTAGGGAAACAAAAGTGGGTACTGAGGACACATCTAAGACTCCCGCTCCCAAGTGCCCTCCTGGAGGTTCCCATGCTTCCATCTGATTCGCACTAGAGTGATCGATCTTCCACGTAGGTCCCGCTCCTGTCGATCCCCGATCTGCACCGGGACCTCCGCAAACGTCGCCCCATCATCAATGATATGCGTCAGGTCGAGGTCGTATCTCCCCAGTTGAGATACATGGAAGTCTTCGTGCACCTGGTGCAACTGAGGTGGGTGGGTCAAGAGGTAAACCACCTCGCATACCCTACAGAGGACCTAGAAAGGTCTGTTGATCCTCAGTGATAACTTGTCACCTTGGCCACTTCTCTGTAACTCACATCGAGGTGTGACCCGTAGGGAAACATGGTCGCCATCCTCGAACTCTAGTGGTCTCCACCTCTAGTCAGCACAAGAAGTTTGTCGGCTCTGAGTTGTCCTCATCCACTCTTGGATGACATGGACCTTTCTGGTCCTATAAGTGCTGCTGAGATTTCTTCTTTCCCGAGAAGAGAAATCCGGTCTCATCCCCCGGATGAACCACGTTCTTCGCCTAATACAGTCAATCCCGTCATGGATGATACTAAACCATATCAAGGATGACGTCGTAAGGCCTCAATGCTAATACTAAGAGATCCAACCATTACTCTCTCCTCCAAGGGTTGAGTCACACTGTCGGCATCAGTGTGTGGTCACTGGGTCTCCTCCAGTAGGTATCTCAATGTGAGGGTCAAGTCAACAGTTTTTAAACCGGATCCTCTTAGTAACAACACAAGGAGAGGACATGAAGGTAAACGCCAAAAGAAAGGTGTCTTTTATTACTGCAGCTCAAAGTACAAAGACACAACACATCTACAAATAAACAAGCAACAAAAACGCTAGAAGAAGCATAAACAAAAGTCTCCAGGCCTGGAGATATTCTCGCTCCTGACCATCTTCTCCCGGAGCTCCATGATCGTAGGCCTCAGCTGCCTGATGTTGAGCTCTCCCATGTCCACTAGCTCCCTGCGGTCGGGGTGGACCTCCTTGTGGTGGTGGTGGAAACACCTCGAAGCGCCGTCCACCTCCAGCTGCATGGCCAGCTCCCCTTACACGGTCTCCTGCTCCATGCAGTCCGCCTTGATCAAACCTCTGCCTCTTCTTGGGAGGTCCTACGTTCATCTGCTGGTCATCCGTATGGCGGGTCGGACAGTCACGAGCCATGTGACCAACCCCACCGAATGAGTAACATTGTCCGCTCATGGTAAGTCATTGTCCACCCCGGGTGCCTCGTACAAACGATACTGTGTCACACGGTCGACCACCTATAGGTCTAGTCCTCTTGGACCCCTGTGTCACTTGTCTACAGCCCACTGCAGAAGACTCTGCCGCATGCCGGCTAGTGGTGGGTCCTGTTGTTGGAGGCTCCTCAGTAAGGAAACTCTCCACTAATAGGGCTCGCTCCAACACCCCTATCTATGTCAGAATGCTATGAGAAACAACTGAAGCTCTGATCTCTCACCTGAGCCCCTGCTCGAAGGTTCGGGCCCTGAAGAAAGGGTATCGTATCATGTCCGTGGAATAGCCCGAGAGATCGGTAAACCTCGCCGCGTACTGGGCTACTGTCATGTTGCCCTGCCGCAGCTGTAGAAGCTCCTGGATGCACACCGCACGGAGGGTGGCTGGGACGAACTCCGAGCGGAAGAGGCTCCCAAAGTCCGTCCAGAGGAGAGATGCCTCATCGTGCACCTGGAGCAACATTCCCCACCATCTGCCTGCTGCCGCGCGCAGTAGGCTCGCAGCGAGGATCAACATGATGTATGTTGGTGTCCTCACTAACCTGAAAACTACTACCACTGTATCCAGCCAGTCCTCGGTTACTCGGGGTCCGTCTCCCAGCAGAACCTCGGCGGTCGCTGGTGCTAAAACTCATGTAGTTCACTAAGGCGACATGCATCGTCAGCGGCTGAGGCTGGTAGCATCGGTGGCTCGACGGGTAGAGGTACCGCCGGTGCCTCTGCTGTCAAAGGGCCCTGTACCGAGGCCTTGTCGCTCGACGGGCTGTCGTCACGTACAACTCTCGAAACCCTAGCTGGCTGCCGTCGTGGGGCCATCCTGAAAAGAAACAGGTGTTCCATAGTCAAACAGTATACCTAGTGAGCGGACATAAAGTAATCACAAAGAAATCTTGAAACACACATGCAATCAATGTTTTCTTGAATTAAGTTGGAAATCAGAAGTCAGGGTCCTGGTGTACGAATACGTCAGCCGCCGCACCAACACTAGACTCCCTGAACTGATAACCACACCCAATATGCTTGAAACTATTGGTTCACATAGAAAATGATCAGAGTCCCAAGTTCTTCAGTAGAACCAAACCCCTTTAATACCAATTTTTCACGAACCGTCCTCGGGGCCCGTGCCGTGACTACCCCAAGCCCGCCTTCCATAGGCCAGGGGCTGGAGACTTGCACCAAGGAAAAAATACCGGTAAAAAGGGAAGACATTGCCTTTGTAAAGTAAACAAACAACACAGAGCAAGCAAGAAGAAGTAAACACTAAGTAAAAACTAGGTACAACAGTAGGTGCAAAAAAGTAAGTGGGCCAGTATACAAACCCAAACTGAAAGTAAAGAACAACTGGAAGGGAAAACAGAAACTGAAAAGTAAAGCCGCAACATCGAGCTGTCCACTGGAAATCCCACCTAAAGGGTGAGTATAAATAGCCTCCACATCTCCCCGGGTTTAGTCGTTCGCTCTGAGAACGTCCCGCCCAGTGGTCCACCTCCAGGTACCGTCCTGCTCCGCAAGCCTCAACCACGATCAGCGTTGTCCGTCGTCTGCAACCAACACAATGTAGTGCGGGTATAGCCCGTGCAGGGGTGAGTATAAGCTAATAAGTAGAGACCCCGAGACCCCCGAATGTCTCCAAGAATCCACAAAGGATAATCCAAAAATTAAAGATACAATCATGAAGTAACATTCGACACTGCTTAGGTATATGCCCATACATATACCTAAGTCATCAATTCAAAGTTCGGCTCCAACATCCGAGCCCAAGTACAACCCAGTCCACACTGGAAAGAAAAACGTAAATCCACACAGGATAGCACAACACAATCCACATAGGAAAGAAAAACAGGATTCATCTCACACAGGTATACTACTTCGTAAGATGATAGAGATGATCAGATGTAGCCACTGATTCATCTAAGCCGTCGGACCCACAAAGGATCAGTAGGTACTAACCCCTGCATTGACCCACACAAGATCGATCATGAATTTGAAATCATAGCTATTGGTAAACTCCTTCTCCATCAAGTACAGTGGGTATGCCGCTCCAACCAAGCGCTTCCCTCTAACCTTGGACTGCTGTAGTACTCCACCTATCGAGTACTGTGGTCCTGATGCTACAACCAAGCGCTTCCCCCAATGGATCTGCCGCTACAACCAAGTGCTCCCCTCATAGCTTCTAGATGTACTCCTTTTTTTGAGTACCACGGGACTGCCGCTACAACCAAGCGCTCCTTTGCCATGGGTCTGTTGCTACAACCAAGCCCTCCCCCATGCTGCAACAACCAAGCGCTCCTCTGTCGTAGGTCTGCCGCTACAACCAAGCGCTCCTCCGTCGTGGGTCTGCCGCTACAACCAAGCGCTCCGCCTCATAGCCTCCATAGGTTCTCCTTTTGTTGAGTACCGCGGGTCTGCCACTACAACCAAGCGCTTCTCCGCCGCGGGTCTGCTGCTACAACCAAGCGCTTCCCACTGGGCTATCCGTAACTCACCGAGTCATTCGATCAACAGTCGTCATGTCTCAACCGGCTCTAAGGTTTCTGCACACAGCATGCTCATTCCAGGAGGATCCACTCCACGAGCCAAGAGGGTGATTCATCAACTGAAATGTAGTCCGGAGTTGATGTATCCCAAAAGTACCGTAGTGGTCACTACCAAACCCACGACAGATTACTGTATTGTCTTCATTGTCGTCACAGACGAAGCCAACTCTAGGGTTCCCGCACACAGCAAGCTCATTCGGGAGGGTCCTCTCCCTGAGCTGAGAGGCTGATACATCAACTGACACATAATCTAGATTTGATTTATCCAAAAGTTACGTATCGTCAACAGGAACTCAACGTCACAGACGGCGCGTCAATCGGACGCCCGGTCTGAGAGTTATTGGCTTTTTCATTCCAGGGGCCCGGTTGGTTTTTAAGGAAAAAACCAACCCGACCATACTCCAGATGCATCCAAACCTCGTGTGGAGTAAGCCAAAATATCCGTCTCACTTAGAGGAATCCAACAAAGTCGATGGCACGTCAATCGGACGTCCGAAGCTCAAGATATAAGCGTTTCCGCTCCGAGGGCCCGGTTGGTTTCGTGTACGAACCAACCAGGCCAAACCCAAGTACCCCAAAACCTTGAGTGTGATATACCAAAACGACCGTCTCGATCAAGGATCACAACGTCGCTGACGGTGCGTCAATCGGAGGCCCTTAGGTCAAGTTATGAGCAAAAAACCGAATAGGTCCGAAAACGGGGGGTTTGGGCCCATATCGACCTGACCCAACCCCCCCTCTGGGTCGGCCCGGACCAGGCGACCCGAGCCGGGTCCGGGTCCGACCCTTCCGGCGCGGCCCGGCCCGGCCTGGGGGGCCCGGCCCATCCTGGGCGCGACCCGACCCGGCCGTCGCGGGCGCGACCCAGTCGTGAGGCGGGTCGGCTCGGCCGGTTACGGCCGATCGGAGTGGGGGGCGTGCTTCCCCCGCTTGATGGAGCCGCGGCCCCGCATGGGGCCGCCCTTGCCAGTGAATGCGGCTGGCTGCTGCGTCCCGTCCTTCACTGGGCCCACGCGGTCGCAGGACGGCCGGCCCGCCGCCGCCGCTGCAGCCGCGGCAGTTCTCCACGGCTGCGCGCCGGGCGCCGCCGCCTTCCTCCGGCGGGTTGCTCCGCGGACCACCAGACGAGTTCCGGTGGTCGTAAATTCACGTCGTCTTCGCCAAAGGCCCTCCCAGGGTCCTTCCTTCTCTACGAGGACCTCACATCGCTCGTGCGGCTAGTTTTGTCGACGTCCGCCGTTTCACACACCAAGAACGAAAGGGGCTGTGGGTTCGGACTTGTTCATTGGTCCGCACCCACCGCATTAGCAGTTTTAAATATTTCACAACCAATGTTTAAACATACGCCGTCGGTATAAATCACAAATATTTAAATGAATCAAACCCCTACCTTGTCGTAGTCGTCGAACGTGAGTTCTTTGAGGAATTGACCGTCGTAGAAGAAGAGGATTGTCGTGTCGTGGAAGGGGCGTCACGTCGTCGCGGTACATGGCGTCACGCAGAAGATCTCTGAGGGTTAAGGAAAACACACAGATTTCATTGCATCATTTAAACCCATGCTGAGGATAAAATACACCAAAGAAATTAAAAGATCTGTAATCCCCTACCTCATTCGGTTGATGATCAAAAATTGTCGCGGGGAAGGATCTTCACAGAAGAAACATCACAGAAGGAGGATCGTCGGCGTCGCGGTACACGGCGTTGCGTCATTGATTTCCGAGGGTTCGGCGTTCTTCGTGTTCTTCGCGTTCTTCGCATTCTTCGTGAAGGAGGATGAAGAACTTAGAGTTTCCCCAAATCCTATAAACAAGCTTCCCACATTTTGTGGTTTTATTTTATTCTTATGCCAACAAACGAAAAAAAACAAGGTTTAGAAACGAACCATTAATTTGGTGAATTAATGGTAATGACTTAACTACCCAATTAATAGGGGCGTTAAGAATTTAAGAAAACGCACCAGCTGACTTTCATTTATAAGGGGGTTTTCGCGGGTGCGTTACTTAGAGGAAAAGAAATGGTGGGGCTCGTGAGGGCCCCACCTCACAAATATCCTACCAAGTGGGTTGGATATTTTGGGTTCCACCCTATCTGATTAACTTAGCTTAAGTGGCTTTAAGTGACATTAAATGAAATAAAATAAAGTTGTCGTACCACTTTATTTTATTTCTTAACTTAACCCTAAAAACTAAAAACCACACCCGAACAAACACAACTCTAGATATGGCATTTCTAAGAAAATACTGTTGCTGCGATTCCATCGGTGTCCTCGAAATTTGATTCTGAGCACCGGTTCAAAAGTTAGGAAAAACCCACTCATTCGTTCACTAAACGTACCCGAGCTAAACTTCAGAAAATGATTTCGGGCACACCGGGCCTCGGAATCAGGTGCTGTCAGAAACTGCATTCTTGTAAAATTCCAAAGAATTTAAGAAAAAAGAATTTCCTTGAATTTTACGGGTCTTTACAAGTTTAAAATCTCTATTAATAGACTGCTGATCTATTCATTGTATGAAGTTATGTGGTTATGGTGAGGTTTCTCTTAAGAAAATTTTTCAGAAAAAAATTATAATTTTTTTGGCCATTTCATTCATTATTCATACTAGTGTCTTGTGCCAACATTGAGATTTTAAGGTTTAGAGACAACATCATTACCATATTATTTAATTCGGCATCACTTTTGATATCATTATATATAATAATAGTCAAACCTCACTTTTTTTAATTATTTTTGTTCATACCCACCTAAATTACTCCTCATTGACATTTGAGCCTCAATGAAATGTCCCCATAATTAAATTTGACCCATGTATTTACATGGTGGAAATTTTAGATTCTCTGTATGCCTATGATATGTGATATTTAGTTGAGGTATTATCACACCTCCATTACCTTTATAACATTTATAGATTAGTAAAAAGAATTAAATGTGAATTAAATTTAATATGGTGTAAAAATAAATTATGAAATAGAAAAAAAATTAAAGAAAGGAAGAGTATTTTTAATTTAAAAATGGAAAAGTAATTTTCAAGATTAACTTTTTACGTGGAAAATTGAAGAGCTAGGGAAATTATTTTGTGTGAAATTTGAAATATTATTTTCCATGAACAAATATTTGGTTTCATTACTTTTTCAGTTTAATTATTTGTATAATTAAATTCATTTGTAATGTTCTTGAGATTACATGTTTGAGGAAAAGAATATTAAATGTGTGTGGGAATTTGTAGAACAAAATCAGATACTATTATTTTAATATAAAACACAATGTTTATACAATTTAATTGATTAATTATGATTTTAATATATCATGATTTATGTATGGATAAATAATTTGAGAGAAAACAAGAAAAAAAATCAATGATTTCAGGATAAAAATGATGTCCGATGACATCCCATTGGAGAAAGACCAAGTCCACAACGTCAATAAAAATAAATGAGATTAAACAGAGGAAATTATTCTATAAAACACCAATGTACATCATAAATATTGAATTTATATTGTAATATATGAATAATATAAGATTAAAAAAAAGAATAAAAGGAAAAATAAATCCCCGAGCTATCCATGTTCTATCATGGCATGATGTATATGTTTCATTCCATGAGACTATATTGAAAGTTTCATAATGTAAAAATTATGTAAAAATATTCATCATGCGATACCTCAATGATTTTAAATCATAAAACCCATATTTATGACATAACACATTTACATAGGACCAAGAAACAACTACTTTGATGTAATTTAAGACGAACATCCATTTCATGATCCCATTATAAACCAGGTCTATAAAAAACCATTTATTGATACAATTAATGGTTCCAAATTAATGGATTGAATCCTATAAATAAAAGTCTAAGGGACTGGAATTTACAAATAGAATTTTAATTTTTATAAAGGAGGAAATGTTGAATCACCTAAAAAGATAAAATTAGGGAGTTATGAAATAATGAATCCCTATGGATCATCCAATAAAAAGGTGATCAACTCTTGGGGAAAAGTGCCAAGACTGTAATATATAAGTAACCCACCTTTGTGTGATTATCTAGAGGAAATAATGTATGCTACAACATTGCCCTAATTATAGGGATAAATAATAGACATGTCATTGATAATAAGATGCTTTTAACTTATAATGTAATATTAAATGGACTAAGGAATATATCCCATTCCTTAAATAACATTATAGATAATAATTGAGTTGGTTTCAACCTCCCAAATACAAATAATCTTCTAGTCACACTATCATGTTTTTATTAATTTATTTACATTTTTTATATTCTTAGTCCTTCTGAATCTCTTTTAATTCTTCTAATCACTATTTATCTTTATTTATTACCCCATTCACCAGTGATCTCTTAGTCTCATGATAGAAATTAGATAACTTAAGGCTTGTCCATGGGGGAGGTTTCATGGAATTCATAATATAGTGGATTTATTTATTAAAATGTTTTAATTTAATTTGTGGTGAATGATATTTAATTTTATGAGTGAAGTGATAATCAACCACAACACGAATCATTAATTCATCCCTATTATTTGATTTATTTTTTTCCCTCAGTTCCCTCAAGAAAACTCTACATATGATGGATTTCGGGTTTCCTGAAGGAATAAAACTATAAAAGGTAGGTGATGTTTCCTTTAGGATATTACATTATTCACTGTGGGGTTTTATTCTATTTGGATATTAGAGTTGGTGAATTTGGGTATGTCTAATAAATATCCTAGGAATCTATAAGTTCACACTCAATAAAACAAAACAAAAAAATTCAGGAATGAGATTCAAAAGAAAATTATCAAATTGAATATAAAATAAAATTATGAATAAATAATGAACCCATTTAACCAAACCCTAAGATCAAAGACATTTATTCCTTGTATATAATCTATCTACATTTTAATCTACATTTATGTTTTTTTCATTTGAAATTCAACTTTTCCAAACCCAAAATTTCATTGTTTTTATAGAAAATAAAAAAATATATATAAAAAGTGAATTGGATTTCGTGATTTTTTGACAAAAAATAATTTCAAGAGAGATGACATTGAGAAACTATTGTCATATATTAGGAAAATAAAATATATATTGTAAATCAAAATGATATGTTCATCAATCCACCTGCATGCATGAATAACATTATTGGTAACACCCTATGATTTATTTTAAAAGAAGAAAATCATATTTGATTGAGTTAAGATAATGGAAAAATGATTTTATCATATGGCACAAAAAATAGTTTCTAAAATATCTCGTGTAACATGAAATAGTAATTTTATCTTTCCTTACACTAAACCTTGAAATTTTAATGATTGATAGCATATTCAAAATGCGATTCCAAACATAAATGACCCATGAAATACATTACCATCACAACATAGAAATGTTAATGTTGATTATTGTAATGAATAATTAAAATTTGAAAATATGTTATACACATGTATATATAATGAACTATTTTGTGGCCAATTAGTTATATTTTAAAATAAAACCCTTTAAAAAATAAATGGAAATATTTTTCTAAATAATGATTTAAATTTTCACAATTTTGATCTATACCAATAAAATTAAAAAGGTATTCAAGTTGGATTTTATAAATGAAATTAATATATAATATAGTCAATATAATTTTTAACATTATCCTATGTGTTTTCTATACAATAGGTGAAAATAAATCCAATTTTATGCTAAAAACTATTTTCTCTTTTGTAAAAAGTAGTTTCATCACCTTCTTGGCATAGTTAATTTAAAACCATTTTGAAAATTTGGAAATTTTTAATTGAAAAATTAATTTAATTTTTGAAATAAGAATATCAAAATTACCTTCGGTTTACTTTTTTGGTACTATTTTAAAATGTTTTATTTTTTGATGAATATTGAAAAAAACCAAATTTAAATCGTATCCTTCTTTTTCATGTAAATAATTGGTAGTGTTAAATTAGTTTTTGAAATGGGTTTCATGAAAAAATAGCTGAATTATAAATATTGTAATATAATTTATTTTATTAAAATGTTTTTCAAATTTAATTTTGATATAAATTCCTTGTAAGCATTTGAACATTTTCACTTTCAAACCCCACATTCCAGTCATGTATTTAGGATTAATATTAAATTATATTATATCTATTTTATGAATTTAATTTAACTAAATATATTAAATATTTGGAAAAATTATAATTTAAATTATATAATTATGTCAATTTAAATTTTCACCCTACTGATTAGTATAAACGGTTATAGTGAATTATAATGATCAAAGTAAAAAATATTTTACTTAATGTTTATTATTAAAATATATGGCGTGGAAGTGACCCAAAACTTGTACAATGCCGCTTTAATGGAAAACTTTATACCATTATTACCATAGGATCCAAATTTATTAGTTTTTGTTATTGTTTTTCATGAATGTAACCAATTTAAAAAATTTAATAGTGAAAAAGATAAATAATTATACATTTATTCCCTTAAATATCTATTAATCGATGGGAATATAGAAATCTATATAGGTTTGGTTATAAATACTAATGTTATGATAAATGAGTTATTATTCTAATAATAATTTATATTTAATTATTATAGATGATATAATTACATTATATGGTTATGAAACACAAACATTTGGATTATTTAGTTAATAATTAAATAATATAAATAACATGAATAACATTATAAGCGAAGTAAATAAAATAGATTATTGTGTTCCATTATTTTTTACAAGAATATATCATTAAAAAATATGTAAAATTAATATATTTTAATTATATTATTTTCGTGATATTTTCTAAATTGAAATAAATGAATAATGTCAAAATAGACATTAATACTATTTTGTAATAAATAATAGTTTATTAATTAATATATAATTAAAAAAATCGCTCTCATATTCCAAGTGATTTATAAATGTTATTAAAATCCAATATTTTCTATTAATGGACCAATTTTTCTTTTATAATGACAATAATGACCACTAAATAATAAAAAATCACATGGCTCACTTAAGGATAAAGTAGTGTTTTTGCACATTACATGTGCTTCCATTAAAATAAATTTTACTGACAAATAATATTTACATTTTATTATAATTATGTTATAATAATAGAATAATTTGATGTATTGTTTTAACAATAATTACTTTAATTTAGTCTAAAATGGTAAATTAACAATATTAGAAAACAAGTTACCATTGTAAAAACAAAATGGGTAAAATAATGCAAATTTAAATAATAAGGTAAAAATGGGAAAAAGATTTAATTTTTGGGTGGAGATAGATTGGGTTGACCATAACATCCATACAATCCATTATATATCAATTTTCGAGCCACATGAGGTACGGGAGACCTCCCAATAGTTAATATTATTGATTAGATATAGGAATTCCACTCCTCCTTCACTATAAAAGGGAACTCACAATCCACACATCTCCACAAATCTCAAGCCATTTTTATCATGAAAAACATAATCAATTAACAAAAAAACTTCTGTACAATCATCATATAAGCCTTAATTTTTTGACAATTCCATCCAATGATGAAATTTTTTTTAATCCAAAAGGAGTTACCTGAGAAATAGGTAAAGATAATCAACACATGTATGTGTTTTATTTCATCATAAACACCCTTAGTTTTTTTAAAATATTTTTTATATAGAAACCTAATTATAATATATATACTAATATTTCATTATATTAAGGTTATGACCTAAATACACACAAAATTCTATCAAATGGGTTATGGAATCATCATTCATGTGTACGATGATCTACATCACCATGAAATGATGTCATTCATGTTTCCACAACCACAATTAAATATTTGAATGACGATGGAAGTAATGTTTATATATGATAAATATGATATTTATAATATTATTATGATTTATGAACTTGTATGTTACACATACCTTCATGATTTCCACTTTTTGGGAACATGATAACATTGTTCTTGTGTATGGTGGAGTACAGCCTAACGATTCAATTCATTAAAAACAAACATGGAATGAATTATGTTAGAGTTTTATATATTTTTATGATATATATGACATAAATATTTTTATTTCAAGATATTATATAATTTTATTTTATTTTATTTATATAAAAAATATAATTAAAAACATTTTTCATGCGAACGTACATCTTTGAGTCTCCATGAATGGGGCATTTTTTTGTTATCACTAAATTTTATAGATTACAAACAATACACATATAATGAATTAATATGATTTTTATTTCATGTTTTAAAATATGAATATTATAAAATCATGATATATGTATGTGTACAGAAAATAACATATCAAAATATGTATGAAACATAAAGCAGTTATATCCTGAAAATAACTTTAACATTTAATTGTTAATAAAAGGGTAATATAAAGTAAAAAAGGAAATAATTAATGGTATTATATATATATGGTTATACTATATATTTGTAATAAAATCAAATTTTTTATACATGATTTTTTAATGATTACAATGGATGTTTAGACATCAAGCAAGTGTTTTTCTTGTATCACTTTTATTCCTATTAGGTGTATGCCACATTCCCCACATTTTTTTTCTGTGTGGTATATATACTACACATGAATGTATTTTAAAAACATTATATATAAATTTATATGTATTTTAAAATAAATTTTATGATATCAATTTCATGCGATTTATGACTTCATATTTACCAAAGCAGTACACTATTTTTGTCCCAATTTTCCTTCTTTGAAAATATTGTTATGTTATACACTTATCTTCTTCTGTGAGGTGTATATAATGGACCATTAACATGTTATATATTGAATATAATTATTTTAATGATATTATAAGAATAATTGAATGTTATTAATTCATGGGAGTTGTGATTTAGTATTACAATCGTGGTAAGAGTTTCATTTACAATCTCTTCATTTATTGGGATTGTTTGTGATTAAGTCTCTAATGTTTAAATGTAATGATCTAAATATAAATAATTCCATTAATTTTATTCTAATATATTCATTTCAAAATAATACATGTTTTCCTTCATATTCCCTTATTTATATATTCAGTATTTTAAATTAATGTTTTTATGAAAAATATTCTTTTCGATCAAAAAACATTTTTATTAAAAAACAATGTTTCCAAAAAATGTTTTAAAAAATAATTTAGTAATTTTTTTTAAATTTGAAATGTTATTTTCGTCAATAAATTTATTATTTATTTTTAAAACATACATTATATGATTCCATGTTTGTTTTCAAATATATGTATTTCAAAAATGTTTTATTTTTTAAGAAGTGATTTTGAAAATGAAAACGGAATTTTCCTCAAGAATGTTTTAAATGATATTTTAATGGTCTATACATTAATAATCATAAAATATATTATAGTTACTTATCCTCAAATGAGATAATTTATATTAGATTCCATCCCCATTATTTCTCTAGATGTATAATTATTGTTTCAAAGTGATTGTTATGGAAGTAATTTCTTTTCCATGTTTTAACCATGTTTTAAAGAGATTATTGTGGAACCCATTTCATTTCCATGGGTCAATCATGTTTAAGATAGATTGTTTTGGGAATAATTTATTTTCCATGGGTTAATAATAATTCAAATCGACTGAATTGAAACCCATTTTTTCTAGGGGACAATCATTATATGAATGAATAATTATTGTTTCTATGAGTTTTGTGAGGAATTGAAATATCTATATACTTTATTCATGGTTTTGTTCACAAAAATTATACATGAAAAAGGAGGTGTCCTAGATAGTTCCTATTGAGCTTGCTATGTCTTAGATATGGGGTAAGACAAATAGCATCAAGTAAGAACATTATAGGTTAAAATGTGGTGTCCAAAATAGTGCCAAGTAAGTCTGTTATAACATAACTTGGTGTGGCCCAGATAGTGTCAAGAAAGCGAATTACATCTTATATTGGGGTGGGATAAATAAAAATAGGTGATCCATTAATAGTTTAAATGATAGGTTCACCCATATATAACATTAATGAATTGGTAAATGATTATATTTGAAGTTTTCCATTTCTTTATTCCAAATTAATAGGGTTTCTAAATTATTTAATGTAAATGATTCACAATGTTTCCAAAAATGTTTTTAATTGCCTGTTATGGTTTTATTATGATTCTCATGATTAAGATTGATATCACATGGTTCAGTATAAATTATTTTTATTAGTATATCCTTTTCTATATTTTCATATTCTAGGATCCATGTATTAATGGGTATATGTTATTTTAACATTTTCTGATGCACTGTGTTTATGAAATCCTACACTTATGCACTTTTTACTCACATTGATGACATTTATTTGCTAATGTTAATGTTTACCATTATTTCTATTTTGTTATCACTCATACAATGTGTTCTTTTCCCCAAGTTATAAAAAATGTGGATGAAAAAATAATGTCAAGAAGGTAGTTCATATGGATGATTATGATTCCAAAATTTGAAAAATAAAATATAGATTTAGTGGGATAAATTAACATTTAAAGTCACGTTAATTTTTTAAGTATGAGTTTTTATTAATTCTATATAAATCTAAAACTAAAAGTTCCTTTAGTGTGTAAGTGATCCAATTATTTCCGTTTGATGTTGTAAGACTTGGAAGTAAAAAATGGGGCCCAAATATAGAAATTAATGATGAAAAATTTAATGGTTACAATTTCATAACCAAATCTGGTAGTGTGATTTATGGGATGTTATAGTTAGCATTAAATGTTGACTTAAAAGGATTTTTAGCTTAAGATGTTATCATGTGAGGTCATCTTAAGAGTTAGAGATAATATATTTGGTCTATAAGATTATGGTTTATTATAAGTTCAAAGTATTTGACACACTTTGAGTTTTTAGGAGATGAGATCCTAAAAGGATTAATGACACAATATGAAATGACTTATAGGGTTAAAGTGTATGTAAATATTTAGTTTATTTTGAGTTAGTTGTTTACATTTTGTGGTAATATGTTATAAGGAATTTATAACATTTATGGTTTATATATCTTCAATATTGGGGTAACTATGTGAAAAATGATTTATCATAAATAAATAAACATTATATAGATATGTTATTAGAGAGTAAGTGATTAATGATATTTTAAAAAAAATATCATGATATTTATGGGATTTGAGTTGAAAGGTGTGAGACAACACTTAGGGTTAAAAAACCTTTGATTTTGAGGTTATATGAGAATGAATTAGTTTCAACATTTTTTATTAACATTTAATTTTAAAGATTAATTTATTATATAAAGATTTATTAATTTTGGGAACTATCATACCATGTGAAAACCATTTTGGATTTGGATAATATTAAAGACATGAGGAATAGATTGATTATTCCTTTTATGGTTATGTGGTCTCTAAATTTGATATTATTTCTCCAGGAATGAAAAATTCCTCTTAAATATCAATCATTTTGATAAAAGTATGGGATAATGGTTTAAATTTAATAAAGGATGAAATTCTACTCATCAAGTAATTATATTTACATAGTCTATTGGTCTAGATGGTAAGATAATTCCTCAGCTCTAGAAAAATGATATTTAAAAAAAAATATTATAACACATTCATTTATGATGAACTATTTTACTTTTTGATCATAAAAAATTTATGGTTTTCAGGACCTTAAATTTCAATTGGTAATTCAGTTTCTTGTGATTAATGACATTAATCACTCTCTATAATTAATTACACTTTTCCTCGATACCCACAAATGTTCATCTATTTGAAAACCAAATTATGTGTTATTACATATTCATTTTTTACATCATTATATCTATAATTTAGAGGTTTCTTGTTTAACCATTTTCATATTTTGGGTTTATAGAAAAGTATTTTCAATGTCCAGGCTTAGATTACTGAGATAAATTTCGATTTATGATGATGAAATTTATTAAAAGTGGAGGATGTGATACCCTGTGATTTCTTAAAAAGAAGAAAATTATATTTAATAACATAAAGGGAGTGAAAAACTGATATTATCTTATAAGAATTCACCGATGAGTTTATTCAATAGATTTATTACACACGAATCCCAGATTATCTTGTGTTATAAAAAAACCTAGAATGTTTATGTTTGATAGCATATTTAACACGAAACACTAAATTTATGGAATCCATGTTATATATTATCATTGTAACATAAATATTGGAATGGAGAGTATGGAATGGATTAACTAAATTATGAAAATATATATTCTAAATGAATATGTTGTAAATTATTTAGTGACCAATTAATGTTAAATGAAAATAAAACACTTTTAAAAATATAAGGAAATATTTTTCTGAAAAACAATTTAAATGCATAAAAGTGTGTTTTATAACAATGAAATAAAAAAACCACCATTTTTGAATGTTATTAATGAAATATATATAAAATATAGTAAATATATTTTTTATCATTCATTTATTTTTTTTCTATACAATAGATAAAAATAAATATATTTCTACTCTTAAAAAAAATTATGAAAAAAAACATTTTTGATGCCTTTTTATTTCAGACTTATTTGAAAAAATAATTTCTAAAAATTTTATAAATATCAATTTTTAAAAAAAGTACGTTTTTAAATCATAATATTAAAATTATGCTACGATTAATTTTCTAAATTATTCTACAAAGTTTTAATTTTTGATAAATAGTTAAAAATATTAAATTTTAATCAAAAACTTCATTTCCATCTAATTAGTTTGTAATGTCAAATTTTATTGTGAATTTATTTTATTGAAAAAATTGTTCAATTATACATATATTCATCCGATATATTTCATTTTATTCTTTTTCGTGTTGAGTTTTGATATAAAATCATCGTAAAATTTTGATCATTTTCACATTAAAATCTTGCTTTCTCATCACGTATAGGGGATAAATTTTAAATTACACTCTACAACAATTTATAGTTTAATTTATAAAAATATATAAAATATTTGGACTCAGAATTATTTATTTTATCTAATAAGTTCATCTTAATTTCTTAACAAATTTTTAGTAAAAACAGTTAAAATTAATTATTGTGATTCAGGTAAAAACTAGTTTACATTGCGGTTAAGATTATAATATAAGATGTTAAAATGACCAAAACATGGTGAGAACCTATTTAATGGAAATATTTAGACCATTATGAACTTATTATAGAATATTATAAGTATTTGGGATTCTTTTCTATGAATGTGACCCATATAATAAGTTAATTAATGAAAAAGAAAAAATATAATGTTTTGCCTTTTAATTTCTATAAAGCTATAGGTTTAAAGAAAAACTATATAGTTTTGGTTGTAAATATTATTATTAAATATAAAGGAGTTATTTTTACCATTATAATTCATATTTTAATTTTAATATATGATATAATTATATTAAATTCTTAAGGTACTCTAACACATGGATTGTTTAGTTATCAAAAAAATAAAATAAATGATACAAAAAACATTAAAAGTGTAGTAAATTAAATGAATTAATTTCTTATTTTATTCTATTGATGAAAATATCATGATAATGAACTTGAAAACATATATATTTTAATTCAATTATTGCCTTGATAATTTATAAATACAAAATAATAAAATAATGTCGAAATTGATACTATTGTTATTTTATAATAAATATTATTTTATTAATTCATATGAGATTACTAAAAATAATATCATCTTCTAAGTGAATTAAAAATGTTAATAAATATCATATATTGTTCACTAATTTAACAAATGTTTCACTATAATTACTATAATGACCACTAAATAAAAAATATTCTCTTAACACAATTAATGTAAAAGTTGTGTTCTTACGTGTCATGTACACTTATGTTAAAATTAACTTTACACACATGTGTGATATATTTTATTTTATAAAATAAATATAATATTTAAAATCAATGTTTCTTAATTTTCTAATATGTATCTGTTCAAGTTTTTCTTAAAGGATAAATTACCTTGGTTAGAAAACTATTTACCATTGTAAAAAAGGGGAAAATTGTCTAAACATAAAGACTATGGAAACATTATAATTTTTTTTTAATTTCGGAGTGGTGAAAGTTTATATAGACTATAAATTCCATCCACTCACTTATGATTCAATTTTGGTGAAATATAAGGTAACGAAGACCCTATAATAGTAAATACATTTGACTATTTACAAAAACATCTTTCCTCCTCCACTATAATGGGTACTCAATCTGCCAACTTATCCACACCACTCAAGCATTTTTTATCACCCATTCATGGACCAAATAACTCCCAAAATTCCATAAAACCATATTAGAATCCTTATTTTTGGAATAAATTATAGAAGGAAGGAAATTTGTGTAAATAAAAAGGAGTTACATGAATAAGAGGTATCGTTCATCAATGGACATTTCTGTTTTATTTCATCCTCAAAATGATTAAATTATTTTTATATATTGATTAAATAATGTCATTATTTTCATATATATAAGTATATATTTTATTCTATGGATAAAATCTATAACTACAGACACGTCCATAAAATTGTTTCTGAAATAATCGTTTGTGTGTACAATATACTACTGCCTTGAGGACCGATGTCGTTCATTTTTTCCATTAAAAAATTTGATGGCTATGAATAATGATGGACATACTATGTATATTATATATATATATATATATATTATTTTAATGATGTCATTATTATTTTGGAATTTTTATTTCACACATACAATCATGCTTTCCGATTTGTGGGAATATGATAAAATAATTTGGGTGTACAACAGATTTATGCCACACGAAGCGATGTGATTCATTCCTGAAATACATTGAATAAATTAAGTATATGATAAATGGAAAATTATTTTATATAGGAAATAAATATTACTATGTAATGATAATATATCATTTAATTTTCATTCATTCAAACTGAAAAGAAAATGAAAAATGGTTTTCATGCATTCGTACGACCTACCATCTTCCTGAACGATACATTTCATTTCCTATATTTAAATTATATTTATTAATTTAAATACATATATAATGAATCAATAATATATTTATATAATTTTTTAAATTATGGGGATTTTTAAATCATGATCTATGTAGGAGGAAAAATTATAAAAAGTCAAAATATGTAAGAAAATAAAGCCATTATTACATGAAACATAACGTGAACATGACATTGTTAATAAAAAAGAAATATAATTTTAAAATAAAATAATATTAGGTATTATATATATGAATTTTATTATTCAATTGTTTTATAATAAACATATAATTTTTTATATAGGTGTTTGTGATGAGTACGATGGAATTCAAGACTTAATATAAGGGTTTTCCTCGTATAACTTTTATTTATTTTAAATGTATAGATTATTCACAATTTTTTTTTTGTGTGGTGTATATATGAAACATGAATTTATATTAAGAATATAATCCTATAATTTATTTTTATTAACATTTCCATTTGAGTATCACTCTTTCAGGGGGATTTCAGTTTCATAGTTACCAAAGCTGTATGAGATTTCTGTCTCAAGTTGCCTTTATTGAGAGGTTTGTAATGTTATACACCTATCTTCTTCTATAAGGAGTATATAATACCAATTTTGTAGTTTATATAATTAATATACTTATTATAATGATATTATAGTTTTAATTTATTTTTATTCTCTCATGGGTCTACTATTCAATGCTACCAAAGTGAAAAGAGTTTGATGTTAAAAACTAATATTTTTTAGATTGTATTTTATTATTCTTCCAATGATAAAATATTATAATATAAATATAATTAATTAACATGAATTTTATTATACTCTATTTATTGGATGATAATTATTTTTTTCCTTTTATTTTCATAACTTTATATACATTATATTTCAAAAGAATATTTTTTTAAAACATCAACTTATGGATCGAAAACTCTTCTTCCTCAAAAAACATGTTTTTTAAAATCTTTTCAATTATTTAATAAATTTTCCTTCAAAGATAAAAGGAAATATCCCTTGATAAATGATTTTAATGATATTTTAATTTTATTTCCATTCATCAACATCAATAAATCTTATTGTTACTTATCGCCCACAAGGATATTTTTTATCGATACAATATTCATTATTTCTCTGGATGGATGATGGTTGATTCAGAGAGATTGTTAAGAAATAGATTTTTCCATGGTTTAATCATGTTTCAAAGATATTTTTGTGGAACCCATTTATTTTCTATGAGTTGATCATGTTTCAATGAAAATATTATGGAACTGATTTCTTTTCCACAGTTTAATCATATTTTAGAGAGATTAAAATAAAACCCATTTAATTTACACGAGTTAATGTGGATTTGACAGAATAATGAATGTTCATATTAGTTTTATGATTAAGTTAAATCACCATGTATTTATTCATGTCACGGTTGTTGGACATTATTCATGAAAAAGGGAGACCAAGAGAGCGTTGGGTGAGCCCATTATAGCTTATAGATGGGGCGGCCCAGATAGTTCTGAGTAAGTCTATCATTTCATAACATGGGTCAGACCAGATATCACTACGTAAGAACACTAAAGATTAATTTAGGGTGGACTAGATAGAAAAACGTAAGCCTGTTACTATTTAACTTAGGGTGGTCCATATTTTACCAGGTAAGCCCGTAATCCCTTATCCAATGGGTGATCCTAGATATCTCTCCAAATCACTGGTTAATGATTACATTAGAATCCAGTAATACAGTTATTACACATAAAATTGGTTTTAAAGGGTTTTATGAAAATTATGCTCCATGTTACCAAAAAGGGTTATAATTTCTTGTTATGGATTAATAATGTTTCACATTATTGAGATTGATGTCACATTGTTTATGATTATTGATTCTCAAGGATCTTTCCTTTTTATTGTTTTAATATTTGATGGAGTAGTTATTTATGGATATGAGTTCTATTATGATTCTCTCATGAAATATGATTATTTAATTCATACCCTGATGCATTTCTTTTGATCATTGATGACATACAATTTCAAATTCATTTTTTACCCATACTAAGCATTTGATATCAAACATATTTTATTTCCCTTTACATATATTATAAATATAGAGTTAAAATGATTTAATTCAAGAAGGTATTTCATATAGTAAATTATGATTTCATAATGATAAAAATAAAAGTAGGTCTATGTTGGTGAAATTCTCATTTAATTTCATGTGAATTGATTACGTTGGAGTTTGTCTCGATTATCTAAAACTCAAAAAACAAAGTTTCAACTTGGATTTAATTGATCCAATTTTTTACTTTTTATTTTGTATGGTTTGGATGTAAAAATGGGTCACCCTTTTCATCATCAATTCCATAAATGTAATGTTTAAGATTTATACATCGAATTATGGAGTGTGGGTTCTGGGATGTTATATTATCATTTTCTAACAAATGGATGGGTAAAAATGTAAATAATTTTATATAATTAAAATTAATAATTAGGTAATTAATGAAATATATATTCATTAAATCTATTATAAATACCATCCATCTCATCCAGTGATGAAAAATTAAACACATCTCTTCATGGAGGATGTTGTCCACATGTACACATGAGTGACAGTTTCATTTCTTATATGATGGAAAAAGGCATATGAATTCTTTTTTACACAAAAATAATATATTTTTTGAATTTATTAGATACTGATGTTATCTTATCCATATGATTATAGAATATTTGAAGGGTCGGAAGATAAAATAACACATAAAAACACTCAATTAATAGATTTAACTCTTCGTTTAGAAACCTCCTTTGGTTAACATGTTAATCCTTGTAGTTTTGTATTTTAGTGATATAAAATCCTATCAGACCTCAAGGGGAAGGTTGTAAATGGATTTTTTTAGATATATATTGAGTTAAATGATCCAAGAAATGTGAAGAAGAGAGAAGAATAGATAATGAAGATAAAGTAGAAACATTATCAACAGATCAAATTTAAGTCAATATAGGTGACATTTTTCACATTAACTATTGATTTAATACTCTCATTTTCCCTATTAATTCATAACCAATTAACAAATTTTCAATCAGTAAGGGCCTTTATAGTAATTTGAAAAATGAAAAGTGACACATAAATGGAACATTTATGACATCCTTGAAAATTACCATTCCAATTGAGTGATTATTGTATTTTATATGATTCTATAATTATTTGAAAATGATTTTTAAATTTTATTTTCAATTTAATATCATGTTATATAGTATTCAGATAATTTGAATTTAAAGGAATAAATATAACTCTTTAATTCAAATTAAAGCACTTAAATAATCACTTATACTTTAAAAGTATCTATAATATTCATTTAATAACAAAATTTATCTAAATATATTAATTTTTACTATTTTTAAAACCATTTATCTTATTTTTTCCATTACTGCACAATAATTTTAACAATTCCCCCTACGTGTTTACAGTATTTATAAATTTAAAATAAAAAATTAATATCTTATTAAATTATTATAAATCATTATGGTTATATTGTTTCATTAATAATTAATAATTACATTTATCCTAATCATAAAAACATATTTTATATATGAAAGGATAGATAATGAAATTTATTACATATGAATCTTCCTTCTCTTTGAGGCCAACCAATATATTCAATTAAGTCACCGCAAATAATTTAGGAAGAGGCTATCCTAATCATCCTATAATACACAAAAATATGTAATAATTCTTGAGCAATTTGTGGCCTTTTCTCGTTAATTTCAATTTTCATCTTAATTTTTGATTCACATAAAAACTCATTTGTAAACTCTATAACTCAATTTTTTGACAAAAAATATAACTGAACTTATAATTATTTTTCTAAATTGTAGTCCAAAATTAAAAATTTATTTTACAAAGTCTAGTTTTTTGTATGAGTAATATGTAATGAACCAATGCTTTATGACCTGTTATGTTGAAATTTTTTGTTGTTAGAGGGTGTTAGGAGTATTTTACACTAATTAAAATAAATTTTCATTCATGAAACCATTTTTTGGTCATTTAGTCTGTTAGCATAGTCACCTATTTTTTTGTGTGGTATGTTTTTTGGTCATGTAGTTGATTAGAAGGGTCACCTAGTTTTTCATGCGATAGGTTGGTTGGTTGTGCATCTAGTTAGAACAGTCACCTATTTCATCATGTGGTAGGATAGTTGGTTATGTGGTTTCATGGGACAATAATTTGTTTCTTCTCATGGAAAATTGAATTAGCTACATCGATATACCAACTTTGTTTCATGATTGGCTATGTTATATAGCTACTTGTATGGATGAGCTATGATAATTGTCTTGGGTCGGTTATTTGAATCAGTTATCTCGCTAATCAACTACATGGATGGATTGTCGACATGAATTTATTATGTGGTTAGATCAACAATGTGAAATGAATATATTGCTGGATATGATAAATGAATCGGTTATGTGGATAGATCAGCTATATGGATGAATCACTTACATGGAAGATTCATATACAAGAAAACAGATATGTGGAGATTTTGGATATGTGGGGATTTTGTCTATGTGGAATGGACAACATTGAGTTTTTCACCAGTTATATAAAAATATAAATTGAGGTCTTTATGGGGTGAATAAATGAAATTCAATGGATATTCATACAAGATAATAATATCCTAGATTTCTGGTGATAATCAATGCTATAAAAGTGTATAACTCATGGGGTTTAAATACATCTAAAATGGTTAGGTAATTAAATATTTTGGAATCTAAAATTAATTTAATCTTGTATATATTTAATAGAAAATGAAGATACCTCATTTTTTTCTTTATACTTTATTTCCCTCAAGGATAGATGTTCTGAATTCCTTCTCTAGGAGTCATGAAGTCCCTCTTCAAGTTGGATAGGTTTCATCCTGATGTGAATTTATCATGTGTGTTACACCTATATTTCTCTAGAGAACCACATGAAACTTATTTATTTTGTAATTATGGAATCCCTTTAACGAGGATCGATTATCAGATTCCAATTTTCAATCTATGGTGATATGAGCTATTACTTGAGGGGTGATTAGGATCTATGAAGTTGGACAATACTCATGCGAATAGCATTAATTCCTTTGAGGTTGGGGATTCATTTATTCTCATCTTAATGTATAAAAATTCACAATGTTATCATGATTTTCCATTTTGGATTTAAATTGAATTAACCACATAATTATTGAACCCCATTTATAAAGAATTGGTTGTAGTAATAACATGTTTTTTCTTTCTACCATGATTACACTTTTTCTTATGATTTTATAGATAGTGTTCATTCTATGTTCTTCTTGTTAGATTGTTTTAGTATGATATAAACTATCATGCCTTTATTGTTTGAAAATGGTAATGAACATATGGAAAAAATGAATTGATAAATTTGATTAAGAATATTTTAACATGAGGCATGTTAAATGAATCCAATATTTCATATAATTTGAGAATATTAAAATTGATATAATGATCATGCATAATTATATATGTTCCTCCATGATAATGATATTGATAAATAATTTGAGTCATGGTAAATATTATAGTTGATTACTTAAAATTGAACTTTTAAATGAGAATGAGGTCTTTCATAACAAGAATTGATGCTAAGGTCAAGTCTAAATTTTGATAGATTATTATATATGATGCCATAGGAATTCCATAGTTGGAACATGTGAATAATGAATCAATTAATTCAATATGGAATATGAACCAGTTATGAGATAACTATAATATTTTTGGGCATGAGTTTCCTATTTTTTGAGAAGGTTGAGTTCCTTATGATTGGAGCTATGATAAAATATCTTGAGTGAAGGATGGATGAATTGTTATAGGTCATATATTTCCATGATTACCTTGTTTATTTCAAACTATCCCAAGTTTTTATCTACATTTGATATTCCCTATGTGATGTGTTATGAGCATGAGAAGGTTGATCCTTGGATAACTGATTTGATATTTGGAGGGGAGGCCAAGATGACGTGGAAGAAGTTGATGCATGTGATGGTGATATATATAAGGATATGTAAATGGGTGTTAGGGATGACATAATATATGATGGAAGTGGTTAAATATGGTAATACACATTGATGTGATACATATGAATTCATTCTTTACATGAATCTGATTAAGGGATAATGTCTAGGTTTCTTGTGTTATTTTCATTCCATCCCCCACTACTTGAGGTTGCTAGTTTTTCCTTGTTGTTGGTTTTCTATTGTTGGTAACCATAGATGGTTTTTTGTGAGTACATAGATTATGGAATTATGATACTGATGAATAACTACTTTTTAACCCCTGGGGTAATTTTTTATGTAATGAAAATATTAAAAAATATTAATATTGAGAAACCATGGACTCGATTTTGAATACTATAGGACTTCATGTACATTCCAATGATGATTTAAATTTATGAAATTTTATATGATGTTATTTCATAACTAATATTTAATGAATTAATTAATTTAAAGTAATGTATTAAAATAAAATAATTAATTAATGAATATCTTTTAATGATGATTTTTATTGGATATGTAGTCCATAGTAGAGGAAACTCAGTGTTAGAGTAATAATAACTATAATTGAGATTTGGACCATTTTATGACCATAGTGTGGGTGTGAGATATATTATATCCTTTAAATTATATGATTTCATAGCTACTATAACCATTTCGTTTAGGTATATTGAAACACAATGTACTTTAGGGGGTGTTTTCCTCAACATATTGGTTTGAGGATGGATGGGTGACAAACCCCTATGGCCCCACACTATTAGAATTATAATTATATGTGCTTTTATTCAAGGAAAATATTTTTCCCATACATGTGTGTAGATGGTTGTGATATATTGGGTTTATTCAAAAAACATTATCCATTGATATAGTGTCTAAAGGATTATTATAGGTATGATGTGTATAGTCTGTGACGGACTGAGGTAGCTTACTTGGTTTATAGGATGTGATGGCTTGTGGTATAAAAACCAATGTATGATACACATCCTAAAAGATACAGTGGATCTTGGAAACTACCAGGTCACTATGTAGATATGTGAAATGGGATGATGTGATGATGTGATACTCGAGGTTTATGTTGTGATACATATAACAAGTTCCTTTAGGCTAGCTTATTTTCGAGATAGATAGATCATGATTTGTGACTTTGAGGAAGATAAGAAAACTAGTTGGAATAGGGAGTTGGGAACCATTGATGTTTCATTGTTTTTTATATTCTATATTGTATAAAATAAATGGTGAGATTCATCCATGGTTCGGATTAAATCATTGTTTACGTATTTAGGTGATGAGTTAGTTTCACTATTGTTCACTGTGATTTACCAAGATTTATTTATCTTTTTCATGAGAGGCTCTTTGGGGGATCATACTAAGAACACAATTACTGTAACCCTAAATATATATAATTATTTTTCAATTCTTTTATATAAGGTTTCATGTGGTGAAAGATATTAATAAATAATGGTTTTACAGGAACTATTTGCAATTTATGGTTACTACACTATTTACAATCTTGTACATGAATTTTTCATTTCAGTTTTTATAGTACTGTATGTAATTTTATGTTAGAAATTGATATTTATTTATATATATATTTTATCATGTTTTTATTTGTTTATATATATTATCTACCCCTTCAACATGTTTTATTATATGTTATTTCCTCCCATTTTATTATTATTATAACCTCGAGGCTAGTCACCAAACTGAGGCTTACTGGAGGCAGGAATCAAGTAGTCAACATCTCTCTTATCTCATCTATATCCCAGGAGGGGTACACTGGGGGGTGGGAGGGGTCATGATTGAGTGGTATAAATGGTTAAGGTTTGAGGGATAAGTTGTACTTTAGAGATAGGATCATTAGAGGTTGCACAGGTTGGTTGAAAAACTATGTCATCCTAGTTTAGTAACAAATTTATACAAGATAGACCTGTTGAGACATGAGTATATAGGTCCCCTTATGATCTAATGAAAGAAGTTTTATGTTCATTGATCGTATAAATGAAGTTATATTAGTTTCAAGGTAGATACCTAGGATATGATAATGCATCATTTTTATTTGAACCAATGTTTGAAATCGGTATACATTGGGATAAGGTGAATTAGTTAATTAATTTATATAAAGTAGATAATTAAATTTTTATTCTTTTTGAAAGCATAGAACCAAGTGAAATACCTCTTCAGGTTCATGCCAGATATATTCGAAATTATGTTATAGATGATCGCCACATAATGGAGTTCAATGGTGATGAAACTTCGAGGACAACTCCCAAAAGAGTTTGAAAATTAGTGGATGAAAAAGTATGAGGGATCCATTTCAGATTCATTAACAAAAATATAGTTGGATGAGGTTGAGATATATTTTATATTGACCCATGAATAGAGGGAAAACTCGGTTTCATTATATATGATGGTGTAATGTGGAGAAATAATGAAGTAGTTGATTTTAATCCTCGAGGATTGCAAGGAGACAATATTATCATTGGAAAAGTTATACGACTATTTTTGAGAAGAGTTACATTATTCAATACAAAATGATTCAACCAACAAGGATATTATTACACTTCTATACGGGAGTTCTAGTGTGTGATATTTCAAGATCAATTTATAGACCCTTCTGAAATATGATTCATACCTATTTCTAGATTGGTTGGCCAAGGTGGGGTATTATTAAGAGGCTTCTATCTAGAGATCCAAAACCAGGTAACCTCATTGAGATTGAAGATGTATTTCAATGTACTATAGAGAAAGTATGTTATTGAGAGGACAATGGACCGAACTAGATATTCATGAGAGGGAGTCTTCATTATTCCTTTTGAATAAGAGATGTTGTCTAGGGTTCTATGCTTCTTAGACAGAAGGGGTTTTGGTAAGCTATAGGTAGGTCCCGACCCCCATCATATCATTTCTCCATGGGCTATGACTCTCTAACATATGAGACATAATTACAAGATTTTTTTTATTGTGGAGGGAATGGTCATCAATGGAGAGAGTTCCTTATCTTTATGATAATTATTCATGCACCATGTGTTCTACATTAGGTTCCTCTATTGAGGTAGTTTGATGAGATCCAGTAGGATCATGGTCTTCAAGATTGGGATTAGAAGAGAAGTTATGTTGTAGGCAGAGTATAATACCGAGATGCTCCTCATACTAAGAAATAAGTGTGTGTCCAGGGAGGTAGTCATTAGAAAGTTCAAACAGGCCAAGGAAAAGGTCATTGTTAGCTTCATGATTTAGTTTTTTTAGTGCATGGTGATACAGAAATCATACTAGGTACTGTTTTCTCTTTTTCTAAACGGTTACATGATTTATTCACTTAGGGGAAACAAAATCCTTTACATCACATACCCTAATCCAGGATTTGGAAATTTAGTTAGAGATTCTTCCAGTTCCCTAGAATTGACAACACTAGTTTTTTGTCAAGATGAGTTTTATAATTTTTGTTTATACAGTGAGCTAGTGTTGGGAAAAAACACTTTTTGAGACACTTACACTATTTTTGTATACTACTCTATGACATCAGCCTTAAGATGGACTGGTTGTATTTAGTTCCAGATATCATGGATTGATTCATGAGGTAGTTTGGGTTTAATAATGGTGATGGAGAGCAAGTTGTGTTCATTAGAAAGAGAGACCCTTAGACATGTCAGTGGTGTGATTAGTCATTGTCATCTATGATGTTTGTGAAGATTCTTTGTTCTTAAAATGTTTTTTAGTCAGTGTTTCTAGGGTCATAGAAGAGTACCCTAATGTATTTTCAGAGGTGGTTATATAATTACCCTCTTGATGGGATATTGAGTATGAGATAATGCTATAGGTTTACATGCACATTATCTCAATGTCTCTATATTGGATCATGCCATTTTAGTTTCAAGATAAGTGAATATAGTTTGATGGTTGGTTATAGTGAGGTTTGGATTGGATGAGTGTGTTACCATAGAGTGCATTAGTTTTTTCATGAATAAGGATGATGGTAGTTTGTAGAATTGTACCAATTATCACCCCTTGAACCATGTTATCATAAAGAACTAATATCATATTCTATAGATTTATTATATATTTGATTAGTTGAAGGGAGTAAATTTGTTCCTAATATTTGAATTGCGGTTAGGGTATCATCATATACATGTGAAAGATGAGGATATTTGAAATCATATTTTTTTATTACATAATGATAATTATAATTGTGTGGATATGCACTTTGGTCTAATGAATTATCCAGATATGTTTATTGAGTTGATGAATCTAGTGTTCAGATAGTTCATAGACCAGTTTATTATAAGATTCATTGATTACATCCTTATGTAAAATATTTATGAGGTGGATCATAATGGATTTTTTGGACAATTTTAGGAGTCCTTCATCGTCAATAGTTATTTAGGATGTCTTCAATGTGTTGGTTTTGGACTCTTTAGGATCATTTCATGGGACATGTGGTAACACAGTAGGGAGTATCTATGGATCCTTAGAAGATAGATGAAATTGTTTATTAGGGATCCCCCAAGACAATGGAATTTGTGTAGGGCTATTCATGGTCTTGGAAGATATTATTGTTTGACCATATATGAATTATTCCATGTTAAAACATGTTTTATTACATTGACTATAAAGGATTATGTGTTCTTGTGAACTAATCTATTTCAAGAAACTTTTGAGTACCTAAAAGAGAGATTAGTCAGTTCTCTATTAATTTATTTAACAGTGGAGTGAGTTTTGTCTGTGGTTTTCTATGACACATCACATCTTGAATTTTGCTGTGTTGTGATGCAACATGGATGAGTTCTATATTATGGGATTTTGCAGTTATATCCATATGAGCATAACTATTCCACACATGATCTTATATTTACAAATGTTTTGTTTTCATTTATGTTGTGCTGAAATTACCTCACCATTGATTTTTTTATGGGTTTTACTGATCATAATATCTTGAAATACTCATTCTAACAATTTGACATTAACTTGTGTCAATGACTGTGGATGGAATTATTATAGGATTATGACTTAGAAATTTCATATATTCCCAAAAGGGAAATTTTGCAGCTGATGCACGGAGAAAGAATTAACATAGTGATTCCTTGAGTGAATTTATGATTTCTGACAGTTTGATGGAATAAAAATCTTTGATGGTTGAAGATATTGGAGTGGTTAGAAGAATCGGTTGTATTTTTCAGATGATAGTGCAATAAGATTTTGTAGTGTAGGTGTAGGATTCCCAATTGGAGGATATTAAGGTGGAATTATAGAGGGCCTGATTTGTTTTTTTGGAAATGGATGTGATGGTTGGTCTGAGGTTGGTAAGAATAAGTTATTGTTCAAGGGAATGTTTTTTGTCCCTTTAATAATGTGTAATATGATTCTCCATGAGTTTCATAGATTGTATTTTTTTAATACATCATAGAGTGAAAAAGATGTTAAAAGTTGTTAGAGGACTATTTTGAGGCAGGGGTTCATGTGTGTAGTTGTAGAGTTTGTGTCTCGATGTTTTGTCTGGCCGATGGTGAAGGCCAATGACCCTATTCCTAGCAGTTTTCTCTAACCATTAGATGTTCCCTGATAGATGTAAGAGGACATATAGATGGTATTATTTACTTTTATACCCCATGAATAAGGATTATATCATTCTATATGGGTGATAGTGGATAATTTTAAAAAATCATCCAATTTTATAACGATCTGGGAGTTGATCTCAGTGGAGGATTTTTCAAGGTAGCATCTGGAGGAAGAGATTTGAATACATGGATTCCCAAAGATGATAATCCATGATCTTGATCATTGTTTTTCCTCTAAAGAGTGGATTGGTATCCAGTATTCCTTTGGATCTCATTTATGACATTGAACTGCTTTCCAACCACTGGAAAAATTTTAGATAGAGTGAACTATCCAAAAATATAGAATACATGTTGTGGTCTTATTTCCACGTTTTTGTAGGTTCATTGATGAGGATCTAACCCTTGATCCAATTTTCTCTCAATAATAGTTTCCACTTTAACTATGTAAATTTTCTTTTTGAATATGTGTATGAATAATCATGCCATTCTGTATTATGCTAGACTAGGGCCAATGAGGAAATAACTCTTCTACAAGAACTAGTACATAATATGAAATAGACAGTTTGGGTAATTTGTGAAAGGTTAAATGTATAAAAATATGATTATAAATCTTATTTCGATCATATGAATATACCACAAGAGTTATACATTGGATATCATATGGTCATGAAGGTGACTCCTCATTATGGGAAGTGAAGGATTGGTCATGGGAGAAAGATTTCTCCCCAGTGTTTTTGGGCCATTTGAGGTATTGGGTAAAGTTGGAGTCTTGGTGTATTAGATATCTCATACCCTATATATGAGCTAGATTCAAATTATTTTTTAGTGTCCTAGAGATCCGTTGTTATAATCATGATGGATCTTATGTCATCTACCTGGGGGATATCATTGTTGATGATGATGCGACCATTGAGGAGCGATATTCCAAGATCTAGGAACACCAGGAGAAGGTTTTGTTAAGGTGTGTAATTACCTTAGTAAACGTTTTGTGGTAGTTCATTGGAATTTAAGAGAGTACATGGGAATATGAGTCACATATGTCCACTCAGAACCTCATATTTTTTCATGTCTATATCTTGAGATATTATAATTCTGGTTAGGTATGCTGAACATTTTGGTATATGAGATGGTTACCTATTGTTGTATGTGGCTAACCGTGCTCTTCATTGTGATTTATCTTTCCCAAGAGAGTGTTTAGGAGAGGGCTTTTTCTACTACTTGGTTTATTTCTCTTCATATGATGAGTTTGTTGGACATTAGTGATAGAGTGACCCTTAAAATGTATCTTATAGTGCGGATGGTAAAAAGAACACTTTTTATTTCCTCTCTGTGTTTGGTTTGGATTCTCAAGGAAGGTAATTTTTCAGAGGTTGTTAATATAACTCCTCATATAATCCAGAAAATTTTCTTTTCAAATTGTTTTCTATTGAAGGGTGTTAAGAGTATTTTACTCTGAATATTATAATTTTTATTTCACACAATAACTATTTTAGTCCAACAACCAGTTGGGATGTTCATCAATATGTTTTTGTGGTACTATAGTTGATCATACGGCCGGTTTTCATGGTCACCAGTCTGTTCATGCAGAAGGTTGTTTGGTCATGTGGCATGATAACCCAATTTTTTATGCGGTAGTCCAGTTAGAATTATGGTCAGGTGAAAAGGTCCTTCTCTCTTTAAAGGAAATTGAATTGGATATGTGGAAGAATCAACGACGTGGATAGTTTTGCTACCTGAATCAGCTACATGACTCTTCTATTTGGTTGGTCCAGCTAAATGATTTTGATATATAGATGATCGGCTACGTGAATTGACTATGTGACCAGATCAAAAATGTGAATCAACTTCATAGTTGGATCAGCTATGTTAATCAATTACATGGATAGATTAAATATGTGAATTGGATACATGGATGGATCAAAGACATGAATATTTTACGTGGATGAGTATGAAAACAACACCTAAATTTGGAATGATAATTGTTTTCTTAAAAAAAATTTATATTATAATTTCATATAAAAAACCATATATCATTATTAATAATTTAATATAATTGGAAATGTGACCAAATAGATTCAACCATTATAGGAATGTTGGTCAAATATGACCATTTATCAATGTGACCATTGGAAACTACACAATTGGTAATAATTTAAAAATTATTATTACTATTTTGGAAAAAGGATAATTAACGTTGAAATAAAAAGGGATGACCTCAACCTATAGATCCATTTTGTATGAAGCCCATTTTTCAGAACATGGGAGGGATTTTTCTTTAGTAGGATTATCCATTGATCAATACCAAGATAATCTCCAATATGTGAATCTTGAAAGAAATTATCTATGAGAGAAGATCAAGTTAGTGGAAGTTACCACTTCCTTGATGTTAGTCGAGCCTCCCCATGAATCTATCAGCATCTCATACCATACCCTTATGGATTACACATGTGTTATAAGGGGTTACAAGTCCCATAATTAGTTACATAATTTCCAATTCGTTTGAGTAAATATAATTTTTATTCCGTCAATTCTGTTTTAATAATATGTTTTTCTTAATAAAAATAGGTACATGAGATGGGGTTTGATAAATTGACTTTTCAGACCCAATATATACTTTTTAGAAAATATATAAATCATTATAATAATCTATGGTATTATGAACAGTAATTATTTTAATGAATTAGTAATATTAGAATATTTTATTTTAATATCAATAATAAAATTATATTACAATATCATAAATAAATTTATGTGTCAGAAATTTTATTCTACATTTTCTACACGTTATATTTTATTATATAAGAATTTTTTTAGATAAAAGTTGAATTTATAATATTTATTTAATTATTATGATAAAATAATAATCATTTTCAATGTCTTAATGTCGAATTTAGGTTAGAGTGAATTTATAATAATTTTCTAAAATACATTATTTTTTTCCGGAATAATAAAAAACAGTTTGAGGGTTTCGGTATATTGAATTGCTTCATAATTATGTCCCAATGATTAAATACTTAATTAATCACAATCTAAGACCTAAAATATTTTATTTTATTAATATAAAGTATTTTATTATATTTTAATAAATTTCACAACCTATAAGTTACATTCTAATGTATAAAATGAAAAATTTGACATTAAAAATATTATTTATTGGAAACATTATTTTTCTATGAAAAAAGAAGTAAGAAAAAATAATTCTTAATTTTTTTTGTAAACATAACATAAAATATAACCCCAAAAACCAAAAAAAGGAAAACCATGGTAAATCAAATGGTTTTTCATATTTTGAAACCATGATTTTCAAGGCCTATATTTAGGAATGGTTAAATATATCCTCCACATTTGATATAAATTCCCCCAAATATGCTCATTTACATTCACACACAATCAATACTCCATGATTATATCCATCTTTTTTCTCTCAAGTAGTCCTCTCATGGTATCCTCAATCCACTAACATACCATTCCTCAAGATATTGGAGTTACTTTTAAAGTAAGGGAATTATCCTTTTTTTCTCTTCGATTCAAGAAATTCTTTTCATATATGTCTTATATATGTTATGGTTACCCTATTATATTAAAATTTTATTCATTCTATTACTTCCAAATTATGTCTCATTAATGGGATACCATTTAACCCTCTATAACTCCCCAATATTTTACAATATGTAATTTCTTAGATTGAATATGTTGTGTACCACATCTGGCTAAAACGAAAAACTAAATATTATTATTTTAATTTTAACATTATAACCTAGTATTTAGAATGGAAGGAAGGACCATGATTAAATTAATCAAAGAAATATGGATTACACATTTAAATATAAGGAGTTATTTGGTGACCAATTATTCATAAAGGATGATAAAACCTTTTAAAAAAATAAAATCTTTTTCTAAAAAACTATTAAAATATGCAATTGATTGGTTTATGAAAAACTAAAAATTATGATTATATTAATGATATATATAATATTATATTTAACATTCATCATATGTGATTTCTATACATAGAATAAAAACAAATATAATTTTAAGCATAAAAGAGGTATTTTCGTAAATGATAGTTTTACCAACATTGATGGAACATTTGTGTTAAATCATGGTTTTGAAACATATATACATATTTTTTTTCAAATACTAAACTTCTCACTTTAAATAATTATATCAAAATATATTTTAATTTATTTTTTGGTATTATTTTGATAAGTTTCATGTTTTGATGAAAACCCACTATTGGAAATTTGGGCTATAGCCACGGTTTAAAACCATGGCTATAGGTCCTCAAATCGTGGCTATAGGTAACAACTATGGTTTGAGAAACCATGGATACGTTTGGAATGGCTATAGGCTTAGAATTATATCCATGATTTGGGACAGTGGGTATAGGTCTAGAGCCACCGTTCAAACCATGGCTATAGGTATACAACCACCGTTCAAACCGTGGTAATATCTCTATAGACCCAGTTTAGAACCGTGGCTGTACTAGAGGAGGGACACAATTTATTGCATCAGTTTCTGACCATGGAATTAGACCTATAGCCATAGTTAGAAACTGTGGCAATAGACCTATATCCACAGTTAGAAACTGTGGCTATAGGGTCTAAAAAACCATAAAAATAGCCCCCCCCCCCCCTACACAAGCCCCCTGCCGAATCCCACCCCCTTCACACCGCTCTTCCCTGAAAAATGGATACCCCCACCATACATACCCCCCAGGACAGCCCCCTACAAATCCCTCCTCCTGGACACCCCCCAGACATACCCAAGAAACCTACCCCCAAACCATGGACCCCCCCCAGACAGACACTAGACACCCCCCAGACAGACCCTGGACACCCAAAAAATAGACCCAAGACACCCCTAGACCCTGGACACCCCCTAGACAAACCCTCGACACCCCCAAAACAGAACCTAGACACCCCCGAGATAGACCCAAGACACCCCCAAACCCTAGACATATCCCCCTGAACAGCCCAGTCCTCTACTCCCCTAGAGAGCCACCCCACCCTCCTGGAAAAACCATAGAACCCCCCCCCCCCACCCAAACCTAGAAACCCCCTAGAACCCCCAGTCTTTCCCCCCACCCACCCTGCCCATTTCCCCTCCCCCTCTCCTTACCAGCCCCCACTTGCACCCCCTACCAGCCCCCACTTGCACTCCCCTACCGGCCCCCTCCCCCCTGCCAGTCCCCTCCAAATTAAATTATACACGAAAGCTACATTCATAATAAGAATTAAACAAATCCAAATATTAAAAAAACACATAACTTCACTTACATGAGTCTCGCTAAAAGAAAAACTATCAAAGAAGTCTGGAACCAGCTCAAAAGTACCTATAACACAAGGTAGAACATAGTAGTTCTCATCCCCTAAAATTTTGGTAAAACAAAACATAATAGAATATTTACAAATAATATAACTCAATAAACAAGAATAGTGTATCCTGCTCGGCTAGACCCCCCTGGACAGCAGCCCTCCCTACTGGACCCCCCCCCCCCCAGAACCATAGCCCCCCTGCTAGACCCCCTGGATAGCAGCCCCCCTACTAGACCCCCCTTGCACCACCCATGATGGTCACCCCGCCTTGCACCCCTGCTAGAAACCCCACTACATAGTACCCCCCCCCCCCACACACACACACATCCATTGAACCCCGTGCACACACCCCCTTCCACCCCATTACACACCCCATTCCCCCCTTCTGGACCCCCTGGACAGAAGCCCCCAACCCCCTGCTAGACAGTAGCCCCAGCCCCCCTGGACAGTTGCTCCATCCCCCCTGGAGAACAGCCCCCTAGACAGCCCACCCTGGACAGAAGCCCCCCCTTGCTGGACAGCATCCCCCCCCCACATCCCTTACACATATCCTAGATCATCCCAAGTGCTATCATCAAGTTATAAATAAAATCTCACATGAGGAGGTAAGAAAGAAATCCATGCTGCCCAAGGCTGCTTCAAAATCCAGAAGTGCATGCATGAAGAGTCCATCCATACTTGAAGCTAAATTGGAAAGGAAAAACTGGTTAAGAAAATTTTATCAACCCAACAGCTCACATTGATGTGAAAGGACATCCACCTTAATCCCTAATTATTTATTATTTTTTTGTTATTAGTGTTCCATACAATGCATGGAATTGACGGTGAAACTTGTCCTCAAGAGGAGAGAAAATGAAGGGAAGTAAGCTGGAATAACTAATCATGATCTGAAAAAATTCACCATCTTGCTATGAATTATCAAAAGGTATTCAAAATAACATCCTAAGGAAGGATATTCCTTGATGGAGTGAAGATAGTGGGTCTCCTCGATGGGGACATGAGTGGAGAAGACCCTTGAGAAGCTGCCAGACATATTTAGTCCATGAAAATCTAGAATTTATGGAATGTTCTTGAAAATATCCTTGATGACCTATGAATTTATCTCAACCCTGTTAATTACTGGATAAAGTAAGATATTAAGGGGGAGAAATTGAATTAATCAATGACAATAATTTGAGGAAATTTGAGATCTGAAGGCTGATTTCTAAAACCTTCAACATGTACTTGAATGTTTTCATCATGTGTATTCAGATGAGTGCAAGATCTCAGGTTGTAATTCCAAAAAGAATGAAGATATCAAGTGGAATATTTTTTTTCAAGAAGATGACATCTGAACAGCCCCTAAATGAGTAATGGGAATTATAATCAGTTGGTATCATGTTCACACCCCTGTCCCCCTGCACAATTGACAAGAAGTTGAGGAAATTTGAGATCTCAATACTGATTTCAAAAACCTGCTACATATACTTGAATGTTTACATCATGTGTATTGAGATGAGTTCAAGATCTCAGGTTGTAATTCCAAAAATAATGAAGATATCAATTGGCATCATTTGGTTTCAACTTGAGGACATATGAATAGACCCTAAATGAGTCATGGGAATTAGAATTAGTTGGTATCATGTTCACACCCATTTCCCCAACACACCCAACCCATGCCCCCTACACACCCCACACCTACCCCTGCACATCTTGGTATGATTTATCAAATGGTATTCAAAAAAAAAACATTAGAAGGAATGATATTCCTAGATGGAGTGAAGATAGTGTGTCTCCTCTGTCACGACCCGCCCTCGGGGTCCGTGCCGTGACTACCCCAAGCCCGCCTTCCATAGGCCAGGGGCTGGCGACTAGCACCAAGGCGTAAATCCCAGAAAAAGGGAAGGCATTGCCTTTGTAAAGTAAACAAACACCACAGAGTAAGCAAGCGGAAGTAAACACTAAGTACAAAAAGAAGAGCTGAAAAGTAAAAAGGGGCAGGAAATACAAGCCCAACTGTAAAGTACAACTCGAAAGGGAAAACAACGACTGAAAAGTAAAGCTGCTACGCTGAGATGTCCACTGGAAATCCCACCTGAAGGGTGGGTACAGATAGCTCCTATGCTCCTCGGTTCCCGCCATCCGCTCCGAGTATGTCCCGCCCTGTGGTCCACCTCCGGGTACCGCCTCGTCGTATAGTCCACCTCCAGGTACCGTCCAATCCTCGAACCTTCGGCTTCTGTCAGCACTGTCCGTCGTCTGCAACCAACACAACGAGGTGCGGGCATAGCCCGTGCAGGGGTGAGTATAACGATACTCAGTAGGGACCCCGAGACCCTCAAGGTCTCACTAAAACCAACAAGGATAAACACAAGAAGATCTCAATAGATAAACTCTACTTAGGTATATGCCCATACATATACCTAAGTTATCAAGTAACCCATCTCAATCATGAGGAAACACAAGGATTGTGAAAACGACGGATAACCACTACCCGGGTATATGCCCATACATATACCAAAGTTAGCAAGTGACCATTCTCAATCATGAAGTAAACACAAGGTCAAAAGTCTCAGCTCAAACCAGGATTTTCATTATCGAAACCGTAACTGCTGAAGAGCTCCGTCTCTAGAGTGTACAGTGGTCCTGTCACGACTCCGAGGCCGCCGCTCACTAACCTAAGACTGCTGAAGTACTCCTCCTGTCGAGTACTGCAGGTCTGCTGCTAACTACCAGGCGCTCCGTCCGCTGAGGGTCTGCTGCCAAATACCGGGCGCTACCCAGATAGCCTACTGAGGTACTCCTCCTATCGAGTACCGCGGGTCTGCTGCCAACTACCAGGCGCTCCGTCCTCCGTGGGTCTGCCGCCAAATACCGGGCGCTCCGTCCACTGGGCTAGTCGACTCACTCCAAGTCGAGTCGGTCAAGCAGTCGTCAGGTCTCAGCCGGCTACACGGTCTCCGAACTCTGCACGCTCGTCTCCGGGAGGGTCCGCTCCACGAGCTACTGGTCGATACTCCAAGTATCACAAAGCCCCGCAAAGATGTATCTCAAAAGTCCGTCTCGTCACAGGGGTCTCAACGCAACAGACGGCGCGTCGATCGGACGCCCGGTCTGTGAGTTATTAGCCTTTTCGTCCCAGGGGCCCGGTTGGTTTTGTGAGCAAACCAATCCCGGACGTAACTCAACTGTACCCCGAACTCCCATAGGGTATACTCATAGGGACCGTTACTAAACGTAACCACCAACGCCGCTGACGGTTCGTCAAACGGACGTCCTGTCTGAAAGATATCAGCTTTCCCGTTCCAGGGGCCCGGTTGGATTTCGGGTACAATCCAACCCGGCCATACTCCGACTGTATCCAAAACTCGGGCGGAGTATGTCAAAAGTTCCGTCTCATCAAGAGGAAGTCATCGAAACAGACGGCGCGTCAATCGGACGCCCGGTCTGTGAGTTATTGGCTTTATCGTCTCCGGGGCCCGGTTGGTTTTTAAGGCAAAACCAACCCGACCGTACTCCACCTGCGTCCAAACCTCGGGCAGAGTATGCCAAAAGATCCGTCTCACTAAGAGGAACACAACGCGACTGACGGCGCGTCAATCGGACGTTCGTGGCTCAAGATATGAGTGTTTCCGCTCCGAAGGCCCGGTTGGTTTCGTGAACGAACCAACCCGGTCAAACTCAAAGTAATCCGAAACCTTGAGTGCGATATACCGAAACGACCGTCTCGATCCAAGGATCACGTTGCCGCTGACGGTTCGTCGATCGGAGGTTCGAGTCTCATGTTATGAGCCAAAAACCAAATATGGTTCGAAACGGGGGGGTCCGGGTCCGGGCCGACCCGGCCCGACCCCCCCCCCCCTGGGCGGCGCGGCGGCGCGGCGATCCGCGGCGGGCCGCGGCGGCTTGGCGGCTGGCGCCGCTTAAGGAGGCCGCGCGGGGGAATTAAATCCCCCGCTGATTGAATAGGCGGCGCGGCCTTGTGCCGCGCCATTTGTATGAACGACCCCCGCACGTGGGGGCCGGCTGGACACGAACCGGGGGGACTGCTGCCCCCCCCCCCCCCCCTCCTTCAAGGAACCGCCCCCCTCATTAAGAGGGGGGTTTTGTTGAACCGGCCGGGGGATTTATTCCCCCGGTTTTATGACATCCGGCCGGCCAGCTGGTCGGCCGGTTTTTACCAACGGGACCGGAAATTCCAGTCCCGCCTTCGACTTCCGACGCCGGCGGCCCGGCCGCCGGTCTTCTCTTCCGCCGCGGCCCGGAACCGGCCGCGGTCTCCTCGTCCCGCCGCGGCCCGGAACCGGCCGCTGCGTTCGTCATCCGGCGCGGTGCGACGACACCGCGCCCCCTTTGCCGTGCTTTGAAGTTCACTCAATGCGGCGCGACGACATCGCGTTCTTGTTGTTTCTTCCAAGGTGCACGCGCGATGGCATCGCGTAAGTTGAACGTACAATTATCCGCGTGGTGCGACGGCACCACGCCACCTTGCTTCCCTCCGCAAGATTAAACAACATGAACGATGGAGGGGGTTCGGCCGTGTTCATGCGGTCCGGCCCCCTCACGTTAAGCAATAACACATCTTAAAATTAATCAACATCCCCACGTTAGTTATACGATCCACGAGCAAGAATGAGATAATTAAATATTAAATCAACATCCCCTACCTTGGTATAAGGTTCGAAGATCGTTCTACGTTCCGTGGAAGACGACGTCGCGGAGGTCGGGCGACGCGGTCGTCATTCGTCAAATTCAACGACGAAGAGGCGCGTCCGAAGAGGCACGTCGTTGGCGAATCCTTGTACGCCGACGAAGGTTGTCCGAGGAAGGTGCGGTGTTCTCTCTCGTTGACACCGAAGACGAAGAAGAGCGGAGCGGCGTTCTTCGTCGGAAACTTGAGCGTTCTACGTCAAGTCTTGAGGAAAGTCAAATAAAAAGGAAACAACGAACTCAAGAACACCTACCTTGATAGTCGCACGTTGACGGAGTCGTGGAATATCGGTGTCGATTCCTTTGACGTCGGAGGAAGAGTCGTTGTCGATGGCGTTCGTCGCGGAAAACCGTCGCGGAAGAGATGATGCGGAAGAAGAACGTCACGTCACGGATGGATCGTGTTCTTCGGCGGAGAAGTTCTTCGTTGAAGAACGACGTTCTTCGCGTTCTTCGTTGAGTTTGAAGAAGAAGAAGAGGCTCTCCAAAAGCTCCCAAGGAGACAAACAAACAACCCAAAATAAAATAAGACAACTTCTTATTTTATTATTACAATACACATTAGAATTTCAAAAGTTTGAAATTCAAAAAGGTTAAACTCCCATAATTAATTAAGTAACTCAAGTTGACAACATTTAAAGAAATGAGTTAAAGGGGAGGTTTTGAGAGAATTTGAGGAGTTGGGGTTCGTGTGGACCCCACCTCACTTAATCCTCCCAAGGGAGGTTAAGTGGATGTGGGTCCCACTCCCAACTCCCTTTGGTTGGACTTAACTAGTTAAAAATAAAATTTGTTCCTCACAAATTTTATTTAACTTAAACTAAAAACCCAAAAACTAACTTTCAACCCGCAACAAACGCAACTCCCGAAAAGGTATCTTTAAGTGAATATCGGCGCTGCGAGTTCATCGGTGCCCTCGGATTTCAATTCCGAGCACCGTATCAGAAGTTAGAAATACCCGCTCGTTCGTTCACTGAACGTACCCGAGCCTAAACTTCAGAAATTAATTCCGGGCACTCCGGGCCTCGGAATCAGGTGCCGTCTGAAACCGCGCTCTTGTAAAATTCTAAAGAAAATTAAGAAAAAATTTCCCTTGAATTTTACGGGTCTTTACATTACTCCCACCTCAGGGCTTTACGTCCCCGTAAAGATACATCAAAAACTAGGGAAACAAAAGAGGGTACTGAGCACGCATCTGAGCCTCCCGCTCCCATGTGCTCTCCTGGAGATTCCCGTGCCGCCATCTGTTGCACACAAGAGGAATCGATCGCCCATGTAGGACCCGCTCCTGTCGATCCTCTATCTCCACCGGGACCTCCGTAAAAGTCGCCCCATCGTCAACGTCAAGCTTCACATGGTCAGGGATGTGCGTCGGGTCGTGCACGTATCTCCTCAGCTGAGACACGTGGAAGACGTCGTGCACCCGGTGTAACTGAGGTGCTAGAGCCAGGCGATAAGCCACCTCACCAACCCTGCTGAGGACCTGGAAGGGTCCGATGAAGCGCGAAGATAAATTGCCTCCTCGGCCAAATCTCCGAATACCACGTCGAGGTGAGACCCGCAAGAAGACGTGGTCACCATCCTCGAACTCTAGTGGCCTCCGCCTCCTGTCAGCGAATGACTTCTGCCGGCTCTGTGCTGTCCTCATCCGCTCCTGAATGACCTGGACCTCCTCTGACGTGGCCCGGACCATCTCTGGTCCCACAAGAGCTGCAAGATTTCTTCTTTGCCGATAAGAGAAACCTGGTCTCATCCCCTGGATGAACCACATTCTTTGCCTAAAACAGTCAATCCTAACATGGATGATATTAATCCATACCAAGGATGACGTCGTAAGGCCTCGACGCTACTACTAAGAGATCCAACCGTTACTCTCGCCTCCAAGGGTTGAGTCACACTGTCGGCATCAGTGTGTGGTAACTGGTCTCCTCCAGTAGATGTCTCACAAGTGAGGGTCAAGTCAACAGTCAACTGGAACCTCTTAGTAACTTCACAAAAGAGGACAGGAATGAAAACATCACAAAGTATGCGTCTTTTATTATTGCAGCTCATAATACAAAGATGCTACACAAAAACAACATCAACATGGAACTAGAAGTACAAAAGACGTATCCACTAGTTCCGCTCCTGTCCACCTGCTTTACTGTTGCTCAAGCATTTGTCGCTGCCTCAACCTCGGTGGCTCCCCCCCAAGCCTGCGGATCGAGGAGTCGGACAGTCACGTGCCAGGTGACCCTTTCCGTGGCATGAGTAACACAACCTGCTCCTTACACGGCTAGCTCTGTTCCCACTCCGGGTGCCCTGCACCACCGGTCCTAAAACCCGAGATCGCCAAACTGCTGGTCTGGTCCTCCTGGACCTCTGCATCATCTGTCTACTGCCCACAGATGACTCGGCTTCTGATCAAAAAACACGCGGCAAAGGCAGAATCTCCTGTACACGCTCGAGGTGTAGAGATACTGGCACAAACTCCACCCTGAAGAAGGTCTCGAAGTCTTCCCATGCGAAGTCCATCTCATCGCAAAACTGAAACAAGTGGCTCCACCACCTACCTGCTGCTGCCTGAAGGAGGCTGGTAGCAAAGATCACCATGAAGTCTGCCGGCGTCCTCACTAGCCTAAACACTCGTACCACTGCCTCCAGCCAGTCCTCTGCAGCCTGGGGATCCGTCTCCCCGCGAAACCTGGGCGGTCGCTGGCGCTGAAACTCATGCAGTGCGCTGAGGCGACGTGCATCGTCAGCGGCTGCTGCTGGAAGCATCGGGGGCTCGGCGGGTAGAGCTACCGCCGATGCCACTGCTGACAAAGGGCCATGCACTGAGGCCTCGTCACTCGATGGGCTGTCGTCACGTTCGATTCTCGGAACCCTAGCTGGCTTCCGTCGTGGGGCCATCCTGAAAGAAACAACGTAACACGATCAAACGATTATACCTGGTGAGCTGACCTGGTTTGAGCTGTTTTAAGGGGAAAAAACTTTGAAAACACACACGCAATTAGTGTTTTCGTGCACAAAGTCGGAAATCAGTTGTCAGGGTCCTGGTGTATGGATACGTCGGCCGCCCGCACCAACACTGGACTCCCTGAACTGAAAACCACACTCGGTACCCTTAACACTATTGCTTCACAGAAAGAAAGATCAGAGTTATAAGTTCTGCGGTAAAACTGAACTCCTCTGATACCAATTTGTCACGACCCGCCCTCGGGGTCCGTTCCGTGACTACCCCAAGCCCGCCTTCCATAGGCCAGGGGCTGGCGACTAGCACCAAGGCGTAAATCCCAGAAAAAGGGAAGGCATTGCCTTTGTAAAGTAAACAAACACCACAGAGTAAGCAAGCGGAAGTAAACACTAAGTACAAAAAGAAGAGCTGAAAAGTAAAAAGGGGCCGGAAATACAAGCCCAACTGTAAAGTACAACTCGAAAGGGAAAATAGCGACTAAAAAGTAAAGCTGCTACGCTGAGATGTCCACTGGAAATCCCACCTGAAGGGTGGGTACAGATAGCTCCTCTGCTCCTCGGTTCCCGCCATCCGCTCCGAGTATGTCCCGCCCTGTGGTCCACCTCCGGGTACCGCCTCGTCGTCTAGTCCACCTCCAGGTACCGTCCAGTCCTCGAACCTTCGGCTTCTGTCAGCACTGTCCGTCGTCTGCAACCAACACAACGAGGTGCGGGCATAGCCCGTGCAGGGGTGAGTATAACGATACTCAGTAGGGACCCCGAGACCCTCAAGGTCTCACTAAAACCAACAAGGATAAACACAAGAAGATCTCAACAGATAAACTCTACTTAGGTATATGCCCATACATATACCTAAGTTATCAAGTAACCCATCTCAATCATGAGGAAACACAAGGATTGTGAAAACGACGGATAACCACTACCCGGGTATATGCCCATACATATACCAAAGTTAGAAAGTGACCATTCTCAATCATGAAGTAAACACAAGGTCAAAAGTCTCAGCTCAAACCAGGATTTTCATTATCGAAACCATAACTTCTGAAGAGCTCCGTCTCTAGAGTGTACAGTGGTCCTGTCACGACTCCGAGGCCGCCGCTCACTAACCTAAGACTGCTGAAGTACTCCTCCTGTCGAGTACTACAGGTCTGCTGCCAACTACCAGGCGCTCCGTCCGCTGAGGGTCTGCTACCAAATACCGGGCGCTACCCAGATAGCCTACTGAGGTACTCCTCCTATCGAGTACCGCGGGTCTGCTGCCAACTACCAGGCGCTCCGTCCGCCGTGGGTCTGCCGCCAAATACCGGGCGCTCCGTCCACTGGTCTAGTCGACTCACTCCAAGTCAAGTCGGTCAAGCAGTCGTCAGGTCTCAGCCGGCTACACGGTCTCCGAACTCTGCACGCTCGTCTCCGGGAGGGTCCGCTCCACGAGCTACTGGTCTATACTCCAAGTATCACAAAGCTTCGCAAAGAAGTATCTCAAAAGTCCGTCTCGTCACAGGGGTCTCAACGCAACAGACGGCGCGTCGATCGGACGCCCGGTCTGTGAGTTATTAGCCTTTTCGTCCCAGGGGCCCGGTTGGTTTTGTGAGCAAACCAATCCCGGCCGTAACTCAACTGTACCCCGAACTCCCATAGGGTATACTCATAGGGACCGTTACTAAACGTAACCACCAACGCCGCTGACGGTTCGTCAAACGGACGTCCTGTCTGAAAGATATCAGCTTTCCCGTTCCAGGGGCCCGGTTGGATTTCGGGTACAATCCAACCCGGCCATACTCCGACTGTATCCAAAACTCGGGCGGAGTATGTCAAAAGTTCCGTCTCATCAAGAGGAAGTCATCGAAACAGACGGCGCGTCAATCGGACGCCCGGTCTGTGAGTTATTGGCTTTATCGTCTCCGGGGCCCGGTTGGTTTTTAAGGCAAAACCAACCCGACCGTACTCCACCTGCGTCCAAACCTCGGGCGGAGTATGCCAAAAGATCCGTCTCACTAAGAGGAACACAACGCGACTGACGGCGCGTCAATCGGACGTTCGTGGCTCAAGATATGAGCGTTTCCGCTCCGAAGGCCCGGTTGGTTTCGTGAACGAACCAACCCGGTCAAACTCAAAGTAATCCGAAACCTTGAGTGCGATATACCGAAACGACCGTCTCGATCCAAGGATCGCGTTGCCGCTGACGGTTCGTCGATCGGAGGTTCGAGGCTCAAGTTATGAGCCAAAAACCAAATCTGGTTCGAAACGGGGGGGTCCGGGTCCGGGCCGACCCGGCCCGACCCCCCCCCCCCCCCCCCCCTTGGGCGGCGCGGTGGCCGGCGGCGGCGGCGGCGTGGTGGCCGGCGGAGATGCGGCGGCGCGGCGGCGCGACGATCCGCGGCGGGCCGCGGCGGCTGGGCGGCTGGCGCCGCTTAAGGAGGCCGCGCGGGGGAATTAAATCCCCCGCTGATTGAATAGGCGGCGCGGCCTTGTGCCGCGCCATTTGTATGAACGGCCCCCGCACGTGGGGGCCGGCTGGACACGAACCGGGGGGACTGCTGCCCCCCCCCCTCCTTCAAGGAACCGCCCCCCTCATTAAGAGGGGGGTTTTGTTGAACCGGCCGGGGGATTTATTCCCCCGGTTTTATGACATCCGGCCGGCCAGCTGGCCGGCCGGTTTTTACCAACGGGACCGGAAATTCAGGTCCCGCCTTCGACTTCTGACGCCGGCGGCCCGGCCGCCGGTCTTCTCTTCCGCCGCGGCCCGGAACCGGCCGCGGTCTCCTCGTCCCGCCGCGGCCCGGAACCGGCCGCTGCGTTCGTCATCCGGCACGGTGCGATGACACCGCGCCCCCTTTGCCGTGCTTTGAAGTTCACTCAACGCGGCGCGACGGCGTCGCGTTCTTGTTGTTTCTTCCAAGGTGCGCGCGCGACGGCATCGCGTAAGTTGAACGTACAATTATCCGCGTGGTGCGACGGCACCACGCCACCTTGCTTCCCTCCGCAAGATTAAACAACATGAACGATAGAGGGGGTTCGGCCGTGTTCATGCGGTCCGGCCCCCTCACTTTAAGCAATAACGCATCTTAAAATTAATCAACATCCCCACGTTAGTTATACGATCCACGAGCAAGAATGAGATAATTAAATATTAAATCAACATCCCCTACCTTGGTATAAGGTTCGAAGATCGTTCTACGTTCCGCGGAAGACGACGTCGCGGAGGTCGGGCGACGCGGTCGTCGTTCGTCAAATTCAACGACGAAGAGGCGCGTCCGAAGAGGCACGTCGTTGGTGAATCCTTGTACGCCGATGAAGGTTGTCCGAGGAAGGTGCGGTGTTCTCTCTCGTTGACACCGAAGACGAAGAAGAGCGGAGCGGCGTTCTTCGTCGGAAACTTGAGCGTTCTACATCAAGTCTTGAGGAAAGTCAAATAAAAAGGAAACAACAAACTCAAGAACCCCTACCTTGATAGTCGCACGTTGACGGAGTCGTGGAATATCGGTGTCGATTCCTTTGACGTCGGAGGAAGAGTCGTTGTCGATGGCGTTCGTCGCGGAAAACCGTCGCGGAAGAGATGATGCGGAAGAAGAACGTCACGTCACGGATGGATCGTGTTCTTCGGCGGAGAAGTTCTTCGTTGAAGAACGACGTTCTTCGCGTTCTTCGTTGAGTTTGAAGAAGAAGAAGAGGCTCTCCAAAAGCTCCCAAGGAGACAAACAAACAACCCAAAATAAAATAAGACAACTTCTTATTTTATTATTACAATACACATTAGAATTTCAAAAGTTTGAAATTCAAAAAGGTTAAACTCCCATAATTAATTAAGTAACTCAAGTTGACAACATTTAAAGAAATGAGTTAAAGGGGAGGTTTTGAGAGAATTTGAGGAGTTGGGGTTCGTGTGGACCCCACCTCACTTAATCCTCCCAAGGGAGGTTAAGTGGATGTGGGTCCCACTCCCAACTCCCTTTGGTAGGACTTAACTAGTTAAAAATAAAATTTGTTCCTCACAAATTTTATTTAACTTAAACTAAAAACCCAAAAACTAACTTTCAACCCGCAACAAACGCAACTCCCGAAAAGGTCTCTTTAAGCGAATATCGGCGCTGCGAGTTCATCGGTGCCCTCGGATTTCAATTCCGAGCACCGTATCAGAAGTTAGAAATACCCGCTCGTTCGTTCACTGAACGTACCCGAGCCTAAACTTCAGAAATTAATTCCGGGCACTCTGGGCCTCGGAATCAGGTGCCGTCTGAAACCGCGCTCTTGTAAAATTCTAAAGAAAATTAAGAAAAAATTTCCCTTGAATTTTACGGGTCTTTACATCCTCGATGGAATGATGGGTGGATAAGACCCTTGAGAAGATGCCAGACTTGTTTATTCCATGCAAATATGGAACTCCTGGAAAGTGGTTAAAAAATTCATTGATGAGGTATGCATTTCTCCCATCCCTGTTAATGACCAAATAATGTCTGATATTAAGGGGGAGAAATTGAAATAATCAATGACTCTCAAGGATGATTTCTAAAACCCGCTACATGTACTTGAATGTTGTCATCATGTTTATTGAGATGAGTGCAAGATATCAGGTTGTAATTCAAAAAAGAATGAAGATATCAACTAGAATCATTTGGTTTCAACTTGAGGACATCTGAAGAGCCCCAGAATGAATCATGGGAATTAGAATCAGTTGGTATCATGCACACACCACATGACCTCCCTGCACACCCCGACCCTGCCCACTTTACACACACCCCCTTCCCCCCTGCACACCCCACCCCTACGCTCCTCCCCCCGGCCCTGTACAGTATCTGGTAACTCATGCTGAAGGGATAGTTTACTAGGGATTTTATTATACTATTCTAATTTATGGTGGAAACATTATAAATTCCTTGAGAAGACATAATCAGGTGTTCTATCTCCCACATCCACTACCCTTTCTATGTATTACAGTCATATAGGATGCAAATAATTGGATATACAACAACAAGTGAATTTTTTCTCTGGTCCAGATATCTTTGGATGAGAGAGTGATGCTAGAGACCTCCATTTTCCATAAATAAACCATTTGATGGTGGAACACCATTAATCAATATAGAAGACATCTGTGGATGAGAGAGTGATTCTAGAGACATCCAATTTCCATAAATAAACCATTTGTTGGTGGAATAACAATAATCAAGATAGAATACGGGATGATCATTCATAGAAAACATTCATGGAGGTTTTCCCTGAAAAATAAATAACTAACATGATGAAGTTGGACTATTACCATGTGTTTATGGAGATGCAGAAGAGCCTTATAAATGTCTTTGTGTAATCTTCTTTTTTCATAGAGCTACTATGATTTTCCCAATTTTTGGCTACAATCAAGGCCCAAAAGTATCGTATGTTCTAAATATTCCACCATCTGGATAACAAACTATAGGTAAGGATGTTTGATATGAAATTATACCCTACCATATTGGTCTACACAAAAACAATAATCTCCATTGTTGCATCCCTTGTTGCGGGCTAGAATGCTGGTGGCAGCGAGCTGAAATGAAGGTGGAAGGGGGATAGTGTGGGCTGGATGTGGCTGGAGCAGGGCCAAATCATGACATTACCATGGCGTGACTATGGCATGACCGCAACGTGTTGGACCGGTACAACGACATCCGTGAGGCAGCATCTTTCGGCCTGAAGCAAAGGGAGTGGGAGGTGGCAGGGCAACATTCCAGTCGTCACCCTGCTAGTAGAAATTGTGATTAGTCAATCTCAACATTGATCACAAGACTCATGAAATACTATCACTGCGAACTAACATGGGGTGTCTTCCTAGAGCAGGTCCAAATCACAGCATTACCACGGCATGACCGCAACTTGTTGGCCTGGTCCAGTGACATCTGCGGGGAAGCATCTTCTAGCCAGGAGCGAAGGGAGATGGAGGAGGCATGGCAACATTCCGTCCATTGCCCCACTGGCAGAAATTGTGATTAGTCAGTCTCAACATTGACCACAAGACTCATGGAATACTATCAGTGCGAACTGCCACGGGTTTTCGTCGTAGAGTAAGGCCAAATCACGGTGTGACCGCAGCGTGACCACGGCGTGTTGGCCCGGTCCAGTGACATCGGTGGGGTTGCATCTTATGGAAAGGAGTGAAGGGAGAAGGAGGAGGTGGGGAAAAATTCCGGTCGTTGCCCCACCAGCAGAAATTGTGATTAGTCAGTCTCAAAATTTATCAAAGGACTCATGGAATACTATCACTACGAACTGTTGCGGGGTGTCATTTGAGTTAAACGAGTATGATAAGCCAATTTATATTATTCAATGAAATAAAAAACTAACTAGCCACAAAAAAAACACCAACAAGAGGCACATTAAAGACTCAAACAAAATCTAAAAATGTTACAAATAACTATCATTACTCTATGGTTTAGAAGACAAATCACCTCCGTTTGAGGGGTTTTATTATAAAATAATTTCATTGCATTATCACACAATTTATTTAATTATATTTAACATTTATTCTAAAACAAATTCAGCAAAAATCAAATGTAATAATTTAAGTTACTAGATCAACAAATCTATCACTGTGATTTTTCGCAGACAACGCACCTCCATTGGAGGGGTTTAATTATAAAAACATGACTTTATTTATCAAATGAAACAATTATATAAAAGAACACTTATTCATGATATGCAATTAAATATAATTAATAAAAATTACGAAATAAGATAAATTTGATTTAAGTAAATCTTGAATTAATGATGCTAGAAGAGGGATCCTATCTCAAGGTAGAACCAAACCATCCACTTCTTCTCTTGGAACTTTCTAACTAAAAGTTGTTGCTCCCCCACTGGGTATATGATCTTTCACACACATGCAAGGAAACCTAGCCCCAATACTTTAACCTACATTCATTATCAATGAAATTGATAGAATCTGACAGCTTGGTATCAAAATCATCATCAACCAAGATTCTGACATATAATCCTAGCTCTCCATGAAGAGTTAATTAATCAAATTTCAGATGAATTACAATACAAGTAGAAATATCACTCAAGATTGCAGGGTGCCAATACACACAGTTTAGGCCATTTAATCTAACCATTACTTGACATGATGAATTTCTTTGATTGAAAGGATAAAAATTAATATGTCAATCAGAAATCCCCAGTGTGCTAGGCTTGAAATTAACATTGATAATCGTCTGCATTGATTCGACGTTATCCTTACTCTTCATCAGTATATGGAAGAATCATTTTCCATTCATTACCTACCCCACAATGAGAAATCCTCAATTTTAGATCTTCATTGGGCCGTGGTTTGTCTCATTTAGAATGCAAAATACATCCAAGAATTGAGAATTTACACAGATCGATTCTTTGTTCAAGGGCTTCCAGATTAGCATTGATTGAGAAACCACTACCATAAAATTTATTGAAACAAGGATGTCTGGGGAGGTCATCCTTAATGACATTAACACCACGAAGTGCATCCACAAAGGAAATACATTTCTTTTCATTATTCCTAAATCTCCATTAATATTTGGGTTTTCAATCAGATGTTTCATAATTTGTGACGATTCATATATCATATCCTTGAAAGGGAATTCCCACTCTAGAAAAAACCCATCCATGATCAGAAGGAAGGCTATATAGAAGGAGAATCATTCCAGAAATTCACCGGAAGACTTAAAATAAATTTTCACAAGGGTCTCCTTTATTGAATATGCCTATTAAGGAGGGGTTTGTTTTTTCATTTAAGGACAATGGAATGTAGGTTACATTTCGGTTACTTCATATGGTAAATGGGCATGAGGTTTGGTTGGATCAAGCTTATAATTGTACAAGACCGTTCTAGACTCATATGTTGCAACTCTTGTAACTAGTGTTGTGGCTGCAGATCACTCTAAATCCACCCTACCAAATGTCATTCGGATCTTTAGGGAGAGTATTATTGAGGAAGTATTTGTAAAATTAGCACAACATACTGAACTTGCAACCCTTTTTCACCCACCCCTTCACCCACCCTCCCCCTTGCACCCCTCTATCACCCCCACTACCCCCACCCCTACTATCCCCACCCCAATGCTCCCCAACCCCACTAAACCCACCCTATCCTCAGCCCCCTCCTTCACCCCCACAACTGTACCCACCCCATTGATATGAATAGAACCGATATAAAATAACTAATGGGTCCCTAACCAAACTAACCTAAACTATACAAAAATATTTAATTTCATTGAATGATAACTCTAACTCTTCATTGTTTTGTAATTTTTAGAAAAAACATTTTTTGGGTTAAGTGTGAAAGAACACAATTGATTACCAAAATAGCCACAAATAAATTACAAATAGGAACTAAAATAAAAATTCTAAAATTAATCGTAACAAGTAGTTTAGCCACACACTATAGGATTTCCAAGGAGACATGACACGTCTCGAAATCTATGTGAGAGTTGAAATCATGTGACACCTAATGCTCTATGTCATCGGTTACTATCACCATTATTCTAGCCCCATTTATATCAATCAATGTACTATTTCCAATATGCATCACCTCATTAAAAATTCCATACCAATGATACTGAACACCACTGCTCCTGACCCAGTTTCACGTGAAATTCCATTTTAATCATTGAATCATGAAAATATTGAACCAACAATAGAAAAACCATCATCAAATTCCGCATTATTATAACACCCAAAATGACCTTCACTAATGATAACATCATCCAAGAAAAAAAACAACCTGATCAAAATACTATAACTTAATAAAACTAATAAAACCAAATTGATTCACTAAACTAAGAAGAACCAAAAGATATGGGCTTAAACCAAATAGAAGTGACCTGATCCAAATCAAATAGAACAGATAAATAATACTACTAGATATGAGAAAACCAACCTAGTGTAAATAAAACATAATAAAATCAACAAGGCTCAATCTATATCAATGTAATCCAAACAAATTGATTCACATGCTGGGAAACATGGTAGGGAGATTTCATTGTACCGATAGTTGAACTGATGAGGTTTGTCATCCTGTGAACCCCCGGGCCTATATTGAAATTGACACATCTCACACTCCTTATGTCTTTTTTTGGATAACAATTGAAGAAGAATATCGTTGCAAGAAGCAAGTTTTGTAAGAATATTGGATCGAGTTCTGTGGTTTTTATAGAAGGCTCGGCCATTCGACGGAGGTATGTCGTAGGGGTCTTAATTCATGTTGGAGGGGTCCCAGTTGCATTGAGCATCCTGATCCTGTGAGCGCTGCTAATGGTAATTGTTTGGAAGAAGACTTGGAGTTGCGTCAGGATCAGAGGTTGACAGGAAATGTTGTTGGAGGGAGGTGTTCTGAGGTGGTTTCTGTGAGAGCTAGGAAGGTTGGGGATGGAAGGGTTTTGAATGCATTAGAGGTTGATAACCCGGTGATTTCTAAGGATTCTAGAGGCCAGGACCCATTGGATGCTCCTTTTTTGTTATTGAGTAACAAGAATTAAGGTTTATCTGATGGTATGTTGAACATGGGTCCGGGGGCGGCTCATCATGGAGGAAAGGATGTTGGTGAAGAGGTCCTTGACATGCAGCTGGTTGAAGGCTTGGAAAACATAACTACTATGGGTGGAGCGGAGGCTGTGGAGGACCTATAGGATACTGGTTTGGGGAAAATTCCAGTTGCTTTATCTATGGAAGATACCTACAATGTGACTAGGAATGAAACCTTGATAGTGGAAGAGATTCAGGATGGTGGTGGCGTGAAGGAGGTGTAGGCCGTAGCTATGAGGAGGCTGACCACTGAGGATGAATGTCTACCTTTAATGGAGAATAAAACTCAAGTCCTTCGGAGGGGAATCAATGCAGAGAATCCTAGTTTGAGTCGAAGGGAGAAAACTGGTAAAGGAAGGGAGAAGTCTAGAGGAGGGAAAGAGAATTTGAGTGGCCATGATAGCCGGTCCTTTAGTAATGTTGTTCAAAGTGGGAAGCATATATTGGATCCAGCTGAGGGGCCTTTCTCTACTACACTAAGAAGATGACCGAGGAGAGATTACCCATGCCTTCCATGACCGATACGGACCAGATCATCCTCTAAGCGGAATTGTGAGGTGACTGTGGATTTTAAGAAGGATAACATGGTCAAAAGGACATCTCCGGAACAACTATTTCTTAATCAGCTTAGGAGTCAGGTTCAAAGAGAAAGCTATTGGAGATCGCTAGGATGGGAATCAGCTACTGCTACCGGTGAAGAGGAATCATGCATGAGATGCGGAGAGGAGTATGTTTATTATGATATGTAAGTCTGTGTCTATTTTGCTACCTGATTTTGTGCTTATTTTATTCTGATTTTGTGGTGATAAACTTTTGGGTACGGGGATCCCACAAACTGACTTTGAAAAATGAAAATAAATGATTTTTAGGCAATCTAACGCTAATAGAATCGAGACAACTGAACTTAAAATCATATCATCATAACTTTTGGTTTTTATCATTTTCATATTAAAACTGTATAAGACAATCAAACCCAATAAAAATATGAAAAATAATAAAAAAATCATTCTTAATGCTTTAGGTGAAAACAAATAAACTCTATCAAAGACAAACGTGACAATTAAGAAGAAAATAATTTGAAACAAATGAATCTTACCCAATGAAAATTGAAGAGGATATGGATTTGAAATTAAAGAAACCCTTATTTGAGGAAAAAATTACAAGGCATGTGAGGAATTAGAACAATCATAGTTCATATGTATGATATTGTGCATTAAATAAAATCAAATATAATTGAAACCACAACAACATAAATTGAATAATTATTTGAGGAAATAGAAAACAAACCCTAACACACCCTACCACAGGCCACTCACAAGCTGTGAGTCATGGACCACCCACCAGTGAGAATTATAGGGGCACCTGGAATGTGTGAATACTGAAAAAAAATTACACATTGGTCAGTATAGGAGGACAGTGGCTCGAAGGCGGATGCGGGTCTAAAGCTGCGTCGGAATAAGAGGATCACTGGGAGGTTGGGTGGTCACGATGTTGGAGGAGGATCGTCCCGTGGTTTGGTGGTCGCATCATTGATGGAGGATTGTCTCGTGGTTGGGTGGCTGTATCATCAGAGGAGAATCGTATTGAGGTTGGGTGACTGCATCGTCAAAGGAGGATAGTGAGAGGTTGGGCAGCACCATTGGGTGAGGGCGAAGGTCGGACGATGATCGAATGAAAGACGTGAGGAAGAGTCCACTAGAAAGAGTCTGTGAGGAAGAGGAGAAGGGTTTCGAGGTATGTCGGCAAGCGAGAGAGGAAATCCACAAGGTTGGTTGAAATTCAATGGCTAAAACCACTGTTTTTTGAAAACCTTGGCGATATAATAGGATTTATCCACAATTTTTTTAAACTCTGGATATATAAGTGTGGCTAAATATTAAAATTCTAGTAGTGACTGAAAATATAATGGATTTTAATTTAAAGAACCATTTTCATCAAATAATTTATAGTATTATATTATATTTTAATAGGATTTAAATTAAAATTTGATCAAATATTTATCATTTAGTTCAATTTATTTCATTTTAATCAATTTCATATTGAATTTGGATATAAAAGTTTTCCACAATTTTTGACGTTTCAAGTTTGAGAACACATTTTCTTATTCTATAAATGAGATTAATGTTAAATTATTTACTTCAAATTTTGTGTTTTGAATTTTTATAAAGGGATTCCATATTTTTAACAGTGATTACAAATTATGTAAATAAGTTTCATTTTATTTTTGGACATTATGAATAGTATTTTTGTAATTTTTTTATTAACAAAGTGAAAGGTAAATATTGTATTTAATGGTAAAAATAATATTATAAATATTATCATATAAGTATAAAAGTTTTTCTAATTTTATTAGTTAGTTATTACTAACCAAAATTATCCGTTGGCCATTTTATGGCCCCTTGGAGCCACTTAGATGATATTATGCAATTTATTGTATTTTATTCTATGGAAAGTCAAATATGTCATAGTCAGGTTTTTAATTACTTTTTCATTTTCTATATACAGTTATTCAGATTATAATTTTTAAAATCCATATTAAATTTGAAATATATAATTTTTATCTTCATATTGTTAATTTATTTTTAATTTTTATGGAGGAAAGTGTCTAATTAATGGTTTTCATAATAACGATGCTATAATTTTTTAATTAATTGAAATATCAAATAAATGATATTAGAAATATTAAAATAAATATTAATTTATACAATAAATTTCACACATAAATTATATAGTTTACCTTGAAATATTATGGATATATTTTAGTGTCATTTATATTTTTTTAGGTTGTTATGATATCTTAATAAAGTCAATTAATGAAGAGTGCCAAAAAGTGACATGAATGACATGTTAAAATAAATTATATTTTATTGTATGAAATGAAATTTATAAAATATGAACATTGGAAGTATTATTGGGATAAGGTTTAAACTGTCATCCATGGCTCATTTATGATTCTTTTTTCTTTTGATAGTATCCACTTTAATATTTAAAAAGTAAAAACATGTATTTTCATAGAAAGAGTTAGAGTGTTTAAATAAGTGTTAAACCCAAAACATAATGGTAATAATGTGACCTAAACTAGTTTAAAAAATATTTTTTAGTGGAATTAAACTCATCCTCATCTAAAATTATAAATATATCACTTTTATTTCATCTGGTAATGAAAAGTAATTTATATTAATTTAAGGGTTTTAAATTTTCCAAAATGGCCCTTATCTCAATTAAAAGGTTAAAGCTCCTACCTAACATCACCACACCACTATGATCCTTATAGATATAAAAACCCAATAAACATTATCCTAAAAAATAAGAATACATTTTTTTAAGATTGTGGTCTTCCAAAAATTCCAACTCTAGACCTCTTAAAAAGTGATCTAAAGGCTGTCCATCAAAGATGAGGTAATTATTTTTCCAACTCATTCAAGTTAATTTTTTATTCTACTTCCTCTTCATGTGTTTTTACATAGTAATATAAATACTCATGTATCATATATATTCTTAGATTTGTTTATTACGATACATCCATATTCCACTTTTATACAATCCTAGAAAAAATGAAAGCACCGAGTTTACGTAAGTACGACATACCGTCTCCATGCCATGGTGTAAATTTTTTTTATCACCAAATTATTTGGATGTGTATAATGATGGTAATATTGGGTATAAAAAAAAATATGAAATGTTATTTATTCTTTATAATTAATATTCCATCCAATTCTTTACCCTTTCACCATTAAGTAAATAATTATGTCACTTGTGTGTACATACAACCTACCGTCTCCACAACGCGATGCGATTCATTTTCTATGTTTACCATTAATAAATGAATATAAAAATGTATATAAGGAATAAATATGATATATATGAACATTATATACTTATATATATGAAATAAATATTTCTTATTCTTATGAAAAACATAGTTTCAAGATAAAACATGCATATGATAATGAAGTAGTTAACACCCAAAACTAGCGTAATAACAATTTTTTTTTTACAAAATTTCATAAGATGATCATATATGATATCATAAATATGCATATTATTTTTTATCAATTAATAACAATAATTAACCCATTATAAATTATGATAATACATATTCATCTAAAGTAATGTGAAGGGTAAGGGTTATTTCTCAATTTCATTATCATTCAGAATTGTTTATGTTTGAGTCTCCACTTAGGGAATTTTTTATTCAATTTCAATTATTTATAAAAAAAATTAAAAACTTATTTTAATATTATCATAAATAAATTTATATTATTTTTACCCATGTTTAACTTTTTATAAAATATGTTAAAAGGAATCTTTTGGTCATTTTCTAAATGAGTTACAGTATGAAATTCTTTAAAAAATTTGAAAGGAATGGTTTTTATCTTATAAGACATGAGTGGATTTTTCATCTGTCATGATTCCATATTTTTTTGATGATACGTTTTTAAATTTATAATGTTCTTTTAAAAATAATGTTTTTTCATTTATAATTTCACATCTTTTTAGATAATAGGTTTCAAAATAAAAGGGTATTTCTTTAAAAAAATACTTCAGTTATTTGTTTAATGTATTTTCATCTATGTCAAAATTCTCTATTTAATATTATTCTTAATTGAGTATGTTCGATTAAGATATCGTGTACCATATCTCATTTAATGGTTTATGATTTATTTTGAACATGGATTTGATATATTGATAGCATTATTAGTTTATGGTTGAAGTATTCACACATTATATGACATTTTTAGTATAAATGTTTATGTGTATTATGATTCACCCCTTTCATAAGAGGAATAAATTGGATTTAGTCATTGTAGGGTAATGATCGCTATAGCCCCTCGATGCATCGATATATATCTTAATAAAAACTAGTTTTCGTTTTAGCTAATGTGTTACATGATTATGTATGGTATCTTGGCTGATGTCTTGACTGTATGTTTATGATGTACTATATTATGCATTACCCCTTTATGAAATTTTTAGTTGATAATCTATGTGATTATTTGACTAGTAGAATAGGAATGGTTAAATATCTTTCTCATATGTAATTATTTGAAAAGATTTTATTCCATACATATTATGATCAATATTATGTTTTTAATGGAATGTGTTTTTTACTTATTCACCTTAAATTATTTTTTTAATATTTATTGATGATATAATTTTACATATTCTTATCCTTACTAAGAATATGAGATCACCCAAATAATATTTCTTATTCCCCCTATGATAAAAAGATGTATATTGAGTTGGATATATAGGGTTACATAAACGGGATTAATGACATGTTCGAGGAAAACTCTTTATATATTTTATGTTTTAGATTGTAATTATAATTTCAAGTATATATCTAGTTTTCCAAAAATACTAAAATATAATTTCCATTGGTGTGTGATCACTTGTATGTTATGATAATGTAATAAATTATGGAACCATCTTCAGGATACTCGGGTTGCGGGCATTTCAGATGGTATCAGATGAAGTTTAGATGAAACCTTTGGGACTATATTTAGGAAAATAGAGATTAAAAAAGTAAACACTATGATATAATTTGAAAAAATAACCAAATTATCTTATCTTATGATTTTCATATTTATTATACCTAAAATTTGACATTATGTTATGTGATTTACTAGTTTTTAGATTATACATTTTTTTCATAATGTTATGATATAATCAATAGTATTCCATAGTTTATAAATGGATCCATGTGGATGTAATGGAATTAGTATCAATACATGTAATATATGTTGGGAGTTCCCTCCAATACATGATAATGATGTTGGTTATAGAGCTATAATTGGTGTTAAGAAAATTATAACTACACTGGGAAAACTGACATAATTTATGTACATTAACCATACCCATACAGAGTATCCTGAGCCACAACATATAAGAACAATGTTATACCACTTCATGAGACAACAACCACTAACATTAAATGGGACTGAAAATTCAATTCTTTCTAAATAAAAAATATGTACCATAAATAATATATTTCATACATTGAGATGTATTTAATGGGAGAAGGTTTCCAAAGAAATTTATTATCTTTTTGAAGATGTAGATCAATGGTGTTAGTTAATTTAAAACACTAATGGGAATGAGGAAATAGAAAAAATGGAATTGAAGGAATTTAATGAAATTTTGTTGGAAAAATATTTCCTCCTTCAAAAATGAAAATAAATTGAGAAGAAATTTCATATCTTGTAAAAAAAGTGAATCATAATTTTTCAATTATGATGAAAAATTTAAACGATTATAAAATCATGTCGTATAATACATACATAAAAAATGAGTAATATTGAAGGTTTCCTTGAAGGGTTAAAGGCATCCCACTGAAGGGAACAAGTCTTCGTAACTTTATCATTATACAGGGATATAGCCTTGTATGCAATCAAGAGATAGGAAGAATTATCAAAGTATTAGGACATCCATTGAATGAAAGAGAATAAGATAATGGTGGATTAAGAGATAAATAAAGATAAAATGTGCAAAAGGATTTTCTAAAAAAGTGATAACTATAGAATGAAACAACTTGATACATTCCTAAAGGAAATGAAGGGTTGTTACAAGTGGAGATATAAATGTCACGAGGATTTTAATTTTAAGGGAATGAAATAATAAGTAAATGTGTAATGTTTTGAATTTAAAAATATGGACCACTCTGTAAATTGATGGCCAAAGCATTAAGGGAATATACCTCAAAATAGGTTTTCTGATCAAGGTCACACTTATGATATTAATATAGCTGAAATGGAATGACTTATGTGCTTTTGTTTTTTGGATCCGACCAATATATTTAATTACATTATCATGATAATAATTATGAAATAGATATGTATTTAACAACAATACATCTCATTTATAGATCAGAGTGAATATATTTATTGGTAATGATCACCAGGAAAAGTGATTTAGATTCATATTGATATTTAAAAAAATGTGATTGAGGGAAGAGAACCATTAATATAATTTTTATTTTTAGTTAATAATGGAAAATTAATATATGGAACAGTATTGGTGACTATGGAAGTGGTTTGTGATTTTATGGTTCAGGTTATCTTTTCTCAGTTTACTACTTGTTTGGATTAGTGAAATATAACAGTGATTTTATTATAAGAATCATGGGAGTTTTCATTCAGATTTTAAGGTGATAATGGTATTCATAAACCAATGGAAGATCAAATTGATGAAGCATATTCTCATTATGATTGAGAATATTATGAGTGGAAATATGAAGGCTTAGATTATCATGTATCCAGCCATTCTCTCTAAGCTAATTGTTCAGTGCGTTGAGTCTTTCAAGATTCCATGCAGTTCAAAGCTAAGGATTTTTTAAAGTCATGATAGTAAGTGATGATACATTGAAGAGAATGAATATTAGTTTTTCTAAAGACACCGAATAATTTTATGATCTACTACAGGGAGAAGCTAAAGCTGTTTTGAAGAATGTAGAAGTTCCTAAATGATCGAAAAAGGTTGGAAAGAAGAGAAAGCTGAAAGAAGTTGTAGTTAAAGGAAAAACCCTAGAGGATAAAGGAACCCAATACGCACCTCCAAAGCTAAAGAAGAAGAATGCTTATCCAGATGATGTCATAGCTAAATGGAGAGAAGAAAATAATAATAGGAAACCAGGGGAGCCAAGTTTTGGTTTGGATCCTGTTGAAGCCAAGGCTTTAAAAGAGAAGACCCTTGATGAGCTTGAGAAGAATTATAAAGAAAAGAAGAAAAAGAAATAAATGACTGAAGCTATGTTAGTCCAATATCTTTTGAAGGCTATTGAAATAGAATCTGAGAATATTATGGTATCACAATATTTCATGGTAGAAGATTAACCTGAAACTCCGTGTAAGAAGGTTGTCACTCTGGAAAAATTCCAAGAAAATATTCTAGAAGTAAAAGGAGAAGAAGAGGTAGAAAGTAGTGGTGGCACCAAAGATCTTATAAATAAAGTTGATGATAACGATGAAAAAGAAACCCCATCTGATTAAATGTCAATATGAACTTCTAAAGCAGAGTCTTCAAAGCTCACAACTCCTAGCAATGATGAGGAAGGTGAAGATGACCTGGGAAAAGAAGAAGTTAACAAACAGTCTAAGGAAGAAAGTTCAAACCATGATTTCATACACCCTGAGGATGCTGAGTTTAGATCTGAGAAAGAGAGTATAGATAAAAATAAGATTGTTTAGCTGTCTGACAGTGAACATAAATCTCCGGATGAGAAAGTCATTCCGAGAACTGACATGGGTAAATAGGTGGTTGTTGACACACCCACTAAAGAAATTGTGATGAAGAAAGATGTTGGTGTAACATCAAATAGGAAGCTTGTTGAGCTAGATAAAGAGCCCTCACCAAATAGAGTTTTAGATTCAGAGTCATCTTCACTTGGACATGATTTCGTTGTCTAGTATTTGAAGAATTTGGTTGGCACCATTCCGATTTTCCCATGCATAGACTCTAGATGTCAAATGCTTTAACACATACTAAATCAGATAGCAGATTTAGTGTCCATGGTGATGGACAAGTGTGTCATGATGTAGGTAGACTTAAAATCTTTCCTTATCAACTATGATTCCCACAAAAGGTCCAGTAAGAAAAAGGATGGATGGTTAAAGAAAATAGTTGAAGATTTTAGAGAACTTGATGAGTTGCAAGATGGTTTCAATGAGGATTTTTACATAGAAGATGGTAAAATCAAGGATTTCACAAGTATCTTTGAGGAAAATATAAACCTTGATCAGAATACACAGATTCAAGAAGTAAATGATTTGAATGGGAAATTATATTCTATTACCAAAAGCTGGAAGAGATAAAGGGATCTTCGAATTTAGATTGAAGAAAAGATAGTTAAGAAGGAAGAAGACTTGAAGGCTTAGGAAGAGGCTCTCAAGGCCCAGGAACATAGAATCAAATCCTTATAGAAGAAAGATGAGGATCAGGATCATCTTCTTAAGAGAGCAGAGGAAGACAAAAAAGATCTCATAAATCTGAAGACTACAGTCAAGAAGATGATGCCAAAGGAAAAGGAAGGATAACTTTGTTTGAATCCGATATTTTGTTGTACTTTTCTTCCGTGTTCAAATTCTTTCAAATCATAATGAAATTTGTGGTTGCTTGACTGTTGGATGTGTTGTACTAATCTTTCACGCACCATAACTTCTTTTCCATTACATCAAATTATTTTTGAAAATCACAAAGGGGGAGAATGAAAAAATAATACTAAGTAAAGAAGATATATCCCTAAGTAAGGGGGAGTTTATCTAAGGGGGAGTTTTCATTACAGAGATTTCTGTACTGAAGATAATGAAAAATCTCATTCTGAAAATATAGAATATGATCTTTAGTGTTACAAATCCTAAGGGGGAGTTATTCTAATTCATATTTTCACATATGATATGGGAGATAAGTTCTGTTTTCAAAGTATTGAAAAATATTATCTAAGTCCTTATATTCTTTTTCGTAAGGATATTTGGGCTTTCCAAAAAGGGAGTTATTGTTGTTTTAATAAGGTTTTCCTTATCTATTTTCCATTCCTTCATACTTGGGGGATATTGTTGAGTGAATAAGGTTTTCTTATGTCTCACCAAACCTTCTTGTTTTGAAAATCACAAACACCTTATCTTAAGTAAAATTTCATTTATCCTATATTTTTACTTTCATAAGGAAAATTTTCCTTCCCCAAGGAAATTTTTCCTCACAATGTTTTTCATTGTTCATTATCTTGCCTAAATGTAAAATTCAGTTTCATATCTAAAACCTCAGAATCATATAATGCTTAGATAAAGTGAATTTTGTTTTCAGGTTCCAAGTTCTCTAAATTCAGACTATGAACTCTTATGAGTTCTGACTCGGAGTTCTCTGAATTCAGACTTTGAACTTTTTTTATTTTAGACTCCAAATTCTAAGGAATTCTGACTCTGAACATTTTAAGTTTAGAATCTGAAATCAAATGAATTATGACTCCAATCATTGTATGTTCTGGCTCTTAATTCTAATGAACTCTCACTCCGAACATTGTATGTTTTGGATCTGAATTCTCATGAACTCTGACTCCAAACTTTGTAAATCCAGATTCTGAATTTCCTTGAAATTCAGACTCTGGAATTCTAAAGCGTTCAGGGTCCGAATTCCTTAGAAAACATAATCCTAATATACTTGTATTATAGACACCAAATATATTTTTTTGTTAGACTCCGAACATTTATTCACTTACATTCCGAATATTTGATTTTGGTTATGTAACTATATTTTTCCTTACACTTGTTTTTGTTATAAAACGATGTCATGATTTCAGTTACTAACTAACCATTGTTTGAGTGAAACATATAGAAGTCCCTATAAAATTCATGGAATAATATGACCATTGTAGGAGGGAGCCGATCGTTGGTGTTGTGCCTATAAATAAGAGATCATTTGAAAGAGCTCACACCTTTGAATAACGGTTCTATGACTCTAGATATTACGTGATGTTGAAGTGATTTATAGAGAGAGACTCTCATGATTTGTACGTACTGAACACCTTGTTCAGAAATTCTTTGTGCGACTCTGAATGTTGCTGAGTACATTCGAGGGCTTCCGGGGATAGGAAGACAGAGGTGACAACTACCTTAAAGATTGAGGACTTCCTTGCTGAGGAATACATAAGTGATGACTACCTTGATGTTGAGGGCTTGCGGGGATAGCAAGAGAGACTCCGATCTTCATATCGAGGGCTTACCCTGGTGTGGGTAAGACATACTTTCTTGAAAGTATAAATCAAGAGACTTTTATCCAAGGGTGTTGGATACCCTTATCTATGGGTTAAAATAATTACTACTTTTTACTTGTTTGTTTCATGTTTTCCGTTGTATTTTGATTGTTAAGGAATGTATAACTATCTTATACTTCCTTATACCTGTATACTATGATTTTTTAAGATTCTATACACTTTAAGGTAGAATATTTACCTTTGTAAAATTTCATTATGTTTCATTTTCCAGAACCATATTTTTCGGAATCACTTTCTCGGAATCATATTTCTGAAATTTAGCAAGTGTTTATAACTAGAGGTTTTTTTAATTACCTTTTTCAATCTTATTAAACAGAATCCTCATTAAAAGATCCAATTGAAATTTTTTAAAGTATAAAATTCACCCCTCTTGTATTTTGAGCATTATTAGATACTTAATTCAGTATATATATTATTTTTATCCTACATTTGGTATTATAGAGTATATCATACTCCAAATACCATATAAAAAAATATAAGTGAACCGGTCATTAAAACAAAGGAAACAAAAAAACTTGAATAATGAAATTAAAACTCAAAACAAATCAAAATGGTTTTTAATGAACTCAAAAAAGTTATAATAAATTATTTAAATTTAAAAGAGGTTCTATAATTATTAATTGATGAACACAATTTTATTGTTTTGGTTGTTAATATGACGTGTATAATCCCATCAGACTAATGGTAATGGATCCCCTCTATTTCACATTTATTCAAGAACCTCCTCTATGTTATTCCATTTTATGTGAAATTACTAATGATTGGGTATGATTTTTACCTCTCCCATACTTCCCTCATGATTTATAAAATATGATAATCCAATTTCTCTCTCATTAAGCCCTCTTATGTACACCCAGTTCCATGCTGAGAATCTGTAATGGATTCCACCCGAACCTCCATTGTTCTTTAGGGTTGTATGTCATTCATTTACCAAAAAACATTTATCATATATTTTATGATAATATTAAAAACTATTTTTACATATACAAAATTCATTTCACAGGACCCTTTAATCATTCACTTTTGGGGATATACATGTTTTTAATTGATTCCCTCCTCAATACCTCCTGATAAGAAAACATGTTTTGGGAGGACATCCTAAATTCATACTTAATTTCAAGTTCCAACTATATTATATTTGAATCCACTAATGTCTTTATTAATATAGTATTTTATTTATAAATACACTATTGGTTCCAATCGTTTTTAATATAAATGATTGCTCCCTTTTCTATTTTAAAGGATTTATATAATTTTCCTTAAAACCGCCCAAAAATATTTTAATGCTAAAATATCATAAATAATTTTCTTACATTTTGTGAATTCTACTTGACATAACGTACCATGATGCATGACTATTTTATGATATGAATTTCTATATATATTTTTGTTCCTTTCTTCATGGGAACTTTTATGATATGCCCATTTGTTATTCTTAATAACATGATTGTGGTACCCAATTCATTCCATGGGTGACCCTTATGTTTATGTAAGATTGATTATATATGATTTATATGTGGAAAAAGTATTCATGAAATGTAATTATGGGTGTGATCAGATATATCACCAATGAATTGGGTAATGTTGAGTCTCATGAGACATTATAAGAAACAGTCATGGTGGTCAGCCATAGCTTGTGCTACCATGTGTGACGGTATTTGCAGTTAGACATGAATCATGATAAAGACATGTTTTATATTGCTTCCACATTATTATGACTCCATGTTTATATGATTCCATGTTTGTATGTTATGATTCCATATGTTATGTTCCTTTTTATATCATCAGTCCAAGCCATATATCACATGTGCTAATTCTTTGTTGTTATGGTTATTCCTTAACTAGTATATTTAGCTAATCCCATTGATCATGTGTTACCTAGGTTAACTTATGCAGATGATTGATAAAAATGGTAGTTAGGAGAGCAATTTAATGATTAAATAATGAAATGTTTTATTTATTTCCATGTTTTCAATTTTATGCTCCTATTCTTCCAAGACACTAAACATTACGATCCTTGGAATTTACACTGATGTATAATTATTCTTAAAATCATGTTATATTATTTGTAAGAGGATAGGGTTTTTATAGTATGTACATACCTACACCATCACATGTACAAAATCTAGTGGTGGAAAAACATTAACATGAACTCTCTGATGAGGAGAAGAAGATAGAGATCTTGGATTATAGAAAAAATGATCTATGCAACAAGACTACCCCCACATCACTGTTTTGGGGATAAATCATAAATGTGAATAAGTGATGTGGGAACCAGTGGATACAATGAGACAAAAATACCCACAACGTTTTTCAACTGAGAGAACAAGTTGGAAATTCTAGGGTAGAACTTTCTTATGGGTGGAAGAATGTAATGAACCTTACTTTTTGAATGATAATTATTTCCAAAAAATGTGGCCAATATTATAGTTTTACACAAAAAAACATATCTATTGAATAATGAAGTCAATATAATTGGAAATTTTCCCACATGGATTCATTCATTATTTTACTATTGGATAATTATGTCCATTGGTAAATATGTCCATTGGAAACATTACACTTGTAATAATTTTAATTTTATAATTAGTGTTTATGAAAAAGGATAATTTATATATAAAGAAGAATAAGTGGCCTCAACTAGTAGATTCATGTCATATGAAGAACATTTTTCAGAACTGGAGAGGGAGGTAGGGTAACTGGGGTTTACCCCTAACCAATCCCAATTTAAGATTTAACTATTAAATCTTGAATGAAATAACCTATTGGAGATATTCATGTTTGTTGGAATAAACACTTAGTTGACATTAGCTGACGTACCACACAAATCTATCAGCATTGCACTACATATTCATATGTCATTTGCAGGTGTTATTAGGTGTTAAATTTTCTTTACATAGTTACTTAATGTGTAATTCATTTTTATAATTTTCTTATCCCATCAATTCTTTTTTAATAACAGTTATGCTTAATAAAAACAGGTTAATTTGGGATCAAATTTGATTAACCGAATCTTCAGAAAAAATTGTACATTTCCAAAAAGATATAAATCATTATAATAAAATATTTTATTTAGAATAATACATATTTTTAAAAAATAGTATGAAAAAATATATTAATTTAAATCTAAATAAAAATATTTTTTCGTCCTTAAAACCTTTTGTGTGTTGTATAATTTTCTTTGCCTTTTCATCCCGATTTTTTTTAATAAATAATTTTATTCTATTTAAAAGTTAATATTATAATATTTATAGAATTCTTATAAAATAAAACTAATTTATTAAATCATCATGTTTAATTTAGGTTATAATAAATTTATGAGAAATTTATAAAATACTTTATTTTATTACAAATAGTAAAAATACTATTTGAGGTTTTCAGTATGTTTAATGACTACATAGTAATTTCATAAGAATGTAATAATTAATTAACCCAAATACTTGGTCTAAAATATTTTATTTTATTAATATCAATTATTTTAATATATTTTAATCAATTTACAAATCTATATTTTTTATTACACTGTCTAAAATGGAAGCATTAACATTAAAAAATGTATTCTGTATAAACATTAGTTTTCCATGCTAAAAAAGTAAAACAAAAATGATGATAAATTATATTGGGTTAAAATAATATTTTATATGACCCAAAATTTAAATAACATGGGAAAAAATCATGCATAATCCAATGATTGTATATTTTCCAGATCTTAGATTTCGTTGGCTAATATTTGGAAATTATTAACTGAATTCCCCACTTTTTCAGTAACCACCCATTTCTCCACATTCATTCAATAAAAATCCATACTATAGGAATTTATGGTATTTTTTTACCCAACGAGTTCCTTCATGGTATCATCAATCCCCCAAGGTTCCATTCCTCAAGATCTTGGAGTAACTCTATAAGGTACAAGAATTATCATTCTTTTCTACTCGATTTTAGAATCACATTACGTATATGTATTTTAAATTCTATGGTAACAATATTATAGTTCTATTTCATTCATACCCTTACAAAAAAATTATGTTTCATGAATGGGTGGTCGTTTTCCCCTATCATTTACCATTTTCTAAAACCTTATTTTATACTTGTTATGATCCCAAATTTAATTCTCAAAATTTCCCTCTCCTCCTAATGAAATTCAAATTTATTTTTCTCTTATGAATACAAAAGACACTTTATTTTCCATTGGTATTATAAAAAAATTTAGAAATGATTTATTTTATTCAAGGATTATAATAAATGAAATCAACATTCCTATTATACGGGTTCAAAATGTCATAGTGATCCTGAATCAAGTAATTTTGAAATTCCAATTTTTTGATATGAAACTCATTTTGTTATTATCCATGGGTTATTTATGATATTTTTGATTATGATATAAGTGAATATAGTGAAATTATAAATATTATGTATTCTTCCTAATAGCACTCCAAATAAATGGGTGTAGAATATAATCTCTATTGATGACATGTATTATGATACCTTGGTGAATAACATTGGTAATTATTTATTTACAACACATTGGTGATTATCCTTAGTGATATGATTATGAATGCCTAAACTAAATGTTGTAGACACATTTCGATGATATTAATAATTTTTGTTATTGTTATAGTCCATTTTTAAAAAATTTCATGTCACAATGAATTCCTCATGTTCTTATGGCTATTCCTTACGAATTTTGAAAACTATTTCCCCTACTGGGTCTTATGTTCACCCCTTTCCTTTGATGAATGTCTCTAGGTTATGAGATATAGAAAAGTATTAGGATGAAACTATGAATAATCCATTCAATGGTATTATAATAATTTTTTCTATTTTAATGTATTACCTTGCTATTTTATAAGAAAATGAATATTAAATTATCCTCTGTTTTGTACCAAGTTAATAAAATTTAATGTAACAAAAATGTTTTATGGAATAATTCTTCTATGTGAAAATAGTTTGGTGGATCTTTGGTATTTGTCAGTCTGCTGGCTACATGGAATCATCCAAACAAAGTTTCCTTATAGTTATACAAAAATCTCTATACAAATAATTTTGTGAGTATGACTAATATGAATAGAAAGGTTATTCCTAAAAAAGGTTTTTTCAGAGAGGAATACTCAAGAGGGGGGTGAATTATGTTCCTATTAATTTTTTTGATTTAAATGATTTCTCTTAAAATCCCCCAAATAAAATAATAAGCTAAAATGTAGTTAATTTTTAATACAGTAAAGGATCAGTTAGGTTATCAAGAGATTGATTAGTTATTAGTTAATCTAATCTTAATATTAGACTAGCTTTGGAAACTAACCTACCAGTTTATAATAAATACAAACACTTTCGTGTTTAACTATCAGCGTAACTTTTAAGTAGAATTATATTTAATGTACTTAGCAGCGGAATATTCAAAATAGTTTTAACTAAAAAAATGCACAACAGTTTTAAACAAGAGGTTCAGTCTTAATCAGAGACTTAGCCCTCTCAAACAGTTTTATATAATATATGATCCACACCCTGGATTTTGGTTTTACAACAGTGCACAGACTGTCCATTCCCTCAGACCTCTACCAAAGTTCTACATGGGAATCTAAAAAATATCACACATGCTTTCTGGGGCACACATGACCCCTAACAAAATCCACAGTGGGATACAAGAGTGTAAGGGAAATATTGAGGGAGGATTTATAAATCCTCTAGTTTAGCACATGGGACATTGTCTGCTTAAAATACAGAGCATGCACTATGCTCAAAATGTAAATAAATAAAACAAAATAGATATAAACAAATATAGAAGAGTTTAGAATGCCATATGTGTTTTTTAGTGAAGCTCTGGACTACTTGGATTGATCATAATTTGCTTTGAGTCCTTCTCTGGTTTTGTCAATAAAACAGAGTGTCATTTTTCCTTGACTTCCCAGTCTTGCTTGATCAGCTTGATCATCTTGAGTGTAGGTTATTTCATTGAATCTCTTCACTTATTGAGTGTTTAGGTTCTACAGGTTTAGCATGTGTTCTTCCTTCTTCTTATATGTATGCATGTCCTCGTGTATATCCAAAAACGTTTTTCGTAGGTGCGTTAAAATGACTTGTTCTCAAGTAGATTGAGGTTCCCTTTTATATTCCGTGAGCTCCAGAAATAGAAATGATTTGTATAAGGTACAGTTCCTAACATTCCAACAACCATCATTAATTAATAGCAGATGCATTAAATTATCCAAATATGACTATTGCTTATAATAAACAAAGTTAAAGAAATGACATAGTTTCGGGTGTCTGGTGGTCTCTGTAATGGTAGCTGTATGTAGTAGTAGCTCCTTCTAGCGGTATACTTATGTACTAGTGACCCATATGTAGTAGTGAATTCCTTTATCAGTAGACGTATCGACCAGTTACCCTTACCAGTGATCTTGTAATGGTAGACTTCATAACAGTAGCTATCATTCTGTATCGGTCGACTTATGCATACTGGTAGACTTACTCTATCGGTAGCTTAGGTGTAATGATAGATATCTACATGCCAGTGACCTTTTCGTATCGGTATCTGTTGTCTTTGTATGCAAACTATCCACAAATTATGTTAGGAGAAAACACTTCAAAGTAAATGAAAATTTGATTAACCGAATGTTCTTGAATGAATGATATAACATTTGAACTTATTCAACAATATTTATATAAATTAATCACTTAATAAGTAAGTAATGTAATGAAAATTTGAATCAAAAAACATCATTTGGAATTATGAAAACATAATTAATCATAATTGAGATTATCAAAATAGGTGAATCCAACAATCTCCCCCCTTTTGATAATCTTAAATTATGGCAGGTAATTCAAATGTTTCAGGATAAAATAAAATTGTTCTTATTTAGTGTGTTCCATCCCAGGTGAAATGTTTTTCAGAGATAAATAAAAATTCTCAAGTTGAATTGTATCAGAGAAAATTGATGTAGATAAAAAAATAGAATGAAAATTGTAATATCCATGTCATACATATTTCCCTCTTATAATAAATAATCCTTCCCTTTATCATTTATCCTACATGGGAAATATTTCCCCCCCTTTGGGATTAGAAAAAAGAAGGGAGATATAATATAATGATGTAAGGAATGTATCAAAGAACAGGAAATATGGGGAATCTCTGTTAAAATATAAGAGATAAAGTAGTTTAGAAAAGGGAAATGAGACAATACAAGTATGGACGAGAAGTAAATACAAAAGTTTAAAAGTAAAGGAGAAATAAATTAAGTAGGCAACATAGGTAAAAACTGAGACAAATAGATTTGAAAACATGTTATATATTATGGAGTTAAAAGTACATAAGGATTACAAAAACAGTATACAAGGTACAAATGATACCTATAAAATTCATCTAGACCCACTCAATCTACTTCCTGAATGTCCACTTTGGATTTTCCTTAGGGATCTGAGGTAAACATAGGATGGGTAGCTTCGGTTGAAGGCTTGGGAACTACAGAAATGACCACTGGAGGTTGAGAAATTTAAAGTGTTCCTAGCCTGTAGTGGGTACTCCTCTGAGTAATCATTGGTTTCAATCTTCTCATAGCTTGATATGGGGTCATCTGAAAAGTAAAAGCAGTAGATCCAGATGCAGGTAAATATGAACGTACAATCACTGGCTGAGCATCAACATGCAAAAAGTGATGTAAGAGATTTCTAAAATCCATGATAATCCCTTCTCCTCTCTCAATAGAAGAAATGAATTCATCCTTGTTTTCCTGGAATTTTCCCAAAGATGGAGTCAACTCTTTGAGCTTACTCACATTCTCCCTGAAGGCTTGAGTCATAGGAGGTAATTTCAATTTTTCTAACAAAATTGTGAAGTGATTGTTCAACTGATTTTTAGTGTAGACCGTTTGGAAATAGTAATCCACCGTGTCCTTTACTTTTTTCTGAGAAGTAGTGGCATCTCTCATAAAATATAGAACAATTTTTATTGTATCCCTTGTGGTAGTAACCAGTTGGGTCAAGGTAGCAGAGTCCACAGAGCCACTGGTGGAAGACTGTCCAAGAACATCTCTCATCATAGCTCTAATATGATCAACATTTAAAGAAGGTCAGTAGCACTCCGAGGTCCAACCGTAAAAGATACTGTTTCCTTAAAAGATTTAGTCATCCCACTAATAAGATTTATCACAACAAGGTCCTGGGTACTGACATGCTACTTCATGGAATTTTTAAATTCCTCAAAAACTAATACCATCTGGCCAACTATACCTTTCACAAATGTCAAATCCTTGCCTGCCTGAGATTTAGAACTCATATAAGACTCCATAGAGACAACCTATTTCTTTATAGATTCAACTTACTCTTCCAAGAATGAACCTTGACTCTAGTAGGTCTTGAATTCATCCAAAATACTAGAGAAAAATTTAGTCATAACAGATTGAATGGATGATATTAAAGAGGCTTCAATTCCTATCATCTCTTCCACAAAACATTTCTTGAGATCAGACTTCAACTGGTCTAGGTTTTATTTTCTTACTAAATCCTCATTTAATGTCTTATAATGGATATTATAACTGACATGTGGTCTTGTGATGGGTGTTTCATCTTCAAATTCAGGATATTCCAACCCAGAAACTACAAAACCTAGGTCTTCTACCCAATCTTCAATCTAATGAGATACAGATACAGTACCATGTCTGGTGGAATGCTCCCACTCAATTTGTGCATTCTCTTGTACATTACATCAATAGTAACCTTAGCAGGAAGGTCTTCCTCAGAATAATGATCCACAACCATCTCCATTTCAATAACAGGAGGCTCATTAGGGATAGGTGCAAGTTCTATCATCTCAACCACAATAGCCTCTATAGGCATAGAAGAACTCCCAATTACTGGACCCAAAATCAAAGTACTCTCATATAAGCTATCAGAATCAGAATCTCTGGTGGTTAAAGTACCTAGAGGACTATCCTCTCCATAATAAATACTCTAATGTGCATGTCTAGGAGGAAGGTCAGGGTCTCCTCCGTCTTCCATTGAATTCTCTTCATCCTCATCATCAACAGCATCCTCAGCATCACTATAAGTATGTTTATCTTCATCAGGTCCTTGACCTAGATCCATATCATCCATAGGCCTATAATGATGGTCCACAGGATTAAATTTACCATATAATTTACCATCATCATTCCCCCATTGTTTCTTCCAAGGGATCCAGCATACTTTCATATACTTGCAGATAGTCTTAGTAATGTAGAAATTGTCTCTAACAACAACAGTTTCATCCCCAAATTCATAAATACCTTTGACTTTTAAAATAATGGTAATCATCTTATCAAAGAACAAAGTATTTTTCTTTTATTTAGGTCTGGTCTTATCTTGTATCTAAATCATCACCAATATGCATCGATTGACCTTCACACCATGCCTAAACAAGTACAACAAATATATATCCTGAAACTTTAGGGTCACAAAATATCCTCTCCTAGGAATAATCACATGATGAATGAACTTAAACAACAATATGTTTTCTCCTTCTATTTCAGAAGCAATCACTTTTCTAGGTGATCCACTCCCAGTTAACTCAAGAAATGAAGCCTCATACTCAAATAGGTCACTAGATATAGGTACTGATTTAGACGAAAAATCATACTCTCCTTCATGCGGTACTTTCAAACTTTCATCCCATTCAGCAGATGAAAAAGATATCTCCTTATCATTTACCACAGAAATCATCCTATTCTCATCATCATTTATTTGAAATCTAACAAACTCATAAAATAATATAACCAGTTTTGGGTAATAAGGCCCATTTTTGTTTGAAAAACAATCTATCCATCCTTACTCTTCTAAAATACTCAATATTCTAGACATTCTTGAAATCAACAACTCAGAACAAAGCTCCGTCTCAATCACTATTTCCCTCTTCAATAAATTACGATTCTCAGAATTTATCTTCTCTTTACTAGTACTACTACTACTTCCAGTGGCTCTAGAACCGTCCTTTTGTCACTCCACCCTCGGCTCATTACCTTCATCAATTATCAGTCGCTTAATACAAGGCATTTTAAAATCAGGAAACTTAGGGTTCGCAAGATTTCGGAGGCTTGGGTAGGTGAGGGTTTGGAATATTGGAGTTTGTGGTGGATTGAATGTTATTTAGACTCTACTTATATCATTTATGAATCGAAAAAATATACATAAAAATGATAAAGCGTCTCAGCTTAAAAAACAAAAAAATTAAAACAATGTTGTTTCTATAACAGTGAGGTTTGTCTAACGGTGTGATGTGTGTAACCGTGAGGTGTGTCTAATGGTGAGGTGTGTATAACGGTGAGGTTTTTATAACTTTGAGGTGTGTCTAATAGTGATGTTTTTATAATGGTGAGGTGTGTCTAATGGTGAAGTTAAGGGTAGTTGATCATTACTAATTCATGTCTAATCTATCTTAATCTCTTTGAACTTGAAGGATCTGTAAATATATCAGATAGTTGATGTTCAGTGTCTATAAATTCAAGAGTTATATCACCTTTTTGATAGTGATATCTTAGAAAGTGGTTCCTTACATTAATGTTCTTATTTATAGAGTGAGATACATGGTTATTAGAGATATTGATTGCACTAGTGTTATCACAATTTATAGAAACATGTCTAAAATCATATCCATAGTCCAAAAAAGTGTGTTTGATCAACAGAATCTGTGCACAAAAACTACCAGCAGCTATATATTCTGCTTCAGATATAGAAAATGCAACTGAATTATGTTTCTTACTACACCAAGATATTAATTATTTTCCCAATAAATGACACGTTTCAGATGTTCTTTTTCAATCAAACATTCAACTATCAAAGTCAGCATCTGAATAACTTATTAAATCAAAAGATTTTCCTTTTGGGTAACATAAACCTAAGTTTTTATTGTGTTTAAGATATTTTAAAATCCTTTTTACAGCAAGTAAGTTTAATTATTTTGTATTATCTTGAAATCGTTCAAACATACATACACTAAACAAAATATCAGGTCTACCAACAATAAAGTAATGTATGCTTCCAACAATACCTCTATAATTGGTTCGATCTACTGGTTTCCTAGATTCAACCAAATCCAACTTACATGTGGTACTCATAGGTGTATGACTTCCCTTATTACTATCCAACCCAAAACGTTTTAATAAATCTTTTGTGTATTAACATTGATTTTGAATAATGCCATCCTTATTTTGAAAATTTTGAAATCCAAGAAAATATTTGAGTTCTCCCATTAATCACATTTCAAATTCATTTTGAATAATCATTGAAAAATTAGTACATAAAGAATTTTTAGATGATCCTAAAATAATATCATCAACATATATTTGTACTATCAAAACATATTTGGAAATCTTTTTGATAAAATGAGTGGGATCAGCTATTCCGTTAGAAAAACCTTTTGAAATAAGAAAATTAGTACGTTTCTTGTACCATGTTCATGGAGCTTGTTTTAAAAAAAATAAATCTTTTGAAAATTTTAAAAAAATGATTTTGAAAATGGGGATTTATAAATCCATGTGGTTGTTCAAAAAAACATCTTCAATTATATAACAATTTATAAAATCACTTTTAACATCCATTTGATATAACATGAAATTCAGATGAGATACATAAGCAAGTAATATCATAATATCTTCTAATATAGATATGGGTGAAAAGGTTTCATCATAATATATTCCTTCTTCTTGACTATATCCTTGTGCAACTAACCTAGCTTTGTTTCTAACTGTATTTCCAGATTCATCAACTTTATTTCTAAACACCAATTTTGTGCATATAGATAGAGTGTCCTTAGGTCTTTCTACTAATTCCCAGAGTTTGATTCATTCTAATTTATTTAACTCTTCTTGAATAGCCATTACCCAAAATTCATCTTTCAAAGAATCATTGATATTTTTAGGTTCTGACTATGAAAGAAAGGCTTGATGTTCATCCTAGTTTCTTATAGAAGCTCTAGTCTATGTCCCTCTTTCAAGATTACCTAAAAAAACATCTAAATGATGATTCTTTAGAATCCTAGTTGATCAAGTAAAGGTAGGACTAGAAATTTTAGTTTCCTCTCTAGGTTCAGGTTTACAAGAAATAGATTCTGAAATATTTCTAGAACTGGTTTCCTTTACAACAGATTCATTGATTTTATCATTAATGTTCAGAATAGACAAATCATTTTCAAGATTTTCAAGAGAAGGTTTAGGTTCATGTGGATAAATTTCATCAAATTTTATGTGAACAGGTTTTTCCACACATTTTGTTATTTTATTAAAAAATCAATAGGCATTTCTAGTTAAAGAATAAAGATGAAAAATTCCTTCATCGCTTTTAGATGAAAATTTATCCAGATTATCATTAGTGTTTTGAATAAAAACTTTACAACAAAAAAGTTTAAAATAACTAACTTTAGGTTTTCTATTATTCGATAATTCATAATGGGTCTTGTTATGTACCAGTCTAATCAAGACTCTATTTATAATGTAATAAGCCTTATTTATAGCTTCATCCCCAAAATGAATAGTTAAATCAAATTCATTAAGTATAGTTTGTGAAATTTCCTGAAGAATTTTATTTCTTCTTTCTACTACACCATTATGCTGAGGTGTTCTAGGGGAATTTACGTTGTGATTATAGCCATTGTGTGATCAGTATGATTCAAATTCATAATTTTAAAACTCATGACCATGATCAATTCTTAGTGTCTTAATCTTAAGCCCACTTAGTTTTTCTAAAGACTTGGAGTATTTAATAAAGTAAGAGCAAGCTTTACTTTTTTTATCTATAATATATACCCAAGTATATTTTGAAATGCCATCTACAAAGACATAGAAATAGTGCTTCCCATTTAAACTAGAAAATATGGATGGTCCAAACAAATCCATGTGAACCAACTCAGGAGGTTGAGACGTTGAAACCTTTTTCTTTGATTTAAAAAAATTATGTTGCTTTCCATTTTGATAGGGATTATAAACATTGTCAGCTGAGAATTTATGTTTAGGTAGGTATTTAACTAAGTTCTTCCAAGCCAGTTTTCTATGTGAGCGTACATTGCAGTGTCCTAATCATCTATGCCAAATCCAAGATTCTTTATGAAAAGCATTTAAACAGGTAATATTTTTCTTAGCTAAAGAATTCAAATCTACAACACAAACATTTTCATTTGTTAATGCAGTAAATACCAAAACAAGTTTAGAATAAAAAACATTACATGAATCATTTTCAAACATAACATTAAATCCTTCATCACACAACTGATAAATTCTTAACATATTATACTTTAGTCCATCAACAATTAAAACTTTAGAAATTAAAATTGAATCAGTGTTACCAATATGGCCTAAGCTGATGATCATTCCTTTTGAGTTATCCCCAAAGGTGAAATATCCTCTATCAACTTTGAATAAGATTTTAAACTTGAAGAGTATCCTATCATATGTCTTGAACATCCACTTTTTATGTACCATATCTTCCTACAGGAAATTTTTAAACAGGTTTCCTAAAACACAATTTTAGATAGAAAATGATTTTGGTACCAAAATTTCTTGGGTCTAGACTGGTAAGAAAGCATAACTTTTGGTTCCTATATTTGTCTAATGGGCTTCATATAATCAATAGGTTTAAATGATTTTGAAAGATAAGCTTTTTTTGATCTATAACTATGTATATAGCAAGTTGAGAAATAATAATTTCCAGAACTAGAACTAGCACCATACTTGTAATGGCCCAGACCTCTCTAGTCCATTACTTTGTGAAAATGTGGTGCTAGAGGTGTTCTGTGAGGTCAGAGTGACTTGGGGGTGCATTTTTTTGGACTTTTAAGGATAACTAAAGGGTGATAGCTTTCGCACGGGAGGCGCACGGTTTGTCTAAAATGTGCGGCCAAGCCGTGCGAGGTTAGTGTTGGAGGCAGTGGCTAACGCATGGTTAGTGCACAGTTTGTCTAACCATGTGGAATAACTATGAGAGGGGTGTTTGATTAGGCAGACGCTAACACACAGTTAGCGCATGGTTTGCCAAACTGTGCGAACTAACAGTGTGTGCACTTAAATCTAGATCCTAAAATTGTGGATCTAACGCGTTTTCCCCTAAATGGTTTGTTTAAGCCCATAAACAGCCATAACTCGGGATTACCCCCCCTTGAAGATAGGAGAACCTCTCCCAACCATTTTTTAAGTGATCTGAAGGCTTCCCTTGGCGAATCAAAGCCAGTTTCATGAGGTATGTGATCGTTCTTGGTTGGTTTCTTAGATCTACTTAGATATACGTCTCCTCTTCTCTCGGTTTCCTAGATCTACACTCGTTATGGGTATATCTAAGTGTGTGGATGCCATATATGATGAGATTTGGTGTTGGTTGTTTTAGGAAAAGATATCTAAGGTGGATTCTTGGAGGATCATCCCGACATTCTTGTGTATTCATCGTTTTTTGGGGTTTTCATCAAAAACCTTTGAGGTAGGGATTTTTCCTTTGTCTCTCCTTACTGTGTATCATGCGGGGTGGGTATGCTAATATTTATTTGGGAATTGGTGAATCCAAACCATAACATAGGTAATAAATAAACTGTTAAAGAATGATGGGGTGTGTGTGACATTTCTGTTGTACTCTTTTATAATTGCTATATGTTGTGAACTGCATGGGCTTTCCCCCTGAAAATCCTGGCTGTTGGTGGTTTTTCCTTACACACTAATGAACCCTTGTCTTCTGTGATGTTTGAATGGATCCAACATGAGAATTTGGTTAATCACGTAAACTCGGCCAATAAAATGAATGTACAGTGAATGAAAATCCATGTGTGATCACCCCGGTTAACCAAATAGAAAGAATAACTGCAATGACCCAAAGTTTATTAATGGAAAATCCATCTTGATCCAGTTAAATGTTTCTTTATGAAAAATGTTTTTATAATATGTCAACTTCATTAGTTTTATGTTATGATTTGTGACCGTTACTTTTTATCCGTTGAGCAGTGATCATCTGAGTAGTATAAATATAAGGCTTTAACGAACCCATTTCTACTCAGACAAATGAAGTGATGGCCTCATCCAGTAGAATTGCTCCTTACGAAGTCCATTTGTCAGAGATCGGAAAAGAGGTGGCGTCTTTGGGATTTGCCCTTGACCAAGCCCATGCTGAACTTCATCAAGTCAAGCTCGAACGTGATCGTCTACGGGAAAAGTGCAAGTTGATTGAAATTACCACTCGAGCGATGTTATCCGAGCCGCCCCAAGAGTCTGTCACCATCGCGCACCTTACCCTTAGGTCTTATGCAGCTATTTTAAGGGGTTATGTAACAAATAAGTAGCACCATGTTCATGTACATTATTTTTGTATATAATAATGAATATAATTTCTAGTCATTTTTGATACATTGTAATTAGGTTTTAAAGTACAAATGGTGTTTTTAGTTATTATTTAATTAAGAATTATATTTTATTAAATTAAAGGATTTTTGTATTAAATAATATTTTCAAAAAATATTATTATTAATATTACATTAATTTTTATTAAATATAAATGATCTTATAATTTTATGAATGCAATTAAAATTTTTATTAAGGTTTGAAAGCCATTTCTGTCAAAACTCGTGAATTTTTTTATAAATGTTGGTTTTTATTTTAAAAGTGAAAATTCACATATTTAGAAAATTATTTATATAAAATAAGTATTATTTTTTGAATCAGGATGTCGAAATTATCCAATGGTTAATTTTTCATAATTTTCTGAGACAGTCAAATTTTTGGGTAAAAATTAAATACCATTTAAATATATAATGTGTTTTATGACATCATAATGACCCAATGGTGATGTAATAAAATACCGTAATCCTTATGTTCGGCCAATATGTGTTTTATCATTAAAATAATGAGTTTTTGGGTTTGTTTGACTTAATTTTCAAAGCATTAATGGAGCCCTCAAGACTTATTCAACACTTTGTCTTTTTAAATTAATTTTCATGGGAGTGTGACTCACCTCCACATAAGCAACCCTACTTTTTTAAAAAGTTCGGACCATGGACTTGTAAAATATTGTTTTCCTCTTTCCGTTTCCAGAAACCATGGGAAAATACCATGGGATGGTTTGTGGTTTGGATTATTTTAATATAAGTGGTCCCAAACCTAAATAATAAAGAATTCTGTCACCTTTCCTATATAAACCCACCCAAGATCCCACTTACTCCTCACTCAAAGCCCTTGGAGTTCGTCCAACCTCTGCCCTACTCTCTCTAGAATCCTCTCAAGGTGCCCCAAGCTCCCAAGAAGCCTCTCACAAGCCTCTCTCTAGCCTTTGGAAGCACACTTCCAACTAAGGGTTTTTTCTTCCTTTCTCATTTTTGTCAATTTTATTTAAGTTGTATTGCCATTTTAATTTCAATTATGAATGTTGGGGTATGGTTTCTCACCTCTCCCATACTCCCCTCTTATTGTTTTAATGATGGGAGACCCCTTTCTCTCTCATTAAAAGCCTCCCATGTACACCCATTACTATGTTGAAATTCCGAAAGAAACCTTTTTCCCCTCTTTTATATTCAAGCAATACTTTTGTATCATGAATCTAAATTACTTTTCAATTGTTGGGACATGTATCTATATGACCTACTTACTATAAATTACATGTAAATATGATGAGGAACCCCTTTATCTCTCATTAAAATCCTCCCATGTACAGCTGTTACTATGCCAAAATTCCGAAAGAAACCTTTTTCTCCTCTTTTATATTCAAGCAATACTTTTGTATCATGAATCTAAATTCCTTTTCAATTTTTAGTACATGTATCTATATGAACTACTAACTGTCCATTACATTTAAATATGATGAGGAACCCCTTTCTCTCCCATCATCTTTTTTTATGAATTCTTATGTCACGCCATTACGCTGCCGAAATCACACCGATTTTCTAAGCTAATATCATTGTGTAGTGAATACCATGCCCATTTCTCAATCAAGGGTATTCACCTTTATGCACATTTACCTATTTATTATAAAGTTTCATGTATGAATTCCACATTCCTTTATCGTGGAATAAATGATTATGTTTTATGAAGCCATGTTTTATGAAGCCATGTTTTATGATCCATGTGGCACACTTATACATGAAATGAAATGTTTAAGAAGGGTGCACCCTTTATAGTGCTCCAATGCATTGGGTAAAGTATAGTATCATGATACGTCATGTGAAATGAGTGTTGACTCATGCTAATTCAAGTGCAACGAGGTTTTACTCATGCTTCAAGTGCAATGATGGTTTACTCATGCTCCATGTGTAATGAGCCTTGGCTCATGCTAATTCAATGTTAAGTGTTGTTGCCACATTTCCATGTTATGGTTATCATGCTTTATCATGCCTTTATGTTCATGTTACTCTAATGCTCTATTGATGTTCCTATTGCCTAACATGTATTGTACTCCTCATGTTATTCATTGTGTACTCCCTTACTGTGCTTTATAGCTCGCCCTTTTCTTATGCATGTCCTCAGGTTGTCCCATGCAATGCTAAGTACGAAAAATGTAGTGGTCATGTAAAGGAAGTTTTCAATAAAGATGTTGTATTTCAAGTTTAATGTTTTTATGTAATGATCCTAAGCCCTAAATACACTAAAACTCTTGATCTTATTTGTTGTATCAAGTGAGGTTTTATGTAATAAAGCATGCTTAAGTTGTATTAAAAAGCAGGGTTGTCATAGTTGGTATCAGAGGTCAGGTTTAGTTATTTTTGGGATTAGGAAACCCTAGTAAAGCCTTAGATACAAGACTAAGCATAATAAAAACATCCCTATGTTTTGGTAAATACTATGTAAGTGGTTTATCAAACAAATACATCCCTGTCTGGATACGAGCAGGTAGAGGCGGCTCTGGCACAGATGTATCCTAGGGGTAAAACCCGAAAACACCGCTTTGAACTAGACTCGAACGGGAACTGGTGCACGACAATGGGCCTTGCTGCACTCTTGGTTACGACACTCCTGGGGGATATGTTTTGATAAATTCACAATCTTAGTATGAACCCTTATTAATGGAAAAATGCCTCTAAGAATATGTGTTGGAAGGAAGATTATGAAAAGACTGGATTGAATCCTATTGACTCATGAGTTAAAGAGATTAAAGTTTATTTATAAGTCATCAACTTTTGTCTTTGGATTACCCTTTATGTGTTACCCCTATCTTTCCTTTTATTCCAGCCAATGGCCGGTAATAGGAGAACTCGGGCTAACAACTATTGTGAAGATCAGTGTGATGATTGTACTTATGAGATGCCCAATCCAGTGGGAGCAGGAATCGCGAACTTTGTCACGCTTCTCTCTCAGCTAACTCAAGTTTTGAATAGAAACACTGGTCAAGAGGAACGTTCAACCCCCCCTAAGAAAGAACAAGTCACTATCGAGAGCTTCATGAGATAAAGGTCTCCTACTTTTAGTGGATCATCCGATCCCACGATCGCTGAACAACGAATCAACTCCATTGAAAAGATATTCTCCATCCTCCAATGCTCTGAAAAAGAGAAGGTTCTCCTGGAGGCTTATCGTATGGAGGGTGAAGCTGATCAGTGGTGGACGTTGATAAAAAATACAAAGCCTGAGGAGGAGATCGGGGCTTTGGAATGGAAGGAATTCCGGAAGATGTTTTTTGATAAATATTTTCCACACACCCTCTGTCTTAAGATGAAAAGGGACTTCCTTTCCCTCAAACAGAAAGATGAAGAATCTGTGGGAGCGTACGAGGCAAACTTCAGAAGTCTTGCACGATACGCTTCCGGATTTTTCGTTACCCTCGAATGCAAGGTTGACCGCTTCTTTGGTGGGCTGAAGCCTAGCTTGCGGAAAGCATTAGCGATCCGTGACTTCGACAGCTATGAGGAAATTTTCCGATGTGCCCTCAAGGTTGAAATGGAGATAGAAGAATCACAGGGGTATCATGGGGACAAGAAACGTAAGGTGGAATTCAATGCTGGTGGTCCGATGGATAAATCCAACGGTGCTAAGAAGTTCCATCACCCCACTTGCCAAATGTGTGGAAAGAAGCACCCTGGAAATTGCTTTAGGGGGACAAGAAAATGCTTCAAGTGTGGAAGAGAAGGGAACCTAGCTGTTAACTGTCAGCAAAAAGGACCCGCGGCTGCGACAGAGGAAAGGAACACTCTGTTCGAACCTCAATGCGTTCTTCAATGATACAAATGCAAAGAACCGTGTCATTTTGCAAATCATATCCCTAATAAAAGGGTTATCGGAGGCAACCAACAACCTCCAAGACAGCAAGGAAGAACTTTGGCCATCACTTCTGCCGAAGTGAACCCCGACAACGAAGTGGTGACAGGTACGCTAGTTATTCTTTCAAGAATAGTGAACATACTTTTTGATTCAGGTTCTACGCATTCTTTTATATCTCAAAAGTTTAGTAGAACAATCCCTGCACCACCACAAATCATGGAAGTAAAGATGTCAGTGAGTACGAAAAATTGGGCAATCATTACATCCCATTAGTATAAGTCCTCCCCTGTTATAATCTGTGGATTGAATTTCCCGGCGAACCTCGTCATACTCCCTTTGGTGGAATTTGATGCAATTCTTGGCATGGATTGGCTTTCCTTATATAGAGCCAACATAAATTGTCGGGAGAGGGAAATCACACTCCATATGGAGAATCCACCCCCGATTCTTTACAAGTGTAAGGAGGAAGATGAATCGCCTTTAGCTCCATCATCTCAAGCATGGATATTACTACCTTATGAGCACGCATATCTGGCTTAGATGATTGAGTCCAAGGAAGAAACCACCCTTGAAGAAATGCCTATTGTGAGGGAATTTGCTGAAGTATTTCCCGAGGAACTTCCTGGTCTTCCTCCAAGAAGAGATGTTGAATTCTCAATTGAACTTATACCTGGGGCGCTACCAATATCCAAGAATCCATATAGAATGGCTGTTGTTGAGCTTGAAGAGCTGAAGAAACAACTACAGGAGAATCTAGATAAAGGGTTTATACGCCCAAGTGCATCACCATGGGTTGCACCAGTCCTCTTCGTCATGAAGAAGGATGGGTCAATGCGGCTTTGCATCGATTATCGTGAACTTAACAAAATCACGATAAAGAACAAGAATCCTCTCCCAAGAATCAATGACTTGTTTGATCAGCTGCGTGGAGCACAATACTTCTCCAAGGTGGACTTGCGGTCAGGATATAATCAAGTAAGGGTGAAGAAGGAAGATATCCCCAAGACTACTTTTCGTACAAGGTACAGGCACTATGAATTCATAGTAATGCCTTTCGGACTCACCAATGCTCCAACAATATTCATGTCCATGATGAATAGAGTCTTTAGAGATTACCTAGACAAATTTGTGGTAGTCTTTATAGATGATATTCTTATGTACTCCAAAACCAAGGAGGACCATGAGGAGCATTTAAGAACTGTACTGGAGACTTTGCGCAAGGAGAAGCTCTATGCCAAGTACAACAAGTGTGAGTTCTGGTTGAAGGAGGTCTCATTCTTGGGCCATATCATCACAAGCAATGGGATATCTGTAGACCCCTCCAAAACATATGCAATTGAGGGATGGCCGAGGCCAACATCGGTAACAGATATCCGTAGATTCTTGGGGTTAGCTGGATAATATCGACGATTTGTGAGAAATTTCTCACGATTTTCCAACCCACTTACCAAGCTAACTCGAAAGGGAGTAAAATTTTCTTGGAGTGATGAATGAGAAGAAAGATTCAAGGAGTTGAAAAGGAGGCTTATCACTGCACCCGTGCTCACTTTACCCACAAGTGGGGAGCCTTTCGTGGTATTCAGTGATGCTTCGAAGAAGGGCTTAGGATGTGTGCTGATGCAGAATGATAAAGTGATATCCTATGGCTTAAGGCAGTTGACAATCCATGAGCAAAACTATCCAACGCATGATCTGGAGTTGGCGGCGGTGATCTTTGCCTTGAAAATCTGGCGGCATTATCTCTATGGAGAGAAATGTGAGATATATACTGACCACAAGAGTCTTAAATATATATTCACACAAAAAGAGCTTAATATGCGCCAGAGAAGATGGATAGAGCTCATCAAGGATTATGACTATTCAATACATTACCACCCTAGGAAAGCGAACAAGGTGGCGGATGCCCTAAGTAGAAAGGATCTAGCTATTCTATCAATGATGAGAATTGAGAAGGATCCAATCTTCTTAGACTTGATGAAGATGGATGTGGGAATCATAAAGAAGGGAACATCATCAATCCTTTCACAAATTATTGCTCAACCATCTCTTTTGGAAAGGATAAAGGATGCTCAAAAGGATGATGCATGAATCCAAGAAAAAGTGGAAGCTATAAAAAAGGGAAAATCCTCAGAGTTTAAGGTTAATGAAGAAGGAATTGTGCGGTTTGGGAAAAGACTATGTGTTCCATCAAGTTCGGAGCTGAAGAAGGAACTTTTGGATGATGCACATAGTTCAAATTTCTCTATTCACCCAGGGAGCACAAAGATGTATCGAGATCTCCGAGAAAACTTTTGGTGGGATAATATGAAGAAGGAGATCGCTGAATATACATCAAAGTGCCTGGTGTGCCAGCAAGTGAAGGCAGAGAGGAAAAAGTCTAAGGGGATGATGCAACCATTTACCATACCAGAATGGAAATGGGAGAACATCACCATGGACTTTGTCACTGGACTTCCAAGGACATCCAAAGGCAACAATGAAATCTGGGTTGTTGTGGATCGTCTTACAAAGACAGCACACTTCATTGCTATTCGAGAGGATTTCACTTTGGATCAACTGGCACAGATATATATCAGGGAAGTGGTACAGTTTCATGGAGTACCACTATCTATTGTGTCTGACCGAGATCCAAGATTTACCTCTACGTTTTGGAAGAGTCTTCAACATGCTTTGAATACTGAACTGAACTTCAGTACGGCCTATCATCCTCAAACTGATGGCCAATCCGAGCGAACTATCCAAACACTTGAGGATATGTTGAGAGCATGCTCAATGGAATTTAAAAGAGGATGAGATCAACATCTTCCTCTAGTTGAGTTCTCTTATAATAATAGTTTCCACTCGAGCATCCAAATGGAACCATATGAAGCCCTGTATGGGAAAAGGTGTAGAACACCGGCATGTTGGGATGAGGTTGGTGAACGTAAGCAGCTTGGACCAGAAATGGTCGAAGAAATGGTGGAGAAGGTGAAAACCATTCAGCAGCATATCAAGGCAGCCCAAAGTCGACAGAAGAGTTTTGCAGATAATCGTCGACGAGACCTTGAGTTTAAAGTCGGAGACATGGAGTTTTTACACATATCTCCGTGGAAGAAGGTCATGAGGTTTGGAAAAAAAGGGAAGTTAAGTCCAAGGTACATCGGCCCCTTCGAGATTCTTGATTGTGTTGGGGCTATGTCCTATCGACTAGCACTTCCACCTACTATGGCCAAGGTGCATGATGTCTTTCATGTATCCCTCTTATGGAAGTACATACCGGACCCTTCACATGTACTCTCTTCTGAGGTGGTACAATTGGAAGGTGATCTTTCTTATGAGGAGAAACCAGTGAAGATCTTAGATCGTAGAGAAAAAGTTCTACGAAATAAGAAAATGCCCCTCGTCAAGGTGTTGTGGAGAAACCACAAGTTTGAAGAAGCAACTTGGGAGTCGGAGGATATGATGAAGCTGAGTTACCCACATTTGTTTTAGTGTGGGAAAAGGAAAATTTCGAGGGCGAAATTTCTTAAGGGGGGAATATTGTAACGACCCAAAGTTTCATTAATGGAAAATCCATCTTGATCCAGTTAAATGTTTCTTTATGAAAAATGTTTTTATAAGATTTCAACTTCTTTAGTTTTATGTTATGATTTTTGACCGTTACTTTTTAGCCGTTGAGCAGTGATCATCTGAGTAGTATAAATATAATGCTTTAACGAACCCATTTCAACTCAGACAAAGGAAGCGATGGCCTCATCCAGTAGAATTGCCCCTTACGAAGCCCATTTGTTAGAGATCGGAAAAGAGGCGGCGTCTTTGGGCTTTTCCCTTGACCAAACCCAAGCTGAGCTTCATCAAGTCAAGCTCGAACGTGATCGTCTACGGGAAAAGTGGAAGTTAATTGAAATTACCACTCGAGCGATGTTATCTGAGCCGCCCTAAGAGTCTGTCACCATCGCGCACCTTACCCTTAGGTCTAATGCGGCTATTTTAAGGGGTTATGTAACAAATACGTAGCACCATGTTCATGTACATTATTTTTGTATATAATAATGAATATAATTTCTAGTCATTTTTGATACATTTTAATTAGTTTTTAAAGTACAAATGGTGTTTTTAGTTATTATTTAATTAAGAATTATATTTTATTAAATTAAAGGATTTTTGAATTAAATAATATTTTAATAAAATATTATTATTAATATTACATTAATTTTTATTAAATATAAATAATCTTATAATTTTATGAATGCAATTAAAATTTTTATTATGGTTTGAAAGCCATTTCAGTCAAAACCCGTGAATTTTTTTATAAATGTCAGTTTTTATTTTAAAAGTGAAAAATCACATATTTAAAAAATTATTTAGATAAAATAAAAATTATTTTTGGAATCAGGACGTCGAAATTATCCAACGGTGAATTTTTCATAATTTTCTGAGATATTCAAATTTTTGGGTAAAAATTAAATACCATTTAAATATATAATGTGTTTTATGACATCATAGTGACCCAATGGTGATGTAATAAAATACCATAATCATTATTTTCGGCCAATATGTGTTTTATCATTAAAATAATGAGTTTTTGGGTTTGTTTGACTTACTTTTCAAAGCATTAATGGAGCCCTCAAGACTTATTCAACACTTTGCCTTTTTAAATTAATTTCCATGGGAGTGTGACTCACCTCCACATAAGCAACCCTAATTTTTTAATACGTTCGGACCTTGGCCCTGTAAAATATTTTTTTCCTATTTCCTTTTCCAGAAACCATGGGCAAATACCATGGGATGGTTTGTGGTTTGGATTATTTTAATATAAGGGGTCCCAAACCTAAATAATAAAGAATTCCCTCACCTTTCCTATATAAACCCATCAAAGCTCCCACTTCCTCCTCACTCAAAGCCCTTGGAGTTCGTCCAACATCTTCCCTACTCTCTCTATAATCCTCTCAAGGTGCCCCAATCTCCCAAGAATCCTCTCACAAGCCTCTCTCAAGCCTTTGGAAGCACACTTCCAAGTAAGGGTTTTTTCTTCCTTTCCCATTTTTGTCAATTTTCTTTAAGTTGTATTGCCCTTTTAATTTCAATTATGAATGTTGGGGTATGGTTTTTCACCTCTCCCATATATCCCTCTTATTGTTTGAATGATGGGAGACCCCTTTCTCTCTCATTAAAATCCTCCCATGTACACCCATTACTATGCCAAAATTCCGAAAGAAACCTTTTTCTCCTCTTTTATATTCAAGCAATAATTTTGTATCATGAATCTAAATTCCTTTTCAATTGTTGGGACATGTATCTATATGACCTCCTTACTGTCCATTACATGTAAATATGATGAGTAACCCCTTTCTCTCTCATTAAAAGCCTCCCATGTACACCCGTTACTATGCTGAAATTCCGAAAGAAACCTTTTTCTCCTCTTTTATATTCAAGCAATACTTTTGTATCGTGAATCTAAATTCCTTTTCAGTTGTTGGGACATGTATCTATATGACCTACTTACATTCCATTACATGTAAATATGATGAGGAACCCATTTCTCTCTCATCAACCTTTTGTATGAATTCTTATGTCACACCGTTACGCTGCCGAAATCACACCGATTTTCTAAGCCAATATCATTGTGTAGTGAATACAGTGCCCATTTCTCCATCAAGGGTATTCACCTTTATGAACATTTACCTATTGATTATAAAGTTTCATGTATGAATTCCACATTCCTTTATCGTGGAATAAATGATTATGTTTTATGAATCCATGTTTTATGATCCATGTGGAACACTTATGCATGAAATAAATTGTTTAAGAAGGGTGCACCCTTTATAGCACTCCAATGCATTGGGTAAATTATAGTATCATGATACGTCATGTGCAATGAGTGTTGACTCATGCTAATTCAAATGAAACGAGGGTTTACTCGTGCTTCAAGTGCAGTGAGGGTTTACTCATGCTCTATGTGCAATGAGCCTTGGCTCATGCTAATTCAATGTTAAGTGTTGTTGCCACATTTCCATGTTATGGTTATCATGCTTTATCATACCTTTATGTTCATGTTACTCTAATGCTCTATTGATGTTCCTATTTCCTAACATGTATTGTACTCCTCATGTTATTCATTGTGTACTCCCTTACTGGGCTTTATTGCTCACCCTTTTCTTATGCATGTCCTCAGGTTGTCCCATGAAATGCTAAGTATGAAGGAATGTAGTGGTCATGTAAAGGAAGTTTCCAATAAAGATGTTGTATTTCAAGTTTAAAGTATTTATTTAATGATCGTAATCCCCAAATACACTAAACCTCTCGATCTTCTTTGTTGTATCAAGTGAAGTTTTATGTAATAAAGCATGCTTAAGTTGTATTAAAAAGAAGGGTTGTCATAAGAACCTAATGAATGATGTGATTGAACCTGGATGTTTCCCTAATCTGTTTTGGTAGTTGGTGTGTTTTTATGTTTGATACTTATTGGGGGGCGTGGATGGGGATGGGATCTTCTATTGTGGCATGGTTTTTTGTTTTGAATTTTATGCTATGTGGGGCTGTATCTCAAGGCTTGGTTTGGTTCTAGTACTTTGAGGGATGTCGTGGATCCCTTTGTTGTTGTGAATTTATAAGATAACATGGTGTGAATTCTTATATTACTGTTTGGCTGTTTCTCTTATCTGGATCGTGGTAGTGCCTGTTAGTTTCTCAGTAGTGTAGAATTCACAAAAATGGAATCACTTGAAAATGAAAAAAAGAATGGTTTAATTGGGGAATTGATTTTGGGAATGAGTTATGACTTGGCTGTGAGTGTCATGCCTTTATTTTATGAATGAATAGTAACAAGGGTGTTTGTGATTAGGTTGGCTTTGGAGACCATAGGTTGGAATGAGTTCCTATTAACTATTCATATAATTGTAGTTCTTATGTTTCTTATTCGCGCCCCACCCACATTGAGCACTTAGTGCCAAATACCCCCATTCCATGGGGGAGGGTGTTTTTCTCAACACTCCTATGAGTGGCTGGTTATTAGCTCCATTTATACTCCCTTTCCAAAATATTCCAAGACCCTTCTGGTAGGCTGTGAGAGCCTGAGGTCCATTATAGCCCAATATTATTCAGGAAGGGTAGTTGTTGTTGTTAGCCCAGTTGTGTGCGGGCAGGTTGTTTCCCAAGAGTCTTCAGGATGAGGCCTAGGTGTCTTTGGGCATGACAGTAGTTGTTCTGGCCTAGGTTTTTGCGGTCATGGTTACGCATGGTGGTTGTGGCCCAGGTGTTTGTAAGTAGGATAGTGGTTGTGTCCCAGGTATTTACGGGCGGGATGTGTGGTTGTAGCCTAGCTGTGTGCGGGCAGGGTGTGGTAGTGGGAATTCGGTGAGAATCGCGGGATTGGTTATATGCGTATGATATCTTCAATAACCAGTGGGAATGTGGTGCGGGGTACCCAAATATTGATGTGGTATTACTATAAATTACTTGACTTGCGTTATTTGGGGAGTGTTCCTTGGTGTGGCTAGGGTGGTTATTTTTATTTGCTAGGTTGTTTTGTTATCTCTTTTCTCACAAGGCATTAGAATTTCTCCCACCTGTGCATGAGAGTCTTTGTTTTCCCTACTGAGTATAATTGTATGCTCACCCTATATATATAAAACTGCTTTCAGGTTTCCAGGAGGACTTCATGGATCGTGCAGGGCCATACTAGCTCAGACGTTGGGATAGTTGTTGTTGTTGTTTTGTTTTCTTTGGTACTTTACCTTTGTATTATCCTAGTACTTTTTTGTATTTACTCTTTTAACATGAATATGGGAATGATTTTCTTTTGGCTTTACTTTTACCCCCAGTTCCGGTGTTGTTGGGATTGAATATCTTATCTCCTGATCCTAATAAAGAAAAAGGGTAATTCCATCCATCTTGAGTGTGATTATATACCCTTGGTTCTAGTCACCACTCTTGGGCCTATTGAAGGCGGGTCTCAGGGGTCATTATATCTCCATCAACATGAAGAAGGAAGGGTCTGGCAATCGGCTATCCCTTCCCTCATCTTGCTGAAGGCGGGTAGTGACATAATGGTATCAGAGGAATAAATGTTGAGATATAGGATGGAGTTTGGAGTTAGGAAAAGTGGGGATTGCATGGTATGGTAGGGTAGCAGTGTCGGGTGATCATGGAGCGTGAAATAGGATAGAGAAGACTGGCTAGGACATGGGATTTTAGGGCCCCTATGATCTGATGCAAGGACTCTAGACCTACCAGACGGCCATGTGAGGCTAAATTGATTATAGGGTAGATACCCTAGGAAAGGTAAATGCATCATAATGTAATCTATTCATGTGTTTCTGGGGAATTTTGGGAATTTTAAGAGATTAAGGAGTCTATGAAAATTTGATAACAGTATTCTACACTACTTAGGCTTAAGCATTCCTTGTTTAACTTACAGCTATGGAACCAAGGAGATGACCTTGAGTAGTGAGGGTGGTCGAGGCCAAGGAGGATGACTTGGCTGATTGACAGAGGGCGGACCGAGAGGAGGAGGACGATCAGTGGCAGAAGACTCTTCGAGCCTTTCAGTGGCAGACCCTTGGTATGTACAAGGGCGGCATCTCAGACATGGAGATAGAGAGCTGGCTAAGGGAATTGGTGATAGATTTCAGCTTGATCAAGGCTCCGATAGAGTATTGGGTTCCTATGGTTGTGAGACAGATGTGCGTAGTAGCGCATCAGTGGTGGATGATTTATCTCGGAGAGAAGAGGGAGGATGATGTCACATGGGCTTACTTCGAGAAGGAATTTTGGGAGGAATTCCTCTCTTCCATGATGAAGGCTGAAAAGAGGCAGGAACTTCTCTCCCTCCATTAGGGGAGTATTTAAGTGATAGAGTTGGGAATGAAGTTCAAGGATCTCCTTCACTCTTCTCCCGACATCTTCCTAGACAAGGTGTCTCGGGCGAGACGTTTGGAGGAGGCATGTTGGCCTTCTCTTCTGTATGTTGTTACTCATTTCACCCTACCGACGTACATGGAGGTCTAGAAGAAGGGTGAAGTGGTGGAAATGATGAACATGCTTGGAGGTGTATCACAATTGGGAATCCAGTTGGGCTCGTCAAAGGGGAAAGCCATCAGCAGTAGGCCTCCAGTGTCAGGGCCCTCTAGGTTTCGAGCAGTAGGAAGTAGGCCTCCGTAGTTCTATTTGTGATCTCCTGGCCATCGACCTTTTATTTTGGACCTAGGGATGAGATGCTTAATATATCGAAGCCATGGTCACCTTCAGAATCAGTTCCCAGACAGAGTGCAGTACGACGGTGGTGGGATGGATCAACACCCACGTCAGCAGAAGTATTTTCCATTTATACACTTTCAGTAGCAGCAACAGGGGCAGCGGGCTCCCACTCCCCCAGGGCAGGCATAACAGGAGGAGGCTGACCTCAATGCACTCCTTGGGTACCTCGACTAGGGAATGGTCGAGGTGGTGACCGACAACCGAGAGGCTGAGGAACTAGGAGTGGGCAGTTGCATACCGCAGAGGCAGCAGTTCTTTCAGGGCCAGAAGTCGTTCGAGGTATGATCAGCTTGTTTAGTACTCTTGTCTATGACTTGTTTGATATAGGCACTTCACAATCTTTTGTTGCACCCAGTCTGGACCATGCTCCGGGTTTAGACGCTGAGTGACTTCTAGTACCCCTGGTGTTGAGCACAATAGTCAGTGGTCACACTGACTTGTTTTATGTTTTCCGAGGGTGTAGACTGATGATATGGCCACATCAGTCTATTAGGGATATTATACTGTTACAGATAAAACCTTACGATGTCATCCTAGGCATTGACTGGCTATTCTATTTGTGTACCATCATTGACTATTTCTGAGTAAGGGTCGTGCTTTCAGATTTGGGTGGCCAACATGTAACTTTCATATTCAAGCGGGGTTTCCTGAAAAGCATCAGGTGAGTGGAGCCCCTCATTTCCTTGTTAGCCGATCTATCAGTGGAGTCGGTGGATGCAGAAATGGTGGAAGTTCCATGGGTCATCATTGAGTTTATGGATGTCTTCCCTGAGGAGGTGGCAACTCTACCCCCTCAACGTGATGTTGAGTTCGGGAGAGACTTGCAGCATGGTGCCCATCCAATTTCGATGGCTCCCTACCTGATGGCACCTTCTGAGTTATGGGAGTTGCAGATTCATATTAATGATTTGATGAATATGGGTTTTTTTCAACCAAGTGCATCACCGTGGGGTGATCCATTCTTGTTCACAAAGAAAGAAGATGGTGGTCTCAGGCTATGCATAGACTACAGGAGACTAAATCAGGTGATGGTCAACAATCGTTACCCTCTCCCGAGGAGAGACATTCTATTTGACTAGGTGTGGGGAGTAGGTTGGTTCTCTAAGATCAATCTATGGTATAGATATCACCAGTTGAGGGTGTAGGATGGTGACATCTCAAAGGCTGCCTTTAGGTGTAGATATGTGCACTTTGAGTTTGTGGTCATGCCGCTCGACATTACAAATGCACAAGCCGTGTTCATGGGACTCATTAACTCTGACTTTTGGGAATACCTAGACTAGTTCGTAGTCGTCTTGATCGACGACATCCTGATCTACTCAAGATCAGAGTAGGATCATGTTGGGAACCTGAGAATGGTTTTAGAGGTCCTCTGACAGAACCAACATTATGGGAAGTTGTCAAAATGAACGTTTTGGACTCAAGAAGTATGCTTCCTTGGACACATGGTGTCCGAGAAGGGAATAGTGGTGGACCCATCAAAGTTCGAGGAGGTTGTTTCGTGGGAAGCACCTAAGAACATGGAAGGCGTTCGTAGTTTCCTTGGATAGTTGGGCTACTATCGGAGATTTTAGACCAACTTCTCCCGACTTGCCGCACCTTTGAAAGCTTTCACCAAGAAGGACCAAGCATTTGTGTGGAATGGGCAGTGTGAGGCAGCCTTCAGCAATCCTATGGAGAAGCTGGTAAGTGCCCCAGTACTGTGGTTGCCAGAAGAAGGGGCCGTGTATGAGGTGTTCTGTGATGCTTCAGGACAAGGCCTCAGGTGTGTGCTGATGCAACGACAAGGGGTGACCTCTCATGGGTCTAGGAAGTTACATCCCCATGAGAGAAATTATTCCACCCATGATTTGGAGCTTGTGGCGGTCATTTTTTCACAAATGTTGTGGCGGCATTACCTCATTGGGGAGCACTTTGTGGGTTTCAAGGATCACAAAAGCATGAAGTATATCTTCTCCCAGTGGGACCTGAACATACGAAAGTGAAGGTGGATGGAGTTCCTTCAGGATTACAAAATCGATATTTCCTACACATTAAGAAAAGGGAATGTGGTGGCCGATGCCTTGAGAAGGAAATCGCAGAATGGTGTGGTTCAAGAGTCGGCAGATGCTTGGAAGGCGATGGAGTAGTTGGCTGCCCTGCACCTAGAGGTAAGGGAGGATGGTGGAAGAGGTTGTCTGTTTTAGATGATAGTGAAATACTCTCTCCTACGGAAGGTGGAGGCGTCTCAGGGGGTAGACATAAGGAGTGAAGTGATGCACGATAGGACTAACCAAGTAAATGCTCCGGAAGGATGGACGAAGGATGGTCATAATTTGATGCTTTTCCGAGGGAAAATGTTTGTCCCATAGGCGATGCGGGAGAGGGTTCTTGGTGACTTTGACAACTCACCCCTAGAAGTGCACCTGGGAGTCTCTAAGATGTACCTGGGCCTGAGAAATCTGTTTTAGTGGCCCAGGGTAAATCAGGCGGTGTCAGAGTTTGTTGCCAAATGCATACTGTGTCGGCAAGTAAAGGATGAACACCGTGTTCCGGGCGGTCTGTTGCAACCTTTAAATATTCCCGAATGGAAGTGGGATGACATCTAGAGGGATTTCTTCACAGGACTACCTAATGCTCGTGGAGGCTGTGATGCTATCTTGGTGGTGGTGGAGCGGTTGATGAAATCGGCTCACTTTCTGGTGATCAAGGAGTCTGGGGTAGTGGATTCCTTAGCATGGAGAATCATGGATGAGGTGGTGCGGTTGCATGGAGTTATGGGGTCCATAGTCTCAGATAGGGATGCACGGTTTACCACATGAGTCTGGAGAGGATTACAATATGATTTTGGCACCCACCTATGTCTTAGCACTGCTTTCCACCCCTAGACAGATGGACAGACAGAGCGCAGCATCTATACAATGGAGGAAATGCTACAAGCATGTGTTTTGGGCCTTGGAGGATCATGGGTACAAAAGTTGCCTCTGGTAGAGTTCTTTTACAAAAACATCTATCACTCTTCCATTGGAATGGATCCTTTCGAAGCTTTGTACGGGAGGCCATGTCGCTCACCCATGTGCTCGACTGAGGTTGGGGAAACTAGTGTTATTGCCTCGGAGGTGGTGCAGAGCACGATAGAGAAGGTTCTTCTTATACGGGAGAGGATGAAGGCGGCCCAAGACCTTCAGATGACATATGATGATAATAGGAGGAGACCCTTGGAGTTTGAGGTCAGGGACCATGTATTCTTGAAGGTCTCTCCTCAGCGTGGACAATGGAGGTTCGACAGGGGGAGAAAGCTTTCTCCAAGATTCATCAGACCATTCGATGTGCTGCGACAGATCATAGAAGTGGCTTATCAGATAGCGTTACCAGTGCTGCTACTGAGAATACAAGACATATTTGATGTGTCACAACTCTGTCGATACCTGCATGACGATTCAGACATCCTTGACTAGGGAGATCTAGATATCGGGGACGATTCAATGTTCGTGGAGTGACCCATGATGATCGAAGGTCAGGAAGAGAAGGTTCTTCATGGAAAACCCATTCCTTTTGTTCTTGTGCTATGGAGGCATGGTGGGCTTGAGAAGAGTACCTTGGAACGGGAAGCACAGATGCATGCACAGAACCCAGAGTTGTTTTGACTTTTATTATGTTTTGATTCGTACCTGTTTACGATGTAATGCTTGTCCTGGTTAGCTATGAAAGGTGTTTCAAGTGCGTAAGAAGTGTCCTAAAATTTGTGGAGGTGAGGAACTGATCCCTAGTTAATATGCATTAATGTGGATGCACCTATTCTCGTGTGGGCGAGTCAGTGCCGCCTATAGCGGATAGTATCTTAACATGGAGGAAGGAAAACCCCTCACCCGCATGACCGGACGGTTTAATATTTTGATTTGTGTTGTTCAACGGGGGATAAGAGCGTTATGTTTTTGATTTTTTAGGAGATAGGTGAGGAAGGGGTCACTCCTTGGTATCAAGTAGGTTTTCTCCATAGAGGTATCTTTCGAGGGGGAGTTGTTTAGACCCCTCTGCTTTCTTCAGCTCTGGTCTTAATTCTCGAGGGCGAGAATAGTTTGGGAGGTATCTGATGTAATGGCCTGGACCTCTCCAGTCCATTACCTTGTGAAAATGTGGTTCTAGAGTTGTCTTGGGAGGTCAGGGTGACAGGGGGGTGCGTTTGGGTGGAATTTTAAAGATAACTAAAGGGGGATAGATTTTGCACGGGAGGCGCACGGTTTTTCTAAACCATACGACCAAACCATGCGAGGTTGGTGTTAGAGGCAATGGATAATACATGTTTAGTGCACAGTTTTTCTAATAGTGTGGACTAAATATGCAAGGAGTGTTTGATGAGGCAGATGCTAACACACGGTTAGCCAACGGTTTTCCAAACCATGTGAACTAACGGTCTGGGCACTTAAATCTTGATCCTAAAATTGTGGATCTAACTTGTTTTGCCTCTAAATGGGTTTTTAAGCCCCTAAGCAGCCATAAATCGGGATTACCCTCACTTGAAGATAAGATAACCTCTCCCAAGCATTTTTGAGGCGATCCGAATGCTTCCCTTGGTGAATCGAAGACTTTTTCTTGAGGTATGTGATCGTTCTTGGTTGGTTTCTTAGATCTACTTAGATACACTTCTCCTCCTCTCTCTTTTTATTAGATCTACACCCGTTATGGGTAGATCTAAGTGTGTGGATTCCAAATATGATGAGATTTGGTCTTGGTTGTGTTAGGAGAGGATATCTAAGGAGGATTCTTGGAGGATCAGCTTGTCTTTCTTGTGCGTTCATCGTTTGTTGGGGTTTTCATCAAAAACCATTGAGGTAGGGATTTTTCCTTCGTATCTCCTTACTGTGTATCATGCAGGGTTAGTACGCTACTATTTATGTGGGAATGGATGAACCAAAACCATAAAAAAGATAATAAACAAACATTTAATGAATAATGGGGTGCGTTTGACAATTCTGATGTAGTCTTTTGTAATTTCTATATGTTGTGAACTACATGGGCTTATGCCCCCTGAAAATCATGGCCATTGGTGGTTTTTCATTGCGTACTAATGAAAACTTGTCTTCTGTGATGTTTGAGTGGCTCAAACATGAGAATTTGGTTAATCACTTAAACTTGGCAGATTAAATGAATGTCTAGTGAATGGAAATCCTTGTGTGATCACCCCAGTTCACCCAACGGAATGAAGAACCTAATGAATGATGTGCTTGAACATGGATGTTTCCCTACTCTGTTTTGGTAGTAGGTTTGTTTTTCTATTTGATACTTATGGGGTGACGTGGATGGGGATGGGATCCTCTGTTGTGGCATGGTTGTTGGTTGTGAATTTGAAGCTGTGTGGGGCTGTATCTCGAGGATTTGTTTGGTTCCAGTACTTTTAGTGATCTCAAGAATCCCATTGTTGTTTTGACTTTACAAGAGTACTGGGTGTGAATGCTTATATTACTGTTTGGTTGTTTCTCTTCTCTGGCTCGTGGTAGTGCCTGTTAGTTTCCCTGTAGTATAGAATTCACCTAAATGGGATCACTTGAACATGAAAACAAGAATAGTTTAAATGGGGAATTGATTTTGGGAATGAGTTTTGACTTGGTTGTGAGCGTCATGCCTTTCTTTTATGAATGAATAGTAACAAGGGTGTTTGTGCTTAGGTTGTCTTTAGAGACCCTAAGTTGGGATGAGTTCCTGTTACCTATACATATAATTGTAGTTCTTAGGTTTCTTATTTGCGCCCCACCCACGTTGATCACCTAGTGCTGAACACCCCCATTCCATGGGGGATGTTGTTTCTACCAACAATCCTATGAGTGGATGGTTATTATCTCCATTTCTTCTCCCTTTCTTGAATATCCCAAGACTCATCGGGCAGGCTATGAAAGCCTGAGGTACATTATAGCCGAATATTCATCGGGCAGGGTAGTTGTGGTGGTTAGCCCAGGTGTGTGCGGGTAGGTTGTTTCCCAAGAGTCTTTTGGATGAGGACCAGTTGTCTTCATGAGTGACAGTAGTTTTTCTGGAATGGTGTTTGGGGGCGTGGTTTTGCATGGAGGTTGAGGCCCAGGTGTTTGCGAGCGGGATAGTGGTTGTGGCCCAGGTGTTTGCGGGCAGGATGTGTGGTTGTGGTCCACGTGTGTGCGGGTGGGGTGTGGTAGTGGGACTGCGGTGAGAATGGCGAGATAGGTTAGATTCATAGGATGTCTTCAATAACTAGTGGGAAAGTGGCACGCGGTACCCAAATATCCATTTCCTATTACTATAAATTACTTGACTTGCATTATTTGGGGAATGTGCCTTGGTGAGGCTTGGGTGGTTAGTTTTCCATGCTAGGTGATTTGGTTATCTCTTTTCTCACAAGACATTAGAATTCATCCCCACTTGTGCATGAGAGTCTTGGTTTTCCCTACTGAGTGTACTTGTATGCTCACCCTACGTATATAAAACTACTTTCAGGTTTCCAGGAGGACTTCAGGGATCGTTCAGGGCCGTACTAACTCGGACATTTGGATAACTACAGTTGCTGTTTTCATTCCTTTGGTACTTTATCTTTGTAGTCTCCTAGTAATTTGTGGTATTTACTTTTGTAACATGCATATGGGAATGGTTTTCTTTTTTCTTTACTTTTACCCCCAGTTTTGGTGTTGTTGGAATTTAAAATCTTATCTCCCGATCCTAATAAAGTAAAAGGGTAATGCCTTCCATCTTGTGTGTGATTCTATACACTTGGTTCTAGTCTCCACTCTAGGGTCTATTGAAGGCGGGTCTCGTGGGTCATTATCTCTCCTTAAACAAGATGAAGGAAGGGTCTGGCAATCTGCTGTCCCATCCCTCATCTTGGATAAGGCAGGTCGTGATAATACTATCCAAATTTAGGAATAAATATATTCTTTGTAATCTATCTCTGTCCAGGATAATAGTCTAAACTAGTAGTATACATTGGTGCTACTTGTTTTCCTAAATTTTGTGTAAGAGTTTCCTTTCCATTAGTAAATTTTTCTAAATCTTCCCTGAGTTTCTCATTATACAATTTCATTTTAGTATTTTCTTTGAGTAGTTGAGCATTCTTTTCCTTTTCTACTTATAGTGCAGATTTGCTAGTGCTAGTTAAAGCATGTTGTTTCTTTAAGGTTTAATACTTGTCTTTCAGATCATTGTAGGTATCCTTCAGCATGTTATAGTATTCAAGTAATTATTCACTAGACATGTTTTTAGAATCAGAATCAAAATCATATCTAGAATAATAGTAATATAAAGTAGGAGTATCCAATGTTACCTCAGATGTGTTTTTCATGAAACACATATTATCTTTTTGATTTTTTTCTTCCTGAGTGGAATTAGAATCACTTGAACTATCATCTGAAGCACTCCATGATGCTTTCATATCTTTCTTATATTTTTTTCCTTGTACTCATATTTCTTTTTGTACTTTAACTTCGGACAATCATCTTTCACATGTTCGTTCCTCTTGCATTCGTAGAAGACTATGTCATCACTTTTATCAGTCCTTTTCTAATCATTCTTCCAATGACCTTTATTGTCATACTTTCCCTTTTAATTGGATTTTATGAAAAACTTCTTTTTCCTATAAAACATCTTAAATATTCGAGCTATCTGAGCCATTTTAGCATCACTATCAGATGCACTCTCTTCAATGATTGAACTATCACTTGCTGCTTAAATTTTATCTTTCTACTTGATTTTTGAATCAGAGGTCTTGAAGGCTACAGGTTTCTTTCTACGTTCATCTTCTTCTTCTTTATTTAACATCAACTCTTCTTTATACATCATCAACTTAAAAATTAGCTCTTTAAAAGGTAGAGAACTTATGTCACACGATTCTCTTTTTAAAACTGATGTTCCCCTCCATCTTTCTGGAAGCCATCTGAGTATTCTCATGATTTTCTCTTTTGATGGAACAACTTTTCCTAGCAAGCCCATAGTGTTAAAAATTAAATAAAACCTGAGATACATGTCAGAAATAGGTTCATCAAGCCTCATATTAAAATTATCATATTTAATAGTGTAAGTGTTTAATCTCATCTCTTCCAAATTGGTTGTTCCTTCATGTGAAACAACCAAAGTATCCCAAATATCATAAGGAGTCTTATAGGAAGATATTTGATTAAATTATTCATCTTCTAAAGCACAATACATGGCATTCATTGCTTTACAATTATTATTCTAAGCAGCTATCATAGGACCCTCATAAATATTTTTAAAAGTTTCTGGAATCTTATACTGAGTCACAATATATGTCCAGATGTCAAATCCATTACTTTCTAAATAAATTTTCATTTTTATTTTCCATTGGGAATAGTTGAAACCATTAAAGAAAGGGGAATATTGGTAGCTGCACCTTCTAATCTATTATCAATAATTAGATTTTAGAAAATTTATTTAAAGAGATAAAAATTTAAAAATAACAAAAAATTATGATCTTTAAGATATAACTATAATCAAAGTAAAAAAAGTGTTTTGAAAAACATTAAAGAACCCTCTGAAAGCAAATTTTGTCGGAGAGGAAGACTCAAGAGTGGGGGTGAATTGAGTACCTATTAAAAATTTCTGATTTAAAATATTTCTATTAAAATCACCCAAATTAAATAACAAGCTAATTGTAGTGAATTTGTAATATAGTAAAGGTTCAGTTAGGTTCTCAAGAGATTGATTAGTTATCAGTTAATCTAATTTGAAGATTGGACTAGCTTTTGAAACTAACATTCTGGTTTACAATAAATACAAACACTTGCTAGTTTAAATATCAGAGTAACTTTAAAATAGATTTATATTTAATGTACATAGCAGTGGAATATTCAAAATAGTTTTAACTAAAATAAAAATGAACAACTGTTTTAAACATGAGGTTTAGTCTCAAGAAGAGACTTAGTCCTCTGAAATAATTTTATATAAACTATGATCCACACCCTGGATTGGGTTTTACAATAGTGCACAGACTGTCCAGGTCCTCAGTCCTCTACCACAGTTCTACTTGGGAAACTAAAAAACAGCACACAGGCCGATCAGGTAACACTTTACCTCTACCACTATCCACATTAGGATATAAGAGTGTAAGGGAAAGATTGAATGAGGATTTAGAAATCCCCCTGTTCATCACACAAGACAATGTGTGCTTAAAATATAGAGCACACACTCAGATCAAAATGTAAATAAATGAAACACAATAGATCTAAAAAAATAAATAAGTGTTTAGAATTATTTATGTGTTTTTCAGTGAATATGTGGACTCTGTGGATTGATCATAAATTTCATTGAGTCCTTATCTGGTTTTTGTCAACAAAATAGTGTGTCGTTTTCCTTGATTCCAGGTCCATCTTGATCAGCTTGATTAGCATGAGTGTAGGTGTAGTTGTTGAATCTCTTCACTCTTTGAGTGTTCAGGTTCTACAGGTTTAGCATGCATTCTTCTGTCTTCTTCTATATATTTATGTCCTCCTGTATATCAAGAAACTTTTTTATTAGGTGAGTTAAAAGGACTTATTCTTTAGTAGCTCTAGGTTCCCTTTTATATTCCTTGATCTCCAGAAATAGGAATGATTTGTATGAGGTACAGTTCTTGACATTCCAAAATCCATCATTAATTAATAACAAATGAATTAAATTAGCCAAATATGACTGTTGCTAATAATTAACAAAGATAAAGAGATAAAACAGTGTCTTGTGTCTGGTGGTCTCTATAACAGTAGTTGTATGTATATGTAGCTTCTTCTAGCTGTAGGATTATGTACTAGTGACCCTTATGTACTGGGGACTTCCTTTAGCAGTAGACTTATGTACTAGTGACCCATACTGGTGAGCTTGTAACGGTAGACTTCATAACAGTAGCTGTCATTCTATATTGTTCGACTTGTGCATACCAGTAGAATTACTCTAATGGTAGATCAGGTGTAACAGTAACTATCTATATACCAGTGACCTTTTTTTATTTTTAGCTATTTGTCTGTCCATGCAAACTATCCACAGATCAAGTTAGGATAAAACATTACAATGTAAATGAAAAATTGATTAACTGAATGTTCTTGAATTAAATATATAGCATTTGAACATATTCAACAGTATTTATATAAATTAAGCACTTAAATAGTAACTAGTGTAATGAAAATTTTAATCAATAAACATCATTTGGGATTATGAAAACATAATTAAACATAATTTAGATTATCCAAATAGGGGAGTACAATAAAAGGATATCCTGGATTTTTAGGGATTACCGAGGATATAAAAATGAACCTATTCATAGAGTTTATTGAGATACACAATATTTAGTTAATTAAATATTTTTACAAAGGAAATTTTTAATGTCTCTTATATACGGACTCAAAAATCAAGACTTTTCCTAATTGATCTCCTATGAGGTAGAAGCATATGAATTCATTCCCATGGAATCAAGGATCCGTTCTTCCTGTGTCTAGAGTTTCTTCCACTAGAGAATAAATCATGTGCTTGTCAGTAGTTTTTGAGTATTGAATAACGTGAGTATTCTATATTAATGAATTTTGTAATCCCTTCAACATGTATTGATTCAAGGTTTCCCATGTCTGATCCGTGGTGATCTAAAAACCTATAAGAGGTTTGATTGAGATATTTATTATTGATCAAATATTTGGTGAATAATGTTTTCTTTTTTGAGGTAAGGGTATTTTTTATTCTCCTATTAATTTATAGGATATCATAAAGATATAATGGTTTATCCCTTTGGATGGAAATGGAATTAAAAATATAATTATTGAACCAGATTAATAAATAATTGTTTTTAGACATCACATTATTTTCTTTATTCGATGATAAAGATTTACCATTTGATTCTCTAGATAGTGTGATATGTTTTTTATTCTTGTAAGTGTGTGTTGTTATGTTGTGTAGTTTAATTTTGTTCTTGATGGAAAATGGTATAGAACTTAAGTCCAGAATTAATATAATAATTATATTAAGAATAATATAAAAATATTCATGTTAAATGAATCCAACATTTCTCATAATTTTTGGATATCAAAATTGGTGAAATGCACATACTCCTCCGTCTTCCATTGAATTCTCTTCATCCTCATCATCAACAGCATCCTCAGCATCACTATAAGTATGTTTATCTTCATCAGGTCCTTGACCTAGATCCATATCATCCATAGGCCTATAATGATGGTCCACAGGATTAAATTTACCATATAATTTACCATCATCATTCCCCCATTGTTTCTTCCAAGGGATCCAGCATACTTTCATATACTTGCAGATAGTCTTAGTAATGTAGAAATTGTCTCTAACAACAACAGTTTCATCCCCAGATTCATAAATACCTTTGACTTTTAAAATAATGGTAATCATCTTATCAAAGAACAAAGTATTTTTCTTTTATTTAGGTCTGGTCTTATCTTGTATCTAAATCATCACCAATATGCATCGATTGACCTTCACACCATGCCTAAACAAGTACAACAAATATATATCCTGAAACTTTAGGGTCACAAAATCTCCTCTCCTAGGAATAATCACATGATGAATGAACTTAAACAACAATATGTTTTCTCCTTCTATTTTAGAAGCAATCACTTTTCTAGGTGATCCACTCCCAGTTAACTCAAGAAATGAAGCCTCATACTCAAATAGGTCACTAGATATAGGTACTGATTTAGACGAAAAATCATACTCTCCTTCATGCGGTACTTTCAAACTTTCATCCCATTCAGCAGATGAAAAAGATATCTCCTTATCATTTACCACAGAAATCATCCTATTCTCATCATCATTTATTTGAAATCTAACAAACTCATGAAATAATATAACCAGTTTTGGGTAATAAGGCCCATTTTTGTTTGAAAAACAATCTATCCATCCTTACTCTTCTAAAATACTCAATATTCTAGACATTCTTGAAATCAACAACTCAGAACAAAGCTCCGTCTCAATCACTATTTCCCTCTTCAATAAATTACGATTCTCAGAATTTATCTTCTCTTTACTAGTACTACTACTACTTCCAGTGGCTCTAGAACCGTCCTTTTGTCACTCCACCCTCGGCTCATTACCTTCATCAATTATCAGTCGCTTAATACAAGGCATTTTAAAATAAGGAAACTTAGGGTTCGCAAGATTTCGGAGGCTTGGGTAGGTGAGGGTTTGGAATATTGGAGTTTGTGGTGGATTGAATGTTATTTAGACTCTACTTATATCATTTATGAATCGAAAAAATATACATAAAAATGATAAAGCGTCTCAGCTTAAAAAACAATAAAATTAAAACAATGTTGTTTCTATAACAGTGAGGTTTGTCTAACGGTGTGATGTGTGTAACCGTGAGGTGTGTCTAATGGTGAGGTGTGTATAACGGTGAGGTTTTTATAACTTTGAGGTGTGTCTAATAGTGATGTTTTTATAATGGTGAGGTGTGTCTAATGGTGAAGTTAAGGGTAGTTGATCATTACTAATTCATGTCTAATCTATCTTAATCTCTTTGAACTTGAAGGATCTGTAAATATATCAGATAGTTGATGTTCAGTGTCTATAAATTCAAGAGTTATATCACCTTTTTGATAGTGATATCTTAGAAAGTGGTTCCTTACATTAATGTTCTTATTTATAGAGTGAGATACATGGTTATTAGAGATATTGATTGCACTAGTGTTATCACAATTTATAGAAACATGTCTAAAATCATATCCATAGTCCAAAAAAGTGTGTTTGATCAACAGAATCTGTGCACAAAAACTACCAGCAGCTATATATTCTGCTTCAGATATAGAAAATGCAACTGAATTATGTTTCTTACTACACCAAGATATTAATTATTTTCCCAATAAATGACACGTTTCAGATGTTCTTTTTCAATCAAACATTCAACTATCAAAGTCAGCATCTGAATAACTTATTAAATCAAAAGATTTTCCTTTTGGGTAACATAAACCTAAGTTTTTATTGTGTTTAAGATATTTTAAAATCCTTTTTACAGCAAGTAAGTTTAATTATTTTTTATTATCTTGAAATCGTTCAAACATACATACACTAAACAAAATATCAGGTCTACCAACAATAAGGTAATGTATGCTTCCAACAATACCTCTATAATTGGTTCGATCTACTGGTTTCCTAGATTCAACCAAATCCAACTTACATGTGGTACTCATAGGTGTATGACTTCCCTTATTACTATCCAACCCAAAACGTTTTAATAAATCTTTTGTGTATTAACATTGATTTTGAATAATGCCATCCTTATTTTGAAAATTTTGAAATCCAAGAAAATATTTGAGTTCTCCCATTAATCACATTTCAAATTCATTTTGAATAATCATTGAAAAATTAGTACATAAAGAATTTTTAGATGATCCTAAAATAATATCATCAACATATATTTGTACTATCAAAACATATTTGGAAATCTTTTTGATAAAATGAGTGGGATCAGTTATTCCGTTAGAAAAACCTTTTGAAATAAGAAAATTAGTACGTTTCTTGTACCATGTTCATGGAGCTTGTTTTAAAAAAAATAAATCTTTTGAAAATTTTAAAAAAATGATTTTGAAAATGGGGATTTATAAATCCATGTGGTTGTTCAAAAAAACATCTTCAATTATATAACAATTTAGAAAATCACTTTTAACATCCATTTGATATAACATGAAATTCAGATGAGATACATAAGCAAGTAATATCATAATATCTTCTAATATAGATATGGGTGAAAAGGTTTCATCATAATATATTCCTTCTTCTTGACTATATCCTTGTGCAACTAACCTAGCTTTGTTTCTAACTGTATTTCCAGATTCATCAACTTTATTTCTAAACACCAATTTTGTGCCTATAGATAGAGTGTCCTTAGGTATTTCTACTAATTCCCAGAGTTTGATTCATTCTAATTTATTTAACTCTTCTTGAATATCCATTACCCAAAATTCATCTTTCATAGAATCATTGATATTTTTAGGTTCTGACTATGAAAGAAAGGCTTGATGTTCATCCTAGTTTCTTATAGAAGCTCTAGTCTATGTCCCTCTATCAAGATTACCTAAAAAAACATCTAAATGATGATTCTTTAGAATCCTAGTTGATCAAGTAAAGGTAGGACTAGAAATTTTAGTTTCCTCTCTAGGTTCAGGTTTACAAGAAATAGATTCTGAAATATTTCTAGAACTGGTTTCCTTTACAACAGATTCATTGATTTTATCCTTAATGTTCAGAATAGACAAATCATTTTCAAGATTTTCAAGAGAAGGTTTAGGTTCATGTGGATAAATTTCATCAAATTTTATGTGAACAGGTTTTTCCACACATTTTGTTATTTTATTAAAAAATCAATAGGCATTTCTAGTTAAAGAATAAAGATGAAAAATTCCTTCATCGCTTTTAGATGAAAATTTATCCAGATTATCATTAGTGTTTTGAATAAAAACTTTACAACAAAAAAGTTTAAAATAACTAACTTTAGGTTTTCTATTATTCGATAATTCATAATGGGTCTTGTTATGTACCAGTCTAATCAAGACTCTATTTATAATGTAATAAGCCTTATTTATAGCTTCATCCCCAAAATGAATAGTTAAATCAAATTCATTAAGTATAGTTTGTGAAATTTCCTGAAGAATTTTATTTCTTCTTTCCACTACACCATTATGCTGAGGTGTTCTAGGGGAATTTACGTTGTGATTATAGCCATTGTGTGATCAGTATGATTCAAATTCATAATTTTAAAACTCATGACCATGATCAATTCTTAGTGTCTTAATCTTAAGCCCACTTAGTTTTTCTACAGACTTGGAGTATTTAATAAAGTAAGAGCAAGCTTTACTTTTTTTATCTATAATATATACCCAAGTATATTTTGAAATGCCATCTACAAAGACATAGAAATAGTGCTTCCCATTTAAACTAGAAAATATGGATGGTCCAAACAAATCCATGTGAACCAACTCAGGAGGTTGAGACGTTGAAACCTTTTTCTTTGATTTAAAAAAATTATGTTGCTTTCCATTTTGATAGGGATTATAAACATTGTCAGCTGAGAATTTATGTTTAGGTAGGTATTTAACTAAGTTCTTCCAAGCCAGTTTTCTATGTGAGCGTACATTGCAGTGTCCTAATCATCTATGCCAAATCCAAGATTCTTTATGAAAAGCATTTAAACAGGTAATATTTTTCTTAGCTAAAGAATTCAAATCTACAACACAAACATTTTCATTTGTTAATGCAGTAAATACCAAAACAAGTTTAGAATAAAAAACATTACATGAATCATTTTCAAACATAACATTAAATCCTTCATCACACAACTGATAAATTCTTAACATATTATACTTTAGTCCATCAACAATTAAAACTTTAGAAATTAAAATTGAATCAGTGTTACCAATATGGCCTAAGCTGATGATCATTCCTTTTGAGTTATCCCCAAAGGTGAAATATCCTCTATCAACTTTGAATAAGATTTTAAACTTGAAGAGTATCCTATCATATATCTTGAACATCCACTTTTTATGTACCATATCTTCTTACAGGAAATTTTTAAACAGGTTTCCTAAAACACAATTTTAGATAGAAAATGATTTTGGTACCAAAATTTCTTCGGTCTAGACTGGTAAGAAAGCATAACTTTTGGTTCCTATATTTGTCTAATGGGCTTAATATAATCAATAGGTTTAAATGATTTTGAAAGATAAGCTTTTTTTGATCTATAACTATGTATATAGCTAGTTGAGAAATAATAATTTCCAGAACTAGAACTAGCACCATACTTGTAATGGCCCAGACCTCTCTAGTCCATTAATTTGTGAAAATGTGGTGCTAGAGGTGTTCTGTGAGGTCAGAGTGACTTGGGGGTGCATTTTTTTGGACTTTTAAGGATAAATAAAGGGTGATAGCTTTCGCACGGGAGGCGCACGGTTTGTCTAAAATGTGCGGCCAAGCCGTGCGAGGTTAGTGTTGGAGGCAGTGGCTAACGCATGGTTAGTGCACAGTTTGTCTAACCATGTGGAATAACTATGAGAGGGGTGTTTGATTAGGCAGACGCTAACACACAGTTAGCGCATGGTTTGCCAAACTGTGCGAACTAACAGTGTGTGCACTTAAATCTAGATCCTAAAATTGTGGATCTAACGCGTTTTCCCCTAAATGGGTTGTTTAAGCCCATAAACAGCCATAACTCGGGATTACCCCCCCTTGAAGATAGGAGAACCTCTCCCAACCATTTTTTAAGTGATCTGAAGGCTTCCCTTGGCGAATCAAAGCCAGTTTCATGAGGTATGTGATCGTTCTTGGTTGGTTTCTTAGATCTACTTAGATATACGTCTCCTCTTCTCTCGGTTTCCTAGATCTACACTCGTTATGGGTATATCTAAGTGTGTGGATGCCATATATGATGAGATTTGGTGTTGGTTGTTTTAGGAAAAGATATCTAAGGTGGATTCTTGGAGGATCATCCCGACATTCTTGTGTATTCATCGTTTTTTGGGGTTTTCATCAAAAACCTTTGAGGTAGGGATTTTTCCTTTGTCTCTCCTTACTGTGTATCATGCGGGGTGGGTATGCTAATATTTATTTGGGAATTGGTGAATCCAAACCATAACATAGGTAATAAATAAACTGTTAAAGAATGATGGGGTGTGTGTGACATTTCTGTTGTACTCTTTTATAATTGCTATATGTTGTGAACTGCATGGGCTTTCCCCCTGAAAATCCTGGCTGTTGGTGGTTTTTCCTTACACACTAATGAACCCTTGTCTTCTGTGATGTTTGAATGGATCCAACATGAGAATTTGGTTAATCACGTAAACTCGGCCAATAAAATGAATGTACAGTGAATGAAAATCCACGTGTGATCACCCCGGTTAACCAAATAGAAAGAATAACTGTAACGGCCCAAAGTTTATTAATGGAAAATCCATCTTGATCCAGTTAAATGTTTCTTTATGAAAAATGTTTTTATAATATGACAACTTCATTAGTTTTATGTTATGATTTGTGACCGTTACTTTTTATCCGTTGAGCAGTGATCATCTGAGTAGTATAAATATAAGGCTTTAACGAACCCATTTCTACTCAGACAAATGAAGTGATGGCCTCATCCAGTAGAATTGCTCCTTACGAAGCCCATTTGTCAGAGCTCGGAAAAGAGGTGGCGTCTTTGGGATTTGCCCTTGACCAAGCCCATGCTGAACTTCATCAAGTCAAGCTCGAACGTGATCGTCTACGGGAAAAGTGCAAGTTGATTGAAATTACCACTCGAGCGATGTTATCCGAGCCGCCCCAAGAGTCTGTCACCATCGCGCACCTTACCCTTAGGTCTTATGCAGCTATTTTAAGGGGTTATGTAACAAATAAGTAGCACCATGTTCATGTACATTATTTTTGTATATAATAATGAATATAATTTCTAGTCATTTTTGATACATTGTAATTAGGTTTTAAAGTACAAATGGTGTTTTTAGTTATTATTTAATTAAGAATTATATTTTATTAAATTAAAGGATTTTTGTATTAAATAATATTTTCAAAAAATATTATTATTAATATTACATTAATTTTTATTAAATATAAATGATCTTATAATTTTATGAATGCAATTAAAATTTTTATTAAGGTTTGAAAGCCATTTCTGTCAAAACCCGTGAATTTTTTTATAAATGTTGGTTTTTATTTTAAAAGTGAAAATTCACATATTTAGAAAATTATTTATATAAAATAAGTATTATTTTTTGAATCAGGATGTCGAAATTATCCAATGGTTAATTTTTCATAATTTTCTGAGACAGTCAAATTTTTGGGTAAAAATTAAATACCATTTAAATATATAATGTGTTTTATGACATCATAATGACCCAATGGTGATGTAATAAAATACCGTAATCCTTATGTTCGGCCAATATGTGTTTTATCATTAAAATAATGAGTTTTTGGGTTTGTTTGACTTAATTTTCAAAGCATTAATGGAGCCCTCAAGACTTATTCAACACTTTGTCCTTTTAAATTAATTTTCATGGGAGTGTGACTCACCTCCACATAAGCAACCCTACTTTTTTAAAAAGTTCGGACCATGGACTTGTAAAATATTGTTTTCCTCTTTCCTTTTCCAGAAACCATGGGAAAATACCATGGGATGGTTTGTGGTTTGGATTATTTTAATATAAGTGGTCCCAAACCTAAATAATAAAGAATTCTGTCACCTTTCCTATATAAACCCACCCAAGATCCCACTTACTCCTCACTCAAAGCCCTTGGAGTTCGTCCAACCTCTGCCCTACTCTCTCTAGAATCCTCTAAAGGTGCCCCAAGCTCCCAAGAAGCCTCTCACAAGCCTCTCTCTAGCCTTTGGAAGCACACTTCCAACTAAGGGTTTTTTCTTCCTTTCTCATTTTTGTCAATTTTATTTAAGTTGTATTGCCATTTTAATTTCAATTATGAATGTTGGGGTATGGTTTCTCACCTCTCCCATACTCCCCTCTTATTGTTTTAATGATGGGAGACCCCTTTCTCTCTCATTAAAAGCCTCCCATGTACACCCATTACTATGTTGAAATTCCGAAAGAAACCTTTTTCCCCTCTTTTATATTCAAGCAATACTTTTGTATCATGAATCTAAATTACTTTTCAATTGTTGGGACATGTATCTATATGACCTACTTACTATAAATTACATGTAAATATGATGAGGAACCCCTTTATCTCTCATTAAAATCCTCCCATGTACAGCTGTTACTATGCCAAAATTCCGAAAGAAACCTTTTTCTCCTCTTTTATATTCAAGCAATACTTTTGTATCATGAATCTAAATTCCTTTTCAATTTTTAGTACATGTATCTATATGAACTACTAACTGTCCATTACATTTAAATATGACGAGGAACCCCTTTCTCTCCCATCATCTTTTTTTATGAATTCTTATGTCACGCCATTACGCTGCCGAAATCACACCGATTTTCTAAGCTAATATCATTGTGTAGTGAATACCATGCCCATTTCTCAATCAAGGGTATTCACCTTTATGCACATTTACCTATTTATTATAAAGTTTCATGTATGAATTCCACATTCCTTTATCGTGGAATAAATGATTATGTTTTATGAAGCCATGTTTTATGAAGCCATGTTTTATGATCCATGTGGCACACTTATACATGAAATGAAATGTTTAAGAAGGGTGCACCCTTTATAGTGCTCCAATGCATTGGGTAAAGTATAGTATCATGATACGTCATGTGAAATGAGTGTTGAATCATGCTAATTCAAGTGCAACGAGGTTTTACTCATGCTTCAAGTGCAATGATGGTTTACTCATGCTCCATGTGTAATGAGCCTTGGCTCATGCTAATTCAATGTTAAGTGTTGTTGCCACATTTCCATGTTATGGTTATCATGCTTTATCATGCCTTTATGTTCATGTTACTCTAATGCTCTATTGATGTTCCTATTGCCTAACATGTATTGTACTCCTCATGTTATTCATTGTGTACTCCCTTACTGTGCTTTATAGCTCGCCCTTTTCTTATGCATGTCCTCAGGTTGTCCCATGCAATGCTAAGTACGAAAAATGTAGTGGTCATGTAAAGGAAGTTTTCAATAAAGATGTTGTATTTCAAGTTTAATGTTTTTATGTAATGATCCTAATCCCTAAATACACTAAAACTCTTGATCTTATTTGTTGTATCAAGTGAGGTTTTATGTAATAAAGCATGCTTAAGTTGTATTAAAAAGCAGGGTTGTCATAGTTGGTATCAGAGGTCAGGTTTAGTTATTTTTGGGATTAGGAAACCCTAGTAAAGCCTTAGATACAAGACTAAGCATAATAAAAACATCCCTATGTTTTGGTAAATACTATGTAAGTGGTTTATCAAACAAATACATCCCTGTCTGGATACGAGCAGGTAGAGGCGGCTCTGGCACAGATGTATCCTAGGGGTAAAACCCGAAAACACCGCTTTGAACTAGACTCGAATGGGAACTGGTGCACGACAATGGGCCTTGCTGCACTCTTGGTTACGACACTCCTGGGGGATATGTTTTGATAAATTCACAATCTTAGTATGAACCCTTATTAATGGAAAAATGCCTCTAAGAATATGTGTTGGAAGGAAGATCATGAAAAGACTGGATTGAATCCTATTGACTCATGAGTTAAAGAGATTAAAGTTTATTTATAAGTCATCAACTTTTGTCTTTGGATTACCCTTTATGTGTTACCCCTATCTTTCCTTTTATTCCAGCCAATGGCCGGTAATAGGAGAACTCGGGCTAACAACTATTGTGAAGATCAGTGTGATGATTGTACTTATGAGATGCCCAATCCAGTGGGAGCAGGAATCGCGAACTTTGTCACGCTTCTCTCTCAGCTAACTCAAGTTTTGAATAGAAACACTGGTCAAGAGGAACGTTCAACCCCCCCTAAGAAAGAACAAGTCACTATCGAGAGCTTCATGAGATAAAGGTCTCCTACTTTTAGTGGATCATCCGATCCCATGATCGCTGAACAACGGATCAACTCCATTGAAAAGATATTCTCCATCCTCCAATGCTCTGAAAAAGAGAAGGTTCTCCTGGAGGCTTATCGTATGGAGGGTGAAGCTGATCAGTGGTGGACGTTGATAAAAAATACAAAGCCTGAGGAGGAGATCGGGGCTTTGGAATGGAAGGAATTCCGGAAGATGTTTTTTGATAAATATTTTCCACACACCCTCCGTCTTAAGATGAAAAGGGACTTCCTTTCCCTCAAACAGAAAGATGAAGAATCTGTGGGAGCGTACGAGGCAAACTTCAGAAGTCTTGCACGATACGCTTCCGGATTTTTCGTTACCCTCGAATGCAAGGTTGACTGCTTCTTTGGTGGGCTGAAGCCTAGCTTGCGGAAAGCATTAGCGATCCGTGACTTCGACAGCTATGAGGAAATTTTCCGATGTGCCCTCAAGGTTGAAATGGAGATAGAAGAATCACAGGGGTATCATGGGGACAAGAAACGTAAGGTGGAATTCAATGCTGGTGGTCCGATGGATAAATCCAACGGTTCTAAGAAGTTCCATCACCCCACTTGCCAAATGTGTGGAAAGAAGCACCCTGGAAATTGCTTTAGGGGGACAAGAAAATGCTTCAAGTGTGGAAGAGAAGGGCACCTAGCTGTTAACTGTCAGCAAAAAGGACCCGCGGCTGCGACAGAGGAAAGGAACACTCTGTTCGAACCTCAATGCGTTCTTCAATGATACAAATGCAAAGAACTGTGTCATTTTGCAAATCATATCCCTAATAAAAGGGTTATCGGAGGCAACCAACAACCTCCAAGACAGCAAGGAAGAACTTTGGCCATCACTTCTGCCGAAGTGAACCCCGACAACGAAGTGGTGACAGGTACGCTAGTTATTCTTTCAAGAATAGTGAACATACTTTTTGATTCAGGTTCTACGCATTCTTTTATATCTCAAAAGTTTAGTAGAACAATCCCTGCACCACCACAAATCATGGAAGTAAAGATGTCAGTGAGTACGAAAAATGGGGCAATCATTACATCCCATTAGTATAAGTCCTCCCCTGTTATAATCTGTGGATTGAATTTCCCGGCGAACCTCGTCATACTCCCTTTGGTGGAATTTGATGCAATTCTTGGCATGGATTGGCTTTCCTTATATAGAGCCAACATAAATTGTCGGGAGAGGGAAATCACACTCCATATGGAGAATCCACCCCCGATTCTTTACAAGTGTAAGGAGGAAGATGAATCGCCTTTAGCTCCATCATCTCAAGCATGGATATTACTACCTTATGAGCACGCATATCTGGCTTAGATGATTGAGTCCAAGGAAGAAACCACCCTTGAAGAAATGCCTATTGTGAGGGAATTTGCTGAAGTATTTCCCGAGGAACTTCCTGGTCTTCCTCCAAGAAGAGATGTTGAATTCTCAATTGAACTTATACCTGGGGCGCTACCAATATCCAAGAATCCATATAGAATGGCTGTTTTTGAGCTTGAAGAGCTGAAGAAACAACTACAGGAGAATCTAGATAAAGGGTTTATACGCCCAAGTGCATCACCATGGGTTGCACCAGTCCTCTTCATCAAGAAGAAGGATGGGTCAATGCGGCTTTGCATCGATTATCGTGAACTTAACAAAATCACGATAAAGAACAAGAATCCTCTCCCAAGAATCAATGACTTGTTTGATCAGCTGCGTGGAGCACAATACTTCTCCAAGGTGGACTTGCGGTCAGGATATAATCAAGTAAGGGTGAAGAAGGAAGATATCCCCAAGACTACTTTTCGTACAAGGTACAGGCACTATGAATTCATAGTAATGCCTTTCGGACTCACCAATGCTCCAACAATATTCATGTCCATGATGAATAGAGTCTTTAGAGATTACCTAGACAAATTTGTGGTAGTCTTTATAGATGATATTCTTATGTACTCCAAAACCAAGGAGGACCATGAGGAGCATTTAAGAACTGTACTGGAGACTTTGCGCAAGGAGAAGCTCTATGCCAAGTACAACAAGTGTGAGTTCTGGTTGAAGGAGGTCTCATTCTTGGGCCATATCATCACAAGCAATGGGATATCTGTGGACCCCTCCAAAACATATGCAATTGAGGGATGGCCGAGGCCAACATCGGTAACGGATATCCGTAGATTCTTGGGGTTATCTGGATAATATCGACGATTTGTGAGAAATTTCTCACGATTTTCCAACCCACTTACCAAGCTAACTCGAAAGGGAGTAAAATTTTCTTGGAGTGATGAATGAGAAGAAAGATTCAAGGAGTTGAAAAGGAGGCTTATCACTGCACCCGTGCTCACTTTACCCACAAGTGGGGAGCCTTTCGTGGTATTCAGTGATGCTTCGAAGAAGGGCTTAGGATGTGTGCTGATGCAGAATGATAAAGTGATATCCTATGGCTTAAGGCAGTTGAAAATCCATGAGCAAAACTATCCAACGCATGATCTGGAGTTGGCGGCGGTGATCTTTGCCTTGAAAATCTGGCGGCATTATCTCTATGGAGAGAAATGTGAGATATATACTGACCACAAGAGTCTTAAATATATATTCACACAAAAAGAGCTTAATATGCGCCAGAGAAGATGGATAGAGCTCATCAAGGATTATGACTATTCAATACATTACCACCCTAGGAAAGCGAACAAGGTGGCGGATGCCCTAAGTAGAAAGGATCTTGCTATTCTATCAATGATGAGAATTGAGAAGGATCCAATCTTCTTAGACTTGATGAAGATGGATGTGGGAATCATAAAGAAGGGAACATCATCAATCCTTTCACAAATTATTGCTCAACCATCTCTTTTGGAAAGGATAAAGGATGCTCAAAAGGATGACGCATGAATCCAAGAAAAAGTGGAAGCTATAAAAAAGGGAAAATCCTCAGAGTTTAAGGTTAATGAAGAAGGAATTGTGCGGTTTGGGAAAAGACTATGTGTTCCATCAAGTTCGGAGCTGAAGAAGGAACTTTTGGATGATGCACATAGTTCAAATTTCTCTATTCACCCAGGGAGCACAAAGATGTATCGAGATCTCCGAGAAAACTTTTGGTGGGATAATATGAAGAAGGAGATCGCTGAATATACATCAAAGTGCCTGGTGTGTCAGCAAGTGAAGGCAGAGAGGAAAAAGTCTAAGGGGATGATGCAACCATTTCCCATACCAGAATGGAAATGGGAGAACATCACCATGGACTTTGTCACTGGACTTCCAAGGACATCCAAAGGCAACAATGAAATCTGGGTTGTTGTGGATCGTCTTACAAAGACTGCACACTTCATTGCTATTCGAGAGGATTTCACTTTGGATCAACTGGCACAGATATATATCAGGGAAGTGGTACAGTTTCATGGAGTACAACTATCTATTGTGTCTGACCGAGATCCAAGATTTACCTCTACGTTTTGGAAGAGTCTTCAACATGCTTTGAATACTGAACTGAACTTCAGTACGGCCTATCATCCTCAAACTGATGGCCAATCCGAGCGAACTATCCAAACACTTGAGGATATTTTGAGAGCATGCTCAATGGAATTTAAAAGAGGATGAGATCAACATCTTCCTCTAGTTGAGTTCTCTTATAATAATAGTTTCCACTCGAGCATCCAAATGGCACCATATGAAGCCCTGTATGGGAAAAGGTGTAGAACACCGGCATGTTGGGATGAGGTTGGTGAACGTAAGCAGCTTGGACCAGAAATGGTCGAAGAAATGGTGGAGAAGGTGAAAACCATTCAGCAGCATATCAAGGCAGCCCAAAGTCGACAGAAGAGTTTTGCAGATAATCGTCGACGAGACCTTGAGTTTAAAGTCGGAGACATGGAGTTTTTACACATATCTCCGTGGAAGAAGGTCATGAGGTTTGGAAAAAAAGGGAAGTTAAGTCCAAGGTACATCGGCCCCTTCGAGATTCTTGATTGTGTTGGGGCTATGTCCTATCGACTAGCACTTCCACCTACTATGGCCAAGGTGCATGATGTCTTTCATGTATCCCTCTTATGGAAGTACATACCGGACCCTTCACATGTACTCTCTTCTGAGGTGGTACAATTGGAAGGTGATCTTTCTTATGAGGAGAAACCAGTGAAGATCTTAGATCGTAGAGAAAAAGTTCTACGAAATAAGAAAATGCCCCTCGTCAAGGTGTTGTGGAGAAACCACAAGTTTGAAGAAGCAACTTGGGAGTCGGAGGATATGATGAAGCTGAGTTACCCACATTTGTTTTAGTGTGGGAAAAGGAAAATTTCGAGGGCGAAATTTCTTAAGGGGGGAATATTGTAACGACCCAAAGTTTCATTAATGGAAAATCCCTCTTGATCCAGTTAAATGTTTCTTTATGAAAAATGTTTTTATAAGATTTCAACTTCTTTAGTTTTATGTTAAGATTTTTGACCGTTACTTTTTAGCCGTTGAGCAGTGATCATCTGAGTAGTATAAATATAAGGCTTTAACGAACCCATTTCAACTCAGACAAAGGAAGCGATGTCCTCATCCAGTAGAATTGCCCCTTACGAAGCCCATTTGTTAGAGATAGGAAAAGAGGCGGCGTCTTTGGGCTTTTCCCTTGACCAAACCCAAGCTGAGCTTCATCAAGTCAAGCTCGAACGTGATCGTCTACGGGAAAAGTGGAAGTTAATTGAAATTACCACTCGAGCGATGTTATCTGAGCCGCCCTAAGAGTCTGTCACCATCGCGCACCTTACCCTTAGGTCTAATGAGGCTATTTTAAGGGGTTATGTAACAAATACGTAGCACCATGTTCATGTACATTATTTTTGTATATAATAATGAATATAATTTCTAGTCATTTTTGATACATTTTAATTAGTTTTTAAAGTACAAATGGTGTTTTTAGTTATTATTTAATTAAGAATTATATTTTATTAAATTAAAGGATTTTTGAATTAAATAATATTTTAATAAAATATTATTATTAATATTACATTAATTTTTATTAAATATAAATAATCTTATAATTTTATGAATGCAATTAAAATTTTTATTATGGTTTGAAAGCCATTTCTGTCAAAACCCGTAAATTTTTTTATAAATGTCAGTTTTTATTTTAAAAGTGAAAATTCACATATTTAAAAAATTATTTAGATAAAATAAAAATTATTTTTGGAATCAGGACGTCGAAATTATCCAACGGTGAATTTTTCATAATTTTCTGAGATAGTCAAATTTTTGGGTAAAAATTAAATACCATTTAAATATATAATGTGTTTTATGACATCATAGTGACCCAATGGTGATGTAATAAAATACCATAATCATTATTTTCGGCCAATATGTGTTTTATCATTAAAATAATGAGTTTTTGGGTTTGTTTGACTTACTTTTCAAAGCATTAATGGAGCCCTCAAAACTTATTCAACACTTTGCCTTTTTAAATTAATTTCCATGGGAGTGTGACTCACCTCCACATAAGCAACCCTACTTTTTAATACGTTCGGACCTTGGCCCTGTAAAATATTTTTTTCCTATTTCCTTTTCCAGAAACCATGGGCAAATACCATGGGATGGTTTGTGGTTTGGATTATTTTAATATAAGGGGTCCCAAACCTAAATAATAAAGAATTCCCTCACCTTTCCTATATAAACCCATCAAAGCTCCCACTTCCTCCTCACTCAAAGCCCTTGGAGTTCGTCCAACATCTTCCCTACTCTCTCTATAATCCTCTCAAGGTGCCCCAATCTCCCAAGAATCCTCTCACAAGCCTCTCTCAAGCCTTTGGAAGCACACTTCCAAGTAAGGGTTTTTTCTTCCTTTCCCATTTTTGTCAATTTTCTTTAAGTTGTATTGCCCTTTTAATTTCAATTATGAATGTTGGGGTATGGTTTTTCACCTCTCCCATATATCCCTCTTATTGTTTGAATGATGGGAGACCCCTTTCTCTCTCATTAAAATCCTCCCATGTACACCCATTACTATGCCAAAATTCCGAAAGAAACCTTTTTCTCCTCTTTTATATTCAAGCAATAATTTTGTATCATGAATCTAAATTCCTTTTCAATTGTTGGGACATGTATCTATATGACCTCCTTACTGTCCATTACATGTAAATATGATGAGTAACCCCTTTCTCTCTCATTAAAATCCTCCCATGTACACCCGTTACTATGCTGAAATTCCGAAAGAAACCTTTTTCTCCTCTTTTATATTCAAGCAATACTTTTGTATCGTGAATCTAAATTCCTTTTCAGTTGTTGGGACATGTATCTATATGACCTACTTACTTTCCATTACATGTAAATATGATGAGGAACCCATTTCTCTCTCATCAACCTTTTGTATGAATTCTTATGTCACACCGTTACGCTGCCGAAATCACACCGATTTTCTAAGCCAATATCATTGTGTAGTGAATACAGTGCCCATTTCTCCATCAAGGGTATTCACCTTTATGAACATTTACCTATTGATTATAAAGTTTCATGTATGAATTCCACATTCCTTTATCGTGGAATAAATGATTATGTTTTATGAATCCATGTTTTATGATCCATGTGGAACACTTATGCATGAAATAAATTGTTTAAGAAGGGTGCACCCTTTATAGCACTCCAATGCATTGGGTAAATTATAGTATCATGATATGTCATGTGCAATGAGTGTTGACTCATGCTAATTCAAGTGAAACTAGGGTTTACTCGTGCTTCAAGTGCAGTGAGGGTTTACTCATGCTCTATGTGCAATGAGCCTTGGCTCATGCTAATTCAATGTTAAGTGTTGTTGCCACATTTCCATGTTATGGTTATCATGCTTTATCATACCTTTATGTTCATGTTACTCTAATGCTCTATTGATGTTCCTATTTCCTAACATGTATTGTACTCCTCATGTTATTCATTGTGTACTCCCTTACTGGGCTTTATTGCTCACCCTTTTCTTATGCATGTCCTCAGGTTGTCCCATGAAATGCTAAGTATGAAGGAATGTAGTGGTCATGTAAAGGAAGTTTCCAATAAAGATGTTGTATTTAAAGTTTAAAGTATTTATTTAGTGATCGTAATCCCCAAATACACTAAACCTCTCGATCTTCTTTGTTGTATCAAGTGAAGTTTTATGTAATAAAGCATGCTTAAGTTGTATTAAAAAGAAGGGTTGTCATAAGAACCTAATGAATGATGTGATTGAACCTGGATGTTTCCCTAATCTGTTTTGGTAGTTGGTGTGTTTTTATGTTTGATACTTATTGGGGGGCGTGGATGGGGATGGGATCTTCTATTGTGGCATGGTTTTTGTTGTGAATTTTATGCTATGTGGGGCTGTATCTCAAGGCTTGGTTTGGTTCTAGTACTTTGAGGGATGTCGTGGATCCCTTTGTTGTTGTGAATTTATAAGATAACATGGTGTGAATTCTTATATTACTGTTTGGCTGTTTCTCTTATCTGGCTCGTGGTAGTGCCTGTTAGTTTCTCAGTAGTGTAGAATTCACAAAAATGGAATCACTTGAAAATGAAAAAAAGAATGGTTTAATTGGGGAATTGATTTTGGGAATGAGTTATGACTTGGCTGTGAGTGTCATGCCTTTATTTTATGAATGAATAGTAACAAGGGTGTTTGTGATTAGGTTGGCTTTGGAGACCATAGGTTGGAATGAGTTCCTATTACCTATTCATATAATTGTAGTTCTTATGTTTCTTATTCGCGCCCCACCCACATTGAGCACTTAGTGCCAAATACCCCCATTCCATGGGGGAGGGTGTTTTTCTCAACACTCCTATGAGTGGCTGGTTATTAGCTCCATTTATACTCCCTTTCCAAAATATTCCAAGACCCTTCTGGTAGGCTGTGAGAGCCTGAGGTCCATTATAGCCCAATATTATTCAGGAAGGGTAGTTGTTGTTGTTAGCCCAGTTGTGTGCGGGCAGGTTGTTTCCCAAGAGTCTTCAGGATGAGGCCTAGGTGTCTTTGGGCATGACAGTAGTTGTTCTGGCCTAGGTTTTTGCGGTCATGGTTACGCATGGTGGTTGTGGCCCAGGTGTTTGTAAGTAGGATAGTGGTTGTGTCCCAGGTATTTACGGGCGGGATGTGTGGTTGTAGCCTAGCTGTGTGCGGGCAGGGTGTGGTAGTGGGAATTCGGTGAGAATCGCGGGATTGGTTATATGCGTATGATATCTTCAATAACCAGTGGGAATGTGGTGCGGGGTACCCAAATATTGATGTGGTATTACTATAAATTACTTGACTTGCGTTATTTGGGGAGTGTTCCTTGGTGTGGCTAGGGTGGTTATTTTTCTTTGCTAGGTTGTTTTGTTATCTCTTTTCTCACAAGGCATTAGAATTTCTCCCACCTGTGCATGAGAGTCTTTGTTTTCCCTACTGAGTATAATTGTATGCTCACCCTATATATATAAAACTGCTTTCAGGTTTCCAGGAGGACTTCATGGATCGTGCAGGGCCATACTAGCTCAGACGTTGGGATAGTTGTTGTTGTTGTTTTGTTTTCTTTGGTACTTTACCTTTGTATTATCCTAGTACTTTTTTGTATTTACTCTTTTAACATGAATATGGGAATGATTTTCTTTTGGCTTTACTTTTACCCCCAGTTCCGGTGTTTTTGGGATTGAATATCTTATCTCCTGATCCTAATAAAGAAAAAGGGTAATTCCATCCATCTTGAGTGTGATTATATACCCTTGGTTCTAGTCACCACTCTTGGGCCTATTGAAGGCGGGTCTCAGGGGTCATTATATCTCCATCAACATGAAGAAGGAAGGGTCTGGCAATCGGCTATCCCTTCCCTCATCTTGCTGAAGGCGGGTAGTGACATAATGGTATCAGAGGAATAAATGTTGAGATATAGGATGGAGTTTGGAGTTAGGAAAAGTGGGGATTGCATGGTATGGTAGGGTAGCAATGTCGGGTGATCATGGAGCGTGAAATAGGATAGAGAAGACTGGCTAGGACATGGGATTTTAGGGCCCCTATGATCTGATGCAAGGACTCTGGACCTACCAGACGGCCATGTGAGGCTAAATTGATTATAGGGTAGATACCCTAGGAAAGGTAAATGCATCATAATGTAATCTATTCATGTGTTTCTGGGGAATTTTGGGAATTTTAAGAGATTAAGGAGTCTATGAAAATTTGATAACAGTATTCTACACTACTTAGGCTTAAGCATTCCTTGTTTAACTTACAGCTATGGAACCAAGGAGATGACCTTGAGTAGTGAGGGTGCTCGAGGCCAAGGAGGATGACTTGGCTGATTGACAGAGGGCGGACCGAGAGGAGGAGGACGATCAGTGGCAGAAGACTCTTCGAGCCTTTCAGTGGCAGACCCTTGGTATGTACAAGGGCGGCATCTCAGACATGGAGATAGAGAGCTGGCTAAGGGAATTGGTGATAGATTTCAGCTTGATCAAGGCTCCGATAGAGTATTGGGTTCCTATGGTTGTGAGACAGATGTGCGTAGTAGCGCGTCAGTGGTGGATGATTTATCTCGGAGAGAAGAGGGAGGATGATGTCACATGGGCTTACTTCGAGAAGGAATTTTGGGAGGAATTCCTCTCTTCCATGATGAAGGCTGAAAAGAGGCAGGAACTTCTCTCCCTCCATTAGGGGAGTATTTAAGTGATAGAGTTGGGAATGAAGTTCAAGGATCTCCTTCACTCTTCTCCCGACATCTTCCTAGACAAGGTGTCTCGGGCGAGACGTTTGGAGGAGGCATGTTGGCCTTCTCTTCGGTATGTTGTTACTCATTTCACCCTACCGACGTACATGGAGGTCTAGAAGAAGGGTGAAGTGGTGGAAATGATGAACATGCTTGGAGGTGTATCACAATTGGGAATCCAGTTGGGCTCATCAAAGGGGAAAGCCATCAGCAGTAGGCCTCCAGTGTCAGGGCCCTCTAGGTTTCGAGCAGTAGGAAGTAGGCCTCCGTGGTTCTAGTTCCGATCTCCTGGCCATCGACCTTTTATTTTGGACCTAGGGATGAGATGCTTAATATATCGAAGCCATGGTCACCTTCAGAATCAGTTCCCAGACAGAGTGCAGTACGACGGTGGTGGGCTGGATCAACACCCACGTCAGCAGAAGTATTTTCCATTTATACACTTTCAGTAGCAGCAACAGGGGCAGTGGGCTCCCACTCCCCCCAGGGCAGGCATAACAGGAGGAGGCTGACCTCAATGCACTCCTTGGGGACCTCGACTAGGGAATGGTCGAGGTGGTGACCGACAACCGAGAGGCTGAGGAACTAGGAGTGGGCAGTTGCATACCGCAGAGGCAGCAGTTCTTTCAGGGCCAGAAGTCGTTCGAGGTATGATCAGCTTGTTTAGTACTCTTGTCTATGACTTGTTTGATATAGGCACTTCACAATCTTTTGTTGCACCCAGTCTGGACCATTCTCCGGGTTTAGACGCTGAGTGACTTCTAGTACCCCTGGTGTTGAGCACAATAGTCAGTGGTCACACTGACTTGTTTTATGTTTTCCGAGGGTGTAGACTGATGATATGGCCACATCAGTCTATTAGGGATATTATACTGTTACAGATAAAACCTTACGATGTCATCCTAGGCATTGACTGGCTGTTCTATTTGTGTACCATCATTGACTATTTCTGAGTAAGGGTCGTGCTTTCAGATTTGGGTGGCCAACATGTAACTTTCATATTCAAGCGGGGTTTCCTGAAAAGCATCAGGTGAGTGGAGCCCCTCATTTCCTTGTTAGCCGATCTATCAGTGGAGTCGGTGGATGCAGAAATAGTGGAAGTTCCATGGGTCATCATTGAGTTTATGGATGTCTTCCCTGAGGAGGTGGCAACTCTACCCCCTCAACGTGATGTTGAGTTCGGGAGAGACTTGCAGCATGGTGCCCATCCAATTTCGATGGCTCCCTACCTGATGGCACCTTCTGAGTTATGGGAGTTGCAGATTCATATTAATGATTTGATGAATATGGGTTTTTTTCAACCAAGTGCATCACCGTGGGGTGATCCATTCTTGTTCACAAAGAAAGAAGATGGTGGTCTCAGGCTATGCATAGACTACAGGAGACTAAATCAGGTGATGGTCAACAATCGTTACCCTCTCCCGAGGAGAGACATTCTATTTGACTAGGTGTGGGGAGTAGGTTGGTTCTCTAAGATCAATCTATGGTATAGATATCACCAGTTGAGGGTGTAGGATGGTGACATCTCGAAGGCTGCCTTTAGGTGTAGATATGTGCACTTTGAGTTTGTGGTCATGCCGCTCGACATTACAAATGCACAAGCCATGTTCATGGGACTCATTAACTCTGACTTTTGGGAATACCTAGACTAGTTCGTAGTCGTCTTGATCGACGACATCCTGATCTACTCAAGATCAGAGTAGGATCATGTTGGGAACCTGAGAATGGTTTTAGAGGTCCTCTGACAGCACCAACATTATGGGAAGTTGTCAAAATGAACGTTTTGGACTCAAGAAGTATGCTTCCTTGGACACATGGTGTCCGAGAAGGGAATAGTGGTGGACCCATCAAAGTTCGAGGAGGTTGTTTCGTGGGAAGCACCTAAGAACATGGAAGGCGTTCGTAGTTTCCTTGGATAGTTGGGCTACTATCGGAGATTTTAGACCAACTTCTCCCGACTTGCCGCACCTTTGAAAGCTTTCCCCAAGAAGGACCAAGCATTTGTGTGGAATGGGCAGTGTGAGGCAGCCTTCAGCAATCCTATGGAGAAGCTGGTAAGTGCCCCAGTACTGTGGTTGCCAGAAGAAGGGGCCGTGTATGAGGTGTTCTGTGATGCTTCAGGACAAGGCCTCAGGTGTGTGCTGATGCAACGACAAGGGGTGACCTCTCATGGGTCTAGGAAGTTACATCCCCATGAGAGAAATTATTCCACCCATGATTTGGAGCTTGTGGCGGTCATTTTTTCACAAATGTTGTGGCGGCATTACCTCATTGGGGAGCACTTTGTGGGTTTCAAGGATCACAAAAGCATGAAGTATATCTTCTCCCAGTGGGACCTGAACATACGAAAGTGAAGGTGGATGGAGTTCCTTCAGGATTACAAAATCGATATTTCCTACACATTAAGAAAAGGGAATGTGGTGGCCGATGCCTTGAGCAGGAAATCGCAGAATGGTGTGGTTCAAGAGTCGGCAGATGCTTGGAAGGCGATGGAGTAGTTGGCTGCCCTGCACCTAGAGGTAAGGGAGGATGGTGGAAGAGGTTGTCTGTTTTAGATGATAGTGAAATACTCTCTCCTACGGAAGGTGGAGGCGTCTCAGTGGGTAGACATAAGGAGTGAAGTGATGCACGATAGGACTAACCAAGGAAATGCTCCGGAAGGATGGACTAAGGATGGTTATAATTAGATGCTTTTCCGAGGGAAAATGTTTGTCCCATAGGCGATGCAGGAGAGGGTTCTTGGTGACTTTGACAAATCACCCCTAGAAGTGCACCTGGGAGTCTCTAAGATGTACCTGGGCCTGAGAAATCTGTTTTAGTGGCCCAGGGTAAATCAGGCGGTGTCAGAGTTTGTTTCCAAATGCATACTGTGTCGGCAAGTAAAGGATGAACACCGTGTTCCGGGCGGTCTGTTGCAACCTTTAAATATTCCCGAATGGAAGTGGGATGACATCTAGAGGGATTTCTTCACAGGACTACCTAATGCTCGTGGAGGCTGTGATGCTATCTTGGTGGTGGTGGAGCGGTTGATGAAATCGGCTCACTTTCTGGTGATCAAGGAGTCTGGGGTAGTGGATTCCTTAGCATGGAGAATCATGGATGAGGTGGTGCGGTTGCATGGAGTTATGGGGTCCATAGTCTCAGATAGGGATGCACGGTTTACCACATGAGTCTGGAGAGGATTACAATATGATTTTGGCACCCACCTATGTCTTAGCACTGCTTTCCACCCCTAGACAGATGGACAGACAGAGCGCAGCATCTATACAATGGAGGAAATGCTACAAGCATGTGTTTTGGGCCTTGGAGGATCATGGGTACAAAAGTTGCCTCTGGTAGAGTTCTTTTACAAAAACATCTATCACTCTTCCATTGGAATGGATCCTTTCGAAGCTTTGTACGGGAGGCCATGTCGCTCACCCATGTGCTCGACTGAGGTTGGGGAAACTAGTGTTATTGCCTCGGAGGTGGTGCAGAGCACGATAGAGAAGGTTCTTCTTATACGGGAGAGGATGAAGGCGGCCCAAGACCTTCAGATGGCATATGATGATAATAGGAGGAGACCCTTGGAGTTTGAGGTCAGGGACCATGTATTCTTGAAGGTCTCTCCTCAGCGTGGACAATGGAGGTTCGACAGGGGGAGAAAGCTTTCTCCAAGATTCATCAGACCATTCGATGTGCTGCGACAGATCATAGAAGTGGCTTATCAGATAGCGTTACCAGTGCTGCTACTGAGAATACAAGACATATTTGATGTGTCACAACTCTGTCGATACCTGCATGATGATTCAGACATCCTTGACTAGGGAGATCTAGATATCGGGGACGATTCAATGTTCGTGGAGTGACCCATGATGATCGAAGGTTAGGAAGAGAAGGTTCTTCATGGAAAACCCATTCCTTTTGTTCTTGTGCTATGGAGGCATGGTGGGCTTGAGAAGAGTACCTTGGAACGGGAAGCACAGATGCATGCACAGAACCCAGAGTTGTTTTGAGTTTTATTATGTTTTGATTCGTACCTGTTTACGATGTAATGCTTGTCCTGGTTAGCTATGAAAGGTGTTTCAAGTGCGTAAGAAGTGTCCTAAAATTTGTGGAGGTGAGGAACTGATCCCTAGTTAATATGCATTAATGTGGATGCACCTATTCTCGTGCGGGCGAGTCAGTGCCGCCTATAGCGGATAGTATCTTAACATGGAGGAAGGAAAACCCCTCACCCGCATGACCGGACGGTTTAATATTTTGATTTGTGTGGTTGAACGGGGGATAAGAGCGTTATGTTTTTGATTTTTTAGGAGATAGGTGAGGAAGGGGTCACTCCTTGGTATCAAGTAGGTTTTCTCCATAGAGGTATCTTTCGAGGGGGAGTTGTTTAGACCCCTCTGCTTTCTTCAGCTCTGGTCTTAATTCTCGAGGGCGAGAATAGTTTGGGAGGTATCTGATGTAATGGCCTGGACCTCTCCAGTCCATTACCTTGTGAAAATGTGGTTCTAGAGTTGTCTTGGGAGGTCAGGGTGACAGGGGGGTGCGTTTGGGTGGAATTTTAAAGATAACTAAAGGGGGATAGATTTTGCACGGGAGGCGCACGGTTTTTCTAAACCATACGACCAAACCATGCGAGGTTGGTGTTAGAGGCAATGGATAATACATGTTTAGTGCACAGTTTTTCTAATAGTGTGGACTAAATATGCAAGGAGTGTTTGATGAGGCAGATGCTAACACACGGTTAGCCAACGGTTTTCCAAACCGTGTGAACTAACGGTCTGGGCACTTAAATCTTGATCCTAAAATTGTGGATCTAACTTGTTTTGCCTCTAAATGGGTTTTTAAGCCCCTAAGCAGCCATAAATCGGGATTACCCTCACTTGAAGATAAGATAACCTCTCCCAAGCATTTTTGAGGCGATCCGAATGCTTCCCTTGGTGAATCGAAGACGTTTTCTTGAGGTATGTGATCGTTCTTGGTTGGTTTCTTAGATCTACTTAGATACACTTCTCCTCCTCTCTCTTTTTATTAGATCTACACCCGTTATGGGTAGATCTAAGTGTGTGGATTCCAAATATGATGAGATTTGGTCTTGGTTGTGTTAGGAGAGGATATCTAAGGAGGATTCTTGGAGGATCAGCTTGTCTTTCTTGTGCGTTCATCGTTTGTTGGGGTTTTCATCAAAAACCATTGAGGTAGGGATTTTTCCTTCGTATCTCCTTACTGTGTATCATGCAGGGTTAGTACGCTACTATTTATGTGGGAATGGATGAACCAAAACCATAAAAAAGATAATAAACAAACATTTAATGAATAATGGGGTGCGTTTGACAATTCTGATGTAGTCTTTTTGTAATTTCTATATGTTGTGAACTACATGGGCTTATGCCCCCTGAAAATCATGGCCATTGGTGGTTTTTCATTGCGTACTAATGAAAACTTGTCTTCTGTGATGTTTGAGTGGCTCATACATGGGAATTTGGTTAATCACTTAAACTTGGCAGATTAAATGAATGTCTAGTGAATGGAAATCCTTGTGTGATCACCCCAGTCCACCCAACGGAATGAAGAACCTAATGAATGATGTGCTTGAACCTGGATGTTTCCCTACTCTGTTTTGGTAGTAGGTTTGTTTTTCTATTTGATACTTATGGGGTGACGTGGATGGGGATGGGATCCTCTGTTGTGGCATGGTTGTTGGTTGTGAATTTGAAGCTGTGTGGGGCTGTATCTCGAGGATTTGTTTGGTTCCAGTACTTTTAGTGATCTCAAGAATCCCATTGTTGTTGTGACTTTACAAGAGTACTGGGTGTGAATGCTTATATTACTGTTTGGTTGTTTCTCTTCTCTGGCTCGTGGTAGTGCCTGTTAGTTTCCCTGTAGTAGATAATTCACCTAAATGGGATCACTTGAACATGAAAACAAGAATAGTTTAAATGGGGAATTGATTTTGGGAATGAGTTTTGACTTGGTTGTGAGCGTCATGCCTTTCTTTTATGAATGAATAGTAACAAGGGTGTTTGTGCTTAGGTTGTCTTTAGAGACCCTAAGTTGGGATGAGTTCCTGTTACCTATACATATAATTGTAGTTCTTAGGTTTCTTATTTGCGCCCCACCCACGTTGATCACCTAGTGCTGAACACCCCCATTCCATGGGGGATGTTGTTTCTACCAACAATCCTATGAGTGGATGGTTATTATCTCCATTTCTTCTCCCTTTCTTGAATATCCCAAGACTCATCGGGCAGGCTATGAAAGCCTGAGGTACATTATAGCCGAATATTCATCGGGCAGGGTAGTTGTGGTGGTTAGCCCAGGTGTGTGCGGGTAGGTTGTTTCCCAAGAGTCTTTTGGATGAGGACCAGTTGTCTTCATGAGTGATAGTAGTTTTTCTGGCCTAGGTGTTTGGGGGCGTGGTTTTTCATGGAGGTTGAGGCCCAGGTGTTTGCGAGCGGGATAGTGGTTGTGGCCCAGGTGTTTGCGGGCAGGATGTGTGGTTGTGGTCCACGTGTGTGCGGGTGGGGTGTGCTAGTGGGACTGTGGTGAGAATGGCGAGATAGGTTAGATTCATAGGATGTCTTCAATAACTAGTGGGAAAGTGGCACGCGGTACCCAAATATCCATTTCCTATTACTATAAATTACTTGACTTGCATTATTTGGGGAATGTGCCTTGGTGAGGCTTGGGTGGTTAGTTTTCCATGCTAGGTGATTTGGTTATCTCTTTTCTCACAAGACATTAGAATTCATCCCCACTTGTGCATGAGAGTCTTGGTTTTCCCTACTGAGTGTACTTGTATGCTCACCCTACGTATATAAAACTACTTTCCGGTTTCCAGGAGGACTTCAGGGATCGTTCAGGGCCGTACTAACTCGGACATTTGGATAACTACAGTTGCTGTTTTCATTCCTTTGGTACTTTATCTTTGTAGTCTCCTAGTAATTTGTGGTATTTACTTTTGTAACATGCATATGGGAATGGTTTTCTTTTTTCTTTACTTTTACCCCCAGTTTTGGTGTTGTTGGAATTTAAAATCTTATCTCCCGATCCTAATAAAGTAAAAGGGTAATGCCTTCCATCTTGTGTGTGATTCTATACACTTGGTTCTAGTCTCCACTCTAGGGTCTATTGAAGGCGGGTCTCGTGGGTCATTATCTCTCCTTAAACAAGATGAAGGAAGGGTCTGGCAATCTGCTGTCCCATCCCTCATCTTGGATAAGGCAGGTCGTGATAATACTATCCAAATTTAGGAATAAATATATTCTTTGTAATCTATCTCTATCCAGGATAATAGTCTAAACCAGTAGTATACATTGGTGCTACTTGTTTTCCTAAATTTTGTGTAAGAGTTTCCTTTCCATTAGTAAATTTTTCTAAATCTTCCCTGAGTTTCTCATTATACAATTTCATTTTAGTATTTTCTTTGAGTAGTTGAGCATTCTTTTCCTTTTCTACTTATAGTGCAGATTTGCTAGTGCTAGTTAAAGCATGTTGTTTCTTTAAGGTTTAATACTTGTCTTTCAGATCATTGTAGGTATCCTTCAGCATGTTATAGTATTCAAGTAATTATTCACTAGACATGTTTTTAGAATCAGAATCAAAATCATATCTAGAATAATAGTAATATAAAGTAGGAGTATCCAATGTTACCTCAGATGTGTTTTTCATGAAACACATATTATCTTTTTGATTTTTTTCTTCCTGAGTGGAATTAGAATCACTTGAACTATCATCTGAAGCACTCCATGATGCTTTCATATCTTTCTTATATTTTTTTCCTTGTACTCATATTTATTTTTGTACTTTAACTTCGGACAATCATCTTTCACATGTTCGTTCCTCTTGCATTCGTAGAAGACTATGTCATCACTTTTATCAGTCCTTTTCTAATCATTCTTCCAATGACCTTTATTGTCATACTTTCCCTTTTAATTGGATTTTATGAAAAACTTCTTTTTCCTATAAAACATCTTAAATATTCGAGCTATCTGAGCCATTTTAGCATCACTATCAGATGCACTCTCTTCAATGATTGAACTATCACTTGCTGCTTAAATTTTCTCTTTCTACTTGATTTTTGAATCAGAGGTCTTGAAGGCTACAGGTTTCTTTCTACGTTCATCTTCTTCTTCTTTATTTAACATCAACTCTTCTTTATACATCATCAACTTAAAAATTAGCTCTTTAAAAGGTAGAGAACTTATGTCACACGATTCTCTTATTAAAACTGATGTTCCCCTCCATCTTTCTGGAAGCCATCTGAGTATTCTCATGATTTTCTCTTTTGATGGAACAACTTTTCCTAGCAAGCCCATAGTGTTAAAAATTAAATAAAACCTGAGATACATGTCAGAAATAGGTTCATCAAGCCTCATATTAAAATTATCATATTTAATAGTGTAAGTGTTTAATCTCATCTCTTCCAAATTGGTTGTTCCTTCATGTGAAACAACCAAAGTATCCCAAATATCATAAGGAGTCTTATAGGAAGATATTTGATTAAATTATTCATCTTCTAAAGCACAATACATGGAATTCATTGCTTTACAATTATTATTATAAGCAGCTATCATAGGACCCTCACAAATATTTTTAAAAGTTTCTGGAATCTTATACTGAGTCACAATAGATGTCCAGATGTCAAATCCATTACTTTCTAAATAAATTTTCATTTTTATTTTCCATTGGGAATAGTTGACACCATTAAAGAAAGGGGAATATTGGTAGCTGCACCTTCTAATCTATTATCAATAATTAGATTTTAGAAAATTTATTTAAAGAGATAAAAATTTAAAAATAACAAAAATTTATGATCTTTAAGATATAACTATAATCAAAGTAAAAAAAGTGTTTTGAAAAACATTAAAGAACCCTCTGAAAGCAAATTTTGTCGGAGAGGAAGACTCAAGAGTGGGGGTGAATTGAGTACCTATTAAAAATTTCTGATTTAAAATATTTCTATTAAAATCACCCAAATTAAATAACAAGATAATTGTAGTGAATTTGTAATATAGTAAAGGTTCAGTTAGGTTCTCAAGAGATTGATTAGTTATCAGTTAATCTAATTTGAAGATTGGACTAGCTTTTGAAACTAACGTTCTGGTTTACAATAAATACAAACACTTGCTAGTTTAAATATCAGAGTAACTTTAAAATAGATTTATATTTAATGTACATAGCAGTGGAATATTCAAAATAGTTTTAACTAAAATAAAAATGAACAACTGTTTTAAACATGAGGTTTAGTCTCAAGAAGAGACTTAGTCCTCTGAAATAATTTTATATAAACTATGATCCACACCCTGGATTGGGTTTTACAATAGTGCACAGACTATCCAGGTCCTCAGTCCTCTACCACAGTTCTACGTGGGAAACTAAAAAACAGCACACAGGCCGATCAGGTAACACTTTACCTCTACCACTATCCACATTAGGATATAAGAGTGTAAGGGAAAGATTGAATGAGGATTTAGAAATCCTCCTGTTCATCACACAAGACAATGTGTGCTTAAAATATAGAGCACACACTCAGATCAAAATGTAAATAAATGAAACACAATAGATCTAAAAAAATAAATAAGTGTTTAGAATTATTTATGTGTTTTTCAGTGAATATGTGGACTCTGTGGATTGATCATAAATTTCATTGAGTCCTTATCTGGTTTTTGTCAACAAAATAGTGTGTCGTTTTCCTTGATTCCAGGTCCATCTTGATCAGCTTGATTAGCATGAGTGTAGGTGTAGTTGTTGAATCTCTTCACTCTTTGAGTGTTCAGGTTCTACAGGTTTAGCATGCATTCTTCTGTCTTCTTCTATATATTTATGTCCTCCTGTATATCAAGAAACTTTTTTATTAGGTGAGTTAAAAGGACTTATTCTTTAGTAGCTCTAGGTTCCCTTTTATATTCCTTGATCTCCAGAAATAGGAACGATTTGTATGAGGTACAGTTCTTGACATTCCAAAATCCATCATTAATTAATAACAAATGAATTAAATTAGCCAAATATGACTGTTGCTAATAATTAACAAAGATAAAGAGATGAAACAGTGTCTTGTGTCTGGTGGTCTCTATAACAGTAGTTGTATGTATATGTAGCTTCTTCTAGCTGTAGGATTATGTACTAGTGACCCTTATGTACTGGGGACTTCCTTTAGCAGTAGACTTATGTACTAGTGACCCATACTGGTGAGCTTGTAACGGTAGACTTCATAACAGTAGCTGTCATTCTATATTGTTCGACTTGTGCAACCAGTAGAATTACTCTAATGGTAGATCAGGTGTAACAGTAACTATCTATATACCAGTGACCTTTTTTTATTTTTAGCTATTTGTCTGTCCATGCAAACTATCCACAGATCAAGTTAGGATAAAACATTACAATGTAAATGAAAAATTGATTAACTGAATGTTCTTGAATTAAATATATAGCATTTGAACATATTCAACAGTATTTATATAAATTAAGCACTTAAATAGTAACTAGTGTAATGAAAATTTTAATCAATAAACATCATTTGGGATTAAGAAAACATAATTAAACATAATTTAGATTATCCAAATAGGGGAGTACAATAAAAGGATATCCTGGATTTTTAGGGATTACCGAGGATATAAAAATGAACCTATTCATAGAGTTTATTGAGATACACAATATTTAGTTAATTAAATATTTTTACAAAGGAAATTTTTAATGTCTCTTATATACGGACTCAAAAATCAAGACTTTTCCTAATTGATCTCCTTTGAGGTAGAAGCATATGAATTCATTCCCATGGAATCAAGGATCCGTTCTTCCTGTGTCTAGAGTTTCTTCCACTAGAGAATAAATCATGTGCTTGTCAGTAGTTTTTGTGTATTGAATAACATGAGTATTCTATATTAATGAATTTTGTAATCCCTTCAACATGTATTGATTCAAGGTTTCCCATGTCTGATCCGTGGTGATCTAAAAACCTATAAGAGGTTTGATTGAGATATTTATTATTGATCAAATATTTGGTGAATAATGTTTTCTTTTTTGAGGTAAGGGTATTTTTTATTCTCCTATTAATTTATAGGATATCATAAAGATATAATGGTTTATCCCTTTGGATGGAAATGGAATTAAAAATATAATTATTGAACCAGATTAATAAATAATTGTTTTTAGACATCACATTATTTTCTATATTCGATGATAAAGATTTACCATTTGATTCTCTAGATAGTGTGATATGTTTTTTATTCTTGTAAGTGTGTGTTGTTATGTTGTGTAGTTTAATTTTGTTCTTGATGGAAAATGGTATAGAACTTAAGTCCAGAATTAATATAATAATTATATTAAGAATAATATAAAAATATTCATGTTAAATGAATCCAACATTTCTCATAATTTTTGGATATCAAAATTGGTGAAATGCACATACTCCATTACATGTGTTTTTACATGATAATAAAATTGAAAAATAATTTGAGTCATTATAATTTTTTTGATAAAATAAAAATTATTTTGAAATGAAAATGATACTTGTCCCTATTTTTTTTTGAATTTGAACAAATGAGAATGTAATGTTAAAATTTTGATAACTTATTATAGCTTATACATTAGATCTCCCATAGTTGAAACCTCTGAATATTGAATCATTTAATGAAATATTTCATAAGAACAATTTTCTTGATAAAGATAATTTTTAGGGCCATAGGTTCCTATTTTCATGAGAGGGATGAATGTCTTGTAAATGGATCCATGCGTGATCATTATGTGTGAAGGATGCATACACTTTTTTAGAGCCTATATTACCATAATAAAGATTTTTGTTTTTTACATCCTTATGATTTGATATAGAAGTGATATTATCTATGTGATGTGTTATGATATTACGATCGTTGATCATGGGATTTACAATGTGATAAAGGGTGGGGAGGCTCAAATGATTTAGTAGAAGTTGACACATATGATTGAGATATACATTAGCATATGAATATGGGTGTCATGAATGACACCAAAGATGATGATAAAAGTTGAATATGGACTTACCTATTGATGTAATAATTCTACATGACTTCTTGACATGGATTTTATTAAAGTGCAATGGAAGGGTTTCTTTTTTTAAACTTTTTTTCACTTCTTGTAAAAATTGGGTGTAGTTGGTTGCATGTTTAATCTTTTTGGTAAATTGGGATGATTTTTGGGAAATAAATTGAGTATGTAATTATGGTTATAATGAATAAATAATACCTAACCCATGGGGTTGTTGCTGATAGAATAAAAATTATGGAAATATTTCAATCCTGAGAAACAGTGGATTCAGTAATGAATGTGTTAGGAGGGAACGTACATTACATTGATGCATTAAAATAATGTAATTAGGAATAATACTATTTAATAATTAAAAATAAATAATTATTTAATGTAATGGAAATTAATAAAATAAAATAATTAATTTTTGAAGATATTCAAATTCTTGTGTTCTTTTAGGTTATCTAGTTCCTAATAGTGGATTCAGGGTATTTTAGCAATGATAGTTGAAGTTGATATTGGAATTTGGTTATGAACAAAATGTGGCTATGTGGTATATTATATTCTTTATTTTATGTGATTTAATACTCTAACCCATCCATGCTGTTTTGGGAGACTGACACCCATTAGACTATGTGAGAGAGTTTTCTTCAACATCCCAGTGGAAGTGTAATGACCCACTAATTCTCATTGTCTTGAGAGTACAATGAGTTATTATATGGACTTAATAGACACCCCAAGGAGCCAAAGTATGTAAATAAATACTACAGGGTTTCAAATTAAGTGTGGGAAAATGTACCCATTAATGATTAAAACAAAGAACTCGACAAACCATCCACAAAAAACTGACTATATGATGAATGAAATAAACTAAGACATTTCAAATCATTCTCTCTAAAACAACCAACCACAGTATGCTACAATGGAAGAAAAACCAAAATCAAAATAAATTCAAGATTGAAAATTAATTAACACCATGATGACCATAAGATCCCATGCTCTGCAGCTCCATGCTCCAACACCACCAATTTGTCCAAAGTATCACGTTGTGGTGCTAAAGAAGTGTGATGCTTTACCTTTTCCCATGTCTCAGAATGTAGCATCTGAAAAAGGAACATAGTGCCAAAGAAGGGGTGAGTATATTAATAAGTAGGTTTCCCCCAATGACTTGCCCACTAATGTCACTAGGATAGAATACACAACACATTATATAAAATAGTTTATACAAAACAATTTTCCAAAATAGTTTGTAACCAAATATAAAAAAGTTCCAAAACAAAGTATAAACAAGTGTAAAAAAAGTAAATACACCAATTTTGATAAAGTTATTTTGTATAAAATAACTATTAAAGGCTTAAAAACCAATTATTATTATAATTTTGTCTTTCCCATTCCATAGTTCAAAACACACCCACACATGCATGCTTCATTTGATAGTTCCACACTCATGAGCAGTCTCTCTTCCAATTAACTTGTGTCCCAATGACCCACACACCCAATATAGGGTGTCATACCTTGTAACCCAATGGTACACATACCTTATTCAGGGGATCTTCGATCATGAACTCTCACAAAACCACATTTATTAAAAAAAAATTCCAAATAACCATTTCAAACCATTTGAATAAAACTATTCTTTTATTGATAATGCAAGAATAAACCAATTTACAAATAGCCATTTAGATTCAATAAAACATTACCATATTTATGAGAACATATAATCAAATCCATGTTCCATAATTCTAGAAAATCTCTATTTTTAGATCCATACTTTAAATCCAAGAACAAAAGTACATTATTCAAAACACCAAATTCTCCAGATTTCAACAATTTACAAAAACATCATAAAAGAAGGATTCCAAAAATTCATAACGAGCAAATTCAGGATCAATTATTCACAAGGAAATACATTTTAAAGTATTAATAGTAAATCAAAAATGGGTATTCAATAAAGAATCTACCAACCTTGATTTTTTTACAAAACTTGACAACAGACGAAGAACGCTAAAGAAAATCGGGTGGATTCGTCATAGAACCTCCTTAGATCTCTTCTCCTAGAATGATAAAGACCAAAACTAAACTTATTTAGAATCCAACCTCATATATATACTGATTACGAGTGTATATATGAAAAAAATGAGAGGATAAGTAGATCTAATTAGATCTATTAAACTGATCAAGAACAATGAAGAACGATCATATACCTCAACAATCCGGGTTAGAAACACCAAGGGATGCCTTAAGATAGATTTCAAATCCCTAAGAAGAGGTTATTATACCTTCAAGGAAGATAAATACCAATTTACAACTACATAGTAAAAAAATATCCACTTAGAAGCAAACATTTTTTAGATCCACTTTTTTTGGATATCACTTAAACCATGTGCATGGTTAGTTCACATGGTTAGACAAACTGTGCACCAATCATGTATCAGCTACTACTTCGACATACCCTCACACAACATCCTAGTACTTTCTTTCTAACTATTTGCACACGTTTCTTATGTACCCTACTTCAAAATTTTTTTTATGCACAGTTTTTATTATGATTTTCCCATGGTTTGGGTAAACCGTACACATCTCGGGCACCTCTCCATTAGACCCAAAAAAATACTGAAAGTTCATCGAACTCTCACAACATTTCCCATTAATCTCAATATCCATAAAAATAGAAATAAAGATTTATGTAGTAGAAACTGGGGATTCTACATTCTACCCATAATCTGCCTTTCTGTCCCCGAAAAGTAGAAAAACATTTCTGCTATGAACGATTTCATTCCATTTATCTTTCATTTCCTTCTATCATTCCTAAGTCACTTATTAAATATGACCATGATTCCATTAAACCCGCACCAGACCGATGATTATTTCCATTCAATAATTTCATTTTCATATCCAAAATCTTTACTGAGATATGTATCAATAAAGCATCTATATCTAGGTAAACATGATCACATATGATCACATGCTCTTTCCCAAGAAGATAAATTTTCAACCATGATATGTGGGACACATTATGCTCTGAACTATACCATGGTGGTAATAACAACATATATTCCACTTGACCGACTCATTCCGGAATCTCGAAATGGCCAATGTATATAAGAGATAGCATTCCCTATTTCCTAAAAGGATGATGTCCAATTCTTGGTGACACCCCCAAGAACATATTATCAGGGACAAAAAATGACAATGTCCATTGACGGTGATCTGTATATGATTTCTAACAACTATGAGTTGTATCCATCCATAATATAATTTTTTGATTATTCTGTGTTGTTTCATGGAAAAGGATCACCCCAAATAGTTATGTTTCACCTATTTCCACCCAGAATAGTAGTGAAAGGTAAGGACACCCATAAAATGCTTCAAATAGAGATATATGTATCGAAGCCTGATAGTTTTTATTATATGAAAACTCTAATATGGGTTTGTGATCCTCCCATGAGCCATCAATATCCATTACAAAATCCTACAACATATCTTCCAATGTTTTTATCATCTGTTCGGATTTCCCGTCCATCTGAGGATGATACTTCATGCTCATAGTTAACTGAGTCCCAAGGTCTTTCTGTAAGGATTTACCGAAACGATATATAAAAATGAAATCTCTATCTAAGACGATTGAAACCAGCATTCCATGTCTCTCTACCACTTCTTCGATATAAATTTGAGTAGATCTTCCACCGTATGAGTTTCATGAATAGGGATGAAATGTGACGACTTGGTAAGATAACCCAGTCTCACAAATATGGCTTCATGTTTTCAAACTATTCTTTGAAGACTTATAACAAAATCCAACACTATTTTCTCCCATTTCCACATTGGGATAGGTAAGGAATGAAACATACATGCTGGTCTTTGATGATCCACCATATATTGCTAGAAAGTTATGCACTTTGAAACAAACTCGACCATCATCCTTTTAATGCATCTCCACCAAAACTATTCTTTCATCGCTTTATATATCTATGGTGTGCCTGAATGCGTATCCCATCTCGAATGGTTGTAATCATGAATGAGTTGTTCTTGAAAGGTCGTAGGTACAACTATATTATCTCAAAAACACTAAAATGAACTCCCATCATGTTTACAACCCTTAAGGGTCTCCCCACTATTGAGTTTAGAACTCATAACTAGATATTATTCATCAAATAATTGTTCTTCTTTGACCATATGTACCAAATCACGAAAAAGAATAGCCAAAAAGAATACCGCCACATCGTCTCTGTCTTCATAGTCCACAAGAATGTTAGCTAAGATAGACTTTAACTACCATTCATCTAAAGCTTCATTCGCTAACTATGAATATGAATTTCTACTCTATGCATCCACCACTAAATTCCCTTTTCCTAGTGTATACATAAGTCAAAGTCAACCATCTGGAGATACTATATCTATATCCTTTTCCTCAGAATAAAATCTCGCTATGATAAAATGTGTTTCAAGCTTTTATAATCCCTAAAAAAGTGGGTTTATCACCAAATATATAATGTCTTCTAGTTTTTGACGTATGGATGACTGAAACTAACTCCAAACCGTGCGTTGGGTAATTATATTTTGCACCATTAACTGCCTTGAAACATAGGTAAACACAAGGTCTCCTTGCATGAGAACACATCTGAAACCTGATCCAAAAGAATCACATTACAATACACACTCCTATCCTGATTCTAAAAAATCAATATCGGTACTAATGTAATAAAAAAATTCAGTTCTTGGAATTACGTCTAGTATTCCACTGTCCGTTGAAATGAAGCATTATTCTTTTTCAAATATTTTGTTGGCGAATCGAGTCATGAGAAATCATGTACAAAGCATCAGTAGTAACTAGGTAAACCATGAAAACATCGCATGTCGAATAAATTATTTGGTGATTTCCAAGAGATAAAAACTTCTATATTTTCAGGATCACCATAAATGACTTTCTAAGAAATGACATGGCCATGAAAATGAGCTTTTAGTATCCAAAAATCAGACATGGATAATTTTTCATGCAAATAGTTATTTCATAAAAATTCTAACACTATTGTTAGGTGTTACTTATGGTCAAACATTTCTTTGAATACAAAATGATGTTTTCGACAAACACTACATCCAAATAATCCAAATATCTATAAATTATCTGATTCATCAAATCCATGAAGACTATTGGTGCATTCGTTAGACCGAAAGGCATGACTACATATTCATAATGGCCATATCTACTCTTAAAATATTTCATTGGAATATATTCCATCTGAACATGTTATTAGTGATATAGGGATCAAAATTCAATCTTGGAGAATGACTGATATCCCCTAAATTAATCGAATAGATCATCAATGTTTTGAAGTGGGTACCTGTTCTTTATCATAACTTGGTTATACTTAGATTAATCAAAACACAGTCGAATAGTTCCATGTACATTCTTCACGAACAATACTGGTTCTTTCCACAGAGATGTACTTGGATGAAGGAAACCCTTTCTTTCCAGCTACACCAACTACACATTAAATTCCCATAACTCTTTTGGATCGATCCAATAATATGGATGGGAAATAAGATTGTTCCACGGATGGATATTAATCATAAAATCCACTTCTCTTATAGGTGGTAAACCTAATAATTTCTTATTAAAGAAATTTTTAAATTGATCTACCCCTGCTTGAAAACCATTTTCCTTGATCTATTTTGTTATTCCAAAGTCAATGCTTGCATCTTATAAGAGATCATTCCCATTGTCGCTGTCAACCAGCTCCTTTCAGCATTATTTACCATCCTCTCTCATCTAAATAGATACTCGATTTCTTCCTCAATAATGAAACTAAATTTTCTACTTTAACAATCTATATGAGCCTTTAATGTTGTAAACCAATCCATACCCAAGATTACGTCATAGACATTCATGTCCCAGACTAGGAAGTCCCATTTTAGCATAGCTCGAACAACAGTTATAACACATGCTCTACAGACAAAGGAATGAAATTTTGTTTCCATGAGAGGTGTATTTAGTTTTAAAACAGAACACTTAATTTTCAAACATAAACATATAAAATCAATAATATGTGAAGAAATGAAAGAATGTGATCCACCAGTATCGAAGAGCACTTACACAAGGGTAGAATTTAGATTAATCGTACCTCTTACCGTAGATGGTCCATCCTGATTGTCAACAATCATATGGTCGACAACATACAACTGCTTTGTTTCTGCACTATTCTCCTTTTTCCACATTTAGGTTTCCTTGGTTGAAGATTTATTGTATTTTTAGAATCACTAGGGATAGCTCTGCGCTTCTAATAATATTGATTCTTCTATCCTCACCCTTGCAAAGCATATAATACTTGCGATGCATTAGAAGTGTCTTGAGCACCTGACCTTGGACCATTGTGAAATTGCAAAGAATATGCCCCATATTTTTACATTTATGACATACTCTAGGTTTTTTCACACACTCTCAATTTATGTGTTCAAATAAACCACATTAAAAACAACCATGATATCTCTTAGGTCATAGAGGAAGGTTCATTGATCTAGTCGTTTGATTCTTATTTCCACTTCCACCTTATAAATAGGTTTCCCTTTTCCACTTTCTCCCCATAGTATAGTTCCCACTATTACCTATAGGCATCAGCATACCTCCTTCCAAAGATCCCATGATATCACCTCAACGACAGTCACTCTTCTCACTATCTCTTTATAATCTTTAATACATATCAAGACAAGCTTAGATTAAATCTCTTTCCTTAGACATGATTCGAATAATAATTCCTTCAAGGATAAACATTCCTCAACATATGTTTAAAATCTCACTAAATTCATTAAGTTATCCACATAATATATGATAGATATATTATTCTACTTCAGGATAATGGAGTCCATAATTTTCTATATTTTCAACATATGAAGATAGAATTATTTTTTAAACAATTCCTCAAAATCCTCCCATGTAAGGCCTTCATCCTTCTTATCATGCCCCACTTAATCCCACCACTGGTGTAAAAGATCCTGGATTATATATGTTTCCTTATTTACTTTGAGTTTTGATGGTGTGATAATGAAATCGAAGATACGATTCATCCTACTAAACCACAACTCAACATTTTTGGGTTCAACATCACCTCAGATGTTATGAATATTCTACTTCATGAACTGGATGTTATGATCCATACACCTTCACTCATTACTCTAGTTCCTCGTGTCCAAAACATTATAATATTGGGAAATACTATGAACTATCTCTTCTTTCAACCATGGTTCAGTTGCAAACACATACACCACAGCTTCATTAGGTTGGTTCTGATGATGCCTTCAAGGTTCCATTTCCTAAACCAACAACAAACTCCATTAATTTCACTTTATTAGAACTGATGGATTATCATTTCAAATTAAATCACATAAACTCTGAATTTCTTTACTGGAAACAATATTATTTATTTTTGATGATTAATTCACTTTCAAAATACCATATCAATTTCCTTTTTCAATGCTTTTCATTTGAAAAACAATTTTATATTTTTTCAAAAATCAACAATTTTTCTCAACATGAATAATTCCTCGAAATGATGTATGCACTCATAGTGGTAACCCATTTATCTAAAAATCATTTCATACTCGCCTCCTTATCTATACACAAAACAATGAGATTTCTAATATTCAAGAAGTGTCTCTAAAACACTTATGTTCCAAATACATTGGTAACATAAAGTTCAGCATAAAAGTGTTAGCTACATCCTTTTATTCTAAACATTTCAATTTCTGACAGTCCGACACATTTCAATGATTATAACCCAATGAATAGAGAAGAATGAATTCTAACTCCAAGACCAAGAACATTGTTGAATACTTGTTTTTCAAGCACAAAACAAGTTGATACCATTTGTAATAACACCCTAATTCTCATTGGATAGAGAGTACATCGAGTCATTACATGGTAGTAAGTGACATCCCCAAGGTGGCAAGAAATAAATGCCTGATGGTTTCAAAGTAAGTTGGGTACGATTTGACCTTTAATGACTAAAACTAACAACTTGAAAAACCATACACAATAATCACACTATATGATTCATGAAATAAACTAAGTCATTTCAAATAATTCTCTATAAATAACCAACCATGTTACGCTACAATAGATGAAAATCCGACATCAAAATAAACTATGTAAAGAAAATGAATGAAATCCAAGATGACAAAAAGACCCCACGCTCCGCAGCTCCATGCTCCAACATCACCAAGTAGTCTAAAGTATCACAACGCGGTGCTAAATAAGTGTGGTACCTTAGGTTTTCCCAAGTCCTAAAAGGTAGCATATGAAAAAGCACCAAATTTCCTTCGTATGGGTGATTATATTACTCATTAGGTTTTCACCATTGAATTACCTTCTCATGCCACTTGGATTGAACAGATATAACATTGTATAAAATAGTTCATACAAAACAACTTTACCAAAACAGATTATAAACCAATATAAACAAGTTCCAAAACAAAGTATAACAAAGTGTAAAAAAAGTAAATGCACCAATTTTCATCAAGTTATTTTCCATAAAATAACTAATCAAGTCTTAAAAACCAATTCTTATTATCATTTTGGAATAGCCATTCCATAGTTCACAACACACCCACACATGAATGCTTTGTTTGTTAGTTCCATACTGATGAGCAATCTATCGTCCAATTAGCTTGTGTCCAAATGACGCAAGCCCTTGATCCAAGGTCCCACACCCTGTATCCCACTGGTACACATCACTAATATAGGTAAAAGTCCATCATAAACTCACCAAAATCCCCATGTCTTCCAAAACTATTTCAAATAATAGTTTCAAACCATTTCAATAAAACTAAAATTTTATTGAAAACTATATAATATACCAATTTCCAAAAAAAAGCATTTTGTTTCATTAAAACATCCCATTTTAATTGAAAAAATGTAATAAAATACATGTTCCACATTTCTAGAAAATCCTCTTTTTAAAATCCCTATTTTAAAACCATGAACAAAAGAACTCTATTCAAAACACCAAATTTTTTAGATTTCCACAATTTACCAAACGATCACAAAAGAATATTTACAACAACTCATAACCATCATATTCAAGATCAATTCATCAAAAGGAAATCCATTTTAATTAATGAACATAATTTATAATAAGTGTATTTGATAATGAAGCCACCTAACTCAAAATATTCGATGATACTAGACAACAAACGAAGAACACTTAAGAAAACCAAGTAGATTCTTCACAGAACCTCTTAAGATATCTTATCATAGAATGATAAATACCAAAACTCAACTTATTTGGCATCCAAACTCATAGATGTACCCATAATGGGTTTTGATATGGGAAACTAAGATGAGAGGATAATTAGATGTATGTAGGACTATGAAACTGATCAAGAATGATGAAGAATGATCACATACCTCAAGAATCTTGGATTGAAAACCCAAGGGATGAATTCAGATAGATTAAAATAATATTTTCAGAGGTTATTATACCCTCAAGAAAGATAAATCCTATGGTATGAATGCCTTGGAGAAAAAGACTTCCCACTTAGATGGAAAAATGCGTGAGATCCAATTTTTAAGGATACCACTTAAACAATGCGCACAATTTGTTAACACAGTTAAAAAAACTGTGCACTAATTAATCATTTGACACCACCATGTTAGAACCTCGCACGACCTCCACACACGGTGTTTCTAAACGTGCACACTCCATGCCGATTCTCTCTATCTCAAAAATTATTTTCTCATGATTTCAACAATGATTTCTGTACGGTTTGTGAAAACCGTGTGCATCTCGTGCATCTCTCCTTTTGTCCCCAAAACATACTAAAATTTCACTAAACTCTACCAACATTCCCCCGTAAACACTATATACATAAAAAAAGAAAATTTTACGTACCAGAATCCGAGGGTACTAGAAGGAGGATGGATGACTGACTACACCCTTAATATCCACTCTCTTCTATTGGTTGTAATAAGTGCTTGTATGCACTTCAATTAGGTTTTATATTTATCTATGTATAAGGGTGAAATGTATTGTGGATATAACGACACATGTATCCAAATATATATTATCTGACAGATTATTAAATGTAGGATGCGTATAGGCAGTGATAATTTGATTTACCTTACTCAAGGTATGTGTTTTCATGATATGAGGTATAAAACCTAATATATGAGACACATTATATAAGATATGGCATATTCCTAGACTATCTAGTTATAATATGGATAATTGATATTGGATTATGTGATGATATGATGCATGATTTAGACATTGTGATACTTAATCGAGGCTTCTATGGAAGGGATTATTTTGTAGTGAGATGTCTCAGGATGTGTGATATTGGGGCATAACAACAAACCAGTGGGGAAGCTGAAGCATGTCACCCTTTGTATTTCATTATTATATTATATTATCTCTTGTATAAGATCATTGGTGATAGTTAGACATTGTGTACAGATTTTTAGGTGATGAGTTAATTTCACAATTGTAAACTTTGTATTAGCAAGATTTATTTACCTTTTTCATAAAAGGCTTGGGGGTTGATCCGACTGAGTATACTTGTATGACCACCCAACATATATATAAAATGTTTTCAGGTTATTCAGAGATGGCTAGAGATCATGATATATATTACCAACACATTTGTTTGTAGGAGTTTTTTTCTTCTTGGTTACTCCCACCTATACATTTTGGTACTTTTTGTTTACCTCTTAGTTGTTATAGTACTGTATGATATTTCTAGTTTCGACATGGTATTTTATTATTTATATGTCTGAATAGTTTTGGATTGGTGTATTTATCTTATCTATCTATAATCATGTATTATTATAGGGTCGTGACTCCTACTGTATGATTATTATACCCTTAGTGCTACTCACCAACCCTCGGCCTACCGAAGGCATGACATAGACATTCACTATTTCCATCCCCCTCTTACCAGCTACGGAGGGGGTACAATAGTGAAATTTAATGTTTACTACTCTGTGATTCGTTATAAAATGATTTATAAAATTAATGTAATATGGATATAATATCAATATAAAATAAAATGGAAAAATGAAATTTCTTTGACCATGTAATGAAAAAATAGTTTTTTTCAAAAATAATACATTTCCCTATTCTCTGAAAAATCACAATTTTCAAAAAATACAATAAATTTAAATGAAGATTTTTTTAAATTCCAATTTAAAAAATAATTTTTTTTAAAAAATATAATTTTTCAGAGTGCTATAAATTAGCCATAATATTTTTTGAAAAAATTAAATAAAATCAATATTTGAAGAAAATATATTTTGATGTATAAAATGAATTTTTAGTCAATTTTTAACTAATTACCACTTTTAGATAAATGATATTTTATAAAATACATAATCTTTAAATTTAATTAAAATAATTCATATATAATGATTAACATAATTTACATTGATAAAAATATATTTCACACAAAAATTTGATTTATCTAAAATAATCTTTCTTAAAAAAATATATTTTTATTTAAAAGAAAGTTATAATTAATTATGCATTAATCTGTAAATTTTTTTGAATGAAAACTTCGGCATATATATATTCTTCTCTGGTTACTTCTGTTCATACCCTCCAAACAAATAGATAAGTTATAATGTTCATATTTGAATAATAAAATTTTAATAGCATATCATGGTTGATTTTAAGAATGACATTGTGTGTGGTATATTGTATCAAACAAATTACTCTTTTTGAACTAAAATACCTAGCTATTATGTACCCCCTCTAATGAAAATGTGCCCTTATAATTGTAATTTTATTCTATTAGAATGAATTTATCATAATATAATAGAGGAATAAAATATATATATTATCATGCACATTAATTTTTAGGAAATATAAAGGAATTTATTATTCCATAAATGCATGTACCTTTTTATGTTTCATGCATGTACAAAATATTCTGAAATTTTACATTGATATTTGAGTGTTAGTTTACATGTAAATCTCAATAGACTTGATAATTTATTTTAAAATGAAGATAAATATTTAAGGTAAATATATATTCTTGGTTTCCTTCCACTTAACATGTAATGTTTCATCCTTTATTTGTGATATGATCTGTTTTCCACCTTTATATCCTTTATTACTCAATGAAATGTATATTTAAGTTGATTTTTTCATGATTTAATTACAAAAATAATATTTTATTGTATAATAAGTTCCATAAAAGGATGAAAATTTATTCTACTTATTTTTATCCATTTTCCAAATCAAAAATCATAAAGATCAAGTTAATATAGTATCTAATATGAATAAATACAACTTTTATCTCCAAATCCAATTATTAGAATGATTTTGTCACATATTCATCCAAGAAAAAAAACATTTATCTCTAAATAAGAAAAATCACTCCAAAATGGATTTAATGAATCAACCTCAGTCAACATGGCATGCCAACAGATCTAGTATAAAACAAGACCCAAAATGTATTCCTAATCACCACGGGCTATTGAAAAGCACACGAATCACCTTATAAAACCATGAGAAATATTTTACCCCGAACTAAAACACAACAAGCCTTAAATTTACCAATAGTGTGATTAAAAAATCATTGTACATATTAGAATAAATTTAAAAATCCCTAAGATTTAAAAGGAAAAAAATAATGGATAAATATTACAGAAACCCCAATAAAGGAACAAAACCAAGTCTCCTTGTTCGTAAAATTCATCTCCATCCCAATCCATTAATGAGTCAATATAAACTGAGATAAAACTCCATGCCACATGAAACCCTTCCATTTACGCAATTATTGAAAAACTACGGCTTCAAACATGAAAAAGGAACAAGTAGGACGTGATCACTAAATCCCAATAGGATAAAACCAAAGAATCTATATAGTGTCTAAAAATATGAAACAATTATTTCTATATTAAAAAAATAAGTTTATCAAGAAATTTCTATACAATAATTATTTTTAAAACATCCTTTGGTTTCTTTTCAAAAATTTAATTTACAATTCCAAAAGAATATAAATATAAATATAAATTTTAAAAAAGGGTAGTACACATAAAAACCGTAACAGAAAACATTATATGGTGAGTATATAAATCTTGAAACACAAAGGTAACCAAGTTAATAAAATCATGTTCATGAGAAAAATATCTATAGGGTAAAAATTATAATATAAACATGTGAGTATAAACAACATAAAATAAATGTGAAACCACCATGATCACAATATCGTTGGTCTCTTGCCTATGAGAATACATACTTAGGGAAAATAAGGAACACTAAGATGAGATGTTATTCTAAACAATATTTAGTTTTATCATTGTCCATTGAGATGAAGCTACCCATTAGCCTCCATAATCTCATGAAAACCTATTTAAAATACCTATTTGTTTTTTACAAACTAATGTTTCTATATGTCCATAACTGAGGTTCCTAAGTGTTCCCTTTTTCGATGTTTTAAAAATGATGAACCTAAATTATACTCAAATTTTTACTAATCATTTACACAAGCATAGTATAACCACTCCAATTAATTGAATATTTTTTTTCAAATGAAATCTATCATTGATAAATTTCATAAAATGAAATGAAATGGAAATGTATTTATTAAAGAAAAACCAAATTAAAAACTCCCTTTTATGAAATACTTAAATCATACAATTATTTTAGGTAACTAAATAAATTAATTATAAAAAAATAAGTAATTAATTTGTTAATAGAGTCACCTACATCAAACAAGGTTGATTATATCTTGATATAAAAACCTCAAATTCTGAGCTATGAATTGAATGATCAAGGAAAAACAAAAACTATACCTTTTTATTTATTCTACTATCCAACAAAACCAAATATTATTTTATGGTAGATGAACTCTCAAAACTCCTTATAAAAAGGATACAAAATCTTGTATAGGATGGTTCAAGTAATTTCTTGGGAATACAACAGGTGATCAGGTTCACATAATTAAAGAAAATAAATTAAATTTAACATTTAATTTTAATTTTTTCACTTTTAAATTATAGATCATTTTAAAAAATTCACAACGCATACACAATATTTAAACTGACTAAAAAGAAATACGTTCCCAGGGTTGCCTTCTTTTAAAAAGGATAAGAGTGATTACAAGGTCATTCTATATGATAAGAAATGGAAGAAATGTTTATAATTATCTTTCTAAAAAATATCACTATATAAGAGTAACATTTTTTTACTCATACACTATTCATAGGTATAACGTAAGGGGTTTTTGTATTCACTACATAACTGTTGAAGGAAATATATTTTCCTTACACTATTCTAGATTACTATAACATAGACTATCTTATCCTTATGTTGCAGCCAAGGATACCCATATGTATCCTTTGCAAAAAAACAATCTTACCATTATGTAGTGTTTGAGAACTCATGGGTGAGATTACAAAATGATTGTTCTCCCTTACATGAAGCGGGAATACCCATATATAGTACATGGAACCAAATATATACCCTTACATTGCCTTTTTAAATATGATTTTACCTTTATGTAGTACCTTAGTTACCCTTACACAACTCATATACACAGGGATAGACCCTTGCACTACTGATAGAAAATAAGAGTTACCCTTATGAAACACAAATCATCCCTTATGATGTGTATAGAAATATCACCCGTCCCTTATGTTGTAAATAGTTTAACCTTATGTAACACTTATAATTTTTGGGTTACCTATATAAAACACCTCTTGTGTGTGGATAAAAGGGAATTACCATTACAAAGACCCCATTCTCCATATAAATGATTTTTTCTTAAAAAAAATTATTTTTCTCTTTTAAAATACTTTATAATTTATGAAAAAAGTGTTTTAAATAGCATAAACAGTTCCCAACATGACAGAAACCATAAGAAATCTTCCTAACCAAAGGTACATTTCCTTCATTAGGAAATTATGGATTATAATTATAAAGATCTTTTAAATGATGATAGAGGTAAAAAGGTACATTCCCTTTAATTGAAATTATATAGTGAAAATGTTTCTAATAACCTCAAAATCACTTTGAATAATTTTGTAATTATTTTTGGGGTTTGATGTTTTCTTTCTTGAACCTGCGAGGCTTCCCACATCTTCCTTAAACGTTATTGTTAAATAAAAATTTAATTTTACACCATATCCACTTAAATAAATATTTTCATTCAGATGACACATGGATATCCTATCTTTAATTCCATAATACTTGGACTGATGATATTTTTGTACCAAATAGTACATTATCATGGGAATCCATAAGTAGAACTGGATATAAAAACACTGGGGTTTCATGTTTGAGGTTAATAACCCCCCATTAAAACACAATTATGGGTTCTAGATAATAAATCTTAACTATGGAATCATGCAAAACATAATGAATTAATTTCATGTGAAATGATAACTCCAACCAATTAGCTACCTTTCCAAGAAGTTAATAATTCTAGAAGGGAGAAACAAAACCTAGTAGTATATTACTCTACTCATTAACTGATGATATCCCAAAAAATTGGATTCATTGGGAGAGACCAGATCACCCACTTTAACCACAAATGTATTACAATGGTATTTTTTAAAACAACAATGGTAGATTAGTAATAAATCCAACCATTACAGAAATAAGAACACCATCCCCATCTTCCATAAAAAAGACATGGTCCCACAAGTTACCATTCACCTACCATTTCTTAACATGATAAAGATTGATAAGGCCACTCATATTACACTTCAGAATGAGTTTCCTTTTGTAGAGAAGAGAGGAACCAAAACCAAAAAGACAAAGAAAATTAGTATGTACACCAGAGAAATATCCTCTAATATTGGATGATTCGTCTATTCCAACTACCCATATGATGATAGAACGACATACTCACCATGACCAAGAAACCATTACATTCAATAATACCATTAAAAATGAAGATGTAAAGAATGGGTATGTACAAGAAATATTACCCACAAGAACACCATAGATTCTACCAAGCCCAAACCCAAAATGTTCAATATTTACTACCATAACCATCTCATTGGAAATAAATCCAAGATCCAATTTCATGAATCAATTTATTTTTAAACAAACCATATCTCATTTCACACTAGTATACTATGGTGGTCCAAATACGAAGTCCATTAATTTTTTTTCCATATTTTACAATATAGTGAGTAAGAATATAGTAAAGTGGCAGGTCTATGGAGTTCCAGTTTACTTTTATAACAGTTGAGGAATTATGAAAAAAGGCTGAAATTGACTGGAATGCTCTAGGAACTGACATTTATCAATAAAATAAAGACACATTAGGATAAAAACAGAGTCTATGGAATAAAGAGATATATGTTCATGCTTTTTCAGACACCTAACAAATATCAACTACTATAAAAAAATTCCTCCTAAGAAAAAATACACTAATTGAGGATGAAAACTAGTTACCTGAGTTCTCACCACAACATAAGGTGTCATTAAAAATATAACCAACAAGAATCCACTAATTACCCAAGCCAAAACCATTTTCATAAGGTTACCAACATGTTCATAAGAATGGAAAAAAGAATTATATGTCCCTTAATACTGTATAGAGTTCCTATATGAAATGTTTTAAAATAATCTTTCATACTATGAATCTTCATAGCTTACATTGGTAAATCCTTTCTTAAAGAACCTATGACCATGTCCGCTTCTATAAGAGTATAACCAACATCAAAATCAAGGTCCTTAATTTATTTAACCATACATTTATATCATATCGTTAAATTCCACTAGGTAAAAATATACTTATCACACCCATGATCATAAAATATAACATAAATTTTTCATTGAGGTTGTAGAGTCACCTTTACGGAGTGAATGGACAACTAAAAATCATATCATGGTCATTAGGAGATAGATTGTTTACATGATGGAATTATTAGTGAAATTCTAAATCCATCACCCATTTTCTGACATAAAGACAAATACCAACTCCATTCCTAAAGATTCATAGTGACATAGAGGAAAACCAACCGATCCTAGCATGAACCAAAACTAGGGTTGAAGCAAACCCCACTCAATGATGTACAAAGAAGTTCTAGGATCCATATTTTTCAACATGAGGAACTAAGGAAAATAGAGACATAATATATGCCTCCCCACCATTTATATTTAATATAAAATGGTGTGTTAATAAAAAACTACATAAAATCAATAAGAAAACTGATGTGTCGCATTTGAATAAATGGAAACCCCCATGATATCCACTCATAACTAATGGAAAACTTGGTAAATACTATTATATATGCTTTAACTCAATGAAACATTCAGAATATCATCAGGCTAAGATCATTAAGATGTAATAATATAGAAAATAAAATTGAATATCTCTAAAATTACCAAAAATTGGTTCAAACCAATATATGCTTCACTTAGAATCCATAAGTCTCTACTACTAGATGATGAAACTACATCTAAGGTATCTTAGGTTTAGAAATGTAAACATGGTGGTCCATAATATCGAACTGATGATAAAAACTTAGTAATGGATATCTCACCCAAAGTGGTCCTAAAGCTAAATTTTTTTACTCATGCACATTCCTAATGTTCTCCAAGACTAAGGTACCAATCCTGAGCCAATGGATTACCCTTCAAAGTAAATATTTCTAGTTGAATAATGGTCACATACTAAAATGAAACAGTGAGGAATGATTAAAATCAATACGACCAATACTCTCAAAGTAGAAGTTAAATGAAGATATCGTAGATCAACCCTAAACCTGGTTATCCAAAAACCTCAAACACATTAAAAATAGAGAGTGTGAATATAACAGGATCAATAAAACTATGATAATATACTCTTAATATTACAACCCCCAAGGAACATTAAAAAAATAGTAAAACACATCCTCAATGAACCATCTTTCCAGTTGAACATATAAGGTAATTTTGTCAACACATAAAGTTAAAATGTTATTATTTACATCAATAATTAAGACATTAAGAGGTATGGAAACTCTCACCATCCCATTCAGAGTCTAGGGAAGACTAATTAATCTGGAAAACAACAACTCTCACAGAAATAATAACACACTAACAAAAGAACTCCCATGAAGACTACCTAGAACCAAAAACGAAGAGAACTACATCCTCTCATAACATTTAGATAAAATTAGAAAACACCTACACACCTGAAACATTCAGGAGAAACATAAAATTCATTAAATCAAGTAAACACATTCAGAGAGGTTTCGTTGAAATAAACCCACTTAAAGACCATAAACTACATTCAAAACGTATTTATTTTGGAAACATAGAAAAAACCTTTTTTAAGGATTTTTTCAAAATAATTTATTTCATTATTAATCATATTTCATTATATTATAAAATGATTAAAAAATATAAAAATTTCACAACTCCAAATATACACAATTAAACAATATATATTTTTAAAATGAAGTGTTAAATGAGATTCATTTTCATTTTTAATTACCTTATCTGCCGTTGAAGTTCATTATGTCATAACTACCATACAAGTTATAAGACTGGTTTTCATTATAATATAAAAATTTATTTTACATTTCCATTCCATATTCAGAAAACATTAACCGTTCACAATTACAAGTTAAAATTTGTCGCATATTTTTTTTTCATGAAACCAAAAGACCTCCCTTTAAAACACTATGGTTAACAAAAATTAAATTCAAAACATCTAAATATTGTTATTATAATTCTTTTAGGGGGTGAAATTATTTATTAATTTTATTTAAATAGTTTTAAAAATAATATTCTTATCAGTTTTCATGAATTATCAACCATTTAAAAAAAAGATAAAAACGACGTAACAATTTTGAGGCATGAAACAAAGATTCACACTTCAAACAAACAGAAATTTCTTGTAATCAATTTTTACACAAAAAACCAGTTATTCCATCCCTTCTCAAAAAATTATTCCCTAACTACTATTAAAACTAATTCTTAATAGCCATATATCCCAAGAACTACCATCATTCTATTATATTTAATGAGAGTGACTCAAATAATGATTTTTAAGTATTAAAAAATGGGTATGGATAGTCATGGTTAATCATGTGATGTGGTTTAAGGAAAGATTAAAAGTATCCCATAATCCCTTTAATTAATTCCAAACTATGTGTCCAGTCATTCGATTGTTTTCAGGAATTTTATAAGGACACTAAAACTTAATTACTATTTTTAAATGCTTATAATTCAGAATATGCCCCATGGAATCCAAAAAAATACAATTAGGATCATAAGTATGCATATCGTACAATATAGCATAGAAATAATCAAACAAAATAAAAATAATGACTACACATGGAAAATCATGTGGCACCATGGAATGTGCTCATAAATAACATACTCACCATATACCCCTAACCTCAATAAATATTTTATCAAATATACCAATTTTAGAAAAAAAACCCAGGAACCCTCATAAAAATTATGGTCAGGTATTCCTCAGATACCATTTTGTATGGAACCAACTAGGGTCAACATGTCATGTAACATGATCTGGGTAAACATAAGACCAAAAGTGTGCTATTGATTACCAAAATAAAGCGATAGAAACCTATTAGATAAATGTAAAACCATGGGAATTATTTTATCCTAAAATTTATCAAACCATGTATTATATTTACAATATGTATGATAAATAATCAGAGTAAAATGTAGAATAAAATTACACATTCATTAGGGATGTGTGAAAAAGGATAAAATTAGATGAAAAACAGAGATATCAACAAAACCATACCTCCTTGTGAATAATTTTCAGCACTCTTCCAATCTACAATGGAGGTAATATCAAACAAGAGAAGCCTCTATACCACGTAACGCCATACCTTTTACACATGTATGGTAAAACCAAGGCTATAAACACCAAATAAAAATATAGGGAATGCCAAGAAAATCTTATCAGGATACCACTAATTAATCTATAACATTTCTATATATATACAACCATTTGTTTTATATTTAAAATAGAACTAGTTTATAAATAAATTTTCATTTGATAACTCTTTTTCAAAATATTGTTTGGTTTCTTTTCAATCATTACACATTTAAAGCCTCATGAATTTGAATATAAATAAGAATGTTAAAAAATTTAATTACCCATAAAATCTAAAACCCAAAATATAACATGGTGAATATATAATGTGTGGTACACAAAGGTAATAGAGATAATATAAACTGGTCTTGAATTGACATGTTCCTATGTGGAAAATTATAAGATAAACGTGTGAGTATATAAAACATTATATATAAGTGAAACCATATTGAAAAAAATATAATTGGAATCTATCCTATAGGAATACATAAAAAATAAAAAAAGGATCACTGAGATGGAATCTAAATCCTAATGATATCAATTGTTTCAATATTCCGTAGATATGAGGATATAAATTTGTTATCACAACCTCATGAGAAACTTTTTAAAATTCCACACTAAAGTTTGTATATTTCCATGACTACAATCCCCAAGTGTTCTTGTGTGACATGTTTTGAAAAAGAAGAACATAAATTATAATCATAATTTTACTAAACTTATTTTAATGATAAGAACCACCAATACCATTCTTGTAAAGTCCATTTGAAAAACTAATCCATCATTGAGTTATTCATAAAAAGAAAATAAATTCAAAAATATGTTTCAAAGTAGAACACCATTATAAACCCTATTTTATGTAATGTTGAAATCAGTCAATTAATTTGTTTAACTATGCCAACTAAATTATCAATAAAATCTAGTAATTTATGGATTAACACAAATGTATGAATCCACAATCCTCAAACATGGTCTATGATTTATCAACATGAAAAAATATGATGGATAATCAAGTCTTGAACGTTCAAGAAAATGAAAAATCTATCCCAACCCATTGATTCTCCATCAAAAAGGAACTTGATATTACTCTATGGAATCTGAACACTCAAAAATCCCACCTTAAGAGGATTATACAATCATTGATAGAGAGTTTTAGTTATTTTTTATAAAATACATCAGGAACATGGATTCACATCATTCTAATCCAAAAAATAAATAAACAAATAAATTTTTAATTTATTAAATTTATATTTGAATATAATTTAAGAAATTACATAAAGCAGTTACAATTAGTAATCAAGATAATGTAATTTTCCCATGATTTAAATCTTTGAAATAGCTAAGGGGACTTATAACTTTGATCTAGAGGAGAAGAAAAAAAATATTTTTTTAATTATTTTTCTTCAAAAAACTACGCTATATATGGGTAATCTGGATTTATCATTATAATGATCTTAGGTTTCATGTATGGGGTCAAAGTTAATCTTTTGTAACTATTGATGTAAAAAAATTAACCTTAAACAACTCATTATCCCCTTACATGGTATCCTAGTTTACCCTTATATAAACATTAGAAAAGTTATGTTACATTTACAAATCCTTTTACTTCTATGGGATATGCATATGTAGTGATGGTTCTCCTTAAATGAAGTTGTGAAGACCCATATGTAGCATAAGAAACCAATGATCAACCCTTAAACAACCATTGTAATTATAATATTCCCCCTTAAATATCATACCATTACGTAGCACCTAAGGTACCCGTACAAAAAATACATACAAAAGGAATTGACCTTACATAGACAAATGAAAATAAAAGATACCCTTTTGTAAGTCGAATATATTCTTAGGAATTGTATAGATGTAGAACTCTATCCTAATGTAGTAAATGATTTACAGTTACCTAATCTCTATTATTTAATGGCTACATTTATGAAATAACTCCAATTATGGGTAGAAGTTACCTACACTTACACAGACCCCATACTCTACAAAATGGTTAAAAAATAACCATAAAGTCATTGGATCTCATTTTAAAATTTAATATAGATTAAGGATAAAAGGGATCCAAAGAGAATAGAAAGTCCCCAAAATATCTAAATGAAAATGAAAACATCATAATCAAATAATTTTCCTGAAGGTAATGGACTTGGTTTTATAATTCCCATACAAAAAATATATTTCCCTTAATAATATAATCTCAAAATTTTTATAGTATTTTCCCTAAATAACATGAAGTACCTTGAATCCATAACAAAATCATATATAATTTCAAAAATAATTCAATATTTATTTCCTAAATTAAATCCCTTATAATGTAATTATAATTTTTGTTAGTTAAATAATAAAATGTTCCCCATATAGTGAACATCATAAATATTAACATTAATCACTTGTTTACAAAAATTCTATTCAATTCCCGAGATATCTATATGAAATAAAATATATTCCCAAACATCAATAACCATTAAATCCCAATTTACTAGGACATCCCCATTATCAAATATAATCATAACACAAATGGTCATTAATACATTGTAAATTATTTTAAAAAATTATAAATGTTCTCATACTCAAATAACTATTTCAATATAATAAAAATTGTTACAAAAGGGCTATATATACCTCAAAATATTATTAAAAATCAATAAATTTATCACAAATTACTCTAATTACATAAAACCTTTAAAGTGGTAAGTTTGTATTTAAACATATAATCAAACATTGACATATTATGTGATTATAGAATATAATGATATTACACTATCATGATATTAGATGTATTTAACGTTTAAATTTATCTAAGCCTTTTCTATGATACAAACTATAACACATCATGTCCTAATCAATGCAGGAATACCTGAATTATAATAAGGGTTTTTATATATTATATAGTAATGATATTTTATGTTTAATGTTTCAAATAATTAAGAAAATTATTAAATTTCATAGAAAATAATTCCATTCATTTTCCATTTTTTCCACAAAAGAGGATTCTAAAGTTCAGAATTGTATTTCATTCATGAAACTCTTTCCCTTTTCATGAACAATTTTATTTATAAAGAGATAGAATTTATAATAGTTATTAATAAATCTTTGTACTTGGAGAAAATATTGAATACCTGGGATGACCAGAAAAATATCATTAAGGAATATAAAAGGAAAAAAACATTTTAATACATTTGAAATACCTAAAAAGCCAAAATAAATTTATTTTTGAATATAAAAATTTCTGATAAAAATAATCATTTCCCTATTCATGAAACAAAGATCAATGGACAATGATTTCATATAACGACCCATACTTTACATACATTGTTAATAATTCAAAATTGAAGCACGCTTATTACAACATATGTCAAAACCACAAAGGACCGTATAGGTATAGTGTCTTTAGAAACTGGGAAACATAAACAACTGGTTCATAAATATTCTACAGTGTCTCCCATTTATTTCATCATATCTAGGGTCCCTTTTAGCATATTCTACTTAATATCCATATTCCTGACCTGGGGAAAAGAAAACATAAAAGGGTGAGCTCAAATGCTCAGCAAGGGCAAATAAAGGAAATAAAAATCATATCATATCTTTTTGAAAATCAAAACCTGCAAAAGAGATCATAATATCTTAACATGGAATAAATCATAGAAGTGAAAATGAGATCCCCATAATCATAACATAAAATTTGAAACTTTGTGGCATGCACACATAATCATGGAAAATCATTTCTTGTTAGTCATGACTCATTGCCAAGACTATCTTAGTGGACAAAGTCCCTTTCTGAACCGAGTCACCCTCGTTCCAGTCCTGTTTCACTGAACCGGTATAACCTACTGTTCCAGCCATGTCTATCTCATGAGATATAAAATCTTTACCCAATGCATTGGAGGGAGATATAGGTCCCACCCATCTTATAATGAATCCTTTCTTATGTGTGCCACATAATCATACATCATCGCATAACATATGTAACAACAATGGGATTCTTGAAACATCATGACATCATAAATCAATTCATATAAGATAAAGGAATTCATAAAAATAATTCCATCACAACATTATCAAATCAATGTAATAATAGGGATAAAAACAGAACCCTTTATTATCTTATATGGAAAATAATTTTGATAAAACACTTGAACTCCATTCTTGAGGAAAATATCCTTTCTTCTTCAAAAACATTTTTCCTTTCATAACATGTCATAAAACTTTAAAATAAAAGAAGTTGATTAAAAATAAACATGAAAACTTGTAAAGGAAGCTTCTTGGAAATAATGTTTAAAAATCCATTCATGCCGTATAAGTTAAAAAACATTCTTCGTACTTTTGTCGGAAAAGTCAAAAAGTACCTCGTACGACAAAAGATTCCTTTCATACATATTACTAAAAACTCACCGAAGGGTAAAAATGGATTTAAACAATTTTAGCTGGATGGAAATAATATTACATTTTGATGAAACATGGATGTGGATGATAAAATACACCCCAGTAAATACCTACGAATAAACAATCTCGGATAAAAATGAGATTGTGATATTTCCCTTACCTTTGGTCCAATTTGGTTTGTACGTGTCCGAAGCTCCTGTATAATGGTTTAAATAATGTTATTGACTTATTCCAGAATCATACATATTGATATGATATCATATATGGTCATATTCTTAGCTTTTTGTTAGTAATATTTCATTGTTACTTGTTACTCGGGTCTTTATTGCCTTTTGCTCTTATGCGTGTTTTGCCGAATACATTCTTATTCTTCTTTTAAGTTTATAGATACCTTATATACAGAATGGTATTAGTGTAACATATATCATATTTATTCATTCAATTCATTTATATAATTACTATGTAATGATGATCATGTAGAACGAGTCGCATCACATCGTGGAGACGGTATTCCGTACGTACGCACGAGTGATGATATCGTTCCTATGATCGTGGAACTGTATTGGAGTATATATATATTATTTCAGTATCAATATTACTTTATAATAATCATAAATACTTACTCATTACACCATTATACCCATCCTTGTAAAGTGATGGTGGAAAAATAGATTACACCACGGCGTGGAGACGGTATTCCGTACGTACGCACGCGCAATGATTTCATTTTTCCGTAGGATGGATATAAGGTGAATTAGGGTTGTTTCATAATTATAATAACATATCAGTATGTAAGTAATACTGATGTTATTACTTTATCATGAAAAAACTATATAAGAAGAAGTTGAAGAAGAAAGAAATTGAAAAGATCGGTAATGGATATTACCTCTTCTTTGGAACACCTCTTTGAATCCTCCACTTAGGGAACTAAGATTGGTCTTTGAAGAAGACCAGGACCTCTAGGATTATTCTAGGGAAGTGTAGAGGAGAAAATGGCAGGGGTTGGCCGAGCTTGAGTGCTCAAATTGGTGTGAGGAGGAGGGGCAGGAGGTGCCCTTTTATAAGGGAGGAGAGGGGCACCTTAGGAATATCTCAAAATATTATTTTATATTAAAGTCAAAATCGGTTTATAATGGTTCCAAAAGGTCTTATTTCGAAGCTAAAGTGGGTATGGGTCGAAATCCTATCATCCAATAGGATTTAGACAAGATTATGGTTTTATTTTAACCTTATCAATTAGATTTAACTCTAAGTTAAATAATTTAACTTTTACAGTGTCTTTTTGTTTTCTTTCACTATATGGTTAATACACTTACTATAAAATGCCAAAAGAACCCCAAATTGTTTATTATTAATATATATCCTTATCTAAGTCATTTGGCCGAACCTTATATTTTTATAAATACAATAACAATTAATAATATAATATTTGATTTAAAAACTATTTTGTGTCAATTTTGACACTATTTGATATATGATTTTTGTGAAAGTCATAACAGAATTATATGTTCGAACCAAGTTGATTAAATCAACATTACTATATCATAGTAACCTAGAAAATTAGTGTAATTCATAAAAAGTCTCAAATTACATTCATTTGAGCATTTATAACATCAATTATGTTAATATTTCCTTAAAAGGGTAATTACTGCATCATCGTTGTATCATAAATAAATTAATTTATTTAAAGTCTAAAAATTATAAATAAAATATCATTCTGTAGGAAATGTTTTTATCTTTCTAATGAATATTTATAGTCTAATTTATCTTATGAATAACCCCATATTAAAAATGATTTACTTATTAAACATTTATTTTAACTATTTTAACCCTTCTTTAAATAAATTAATAATAAATGTCCTAATCTAATCCAAGTGGGCCTAAATGGTCATATTTTATTCCTATGTTTGTTTTTGGTCGAATTACACTTGTCCAATAGAATTAGGACATGTGTTAGGGTAATATTAATATCATATTTACCCTTAGTTACCCTATTTACTATTAACCGCGGTAAAAATAGTAAAAAGTTACTATTCACTAAAAAATTATTTTTATCTCATTGAACCACATTTTACATACTGATATCAACCGTGTCTGTCGGATTTTTGAAATTCCTTTCACAGAAGCGGTAAAATTAAGTTTTATGCAAAATTCAGTTTTTAACCTACCACTTAGTGGTTTCACTATTCATCAAAAATTGAAAGTTTTCAGAAAAATACCAAAATTTCACCGTAGGCTAATTTCGATATTCTGAGTCCAAAAATGAAGTACATTTTGAAAAATAAAATTTATAAAATTTCAAAAAGTGGTTATTACTATTCATAACGGCTAGTTTTAATAGCATATTGTTGTTTAGTGAAACTCGGTATTGCGTACGACGCAAGCTATCGAGGAAGGTCGCGATTGCGTGTAAAGCAAGCCAAGGAAGTGTTGTGTAGAAAAAGATTTCTTTGATGATTTATATAACATAAAAGTCTCGGGTGTTACATTATACCCCCCTTAAAAAAAAATTCGCCCTCGAAATTCGTCACTTTGTAAAAAACAGATGAGGATACTTCTCCCTCATCATATCCTCATGCTCCCATGTAGCTTCTTCAAGTTGGTGGTTCCTCCATAAAACTTTCACCAATCGAGTGGTCTTATTTCGTAGGACTTTTTCGCTACGATCCAGAATCTCTATCGGCTGTTCTTCATAAGAAAGATCTTGCTCCAGCAGTACAACTTCTGAGCTGAGTACATGTGAAGGATCTGGTATGTACTTTCTCAGGAGAGATACATGGAACACATCGTGAACTTGAGAGAGATTCGGTGGAAGCGCCAATCGGTAAGCTACCTTCCCAACACGATCCAGTATTTCGAAAGGACCGATATATCTAGGGCTCAACTTCCCCTTCTTTCCAAATATCATAACCCTTTTCCAGGGAGATATTCGTAAGAACACTTTATCACCCACTTCAAACTCTAGGTCTTTTCTTCGGTTGTCGGCATAACTTTTCTGTCGACTCTGAGCTGCTCTTATGTGTTGTTGAATAGATCTGACCTTTTCTGCCATTTCAGCAACGAGATCAGGTCCTAATAGCTTTCTTTCCCCAACTTCATCCTAGCAAGTTGGAGTCCTACATTTCGTTCCATAGAGAGATTCATAAGGAGCCATCTGAATACTGGAGTGATAGATATTATTATAAGAAAATTCCACCAAAGGTAGGTGTTGATCCCAACCTCCTTTGAAAACCATAGAGCAAGCTCTCAACATATCTTCTAGGGTTTGAATTGTTCTCTCAGACTGACCGTCTGTCGGGGGATGATAAGCAGTGCTGAAACTCAACTCTGTATCCAGAGTATGCTGAAGACTTCGCCAGAACTTCGAGGTAAATCTCAGATCCCGATCAGATATAATAGAAAGTGGTACTCCATGCAATCTTACCACTTCCTTTACATATATCCTGGCAAGCTGATCTAGAGAGAAATCCTCTCTAATAGGAATGAAGTGTGCAGACTTTGTAAGATGATCAACTATTACCCAGATAGCGTTATTACCTTTGGATGTTTTAGGAAGTCCTGTGACAAAGTCCATAGTGATGTTTTCCCATTTCCATTTGGGTATGGGTAATGGTTGTAACATCCCCTTATACTTTTGCCTCTCAGATTTAACTTGTTGACAAACCAAGCATCGAGAGACATATTCAGCAACATCTCTTTTCATGCCATCCCACCATAAGTACTCTTTCAGGTCCCTATACATCTTCGTGCTTCCAGGATGAATAGAGAATGAAGAACTATGAGCCTCATCCAGCAGCTCCTTCTTTAATTCGGGGATGGAAGGAACACAAACCCGATTCCTGAACTTTATTATCCCATCACAATCAAGGTTGAATTCCGGAACATTTCTCACATTCTTTTGTAACTCGACATCTTCTTTCTGTGCCTCTTTAATCTTCACATGTATAGATGGTTGAACATTCATTTGAGACAGATAAGATTTTTCCCCTTCCATTATAATTCCAAGATCCATCCTTTGTAAATCCATAAATATTGGATCTTTTGTGATCCTCATCATGGATAAACTAGCATGGTCTTGTCGACTTAATGCATCTGCCACCTTGTTTTCTTTCCCAGGGTGGTAATGGATTGAGCAGTCATAATCCTTAATCAGCTCCAACCATCTTCTTTGACGCATATTCAACTCCTTTTGTGTGAAAATATACTTTAAACTTTTATGATCAGTATAAATATCACACCTTTCACCATAAAGGTAATGCCTCCAAATCTTTAATGCAATGATTACCGCAGCCAACTCCAAATCATGTGTTGGGTAATTTTGCTCATGGATTTTCAACTGTCGTGAGGCATAAGCTATCACCATATCATTTTGCATAAGAACACACCCCAATCCCTTCTTGGATGCATCACTGTAGATCACAAACCTTTCTCCACGACAAGGCAGTGTGAGCACAGGTGCACTGGATAACCTTCTTTTCAACTCCTTGAAATTCTCTTCACATTCCTCTGTCCAGACAAACTTAACTCCTTTCCGAGTCAACTTGGTGAGTGGATTAGATAATCGTGAAAAATCTTTTACAAAACGTCGATAATACCCAGCCAAACCAAGAAAACATCGGATCTCAGTTAGTGTTGTTGGTCTCGACCATCTTTCGATAACCTCTGTTTTTGCTGGATCCACAGATATCCCCTCTTTTGAGATTATGTGACCCAAAAATGCAACTTTTTGAAACCAAAATTCACACTTGGTAAATTTGGCATAAAGATTCTCCTTTCTCAAGGTCTTCAATATAATTCACAAGTGATCTTCATGCTCTTCCTTTCTCTTTGAATAGATAAGAATATCGTCTATAAAGACTACCACAAATTTATCAAGATAGTCTCTAAAGACTCTATTCATTAGATCCATGAAGATAGCAGGGGAATTAGTAAGACCAAATGGCATCACTATAAATTCATAGTGTCCATACCTTGTACGGAAAGCCGTCTTTGGTATATCCTCCCTTTTTACCCTTAATTGATGATACCCTAAACGAAGATCAATCTTGGAAAAGTATTGAGCTCCGTGTAGTTGGTCAAATAAGTCATCAATGCATGGGAGAGGATATTTGTTCTTGATAGTGATCTTGTTATGTTCTCGATAATCAATGCAGAGTCTCATTGATCCATCTTTCTTCTTAACAAATAGAACAGGTTCTCCCCAAGGTGACGCACTAGGGCGTATGAATCCCTTATCAAGATTCTCTTGGAGTTGCTTCTTCAATTCCTGCAACTCAATTGGGGCCATTCTATAAGGTGTCATTGAAATAGTAAAAGCACCCGGTACGAGATCTATTGAAAACTCAACTTCACGATTTGGTGGAAGACCCGGTAATTCCTCTGGAAAGACATCATCAAACTCCCGTACAATGGGAATATTCTTAATCGTGAGTTTCCCACCAACCATTTGAGATAAATAACCTTCATTTAGTGGAATCAATACCCATAAGATGGGAGAAATTTCCACTGGAAGGTTATGTTCATCCTTGCATTGATATACGATCGTAGATTGATCTGGAATATGAAATGTGACTTCCCTTCTATGGAAATTGATATGAGCTCCATGTAGAGAAAGCCAATCCATGCCAAAAATCACATCAAATTCCACTAAAGGAAGGATCACAAGATTTGCAGGGAGCACTTTCCCACAAACTTCGATCGGAGAAGAATTATAAACTTTTGATGCGACTGTTGTGCCATTAGGTGTTGTCACAGCTAACTCAACATCTAATTGTTGAGGTAATACGGTGATACCCTTAGAAAATTCTATAGAAATAAAAGAGTGGGTGGATCCAAAATCAAATAAAACATTTTCTACATTAGAGTGGATGGTATGTGTACCTTTCACCACTTCGTTATCATACTCCACATCGCTGATAGAAATTGCATGTGACTTTCCTTTGTCTTTAGCCTTAAGATTTTGTTGACGTCGACCATCATCATCAACCCTTGGATTTGGGCATTGATTGGCATAATGCCCCATCTCCTTGCACATGAAACATTGAAGTGTAGTAGGTTCATTCTGTGTATCCCTTCCTTTGTTTGCATCATTAGACATCTTCTTCCCATTATCGCGGCATTCAAATGCCCGATGACCTTCCTTTCCACATTTGAAACATTTACTTGTCCCTTTAAGACAACTCCCTCCATGTTTCTTTCTACACTTTGTGCATATGGGAAAGCTCATCTTCTTTTCAGTGTGCTCTTTAGATTTTCTTTTGAATTCCATCTTCCTCTTCTTATCAAACCCATATGATTGATGGGTTACGCCAATCTCCATCTCGACTTTAAGAGCACATCGAACGATTTCCTCGTAGCTATTGAAGTCCCTTATGGCTAACGCCCTTCGAAGACTTGATTTTAAGCCACTAAAGAATCGATCGATCTTACTCTCAGGTTGGATAATAATACCAGAAGCGTACCTTGCAAGTCTTGTAAAATTTGCTTCATAGGTACCTACAGATTCATCATCCCTTTGCTTTAGTTCAAGAAACTCTTTCTCCATCTTTGTTCGGAGAATACGAGGGAAGTACTTATTGAAAAATAAGTTCTTGAACTCATCCCATTCCATAGACTCAATTTCATCCCTTTGTCTCGTATTCTTAATAAGATTCCACCATTGATCAGCATCTCCTTCCAAACGATACACTACTAGGATGACTTTATCATGTTCAGAACATTGAAGAACTGAAAATATCTTTTCAGTAGTACTAATCCATTGTTCAGCGACTAATGGATCAGTAGACCCACTGAAAGAAGGTGGACGCTGCCTCATGAAGGATTCAACAGAATGTTGCTCCTTCCTTTGCTCGTTTGGAAGTCCTACATGATTCATAGCTTGAGAAAGTTGTGTGAGCATGGCTACAAGATTTTGTATTCCAGCTCCCATATCGTTTGGTTGCTCAGGGGGACAATCATTGCATTTCCCATCGCATTCCGCATTAACACGGTTCCTTTGGGTTCCAGCCATTGACTAAAACCAAGAAGAATAGTGTGAGCAACACTAATTATAATAGGAAAACCACATAATTCAAGATTAAAATTTTCATGCTTAAGGTCTTATCCTAGAGTATTCATGGCCATTTCTAAAACACTAAGATTGTGTTCTATGATTAGACTTATCCTTATGGTTCTTACTAAGACTTTCGCATCCTAGTTTCCAAAGGTTGACTATACCTTTCGCTCTGATACCAACTATAATGACCCATGATTTACATACATTGTTAATACTTCAAAATTGAAGCACACTTATTACAACATATGACAAAACCACAAAGGACCGTATAGGTATAGTGTCTTTAGAAACTGGGAAACATAAACAACTGGTTCATAAATCTTCTACAGTGTCTCCCATTTATTTCATCATATCTAGGGTCCCTTTTAGCATATTCTACTTAATATCCATCTTCCTGACCTGGGGAAAAGAAAACATAAAAGGGTGAGCTCAAATGCTCAGCAAGGGCAAATAAAGGAAATAAAAATCATATCATATCTTTTTGAAAATCAAAACCTGCAAAAGAGATCATAATATCTTAACATGGAATAAATCATAGAAGTGAAAATGAGATCCCCATAATCATAACATAAAACTTGAAACTTTGTGGCATGCACACATAATCTTGGAAAATCATTTCTTGTTAGTCATGACTCATTTCCAAGACTATCTTAGTGGACAAAGTCCCTTTCTGAACCGAGTCACCCTCGTTCCAGTCCTGTTTCACTGAACCGGTATAACCTACCGTTCCAGCCATGTCTATCTCATGAGATATAAAATCTTTACCCAATGCATTGGAGGGAGATATAGGTCCCACCCATCTTATAATGAATCCTTTCTTATGTGTGCCACATAATCATACATCATCGCATAACACATGTAACAAAAATGGGATTTTTGAAACATCATGACATCATAAATCAATTCATATAAGATAAAGGAATTCATAAAAATAATTCCATCACAACATGATCAAATCAATGTAATAATAGGGATAAAAACAGAACCCTTTATTATCTTAGATGGAAAATAATTTTAATAAAACACTTGAACTCCATTCTTGAGGAAAATATCCTTTCTTCTTCAAAAACATTTTTCCTTTCATAACATGTCATAAAACTTTAAAATAAAAGAAGTTGATTAAAATTAAACTTGAAAACATGTAAAGGAAGCTTCTTGTAAATAATGTTAAAAAATCCATTCATGCCGTATAAGTTAAAAAAAACATTCTTCGTACTTTTGTCGGAAAAGTCAAAAAGTACCTCGTACGACAAAAGATTCCTTTCATACATATTACTAAAAACTCACCGAAGGGTAAAAATGGATTTAAAAAATTGTAGGTGGATGGAAATAATATTACATTTTGATGAAACATGGATGTGGATGATAAAATACACCCCAGTAAATACTTACAAATAAACAATCTCGGATAAAAATGGGATTGTGATATTTCCCTTACCTTAGGTCCAATTTTCTTTGTACGTGTCCGAAGCTCCTGTATAATGGTTTAAATAATGTTATTGACTTATTACAGAATCATACATATTGATATGATATCATATATGGTCATATTCTTAGCTCCTTGTTAGTAATATTTCACTGTTACTTGTTACTCGGGTCTTTATTGCCTTTTGCTGTTATGCGTGTTTTGCCGAATACATTATTATTCTTCTTTTAAGGTTATAGATACCTTATATACAGAATGGTATTAGTGTAACATATATCATATTTATTCATTCAATTCATTTATATAATTACTATGTAATGATGATCATGTAGAACGAGTCGCATCACATCGTGGAGACGGTATTCCGTACGTACGCACGAGTGATGATATCGTGCCTATGATCGTGGAACTGTATTGGAGTATATATATATTATTTCAGTATCAATATTAATTTATAATAATCATAAATACTTACTCATTACACCATTATACCCATCGTTGTAAAGTGATGGTGGAAAAATAGATTACAGCACGGCGTGGAGACGGTATTCCGTACGTACGCACGCGCGGTGATTTCATTTTTCCATAGGATGGATAGAAGGTGAATTAGGGTTGTCTCATATTTATAATAACATATCAGTATGTATGTAATACTGATGTTATTACTTTATCATGAAAAAACTAAAGAAGAATAAGTTGAAGAAGAAAGAAATTGAAAAGATCGGTAATGGATATTACCTCTTCTTTGAAACACCTCTTTGAATCCTCCACTTAGGGAACTAAGATTGGTCTTTGAAGAAGACCAGGACCTCTAGGATTATTATAGGGAAGTGTAGAGGAGAAAATGGCAGGGGTTGGCCGTGCTTGAGTGCTCAAATTGGTGTGAGGAGGAGGGGGAGGAGGTGCCCTTTTATAAGGGAGGAGAGGGGCACCTTAGGAATATCTCAAAATATTATTTTATATTAAAGTCAAAATCGGTTTATAATGGTTTCAAAGGGTCTTATTTCGAAGCTAAAGTGGGGATGGGTCGAAATCCTATCAACCAATAGGATTTATACAAGATTAGGGTATTATTGAAACCTTATCAATTAGATTTAACTCTAAGTTAAATAATTTAACTTTTACCGTGTCTTTTTGTTTTCTTTCACTATATGGTCAATACACTTACTATAACATGCCAAACGAACCCCAAAATGTTTATTATTAATATATATATCCTTATCTAAGTCATTTTGCCGAAAAATATATTTTTAGGAATACAATAACAATTAATAATATAATATTTGATTTAAAAACTATTTTGTGTCAATTTTGACACTATTTGATATATGATTTTTGTGAAAGTCATAAAAGAATTATATGTTCGAACCAAGTTGACTAAATCAACATTAATATATCATAGTAACCTAGAAAATTAGTGTAATTCATAAAAAGTCTCAAATTACATTCATTTGATCATTTATAACATCAATTATGTTAATATTTCCTTAAAAGGGTAATTACTGTATCATCGTTGTGTCATAAATAAATTAATTTATTTGAAGTCTAAAAATTATAAATAAAATATCATTATGTAGGAAATCGTTTTAGCTTTCTAATGAATATTTATAGTCGAATTTATCTTTTGTGTATCCCCATATTAAAAATGATTTACTTATTAAACTTTGATTTTAACTATTTTAACCCTTCTTTAAATAAATTAATAATAAATGTCCTAATCTAATCCAAGTGGGCCTAAATGGTCATATTTTATTCCTAAGTTTGTTTTTGGTCGAATTAAATTTTTCCAATAGAATTAGGACATGTGTTAGTGTAATATTAATATCATATTTACCCTTAGTTACCCTATTTACTATTAACCGCGGTAAAAATAGTAAAAAGTTACTATTCACCAAAAAATTATTTTTATCTCATTGAACCACATTTTACTTACTGATATCAACCGTGTCTGTCGGATTTTTGAAATTCCATTCACAGAAGCGGTAAAATTAAGTTTTATGCAAAATTCAGTTTTTAACCTACCACTTAGTGGTTTCACTATTCATCAAAAATTGAAAGTTTTCAGAAAAATACCAAAATTTCACCCTAGGCTAATTTCGATATTCTGAGTCCAAAACTGAAGTCCATTTTTAAAAATAAAATTTATAAAATTTCAAAAAGTGGTTATTACTATTCATAACGGCTAGTTTTAATAGCATATTGTTGTTTAGTGAAACTCGGTATTGCGTACAACGCAAGCTATCGAGGAAGGTCGCGATTGCGTGTAAAGCAAGCCAAGTAAGTGTTGTGTAGAATAAGATTCTTTTGATGATTTATATGACATAAAAGTCTCGGGTGTTACATTTCATAAATATGTTTTATGAAAAATTAAAAAAACACAATTAAAAAATATTAACTATGAAAAAAACAATCACATTTATAAGATCATAAAATTTCATTTAAATCTTAAACTCAAAATTTAAATTTTGAAATAAAAAAATTGTATAAAACCCCATTTTCAAGAATAAACATGGAGAATATTACTTTCATCATTAAATCACATTATTGTATATTTCTATCATCCCCAGGAGTAAGTTATATAATATTACATTTTTACATAATAAGATTAATTAACTCCATCTATATTCCCATAGGATTAACATACATTTGTTAACTCCAACGCTTTATAAGAGTAATCAACTTCATTCAAATTCCCTAAGGAGAAAATTACATCACCTAATTCCATTACATTACCCAATTAATTTGAGGGATTTAACAAACACAACCATCCCATAATTGAAATAGTTCCATAAGGGATTGTGTTTGATGACTTACTGAAATTTAAATTTTTATTGAAATAATGAAATTTATACATGAACAATATACATTATAAGTGGTAAAAATATCATGGAGGCATGTAGTGATGCAGCCCAAGAGTGTCTCCGTGGATAATATGATTGCATTAAATATATAAGTAACTCACACTAGTATATATAATGGGATATTTATCTTCTATACCTTCCTACGCTAACCCATCAGCTGCAATGTTCCTCTCTCTCCAAACATTCCCAACATGGCTACACTCATTGATTAAGAATATGAACTTCCTAACGAAATAATCCAAATTACTAGGAGGATCTACATTTCCTTGGACGATCCAAACCAATTTATTTAAATCTAATTCAATTTTATCCCGTACATTATTAAATATTCGACATAAATAGATACCAGTGTGCATAGATCTTACCATCACACCCATGGAGTTTACCAGGCCTTAAAAATCACAGAAACCAAAAAGGATCGAACCATTTCTATATCACACCAGCCAACCTTCCATAATATTCAAGACCATGGATGAGACTTAAGCATTTAGGTTTAGATCCATAGAGGGTATGATCTACTGAACCCATTAGCCCTACACCACATGGAGAATGTTTGCTACAACCACTGATCTTGGAAAAAAATGTATAGTGGACAAGAGTTCTTACAACCTTAAATAATTGAACCCAATTATGAAATGATAGATTTTATCCACATCAGGAGTTAGATGGAGGATCGAATTATTCCTTCTCTTATCACACTTCTGGCATCCCAAAGGCTCCGAAATACTGTCGTAAAAATAAGGGCATGAGACATATTTTATAGATTGTGGGATCCTGCAACCTAAAACCATTATTTGATGAAATCAGAAATAGAATACTCATCAACCAAGATGTAAATAACCACTAATGTCTATACTATTGCACCCCATTCTATTGGATAAAGAGATATAACATGGATTCCCTAAGAAGGATGATGAAACAAAAACACTAAGACACCATGTTAACAACATTGCGCTTCACATCATTTTGGTTCCTAATGTTCCATGTGAGAAAATTAATTTTAGTTGGAAGTTAGTTTAACCACAATTTCTAAGCTTACACGTCTAATGTTCTAAGATCAGGGAAAATATATATATAATCATGGATTTAAAAATATATAGAGTAAGAACATGTAAAAGAACACCGATTAGGGGTGTCAACCAAGAATATTCATTGAAAAATCACCTTTTGGTAATCATTAAGAATAGACTACATAAATATTCCAATGTCTTATTTCCTACATGAAATAAATCTTTGGTGTTGGACACCCTGTGAAAAATAATTTCTCTCCTTCCTAGTTGTATTTCCATTGGATGATATCCCCTCTTCCAATCACCCAACAAGAATGATCATATATGTCTTTCAAATGGTTAAATATGTTTTTATAATGTCTAGATAACCCCATATTTACAATCATGTAATCCCAACTATCTTTATTTCTCTCCCTTATAAATCTATCCCAAATTTATTTTCCTTCAACCACATCCCATGCAAGATGAGACTACATTGAGTGCTTGGTTTCATAGAATTTATTAATACTGACATATCCTTATTCAACAGGTTTGTGCATATATTTCTATGAGTCCTAGTGACATCATCCCACATGATTTTCATCCCAAATAAATGAATTCTTGATATTTTCCATCCGGGAAATTTTCCCAATGGATGACCAGATGATCGATAACACAAGCATTAGGATAGACGATAACACACTATTTTTCAATGTAACCCTACTTCCAAAAGACAAGAATTTGTTATTCCAATTTAGAATTATTCACATTCTCTTGTTGATGGGATCATAAAAAATATATATTTTTATTTTCGCCATTAAAAACTGGATATTTGATGTATGTCAAAGGAATAGGCCACTTTTAGATCCCCAAAATCTCATGGATTGCACCATAGGGACGTCCTGAGCATTTATTAAAGATAAAAACATTAATATTTCTTAGGATGATGCTTTGACCACTAATTTTACATTATATCAACATGATATCCATGATGTTAAGTAAGGATCAACTCATAAAATTGGCAAACACTATCACATTGTTATATAACATAAGGTGAAAAAAAAGATTACATCCATATCATTTGATAAAGTGGTACATTATCCCATCCTCCAAACAATGATTAATGATCTTGGAAAGGTCCTTCAAATATAATTAAAAATGGATTGAAGATAAGGGATCCCTATATAATAACACATACATTCTTAAATAAACTGACACCCTTTACCATAAGTGAAATAGAGGTCCATGGAGAGGAGAAAAACCTATAACGCAAATCACAGAACCATTCCTGGATGCCCAATCTTCTAAACACATGAATGATAAATCCCGACATGCTTTGATCATAGGATTTATCCATATTTAATTAAATGATAAATTTGGAACCAGTGAATCTATTATTAAGATCCCTCAACATTTCTTGGGACATTCAAATTTCACATGAATTCCCTAAACATTAACAAAACTATGAAAATAATCTGAGAAAAGGCATGGGATGATTCAACTAATCATCATTCTAAAAAAAATAACAATATTCTTGTAAGAAAAGATACACACAAATATTTTCATAAACTGGATAATTTTTGTGGAATCCATAACCTTTGGGATTAAGACCACCCTAAAATCACACACCCCTCTCAAGATAGGACCTCCTATGAAAAATTCCTAAATAGCACCGAATAATTGGGCCTTGAAAAAAACCCATCCCACCACATAGAAAACACCTAGAAATCAATCCTGTCTAGGAGCACCATCCTGCTTCAAACTAAGAATAATCACTTTAACCACCACTTCCTTGGAGATTTATTGTAGAATTTGATTATCATTGTTGCTCACTAGTTCCTAAATAAAAATCATAAATACCTATTTCTCATTAGGGATTCTTATTCCATTCATAATAATGATACCTAGATCTACTAGTAGGTATTAAATTATTTAGAGCTAGATTTCGCAAAACCTCTACATCCGAGGTAAAGGTACCATTTTCAAATTTAAAAATGATGCATGTATTCCTTTTCATATCATTTACACATGTGTGGAAAAAATAATTAACTTGACCACCTTTTTTATGAAAAAGGCTCCTGATTTTTTCTTATATATTTTCTCAACCACAATGAGTTTCTAAGAAATAAACCTACGTAAATCATTGATAATAGAGAAACAATTATCACCCAAACAATCGTGGAGACCCACCTCTAAATCCACAATTTCACCCTTCCAACCAACCAAGTAAACATCCTTCGCTATATTCACCTATAGAAAATCTATAATTCACCTATTGAGTCATCTATGATTATTCGATAGATTGTCCCAATCACTCCAAATTTATGCACTTTACCAATAGGTTTTCATCATTTTCATTAATCATTCCTCTAGTTTCAGCAAGATGAGTAGAAAAATTGACGTTGTCTTGAAACACAAATTTTCAAATCCACCAAGAGAGAGATATGGTTAGAAAGGGATATATCTAGGTGAGTCACTGATGCCGATCAAAAGAATTCCAGACCCTAAATGTTGGAGAGACAATGGTCAAGAGGTCAACAAATTCTATTAATCCATTTTCCCTATTACACCATGTCAATTTACTTCCATGTATGACTGTATCCATGATCCCTTTTATGGCTAAGAAGTTATTGTTGTCTTTTATGGACCTATTGGAACCACCAACCCCACCTTTTTCTTCGAATTATCTTCCATAGTATTAATGTCCCCCCATAAAGCAGGGTTTGATACATTAATAAAATAATTCTAGATGATTCCAACAAGATTTTATTTTCACTACCTTAGAACTAGCATAAAAAAGTAAAAAGGGTTCCAATCCCTCCTAAAATAATTCTAGTAGTTGAGCATTGAAAAGCAACATACACCAGTTGAGCATCATACTATGGTTTTTATAAGACCCATATGTGATATTTATATGGAGTGTTGTGAATGTGACACATAAAATAGATATTCTTGTAAAAAATGAGACTTGAACCACCTCAAATTTTGGCTCTAAAATTACCACAACAGAAGCATGATTTTTTATAACATCCATGGTAATAGAATAACATTAAGATATGCCCCGAATACCATGGCATTTAAAATAAAAAATAAACACATTAAAAGGATATAATGTTGGCCTCTAGACCAAATGTACCTAAGAATATATCCAATCCATACTCTTTAGATTCTTTGTCTTTAAATAAAGTAACAGTACTAACAGAATAAATGACATTCACCAAGGTAGAGTTGGGATTTTCCAAAGAGGGAACATAATCCCCAAGATTCTTTATACCAGAGGATTTACAGCATTCAGGTTTTAAATAAAAAAAATTTAATAACTTATACATATAGTCATAAAAAATATAATATTTGATTTTCATCCCATTAAAATCCATTTTTAGTTATCTCATAAAATGGGAAAAAATATCATTTTAATTTAAAAACATTAAAAATCAAAAAATTATCAGAGCAATGAGTAAATTATCCTTTTTAAATAACCATAGAAACTTTAATAATATGTTTTATATTTAATAAAGGACATGATTGTGGGAAAATGTGTTTATATGATATACATTAAAAAACGTCCCTTTCACACCTCTTTAAATGAAACCTATGTATGGGTTTTTTGTAAATCATTTTAGATATTATTTATTAAGATATTTGGGAAATAACTTAAATATAGTGGAGATTTAGTTTTAACATTATTTGAATTATATATACGAATATTCTTTAAAAATATGATTGAATATAGAGGAAACATAGCTTCAACAATTATAAAAAATATTTTTTAAAAATCCCTTACCAATTTGTCTATCATAAATAAAAATAACATTAAAGGAGAGAAATTAAAAAGGATTTTAAACAACTTGAATTCTATTAAATGAACAGTAAAATAAATCTATATGTATGTTTAGACACAACATGTACAAAAACGAACCGTTTCAAATAAAATTCTGCATATGACAGAATTAAATACCCTTTTATGTTTAAAGAAGACACAAAAACTTATTTGGATTTTTTATATCATATCATATTTGAAAGGCCAATTAAAATATTAATTTTTTTTGAATATCCAATGAATTGTGATCATATGATTTGTAAAAATATCAGTTTATGATAAATCTATTTGACAAAAAAAGAATCTATGGAATCAATCAGTAGGATTATACACTATAAAGACCATTTCATAGAGAATCTGAGAGAGATAACATAAATGTTATATTCCTTTTACAATGACCAAGACACACTAGTGCAGAAATCATTTTTTACGTCACCATTTTTTACGTCGGTTATATATAACCGACGTAAAAATGAGGTGAGTATATTTTTAACGTCGGTTATTTTAATAACCGACATTACAAATCGCACCTGTTGGGTTTTTACGTCGGTTATCTTATAACCGACGTAAAAAACCAATGCGCGGGGGGTTTTTTACGTCGGTTATTTTATAACCGACGTAAAAAACGGGTCCGGGATTTGGTATTTTTGGTGGGTTATTAGATAACCGACGTAAAAAACGCGTCAATATCGGGTTTTTTACGTCGTTTTCCAAATAACGGACGTAAAAAACCCCCCGCGCATTGGTTTTTTACGTCGGTTATAAGATAAACGACATAAAAAACACGTAGATATTGGGTTTTTTTACGTCGGTTTCCAAATAACCGACGTAAAAAACGCATAGATATCTCGTTTTTACGTCGGTTATAAAATAACCAACGTAAAAACCCATAGCACGGTAGCTTTTTTACGTCGGTTTTAAAATAACCGACGTTATAAATTTAAAAAATATTTTATAACATCGGTTATATAATAACCGACGTTATAAAACTTTTAAAAAACATAAAGCTCGTGGACTGTCATTTAAGATTTTTCGATTGACAGTCCGCCGACTCGTCTCTCTCGCGCGGTAAACCCTAATCGGCTCGTCGATCGACCTGCGTTAAACTCAATTTGGCTTCATTGTTTATTTTCTTCACTCCTCTCAGATCTATCATCTCAACTCGCAACATTCATGTAAGCCTTCCATGAAATTATTTCGTTCATTTTTGTTTCGATTCTTGATGTGCTTTTCATTCGTTTTTGAATCTCGTGGAATTTTTTGTTATGGCAAATGGTTATTTGCAAATGGTTATTTGTATTTTGTTATTGCAAATGGTTATTTGTATTGCAAATGGTTATTTGTATTTTTTTATTGCAAATGGTTATTTGAATCTCGTGGAATATTTTGTTGATATAACAGACTATTTTGTTGATATAACAGACTATGTTGAGGGAACATTAAACTAGATGAATAATGAGATAAAAAAGACGTGCATCGTTACTTTAAAGGAAAATAAATAATAATTACTTTTTATATCATATTTTGGATCAGTTTTTTTATAAATTAAAACAATAAATGTGATCCCCATTATACGATATTGGAGGAGTACCATGGTTTAACCACACAGTATGGAAAACCTAGAACCAACCCTAAAAAATGCATATGCATCATGCTGTGTGATTTCATTATAAATAAGTATGGTTTGTAAAAAATATATTTCCTCTATTATATTTGTAAACAAATGTAAAATGTTTCCTAGGTAGAACCTCATGGTATTCACTAACCATGTTCCAATAATGAATACGAATATAAAACTATAATATCCTAAAAATTCAAAAAATAATAATACAAGGATGAATAAAAAGAAGTTAATCAAAATAATTTGATTTAAAAACCTATAATAAATATAGAGGTGTTAAACTAACACAAACCCTACTGAATTCTACCCCTAGAAGAATATGATGAGGATGATGGACCTAGATTGAGATTAGGCCACTACTCCATTATCAATGGCTCCCACACCTATGTCTCATTGGAATCGAAAACATGTTACCAATGATATTAAACCATATGAATTACCATATCATTTAGAATATTCACTTGAGATTGTAAAACACATTATTATTGTTAATCATATACATATACATATTTAGTCTTTTAATTGCCAGGATGTTCACTATTGTTGTTGATATTTTTTAATTCTTGGTGTTTAGAATTTCTGAACATGTTTCCTGTAATTGGAATTCAGTTTTTGTCCATGGTTGTTTTGTTTTCGTTTTTGGATTTTGAAAACCTAAAAAAAAACAGAGTTTTTAGTCGAGTTTTATTTTGATTGATAACCGTTAAAGCTGAAGGCCAAGTACAAAATCAAATCCCCACAAGATATGTTACATGGGATTAAAAATCAGAAATAAAGGATTAAACCGAATCAGTGGGACTATTGTTATTCTGAGCAGACTAGTGTTGGACGCACTGGACAGCCCTCTCAGCCTGCCAATGCAATTAACGATCATCAGAAACAAGAATGAGTGAATTGCTGATAAAATAATAACATGTTGGTAGACCTCTTTTTTCCAGTCACACCGAAGGGTGATGAAGACCAATATCAAGGTCTGCACGTCATTTAAAATAGGTTGTTTATCTAATATATTAAAACATCAAAACCGCATTCAATATTAATCTATGTAGGCGTCATGGTTTTCTTTGATTCAATGAAATTTAAAACTGTTATATCTAAGTATATTTTGTTTTAAAAATAACATTCAAGCATATTTTTTTAAATACCTATAGATTTGTTTTATATTTTAAATTGTTTTACATTCAAATTATGATTTTTTTCATATAAACATGTATTTGTATTATCTTAAAAATATATATTTTTTGTTGATATTTGTTATAGGTAATAATGAGTCGAAGTTGGATTACGGCACATCGAATGAGCAATGAATTTGAGGAAGGTGTTGATTCCTTTTTGGAATTTTCAAAACGAAATGTTCCAAGTAGTGACATTTTTTTCTATCCATGCCTGAAATGTTTGAATATGAAGAAGTTGAAAATTAGAGAGATAAAAGATCATCTGATATGTCATGGTTTTAATCCGAGTTACAGCCCTTGGATTTGGCATGGTGAAACTGGACGGAATGTCACTGATGATGATGATTCGCAAGATGGTAACTCCAATGGAATTGAAGAAATGATTCGCGATATTGTAGCAGAACAAATTGAGATAGAACCGACAGTTGCGCATCTATATGGTGATGCTGAAAAACCATTATATCCCGGTTGTACAAATTTTACAGTTTTTCGGCGGTGTTAAGATTGATTAACCTGAAGGCGAAGCATGGATGGAGTGACAGAAGTTTTACAGAGCTGCTACAATTGATGATAGACATTCTTCCAAAAGATAACGATCTTCCAGATTCACATTACAAAGCCAAGAAAATATTATGCCCGATGGGATTGGGATACCAGAAAATACATGCCTTCCCGAATGACTGCATTATATATAGGAAGGAATATGAATTTCTGTCAGAGTGTCCAAAATGTGGGACATCACGGTATAAGGTGAATGAAAAATCACAGGGTGATGTAGAGATTACAAATCTCCCTTCAAAGGTATTTTGGTATCTTCATATAATTAATCATTTCAAATGTTTATTTTCTAATTCACATGATGCAAAAAGGTTAAGATGGCATGCTGAAGAGCAGGTATGTGATGGAAAAATACGACATCCAGCTGATTGTCCACAATGGAAGAAAATTGATGGGCAAATTTCTACATTTGGAAATGAAATTATAAATCTCAGACTAGGGTTGTGCACAGATGGAATGAATCCATAACGAACACTCAGTAGAACACATAGTTCATGGCCTGTTTTATTGGTAATTTACAACCTCTCTCCTGAAGTTTGTATGAAGTGAAAATATGTCATGTTGAGTACAATGATATCTGGTCCAAAGCAACCCGGTAATGATATTGAAGATTACTTGTCACCGTTGATTGATGGTTTCAAACTGTTATGGGATGACGGTATTAGGGTGTATGATTCTTATAAAATGGAATATTTTCAACTGCATGTAGTGCTTCTGTTCACTATAAATGACTTCCCAGCTTATGGAAATTTGTCTGGATACAGTGTTAAAGGGCATAAAGCATGTCTAATTTGCGAACAACTGACGTCCTATTGTCAATTGCATCATGGGAGGAAAACAATGTACATGGGTCATCAAAAGTTTTTGCCTATGGAACACCCTTATAGAAGACTGAAAAATGCATTCAATGGCTCAAAAGAATTTAATACACCTCCAAAACCTTTATCCCCTAATCTGTATTTTGAGAGGGTGAAAAACCTTGACGTGACATTGGGAAAGACAAAGAAATCTGGTAATGATAGACATATTTGGAAGAAAATGTCAATTTTTTTTGAGCTACCATATTGGAGGTATCATGAAGTTAAACATAATATTGATGTCATGCATGTGGAGAAGAATATCTGTGATTCTTTGATTGGAACATTGTTAGATATTAGAGGAAAGACTAAAGATGGGTTGAATGCAAGATTAGACTTACTATCAATGGGAATACGTTTGGAGTTATCTCCCACTCCTAAAGGAAGACGAACATTTCTTCCTCTGGCTTGTCATACATTATTGAAGAGGGAGAAAATTAGCTTCTGTCAGTGTCTTCATGATACCAAAGTGCCTCAAGGTTATTCTTCTAATGTAAAAATTTTTGTCTCATTGAAGCACTTGAAGTTGATAGGTATGAAATCACATGATTGTCACGTCATGATGCAACAAATTCTACCAGTTGCATTGCGTGAAAAATGTTCATGGGAGATGTTCATGATCATCAAGATTGTGACCCAAACCATGTATGACGAACCATCCCATGAAAATATCCCTACTACACACCTTACCCTCAGGGAATTTTCTATTCTAATAAGGGTATATATATCAAGAAACTTATAACAGGGAATGTATTTTTTAATATAATAATGAATACATTTAATTCTTATTGTCATTACTTTGTAAATTTTTATTGATTTTGATTTGATGAAATAAAAATTGTATGTCTTTTAATATTTAATTTAAATTAAGATATTAATTTTTTTATAATTCATAATTTCATAAAATAATTTATAAATTGGGAAAATAATAATATTAAATATTATTTTTTATATAGTACTGATAATATAATTTTTATGAAGTAAAATGTAATTTTTATTAGAGGATTAATGACAATTTTTGTTAAAAAAACATATATCAACAAATATCAATTAAAAATTTATAAATAAAAATTAGAATATTTATAATTTTTAGTTAAATACATTCTATTTTTGGAATTAAGATGTTGAATTTAACTAACCATGAAATTTTCCCAATTTTATGTGAGAGTGGAATTTTGGGTAGAAATTAAGTATGGTATAAATATAAAACTTGTATTACGACATCATAATGAACAGAAAATGATGTAATAAATTATATAGGAAGAATATATTATCAAATATATGGCTCAACATTAAAATATATTTTTTAGTTTATTTTATTAATTTAATATAGACTATGAATATTCCAAAACATATATTATATTTTTGGGGTTCCAAATAACTTTTTTATAAACCTGACTCACTTACACATCACTGAGGGTAATATATTATATCAATTTACAATTTTCATTATAAAATAATTCCAATTAGTACTCTTTTTTATAAAACATGGGAATACATGGTATAGATTTTAGTTTCTATTACTTAATTAAACAGTGTCCAAAACATATAATTTTGAAATAATACATAACTACCCTATTATTTCCTATATTAGCCCACCTAAGACCCCATTAATCTTGACTAATAAACCTTGTATCACATAATTTATATGAAATACCCACTCTCGATTCCTCCTAATATTACTACAATACCTCGAGAAGACCATTCCATGATTATAGAATCACTATATCATGTTAAGAGAACACCCTCCCATATTTTCAAATAAAGAAACTTCATTGTATTTATCCTTTTGAATCAAAATTTTGGGCCCTATCATCAATTTATAAATATCCCAATACATTCCAATTTATGTCCTAGAAATTATAGATCATTTATCCCCTATCACTATAACATTTACCAAAGACATTACTGTTCTGAAATTTAGTTAGGGATCCTCTCTTTCTCCTCTTCCTTAAAGCACCTTAGGTATATATTTCACATTTTCTTCCAATTCATATTAAGGAGAAATTATACTACACAACCATATTAATTCTCTTAGGATTTAAATGTGGCGAGTTACCGATTTCCTTCTTATTAACCCCCCTCACGATTCATTATATCCCATCATTACACACCTGAAATTATCCTGTGATTTTATCCATGCCATGTTTTTATTAAAGAATCCTACAAATATTATTGATATTAATTTAAAAATATTCTTGTTTGAATATGTTATTAAATATAAAATAATATTTATTTTTTTACTTTCATGTGATGATACACCCCTTTCTATATCATTGAACCATTTTATGTATATTTATGTACTATCATTGTGCTATATAAATGTATCTACAATATTCCTCATTGAACATTTTTGAGGTGTATACTTGTACTCATTTATTATTAATGATATTAAACTAGTTATATCTATACAGAGTCTATTAATTATTTCATTTTATTTAAACCATAATCCATAATCATGGGATTAAATGTGATGAAATATGTTCTCAAGTTATATGATCTATGTGGTGCACATATAGAAGTACATGATATGATTATGATGGGTGGGCCCAGATAGTGCTTAAATGCATTTGGTAATGTTTTAGTTGCATGAGATTCTATGTTTATTTCAATATCCAATGAAAATTATATTATTTTGTTTTGGTGGTTGACATTGAATTATGCTTATGATGTCATATTTATTGTTTATTCCACATTACCATGTTACCTTTATGTTATAATGCTATAAAATACCACATTGTTAATGTTTATGATTCTCACCCTTTTTTGTCCCATTTGAATTACAATTTTATAATACGTAATAATATCTTCATGTTATTGTTTTTTATTCCCTTAGTGGGCTTCATATGTCATCCCTTTCTTATGTATATCCCTAGGATATCACAAGAAGTTTTATGAATGATGGAATATTATAAACATGTAATGGAATTATTAAATAAGGATGATCTACCCATTATTTATTTTGTTATGTAAGGTAACGTATTATAAAATTAAACAAGGATGATTCATCCTCTAGGTTTTATTAATTGTTTTCTTATGTAATAAATCCTGAATTAATGAGTAATAAAGGTGAGGGTGTCATAGTTTGAAATCATTGTAGGGTCTATTTATATTTGGGTTTATGATTAGAAACCTCTATATGAATCCTTAGGTATAATACTAAACATAATAAAAAATCCAAAATTTCGGTAAAGTATAGTGTAAGTGGTTTCCATGAAAATATATCCTTGTTTTGATACACTAAGTGTATGTGGATCTGGAACAGAAGTACCTATGTCTAATAATTCCAAAAAGGGTGCTTTGATATGGAATCAATCATCACCTGGTGAACAAAAATGTCCTTTAATACACACCTAGTTTAAAATCATATGAGATATGATTTAGAAAATTCAAAAGCTCATTATTAACTACAATCAATGGAAAAAAATTCACGTATGATTATAACCTAGGAAATAGATCATGAATAACAAAGATTGAATCATAGATATTCACAAGATAAAGAATCAATTTCATTTATAAATTATCCCAGTAATAATGTTGGCAAATTATTTATGTGTTTAATAGTTTGAAAATACTCATCCCTTATTTTTTCATTTATTATTTATAATGGATAGAAATAGGAGGAATAAATTAAACAAACAATGTAATGGGAAAAGTTTTGACATTCAAAATGAGATTCTTAACATGATGGGAGAACAAGTAAGGCATATTATGGTTAGGAATAAACAGTTATAAAAAACCATAGTTACCAATTATAATAGAGTTGAATTTCCAAATACGTCAAAAGAGAGGAGGATGAAATATAATGGTGGTCCATCAAATAAAGGTGATAAGATAAAGAATAACAATTTATGTTTGTGGATAAAATTAGGTATGTAGAAGAAAATGAAATGCCCCAATAGAATTGGGAGTTTTTTTATGTTTGGTATTATAGGGCATAACGTGTCAAAGTTTCATAGAAAAATGAATAACTTGATATTTGGGGAAAATTTTAGTTTATAGTGTCATATGCATTCTTATATCCTAAATTTAGAGATGTTGGGAATTATCGAAGGCAATGATCTATTCCAAGGGATAAAAAGCTGATGAGAAAAATAAATCCCAGAATAAGGGAACATGGAAATTCTAATACTGAGATGAATCATGAAGACTAAAGTACATGTAACATCTATATTAGATTAGTGTATGTCATGATTTTTTTCTATTCATACCCAATTATATTATCTTGTATGTTTTTTAATAAAATTTATTAACCACCCAAAATGATTTGATATCATTGTTGAAAACCTTTATTATTATTGCATCACATACTGAAGTTTTTGGGAATGTTCTTCTAGAAAATATTATTTTCTACTTTAAGAGAAAATTTATTTTTTTCTTTATTATGGAATGAGTTCCCTTTTATAAATAAAATATAAATTTTTTGTAGAAGAAATAACCCACCATACCGTGAATCACCATTTGATTCTATAAAAATTAAAAGAGGAGGATAAAGAATGGTTTGTGTCGTCATCTAAAGAATGGAATTATTTCTATTCGAGAACTAATTTTGAGATTAAATTAACAAGACAGAAAACAGATCATCCTTGAAGGAATTCCAATTGTGAGGGAATATGCTGATGTGATTTTAGAAGAATATATTGGTCTTCCTCTTAAACAAGTGGTCATGTTGTCAATAAAATTTTTACCTAGACCAATTAAAATTTTTATGGGATATAATCCCCAGAAAAGGGATATATGTAGACCTTTAGATGATAGTATAAAAAATGGGATGAATAATTCCAACATTTATGAAGGATATCTATAGTTCCCTTTGACTCTATGGGTATTATAAATGATTTATGAGAAATTTATCACGATTTTAAAACCTATAACCAAGAATACTCTGTAGGAGGTCATGTTTTTTGTCTTAATGAATGTGATGAAAGATTCAAGGGGTTGAAAATGTGTCTAATCATTGCACACGTATTTATTTTAACCACAAGTAGGTAACTTTATATGGTATACAATAGTGCTTCTAAGATGGTAGTTGGCATTGTATTAAGCCAAAATGAAAATGAGATATCCAAGGCCTCAAGGTAATTGGATGTTCATGAATAGAAACACTGAATACATGACATGTAGATTTCTATGGTATTCTTTTCATATAAAATCTGGTTTCATTATCACTTTGGGGAGAAGTGTGAAATATATAAGGATCATAAAAGACTCATGTATATATTAATACATAATGATCTAAATATGGGCTAAAAAATATGGTTAGAGGTGATTATGGATGATGAATGATCAATCCTCAACCCTAATAGGAATTAAAATAAAGTAGAAAATTCTCTATGTAAAAATAATCTAGAAATTTTATCATTGACAAGAATTGTGAAGGATATTATCTTTTTAGAAAATAAAATGATGGACATGGGATTCATAAAGGTAGGATCATAAAAAATCCGATAAAAAATTGTTTCACAACCATACCACTAGGAGAAGATAAAAGATGAAAAAATAGAAAATGTGTTAATGGATAAGAAGGTTAAAACTTTGAGAAAAGGGATATACTTAGAGTTCATAATTAATGAAAAATGAGATGTAAGATTTTAGTCCTGACCATGTGTATAATAAAATTCTGAGCTAAATAAGAAGATTTTGAATGATTCACATAACATCAACTTCTCCATCCATCTAAAAACCACAACATTGTATCAAGAACTTTGAGATCACTATTGTAGGGAAAATATGATGGAGGATAATGTGGAATATACATCAAGTTGTCTTGTATGTTATCATCTGAATGATAAATGAAAAATATACAAGTGGATGATGTAACTATTACACATACCTACATGGAAATGATAAAATAATACTATGGAATTTTTCAATCGTCTTATGAAGACAAAAATTTTAAATAATAATACTTGGGTTGTGGTGGATATTGTAATTAAAACATATTAATTCATTTCAGTTCAATATGAATTCCAACCTAATCAATCTACATGGTTATACATTAGGGAAGTGGGGTAGCTTTATGGGACCCCACTGTTGATTTTATATGACTGAGATCCATTATTTAACTTTATGTTCATGAATATTCTAAAAAATTATATAAATACAAATATGAACTTTATATTGTCCTTTAATCATCAAAATAATGGCTAATCTTAATGGACTATCAAGACACTCGAGGATATGATGATAGGATGCTCAAGGGACTTCAAAAGAGGAAGATATCAATATCTTCCTCTGGTCAAGTTTTTGTAAAATAAAAATTTCAACTCAGGCATCCAACTAGATCCATATGATTCCCATTACGGTATTATATACAGAACACATGAATAAATGGATAAAGTTAGGGAATGAAAACTTCTGAGTATTGGAATGGTCATGGAAATGGTAGAAAAGGTCAATACCATTCATCATCACATCGAGGCTTATTAGAGTCTATAGAAGAGTCAAGATGACAATCATCAATGAGTCCTAGTGTTTGAGGTTATAGATATATTATTCATCCACCTATCTATGTGGAATAAATTTCATGTGATTTGGGAATAAGGTAAATATTATTCCAAGATAAAGCAGTCCCTTAATATTCTTGATCTCATCGGACCAGTGTCCTTTCAACTATAACTCCCACCTAACATATCTCACATACATGGTGTGTCCTAGTTTCCATCTTGAGTAAGTATGTACTAAACACATTAAATGTACTAAATATAGTGGATGTGGTATTAGAGAATGGCCTATCATATGAAGAGTAGACCATGGATATCTTAGTTTGTAATGGAAATATTTTAGGAAATAAGATAATTCACATGGTCATGGTTCTATGGAGAAAAAAATTATTTGAAGAAGAGATGTGGAAACTAGATGAGGTAAAAAGAATTACCATAATATATTATAGTGTGTTAAATAAAAATTTTTGTGGAAATTTTTATGAAGGGGGTGATTGTACCAACCAAAAATTTAATTAATGAAAATATTTCTATGATAAAATTAAAATACCTAATATATATGATGAAAACGGATGAAATAATTTGTTTTTTGTATACTAACATATTTAAAGGATTGGTAAAAGTCATATAAATTGATTAAATTTCGTCGAACAATGGTTATATGATTAATAAAAACAGAGGGTTATGATAAATAAAACTTACATAGACAAAGAAAGAAATGAACTCAACCACTAGGATCATACCCTATGAAGCTCATTTATTAGAGATTCCTAGGGATATAGAATCTATGATATTGTCCCTTGAACATTTCCAAGATTATATAAAACACATAATTGATGATAAAAAAATTTGGGGGAGAAGTTCATGATTATAGATATTGCGGCCCAAACCATGTACACTAAACCACCCCATGAAAATATCACCATCAACCACCTTCCCCTCGAGGAATTTTCTAGTGTAACAATAGTATATGTTTCTGAACCGTAATATTATTAATAATTTTATATTATATAATAGTTAATATATTTACTTGTTATTGGAATTACATTGTAAATGATTTTTATTTTGATATTATAAAACACAAATTGTATTTTGGTGTAATAGGAAATTTCAATTAGGACATTTCTTTTTTATGAACTCATGAATGTTGAAAAATAAATTAAGTTTTAATTAAAATAAATAATTAAACAATTATTACTAAATATAAATGATAATATAATTTTTATGATGTTAAACATAATTTTTATAATGTTTTGAAGTCTATAATTTCCTTAAAACAATATGAATCACAATAAATGTCAATTATTATTTTAAAAGTGAATATTAAGATATTTAGAGTATTATTTTTATAAAATAAATGTTAATTTTAGAATCAGATCAACAATATTATCCAACACTTAATTTCTCATAATTTTATGAAACAATCGATTGTTAGGGTAAATAATAAATACAATATAAAAAATTATGTTTATTTTGACATCATAATGAAAAACAGTGATGTAATAACTTCTATAAAGGGTGTCCTGGACAAAACATATTTTCGCACATTACAATAATCTATTTCAGATATTATTTTATTAAATTTATTTTTAATTATGAATCCTAAAAAACCTATATTATATTTTGTTGCTTTAATATCAATTACTTATAAACATTACTCAATTTCACATCACTAAGGGTAATATTTTTTATATTAGACCCTTGGAATTTTTTAATAATTAAAAACACTCTTATTATGATGAAACCATGGACAAAAACAAATTTAAGGTTTGTGATTTTGATCATATTATTATAATGAGTATAAAAGCCATGATTGGAAAATAACAAATAACTCACACACTTTTAATATATAAACACACAAAATATACAATAAATATTCACTATAAAACATGGTATCATTTCCTTAATATACCCTTTACAATATAGAGTCCTCAAAAGGTGCTTAATTATTTTATGAGTCCACTTCAAATATTTTGGAATCACCCTCTTTGTGTTAGGGACCTGTCTGTCTTCTTTTTAACTGAAACAACTCCTTGGTATTTACCATTTTTAATCTCAATTGCTTATGTTTTCATTAATTTAAAATTATCTTCTAATATCGAATTTATTTCGAAAAAATTATTGACTATTTATCCCTTCTTACTATAGAATTTACCAAAGACGTTACTTTGTTGCAATTTTGTAAGGGATCCCATTTCCCCCTCTTTATTAAAGAATGTTATTTTTGTAATTCAATTTTTATTCAAATTAATATTGATGGGATATAATATTTCACATGACTATTAAATACCTTATGATTTAAAAATTATTATTTACCCTTTTCAATCTCATTAATCCCTCCCATGATTCATTATATACCCATGTTGCACTGTAGAAATTTTCTTATGTTTTTTCCAATACATGTTTTTATTATAGAACCCTTATTTTATTATTCCTACTAATTCCAACATATTCATGTTGAATTATGATATTCAATATAATTAATATTTTCTTATTTAATTCCATGTCTTGACTTACTTCTTTCAATCTGATTGAACCATTTTATGAATATCAATTAAATATTGTTACACTGATGAAATGTAATTATGATTTTCCATGCGTAACATTTGTGAGGTGTACACCTGTACCCATTTCCACCCATTGTTACTAAACTAGTTGTTTATATAAATAATTTATTTGGGACATACATTTATGTAACCGAAAATACATAATCATTGGATTAAATGTAAAGAAATATTATCTTATTTTATATGATCTATGTGACCCACCAATGCATGTACATGATATGATTATGATAGATGCACCCATATATTGCTTTAATGCCTTGAGTAATATTTTAATCTCATTATATGTGATGTAATGTGTATTTGTTGTTTTATAAAGAACATTATGTTATGATTTCTTAGTGGAAAACCATGATATATTTTTATGATGGAATGTTAAATGTTTTTACAAATTCAAATGTTTCCTTTATTTCATCATTCTATATCATGCCCCATTATACATGTTTAATATTATCTCTTGTTTTCTATCCCATTGAAATTCCCATTTTCTAAAGTGTAATAATTCCACATGTTATTCTCTATTTATCCCCTTACTCAGACTTATATCTCACCCATTTCTATTGTATGTCTCCAGGTTTTCCGGTGATATTTTAAGAATGATGTAATATTATGAGCATTTTATGATAGTTCTAAATAATGTTAATATATTCCATGTTTTATGTTGTTAGCTAACATAAAAAAATAACCAATTTTTGTATTATTATGAATCTAATGGGTAATATTAAGTGTATTCTTATGTAATAAATCCATAATTAAAATGTGATGACTGTAAGTGTTTCCATTAAACACTAATTAAAACATGTGGTGAACATGAAATGAGTATAAATTAATGGTAATTGAGATGAAAAATAACTTACAATGAGTCCAATTATCAATTTAAATTGATTAACAAATTAATAATAAAATATTATTATGTATTTTTTTTATATTTTCCATGATTTTTTAATTACCATAATTTAGTTTATTTCATTTATTACCATTTATTTTATCATTTATAAATCTATTAATACCACATCATGTGTTTTGAGGGTCCCTAGTTCATAACCCAATAAATTTTTTTATATATTTATTATCGCTTATGTTGTAAAAATTTTATTATCTCAATAATATGAATCATGGAAAATATATTATATTAATACATTCAATAAAATTTTATAATCATCCATTAATGGGGGGCCTAAAAAATCACATCTCTTCACAGATGTGGCAGTCCACGCATATTTATGAATGATATTTTGATTATCCAGTAAATGGAAGGGTAAGATGGAAAGTATTATATTATATTTCTAAAATCATTATTGTTTCATTAATTCCATATATATTATTTTTATCCATCAAAATAACTGTCCTTGTGAGGTGGTTCTCAAAAAACAAACACTTTGCTTCACATATGTGGTAGTCTACACATACACATGAGAAGAGTTTTCATTTAACATAGGATAAAAATGTTATGAATTTTTTTTATCATCATAACAAAATTTTAGTAAATTTAATATATTGTTGTTATTATATGAGCATATTTATAGAATATTTTAATGATGTGGGAGATGAAATAATCATTGAATCACTCGGTCAAAAGTAATACCAATTATTTGTGAAATCTCATTTGAATTGCATATTATTACTTTTTGGATGATCTTTTGGTGAGAGGAAAATAACTTATACATGGGTAATAAGGCTGGTAAGGGATTTTGATAGTGATTGGATGAGGAAACTTTCATAATAATTGTTAGGGGGTGAGTATATGAATTTTTTTTAGTATGTGAGGTGGGTTAAAATATTATAATTTGATGAAATTTTAATATATAATATATTCCTCACTCATCTAAAATACATAAAAAGTTACATATAATCTAATATAGAAATATAATTTTTAAATTTGATCAAATTATTATATTTATTCTTGTTTAGGTGTTATTTTAAACCTTATATTTTTGTTTAACTCATCGTTATTCCAATTTAACGACGAACAATATAATATAATTATCATTCTCTAAGGACCGTGAAATTAATTTTAAAAATTAAAAGTGTAAAATAAATGGGAAATTTATAATTTAATAGAAAATATAACGTATAATTTCGTTATGGTAATATTTTATATTATTATATAATTATAATATAATTATTATATAATTATTTTTATTGATGAAATACCATTTAAACTTGTTTTCCAGACTATTCATAAAAGATAACTTTAATGGAATCAGGATAACCTTGTATTCATAATTAAATCACATTTATCATAAATTAGTCATCATAAGTATCTATTAAATTCATGTTATACCATAAATATACTAAATATTTTCACATTAAATAATATTTAATCTGTTTATTTTATTTTTCATATGCTTGAAGAAGTATTGTATCGATAAAAAATAATTGTTTTCAAAAATTATACTATAATTTAAAAAATAAAAATAAATTATTAACCTAAAACTAAATTATTATAAATCATTATGGAGATCTTGATTCATTAATATTTTATATTTACTCTTATCCTAACCATGAAAAAATATATATGATATCAAATGAGAGAAAAGAAACAATTTTTAAAAAAAATTCTTATTTCTCTTTAAATACAACCAATATTTCAATGGAAGACACCCAAAATAGTCATGTATAGAGTATTGTTCAATAAAGATCTCATAAAAAATTAATTTATATGTTTTAGGTATTTTTTTCCTTTTCTATTTATTTAAAAAATTTACATTAACATACCTTTACGACAATAACTAATTTTCTTAACTCAAAAACAAATTTTTGTGAGATAAAATAATTTTTAACTTAAGTGGAAGAAATGAATTTTTATTATTATTGCATAAAAAATTATGAAAATAATTTAATAGATAAATTTGTTCATATACATAAAAATAAATATTACCAAAATCGAATATAAAGCTGATTATTATGAAATAAATCATAATATGATTAATAAAATTAAACTAATTTGACATTAAAACAAATATAAAACTAAATTGTTGATTTTCATTACTTATATTAAAATTAATAAAATTATATTTCATTTTAAAAACTATATTTTGAATATTCACTAAAAAACTAACATTTTAAAAGAATCCCAAACTTCTGTTTTAATGTTATTTTGACATTAAAAGTTTAAAAATAATATACAATTTATAAAATTAAATTTCGAAAAATAGAATCAATTATTCATAATATATGCATATAAACTGAATTGTTTTCTGAAAAAAATGTTTTTTTGTAGTATAAAATGAATTTATATTCATTAATTATGTAATTACGAATTTTTTTTATTAAATATATTACCATTAAATTTAATGAAAATAATTCATATATAATTATTAACATAATTTACTTTGATAAAAAGACATTGTGAACATAAATAATTTTTTAGTAAAATATTCTTTAAAATGATATATGATCTTGTTTAAAATTGAGTTTTTATTTCATAGACCTTTATCGTACATTTTAATAAATTATAACTTCTCCAAATATTTTTCTTAATTAGGTTACTCATGTTCGTACCCACTAAACCAATGAATATTTTATAAAAATTTTATTTAGATAAACCAAATTAATTTTATATTGATGTTAGTTTTAAGCGTGATATTAATTTTGGTACACAAAGACAACCGTATTATTCTTTTTAAACTGTAATATCCATTTTTTAAACTGGTTATGTTCTTTCATAGTAATGAGTAATAAAACAATGTTCCAACTCTTTAAGAATGTAATCATTCTATGATGTTGAGGAGAGAAGATGGAGTCCCATTATTGAAGTCCTTTTTAAATTAAAGAAAAGTGTTCTAACATTGAATTCATAATTGATTTCTTATACACTAAAGAATTTGTAAATACAAAATAGAGTTCTCTAGTGTTTCATCAAAACACACACTTGATAGATGTCTTGAGATAGGCATCATGCAACATCATCTTGTAGAAGTGTCACGATCATTGATGCAACCATATAACAACTATGAGCGAGGGAATAATATCAATCTATGTAGTCTATGAGGTACATGATATAATATTGGTGTTATGTATCATGGAAGTAAAATCCCATTACCTTCTATAAAGGGATGTTAATATTTTACTTTCATTGAACCAGATCAATTCTAGGATAATAAGTTCAAGGTTATACCCTTGATTTATCATTCATTGATAATAATAAGGAATCTCATCACATGGGATAATAACCATGATGTATTTTTGATGTAGTAATCCTTAATAATGTTAAACTCATTAATAAATTCATGTGTTTTATTATGTTTATTTTCTAATAAATATCTTCATAGTGACTAATGTAATGATAAAGTAGTAAACATACACAATGAATAAGAGATAAGTTAACAGAGTGATAAAATTAAATTTGGAATAAAATTCATTCAATACTGATTCAACCCATTCTTTGTGTGTCAATATCCCTAAATGTTCTTTTAAATATTAGATAAAAAATATGAAATATTTTTCTTTTACTGAAACCAAAAAAAGTATATTAAGTACCCAATGTTTTTTACAATTTTACAGAAACATTAATTCTATTCAACTTAGAATGCATCTAAGAAACACACAACAAAATCACAATTCTTCCATTCTCATCAAAAAATAAGAATGATTAAAAATAGTGTTCACATATAAGATCCAATTTAGTGTATGATCATTCGAAAAAACATATAAATTATAAATTTAATTTTAATGGATGAGAATAATAATAATAATAAAAAGAATAAGGTATGTGATGTTTGTGCCATATTAATGTTGAACACCTAAAAACATGGATTGAACATTAAATATTTATATTGTGTTACTACCTAAGTAAATTATTCCAGGTTTAAATAAATAATAAGTAAGTAGTATGATTTTAGAGATATGAAGGAGGATAATATAATAGGGATTACTTAATATGTTTATTTTTATCTTGGACGGAATAAGTTCACTGTCTACATGAAATGATCATTGAAATTTTCCTTTCACATGGAGGTGATCCTTATAACCCTTAAATATCTAGATGGATTTTAAAAATTAAAAAAGAAGAATAATAGAGGAAAGATGATGGTAACCCCATAGGGGGGTGTCTAAGAGAGTCAAATGAGCTATATAAATTGATTTGATCCAATCATAGAGGATATTTTAATCATTGTGAGATAAATTTAGAGAACCACATTCAAGACTAGAAGGATGAGTGAGGTAATCTTTCTGAAAGAAATTCATTAATTCATTGTCATTTACAATTCATTTCTATATAGGATATATTTTTGGATTAGAAACTTTTTAATTGTTCAAATGAGGAAATTTATATTAATGAAAATTACTTTGTTAAACAATTTTTATTTTTAGATATTTTGATTATATTTTCTAGTCACAATTTCAATCATGTATTTAGATTAAGGATAAAATATTTTTTTGAGTGAGGTAGAAAGAGTGTAATTTTACATAAGTCATTGAGAGTCTATACACTATTACAAGATTGTTTACAGTGAGTGCAAGAAAAAATAATAGAGTAAATCATGCACTATTCACATGTGGTAGAGAAATGTTTCTTATATTAAGGGAAGCATAAATTAGTGGAAAAATGAAAATTTTTAATTTAAAAACACAATTATTTCTAATTATCAAACAAATATAGATGCATCTATGCTTAATGAGACAATGGTATCACACAACACCACCAAAAGAAAAAAAGTATTTTCCTATAATGGTGGAATTCTAGGAGCTTTATAAGGATACCCTTCTTCATTAGGAAGGATTAATGATATCTTGGGAGTGTTTAACTAAGAATGAAATTGTGGGTTCTCATTACATTATAATTACTAGTAGAAATAATTAGGTGGTTTGGTTAATTTCCATTTTAATTACAAGTGTTTTCCACAAAAAGTGAAATTTGTATCATGGGTATCAAACATAGGGTAGATGATCTCTAGTCCAATTTCCGATCTATCAATATTTAAATATAATTCCACACCATATTTTTACCCATTTTCTTATAATTATAATAAGGATCACATTAAAATGAAACATTTCCTCATGGGTAAATTAAATATAACGAAACCTTGATTTTTAAATAATTTTTTAACATATTTTAATTCAAAAATATTTTTAATTTATTTTTGATTTTGATTATCAAAAATAAAATTTTTACAATACTAATTAATTTTATTTTATGTGAATTTCAGGAAATAATTATTCCATATAATAATTATTTAGGAAATATAATCAAGTCATTATTTCATTGGGAAATATTTTTTATGTATTAGGGACAAGTTTGAACATATTATAGGAATACTATGCATACCCTACATTTGTAAGTTTAATGTATTGAACAACAACCCTACATCTGAAATAGAACCTATAGATTATGTACCCTATAAGTTATGGAAATTATAGATAACAAATCCTTTGATTGAATGGAACACTATGTTTGAGGAAACAAATGAATTTTATAACAACCCTAGTTCTGTGAACAACCATATGTTTTCAACCTTATGTTTTGAGTTCTTTTAATCAAGTGAAGGAACCCTATATTGGACAATTCAATAGTGGAGTTTTAAATCTACGATATTTTTTGAGATTTATGAAATAGTATATATGGAAATCAAGATATGTTGAATGATATTTTATGAGCGATTCAAAGTATCATTAGGATTGTTTCAAGGGAATTCATTCAACAGAGCAAATCATTTATTTTTATATGGGTAGTTACAAATCTCTTACATATTTTGAATTACAAAATTGTTCATTTATTGAGTGATATTTATTGAGGAGGTTTGAACTAGATCTATTTTACCAACTCAATAAATATTGTGACATTATTTACTATTAGAGAATAGAAGAAGAGATATATAAAAGGAAAATATATGTGTCATTATATTCATAGATGCACTTTGGTGGTACACGTGTTTTGATCTATCGACTCACTATTTTGGTTGTCACTTATATTGATTTTTACTATTACATATTATTCTTCATGAATGTTGAAGAATTTGTTAGAGATAACCCTTAGAGACATATATGTTTAAATATTTGTTTGGTGTTTTGTCCATCTGTATTTGAAGAAACACTTTATGACATTGATGATCTATTTTCTAAAATTATTTATTAAAGAGAAATTCACTTTTTATTCTAAAAATATCAATCTATATTTATTTTGTGAAGTTTTTAATGCTCGAAAATAGTCATGATGATGTGTCCGCTTCTAGTACTATGATTTCTATTTTTAGTTCTTTGTAAATGAACTAGAAGTCCATGTAAAAGATTTATAAGGTGTCAATTTCATATACTATGTTGTTAAAGTCTTAAGATAAGATGACTTTTTTGGGAAAAATACCAAGATCTTGGAGTTGAGCATTGTAGGAGTAGACTATAGGATATGTGTTCCGTTATCCTCTATAAGTCACTATGTTATTTTCTATGATTTATTTCCACTACTAGCACATCCTTAAGAGATAAGGAATGGTTTTCTTGATAAAAAAGAGAGGTGTTATGATTATTTCAATATTTTTAACACCATAATTAACTCCTCTCTCGTGTATTTTCCTTTTTCATCGCCATCTAGACGTAACAATTTGATTCAATGGTAAGGCTGTACTGGTACATGTTTCTTCTTAAAAATTCAATTTTCTATCTGATATCAACATGTGGTATTAGAAGGATCTACTCAAAATTTATTGTCTCTTTCATGAATGAGCCAATAATTCTGATGAACACATCTTGAAATAGATTATTCTAGGGAAGGTATGCCAATTATCTGTCATCCTTATTTTAATGGTAACAATTATGAACACTAGGAATCATGTATGATTATTTATTTAAAATTTTTTAGATTATATGGGTTTATTTGAAGGCTGTTAATCCTTATTAAAATCTTATAGATGATTTGGATGATTGTAATGATGAATAACAAAGTGAATTTGATCTCAATTAAAAAGCTATGAATGATATTGTTTGTATCTTAGGAACTAATGAATTCAATTGAGTATCCCAATATCCTATATCATTTGACATATAGAAAATTATTACTTCTTCATATGAAGGAAGTAAAAATATCAGAAAATTATGGTACACTACTATAAATCTAATGTTGTATTAATTATGAATGTCTAAAGAAGAAAATATCACCCAAATGAATGGGCAGTTGAAAAGGATTCTCAACAATGTTTCTTCTTTGGGATATCTCATTTCACAATTAGATCCTGAATTAAAAGTACATAGTGTACTACACTCTATTTTTAATGGAATATCAGCTAATATATGTCCATATACATATGTGAAAAACATATCTATGGGGAAATTGACTGGATAATTAATGATGTAAGATGCTTGAATGAATGTTCAAGGTAAAAATCATAAGTAATATGAAGAAGATGATCTCAAAAATACTATAGAAGAATCATCTTATTCAAGCCATCTAGATTTAGATAATGATTTATCATATCTTGTGAGTAAAATATAGAAACTATAAAAAATAAAAATAAAGTGTCTGGAGTAAAAACATGTTGTAAATATGAGGGAAAATTTCATACAATTGAAAACTATCCTTTTCTCAAAGCTCAAAGAGAATAATACTAGATGATAAAAGTAGGGAAAATTATAAATTCTACATTTTGTAATTATTCTAGTTCACATTTCTAATCTTCTATAGATTCTGATGGTGAGTATAAAATTAAAATTGTATATCTTATGGATCATACTAATGAGGTTTAATCTTATTACTCTCAAAACTATAATTGTGAAAAAATTTGGTATAATTAATCAAATATATAATGGTTTATATTACAAGATAAATATGAATATTTAATGAATGATCTTTAAATAATTATGAATCTAAAAAAATTTCTATAAAATAAATAAAATTTCTCAAAAAAGATTATAGATTTAAAATATATATTTTTAAAAAATATTTATGATTTTTATGACTATAAGATTAATGAGTTATTGGATTAATTTAATAATTTATAACAATATTCTAGAAATATTTTAGGAAGAGAAAAATATTTAGATCATATCCATGGAAGAAATAAAATCCCGAAAGGAAACCATGGAATATAAAGTGATTATTACAGATGAAAAATATATAATAAGTATTTTGTTCTTGGATTGAATAGCTAAAAAATGTATACTATTAAATATTTTTATTGTGGTATTAATTGTTATTATCAAAATTATTTCTACTTTAAAAAATAAAAAAAATTCAATTGTTAAAATTGATGGACTAAGAATAATATTTGTACCAAAGAAAATTAAATTTGAAATTTTGAAAGATTACACCATTTATATATATTATTAAATCATGGTGTTTTTTAATGATTGGTATATGGAAGTCTCTACCAAATGAGTGAACCACTCAAAAGTAGTTCATTATCAAAAAAACATCCTCTATAATATAATCAATAATCCAAGATTTAGTTCATTTATATATATATTTGTGCAGTTCTTTTGAATTAAATGTTTTATTTAGGTGAGAAAGTATCTCTAAAAATTTAATAATAACTTTTCATAATAATTTAGATAAATTATTAATCTATTTTTATTATATAAACAATTCATAGAAAATATCAAATATCTCTAAAACATTTTTTCAATTATTTTAGAAATTAATGTATTTTTTAATTTATAAAAACTATTATGTTCTTATATTTATAACTATTAAAAATATTTAATTTTTTTACAAAACTGGAATGTCATTATTACATAGTATTTATTTTAAAAAATTAAAATCATTATCATTATTATGTATTTCTCAGATAAAGGATATCAAATTTCATTTTTATTATGTCAGAACCTAACATGTAAACTTCGTCATAAGATTTTTATTTACCCATCTTCTTCTTCTTCAGAATAACTTGTTCAAAAGAATTTGGAAAACCAATCACAACATGATGGTGAGTTATATTTCTTTATTTTCAGAAGAATGAGAATCTTACAAAACTAAAAAAGGAAATCATTATGAACTATTAAAATAAAAATGATTTCATATGTTGAAGATTCATCTAAATTTTTATTTAAAGAAATAAGGATGTTCATTGTCATGAATAATTTGATGTATATTTTTCTCAAATGTCTTGTAAAAGGATTTTGTTCAAATTAAACATCTTAAATGATTAAAAACTGATCCCGAAATCTATTTTGGATATGTCTAGAATATCATCTGAGGAAATAAAGAAAGAATATTTATCAAAAATGGTTTTCAGTTGTTAAAAAAAGAATATCATATTTTGAAAGATAGTTTGATCTCAAAAGAAGTATTTGAATATTTCAAGGTTGAAATTTTTAGTCAGATGGATTTTCTCATAAGAGAAGATATAACTAAGGTAAATCATAATAAATTATATTTATTACTAATTGAATAGTTTTCAATTTCTTCATATTAAATAAAATATGATGTTAAGATAATATTAGAAGAACATTCATGAGTATTAGATACTTTAAATGAAAAATTTATAAGTTTGGGAGGTCCAAACAAACTTTTTTCTCACTCTTAAACCTTCAATTTTATTTTCTATTTGTTAAAGACAATATTTTCATTTATATATTTTGATTACATAAAATAGGTTCTAATTTTTGTTTCATAATTTATTTATATAATATATTAGGTTATATAACATTACTATTTACTTAATATTTATTTATCTCATAAATAAATTTGTTTCTATGATTAAAAATATTAATAATTTAATAATAGTTTTGTTTTGTATTACTAGTGATTTTTTTTTCTGTTAATTTTTTTATTTCATTCAGTATATTTTATTCTATAAAATAGGGGTTTCCTTTAAAAAAATAATCATTTTATTCAATATTTTAGTATATGACTTTTTAAAATTATGTTATATATTTATAAGAAATATTATATTTAGGGGTAGTTAAATTTACTACTCCTATCTTTTTTTGTGTCAAAAAATGGGATAAGTTCAGAGTTTTTATGTTATCCTAATGTTTGAATATTAGAGAACATATCATGGGGGAGAAGTGTATAGTAATATTTTATATATTTTTCATCATCTTTAGGAAGTTTGAAACTTTTATCCATATTATCCTTGATATTGGGGAGAAGTTTTTATTCTTATAGAAGTGAATAATTTTTCTTCAAAAAAAAATTGATAAAGGAATAATGGGGATAATATTATTTTATGAATGAAATACTATATTAATTAACTATTATAATATAAAAAAGTAGAAAAAATTTATTTTTTATTTTTCTAAATATTATTTCACATGTTAACATCATTGGTTTTGTGATCATAAAATAGGTGGTGATTTTTGAGAATATAGGGATTTAGAAATTTCATTTATTTTTTATGATTTCGATACTAAAAAATGAAAACATTTATGTTACAAATTAATTTTTATTTAAGTAAATTTGTAGAAAAAATTATTCATTAGAATATTTATTCTCAAAATATATTCATGTCATGGATCCACTGGGTAATATTTTGTTAATGTATTCAGGACATGTTAAATGTATTACCGAAACACATTTCAAACCATATATTAATAATAATAATGTTTGGATCAACAATCCAATGTTTGAAACAACATGTATGGATAATGTACCCTATTCTATTAGGAAAAGATAGATAAACAACCCAATTTTTGTATGAAACCCTATGTGGAGTAAAAAAAGATATGGTACCCCATCCCAAATTTTTTAATCAACCATACATCATCAAACCTACATTAGGATTTTTTTTCATCAATTGAAGGCATCCTATGTCAAACTATTCAACGAAGGTATTTTTAATCTATTATATTCAATATGATTTATGTAACAATCTAGGAAAAAGTAAAGATTTATCAAAATAAATTTTATGACAGATTCAAACACCCATTATGATGGTTTTAGAGGTATAAATTCAATGGAGTAAATCATTTATATTATTATCTAAAGTTAGGAATCTCTTATATTTTTCTTAACTCAAATATTCATGATTTTTTAAGAAATATTTCTATAGTTTTTTGACCTCCAACTGTTCAACCTGCTGTATAAAAATTGAGTCATTTTTATCAGAAAATACAAAGAGAGGAGACAATAATAAAGAAAACATGTGGGTCAGTTCCATCAGAGATATAATTTGGATTAAAAATGGTTTGATCTAAAGACTCAATACAATATTTTTTTTTCGATTCTACAAAATTTAATAATTACATCTTCTTCTGCAAGAACAATGAATCATTTAATAGTGAAAACTTTGGAGGCATACAAGTTTCAACATCTATATAGTATTTTCCCTATCATTGTTTGATGAAATATTATGTAACATTGAAGATATATTTTCTATATGAATTATTAAGGATTAATTATATCTATCAACTAAAACATCAACATGGATGTTTGATTTATTATTCTAAACAAAACTACTCTCTCTTGATTTGGCAGATTTTTGACTACTCAGACGCAGTCATGTTGAAGTGTCAACATATTATACTATGTTTTGGATTTTTTTATCATTAAACAATTAGATGGCCCTATAAAATCTAGTGGGGTGTCAAATTCATAAAATCAATTTTTATGATCCTATGATAAGAGGACTCTTAGTTAAGATCACCAAGCTCATGGAGTTGATTGTTGGTGGAGTGGAATTGGGGATCTTGGATACCTAAACCACTATACATCTTTGTGACATTTTCATTTTTAAATTATATTACACTTTCATATTTAAGAGAGAATGAAATGATCAATTAATAATTAAGATAGGTTTTCTGAATTTATCAAAAAGATTAAGATCCCAATTCACCCCCTTTTATCTCTCTATCTTTATTATTTCTCTCCCTACCTAACAAAAACTACCATGTGCACATATAGAGAGTCTATATTGTTTCTTTCAAATTTTAGACAACCAAAATACCTATATATATTTATTCTTATAGGGATTTAGTTTTGAATACTATTAATTTTACTAAATTAATATTTTCAAAACTTTTATTATATAACACTTTATATAACCTATGATGTTTTTTCATACCCAATAATAAAATCCAATTATATCCATACATATCCAAATTTATTATATGAATTATTTATATGAAATACATGAATACAAAGGATTACAATCATAAAAAAGAAAAAATCAATATAATATAAAACATCATGTGCTAAGAAAAAAACATCCACATTTCATTGGAAATGTATTATCTCTTGGTCATTGTGAAGTCCATCCCATAATCCCTTTAACCATGGATCAATAGCCAACATATATGATAATTGTAATATAACTACAAAAAATATTCATAAATCATAACCAAAACATATTATTTAATTTATAACAGAATTCCAAAATAATATTCTCAGTTGGATGAAAAAGAAATATTTTATTTCATATATAATATGGAACTCTTATATGTATGACAAGAAAATCAAAAAGAGGAATTTTAAAACATTTGAACTAAAATAATAAATTTATTAAATAATTAATTTATAAAAATGAATGTAAAATATAAACATCATGAATTATAAAAAATTTAATATATTTAACTTGATATATAATAACAATAAACAATATTAAATTCTATCAAAACCAATTTTGATATGGAATAAAATCATAAGGATTTTGTGTATAATTTTTGACCCCATTCTTGTGAATGTTTTTTGAAAGATATTTTTTAATTTTTTTAAATTCTTAACTATGGACAGTGATATTGTTACAATTCACCTTCCATGTTACAAAGAAAATTTATGGTTGGCCCCACATCATTACATGATTTTGTTAACTTGAACTATTCATCTTTAATTTATAGTTATTCTGTGACCCATGAACCATAAATGATTATAAAAACAATGTTGTTCCACATTGAAATCCTATTTCTATAAACCATTACCATTTTTTATGGAAACCATGATATAATAATTATAAAAAACAATGCACTATTTTATGACCTGAAAAGAATAATATTGTATTTCTAAAAACATGATGGTTTTTTAGAATGTTTCTATATACTATATTGTGAATTTTTAAATTTTTCTATTTTATGAAAATTATTTTAAACCAAGATGTTTATTTGGGACATTATTTATGGGGCTAGAAAATTCCAAAACATATTTTAATTTTCAATTATCATTATATAGATTCTTTATAGGCATAATATTTGAAAAATCTAAAAATGTTTTGGTGGATATATCTATACCCATTAGTAGTAGAAGAAAATAAAATTAATACAAGATTAATCAAGAGGGGAAACAATGATGTTAGGTAAAAAAATATATAAGTAATCATATTCCATAGTTAAAGAATTATGTGTACCAATTAGTATTTTTATTGAGTTACCTCTTTAGAAAAAAATAGTTCCCTATCACCATAGGTATCGATTAATTATTAGTCATCAAAAACATTATAAATTCATAATCCATCAATTATATCTAGAATAAGAATTGTACATGTGAAAGAATATTAAATATTTTAGATTTATTTTAATTCTTAATTAATTACTAGTATTCATGAATGAGGTGAAACCCCTATAATTTTTCGAACTCCTTCACTGGAAATTGGATACTATTATAGTTGTGATTTTTATATGTTAAAAAATGATAATTTTTTGTGAACTATTATAACACATTACAATTGCCCCTAATAAATTATTTGATTATTAAAATCCCTTAATAATCAGTAATCTATCTACAAATTATCACATTACATATAAATAAGACTGAAATGGATGATAATCCTCATAGTAATGTTGATAAAAGTAAAATTTACCATAAAAAATAAAAAAACTACACTGAATCAAGAACCAAAATAGAATTCCTCACAATGAAATGGATTATTATAGGGATGACCCAATAGTCGTCTTGATTAGAATGTTTCATGTTTTTCAAATCATAAAAAAATTATTTTTTAATTTTCATTAACCAAACTGACCAACTTAAAAATGAAACACTAATTAATTTAAATTTAGTTAATTGAAATAAATATATATGTTTCTTAAAGGATGAAATAACCACTATTAAAATATTATAAAATACAATTTGTAAAAAAAATAAGTGGAGAAAAAATAACATTAATCACCCATCAAAGGCTGAAAGTTAGTTTTAGAACCTACCAATTCCCAAAATAACTATTACAAAACACCATATTAAGAAATTCCATAAATTAACAATACTTAAACAACTCCTGAAATTACGAACACATATATTAATCTCTCTCTAACTGAATATAAAACTATCCTCCACACATTCCACGACCAAAAAAAAAAAATAATTCTCCTATTTCTAATGATAAATAACTTCTATAAGAATCAAAATATTTCAAAAAAGGGGAATTAGATAACATTTATTTTAATTTCATAATAGAATAATTGATAACCATCATTAAAAATAAAAGTTATTAAATGGGAGAGAATTATATATAAAATCCTATTTTTGATTTACAATTAACCCATTCCATTAAATTTTTTAATATATACCCTATTGAAATGTAAAAAAATACCAGACCAAATCCAAAATATAATGAATAAATATGGTCACAAATATCAGTATTATAGGTAGAGAATTTGTTATTACCTCGAGTAAATTGACATATTCTCTCTCAAAATTAATACTTCTGTCTTTTCTGCTAGATAACATGTAAAAATAAGGATACTCATTAGGATTTTGAGGGTCACTATTTCCAATGAAGGATATCTAGGGTAGCATATTTTATAAATTGATTCTTAAAAAGAATACAGAAAAAAAGTTGTTAATCTAATAACTCAAGTGATAAAGGTGATATTGGAATCACTAATAGTTATGGTTTTTTATGAACCTCTCCTGGTGACACTGTGTAAGGAATGAATAAATGTTAGGGTACATGTGTAGGGGTGGAATTCCATGGTATTACAGATAGGTATGTTGGGTTGAGAAAGGATTATAATTATTTTAGGCAGATAAGAGTGTGTTTGTGAGGGGTTTATATGCTGGTAGCTAGCTAGAAGACTGGTGGGTCATTTCTATTAATTAATATATTTATATTATATATATTTTTGTATAATATTGAATTAATAAAAATAACTAAGAAAATCATGATAAATAATTTCTGAATCAAAATAATTTTTTAATAAATTATATAGATAATATTATCCAAATATTATAGAATTTATATTAAATTATTTAAACTAAATTAATTATCATCCAAGATTATATTGTGGAATATAAATTTAATATATAACACCTCTATTAAGGTATTCATCATAACCCCTTCAAAATAATCCACTATCAACAAGAAGACCATTATCATAACCCCCATTAAAAAATTGATATTTCAAATGTTTATTTAAGGTATCGGTGATTAATAATTATATATATTTATAAATATCGACATAAGATATAATACATGACATATAGTCTATATAAAATATCTAACAATGTTATTAAACATAATTAAATTCAAAATAACACATTTACTATCATTATAGTATGTAGTTAACATAAGGAATTATGTAAATGTATGTCCAGTAATCTAAAGGAGTGATGAACAACATAATAGACTCACAACCAATAAACTTGAGACCATCCAATCTAATGAAAATCCATGCCTATAATTATTACAATTCCATTTGAATTAAATTATACTTTGGAGATGAATCCCATTAAATGAAATAGAGTATCTTTAGATTCCTCCTAAGAAAACTACATGTTTTCAATTAAACCAATGATCCTTATTATATAGGAATCCATAAGGATAGGAACAAGATATTGAAATGAAATAAATAATAAAAAATGAATAGGAAAATATCCCTTTGAATTTCTGAGAATATTAAATACTATGTTATGTATTGTTATTAAATTACATATGGACCAAAATTTAATAAAATAGAGGGAATGAATTGGAATTATTGATTCTGTATAAATATATATTAATCTTACAATAACATTACACTAATCTCAATAATATTGGAATATTATTGATTGTGTTTATGATAAGGATTAATCATTTATAATTTTATTTTTGATTTATGCACATTAATAAAAAGGATTACACTCTATATATTTTACACTTTTCATATTATAGGGTCAAAAATTATAACAATAGTTCTCTAATTAGAAAACATGAGTACTGTACAAACAAATGTTGTAGCAGTGTATGTTTCAATGAGGTTTTAGTAAATGAATTTTTAAGAAATTTTGATATTCATAAAATTATTGATGTGGAAATGAATGGGTATAAAACCATAATTTTCTATAAAACATTCATATAAACCACTAAAACAATAATTGATATATATAATCGTATATTATATATGTATTTCAGTGGTGATATTATATACATAAACATCCTTGAACTTATAAATCACCATTATAAGGATAGAAATAATCTTTTAATTAGTGTTAATGATATACTACATAATATCACCAAGACATAAATTATATCATATTATCCTTTGTAAATTTTCATAATTAACAAGCATTGTTGGAAATTATTCATATAGTTGTGATTTTACTATTTTTGGAACAATATAATCTATGTTTGTTAATTTATGAATGATCACATAGTGAGTATCTAATGACCTTCTATAATTTTAAAAATCTCTAAAAATTTGTTTACTCATATGTGGAAATTGTGACTGAGAACAATCACTATTTTATAAACCTCATCATTCAATGTTTCGTACACTAAATATAAAATACCTGGTAATTTGAATGACAATCACTACATCATTATTTATGATATATATATATATATATATATATATTGGGAATAAAAATAAATAACAGGAATCATATTTAAATCACTACATGAATAACCATATTCAATGCTAATAAAACCATAATTTGTGTAGAAATCAGAATTGGAAAGGAAAATTTATAAAATTCTTATAATTTTCCAATATATTTTATAATATCACATCTTTTTAAATAATAAGACTAAATTATAAGGTTATGATAACTAAAAACTAAAATTACCGCCCCAATATAATTATAATTGAAAATGGAAATTATTGTATGGTTAATTCTATCCATTCAATCTACATTTTAATATTTTGAATAAAACCATTTTGAGGTTAAGTGAGAACCAAACAATGGAGCGGTCTAGAATAAATAGTTCAATGAAAATTAGTCTCAAATTATTTCAAATTAAAATAAATGTATTTAAAAATAATTTGCTGAAAAATATTAGTTTGTACATATATATAATCATCAAATAAAATACTATATGAGGAATGAAAATTTTTACTTATAGATCATTAAACAATTACTAGAAAAGTTGGTGAGGACGTCCATCTATTGTTACCTAAATAAGAATTATATAATTAATCATAAATTATATATATATCCTCATTTTAGCATTATCTATAACAAGAATTTGTTTAAAAACTCATATCCTAGAACACAAATGTCATATATAATTTCAAATTATATATATAATATATACATTTAGACATAAAAATTAATTAATTAATACACTTATTCATAATAATATTCAGGTACACCCATTGTTCCTATATCACTACATGTGAACTCCTCTAGACATACATCCAAATAATGGATTATTGTTCCAACCAAATTGGTGTAGCCACATCGATAGGGTGGGGGATCATTGTGAAAAAAAAAATTTCAATTAAAACTATTTCTTATTAATTTTACATATATTAGAGTGAATCAGACTCCATATCTCCCTAACAAAAAGAATACATGCATGTATAAAAAGGTAAATATTATAAAAAACAACAAATAATTATTCTTAAGGTTTACTCAAAATGTATGATCTATCCATTAGTATACAATGGTTGTTATCCGACACAAGAGAAATAAATTTTTTGTCATGGAGACTATGGAAAAGGGAATATCATTGAACACTTATACATACCACCAAATAAATTATAATACAGGAATCCAATTATCACAGGAGAAAACCAACTATAGTTATTTATAGAAACCATAAGTAGTTTTGATATTATCTTCATAACTAAATTTAACTAGGACCTCTATGAAGAAAGATAAATATTTCTAACAGAAGCTTCCACATGAATATTAGGATTTTTCCTTCTTCCCTAGTTATGATAATTTTCTTTCAGTTTCCACTCATGTTCTTATTCATGAACATAGACCTTAGTGATATTTTCATGAATTTTGTGTTGAAATTTAAATATTTATCACTCACTTTATCACATATACATCTTGATGATATTATATAGTATTCATATTAGAATCAATCATATTATTTATCCCTTCAAACATATAATTCAATGCCCATAATATAATTCAACAGATGGTACACATAACGATATCTATTACATTATCCTTCTTGAACATATATTAATTACTACTAGATCATTATAAATCATAAAAATATGTATCATATATTTGAGTATGGAAGTTTCAAAGAAATGAAATAGTGTGATCATATAATAAGAGGAAACATATCATCTTAATCCAATATCATCACATATCATTCAAGGATATAATCATTTTATCACATCAAAAACTAATTAAATGATCAGTTGAGATATTATATAGGACTCTCCCTAAATCCCATATTTTACTTCTTTCTTTGGAGATTCCAATAATCAGGCTTCTTCAATTCCACATATTCATTCTGACATGAAAATAAAATTTTGGTGATAAACTTATACTCATTAAAAAATAACTTCTTTAATACTTATCCCCAATAACGGATTGAATCATTTAATAACACATAAAATAGTTATATTTAACATGAATAATATTTATATTTAATATTTTCTATAACCTAGAAACTCATATTGAATTTTTAATATTTAAAATAAGGATATTTTTGTCATTTTAAATCATTAAGAAACACTGAATATCAATAGAGTTAATCTTACATGAGCCAAATTTCTTTATATATATCTTTTAGAATCTCAAAATCATTCTAACATATTCCCAGAATTAATCATACATAACTTGTGGATCAAAAAAGTTAATCTTATGTATCACTATATTATTTTTTATGTGATCTTAGATATTGGTGTGTATCATATTATTGACTCAGCGTTAATCATAGGTATTACGATACTATTATATATTCTTTTTCTTTGATTACATGAATATTAATTTTTTATTTTTCTATATTCCTTATGATATTATTAATAAAATCTAGGCAACTCCATACTTCTTCCAATGATCTCAAAACATCTTAAGAAAATATTTAACCACTTCAATTCATCTCAAGTAACAACATGATATGTTAAAATTATCTTCATTATTATCCAAATGATCCCTAATTGTTTGAAATCATATAAAAACTCATTTATATATTTCAATGTTCTACATATTATCTAATTTATCAATATACTCTTTTTAAAAAATAATCTATGTTTATCTTCTATATATTGTAGAAATAAATATTCATGATTACATAAGATAGATTTATTCATTAAAATAGTATCCCTTCATCATTTTTACCTAAAAATTTAATTTTTCTAATTTCAAACACATGTAAGGGAATATTGTGAAACCAAATGGTCAACTTGAAAAGGAGAAGAAATAACAATTAAAGGAAAATTTATATCTACCAATGTTAGTATTTATATACAATTTATTGTATATAGAAGTTACAACAGTGTTTGATTCATCCATTATGGAATCATCAATCTGATAGGCGGGCTTATCCTATGACTGGATTTACTCTTCAAGTACGATCTTCCCATTGTGGAGTCCCCAGTGAGAATAAGATCATGTTTGTCTATCCAGGTTATTACTCCTCACTTAGAGTCACCTATAGCGACCTCTATATTATTTTGAATGTATCCTCCATAGAGGTATTGAGTAGAAGAACACATTCAATGATTTCTTCTTCCAAACAAAAAAGAAATTCCAAAGATAGATCAACTACACCACCAAGATTCCACTGGAAAATGACCTCACTATCCATATTCATAGCCTTTACCATCATGAATGATCAAGTATCCCTTGGAAGTGGTAAAGAGGAGTAGTACGTCACTTTTATGATCCAACTCCTATCACCCCTCAGGCTCGAAGGCTCATCCGTTGAAAAATTGTTTCCATCTTCGATAGGATCCATCTTATAGACATCACCATTGGCCTAGAATTGGTCCGGCTGATCTATATTCAATCCATCCAATTCAATCACATCAATGTTATTTCTTAGTGTATCCGGAGTCAGGGTCCCTGGGTTAGAGCCCCCTATTTTCCAAAATTTGTTTTGATGATCCATGTCTTGGTCAGACCCCTAGATTCCCTCGTTAGACACAACACCACTACCCAATATTAAGAACTCAGAAAATGATGCCAAAATGGCTCTGAAAGTGGGTCCAATCATTACTTTCACCCCATCTCTAGTAGCCTTCCCATCACTTTCTTCCACCAATGTCACATCATTATTACTCACATCCAACTAAACCTCTCCCAAAGTTGTATTTCTCTGAACATTGCTAATATCAACCTTGTCACTATATCACAATTTGATGGACCTGCAAGTTCTTGACTTAGTCTGTTAAAATTATCATAAGCCTTTGGATCAGAATAAGGTACCCCTCTAGTGTATTTCCCTTTGAAATATTATATTTACTCAAACTCACATCCCATCCATCCTTGTGACTCGATCATGTACTAGAATTTTCCAATATATTATAATCCACATTTGGTGTCTTACCAATATGATTTTTTGCCGATAACTGAGTCACATGATCTACATCACCCAAACATTTTGACCCCCTGCACTAGTAATCCTCCACACAATGACCCAATATTATGTATGATGAACTGAAATAAAACCAAGACTCAGACACAACCACCTACCTATGTCGTAACTCCTCCCCCACTGTAATAAAAAAACTCAATAGGAGTCATAACAACATCAACTTCATCTAAAAATCATAGGGAAATCATATGGAATAAAACTGTAGTCCTACTGTCAGAACATAGGTATTATCATACAAAATTACCCATCATTTAAAGGATCAGAGTGTTTTTAAAATGAAGAGAGAGATCCATAAATCTTACCCATTCCTCTATTTTGGAATCATTCATCTCTATATGAAATTATAGGACCAATTGATCAGAAAAAACTGAGCTATTCCACAAGTTCAAGGAGCACATGTCCAAGAGAGAAACATTTCATCATTAGATGAAAACTGGATCATGATGTTCCTGGAATCCAAAAGCCCAACCATTGCCTGCCCATATAGACCCCATGATTAGAAGATCCATCGGTCAAATAAATTTTCTTCTTGATGACGATTTTTGAAACACACAATTAAAGTCAAATTAAATATTGAGGTTGCATTTTCGAAATCTGATATCGAAATCAAAAGTTTCAAGATGCCATCGTAACATTCAAGAACCTTATCTATTATATAAATAGAAGGGAAAGATTGTATGAACTCATGGTTTGAGAATGGAATGAAGTGTGGCAGTCACACACCAGCAAGAGGGGTCCAAGAAACCCCCCCACCAAACGGGGAGGGGCCGGTGTGAAATCCATCACCGACTTGGGCATGGCTAGGCAACGACCAACATCAAAAACTAAATTTTGATTGGTGAAAAAGAGATAATTTCCATCAGTATTTCATATAAAAAACATTACATCATTTTCATGGAGACATCAGAACTATAAATATCGATGATCTATGAAACTATTCTTAGATTACCAAACCACAGATTAGGATACTACGTTATCTTCACAATTCAGAAGTATAGAAATAAAATATATTATCGTATTTAAATTCTTTGATTTTCATAGTTTCTAGTCCCTTTTTCAACATTCTAAATTGATTCAATGTATAATAAATCAAGTAACTACTTATTAAATATGATATGGAAAACATAAATAGTTATAAATGTTATTAATAGTGTATCAAATTATCAAATTTATCAAGTTAGTAACAACTCCTCACATTCAAACCCCCCATAAAAAGCGTCAATTTTTCCATAAACTCGTCAACCCATCAAGATGATCAATGATTGTAGATAGTGAACTCCACTAAAAGTAGAAATAATAACTCAATCTTTATTGTTATATGAATAATTGAAAAATGTCAAAGTTTCACCATAATGAATTTAGTTCTTGAACAATTATCTTCCCATTGGGTTTTTAATATTTATTAAATACATATTGATACCATTTATTATTGAAATACAATACCCCTCATCCTTATTTAAGTAACTAACAACCTTTCTTTTATTATTTTTTGTAAACAACCATGATAAATATGCAGGATAATAATTATTTAAACAATTGATTATTTCTATAATCATTATTGATAATAACTAAAATGGTAGATATCATATGTGAGTTTTTAATTAATTAAATCTAATTCATCTTGATTAATGTTTTTTGTAGAAAAAATAGGGTCAAACAAACATCCAAAAATAATTCTCCATTTCGATGTATATCTGAATATATTCAAACCATTCATAACATTGAGTCATCATGTTTTTACCCTTTAACCTAAGAATTGATACATTGAAAATAAATGTGGAAAAAATGTGATAAATATTCCTCAACAAATAAAATCTCACAAACATTATATAATTTTAATCATTATATAATATAATGATTTCTAAATGTTTTCTCAAATTATTATTTACCTCAAAGGTTTCACTCTACAGTTTATTCCTCAATATCTATTTATTATATATATTAACTTGAGTAATCAATTTTAAAAAAATCCTACACATCTTAATGAAACTCAAGATAAATTAGTCCTATATGAATATTCCAAATTATTTTTTAATATTCACAGTACTATTCATTCACATTCTCCCCCAACATGAATCATCATTAATTATGTATATAGAATAATGAATAATAATTGTTGGAAAATATTGGATTTTTTCAAAAAACATTAGTTCGAGGAATCAGGCTAGTACGAGTTTATCAAAAAAACTCCTTCAATATTAGCTATAATATTGAGAGAACTATTAATTATTTCTTCAGTTATTTTCTAAATAGTAGTATCTATTTCAATCATTTCCATCAATATTTTTTTAATCCATTCCACTATCTATTTATTTGAAATTTAAATCATTACATTAGAAAACATAGAACAAGAATTTCATTATTACTGTAGAGATATCATAAATATCTCTATATGTGTTGGAATTATGATCATAAATGAAGCTTAAAAAAATCCATATTGATGGCACATTCCACACAACTTCTTATGGATTATTGTTTTAACATATTTAAAAAAATCTCATGAAATTAAAATTTTTATTTATTATGAAAAATGTATTCAATGAATACATGTATTTATTTATTGGATTCATTCTCTTCATTTTAGATCCAAAATTCGTCCATTAGTACAAATACTGATAAATTTAATATAATAGTATATGGTGTTTTATTTTCTCCATAAATTTAATAATATTATATTCTTTGGGGAAGAAAAATGTTTAGCATTTTGTTGTGTATTTTTTTTCAATAGTATTTTTTATCATAACCTTGTGTGATATCAGCTTCACGTATTCATTGTTTGTATGTCATCTTTTGGGGTCTTGTTTCATCAATTGAATTTGGAACATTATTGGTTGATTTAATCTACAATTCTTCCTCCAAATAACCACATTTATTATAATTTATGTTGTGAATTTCTAAGCAATAAATTATATGTGATGTGGTATCATTCTTCATATTCTACATTTTTCCATTTTTTTTTGAATCTTATTTTTCCCACAGATGAATGCATATTTTATTTTCCATGAATTGATATATTATTCTAATAATCATTAGTATTATTCCTAATACTATGAGGAACCTCACCCATATAAACTTATTAGTTCCCTGACCGAATACTCCATGAGGATCATAGGAATGCCTCCCCTTATGCCAGAGGATACCTACTAGAATAAGGTGTCTTGGGTATTACCATGTGATTATAATAACCTCATTTTACAGTGTGAAATAACAGTGAATATATATTATAATAATATAGAATAACAAATTAGAGTATCCTAAAGCAATACACAATAATCATCAATAATAATAAGGAATTTAGAAGAGCCCAATCATAATGTCCCACAATATTGCTGTTATAGAATGATTGACTACCTACTGTTTTGATCATTATATAATTAAATAAAAGAATTCGAATAATAATGAGGATCTACATCCATCAGTGATCTTTATCTTATCATAATATCAGATCAGATCATAGTTTTCATTATCGATCATACAAAACTAGGAATCTTCCAACATGAACTTATGATCAGTGAGGTCTAATTGAGTACTCAAGTTCCATGTACTCCCAAGAAGGGTGTAATTACATCTCAGTAGAGAATAACCAACTATATCCCTGACATAACCAGAAAATGATTTTCATTATGCGATATTATTAGGTGACAATATAAATACAGTGTGGAAGCATAAATAAATTCCCACCATTGATACTCATGTTCTAATATGAATCACAAGATTTGTCCAAACCTTATTAATCCAATGTTCCAATGCCTCTAAGCACAATAGAAAACCGTGCATAGAAAATTCATCCCCAAAACAAATTCAAAGGACAAATTCTTATGAAAATAAATAGTATCATGCTCAATAGATGATTCCTAGGAAAATTTCCTTAGAAACCCAAAAAAATATTATATGCAACCTGGGAGGGTGGTATCAGCTGACCCAAATTCAAATAAGAATGTTAATAAAAATACATTAAATATCACATTCAAATCAATGGACCATTTTACATGGATTATAAATTGATAACATTATCTAATACAAGGAGCATGTGAAAGGAATAACAAAGTTTTAGCACATTTGAATGCATGGATCTCATCCAAGAAATTATAAACCATTACATTATGAATCCATGTAATATTTTAAAGGAGTTCTAAACCTATTAATCTTGAATTTCATGTAATTAATCATATTTGAAAATAATTCACCTAGTATTAGGCACAAAAATCAGATACAAGGAGAGGATCCAAGGCCTCCCATATATCACAATACATATCATTGGGTTGTGAATGCCACCCAAATAATCCCATGTTATATAACACAACATCTGAGCTATACATCATTGATCTGTGTTCTAATTTGACACATGAGATCATCACTATCCATTTCCCAAACACACCCTATTATGTGTCAATATCTCAATTGGGCACCCACTAGGGTATCATAGGTCTCCTTATAGAGAGGAAATCATTTCTATCTTCCTATTTCTATACCTCAACCCTGATGTTAACACCAATCACTTATAGAGCATTATTTTAACCAGAATCATTATAACCTTGATATATCCTCATTCATTTCGTAGAAAAACTTGTATCGATTCTACATATGTGTGATGAACCCATGAAAATTGAAATCCCATGTCACCCTTTTTCAATCCTCACCCTCAACCTACCCACCACTCTTCACATAGTCAATCCACCTAGGTCATAATATGTCACCGAAGGATTTATGTACACCCCTTTTTTATCAAAAATATGGAAGGATCTATGGCGTCTCTATTACTTCTTAGGACATGCTTTGGATAATTGATCATAATAAATCAGCCATCCCCAATCAATGGGACTAAGAAACATATCCCACTCTACTACAGTCACTAATCTCATTTAATTCTCATCCCTCTGCGATCTTATTCAATAGGGAATTAAAATTTAATCGAGCCCTCATCCATCATCAGGTGAGGCATCAAGAAAGTGCCCAAGGTCCCTCATGCCCTTTTAACGTTTCCCATTTCTATGAAATTAAATTATGTAAATCAATTTGTTTAATTTAAAAAGGTTCAATCACACTTAGTTGTGAGATTTCACACCACATTCCATTGAATATAATATATAATAGTTATGGGGTATACCTAGGGTGTTTCCTACCTCATTTAAAAATCCATTTCCATTATTATATAAGCTCGACCGTGGCCACCGATACCAATCCCAGCCTAATATCCATATTCTAACCATCTTAGGCCCTGACATAAAACAATGCATCCAAAATAATTAATTATAATAAAATTATGATTTCTTAAAAAAATATTACTAATTTTTAAATATAATTGAAATATGTATAATATTCAGAAACTCACTTGGAAAACCCATAACACAGAAATTATAAAAACCACACATAGAATTTTAGTTGAATAACTCCAACAATATTCTAGGAAAAATCCCTAATAAAAAAACCCAAAAAATTATCCAAAATTAATTTAATTTATTTATAAATAATATATAAATATATCCAGTGGCATACCTATATGAAAATTAAGTTTGAATGATTATGGATTACATATCAGGATGTCCTGTCACCAATATATATGAAATCCACATCATTATCAACAGATGACACTATTCATAGATGGATTCAACATTGAGGACCTAACATAGAGAAATGAAATAAGAGATAATGTTAATGAAACCAAAATAATAGCCCAATAGAAGAAGATAATTTCCAAGAATCATCTAAAAATTACCTCAAGATCACCCAAAATAAAAGTGGGATTAATGGTGGATAAGGGGGAGAGGCCACCAAACCACATGTGGGAAATGGATAAAGGAATACAGTGATACCATTTTAAAGAAATTAATTGAGGAAGAAGTTTAATTTCCAAATTTTAATGAGAAATATAGTTTGGATGCATGGTTCTCCAAACTGTGTATGGACTGTGTTGTAAGAACTATCCAGGAACACCCCTATGACAAGGTTGGAATGTATAGATTACCAAACCATAAACCGACTACATAAATGACATATACATCCAAAACTATTGGTCATTAGTGGAATATTATTAACCATGTGATAACAATACACCATGGAATTATGTTTAATCAAATCACACAATATCCTTGGAAATATTGACTATTATACCTTAACCATGTGCCAATAATGTAGGACAACCAGGAACTATTCAAATAGAACTAAAAAGTTCCCCACTCTAGGTTATGAATAGTCTCTCAAAAACCATGTGCAAAAAATCATTCACTAGTGTATGAAACCTCCAAAACATCAGAAATTTAATATGAACATGATGAGACTCACTTTAGAACCTGAAGAACCTCCCAATCCTAAAAAATATCCCAAAAATAACAACTCGAGATTCTATTACATTTTAAATTCTGATCTGAATATCCATTTAAAAAATCAACCATTCTATATAATTTAAAAAATATCATACTAAAATTAAAAAATCATATGGAGTGTAGTTTTATGACCTCCACACCATAGAATTTTTCATCCTCAAGAAGTATCATATATATTCCAACCATTAACCCTAACCCACACCAGTCATCAATTCATGGTCTATTTTTCACATTCTTCCATATAATACTAGACTAGATTTCACTTCAAAACTCTTAACATGAGGCTATCTATTCACTATAGACATGACCACCCATGCACAACCATCACTAAAACATTGAGATGATTCTATCCCACATCTATCTTTGTCATGATACCCATGTCTTAACAACCAATTTTTTCTCATGACCAATGTTGTTTCATTCCATGTGTCTTAACTCAAAAATTATTATTTTGATCTAGGATTATCCCCACCATTGGATCCACCTAAAAAACATAATTAAAATGGTATTACAACCCACTCTATGATTTTTCCATCTCACCCACCCAATTATACAACAAATCACTTGTCAATTCTATAATGGTAGACGTTTCTTTCAAATTCCAAATCTCTCCTTCCAACACATCATCACATCACTCAGTCCAAATACATTTACTACTGAAGTCATCACAATATAATTCAAACAATGACACCCAAGTTCATATATATAAAAATTTGAAATTTCATGTTTTGATCATCATCAAACCAAACCCATAATCATACTCTACTCATGATCAATAATGTAGCATCAAATCGAAACAACCTCAAATAAACTCCTAATCATCCTGAGCCCTACACCAATGCAAAGAATCTATCTAACATAGAATCTGAATCCCAAATATGATATTTGAAATGAGACAAAATTATTTATATTTACCATCTCATGGATGTCCAAAAGTTTCCTTGATCATGCAATTATTGTCCACATATCACCAACGACCCTCCCTACACATTCCATACCTCTGTAAACCATGCTATTTTCATTACCACAAGTAATGACTATATATTACCATACCACACACACATGAGTACCAATGAAAACATAAAACCCGAGATATTACCAAATTAATAATAATTTAATGTTCTTCCACTAAACAATTCATCCAAAAATTATAGTCACACCCACTAAGATCTAATAATACATTTACCAAACTATAGATTTTATTATTCCACTACTCGAGTGTTACCTCAATTGGTTGTACCATAAATAATTCACTACTCTAAAATCATTACAATATCATCCATAGAATAACCTATCTAAGACCAATCATAGATGTACTATTCCACTAGACTCTAATAAAATTCCAAATAAAATCCTCAATAGAGGGATAATTGCTTGTTTCATTGGTTTTTAGTAACCATGACCATATTAATTTTATCACCATCATAATTCCTCAACCCACACATAGAAGATCACTAATCCATAGTTCAACAAGCACTTTATGCACCCGTTGTGTACAACCACAATCTCATATAAACATGAATAATGTGTTTATTTATTAAAATGACTATCAAAAATAGACTCATTATCTAATGAGTCATTTCATATAATCAGAGGTTCAAATTCCTAATCATTGACCATTCCCATTATTCATGCTAAAAAATTAAAAAATATCACCCCATGAGAAACTCCTCAAAATAAATTATTTAATATCTGCCATGGTCTACTACAAAACCTCTTTTTGACATAAGAATAATTTTAAAACCTTATTTATCAATAAATGAATTACTACTATGCCACTCATAAATGAAATTAAAATATACAGGGATAGACATGAAACCAATTGTACACTAAAAAAACCAAAATAATTTTCATTCGCCGAACTATTCTTATAGAATTTTGTGGAAAAATCATTCTTATATCATATATTTTATAGCACATGTCTTGAATCATTTTTAAACATAATGAATCTACCCATGATTTTCTTATATAAGGTACTACCAATATAGAGCTAACCTATAACTATTTTTATGATCACAAAACACACCTCATCAAATCCATAACACCCAACTCACCTAGTTTGATACATATACCAAACCACTTGGCTCGAACATAAATCCAATATATCCAACCTAACCTTGATTGAAGCATCTAGGCACCCCTATACACCCATCTGAAATAAAACTCAACATCTAAAATTACAAAATACCCACCCTTGTGTTACCATGTAATCATCTCAAGCGTTATATGAAAAAATATCATCCAATTAAGGGATCTTATTCTCGCCGAGAACTTTTCTACAAGACTACACCCTATAGAATCATGATGTTAGACTGATCTGCAATGGGTATTCACATACATGTCCAATCAAATTAATGATCACATTTTAATCCTATTATATATGTAATGCTCTGAACCAAGTTACCCAGATTCGGTGCATTATTACATTACATTGGCATGATCACAAGAAAGATCAAATCTCGAAAGACTGATTGGTTTAGTAGCCTTGGAAACACTATATATATTCATAAAGTTTTACATTACATCATAATGTGAAAAACTACTACAACAACATAGTCTCCATATTCCACACTCATATCCCCACATACTATCCCTGCAGGTCATTCATAACTTACTTTGTCACATCCTGGGAAAAATAAAACATAGAAAAGGGCTGAGCTCAAATGCCCAGTAAGTATAACAATATAGTGGAAACTTTCAAAAATAAGCATAAACATTTAAGGCAATGTATAACTAAAACAAAATCCTTTTAAACTTGAACTTAAACATAGTATGGAAAAAGTAAAATTAAATAATTCCATTTACTGATTCACATGGATATTCTACTAATCGAATAATCACATGCAATATCAATAACCACTTTCATAATGATGGAATGCATAATGCCATACTATCATAACCACATATCCAAGGCCTCGTTCCAAGACTACAATCAAGATTTTTCCAAGGCCTTGTTCCAGGACACTAGTTTGTCTCATGAGACCGAACGATGGATCGAGGAGCTGTAGTAGGCTCCACCCGTCACATATTAAGTCCAATGTATTCCCATATGAAAAGGTTTAAACATAACATAAACATTCATATTAAAACTAGCATACGAAATGTAAATACTTCATCCATAAACCATGAATGGTATAAAAATAACACATCCACAATCAAACATATCACAAAACCTTCAATACAATATAGAGGTTTTGTATCATAATAAATCAACTTTAAATAAGCGTAAAATCCATAAAGGATGTTGACATAGATAAAATCAAAACTCTTTTTAGAGAAATATATCTTTCTATTTTGGAATCATTTAAGAGTAATATATTTATAAAATAAAACATTTTCTTTGAAAATATTCTTATAAGCTTGTACGGGAAGCTTCGACGATTTTATAATGGCAGAAAATAACCGCACCCACCGTATAAGTTAAAAAAACATTCTTACCTTAATTCTGTCGAAAAGGTTAAAAAGCACCTTGTTTGGAAAACGACGGTAAGATTCCTTTATAAAACTCTTATAAAAAGTCAAACAAGGGTATAAATGACTTTAACCCATATTCTTTTAAATAGTAAAAATGTTTTGAAATACATTTTTAAGAAACATGGATGTGGATGATAAAGAGATCCCAATGGATTATTACGTATAAAAAACCTCGGATAATGAAGAGATTGTGAAATAACCCTTACCTTATACTTTTACATGGTTGGGGTTGTTTATCCTCCTATATATTGGGGAAATAATTGTTATTAAATTATACAATAATCATATATATTAATATGATATCATATATTATCTTTTAACATTGATTTGTTAATAATATCTTAGAATTATCGTCGTTTCGGGTGTTAACTTACTCGTTTTCTTTTATATGTTTTTTACATAAGCCGTGTTTGTTATGGATAGGTTGTATCTTATTCATATACAGAATGATATCAAGTCCTTAAACATCATTTTTAAATCATCAAATGATAATTATACTTGAATGGATACGATGGAGAATGAATCTCATCGCGTTCGTGGAGACGGTAGTCTGTACGTACGCACGAGCGACAATATCATTCTTTTGATATTAAAATAATATATAAAATGGATGGTATATCATATATAAAGAATAATTAACTTGTTATATTTAGTATTTACATGAGTTACACATCATTATTATACCCATCCAAATAATAATATATTGAATAACAATTACACCACGACGTGGAGACGGTAAGCCGTACGTACGTACGTATGGTGACATGCTATTCAAAGGGTGGATAGAATAATGAATATGGTTGTTACATATTTATAATAAAATCAATGTATATATAAGATACTGGATTTATTATTTTAGAATGGTAACAACAAAGAATGAAGAAGTGGAAGAAGAAAGGAACATGAAAAGTGGTGGTGAAAACATTACCTCTTCTTCGGGTTTTCCTTTTGATTTGATCAAAAGGGATCCTTAGGTTGTCTTTATGATCAAACTAAGGCCTCTAGATTGTATTTAGGGAAGTTGGGAGAGTATTTGGGCTGAGTTTGGAAAAACAAAAAGGCTTTGAAGGTGTGAAGAAATGAGAAGGAGGAGTGCCCTTTTATAATAGGGGTGAGGGGCACCTTTGGAAAAGCTAGAAATATTAGTTTATAATAAATTTATATTCGGTTTCTAATGGCTCCAAAGTTGATTATTCAAAGGTTAAGGTGGAGATAGGTCGAAAACCATTCAACCAATAGAATTTAGACTGGTTTGGGTTACTATATTACCCTTATCTTTTAGTTTTAACTCTTAGTTAATTAGTTTGACATTTAGCATGTCACTTTGTATTTTTATAATATAATGTTAATAAACATACTATATACATCCAAGAGACCCCCAAGTGATCCATTAATGATTAACCTATCATGATATAAGTCTCTTTGCCGATCCTTAGATTTTTAGGAATTTAATATCAATTAATAATATAATATTTGTTTTAAAAACTCTTTTATGTCAATTTTTACACTATTCAATACTTGATTTTTGTGAAACTCATAACAGAATGATTACTTCGACCAAAGTTAATTAAATAAATCCTAACATGTCATATTAGCCTAGAAAATTATTTTAATTCATTAAAAGTCTCAAATTATATTTATTTGGGAATTTATAATATCAATTATTTTAATTGTTCACTATTATGGTAATTACTGCATCATTATTGTGTCATAAGTAAATTAAATTATCTAAAGTCGAAAAATTATAAATAAAATATACTTATGTAGGAAATCGTTTTATATTTCTAATGAATATTTACAAGAGAATTTATCTTATGTATAACCCTATATTAAAAATGTTTTTGTAAATAAACGTTGATTTTAACTCTTTTAACACTTCTTTGAATTAAATAATAATAAATGCCCTAATCTAATCCAAGTGGACCTAAATGATAATATTTTATTCCTAATGTTGTTTTTGGTCGAGATACACTTGTCCAACAGAATTAGGACATGTGTTAGGGTAATAGTAATATCATTTTTACCCCTAATTACCCTATTTACTTTTAACCGTAGCAAATAAAAGTAAAAAGTTACTATTCACCAAAAATTATTTTCATCTCATTGAACCCCATTTTACTTATTGATATTAACCGTGTCTCTCGGATTTTTGAAATTCCATTCACAGAAGCGGTAAAATTACGTTTTATGAAAAATTCAGTTTTTTTAACCACCACTTATTAGTTTCACTATTCATCAAAAATTGAAGTTTCTCAGAACAATGCCAAAATTTCACCCTAAGCTATAATTGACATTATGAATTCAAAAATAATGTCTATTTTACAAAATTCTAAACATATAAGTTTCATTAATTAATTTTATAATTAATTCCTGCTATCACAACAAATAGCGTGTTTTTAAGAAACATTATATATCAAAGGATTGACAATTGTTTAGGTCCAATTTCAAAGTGAAATTAATTTTAATGAACACCATTGGATAAAATGGTAACAATATATTCTAATTATACTTTAAAACCACTCAATAATATAATTTATCACTATAAATTATTTTGATTTAAAAAGCTGTTTTTAATTATAATTTAGTAATTTTTACTATTCATCAAAATATAAGTGTTATCAGAAAAGTTCCAAAATTTCACCCTAGGATAAATTCGATATTCCGAATCCAAAAATGAAGTCCATTTTGAGAGATAGAATTTATAAAATTTCAAAAATAATGTATTACTATTCATAACGGCTAGTTTGATTGGTTGTGGTGTGTTAGAATCTCAAAGTTGTGTACAATGCACGCCATTGCATTATTCGAAGGGAAACGTACCGTGGAAGTTTGGTCTGTTACAATATATGAAGGAAAAAATTTCTATATATGATATTTGTTAGGAATACCATATACATAAGGATTGGTTATGTAAAATTTCACTATGATGCTATATGAGAAGATACCATATAGGTTTCTGTTAACAGTTAATGTATATGAACGCATTCTCATTCAGGAAAATTATGACGACCACCCATAGGGGGAATAATGTCCTAAGAATAAAATCAATGGATATTAAATCTTTTAGATGAGTACTAATTACATTAAAAACAAATGTTTGAGTACTATAATAGTTGAGTTCCTATAGAAACTTGGAATAAAATTTTATAATCTGGTGAATGATATTCAAAGTTTCCCATAATGATCTACCCCATTAAATAATCTTACTCGGTAAACCTTTCATAAAACCATTCATTATGACATGGTGGAAGAAAAAATAATAAGGGGTGATGTATGTTTCTCAGTAATTTTAAACAAACTAGATACATAGAAATTTCATGAACATAATTGTATGGGAACATGAACATAAATTTTGATAGCCATACCCTTCATATCAAATATCATAATCTGGAGTCATTTAACAAATATTGAAAATTTATAAGACACGAATTATAAAAAAATAACATAAGATTATCCATGATATCATTACATTATCATTAGATATTAAATTATGGCATTCACCTAAGTGTGGAAAAAAATTTCCATAGTAGTCAAGGATCATCTCCAACACATATAAGGGAAATATAAGGGTAGATACACATTCTGCGTGGAAAATATCATCATCTCCAGTGTATGTCCATTATTTATATTGTAATGGGATGAAACTCTAAACCATCACATTGGTTTTTTTACTCTCAAGACAATCATAATAGAAAAAGTCTCTTACTAAACCTAATTCACTCCTCTATTCTATTCTTATCTTAATAAACCCAATGCAAAACACATTCTAGTCATGTCTTACTAAACCATGTTTAATAACCCCTTTTGGCTGATCCTACTGAACTGAGTTCACTACCTATTCTAGTTCTTCCTTAAATAATTGAGTTCGGTACCTTATCCAGTCATATCATAAAGAACTCAGCTCACTTCACATTCTAGTCTGGTAATACTGAACTATGTGACAAAAAAAATTTATCCTATCTATCTCATTAGATATAAATCATTATTCAATTAATTGGGGGGATATATAGGTCTCATTTTTCACATAATGAAGTCCATATTATTTTTGTTCTACAAGAACACAAACATTCATCATATCATAAACCATGAAAAGAAATGGGTATCATCCAAATCTCAAAATATCATAATCCATGTAAAATGTATAGGTTTAATAGTCATTTCATCATATAATAACCTATTAAAATAAGTGGGATTCATAACAATTTCCACATTTTGTATCCTGGGGAAGATAAATTGGTTTTAAAAAAATTCCTATTATAAAAACATAAACTATTCATAGAAAGAATATTAATGGTATCCTATGATCATATTCATAGAATTTAATAGGTAAGAGAAAACGATTCCAAATTTTATTAAAAATAATTATTAAATAACATTTAAAGCATTTCATTATGAAAAGACTGTATATAATTTCAAAAAACTCTATAAAACATAAATAATTTTTAAACACAATTTTTTGGAAAATAAAATTTAAAAATTATGAATTTCCATAATATTATGGATTTTAAAAACAAATTATATTTTAATATTTTAATATATGATTTAATGATTTTTCTATCATGACAATGGGTAATTTTATACATGTCGTAAAAGTCATTCCATTTTGTATAGTAAACGTTTTAGAAAAGATCCTTGTTTGGTAATCAAAAAATGGTTTTTTAAATTATTTTTAAAATAAAGAAAAAATATATAAAAAATTACTTAATAAATATAATTTACATTTTTAGAAATTTTTATTTACCATTTTTATAAAACATGGTTTTGGAAGAAAATAGATTTCTGACAGAAGAGAGAAATAATGTAGTGTTTTCTGAAAAACATAATTTAAATTATTTTTTGTACAAAGTAATGAAATAATGATACCATTAATTTAATATATAATGATTAAGCACTGGAGAATAAAATTCAAGGAAATTATTGACATTTAGGTCATGTTATTTCAATATGGGAGACTTAATCACAATCAATCCTGATAAATGATGAGATTGAAACAAAAAAACATTACCACTTTGGAAACATTGAATCATAAGCCCCTTGAATGTATGATATAAAATGGAAATTAAAATATAATAAGGATAAGTAAATATATTTATATTTATTACATTTAAAATGCTCATTATATACAGCTTTTGAATGAATATTTGTGCAAACCATAGCATAATTTTCAATGAAGGAAAATTTAGAAAACGTCACCTTACCACTTTAAAATTTCCAGAACCCTAAACCCCATGAAAGAGAGATTGTAAGATAGATATGTAAATTAACATAATAACAATTATAATAACAATAAAATACATGGATTTTATGCATATACACCACATAAAATAAATAGGTAGTTGATATGGAATCTATCTCACATGAGTAAAATGTGAGAAAAAAATCCATTCGCTTATGTCTGGAATTCTTTTGTACTCATTTAAACCTCATTTATATAATATATATTATTATCATGCATATATTATTTAAATATATTCATATATATCATACAATTGATGATTTTTTATGACTTTTTATTACCAGTTTTTAACAATTTTTTGTTAATGTTACGTCTTGGGTAACAAACAATTTTTTCTTTCATATTTGTTTTGATTTGTTATATTTTTGGTACTATTACAATGATAATGGTTCAAAAATATAATTATTATAAATATGATATAAGTATCATATATATTCATTATATATGTATTTAGAGTAATTAATAAAATTTAGTGATATAAAATGAAATACACCAATCATGGAGACCGTTGGGCGTACGTACATTTGAACACTGTTTTTTTCATTTCATATTCTATTTGAAAGAGAAAATTGTAAATGATATATATATTATCATTATAGAATAATTTTTATGTCATATATATCACATTTTTTATTTATCCCAGCCTTAGTATATTCCTTCAGAATCATTAACAAATCACATCACTTCGTGATGTTGTAGTATGTCTTACACACGAATACTGTTATTATATTCCCAAAAAATGGAAATCGTGAAGTAATGTGTGACATATAAATTATATAATAATAATAACAACATAAATTTAATATATATATATATATATAATATAAAAAATAAATCCTTGATTATGACTCTCCTTCATAGTTGGTAATGAAAAAACAAATAACGTCGGTTTCGCGAGGTGTTAGTCCACTGTACACACAAACGATTATTTCTTAGCCCATTTGATAGAAGATGAAATGGTTTTAGGTAATTAAAAAAAAATAAAAACATCTATGTACATGTACAATTCTGAGGTTATTATATAATCATGATATAAAAATAATTTAATGGGATGGAGGAAGATATAAAACAAAAATGCACATGGATGAAAGTTAATTGTTGTTTAGGTACCCTCCTTCAGATATCTCTAAAATAATTATGTGGTTAGACTTATTTCTATAAAGACCCGTAACATTATAGGAAAGTTTTTTCTTAATTGTTTTTGGATTTTTACAAGAATGCAGTTTCTGACGGCACCTAATTCTGAGGCCCTGTGTGGCCGGAATAATTTTCCGAAGTTAAGCTCGGGTACATTCAGTGAACAAACGAGCGGGGTTTTCTAACATTTGAACCTGTGCTCAGAATTGAATTCCGAGGGCACCAATGGAATCACAGTGCCAGTATTTTCTTAGAAACTCCTTTTCTAGAGTTGCGTTTGCTCAGGTGTTGTTTTTAATTTTTGGGGTTAAGTTAAGAAATAAAATAAAGTGGGGAGACAACTATATTTTATTTCACCTAAAGCCACATATGCCATGTTAAGAGGATAGGGTGGAACCCAAAATATCCAACCCACATGGTAGGATATTTGTGTGGGGGGGCCACACGAGCCCCACCATTTCTTCCCTCATAAGTAATGCACCTGCAACACCCCTTTTAATGAAAGTCAAACCTTACATTTTTCTGGTTAAGAAACGCCTCATTAAATTGAGCGGTTTAATCGTTACAATTAATCCTTCAAATTAATTGTTTGTTTCTTATATTTTGATTTTCAAATTCTTAAGTTGATAATAAAATAAGAAGATGACTTATTTTATTATTGTTGGGGGTTTGTGTTGTGTTAAAACTTTGGGATAACGCAGAGAGGATTCTTTGTTCTTCGAAGAAGAACGTGAATAACGCTCTACCGCCAACGAAGAACGCCAACCTCCGACGGCGAGAGACGCCTTTCTCAGAGATCACCCAACACCAATGGCGAACCTCTTCTTCCACGGTGATCCTCTTATTCCACGGAGAACCTCTTCTTCCACATTGATCCCCTTCTTCCGCAATGAACGCTCGTTCGACGACAGCTTTGAGGTAGGGGTTTTATGCGTTTCTATTTTGTGTCTTCTTCCGTCGTTTTTCCCCATTAAATTGAACTTCCTGTTATCGCATTAACAGGAGGAGGTCGGACCGCATGAACACAGCCGACACTCCTCCCCTTTTTGGTAGTGGATTTTCGATGAGGCGAACAAGGCAACGCGGTGACAAAGCACCATGCGGAAATTGTAAAAGGGAGAGCGGAGAAACGTGGCACCGCCGCATCGTGCTGTGGGAAGCAACAAATCTACGGCTCCGTCGCGCCGCGCCGTATAAGATGAACAAAGGATGCGGCACCATCGCGCCGTGTATAACAACCCATACTTTACATACATTGTTAATAGTTCAAAATGGAAGCACACTTATTACAACATATGACAAAACCACAAAGGACCGTATAGGTATAGTGTCTTTAGAAACTGGGAAACATAAACAACTGGTTCATAAATCTTCTACAGTGTCTCCCATTTATTTCATCATAACTAGGGTCCCTTTTAGCATATTCTACTTAATATCCATATTCCTGACCTGGGGAAAAGAAAACATAAAAGGGTGAGCTCAAATGCTCCGCAAGGGCAAATAAAGGAAATAAAAATCATATCATATCTTTTTGAAAATCATAACCTGAAAAAGAGATCATAATATCTTAACATGGAATAAATCATAGAAGTGAAAATGAGATCCCCATAATCATAACATGAAACTTGATACTTTGTGGCATGCACACATAATCATGGAAAATCATTTCTTGTTAGTCATGACTCATTGGCAAGACTATCTTAGTGGACAAAGTCCCTTTCTGAACCGAGTCACCCTCGTTCCAGTCCTGTTTCACTGAACCGGTATAACCTACCGTTCCAGCCATGTCTATCTCATGAGATATAAAATCTTTACCCAATGCATTGGAGGGAGATATAGGTCCCACCCATCTTATAATTAATCCTTTCTTACGTGTTCCACATAATCATAAACCATACATCATAGCGTAACCCACGTAATAAAAATCGGATTCTTAAAAAACATGACATCATAAAACAATTCATATAAGATAAATGAATTCATAAAAATATTTCCATCACTACATAATCAAATCCATGTAATAATAGGGATAAAAACAGAACACTTTTATTATCTTAGATGGAAAATAATTTTGATAAAATACTTGAACTCTATTCTTGAGGAAAATATCTTTTCTACTTCAAAAACACTTTTCCTTTCATAACATGTCATACAATTTTAAACTAAAAGATGTTGATTAAAAATAAACTTGAATACTTGTAAAGGAAGCTTCTTGGAAATAATGTTTTAGAAATCCATTTATGCCGTATAAGTTAAAAAAACATTCTTTGTACTTTTTTCGGAAAAGTCAAAAAGTACCTCGTACGAAAAACGACAAAAGATTCCTTTCATATTACTTACTAAAAACTCACCGATGGGTAAAATTGGATTTAAACATTTTTAGGTGGATGGAAATAATATTTTATATTTAGGAAACATGGATGTGGATGATAAAATACACCCCAGTAAATACTAAAGTATAAACAATCCCGGATAAAAATGAGATTGTGATATTTCCCTCACCTTAGGTCCGATTTGCTTTGTACCCGTCCGAAGCTCCTGTATAATGGTTTAAATAATGTTATTGACTTATTCCAGAATCATACATATTGATATGATATCATATTTGGTCATATTCTTAGCTTCTTGTTAGTAATATTTCATTGTTACTTGTTACTCGGGTCTTTATTGCCTTTTGTTCTTATGCGTGTTTTGCCGAATAAATTCTTATTCTTCATTTAAGGTTATAGATACCTTATATACAGAATAGTATTAGTGTAACATATATCATATTTGTTCATTAAATTCATTTATATAATTACTATGTAATGATGATCATGTAGAACGAGTCGCATCACATCGTGGAGACGGTATTCCGTACGTACGCACGAGTGATGATATCGTTCCTATGATCTTGGAGTTGTATTGGAGTATATATATATATATATTATTTCAGTATCAATATTAATTTATAATAATCATAAATAGTTACTCATTACACCATTATACCCATCCTTGTAAGGTGATGGTGGAAAATAGATTACACCACAGCTTGGAGACGGTATTTCGTACGTACACACGCGTGGTGATTTCATTTTTCTGTAGGATGGATAGAAGGTGAATTAGGGTTGTCTCATATTTATAATAACATATCAGTATGTAAGTAATACTGATGTTATTACTTTATCATGAAACAACCAAAGAAGAAGAAGTTGAAGAAGAAAGAAATTGAAAATATCGGTAATGGATATTACCTCTTCTTTGGAACGCCTCCTTGAATCCTCCACTTAGGGAACTAAGATTGGTCTTTAAAGAAGACCAGGACCTCTAGGATTATTCTAGGGAAGTGGAGGGGAGAAAATGGCAGGGGTTGGCCGAGCATGAGTGATCAAATTGGTGTGAGGAGGAGGGGGAGGAGGTGCCCTTTTATAAGGGAGGAGAGGGGCACCTTAGGAATATCTCAAAATATTATTTTATATTAAAGTCAAAATTGGTTTATAATGGTTTCAAAGGGTCTTATTTCGAAGATAAAGTAGGGATGTGTCGAAATCCTATCAACCAATAGGATTTAGACAAGTTTAGGGTATTATTTTAACCTTATCAATTAGATTTAACTCTAAGTTAAATAATTTAACATTTACCGTGTCTTTTTGTTTTCTTTCACTATATGGTTAATACACTTACTATAACATGCCAAACGAACCCCAAATTGTTTATTATTAATATAAATATCCGTATCTAAGTCATTTGGCCGAACCTTATATTTTTAGGAATAAAATAACATTTAATAATTTAATATTTGATTTAAAAACTATTTTGTGTCAATTTTGACACTATTTGATATATGATTTTTGTGAAAGTCATAACAGAATTATATGTTCTAAAAAAGCTGATGAAATCAACACTAATATATCATAGTAACCTAGAAAATTAGTGGAATTCATTAAAAGCCTCAAATTACATTTATTTTGGTGTTTATAACATCAATTATGTCAATATTTCATAAATAAGATAATTACTGCATCATCATTGTGTCATAAATAAATTAACTTATTTAATGTCTAAAAATTATAAATAAAATACCATTATGTAGGAAATCGTTTTATATTTCTAATGAATATTTATAGTCGAATTTATCTTTTGTATAACCCCATATTAAAAATGATTTACTTATTAAACTCTGATTTAAACTATTTTAACCCTTCTTTAAATAAATTAATAATAAATGTCCTAATCTAACCCAAGAGGGCCTAAATGGTCATATTTTATTCCTAAGTTTGTTTTTGGTCGAATTAAACTTTTCTAATAGAATTAGGACATGTGTTAGGGCAATAGTAATATCATATTTACCGCTATTTACTATTAACCGCGGTAAAAAAAAGTAAAAAGTTACTATTCACCAAAAAATTATTTTTATCTCATTGAACCACATTTAACTTACTGATGTCAACCGTGTCTGTCGGATTTTCGAAATTCCATTCACAGAAGCGGTAAAATTATGTTTTATGCAAAATTCAGTTTTTAACCTACCACTTAGTGGTTTCACTATTCATCAAAAATTGAAAGCTTTCAAAAAAGTACCAAAATTTTACCCTAGGATAATTTCGGTATTCCGAATCCAAAAATGAAGTCCATTTTAAAAAATAAAGTTTATAAAGTTTCAAAAAGTGGTTATTAGTACTCATAACGGCTAGTTTTAATAATATTTTAAAAGCATATCGTTGTTTAGTGAAACTCGATATTGCATACGATGCAAGCTATCGAGGAAGGTCGCGATTGCGTGTAAAGTAAGCCAAGTTAGTATGTAGTGAAATATTTCTTTGATGATATATAAAAACAAAATATTACTCATAAAAATCTCGGGTGTTACATTCTACCCCCCTTAAAAAGAATTTCGCCCTCGAAATTTGTCACTTTGTAACAAACAGATGAGGATACTTCTCCCTCATCATATCCTTAAGCTCCCATGTAGCTTCTTCTAATTGGTGGTTCCTCCATAAAACTTTCACCAATCGAGTGGTCTTGTTTCATAGGACTTTTTCGCTACGATCCAGAATTTCTATCGGTTGTTCTTCATAAGAAAGATCTTGCTTCAGCGGTACAACTTCTGAGCTGAGTACATGTGAAGGATCAAGTATGTACATTCTCAGGAGAGATATATGGAACACATTGTGAACATGAGAGAGATTCGGTGGAAGCGCCAATCGGTAGGCTACCTTTCCAACACGATCTAGTATTTCGAAAGGACAGATATATCTAGGGCTCAACTTCCCATTCTTTCCAAATCTCATAACCCTCTTCCAGGGAGATATTCGTAAGAACACTTTATCACCCAATTCAAACTCTAGGTCTTTTCTTCGGTTGTCGGCATAACTTTCCTGTCGACTCTGAACTGCTCTTATGTGTTGTTGAATAGATCTGACCTTTTCTGCCATTTCATCGACGAGATCAGGTCCTAATAGCTTTCTTTCCCCAACTTCATCCCAGCAAGTTGGAGTCCTGCATCTCTTTCCATAGAGAGCCTCATAAGGAGCCATCTGAATACTGGAGTGAAAGCTATTATTATAAGAAAATTCCACCAAAGGTAGGTGTTGATCCCAACCTCCTTTGAAATCCATAGAGCAAGCTCTCTACATATCTTCTAGGGTTTGAATTGTTCTCTCAGACTGACCGTCTGTCTGGGGATAATAAGCTGTGCTGAAACTCAACTCTGTATCCAGAGTATGCTGAAGACTTCGCCAGAACATCGAGGTAAATCTCAGATCCTGATCATATATAATAGAAATTGGTACTCAATGCAATCTTACCACTTCCTTTACATATATCCTAGAAAGATGATTTAGAGTGAAATCCTCTCTAATAGCAATGAAGTGTGCAGACTTTGTAAGACGATCAACTATGACCCAAATAGCATTACTGCCTTTGGATGTTTTAGGATGTCCTGTGACAAAGTCCATAGTGATATTTTCCCATTTCCATTTAGGTATGGGTAATGGTTGTAACATCCCCTTAGAATTTTGTCTCTCATCTTTAACTTGTTGACAAACCAAGCATCAAGATACATATTCAGCAACATCTCTTTTCATGCCATCCCACCAGAAGTACTCTTTCAGGTCCCTATAAATCTTTGTGCTTCCAGGATGAATAGAGAATGAAGAACTATGAGCCTCATCCAGCAGCTCCTTCTTTAATTCGGTGATGGGAGGAACACAAACCCGATTCCTAAACTTTATTATCCCATCACAATCAAGGTTGAATTCAGGAGCATTTCTCACCTTCTTTTGTAACTCGACATCTTCTTTTTGTGCCTCTTTAATCTTCACATGTATAGATGGTTGAACATTCATTTGAGAAAGATAAGATTTTTCCCCTTCCATTATAATTCCAAGAACCATACTTTGTAAATCCATAAATATTGGATCTTTTGTGATCCTCATCATGGATAAACTAGCATGGTCTTGTCGACTTAATGCATCTGGCACCTTGTTTGCTTTCCCAGGGTGGTAATAGATTGAGTAGTCATAATCCTTAATCAGCTCCAACCATCTTCTTTGACGCATATTCAGCTCCTTTTGTGTGAAAATATATTTTAAACTATTATGATCAGTATAAATATCACACCTTTCACCATAAAGGTAATGCCTCCAAATCATTAATGCAAAGATTACCGCAGCCAACTCCAAATCATGTGTTGGGTAATTTTGCTCATGGATTTTTAACTGTCGTGAGGCATAAGCTATCACCATTTCATTTTGCATAAGAACACACCCCAATCCCTTCTTGGATGCATCACTGTAGATCAGAAACCTTTCTCCACTACAAGGAAGTGTGAGCACAGGTGCACTGGATAACCTTCTTTTCAACTCCTTGAAATTCACTTCACATTACTCTGTCCAAACAAACTTAACTCCTTTCTGAGTCAACTTGGTGAGTGGATTAGATAATCGTGAAAAATCTTTTACAAAACGTCGATAATATCCAGCCAAACCAAGAAAACTTCAGATCTCACTTACTGTTGTTGGTCTTGACCATCTTTCGATAACCTCTGTTTTTGCTGGATCCAAAGATATCCCCTCTTTTGAGATTATGTGACCAAAAAATGCAACTTTTTGAAGCCAAAATTCACACTTGGTAAATTTGGCATCAAGCTTCTCCTTTCTCAGGGTCTTCAATATAATTCTCAAGTGATCTTCATGCTCTTCCTTGCTCTTTGAATAGACAAGAATATAATATATAAAGACTACCACAAATTGATCAAGATAGTCTCTAAAGACTCTATTCATTAGATCCATGAAGATAGCATGGGCATTAGTAAGACCAAATGGCATCACTATAAATTCATATTGTCCATACCTTTTACGAAAATATGTCTTTGGTATATCCTCCCTTTTGAACCTTAATTGATGATACCCTGAACGAAGATCAATCTTGAAAAAGTATTTAGCTCCGCGTAGTTGGTCAAATAAGTCATCAATGCGTGGGAGAGGATATTTGTTCTTGATAGTGATCTTGTTAAGTTCTCTATAATCAATGCAGAGTCTCATTGATCCATCTTCCTTCTTAACAAATAGAATAGGTGCTCCCCAAGGTGACGCACTAGGGTGTATGAATCCCTTATCAAGATTCTCTTGGAGTTGCTTCTTCAATTCCTGCAACTCAATTGGGGCCATTCTATAAGGTGTCTTTGAAATAGGCAAAGCACCCGGTATGAGTTCTATTGAAAACTCAACTTCACGATTTGGTGGAAGACCCGGTAATTCCTCCGGAAAAACATCATCAAACTCCCGTACGATGGGGATATTCTTAATCATAAGTTTCTCACCAACCATTTGAGATAAATAACTTTCATTTAGTGGAACCAAGTCCCATAAGATGGAAGGAATTTCCACTAGAAGGTTATATTCATCCTTGCATCGATAGACGATCGTAGATTGATCTGGAATATGAAATGTGACTTCCCTTCTTTGGAAATTGATAAGAGCTCCATGTAGAGAAAGCCAATCCATGCCAAGAATCACATGAAATTCCAATAAAGGAAGGATCACAAGATTTTCAGGAAGCACTTTCCCACAAACTTCGATCGGAGAAGAATTATAAACTTTTGATGCGACTGTTGTGCCATTAGGTGTTGTCACAGCTAACTCAACATCTAATTGTTGAGGTAATACTGTGATACCCTTAGAAAATTTTTCAGAAATAAAAGAGTGGGTGGATCCAGAATCAAATAAAACATTTGCTACTTTAGAGTGGATGGTATGTGTACCTTTCACCACTTCGTTATCGTACTCCACATCGCTGATAGAAATTGCATGTGACTTTCCTTTGTCTTTAGCCTTAAGATTTTGTTGACATCGACCATCATCATCAACCCTTGGATTTGGGCATTGATTGGCATAATGCCCCATCTCCTTGCACTTGAAACATTGAAGTGTAGTAGGTTCATTCTGTGTATCCCTTCCTTTGTTTGCATCATTAGACATCTTCTTCCCATTATCGCAGCATTCAAATGCCCGATGACCTTCCTTTCCACATTTGAAAACATTTACTTGTCCGTTTAAGACAACTCCCTCCATGTTTCTATCCACACTTTGAGCATAAGGGAAAGCTCATCTTCTTTTCAGTGTGCTCTTTAGATTTTCCTTTGAATTCCATCTTCCTCTTCTTATCAAACCCATGTGATTGATGGGTTACTCCAATCTCCATCTCGACTTTGAGAGAACATAGAACGATTTCCTCATAGCTATTGAAGTCCCTTATGGCTAACACCCTTCGAAGACTTGGTTTTAAGCCACTAATGAATTGATCAATCTTACTCTCAGGTTAGATAATAATACCAGAAGCGTACCTTGCATGTCTTGTAAAATTTGCTTCATAGGTACCAACAGATTCATCATCCCTTTGCTTCAGTTCAAGAAACTATTTCTATATCTTTGTTCGGAGAATATGAGGGAAGTACTTATTGAAAAATAAGTTCTTGAACTCGTCCCATTCCATAGACTCAATTTCATCCCTTTTCCTCGTATTCTTACTAATATTCCACCATTGATCAACATCTCCTACCAAACGATACACTGCTAGGATGACTTTATCATGTTCAGAACATTGAAGAACTGAAAATATCTTTTCAGTAGTACTAATCCATTGTTCAGCAACTAATGGATCAGTAGACCCGCTAAATGAAGGTGGACGCTGCCTCATGAAGGATTCAATAGAATGTTTCTCCTTCCTTTTCTCGTTCGGAAGTCCTGCATGATTCATAGCTTGATAAAGTTGTGTGAGCATGGATACAAGATTTTTCATTCCAGCTCCCATATCGTTTGGTTTCTAAGGGGGACAATCATTGCATTGTCCATCGCATTCCGCATTAACACGGTTCCTTCGGGTTCCGGCCATTGACTAAAACCAAGAAGAATGGTGTGAGCAACACTAATTATAATAGGAAAACCACATAATCAAGAATAAAATTTCACACTTAAGGTCTTATCCTAGGTTATTCATGGCCATTTCTAAAACACTAAGAATGTGTTCTATGCTTAGACTTATCCTTAGGGTTCTTACAAAGGATTTCACATCCAAGTTTCCAAAGGTTGACTATACCTTTCCTCTGATACCAACTATAACGACCCATACTTTACATACATTGTTAATACTTCAAAATGTAAGCACACTTATTACAACATAAGACAAAACCACAAAGGACCGTATAGGTATAGTGTCTTTAGAAACTGGTAAACACAAACAACTGGTTCATAAATCTTCTACACTATCTCCCATTTATTTCATCATATCTAGGGTCCCTTTTAGCATATTCTACATAATATCCATCTTCCTGGCCTGGGGAAAAGAAAACATAAAAGGGTGATCTCAAATGCTCAACAAGGGCAAATAATGGAAATAAAAATCATATCATATCTTTTTGAAAATCATAACCTGCAAAAGAGATCATAATATCTTAACATGAAATAAATCATAGAAGTGAAAATGAGATCCCCATAATCATAACATGAAACTTGAAACTTTGTGTCATGCACACATAATCATGGAAAATCATTTCTTGTTAGTCATGACTCATTTCCAAGACTATCTTAGTGGACAAAGTCCCTTTCTGAACCGAGTCACCCTCGTTCCAGTCCTGTTTCACTGAACCAGTATAACCTACCGTTCCAGCCATGTCTATCTCATGAGATATAAAATCTTTACCCAATGCATTGGTGGGAGATATAGGTCCCACCCATCTTATAATGAATCCTTTCTTATGTGTTCCACATAATCATAAACCATACAACATAGCGTAACCCACGTAATAAAAATGGTATTCTTAAACAACATGACATCATAAAACAATTAATATAAGATAAAGGAATTCATAAAAGTATTTCCATCACTACATAATCAAATCCATGTAATAATAGGGATAAAAACAGAACCCTTTTATTATCTTAGATGGAAAATAATTTTGATAAAATACTTGAACTCTGTTCTTGAGGAAAATATCCTTTCTACTTCAAAAACACTTTTCCTTTCTTAACATGTCATACAATTTTAAACTAAAAGAAGTTGATTAAAAATAAACTTGAATACTTGTAAAGTAAGCTTCTTGGAAATAATGTTTTAGAAATCCATTCATGCCGTATAAGTTAAAAAACATTCTTTGTACTTTTGTCGGAAAAGTCAAAAAGTACCTCGTACGAAAAACGACAAAAGATTCCTTTCATATTCTTTACTAAAAACTCACTGAAGGGTAAAATTGGATTTAAAAATTTGTAGGTGGATGGAAATAATATTTTATATTCAGGAAACATGGATGTGGATGATAAAATACACCCCAGTAAATACTAAAGTATAAACAATCTCGGATAAAAATGAGATTGTGATATTTCCCTCACCTTAGGTCCGATTTGCTTTGTACCTATCCGAAGCTCCTGTATAATGGTTTAAATAATGTTATTGACTTATTCCAGAATCATACATATTGATAAGATATCATATTTGGTCATATTCTTAGCTTCTTGTTAGTAATATTTCATTGTTACTAGTTACTCAGGTCTTTATTGCTTTTTATTCTTATGCGTGTTTTGCCGAATAAATTCATATTCTTCTTTTAAGGTTATAGATACCTTATATCCAGAATGGTATTAGTGTAACATATATCATATTTATTCATTCAATTCATTTATATAATTACTATGTAATGATGATCATGTAGAACGAGTCGCATCACATCGTGGAGACGGTATTCCGTACGTACGCACGAGTGATGATATCGTTCCTATGATCGTGGAATTGTATTGGATTATATATATATTATTTCAGTATCAATATTACTTTATAATAATCATAAATAGTTACTCATTACACCATTATACCCATCCTTGTAAGGTGATGGTGGAAAATAGATTACAGCACGGCGTGGAGACGGTATTTCGTACGTACTCACGCGCGGTGATTTCATTTTTCCGTAGGATGGATAGAAGGTGAATTAGGGTTGTCTCATATTTATAATAACATATCAGTATTTAAGTAATACTGATGTCATTACCTTATCATGAAACAACCAAAGAAGAAGAAGTTGAATAAGAAATAAATTGAAAAGTCCGGTAATGGATATTACCTCTTCTTTGGAACGCCTCCTTGAATCCTCCACTTAGGGAACTATGATTGGTCTTTGAAGAAGACCAGGACCTCTAGGATTATTCTAGGTAAGTGGAGGGGAGAAAATGACAGGGGTTGGCCGAGCATGAGTGCTCAAATTGGTTTGAGGAGGAGGGGGAGGAGGTGCCCTTTTATAAGGGAGGAGAGGGGCACCTAAGGAATATCTCAAAATATTATTTTATATTAAAGTCAAAATCGGTTTATAATGGTTCCAAAGGGTCTTATTTCTAAGATAAAGTGGGGATGGGTCTAAATACTATCAACCAATAGGATTTAGACAAGTTTAGGGTATTATTTTAACCTTATCAATTAGATTTAACTATAAGTTAAATAATTTAACTTTTACCGTGTATTTTTTTTTCTTTCACTATATGGTTAACACACTTACTATAACATGCCAAACGAACCCCAGATTGTTTATTATTAATATATATATCCTTATCTAAGTCATTTGGCAGAACCTTAGATTTTTAGGAATAAAATAACAATTAATAATATGATATTTGATTTAAAAACTATTTTGTGTCAATTTTGACACTATTTGATATATGATTTTTGTGAAAGTCATAACAGAATTATATGTTCTAACCAAGTTAATTAAATCAACACTAATATATTATAGTAACCTAGAAAATTAGTCGAATTCATAAAAAGTCTCAAATTACATTTATTTTGGTGTTTTTAAAATCAATTATGTCAATATTTCATAAATAAGATAATTACTGCATCATCATTGTGTCATAAATAAATTAAATTATTTAATGTCTAAAAATTATAAATAAAATACAATTATGTAGTAAATGTTTTTAGCTTTCTAATGAATATTTATAGTCGAATTGAGCTTATGTATATCACCATATTAAAAATTATTTACTTATTAAACTTTGATTTAAACTATTTTAACCCTTCTTTAAATAAATTAATAATAAATGTCCTAATCTAACCCAAGTGGGCCTAAATGGTCATATTTTATTCCTAAGTTTGTTTTTGGTCGAATTAAACTTATCCAATAGAATTAGGACATGTGTTAGGGTAATATTAATATCATATTTACACCTATTTACTATTAACCGCGGTAAAAAAAAAGTAAAAAGTTACTATTCACCAAAAAAATTATTTTTATCTCATTGAACCACATTTTACTTACTGATGTCAACCGTGTCTGTCGGATTTTCGAAATTCCATTCACAGAAGCGGTAAAATTAAGTTTTATGCAAAATTCAGTTTTTAACCTACCACTTAGTGGTTTCACTATTCATCAAAAATTGAATGTTTTCAGAAAAATACCAAAATTTTACCCTAGGATAATTTCGGTATTCCGAATCCAAAAATGAAGTCCATTTTGAAAAATAAAATTTATAATGTTTCAAAAAGTGGTTATTACTACTCATAACAGCTAGTTTTAATAATATTTTAATAGCATATCGTTATTTAGTGAAACTCGGTATTGCGTACGATGCAAGCTATCGAGGAATGTCGCGATTGCGTGTAAAGTAAGCCAAGCTAGTATGTATTGAAAGATTCCTTTGATGATATATAAAAACAAAATATTACTCATAAAAATCTCGGGTGTTACACCATGCCAGAGGACCTCAGAAGCACCGCGGCCGGAGCGGGGCCACGACGGAGCAGGGGAACCTGTGGCCGGCTCTGGGCCGCCGAAGTTAGAGTGAGGGGACCGGGCCTGGCCGGTCCTGTGATGGCGGCAGCCATCTGGCCAGTCAGGCCGACTGGTTCGAGGAGAGTGCCGGGGGTCGTAACCACTGTCTAGATAGCTGAGCGGCCCCTTTAAATGGGTCGCGGTTTACTTCATGTGGGGGTAGCGCCCCCCGCCTCGAAACAGTTCGGTCGTTCGGCCGAACCCCTGGCGGCGCACCAGCGCGCAGCGCGCCGGGCGGCTGCCCTGGCCGGTCCGCCGAACCGGACCACCAGGCTGGGCCGCGCCCAGGCCGGGCTGGGCCGCGCCAGCCGGGCTGGGCCATGCCCAAGCGTGCCGGACCCAGACCCGGTTCGGGTCGACTCGGTTCGGGCTGACCCTGGAGGTATCGGGCTGGGTCGGACCGGGCTCGAACCCCCTATTACCGAACCATTTTCGGTCTGTTGCTCATAACATGAGCTTTGGGCCTCCGATCGATGCACCGTTAGTTGCGATGCGATCCTTGGATTGAGATGGTCATTTCGGTATATCACACTCAAGGTTTCGGAATACTTTGGGTTCAGCCGGGTTGGTTCGTACACGAAACCAACCGGACCCTCGGAGCGGAAACACTCATAACATAAGATTCGAATGTCCGATTGACGTTCCGTCGACTTTGATGGATTCCTATAAGTTTGATGGATCTTTTGGCTTACTTCACACGAGGTTTGGACATAGTTGGAGAATGGTCAGGTTGGTTTTTCCTTAAAAACCAACCGGGCCCCTGGAACGAAAAAGCCAATAACTCTCAGACCGGGCGTCCGATTGACGCGCCATCGGCGACGTTGAGTTCCTGTTGACGATACGGAACTTTTAGATACATCAACTCTGGACTATGTGTCAGTTGATGTATCATCCTCTCGGCTCGTGGAGTGGACCCTCCCGAACGAGCTTGCTGTGTGCGGGAACCCTAGAGTTGGCTGCGACTGCGACGATGACGATGACTGTACATAGATCCTCAGTGGATTCAACGGCGACGACTAAAACACTCAGCGATCCTACGTGGATCAGTGATACCGATCCTGTGTGGGTCCGATCCTCTGTGGGTCAGTGCTCAGTGGTCCTGTGTGGGCCAGCGCCTACAGATCCTGTGTGGGTCCGATCCTGTGTGGGTCTTTGCGGGGGGTAGTTACCTATCGATACTTTGTGGGTCAGATGCTTTGTGGGTCATTTCGGGGGTTAGTTACCTTTCGATCCTTTGTGGGTCAGATCCTTTGAGGGTCATTGCGGGGGTTAGTACATATTGACCCTTTGTGGGTCCGACGGCTTAGATGAATCTGTGGCTGTATCTGATCATATTTATAGTCATACGAAGAAGTATACCTGTGTGAGATGAATCATGTTTTGCTTTCCTATGTGGATTGTGTTGTGCTATCCTATGTGGATTTACATTTTGTTTTCCTGTGTGGATTGGGTTGTGCTAGGGCTCGGATGTTGGAGCCGAATGAGGATTGATGAATTAGGTATATGTATATGCATATACTTAAGCCGTGTCGAATGTTACTTCGTGATTGTATCTTTCCTGTGTGGATTATCCTTTGTGGATTCGGGAGACCTTCGGGGGTCTCGAGGTCCCTACTGAGTAGCATATACTCACCCCTGCACGGGCTATGCCGGCACTACGTTGTGTTGGTTGCAGAAGATGGACATCACTGATCGTGGTTGAGGCTTGCGTAGTAGGACTGTACCTAGAGGTGGACCACTGGGCAGACGTACTCGGATCGGTCGGCTGGACCCGAGGAGCAGTGGAGGCTATCTGTACCCACCCTTCATGTGGGAATTTCAGTGGACAGCTCGACGTTGCGACTTTACTTTCAGTTGTTGTTTTCCCTTTCCAGTTGTACTTTACTTTCATATTGGGTTTGTATTCTGGCCCACTTACCGTTCCGCACTTATTTTGTATCATCTTTTACTTAGTGTTTACTTCCACTGCTTTCTTGCTCTGTGGTGTTTGTTTACTTTACAAAGGCAATGCCTTCCCTTTTAACTGGGATTTACACCTTGGTGCTAGTAGCCAGCCCCTGGCCTATGGAAGGCGGGCTTGGGGTAGTCACGACACGGGCCCCGAGGACGGGTCGTGACAAATTGATATCAGATGAGTTCGGTTCTACCACAGTTCTTGGGACTCTAATCTTTTTCTATATGATGCAATAGTGTAAAGAGTATTGGGTGTGGTTATCAGCCCATGGAGTCTAGTGTTGGTGCAGCGGCTGATGTATCCGTACACTAGGACCCTGACTTCTGATTTTTGACTTAATGCATGAAAACACTGATTGTATGTGTGTTTCAAGTTTTCTTTGTGATTACTTTATGCCACCTCACCAGGTATACTATTTGACCATGGCACACCTAGTTCTTTTCAGGATGGCCCCACAATGACAGAATGCTTGGATTCTGAGAGTTGTACGTGACGACAGCCCACCGAGTGATGAGGCCTCGGTTCAGGGCCCTTTGACAGCAGAGGCACCGGTGGTACCTCTACCCGCCGAGCCACCGATCCTACCAGCCCCAGCCGCTGACAATGCACGTCTCCTATGTGCACTGCATGAGTTTCAGCGCCAGCGACCACCTAGGTTCCGCGGGGAGACGGACCCCCAGGCAGTCGAGGATTGGCTGGAGGCAGTGGTACGAGTTTTCAGGTAAGTGAGGACACCAGCAGACCTCATGGTGATCCTCACAGCGAGCCTACTGCACACAGCAGCGGGCCGACAATGGTGCTTGATGCTCCAGGTGCACGATGAGGCATCTATTATCTGGAAGGACTTTGAGAGCCTCTTCCACTCAGAGTTCGTCCCAGCCACCCTCCGTGCAGTGCGCATCCAGGAGATTCTTCTGCTCTGGTAGGGCAGCTTGACGGTTGCCCAGTAATCGGTGAGATTTACCGATCTCTCGCACTACTCGACAGACATGGCACGAGACCCATTCTTCCGGGCCGGGACCTTTGAGCAGGGATTGAGACATGATATCAAGGAATCACTGATCTCCCTCAGCATTCCGTCTCAGGAAGGAGTATTGGAGTGAGCCCTTTTGATTGAGATCTTTCTTGCAGAGTCTACATCAGTAGCGAGACCTACCGTCGGGCGGCAGGTAGCAGAGTCTTCTGCAGCACGCAGTCGACAGATGACTCATGGGTCCAGGCAGACCAGACCATCAGGCAGGTGACCTCAGGACACTGGCTCAGCAGTGCGGGGCACACAGCACGAAGCCAGTCTTTCAAGAGGCAGTCTGTGCTACACATGCGGCGGGTAGGGCCACATGGCTAGTGGCTACCTGACCCACCATGTCAAGGAGCAGCAGACGGTTGACGGGCCACCCTGCCAGAGGCAGAGGGTCGACTGTGGTGCTCCGCAGTGAGGAGGCAGATGAGGCAGAGGAGCTGGCCGAGTAGCAGGTGGTGGGCGACGCTTTGAGGCTCTACCACCACCACCACCAGGAGGTCCACCCCGACCACAGGGAGCTGGCGGGCGGAGACAGGTACAGCTCTAGGCAGCGGAGCCCTATGAGCACGATGTGCCCGAGATGATTCTAGGTAATATTTGTGTCTATCAACCCTTGATGCAGTTCTTATAGACACAAGAGCGAGTCATGCCACTGCCCTTTTTTGAAGCTCGGAGATTCCGACAGAGCCGTTGCCTCGATCCTTACGGCTAGAGACTCCTACAGTTGCAGAATCGATGATTACGCACTGGTGCTGGCAGTGTGAGCTTACTCTAGGAGGCGAGAGCTTCGGCTGGGACCTTTTTGTAGCGGTGTCGAGGCCTTACGACGTCATCTTGGGCATGGATTGGTTATCTACAGTCCATGCTCAGATCGTCTGTATTAGGCGCAAGGTGCGATGTGTACGCTCCGACGAGAGCATGTTCACCTTCACTGGCGAGAAGCGAGCCTTCGCAGCACATGATTGAATTCTGCAGAGGAAGGGATAGCCCATCACTCATCAGTTGGCTAGCCTCATCCTAGGAGCAGTTGATGTGAGGTGTCCTAGTTTTCCTACAGTGGTGGATCAGTATGCGGACGTCTTCCCCGACGACGTTCCAGGACTACCTCCTCACAGAGAGGTAGACTTTTATATTGATTTGTACCCCAGGACAGCCCCGATATCCAATCCAGCATATCAGATGTCCCCCGCTGAGCTTTAAGAGCTACGGGTACAATTGGAGGACTTGTAGGGAAAGGGATTCATCCGACCCAGTGTTTCATCCTTGGCTTCCCCGATATTGTTTGCCAAGAAGGAGGATGGGGGGCTTGCGAGTTTGTGTTGACTATCGTCGCGTGAACCAAGTGACAGTAAGGAACAAGTATCCGCTACCTAGGATTGATGACCTCTTTGATCAGCTCAAGGGAGCATGGTGGTTCTCAAAGATAGACATCAGGTCAGGCTATCATCAGCTCAGAGTTCGGGACGAGGACATGCAGAAGACGGCCTTCAGATGTCGGTATGGCCACAATGAGTTCTTGGTTATGCCTTTCGGCGTAACCAATGCTCCGACAGTGTTCATGGGACTCCTGAATAGGATCTTTCATCCATACCTTGATCGATTTGTCGTGGTCATCATCGACTACATTTTGATATACCCTACGACTGAGGAGGAGCACGCCTACCACTTGCAGGTTGTACTAGACACACTCCGAGAGCACCAGCTTTATGGAAATCTCTCAATGGGTCAATTCTGGATACGTGAGGTCCACTTCTTGGGACACGTAATCTCTGAGGTGGGAGTTGTGGTGGATCCTGTGAAGATCGAGGCAGTGCTAGCTTGGGAGCCACCCAGGAGCGTGACAGAGGTGCGGAGATTCATGGGACTAGCTGGATACTATTGGAGATTTGGGCCAGACTTCTCTAGAGTTGCGGCACCACTTTTAGCTTTGACGAAGAAGGTGAAACCCTTTGTGTGGTCAGACAGATTTCAACAGAGCTTCCAGGAGCTGAGACAGAGATTGACCAACGCCCCTATCTTGAGGATGCAGGAGGAGGGAGTATGGTACGTAGTCTACTACGTTGCATCAGGGACCGGACTCGGATGTGTCCTGATGCATGAGCTGGTGGTGATCGCCTATGGATCATGTCAATTGAGGCCGCATGAGCAGAACTACGCTACCCATGACCTGGAGTTAGCAACAGTGGTCTTCGCTCTGAAGAGATGGCACCACTACCTGATGGGCGAGCACTTTACAGTCTTTTCGGGCCATCAGAGTCTCAGGTACATCTTCTCTCAGAAGGACCAAAACCTGAGACATCAGCGATGGCTCAAGTTCTTCCTGGACTATGACTTTGAGATATTCTATACTCCTGGGAAGGGGAATGTAGTAGCCGATGCTCTCAACAGGAGGATGGGCATTCAACTACCTAAGGAGGCGACAGAGCAGCTAGCCGCTTTATAGATATCCTTAGTGGATAGAGATGGGGAAACCTTCCTTCAGTCTCTCACAGTCACCCCTCCACTACTGTAGCAGGTCAGAGAGGCATAGAGTGGGGACACTGACTGTGAGATGCAGCGTGCACAGATATCCTCAGGACAGGCAACTGATGGTTTCTCCTTTGGAGCAGAGCACGACGTCCTTTTCAGAGGAAGTACCTTTGTACCAGTTTCTTTACGGAAGAGGTGCTGAGAGAGTTTCACACTTCTCCTGTAGTGGTACATCATGGAGTGGAGAAGATGTACCAGGATCTCAGACAACAGAACTAGTGTCCGGGCATGAAGAAGGCTGTGGCAGAGTTCGTTTCTCGATGCCTCACCTTCCAGCAGGTGAACGCAGAGCACCAGGTACCAGCAGGCTTGGTACAACCCTTGGAGGTCTGGAGTGGAAGTGGGAAAGCATATCTATGGACTTTGTGACTGTACTTCCACGCACTTCCAGGGGTCACGGCTCCATTTGGGTGATTGTCGACCGACTCACCAAGTCGGCTTACTTCTTATCCATCAGAGATCCGGGCTTAGTGGAGAGCTTGGGACGTATTTACATTCATGAGATTTTATGGATTCTCGGTGTGAAATCATCTATCGTCTTTGATTGGGATGCTCGCTTTACTTCCCGGCATTGTAAGGGGTTACAGGAGGCGTTCGGGACGCAGCTACGTCTGAGCACTGCCTTTCACCCTCAGACAGATGGTCAGACGGAGAGGACTATACAGAATCTCGAGGACATGCTCCACGCATGTGTCCTCGACTTTGGTCGCAGTTGGGAGGACCACCTACCCATGGTGGAGTTTTCATACAACAACTTCTACCACTCCATCATCGGGATGGAACCATACGACGCATTGTACGACCGACCTTGCAGATCTCCTCTGTGCTGGACAGACCCTGGGGAGTCAGCACTTCTGGGACCAGAGATGGTCCAGGCCATGACAGAGAAGGTCCAGGTCATCCAGGAGTGGATGAGGATAGCTTAGAGCCGGCCGAAGTCTTATGCTGACAGAAGAAGGAGGCCACTAGAGTTTGAGGATGGTGGCCACGTCTTCTTGCGTGTCTCACCTCAACATGGATTACAGAGATTTGGCTGAGGCGTCAAGTTGTCTCCATGCTTCATCGGACCATTCCAGTTCCTCAGCAGGATTAGCGAGGTGGCTTATCACCTGGCTCTACCATCTCAGTTGAACTGGGTGCACGACATCTTCCATGTATCTCAGCAGAGGAGATACATGCACAACCTGTTGCATATCATTGACCATGGGGAGGTGGACGTTGATGATGGGGAGAATTTGGCCGAGATTACCGTGGAGATCGAGGATCGACAGGATAAGGTCATACGTGGAAGGTCGATTCCTCTAGTGCGCATCAGATGGCAGCACATGAACCTCAAGGAGAGCACTTGGGAGCGGGAGGCTCAGATGCGTGCTCAGTACCCACTTTTGTTCCCCTAGTTTTGATGTATCTTTTCGGGGACGTAATGTCCTGAGGTGGGAGTGATGTATAGACCTGTAAAATTCAAGGAAATTTTTTTCTTAATATTCTCAGGATTTTTACAAGAACGCAGTTTCAGACAGCACCTAATTCCGAGGCCCGATGTGGCCATTATCATTTTCTGAAGTTTAGCTCGGGTACGTTCAGTGAACGAACAAGCGAGGTTTTCTAACTTTTGAACTGGTGCTCGGAATCGAATTCTGAGGGCACCAATGGAATCACAGCACCAGTATTTGCTTAGAAATTCCTTTTCCGGAGTTGCTTTTTCTCGGGTGTGGTTTTAATTTTTGGGGTTAAGTTAAGAAATAAAATAAAGTGGTGCGACAACTTTATTTTATTTCACTTAATCCCACTTAAGCCAAGTTAAGCGGATAGGGTGGAACCCAAAATATCCTACCCACATGGTAGGATATTTGTGAGGTGGGGCCCGCATGAGCCCCACTGTTGCTTCCCTCCTAAGTAAGGCGCCCACAACACCCTTTTAATGAAAGTCAAACCTTACGTTTTTCTGGTTAAGAAAAGCCTCATTAAATTGAGCGGTTAAATCGTTACAATTAATCCTTCGAATTAATTGTTCGTTTCTTATATTTTTATTTTCAAATTCATAAGATGATAATAAAATAAGAAGATAACTTATTTTATTATTTTTTGCGGTTTGTGTTGTGTTAATCCTTTGGGAGAACAAAGAGAGGATTCTTCGTTCTTCGACGGTGAACGCGAAGAACGCTCTACCACCAACGAAGAACGCCAACCTTCGATGGCGAGAGACGCCTTTCTTAGAGAGCACCCAATGCCAACAGTGAACCTCTTCTTCCATGGTGATCCTGTTCTTCCATGGCGAACCTCTTCTTCCACATCGATCCTCTTCTTCCGCGACGAATGTCGTTCGACGACAGCGTTGAGGTAGGGGTTTTATGCTTTTCTATATTGTGTTTTTCTTCTGTCATTTTTCCTCTTTCAATTGAACCGCCTGTTATCGCATTAACGGGAGGAGGTCGGACCGCACGAACATGGCCGACACTCCTCCCCTTTTTGGTTGTGGATTTTTGATGTGGAGAACAAGGCAATGCGGTGCCGAAGCACCGCTCGGAAATTGTTAAAGGGAGAGCAGAGAAACGCGGCGCCGCCGCACCGCCCCATGGGAAGCAACAAATCCGAGGCACCGTCGCGCCGCACTGTAAAAGATGAACAAAGGACACGGCACCATTGCGCCATGCCGAAGGACCTCAGAAGCACTGTGGACAGAGAGGGGCTGCGGTGGAGGGGCGCGGCGCGGTCACACCGCCCCGGACGGATGAAGGCCGCGGCTGGTTCCGGGCCGCGGCAGAGCCGGGGAACCGGCGGCCGGCTCCGGGCCGCCATCGTCAGAGCGAGGGGACCGGCCCCGGCCGATCCCCTGATGGCGGCAGCCGACCGGTTCGAGGAGAGCACCGGGGGTCGTAACCACCGGCCGTCCAGCTGAGCGGCCCTATTAAAGGGGCCGCGGTTTACTTCACGTGGGGGCAGCACCCCCCGCCCTGAAACAGTTCGGCCGTTCGGCCGAACCCTTTGCGGCGCGCCAGCGCGCCGGGCGGCTGCCCTGGCCGGTCCGCCGAACCGGACCGCCAGGCAGGGCCGCGCCCAGCCGGGCAGGGCGACGCCCAAGCGGGACGGACACGGACCCGGTTCGGGTCGACTCAGTTCGGGCCGACCCTAGGGGTATCAGGCCTGGTCGGACCGGGCCCGGACCCCCTATTACTGAACCATTTTCGGTCTGTTCCCATAACAGGAGCTACGGGCCTCCAATCGATGCACCGTCAGTTGCGATGTGATCCTTGGATCGAGACGGTCCTTTCGGTATATCGTACTCATGGTTTAGAAATACTTTGGGTTCAGCCGGGTTGGTTCGTACACGAAACCAACCGTGCCCTCGGAGCGGAAATGCTCTTAACTTAAGCTCCAGACGTCCGATTGACATGTCGTCAACTTTGATGGATTCATCTAAATGAGACGGATTTTTTGGATTACTTTTCTCGAGGTTTGGACGCATTTGGAGAATGGTCGGGTTGGTTTTGCCTTAAAAACCAACCGGGCCCCTAGAACGAAGAAGCCAATAACTCTTAGACCGGTCGTCCGATTGATGCACCGTCTGCGACGTTGAGTTCCTATTGACGATACAGAACTTTTGGATACATAAACTATGGACTATGTTTCAGTTGATGTATCAGCCTCTCGGCTCGTGGAGAGGACCCTCCCGAATGAGCTTGCTGTGTACGGGAACCCTAGAGCTGGCTGCGACTGTGACGACGACGACGAAGAATGTATAGAGATCCTCAGTGAATTCGACGGCGACGACTACAAAAATCAGCGATCCTACGTAGATCAGTGCTACTGATCCTGTGTGGGTCCGATCCTGTGTGGGTCCGCACTCAGCGGTCCTGTGTGGGCCAGCGCCTACAGATCTTGTGTGGGTCGGATCCTGTGTGGGTCTTTGTGGGGGTTAGTTACCTATAGATCCTTTGTGGGTCATTGCGGGGGTTAGTTACCTTTCTATCCTTTGTAGGTCAGATCCTTTGTGGGTTAGATCCTTTGTGGGTCATTGCGGGGGTTAGTACCTATCGATCCTTTGTGGGTCCGACAGCTTAGATGAATCACTGGCTATATCTGATCATCTCTATCGTCATAAGAAGAAGTATACCTATGTGAGCTGAATCCTGTTTTGATTTCCTATGTGTATTGTGTTGTGCTATCCTGTGTGGATTTACGTTTTGTTTTCCTGTGTGGACTGGGTTGAACTTGGTCTCGGATGTTGGAGCCGAACGAGGATTGATGACTTAGGTATATGAATGGAAATATACCTAAGCAGAGTCAAATATTACTTTGTGATTGTATCTTTCCTTTGTGGATTATCCTTTGTGGATTCAGGGAGACCATCGGGGGTCTCGGGGTCCGTACTGAGTAGCTTATTCTCACCCCTGCACGGGCTATGCCCACACTACGTTGTGTTGGTTGCAGACGATGGACATCGCTAATCGTGGTTGAGGCTTGCAGAGTAGGATGGTACCTGGAGGTGGACCACTGGGTGGACGTACTCGGAGCGGTCGGCTGGACCCAAGGAGTAGTGGAGGCTATCTGTACCCACCCTTCAGGTGGAAATTCCAGAGGATAACTCAACGTTGTGGCTTTACTTTGAGTTGCTTTTTTCCCTTTCCAGTTGTACTTTACTCTCAGTTTGGGTTTGTATTCTGGCCCACTTACCTTTCCGCACTTACTTTGTATCAGTTTTTACTTAGTGATTACTTCTACTGCGTGCTTGCTCTCTGGTGTTTGTTTACTTTACAAAGGCAATGCCTTCCCTTTTTACCAGGATTTACGCCTTGGTGCTAGTCGCCATCCCCTGGCCTATGGAAGGAGGGCTTGGGGTAGTCACGGCAAGGGCCCCGAGGATGGGTCGTGACAATTTCTAAAATACGGATTCTAAGATTAATGTGTAAAATTTGAAAATTCAATCATAGAAACCTAAATTGTAAAAAGGGATAATAAAAATTATTCCAAAAAAATAGAAAGGGATATGAACTGGTCATTTGGAAGAACACATATTGGGTCTCCCAAAAGAAGAATATAGGTGGGATGTATAGTTTTAGACATGGAATAAAATCACAAATAAAAATAAAGAATGATAGTGATATATGATCAAATAAATATCAGTTATCCAGAGAAGGATAATGACCAAACAACAATAAATATGTGATAATATGAGGTACTATTTTATTTTTTTTGAAAATTAAGGTACTAGGATATCTTTTTATTCAAGATCCATTTCTTAATTTTGGGGGATTAGTTTTCCATGTAGTCTGATAATATATAAAAAATTTACATACTTGACATATTATTATATTACAGGAATACTTTCACCCTTTGGTTATACCTCGATCAATTTCCACTTTATCTATTTCTTTATGATTCCATTTTATAATTTCGTAAATATGATTCATATTATAAATATAATTCATTATTTCTATCTACACAAATGTTAAAACTGACAGTATAATATGAATAAATCTTTATATTGAGAATTAAATTGTTTACATTAAAAATCATATATGAATTTTTACATAGAGCATTTCATAAATAGTTATCCATATAACCCTTAAAAAATTATAAATTTATAACAAAGATCACTAAATTTCTCAAAATAAAATTCACATGAGTCCCCCATATAACTAAATATATTTATTGATTATTACATACAAAACATGTGGATTACGTCATCATGTATTCTCTTTAAACATGGTAATAACCTGAATTAACATAAACCGTATTGAAAACATACACGATTTTTCATTCTGTTCATAAAATATATATTATTAGATATATTATATAAATCCAAAAATGATGTAAACTTCATAAATTATAGAATATTATACTTTTAAAACAAATAAATTTTCATTTATAAGTTCCTCAAAACAATCTAATTTACTTTATCCATATCAATCATCTCTTTATCCACACATAAAACCCTTTTCTAAACATTGAGAACATATTATGTGTTACCTTCCCTTAATCATGTGTTTATTGTAAATTATAACCTTTTATTAAATATATCTTCCTAATCACCATCATATTTAATCATATTATTTCAAAGTATCAAAAAAATTATTTTTATGAACAATCCTTATATATATCATAATTATCGAATCACAATAAAAAAATACTTCGATAATATGAATTATTTATCTAACTATTAATAAGGATTCATAATATTATTCCTTTATACATATTTCCATTCATATATTGTATGTAGTATATTTTTCATAAGAAATATAAGAATTAATCATATAACCTTATCGTTTTTCTATACGAAATTTCCCCTTATGAATTTGATATTCTTAATGCCCATAATTTCTATGATTAATTAATTATTAAATATATGATATATTATGTAGAATAATATTCCCATCCATTTAATTAACTAAAATTTTCATTTTCCGATTGTACTTACATTCTTTGTGTCCTTTTCCATAGTCAAAACATCTTCCACTTCCTCTGAGATATTCACACAAGGTATTGTTTCAACATTTTTAATAGATAGGTAACTGAATATTGTTTCCTCTATAGTTATAATCACCCTTAATCTAACAAAACTCTTTATATATATTATTTGGTGATTCAGAATGTTTTTAAGGTACATGTTTTCAATTAATTTCTAAAAATATTATTTTCATAATAACAAAATCCATCACAATAATCATCATCATACTTGTATTATCATTTTAAAATAATGAATAAAATTTAATTTTAATCCAATTTCTTATAGTTCCTACCATTGAATTTTTCTATAAAGAACAGTGTGGGTAATAGTAATCATAATGGAATATCACATTGTTGAATAAATAATTTTGGATGTCTAAATTAATACACCTTATTTTTAATCTATTACACCTTAGGATTATCCTAGTTCATTCATAGTAATCAACTATTTTAAACATTAATTATATTTAATTATGAATTTGAAATTTTCAAAAGCATATCACCCATGAGTGTCAAACCATGGGTGTATAAATTCCATTTTTTTGTACCAATGAAAAATCATGTCAAGATAATTATGGTGTTTTCAGGGTTGTTACCTGTAGGTACATCTATGCCAGATCCCAATTAACATGTAGTATCCAGACAAGGATATTATTTTTTGGAAACCACTCACAATATCCATTACCAAAATCTCATGACATTTTCTTCTTCTTGGAATCATCCTTAGAATAATCTATAGAGACTTCCCTAAAAATATACATAGAAGTATCGCTAGGGATAACACTAAATTTTTTCCCATCCTAGTTTCCATATTAAAAAAATATTTAGTCTAATTATAACTATAACGACCCAGGATTCTCAAAAATTGTTAAGAAATATTTTAGTCGAATACTCCTTTAATTACACAGAAAACACCAAAGGAACATTATATTTTTATCCCTTTAGAAACATGGAACACAATATTATAATCAGGTGAGTGATCCCCAACGTCTTCGATAAATATATTACAATTATGTAATATTCATTACTATACCCAAACTAAAAACAGTATTTATAAACTAGAATAAGGAAACATAATAAAGTGTGAACTTAGATGATTAGTAAGGGTAAGAAATAGAGATAAATAAGTATATCAAGAACATAAGGGGTTGAAGACATGAGAATAACATTTTATGACAATAAAATGAATACTAATTATTATAATTACGTGTCATATCATAAATATTAGTTGTTTATAAGAAATAAATTATATGGAAATAATATAACTCAATCTATGAGATCATAAAATTAAGATAACGCATAAAATAATTTCATACATAATATAAATAAACATTTACTTAGTATTAATGTCTCATTTCCTAGACTTATAATGTAACTCGATGGGAACATACACCTCCTAGGAGGCACACACTACCATCCCCAATGGAATTCCATTCCTATTAGAGGAATATATTTTCTCCCCAATACATTATAGTAGTAAATGTTCTCTCTCAAGACCATCATAATAGAATAATACCTTACTAAATTGGGATTAATCTAAATTCTAGTTATTTATTACAAAACCGAGTGCACTACCCATTTATTGATTTTTATTAATGAATTGAGTTCACAAACCTTTTTAAACTTTTCTTACTTAATCTAATTCACTACCCATTCAAGGAATTTCTTGATAAATTACGTCCACGAAAAATTATAATATAGTCTTAATAAACTGTGTTCACTACCTATTCTATTCTTATCATAATAAACTATGTTCACTCCCCATTTTAGCACTATCTTCAAAATGAGATATAAATATTTACTAAATGTATTTGAGAGTGATACAAGTTTAACCAATAAAATAATTTAAAAGAAATTTATGTGGACTAAAATATCAAAAATAATCTCCATATCATAACCCATGAAATGAAATGGCTATCATAATAATTTTATAACATAATAACATCTGGAAAATGGATAGGTTTAATAATCCTTTAATCATATAATAACCCATGAAATGAAGTGAGTTTCATAAGAATTTCCTCACGTTATAACTAGTGGAATGGAAGAGGGTTTCAAAAAACATCTTTCCATCAAAACATAAAACATTTAGGGAAATAATGTGAATTGTATCCATGGATCAAATCATCATTAGTGGGTATTTCCATACATTCCGGAAAGGACATTCCTATTTGTATTGTAATATGGTTTTAAAATTGCCTTGCTTAGAAATAGAAAAGGCGATTACAATGAGAAATAATTTAAAAAGAAAAAATGGGTAAAATTGTTTTTAATAATTAATTTTTAATAGGTTAAAATCATTTCTAAAATCATTTCTATAAAACATGGTTTTGGAATAAAAATTATTTCTAATTGAAGAGAAAAATAATGACATATTTTCTAAAAAATATCTTCTAAAATATTTTATATACCAAAGAATGGAAAAATAGAAAAATTACATGAATATATCATCAAAAAAATGTAGTATATGAAAATAAATTATAATTATTGAGAGCTATATCTTGATATTTCAACATTGGACATTTAATCATAACCAATTCTGATAAATTATGAGATTTTAATGTAAAATCATTACCAATTTAGTAACATTAAATCATAATTCCCATGAAGAAATGAGATAAAATAGAACATAATAAAATTTATGGATAAATATATTCATGATATTACATGGTAATAGTTATGTATATACAGCTTATGAAATAATATAGGTTCCAAATATAATGTACATCATAACAAAAATTAATAGAAAAATCCATTTCTGATTTGGTAACATTTGAATTTTGAACCTCATAAAATAGAGATAAAAATTGGATATGTAAATCCAAAAAAACATAAGTATAATAAAAAATATATAATGGTATTACCAAAACCACCATAAATAAATTGGTGTTGTATATGGAATGTGTCTCACGTAAATAAAAAGTGAGACGAAAATCCCCTATCATCAGTATTGACATTTTTCGAACTCATTTAAACATCCTGTATAATAAATATAAGAATATTATAAATATATTATAGATAAATATTCATATATATCATTCCATATAGTATTTAATTATGACCTTTTTATTTCCTTTTATTAAAAATTCTATTTTAATGTTACATTCTGTGTAATAACCACTTTGTTTTTCATATTTGTTTTGATTTGTTATATTTTTTGTCCTCTTTCATTGATCATGTATCCATAATATATTATATGGACCCACCCTTAAAAAATTACATAGTCTTGAATTAAATGAATAATTCTCATTGGCGATCTTTTCAGGTTTAGAGTTTTAGAGAATTAGAATATAACTATTACATCTCAAAAGATTACAAAGTAGACACTTATACTCAGTTTCTATTTTTTTCATAAAATAAAAAATCATAAAAAGAATCATGACTAGTTCCTTGTTTTAGACAGTATGTATTTCCTTGATCCCATCCTTGACCCTATTCATCTTTATGTCCTGTAGAAAACGTTTCAAAAACATGGGATGAGCATTAAATGCTTAGTAAAGGATATAAAAATATGGAAAGAAATAATTAGTCCATGTATACATTAGAATCAATGAAATCCTAATTTACTCATAAAACATAAGAAATTTAACATACCTCATAAAATCATAAGATTTATGAATAAATCATAGAAATCATATGTCATAAAGGTAACATCAGACATTCATAACATTCTTACGTAGGGAGAAACCCTCATGGTTACATTTGGAATACCCATCACAGTATATTCCCTAAATCTCTTCGGAGAAACCTTAGAGTTTAACTCCTTCATGTTATCCAATGCGTTGGAGAGCTATCTGAGGCTCACCTGTCCTTATTTTATCACGGAACCACCCAACTTCATAAACAATGTCCAAGAACCATAACATAATCGTATCACATAAAACATGCATAAAGTTAACAAAACATTTCCATATTTCACTATCAAAATATCAATATAACAAATTGATATAATCAAAACATTATCAAAACCATTTTCAATAAAAAAATCAATGAAAAGTAAAAAATTGTATTTTTTTCTTATATGAATATTATGGCTTGTAGAGGAAGCCGAAAACCAAATAATGGTGACAGTGGCGGAGAAGTCGTCGCCGCATACGTAATACAAAAACATTCATTTTGTCATTTTGTAAAACGCTTCATGTAAAAACACTCATTTTGAATGAAATTAAAAGTCAAAAGGATTTTATACACCGTATAAAATAAAGTCGTGTCGAAATAAAAAGATGCCGCAATAAAAAGGTGATTGAGATGAAGTCCCGTGCAAAGACAATATCCTTTTATTAAGGATAAATAAATTACATAATTATGTGTGAAAAATATAAATACACTCACTATAAGTGGATATTATGTATAGAAAAATCATAGGTCATCCACACATATTCATAGTATGACATAATAAAGAATTAGAGGTTTAACCCGTAGAATTAAATTTTGGTTAATAAGTTCAATTACAGAAATTCGACAGTCTAACGTCGTCACTTTAAAATTAAGAAAATGGGTTGATGAGAGATAAAAAGGGTATCTCATAAATTGGAAATAAAATTTACAGAAATAAGGATATATAAGAACATATCCCACCATTAAAAGATGTAAATTAAAAGACCTAACAAAAATAAGACTTTTAAAAAGAGGAGGGTCAAAGGCTCCCTTACATATTTGGGTATCTTTTGAAACGTACACCCCATGAAAGATGGGTCATAATCTGAAGATATAAATACCCATAAATTAAAGTATATTACACAAATATTTCAATTATGGGTATTACATGAACCACACAAAAGGAAATAGTGGTAAATGGAGCATGAATCTCACCGGAATAAAAAGTGCGATAAAAACCCCTTACCTAATTGTAATCAATCGAGTTGTACGACCAAAAGACAATAAACACCAAATGAATCACATAATACCATGAATATAAATATAATCCTAATAATATATATGAGATATCAGTACACAATACATCACATGCTACAAATAATTGGCGATCAAGGGAAATCTCACAGAATTAAAAGTGTGATAGGAAATCCCCTTACCTGAAATCCGACTTGTCTTGTTCGTTTATTTTTATTCTTGAATAATAAACCTTGGTAAATTTATAATTTCTTAAGGATTTCCATTAACGTTTATTATTCAATTCATATCACATATTATCATGTTTTAATAATAAGTTAATTACGTGAGTTCATATCATACGTTTCGTCGATGTTCAGTACATGAGTCAAAAGTGAACTTGTTTGAAGAGAATTGTCCATGTAGTTATAAGTAAATCATCTCCGGAATGGTGTTCCTGAATTAAATATTTTATATATTCAGTATATAGGTATTTAATAATATTCCATAATGTTTGGAGCTAAGAAATTAAATCTATCGTTCATGGAGACGGTTGGTCGTACATACGCAAGAACGCTACTTTCATTTTTTGTCATATTGATGGACTTTAAAAATAAATGAAACATATATAAATTATAATTCCAGTATAATATATATTTTATATATGTAACATAAGTTAATTAGTTACATTCTTTATAAATTACATGTTTAGCATGAACGAGTCACACTACTTGAGGGGCGGTTGTCCACACTTCCTCATATGAAATTATCGCATTTTCACATCATGAGAAGCATAAAGGTCTATTTTAAATATAAAATATCGAAGCATAGAGAGGAAATAAATAAAATATATATCATACATAAATATAGTTATATAATAACGGACACCATGAGAGTCGTTAAAAGAATATTGAACAATCATCATTTCGTGAGGTAGTAATTCGCCACCCACAGATACAATATGTTCTTTAACCATTAGATGGAGGTGTGTGTAATTGTAGTTAAAATACTTATCATAAAAACATACTAGTATATTGAGGATACTGGTGTTATTATGGGATAAAATAAAAATAATATATTGGTGAGTGAAGAAGGAAAATAAATGAAAGAAACTCAAGAGAAGACTTTAAATCTAAATCTGGTAACTCTTTTGGATTTGAGCCAAAGGCTTCTGTGGAAAGAATTTTACCCAATGTGAGGCTTCTAGGAGTAATATAGGGATTTTTAGAGATATTATGAGAAGAGTTTGGTCGAGACAAGGGCTTGAGTGGTGTGGGTAAGTGGGTAGACGTGAGAGCATTTTTTAAGAGGGAGGATGGTCACTTTTGGAATGTCTAGAAATGTTACTTTATTATAAAGTGATTTTCAGATTTTAAAGGTCCAGTAATGATATATTTTTAAGATAAGGTGATAAGGATTCGAAATAGATCCATAAAATAGGTTTTAGATCAGTTTAAATTTTATATTTTACCTTATCTTTTCATTTTATTTAAATCATTCATTAATGAGGTAATCACTACATCATCATGGAATCACAAATAATTTTTTTATTTAATGACTAAAAATTATAAACAAAATACCATGATGTAGGAAATATTTTTAGAATTCCAATTAATATTTATATTCTAAGAGATCATTTGTGTAAACGATATTAAAATTGTTTTACTTCTGATATACAAACCATTGTTATATTTCTCTTCTTTTTTAAAAATAATGTCATAAATGTTACTATGACACCCATGTGACTCCATGGAACCTAAAGATTGGAAAAAAGATTCTCATGGCCGGACATGAATTAAAAAAGTGTATTTTAAGACATATTAGGGTCATTTTATATTATTATGATATTATTTTGTTACCCTTAACTACCCGATTACTAATTAATTGCGATAATTAAAGATAATTTCTGTCGTTACTATTCATAATGTCCAAAAAAATAGAGTCTTAATTACATAATTTGGACCTTATGATTCCCAATATGGAATCCATTTTACCAAATTCCAAACACAGAAATTGCAGTAATAAATTTAAAAATAATTCCTATTGTCAAAACCAAAGATGAGTTTTTATGATGTAAAATCTATTAAAATATTGATTTGTTTTTACAACCAACTTAAAAGTGAAATTACATTAAATGGCAAAAAATTTATTAAATGATAAAAACATAATTAAATTACTCCTTAAAACCAATTAAAATGAAAATCTAACTATATTAATAAATTGTATGAAAAGGCAATTTGGAATTAAAATTCTGTATTTTTTACTATTCATTAAAAAATGAACATTATCAGAAAAATACCAAACATTAACCCTAAGATATATTTGATATTACAAATTAAAAAATTATTTCCATTTTACCAAATTAATAACATAGAATATTTCTTAAAAATTATATAGTAATTCCCTCTGTCAAAACAAATAGCGTGTTTTTAAGAAACAATATCTATCAAAAGATTGATACTTGTTTATGTCCACTTTCAAAGTAAAATAAATTATAATTACTAACATTGGATTAAATGGTAAAAATATATTCTAATTACACTTTAAATTCAATTAAAAATATAATATAACTATTGAAATTAATTAGATTAAAAAGTAGGCTTTGAATTAAAATACAACATTTTTCACTATTCACTAAAAATGAAATTTATTGGAGAAATACAAAAAATTTATAGAAAGTAAATTTTGATGTCTTGATTCTAAATAAATATTTTTCTTTTCAAATATAACATATAAAAGTGACAAAATTTATATTTAAAAATGGTTCTCCATCAAAAGGAGGTTAATCAACCTTTTAAAGAATATTAGTATATGCATGCTTGAAAGTGGATACATTCGCATTTTAAGCCTCTATCATTTATTGGGTTATTGTTAAAATATTTAACAAACATACATTATCATATTTTAGTTATTTATATTTATTCTTTCCATTACAACGGCAAGGTGTTTACTACCATTTAAAATAATATTATTATATTATTAGTGTGCAACGTAAGATTTCAAAGAAACACGTTGTTGCTTATTGGGTACGTCATCGAACATAGCATTACCATTAATGTAATATTAACATTTTTTTTCAAAGATATTAATATATATGAAAATTTATTATTATTTATTTACCTGGGATGTTACATCCTTCCCACCTTTCTAGAAATTGCATCCTCGCAATTTTAAAATTGGGCTCAGAAGCATAATTGAAAGTCCCACATCGGAAAGAGAGTTATTAAAACTATCACTTTAAAAGAAAGAAGGATAGTTACAATGGTCACCCGAGTGAACCCATACTAGGATTCCATGTAGGAAAACATGGATATAGAAGAGAAAAAAAGGGCCATGTTCTGATGGAGAGTGGTAGAAAATATGTGTAGGAGAAATTCAACCACCTGATAATCACAAACTTGTGAGGGGTTAAACGGTATTTTATTACCCAATAGGAAAAGTTAATAGAAAATAATTTTTAAGTTACTTTTTATTGTTGGATTTATTTATGAGCATAACTAAAACATATGGAAACATACTTAATTCTCATGTAGACTTTCATATCTTAATATATTTTTAACACAAACTCATATTTTCTCCGAAAGATGAGTATTCAGGATGACTTGTTCACATAAAGAGCGCTATAATCAACATATTGAGAATCAACTAACCCGAAAAAGATGAACTATATATTTCCCAAGTCTTTAGAACTTATCCAAAACCAAAATTGTTAGTACATAATCAGATAATCCCCAAAAGGATAATCCTTTATAAAAAGAAATAATGCACTTAATCTCCAAAATTCAACAAAAATAACCCAAGGTTCAAAAAAGACCATAAAAATATAATGCTATCTATAAAATTCTTCGAATTAATCCGATCTAAAATTGAAACCCAAATCGCTGATGGATTTAATCACATAGTCTTTCAAGATAAATCTTAACATTTATCTCCAAATAACATCAGTTACACTTAAAGTCTCATATTGAAAAGTAATTAACCTAATCACATATCGTCCATGATAGGTCAATCATTTCCATAGATAACCCAAAATCAACTTATTCTTGAATCATAAAATAATCTAACTAAAATGAATTTGTCATACTAACCAGGGAATTCACGTAGTCTAGTGGTAGGCCATAAATACCAGTTGCACTTTGGTTGTGGGTTCGATTCCCACAGCTTCGTCCGGCGCAATAGGTTGCCATACAGTTTACATGTTTTAATTTTTTAAAAACTATATAATTTGATTACATTCTCAAATAGAGATTAATTCATCAAAAATTACCATAACATATTTTATCAACAAATGTTATCTAATAACTTTAAATTTTTCATCCCAAAAAGTATTAACCGGCAATTGCCTCAAATTCAAGGATCATATAAACCCAAATGGTTCTTTATAACTATATCCACAAAAGAAAAGATAATTATTCCTTCAATAAAATTTTCCTATATCAATCATCAGGTTTACACATACTATAAAAATTATTCTAATGTAATCTTATCAGCAAAAGAGCCTTAATACTTTTAAGAATTTTACCACCCTAAAATATACCATTACTCTTGAATCCCTTATATGTTGACTTCTTACTCATTCAACATTATTCATGATCCATTAACAATTACTTTAAAACTTATTCTTAAATACTTCTTTCCTTCAAACAAAATCATGAATCATATCCTAATATTCAATAATAGGAAAACATATGTTAAGAAATAATCCATACCTTTCATTGGTCATTGTCAGTTTCTTCATCCTCAATCGGAATGGAATTAGGTATTGGTAAACAAATATTTGTACGATCCTGGTGATCCCATTCCAGAATATTATTTGTAGGACATGTGTTTTCATAATGACCATGCACACCACATTTAAATCATTCAGTTGATCCTTTCGAAAGAAATTCTTTCCCTTTCCTAGAGTCAACTAGATGCTTCCTTTTTCAATGGCAGGTTCTTGATTTATGACCTTAATTTCCACATCTATAGCATCTTTCTATCACTTTGAATTATTTTCCAATGAGTTTCATTCCACATCTTTGACATATAGGTTTTGGAACATACATACCTTTATGATTATTACCTGATCTTCCGTAGGGATTTGTTTCTCACATATATGAAGCCTTATAAAAATTGCTATGGTTCAGGTGGTCAATCATGAATCCAGATAGTTTGTTGAGAATAAACACATGAGTTCTCATTACATCTCCCATATCATTCATTTACTCATCTAGAAAACCATCACAATTTTCGTCACATCCACTATAACTTTGGTTCCGGCTAGATCCCGCCATTTTCTAAAACCAAAAAGGTCAGTGTGAGTATATCAGTAAAATCATCATATAATATCTTATGAGGAGGGTAAATACTAAGATAAAATTATTCATGTTATCCTAAACTCATTCAATTTATCTAAAAACTATGACACTTTTTGAAATTCTAACAATTATGGTAATGTCGCTTAAGCTTAAATAATACCCTAACCTCTACAGTTATCTAAACCGACCTCTGATACTAACTATAAGGACCCATCCTTAAAAAAATTACATTGTTTTGAATTAAATGAATAATTCTCATTGAGAATCTTTTCAGGTTTAGAGTTTTAGAGAATTAGGACATAACTATAACATCTCAAAAGATTAAAAAGATGACAATACTACTCAGTTTCCATTTTTTCATAAAATAAAAACTCTTAAAAAGAATGATGAATAGTTCCATGTTTTAGACAACATGTCTTTCCTTGATCCCATCCTTGACCCTATTCATCTTTAAGTCATGTGTAAAACATTTCAAAGACATGGGATGATAATAAAAAGCTCAATAAGGGATATAAAAATACTGAAATAAAACATTATTTCATATATAAATAAGAATCAATGAAATCATACTATACTCATAAAGAATACGAACTTTAACATACCTCATGAAATAATAATATTTATGCATAACTCATAGAAATAATAATACATAAAGGTAACTTGAGTCATTCATAACATTCTTACGTAGGGAGGAACCCTCATGGTAACATTTGGAATACCCATCAATGTATATTCCCTAAATCTCTTTGTAGAAACCTTAGTGTTTAACTCCTTCACATTTCCCAATGTATTGGAGATCTATCTCAGGCTCACCTGCCCTTAGTTTATCACGAACCACCCGAGTTGATAAACAATTCCCTTGAAGCATAACATAATTGTATCACATAAAACTTGCATAAAATGAACATAACATTTCCATATTTCAATCTCAAGATATCAATACAACACATTGAAATAATCAAAACATTATCAAAACCATTTTCAATACAAAAATAAAAGAAAAGTAAAACATGGCATTTATTTTTCATTTCAAAACATTATGTCTTGTATAGGAAGCATAAAACAAAATAATGGTCACAGTGGTAGAGAAGTCGTTGTCGCCGCATATGTAAGAAAAAAACATTCCTTTTGTCATTTAGTAAAACTCATCATGTAAAAATATTCTTTTTGAATGAAATTAAAAATAAAAAGGGTTTTATACACCATATAAAATAATGTCGTGTAGAAATCAGAAGATTCCTCCATGAAAAGAGATTGAGACGATGTCTCGTAAAAAGACGATATCCTTAGATTAAGGATAAATCAATTACATAATTCTGTGTGAAAAATATAAATACACTAAATATAAGTGGATATTAAGTGTAAAACAATAAGTGGGCATCCACACATATTCATAGCACAACACAATCAATAAGTATAGGTTTAACCCAAATAATTGAAATTGGGTTAAGAAGTTCCCTTATAGAAATTTGACAGCCTAATAGCGTCACATTAAAATTCACAAAATGAGTTGATGAGAGATAAAAAGGGTATTTCATCAATTGGACATACAATTTACAGAAATAAGGATATATAAGAACATATCCCAATATAAGAAGATGTAAATTAAAAGGCCTAACAAAAAGAAGTCTTTTAAAATGAGGAGGGTGAATGGTTCCCTTACTGATTTGGGTATCTATCAAAACGTACACCCCATGAAAGAAGGGTCATACAATGAAGCTGTAAATACACATAAATTAAAGTATATTACACAAATAATACAATCTTGGTCAGTATATACACCAAACAAAAGGAAATAGTGTCAAATGTAGCCTGAAACTCACAGGAATAAAAAGTGAGATAAAAACCCCTTACATCGTTGTAATCAATCAAGATGTATGACCAAAAGATAATAAAACACAAAATGAATAACATAATACCATGAATATAAATAGAATAATGATAATATATATGAAAATTCAGTACACAATACACCACATGAGACAAATAAGTGGCGAACAATGGGAATCTCAAGGAATTAAAAGTGAGATAAGAAATCCCGTTACCTCAAGTCCGACTTGTCTTGTTCGTTTCGTTGTATTCATTAATAATAAACCTTGGTCAATTTAAAATTGCTTAAGTACTTACTTTAAAGTTTATTATTCAATTAATATGACATATTATCATTTTATAATAATTAGTTAATTATGTGAGTTCATATCATACATTTTGTCGATGTTCGGTATATGAGTCAAAAAATGAACTTGTTTGAAAAGAATTGTACATGTAGTTATTATCAAATCATCTCTGTAATGGTATTAATTATTTAAATATCATATATATCCAGTATATATGTATTTAATAATATTCCATTATGTTTGGAGATAATAAATGAAATGTACCGTTCATGGAGACGGTAGGTTGTTCGTACGCATGAACGCTACTTTCAGTTTTTGTCATATTAATGGACTTTAAAACTAAATGAGACATAGATATATTATAATTACAGAATAATAAATATGTTATATAGTTAACATAAGTTCATTAATTACGTTCTTTATAAATTTCATGTTTGTCATGGATGAGTCGCATCACTTGAGGGGGTGGTTGTCCACAGTTCCTCATATGAAATTATCGCATTTTCACAACATGCGAAGAATAAAGGCATGTTTTAAATATAAAATACAGAAGCATAGAGAGGAAATATAAATAATATATATCATATATAAATATAGTTCCATCATAATGGACACCATGATAGGTGTTAAAATAAGATTGAATAATCATCGCTTAGTGAGGCAGTAATTCGCCACCCATAGAAACAGTATGTTTTTTAACCATTTGACGGAGGTGTGTTTAAGTGTAGGTAGAATCCATATCATAACAAAATACTCATATATTGAGGATACTGGTGTAATTATGGGATCAAATAATAAGAATATAGTGGTGAGTGAAGAAGGAATATAAAATAAAGAAACTCGAGAGAAGACCTAACCTCTAAATCGGGTAACTCTTTTTGATTTGAGACAAAGGATTCCTTGAAAAGTCTTCTGCCCAAAGTGAGGATTCTAGAAGTAATAGCGGGATTTTGAGAGATAATATGATCAGAGTTTGGATGATCCAAGTGCTTGAGAGGTGTGGGTAAGGGGGTAGAGGTGTGGGCCTTTTATAAGAGGTAGGAGGGTCACTATTGGAATGTCTTTAAATGTTACTTTATTATAAAGCGATTTTCAAATTTTAATGGTCCCAAAATGATATATTTTTAGGTTAAGGTGATAAGGGTTCTAAATACTCCCATAAAATAGGTTTTATACATCTTTATGTCTTAGATTTTACATTATCTTTTCATATTATTTAAATCGTTCATTAATGAGGTAATCACCAAATCATCATGGTGTCATAAATAAATTTATTTATTTAATGTCTAAAAATTATCAAAAAAATACCATGATATAGGAAATATTTTTTTATTTAAAATGAATATTTATAGTCTAAGTGATCATTTATTTGAACAAAATTAAAATTTATTTACTTATGACATACAATCATTTGTTATATTTCTCTTCTTTTTTAAAAATAAGGTCATAAATTTCACTATCACACCCATGTGACTCCATGGGCCATAAAGTTTTGTATAAAGATTCCAATGGTCGGACATGAATCAAAAAAGAGGATTTTGACACATCTTGGGGTCATTTAATATTATTATGAAATTATTTTATTACCCTTAACTACCTGATTACCAATTAATCATGAAAATTAAAGATTATTACCATTGTTACTATTCATAATGTCAAAAAACAAGAGTCTTAATTACATAATTTGGACCATATGATCCAAAATATGGAATTAATTTTACCAAATTCAAAACAAAAGGATTTCAGTAATAAATTTAAAAATAATTCCCATTGTCAAAACCAAGGATGAGATTTTAAGATGTAAAATCTATCAAAAGATTGATTTGTGTTTACATCCAATTTAAATGTAAAATTAAATATGATGACCAAAATTATATTAATTGATAAAATAATAATTAAATTACACCTTAATACCAATTAAAATGAAAATATAACTATATAAATAAATTGTATGAAAAGTAAATTTTGAATTAAAATGCTGTATTTTTCATTATTCCTTAAAAAATGAACATTATCAGAAAAATACCAAAAATTAACCCAAAGCTATATATTTTATTCTAAATTCAAAAATTATGTCCATTTTACCAAATTGAAAACATATTTGTTTCATTAATAAATTATATAGTTAATTCCTGTTGTCAAAACAAATAACGTGTCTTCAAGAAACAATATCTATCAAAAGATTGATACTTGTTTATGTCCATTTTCAAAGTGGAATTAATTATAATGACCACCCTTGGATTAAATGGTAAAAATATTCTAATTAAACTTTAAAAACAATTAAAAAGATAATCTCTCCATTGAATTAAATTAGATAAAAAAGGAGGCATTGAATTAAAATACAATATTTTTCATTATTCACAAAAAAATGAACTTTATCGGAAAAATACCAAAAAATTACCCAAAGTAAATTTGTATCTATTGATTATAAAGAATGATTTTATTTTTTCAAATATAACATATAAAATTGACAAAAAGTAGATTTAAAAATGGTTCTCTATCAAAAGGCGGTTAATTGACCTTTAAAAGAATATTAGAATGTTTATGCTTAAAATTGGATTCATTCACATTTTAAGCCTCTATAATTTATTGGGTAATTGTTAAAATATTTAACAAACATATATAGTCATTTTTTATTTAGTTCTATTCATTCTCTCCATTCCAACGGTTATGCATTTACTATCATTTAAAATAATATTATTATATTATTGGTGTGCAACGTAAAATTTCAAAGAAACTTGTTGTTGCGTATTGGGTACACCATTGAACATAGCATTCCCTTTAAAGATATATTAAAATTTTATTCAAAAATATTAATAAATATGAAAATGTTATTTACTTATTTACCTATGATGTTACATATATATATTTATAAACATGTTATAAATATAATACAAATTCAATATAAAATTATTTATATTAATTCACTAAATTCAGTGATAGAAAATGTAATATGCTATTCATGGAGACAATATGTGAAATGTACATATGAACATTATTTTTTCATTTTATTTTGAGTTTGCAAGAAAGAGAAGTAAATTATATATATATTGTCATTATTTAATAATTTTTAAGTCATATATAATAAATATTTTCATTTAAGTTATCCCTAATATAATCTATCTAAATTGTCAATGAATCACATTTCATCGTGAGGTGGTAGTCTTCCATACATAAGAACAATGTTATAATATTCCCAAAAAATGGAAAGAATGATGGTTTTTCTGATGTAAAAAAATTAAATAAAAATAAAATAACAAATATCAAAAATATAATACATAAATAATACATCCATTATTAGGTTAATAAATTATAAGTTTCTATGTAAAAATGAATGACATCCGATTACGATGAGGTAGACCTCCGTACACACGAACTATGATTTCATATCCCATTTGATGAAGTGGTGATGGTTTTAGGTAATTAAATGAACATAATAATGTATAAGTATATAAAATATAGAGATATTTTAATATAAGCATGATATAAAATGATTTGAATTGGGTGAATGAAGATATAAAATAAAAATAATTGTTGATGAACATTACCTCTTCTTTGGGTATCCTCTCTTGGTCTGCACTAGAAGCATTCCATTTTTGTATTTATAAAAACATAACTCCTCTATAACGTGTATAGGTATGTTGGTATGTGATTTCGTAATTTATTTTCCTTAAACAATATGTGTGAATCTATGAGGAAAATATGAGAGTTAGTGTCTTTTAATAGTTGAGGAGGATTTACATATTTGTAAATACTCAAAATTATTCACTATTGGGAGGTCAATCATACCCAAAGTTACACAAAAATTAATAATTAAAGGTGTGTATTTATTATATGGTTGGTATTATCCTCCATATGAATATTAAATACATGTTTTAAACATTTATTTCTTAAGTCTCATGTTTCCTTATTTTTTACATTTTTTGTTTTCCATTATGACAAATTATTTTCTAACCAATGTAATATATCCATTAATAAAAAATGAAAATCATCATTACTAGATAATTTGAAATTTTTTTCTAAATATAATATATAATCTTAAAAATATAAATACAAGTTTCTATGGAAAATAATTTTAACACAAGTTCATTTAACCTGGAAAAAAACAACTTTATCCATAACAACGCTAACCTAGTTTTTTACTATTTAGGGGAAAATATATTCAGTTTAAAAGAAAAAATTTTCTATAAATTGAAAATATATTATATTTTTTATTCATTTCATTTAAAATAACAGAATATAGGGGTTTTAGTAATTTTAAATCATTTAAAAAAAATATAATTTCTCTTTAAATAACATTGATGACAATTTTCAAATTATTCATGTTGATTGAATTTTAATATATCAATAAAATTTTTGAATTTGAATATATTTTTTTCAAACCAATGTAAAATGATATATTCATCTAAAAAAATAATGTCGTAACATTAGTTATTCTATTTAATTCCCTTCTATAAATATTAGTATAAGTTATTTTATTTTTAACTAACCAAATAATTACTAAGTTAACATTTCTTATGAATTTAATGTAAATAATTCTTTTCAAAATATTAATTATAAATTTTTATGATAAAAAAACTCAGTAATATAGAAAAATACTACTTTTATCTAAACAATGGTTGTTTTTCCTCTCCTGAATCTTTATAAATATTAAAAGTAAGGGAACTATATTTTTTCTTTTTCTTTACTTTTATTATTATATATGCAATATTCAAAGGAAGGTTATAATGAATTTCCATATATTTGAAAATTTTGAAATAAAAGATCAAAATAAACTCATTAAATAATATTAATATAATATTTAGGTCATTTTAAATCTTATCATTCCATTTTATCCCCATATAAATCCATTTTTACATTAAACGTGGTTAATAATTTATTATACGTTCACTATTAATTTCGGTCAGAAATTAAATTGTACATATTAAAAATTATAAAATATGATGATTTAAAATCTTAAATCAAATTTAAAAAAACAACTTCAATGAATTGGAGAAATTATTTAAAAATTAGTCCCTTAGATGTGATGAGAAAACATGTTTTCAATGTGAAGATGATCAAAAGATTACAATACCATCATATAAAATTTCCATATGAAATTGATTATGAATAAAACAATTGGTTAATATATTTATAATTTAATAAATAATACTTTAAATAAAATTTAATATTTAATTTAGACTAATAATTAAATTAAATGAAAAACGATTTTTTCAAATAAAATTCATAATTTTTTACAATTCATCAAAAAATTATATATTTTAAAATAATCCTAAAAAATCAAAAATTGTGAATTTATTTATTAAGAATTTGATAATGAATCAAAATTTATTAAATTTAATTTCTAGAAGTGTCAAAAAATAATTTTTAATATTATTCTCAAATAGATTGAATTTTTTTAAGAAAATATTATTTTTGAATCATATGATGGTTTTACCAATGTTTTTTATTATATTATGAATATATTTTAAAAATATAAAAATTTTATACATAATATTTTTAAATTATGTATTACTATTATTAGGAATAATCAAAACATATCCGTTATAATAGCCATGTTTAAATAACTATGTAAATAATATATCATGATTTCGTTAATAGTCATTGTTTCGTGTAATACAAGATAAGTTATTGTAACTTGTAGTGAAATATCAAATTAGTGTTTCATATAATGAAATACATAAAATAATTATAATTTATTCAAAAAAATATTTCATCAAAACTTAGGGTGTTGCAAGGTGTATATCACAAAGGCATCTAATGTATGTAACGATCAGCAGAGTGTCATAATATTAACTTTACATGAAGGATTCCATAATTGTAACAATTGTGAAACCCATTGTATGATCCTCATAACCTATCATCATAATAAATATACCATGGTACAACTAATTATAATTAAAAAAATAATATATTGGAATAAAATATAATATTTATTGTGGAAATATTAAATAACTAAATTCTAATCATCAACAAAATTTATCACACACAAGAAGGCTAATGTCATCTGAATTATATGTTCGAAAAAGTATCTATATTCACTTGATTATCGAAATAAACTCAATATCCAAATTTCATATATCATATATTTAAAAACACAAATATTTCTCACTAGGTGAAATCATAAAACTCTACAAATGAAAATCAATAACAGAAAACCATATACCTAGAAAAAATAGAATTATTACTAGAAAATGTGTTCATGGAAAACTAATAAAATACCTATCAAAACATTTGAATGATGAAAATATCACATATCTACCTTCTCCTCAAATAGTTTGAAAAAAATAGAACTCTAAAAAACTCAGTGATATCCGAAACATAACATTTTTGATACTAATTTGTAATGTTCCGAACCCGTAGAAACTCAATAGGTCATCATGGAAATTTATCACAACAACCCATATTTTTGAGGCTTCTCTAATGTAATAGGGGCCTAGGGTTTTTCCGTGAGGTGACTATACGCCCATATAAGAGTTTTTAATAATGTTCGAATTAAAACATACATTATCTATAACAAAAAATTTTAGCATGCAGAACAAATATAAACGATTCATATATAATAATAATAATAAATGGGTATAAAATAGTCAAACATACTCTTGTTTATTCAAACAATAAATTTATGGCCACTCACGGGAAAGATCACAATACAAATATATAAAATAATAGAATTACACAATGGATCTTTTTCTATCACTGAGACTCACCTCTTCCTAATACTTTAACTAATCTTAGATATAACAATTGATCATGAAATAATGGGATTATAACTAAATGAACCTACAAATATGGTGACATTTTTGGGTACCAAGGTTCCATGGATTCCCAAATAGGGTATGAGTACAACATAGTAAGGAACCAGTAGTAAAATCCCTAATATAACCATTGAATGTATTGTGTTTTGTGATATACTCATTTGAATAACAAATTATAGTATTAAATCATAAAAAATACCGATGTTAAATCCTAGGGTTATAAAATTGAACTATTTATAGACCTAAACATGATTCAACTAGTTCTGTAGTGTTTATGAGAACATCAAAAAATAATGGAAACCAATATCAGGACAATGAATGATTCTTTGGAGAAATTGATAGTTGATCATATAGTATCATTATTAACAAATTATTCCATGAAGCATGTTCTAGAAGCCCAAATCAATCTTGGATAGAACCTAAGTGGGTCACATCCCCAACCCTTGATTCAATAAAACAAGTCCATGTTAATCTGAACCATACCATATCTAAATATTCGGATTGTGTCCAAGGAATCCAAAATAAATAGAATTTCTGAATCCTAAGAGATCATCCAAGGAATTAAAAACCTATATCACATCCAAATCCATGGATATTATCCTAGGAATAATATACCACTGCATAAAGAATCTGAGGGTTATGTCCAAGGAATTACAAACATAGTCAACCACAAACAAGTGGGATATCCTTATTAAGGTAAAATGTCTGATATCATAAATCATGATTTTAAAAATACAAAGTGAAAATACATTTTTCCCATATATCTCAATATATCTCTAGTAGAATTCTATCCCACCTAAATCATCCCATGTCGTAGAACTATATCCACATAATTCTTACATCATCAATCAAATATAAATGGCGACATCAGTGATCCTCACTACCCATTTCTTATCTCCACCCTCTAATAGATCAACATATTTATGGGGTAACCACAAGGGTTGTAATACCCTACAATTATAATATATTATTAACATTAAATAGTTCAATATGTTATGTAGATTATTTTTTAGGCTACACAAAATTTAAAATAAATCATTATATATTTAGCTAAAATATAAATATTTAATTAAGAATGTGAAAACCAAGATATTGAATTTGTGGAAAGAAAATGAGTAACCAATTTATAAAATATATGAATAATTTAAGAAAATTATTCATTAAATATAAATAAAATTCAATTAATTTACCTAAAATCACTAATGTGATCATTTATTCTTTAGAAATGTATTTTCCAAAAAAACATCCTTTATATGATACACCATTATATTTCAAGAAAAATATGATTAATAATAAAATATATTTAGTATTAATGATTTTTAACACAAATTTAGTTTTTAGATGATATGACATATGAATAATAAATCTTAGAATTTGAAAATATCATTTTAAAATTAAATAGATATTAAATTATATTTTATTATATTATTTAAAAAAGTATTTATAATTTTTTTAGAATATTAAGTCAATAAAAACGAAATTCATTTTTTATTACTCAAATGAAATTTACTTATTTTGATTTTTGAGGTTTTTTTGATAATGATTATTTTATTGAAATTTTATATTTTTTAATAATGTTGTAATTTTTATAACTTTACTATTATATAATAATGACCTAGAAATTTAAAAAATGTTTGAATTAATAAAATATAAATTTTATGAATAACATTACCTTTTCTAAAAAATTATCTAATGTTAGAAAAATAATGGAAATTTTTTTATAACTAATTAAAATGTTCATTTAATATAAAAACCATCTTTAGTCTTTTATTTGAATCAAGTAATTTTCAAGGGGGATTTTATTCTGAAATAATTTAAAACTACATACCCATTATGTATTATATAATAAATAAATCTATTTAATTTAAATATATATCCATGATAATTTTTTCCTATATGTATATTTAATGAAAAAAAAATTATTACTTTAAAAACAATTTTTACATGATTGGGTGTATTTATTTTAAAAATAACATACTCAAAATTTTGGAATTTTATTTTTATAATTATTTTTAAATATTAAATTTGAAGAATATATTTAGTTAAAAATAAAATTATTAAACTTTTTTTAAAAAAAATTATTATTTTTTTAGAAATTAATTATCATGGTAAAATTAAATTAGGGAAAATGAAAAAAATAAAGAAAATAGACTAATGTTTTTATGAAAGTACTGGTTGAGGTGAGTTTATACCCTAACTCATATTATTATCGACATTAATATTTTTTTATCCATTTTAAAGTTAATTTTTTCATTTATTGAAAATTTAAGGGTTACTCCTAAAATTACCATATCCATCCCTTGTTAATCGGTAAAAATTTAGCACTTTAAGGAACAAAATTCTTTCTAATTTCCAATTATAAAAGTTATAATTTTATCCAAATATACTACAATATAACAAAATAAATAATTATGTCTACATTATTTATTGAAATTCCTTCATTTACAAGGAGACTATCCAAGGAATATTCACGTCCCAAATGTGAGTATCTAAACTACATAGTTTTTCATATTAATTATCATATTTAAAATTTATTATAGGAAAAATTATATAATGATATTTGTATCATTTAAATAATATAATGATACTATATTAATGTTTTTCTCATTTTGTTTTCATATAACTCATCCATTTTGAAAAATATATCTATTTCCCACACATTCTACGGACTACAACCTCCAATATATAAAGTGTTTCTTGTTCCATTACCTCATCATAAGGCTATAATTATGGATGGAATAATATAATAAATATTATTTTTATGGTAAAAATATGGATCAAATATGAAAAATTTATGAACATGCTAATGATATGATCAACAAATGTTCATCATTAATTTAATCATTTAAAATTTGTGTACTACAAGGACAATATTTTATTCAAACTCTATAATGTGTCCACATTAATAAATTATACACAAAATTCCCTTAAAATGTTTAATATAACAGTGATAAAAACAAAATAATATCACTATTAGTTTATTATAATTATAATATTACAAAACTACATCATATTCTTTCATTAAATCAAGATATGTTTAGGTTTGGTTGGATCTAACCACCTACATGAACAATAATATTAGTTTTTATCATTAATGACTTTTAACAAATAATTAAATGATTAAGATGATTTAAATTAGTAAAAAGAGTTTTTATATTATCTGTTGAGATGTTAGATCAATATTAAATTCATCATAATAGAAAACACACTATGATTATTAATAATTATATAATCATGCTTCTAATCGATTTCATCTTCAAGGAGAATGACTAAAATATGGAAGAATAGATTCTGGAGAATATTAAATAAATTAGAACCATCCCTTGAATTAAAATTATTGACCTTGTAATAATGATCATTTGAATAAGAAGGTCTATAAACACTACTATTATGAAACTAGTATAAACGTTCCAGACTATAAACACCCAGTGTGAATAATTAGAAAATGTCATGATGGGAAAGACATTTTATGAAAAGTATTAATGGAAATTAATATGATTAAGGTAATGAATTAAGTGATTAACACACACACATATATATATATATTGGATTTATAAGGTTAAATATTTTTTTTCTAAAAGTTTGAAAATGAGGTAAGGGTTTTCATTTTTATTTCAACTCTTTGAGACATCCTTGGTTATCTACACATAACTTTTTTTTTCTGTAGTTCATATTAGATATATTTGCGATATAATATCAATAATTATATTTCAATAATGTTAATTTATGTTCAATTTTAATAACACTATTTCAATTTGATTTTATTCAAGAGTTTCTAATATAAAAATAATTTCCTTGCTCTTAATTTTGATTCTTTGAGACATAATACCTTTTCTATCCAATTATATATTTTTATTATGTATTAACATCCCCTGGATATATTTTTATTATTGGAATTTTAATTTATAATATTTTCTATCCAAATCAAATTCCACTATTCATGTAGCTATTGATTCAGTTGTTTCCTCGGTAATGTGGATTTTTAGTAACTCAATTTTCATTCTTGGAGCTATGATCATTATTTGAACTTATATAAAATATATTGGGTAAATTATAAAAATTTATTTCATTATTTGTTATTACATTATTTTTTTCAAGTATATACATTTTTATCACATAATACCTTTAATAATTCTTCCTCACTTCTCAGGATATGTTATTTTGAAACCATCCACATTTATTCTCAAGATGTCTTATGATCTTATAAATTTAGTATTGATTTTTTCATATACACATTTATCTACGTGGTGTGAGCACGACATATTATATAATTCAAAATGGATTTTTTTACCAATAAATTATGTTATTATATTGTTATTCTGAAAATTATTATCATTATTTTTGGCGTTATTCCAATATATATTATTTCTGCAATGTTTAATATGTGTATTTAAACCACCGACATTCATTCATTGGATTTGTTATGAATTTTATTTCCCTATTATTTACATGGTAAGGGTATTAAAATAAATGATGATTATTGATTTCAAATTAACGTTGATTATGTAATTCTTCCCATTTTTTCATTATAGGTAGAGAATAGTTTTATTCAATAAAAGGTTCCTCACAGAATCGTAAGAAAGGTCTCGATGACCCTTATCATGAATATATTTGACTTAATAAGATGACATGTGGGAGGAAAATTTATATATCATCTCTATTAATTGATATGTCTCCTGGGAAAAAATATTTCTGGGTAAATGGTGTATGCTTACCTAATTCAAGATGAAGTATTGACTCAGGTCTCGACAACATTTAAGGTTTCACAAAACAAGTCCTTGATATACAGATTTTTTTATATGAAAATATGCCTTCCATTAGTATGATATTATTATTATTAATATGATTTTCTCATTTATTTTCATGTATATAGCATGCCCCTAGTTTAGAGTTGATTATGGACTCTAGTTGTTTAACAATTATTTCAATAATATTAATGCAATGTTTACTCCATCATTTTCATAGTTAGTTGTTTCCATTTCTATGTGTTTTAGATATCCCATTTATTATGTTTTCATTACCCATGTTGTATTTAAATTTAGTACATATGTCCTTTTTATAAGGACAAAATAGTGTGGAAGAATTTATGGGAGATAATAAAGACTTATCATGAATTATGTAGATCCCTGTATACATTTAAAATTTTCAATTAAGTAAGGAAATTCGTGAGATCCATTATTTTAGGAGGTATACTAATTATATAAATCTATAAACTAGAAGTTATCATATAAATATAAGAAATTGAAAAAAAATATTGACTTTTTTATATAAAATGCTTATATCCAGTTTTTTACAACTAGTATCAAAGTAATTATGTAATTTCTTTTTCTATGATAACTATATTTAGGGGTTTGGGTCTGACATATCACATTTGATATCAAGGTAAATGTTTTTATAATGTTTGTTATTATAATAATTATTTTTGATAATTTAATATTTGGTAAGATTATTTTTATCATAACAAATAACCCTTTTCCCCTTGTAAATGATTTAATATTAAGGTGCTAAATTACATTTTATTTTGGGATTTAGATAGGAAAACATTATTAAAAACCATATGAATAACCCTATGAATTGGATAACATCGTGATGTTTTGTTAAAGTATAGATATATTGTTTTTCCGAGAAATACACCTATATCTTGACACTGAAAACTATGTGTCTATGGAATAGATTACCATAGGTTCAATAAACCACAAAAGTGTTGGTTGAGCATTGACTCAATCACCACTCTGATGCATTATGAGTTAAACAAAGATTTAATATCCATCTAGACACTCTTTGGGAAAATCATATGGTTAATCACATTATATTTGTGAACCACTATATATGATTTAATAATTATGATATCTAATTAGTCTAGAGAGCCTAATAGAAAAATTACCTTGGATAACTTTGTATTGAACAACAATGTGTCAAAGGTTTATCACAATGTATCACATGATAAAAATTGTGTCATAATGGATGTACTTTTCATATTTATTTTTTATATACATATTTTGAATATTAGAATTTCCATTTTGGATTTAGTATTTGTTTTAAATAGAATCAAAAAAACAAATCTGAGGAAAGTATGTATGCAAAAATCATTATGTATTATAATAGAATAAGGGAACATAATTAAATGGTTGATAATTTTAGTATATTCAAATTATTATATAAAACTTTAATTTCCATGTCATGCCAAAGTTAATTAGATTTATATTCTATAAAACATGAAGCTCTAAGTTATTCACATAGTGAGTGATATTTATTGATGATATTATTGTATATTCAAAAATTTAAGGGGATTATGTGAAATATCATAGAATTTTTATGTAGTAGTTTTACCTTTATGGTTTTATAAAATATATTTCATAGTAAAAATTTCCATAAAGAGTTGTTTTATGAGAAATATATAATTTTATGAATAACTATTGAGGAAAACATGACCGTGGGATATATAACTCTGTGGTCTATAATTAGATTGGTATTAAGGTAATAATGGGTTTATTAATTTTTTGAAAAGTGAGTTAGATAGTATTTATAGTCTAAAAAATGATTATTGATTATTGATCGATATTATTTTGGTAATTTTTTTATAATATCTTGGACTACGATATATATAGATTTCTGTGTGACCTTATAAACTAGGGGATAATAACATTTTAGGACTAAATGTTGAATTATTTTTAGAGGAATATATATTCTCATTGTGCATAAATGTATTGGATATTAAATTGGATTATAGAAATCTATGTTATTTTGTTTAAACGATTTGGGTATATAATTACATGGGTATAAGATTGTTGGTTATATTAATGTTTTTTTGAAGAAGGATAAATATTATTTTTAAGGAGTATAGTTCAATTTATTTGGATTTAGAATATTTTATGAAAAATCATGGTATTTTAGGATGTAATTTTTATACAATGGGTTAATATGAATGGGAGAACCAAAATCAATGTAACCTAGGTTGAATTTATAATTACATATGTTATGTACGAAATGATATAGTTTGGAATGAGTTTTATATAAGACGATTTGTAGAGATATTGGATAACATTATAGTGCCAAAATGTGAGACATCTTGTGTCTAAATTTAACTATGTTTATTTCTTATAATTATAATAAAATTATAATAGATAATGTTAAATATGATGGATTTAGTAATAATGGGAACTATAAGGAACCATATGCATGAGGGGAAATGTTGAGATTATGTCAATAAACAAACCAAAGGAATTTGAGGTGGACGGAGAGACCATGTGAAAATTCCAAACCATATAGCTTGAAAAATAATTAACAATGTGAAAATATTAGTTGTCCCAAACACACCATGGAAGATAAATATAGAGTCTCAAGAAATATCAAGTGATGAATATGATGATGAAAATGTGATTTAATTTCCTAAAAGTAAAAAATTTGGGAATAAACATGGTTGTAAATTATAAATGTGTGGAGATGTGGTTTAATTGACTGAAATGTGTAAGGGAAAGAGAGGATATATAAAAATCGATTTCATAAATTACAATAAAGATGGGGATTACTGACTAAATGACCCAATATAATAAATAATAAAGAATATAGTCACCAATAACCATTATAAGAAGGAAAATCCTATGACATTACTTCTATGGAATATTAATGTGAGTTTTATCTCTAGATTTTCTAGTATCTAATGACATTTGTGTTTTCTCAAACTAATGTATATTGGGTTATAAGTAAAGAACCATAATATTATGATTATCATATAAATAATTTTCAAAGTCAATGATGTTATTCCTTATGCTTCTAGATATTATTCCTAGAGTAGAATTTAATTTGAAATTAGGAAAGAGTTAATCTTATTTATAAAGTGATTATAATAATTTTTTATATTGATAAGTCACATTACACATTATAGATAATCCCAATATAGTATATTGGTGTATTGTAATATGAGTTCCCTATAGAAATTACTCTGGTCATCTTAGTCAAATTTCCACAACACAATTTATTTTTGGGTGGAGAATATAACACCAAAAAATTAAAATATATTATTACCATAAAAATATGTAATGTTTTCAATAGCCTTCTTTCCATATAACACCAAACATATACAAAATTTTAATATATATAGATAAAATAAACATGATTTTGTTCAAAATTTAAAACCAAGAATTTTTATTAATAGAAATGACTTATAGTAACGACTTTATGGAATATATGTATATGTAAAAAATTACAATTTTTAATATTTATGAAATTCAATTCGTTTAACTTAGATGATTAATAATATCATTAATCATTTTAAAAAGAATTTTAATAAAAACATTACTTTTATGGGATAAACATTTCTATTTAAATAATAATAGGATGAATGATAAATTAGATTTGATATTAATAATTTGATGACACCTATTTAGTTTGTAGATCACATAAACTATGAATAATAACAGTTAAATTTTTAAAATATCATTTTTGAATTAAAATTATTCTCCAATTGTATTTTAGGATTTTATTAAAAAAATTTAATAAATTTTAAAAAAGAAATTATTAAAAAAGTAACATAATTTTTTTTAATTTCTCATGTAATAATATACTTAGTTTGAATTATAGATCTTTTTTGGACTTTTTTTATGGAAAAAATATGTTTTTCAGAAAAAGTGAAATCTTTATTACATTACCATAATATATGAATGAACTAGAAAATTATAAAAATATTATTTAATTAAAAATTAATTTTATTCATTATATTATTCAATTTATAATATTCATTTAATGTTGAAAAACTATAGAAAAAAATCTTACAACTAATTAGAATGCAGCATTAATATAAACACCATTTATCATCTTTTCATTGAGTCATGTATTATTCAAGGGATGCATAGTTTTTTCTAGAATTTAATGTCTCATAACCATTATTTTTTATATAATTATTGAATTTATTTCATTAAAATCATTATTTACGATTACATTATCTCATATAAAAACATAAATCATAAAAATTCTACTTCTCTAAAAATTGTTTAAAATGATTAAATTTATTTATTTTAAAATTATACATTCAAAAATTACTAAATTTTTTATAATAAAATGATTTAAAAATTTTAAATTATATGTATCAAATTTGGTTAAAATATTAATTTTAATCTTTTATATTAAATTTAATTACTATGGTTATAAATTAATTTCTATGGTTAATGTATATAATGTAAAATGGTATAAATTTTAATTAATGATACTGTATACATTAAAAGTTATAGAAAAAGTAATTATTTGAGGTTATTTAGGATCCACACTTAGTTTTATATAGTATTTTCCCATTTTTTGGCCTTTTCAATGTTAATATTATCTTTAACTTTTTGAAAATGTAGGAGTTACTCCCAAAACAACACTTCCTTCACTTATAAAAGGGTAATATATTAATCAATTCAATACAATAATTTTCCATTAAATTTCCACTTAAACCTATGAGTTTTTTCTCCTACTAGACCCTTGTCCCACATTCAAAAGGTTTTGGTTATTATGATTTGACATAATGCATTCACTTCTAAGGATACCTCCATACAAAATTGAAGTCATTGACTTTAGTTTTATCAACTTCCTAATTTTTATTCTAAATTATAATCTTTTAAATTTAATTTAGATATACTAATATAATGATATTAGAATAAAATATATATATATATATTTTTATATTATGTATATTATCTTTTTTTATTCATATAGGCCATCCATTTAGGGAAAAAAATCGTTGTTTATGTGTTGTGCAGATTATCTTCTCCATGACATAATGTGCTTAGTTTTCCATCACCACAATAAAATGACAGATATATGTATGATATTAAAGGGTAAAATGTTTTTATGATTTTATTAAGGATATTTTAGGAAAAATTAATTAACATATTTAGGATATGACTAACAAATTATAACCATCTGTATAATCATTAATAAAATGAAAATGAAGAGAACCATCATTTATTCCAAATATATAATATCTTTTATCCATTAATTATAATTATAATTCATTAAACATAAAATATATCATAGTAATTAAAATTTACTAAAGCCACTATGCTTCCGGTATAATAATATTAAGAAAAACCACCTAACAATCATTCATTAAACTGGGGTTTGTTCATGTCTGTGTTTCTTTAAATACCAAAAATAAAGGTACTTTGAATTTATAACATGAATTAATATTCAAAAATAATTTAAAATATAATATAATATAAATTTATAATTAATTTTTTGTGGGTATGGGGATGTTATATCAATATATAAATCATCAATTACAAAAACACACTTCGATTTCCAATATCAACAAAACATGCCTCTTATCAATTTCATATTCAAGTATAAAGAAAAAACACTCATTAACGGATTTTAGACCACTAATATATATATATAATCACTAATAGTGACATTAATATCCATTTATTTATGATATTTATATGAATAATTAACACAGACATTGCTATTGTGAATCTTTTACAAATGACGAAGACCATAAACACACAGTGTAAAAAATCAGAATAATTCATATGTGTAATAACTATTTCTGAAAATTATGAATAAAAATCAGAATGAGTAAATTAATTAATTAGGTGATTATTATATATATTTTTTCATGATGTAATAGGTTAAAATACATTAATAATGGTTTGTAAAAGAGGTAAGGGTTTTTTACATGAATTCATATCATCGAGACATGCTTGGTATTATGAATCTAATATATTTATTATTCAATATAATGTACCTAATTGAGGTAACATATCATGAATTATATTTTTATAATAGGAATTTATTTTTTAAAACCACTCATTCAATGGGATTTTGTTCAAAATTTTAAATTTTTTAAGGGTTTTCTTAGACTCAATATTCATTATTTAAGATTTAATAATTTTTTTACACCATGTTAAAACTGAATGTTGTATTCAATTCCCTTGGATATATTTTTACCACACTAAATATTTTATGGTACTTAACTAAAATATATTGTTATTCTTCTTAAGTGGTTACTGATTAATTTCTTTAACCAATAGTGAGTATTATTTGGTAACTCAATTTTTATTCATTTTGTTATGATCATTCTTTTAAATTCATTCATATAATTTTGGTACACTCTACCCTATTGTTATATATTTTTGTATTATTTATATTTTTCCTTTTATATAAATTACTTCCACATAATACATATGAAAAATATTCCTCACTTCTTGGGTCAAGTTATATTGAAATAATCCACCTTCTATATTTTTAAGGCTTAGTATCTAGTCATTCCAATATTATATTAGTTGCATACCCATTTCCCTCTTTGGTACTAACACCACATTTTACATAATTATGAATTGATAATGTTCCACAATATATTGCTTTATTCTAATTATCTAGGGAAAATTATTTATATTTCCTATATTATAATTCAAATGTGGAAAATTCTTAGAAATAATACTATGTAACATTTAACCATCCACTTTCATTATCAAGATACATTATGATCAAGTTATATATTTTATAATACTGGAAAATTCATTTACCATCATGATTATTGTTGACTACTAAAATAGTAAGAATATGTATTCATTTATGTATTCCTAATTTTAGTAAGATCCAATATTTATTCATTAATTGGTACTTTAGGTAATAGTATGAATGTAATTAATGACTATTAAGGTGAGTGTATTAGACGTAATTAGGTGACAGGTGGGACCTATAATTATCTATCAAATTAATGAATTAATATGTCCCATGATCCAAAATATTTTTGGGTATTTATTTTATTCATACCCAATTCAAAATGATTTGTTGACTACGCTGTTAATGGAAATTATAGTGTCTTGGAAGAAGGCCTTTACATTTGGGTTTGTTTCTGAAATTATGAATTCCATCCTTATGAGACTAATTTTTTATATCAATGATTAATTTTTCTTATTGATATAGACAATTCTCAGATTTATGTTGATTATAAATTCATATTTTTCACCAATTATGACAAATATATATGCCGTATTTATTCAATAATTGCTTCAGTTATATAGATCCTTACCTGAGTGATAGATATAAAGAGTTTATTATGTTCCAATTCTATAGATTATGATGAAATATAGTATGAGTGAAATTTTTAGAACTATAAGATATTTTGGAATAATTAATGATATATCTCAATGATCAGTCACGATTAAATTATATTCTATTATATAAATAAAAAATGATTATTAGTATGGAAAGACACATGATTCATTACTTTATTATGTGTTTATAATTAATAAATATATAACACTTAAATTTTCATTTTTATTTAATATATTCAATAATATATTTGGATTTTTTATGTATGGGTGGTCAAATTCAGGATTTAACTACCATAATAAATGAAAATATAAAAAGTATGTGGCTATGAGAAGCTGATCTGGGAGTGTGGTTCTAAGGAGTTTTTTGTGTCTTAATTGTGTCATCAAAGCTAGGAAATTTTTCCCATGTTCTTCTATATTAGTATCATCCCACAACTCAACATGTTCCACTCATAGGGTACAACATTCTCCAGGCACAACATAACAATCATATTACCTCATTGGACTTCTATGTAAACCCATATAGATTCTATACAAGGGATATGGAATCATTCCCACCCCCTTCCCAAGACACCATAGGTTAGTCCTCACACACAACCATTCCATAAATCTATATATCGTCTATCTACCCAGGGAGTCACTTCATAGTGTGGTAGGAATTATTTTATCATGCTTGTCTCAACAAGCCAGAAGGTTAAATAGAATATTAGTGTTCTAAGATGGATTATAGAAGACATATATGTCATAATTGATCATCCATACCTACTCAAGGGGTTTAAGACCCTAATAACTATCCATTACAATTACTATTTCCAAATAATTATAGGTTCATATATGATTATCCATTCAAATATAGTATGGGAAAAACCATCAGGGGTGGAGGCATCAATCTAATGCGTAATTTCCATCATTTCCTTGGTATATTATGAATTTCAAGGTACTTTATTTGAATAAAAACCCATTTAATTTAATAGTGTCCAATCACCCTTGGAGATGAGACTACACATCACATGCCCTATAACAAAATTTATAATACCATAGGGTATTTTCAAAGAATGACCTACCAAATTTCAAATCTATTCCCCCTTTCAACCGTTCTTGATATCCCCACTAAGACCAATCTAATACCAATGGATATCATCCAAAAAAATTAGGACATAACTCAAACCATTGTATAAAAATTAATGCATTAAAATAAAATTATAATTATTTAAATAATTAATTTTTTTAAAAAACATATTAAAATATTCATATTTTTTCAAAACTCACCATGTGACCTCATTTAACAAAAAACAAGACCAACCACTAAGGGGTGGTCCTTGGAATATCTTTACATAATTTAGAAAAAAATACCTAACAATGAAAACCATAATATCATCAAATTATTTTAATTCGACTAAAAATATAATGTAAATTTCATTGGTGATGTTCCATCACCAACACGATGTGTGAAAGCATGTAAATACCTAATTCGGGCATATTCTCTGTAACCTATAGTAAATCCCCATTGTTTTCGGTAAAATTTATTACAATACTTTGTAATATGTACCAAAACCATATCATAGAAAAATGAAATTATATAGAACCCATGAAAACCCATTAGTTTTGAGAAAAAGAGTAATAAACTTACCAATAATCATTTTAAAATTACATAAAGGACACCCCAAATTGAAGGGTGATTAAAGGAATAAGTGGGGGGAAGACCACCTGACCATGCGTAAGAGTGGGAGGAATGAAGTGTAGGACCCCTCTTATAAAATTCATAGGGTTAAAAGTTAATTTACCACCTGAGTGTCTTGGTTTGTTCAAACTATTTACCAACTGTGCACCAATATTACAAATGACCTCTGGAAACAAAATTACCACACACAAAATGTTTGGCTACAACTATATAGGGATTTTGTAACAAACCCCTATGTCCAAATATCTCTCACGGTTTCCTAAAAAAATCACTCATTTTCCATTGACCATTCATTAACCATGTTAATAAACTGTGATATATAAAAATTGAACTGATAATTATCCCACACTAAGGGTGCTATATAGTTTCTTGTAAATTGTCCACATCAAAAAATTAATAGGTTTTAAAGCCTATTTTTTTTTTGATATTTTACCCAAATATCCAATTAATTAAATGATAACTCTCATATACATCAACCCATATAAAATAACATCATTTCGGGACACTCTAACCTTCAAAATTTAGATAGAAATCTATAATAACAAAAACACTTGTTCCCAAAACAAATATACAAAATTTAATAATTTAAAATGTATTTGGGTTTTACAAAACCATTTTTCATCCTAATAACGTAAATTGAAGTTGGTTTTTTTAACAATATTCTAGCCAACTTTGACACATTATTGATTTTTATTCAAATATATATTCTTTTTAAGCATCCTTTATGGGACTCATTTGCATATAATTTATAATGACCACCAGTAATGTAGTGGTGGGTTTATCATAATTTTGATCATCCCATGTTTTTTCATAACATTAATTATAACTTATACAATGGATGTGAACAACATTATGAAATAAATTATTTTCAAGAATAATCGTTACAGTTATGTTTGAATATGTAGTAGATTTATAATCATATAATTATAAGGTCATTTTTTTAATAGATTATAGAATTTTTTAGAAACTCTAATCCATAGAATAATATATGGAATCATATATTCTATAAATATTTTCTAAATAGATATCTTGAACAACATCCATATTTCATATTTTCACCCAAAGATCATAATAATTTTCATTTATAATGTTCTTCTAATTTTCAATTAATTTCACCCTTTATTCACAATCTTTTTTCATATTCTAAAAATGATAGTAATGATCATCGTTATTCTCATTTGAAATTAATTTTTAAGATTCATTATAATTTTATTTTATACCTCCATTTATGTGTTTTTCCTATCAATGATAGAACATTTTTTAACTCAAAAAATGAATTCCAACTCATAACAATTTGATGAAATAATCCTTCTTCCGAATTGATTTAAGAAACCTATTATAAAATATGGATCAACTTGAATTAAGGATATTATTCATGGAATTATTTGAATCATTTTTTTAATAAAAATTATAAATATCAACCCCTTTTTTCTAGTTATTCCTCCTAGATTTATCATTTTTTTTCAATTTGGGTAATCTCCACCCTACAGCCTCTAAAATACACACTTATAAGAATGAGTACTTATTTTGGAAAATATATAAAGATTTTAATCTAAATAACATATGAATAAAAATTACATTCCATAGAAATATGATATTTTCTACTTGTACACGGTTCATATAGGGGATAATCATGAAAAGAAATCTCCATTACATCAACATCAATATTTTTTTTAATATTTTGAGGAATAAATTTTTATCATATTCTCACTAATGGAATTTTCTACCGGATCTTTACTAGACATTAAATATCATATTTTTATATGATTATAGCATTAGAAAATTCGGATTTCTCAGACTCTACATAAGATGGACTCTTTCTCATAATTTTATGAACTATTATCTTTATGAGAGAATTTATCAAAACATTAGACAAAAAATTTCCTCATTAACTATATTCATTTATTTGTTAATAATATTTTTTATTTTCTCCCAGATGGGACAGTCCGTAATTTATTTATTCCTAATTTCATAGTATTCTTCAATTCACATCACAATTCATTCACTAGAGGAGATACTCAAAATTCAAATCTTCAAAATCCATGAATCCCTTTTTTTGTACGTCATTATGATTTGATACCTTATGTTATCCTCAAATGACCAGTTTTGATGCACGAGAGTGGGGAGGGTGAATTTATATTCTTAATTATTTAACAAATTAAACCATTTCATTTTAAATAAAACCCACTGTAATGAAAGAATAAATAATTTTCATGTTTATTAATATGAATTATATAGTAATATTTTTTAAAAAAATTTGGAGTAAAATTTAAACAAAAAAATGAATTTGTTTTAATCAAACACTTTTATTATAAGTATTTATTTAAAAAACTGATATATATATATTTTATAATATTAATAATATTTTTTATTATATGTTTTGGAATCAGTAGATAAAAATTTACATTTGGTGAAATATTGGTATTTTGGGAAAATATTTATTTTTCAGGGAATATTAAAAAATATCGATTTTTTGTAAAAAATATATTCATTTTAGAAAATTATTGAATTTAAAATTGTAAATATGATTTTATTTTTTTAAAAAATAATATTTAGTTTTATTTAAAATAATTAATAACTTTTTAATCAACATTATTGTAGTTTTCATTATTAGTTTCATTTTAGGTTAAAAGATAGTTTTTTCTAAAAAAACTGTTTTAAAATTCACAGTGTTTCTCATTTTAATTAATTAAGATAATCCATATTGGGAAATATTTAAAATTAAATTCATATAAAATATACCCCTAAATTTTAATTTATTTTTAAAATATTATTGTTATCATTCATAGAGCTAATATAGAGTAATATTTGTCTAAATATACTCTTCTTAAAAACTCTTTGTCTCATCGAATCTATATGCTTAATATTAAATAATATTTTTCAACTTATTTTAATTTAAATTGATAAAATGGATTACATATTTATAATAATCATAATTTATAATTAAAATTATGGCCATATTTATATTTTTACCAAAAATATTAGTGTAAATAGTGAAAATTAGTCGCAATGAATAAGGTTAATATGAGTTTACCAAGTCACTAAAAATCAATATTAAGTTATGGAATTAAATATAAACTGGTCAGGAACCTATTGGATGGATATATATTACCTTATAAATTATTTTTTCGAGTTTGTAACATTATTGAGGATTGTTTAAATGAAGAAAACAAGGATAGAATTCCCTATTTCAAAACATTACAAGTTTGACACGCACCACACATATTGAAATTGACAACCTATCATCCACTCTTTACATGGTAAAACCCAATTGGTTAAAAATATACCAACCCAAAATAGTCCCAAAATCCTCTAATATCATCTTATAAGACTTATTTTTGGAATCTATCAATCCAAGGAAGGTTTTTGGTTAAAACTAAAAGTAGTTACCCGAAGAAGAGGTAGTGTTCATCAATGAGAATTTCTGTATTATTTCTTTCTCCACCACCTTGAATTATTATTATACCATTATTATACAAGAAAGATATTATAATAAATATAATTATATGTTTCATTTTAATTTTAGGATCTAAACCCACACAATCTTACATTTAATGGATTAGTAACTCATAATTAATGTGTATTACGGACTATCACCTCACCAACCAAGGTCATTTTTTTCCATTTGCACCTATAAATGTTGGGAATAATGATGTAAATAAAGATTATAAATGATATTTATAAATAAATTATATAATTTTTTATTATACCATATAAAACATTTTTTATTCCAATAGGTATGCGATACGATAACATTCCTTGTATGTACGACAAACTACCACCTCATAAAGGGATATGATTTGTTTTCACTAACAAATTATGAGGAAGGTAATAATGTTAATGATAATAAGTTTTTATTGTATTAGATAAATATTTATGATATTAATTAAAAATTGATTTTTTTAAATATAGTATATCATTTTAATTCTTATATTATTACTCATTGAAAAACGGATATAATCATTCATGGATTGTGTACTACCACCTCCTCCAACCGATATGAGTCCAATTTTATATCACACCATCACATGAATGATATATAAAATTAAGGATAAATAAATATTATGTTATTTATGATATAATTACAATTTTGAAATGATGAATTTTTCTTACCTTCTTTGTATAATGATAATTTGAAAAATTTGAGCATTACTCAAGAGTATGTTTGACCTGAAATCACTATGATCATACTGTTAGATCATTTTTCACAACATTATTTCATAATTTATTTAAAATGTATAATTTTATTATAAATATGATAATTATTTCATTATTATCATTCTGGATATGTCTAAATAATGAATAATTTGACCATAGTTAACCTACCAAATCCATTTCTAAATCAAAATCCAATTATGGTTAATACATAATACTTTAACATAATTTATTACTTAATTTTATATAACATGTTAATACGTGAAATAAATTTAATAATAAATTTTTAAAATGGTTCCAAATTAATAAATTAATAAACATCAGTTACTATTGTCAATGATAAAGACACATGTGTCATGTGAGACTCAAGGTATGAGACATCATCTCAATCCCCTTTCATTAAGAAATATATTAATTTTATGTACCTATATGTTTTAATAGTTGTGTATACACCCCCATATACTTTTAATATCATAAATTACATCATTATCATAGTATTTAATATTTTTAATGATAATATTTCATGGGTATTATGGTAAATTTTTTTCACAAGTGATAAGGGACTTTTACTTTTAAAATATCATATAATAATGTTTTTTGTTCGATCTAACTTTCTCTTCCATGTATAGGATTTGAAAATGATTTTGTTAATATATTTATGACCTTTATAATGTATAATTTTTAAATTATTGTAAAATTTTTCTTATGGAATATAATTATATTTTTTAGATTAAATGTTTTGAAAAATGATAAATATAAATATAAATATACAATATGAAAATAATATTTCTACCTTTATAAGCATTATGTGAATTTTGGATTCCATTATAGAATTTCTTGTTTCCTTCAATGAAAAACAATTTCCCTATCATATTGATGTATTTTTTTATTAAATATTAATTTTCATCAGAAAAAGGAATTTTTATATTAAAAATTGGTTTTTCAAAAAGAAAAGTGTTTTTTTTGTATTTATTATTTCGTTTTTTGAAATAAATTGGTATTTTGATATCCAAAAGTAATTTTTTATGAGATTAAATGTTTTTTTTTCAATTTTTAAAGCATAAAATATTTTTGTTCATGTCATGGTACATGCTAATTATACATGCGAAATTGATACACTCAAATAACACTGGGTGTTCTCTTTATAGGTTATTCAATGGGGGAGCCCAAATAGTTTTGGGTGAGCCCGTTAAAGCTATAAGTACTCAGGATTTCATATTAAGTAAAAATTACATAATTTCAAATTTTAATGCATAAATGTGTCATTATATGAATAACTTTTGAGTTCATGGAGGGTTTGTGGGTGTATGGGGATTTATTAGAGTCCAAAATAAAATTTTGGGATGTTTTTATCCATGTCCATGGTTAGTAAAAGCCATTATTCATTGTATAGAGATGTGTATATGCACATGGATTGAGGAAACCATACGAGAGGATGTGCATGGTCGTGCATCCATGACTAAATTTTTTTTGTAGACTTTGACAGTGTATTTTCACATGGTTTATGTATGGTTTGTAAACTATTTGGGTAAACCATGCATGTTCCCCATGGACAATAGGAAGAGGTGAATAGTTTGCACACTGTTTTCCAAACCATTTACCTAAACCTTACAATGAGTGGAATTTTTCATATTGGTAAATTTTAAGTTAAATTATTTTATTTTATAAACATAATATCTTAATTTATTTCAGCACACAACAAGAGAGGTTTTTCATAACAAAATAAATTATTCTAGGAGTTGAGGTTGATCCTTTATCTGATTTCTGTTTTAAGGAAATTATGTCTCATCATACCCGCATCGGCCAGATCTAAATTTCTTTTTATCAATTCTCTATTATTTTTTTCTATTTATATCACTATTTTTTTCATGTCCAGATGCCCTAATTTCACATTCATCATCAATTATTGATATTCCTCCTAAAAAATGTTGAATAAGAACTTGATATTGGAATAGAACTCCCCTACTAAGCTATGTGGTAGTTCTAAACTTTTTCTTGAGCTTTATGATTTATAAAGATGTCGGCCACTATCCTACCCACCAGAAATTCATGAATGGGCCCGAAATAGAAATTACTAATTGAATTAAATGGACATAGACCTATTAGGTATGCACTGTGGTTCCATTGAGGTGCATTGGAGGGTTTTCCCCAACAATTGTCTCCCATGGGGTGTGCCACATGAAAAGGACTTGGTTATTCCCTATTGAACCATCCATGTGTTGTGTTCTATATTTAGGGTATCAAAATGTAATTTAATTTGGATTAAATGGAAACTATTTCCTCATCTTAAAGATGAGATTCCACCTTTTTTGTTTTATTAAATGATGGATTGATTTGATTAATTATTTAATTGAAAAAATGGTTAATACTTTGGTTTGCATGACTAAATTTGTTTATTTGAAAATTGGTTAATGAGTGGGTAAGTTCATTAGATGTAACTTAATAAGAATAGGATTTAAGATTGGGAATACTCATTAAATTCCAATCATTTGAAATGTGAATAATTAGTGGGTATACTCATTAGATATTTTGAATATTAATTGGGTTGCATGAGTGGGTATACTCATGATTTGTGTCATGTTTAATTGTAAATGCTGATACATGGGTGGGTATAAACTTTTTGTATGATGAAATGAAAATGTATTTCATGACTTGGTGGACACTAGTGTAATGTATAATTTATTTTGGAAAGATGAATGTTTTTATTGATTCCATGGATGACTGTCCATGGTTTTGGAATGTAGTAGTTGACACATTAGGTTGATTGTTTCCCTTCGGTCTTGGCTCCATAGTTTTCCTTGAGGCTTGATACACCATGGATCCATCATTCCTAGACTAACATAGTACTTTTCTAGTATTTCATTATCTTAGGAATCCAACCAACTCTTATATTGAGTTACCATCTAGATGCTCACCGTACTAACAAGGATTCCTTGGTCAGTGACACTATGGTTCCATCCCATCATGGTATGATACATTGTTTACCACTACATGATCTTTGTATTGTGATTCACTCTAGATATATAGTGAGTTCATGGTGGTTTGAGACATATGAATGTATGGAATGTCCATTAGGTATATTTCAGTTCGTTATAATTTTTTGAATACAATACGAGACACTTATTTTACCAGGAGCCTTGAGAGGTTAGATAGTACCATTTTACTAGTAATGGTGATGTCAGGGGAACATTACTTGCATTACTGTTTACCTGATTTGATTTTTATATTTCACATTATTTAAATATATACATCATGGGTTGTTTCTTATTGGGATTTTACCTGACACCCTATTTGGGACTCCCTTGGGGAACCCAAATAAATTATATAGTTTTAAGTGTTGATAGGGGAAATCACCCTAACATCAGAAGGGGAGCGTGAGACCGATATGAAGCTCGTGATAATATTTTGTGAAAGATCCTATTGTTCTTTTTGTCATTTGACATATATTGTGATTTTTAGTTTTGTGATTTTATCTCTTTCTTTTCTAAGGCATGTGTTTGTTATTATAGAGGAATGAGATCATGATGAATTCAAGTCATATGCCTAGAGGGAGGAAATAACCACACGCCTAAGGTAGTGGGCCAATGGGATATGAGATGATCCTCCTTCAGTGCCAATTGTGGCACAAACATTGGTTCCAGAAACAAGTGTTTAGGGACAATTCTATGAGGGTGTTTGTCCCTTCTTGTATACATTTCAGGAAGCATCGAAACATGCATTATATATGGATAAGCTATCATGGGTTTGCAGAAGTATCATCCTTCCATGTTTTAGGGGATAATGGTCCATAATATACTAATGTATATATTAATACCAGGCTATCTCTCTTAGAGCATATTGAGACACCTATCAAGAGGATGGTGAATCTAGCCCCATATATTCTACATGGGGTAGAAAAGCACTAGTGGGATGTACTGGACAATGCTGATGGGATGTGAGATAAGGGTGGTATTGATTACCAGACCCTCTTCTATGAATAATTTTACCCAATGGATCTATTGGATGAGTGGTATATTGACATTATGTGTCTAGAGTGTGGACCGATGTTGGTTAAGGAGTACTCCACAATCATTCCAGAGCTTCATAATTTTCCACCTACGTACCTAACTATGTACTATGTAGAGAGATGCACTTTGATGAAGGTCTTAGAAATGATATCAAATCTATGTTAAATGTTTTCAGATTCAACTCTATCATTGATATTGTGTATCAGAAACTGGTTATAGAGTGATGCCTGAGGGAATATGGGGGCATAGACTTGGTTCATGTTTTTTATCGACCCATCAGTTTAGCTTCTTCAGGAAGGAATCTCCATTTTGAGGCATCCCATGAGATGATAACTAATCAGGCTGTTGATATTGGAATCATTGAATTCTACTATCATTGTGTTAGGTATGGCCGAAAAAAATCAGTGTGACCATAACCCAGTCGAGTGTCGAGATTTCAGAAATACAGAACACATAATGTCTTTCTATGGGACCTTCCCTCTAGCTATGAGTAGAAGAGGGGAATATTTGACACTAGGTTCTAGAGAAGGGTTAATATATTAAATTTGTTAAGGGAGTTGGAAAATTTATTGTTGATCAGGCTGAGTCAGTGGTGGTCATGGAAGATGAAGTAAGATACAAGTTACATTAAGTCATCTGCGTGGGCCTACTTTGGGATGTGATGATTTTTAATAGGGCTATGGTGTATAGAATTTATATTTTTTAAATCCTACCCTTAATGATTTGGGTTCCATAACATCTATGGATAGAGGTATGATCCTATTTTACTCTGTTATATAATATTATATTTTTGATACACGCCCATCACATAGTTTTATTTCTGCACTATTGGTGAAAAGTATCGGGATTATTTTATGGTCTTCTAAGGGAATATTGATGATAGACATTCCACTTGTAAATAGAATGAAGAATGTGAACCAATGATGGGAGTTCCCCCATATGTTGGGGGGGGGGGGGGTTTGACTTCATCTTGGATCATTAATCCCTTGTGATGATGGTGTTTGATTTCATACTTGGGATGTAATGAAATTTAGCTTATCAAGCTTACATTGAATTCTATCACTAGAGGGTGACCATTAAGCCACCAGAGGGTGTGGTTTATAATCACAAGGTTGAATGGGATACCCTAGTGATCTAACCCAGACCAAAGAATTATGGGTTGTGCAGGATGATATCCTAGATTTCAATATGGTATATATATGATTAGGGAGTGTGTCAGGAAGACATTCCTCCTGTGTCTGAGCACTTCAGGGGAAATCATCCCCGAAATCTTCTCTAGTTTACTTTCTAAGAGACAGGTGGTATTATCCATCAATCTAGTTTATATATTTGAACATGAATCCATTCCTCTATACAGGATGGCCACGACAGGGTTTTAGGATCTTAAGAGGAAGCAAAAGGATTTAGAGGTGAATGGGGTTTATTCTATCCAGTACTTATCTGTGGAGTTCGCCTATCATTTTTTATGAAAAAATAATATGGTAATCATAAGAAATGACTAGATTATTGAAGGTTGAAATAGATTATATTTAAGATCTGATAACCATTAATGTTGATAGATGATCTATTTTATCAGCTTCAACAATCCCATGTTTTATTGAAGATTGATTTGAGGTATGGACATCACCATATACATGTTCAAAATATATAAATAACTCATAAAAAAAATTTAGTAGGTATACTCTATACGAGAATCTATTTTTGTCGTTTGGTCTCACGAATGAACCATTTGTTTTATTCACTGATGAACTAAGTGATCCATCCTTATATGGATTCATTTTTAGTGATTTTTGGGGATAATATCTTGGTGTATTCTCAAATCTTCCAGACCAAGCCAAACATATTAATATCATTTTGAATAATAGTGTGGGAATAAATTATACACTATGCTCAAAAAGTTCCACATCAAGATCGATCAGAATCACTTCATAGGTCAAATTATATCGATGAAAGGAGTATTAGTTGACCCATATAAGTCATTTATTTACTTTATTAGGAATAGTCCATGAACATTTTTATATATAGTGTTTCTAGGGGAATGTTGGCTAATACAAACATTTGATTTAGGGAAGATCATGCTTATCAGTGCAGTTTATGAGGTTGACTAAGAGGGATGTAATGTTTTTTTGTTCATATTATTTCAAGACAACCATTTAGGAGTTGAAAGGGAGTTTGAAATAAATTCCATTTCCAATACTGATAAAAATTGGTAAGAGCTGCAATTTTTATTATGATTTAGATTGTATCATGCTAGGAGTAGTGCAGCTGAATGGGGATAGAGTCATGGAGTATGAGTATCAGAATCATAGGAAACCTGAGTGGAACTACCCAAAACATGATCTTGAGCTAGCTATAGTAGTTCTTTCTTTATTCTATTGGATACATTACATACTGGTAGATCATTTTGTGTGTACACTGACCAAAAAATCTTCATGTATATATTTACACATCACGATCTAAATTTGAGGTAGTGTGAGAGATGGGAGTACCTTTAATCTATTGAATTAAATCTTCCATACACACCTGCTAAAGGTAATAAAGTGGTCGATGCACTAAGGATGATGACATAGAAACATGCAATTCTTTAGGGTAGTAACCAGTGGAAGAATATGGAGTTGTTCTATGAGATGCACTTGGAGTTTCATGACTGTGAGGGGCAGGATTACCTTTCATCTGTAACTATGACCTATACCCTTATGGACACATTGAGGATACAGAATCTATAAGATTTTTAAGGCCTAGTACTATGGGAGATTGTGTAAGGTTAGGACCCACCACCTAGTTGGACTGTGGGTGTGGATGATATCCCTCATATCCATAGAAATGTTTGGGATACAAGGCACACATGTGAGGAGTTGATAGAGTGTTTTATACTTCAGATTTGGAAGTGCATCCCAGGGAAACCATTATATACTATGAATTGCACCATCAGTTCTGGTATAGGGTATGAAATGTGTGGTAACTGGTTTTATTACAAGGTATTCCACCAATCTATAGGTGATGGAGGATCCTCAGCGACCAGACAAGGTTTTACCATAGATACATATTATAGACTAGAAATGGGATGACATCCAAATGGATTTCATGATCAGTTTATCAAGTTGCCTCAATGTAACGATGCTATAATGGATTTTATTGAAAAACTCATGATTTTTTCTAATTTCTTTCTAATCGAGGAGGAATTTTATGTTTATGAAATGAAATGTTTATACATCCCATATATTTTAGGATATCATGGGGTTCCATGCAATATTATTTCACATGGGGAAAATCACTTTACGTCTTATTTCTAGTGGAGTTTACAGATGGTGCTCGGTACATAGATACTTTAGATCTCAATATATAACCCTTATATTAATGGAATTTCGAGGATTATGATATAGGTGATTTAGGACATGCAATGAGCATGTGTCCTATAATTTAGGGTCTCTTGGGAGAAGCATACTCCCTCAGTCGAGTTTGTCTACAATAATGGTTATCAGGAAACTATATAGATGGAACCTTCTGAGGATTCACATGGTAGGCCATGCTAATTGGAACTATTCTAGCTAGATCCAGTTGAGGAAGATATCCTGGGAGTGCATCTCAAGTAGGAAACTTATGAGGAGGTCTAGTTGATACAGAAGTAGTTCTATACCCCATAGTCTCAATATAAATCATATGAAAATCATTGTAGAAAACCATTAGTGTTTTAGGCTAGAGATCATGTGTTTCTTACGTGTTTCAACAAGGATGGTACATAGATAAATCAAGATAGAGAGTAAGATTTCTATATGATATGTCAAACTTTTTGATGGAAATGGAGGGTTTTAGAACATTCCAATGGATACTATTATAGGATTTGAGATGGATCCTTCCCCTGATCTCTGATTTGAGATTGATTTGTTTCATCATATCAAAATTGTTATGATCTAAATTCATTTTTGTCAATTCTTTATTCTTTTGGATATGGATTGCGCTATTTGGTTTTAGGTTCTTATTCTCTAATTTATCATTCATTTCTAATTCATTATATTTATCCTAAACATAGTCGAATCAAAACTTGATATTGGATGAGCACTCTACTACCAAGCTAAGATAGGTGGCCTATAAAATTATGTTGAGTTTTTTTCATTATATAGTTATCTTCCATTATTATTCCTATCGTAATTTCATGCATGTACACAAAATTTAAATAGATAATATAATTAAATGAATATGGACCTATTAGGGATTCTGTTATGTTCTTTTGAGGTTCATTGGAGGTCTTTTCCCCAACCATGGTCACCCATGGTGTGTGCCATATGAAAATTCCATGTTTATTCCCTATTTAACCATCCATGGGATGCGTTCTAGTGATTTCCAAACAATAGATTCTAATTATGACTAAATTTAAATGAGCTCATTTTGTAGGTGATGAGTTTTCACCTTTGATGTTTTATTAATTGTTGGATGGATTTGGATAATATGTGTATTGGAAAAATGGTTTCAATAGGCATGGATTAATTGGTTTATTTAGAAATTGGTTAATGAGTGGGTAAACTCAATAGATATAACATAATATGAATAAAGGATAAAGAGTGGGTATACTCATTAATTAACTTTCTTCTGAAATTTGAATAATTAGTGGGTATTCTCATTAGATATTTTGAATATGAATTTGGTTTCCTTATTTCATATACTAATGAGATGTGACAGGTTCTTTTATGAATGGGGATAATTTGGTCGGTGTACCCATGTTGAATGATGGAATGTAAATGGATTCCATGTGTTGGTAGACTGTTATGTGATGTATGAAAGTGGTATGAATGGATGAATGGTTATATTGGTCCTATGGACATGTATCCATGGATTTGGAATGTGGTAGTGGAAGCCTTGAGTTGAATATTACCATTGTTTCATGATTCCATGCGATTCATTAGGCCATTCTAACCTTTGGATATGGAATTCATGGTCTTGCATATGACTTTTATGGTATGGCATGTTCCTAGGACTCTTATAGTTCCAATACTAATTTTCCATCAAGATGATCTTGGTACTCGATGAGGATTCAATAGTATTTGACTGCATGGAACCATCCCTTCATGGTATGATAGTTTTATCATTGTGGCATGGTCATGAGATTTTGATTCACTCTAGATTTATGGAGAGGTCGTGGTGGTTTGAGACATATAAATGTAAAAAAATTCCTAGTTTTTTCTTTATGTTAGTTATAGTTTCATAGATATAGGATCTGACACATGTTTTGATAGGATCATGGATACGGTATATAGTACAATTTTTATAGTAATGCTCATTCAATTGGAAGATTTAATGCTTTATTATTTACCGGCTTATCTTTTTATATTGAACACAATCGAAATGTATTGATCTTTGGTGGTTTTCTACTGGGATGTTATCCCACAACCTATTTGGTACTCCTTTGGGGAACCCAAATAGATTATATGGTTTGAGGTTTTGAGAGGGGAAAGATCCTTAATAGAGGTAGTTGATTACTGCTTTGGAGAAGGAGAGCATAGGACCGATTTGAGGCTCATGGTGCTATTTGGAGATAACAACTTTTATTCTTTTTTTTCAGTTTAGATAAATATGTTGTAATAGTCTTATGTGTAACTATTTGGGCTATTTTATTAAACACATGGCATGTATAACTATAATAAACTACATAATATATTTATTAAGGGTTTTTAGATATTACTATCTTGTTTATTATTTAGTTGTCTATCTATTTAACTACATCTTTTATTTCTATGTTATTATTTTTTCATTGTGTATAATCTTGTGATGATGGAATAGTATAACCACTGACACAACTACTCCCTCAATACTAGTCATTATCTTATAGGGTTTGTGGAGACACACTTGAGGACATGTATAAAAAAGGTCGTGGGGCACAGTTGAGTGGAATTATGGTCTGAGACATTACAACATCTTATACGATGTGGGGGTTCAAATTTGACTCGTTGTTCCAATTATATCTTAAATGATGGGTGTTCCAAGATAGAACACCGATTAATTAGGTAATTATTATATTGGATGATTTTCATGTGGTCAAACCAATTAAAATGGTTTGTAAAAGGTTATATGTATATGATTATCTATGTCATGAAAAGGGTTTTAATTAGTTGATATGGGTTTTGATGATATTATTTAAGAAAAAAATGTATCTCACTTATTTTCAATTTAAAATGTTTTATTTCATATTCTAACAGAACAGCGGGGAAAAATGTAAATGTTATATGATTATTCTTGTTTTCACAGGACTAATGGTATACTTTATTTTATATACCTAATAAATAATTTGTTTCATACAACAATTTTAAATGTTACTCACATGATGTGTAATTAAAATGATAATGGCATGCTGAATTATGTGAAGAGATTTCATGAATGATATAATGTTTTGATTTAAAGTGTTATATATGGTGGGAAAAATATAAAATTATCGAAAGTGTTCACATTGTATTTCATGGTTTTTTATTTTAAATGTTATGGCCTAATTATCTAAAACACTCAACCTAAAAATACATTCAAATTAAAATAATTTATATTTTTGAATAAAAATAATGGTTATGTAAATTTTAAGGATAGTTCATTACAGTGGGTTTCAATAGACAGTTTAGATAAATTTATGGGTTATGTAAATGTTAATAACTTTCCCTTGAAATATTTACCATATTGTTAAGATAAAATGATATAGAATTTAATGATTACCTTGTTGGTTCACCTAAAATATAAATTTTTTAATTTTTTTCCATTGTTTAACTATGGAAGATATAATGGTAATGAACCTTGAATAAAATATTCTTCCAAATCAGAATCCTATGGTGGTTGGAATCAGAATACAACAGTTTGTTATATTGATCAATCAATTGAAAAAAGATATAAATGGTGGTGGTATCCATGTAATAGAGGAACATGAAATACCATGATAGAACATTCCATTTATGGATAATTTAATGGGCCAACATCCCCATCATTTATTGGATAATCTGACGCTTTGGTAGCTAAATGATGGATCAGTTATTTTGAAATTATATTTTATGCTATGCCATGTTCGGAATGTCGAAAGGTAACTCTTTGTATTTATCCTTTTCCAAGAGAAGATGGTTGATGAAAGAATTTGTGTAAGAAAACTATAAAAAAGATGATCTTAATTCCATGGAATGGGTAATTATCAAAGATATTATCCTGAGAAATATTACCTTATGTATATTTGACTCAAGTTGGAAAAACAATTTATCGAATTGATACAAAATGATAAATATTCCATAGCTACATATGAATAAAACCTCACAATATTGGCCATTATTGTGTCATATATTATTTGGGACACTGATATTTAAATTCATATATTTTACTTATGCTTAAAACCATGTTTATAAAGGTAATTGGTATCCTGTGATTTTAAATGTTTTGGGAATGTGGTTCTTTGTGCTGAGAATGTTGATATGGAGTTTACTGAAACATATGTTCCCTGTGATGACATAAATAATAAAAAGTAACGGTGAAAGAAATATGATAAATAATGACATAAGAAGCCTGGAGGTATGTCCCCAAACTTTTTTATTAATACAAATTAAATTTCCTAGAATGTTTGATTGTATCTTTTAAGTGGTTATAGTGTGGTAAATTTGGTCATAGGGCCCGTGACTATAATGAAAATATTCACAAACAAACAATGAATGTAGTAATTGATATCCATAAAAGATGAATTTTTTATTTGTAATCTGTTGGGTAATTATGATAAATCATGTCAGAATTTAATGGAACATGATAAAAATTATCACGATTGAAACAAAAAGCCATAAGGAAGTCACTTTAAATTTCTATAGTTGTTGTTGGGACATCAAGTGAAGTTATGAAAAGCATGTTAATTATGTATTGGAATTATGCCAATAAACTATTAACCATGGATCTTGTAATTCCTTTGTATATAATATATTTATATGTAAATTGGGGATACCTCCTCATGAGCGTATGATGGAAATAATAGTGATAACTGCGGGTTGAAGTATTAAAGAAACCATGATTTTTAAGAATCTACAAATTGTTAATAGTGGGGTGTTTTTTTGTAAAAATCATGTTGAACTGGACATAGTAGAGTTTATATCATTTTTCATATGGATTGAATTTTATTTTTTCATGATATGATATATGTCATAGTTAAGAATGGTGTGTTCAATGATTTAATGCCATTGATAAGTTACTAGAATGTTGAGAAATTGATTTGATATAGAAGTAAATGTTACCTAGTTCATATTGTAGAAAATAAAAAAGACTATTCAAATTAGTGGCGTTCTAATATTGAATGAATACATGGAATTTTTTGGATGAATTTCCTAATGATATTCCAGACTATAAGGTTTATTTTATTATTGACATAGTACATAATGGAAATCCTATTTATAAAATCCCAAATGGATTGTCTCATGTGTAACTATTTGAATTGGAAAAGAAATTGGAGGTGGTATTAGATAAAGGAATCATTTGATATATCACTTCACAGTGGGGTGATCCTTTTTTGATAAAAAGAAATATAGTAAAATGAGGATTTTTATTTATTATGGAGGCTTAAATAACATAAATATTAAGAAAATGTATCCTTTTCGTCATATCAATGATTTTTTTTTATCAACTCAAGGTATCATAGTAATTTTCAATTTTTAACCGCAGTTTAGGGTAACAACATTTAAAAGTGAAGGGATTAGACATTATGAACACTATGTTTCAGACATGATATGATATCTTTGAGTTTGTAGTTATGTTGTTTGGGTTATCTAACACACCCGATGTATTTATGGTTCTTATAAGAAGAATTTTTCACGTGTCCTTGAAAAATATTTTGGTTATATTTTATTGATGAGATTATGGTATATTCTAAAAGTCCATTATATCATGAATGGAACATAAGGGTTTTCTTAAGAATTTAAATGATAAGAAACATTATGGTAAATTTAGAAAGTTTGAATTTTTTGGTTCCCCAAATTTATTTCATTGGAAATATTTTTTAAATGATGGTATAAATTTTGATACTGATAGGAAAAAGTTTTTGAATAATGGCCATGACCCCAAAATCCCATATAGATTTTAATTTTTATTGTATTAGAGGGTTACTACCCGCGGTTTGTTTAAAATATTTCTCGGTTGTGTAGACTAAAACTTTTGTTAAGTAAAAAAGGACGTAAATTTATAAAAAATGAATGTTATGATTGTTTGTAGGAATTGAAATGATTATTGTTGAATCCTCCAGTTTTTACATTATCATTCAGAAATGGGTAATTTTTCATCTACATTGATGCTTTATAGAAAGGAGTTGAAAAGGTCATAATATAGAATGATTATGTAATTTCATATTCTATTTTTTAGTTGAAACCACATTAGCTAAATTTTCATAAACATTATTTGAAATTAGCTTTTTTGAATTCATTTGTAAAATATAAATTAATCATTTTTTTGGAGAAATGTTTGAAATATATATTTGACCAAAATATTAAAGAATATATTATGTGTGTATGAATTAAACATGAGACAATAAAGGGGGTGCATATAATCAAGGATTATGATGAAAATATTCATTATCATCCTGTAAAGGAAAACACCATGGTCAATGATTTTTGTTATGAAAATAATCAAAAATTAAGTAGTTAATATTTTTAATTTGACACTTTGGTTAATGATTTAATAAATTTTGGACTGGATGTTCTGGATTCAAGGAAATCCTTTATATTTTTTGGTTTTGAGTGCAGTTGACTTAGTCCCAAATAATTTATATATATCAGAAGAAGGATGAATCTTTTTAGTAAAATATATGAACCATTAAGAAGGGTAATTTTCAAAATGTTAATATTGAATAATAAAGTGTTTTATGATTATAAAAATATTGTGTGTGTCTTGGGATTCCCAGTTGAGGAAAGAGTTGGTCACTCTGGAAAACACGATCATTTACAATGAGTTATTTGTGACAGGAAGGGGTTCTGTCAGAAATTGTCCATATAAAGGGACTATTTGTGATGAGACCCTCTTATAGTTACAAATAGTTATATATTTGTGACAAGAATTGGTATCTCGACGCAAATGGTTTAGTGTTCACTACATTCCAAACTTCAAGAAGGTTATTTGAAAATGGTGGTTTTCAGCCATTTCAAATGACCTTCAGAGTGTTTTAGTATTTGCAACAGGTTGTGTTTCCAATACTATTTATGATGATACCCATTGGAAATAAACTTTAGTGATTTTACCATTTGTGACGGGTCCCAACGCAAATAATGTTTTTAACGATCTCCCCTAATAAATAAGGGTTTAACAATTTTGATGGGTCCCATCGAAATTAAAATTATGGGCGAAGAGATTTATCACCCTCCGCAAATGTTATGTCGGTATGTAGGTTTTTGCAATGAATCCAATAGAAAACTAGTTTTTAACTACCACCACCTAATTATTAAGGGGTTAGTATTTTTGACAGACCCATCACAAATATTCTAGCCTATGTATAACCACATCTGTTTTTTCATTCATATCTCCCTCAACTCCCATCCCTCTCTTAACTCTCATTATTCTTAATGAAATTTTCTTAAAGACTAAAAATTCACATTAAATTGATTTTCAGGCCTTGAAGTGTACAAACGATCTTGTTTTTAGGTATTTATCAAATGATCTAGCTTTTTATTTAATTTTGTTAATTTTATGTTGTTATATTTATTTTTTAATAGAGACAATTAAATTAAATTATAATTATAAAATCTTATTTTTCACTATTTATTTTTATGAAAATGTTGTTTCATTAGTAATAAATACTGATAAATTGTAATAATTAGTAAAAATTGGTAATAAATATGAATTATTAAGAATAAATTGGAATAAATTGGATTAATGAAGAATAATTAGTAATAATTAATAATAATACCGAATAATTAATAATAAATAGGAATAATTAATAATAATTTTTAATAATTAGTTATAATTGCTAATAATTTTCAATAATTTACAATAATTATTAATAATTAAGTGTAATTTATAATAATTACTAATAACTAGCTATAATTTGAAGTAATTAATAATAAATATGTATAATTAGTAATAATTAGTAATAATCATATATAATTTGTAATAATTAGTAATAATTTTGAATAATTTGTAATAAAAAGGTATAATTATTAATAATTAGTAATAAATAATTATATTTATTAATAATAAGTAAAAAATATGTGCAATTAGTAATAATCTATAATAATAATTAATATGTAGTATTATTTTGTAATAATTTGGAATAATTAGGAATATAATGAAATAATTAATAATAAATAAGAATAATTAATAATAATTATGAATAATTAAAAATAATTTCTAATAAATATGTACTATTAGTAATAATTAGAAATAATTTGTAATAATTTCTAATTATTACTTATAACATGTAATTATTCAGTATAATTCAAAATAATTTGTAATAAATAGTTATAATTAGTAATAAATAGGCGTAATTAGAAATAATTAGTCGCAAATAAGTATAATTAGTAATAATTAGGTATAATTAGTAATACATAGGTATAATTAGTAAAAATTACTATAAAATATCTATTGTTAGAAATAAATAGAAATTAATTGGTATAGTTAGAAATAAATAGGTATAATTGTAAATAATTATTAACAAATAGGTATAATTTGTAATAAATATCAATAATTAGATATAATTACTGAAAATTATTTATAATTAGTAATAATTAGTAACAAATGGTAATAATTACAATTAATTACTATTAATTAGTAATAAATAGTAATAAATTGTTTTGAATTTTAGTAAATAGTAATATATAGTAATATATAGTAATATATTGTAAAATATAGTAATAAATAGTAATAAATAGAAAAAATAGTAAAAAATAGTAAAAAATAGTAATCAATAGTATAAAGAGGTTTATTGGGTTATATGATTTCTGATTGACTAACATACATATCATATTTTTCTGAGACATTTGGGTGGAAAAAATAAACTAAAATACACTAAGAATATTGCATGAAGATGTTTTTTAATATTATATAAACTATAAAAATCATCTCATCGACTTTCATTGAATCAATAGAACAATTGATATTTTGATTACATCCTGAAATAAATTTTGGGGTCCAGTGCAGTTCTAATGGATATACCCATTTGATAGATTCATATAGAAATTGGAATAAAAAGTACATAACAAAGCATCAGTTGAAAGATTAATTGTAGAAGATTATTTATAGGGTTAAACATATTTTTTATTCTCTCATTATATTCACTCTAAATATACCTCAAAACAAACCCACATTGTCTGTAAGGTGGGAAATTTTGACGTTGAAATGAGAAATCAATTATCAGTTTTCAATTATCGAGAAGATGTATTTGGTTATGTTTATAAATTATGCCATTCAGATGATGAACATCGTAGAGATCATACATGTCTTTTTCTCAACTATGATAAATTTCAACATTTTTACTGTGAGTTCTCTTATCACTTATAATCTTAGTTAGAATAAGTTAATAATTTTTTATGTTATATGATTATCACAATAAGAAACAACTTCCAAAAATTACAATAGCTTCTCTTCAAGAATGTTAGAAAAGTAATTTTTCTTAATGGTTTCTAGAACCGGTAACATATTTGTTTTTTTGTTTAACATATAAAAACAATTTATCACTTTCTATATTGATTATTATTTTAACAATTTTCAGGAATCAAAAATTGTTGATAAAATTGAAAATCAATTATGTGTATTGAGGAACCCACACACCATAAGGGTTAAATAATATAATTTATATTGGGTGAATGGTTTTTGATTTCACACACATACATATGGGGAATTAAAAAATTTAATACTATTGTTTTCTTGAGAAGATCTCCTTAGAGTGAAATTGATGATGACTTTTAATGAATGTTGGAAAAAATCATTGAACTATGATATCTATGAAATAATTACATAACGATGTTTAAATATTTTTGGTTGGGTATTGAGATAAGATTTCATGTTCATTTGATCCATGGATCCATAGGTTTTAAATATATAATCATCATTACAATAAATGAACCATTTTTATCAGCTCATTAGGAACACCAAATTTATTATAAAATCCCATGTGCTTATTCAAGATTGTTAGGTGATTCGTTGAGAATAATAAAAATCAAATCTTAGGAAAGTCAACTTATTCAACGTGGATATAGTTCCAATGAAGTGTAAAGAATTAAAATATTTCAAGAGAGTACTCGAAATTCGTTTTTTCATGGAGAGAGACAAATATTGATGATGAAAACCCATTGTTAAAGGTTGATAATGATGTTGATGTCAATGTTTTAACATATAAATTTGAAATGAATAGTAATTATGAAACTAAATCTCATATGGAAATTGATGATGCTAAGGTGGAATATGAATATATTAACACTTTCAGACATGAATATGAGGATGAAGAAGTAGTCTAACATAGTTAAATTCTGGTTATAATCATATATAATAAATATCTATTTATAATATTTGGATTCACTATTTTATGACAAAAATAATTTCCTATTTAAGATGATCTGGGATTGGTTTCTTGTGTTTGAGGAGGGTGGAATACCTGATGACGAGTATTATGTTAGATAATCTAACCCTCAGGTTACCAGAAGTTCAGGGAGGACTCAAACGGGGGTGTTCCCTTTAATGATTTATGATTCCTAGTCCTATCCCTAAGTGACGTCCATATCATGGATTCAATCCACACAACATAGGTATGTCTACCTATTCATTTTAGATAGTAGTCATTAATTAGCATAAATGTTTTTATATACTAATTTTTTGAACATTTGTTCATTTTTTCATAGCTTTACGCATATAACTATTGGAAATGGGAGTTCTAAATTACGACCATATTTTTCTACAACATGAGTAATATGGTATCAGATTCACATAGATGCTTCAAACCACATGTTCGATCATTTATTTGTACGTAAATAAATAATATTTATTTTGATATTTAATTAATTAATTAATTATATAATTCATTGTTTTTAGGGTTTATGATATTCAATCGATGAGAAAATGAATGAATCTATCTGGTAGGCAGTCAAGGGCTATATGTGTGATTGTTATCGTTAGTTTTTTCAAAATCTGAGGAGGAAAACAATGAAGAAAGCACGAGTCACTGAGTCTGATCAGTCTTTCATCCCTCACTATCTTGATGAAATTTCATCTCTAGTTTGGGATGTATTATGTTCTGAATGGAAGGGTGGTTATTTTTAGAGGAGGTCACTGGAAGGCTAGATGAACTGGGGTAGATAAGATGTAACATTTTGAGAAAGAGGTCGTACATTCAATACATATAGGGAAAATATGGTAAGTTCCTTTTTAATTAATTTATATAACATTATATGTAAATTGATTATTTTATATTTATAAAGGTTGTCTAACAACCCGAAGTCTTAAATTTGGATGTTTATAAAAGGATATATAGTGATTCTGTCACTGTAGAGATTAGAGGTGACCACCAGCATCAGATTTTGACAAGTATAATTTCATTTTGAGATTTAAAATTAAATACAATAAATATTTTAACAATTTTAATTTTAAATTATAGTCTTATAATTAATAAGAGGTCATTACGTCTTAGAAAAAAACTAAGATTTAGGCCGAGGCCGACAATCAGACTAGTTCACCATGATTTGATGAGGTATCATGGATGTTGGAGACCAAGTATGCCTTTGAGAAAGGCCAATTTGTGGGTATCGACTGTCGATTGACCCTTGAGAGATATTATGAAGATGTAGAGATCAGTGTGTGCAGCTTTAGAGGAGCTTGCAGAGAGTCATAATCATCCATTTTATAGTCTCAAGAACATTTGTGAACTCAGGATGATCTTATATAGTGTATTTATAGGGGGAAAGAAGCGATACGTCAAAAGCAGTGACAACAAAATGAGGAGATGAGTTAGTGGAAGTAGTAGCAGTAGGGGTAGACTCTGGGGTACATACGATGTCTAACTCATTTTTTAGGGATGAAGTTCCATCCACCATTTACTTTAGCTCCTCCACCACATCCAGATGAGCCTCCCACTCGTTGATGTGTTTACTTTTTACGATAAAACATTTAAATGTAACGTTTTGTAATATTATTGGATTACATTTCTAGATAGCATGCTTTTATAATGTAACAAATATTTCATTTTTTATTATTTTATAATTTATTTAATTTTCTATTATTTTATTACATTAATATTTATTTAATTATTTTAATTTATTTTATAATTTTATTAAAATTATTTTTATGTATTTTTTTTGTTATTATTAGTTATTATTATACATTTTTGTAAATATTGGGGTTTTTATTATTTTATTATTTTATTATTATTACCAATATTATTATTAATTAATATTATTTTAATAATAATAATAATATTATTATTATTTTATTCAATTTTATTATTATTTATTAAATTTTTATTTTATAAAGTTATTTTTCTCAAGCCCGCCTCAAATAACCATGCGTGATGGTCCCATCGCAATAGTGTTTTCAAAAAACTCAGAGAAATGATTTGTGATGCCATTTTCTACAATGGGGTATTTGCAATGGGACCACATCGTAAATTGTATAATTTTTTATAGGGGTTGAATGAAGCTCATAAATATCCATTTTCTAACCATCTAGGCATTGCAAAGATATAAAAAGGCCTTAAGGAGCAATACTGGTGGGAAGGAATGAAATTAGGTATTTCTGACCTTAAAAAGAATTACTTGAATTATCTCTAGGTTAAAAGAATAAAAAATATAGAATAAGAAGCATGAAACTTGGATATTTCTTGTGTGTAATTTAGAGAATATATGAATGGATTTCATTGTTTGATTTTCAATGACCTCCGGAGGTAATGATGTGATTTTGGTTATTGTTGATAATTAAACTATACATAAAAATTGTATTCCTATTCGAGATAAAATACTATTAGATCTAATTTCTAGGCATTATTTAATAGAGATAGTTATGTTACATGGAGTGACTCTATTTATTATATAACAACATGATCCCAAGTTTACATAGTATTTTTTTAGAGGACATCAAAAGTCATTCGGTACTGAATACAATTATTGTACATAGTTTCATCATCAATATGATGGATAATCTATGTATATGATTCATACCATGTAACATATACATCATTATTGTTTAATAGATGAACATGGAAGTCTTTATTAACATATTTATCCACATTATCATTCCAATAATAATAGTTTTAATTATAGTATACATATGGCACCATTCAAGTCATCATATTGAAGGATGTGTCAAACACCGTATTCTTGGAATGGAGTGGTAGAAATGATGTTTATGGGACCTGAGTTGGTAGAGGAATAGGATGATAAGATGTAGTTATTTTAGGGAAACATGGGGAAACATGAGGAATGCTTAGAGAAGGAAGAAAATTTAAGCAGATAACCAGAAGAAAGATCTTTCTTTTGAGGTATGTGATGTTGTCTTTCTTACAGTTTCTTTATGGAGGAGTGTGATGTTATTTGTAAGAAGGTGAATACGAGTACACGGTTCATCATAAAAAATTAAATCTAAGAAAACAATAGATCAGTTTCCTTTCGATTGTCCTTACCTACATGTTTTCTCATGCACCCAACATATATCATTTTTAATTGTTAAGGAAATATTTGTCATATTCATCTCATGTTATGAGCCCAAAATTAGTTCATTTTTAATAGAATATTTATTATTAGGAACAAGTAGAAAATATTATTGGTCATAGAGAGAACGTTTTATGGAATTAGGTTTTTCACCAAGTTATGATTTTAAAAAAAATTGTATTCTATAAGGGGAAGCATGGGAATCTGAAAATGAAATTATTTAACCTAGTTAGTGATCTAATATATCATTTTCATATTTATTATTATGAAATAATTAGTTTTATTAGTTATAAAAATATTACGTAACTTTTAATCGAAAATGATATTATTTAAATTAAACACTATTATTATAAAGTTTTATTTGAAAGATTTATTTCTTATTTTTATTACATTAATTTTATAAAATGAATATCATTCCTGAAATCATCATATCAAAATTTAGATTGGTAGAAAATTGGGTATTTTTCAAGAAAATATTGATATTTTAGTGAATAGTGAAGAAAACCTATTTTTATAAAAAATCATTTACATTTAAAGAATTATTTAATTTTAAAGATTAAATATGTTTTGAAAATTTATTTATGTTACATAAATATTATTTAGTAATTTTTAATCCACTTTATTAATTTCAGAAAAATTTAAATCATTTTTAATATTAGTTTGTTTTTGGTTTTAAAGATTGATTATTTTTAAAAACAATTTAAAAAATAATAATGTCTGTCCTACTTATTCGATTTAAATAAAACATTACTGGGAATATATTAAATGAAATTTATACACAATATTTCAGAATGTTTAAAACTATTTTCAAGAAATTATTATTATAAGTAAACATATATTCAATATTGAATTATCTTTTTTTATAAAACACTCTTTTAAAAAAGGGTTCTTTGTCACCACGTCTACTGGGTTAAGATTAAATGATATTTTTCAAATTCATTTAATTGAATTTTTAATGATGTATTAAATATTTGGAATCATAATAATTTTTAAATAAAAATAATAAAAAATCATTTTTTAGTAAAAATCTTAGTGAAACCAGTTTAAATTAATCACAACGATTATGGTATGAGAATACCTTGATAGTAAATTGTAAAATCAATGGGAAGAATAAACTATAAACACTTTGGGTGATCTCATATACCTTCCCACCTATCGACCTCCAGATTATTCCCTAGGCACTGATGGAAGTGTTCCCCCCCATCTTTCTTGGAGGGGGAGGCTCTATTCACCCATGATCCTCTTCTCATCAACCCCATTTCCTTCCTTTTTCTACCCCGGACACACTCACAAAACTCCCAGATATCCCTTTCATCTATAAGGTTCAATATTTTCATGAAGGCTCATAATGACTTCCATTATCCCTTTTAGATATCTATAATTCTTCAAGTCTCTTCAAACTAACACTTGTGGCACATTTTTGTCAACAGAGGCCATCAATAGATGAGTTTGATCAGTTAATCTTCGACTAATAGTGTATAAAGGATCATATGGCCTAGATATATGCCATATCAAGATTTGGTTTTCGACTGAGACATATATCGATTCCACATGGTCATGTACCCCTTACAAATGCAATGGTTCATTCTTCTTTTTCTTTTGGTGGTCTTTCAATTTACACAGGAAGCAAGATCCCTTGACATGAATAATTTGGGTATGTCTCCCATCACCCTATATTCCTTTTCAAAATCCCTCAATTTTAACAGTTATTTTTAATCTTTTTGGTTAATTTCTATGCTCATACAGATAAACAGAGGCAATTAGCCATCCTGTTTTCCCCCATATTTTCATAGATTTTGATGTCTCAAAAGAGATCATGGATTAGGGTTTGGATATAAGTTAAAAAATTATTTTAGTGGAAGAATGAATTTGTCTATGATTCATGAAATATCTAATATGTATCCTATGGTAATCTTGGGAACCTTTCCTCAATGGGTCACTGTGATCATAAGTTTAGTCAAAGAAAGGTGTCATATGTGAGGGTTGTTAATTTTGATGGCTATGGTGTGGTTAAGCTATGTTATTTTATGTATGAACATATAGAAGTCATAATGTTGGAGATAAATTCAGCTTCATTGAACCAATTGGTGACTAATGCATCCGAGATTTATGTTCCTCATGGGAAGTTGGATGCTAAACCAATGGTGGTGGACGTTTTTCCCCACCTCAAAATGGATGAGGTTGTTAAAATTTAGATACAATCGCATAGAGATTTAGAGGGACATGTTTCTGGATTAGTGGAATCTAGGAGTGATGTAGTTTTTTTGGTAAAGGTCATATTTCTTTAGTAGGTTCTCTCTCAAATGATAATGGTTAGGAGAAACCCTATCTACATGTGGGGCCCCTAGAATTTTTTTTCCGTTATTGATAATAGTGATGAGGATTATTTGACTAGAACATGACTATTGGATGGGTTTTTACAGATGATGCAATCCATCCAGACTCCATTGTTAGAGGAATGAAATTATATTCTTGTTTTAAGGAGCATGTTTGCCTTCTAGAATTGCGACATCGTATAAGGTTGTCATAAGAGGTGAGTGTTTTGGGTTCTTGAGACCAAAATACATTCATCTCAAAGTTCCCATCCTACTAGACGATTGTGTTTTATGTAATCGTGGTAGCAACAAATCATAAATATGGAAGGGTGAATTCATCAAGAAGGATGATCCATATCATGGAATCTCCAATGCAAAATTTGGGCAACTGCTTTGATGTTTTGGATTTACAAAATCCAGTTTAGTTTAATGTGGACATTGAATTAAATGATGAAAGTTATATAAAAAAATGGATAGTTTAGATGGAATTATAGGGAATTGAAAATACATCCAAAGAAGGAAAAAAAATGAAAAAAGGGTAATCAAGACTGTAACACCACAGGTAAATAAAGAGTATGACATTTTCACATTTATCCATATTTTTGAATAAGATATTAATATAACTTTAAAGGGGACACTATGCTCGATGGCGTACCCAATACGCAACAACGAGTTTCTTGGGAATCGTACGTTGCACTCTAATAATAAAATAATATTATTTTAATTGGTTGTTAACACGTAACTATTGTGATGGCGAGAATGAATAGAACTAACTAAAAAATGATTATATATGTTTATCAAATAATTTACTTTTTACAATAAATGATAGAGGCTAAAAAATGCGAATGAATCTAATTTTAAGTGTAAACATGTTAATATTCATTAAAAGGTCGATTAACCGCCTTTTAATGGTGAACCTCTTTTAAATCCACTTTTTGATAATTTTATGTGTTATATTTGAAAAAATAAAATTCATCTTTAGAATCGGGACATCAAAATTTACTTTGTGTAAATTTTTGGTATTTTTCTAATAAATTACATTTTTTAATGAATAGTGAAAAATGTTGTATTTTAATTCAAAACCACTTTTTAATCAAATTTATTTATATTATTAGATTATCTTTTGAATTGGTTTTAAAGTGAAATTAGAATATGTTTTTACAATTTAATCAAATAGTGGTCATTGTAATTAATTTCACTTTGAAATTGGACTTAAACTAGTGTCAATCTTTTAATAGATATTGTTTCTTAAAAACACGTTATTGGTTTTGACAGCTGGAATTAATTAATAAATTAATTAATGAAACTTATATGTTTTGAATTTCATAAAATAGACATCATTTTTGAATTCGGAATATCAAATATATCCTAGGGTCAATTTTTGGCAATTTTCTGAAAAACATCAATTTTTGATGAATAGTGAAACCACTAAGTGGTACTTATAAAAACTGATTTTCCGTTTAAATGAAATTTTTCCACCTTTGTGTTTTGAATTTAAAAAATCCGATATACATGGTTGTTGTTAAGAAGTAAAATGTGGTTCAATGGGATTAAAATAATTTTTTGGTGAATAGTTACTTATTATGTTTTTAATCGCGATTAGAGGTAATTAGGGTAGTTTAAGGTAAGAATAATGTTTTAATAAAATGAAATGACCTAGACACATGTACTACCCTCATTGGATGATTCATTGACGACCAAAACAATCCATGGGTCAACATGGGGACCCCATGGAGCCACTTTGGTTGGAAAATGACATAAATACCTTTTTATTTAATGTTAAAGTAAAAATGACACAAACATGAGATGTTTTATGAAAACATTTTTTACATGGGGTTATAAAAGTCATATTTCTGACTATAAATATTAATTAAAAATCTAGATAAATTTCCTACATCATTGTATTTTTTTTTATAATTTTTAGACATTAAATAAAGTAAATTATTTATGACATCATGATGATGTAGCGATGACCTCATTATTTAACAATTTAAAAAAAATGGAACGATAATGTAAAATATAACACCTAAACATGTCAAAAACCTATTGTATGGGTGGATTTAGAACCCGTATCACCTTATTCTAGAATATATCAATTTTGGACCTTTAAAATCCGAAACTCGTTCTAAAATAAAGTAACATTTCTTTACTTTCCAAGAGTACCCCTCCTCTCCTCTTATAAAAGGCCCCCACCTCTACCTCCTTACCCACACTTCTAAAGCCTTTGGCTCAGCCAAACCCTACCCATTTTGTCTCTCCACATCCCACTATTACTCCTTGAAGCCTCACTTTGGTCAGAAGTCTTCCCAAGAAAGCCTTTGAGCTCAATCCAAAGGAAGTTACCCGATTTTAAGGTAATGTCTTCACTTGAGTCCTTTTGTTTTATTTTGCTTCTCCACCCACCTAAACTCTTCTTATTCCTTTCTTTTGTAACAAAACCAGTATCTTAAATATACTAGTATGTTTTTATGTTATGTATTCAAGCTACACTTACACACACCTTCATCTAATGGTTAAAGAACATATTGTTTCTGTGGATGGCAAATTACTGCCTCACAAAATGACGATTGTTGAATCTTCTCTTAACACCTTTCCTGGTGGACATTAAGATGTAACTATATTTATATATGATATATAATATGTTTATGTTTTCCTTAAGCTTCTTTATTTTTCATTTATGGCATACCTTTATGGCTTCCATTATGGGTATACGCGATATCTTCATTTTAGAAAGTGCAGACTACCGCCCCCTCAAAGTGATTTGATTCGTTAATACCATATGTGGTATGTATAAAGGATATATTTAATGATATTATATATGATAACATATTGGAATTAAAATACTATTATGTATCATTATGTTTTAATTCCATTAAATATGAAATAGAAATGGAAGTAGCGTTCATGCGTACGTACGACTTACCGTCTCCATGAACAGTGTATTTCATTTCTTAACACTAAATGTTATATAATATTATAAATGCATGAATATACTGGATATATATGATATATATGATATGTACATCATGAATAAAATTCTTTATATAATGGATATTTTACCACATGAACAACTTGTAATTATAAAGAGTTTATTTTTTTGGACTCAAGTACCAATGATCGTTAAAATGACCATTATTAACTTAAATAATAACATAGTGTTCATGACATGGTAATATGTTATATAAAAGGAATAATGACCTTGAAAAAGGTTCTTAAGGATGTAGAAATTAACTCAATTTTATTAGTCATGAGATTAAAGAACGATCGATTCAAGTCAGACCAGAGGTTAGGGATCCTACTCCTATCTTTCTTTTTAAGTACATTCTGGTATTTCATTCCTTTTATGCTCATCTTTCTTATGATTGGGGTGTTCTTTTATATTAATCCTACTGTAATTCTTGTGTTCATATGATGAGAGAACCTATTTTCTCTCATCAATCCATTTTGGAAGTTTTGAGTGGTGCCGTTAGGCTGCCGAATTTTCGTAAGAGATCTAACCTCTCTCTTTCTTTTTAAGTACTCTCCTTTATGTCACTTCTTTTAAGCTCCTCTTTGTTATGTTGGGGGATGTAATTTTATTCCTCATTCTGTATAATTTATTTTAATATGATGAGAGACCCTATTTGATCTCATCAATCCATTTTTGTATGTTTTATGTGGTGCCGTTAGGCTACCGAGTTTTCGTAAGTGATTTTTCATCTCACTTTTATTCCCGTGAAATTTATGCAACATTTTCCACAATTTCCTTTCAGTGGTGTATGAACTGCCCATTATTTTAATCATTGTGTAATATACTTTCATTTATGAGTATTTAAATCAATTTTTTATTTTCCTTCTTTCACGAGGTGTATGTTTCGAAGGATACCCATGTCGGTATGGGAACCTTTCACCCTCCTCTTTTTAAAATACATCTTTAGTTATGTCTTTTAATTCACATACTATTATGTTGGGATATGTTCTTATATATCCTTATTGATTTAAATTTTATTTCCATGTGATGAGATACCGTTTTTATCTCTCATCAACTCATTTTCTGAATTTTGTAGTGACGCCGTTAGGCTATCAAATTTTTGCAAGGGAACTTCTTAACTCAAATTTGATTATTTGGGATAAACTTGTACACCTTGAATATGTCATTCTATGAATATGTGTGAATATCTTCTGATTGTTTTACACTTAATATCCACTTATATTTGGTGTATTCGTTTGTCACACATAATTATGTAATTTATTTATCCTTAAACCAAGGATACCATCTTTATAAGGGACTTCGTCTCAATCTCCTTTAATTGAGGCATATTTTATTTTATAAACAACCTTGTTTTAGACGGTGTATAAACCCCTTAGACTTTTACGTTTATCCAAAAGGAATCTTTTTTATACGAATCATTTTACAAAATGAAAAAAGGGAAGGTTTTTGTCATACGTATGCGGTGAAAATGACTTCTCTGCCGCCATTATCATTAATTGAGTTTCAGCTTCCACTACAAGCCATACCTTCTTTTTAAAAGAAAAATAAATTCCATGTTTTACTTTTCTTTTATTTTGGTTTTGAAAATGATTTTCATATGTTTTTTTATATCAATGTGTTTTATTGATATCTTGTGAATGAAATGTGGAAATGTTATGTTTCCTTTATGCATATATTATGTGGTACGATTATATTATGGTTCTTGGGAATTGTTATGAAGATGGGTGGTTCAATGATAAAATAAGGGTGGGTGAGCCCGATATAGCTCTCCAATGCATTGGGTAACGCAAAGGAGTGAAATGTTAAGGTTTCTCCGAAGAGATTCAGGGAATATACTGTGGTGGGTATTCCGAACGTAACCAAGAGGGTTACTCTCTACATAAGAATGTTATGAATTCCTCAAGTACCTTTATTTCTTATGATTTCTATGATTTATTCATGATTTGATATGCCTATGTTTTATGGGTAAAGTATGATTTCATTCTTATGAAATATGAATCATGTTTCCTTTCCATATTTTGTTATAACCCTTACTGAGCTTTTTATGCTCATCCCAAGTTTTTTTTGAAATTTTTTTCACATGTCAAGGGAAAGGTACATGATATGATGATAGTGTCAAGGAAGTGTCAAGAAAGAATCCATTCTTTATTTTTAAATATGTTTCCGTTGATGGAAAAAAAGGAATACTATCTTTTATGTAACCACTTTGATTAAATTTGGAATGTAATGCAAGTTTTATGATCTAATTCTCTAAAACTCTAAACATGAATAGATCCTCAATGTGTAATCTTGTAATAACTCAAGATTAAGTAAGGTTTAAGGCTGGGGCCTTATAGTTGGTATCCGAGGTCGGTTTAGATAACATTAGAGGTTAGGTTATTCTTTAAGCATAAGTGACATTACCATAATGGTTAGGATTTCAGAGAGAGTCATAGTTTTTAGATAAAGTGAATGAGTAAGTATATCTTCCACATTAGTATATGATGGTTTTGTTGATATACTCACACTGACCTTTTTCGTTTTAGTAAATGGCTGGATCTAGTAGGAACCAAAGTGACAATAGGTTTGAAGGAAACTGTGGTGGTTCTCTGATTAAGAGACTGGATGAAATGGGGGATTCAATGAGGAAACTCATGGTTTTTCTAAACCAACTATCAAGGAGTCATGATCAACCACTTCTACCTTGGTTTGTTCTGTAATTCATCATGTATGAGATGACCAATCGATGTGGATGTTCAGGTAATAATTATAAAGGTAACCATAGGGTTTATATGATCCTTACTTTGGAGGTAATTATGGGTTATTATATGTTATGATGGAAAATGAAACGAATGAGATAAAATTGAGGTTAAAATATGTTATGATTATTTTTGAAGATTTTACCTCATTTTGGGGAATGTTTTAAGAATTATATAGTTTGGGAAAAAGGACAACACGCAGACCGTGTGACAACCCGTCGCGTCAGACAAAGCTGCGGGAATCGAACCCAGTACCAAAGTGCGACTGGTATTTATCACCTACCAGTGGACTATGTGCAGTGCCTGGTTAGTATCACTTATTATATTTAGTTAGGAGACTTTATAAATTAAGAGTAAGTTGATTTTGGGTTATTTTTGAAAATGATTAACCTATCATGGAGGATATGTGATTAGGTAAATTACATTTCAATATGAGAATTTAAGAGCAACTGATGTTATTTGGAGATAAAAGTTAATTTGTACCTTGGAAGACTATGTGATTAAATCCTTAAAATATTTGGGTTTCAATCTTATTTTGGTTTACTTTGTAGAATTTTATGGACAATTGTTTATCGAATGGTCCTCGTTGAACTTTGGGTTTTGTTGGACAAATTTTGGAGATTAAGAATAGATTTTCTTTTTATAAAGGGTTATCCTTTTATGAATTATCTGATCTTGTACTAACCTTTTTGGTTTTTGTTTTGGTTAGAGTCTAAAGAAATGGGAAGTATATATTTCTATTTTTCAGATTAGGTGATTCTCTTGAAATTGATTATAGTACTCTTAATGCGAACAAGTCTTCCTAAATACTCATCTTTTCGAGAAAATATGAGTTTGATTAAGGAATCTAGTAAATGTTTAAAGTCTACATGAAAATTAAGTATGTTTTATTATGATTTAGTTAAGCTCAAAAATAAATTCACCAATGAAAAGTAACTTAAAACAAAAATGTTGTCTGTTAACTTTTCCTACTGGGGAATCAAATACCATTTAACCCATCACAAGTTTTTGATTTTCTTATGGTTAACTTTCTCCAAGACATGTCTACTATCACTCTCCATCAGAACATGAACCTTTGTTTTTTCGTCCATGTCCATATTTCCATACTTGGAATCCTAGTATGGGTTAACTCAGGTGACCTTTGTACTTATCTTTCTTTATTTTAAAGTGATTTTTTTACTGACTCTTGTTCCGATGTGGGATTTTCAATGAAGTTTCCAAGCCCAATTTTAAAATTGTGAGAACGCAATTCCCAAAAGGGGGAAGGATGTAACACCCCAGGTAAATAAAGAATATGAAATTTTCACATTTATCCATATTTGTGAATAAAATATTAATATAACTTTAAAGGGGAAGCTATGATCGATGGCGTACCCAACACGCACCAATGAGTTTCTTGATAATCTTACATTTCACTCTAATAAGAAAATAATATTATTTTAAATGGTAGTTAATGCCTAGCTATTTTGATGGTGGTAATGAATATAACTAGCTAAAAAATGATTATATATGTTTGTCAAATATTTTTACTTTTTACAATAAATGTTATAGGATTAAAAATGAGAATGAATCCAATTTTAAGCGTAAACATTCTAATATTCTTTAAAAGGTCGATTAATCACCTTTTGATTGCAAACCTCTTGCAAATCCACTTTTTGATAATTTTCTGTGTTATATTTGACAAAATAAAATTCCTCTTTATAATAGAGACACCAAAATTTACTTTGTGTAAATTTTTTGTATTTTTCCAATAAAGTACATTTTTTAATGAATAGTAAAAAATGTTGTATTTTAATTCAAAACATCTTTTTAATCTAATTTATTTATATGATTGGATTATATTTTTAATTGATTTTAAAGTGAAATTAGAATATATTTTTACAATTTAATCAAATAGTGGTCATTGTAATTAATCTCACTTTGAAATTGGACTTAAACTAGTGTCAATCTTTTAATAGATATTGTTTCTTAAAAACACGCTATTTGTTTTGACAGTGGGAATTAATTATTAAATAAATTAATGCAACATATATGTTTTGAATTTTGTAAAATAGAAATCATTTTTGAATTTGGAATATCAAATATATCCTAGGGTGAATGTTTGGTAATTTTCTGAAAAACTTCAATTTTTGATGAATAGTGAAACCACTAAGTGGTACTTATAAAAACTGATTTTCTGTTTAAATGAAAATTTTACACCTTTGTGTTTTGAATTTCAAAAATCCGACATACATGGTTGTCGTTAAGAAGTAAAATGTGGTTCAATGGGATTAAAATAATTTTTTGGTGAATAGTAACTTATTAAGTTTTTAATCGCGATTAGAGGTAATTAGTGTAGTTTAAGGTACGAATAATGTTTTAATAAAATGAAATGACCTAGAGAAAAGTCCTACCATCATTGGATGAGTCATGGAAGACCATTAAATTCTATGGGTCAATTGGGGGACCCCATGGAGAAACTTTGGATGAAAAATGACATAAATACCTTTTTATTTAATGTTAAAGTAAAAATGACACAAACATGCGATGTTTTACTAAATATTTTTTACAGGGGGTTATACAAGTCATATTTTTGACTATAAATATTCATTAGAAAGATAAAAAATATTTCCTACCTCATTTTATTTTCCTATAATTTTTATACATTAAATAAATTAAATTATTTATGACATCGTGATGATGCAACGATGACCACATTATTTAACGATTTAAATAAAATGGAAAGATAATGTAAAATCTAAGACCTAAAAATGTCAAAAACCTATTGGATTGGTGGGTTTATAACCCTTATCAATTTATCCTCGAATTATATCAATGTTGGACCTTCAAAATCCGAAACTCATTCTAAAATAAAGTAACATTTCCTTACATTCCAAGAGTGCCCCTCCTCTCCTCTTATAAAAGGCCCCCACCTCTACCTCCTTACCCACACTTCTAAAGCCTTTGGCTCGGCCAAACCCTGCCCATTTTTTCTCTCCACATCCCTCTCTTACTCCTTAAAGCCTCACTTTAGTCAGAATTCTTCTCAATGAATCCTTTGAGCTCCAACCAAAAGAAGTTACCCGATTTTAAGGTAATGTCTTCACGTGAGTCCTTTTGTTTTATTTTGCTTCTCCACCCCCAAAAAACTATTTTTATTCATTTCTTTTGTAACAAAACCAGTATCTTCAATATACTATGATTCTTTTATCTTAAGTATTCTAGCTACACTTACACAGACTTTCGTCTAATGGTTAAAGAACATACTGTTTCTGTGGATGGCGAATTACTGCCTCACGAAACGATGATTGTTCAATCTTCTCTTAACACCTTTCATGGTGGCCATTAATATGTCACTATATTTATATATGATATATAATATGTTTATGTTTTCCTTAATATTATGTATTTTTAATTTATGGCATACATTTATGGATTCCATTATCTTTATACGGGATATCTTCATTTTAGGAAGTGCAGACTACCACCCCCTCAAAGTGATTTGATTCGTTAATACCATATGTGGTACGTATAAAGGATATATTTAATGATATTATATATGATACCATACTGGAATTAAAATACTATTTTGTATCATTTTGTTTTAATTCCATTAAATATGAAATAGAAATGGAAGTAGCGTTCATGCGTACGTACGGCTTACCGTCTGCATGAACGTTGCATTTCATTTCTTAATTCTAAATTTTATGTAATATTATAAATGCATGAATATACTGGATATATATGATATATATGATATCTAAATAATGAATAATATTCTGGATATAATGGATATTTTACAAATGAACAACTTGTAATTATAAAGAGTTTATTTTTTTTTACTCAAGTACCAATGATCGTTAAAACGACCATTATTAACTTGAATAATAACATAGTGGTCATGACATTGTAATTAGTGATATAAAAGGAATAATGAACTTGAAAAAGGTACTTAAGAAAGTATAAATTAACTAATTCTTATTGTTCAGGAGATTAAAGAATGATCGAGTCAAGTCGGACCCAAGGTAAGGGATCCTACTCCTCTCTTTCTTTTTAAGTACACTCTTTTATGTCATTCATTTTAAGATCATCTTTCTTATGATTGGGATGTTATTTTATATTAATCCTACTGTAATTCTTATGTTAATATGATGAGAGACCCTATTTTCTCTCATCAATCCATTTTGTAAGTTTTGAATGGCGTCGTTAGGCCGCCAAATTTTGGTAAGAGATCTAACCTCTATCTTTCTTTTTAAGTACACTCCTTTATGTCACTTTTTTTAAGCTCATCTTTGTTATGTTGGGGGATGTTATTTTATTCCAATTTCTGTAATATTTATGTTAATATGATGAGAGACCCTATTTGATCTCATCAATCCATTTTGTTATGTTTTATGTGGCGCCGTTAGGATGCTGAGTTTTCATAAGGGATTTTTCATCTCACTTTTATTCACGTGAGATTTATGCTACATTTGCCAGAATTTCCATTGAGTGGTGTATAAACTGCCCATTATTTTAATCATTGTGTAATATACATTCATTTATGATTATTTACATCAATTTTGTATTGTCCTTCTTTCACGGGGTGTATGTTTCGAAGGATACCCATGTCTGTAAGGGAACCTTTCACCCTCCTCTTTTTAAAATACTTCTTTTGTTATGTCTTTTAAATCACATAATATTATGTTGGGATATGTTATTATATATCTTTGTTGATTTAAATTTTATTTCCATGTGATGATATACCCTTTTTATCTCTCATCAACTCATTTTTTGAATTTTGTAGTGACACCGTTAGGCTGTCAAATTTTTGCAAGGGAACTTCTTAACCCAAATTTGATTCTTTGGGATAAACATGTACTCCGTGAATATGTCGTTCTATGAATATGTGTGAATAAACTCTGATTGTTTTACACTTAATATCCACTTATATTTGGTGTATTCATTTGTCACACATAATTATGTAGTTGATTTATCCTTAAACCAAGGATACCGTCTGTGTAAGGGACTTCGTCTCAATCTCCTTTCATTGAGTCATATTTTATTTTATACACAACCTTCTTTTATACGGTGTATAAACCCCTTTGACTTTTATGTTTATCCAAAAGGAAACATTTTTATACGAAGCGTTTTTCAAAATGACAAAAGGGAATGTTTTTGTCATAAATTTACGGTGACAACGAATTCTCTGGCACCATGATCATTAATTGAGTTTCAGCTTCCTCTACAATCCATACCTTCTTTTAAAAAAAATAAATACAATGTTTTAATTTTCTTTTATTTTGGTATTGAAAATGGTTTTCATAAGTTTTTTTATATCAATGTGTTTTGTTGATATCTTGTGATTGAATTGTGGAAATGTTATGTTTCCTTTATGCATGTATTATGTGGTACGATTATGTTATGGTTCTTGGGAATTGTTAGGAAGACGGGTGGTTCTGTGATAAACTAACGGCGGGTGAGCCTGATATAGCTCTCCAATGCATTGGGTAATGCGAAGGATTGAAATGTTAAGGTTTCTCTGAAGAGATTTAGGGAATATACTATGGTGGGTATTCCAAATGTAACTAAGAGGGTTACTCCCTACGTAAGAATGTTATGAATGCCTCAAGTACCTTTATTTCTTATGATTTCTATGATTTATTCATGATTTTATATGCCTATGTTTTATGGTTAAAGTATGATTTCATTCTTATGTATATATGAACTCATGTTTCCTTTACATATTTTTTTTATAACCCTTACTGAGCTTTTTATGCTCATCCCAAGTTTTTTTTGAAATGTTTTTCATAGGTCAAGGGAAAGGTACATGATATGATGATAGTGTAAAGGAAGTGTCAAGAATGAATCCATGCTTTATTTTTAAATAGGTTTCCGTTGATGGAAAAAAATGAATACTATCTTTTATATAACCAATTTGTTTAAATGTGGAATGTAATGCAAGTTTTATGATCTAATTCTCTAAAACTCTAAACCTGAAAAGATCCTCAATGTGTAATCTTGTAATAACTCAAGATTAAGTAAGGTTTAAGGCTGGGTCCTTATAAAGACTCATGTAAATTCATTTTGGCCAAGGGGAAAAGTAAAAATTATACAATTACTATAAAAACATTCCCAAACCGATGGAAATAAGGTTGGCCAAGAAGGGTGTACGTAGGAAAGTCCAAGCACTTCATAATGAAATAATTGGAGATCATAATAACAACTAAGATAATAAGGAGGAAAAAGTGGAAGGGACCAAGTAGTAATGTGAGGAAGATAGAGAAGGTAATAATTTTTCTCTTATTATACATTCCAATGTGGATCTCCACTTAACGAAATTGTATTAGGTCACAATGGAAGAGTATGATAGAATTCTTGGAAGACTCCCTCAGGTGAAAGATAATAATGAGAAAAAGTCATGGATCAGTAAAATAGATAAAATCATGGAATGTGGTTTCAAATAGGGGAAGATAAATAGGGAGAAGTATTATCAGACATGGGACTATAAGGATATCTACTTTTATGATATACTCCATGAGGACACAGACATAAATATACAATATATTTTCTGGAATATCTACAATGTATGTGACTTGAACAATTTCTCCCTTATTTTTAATGAATTTCCAATTTCATACAACGTTTAACTTACTTTCTAGATATCTTTTGGTTTTGTAATTTTCCACAAAAGTGTTTTTCGGAATAAAAATTTAATCATATTAGTTACCTTGAAACATGGGAATAGACCATTTATGGAAATATTTAGACGTCATGGATTATATTATAGTGTTATTTGGTTTATTGGGACTTAGTTACAAGAAAAATATGTGGGTGAAATTTTATTCTTCACAAATTTACATGTTTCCCACCCACCCCACATATAGAAGGCCACCCAATCTCCTCCTATATAAACACATTCAAAATAAAATATTTTTTAAAACTCCCCAAACAACACAAAAATGCCATTAAATAGTCCTATGATTGTTAAATTAGGCATTTTTCTTTCTATGGATGGCGTTTGGCGAAAACCAAAAGGATTTACCTTAAGAAGATGTAGCATCCATCAATGTGTGTTTTGGTTTTATTTATATCTACAACCCCTTAAACTATTAATATAACCTAATTATAAAATAATATATGTATAATATATATAAATAGATGTTTAAGTTTTAAGGGTATGAAAAAAACTACAAAACCATCAATTAAATGGGTTACATAATCATTGTCCATGTGAATAGTAGAATACCACCTCGCTAACTAATGTCGTGAGTTATTACCTTTCCACCTATCAAGGTCATGAGTAATGATGGATTTATTGTTTATATATGATATATATAACATTATTATACCTATGGAGTCATTATATGACCTATAAAATATTTATATTCCAATATTTAGGGGATTTGATAACATCACTCATGTGTACTGTTGACTACCACCTCACAATGTGATGTAATTTATTTTCACTAACCTGCTATATAATTAGTTAAAAGGGTAAATATAATAAATATATGATTTATAAATGAAAATTTTATGATATTAATTAAATATTTTTAATTAAATATGTATAATTATATCATTTTATTTACACCTTTTTACTCATATAAAATTGTATAACATCTTTGTTGGACATATGGACTACCATCGCCTCAAAATGGTGTGATTCCATTATTTTCATCACCATATAAAAATAATTGTATATATAAGTATTCATAATGTAATTTTATAATATTTATGATACACTTATTATTATATAAATTTAAATTTTACCTACCTTATTTTCATAATGATCATTGTAAGAAGTGAAACATTAGTCATGTGTACGTATGACATACCATCTCCATGATTGTATCATTAGATCATTTTTCACAACCATATTTGGGAATATATTTTTAAATTATAATTTATGTATAAATATGAAACTTTTTTCAGGATTATTATTATTTATATGTCTAAATAATGACCTCTTTGACCATAGTCGACCTACCAAACCAATTTTTGACAAATTAGATGAATATGATAAAAATATACATCTTTAACATAATTTACTAATTACTTTTATATGGATGTTATTAAGGGAAATAAAAGTAATAATAAACAGAGATATTTTCTCAAGAATTTAAATAATTATCATAAGATTATTACGTAGGAAGATAAAGACATGCATGTCAAGTTAGACTCATGGTAAGGTACTTCACCTCAATATAATTTAATTGAGGAATATCATGATTTTATAAACCAGTATTTTTAAGAGGTTTATATAAAAAAAATTACATATTATATCATGAATTAATTTATTCTCATGGTATTTAATGTTTTTTATAATATTTCATATGGCTTATGATTCATGTTTTTCTAGAGTGATAAGGGAATTTTTGTTTAAAAATATTAATCTTTTAATATTTTCCTTCAAACTCTCTTTCTATTCCATTTGAAGTTTTTTAAAATTATTTCTTCAAACTCGCAACATACAAAACACCAATTTTTTTCCTCAATAACCATTATGTGATTTTAATATTCATTTTAAAGATTTTCCTATTGACTTTAGTTAAAAATAATTTTCCATTTATTTCAGGGTTTTTTGGTATTGAATATGGATTTTCACGAGAAAATGGTATTTTTATATTGAAAATGGGTATTTTTCAAAATAATAGTTCATTATTTGTATTTAAAATGGGTTTTAAAAATGAATGGGTATTCTGATATTCAAATTTTTTTGTTTAGTTTAAATGTGTTTTTTAAAAGTAAAATCGTTAAAATGGTTCATTTATGTAATGGTACATGATCATTATAAATAAGAGTTGGTTGTTCCTTGATAGTAGCAAGTGAGCCCATTAATTCTTTTATACTGGGGCATCCCTGATAACAACAAGTGATCCTGTTATATCTTATATCGTAGAGTGGCCAAAATATAGATGGGTGAGCATGATATAACATAAATGATCGGAGCTCTCATATAATACTCCAATGAATGGGGTCATTATTATTTCTATTCGATATGTATTATAATTCAAATTATGTGGGGTTTTGAGGAATTATATGAATATGATAATCTATGCCACCAAAAAGGGGTTTTAATTATATTTTTTGGATTTTAATTATTTTCTTCGAGAAAAAAAACATTTTTGATTTTATCAAGATAAAATGTTTTATTTCATACTCTTAATGAACAGTTAAGATAAATGTAAAATTAATATGTGTTTTAATGTTTTAACTAGACTAAATGTTTCCTTTATTTTTAATCCCATACTGAGATTTGGGTTCTCATCACCCATTTTTAAATGTTTTGCATAGGATGTATAAGGGAAATGATAAAGTCATGTTGAATGCCATGAATAACCATAATGAAATATAGAATATTTTAATTTAATGTATTTCATATGTCATAAAAATTAATACTGATTAGTGGTTTTAAAATTTTAATATATGGATTTGTAATGGATGAGTTATGGGCTCATTATCTGAAAATCTAAACCTAAAAAGATTCTAAATGTGAAATAATGTTACTTCATCAATAAAACATAAGATTATGTAATGTTTAATGTTGAATAATTATATTTAACTACATACATAATATTTTGAATTCATATCAATTTATGAAACGACCCAAGAATTTCATACATAAATATTACATCATTTTAGATGGATATTAAATAAAACACACAACAATACACACTATCTGACTATAAATTATTAGTGTATTTGGATACTAGATTCTAAATAAAAATATTTCATGAATAATATTTAACATATACAAAAATTTATTCTCATATAGTATACTTATTATCCATAACCTATTTAAAACCTATCTTCATTACCTAAAAAAATAGAAACAGAATAATGAGTGAGCTATGAAGCTCAATAAGGATACAAACTGGACATAAAAAATCAATATATCATAAAAAACATCCATTAAATTTAACCTATTTTATTTTTCATAATATTTGGGATGATGAGAGGCAAGGATATAAAATAAAACAAATGAACTTTAAAAGTAAGTGAATGAAAAGAAAAGATGAATTTACCTGTTGATGTAATCTTCCATGAGATCCCTTTTATGAGAGAGGATTTGGTCCTTTGAAGAGTATAAGGGCTATTGGAAGTGGGGAAGTAGGTTGGGGAGAGATTTGAGCAGAATTCAGGCAAGGCACAAGGCTTCAGAGGAGGGAAGAGAAGTGGTAAGGACATATGGTATTTATGGTGGAGGAGAGGAGGGTTTTCATAATATTATATTCATTAATTTATTAACTCTCCACAAGACAACTAATAGAAATGATTACATGAACAATAATAGTAATAAGTGCATGTGAGTTTTAGATTTGGGTGCATACATGACTCAGGAGGTCTAGAAATATGGATTTAAATTATAATGTATTTATACAGTAAATTAATGTACTTTACATTTCACCAAAATTCAAGTATTACAAAAAAATCCAAAAAATACACCCTAAATATTTATCGATGCATGGATTCAAAAAATGAACTCCATTTTTCAAAAATAAATTTCAAAATATTATTAATTTAATATTTATTTAAAATCATAATTTACATGAAAAATATAGATTTTAATACTATAACTGATTTTATAATATTTTCAAAAATTAAATAAGGTTTTATAAAATTATATTAAAACTAGAAGAAATAAAATTGTTAATTTATGATATCATTTTTGGAAAATAAATTTTATTTTTAATTTAATTAGTTAATTGTAATTAATAATTAATGACTTAAAAGAATACCAATATTTTTTCTATTGTCATATTATCAGTTATAATATTCCTAAATTTTATATATACATTCATGGATGAGGTTTCAATTATTTTTTATGACATAATATTCATGTGGTTCATATTAATATTCATAAGTGTAATTTACTATTCTTAAGGTTAGGTCATTACTCACCAAAAATAATGTTTGTTCCATGAGACCCCTAAAAACACCTTGAACAAAACTGTGTATGTCAGATTTTTGAAATTCAAATCACAGATGTGAAAATATTATGTTTAATGTTAACAAGGTACATAGTAGTTCATTATGTTGTGATTTAATGAGATTATATGACATAATTATAAGAAAGAATTTTACATTAATAAAACAGTGGGTCGTTACAGAAATGGGATCCTTGGCCTATAAAAAAAGTTACTAAGAGGTGAGTAAATAATGCTGGAACATTTATACAACTTGATTAAAACAAATGATTACTAGTTAGATATAATATCAAATATTAATAGAGATAATAAAATTTTATCAAATAATTATATGTGGTTACTAAATGAGTATAAGAAAAAAAATCCCATGGTTTAAAGATATAATGTATACTAGATCTAAAACATCAGAAACATTGAAATGTTTTTCCGGTGGCCCACGATGAAATGTGATAACATTGTACAACTATAAAAATAATGGCTATAAATATTATATACAATTCCAAGAAGACATTATTGAATTTCGTAACAGTGATTTATTGTAACTTTTTGATGCTATTAATTTCTCGAGTGAAATAGAAAAACATCCCAATCTCATAATCCCGTGCATATTAAAGAGTTATTGATGATATATTGGAGATTTGTTATATTAATTTTTTATTTCCCATGTCCTCTAATAAATTTCCTGTAAATAACATTTTTTTATATATGATAATTAATCATGAAATTAGTAGATCAAAATAGTGTATGAAGCACATATGGCACTTTTTTTTATAGAAATACAAGAATATAAATATTCCATTATTTCATCAATAAAAGTTTCGGTGATTTATCATTTGTAAAAGAGAAAATTATAATTTTAGGGATGAAATGATTGATAATGATGAAGATTTATATTGGATCTATACATTCATCGTAATATTTTTGACGTAAATTGAGGACCACGATATAGACATGGATAATTCAATAAATAATTACAATGATATATAAATATTGGAAAATAACCATTTAGTAATCTATTAAGAAGAACTGTTAATATATATTTATTTCCAAATTGAAATTTGAAATTTTTTAAAATATGAGATATATTATTTTTCATTACATTGTTAATTTAAGTCAAATACATTAAAAAATATGTTATATTATTACATTAGTTCAAAAAATTACATTAAATATAAATATTAATTTATAAGATATTTTAATCATTTTAAATATTACATATCAATTTTTTCAATCATTATAATTTCATGTCTCCTAAATATTTTCAAAATATATTTTAAATTTTTGCTAATGAATTTATCATATATATAAAAAATTGTAATTATATTATAAATTTTTAATTCCACTTTCAATTTTTATTGAATTATATATGTCAATATTGATCTGGAATGATTTTTTAGAAATATTTTATTAAATAGATTTGTATGAACTTGTCATATTATACAACCAAGTCATCTCAATATTCATGGGGGGCCTATAAAAGCACATATATGAGGATCCCCATTATTATTCTACACAATAGACTAAAACTTTAATGGAAAATGAGAAGGAATCTAGGGTTGATAAAAACGATACCACCCATTTACATAAATTTTCACCTTCTCCTAGGATGGATTAGAATAAGACCATTGGGTTTTATGTTAATTGAAATCCGACAATTTTAAATTCTAAAAAAATTGAGAAGTATTGTGGCTATAAATAAATTAGAAAAAATAATATTTTTAATTCTTATTTGGAGAAGTGGCATCCAATTGATACCAACTATGCTATGTGATAGAATTTTATTTATATCATTGATAACTAATTTATAAATCTTGAAATAATTTATTTAATATATATCATCTTTTTATTCTAACTTGTTAAACTAATATGATTTACAAAATAAAAAATGTCAGGATGCGATGATTATCTTTTACTACAGTGATATGGAGGGATTTTAAGTCAATACTAAATTCAAATTTTTTTTTTGGTTAAAGAGAAAATGAAAAATCTATAACAACTAAACTATTTCCTATATGAATATATATGAATGATTTTTCTTGAAAAAAGAAAAAAGAATCATTTTTTTAATTAAAATATACAAATATTAATTTACTATCGATATAATCATTGGAAATAATCATATTTATTAATTTTTTGTCCTTATATTATAAGAATAAAAGGGTTCTCACTAATAGATCCATAATAAAGAATATATTCCTCGTACATTTTCTAATAAAGGGTATCTTTTATTCAAGGAAAAAAATAATGGTTGCGAATCATGAAAAATTGAGATCCAAGATTTAATGATTTGTAGATAATTTATACACATACTTGATTGATTAGAAAAATGGAAAGGGGGTCATAAGAAAAAATGGGATAAAATTATAGAATATTAAAATACTATAGTTAAATGTATTTTAATAAGTAACTAATGTTATTTATAAGTACTTCATATTATTTTTATAGTAATAGTTTTTGGGATTATTATTTATAGGAATCCCATGGGGAGTAGAGCACACATGGTAGCTTCTTATTAGTGTGTACGAAGCATATTTTAGATAATAAATTGGTAAATAAAGAACATCCATGTTTCATATATGGATATTAGGTGGGTGAATCTACTTAAAATATCCTCATAAATTCTAGTACTTCTATAAGGGATGATGCATATTGGGTAAAATTGCAACTTTTTAAGAAAAACCATATGGATATGATGACGAAAGATAGGATTATATCATTGGTGAATTCGATGATTTTTGATTGTTTCATCATGTATATGCTTCTTATAAAACTCCTCCTAAATAATTGATAATTTACATTGAGTTATATATTCAGTATCCCCCATATCATATTATAGACTATGGGAACATACATTATATTTTTGATACCATTCAAGATAAATTGATGGATATGGATATTTCTAGTGTAATACTAACTAATATTATATATGTATTGGCTATAGTGACATTCCCAACAAGCAAGGATTCTATAGTTCGAGAGTGTCAAACCATTTTTATTATGACAATCTAGACTTATATAGACACTAACAACTGAAATAATAACATATTATATCATGTATCTAATTTTTTTTTTGAAATTTATTATTTATATTTAAGTATATATTTATATATTATAAGAATAAATTAAAGTTGAAGACCACAAGAGGATTGTTCCGAAGATTATTATGTTTATTGATAATGAGATGTCAATTCAAGGAGTAATAAATTAAATATGTTCTGAATGTAGATATGGTTAATTATTTTGAACTAAAAATATAATAGTTTTATTCGAAATCTTGCACTTCAGAATATATATAGATTCCATATCTACTTTATATGTGTAACCCTAAATGTGATTTTTTTGGATCATTAGTATAATGTAAGAGAGTGTGATTCCAAATGTAATGACATAAGTAAAACTACAATTTTATTTTAAAAATATTACATGGAAGCTTAAAAGTATAATGATTTCCCTCTAAACATAATGTGGGTGAATAAAAAGTTTATTAGTTTTCTGAAGTAATATGATCTACATGTTATTCCTGATGTTTTTGAGAGTCCATACTTGTGTTAATAGAGTTTCAGAATTGAAATTGAAATTTAAACTACACATAGATGATGATTGATGGAACTAATTTTGAGAAAAAGTGATAGTAGTAGAGGTATCATTTATATAATCCAAGAAATATGATCTTCATAGTAGGACCTTTAAAAATGAGAGGATTTACTCGATGTAATTATTTTGATTGTACTATTTCCATAATAAAAATATATAAAAAAATTAAAGAATGGGGAAATACGTTTCTAGGACATTATATTGTAGAAATATAGAAAATATATTAAAAATATTTCTACAAATTATTCTAAATGATTATATTTTATATCTAAATACAATGCTATGGATTCTCAGATGAAGTAAAACTAGACGATGAAAAATGTGGGAAGATGTACATCAAGAATAATGAAGTATTAAGAACAAATACACAACTAAAACTTTAGTTATGGTTTCAAAATATCATGTATGTATATGTATTAAGAATATTAAGCACTATGAAGGAATATTTAATAATGATATAGAGTTTTTGTTAGATTGGAATAATTATAATATAATATATTGAAAAATATTTTTTGGGATGTTGACCTATATATACTATCAAAGGGAAGTATTCACTAATTTTATGAGGTATAGGAACTAATAAATTATCAAATTATATTATGAAATGGTATAAGTTTTTATTAAATATATAAATGGTTATAGAAAGATTAATTTCATAAAAATTATGTTCATACAAGATGATAAATTTTTGTATGAATAAAAATGGAAGAAGTTGAATAAAATGATATTGAGGGTATTCTTAAAGAATCATGTAATAATGGAAAATCCTTAAGTGGAAGGAAAAATTGAGAAACTATATGTTCATGAAATATAAGTCTCTATTAATGAGAATTATATACTAAAATAAGACTTATGAATCTGTATAGAAATAGTGTTTCGAAAGTAAACATGTTGCATGATATTATGAGATGTTCTAGATTCTAGATGTAGTAAATAATTTTAATAACTTTTTTTATTTAAATTTGATAATTTCAGAGTGATACAAGTATAATTAATTGATCTTTATGATGAAAGAGTTTATGAGATGCAATTAAATTTATAAGATTCCTTTATATATGGAATGAAAACTTTTATAAATAATGATTTATAGAAGAATGAAATTGATTTAATTATAGAAGATGTTAAAAGATGATAAATAATATACGTGTATCATATCAAAATTTATGTAGATAAGAATCTGAAGAACATAAAATGGATAGATGATTAAAAGTATAAAAATTGGAAAACTAATTTTTTTAAAAATACATATAAATTCTATTATTAATAGTTTAGATGATACATTAGAGGTGTGGAATAATAATACTAAATGAAAAAGAGCTATATTACATTATTTTTAATGATAAAAGGATATTTCATACTAAAATTAATTTATTTTATGTTAAAACAAAATAAAATATATGATGAATCATTATATTTATAAAAATTAAATATAGTGATACTATGAAGTACTTAATAATATAAATATGTAAATTCAAGATGCATCATTCTGGATAATATTTTTCAAAGTGATGAATAATACTGAAATTGAATTGAATATGATGATTCCTAAGACAATATTGATTTATCAATAATATTAAAAATGGAATGATAATAATTAAGAAAATATGAATTCAAATATAGTAATTTTCAGAGCCTATACTACCATATTTGGGGGTTGTTTTAACCATCATGATGAATACAAAAGGACTATAGCTTATTTAGATTAAAATAATTATGATATGTAGATTGAGAAAATGGATAAAAAATGGGTTTTCATTTCCATAACATTAGATGAGTCCATGAAGAATAATTAGATGTCCTATAATTTCAAAGAGATTAATAGATTTTATTATATGTTCTTAATGTTTTAGTGAGATGATTTACGAATTTTAGAAAAATGATCTTCGTGAGAAATAATGATATTACATGTAAAAGATTATACCCTTCTAACACATTACTTTATGTGTTTCAATATATTGCATTGATTACTAGATACCAGTGGAAGAGATGTAGACATCGATCTATAACATTTCTAGTGGGAGGATGACATTATGGTGTGGCCCTATATGTCAGGACATGATGTGTCTGATTTTAGTAATGTGAGGTTATTAATTCTATAATTTCATGGTGTAAGGTAACTATCTTAATGTGGATCCCTAAGAGACTTTTTTTGTGGTTATACTATCTTTTGTGCCACTGTGTGTCAAAATATGATGTAATGCAATGAGATAGCCATAATAGTGGGTGATCAAATAGGTGATGAGTGATGGTTTTGGGAGTTATGTCACAACATGAGGTTTTGTTGGTTGTTTTTTTGAGTTAACAAAAATGAGAATTTTATAATGACTATATCTATCATGGTGTGATGATATATGTATTAATTTTTCTCAATTAATATATTGGGGTATTTTTTATGTTATTTAAATTTACAACACTAAGGTCTATAGGATTTATTTTGGTATTTCTATTTTGTGTTATTTCATTCCATGAAAATTTGGTTGGGATGAGATCCTCTTAATTTTTATCAGGTTGGAATGTTTGAATGAGATTTCAATATAGAGGGACATGGGGGATAACTGTGTGATTAGTGGTGATTTTGTGTAATTATCTTTGTTGTGGTGTGACCATGATATATAACACATAAACATAGTGGTTTTAATGTAATGGTATATATTCCATAGTCTTTATGAATTCATTGAACCTACGTTAGGTTTACTCAATCTCCAGGGGATCATTGGTGTTATATTATAGGACTTTGGGTTCTATTTAGATGGAATTTTCACCTAGATATTGGTGATTTATTCATTGTGATATGAGGTCTATTTTTCCTTATTATTCTTTATTCTCTCCCAATAATTACATAACAGATGGGTTGTGTACTTGTTTGGATTTAGTTTTAAGGGGTAGGGGGATCATTATAGCCTATGATTATTTTATGTCACTCCCATGGGGATTAGGGTATTTTCTCATCTTATTCTTCCATTGATCACACAACTATTGTAATGAATTACTAGAATAATGGGATTTATAAAAACTTATTCTATCTTCTAGAATATTTTTTCTTTACTGCTTTTTCTTTTTTCTTCCAATCATGTTCTCTAAAAAATTTTCCATGTTAATTGATATAGATTCAAGTGTTATCTTGGTTTATTGGTGAAGGTAGGACCGTATGGTAATTCCACAATAAATAAGTATAAAATTGAATAAAAGAACCTAAAATTGTTGAAATGAAACTTTGGAGGGAAAATTTTGTCTCAAGTAGTTATGTTTTTTCATACTATATTAAATGAGATAAATAATAATATTCAACAGTAGATTCTATTGATTCCTTGTAGATAATATTATTTAAAAAATTAATTACCATTATAAAAAGATAAATACTTAAATATGATATTAGAAAAAGGGTTTATTGAAATTTGGAATCAATTTATCAACCATTTTAATGAATTGTATGATTCCTGTTATAATTATTCAATTTTTGGTGAAATTTGTTGTGTTAAAAATATTATTGGAAACTTGAAGATGATGTACTTTTTTTGTGTTATAATTAGTACTTTTAAATGGTTTATGAATTTGAGTGGTGTGAATGTAATTATTTATAATGGTAATTTATCAATTAAATGTACATATTATTAACATAATTGCTCGTGGAATATGAAAACAGTAATGTGATGAAGGTTGAATAGACAACATGAAAGGGGATATTGGATGATGAATGGTTTTTCATGGGGAAGTCAATGAAATAATAAGTCTAATGATTCTGGTTAATGATAATTGGTGTTAATGTGAAATACATGGAAATGAGGAGTTATTGAATATGTGTGTTATTTTATTGAGTCTTGGATGTGATACTAATAATGATATTATTTTATAAATGGGGTTCATTTATTTTTTTCCATGATATCTTGATGGAATTATTGAAGTGGATTTGTGGAATTAGTGTGGTGGGGGGGATCAGGTGTAAGATTAGTGATATTGTTTCTTGTGGTAGTTATGATAAAATGAATAGAATATTGAATTTAGTATAACAACGCACATGGTATGTGTATAATGATATTTTGTTCCATTTTTGCATGGTAGGAGGTGGAATGAGGATGCATTTTTATTTATTCATGATTCCCTAAAATGATTAGAATGATTTGGTACTATAATGTTATCCATGAGATGATGTATCATATGGGTTGGAATGGTTGATATAGATGTGATATATTGGTATATTATAGGTTGATGTGTTGTGGTGGATGTTTATAATGATTATATTGGCCATTGTAAGCATACAAGGGGAGTGGTGTTTGTTTTCATTCCTGAAACATATATATCCTTATATATATTATCAAGATTTATTATCAAAAAAAATTAATATATATTAAAATATGGGGAATATATTTTTTTTGATGTTAACCTCTATAAGGATGACTACATACCTAGTATATAGTGTTTTTTATCTCACTCAGACACAAATATTGTTTTATTATCATGATAACCACATAGAAGGGTATGAACATGAACATTCTACGTGATGAAGGAACCAACCAGAATAGTAGAAATATTTATCTCTTATAAATAAGAAATAAATTATATATGATTATAAATATATATTGGATTCACAATATTTATTTTATTGATAGATCCATTTCTTTTTTCCTTGTCTCATTCAACTACTCTCATAGGTTTCACCTTCTTCTCAAAAACAGTTTTTTTCTTCTTCTTCAACTTCATAAACTTTCTACAGATATATAACAAGAAATGTCGAAGGTACTGTTATTCTATTCATCATTTATTTTTTCATAAATATATTTATGAAATGTTTCTTGAATTTTATATCCATAATAGTTATGAGAATAAAATGATTCTTGATTGAAATAAGTTTCACATTCAAATTTATTTGTAATGGATTGAAATATACATCCAAATATCTGTGCGACATAGGTTCATTAATTACTCATGTGATTTAAATTTTTTTCTATATTCTCTATAGAAATATAAATTATTTAATTCATTAATATTTCTTATCCTTGAGTTTACGAGAACCAGAATTGTGATGTGGAATATTCTTCTTTAGTGTAGAATTTAACACAACACCAAATTCTTCATCATATTTATTCTTCTTAAATTTCATCTTGAATCATGATAAAATTTTATTGATCATGACGTTATAATCCATTAATAAAACATTATCCACCATCTCGAGTAATTCACCATTTCTCAAAATATTGGAATTCTAGAATAATAACCACTTTGTAATACATATAATGTTAAACGAATTCCATCAAAGTATTATGGGATCTACCACTAATATTATGTTGTAATTTGAGGTTAAAGTCGTGTTGAGTAATGTCCTATGAAATAGTACAAATTCATGTAGTAATCTCATTGAAAAAATTCACACAATTCAAATGTATCATGTTGAATGAGAATATCATACATGATAAAACCCAAGTCTTTTTCTTGGGACTTATCCATAAATTATTGATTTCTATCCTTCATCAAATTATGTAAGAAATAATTTAACACATTTTTTGGTATCCCCAGCCACACTATAACAATTCAAATTAACATCAATCCTCATCCAAATATTCCTTTTTCACAGAGATATTATTCTCATTTTCATTTAGAATTACCTTATCGAGCATGAAATCTAATTCACACATATTCGAAGAATAAATCTTTCATAAAATACTGTATATTACATATAAACTTTTAGTGGTTTCCTTTAAAACAAAGGGATATAAATCAATCTTCTTATATAAAAATTATGGGCAAAAAATAAACAACCATCTATCAGGGGGGTTCAAAAATATGCCAAATTTTATTTTTTTTAATTTTCAATCCTCCTCCTTCTTGATAATAAAAAAAATATAATATATGATAGGGATTAACCCAAATTTTTTAAATAAAATATTCATGAATTAGTAATATAAATTTCTATGTGAGCTAGGCCGATGTATAAAATAAGAGTTTACAATCAAATCATCAACACTCTCTAAAAAAACAACCCATAATAAAAATTCCACTTATTTACAATTAAACAAGATGGAAAATATTTTTCATTTTATTTCCATCATAACTCAATGAATAAAAAAATGTTCACAAAGGGGGAGAATTAGTTTCTTCCTTATATAAAGAGTCTCCTAAAAATTTTCACCATAAAGAGATACTAAAAGAAGTTATATTATATTATTAACATAGTCTTGTATTTTGGATTGTACTCATATTCATAGCATTAACATCTGAAATAAACATTTTTAAGTTTCATTCTTAGAATAACGAAAAATTGATCGCTATATAGAAAAAACTACATCATTAAAATTTGATTAACATAATATTTTTGAAAATAATAATTTATATCCATATGATTTATCCTCGAATGATTTACATGATTTTTGTCATTATTAATGGATCTCTGATTATCATAAACAAATATCATAGGTTATCTGGTTTAGACATCCATTTACTCAAGTGGAGTCTTTATACACATCATCTGAGTAGATTCATGTGGTAAAACCACAATTTTACCATTATATGTGCTCAATGTATCTGATGTTTGTGTCTTCGAGTTCTATTGGCGACATCCAACATTTATATATTTTTGTCCCATAGTCACCAACATTATTCCCCTAATTTTTGTGAATCTGTTGTATATTGTTGACTGTAGTGAACCATGTTAAACTGAAACAATTTCATGATCATTTAAGGTCCCCATGCCTTGATTGACCATAATGTAAGGACTGAATTTAAGTGAAAATAAAGTCGAACATGGGTCCAAGAATCTATAACAGTTGAACCTTATGTAAAGTGTTGAAGTTTATATAAGAATAAAGTGAATACACCACAATGGGTTGAACCTTCCATATATTAATACTCGACTGAACATGATCAAAATTCATAAAATGGATTAAATAAATACACATTATTTTTTTACCCACTATGAGTCACCCAATCGACCAAAATAAATGATTATTACTCAACATCCATGTATCGACCATTTAAAAATGTTGAAAATTGAATAAATGTATAAATTTTTATTTTTTGAACTCAAGAAACAATTCATTCAGATTAATGACATGAAAAAATATATATTGATTGTTCATTTAATTCATACAATCGATCAATGACTCATTAAAAATTAGAGGTGTGGGAATAAAATTCTATAATCCACCAAAACAACAAATTTTAGAATAAAATAAATATAATACCAAATTACCATGGTTAAAAAAATATTTGAAGTTGGTTTAAATTTATCCACATAGTCTTCATCGAATGCAATAAGTAAATTGAGACATTGAAAAATTATTAAATACTTTAAATGATTTATGATGAAAAATAATGAATCTCTAGTTATAGATATGTAAAAAATAAAATAATAAGTAATATAGAACTGAATTTGAGGAACTTATCAAAGAAAACTAGAGTTTTGGGACTCAGGATGAAGGAGGGATACTAAAAATGAGGCCCCACATGTCACCATAAGAAGAAAAACTATTCATTGTAAAGGGGATTAACTAAAACAACCTCATCATGCTGAGAGAAATCCATATTTTGTTTTCCATTTTATTTTATAGTAATTATGTAGATTTGACACACTAATCCATTAGTGGTCAAGATGATGATATTCTACTAACCTTGTTATAGAATTTAGTATTTTAATTGGTTATCTCTTCAATTTATCTATTTGGACATTTTCAAATGTTTTATTCATAATAAGACATTATTTTCTTCTATACAATTCGAATTCTTCTTCCATCCTTCAAAATATTACACAAACATTCCACTTAGGCTATCTATATTACTTGTGATTAAGAGACGTGGGTTGATCTGATGTTTATGGGAGACATACAGTCACTAATCTTGGAGAGATTATAAATTAAAGTGATCATTTCCTCCCTCTAATTAAGCCAAAACATCTAGAATTTTGTAATTATTGATTCTTTATTTAATTAGAGAGTGATTATTGGGTAAAAAAATAAAATTATTATTTAATATGTAGTAAAGTGGATATATGACGGTTTGCCACTATTTTTTCAAATTCAATAAAAAACAAATACAACTGCATATTAATAAAAATTAAATTACTATTTTGACACACAAAAACCCATTAATTAAAAGGAAACCACACCCAAAACACGCTTCACTCCATTAAAAAATCATTTCCCCCTACTAATAAATAAAACATGTGTTCACTAATTATTTTTCTGAGTGTGTTTTCATAATTTTCTCATTATACAAAAAAAAACACTTGTCACCAAAAATTGATTATTCCACAAAACTTTCACTTTATATCATGAAAAATCCATCATAATATAAATATATTTTGAATTTTATTTTTAATTATTCATTTATTTTTTATAGAATATACTTGTTTTATGTATTTGAGATATAAATAATAATTATGTTATCCAAAGAATATTAGACTACTTGAGATTTGAATGAAATTTGGATAACATTTTGAAAATGAAATCCATATATGTTTTTATCCAATGGTATATAGAAGACTCCCAATCAGCTGTTTAAATTTATTTTTTTAATTTTTTTATTTACCATAAAAATAATTGTTCATAATTTTCTATTTCCATATTTCCGTTTATAATCCTTTTTATTCCAAAGTACTATGATTTTTAAATAACACATTAACCTATTTATATTTTTAAAAGAAAAAATAATTAGTATCATGGATGATTTTTTGGCCCTATAAAAATTTTATTCATCTAATTAAATACATCCCAATCAACATCGTAATTTTTATTAAAAATACTATCACAAATTTTCTTTATCATTATAATATACAATCTCATCAATATAAACAATATTAGTAAGTTATGTGGTGTGGATATTATTAATGAAAAATTTATATTCAACTGATTTTTTTGAACTCAAAGATTCTCAAATAGTCTACCACATTAATGTAACAAGACCTTGTATCTTGATTCTATAAAAAATGTCATTTATTTAATTTTCAACATTTAAACAATCATAATCAAGAACAAATACATCTGTATATTCAATATAAATATCCACATTTATTGTACCAATACAAAATGTAGTCTATATACCCATTTGAATGATTTTATAACCCATATGAGAAACAATTTCAATAAAAATCTAAATCATATCATATTTTACCATGAGATAAAATGTTTTATCAAAATTAGTTTCTTATAATTGAGAATTTACTATAAATACAAGTATGACTAAATTTCATAAATCATTTCCACACCTTCGGAGTTTATTATTGAACACCCATATTCATCCAATAATATGTTTCTACATATGTATTGGAAAATGTTTTTATGTTTCATTCATTTATTTTCTATTTATCACATCATTTATATAATGTATCAATTAATTGTGGTTAGAATGTTGTTTATGTTGGTTGGGTTCATTATTGGAAATAAGGATGGGGTGACTAGTTCCCTAAACTCATCATTCGGTTTGAACAACCATATTCTAGACACCAATAATATTTTTAGTATCTACATGCATCCTTATACATTTACCTACAATTGTAATCTTATGTTTTACTCTATAATAATTATTTTATGAAGAATCCATATCATATTCTTATAAGTATAAAATATCTTCAATTTCTTATATTTATCTCACAACAATAAAATTATCATCAATGGACATAATTTTCAAAATCCTGAGAACATAATCATTCTCAAAATAAAAAAACAACATCAAATTTAATGATAATTTCCCAAAATTTGATTTAAAATCAATAGGATCATCAAATTGGTGAATAACCAATTTATATTACTTCTTCTAATTTTTCATCAAACAATCTTGAAAATATTAACATCTTTTTTTATTAATCTTGAACTCAATAGAAAATATAAATTGATTCATAGTTGGATTTGTTTTAAACTGTATTTAACAAGTAGTTTTGTTAGAGTTAGACCTGAATTAACATACTTTTGAATAATGTAAATGTGGTAATTGTACGTAGTGATGAAAACCTTAAAATTTAAAACAGAGAATTTATATTTCTAGACACATAAAAAAGATCCATATTTTTTTATTTTAGGCTTCCTATTTTATCAAAGACTGTAAGATGTACTAAATTGATACATAATTATATACATATCTATATATAATAAGAAATATATATTAGAGTATTCAGTTCCATTATATGACCAAAAATACATAAAATGATAATCTATTTATTTTCTATACAACCTCCTAAACCATTTAAATCAGTCCAAGGAATTCTAATTATGAGACATGAAACAATTAAAAATAATCAAGGTGATTTAATTATTGAAATTATTGAAATGTCTATTTTTAGTTGATGATTTATTTATTATTATACCATAGAAATCATGATATATTGGCTCCAATATATTCTTAGTATTAATATATATTTCATTGAGATATTTTATACTTATCATTCTATTCATTAATGTTTTACAAATTATGATAGTATCCACTTTTAGAATAGTAATATTTATCTCATCACCTTTTATGGGTTTTCATTCCAATTTTCCTTTGTCCTATATTGTCCAACCTTTATTTTCATAGGATCTTATCACCGTTAATGTTTATATAAAAATTTTATTTAGATTTTAATTTTTTAAATGATATTTATTGGGTCCTTAAACACTTTTATATAATATCACAATAATTTGACCTCTACTAAAAAAAATTCTAAAATAATACTTTGTTTTCATGATCATTAATATATGAAACAATCTATGAGTTCACTATTAACTCATGAGAAAATATAACATCATTATAAATCCCACAATGTTCCACAATTTTTACTATACCAATAAAATTAATTTTAAGAGATATGATGTTACAAAAATTATCATCCCTACCTTAACACTTCAACACATTCATATACTCTACAAATAACTATTCATGTTGGAATAACCAAAACTATCCATTATACATGTATTTTCTTCAAACATTGAATGAAACTTATAAAAAAAATTATTTATGATTTTTATTTTGAATAAATCTATATATTAATGGATATTATATTAGGTTTTTGTAAATGTAGAAAATAAATGTGAAAAATGTACATCTTGAAAACATATTCCAATAATATATTATAGAAAGTAAAAATAATTATTTATTAAAATATTATTTTTAGGTTTATTTTACTTTAAATCATTTTACATTTATTCTTCTAGATTTATATTAATTTAGGATACATCCTTAGTAAAGGAAGAGATATATTTTACCAGAAATGTTACTAATAAAGAATAATTCCATTGTATCAATAATAACATTGTAATTTTATTTCGTGGTAAACATTTTATGTCTATACATAATCGTTCAATTTCTTAGTATGAATATTGGATTTGAATCTTTTAATTGAGTCCACCTATTGTTTCCTTCTATTAATGTTTGGGGTTGGTTTTTAAATCTTCTCAATATTTTTCAAAATCTATATGGTAGAAAGATGTTTTCATATAATGTTCTAGATAAAATATATTTTGTTATCTTATTATAATCTTCTGAAAATACAAATTCTTTCAAATATTGGTTGAAATTTGTATCCATTATCATATATTCATCATTAATTGTATTATAGAAGAGGATATTATCCCCATGAATCATTCGATTATATGTTAAACTACATTTTTAATGTGATTTTTACTCCTGCTATTTTTATATCTCATTTTATTTAATTTATCATTCACTTATCCTTAAGGATAATAATGTAAGTCATATCATCAAAAATATTCTTTGTCTCTTCATTACATATTATAAACTTTTCTCTTATTTATTCAATTATTTTTCTCAATTTTTGTTTGTTTGTGAAAATCATAATTATTCTTGATATGTAAATTATATTGCTTTGGTCATCCAATTTATTTTAATTATATATTATCATCTATGATCGTGGTTATACATTAGTTAATTCACCTAATTCAGCTACATAATCATTATTATTTGGAGAATAATTATATGATGAATGACCCATTTACATTTCAAGATCCATTATAACAATATATGAGGATTCTATATGTTTTACCTCATCATTGATTCTTTTAAATTTTTCAAAAACCAAATTTTTTGATCATAATAATAATATTTTAAAAAACATTGATTCCATTTTATTTTCCCCTTCAAAATGTAAAAAAAAATCTAATATTATCTTCACTTATGGGTTTAATACTTATGAGTTTACTCATCCCCATAATCAATTTTTATTTTCATGGGAATGTTGGTAGAAACTTGAACTTCTGACAAAGAGATTAACATTTTGAAGGGAAATTTACCCTTTTCACATTCAACTCCATCCTCTTATGAAATTTCATGACATGAGGGAATGTTTCTTAATATAAAATTCCACAGTACTCTTATTTTAATCATTATTTTCATCCAAAATTTCAAGTTCATTGAAATACTTGACAAAAAAATATTTCTCATTATTTCTATTTCATTGAAAATATTCTCTCTTCTTATATCATAGTAAATTAGAGTACTATTTATTTTATCAACAGTAAATTTAAAAATAACCCTATAATCTATTACTGAGGTAGTAGAATCAAATTTCATAATAAGAATCTTCATGATATTATTAACTATCATGGAATCATTATTTTTATATCTAATACCTATGATATAACTTATCATTTACTATTTTGAAAAATACATCACCGTATTCATCTTTATTCTTATATCTTTGAGTTTTTGTATAAAAATTTACAGTTTTTCAACCTTAAAAGTTCCATTTCATAAATAAATATTATAATGTTTTCAATAGATTTTATTTGAATCTTTTCATCCCCTAACCTTGATTAAATTATTTTACAATATTAAGAAACATTCATAATTCCTATATTTTCCATGATTTTCAATATTGTTGATGTTAGTTGGAGACAATGTTGAATGATCTATTAAAACTATATTTATTTGAAGAGAAACATCACGTACATCTTATACCGATGCTAAAAAATTAGTGAACATTATATCTATTTACAATTGTTCACATCTTCCATCCAAAGTATGAATGCCTTTATAATTATCTGTGTTTTTGTGTTCTATGTTAAACCAACATGAATCTGTTAATGGTGATCATGTTGTTTAATAAAAAAATGAAAAATATTGATCAATAAATTGTATCACTGATGGGGGAGGTTGGTTTAAGGACCAAGGCTCAAATATTATATATTCTACTGTTTTTAAATTGAATTCACATTCAAGGATATTTTCAGTTTCTAGTTTTAGAGAATTATGAAAAACTCTAACAATGTAACAAATAAATTACAAAATGAAAAGTGTACTCAATATTCATTAATGTTCCAAAGTAAGACCTTTTAAAATATATCATGATTTCTTTGCAAACAAAATCTACAATAAATTCATCTTGACATCTTCTTTTTTTGTACCAATCATAAGACATGTGAAAAATATTTTAAAACATCAGATGATCACAAAAATTATTAGTATGGGTCATAAAAATAAATAAAACTATTAGTTCTGTAGAAACATGAAACATATATGTTATTATCCATTATCTTTAGTGATATTTGAAAATATTTTTAGAGTTGGTGTCCTAAGAAGCAACTATTTATACTTTGATTAGATGAATGTACACTTATTATATATTGTTCATTGTTCAGCATGACTATAACATAATAAAGTCATTGAATATTTGTAGCATTAATAAGGTCATAGAAGATCCCCACTGTGATGAGAAGCATTAAATTCTATAACAATATTCTTAAATAAATTTCTATGGTTGGATGACATACTATAATAGGACACATAGTATACAGACCGTCATGTGCGAGTAATCATAAGAATACGAGACTCTTTTTTATGGAGTTCACACATGGTAATCTCCAAGATTGAAGATTTTGAGAAAAGACCATCCAGTATTAATTCTTCTTGTCTTAGTGTCCTTAGAAATTACTATATATGAGTGTGTGTAATAGTCCTTATACTGTAATATTATCATTAACTCATGTCATGACTCGCACATATAGATTTCTGATGAAAACCATCACGAATACAGTTGGGGGGATGTAGGGTACGTTGGGTGCATCAAGAATGACATGTTGTTAATAGATAAGTCGAAGAAGGATTTTTCCCTTCCATATTTATGATAGAATATGTCTTAGGACCTTTCATTGAAATAGAACCGTCTCCCTAATTCCATGTCCATGGTGTCACGACAAGTTTATTTCTGGAAGTCAACGAATGAAGGATCAAGCATATAGGTTTACGACATTGCCATGAAACATGCTTGATGAGATATTGAGATAAATGGATTAAATTACATGGTAAGCGTTTTAATGAAGAAACATGTTAATATGGCATCAAATTCTTTCTCTTGGGTTCCTTGACCTATTGCTAGACAGTAATCTGGGACATTAGGCAAGACCACCTAATGCTAATGAGAATGTGGCTTAGAGGGTCACACACTAAGTTTATTCAAGTATATGAAGACTAATAAAGATTATTCTTTTATATGGTTTAATAGTTATTCCAGGAAGACTAAATCGTTTTAATATTGCAGGAAAAATAAAATGAAAACAAGATATACATGCCATGTACATTGAATGTACACACAGTGTAGTTTTCATTTTGGAATGGAAATGAGAAAAGGGTACACGCCGAGTATTAATGATTACACGCAGTGTAGTTTTTCCAATTGGGATTTTGACGAAATAATAACATTTTATTAAATGATATTTATTATAATTAGTGTGGTCTCATGTCAAGGAATTAATGATTCAACATGAGGGTCTTCAATAAGAGTTAATGAAATAAATAAAATGTGTAACATGTTTATTTTTTGTCATAACTCTATAACCTAAAACCCAATTATAAAAATCCTCACAACCAAACACTTTTCCCAAATAAATGTGCAAAACAATTCTATAGAATTCTCTCAAGGCCGAATGAACTCCTTCCTCCAAGAATTCTCTCAAGACCGAGAGAGATCCTCCTCCATCAGATCAAGGTGATCTAAGGCAGACAATACTGGAAAAGGCTTCACCATGCTAGCACCTAGAGATTTCTTTAGCAAAGTCCAGAGACATGTGGTGCACGTGTGGATCACTACTAGAGGAAGTCTACACTTGGATTATGTGACGGATCAACGAATCATATCGGAACATGATTAGAAATATCAATAAAGAAAGAATATCATAAAAGGTACTTCTTATCAATTAATTAAATTAATTATAATCAACCTGTGATGATCCTCGTTTGTGGTTCTGGGACTATTCTTCTTCTTTTTCTATCGGTGATTTGATTTGTGGAGTCTGGCATTTATCTTCGTATTGATCTCGGGTTGATCATTGCTAATGAAAAAAATTCAAGTGGGCACGTCCACACATGAGATTCTACTGCGCCCATGACCTTTAAATATAAAATACAAAATTTCACACTAAAACAAAATATTTTTTCTCAAATAAAATCATTAAAATTCATAGTTAGGAAATTGAACTTTTTTTGGTCACATAGAGTACTATATAAATAAATCTATTTCAAAATAATTTCAATTACAATAACCATAAGGATGACTTCTAGAGAAGGTATTATGGGTTTACATGATTCTAACTAAGAGACCCTATGTATATGCAATATCGGGATCATTAATTTCAGTAATTATCATGTAACATATCATTAATAACACACATTCATCATAAAAACCATTAATTTTTTAAACCCCATAAAAACAATTTTGGATAAAAATACCCTTTTTTCTAGACATAATTTTCCATACCAATACAACCTTTTCCATTAATCAAATTATCAATAACCAAATTCCCTAGAAGATATAGGGTGTTTTATAATTCTGGATACAATGAATATTACAAAGGATGATGACAATAAAACAATGGCCATGGGGGAGGAAATGTTATTATAACCATGAGTTTTAATAATCGAATATTCCTTTTTGTCATTTTCCAAAAAGATATGTATAAAAACATAGGGAAATATTCATTTTTTAAAACAGATTAATGAAATTAAAGATACAAAAAAAAAGAAATTTATAATAATTTTATATCCATATAAATTATTATGTAAAATAAAATTATGCATATTTACATGGAAAAAAGATTTGATAAATAAATCATTAAACATTAAAGGTTCCCCATACCATTTTGAACATATAAACCTCAGTATCCCTGAAATAATTTATTTACCAAATCATTAAATAACTATATTATAGATAAAATATGTATAATACAATTGAGATTATTTATATAAGAAACTTATATAAGAATAATCGTTCGTCTATTCAAGAAATGCCTCAATGTTAGAAGATTGATACGAAACCCCATTGCACGAGTCTGAATCATCAAGTAAAATAATTATAGTAGTGAATAATAAATGTAATTTCTCATAATTTCCATGTATTTTTTTAATTATATGGATTTTTTTAGAGACCACGGAATTTGAAAACACATAATTCTAAGGTCTGGAGACCCTATAAAAGAATTTTGTACCTTTTTATGGTACATATAGTAAACATGTGAGCTACATTTTATGTCTTTTGAACTGTCACATGAATAAATAATCTAAAGGAAACATTGAATTCAAAACAATTGGATATGACTAAAAATGACTTATCTTCGGCTACTAAGGGTTGAGCGGAAATGTTATGTGTATGAATTTTCTAGAAAAATAATAATATAATTTAAATTAGTTATTTTATTTTCATTCTCAATTTGATTTTATGGAAGGTGATGATTTAGGGAAGAGATATGGTGGTGAGGATGCACATCAATGAGGCTCATTAATGACTCACTAAACTCGCAGCCTAACGATTCTTTAATGACATGTAACAATGAAATTTTTTCTTAAATGAAATAGTGTAATGACATGACGTCACATAATAATGGGAATGTTGTGACGTGCTCTTATTTATAATTTGACGTGATGGGAAAATATGGATTAATGAAATTGGTCGATTCTTTAGAGATCCTATGATGGAATTCCACCCTAGAAAAGAATGAAGAATGCCGACCAAACGTCATCTTCTTCATCACTCCTTTTGATGATCAGAGTGGAAAGGTGACGTCAATGTATTAACTCCTCGAGGACAAACATGTGACAAAGAAATTAAAAGTGGTAAGGTTCTTGATTCACTTTTCTTCCGTACCAATTTCTAAAAAAAATCACTGATTAACCCATTAATAGGTTTATCCACGGATCATGTGTTCATGTGGGAGGGTGCCATCATTGGGGTTTCTTTATCTGGGATTTAATTATATTTGATGTTCAAATTAAAATACTCATATGTCCCTTATTTGGTTAAATTATAACGTAGAGGACCCGGGCTGACAAGAACAAGTCCCGAGCCCCTCTTCCAAGGGTGTTCTTCAAGGCTATGCACTTAAATCAACAAAAAGATTGTTTTGAAACCATCGTGGTGGAGAGGATGGTCCCCAAAAAATTTAGGTGTAGGGGGCACGAGGAACAGACCACCGGGGCAGACATGTTGTCCCACAGAAGAATCTGCCAGTGCACCGGACCCCACAGTGGCATCGAAGACTACCAGCGGTGGCCCAGGGTGGCGGGTACAGGTGGGAGGTGGTGCGCCATGACTTTTAACCAGATGAAGGGCCATGGACGGACCATGTCGCAACATAGTTGGAGAAGTCACTGGCCAAGCAGGTGGACGTGGTCGATTGAATGCATTGGAGGGAAGCAGACGAGGCACTGAACCATGTCCTACACGACGGGCCGCAATATCCTGATTGTGGTATATGAGGTTCCCCGCGGTGACATGTGGGGCGTTCTGGGGGCATAGATGAGTCTTCTTTCCACATCCTACAAGCCGTACCAGATGATGGGTGATCCCCCAACTTGACGGACCCGCTGCTCACAGGGCTGCACCCAACACCATTGGGTCTGATCCGCACCTAGCAAGACAAACCCACATCGGCAGGCTAGACATGCACCCGCTTCATGTTGGGCCGAACTAGGCCGAGTATTCTGCTGAATATATAGGCTTGAACCTCGACCAACCAATCCGGGTCAAGAGAGGCCTATTGGGCCTGGCCCACTAGCCAGGTCGAACCAGACCGACCCCAACCCACAAAAGGTCAGGTCAGATCTATTTGAATGAACCGAGGTATTTGAAACCCCCTGAGCTAGGATGGTATGGTCGGTCTAACCGGGTTGGGCATGGCCCCATCGCAACTAGTCCCGTGGTTACAAAAACATTTGTATCATTCAAGCCACATGCCAGATTGATAGAATGTTTGTATCATTAGGACCCTCTCGAGGAGGTAAATCGTATAGAATACTTTGTGGTAACTTTCATAGACATCGAAATGTGATTAATGTCTTGATGATTGTTTCACCCAAGCGCAATATGTATGGAACCCTACAGTTGGATGATACTTGAATCCTACTCAATGATGGACCAATGATAAGTGACTTTGTGTGGCCCCATATGACCACAGTGGAGAGCGGCTCAGTGTGACCTGGCAGACCCACGATACTCGAGAGGAGGTGTAACATTGTTCGGCTCAGGTAGGAAGAAGCTTTGTGTGACTTGGCAGGGCCACGGTGGGGAGCGACTCTATGTGACCCAACATACAAACGATATTCATCATAGGTGATTACCACATCAGTTCAAAGATAGTGGGAAGAGACTCTGTGTGACCTAGAAATACCGCTATACTCGATAACGGAGGAGTTTTCTAGTGGTCGAGGAGATTGACGTATGTGATTGATGATGATACTATTACTACCATATAATATATCTTGTGTGATATTCCATGTGTTTAATGCTATACTTTGAGTAATTTTCATGTGTTCTTTGTTTTTGTCTTCATGTCCCTATTGAGTACTGTGTTACTCACCCCTGCACGATTTTTGTCGCTACGTGTTGTGTCTAGTGTAGAGGACCGACGTTTTGATAGGTATGCTCCGGGAGACGGGACAGATGGATGTTATGACAGTGGACTTTGTGGAATAGGACCAGTTGGGGCCCACATGGACTAGTTGGACATGACATGGTACTTCAGATTCCAGTAGCATCACTACTCTAATGATCAAGAGTTGTTTACTGTAGATGGCTATCAGAGCACATTTCATACATTACAATTTTCAGTATTTTTTAATGGATTTGTATTCTGGACAACATTATTTCAGTTGTACATGCACTCAGTTTATTCAGTTGTATGTTATTTCCCTTTTGTGATTTGGGACATGGTTGGGTGTCTATGTGCGATCATGTATCTAGGATACTGCATACCACTTGGAGGTTGATGCCTTTGGTGCTAGTTTCTAGCACATGGCCTTCAGGAGGCGGGCTTGGGGTAGTCACGACATGTGCCCTGAGGGACGGCTCGTGAAAAAGTGTTATCCATGGGTGGTAAGTTCCCCAAAAAAAATAGGAGTCTAATGTTTTCTTTTGGAACAATATTTTTATGTTTTGCGAGTTCAAATTTCAAATTCTAGGAGTCCAGTGTTGGTGCGGCGGCTGACATATACGTACACCAGGACCTGGAATTCTTGTTTCTACTCAATACATGAAAAAAAATGGTTTCATAAGAGTCTAATTACCATTTAATAAGAGTCCGACACCTGGTATAAACTTCTATCCTTGGTATATATTGATCTATATCAGGATGCCTCCACATGGAAAACCTTCTCGGATATATATAAATGGTCATTAAGACAACCCGCCTAGAGACATGACTTTTGTTAAGGGACTGGTTCTACATATAGCCCCACCGTGTGGTGCACCAGTTCTACCACCACCCGATTGTCAGCATATAATGTCGTTGGTTCCAGAATATGAAATTTGTAGGCCTATTTCCCTACATGATATTCAAAAACCAAGATATCCATGGTTTAGGGGAGAAACTGATACTCGTGTCGATGAGGACTAGCTTGAGGCTATGACGTGGTTCATCCAAATAGTGAGGAAACTGCTCGACAAGATGGCGATCATGGAAGAAATCCTTTTGTAGGTCTCGGCAGGGATATGGTAGAGTACGACTATCTAGACTCAAGATGTGGTGACCCTCACTTGGGTTGACATCCGGAGGCTTTACTGAGAGGATTTTTTACCACCGACATTACACTCTGTACTCATCCAGGAGCTTCTTCACCTACACCAGGACTGCATGATGGTGTATGAGTACTCGGTGAGGTTCACGAAGCCATCCCACTACTCCATAGATATGGTGCAAGACACTATTTTAGGGCTAAATAAATTGAACAAGTACTTTGGCAAGAGATCAGGGATTCGGTAGAGTCTCTTAGCATCCCTACCCAGGCCAAGGTGCTGGAGTGTGCCCTTATGATTGTGAGTTTCATGGTGAAGTAGGTGCCCACTACTATTCCTACTAGAAGACCCCAGGCGGTGGAGTGTTCAGTAGGAAGCAGACATCAGGCATGTAGAACCAATATGGCTAGGTATTTAATAGTATGACCCCATGAATAAGGGGACAATAGTGCAGGGCTCACAGTCCATAGGGAGTCGGCAGGGAGCCCGGTAGTGCTATCTGTGCAGCCGACATGGACACGTGGCACATGACTGCCAGACCCACTGTATATGTGACCAGAAGATGATAAAGGGACCACCGAGGCAGCTTCATCATTACGAGCAAGAAAGACCATAGGGCGGTCGATGTGGTGGGGGAGTTGGCCAAGTGGCAGGTGGTGGGTGATAGTTTGAGATGATACCGCCGCCACCCCCAGCTAGTCCACCCCACCCTTAGAGAGTAGGAGGACATGGGTGAGCTCTTTTCTAGGCAAAAAAGACATTCAACCACAATGATCCATATAATATCTGAGGTATGATATCTATCTACACCCCCCCAACTGATGTACTTATAGACATAGGTGCTAGTCACTCCATCCTTACCACGGCTCTTGTTCGGAGCTCAGAAATTCTAGTGGAGCTATTGGCTCAATCTGAGCTGCAGGATACTCTTACAGGAGACAATTCGTGATTACACACTAGTTTCGGTAGTGTGATCTTATCGTAGGAGGTGATAGCTTCGACTTGGATCTCCTAGTAGAAGCATCGAGGCTATACAACATCATCCTGGGTATGGACTGGCTATCCCTATTCCATGCTCAGATCAATAGTTTTTGGCATACATTGTGGGGTGTCTAGGAAAATTAGACTAGATTTTCCTTCACCCGCAAGAAGAAAACCCTTACAGCTCATGGAAAACTCTCTCGGAGGAGGGTGCAACTGATCACTCCCCAGTTGGCTACCCCCACCCTCGGTGTAGTGGGGGAGATGATTACAAGATTCCCTGTACTGGTGGACAAGTTCGAGGATGTTTTTTCTATTGAGGTTCCATGGATACCTCATCGTAGAAAGGTAGACATATGAATAGACCTGTACATCAGAATGGAACCAATATCCAAAAAAACATAATGAATTTGTCACATAGAGGTTCGCGTGATGAGGTTACAACTGGAGTACTTGCAAGAGAAGGTTTTCTTAAAGCCCAATGTTTAACCACGGGAAACCCCATTACATGTTTCCAAGAAGGAAGATGAGATTTTGAGGTTGGGGGTGGACTTATGGTTCTTAAACTAGGTGACTAGATGATGGGAGAAAAGTGGTTCACAAATATAGACCTCAAATCATGTTATCACCATGTTCAGGTATGGGATGAGGATGTACCGAAGACATCCTTCTAGTGTGGGTATGGCCACTATGAGTTCTCGGTGATGCCTTTTGGCATGAAAAACACCCCAACAGTGTTCTTGGACCTCATGAATAGGATATTCTAGACCAACCTCGACCAGTTCATTGGGTTCTTCATGAATGAAATATGTTTGTATTCAGCATCAGAGGAGTAGCACACTACAAACCATCAGATAGTCCTGGATACACTTTGAGAGCACCAGCTTTATGCTAAGATCTCAAAGATTCAGTTCTGTATATAGGAGGTACAGTTTTCATGTCACGTCATCTTGGAATCTGAATCTGAATTATATCCATAAAATATAATGGTGGTTCTTGTTTGGGAGCCTCCTAGGAGTATGAATGAGGGGAAGAGCTTCTTGGGGATGGCTGGTAACAATCAGAGGTTTCATTCATGACTTTTCTAGAGTATACCACCCTTATTGACATTAACACATAATGGACATCCGTTCCCATGGAAAGATAAATTCCAGTAGTGTTTTCAAGAGAAGAGGTGGAGACTGACTAGAGTTCCCATCTTGAGACTACTAGAGGAATGAGTTGTGTATGTTTTTTACTGCGACACATCATGGACTGGGCTCGGTTGTGTCCAAATGTAAGAGAAAGTGGTGATCGCCTACAAATCACGACATTGGTGGAATCATGAGTATAGATACATGACCCATGACCTGATGTTAGTAGACATGGTCATTGCATTGATGATTTGGATGCACCACTTGATGGGAGAGCAGTTTACAGTTTACTCCGACCAAAAGAGTTTTAGGTATATCTACTCCAAGAAGGACCTAAACATGAGACATTGGTAATGTCTATAGTTATTTTAGGGTTATGACATTGAGAATTTATATACTATTGGAAAGTTGAACATGGTGGCCAACGCGCTCCGCAACATGATTGGGTTGTAGCTGCAGAGTGAGGCGACAAAGCAGTTTGATGCAATGCAGGTATCCCACATGAATGATGGTGAAACTATTTTATTCTAGTTGATGGATGTTACTCTCCCACTCAAACATCATGTCTGGGACGCACAACTGAGATATGTTTACTACAAAGATTGGCATCCTAATATATCCTCAAGATAACATCCTAATGGATTTTCGATAGGTGGGGTGCACACCATCCTTTTAAGTTGCTGCATCTTAGTACTAGTGGCGTTGTGGAAGAAAGTGTTGAGGGAGTCACATACATCACCTCTGGAGGTACATCCTGGAGTGGAAAAGATGTACTAGGAACTCTAGTGTCTATACTGATTTCTAGGGATAACGAAAGAAGTGGAAATGTTCTTTTCACCATTCCTCACTTGTCAGAAAGTGAAGCTCAAGCACCAGGTTCTAGCAGTCTTGACACAACCATTCGATGTACCAATGTGGAAATGGGACGATATCTATATGGACTTTAGGACATTGATACAACATACGTCAAGAGGTCATGAATCTTTTTGGGGTCTTTTGACCAACTCACCATGTCTTCTCACTTCATACCTATCCGAGAGCAGGGTACAGTAAAGGGCATGGTATGCCTCTACGTCCATGAGACATTGCGACTTCACGAGGTGGCTTCGACTATCTTTTCATATTGCAATTACCATTTTATATTCTGTCTATGGAAGGGATTACATGAGGTGTCTAGAATCAAATTTTCTTCAGAAAAACTTTTCATCCCCAGATGGATGGTCAGATGAAGAAGACCATATAGTCCTTATAGGACATGATATTTACTTGCGTCCTTGACTTTGGTCATGTTTGGGAGGACCACCTCCCACTGGTAAAATTTTCATACCAAAAAATATATCACTAAACCATTGGAATGGCTCTATTTGATACCTTGTATGGCTATCCTTGAAGATCACCCATATGCTGGAATGACCTAAAAGAGTTGGTACTCATGGGTCAAGTGTTGGTATGGGAAAACACCGAGAAGTTTCAGATCATCAAAGGGAGGATGAGGACAGAAGAGTGCGGGAAGAAGCCTTATGATGATAGAATATGGAGACCCTAGGAGTTTGAGGAGGGAGATCATGTGTTCTTTCAGGTGTCACCCTGACACAGATTGCATAGATTTGGCCAGGGTGGTAAGCAATCTCTGAGTATCATCAGTCCATTTCAGATCCTGAGTAGAGTTGGAGAGGGCATGTATGCCTATATCTTCTCCCCCATATGCACTAGGTGCATGATGTTTTCCATTTGTCGCAGCTGAGGAGGTATGTGCATGATCCATTGTACTTCATCAACTAGGGCATGCTAGAATTTGAAGATGAGGTGACATTTGTAGAGTTCCCAATGGAGATAGATGATAGACAGGAGCGAGACCTATGAATACGGTCGATTCTTCCAGTGCACATCGGATGGAAGAATGCGAATCTCCAAGAGAGGATATGGAAGTGGGATGCTCAGATTCACGCTCAGTACCCGAATCATTTAGTTTAGTTTTTCTATTGGATTTCGGAGATGTAATAACCTAATGTGGGGAGAATGTAATGTCTTGGAATTTCAATGTAATTTTTTTTATTTATATGGAATTATTTTGAAACTGCAAAATTCAACGACACATGATTCCGAGGTGTAGAGAGGCCAAAACCGAATTTATACCTTTTTTTAGGGTACATTCAATAAACATGCGATGTGGATTTCCTATATTTTGAACCATGGATTAGATCAAAAATACAAGGGTACATTTGAATTCTGAATTCCAGGATTCTCCTAGAAATTATTTATCATCGGCTGGTAAGGGTCAGGTGGAAATTTTATTTTTCCATATATTTCAAGAAAAATAATAAAATTGTTTAAATGAATTATTTTCATTCATTTATCACTTTGGAGTGGTAGAATGTGACACATCTAGGCTGTGAAATTTTGAAAATGATGTGCATCAATGAGGATCATTAATAGACCATTAAACTTTTATCTTAAGGACACTATAATGACGCGTAACATCGATACTATTTATTAAATAAAATAGTGTAACGACACAATATATCATCATAATGGGAATGCTGCAATGTGCTTCTATTAATAATTTTATGCGCTGAAAAAATATGGATTATTGAAATTGGAGGATTCTCTAGAGAACATATAGCGGACTTCAACCCCAAAAAAGAATTAAGAACACTGGTGGAACATCATATTCATTTTCATGACTTTTAACGATCAGAGCCGAGAAGAAATATTAATGTATTAACCCCTCGAGGATGAATGTGAGGCAATGAACATCAAAGAGGAAGGGTTTTTTATTCATTGTTCATCCCTGTCCATTTCTAAATGATGAACGCAGATTAAGCCATGAACTGGTTAATCCACGGACTGTGCGTTGTTATGGGAGGGTGACTTAATTGGGGTTTATTTATCTTGGATTTAATTATCTTCATTTTTCAAATTAAAGTCTCTAAACTTCCCTTGTTTGTTAATATTCTAATGTGGAGGTCCCGGGCCGACCAAAACAAGACCCGATCCCCTCCACCATGGGTGTTTTTTTTGTCATAAAACTTTTGAATCGAAAAAAAGGTAGTTTTAAGACTGTCTCGGTGGAGAAGACTATCCCCGAAAAATACAGGCACAAGTAGCACGATGAACGGACCACCAGTGCAGACTTGGTCGTCCGCAGAATAATTCACCAGTGCACTTGCACTAGCGAGCCCTTAGTGGGCCGGTCGTCCACTATGGGCCATCCCCATGGCGCAATGGGCTATGCATGTCCATGCCAGTGGACTGGAACCTCACCCAATAGGCCAACCCCACACCAGTGGGCTAGACCCGTTCCCTACTCAGGTAGAGCCAAAGTAGGCTAGGTCGGCAGGAGACTCAGCATGCTAGATCTTCAGCCTACCAGGCCGAGTCCAGCGTGGAATATTGGGCTTGGCCTAGTGGCCAGGATGGACAAGACAGACCCCAACCCACACCAGGTTAGGTTGGGTCTGTCAAAATGAACATGGATATGTTGAACCCCCGAGCTAGGATGGTTGGGTCAGTCTGACTAGGTCGGATCAGGCCCCATCACAACCATCCCATTAGTTACTAAAACGCTCGTATCTTACAAACAGCCCATCCGGTTTATGTGCAGTTTGTAGTGTCGGGACCCACTCGAGGAGGCGGATATGTTAGAATGAGTTTTTGTGACCTTAATGGACTCCATGAAATGAAAAATGGCTTGAGAAGTGGTTCTCCCAAGTTTTCTACGTACAAAACCCTGTAGTTGGTTGAGACATAAAGATTACTCAAGGATGTCCCAATGGGAAGTGACTATGTGTGACCGAGCGTGCCCTTGTGGAGAGTGTCTATGTGTGATCCGACAAACCCATGATACTCGACAAGATAATTACATTAGTTCAGCCATGCTGGGAAGAGACACTTTGTGACCCTATAGGCCCACAGTGGGGAGCGACTCTATGTGACCTAGAATACCCACTGTACTAATCTGGCATGAGTACCACATTAGTTCAAGGTTAGTGGAAGTGGATCTATGTGTCATGACATTCCAACTGTACTCGATAGAGGAGGGGTTCTCCAGTGGTTGAGGATTTCAACGGTTGTGACTGATGATGCTACTGTTACTACACTATAATATACATGGTGTGAGCTACCTTGTGTTTTGTGCTTTACATTGATGAATTATGGTGTATTACTTATTTTTGTTCTGGGGTTTCTTTTGAGTGTTTTTTTACTCACCCCTACACAGGCATCACCCGCACATGTTGTGTCTAGTGAAGATGACTGAAGTTTTGACAGGGGTGCTCCGGGAGACAGGACGGACATACGCAAAGATGGTGGACTTGGTGGCCTAGGACTTGGTGGGGCCCAACAAGACCTAGCGAACAATACATAGTAATTCGACATCCAATAGCTTTACAACTCGCATGATCAGATGGGGTTTAATATAGATGGACATCAGATCACTTTTCATAATTTACAGTTTTCAGTACTTTTCATTTGATTTGTATTCTGGCCCTCTTTATTCAGTTGTACTAGAACTCAGTTTATTTAGTGGTATGTTGTTTACCTTTTGTCATTTCAGACATTTTTGGGAATTTTTTTTCATATAGTTATCCAGGTTATTGCCTCCCACTTGCAGGTTTATGCCTTCGGCGCTAGTCGCAAGCCCCTAGCCTTCGGGAGGCGGGCTTGGGGTAGTCACAACATAGTCTACGGGGGACGGGTCATGAAAATAAACATTGGTTAATTATTTAATTTTTTGATAAATATTTTTAATTTTTATTATTCATTATGTATAAAATATTATGATTTTAATACAATTAATTATATATTTATGTTCATTTCAGATGTTTTGACAATATTCAGTACTTATGTCCAAAATGATTTTTGTATCATATCAACAATGAAATGCGTAATTAGTTTATCATCACAAGAATAATATTAATGAAAGAATAATTAGTTGAAGTCATTAATTTTATCATTATATCTATCTTTGTTTATAAAAAATTATCAACATTACAATCAGAATGGGTGAAATTCATACGTACACATGAGAATCATTTCCATTTTTCAACAATCATTATGGAAATAAGTTTATCATTATTTATTCTTTTCATAATGATCATTAAATAAAAAATATAAAATTAATCATTTGAATATATATATATATATTATACATATCATGGTTGGTTAAAAAAATCATGTCACATCGTTGAGGTCATAGTTAACACATATGCATGAATGAAGTTATCATTTTTATGTTCATGTAAAGTAAGATGTCAATTTACATATTATTAAATAATAACGATAAATATTTAATTAATGTCATATATAAACAATAATCACATCATCATAACATGTATTGAGAGTCGGTGGTGGAAAATGAATTATATCGGGTTACAGAGGTAATAGTTCACAGGTACCCCAAAACCCTTAATTATTTTATGATTCGATGGAATTGATGATGGATTTAGGTTATGATATTTCAATATTAACATATAATAAAATTTATTATACAAGATTTATTATATCATATTTATGGACAAATACATTATGGTCATGGATGAATAAATAAAAGAGAAATACATGATTAAAATATTACCTATTCTTCAGACACTCTTCTATGATTAACACGTTTACTCCTAAAAGGATAGTTTTCTACCTGATCTAAGGCCTCTATATTATTTGGGGGAATTATAGTAATTAATTTTTTCTGATGTTGGTTTGAAGAAAAATGATTTTTAAGTGTGACTAAAAGATAATAATGGTTGTCTATTTATAGCATTGGGGAGGGGAAATCTTGGAATTCATGAAAATAGTACATTAATATAAATTAATTTTATAATTTAAAAGTATGAAAACTAATTTTATTTTATTTTATTATGATTTTGGGTATAATAAAAATAATAAATAAAATTAGATATGTTTTTACAATTTATAAATGATTATCTTTTTGTTTCAACCCCTTTTAACTCTTCTTGTGATATCATGTAACTTTCACATCGACTGTTAATGTAATTACAAAAAGGACAAAAAATGATTCATTAATGTAATTTCAATACTTTCATACATCATTTGGATGTATATTATTTTTTTATAAATTTTATATCATTTAAGAAAATACTATTTTTTTTAAAAATATCTGTAATGTCAATTTTGACACTATTCAATGCTTGACATTTTAAAAATATAATAAGAACATGATATCTTCAAAAAAAATCTCATCCCAATCATTTAAAATTATTTCATAAAATTAGTGGATAATATAAATTATATAAAATTATATTTTTTATAATATTGTAATATCATTTATTTTATTTTTCTATTAATAAAGTAATCACAAAATCATCAATATGTCAACATTTAATTTCATTATCATTATTATAAAAATTATAAAAGATTTATATTTTTTTATTTAAATATTTTATATTTCTAAATTATATTTTTATTCTATCTTATCTTATTTATGACCACAAATAAAAAAATTATTTTATAATAACAAGAGTGTTAAAAAAATTATTTTTCTTTAAATATAATAATACAAATGTCAAAAATTAGTCGAAGTAGTTCTATATCGACGTAAAACCATGAAATAAGAATAGTTTGATAAAAAAATTCATCCAATGAAATTAAAAAAAATAGATTATTTTATATTATTAATATAATTATTTTAACCATTAATTACGCTATTTACCGTTGTCTTTGGTAATAATTTTTTTTACTAATGATGTTATTAATATTTTACAAAAAATAATTTAACTAATTTTTATATAATTATTCCAATTATGGAATCCTTTTTTACAAATTCAATCCACATAATTTGAATAAATTAACCAAAAAATAATCATATTGATTGACCGAGAAAACAAGCTTTTATAGTAAAATCATTTAACAGTTCAAAATGTATTTACATCCAAATTCAATATAATTTTTTTTTCCAATTACCTAAATTGAACTACATGATAATAAATTGAAATAATTATTAGTTAATACCATTCAAAATTTTAATTTAATTATATAAATAAATTTGATGAAAATCTAGTTTTCAATTAAAATGTAGTATGTTTTCACTATTCACAAAAAAATGAATCCCATATGAAAAATACAAAAAATTCAACCCAAATAAATTTTGATACTCATATTTCAACTAATAGGTTAATTTATTAATATATAACTTATAGAAGTATCATAAAATATATTTATAATAAGTGAAAAATCCAAAGGCTATATAAATTCCATTTTAAAAAATAAATATTTTATGAGTAAAATTAGATTTGTTTATATATCAGGTCTAGAAAAAAAATATAATCATTTTTAGACAGCTCACTGAATGTATTAAATATATGTTTTATTAATATCTTCCAAAGATAATATTTTTATTTTATATAAAACACACAAGTGCACATTTAAATCAATTTGCATAAAATAATTTTCAAATATTTTAAAAAGTTTTTTGCATTCATTTATAATTAATTTGTCACCATTGAATTATATATAAACTATAAAAAATATTTTCCTAATTAAATTAATATTATTTCATCCTCTTATTCTAATGACTATGTTATAATTTTAAAATTTAGTTAATATTATTTTATTGTTCATTTAAACTTGATGTAGTGTATCGTATACACTATCAAACATAATCCATTTTTTTTTAAAACTCAGGATGTTACATTCTTCCCCCATTAATAAATTCCACCTTCACAACTTCAACATGCTAAAAATAACTAGGTGTTTTAATTTTCAAAATAACTTTTTTGAAATCCAATATCAAAAAAAGTATTAATCATACTTTTACTTAAAAATAAAGAATGAGAATTACATAGGTGACATGAGATAACCCATACTCTGGTTCTATATAAAAAAATATAGACACAGAAGAGAAAAAACCCAACATGTTCTAAAAGAGAGTGATAGAAAACATGGTCACCAAAAATTTAACAATCATAAAACCATTAATATGAATTGGGTAAGAAGGTAATTTATTTATTAGTAAGAAAAGTAAATGTATAATGGTTTTGTTTTAAGATAATTATCATCAAGTTGAAAAATATGTTTTTTTACCAGGACTAGGAACATAAGGAATCATACATAATTTAAAAATTGAGTTTCATACTTCAATAAATGCTTTTAACTTCAATGTTTACATTATACCTCCCATTTTTAAAATAAACCAATAATTATCATAGAGTCTTAATTCATGATGTCTTTTATAAAATGAAATTTTTCTCCTCATCACCATAATATTAAATAAAAAAATTCAAAAATGAAATAATTTCATACCTTTTTTATGGTTTCTATATGGTTTCATAATTAATTTTTCTATGTAGATAGATATTCCACACATTTCAACAATGATTTAGAGCTTCTCTAAGGTCCCTTGATTCCTCCTCCCAAATATAACTTGTACAAAATTAGGTTTTATGGGTGTTGGCAGAGAAATAGTTTTGGAAATTAATTTAGTAGGACATTCAATTTCAAAACATCTAATAAAACATTATTTTTAAAAAAACATTATAACCATATTTTTTTCAGCCATTCAATGAAGGGTGCTTCTAAAATACCATATGTATGTGCTGAAAGACTACATTTCAAAACAAAATACAATTCAATTTTTCATGTGTATCATTATTCCAAATCTATATTAAAATCATAGTATTATTCAAAAACTTTTGATAATGTAACATTTCTAAAATATTAATGCTAATATTTACCTTTTTTGAAAATATGAGAATATTGAGAAAATGATATTTCATTAAAAACAAATCATGAACCATTGTCATATCGAGGTATAGATGAGTTGTTTGAAAATTAATAAAACATTTTTCATGTTTTTTATGTTAGAAAATGTTTCATAATCATTAAGACATGGATTCTCAAAAATTATTACATGATAGTCATCTGGAAGAGAGATGGATGTTTTTGAGATTCTCTTCCTTGCATTTGCAACTGAATTTCCTCGATATGGAAAGGTAATATAACATGGATTTACCTAAAACAATATACATAGAAAATTAAACTATTTGGATCCAAAATAAAAAATCCCTAAACGTGTCTAAACATTTCCTATAATCCCTTATTTAATGACCAGAACTTAAAGATTAATTATTATAGTGTTTTTGAAGATAAATTTACATTCGATGATCATTTCAGTGTAAAGATTTATAGAATTAGGGGAAACTATTAAAATATAACCTATAAATTACAAATTAAAACTTGTACTCCATATCCATATTTTTCACCAATGTAAACCCTTTTAAAATAAAACATGATTTTTTTTCAAGACAAATATTTAATAATTTAATCATGAAAAATTAATTTTTCATAGCAATCATAAGACATGTGTACAAATTTACATCATGGGATGTCCAAAAAAAATCTCATTAAGGGATAAAAAACAATATAAAACCATTATTTTATAAAAAACATGAAAACCCATATAAAAGTTACCTTTATCTTCAATGGCCATTGAGAATATGAAATAAAACATTTTCACAAGTAAAAAAACACATATTTTTAACAAATAAATTCATTAAAACCCATATTAAGAAATTTTAACTCTAGTAGTTTACATAGATAATCATATACCTAAAACCCTTTTGAAACACTTTTAATTGGAATAACTATATATTCGACTTCTAATTATTCTATTATGGAATTACCAAACGCTATATGAGCCACCCCATTTATAAACTATATCAGGCTCACCCACTTCATATAATTCACATGTACCATATCATTTATAATACACATTAATCATATAAACCTTTGAAAAAACTCTTTTTATCCCATATTATACTTCTTTTGGATAAAAAACTATATTCTTTAAAGGTCTAATTTTGAATACAAAAACACTATTTTCATTGATTTTTTTTTTCAATAGTGAAGTACCCAAAAAGATACTGATCATTTTTCTTTTAATGATACATGGAATTTTAAAAATGATTAAGACAATAAAATAATTCCCTTGGTGGTAATAAAGTCATTTTCCCCTTGAGCTTTAAGAATAAAATACACTATTTTGTCATTTTTCCATACATTCCATATAAAAACAAAAAAGAATATACCTTTTTAAAAAAATATGAATTAAATTAAAAATATAAAAAAACTATAATTTATAATAATTTTATATTCATATAAATAAATATATAATATGATATTAGTAATATTGACATGGAGAAAAATAATTGACAATTAATTCATTAAAAATTCAAGGTGTTCCATACCACATTGAGAATTTAAATCATAATATAAATGAAAAATATGAAATAACCTAAACATTAAGTAAAATTATAATAGATAATATATGGATCTAAATTTTCATATTAACTATATATACAAAATATAAAATAATAATGGAGCATATCATCATAAAATGCCTCACTGATAGGAGATTGAGATGAAATCCATTACATTGAGTCTGACTCATCACATAAAATTATCTTCTTCATGGATAATAAATATATGTTAATTATTTTCTTTATTTATGACCTATTTATTTTTTACTATTCCTTTTATGTCACTTATTATCATGTAATGACAATTTATTAATTATTTAATGTCCAGTAAGACATTTTGACGATATTCGGTACTTGAGTCCAGAATGACATTGGTGTGATGTCATTAGTCAAAGTAGTCATTAGTCCAATATCTAAATAATAATATTCATGAAATAAAAATAATATATATACATAAATTATACCTTTAAATAGTACCATTTATATATATTTATGGAAAATAAACAATGTTATAATCCTGGAGATGGTAAGTCGTACAAACGCATCGGTAATGTTTCCAATTTTCTATGATCTTTTTAGAATAAAGTTTAGTATTAATTAATATTTATATAAATCTCATAATATAATTAATATCATATTAATAATATATTTATATATATATATATATTATTAGGATGATTTGGTGATTAAAAATGAATCACTTCGCTTCGTGGAAGTGATAGTTCACATGTATAAACGAATGAAATTATCATTTTTATGTGCATGGAATGTAAGATAATAATTGATATATTATTAAAAATTAATGATAAATATGTCCTTAATAAAATATAAAAACATTAAATCCATCATTATAACTAGTCTTGAGAGCATGTGATTGAAACAAATTATATCGGTTCGTGGAGGTTATAGTTCACATGTTTGCATGAATGATTAATTTTTTCCCATTTCATTTGAAGTGGAGATGGATTTTATTGATTATGTTAACATAATAAAATCTATGTATTTTGAGGATACGTGATTTATTATTTCATCATGATGGAAGAATAATTTTTTGATGTGGATGAAGAAATAATTTTTCAATACATGATCAAAACAATACCTCTTCTCTGGACGATGTTATTTCATTAACACCTTAACACCTCTAAAGACTATATTCTTCCTGATATAAGGCCACCAAAATCTGGGTAGGGATTATATGATGGGATTTTAGTAGATCTAGGAATAACAATAATTTTTTTTATGTCTGAAGGAAAAAGAATAATGGGTTTTATTTTACAGGAGAGGGGAGGGGTACTCTTCGAATTTTCTCAAAAATTAAATTATTATTTATTAATTATCTAATCCAAATGGATCAAAAAATTTACTGATTAAATATAATATTATTTATGGTCAAATTAATTTAATAAAAAAAATCTATATGTTTTGACTCTTTTTTAATCATTATCTTTTTGTTTTAACCACATTTAACTCTTACTGTGACATCATGTACGATACACATAGAGGGTTAATATAATTATAATAAAATTACAAACGTCCAAAAATTAGTCATTAATCACATTATTAGATTTATATTAATCATTAGAAAAAAAATTTATATTTTTATTAATTTTTTATCATATAATAAACTATTATTTAATTTCATATATTAATAATGTAAATTTTGATAGCATTCAATACTTTACATTTTAATAATATCAATAAATCTTGATATTTTATAGAAAAAATCTATTAAATCATCCCTAACATTTCAAATTAATCTATAAAATTTTTTAAATACATCACTTATATAAAATTATATTTATTATCACGTTTTAACATCATTTGTTTGATTACCCCATAAATGAAGAAATCACTAAATAATCATTTTTTCACCGATTAAATTTTTTATTTTTTTCATAAAAGTAATAAATAAATTAAATTTATATAATTGAAAAAAATTTCTTTATTAATAATTATTATAGTTGAACATATCTCTTATATAACCCCATATTATAATATTTGACTTGATAAAAACCAGAGTGAAAAAATGGATTTTTCATTGAATTTAATAATTTAAATGTCCTAAAATCATCCAATTGGCACCATATAGTTATAAAATAATCTCAAAAATGGTATTTATCTACAGAAACTAATAAATTTAAATATGTTCATGTTTTACGAGTAAATTTATTCCTCTTGGATTTCATTATATTTCTTAATATTCTTCACATGAAATGTCAAAGGATCTCTTCTTCTCTATTTCATTTATTTTTTAATGTATAAACTGATACAATATATTTTTCATATTATTTCAAAAAGTGTTACAAAAATACCCTAAGTCCTATTGGTGTGAATATTGTAATTAAAATTTATTTTTGTTAAAAATAAAGTCTCTAATTAAATTAATATTCATCTCCATTACATCATTATGTGAAATTAAATACAAAAAACATATTATCTATAAAATTTCAATTTTATAATTAATTGAAAATGTTAATCCACATGAATATGAACACATTAATTGTTATGTAAAAAATTATTTTATAGAATATAACTCAAATAAACTCTTGTTTCTTTTTTAGTTTTCTTCCCCTGAATTTTTATGTTTAATAATTATTCAATTGTACAAATTATGATGTTTGAATATATGAAATATAAATCATGATTCCTAAAATTTATTTCTTAAATATTAAGTACTTCTAAATTTTTGACACATAAATCTTCATAAATACTTTTTATGTTATATAATGTCCAAAAATGTCTTCTGATCTCTTCAATAATGTCATTCAAAACTAATTAATGTTATACCATGGAAGAGTAGAGTCATAGATGAAAGAAAAAGTTATAATCGGATTATCATTTAAAGTAATACAAAAATATAGAATGGTTTATGTGCTATTTTAAAGTCATATGGATGTTAAAAAATTCTTTCATGTATGAGATGGAATTTTTCCCACAATTTATTGACTTCAAATTCCATCACTACCTCATAAAGTATTTTTACAGTCTTCTGATCCACTCAAAAATAAATTCAAATGATTTTTGAAACATATCCAAATGACCCCTTATAAAATTAATATTCTTCACAATTCCATTAATAGATTCCTTATTAATAAAGGATACATCAATTTTTCATCAAATTTTGTTAAAAAAAATTCAATATGCAATACATGTTTACAACATGAAAAGAATCACATGAATCATAACATATAAAAATTATTAAGATATAATTAAATATCATCATAAATAGGGTTTAAAACACTTATAGAATAGAATATTATTAATGTTGTGTTGTGGATAATGTATTATTTTCATATCTATGATCATTTTCTGAGGGAAGTTCTTATTGAATTGATACTAAATTGAGTGGGATTGTACCAAAAAATGACTGGTGTGAGTGGTGGGGAATTTCTATGTCTATTTATATTGTTGATATTAATTATGGTTACAAAGGATATAGTATTTTAAAATTTTGGTTTTTGATTTTTTTTGGGTTTTTTTAAGATATGGTTGAGGATTTGGTCGGAAAGTTAATAAAAAATGTGGAATGTGGAGTTCAATGATTTTGATTTATTAATTATTATAATTTTATCTATAATTGATAATATTTTTTTGGGAAATGTCACTTTTTTATATAATATATTTATTTTAAACTTTTATTTATTTTATTATAACAATGATCTTTCTATGTACTCTAAATTTCTCACCACATTATATTTTACTTAAAATTTTTATGATAAAATGATGGATACAAGGGATGTTTTTTTTGGGTTTCATTGATACAGATCATAGATAATTTTTAGTTTAAAAATATTTTTCATATTATTCTGTGATGTTTTTATACAAAACAATTATATGAAATTTCGATTGTGGATATTTTTTTGAGGTGTGGAATTTATTTAGAGTTTATTGATGTGGTGTTATTGTTATTCAATGTTTTTTATATGGTAAATGACTCCTATATAGAATTTTTATACCATTATATCCTTTCAAAAACCTAGAGACTATAACAGGTTGAATTTAGGGGCCACTATCACATTTTCTATATTAATAAGAGGTGTTCTAATGTGGTTGGATCATAAAAAATGGTATTAGTTCTTCTAGTTGAGGGTTAAGGTGGAGTATAGAGTTAGAAACATGTTAATATTTTATGGGATTTGTAGGGTAGCTGTGAAACATAAGGTGAAAATGTGATCTTGCTTAAAGATATTAGTTAAGAAATGGATATTTGGGACGACCTAAGATTTTAAATAAGGACATTGATAACCTACCAAAATTTTGATGTTAAAGTGCATATATTATAGGGTAGAGATCAAAATGTGGTAAATTCATCATTCTAATTATCTGCACATGAAGTTTCATTTTTGATCTTTTATTTGTTCACATGATTATACATTTTTAGTATATTAGATTCTAATTTTTCATTCTATTATTGAACTGATTACATGACTATCATAGATGGAGAAAATAGTTATTAACTGAATTTCATAGTTTAAATTTATCATTATTCTATCATGGACACATTTATTCAACACATTATAGAATAGCATTCCTAATAAAATAATATTCATCTTCATTTTGGAAATAAAAATAAGGCTTTCATAATTCAATGATGTTTATAAAGGGTAGTAATGTTTTCATAAATTATTCTTCTTGTACGTAACTGATTATTTTTTGGACCTTTAAAAAAAATCTTATAGTAAGCTAATTGTTGAAAGTGATAAATAAATTGTCTTCTAGAAATGTTTATGTGTACATTAAATTTTCTTCTTATTATAATAGTATGTGTTTTGTTTAAATTTATATACAAATATTTAAGGGTAATATGTGGATTTTAATTTTTAAAAAGCATTTCTAAAGCTAGATAACATTATTTCTTTTAATCATGAAATTACTAGTATATATTTTGATAAGCATGTATTTTATTGATCATGTTCTGATTAATTTGGGGCGTAATACATGTCACTATTTATGTAATATTATATAATTTTTGGGGTATTATTATGTTTAAATATTGTTTATTTTTTTTGAAATTGAAGCATAAATAATGATGATATATCATGTGCATATTTTCATTTATAAATTTATGGACTTGTGAATGTGACATTTTTTATATTCATAGTATGATTATTTTTCGGAAATGAATTTATAGAAATTGATTATGGGACATTGTGTATAAGTATATTTTTTTGTTTCCTCAAAGAGTTGATATGTTATGCTAAAAATTGGGTTTTTTAATTGTTCAATTGTCATTTTTATTGAGAAATTGTATACATGGAATTTTAATTATATTTAAATAAATATTATTTGGACGTTATTGTTTTTGATGAAGTTGCATACTACACTAATTATGAATTTTTTAGTAATTATAAAATTTTAATCACAAATCATAAAATGGATAATCATTTAAAGTGACTAATTAGATGGTTGTTTCGGAATATGATATTTTTTAATGATTTTATTGTTGAAAAAACATAAAAATTATTAAATATTGATGAAAATTGGATGATTGTGGACTTTTATCAATGTTTTTTCTATGATTGGATTGGTTACACTTGTAGTACTCTTTTTGTAAATGGTTGGGAACTTTTGTGGTTGGTATGGGTGTTTCGGATATGATGGTTAGCGAAGTTGTATTTAGTTTCATTAAAAAGTATGAGATGTTTTGATCATTGACATGAAAGTGATGGTATGGGTTATTTTATTAGATGAGGAAGTATTATGTGGATATATTAGTGGTTTTAACTGTAATAGTGGATGGGATGTGGAATTTTTTTTAAAAGGGTGTTAATTTTTGTTTTGTGGATGGGAGACGATTCGGTTGGAATAATTGGGTGGTTGTCTTTGTAATGTGTGTTTGAAATTAAAGATTGTTTTATGTTGATCATTTGATACAATTTTAGTGATGTGATATAGGTGGTATGATTTTTTTGATGGATATTGGTGATGTGGTTGTGTGGAGTTTTGTGGATTTGATTGATATAGAATGATTATTATACGAGTTGGAATGTTTTATTTAAAAAGTAATTATTCAATATAATTTTAATGTGTGTTTCATGGTTTATAAGGAATTTTATTGTTTTATATCAATTTATTAATCCAAAATGAAATTTATTTTTTGCGTTTTTAATGGAGAAAGTTAATTCATTATGTTGAGAATTACTGAAATTTCAGTGATAGGATGTACCAATGTTCTTTATTAATGACTATAGGATTGATTATGAGTATTGGATGGAATGGGTCGATGATGTATTTTGGTTAGTGATGAGTCTAAGTCTATTTTTTGTTACAATCAATACTTTATTTCTCTAATTTTGTGGGTAATATATTGTAGGAGATGAATGGTGGTAACCTTGATGAGTTTACATGAGGGTAACATCAAGAATCATTCAAAAAGGATAACTTTTACCATGTGAATATACAGGATTACATGAAATAGATTAATGATATCTACTATGGATTGATAGAGTTCACAATATTGGTTTCACAAAACAACTCATGTTGTCCCTTAGATGGATTCCTAAGATTTCATGTGACATGTTTTAAAGGGAATTCCCAATCCCCATATTCAAGCATAAGTGATTATGAATCAAGAATGAAAAACATGGGAATTATTTCACCACTAAATATTAATTAAATAATTAGGAAAAAATCTAATTCAATTTCATTATAAATCGTACATATATCGAAAATAAAAATAAATTAATATATAAAAAATAAATAAATAAACCAATAGAAAATTGAGGAAGAAAACAAATTAAACAATCAATTCCTCCACATCCAAAAACTCCCTACCCTCTAACGAAACCATTGTCACCACCAGAACCTTCCTACCCCTAGATATTTGTACCCTTAGTTCATAGAAATTAGTAAAAATATTACTTTCATGTAATTAGAAATTAAAAAAAAATTAATGGTATACTCAAACGTACTATCTATTATGACTCAAGGTCTCACTTCATATGAACTGGAACAATAATAAATATAAGACGGATCAAGAACATGACATGAAACTAAGATAAAATATATAACCATGAGAATTAAAAATTCTAGTAATCCATGCACACCCATTAATTTAACAACCATTATAATTTTAATTTTATTATATAAATTGAATTAGGGTTGTTCATTTATAATTCAGTTAAAAAAATAAATTACATTGAAATTTATTATATAGCATTTAGGAGTACATGAATTATTCAAAGAAGAAAAAAGTAAAATATTAATGTGTAAAATTCTAGATAAAATTGTTTTTAATGTAAAAAATTATTCTTTTAGTTAACATATAAAAATATTGACTGTTTGAGAGATATCAAATTAATTGTAAGTTATACCATGCACCACTGGAGACCCTATGGAATCAAAGTATCGGATGGTCATCTCAGGATACTTATAATCTCGTCGATCAACCCAAACATAACCATACTTTTGCATTAACTTTTGGAAATAATGAAACCAATGTTCCATCTGTAACTGATCCATTTCATCAGCATGTAGTTTACTAACTTTTTTATTGTTACCCTGATATAGAGGACAGTGTAGATACCAACTATATCAAACTAACATACTATTCCATGTAATAAAACCTATATACTTGAGGTTATCATGTTCTACTTCCATGACCAATATCCATAAGGTTGGTGAAATAAAAAAACCCAATTTTAATCACATATTAATTAAAAAAAGGTACATCATCACCTCACCTCATTGCACTTCCAATGTGAGACCCCCTTTCATAGAATAATACCAAAATGGAAAATATACCATATTTAACAACAATAGATAAAATTAATGTTTGTTCTTCCATTGGAGTTAATATCATATCTAAAAATAATCTAAAAGGTTCCAACATGTCCAAAACAATTTATTTCAAAATCCACTTAAAGAACTTTTTAAAACTAGAGTGGAAAACAATTTTTTAAAAAAATTATATGGTTTCCGCTAGTTATTTCCATATTCAAATACACTGACATAGTGATATATTTCTATAATTGTAATAACTCATAGGCTTACATGTGAATTTGAACACTTATATATATATAGATATATATATATATATATATATATCTGTGTGTGTGTGGGTGTGTGTTTGTGTGTATTTTCCGATGCATATATTTATAAACATATGATAGCTAAAAATGATATGAATAACCTCCCATTTATTTTATTCAACCCATTATTCAAGAAACATAAAAGTATATGGCTATATATATTGATGCTCTTATACAAATGCACATATTCACACATCATTTTATGAATATGTGTGATATTGTATATATATATACATGATAATTTAAATGGAATAATAAAAAAATATTTCAAATAAATTACAATTGAACCAACATGGATCTAATAATGTAAATTAAATAAAATCCATTAAATAAATTATATAAAAAATATAAAAAATCTATTATGTATTAAAATATATAATTTTATTTTAGGAACCATAAAAATTATTCTTCTCGGAAAAAGGGGAATGAATTTTTCATATAACAATGGATCCATTGTAGAAATTAAATGATTATCTAAGTTGAAACATTCTTTTATCTATTTAAATTTTATAAATATCCTTGTTATATTTTATATGTATCGATAATGTTAATTTAAATTACAAGTAGTCAAACACCCAAAATTAATTGGGTGAACATTGGGATAAGCTATCATAAATAAGTACAAATTTCAACAATCATTTATGAATTAAAAGATAAGTCTCTTGGTGTAAAGACTCGGAAATTTCAAGGAAATTTTTTTGTATGTTTTTGGGATTTTACAAGAACGCAGTTTCTGAAGGCACCTGATTCCGAGGCCCGGTGTTCCCAGAATAAATTTCTGAAGTTAGGCTCGTGTACGTTCAGTGAATGAACGAGAGGGTTTTTCTAACTTTTAATCCGATGCTCAGAATTGAAATTCTAGGGCACCGATGAACTCGCAGCGCCGATAATTGGTTAAGGGGACCTTAAGCGCAGATGCATTTTTTCGCATGAGGTAGTTAATTTTTTGGATTCGATAAGTCTTAACTAAATTGTAGTGTAACAATTTATTTTTAGTGGAAGTTAATTTCTCCATAGAGAAGTTCGAGGTGGGGCACACCCCACCTAACTTCCAAAGAGAGGGTATTACCAAGGGTGGTGGGGTCTGCACGAAACCCCAACCCTTCACCTTCCCTTTAGCTCCCACGAACCTTTAACCATTTAACACCCCTTGTGTTTAATTGTATAACTCCCTAACTCCCCCACTATTTGGGTAACTCCTTCTCTCCCTCTCCCCCTCATAATTCATGCCGACTCACACTTTAATTAAGTTATTGAAACTCTTAATCAATTAAGTGTTTGAAATTTTATCTTTTTATTCATGGCATGGTTAAAATAAAATAAGAGAGAAACCAAATTTTATTTTTGGTAGAGTTATGTGGAGATTTTTGGGGAAAAAGGTCTTGAGTTGTGAATATCACTTCATCTCCTTCGTTGAAGAACACCGAAACCTCCGGCGAGGAATGACACACCCTTCCACGAAGGACGACGATGCACCCTCTATCCTCTTCTTCATGCGACAAGAGAGGTGACATCAATTCTTCTACTGGTGCACTTCTCCAACGACGGAAGCGAAAAACACCATCAACCATCATCACTCTCTATTATTTCATTGCAACGCCGTTCTACCGTGACGTTCGACTTTCGCGACTCTACGACGTATGATGTCAATTTCGAGGTAGGGTTTTTTTCTTGTTCATGAATATTTATCCTTGCAGTTCATCGTACTATTCTTGCGCCTCCTATTATCATTATAACGGGAGGAGGTCGGACCGCACGAACATGACTGAATCTCCCCCCCTTTGATGTTTTGTTCATTGCGGCATGAACAAAGGCGGCGCGGTGCAACGACACCACCCAGAAACAAGAAGGAATGTGACGAAGAAGTGCGGCGCCGTCGCACCATGCCGTTGAGGCCGAATGAAACCGCAACCGGAGTCGGGGCCGTGGGGGCGACTTGAAGACTCCGCGGGTTGATCGTTGTGCGCGGATCGACGGGCGATGATGGAACAGGCCGCATAGGCAATTTGAACACTTCTTAGTGAAGAGTCAGTCCCGGGAGGACCACTGATGAAGACCGCAGGCAAAACGGACCACCGGAGCGCGTCTGCTGGTCCGCAGAAGATCCTGCCAGCGCGCCGCCAGGAGGGTCTGCGGTGGCTGAAGCCACGGCGGCAGGAGGCGGTCCCGTGGCCGCGCAGAACCTAGGATGACCAGGGGTCGTAACCCCCGTCGGTCAAAGGGAGCGGCCCCCACGTGGGGGGGGGGGCTTCTATCAGGGGGGGGGGGTAGCGCCCCCCCCCCCCCCTTTCGCGACAGCACGACCGAGCCGAGTAGTTGGGCCACGCGGGCCGGGCCATGCCATCCGGGCCGGGCTGCGCGCTAGTGGGCCGGACCCAGGCCCAGGTCGGGTCGACCCGGTTCGGACGACCTGGGGGGTCTCGGGCCGGGTCGGTCCGGGCCCGAACCCCCCTATTTTCGGGCAGTTTTCGTTCAAACGCCCATAACATCGGCTACGAACCTCCGATCGACGCACCGTCAGTTGCGATGTGATCCTTGGATCGCGACGGTCGTTTTGACATATTACAATCAAGGATTACGAGAACTTTAGGTATGGTCGGGTTGTTTCGAACATGAAACCAACCGGGCCCTCGGAGCGGAAACACTTATAACTTGAGCTCCAGACGTCCGATAGACATGCCATCAGCTTTGATGGATTCCTCTTATAGAGACAAATAATTTGGAATACTTCTCTGGAGGTTTGGATGAAGTTGGATAGTGGCCGAGTTGGATTGAACCCGAAATCCAACCGGGCCCCTAGAACGGAAAAGCCGATGACTTTCAGACCAGACGTCCATTTGAAGAATCGTCAGCGGCACTGGTGATCACGTTGAGAAACGGTCCCTATTTGTATACCCTATGAGAGTTCAGGGTACAGTTGAGATATGACCGGGTTGGTTCGTACACAAAACCAACTGGGCCCCTGAGACGAAAAGGCTAATAACTCACAGACCGGGCACCCGATTGACGTGCCGTCTGTTGCGTTGAAACCCCTATGATGAGGTTGTCCTTTGAGATAATTCTTTGTGGGGGCGTGTGATACATGGAGTATCAACCTGTATCTCGTGGAGCGGACCCTACTAGAGATGAGCGTATGGAGTACGGAGACCGTGTAGCTGGCTGAGACCTGACGACTGCTTGTCAGAATCGACTTGGAGTGAGTCGACTAGCCCAGTGGACGGAGCACTACTATGTTTGGATGCAGACCCATGGAGGATGGAGAAATACTGTGTTTGGGTGTAGACCCATGGTACTCAACAGAAGGAATGCCTCTGAAGGCTATTAGGGGGGTGCACTATTGTGTTTGGGTGGCAGACCCCGGCGGGAAGCACTACTCTGTTTGGGTGGCTGACCCACAGTACTCAACAGGAGGAGTACCTCAGCAGTCTTAGGTTAGTGAGCGGTACCTTGGAGTCGTGACAAGATCACTACACTCGTCAGAGACGAGGCTCTTCTGTAGTTACAGTTTCGATAATGAAAATCCAGGTTTGAGCTGAGTCTATGACCTTTGTGTTTACCTCATTATTGAGATGGGTCACTTGATAACTTAGGTATATGTATAGGAATATACCTGGGTAGTGGTTATCCGTTGATTTCATAACTTTCGTGTTTCTTCATGATTGAGATGGGTTACTTAATAACAAAGGTATAAGTATGGGCATATACCTATGTAATGGTTATATGTTGAGATCCTTATTTGTGGTTATCCTTGTTGTATTTAGTGATACCTTAAGGGTCTCAGGTTCCCTACTGAGTATCGTTATTCTCACACCTGCACGGGCTATGCCCGCACCTCGTTGTGTTGGTTGTAGACGATGGGCAGCGATGACAAAGGTCAAGTGTTCGAGATCTGGATGGTACACGGAGGTCAACCTCACGACGAGTCAGTGTCCGAAGGAGGACTTCACGATGAGACGATACTCAGAGGAGGTTGACAAGCGAGAGTGTTGTGGAGGCTATCTGTACCTACCCTTCAGGTAGGATCCATGGTGGATGATCCATGAGATGCGCTATCTGTACCTACCCTTAAGGTAGGATCCGAGGTGGATGACTCAGGAGCTACTTCTATTCTTCCAGCTGTTTGTCTTTTCTGTTGTACTTTTGTTCAGTTGTAGTTGTACTTTATGTTGGGTTTGTATTCTGGCCCATTTACTTTTCAGCATTTCTTTTGTACTTAGTGTATTACTTCCTCTTATACTCTGTGGTGTTTTCTTTACTTTTATAAAGGCAATGCCTTCCCAGTTATCAGGATTTATGCCTTTGGTGCTAGTCGCCCGCCCTTGTCCTATGGAAGGTGGGTTTTGGGTAGTCACGGCACAGGCCCTGAGGACGGATCGTGACAAATTTGTATCAGAGGAGTCGGTTCTACCGTAGAACTTATAACTCTGATATTTTCTTTCTGTGAAGCAATAGTGTTAAGGGTACCGAGTGTGGTTTTAGTTCAGGGAGTCCAGTGTTGGTGCGGGCGGCTGACGTATCCATACACCAGGACCCTGACTTCTGATTTCCGACTTTGTGCACGAAAACACTGATTGCGTGTGTGTTTTCAATGATTTTTCTTTAAAATATCTCAAACCAGGTCAGCTCACTAGGTATAAATCGTTTGACTATGTCACGTATGTTTCTTTCAGGATTCCTTTCCATGGATGATCATCTAAATCCTCGAGATATTTATGTAATGATAGCCTTCCGAGTGACGTGGCTTCGGTACAGGGCCCTCTTACAGTTGAGGCACCAGCGGAGGCATCAGTGGTACTACCATACGTTGGGCCACCGATACCACCAGCCCCAGTAGTAGGCGATGCACGCCGCTTGAGCGCACTGAACGTGTTCCAACACCAGAGGCCACCTAGGTTCCGGGGAGAGATGGACCCGGAGGTGGCTGAGGATTGGCTGGAGGCTGTGGTGAGAGTCTTCAGGCTAGTGGGGACGCCAGTAGACTTCATGGTGATCTTTTCTGCCAGCCTCCTTCGGGCATTAGCTGAGAGATGGTGGAGCCACTTATTCCAGTTTTTCGACGGGATGACCTTCACATGGGGATACATTGAGACCTTCTTCAGGGAGGAGTTTATACCAGTGGCTCTACACCCCAAGAATGCACAGGAGCTGATGCCTTTACTGCATGATTTTCCATCAGTAGTCAAGTCATCTGTAGGCAGTAGATAGATGATTCAGAGGTCCAGGAGGACTAGACCAATAGGTGGTCGACCACATGAATCAGGATCAGTGGCATCGAAAATCCTTTTAAATGGTTCTGAGATGATCAACATGCTCCACCACTGACTATGAGTAGATCTATATATCATTTAGTGAGAATAATATGATATAGTATATGAATTATTGGAACATAATGTTCTTGATCCCCATGAACACATATGATGAATTAGTGACACAAAAAGGCATGAACACCATCACTATGTTCCTATACTTGTATCTAAGGGAAGTATTCGATATATTGACATCCTTAACCCTCAAATAGTGATATCCAGACCCCTAATCTATCTTGGAGAACCGACTAGCTCCCAAAAATAGGTCAAATTGGTCAAAGATCCTTGAAATGTGTTTTTTATTGTTGAAAATCACCTCATTAAACCTCCAGTATTCATTGAAATATCTATGAAAAACATCATCAGTTTTAGAGAATAACATTGGGTCACCCCATGGTGGCATACAAGGTTGGATGAAACCCTTAAACATCCGATTATATATCTTAATCCTAAACTCTAGAATATCAGAATGTGACATTTGAATGGGATCTATAGAAATCAGAAAATTACCATAAAGGAAGTCTATCCTAAACTGAACATCACATCCAGGGGATAAAATCACAACAAATCTAAATAAAATATATTGATACTCCTTAAAAACCATGGATACCCCCAATATCCAAATGTCCATAAATTCCATTGTAAAATCATCCATCAACGATATTAGGCTCCCTACATGAAAAATACCCACATAAAAACCCCACTATCCAAATAAAACCAAATGATGGCCCTCTAAATATGAGAACAAGAAATAATTCCAGTGGTATTTGAAAAAAACGTTCACTTAATATAACTCATAGTTGCTGATAAAACCATCATACAACAGTATATGAAGTATAAAAAAGTCCAAACATGACTAAAATGGACCCCTAATTAGTCTACACCAATGACACGCATTAAAATACTAGAATGACGTCCATTTAGTGTAATCACCACAAGGTGAATCTGTAAACTCACTAATTCTATTCCCAGATCACCTAATAGAGTTGGTTAAAAAAATAAGCCTGAACCTCCTGAATCAAAAATTGAATAAAGAAGGGTATATAAAAAACCTAGTATACCTCGAATAGCCAATGATCCATGAGGTGTTGCTGCATTAACTACCAACAACTAACCCTTCCCAGCTCCTCTTCCTCTCTTCTAAAAGACACCTCCATGACCACAATCAATTAGTGGTCCTTATATGTGAGGGACAACCTAAGGCTTCCTTATACATATAAAATTTGTCTTGGTGAAACATAATACTACTTCCTATGATGTAGGAATGGACTCATAGGTAAATATGGATGAGGTAGATTTTAAACCCATCCGAACCTACAAATCTATATGCGAGTAGCCACTAGAAACAAATGAAGCTAATGGGAAGAAACCCATGGATAAAACATACTGGTCTGATTTTCCGTGTAAGTTAAGGGTAACCAGTGGCCCTGAAAAGGTATAATGGAGAACTGGTTATGTGAATTCTCTACAGTTTTAATCCTCAAAGCCCTTAGAACATGAGAAATACAACTAATTTCTAAACTCATCAAGGAACCATTCATATTATCATCTCATGTTAATCCTACCCATGAGGGAATCATCATGAGACCCTCTAAAATCTTTTGATCCTCCATATAAAATTTATATTTAAAATAATTAACCACATAATGGATTGAATAATGTAGTGTATATTCTAGACATATCTCATGAAAATGCACATTAGGAGAAAAGTCCAACGAAAAAACATAGAGTGTCCTTGAACTTGATCCCAAGATCCCTCAATGAAATACTCCCTTTCTGAAGTGGGTGTATCTCATGCCACTTTATAGTGATCATGGTCAATAAACGGAACTCTGATATGATCTTCTTCATGAATCCAATACACTAATTATCCTCCTCCTCCTACTAACCACGGTTGAACGTCCACCTCTAATGGAAAAATCCTTATATTTTTCTAACTATTAAGGGGATAAAGGAACCAAATCAGAAAATAAATCAAAATGAATGTTGTCTACATATCCTATAATTATGTCTATGTGTCTAAATCAGATTCACCACCCTATTACTTCCCCAAATATATTTCCTAAATAGCATGAAATTTCCACTACCACTAATCATTATCCTCAATGAGATCAACCATTTTGGGGATCAATTGGGTTATCTCTCTGATCCTTTACAGGATGATCCACATGCAGATAACTACATGTCTCCATTACATAAATGGAAATAATAATTTTTTGATCGGATTTTTATGTCATTTTATTAATTTTTCTTTAGTTATTTTTAAATTATTTAAAAAATTTAAGAACCCAAACCACAAAAATGAATTAATAAAAATAGTCATCATGATATGTGTTTCTCTCTGGGGTCTCTACCATGAAAGAATATCCTCATTACTTATCCATAATTAATCTCAAAGCCTATGCACTTGACGATATGTGATATAAAATCCCAGCCCTATATAGTCACCATGGGATATATCATGTGCCATGGTCCCCTCAAACTATTTCAACATCAACCCATTAAATAATATCTATTCCTAAAACAAAATTTCATCCCATCTAAATGAATCATCATTTTATATCACTATGTCATGACCATATCCTTTAGAATATAACACAATGACGGAGAGAGATAATTCCCCCCCGAGTCCAACATTTAGTAGGCCCCTTTTGGTGACTATCCGGAATGGTAGAAAAAATATAATCTATTGGTGGTTTTAAATTCTATAGTATTTATAGGATTGGGAGATTAGTTAAACCGTCAATAAGACACTCAGGGAAAGAACATAAAATGAAACAAAATACTTTCCCATAATTCATGAATATATGTAACTGATAAATATAAATTCCTCGAATGAAAATACATGAAGGTAATGGTAAAGAAGAAATCCAAAAACACTCTCTAGATCCCAACTTGTAATTTCTACCATGTACAATGTAGTATTAATAGAAACCAAAAGATAGTTTTATATAAATTCGGTGAGTATATAGTTATACTCAATAGGAAAACATAAGTATATCATACACATGTGAAAAGGGAATAATAAATAATTTGTGAGAATAATAGTAGATCCTATAGAAACTAAACTGGTATAATAACCAAAACCAACCTCACCATGTCTCACACACCAAATAATACATCCAGGTTTAATAATTTAATATGACTCATATCGATGAAATTTACCCAACACATTCTAATAGATTTGAGACTCACACCCTCTAATAGAATATTTATTTGAGCTCAAAACCTATTTTGTATAGCATCACATATCATCAAATCATAGTAATCCTAAAATCTCCTAAGAAATCACTTCACATTGAATCTCTCCCAAAGACACTTGGTCCATCAAACAAGATCAAATCTAATTGAATGTGAAGTTAATTACCATGAAGAGGACTTGCATCAACCTCATTCTCAATTCCTACCATGAACAACCCCCACCACAAGACATCTGAACACATATTTCATGGACACACATATGACATCACATCCCATCACATCAACGACGGACAATAGCATTTTTTGGATTTTCCCATCACAACCTATGAATATCACCAACTCTAGGAAGAGGGTGCGGGGATGATTGGGAGAAATCTATCCATTATCCAAATGGGATGTTTGGAAAATACCAACAAAACTATTTGTTGAGTGAACTAGGTACTCAAAGAGGTGGAGAACGTAATGAAATCACCAGGAAGTACAATTTTTATATAATATATACACATGGCCCCACCAAGGGGTTCATAAAAAAGGTATCAACAAACTCATAATGTCACCACATCACCTCATACCACCGAAAAATTATCTTCCACTTCAAAATTAACAAAACCACAAAACAATCCACAAGACGTAGTCAACAATAGAAAACAAATATAAAATTAATGCATTTTCCATATTTCACATTATAATCAAATTTCATTAAAAAACAAAATTAATTACATTATTTCCATCCATTTTAAATTAAATTTAACAGCTCATCATGTAAACATGCATCCTATTACTTTTTATTAAAATTTGTTTTATTATTTCCAAAGAATAATACATGTCATATTAATTCCAATAATACTTCTAAAACTTGTTTATGACATCATATAACAGTAATAGATATCTCAATTTACGCATAACAACAAGTGGACCACCACTTTCATAGCCCCACATCATAACCAAACAAGAACCACCGTCATATCCCCACTACACACACATGAAAATATAGCCACTTTCCAAGTATCACATAAAGACAACCATGACACTAACACACTTCTATATCCACAAGAAAATTAAAAACCACACACAAGGAAATTAATATATTAGGAATAAGGAATTTTTTTCAATTCTACATATTTTTTTATGGCAAGTATCACACATGTCAAATATTCTAGTTCAAAAAAATAATTAGATGAATATGAGTGGGTAAAAAAAATTTATGGTTGTGTCACATCAATAAAATAACATAGTAATCACAACATATATACAATTATAAAAAATTAGGGCTACCATCATACATGATTTTCAATAAAACAACAATCATAGATAAATCAAATAACGTTGTATCAATAATCCTTACAAGCATGACAAACAATCGCATTCCCCTTCGATTTAAAAATGATGAATTATTATCACCATTAATATTGAATCCACTATCTTAAAAGAGGATAAAAGAATCATAAAACCTTCATTCATTTTAAAACTATTGAGAAATTAAAGAATACCTGATATCAACTTAAGGACCTTTTGAACCATTTTCTACACCAGAATAAGGGTGTGCATGAACCAGAGGAAACCACCTATAGGGAAATTGAACCTACATCTGTTACAAAGTCACATGAATCCAATGGAAGAAGGATTTAGAACCATTCATCATAAGATAATATAATTTTAGATGAATAAATGTATTTAATTATATTAAGAATGAACAGATCCAAAACTGGTAGGATTTAACATGGTTTTAATTTAAATTTAAGGCGGTTCTCATAAAATCCACCATGTATGAACAATAATGACCAATTTTTTTAGAAATATAAGATATAATTATCGTTCTTTAAAATTGATATTAAATACATATATTATGTTATTGAAAGCAATCTTCCATCAAAGGGAATTCAAAAAGAGAAAAACTATCAATTTTTGCAAAATGAGGTTACCTTTAGATCTACTATTTGGATCTTCCATCAGGTCTATCTAACATTGGTGATCTACTGATAGAATGATATATTGTTTGTGATCTACCACTTGGTTTATACCATTGCTGATCTACATCCATGATGACTAACCATTAGTGATATAATTCCAAAATGATCTATTTCCCAGACGATCAACCACTAGTGGTCTACCACCAAAGATCTGCAATTTTTATTTACAAGAAGAATTATATAGCATTACCTACCTATTGTCAGGTTTATCTACAATTAGTTATCTACCTCCAGATATATACCACTTTAGATAAAATTGTAGATTGATCTAACATTGATTATCAATCTCTAGAGATCTACAGTTGGTCATTTACCTCCAGAATGTTATATAATTGGTGATATAACACCATGTTCTAATGTTATCATCTAAAATGTCCATTTTTATAAAAAAACACCCCAAAAATAGTACCTTTCATCACCTAACATGTCTTAAATGTCCCATTAAAAATAAATATCTTTATTTCCATCAATTTAATTGGCCAGATGATCTAGAAAATTACATCATATACCACTTAAATTTTTCATTCACCCTTTTGTTAAAAATTAACCTGGAGGGAAAGAGAGAATTGTTTTCAACATCCATCCCTCCAGATACCTCTCTTGATTATTGTTTCATGAAAAAACATAGATACCAAAAATATAAAAATAATATAAATTTCATCAAAAAATATGATCCCAAAGTATAAAAATAAATTAATTATATCTCCCACGTAATGATACTATCCTTTTTATCAGGCATTGACTATCCTACACTATTTCAATGGAACCATGGTATAATGCATCTTGATAAGGGATTAAGTTTTTCCTAATTTTTATAAATTATTTATTTAATATCAAATTATATCAACAAAGAAGAATAATATCCCATATCAAACAACATGGTCTGAAAATCACAATGTGAATGAAAACAAAAAAAAGAAATAAAACTAAAAGAAACCTCAAGTACTCGGTACTCTTCATTATCTCATTTTCCATGGTACTCTCATCCATCGCACCATGCCTCCACAGAACATGAAAAGGATGAATTTTTCATTTTAGTAGAAAATTATTTCGATGATGTTTGATATCCAATAGATGTTCAATGATCATCACACCAACCTTGATATGCAACTTTTCCTAGTCAATGAAATGGGATATATTGTGAATATACCATAGAAGAAGAGAGGAATGGAAGAAATCATGGATCTAGCACTGTCAAGATGTAATTTTCAACTAGTATTCTACCTCCCCAACACTCTGCAACACCTCAAAGGGCCCAAAAAACCCGGGGGAAACTTGCTCTCTTTTTCAAACATCCTCTTACCAGATAAAAGGGAATCCTTAAAGAGTATAGGGTTTCCAATGTAAAACTCCATCGGCCTCATCTTAGGACATTCATAAGAGTTAAGACTAAACTTTATAACATTGATCCTCTGTTAAAAAACTATACAATTTATGAAACACTCTACAACAAATTAGTACAAAATACACAAAAATCCCAAAACTCATCCTAGCACAATGAAGAATTACATGGCCTCCCATAAAAATAATCAAACTTTGACGTTATAATGGTTGTGTGAAAAATATTTTTCTAAGAAAACTAAACCAAGGGTAAGTTTCATTTACATAATCTACATAATTAAATGACGTATTACAACAACATGTCATTTAGTATCTGGATAGTCTACTCTATCTTCCCATCCATTAGGGGAAGAAATAATTACCGATTCATAATTGAGTTCCCAGATCACGATGTAGTCCCTTCCAAAAAATCACGGTGAATCATGTGACTAGATCCAAAAAAAATGGACCATAGGACATCGTGAATATTCACTTCCATATCCACAAACCTCCTAAAAAATAATATTTTATGCTTAACTCATTTATTTTTACGATGTTTTCTAATTTTTGCATCCTATTCATGGTTTCCCAGATTTCATGAAAACCTAACTGACCATGGGGAAACCCTCTAATGAAATCCATATATATTTCACCCCATATACACATAGATATGTCCAATAACTACAAAAAAACATTCTAGGACATAATTTTCTGCATTTACATGCATGTAAACCCAAATGTAATAAACAAACACTTATAATATTTATTTTCTCCCATGAAACCAAAAATACATTCTCTAAACATATAATATCATAGATACGCATGGATGTACTTCAAATGGTGATATATAAAACTCATTAAGGACTCAATCATGCATTTTCTACTAAAAAAATGATTCCAAGAAACATCACCTATTTATGACCCTCCTATGAACATACCTATAAGGAATCAACATAGACAATATAATTTCATATAACCTCTAGGACTATGTATCCCCACTATGACCCCTCTACCAGCTACATCATATAATTTATCACTATCATATGAAATATGAAACCTAATCCATTAACACACCTTGAATCTATGTGAAAGGACTCCCACTCCTCCACACCTCCCCATGTATTCCTTGGATCTCTGAAAACATCCTTATTCAAAATTATGCATAATTAATTTGTGGAAATATTCACCTTTCCTCAAATGTAAGTGATATAAAAATCATTATTGTGAACAAACACCATTTACCTAAACTATCAATGATTCAGAAAACACTATGAAATTGCATATCTGAATCTCTTGTTATATATAATAACCAAAAAGATATCCCCAATGAAGAAATTCCACCACCAATATAGTGAAAACACAACTTATTGTAGCTCAATATCATTGATGGAATAATAATATTCAACGGGAAAACTACCTAGACCCATATGATATTAATTGCATCTGCTGAATCATTATACACCCTACACCTAACTGAAAATATTCACAAAAAACACAAACATCACACACATCATAGTAAACCAAAGCACTGGGGAACTGAAAAACATCACCACTAGGTAACTAAATAATATGTGGCACCTATTTTTCTACAATAACATCTGATCATTCATGGAAAACGACATAAATATGGATGCATCTTGAGGAAAATCGATAATGATCCTCTAATAAATGGCTTTATAACATATGATTCTATAGATATCTGCCACATTCGTGGTTTCTTGTTATTAACAAACATACTCATCCTCTAAAGGGTCAACCACTATACCCTTGTGGGACACCACATGCCCAAGGAGAGACACCTCTCATGTCCAGTGCATATACATGGATAATATTTTATAGATATTGTGGTGTCAAAGATCCTACCTGATGGATATGAGACGATAAAACGATCATCTTTCAATCTTGAGTGAATAAGTATATCGTCAATGAACACAACTAAGAAGTGGACCTAGAATTCACGGATCATAGTGCTTAAGATCCCCCTGAACGTTGTTGGTGTGTTAGTGAAACCAAAAGGGTTGAACACAAACTCAAAGTTCCCATTAATACACCTGAAGGTTTTATTCTAGATATCAATTTGCATCACCCTATACTATTAATATCAGGACCACATATCAATCATAGGGAAAAATAAATAACCCCTCAATTGGTAAGAAAATATTATCGATCAATGGAAGAGGATTTTTATTCATTAACATCACCAAATTCAATTCTAATAATCTCATACTACGATGATTATATTTATAGAATAACCATGGGGAAACCCATGCTGACAGACATGGATAGATGATGTCTTTATTCATCACATCATTTATCTATGTCTTTTCCTTCATCAGCATAGAACATGTCATTTGAAAAGGATTCAATGATATTGAAGAAGTTCCAGGAATTAATTCTATTGAGAAATCAACATCAATGCAAGGGGTTAGAATTATAAAATCCTTGGGAAAAAATCTGGACACTTCTCAATGACTCTAGAGAACCCCATTATCCCAATATCCATAGATTCTATTTGAAACTCATATATTATGAAAATAAGGTGCTCTGCATGCCAAATTCCAACATGAAAAAATAAATGTCCATAAAAAACCACATAAAAAATATCCAAATGTGACATCCCAAATCTTTACTCGAATTATTCGATAATAGAACACATAGAATACATAAATTTGATGTTGAAAATGATGTCGTAAGGCTGCATGTGACAAAAGAAAAGGTCTCTATGGGGCTGAAGTGGAACCAACCAATGTCTACCCCCCAGAACACATAGTTTTTTCCTAGAATATTATTAGAATAATGTAGAAAATATGAACTCATTGGAAGAGTATACAAAATGAAATTCCAATTAATAAACAATATCCGTGGAATTAATAGCAACAAAAGTAATAAACAATAAAAGATTGATTTAAATACAAAAACTGGAGCATATATAAATGAATCATGTGACATGCACCTTGAAAAGTATCCAAACATGTCACAATGATGGAAAAAAAATTCAAAAACTAAATTACAATAGAAAATAAATATACTCTAGAAGCATCGCAAGCCTTAAGTTGGGGTCATGATCTCCAACTCCAATAGAAATCATGTACCAGATGATGAAGGGATCATTCAATTTTCTAAAAAAACAATAATATATTATTTTTGTGTCCAAAACATGACCCAAAAGGGTGTGAGACTAATCCCAGTAGGAATCCCCCAAAAGATATATGCCTAATAGTCAATGAATATATATACTAGGTAATATGAGGAAATAAAGCCATAAACTAGGATGTACTCAAAATTACTTAATCTTATAGTTTTAAATTACGTTCATTTACTATTATTATTAATCCATTGAATCAAGTAGCCTCAGTATATATCATAAGATCTATATCCCCCTATGTAATAGTTAAGAATAAATTTATCATAATAACATCAAAATAATCTAATAAGACTGTGTCCAAACTTGTGTTATGGCATGGCAGACTCGTCACAATCCTTCAACCATTTATAAATAACCATTTGGGAAATCTCCCATGGTTTAACCCATTTTGTTTTAACATAGAACCATTAATTTGAAAATGGACACCTTGGGTAACTCTCACAGTTAATACCCCTTGGTCAACATGGAATCAATAAATTATAAACAACCTCCATGAAGTTCCCAAGGTCAATACCCCATGGGTCAACATAGCATAAATAAATCATAAAATACCTCTTCGGTAGCTCTCATGTTCAATACCACTGGGTCAAAGTCTACACCATGGCTCTCATGATCCTGTGTAAATAAACATGGAAACCCCCACAGTTTTCCTAGTCCTAGGCTCTCATAGTCTAGTGAAACAATAGGGTGAATATCATATCAAAAAAAAAATTTAAATCTATAACTACTACATGGATAAAATTAACTAGAATAACAAATGAAATTAATATTATTAATCAGACTCCATCCTAAACAATTCGAGGTATGGAAAAATGGTACGCCTCATAGGAAAACTAGGCCAAACGTCTACATATAGTCAAAATAGGGAAACAAACAAATGTGGGGTCCCATAATAAAAAAATATAACCACACACATATGCTAAAACCAATTTTTAATAAATTAAACCTTAGCATGTCTAAGAAACCAGATCTTCTTTTCTGATATTTTTTTCTCTTTTCTGGTGTCTTTTATAAATAGATGTGATTCTGGAAATTTTTGAAGTGCACATCGTGTACTTATAAGTACACATCTTGTACTCTTTTTCTACATGTGGTTGTGTGTTGGCCGTGTAATGGAAGGGCATGAAACCATGTGTGGTGACCTGGATACTGCCTTATATAGTGGCCAGTAAGGACTAGAACACACCGTGTACTCTAAAAGTACACGCCCTGTACTTTTTTTCATTAAATGGACCCAAGTCACGTCTAATTGGCAGAAGCATCTTGTTCTTCTCCTTCTTCGACTGAGAGCATTCGTATGATGTAGATCATTCCATAAGCACCCGATCTATAATCCATTCTCCTAATTGAACTCTATTAGTTGTGTTTGAATCACATCAGTGAGTTATTTCTTCTTCATGAACCTCGTTTCTTGATTTCTATTCTCTCAGGAGTTATCCTCAGTTGAAAATTTTAGAAGTTTTTTATAGATCTACTGCGTTATAGGTCAATCTATGGGCCGACTTCGGAGTATATAAATCATACAATGACTAGGTAGGTAGTTTGTGCCCTTCTGTAGATAGTCATTGAGTTATATGTTCATAATTACCCAATACCCTTGATAGGGGTATTGCGTTTTTGTGGTTCTCACCCTGTTATTTACTACTATGATTTATATTAATTAGTAAAGGTCAATTGAATGTGAATTGGAATATTTACTATGATATGGATTTCTTTTATATGCTTTTATTGTTTATTCCATATTAGTCTTTCCTAGCCTGTTAGGCTGCTTGATTTTCATTCTCAGAGTTGATAGGATGGAGTAATATTATTTTATTTGACATGCTGTTATGTTGTAGATTTTTTAGAAAAGTAGTTCTTGAGGTATATTTTAGACATTATATATTTTTGTGCTCGATTGACTTATAGTGGGCCGTCGAAACCTGGTGTTGTAGACCATAGGGAGAATAGACAATAAGGGCATTTCCAAAGTGTCTGTTTACTATTACCATGTGAGACCATAAGGATAATGGATGTATGTGCTTCCTCAGAGTTTTTGTAGATCCTTGTTGCAGGCCACAGGTGGAATTAGACATCGAGTGCATTCACAGAGGATATTTTTATTTTCTGATATGAGACTATTGGGGGAATTGACGGTTAGTTCTTCCTCAGAGAGTCTGTGCAAAATCTAACCCATAGGTGTTAGACTGTATGTACTTCCAAAAGGGTTTCTTGTGTTTGTTTTGGTTGGACAAGAGGGGTTCAGCTATGAGTACTTCTCAGAGGGTTCCCTACTTATGATTAGCTACATACATGATATCTGATAGTTGAATGCAATTGAAACTAGAGGATTTATTACTTTTGAGGAAATCGTTGTTTACTACTTCATTTTGATTATAGCATGCCTTATATATTCACAAACTGTTAGGAACAAATCATTGGGTGGATGCCTTCTGGGATTACAATGACACCCTGTTTGGGTGATGCTTTTGGGCCCAAACAGATTATATTACTATAGGAATAGATAAGGGAAAGAACCCTTCTACTTTAGGTACATGATTGCTACGGAGCTGGGGAGTATGAGGCCAAGCTGAAGCTTGCGATGCTGTGGAAAATTTTATCTGTTTTATATTGTAATTTGTTTTAGTATTGTATTCCATCATTGTGACTTGCTTGGCTGCTTTCTTAGACATATGTATCATGAATCATATACATATATATATATATATGTGCTCCAATTGTTTATTACTTATGCAGTTTACCCATTGCATGTTTTAATTTTTATACTATTGCTATCTGTTTTACTTCCACTAAGTTACTCTGCCAATGAGGGAATATTTTCACCACTATCACACCCAAGGCCCCCCACTGCTAGTCGGCAGCCTCTGGCATTCAGGGGAATGCGCTAGAGTCCATGTGACCAACTGGGTATGGGGCACCTCTGGGCGGATTCCAGAACCAGGACATTACAAAGTGGTATCAGAGGAATTCCATCCATATTGACATACTATTTGGAGCCTATAACCTGTTATAGGATGGAATATGTACTGGGTAATTAGTTGTGCCTAGGAGTAGCTGACTCATATACATGGAAAATCCTATCTACCTCGTTATTACAATTTTGGAGTTTTTCAATTTTACAGTTGATTTTATTTCACCATTGGGTGATTCACATGATTTTTGATGTCATCATAGATATTATTAAGGTTCTATTTATACTAAAACTCGATTAAATTAGGCTATTCCACCTCATTCACAATATAGGAACTTGTTAGAAATCACATGTCATGCATTCCTGACATGCCATTTAGGGTGAATTAGTGATTTCATGTTGTTGTGATAGATGTTGTGATAGATATGCATGTTGTTGTGATAGATGTTGTGCTAGATATGCATGTTGTTGTGATAGATTCCTTGATTGAACACCACTTTTGATAGGCTATTGAATAATTTACATGTTCTTTTAAATGAATGCCATAATATGGTTCTTGAGGTGTTAATTGCCCTCAGGGGTAGGAATTTGGTGGATCATTGACCTGTTTTTTATTTTATATAACATGTATATGATGCCAATCATTGACTTGCAGGGAGGTTGGTCCCTCCCAGATCAGAATTTGGCACTTTATTGTTCATTTTAGTGTTTTTCTAGGCTTCCAAAGTTGTTTCTGAGAATTAATATCCAGAAAAACGTAGAATACACACTGTGTAATGATAAATAAATTCCATGCATACTTCTGTTCGGGGAGGAACTATTTTTCTTAAGTACATGTCATGGACTATATGTACATGTCGTGTAGTCTCTAACCATGTCACTAACTATGTGGGAAGAGACAATGGGTTAGGAAATCATTGGTGGAACATGTTGTGTTCCTTATGAACAATCGAGTTATGTAGACCTTGTGTCTAGCCATGTGACTAACGCCACCGCTAGATGAAAACATAAGTTATAAACATTGTGTCATGTTTGAACCCACCGTGTAGTATAAATCAGGTATCTGGCCATGTAGAGAACAACACGGGTTAGTGAAACCTTTCTTTTACAGGGCATTTCTTGCACGAACAAGCCGTGTAGAGTGATCTGTGTAACCGGCCATCTGACTAATGACTAAGGTTGCTAAACATCGTCTAGTACATGCTGTGTTTGAAACTAACACGTCATGTAGTTTTGTTCTAGGAGAACCATGTGGCTTAACCATGTCTAGGAACATGGGTATGGAAAGATGATTCAGGTACAATCCATGTGTTAAGACCACACGCCGTGTGTATGGGATGTTACATGACCTTGGTCAGCAGAAGTACACACCCATGTAAAGGCATTACAGAACATGCTGTGTAGGCACTATTCACACCGTCTATCCATGTTTTGTAAAACATGAATTCTATCCTTATTTTGTTACCTTATCATGATTATATGTTTCATTCCATGTTAATCTTGATCAAAGGTGTGCACTTGACCTTGTAGAGTCATGCCACTGAGGTGTCCTTTGGTTGTTCGCCACATATAGGGAATTGATTAGACACTAGATATAGCTGATCAGGGACATCCAGTAGATCCCCCAGTTGTTCCTGTCTTGGCCTCATCCATTATATCAGATACAAGTGCTGATGAAAAATTCCGAGATTGCTTCATGAGGTTCTTGAAGACGTATTAAAGAGTACCTCATATTGTCCCTTCTATGTTAGAGTTGACACCAATTTTCTAGCAGCAAAATCCTCCCACCTTCATAGGGGAACGAGGACCTCAGGCTGCAGAGTCAATGATTGAAGCCATTCTTTTTATCATTGAGCATCTGGAGATTCCTCCAGATAGGATGGTGAATCTTTCTATGTATATGCTTTTAGACTCCGCCCATAGATGGTGGGATGTGATCTCACAAGCATGATTCCAGCAAGTTATGGAATGGGATGAGTTCCAGCATGCCTTCTATGACTAATTTTACCCATAGATCCTGATGGATGATCGAGATTGATAGTTCATGAGTCTAGAATATGGTACTCTATAAGATATTAATTATTCTTATCGGTTCGTAGAGTTGAAGATCTCCATGCTTTTTCATGGAGGTGATGAGTTATTTCTGGTACGAAAGTTTGAGGATGGTCTCAAGCACGACATCTGGTCTTAGGTGAACATCTTCAGGTTGACTTCCATCAATTCTATAGTCATCCAGACACTGATCACAGAGCATAATATATGGGATTCTAGAGTGGTGAGCAAAGGTGGTTCGACATCCGGAGTTGGAATCCCTCCCACTGATAGTAGGAAGTACCATGGGGAGTCTATGTGTGGAGATCCAAGGAGGCATGAAAATTCTTCTAGTAGCTAGGTGGTGTGCTACCTATGTGGGAAGAGCAAGAATTCGAGGCCACACTGCTCGAGAAATTTAGTGGAGTGCGGATCTTGTAGCATGATGGCCCACCTTCAACTCTTCTGTCAATTCTTCTTTCCAGCAGCTGGTGACGAGGGTTAATCAATGACTATGGTTTCAAGAGAAACACCACTCGTTTCTCATCAGTCAGGGAGCTGGAGTTCTTCCGACCATTCAAGTCGAGGTGGAGGTCATGGTCATGGTATCCAGTCACCATGATTTCAGCGACAATAGTGAGGATCAACATAGGGTAGTGAGGTAGGGTAATAGTGTCGTGCTGTAGGTCAGACATTTTCAATGGAGCAGACCCAGCAAGAGAAAGATTTCGGACCCTCTACCATTCAAGGTATGATCCTTATTACCTCAGTTTTATCTTCTTCCCTTTTCAATATAGGGTATTCCCATAGTTTTATATATGATGCCATTGTGGAGAATTTTGGACTCTATATCTTTTCTTCTACTGATGTCTCGATGATAGACACTACCTTGTCGACAAGAACAACTAGTGTATGACAGTGCCAAGAGTTACATCTAGAGGTTGGATGGTTTCACCCCTTATGGATCCCTGCTTTCATAGAGATGACATGCAAAGATTTCATTATCGAGATGGGCTGGTTTGTTCTCTTCTAGGCAGTTTTTGATTGCTATCATCATAGGGTGAGTTTAACATCACCAGGGCGAGGATCGTTTCTTCACAAGGGATAATGAGATTTCCATGTGAGCTGAGTGGGACCTGAGCATCATGGGTTGGGAGGAGTTACAACCATTATTGCTAGTCATTTTTTGGATTACCAGGGGAATGCAATGATGTAATTTCCTCTAGTGGTGGATTGTTTTAGGGATGTCTTTCCAGAGGAATTTTCATGTTTTCCTCTAGAGCGAGAGGTTGACTTCTCTATTGATCTTATTCTGGGAGCCGCACAGGTGTCCATTCCTCCTTATGGGATGGCTACACCAGAGTTACAGAAGGTAAAGTGGCAGTTGGAGGAGTTACAGGAAAAGGTTTTCATTTAACCCTGTACTTCTCCATGGTTTTCTCTTATCCTATATGCGAAGAAGGCAAACGGTACCATCAGACATTGTGTGGATTATCAGAATTTGAGCCAGTTGATAGTCCAGAACTGATATCCCATGCCAAGGACTAATGATCTCTTTGATCTACATCGAGGAGCTTGGGTGTTCTCAATGATTGACTTGAAATCTGGTTACCATCAGTTGGGTGATAGACCATTAGATGTACCTTTTATAGCCTTTTAGAGAAGGTATGGTCAATACGAGTATGTGGTTATTACGTTATGTCTCACGAATGTGACTGCTGTTTTCCGGGAACTAATGAACTATGTTTTCCATACATACTTGGATTATTTTGTGGTAGTCATTGTGGACGATATCTTGGTGTACTCTCACACTCGACACAACCATGCCACACATCTTGAGATCGTTTTAAGTACCCTGAGAGAGAATCAGTTATATGCTATGCTCTCAAAATGCCACTTTTGGATGGACTAGATTCACTTCTTGGGACATGACATCTCAGAGACATGAATATCAGTAAACCCACATAAAATGAGAGAAGTGGTTTCATAGGTGCAGCCGAAGAATGTATTTGTGGTACAATGTTTTATAGGGATGGTTGGTTATTTCAGATGTTTCATACTAGACTTTTGATGCTTAGAAGTGACACTGAAAGACCTGACTAAGAAGGGTGTGAAGTACATGTGGTCAGATTCTTGTGAGTCATCCTTTCATGAGCTAAACGGGAGGTTGACTTCAGCACTGATACTAGTATTGTTCGAGCTGGGAAAGAGCTATACTGTTTTCTGTGATGCATCATGAATTGAGCTGGGAGCAGTGCTTATGCATAGAGAATAGTAGTTGTGTACGAGTCTTAGTAGTTGAGGCCACATGAGAGGAACCACTCGACACATGATATCGAGCTGGCTGCAGATGTTCTTTCTTTATGTTGTCGAAGACATTATCTTCTAGGAGAGAATTTTTTGGTTTTCACCAAGAATGAGAGTCTCACGTATATCTTCACTCAGTGTGATCTGAATTTGAGAGAGTGAAGGTGGGTTGAGTACCTTTAGTATTTTGACTTTGAGCTTTCCATCAAGCTTGGGAAGGCAACGCTATGGCTGATGCATTTAGAAGTGGTGTCAGATACCGATAGTTCAGGAAGCCATTAGTGAGTGGAAGCTCATGGCTCTATTCTCTGAGATTCATCTAAAGGTGCACGACTATCATGACCCGACCCTACCCAGGCTCAAGCCGCAACTACCCCAAGAACTCCTCCATAGGCCAGGGGCTAGAGACAAGTGATGAAGGCGAAAAAACTCGGGGATGTCTTTTCCTAAGTACCTATACACACACACATAGCCCACTCAATGCAGAAGTGCAGAGTAAAAACAAAAGTAAAGTACCAACTGCAATAAATAACCACAAAGGTGCATCGACCTATAAACAGTACAATGTTTGTGCTGAATGTAAACTGAAAAGAAAAGGGAAAAACAGGCGCCCAACCAGAAAAGTGCCACAACCCAGCAACAGGTAAACAAAAGTAAAACAGCTGGGAGAGTCCCACACATGGATCCCGACTATGAACACCGCGTTTGGTCCAAGCTCCCAAATTCCTAAGCTCCTCTGTAGTCACAAGAAACGTGTCTGTTGTCGGCAAGGGCAAACCAAGTGTGGGAAAAGCCCAAGCAGGGGTGAGTATAAAAATACTCACTAGGGTGCCCTGAAGGCTCGACGGAGGAACAAAGGAGGTATCGAAGGGTGATCAGTAGATCAAATAGGGAATAATAAATAAGTACAACAGAAAGTGAAGTAAAGAGTACAGCTCGACCCAACAAGAGGAAATAAGTAGACACGTCCTAACAAAAGGAGCTAGAAATGGTGATAAGATGAACTTCCTATCAAGCCTTCCCTACCTATAGCAAGAGAGTCGACTCGTCCAATCATGAGATGCTAGACATAGAAAGAACTTGTCATACCATGCGCGTCTTCACCTTTCCCAGAAGGAGAGTAACCAAAACCCAAAAAGTGGGTAATAGAACAAGGTATATACATATCCATATGCTAAAATAAGAAACTAGAACAAGATCTTAAGGGGATCTCCATATCATATCTCATCCCAATAAAGTGAGTCGCCAACATTCCCAAAAGTAAACACCAACGATGCCCAGTATCCCGCACATCTACCCCGATCTGGAAGTCAAGGGGCTCAAATCACTGCACCTTGAGACTATCTGCTTTGGGGGGTACTTACTCACCCGCACAGTTTTAGGTCGCGTCACAAGGATGCGTCTCAGTGGGGAAAGTTCACCTCGTTCTTGAGAGTTCTGGGGAAATTCAACCACACCTCATCACTGTCACACAGTCGAGAGGTCTTCTCAAAATTAATGTAGTCACATCACTGACCCGTACAACCAAGGGTCTCGCTCTGGTAGTCATGAAGAAAAGCCACGGACTAGCCTAACAGAAAAGACTATGTTTGAGAGAAGTCATCGGGTAACCCATAGCCCAATCCAGTTTGAGGGTAAACCCTAAGAGGTCGTCAGGTAACCCATTGCCCAGCCCTGTGGGAGGGTAAAACCTATGTGGTCGTCGGGTAAACCACTTCCTTGACCAGCCAGAGGGTAAACCCTAAGAGGTAATTGGGTAACCCACTGCCCGGCCCAGCTGGAGGGTGAACCCTAAGAGGGCGTCGGGTAACCCACTGCCCAACCTAGCTAGAGGGTAAACCATAAGAGGTCGTCTGATAACCCACTGCCCAGCCTAGCTGGAGTGTAAACCCTATGTGGTCATCGAGAAACCCAATACCCAGCCCAGGTGGAGGGTAAACCCTAAGAAGTCAAAGGGAAACCCCCTGTCCAGCCCCACTGGAGGGTAAATCCAGAACTGCTTTGGCCATCCCAACTGGATGATACAACCCTAGACAAAAGAAATCGGAGTGGGTATCGCACAACAACCTGACTCAAGAACAAATCATTAAAAATAGGTTCAACGCCCGTGTATTGTGGGTCATGTCGATAGCTGGAACTCTTCCTAGGGAAACACATCATGGTAGATCGCGGAAGGAAGATATGATCTCGATACTCGAATTTGGTGTATGCACCCAGGGATCACTAGGCTCCGCACCCTACTGGAAACAACCTCCTGGGTAGTGGATCAGTGCCCGCATAAAGTATTGGTCACACAGAATCCACAATAACACTACCAGGGAACACAAAGGGACGTGATACTTAAAGCCCACATGGGTAAAGGAACATGGGAACCCAAACAACTCCACCGATCAAATTGTCGAGAACAGAACCCGGGGAAACCACTCCACCCTGCTAGTCTAAAACATCGTTAACAGAAGTACCCTATGTGTCACGAGAGTTCAAAGGTACGTAATTTAGAACACGGTACACACATGGGACCCTCATGACGTGTGGACTTATCTCATCTCCAAACCACGTACACAAACATTCTCGTGTAAAAACCACAACATGTACCTCCAGGAAAACCCGTACACTCTCAGAGTATACCACATATCCAGCCGAAAGGCTATCGTGCACACAATGTCCAACGCCAATGCAAAAAGGGAGAAAATGTATGTTCTCCAACTTCATTCCACCATGGCCCTAGAACGACCAACCACATCTCTTCAAACATTTACTTAACTCTCACATGAGTGATCACAATAACATGCCAAGGGTTCTCGGCAAAAACCACGGGATGTACCTCCACCAGTACACTTTTCATGCCTCCACAATTAATGAGATCTCGAATGAGGATCCGCACATCAAAACTGATAGTATTGTTGTAATTATCATGGAAAATCATGTGATATAGATTATCTAATTGCCTAAAATGGATATCCGATGAAAACATTTTCAAAGACCCCTTTACCCCAAACGGCGTCCCGTGGTCTTGTGCCACGGTCCCGAAAATAGTTGGGCACATGAAACCATTGTGATCCCCTCATAAAAATAAATCAAATTGAATGTATACACGTGTGGAAAGGATATTCAGATAAAATGATGCATTTCATCATACCTAAAATGAGGAGTTCTACGTGGGACCTGCATCATAGTCCAGAAGCACTGTCAATGGATCGCATCATTGCGATCCTCTCGAAGAAGCACCCAAGAATGACTATTCACTGGTCCAAAATGGAAACTCGGTGAAGAGGATAGAAATCACTGCCAACACCCAAAATGACACCATGGGGATCGCTCCATCGTGCTGAATTAAAGAAATAGGAATGTGCAATTGTAATTCCCTCAGAAAAAAACCCAGAATCAACTGCTCACACGACCCGAATGGACGTCCGATGAAAAAGTTGCCAATCGCTGATTGCAGCTTAAAAGAAGGGTTGTGGGTACCATGCCTCAACTCCGGTTTCAACACATGAAACTACCCTAGAAAACTACACCTCAGAGCCAGGGCCCCAAAGCTGCAGATGAGGCTCAAAACATACTCTAGATGTGTCCACATAGCCCAAAAAAGAACCCACAGAATAACTCCAATCCACTTAACGGGCGTGTCACGCCACCAAGGCCCCTGTCTCTAGATTTAAAACCCCCCAAAACCATCTCAAAAAGTTCATCTCGATTCCCATAATGTGTTTCTGCCGACGTCATGTGAATACGACACCAGGCCTGAGTTTTATGGTCATTATAATTTTTAATGGACCAAATGGGTGGGCCCGGCCAGTTTCGTCGGCCCAGCATATACCTGAACGGGGCCGCGGTTTACCGCGCGTGCCGGCCAACCTCGCACAAACCGGATTAAGCCTGTCTGTATTTACCTCCATGAGACTCGCGTGTTGTGGGTCCCTGTTGTCCAGCTGAGGTCCGAAGCCATGGTCTCCCGCACGTGTCGGCCGGCAAAAGCTGGTTTGGCTGCGTTGTCGCGCCCCGCAGGCACCCCCGTTGGTGTCCCCTGTTCGCTCGCCCAACTGCTTTCCGCTGTGCCTGGCCGACACCACCTCGCCCGGACGACGCCTCCTCACCCGGCCGAAGACCTCCGCCACCTGGGAGCTCCCGTGCCACCACCTATGAAGACCGTCGCCTCTCAGAGAGCCGCCAGACCGGCCCGGACCACTGAAAAAACACCCATATCATCCCGAAACTTCGTCAGATCACTGCGGTCGCCTCGTGACTCGAATATTTAATCCGAACCATGAGTTTGGAAGCTTCGAACGAGACATACTCACATATGGTATTTTCTCGATCATTAAACAAGTATTTTATGCTATAATTAAATCATGAAGTAGATGCAGTAATTGAATTAAATAAACACACGATCTTACCTCGGGGGCTTACCTCGTTTCTTCACAACGATCCACCGGCCGCAACAGCTTGGAGAGGAGGAGGAGATGGAGATATTAGTATTGAGAGGGGATAATTGGTTGTGTTCTTCCAGAGGATGAAAATGGGAGGGATGAGAGGTTTTAAGACTTAAGTAGATAATTAGGTTAATTTAAAATTAATTAACTTTAATCCCCCACCAGTAGGACCGTTCCCGAACACACAACAGGGTCGAGATTAAGTCTCTCTTAGGGTAAACTTCATGCCCTGAGTGCAATGGAACTCTCAGAATTTTAATCTGGGCCTCCGTTCGAATGTTAAAAATCTTAATGCTTGAGGCTGCCAAATTATGAAAATGCCCCTGGTGGCATTTTCCACTGAAGGGTCGCGCCCGCGAAAATTACACCCCTCATAGGGTAAAAAGCACTCTCCAGACTCAAAGGTGCTCTCGGTTTTCCTATACAAGCTACCATGTAGGAGCTATCCTATTTATTTGGTGTTGCTAGCATGAACGCGCTGAAATAATTTAATTCTGGCCACACTGGGGATCCGGATCGCACGCCGTCTGATGGCGCTACCCTGGAATAACACCAAGAATTTTACAAAGTCTTTTATAGAAAAAACCGGGTTCTTACATCATTCCCTCATTCAAGATTTTCATCCCTGAAAAAAAACTGGGGAACAAAAAAGGTATTAAGAATAAACCTAGCTCTCCCATACCTAGGAAACTCTTGCAATGTTCAGCATCACTGCACACAAAGGATTTGATCTGTTCACGCATGGTTTTACCTCACCGATTACGTGGATAAGGGCACGCACACATCTACTTTGGTATGTCACATGGGAGGTGTCGTGCACCCACTCCAGAAATTGGGGGGGGGGGGTTAGGGAAAGGCGGTAGAAAACCTCTCCATCCCTTCGCATAGTCTCAAATGGCCCGAAGTCCCTAGAGGGTAGCTTACCTCCTTGATTGAACCCCCACGTCGCATGCCACGAATGGAATCCCCATTTGGACCTGGGACAATGCCTAGTGATTCCCACCTTCCAAATATCCATATGGTGAAACACCAAAGGATATCCGGTCATGCAAGGTTTCACAATCGATGTACCAAGACCAAGACTCTGTTACACACTCGGAAAGTGAAGGAGTCTATACCATCGACTAATGAAAAGGTTATACGTCTTCTACTCTACTGACATAGGGTTACACCGATGCCCCAGGTCACCCTGGTAACACCTCAAACAAGGAGTAGGGAGAAAAGAATTTCATATACAGAGTCTAACAATTCTACTCCAAAAAGTAGAAGAGCTGTAGAGCATTGATCTTATTACATTAGGATCTGCCGAATTGTAGACATCCAAAGCTCGTAGCTATTTGTGGTACCAACTTTCAGCTCTCGGAGCCTGACGTGGACCGCCTGGTGGTGATGGGATGACCTTGTAGTGTCACCCCCCACTTCCATCTCCTCCTGCTCCTCTGCTAGCACCACCACTCTGGGCATTACTCCGATCATGGTGCTGCCTCTGCCGTGGTGGTGTGCCTGCTGCCTGCTAGAAGTTCTCAGCATACCTGGTCAGGAAGTCCCATGCCAAGTGACCTCATCTATCACAAGAATAGAAGATGCACTCTCTGGGTTGCCCTGGTGCCCTTCAACGACAAATTGGTGTACGACCATGGCCCGGAGTCCACTCACAGAAGGTTCTCCTCAGTTGAGGCCATGTTCTTTTCTGAAACAGTGGTGCACAACCACATCTCAAAAAACGGTGGTGGAAAGGCCACCTATGTTGAGGTTCTATCATCCGGTTCCTGCTAGCTGCTGCAGCCGTCTCGGCTCTATCGCACCTACTGCCACCACCAACTATAAAATTCAAAAGGAAGCTCTCTATCACCAGCTCATCCTCTAGCACATCGACATTAGTGGGGATGCACAAGGGTATGATGATGGAATGAATCTCTCTGCAGAGACCCTTCTCAAAATTCCACACTCGGAAGTTGCCATCATGGACCAAGTCCTGGAAAAAGTGTACACGATCTGCAAACCTAGTCATGTACTTAGTCACCATCATCCGCCCGGCTGAAACTGCAAGACCTCTTGGATCTGAACAGAGCGTATGCAGGATGGGTAAAACACCTCAAGAAATAACAGCTAAAAGTAGTCCCACGAAAGCGATGACTCATCGAGTAACTAAGTCACCAGACTCCACCAATGCCTAGCGACTACATTGAAATGGCGGGCTTCCAAAACCACCATAAGATATGCAGGCGTATGTACCAGCCTAAATAGGTGACACATTGTCTCTAGCCAAACCATTGCTGCCTGAGGTTCTGGATCACCGCTGAACTTCAGCGGTCTCTACTGCTGGATCTCACGGTGCGTGCTCAAACCGCGCTCAAGCTTAGTCTGCTCTGCTGATGTTGTCTGCTACTCACCTGGCGGGGGTGCTGCTACCAGCCCACCCAGAGAAATGGACTTGCATGATGGGTCCTGTACTGAGGCCTCATTACTCAAATGGTCGTCATCAGGAACCAAAGCTGGTATCCAGGCTGGCTATCTTCGCTGAGGCATCATTAATGTTATCAAGGAGTGAAAAACAAGGCCGATTATCGCCTATCAACTGGTCGAGGTTCCGGTGCTCTGCTAATGTGTATAGCAGAACTCGGGTCGAATCCTCTGTGATGATACTTTGTAATAGTCATTTGTTTTTAATTGATTGTATTCTGATTGGGGGGTTTGTTTGCAGAGCTTAATTGAAATGACAAATTGATTACGATTGATTTAACAAATAGATAATGATTGGGGTGAGTTAATTATTGGGGATTTAAGCTTATGATATCCTTGAGATTTTCATTATATTGCATTAAATTAATACCCACTTCACAAGATGATTTTGATCATATTTTCCATGTGTTAAAGCTTTAACACAAGCCGTAACATAACTTAGGCTTGTAATTATTACCATTACTTGTTTATGGTAGTGTATTTGTGGTTCCAATAATCCATGGAATCCAGATATTAAACAAAACATGACATTAATCCATGACATATAATGTTCAACATACAAAATATTAACTCAAAGAATACTAATCGAGCAAAGGCTCTCAATCACTTAATATCCCCAAATTATACAGACCCCAATGGTAGAATTACTCATCCATTTAAATGATTAGTAATCTGGTTATAATGATTCTGATGATAAATTAAGAATATATTGAAAATAAAGGGATAAGAAAGGAGTGGTATGTCGAACACACACACAAACGATAATGAGAATTAAGAATAGAATTTCTGTTGAATGAGGAAGTCAAATAAGGGAAGGGGTTTCAATAGTATTTATCCAATTTTATGAAAATTAATATTAAACTACAGAAGGTGGATGAGAATAAGAGATATTGAAGAAGAAACATGCATTAAAAAATAATTACAAAAAAGGACTTACAAAATTACAAAAATGAAGAACATAAAAGTAAATGAAAACAAAGATAGGAGGAAAGGTCTCTCATGTGAAAACATGAGTATGGAATGTCCTCTCAAGAATTTGTAAAATCTTTGGTTGTGCCAATATAATCTCCTCTCTTCTGAAATGCCAACCCCTCTCAAGAAGAGAAGTGGGGAGTATTTATAGCCCAAGGAGTGGATTGTTTGCATTCCCAATATGTCCCTCCAATTGCATCACCGATTTGTCTATTCAGATAGTTGAATATAAAGAAATATAATCCTTCAAAGTTATCTATAATAAAGTTATCCAACTACTCTCAAAATATGGAGGAATGTGGACTTATGTATCCATGTTATGGCCAGAGGATTAAACAACATTAATCTGTCCATTTCAATCCAGTCTTCTTGATGTCCCCAATGTGAAAGGGTTTTTGAATAAGAATATGCCTTCAGATTAGAATTCCTTATTAAAAAATGTTGGCCTCTTATATCGCCTATTTCCCACTGAAAAATATCAGCTTTATTGGATGCTTACATCATGAGATATGTCATGCATACTATTCTGATGTTATTTCTCTTCCAGAATGGTGTGCTGGACTTCAAAGCATATACTGGGACCCTTGTTCTTAGAGATGGGCCCTGAAATTTTTATCCATGATTCTTTTGGATAATCAAGAACATATGGTAGATTTTAATAAAATTTGGGCCTCGGGAGTTAGACCAGTAACTCAGTCATCATGGCTAGTCCAGTTTTTCTTCACAAATTCTTTTGGCCATCTTGTGTTGTAAATGTGATCATTAAAATGCAAGAATTGTCCCATGATCCATTCTAATGAACTGTTTTATATTGAATTAGAAATCCTAAAAAACAAGAACCACACAATTTGGATCATTAGGGTGGGAGTTATAAATAAAATAGTAAACTAACACAATTGGACTACTTCTAAAAATGCTCAAAAATTATACTTAGTTTTCAAACATTAATATTTCACACATATTATGCACATTTCATATAAAATAATTAAAGGGGGTATATAATAAGTCATGAAAATATTAATAACATAAAAGAGCACACACTTAGTTTTGTGCATGTCCTCATGTGCAACAAATATAAAAACATGACAAAATCATTTTCACTCACCAACAAATATTAAAATTTTGTCTTCTCTAATCGGGGGAGGTTTAGACTATTTCACTCATCCATTTTGAATTCCACCACAAGTTGTTATAGAAACAATGTTCCAAAACTAATTCATTTTTTTCATGCTCAAATTTAGACATAGAAAATGTGGACACTCAAAACTCACAACTCTCAAGATGATAAAATTCATTTTTGGAGGTTCACTCTTTCACCAACCAAAAGTGAAAATCTTAGAGTTTGAAAGATCTATCAACTTACAATCCCTATAAAAGGTGAAATGAATCAAGAGGTATTTTAAGGGGTTTTTTATGGCTATGGGATGGTAGGAATATAATGTCCAGGAGATAGAAGAAGAGGGTTAAAACACCAACATAGAAAAAACAATGCACATTTTTTTGAAATAAAACATGGAAGGAAATGAAAACACATAATTACAAGGAAATGATTGTGTGAAGAAAGATAAAATATAGGAAGAAAATATGAAGGGGATTATAATATGAAATATTTACAAACCAAAAAACCTCTCCCAATAAGTATATAATGCAAGTGTTCTTTTTTTCTTTTCCTTTTTTTTGTTTTTTCGAAAGTCGACCTTGAAACAGATCTCACACCCATATCTCAACCCCTGTTTGATCTCCTCACGACACTAATTGTAATAGTAAAAACTGTAACACCCAAAGATTCCATGGTACGTTTCCCTTCGAATAATGCAATGGCGTGCATTGAATGCAACTTTGAGATTCTAACACACCACAACCAATCAAACTAGCCATTATGAATAGTAATACATACTTTTTGAAATTTTATAAATTCTATCTCTCAAAATGGACTTCATTTTTTGAGTCGGAATATTGAATTTATCCTGGGGTGAAATTTTGGAACTTTTCAGATAACAGTTATATTTTGATGAATACTGAAAATTACAGAATTTTAATTAAAAACAACTTTTTAAATCAAAATAATTTATAGTGATAAATTATATTATTGAGTGTTTTTAACGTATAATTAGAATATATTTTTACCATTTTATCCAATGGTGTTAATTAGAATTAATTTCACTTTGAAATTGGACCTAAACAATTGTCAATCTTTTGATATATAATGTTTCTTAAAAACACGCCATTTATTGTGACATCGGGAATTAATTATAAAATTAATTAATGCAAATTATATGTTTAGAATATTGTAAAACATACATCACTTTTGAATTCGGAATATAAATTATAGCTTAGGGAAAAATTTTGGCATTGTTCTGAAAAACTTCAATTTTTGATGAATAGTGAAACTACTAAGTGGTAGTTAAAAAAACTGAAATTTTCATAAAACTTAATTTTACCGCCTCTCTGAATGAAATTTCGAAAATCCAAGAGACACGGTTAATATCAAGAAGTAAAATGTGGTCCAATGAGATGAAAATAGTTTTTGGTGAATAGTAACTTTTTACTTTTATTTAGCATGGCTAAAAGTAAATAGGGTAATTAAGGGTAAAAATGATATTAATATTACCCTAACACAAGTCCTAATTCTATTGGACAAGTGTATCTCGACCAAAAACAACCTTAGTAATAAAATATTATCATTTAGGTCTACATGGATAATATTAGAGCATTTATTATTATTTAATTCAAAGAAGAGTTAAAAGAGTTAAAATCAAAGTTTATTTACTAAAACATTTATAATATAGGGTTATACATAAGATAAATTAGATTGTAAATATTAATTATAAAGCTAATAAGATTTACTACATAATTATATTTTATTTTTATTTTTTAGACATTAAATAATTTAATTTATTTATGACACAATGATGATGCAGTAATTACCAAAATAGTAAAAAATTAGAATAATTGATATTATAAATACCCAAATAAATATAATTTGGGACTTTTTATGAATTAAACTAATTTTATAAGTCAATATGAAATTTTAGTAATGATTTAATTAAATGTTTTCGAATTAATAATTCTTTTATGAGTTTCAAAAAAATTAACTGTTGAATAGTGTCAAAATTGACATAAAAGAGTTTTTAAAACAAATATTATATTATTAATTGATATTAAATTTCTAAAAATATAAGGTTCAGCCAAGAGACTGATACCGTGATAGGTGTATCATTAATGGACCACTTGGGGGTATGTTGGATATATATATTATGCTCATTGAATATATAATATAAAAATACAAAGTGACATGGTAAATGTAAAACTAATTAACTAAGAGTAAAAACTAAAAGATAAGGTTAATATAGTAACCCAAACCTGTATAAATTCTATTGGTTGAATGTTTTTGGACCTATCCCCACCTTAATCTTTGAATAATAAACTTTGGAGCCATTAGAAACCGAATATGAATTTATTATAAAATAATATTTCTAGCTTTTCCAAAGGTGCCCCTCATCCCTCTTATAAAAGGGAACTCTTCCTTCTCATTTCTTCACACCATCAAAGCCTTTTGGTTCGTTCACACTCTACCCAAATACTCTCCCAACTTCTCTCACTACATCCCAGTGGCCATATTTTGATCAGAAATCCAACCTAAGGATCCCTTTTGATCAAATCAAAAGGAAGAACCCGAATAAGAGGTAATGTTTTCACCACCCCTTTTCAAGTTCCTTTCTTCTTCCACTACTTCGTTCATTGTTATTACCATTCTAAAATAATAAATCCAGTATCTTATATATGTTGTGATGTTATTATCAATATGGTACAACCATATTCATTATTCTATCCACCCTTTGAATAACATGTCACCATACGTGCGTACGTACGACTTACCGTCTCCACGTCGTGGTGTAATTGTTATTGAATATATTATTATTTGGGTGGGTATAATAATGATGTGTAACTTATTAAAATAATAAATATAACATGATAATGATTTTTATATTTGATATACCATCCAATTATATATTATTTTAATTTCAAAAGAATGATATTGTCGCTCGTGCATACGTACGGACTACCGTCTCCACGAACGCGATGAGATTCATTCTCTATCTTATCCACTAAAGTATAATTATCATTTTATGATTTAAAAATAATGTTTACGGACTTGATATAATTATAGATATGAATAATATACAACCTATCCATGACCAACATGACTTACGTAACAAAACATATAAAGGAAAATGAGTAAGTTAACACCCAAAATGACGATAATACTAAGATATTATTAACAAATCAATGTTAAAAGATCAAATATGATATCATATTAATGTAAATGATTCTTGTATAATTAAATAAAAATTATTTCACCATTATAAAAGAGGCTAACCTACCATCAACCAAGGAAAAAGTACAAAGTAAGGGGTTTCTTTACTTACTCTTAATTTCGTGAGAATTCTATTGTTCACCACTTAATTATTGCATGTGGTGTATGTGTACTGCCCATGGTTGTATTCATTGTCTAATATACTTTAATTCATGTATATTTACATCATCATTGTATGATACTTCTTTCATGGGTGTATGTTTCGTAAGTTACCAAATTAATAAGGGAATTTGATATTCCAATTTCATTTATTCGGCTTTACGCAAACTTCATTGATTATTTTACTCCCGGATTATGTGTGGAATCACTATTCATTTACTTATGTGATAATTTCCACTCCCCTTTTATGTGGATATACTTTTCATAAACATAATCACTCCATTGATAATTTCTCAAGTCATCGTTATGAATTTGATAAGAGTAATTTTAACTCATTCTCCATTTGTTGAGTTAAACATCCAATTCATTGGTGTTGTTTTTACCAGATTATGTGTGAATGTCATTTGATTGTTTTCCATTGAATATCTAATCATATTTAGTGAATTTATATTTGTTACACATAACCATGTCGTTGATTTATCCGTAACCAAAGGATATGGCCTTTATGGGAGATTTCATCTCAACTTAAATTTTATTGAGACTTCTTTGTTGTTCTACACCAAATCACTTTTATGTGGTGTATATAATGTACTTTTACATAGTATATCATTAATCCCTTTATTCTCATGATATAACAATGTTTTTATTACCTCAATTATTTGTATTCATGTGTCTCTCTTTTGGTTAGAATCTCTAACTAAAATACCATTTTTAAATGTTTTAAAGTCTTATTCATCTATATCTTTCTCATTAATGTCCATGTTTTAAAAATGGTTTTAAGGATTTATTTGTATGGCCATTAATGTTTGAAAATTAAAACTCCTTTTAAAAAGTTTCAAAGTGGTATGATACACTTTGATTTCAAAAATCTATTTTTTTAATGGCTTCTTGACAAATAGTGTGACTTTTAATTGATTTCAAGAAAAAGGGGGATATTTCTCTTGTATAGTTTTGATGATTATTTTCATCTATGTCAATATCCTTCATTATTCTCGATTTAGGATAATATGATACAATAAAATCTTCCATATTGTATCGAATGAGTTATTTTTGGCAGTGGATGTGCTATTTTTATACCATTCATGGTTTGTGGTTAACGTATTGACATTTCGTATGCTAGTTTTAATACGAATGTTTATGTTATGTTTAAACCAGTTCATATGAGGAATGCATTGGACTTAATAAGTGACGGGTGGAGCCCGCTATAGCTCCTCGATGCATCGGTAGGTCTCATGAGACAAACTAGTGTCTTGGAACAAGGCCTTGGAAAAATCTAATTTGTAGTCTTGGCACGAGGCCTTGGCTATGTGGTTATGACAGTCTGACATTATGTATTCCATCATTATGAAAGTGGTTATTGATATTGCATGTCATCATTAGACTAGTATAATATCCATGTGAGTAAGTAAATGGAATTATTTTATTTTATCTTTGCCATGTTATGCTGAAGTTCAAGTTTAAAAGGCTTTTGTTTTAGTTATAAACTGCATTAAGTGTTTATGATTATCTATGAATGATTCTGCTATAATGTTATCCTTACTGGGCATCTGAGCTCACCCCTTTCAATGTTTTATTTTTCCCATAATTTTGAAGAAATAATTTATGAATGGCCTATATGGATAGTATGAGGGGATATGAAGACAAGATGTTGTTGTAGTTTTTTTACCTTATGATGTAATGTAAGACTTATGAATATATATCTAGTGTTTCTAAGACTACTAAACTAATAGGTCATTCGAGACTTGATCCTTTATGATCATTCCAATGTTATGTAATAATGCACCGACTCTGGGAATCTAGGGTCGGGGCGTTACAGTTGGTATCAGAGGAAGTTTAGTACAAAACTTGGAAGCTAGATTTAGATAAACTCTGATTATAGCACGTAGAACTAAGATGAACTTTGAGGATTAATATAGAAGAACTTCTGAGAATTTTGGTATTGTAGAGATTTTGTGAGTTTTCTGAGCAATACATACATATCTAGATACGAGCAAGTAGAGGCGGCTCTGTCACAGATGTACCAAGGGGTAAAACCCAAAAACACCGCTTTGAGCTAGACTCGAATGGGAACTGGTGCACGACAACAGGCCCTACTGCACTCTTGGTTACAACACTCCCGGGGGATATGCTTAGGATAATTTACATTTTCTTTACAAACCGATTTAAAGTATTATATATATAAGATGAGAGTAAATGACCTTTGTTAATCCTAATGTGTTTCAAATTGAGAATATGGTGACATGTTAATCTCTAAATGATTGTATGACTACTATTACTCACACAATGCTTTCTAGTTTTAGTCAATGGATGGATTCCAAGGAAGTCATAGTGACTTTGAGAATGATGTACATGGTGGGAACGGTGGTGGAAATGAGCAACAAAATGGAATATTGATAGGCGTAAAAGATATCGTCTTTATGCCAAATCAATTTTCCAAAAATATGATCAATAATATATATATTAGCCGATTACCGGACTCAAAAAAGAAGAGAAAGGTGATGAATGATAAGAGCTCCAGTAGTGGAGACCATGGAGAATGAAATCCTCAATTTCCATCATGCAGGAAATGTGGAAGGAGACACCCAGGAAAGTGTCTCAATGGGTCAAATAAATGCTTTATATGCGGGAAGGAAGGACATAAAGTGAATAATTGCCGAGTAAAAATGAAGAGTACTATGGAAGAAGATAAAAATGGTCCCAAGAGTCCATTTACAGTTATTTTTCATAAATGTAGGGGACCTGGACATTACTCGAGTGAGTGACCTATTCTATAGGATATTTTCTTGGTCAAAGAAGAAGCTATGTGGAAATAAATGGTTGGAGAAATGTTTAAAAAGTATTAGTGCTCCTTGTTGAAGGGTTTACTTTGGAATAATTTTCTCTTGTATTTGTAACCCTAACGTTTTCCATGTGAGAATGATATTTATGGAAGAATTATCTTTTTTCATGTGGATATAGTTATAAATAACCATTTGGTTTTATATGATCATTGGGTTTGAGGAAATTACAAATTATTATAAATTGGATGAAAATGCAAGGTATGAGATAACATTTGTGGTTAAATTATGTTATGGTTATTTTGTGGAATTTATCTCATTTTGGTAATGTTATAAAATATAGTTTTTGAAAAAGGACAACACGTAGAACGTGTGACAACCCGTCGCGTCGGACAATGCTGTGGGAATCAAACCCACAACCAAAGTGCGATTGGGATTTATCACCTACAACTGGAATACGTGAAGTCCCTGGTTAGTGTGACTATTATTTTTAGTTAAATTATTTTATTGATCAATAATAATTTGATTTGGGATCTTATGTATTATCAAATGAATACCCTTAGTATAGTAAAATGATTTGGTGATTAAGTGATAAATGTTATTTTGGAAGTTGTTCGCTTTGTTGAGACAACTATATGCCAAAAGAAAATAGAGTAGTATGGGATTTCATTTGAGGAGTAATGGTGGATTTTTATCTATGTTTTTATTGTGGATTTATAATGATTCAGGTTATTTTTGGAAATGATTAGGTTAATTAATTTTAAGTATGTGACATTAAGAGTAATTAATGTCATTTGGAGATACAATTTAATGTGAAAGATTACATTCCTAATATGTTTTGGTTTTCAATATTAGTTTTGATTATATTGAAGGATTTTAAGGACAATTGATTATTGAATGGTATTTCTTTAACTTTGGGGTATTGTAGGTTTAATTTTGGAAATTAAGATTAGGGTTTACTTCTCTCAAGGAATATCCTTTTGGGGGATCATTAGATCATGTACTAACCATTTCGGTTTTTATTAATCTCTAAAGACAATGTAAATATATATTTCATCCTGCATGGATCATGTGATTCTATAGAAGTTTATTCTAGCTCTTCCAGTGTGACCAAGTCTTCTTGAATACTCATCATTTAAAAAAATGGGTTAGTGGTGGAAATTTATTAAAGAGTGAAACTCTACTTAAAATTTAAGTATATATCTTTATATTCTTAGTCAATATCGTAAATGAATTCCTCATCCTTATGTATTGTCAATTAAAACAAAAAAAATGTTGTCCGTTTACTTTCCTACTAGGAGACTAATGGTCGTTTGTCCCAACACAAGTTTGTGGTTTTCTTATTGTTAACTTTCTCCTGATCAAGATTTCTATCCCTCTTCATCAGAACTTGACACATAGTTTATCATCCATAACCATGTTTTCCAACATGGAATCCGAGTATGGGTTATCTTGGTTGACCTTTATACCTCTCTTTCTTTCTTTTAAAGTGATAGTTTTATTGACTCTTTTTCCAATGTGGGACTTTCCATTATATTCCCAAGCATAATTTTAAAAATTGCGAGGAAGCAATTTATTGAAGGTGGGGAGAATGTAACACCCCAAGCTTCCACAGTACGTTTCCATTCGAATAATGCAATGGTGTGCATTGTACGCAACTTTGAGATTCTAACACACCACAACCAATCAAACTAGCCGTTATGAATAGTAATACATACTTTTTGAAATTTTATAAATTCTATCTCCCAAAATGGACTTCATTTTTGGATTCATAATATCGAATTTATCCTACGGTGAAATTTTTGAACTTTTCTGATAACACTTATATTTTGATGAATAGTGAAAATTACTAAATTTTAATTAAAAACAAATTTTTAAATCAAAATAATTTATATTGATAAATTATATTATTGAGTGGTTTTAAAGTATAATTAGAATATATTTTTACCATTTTATCCATTGGTGTTCATTAGAATTAATTTCACTTTGAAATTGGACCTAAACAATTGTGAATCATTGGATATATAATATTTCTTAAAAACATGCTATTTGTTGTGACAGCGGGAATTAGTTATAAAATTAATTAATGCTACTTATATTTTTAGAATTTTGTAAAATATACATCATTTTTGATTTCGGAATATCAATTATAGCTTAGGTTTAAATTTTGGCATTGTTCTGAAAAACATCAATTTTTGATGAATAGTGAAACTACCAAGTGGTAGTTAAAAAAACTGAATTTTTCATAAAACATAATTTTACCGCTTCTGTGAATGGAATTTCGAAAATCCGAGAGACACGGTTAATATCAAGAAGTAAAATGTGGTTCAGTGAGATGAAAATAATTTTTGGTGAATAGTAACTTTTTACTTTTATTTTCCACGGTTAAAAGTAAACAGGGTAATTAAGGGTAAAAATGATATTAATATTACCCTAACACATGTCCTAATTCTATTGGACAAGTGTATCTCGACCAAAAACAACCTTAGGAATAAAATATTATCATTTAGGTCCACTTGGATTATATTAGGGCATATATTATTATTTAATTCAAAGAAGAGTTAAAAGAGTTAAAATCAATGTTTATTTACGAAAACATTTTTAATATAGGGTTATATATAAGATAAATTCGATTGTAAATATTCATTAGAAAGATAATAATATTTCATACATAATAATATTTTAATTATAATTTTTAGATATTAAATAATTTAATTTATTTATGACACAATGATGATGTATTAATTACCATAATAGTAAAAAATTTGAATAATTGATATTATAAATACCCAAATAAATATAATTTGGGACTTTTTATGAATTAAAATAATTTTATATGTTAATATGACATGTTAGGAATGATTTAATTAAAGGTTTTCGAAGTAATCATTCTGTTATGAGTTTCACAAAAATCAACTATTGAATAGTGTCAAAATTGACATAAAAGAGTATTTAAAACAAATATTATATTATTAATTGATATTAAATTTCTAAAAATATAAGGATCAGCCAAGAGACTGATACCGTGATAGGTGTATCATTAGTGGACCACTTGGGGGTCTGTTGGATATATATATTATTTTTATTGACTATATAATATAAAAATACAAAGTGACATGGTAAATGTCAAACTAATTAACTAAGAGTTAAAACTAAAATATAAGGTTAATATAGTAACACAAACCTGTATAAATTCTATTGGTTGAATGGTTTTCGACCTATCCCCACCTTAGTCTTTGAATAATCAACTTTGGAGCCATTAGAAACCGAATATGAATTTATTATAAAATAATATTTCTAGCTTTTCCAAAGGTGCCCCTCATCCCTCTTATAAAAGGGAACTCTTCCTTCTCATTTATTCACACCATCAAAGCCTTTTGGTTCGTTCAAACTCTACCCAAATACTCTCCCAAATTCCCTCAATACATCCTAGTGGCCTTATTTTGATCAGAAAGCCAACATAAAAAGCCCTTTTGATCAAATCAAAAGGAAGAACCCGAATAATTGGTAATGTTTTCACCACCCCTTTTCAAGTTCCTTTCTTCTTCCACTACTTCTTTCATTGTTATTACCATTATAAAATAATAAATCCAGTATCTTATATATACTGTGATGTTATTATAAATATGGTACAACCATATTCATTATTTTATCCACCCTTTTAATAACATGTCACCATACGTGCGTACGTACGACTTACCGTCTCCACGTCGTGGTGTAATTGTTATTCAATATATTATTATTTGGGTGGGTATAATAATGATGTGTAAATCATGAAAATAATAAATATAACAATATAATGAATCTTTATATATGATATAACATCAAATTATATATTATTTTAATATCAAAAGAATGATATTGTCGCTCGTGCATACGTACGGACTACCGTCTCCACGAACGTGATGAAATTCATTCTCTATCGTATCCACTCAAGTATAATTATCATGTGATGATTTAAAAATAATGTTTATGGACTTGATATCATTATGGATATTAATAATACACAACCTATACATGAAAAACATGTCTTACGTAACAAAACATATAAAGGAAAATGAGTAAGTTAACACCCAAAATGACGATAATACTAAGATATTATTGACAAATAAATGTTAAAAGATCATATATGATATCATATTAATGTAAATGATTCTTGTATAATTAAATAACAATTATTTTACCATTATACAGGAGGTTAACCTACCATCGACCAAGGAAAATGTACAAAGTAAGGGGTTTCCTAACTCACTCTTAATTTCGTGGGAATTCCATTGTTCACCACTTAATTATTGCATGTGGTGTATGTGTACTGTCCATGGATGTATTAATTGTGTAATATTATTCAATTCATGAATATTTATATCATCATTCTATGATCCTTCTTTCATGGGTGTATTTTTCATAAGTTACCAAATTAATAAGGGAATTTCATATTCTAATTTCCATTTATTCGGCTTTACGCAAACTTCATTGATTAATTTACTCTGAGATTATGTGTGCAATCACTAGTCATTTTCTTATGTCATAATTTCCACTCCCCTTTTCTGTGGATATACTTTTGATACACATAAACACTCCATTGATAATTTCTCAAGTCATCGATATGAATTTGATAAGAGAAATTTTAACTCATTCTCCATTTATTGAGTTAAACATCCAATTCATTGGTGTTGTTTTTACAAGATTATGTGTGAATGTCCTTTGATTGTTTTACACTGAATATCCAATCATATTTAGTGTATTTATATTTTTCACACATAACCATGTCGTTGATTTATCCTTAACCAATGGATACGGCCTTTATGAGAGATTTCATCTCAACTTAAATTCCATTGAGACTTCTTTGTCGTTATACACCAAATCACTTTTATGTGGTGTATATAATGTACTTTGACATAGTATATCATGAATCCATTTATTCTCATGATATTACAATGTTTTGATTTCCTCAATTATTTGTATTCAAGTGTCTCTCTTTTGGTTAGAATCTCTAACTAAAATACCATTTTTAAATGTTTTAGAGACTTATTCATCTAAATATTTCTCATTAATGTCCATGTTTTAAAAAAGGTTTTAAGGATTTATTTATATGGACATTAAAGTTCTAAAATTAAAACTCCTTTTAAAAAGTTTCAAAGTCGCATGGGACACTTTGATTTCAAAAATCTATTTTTTAATGGCTTCTTGACAAATAGTGTGACTTTTAAATGATTTCAAGAAAAAGGGGGATATTTCTCTCAAATAGTTTTGATGATTATTTTCATCTATGTCAATATCCTTCATTATTCTCGATTGAGGCTAATATGATATAATACAATCTTCCATATTGTATCGAATGAGTTATGTTTGACAGTGGATGTGCTATTTTTATACCATTCATGGTTTGTGGTTAAAGTATTGACATTTCGTATGCTAGTTTTAATATGAATGTTTATATTATGTTTAAACCTATTCATACGAGGAATGCATTGTACTTAATAAGTGATGGTTGGAGATCGCTATAGCTCCTCGATGCATCGGTGGGTCTAATGAGACAAACTAGTGTCTTGGCACAAGGCCTTGGCAAAATCTAATTTGTAGTCTTGGCACGAGGCCCTGGCTATGTGGTTTTGATAGTCTGGAATTATGCATTCCATCATTATTAAAGTGGTTATTGATATTTCATGTGATCATTCGACTAGTAGAATATCCATGTGAGTAAGTAAATGGCATTATTTTATTTTATCTTTTCCATTTTATGCTGAAGTTAATGTTTAAAAGGCTTTTGTTTTAGTTATAAACTGCCTTAAGTGTTTATGCTTATCTATGAAAGCTTCTGCTATAATTTTATCCTTACTGAGCATCTGAGCTCACACCTTTCAATGTTTTATTTTTCCCAGGATTTTGAAGAATTAATTTATGAATGGCCTACAGGGATAGTATGAGGGGATATGAAGACAAGATGTTGTTGTAGTTTTTTTAACCTTATGATGTAATGTAAGACTTATAAATATATCTAGTATTTCCAAGACTACTAAAATAATCGGTATTTCGAGACTTGATCCTTTATGATCATGCCAATGTTATGTAATAATGCGCCGACTCTGGGTATCTAGGGTCGGGGCATTACAATAACACGATAAAAGGTTCATGAAGAGTGATTTTTGACCTACCCATGACACCACCCATTTTTTAAAATTTGTTTGATTTTTTTTATTTTGAATTTTTTTGAACACTTGTCAATAAAATTTACAAAATTACGTAAATTTAAGTATATTAAATTCCCCAAACCACACTAAATGACAAACTCTCCCCCACACTGGAATGGATGCTTTCCCGCAAGTAGATGATAACTCGGTGAAATCAATAAATGGTACACATAATTAAATTCACCCCCCACACACACTTAAATTTCAAAATATTATGCAATGAAAATCCATGTTGATATTGGGTGGAAAAAGGTATTGGGATTGTAATGTGGCTATCAAGGAAAAGGTTTTCATAGGCCCTAAGGGGCTTTCAAAAGGAGGATTAATGTATGGTTAATGGGAGACTATTTGGCTATTATAATTCTCAAGTGGTTCAGAAAGATGCCTCTATAATATTAATGCACACTAAAGTAGGAAATTCAGATCGAAGGTCCACAAACTCAAGACTCACAAATGGGGTTGAAAACACAAATTATGAAAAGATGGAAATATGTGTCCTTGACATGAATGCAAATGTTGTTTCTCACAGTTTGGGAAAATTATTTTCCAAATAAAAAATTGAGCACTCAAAATTTTTTAATTTTGACAAAAAATTATTTATCCAAAGTCTTGATTAAAATAGAAAATTTTTTAGATGAAATAATTCAGGTTGACTCCCCAAAAAGGTTGGAAAAACTTTCAAAACACGATTATGAGTAAGCATGGATCTTAATTTTATTTATATATATATTTTTGTTATGAATCTCATTTTGTTTTTGTTTTTTTAATTTTTTTTAGTTTTTAATAAAGACAAACTCACTCAAAATTGAATGAAAAAAATAAAGGGTTTGAAAAAAAGTGCTAAAAATGAAGGATATAGGAAGAAGAAGAAAAAGGTAGAGAGAGGAAGATAGAGAGAGAGAGATTTAATGGGAAAGTGTTTCCCCCTGGTTTGGATTGGGTGGGTCTCCATCTCCATCTAGTGGTAGGTCGACTGGAGAAGTTGGGGATCCAATGTAAGTCAATGATGATCCAGGATTCTGTGTCCTCTCATGGTGATGCTTTTAACTATGTCCATTAACTATGAATGTCCTTTTGGAAGAGGGGTCTTGGACATGCACTGCACAAAATGGGTAAAAATTAGTAACAACAAAAGGACATTCCCAACGGGAATTAAGATTACCTGGGTGAAGAAAAAATCAGGATTTGAAAAGGAATACCTTTTCACCTTCATGGAATACCTTTCTTAGTATGCGTTTGTCATGGAGTACCTTATCCTTTTCTTTGAACAGAGTGGAATTCTCATAGGATTCAAGTCAAAGCTCCAATAGTTTAGCCAATTGCAACAATATTTCTTCACCAGATTTTTCAAGATCAAAATTAAATGTTTTCGCTGCCCAAAATGAATTATGTTGGATATCAACTAGGAAATGACATTCTTTACCAAAAACTAGCCTAAAAGGAGACATCCCAATGGGTGTTTTATAGGCAGTTTGATAAGCCCAAAGTGCTTCACCAAGTCTTTCAAGCCAGTCTTTTCTGGTGGGTTTTACAATTCTCTCAAGCACTCTTTTCACTTATCTATTATAAATTTCTGCCATGCCATTTTTTTGGGGTGATATTCAGTTGAAGTTTTATGTACAACCCCATTTTTTTTCAAAAGAGATTCCATGGTTTTATTATAAAAATGGGTTCCTAAGTAACTGATCAAGGCTCGTGGTGTGCTGAATCTGTGGGAGATGTGGGTTTTTAGGAACTCAATAACAGTTTGTGCATCATCCTTTTGAGTAGGTTTGGCCTCAACCTAGATAGAAACATAATCAACCACAAAAATAATGTATGAAAATCCATTTTAAGGGGGAAATTGTCACATGAAATCGATGCCCCAATCATTGAATATCTCATAGAAAAATAAATAAATTTGGCGCATTTCAAATATCTTTAAAATTATACCAAACTTTTGGCAAGTGGGACATGATTGAAAGAACAAATGTGAGTCCTTGAAGATTGAAGGCTAGAAGAATCCAGAGTCTATGACCTTTTGAGAGGTCCTTTGTGGTCCAAAGTGGCCACCACCAGGCATAGAGTGACAAAATTCTAAGATAGAAGAATGTTTATCTTCATCAACACATCTCCTAATTACCATATCTGCCCCGGTTTTCCAAAGTTTATTTTCTTCCAAAAAATAGTGTTTTGAATAACTTCTCAACATCATTTTCTATTCTTTTGAAAAAAAATTACGAAAAACACCAAAAGGAAAGTAATTTAAATTGGGGAATACCGTGGTATTTTAAGAGTGAGAGATGAATGGTGCTCAGTGGGTAATTCATGATTGATGATTTCAAAATGAGAAGAATTAGAAATTCTACTCAAGTGACCAGCAACATGGTTTTATTTTCCTGGTTTATCATGAATTTCAAGGTAAAATTCTTGAATCATTAGGATCCATCTTATTAGCCTTGGTTTGGAATCAATTTTCTTGAGTAAGAACTTTATAGAAAAATGGCCTATGATGATGATGATTTTGGCACCTAAGAGATAGGTCTGGAATTTATCTATGGAAAAAACCACTGCTAATAGTTCCTTTTCAGTGACAGTGTAGTGATATTGATTTTCATCCAATGTTTTTGAGGCATAATAAATGACATGAGGAATAGTTTCTCTTCATTGACCAAAAAAATCCCCAACGTCTCTAATATGAAGCATCACACATCAACTCAAAGGGTAAAGACCAATCTGGGGGTTGGATTATTGGTATGGATGTTAGAGCAGTTTTGAGTTCAACAATGTCTCACATGTAAACCTCATCGAAATTGAATGTGACATCATTTTGGAGAAAATGAGTGAGTGGTAGGGAAATCATACTTAAGTTATGGATGAATCTTCGATATAAACTAGCATGATTGAGGAATGAACGGATTTCACGAATAAAAGTGGGTTGAGGAAGTGATTGGATCACATCAATTTTGGCAGGATCAACTTCAATACCATCTTTTGAATCTATCTGACCTAGAACAATCCCATTTGTAGCCATGAAGTGACAATTTTCAAAATTTAACACAAGGTTTCACTTGACATGCTTTTGAAGGACTAGAGAAAGTGAATTCAAGCACGATTCAAATGAATCACCATAAATTGTAAAATCATCCATGAAGACTTCCATGTAGTGTTCAATGAATTCCGAAAAGATACTCATCAAACACCTCTAGAATGTTACTGGATCATTGCAAAGGCCAAAAGGCATTCTCCTATATTCATATGTTCGGAAGGGGCATGTGAAATTAGTCTTTTCTTGGTCCTGAGGTGTGATTTGGATTTGGAAGTAGCTGGTGTATCCATCAAGAAAGCTATAGTGTCACTTTTCATCTAATCATTCCAGCATTTGATCAAATAATGGAAGAGGGTAGTGATCTTTTCATGTTTCAACATTCAATTTCCTATAGTCAATACACACACAACATTTTTTTTTCACTCGAGTTGTGACTAAATCTCCATGTTCATTTGTGACAACAGTTATCCCACACTTCTTAGGTACAACTTGAATTGGACTAAACCATTCACCATCATAAATTGGGAAGATAATACCAGGTTGAAGAAGCTTCATGATCTCTTCCCTAACTACCTCAAGGATGATTGGATTGAGTCTTCTTTGTGGTTGTCTAATTGGGTCGGATGATTCCTCAATATGAATGTGATGCATGCAAAGAGAAGGATTGATTCCTGGTATGTCATCTATGGTCCATCATAAGGCCTATTTTTTCCTCTAACACTTGAAAAAGTTTGGACTCCTTAGTTTTGGTAAGTTAAGAAGAGATAATTATAGGATAAGAGTGATCATGGAAGAGGAATTCATATTTCAAGTGTTCAAGAAGAGGTTTCAGATCATTCTCATCTTTCATTTGTGGGTTAGACAACTCAGGAATGTAGGAAGGGACTTCAGTTGCTTCAGATTCATTTTCTTTAATACTTTACAAGGTGGAGCAGTAGTGATCTGATCTGATGTGGGATTCAAGAGAGTTTTCATGTTCCTCTAGATTGATGGAGTCTATGAATGAGAGGTCCACATCCACTTCACCGTTTATGACTTGGTTAATCATGGTGCAGGTTTCACAAGATTCTTTTTCATGATAACATGATGAACATGATGGAATAGGGTTCAATTGACTCTTAGAAGAGTCCTCAGAAGCATGGATTAAGAATGCAGAGTGATCCTCATATGGGTATCACATGGATTGGAAAATGTTGAACATGACCAGTTGTTCAACGAATTCCATGGATAAGATGCCTGAATGGACATCAATCTTGGTTCTAGCAGTCATGAGGAATGGTCTTCCTTGAATTAGGGGTGATCGAGAAGAGTTCGTCTCACCTTCCATGTCAAGGACATAGAAATCAGCAGGGAAGATAAGATCATTTACTCAGACAAGGACATCCTCAATTATTCCCTCAGGACTGGCTGTGCTTCGATTGGATAATTGAATAACAACACCTGTTGGATGTAAGTGTCCTAGACCAAGGTTGGATAATATGGATTTGGGCCTGAAAATATTTGAGGCTCCTAGGTCTATGAGTGCATCATCAATGTTGGAACATCCAATTTGGCATAGAATAGTAAAGGTACCAGGATCTTTGCACTTTATGGGAATAGAATGTTGGGTCGAATCATTTCAAATGGTCCTATGTGTCCTCTTGTGGGTGTAAAATTCCTTAAAAAACACAGCATACTTTGGAATTTGTTTTATGGTATCTAATAGAGGAATGTTGACTTCAACACGTCTAAACATATCGAGCATTTCAGGATCGGGTTCAAATGACTCCTTTGGCATTGAAACAACTTGAGGAAAAGGAATTTGATTCCTAATTGGAATGGAAGGAGGTGATGGAATGGATTCAGACTCCTTTTCAATTTTATTTTTCTTTTAATTTTCTAGGTCAACATTCAAAGGAGGGTTGGTAGACTTATCTTGAGGCATAGAAATTTTCTTTCCCAATCTAATTGCAATTGCACTTACATTACCCTTGGGGTTGGGTAATGGTTGAGCTAGATGTTGGGAAGAATTATATGGTTGCTGCTGACTATGGTGGGATTCTAGTTGACCAATTTTGGATTCAATGTTCTTGAGGCTGGAACAGGGGAAGGAGGCAAGATTTTCCACTGCACATTCCCAGGGTTTCTTGGAAGAAGAGGATTGTCCCGAATTTGGATTACCTTGATTTTGGTTCTTGGGAATGAGATTGTATTGGTTTTGGAATTGGGATGGCTCACTAGGATAATGGAATCCATGAAGAAGATTGTTCCTTTGACGTTGAGGAAGAAAAGGATAAGGTTGTTGGAAGTTACCAACAACTTGACCTTATTAAAACTGGTTTGGATTTTAAGGAGGGAATTGAGGGGGATGATATATGAGATTATCATACCTAAGGCCTTGGTTATAGGAAGAATAAGATAAGGGCTCAGAGTGAGGTTGGTTGCAGCTTCTAACAAAATGACCTGATAGTTGAGGGTTGGTGTTCCGCTGAGCATAGGTTGCATTGAGCTCCATTGGTCTAGATTAATCAGATTGATCCTCTTGAAGTTGTGGAAATGTGTCTGTTGTATGATATGGAGAGTTACAGATTTGCATAGTTTGTGATTGGTCCATGAAACATTAATTGTGGAGAAGATGGGGTTGGGGATTTGGATTCCACAACTAGTTTCCGCACAAGACCTGTAAGTTCACTCATCCACTCGGTTATCTTGTTCGGCTCTATGGATTGATTATCTTGGGCTTGTTTTACTTGAGCATGTGCTTGATTATCTAATTTTTGTGTGTTTGCAGCCATGATACTTATGAGATCTCTTGCTGCTGCATGAGTTTTATCAACAAGACCACCACCACTTGTAGCATCAATGAATGTTTTCTCCATACACAATAACCCCTCATAGAAGTCTTGGATTAAGAGTTGGTCATGGATTTGGTGATGTGGGAAGGTTGCAACAAGCTTTTTGAAGCTCTCAGAGTACTCATGGAGTGATTCACTTAGGATTTGACGGATACAACTTATTTCCCTTCAGATAGAAGCAGTTCGCGAAGCAGGAAAGAATTTCTCTAAGAAGAGTCTCTTCATGTCATTCCATGTGGTTACGGAACCAGGAGGTAGGTAGTAAATCCATGACTTGGAAGTGAAAGATAGGGAGAAAGGGAATGCTCAAAGTTTTACTTGTTCCTCAGAAACCCCTTGAGGCTTCATGGTAGAGCACACTACTTGAAACTCTTTAAGGTGGAGATGTGGATCCTCACCGACTGGCTTGTAGAAATGAGGGAGAAGATGAATCCAACCTGATTTGAGTTTGAAGTCAGCTTCTATGTTTGGATATTAAATAAAAAGATGTTGGTAATTAATATTAGGGGAAGTAAGTTCTTTTAAAGTTTGTTCCCTAGGATTGGCCATATCTAATTCAATTTGTTGGACAAGGAATGGTTCTGGATTTATTTGATTATCTCTTATGTTCTTCCTAAGTTGGCGAAGTGTTCGCTTAAATCCAGGGTCAAACAAATCTAAAGGATTTTTTGGGAGGCTACCGGTATTCAGAATAATGTTGGAAGGAAAAGAAATATGGGTTTTTCTTTATTTGTTTTTTCTGTATAATTTTTATGAGGAGACGGGTTTTTATTTTAGTTTTTTTCAATATTTTTTTTTAAAATATTGATTTTATTTTAGTTTTTTACAATAACCAGAAACAAATGACTACATAAAGAACCATCCTTGGAAAAGGTTCCATTTGAAATGCACGTCCGATTGTCTCCTATTGATGGGGCAAGGTTCCGGTGCTCCACTAATGTGTATAGCAGCACTCGGGTCGAATCCTCAGCAATGACACTTTGTAATAGTTGTTTGTTTTTAGTTGATTGTATTCTGATTGGGAGTTTTTTTTCAGAGATTAATTGAAATGAATAATTGATTATGATTTATTTAAAAAATTTATAATGATTGGGTTGAGTTAATTATTGGGGATTTAAGCATATGACATCCTTTAGATTTGCTTTATATTGCATTAAATTAATACCCACCTCACAAGATGATTTTGATCGGAATTCTCAAGTTTTAAAGCTTTAATCCAAGCCGTAACATAACATTGGTTTTTAAAAATTACCAATACTTGTTTATGTTTGTGTATTTGTGGTTCCAATAATCCATGGAATCCACATATTAAACAAAACATGTCATTAATCCATGACATATAATGTTCAACATACACAATATTAACTCAAAGATTACTCATCGAGCAAAGGATCTCAATCACTTAATATCTCCAAATTATAAATCACCCCCATGGTAGATTTAATCAGCCATTTAGGTGATTTTTAATCCGGTTATAATGATTATGATGACAAATTAAGAAGAGAAGGAAAATACAGGGACATGAAAAAAGTGGTGTGTCGAACACACACACAGACGATAATGAGAATTAAGAACAGAATTTCGATTGAATGAAAAAACAAAATAAGAAAAGGGGATTCAACTGTATTTAAACTATTTTAATGAAATTAATATTAAAATATAGAATGTGGATGAGAATAAGAGATATTCAAGAAGAAACATGCATTTAAACCGAATTATAAAAGAAAGGACTTACAGAATTACAATAATGAAGAACATAAAAGTAAATGAAAACAAAAGGAGGAGGAAAGGACTCTAAAGTGAAAATATGACTATTGAAGGTCCTCCAATGCCTTTTTCAAAGCATTTTTCATGACAATATGATCTCCTCTCTTCTATAATTCCAACCCCTCTCAAGAAGAGACGGGGAGAGTATTTATAGCCCAAGGAGTGGACTGTTTGCATTCCCAATATGTGCCACCACATGCATCGCCAATTTGGATATTCAGACAGTCGAATCTCAAGAAATATCCTTCTTCAAAGTTGTATATAATAAATTTTTCGACTACTCTAAAAATTTGGAGGAATTTGGACTTATTTAGAAAATGATATGGTCGGAGTATTAAATAATTTTAATCTGTCCACTTCAATCCAGTCTTTTTGATGTTCAAAATGTAAAATCATTTTAGAATTTGAATATTATTTCAAATACTAATGCTTTATACCAAAAATTAGACCGCCTATATCTCTTATTTACAACTAAAAAATACTAGCTTCATTGGATGCTTACATCATGAGATATGTCATGCATACCGTACTGAATTTATTTCTTGGCCAGAATGGTGTGCTGGACTTGAATGCATATGTTGGGACCCCTTTTCTTGGAGTTGGGCCCTGAAATTTTTATCCACGATTCTTTTGGATAATCAAGAACATATGGTATAGTTGAATAAAATTTGGTGTTTGGGATTTATTCTAGTAACTCAATCATCATGGCTGGTCGAGTTTCTTCAGAAATTATTTGGGTCCTCTTGTGTGGTAAATGTGATCCTTCAAATGGTAGAATTGGGCCATGATCACTTCTAATGAAATGTTTTATATTGAATTAGGAATCCTAAAAAACATGAACCAGACAATTTGTATCATTAGGGTGATAGGTATAAATAAAATAGTAAAATGACTCAATTGGACTACTTCTAAAAATACTCAAAAAGTATACTTAGTATTAAAACATTAATATTTCATACAAATTATGGAAATTTAATATAAAATAAGTAAAGGATGTATATAATATTTCATGAAAATATTAATAACATTAAGGATAACAGTGATAATATGAGCATATATGTATAGGACAGTAACAACAATGGGGAGCTGACTCAAGAAGGACAGTCAAAGACTCAATCCTATGTGAGGCACAAATTTTTTTTCCCTGCAACAGGTGTCTCAGAATGCTGAGTTGACAAGTGGGTTATTAGGGTCCTTATGAATGGATACATCAGCTGCCGTACCATCTCTAGACTCCTTGTCCTGAGCACCGCTCTTGAGACACGTTGACAGTATTGCCCTAAATGCCACATAATTACTTTTAGGGATGTCTGAACAACATCTCAAGGAACGAACCACCTCTGATACAAAGTTTTAATGACCTGACCCAACCCGGGCTCGATACGCAACTACCCCAAGCCTGCCTCCATATGCCAGGGGCTGGCGAAAAGTGCCGAAGGATAAACAACTCAGGGAGGCCTTTACCCAAGTACCTATACACACACACACACAGCCCACTCAATGCAGAATTGCAGAGTAAAAGGAAAATTAAAGTACCAACTGCTATAAGAAACCACAAAGGTGCATCGACCTCTAAACACTATAAAGTGAGTGGTGAAGGTAAACTGAAAGAAAGGGGCAAAACACGCGCCCAACCAGAAAAGAGCCACAACCCGGCAACTGGTAAACAAAAGTAATACATCTGGGAGAGTCCCACACATGGATCCTAACTACGACCACTGCACGCGATCCAAGCTCTAGAACTCCTAAGCTATTCTGTAGTCATGAGAAACAACCTCGTCGTCTTTAAAGGGACACCAAGTGTGGGAAAAGCCCAAGTAGATGTGAGTATAAAAATACACAGTAGGATACCCGAAGGCTCGAGGGAGGAACAAATGAGGTACCGAAGGGTGAGCAGTACATTGAACAGGGAATAATAAATGATTACAACAGAGAGTGAAATAAAGAGTACAACTCAAATCTACAAGAGGAATGAAGTAGACTCATCCTAACACAAGGATCTATAAATAGTGAGAATATGAACTTCTCATCAAGCCTTCGTTACTTATAGCAGGAGTGTAGACTCATCCAACCACAAGAAGCTAGACATGAAATTCACGTGGCATACCCTACGCATATTCGCCTCTCCTAGAAGGAGAGTAACCAAAACCCAAGAACTGGGTACTAAAACAAGGTATTTACATATCCATATGCTCAAAAAATAAACCCGTACAAGATCGTAAGGGGACCTCCATCTCATAGATCATCCCAAGAAAGTGAGTCTCCAATAGTCCCAAAAGTAAACATCATCGATGCCCAGTATCCCACACGTCTTCCCCAAACTACAAGTCAAGGGGCTCAAATCACTGCACCTTGAAACTATCCGCATTGGGCGGCATTGACTCGCCCGCACAATTTTAGGTCGCGTCACAAGGACACGTCTCGGTGGGGAAATTTCCCATTGTTCTTGAGAGTTCTAGGGAAAGTCAACCACACCTCGTCACTATCACACAGTCGAGAGGTCTTATCAAAGTCAAAGTTGTCACATCACGGACCCATAAAACCAAGGGTCCCGCTCCGGTAGTCATAGAGAAAATCCACAGACTATCCTAACAGAAAGGACTCAGTCTGAGAGATATTTTCTAGTAATCCACTACCCAGCCCAGCTGGAGGGTAAACCCTAAGAGGTCGTCGGGTAACCCACTACCTAGCCTAGCTGGAGGGTAAACCCTAAGAGGTCGTCGGGTAACCCACTGCCCAGCCCATCTGGAGGGTAAACCCTAATAGGTTGTCAGTTAAACCACTACCCATCCCAGCTGGAGGGTAAACCCTAAGAGGTCATTAGGTAACCAATTGCCCATCCCATCTAGAGGGAAACCCATAAGTGGTCATCGGCTTACCCACTACCCAGCCCAGCTTGAGGGTAAACCCGAAGAGTTTGTCGGGTAACCCACTGCCCAGCCCAGCTTGAGGGTAAACCCTATTACGTCGATGGGCAACCCACTGCCCAACCCTACTGGAGGGAAAACCTGGAACTGCTTTGGCCATCCCTACCGGATGGTACAACACTAACCAATAGAACACTGAGTGGGTATCGCATGACAAACCGACTCCGGAACAACTCACCTAGCAGAGGGTCAGTGCCCGTGTAGTGTGGGTCACACCGATACATGGAAATATTCCTACGGAAAGAGGTCATTGTAGATCTGGGAAGGAAGATATAATCTTAAAACTTAGCTATGGAGTCTGTGCCCAGGGCTCACTGGGCTCTGCACCCTACTAGAAACAACCTCCTGGGTAGAGGATCGGTGCCCGTGTAAAGTATTTGTCACACCAAATCCACAATAAACTTACCGGGGAACATGAAGGGATATGATACAGAATGCCCACATGGCTAAATGAACAGGGGAACCCCAAAAACTCCGCCGATCAAACCATCGAGAACATAATCAGGGGAAACCACTCCACCCTGCTGGTCTAAACCATAGTTAATAGAAGGACCCTCCGCATCACGAGAGGTCAAATGTATGTATAGTAGAACACAGTACACACATGGGGCCCTCCTGACGTGTGTCCCTATGTCATCTCCAATCCACGTACAAAAACGTTCTCGGGTACAAACTACAACATGTACCTCCAGGAAAACCCGTATACTCGCAGAGTATACCATATTTCCAGCCCAAAGGAAATCTCTCACACAATGTCCAACATCAATGAAAAAAGGGAGAAAATGTATGTTCTCCAAATTGATTCTGACACCGCCCTAGCACAACCAACCACACCTCTTCAATCATTTACTTCACACTCATAGGAGTGCTCACAATCACATGTGATGGGTTCTCTACAAACACTGTGGGAAAAACCTCCACCCATACACCTTTCATGCCTCCACATTTAATGAGATCTCGAATGAGGCTCTGCCCATCCAAACAGATCATACTGTTTTAATACTCCTAGAAAATAATGTGAGATAGAATATCTAATCGCATCAAATGGATATCCGACAGAAAATTTTTCTGACACCTCTTTACGCCCGAATGGCATCCCGTGGACCCAAGCCTCGGTCCCAAAAATAGTCGTGCGCATCACACCATTGTGATCCCGTAGAGAAAACACGTCAAATTGAATTCTAACACGCGTGGAACCGATATCTGGAGAAAATGATGCATATTGTCATCCCGCACACGAGCGATGCTACGTGGGACCCGCATCACAGTCCCGAAGCACTGCAAATGGATTTCACCATTGCAATCCTCTCGAAGAAGCACCCAAGATTGACTATTCACTAGTCCGAAACAGACAGCCAGTGAAGAGGATAGAAATCACCACCAACGCCCAAAATTACCCCCGTGGGGCCGGCTCCACCATGCTGAAATAAAGAGGGAAGATTGCACCATTGAAATGCCCTCAGAAAAACACTTAGAATGAACTGCTCACAATCCCCGAATAGACGTCCGATAAAAAGGTTGCTGAACACTGCTTGTAGATTAAAAGATGGGTGGTGGGCCCCACACATCATCTCCGGTTTCAACGCCTGAAACCACCATAGAACACTCCGCCTCGGCGCCAGGGTCCCAATGCCACTTATGGCGCTCAAAACAGACTCTCGATGTGTCTGTGCCGCACAAAACAAGAACTCTTGAAAAAACGCCAATCCACTTAACGGGATTGTCGCACCACTGAGGCCCCTATAAAGGGAATTAAAAACCCTTGAAACCATCTCAAACTGTTCGTCTCAATTCCAGGAACACATCTCCATAGACGGCATGCGAATCTGACACCTTTCCTGAGTTTTATGGTAATTTTGATTTTTAATGGACCGAACGAGTGGGCCGGGCCGGTTCGGCCGTCCCACCATATACCTAAACCGGCCCGTCGTTCACCGCATGAGCCGGCCCGCCTTGCATAGACCGGATTAAGACGGTCCGACATTACCTCCATGGGACCCAGGTAATGCGGGTCCATTTTTGCCAGCCAGGGTCCAAAGATCCCTGTCTCCCGCTCGTGTCGGCCATCAAAAGTTGGTCCAACCGCGTCGTCGCGCCCCGTAGTCACCCCCTCTAGCACCCGCCGCTCACTCTCCCATATTGTCGCTGCCGCACCCGGCTGGTGCCACCTTTCCCGGATGATGTCGTCTCACCCGGCGGAAGACCGCCGCCGCCTGGGATCCCCAGCGCCACTGCCGCTGAAGACCGCCGCCGCCCGGAGAGCTGCCTGACCGTCCTGGACTGCTGAAAAGACACCCATATCCACCCAAAACACCCACTGCGGTCACCTAGAGACTCGGATTTTTAATCTGAAGCAAGATTTGTAAAGCTTATAATGATCCGTACTCACATATGTGTTTTTCTCGATAATTAAACAGAGATTTCATGTTGTAATTCATGCTCGAAGCAGATGCAGTAATTAAAAAAATAGAAGCATGATCCTACGTTGGGGGCTTAGCCCGCCACTTCGCAATGATCCGCCAGCCACAATAGCTTATAGAGGAGGTAGATATGCAGAGCTTGGTGTTGATAGGGTCTCCTTGGTTGAGTTTTTCCAGAGGATGCAAATGGAAGGGATGAGAGGGGTTAATACTTAAGTAGAGAATTAAGTCAATTTTAAATTAATTAACTTTAATCCACCACCAGTAGGCCCATTCCCGAACACTTAGCGGGGTCATGATTAAGCCTCTCCTTGGGTAAAATCCATGAACAAAGTGCAATGGAGATCTCAGAATATTAATCCAGGCCTCTGTTTGAAAGTTATAAAAATTAATTCTCGAGGCCACAAAATTACGAAAACGCCTCTGGTGTCATTTTCCACCGAAAGGTCGTGCCTTTTAAAATTACACCCCTCATAGGGTAAAATGCATGCTATAGACTCAATTGTGCCCTTTTTTTCCTATACGAGATACCGTTTAGGATATATCCTATTTATTTGGCACTCCAAGTGTGAACGCACTGAAAAAAATTAATTTCGTCCACACCTTGGCTCGGAATTGCACGCCGTCTGAAGGCGCTGCTCTGAAATAACATCAACAATTTTCAAAATCCCTTTATATAAAAAACTATGTTCTTACAAAAATAGGCAGAGGCCGAATTTTCTTTCTTCCGTAGCTATTACCATGACTGGAATTTATCATGTGCGCATGAGGAAGCTATTAGATTCATAAGTCCTAGTCCTACGGGATGATTTGTCATGATATTACCATATTCCTAGATGGAAAATTGAAGAGGATGAGAACTTTCATTTTCATTGGAACGTATGGGTGCCAATGGACATGCGTGGGGGGACTGATGAAATACATTCTTTCCTTAGTTTGGGAAGTTCATCCTGGAATTAATAAGATGTATCATGATCTACACCATCAGTATTGGTGCCTAGGAATGAAGGGAGATATTTCAATTTTCATCATGCGGTGTTCCACTTGTCTGTAGGTGATGTTGAAGCATTAGCAACCAGCCGGGCTTTTTCAGCATTTACCCGTTCTCGAGTGGAAGTGGAACAATGTCCCCATGGATTTTGTGACAGTTTTACTGAGGTCTCCTCGAGGGAACGATGTTGTGTGCCTTGTCATTGAAAAACACAGGAAGGGTTTTCCCTTCTTGATGATCAAGGAGACCTTTAGTGTTGATGTGTTGGGAAGGTTTTACATCTGGGTGATAGTAAATAACCATGGAGTTCCACACCTCATTGTTTCTAAGAGAGACACATGTTTTACTTCATTGGTCTGGAAGTAATTACAGAAGAATTTGGGTACACAGGTACTTCTGAGTATGGAATACGATTCCCACATAGATGGACAGTCGGACCATATGATTCTGGTGCATGAGGACATGCTTTGAGCTTGCATCCTAGATTTTGGAGGTTCGTGGTAGAAGAACATACCTATTGTGGAGTTTTCCTACAATAATAATTTTCATGAAACTATTTTGATGGTACCTTATGTGGCTTTGTATGATAGGCCATGATGATCACCCACATACTGGATCGAGGTAGGAGAGTTAGCTATATTGGGACCTCATCTTGTCTAGGAGACCACAGAGAAGATAGAGTTGATTCAGAAGAGGATTGTTACTCCACAGTTTCTAAATAAGTCTTATGGTGATCAACAGAGATTACCTCTATCGTTCAAGGTCGCTGATCAGGTTTTCTTGCATGTCACACTAAGGATGGGATAGAGGAGGATTACGAGACATGAAAAGCTTTCACTGAGGTAATTCGGGCCATTTGAGGTGATGGAGGGGGTCATATCATTTGCCGATTGGTTGTAGTTACCTCAGCGGTACCGTGTTATGCATGACCTCTTCCACATTTCTGAGCATCGAAGTTACTTCTCATACCTATCTCATTTTATTCAACCCAAGGAGGTTGATTTACTGGTGGATGACTCATTTTAGGAGCATCCTATCTGGATTGTTGATCGAAGTACGGATGCTCTCTATGACTAGTATCTTCCTCTAGTACGAGTGATATGGCACCCCGAGCGAGTACATGAAGAGACCTAGGAGAGAGAGGTTGATGTACCTTCACAATGGAAAGAGTTTTTCGATGATTCTTATTTTACACCTCCTTTCTAGTGAATTTTAGGGATGAAATTATTTATGGAATGAATTTTGTAAGAAACTGGATCTTCTTTTCAAGCATGATTTTCAATTTTCTGTTGTTTTTGAGAAAAAGATGAGTTTTGGGAAATTTTTGAAGTACATGTCGTGAAATATTTTGACTCATGTAGTCGTTGGCTAGCCAAATAATAGCCGAGAACACAACAATGAGTGGTGACCTGGAGACCACCTTATGTGGGGTTTGGAAAGGGCAAGTATATTCCCTGTACTTCCAAAGCACACGTCATGTACTTTTTTTCATTAAATAGACCAGGTTCACATCTAATTAGAATAAGCATCTCCTTCTTTTACTTCTTCAACTGTGAGTGTCCGTACTCCACCGATCTTTCCTTGATCCCCTGATCGATAATCCTTTCTCTGAATCAAACTCTATTAGCTGCGTTGGAATTGAATCGTTGAGTTATTTCTTCTTCTTGAACCTCATTTCCTGATTTCTCTTCTCTTGTGATGTAACACCATGACCCTAGAATCTAAGAGTTGGAGAAATATTTTAATACATTAGCATGATTACATGTAAATCATGTCCCAAAGGACTAATCCATTTAACAATCATGTAAAATAGATTATATACATGAATGTTACAATACACATTAGAAAATAAAACACAATAAAAATTATCCTTTGAGAATGCCATTAATCATCAATATTAACCCTTCTTATCAATCATAATACACTTCTTGTAATCCTGAGAAAATTAAAACATAGAAAGGGGAAAGCTCAGATGCTTAGTACGGATATCAATAAAGCAACCACTTTCGGAAATAAGCATAAACATTTAAGGCAATGTATAAGACAAAAAAAGCCTTTTAAACTTGAACATCAAAATAATATGGAAATGATAAAATCAAATAATTCCATTTACTTACTCAAATAGATATTTTACTAGTCGAATAATCACATGCCATATCAATAGCCACTTTCATAATGATGGAATGCATAATTCCACCCTTTTATAAACCCATTGTCAAGGCCTTGTGCCAAGACTACAAATACGATTTTTTCAAGGCCTTGTGCCAAGACACTAGATTATCTCATGAGACCAACCAATGCATCGAGGAGCTATAGCGGTCTCTAACCATCACATTCTAAGTCCAATGCATTCCTCATATGAAATGGTTTAAACATAATATAAATATTCGTATTAAGACTAGCATATGAAATGTCACTTATTTTTCTATAAACCATGAATCGTTTAAAAATAGCACATCCACATTCAATCATATCAAAAAACGCTCAATAAAATATGTAAGTTTTGTATCATAATAAATCAATTGAAAATAAACATAAAATCTATCAAAGGATGTTGACATAGATGAAATGAAAACATTTTTAGGTAAATATATCTTTCTATTTTGAAATCATTTAAGAGTCATGTAATTATAAAGAAAAAATTTATTTTGAAAATATCCTTATATACTTGTAAGAGAATATTTGATGATGTTATAATGGTGGAAAATAGCCGCACCCGCCGTATAAGATAAAAAATGACATTATTACCTTAATTGTTTTGAAAAGGTTATAAAGGACCTTGTTTGTAAAATGACAGAAGGATTCTTTTATAATCATCATATAAATGTCAAAAAAGGGTATAAATGATTTTAACCCATAGTCTACAAAATAGTAATAATGTTTTGGAATACATTTTTAAGAAACATTGATGTGGATGACAGAGAGGTCCCAGTAGATACTTACATAAAAACAACCTCAGATAATAATGATATTGTGAAATTAACCCGTACCTTGATCTTTTCCTTGGTCGAGGGTTGGTTAACCTCATGTATAACGGTGAAATAATTGTTATTAAATTATAAAAGAATCGCATACATTAATATGATATCATATATTATCTTTTAACATTTCTTAGTTAATAATATCTTAGTATTATCGTTGTTTCGGGAGTTAACAGATTCATTTTCTTTTATATTCATTGTTATGTGAGTCATATTTGTAATGGAAGGGATGTATATTATTCATATCCAGAATTATATGAAGTATTTAAACATTATTTTTAATCATATATTGAAAGTTATTCTTGAATGGATATGATAGGGAATGAATCTAATCACGTTCGTGGAGAGGGTAATCCGTACGTACACACAAGCGACAATATCATTTTTTTATATTAAAATAATATATAATTGGATGGTTTATTATATATAAAGAATCATTATCATGTTATATTTATTATTTACATCAATTACACATCATTATTATACCCATCCAAATAATAATGTGTTGAATAACAATTACACCATGACATGGAGATAGTAAGTCGTACGTACGCACGCATGGTGATATGTCATTAAAAGGATGGATTGAATAATCAATATTTATTTATTATATTTTTAATAATATTACAGTATATAAAAGATACTGGAGTTATTATTTTATAATGTAAACAATAAATAAAAATTAAGTGGAAGAAGAAAGGAACTTGAAAGAGGCGGTGATATATTTACCTCTTCTTTGGGTTCTTCCTTTAGATTTTATCAAAAGATATCCTTAGGTTGGCTTTCTGAATAAAGGAAGGCCTCTAGGATTAAGGTAGGATAGTTGATAGGGTATTTGGTCTGGGGTTGGCCAATCCAAATGGCTTTGAAAGGGAGAATTAGATAGAAGGGAGAGTGCCCTTTTATAAGATGGGTGAGGGGAACCTTAGGAAAAGCTAGAAATATTATTTTATAATAAAAATATATTCGGTTTCTAATTGCTCCAAAGTGTATTATTTAAAGTCTAAGGTGGGTATGGGTAGAAAAACACTCAACCAATGGGTTTTAGATAGGTTTGGGTCACTATATTATCCTTATCGTTTAGATTTATCTCTTATTTAAATAGTTTGACATTTACTATGTCTCATTTTATTTCTATATTATATGGTTAATAAACATACTATATACATCCAAGGGAACCCCAAGTGGTTCATTAATGATAAAACTATCATTATATAAGTATTTTGGTAGAACCTTAGATTTTTTGGAATATAAAATCAATTGAAAATTATATATTTATTTTAAAAACTCGTTTATGTCAATTTTAACAGTATTTAGTATTTTGTTTTTGCTAAATTCCTAACAGCCTTATTACATAGAAAAAAATTTATTTAATAAACTCTAACAAGTCATATTAACCTAAAAATTGAGTGAAATTCATAAAAAGTATCAAATTACATTTATTTGGATATTTATAATATCAATTATTTTTATATTTCATTAATAAGGTAGTTACTGCATCATTATTGTGTCATAAATAAATTAAATTATTTAATGTATAAAAAATATTAATAAAATACAATTCTGTAGGAAATATTTTTATATTTCCAATGAAAACTTATAGTCAAAAATATGACTAATATAACTCCATGTAAAAAATTATTTTCTAAAATATATTTGTTTTTGACATTTTTGCCTTTACTTTAATTTAATTAAAATAAAGTGCCATTATCATTCATAAGAGGCTCCATAGAGTCCAAAAATAGACCCAAGTATGCCCATGGTCTTCCATGACTCATCCAATAAGGTTATGACTAGTGTTAAGGTAATTTTGTATTATTATAATATTCCTTTTTACCATGAATTACCCTATTAAACTTTAACAGCGGTAAAAAAAGTAAAAGTTACTATTCACCAAAAATTATTTAATCTTATTGAACCAAATTTTACATACTGATATCAACCGTGTCTCCAATATTTTTAAAAATTAATTTACAGAAGCGGTAAAATTAAGTTTTAGGAAAATTTTCAAATGCCTCTCAGAGGTGGGTAAAAGACGGTAAAATGTTCGATAAAATTTTTATAAATATAAAATTATTATAAACTGACTCAAATAAATTAAATTGAAATTATATAGTTATTATGTATCTATTTTGACCTAAAATAAATTTAAATAAAATTAATAACTATTTAAATAAAAATTTGGTTTTAAACAATAACTCAGTGTTTTTAACTATTTATCAGAAATTGAATTTTTTCAGAAAAATACCAAAAAGTCACCGTAAGCTAATTTTGATATTCTGAATTCAAAAATTAATTCTATTTTACAAATTATAAAACCATATATTTTTCATTAATTAATTTAAAATTAATTCCCGTTGTCAAAACCAAAAAGCGTATTTTAAAGAAATAATAACTATCAAAAGATTGACATTTTTTATGTCCAATTTCAAAGTGAAATTACTTAAAAGGACCATTATTGGATTAAATGGTAAAAATATAATCTAATTATACTTCCAAACCATTAAACACTATAAATTATTTTGATTAAAAATGTTGTTTTCAGTTAAAATATAGTATTTTTACCACTCACCCAAATATTAAAGTTATCAGAAAAACACCAAAAATTTATTGAAACTAAATTATTATCTTATGATTCTGAATAAGAAGTTTATTTTGTCAAATAAAATATATATAAGATTCAAATATTGGATTTAAAAAGGGTCTGCCATCAAAAGGCGGTAAAATTGCAATTTTTGAAAAATACTTATTTTATCTAAAAAATGAATTTGTTCTTACATTATGTCTGAGAAACTCATAATATGGATTATAAAATTATTATGTTGATATAACGCTCAAAATCCAGTTAATACTATTCATAACCAATTTTGAACGGCTAGTTTGGTATGTCGTGGTGTGGTTGAACTCTGTGTTTCATGTAGTGCATGTTACTGAATTACATTGAAGAAATAATGTACTATGAAATCATTGGGAGTTACATTCTTCCCTCTTTCAATATATTGTGTCCTCACAATTTGATATAGTTATTCGAATATAAAATGTTGAAAATAGAATATACCATTTTGAGAAAACCCACATCAGAAATTGGGTTAATAAAATTTTGTCTTACTAAGAGGAAAATGGTAATGAAAAAGTCACCACCATATTATGATCTCGATTAGGATAACATTGGTGGAAATTAGAGACACATAACTGGGGAAAATGTAAATATTTATTGGGAGTGATTGATGTCATCAGTCAAAAAAAATTGTAGATTTTAGGGCCTAAAATACTTCAATCTATGATGATTTAAAATATCATCAGTTCAACAAAAAATAAAGTATTAGGATAACACATTTTTTTAAGATCCCTTTCCTAAAGTTTAATAATTAAATTATTCAGAGAATAAGAGAAGAAAGAAATATATACTTGACAAGTGGAGTTCCATCCTTTAACTAATTTCTACCACAAACTAATCTTTCACTCTAAAAGATAATAGAACTTAAAAATATTCTATTTATCCTATTCATATAGGGTTCCCAAAAAGTGAATTTATAATTCATCTACAAGAAATTTTAAAAAAACTACATTATTGCATCCAGGAAATCCCGTTGTCCAGTGGTAAGTGATACACCCTGGTTGCCCTTCGGTTGCGGGTTCCAGTCTCGCGGCATTGCTGGTCACAATGGGTTGTTGCCCGACCTCCGAGTTGTCCTTTTATTGGAAATCCAAAAAATAATATAAAACTTGAATTATCCAAAATACTTCTGTCCAAACTCATAGTCCTAAATTTATAATGATAGTAAACACAATGAAGATCCTTTTTCCCATGTAATAATATGTTAACACCTTCATCATGTGTTCTTTTAAAACACTACAACATCTAGAATTACTATAAAACCATATTGATTACATTCATGCTCCCTTATTCCGTATAGAATACATTATATACTCCTTCTATCCAAAAATTGTGTAAACTCCAACAATGAAGGAATATAAAAATCATTAATCATTTTCAGGGTAGCCAATAATTTCAAATATAATTTATCTAAATAAATCATGTATTATTACAAAATCACTACCTCTATATCATAACCACATTGTGGATTATCTTTCTCTCATCCATATATTTTCCAAAAAAAATTAACCTGGTATTGAGTCACTTATCTTGGATCCACACAATCTCAAGTCCTTAATGAAATATTTCTACAGTACAATCCTTATATATTCTATAATTCTTTATAACATGTACATCATTAATACAATACTCAAATGAAACAATACCTTAATAACAACGTAAGAAATCTAATCATTCTTCTTCATCATCGACTGTATTATAACTTTATTGTTATCCAATAGTAGCATTTGGGGTATACTCTGATGATTTGGACATTTATTCATGTAGTGCCCCAACTCCTTGCATATGAAGCATTATACATTTGAATCTTTTTTCTTACCCTTTCAATCACGTACTTGGAGTCCTTTTTCTCCACACTTATAACAAACACCCACTCGCTTCATCCAATTACCAAGTTGATTCATTCCACAGTTATCACAAATCAGAAACTAATTCTTTCCCATCTTCCTTTTATCCATCATTCTCTCTTCCATACTTTTCTTGTCTTGCTTCCCTTCAAAGCCATAGGAATCTGAGAATTCGTTACATAACTTATTATCACATGATACTATTTCTTCATGTGTTGTGAATACATGGGAAGCTATTTCCCTTCTAAATGTTGGATTAATACCATGAAAGATATGATCCTTCTTACTCTTTGGATCATACATATTACAAGATTTCACATTCCTTATACTGGTAACCCTTTCTATAAAATGGAAAACACTAGGACAGTTTATGAATTGCAATGAATAACTCCAAACTAGTAAATTAGCTTACGTAAATTGAACAGTTTATGGATATAATTCATAATCATAACAATATATTTTTTAGGAGGATTATACTCATAAATCCTTCATAATTATTTGTAAAGGAAATGAGAATTATCCTAAGCATATCCCCTAGGAGTGTCATAATCAAGAGTGCAGCAAGGCCCATTGTCATGCACCAGTTCTCGTTTGAGTCTAGATCAAAGCGGATTTTTTGGGTTTTACCCCTAGGTACATATGTGCCAGATCCGCCTCTACCTGCTCGTATCCAGACATGGATGCATTTCTTGGATAACTCACAAAATCTCTATAATACCAAAATTATAGTAAGTTCTTCTATACTAATCCTCAAAGTCTATCTTAGGGATATGTGTTCTAATCAGAGTTTATCTAAATCTAATTTCAAAGGATTGTACTAATCTTTATCTAATAGCAACTGTAACACCCCCACCCTAGAATCCCAGAGTCGGTGCATTATTTTAATACATTATCATGATTACAAGGAATCAAGTCCTGATGGACAGATCAGTTTAGCAGTTTTGGAAAATATATTACATACATGAACGTTACATTAAACATTAGAAAATAAAACACATAATAAATTATCCTTTTATAATGACATTAATCTTTTACCATAATCCTTATTATAAATCATAATACACTTCTTCTAATCCCGAGAAAATTAAAACATAGAAAGGGGTGAGCTCAGATGCTCAGTAAGGATAACAATATTGAGGAAACATTCATAAATAAGCATAAACATTAAAAGAAATGTATAAGACTAAAAAAAGCCTTTTAAACTTGAACTTCAGCATAATATGGAAAAGATAAACTCAAACAATTCCATTTACTTACTCACAAGTATATTATACTAGTCTAATAATCACATGAAATATAAATATCCACTTTCATAATGATAGAATGCATAATGCCAGAATTTCCTAACCACATAGTCAAGGCCTTCTGCCAAGAATCTAAATAAGATTTTTTCATGTCATTGTGCCAAGACACTAGTTTGTCTCATGAGACCTACCGATGCATCAAGGATCTATAGTGGGCTCCACCCGTCACTTACTATGTCCACTGAATTCCTCATACGAAACGTTTTAAATATAAAATAAACATTCGTATTAATAATAGAATATGAAATGTCAATAATTTATCCATAAACCATGAATGGTATAAACAAATCCCACCCACAGTCAATCAAATCACAAAACCTTCAATATAATATGGACGTGATGTATCATAATAAATCAACTTCAAATAAACTTATAATCCTTCAAAGGATGTTGACATAGATGAAATCAAAAACTTTTTTAGAGAAATATCTATTTCTATTTTCAAATAATTTAAGAGTTAAATAATTATAAAGAAAATGTTTATTTGGAAAATATTCTTATAAACTTTGAAGGTAAGATTTGACGATGTTATAATGGTGGAAAATAGTTGCACCCACAATATAAGTTAAAAAGGACATTCTTTCCTTAATTTTGTCGAAAAGGTTATAAAGGACCTTGTTTGGAAAATGATAGAAAGATTCATTTATAAACATATTATAAAAGTAAAACAAGGTTATAAATGACTTTAACACAAGTCTATAAAATATTAAGAATGTTTTGGAATACATTTTTACGAAACATGGATGTGGAGACAAAGATGTCCCAGTAGATACTTATGTAAAAACAACCTTAGATAATAACGATATTGTGAAATTAACCCTTAACTTGTACTTTTACTTGGTCGAGGGTAGGTTAAACTCTAGTATAATGGTGAAATAATTGTTATTAAATTATAAAATAATCATATACATTAATATGATATCATATATGATCTTTTAACATTTTGTAGTTAATAATATCTTAGTATTATCATTCTTTCGGGTATTAACAAAATAATTTTCCTTTATATTCTATGTTATGTGAGTCATATTTGTTATGGATGGGATGTATCTTATTCTTATCTAAAATTATATAAAGTCTTTAAACATTATTTTTAATCATCTAAAGAAAGATAGTCTTGAATGGATATGACGGGGAATGAATCTCATCGCGTTTGTGGAGACGGTAATCTGTACGTACGCAGGAGCGAAAATATCATTCATTTGATATAAAAATAATATATAATTGGATGTTATATCATATATATAGAATAATTATCATGTTATATTTATTATTTACATAAATTACACATCCTTATTATACCCATCCAAATAATAACGTTTCGAATAACAATTACACCGCGACGTGGAGACGGAAATTCAAACATACGTACATATGGTGGCATGTCATTCAAAAGATGGATTGCATAATGAATTTTATTGTACCATATTTATAATAACATAACAATATTTATAAGAGACTAGAGTTATTATTTTATAATGTAAAAACAACCAAAAAGGAAGTGTATGAAGAAAGGAACTTGAAAGAGGTGGTGAGGTATTTACCTCTTATTCGAGTTCTTCCTTTTGATTCGATCAAAAATGCTCTTTAGGGTGGATTTATGACTAAAGGAAGTACTATAGGATGATGGTAGTACAGTTGAGAGGTTATTTGGGCAGGGTTCGTCCAAGCCACATGGATTTTAAGTTTTGAATTATAGAGAAGGGTGAGTTCAATTTTATAAGAGGGGAGACAGGCAGCTTAGGAAAAGAAAGAAATATTATTTTATAATAAAATCATTTTCGAATTATAATGGATTCAAAATGGATTATCTAAAGGCTAAGGTGCGTATGGTCCTAAAACCACTCAACCAATAGGTTTTAGATAGGGTTGGGTCACTATATGAACCTTATCGTTCAGATTCAACTATTAGTTAAATAGTTTGACATTTACCATGTCACTTTGAATTTTTATATTATATGGTTAATAAAATTACTATATACTTCCAAGAGAACCCCAAATGGTTCATTAATGATACCCATATAATTATATAATTCTTTTGGTATGAACTTATATTTTTAGGAATAGAATATCAATTAACAATATAATATTTCTTTTAAAAACTATTATATGTCAATTTTGACACTATATTGTATTTTGTTTTTTCTAAATTTATAGTAGCGTTATTAAATCGAGTAAAATTCATTTAATCAACACTAACATGTACTATTAACCTAAAATTTTTTCTGTAATTCATAAAAAGTATAAAATTACATTTATTTGGATATTTATAATATCATTTATCTTAATATTTCATTAATAAGGTAATTACTACATAATCATTGTGTCATATATAAATAAAATTATTTAATGTATAAAAAAAATAAATAAAATAATATTATGTAGGAAATATTTTTAGATTTCATATTAATATTTATAGTCGAAAATATGACTTATATAACCCCATGTAAAAATTGTTTTACTAAAAGATATTTGTTTATGTCATTTTTGACTTTACATTATGTCAATTAATCTATAGTGCCATAATCATTCATATGTGGCTCCATGGGGTCCCAAAATAGACCCAAGGATGCCCATGGTCGGCCATGACTCATCAAATAAGGTTATGACAAGTGTTAAGGTAATTTTAAATTATTATAATATTCCTTTTACGTTGAATTACTCTATTTACCTTTAACCGCGGTAAGTAAAAGTCAAAAGTTACTATTCACCAAAAACTATTTAATATTATTGAACCAAAATTTACACACTGATATTAATCATGTCTCTCCGATTTTGGAAATTCAATTCATAGAAGCGGTAAAATGAATATTTATGCAAATTTGCAAATTCTCCTTGGAGGTGGGTAAAAGTCGGTAAAAAGTTCAATAAAATTTTTATATATCTAAAATTATTATAATCTAACTCCAATGGATTTAATTGGACTTATATAGGTAATTTGTATCTATTTTTACCTAAAATAAATTTAAATAAAATAAATAATTATTTAAATAAAAATTCGGTTTCAAACAATAACTAAGTGTTTTTCACAAATCATAAAAAATTGAATGTTTTCAGAAAAATACCAAACCATCACCCTAAGCTAATTTTGATATTCCGAATTCAAAAATTAATTCTATTTTACCAATTTTAAAACATAGAAGTTTCATTGATTAATTTAAAATTAATTCTCCTAGTCAAAACCAAAAAACGTATTTTTAAGAAATAATAACTATCAAAAGATTGACACTTGTTTATGTCTAATTTCAAAGTAAAATTACATAAAATGACCATATTTTTATTAAATTGTAAAAATATAATATAATTGTACTTCCAAACCGTTAAAATTTATAATTAAACACTATAAATTTTCTTGATTAAAAAAGTTGTTTTCAGTTAAAATATAGTATTTTCACTATTCACCCAAATAAGAATGTTATCAAAAAACACCGAAAATTTATTTAAACTAAATTATTATTTCCATATTCTAATGAATAAGTTTATTTTGTCAAATTTAAAATATAAAAGTTTCAAATATTGGATTTAAAAAGGGTCCTCCATTAAAAGGTTGTAAAATTGCATTTTTTTAAAAATACTTCATTTATCTAAAAAATGAATTTGTTATTACATTATGTAAAAAAAATTATAATATGGTTTCTAAAATTATAAGGATTATATAAAGTTCAAAATTCAGTTAACACTATTCATAATATCTTTTGAACTGCTAGTTTGGTATGTCGTGGTGCACTTGAACTCAGTGTTACTTGTAGTGCAAGGTTTTGAATTACCTTGAAGAAATAATGTACTATGAAATCTTGGGGTGTTACATGGGTGTTATACTCAGTTTAATGTTTAAGATGTTTTTATAGATCATCCACATTCTAGGTCGATCCATGGGTAGACACCGGAGTATATGGATCATACAATGTTGAGGTTGGTGGTTTCTTCCATTCCATAGATAGTCTTTGAGTTATATGTGAAAAAGGTATCAATACCCTTGATCGGGTCATTGCGAGTTTACGGTTTTGACCCTATTATTTCTTACTATGATTTATATGCATGAGTAGAGGAAACTTAAAGGTGAATAAGGTTAATTACAATTCTATGGATGACTTGTCCATGCTTTCATTGCTTATGATCGTTCGGTCTTGATTTTCTTATTAGGTTGCTAGCTTTCAATTCCTAGTGATGATAGGATGGAGGAATATTATTTTATCTAACATGTTGTTTGCTGTTGATTGTTTATCCAAGTAGTTCATGAGGGATAATTTGAACTTTATATATCAGTGTTCTCGATTGACTTACAGAGGGCCGTGATAACATGGTGTAGTAGACCATAATGAGAATGGATGTTGAGGGATTTTCTAGAGTGTCTGTTTACTATTACGATGCGAGATCATAGGGGGAATAGAAGTAAGTGCTTCCTCATATTTTCTATAGTTCCTCGATGAGGTCCACACGGTGAATTGGACATTGTGCTCTTTCCCAGAGCTCCTTTTAGTTTTGGATATGAGACTATCAGGGGAATTGATGGAGAGTGCTTCCTCAGAGAGTCTGTGCAACAGCTGAACAAGAGGGCTTAGACTGTGTGTACATACCATAGGGTTTCTTGTGTTTGTTTTGGCTAGAGCAGATGAGTTAGGTTATGAGTTCTACCCAGAGGGTTCCCAGCTTATGACTATCTACATACATTATATCTGATAATTGAATGAAATTGGAACAATATGATTGATTACTTTTGAGTACTATCTTGATTACTGCTTCATTTTGATTACAGACTTCCAAAAATATTCATTTACTATTAGGCATAGATCTTTGGGTGGTTTCCTACTGGTATTAGTCTCACAGTCAGTTTGGGTCATGATTTTGGGCCTAAACAGATTGTATTACTACCAGAGTAGATAAGGGCAAGCTCCCTTATACTTTAGGTAGTTGATTGTTCTGGAGCTGGGGAGCATGAGACTAGGCGGAGGCTTGCGATGTTGTAGAGATTTTTTCTGTTTTCTGTTTTACATTGGTTTAGTATTGTTTTCCATAATTGTGACTTGTTTAGATTATTTCCTATACATATGTATCATGGATCATATATTTATATTTAAATGGGTTCTCTATGTGGTTTTATACTTCAACTGTTCACCTATTGCCTGTTTTACTACTTCCGCTATTACAATCTATTTTACTTCTGTTGTGTTACTCTGTCCGGAAGGAAATATTTTCCCCACTATCACACCCAAGGACCACACTGCTAGTTGGCAGCCTCTAGCGTTTAGGGAAATGAGCTTGTGGACAAGTGACCAACCAGGTAAGAGGCACCTCTAGACAGATTTTGGAACTGGGACGTTACATCAGGCAAATTAACAAGGTTAAATTCCAAATCATGCAATACCAATATTTGGGATATGTAGATCTTCTAGCATATATAATCAAAAGAAGAATAAATAAAGGCACAAACCACCTTCCTCGATATCGTACGACTGATATACATGAACGTTGGCCCTTGAATCAGCCTAGAAAGATGTAGATTTATAAAAGGGTAAAATTATTTATCCCATGATAACTCATGAGAAAAATAATCACAATTAAGGGCCCTAGTGGAAATGATAACATATCAGTGGGAATACAATGCACCTGACAACGTCTCAATCAGAACTCGAACAAAGAACCCAAAGGGGCTCAAAGTTCACACTCTTTACATTTCTCTCCAGAACAAACCAATGAGATTTAAAATATGTTGTAGACATGAGATGTAACCCTACTCTGATTTATCAAATGAAAATAAAAGAACACAAAATGTTCATTTAATTTAAACACTGTATAGTATCCTTAGCCGAACCCCACATTCAATAGTCATCTAGGTCACCACAAAACCATGTACTCAGCCATTACATGGCCAATATGTGGTTCAATGTGGTACAAAAATACAAGGGGTCTACTAATAAGTGCAAAAAATGTACATAGAAAAATACCCATTTCATCCTTTTCGGTCCAAAACAATGCTAAATCATTATCCATACCTGAAATGAAGATCCGATTTCTGAAAAAATTACCCCCATAAATTAATTAATCCAATGATTTCCCTTCAAAGTGTGTTAAAAAGAATATATGAACAATTCATTCCACTAGGATCATAGGTAGAAATCCCTCACTCAATCCTCATCCTATACTCGCATGTGCTTCCATAGCACCCGTAATCGAGGAATATACCAACCATGAAGATCCTTCATTAAATGATCCACAATCAGAATAGGGTTCTCCTTGAAGGATGCATCAACTTCCAAATCAACCTCTTCAGATTGAAAAACGTGAGACAAGTTAGTAAAATTATGCCATAGTGGAGAAACATAAAAGTTGTTGTTCATAGCATAGTACCTCTTAGGTAACTAAAACTGATAGGAATCTATCCAGACTCTCTCCAAAACATCAAACCACCTGAAATATCTTGGTGATTGTTTTCCCTGTCTCCTAATCCTCATGTTTCCCATCCTTAGTGTAGCATGTAAGAAAAAATGATCTCCGAACATGAACTCTAGAGGTCATCTCCATTAATAAACATAAGATTTATAGAGAGATTGTTTAGTTTTCATCATCATCTGAATCTACTTCACCTACTCCATGATCTCCTAGTCAAGATGAGGTCCCAACATAGCTGCCTATCTTGCCTCTAGCCCACATAGGGGTGATCAACAAGGCCTACCATAAAAAGACACATAATGTTCTATCTGAATTGTTGATTGAAAACTATTATTAGAGGTAAACACCACCGTAGGTATGATTGTCTCCCAAGAGCCCTCAAAATCCAGAACGCATGGTCGAAACATATCCTATGAAACCTGAATCATGCAATCTGACTGGCCATCTATCTGTGGATGGTATCCTATACTCATAAGTCCATTTGTACCTATAGAACATGGTAGTCCTTTGTAGACACGATAAGTAAACCGAGCATCCTTATATGAATAGATAGAGAATGAAACCCCATGCAAACATAAAATCTCTCAGATGTACTTCATTCTAAGATCATCCACACTGAAGGATCCCTCAATTAGTAAGAAATGTGAAACCATTTTGAGACTTTTAGAAAAACCCAAACAACATCATTCCCTTGAGGAGACCAAGATAATCCCATCACAAAATCCATCGCAACATCATTTCACTTCCACTCAGTAATGGGTAACTACTATAAAACCCTTCATGTCACTGATGTTCCACGTTCACCTACTGATTGGTGGAACACCTCCTAAGAAAAAAATCATCCTCCCTAATCATTAATAGCCACCAATATTATTGGTGTAGATCTCTATACATATTGGTGACACCATCAGGAACTTCCCATGCTTAGGCATGAACATATCGCAACAGATTCTTGTGTATGTCTCCTGAAACCCATACACACACATGAAAATGAATAACCTAATCCACTCTTATGGTCCACCCAAGAGTAAGGTCCTTTCTTGAAACACTCATACATAGGAATATTCCTTCTTAATATGATAAATGCCTCATTCTCACTCGATCCAATATAGTAGAGGTAACAACTAAAGAAGAAAAAAATGACTACCCCTGTTTGTCAAGAATATTCAAATGCTTCATAGAGAACATATCCATAAGCTTCCACAAACTACTGGTTTTCTAAAATATATGTATTTGAGTCTTTATGCTCAACTCATCTGCCAAAACATTTCCATTATCTGAAATATAGCTAAGAGTAATGTTAAAAGGATGAATGTAATCATCCCAACATCAATGTATCAAATAAGGATCACAATGAGTAAAGATATACTTGAGGATTTTATGGCAAGTGTATAACACAAAATTCTATTCCAAAATACAATGTATCCAACATCACAATGAATGCACAAGTGCATCCAACAATAGATCATGTGTCGGGTAATTACTCTCATGTGGGATCTACTTGCTAGACCCGTATACAAAAACTCCTCCCCCTACATAAGTACTACTCTCAGTTCGAGACCCGATGCATCAAATTAAATAGTGTAACTCATTACGGTATCCGTAAAAATCAGTATCGGCGCCAAATTCAATCTCCCTTTCATCTCTTTAAAGGATTAATGGAGGGAATCTGTCTAAAAGTACATCACTCCTTTCATTGTCAAGACTATCAGTGGAACTGAGAAGCATGAAAAGTCTTGTTTAATGCGCATGTAGAAACCTTCCAACCCCATAAAAATGCATACCTCCAAAACATTTTTCAGCAACTCCAATTAAACTAAGGATGTCACATTATCTAGGTCTAACAATACTCCTTTCTCTGAGAGAAAATATCCCCAGAGATGAATCTCGTCCATCCTAATATGGAATTTTGATAGCTTAGCATATAACTGATTCTCTCTTAGTGTACTCAATACTATCCCAAAATTGATAGCATGGTTGTATTGAGTGTGTGAGTACACCAAAATATCTTTCCCAAATATTACCAAAAAATAATCCATGTAAGGATTTAACATTTGGTTCATCAGATCTATGAAAACTGCCATTACATTCGTGAGACAGAATGACATAAACAAATACTCTTATATAACATACCTTCTTCAAAAGGCTGTAACTGTATTATTTTATTGTCTAATATGCAAAATCTGATAACTGGTTCTCACTTAAATCTTAAATAAAACATGGGATCCTAGAAGCTAATGAATAATATAATCAATCCTTGTCAAGGGATATCAGTTATTAACTATCAACTGGTTCAGCTTTTAGTAATCAACACAATGTATGAGGGTACCAACTTTCATTTCACAAATAAAGATAGGTTAACCCCAAGGAGAAGTTCTGGGTCGGATGAAACCCTTCTCTAGGAAATCTTCCAAATACTTCTTGAGCTCATGTAACTCTGGTGTAGTTATTCTATATATATAATTGGTCTCCAGTGCTACTCCTGGCACTTGTTCAATAGATAATTCTACCTCTATAATTGAAAGAAAACATGAAAATTCTTCCAGAAAGACATCTTTGAAATGATCAACAACTTGAGTAAAATCCATCTGTGAAGTCCCCTAGTCATCCAAATATAAAAATGTAATTTGGGATGTAATTAATCTCAACAAATGATTTTTTGGTCCCTCTCTACTCGTCTAGACATCCCATTTTCCATTTTATACAACAGACCCACCGTATGGTGACATGAAACTCGCCCTATGGTGATAGCAGTAAAACATGTCCTAAAAGTAGACCAATGAGTCTATTCTCAAACTGAAATCAAATATTGTCATATATAGTACATAATGGTCCCATAAAAAGTGACACCCACCAACCTCAAGAGGGAACTCCTTTCATTGACTTACCCTAGCCATCCTAATCCCCAATAGATTTCCTTGCATCGTATCATCATATGAAGTGAATATACAATTCTTGAGGGTCTCCAATAGGAAAAAATATATAAAACTTTTTTAATCCCTTGTATCAAAAAGATAATAAGCAAAAAACTGAGGAAACTTGAATCATACCTCTAACCGTAGAGGGTCCGAGATCCTGCTCTTACTAGGTGTTATCCATTAGAAATGTCTGACCTATTCAGTGGCCTTGTAACCCTACCTGGATAACCTGAGCATGTCCACCCTATTGTCTTTGAAAACCTATCATCTGGATACCAAAGACATGACCACGCCCTCTAGTTTAATGGCATGACAAACTCTAGTTCCGTGATAGAGGAGAAACTGGTGGTCGTTCTCTTGAACATGAAGTTATAACAGATCCACACTCCAAATCATCTGGTGAGAAAAATTCTCAAAAACACTAAATTTCACCCATCTTACTGCAATAGCGGCACTCAATTGGGTCTCTCGGTCACTGAGGTCTCATGTTCCCACTCTTCCCACACTGGGATCACCTCACCTATCTACTTTTAGATACATATCTTCTACTATAATCACCCGGAAAAGGCTCTCTATGGTGGTCCCATCTATCAATTGAAGGATTACCTGCCCTGGAAGATGAACCTATCTGGCTCTCACCTCACAACTCCATTAGATTGTGCTTAGTAATAATCTCTTTATTTATTATATCAGTCACCAAAGACATCCTGAAAGCATTCACCTATAATTGGATTTCGTACCTAAGACCATCCTCAAACCACCTAGCTAATGACAACTCCTCACCTCCCAAAATAGGTGCGATGTGTCGATGATCTGTAAGGAGATAAAAATAATCCATCACAAAAAGACCTCCCTGATTCAAATTCATGAACACCTGGGATTGATAGGCCCTTATTGTCTTAGGGTTTATGTAGTCGTTGAAGGACCTCTAAAACTATTCTCAATCCATATCCCAATGACGTCGTGCCTCTGAGATGACATCGCACCATCTCATGGAGGAATCACATTGTATGTACATCGCAATCTTTAAATACTTCTTAGGAGGCATCTCTAGATTCTCAATGATTGTAATCATGGCCTACAACCATCTCTCTGTAGCCAGTGGTCCCCCATACCTTGAAAATGTGGGAGTATGCTGCTATTGGAACACCCGTTTCAACTATTCTATAGTTGGGGTAAGATGTGGTGGTCTATGGAAAGTCATCATCATCCATAAAAATCCTTCTCAAAACTATGAATTAGAAACTGTGTCCAGTATAATAGTCAGTGCAATGATGGTAATGGCAGGAGGATCTATTGGTATTCCCTGATCTACCATTTCAGGTGTCTGTTCACTTCCATGTCTATAGCATACAACTAGAGGAAACCTTGGTGGCATGAATCTTCAAGGTCAATGACACACATTAGTATATTATTATCAAGTAAATCCACATGGAAATTCATGAACATAACATGAGATGGAAATAATTCATGTTTTAAAAAAAGGGTTACACGGCCTGTAGGACCACTACACAACATGTTCCTTTTAATCCTTACCATGGGAGTGTAACTGTTCCAATCCTGGTCATGTAACACCCCTATGCACGATGTGATTATCCAAAGACAAAACATGTACGTGAAGATTCCCTCCAATCCATGTTCTTTTACACTGTTAGAAATAATATGTTCTCTCATGGTGTATCACTACATGAGGTGGACATTCTATACACAACATGTACCACTTATGTCCAATCCACCCATTTCACTAGTCACATGGATAGATACACGGTCGATTACCACACAGTGTCTACTACCTGAAATTCATCCACCCATGTTGTTAATGACACGACCAGATAAATGGTCAATTATAGCAGAAATTGTATAATCTAGAGATGGAATGTTATACCAAAATTTTACAAACCCTATGTATCTTTTCACACATTCATCTAGACAGTCAAATACTATATGGAATTTACATACTGTACAAGGATTATACATGAGAAAGTTTTTCTCTTTGAGAACAAACAAACACATGGAGTGTGTTCATAACATCACATTCCATGCTGTTAACGTTTCAGGACTGTATGCCTCTGAAACTTCTATGGAACCCATAAAAACAAAAAATTTGGCCATGAAATACCCTGTTCTGATCCGTGGGATCCCATAATCCCCATGAATCAATGTTTGTCATACTATTTCACATCACTCCTTAATATATTTCGATTAAATTTCAAACATGATCCTCAAAATTCAGATCAAATAGGGACTGAAAATCATAAGGGACAAAATCTTGCTGTCCATCTGAATGATATATTAAATATACCAATACCCTACCAAAACAGTAGGTATTTAAATCACAGAATATATCACAACAGTATGCATATCTAGCATAACATCTATCATAACAACATGCATTCATTAATCCATACTCAATGGCATAACAAGAATGCATGACATGTGATCTCTAGAAAGAGCCTATATGATGCATGATATTGAATAACCACATCTAATAAGGTTTCAATAGAAATATAACCACAATGTTATAATTAATAATAACACAAAACAAGTGTGTCACCTAACGGTGAAATCAAATCTACTGTAACTACTTAAAAATAGAAAAATTGAAATATTTGTGGTTAATTAGATTTTCCCTATACATGGGTTAGCAACAAACTAGAAAAACATATTATCAACTACCCATTCCTTCCTATACCTGTCTATAGGATACAATTAGTATGAAAAAGAAGAAAAGAAACTCTTATAATACCACATTATAACATCCAGGTTCTGGGTGTTGCGCCAAGGTTCCCCGAACCCGGTTTGTCACATGACATCATGTGCATTTCAAAAGAAATTCCATTGGCTATTGACTAGCAATTAGGGAGAAGGTTTTCGAAAGGGGAAACTATTCATTAACTAACAGATTTTACACAGCTGAATAACAAAAAGAACACTATAGTGGAATTAGAAGTTCCAATAAAAGAAGTAAACATAATAAGACTGATTGTAATATAATAACTAGAGCATATATAAATTATGGATGTCAAATGTGTCTTGGAAGGCATCCAAACAAGTCACAATGCTAAAGAAATAAATACCAAAGTACAATATAAAACAAGTATACACCAGTAGCATTGCAAGCCTCAACATGGTCCCATGCTCTGTTGCTCCAACAAAAATGATGTACTAGATGACGAAGGGAACATTTCCTTATTTAAACCTGCAACAATATAATCAATTTGGGTCCAAAACATTATGCAAATAGTGTGTGATACTAATCCCAAAAGGAAACCAAAAAAAGATCTTTCCCTATCAGTTAGTGAATATATATATCATATAATATGAAGAAATGCAGCAATAAACTAGGAAGAACTCAAAAGTAACCAATCCTATAGTTATCAATTAAATTCATTTTTTATTATTATTCCTATTTTGAATCATGTATCCTTGGGATCTATCCAAACCTATATACCCCCCTATGTAATACTGAAAAAATAGATATCATAGAAGAGCATCTAAAAAATCATGTAAGGCAGAGTCTATGCTTGTGCTTTGGCTTGGAAGACTCCTCACAATCATTCAATCAATCATAAAAAACCATTTGAGAATGATCTCATGGTCCATCCCCTTTGGTTAAATATTGAATCTATCATTTACAAAGGACCACATTGGGTATCTCTCATATCCAATACCCCTAGGTCAACATGGCATCAATGAATTAAAAAAAACCTTTGTGTATCTCTCTAAGGTCAATATCCCTTGCATCAACATAGAATAAATAATTCATAAAAGACCTCTTAGGTGGCTCTCACAGTCAATACCCTTAGGTCAAAGTATACATCAAGTATCTCATGGTACCATGTAAATAAACATGGAAACCCCCGCAATTTTCCTTGTCCAAGGATCTCACAATCCATTGAAAAAACAATGCACATAGAATTTCAATACAACACATGTAATATATAACTACTACATGGATGAAATTCAAACACATAAAATGTGAAATTAATATTATTAATAAAAATCCATCCATAAAAATTCAAGGCATGAAAACAAGGTACACCTCACAGGAAGCCCATGATAAATGGCCATAAACAGTCAAACATGGGAAACACACCAATGGGGTGTCCCATAAACCATGAATCTAACCATACACATATTCCACAACCCCTTTTTAAATAATTAAACAAGATCATGTAAATTAACAATGTTATATTTTAAATCATGAAATTCACTGATCCTTGGTATGGATTACGTTTACTATATATTTCAAAGACAAACAACAAAAGGAATCCCCACCTACCTCAATATCATACAAAATATATACTTGATTGTCCTCCCATGAATCAGCCTAGAACGACGTAGATCTATAATTGGTGTAAAATTGATCATCCCATGAAAACTCACAAGAGAGTAATAATAAGGAAGAAATTCCCTAGAGGAAATGTGATCTCACTGGTGGGAATCCCGCACACCCAAAAACATCTTTGTTGGAGCCCAGACAGTGAAATGGGATGGGCTCATAAATTTCGGTCATTCTATCCCACTCCTGTACAAACTGAGGAAAGAGAAAAAAAATATGTTCTAGGGATGGTAAAAAACCAAACTCTGATTTTTCAAATAAGTAGAAAAGAACATGGTGTGTTCATTTAATGTACACGCTGTGTAGTATTCATAACAAGCCCCAGCAATTGGCTAACTAGCAGGTCACCCCCTGGCCATGTACTCGGCCATTACACGGCTAGTATGTGGTTCTATATGGTACCAATGTACATGAAGTTTATTATTAAGTACATACTGTGTACATAGAAAAATTCACATTTTTTCCTTTTCCATAAAAAATAACCTAAAATCAAGATCCATACCGAAAATTATGATTCGGGTTCTTACAAGTGGCTCATAAATAGAATAATGTCAAACAATTTTACATGATAAACTGAGTGTAACCCTAATAATATATTTTCCCACTTGTGATACTTTATTTGCATTCTATAAATGACCATTCCTAGATCTTCTACCTCTATACTGATGACCAACTCCATGAACACACTAGATTTGAGCTCCCTAAGGGGGAGGGGTGTCCTATGGTCACCCTATGCCTACTATATCAGATCATAGTGGAGCATAAGAATTTTATCTTTGATTATGGAATAGCCACATTTGTAATTGTTCCTCAGGCTGTCAAAGACCGTATCCTCCCCTTCGAATATGAGATTGAGGAGCCCCTGGGAACTAGTTCCAATGATTTCCAGGCACTCAAAATATGATACACACTGGTCTGATGTCCCAAATAAGATCATGGTAACTAGTTTACAGATAATTCCACAAATATATCAACTATGTTCAACTCCCTATTAGTTAAAAACATGAAGGTTCTCATGCCTGAAACCTACGAGTGACAACACTACTCATCAAGGAACCTTTCTAGTTCCCCTCCCATGATAAACCCGCTTGAATGTGATTCCTCTTGGTCACCTCCACATTAATTGAAACCTGTAGACATTTTTGAATTATAAAAGGTGTAACCAATTGTTGTATTGATGGATGATTCCTCCGCATGAAGTCTCACAAGAGACACCACATCGGGAAAAATAACTTCTGAAAACTCACAAGGTGCTTCAACTTGATCCCATTACCCAACATAGGAAAAATCCCTTGATGAATGGAGATTAGCTTAGAACACTTCATACACATTATTTTCAAAAAATAAACGCTACCCAAATCTACTTTAGGAAGACAATATAGGAGTCATTTGCATCCTTTCGATGACCAAGTTGTATCATACACTAGGGATATTCAACTCCTATCAACTAAATAACTTTAAACTGAACATAATACTCAATTAGGGTATATATCAAAATGAATTTTATCTCCATATCCTCTATCTAGATCTCAATATCTATGTAAGAAACACTACAATCATAAATCCCAAAATCCTTCCACATAAAATATTGAAATGTACTCTATCACTGATTATAATAATTAACTAGATCAATACTATTATATTCAATAGGTTCATGTTTCTAAACCTCCACTGGTTAAGCCACATGTTGGTGACTACCAAGATCCATAGATGACGTGAAAAAATATATCAAAATCTCAATAGTATTGAATTTTAAGATTATTTTTTATTTAATTATGATTAACATATTTCATCTTTTCTAGAAAAAATAACCCAATTGAAATTAGAACACAATTAGTCATCTTTATCATACCTCTTATAGGTATCTAACCTATAAAATGATCCAAACCACTTCGCCCTTCAATAGGATCAGAGCCTGTGCACTGGATTACATGGTAGAATAAAATCACATGTTCTAGTTGGTCTCAATGTCCTATGTCACATTAAAATTTCTACATACCCTCTTTCCATACCAACCGATTCAATCCTCAATGTGAATAAGTCTATAATCCTTCACATATTTCAATAATCAGCCTCAGATACCACACTTTCAGGAACACTTACCTTCCAGGACACCAAATTGAGGATATAAAAATAATGATACCTTATGTCCTACCTCTAGTTTGACTGAAATTGGGAGCTAACATCAAGGGTATATAATTTTCATGTATGGAACAGTATAAACTCTGTAATATAAATAGGATGATGATATAATATGATTCATCCATAAGGAAATCAATGAAAAAATTTGTAAAATAATGAACAAAACATCTAAAAATGCATGAAAAAAATGAAATTATACAGATAAAGGCCTCCAATGTAAACACCAAATAGTATTTTTAAAGCCGAAACAAATCAACTATCTATGGATATGGGATAGTAGATTCTAGCATGGTATACATAGTCCACCATGATACATGGAAATAATTTTACATAAACGGGGTGACCATACAAGTATTATCATTACGAAAAAGCCATTAGATCTTACACTAGTGAAAAAAGAATAATAATTCAACCATAATAAAACAGTAGAACAAATAGACCAAAAACATGTATACTAACAAAAAAAATTCACAATGACTCACTCTCCAAATAATGGATACTTGTATAATAACATAAAATGATGCATATAGATGAAATTTAACAAAAAATAAATTCCCCAATAATTATCCTATCTCAATCACCGACAACATGTATTATGGTTCTCCCACCCCTTCCCTATAAAATAATGACAATTCAAATCACATCCCACACAAAACTAGTTGTTCCATCAAATCACATCATGTCTCACCCAATGTGAGTTTTTCCATCACATCCTAATACAACTCATATTTATTATAGTAAGGTATTTTTAACATTATGGATATCAACCTCATGACCTCATCCTACCATGCTCACCCCCACCATAATTCATCACATCTCATCCCTCCGAACGTATCCTAGGACATCTCATATCATGACATATAATCTAGAATGCGGAACACCAAAATTTTGAAATCACATCCCATACATGTCACTAACCCTGAGAATAGGGTTTGGGGAAAATCAGGTGGTCACCCATCCATCCTCCCACTAGGATCTAGGGAAAATACCCCAAACAATTAGTTGTCAGCCCTAAGTTCTCAACATGGGTGTGAGAATAATGAAATAATAAGGAAATAAAATGAATAAATATAATATACATAGAAGACCAACATAGTTGATCAAAAAAGGTACCATCAAATTGACAATGACTCCATACCACCTAACAACCACCAAAACAAATAATTCCACTTCTAAAATGCACAACGACACACAACATTATACAAGTTACATTGCATAGTTGTAATACCATGAAAAATTAATAAATATTACATATTTTAAAAAATAATAAAATATCATTAAAAATCCAAATACAAGCATTATTTCCAGCCCTTTGAATTTATAGTTTACATCCCATCATTTAAACTTGTGTTCTGTTATTTTTAAATCTAGATTATTATATTTTTTTTCTCACCCATTATCCAAGAATTTTTAATTCAAATACAACCTAGGAATCTAGAATAACAAATCCGATTAAAAAATATATATATCCCAATTTATACATACCAACAAATCATCCTCCACTTTCACAGCCCAACTGCTTGCCCACAGCAGAACTGCTACCACATCACCACAACGCACACATCCAAATAAAGATAGTTTCCTAGCATGGAATATACACAACCACGCCAGAACACACATCTTGTTTGTAAAAAACAATCCAAACGACACAAATAGAGTTTATAGACTAGGAATAGGTTAATTTTTTAAATTTTAGTAATTTATTTATGGGAATTTACATGAAATCAAGATATCCTAATGAAACAAATCAATTATTTGAGTATATGTGGTTAAATATTAATTTATGGTGGTGTTACATAAATCACACTACAATGGGATTAAAAATAAATAAAAATAAAAAATAGAGTCTACAAACATCAATCATTTTCAATGAAACTAAAAACCTAGATATATCCAATGTCAAAATATAAAAAATCTATAAAATCATGAGAAACATTCCCCCTCACATTCAATTAAATTATGTTGGTTTATTATATTAAATAATATAACGTATAATATTATCTCAAAGGATAAAAGAAGCGAAAAAACACCTACATGTTGAAACTAATGGGAAATTAGGAAATCTAGAACCAGGAAGAATGAATCTATACACCAATCAGTTGTAGTAGAAAATAGGGAGTGCACAAACAAGAGGAAACCCCTTAATGGGAAATTTTTCCCAAAATAAATAAAAGGATACAAAAATAGAACAATAACTCAGAACCTATTATAAGATTAAATTTTTTTATCGATGGTATTGATCAATTATCTTATCATTCAAAAGAATTTATCCCAAAATAGTGTGATTTTATACAGTTTTAATTGAAAATCTTTTCCCAGTCTCATCAAATCCCCATGGTAAGAACATTAAGAGAGAACCATACATTTTAGAAATATAGGTTATACTTATCCTACTAAAAAATGGATTTTAAATTCCCTTAATTAATATATTGAAACCATTTTAAATCAATGAAAACCCCAATGGTGAAAAACAAGAAATTCCATGGAAACATGATTCCCTACAGATCTACTTTTGAGATATATCAACAAGATGATATTATAATAAGGATATACCACTTGAATGATCATAAATTGGTTATGTACTACACAATAACTATCATTGTTGACCTACTACTTGGATGATGAACCATTATCAATGTACCTCCACAGATCTATCATTGGTGATCTACCGCCAGAATAATCTATCATTGGTGATATACTTCTTGGATTATATACCATTAGTGATATAATAATAGAGATCTATCATTAGATATATTGGAGTAGAATTATTTAAATACAAGTATCTACATCCAGAATGTTCTAATAATAGTGATCTAATGTGAGATATCGACAATTGGTGATCTTCCTCCAGAATGATCTACACATGGTGATCATCAAATAGGATATATCATTATCCTCTAAATAACTGTTTTTTATATAAAACACATCAATCCTACTCCCTTCCATTATCCAACACCAATGTATTTTCCCTAGAAAGATCAATTATTAAACATCACACAATGCAATGATCCATAATTTATTCTCTGTTACAATCCCATTGAACTTTATTCAATTTTTTATTTCAGATGTTATTTTACTAGGCATATTCATATACATTCTATGATACCCTACTTCATATTTTAAAATTAATTTTTCTCTATGAGATCACTGTACATCTTTGTGATCCCTGTGTGATTGGAGAATTTCAATATATTAACATCAATTAATATCCCTTTCATTGCCTTGAGATTTTATTGAACACATAATCATGACCCAGATCTTATAACTCAACATTTTTTATGAATTTTGAAAGTAGAATATTTCTATATTATTATATATTCCACTATATTTTATATAAAAGTAAACTCTTTAATCATCCATTATATTATCATGAAGATATTTATGAGTAATCATTTGAGAGATAAATGATGATGCTCCTTCATTTATGATCCCCTTGTCCATCCTTTTAATATCTAAGATGATTGGAAACTTCAAAATAATTATAATTGTAATGTTTTCTAGTTCATTTCTAATTATATAATCATCCAAATAAATTATATTTGAAGGATAAATATGGGTTGATCATTTCTAGACCTTCAATATATCTATCCATATTCACTAGTACATATTAGTATGACTCTATGAGAATATATATGTGAGGATTTTTATATCTATATATATCAAACTTCCCCATATTTTGATAATGCATCCATATTTTTATTGTGAATATTACTACAGCCAACTCTAGATTACGCATTGGATAACTCTACTAATGAAAATAAAATATACTTAATCCATATTATATCACATTGTGAATTTTCATCAATAAAAAACCAAATAAATACATTAATGCATTACTAGATACCCTTAATTGTTCCCCACCAATGGGAAGTATGAGGAATGGTGAAATGATCGGACTATTTTCCAATTACTAGTATCTATTTTCACATTCATTAGTCTAAAAATATATTAACCCATTCCGAGTCATCTTTGAAAATGGGATTTACAATAACCATATTTTTCTACTAAATCATCAGTAACACACTTCTAGAAAATTGAATCTATCGATATCCATTATAGATACAACTCTAGGAAACTACTAAATTTCGACTATCTAAGAAGGGTCCACCGATATCCCTTTGATAGTGATAACATACTACATGAATGATACATCATCCATACCAAACACAAATTTACTATACACGACACATACATTCTTCTTTCATTATTTTGTTAGTTTAGTATTAAAAATCTCATCACTGTCCTACTCTATTTTGTAGTATATAAAAAATCTTCTATAACGGCTATGATAAATTTTCCAATATAATCTATTTTTCATATATTTATTCTGTATATAATGTTTTCAAAATATTTATTTGGCTTAAATAGAATCACTATGAACTAAAAGTGTCCACACCTTGTTTGAAATGTGGTCATGGGGATATCTTCTTTATTTACCATTAATTGGTCATATCTAGACTGAAAATCCAACATATAGAAAAAATGGGCCCCATATAGTTGATCAAAAATTCTATCTATATATTAAAGGGGATACTAGTTTATAATCATGAATTTTCTAGTTCATTATAAATCATATAGAGGAATATTTAACCATATTTCTTCTCAATGAAGAGGACATACATACCCAATGGAGAATAATTTGGGCATATAAGACCTTTGTGTAGATTCTCTAGTAACTTAAACATTAGTTTTTCCAACTGATATATTTTTATTTAATAGGGAGTCATGTATATGGGTAGATATATTTTTATAATGTCAAATATGATCTCACCCTTACAGTTTGGAGGAAGAACATATAACATTTTAGGTAATGCATCGGTGTTGTCCATTATAATAGACTAGCATTTAAGTATAATTAAATCCTTAATATCAGTAATTTGATAATGATATTTTTTCTCATAAGGATATAATACCCACTCATGATAGGAGGATTGAAAAGGAGATTTAACCTCTACCATTTAGTTGTAAATGTTTTTGCATGAATCGATTTTTGAGGAAATATCTCCCAGTCCTGATAGTTGATGTTGGATTTATATAATGACCACCATTCCATGACCAATTTTGTATCAAATTTTTATGATGGTTGTATAAAATTATTTTATATGAGTTTCAATCAATATTCATTGACTAGAGGGAATAATATATATAGGATGAAAATATTTCACAATTTTATATTTTTATATATATCTTCGCCCCTTTATTTTTTTGTGGGTTATAAATAGTAATACTCAAGATAGAGGGATTAAAGGAACAAATAAAGTTAGAAACAAAACTATGTTTACTATTATTGAACAAATAACCATCATACCAATGAACAAATCTTTTTCGAGATCCACATCAATTGTATTGGTATTGTATTACTTTCAGGGATCTCTAGGCCTTTTTCGTTTTTTTGAGGGAAAATATTAATTTATACCATTTCTATGATTATTTTGGAAAATAAAAACATCCTCATAAAATATATATTTTACTTAATTTATATTTCCCATGTTTTAAGATTATTTTTTAGAGAAGAAAATGTTCGGTCGAACAGAGAAATATACCCCACAAAATGAATATAAACATTCTGTACAAGTATAATACATTGAACTGATGGTGGTATAGTCTATTGGACTAATAGTATGCAAGTCCTTCAGACTGCATTCATTCTAGTATTTTATATTAACAAAATAGTATTCCATTAGATATACCATTTTATTTTTCTTTTGTATGACAAAATTTATTCTATCGGAATAAATTAACATAGTCTATTGTTAAGAAAAAATATAGTCTATCAGTGTGACTATATTTAATCCATTTGGATGACATGTTTTTTTCCATTAGAATGTCATGTTTACAATTATTGTTAGGAATAAATCTAATTTTATGAAAAATTTCTGACTTCTTTGTAATTGAGATAACATAACAACATCGTTTGAAGATATAATTTACTAATGTATGAAGTGAATAACATTCAAGACCATTGCATCTAACATTGATAATGAAAAGTATATAACTATTGGAGAGATTTTTATAAATAGAGGTGAATTTGAGGATATGGGAATGTATTCATTGAAAAATTTAATCAACCTCAATATTTCTCTATTTTAATTCCATATTATGATTTTCTATGTAATAATTTAATGTTTTATCTATCATCACAATTCCGTAAAAGGAATGTAAAATAGGTAGAACATCTTTTCCCAATGTATTCTTTGTTGGACTAAGGATTATATTGGGGGATTATATGGAATGAACAATAGATACTATTATGTTATTAGTGATCAAGGGTATTCTGTTGAAGAAAGACATATCTTACAGTTTGTTTTAAACAATGTTTACTAAAGTCAAGGTTATTAACTTCTTAAATATTTAAGGATATAAATATATTCATTCCTTTTATAAAATTTCATATATTAATTCTAGATAACATGTTCTTATTTTGTTTAACTTGTTTTAACATGTTGCATTTATTCACAATAAAATTTTTCAATAAAATTTATTTCATTATATATTCTTCACTGAAATTAACCAAACACACACACACTGAGTTTATACCAATTAATTATAATCATCAGAATCTTTAACATTTCGATAAAATAATAAAGTGTTTTATGTTTTAATTTTTTTATTATTATTATAATAAAATTTACCCACACTCTTGTACCCTTTATAACTCTTCTTATCCAATAGTTTGTATAAGAGTAAGTTAGATTTATTTACTTTCAGGTTTTTACTTCTGTTGTACAAATTCTTGTTTCTAATGTTTTAGGAATCTTTTGATTTAAACTCTTTATTTACAAACTATTATTACACTAACATGTAAATTTTAGAAACTGTTTGTTTCTATACAGAATCATGTTTAAAATATGGTACTCTTGAAAATATAATTCCTATAATAATGACAATATTTATTGGCAATGGATATGATTATTGAAGATATATAATCATGATTTTATTTTTTAATATTGGGGTATCCAAATTTTTTTGTTTATTGTAACTACATGATTCAAGATAAATAATTCTATGCTTTTAAAAATATTAAGATGATTGAATCTTAGTTTAATTTACATATGATACATAATTTGTTATGATCTATAAAAAAGAATTAGATATAGTCCAATTTCATCTTGTAGAGAAGATAATAGAATTTTGATGAAATTTATTGATAATTTTTTTTGACCTTATAATGTTTTTGATACTAAAATAGAAATGTTTTGTGATGAATATCAATGATTTTACATTCTACATGGTGGATCATTTGTGAAAATTCATCATAGATTCATGAAAATTGTAAATAGTTTACAACCTTTTTGATAAAAAGTTCATAAACATGAGGTCATAATTGAAATTATTATTGAAATTATTCCTCGATAATGGAAGTATAAGAAAAATATGGTGGATAACACAATAATAATTACACATCTAACATTGGAGGATTTAAATGTCACTCTAATGAAACATGATTGATGATTGAATGGAGATATAAAAAATGTGTTGAAAATGAATGGTGGAGTTTATTTTTCCACAACATCTAATTATTATATTTGGTTCATTCACCAAAAAAAATTCAATTTTTTATAAAAAAATAATGTTACAGTTCGATTAGACAGTAGTTCGTCAAAAAATATAAACATGATTTAGTTATTCATGAAAATATGGTGATTAAGATATTTTAAAAGAAGGGTTTAAACGTTAATATTAAAAGAATCACTAAGACCGAATTGATAAGAAGGATTTTTTATTTGTTATATATTATGAATGTATTAAATAAGAAAATATATGACTAGAATATAAAAAGTTTAATTGAAAAGTAATGAAATGTAATAATTCATAAATTAATTCTATGAATTACTACAATAACAATAATAAGAAATGATTGAAATATTAAAACACATGGAGAGATAATAATAGAGTTAGTTTATTATAAAATTAATTATATTTTTAAGGGAAGAAATTTTTTTTCATCATATTTTATGACAACATTCTGATGTTTAGTAACAAGTCCTTGGAAAAGATAACATCTGAATCACTTACTAATCTAACCTTAAATGGGGAATATTAGGATTTAGATATTGAAAATAATAGTTCTACATATTATGATGGATAATGTTATTCATCATAAAAAATTATTTTCCATGTTTGGGATAGGTTTTTATATTTTTTAATCTATAAGAGAATCATAATTTTAAAATCACATAAAAACATGGTACCCCAAAAGAAATTTTTTTAATAAAAACTCAAGGATTTATTCACTTACTACTGAGATACATATGATTCAATATAATTAGATTAAACTAAATTTAAGATGTCTAATGCTTTTATTGATTATGAAAAATATAATTTTTAGAATACCCGTTCATTAAATGATTTAGAAAAATTATGTTCGAGTAGAACATCCATCAAGGATTGAAATTTAGTTTTAAATTTGAATTCAAAATTATCTAGTTTGAAAAATAAATTTTCAATGTTCACTATAGGAAAGGAAATATTAGATATGTAGTATATACAAATTATAAGTCATCATTTTTTATTTGAAATGGGTATTAGTAATATGAAACCATTTTTCAAGAATAAATACTTAATTCTAAAATGTGATCCATTTGTCACAAAATGTCAAAGTTGGGGTCACATGAAAAATAAATTTTCATTAAATATATTTAATTCTATATGTATTCAAAAATATTATTTAACTAAATAATTAATAATTTCTCAAAATGGTAATTTTGGACAAATATAGGTTCCAAAGATTATATATTATAATAATACCAGACCCTGAAAGGTTTTGGTTATGAAAAACTAATATTTTTTTCTTAGGGGACTAATAAATGTACAAAAAAAGAAATATGGTACTTTCATCATGATTTCTACATAAAATTGACTTAATACAAGGATTTATTCAAAAATATTATAAAAAATATAGATTCAAAAGTTACCATTGATGAAAATGATCAAGGAGTTATCATTGGGAATGAAAATATTTTTATTCTTGGGAAAGTCTTAATTTTTTATGTTTTATTTTTCATAAGTATTAAGTAAAAGTTAATTTGAATATTTCATTTATGGGATGGGGGATATATTGTGATATTTAGGAAAGAATAATTTACTATTCATATTTGGTAAGAATTTTTTTTTCATTAATTCAATCGACATGAGAATATTTAAACACATTTAGTATAATTCCATAGGATCCAGCATATACCATTCTATAGTGAAACAGAAGACCAATCAAGTATAGGGAATATAATATTAAGAAATATTATTGTCAATAAATTAGATAGACTATCCAATAATAATTAGTTACTGATCTACATGAACATATGTTTGATACTTCAAAATTTTAAGATCCTTGTCAATTTGGATGGAAATATAAGGATTGTTTTAAATCTATCAGTGAATTCACAAAATCATATGATTTACGGTTTGTGAAAATTGTCTTGTTTGTTCCTTTAATGTATTGAATTATCCATAGATAATACTATTTATATGTTTTAGTAGATGTTTCACTTGATCTATATAAAGATATTTTTAATAGATAATTATGAATCCTTTTGTTTTTTTAAATCATTTGTAGTCCATGTTAAAAATGAGAAATATATATCCATGATAACTATTCATAGTGATCATGTTGGTGAATTTTTTAATTCAGATTCTGAAAATTATTTATGTAAAAAAGGAATAAAACACAACTTTATGGAATGGATAACTCCACATAAAAATGTTTTATTTGATGGGTGAAATTGAAATCTTCAAGAGATTTCTAGAACCATGTTGTGTGAATACTCAATAACTAACCTTTTTTTGGTTGATTAATTTAGTAATGACTCTTAAAATCTAAATTAAATTTTAATAATACAATTTCATAACAAAATCACCATTTACTTGTGGACCAAATGGAATCAAAAAATTTATAATATCAATTTTATTTGAAGGAAAATATTCATTTTGAATACTAAATAGAATTTATATAATCTTGCTCCAAAATTTTTTGAAGGAAAATTTTAATGCTATTCGACGACTAATAAAGTATATAAAGTTTATAGTAAAAATATCTACTATTTATAAAACAATACATATTAAATTTGATGAAACCAATCCTTATGTTTTCAAAAACATCATGCCACATCTCTGAATGTTACATAATAAATTGATTTTCCTGAAATGTTGGAATGTTCTTAAAATTAGACAAAAAAAAAATAATATGCTTTTGATGTTCTATAATAAGGATAATATCACTATGTTATTGAAAAAATTATTTTTTAAAATCAATTTATTAGTTGATTCATACGAATGAATAAATTGATAACACCGTTGGGGATTTAGATCTACCAATTATAAATAAAATTTCATTAAAATTTTAAATAGATGAATTTTTATTTTTATGTTAATTTGAAACAAAAATTATTAGTGAATATTTATGTGATGAAGCTTAGATAATAGTAATTAATGACGATATCAATGAATTCAATTGGAATAAATGTTGTACTTTGGTATAACAACCTAAAAATACATTTGTATTAGGAGTAAAATGGTTCTTCTTGATAAATGTGATGAAATTGAATTAGGTTTAGAAATAAAGATTGAAATATTAATAAAAGAGTTAATCAATAAGGGGGAGTATATTATGAAGAAATATGTACTCTGGTGTCACGAATTGAAGATATTCATATAATTGGAGTATACACATCATTTCATAATCGAATATTCTGTAAAAATAATGTGAGGTGTGCATTTCATAACGTTAATTTCTAGGATAATGTTTATGTTTACCAACCCATTATTTTTGAAAATAAAAAAATTCCAAAACCTGTTTTTAAATTTAAAAAGGCACTTAATGGGCTTAAACAATCCCTTAGAGACTTCTATGACTAGATAATTATTTTTTTGTAACAATTTTTTTTTGAGGGAGATAAGGATCAATTTTGTTTATAAAATTTGTTTCTAATAATTTGATCATAGGTTAATTTTTTTTATTTACATTATATTTGGTTGAACCCAAAAAAAATTTCATATTCAATTATGGATATTATTGAATCTTTTTTTAAATGGACATGATGGGGAATATTACATATTTTCTTGAATTTCAAATATAAAATAAACTAAATAGAATAATAATATATCGAAATATGTATATAAAATATATTAAGATATTTGAATAATATTACATAAAAATTGATTGTACTTCTATTATGATCGACACATACATTATTTATTGATGGAAATGGGATACTATTTGATCAAAATTTATCAATATAAATTATTAGTTGTTCACTTGGGAAAAATAACAAGAACATAAAAAAGAGTACCATATTAAAGATATGAAATGAATTTTTTATCATTTTATGAGAATTATGGACTTATTCATGTTTTACACATCTATAAGCCATTTTTAATTAAGATATTTTTCAGATTACTACATTGGTTGATGTGAAATGGATAAAAAAATTAATAACTTTTCATTTGTTAGTAGGGGATTTAGTGTATTAGTATTTTAAGAAACAACAATCTGAATCACATTCATCTACTAAAACTGGGTATGTTGGAGATGGAAATTGTTGTGATCACATTCATTGGATGGAACTCTCACTCACATAATACAAAATAATTATCAGTAACAGTAAAATATTTTATGATTATAGATGTTCCCTTTCATTATATTAAGACTCAGAACTTCACTCATAAGAAAAATAAAAATATATTCAATCTATTTCCTTTTTGATCACAAATAAAAAGGATATATTTTTCCCATTTTAGAGTAATGAAAAAATATAGGATAATACTTTTACTAATCCCTTTAGTTTAAATTGATTTGAATATATAAAACATAAGCTAGAAATGATCAATAATAAATTATAAATTTTATATACTTCATGTTTACCAATATCTATATACTAATGAACTCATTTTAAAATGGGTATTAAATAAGTTATGGTGTTCTAAAACGTTTTTAAAATAAATTTAAATTTTCTAAAACTATAGTTTTTCATAATTTTTCTCAGAATCCAAAACATCATTTTTAAAAAAAATAAAAAATTTACTAAATTATTAGTTTTAAAAATTTAAGAATATAATTAAAACAATAAAATAGTTTTCTAGAAAGACTTTTATATATAATTTAATATAATTATTATGAAAGAGTAATTCAATAATCAGTATTTAATTTTCAAATTTTATACATTCTGTTGTCTTTTATGTTTTATTTAAGATATTTTTTATATTATAAACATCAATATTTTAAAAAACATAATAATTTTAATTTATGAACAATAGAAAAGACAGATGATTGTTTTAAAAAACAACTCATAGTTAAAATATATATTTAAATATGCCTCGATAATTCTAAATAGCTATATTGTTTTTGGAACTCATTGTTAGTTTTTGATATTAGTAATATGAATCATCAACCTATGTCTATTAATAAAAGATTGGGTCACCACAACCGATAACTGTTTGTCAAATAGTTGACGACTCTTGTACCCCAAATAGTGGTCTATTCATATTTTATTTTCTATTTCCGAATTTATATTATTCCCTATCCATTCAGTTTCCTTAGAATGATCAAGTTTCTACCAGATGTAGACTCGATTATATTTAAAAATAGGTATATTTGGAATGAAATAATAATAGATAGGAAATGTTATGATTTGTTCTATTACATTATAGAATAAATAATTTTAATTAATTGGTGGGAGAGGGTGCGTGTAGATATAAAAGATGTTTATCTTCACTACCCGACTATTTTAAAGAAATGTATTTCCATTAATTAATTTTAAGGAAGAATATGTCTGGAATTTAATAACCCATATTATTTTTAATATAAGTTGAATATAACACAATTATTATACAATATTTCATTTCTATATCATATTGAATATTATTTAGTAACACATAATGTACTAGATAAGTGATGATGTTTTGAAAAAAGAAAAGTTGAATATTGATTATTTAAAACATTTGAGAAATTGAGTGTAGTCTGCCATCTAAAACAAGATAAATGGTATATTTTCATTATTTTTTTGGGTTACCTTATCCAAATTAAGGGTGACTAAGACACAATGAAAGTGATAGATATATTTCTATTATTTTTTATGAATATAATAAATATAAATATTGGTAAATATATGTTTTTTTAGTAGAGGTAATTAAAAAAAGCGATATTATGTTAATAATCCTTAAATTTTCCATATTTATCAACAAAATTCTGAGAAATGTTATTTTAATAATCAATATTAAGATCCAAGTTGTTACTATGAGGGAAAATAATTCATTGTTATGAGGGGAAATAATTTTTTTGATGATACTAATTTTTATGATGGAAAATAATAAATTTGTTGACAAATTGGAATAATGTATTTTCAATTCCAATTTACCAAAAATTAATTAAATGGTAAAAAATAAGAAATCATGTTCATATTCTCATTAGATGAATAAGAAAATAAAACAAGATCGACGAGTCTTATAATGAATTGATTAAAACAAATTAAGAAAAGATGACATGAGATCTAAATTTTGAATCAAACATGGATGAAGCCATGTCCTTTAAATAGAGACCTTAATAACTGATAAATAATTAGTAAAATAATCATAATGAAAATAAAAACATTATTAAGAATGTATAGTTTATATTTTAATGGATGTATTATAAATTTATAACAGTTTCATTCAAAGTTCTACTAATAAGCATGGTAAAAGTGTTCTTTTTATCCCTCTTCTATGAGTTGTTTAACCGATAACTATATTGCGTGTTCCAAATTCCATTATGGTATAGTAATGTCTTAGAAATTCTCATGATCCAATTTATATTGATAAAGGGAAAGGAAATGTTATGGATGAAATTATTGGTTCTCAAATTTTTTTCAAATATAAAAAGTTTGTGAAGAATCAGAGTAAAGTTAAATCTACATGTAAAACATTCATGTTATTTAAAATAATAAATGGAAGAAGTATCAAATGAATATTTTTTTATAATAATTAGAATCTAAATAATATGAATAAAAATTTTCCATTTATTCTTCTTCCTTTAGTGCTTAGTCCGAGATGGATGCAAAAAGGTTGTCTTTTAGAAGGAAGAGTGTAAAGAAAACGATATTCAAAACCAATTTTTTTTTAATAGACAGTGAATATATGCTAATAATGATATAAAATTAATTTCATGTATGTTTCAAATATAGGAAATGATAAGGAGAAATAAAATTAAGAAATAGAAGGTTTCCCTTCTAGGAGACATGTTTTAAATATCTCATTATTTTCTACATATTCATATTTATTGAATTGAAATGAAATTATTGATTATATATATTCATGAAATTTAATGAATAATTAATGAAACATTTAGATTCCATTCCCTATATAGATAATAAATAGACCCAATGCAATTGTTTTTAGAATAGGATACATGTATTAGAGGAATCAGAAGATCTAAATCAAATGGATGATATCATTTTGAATTATTATGTATATTTCAATGCTATTAATTTTGAATTAAATATTTAAAAAAGAATAGTAAAATATATGATCCTCTGTTGGAATGATATAGAGAGAGATATGAGTGTTCATGATGAAAAATTTGATATGGATAAAATGATTCCATTATAAATTTCTAACCCTTTCTAGAAGTTTTATTCATAAGTTAAGGTGATATTTGATCTTATTGACCAGTTCATGTGTCTATCTAAATCTCATGATAAAGAGATTGAGGAACATACTCACAAGAATATATTTATTGTTGAAGATTTCTAAAAACTAAAGGAAACAAAGATCATTGATATCAAGTCTCTTATATAAAAATTTGATACAGTTAGAAAATAAGACCAATGATTTCAATTCATGGTGAAAAGAATATTAATATTCAAATCAAAGGAATCAGATAATGAGTGAATCATGAATAGTTTTGGAAGATGAATGTACATTTCATGAATCTTTAAAAGAAAAAATTGTTTTCAATTCTCAGAAAACATTTTCAGGTTTAAATATTCATCCACATTTTCCTTTATTGAAATTTTAAATGTTATTTCATTTAAATATTTGATTAAATATTTTAAAATTTTAGTTTGATGGGTATTTTTTTCTGTATTTTTTATGGATTTTTTTTCCATTTATTGCTTCATAGAACTATTGTTAGTTCCATTTCTGGTAAAAAATATAATATATTTTCCTTTTTAATTATCAAAAAGGGTGATACATTAATCAAATGGTAGGAATTATATTTTGGGGATGATTTCATTAAATAAATTGTTTGGGATAATGTTATTTTAGGGAGAATATATTATTGGGGCGGGGGGATATAATTTATGAATATATTTTTATTATTCATAATTTTTTTTGGTTAAATATAAATATTAATAATGAAATGGAGATATAAGGAAGGTAAAGAGATTTTTGTTTCCATCCATCAAATGGAACTATAGTTTTTTCATTGTTATTAGATTACATAATTAATTTATGTTTTTTATTATTATCAAAAAGAGGAGATTATTTTGTCCAAATTTTACATTATACCCATTGTACACTTATATTTCAAAATAGCTACTCCCTCTTAAAAACTTTGATTTCATAATTTTATATTTTCGACACGGTTGGAATTTTTTTAGAAAAAAACTTATTCTATTGAATAGAGAAATATATCATAATTGAATTAATATTAACATTCAATAAAAGGACAATCCATCAGAATGACTAATGTATAGTACATTTGAGTAAAAAACAATAATACACAGGACAGAAAAAATTATAGTCATTCAGACCAATAGAAATTTAGTTCATTAGATTCACATAGGACTGGTCAATTAGATTTACCTAATCCATGTTCATTGGATTGAATCAATATATCTTATTGGTATTACTTATCCAAGTCTATCAGTTTGAAAAAAATTATTTCATATGTGGGACTAAGTTCAATCAATTAGAATTACTTTTTTTATTCCATCAGAAAAATATGTTTGGAATTAGAGATAGAGTAATTTATACTTTTTTGAATAATTTTTCACAACATTTTAAAGGTGATACCTAAATGATATTACATGCAGATACAATTAGATGACATGACTATTGATGAACGTCTGAGTATCTTGTAACTAAATCAAAGCATAAAATAGGTATTATTGTTATAGGGATTCCTATAAATATAGGTTCATTCATGGTGTTGTGAGAATATACTTTTTAAAACTCAATTGATCTAATTATTTCTCTACTATAACATCCAATTATGATATTATTTTTAACCATTTATAGTGTTTTCTAATCAGTAGAATATATGGGAGGATTGTAAACTATATAGAACAACATTTTCTATTTTGTTCTACTTCTGATCCAGTATATGATAAACGGATTATAGAGATATAATGAAATTTAGATATGATCATGATGATTGAAGGATTCTAGGGATATAATGATAGATCTTATCTGGTCATTCTGATCAGGGTATTTTTTCCAATGAAAGATAGACATAATGTAATGGATCAAATTGTGGATACTTTTTTTATTAATATTGACTTCATTTATACTAATGGATAACTATGTATTAATTCCATTTAAAATGTTTCTATTACTGTTTATATATAAATTCATAATTCTTTATTTTAATTTTTTTATGTAATATTTATAATTTTATCAATTTGATATCAATATTTATTTTAATGCACATATTTTCAATTTGATTTAATTTAAACACACTATGTATGTTACAAGTTATTTTAATAAGTAGATGAATTAATATTATGCTAGCTAAAATTAGTGGGTTTGATTTTTAATTAGTCTAATGTCTTAAATGGTAATTGACCCCATATTATACCCATTATTACTTTGGTGATCCAACAATCATTCACATTGATTTTTTTTGAAAACTATTCTATTGGGGTGTTGGTTCACATAATTCTCATATTTATTAAATTGATATGTAGTATCATATTTTTGGTTTTGATCCTAACCTTCTTTTATTCAGTCAAATTATTTTGTTATATATTTATATATTAATTACTTATTATACTGACGACCCACTCTTAAAAATTTGAAGAATATCCTAGTTATTTAGATACAATTTTTTGATGTTTCATATGATATTATTGACACATAGTTATATGGGATATCTTTCCACTATGATATTTTTCCATATATCCTAATAAATTAAAATACATTATATGATTTTTATCTCCATCACCATTAGACAATTGAGAGTCAATGATTTCTATCAAAACCATAAGGGAGAAGTAGTTAATATCTTTATTGATGTCAATGTCCCGAAATTCCAAATATTTCCATCAACATGGGTATAGTCTAATAATTATGTGGTACACCACACAATTAGTTTTTATAACGAAACTGAAGGTCTATATTGAAATACTTTGGCATTTTTCCTCATTTTCCCTGATAGAATTATCTTAATTTTTCTATAGTTTGATGTTCTCCCTCTCAGATTTATGTTGGGGATTTTATGGAAAATATTTAATGAAAAATATTTTATTGAATCATTCCCATTATAGGGAATAAATTTCATATTTGGAATTACTTTTCTTGATCAATGTCCAACACTAATATCCTTTCATCCCCAAGGGGTAAATAGAGAGTATTCAAATATCTTGTTCCCATCATTGGGGATAGAGAAAATATTTTCAATAGATTTAATCAATTTTCTCATGATGTATAGATCAGAATATATTTTAAGGGAGTTAATTCCCTAAAAGTACAAGGAATGTGTTGCATAATAGACATGATGAAAACATGATATCTCTTAAGAGAAAATTGGTTTTCTACAAGAATCATGTTATTATTCACAACTTGATTCAGCTGAGCAAGGGACTCTATGATGTTTTCATCTCCCAATCCCTTTAGGTTTTTAATCTCAATAGGGAAATCATTTCATTGCCTATAACGTTGGTTACTAAAATTTTTCTTTATATTTCAATCAATTAACTAAAATAATGTAGATAAAACTAGAAGAGAATATTCAAACTAACTATTATGTAATAATTTAAACAATTAACATTGATGGAGTAAAATATAAATGAAAATTACCTCATAAATTATGATTCCCAAGGTTATAGTATATGTTTTCAATTATAGTTTTAGAATTACATTCTCTAACCTAACAATCTATTCAATACCATCGTAATAAGTTAGAAATAGTTTGTGAATTTTCCTTATCATATCCATCGCTTGTTTAAAGCTAAGTGTAAACAATGACTATTTTTTAAGAACTATGTGAGGATTACGATAACACAAAATTCACCCATTTTGTTTTTATTACCCATATGTTTAACTATTCTAGCACCACATTTAATAGTTTTATTTAGAGTGTGATGTAATTCTTTGGAAACAACATGTTCTATATAGCACATGAATTATATGATATTTTCCCATAATTTTTTGTATCCTGAGGGTTCTAACTAAATTATTCTTTTTCTAATCTACAATAATAACTAGACCCTACTGTGAGGGAAAATATTGAGTCCCAATCCATTTATATATATTGTTGCATGATTTTCATAATAAATATTCCAATATAGAAAACCAAATGATTGAGAGGCCTTCTGTATTTCTTAGAATATTTTCATAATACATCAAAATAAAAAAAACATTAATATTTTAATATCCATAATGGGTTATCAAATACATTTCAATACTAAAATTATCATAAGATATCCTGGGAAAACAAAAAATAATGCATTAAAAAAATATCTGTAAGAAAATTGACTTGATAACAAAGCGTAACATGTGAGTTAAATAAAATAACATGATATCAAAATAGGGATAGATAATGAATAATCAAATGAGATTATAAAATAAAAAAAATGATATCACAATATCTTGGAATCATAGGTAAGTGGAAGAAACATAAAACATGATATTATAATAATCCAAGTATAACACCTAAGAAAACATCACATGGTTGAATAAATCTCATTATGTATTTTAATTATTCCCTAATATCATACACATCATCTCATGTGACATAAAAATTTCCAAATTAATTTTTATATTATTGTGGGACACCCATCATAAAATGCACTTGATTATGTGTGATATAAATTGAAGTCATTCATAAGTCATAAATATAAAAACTACAAATAGAAATAAATGGAATATTCAATCTTTCTTCATATCATATTAAATGAATACATCATAAATAATCTAGTGAGAAGACATAAATAATTTTTTGGGAATTTATATCTGAGTATATATGATTGGGTATCAACTTATTGTTTTCATTTAGAAAAAATATTATTAGAAAGGGTGGAAAACAAGGAATAGAAATGAATCCTCAAAATGGTCTTTTAAGGAATATGTTAAATGAAATTTATAGAAAGATTATGTATTGAATTTTCATTCAATACTGGAGGTATAATTGAATTTTAATACCTTAAAAATTCATTTTTTATTATAATCCTAAACTGGAATAAAGACTTTTAACATTTTTTATGCAAGAGGACTAATGTATAGAAAATTTCTCCTCAATATGGTTTCATTTTAATGAAGGAATTTGGTATGTGAAGTAAAATAATATAGATACCAATTAGAGTAAGGAATAAAAATATATTTATATATGTAAGAGATTAAAATAAAATATTTATAAGAATTATATGGCATAAAATAGAGATGTAATTTGACATAGCGTGAATCATCAAAACCTAATGAAAAAGGTTTGTTCAGAGTCATCCCTTACCTAAAGTTTTAGAAATGTAACATACATAATCATAATTTCCTAAATAAAAAATTAATGTTTATTGGATCATTTATTATGTTTTACAAATATATTTTATGCAATATAACATTATTATTTTACTTTATATCCATTTTAATGAGATCTAATATTTAATTTGATTATTTAGAGGGAGATTATTTCAGGATTCTAATGTCTGATCCCTTGTGGATAATATCAGATGATCATATAAAGAGGGAAAAAATAAATAAATTAGATGTAATGTAATTCATGTACTTCAAGAAATTTAAATTCTCACATATACATTTATGTGTTCCCATATAGGTTTGATTCAGTTGGTAAAAATAGATATGCCGTGTGGCTAGTTAATTTAGCATATTTTACTAACTATCATGAACTATAATGATTTTATTTAATTAAATGACTATTAAAAAATTAAATTTTCTTTAATGAGTTATGATATATTTATTATGATTATATTATAATAATATTTTATTCATATACCCATCCAATAATGATATAAAAAAAAGTACATTCTTCTTACAGGTGAAAAATCAACCATATTATAAACAAATTTTTTATTTTATAATATAAATTAAGGGGACTAAATATGTTAATTATAATATAATAATAATATTTTAGTATATTTAGGATAAATATTTTACTCGGTATTCGATCTATAGAGGTCATATTGTGGTTGTAGAGGAAGAATAAATTAAAAGGAAAATTTGAAAGGATTTTACCTCTACCGTTGGTTGTCTCCTTTTAGGTTACCCATAAAGGCTCCATGGAATGGAAATTAAATGATACTAGAAAGAATAAAATGCGTTTGAGTTTATTGGGATCTTAATTGGGTATAAATTTAGTAATATAAAAGTTGTATAATTTGTGAGGATATGATGTGGAATTTTCTGGGTGAGGAGAAGTGTGGTTTGAAATATTATATTAATTAGTTTCATATTTTTCCTTGGGAAAACCAATAGATTTGATTCATGTGAATATGTACATTAAAGGGTGCAAGAGTGATTGAACTTCAATATTCTTACATTATACATGACACAAATATTCTTTTATTTTACTTATAACATCAACTGTAATATTTTTCCAAATTTGACTATTCACCAAATATGCAACTATTATAGAAAAATTAAAATAAATCAAACATATTTTCATTCAATATAAAGATTCCAAAATTTAAATCCATTTAATGAATATAATTTATTTTTTATGTGAAATTTATTTTTTAAATAAAATCCACATTGATTCTTAAATTATAATTTTAATATTATGATAAATTCTAGGACCCTTTGAAATATGAACAATGGTCTCATAAAATAATATTATCATTATACTACATCCTAATATTATCATATAATCACACAAAATAAAAAATATATGACTTTAAAATAATTATATTTTTTATACAATTAAATATTAAATATTGTTTTTATAAAAAATACATATATTTATTTTTCCAATTTTTAAAAACTTAATTACGTGTATCATTATATAAATATGTCATATAATCAATTTATAAGATACTTGATTAATAATTTATATTTCCATAGTATGTTTTTTCAATTATATTAGTCATGTTACTGTTCCAAATGGTCTTATTAGTATTCAAACAATCCGATTACTATTCCAATGGTCAAATTTATAAAGGTAAAATGGGCTCCATATATTCATTGAACCCATAATATTCAATTCCTTTTTCATTCACATATATATTTCTCTCTAGTATATAAATATTTTAATTTTCAATATTCATATTTCATTACTAATATTTTATTTCATTACAATAGTGCTTTCCATGTGGGTGATTATTCAGGGGGATCATGGAGTTCAAAATTATACTATTATTGTTGCTTATTTTTTATATTTTTTCCTTTTGTAATAAATCAAAATTTTATGTCCATGTTTATTTTAAAAATATAATATTTAAAAATATAATAATATTGATTTTATTTATAATGTGGTCATTTTTCATTATATAATACTATGATACTAAATATGACATAATAGTTGCCTCATATGTGAAATTACATTAATAAAATTCTAGATTGAAATATATCTGTGCAGATCAAATTGAATTTGGAAGTCAAAATTTTCACACTTATTTTGTAATTATCATCATGTTTTGATTAGTTTTTGAATATCCCTAATAACCTAAATAATAATATTATACATTAACAATTTCTAATTTCTATGAAGAATTATGTTGTTCTACATCATACGGAATAATTAGTTATAGAATGTTTCCTTCTTCATTCATAACATCCAACATATTCTTAGATCAACTATCAAATATAAAATATGGGTTTTAAAAATGCAACTGAAATCCAATTCATAACTAAAATATTTGGAAAAGGAATTTGAAAAAATATTTGTTTCATCATACATGACATGTACTATTTTCTCAACAGTATGTGATCATTATAGGAATAGTCTAAAAGACATACTAGTGATGGAGTGAAATTGAAAAATAAAAAAATTAGATTTTAGATTTAATTTTACAGGATTTTCATTATTATTAATAATGAATACATTCGATGTTAAAACCTTTAGGAAACAAAAAATCTGACTACCTTTTATTTTATAGTACATACAATGTTTAATTTTTTAATTGGAGGAATAATATAAGATTTATCATGTATTAAAAAGTATATATATATTTATAGTAAAAAAAGTTTTCCAAAAAATATTTATATTAAATTAAATGTTCTATATATTTATCGGTAGTATTTTATATTTCAACAATAACATTTTATTACACTGTTTTTGGTATTCATAAATTATTGTTAGTATCATTCACAGTAGAAATCTTTTCAACATAATTATTCTTTATTTATCATCTATGATCTCTATGAATAATGACAATATAAAGGTCATTCCAATTTTGAACAAGAGAATAAAATGTTTTAATAAACCATAGTACTTTATTTTTTTTTGGAAAATTGGAACCCATGTAATTGTTTTTCAATCATCATGTAATATATATACATAGTTTTTTCTTCAGTTCAAAATTTTTTTTCGAAAAATATCCATATATACAATATGTTGTTGCTTTTATATAGATTAATCATCAAAAGGTTTAAATATGAACTTGTGTTGTAAATAATACCGATAAGGATAATATATTTTTGGATGAATTAAACATTGCATTCAAAAGGTCCTTCACATGTTTCATTAAAGAATGTTTATTAAGGGTATAAATATTATATTGTCCTAATTTACTATTCCAAATCCATGAAATATTCAAAATTAAAAAAGTAAATGGAATGTCTCAATAGTTTATGGCTTCAAGATCTATGGTATTAACATTATCACACTAGTTAATAAAATTTTTTTGAACATATTGTGAAATAGTTATGGTATGATTATTATGCCAAATGATCATGGTGTAAACATAATCATATTGAATGTTAATACATATACAGTTATTCTTATATCCTGAATCATACCGAACATTCAAAATTATGATCTCACCATGGACATATACATCGTATATACCTAGGATTCAACATTGTGAATTTTCTTCAAAAATAAGATTTCCACTTTCAACATTGTACACTACCGAAAAGTTAGACATTCTTCCAGTCATTTTTAGAGAATAAAAAATATCCATTTTTTAAATTATTATGATATTGGTGCATAATATTTAATACTAAAATTAATTAATCAAATATTTTGGAAACAAATTTTTTAGTCCTTTAATCATTTGTGAAATGAATTATATAAATAAAATTCAACTAACTCAACTATAATTATTGGGATCTGGGTCTCGGATAATATAATATCAGGTTTTATACAATGATTATGGTTTTGATAAGGAATTCATATTTTCTAGTGAACCAGTGATTTCTATAAAATAAAGAATTTTAAAATTTTAAAAAATAATTATAATGAAAATTTGATTTTCTAGAACCATACAATACCCTAGATATAGGCTTATAATGTTTTTATATGTTTAATATTTATTAGATATTACATCTTTATATTGTAATTTTAATCATGAACATTATTATGTTTTTTATTTTTCATTTTAATTATATATCCATATTTCAATATTCTTTAATAATAGAAACCAAGAGAGTTTTGGTTTCTATTTTTGATGAAATCATTGAAATATTATTATTCTCATTAATGAGATCTATTTTATTATTACAATATTTCATTGAAAAGTTGTTATAAAACTTGTCAAATAATACAATAGTATAATTAAATTTATAAATGGATGGATAATATTATTTTTTATCATATATAGAATTATAAATCGTTAGGGATTAGTAGTTATGGTTTTACATAACATATATGTGAATCTTGTTTCATTCATAGGAATAAATTAGATAATTGTTCCAATTTAATCACTACCTAAGCTACATTGTTAAATATTATATCTAATGACCCAGATTTTCCATGTAATTTTTTTAATTACATGGAATTATAATTAGTCTGTGAAATTTGACGGTGCACGATTCCAAGTCCGGGTGTTCCTAGAATGATTTTTAGAACTTTTTTAATGTACATTCAGTAAATTCACTAGTGGGGTTTTCTATATTTTGTACCTGTGCTCAGATAAAAAATATGAAAGAACTATTGAATCCGCAGCATGGGGATTCACTTAAGGGAGGCTTCATTACGGCTGTAGTAGGTCTAGAGAAAATGCTAGATTTTGGGATCATTTAAAATAATAAATAAAAAATATTTGTTATTTTCTTTCTATCTATCAATTCCTCCAACGGTCAAGAAGAAATATGGGACATGCAATGTGTTAAGGAATAAAATGGATTGAACCTTCAATCATAAGTAACAACTTCATTGGGAAGGATAAATGTTCCTAATTAATTAAACCTCATAAATCCGATGTGAGTCAGACACACTCCCCATATCCAATTTATATGAAGCATGGGGAGAGGTATCAGCACTAATTCAGCAAGAAACGAATTGCTGACAAAGTGCTGAGATGCCAAACCCATAGGGGACAAAGCCAGTTCTAGCACGAGGTGACTGGTGACACTGAACCACAAACTGAATAACGACGTGAGAGCTGCATCATTGGATGATTGTTGTGGGAAAGATGAACGTCGAATCTTTCTCGACAGCGAACATTCTACATCTTTCTTGAGTTAGGAATTTTATTTTTTTATAATTCAGGTGAATATTGAACTTATTATTCTTACCTCATTATTACAAGATAACGTGGAGGCCTAGTTCCTAATGAACCCAACCGAGATCCTCCGCTACCTTTTTACCCTTGCATTCTCCATTGATGACCGCCGACGCAGTGGTACCAATAGGATACGATTGAGGCGGTGCTCCATCTCTCACCACAAGATAAGGTCACGACACTATGCTGCGGCGGTCTACGAAGCGGCTGGCACCTACATACTATGGAAGAGGTGCGGCTTGCCATCATGCACCGCATTTCTAAAGGGGTGATGGCTGAATCCACGACGAGTGAATGAAGCAGCCAACACACCAAATGGTAGCGGACAACGAGGGTGGTGCAACTGGTGGGCCACCGGTGAAAAAGGTGTTGTGGCCTATGCCATGATGGAGGATGAAACCGAGCCTCCAGAGGGTTCTGTAGCTACCTGGTGGCACCCACATGGTGCCACTGCTTCACAAGACTGATGGCCTCTGGGCCGTTCAGGAGACGGGGGGTCTCTCCCCCCATAAGCTAGGGCGGATCCGTCTGCGGATCAGACCGACAGGTCATGCCCCTTTGTGTCATAGGCCACCCCATTCATGCAGGGATATTCCCTTGCAGGTTGGGCCACCCCTTTGTAGATCGGGCTAGATCTCGGCCCAGGGGGCTGAGCCCGACACGGCCCAGCCTAGAGCAGGTCTGGATGGGTTAGTCTGAACCAGTTGAACCGGACCTGGGCCCAACCAGACCCAGAATCACTTAATGCGAAATAACATGAGAACTGAGGTAAGACCATTGGAGTGATATGGTCGTTTTGGTATACTTCATTTGTGTTTTTGAGAGAGGTGGAGTATGGCCAGGTTAGATCAAACCCGAATCTAACTAGGCCCTCGGAACTAATACCCTTATAACTCAGAGACTGGTCGTCTGATTGATGCACCGTCTATCACATTGAAACCCTTACCACGTGGTTGTACATTGGTTTACTCATTTTTGGAGCTTAGTGGAAGTTGAGGTATGGCCGATATGTCAAGGGGTATATTCTACTGAACTCAAGCGAACATGGTGAGATGAATCCTATGGAAGGCTGTAACGTGAAAAAAGAACATTGATACTAAAGGTGTTAGAATCTACCAATTCTTCTTGGGTCAGCGCTCAACAATATTCTGTGGGTCAGTGCATACTGATCCTATGTGGGTCAGCTGGGGTTATTACCTAATGATTTTGTGTGGGTCATCAGTAGTGCTTATTAACAAAATAAGATGATCTAGCTTACAACTAATCATCTGTACATCAGTACTTGTTATACCTGATTGTGAGCTGAGTCTTTTACCTTCAAATAGTTATTCTCATGGTGTTACCTATGTGGTACTTATATGTTTTTGGTGTTACTTATATGGAAATTCTTCCATCGCGGTGCTGTATTCATGGTGTTACCTGTGTGGTACTTCTACCTTCACGGGGTTGTCTTATTGGTGATACATGTGTGGTACTTCTATCACCGTGGTGTTACCTATGTGGTAATTCTTCTTACGTGGTGTTACTTTTGTGGTATTCTTCCCTCTTGTACGAGATGTGTATGTCTTGATAACTTAGGTATATGTATGGTCATATACCTAGGTAGATTTTACATCTATTTTTCATGCTTTGATATTGAGGTCTTGATTTGTGTTATTTCTTTTGTGGAAATCTGGGAGACCTATGGGGGTCTCAGGGACCCTACTGACTATTGTTATACTCACCCATGCACGAGATATTCCCGCACTGTGTTATGTCTTTGTGGATGATTGACATCATTGATAATGGATGAGGGAGCTAGGCCTGAATGGTACTCGGAGGTGGACTATTTTCCGTGACATGACACAGGGACTAATGATCGTGAGCTACACCTACTCCTCAGGTAGGATCCTCAATGGATGATGCATTAGCCGTTTTTTAATTTTTTGTTGTCTTTTTACTTATCAGTAGTGCTTGTAATTTTCAGTTGGGAATTTATTCTGGCCCCTTTACTTTAATCACACTTTTACTACAGCAATTTACATTATGGTTCCTTCTTGTTGTGTTCTTGGACTGTGGGGTCTATATTGGTTAAAAGGAAATGCCTTCCCATTTTAAGGATATGTTTTTCTAGTGCTTATCTCCAGCCCATGGACTATTGATGGCGGGTATGGGGTAGTCAATGTACAGGCCCTGAGGGATTGGTCATGACTTTTACATTAATAGAACTCTAGGTGTCATTATGCTTAAATACTCTCTTTCTATTATATTATTAGGCCCTATGAAAATTCAATCCGTTCTTTTTATCCATTGATATTCGAATTTTACAAGTTTTATTTTCTTCCATGCACAACATATGAAATAATTATATGTTTTCTTTTATCCTATATTCTCGATAATTCATATTTATTTTTTCATTCTCCTATATTGTTTTTACTTATGGACATTTATCTATAACTTTTGTGCCATTAATTTATCGAATAGAGAAAATTCATCATTACATTGATGAACAGCACATTCATCCAAATAATTATTAGATGTTTTTTGATATTTATCTACAAATTAAAATATTTTATTCCATGTTATTTATATTAATATATACAATGATTATTCTCATAAAACCTATGTTCTCCTACAATCTCATCCACTTGTAGATTATTTAGATAATTGTATTTCTAAATTCATTTTACTTGATTCACATTGGATCAAATGTATTTATATAGTATTTATTATCATTTACTTATGATTAATATTATACTACCTAATATTTTAAAATATATTTATAATTATTATAAACCTTTGATTCAATATAATACCTTATTTCTTGTAAATAAATCAAAATTATGATAACCATCTCTCAATATATCTCATTTAGTTTATATAATATTAGGGATTCAAATATATGTGACATACAATTACATACACATAAAATTTTATGTGTGTAATGATTATACTCAACCACATATATAACATATGATAATACAAAACAGTGAGTTTCATAATTTTCAATTATTTTATGATTTTACATTCTCATAATGAGAGAAATTTAGAATGGCCTTTTCTTGAAGAGTTTACACACTAATGACTATATGATAATTAACAACCCCTATGATTATAATATAACACACTATCATATAAATAATATATTCATAATAAAAACCACCAAATTATAGTGGTTGATTGAATTTTGATTATCCAATATTTTTACATGAATTTTTTCTTCAATAAATAGATTTTCCAAATTTATATATATTAGTGTAAGGAAAATGCAGAGACTAGATCTAATATGAAATTATTTCACAAATAGGAAACATAATTTGGAATTTGACTTAATTATTTTAGATAATATTATAGAAAAAATACATCTTAAGAAGGTATAACATTGATAGACTATTCATAATTTCTCTAATCAAAAATAGAACCAATATTACATAATAGAGTAACACAACAGAATAATGAGAATCAATTCAATAGATGAAGTCATCCAGAATTAAAATATCACAATCAATACAATAATGTTTACCAAATTTAAAAAATATAAAAAATACAATGTGGTTTCCTAATTTCTAGAGTATTATTATATTTGATCAAGTATAATAGGTTTTTTGATTGAAAATATTGGTCAAAATATCATAACCATAATCTGTTATCCCTATTTTATTTTGAAAACTTAATTTTGTCCAAAATTTATTAACATCTGACTATTTTGGAATATTTTGATGTTCAAGACCTAGATACAACTTTATGGGTGCCCTGAGCTTAGTGGGCCACATGGCCTCAAGCACATCTCCCAAAACACTAGAGGTTGCTAACTAGAAGTAGGGGCCTAGGGTGTGTCTGTGAGGAAACTATGCCCTCATTACCAAAGTGTAATGTAGTGTGTGAAAGAAAAAATCATAAAATAGTGTAAGAAATATAAATAAATAGAAGGAACATTGGAAAATAGAGACACCAATAGTAATTGATATCACTGGATTGAATTAAACAACTAATGATATTTCATGTCACAAGAAAACTTGAATACATGGATACGAGAAAGCATGTATAATATGTTCTAAAAATGTATAAAAAAATCAATGACTATCCTTTGATTGCTGAGATACAACTCGGTCCTCTACTATCATGCTCCCTAAAAATAATCAATCAAGTGATTGAAGTCTTATACAACACATTGTCAACACCTTGAACCATGTATTTTACTCCAGGTACTATACAGTTCTCAGAGAGGGTGTGAGATAAATCTTAATGGGTGACCACCAAAAATATCTATTAGTGTCCAGCCAGTGTAATGGAAATATAATAGTGTGAAAGATGGTATATACAATGTAAAGAAGTTATGTGTAACTAAATACCCAGGTACCTACTTGAGCCCTTGACTGGTGACTGAACATGTCAAAAATTCATTATTTGACTATTACCTATTAATAAATATGTCACATTTTAATAATAACGAAGGTTCCAAGGAGTATCAAGGAAACTTGTAATGATAATTAATAATGAAGTACCAAGGTAATAACTAAGGTCACATAGACCTCAAGGGTCACCATCTTAGTAATATCTGTAGCATGTAATGGGTAATATTGTAATTTAAGGAACATGTTCTATGGAATTTCACAATTACGTGCCTACCGAATCAAAGGTTCTCATCCAAGGTAAAACAGTGCTAGGAAAAGATAGGGCACTATAGGCAGTAATCATGTCACCTACATGTCAATAATGGATCCATGGAGTGTATCCAAGGTGTCTTATAATGAAATTTATGGCTTCATATGGTGTCATACAGGGTGACCAAAGGATAGAAAAGGAACTGGATCTAGGTGTGTATCATTCTAGGAAAGTTGTATCCTTGATTCAGAATAAGGTACCATAGTTCTCATGGAATTCTCTGATCAGAATCTAGGTTGAGCTCGAGTAAGTACTTTCCTATTTATGTATAATGTCAGGTAATATTTACTTTGGATCACGACTTTCATTTAGTTATAGTTACAAGGTCAAGTAGCATGTAACCTTATAATCAAGTTAGTTGGATCAAGTCTTTCCTTTCATTTGTGTGACAATTTCATGTATCACAGATCCTTTTATTTATTCCACAAAAAGAACATTATATATTAAAGGTTCATTCCACTACCTTCCATAAATTTGGAATGTGGTTCTGTGAATATTAATATGACTATACATTTACATTTATGTCCATGTCATATATTTATTATTCTTTTCAATTTACATTTAACAATAAATTATCTATTGATGCCCTTACCATAGAAGGGTAAAGTGGTGAGCACACATGGTAATTTACATTATTCCAATCAAAATATTAATCAATCCATTTAATGTTGAAAATCATACCCATTGAATGGTTGATCCAAGGCACACCCGAATAATGGTTCAATCATTTCAAAACATTAAACAACAATTATGGCATAACCTTAAAAATGTAAAGGATTGATTTTTGGGTGTAACCACTAAAAAATAATTTCATATATGTAAATATCATAACAATATGGTTCTAATGATTATTAATATGGAATATAAATTTTATAAACATCACCTAATGAAATAATTGGGACCCATACGACAATTCAAAAATCAAAAAACATTGGGGTTAAGTTATAGACCATCCGCCTTTGGGTTGTACTATTGTTCCCCTCTGATATCAGACCTCAATGTTTCTTGTATCATAGTATATCTATAGAAATGTGAAAAAAACTCATACCCTTATAACTCAGTCGTGAGGAAAATAGAGGGAGAATGATTTTAGTGGACTTGAGTACATACCGTTTCACATCCAAAAGGATGAATTGAAGCTCGAAATTATCTCACATAAAGGAGCTCATTGAATCCATAGCATTGATCTTCAAAAATCCCCAATTTGAGTGATAAAAAGGTTAATCCCACCTGAAATATAGACTCTGTATTGCATAGGTGTCTTAATAGATCATTAACGCAAAAATGAAAAATTACCTAGAAAAATGGCACATGAACTATTTGTCCGCACATTTTGAAAAAGCATTAACAAACCATGTGAGGTTTTCTAGGTATAAGGGCAGTATTTCACTATTCTGCTTCATGGCCAAGTGTAAACAATGTGAAGGGGTTCTATCCCTAAATTTCAATTTACGTGGTTAGTCAAATTGTGTTCCAACTGTACGATAATCATGCGACCTATACAGTTTTCTCATTTAGAAGTGTTCTAGGCTCCTAATAATCCAAAACTCCAATAAGATCATTAAAAACTCAAAATTCATCCATATGAAGTCCATATTAAGGATTTCGAGTAATATTTATAGGAAACATACATATATAAAAAATTATGTTCTTATAGTGTTCCCCGTTTAAACGAACTCATCCATGAGTTCACCTTTCATGTGTGTAGAAACACTATCTATGAACAATTATATCCATTGAGCACATACATATTATTTCCTCTCCCAAGTGTCATACTATACTCGGTTAGGATTCCATTTCCCTAATACTAGAGGTGGAGATTGGCCTCAGAGATCCTTCGTTCTTGTGTCAATGATGCATACTTGATACTCCTCAAAGATAGAGCCAACATTTAACATACCATCCTTGGCATAAAAATAATGAGATAGATCAGCATGATAATGATGATGATTTGAAACATGGAAAACTCTAATCTTGGAACAATACCCCTAAGTTAGAAATAATCGATAGGCTACAGGCCCATCTCTCTCTAGAATCTCAAATGGACATATGTAATGAAGAAAAAACATTCCATTCTTTCATTATCGTCTATGCCCTAGTCATGGTGATACCAAATGAAAAACATGATACCTGAACATGAACACAATAGGGTGTCAATGGTGATAGAATTATGATTTCTATCGAGACTATGTATTAGTCATATTTTTCTTATTAGTTGATCCTACTCTGATGTCTCCTGAACAAGACGAGGATCAAGTTGAGTTGCCAAACCTTCCTTAAGCTAGCACAGGGGGGAAAATCATGACCAACTATATAAGTCTTCAAAATGATCTATCTACATTGACTCCTGAAATATATTATTATTGGTGAACTTGATGAGAGGGATATGTTTCTCCCATGAACTATAGAAATCAAGATCAAATGCTCGAACCATATCCTCTAGAACTTGTATTGTCTTTTTCAATTTTCATTCAGTTTGAGGGTGGAAATTGGTTTTTATAAGAACCTTTATTCCCTTACCCTTTGACAATACCTGCTCAAACTATGATATGAAATTAGAATCCTAATCTTAAATGATATTATATGGGACATCATGGAGTCGTATGATCTCATAGACATACAATCATACAATCTCATAAACTAAGAATGTTTCCTGAATAGGAATGAAGTGGTATGATTAGATTCGTTAGTAAATGACTAACCAGATAGAATCTCTACCCCATGACGACCTAGGTAAGACAACTAAGAAAACATTAGAAACATCTTCCCATTTCTATTTTGAGACTGGAAGCGGTGATGACAAGACTATAGGTATCTGGTGCTCCACCATCAACTAAGGACTTGTCGAACACCTAATGATAAATTAGGCAATCTGATATTTTATACCAGGACACCAATACTGGCATCTCGTATCTCAATACATCTTCCTGATTCCAAGATTAACTACTCAATTAAATGTTTAAGATTATCACAAAAACTCATATCTACTATCTATATTGACCCATACACTTCCCGGAATACGTTGGACGTATTCTCTATATATAGACTAATCTGGAGGTGGTTTATCTCTTGATATACTCTCATAGAGATCGAAGCCACCAGGATTTGAGAATTGTATACCATTAAAAATATCAAGGATGGAAGAGGTTACTATCATGGAAAAGTGATATGAATTCTTGTGACTATCATGAATCTCCAAATTCATATCAGAAACGAGTTCCATAAACATCTATTCATTATTTGATTCTTGTAGTGCATGTGCCTATGTTTTCCAACATAGTGAATCTGCAACCATATTTCCATTCACAGGTATATAGGAAAGCTCCATGTCAAAGGATTTTAGATATTCAACCAATATTCACTATATGAGGTTCAATTCATGCTATTAAAAGATATATTTTAGGCTCTCGTGGTCCGTGTACACCACAATGCACTCACCCGAACGATAATGACGCCAATAATGCAATAAATGGATAACTACTTCTTGCTCAAGGTCATGCTTTGGATAATTTCTCTCCTGAGTCCTTAACTCTCAAGATCCATACACAATGACTCGGTCTTCATGAAATAGTAATTCTCCTTGGACAATGGTTGATTCATCAATGAAGACAGTTTAACATATACCTGACTCAGGAGGAATCATAATAGGTGCTAAAATAAGCCCTTAATTTAGCTCTTAAATGGATTTATCACATTATTATGACCATATGAACATTAGGAAATTCTTTTTACGACAAGTAGTAGGTGTTGAAAGATGTGAAAATTCATGTTTCAAAAAATTATGACATATTTCCATCCCTCAAAAACATCGTATATCAAACACATTCTCTGGATTATCCCAGGAAAATACAACACTAAAATTTTCTTAGTCAATATATACACCTAATTATGATATCATATAACCCTAGAAGTGAACATTTTCGATCAAGAAGTGTCACATAAAAAGCATGGTAGAAATATGATCCTATCTCAGTGTACAAATTAATATCTCAAGATGTTTAGAACAGTCTCTACGATTGTGAAAATAAACATATATTTCATCCACAATGACCATGAAAAAAGAATCCAAAGAGGGGTGTAATCCCCTTTTCATCAGATCAAGGAAATGGGAGGGATCATTCATAAGACCAAACTGTATAACTAGATATTCACACATACCATACCAAAAATGGATGGTTATATGGGGTATATCTAATTTTCTGACTCATACATGATTATAACATGATATTAGGTTGATCTTGGAGAAAATAATTGTTCAAAGGAGCTGGTCAATTAGATCATTTATTTAAGGAAGTGGGTACCGGTTCTTGAGTGTAAGATGGTTCAACATTAAATAATCCCTGCATAGATGTATGGTTCCATCCAATTTCATTGAATAAACCTTGGGTGAACTCCAAGAGGTTGTACAAGGCCATATAAATAATTTTTCCACTAAATATTATAAGTGTCACTTCAGATTCTGAAGCTCAGTATGTGCAATCCTATAAGGAGGAATGTACACTATAGATTCTCCTAGAAGAAGATCAATATTAAACTTTACATATCTGTTAGTAGGTAATGCAAAAAAATAATTTTGAATGATATCATTGAAATGATATTCTACTGGAGGGAAATAACCTTATCTTAAACATTGATCCTTCCTGATGATATTTGAAATAGGGGAGATCACTCAGCCTAGCCCTTGATACTCTGTTCTTTCTCTACCAGGCTGGATATACCACTCACCATTATGTAGATAACTACAACACTCTCGTGAGGTAAAAGATATCATGTGACAATAGTTGTCAACAAACGCATGATGATGAATCAAATTATCCATCCTGATAATGACATAAAATCATGTCATCTCAATAATGAAGAGGTTCCTTATGAAAGGGTAACTTTCTACCTTAAGGGGATAATAAATACACTGGCCTATACTCTATGTACATACCTCGAATAGTTGTTCTAGGATCATTAAACCCTAGAAATATTGTATCTCTAGGATGATACATTCCACCATATATATAGAGAAAAAAGTGTTTGATGAAACACTATATAATAAAGCTAATACAATTATAGAGTACAATTGAATATTACATTGTACTAGAGAAGGTCATGAAACCTGATCTTTAGGTATTGGTTATTGTTCATGCAACTAAATAGACCCAGGACCCTATGAAACTAATGAAATACCATGATCATAAATAATATGTTGGTGTTATTTGTGATTAGGGTTCTGGAAACCAAGTCAACTACCTCCTCCTCATCCAGAACTATAGGTACTATTCCAACTCCCCCCCAAACATGTTGGCAAAGAACCCACTGCTTAAGGTGGAGTTGACATAAATAATTTTCGACTCAATTTTGGTGGAATGGTCATACATAAATGATGAAGATACCCCATATTAATAGTAGCATGGAACATGAGTGTGTCTCTATCACACTAAGGCTTCAAATTCCCCCATTTTTCACACTAAGGGCACACATTAGAGCTATCGAAACATATATCAAGGTTGTCACTAATCTGACGAGAAACTTCGAGAGAACGCTTCCGGCCACTGGATGATATATGGGCCAGATGTGGAACTAGTCCTCTATGACTGGTACTATTATCATCCCTCAGTTTACTCTCCGTTTTAAGAGAATGTTATCTTGCCTATGAGAAAATATGTAGGAATAATACATTTACTTTTCTGCAGATAGTGTACTGGTGACCATATATAGAGCATCACACATAAGCACATAACTGATTATAAGTAGTGAAAAGTGTTGTATCTTTCTAAAATTCAATGAATATTTAAAAACTGATGTTGAACCCATGTCAAGATGCATAAAATCTCTGCAACTGTCATATATCAGCTTCTAAGGAATGAAATGATCATATAAGGAAGTCTGGAAATTATCCCATAACATGTCTTGATAATGACAAGACTTGGTAATCACATCCCCCCAGCACTTTGATGAATCAAGAAGAATGTATGTAGAATTCTTGACTCAACACTATATACATTTTTAGATTATCAAAGATAGATAGGGTGGCTTCATTCCATGACCCAGTATCTTGCAGGCCTCTATCCCCTAAAATAGTTGGTGGATGATGCTGATGAGAATCACAAGTCAAATCAACCATCGTAGGAGCGAGCCATGGATCACCATTCTTGTACTGAATCAGATGTAGAAACTAATCAAGAACCTAGAAATCAGTTCCCATATCAGTTATAGTAGGCAGTGCCTCAATTGGATCCCACAGAGGTAAGACTCGAAGCTAAGGGCCCACCATGTCTAGAGCATGGTCTTAGACACCTACCTGGTGTACAACATAGGGATGTTGTGGTGACATTGGTCTATAATTACTATGAACATTCCTCAGAACATGATTAAGATGAAATATAAGATCACTAGAGTGACCTGAACCTATGAAAACTGAATACCCAATGCAGAATATACTAACTACCCACATAGATTGATAGGAATTAGAATGTTCTCAAGCATAAATTTCATTTTATTCTTTTGGTTCACTCGTTTACCTTTCATAAAAAATCAAAGGATAGATAAGTATGTTTAATCAATTTCATATTTTATGTCATTTTTAACTTTATAATGGATAGCCATCCCCATTGAGTCATTTCTCATACACTGCATGAATGACGAAAACACCCATTTATTGATATTATAATCGTTAAACTCAATAAAATAGTCATTCCAACCCATGAGGGACCATACCCCACTTGAATTGAGACACGAAATCACTCAATCAAAATTAAGAGTAATACATGTAAGATATAACTATCACAACATCACTAAATAATCATGGGCATCATCATGAAATGTAAAGTAGTGAAATGCACCTATATGTAAGGGAAATATGCCTGACCTGAAAATTCTAGGTGTCCAAAATGTTGCATGTAAAAATGATTATTGACCTCATATCATCAGGACATGTATAAAATAAAATCATCAAACAACATAATAATAAACACCACCACACATCATATGCGTCACCCAGTGGAGATATAATATCAACTATTATAGGTAAAATCATAAAACAAATATAATATTAGGTCACAAGGTATTACTCCAAACATGGGTTCACGATAGCCAAGAATGTCATATGATCATGTCCCAACCCTTCAAAATCTCCAATATATTTTCAATAAATAGTAATGAAAGAATGGAAAACAATATTTAATACCACGTTGTCACATCATGGACCTATATTCCACTTAATGGGTGAAGGGTGTGTCAGTGGGGAGACAATGACCTCATTACCATAATGTTGCAACGTAGCTGAAACTAAAAATCAGTAAATTGAGGAAGAAATTTATTAAAATAGAATGCAAGATTGAAAATAGAGACAAAAACAATAATAACTGAAATCACTAGAATAACATTCAACGACAAATGATATGTCATGTATCTAGAAAACTAGAAAACAAAGAAACAAGACAAAAAGTATAACATGTTCCACAATTGTATAAATAAAATCATGGACTATCCCAAGAATATTGATATCCAAAAGTGTCCTCTTCTATTAGGCTCCATCCGAATCAAGAAGAAACCATGTTCATCAAGATGTATTCTTCCTTTGACGATGCCTGAAACAATGTAATCATACTTGGGAACTAAAAAAAGCCCAGAGTGTGTGTGAGTTAAATCTCAGTGGAACCACCACCAACGGTTTCAATAACATCAGGACCATGTAATAGAAATGTAATAGTGTGAATGTGTTCATATTCAATGTAAAGTAGTACAATGTAACTATATACACATGTACCTACCTCAGCCCTCAGTTGGTGTTTGAACATGATAAGAATTCATTATTTGACTATTACCAGTTTATAAATAAGTAACATGTTAATAATAGAAATGGTTCCAATATGTAACATGGAAACCTATAATGATCTTTAATTATCAAGTCCCATGGTAATAACCAAGGAAACATAGACCACAAGGGTCTCCAATTTAGTAACAAATGTATCCTATCATGGGTAAGACTATAATACAAGGAAATTTTTATAAGGAATTCCACAATAAGGTTCCTACCAAGTCAATGGTGGTCATCCAAGGTAAAACGGGGAAAAGATGAGACAGGACCCTATGGGATGTAACCTTGACTCCTACTTTTCAATGTTGGATCCAAGGAGTGTGTCCATGGAATCTTGTAATGATATGTAAGAGATCATATACCATCTTAACAGACATCCAAAGAATAAAAAAGGATAAGGATCTAGGTTGGTATCAACCTATGAATGTCAAATCCTTGAATCAGAATGTGGTTCAAGAGTACTTCTGGAATTATCTAATCAGAATCCATGGCAAGCTTGAGTCAGGACATTCCTATTTGAGTAAAAAGTCATGTAATATTTACATCGGTTCAATCCATTCCTTTAATTAGTGTGATATAGTCAAGTAGTAAGCTACTTTTTAATTAAGTCATTTGGTTTATGCCTTTCCATTCATCACTTTGACAAGGTTAGGTAGCATGAAACCAATCATTTAATCCATTTAAATCACAGTCCATATTCATGGTTTATTCTACTACCATCAATTAATGTGGTAAGGGGGGCTACAGATATGAAACCTACTATTCATTTACATTTAATGCCATGTAATATACTTAGTATACATATACATTGACATTTTACATTTCATTATCAATGGAATCACATTCCATAGGTGGGACAAGGGATGAGCATACACGGTACTTTCCATTTTTTTAATCACAAAATATATCAAAAAATTTAATATATTAAAATTTTACCCTTAGAATGGTCAAGGCACACCCGAATGGTGGCACAAACATATCGAACCACTAAACTACAATTATGGAATAACCTCCAACATGGAATAGATTGAGTTGTGGGAGTAACCACGAACAACTAATCAAATATTTAGATAGATCCTAACCATACAGTTCTAATGAATAGAAACATGGATGATAATATCTATAAATGACACCTAATGAAATCGGTGGGACCCACATGATAAATCTAAAAGACAATGAACTTTATGGTTGAGTAATAGAACACCCACCTTTGGGTTGCATAGTCCTTATACTATGATATGGTCCCATTATTTTGGCATGGTTAAAAGTATATCTATGAAATAGATAAAAACACTCATACCATGAGAGCTCAGTCGAGGGAAAATGTGAGGGAGAACAGTTCAAGATCGCTTGAGTACATACAATTGTGCTTCCAACGTAATGAAATTAAGCATGAATGGATCTCAGATGACTGATATATTTGAATCCATAGCTTTGATCTTTAAAAGGACCCAAATTGAGAGAAAAAAACGTTATTCTAGCTGAAATATAGATTAGGGAATAAGGAGGTGGATGAATAGATCATTATAGGAAAAATTGACAAATTACCCTGGAAAATGGAATGTACACTATTTTCTGCACAGTTTGACAACCCAATTGAAAACCATGTGAGGTATAATAGGTTGAATGGGAACATTGCATAGTTAGGCTTCATGACATTTCACAACCCATATGAATGGGTTATTTCCATAAATTTCAATATGCATGGTTATCCTAAACGTGCTCCAATCATGAGATTACCGTGAAACCTATCCTGTTTTCCCAAAAAGACAGGTTCCGGGCTCAAAACATTCCCCAAGAACCCCTGCAACCATTACTAGCACAAAAGGAATACTTATTGGGTCTGGAGAAATGATTTAGACTGAAATTTAAAGGATTCATACTTGAGTGAAAAACTGGTTTCTTATATCAATAGTAAAAATAAAAAATGAAATTATTAGAAAAAAAATATATAGACAGAACAATAGACAAAAAAATAGATCAAATAATAAAAAACATAAAAAAAATAACTATAATGTACCTGCCAATCACAGAGAACATATTACATCATTTTAACATCATGGATATAGGTGTGAGCATTAGTTTATATTTATAAAAAATCACGGTATCTATCATTTTCGGATATATCCATTCTATCTATCATTATAACTAATATATATTAAATTCAACAACATAATTTCATTTTTACATGATTGTAACAATGATATGATTAGTATGAAGATACTATAGTGTATATGTCATTTCAAATTATAAAATTGAAATTGAACATTAAAATAAAAATTAAATATTCTTAAAATCATAAGAAGTACTAAAATATTATGTATTATAATTTGTTAGAATGATGGTCTGGACATTTTTAATTTTAAAATAACTCAAAAAGTACTCCATCATGAGCTATGACACTGTATCAACCTACCACAAAAAATAAAAATCAATTTCACTACCAATCCTTTGGAAATCATGTGCCTTCACTCCTACAAACTAAGGGTCCAAAAGAGTATTCTCAACTATTACTTTCCCCCTATCAACCATATAGATATCTCTTCAGGCTATGTAATGGGTCTCCCTCTACCCAATTAAAAGAGGTCATTTCTTTGCTTTATTAATAAAAATGAGGCTTCGGCCGCAACCTTTAAAAAAACTCATTTCTATATTTTCACCTTGGATTATTATAATGGGTGTGTATAAATATAGTGGGATTTTTCCATTACTCATTTTCACACACATAATAAATAATTCCAAATTAAAATATAAATGTCCATGAAAAATATGAAATACTTTTTAAACCGAATAATTTTATTTATAATATTTAAGAAAACTAAAGATTTCAAATACCTAATCAAAAGTTTATTACATTTCATAATTTAAATTAAAAAGACATAAAATTTTAGGATTTCTACATCAAAATAGTTAACTTTTAAAATGAAAATTCCTTTTTTAACAAAAATTACGAATTTTCAAAAACTGGTTAAAATCATTATATTCCAAAAATCAACTAGAAATACTCCATTTTATCTAAAATAAATAAGAAAAACGTAATTCCTTTAAACCATTTCATTATTCTATGTATTCTCTAGTTTATTACCATAATATATTATCCACAGGTTACTTTTATTTAGGAATCCAAATTTTCTAATTGTAGTTATTCACTAATAATATTGTCTTATGTGTTTTCAAATTCATAACCCATTCAGTGAACCCCAAACCATCAACTTTACTCTGATATGTATATGCATGTCACTTTTTGAATCTAATGAACCTACCAATTTTTTAGAACATCCTCAATACATCTATCCCTTACATGACCATGTCAGTTCATTATGATATCTCAAGAATGCCACAATATAATCCAAAGGCTACTGACTAGTAGTGAAGCTTTACAGAATATAGGGGGTCACTATACTATTTAGTATGTAGCTATAATAATAGTGAAAAAAAGAAAAATAAAACAAATAATTAATCTTGAATATAATCATATATAACTAACTAAAATAATATATATATATATATATATTATAAAACTTCCAATTAAAAATAATAAACCATGTCATTCCATATTGTATACTAGTCTAATCGAATTCTAAAATTCATACAATTAGAACAATAAACAATCTCCTGTTAAAAGTATCCAAAATCCATATCTCGGATTACATGCTAAATTCAATCTCCAAACTTTAATCCCATCAACAAATCCATCTTGCATAGGGCCCCATTCCCATATCCCAAACTACTTTTTATTTGTCTATCTTTGTACCATATAATGTCTGATCTAGGTGTTTATAAAACATTATTGGATATCAAACATGATTTATATTAAATAATAATGTTGACATATAGTTCACTGAATATAATTATAAATACATGATATAATTATTAACATTAAATAACCCCAATAGGCCATGATCACCTAGTTAACAATAAGAGTCAGCAAAACCTGCTTTAGTAAAATTCCAAATATATCTTCCAATTGGTGGATTCTACTAACTAGGTGGAATTACTCATGGTGGTGGTGGATTATCATATAATGTATGAATCACACATACCATGAAGTAAAAAGTAGGATATTTATCCCATAGACAACATTTCATCAATAATCTCTGCCTTATGAAAACAATTTCTGACAATTCTATCCCTCATGCAGTTTATACACATGTATGTAGTCCTCTGAAAGGTTATACCCATAAATCTTGCCCTAAGGAAGTATGTATCAATGCATCATTCCCTCATGTGGCACATGTCCATATTTCTATCCCTCAAGTAATATGTAATCATGTATGCATCCTTTTTTTGATACATAACTATGCATCTACCCCTGATGCATAAAAATTTATAAAGATCCATGGAATGGAAATAAACTATGTAAGTAATTTATAGTAACCAAAAAACATAGTAAAATTCTTTTCAAAATGAATATTTGTTAATTAATTATATAATAAATTATCAGGTTATTTATTCTATTTAACAATTCCGAATACCCACAACATTTAAAAAAATCAATGAAATTAAAATTAACAATTTTATAAATAATTAGAATCATTCCCATTCCAATATCATTTATAAATGATTTCTAAAATGTAACGCCCCGACCCCAGCTACCCAGAGTCGGTGCATTACTTCGTAACATTGGCATGATCACAAAAGATCATGTCTCGAAAGACCGATTAGTTTAGTAGCCTTGGAAACACTAGATACATTCATAAACATTACATTACATCATAAAAATGAAAAATACAATAACATGGTCTCTCTAGTACACACTCATATCCTCACTGACTATTCTTTCAAGTCAGTCATAATACACTTTTTCACATCCTAGGGAAAATAAAACATTGAAAAGGGGTGAGCTCAAATGCTCCGTAAGGATAACAATATAGCGGAAACTTTCATAAGAAAACATAAGCATTTAAGGCAATTTATAACTAAAAAAAAGCCTTATTGAACTTGAACTTCAACATAATATGGAAAAAGTAAAATAAAATAATGCCATTACATACTCACATGGATATTCTACTAGACGAATAATCACATGAAATATCAATAACCACTTTCATAATGAGGGAATGTATAATGCCAGACATTCTGAAACATTTTGTCAAGGCCTCGGCCAAGACGTCTAAAATGATTAAGGCCTCGGCCAAAACCATAAATCAAATTGGGAAAGGGCCTCAGCCAATTCCACATCTAGTTGTCTCATGAGACATACCGATGCATTGAGGAGCTATAGCGGGCTCCACCCGTCACTTATTAAGTACAATACATTCTTCATATGACTAGGTTTAAACATAACATAAATATTTGTATTAAAACTAGCATACGAAATGTCAACATTTTCTCCATAAACTATGGATGGTATAAAAATAACACATCCACAGTCAAATGTTTCACAAAATTCTCAATGGAAGTTTTGTATCATAAATCAATTTCAAATAAACTTAAAACCCATCAAAGGATGTTGACATGGATGAAATCAAAGCTATTTGAGAGAAATATCTCTCTTTTATGAAATCATTTAAAAGTCCCATAATTATAAAATAATACATTTACTTTGAAAATATTCTTATAAGCTTGTAAGGGAAGCTTCGACGAAGTTATAATGGCGGAAAATAGCCGCACCCGCCGTATAAAAAAACATTCTTACCTTAAATTTGTCAAAAAGGTCAAAAAGTACATTGTTTGGAAAATGACAGTAAGATTCCTTTAAAAAACGTATAAGGATATAAATGACTTTAACCCATTTTCCATTTAATAGTAAAAATGTTCTGAAAGACATTTTTAAGAAACATGGATGTGGATGATAACGAGGTCCTAGTAGATAATTATGTATAAACAACCTTGGATAATGAAGAGGTTGTGAAGTAAACCCTTACCTTGTACTTTTCCTTGGTTGGGGTAGGTTAACCTCCTGTATAATGGTGAAATAATTGTTATTAAATTATACAAGAATCATATACATTCATATGATATCATATATGATCTTTTAACATTGCTTTGTTAACAATATCTTAGATTTATCGTTGTTTCGGGTATTAACTTACTCGTTTTATTTTATATGTTTTGTTACGTAAGTCATGTTTTTCATGGATAGGTTGTATCTTATTCATATCCAGAATGATATCATGTCCTTAAACATTATTTTTAAATCATCAAATGATAATTATACTTGAATGGATACGATGGAAAATGAATGTCATCGCGTTCGTGGAGACGGTAGTCCGTACGTACGCACGAGCGACAATATCAATATTTTGATATTAAAATAATATATAATTGGATAGTATATCATATATAAAGAATCATTATCATGTTATATTTATTATTTACATGAATTACATATCATTATTATTCCCATCTAAATAATAATATATTGAATAACAATTACACCACGACGTGGAGACGGTAAGCCGTATGTACGCACGTATGGTGACATGTCAATCAAATGATGGGTAGAATACTGAATATGGTTGTCCCATATTTATAATAACATCACAGTATATAGAAGATACTAGAGTTATAATTTTAGAATTGAAATAATAAACAAAGAGGGAGTGGAAGAAGAAAGAAACTTGAAAGAGGGTGATGAAAATGTTACCTCTTCTTCGGGTTCTTTCTTTTGATTTGATCAAAAGGACTCCTTCAGATGGAATTATGACTAAAGTAAAGCTTCTAGGGTGAAGGTAGAGAAGTTGGGAGAGTATTTTGGAAGAGTTTGGCCGAACCAAAAGGCTTGAAAGTGTGAATAAGGTGGTAGAGGTGGGGGCCTTTTATAAGAGGAGAGGAGGGGCTCTTTTGGAATGATTGAAATGTTACAATATTATACAATGATTTTAGGATTATAAAGGTCCCACACTTATAAACATCGTGGCTATTGTGATAAGGGTTCGAAATCTCCTCATCCAATAGGCTTTGGACAAGTGTAAGCATTGGATTTTGCATTATCTTCTCATTTTATTTAAATCGTTAAATAATGAGGTCATCGCTGCATCATCATGATGTCCTAAATAATTTAATTTATTTAATGTCTAAAAATTCTAAAAAAAAATACTATGATGTAGGAAATCTTTTTATCTTTCCAATGAATATTTATAGTAAAAAATATGACTTGTATAACCCCATATAAAAATTGTTTTAGTAAAACATTTCATGTTTGTGTCATTTTTTACTTTAACATTAAATAAAAGGTATTTATGTCATTTTCCAACTAAAGTGGCTCCATGGGGTCCCCAAGATGACCCATGGATTTTCTTGGTCGGCCATGGAACATCCAATAAGGGTAGGACATGTTTCAAGCTCATCTCATATTATTAAAACATTATTTTTACCTTAAACTACACTAATTACCTCTAATCGCGATTAAGAACTTAAAAGTTACTATTCACCAAAAATTATTTTAATCTCATTCAACCACATTTTACTTCTTAATGACAACCATGTATGTCGGATTTTTGAAAATCAAATCACAAAAGTGGTAATATTTCATTTAAATGAAAAATCAGTTATTTAACTACCACTTAGTGGTTTCACTATTCATCAAAAATTGAAGTTTTTCAGAACAATGCCAAAATTTTACCCTAAGCTATAATTGATATTACGAATTCAAAAATGATGTCTATTTTACAAAATTCCAAACATATAAGTTGCATTAATTAATTTCATAATTAATTCCCGCTGTCACAACAAATAGCATGTTTTTAAGAAACAATTTATATCAAAAGATTGGCAATTGTTTATGTCCATTTTCAATGTTAAATTAATTTTAATGACCACCATTGGATAAAATGGTAAAAATATATTCTAATTATAATTTAAAACCACTAAATAGTATAATTTATCACTATAAATTATTTTGATTAAAAAATTTGTTTTTAAGTATTTTTCACTATTCATAAAAAATTAGAAGTTCTCAGAAAAATACCAAAAATTCAACATAGGCTAATTTCGATATTCCGAATCCAAAAATGAAGTCCATTTTGATAAATAAAATTTATAAAATTTCAAAAAGTAGGTATTACTATTCACAACGGCTAGTTTAATTAGTTGTGGTGTGTGTTAGAGCTTGAGGTTGCGTACAACACACGCTATTGCATTATTCGAAGGGAAACGTACCATGGAAGCTTGGGGTGTTACATTCTCCCCTCATTCAAATAATTGTGTCCTCGCAATTTCTAGGGTATTACTGCATAAAAAGACTCGGGTGGTTATTCATCATAAGTTCCTCAGTTTCCCACATTGCCTCTTCCATTTTATGATTTCTCCACAAAACCTTTACCAGACGAGTCGTCCGGTTTCTCAGCACCTGCTCCCTCACATCAAGAATTATGATGGGCTCTTCACAATAAGATAGATCGGGTTCCAGTTCTAATTCCTCATAGGTAAGTACATGTGTTGGGTCGGGCATGTATTTTCTCAATAGCGATATGTGGAAAGCATCGTGAACTTTGGAGAGATTTGGAGGCATCGCCAAACGATAAGCTACAGCCCCAATACGATCTAGAATTTCGAAAGGTCCGATGTACCTGGGACTCAACTTACCCTTCTTACCAAAACGTATAACTCCCTTCCATGGAGATACCTTTAGGAAAACATGATCTCCCACCTGAAATTCCAAAACCTTTCTTCTGTTATCGGCATAGCTCTTCTGCCTACTTTGAGCTGATTTGATGTGGTTTTGGATTACTTTCACCTTTTCCATTGTTTCTTCCACCAGTTCTGGTCCCACAAGTTTTCTTTCACCAATGTCATCCCAACAGGTTGGTGTACAACATCTCTTTCCATATAACGCTTCATAAGGTGCCATCTGAATGCTTGAATGGAAGCAATTGTTATAGGAAAATTCTACCAGTGGTAAGTATTGATCCCACATACCCTGAAAGTCAAGAGAGCATGATCTCAACATGTCTTCTAAGGTTTGAATAGTCCGTTATGATTGTCCATCTGTTTGAGGGTGATAGGCAGTGCTCAAACAAAGTTCAGTATCCAAGGCCTTTTGAAGACTTTTCCAGAATCATGAAGTAAAACGAGGATCACGATCAGAAACAATCAATAGGGGTACTCCATGAAGTCTTACAACTTCATTAATATATAATCTTGCTAGACGTTCAAGTGGTAGATCCTCCCGTATAGCCAGAAAATGTGCTGACTTAGTAAGACGATCAACAATGACCCATATTGCATCATTCCTTCTAGGAGTCTTTGGTAGTCCCATGACAAAGTCCATCATAATATTATCCCATTTCCACTCAGGTACGGGAAGAGGTTGCAATACTCCACCAGGATGTTGCCTTCCAGCTTTCACTTGTTGACAAACCATACACCTCGACACAAAATCAGAAATCTCCCTCTTCATATTGTCCCACCAAAAATTTTCCTTCAAATCTCTATACATTTTGGTGCTCCCAGGGTGTATAGAGAAATTGGAAATATGAGCATCATCCAGCAATTCCCTTTTTAGATCAGGTATATCGGGAACACAAAGTCTCTTCCTGAATTTCAAAATTCCATCCTTATACAAAAGGTCCCTCAATCTTCCATCATTCACATCTTTAATCTTCTTCTGAAATTCTTCATCATTGGTCTGAGAACTCTTAATCCTTTCTATTAATGATGGTTTGGAAACCATTTGAAAAAGAAGTGATGTTTCACCTTCCCTAGTTATTCCCATGTCCATCTTCACTAGATCCAAGAAAATTGGATCCCTTCCAATTCTCATCACATTCAAAACTCCATGGTCTTTTCTACTCAAAGCATCTGCCACCTTGTTTTCCTTCCTCGGGTGGTAATGTATCGTGCAATCATAATCCTTGAGTAGTTCAAGCCATCGCCTTTTCCTCATGTTGAGTTCTTTTTGTGTGAAAATATACTTCAAACTCTTGTGATCAGTATAAATCTCACATTTTTCACCATAGAGGTAATGTCTCCATATATTTAAAGAAAAGATCATAGCTGCTAACTCAAGATCATGAGTAGGATAGTTTTTCTCATGAATTTCTAGCTGTCGTGATGCATAGGCAATGACCTTATCATTCTTCATAAGGACACAACCAAGTCATTTCTTCGATGCATCACTATAAATAACAAACCCATCATTCCCCGATGGTAGAGTCAATACAGGGGCATTGACTAATCTTCTCTTTAGTTCTTCAAAATATTCTTCACACACTTTTTTCCAGACAAATTTAATCCCTTTACGTGTGAGATTTGTCAATGGGTTAGCCAATCTGGAAAAATTCTGGACGAAACGTCGATAATAACCTGCTAAACCAATAAAACTGCGTACCTCAGTTATACTTATCGGTGCTGGCCATTCTTGGATTTCCTTGGTTTTAGAAGGATCAACGGAAATTCCATCCTTAGAGAAAATATGGCCAAGAAAAGAAATCTCATGAAGCCAGAATTCACACTTGCTAAATTTCCCATATAATTCATGTCTTCTAAGAGTCTTCAGGATAATGCGTAAGTGATTTTCATGATCTTCGTGGCTTTTGGAATATACCAAGATATCATCAATAAATACCACTTCAAAGTCATCAAGATATTCCATGAAAACTCTATTTATTAGATCCATGAAAACAGAGGGTGCATTAGTCAATCCAAAAGGCATTACTGTAAACTCGTAATGCCCGTACCTTGTTCGAAATGCTGTCTTTGGAACGTCTTCCTTCTTCACACACAACTGATGGTATCCAGACCGAAGGTCAATCTTTGAAAAGTATTGAGCTCCATGCAGTTGGTCAAACAAATCATCAATGTAAGGTAGGGGATACTTGTTCTTTATTGTTATAGCATTGATCTCCCTATAGTCAATGCACAACCTCATAGATCAATCTTTCTTCTTAACAAAAAGAACAGGGGCTCCCCAAGGAGAAACACTAGGGAGAATAAATCCCTTATTACACAATTCCTCTAGTTGTTTCTTTAGTTCAACTAATTCCACAGTGGCCATTCTATAAGGGGTCTTCGATATGGGACTTGATCCAGGAATTAAATCAATGGAAAACTCAACTTCTCGTTCTGGAGGATGTCCAGGTAAATCTTTCGGAAACACATCAACATATTCTCTCACAATAGGTACATCCTCTATTTGAATATTCCATTCCTCACCCTTAGTAATTTCCTTCTCTTCCTCCCCAATAATTGAATTTAGTTGAGCTACTGGGGGCGGATCTAGATAAGAATTATGTGGCGACGATTCGGCTCTAAAGATAAGGTGTTCCTTATCATCATCATCAAGAATCGTAACCTCTTTCCTCTTACAATAAATTTTTGCATCATGGTCCGAAAGCCAATCCATACCGAGGATTATATCAAATTCAATCATGGGTATGACGATGAGATCAGCAGGTAAAGAACATTTAGGTGCTCTAATGGGAACTAATCGACAAAACTTTGTTGCAACAATACTTCCCTTAGGGGTTTTGACCGACAACTCCCTTGTTAAATTAAATTTGAAATATCAAATTTTCTTAGCAAACTGGGAAGATATGAAACAATGCAATGATCCAGAATCAAATAATGCATTTTCTAAACTTGAGGAAACCATTAAATTACCTGCCACCACGTCTTTCGGAGCTTCCACCTCAGCAGTAGTGATAGCATAAGCCTGGCCCTGATCCCTTGGCCTCTTCTGAGGTAAGTTCCCCTAACGCTTAGTAAATTTATTTGCATAATATCTCTTCTCTCTACAATTATAGCATTCCACGTTGACAGCCGCTTTCTTTCCCTTGCATTCATGAGCTTGGTGGCCTTTTTCACCACACTTGTAACATACTCCTTTTCCTTTTAGACAGGCACCAGGGTGCTTCCTACCGCAATTATCACAGGGTGGAAATTCATTTCTACCCTTCTTCCCTGTTTCCTTATTTCCTTTCCCAGAGTTTTCAGCGGATCCCTTCTTATCTTGCTTTGATTTAAAGTCATAAGACTTAGAGAATTCCTTTTCCGTCTTGATAGCGCACGAGACAATACCTTCGTATGAAGAGAAGGTTTGTGATACTAAATCTCGACGGAGAAATGGTTTCAACCCATCAAAGAAACGATCAGTCTTACTTCTTGGGTTACGTATGTAATCTTCAGCATACCTTTCTAACCTTGTAAAGTTAGCCTCATACATTGCGACATTCTCATCCTCCTTCTACCTCAGACTCAGAAATTGCCTTTCCATATCCGCTCGATGGTCTCGAGGAAAGTATTTTTCTAAGAACAGCTCTTTGAACTCCTGCCATTCCATGTTTGTTAATTCATCATCTTCCTTTGTGTTTTGAATTAGTGACCACCATTGATCGGCATCTCCAGTGAGGCGGTAAACTGCCACGACAACATTCTCCCTTTCACTACTCCCCAAGGCATGGAATATTTTCTCTAAAGAATTTATCCATTGCTTAGCTACTATAGGATTTGTACTCCCATTGAAGGTTGGTGGTTGTTGCCTCATGAAACGGTCTAGCATTGATCCTCCACGTTGCGGATCAGGGTGCTCCATACGAGTAAGGTTGTAATTCATAACCTGCGTGAGTTGTCCCAGTACGGTGAGAAGCTGATCAGCACCAGTTGTATCACTAGCTCCACCATAATTATCTTGACCAGGAGGGAAATCCCTACACGGAGTGCGTGCATTGATACGGTTTCCATTCCTTCCACTAGGCGCCATTTCTAAATAATTGCATAAACTAGATTAGTTCATGAATCAAAATACATAATTCCATACTTGTAAAACACTTAACAAAAATTGAACTAATTATGGATATAATCCATAATTATAAAAAATGTTTTCTTTGAGGAATTATATACTTGTAACCCATCATAGTGGTTTGTAAAGAAAATGAGAATTATCCAAATCATATCCCCCGGGAGTGTCGTAACCAAGAGTGCAACAAGACCCGTTGTTGTGCACCAGTTCCCGTTCGAGTCTAGCTCAAAGCGGTGTTTTCGGGTTTTACCCCTAGGTACATCTGTGCCAGAGCCACCTCTACCTGCTCGTATCCAGACAGGGATGTATTGCTCGAAAAACTCACAACTTCTCTACAATACCAAAATTCTAGGAAGTTCTTCTATACTAATCCTCAAAGTCTCTTTTCGGGATATGTGCTCTAATCAGAGTTTATCTAAATCTAGCTTCCAAGGTTAGTACAAAACTGCCTCTGATACCAACTGTAACGCCCCGACCCCAGCTACCCAGAGTCGGTGCATTACTTCGTAACATTGGCATGATCACCAAATATCAAGTCTCGAAATACCGATTAGTTTAGTAGCCTTGGAAACACTAGATACATTCATAAACATTACATTACATCGTAAAAATAAAAAATACAATAACATGGTCTCCATATCCCACACTCATATCCTCACTGACTATTCTTGCAAGTCAGTCATAATACACTTCTTCACAACCTGGGGAAAATAAAACATTGAAAAGTGGTGAGCTCAAATGCTCCGTAAGGATAACAATATAGAGGAAACTTTCATAAGAAAACATAAGCATTTAAGGCAATGTATAACTAAAACAAAAGCCTTATTGAACTTGAACTTCAGCATAATATGGAAAAAGTAAAATAAAATAATTCCATTACTTACTCACATGGATATTCTACTAGACGAATAATCACTTGAAATATCAATAACCACTTTCATAATGAGGGAATGTATAATGCCAGACATCCTGAAACATTTTGTCAAGGCCTCGGCCAAGACGTCTAAAATGATTAATGCCTCGGCCAAAACCATAAATCAAATTGGGAAAGGGCCTCGGCCAATTCCACGTCTAGTTGTCTCATGAGACATACCGATGCATCGAGGAGCTATAGCGGGCTCCACCCGTCACTTATTAAGTCCAATACATTCCTCATATGAATAGGTTTAAACATAACATAAATATTCGTATTAAAACTAGAATACGAAATGTCAACATTTTCTCCATAAACTATGGATGGTATAAAATAACACATCCATAGTCAAATGTTTCACAAAATTCTCAATGGAAGTTTTGTATCATAAATCAATTTCAAATAAACTTAAAACCCATCAAAGGATGTTGACATGGATGAAATCAATGCTATTTGAGAGAAATATCTCTCTTTTTTGAAATCATTTAAAAGTCCCATAATTATAAAATAATACATTTACTTTGAAAATATTCTTATAAGCTTATAAGGGAAGCTTCGACGAAGTTAGAATGGCGGAAAATAGCCGCACCCGCCGTATAAAAAAAACATTCTTACCTTAAATTTGTCAAAAAGGTCAAAAAGTACATTGTTTGGAAAATGATGGTAAGATTCCTTTAAAAAACGTATAAGGTTATAAATGACTTTAACCCATTTTCCATTTAATAGTAAAAATGTTCTGAAAGACATTTTTAAGAAACATGGATGTGGATGATAATGAGGTCCCAGTAGATAATTATGTATAAAAAACCTTGGATAATGAAGAGGTTGTGAAGTAAACCATTACCTTGTACTTTTCCTTGGTTGGGGTAGGTTAACCTCCTGTATAATGGTGAAATAATTGTTATTAAATTATACAAGAACCATATACATTCATATGATATCATATATGATCTTTTAACATTGCTTTGTTAACAATATCTTAGATTTATCGTTGTTTCGGGTGTTAACTTACTCGTTTTCTTTTATATGTTTTGTTACGTAAGTCGTGTTTTTCATGGATAGGTTGTATCTTATTCATATCCAGAATGATATAATGTCCTTAAAAATTATTTTTAAATCATCAAATGATAATTATACTTGAATGGATACGATGGAAAATGAATCTCATCGCGTTCGTGGAGACGGTAGTCCGTACGTACGCACGAGCGACAATATCATTATTTTGATATGAAAATAATATATAATTGGATAGTATATCATATATAAAGAATCATTATCATGTTATATTTATTATTTAAATGAATTACATATCATTATTATACCCATCTAAATAATAATATATTGAATAACAATTACACCACGACGTGGAGACGGTAAGCCGTACGTACGCACGTATGGTGACATGTCATTCAAATGATGGGTAGAATACTGAATATGGTTGTTCCATATTTATAATAACATCACAGTATATATAAGATACTGGATTTATAATTTTAGAATTGAAATAAAAAACAAAGAGGGAGTGGAAGAATAAAGAAACTTGAAAGAGGGTGATGAAAATGTTACCTCTTCTACGGGTTATTCCTTTTGATTTGATCAAAAGGACTCCTTAGGATGGCTTTATGACTAAAGTAAAGCTTCTAGGATGAAGGTAGAGAAGTTGGAAGAGTATTTGGGCAGAGGTTGGCCGAACCAAAAGGCTTGAAAGTGTGAATAAGGTGGTAGAGGTGGGGGCCTTTTATAAGAGGAGAGGAGGGGCTCTTTTGGAAAGATTGAAATGTTACATTATTATACAATGCTTTTCGGATTATAAAGGTCCCACACTTATAAAATTCGTGGCTAAGGTGATAAGGGTTCTAAATATCCTCATACAATAGTCTTTGGACAAGTGTAAGCCTTGGAGTTTGCATTATATTCTCATTTTATTTAAATCGTTAAATAATGAGGTCATCGCTGCATCCTCATGATGTCATAAATAATTTAATTTATTTAATGTCTAAAAATTCTAAAAAAAATACTATGATGTAGGAAATATTTTTAGATTTCCAATGACTATTTATAGTAAAAAATATGACTTGTATAACCCCATATAAAAATTGTCTTAGTAAAACATTTCATGTTTGTGTCATTTTTTACTTTAACATTAAATAAAAGGTATTTATGTCATTTTCCAACTAAAGTGTCTCCATGGGGTCCCCAAGTTGACCCATGGATTGTCTTGGTCGGCCATGGCACATCCAATGAGGGTAGGACATGTGTCAAGCTCATCTCATATTATTAAAATATTATTTTTACCTTAAACTACACTAATTACCTCTAATCGCGATTAAGAACTTAAAAGTTACTATTCACCAAAAATTATTTTAATCTCATTCAACCACATTTTACTTCTTAATGAAAACCATGTATGTCATATTTTTGAAAATCAAATCACAGAAGTGGTAATATTTCATTTAAACGAAAAATCAGTTATTTAACTACCACTTAGTGGTTTCACTATTCATCAAAAATTGATGTTTTTCAGAACAATGCCAAAATTTCACCCTAAGCTATAATTGATATTCCAAATTCAAAAATGATATCTATTTTACAAAATTCCAAAAATATAAGTTGCATTAATTAATTTTATAATTAATTCCCGCTGTCACAACAAATAGCGTGTTTTTAAGAAACAATTTATATCAAAAGATTGGCAATTGTTTATGTCCATTTTCAATGTTAAATTAATTATAATGACCACCATTGGATAAAATGGTAAAAATATATTCTAATTATACTTTAAAACCACTAAATATTATAATTTATCACTATACATTATTTTGATTAAAAAATTTGTTTTTAAGTATTTTTCACTATTCATAAAAAATTAGAAGTTCTCAGAAAAATACCAAAAATTCAACATAGGCTAATTTCGATATTCCGAATCCAAAAATGAAGTCCATTTTGATAAATAAATTTATAAAATTTCAAGAAGTGGGTATTACTATTCACAATGGCTAGTTTAATTAGTTGTGGTGTGTGTTAGAGCTCGAGGTTGCGTACAACACACGCTATTGCATTATTCGAAGGGAAACGTACCGTGGAAGCTTGGGGTGTTACATAATTTTTTTTAATAATTTCCATATTTTTTTATTCATTTATAATAATTCAAAATAAATGAGAATCGACCTTTTTTTCCATCTAATCCAATAGCACTCTGATAATCATAATTACCATGTTTTTTCAAATCCATGTTATTTTAAATTCATTGTTTATGTACAAAACCTACTCACATTGTTAATTCAGATAATACAAAATTTTCAACTAATCAAGGTCTTTAGGATAATTACCTTCATGTTCTAACCTATAATAAATTCCCCTTGGGTTGTCGAAAATTTGAAACTATTTTTAAAAAAATCTAATGGATTCTAATTGAGGTCAAAGAGAAGGTTTAATCAATATAATGGGATACCGTTTAAAATAGGTTTACTAAAAGGCTTTCTGGAATAATCGCAAAAATTACATATACTATTAAAATTAAAATTAAATTTTTGGAGATGTTCAAGACCACCAACCTCATGCAAAGAAGAATATGAGATCAAATAACTATCACATGATCTATATAAACCAAAATTATATCCCATAGAATGAATTTGAAAAAAATTATCATGACTGGAAAAAGATGATCCAAGGAGGAAAGAAGTTAAAATAATCAATTATAAGTTAGAATTATCAATTTCTGATCCCTAAATCATATAATACATCAACGGGAAATTAAAAATCTTTGTAGAATACTTGGGATTCATGGAGACACTTAAAAACATCACAAAAATACATATTTTAGTAGAATATAATATTAAATGAAACAAAATGGGGTTTTGGGGAATAAAAATAAATCACAATACCTTACATACATAGCCCATCCCAACAATGTCACCATGCTACTTGAACCACCCGCTAGGCAGTGGCGTCTTCGAGTAAGAAAATATTGTTTGGAAGCCCAACATGTGGCTGGTGTGCTCTAAATAGGTGGATGGTGATTCTCCTCATAGAGAACCTTAATGATCCGTTCCCACTAGGAAGCCCATGGTTCTCATATATCCTTACATGGATATATAGATTCACATTTCCTTACTTGTAGCCCAGACATACTATGAAGTGGTCACATACTTTATGTGAATATAAAAACACCACTTTATATTTCTATACATTGTTACTCAAGCTTTATTGGGCACCCTGAATCCTCAGATGAAATATTTTAACCATTTAACATAAGTCATAAATATTTTCTGTAATTTTTCTACAAAATATATATATATTTAACTAAAAAATGAATATTTCACTTAGAAAATAATAAGATATAAAAACTTCCCTATTATATAACAACACAACATCGAGTTGTGCTCCCAAGAACCATTGTGGGTATCGATGAAAAAGTAAGGCCATCATTACTTTGTATCATTCCCCAATTCCACGTTATCCAACTAAAAATTCCCATCCCAACACCTCACTCACTATATATGTCTACTCAATCATCACAGACTCATCTCACTAAAGTCGATGTTAAGGATCATATTCCCCAGATGCATGAACATCAATATCCATATCATCAAAAAATACCACCTTAGAAGGTTTAGGGTGATGTCTTCAAAGATGAAACATGTGAAAACATAATTCCTTGAAATATATAACTATGAAAGGTCCAATTAGTATGCCAGTAGACTAATCCTCTCCACTGTTTTAAATGGTTTGTTGAACCCGAGAGTTATCATTCCATTTTTTCTTATATAGTGTTTCTTTATCATAGGAAACACCTGAAAAATAAATCTTTTGTAAAAACTCAAACTTAAAAAGTCAAGTCTAGTAGTAATTGCATGATTTATTATGAATCTAAATGGTTAATGACATGTTTTTGATGAACTGATCATATGCTGATTTTTCAAATATGTTACTAGTTCTAGCAAGTATTTCATCACCATTATCGTACCAACCCAAATGTGAATGAAAAAACCATTCATACAAGGTTTAAAATGGATCCATTTGGATATATTTATTAAAGGTAATAATATATGTGTGTTCCACATGTCCTATATTCTACTCCAAAGGACCACTGACATCAAAAACATAGGCTCCTAACAAATCATATTGGACTTGAATCTTCTGTTTAGTTTAGAAATTTCTCTGAGGATGATAGAATGTACTTATAATAACCTATAAAACCAATGAATTTTGAAATATATGAATAAATAATAACATTAATAAATTATATATATTGCAATGAAAATCCTCTAAACATCATGGAATCACACTTACAATAAGACATAAAAACTACATAGATCATGAATATTGAATGTAACCTTGATAGGTAACAAGTGGGATTACATTCAATGTTGATCCAAAAACAAAAATACAACATAATTTTTTAGGTGTCCAAGGAAATCAAATTTGGATCTCCATATTTAAAAAATCTCATATAATTTTTATAATGGGAAGATATATCAGTAATACAGCATGCTTCTAATGCACATCATTCACCTACAGATAGTTAAAACATCAAACCATAAAACTTTTTATGTCCTTATTCATTCCTTTCCACCATTAATATAGTGACCAATAGTTTTAATAAATATATATTGAATCATAATATATTAAAATTAATTACATTTATAAAAAACACATATGAGGACTTTATGTTTTTAGTGTCATGCGAGACTTGTTACATAGACTTCTTATTTCATGAATGATCATCAACAACTCTAGAAAATGTATTCCCACAATTTAATATTCATATAAATACCCCACATAAAATCATTTTTCATAACATGGGGAATGAAAAAAAACAGTGTTTAGGTTTAGATGCTCAGTATAGTTCAAAAATTGAGATACCAATGATCAATTATTCATAATATTAGCTTAATTATATGATAACATGAGATTAAAATTTTAAAACCTTAACCTATATGTCATATATCATATTATTTAATTGTTGAAAAAAGGGTTCGGGTTTATAATACATTAATAATAATGTTATCTAATAACATGATCCATGATAGGAAAATATTGGTATAGGAAAAATTATTTTGGCGTACACATAGACAGAAGAAATTATTTCCTTATTTTTCTTGGATCACTATAAACAAGAATTATGGATTGAGTTCTCTTAGAAACCCATAATATCCTTAGTCAATATTAACTCTCAAAACTATCAGTTTAGAAAAATTCCCTTTCTGAATTGGGATTACCCCCAATTCCTGTACTTATTGTCTCATGAGATATGCATTTTTTCCTAATTAATGGGAAGGAAATATATTTTTGGTCCCACCCAACATATAGTTGAAATAATATAACTATGTTCCACAAGATAATAAAACATTAATGAAATCATAACCCATGAAATGAAATGATTTCAATAATCAATTCAACATTTCATTGTAACATAACAAGTAGAATATAACAGGATTTTATATGTTAATTAAACCGTGTGGAAGAAATGGGTTTAATAAAATCACCGTTAAATCATCATCATCATAAAAAATACAAAAATTAAGATCGATAGTATAATTGGATTATATCCACAACAAATAATACATAACATAAATGGATTCTATCATAGATGAAAGATTATTTAAAATGATAACTCGCACATCTTATTTATAAAATAACATTTGTTGACTTTGAAAACATTTATGTAAATTTAAACACATTAATAAATATTAAGTAGAATATGTTATTTATGAAGAACCATGGAAAATATTAAAGGAATTATAATTTTATTTGTTGTTCTTTATGGTGTGCAATTCTATTCATGTTTTTAATGTTAAAATTATATTCCTTAGAAATTTTTGGTATGAAAATCAGAAGTACCACTTTTGGGAAAATACAAGGATGTAATTTTTAAAACATTTTATAAAATGTAAAAACATTGATAACAAGGAAATTAAATAATCATAAGATATTATAAAAAAAATGCATTAATATTTCTTATAAAATAGAGATATATAAGAAAAATGTTTTTCTATTGATGTGAAAAATAATGTCAATTTTTATAATAAAATTATTTCTAAATCCTAAGTAGTTAAATAATATAAAATGAATTTAAATAATAATATCCTAAAAAAGAACTATTTGAGAGTAAAAATATTGCGTTTAATAGGGTATAGTTCATAAATTTTCATTATCAGGATATTAATAATAAACAATCATGGAAAACAATGAGATTGTAGAACAAACCACATTCCATTTTGGCCACATTTAAATAAAAACATCATAAAATAGATAAATAAAAATAAGAATGTAAAAAATAAATAAAATTATTGAGATTTATCATAAAATACAGGAATGGGTAGTATATACAACAAATAAAAGAAACAACAAGTCAATATTTCAGGTTTCCCACAGAAATAAAAGTGCGGTGAAAATCCATTACCTCAAGTATAATATTTCATCTCACATGTTTGGAACTCCTATATTATAAATATAAATTTATTATAAATATTTTAATTAACCATAATTATATATACATCATTAATATAATATTAAATTTCAACATATTATAACTTTTTTTTAATTATTAATTTTTAATATCATACTTTTATGACATAACTACATCATATTTCATGCATGTTTTGGTTTGAAAGACCTGGTACATTAATTTTATTATTATTCAACAATATATAAAAATTTATTCACGATATAAATATAAAATATATCTATTGCACTCATATTTTGAATAATCCATAAATAGTATATATTGAAAATTAACTTACATCATTTATGGAAACAATATGTTGTATGTATGAATGAATTTGGTATTCACATTCTAATGGAAGGATGATGAAATATAATACACTATTTTATCATTAATGAAAAATTATAATATCTAAAATTACACATATATTAATTTTTTCCATCTTTATAAGCATCCACATAAAATGGTGGTGGGAAACGAATCACACTATTATGTGTAGACAGTAATCTATACATACGCATGAGTGATGTTTTTTATTTTCTATTGGATGGAATGATTATGGATAATAGTTTTTAAATTATAATTAAAAAATTAACAATATTTAAAATATTGATTTAATTATATTCTAATTTATTAATTATATTTAGATGAGGACTATGAAGAAATAAAATTTAAATTACACAGTAAAGAGCTATACATATGAAGGGAAAAAACATTTTAAATCCACCTTAATCTATTAAAGGAAATAATTTTGGAGATATATTATGATATTGGATATGGATATGGAATCATGGAAGGAATCATGAATTTTCTTGTTATATTTGAATACATATTATGATCTAATAGAAGATTTATGTTTTATCCCTTTCAATGGGAGGGATAATACACACATAAAAGTAGTTAAATGATTAAATAATATATATATATATATATCATAATCATTAAATGTGAAATCAAGGAAAAACCAATTAATAGATAAAATGTGATAGGGTTGATATACTCTCATCCAATCATATTTATAAATTTTTTGATACATTTTAGACCTTATCTCATAGTTAAAACACAATATGACCAATTTCTTCATAACTGTGCTAACATATTTTCTACTATGATAACATAATTTTGCAAAAAACATATAAGGGGGTTTTCAAAAATTTACATGTTAATTATAAATTTGAAATCAAGTTTATATGATTTGTTTTCTATTTCTGGAATAAATTAAATTTAATATTTTAACTTATAACATATGGAAACTAGTTTATATAAAGATTCCCAACATAAGAGTAAAAAAAATATTATATTGAAATAAATTAATAAATTGATTTTCATGAAATTTTTTTGTTAAATTATAATAAAATGATTTCTTTATATAAAAACCAGAATTGAGTATTCAAACTATTACATTAAATGAAATGACCCAAAAATAATTTACAATATTAAAAAACATAACTTATCATCCCTGAAGAAAGGATTTGGTTCCCAAATTCAAAATAATGATTTAAAATAAATTATTTAACTTTTTATGGGTAAATTTTCTTAAAAACCACTTATCTAATAGGTTAATGGAATTTGTTACATATATTTTAATGTCTTACCCCATAGTTTTAACCCAATTTTATATCTTTTACCGTGTTGATTTTTTACAATGGGTACTATTCATTATCAGAAAAAAGTATTTTTTCTCATATTACATTATATTAAAAATTATTATCTAAAAAATTATTTAATTATATAAAATTCAATCTATAGAAGTGGAAAATATAATTTTAAATTTACCCACAAAATAAGCCAGAAAACAGTTTTTAGGATTTTATTCCTTAACTATATGATGAATATATACAAAAATAGAGTATGAAATTAATTCCATTAAACATAGTTAAATTATTTATAATTTCAATTATGTAATATTACAATCAAATAAATATGAATCAAATAGGATATTTGCAATTTTTTTAAAAGAAAATTAATTTTTCAATTCATATACCAATTTTTCATTATTTTTTGATAAATATATCTTAAAAATAATAATTAAAAATTTCCTCAAAGATTATTTTAACATCATGATTTCAAGAATTAATTTCATGTTTTCAAATAAATTTTCTAAATGTGTCATAATAAGATTAAATCATATTTTTCATAAAAAAGTTATTATTTTTAGGAGTCATTTATTTTTGAATCATATAAACACAATAATATTAATATAAAACATATTTTTTGAATTTTCTTACGCCAAACTAATTTTTAATAATTTTTTTTTTAATAATTTAATTTCCAAATTAACTATATTTTTATAACAATAATATTTATATAATATTATTTATGTCTTGGTTTGTTTAAACATTGGTTTTTGTGTATAACCTGTAATTGATGAAATTATATTTATATAATGAGATATTTATCTTAGAATTATTATACATTACATTTAAGTCCTATAAATATATCATGACATCTTATTCAAACAATGATATACTTCTGAATTAGAATCATGAATTATCCTTTTCAGCACCTTTTGAAAGCCCATAAAAACCCACAAACAACCACAGATAAGAAGAACATCACTACCTTCAATAAACCAACTAGTTGGGGGATCCCCACCTTATAATCTGAAATTCTTAGCCAATACCTCTAGATTATATAACTAGACTCTCTTGGGATGATCTCTAATTATGGATACAATATATGTCAATGTCATAATTGGTCATCCAAATGACTCCTAATTATCCATATGCATCTCTGCAAAGAGAACCGTCAATATCTACACATCATTAGACTCCCACACGACATCTATTAGTGTCATCATAATCAATTAATCAGTAAAATGATACAAATTCTTGGAGTGTGAGATAACTCAATGTCAATATATTGTATATACTCAACCCAAATCCCCTTTAAAAGGTTAAGGAACCATTAAGAAATGATTTTTTTGATGCACTTGTGATCTCTATGAACCCAAAACAACTCACACAAAATATAATTTCACCAAAATATCATGGTTTCTAAATCTATAAGTAACTCTAAATGATTATTAGGAATATTTATTTTAGGCATCATCAACAATCTCAATCCATATGTAGAAAATTAACCCACTTTCATCAAAACATCTTTTATCATAATCATAATACTTCATAATACACAATATACTCCTTATATATCTGATTTAAGGTTGGTATTGAAACTAAGGAAAATATAAATTATAAATAGTATAAATAACTCTTGTAAAAATGAATCCAAAAATAGATAAACCCTTTCCTGGTTTTCCCAAAGATTGGTTATTTTATATCTGAGAAGTCCTAGAAGAAATGTGATTAATACCGTGATTGAAAAATAAGTCTACAAATCTTTATGAAATTCTATAGTCATTCCCAAAAAACCATAACTATAATCTTTGTTTGGTCCACATACACTCCAATCATGGGGATATGGGGATCCTAGATGTGCACATTTTCAATATGGAAACATCATTTATATATCTTTAAATATGAAAAATTCTCTTTTATTATACATAGTATGATGTCAACATGTTTGGAATGATCATCTATAGATAGGAAGTACACTAACAGTTCATCGATCAAATAAAAAAAATAATCATGGAAATGATATTTGATTTTATCCATTAAGGAGATGAATTCCACTGGTATATTCATTATATTGAACAACATCACCACAAAGTCGTACAAGAAATACATGATCTTCAAACCAGTCTAAGGTGTGTCTAATGGGATCTCCATCATATAATAGTAACATAATCTCATATCAATCATTGAGAAAAATATAGTTACCTCAATTCTAATTAAATAAATCATAAATCCATGGATTAAGATATTAGTTATTTAATATCATTTAGTTCAGTATCAGTTAATATACACATAAGTTTATAGTTGTGTCAACTATGTTCAAGAAGATTACCATAGAACCAAACAATGATATACTTGGTAATAAGAATTTATTAGCTTCTAGATTTTCTAAATACACATTCAATTCTCAATGATTAGATGGTTCCATGATTTAATGTCTAATTGAAACTCGTTTTTCTCCTTAATCAAAATCAATATAAAACTCTATCTCCCACTGTGTTGGAAATCTATAAAACTTTTTTGGAATGGCATCATCTACGTGGACCTACTTGACCATAAAATGGTACAACTTATATTGACCACAACCCTTCCAAAACAAATGATCATTTCACATGTGACCAGGTCAATCCTACACTCTATTGAAGTATCCCCTTTGTTTCAAGGGAGAAGTAACATCAATTGACTCCTCCCTTGACTTTTACATCATCGAATAAAATTACTAGATGAGTCTATATATTCATTCCTATTTTCATTATGTATAATAGAACAACTTACACCTGGGTACCTTGATAATATTCCACTATATTTTCTTATCCATTTAGGAAATTAAAACCAATCTTTTTCAGGATAGTATTAGTTTATGAATTTGAAACTGGACTGGTCCATTCCCATAAAACATGATACTAATTTGAATGATGAAATTATCCTTGGAAAGAAAACATAGGTCTACCACACAACGATAACCCAATATAATGTCAATGTAATATCAAAAAACTTGATATCTCTTCACAATCCATCCTTGGGTAATCCATGAATTGTGATATTCTCTTCAAACATGTGTTTCTAACTCTGGGGGTTACATTAAAGAAACAATTTCAATGTTCTAAAACCACTAGTTTTTTTTATCCAAAAATAATGAAATTTTCCCAAATATAATCTCACCACCCTCAATTTCAAAATATTGACAAACCTCATATGAATTATTCATGATCGTTCACATATCAATGTACCCATCATTGAACAAAAAACACAAAACAGTACACTAATAGACTGATTTCCCATTGTCCATGGACATCTAAGCCAATACAAACTCACTAAAATATATTCCCATAAAAAATGATCATCTCAATGATTCCATGATCCACATCACACTACCTGAAACTTGCATAGAAAATAATTTTGTGGAGAATCCATCCATTATATAACATTTTGTTGTTTGAATATATACAATTTTCATTTGTCAAGTAATTATTGTGAACACATGAAACATAATAAGATCAAAATAGGAGGAAAAAAATAAAAGATAAACAATAAAACAATATTAATCTAAAAAATGGCAAAAAAAATAAACTTTTATTTTAAAAAATATTCATTTTATTCTTTTTAATAGATATATCATGTGAATACATTTCAAACATTAGATAGGGAGATGTGTCATATTTGAAAAAAACTTCCAAAGAATTAATATTGCATTTCAATATATTTCCCCCCATTCATACCATGATGCACTCATATAAACCTTTTTTTGTACCATCCTGTGAGTAAAATCTCTTAAAACAATAACATAACCCAAAAAGTGTGTCACCAATGGTTTAATAACATCAAAACTACAATAAATAAATCATGAAAAAATACCAAACATATGAATTTGTGTTTTCCACAAAATAAAGGTGACATATTCCCAGGAAATAGTTAATTAACAGGCCTCATCACATCCTCATCTCATATCTACATTCCATCATGTTAATGTAATGGAGATGTCCTAAGAATTGATACCACATTGTAATTTACTCAACATGGTTCTTCATTAAGCGACTGAGTTGGATCATTAAGAAATTGCAAGCACACCTTCCAATATTCTAGAGGCTACTGACCATGATGGGTGGTTACATTATAACCTCCAATGCATTGGGTATGGAAGCCGGCCGTATGGATATTCCATTTAGTGATATGTGTTGAAGTTGACCGTATGGTTATTCCATTTAAGTATGTCAATGTCTCAAGTTACCTTTATATGTTATGAGTTCTCAATATGGATTTTATGGTAATATTTTGGTTATAAAACGGTAATTAGTGATATTTTATTCAGTTATTATCATTTACAACTTCATAAAGTTGAAAAGTATTACTTATTTTAAAGAATTCATGGTTTAATTGTTTTTTTAAAGACAAACGGGTTTCCTTCTTTGTGTATCCCTAACTGAGCTTTTTAGGCTCATCCCAAGTTTTGGAAATGTTTTTCACAGGATAGAATGTGGAATATCGTCCAGGATGGGATCAAGGAAAACTCATGTTGTTCTTAAACATGGAACTAGACATGAATTTTTTTTCAAGAGTTCTAGTTTTGTGAAAAAATGGAAACTAAGTAGAAGTGTCTACTTTGTATTTTTTTTGAAATGAAATGTAATAGTTATGGCCTAATTCTCTAAAACTCTAAACCTAAAATGATCTGTAATGTGAATTATTCATTTAATTCTTGATTATGTAATGTTTAAGGCTGGGTCTCTATAGTTGGAATCAAGGTCTTTTTAGACAACTCTAACAGTTAGGGTATTGCTAAATAAATGTACATAAATTAATTTATGTTAATATTGAAATGATATAGCATTTAACGATTACCATATTGCTTCACATAAGATATTTCTGGGTTCAGAATGGTTTTCCGCCGAGGAAACAGTGCATCTATGTTGGGACAACATTAGGAGGGATATAACCTTCCAAATAAACAACCAGAGATGGTCAAAATCAGAACTGAACAATTTGTTGCAGTGATGGCACATTTGACTCAAGATATAAATGGTGGTGGTATCCATGCACAAGATTAGCTAGATCAACCATAGAGGAACATGTCAGTAGTAGAGCATTTTATGAGGAAAAAACCCCCATCATTATGAAGATCATCTGACCCTATGCTAGCTAAAGGGTGGATTATTACACTGGAAAAAAATATCGATGTTATGGGGTATTCAGAACATCATAAGGTTAGTCTAGCTATTTAACATTTTGAATGTGAAGCTGATCAGTGGTGGTCGATGGTGAAAAATATCAAGGATAGATATGAGATTGATGCACTTGATTAGGATGAATTCAAAGGAATGTTTCTTGAGAAATATTTTCCTAAGGTGGTTCGTCTTACGATGAAAAAACAATTCCCAGAATTAAGGCAGGAGGATAACTCAGTGGCATCTTAAGAAGCGAAGTTAACTCGACAGGAAAGTTATGGACCAAATTTCCTCCGAGATATTGATATTAAGATAAATCGATTTTACTCAGGACTGAAGAAACATTATCGTAGAGCATTAGCCTCTTGTGAGTTCAAAAGTTATGAAAAACATGTTCGATGTGCGGAGAAGGATAAAATGGAGTTTGCTGATGATCGGGTGTTCATTGAAAAACAATAGAATAAGTGGTATAGTTGGCAGGAAAAGGGAAATAATTCATCAAAGAATCTTGGAGATAGAAAATAAATATCCAACATGTGATAAGTGTGGTAAAAAGAATCTTGGACAATGTTTATCAAAGTCTAGAATGTGTTACCATTGTGGTATGTATGGTTATATTGATCGTAATTATAAGGAAGATGATCAAGCAGTAAATGAAAAGCCATCGGTAAGATGTTTTCAGTGTAATGAAATTGGTCATTTTGAAAGTGAGTGTCCAGAAAAGAACTCAAATGAGGAAAAGCAGCCAGAATACAAGAATAAAGGGGTGGTGAAATCCTTTGAAACTAATTCAATAGATGTTGGGCCGTCAAACGAAGTAGTATCGGGTACACTGTTTGTTTGTTCAGATTGTGCCAATTTGTTGTTTGATTCACGGTATAAACACTCATTCTTTTCTGAGTTGTTTTCATGTAAATTGGGAATTCCATCTCATGATATGAATACAAAACATATGTTAAAAACACCTGGGGAAAATTTCTAGAAAAAAAAAAAGAAAACATAAGAACCTTCATGTCCTTGTGTGCGGGAAGAATCTACCTGCAAACCGTATTGTTTTTCCTCTAGTAGACTTTGATGTTATTTTGGGCATGGATTGGATATCATTTTATCATGATAAGATTGACTGCAGAGTTAATGATGTTTCATTTCAGAAAGAGTTACAGTTTGTGTACAATAATGAACCCTTTCTTTTGATAACATATCATGAAGCTGTGAAACTTGTAAAATATGGAAATGAATGTTACCTTGAACATACAGTAGAAATTAAAGGAACTGTTCAGATTAATGATGTTCTAGTGGTAAATGAGTACCTTTATGTCTTTCATGATTAGTTTCCTCGTATTATACCTGATCGAAAAGTTTAATGTACTGTTGACTTATTTCCTAATGCTAAGCTAATTTCAAAACACCCTTATCGAATGGTTCACATTGATCTTTTATAGTTGAAGAAACAATTGATGCAGTTATTAGATAAAGGTTTTATTCGACCTAGAACATCACCATGGGGGTGCTCTTTTCTTGTTTGGTAAAATTAAATATGGTCAATGAGACTTTACATTGATTATAGAGATTTGAATAACATCACCATTCAGAACAAGTATCCTTTGACTCATATTGATGATTTGTTTGATAAACTCTAGGGAGCTCAGTATTTTTTGAAGCTTTACATGAGATTGGGGTACCATCAGTTGAAAGTAAAGAAAATATACATTCCTAAGACCGCATTTCGTACTAGATATGGCTATTATGAATTTCTTGTTATGCCTTTTGGTTTAACCAATGCACCTGTTGTATTCATGGATCTTATGAAAGGAATTTTCCGTGAGTTATTGGATATGTTTGTGGTTGTGTTCATTGGTTATATTTTGGTTTATTCCAAAATTAAATAGGAACCTTAAAATCATTTATGTGTTTTATTTCAAACCATAAAAGAGAAGAAAAATTATGAAAAATTCAGCGATGTGAGTTTTGGTTGCAAAAAAATTCATTCCATGGTCACTCTGATTCAAAAAAATTGAATAACTATTTATCCTGCTAAACAAAGTTGTCGAAGAATGGACAAGACCCACAAATATTACCGAGATCCATAGTTTTCTTGTATTGGCAGGTTATTACAGGAGGTTTCTTGAAAATTGTGCACAATTATCCAGTCCAGTGACTAAGTTAACTCGAAATGGTGTTATGTTCATTTGGAAAAAAGAATGTAATGATTGTTATTTACAGTGATGCATCATTAAAAGGACATGGATGTGTCCTTATGAAGAATGATCAGACAATTTCTTGTGCTTCACGTCAGTTGAAACCTCATGAGTTAAATTACCCTACACATTATTTGGAATTAGTTTCTGTTGTTTTTGGCTTTAATAATTTGGAGGTATCATTTGTATGGAGTAAAATGTGAAATATATACTAACCAAAAATGTTTAAATTATATATTCACTTAGAAATAATTGAACATGAGACAAAAGAGATGGCTGGAATTAATCAAGGGTTCTGATTGCATGATCTATTACCATCCAGGAAAAGAAAATAAAGTGGCTGATGCTTTGAGTCAAAAAAGTAATGTATCATTAACAATTCTAAGTTTGGAATGATATCCTTGGATTTTTTATTTGATGAACATTGGCATAAACGTTTTTTGTGAAGAAAATTATTCTGTTTTGTTTCAGGTGTCAGTGAAATCATCTCTATCAGATAGAATAAAGCAAGTGCAGAAAAAAGACAGTGAATTGTAGAAAAAGGGAGAGTCGGTTCAGAAGGTTTAGTTACCTGATTTTAACTTTGATAATGATTGTGTTTTGAGGTTTTTGGAAGAGATTATGTGTGACTTGTGATTCAAATTTGAATAATGGCATGTTATGTGAAGCTCATAGTTCTTCGTTTTCAGTTCATCCTGGAAGTACTATGATGTCCATAGATCTTAGTGAATATTTCTTCTGGGATGGAATGAAAAGAGATATTGTTGATTTTACTATTAAGTGTTTGACTTGTTAGCAGGTTAAAGCAGAGCGACACTTACCAAAATGGATTGTTAAGTTTTTACCAGTGCTAGAGTGGAAATGAGAAAATATATCTATGGACTTTGTTGTCAGATTACTGAAGGCATCATGAGGTAATAATGAAATTTGGGTTATTAATGATTGATTGACTAAATCTACTCATTTCCTTCCTATTTAAGATACCTATTCTCAAGATCATCTTGGTCGGTTGTATATTAAAGAGATAGTCAAGTTTCATGGAGATTCCCTTTACATTATATCAAATTGTGAAGCCAGGTTTACTTATAACTTTTGGAAAGTCCTTATGAATTTGTTGGGTACTGAATTATATTTTAGAATAGATTTTCATCCGCAATCTGACGGGTAGTCAGAATGAACAATTCAGACCTTGGAGGATATGATACATGCCTGTTCACTATATTATAAAGTAATTTGGGACCAACATATTTATTTGGTTGAATTTTCTTATAATAGAAGTTTTCATTTCAGTATATTGATGGCTCCATTTGAGGAATTATATGGAAGGTGTTGTAAAACTCCAGCTTTTTGGGACGAAATAGGTGAAAAGAAGCTGATGGGACCAGAATTCGTAGAAGAGATGGCAGAAAATGTTCAATTGATTCAGAAGTACATGGGAACAGTTCAGAGCCGACAGAAAAGTTATGTAGATAACTGGAGGAAGGATCTTTTTTTTGAGGTTGGTGATCATGTCTTTATGAAAGTTTCTCCATGGAAAAGTGTGATGTGTTTTGATAAGAAGGGAAATTGGAGTCTGAGGTTCATTAGATCATATGTAATCCTTGAAATAGTTGGATCAATTTCATAAAGAGTGAATTTACCTCCATGTTTATCCTATGCACACAATTTTTTTCATGTTTCGATATTGAGAATGTATATGCCAGATCAATATAATGTTTTGAGCTCAGAGGTAGTTCAGTTGGAAGAGAATCTATCTTATGGGGAAAAACCAGTCCATATTCTTGACCCAAGAGAAAATGTTTCACAGAAGAAGGTAATACAATAGGTAGAGGTTTTGTGGAAAAACCATATGTTTGAAGAGGTAATGTGGTAATCTGAAAATGCCATGAGGGATAAATACCCCCACTTATTTTGATATGTGAATAAAAAATAGAGGACACAATTTCTAAAAGGGGGGAATTATGTAACATCCTAGGTAAATGAAGAATAATAGATTTTCATATTTATTAATATTTTTGTATTAAGTATTAATTTTACTTTAAAAGGGTTCCAATGTTCGATAGCGTACCAAATACGCAACACCGAGTTTCTTTGAAATCTTATATTGCACTCTAATAATATAATATTATTAATTTAAATGGAAGTTAACTTCTAGCCGTTGTATTGGTGGGGATGAACAAAACTAACTACAAAATGATTTTACATGTTTTTTATATGTATTTAATTTTATCTCATAAAAGTAAGAGGATTAAAATGTGAATGAATCTAATTTTAATCATAATTTACATTAAAAGGTCGATTTACCATCTTTTAATGGAGAACCCTCATTAAATAAAATTTCGTTCACTTTAATAAAATCTATTTGACCAAATAAAACCCTTCTTTAGAATTGGGATATCAAAATTTACTTTGTGTAAATTTTTATGATTTTTTCCGATAATGTTCAATTTTTAATGAATAGTGAAAAATATAGTATTTTTAATTCATAAGGGCCTTTTAATATAATTTATTTATATGGTTAGATGATATTCTTAATTTTTTTATAGTGTAATAATAATATATTTTTACCCTTTAATCCAATTTTGTTCATTGGAATTAATTTCACATTGAAATTGGACATAAAGAAGTGTCAATCATTTGATAGTTATTGTTTCTTAAAAACATGATATTTTTTTAACAACAGAAATTAATTTTAAATTATTGAATGAAAATTCTATAATTTTATTTTTGTAAAATTTAAATCATTTTTTAATTTGGAATATCAAATATAGAATAGGCTGAATTTTTGGTATTTTTATGAAAAACATCATTTTTTGATAAATAGTGAAACAACTTTGTAGCAGTTAAAAAAACTGACTTTTTCATTTAAATGAAAATTTACCACTTCTGTGAATTGAATTTCGAATATCCAACATACATCATTGTTATTATTAAGTAAAAAGTAGTTCAATAAGTTGAAAATAATTTTTGGTGAACAATATCTTTTGACTTTTATTTACCACGGTTAAAGGTAAATAGGGTAATCAAGGTAAAAAAATATTATAATAATTCGAAAATTCCATAAAACTTGTCCTAACCTTATTTGTTGATTCATTTACGACCATGGGCATCTTTGGGTCGATTTTGTGACCCCATGGAGCCACTTTGGAGTGATAGTGACACTTTAGAATAATTCACATGTAGTAAAGACAAAAATGACATAAACAAAAATCTTTTAGTAAATCTAATTTTACATGGGGTTATATAAGTCATATTTTCGACTATAAATAATCGTTATAAATGTAAAAGATTTTATACATCATGGTATTTGTTTTATAATTTTTATACATCATATAAATTAAATTATTTATGACACAATAATGATGTAGTGTTTACCTCATTAATACATCATTTATTTAAATATGATTATTAATATTAAAATAACATCCAAAACCTGTACAAATATTTTTGGATGATTTTATTTCTACTATTAGTCATCTTATCTTCAACTATAATTATATTTAGAACATTAGAAACCGAATATCATTATATAATAAAATAATATTTTCACACTTTCATAAAGAGCTCCTCCTCCCCCTTATAAAAGGAGACCATTTCTATCCAATTTCTCACACCTCTCAAGCCTTTTGGATCTTACAATCTCTTCCCAATTAAGCTCCCTAAATATATCTCTTCCACTTAGTAGCCTTACCTAATGCATAAGGCATAACAACTGACCCTTTTGGTTCAAACCATAGAAAGTTACCCAAATTAATGGTAACAATTTCTCTTAACTTATTTTCTTTTATTTTAATTCTCCAACCCCCAAAAAACTTTTTATTCCTTTATTTTATAACAAAAACAATATCCTCAATATACTAGGATGTTTTTATGAGAATTATTTGAACTAAAAATACACACACCTCCATCTAATGGGTGAAGAACATACTGTTTTTGTGGATGGAAAACTAACGCCTCACGAAATGATGATTGTTCGATTATATCATACCACCTCTCATGGTGGCCATTATCATGGAAATATATTTATAATTGATATATTATATGTTTATGTTTTTGTATGATTCGGTATTTTCCTTTAATAGCATACCATTATGGTTTCCATTATGGGTAAACGTGATAATTTCATTTGAGGAAGTGCGGAATACCGCCCCTCAAAGTGATATGACTCATTAATTCCATATGTGGAAAGTATAAAGGATTGAGTTAATGATATTATGTATGATAATATGATATAATTATAATATACTTATTTATTATTATGTTTTAATTCAATTAAAGTACGAAATAGAAATGAAAGTAGCGTCCATGCGTATGTACGACATACCGTCTCCATGAACGGTGCATTTCATTTCTTATCTCCAAAATGTTATGTACTGTTATAAATACATATATATACTCGATATATATGATGAATATAATATCTAAAAAATTAATATCATTCTGGAGATAATGGAGAATTTACCACATGGACAACTTGTAATTATACGGTGTTCATTTTTGACTCGAGTACCAAATATCGACAAAACGAACGATATTAACTTAAATGATTACATAATGTTTATAACATGATAATAAATTATATAAAAGGAATAATAAACTTGAAAAATGTTCTTAAGAAAGTGGAAACTAACTTTAGTTTATTATTCATGAGATTAAATAATGATCGAGTCAAGTCAGAAATGAGGTAATGAACTTCGTCTCAATCTCCTTTCGTTGAGGCATATTTTGGTTTAATACACGATTTTCTTTTATTCTCTATATAAACACCCTTGACTATACAAAGGGAATAATTTTCCAAGAATAAGATTACTAAATGACAAAAAGGAATGTTTCTTCTAACATAAGCGGTGATAATGACCTTTCCACCACTGCGAGTATTATTTGTTCTTTGGCTTCCTTAAAAATCCATAATGTTTTTTTCAAGGAAAATGAATAGAATATACTATTTTATGTATTTTGGTATTGAAAATGGGTTTCATAATAGATTTTTTATGTCAATATAATAAATTTAAATATTGTGATTGAAATGTGGAAATGTTTTTTCCCATATATTTGTTTTATGTGTCATGGCTTTATAATGGTACTTAGACATTTGATAGGTGGTTACGTGATAAACCAAATAACGGGTGGTGACGTGATAAACCAAGACAGGTGGTTACGTAATAACATCCAATGCATTGGGTATGGGAGTCAGACATATGGCTATTCCATTTAGTGATACGTGTGGAATTCGACCGTATGGTTATTCCATTTAAGTATGTTTATGTCCCAAGTTACCTTTTTATGTTATGTGTTCTTTATATAGATTTTATGGTAGTATTTTGGTTAAAAATTGTATGTAGTGATCTTTTATTCAATGAGGATTATTTACTACTTAATTAAGGTGAGAAGTATTAATTATGTTAAAGTATTCATGGTTTACATGTTCTTTTGAAAAAATATCAATTTTCCATCTTTGTGTATCCCTTATTGAGCTTTTTATGCTCATCATAGGTTTTTGAAATGTTTTTCAGAGGACATAATGTGGAATAGGGTCGAGGATGTTATCATGAAAAAGTAATGTTGTTCTTAAACATGGAACTTGTCATGACTCTTTTTTTCAATAGTTTTTGTTTTGTAAAAAAATGGAAACTGAGTAGGAGTGTGTACTTTGTATTTTTTCTGAAATGAAATGTAATAGTTATTTCCTAATTCTTTAAAACACTAAACTTGAAAAGATCCTTAATGTGAATTATTCATTTAATTCATGATTTAGTAATGTTTATGTTCAGGTCCTTATTTTATCATTTACCCCATAGTCCTCAAACTAAAAACAATGTCATGAAAAGTTAATATACCAAGAAGACCATGTATAATACCCACAACAAACATACCAATTTTTTTAATGAATTATTGGTAAAATTATCATATAAAAATATATCATTATATTTTTTTCATTTACCAGTTCACACCAACATGTAAATTCAATCTCACTATAAATTTAATACATGTTATGATTTGTCCAAAGAAATTGTAACTATTCTATTTTTCAATATCATTTATGAAAAATTTCAAAAAAAAATCATGATACCCATAATTTATCATTACTTTATACCAATTCAAATTACATACAAATTTACCATTGTTAATACATTTAGTTCATTAACAATTCTATTATTGCAATTACAATTTGATGGAAAATCATTTCTAAGATTAATTTTCAATTAAATATATAATATAATTCACATTATTAAGACATATCATATAAAATTTAAATGAAGTAAACGAAATTAGGTTCCTTCCATTCAAAATCTAACCCTACATCTTAGGAAGACATACCCCTAGAGTGGTCCCATGTTTTGGTATAAACACTAAAAAATACCACAGATTCTAATAGAGTTCAGTGCATAGGGTTTTATCAATATTGTGGGTTATCATTCAGGATAGTACACATAGTGTGCATTATGTCAAGATTTTAGAAGTTACAATTAATATAGAAATTAAAATAGACCTTAGGAAATTTTTCTAGGTTTCCTACCTCAAACAGCAAAGTTGTAGGTATCCATGTTAGAGCCCCATATCAAGGTTTAAAAAAACATATCATGCAGATATAATTATATGCATCTCATCAACAGAGGAAAAAGATGATATAAGGGGGAAACACGAGGTATTTGTCTATTATATTGGATAATTTGTAATTAAAGTTCAATGTATCAAAAAACTAATAAAGAGTGGGGGAAATATATTTGGGGATGTACTGAGAGACACAAAGAACCCTAAAATTTTACCAATCTCTTTTTAGGGTTGGAATAAGAAATAAAAAATAATAAAACGGGATTAATATCATAAAAATGAATCACATACCCTCACTTGTTCAACATTTCAGGACCCCACTAGGTATCCATCAAGCTTTCATGGTTATTAAACCAACTGGATAGCCCGGATGATACCACCTGGTGGGTGGTGATCATTAATAAGAGAAAATTTCATCCCACATCCCACTAACTGTTTGATTTGTCTCACTGATGAGCCAGTGGGGATCTTTCATCATTCCCAAGTCACTGGGAAGCCCACCGGCCTGCTAGTGGAATACACCATCTTTATGGCGGTTCTCTAGTCCCTCTAAGCATAAAAACCACCACCAGTTGCGGTAATACTTCACCATTATGGATTCTTCAATCCCCCAAAATCCTATAGAAAAAATTTTATTTCCTGAAAGAGGATTAATACCTGATAATCATATGGTTTTATTAAACCAACGGTGGTTCAACCAAAAATTTAAAGTGGAATGAATTAAGAAATTTACAAGATCACATAGTTTCCCAGCATAATGAGTGATCACTATGTCCCTTATGTTACGATTATTGAAACATAAGGGTTTTAGAAAATAGTTCCCAAAAAAATACATTTAATACACATATGTACTCAATATAATTAATATTAAAATCCTTGTTCAAGCCACATATTTGAACTGAATCTTTTTCAAGATCAAAACATGAAAATTAATTAAATTAAAAAATATTTAATTTTCATTAAAAATTTGTCACCATTAAATAAGTAAATGTTTAGGTTGAGTCCCAAATATAATTCTCAACACATTGATATAAATCCATTGAATGAACTCTTTTCCACATATTTTCACAATAAAATAAACATCAATTAAAATTATAAACATGTAATTATAAAATTCACCCCATTTAAAATAAAAAATCTATATTATCAAAAATTAAAATTCTATCAAAAATAGAGATTAATATAAAATTGTAAATATCTATAAATAACTATTTATACAAAAGTGCAAATTTTAAAACATTAATAATTTACATGAATTTATTCAAAATAGTTTAAAATGGATCACAATCAATTTTAAAATCATATGATTTAATCTATTTTATATACAAGATTAAAGGATATTATTATTTTTTATTAATTTCCCTGTTTTTAATTTTCTTGAGGGGAAACCCTTACATAACGCATAGGCCCAAAGGCACATGGCTATATTCCATGACCCAGAAGAACGAATGTACCAGAAACCACAATATATTACCCCAACCTGTGAAATATGATATATTTTAATCCACATCCCAACCCTTCCATGGATTGACATCTAGCACTACCCTGTAGAATGAGGCATGGTGCCTTATCCCGATAAAAGATTCCTTGCCCACTAATTCATTAGATTTTGTATCCTTGAATAGATGGGACATGGACTCCAAAACTCCTTGTACATGAAATTTTGAGAGACCAAAATTAATTTTTTTCATATGTATTCCACAGCTTCTACACTGTTATTGGAGGTGAATCTCTACAATTGAGTTCCCATTTCCACCCTCTATGAACTGTGAATTCTTTTGGTTGTAACCAGAATGGTCACAAAAACTATTAAATATATCCCATCACTATCTTCCTAACATCTTCCACTTTTTATTACCATTATTTCCCCTACTACATATCAATTCTTCCATCATGATGCTTGAATATGCATGCCTGAAGCGCTATCACATGCCATCGATGCCTACCACTAGAGCCACAGATATTCCACACTACACCACCAAATATTTTTTGGACAAGGTATAAGTTATTTTAGAGGACTTTTTGATGCTAAATGATTTATATGTACAATATTGATAAGACTACAACGTCACCATGCTTGATCTCTAGGACTGTACAGGTCCCAATGCACAGAAAAAGAGTGCAGGTTCCTTGGTACAACTCTGGGACCATGTAGTGGAAATTTATGTCACACTTCCCTGAAATTGAAAGAATTAATGACCACTTGGACTATTCTTGGATATTACAGATGACTTTATATCTGGGTAAAACTAATCCCAGCATCCACCTGTATCCCAAATTCAAAAAAAAAAGGTAAATACCACATTCTAGATATAATTATGTAATAAAAAATTAGAAATCATTCACCCATAATTTAATCTAAAATGAAAATGATAAAGATAAAAAACTATAATTAAGAAATAATATTAAATCAATCCACCATAAATTATAAATATCCACACTCCAAAATTACAACATTCAAACAAAAATGGGGTTTATAATATCAATTGATTATTTCACATTGAATTTATCTTGATATATTGTTTTGGGTATTTCATGTGATGTTCTGGATAGATAGGTGGACTAGGAAGTCATGGGACATGATTGTATAAATAGGGAGAAACTATTATTCATATTGTTAACAATTCTAAACCACTTATTAATATATATTATTACAAAAAATTTTTATTAATAAGGATTATGAGAAAATAAATCTCTCAACATGAATTTTTATGAATATTCATTTTGAAGCCGACTTTAATAAATTAATTTTTTACTAACAAAATTTGGATATGTTAGATTCTATGCAATCAATGAGGTAATTGATGTCTTAAAATAATGTAATATATATGGATGTGTTGTTTCATATACCTAATTATGTTTATCTTGAATATAATTTTACAATAAAAAATTAAATATTTTTTGTTATTATAAAATATATTTTTTAGTGATTTTGAGTGATATTCATAGCGTATATCCATATAGAAAAAATGAAAAAACCATGTAACTATTATATTTCATTTATTGTTATGAAAACGTATTTTCAATGTGAAATTAGTTGTTATCCATTGGAATAAATGTGATTAAATAATAAAAGATGTAGTTTTATTTAAAATTTATTATATAAATATTGATGAAATTTTAATAAAGTCCTTTTTATAAATAAATCTATTACTATATGGATAAACTATGTAACTATTATATTTCATTTATTGTCATCCGGGTTTTAGAGTATTTTCATATCCCGATGAATTGATTTTTTTAATGATCTATTTATAGAATAACATCAACCAATTTATTATATAAATATTGAGGAAATTTTAATAAAGTCATTGATATCCCTATGCAGTCTTTGATGAATTTAGTGTTTCATTTTTTATATTTTGATTTTTGAAATGAAAATGTTGAAAATTTGAAAATCCATGGCTCATGTTTGCAATAACATAGTTCAAGGGATATTTTGATGTGATTTAGTGAATATTATTATTCCTCGTTGAATTCAATATATATTTGTGGATGTTATTCGATGAATATGTTTATTTGATTCCACACAATTTAGTTGAAGTCATTCTAGTAACATATAAAGTAATGATTGAATAATTATTTCTAATATTTAATAATATTTATTATTAAAATAATAATTTTATAATAATGGGCATGTTATCTCAAATAGTATACCTGCCCCACAATAATGAGATTCTTTAAAATGTTTCATTGCACGTATGACTGAGTTATACCAACAATAATATATTGATAATTTTTTTAAGTGGTACTTATAAACTAGTAATTACATTTTCAGGAATGAATAATACTTTCTAAATTATTTTTAATCATTATTATAAAAAGTTTTTACATTTATATAACAATTTTATACACTTAAAAAATGAATAAATCCAATTTTATGAATAAAAAGGGTTGTGTTTTTATAATTAAGTTTTAGCAACATTTAATGGAGAACAAATTATAAATAGGTTTTTTAAATTTATAATTTTTATATGATCAATTAATTATTATTTTTGAAATTGGGATATTAAAATTTACTTTGGGTGTATTTTTTATTATTTTTCTGAAAAAGTTTACAATTTCATGAATGCTATATTATACTTAATTTTAATATTAAACTATTTTTTATAATAATTTATTTTAATATTTAAATTATGTTTCAATTTAGTTTAAAATATATAATTAGAAAAAATAATTATATGTAATCTAATTTTGGTCATTTCAAACAATTTCACACTTCATTTTGATATAATAAGATTACAAACATTTGAACATATTTAAATTAAAAACGTACATGGTCATCCCATTTGAGGGATTAAATTCATATTAATTTCTTCTTCTTATGAGAGTGGAACTTTAGAAAATTCATTTGATATTTGGAAAAATTATAATTTCAATTTCCTAACATGTTCAAAGAAAAATTTTGAAAAAAAATATTGAGAGTAATTAAAATTATTTATAATGATTAAGAATAAAATTATCTTAACACGGGACTAGAGCTTATACATCAGATAAAAAATTATCATTAAACATGTAGAAATATATTTTGTATTCATATATAGAATATATTTTAAATTTTATAATCAGTGAATCATTATTAGAGAAAATGTTTATTGTAAAATCACGGTGATAATTCCCCATTCCAAAAAATAAAGGAATTCCACTCCTCCGCTACTATAAAAAGGCTCTCTGATTACCCATTTCTTGACCCCTCTAAATTCCATTTTCATGCCAAAAATCTTCTAGAATAAGATCCCAAATCCCTCACATCATCTTATTATCCTTCCTCAATATTTAAATTCATCCATTTAAGACCATTGGTGAAAGAAGAAAGGGGTTACCAAAGGAATATATTATATCCTTCCTTAAACTACTTTATTTCATCATTCTATTCAACATCAATTATTCTTATTGAATTATAAAATAATAACTTATTTATCCTAAATGTAGAACCCTTGTACACCCTGAGTTGGTAGGGGTGAATCAGGGTGCCAAATTTTTCTTTTAATGTAATGGATCTTATTCCCACCATGTTAGAAACATGTTGAACCTATATGATGGATATTATCAGCAATAAAACATTTACATGTAAATAGATGACACAACACTTTTACTTGGTTCACCGCTAAGGGTTAGTCCAAGGATCACTTTTCGATAGGTTACCGGTCATACCTAATTACACTATTCTATACTAGTTTTGGATTATAAAGGTTCAGTCATAGTCACTCTGTCTTAGACACACTACCTATAAAAAAGATCAGGGATACCTCATTGCGTTCCTCGGGTCACTCCTGTTTACTCCTCTTGGCTCAATACCTTGGGTGAAGTCCCACTCAATTTACAGACTTGAATGACTGTTCAACATATAAGCATGGAATTATTTGTCTATTTTTTATCATGATACATTGCTTTTATCAAAGTTTTTAATAGATACTCTTATTTATTCAATCTTCTCTTTTAGTGAAATGAAAAAATGCACTAAATCACCTTCTTCTCCTCTTCAAAAATATCACCCAATATGTTCTTCTTCTTATTAACTTTATTTAATTCATAATACCAATAGATAAATGTATCAGTATACTTCCTTATTTCTAAGAAAATATCTGTTTAGTTACACGTATTTTTCTTCCTCTCCTCGAAAAGAACAACGAGGTTGTTTAACACTAGTTATGTGTGTGTGTGGTACTACTTCTCTTCGTAAAACAAAATGTTTCATTGAATGTATTTCTTTGTGAAGCCGCTTCAAGAGTGCTAATAACCTGTCGAAGGCCTGCGGGACCCCCAAATTTTTCATGAACCCATTTCTATGTCTTCCGCTCATATTTTATGCCATGAACGCACGAACTGGCTTTTGTCATGTAACACCTCTTTCTCACAACTTCAACATTGTGCACAACAATCTTCTTGTGCGCAACTTATCCTTCTTGTGCAACTCTATTTCATTCACACAATAAACTTTTCATAAAATTTGTTCATGCCAAAAATCTTGGGATTTCACTAAGTTTCAAGCCCCCTAATGTGAGGAGATAACCTCTTATTTATAGACATCGTCAATCCCCACCGACCAAAACCACGACTTGTCACACAAGATCCTAACACGTCACACAAAACACCATTTGACGTCACATATGGCGTATATGTCTATTTTTATCCACCCACATATTTGGTGAACTTCATTAATCCTTCAGGCACTTCATTCCTTTTTTGTTTTTAGATGTTCTGACCTTGAATAATTCCTTGCGTGAAAAATTACAAACTACATCCAATCTTTCCTGAAAAAACCAGTCTCTTCACACAAGCCTCTTCTTTTCCATATTTTTATGTTCAGATCATAGAACTCCACTTGAACACAACAATTCAAGCCATCTTAGAACATTCATGGATCATTTTTTTCCCTAGCCACATTTTTCCATCTCCCAATTTTGAGCCCCAAGAATTGGGAACACACTAGGAAAGAACAGCACCTTAAAATATTCTTCACCAATTACACCAATGTTGATCTATTGTAATTTTACTTATTTAATAAACAATAGAGTTCATCACTAACTCATTCCACTGTTACATATAATCATTGAACGATCAGTTTTAGCATTTTTAGATTCTCTAGAGAAAGTATTAGAATTTCCCAACTTCAATGTCATCCAACAATCATCAGTATTTCTAGTCAACACTAAATATAATTGGCATCCTCTTCTCATCTTTGTATGATAATTCTTAAACTGTCAAATCTATACATGATCCCACGTGAAATAATACATGTCTCTTTAAGTAGTCTATTTTGTGGTCTCTTTGAATAGTGATATGTTGCATGATCACCTTATAACTTTATGTACATCAACACTCTTTGAAAGGGTTTCATTGTCATAGACAATATATCACATTTGATTCATGTACTTTAGGATTTCTTCATCTCCTTCTTCACATTGATCATCAGTGAAAACTCTTGATAAAAAATAAAACATTATACACAAAGTGGTCCCAAAAATAAATAAATATAGATGTTTTAAAATATGTATTCAACATAAACTTACAAAAACATCAATCTAATGGTCAATGAACTTATCGTTTATGACTACGTCGAACTTTCGTCTCGAAAAAAAATGTTGTTCATTTTTCAGTTACCAAATATAATTTTTGGGTGTTATTATGTAATTTTTTTATATAAGATATATATGATATTTTCTATGTATTTTTTCTATTCTTGAAATCTTATATAACACATACCTCTATTATTTCTATTTTAATATGATGCCATTGTTTGTGAAATTGTGGAAGGAAACCTCTTCAAGGAAATATGATACATTCAAAAACCACAGAGAATGTAGAGACCCAAAGCTTGGCATACATGGACATTACATTACTTTTTTGGAATACTTAATATATAACAAAAACAGACACACAAGGACCGTAATAGTTTAGTGTCTTTGAAAACTTGTAATACAAACTTCTAATCTTGTTGAAAGATCTTCAACAACTCCCATAACGTTCTTCCCTTTTTTTCATTACCTAAAACCTTTCATTATTTCCTTGGGAATATAAAACATAAAAAGGGTGATCTCAAATGCTCAGTAAGGGAAAACATAGAGAACACAAAACAATCCATAAACATTTGAATGCAAAAACATGAACATGAAATTTAAACATCAAAATCACGAGAAAAGTCATAAATAATGGAAGTATGTAAGGAATATATCATAATGGAACATCAACCATGATAAAATATAATGGGAATAAAACATGTAATTGTGGAAACCATTCAGAAAATGTTATGACTTCCATAGTAGCCAAGGCATTGCTACCAAGACAATCTTAGTGGACAAAGTCCCCTTCTGTATCGAGTTCACTCCTCGTTTCAGTCATGTAACACTGAACCGGATTAACTTCTCGTTCCATCCATGTCTATATCATGAGATAAAAATCTTTACCAAATGAATTTGAGGGAGATATAGGTCCCACCCATCTCATAATGAAATCATTCTTACTTGTTCCACAAAATAAACGTAAAACATTCGTCATGACCCAAAGAATAAAATGGGTTTCATAATCATCATCCGATCATCTCATAATCCATATAAAACAAATGGACATTTCATCATAAGAAATGTGAAACCATGTAAATCATAGAGACATTAAACATGAAACATACACATATGAAATAATTTCATCTTAGATTGAAAATGGTTTTGATAAAACATTTGAAATGAATTCTTGAGGAAAATATCCTTTCTTCTTCAAAATAATTTTCTTTTTAGAAAATGCTATGCCCTTTTTAAAATAAAATTATTTTGTTGAAAATAGTCATAAAATCTTGTAGAGTATGAATCATGAAAATGAGGCGTTATGAAACCGTAGAAATCCATTCACACTGTATATGTTAAATATAACATTCTTCTCGTACTTTTATCGGAAAAGTCAAAAAGTACCTCGTATGGTAAACAAAAAAAAATATTCCTTACATATCATGTAGTAAAAGATAAAAATGGGTAAAAAGGACTTTTAACATACATGAAAACGTTTTTATAAAACTTGTACCTGGATGATAAATATAACCCGAGTAAAAACATACGTATAAACATTCTTGGATAGAAATCAATTGACATTGCAACATTATCCCTTACTATAGGTCCAATATGCCTCGTACGTATCCTAAACTTTGGAATAATGATTTAAATATTGTCATTTACTTATTACAGAAGAATATTAACTGTTATAATATCATATATGGTTCACTTATGACATTATATTACCCGTTCTTTTGTAAATTCCATGTTAAAGAGTGTTTTGGGTAAATTCGTTTCATTTGTCATCCGTGTTTTGACTTGTAATTATTCATATGATTTATTAGATCATGATTACTTCATTCCAGAATATAAAACATGATTCATATATAATATATATTCATAATACACACATATATATAATAGATCGATAAATGGAAAGAAATACACCGTTTATGGAGACGGTAGGCCGTACGTACGCATGAACGCTGTTTTTGTTTCATTATTGAGTTGAATGGAATTAGTTAGATGACATATATATATACATAAATCCAGTAGAATTATTATTTCATATATTTCATTATTATTCATTATATAATCTTTAGGATCATTCATGTATGGTTAACATGGAGAACGAATCTCATCGCGTCGTGGAGACGGTAGTCCGTACAACGCACGAGCGATGATATCGTCCCCATAATTATTGAATAGAATTGGAGTGGATGGTATAATATATCAAAATATGTTTGATGTTATAATAACAATATATATTTATTCTTTACACCATTATACCCATCCATTTAAGGTGTTGGTGGAAAAACAGATTACAGCACGGCGTGGAGACGGTATTCCGTACGTACGCACGCGTGGTGATTTCATTTTCCGTAGGATGGATAGAAGGTGTAATGGGGTTGTTTCATATTTATAATAACATATCTGTATATGAGTGATACTGATGTTATTACTTTATAATGAAACAACTAAAGAAGAGGGAGTACAAGAAGAATGGAACTTGAAGAAAATGGTAGAAGGTATTACCTCTTTCTCGAAGTGCCACCATTAAACTTTCTCTTAGGGCACTAGAGTTGGTCTTTTGAGAATACCAGTACCTCTAGTAGGTTTCTAAGGAAGTGTGGAAGTGAAATGGGCAGGTTTTGGCCGAGCTTGAAGGCTCAAATTTGTGTGAGGAGGAGAGGGAGGAGGTTCCCTTTTATAAGGGAGGAGAGGGTCACCTTTGGAAATCATAAAAATATAATATATAATAAATCTAACCCTACTTAAAAACCACAAAAAATGTCTCATATTAGAATATTAGATGATATAGGGTTGTAATCTCATCAACCAATAAAACATAGACTTGTTTTGATATTATTTTAAACCTTATCATTTTGATTTATCCCTATTTAATCCATTTAATTTTGTTTGTGGTAATAAAATTCTAAATTATAAATGGTTTAAATTATCACTTATATGTTGTTACATTTCCATAATTGGATAATTTATAATATTTTAGACTTTATAAATTTTAATTTATAATTTATAATTTTTTTTTGTGATTTTTAATCAATTTTATAATAAGTTATTTTTATAAAATAACAATAGTGTCAATTTTGACACTATTCATTTATTTGAATTTACTTTAAATCCATATAGACAAAATATATTCAAAATAAAATATTTAATAGGTTTCTAACATGTCATAGTAATCTATAAAATTAGTGTAGCACATTAAATAGTTCATATAATATTTATTTTAATATTTTAAAAACCATTTATTTGATATTTCGCTTACTAAAATAATTACTACAACATTTTTGTATAATTATTTAATATACATATTTTTTGCATAAAAATTAAAAATAAAATCATTTGATGAAGATAAATATCTATTATTTTATAATAAAAATTTTACTCGAATTTATCATCTTAAAATAGAAACATGTCAATTTTTTTCTTTACTAAATTATGAAAGTCATAACTTTGGAATAATTTAAAATAAAATATTATAGGTGTTATAATCCCCTTAATCAAGATCCAAATGGTCAACAATTCGTCCATTGTATGATTAGGGTTCATATATACACTAATAATAAGTTTTTTGCAGATTTTCGGTCCTTTTGATATGTAATACTATTTCAATAAAAACTATATTATTCATTTTTCACTAAATAAATAATTTCTGCATCACTAATGTATAAGATAATAAGGTAATTAAAAAACTCTTCAAAATTACAAATAAATTACCATGATAAATAAAAACATTTTATCTTTCAAATGAGTATTTATAACGCAATTTATATTCTCTATAAACTTATATTAAAAATACTTTAATTATTAAAGTTGAGAGAGACATATCTCACTTTCCTTTAAATAAAATAAACTAAAGGTATTAATCACCTCCATGTGGGTTCCAATGGATTCAATTTCTCCAAAATATACCATAGGACAAAATATAAGCATCCAATTATATTAAAACAAGTGTTAGGTTAATTTTAGAAGATTATATTTACACTTAATTACCCGATTTACCTTTTACTATGGTAAATAAAATTTACCGTAGTTACTATTCATAATGCCCAAAAATAAAAAAGTAGCTTATTAAAATAATTTGGACCCACTGATTCTAAATATGGAATCCATTTTTTTAAATTCAATACACAAAAGTTGTAGAAATTAATTTAAAATTAATCCCGTTGTTGAAAAACATGTTTTAAATGTTAAAACATTGCAAAAGATTGAAATGTTTTTACCTATGAATTCAATGTAAAATTAATTTTAATGACATACATTATATTAAATGGTAAAAATATATTCTATTTATACATTAAAAACATTCAATATTATAATTTAACCATATAAATTTTTGTGATGAAAAAAGTTGTTCTTAATTAAAATATAGCGTGTTTTTACTATTCATCAAAATATGAAAGTAACCAGAATAATATGAAACATTTATCCAAAGTAATTTTTTTTCCTGATTCTAAATAAGAATTTTATTTTGTCAAATTGAAGTTATAATCCTGTCAAAAACTAGATTTAAAGTGGTTGTGCCATCAAAAGGCGGCAAAACTGCATTTTTTGAAAAATACTTATTTCACCCAAAAAATTTACATTGTTCTTATACCATGTTCTAGAAAATGTGTAAGATGAATAATAATGTCATAAAACTCAAAATTTAGTTAATACTATTCATAAATGCTAGTTCATAATAATATTATAACCATATATCGTTGTTTAGTGAAACTCGGTATTGCGTACAACACACGCTATCAAGGAAGGTAGTGATTGCGTGTAATGCAAGCCAAGTTAGGGTTGAATAAACTACAAGCAAACACGGTGTTGCATATAGTGCAAGATAATCTCGGTGTAGCGTACAATAGAAGAAATCAATGAAATTAAAAAGAATATTTTTCAAAAAATCTCAAGGTGTTACAATCTACCCCCCTTAAAATGAATTTCGCCCTCGAAATTCATCAGGGTTATATATTTTTTACTACTTGAATGTTTCGTTCGTAAAAACCCACACCATAAAAGGAATACTAATACATAATTTTACAAAGCGAGGTATGAAGCATAACGGTTACCCAAATTAACTCATCAGTGGGTTTCCACATAGGATAACATAGCTGAAAATATGAATATGGATGAGAAATCTATCCATCTTGTTCTGATGGATAGTGGTAGAGAACATGGCTATGAAAACACCAATAATCACAAAGCCATAAATTTGTGATGGTCTAAGGTATCATCTTATTCATCAGATATAAGGTCAGCAGGACAACATTTTTGGTTTTCAAGATCATTTCCCTAAAGATAAAGAATTTGAATTAGAAGAAATATTACATTATTTCGATATAATCTCACTTTTGTTCATGACTTGAACAATTTCCACTTCATCTCTTAAAGAAATGAAGTTGAATTTGTCATTCGTGAAGTGTTAGCAGATCATGTGATAGGATGATCGATCATTCCATCTGTCTGAATCAAAAGGTTAGCAATAGTTATATACATGAGTCCATCTATCGTATATCGTTCCAAAAATGGACTTATACTTCATCTATCAAACCACTTAATAAAATAGAACTAGTTTATAATGACTAGGGTCTTCCTGTAGGCTAGTGTTTGGAAATAAAGGCATGTCGTACTTCAGTTGTGGGTTTGATTCCCACAGCCTTGTCTGACATGACGGGTTGTCGCCCGTCTTGCAGGTTGTCCTTTTTCCAAAACTACATTATTATAACAACCAATCAACAATATTGAAAAAAATTTCTAGCCTTAGACAATACTAATTTATGTCCAACATAATCCATTCCAATCATTAAGCTTATCCAAAATAATTATGTCCAAGCTCATAGTATAAAGAAAACAATTACTAGAAATATCATCTACCGAGCATGTGAATACCATCATTTATCCCCCATATATCATAAGATATATCTTGTTGGTCACATTCCAAACATCTGAATACCTTAATCCTGTATTCTTTTGAAACATGAATTACCCTAGAACCTTAGTGAAAACATGAGTGTTGTCAAAAGTTAAATCTTTCCAAATACCAAAATCCCAAAATATCAATATAATAAATCCATAATATCACTTAGTCCTTATATCAGTCATGAGCTCACGAATACAATCAAACATCTCATTATCTTCTCATCCCTTCATTATGTGTATATCATCTACCTTCCAAAAATATGTGAATAACCCTTCATGGATACCGGTACCATTCAACATATACTTTCAAATAATTTATAAAAAACAATAGTGTAACAATCCTTAGATGATTATTTATTCCATAGTACCATACATTACTCTTTATAAACATACAATCACTCCACTAACTTCTTAAACCACTGACTGAGCTTCATCATTTCTTTCATCTCATATTTCATTTGTAGTGTCTTCATCATCATCCAAATAAATACTACTCATATGAACGTGCTGATTCTCTTCATGAGATTTTCCCTTAGGGCATCGGTTTGCATAATGCCCATACATTCCACATTTAAAACATTTAACCATTGTTGATGTCTTAGAAATACCATTATCCTTGTCTATGGTGTTAACTAAACCTTTTCCTTTGCAATTAATGGATTTGTTTCCTTCTTTTAAACACCCAAAGCATATTCTAGTTCCTTTGAAACATTCTCCCGGATGCCTCTTCCCACATGATTTACATGAGGGGAATTGAACTTTCGTTCCACTATGATCATCATGAAACTTAATCTTTCTCTTATTAGTTGAGTCAGGAAACATACCAATGTTGAGATTATTGATCATATTATGAGATTTCTGATTAGGTATAATAACTATATGTGGACCTCGAGAATCAATTTCATTTGGTTGCTCATGAATAATATCATTCCATTGTCTATCATATCCTTCATTATCATGAATCTTCCTATTTCCAGCCATTTTCTAAAACCCAAAAAGATTAGTGTGAGAGGAAAAAATCATGCTAGGGAAAGAAACATAGTAATGGGGGAGTACCATCAATATCTACAACTTAGGTTAAATTATAAGATCATTATCATAGTTCTAGGACTATATCCTATACGTATACTTAACCTTAGGGACATCCATAGACATACCATAGAAATATCTCTAGGGATCTCACTAAAGTTCTCGCATCCTAGTTTCCAAAGGTCAACTAAACCTTTCCTCTGATACCAAATCTAGAGACCCAAATCTTGGCGTACATGGACATTACATTACTTTTTTGGAATACTTAATACATAACAAAAACAGACACAGAAGGACCGTAATAGTTTAGTGTCTTTGGAATCTTGGAATATAAACTTATAATCATGTTGAAAGATCTTCAACAACTCCCATAATGATCTTCCCCTTTTTGTTTCCTTACCTAAAACCTTTCTTTATTTCCTGGGGAAAATGAAACATAAAAATGGTGATCTCAAATGCTCAGTAAGGGAAAACATGGAGAACATAAAACAATCTGTAATCATTTGAAAGAAAAAAATTGAACATGAAATTTAAACATCAAAATCGTTATCAAAGACATAAATCATGGAAGTACGTAAGGAATATATCATAATGGAACATCAACCATGATAAAATATATTGGGAATAAAACATTCAATTGTGGAAACCATTCAGCATATGTTATGATTTCCATATTATCCAAGGCATTGCTGCCAAGACCATCATAGTGGACAAAGTCCCCTTCTGAATCGAGTTCACTCCTCGTTTCAGTCCTGTAATACTGAACCAGAATAACTTCCCATTCCATCCATGTCTATCTCATGATATATAAATATTTACCCAATGCATTTGAGGGAGATATAGGTCCCACCCATCTCATAATGATATCAGTTTTACTTGTGCCACAAAATAAACTTAAAACATTCATCATAAACCAAAGAATAAAATGGGTTTCATAAACATCATCTGATCATCTCATAATCCATATAAAACAAATGGAATTTTTATTATAAGAAAAGTGAAACCATTTAAATCATAGATACATTAAACTTGTAACATTAACCTATAAAATAATGTCATCTTAGATGGAAAATGGTTTTGATAAAACATTTTAAATGAATTCATGAGGAAAATATCCTTTCATCTTCAAAATCATTTTCTTTTCATAAAATGCCATGCACTTTTTAAAATAAAATTAATTTTTTTGAAAATATTCATAAAATATTTTAGAGTATGATTCATGAAAATTAGGCGTTATGAAACCGTAGAAATCTTTTCACGCCGTATAAGTTAAATATAACATTCATCTTGAACGTTTGATAGAAAAGTCATAAAGTACCACGTATAGTAAACAAAAAAAAGATTCCTTACATACCATGTAGTAAAAGATAAAAATGGGTAAAAATTACTTTAAACATACATGAAAACATTTTTATAAAACTTGGACATGGATGATAAATATAACCCTAGTAAATACTTACTTAAAAGTAATCACTGATAGAAATCAAATGAGATTTCACCATTATCCCTTACCTTAGGTCCGATATGCTTCGTACGTATCCGAACCTCCTGTTTAATTATTTAAATAATGTCATTGACTTATTACAGAATCATATTCATTGTTATGATATCATATATGGTTCACTTATGACTTTATATTACCCGTTCTTTTGTAAATTCCATGTTAAAGAGTGTTTTTGGTAAAATCGTTTCATTTTTCGTCCGTGTTTTGAATTTTAATTATTCATATGATTACACTGATCATGATTACATAATTCCATAATATAAAACATGATTTATATATAATATATATTCAGAATACACATATATATAACAGATTGATAAATGGAAATAAGTACACCGTTCATGGAGATGGTAGGTCGTACGTACGCATGAACGCTGTTTTCGTTTCCTTATTGAGTTGAATGGAATTAAGTATATGACATACATATATATATACATAAATCCAGTAGCATTATTATTTCATATATTTCATTATTATTAATTATATAAACTTTATGATCATTCATGTATGGTTAACATGTGGAATGAATCTCATCGCGTCGTGGAGACGGTAGTCCGTACGTACGCACAGGCGATGATATAGTTCCCATAATTATTGAATAGAATTGGAGTGGATGTTATAATATATCAGAATCTGTGTGATGTTATAATAACCATATTTATGTATTTTTTACACCATTATACCCTTCCATTTAAGGTGTTGGTGGAAAAACAGATTACACCACGGCGTGGAGACGATATTCCGTACGTACGCACGCGTGGTGATTTCATTTTCCGTAGGATGGATAGAAGGTGAAATGGGGTTGTTTCATATTTATAATAACATATCAATATATGAGGGATACATATGTTATTACTTTATAATGAAACATCTAATTAAGAGGGAGTAGAAGAATAATGGAACTTGAAGAAAACGGTAGAAGGTATTACCTATTTCTCGAAGTGCCTCCTTTAAACTTTTTCTTAGGGAACTATAGTTGGTCATTTTTGAAGAACAGTGCCTCTAGTAGGTTTCTAAGGAAGTGGTGAAGTGAAATGGTCAGGGTTTAGCCTATCTTGAAGTCTCAAATTGGTGTGAGGAGGAGTAGGAGGAGGGGCCCTTTTATAAGGGAGGAGAGGGGCACCTTTGGAAATCATAAAAATATTAGTTTATAATAAATCTAAACCCACTTAAAAACCTCCAAAAAATGACTAATATTCGAATATTAGATGATATAGGGTTTTTATATCATAAAAAAATCAAATTTAGACATGTTTTGATTTTATTTTAAACCTTATCATTTTGATTTATCTTATTTAATCTATTTTATTTTATTTGTGGTAATAAAATTATAAATTTTTAATGGTTAAAAATAATAACTTATATATTGTTACTTTTCCATAATTGGATACTTTATAATATTTTAGACTATATAAATTTCAATTTCTAATTTTTTAATATTTTTGTTATTTTTAATAAATTTATTAATATGTTATTTTTATAAAATAACAATAGTGTCAATTTTGACACTATTCATTTATTTGAATTTACATTAAATCCACAGAGAGGATATATTAAAAATAAAATATTTTATAGTTTCCTAACATGTCATATTATTCTATAAAATTAGTGGATCACATTAAATAGTTCATATAATATTTATTTTACTATCTTTAAAACTGTTTATTTGATATTTATCTTAATAAAATAATTACTACAACATTTTTGTATAATTATTTAATATAAATATTTGTTGAATAAAAATTAAAAATATAATCATTTGATGAATATAAATATCCAATATTATATAATAATAATTTTACTCAAATTTATCATCTTAAAATAACATTATGTAAAGTGTTATCTTTACTAAATTATGAAAGTGAAAACTTTGGAATCATTTAAAATAAAATATTATAAGTGTCATAATCACCTTAATCAGGATCCAAATAGTCATCCATTCAGCCATTGGATTATTAGGGTTTATATATACACTACTAATAATTTTTGTGAAGATTTTTGGGCCTTTTGATATGTATTACTATTTCACTAAAAACAATATTATTGATTTTTCACTAAATAAATAATGTCTGCATCATTAATGTATAAGATGATAAGGTAATTAAATAACTCTTAGAAATTACAAATAAATTACCATGATAAAGAAAAAAAATTTATATTTCAAATGAGTATTTATAACCGAATTTATATTCTTTATAAACTTATATTAAAAATACTTTAATTAATAAAGTTGAGTGAGACATATTTCACTTCCCTTTAATTAAAATAAACTAAAGGTCTTAATCACCTCCAAGTGGGTTCCAATGGATTCCATTTCGTCCCAAATATGCCTTAGGACGAAATATAAGCATCCAATTATATTAATACAAGTGTTAGGGTAATTTTATAAGATTATATTTACCCTTAATTACCCAATTTACCTTTTACTATGGTAAATTATTTTTACCGTAGTTACTATTCATAATGCCCAAAAATAAAAAGTATCTTATTAACATAATTTGGATCCACTGATTCCAAATATGGAATCCATTTTTTTAAATTAAATGCACAAAATTTGTAGAAATTAATTTAAAATTAATCCCGTTGTTAAAAAAATGTGTTTTAAAAGTTAAAACATTGCAAAAGATTGAAATGTTTTTACCTATGAATTCAATGTAAAATTAATTTTAATGACATACATTATATTAAATGGTAAAAATATATTCTTTTTATACTTTAAAAACATTCAATATTATAACTTAACCATATAATATATTGCGATGAAAAAAGTAGTTTTTAATAAAAATATATCTTGTTTTTACTATTCATCAAAATATGAAAGTTACCAGAATAATATGAAAAATTTATCCAAAGTAAATTTTTATTTCTTGATTCCAAAGAAAAATTTTAGTTTGTCAAATTGAACTTATAAACATGTCGAAAACTAGATTTAATGTGGGTGCTCCATCAAAAGGCGGCAAAACTGTATTTTGTAAAAAAATAATTATTTTACCCAAAAAATTTACTTTATTCTTATACCATGTTCTAGAAAATGTGTAAGATAAATAATAATGTTATAAAATTCAAAATTTAGTTAATACTATTCATAACGGCTAGTTCTTAATAATTTTATAACCATATATCGTTGTTTAGTGAAACTCGGTATTGCGTACAACAAACGCTATTAAGGAAGGTCGTGATTGTATGTAATGAAAGCCATGTCAGGGTTGCGTAAACTGCAAGCTAACACATTGTTGCATATAGCACAAGATAATCTTGGAGTAGCGTACAACAGAAGACATCAATTAAATTAAAAAGAATATTTTTCAAAAAATCTCAGGGTGTTACGGAGAATGTAATAAAGACAGGCTCAAATAATTATATGTTAAATAGATAAGATTTATATGATATTAATGATATAATTACATTTTTTATATTCAATATATCATTATATTTAATACCATTTCACAAACTAAAAAATTGTTGTTTTCGTTCATGGAGGTGTGGACTACCACCTCCTCAACACAATATAATTACTTTTACGTCACATGAATTAAATATGGAATTAAAATGAATAAATAATATTTCTTTAAAACGGAATTATCATTCTAGAATTATTATTTTTACTTACTTTCATTCCATTACAATCATTAAAAAATGACAACATTTCTCATGCTAACATGCGGCCTATTATATCCATGATTGTCACATTGGTTCATTTTTCGTAACCATATTTCAGGAATGGTTTTAAAAATAATATTAATGTATAAATCTGATAATTATTTAATTATTATTATTGTACATATTTTTATATAACAACCCTTTTACCATAGTTGACCTTTAAATGTAGTTTTGACACAAAAAAATTAATCTGTTAGAAACACAAGAGGTAAAAATAATAGATTAAGTATTTGTTTAAAACAATGTAATAATTGAAATAATAATAATGATACACATTAAAAATTTTCTCATAAAATCATAAAATTAACATATGTTTTATATTTATGGATATAAATACCCACCTGCCAATTTAGACTCTTGGTTATGGATTTTGTCTCAATGTCCATTCAATGAGACATTACTTAATGATATGACCCATTATTATTATATAATGTGTATATACATCACCATTGAAATTATATATCAATATTATATCAATTATATTGTTATTGAATGTTTTTCAAAATTTTATTCTTTCATGGTTCTTACGATTTAGATTTTCATAGTGTAGTGTGATGGTTTAAATATTTAAAGATTTGATACATTACTTTCAATATTATTGAAATTATTTTACATATTTATTTATATGGATATAAAAGATTTAAAAAATATTTTTTTGTCTATTTAGAATTACATTTACACATTTTCATAATTGATTTTTTTTACATTTTTACTAAATAAGTTTTTTAAATAGAACAAAAGAAATGATCTTTTCTTAATATACACGATGACAATGAATTTTCCACCATCGTGGTGATTATTTTCTTAGCTTCCTTAATTTGATTCAGATTTTATCAAATTGAAAAAACCTTCATTAATTTTTTTGGTATTTCGGTTTTGAAAAGTAGTTTCCAAATGAAATGTGTATATTTTATTGGAAATGGTATTTTTGAATGAAAATGGTATTTTATTATCATAATTTTATGTTTATTTGATTTTAAAATAGTTTTTGACAATATGAAATGTTTTATTTCATGTTGTCTTTCATAGAAATGATAAATGATGGGTTCACCCACATAACGCTAGTTTATCCCATTAATACTTAAATAATGGGTTCACCCAGATAACACTCCAATTGAGTGGGTAATGATTATATTATTTATATAATTATATTTTATGTTGGCAATTTGGTTTTTCAAATATGTAAGGGTTTTGTAATGGTTATTTAAAGGTTCAATATGATGATGTTCTGAGGTAGCTACATGAATTTTAAATGATTCAATGAATTTTCATGAGAATCATTTTTTAAAATTGTAATGTAAATGATACTTATTAGACAATGATATATCCTTTTTTGGTAATATATAATGTTTTCAATAAATAGTTTTTCATGTGTCTTAATTTTAATAAATACACTAACAATTTCCTTCTTTTTTCATCCCTTAATATGATTTTTATGATCATACGACAATTTTTTTATGTTTTCTCATAGGAAATAAGGTTGATTAACAGATTTTAAGAATTCATGTTGAATGTCAAGAAGTTTCTTATCAAAAGAGATGATGAATTGTTTTAAATGTTATATATTATGGGTAAAATTGGATAATATTTAGAAGTCACCACTTTGTATTATTATGGGGTTTTATGTATATTATTTTGAATAATTATCTAAAATTATAAACCTACAAATATCATTAATGTGGATTAATGTGAAATTATTGAAATAACTCACTATTATGTAATGTTTAATGTATTGGACTTACATTTTGTATTAGAGGCCAGTTTAGATAACATTAGAGGGTATGGTAATATTAATATATTTTCCTTATAATATTTTACTATATTCTAAAGTGAAAATGTAATATAATTTCATGATTACCATGTTTCATCGTTAAAAACCATTATTTAAAGAATTATTTTCAAAATAGGTAACATATAAGTGGATGTGGGAAGGTACTAATAGGATTATATCCTTCCAAATAAGCATAATGAGAAGGTCAGAATCAAAACCGAAGGGTTTTTTGTAGTGAGTTCTTAATTGAAATAGGAGATAAATATTAGTGGTATCCATGCTTGATATTTATCTAATTTATCATAGAGGAACATATATTTTTTGGAGAATTTAATGATGAAAATCCCATATTATTTAGTGGATCATCTGACATTATGGTACACGAAGGATGGATCCATGATATAGAAAAGATATTTGTTATCATGGTATGTTTAGAAGGTGAGAAGGTAACCTTTCTTGTTGATGACTTTGATGGTGAAGCTGATCTCTGGTGGTATTTGGAAAATAATATCAGTGAAAATGGTAATATTTATTCCATGTAATGTTATTCCATCAAGGAAATATTCCATGATAAATATTTCTCGAAGTGTGTTGGTCACAGAATAAAAAATTATTTCCAATAATTGCAGAAAAATGATTATGATTCCATAGATTCATATGTAGACAACTTCACCATATTTTCCTGGTATGTGAAAGATTTTATTTTGTGGAACTAATAGATACATTAAATTGTTTTAAATAGTATTAAAGAAATATTAATAAAGAGAATCACATTGATTAGAATGTAAAATCTATGAGAAAGTTGTTTTCTATGTGGAAAAGGCTGAGATGGAGTCTTTTGACACTTATAAGCCTCAGGATGATGTAAAAAATAAGAGATCAAAATTGAAGACGATTGGGAAACATTAAAAAAATCAAATATTAATATATGAAAATGATGTTATAATTTTTTATAAGTGTTGTAAGAAGAACCATAGAGAATGACATAATTTTACAGGGAATTGTTTCCATTGTGGAACATTTAGTCACTTACCCTATGAATGAAAGGAAAATGACCATGAGGAAATAATGAATTTGTTAAATGATATCCATAATACTGTAAGATATTTTTACTGTAATGAGATTTTTTGTTATTCTAATTCAGTTCAGATGTTAGTTATATTGAATTTAAATCATCATGATTGGAAACATAAAGGTGTAAAGATGTAATTTTCTACGACAATAGTTGTTGTTGGGATATAAAATTAAGTGTTGAATGGTATATTACTTGGGTTTTTAAATTATGATAATACACAAGTTTGAGTCTAGATCATCTCATTATTTCATTTCTGAAAAATTTTATAAAAAATTTGGAGTATCCCCTCATTAATGTAAGATAGTTATTTTTGATAAATTTCATAGTGATAGATTAAAGAAAATATTTATAGGAATATTCCTATTGTTTTTAGTGTAACGTTCTTTAATAGAATTATTGTTGAACATTAGAGGTTATAGATTGATTTCATTCTTGAAAAGGATTAGATTTTAGTTTACCCTGCTAAGATAAATTACAGTGATAAGAACAATTTTTAATGACTTCATGCCTTTGATAAAATACAAAGAAACTGAGAAATTTATTAGTGATGGAAATGAATCATTCCTTACCCATTTTGCTTAAAAAAATAAAAAAACTTTATTACTGATGTTCAAGTATTGAAATAATTCATGGGTTCCTGTGGATGATTTTCCTAGTGTTATTCCGGATAGAGAGGTTGAGTTTACTGTTGATATAGCAAGCAATTCTAAGCATATTTCTAAATTCCCTACCGAATAGATAAAGTGGAACTTTTGGATTTTAAAATGAAATTATAGGAGCTGTTAGTTAAATATTTCATCTAACCTATAACATCCCCATGTTTTTAACCTATCCATTATTTAAAACAATGATAGATCAATTACACCTTTCAAAGATTATATTCCCTTGAATAACATCACTAGTAAGAAAAAATATCATTTACCTCTTATTAATGTTGTATTTTATCATCTCTGTGGGGCATAGTTTGATTTCATTGATTACATGAGGTAGGGGTACCAACAATTGAATGTAATGGAAGCTGACTTTTCAATGACTATGTTGTGAACTAGATATAGCCACTACAGATTTATAGTTTTGTGATTTGGGTTATCTAATACTCTCGATGTATTCATGTATCATTTGAATATAATTATTCATGAGTTTGTAGAAAATTTTCTTTTTTTCATTATTGAATAAATTTTACAATTTTAAAAAATAAAAGAGGAATTTGAAAGGAATCTAATTATTCGTTTTCCTAAAATAAAAGAAACAAATTTGTTTAGGTAATTTTGCAACTATGTATTTTGGTTGGAATAAATTCTAATCTAGGTTCATGCTTCTTTTAATGATGGAATAAATGTTGATACTTCTGAAATGAAATTAATGAAAGCAAATGACCCAAAAATATCATGGATATTCATAGTTTCCATTGATTAGAGGTTTTCTAGACGTTTTTTTTGAAAACCCTTATCAATAATCTATCCCACTAACTTTGTTAACCAAAAATGGAGTTATGTTCATCTGGCAAAAAGAATGTAATGAATTTATTCAATAAATGAAAATAATATTGGTGAGTTGTATATTTTTTCCATTCCTTCCATAAATGGGAAGATTGTCAACTATAGTGATGATTATTTGAACTGAAATTATTATGTGTAAATGAATAATGATATGTTAATTTCTTATGCTTCATGTATGTTGAAAGATCATGTGTTAAATTACCATAAACATGATTTTTAATTATATTTTTATGGGTTTTCCCTTAATATTTTTTTGTATAATTTATGTGGAGTAATGTCTGAAATATATATTTTGAATAAATGTTTGATGAGTATATTCAAATATAATAAATTGGACATGAGGCCATGGAGAAGGATGAAACTAATAAATGATTATGATTTTTTGATTCATTATCATATAGGAAAAGATATAATGGTAGATGATTCATTGAGTTGAAAAAGTAAAGCTACATTGACCAAGTTATGTTTATAAAATCACTCTTTAGATAATGATTTTATGCATTTCATACAACATGTTATGGATACAAAAGAATATGATTTTTTGTTTCTGATTTTAGTACATACAAAAAATTCATAATGTATTAAAAGGAATAAATATCTGGATTAGTATTTGTACAAAAATCTAGAATCTATTAAGAATAGAACATTTACTTAGGTTAATATTGTAAAAGAATGTGTTTTATGGCTGTTGAAAATATTATGTTTGTATTGTGATTAATAGTTAAGGAATAAATTGTTGGCTAAAAATTATAGTTCTCTATTTATTTTTCCTATAGAAAACACTATGATTTAAAATAGGCATTCATGGGTATTACTAGTGGGACAGAATGAAAATACATGTTGTGGAATTTATCGCGAAGTGTTTTAGCTTACAATAGGATAAACCAGAGTGGTAGTTCCAAATAGAGAATCTTTATCCTCTTACAATTCCAGAGTGTAAATTAAAGAATACATTAATGGATTCAATGGGTGTATTTCTGATGACATATCAGGGTAATAATGCAATTTGGGTTTTTGTTGACTGATTACCTAAATCTGCACATTTTCATCCCAGTTGAGATATAATGTACTTTTAGACATTTTTCAGACAATATCTAAAAGATATTTTCATATTACAGAGACTGAAACTATCTATTATATCAAAACATGATCCTTGGTTTACATTAAATTTTTTGAAAGGAAATTTGAATCCTTTGGGAATTGAATAAAATTTAAGTATGACTATTCTTCCTCAATCTAATGGATTGTCTCAATAGAAGATTAAAACCGTGAATGACATGCTTCCATATTTCTCAGGGGATTATGTGGTCATTTGGTATTGAAATATTTCTCCAATTGAGTATTCATATAATATTAATTTTCATTCCATTATATATATGGAACCATTTCAGTCATTATATGGATTGAAGTGTTAGACATCATTTTTCGGGAATGATGTAGGAAAAAAGAATATGACTAGATACGAGTTGGAAAATGAAATGATTGGGAAATTTCTATTGATTATGTATAACATTAGGGTCTCTTAGATTAAGAAAAAGAGTTATATAGGTAAAGAGAGGAATGCTGTTTATTTAAAAAAAATTATCATTTTTTATATTTTTTTCCATGGAAAAGTGTGATTCATTTTTGTAATAAGGGGAAACAAATTCCACGATTCATTGGACAATATAAAATCATAGATAAAGTTGTATTAGTTTCCAACTTAGTGAATTTATCTTTAAATTTTTTCATGAAATATAACATATTCCCTGGTTCCATTTCAAGGATGTGTGTAACGAATTCATCTCATGTTTTGATTCCAAATATAGTTGACCTGGAAGAGAATCTTTCTTAAGATGAACAACATATTCTAGTTCATGACCACAAAGATAAAGTGTTATGGAATAAATTGTTTCCTCATTGTAATGATTTAGGGAAAACCCATATTGTGTAAGAGGATGCATCAGAATTAGAGTATTCTGTGGGGGAAAAATATCCCCCACATATTTTAAAATTGAATAATATTTCGATGATTCAATTTTCAAAAGTGAAGAAAGATGTTACATCCTCAGTAAATATTGAATAATTATTTTTCCAATTTATATATATTAGTGAATTAAATAGTAATTTTCATTAAAAGGTATTATATTTACGATAGAATACCCAAAGACCAACAATGAGTGTTATGAAATCTTACATTGGACACAGATTTGAGTAATATTGAAAAGTAGTATAGTGTTAATATCATTATTGTTTGTGTTATATATCACCTTGATATTTCATTACAAGGAATGAATAGGAATAAATATATTATGATTACAGATGAATAATAAATATTTTTAAATTCATCCAAAAAATTTTATAGGATTAAAATAAGTATGAATCCAATTTTAAGCATAATTAGCACTATATTTTTTGAGGGTAGTATTTCTGACTTTTAATGGGGTAACCTTATTAAATATAATTTTTTATATTTTTTATATTTTTTATATAAAAAATAAACTTCATTTAAGATTTTAGTTTATAAAAATTTACTTTGGATGTATTTTTGGAATTTTTCTAGGATCTTTCACAATTTGATGAATTCTGAATAGTACTGAATTTTCGTTCCAAAAAAGATTTTTCATCAAATTCTTTTGTAGATAAATTATTTTTTTGTTATTTTATTCTAAAATTGGATTATTTTTTATTATTTAACCAATATTATGTAATTTTGAAAAAAAAAATTCATATTGAATTTAGTTAAAAACATAGCATTTTGAACGATATTTTATATTTAAAAACCCAGTAGGAAATCTCGTTAATGTGATTAAATTAAAATTAATTTCTAAACAATATATGATTAGTATTCAGAATAATGGATTAAATATTTTTAATAATCATCCTTTATAATTTTTTTAATGTTCAATAATGTAAATTTCAAATGATATTACTGAAATTAATTTAAATTAATTACATTTATTATGAGGAAAAATAACTTATTAATGGACTAAACAAAAATCATTATAGCCAAAATTCCCTAGAAAATTTTCCAAATAGATTGTATTTACATATTAATATCATATATTACAATTTAATGAATTTGGAACATGCCAAATATCATCGGAAAAACGTTGGTGTAATTCCCTTTTAAAAATATTACAAGCATTCCACTCCTCCTCCAATATAAAAAGAAAGTCACACACATATTTTTTCCAAACATCTGAATAAATTTGGAACAAATAAAATATGATAAATAATGACCCCAAGATACCTCACTTAATAATATAATAATACCATTGAGTATAATGACATTGATGGAAGGAATTTGGTGAAAACCAAATGGTGTTACAGAAGGAAGTGGTAAGATCCTTCCTCAAGCTCATTTTTTTATTTTTACAATCCACCACCTCAATTATTATTTTTCCATAATTACATAATAAAATAATTTTCATCAATATATGGATATGTTTTTATTATAGGCTTAATACCTAAACTTACACACAATTATATATAATGGGTAAAAAACTTACAGTTTATGTGTACAACAAACTATCATCTCGCAAAACGACGTCGTAAGTTCTTTCATTACCACCTCTCATCATTAGAAATTATGATGTAAAATATTTTTATATATTATATATATGATATTTATTATGTATTTATTCATATTTTATTCTTATATAACACATTCCAATATGTTTTCCATTTTATCAAAATATAGTAACATTGTTTGTTGTAGTGTAGACTACCAACTCCTCTATGCGTTGAGACACATTCTCATAATAAATGGAATGTATTAAGGATGGGTTTAGTTAAATATATATGACCTATATAATATCCATATAATATTAATTTCATAATTATATTTCTATAACTACAATATATCATTTTCCTTAACACCTATTAACACATTAATAATGTGATAATGTCATTCGTGCACGTGTGGACTACTAACTCCTCGAAATGATGTGGTTCCATTTACCTAAAATTAATTATATATGTAATTATATTTTATTCAATAATGTTTTATATATGATATATTTATCCTTATGTAAATATATTTGGTACTTACCGTAATTCTATAACAATCATTAGAAAATGGGGAAGTTAACCATTCCAATGTTGGACATACAGTCTCCATGATTATAACATTGGTTCATTTTTCACGAACATATTTCATGATTGGTTATAAAAATAAATTTTTTATATAAATATTATAATTCATTATTATTATTATTATGTGTATTCTTATATAATGAACCATTTTACCAAATTTACGATACAATGATATTTTGAAAAATAAACCAGATATGATCAAAACACTCGATATAGACTAAATTATTTAAGTAGTTGTTTACAAAATTGTAATAAATTATGTAAATGTATTTATAATATTGAAAATGGATTTCATGATAGTATTTAATTTTCATAATTTTATTATTCACGATGATAATTACCAATATGACAAGTAAAACCCAATGTATGAGATTTCTTCTTAATCTCTTTTCATTAAGATACTTCTTAACGGTATGAACCTTTATTATTTTATAAGGTGTATATACATCCCCTATTAAATTTTATATCCATATTTCATAAATTATCATGTTATATAATTATCTGTATATATTATTAATTCATGGTATTTATGATCTAAAAGATCAATGTGGTTTGGGATACTCTTAATGTGTGATTATTTAATCCTTTCCATTCTGTATTTTGGGTATCATTGTATATATTTATTTATATGGTAATAATAGAGTTAGGACAATTTTTTTTAATATTTTGAAATAAATTTTATTTATTTCAAAATGAATATTTTTTTATTTTTTATATAATTTTTTGAAAATTCAAAAATGAATATCATATTCTTAATATACATGGCGACAATGACTTTTTTGGTGTCATGGAAAATATATTGTTTTCAGATTCCATTCAAAGATATAATTTTTATATAAATGATAAAAATAGTCATTATTTTTTTGGGACATTTTCTATTGAAAATGGATTTTCAAAATAATGGTGTATTTTGTATTGGAAATGATATTTCTGAAAGAAAATTATATTTTTATATCTAAATATGATTTTTATATGAGTTTATAATCATTTATCAAATAATGAAATTTTTTATATCTTCTAGTGGTTCTTGGGTATTATATATGAGGGGTTCTCCCACGTATCATTCAGTGACCCCGTTATATATTAAATGATGGGTGCTTCCAGATAGAACTTTCATGCATTGGATAATGATCGAATTACCTATGTAATAATATTGGAAGTTTATCATATAGTTATTCCAATCAATAATGATTTCATAATGTTTTTTTAAGGTTTCAATGTGATGATGTCATAAGGTACCTACATGAATTTTTTATTTTTCTAATTATCTTCCATGTTAATCTTTTATATTGAAAATTAAAAGTAAATTATATTTATTAGAAAACAATATTTCCATTTTTTGTAAAATATTACGTTTTCAAGAAAGAGTTTTTTATCCGTTAGATAGTTTATCATTGGTGTAGGTGTTTCCTTATTTTTTATATCCATTACTAATATTTTTTTTCTAACCACATAATTTTAAATACTATTTTCATAGGGATTAAGTCTGATTAATGTTTTGTAAGACTTAATGTTGAAATTCATAAAATGTATTTTCAAATGAGATCGTGTATTTTCTTTAATGATTTAGATAATGGAAAATTTTGTATCATTAAGATGTTTCCACATTATTGGCTATGGTTTTGTTATGTATATGTAATTGCCTAATTATATAAAACACTAAACCTAAAAAGAAACTCAATTTAAAATAAAGTAAAATTCTTAACAAAAAATAATATTTTTTGATGATTAATTTTGGGGCTTTATAATTAAAATTAGATTTAATAGATACTATGAAGAGTGTAAAGCTTATCTTGATTATTATTTCCATTGGGGAAGAAAAATATAGTTTCATTTATCTCATTTTCAATATTATTTTCTTCAAGAAATTTACCATAATGTAAAAATATATTATCCAATTCAATTATTTTTATATGGAAATTAAAATTATGTTCATTTAAATTTCTATGAGTATTAAATCATCGAATTTTACTGTCATATTTTCTTGTATAATACAATTAAAATTTGATTATGTGGTTTAAATAATCATATTCATTTACAGTCTGACAAAAATTTTAATATGTAATTTGAGTATGATGAATTAGATAATGTTTAAAATAGTTATGTAAGGATACATAACTATTATAATTGAATAATTTAATGAAGTTATATAATTTTCACACATGGTCAATGAAATATTAATATTTCATAAATTTAATTTTTCTTATATCATGGGGTTATTTTGAATAACATTTATATATGAATATCAATGAAATTCAATGGGATATTTAATTGAATAATATAGCTATGATTAATGAGTATTTAAAAATGGTAATATTAAATTTTCAATCTAATTGGTAAATGGGAAATATTACACTTTTGTGTATTTAATTTATTGATTCTTGTGTAATTATTATTCATATATAAATAACAAATATCATAGAGATTATTAATTCATTGTCAAACATTATTTTAAATGTTTTTTATAGAAGCAATTAAATTAATTTAAATATAATGATTAATTAACATATCTATATATTGATTTTATGAGATAGATTAAAAATGGAGGAATTTTGGAACATCCATTGGTGATTATATTTTATTTATATAGATCGGTTTATTTAGCATATTTTTTTCAAGTAGTGATTATTTTACGATGAGAATTCTATAAATATCAAACTCCAAATTTCGTACATGTTCAATCATCATCGTGGAAGAAAATAAATCTAATAAAAATCTTGTAGCGGTTATAATATTAATCATCACTTAATGATTCTTCATTTAAAAAGTGATTTACCAAGAATTTAAATAGAAAAATACCAATCTTTATAATTAATTCTCTTATCATGAGTTTTTTTAAAAATTATTCAATTATTCATAGGAATCGTAGTCTATATTATTTTATGAGGTGTATCTTCATAATGTAATTCATAATTTCGTAATCAAGAAAGTCAAAGGATTTATATATTCATCTAGGAGGCATATAATTTTTTCATTACATTCCACTGTTTACAATCCCTGTGGGTTGTATGTAATGTTAAAAGTAAATGTAATTTGTTGGGTGGGATATTAATGAGTAAAATTAGAGAGTTTGGAGATGTTTTGGAGGTTTTAAACGTGAAATAATTTTTGGTCAAAGATATAGAATGTAAATGGAATAAAATATAGATAAATAGAGGGATAATATAATTTTATTGTCCAGAACATAGTCTCGGTTCAATGTACGTCTAGCAATGTGGAGATTAATAGTGAGACAGTCTAAGGAGTATAGATTATCACATGGTTTGTCATAATATATAGTCATGCCCTATAATAATTTAAAAGGGATAGTAATAAGTGTTTTTTGAATATATATTTTGTGGTATTTTACTTATTATATTCCTCCCAATATGGTCTCTCTATATATGGGGATTGGTGGCACGTTTTCTTTCATAATATTCCTTATATTTCATGTTGGAGTCTTGGGCTATTTTATAGAATGTATGATTGTCAAAATCACTAGTAATTATATACACTTTTATATGGTTATTTGTTGTACCAGAACATTGAGATTTTTTAAAATTTAATGATCAAGAGTTAAATCATTTTGATGACTCTATTTATAGGTTTTGGTGAATACTATTGATAGAAAAGCAATTTCTTTAGGAGTTTTGATTTCCCATTTTCTTTTTTTATGTTTCTGTTTTATTTTAAAATATTTTATGTTTCAAATATGGTAGTGATGATTTTTTTATTTTAAATTAAATAATTATACATTCCTATATATATTTAAAAATTATTACAAAATGGATGTATAAACTATTTTGGGAGTTACAAAAATTTGATGGAAAATTGTAATTGTAATTTTTTTGGTATGTGCATTATTTCTAAAAAAATAAGAAATTGAAAAAGAGTAGACTTTACTATGATTTTTTAATTACATGTTAATATATTGATGTTATTTATATTTATAATATTGGATTTAATTTGTTTTAACAACTATATCTAAGATATAAAATCATAAATTTGTTTGAGGTAATTTTATGATTGAAAACAGTGATTTAATAACAAACATTTGTTTGAAGGACTCGTTGACAAGGCAATGAGGGATGAGGGTTATCTATATAATGTTGATTATAGTGATTAAAGTTTTATCAACAAAATTAATTGAGTATCCCTTTTTTAAAAAAATAGAAGGTTTTTTTGTGAAAATGGTTTAGAAAATGAATAATTGGTGATATATTTTGTTTTGGTTTGAAATAATCTAGTTATTTTTTAAATAATAATTGATTTTATTTTTTATAAAATATCAATGGAATGATGAGTTTTTTAAGAAATATATTTATATACTATATGATATTCCCTTTCCTAGGTGGTGTGTTATCTTTTCGGGGAAATTAAAAAAATCTTTTTTCCACCAGCATAACCAAAACCTCAGTGGGTGTGTAGGTTTAGTTAAAAAAGATACATGTGAAGGAAATATATCTTTATTAACATCCAATTAGTTATATACAAATAATAATACTATAAAATGTGGAATTCATTAATAATTATTAGGAGGATGTTGATGTTGTTCTTTTACATAATATAACTACATGTAATGTTTTTTAGGTTTCTTATGGTCAAATAATCTTGATATTCAGGATCTCTTTATACATGGTTCACAATGTTAGTTTCTTAATAATGTAGTTATATATTTTGATTTTCTTCCTTACATCATATCTCATTTGAAAATTTTTATTTTTTATAATTTTTATTTTCTTATAGGTGTTAAATATATATTATTAAATGATATATTTTTTATTTTTATAAAATGCATCATGGGGAGTGACTCGTTTACAAAAAAATACCCAAATACATTATTTTAAACATTGAAATTTAATGTCATTTTTTTTGTTTGATAGGGGAACCTTATACGTATTTTTGTGAAATATTTTAATACTATGAATATAATTAACGCTTGGGTGGGAAATATTGACTTATAAAAAACTCATTGTGTAAGGCCTAGGAAAGTGTTTTCATAATGGGTTGTTGAGAACTATTTTTATGAAAATATTAATGAAAAATATTTTTGAGTATTGAGTGCTAAAAATTATGATTTAATTTTTTAAATTAATTACAATTCATTAGGAATTTTAGAATGATCCAATAATTATAAGTCATAATAAATGTCATGAAGAATCCATTTAGAACATTTTTCATAAGGATCCATTATTGTATTACTAGTTTTTAATGAATTGGGTAAAAACTTTGGGATTGTTAGTGGGAAAACACTACATCATTACACTTGTCACTAGGAAATGGATTATTTATTTTAAAATGAAACCCATTAAATATATCATGGGGATTCTATATATAATATATAAACACAATGATTCATCAAAACAAACTTCTTTTTTGTTTTTAGATATTTTTTAATATTTGAATGTGTAGTTGGATACAATCAAGTTTGATTATGTATCCATTGAGTGGAAAGATTTGTTCATGCTGGTTATGTTGCATGATGGAATTTATTCCTAATTGTTTGAAACATTTTTCAATAAATATTTAAATCCTCATACATTATATATAATGAACAATTAATTCTATTTGATATAGAATTGCAACATAAAATGGACATGGAACATGTAGCTCACTTTACCAAATTGTTCCATTTTCATTAGAATTTTTTGATAATGACTTATTAGAGTATCACGGATCAGTTATTTTTTCTATGAAATAAAAAATTTTTTTGGTCTATGTTATATATAATATATTTTTATTTTGAAATGATAACGATGGTAGTGGTGTAAGAAAAATGAATTATGGGAAACTATTCAAATAGAAATACCTTCACTGAAACTACAGAGAGGGACAAAACATAGTAATTAATTAAAGATGTGTAGAGACGAATATTCTTGTAGAACTAGTTGAATATATAAATGGGAATCATAAATTAATAAGTTAAGGAATTATATTGATATATTCACTGGATGTTTTTGTTTGGTTTTGGGCTATTTGATGAAATGATTCACTTTCACACCATAGACTATATATCAATATGGAGAAGTCAGAGACCTGGAGGGTTATTGTGAGAATACACCGTGGGAATGAATTCTTAAAGGCTATATTAGTATTTAATAATAATCAACCTAGGATTATAGTCAATGAAATACAATATTATAGAATCATTCATGCATTACATAGATATATTTTATTCTTTATGTATTTTATTTTCCAGGAAATGATGATGTATGATATTACTATTTGAATTTCTTTTTCATTTTGTAGACACGCACATAATTTTTTATAGTTTAAAGTAACATTATGTACAATATTAGTTGATAGATAAATAATGTATGAATTGGGAATAAATATATATTGATATTGAACAAAATATCCAAGTGTTGGGAATATATTTTTTCAGTTAGTGGTTATGATTTTAGAGGAAATAAGAGCTACTCAATTGGATGAATTTTAGAATATAGTCATATTCAATCGAGTTGTTTTTCAATTTTCATATTGTTTATAATACATCGAAATAGAGAGGTATAATTTAAATATATTTTATATTAATGAAACATCAAATATCATTTCCTTTATAATGGAAGGAATTAATAAAACCATATGGTATAAATGTTTTTCTAGAGGACCTATAAAATCAATGTTTTGTAAGATGTTGTACCTTAACTTGGTTAGATCCAATTGTCGTTGTTAGTATGGAAAAATTCATATTTTTATTATTATATGATTATATTATCTTGAATAAAGACATTGTTAAAAAGTATTTTCACCGTATATATGTAATGATTTATTTGAAAATTTTAATGATCCTAGTAGTAATCCAATATATAATTTTGAATGGGATAAAAATATATTTTGGTGAATAAATAGGATGCACTAAAAATGTATTTTTATTGTATTTATTACCATTATGAAAACATGATTATTATATTTTTTATCACCATTGATATGGAAGTTATGAGGGAAATTATGAACTATATATTTCATATATATCTCAATATTTTTTTGTTGTGTTATTTATAAATGATATATAAATTTATTAACAATCTTGGGAAAATCATGATTGGAATTTAATATTATGTTAAACACATTTAGGGAGAATCAAATTTATAAAAAATTAAAAAATAATCATTTTTTATTTAGTAAGGGTGAAATTTTTTAATTTTATATCATTATAGTTATGGTAAATAATAAATAATGTGTTTTAGGTATAAATTTTTATTAGGTTAAATTGGTATTCTTGGTGATTTATTTTGTATTCTTCATAGATTTATTTTATTATGAGTTCATTGAGAGAGAATTAAATACTATTTTAGTGGTCCATGAAATAATAAATATCTTTTTAGAATAATATGAATATGATTAAATTATAACTCTCAGTAATATTACCTAAGTTAGATGATGTGCATGTCGTGTATTCTGAAACCATAGGAATCATGCATGGATGTTTTAAAATAAAGGGTATTCATGTGGTTTTTCATTCCTTTCATCAATTGAGGGATACATGTAATTAATTATCAAATACATGACCTTAGTATTATAGTTTAGTTTAATGTGATAAAATATCATCAAAAAAACCTATTTGTTGATAAGTACTTTGATTAGAATAATTATAATAACTTGAATTATATCCATTAACAATTTAACCTAAACTTGATACCATTATTATTGATGGAGAGTTAACTTTATTTTGATATTGAGCTGGTATATACAACATGTAATAGAAATATGGATGTTGATGGATTGATTAAAAACCTTATAGAGGTTGTTTGTAACGATATGTGTTCATTATAAATCAAATGTGTTATTGTATACATACTATTAGATACATAAAAAATATAAGTTAATTTTATCATAAAAATATTTTTAGATCAGATTTAGTTGATCAAGTTAGGGAAGCAATATTTTTGGATTAATAGTTCATTATATTATGTTGTTCCTTAATAATGTGAAGACATTGGAATGAAGGTTCTGGCATGACCTAAACCACCAGGCCCAATCATAGAATCACTATTATATTGTGTGTGGCATCCCAAGAATTCCTACAATATGGTAGGGGTTGGTAAGCCACACCAAGGAGAAATGATGCACACATAGGTGGTCTAATACCAATGAACCTGCAAAACCATGTATCCAAAAAAGAAGTATAAACAATAAAACATTAAAAATAAAATCCAACTCATTAAAAATATGCAAGTGATCCAAATATAAAATATAGTATAGTTTAATAAATTTAATATAAATAATGAAGGAAAATTAACAACCCCAATATCCCAATGACAAGAAAGGCATAAAATATTTATAAAGGGAACTCCTCATCACACTAGCTCCCATAAAAAACTAATAATAACCACCACCAACAATAACCATTATGAACAATCAATTCCAACTATACGTCCTTTATTATAATCCTCCAACAATATTTTATAAACATGATACATAACATGTGGGTGTAGATCAAATTTTTTTGGGTGTTTATAATCATACATGGTATGACACCAAGAAAATAGTAAGGGATACTAGATTAAAATATTATCTTGAAACCCAAAACAAAGGTAGAGTAAAGATAGATATTCATTATGGATAATTAACTATTGATGTTTTGAATTCCAATATTTACAACATATCCCCTTAATTATTATTATGTTATGAATCCCAAGATGGACAATAAATTATAATAAACAATATATATGAAAAAACTCTATAACAATAAACTCTAAAACTCTCAAAAGAAAAAGTATTGAAACCACAACTCATTAATATATGTAAATTTGTTTAGGATGTATAAAATATGATGAAAATATCTCATGTCATTATGAAATTCAGGTAAATAATGGGAGTGTTGACTCCATTGATATAGGATCCATAGCTCGTCCATGAAAGATTTACTTACACTATCAGTCATGAGGGTGACCTTTTCCTTATCATGAATGTAAAAAATCATAGTTGTTCTCAATGCCATGATTAGTTTAGATGGATCATTCCCAATTTGTATGGGGGAGTACCAAACTCAAAAATAATTTTATGGGATCTACACACTGTTATCATTTCTCTCCAGGGGTGTGTTTAACCACATGTTACCCCTACACTCCATGCATGAACCCAATCATAGAACATACCAATATAATATACAAAGACTATAAAAAACTCCACGTAAATGGGTTTTTATAGAAGAGAGGACTAAACCTTATGTCAGTAGACAGAAATCATAAATAATAGACTTCTCTCTTTTGTAATTACTACCCATTTGAAAAACAATGAAAAAATTATAAAAATAACATGTATATAAAAATTTGGATCCCCACAATAAATTTAATGTGGTATTTTGAATTTAGGGGAGAATACATTTGTTACATAGGGCAACGAAAACAATGGAAAGGGGAGTGATAAATGGTTCCCCATGTATCCCATTTATGGGATGGATTGGGTTGATGTAGAACCAATATTGGTCCAATTATGAGCCTAGTAGAACAAATTAGTTGATCTAGAGGTTTAGTCACATATATAGTGGCCACACACACAACCTAAGTATTAGTCAAATCAGTACACATTGAAAAATTGTATTTGATGGGCCACTATATCGGGTCATCCCAGGATTCTCAAAATAATTGGAGATGATTTAGTGTATCAAAACATAGGGGATCGACAGATCATATTACACCATAATTCCTGCTATTTTTCAGGTGAATAAACATCTGGGCCTCATCTAATATAAAATTGTGGATGGGATTGTAAATTTGTTCTAACTCATAGAAATGGTAATATTCATCAACATCTATGAAACTATAAACCAATGCATGCCATTTTTCGTCACTATCATGCCTCCCTCAAAACACAACCAATTAACCACATCATCCTTCCCAACCACCAAAGATACACCACTATATAATTAATCATCATGGACTACCAGTTAGTAATCCATCTCAATACTATTCCATACTATTACACAACCTACTATTCCCATTACAGGATACTATGGGGGATTTATAAGGATTATTCATTGACCGTGCTATTGTGACACGTAAAATTTATTATGTTTTTGAGGATGATATATAGTCTAGGATTGAACCAAGGTAATCTCTCAAGGAGCATTGGTAGGTTTAGAGTGTGTGTTCTTAAAAAAGGGAGAAAAGGGTGGTTGTTTTGAATAGAGTTTAAAACAATGACTTAGTTGAAATAGCATAAAAATAGAGTGACCTAGTGGATTGTGAAAAATATGAGATAAAAGGGTCAATGTGATTTCACTACACACATATCATGTTCATTGTTCATTGAGATTCATATTAGGTTTAGATTAATTCTTTGGTTGGAATTAATTGGAATCCCAATTAATTCCTAAGCTTTTATTTCAATGCTTTAAGGACCAAACCTTGACATGACAATCATATTGTAAAAGTCTAGTACATATTCATGGAATAAGAGCTTCCATAGCATATTGATATCTCAATAAGGTGGGTATGAAAATGATTCTTGTGAAGTCCAATCGGAACAACACAAGTCACGCACTCAAAACCACACACCGATCGGTTAGAAATTAAGAGCATAACACTCACATGTATAGGGACCTGAAAGAGTACTTCTGGTGGGATGGCATGAAAAGAGATGTTGCTGAATATGTCTCTCGATGCTTGGTTTGTCAAAAAGTTAAAGCTGAGAGACAGAAGTCTAAGGGGATGTTACAACCATTACCCATACCCGAATGGAAATGGGAAAACATCACTATGGACTTTGTCACAGGACTTCCTAAAACATCCAAAGGCAATAATGCTATTTGGGTCATAGTTGATCGTATTACAAAGTCTGCACACTTCATTGCTATTAGAGAGGATTTCTCTCTAGATCAGCTTTCCAGGATATATGTAAAGGAAGTGGTAAGATTGCATGGAGTACCACTTTCTATTATATCTGATCGGGATCCGAGATTTACCTCGAAGTTCTGGCGAAGTCTTCAGCATACTCTGGATACAGAGTTGAGTTTCAGCACTGCTTATCATCCCCAGACAGACGGTCAGTCTGAGAGAACAATTCAAACCCTAGAAGATATGTTGAGAGCTTGCTCTATGGATTTCAAAGGAGGTTGGGATCAACACCTACCTTTGGTAGAATTTTCTTATAATAATAGTTTTCACTCCAGTATTCAGATGGCACCTTATGAAGCTCTCTATGGAAAGAAATGCAGGACTCCAACTTGCTGGGATGAAGTTGGGGAAAGAAATCTATTAGGACCTGATCTCGTTGATGAAATGGCAGAAAAGGTCAGATCTATTCAACAACACATAAGAGCAGCTCAGAGTCGACAGAAAAGTTATGCCAACAACCGAAGAAAAGACCTAGAGTTTGAAGTGGGTGATAAAGTGTTCTTACGAATATCTCCCTAGAAGAGGGTTATGAGATTTGGAAAGAAGGGGAAGTTGAGCCCTAGATATATCGGTCCTTTCGAAATACTGGATCGTGTTGGGAAGGTAGCTTACCGATTGGCGCTTCCACCGAATCTCTCTCAAGTTCACGATGTGTTCCATGTATCTCTCCTGAGAAAGTACATACCAGATCCTTCACATGTACTCGGCTCAGAAGTTGTATCGTTGGAGCAAGATCTTTCTTATGAAGAACAGCCGATAGAGATTCTGGATCGTAGCGAAAAAGTCCTACGAAACAAGACCACTCGCTTGGTGAAAGTTTTATGGAGGAACCACCAACTTGAAGAATCTACATGGGAGCTTGAGGATATGATGAGGGAGAATTATCCTCATCTGTTTGTTACAAAGTGACGAATTTCGAGGGAGAAATTATTTTTAAGGGGGGTAGAATGTAACACCCGAGACTTTTATGTTATATAAATCATCAAAGGAATCTTTTTCTACACAACACTTGCTTGGCTTTCTTTACACGCAATCGCGACCTTCCTCGATAGCTTGCGTCGTACGCAATACTGAGTTTCACTAAACAACAATATGCTATTAAAACTAGCCGTTATGAATAGTAATAACCACTTTTTGAAATTTTATAAATTCTATTTTTCAAAATGGACTTCATTTTTGGACTCAGAATATCGAAATTAGCCTAGGGTGAAATTTTGGTATTTTTCCGAAAACATTCAATTTTTGATGAATAGTGAAACCACTAAGTGGTAGGTTAAAAACTGAATTTTGCATAAAACTTAATTTTACCGCTCCTGTGAATGGAATTTAGAAAATCCGACAGACAAGGTTGATATAAGTAAGTAAAATGTGGTTCAATGAGATAAAAATAATTTTTGGTGAATAGTAACTTTTTACTTTTTTTTACCACGGTTAATAGTAAATAGTGTAACTAAGGGTAAATATGATATTAATATTACCCTAACACATGTCCTAAATCTATTGGACAAGTGTAATTCGACCAAAAACAAACTTAGAGATAAAATATGACCATTTAGGCCCACTTGGATTAGATTAGGACATTTATTATTAATTTATTTAAAGAAGGGTTAAAGTAGTTAAAATCAAAGTTTAATAAGTAAATCATTTTTAATATGGGGTTATACATAAGATAATTTCGATTGTAAATATTCATTATAAAACTAAAAAGATTTAATACATTATGGTATTTTATTTGTAATTTTTAGACATCAAATAATTTAATTTATTTATGACACAAAGATGATGCATTAATTATCTTATTAGTGAAATATTGACATAATTGATAATATAAATACAACAATAAATGTAATTTAAGACTTCTTATGAATTCCACTAATTTTTTAGGTTACTATGATATATTATTGTTGATTTAATCAACTTGGTTCGAACATATAATTCTGTTATGACTTTCACAAAAATCATATATCAAATAGTGTCAAAATTGACACAAAATAGTTTTTAAATCAAATATTATATTATTAATTGTTATTTTATTCCTAAAAATCTAAGGTTCGGCAAAATGACTTAGATAAGGATATATATATTAATAATAAACAATTTGGGGTTCGTTTGGCATGTTATAGTAAGTGTATTAACCATATAGTGAAAGAAAACAAAAAGACACGGTAAAAGTTAAATTAATTAACTTAGAGTTAAATATAATTGATAAGTTTAAAATAATACCCTAAACTTGTTTAAATCCTATTGGTTGATAGGATTTCGACCCATCCCCACTTTAGCTTCGAAATAAGACCCTTTGGAACCATTATAAACCGATTTTGACTTTAATATAAAATAATATTTTGAGATATTCCTAAGGTGCCCATCTCCTCCCTTATTAAAGGGCACCTCCTCCCCCTCCTCCTCACACCAATTTGAGCACTCAAGCTCGGCCAACCCCTGCCATTTTCTCCTCTACACTTCCCTAGAATAATCCTAGAGGTCCTGGACTTCTCTAAAGACCAATCTTAGTTCCTTAAGTGGAGGATTCAAAGAGGCGTTCCAAAGAAGTAGTGATATCCATTACCGATCTTTTCAATTTCTTTCTTCTTCAACTTCTTCTTCTTTAGTTGTTTAATGATAAAGTAGTAACATAAGTATTACTTACATACTGATATGTTATTATAAATATGAAACAACCCTAATTCACCTTCTATCCATCCTACGGAAAAATGAAATCACCGCGCGTGCGTACGTACGGAATACCGTCTCCACGCCGTGGTGTAATCTATTTTCTACCATCACCTTACAAGGATGGGTATAATGGTGTAATGAGTAACTATATATGATTATTATGAAGTAATATTGATACTGAAATAATATATATATACTCCAATACAATTCCACGATCATAGGAACGATATCATCACTCGTGCGTACGTACGGAATACCGTCTCCACGATGTGATGCGACTCGTTCTACATGATCTTCATTTCATAATGATTATATAAATGAATTGAATGAATGAATATGGTATATACTACACTAATACCATTCTGGAAATGAATTATCTATAACCTAAAGATAAGAATAAGAATTTATTCGACAAAACACGCATAAGAACAAAAAGTTATAAAGGCCCGAGTAACAAGTAACGATGAAATATTACTAACAAGAAGCTAATAATATGACCATATATGATATCATATCAATATGTATGATTCTGGAATAAGTAAATAACATTATTTAAACCATTATACAGGAGCTTCGGACACGAACAAAGCAAATCGGACCTAAGGTAAGGGAAATATCACAATCTCATTTTTATCCGAGATTCTTTATTCGTAAGTATTTACTGGGGTGTATTTTATCATCCACATCCATGTTTCATCAAAATGTAATATTATTTCCATCCACCTACAATTGTTTAAATCCATTTTTACCCTTCGGTGAGTTTTTAGAAATATGTATGAAAGGAATCTTTTGTCGTACGAGGTACTTTTTGACTTTTCCGACAAAAGTACGATGAATGTTTTTTTTAACTTATATGGCATGAATGGATTTTTAAAACATTGTTTCCAAGAAGCTTCCTTTACAAGTTTTCAAGTTTATTTTTAATCAACTTCTTTTATTTTAAAGTTGTATGACATGTTATGAAAGGAAAAATGTTTTTGAAGAAGAAAGGATATTTTCCTCAAGAATGGAGTTCAAGTGTTTTATCAAAATTATTTTCCATCTAAGATAATAAAGGGTTCTGTTTTTATCCCTATTATTAAATTGATTTGTTAATGTTGTGATGAAATTATTTTTATGAATTCCTTTATCTTATATGAATTGATTTATGATGTCATGATGTTTCAAGAATCCCATTTTTGTTACATGTGTTATGCGATGATGTATGTTTTATGATTATGTGGCACACATAAGAAAGGATTAATTATAAGATGGGTGGGAACTATATCTCCCTCCAATGCATTGGGTAAAGATTTTATATCTCATGAGATAGATATGGCTGGAACGGAAGGTTATTTCGGTTCAGTGATACAGGACTGAAACGAGGAGTGAACTCGGTTCAGAAAGGGACTTTGTCCACTAAGATAGTCTTGGCAATAAGTCATGACTAATAAGAAATGATTTTCCATGATTATGTGTGCATGCCACAAAGTTTCAAGTTTTATGTTATGATTATGGGGTTCTCATTTTCACTTCTATGAATTATTCCATGATAAGATATTATGATCTCTTTTGAAGGTTTTGATTTTCAAAAAGATATGATATGATTTTTATTTCCTTTATTTGCCCTTGATGAGCATTTGAGCTCACCCTTTTATGTTTTCTATTCCCCAGGTCAGGAAGATGGATATTAAGTAGAATATGCTAAAAGGGACCCTAGATATGATGAAATAAATGGGAGACACTGTAGAAGATTTATGAACCAGTTGTTTATGTTTCCCAGTTTCTAAAGACACTATACCTATACGGTCCTTTGTGGTTTTGTCATATGTTGTAATAAGTGTGCTTCAATTTTGAAGTATTAACAATGTATGTAAAGTATGGGTCGTTATAGTATTCGTAAAAATACAATCTGGAGAAGCGATCAATGTCCATCCTCTATATGGCCTAGTACACTAGGTTCTCATGAACTTGTGTATGCTAGTCGTGCACCAACAATATGTGTCTGCCAAATTAATCCCCAAGAACTAATTTTCTATACAATCTACAATATATCATAGCATTTCATATAGTATTGACTCCATCCTAACAATACATGGCATGAGAATCAAAGAAGCATCCCAACAACCAAAGCTAGACCAAATTGTAAAAAAACATGGGAATGACATCCATAATATGGAATACTTAACCGTATTCACAACATTTAACCTCTATCCCAAAAAATAAGGCATAGAAGGTAATAATAAGGATAAAACCATAACCACACAATACCTCGTTCCTAGGTATTCAATATTTTTTAACATAAAATTCCATGAATATTAAATGAAAGGCACAAACCACCTACCACGGCATCGTGAGATCGATATACATGAAACTCAGGCCTTGAATCTCCCTATAACATCATAGATCTACAAAAAGGATTAAAACATTCAATTGATAATAACTCGTGGGAGAGGAGAATTAAGGAGACGAAGTTCTAAAAGAATGAAGAACTCAGCGTGGCGGTTCCAACATAATCGATGGCGGTTGATTCAGATAACGGACGGTGAGCTGAGGGCTCCACGAAGATCTATGGTCATATGGTAGCTCCTGGATGCAACAAAAAAAGATAAAAAATGTTCATTCAATTAGACATGAACTTGGTCCATTTAATGAAATAAATAATGTACACATCATGTATTTTAAAATTACGCGTCATGTACTTTCCATTTATAACCTCCGCTTTAGGCAGTCTCCATGTAACCACACCCGGCCATGTACTCGGATGTTACAAGGGCAGTACATGGTCACCTGTGGAAACCTAGTACACATCGTGTACTCCTTAATTTTACATAAAGTCACCTTTTTCAGATAAAAAATTTAGAGGATCAAAATACCTGAAAATACGACTCGGGTTCTTACAAAGTCCCCCCAAAATGAAATTCGTCCCCAAATTTTCCTAGCAGGGCAGCATAGGAAAAGAATCCCCAAGCAGCTTCGGACACTATGATCATACATCGGCCTTCTTCTACATATTCTCATCCTATACTCGCTTGTGCCGCCATAGAACTCATACCAAAAGAATAGACTAACCATGGAGAACCATCATATTTCAATAAAAAAATCAGATAAGATGCTCCTAGAACAAGGCATCCACCTAGAGCTCAAACTCATCGAGTTGGATAACATGAGATGGGTATGAGAAGTAACGTCGTAGAAGAGAAAAATGACAGAAATATTGCACATCCCAGTATAACTAAAGTCGTTGCAACAAATAGGCAATAGACCTGACTCTCCCAAACACCTCAAACGGCCTGATGTATCTTGGTGAAAGCATACACTATTTCCTAATCCTTCGATGTCGCAACATCGGTGTGACACACAGGAAAACCTAATCTCCAACATAAATCTATGAAGGTCATCTCCTTCTATCAGCATAAGACTTCTATCATGACTGTATAATAGCCATCCTCTTTCGAATAAACTCTATCTGCTCTATGTTATCATAGACAATGCGAGGCCCCCACATAGCTACCTCCCCTGCCTCCAGGCACCATATGGGTGATCAGAATGGACTACCGTACAAAGCCTCAAAGGGGCAATCTGAATAGTTTCTTGAAATCTATTATTTCCGAAAAACTCCACAAGAGGTTCGTTCTTCTTCCAAGATCCTCTAAAATCCAGGATTCTTGCTCAATGCATGTCCTCAAGCACCTAAATTGTACGCTCGGACTGGCAATCTATTTGGGGATGGTAAGATGTACTCATGGGTAATAGTTTTCACAAAGCCCATTGATGTCCCTACCAGACCAGAGAAGTAAAATGTGCATCCATTTCTAAAATAGTGGAATGTGGAACCCCATGTAGACGTACAATCTCACGGATTTACAACCTATACAGCCATCAATAGTGAAGGTCTCCATGATCCACATGAAATGAAAATCCTTCATGAGTCTATTAAGGACAACACCAACTGAATCATTCCCTAAAGGAAACCTTGGAAAACCTGCTAGGAAATCCATCGTGACATCATTCCATTTCCACTCAGTAATGGGTAACTACTACAGAAGGCATGCAAGTCTCTGATGCTCTGCCTTCACCTACTGACTGAAGGGACACCTAATGAAAAAACCAACTACATATCACTTCATTCCTGGCCACAAATACTGATGGTGTAGATCTCAATACATCTTGGTGACACCAATATGAACTGACCAAACCGAGGAACGAATTTCTCGCATCAGCTCCTCATGTAGGTCTACTTCCACCCACACGCATCCATGAAAACACATTTTTTCTTCATCTCCTATTGTCCATCCAAGAATACGATCCTCTCCTAACACACTCTCCCCTAGGACTAGGCCTTTTGAATCTGATACTTTCCGCATTTGTTCTTTATCAAGAAGAGTACTGGTAATAGCCACTTAAGATAGAAACTTCTACCCCAGTCTGTAGTGAACCTCCAAATGCTTTTCTGAGAATAGGACCATAAGCTACCACTCACTACTAGCCTTCTGAACTGCCTGCACATGAGTCCTCATGTTCAATGTATCAACCATTGTGTAGCCCTTCCCATGCATATAGGCAAGTACAATGTCAAAATATGGAAGTTACTCAACCCACCTTTATTTTCCCAAATTCTGGTCATGCTGGGTGAAGATATACTTGAAAAATTTGTTGTCGTTGAAAACCACAAAATGCTCTCCCAACAGGTAGTGTCCCCAATAGCATAAAGAGTGAACAACCACATCCAACTTGAAATAGTGTATTTGGTAATTTCATTCGTTTGGCCTCAGCTACCAAGACCCGTACTCAACGACTCCTTCTCTCTGCATAAGAACTGCTCTATGCCCGATACCTGATGCATCACAGTACAAAATATATCTCTTTCCCAGATCTAGTATAACTAGTATTGGTTCTAATGTCAGCCACCCTTTCAGCTCGTGAATGGATGACCCACACGAATCTGACCACATGAACATCAAAACCTTCTTATTCAGACCCGTTAGTGGTGATACTAAGCATGAAAAGTCCTCTATGAAACTTATGTAGTGACAATGTTTTCTTATAAAACTTCTTGCCTCAAAGACGTTCTTCAAATTATCCCAAGAAACCAATACTCTCACATTATCTAGGTCCACTAATACTCTTGTCTCTGAGATAACATGACCCCATATGTGAATTTGGTCCACCCAAAAGTTGCATTTTGTGAGCTTATAATATAACTGATTCTCTATCAATGTACTCAAAATGATCACAAGATGGGTAGCATGGTCATGTATGGTGTGAGATTACACCAACATTCCATCCATGAAGACTGCCATGAAAGAATCAAAGTATGGATGGAATACTTGGTTCATCAGCACCCTGAAAACTCCAGGTGCATTCGTGATACCGAATGATATAGCCACATACTCGTATAGACCATAACTGCCTCAAAAGGTTGTAAGAGGTATATTAGATGGTTTAAGACACAAATGATGATAACCGGACCACAAGTTTATCTACGAAACACCTGGGCTCCTCGAAGTTGATCAAAGAGATAATTATTCCTCTACAAGGGACATTAGTTCATGACCATCAACTGGTTTAACATCCGATAATCCACACAATGTTTGATGGTACCATCAGCTTTATTCGAAAATAGAATAGGTGAACCCCAAGGAGAAGAATTGGGTCGGAAGAAACCCCTTTCCTGTAACTCCTCCCACATCTTCACGAGATCCTGCAACTCAGGTGTAGCCATCCTATAAGGAGTAATGGACACCTGTGCCACTCTTGGAATAAGCTCAATAGAAAAGTACCCCTCTTTCTTAGGAGGAAAACCTTATAAGTCCAGTGGAAAGAAATCCCTGAAACGATCCACCACTGGAGGAAAGTCTATCTGGGATGTACCATGGTCATCAAGATATAGACTAGCAATCTAGGCTGTAACTCATACCAACCGATGATGCTCGGGTCCTGCACTGCTGGCATGGACATCCCACTCACCCTTATGAAGAAACTATCTTCCCTATGGTGATGTGAAACTCAACCTATGGTGATATAAATTGAAAAATGCCTGGAAGGGAACTAACAAGCCCATTCCAAGATTGACATCAAAGCATATATTCTATATGACATAAAAGTCCCATAGGAAGTGTCACCCACCAACCTCGAGAGTGAACTCCTTTCACTGATGTATACTAGTTGTTCCTGTCACTAATGGTGTGTCTAATATTAAGATATCAGCATAAGAAAATATATCGAGCACAAGGCTCTCCAAAATAGAGACATAAATAAAGCTATGGGAAGCCCCTATATCAAAAAGGGATTAAGCTCAAACAGAAGAAATTGGGATCATACCTTGAACTAAAGAGGATCTGGGATCCTGCTTCTACTGGGTTTGATCCACTATAAATGTTTGAATTGCAATGCGGCCCTATGACTCTACCTGAACACTCTGAGCTAATCCACCCTCTATTGACTGAAATCCTGCTGACTAGATACCACTTCCAGGACTTCCATGTTCAGTCAATAAGGTTTTCTTTTGACATTTTCATTCATTTATGTTTTGAAAATCACAAACACTCAATCTCAATGAATATTTATCTACACAAGTTTTATATTAATTAGGAAAATTTTCCTTCCCCAAGGGAAATTTACCTTACCATCTAATTCATTGTTCAAATTTTAGTTTCTCTAAATAATACACTTTTTATTCCTAACTGTTAAATTTGGTTTCATATATAAAACCTCAGAATTCTATACATACATTGATATAGGGTATTCTGTTTTCAGGATCCAAATTTAGGTTCTGAATTCTCAGAAATTCAGACTCTAAATTCACTGAAATTCATACTCTAAATTCTTTGAAATTCAGTCTCCAAATTAACTGAAATTCAGACACTGATTACTCTGAAATTTAGAAACTGAATTTTTTGAAATTCAAACATCAAAATTTCTGAAATTCAGACTCCGAATTCTTTAGAATTGAGACTCTGAATTCCATATAGTTCAGACTCTGAATTCCATAGAATTCAGACACTGAATTCCCAAGAATTCAGATGCCAAATTCCTCATAATTCAGGTTCTGAATTCCTTAGAATACGGAATTGGAATTCTGAGAATTCAGAGTTCGAATTCCTCAGAATTTGGACTCAGAAGTCTAGAGAATTCTGATTCCGAATTCCATGATAAATAGAATTCAAATATCCATATAATATGGAATTCGAATTTTTATTCTCTTAGACTCTAAACAGTATTTTTCCTTTGTCTCATGAAAATTATATTTGGATGAGGAACCATATTTTCATACAATTTTTATTGTTAGAAAATTATGTCGTCCATTATATTTCTAACCAAACATTGTTTGATTGAAAAATGAATTGGTACCTTTGAAATACATGGGAATATATGACTGTTAGAGGAGGGATCAGACTGATAGAAATGGGCCTATAAAATGGAGCTCAGTTGAATGAGCTCAGTACTAGGACACTATTCTACAACTCTTGAGATTACTTGATGAGGAGATTTCTAGAGAGAGAGACTCTCATACATTTTTCATACTAAATATCTTGTTTATATTGCATTGTGAGACTCTGATTGTTATTGTGTACAATCATGGGATTCCAGGTGTAGGAAGACAGTGGTGCTTACTACCTTGAAGTTCGAGGGCTTGCAGGGATAACAAGAAAAACTCTGATATTCTTATCAAGGGATTACCCATGTGTAGGTAAGAAATACCATCTGGAATGTATAAATCAATGGACCTTTATCCAACATTTTTAGATACACTAATATTTGGGTTATAAGATTCTATACTTGTAACTAGTATTGTTTGAAGTTTTTTTCCGCTGCCTTTTGATTAATATGGAATGAATAACTATCTTATAATTTCATGTACATGTATACTCTAATTAGTAAAAATATGTACTCTTTAAGGTAGAATCATTGTCCTTGTAAAAATTTCTTAGGATTCATTTCTAGAACCATATTTCTAGAATCGGCAATTTTTTATAACTATGAGGTCTTGTGAATTTACCTTGTTTATCATTGTTAAACAATATGAAGGTTTATACCATCTATAAAATATCCAATGAAACTTTTTAATGTATACAATTCACCCCCTCTTGTCTATTGATCATCTACATTCATATTTTTGATCCTACAGTAGGTATCAGAGGAAGTCATTGAAATACTTATACTCACATATAATTTTTCTTGCTCAAATTTTCAATGTTCTATATATTATTTTATTAGGATTTTTATCCTAGTTTACAAACATTTTATTACTAACTTGTTTGTGTGGAAAGATATTTTTTTTGAGATTACCTGAATGAGTGTTGCTACAATTGATAATCTTAATCATACCAGACAACCTATATTTTATGGGAATGATTATGAATATTGGAGAGATCGTATGAATACTTTTGTCATTAACAGTGGAGTGGACAAATATTCCATGCTTACTGGAGATAACAAGATTCATGATAATGAAGTCAGAACATTTACTAATCATGAAAAGATAGAATATCAACATAACTAAAAGGTATGAAATACATTGTTGTGTTCCATGACCATGAATATATATAGCCATATTTCTTCTTGTGAATCTACAAATTCTATTTGGATGAAATTAGAGGTTAATCATTTTGGTACATCAAAAGGTATCGAAACTAGAAGAGCTACTCTTAGAGAAGAATATCATAGTTTTTTCTTTCCTTATAGAGAACCAGTGTGTAAGGTACAACCAAGGTTTATGAACATTGTTTAGAGTCTAAAATCTATTGGTGAGAAATGTTTACATAATGAGTCACTTGTGTACAATATTATAGATATCATGAATAATGAGTGGGAATCCAAAAGAACAACTATTGATGAGAATTGGAAAGTTTCATGAATTACTCTTGATGAGATTTTTGGAAAGCTTATTCATCATGAGACAAGAATGAAATGAGATGCTGATCTAATTAAGAAGAAGAATGGGAATGGAAGTGTTTCTTTTACAACTAATTAAAAACATATGAAATCCAGGACTCCTCAGAGTATTACAATTTCCCAATCTAAGAGGACTGTTATTCAATCCGAATCAAGCGAATGTGTACATCTTGAGAATGAAATAGCTAATCTTTCTCAATGAATGAACAAGATAGTTAGGAAGAATGACATTTAGTATAGATACAAGAAGAAAGAAATTAAGAATAACAATGACACAGAATTTACGTATTATTAATGCAAGAGAGCAGGGCATATAAGGACAGATTATCCTATTCTTAAAGGAAAAGATAGAAAGGAAAAACATTATAAGAGGAATATAAAGAAGTACTAAAAGGATAAATCTAAGAATTTTTTGAATTACAATCACACATGGAGTGCCAGTGGTGGTGACTATTTTGATGAATCATCATAGTACGAATCTTCTGGTTAGAAGAATATTGGTTTACAATCCTGATTACCTATTTGAAATCATTTTTTAATGGCCAAGGTACACAATACAGAATCAATAATCCATGTATCTTTGAATGATAATTATAGTGGTTGTAAATATAATATATACTCGGGTGAAATTATTTTTATGATGAAGATAATACTTTACCTACTTATGATGAAATTTCTATATTTTCTATGCTCCTTAAAAATGAAAATTCTACTGTCGTTAAAAATCTTGATTAGGAAAAATATAGGATATCTATTCTTACTACAGAAATATCAGATCTTTCTAAAGACCATTATAAGAAATCCCTTGATATCAAAGGTATTTAAAAAACCCATGAGCAAGTAAATTTTGAGGAGGATTAACATTCTAGGGATCTATAAAAATAAATTTCTATGAAATTTTTTTCGAGACTAAATCTAGTGCTAAAACTATTGTTCTTGAGGATAAAAACATAGTTATTAGACTGAAGTCAGAAATATTTTCCTTGAGGTAGTGTTTTTCATAGTTAATCTTATGTAAGGAAAATTTTGATATGATGTATTCCCAAATTTGACCTCAGAAGAATAATTCTGGATTTGGTTATACTAGTTCAAAATTGATTTTTAGTAATAATTATTTTCTTCCTCAAAGTGATCCATTATGCACTAAGTGGCAGTGTGGTAGGAATTGGTAACAAAATTGTTCCTAAAAAACTCAGTCTTTAGGTTTTCATTTAGCTTATTTTTCAATGAAATTGTGGATTCCAAATATTTTGCATTCTAATGTTTCCGGATCTAAGAGTGTTTGGGTTCTGAAATTCTAACACTCTTGTTTTCAGGAATGTAATGATACTAAAAACAACAATTCATGGTACATTGATAGTTTATGATCTCAAAACATGAATGGAAACAAAAACATCTTTGAAAATATTATCAAGATGACGGGAGAAAAAGTAACTTTCAGAGATAATGCTCAGGAAGAAATTATTGGTATAGCAAGCATTTTTATTCTGGAAAAATCATTGATTTCAAATGTTTTATTTGTTAAAGGTAATAAGCACAACATTTTTAGCAAAAGTCAATTAGGTGATTATGGTTACCTAGTGAATTTTATTAATGATAATGGATTAGTACACAATTCCAAGTAAGAGTTTATAATTTACACACATAGTCAAGAGAATGATTACACACTAAACATAGTAGACCATAAGATCCATGATCTACCATGTCTCAGTGAAACAGAAGATCATTCTTTCTATGGAATAGATGTTTATGGCACTGTAACCATAGGAACCTATGCAAACTCCCTTAGAAAAAACTAGTTAAAGATCTACCCAAGCATAGATTTGATTCATCAAATGATTGTGATCCTTGTCAATATGGAAAGGAACATAATACTACTTTTAAATAAATCAATCAAGTCTCAACTACTGATGCATTACAGTTTGTTCATATGGATCTTTTTGGTCCGATGGGAACATGAATATTTGGAGGAAAATATTATGTATTTGTCATATATTATGATTACACTAGATTTACATGGGTATATTTTCTAGCAATTAAATATATAGATTTTTCTTATTTCAAAAGTTTTAGATCCCATGTTAAAAATGAGAATAACCTTCCATTGATAACTATTCATAGTGATCATGGAAGAGAATTTCAACATTCTTATTTTGAAACTTTTTGTAGTAGAAAAGGAATTGCACATCACTTCTCAGCACCAACCACACCCCAATAAATGGTGTTGTTGAAAGACAAAATAGAATTCTTTAAGAGATAACAAGAACCATGTTGAGTGAATATTCTGTAGCCAAAATGTTTTAGGCTGACGCTATAAGTATAACTTTCTATAATATAAATCATGTTTTATTTAGAACTTTTCATAATAAAACTATTTAGGAGTTATGGAATGGTAGAAAACCATGACTTTCTTACTTCATGGTTTTTTGGTTGCATGGTATTAATTCTGAATATAAAGATTATCTACACAAATTCACACCAAAATCAGCCGAAGTAATTTTCTTAGGCTACGTTACTACTTCTATATCTTATAGTGTTTTCATTAAAAATATGTGTGATGTTGAAGAAACAATACATATCAAATTTGATGAAACTGATACTTTTGTTTTTAAACGACCTCAACCTATAACCTGAGTTATGTTTTCAAAAATTGATTATCAAACATTAATAGAAGATCATTCTGATATGTAAAATGTTTAAGAAAATGTTTCTGAAGAATTTACCCCCGAAGGATTCCTACAATACATTAATGAATAGGTTTTACAAAACCCAAATCAGTTGTTTTATAAGAATAATACAGTGATAGTATCATTGGTGATGTAAATCAACTTTTAAGGACTAGAAGTTCTTTATGAAATGATGTTGAATATCAAGAATTATTTTCCCAAATAGAACCAGAAAACACTGATGAAGATTTAGGTGGTGATGATTGTATAAAAGCTATGTAAGATGATCTAAATGAATTTTATAGGAATAATGTATGTACCTTGGTTGAAAGTCCAAAGGAAAATTCTATAATTGGAGTAAAATGGGTCTTCAGGAATTAGTGTTATGAAAATGGAACCATAGTAAGTAATAAAGATAGATTGGTTTCTAATGTATATAATCAACAAGAAGTAATTAAAAATGATGAAACATATGCTCCAGTAGCTATACCTGAATCTATTCGTATTCTACTTTCCATTGCAACATTATTTAATATCAAACCTTTTCAAATTGATGTTAAATGTTCTGTCCTTAATGGTTATTTTCAAGAGGATGTTTGAGGTTGTAGTGCATCATCCATACATATGTTGATTTAGTATTGTTGTTAAAGGAAGTTTGGATTATTATAGGTAAATAACATATTTTTTAAAAAACATTCTCTATATATTGAAGACAATGTGGTTATTTATTATTATTATTTAATTAGAATTGAAGAAGTTGTAGGTGGAAATAAAATATAAATTATCAATGATTAACGTTACGACTTGTTCTGGTAAACTCTAAATGATTACTTAAAAATATTTCTTAGGTAGGATTTAATCCCAAATTAAGTCTTATATGATGATTCAAGTGACTTTTGGAAGTTATTTTTTATAGTAAATGGATGAAAAAGGGTTTCAAGGTGATAAGAGGAGAGGATATGGGGTGTCCTTTTATAATTGAGTTTACTGGAAAACATGTAATATTTGAAAATAAAAATGTGTTCACACATTTTATAAATTTAAAAGGGTAAATAATGGAGTAATATAAAGGCTTATACATTTTATTTTTAAAATATTTCCCTAAAACTTGCGTTAAAATTTTTAGGTTATTTTAGCCACATATTTTTTTAACCCCTATTAAATTCATTTTCACCTTAACCATGGAAAATAATTTTTAATATCATTATGATTAATTATAGTAAAAAATTAATTCTACCTATTTAGAGAATATAAATTCTTCTACATCACAATATCAAATCCATTTTTCAAAAAACAATTCATGTAAGTGGAAAATTTCAATTTAAAATTAATCACACCGTTGATATGAGAATGTGGGTCTTTAATGAGAAACATTTTTGAGGATCACAATGTATTTATATCAATATTATATTTTAATGATATTACAATGACTTAAATTAGAGTTATATATGTGTGTGTGTGCATGTGTGTGTGAACTAATTTTAATTTTTAAAAATAAATATATTATTTATCTTTTTAATAAATTTAAATAAAAAAATAATTTTTCAATTAAAATTAAAATTATTTCCATATTAAATCAAAAACTAATACATTCAGAAAATTATTAACCATTAAACACAATATAATCATTAGATCAAGACTTTAAAAATAAATTTTATTTTTTAATTATGTTTTTTATAATTATAAAAAAATTATTTTTAAAATATGTGTCAAAAAATGTGACATATATGTTTCTTAAAAAATATAGTTTTAAGGATAATATTTGATTTATTCTAATATCATGTCTATATAACACTTATGTGGAAATTTAAAAAGTATATTAACTATATAATATATATTTTTCAAGAAAATCATTCACTAATATTTATTTCTTAATTTATTTAGTCCACATTTTCATTCGTAAAAATAGTTTTACAAAAAATGATTTCGTTTTTTTAAAGTCTTTTTTCGTTTATATATAATTTTTTAGAAAATAATTAATTTTTTAAGTGTCTATAAGAGAAATTTTTTATAATTTAGATAATCCTATTTGTATAGATCATTCTAATGGATATTTGATAACTATCAAATAACATTATTTTATTAATATGATATCTTCCATTTAAAATCAATATAGTATGTAACACATGAAAAACTCAATTTTATGTGAAGTAAAAGATAAATTTAGTGTTGGAAATATTTGAAAAATATATAAAATGTTAAATTTATTCAAAAAAATAAAAAAATCTCAAGGTGTTACTTATATATGTATTTCCCCACTGAGTAAGACAATATAACTCGTGTTGTATCTGATAAAATAATGACCATATTAGGGTATCTGACAATTGATATATCAATTAACATTCCTCATATAAAATAAATTCGTATAATATGGTATGATACAACAATATTTGATCATCTCGTGTGATATAATGATTCTTCATTTAGATAAAAAATTATTCTGGAGTTAGTTGGGTAATGGATCAACTCTCTTGAAATTACATTTCATAGTTTAGGATATAATGAATGGGAATTTGTTTTTCCACATATATTTTTTGTAGAGGTTATGATGATCAATGGTGGAAATTGATGCATAATGTTAAGGAGGAATAAGAAATATAAGATAAGGAGTGGAAATATTTTAATGTAATATTCTCTGATTAATATTTCCGCAAGGGAAACTTCCAAAATATAAGAGAATATTTTTCAGTATAAATAAAATAGAGTAAGAATGTTCCCTTGTTTTTGAGGATATGATCAAAATACTATCCGTATATGTGACATATTATATATGTAATAAATAGATAATTTTTTCCCATTTCATTGAATTTCATAAAGCAAACATCAAAATTGAACTGGTTTAGAAAAAAATCATATAATGAAATAATATTATGTTCGGTCAAAATAGTGAATGATTTTATCGTTCCTATTTCATTAAAGTAAAAAAAGTGAAGAATTGTTCCGAAGATAATGATGAAGAAGGTAATTATTCAATTAAGATGAATGGAACAATGAGATATATATCATCTAAAAATTATCAAATAGAACATCTAAGAACTACTTGAAGTGAATGTGAATTTATTTTATGTCTTGAGATAAGGTTGATTTACATAATCAATGAAATGAGATGATGAAACAAATGATTTAAAGTGCTTGAAATATTGATGGTTCATTATTCACACCAATTTCACAGGTTTTGGGGGAACATACAACAAAAGTGGATGAGGGGAGACTGCCATGTTTATCCATTCAGTACTTGTGATGTTGATGATCCCAGTGATGTGGTGGAGTAAAAATTAATCATTAGATAAATTTTAGATAATGATTTTTTAATTATAGATATTCATTCTATATTATATAATCATGTTTTTCTAGGAAAATTATATATTTCTATATATCCTTATGAATTGATGAGTCAGTCCAAACTCAAAGAGGAAATCTCACCACAACAAGGATGTTTTACAATGTTCCCAGTATAACTTATAAAAATACCTTATTTTAAGAATTTATTATTGTATATATTTTTTATTTTGATATATTTGTATTGATCCCAATCCCAACATCATAGAGCTTGTGGGTTTATTATATTGGTATAGATACATGTGGTGAATCATAACGAACTAATCATTTTAGAAGTCTTTTAAAATAGATTACATATATAAATCTTACATTACAATTCAAAACATAATGTACAACATAGATAATCCTTTGAGAATTCCATTAATTTCATATTATTTCCCTATATATCATTTATAATATACATCATAACATACTAGTAATAATAAAACATAAGAAATAGGTGATCTCAGATGCTTAGTAAGGGTACAGTTACAGAAGAATTTATTATGAATAAGTAATTTTAAACCATATAGATATGTGTGTAACTGAAACACTATCCCGTTACATATAATCATGAGCCTAATATTTAAAGAATAAATAATACCATATAAAATAATCACATGAGATAGAAAACATAACCATTGATATTTTACTATACTAATAATCACATGGAATATAAATAAGTAATTTATAATGAGGGAATGCAAAATGAAAGACATCGTAAACGTACAATCAAGGAATAAGAAAAATATATATACTTAAAATGGCAAAATCCCAAACTAGTTTTTGTTATGAGATCTAACGAAGAATCAAGGGGCTATAGTGAGCCATGTCCATCAAACATGTAATCCGCTACATTCCTCATATGAAAAGGGTGAAACATAACCTACATAAACATTTCTATTGAAACTATCATGTAATATGATATTAAATAAACCAGAAATAATTAATTGTATCAACATAGCACATCCATAGTCTAACATATCATAAACCATTTTGAGGAAATACTTTAAATGGTATTTTATGTGACCAACTTCAATCAAGACTAAAATATAATAATGGTTGTTGACATATATGGAGGTTGTCTAATAAAATCATTAAATAAATATTGTGTTAAATACACCTTTAATAATGATATTATTTTAAAAGGGGTTCATAATTTTAAATGAAAACATTTACATTGAAAATAATCTTGAAATCCTATAGTAGAAGCTTTTCTCAAACTGTATAAGTTAAAAAATAATATTCCTTATGTATTTTGTCAAAATAGTCATAATCTACCTCATTTGAAAAAAGAGAACAGATTCTATTAAACACATTTCTTAAAAATGAAATTATGTTTAAAAAAATAAACAATTTTAGAATAATAGTTATAATATTATGATTTTTAAAAACACATGTACAAGGATGATCAATATATCCCAATAAATACTTACGTTTAAACAATCCCTGAAAATAATGAGATTGCGAAATTAACACTTACCATGTACTTTCCATTATTTTAGAGCGCATTGACCACAAGTATAATTTTTAAATAATGTTATTAAATTAAAACTTAAGTATATACATTTTTACTATATCATAATTAATCCCCTTATATAGTTTTTTAGTATTATTTCATTATTACTATTGTTCTGGGTGTTAACTACATAATTTTCAAATATTCGTTTGGTCGTATAATTCCCATTTACAATTTATAAGATATATTTTATTCATATCCAGAATTATATTATGTTAATAAATAATATATTCACACATAATATATATTGTTTTATAATCATTATGTAATGGTTATCATGGAGAATTAATCTCATCATATCGTGGAGACGTTATGCCGTGCATACAAATGGGTGATGATATCATTCCCTTAGTTGTAAATTAGTAAGGAATTTTATTTCATATTATTTTTTAAAAATAAATATCATATCATAATTATTTTTTATTCATAATTTTCATCAATATAAAAGTCTAAATAAGGTTAGGATGAAAATAAAACTACACTACAATGAGTATAAGGTAAACTGAATGTATAGAAACCTTGTTATATAGTTTTTTGTAGGATGGGAAAAAGTAAGAATATAATTATACCTTAAAAATATACTATTATTATAATATTTTTGATACTGTATTATTTATATTAGTATTGAAAAAATATAGTAAGAGGAAGTTGAATATGAAATTAACATAAATGATTTGGTAAAACGACTACAACTTGTTTAGTGGACTCACTTTGGATATCTGATTATGGAAACTAGGGTTGGTATTTTCAAAATAAAAAGATATACAGAACCAAAATAATAATTTTTTTGAAAACTTTTTTAGTGGTTCTTCAATCTAGAAGGCTCAATGTAGTGCGAGGATATGGGGGAGGATGTTCTTTTTTAAAAGAGAGGATAGGGGGAATTTTGGATATCCTTGAAATATTAAAATATAATAAGGTTATACAAGTTCAAAAAACATAATAATGATATATAAATGGATGGGGAGGAAATTTTTGACCATATCATATCATCGTTGTTATTAGTTTAACATTTTTTTATTTATAAATAATTTAATAATATATTAATTCAATAAAATATTGTTATTGTCAAATTTGATACTATTAACTGAATTTGAAATTAAATTCATGAAGATACTATGTGAATGTCAATGTAATAGATTATAAAATAACTAATATATCTTATATATATTTAAAATTCATTATACTGTTTGATACATCCAAAATATATCAAAATGGATATATTAAAATAATTTTTTTAATAAATAAATATTGTTTTAACATTAAAGAAGAATTTATGGTAATTTTATAGTTTTAAAAAATTTAAAATAAAACTCAATAAGGGAATTTATGTCATTAATATAAAAATATACATTCATATTAATTCATATATTTTTTTTTACCAATGTTGGTAGAGAATAATACTAAATCCAAGAGAGTGATATTTTGTAACTATCTTTAACATTATAGAATAAATAATTTATATTAATGTGAAAGATTAAATTAAATAACATCATTTATATTTTATTTGATATTGGTCGAATCGCCATCATCAAATATTTTTTTTCTTTTTTTATTATGTTTTTAATTCATATTATTTTCTTTTAACCCTTATTTAACCCCTTTAACTCATATCATGATATTATGCAATTTATATTCAATGGGATAATAATATTACTATAAAAATCATAACAGAGTCTACGTGATTCATTTATGAAATTTTTAGTCTTGTCCAAATCTTTTTGATGTGTTTTATATTTTTAGATATCTTATATCATTTATAAAATACTATTTACTATAAAATATCTATAATGGCAATTTTTACTGTATTCGTTATTTTTTCTTATAAAAAACAATACAAGAATATCAATATAGAAAGGCTTCTAATATATTATTTACTTGAAAATTAATCAATATAATTGATGAATAAAATTATCACCAAAAAATTATATTTAATTTAACATTTTAATATCATTTATTTGATTCTTCAATTATTTAATCAATTAATGCTTCATTATTTTTTCATAATTTATTTTAATTATATCATCATTAAAATTTATTAATAAATTATCATGATTTATAATAATACCATATCTTTCAAATTAATATTTGTATTAAAACTTTTCTTCTATAAAACCAGGAATTAAAAATTGAATACATATTTAAATACATTAGTATGACATTTTTAACATATCTTTTAAAAAAATTTATAAATGACATATTCATAATAATATGGCTTAAAATTATTATAATTGGAAGTGAAGGTTGATTTCGGTCTAGTCTTCCTTATCTAATTAAATTAGGATTAGTGTTATGGAAATGTTATAATATTGTAATATAATTTTTCCCTTTAATTTCATGATTAACCCTTAACCATAGTAAATCATATTTTTAATAAAGTTACTATATATATAATCCAATAATCAAGCCCATCCTATTAGAAAATAAATATCGTACTGGTTACAACATTTTATGTATGATTTTCCAAATTCAATTAAAAAAAGTTGAAATTATGTTTAACAGTTATCCTATAGATGTGATGAGGAAGTGGGTTTTAAAGATATGTTCAAATCCTCAATAATTTTTATATGAAATTTCATTGTGAAACTGATTCAAATTACCTAAAGTGGATTAAATGATAAAATTATAATCTAATTGAAATTTTAAAAAAAAATAATGAAATATAAATTATAACTATAAATTATTTCCTTGATATTTTTCTATTAAATTTTAGTATTTTTCATTAGTCATTAGAACCTGATATGAATCAAAAAAACCAAAAACATAAATCAAATTAATTTTTTATATTACTATTAATGATAAAAAAAATTTTTACAAATAAATTATATAATATTGTCAACAATTGGATTTATATTTAGTTCTTCAATAAAATGTGTTAAAACTACCTTTAGAAAATAGAGAATTTTAATATGTAAAATTTAATCAATTCTTATCTTATGCATATCAAAAAATTATGAAGGTCAAAAGTATTATTAATTATATTATATATAAATTTCTATTTTATTAATAAAATTAATTCCCACCAATGTAATGTCATCGTTATAATCATCATGTTAAAATAGAGATATTTAATTGTATAACATTGTTTCTTTAAACATTGTGTTTTCTACAACATAAGATATCAAAGAGATTATGTTTAAAAATAAGTATAAATTAAAATCATGGGGGTCACAATCTAACATCCATCAATACATTTCACGCTATAAATTTAAGCTCATGTTCAAAATTTAGGGGATGGACATTTAAAAATATATTTGATTAAATACCCCATCAGAAAAAGGATTAATGAGACCTACACATTAAAAAATATAATAGTAAGTATGAAGCTAACTAGAAATAACACATTTAAGGGTTCCATGTATGAAAATGTGGATATGTAATAAAAATATAACCATCATGGTCTGATAGAGAGTAATAGTGAACATGGTTAGTAGAATCTTATTAATCACAATGTTATATATTAAAGATGATACAAGGGACCATTTGATTTGTATTAAAAGTTGGATCCAGGATAACAATTTTCTCTCAAACCCCTTTTTAATAGTTTATTATTTCTTTCAGTCTATAATAATATAAGTAAATATATTTTACTATAAACAAAATCTTATACATTAGTTTTGCAATGAATTTTTTCTGCTTATTTTGTCATCACATATTTCATCACATGGTGATGTAATAGAAAAAATTATAAAACCTTATCAACATATAATATTAATCCATTTAATATGTGTTTATTTTTTCCAGAAATATTAGGATCCATAAATATGGATGAATGTTTACTGAATTTAAAAATTCAACTTACCATCATATTTTCCCTAGACAATAAAATTTTGATCTTTTTGACTCATACAAAAAATATGAATACCTTGAATACAATAAATAATTAATAAAAACATTAATGATTCATAATTTATATATAAGAATTAATAATGCACAGTCTAAATATATCAAATGATTCTTATGAACATAATATAATTATATGATTCTTGAATCCAAAATCACAAATACCATAATTATTAAATTTTGATTGTATTCAAAAAACATGATTAACTTTGGTACCTATTATTTTTATGATAAATAATTCCTTGAATTTTTGGATAATAAATTTCATAGTGCCCTATCTCCTAACATTTGAAACATTTCATATTGAACAGATCTTTATTTTCCTTAAAATCATGAGATTCGAGACTTTTCTTTAGAATCTTATAAAAATACCACATTCTCTTCAGGAAAGTTCGGGGGTGTTTCTTCACATAGTTATCCCATTCATGAAAATCTTACTTTCCCGTTTTTCCGTTATCTGTCTCTTTCTCCACCATTATATTGTTCTTTTTACATTCCCTTCATGTCATAAGACATAGTGAACTCATTATCGGCCATGATATCACATTTGACTAAATCATCTTATGGTGAGAATTTCAGGGAGACCAATGTGTTTCGAATTAATAGATTAATCCAATCAAATAAATGATCAATCTTACTCATTGGTTTATGTTTGTAGTCCATAGCACGCGTTTATGACCTTGTAATGTTGGATTCATATTTAGTATAATTATCATCTTCCATTTTCATCAGACTCAGAAATTACTTCTCCATAACTAATCATTGTTCCCAATGATATTATTTTTAAATTGAAATATCCTTACTAATTTAAAATTATTAATTATCCTATGTGTTTTGAATCAATAAAAACTATTTATCTACATATTTATAAATATTGTAAAAATCCAAGAAAACATTCACTCTATCATTAATTTCTAAAATGAGAAATTCCATTTCTAATGAACTTATAAATTTCTCAACATCAACTGGATTTTTAGCCCCATTGAATGTTAGATGTTATTGTATCATGAAGCAGTCAGGAATTGTTACACTAAATTATGGATTAGGATCCTCCATACAGGTAAGGTTATTGTTCATAAACTCAGTCAGATGTCCTAGTATAGTTCAATATTATTCAGCAGCTATTACAACTCCAACTCCAACATCACCATCTTGAACATGATGTATATCCTTACACGAATTATTTGATTTCATTCTAATTTTATTCCCTTAACTAGGATCCATTTCAAAACAATGGCATACAAGATATTAATTCATAAAATTATGTAGAAAATTTTATAATAAAAAACTACTGAATCACATAACCTAAATATAAAACATACATATAAAAAATATCTAAAGAATAGAAATGATTTCTTTAGGGAAATATGTACTTTTAAATACAACATATTGATTTGTATGAAAACTTAAACTATCCTAAGAATATACCTAAGGAGTGTCAATTATGGTGTTCAATAATGTCCATTTTCATGTACCCAGTTATGTCATTTGGTCTCGATGCACCTTTTCAGAGTTGATACCCTGAGGTATCTCTTTTTTAGAACCACACATGCTTAGAGTGTTCTTAATGGGGTGTATTTATAGGAAGACTGAAAAAATTCTATCATACCAAAATTCTAGGATTTTCTTCTATTCTTTTCATTAAACTATATATTTGGGTCGTGTCCCCCATTGTATGTTTCCCAAATAGAGTTTCCAAGATAGATATTAAACTAACTTTGATACAAACTGTAATGACCCCTACCCCAATTACCCAGATCTAGTGCCTTACATTATTATGTCGGCATAGATACAAGTGTTTAATTCCAATAGGATGATCATATTAACGGTCTCAGAAAATATATGTCCTACATCAATGTTACATTACAATTAAAAAAGTAAAATAAAATATAGATAATCAATTGAGAATGCCATTAATCTCATAGATGAACCCTACATATTAGTCATTATACATGTCATCACATCTCAGGTTTAATAAAACATAATAAATGGGTGATCTCTTATTCTAAGAAAGGGTCTGCGTAAAACAGAAGCTATTATGTAAAAATAATCATAAACTACAAGGTATGGTGTATAATTGGAATTAACGACCATTACACATAGTATACAACATGATATGGAATGAATAAATAACACCATATAAAATAATCATTGGAGATACGAAAACAAACCATGGATATTATATTAGTCGAATAATAACATTTAATATCAGTAACTAATATCATAATGTAAAAATGCATATTTCCTAACAACATAAACCTATAATCAAGTATTTATCGAATAAATCATATATAAATTGGTAAAAACACAAATTAGTGTTCTTATGAGACCTATAGATACAATGAGGGGTCATTTTGTTCCATTCTTGTCGCTCACTATGTACAATTAATTACACATATGAAAAGTGTGAAACATAACAATCATAATTTTTTTTATTTGAACTAGAATACAATATTCTAATACTTTAACCATAAACAATGAATGGTATCGAAATAGTACATCCAAATTAAAACACATCCTAAACCCTTCAATAAGATATGGTAGATGGTATCATAAGAGGATAACATCAATTAATCAAAAAATCCAACAAATGATGTCGACATAAAAAGAATTAGTCCAAGAAAAACATTAAAAATTCTTTATAAAAATACCACTTTAATGTGGAAATTATATTTTAATGTTAAGAAAAAATTTTAAATAAAAAATATTCTACGAAAATAATATTTTATCATTTTAGATGAAGCTTTTCTCATACCGTATATGATAAAAAAAGAACATTTTTTTAGTATTTTTTGGAAAATATCACAATGTACCTTGTTTGGAAAATCAAAAAATGATAGATTCAAAAATATTTTATGAAAAGTCAAACATGTGTGAAAAAAATAAATTAAATTATACCAGAAGAGTAAGGATATTTTCAAATAAATTTTTATGAAACATTGGAATGGATAATAAATATGTCCCAAAACATTCTTACATATTAAAAGTCTAGGATAATAATTATATTTTGAAATCGACCCTTACCTTGAAATTTCCTTGAGTTTATGGTACATCAAAGTCTAGTATAATGGATAAATAATGTTATTTAATTATAAATAAATTATACCCATATTTATGATATCATATTTGATACAATTATATTGTTTAGTTAATAAATATTCATTATTACCCTTGTTAATGGTTTTAATTGATTTATTTTCTTTTGTTTTTTGCCTTGAAAGTGCTGCTTATTTTGAATAAGATTTATTTCATTCGTTTATGTAATGATATTATCATCCTAACTATTATATTTAGTCATCATATAAATTTTATATAATCATTCTTTAATTACTTATTTGGATAATTATCTTATAACATCACAGAGACGATTGGCAATATATACGTATAAGCAATAACATTATTAAATTATTGTAAAATTGCTATGGAGTTGGATTATATATTAATTATAATTAATTAATAACATTTCATAATTATTATTTTTATCATTATATTCATCATTATACTCATCCAAATATAATGATGATGAAAAAAATCACACCAAATCTTAGAGACAATAAGTTATATGTACGCACAAATTTTGAAAATTTTTCATAAGATGGATACAAGGTGGAATATTTTTGTCCCATAATCAAAACAAATCTCAGAATATAAACGAAATTCAAGTTATTATTTTATAATGGGAACAACATATGAATATGAAGTAGAAAAATAAATGAACTTAAATGAAATGGTAAATTAATTACCTATTCTTTGAGGAACATCATTTGGATCTCCACTAAAAGTCACTAGGGTAGGTTTTCTGAAAGACCAGAACCTCTGAAAAATAACAAAGAATTTTTGTTGGATAAATTTTTTGGGGTTTTTTGGCTATAAAGCTCAATAATTTGTGATTATTTGAGGGAGGAGGTGCCTTTTTAAAAGATATGTGAGGTGTTGTTTTGGAAATCCTCAAAATAAAAAAAATATAACATGTTTATTCTTGTGGCAAAAACATCTGAAGTAGATATAAATTAATTATGTAATACATGTTATAATATAAATTTTCCCTTTTTTATTATATCTCTTTTTTTAAAAAAATTAATAATAAATTAATTCAATGAAATATAGTTATTTTAAATTATGATAAAATTAGTTTAATTTGACATTGTATGCATCAATTAAAAGTAGGGATTACAATATAATGTATTAAAAAATTTCTAAAATATCTTAATGATATATAAAATTTCATAGAAACATTAATTTATCAACAATATTTCAAAATTAATACGATTAAAATCAATTATTTTATTATTTTTTAATTAAATTGAAAATATATTTACATATTAAGAGAATTCAAGGTAATCATATACCATCTAAAAATAAAAAATAAAATTATTTATTGAAGTTAATTTTATTATTATAAAAATAATAATTTATATTCATTCATATATTGATTTGTAACTAATTTTTACACCAAAATATATTACATATTGGAGATTGATATTTTGTAGCTATATTTTGGATTTCAATAATATATATGTTATTTTCATCAACAATAGTCCATTAAACAATTAAAATTCTATTATAATGTGTTAATGGTCGAATAAACTTTTTGTAATAATTTTTTTAAATAAATTTATTATGTTTTGATGCTTCACATTTTTCATTAACCCTTATTTAACCCATTTTCCTCTTACTGTTATTTCATGTAATTTATACGTTAAAGGTTAATATTATTACTATAAAATTACAAACGAATAATAAATGAGAAATTGATGAAATTTATAGACAGAACTGAATAATTATGATGAATTTTATTTTATTATAGATTTTGTATCATCTAATAATTTTTTTTTTCAAAAATATCTACAATGTCAATTTTAACACTATTGATTATTTTGCCTTATACAAAAATATATACTCTATGATAAATTATAAAAAATGAATTCTAAAAAATTAAAAACTTGTTATATTAATCCATAAAATTATATGATTTCATTAAATCTATCAAATTATATTTCTTTTAATATTGTTAATATCATTTATTTAATTATTCTATTATTAAGACAACTACTGCTTCATCATAGTGTCACCATTTGAGTTAATTATATTACCAATATAAATTATAAATAAAATAGCATGATATATATTTACATTTTAAATTTCAAATTAATATTTATATTTGAATTTATAATCTATATAAACTTATATTAAAATTGTAATATTTATTAAAAACATGTGTATGCCATTTTTAAAATAACTTTAAATAAAATATTATAGATTTCATATACATACTCAAGTGGCATAAAAATATTATAATTTTTACCTAGGGTATATTTTTTCCGAAAAAAATTATTTAATGAAATAGGGAAATTTGATATGGTAATTTTATAATATTATAATATTATTTTCACATTTAATAACATTATTTACAATTAACTATGGTAAATAAATTTTCTCTAAATTTTCTATTTTTGATAACAAAAAATTATGTTGATCTTATGAAAATATAAATATAATAATTATTAAAACCATTGATTCATTTTTTTTCTAAATATTATCCATAATATTGGCTAAATTAAATTTATCAATAATCCTGCAGATGTGGTGGAAAAGTGGGTTTCAATGAATAGTTGGAATGTTCAACAAGTTGTATATGCAATTTTAAATTCAATTTGAATAAAATAAACTCAATTATAATAAATGGTAAAAATGTGATCTAATTATACATTAAATATATTCAAAATTTTAATTTAAAACAATAAGAATTATGATAAAAACATTTTTATTCAATTAAAATTTGTTATTTTTCACTATTCATCAATACAATAAACGTATCTAAAAAATTACAAAAAAATAAGAGAAGGTAAATTATAATATTATAATTAAAATGAATAATTTAATTTATTCATATAAATTATAAAAAAGTGTCAAATGTGGATTTAAATTGGGGTTTCATTAAAAAGTGGTAAAACCACCATAAAAATATATGCCTTTAATGCATAAAATATGATTGGTTAATATCATATATATATATATAATAATTTGGATGAATTTAAAAAAAATTGAATAAATATATAACAGATGAATTTAATAAATTGTTTTATATTATCCATTCCCATCAATGTAACTACTGTTATAATAGTCATGTTAAAATAGAGAGATTTTATTGTATATCATTATTCATTTAAAAATAATATTTTGTTCGGTATATGATATCAAAGATATTAAATTTAAAACACTAAATACCATAAAATCTTGTGGTGTTTTAGTAATCATTGACATGGAATATATATCATAATAAAATGGGAAAACATTTTAGAGGAGGAAATTTCAATTCGTGGTGAATATATAGATTTCCTTGTCTTTAAAGGGGAAACTTTATTAAGTTAATCATGTATTGATCAACCTATACTATGTATTATGAATGAAATTATTAAAGAAGATGATTCAAACTAATATATGGATGAAATATGAGATCGTTGAAATGTGGATATACCAATATTACATGAATACAATCATGTATATCCAATTGAATTTCCTTGAAATCCTCTTTGATGTGAAGTTTAGTTTTTTATTGATTTAAAATTTGATAAAATACTTATATACAATACACCCAATTGAATTGAAACTGTTGAATTAGTGTAATTGATGAAAAAATTATAGGAGTTTTCTGAAAATGATATACATGATATAGTGTTTCACATTAGGGAGCCCATGTTATTTTTTAAGAAGAATGATAGACTTATAAGGCTATGCATTTATTATAGAGAAATCAATTAAATTATGATAATTTAAACTAACCTACACCATATAAAGATTACTTATTCCATCATATGAATAGAGATCAATATTTTCCCATGATTTGGATTTATTCATGGTATCATTTTTTTTATGCAATGAAGAAAGGTATTCTGAATAATACATTTTGAATGAGGTATGGACATTATGAGTTTCTGGTAATTTCTGTTATATTGATTAATACAACAGATATTTTTGTATATTGAATGATAATAGATTTCATGGAATATCAATATTCTTTTTATGGTTTTTATTAATGATATCATGGTGTAAACTAAAACCTATTAGGATCATGAAACTTGCAGCTAGTTGTTAAGACTCTAATGTGAAAAGAGTTGTGTCAGAAATTTATATTTTGACAATTACAGCTTCAATGTTTTTTATTTCATAACCACATATTCTCTAAATATAGAATATATATTGATCCTACAAAAAATGGTAGTTAAAAAATATTTTAGATCAATTAAAATAACTAAGGTAAATATTTTCATGGGTTTTGAAGGTTACAATAGAAGATATTTTAAAAAATATTCTTTGTTGGATAACCCATTAAATATGTGTACACATAAATGGGCTAGGTTTATATGTAAAAAAAATTAAATAATGTATTGATTGATTTAATAGGATATTGGTTAATTCAATAATTTTCAATCTATAGTCGAGAAATTATATATTTATGATATACAATTAATCATCCAATAAAGGAATTTAACGAATTATTAAGATGACTGATTATGTTATTGAATTTGAATCATAGTGATTAAAAAATAAGGAATGTAATTATCAAACTAATGATTTTATGTTTGATGTTGTAACATGTTCTTTTAAGATACAATGACATGATCAATATAGTAAAATATGTAAGATGTATGAAGATTATAAGAGTCTAAAATAAATTTTTTCAAATAAAATATGTCAACATGAGAGAAAGACTATTTCTTGAGCTAATAATGTTCATTTATTAGTAAATACATTACCACACATTAATAGAAAAATACGGTAGAAGATATATTACACTTCAAATATCTAATAGTCATAACCAAATTGAGGAATGAGAGTAATCATATCATTATGTATTAAGAAAATATGGATATTGGAATTAGAAAGCAATGGGAAACACCACACCTTTTACAAATGACTCCCAAATCATCTTTATTATAAGAGATAAAATATTATCAACCTATCGATGATAATATTATAATAAAAATTAAATCCATTAATTATTTGAAATTTTTGTCTTTATGTATGAATATTGAATTATAATACATGTAAATAGGTTATGTGTCCCATTGATACAAGATTTAAAACGTTAATTACTAGACAATTCATATATATTGAATTTCTATACACAACCTTGTGAAACAATGATTTATAGGGATCAAAAGGATTTTTTGGGAAAAATGAAGAAGTAAATTGGTGATTATATATCATGATGATTTGTTTTTCTACATGTTATGGGTGATTGAAAACATTCTTGAGATTTCAGGGAACCAATACATATTACAATGTTGAAATGGGATGAAATTTTAGTGGGATTTGTCAAATTAATACGTGACCATCATAGAATGAATGATGTAACATGGGTTATTATTTGTCGCATTTCAAAATATGAATATTTAATATCTATAAGAGAAGATATAACTACTTATCTCTTTATATTACTCTAAATTAATGAATTTATAAGACATAATGGTTCACCACTTTCAATTTCATCAAATCATGATCTATAATTTTCTTCGAAATTTTGGAAAATGCTATAGAAGGATATAGATATAGAGATTTATTTAGAACATCATATCACCCATAAACTATAAGACCATAAAAAAAGATTATTGATACATTAGAGGACATGTTAAGGCCATTCTCACATAACATTCAAGGCATATGGGATTCTTATTTTTCATTAATTGATATTTCCTACGATAATAGTTTATATTAATGTATTCATATCGCAACTTATCAATCATTACATTGAAATTGATTTCATAATCCAAACAATTGGGTAGATGTTGGTCAAATAAAACTTGTCCATCCAAATCTTGTTTAGAATCCAATGAAAAATTCATAGTCCATTCATGATCAAAATAAATTAGACCTAAATAGGAATAAGGTATCATACGATAACTAAAGGAAATATTTTTTTAATATAATGTGGGTGATATAATTTTCGTGAAAGTATATATATATATGTTAATGATATGTTTCATTAAGAAAGGAAAAAATAAGACCCATATATATCAGTCTAGTTTAAATTTAATAAAGAATTAGAGTTGGGGATTATTGATTGGTATTGCAACCGAACCTCCCTAAAGTTTAATGTGTGTTCCATATCTCTTTGTAATTAATTATATTCAAATCCCAATGATATTCACACATCTGATGAAATTAAAATGGAACCTAACAAATCATGAAGTGTAAATCCTATCCACATTCTTGATACTAGAGAGAATGTTTTTGGGAATCAGACCCCTCTAGCGGAAAAGTTAATTTATTGATATCATAAAATATATGAATAAATATAGAAGCATGAGGTTGTCATGAATAACATCAAAAAAAACTATTTATATGTTAATATTAAAGAAAAATTTGAGTGATAAATTTATGTATGAGGAAATAATGTAACATCCTGAGTTTGAAAAAGAACATTGTGTCTGGTAGATTATACAATAAGCAACACGTAGGCTAAATGAACCAAAAAATATTACTATTTAAATATAATCATTAAAACCTAGTATTTGAATTAGTTGGTATAAATAGGAATTAAAACACTATGAAATATTTATTAAGGATATAATTAAATTAAATTTTGATTAATTATTTATAAATAAATAACTAATTTTTAGTAGATATTTTATTGTTCAAAAAAAATATTTTGGAAAAACATTTTTTAATTTTTTGTGAAAAGATAATATAATAAATATTTTATACTAAAAACAATTGATCAAATGAAATTAATTTTTGAAATTAGAATATGAAAATTATCTTCAGTTTTTTCGTTGATTTCTCTAAAATTATTTATTTTTCTTTGAATAATGAAAATTACAGCTTTTTTGTTAAAACAAATCAATTTATGTTTAAGAATTTAAAATTTTCCAATTTCTTGAAATGTTATAAAGGAAAAAATTGAAAAAAATATTATTATTATTAATCCAATTATGTTATTTGGAAGGAATTTAATACTTTTATATATTAAAAACAATTTCTACTTCCAAATCATTTTTTTAAATAAATTTGTTTTTTTTATTTTCATCTTAATCTTAATTTATTTTATGATAATAATTGAAAATGAATACAGAAAAATAAAATCTACATTAAGAATTAGATTGTAAATATTTATTAAATTTATCTCGTTAATATCATCATTAGGAATAGTAATAATTATAAAGAATTTTCACCATTATTTGGGAAAGATGGGTAGTAAAGTTAAAAAATAAATTGATAATCTATTACAAATCAACCAAAAATATAAATTAATTTCATTTTATGAGTTGGTTTATTCAATAATCATCCAAAATAAAAGAATATCATCGTTTTCCATTACTCTATGATTTTCACTTTTATAATACATAACTGAGAGACAAAGAAAAAATATACCTTTTAATTTTTTAATATCTATAACAGTTTATGATAGGGATAAAAACATCTAATGTTAGGTTATAAATATTCATTATATTGAAAATTTGTATTATTATTTTTTATTTAATTATAATTTTACAGATGATATAAACAACATAAATGATTTCACAACACCTAATAATCATTTAATTAATTAATTTAATTATAAATTATATTATTTTTAAATACTAAAACCAAGATTATTTTAAACAATTATTACATATAACAAAATTTAATGATTAATATATTATTCAATTGACGTTATAAATTAAGATATTTTAACTCATTTTTTTCCTAATGTTTTTAAATTAAAATTAAATAGATTGTATCTAATGTGAATTTAATGATATTTTATAATAACAAATATTTGAAAAATGATTTAATACTCAAAAAATACAACATTAATCCAAATTAATTGGAAATGGTTAGAAAATTAACACATGGACCATTTTTGGGAGATTTCACATTTCATTGTATCATTAATAATGATTAAAGAATATAAAACCTTAAAAGAACTACAATGCTCAACAGAGATAATAAGGGGTTAAAAATAAAAGATAATGGTGAAAACAAGACCAAGACTTGTCTAAATTTTACTCTATGAGTTAATTTTGACTCATGATATATTTATATTAAAATTATATCACTTTTAATCAATATATATATATATAAATTATTTTATATTTATTGAATATGTTAATAAGTTCCAATAATTCCCCTCACAGCACTTATAAAAGGAAACTCGTTCTCTAAACAATTCACAACCCATTGAGATATACATAATGACCAATCCAAAAAAATATTATACCATAAAATTTATTATCTATGTTTTGGAGATTCTGGTATTACTAAAAGTAACCCCAGTCCCCTTAATAAATAATATAAAAGATCTCTTTAGTAGAATAGATAATCATTTCTACCGACTCATTTAAATTTCATTCATTCTATATTAATCTTATTATTGATTAGTAACCATACTCAAATAATAAATATAGTATAATATGTATAATAATATATTTTTTATAAATATAAAATCAAAATTCATCTCTTTCTAATCATATAAAAATAGAAAAACAATTGGCATGTGACCAAATAGCATACCATCTCCAAACGGAAGTATAATTTATTTTCTAGAATCATGTTAATTGTATGGTTAAAAGGTTAAAACTAATGAATATATATTATACTTTAAAAAATTATTCCATTTTTTTGTAAATAAAAAATATACCTTCTTACTTTGTTATCCATTGGAAAATGATAAATTCGCTCGTACGTGTGGAATACCACAATCATGAAATGATGTGATCAACTTAACATTAACATTTTTAATGGGAGGTAATATAGAAATATATAATGGATATATATGATATTTATATCATGATTAAAATTAGGTGTATTATTATACCATAATCAATGTTCAAGGACTGGAACTTTCAAAACAAAAAATGCATGAGAAAATAAAGCTATTAACACCAAAAATAATGATAATAATGAAGGATTGTTGGAAAATGGTTAATAAGATGTTATATTAGGATCATATATGATCTTATAAATATTAATATGACTCTTTTATAAATTAATAACCTTTTTAAAAAAAATTATGTAGAAGGGTAAAAAAATGTTCATCATTGATGAAATTTTAGATAAAGGATTTCATCTAAGTTTCCAAACCATTGAGACATACTCGGTAATATGAACCATTATTAATTTATATAGTGTACATATTCATATTTTTAATTTTTTAACATGAATATTAATTTATTCATAATTATTAATGATTAAATTAAATTTAATATTTAAATAGGAATGTTTAATGCAAAATCCAATCATCATTCTATTATTCATCAAGTAAAATTTTCTTCCATACAAATAATTTTCAAAATAATTATTAAAATAAAAATTATTTACTAATTTTTTTTAAATGGGAATTTAATTCGTCATTGAATTATTAAATTTTATTATATTAATTATTCCGATGATTTCCCAAATGGATTTATTTTAAATATTCATTATGTAGCATCGTTATATGGGATACACTGAAATGGTTTCCAAATCCGGTTAGTCACATGGACTCAAGAGCGCCACACTATATTCCAGTGGATACTAAATAAGAGTTGGGGTTCAATGTGTATGGGGGGATACCATACCATCATTTTATTTTTTAACTTTAGAAATAAATATAGATATCAAATAGGTAAAAACAGAAGAGTCATGATATCATTTTTTGTATAACAAAAAATTAGACCATACATATGAACTATAGAAAAGGGAAATCAAATATGTAATAATAATCAGAATCCATAGGCGCATTCATAGAAAAAATCATTTGATGTCTTGATGATAGTAAAAAAAGGAAATGTCTGGGATATAGAGAACATGCATATATAACTTTCCATATAAAAAGGATTATGACCAAAGGATAACATCCCAGGAATCAGGAGTGAAAGATAGTTCCCCTACCCCCTACTCAATATTATATTATAAAAATATCTCACATATGTGAAATGACACTTTCCCTTGTCAACACCTACAACCATAATTACATCAAGGGTACAATGGGAGGAAAATATATGGCCAATGATAAACTCAGTAGGACACCACCAACTATGTCTAGAATAATTGAGCCTTGTTTAATATCAATGTAGTGTGAAGTTATATAGAATAATGAATAATGATACAAATAAATTCTTATCAGCTCATGATCATGTTGGATCTTGGGATGACTCTATATTCTTCGGTATAGGAAAGTATAAGTCTTATCATTCTATCATATATAAGTATTAATATATATATATATATATTATGTATAGTTGAATACAAACAATATAAGTAAGCATATATATAGAATAATATGTTGATACTAGGTGCTATTAGGACCCTGAGAATAACTCAGACAATCATTACTAGAATAAATTGTTATAAGGACCAACAAGTGTACTAGAAATGAATCACATGTGAATTCAAGACTTTAACCACTTCAATCGAGATTGTGGGGTGATTCATCATTCCTAAAAACAAATTCCTGAAATTGTGGACTATCCATCCCCTCAACAATAAAATGAAAATGGTCTTAAATTCCATTCCCCACACTGAAATTAATAGATCCTAATATTCCATGCTCAATAAATCCCATAACCATTTTACACTAACAAATTCCATGGTCTAGTCATTTTAATCAATATATATAACCTTTAAATCATTTATAATAAATATAAATAAATTTACAAAAAATTATGTTTCCTTCCCACCCATATATTTTTAATTAAATTTATATATTTAATTTATAGGAACGTAAAGTCCAATTATGGGTCAATCTAAAAAACATAGGTGGTTATTGGAAAAATGAAAAATTTAACTGAAAGATTGAATTTCATTTGTCACACCCATAGTAGTGATGAAAATAAGGTAGTCATCCTTCAATGGTTTAATAATGGTCTACATGAGTAGCATAACATGGTGCAAGTAATTAAAGAGGTGAAACTCATTTCAAAACAACATATAGATATGAACAGTGTGTGGAATAACAGAAAACCGATATAAAATTGAATAACATTTAATGAAAATTTATAGACTACCTACATTAGTCCTATAGAACTGTTATCTACTTGTTATAGCCCATGAATCATTATAGAATGTGTGAAATTAGAATAACCTACCAATTCCACAAAAATATGGAAGATGAGGTCAGAGAAAAATTACACCAGAGATGGGAAGAGAAATGAAGAATGGAAGAAATAGAATATGAGATCATTCCATTGTAGATCTACTTCTTACAATAGTGTTGTAGGTAATGATTATCTGTTGAGATGGATTTATGTCCTTGGCATTGTGATGGGAGTAATATCGTGGTAGAGGAGATGGCTGCATATCTGCTAGAGTAGAAAATAATAGACGAATATTGGTTTCTAAAATATTTATAGAGAAATGGTAAATTTACCATTATTTAAGGGGTTGAATGTTTTGGATATTGTTTTGGAAAAGCTATTACCCAACCATGAGTCCATCACTATCAAATAACCCACTCACATGGTCTATGTTTCTTTTTTACTAACCATGAACAATCCATTTAAATGGATTTTTCATTTTTATATGTCAAATCACAATGTTGTTCAGCCATACTCACATTGTTAGGGAAAATTGTTTGGACTCCATCCATTTATTGAGTTCCCTATATGGTTTAGTCACATGGTTATCCCTAACAATTCAATAACAAATTCTCTCTTCCTGCATTTCAAATTTGTAGAGATAAGTTCTCCAAAAGTTCCTTAGACACTATAAGTATCATCCTTAGTCCATATAGATATTTTTTCGAGATAAAAATGATTTAAGAAATAAAATAAATAATTTATACATTATTCAAAAATTGAGTTATTATAAACTCCCCTCTTTATAGAAATTCATCAATGTGATGTTCTTCTGGGTATGGTAATGTTTCATTATAGAAAATATCTTCCCACTAGTCACATATGTGAGCTTCTCACCCAAGGTCTTGTCTTTCACATGACTATGCTTCCATATAACCTATACTAGATGTGTTTCCATACCTCATGGATTCATTGTACTCTTATCTGTGAAACACTTTGGTAGCACCTAAAAAGAATCATCCACATGTAACACATCCTAACAATGATGTAAAATATGTGTTAGGTGGTCATAATACTGGTGAGAACATAGATATGTAAAACATATCCAGCATAGACCAATATATCTATGAAATATTCTCTGGTAAGACACATTCCAAATTAACTAAAATACCTCTAATGGACTAACGAACCATGTAGAAATCATACATGGTCTCTAAATCCATGATGACCCAGCCATGATGAGAAATATAAGAATAATTGAATCCTAATCTCAAAATGAATGAAGTCATCTTTGATGTCTTCCATATGAAAACTACTTTGACCGAGATGTCAACATGATCTTCCTGATCAATAATACATACTCTTATATATTGTGGATGAGACATGATCCAAGAAGAGTTTCCTCCCCTTCATCAAACATCTGTATTAATGATTGGCATGGCCATCCTTGTAAGGCGTCTTATAGATCTTTTGAAATGGTAGCATCAAAAATGTTATTTTATTATAACTCTAAAAGGGTTATATAATTCTATCAATAACCCCCAAATTCATTGAAAATTTCATGGAACATTCCCTTTAACACATAAATTGTTCACTCTTTATGTACTTCTGTGTGATGTTGATAGGCCATACTCAGATGAACCTGTGTACACAATGTCATTTTCACCCCATGCTAAAACTATGATTTGATGTGAGCATCCCTTTAATATTATATTGAATATAGATCACCATGAAGGCATATGAACCCCCAAATGTATAGCCTCTATAGATTATATAATTTTGTGGTTTATCAGATAGGTAAGAACTAGATAACCAATGCTGATAATTCATTAGCTACCCAAACTGTACCATTTCATCTTGGGAAAGGAAAATTTCTATAAAAATTCCCAAGGTATCTGATGTTATATATTCACATTCAGATAGGTGGATCACTGAATTATAAATTCTGTAATATCCCACATCATTTTAGGACACCAATATAGGTGATGTACGTCTTGATACATCTTGGGAACACTTGGATGATCAACCCCAAATAATGCATGATATTCTCAAATAAACTCCTCTTGGATGCCAATAAGAACTTATAAATTGCCTTGTATATATATGGTCTCATCCTCAACCTTGGTAAAGTATAAATTAAAACACATCTAAGATACTTGCATTAATTAATAGTCCTCCATGGTAAAAAATCTACAACATTTCTATATATTCCAGATAGATAGAGGTTAATGTTAATGCTGAGAGGATAGTCCTCCCATGAACCTCCTCCAAATAAATATGAATCAATAAATATAATTCCATTAGATTCCACACACCACTAGATTCTAAAAACATTTGTGTTTGAGTCATCCAATTCAATGAATCATCTAAATCATTTCCTTATTTGGGCCTATAATCATGTTTGAAATCAAATGAATTCAACTATTCAACCCATTTTTGCATCGTGATATTCATAAAATACTACGTAAGGATATACATTCGAATTTTATGACCATTTAATACAAAAAAATGTTCCCTATGTATATAATATATCCACTAACACAAATCATGAACAATAGCTTCAAACTCAATATCATTAATTGGGTATTTCCCTCAAGAGGTCTCAATTGATGAGACCCATATTATATGACCATATTTACATGCATCAAAATTGAACTTATCTCATTACCTGATTCCTCAAAAAAAAATTGTATAGATTTTCCCAGGATCTATAATAATCTAGATCAGTTATTATTTCAACCTTACAATCAATTCATGAAAGGATTCATTGTATTATCCAAACTTGAAAATTTTCACACCCTTCTTAGTCAATAATGTTAGAGGAAATTTTAACCATGGGAAATAATCAATAATGAATTTTTCATACCATTATATCCCCAAGGAACATAATATATCAATGATTATCCATCTATTATTCTCATAAACAAAAATTTCAAATTCTATAGGACAATTGACTGTCGCTACTCTATGCTGATGTCAACCAGCATGTATACATTATCAATCCAAAATTGAAATTTGGAGATCAGAGAATATTTTTGGTGATCCCGCAATGTATTAAACCTGATATCTAGATGTTGGGAATGGTCCATCAAAATTATAGAATAATATAAGATTCGATACATAAATACAAACATTAATGATTCTTGATATTGGTGGAATGCCTAATTGATTTGATGCAAAAAAAATATCTAGAACAATTGTGAGACCAAACAACATTACTAGAAACTCGTAAAGACTATACTAGCCCAAAAAATCTGTAATAGGTATCTCTTGTATCCAAACAAGAACATGATGATACAATGACCTCATATAAATCCTGTAGAGAACCCTTTATCCTTGGAGATGATAAAATTTTTTTTCTATTAAATGTAGTAGATACAAACTCTTAATCATTTGTTGGATCAACATACAATAATCTATGCAAATCCCATGTTTACGATATAAATTATTGGAAAAAAATTAAAATTTTTCTATATGGTGAGGTACTAGGTTGGATAAATCCTTTATCTTCCAGGTCTTCCAACGTCATCGTGAACTCTCTGTTCTCTATATGTGACATCCTATACAGATGATTGGATAAGAATGTCACTCATTGCACTCTATCAATGATGATTTCTACCTCTCTCACTGGAGGAATTCGAGAAAGGACATTAGGTAATATATCTATAAAAATAACCATGAGAGTAAACAAAATATGTATCATTCCCTAGTAATCCATTAATGAACTACTAATATGGGCTATCACACCACCCAAACCCTTGATGCACAAGTCCAGCATGAAATTTATTGACATCCCATTCTCCAATGTGAACATTTCTACCACCCTGTAGTGATTTATAGGTCTCCCTCTAATAGAAAAAAAATTAAATGATCTCTATAAGTGAATTAATAGCCCATAAATAGAATTAAATCATGCCCAAAAAATTCAAGGATGATAGGATTCCACATGAAAATATATTTTCCTATCTGAAAGGGTAAAACCATTACCTTAGAAAACAATCATTGAGAAGTTCCACAATTGGGTATCGATTGTCATTAAGCCAAAAAAGGTATTCAATCTCATTAAACAAACTCTTAAAATTTTCAATCAATATAATTGATTTAAATGAACCAATGTTATGAAAATAATACAAAAAGATATAGGCTAATAGAAGTGTACCTCAAATAGTAGAAGAACTATTGCTATTTTCTTCATCCATTGGTTCCACTTAATTTAACTATCATGAACTATGGACTTGAGTCACATCGGGGATACCCTTAGTATCCCCACTCTGATAGAGCTATGAATCATGAGCCTGATTAACCCTAATATGACCAACATCTCTACAGGAGTATTCGATTGTATTCTAGCTAATTAACTAGAGATACACTATTAGTCCATCTCTAGAGCATAGAGTTGGTAAAGATCCTATCTCATTAGGAATTGGTGGAAATATCATATAGAAATGTTAGATATAAACCCTTTTATAAGGGATTAAACACATAACTATGTATCACAAACAATTGGGTTTTATTTTTCATTAATCCATACTCTAGTGAAAAATATAAATTCTACCATTATGATCTATATAACATCTAATTCCTCCATGACATTCATAATAGGGATGCTCCCACTGTCTAGATGAAATTTTGGTAGGTATTTGTGTTAAACCACCCAGACTCCTACAATATTATTCCCACAATTTTCATCGCATAAATTTTACATAATAATGTGTTCATGGTTGATTATCTCAAAAATATTAATCAACTAAAAGACATTGACCTAAGATTGGATTGCATATACCAACTAATCATCAAATCACTTTACTGTCATGGGATCATCACTTCATAGAGTCAGTGAGAATAGCTACCGCTTAGTATAAAGAGATGAATTCACCATTACATGCATAGATCCCTAGTTCATGTTAAGGATCTCACTAGCATGGCCATCTCTAAATATCTATGGAAGAAGTAGTTCTAATTGATCTTCATGAAGTCCCACCAGATCATATACAAATTTCATTCTTCCTGGGAAATTAAATACCTCCATCATAATGTAGAAATGCACAGGATATAAGTAGAAATATTTATCCTATGCTCTGGAGGTATCTCAAAATGTTTGAATATAAAATCAGTGGCCTTCATTCATGAGTCAAAAGCATGTGGTCCTCAATCCACAGATTAGTTTAGATGGTGTTTCCACATTAATTCTTGAGTCATCTCCATCATAGTCCTGGTTGTTCAAGAAACTCATTTCATAGACCATATCATACAAAGATAACCAACAAAAAAACTAGGTGGTATTTTAAAAATAATAAATAGAATGTGGTTCTATAGTTAGAACAATGAGTGGTATCATAGAAGGATCAGGTCCCACAATTAATGAACATGGACTTCACCACCTTTCTTTCACAAGGCATGAAATAATTGTGGTTGAATAATAATAATAATAATAATATTTTTCTTATAAAAGAATATAAAAGTTAAAAATATCATTGATAGATAATAGGATAGGAACAACTTCTTCCTTTGAAAAAGGCCACATCACACTTCATAGACCACATATTGGTCTAGGTGGTAAAGGAAGACCATCAACGGTCATTATAATTGAAAAATACTCTTCTAAAAACCCACTACTATGTCCATTTCTGGTTCTAGGTCTCATATCAGAGGATGAAGGTTTTGGTATAATGAGTGTCAACTGCATGGTATAGAGGAAAATACTATTTCCTTTGAAATTTGTATCCCATTTCGTAGTTATCATTTTCTAAATTGATTATTTCATTTATGTTTTTAGTCATTTATATTTATCACAGTCTAGATAAATGTGTCACCATTTCCAATTTATTTTAGATACACTCTTATAAATTTGAATTGATTACTCTTGTAACTAAGACCTGAAAATTACATCTAGTATCAAGACTCAAAATGTCTAACAAATTTTTTTTGATTAAATCAATTACAATTATTTATTTTTAAAAGTACATTATTAAAAAATTTTCATTCTCATTCAATTGATAAAAACAAATAAACTTTTTTCATTCTATAGAAACAGTAGATATATATCCTATAACATGATACTTGAAAATCAAGGTGTCATAATATATCTATATATGAAAATATTGTAAATATTGATATAGATATTTTAATGAACCAATTATTTCATCTCAAAAATAGTTAATCACATTATTTATATAAAAATCCAAGAACTCACTATGTGAATAAGGAAATGAATTAACAATGTAATTATGGAATACAAAAATAAATAGAATATAAGTCGTAAAGTTCCTTTAATGAAGCATGAGAAACTACCTCTTTCACACACCATCGAAGGGTTAAATATGTCTTTATTGATATCATCGACAATAATAATATAAAAGAACATGTGCATCTCCCAATAGTGAAATAATATCATCTATAAAATGGTTCATCCATTAATAGAAATATCCCATCCAAGGTAATTTTGTTTTCCCATTTTGTAGGTCAAATAATCTTATTAATAAGCTCATTACCAAATTCTAACGCATTCCTAGTACCCTTTATAATACCCCAATAGTAAGAAAATAGTTTAATATTTTATGTAATTATAATTTTTATGATTACAACATTGGATCCACTAGAATGGTTCCTAGAACATATAGGTTACACTACTTCATGGGTGCATCCCCATAAGCTTGATGTTATCGACTAGTAGCGAGGGACCATTGCTTTATGGTGGGAAGACTATAACCTTGTATCAGAGTGGAATAGTGGATATAATCAAATATAATAAAAAATTTAAAATGGACTAAACTTAAAAAAATATTCCATAAATTAGCACATACGAAATGTGAACATCAAAGTAGTAATAATAATCAACATCTACTAGATAAGTTATAAAAAATAATTTCATTTCATTCTAATTTATAAAAACTGGATACTTAGAACATGAATATAAATAATGATTTAAAAAAAATAAAAATCCCAAATATAGCTCCACTAAAATCATGAGAATGTGCTCATTATTCTACTCCCAAGCTCTATGATATATTATAAATAGGCCACATATATGTGAAAGGGTTCCTGCCCCAATCAACAACTTCAACAATAATGTCTAATCTGGTACTAAGGGACACCCATGTCGGTTGTGATATAAACAGAGTAGGTCACCAGGAATGGTTTCTAGAATAGTACATCCACTGTGAATAACGATGTGGTGTGAAGGTATGTTGAATATTGAGTAATTTTAGAAATAAATATAACTCAACTCAAGTACCAATAAGAAACCTGGATAACACCACATGCTTCTGTGTGGGACAGAATATTTAGGATTTTTCTACCATATATCTATAATCATATATATAATTATATTTATAATATATATTCTGGTATATACACAATATATGTAACAACATTTATAGGAATATATGTGGACAGTAGGTCCTAGATGGGCCTGGGGACCAAATCATGTGTCAAGGACCACTCAAATATCCTAAATGCTCTATCGAATATAATATCCTGGAATCTAATATGAATCCAAGATGTTATGACCATCACATGAGACAATAAGTTTTTTCTTCATGTAAAAAACTCGATGTAATGGATGGTGGAGTGTGATTACCATTGTCTATGTAATTGAAAATTTGTGACAATCCATATCAAACACCCAAATAAAGGGAGCCTAAAACTTCATTGTTAACAAATCACATAATGATTTTCGACTGACAATATCTATTGTCTAATCATTGTAGTCATGGGGGATTATCAATAAAAAAATTATAATAATTATATATAAATTTAAATCATGTGTCATGGACTTTCACCAGCTTCAATTTTATTAAATTAATAATTTTAATTAATAGGCTTGAAAAAAATGATTCTGGGACATGAAGAAAAACCTAGTAGGTGATTTGATCAATTAAAAGAAATTATGGAGGGAATTTTATTGATCACACCCAAAGGGTTATCTACCAAAGATCTAAAAATTTTCTTGTGGGTTAATAAGGATTTATGTGAGTATCATATCATGTTGAACATAATTAAATAGGTGAAATTCATTTTAAGGAAACACATAGTTATGTTTGGTATGAATAAGACCATTAAAAAAATTTAATTCAACCAAAGATTTAGAAAAAATTTATATACCACCTACCGTGGGCTCCTAAGACTCTCCTCATCTAGTATATGACCTTGTATTGAGAAATAATGGGAGGAATAATAAGAACAATACAATTCCCAAAAAATAGTGAAAATGAGATGACACTAAAATTTAATATGATATATTATGATAACAGAATAATATAAGAGAGTTTATTAGAGATATTATCATTTCAAATCCAATGGTTTAGAATGTGATGAAATTTGATATTGGATAGAGATATGGATCCAAATCATTACTATGGTGGAGAGAGAGAACTCATATGGGAGGGGAAGGATGCACATCTACTACATAAGGAAAAAAGGGTGAGCAATGTTTTTATAACATTTAATGGAATCCAAGAAAATACCACATCATTTAATTGGTTTCATGGTTTGATCACACCTTTGTCCAAAACATGGGCTTAATATGTCCCTAATGTTGTTCAATAACCCCCCTCAAATGGGCTTATAGCACTATTTGGATAACAGTATTCATATTATGAATAATGGAAGTGAAATTCTTATGGTAAAAACACATAGTCATGTAACCCGACTCAAATTATTATGTAAATCCATGAGGTATCCTTCTGTGGACATAGTTCCCAATACGATTGAGTTGCATGGTTTCACCAACCATGAACTAACTGTGTAGCTCATTCTTCCTTTCCGTTTCCAGAGCACCAAGCTCCGAACAGGACCCAAACCCTCCCATGACCTCTATGAGGCCAAAGAAAATGATTACCAAGACAAAAAAAGACATTCAGTTTAAAAAATCACATGTTCCATGAAAAAAATGTTGGGTCATTACAGATTTAAAAAAAGGAAAAAAGGTTTGGGTTTTAGCTTATATGGACTAAATGGACCACCCCAACCCCATAAACACTTCACTTTTTTTTCTTCTCCTACAACAATTCAAATTCTTTATAAAGAAAACCCATTTTCCATTTTTTATCATTAATTATATATTACTCTCTAAAGGGAAGTAATATATTTTAAAACTTTTTTTTCTAATGAATATGAACTCATATTTTTCCTCTTTTAAATTTTTTGGGTTATAAATTTATTTTAAAATATGCCCTTTTGTTTGATCATGAAAAATAAATTTCCCTTACATATCATTAATGGGTATGATTATTCAATAATCCCTATAGATTTTCTACACATAGTGATTTAAATCAAATTTAATTTTACTGATTGGGGAGATATTGATATTATATATTCATTAATCATCATATATATTTATTGATAAGGATCGTTTTTCTTGAATTATATCTATCATTTGATATTTGAAGAATTAATTAGAAATATAGTGACGGGAGGGTCCAAGAATTTTATATCTACTTGATGAATCATCATATCCCACAAGACAATTTATTTTTCTAAAAAAATTGGTTTTTATCAACAGTGTTTTATGATAAATTGATCGAGTTTATTGAAATGATATATCTACTCTTAAGATGCAAGGAAATTTAAAAGATTATACTGGATTTGTTTTTACATAGAGGTGATGATGATCAATGGTGTTTATTATTTCATAATATTGGGGTGGAAGAAGAAATAATACATATGTATTAGAGAGATTTTGAATGTATAATCTCCAATAATTATTTACCTCATGAGAAGCGAACTAAAATAATTATAAGGTACTGAATCTTAATGGAAATGACAAATAAATTGTTATAGAGTACGAGTCTAACATAAAAAATAATAAATTGATATTATTTGTGTAATTTATGTATCTTAGAAAAAATTATTGACCATTTCATTGAAGGACTTAATCCAATCCTCCAAAGGGTATGTGTTTCACCAAATTTTTAATTATACGATTAAATAGTATTCTGTTCTTTTAAAATAATGAAATATCTATCTAGATCAAATATCATTAAGGGAAATAAAGAGATGAAGTGGCCAGTTGTTAACCATGATAATGTTAAACCTTAAATAAATAATAAGGGAAAAATCGCAAATTTTGAATATTGTAAAATGAAACATCCAAGAAAATTATTGAATGGTATTATAATATGATACATGTTTAGATATACGTGTAATATAGATAATTAATAAACAATGAAGATAAAATCAATTATGTAAACTGCATCAACTATTGATAAATGGAATATTACACACACCAATACCTTTAATATCAATGTAACATATAGTAGAACTGACCAAGCAGAGAAGGCCAATATTATGTGATTATTACAATGAAGGTTGTAGTTTCCAGTGATGTGGTTGAAGATAAGTAAATTCTTTCCTAAAAAATAGATAAATATTTTTTGGATTTAGTATCTTTCAAGTTTTTTATACCATCAATGTTTTCAATGAAAATTATTTTTTTAATTTTCACTATAATAAGATACTTTTCTTCCAAAACTCTATGTGAAATTATCAATTTAACGTGGATGTGTCAGTTAGTTCCAATTATGACACATTATCATCACTATTTTAAAAAGTTATTATTATACCCTGAGTTCATTTTATTTTATCCTTGATACAGATTGTATTTTAAATTATAATGACACAAATTATAACAAAAGGATTAAAAAAAGATTCATGATGACATTATAGATTTCATTATCTCTATGGGGGAGAAATCATCATCAAATCTGTGTCTGTATCCACTTCCATCAATAGCTATTAATTGGATTCTTAGTAATGAAGAGGAGAAAAATCTATGAACAAAAAAGGATGATCTATGAATTTAAGATATACATATTGTATATTGATATATTGATGTATTTCATGAGTAATTATCGGGATAACCTCCATAACACAATATTTATTTTTCCATTGATTTTAGCCAAGATACATGACCTATATAATATAGTCCCCACATAATGAAGTGTTTTGAATTAGTGGAGTTGAAGTAACAACTAAATCAGTTGTGGGAGAGGGATTAATATTATCTGGTTTTGACCATGTGTGCCGTTAATATTCTCATTAATAAGACATATGGATCTATGAGCATCTGCACTGGTTATAGGGTAATTAATGTAATTATGATAAAGAACATATATCACATACCTCACAATGATTAATTATTCAGTACACTACTGGAAAAGAATGTTATACCAACATTTTTAAACCATTAGTATAGGATGAAAACCCGTTGGTATAGACTATACCAATGGTTTTCCAAATTGTATGGTAGTAAGCCGTGAGGAAATCCATATACCAACGGTTTGATCTATACTGTTGGTATAGCCCACTATATTTATTGATTTACCAACGGTTGTAGACTAACCATTGGTATATGTTTGTATAACATATTTACCAAAGGTTTCAAGAAACCATGGGTTTATATTGAATATAAAACACTATACCAATGGTTTTAAAACCGTTGGGATAGTTTTTAAATATCTCTCAAAGTATACAAACGGTTTAAAACCGTTGGTATTGTGTTTTTCTAGACCTACTCCACAGTAGCCCCCTCCATAATACAAAACACTATACGAACATTTATAAAACCATTGGGATAGTTTTTAAATTTCTCTCAAAGTATACCAACGGTTTAAAACCGTTGGTATTGTGTTTTCCCAGACCTACTGCACATCATCCCCTCTAGTAACCCCTCCAGTATACACCTATATAAAAAATAGCACAAAAACCACATACAAACAGACTTAAAACAGCATAAAAACACCTAAAATAGCACCAAAAAAACATAAATCCATCGAACTCTTCCAACCATGTCATGTACTACAATTCCTTATTTCAGTATTCATATGAAAAAAATCATCCAGTAGAGTTAATAACAGTTTCAATAACTCAAACATTATTTACACCCATTAAATTCTTCATATGACAACCACTCTTCCAGTAGTAAATCACCTCACCCCTGCACAAACCCCCCAACTAGCACACCCCCCCCCTCCACATCAAATTATAATAGGAAGAAAAGTTTGAGAAATAGTTATTAGAGTTGAATAAGAGTTTGAAATTGGCTCAAATACCAATTTTTTTTCCTGATCATAGATTTGGGTATGTAATGATGTGTGCTTCATTTTTCATTGAACATGTATTTTTTATAATATATGGTGAAAATTTATTTTCTTAGGAGTCTCATCACATTTGAACCCATGAGTGAAAGTTCCCAATTCATGAAAAAGAGTTTGCAACTAACACTGATGAGTGTAAATTTCAGTCATTTTATTCACTTAAAATGTTGTACTTTTGAAACAAAAGAGAGACACCTTGAGTAGTTCTGGCCACAATAAACCTTAGATTGAGGCAAGGTTTACTTTTAAACTTGAAAAATGACCCATGGATCGTTTTCCTAAAGTATAAAAAGAATCTGTTTTTGTTTGGTCTGTTTTCTGTATGTCAGTTGTTGTTTTCCCTTAAAATGATGTCCATTTCAAAGAAATGTGAGACACTTTGAGTGGTTCTAGCCACACCACACCTTGGATTGAGACATGGTTGACTCGTACTTGTCAAAAATGACCCATGTATCGTTTTCCTAGAGTTTCAATAGATTCTGAATGCATTTGGTCGGTTTTCGGTATATCAGTTTTTGATTCCACTTAAAATGATGTCCAGTTTAAACAAAAGAGATACATATTGAGTGGTTTCGGAAACACTGTGCCTCAGATTAAGGCTGGGTTGACTCGTAATCGTAAAAAATGACCCATGGATCGTTTTCATAAAATATCAACACATTCCGAATTTGTTTGGTCAGTTTTAAGTATGCTAGTTGTTGTTTTCACTTAAAATCTTGTCCATTTCAATCAATAGAGAAACACTATGAGTGGTTCCTGGCACACCAGCCCTCGTATTGAGGCGCAGTTGACACATAAACATCACATATGACCCATATATCATTGTAATAATGTTTCTATAGAATATGAATGCATTTGGTTGGTTTTCCTTATGTCAGTTGTTGTATTTACTTAAAATGATGTCATTTTGAAACAAAAAAAGATACACTTTGTGTGGTGTCGGCCACACCACGCCTCGGATTGAGGCGGGGTTGTCTCGTACACATAAAAAATGACCCATGTATCATTTTACTAAATTATCTACACAATATTAATGCGCTCGGCTGGTTTCAACCACCCCACGCATGCTTTTCAAGCGCGCCAAACACCTAAAAACACATATTCAGTTGTGCCGTGCAAACCGTGCAACCAAATGATGTTTCTTCTCCTCATACACCTCAAGAATAATAATTAGGATTTTTTCCAGTGATTTCAAGTCATTAAAATTCCATGTGACATGCATTGGACCGTAAAACATATGTTTTTGCCATTTACGACATGCAGAGTGCGTTTTTGGACAGCGCAGTCACACGGCACCTCTGATTGACGTCCCTTCTGATTAAAAATTTCAAAATTCACCCACCCTTTGTTTTTGTCTGATTTCATGGCATTCCAAAGTCATTCGCCCATTTTCGACCACCCCATACACGCTTTTCAACGCGCCAAACACTTAAAAGACATATATTTAGCCGTTCCGTGCAAACCGCTCATCCGAATGACGTGACATCTCCTTTTACACCTCACGAATAATAATTAGGGTTTTTAGTGTGATTTCAAGTGAATATGATGTCTTTCGGCATGCATTTGACTGTTAAATTCTTTTTTTGGTCATTTACAACATGCAGAGTGCATTTTTCGCCAGTGCAGTCACACGACACCTCCGATTGACGTGTCGTCTGTCCGAACAATTCACAATTCACCCACCATTTGTTGTCGTCCGATTTCTTGGAATTCTGAGGTCGTTCTGCTGGTTTAGACCCCCCCACTCATGCTTTTCAAGTGCACCAAAAACATAAAAAACACATATTCGTCTGTGCCACACAATCTACTGGTCCGAATGATGTTTCGCCTCCTCGTACACCTCAAGAATAATAATTAGTGTGTTTTTGTGTGATTTAAATTCATTCCAATTTCATTTGGCATGAATTTGACTGTAAAATGCATGTTTTGGCCATTTACGACATGTGAAGTGCGTTTTCGGATAGAGTGGTCACACGACACCTTTAATTGACGTTCTTTTTGGCCGACCATTTCAAGTTTCACCCACCATTTGTTGTCATCTGATTTCATGGCATTATGAGGCTATTTGGCCAGTTTCGACCGCCCCACGCACACTTTTCAAGCACATCAAACACCTAAAAAACACATATTCAGCCGTGCAATGAAAACCACATTTCCGAATGATGTGTCATCTCCTCTTACACCTCACAAATAATAATAAGGGTATTTAGTGTGATTTCAAGTCATTCTAATATCATTCGTCATGCATCTGACTGCTAAACACATGTTTTGGCCATTTACAACACACAGAGTGCGTTTTCTGCCAGAGCGGTCCCATGACAAATCTGATTGAAGTGCCGTCTGGCTGGCCATTTCAAAATTCATCCACTCTTTCTTTTCATCTGATTTCATCGCATTCCGAGGTCATTCGTCCAGTTTCAACCCCCCCACGCATGCTTTTCAAGAGCACAAAACACCTAAGAAACACTTATTCATCCATGTCATGAAAACCGCGCGTCCGAATGAAGTGATGTCTCCTCGTACACCTCATGAATAACAATTAGGGTGTTGTTGTGTGATTTCAATTCATCATGATATCTTTAGGCATGCATTTGATCGTTAAATGCATGTTTTTTCCATTTACGACACGTAGAGTGCTTTTCGGCCATAGCCATCACACGAAACCTCCGATTGACGTGTCATCTAGCCGAAAATTTCACAATTCACTCACCCTTTGTTTCCATCTGATTTCATCACATTCCAAGGTTGTTAGGATGGTTTTGACCACCCCACGAATGCTTTTCAAGCGCACCAAACACCTAAAAACACATATTCTTCCATGTCACACAAACCACATGACCGAATGACGTGAATTCTCCTTGTACATATCATGAATAATAATTAGGGTGTTTTCGTGTGATTTCAATTCATTCTGATATACATATGACCGTTAAATGTGTGTTTTCTCCATTTACATCATGTGGAGAGCGCATTCGGCCAGCGCGGTCACACGACACCTCCGATTGACGTGACTTCTGGCCGACCATTTCACAATTTACCCACCCATTGTTTTCGTATGATTTCATGGCATTCTAAGGTCGTTCAGTCAGATTTGACCACCCCATGCACGCTTATCAAGCGCGCCAAACACCTAAAAAACACATATTCAGCTGTTACATACAAATCGCCCGTTATAATTATGTATCATCACCTCGTACACATCATGAATAATTATTAGGGTGTTTTCATGTGATTTAAAGTCATTCATATGTCATTTGGCATGCATTTGACCGTTAAACACATGTGTTGGCCATTTATGACACGCAGAGAGAGTTTTCATCCAGCGCAGTCACATGTAACCTTCGATTGACATGCTTTGTGGCCGACCAATTCACAATTCTACCACCATTTGTTGTCGTCTAATTTCATGGCATTCCGAGGTCTTTGGGACGGTTTTGACCACACCACGCACCTATTTCAAGCATACTAATCACCTAAAAACACATATTTAGCTGTTCCGTGCAAACCATGCGTCCAAATGATGGGTCGTCACTTCGTACACCTCAAGAATAATAATTAGTGTGTTTTCGTGGGATTTCAAGTCATTCTGATGACGTTCGAGATGTATTTTACCGTTAAACGCATGTTTTGGCCATTTACGACAGGCAAAGTGTGTTTTCGGCCAGATCGGTCACACGAAACCTCCGATTGACATGCCAGCTAGTTGACCATTTCACAATTCACACACCCTTGGTGGTCGTCCAATTTCATGTCATTCCGAGGTCGTTCGCCTGGTTTCGACAACCCCACACATGCTTTTCAAGTGCAACAGAACAACGACAAAACACATATTCAGTCATCTCGTGCAAACCGCACATCCGAATGACGTGTCGTCTCCTCGTACACCTCAAGAACAATAATTAGGGGTTTTTCGTGTGATTTGATGTCATTTCGAGGTCGTTCTGCGTGAATTTGACTGTTAAATTCTTGTTTTGTCCATTTATGACATGCAGAGTGTGTTTTTGGCCAGTGCGGTCACACGACACCTCCGATTGACATGCCTTATGGCTGACCATTTCACAATTCACCCACCCTATATTATCGTCCAATTTCATGGCATTCCACAGTAATTCAGGTGGTTAAAACCACTCCATGCACGCTTTTCAAGCGCGCCAAACACCTAAAAAACACATATTGAACCATGCCGCACAAACTGTGTGTCCAAATGATGTGCCGTCTTCTCATAACCCTCACGAATAATAATTATGGTTCTTTAGAGTGATTTCATGTCTTTATGATTTCGTTCAGCATGCACTTGACCGTTAAACGCATGTTTTGGCCATTTACGACACGCAGAGTGTATTTTTGTCTAGCGCAGTCACACAACACCTCTGATTGACATGATGTATGGCTGTCCATTTCACAATTCACCCACCCTTTGTTGTCATCCGATTTCATGGCATTACAAGGTCGTTCGGCTGGTTTCAACCACCCCACACACGCTTTTCAAGCATGGCAAACACCTAAAAAACACATATTCATTCGTGCCACGCAAACCGCACATCCTAATGATGTTCTTTCGCCTCGTGCATCTCATGAATAATAATTAGGGGTTTTTTCATGGGATTTCAAGTCATTCTGATGTCGTTCAGCATGCATTTGACCGTTAAATGCTTGTTTTGGCCATTTACAACATGCGAAGTGCATTTTCGGCCAGCGCTGTCACATGACACCTCTGATTGATGTGTCATTTGGCCGACCATTTTACAATTCACCCACGCTTTTTTGTTTGATTTAATACCATTCTAAGGTCGTTCGGGCAGTTTCGATGACCCCACGCCTGCTTTTCAAGCGCACCAAAAACATAAAAAACACATATTCAGCTGTGCCATGCAAAATGCGCATCTAAATGATGTTTCGTCTCCTCTTACACCTCAAAAAATATAATTAGGGTGTTTTGGTGTTATTTAAGTTCATTTCGATGTCGTTCGGAAAGCATTTGATCATTAAATGAATGTTTTGGCCATTTAAGACATGCAGAGAGCGTTTTCGGCCAGTGCTATCACATGACACCTCCGATTGACATTCCATCTGGCCGACCATTTCAAAATTCACCCACCATTTGTTTTCGTCTGATTTCATGGCATTCGGAGGCCGTTCGGCTGGTTTCGACCACCCCACACACGCTTTTCAAGTGCACCAAACACCTAAAAAACACATATCCAGCAGTGTCGCGCAAACCACGCATCCGAATGATGTGGCATCTCCTCTTACACCTCACGAATAATAATTAGGTTGTTTTCATGTTATTTCAAGTCATTCCGATGTCGTTTGACATGAATTTGACCGATAAACACTTTTTTGGCCATTTACGACACACAGAGTTCGTTTTTGGCCAGCGCGGTCACACAACACCTCCAATTGATGTGAAATTCGGCTGACCATTTCACAATTCACCCACCCTTTGTTATTGTCTAATTTATAGGAATTCCTATGTCATTTGGCTAGTTTCAAACACCACATGCACACTTTTCAAGCACACCAAACACCTAAAAAACACACATTCAGTCGTGTCGTGCAAACCATGCATCTGAATGACGTGACTTCTCCTTGTACACCTCATGAATAATAATTAGGGTGTTTTTTGGTTATTTCAAGTCATTCCAATGTCGTTCGACATGCATTTGACCGTTAAACACATGTTTTTTCCATTTACGACACGCAAAGTATGTTTTTGGCCAGCGCGGTCACACGACACCTCTGATTGACTTTCCGTCTGGCTGACCATTTCTCAAATCACCCACCCTTTGTTGTGTTCTGATTTCATGGCATTCCAAAGTTGTTCGGCCGATTTCAATCACCCCACGCACGCATTTCAAGTGTGCCAAACACCTAAAAATCACATATTCAGCTGTGCCGCACTAAACACGCATTTGAATGATGTGTCGTCTCCTCTTACACCTCACAAATAATAATTAGGGTGTTTTCTTGTGATTACAAGTCATTATGATGTCATTCGGCATGAATTTGACCGTTAAACACATGTTTTGGCCTCTTACAACACGCGTACTGCGTTTTCGGCCAGCACGGTCCCATGACACCTCCGATTGAGGTGTCGTCTAGCCGACAGTTTCACAATTCACCGACCCTTTGTTATTGTCCAATTTCATGGCATTCCACAGTCGTTCGGCTGGTATCGACCACCCAACGCGTGTTTTCAAGTGCGCCAAACACCTAAAAAACACATATTCAGTCGTGCCATGAAATCCTCATGTTAGAATGATGTTTCCTTTCCTCGTACACCTCACAAATAATAATTAGGCTATTTTATGTGATTTCAAGTCATTCTGATGTCGTTCGGCATGCATTTGACCATTAAACGCATGTTTTGGCTATTTACGACATACTGAGAGAGTTTTTAGCCACCGCGGTCACATGATACCTCTGATTGACATGCCGTATGGGAGACCATTTCAAAATTCACCCACCCTTGGTTGTCGCCTGATTTCATGGCATTCTGAGGTCGTTCGGCCGGTTTCGACGACCCCACGCACGCTTTTCAAGCGCGCCAAACACCTAAAAAACACATATTCAACTGTTCTGCGCATACCGTGCGTCCGAATGACATGAGGTCTCCTCGTACACCTCACGAGATATAATTGGGGTATTTTCGTGTAATTTCAAGTCATTATGATGTCGTTCGGCTTGCATTTGACCGTTAAACGCATGTTTTGGCCATTTACGACACGCAGAGAGCATTTTCTACAAGCATGATCACACGACACCTACGATTGATGTGCCGTCTGGACAAAAATTTCACAATTCACCCACCTTTAGTTTTTGTCTGATTTCATGGCAATACAAGGTCGTTCGGCTGTATTTGACCACCCCACGCACGCTTTCCAAGCGCATCAAACACCTAAAAACTTATATTCATTCGTGCCATGCCAAACACAAATCTGAATGATGTGTCGTCTCCTCATACACGTCAAAAATAATAATTAGTGTGTTTTAGTGTGATTTCAAGTCATTCAGATGTCGTTCGGCATGCATTTGACCGTTAAACGCTTGTTTTGTTCTTTTATGACATGTGGAGTGCAGTTTCAGCCAACGCGGTCACACGACACCTCCGATTGACATGTCGTTTGGCCAACCATTTCAAAATTCACTCACCCTTTGTTGTCGTCCAATTTCATGAAATTCTGAGGACATTCGTCCAGTTTCGACCTCCCCACGCATGCTTTTCATGTGCGCCAAACACCTAAAAAACACATATTCAGCTATGCCGCGCAAACCGCACATCCGAATGATGTTCCATAAACTCTTAAATATCAATAATAATAATTAGTGTGTTTTCGTTTGATTTCAAGTCATTATGATGGCGTTCGGCATGCATTTGACCGTTAAATGCATGTTTTGGCCATTTACGACACGCGATGTGCATTTTCGGCCAGCGCGGTCGCACAACACCTCCGATTGACGTGTCGTCTGGCCGACCATTTCAAAATTCACCCAAACATAATTTTCGTCCGATTTCATGGCATTCTGAGGTCGTTCGACGGGTTTTGACCACCCCCCATAGGCTTTTAAAGCACGCCAAACACCTAAAAAAAATATTCTGTCGTTCCATGCAAACCACGCGTCTGAATGATGTTTTGTCTCTTCTTACACCTCAAGAATAATAATTAGGTTGTTTTCATGTGATTTAAAATTATTCGGATGTCGTTCGACTTTCATTTGACCGTTAAATGCATGTTTTGGAAATTTCAGACATGTAGAGTGCATTTTCAGCAAGCGCGGTCACACAACGCCTCTGATTGACATGCCTTCTGACAGCCATTTCAAAATTCACACACCCATAGTTGTCGTCCGATTTCACGGAATTCTGAGGTCAATCAGCCGGTTTCAACCACCCCGTGCACACTTTTCAAGCGCGCCGAACACCTAAAAACACATATTCAGTTGTGCCGCACAAACCGCGTGTCCGAATGATGGTATGTTTCCTTATACACCTCATGAATAATAATTAGGGTGATTTAGTGTTATTTCATGTCATTTTGAGGTCGTTTGGCATGCATTTGACCATAAAATGCATGTTTTGGCCATTTAAGAAACGCAGAGTGCTTTTTCGGCCAGCACAGTCACATGAAACCTCCGATTGACGTGCCTTATGGACGACAATTTCAAAATTCACCCACCCTTTGTTTTCATCCAATTTCATGGCATTCCAAGGTCGTTCATCTGGTTTTGACCACCCCATGCACGCTTTTCAAGTGCACCAAACACCTAAAAACACATATTCAGCTGTACCGAGAAAACCGCGCGTCCGAATGATATGTCGTATCCTTTTAAACCTCAAGAATAATAATTAGGGTGTTTTTGTGTGATTTCATGTCATTAAAATGTAATTTGTCATGTATTTGACAGTAAAACACATGTTTTGGCCATTTACAACACGTAGAGTTCATTTTCGGCCAGAACAGTCACACAAAACCTCTGATTGACGTGTTGTCTAGCCGAAAATTTCAAAATTCACCCAGGTATTGTTGTGTTAAAGTATCAAAAAAATCTGAATGTGTTTGGTCGTTTTTCCCTTTGCTAGTTGTTGTTTTCACATAAAATGATGTCCAGTTCAAATAAAAGTGATACACTTTGAGTGGTGCCAACAACACCGCACCTCGGATTGAGGTGGGGTTGACTCGTACACATCAAAAATGACCCATGGATCGTTTTCCTAAATTATCAACACAATCTGAATGTGGTTGGTCAGTTTTCCATATGACAGTTGTTTTACTTAAAAAAGTATCCAGTTTAAACAAAAGAAAGACAGTTTGACTGGTACTGGCCACACCATGCCTCAGATTGAGGTTGGTGGGGGGGATGTCCGAGGGGGCTGTCTAGGAATGAGGGTGGGTAATGTATCTAAAAATATATCTAGGTATCATACAATGAATTTTGATCGGACTGCGAACCACTGCGAGGTGTCATCCTGGAGCAGGGCCAAATCATGGTATTTCCGCGGCGTGACCGTAGCGTGACTGCGGTGTGACCTCCACGTGACCGTGGCGTGACCGCAACATGTTAACCCGGTCCAGCGACATCTGCAGGACAACATCTTCAGGCCAGGATTCCAAATAAATCCAATTTATTTGTCCTTTACATTATATAAACTGATCTAATTTTATAAAAAAAGACTCTTGATTTAGGATTGTGTTATGATAAAGATATATATTTATATCCGTTGTTTTTAAAAGTGGTAATATGTAGTTGAAACTACAAATCAAGAGTCAAATTATCACACCCTAAACTGTCATAGTGTGTTTTTTCAGATAGCACACCTCCGTTGGAGGTGTTTTTTTTTATAAAAACATGACATTATTTATGAAATGAAGCAATTATATTATAGAAAACTTATTTAAGATATGCAATTAAAATATAATTAAGCAGAATTAAGAAAGAAGTTAAATTCAATTTAATGAATTCTTAAATTAAGGAGGCTTCAATATTTGGTAAAAAATAAAGGGTTATACTGAATTTAAAAATATCCATATCAGAGTGAAAAACTAATTTCAAAAATAAAGATTTATACAGAATTCAAAAATGTAATAAATCAATCTACCCCTGATCACCATTATCATCACCACTATAATCATCGACCTCATCCTCACTGCCATCTCTATCATACTCATTATCCTCTTCATCATCCCCATGCGCATCCTTGGCCCCATCCTCTCCCTCGGCCCCAACCCCACCCTCATCCTCATCCTCATCATCGCCCTCATCCTCATAATCGCCCTCATCTTCTTCAGCATCCTCGTCATCACCCGGAACATCATCATCTTGACCTCAACTAGGAATTATGCCTGGTGCACTGAATGATGCACCGATCGATGACATATATGTCTGAAAGGCCGTGTTGGCCTCTATTGGATGTGATGAAGATAAAGCTTTCATCAGTTTCCTAAATTCTTTATCCCTCATTGGAACTTGTACATACAACTCTATGACCCTTTTTTCAGAATGTCTTGCATTCTCCATGACCTGTACCAACTCTGTGGTACTAGAATGGATACCTGGAGAATACGAATACCTCATCGGGACTATATTCTTACCAGGTCAGCAGCATACTCGACCAGAGTCCTCATCTCCGAAAACCTGATATAAATGATCATGTTGCCCCAAATTGTCAGGCTCATGGGCATCAAAGACCTCTAAAGCAGTATGTTAAAAATAATAATATATTATTAAATTTCAAAATAGAAATTAAACATTGAAATAAACAAATTAAATCCTCCAATTCTTGTGTCGTTTCATTAACCTTAGTTCTATCTTTTTTCCTTCTACTCGAGCAAAACTATTTTTCTCGTTGGATATGTCCTTTAATATACAATTTGTGCTTCTATAATGACATTGAAAATATATATAGTGAAAGTATAATCATATATTACATATTTAATAAATAACATAATTTAAGTAGGAAATAATTAAAAGGTCAAGTCCTAATGAAAAATTATGAACAACTGACTCATACCAGCTACTTCTCATGATCTGACATAGTAGTGCACCCCAAAGTGTGGATGTATTTTTTGGAATCAATTTTTTTAGAAGAATCCTAAATAATGTCTAAAAATAAATTAGATAATATTCATGAAAAATATGTAAACTATCATTTAAATACCTCAAATGGGATTAATACCTTAAATTTTGTAGTCTCCCAATGGGTAATCATTTGGCAATATTGCTCTATCAGGAAGTCCTCCATGATAGGTAATTTCTCCAACTCTGTTCCCACTCTATCACACCAACAAACATACATCTCATGCTTATAATCTCTCCAATGCTCTCTTATCTCTTTTAAATGCGTTGGTCGTTCACCTTCACTATCAGGGAAGTTATACCAAAGCTGACACCCAATAGATTAATTCATATAAATTAAAAAATAATACATTAAATTCAATAGATTTTTTAACCATATTTTTGCCCACACAATATCATTGACTTCGTGTGGTAGATGTCTCCAAGAGAGAGGGATGACCAGAATGAGGTCAAAGTATTTGAATAGCGTTGCCAAAAAAACCCTGACATTCCTTCCTAGATTTATCAATCATCTGTCCATCATCATTATATTCAACCATCAACTGTGTCTGGTGGTTCCATACCGCACGCAAGCAATTATGCCCCCTCAATCACATCTTATCAGTAGATGAATTTGTTATTAAAGAAAAAAATATCAATACAAGTTATAATAAAAATATATTTTGGAATAAAAATTTGTTAGAGTTATATAAATATATCTGTGGTAGTCAGATCAATGGGCATCACTGGATGTGCAGAAGCTGAAGTAATATCTTGTACATGGGGAGTTCCACTCAGTGTACACTCCTCAACCACATACTGTTTCAGAGCAGGAGTCGAATAAGGTGGAATATAATAGCTCAGAGATGATGAACCATAAGAAAAAGATGATGGAACAGATGTCTGCCCAACTGATAGTGTAAAAATCAGAGGCCTAAATATCTCATGTGTCCCTAAAGACACACCAGGATCAAAGTAGGGCGTAGAATATTCATCTGTGTTAAGGGATAGGCCAATCAGGTATGACCAGTGGATCGTCTAACTCCCTCACAACGAGCTCTCGTACCACTGGCCTTAGTACCGGGACAACTAGATGATCGTCTAACCTTGAAACCACCCCCTCCCACCACCAGCCTCTTTATTGGGAGCAATATCAGGCTCCTCATCAGATATCCCTCATCTAGGGGGTGGATCCTAAAAAAAATGTTAACACAAAAGTGAACAAATGATATTATAAGTTACTGAAATATATATATTTGAAATAAAATACTCACAACAGATATGAGTGGAGGAAAGCCCTTCTGTGTCATTCGACGATTATTTACTGTCATCTTTTTCCACTACCTCTCTTCAATGGGTGTAATTTCATGCAATGAAAATGAATATAGAGGTAATTAGCAACAGATAACTAATGTGTAACCCAAAAAATATAGAAAAAACATTATGGTAAAAAAACATAAATAAACAAAATATTTATGGGGGTTGGAAGGAAAGTAATACGATTCATACTATTAATGATGTAGGTGAAACATGTAGATGACAACACGACTGTAAGATTCTATATATTTCCCACCACAACTTCGGGTTCACAATGAACTCTGACAATTGAGCTATTGGAGTCATCATAAGTAATAAACGGATTTCGTCCAATTGCAGTAGGGATAGTCTCAACATCATCATCACCATCATCAAAAACATGTCTGGGTTTTACTTCAATAGTTACACCGAATTTAGGATGTCAATTATCTTTGACATAAAAAACTTGTTTCACCATTGATGCAAATACATATGGTTCATCAGTGGCAAGAGTATGACTCATGTCAATAACTCGAAATCTTTAATCATCAATAATGGATCCTTGCCTCGTCATTGAATCAAACCATTGACATTTCCTCATTGTGACTTGACCATGTGAGTAATAATCCCATATTATTATTTTCCCCATAACTCTATAATAAGATACATTTTTAGAACAAGGTCAATTATCTGATGAAATGGCATTACAGTCTGTGGTGGCTGTTAGTATAACACTATCATGTTGTGTTCTCATGTTTTTTGATCGTTCAGTGATAGTAAATTTGTATCCATTGATCACATGTGATTTACAAGCACGAACCATGGTATTAGGACCAAAATCCAAAGCGCTTATTTCCACATAAACAGAGTCTGCAGGGAAACTCGATACCTGAAGTATAAACAAATAGTAAACCTAATTAAATATTATTTTATTTAGTTATTAGAGAAATATTTTTACCTTAAATTTCAACCAAGCAGAAAACCCATTTCTATGAAAAGTATCTTTCCTTCTCAATGATAAAGAATGCTACTATCTATATATCAATTCATTATGTTCCCTGTATATAATAATAATAATAGTTTAACAAATATTTAAAATGACAAGAGATAACATAATAGATACATGTAAAATTTACTTAATTGATATACTCATCGAACAAATCACAGTTGAACAACATTGTGCAATGTGCCATCTCTCACTCTTGAAGGCATAATGTCATCAATGTATATTATCCTGGAATTCCCCTTGTCTGAGGAAGTGATGGAAAACTGGGTTCAATTTTCCCATACTTTTCTTCTTAAATTCTCATTGGTATGTTAATTCTTGTAGTAAGATGAGAAAAATACATTGAGCAGAAATCCATACAATATTGATCCAAGTAACAATTCACAATAGATTCTTTGGGTTAATTCCTGTTCTGAACTTATGATTTCAATGTTGACATGTTTCATTCGGTTGGATTCATCCAATAGAAAACAACGGGTCCTCTAAGAAGTATTTTGGTCGGAAGATGGACAGTCAGATGAAACATGCATGTTAAAAATGAAGGAGGGAATATTTTCTCAAACTCACATAAAATTAATGTTGTCTCTGCCAACAGTTTTTGATTGAAGGATTTGGAAAACCTCATAGAATAAAGATATCTAAATAAATAGCACATCCAAATAACTGAGACTCATACATTATTGGACAAGAGATGACATATTGATATTGGAATCAAATCATGAAAAATGACGTGATAATCATGTTTCTTAAAAGATTTAAACTTTAAATATTTTCTATTTACACATTTTGATATATTTCTTAAATAGCCATCAGGAACTGTTATAGTCTCTAGCACTTATAGAAATTGATTTTTTTCAGCAGGTGTCATCAAATAAGAAGCACATGGAACTTGCCATTTATTTTCACTGATACAGACAGGATGCAATTCTGCTATGATCCCCCAATCTACCAAGTCACGCTCAGATTCTAAATCATCTTTTATCTTCCCCTTAACAATTAGAATAATCGAAAGAAACATTTCACATATATTCTTTCCAATGTGCATTATGTCTAAGCAATGAAGTAACATGTTTTTTTACCAATACGATAACTCAAAGAATATACTCTTCTTCTTCCAATTGAAACATGTATCATTGGAAACATTTTTCCTATTTTCTGATTTCATCACACCCTCCCCAAATGAATAACTAAAATCATTCAATCCATTATGAATATCGGTTATAGACATACGTTGAGGTGGATCGTCAGTCTCCATGGTATTGTCAAATCTTTGATGATTGTTTCTTTAAGGATGGTTCATTAGGAAGAATCATCGATGTCCTATAAAACTAAAACTACGACGATATTTCAGTCTTCTCGATCAAGTATTATTCATACAAACATGACATTACAATTTTACTTTTTTTATCCATCCATACATCATTGCATAAGCCGTAAAATCATTGATCGTCCACCTAAGCGCATCACACATATGAAATATGTTTTTCGAACATGCATCGTATGTGGGCACACCCACATCATAATGAAGTTTCAAATATTTTATTAAAGGATGCATGTATACAAATATATCATTGTCGGGATCAGAAGGTCCAGATATCAGTATACTCAAGAAATTGTAAGGATTTTTCATACACAACCATGGCGGACGATTAAAAATGTGTAAGAAAACCGGCCATCTATTGTGCGAAGTAAGAATCTTCCCAAATTGATTAAAACTGTCACACAAAAGACCGAGTCTCACATTACGCACATTGGCTGAAAATTCTAGATATCGAGCATCAAATCTCTAACAAGAAATTCCATCTATTGGGTGAACCAACTCTTCATTATTCTTAATTCTCTCGGTGTCCTTCCATCACATTTTTATAGATATTTTGTTAAACATGAAAATGTTTTGTAATCTAGGGATCAATGGAAATGTAACACCCCAGGTAAATAAAGAATATGAAATTTTTATATTTATCCCTATTTGTGAAAAAAAATATTAATATTACTTTAAAGGGAACTCTATGCTCGTTGGCGTACCCAATACGCGACAACGAGTTCCTTTGAAATCTTACGTTGCACTATAATAATATTATTATAAATGGTAGTTAACGCCTAACTATTGAGATGGCGGGAATGAAAATAACTAACTAAAAAATGATTATATATGTTTGCAAATATTTTTACTTTTTACAATAAATGTTAGAGGATTAAAAATGCGAATGAATCCAATTTTAAGCGTAATCATTCTAATACTCTTTAGAAGGTCGATTAACCGTCTTTTGATGGAAAACCTTTTTTAAATCCACTTTTTTACAATTTTATGTGTGATATATGACTAAATAAAATTCTTCTTTAGAATCGGGACATCAAAATTTACTTTGTGTTAATTTTTGGTATTTTTCCGAAAAAGTTCAATTTTTAATGAATACTGAAAAATGTTGTATTTTAATTCAAAACCTCTTTTTAAAATAATTTATTTATATGATTAGATTATCTATTGAATTGGTTTTAAAGTGAAATTAGAATATATTTTTACCATTTAATCCAATAATGGTCGTTGGAATTAATTTCACTTTGAAATCGGACATAAACTAGTGTCAATCTTTTGATACATTTTGTTTCATAAAAACACGCTATTTATTTTGAAAGCGGGAATTAATTATTAAATTAATTAATGCAACTTATATGTTTTTAATTTTGTAAAATAGAAATAATTTTTGAATTCGGAATATCATATATAGCTTAGGGTGAATTTTTGGTAATTTTCTGAAAAACATCAATTCTTGATGAATAGTGAAACCACTAAGTGGTACTTATAATAACTGATTTTCCGTTTAAATGAAATTTTGCCATATTTGAGTTTTGAATTTCAAAACTCCGACATACATGGTTGTCATTAAGAAGTAAAATGTGGTTCAATGGGATTAAAATAATTTTTTGGTGAATAGTAACGTATTAAGTTTTTAATCGCGATTAGAGGTAATTAGTGTAGATTAAGTTAAGAATAATGGTTTAATAAAATGAAATGACCTAGAAACATGTCCTACACTCATTGGATGAGTCATGGCCGACCAAAAAAATCCATGGGTCAACTTGGGGATCCCATGGAGCCACTTTGGTTGGGAAATGACATAAATAACTTTTTATTTAATGTTAAAGTAAAAATGACACAAACATGAGATGTTTTACTAAAACAATTGTTACATGGGGATATACAATTAGATTTTTGACTATAAATATTCATCAGAAATATAAAAAGATTTATTACATCATGTTATTTTTTTATAATTTTTAGACATTAAATAAATTAAATTATTTAGGACATCATGATGATGCAGCGATGACCTCATTATTTAACGATTTAAATAAAATGGAAAAGATAATGTAAACTCTAAGAACTACACATGTCAAAAACCTATTGGATGGGAGGATTTAGAAACCTTATCACCTTATACTCGAAACACATCAATGTGGGACCACTAAAATCCGAAACACATTCTAAAATAAAGTATCTTTTCTTTACTTTCCAAGAGTGCCCCTCCTCTCCTCTTATAAAAGGCCCCCACCTCTACCTCTTTACCCACACTTCCAAAGCCTTTGGCTCGGCCAACCCCTTCCCATTTTGTCTCTCCACATCCTTCTATTACTCCTTGAAGGCTCACTTTGGGCAAAAGTCTTCCCAAGGAAGCCTTTGAGCTCAAACCAAAGGGAGTTACCCGATTTTAAGGTAATGTCTTCACTTGAGTCATTTTGTTTTATTTTGCTTCTCCAACCCCATAAACTCTTTTTATTAATTAATATTGTAACAAATACAGTATCATCCATATACTAGGATGTTTTTATAAGAAATATTCGATCTACACTTACACACACCTACATCTAATGGTTAAAGAACATATTGTTTCCGTGGATGGCGAATTTCTGCCTCACGAAACGATGATTGTTCAACACTCATATAACACCTTCAAAGGGGCCATTAAGATGTCACTATATTTATATATGATATATAATATGTTTCTGTTTTACTTATGCTTCTGTATTTTTCTTTTGTGTCATACATTTATGGTTTCCGTTGTGGGTAAACACGATAATTTCATTTTTAGGAAGTGCGGACTACCGCCCCCTCAAAGTGATTTGATTCATTAATGCCATATGTGGGATGTATACAGGATGGATTTAAAGTTATTATATATGATTTTTGTTACATAAAAATTATTAATATAATTCTGGAATTAAAATATACATACCTCTCATTTAGCTTTAATTCCATTAATATGACATAGAAATGAAAGTAGCATTCATGCGTACGTATGGCTTACCGTCTCCATGAACGGTGCATTTGATTTCTTACCTCTAAATGATTTTGTAATATTATAAATACATGTATATTCTGGATATATATGATATATATGACATCTAAATCATGAATATCATTCTGTATATAATGATCCTTTGACCACAAGAACAACATGTAATTGTATGAAGTCCACTTTCGACTTAAGAACCAAATATTGACAAAACAAACATTATTAACATAAATGATTACATAATGTTTATAACATATTAATAAGTGATATAAAAGGAATAATTAACTTGAAACAGGTTCTTAAGGAAGTAGAAATTAACTCAGGTTTATTATTCAGGACGTTAAAGAACGATCGAGTCAAGTCGGACCCGAGGTAAGGGATCCTACTCCTCCCTTTCTTTTTAAATACACTCTTTTATGTCATTTCTTTTAAGCCCATCATTCTTGTGATTGGGATTTTATTTTATATTACTAAGTAATTTTTATGTTCATATTATGAGAGACCCTATTCTCTCTCATAAATCCATTTTGGAAGTTTTGAGTGGCGCCGTTAGGCTGCCGAATTTTCATAAGAGATCCAACATCTCTCTTTCTTTTTAAGTACTCTCCTTTATGTCACTTCTTTTAAGCTCCTCTTTGTTATGATGGGGGATGTTATTTAATATTACTCTTGCTGTAAATTTTATTGTAATATTATGAGAGACCCTATTTGATCTCATCAATCCATTTTTGGAAGTTTTAAGAGGCAACGTTGGGCTGCCGAGTTTTCATAAGGGATTTTTCATCTCATTTTTATTCCCGTGCGATTTATGATACATTTGCCACAATTTCCTTTTAGTGGTTTATTTACTATCCATTATTATACTATTTGTGTAATATAATTTCTTTTATGAGTATTTACATCAATGTTGTATGACCCTTCTTTCATGGGATGTACATTTCGAATGTTTCCCAAATCGGTAAGGGAACCTTTCACCCGCCTCTTTTTAAAAGACTTATTTTTTATGTCATTTAATTTACATCTTATTATGTTGGGATATGTTCTTATATAACCATATTGATGTACTATTTATGTCCAAGTGATGAGATACCATTCACTCTCTCATCAACTGATTTTCTGAATTTTGTAGTGACGTCGTTAGGCTGTCAAATTTTTGCAAGGGAACTTCTTAACCCAATTTTGAGTTTTTGGGATAATCTTGTACTCCTTGAATATGTCGTTATATGAATATGTGTGAATAACCTCTGACTGTTTTACACTTATATTTTTTGTATTAGTTTGTCACACATAATTATGTAATTGATTTACCCTTAATCCAAGGATACCGTCTTTGTATGGGACTTCATCTCAATCACCTTTCATTGAGGCATATTTTGTTTTATACACAACCTTCTTTTATACGGTGTATAAACCCCTTTTACATATAAGTTTATCCAAAAAGAATCTTTTTTTTATACAAAGCGTTTTACTAAATGACAAAAGGGAATGTTTTTGTCGTACGTATGTGGCGACAATGACTTCTCCGCCACCGTGACCATTATTTGAGTTTTGGATTCCTCTAAAAACCATACCTTCTTTTTAAAAGAAAAATAAATACCATGTTTTACACTACTTTTATTTTGGTATTGCAAATGGTTTTCATAATGTTTTTATATCAATGTGTTGTATTGATATCTTGTTATTGAACGGTGGAAATGTTATGTTTCCTTTATGCGTGTTTAATGTGATAAGATTATGTTATGGTACATGGGAATTGTTATGAAGACGGGTGGTTCCGTGATAAACTATGGGTGGGTGAGCCCAATATAGCTCTCCAATGCGTTGGGTAATGCAAAGGGGTTAAACATTAAGGTTTCTCCGAAGAGATTTAGGTAATATACTGTGATGGGTATTCCAAACGTAACCAAAAGGGTTACTCCCTACATAAGAATGTTATGAATGCCTCAAGTTACCTTTATGTATTATGATTTCTATGATTTATTCATGATTTTATGAGGTATGATAAAGTGCTTATTTTTTATGGGTAATGAATGATTTCATTCTTATGTATACATGTACTCATGTTTCCTTTCCATATTTTTATATCCCTTACTAAGCCTTTTATGATCATCCCATGTTTTTGAAATGTTTTTCACAGGTCAAGGGAAGGGTACATGATATGATGATAGTGTCAAGGTTGTGTCAAGAATGAATCCATGATTTATTTTAAATATGTTTCCGTCGATGGGAAAAATTAATACTATCTTTTATGTAACCAATTTGTTTAAATGTGGAATATAATTCATGTTTTATGATAGAATTCTCTAAAACTCTAAACCTGAAAATATCCTCAATGTGTAATCTTGTAATAACTCAAGATTAAGTAAGGTTTAAGGCTGAGGCCTTATAGTTGGTATCAGAGGTCGGTTTAGATAACTTTAGAGGTTAGGGTATTCTATAAGCATAAGTGACATTGCCATAATGGTTAGGATTTCAGGAAGTGTTTTAGTTTTAGGTAAAGTGAATGAGTAAGTATATTTTAGTGTTTACCTTCCTCATTAGTACATGATGGTTTTGATGATATACTCACACTGACATTTCTACTTTTAGTGAATGGATGGATCTTGTAGGCACCAATGTGATAATAGGTTTGAAGGAAACTGTGGTGGTTCTCTGATTAATAGACTGGATGAAATGGGGGATTCATTGAGGAAACTCATGGTTGTTCTAAACCAACTACCTAGGAGTCATGATAAACAACTTGAACCTTGGTATGATCTATAATGAATCATGTATGAGATGACCAATCGATGTAGAGGTTCAGGTAATAATTATAAAGGTAACCATTAGGGTTTATATGATCCTTATTTTTGAGGTAATTATGGGTTATTATATGTTATGATGGAAAATGAAAGGTATGAGATAAACATGAGGTTAAAATATGTTATTATTATTTTTGAAGATTTTATCTCGTTTTGGGGAATGCTTTAAGAATTATATAGTTTTGGAAAAAGGACAACACGCAGACCGTGTGACAACCCGTCGCGTTGGACAAAGCTGCGGGAATCGAACCAACAACCAAAGTGCGACTGGTATTTATCGCCTACCACTGGACTACGTGAAGTCCCTGGTTAGTTTGACTAATTCATTTTAGTTAGATGATTTTAGGGGTCAAGAGTAAGTTTATTTTGGGTTATCTATGGAAATGATTGACCTATCATCGAGGATATGTGATTAGGTTAATTACTTTTCAATATGAGAATTTAAGAGAAACTTATTTTATTGGGAGATTAAAGTTAATTTGTACCATGGAAGACTATGTGACTAAATCCTTCAAATATTTGGTTTTCAATCTTAGTTTGGTTTACTTTGAGGAATTTTATGGAAAAATTGTTTATCGAATGGTCCTCGTTGAACTTTGGGTTTTTTGGACAAATTTTGGAGATTTAGAATAGATTTTCTTTTTATAAAGGGTAATCCTTTTCTGGATTATCTGATCTTGTACTAACCTTTTTGGTTTTGGTTTTGGTTAAAGTCTAAAGACATGGGAAGTAAAGAGTTCTCTTTTTTGGATTAGGTGATTCTCTAGAAGTTGATTATCGTACTCTTAATGTGAACAAGTCTTCCTAAATACTCGTATTTTGGAGAAAATATGAGTTTGTGTAAGGAATCTAATAAAAGATTAAAGTCAACATGATAAGTGATTATGTTTCCTTATGAATAAATTCTTCAATAAAAAGTAACTTAAAACAAAAATGTTGTCTATTAACTTTTCCTACTGGGGAATCGAATACCGTTTAACCCATCACAGGTTTGTGATTTTCTTATGGTTAACTTTCTCCTAGACATGTTTACTATCACTCTCCATCCGAACATGACCCTTTTTTTCATCCTCCATGTACATATTTTCATAAATGGAATCCTAGTATGGGTTAACTCGGGTGACCTTTGTACTTCCTTTTCATTCTTTTAAAGTGATAGTTTAATTTACTCCTTTCCCGATGTGAGACTTTCAATGGAGTTTTCAAGACCAATTTTGAAATTGTGAGGACGCAATTATCAAAAGGGGGGAAGGATGTAACACCCCAGGTAAATACAGAATATGACATTTTTACATTTATCCCAATTTGTGAAAAAAATATTAATATTACTTTAAAGTGAACTCTATGCTCGATGGTGTATCCAATACGCGACAACGAGTTCCTTTGAAATCTTACGTTGCACTATAACAATATTATTTTAAATGGTAGTTAACGCCTAGCTATTGTGATGGCAGGAATGAATAGAACTAACTATAAAATTATTATATATGTTTTTCAAATATTTTTAGTTTTTACAATAAATGTTAGAGGATTAAAAATGCGAATGAATCCAATTTTAAGCGTAAACATTCTAATACTCTTTAGAAGGTCGATTATTCTCCATTTGATGGAGAACCTCTTTTAAATCCAATTTTGACAATTTTATATGTTATATTTGACTAAATAAAATTCTTCTTTAGAATCGGGACATCAAAATTTACTTTGTGTTAATTTTTGGCATTTTTCCGAAAAAGTTCAATTTTTAATGAATAGTGAAAATGTTGTATTTTAATTCAAAACCTCTTTTTAATGTAATTTATTTATATGACTAGATTATCTTTTGAATTTTTTTTAAAGTGAAATTATAAAAAAAATTTACCATTTAATCCAATAGTGGTCATTGTAATTAATTTCACTTTGAAATCAGACATAAACTAGTGTCAATCTTTTGAGACATTTTGTTTCATAAAAACACGCAATTTGTTTTGACAGCGGGAATTAATTATTAAATTAATTAATTAAACTTATTTGTTTTTAATTTTTTAAAATAGACATCATTTTTGAATTTGGAATATCAAATATAGCTTAGGGTTAATTTTTGGTAATTTTCTGAAAAACTTCAATTTTTGTTGAATAGTGAAACCACTAAGTGGTACTTATAAAAACTGATTTTCCATTTAAATTAAAATTTTCCATCTTTGAGTTTTGAATTTCAAAAATCCGACATACATGGTTTTCATTAAGAAGTAAAATGTGGTTCAATGAGATTAAAATAATTTTTTGGTGAATAGTAACTTATAAAGATTTTAATCGCGATTAGATGTAATTAGTGTAGTTTTAGGTAAGAATAATGTTTTAATAATATGAAATGACCTAAAAACATGTCCTACACTAATTGGATGAGTCATGTCCGACCATGAAAATCCATGGGTCTACTTGGGGACCCCATGTAGCCACTTTGGTTGGGAAATGACATAAATAACTTTTTATTTAATGTTAAAGTAAAAATGACACAAACATGAGATGTTTTACTAAAACAGTTGTTACATGGGGTTATAAAATTCAGATTTTTGACTATAAAAATTCATTTGAAATATAAAACTATTTACCACAACATGATAGTTTTTTTTATAATTTTTAGACATTAAATAAAGTAAATTATTTATGACATCATGATGATGTAGCAATGACCTCATTATTTAACGATTTAAATAAAATGGAAAAGATAATGTAAAATCTAAGACTTAAACATGTAAAAAACCTATTGGATGGGTGTATTTCGAACCCTTATCACCTTATCCTCGAATCACATCAATGTGGGAGGACTTAAATCCGAAACTCATTCTAAAATAAAGTAACTTATCTTTACTTTCCAAGATTGCCCCTCCTCTCCTCTTATAAAAGGCCCCCACCTCTACCTCTTTACCCACACTTCCAAAGCCTTTGGCTTGGACAACCCCTACCCATTTTGTCTCTCCACATCCCTATATTACTCCTTGAAGCCTCACATTGGGAAGAAGTCTTCCCAAGGAAGCCTTTGAGCTCAAACCAAAGGGAGTTACCTGATTTTAAGGTAATGTCTTCAATTGAGTCATTTTGTTTTATTTTGCTTCTCCAACCCCCTAAACTCTTTTTATTCATTTATTTTGTAACAAATAAAGTATCATCCATATACTAGGATGTTTTTATAAGAAGTATTCGAGCTACACTTACACACACCTACATCTAATGGTTAAAGAACATACTGTTTCCGTGGATGGTGAATTTCTACCTCACGAAACGATGATTGTTCAACACTCATATAACACCTTCAAAGGTGGACATTAATATGTCACTGTATTTATATATGATATATAATATGTTTATTTTTTACATAAGCTTCTGTATTTTTCTTTTGTGTCATACCTTTATGGTTTCCATTGTGGGTAAACACGATAATTTTATTTTTTGGAAGTGCGGACTACCACCCCCTCAAAGTGATTTGATTCGTTAATGTCATATGTGGGATGTATAAAGGATGGATTTAAAGTTATTATATATGATTTATGTTAAATAAAAATGATTAATATAATTCTGGAATTAAAATATAAATACCTATGATTTATATTTAATTCCATTGATATGACATAGAAATGAAAGTAGCGTTCATGCGTACGTACGGCTTACCGTCTTCATGAACGGTGCATTTCATTTCTTACCTCTAAATGATTTTTTAATATTATAAATACATGTATATTCTGTATATATATGATATATATGATATAAAAATCATGAATATAATTATGGATATAATGAACCTCTGACCACACAAACAACATGTAATTGTAACAAGTCCACATTCGACTTAAGAACAAAATATTGACAAAACAAACATTATAAACTTAAATGATTACATAATGTTTATAACATATTAATAAGTGATATAAAATGAATAATGAACTTGAAAAAGGTTCTTAAGGAAGTATAAATTAACTCAGGTTTATTATTCAGGACGTTAAAGAACGATCGAGTCAAGTTGGACCCGAGGTAAGGGATCCTACTCCTCCCTTTCTTTTTTAAGTATACTCTTTTATGTCATTTCTTTTAAGCACATCTTTCAAGTGATTGGGATGCTATTTTCTATTACTCATACTGTAATTTTTATGTTCCTATGATGAGATACCCTATTCTCTCTCATAAATCCATTTTGGATGTTTTGAGTGGTGCCGTTAGGCTGCCGAATTTTCGTAAGAGATCCAACCTCTCTCTTTCTTTTTAAGTACTCTCCTTTATGTCACTTCTTTTAAGATCCTCTTTGTTATGATGGGGGATGTTATTTTATATTCCTCTTGGTGTAAATTTTATTGTAATATGATGAGAGACCCTATTTGATCTCATCAATCCATTTTTGGATGTTTTAAGTGGCCTCGTTAGGCTGCCGAGTTTTCGTAAGGGATTTTTCATCTCACTTTAATTCCCGTGATATTTATGCTACATTTGCCACAATTTCCTTTGAGTGGTGTATTTACTATCCATTATTCTCCAATAAGTGTAATATAATTTCGTTTATGAGTATTTAAATCAATGTTTTATGACCCTTCTTTCATGGGGTGTGCATTTTGAATGTTGCCCAAATCGGTAAGGGAACCTTTCACCCTCCTCTTTTTAAAAGACTTCTTTTGTTATGTCTTTTAATTTACATCTTATTATGTTGGGATATGTTCTTCTATATCCTTATTGATATATAGTTTATGTCCAAGTGATGAGATACCATTCACTCTGTCATCAACTGATTTTCTGAATTTTGTAGTGACGTCGTTAGGCTGTCAAATTTTTGCAAGGGAACTTCTTAACCCAATTTTGATTTTTTGGGATAAGCTTGTACTCCTTGAATATGTCGTTCTATGAATATGTGTGAATAACCTATGATTTTTTTACACTTATATTTGGTGTATTAGTTTGTGACACATAATTATGTAATTGATTTATCCTTAATCCAAGGATACCGTCTTTGTATGGGACTTCGTCTCAATCTCCTTTCCTTGAGGCATATTTTGTTTTATACACAACCTTCTTTTATATGGTGTATAAACCCCTTTGACTTCTACGTTTATCCGAAATGAATCTTTTTTTATAAAAAACATTTTACTAAACGACAAAAGGGAATGTTTTTGTCATATGTATGCAGCGACAATGACTTCTCCTCCGCTGTGACCATTATTTGAGTTTCGACTTCCTCTACAAGCCATACCCTCTTTTTAAAAGAAAAATAAATACCATGTTTTACAATTCTTTTATTTTGGTATTGAAAATGGTTTTCATAATGTTTTTATATCAATGTGTTGTATTGATATCTTTTTATTGAAAGGTGGAAATTTTATGTTTTCTTTATGAATATTTTATGTGATAAGATTATGTTATGGTACTTGGGAATTGTAATGAAGACGGGTGGTTTCATGATAAACTAAGGGCGGGTGAGCCCGATATAGCTCTCCAATGCATTGGGTAACGTGAAGGGGTTAAATGTTATGGTTTCTCCGAAGAGATTTAGGGAATATACTGTGATGGGTATTCCAAACTTAACCAAGAGGGTTACTCCCTATGTAAGAATGTTATGAATCCCTCAAGTTACCTTTATGTCTTATGATTTCTATGATTTATTCATGATTTTATGAGGTATGTTAAAGTGATTATGTTTTATGGGTAAATTATGATTTCATTCTTATGTATACATGTAATCATGTTTCCTTTCCATATTTTTATATCCCTTACTGAGCCATTTATGCTCATCTCATGTTTTTGAAATGTTTTTCACAGGTCAAGGGAAGGGTACATGATATGATGATAGTGTCAAGGAAGTGTCAAGAAAGAATCCATGTTTTATTTTAAATATGTTTCTATCGATGGGAAAAATGAATACTATATTTTATGTAACCACTTTGTTTAAATGTGGAATGTAATGCATGTTTTATGATCTAATTCTCTTAAAATATAAACTTGAAAAGATCCTCAATATGTAATCTTGTCATAACTCAATATTAAGTAAGGTTTAAGGCTGATGCCTTATAGGAAAGTTCCACAAAACTTTTTTTGGAACAGGATATGGAGCTCCCTCATCTTTTGGCTTCCATCGGGAGGCACCACACTTGATACAATCATTTCTTTTAGCAATTTTTCTTTTAAAATAAGCTGCAATCATTCGGGAAAGCATTAATTTTTTAGAGAATCCAATTTCATCCACTAACTTCCATGACATATAGTGGTTTGAGGGTATATCTGCATCATCTGGAAGTAATTCCTTCATGAATATAAGAATGTAATCAATTGCTGTATTTGAAATCCCAAACATAGTTTTCTTGTGAAAAAATCAGATTAAAAATTCCAACTTTTTCATTTTTCCAAATTGCCGATATACTGGAGTCGTCCCAGCATCATTCAATTTTTTCACCCTATCAACATCATCATTTTTATTGGACACATCATGAGTGCTTGTATCAAAATTTTGTTGGCTGTACATCCATTCTTTCTCATGATACCGAATAAATGGAAACCTATCATATATAAAACTCTCCAATTCAGTCATGTCCTTTTTATCATAAACATTTTGGGATTTCATATTCTATCCATTATGATACCACACATAATAGTTTGTTTGGAAACCATATTTGGTTATATGAAGGCTAACTGCTTCACGAATCAACCAATGTCTTCCAACACAATTAGAACATGGGCAGTGTATGTGACCACAATCTGAAGCCTTGTCAAATGAAAAGTCTAAAAAGGTATTCAAGTTATTTTAAAAATCATTTGAAATCCAATCAGTTTCGTACATCCAACTTCTATCCATTCTGTAAAAAAAGTGCAATAAGTCATTTCAAAGTAATTCAATAAAATTGAAGTTCAATAAAAAAAATATTTAGGTAAATGAAAATTATTTACTTTAAATAAAAGCATAATTGACACATTACTCTATATGAGAATCATTTTAAGAAATAAAATAAAATACAATGTATATAAGAAAAAAATATACAGAATTTAAAATGCCGATATTAAAGTATTTCCAAGTAATATATTAGAAGTTCATCAAGGAATACAAAATCCTTAAGGGTCTTGTTGGGAGTACATGAGTTTTATACATTAACTTCTTTAGGGAGATCAGTATGAGGAGTAGGATGAGGATCACATCAAAAGTTGTTGCTCCATCATCAAGTTTCACCTTAACCATGGATTAATGGATCCTAGGTTTGGGGCCATAGATCATAGGTTGGTATGGTGTATTCAATTAACTATTGTTCTAGTTTATTTTTAGGTGAGGTGACCGAGATACCAAGTTCGTAATGTCATTAGAACATGCGTTCTTACATTTAACCATGTAGTCATGAATTTTAGGGATGAATGTGTTTTAACTGAGCTAATTACTACCTACTCCATAGTATTGCCAACACAACATGTAGGAATACCCATGGAACAAATCCATGTGTAAATGCGACATTTTTAGCACCCAATTTGGAAAAACATACATTTGACCATAAGGGATTGGCCATGTATATTTACATTGCTAACCAAGTCATGTACTATGTGTACATTTCCATGTACATTTCCAGGACACTAAATTATTTTAGACACCATGTCAACCATTATACACACCATGTGAAACCTTATACCATACCATCATTATTACAACCATTAATAACAACTTATTAAACAACATCACTTTTCAATGATAATCAAATTGAACATAAATAAATAATAATATTGGATATATCATGTAATATAAAGTCATACTATCATACATCCTAAATGTCCAGCCACAACCATGATTAATGTCCACAAAGCACCCCTTTTGGCCAAATCAAAAGTGAAAACATAAACACATAGTTGAAGAAAACAACTTCAGTTGTGTGAATAATAATAATCCCATTGTCATCTTGATATTTGAACCATTGAGTCATGATTTTCAAGATGAACTTGTATCCATGAAGCCATATGAGAAACATGATTCAATAGATGTGTTTTTATGCTTTTCCCAAGCATTTTGAGGAACCCCAAATCAGTGAAAATGGTCATTGTGTTTTAAAAAGTTGATAGAATAAGTCATGTATGATGTTGAAGGAAAAATTATTAATGGTTATATTAGGGAAACTAATATTCATTAATATTTAGAATTTAAAATTCTATGAATTAGTTTTATAAAGAAGGAAGAAGTACTGCATGGGAAAAGGATAGGTCCCACCGAGAGTTCCCTTTATAGATATTTTATTCATAAAGAACATTGGATTATACGGTCAAGTATTTCTTATTTGTTCTGTGTATAATAATTTGGGACCACATAATATTTTGAAAAGTTCAAGAAGATACTCTATATATATGTTATATTGTGAAAAGGATTAGTGAACAGTGTATCATTATATATATATATATATATATAGATTTTGATTGAAACATTACACATACTTATTTTGTAATACACATAGTATACAAAAATTTAGACGAATAAGATCATAATGTTTGACATGATCTAAATAAAAGGAGTAACTATAATGAAATAATGTGAATAAGTATTAAAAAAATTATTATGAGTTCGTATACATGAATCTGTAATATTTGAAGCATTGGGATTAAAAAACTATGAATATTTAAAATTATAACACAAGAAATGGACATCATGCCCTTATAAATGTATATGTGTACTGAAAACATTAATTGGACTACGTGTACACGTATGTAGTGATTTGAGTACACAATTCGTGGAATTAGTAATTTGAGTACACGTGGATTAGTGAATCATAAAATATTCCCAAAAGCCTAGAAAAATGGAATAAAGATATCCTTGAGTATAGAAGGATATCCTTGAGATGAGGTTGAAGGATATACTTGAGAAGAGGTGGATGGTGTCTAACTTGGAAGCTGATCTGATTGAAGAGGTGCACCTGTGCTAGGGATTCTCAAGGGCTTATCAGAGTCAGGAATCACTTCTGTGAGAGTCAAGAACCGCCTGCAATCTGCATCTGGAATCAGGGGGGGTCACCTGCCTTAGTCGAAATTGGGTTTTTTTTCCAACGATTATTAAAAACCGTTGGTAAAATAATTCTTTTCCAAGAGTTTGATGAAGCGGTTGGGAAAACTCATCTAAAATCCATCTTTCCCAATGGTTATCATGAACCGTTGGCAAAGAACAATGTTTTTCAAACTGTTTCATCAAACCATTTGGAAAACTCATCTAAATTTTTTATTTACTAACGGTTCATGCATACTGTTGGTAAAGAACACCTATACCAACGGTTCAAAAGAACCATTGGTATATAAGTGTTGGGAAAACATTGATTTCCAGTAGTGATAAACTTCATGGAGATCAATATTTGTCAAATATTGACGTCCATACTAGGTGCAAAATCTTTTGATTAACGAAGGAAAATATTCCTACGATTTCCTTCCAAAATAGGTTTTGGGATTATGCGTTTTCTGTAATTCTATTTCAATGACTTTTTCTCTTAATATTTTTATGTATATAATATGCAAGTATTCAAGGAATATATTTATAAATTTCCTGTATTATTTTTTAATTATATATTTGTTGAAACTAAATTCTGTAAGTACAGTAGGTATAATATCCAAATAATTCATGCTACTCTAAGATGAAACGTTTTAAATGAAAAATTTAGAAACTATGATTTTAGGAATAAAATAGTTTCTTCTCATAATCATATTGTATCCAAAGTTGTAATATTTGTAGATCATTTATTGAAAAAGAAAATCAACAAATCGAATAAATCAAATAAAATAATTGAGGTACATAGTCCCATTCAGTTTATAGGTCAGTATAGGTGATTTGATTATCATTTTAGTTTTATTGGGAAACATGTTATGTAGGATAACATGTAATGGGGTTATGTTCTTATAGATGGCAGAATGTGAATAATATTTTTATTAATTGAAGAGGATATTTGTGAGTCCTCTGATTTCAACTGAACAAGCATGAAATATTATATTTATGGTATTTATTGATTTATCAAATAAGGTAAATATTTGTGTCCATGTGTATAATGATAATGCTTTTACATATGCATCTAGGTAGACGAAGACTCATTTAAATGACCATCTAACTCATGATCTTGAGTTAGAAGCTATAATATTTTCACTGAAGATATGGATACATTATCTATATGGTTAAATATATTAGATATAAATTGATTATTATATCTAGAGATAAATCTTTTCACATATAATGATTAAAATCAGTCATATAAAATTTCATATACTACTCAATGATTATGATTTATCAATATACTCCCACCCAAGGAATGTAATGAAGGAATAATATTCCTTCAGTTGGAATGGTCATAGGGTCATGAAAAAAATGATGATTAAGAGCAATCATATTGAAATAGAATTAGTAAATATTTATATGAGATTTATTAATGATGAGGAAATACCAATGCATTTGAAAATTATTTCCGATCCATCTTTATCGGAAAAGATAAAAAGTTGTTAACCTGGTGATGAGAATCATAAAAATAAATTTAAATCCATGAATTATAATGAATAACATATAAATTTGGAATTATCAAATTTATATAGAGTAATGTGACAAATCCATACCTATTATAACATGGGAATTATTGGACAATTAATATAGCTTTAATTTTTTAAGAAATCCTAGAAGCATCATGATATATATAGATTTAAAGGATCATTTTTTGTGTGAAAATGTGAAATGGGGAATTGTAGAATTTGTATTAAGATTTTTTAATTTTTAATTGGTGAAGTATGAGATACCTTATCCTTCCAGATTCATGCAACCTATTCCTACTCCAATATAGAAATTTGATGACAATCATATAGAATTGTCTAGCAGGTTACCAAAGACTCATAACAAGGATGATGAAATTTGAGTTATTTTTTACCACCATACAACATGTACAAGTCTTCTAATAATGAGATGTGTTTTACCTCCATATATTTTTGAATAAACATAAACTAATGAATTTTTATGACACCATGTGCTCCTCCTTCAATTGTATCTGATCTTGTTAGACTATTAGAATTGACGTTATACAAATTTATTCAGAAGGATCGACATAGTGCACTAAATTTGAGAAATTTATATAACACTAAAAATGTCAGATATTCTAAAATTATAATTCAATATTTAAAAGGAATTTTATGGTTAAACTCACTTGACTATTACTATATGTGGGATCAATATTTACTATTGGTTGAGTTTTCATCAATCTATAGTATCTATTTATGAATTGAAATGGAATTATGTAAAGCATTATAAGGAATGATATTTCATAATCAAACGTCTTGGGATGAATTTGGTTAATGAAAACATTTATGTGAAAAACTTATTTAGGAGTTGATGATACATTTAAAAACCATTAAAACCCATATTAATGTGAATAAATGTAAGAAAATGTTTCTTCCTTATAAGAGAATAAAAGATTAAGAATTTCATGTATGGGATCATATTTTCTTAAAAGTATCTCCATAGAAGGTTATTATAATAATTAGTAGTATTGTAAAAATAAGCCACATGTATATCAAACCTTTTGATATCATATACTGAAATAGATTTGTCTCTATTTAATTAGTAATTCCATCGAGCCCCTTTAATGGATATGATTTCTCCCCTCTCTAATTATTAACGAAGAATATTATAAAACCAATTCTTATGATCACTTCACAATAAATACAAATATTTCATAATCTATAATACTCTAAATATATTGTCTATATTGTTAACACTAAAGAGAATGTTTATAGAAATTAGATGACTCAAATATTTTAGTTATTATAGAGAAATCATAAAATAGAAGATGAAATGTTGGATACTGAGGATTTTACGATAAAGAAACACCAATATATGTTTTGAAGGTAATTTTTATTAAAAAATATATGGAAGAATTCAATAGGGGGAATGAATGTAATAACCAGATTTAGAAAAATACATTGTTTGACATTGTTTACGACACACATATTAGTTTATGATCATAATTAGGATTTATTTATCTCTATTAATGTGTCATAGAACAATATGAATACTTTATTTGGGGATATGGGAGCTATTGTAAACAAATACATCTTCTCGTCTGGATAGGAATATTGGGTGTGGGATCTTAGAGCTATATGCATTCTTACCTCCATGTAGTTTCATTCCCATCTCGCCGAATCAAACCATAATATGTAGTGTCTTGGAAAATTTCACATGAAATTTATCCAATACTTGTATTCTCATTTGGTAAGGCATAAGTAACATATAAAATTACCAATTCATAATTTTTTAGGCTTGTGATATTTATATCTATTGATCATGCTCTAAATGTCATCAATATAGGGACGATATGAAGCATCTTTTTCTAAGATACAATATAGATTCATCAATGTGCGTACATTATTTGAATTCATTGATTTAAAAAACCTTCATATTTATTCTAGCTGAGAATTTATCAAATGGTTTCAAGGTGTGTCCCTTTCCCCTTACTTATAAATCTCTTAATGTTAGTTGTAGGAGAACTGATTTTATTTTTCTGTCATTCTCTCCATTAATGGATTCTTGATTAGGATAAGTTATGGACTCAATCTCATTTGGCCCAATTGATAGTTGTTATTATACATGATAATTCTCTTCAAAATTGGTCTTCTCATTATTAAATTCATTACCTCTCACTCTTAAGGTGACTTGGAATTTGTGGTACCTTCTATCCTCTCTATGATACATTTTATGTGTGTTGGGAATATATTTTTTTGGTAAGGATTAAAATCAATATTGATGGTTCTTCAAGAGATAATATGGGTCCTTCAAGCTATGGTGATTTCTTAAGGGACCACATTTTTTATGATTTGGGTTATCATTATTGATTTTATGACTTTTATTCTTATTATATTGATAAATTTTTGGGTGGTATATATTTCATTAAGAATTATAGACTCCTTAGAAGGACCAATCATTGGTTTGAATGTGACTCTTCTATCATTTCCCAAGACATTAGAGAAATATATGTCCATATCATATGGATGTTAACTATTGGAAGTGATATTTTCATGGATTATCATTTATCCCTTGATTATATAGTTAATCGTGTTCATACTGTGTCCAACTCACATGTGTATAGTCTTTACATCAATAATGATGATATAAATGGGATGGCATGGTAAAATCAAATACCTAATCATCATTTTCCTCTTATTCAGTGGGAAAAGAGTATATTTCCTATCTTTAGATTACAGTTATCTAGACACTTTAAGAAAATAAACAGTATTTCCTTTATTAGTAATATCTTATTATCTTTTAAATGAACATTGGAAATAATGGTTTTTATTAGCAATTGAATTTTTTTCAATGATTTTTGAAGTTATATTTTTTTTTAAAATGGTTTCAAATAAAAATTATTTAAATTATATTGTTAGTAATCCCTTTCTAGTATTTGTAATAATTTTTACACTATAATTTATTATATTTTAATTTATAAAAATAATTGAAATTTAATCTTGAAAATGGATAATTTTTTTAATCATGAGCTCCAATTTTTTTAAAGTTTTTCCTTTTGTTTCAAGTAATTATAAATAGTAACAAATGCATGTAATAGTCATTATGTTATGGGTAAATTGGGTTATTATGATAAAAAATGATGTCACAAGACATTAACAATATACCGAAAATGTGAATTAATTTCATTGGATGAGTCTATATCATCCATAATAATCCAACCATTTAATATATGACCTTTTTCTTAAATATATATATTATTTTTACATTTATAATACTTATGTGATAGGTGAAGTAAAAAATTACAATTTTCATCTATTAGTTTTTAATATATTTTTTTACAGGGATAAATAAAAATTATCTTATTTTATAAATAATAATTTAAATGAAATATTGTTTTATAGTGATAAATTATTTTTAATTTTTATTGTTGAAACATTTAAGTTAAATTTTGTCTTATGACCATCAAAAATTATTTAAAATTTATATAAAATAACAAAATGATATAAAAAATACTAAAACAAATATATTTTGAAATAATTATGGTAATACAAGAATTCATTAAAAAAATATAACATTCTAGTGATATTTGGAAATATTATATTTATATTACCTCATTCGATCTATTCATTTAAAGCCAAATTCAATGAATAGTGTTAAAATGACATTAGTGATATTTTATAATAAATAAATTTTTATTAAACTTTTTAAATTAATATAAATCCTATAGTCAAAATTATTAAAGTGATATGATTTAAAACCATAACAATGGATAATTAATGGGTTATTTTAATTTTAGAGTAACAATAGTAATCCCTAAATTATATAAAAAATAATTGTATGATAATTTTGAAAATAATTAAAAAGGTGTCAAAACATAAATATATGGGAGAAAACATAACCCAATATTTTCCAATTTTATTTTTAGAGGAGTTATATTAATCCTTATATAATCATATAATTATATCATTTTTTGATTCAATTTGATTTTTAGAAATCATTTATAATAATTTAATACATTAAGAGATTCGAAAAATTCCCTTCCCCACACTTAAAATAGACTATGCTCTAAATTATACACAATTATTCAATCAATATAGATATACCAGCCCCTAAATAATCTTATTCAAATAATACACTAATATTTTCCTGGGGTGTGTTTCTACATAAATTTCAAACCATAGGCCCCTTATGAAATGATCAAATGAATATCTTTCATAGAAGTAGTGATCAGATTTACTGAATCTTTCATAATTTTATTCTTCTACTACTAATTATTAATGAATTGTACACATACTTAAATAATAACTCTTGTATTATCAATAAAATACGATGTTGTTACAATTATGAGATAATCATATTCGGTTAAAACATGATATTTTAAAATATAATCGTCTTTAAATAATTTTTTTCCCTCAATACCATTCATTATTCGTAACGACAATTTTAAATGAAATGTGATATTCAATTAGAATATTATTATTAAATGTGATAGTTATCACCTAGGAATTGGATGGGAGCATATGAGAAAGAATATATAAATTTTAACCATCATCTAGATTACACATATAGAAATTAAATTCAGTGACTATGAACTGATAATAAATAAAACTAAATGTTATTTTAAGGTAAATGTTTTTTCATGATAAACCATTTTTATTTGAAAAATATTTTTTTTCAATAATAAATCAAATTAATTACTATTGGAAAGAAATTTTAATTAAATTTGTTATCATATATTTATTAATTTTTCAATTATTCATCATATTTATTTATAAACATGTGATAAGGAAAAAATAAATTTTCTGACTAAAAACATTAATTTCTAAAAAATGGTGCCATCTAATTTTTTAAAAATAATTTCAAATGACAATTTTCCACATTTAGAAAATAAATTTTAAAAAAACTAACTAAAATATTAAAATAATTTGGTAAAAAATTCTTATATTGAAAATTTGATAATTTTATGAAATCTAAAAAAATTCCATGAATAATGAAAAATACAAATTTTTATTCTGTAATGTATCATTGTATAAAAAGTATTAAAAAAACATCATTTCATATTTATTTAAATTTAAAATGGTTAAATTAAATTTTTATTAGTCAAATTTTGATTATTTTAATCTTTCATATGTTCCAATTATATATAATTAATTTTTTTATTTATAGAATCTATTATTTGTTAAACAGATTTCGGTCAAGGTTGTGGGTATTCGTTAATATTAAAATATACAATTAATTTAAAATGAATTATATATAATTTATTAAATAATTGTACTCGTTATAATTAATATTAGTTAATAGGATCACTATTTTTTTCTTATAATGACTAGTCACAAGAGGAAAAATATATTACAACACTTACGGGTAAACATATTTGTTTGGGGGGGGTAAGCTTATGTGATATTGGTTGAAATGGCCAAAGAACATAAAAAATTTCTATTTTATTTAAATATTTCAAAACTAAATCATATATTAACTATAAATTTAAATGTTTTTATCTATATGTTCCAGATTATGTATGTATAAAAAAAATTTAAATAAAAAGAATAATGTAACTCTCGTACTTTTAAAAATACCTTATGTGTTAAAATATGGATAAAAGTATAAATTTTAGGTTATAAAATTTTAATTGAAAATTAAATTATTTTTATTTATCTTGGTTTATTAATTTTATTTTTTAATGATGAAATAATTACATTCAATTATTAGAGAATATAGACAAAATAAAAATTTAATAAAATGATAAAAAATGATATTGTAAATATTAAAATTTAAATATTTTAAAAAAGAACTGTTATTTTTTAAATATTTATATCTTTTTAAAGAATTTTTATAAGAATATAGTCTAATTACATCCTTGTCTTGGTGTTTTTAATGTTAAATTAAATTTGTAGCATCAAAATTGACATTAATAACATTTTTGATAAACAACTTTTGAATTAAATTATTTACAATTCATTAAAATATTATATTACACAATGAAATTGTAATTTGGTTTATAATATCAATCATCTTTCAATTTGTGTGCTTTTAATTATTTTATATGAAATTTATTAACACCTGGAGAGTGAAAATATTTATACCACAGCAATTGTAAAATTCAGTTAGTATTGGTTAAAATAAATCGTTAAGGGTAAGAAACCTATTATAAACATGTTAATGATTTTTAATATGATAATAATGGAACCCATAATCACACTATATTTATCATATATCATTTGTATATATTTTTTTCAGAATTAATTTATATAAATTTAATACTTTGAGAAATTCCCAAAGTTCCACTCCCCACACTTATAAATGGGAAGCTCATTTATTCATTACTCATACTTTAAAAAATATTTTTTTCAAATAATTCTTTCCAAAATACCTCCCTTACATTATTTGACACATCTTAGTGGTATTTTTTTAATAAAACTATCCTATGAATGTTTTTCATGTAACCCTTAAGAGGTTGTGTGAATAATATGTACATTTTTTAATTTAAAATTTCAGTTTTTCTATATTCCTCAAAAATAAAATTTTTTATTCAAACATTCATATATAATAACATAATAATATACAATATTATGATATTTTTAAAGTTATTTCAGTATCGTATATCCATTTTATCTTCCATAAAATGGGAAACGAAACCATCATTCATTTTTATGGAGGGCTAATCCCTCTTTAACTAATTTAATTCATTTTCCATCACCTGAACATATAACTTGTTGAAATTACTAATTTAATATATATATTTTTTATTAAATAAATATTTATAAGTTTTATAATATAATATATCACTTACTTTCATACATTTCCTTTCATGAAAAAATTAAAAATTTATTCATACGTAAATGTGTACTACCAGTACTATAGAGAAATGTGATTCATTCTTCATAACCACATAAAATGATTTATACAAATAGGAATATTAAAATAAATAACAAGTTATTAATTATATAATTATGATTATGTAATTATAAAAAATAATTTCCTTCATTCTATAATGATCTTTTGAAAACAAAAACATTACTCATGTGTGCATACAACTTTACATATCCTTGAATATATCATAGTTTTATTTTCATTAAAATATTTCAATGTTAGGTTAAAAAGTGTTATACAAGTATTAAATTGATAAATATTTAATAATTTTTATTTTGCAGATGATGGAATAATGTTTTAATTTAACATTTTTAAAATACCAAAGTCATTCTGAACATATCAAATGAATATCTTTGAAACGCACAATGTGAATATAATAGATAGAGTAATTAAATATAAAATTGTAATAAATAAAATAAAAATATTGATAAAGATAAAATGGTTGAAATTAAATTAAATAATTATCATATTTTTTTCATAAATATAAACAATGTACATGACAAGTCGGGCCTGTGTTAAGTGTTTTTATCATAAATTCCTTTCATTAAGGTAAATTATAATTCTATGTACATAATTTATTTTACAAGGTGTATATATATCCTAATTTACATGTTATATCACGATTCATTTTTACGTAATGTAATTTTTTGTTTTAATTACCTTTATATCAACTGTGGGTATTTTACATGAATGCTACCATGTGGTAAGGGATTCATAACATAATTTTTCATTCATTGTGTTATATATCTTCTCAGTTTATTATATTATAGGAAGAATATGTGTGAATAGGAAAAATTTTATATAGGATATATTCTCTCTTTTATTGTGTCGAATTTAATTTGTAACACATAATCACTTTATTGATTAATTATCACTTCATCATCATGATTATTTTAATTGTTATTTATCTCAAAAAATCTTTATTAAGGCTTATTTAATGGTACACACCTATATTATTTTTTGAGGAGTATCCTCTACTTATTTAGTAAGTTATATCTTTAATATCTTTATATAAATTCATTGTGATGTTCATTTTAAGTTATATATTTAATATGGGGGTTGATTTGAATGTTACCAATGCTGTAAGGGTACATTTCACAATCTTATCATTATTCGAGAATATTTAATTTTAAGTATCCCTTAGGGGAATTATATGATCATTGTATAATAAATATATATTTCTTCCAATGTAGTTATTTTTAAAAATTATATGTTTTCCTTATATTTTCATCATTTTTGTATGAAAAATATCAAAAAAATGAAATACTACATTTATTTCCCCATTACTTGGGAATCCTTTCTTCTATGTCCATGAATTATAAAAATACATTCTATAAGCTTTCTAATTTTATAAAATGTTCTTATAAATAAATGTTTACCCATGTTTTACTCTTAAAGGATGGTTTAAATGGAATCTTTCCATCATTTCATGTATGATGTGCTTTTTAACATTTCATACAAAATTGTGAAGGGAATTATTTCATTAACATAGGTAGATTGAAATAAATATATCTCTGTCATGAACAACAAATGATTTGATGATTCTTTTACATGGATAAAAATTTTATAAAAATATATATTTTTCCAATATTTTTAAAATATTTATTTTTTTAATTATAGCTTTGAAATTTAAAAGGTAATTTTCTTCAGGAAGGATTTTACTGATCTTTTCATTGAATTTATATCCATAAATAACAAAATAAATTATTTTATTTATACTTCACTGTGGATATATTGTAAGGAAAACATACATAAACATTTTCTGGTTGTTTTATGATCAATTTGACGTGGTAAAATATTTATATTATGCATTCGATTTTTTTAATATAAATATTTTTGTAGATTATGAATTGAATTATTATCCAAAAAATTAATATTACTAATTTATCAGACATATAATGTTTTGATAAGGTCATGTTGCATCACCTTGATGCCTCATTGTGTTTCATGAGATAAATTAGTTTTGTTATATGGTTGAGACCATAACCATTTTTGTAGGATCTCTTAGCACGAGACTTTGATGGTATGTTTATGATTTCTTAAATTATACATTATGAGATTAGTTATTAATTTCCATGTGACTTTTTTAATAGTTATTATAAACATGTCTAAGTTTTAGTCTCACATGATTTGTTTTATGGTTTTATTTATTGTACATTTATTGTTGTCATATTATTATATGATCTCAATTTATTGATTAAACAGAATTTGGTTTAAGCTATTTACCTTACCATACATATTATTCGTAATTTATTCTTGATATATACTATAATATGTAACACATAAATTGTTTTAAAGATCACTAATAATTTTGTTTCTATTTACTAGTATATGAAGATGGAATATATGAATATGATTAAGGATATAGATTATTTACATTCACTATGTTATATTTTTTATACGTTCCAATGTAATTTGAGATTCAATTATATATCTAGTTTATGAGAACTACTAAACTACACATTCCATTAGGATGTTGGTACATTTATTATGCACTAGTGTTGAAAAGTAACCACAAATGCTAGGCTACAAGGGTTCATGTTTTTACAGTTGGAATCTCAATATTTTCAGTAGAAACCATGTGATGTAGATTTAATAAAACATGTACTAAAAAACATAACCAAATTATAGACTTTGAGAAAATTCCCCAAATACACTATATTTTTATTAAAGTTAGGATAATTTATGATTTATAGAAACCGTCATGGGTTAATAAGTAAATTTTTTTTATATGGATGATGGAAAAGAAATTGATTTTGGGGTTTTATGTAATGGCAGTTTAATATGATGATGTATATTTTGGGAGTCATTTTTAGAATATAGCCATTCGGTTTAGTATTTGTGTTAGTGGGATGTAAATTTGAGGAATAATGAATTTTTTATGATTTTTAAACATGTTTAATTTTATTGATAAATGTTTTATTGTATTATCATTTATGTTATGGTAAAAATAGTCAATTAAGAGTATTTTTTTTTTTGAAAAAATAGGTTTTATATAAATCCATAGTGTATACAATAAAATTTGTTGACTAATACTTTTTGGGGGATGTTCAACATTTTTTGGACCATTAAACGAATAATATTAATATTGTTTCAGATAATGTTTATCACATTTTTTTGAATAAAAACATCACATATGTCAAGAGTATGGGGTTAGAACCTACATTTGGGGAGTGATATTAGTGTAATACCGACAACTAGAATATGTGATGTACTAGTTAATATGAATTTTTTTCCTAAATATTTTTTAAAGATAAATATTAATATTTTTTTTGAATCATATTTTATGATCAAATATTATTTAATATAATTTGATTTATTATAATTTTTTGGTTGATTTATTAAGTTAAGTATGATATAAAATTATTTATAACATGAAGTATTATCTTGGATGAATGATATTTCATTTTATTATGTGTAAATAGAAGGTTTTGAGATACAATTTGAGGTGAAAATTTTATTTATGGTCATTGGTGTTATTTGTGATATATGTAAAATTATTTATGTTGTGATCTACATTATACCATTGTTTTTAATATTCTATTATACAAATTAATGTATGATTACATATTCATTTTTGGTATTTACATACATTCTGTACACAATTTTATTTGCATTATTTATCATATGAGTATATTGATTTTATTTTTTTGGATTAATTATTGTTATAAAGTAATTTTTTTAATCAAATATAAAAAAATCATCTTAGATATGCATTCCTGAATAAAGAAAATAATTGGAAATTGATTAAATGAAATCCAAAGGATGAAATTTTTATTATAAAGTGAAATGGTATCAAAAAGGTTTATTTTATGGTGTTCTCTATCTTTATTGTAAAATAATCCTCAAAATTTAGAAAAAATAATTTTTACTATAAATATAATCTATATAGCTTCATTCATAAGGAATCAATATCCATTTCAACAATATTATATTTCTAGATTTATCATCATTATGTTTCTCTTATGTCAATCAATATATACAGATTAATGATCTTTATTACTCTATAAAATTATTTTGAAATTTTACTTCTCATCCATTACCATAATTTCACATTACATTAATTTTATCCTATTTGGAAACCTAGTAATGTGTTATTATAGAACAAATTTTTCCCCACTTTTAAGAGGATTTTTATTAACCCATTTATTAATGTCGGTATTCAACAAAGATTATAACATTGGTGACCAAAATAGAATTTAGGGGGAAAAATTTATATATGGAGGTAGAATAAATATATTCATGATTTTATAATATATTCCTATTTATATAAAGCTTATTTCATGGGTATATTGTGTTACACTCCACATAGAGTTAAAATGAACCACCATATACTATTAAATTACTATTATTAAACGTAACAGTTATCACCATGGTGTTTAATCTGAAGGTATGAATAAAGCTAAATAAAATATGAAATATTAATTAGTTATAAATCTATTAATTAAATTCATATGTTACGAATTAAAACATAAATCATTTGAATGTAAATGAATTTTTTTTATGAAAAAACATTTTATTGCTCGAAATGTGTTATTAACTTAGAAAATTAAATTATTCAATATTGATAAATTATTTTAATTAAATTTGTATATTTTATATTAAATATAATTATTTATCATTAATATAATATTTTTTCACGTGATAAAAATTAATCCATTTTATGCTTAAAATAAATATTTCCAGAAAATAATATTTATCCTTATTTTTCATAATGATTTTAATATTAATTTACTCCTTTTATAGATAATAAAACAAAAAAAAATTAAACTAATATATTTAATAACAATAAAATTTTTTTATAATTCTTATGAGTTTTATGAAATGGTTAATTTTTTATGAATAGTGAAATGTCACTTATTTTTTTAAATTGTTCTTTATTTTAATGAATTTAAAAATATATATTTTATTTTATAATTTATTTTAAAAAAATAGTTCAATTGAATTATTAATAACTGATTTTATATCATTTAAATCAATTTTATGGGGAACTTTTATATAAAAATATTTTAAAAGGAAAGACACTTTTCTTTGGAAAACTTAATCTAATCGTGCTTGCTGGTTTGACCTTAAAATAAATTCCCCCACTTATGTGAATTGATTTTTTTAAATATATTTAATATTTGAAATATATATAGTTGATAATAGTTAATAATGTGATCTTATTTTTTTGTCATAATGAATAGTACAAACATTACAAAATTAACACTATTAAGGTTAAAAACTGGGTTACTGTGGATAAACTAAGTAGATAAGTGTAATAATGAACTAAACACAATTCTAATTTATATTTTATAGAAATATTCCAACTCTATATATTATAATATATGGCAATGTCCAATTTTGGATCCATATACCCATTATTATGAACATTATATTAATTTGTATAAAAAAAGAAAAATTTTACTCTCTTATATTTAAAAATATCTTATATCATCCTTTATGAAAAAAAATTATTATAATTGGTCAGAAATATTAATTTTAATGAAAAATAATATTTACATATCAAGGAAATTTATTTTTTATTTTTAGCGTGTTTATAATTAACAAAACTGATTACGCAACATCGATGTAGTAATTATTGATTTAAAAAATAAAATAAAATAAATTATTTTAAAAATACTAAAAGTTACAAAATTTTAATAAATTATTTTTTAAAAAAAATTATTAGTAAATTTTATAAATTTATGGATGTATGTAAGTTACAGATTCTAATTCCATATTTTTCTTATTGTATTAATTTCAGATTAATTGAATAATGTCAAAATTATCATTAAATATATTTTATGAAAAGATTAACGAATCATTAATATATTATCTTCCAAAATGTAAATAGGATATGGTTTATAATATATAAAATTTTTACAATTATGGTCCTTTTTTCCATTCATATGATTATGTTCACGCCAAAAAAGTAAAAACATTAATACCATTGTAATTGTCAAAAATGCATAAAGTGAGTTAAAAATATATTTGTAAAAACTATAATATATATGTTTCCAAAATTAATTTAATCAAGTTTTTAAAAAAAATATTAATCCTATATTCAAAATATATTATTTTTGATACACATTTTAATATAAAATAATTTATATTAATTTATTAATTCTAACAAATTCATAATTTCCCCTATCTGTGTTAAAATAGGGAACCTCCTCTCCAGATTTATTTAATATTAATGATATTATTTGTTCAATAATAGATGAAAATGTACCTTACTAACATACCTATACATTTCATATAGTCAAATGTTTTCATAATTCCATCTTAGGGATGGTATTGTGGTAAACATTTATAGGTTTTCTAGAGAAGAGGCACCACTCTTAATCAAGTATTTTTGTTTTCTTTATTCTTCCAACGACTTCATATATTATTCAACCACAATGATACAATAAAATAATAATCAAGATAAGTTGATATGATGTTATTATAATGTAATAACCTATATCCATCACATCTTCCATGACCTGTGAAACAAAACCATTGTTCGTGTGCCTAGAAAACTACCTCCTCATGAAAAAATATAAATTTTTTCCTTAAGAAACCCTTACTATTGTATTTAATAATGTATTTAATTTATATATATGATATTTATTATGTATCTACATTTTTAAAATAAAATATATCTAATACAGTATTACTGTTTAATTTACAGAAAAAGGATAACATCTTTTGAGTGTTTGTTTAGACTAACACCGCCATGAAGCGATTTGATTCGTTCATTATGTCCATCAACCATGGGTGGTATATATAATTATATTCAAATTAATAATAAAATTTTTATGATATAATTATTATTTTCAAATTAATAGATTATGCGTACCTTCATTCCATAAGATTAATGAAAAATGTAAACATTACTCATTCGAAGGTAAGACATATCGACTCTATGATTATATCTTTCATCATTTATCATAAATATTTTTTTTGTGGTTGGATTACAAAGTATAATTGATTTAAAAAATTATAATTATTCTATTATTTTTATTGTTGTTGTTTTTCAACAATGTCCTCATTTACCATAATAATATTACCAATGTCATTTTGTATATATTAAATGAATATCTTCATAATGACCTATGTGAACATAATTTGCAAATTAATCACACAATTTGATAATAAATATGAAAAAAAATCTTCATAATGCTAATAATTTACATAATGTTGCAGTTTATGAATATTAATATTGTACGTGATGAGTTGGATAAGATATTAGGTAATTTAACTCAATTTCCATTCACTAAGGCAAGTTGTTAGGTAATGTACATATTTTATTAAATATGATATATATATATATATACAATTTAATAGGATATATCATTACTCCTTCACAATTCATGGTATTTTCTTTTTTTTCAATTTATTTCATCTAAGGGGATTTTATTTTATTATTACTATTTTGTTAGTGTTTTATAACTAAATATTCATCCACTAGGACATATAACTTCTTCATTGATTATATTGTTCAATGTTATGTGTAAAATTAAAATTTTCCGATCATGTATTTTTTTACAAATTTTTTTATTTACATTTTTTACAAAAAATCATGTTATTTACTAATTCTCACATCAACATTATGACCATTACAAGGGTTCTTCATCTCAAATTTTTCTTTTTCGGAAATATGTTCTATTTTTATGTTATATTATATTATGAAATATATATAATACCCATTTGGTACATTTTACAATGAGTATATATATATTCATGGTATTTAATGTTCACATGACATTATTTCATTCACATGATTTATAATTTCAAAATTTACGAAAGAAGAAATGGTTTTTTTTCACTATATCATTTTTATATTGATTTGTTAATGATTATATCCATACATGGAGAATTAAAATATATTTCATATTAAACCGAATACATTTTATTGTCCACTATTTATTTTTAAAAATTATTTTTTTTTCAATGTCATATTTAAAGTATATAAAAGATCAAAAAACCATTGTTATAAAAATATCATTTATTTCCTCTTTTGTTGGGATTCATTTCATCCAATTACATTTTTACTATTAAAAATGTAAATAATGTTTTTATTATTATCAAAATCATTTGCAATGATATATTCCCATGATGTAATTTTATAATATGTTTTAAAATGAATATTTTTCTAAATTTCAGATCGAGTTAATTTTGGAGTTGTTTGTCCAAAATGATAAAGGGATATTCACTTCAACATACATGGATATTACCGAATTTCTGTACATCATGACCAGCCAATTATTTGGTTCTTATTTTACATGTTTACATGGATATTTCGAATGAATATTTTTCCTAATATAATATACATTATATTAAAATAACAAATTAAAATTTTTATTTTCGTCACGAATGATTTTAACAAAATTTTACTAATTTTATTCATTAATAAAAAACATTATTTTATATATATTTCACTATTGAAATATTTTTATTATATAAAAAATATTATTTTTCTAAATTGTTCATGTTCAATTTGAAAATGGATCATATTAAAACTTTATATGTTTGTTTTTTAATATGAGTATTTAGGATTTTTATGTAATGAATTAATATCCCCCCGTTCATATGTTCAATTAATTGGACATTTTATGTGAAATTTGAGCCCCTCGATTGATTCTCTATGAATCGGTATGTTTCCAGAGGAAAAATATTTTTGGCTATTCGGTCGAGACCATACCCATTTATAAAATATGTCTTCACATGATTATGTGATACTACATTTATGACATTCTTTTGTATGCATTCCTTGATAATGAAATTATTTATTAATGACTATGTGATTATTTGAAGAGTTATTATATCAATTGAAAAGTTTCAATATCATATGATTAGTTATATTGGATTACTTATACTATATTTATTCTTATCCTTTAATTTTTCCTGATCAATATTCAGATTAAATGACATGTGTTCTTAATTTTAAAAATTGATATATTGATTAAGAATTATCTATTCATGATAGCTTCCACATTATTTAATCCTTTATTGGAATTTGATTTCAAAATCTATTTTGTAACCATTTCCCAATATATGAAAATGGAATATTTTTACATGTCCAAGAATTATAAATATTTACTTTCACAATGTTGTGTGTTGGGATGTTTTAAAATGTAATGTGATATTGGTTTATATATCTATTTTAGAAAAGTAATATACTATTTGTTCTTTAAAAATGTGATTACAAGAATATAGTTCCAATTTAATTATGTAAACACCAACTCTAGGATACTATTGGTATGGTCTTTACATACCATGTCACTTTTTATAATATGAGAAGTTAAAACATAACTAATTTTGTATGTACGAATTACCATCTCCATATAGTAGTGAAATTAGTTTTCCATCACTAAATTTTATGGATGACTATAAATATAGAACTAATAAATATATATTATTTTTTACATAACTATTACTCAATATTTATAAGATGATGTGTATTTTATTACCATACCATTAATCAGAAGTTGATAATTTCTCTTGTATGCATAGAATACCGCCTCTACAATGTGATGTTATCCTTTATTCATTTGCAATTTAAATTAATGGAAATAAGGATAAATTCAAGGGATGTATATGAAATTTATTTAAGGGTTAATATAATAAAGATAATGGTACAATAATTAATGTTTATGGATACAAACTTTCTTGAAAAAATACGTGAGATAAAATAAATCAGGTAGCAAAAAAAGTAATGACAATATTGAAAGATTGTTGATAAATGGATGATTAGACATTATAAGAGGATAATATTTGATATTATAAATATTAATAGTTTTCTATTACAAATAAATAATTTTTTTAAAAAAAAATTATGCACAAGGATAAATAATTTCAATAAAGAGAAAAAATGAGGTAATATATTTTATCTCAATTTCAAATCTTTTATGACATAGTTGTTAATATCCACATATTTAATTTTATGTTGGGTATATATTTCCCCATTTAATTTTTTACATGAATATAAATATATATATGTTTATTAAACATATAATATTACTTATACATTCAAGATTCATTTATAAAAGAAAAAAAAGTTTATTTATCTTCCTAATTGAATATTTTTTTCTTCAAAAAAAATATTTTTTAAAATTGTTTTATAAAAGACCTTTTTATTTTAATAAAATATTTATAATATCTATATATATATATTAAATTATAAATTTCATTATCTCCACTAATATGATTTCAATATTTCTACAAAACAATTTGAAAATTATTTTATCAACCATTTAATTCTATTATCCAGAATACATGCTTTTATTTCCAAGCATGTATTTTTTTTATAAATTTATGTTCATCTTGAATCGCTTAATAAATTATTGATTATTATATTTTCCTTTAAATATTCAATTTATTTTGATCATTGAACTATAAAGTTCCCTTAAATATATATCTTGGATATGATTACCACCTAAAATATATACCATTTCTAATAATTGTGTTCTAAATTTATTGTTTTTTATTGACTGTGGAAATGATTGTTTTTCAGATTCCTTATTCAATATAGTTATCTGTTGATAAGGTATAATGTTCATAGATTTAATCAAACATTTGATATATGAGTAATTCATTGGATATACTATGACTCGTGGATCCCAGTGTTATATTTCCCCATTATGCACCAATAGGTGTTATGATAAAAATATAATGGCAAATTAAAATGGGTCTTAGCCGTAATTTTAATCTATATGGTGGAAGGTCTTCATAGAATAGATACAATGATTTATATGATTATTAAGTCCAATATTAAGCATTTTATTCGTTTAGAATAAATTTATTATTATCCATGATTTTTCTACATAAATATTATCAATGGATTCGTTTTGTAGAAAAAATTATTCAATAAATTTCATGATAAATTAAAATATTTTTCATTTAAATATTGATTATTCTTTATTTACTTATGATATCATTTGATGTACGTAAACCATACTGAGAATAAAAGATCATAATTTCATTTTTTTCCCATTACCAATGATATGAATAATGATATTGTTATTAATATCAATGATGAATGAATTATTCTTATGTCGTGTATTATATATTTCCAATGTAATTTTGGAATCATGTAAGTAAATTAATTTCCATCATTAATAAAATAAGTGATATTTCAATGTGATATCCATTATATCTAGGCCAATTAATTTCGTTAACAAATATTTATAGGCTACTATAGTTATTTTTTTCACTATCCTTACAAATCGATAAATAATAATGGGGTTATAAATGAATGAAAATCAATATACACATAAAGGATATTGTTTGGAACAATGAAAAGAAATAACACAAGATAATGTAATTAAAATATAACTAAAAAATATAAATTAAAAAATTCAAAATATGTGAATATTATAAATTGTAATAAAAACAAAAAAGGTTTATAAATAATTTAACTTTATTTTTATTTTTATTATACTATATGCTAATTCAGTTTCATGAAAAATGAGATTAATTAAGAGTGTTTTTTTACTATAACAACATTCATTATGTCATAATCATTATTTATTAAACATATTATACTCAGTTATATTTATTCAATGTTACGACTGTATCATAATGTATTTTCTGTTAATTTTCTAGGGATATGAGTTTATTTATCATAAGAACATGTTAAAAGTATTGCTTCTTAATAAATTGTGACATCTATTGGGGTTTAATTCAATCTATTATCATTCCATCATGCCTAATTCATATTATATATAACCAATATTTTATATGGTGTAATTAATTAAATATATAATGTAAATTAAATAATTTACAAATGATATATGTTTTATAAAACGGTATTTTATATTATATTGTCTAATGGATTTTTATTTACACACTATTAAATTCATTTTGACTTTTTATTTACTGAAATTTCATTCTTTGGGTTGTATTTTTTTTTTACTACATGTTAGGATGTTGATATATTGTAAGTATTCCATTTGAAATATTTTATTTTATTTTAATCTATATAAAAATTAAATATTCATGACATAATATTCTTCTTTTGGGGAATTAGTTAAAAATAAAAATATAATGTTGTTAAAAAATCTCATATACACGATTGCCTATTTCTCCACCATGCCAATTATATTTTTAAACCAAATTTTTTATTTTCATATTTTGAAGTCCAAATGTGTACATAGATAACATTCATATTATATTATCTCCATATAAAAGGAAATTTCATAACTATTTCATCTATGTGTGTGATTGGAAAACTATGTAAATTTATAAAATATATTTTGTTCCATTTTTAAATATTATTTTTTGTTAATATAAATTATTTTTCAAATTTAACATCTTAAATTTCTCTTAGTTTCATTAATTATTAATAAATTAAAAATAATTTATTGGAATTGATTTTTTTACATGAAGGAAAATTATTTTAGAGGTGTCGTATATGTTGTTTTTATTAAATGATACCAAAATATGAAGAATAATATTTTCATGAAATCACTTAAATTTTATTATATTTTTTATGAATTATTGTTTTAAAAGAATTAATATATATATATATATTATTTAAATCAATAATTTTATACAAATAACATTTTCATGGTTCAAAAATTTGTTAAGGGTTCAAGACATTTCTTTCCAAATATTATATTATTTAAATGTTTCATAATTTGTACAGAAATATTTTTATAAAATTTTTATAGTTAATTGTATTTATTTCTAGAAATGTTAACCTTGAATGATAACCTTTCATATTATATCCTTTGAATGTTCTTTATAGTATATACAATCACATTATACCATTTTAGAGGCTAATAATTTATTAAAATTATTTCATTCACCATTAATGAATCCATTAATCTTTGGTGAATTCTATGAGAGGTTTTATACATCATTAAGATTTTCATGCCTTATTCACATTGTTTTATAAAGATAATAATAATTTAAATTTGTTTACATTGTGAATATGATATTCTTAATTATTTTATTTTAGCTCTTTATAAGAGATTCATCTTATGTGGATATGGTATCTACTGCAATAGAGGAGAACCTCCACCCCTCCTATCTCCTACTAATTATCTCATCCATGTCATACCCTTTGTATCTTTTCCAAGGCGTCATATTTTTATTGGATTTATGTCAATGAAGCTCATTTCATTTCACATTCTCTACTAATGGCATTTAAGACCTTAATAACAATTTCACCATGATCCAATGTTTTCGTTGATAATTGTCACTCTGGCATTGTGTGAATTTTATTAAATAGGGATTGAATCATCCTTAATGAGGGTGATCCTATAGAATGAATCAATATCCCTTACCATCTCTATGATTTGTTGCATTTTTCTAAGTGATTACTCAGATATTAGTGTTTGATGTAACAATGTTTGAATTCTTCTACTTTTCTTCAACATATAAATCACATCACCGATATTTCATCCATACCAAAATTAATTTACCCAATTCACATTTGAGTCCAGATATTGATTTAAATAGTCATATTTCTCCACAGGTTTCCTTTTTTTATTGTTTTGCAATAGGGATTAAGTGTTTTGTTATTTTTTGGACAATCTTTAATTCCTCTATGTAATTGGCTTCCAATATAGTTCTGATCGATGTCTCATCTTCTTGGAATGTTCTAGCTCAAAAATCTTATTTTACTATTCCATTATACTCTTAATGTAGAGTTTATCATATATAACCACATCTAGGTTAAAACAATGGTATCTATTTTTTGATGATTTTAATGTTGGTTGATTTCCTATTAACACTCATCGATGTTCCATGGTGTCTTAAGATGAGAACACGATTGGATATTATGTATGGATATATTATCTTCCATTGATCATTTAATTCCATCCCAATTTAATCTTTTTCATTATAGGTTATGGAGGACCACTAGGTGATCAGGTTTAGAAGTAATTCTCTTTTTTCTTTGTTCTAGTATTTGTTTAATAGTGGGGGTTCAACCCATCCTTCCCTAGAGGTGTGAATGGACCGATGACATGGAAGGATATCTATGGTGGAGTTTGAGAAGGTTAAATTTCATCCCAAATTGTGACATACTATTGTTTATACTATCATATAGTGTGATATGAAAATCGACATTGAATGAATAAAGATTATATACATGTGACCAATTTCTATTGTAGTGCAGACATTGTGGGGTATAGATTGGTGGCATGTGCCTCACCCAACCTTTCTTTGGATGGATTAGATTTGAATACTGGTTCCCTCATCATTTTATACCTATAATGATATAAATGTTACCACTTAGACCCAATGATTCTTAATAAGAAAAAATTGAATTAGATAACAAAGATAATCATTCCTTTTCAATTCAATGGGAAATGTTTTGATATCAATGTATATTATATTATTATATATAGGGAAATTTGAAATCCAATCTTTGGATGATAATATGTGTATGATTATGAGGATAACCAAGAATTACCTATTCAAATATTACATAAATATATATGAACATTCAATATATCTCACTATAACACATTCTATATAACCCTTAAGGTTTAGTGTCATGGGATACTAGATATATAATCATTTTATTTCACGAAATATCATCAATATCTCCCATTACCATTATTCTCTTATAGGACACATGTAGAATCATATTACCTAAAATAAATTATCATAAAAAGGGGAAATGGAAACATAATAAGGGGTGAGATCAAATGTTCCTTAATGGTAAACATGGGATACTCAAATTTTAGGCTTATATGTGAGCATAAAATGTTTATAACCCTTTGGGAACATAATCAGGGTACATAATGGGCATAACCAAAGGAGTAAATATCAAATAACAAGTATTGATATAATTATCTTTATACAGTAAAAAAATATATACCACCAATACTGTTTTGTATTTTTAGCACACAAAAAACACCGTTGAGGGGAATCTTCAATAGCCAATAACAAAAAATCAGATAGAAAGGTACCCTTTATCATCAATTTTTTAGAGGTGTAAAATGGAATCCTTAATCAGAAATTTTCTATTCCACTAACAAATGGTCTCCATTGTTAGTGAAAATTAAGGGTACCCATTTTTAATGGTTTAATTTTTGCACTGATAAAGTTCTAGGAAAAATTATTTAAATTGAATAAATAAAAAAAATGATTAAATTAGAAAAAAATATTAGCAATGTTATTATTTAAATAATTATTTATAATGAAGAATAAATTTAGCATACATATAACTAAATTAAAAATATGAATAAATAGAATATATTAAATATATAAATATGTTAAATGAATAAAATGAAATTAGTATACAATTAAAAATTGAAAAGCAAATAAATGACGAAAAATATACATATTTTTATTAATTAAATAATTATTATTGAAAATTAATTAATTTAATATAAATATATATATTATAAATATTAATAAATTCTATAAATTAAATTTGGATATAAAAAATTATTTAATTTTAATAATAAAATATTAAACTTGATTATATTGTAATAATTAAATAAAAAAATTATAATTGAATAAATTAAATATTCTTAAAAAAATTAATTAATAAATAGTTAATAAAAATGAATAAGTATAATATATATAAGAATATTAAAGAGTAAGAAATTATATATTTTAAATTTAAATGTATAAAATGAAGAAAATATAATAATAAAAAACATATAATTTGTTATTAATTTTAATGATTTTATACAATGTTAATCATTAATATATTTAATTTAGAAATATATTCTTATACATTACTATATATATATGTCAAATATTTTATATTCCCAAAAATATTATTACTATAATAAAAAATACTTATACCTATATTAAATAAGTCATATATTTAGTGAAAAATGGTTTATAATTAAAAAATAATATTAATTAAAAAATTTGACTAATTGTATCATGTAATGAACATAATTTAATGTTTTTTGGCTTTTCAATTTAATAAATATATAATTCTTTTATAATTATTTCACATAAATTTATACAATTAATTCATTTTTATGTAGAACACAAAGTCACAAAAATATTTACACAATTGATGAATGTTTTTAATAAAACAAACACACCTGATATTTTTTTCATTTATTAATATTAATGTTTTAATTTTATAATTTTACTATCACATTAATGAAACATTTTATATATTATGTTATCAATAAATAATTTTAATTTATTTAGTTTTATATTATTTCAGTTATAATTTATTAAATTTTAATAATTTTTTTTGAATTTAGTCATCTTATATTTTTTATTTATACATGTTTATTTTCGAAGATTTTGTATTTTAATAATTATTCATCCTTAACTCAATACATATCGATATGTTTAATAATATATATTTATTTAATAAAACATGAACATTTTTATGTATTTTTTAACAGTACTCATTTTAAATAAATTATTGTCACTAATTTTTAAGATGTATAAATTTTACACTATACTTCCATTAATAATTCTAATAATATATTTGTATAAGGCCCTTGACTTAAAAATTATATAATATTGGGTAAAATCATGAATCCACATTGAGGATATTTTCAGGTTTAGAGCTTTATATATTTAGGACATAACTCTTACATAATAACTCAAATATTACAATGAAGACAATTCTACTCACTATCCATTATTTCCAGAATAAAAAAACTAGCAGAAATAATCATTGTTTCATTTCATGTTTAAGAATCATAAAATTTTATTAGTCCCATCATGATCAATATTCTCCTTTCAAACATGTTAAAAACATTTCAAAACATGGGATGAGCATTAAAAGCTTAGTAAGGGATACAAAAATATGGAAAAACATATAGTCTTTCAAGAACATGTAAACTGTGAATATATTATCATAATTTTACAGTTTGGACCTTTAATATGTATTAAATAAACTTCACTAAAAATAAGCTCATTACATACCATTTTTGTAAGGAAAATATAACCATAAACACATAGGAATCACACAAATCATATACAAGTCACTTGGTATGTATTCACTCATAAATAGAATAAACATATGGTTGAATCCCACACATATCACTCTTATAAATGGAATAGCCATACAGCTAACTTCCACACTAAATTCCTTGGCAGATAAAATTACAACACAAATCCTTGGTTCATCGTGGAACAATAAATTTTTTATCATGTAACCACTAATATTGTTTTTATCATATAACCACCAATCAAATGTCCATGTGCCATAATATAATCGTAATATATAAATTATTAGAATTGAAATCATTTCACTCATAAAATTTCTTTTCCAATCACAAGAAACCATTTCAAGATATTGAAATAGTTAATACATTTCCAAAAATACTTTCAATACCCAAATACACATAAAATGGAATGGGGATTTGTCTTCCTTTTAAAAACCCTATGACTTATAGTGGAGTCCAAATATCAAATAATGTGTTTAGTGGCAGAGAATCCATTTTCATTGCATACATTAAAAATATTTCATTTCTATTTTAGTAAAATGATTCATCTAAAAAATCATTTTGAAATCCGTTGAATTAAATTAAGGATGCATATAAAATTTTAGGTATAACATTTTATATTCATATAATAAATATGTAAAATTAATATAAAGAAGAAGAATATTTAATAATTAAATCAATAATCAATCAAGGTGTCACATACCAATTTGAAAAATAAATCATAAAAGTCATGAATTAATACATTTATTGAAACATTAAATAATAATATTAGAGATAAATTATGGATATTTAATGTCATATTAGATGTATATATGACTTATAAAAGAATACATGTGCATATTATCATGAAACGCCTCAATGATAAGAGATTTAGACCAAGTCCTAACCACGAGTCTAACTCGTCACATACAATAATTATATTCCTGAATAATAAAAATAGTTTAATTTATACTTTCTTGAGAAACATTTTAATTATTTATATTACATTAATATCACTTATTACCATGTTATAAAAAATATATAATAAATTATGTTTAAATCGGATGTTTTCTTGATATTTTGCACCCGAGTCGAAAATGAACATGTTATAAAGTAAATTTTTAATGTGGTCATATGTCCATAATCTCTGGAATAATATTACTAAAAAAATAGTTACATTAACACATCAATTATAATGTTAAATCAAGGCATTTATTTTCTTGTAAGAAAAATGAACAACTTCATATTCATTGAAATGGTATATTATACTTATAAATGAAAATCGTTTTCCATTTTTCATAGATCATTATAGAAAAATAAAATTATTATTTTACCTCAAAAAAATTATCATATCATTATTAACATCATAACTATAATTTAAATATACTTATAAATAACATACCTGTGATGTGGTGAATCAAAACGGCATGCAACGCTTTGTGGAGGTGATTTTTCACATGTACGCCCAATCGATGTTATGATTTTTATATGCATGAAAAGTAATAACATAATTGATATATTATTATCATATAATGATTAGAATGCCATTAATATAAAAAATAAAAATTAACATCATATTTATAACCACTAATGAGAGACTATTATGGATAAATAATTAGATCGGTTTGGGTGATAGTTCACACGTACAAACGATTGGTAAATCCTTTACCATATAATGGAATTGGAGATTGATTGAGATTACAATATTAACAAAATAAAGTATAAATATTTTTATGATGTTGGATTTATTTTTTCATTTTTATTTATTGAGAATTTATGGATGTATATAAAGCAAAAAAATTAGAAATACGTAAATAAAAACGATACCCCTTCTTCTGTTGATCACCATTGAAGAACATCTTAAAACCTCTATTGAGGGTGTTATGCATATAATAATGCTTTAATAATGTGTGGGAGGTAATAATAAGAATAGTTTTGGGTAGGTATTGTTAAAACCAATAGTTTATTAAATTTTGGAAATTAGATAAGAGAGGGTACCTTTTTATATGAGAGGGGAATGACAACCTTTGAAACTCTAAATTTTTTAAATTAATATAAATTAATATTTTAATAAAAATGATTCAAACATGATATATATCAAATATAAGATGAATATAGTTTAAAATTCGCTCATAAATTTTTTTATACATGTATTAATTTTATTTTAAACCTTATCTTTTCATTTTAACCTTAATTGTTATTTTTTAATTTTAATTTTGGTAAAAAAAATTAAATATTAAAAGGATATATATTTTACTTATATGGGGTCAATCTCCAATAATTGGACACCAAATAAAATTTAAGATCTATTAATTTTCAATTTCATATTTTAATTTTATTTAGAATTTGTATATAATTTATCCAATTATCATTTTTATAAAATATAATTTATCACAATTTTTACACTATTCACATAATTGAATTTAAATAAAATCCCGGCATAGGGAGAAGATAAAAAAACATTTAATAGACTTATAAAATTTCAAATTCATCAATAAAATTATTTTATGTTGTAAATAATGTCAAATAATATTCTTTTTTAATTTAAAATATCATTTATTTGATTCTTTCATTAATAAAGCAATCACTACATCAACATTGAGTGATAATTATATTTAATTATTTAACATAAAAAAATATAAATAAAACCTTGATTTAGGTAATACTTTTAGATTTATAATTACTATTTATAGTCAAATATATCACTTATATAACCCCATATAATATTTTTAGTAATAAGAGTCATGTTTTTTATAATGACGCCTAAACATTTAATTAAATGTTCTAACTGTCATAATAACACCCAAGTGGCATAAAAAGACCAAAATTTCTAACAAATTATTTTATTGGTCATCCATGTCTCATATAATTATATTAGAACATTTCTTAGGGTAGTTTTATGTTATTTTATTATTATTTTTACCGTTATTTACCTGATTTACCCATTAACCGCCTTAATTAAAAATAATTAATAATGCTAATATTAATAATTGCCAAAAATAAAAGGGACCTATTTAAATAATTTTTTACTTCTAATTCTAAATTTTTAATCAATTATTACATTTTCAAAACAAACAATTGGCTAAAAGTAATGAAATATTATTCGTGTTGATAAAATAAAAGATCTAGTTTTTTATATTAAACACTCCAATGTTTACATAGTTTTATATATAATTTCATTAGGAAATTGATTCCAATAAACAAAAATGGACGAAATTATTAATAAAAAATTTAATAATAATTTTAAAATAATTAAAATGATAATCATACTATAAAATTAAATTAGATGAAAATGCATTTTTGAATTAAAATGATGTATTTTTTACTATTAATTAAAATATTAACATTATCTAAAAACTTAAAAATTCAACCAAAGTTGATTTTGATTCCATTATTCCATTTAATATGATTATGTTTTAATATATAACATATAAATGTTCTTAAAAAAATATTTAATATGGGTTCTCCATCAAAAGGAGGAAAAAATTTTATGTTTATAAAAATACTTCTTTTATCCGTAAAACATAATTATTTCTTATATGATGTATAGAACGATCTTAGGATGAATTTTAAACATTATATTGAATTTATATTTAGTTAATATAATAAAAATGTGTGGTTTTATTATTTTTTAAACATAATTATTTACATTTAAATACTTTTTCAACAAAAATAAATCACATATATTCATTTTGTTTTTAGTCTAATTTCATGCTAATTTTGTAAACACTGATTAATTATATAAACATGTGCAAAGCATATTTTAATTATTTCATTAAAATTATCCATTCCCACCCTTAAAAGGTCAATGATATAACTACTATATTAAAATAATATTATTATTATTTGGTATAACTCAATATTCTGTGCAATTTATGATTTCAGGGGAACATATTGATTCATTTTGAGTAAGATATCGGAGAATGTATCCCCAATAAGGTGAAACCAGTATCTAATTCATAAATATTAATATATATATATAAATTTATTATTCTATAATAACATGGGATTTAGCATCCTTCCCCACTTTTCAAAATTTCTTTCTCTCTATTTTAAATTTGGACTCAGTATCTATTGTTTCACTTTTCAAAATTACTTCATTCAAATCCCACATAAGAAATAAATTAATAAAACATATACTTTAAAATAATTAAATTGAAGTATAATTGTCACATGAGATATAAAATACTAATTTTCCATGTAGGATAACATGGTTATGTAATAGAAAGCTAACTATGATGTTCTGGTGGATATTGATAAGAAAAATCATAAATAAGTTAACAGTAACAAAAAATATCAATTTTTGTTGGGTTAAATGGTCATTCATTTCAGATTAGGATAAGTAAGTATAAATTGTATTTATTATAATATCATTTTCATAATGTTGAATAATTATTTTATTTTAAATAATATTAATAGAAATAAATATACTTACTTGACAGGCTGAGTTTTATAACTTAATCAATTTCCACACAAAAATCATTTGTTTCTCCAAATGATGAGTATTAATGATTAATTTTTCAAAACTAATGCACTATAATAATAATCTAGAGTATCACATAATTTCAAAAGGGTAAAAATATATCTACCTTTTCATTATAAATAAATAAAAAAACAAAACTTATAGTATAATTTAAGATAATTATCCAAACTGAATAAACCATTATATGATAAAAACTACATTTATCCCCAAAATTCAACATTAATAACCAATGTTTAAAATAGGAAATTAAATAAATAACTATACATAAAATTAAATAATAATAATCCAAACCAATATTGAAACAAAATATTTAGTAGAATTTGATTACATAGCATTCTATAATAAATTTTAACATTTATCTCAGAATAACATCAGCCACTATTAAAGTCTCAATCTAAAATGTAATTAACGTAATCACATATCTTCCATGATAGGTTAATAATTTTATTAAATAAAATAATTCCACATAAATCCTCAATTAATTATCATATATTATTACTAAATAAAAATCAAACCATATAAATTAAATAGAATCCCATTTATTTTTTTACATTAGTCATATTTGGTTCCCAAAATATTAAACATCTTCCAAAATAAAATTTATTGCATAATCCCCAAATCACTTTCCTATGCCAGTGACATCTATTTGATAAAAAATAATTTCTCAAAATCAACCTATTATTACTCCATCTAATTATTTAACTAAAAGAAAAATCCATACTTAGTGTGGACATCACGTAGGATAGTGGTAAGTTATAAATACGTATCACATGTCTGTTTGGGGTTTGATCCCCACAACCTTGTTTGAAGAGATGATTTCCACCCTTCCTATGGATTTTAATTTTTCAAAAAATATATAATTCATATATCATTCCCAAAATGAGATAAAATCGTTGAAAATAATAATAAAATATTTTAATATTAATTTTTATGTCATGTCCATCATTTTGAATCCAATAATGTAATAACGCAAAATTTCCTCAAAATAATCAATCATATAAATGTTATTCATTAAATTATAATTGTGTCCACAATAGAAAAGATAATTCTTCCTCAAAAAAATTTCAACAAACAGTCTTCAGGCTAGAAGAAGTATTCCCAAGTAATCCCAACATCAAATGATCATTAATACTTTTAAAAGTTTCTTAATCCTACATTATAACATAACTTTTGAATCCAATATATGTGGACTTCATAATTATTCAAGGTTCTTCATGATAACCTAACCATGATTTACCACCTTATTCCTTAATACATCATTCCTATAAAAAATCTCGATTCATTTCCGACGTTTCAATAATGTCAAAACATGAGATAAGAAATAATATATAGCTTTCATATTTCATTTTCAGTTTCCCTCATATTCCATTGGAATGGTGTTAGGTATTGCAAAACATATATTTATTGTGACTTACTGATCCCCTTCTCAATACATCTTCATGGTGCATCTATTTTTATAATGACTTTAACCCATGCATTTAAAACATTCTATAGATAAATAGAAAAGAACATTTTTACCATTCATAGGTTCAACTGAATTCATCCTTTTTCTATTCAGGGTTTTTTAATTATGACCTTCACTAATAGAACTATATCATCTTCATACCCCATTAAAACATTTTCCTAGGTGTTTATTTCCACATTATTGACACATATGTCATGGAATATACATACACCTATGATCATTATTACTTAAAAATCCAATGTTATTAGTTTCAATCATATATGACGCATCAAAAAAATACCAAGGTTCTTATGGTAAATCAATACTCCATATAGTTGTTTTGGAATTACAACAAGTGTTCTCATTTCATATCCAATTTCATTATGTATCTTATTCAGAGAACCACCAAATTTTTATTCACGTCATTTTTTACATGCATTCTTACCTAATCAAACCATTTTCTAAATCATCAAAAGTTAGTGTGATTATATCGGTGAAATCATAATATACTATCATATGAGGAAGATAAACACTAATATATACTCATCCATGTAATTTAAAACACAGTCAAATTTTCAAAAATAAATATGACTCATTCTAATATGCTAAACATTGTGGTTATAAACAACTTATCACATATTCATAAATAACACCCTAACCACTACCATTATCTAAACCAACATCTGATACCATATATAAATACCCATATATAAATGTTACATAATATTGAGTTAAATAACTACGTCACATTGAGGATCATCTAAAGTTTATATATTTATAGAATTAGGAAAAAATCTTAACAAAATAAAATATTAAAAAGTATAAACTTATACTCACTATCCATTTTTTCTTCAAAACAAAATGATTAAAAAGAAACATCGATTCATTTCATTTTTAACGGTCATACCATTTTAATCATCCCATTAGTGACACTTTTCTCCTTTAAACCTGATGAAAAACATTTCAAAACATGGGATGATCAGAAAAAGTGCAGAATGTTATAAAAAAATAATTATAAACTTTTAGTCATTAAAAAACATGTAAACGAAATGTATATTATCATAATTTAATATGTTTCAACTTTAGGAAGTAGTAAATAAACTTCACTGAATATATTTTCATTTCATACATTATTTTTAATCAAAATATCATATTTAACCCATATAAATCACAAATAACATAAAAATATATATTGGGAAATAAGCATATTTAAATGGAATAAACATATGGTCGACATCCACACATACCACTCTTAAAAATTGAATAGGAATTCAACTAACTTCTATACCAAATGCACTAGAGGTTATAACATAACCAACAATCCTTGAATTATAACAGAACCATCCATATTTCGTTTAGCATGTAACCACCCATATTTGGTTAATCACTCAACCACCAATCAAATTCCCAATACCTTAATATAATAAAAACACAATAAATAATTCAATTATAAAAGTTTCAATCATAAATTGTCATTCCAATCAAAAGAAATAATTTCAAGATGTTGATATAGTCAATCCCTTTTCAAAACTACTTTATTAAAAAAATACCCATAAAATGGAATAATGGATTACATCTCATTTTAAAAACACTATGTATTGTCCCATAATTCTACGTAATTTTTTTAAAACTAAATGGGATTATTTCGAGACCAGACGCTCAGACAACACATGACATTGGGGATCAGTGATCGCAGAATAAATGTTTGATATTTTTTTCAGCTAATTAAAATGGGGCACATATGCGGTTTTAGAAACTTCTAAAAAAGTATTTAGATTAAAAAACTAAAAGAACTATTACATTTGGAATGAAGAAAATACCTAATAATGGGCCGAACCATGATCGATATAGGTCGAGTTAAAATGTTAGTGTATAGACATTTAATGAAAAAAATGAAAAAAATAAAAAGTTTATTTTTTTCGAAATTGTTTCACTACAACACATCGAAAATCCTATAGATTTTTTCCCTAAATAATGTTGTGTGATGATGTAGAAATCTAATGTAACAAAAATTTTGGTACATAAATTAAACAATATAATGACAATGACTCTTCGTAACATGAATGTTTCCATGTGTTTCCCCATTTAATGGGATAACATGAATTGGGGATCAGGTATGGATCTATTCAATCACTCTGAATATCTAGGGGATATCCATTGATGAACGGAGAATGATGATCCCCAACAACCTTGAGAACTTTTCCTCCTCTTTGTAAGATATTTCCCTCGACGAAGGATCGAGGAATTTCACGGACAGATCACCTTCCACGATGAATCCTTCTTCTGATTGAACCTATTTATCCAGAATTTATCTATTCTAGGAGAATTTATTTCCCATTACTTCTTTAAAAAAATGTGCAGATCAACTCACCTACGAGTTGATCCACATGTCGTTTCTTTTCTTGTGAGATGGGTTTAATTTTGGGGTTATCTTCTGTGAAATAGATACATGTCGAAATAGTGTTTTTATTTAAATATTCATTTACCGCACATAAATTTATTACATTAACGGATCAAAGATAACATGAACTAGGAATGATCATTCCACCTTGGGTGTTCAAGTGAGCATCTTCCTCCCCCATTTTTTGTATCTCTAATCTCCATCTCCAAAAAAACTCAATGATCACAACATGGTGGCAGATCTCAATAGAAGTGGATGGATACCACATTAGGAATTCGTGACGACATGGGGCCTCTAGCTCTAAGGGAAGGAGATGGACACAACGCTCGGTGATAACATTAAAATTTATAGGAGGTTGCGACCATTGATCTACGGCAGTGCGAGGCCACAGGGCTCGTGGGGTGTGGTGTCATGCATATGAGGCTATGACCATCTGGTCGTGGTTGTGAGGAGGGAGGCGCGGTAGTGCCACATAGTGGAATTGGAGAACCCCGTGATTTCTACTATAGGGAAGGGATAAGGGCTACTAGCACGTGTTGGTGGTGGGGATTCGACAGATGTGGCACCAAGTAGTGCCTTGCAGCTAGAGGGTGGTGGACCTACATGACAATGGGGTGGTCTAAGTGTAAAACAACAATATTGACCAGGGGAAGACGGGTGACTGTGGTCACGTCCATGTGAGCTGAACAGGCCTGGTCATAGTTGGTTCGATATCCCTATTAGAGAGGACCTACTACCATCGGTCCATACAAGTTTTGCAGTCATTCTAGGAAAGTCCCTGATAGGACCCAGAATAGACTCATACCAGACTAGACCCAACCGGACCCTTTTCAATAAATCAAGTATAACATTCAAACCATTCATTCGATTGATGATTTGTTGATAGAATCAGGAACCTCACGTTGTGTCAAACCCATTATTATAAAATATGTTTAATTTATTGGATTTTTATATGTGACTGATGGATTGATTTGTAGACTCTCCTATAATCACGCTATCTATGATCATGAATCTTGTGGCTTGATGTATCAAGATGATTATGGGTAGCGAGTCTAGGTGCTCTAGCTCGACCAAGAGATGAATAGGTTGAAGTGATCTAGATATCCCAAAAGACGAGTGGGTAAATGTTATACAACTAGCCAAAGATATGAGTAGGTATATTTGATCCAGCTCACCCAATGACAGAGTAGTCATAAGTGATCAAGCTCCTCCAAGAGAAGAGCAGGTCAATGTGATCCAACTAGCCAATTAGATAAGTGGATATAAGTGATCCATTTGGACCTTGTGATGAGTGGGGCTGAGTGATCATGTTTTCCGATGTTAAGAGATAGTCAATGTTATCCAGTATCCTCAAGCACTCATTTTGGATGAGTGTTTCAGTAGTGTAAGGTGTTAAGCATTACAAATGTTAGTCTTTCAATCATTTCATTAAATTATACCTATGTGGGAATTCCATTTCAATATATGTAAATTTCTTTGTGTTTTTTATTTATGGTTTTGGTTATGTTCAATGTATCTTGTTACACACCCTTGCATAGGCTTCACCTACGCGTGTCGTGTCTTGTGAAGACGATTAATGCTACAACAGAGTCCTTGGTCGCCTAGGGCTAGGTGGTGCCTGGTGAGATCAGACACGCGAGACATACTCTTACAGATTCCAACATACACTTTACACCTACCCTTCAGGAAATGTTTTTAGAGGATGGACATTCATGGATCTTTTTACTTTATTATTTTCTACTTTTCTTGGTTGGTATAGTATTATGGACGATTTACTTTAATATTTTATAGTTATAATCTCTGGGGTTCTCAGAGTGGAATACTCGTTTTCCTTTTTATTACTATGGGATGGGTTTTTGGGTGTTCATGTGTATAGGTAATGGGAAAATGCCTCCCACATGTATGTTGATATCTTCAGGGCTGGTCTCTAACCTATGGCCTTTGGTAGGAGGGCTTGGGGTAGTTGCGGCATGGGCCCCAAAGGATGGGTCATGAAAAATTGTTGTCAAAGGTGGTTGATTCTACATCAAAGCCTGTGAGTCTTTGGTTTTTCTTTGTGGAAATCGTTTTAAATATTTCCAGTTAGAAATTCAGACTTGAGGTGTCTAGTCTTGGTGAGGCCACTGACGTATCCATACACAAGGACCCTAAATACTGCTTTTTTTTACTATATACATGAAATCACTTGTTGAATGCATCATATAGAAATTGAATGTACTCTCATGTCCTTTTTAGTCAGAGACAGCTCCCCAACTATAATCTTTTTATTTTGGTACATCTTGATCAATGTCAATATTACTCCATGGATAAGTCCAACCAAGACTCTAGTAAATTACCATGAGTAAGGTACTCCTAGTGATGAGATGTTTGTTTAAGGACCAATGCGGGAGACGGCCCCACCGGGCAGTGCATCATTCTTCCCACCACTCTTTGATCAGAAGTCTGTACCACTCTTCCAAAATAGGATTCCAGGAGGCTTAGTGGCTTACACAAGTTACATAGACAGAGACCTCTAAGGTTATGTGGTGATAGTGACCCCTAGGTGGCCGATGATTAGCTTGAGGTAGTTATGTGAGTCTTCCGTCTGATGGGGAGGCCTCGTACTAGATGTAGATAGTAGTCGCAATCCTTCCTCAAGGCTCGAAGGGGATATGGTAGAGCATGATGATCTAGACACCTGATGAGGTGACCCTAACCTGGGTAGACATTAAAAACCTCTTCATAGATGATTTCATCGTAGTGATGTTGCACACAGTGCACATACATGAGCTATTGAACCTATATCATTGTGGCATGACAATTGCAGAGTACTCAGCTAGATTCTTTGAGCATTATCGCTACACTACATATATGGTACAATAATTTTTCTTCAAAAATCAGGCTTTTGTGAAGGGACTACAACAAGAGATCATTATGTCCATGGTTTCACTTACCATCCCTACTCAGGCCGTGGTTCTAGAGAGACCCCATTATTTTGAGAGCATCCTGGATGTGTCGACGCTAGCAGGTGCAGATACAATTATAGATCAGGTGGTGGAGTATTTTGTAGTGGGTCATTCATGGCGGTACACATGGAGGTGAATATTGTTTTGGAGTGGGTAGAGAGGCATGTGGTTTGTGGAGGATCTATGTTCTACCACCACCACCCATTGGTGGTCCACCACAGGCTCCGAGAGACGGTATAAAGGGGAGAGTATAGCTTCAAGTGATGGAGGCCTATGTCCGTGGTGATTCAGATATAATTAGTTGTATTATATGTGTCATCTCCACCTTTTATATAACTTTTATAGAGATAGTTTCTAGTCACCCTTTCCTTGCCATGTACCTTGTTTGGATATTGGAGATCCAGGTGGAGCTGTTGGCTCGATCCTTATGATTACATACTCCAATTGGAAGGGATTCAATGATTAAAAACTTGTGCAACTAGTGTTAGCTTACTCTCGGACCCAAGAGAATCTGTTGTGATCTCCTTGTAGTAGTTCAGATGAATTATGAGGTCATCATAGGTATGGACTGGTTAGCCATAGTTCCTAATTAAATCAAATATCATAGGCACAGAGTGCGGTGTACCTGGGGGATGGGACCAAGTTTTTCTTCACTGATGAAAAGATATCTCTTTTAGTGTAGAAAATACTTTCTCTGATGATGGTTTAACTAATCTCTCCCCAATTAGATAGCCTTACCCTCGGTGTGGTGGACTAGAGGAGTCATCGCATTCCTGTAGTGGTGGATGAGTATGAAAAAATATTTCCTGAGGTTGTCCCAGGATTACCTCCTCGTAGAGACGTAGACTTATACAATGATCTGTACCTTATGATGACACCAATATCCACACTATCATATCAGATGTATCATTTAGAGTTTCATTAGTTACAATTATAGCTGATGGATTTTTTTGAGAAGGGCTTCACGAGACACTGTGTTACTCCATGGGTAGCCAGAGTTTTGTTTTTCAAGATGGAAGATGTGAGTTTGAGGTTGTTTTTTGAATTTCAGTGCCTGAAACTGGTGAAAATGAAGAGAAATTATCCACTACCAAGGATTGATGAACACTTTGATCAACTAAATGGAGTGAGATAGTTCTCAAAGATATAACACAGATCAAAAAATAATCATCATCGTGTACGTTATGAGGATGCACCAAAGACAGTCTTCAGATGCCGATATGGACACTATGAGTTCTTGGTGATGCCATTAAGCCTAAAAAATACCCCAAATGTGTTAATGTTACTCATGAATAGGATAGTATAGCCTTAACATGACATTTTCATTGTGGTCTTAATTGATGACATTCTGGTGTACTTGTCTTCTGAGAAGAAGCACGCTATAAACCTGCAGACAGTCCTTGATACACTCCGATAGAACCATCATTATGCGAATCATGTGAACATCCTATTTTTTATTTAGTAGTTCCCCACTTTGGGATATGTTATATCATCTGTGGGAGTCACAGTGGATCCAGAAATGATAGAGTTGCTTCTTTTTTGCGAGCCTCCCAGGAGGGTGATTGAGGTGAAATGTTTCATGGGTTTGGATGGATACTACCTGAGTATTGTGCCTAATTATTCCAGGGTATCATCACCCAAATGAGTGGTATTATTTGATAGAAATTTAAAATTTAATGAAATATCCCTACTGGTTAGTCCATATTTGAAATATAAATCTCTATAGGTACAAACTTGGAGTTCATTTCTTGTGATGAATCAAGTATATGATTCCTCAAATGAGATACATATAACACAATATGATCATTAGAGAGGTTTAGTGGATGGACTATGTGTTAATATACAATTATGATGTGATTTATAATTTCTAGGGACCAATATATTTTAGGTACAAAAACTAAATTGTGAAAATTATAATTAATATCCTCTATGGATTTATTCAAATGAATATCATTTCACCTAATTCAATGTCTATGTATCTCTTATGATTATCAGCATAAAGTTTTAATTTATTTTAAACATGCATGATTTTATGCTATATTTATCAAAGAATATATTCCATTTTATTAGATATTCTATTTTTTAATATCTTACATTCTAAAATATTATCTAATAATATTTGTGTCTTTAACTTATATCAAAAAAATGATTATTTTGGGTTCATCTAAATGCTTGAGTGAAATCTATTATATTAAGATAATTCAACCAAAAGTGTAACATCATGATATTTTAAAAGAGGAAAATATTGTTTAATGGAATATACTGAACAAGAATCCACTCTTATAAGAAAATATAACACACAGACACATTATTATATTTTTATTTTTAAATAAATTTAATCTCATTGATAGCTTGTGATGCACAAAACACTATAATTAAATAAAACAAAATACTACATTAAAATATTATAATTTACCATTTAGATATTATAAAACAAACATTATTTTATCGGGTATGAACTGGGATAACTATGTTATGAAAATTGTTGTTATATACTGATTATAAGAAATATAATAATCTTTGAAAATAAAAAGATATTTTTCTAATGAAATGATTTTTTATAAAAGACATTTTTGTCATGCCTTCTAGACATAACATATAATTAATATTTACCAATTTTGGAATATTAATTTGAAAAAACGAGGATAATTTTTGACAACATAAGATAGAAATTATATAAGGGCTAATTCTAGGTATTTTTATAAAATATTTTATTTATCGATATACAGATAAAAATAATGGTTTTTATTGAAAACTGCATATTCATTTAAATTTTAAAAAACGTTAATCATAAAATTAATTTTTTAATGTAAATTTAGATTGAATATATTTTAAAATATAAAATTTTGGATTATTGAATAAATTTAAAATTTAATTGTAACATTAAAACCATCTACGTTTATGATAATGTTTCCCTTTGGAGTCCCGTTTTATCATAATGACGATGGGTGTAATATTAAACTATAATTTTCCAAATATGTGAATATAATTTGAAAAAATGGATTAAATATTTTGATTAAGAATAATATATATCTTATTAAAAGTTCAACATAATTTTTTACTATTACAATTGATAAAATGATTAAAAATATATTTTAGTGGTTAAGGAAAAAACTTATTTACTAGGGGTTAAAATATACATATAAGGATTAAAATGACAGAAAAACATTTAAATACCCTTATATAATGGCTATATGTAGGCCATATAACATATAAGGTTTTATAATTAACAATATTTGAGTCATTTTTTATGATAAAAATGTCGTTATAATTGATTTTATTTAAAAATTCAATGTATTTCATTTCCCAAAATTATAAAAAGAAACCCCCTCTCCTCCCCTCATAACATTTAAAATGAAATTTGGTTATGAAATGAACTAACCAGATAAAAATTTTAATCCCTTGAAAACCAAATAGATCAATGATTTTATAAATAAATCCATCCTAGAAGTTTTTTGGTGAACACCCGATAGAGTCATCCAAAGAATAGGCATCATTATTAATAAGTAATTTTTTTAAAATTTCATATTCCACCTCTTTCAAATATTAATGATATTTGATAATACAATGAATCAATTATCTCACATATTATGATATATTATTATTTTAATTCAATAACCTTTATACATTTCCACCTCTATTAATAGGGACATAGAATCATCGATCACGTATACGATAGACTTCTACCTCACGAATTGGTGTGACTATTTTTTCCATCCATTCAAGTGGTGATTTAATATATTTATGGATTTATTAAATTTATATAATATTTTTTATATTAGAATAATTAATATATTATATTACCAAATATATTTTTTAAATTCCATGTCATTTAAATTACAATATTATCACTCGTGTGTATGAAGGAGTACCACCCCTTTAAGTGATGAGAATTTCCCTTTACATACTTTTTTCATGGAATAAAATAAAGATAAAATTAATGGTTATATGTTATATATATTATATGATATTTTTTATTTAAAATTAATATATTACCTCCCCCTTTATCCATTAAATCATTAAGGAAATGATAACACTATTCTTGCGTATGTATAATCTACCATCTACACAAAGAGATGTGATCCGTTCTCTATGTCAAATATTCAATAATGATTTTAAAATTATATTTAATGGTAAAAAATAATATTTATAAAATCAATAACATTATATATATGAGGTAAGTATATTTATTTTCACAAATCAGAATGATCATGTGAAAACATGCAGGATAAAACTAGGCAGTTATCACATGAAACAATTTCAAAAATTAATTATTTTTTGAGAACAAGTGATAAATTATTAAAAATGATCATATATGTAATTATAATTATTAATATAGTTCTTATATAATTTAATAATATTTTTAAAACTGCTACATATAATGTTAATTTGATTTTAAATATAAGTAGTTGTAAAGTACGAGACAATATCTCAATTTCCCTTCTCAGATCAATACTATATAGTTATGAAAATAATTTCATTTATATAGTTTATATATTGTGAATTTGGTAAGAAATATCCTTAGTAATTAATAATTCATATAATTTTGACTTTTAATATAATTTATTTCATCCATGGAGATTTCACCTAAACATAACAAAGTCGTAAAAAATATAATAATTTTTTTTCATTGGGTTGTATTACATATTCATTGTATTAGAGTTAATATGATTACGTGGGAAAATAATCATGGATTAATTCATCTAAATTTACACATTTTTATGGTTGTTTATAGTTTATAGAAATAATATATTTATTGATTAATTCTCATATCAACGTAATAATCCTTATAAGTGTTCATTAAAAAAATTCATTTTGATTTGGATTATTAACGAGTAAACATAAATTAAAGGAATTTATTTGACTGTTTTCTAATAAACCCATTTCATTTTATTCTTCTATGATAATTAATTATATTTTCCTGAAATAATACCATTTTTCTCTATTAAATACATAAAATTATTGAGATAATATTTTATGAAAATATGACTTCAATTCTATCTTTCATATAAATCCATTCTTGTCCAAAAACCATATTTCATTAAAAACCAATAATGTTTTTTTATTTGTGTAATTATTTATTAAATACATTTTTTTCCCATTTTTCCTTTTTAAAATATTTTTTGTAAGGAATTATATTGAATTTTTTCAAACAAGGATTATTGAAATTTTACCTAAAATGATAATTGAATATTTGTTTTAATGTATAAAGCATGAAAAATAGTTCCATCCATAATAACCACTGAATTATTTAAATAATTTAAATATCATTCAATGATTATTTTCAATTAATTTTTTTAAAAATATTTGTTGACCTTTTGATTTTAATAATTTTTTCAAAGTGAAATAGTTATTTTCCTCAATAATGTATGAATAATATTTTTATTGGGTTTCAATTGGTCAAGGACATCAACCAGTTATTGTAATTATGATCCCCAGGGGATATTTCTTATTAAAAAATTATATTAATTTCTATGGGAGGTTTGTGATTATGATAATAAAGGAAATCATTATCATTATATTTTGTGATAACATAGTGTTATTAATTAACAATAACTTTAAATATTCATTTAATTTTCATCATTAAAGATGTCATTTCCCATAAATATCCACATTAATTATAATGGTTATTATTATTACTTAATACATATATAATTTTTAAATAGGTAATTTTACTTTGAAATTTAAATGAGTGACTGTGAAATTATTATTAATATGCATTTCTTACTCTATATAATTTAGTTTGATAATGAAAATTAGTTCATGAATTAAAGTTATAATTCGATATATAGGGAATTCATTGGTCATTATGATATGGGCGGTGTATCGATATGGACACCCATTTGCGACATCAATTGTTTCATGAGACAAATCCGTTGTCTAGGATTAGTTAAATATGTTTTTAGTATATTACGTATGAATTAGGATTAAATTTTCTAATGAATTTCCTCAAAAATAGAGGTATCATGATGCCTAAGATCATGATATAAATAATTTTGAATATTATTTATTATTATATTTCTTAGCCATGTTATTTTGTATTTATATTTTTTATGTATACTTATTTATTATAAATTACTCAATAATGTGGATTGTGTTTTTATTAATTTACATATCCATAGTGATTATGAATTATATAATAAAGATAGTATAGTTATTGATTAAATTAAATGTTTGTTAGATACATGCCTTTCTATATTGATTATTCTTTATTTATTATAATTTTTGTACTCATGATATCCTCATCATTATAAATATCATACTGATCATTTCAAGTCACCTATATTTGGTTTCCCTTATAAACAATCTAGAATGTGTACTATGAATGGTATACATGGATATTCTAGTTGTAATAATGATATTATTCACACAGAAAAATATTTTTTGTTTTTTATATTCAAGTGTAATATGGAATCGTGTTTGAATCAGAATTTATAAAACTAATATACTATTTTTTTCATTTTTTATGCAATTCCATATAATATATTCTAATTATATATATCAGAAATCAACTCTAGATTACTAGGGTCATGGTTATTAATATTATTATTATAGTATTTTTAGTAGAATCCTTGGCTTCTAGATTCAGAAAATCCTTGATTATTGAACATGACCCTAGGGTGGACTTTGATAAAAAAAAATATAATGAAATACTAGAGTTTTTATAGGTACGTATTATGTAGTTTTTCTTTTTGATAAATCCATTTATTTATACTATTTGTAGATGTGGTTTTGTAATATTTTAATCTTCCACAACATCCCATACTCGCACTGTCAGATCTGTTGGCATAGTCATCAACCATACATTTCTTACTCAATACCATTAAATGTGTCAAATTTATTTTCCTCAGATTATTAAAAAATAAAATGGAAATATTATATTACTAACATACCCAAGGTGTTTTTATGTATAGATTCATTTATAATTAAGAAAAACACTTTAAACTTTAGATTAAAAATAACATGTATATAAAGATGAATGTTTTTTCCTAGTATACATAGCTATTTATATTCAATAATAAGTTTACAAAACAATGAAAAAGCCACAAAATGGTACAATCCATGAAAGAAAAAAATTATTTATTCATAATAATTCATATAATAGGGAAAAAGAAACATAATTATTTTTTGATCAAATTCACAATATGGGAAAATGTAAACAATAACAATGGGATGTCATCAGAGAGTATAAGAAAAGCATATGGGCATGATTAAGTAGTAAAAGTGCATGATCATATCAAAATAATATTTATAACCTTCAATACATGGATTTTGAAACACTAAAAAATCATAAATAATAAAAAGTGGTATGATTCATCAAAATCCATAATCCTTGGAAATATATTAAAAATATTGACCAAAGTAAACACTTATAACCCATAATGATTACAATGAATGCATGTACATATATTGTAAAATCAACCTTGTATACCTTTTTAAACATGTTTCTGAAATAATTATGTCTAGGTAAAATCCATAGGAGTAACCCAGTTTGAACTCTAACATTCATCACTTATTTGACACAGAACATTAACCAATGAATTGGAATGACGTTTAGGAGAACCCATCATATAAGCTATATTGGGATCACATGATGTTAGTTATGTGTTCCAATAATATATGTTATATTGTGCTGAGCAATAAGCAATAAAGAGATCAACCAATTTCATATGATGCATCTAGATCACCCATAATGTCCCTTTTCTGTTAATGAATAAGAAATATAAAATCCTTAAATTTTCAATATAATAATAATCATAAATATTTCGTTTCATGATTCATACATAGAAACAAAATGGATTCCCTGTCAATATGATAATCAATCCAAATAAACAATATTTATGGTATCAATACAACATATACCAAGTTTAGTATTAAGAAAACAATGTTTTTTAATGATGATAAATGGAAAACTAGTAAATCTTCACTAAAAACATTATATATGAAAATAATTATTTCAAAATTAATGTCTCATTATAAAACAAAAAATCCATTTTTTTGAAACATTATCTATTTGAAAATAAACATGGATAATTTTAAAGTAAGATTCATGTAAAATAAATTGAATGATGGGGGAAATTTGTTTTCATTCCTAACATGTAAAAATAATGTTCCATTTATAATTTTCGATACATTTCATACTTGTCTTGTGTGGAAAAGCACAGAAATATTCATAATAAATCATTTTATTAAAATTAATTCATTTGTAAAAATTACTTTATTAAATATTTGGAATATTTTAATAACATTATGAATTTTTTTTATAAAACATGTTTTTGGTAGTATATAATTCAAACAGAAAAGTTATATTAAGAAATATTTTCATAAAAATATTTTCTTTTTAAAACATAACATTTTATAACATTGCAACTGCTCACATGAAATAGAAAGTATTTTATTTGAAAAAAAACATGGATAAATAAAATGGAAAAATACACTCATTGGGGAATCATGATTTAAGAAAAATACTTTCATTCTTTATATGTTAAGAGACATATATTTTTTAAAATAATTGAAAAAGAAGCATTAATTTAGGTTTTTAAAAATAATGTTAGTTACTAATTCGGAATCACTCGAATCATAATACCAATTAATGTATGAAGACAAATAGAACCACTAATGTCATGTTAAAAACTAAATTCATGATAAAAAAGTCAAAGGGTATACATATACATCATAGAAATAAATAATGGTTTATAATATTTTAATATGAATCAACTAAATCCAATGGAGAAAAAGGTCTTATTATTTTAACATTATCTTTTTAAAACAACCTGGTAAGAAAGAACATCGTATGTATTTTTAAATCCATATACGCCACTAGATTACCTTCAATGATTGTCTCTGATCATGATGCATGTTTCAATTCCCTGCTATGGAAGGGGTTGTAGGAGGATTTCGATATGCAGCTTGGTTTGACCACCGCCTTCCATCCTCATACATATGGCCACACTGAGGAAACCATTCAGACATTCAGAGAGATGATTTGAACATGTTTCCTCGACTTAGTTCATAGCTGAAGGATCACTTGCCTTTGGTAGAGTCTGCATACAACAATAGCTATCACTCCACCATTGGGATGACATCTTTTGAGGCATTGTATGGGTGACCTTGCAGATCACCTTTGTGCTGGACTGAACTAGGGAAGTAAGTACTAGTGGGAGCATTTATGATACATGCTACCATAGAGATGGTACAGATCAACCATGAGTGGATAGAGAAAGCACCAGGAAGGAAAAATTCATATGCTGATAGGAGATAAAGACCTCTGGAGTTCATGGATGGAGACCATGTCTTTCTATAGGTCTCACCATGACGAGGTTTGCTGAGATATGGCTGAGGTGTAAAGTTATCTCTGAGGTTCGTAGGACCTTTCTAGGTCCTGATCAGATTTGGTGAGGTGGCATAAAGCTTAGCTCTTCCACCTCAATTGCACCATGTGTATGACGTCTTCCACGTATCCCAGCTAAGGAGATACGTTCACGACCCTTCTGACATCATCAACCATAGAGAGATGGACATCAATGACGGGGAAACATTTATGGAGGATGTAGTAGTGATTGTGGATCGACAGAAGCAAGTCCTTTGTGGGTGGTCGATACCTCTGGTGCGTGTTGGCTGACAGCACAAGAACCTCCAGGAGAGCACATGGGAGTGGGATGATCAGATTCATGCTCAGCACCCCCACTTGTTTTCCTAGTTTTGAGTTGTGGCTTATGGGGAAGTAAAGCCCTTAGGTGTGAAGAATGTCAAGACCTATATTTCCATGTAATTGATTTATTAAATGGTAATTTTACGGGTCCGTGAAAATTGACAGCGCGTGATTATGAGGCCTGGAGTGCCCAGTATGAATTTCTTACCTTTTTTGGGTACATTCAGTATACTTAAGAGAAGGTTTTTTGTAACATTTGTACAGGTGCACGAAATTTTAATCTGAGGGCACCGTTGAACTCGCCGCACCGGTATTCGCCTAAGGGGACCTTCACCTCGACTATAGTAAGTCGAGGGTTAATGATAGAATTTGGGTTTTTTGTGAAAAAATAAAATAATATTAAAATTTGTAACATTTAATTTTATTTAGAACTCCCTAGTGGATGTTAGGAGGTGGGGACCACCAAAACTAAAACCTCCATTTTTTAAATTCAAATCACAATGACTATTTCTTTTATTTTCAGTGGAATTGGGGAAAATATTGGAAAAAGAGAATTGGGAGAAATCATTGAAAATTATTCTCTCAAACGAAGAACACATTTTCCATTGAAGAATGCGCTCCCCAACAAAGAACGCAGACACTGATTATAACTGTCTTCAATGACAACAAACCGATGATGTAAGAAACACTGATGACAACAACTTCTGTCAATCCCCAATGACATCGTCATTTTCCTTGCGGCCAACATTGAAAAATCGTCGAGGTAGGTGTTAATTTATATGTAGTTATCACTTCCCAAGTTCTTCCCTTCTAAATTAAGAATGAAGATCAAATATCATAAACTAGTTGATCAGAAAATGTTTTCTTTTGCGGGATTGGGGAGATTGAAGGACGAAGGTTGTGGGAATTGATGTTTTTAAATATCTTCCAAACACGTTCTTGATTCAAATTTGTGAACTACTTGCTGCTTCTCTAACTTGGAGGGTGACGGACAAACAAACATGGCCCGAAACCACCACTATTTTTCATTTGTGTGTTCTTCACGATGGTGATAACCACCAATACCGGTGTTAGGAATAGGTGGAACATGAGAACGACGGTCAACAACAATGATGGTCACGATGAAAAAATAGCAATGCCCGCAGCCACCGCCGTCTACAACCTCCGCTGTCCCCGGCTAGTGCCGCCCCATTCCCTCACGCCGTCTCTAGCTTCACTGCCCCGCGACCCCACCGCACTGCCCTTGGCACCCAGTGCCGCCCTGGGGCTACACCACCTGTGGCCCCGCGGCCCCACTGCCTCGCATCCCCTCTGCGGCGCATAGGGCCCCGCGGCCTCCGGGCCGCCGGGCCATGCCGCCATGCTAGGACGGACCACCGAGTGGTCCAGGCCAGGCCAGTGGGTCATGCCGCAACACGGGCCAGGCTGCATCGTGGGCTAGGCCGGACCCAGCGGTTCGGGCTGGGTCGGACCGAACTCGGACCCACTATAACCCATTTACACTTATTTGGCCATAAGATTGGAACAAGACATCCATTTGACGAACCGTCAGTGGTGCTGGAAACCTTGGAACGATAAGATCCCTTGATTATACCCTACTAGAGATTTGGGTAATGTTGAAGCATGGTCATGTTGGATCAAGCATGAATCCAACCGGCCCCTCAGGACAAAAAGGCTAATAATATATAGACCGAGAGTCCGATTGATGCATCATTTGTTGTGTTGAGACCCCTATGACATGGAATTCCATTGAGATAATTATTAGTTAGACTTCATGATAGTTAGAGTATCGACCAGTGGCTTGTGGAGCAGACCCTCTCAGAGACAAGCGAGCATATTACGGGAACCAAGTAGTTGTCTATGATGTGAAGAATGAAGAGAGATCTTGTGTGTGTCAGCATAGAGTGATCCTTTGTGGGTCAGCACTGAGCGATCATTTGTGGGTCAGCATCGAGCGATCCTGTGTGGGTCAGAACCTAGAAGTCTTGTGTCGTTCAGCATTGGGCGATGATTTGGGGGTCAGCGCCGAGCGATCCTGTGTGGGTCAACACTTAGGGATCCTTCATGGGTCTCTTTCTTAACATAGTAAGAAGTTATATTAGTTATATCTATTCATCTCTACTACTGTACTTATGTTATAACGAGTGTGAGCTGAGTTTGTACCTGTGTGGTAAATTCCTTCATTGTAATACCTTGGTGGTATTCCTCTGTGTGGAATACCTGTGTGGTACATTCCCTCACAATTTTTCGTCCTTTGTGGAACTGTTGAGCTTGGGGATTTGCAGTTGGACTCTATGTTTTTCATCATGAATGAGATGGGTTTATTGGAAAACATAGGTATATGTATGGGAATATACCTAAGTAGGGCCATCGGTTGATTCCTTCCTTTTTGGTTTAGCCTTTTTGGATTTTGTGAGACCATGATGGTCTCAGGGTCCCTACTGAGTATCGTTATACTCACCCCTGCATGGTTTATGCCCGCACATCATTGTGTTTGGCGTAGACGACGGATAACTCTGACTGAGGATGAGGGTACAAGGATTGGAGGAAGCTCATATGTGTACATTAGATGAAACAAACTAAAGAGATGACAATTCCTGATTTTTACCTACCCTTCAGTTAGGATCTATAGTGGACGATCCTATATATTCTTTTCACCAATAAGTTGTCTTGTACTGTCTAGTATCCCTTGTACTTTCATGTTGGGCTTGTATTCTGGCCCCTTTGTACTTGTTGTACTCACTCTATTTACTATTCAGTTTACTTGAGTTCGTATCATGATGTGTGCTTGGTTGTGTGTGTTACAGGTTATAAAGCCAATTCCTTCCATTTTTTAGGGAATACGCCTTCAGTTCTAGTCACTAGACCCTGGCCTATGGAAGGCGGGCTTGGTGTAGTCACGGTACGGGCCTTGGGGGACAGGTCTGGACAAATTGGTTTCAAAGGAGTTGGTTATACCATAGAATGTAGGACTCTGATCTTTATAACCACAATAGTGTTATGTGTAGTGAGTGTGGTTATCAGTTTGGGGAATCCAATATTGGTGCGGCAACCGACATATCCATACACTAGGACCCTGACTTCGGATTTCCGACCCAGTGTACGAAAAACACTGATTGCATATGTGTTTTCAAGATTATTCATTTTTAAATCTTTGGGTCATCCCACCAGGTATAACATAATGACCATGGCATGCCTGTTTCTTTTCCGGATGCATCCATGCATACAAAAAGCTAGGGTTCCAGATATACTATGCACTGAAAACCCACCGTGCGATGAGGCATCGGTGTAGATCCCTCTTCCAATAGAGGCACCAGCAGTACCATTACCCATTGGTCCATCGATGCCACTAGCCCCAGCATCATAGAGTGCATGACGCTTGAGTGTGTTGCACGAGTTCTTGTGACAGAGGCCACCCAGGATCTAGGGAGAGATGGATACATTGGAAGCTGAGGATTGACTGTAGGATGTAGTGAGTGTCATACTACAAGTAGGGACACTAGCAGATCTCATGGTGATCCATGCCACCATCCTTCCACAGGCAGTAGAAAGAAGATAGTGGATCTTGTTTCTCCATGTTCACGACGAGGTGACCCTTCTCTGGGTATACATACAGATCCAATTTCGGGCAGAGTTAGTCCCAGCGACTCTTCGTGCAGTTCGCATTCAAGAGCTTCTTCATCAGCTGCAGGGCACCATGACTGTGGCACAGTACTCAGCAAGGTTTACTGACCTCTCACACTACTCCACAGATAGAGTGCAGGACCCATTATTCAGGCCTCGAACATTTGATCAGGGGCTCAGGTGAGAGATTAGGGCTTCAATTATTTCTATTAGAATCCCGACATAGGTGGGGGTGTTAGAGAGGGCCCTCTTAGTGAAGAGTTTCCTTGATGAGCAATCACCATCAGCGAGACCTACCACCAATCGTCACATAGGGGAGTCTTCTGCAGCTGACAACATACAGATGTTGCAGTGGTCCAAGTGGACCAGATATACAGGTGGACGACCGCATGATTCAGGGTCTGTTGTGTGGGGCACCGGAGGCAGAGCCAGTCATGCCATGAGCAGGCAGTGTTATTCATGCGGTGGGCATGGTGACATGGACCATGACTATCTGAAACACCATACGAAGGATCAGCATATGGTCAATGGAATGCCATTGAAAAGACATAGGTTCGATCGAGTAGGTCCATAGGGAGTAGGCGGACGTGGCAGAGGAGATGACCGTATAGCTAGAAGTGGGCCATGATTCGAGATGTTACTGCCACCACAACCACGTGGTGCACCCCGACCATAAGGAGCATGAGTACTGGGGCGATCTCAGCTCCATGAGACTGAGGACTACCGTCATGAAACTCCTAATATGATACAAGGTACGATATGTGTCTATTCCACCTTAGTAGTAGTAATTATAGACACATGATCCTGTCATTCGTTTATTACTACAAACCTCATTCGGATCTCAGAGATTCTGATGGAGCCGTTGGATTGATCCTTATAGCTAGATAATTCCACGAGAGTTGATTTGACGATTACGCATTGGTTACGGTCGTGTGAGCTTACTCTAGGAGGTGAGAGTGTTGGCTGGGATCTCTTTGTAGTGGCATCGAGGCCTTACGACTTCATATTGGGTATGGACTGGTTATCTATAGTCCATGCTCAGATTGATTTCATTAGGAATAATGTATAGTGTGTCCTCAGGGATGGGACTCGGTTTAACTTCAATAGTGAGAAGGCAACCTTTGGAGCACAAGATGGGCTTACACGGAGGAGGGGGTAGCCGATTACTCATCAGTTGGCTAGCCTTACCCCGAGAGAGGTTGATACGGAGAGTCTGAATTATCCTGTAGTGGTGGACCAATACACAGATTTCTTCCCTGATGATGTTATGGGTTTACCTCCTCTTAGAGAGGTGAATTTTACATTGACTTGTACCCCATGACGACACCGATATCTACAAAAGCGTATATGATTTCCCCCGCGGAGCTTTGTGAGTCATGGGTATAACTATAGGACTTGTAAGGGAAGGGATTCATCTGACATAGTATTTCCCCTTGGGCAGCGCTGATTCTTTTTCCACAATGGTAGATGGGATCTTGAGACATTGTTTATACTATCAGCACCTAACCCAGGTGATCATGACGAATAATTAACCACTCTCGATGATTGACGTCCTCTTTGATCAACTGAAGCGAGCACAATGGTTCTCGAAGATAGACCTCAGATACGGCTAGCACCAGCTCAGAGTGCGAGATGTGTATGTGCGGAAGGCGACTTTCAGATGTTGGTATGGCCACTAAGAGTTATTGGTTATGAAATTCGGTAGAACCAATGCTCCAACAGTGTTCATGGGTCTCAAGAATAGGATATTTCACCGATACCTTGATTGCTTTATAGTTGTCTTCATCGACAAAATTCTGATCTACTCAACTACTGGGGAGGAACATGCCTATCATTTCCAGATAGTTCTGGACACACTCCGAGAGAACCATATTTATGGTATGCCCTCGATGTTTGAGTTCTAGATTTGAGAGGTTCAATTTCTCGGATATGTCATATCGGAGGCTTCATTTGTAGTGGATCCAGTGATGATTGAGGCGGTACATTATTGGGAGCCACCCAGGAGTGTGATAGAGGTATGAAGTTTCTTGGGTTTGGCTAGATAATACAGAATATTTGTGCCAGATATCTCTAGAGTTGCAGCACCTCTATCAGCATTGACAAAGAAGGGGAAAAACTTCGTGTGGTCAGAGAGAATCCAACAGAGTTTTTAAGAGATGGGGAAGAGGATGACTAGTGCCCCCCATCATGAGGCTTCTTGAGGAGGGCGTAGGGTACGCAATCTACTGAAACGCATCAGGGACCAGGCTTGGATGTTTCCTGATGCTGGAGTGGGCAGTGATCACATATAGCTCTCGAAAAGTGATACAACACAAGTAAAACTATGCTAATATTGACATATAGATAGAAGTAGTGGTATTCTCATTAAGATGTTGGGAAATTACTAGATGGGGAGAGTTTTATAGTGTAATATGATCATAAGAGTCTCAGGTATATCTTCCCTCAGAAGAACCTGAACCTGAGGCATCAACATTGTCTTGAGTTCCTCCAGTACTATGACCTTGAGATAGTCTATACTCTTGGGAGGGGGAACGTTGTTGCAGATGAACTCTTCAGGAGATCTGGTATACAACTACTAGACAAGGCAACATAACAGCTGACCATTTTGTAGATACCCATTATAGATCGGGATGGAGAAAAATTCCTTTATTCTCTTACAGTCACTTCACCACTTCTTCAATGAGTCAATGGGGGGTAGAATGTGGACACTGACTGCGAGACATGATTTTTTTTAGATATCTACAGGACATGCACCTGCTGTATTTTCGAAGTTGGGGATCACATTATCCTTTTTAGAGGACGTAACATGGTACCAGTGTCTCTTCAGGAGGAATTGATGAGGTAGTTACACACATCCCCTCTTGCAGTACATCCTGGAGTGGTGAAGATTTACCATGATCTCCGACGATAGCACTGGTGGCCGGAAATGAAGAATCCAATTGAAACGTTTGCCTCTTGGTTCCTCACTTATCAGCAAGTGAAGGAATATAATCAGGTACCAGCAAGCTTGGCTCATCCTTCAGAGGTCCTAGAGTTGAAGTGGGATGGGATATCGATGGACCTTGTGACAGGACTTCCACGTACATCATTATGACATGATTCTATTTGGGAGATCATCGACCGACTTACCAAGTCAGCTCACATCCTACTTATCATAGATTAGGGTTCAGTAGAGAGCTTGGGACGCCTTAATGTGTAGGATATTGTGCATATACCTGGATTACCCTCGAAAATTGTCTCCAATCGTGATAGATTTTCACTTCCTAGCTTTGGAAGGGGTTGCAGGAGGATTTCGGGATGGAGCATCATTTGAGAACTACCTTTCATGATCAGATGGATGGCCAGACCGAGCAGACCATTCAGAATCTCAAGGACATGTCGTGTTATTGTGTCCTTGAGTATGGTCACTGTTGGGAGGATCACTTGATTTTGGTGGAGTTTTCATACAACAACATTTATCAATCCACCATTGGGATATCACCTTTTGAGGCATTGTACGGGCGACCTTCCAGATCACCATTGTGCTGGACTGACCTAGGGGAGTCAACACTAGTGGGACCAGAGATGGTACAAGCTACCATAAAGAAGATTCAGAGCATCTAGGAGTTGATGAAGACTACACAGAGAAGGCAGAATTCATATGCTAACAATATATGGAGACCTCTACAGTTCGAGGATGGTGACCATGTCTTTCTACGGGTCTCACCTTGATGCGGTCTGCAGAGATTTGGACGAGGTGGCAGGTTATATCCATGGTTCATCAGACATGTTCAAGTCCTCAATAGAGTTGGAAAGGTGGCATACCGCTTATCGCTTCCACATCCGTTTCACAAAGTGTGTGGCGTCTTCCACATATCACAACTGAGGAGATATGTGCACTTCCCTTCTCAAATCATCGACCACAGAGAGCAGGACATCGATGATGGGGTGTCATTTATTGAGGATCTAGTAGATATTGAGGATTGAAAGTAGTGGGTATTTTTTGGGCGGTCCATACCTCTGGTTCGCGTTCACTGGTATCATAAGAACCTCTAGGAGATCCCATTGGAGAGGGAGGCCCAGATTCGTGCTCAGTAACCCCACTTGTTTTCTTAGTTTTGAGTTGTGTCCTACTAGGACGTAAAGCCCTGAGGTGGGAAGAATGTATATACCAAGATTTTTTATGTATTTTTTTTACTATATGGAAATTTTACAAGTCCTGGAACATTAACTGCAACTGATTCCGAGGCCCGGAGTGCCCGAAATGAATTTCTGAACTTTTTTTCAGGTATGTTCAGTAAACGTACGAGTGGGTTTTTGTAATTTTTGAACTGGTGCTCAGAATTGAAATTCATAGGCACAGTTGAACTTGTAGCGCTGATATTCGCTTAAGGGGACCTTCACCTCATCCGCAGTAGGTTGAGGGTGAAAGATAAAATTTGGTTTTTTCATGAAATAATAAAATAAAATAAAATTATATAACATTGTATTTTATTTGGAACTCCCATGTGGATGTTGGGAGGTGGAGACCACCCTAACTAAAAACACCATTTATTGAAATCAAACCATGTGGGTGGGGACCACCATAACCCCTCGTAATGGAGGAAGGAAACCTATCAACTCCCTTAATTAATATTATGTGTCAAAATTAAAATTAAATGTTATATTACCAATTAATTTTATGTATCAACATAGAATTAAATTTTAATTTTTTAATTATATGTTGCCTATTTATTTTCTATTCAGTGTAATTATAGAAAGGATTGGAAAAATGGAATTTGGAGAGAGCTTGGAGGATTATTCTCTCCAATGAAGAACATGTTCTCAATTGAAGAACGTGCTCCCCAATGAAGAATGCTCAAGAAGAAGAGGAACGTATTCAACGAAAATGAACTGATGATCGATGAAACGCTGAAGTCATCAACATCATTCTATCTCCACTGAAATCATCTCTTTCCTTGCTGCCTCCATCGAAAAATCTTCGAGGTGAGGGTTTATTTCTATGTGAATATCACTTACCTTGTTCTTCCCTTCTAAACTATAAACGCGTATTAAATTTTATAAAATAGTTGATCCGTGAATGTTTTTGTTTTTTGGGATTAGGAAGAGTGATTGATGAAGGTTACAAGGATTTTTGTTTTTAAATATCTTCCATACACGTTATTGATTCAAATTTTTGATCCACTTGCTACCGCTCTAACATGGAGGGTGTGGGCCAAACAAACATGGCCTGACCCCTTTGCCGTTATTCTTTTCTGCCTTCTTCATGATCGTTACAGCGACCTGTGCCAGAATTTGGCATCAGTGGAACACGAGAACAACAGATGGCACCACCACCGATCGCGACGAAGAAAACTGTGCTGCCCCCAGCAACTGTCATCTGCGGCCTCCGCCGTCCACGACCATTGCCGCACCGTGCCCTCACGTCATCCACGGCTCCGCCACCCCATGGCTCCACTGCCCCTACGGCCCCACCATGCCACCCACGGCACCCCGCGCCGCCCCACGAACCCGCCGCCAACAGCCGCACCGCGCTGACCCCGGCTCTGCAATCTAGGGGCCCACTGCGACATCCCATGGCTCCGCCATCTGTGGCCCCGCCGCGCCGCCCCGCGGCATCTCCTTCATCGCAGTCCCACGACATCCGTGCCACCTGGCCTAGCCGGACCAATGGGATGGACCTCCTAGTGGGCCGGGATGCCACACAAGTTGTGCCGATCGGGTCGGACCAGACCCGAACCCACTACGACCCATTTACACTATTTTTTGCAACAACTTTGGCCCAAGACGTTCGTTTGATGAACAGTTAGAGGCGTTGGAAACCTTGGAGTGAGATAGTCCCTTGAGTATACCCTAAAGGATATTTGGGTAATATTGGACTACGGTTGGGTTGGATCGAGCATGAATCTAACAGGACCCTCGGGACAAAAAGGCTAATAACATACAGACAGAGCGTCTGATTGACACATAGTCTGGTGCATTGAGACCCCTATATTATTGCGGTCCTTTGAGATACTTCTTCATGAGACTTAATGGTAGTTGGAGGATCGACCAGTGGCTTGTGGAGTGCACCCTCCTAGAGACCAGTGAGCATAGTGCGGGGACCTTGTAGCTGGCTGTGACATGAAGAATGAAGAGTGGTCCTATGTGGGTCAACACTAAGAAATCCTGTGTGGGTCAGCACAGAGTGATCCTGTGTAGGCCAGCACATAGCGATCCTCTGTGGGTCAACACCTAAAAATCCTATTTGGGTCAGTACCGAACTATCATGTGTGGGTCAGTACATAGGGATCCTTCGTGGGTCTGCTTCATAATAGATTATTATGACTTAGTAGTTATATCTAATCATATATACTATTGTACTTATGTTATACCTGGTGTGATCTGAGTCTGTACCTATGTGGTAATTTCCTTCGTGGTAATACAATGGTGGTATTCCTCTATGTGGCATGCCTATGTGGCACTTTCCTTCATAGTATTTCTTCCATTAAGGAATAGTTGATCTTGGGGATTTAGAGATGGACTCCGTGTTTTCCTCATAATTGGGATGGGTTTCCTTTATAACTTATGTATATGTATGGTCATATTCCTAAGTAGTGTTATCAGTAGTTTCCTTCTTTTGTGGTTTATCCATTGTGGATTTTGGTAGATCTCGAGGGTCTTGGGGTCCCTACAAAGTATCTTTATTCTCACCCCTGTACGTTCTATGCCCGCACATCATTGTGTTTAGTGTAGATGACATATAGCACTGATTGAGGATGGGGGTACTAGGATTGGAGGTTTCTTGGAGGTGGACGTTAGACGAGGCGAACCGTAGAGATGACTGTTCGTGAGATGTACCAACCCATTAGGTAGGATCCTTGGTGGACGATCAAGGAGCTGATTTTCACCTATCATCTGTCTTATACTATCCAGTTTCCCTTGTACATTTCAGTTGGGCTTGTATGCAGGATCCATGGTGGTCAATCAAGGATCACGTGAAGCATTGATGACCACCGAACACCACATCCCAAAACAACATGGTTACCTCTGCACCATGTACCACCTGAATTGATATAGGGGAACCCAAGGGCCGAGCTGGGATCCAAACGACTGTGGGATCCAAACCATTAAAATGACTAAAAAATGAAGATCCAGAATCTTCCAAAAAAATTCGACCACTTTAGCACCCAAAAACCAATCGACTCCCAACCACATAACCCAAAACCTCCATGATCACAGCACTGTAGCTCAGACATAGCGAGGCACATAGGATCTTGAGGTCAGAGAAGGGTTCAAATTCCAAGGTGCTTTATTTATAGTGGAGGCCAAGGTCGTCAACAATAAGAGTACCCAAACATTCTAAATAGTAAGTGTGTGTCAGGTGTTCCACATCAGGTTCCTCTATTGAGGATGTTCCAGTCAAGGTGGTAGAAGCCAGATGCACTCGTTTTGGCTCAGTATAGAATATATGTGGAGCCATATGATAGCTGTAGAACACTCCCCATTCTTAGAAAGTAAATCACTAACATGCATGTGGATTTTATCTAGATTATAGAGGTCATGGTGGGGGTTTTAGTCATCTTTATTCATTATCATTTCATGTTCAAGGTATGCCAAACATCACTCAAGGTACCTTTTTTATTATGTACATGGTTTTATTCTTTGTTTTCATAAAGGAGGACATAGTACTTCATATCACCTTCTCTATTCCATTTCTTCGGACATGAGGTACCGAGGCCTACAGTGCCCATATTATTGACTACTCCAATTGGAGGTTGATATGAATTGTTTGATGTATGTAGAGACTCTGAGTTAGTTATGGAGAATCAATGCACTTGGCAAGATTTCATTCAATTACAAATACAACTATATTATTTCATTCATATCATAGATTTTTTGTATTCCATGTAGGCTATCATGGATTTCCTTAGGAGGAAAGTCATGTTCGTCGATGCTGATGGAGATACAATAGTGTTTTTTGGTGAGTGAAACCCTCGAATGTGTGAATAGAATGTCCCACCCCCATTTCTGTAAAAGAATGAGCTGATGTTGAGTTTTTTAGAGGTTTAGTAGATAGTGATTCCTAGGATGGTGGAAGATTAATCTATTTTACCTCTAGAAGTTCTTGTAGTGTTACCCCCTCGAGGTGAGATCTAATTTGGGGTAGAGCTACATCTAGTTGTGTCTCCTATGTTGATGTCTACATATAGTATTGTGCCTTATGAGTTTCAAAAGATGTGTATAAATCACAGTTTAATGTTTTAGTGCAGGTTTTTTAGAAAATCATGTACCCATTGGGTTCCCCTCTTTTGTTCATGAAAAATGTTTATTGAAGATTGCGGTTGTGTGTGCTTTTTCATCACTTAAACAAAGTGAAAATAAATAGATTCTATCATATTTAATATATTTATAGTTTATTTGATAAAATGAAGAGTTCAAGTTGTTTATATAAGATCAATTTGTGATTAGGATATCATTAGATCCGTGTGAAGGATGTTGATATCCCGATGAAAATTTTCAATAGTCATCATGGGAAATATGAGTTAATTGTGATGAATTTTGGTGTGATGAATGCTCTGTCTATGTTCATGGGGTTAGTGAATGATATATTTCATTATTTACTTGATATGTTCATTTTGGTATTCATCGATTACATCTTTGTGTACTCCATGTCTGAGGAGGATCATGAAGATAATATACGTGTCATTTTGGGAGTTTTTCATTGGTTGCAGCAATTTGGGAAGTAGTCAAAGCATGAGTTTTGGGCTCAAGAAGTCTGTTTCATGGGGAATATTATTTCCGAGATTGAAAAAGATATATATATACGAAATATGAAAGTAGGTGTGTCTTGGTCAGCCCCCAAGAAAGTGGAATTGGTGTGAATATTCCATGGTCTTATAGGCTATTACCAGAGGTTTGTAACCGATTTATCATGGGTTGCGACCACTCTGATAGCATTTAACAGAATGGATTAGGAGTTATTTTTGATTGATCCGTGTGAGGAAGCCTTCATGAATAATATGGAAAAGTTTTTTAGTGCTTCGGTTCTTTTCCTGTTAGCAGAAGGAGTATAGTTTGAGGTTTTCTATGATGTATAGCATCTGGGGTTACGTCATTTTCTGATGAAGTAGAGATCAATTGTTTCTTTATGTGTCTCATCATTTGTGACCCCATGAGCATAAATATTCCCCTCATTATCTTGATATGGTGTAAATGGTGTTTTTCGAGATATTGTGGAGGAATTATCTCATTGGTGAGTGTTTTGTGTTCTTCTCCTACCATAAGAACATGAGGATTTTTTCTCCCAATGTTACATGAAGACAGATCCAACCATCCACACTGCTGAAGACATGTTTCACTCTTGTGTCACGGTTTTTAGAGCTTTATGGATGTGGAACTAAATCATTGTAATGGTCAATTACTAAAATATGGATCATACCACCATTAGTATGGAACTGTTTGAATCCTAATATGGACAAACATTCGGTTCTCTGTTGTGATGGACTGGGGTTAGAGAGTCACCAATGATAGGGATGGAACTGGTACAAAACACAACTGAGATAGACATGTGAGTCATGATAGGATTATAGAATTTCATGATTGATAGAAATTATATACTGACGGTATGAGGATTCTTTTAGAGCTTGATGTTGGTGATCACGTGTTTGTTAAGGTGAATACCCATCATGTGTAGTGATTGTTTTTTCATTGGAGTAAGCTTTCTCTCCGATTTGTGGTGCCTTTCTTGGTGTTGGTTTTCATTAGAGTCATGGAATACCAGATAGAGTTTCCCCTGAATATGATCTAGATAAACAATGTTTTTGACATGTTACACCTTTTTGTTATCATCATGATGACTATCAAGACATCGATTGGGATGAGATTGATGTTGATGATGATGCGACCTTCTATGAGAGGCCTTTAGAGATACACGCACACTAGGATAAGGTCATTCATAGGAGGTATATTCTCTTGAATCGTGTATTATGGTGAAAATGTGGCATAAATGAGATTACATTAGAGTGTGAGTTGTAAAAACATGCTGAGTACCATATGTTGTTTGATGTTTATCTCTTCTCTTATTATGTTGTTCATTTTGTGGGTGTAGACATTTTCTGTTTATAATATGCATTTGCCTTATTTTTTGTGGTGGATTACCCTATTTTGAGATATATCTCACTCCTGAGAGTGTTTAAAGTCTGGATGTGTGTTTTTCATGGATTTTCAGTTGTTTCTATTGTTAACCAGTTGAGATCTAATTGTGGTGAGAGCCTTTAGAGGTATCTCATAGGGTTGATGTTCAAATAACCCCTTTCTCATTCCTCTCTGGGTTGGGATTGGATTCTCGAGGGCAAGAATGTTATGAGATGTATCTCATGTAAGGGTATGGATCCACATGGATCGAACATTGTGTATTTTTGACGATTGCATTCTTAGAGGTGGATTAGAAAAATTATGGGGGGTTTCAATTAACAAAAAGATGGGAAGGGGTGATTACATGGCGTGTAACTATATTACATGAAATTATATACAATTTCATGATATTTTGTCGTGTCTATGAGGGATTCATGGCATGAAATTATTTTTGGATAAAATAATAAAATAAATCATTGTGGTGAGACATTTTTTGGTGGAACATGACCTTGAGGAATTGAATGATGTGAGATAGAATTACACATCACATAATGCCCCTATGTGGTATGTTTTATGTGTTTTCTAGACCATTGGATTTATTAAAAACAATGGCTATAGAATATATCCCTCAACCCCAGTTGACCTGATGACCATCTCTTCAGCATTTTAGATATTCCTTCATCAAGTAATGATCCCTAGATCCAATCATCAATTGGTTATTCATCTTTGACATATGATATGATATACTTCTATTTTTAGGATTCTTTGATTCATTTCTTATTGTTTTTATTTTCTATGTAATTATACATGATCTACATGTTTTTACCAGAGTTCTAATGTTAGTTGGTTGGTGCAGTTATGTCAGAACATCCTCAGGTGGATTTAGTTTTTACGGGTGTGGTTATCGTGATATATTTCATTGATTTTTTCTTGTACGAAGATCATTAATTTCCTTTTGATGTAGAGTTTTCAATGATTAATTATTTATTTACATGAAATTGTAGAATTATCATGATTTATACTCTTGTATCACAAATAATTGACCTAATTAAATATATGAACCAAATTAATGAATAGGTATTAATCGCATAGAGATATTGTTGCTTTATATCTTGATAACTGTTTGACTCTAGATTTTCTACATAGTGTGATATATATGCCTTACATGATTTAGGATTTCGTTCTAGTTGTCTATTGTTAAAGAATTTAATTCAAGAATTAATTGATAAATAATTATATAAATAATAAAGATGTGAGATTAATGAATACAATTTTTTTATATTTGTCAAATTGATGTGAGTGTGCATGATTAATGGAGTTGGTTGATGAACCAAAATCGTGTTTATAAGTGTTGATACAAGATTAATGGCAATTTAAATTAAAGTTTGAATTAATTTGGTGATATATTGTGATATATTTCTGTTCAGGTGGCCCATAGATGGATCATATGAATAATGAATTGGTGAATTCAAGATGGAATAAGAACCGATTTGTAGTTAAAGTTAATTTCTTATATGTTCGATGTTTCCTACTTTAGTGTAAAAGCCATTTTCCATGGGATTGAGAGTCATGAGAGATAATTGTGAGTGAAAGATATAATCCTTTTTATGGACGAGATATTGTTTTTATGTTTTTCCCTTCTTCTTTTGATTTGATTTAGTTAAGAGGCTTATAGTTGTAGGGGATGGGATGACTTGAAATGGCATGAACCTGTTATGGATGGTCCTATAAGTCTATTGTGGTATGTGGGGGTTGGTAGGACCAATGGTGGTTGTTTTAGCAGTTCATTCCTAGAGTGGTGAGATGCATTGTCTTATTCATGTTAGTGTTGGGGAGGGAATTGTAGATTGGGGAGCAGGTTCAAGTTGGGCTTACTAGTTGATGTGTTACTTGGATTCTTATTGAATGTGATGTTTGTTTATCTACATCACATTCCGCACTACTTTAGGTATATGTTATTGGTTACCTTCCATCAAAAAAAGTTGAATACATGTTGGTTATGCCAAATTATTTCAATGTCTACATTCTTAAGGATGGATGGGTCTACGATCCTTCTATAGGTGGCAAATACTCAATGGGGAGTTCATCTAATCACCGTATTGATCCCCTAGAGTTTGGTATCTTAGAATTGTTTCTCCAAATACCTAGAAATATAGAAAATGTTAATGTTGATAAACAGATGAATAAATGATTTTTAACAAGTGGGGTTGGAGAATTATAGGATGAAATACCGAGGTTATACTTCTGAAGAACTATGGACCCGTTTTCTTATTCGATGAGGGAAAGGATCTGGATTGGATTGATAATTAAATATTACGTGGAATTGAGATAAGATAATTAATTAATATAGAATTTTTTATCATAAATGTCAACTTATAACAATTTATAATGAAACTCAATGTCTCTATTTTAATGGTTGTGTGCTTATAGGATATCTAGTCTTAGATGTGATATTTGGGAGTCTAAGAGACATTAGCATTAGTGGTGTCTGATAATAGGTTTTTCTGATAGTGTGGTTATTATATATCATATATCATGTAATTTTTGGTTTCTATACAATACCTACCCTACCAGTTGGGGAGAATAACACCACTAGGATTCTAAGCCCAGGGCGTGTTTTCCACAACATCCAGATGGGAGGGTCGATAGATCACTACCACCTTTGGCCCAAATATCTTCTCTTGTTACATACTTGTGATCATATAATATAAGGTTATTTTCCCTATAAAATTGTGTAGAGGGATGTAATGACTTTTGTATATTTATGGCGCATGTATTATTGTTGTAGTTTCCTACAATCAACTAATGTTATAAAATGTATATAATTAGATGGATTGAGGATCCTTTCTCGAAATATGTGCTGTAATTGATTGAGGTATAATACTCGATGTACGATACACACCATGCAAGCTGTGGTGGATCTCAGAATCTACCTGGTAACATTTTTTGTGTGGTTTTGGTAGTGATTTTTACGAGGTTGGGGTTGTGGTGCTTCTCCTAGGTGTCTGTGTGAAAGATGTTCTGGAGAGAGATTCTTAAGATGTGCGATGCTGGGAAAAAGTGTAAAACCATTAGGGAAGTGGTAGAGGGATACCCTTGATATTATTTATATATAATATACTATTTAATGAGATACATGGTGAGAGTATCAAATGTTAGTATGATAACCTAGTATACATATTTAGGGGATGATTTAGTTTCACATGTTTTTCATTGTTCCTTAACATGATTTCATTAATTATATATAAGAGGCATTATGGAGGATCCTATAATGTACACTGTTACACTCAAACTATTTATATATGAACTATTTTTTAGGTTTCTTGTTGCAGGTTAGAGATCTGTCTGCTTACTACTAGCTTGCAGGTTTTCCAAGAGCTATTCAGACATCATGGTTTTTGTTATTTTTACATTATTTTGGTACTTATAGTTTCCCCATTCAATTATAATAGTATTTTCGTGAAATTATATATGGTTAGTGTGATTTTATAATATATTACAGTCTATGTAGTTGTTTTTTTGGTGTATTTCATTTTCTCTATCTTCTCCATCTTTTCTCAGAGAGGTTAATAACTCCCATATGTGTGTTTTCTATACCCTCAGGGGTAGTTTCCGACCTGGGGCTTCTGGAGGTGGGAATATAGGGTTATTATCTATTTTCTCACATTTACAAACTAGGAGGGGTACACTTTGTGGGGAGGGGCATGAAAAAATTTATATTTCAAAAATACATGACATCTAAATTTTGAAAATACTTTCACCATATTCAATTTCATTATCAAAATTATATAATGATGTACATGATCATCCATTAGAATTGAATCAATAATATTATCATCTATAAAATCTACCACAAATTAATGAAGGTAATCACCAAAAACTATATTCATTAAATCATTAAATATGTAGGGTGAATGGGTAATTGTAAATAGAATTACTTTTCATTTGTAATGATAATAACATATAATGGATGATTTATTATGTATTCCCTCCTTCTTTACCATTAATTGGTAAAGTCCATAATGGAGGTCTTATTTTTAAAATTATCAGGATTATAACATAGGATCAAACATGTCATAAATAAATTTTATAGGATACATGTTGTTGACAGTGATCATGTAAATTTTAAATTAATAACTTAAAATGAAAATTCAACGAATGCTATTATTAAAACAATAACATGTTTACTACATGGTCCCATAGAAGGGAATATAAATCCTTTTTCTACATTCCCCATGAGATTCTTTTTCAATTCCTACAATGCAATTGGATCCATTTTATTAGGTTTCATTCAAAAAGGAGTAACTACACATATAGATTTTATTATAATTGAAACTTCATAATTAAAGTGAATACTAGGAAAATCATAAGGAAATACATCAAAATATTAATCCACAACTGGAATATTGTCTATTATAGGATCTTCCCATTAAATTTGAGATAAATACTGATAATCTCTTGGTGGAAATAACAATATAATAGAATTAAATTCTACAATATGATCATTTTTAACCGAATAATAATAGATAATCATAGGTTGGTTCATAATATACAATTTTACATCCATTACTTTTAAATTTATATTATATATTTGTAGAGAGAGCCAATCAATTCCTAAATTCATATAAAATTGTTCAATATGAAGAATAACAATATTTTTTATGTTGGTAATTTTTAAAATCATCTATAGTATATAAGCTATATAATTGAGAAGAAATCAGCATACCATTACGATTTTACACTAGAAATTTAATATCTAACCACAGTCAATGTGAATTAACATTCTTAGATTCTTTTTAGGAAATAATAATTAATTTAACTATGTGAAAAAAATGATATATCAATATATTAGAGTACTTGTCACCACCTAATATTCATAATTATGTCCTCAATACCTTAATAAATCTAAAAATCATAGTTTCTATGTCTTGTATCCTTATTGAGTGTGAGAAATAAAAAATCAATTCCAAGGGTTTACTAAATTATAACACCTTATTATTGATCAATTTCATGTTATGTTCTTTCGTTATTACATTCAGTTCTGTGTATGGTTTTTGAGGTTCAATCAATACATTCCTCACAACCTAATCTGGGTAGATAATTAAAATAATATAATATATAAACTGAATTGACCCAATAATTATATATAAAATTATTACATTATTTTTGAATAATTTTCAACACATATAATAACAATTCATATACCACAACTATAATGTTTTAGTGTTTTTTATAATAGATAAATAAATAAATTATTTTATAAAAATTAATTAGCACATCACAAGATTACTTTTCTCTAATTGAACAATTGCAGATTTAATATTCTTAATAACATTCTTAATATCCTTCAGAAATAGAATCATATTATGTATTAATCTCTAATTCTCTATGAGGTTATGAATGAAATACAACCATTCAAATATCATACATTAAAATATGATATCTATAATGATATGATAATATAATTCCAGTACATAAATGACATAACCAATGAAATAAATATCAAATTAAGAGTCAGGAAATTAATATATTCCAAATATATGTCCTTATACATAAGAAAATGGTTCATTAAAAAATCATAAACCATAAGAGAATGTAATTAGAATAAAAATCGGATGAATATGGTATAAACATATACACATAAATTCAAATTTCAAGGGAACCTATATATACATTCATCATAACATTTATTAACACTATCGAACAAGATATTTATAATATTTTGTATTCTGAGAATTACCAAAAATGTACATTCTTTGAATATTGATATGTACCCACATACCCATTTGGTAATAGTATAACAACCCTTGTACCCAATAATCACATTCAAAATAAAACATTAACTAATTAATTTGATGTTTATAATGTGGCCACCCATCACATAATAATAAAATATTCATATATATTATACAATAATATAAAAGCATATATCATTCATTCATTTCATAAATAACCCATGTGAAGTTAATTGGTTTCTTGAAAATTAATTATCACAAAATCATCATAAAATGTCTATAGAAAGGATGTGTATTGAATCATAATATCACATCCCAAGTGGATAAAAAATAATTAAATTCTTTTGACAAAGATGAATACATTCTTTTATAAATGAATTTAAAATATGGGTTGAAAATCAAGAGATACCATTTGCTTTTTTATTTTGGTAAATTTTTAAAAATAAAATTATTTTTAAAAATATGTATATAAATTTATTTATGAAATCATAGAAACTATTAAAGGATTTTTCATCATAATAGAAAGTCAATATAGTTCGAATATCTATTTAGAACATATATATTAATTTAGAAACTATATATCTAACATTTATAAAAAATAAATATATTAGTCAAATGAGAAACTGTTGAAAACATTTATTTCAACAATTTGTAAAAAATTTGATTGGTAGTGAAAAGTATTTTTTTAATAATATCTAATATGTAAAATCTTCAATTAAACAATATCAATATCATAGATATTGTAGAAGAATATTCTCAACTAAAAAAATGAATAATGATTCATATTCTAAAAAATAATTATCAATAATTTTTGGTACTAAATATTGGAGACAATAAAAAATAAAAGAAATTAAATAAGTAACAAGAATAAAAAACAATATATAAGAATTAAAATTATTGTTTCATATAATTTCTTTCATAAAAAATTTAACATAAAACCTGCATAATGAAATAATATTTCCACATAAATCCATACATGATGTTCAATCCTATCATATTCATGCTCTAAAAAACCAATATTTTAAATAATTATTTACTATAAATCCATATAATATAAATAATTAAACAAATACTATAACATATAATTCTCATATAATATCCAATTACACTTTTAATATTGTTTCTTCATTAAAATACTAATTTTTGTTTTAATTATAGCATTTCGTAGGAAATATTATTTTAGACAGTTATGTTCCACACACCCCATTCTTGGAATCTAAATATTGAATTCGAAAAATTTCAACTGTTTCATATTTATTTACTATATTTACCATTAATACCATTCATGTAATTATGTGATGAATAACGTTTTACATTAGTTAATAAATAATGTAGTATGTGCACAAATATGTGCGATGTTCTCATTTTCCAATGAATGGATTCAAGGAATGTTATATTACCATCTATCCTTTCTAAATATTAATATTTCATTTAATATTAAACATAATCCTTAAATCTACAATAAATATGGTACATTTTATATGAAAATTAAAAGGTATAACCTCACTTCGTTGATGTGGTTGTATGCACATACACTCTAGGGATGTCATCATCTTCCAACAGACTTATGGGTAATAAATTAGTTTTCATTTAATAGTTAATGAATATAATTAACGTAAAAATAATCATATATATACATTAAATATATCTATATGACCATCGATGAGTGAAAATGATGAAAAAGAAAACACAATACTTTATGGAGACATTAGCCCGTATGTATGCATGATGAATGATTTTACATTCCCTTAGATATAAAGAAGATATAAAATGGTGGTATCATTAACCTAAAAATTAGTTATTATATCTATATTCATTCCATCATGTTAGTTTTTCTATATATTATTTGTATGAGTCGAAGAAAGAAATAAAATTCAAGCATATCAGAAAAAATAGATACCTCTTTTTTGGGTATTTTACATTATCTTACTCCTTAAGCTTTCCTGAAATGATTTTTTTGAATGAAATGTAACACTATGATATGGGGTGAAATTTGAGAATGTATTTGCGTAGGTCCATAATGAACAATACTGCTCATATAGAATTGGTTTGTGATTAGAAAATGACCCATTTTAATGTGTGGTGGGTGGAAAACACGTAAATTCTCTAAACACTATCATATAATGAATGAATTCATATTTGTAGGTGGATAAGATTTTCATATAAAAGAACATAATGATGGTAGGGTAAAAATTAAATCTCTCTATGATATTTCATAATGATTTGTATTATTTTAAACATTTTGTCTAATGTTATTCCCCTTTTATCCCTTTAAACGATTTCTATGGTAAAAATATTTTATCCATTTTAACTATTTGATATTGAAAAAAATCAATTTGAACAAATTACATAATTTTAATTTTTTTGATATACTATATGAAATTATTTTACATGATTTCAGTACAACAATAGAATAAAACTGATTGTAATATCTTCCCAAAGAACGTGTAAAAATTATTTATAGTGAAAATATATTTATAAGAAAGAAATTATTTATTCTCATTCCATGACTCGTAAAACACTATTAGTAAACAATGATATTTTTCTGAAATTTTATAATCAAAAAAATTCCTTAAATAATCTTCTGAATACAAATTATTTCAATTTATTAACATAAAATACAATTCCCAATGAAAATGGTTTTTAGAATTTTTTTGTTACACAAAAGTTATTTTGTGGTCATTTATATTTAATTAAAATTAGAATTATAGATACTTATCACTTTACATATATATATTATAATATATTTTATTAATTATTAGTTTTGAAAAATATATTTTATTTAATTAAAAATTTTATGTTGAAAATATAATACATATTAAAAACTAATTATTATATTATTTAGTTTTTGTCATTAAAAGTAGAGTGATTATTTTTTAAAGAATTAAATGATTCATTTTAACTATTGACGTATTAAATATATATTTCTATTTATTCCCCACATTATACTTAAAATAATATTGATTTTCATTCATGATTTATCTTTATTTCATTATGATGAATTTTTAATTTTTTGAACAATAAAGAATTATCTCATAACTCACACATAACAAACCCATATAATACAAAGTTTAGACCTTTGATTAATATCCAATTTAACATAATATATACCATTTAATATAAAGAACGATTTCAGTTAATTTAAAATTTTCATGAATTTTATTATGACTTATTCCTTTCTATTACCCAACCATAACCCCAATGAAAAACATTTTAAAAATGCTGATGAGATGAAAAATATTAGCATGTGTCATAAAAAATAAAATAAACTGTTAGTCCAATTAAACAACTAAAAACCCCGGAAATGTTTTACCATTTACTCAACAGTATTTTAATGAAATAAATAAATCATTTTCATATGAAAACAATTACTTGTTTCACAAATAAATTCATTAAAACCCATAATTAAAAAAAATTAAATCCTATTGCATTATATTCATAAAACACTTTCAAAACACTATTAATTTTAATAAACATATGTTTTAAAACGAATATAACCATTACCCAATGGATTGGTATTTTATTTGGGTTAAGCCATCATATAAGATTTATCAGGCCCACCCAACACTATTTGGGCACACCCATCATATAAGCTATAACGAGCTCATCCGACGTACTTTGGGGGAAACAATTTTTTGTACTAATAAAGTAATATATCATGATAAAGAAACAACTATTCTTCAACTTTATTATGATAATAAATTTGATAAATTCGTTTAGACTAATAATATAATCACTTTTAGTTTTCAAAATACCCTTTTATTTTAAAAAAAGATTTTAAATTAAAAAATACCATTGAGTTTACAAAAATACATTTTTCTTTAATAATACAATTTAAATTTAAAAAATTTCTTTTATTTTCAGAAAAAAATTTCAACACAAAAATACACATTACGTTTGAAAACAAATTATCATCACTAAAATACCTACAAAATGGAAGTGTGTTTTTATATAAATAAAAAATAAATTACGATAGCGGAAAAAAATTCAAATAATGTGTAAGTAAGTAGAATTTTTATTCTACTTATTTGTTAAAATAGAAAAAGTTTTTTTCATTTGTCAAAACATTTTATATAAATCACAAAAAATTATACCTTTTGAAAAACATTGAAATTATAAGGACCTATCCTTAAAATATATATATTCTAGGTACATGAAAAATATAAATAATTTTCATTTACCGAGGATATTTTAGGATTAATATTTTTTCAAATTAGGAAATACTCTAATATGGAAAACCCCTAAATTATAATTGCACACTTATATTCATTATTAATTTTATTCCACAGATGAGGGAATGTTTTGAAGTAAAATATGTATTATTTTTATCAAATATCTTCTCAAATACTATATTAGCCCAATAATTTTCACTACCTATAATTAATACCATATTAAAATATATTTAAAATTATGTGATGAGCATAAAAATATCAGTTAGGGATATAAAAAAAAGAAAGAAACTGTTGTTCTGTTAATACTAATTAAAATAATTTTTTTTAAATTTAATCTGTTGTGTTAAAATAAATATTTTTCATAACCAATAAATTTAAATCTATGCCAATGTTTTCCCAAAAATCATTTCATAAGAAATCATAAATGTAAGAAAAAAATTAAAATATTTTTCATGAAAACTTTTCCCAATGTAATAAATTTCACCCATAAAATATAATATCTTTATCTTCCATTATAAAATCCTTTGATTCCAATAAAATTAATATCAATAATAAATAAATTATAATGGTAACATGTGGAATTAATTCAATTTCATTCACATATATTTGGTATCTCCTGTGCCTATATTGGTAGTAACCAAAGCAATTACATTTGAAATAACCATATCACTATGTTAAAATAATCTATTCGGAGAAACCTAATCAGTTAAATCCATATATTTAACAAATATAATAAACATTTATAATGGGATCACCAGCCTTCTAGATATTAAAGAGCCTTCAATCCATATTAACAATTTCCAATAATAATAACATATTCATAATTCATAAATATTTTACAAAATAAATTCTTTATAAAAATAACCTTTCAATTTAAAAATCAATTTTGTTTTTAAAAACTTGTAAACATAGAAATTAATCATTCTATTTTAAAATAAACATGTAAAATTTTGAAGTAAATTTAAGAAAATTAATGAATCTTGATTTTTTTTAAAATCATTTCTATTTATATATTATAAAAAATACCTTTTTATTTTTTAATAAATAAGCAGTAATGGAATATTTTTAAGAAAAACACCAATATATAAAACCGTAAAGATATTTCCTTTTGAAAACATTTCAGTGAAATTTGAAAATACATTTTTTAAATCCATTAATGTCTTTAAAAATGCATTCATATTAATAATTTTAAAATAATTTTAATTATGGATAAATATTTAGAAGATAATTTTTAAAACATTTTAATGGGGATTTTTAGTTAAAGAGTCCCTTACATAGATTCTAACACATTACTTGTGTTCTTTATCTTATTGAATAATAAAAATTGATTTTTTATGTTATATATAAACATTTTCATGTTTAAAATTCCATTTATAATCCTCACTTCTATGTAATATACAATCACATAATCATTTAATATCACGTAAAATGTTTTAAGGATATTAAAGACATATGTCCGAAATGGCTATGATAAGTCGATTAGGTTCAAAGAGACCAAAATTACATTATATCAAACAAAATATTCATAAAATAATTATCATTTTTATATAAAAATTATACTTATAAGTAAAACCATTAAATAATTTTATGATAAATGATATTCGATAAAATCCTTTAGAGGGTAGGTTGTACGCACAATTGAGTAACATTTCCATTTTTCAATGATCATTATGAAAAGAAGGAAAATAAAATTTTTTCATTTAATAATGACAATAATATCTTAAATATTATATTAATTTTTAAAATATAATTTTATAGATCATCCATGGTATGTGGTGATGAAAATATAAACTCATTGATTCATATAGGTGGTAGTTAACACATAAGCACAAACAACATTATAATTTTTTTTGTATATGGAATGTTAAGAATTTAACTAATATATTATATTATAATACTGATAAAATTCCTTAAATATCAAATATAACCATTATTTCCATCATTATAACATGTGATAAGAGACTGTGCTGGAAAAAAATATTTTCTTGGTCTATGAGGTGGAAGTCATATGTATATAGTGATGATGAATTATTTTTTCATTTTGTAAAAAAAGAGATGGATATGGTTCATGGAACAAAAATAATAACATCTTAGTATAGGTTCATTAATATATTTATTATTTTATAATTTTCTGAAAATATTGTGAGGAGTGGAAGAAGAAATAAAACTGAAATACCTAATTAAAATCAATACCTATTCTTCATACAATCTCTTATCATAAACACATTAATACCTCAATGGTGTGCGTTATACCAGAATAAATGAATCTATATTGATGACACAATTATAGTATGATATTTGGAATGATTTTAACTAAAAAAATAGGGGTTTTTTAGTTATATAAATTATTTATAAGTGGTTCCCTTATATTGGAGAAAATAGGGACACTCTAGGAAGAAAACATAATAATAAATTAATAAAAATAATTTTCTAAAAACAAATGGAAAAAAGATATTAATTTCTATTATAAATTTATTTTTGTTCTAAATACAGTAATAAAATAATTTTTAGACATGTTTTTTTCTCATTTATAACCTTATCATTTACTTTTAACCCTTATTTAACAACTTTAACTCTTACCAAGGAATCATTGATTATTAATTATTAAGGGTTAATATAATTAATGAAAAAGTGAAAAAAAGGCTAATAAATCTATAATTATTGACATAATAATCTTTTTATCAATCATGTGTCTTTATAAAATGATTCTAGGAATTTTACATCATTTAATGAAATATTATTTACTATAAATATTAATAATGTATGTTTTTAGGACTATTTATTACCTTGACATTATAATGTCATCATAACAATTATAATTATGAAACATTTTCTCATATTCCTATAATATCATGTTAACATATATAATTCATTTATCACACTAATTAAATTAAATTATATTTATTTTAATATCATTAATAACATATTTAAATATTATTAATTATAAAACAATTACTACATAAGTGTTGTGTGAAAATTTATGGTAATTATTTTTACCTAAATTTTAAAAATAAATTTCCATGATGAAAATAATTTTTTTTCACATAATATTTATAGTCTAATATATATTATAGAAAACACCATATTAGAAATGTTATATTTTTTTAGAATATGAGTTTGACATCTTTGACTTCCAATTTAATAAAATATTACTAATGTAATAATAACATAAAAATTGGAAAACAACAGCCATTTATTAGAAAAATTAATTATTATGGATGAAAATTAATCATCCCATAATATTGGGGCATATTTAACGGCCATTTATATTTCTTATAGCATATTTTTTATCCTTAATTAACTGATTTACTATTTATCCTCGTAAATAAATTTACCATGTTTCTATTTAAATTGTTCATAACATAAACTGAACTATCTAATAAATAATGAAATATTGACTAAAATTAAGGAATCCAATTTTCAATATTTAAAATATATAATTTTTAGGTTTTAATTATATATTAAATCAGTTAATAAAAATGAAAAAGTTTTTTCTGAAAAATTCCATTTTGAAACAAAAAATGTTTTTATGATATATTCAAGAATAAAATAAATTTCAAAAAAATTAATTGGATTATTTAAAATAATAATTAATCATTAAAATTTTAAAACTGACCAAAAATGTAATATTTATAATTATATGCATGAAAAGATAATAAAATTTTGAATAAAAATAAATATTTTTCACTATTCCATGAAAAATCATACCTTTTAGAAAATTCTAAAAATGTCAGCAGAAGATAATATTGATATGATGAATAAAAACTTATATTTATTCTATTAAAAAATATTTTATTTGTTTCCTAATATAAATTGTTCTTCTTTCCCAGAAATAATATTTCATGATGAAATATTATTTGAAGAGTAAAAAAGATTAGTAAAATTAGGTGGTCAATTTTAGATTGTTAACTAGAAAATTATTAATGATTAAGAGAACTTTATATTTCATATTTCACTTTAAAATATTCATTCCCACAAATTTATGTGATAGTTTTCAAATGTTACATTTGAAAATGAAGATTTTTTTGTCCCTTTATGCACGATATTCTATATCTTGTACGCGATCCAATATAATCCTTCACCATAAGATATTAATATGTTAAATTATCCCTTCTATTTTGAAATTTCATCGTTGAATTTTTTAAATCATTTAGGGTTACATGGGTTTGACTATATGTAACAACACCACTGAAATCTGACATCATTAAATTGATTTAATAAGTCATCCTTTATAAAAGATAAAAAATAATGCATGAAGGTTACTTGAGATTACATATACAAGTGTTAAATTTAGAAAATCAAGGATAAAAAAGATAGAATATAAATCACATGGAGAGATATTGAATGACATAAAAATATTCATGATAATTTTAACCACCAGAAATAAAATATTAGTGATAGGGAAAAAGTCCATTTATTTCATTATAAGAAACGTAAAAAATGTACATTCTATTTAAAAATAACGTTCCTGGCCTGAATTATTATAATTAACTTCTATAGATCACTAAGACCACAAATTGATGATAATATATTACTTATTAATTATGAAATTAACAGAAACCTTATTTGTTTGTATATGATAAGATAATTCCCTAAAATGGGTAAATCATCAAATTAATAAAAAAAAACTATTAATCTCTATAATGTAAAAGTAATATTCTAAGGTCTAAATAAATTATTAATTAAGTATCCTTAAAACTTTTTATGAATTTTCTGATAAACATTGAAATAATAAAATCTTGAAAGATATTATCACATAGTCATCCAATAGAATTTCATTATTTATCTCCAAATAACATAAGTTATTATTAAAATTTTAATTAAAAAAACAAATCATTTAATCTTCATGATATTTTAATAATATCCATACATCATAAACCCATACAAAATAATTCAATGTTTATTCCTCAATTAAAATCATATAGATATTTTTTAACTTATTACAGGAATGATTCACAACATTAAATTATTATTAATCCCAAACAATGTCACGACCCGTCCTCGGGGCCCGTGCCGTGACTACCCCAAGCCCGCCTTCCATAGGCCAGGGGCTGGCGACTAGCACCAAAGGCGTAAAATCCCGATAACTGGGAAGGCATTGCCTTTATAAAGAAAACAAGCACCACAGAGTACAAGCGGAAGTAAACACTAAGTACAAAAAGAAGAGCTGAAAAGTAAAAAGGGGCCGGAAATACAAGCCCAACTGTAAAGTACAACTCGAAAGGGAAAACAGCGACTGAAAAGTAAAGCTGCTACGCTGAGATGTCCACTGGAAATCCCACCTGAAGGGTGGGTACAGATAGCTCCTCTGCTCCTCGGGTCCCGCCATCCGCTCCGTGTATGTCCCGCCCAGTGGTCCACCTCCGGGTACCGCCTCGTCGTATAGTCCACCTCCAGGTACCGTCCAGTCCTCGAACACTCGGCCTCTACCAGTACTGGCCGTCGTCTGCAACCAACACAACGAGGTGCGGGCATAGCCCGTGCAGGGGTGAGTATAACGATACTCAGTAGGGACCCCGAGACCCTCAAGGTCTCACTAAAACCAAGAAGGATAAACACAAGAAGATCACAACAGATAAACTCTACTTAGGTATATGCCCATACATATACCTAAGTTATCAGGTAACCCGTCTCAGTCATGAGGAAACACAAGGATTATGAGATCAACGGATAACCACAACCCAGGTATATGCCCATACATATACCTAAGTTATCAAGTAACCCATCTCAATCATGAGGAAACACAAAGGTCAAAAGTCTCAGCTCAAACCAGGATTTTCATTATCGAAACCGTAACTGCTGAAGAGCTCCGTCTCTAGAGTGTACAGTGGTCCTGTCACGACTCTGAGGTACTGCTCACTAACCTAAGACTGCTGAAGTACTCCTCCTGTCGAGTACCGCGGGTCAGCCACCCAGACACAGTAGTGCTTCCCGCCGAGGTATGTCACCCAAACTCAGTAGTGCACACCCCCTAGTAGCCTGCTGAGGTACTCTTCGGACGAGCACCGCGGGTCTGCACTGTCACACAGGTAGTGCTCCTTCCGCCATGGGTCTGCACCTCAGAAAGTAGTGCTCCGTCCACTGGGCTAGTCGACTCACTCCGAGTCGAGTCGGTCAAGCAGTCGTCAGGTCTCAGCCAGCTACACGGTCTCCGTACATCGCACGCTCGTCACTGGGAGGATCCGCTCCACGAGCTACAGGTCGATACTCCAAGTATCTCAAAGTCCCACGAAGAAGTGTCTCAAAAGTCCGTCTCGTCACAGGGGTCTCAACGCAACAGACGGCGCGTCAATCGGACGCCCGGTCTGTGAGTTATTAGCCTTTTCGTCCCAGGGGCCCGGTTGGTTTCGAGAGCGAAACCAATCCCGGCCGTATCTCAACTGTACCCCGAACTCCCATAGGGTAAACTCAAAGGAACCGTTACTCAACGTAACCACCAACGCCGCTGACGGCTCGTCAAGCGGTCGTCCTGTCTGTAAGATATCAGCTTTTCCGTTCCAGGGGCCCGGTTGGATTTCGAGTACAATCCAACCCGGCCATACTCCGACTGTATCCAAAACTCGGGCGGAGTATGTCAAAAGTTCCGTCTCATCAAGAGGAAGTCAACGAAACAGACGGCGCGTCAATCGGACGCACGGTTTGTGAGTTATTGGCTTTTTCGTCTCCGGGGCCCGGTTGGTTTTTAAGGAAAAACCAACCCGACCGTACTCCACCTGCGTCCAAACCTCGGGCGGAGTATGCCAAAAGATCCGTCTCATTAAGAGGAACGCAACGCGACTGACGGCGCGTCAATCGGACGTTCGTGGCTCAAGATATGAGCGTTTCCGCTCCGAAGGCCCGGTTGGTTCCGTGAACGAACCAACCCGGCCGAACTCAAAGTAATCCGAAACCTTGAGTGCGATATACCGAAACGACCGTCTCGATCCAAGGATCACGTTGCCGCTGACGGTTCGTCGATCGGAGGTCCGAGGCTCATGTTATGAGCCAAAAACTAATTCTGGTTCGAAACGGGGGGTCCGGGTCCCGGCCGACCCGGCCCGACCCCCCCCTGGGTGGCGCGGTGGCCGGCGGCGGCGGGCGGCGGCGGCGCGGCGGCCGGCGGCGGCGCGCGGCGGCGCGCGGAGGCGGGGCGGCGGAGGCGGCGGCGGCGGCGGCGGGCCGCGGCGGCGGCGGGCCGCGGGGGCGGCGGCGGCGGGCCGCGGGGGCGGCGGGCCGCGGGGGCCGCGGCGGCCAGTTGCCGCGAGGCGGCGGCACGCGGGGGCTAAGCCCCGCGTTTTCTTCTGGCGGCGCGGCTATGCCGCGCCGTTTTATTCAAACCCCCCCCCCCCCCCCCCCCCCGCTCGTGGGGGACTTGCTGGAATGAACCGGGGGGCCGGCTGCCCCCCCTCCCTCTCTTCAAAGAACCGCCCCCACCATGTGGGGGGGGGGGCTTGATTGGCAGAAACGGGGGGGCTTTGCCCCCCACAAGAAAACCGCCCCCTATTTAAGAGGGGGTTTCATGAGGTGGCCGGGGGATTAATTCCCCCGGTTTATTGGCATCTGGCCGGCCAGCTGGCCGGCCGGTTTTCTCCATCGGGACCGGAAAAATCCGGTCCCCTCTTCGGCTTCCGACGCCGGTGGCCCGGCCGCCGGTCTTCTCTTCCGCCGCGGCCCGGAACCGGCCGCGGTCTCCTCAACCCGCCGCGGCCCGGAACCGGCCGCGGCGTTCGTCGTCCGGCGCGGTGCGACGGCACCGCGCCCCTCCGCCGCACTTTAATTTCCTTCAACGCGGCGCGACGGCGTCGCGTTCTTGATGTTTCTTCCATGGTGTGCGCGCGACGGCGTTGCGTAAAATAAAAGCACGATAAACCGCGTGGTGCGACGGCACCACGCCACTTGCTTCCACCCGCAAGAACAAACAAGAACGTTGGAGGGGGTTCGGCCGTGTTCGTACGGTCCGGCCCCCTCACGTTAAATTAATAACGCAACATTAAATAAACAACATCCTCACGTTAGTCATACGAACCACGAGCAAGAATGAGATAATTAAATATTAAAACAACATCCCCTACCTCGGGTATAAGTTCGAAGATCGTTCTACGTTCCGCGAAAGACGACGTCGCGGAGGTCGGGCGACGCGGTCGTCGTTCGTCAAATTCAACGACGAAGAGGCGTGTCCGAAGAGGCACGTCGTTGGCGAATCCTTGTACGCCGACGAAGGTTGTCCGAGGAAGGTGCGGTGTTCTCTCTCGTTGACACCGAAGACGAAGAAGAGCGGAGCGGCGTTCTTCGTCGGGAACTTGAGCGTTCTACGTCAAGTCTTGAGGAAAGTCAAATAAAAAGGAAACAACGAACTCAAGAACCCTTACCTTGATAGTCGCACGTTGACGGAGTCGTGGAATATCGGTGTCGATTCCTTTGACGTCGGAGGAAGAGTCGTTATCGAAGGCATTCGTCGCGGAAAACCGTCGCGGAAGAGATGACGCGGAAGAAGTACGTCGCGTCGCGGACACGGCGTCACGGATGGATCGTGTTCTTCGGCGGAGAAGTACTTCGTTGAAGAACGACGTTCTTCGCGTTCTTCGTTGAGTTGAAGAAGAAGAAGAAAAGCTTCCAAAGCTCTCAAGAAATCCTCCCAAGGGTAAAAGAAACTCCTAGAATAATATAATCTTTAACTTATATTATTTCATAACTTAACCACAAGAATTTCAATGGTTTGAAATTCAAAAAGGGTTTAACTCCCTTAATTAAATAAGTAACTTAAGTTGTCAACATTAAAAGAAAAGAGTTAAAGGGGAGGTTTTGAGAGAATTTGAGGAGTTGGGGTTCGTGTGGACCCCACCTCACTTAATCCTCGCAAGGGAGGTTAAGTGGATGTGGGTCCCACTCCCAACTCCCTTTGGTAGAACTTAACTAGATAAAAATAAAATTTGTTCCTCACAAATTTTATTTAACTTAAACTAAAAACCCAAAAACTAACTTTCAACTCGCAACAAACGCAACTCCCGAAAAGGTCTCTTTAAGAGAATATCGGCGCTGCGAGTTCATCGGTGCCCTCAGATTTCAATTCCGAGCACCGGATCAAAAGTTAGGAATTCCCGCTCGTTCGTTCACTGAACGTACCAGAGCCAAACTTCGGAAATTAATTCCGGGCACTCCGGGCCTCGGAATCAGGTGCCGTCTGAAACCGCGCTCTTGTAAAATTCTAAAGAAAATTAAGAAAAAATTTCCCTTGAATTTTACGGGTCTTTACATTACTCCCACCTCAGGGCTTTACGTCCCCGTAAAGATACAACAAAAACTAGGGAAACAAAAGAGGGTACTGAGCACGCATCTGAGCCTCCCGCTCCCATGTGCTCTCCTGGAGATTCCCGTGCCGCCATCTGTTGCGCACAAGAGGAATCGATCGTCCATGTAGGACCCGCTCCTGTCGATCCTCTATCTCCACCGGGACCTCCGTAAAATTCGCCCCATCGTCAACGTCAAGCTCCCCATGATCAAAGATGTGCGTCGGGTCGTGCACGTATCTCCTTAGTTGAGACACGTGGAAGACGTCGTGCACCCGGTGTAACTGAGGTGGTAGAGCCAGGCGATAAGCCACCTCACCAACCCTGCTGAGGACCTGGAAGGGTCCGATGAAGCGCGGAGATAACTTGTCGCCTCGGCCAAAACTCCGAATACCACGTCGAGGTGAGACCCGCAAGAAGACGTGGTCACCATCCTCGAACTCTAGTGGCCTCCGCCTCCTGTCAGCGTATGACTTCTGCTGGCTCTGTGTTGTCCTCATCCGCTCCTGGATGACATGGACCTCCTCTGACGTGGCCCGGACCATCTCTGGTCCCACAAGAGCTGCGAGATTTCTTCTTTGCCGATAAGAGAAACCTGGTCTCATCCCATGGATGAACCACATTCTTTGCCTAAAACAGTCAATCCTAACATTGATGATACTAATCCATACTAAGGATGGCGTCGTAAGGCCTCGACGCTACTACTAAGAGATCCAACCGTTACTCTCGCCTCCAAGGGTTGAGTCACACTGTCGGCATCAGTGTGTGGTAACTGGGTCTCCTCCAGTAGAAGTCTCACAAGTGAGGGTCATGTCAACAGTCAACTGGAACCTCTTAGTAACATCACAAAAGAGGACAGGAAAGAAAACATCACAAAGGTATGCGTCTTTTATTATTGCAGCTCATATTACAAGACGCTACACAAAAGCAACATCAACATGGAACTAGAAGTACAAAAGACGTATCCACTAGTTCCTCCCCTGTCCACCTGCTCCCAGAGCTCCAGCATTTGTCACTGCCTCAACCTCGGGGGCTCCCTCCAAGCCTGCGGATCGAGGAGTCGGACAGTCACGTGCCAGGTGACCCTTTCTGCCACAGGAGTAACATTGTCCGTTTCTGGAACGCCTGGCTCTGACCCCACCTCGGGTGCCCCGCACCACCGGTCCTAAAACCCGAGATCGCCCAACTGCTGGTCTGGTCCTCTTGGACCTCTGCATCATCTGTATACTGCCCACAGATGACTCGGCTTCTGATCGAAAAACACGCGGTAAAGGCCGAATCTCCTGTACACACTCGGGGTGTAGAGATACTGGCACAAACTCCACCCTGAAGAAGGTCTCGAAGTCTTCCCATGCGAAGTTCATCTCATCGCAAAACTGAAACAAGTGGCTCCACCACCTACCTGCTGCTGCGTGTAGTAGGCTCGCAGCGAGGATCACCATGAGGTCTGTTGGTGTCCTCACTAGCCTAAACACTCGAACCACTGCCTCCAGCCAGTCCTCTGCAGCCTGGGGATCCGTCTCCCCGCGAAACCTGGGCGGTCGCTGGCGCTGAAACTCATGCAGTGCGCTGAGGCGACGTGCATCGTCAGCGGCTGCTGCTGGAAGCATCGGGGGCTCGGCGGGTAGAGCTACCGCCGGTGCCACTGCTGACAAAGGGCCCTGCACCGAGGCCTCGTCGCTCGGTGGGCTGTCGTCACGTTCGATTCTCGGAACCCTAGCTGGCTGCCGTCGTGGGGCCATCCTGAAAGAAACAACGTAACACGATCAAACGATTATACCTGGTGAGCTGACCTGGTTTGAGCTGTTTTAAGGGGGAAAAACTTTGAAAACACACACGCAATCAGTGTATTCGTGCACAAAGTCGGAAATCAGTTGTCAGGGTCCTGGTGTATGGATACGTCGGCCGCCCGCACCAACACTGGACTCCCTGAACTGAAAACCACACTCGGTACCCTTAACACTATTGCTTCACAGAAAGAAAGATCAGAGTTATAAGTTCTGCGGTAGAACCGAACTCCTCTGATACCAATTTGTCACGACCCGTCCTCGGGGCCCGTGCCGTGACTACCCCAAGCCCGCCTTCCATAGGCCAGGGGCTGGCGACTAGCACCAAAGGCGTAAAATCCCGATAACTGGGAAGGCATTGCCTTTATAAAGAAAACAAGGACCACAGAGTACAAGCGGAAGTAAACACTAAGTACAAAAAGAAGAGCTGAAAAGTAAAAAGGGGCCGGAAATACAAGCCCAACTGTAAAGTACAACTCGAAAGGGAAAACAGCGACTGAAAAGTAAAGCTGCTACGCTGAGATGTCCACTGGAAATCCCACCTGAAGGGTGGGTACAGATAGCTCCTCTGCTCCTCGGGTCCCGCCATCCGCTCCGTGTATGTCCCGCCCAGTGGTCCACCTCCGGGTACCGCCTCGTCGTATAGTCCACCTCCAGGTACCGTCCAGTCCTCGAACACTCGGCCTCTGCCAGTACTGGCCATCGTCTGCAACCAACACAACGAGGTGCGGGCATAGCCCGTGTAGGGGTGAGTATAACGATACTCAGTAGGGACCCCGAGACCCTCAAGGTCTCACTAAAACCAAGAAGTATAAACACAAGAAGATCACAACAGATAAACTCTACTTAGGTATATGCCCATACATATACCTAAGTTATCAGGTAACCCGTCTCAGTCATAAGGAAACACAAGGATTATGAGATCAACGGATAACCACAACCCAGGTATATGCCCATACATATACCTAAGTTATCAAGTAACCCATCTCAATCATGAGGAAACACAAAGGTCAAAAGTCTCAGCTCAAACCAGGATTTTCATTATCGAAACCGTAACTGCTGAAGAGCTCCGTCTCTAGAGTGTACAGTGGTCCTGTCACGACTCCGAGGTACTGCTCACTAACCTAAGACTGCTGAAGTACTCCTCCTGTCGAGTACCGCGGGTCAGCCACCCAGACACAGTAGTGCTTCCCGCCGAGGTATGTCACCCAAACTCAGTAGTGCACACCCCCTAGTAGCCTGCTGAGGTACTCTCCGGACGAGCATCGCGGGTCTGCACTGTCACACAGGTAGTGCTCCGTCCGCCATGGGTCTGCACCTCAGAAAGTAGTGCTCCGTCCACTGGGCTAGTCGACTCACTCCGAGTCGAGTCGGTCAAGCAGTCGTCAGGTCTCAGCCAGCTACACGGTCTTCGTACATCGCACGCTCGTCACTGGGAGGATCCGCTCCACGAGCTACAGGTCGATACTCCAAGTATCTCAAAGTCCCACGAAGAAGTGTCTCAAAAGTCCGTCTCGTCACAGGGGTCTCAACGCAACAGACGGCGCGTCAATCGGACGCCCGGTCTGTGAGTTATTAGCCTTTTCGTCCCAGGGGCCCGGTTGGTTTCGAGAGCGAAACCAATCCCGGCCGTATCTCAACTGTACCCCGAACTCCCATAGGGTAAACTCAAAGGGACCGTTACTCAACGTAACCACCAACGCCGCTGACGGCTCGTCAAGCGGTCGTCCTGTCTGTAAGATATCAGCTTTTCCGTTCCAGGGGCCCGGTTGGATTTCGAGTACAATCCAACCCGGCCATACTCCGACTGTATCCAAAACTCGGGCGGAGTATGTCAAAAGTTCCGTCTCATCAAGAGGAAGTCAACGAAACAGACGGCGCGTCAATCGGACGCACGGTTTGTGAGTTATTGGCTTTTTCGTCTCCGGGGCCCGGTTGGTTTTTAAGGCAAAACCAACCCGACCGTACTCCACCTGCGTCCAAACCTCGGGCGGAGTATTCCAAAAGATCTGTCTCATTAAGAGGAACGCAACGCGACTGACGGCGCGTCAATCGGACGTTCGTGGCTCAATATATGAGCGTTTCCGCTCCGAAGGCCCGGTTGGTTCCGTGAACGAACCAACCCGGCCGAACTCAAAGTAATCCGAAACCTTGAGTGCGATATACCGAAACGACCGTCTCGATCCAAGGATCACGTTGCCACTGACGGTTTGTCGATCGGAGGTCCGAGGCTCAAGTTATGAGCCAAAAACAAATTCTGGTTCGAAACGGGGGGTCCGGGTCCGGGCCGACCCGGCCCGACCCCCCCCCCCCTGGGCGGCGCGGTGGCCGGCGGCGGCGCGGCGGAGGCGGCGGCGGCGGCGGCGGGCCGCGGCGGCGGCGGCGACCAGTTGCCGCGAGGCGGCGGCACGCGGGGGCTAAGCCCCGCGTTTTCTTCTGGCGGCGCGGCTATGCCGCGCCGTTTTATTCAAAAACGCCCCCCCCCCCCCCACCCGCTCGTGGGGGGCTTGCTGGAATGAACCGGGGGGCCGGCTGCCCCCCCTCCCTCTCTTCAAAGAACCGCCCCCACCATGTGGTGGGGGGCTTGATTGGCAGAAACGGGGGGGCTTTGCCCCCCACAAGAAAACCTCCCCCCTCTTTAAGAGGGGGCTTCATGAGGTGGCCGGGGGATTAATTCCCCCGGTTTATTGGCATCCGGCCGGCCAGCTGGCCGGCCGGTTTTCTCCATCGGGACCGGAAAAATCCGGTCCCCTCTTCGGCTTCCGACGCCGGCGGCCCGGCCGCCGGTCTTCTCTTCCTCCGCGGCCCGGAACCGGCCGCGGTCTCCTCAACCCGCCGCGGCCCGGAACCGGCCGCGGCGTTCGTCATCCGGCGCGGTGCGACGGCAACGCGCCCCTCCGCCGCACTTTAATTTCCTTCAACGCGGCGCGACGGCGTCGCGTTCTTGATGTTTCTTCCATGGTGTGCGCGCGACGGCGTTGCGTAAAATAAAAGCACGATAAACCGCGTGGTGCGACGGCACCACGCCACTTGCTTCCACCCGCAAGAACAAACAAGAACGTTGGAGGGGGTTCGGCCGTGTTCGTACGGTCCGGCCCCCTCACGTTAAATTAATAACGCAACTTTAAATAAACAACATCCTCACGTTAGTCATACGAACCACGAGCAAGAATGAGATAATTAAATATTAAAACAACATCCCCTACCTCGGGTATAAGTTCGAAGATCGTTCTACGTTCCGCGGAAGACGACGTCGCGGAGGTCGGGCGACGCGGTCGTCGTTCGTCAAATTCAACGACGAAGAGGCGCGTCCGAAGAGGCACGTCGTTGGCGAATCCTTGTACGCCGACGAAGGTTGTCCGAGGAAGGTGCGGTGTTCTCTCTCGTTGACACCGAAGACGAAGAAGAGCGGAGCGGCGTTCTTCGTCGGGAACTTGAGCGTTCTACGTCAAGTCTTGAGGAAAGTCAAATAAAAAGGAAACAACGAACTCAAGAACCCTTACCTTGATAGTCGCACGTTGACGGAGTCGTGGAATATCGGTGTCGATTCCTTTGACGTCGGAGGAAGAGTCGTTATCGAAGGCGTTCGTCGCGGAAAACCGTCGCGGAAGAGATGACGCGGAAGAAGTACGTCGCGTCGCGGACACGGCGTCGCGGATGGATCGTGTTCTTCGGCGGAGAAGTACTTCGTTGAAGAACGACGTTCTTCGCGTTCTTCGTTGAGTTGAAGAAGAAGAAGAAAAGCTTCCAAAGCTCTCAAGAAATCCTCCCAAGGGTAAAAGAAACTCCTAGAATAATATAAGCTTTAACTTATATTATTTCATAACATAACCACAAGAATTTCAAAGGTTTGAAATTCAAAAAGGGTTTAACTCCCTTAATTAAATAAGTAACTTAAGTTGTCAACATTAAAAGAAAAGAGTTAAAGGGGAGGTTTTGAGAGAATTTGAGGAGTTGGGGTTCGTGTGGACCCCACCTCACTTAATCCTCCCAAGGGAGGTTAAGTGGATGTGGGTCCCACTCCCAACTCCCTTTGGTAGAACTTAACTAGATAAAAATAAAATTTGTTCCTCACAAATTTTATTTAACTTAAACTAAAAACCCAAAAACTAACTTTCAACTCGCAACAAACGCAACTCCTGAAAAGGTCTCTTTAAGCGAATATCGGCGCTGTGAGTTCATCGGTGCCCTCGGATTTAAATTCCGAGCACCGGATCAAAAGTTAGGAATTCCCGATCGTTCGTTCATTGAACGTACCTGAGCCAAACTTCGGAAATTAATTCCGGGCACTCCGGGCCTCGGAATCAGGTGCCGTCTGAAACCGCGCTCTTGTAAAATTCTAAAGAAAATTAAGAAAAAATTTCCCTTGAATTTTACGGGTCTTTACAAACAAAATTTAACTACATAGAAAAAGTCATACATAATAAGATTATAAACCGGTCTGTGGTAGTTGATTCACAGTTATTTCCCTTCATTATTGGGTTTAATTCCTGTGACCTTACTAGAAGTGATGGATTGTAAGACCATCTACGGGATTTCATTTTTCTAAAACAAAAAGAGGGCTATACAATTCCCAAAAATATAATAATGGTTTAAAGTAACATTAATTTATTTAAAATTAAACTTATTTTTTATCATCAAAGGACATATCATACTTTTCAGTTTTCATCCCCAAAAGTAATAACCCCTAATTACCAAAAAATGAATGACTAAAAAAATATCACAGGTATCCTTAATGATTCATAAATTGAATCCTAAATATGTTTTCTTGATAAAATTGTCTTATGATCAACCAAAATATTTTAATTGCATGATGATATCCCAAACTATTAATCTAACCCCACTTGAGAAATCATCGTCACTAAATATTTTAAATCCTTCTTGGATACAACAGTCTAGACAAAAAATCAAATAGTACATATTAAATTAATTTTAAAAGATAATAATTTTATTTTCATAAAGTTATTTTAGGTTTACTGTTTTATATAATTAGTAGAATCTCATACATATTTAACCATAAATTAAATGTGGACACCTATACTTAGTATCTAATTTTCCACCAAAGACACCTATTTTTTAGGTAAAAATTATTTTCATTTCACAATATATATTATTAAAAAAATATATTGGTAAAATAATTTTACCTACTCTTAAAATATGTTAATATTTTTCAAAAAACATGGGATGGGAAAAGAATAATATTTATGGGAAATAAAAAGACTGAAATAAATCATTAATCCATGTATAATTATAAAACACTTCATCTTTCGGAAATAAACTTTGCACTCAAAATAGTCACTTTCTTAGCAATGAAATCACCTAATATTCCCACTTAATTACATTAAAAGGTTTAAAAGAAATGTTAATGGGTAAATAATTACCCATTAAGGTTTCATGAAAACTTATCCCAAAAAATAAATTTCATCCATAAAACATAATCTTTTAGCTTACCATATGAAATTATAATTTTCCTATAAAATTTATAGAAATAATTAATAAATCATAAAGGTGACATGCACAATTATTTTAATATCATTATTAAATATTTCTTACCTCTCTTATCTACACATGGAGTAACCATCATAGTGAAATTTGTAATAACCATCATAGCATATTCCCTTAATCTCATCGGAGAAACCTAATCAGCTAACACCATCTCATTGACCAATTTATTTGAGAAATGTAGAAGGCTCGCCCATTGATATATTATAATATAACCACATATCCTCATAAATGATTCCAATGAAAGATAAAATTATCAAAACATGTGAATCTTATAAAAAATAGATTCTTGAGAAAAAACACCTTTACATTTTGGAATAATATTTCTTTTTCAAAAATATGCACACATAAAGTTGAATTTTATTTGTTTAAAATATACTTGGAGAAAAATAATTTAAGATTCAAATAATTATGGTGTCATGAATGTGTAAAATTCCTTTGATTTCATTTTTATTAAAATATATTACTTTTTACTTATTTAAAAAGAATCATTAAAATGGGATTTTTAAAATAATGTAACTTACATAAGAACATAAAAATAATCCTTTTTAAAAAACATTTGAGAAATTTCTAAATTAAATTATAAAAAAGATTTTTCCTATATAAATAAATTCATAAATAAAATTTTAGAATCATTGAAATGATAGAGAATGATTTATAACATAAATCATAAAAACATTTAAAACGATGTATTTTAGTAAAATATTACCTTACCCTAAGTCCAATCATAAAATAGTTTATTTATCTTATATAATAGTAGACATAGAGTAATTTATTATTTAATTAGAAATTTTATAATTCTTATTATACCTTTTATATATGTTCTGATTTAATTATATTCAATTACACAATCATTTAAGTTCACGTCAGTTTTTTTGATGATATTAAGTAACTATGTCCAAAAAGGCATTGGTAAGATGACTATATTCAAAGTTAAAATAATTACATTAGATTTAATATAATATTCATGAAATAATAATAATTTTTAAACATTAATTATTATTTCAACTAAAATAATTAAATATAGTTATAAAAAAATTCTTTGATACAATCATAGAGATGGTTGGACAAACATTCAAATTAGTCACATTTCCTTTTTTCAGAGATCATTAATTAAGGAAAGTAAATATGGTTATATATATAATTATCACAATATCATAAATATTATAATAATTATGAAAATATACTTATATATACTATTCGTGTAATCTGGTGATGAAAGAAAAATCACATCGCTTCGTGAATAAGGTAGTTCACATTTTAGTTTGAATGACATTATCAGTTATCTATGATATAAAGGTAATAAATTATGTTATATAATATCTTATATTAATGATAAAAAACTGATTAATGTTATATAGGAACCATAAAACCATTATTATTACTATTATTACGATATAATGTAATATAATAAATTAAATTGATTCATTATGTGGAAGAACTCAGTATACATATGTGATGTATAATTATCCATGTTTAAGGAAGCAGAGATATATATGGGTCCTAAAACTAACATATTAAAAATTATTATATTAATTTATACTATTGGAATTATTTTTTTGTGGTTGAAAAAATGTTTTTACAAGGTTGATAAATAAATAATATAGAAATAGTTGACTAAACTCAAAACCTCTTCTCCCAAAAATTTCCAATCATTGAAACATTAAGTCTTCTGTTGTAGGTGTTATAACAATAATTATAACTTTAATACGAGGAGTGGAATTATATAAAGATATTGGGTATGATATTTCTTGAAAAATGGGTTCTAAAGTATTTTTAAATTATAATATGTGGTTCTCTTTATAAAAGAGGGGACATGCACAAATAGAAATTCTCAAAATTTAAAATTAATGAAAATTATTTTTCAATTCAAAATTTAATCAATGTTTTTAATTTAAAATATAATATGGTTATGGTTATAAGAACTCTAATACAATAATCATTATATTTTTTTAACTTTCTTACCCATATCATTTATTTTAAAACCTTATTTAACCCACTTAACTCTTAGTGTGAAAACATTGATTTTTAATCTTTGTCTATTAATAAAATAACTATAAATAAAAAATGATCCATAATTGGTTAATATATAAAATACTAATCCTTATAATATTCATTTGAATGATTTTAAATTTTTTAGAAATTTTATATCAATTAATAAAATATTAGTCACTATATAATATTCACAGCGTTCATTTTGATGACTATTCATTACCTTGATTTTAATAATATGAAGATAAAACATATAATATTAGAACCCTATTTTATTAAATCCTTATATTTTTTATTTCATATATAATAGTATTTGATCATATTTATTAATTCAAAATATAAATTTGTTACTATTTAAAAAAAACATAGTTTATATTTCAGTTAATAAAGTAATTACTATATTAATATTATGTAATCAGTCATACTAATTATTTATTCACAATATTAATTTCAAAAAATTTACATGATTAAGATATTTATTTTTTAATTAAATGAATATTTATAATTTAATATTTACTTTGGATAACCCCATATAAAAAATTTTATAATTAGGAAAAATTTATGTGTGATATCATTGGATTTTAATTAAATTAAATAGTATAAATTTCATTATCACATAAAAATTGCATAAACAGGCTATATATTCCAACTATAATTATTACAGACGATAAATACTCATCCAATAAAATTGATTCAAGTGTAATTGTCATTTTATAGTCCTTATCATTTTATTTTTAACATTAATTACATGATTTTCTCATTAGCATGCTATCAAAAATTACTAAGGTTACCATTTAAATTTTCTAAAAAAATGTGAACTATTAAATATACTAAAAAATCTTATTTCAAAATAATGAGTCTCTTTTTGAAAAATAAAAACACATTAGTATCAAAATTTTATTTGAAATGAATTCTATAAAACACAATAAAAAATATTTTTTAATAAAATTAACTATTTAATAATAAAGTGTTTTTATAGTACTTTCAATAATAAAATACCTTCAGAAAATAATATTTTTATTATAATAAATAAAATTATAAAATTAAATTTTAAAACTAATATAAAATATTTTTTAAAATACGGGAATGTAAAATACATTTTGTCAATAATAATTATTTTTTCACTATTCATTTAATTATCAATAATTTCAAAATAGTATCCAAATTTCACCAGTATAGAAATATAATATTACAATTTTAATAAATATTATTTATCTAATTAAATATAAATTAAAAAAAATTATTTAAATTAATTATGTTGTTTTCTTACTAGATAAGTAAATATTTAAGAATGTTTATTTGAAAAATAAAACGATTTTAAAAATAGTATGTGTTATTATTAAACAGAATTATTTAATAAATTAATAATGGGTAGGAAAATAATAAATTTTATAGTTCGTTTAATAATAATAATTTACAAAAAATATTATTTTTATTTTTCAGATGTGATATTTAAATAATTGGATGTTGTTGTTCCTTTATGATAGGTGTTCTCTATCTTGTATGCGATCATATATGGTATTTCATTTTAGAATATTAGGATGATATAAAAATAAATCAAAAATAAACATAATATGTAAATTATAAATACTTTTTTCTAATAATAAATTATTTATTAAATAATTTAAAAAACATTAACATATAAGAGAAATAGTGATAATTAAAATTTAAAGGATATATTCAATAAAAAGTCTCTTGTCATTTCAGAAACATTTATATTGTAATAAATATGAAATTATAAAATTAAAAATACGTTAAATATGAGTAAAATAGAGACAAATCATTACATAATATGTTAATGGGGATTTATATGCACTTTATAACAGAAAATAGGTGCATAATATTAAAATATATCTCAATAAAATTAAATTGAGACGATGTTCCTTACCATGAGTCTGACATGTCATGTTATGTTTTTTATCATAGAAAATAATAAAAATATTTTAAATATTTAAAATAATAAGAATCATTTAATTTTTTTATTAATTTAAATTCATATTTTATCAAGATATATAAAATTACTTGATTAAATATTGGGTCTTTTGATGATATTTGGCTTATATATCATTAATTACATCGGTTGGTTGTCTATTGGTTAAAGAGGTCATTATACAACATATAATGAATAATAATAATGATATAATCATCATATTTAATCATAAACTATAATATTTTTAAAAATAATGATTGATAGAAATGAAAAATGAACTATGTTGCGACCCTAGAGGGAGTAGAGTGTACATATGAATAAGTAGCATTTCCATTTTTTTAATAATAATTTTGGAAAGATGGCTGTAATTTTTCATAATAAAATAATTATGATCATATCATAAATAACACTTTATTTCATTTTATAAAATTATATATATCATCTATATGTTGAGGACATGAATAAAAAATAATCGAATGAATTCTTGTGGTTGATAGTCCAAACATACACGAACGACATTATAATTTTTTTAGTGGAATAAATAAAATGACGTACTATAATTATAGAAATATAAATATTCCATTAATGTCATTATTATTATTTTTAAATAACATAGTTTTCCTAAATTTATCATTAATACCTTCCATTGAAAGTGTGTGTGAAAAAATAATATCATCGCTTTGCAATGTAGTAGTCCACCAAGCACACTACAGATGTTTTCATATCCTTATAGAATAGAATTAAAGAAGGTATAAGCGAGATAATAAATTTATAATTAAAAATATTTTTTGAATAGAAAATATATAAATAAAAAACATTTTTAAAATAATATTTGAGATGGGATGGTGGAAAAAGAATGTAATCATTTATTAAGGTGGTAGTCCTTTGTACTCACGTATGATGATTTCATATTCCATATGATGGAATAAAAGTTGATTTAGATTATGAAATTAAAATAATAAAATATTAGTTCAATGGGGAATCTTGTTTTATTATATAGGAAGAATTTAAAATTATTTTTAGGAAGTTGATAATGAAATAAGAAAAATAAGCTCCTTTAATAATGGTGCCTCTTCTTCCGAAAACCTTCTTAGGTTAGAAGAACAATAAATCATAGGATATATTATTAATCATACCAATGATTATAGGATGTGTATTAGTAATTAAATAAGTAATATGTGTAGGAAATTTTTGATAAAAGGGCTCATAATGATCAAAGTGGAGAGGAGATATGGTGGGATTTTATAATTGAGTTGAGTGGAAAACTTGTACCTTTTTAAAAGGAAATTTCATACCCAAGTATTTCAAATTCCAAAATGAATAAATGGACCATTATAAATAATTATATATTATCAGTTCTATATATTTCCTTAAAATAAATTTTAGACATGTTTCTAATTCAATTTGACCCATATTTTTTAGATTACCCATAATAAATCCATTTTTACTTTAACAATTTAGATTCATATTTTATATTTTCAATATTTATATTTTCATTAATTATTTTGTATTTATTAGATATAAAAAATTATTCACATGCTATTTTAAATTTATCTATCTTATTAATTAATGGATATTTGAAAATAATTTTTTTGGGAACACAAAATGCAAAAAAGGTCACTAAAACATCCAACTTATAAGAAAGGAAATAAATTACAATGGACATATAAAATAAAAAATAACATCTTCTAAAATAGGATAACATAAGTGGGTGGATAATATTATGATTTTGAATAAATTTAAATTTTCCAAAAAAATATGTTGATGGATAGAGATCATTGATTACAATAATGTGAATGATCAGTTGATTGTTATGGACCTCAAAACCCCAAATCATTGTTGTGTTAAATAACTATTTCATTCATCAGAAATGAAAATTATATTTATTTTTTATTTATATAACTTTTTCTTAGTTTATAGGAATTTATTTAATAAATTTAATAAAATATTAAGAAATATAAATACTTTTATTGAAAAATTTCCTCAATTGGTCAATTTCCACAACACATTCATTTTTTTCCAATGATTATTATTGAAGATGACAATTTCTTAATATACCCAAGAAAATAAACTAATAACGAATCAAATATTAAAAAAAATATTAGGTAATGGTAGTTCATGAACCCAAGACGATAATCTGGTATGGGTTCATGCCTCGTAGCCTTTCTGTTTGTGAGGGGTTATCACCCAACCTTCAGAAAGTGAAATTTCAAAAAATTTCATCTTTATAAAATTTCAATAATTATGATGAACATACATATAAATAACAAAAATAATTAATGATCATATAAACACTTATGGTTATCAATACATTGAAACTAATTCCAATAAAATAGAGAGGCATACATTACATAAAAACCAAAGACTTATATATACATAAACTAGAAAAATATCATCTGAAAATTATATTATTAATTTTATGATATCATAAATAAAAACTAATAAATTGATTAATAAATAACTGAACTTATGATTAACAAAAAAAATTTAAATGACCCTTCATCGTTCACTGCTTCACAATATTGAACAAAATCAACTCTTGTAGTATATATCCACTTTTCCACAGCTTTCTAATTTTTATGGTGATGATTTCCACCCCATGTATGAAACTCTAGTCACAAATTATCATAATTTCTCAAATCATAACAGATAAAACATCTCACCACTTACTATATATCTCTCATCTTATTATTTTACTATTTGAGACAGGTTTTCTGTAGTCACGAACCATTTGACCATAAATAACACACCTTTAACACTTTTAGGATCATGGAAATCCTTCACTATAATAATTGTACTGCACATGCATCATTTTTATGCTTCCCATTAGACATATTAATTGGTTTGTAATTGATATCCCAAAACCATGATAATTTTTTACTATTGTTATCTAATTGAAAAAAAGAGCCAAAAAACCAACTAATCATTCTCAACACATCAAAAAAATTTCTCATTAGGTCTGAATTCTCATGTAGACAAATATATATAAGAACATGGTTCTTATCTTGAGTAAACTAATTAATTTTATTATCAATATCTGGAATAAAATATAGAATATAGTGGAAAATCATACAATGATTGATTCATACATTAAAAATGAATCTTAATCGTCTTTCATTAATTCCATTAATTATTTCTCTATCCCAATATAAAAAACCCATAGGGTAATATTTATCATGTAATATATTCTAATAACTATCTTATTCCATTAAATGAAAATCGTCATTCTATTAGGTTTCCTAAAAAATGTACCCCTATCGATCTACTTCATCTTCAAAAAAATTTCTTCGGATACATTTAAATTTTTATAGAATTCCATGGCACTAAATATCTTTTATAATGAACAAATATATAATTTTTGTACCAATTGATAAAACGATCAAATAAATTAAGGGATATGTGTCCTTCTAAAATGCTTCATATATACATATTCCTTTACGGTAGATTAGGTACTCTCTAACGTGCATACCACACCTGTTAATATCTTGTGTAAACTGAGACTCCACTACAAAAAATATCACTTTTTCAATTCCAACTCTCTCAGGAAGCTGATATGGAAGAATATTTCTTACTCAATGACTTTAAATTACAGATTCCATATTTACACAGCAGAAAACCCTTAAAATCGAAATTTATTTATTTAATGAAACATGGTAATCCTAAATTGATATATAATTTTAATCAAATAATATAGAAATATATTTCTTATGAATTCTATTATAATTTTCCTACACTCTAAAGATATCTACAATTATCTCTAACACCATATATATGGTCCCTTCCCTAAACATACCCGATTCTTTTATTTTAGTCAACAATACACCATCTCTAACTTTGTTGATCTTTTCATGATTACAGATTTATAGAATTATGTAAAAAAATAATATAAAAAAATCAATATATTATAAAGTGGAAACTTCTAATTTGTATCTATTTTTCCCAAAATATAAAGACTTTAAATAGAAAATGATATATTTTCATGGAAAATAATTACGACATTCAATATGGCTTATTCTATTTATTTTACCATACATAATCCTTCAATTCATTAAAACATGGGATGAGTACCAAAATACCATCTAAAGAATATATAAAAGAAGTAAAAATATTAGTCTAGTGAAAAACATGAAAATTAATGAAATTTTATACATTTATCTAAATTTTATTTTACTAGAATAAATAAATTATTTTCACACGTGGAACACACATATATTTCTCCATCAAAATCATTAAAACAAATAACATGAAAATAAAAACCCTAGTTTCTACATAGATCATCATATTCCAAAATCCATTTCCAAACCCATTTAATTGGAAAAACATTACTACCAATGTAAGCATTAAAAATGCATTGGAGTGTTATTTGGGTGAACACATTGTATAAGCTATATCGTGATCCCCCGAAGCTATCTGCGTACACCAATATTATAACATGTAATAGGCTCAACCGATACTATCTATGTGCACCCATATCTTATAAATATAATTCTAATGTACCGTTGAATGAATAAATAAACATTATTCTTACACTTTTCTATCATAATACATTTCAAAAATTTATTTAGAATCTTAATAAAATTACTTTTTTATATCAAGAAAACATTCTCTATTGAAAATAATTCTTCAATGTGAAAACCCATTTTATTTTGGAAAAAAATTTCAATCTCTTAAAAAAATTTTGCATTGAAAATTTATATTCAATACCAAAATACAAATTTCATTTAACTAAATTTGATTTATACCATATATACCCTATTCTATGTAATCCTAATTTTCAATAACATTATACTCAAAAAAAGAAGTTGGCTTTTCTTTGAGTAAAAAATATAATCTTTTATAGGAATCCAAATATAATCTAATGGTTATGATAGTAAAAAATTCATTGTACAAGTATTTGTTAAAATATATCATTACTTCTGATGCTTTCCGAAATATTCTTTATGAAACACATAAAGGATTCGAATTATAAACCATTAATGTAATGTAAAAAAGACTCCTAAAATATAATTTATCAGTATTTTTGATCCATATAGAAACATTAATAAAATAATTTTAAAACCATTGTCATAAAATGGAATGAGTTGTAATGAAAACATTAAAAGATTGTTTTTTACTAGAAATGACCATCATCACTTGGGGAAAATGTGGATCATTAGTTTCGTTATTGGATAACATTAATAAAGACATTTAATATTATAAGAATAGGTATATTAATGTTTAAACATATTATAGGTGCGGTATATAAAACTTATAATTGAATATAGGTGCATAACATATATATATGCCACAATATTGGGAAATAAAGACTGTGCCCTTACCCAATGTATCAATAGTCATTTATGTTGTTTAAAATCATGATAAATTAATGAATTCTAATTATTTAAATTATTTATAATGATTTTTATGTCCATTATTTGTTTTATTTAAATTATTACATTGTTATATATATTTACTATTTATTATGATTGGTGTTTTAATGGTATTTTTATTTTGTGTTAAAAAATACATTATTTGGTTGAATATTGGTCAAGGGGTCATTCTTCAACATATATATAATAATAATAATAATAATAATATTTATATAATAATTGAACTTTTAAAAATTAATAGTGAAATATGGTTATGAAAAATGGACTATACTATAATCATAGAGATGGTAGGTCATACGTACGCATGTCTAACATTTCATTTCATCTATTTGGATTATCGAAAGAAGGTATATAATTTTTTTTGTATAACCATATTGGTTATAATATAAAAAATAAAATATTATTTTTAAAATATATTAATATATATCATCCTTCATTTTATGAAATATTAATCCCATCGCTTTATAGAGGTTGTAGTCTGCATATACACAAATGATTTATCATTTTTTAGTGTGTGAAATAAAATGATATATTCTCATCTAAAAATAATAAATATGTCATTAATATCATTATTATTTAATTAATATCACATATATTAATTAAAATTATCATCATTTCCTTCTATGTAAATCATTATTGAAAACGAATCACATCGCTTCTGGATGCGGTAATCTACTGCACACATGAGCGATATTATCATGTCCACCTCAATATGGAAAAAATGAAAGGATATGTTGAATAATATCACCATATTTATAAATAATATATACATATATAATATATTCATCCAATACTTCATTAAATTATTCTATTAGAAGATATTATAGAAAATTAATGACATTCTTTCATGAGGTGGTAATCTGTCGTACACAAGAATAACGGTTTCATATCCCATTTTTTGGAAGGGGATATGGAGTTAGGTTATGAAATTAATGTAATAAAATATAATAATTTGATTTATAATTTTGATTTATATAATAATAATTATATAATATTTGAAATATGTGTAAGAAGCAATAAAATAAATATCCTCAGTTAATCATGCTACACCATCTTCTGAAAATATCCATAGGTATGAAATAAAATCCATTTTGTGATTTATTGAAGAAAAATTAAATTATTATAGTATGTGGGGATGTGACAATGGAATCTATGTTTTCATATAATAGCTAATATTATATTCTTTTATGGTCTTAATTGGAGAGGGTAGTGGCATGCATTATATTGATGAGGTATGCAGTAAACATATAACTGTTTAAAAGAATATGGTGTAATGATGTTTCTCAGAATTTAAAATGATGAAAACATGAACATTATAAATAATAAAATATTATAATATAAAAATATTTTCAAAATAATTATTTAATTCTTAATTTTGGGTCATTTTAAAAAATTTCATTGTAGTTTAGCACCAGATAACACTATTTTAACATTACTACACTAATGAATTTTTTATATTTTCACTATTCGTTATAGTAAAAATGGGCGCCCAATTTAGATAACACAAATTTTTATAATTCCAAATATTAAATCCCATTTTTTAAATTAACCTCATATAGGTAGCAAAAATAAATTTAAAATGTAACATCTAGATGTGATGAAAAGATGATTTCCAAGAAGTGTATTTATCAAAAAAAATATAATTTTATATTAACTCTAAGACTAATAATAATATTTATATGAATCCCAATTAATATTTAATTAAATATAATATATATGTTTCACTTATATAATTCACTCTAATTTATTATTTTAATTAATTAATATGGAGGAATATTTGGCTCTTTGAAACGAATTTCCAAAAAAGATCATTTTTAAACCTCAAAACAAACTTATAATAAGATAAAATAATATATTGATTAAAAATTAATTATGTCTATTGAATAGAAAATATATATTTTTTAAATTTTAAACATATAAAAATATAATGAAAATTTTATATTTATTTATTCACTGAATATAAATGACATTTTTAACTAAAATTCGTATTTTCACTTTTCCATAATAATTAAAATTTAAATAAATTGAAGAATTATCACCATAATAACATTTTGATATTCTATTTTAATAATTGAATTGGTTTTTTAAAATAATGTTTCTAAAAAATCTATAAATTTAATATAATATTTTCTTAAAAAATCAATAACATTCATTTTTTAGGAATTTTTTGTAAGATTAAAATTTCATTAATAAAAATTGATTTATAATTTAATAATAATTAATAACTAATTTATATTCATTATTAAATATGTATATATATATATATAATTATTTAATAATAATCATACCCAACAATTTAATGGTAAGGTTATAATTTTTATATATTTTACATGTAGTTTAAGGTGGGTGATTTTGGTGGAACACGATGTCGAACATAGTTTTCATTTATAAATTATGGGGGAGTGAAAAAAAAAATTAATAAGTCATTGGTAAAATTTATAATATCCAATAAAATAATTATGTGATAAAAATGATATTTTATATTAATATTTCAATTTTATGTCATGGTCTATCTAATATTGGTGTTGTGTATTAAAAAAATATTAGTGATAAATATACATTCCAGAATACTTGGGTGTTATATGTTTATTTCTTTTCATTCACATTTACATCCACTGTCATTAATTGGTAGAACTATATAGCTCATTAATTCTTATATTTCCCTTATTTTATTATATGTAATTTATGATATGAATCTTGATTGATTATTGTGGTACAAATACATATGGATTTTTATTATGTGACTTGTGGACCTAGAATTATATAATAAAACAATTAATATTGTAAAGAATTATATATTATGCGATAACATATATGAAATTGGGGAGTCATTCCAATCCACTACAACAATGTTATTGGGTTGAAGACTCAATTTACTATGAGACTAAATTTTCAATTTAACGATTTTATAGGCAGTGGAACACATGAAAACGAATTATTTTCTATAAATATTTTAGTGAAAAATTTTAATTTATTATAAATTACATTTCTATGCCACATTAATATATTTTTTAATAGATCATGAATAATGAATCATGTTTCAACACTCCTATGACTCTTTAATTTTGAATATTCCTAAATCAATATGTCATGTTTTATAATATCCAACATATGTTTTATTAGTAATTTTTACCTTATTATATATTCATGTACCATTATTTGGTTCACTTAATCATGATTTTTCTTATTATTAGTTATGTCCAATGAATGAAATCTCTTTTGTTTATCCATTTTGAAAATTTGAGATTACTATTTCATAGGTTTCCAGTACTCATGTAATAGATATTTTAATTGTGTATGATGTATATAATGTTATAATGGGTTTCGATTATTTATAGGAAATGTTGAATAACGTTTTTAAAATATATTTGTTATGTATCTAAACAGAAAAGAAATTGAACATATTGGATTTTGGGTGGTATTTTTAAAAAATTTATTATATATTCATCCATAACGATGTATTATATACATATTTACTGTTTGGACCTCTAAAAATATTCTAGGTTAGCTCCATAGAAACAACTACCTTGATCATTATGAGGTCATCGAATAGTATACACTCTAATATGATTATCTCTAGATTTAAACATCCAAAATCCAATATTTTCACATTGAGACTTTACAATACAACTAGTTATCTATATAAAATGACAAGGAGAACCCAAATATACTCTACATACTAATGCTATAACACAGAATAAATGAGGATTTCATCACCACAATCTAGTATGAGATAGTTATAACTAAAACTAATATTTGGTTTAAGATACTTATGAATAAAATTTAAGATTTTGTCACACCAAATGAAAAAACTAGGATAAATTAATAACTTTACTAAAATGTAACACCGTATTAGAGATGTTATCCTCACAAACCCAGAAATGGTTATATCTGGTCTTGAGGTTGACCACTAAAAACTAATTCCCTCTATTTAGTTGGTCATAGAGGTCATTAATCCTTGTAAGAGGATATTTTTTGTGAAATACACCACATTTAAAAACTGACAGTAATAAAATGTCTCAAAAAATCAACCATATACTTTTAAAATAGAATGGGAGCTTCCATAAAGCCATTATGGAAAAAATATTTAATATAAAATTATCATTATCTTACTATCATAGTTTCAGAACATCTTATATGTCAAAAACAATATCTTTTTTGTCCAAAGTTGTAATTCTATCTAAAATTATACCACTTTGTGAAAGAGAGATAGTAAGACATTTTCTGGAAATGTTTCTATTAAATACTCCATTATTATGGAAAAATGATCCTCTAGGGAAAAAAATTACATAAAAACATGCTCAATAGAAGCTGGGTAACAAAATGAAATATTTAATGGGAAATTCATGCATGTCTCTACTGCAAATATAACTCATTCGTGAAAAAGAATATAAACCAATCATCTTTATAGAATGTCCCCATCTTATGATATTGGTCTATCTCAGAATAGACTAACGAAAAGAAATATATACTATGGATAATGTTATGTTATTCATTCTATCTATGATGATATTTTTTAGAAGAAGCATTCTATGTGAATTATCATGAAATATATTTATTGGGTAATAATGTGGAAACTTTTAGAAGTATTCATCGACAACATATGTTAGAAAATATGTACAATATACTCGATATGTATTATAATAATGAAAAAATAATAATTGCATTTTCAAATTGTTTATATGAAATGGTTCCATAGTATAGAATAAACATATCATAGATTGAACCGTGTTTTATCATACCTAGATAAAACCATCCATAGTGTGATCATCTATGTATCGCATTCATATAATTGCAAACGGTTAGTAAGGATAAAAGGGTGGTGGTGTGGTTTGATGCGGATCACTAAATTGACAACTGATAGCTCATTATATCGTGATACACTCTCAAATTTAGAATTTATCTCTCAAAAGGTTATCCAAACCACATTTGGAGCCCTATAATAATGAAATGTTATATCACATGAATTTTCATCAATTTTTACACCATAGAAAAATTCAATTTCCATTATAAAAATATGGCTAATAGAATAATGTTTTTTTGATTTGGTAGAAGTTAAAACTGCTGCGATATGGATTCGTGATAGTTTCCCAAAAGTTGCTGCTAAAGATGGAATCATCATTCAGAAATCATGGGTTCCATCCATTTATAAAAGTTTCATAGGAACCATCATTGAATATATTTTTTTATATTCCCCCTACAGATAAATGTCACTGGAATTATTGTAGTTTAAACACCTATTATCCCCTTGTTATTTTTGAGGACAAGAAACCACCTCTAAAAATAAAAAACCCCTTACCAAAAATATATCATAGACATATTTCATTTGTTCTAACCACTTGTGAACAATATCTTGGAATCTATATAGCGAGTTAAGAAGACATTTATATATCACTATTCCAAAAATAAAAATTATTAAACTGTAGCCCCATTACTGCAAAAAAAAACTAAATTTATAAAAATAGAAAAAAAATATTCTCCTATAATTAAAACATAATAAGAGCATGTCAAGTTAAATTAATAAAAAACCATAATAAAAAATTAATTAATATAACATGGATTACAAAAAACAATTAATTAAGATGAATAATGTAATTTGATGTTCCAAGTGAGTTTATTTTGATGTCTAGGTAACAGATTACCTATAATTTGATCCCCATTCTACATAAATGATAAAAATTAACACAATTGTGGGGTTTTGAATCATTCCATGGACTATATAATTATGTAATATATCTTGTATCCCACTATGAAAAATTATAGAATGTTAAGGTTTGAAAGAATATGTTGTATCATTAATAATTAGTTGGAATTTTAAAGAGGTAGTGTGTGTGTGTGTGTCACTACCCTAGCATATGTAGAATATAGTGAGGGTGTTTATATAACCTATTATAACCCTTAAAATATTTTTTTCTTCTTATGTTTAATATTTTCCTTTTTAATAGTGGATTATTAATTTTGTGTTAATATATTCTATTCATGGATTTTATGTGGGTGCCTTCTGACATGTTTTTGGTGAGAATTCTAACCATTGGAATTTGAATTTATAGAATCGTTATCTGCATTAGGTTAAATGTTGCTGCTAATGATGTTTAGAACTATTATGAAACTGTGGGTTGGGTGTTCATGTCAACCATGGACATGTAAGATGACTATAAACATATTATGTATGTTCTTTTTTGAATTTAATTCAACCCTGGATATGAGCATTGTGATGGATTGGGTTATATAATGAGAGGAGGGAAATAATATCAAACAGGGATGTGAGTTATATATCATTTCATATCATCATTCATATTTAGAGTGGATGTTAATCCATATGATAAGATTAAATTATAATAATTAATTTTTTTATCATTAATTTTTTTATTTTATAGAAGTGACAAATCAAATTCATGATGAAAGAGGATATGGAGATAAAAGTAAAATAAGGAAAATTATTTATTATATATAAAGAGGAAAATCGATCTCCCATATCCAATAAATCTTTATTTGGGGGACATAAAGTTTCATCTTAAAATATTGATATTCCAAATTGATATTTCATTTTTAGGGATGGAATACAGAAAATTCACTTCTAAATCACCAAATATAATGTGTATATTCCAATTGGTGGAATAAGGCCCATTATATAGATTAGAGCAAGTTGAATTTACAAAAATAACCAATAACTAATCAAAAAGGATTATAATTTTATAGTTAATGTCATTAAAAAGTGAAAAAGGATACAGAAACCCACAGAATCTTACACCCAAACAAATATTTGACATTGTTGGAATATATTTTAAATAAAATTTATATTATCAAAATATAAATATTTATAAAATCGTAACGAGAACATTAAAACCCCAAATATACATTAACATAATCTCTAATATTGGGATAATAAAAATTCATTGTTAACATTGTTGACTTATCATTTATAAATATTAATCCAAAGAAGTTTTTATTTAATTTTTCATCTATAAGGATTATTTTTATATAGATTAAATCAATATGTATTATACAGTACATATGTAAAGTTGTTTTTAGTTCCTAGGAATGTTGATAATAATAATTTTTTATACACTCTCCTGGGTAATTCATATAATATAATTGGTCATATGATGGATGTTGTTTCTGATAGTAATAATACTACACGAAGAAGAATTACATATAAATAAATTTTAAAAATTATTTAGATGTTCCAACTTGTAGTAAAAGTATATTCAAGATACACATTATATATAATTAATATGGTTTAAAATTGTTGTAAAATTGTTTTAAGGTATCATTACAGTTAGATATGTTTTCTGGAGTATATATACTAAAAGAAATTTTATCATAGTAAATAAATTATTTTTATTTCTGTAGTCTGAGTGGAGACTGAAGATATCAATATATATTTTTCACAAAAAATAATAATTCAAGTGGAATCTAATGATGTAAGATTAATTGAATGATTATTTATCTAATAAGTACATGGGGAATTTCCTTGTGGAATTAAGAATTGAATAATGTTCCTAAATAGTTTAAGAGAGTGTTGATTTTTAAAAGAATAATAAGTTGTTGAATTTAATGGAGTAATAAATCAAATAAAAAAATTAAGAACCTATGATTCATCAGTGTGTGGTAAACATTAGAATAATTCAATGAAAATGAACCAATCATATAGCTTTTCATACAATGTAATGAAAATGATGGCATCCCTACCAAAAAACACAACATAGTTTCTGAATCACCATATTATTTTCAGTTTATCATATATTTAGTTACACACGATCAATGAATCCAATGTGATACCTATTTACTACTCGATGAACCATTATTGACACTATTTTTCTCCAGCTTCACTCTATTCTACGAGAACCAACATAAATATTTTCTTAAAATATAAACAATGTTGTATATTTAAGTTTAAACATAAAGACAATAAATGATTGTGTAAAAAATAAATATTATGTTTTTTGATTTATCATATCACAACAATCCATCAAAAAAATATCACAAGGGACATTTAATTTTTCTAATGATATAATTCAATCAATTGTTTCTATAGAGAAATGAAATATTCATCTTGTTTCATTATATGAACCCCATGTTCCTAAATTCTAATTTTTCATTGCATCAAAATCACTTTGAGTATCTTGATGTAGGGAGTGACTATATGTGGTAGTGGATGTTTCAAAAATCATCAGGGTCATGAAATTGACCTCAAATATTAATCATCCTAAACACATTCCTTCCACACAACCAATATTCTCCATCCCAAGGACTTCAACAACTTCATCATTATGGGAGACCGAGAATAAATGTGTGGGATTTGAATCCCATATATAGTTTCTTATTTATAAATAAAATATCTGTAATATTTTAATCAGTACAAATTATCATACATAAAATTCACTATTAGTTTTTATAATGAAAATGGAATTCAAAATGCGATTTATTTGGTAGGATTATTTACTTTACTCCAATATTATTTTGTGTGAACTTCCAACCATAGTTTGGTTTTATAAAATTGGGGCCCAAAATTCATTTACAACATTAAACAATGATAAATAAAAATTTTAATATATGAAACATATTATTTTATCTTATATATATTTAAAATATTTAATATATTATGGGAGTCTATTAATTTCTTGAAATACTCTTTGAACCCGCATTGCGGGGGGCTGATTTATATATCTCCACATTATGAAGTTTTCCATGAAACATCCCAAAATAAATAATGTGTAATTTCATAGTATTTTATCAATGTCACATCCATGTCATATGTATGTATATTTGGAAAATGTTATTAATATAATAATATATATTTAAATACCATGTGTTTATCAGGATGATAGAAAACAAAAAAAAAACAACTTCTAATGCTCTCTAGGTACCTCATCATAAAACATATCATACTATTGGTGAGTGGTTAATGATTTATCATTGAAATCAATCCATAATATCCATATAAAAGTTTCTGAATTCATTGAAAAAGAAGTCTAATATACACTTTCTGGAAATAATATCAATACTATAAATGTGGAATAACATCAATATAAAGGTATTAGTTTTTAAAATATCATAATTTAATAACATAATGATATGAAATTACATGATAATAAATTATATTTTGTTTTATATTGGAATAAATGAATTAATTTTTCCTATTGTCACGACCCGTCATCGGGACCCGTTCCGTGACTACCCCATGCCCGCCATCCATAGGCCAGGGGCTGGAGACTAGCCCCAAAGATGTAAATCCCTAAGCTGGGAAGGCAATTCCTTTATAAAAAGTAAACATAGACAAACATCATACACAACTGGAAAAATAACACCAAGTGATACTGTATATATAAGATGTGTTATAAAGTAAAAGGGGTCGGAAATACAAGCCCAATAGTAAAGTACAGTTACAACTGAAAACAAGTACAACTGAAAAAGGGAAAAACAGCATAAAGGTAAAGAGAAGCTCTTGGATCATCAACCGGGGTTCCTACCAGAACAGTCGGAATAGATGGAACCCTTAACACTCCACGTCCGTTAGAATCCACTGTGTACCGACTCGTCGTAAAGTCCACCTCTGGGTACCGTCCAGTCCTAGTGCTCTCGGCCTCCGTCAGTGCTGTCTATCGTCTGCATTCAACACAACGAGGTGTGGGCATAGCCAATGGAAGGGTGAGTATAACGATACTCAATAGGGACCCTGAGACCCTCAAAGTATCACAATATCCAACAAGGGTAACAAAAATTTAAAGAGAAAATAGATAACCTTTACTAAGGTATATGACCATACATATACCTACGTTATCTAGTAACCCATCCCAATCCTGATATAAACACAAAAGTCATTGACTCAGATCAAAACTAGTATTTTATTCTAGGGGCGGCCACATGTAACACACCCAGTCAAATTTTTAGAACCTTGGCTGATGGTGTACTACTCCTCTAATGAGTACAGTGGGTCTACCATGTCACATGGAGGCACATCCCAATATCCTGGACTGCTACGGTACTCCTCTTATCCATTACCATGGGTCTTCTATGTCACACAGAGGCGATCCCCACCGAGGGTTTTCCGCACTCACACAGAGGCGCTCCCTATAATAGCCTGCTGAGGTACTCCTCCTGTCGAGTACTGTGGATCTTCTGTGTCACATAGAGGCTCTGCCCACTGTGGGTCTACTGCATCACACCAAGGCACTCCCCACTGGGTTAGTCCCAACACTCCGAGTCGAATGGTCACCAGTTGTCATGTATCAGCCAGCTACTAGGTCTTCATACTCTGCCTGCTCATCTATAGGAGGATCTGCTCCACGAGCTAGTGGTCGATACTCCAACTATCAAGAAGTCCCAATTAGAAGTATCTCAAAGGTCCACCTCGTCATAGGGATCTCACTGCAACAAATGATGCCTCAATCACACTCCCAGTCTGTGAGTTATTGGCGTTTCTGTTCAAGGGGCCCAGTAGGTTTGTAGGTTCATACCAACCCGACCGTACCCCAACTGTGTCCAAACCTCAAGTGGGGTATTCCATGTAAACCATCTCTCTCTAAACATTCAATCACCGTAGAAGGTTCGTTGATCGGACACCCTTAGGTGAATATACGGATGGAATTGTGATTTCGTGTCAAACTGGTCCGAACTGGTGTCCGACCCGGTCCGTGGGTCTGACCCGGACCAATGGGGAGGCCCGGCCTGGTGGGGTGGCCAGCCCGTTGGGGCAGCCCAGCCTGCATGGGTGGCCCGACCCATTCGGCTGTCCCACGTGACGAAGTTGACCACGCCTTGTGGGGGGGGGGGGGGGGGGTTCCGCGCCCCCCTTGCTTCTGAAGGAACTGGCTCTAGGTGCATGTTCATTGAACCATGGACCAGTGGGGTCTTGCCTTGTCTGGATGGCCGAGCGGCAAGCCGGTTCCGCCTCTCTGGTGGTCGCCCCGATGACGCCCGCCCCTGGCTCCTCCACTACGGCGTGACGACGCCGCGGTTCCCCTCCACCGCCATAGCACGCCCTGGTCGTGGCTCACTATTGTCCACCACGCGGCGCAATGGTGTGGTTCCCCCTCCTCCGCGGCCCAACCAGGCCGTGACCCCTTCTTCTCTATGTGGCACAACGATGACGCCCGCCCCTGGCTCCTCCGCTGCGGCGCAACGACGCCGCGGTTCCTCTCCTCCGCCACAGCCCGCCCTGGTCGCGGCTCAATGTTGTCCACCACGCGGCGCAATGGTGTGGTTCCCCCTCCTCCGCGGCCCAGCCAGGCAGTGACCCCTTCTTCTCTACGCGGCACAACGATGACGCGCCCCTCCGGCGGCCTGGTTGGCCACCTTGCTCCACCGCGGTCCACGATGGCCGCAACCTAGTCCTCCGCACAGCGCGGCCATGTCGCGCCCTTGTGGCGACCATGTGGTGTTGTGCCACTGGATTCTTCGCAGTCCACCTCCGTCATCAAAAATCAGGAACAAACAAAGGGGGAGGGTCAAGATGTGTTCATGCGGTCCGATCCCTCCACATAATGGAGATAAGAATTAGCAAAACCAATCCAGGGTTTTTGCGTTGAAGGACAGAAACAATTTCAATCATAAAATCCCTTACCTCGTATGACGATGATCATTAAAGAATTCATGGGAAGGAGAAATCTTTTTGTCAAAGTTAGAGGAGGAAAAGTTGGGAGAAGATGAGTCGAAGATGACGTCGTCAGCGTTCTTCGTGGGTGGCAGAGCTTCCACTTCGTGCCCTAGTTTAAGAGGGAGAGATGTTTGTCATTCTTCATTGGTAGAATTTGTTCCTCCATGTTATTCCATGTTCTTCCTCCTCTCCTAATGGTTCCATAAAATGAATAGCCAATAAAAAAATGGGTTATGATAACCCATTATTTAATTTGTTGGCCAAATAAATCAAAATAATTCAAATGGGCTTTAATTAATTAATTGAAGGAGCTAAATTAATTAATAGAGGGGGGGTTTCCACATTAATGAGGGTAGTTCAAGAGCCTTCCCCCACATGTGGGGAGTTCAAGGAGGATTAAAGCTTATGTGGGCCCCACCTAATAATATACTCCTAAGGGAGGGAATGTGCGGGTGGCCCCACCACCGTATCCTCTCATGGGAGGTTATGGTGTAGTTTCCCCCACCACTATCCTCCTCTTGGAGCTTCTAACCACCACAAATAAAAAAAAGTTAACACTTTATTTTTATTCAATTTAATAAGAAACCCCAAAATATAACATCCATTCTCGTCAGAACGCAATTACGGTGGAGGTCTCACAAAGAAATCATCAATGTTGTGAGATCAAGAGTGCCCTGCAATTTATATTCTGAGCAATGGTTCAAAATATATAAAACCCGCTCGTACGTATACAAAACAAACCCAATCAAAACAATGAAAATTGATTCCGGGCACACCGGGCATCAGAATCAAGCGACGTAAATTTTCTCGGACTAGTAAATTTCCCATGTATTTAAGAAAAGATTTTCCACGGAAATTACAGGTCTTTACATTCTCCCCAAATCAGGGCTTTACATTCCCATAAGCTAAAACTCGAAATCGTGGAAAAATGGGGGTACAGAGCATGCATCTGAGTCTCCCTCTCCCATGTGCTCTTCGGGAGGTTTCCGTGCTGCTAGAGAACATGAACTAGAGGTATCATCCGTATATAGAGGACATGATCTTGTTGAATATCAATATCCACTGGAACCTTCATGAACGTCACCCCATCATCGATTTCCATCACCCCATTGTTGATGATGTGGGATGGGTCGTGCACATATCTTTTCAGCAGAGATACGTGGATGATGTCATGCACCCGGTGCAACTGATGTATAATAGCTAAGCGGTAAGCCATATCGACTACTCTATAGAGGACCTGGAAAGGACTGATGAACCACAAAATAACTTACCACCTCATCCAAATATCGGTAGACCTCGTCGAGGTGAGACTCTTAGAAAGATGTGGTCACCATCCTCAAACTCCAAAGGTCTCTGTCTCCTATCAGCATATGACTTCTTCCTGCTCTGTACTCTCTTCATCTGCTCTGGGATGATCTGAACATTCTCAGTGGTAGAGCGTACCATCTCTAGTCCCACTAGTGATGCCTCCCCTGGGTCAGTCCAGCACCGTGGTGATCTTCATGGTATTCAATACAAGGACTCAAAATGTTCCTTACCGATGGTGAAGTTATAGTTGTTGTTGTTGTAAAACACCGCCAATGGTAAGTGGTCCTCCCAGTTTCGATCATGGTTGAGGACACAAGAACATAGAATGTCCTTGAGTGTCTGAATGGTCCTCTCAGTCTGGACATCCATCTGTGGATGGAAGGCGGTGCTCAGAAATAGGTGTTCCCTGAAAGCCTCCTACATCCCCTTCTATAGTTGGGAAGTAAACCATGCATCCCGGTTAGAGACAATAGAAGAATGTACTCCAGGAAAACACAGAATATCATTCAAATAAAGGTGTCCCATGCTCTCTAATAAACCCTACTCTCTAATCGGTAGAATGTGGGCCGACATGGTATGTTGGTCAACGATCACCCATATCAAATCACGAATCCTGGATGTATGTGGAAGACCCATCATGAATTTCAGGGATATCCCATACCAATTCCACTATGTGACCTCTAAGGGATGAACCAATAATACTGGTACCTTATGCTCTGGCTTCACTTGTGGACAAGTGAGGCATCAGGAGGAAAACTATGCTACCACCTTCTTTATACCTGGCAACTAGTTCTGTCGTCAAAGGTCATGGTGCAACTTCGATACTCTTGGATATACTTCTAATGGAGAAGTGTGGAACTCCCTCAACACCTCCACTTGAAGTGAAACTGGTACCATGGTACGTTCTCTTAAGAGAATGACGTGCTGCCTACATTCAGAAAATCTATCAGGTGCCTGCCCTGTGCTTATATGAGCCCATCGAGTCTCATAGTCTGAATCCCCACACTGTGCCTCCATAACATGCGGAAGATGTGGAGGAGTGACTGTGAGAGACTGTAGATAGGATGCTCCATCCCCATCCATAAAGGATATTTGTAAGGCAGCCCACTGCTCTATCTCCTCTCCTAGGAGTTGTATACTAGTCCTCCTACTGAGCGCATCCACAACAACTTTCCCCTTCCCAGATGTATAAACTATCTAGAAGTCATAGTCCTATAGAAAGTCAGGCCATTGACGTTGTCTTAGGTTCATGTCCTTATTATAGAAGATATAACTGAGACTCCTGTGATCATAGTAGACTCTAAAATCTTCACCCATCAGATAGTGCATCCATATCTTCAAAGAGAAAACAACTGTTGCTAACTCAAGGACATGTGTTGCATAGATCTTCTCATGTTGTCTTAGCTGTAGAGAACCATATGCGATCACTGCTCACTACTACATCAGGACACACCCATGTCTGGTACCTGATGCATCACAGTAAACTACATACCCTACGCCAACCTCTGAATCCTCAACATGGGGGCACTATTCAGCCTCGGCGTCAGCTTTTGAAAGCTCTGCTGGCATCTCAATGACCACACGAAGGGTTTCCCCTTCTTCATCAAGGATTATTGTTGTGTTGCAACTCTGGAGAAGTATGGAACGAACCTCTGGTAGTATCCATCCAAGACCACGAATCTCTGTACCTCTGTCATGCTCCTCGGTGGCTCCCAAGAAAGTACCTCCTCAATCTTCACTGGATCCACTGCAACTCCAACTTCTGAGATGACATTACCCAAGAAGTGAAGATCTCGAATCCAAAACTGGCACTTCGAGAGATTTCTATAAAGCTGGTGATCTCGGAGTGTGTCCAGTACAACCTGCGAATGGTAGGAATGCTCCTCCTCAGTAGGTGAGTAGATCAGAATGTCATCGATGAAGACTATGAAAAAGCGATAGAGGTATGGCTGGAAGATCCTATTCATGAGACACATGAAGACTGTTGGAGCATTGGTTACACTGAAGGTAATAACCAAGAACACTTAGTGGATGTACCAACACCTGTAGTCCATCTTCTGCACATCCTCATCTCGAACTATGAATTGGTGATAGAATGATATGAGGTCTATCTTAGAGAACCATCATGCTCCCTTGAGCATATCAAAGAGGTCATCAATCCCTGGGAGTGGGTACTTGTTATTTAAGGTAACCTGGTTCAGGCGAAGATGGTCAACATAGAGCCCCAAGCTCCCATATGCCATTTGGCGAATAGAATCGGTGCTGCCCTGGGAGAAACCCCGGGCCGGATGAATCCCTTTCCCTGCAAGTCCTCTAGCTATACCCGCAGCTCACGAAGCTTAACGGGTGGAATCCGATATGATGGAGTAGATATTTTTTCCGTCCCATGGCAGAAATCAATGTAAAAGTATACCTATCTATGAGGAGGTAATCCTAGGACATTGTCAGGGAAAAAATCCGTGTACTGTTCCACCACTACAGGATAAGTCGGAATCTCCACATCTACTGCTCTGAGGGTAGGGCAAGCCAACTATATAGTGATCGGCTGCACCCTCCTCCAATTAAGTCCATCCTATGCTGAAAAGGTTCCCTTATCATCGTTGATGGTGAACATGGTCCAATCCGTTCAGACAAACCACAATTTGCACATAATACAGACAATCTGAGCATGGACTGTAGATAACTAGTCCATACCCAAGATGATGTCGTAAGGCCTCGACGCCATTATGAGGATATCCCAGCCGAAGATCTCACCTTGTTGAGTAAGCTCCCACTGCCAGCACCAGTGTGTAATCATCGAGTCTACTCCCGTAGGAGTTTCTAGCCGTAAGGATCGAGCCAACGGCTCCGTCAGAATCTTCGAGTTCTGAACTAGGGTAGTGAATATGAAATAATGACTAGCACCTATGTCTATAAGAAATGCATCTATGGTGGAGTAGACACAGATCATACCTCGAATCATCTCTGGCGAACCATGGTGGTACCCCTCAGCTCCCTGCAGTTGAGCTCTCCCATGTCCACCCACTGCCTACGGTAGGGGTGCACCTCCTTTTGGTGGTGGTGGGAACACCTTGAAACGCTGTCCACCACCAGCTGCTCGACTAGATCCTCTTCCACGACCACCTGCGCATTGTGGACCGCATCGATCAAACCTATGCCTCTGCCTTGGAGGTCCCTCAACTGTTTACTGATCGTTTTAACGACCAGTCAGACAGTCTCGATCCATGTACCCTACCCGCCACATGAGTAACACTACCTGCTTCTGGAAGGAAAGTCTGCCTCGGGTGCCCCACAAAATAGATCCTTAGTCCTTTGGTCTTCCACCCATGGGTTTGGTCATCTTGGACCTCTACGTCATCTGTCTACTAACACCTGCAGAAGACTCTGTTGCATTTTGACTAGTATGGGGTCTCACTGCTGGTGATTGCTCAGCCAGGAAACACTATACTAGGAGGGCTATCTCTAACACCCCCACCTACTTCGGGATGCTGAGGGAGATCATCAAGGATCTGATCTCTATCCTGAGCCCCTGCTCAAAAGTCCGGGCCCCAAAGAATAGGTCTCATACTATATCTGTAGAGTAGAGTGAAAGGCCAGTGAACCTCACTCAGTACAGTGATTCTGTCATGTTTCTCTGCCATAGATGAAGTAATTATTGTATCCGCACCGCATGATGGATGGATAGTAAAAACTCATCCATGAAAAGGATCTCAATGATTGTTCATAGAAGTGTCTCCTCATCATGGACCTGGAGCATCAGGCTCCACCATCTTCCTACTGCAGCCTGAAGGAGACTGGTAGCAAGGATCACCATAAGGTCTGCTGGTGTCCGTACCAGCCTCAACTCTCTCACCATATCCTCCATCCAATCCTCATTCGTATATGGGTATGTCTCTCCCTATAACCTGGGTGGCCTATGGCGCTGAAACTCATGAAATGCGCTCAAGCAGCATGCATCATCTGCTACTAGGGCTGGTGGCATCGGTGGGCCAACGGGAAGTGGTACCGCTGGTAAAGTGCCATGTACCGAAGCCTCATCGCTCGGTGGGCTATCAGAGCGTAGTACTCTTAGGGAACTACGAGGAGGCATCCTGAACGATAAAGATGTGACACGGTCAAAAAAATATATCTGGTGAGCTGACCCGGTTGAGCTGACATAATGAAAATGTTTGAAAACACACACGCAATTAGTGTTTTCATGTACTGAGTCAGAAATAAGAAGTCAGGGTCATGGGGTATGAATACGTAGGCCACTGCACCAATATTGGACTCCCTGAACTAAAAACCACACTCAGTACTATCGACATTATTTCTTCACAGAAAATAATGATCAGAGTCCTAAGTTCTATGGTAGAACCGACTCCTCTAATACCAATATGTCACAACCCTTCCTTGGGACCCATGTCGTGAATACCCAAAGCCCTCCATCAATAGGTCAGGGGTATTGACTAGAACTGAAGGCGTAAATCCCTAAGATGGAAAGGTAGTGCCTTTATAAAATGTAAACACACACAATCATAGTACACAACTGGAAGCAAAACACTGAGTGATACTGTATACAGAAGAAGTGCTGGAATGTAAAAGGGGCTGGAAATAAAATCCCATCAGTAAAGTATAGTTACAACTAAAAGAAAGTACAACTGAAAAAGGGACAAACAACTGAAAGGTAAAGAGCATCTCTGGGATCATCCTTCGGGGTTCCAACTTGAATGTTAAGTATAGATGGCCACCTCAGCACTCCACCTCTATCATACTCCACTGTGTACCGAATCATCTTATGGTCCACCTTCGAATACCATCTAGTCCTCGCGCTCTCGGCCTCCGTTAGTGCTGTTCGTCATCTACTTCCAACACAACGCGATGCGGGAATATCCCGTGTAGGGTTGAGTATAATGATACTCATTCGGGACCCTGATACCCTCAAGGTCTCACAATATCCAACAAAGATAAACACAAATTAAAGGGAAAACGGATAACCCTTACATAGTTATATTCCCATAAATATACCTAAGTTATCTAGTAACCCATATCAATGATGAGGTAAACACAGAAGTCATTGACTCAGCTCAAAACAAGGATTTATTTATAGGGGTGGTAACAAGTTACACACCCAGTCAAACTATTGGAACTTTGGCTGATGGTGTACTCCTACTCTAAAAAGTATAGTGTGTATGCCTCGTCACACAGAGTCGCTTCCCACTATCATGGACTACTGTGGAAGTCCCCCTGTTGAGTAACATGGATCTGCTGCATCACAAAGAGGCGCTCCCCACTGTGGGTCTGCCGCACTCACACAGAGGAGCTCCCTCTCGTTTCCTACAGTGGTACTCCTCCTATCGAGTTCTGTGGGTCTACTACATCACACAGAGGTGCTCCCCACTAGGCTAGATGAAACAATTTGAGTCAAAAGGTTAGCAGTCGTCAGGTATCAGTCAGCTACTAGGTCTCCGTACTCTGCTCGCTCATCTCCAGGAGGATCTGCTCCATGAGCTGCTGGTAGATACTCCAACTATCATGAATTACCACGTAGAATTATCTCAAAGGTCCACCTCGTCATAGGGATCTCAACCAAATTGGTGGCACATCAATCAGATGCCCGATCTATGAGTTATTGGTGTTTCCATTCCCGGGATGAGATTGGTTTTTAGGTTCAAACCAATCCGACCATACCCCAACTGTGTCCAAACCTCATGGGATGTATTCCATGTAAATCGTCTCACTCTAAACGTTCTATCACCATAGACAGTTCGTCGATTGGACATTCATAGCTTAAGATACGAACGACAATGTGATTTTGGGTTAAACGGGTATGGACTGGGGTCCGACCGTGTCTGCAGGTACGACCCAGTCTGCGGGTCCAACCCAGCCCAATGGGGCGGCCCGTCCCAGGCCGAGAGGGAAGCCTGACCTGGTGGGGTGGCCCGACCTAGTGGGGAGGCCCATCCCGGTGTGGTGGATCGGCCCGAAGGTGGCCCAGCCCGCATTGGTGGCCCGACCCGGCTTGCTGGCCCGCATAGCCAAGCTTGTCACGCAGTGGGGGGGGGGGTGTTGCTACCCTGGCATCCGAAGGAACCGGTGCTAGGCGCCAGTTCGGTGACCCATTGGACCCGATGGGTCCCGCCTTGTCTAGATGGCCAAGCGGCCAGCCAGTTCCGCGTCGCCGGTGGGTAGCTCGATGTCGGCCGCCCCTGGATCCTCCTTCGTGGCGTGACAGCTCCGCGGTTCCGCTCCTCCGCCTTGGACCGCCCTGGCCACGACTCCCTGCTGTCTACCACACGGCACGATGACGCCTCGCCACCTTCACCACGGCCTGGCCTGGCTATGTCCCCCTGCTTCTCTGTGCAGCACAATGGTGGCACGCCCATCCAGCGGCCCGACTGGCCTCCTTGCTCAACTGTGGCCCTCACTGGCCTCAACCCAGTCCTCAGCGTGGCACGACTCTGTAGTGCCATTGTGGAGACCTAGCGGCCTTGTGTCGTCGGCTTCTTCGTGGTCCTCCTCCATCATCAACAAACAAGAACAACCAAAGGGGGAGGGTCGGGCCATGTTCGTGCGGTCCGAGCCCTCCACGTCATGGCGATAACATTTGGAAAAACCAATCTAAGATTTGTGCATTGAAGGACGGAAAAAATTTCAAACGTAAAATCCATTACCTCATATGATGATGATCATTGACGAAGTCACGAGTAGGTGACATTGTTTCTTCAATGTCGGAAGAGGAAGATTTTAAAGAAGACGAGTCGAAGATTACTTTGTTGGCGTTCTTCGTGGGTGGCAGGTCTTCCACTTCTTACCCCTATTAAAGAGGGAGACATGTCCATCGTTCTTCATTGGGAGAATTTATTCCTCCATGTTCTTCCTTGTTCTCCCTCCTCTCCCAAAGGTTCCACCAAAAGAATAGCCAACCAAAAATAATGGGTTATGATAACCCATTATTTAATTTGTTGGCCAAATAATTCAAAAGAATTAAAATTTGTTATAATTAATTAATTGAAGGAGCTCAATTAATTAATAAAGGGGGATTCTCAATTTAATGAGGGGAGTTCAAGAGCCTTCCCCCACTTATGGGGAGTTCAAGGAGGTTTCAATCTTGTGTGAACCCTACCAAATAATATTCTCCCAAGGAAGGTTATGTACGGGGGGGCCCACCACCATAACCTCTCATGGGAGGTTGTGTTGTGGTGGACCCCACGTTAACCTCCTCTTGGAGCTTTTAACCACCACAAAAAGTTTACAATTTATTTTTATTCAATTTAATTAAATACCCCAAAATCTAACTACCATTCTCGTCAAAAAACAACTACGATAAAGGTCTCACTAAGCAATCACTGATGCTATGAGCTCAACGGTTCCGTCAGATTTCAATTCGGAGCATTGGTTCAACTGATATAAAGTATCGCTCGTACGTTTACTGAACGTACCTGAATAGAACTTCAGAAATTGATTCTGGCACCCCAGGCCTCAGAATCAATCGCCATAAATATGGACAAACTCGTAAAATTACATTGTATTTATGAAAAAATATTCCAGGAAAATTCCAGGTCTTTACACTAATATTGAGGCATATTACTCAAATCTTAATTGGTAGTCAAAAGGGTAACCTAATATGCCGCTTGCTGGCCTAAAATCTGGAAAAAAAATCCTACGACATCATCTGTGTAACACCCCGAGCTTTTATAGATATTTTTTCTCAAATAAATTAAATTTTAATTGATATCATTAATTCCACTATGTAATACATTTTATTCAAATAACACTACATATGATTAAGTAACTCGTAACACTTACTTGAGGTATGTTACATGTAACACAAACATGGAATACATTACACACAACATTAGGTTTCTACAAAACATTTTTATTTTTGTTATAATTTTTTTAATTAGATAATTGTAATTGAACCATTAAATATTGTAATATAAATATTAAAAAAATCTTTTCAAATATATTTTATAATGTATCTTTATAGATAATACATATTTATAATGATAGATAATATTTTTTTGTAATGACTTTATGTGTTTAAAAATACTATTTTAACAAATGAACATCTTTTTATGTCCTTCAATGAAATAAGTAAATTAATTTTAGACACATTTTGAAATTTAATTTTATAAAAAAACATATTTTTTAAAAAATTATATGTTTTAAATTATCTATGGTTACTTTTTTGGATTTTTTGGAGAAACAAAATTTTTGTATGAATACTGAAAAATATAAAATTTTAATTTAAACACTCTTTTCCTATAATTTAATTATAATTTTTAATTATATTATAAATATTTATAATGATTAAATTATATCATATTATTATAATTTAATCCAATTTAAGTCATTTGAATCAATATCACATTGAAATAGGGTATAAAAACATATCAAACTTTTGGATAATTCTACAATAAAAACTTCCATTGTCGTCCCCATCTATGAGATTAAATTAAAATTAATTTAATAAAAATATATCATTGGAATTTAGAAAAATTGATTCCATATATGTAATCAATAATAATTTATACTTTTATATGATATTGAAATCATCTTTTGACAGAAAGGATTAGTGAATGTGATAAAAATTAATTAAAAAATTTAGAGAAAAATTAGGTTAACAAAGTACTAATCCTTCAATTTTAGACAAATAATGACCTATAGAATTGAATAATAGCTATTTTAATTTTATATAAAGACACTATAAAGAAATGGATCCAATTATTTTTATTATTGAATCCATTTTACATCTGAAAAAATATGGGTTGAATTCTTTTTCCCAAAATATACACGAGTGCCCCTCCTCCCCCAGTATAAAATGGCATCCTCTCCTCCCAAATCCTCACATCTCCCAATAATCTTTTTCTCAGTCAATATATGCCCAAATAGATCTTATATATGTAACACCCCATGATTTTACAATATTTCTTTTCTTAAATTTTTTTCTTCTTCAATAGCCTGCATTGTACGCAACACCGAGATCGAGCAAACCATAATATACTAAACTAGTTGTTTGAAAAGTATTTCTAAATAGTAATAACCAAATTTGGAAATAAATAATTTTTATTGTTAAAAATATAATTCACCTTTGAATTGATATTTTAAAATTTATTTAAGGGTGAGATTTGGGTAATTTTATAAAATGTTGTAAATTATGATAAATAGTGAAAAATAATAACTTTTTTTAAAAAACCTTCATTTTCATTTAAATAATTATTTTAAAAAAATTGAAAATAGAATGTACAACACCACTAAGATCATGCCACAGTTGCAACAAGATGGGACATCTTCGGCGATATTGTCGTAGTGCTCCACAGTCGGGTGTTCATGATACTTCTCAGGTGTCGTAAGAATCTTTTGCTTCGACAGGGAAACGAAAGAAAAATAAGTCTTTCCAATAGAATAAGGATAGATATGGTGATTATAAGAATACCGTGAATCCTTAGGCATGGAAATCTCAACAAGGAAATAAGGAGAAAAGTGCAGCAACAGAGAAATTGTATGGAGCGGAACAGGTGATTGTGGATGACCAGTCTAGACCGTCTACGGTGAGAGGTACGATTCTTTTTAATTCCACCCTCGTGCAAGTGTTGTTCGATACTAGTAAATCACATTATTTTCTTGGTTCTTGTATTGCTGATTTTTTGATCTTAAAACATGAAATGATGCCTTCTATTATAATACTTCATACTTTTCTCGGTGAAAGAAAATGTAGAGCCATCGTGTGTAGGGCATGATCTATAACTATTGATGGAGCTGAGATAAAATGGGATTTCTCTGTACTGGAGATGGATGTCTATGAAATAATCCTGGGTATGGATTGGTTGAAAGAGATCAGGGCTCACATCGACTGTTATAGAAGAACAGTTAGTTTCAGGACTGAGAATGGCGTCGAGCATCTATTTAGAGAAGAAAGAGTGCTGAAGGTAGGTGCAATGAGATTATTGGCACTAGTTGTGGAAAATATATCTTAGCAGTTGGCTACGTTAAAAATGGAATCGATGGACAAGATCAGTAATAACAGTTTTCCAGTAGTTGCGGATCAATTTCCTGATGTTTTTCATGAAAACATCTCAGGGTAGGCACCTGTGAGAGAATTGGAGTTTACGATGGATATCCTTCTGGGGACGAGTCCTATCTCACTTCCATATTATAGGATGTAACCAATGAAGTTACAGGAATTTAATGCGCAGTTATAAGGACTAGAAAACAATGGTTTTATTTTGAAAAGTGTGTCTCCGTGGGTAGCACCAGTTTTGTTTGTAAAGAAATAAGATAGATCTTTGAGGCTATGTGTGGATTATCGTAGACTTAACCATGATATGATAAAGAATAGATATCAAATTCAACTCATTGATGAAATTTTTGATCAATTGAGGGGAGCTTAGTGGTTGTCCAAGATTGACTTGAGTCGTGAAATTAGCAATTGTGAGTTCGGAAGGAGCATATTCCGAAGATAGCCTTTAAAAGCAGATATGGCCACAATGAAAATGTAGTCATGCATTTTGGTCTTACAAATGCACTAGTGGTCTTTATGGCTATGATGAATTAGATATTTCACCCATATCTGGATTATTTTGTTGTGGTGGTTGTGGATGACAAATTTGTGTATTCAAGAACAAGGGATGAGAAGGAGCAACACATGGCAATAGTGTTGGAAATCTTGAGGGACCATAAGTTGTATGTCAAATTATCAAAGTGCGATTTTTGGATACAAGAGGTATGCTTTCTAGGACATTTTGTTTCTGAGATAGGTGTTTCAGTGGATCTAGAAAATATAGAAGCTATTCTTTCTTTCCAACCTCTGAAAAATGTCTTTGAAATACGATGTTTTCTTGGTCTAGCTAGTTTTTACTGATGCTTTGTGTGTGCCTTCTCATGACTAGCTTTTCCTATGACAGCTCTGACAATGAAAAAAAGTGTATTTCAATGGACTGAGGATTTCCATAGATCTTTTGAAGAGTTGAAAGTTCTCCTTACATCAGCACCCATATTTATTTTTCCGGAATCAGGACAGGGGAATGTGGTGTATGGTGACACTTCAGGATCTGGGTTGGGATGTGTTCTAATTTAGGTAGACCATGGTGTTTCTTATAGTTCATGGTATTTGAGGGTGCATGAGAAGAATTACCCAACACATGATTTGGAATTAGCTGTAGTTGTCCATGCCTTGAATAATTGGCGGCGTTATCTCTTTGGTGAGAAATTTACTATGTTTACAGATCACAAAATCTTGAAACACATTTTCTCAAAGCGGCATTTGAATCTGAGGTAGAGGAGATGGATGGAGTATCTTCAAATTTTAGACTTTTAATTGATGTATACACTAGGTAAGGGAAATTTGGTGGCTGATACATTAAGCAAAAATCTGTATGCTCAGTCGGTGAAAGAATCTTTAGACGAATGGTAGTTGATGTCGGTCTTAGCCGACATCCATGTTGAATGTGAAGACCGAGGTGATGTTGCAGTTTCATTCCAACTACTCTTATTCCTGATCTGGTGGAGATAGTAAAAAAGACACATGCACCCAATGTAGACATTGTTTCAAGGAGTTCAAAACTGAATGGTGGGGAGACCATTGAGGGATGGAAGCTGGATGCGAGTTCTGTTTTGTGGTTTCAAGATCAGATGGATATACCTTAACTGCTCAGAAAAAACTCCTTCATGATTACCACCATTCGAGATGGGATGTACATCCAGGAACACAAATGATGCATAAGTTGTTGAAGGCACAGTTTTGGTGGATCGGCATGAAACGGATGGTAGCTGAATTTGTTTCAAGGTGTTTAATGTGTCAGCAGGTTAAAGTAGAACCTCAGCATCTAGCTGGTATGTTACAATCATTTCCTATCCCAGTGTGGAAATGGGATCAGATAGTAATGGATTTTGTTACAGGTCTTCCAATAATTGTCTGGAAACACGATGCTATTCGAGTGATAGTGGATCGTCTAACCATGTCAGCCCATTTCATCCTGATTCGTGAAACTCATATGGTGGAAGATCTTTCAAAAATATATATCCGAGTTATGGTGAATAGGTGTGGTGTAACAGAATCCATAGTATCACATAGAGATCCGAGGTTTATATCTTGTTTCTGGAAATCATTACAGCAAGCCCTTGGGACTCGGTTGACGATGAGCACAACATATCATCCTCAGACGGTTGGGAAAACTGAGCGGACGATAGAAATGTTGGAAGACATGGTGCAGGATTGTGTAATGGATTTTGGCGGATCATGGGAGGAGAATATACCCTTAGTGGAGTTCTCATACAATAACAGTTTTCAATCCTCAATACAAATGGCTCTGTTTGAAGCACTCTATGGGCGTCCTTATCGTTCTATACTATGCTTGGTGGAAACAGGCGAGACTTCAATAGTTAAGCCGAGCCTTGACCAAGGAAAAACATAGAAGATCCAGTTGATTATAAAGAGGATATAGATGGCTAAGATTTTTCAGAAATCTTATGCAGATCATCGCCGAAGACCGTTGTCATTTGCAGTGAGTGATCATGTCTTTTTGAGAATATATCCAAGGCTTGGACATCGTCGTTTATAGAATTATGGAAAGATATATCATATAATCATTGTCCATTTTGAGATACTAGAACGGATTGGAGTGGTGGAATATAGGTTGGAATTACCACCATGGTTCAATTTGGTGCATAATGTCTTCCATGTATCTCAGTTGTAAAAGTGTCAGCTTGATCATGACCATGTGATCAGATGGGATCACGTTGACCTAGTGCCAGATTCTTCATTGATACATATCCTAGTATAGATTGTGGACAGGAAAGAAAAAGTATTTCAAGGAAAAATCATTAGTCTATTGTGGTTTTTATGGAAGCATGGTCAGATTCATGAAAAGACTTGGGAACTCGAGAAAGAAATAAAAGAGGAGTGGCCAGAACTCTTTCAGGAATGTGATGGTTTTCTACTTTTCGGGGACGAAAAGGCCAATGTTGGGGAGAGTGTATTACCCCCTATTTCTAGTATGTAACCCTTACCTGATTCTTTTCTTGGTTTTAAATTTTAAAGGTGACATATGGGTGGAGTCGGGAGATCCGGGATTGAAGTTTGAGGCAAAATGGAAGTCGTACAGGCGGCGTACAATTTGTCTAAACCATGTGACAAAACCGTGCATGGCTTACTTGGGAGGTAGTGGTATCCTCACGGTCGTTTCACGGTTAAGGGAAACCATGCGATGAGGTCGTGCGAGAAGGGCGGAAGAGGTAGTAGCTAACGCATACTTAGCGCACTGTTTGTCAAAATGTGAGGACTAACCGTGCGTGCACTTACAGAAGATCCTTAAATTGTGGATCTAACTCTTTTTTGCCTCTAATTGCTTCATTGAAGCTCCTAAGAGGCCATAACTCAGGATTAATCTCCCTTGAAGGTCGGAAAACATTTCCCAAGCATTTCGGAGGCTATCAGAATGCTTCTCTTGGGGAATCGAAATAGTATTCTTGAGGTATGTGATCATTCTTCTTCATTATTGATCATTTTCTTAGATCTACTTAGATATACTTCTCCTCTTTGCTCGGTTTCTTATATCTACGCCTCTTATGGGTATATATAAGTGTGTTGTTTCCAAACATAATGAGTTTTGGTCTTAGTTGTGTTAGAAGAAGATATCTAAGGAGGATCCTTCGTGAATCACCTTTGGTTTCTTTAGCGCTCTGCAGTCGTTGGTTGGTTTTGTCTAATTTGTTAAGGTAGGTGGATTCACTCCCGGTTCATCTTATATAGAACATTAAGGTTTAGTTAAAATTGATTAAATTTCTTGGTTTTAATTAGGAAATTTTGGTGAAAATAATGTTATAAATCTTTTTTAGTGATGATTTATGCGTTTTTATAAAATCATGGAAAATGAAAGAATGGGTTGTGAAATGTGTTTTGGTTTCATGTTTTTAAAATGTTGATTTTAAAATATGGATTTTCTGGATTTGGAAAATGGTTCGAAAGAAAATTGATTTCAAAAAAAGGGTTGCTTTATTAAAATGGTATTGTCATGGTCGGAATGGTGTGGTTATTGGGCGTACTGGGTGTTTGCATTCATATTGCATTGACAAGGATTTTTTGAAATATGACCTTGTGCTCGGTGCCAAAAGTGTAATGGCTCATGGATAATAATTACCTAGTGATGACTTGGTAGATTGAAAAGAGGCCACTTATGAGTATGGAACTGTCATAACAATTCATGCATAGTTGATTTAACGGGATGTGAAATGGTTGGTTGTGTGGATTTGTGAAATGGAATGAATGTGCAAAAATGGAAATGTGAATTTTATTGGAAACTTTAATTGGTTTTTTTCCTAAGAATGATGGTTTTTTTTGGAAAATGGTTTTTTTGGGAAATTGGATTTGACATGGAACTCGTTACATTGTGAAATGTTTTTGAATTGTTTTATATAAATGTGCTACGATTTTTTATCCTAGAGGCATTGGTTGGGAAGTCATCGGGGAAAACCTACTGAGTTTCATTACTCACCCCCTGCTATGGAATGTTGGTACTTTTTCAGATGTCATATACCGGGATGTTGGAAAAGGTAAAGTGTCACATGATTATAGGACCACTTCGTGATACTTTGTCATGTTCGTGATGTTGGAGCTTGGAGCTGGTGGAGCATGGAGTTGGGTTGTCATCTTGTAGTCTTATATTTTGTCTTTCCGATGTTCACTCTAATTTAGTGTTTGTTTCCACTGTGGTACTCTTCATTGGTTTATGATAAAATAAATGGTTGAGTTGACTTGGTTTTTATCATACATAATTTAGTTGATTAGTTTGGTTATGGTTGTTGGTTCTGTGTTATGTTTTTAAAAGGTTAAATCGTCCCCCACTTGTGTTGAAACCCTTCAGCATTTACTTCCTGCCATTAGTGCCTTGGGGATGTCTCTTAAGGCCTTGTAATGAATTTATGTATTCTTATTCCAATATGAATAAGTGGTCCATTACAAAAAATATAAATAATAAACTTATTAACCCAATTTAGGTAATTTGTATCATTTTTTCATCAAATTTTGTAAAAAAATTTATCAAACTTTTTGAAAGATTCTTTTTTCGTAAACATGTTAGTGAAATATAATAAGTATTAGGTTTATGTTATCTTGTTATTTAGATATATTTCTGAAATGAAGATACTGAATAGTATGAAAATTGACAAGAATGATAATTTAAAAAAAATATGTTATTTAATAAAATTAATTTCATAAAATCCTCATTTCGTCCAACTAAATAAGATATTGTTATATATGTCAAAAATGAAATAATTAGTTTTGTTTTGGAAAATTATATAAACAATATTAACCCCACAGTTTAAAAATAGAAGTAGACATGGTAAAAGTAATATTATTTGCCTAAGGGTTAAATCCAAAAGATAATGATTTTTTTGAACTAAACATGTCTATTATTAATTGGAAGAGATGATTTCGACCCATCCTCATCTAATCATAGAAATAACTCTTTATGAAGCTATTTTAAATTGTAAATCATTTTATAATATATTAATATTTTTTGAATTTCCAAAAGTTCCTCTCCTATCTCTTGTAAAAGGAAACAACTCATTAGATTTTATCAACACCTATAAATCATTTTTTGGGATACCCCTACCCATTTATCCTCTCTAATTTTATCAAATCATCATAGAGTCTATAAATTTGGATGATATAGAACCTATAGAGTCCTTTTGTTCAAATCAAAAGGAGATACTCGAGAAGAGTTAATTGTTTTACCAATTCCTTCAATGTTATTTTCTTCTACTACATACATTTTCTAATTTGTTTCGATACTAAAGAAATTAATTTGGAAACTGTTATATTCTGAGATATGTTTCTAATAGGGGAAGACAATATTCTTATTTTTAACCATAATTTTAAATACAATACCAATATGAATGAATACATATAGCTTACCGTCTCCATGCTGTGGTGAGAACTATTTTTCACATACACATTATATCAATTAGTATAATGATTAATAAAAATGATTTATTTAGTATATATGAAATGATATTTGTTATTTATAATTTATATTCCATTCAATTCCATAACATTTAACAATTAAAGGAATGATATTGTCGCTCATGCATATGTATGACATACCGCCTCCACAATACGATGTCATTAATAATTAATTAAAAGAATTGCATAATGATTATAAAAATTTATTTAATGAATTGATAGGACATATATGAAATTATAATTCTCCTTTAATATATATATATATATATTTGTCATTTACATCATTTCTATTCAATATGATAGGAAAACAGAAACAACATTTATTCCTACGTATGACATACAGTCTCTATGAACGGTGTATTGCATTTAATATATCTGTCTATTATATATATTTATATATACTGAATATATGTGATATATATTTTATATTCTACATTTTGGTAATATGTAAATCATTTTTTATGTAATAAGAACAAGAATAACGAGAAAATTTTGTAAAATAAACAAAGGGATTATTAACAAAAACATAAATTACAATGGAATGGTAAACAAAAGGTAATATAATATAATAAATGAATCATATATGAAATCATAAATATTTTTAAGATCTTGTTAAAAGATAATAATATGTTAAAAACTACTATATAGAGTTTTAGACATTTATGGAGGGAATCAGACCTACGGTTAAGGAATTTCTTCCCAATTTTAATTTTTATGAGATACAAGCCAATTACAACCCCTATATCTTGTGTGTAGTGTATATAATACCCCAATTATATTTCAAACCATAAATAAATTTATCTTCATGTTATTTAATGATTCTTTTAAATATATTGGTAATATTATTTAAATCATTATTGTGGTATGGAACACATTGAATGTGTAAATAATTAATCCCTTATCAATTTAAATATTCATGACATTATCATAAATATTTATTTATATTTATATAAATTATTATAAAGTATATATAATATAAATTTTGAATTTATTTCCTCTATTTTAAAATGAAATATTTTTCAGGTTTTATGTTTTTGAATAAGAAACTAAATCATCATTTCAAATGTTTTAATGATTTATTATTCTAAATCATTCACATTAATGCCCATGTTTTTAAAATGGTTTCAAGGATGTACATATATAGATAATAAGGTTTTAAAATTTTAATTCTCGTCAACAGTTTGAAAGTGTAATGGGAAAATTTGATAAAAAATATCTTTTTAAATGACTTCTTTTATATGTTCATGAATTGTAAATAAATGATCTCAACGTAAAATGGGAATTTGTTTCCAGATATTTTAAATGACTTTATAAGATAATTTTTATATAATTAAACATTATTTTTTGTAATAAAATATTAATTGAGGATGATTTATAATTATACAATATGCCATATTGTATTGAATGATTTATAATATGTCTGATTATGGATGTGCTATTTTGATAACATTTGTGGTTTATGTATAATTTATTAAAATTTTGTAACTTATTTTCAATAAAATTGTTTATGTTATGTTTCAACCATTTTATAAGCGTATTTCATTATACATAGTATGATATTGGAGTGGCCTGATATATCCTCCCTAAGAATTCATATGTCTCAAGGGAGAAACTAGTGTCTTGGAATGAGGCCTTGATAGTATTGTTTTGTATGGTCTTTGCACAAGGCTTTGACGGTATGGTTATGAAGTATATAACAATACATTCCATAATTATGATACTATTAATTGATTTTACATGTGACTGTTCAATTAATAGAATATTAATGTGAATGTTATTATGGTATTATATGATTCATTATTTCAATATTGTGCTCATGTGTTTTTTAAAGGATTTTGTCTCTATTTTTTACTATTCCTTGAATGTATCCAATTATTTATGAATGGTTATTCTATGTTGTTTTCCTTTACTAAGAATTCTAAGATCACACCTTTCTTATGCATAATTTTCCAAATATTTCTCGATGTGTTTTGTGATTTATATATATGTCAAGACTAAGAGAATCATGGTGTTTTAAATAAATTAACGAAGTTGCTTATTATGATTTGAATTCTAATTAATGTTTCATGTATGTAATCTTGTTTTCATGACTAATAAACTGATTGGTCCTTTATAATCTGATTCCTTGTAATCATTCCAATGTAATAATAATGAATTTTCTCCAAGATTTTATGGTCAGTGAGATACAGTTGGTATACAAAGATGATTATAAATAGCCTTGTAAACTAGATTACCAAAACATAGATTAAGGAAATTAAACCTATGATATATTTTGAGTATAAATATAGGGTAACATCTTAAAATTTTGGGTAATTTAGATATTATGTGTTATTCTAAGAATATTATTCCATGTTTTGGGTATATCAAGTAGATGTGGTTTTAGAACAGATGTATCATGGTGTAACAACTCCAACAAGGTGTTATGGGCTTGACCAGGGATAATAAGGTACATATTAACCAAACTTACTGAACACCTAGTTTTACAGTACTTGAGGATATTATTAAGATAATTCACATTTTATTTACTAATAAATAAGAAATATTTTAACATAATATGTAAATGAATTTCCTTTGATAATACTATGGTGCTTAGATTGATAATTTTGTTTCATTTGAATGATTTTACGATTGTTGACACACACAAATGAATTTTTTGTTTTAGACTATGGTTGGATATCAAATAGTCCATATTTATATTGAAAATAATGTAAACGATTGACAAGAAGGTGGTAGAGAGAAACCCAATAGAATGTTGATAGGATAAAAAGATATGAGGTTCATGACTAATCAGTTTTCAAAAAATATTATTAACAACATATTTTTTAACGAACTTCTGAACTCACCAATTAAGAGAATGGTAGAGCATGATAGGTGATACATTAGTGGAGAACATTGAGGAAATAACGTTAAATGTTCGTCATGAATGAAATGTGAAAGGATCCACATAGTAAAATTTCACAAAGGAACAAATAAATTCATTAAGTTTTTGAAACAGTGATTTAAATAAAAGAGTTGTTGACGAAAAATGATCAGAACAATGGATGAAAATAAAACTGATCCTCTGAATCCATTTGATTTCATTTTCTCTAATGGATGGGGAAATTGGTATTACACAAGTCAATGACCTATTGTATTGGATAACCTCTAGGCCAAGGAAGGGTTGATGTGGAAATAAATGGATTATGAAATGTTTCAATATATTAATTATATTTTTGATGTTTGGAATACTTTGGGAGACCTTTTTTTGTATGTGTAACCATGATTTTAGTTAAGGGAAAATGTTATTTGAGGCAGAAATAAATTTTATTACGTGGAGATAATTAGAAAGGTATAAATTAGCTTTATAGTTTACATGATCCTCAATTTTGCGGTAAATATGGGATATTAAATTTTAGGATGAAAAATTAAAGTCATGAAATAAACATTGGGAAAATAGATTTTATGGTTTTTTAAATATTTAATATCATTTTATGAATGATTTAATATATATAGAGTTTTAAAAAAAGTACACCCTATAGGAAGGGTTAAAACCCAGTCGCATCTAGATGGGTCATGGGATTTGAATCCATTACTGAAGGGAGACAAGGCCTCATCACCTACCACTAGCCTATGTGAAATCTTTGTTATAATGATTTTTTTGGATAAATGTTATTTTTTACTTAATATAAATTTATCTTATCAAATATATAACTTTGGTATTGGAAAATGATTTGTGGATTATATAATTAATGTCATATACAAATACATTTTCTATTTTGGGAATCCTATATGAATAAGGTAATCAAAATATTTTAATAAATAATTGTTGAATTATATTTTCTAGTCAAATATGATTTTATTATTATGAAATGGTGATTCATGTTATTTATGAATTGGTCTAAAAAGCATGGAGTTTATGATATTAAATTTAAAAATCATATAAGACATTGAAAGTGATTTTTTGGAAGTCAATGTGATAAAATCCATATAATATTTTGGGTGAAACATATTTTGGATTAATTTGAGTGATATTAAGTATAGTTATTTTTGGAAGGGTCTATATTGAACATTGGAAAATACTATAGAATTTTGGAGATTAAAAGTATCATTTATTCATATAAATAATTATTAATTATTGGTAATTATCTTATCTTACCCTAATCATTTTGGGTTTTTAATGTTTCAAAATAGTAGAAATAGATATTAGATCTTTTTTGGTTTATTAGATTTTATAATATTTAATATAGGGATTAAAGCATGAAAACTTCATCTTGAACAATAAATATTTGGAGAAAAAGATGACTATAGGATTAAAATTGATTAAAGGAGGGACCAATACTTGTTATGTAAGTGAGTAAGTTTCATTATTTTCATAGTCTATGATTTAAATTTTTTATTTAACACTAATTAAATGTTCATAAAACCATAACACTTTCATTAGTACATTATTTTGGGAAGATTCAAATGGTCCCTTGGATCATCACAGATTAATAGCTTTGTAATTCTCAACTTTTTCATAATAATATTCTCTATAACTCTGTATCCGAACATAATGGTTATGTTATCATTAATTTCCATGTTTTCTGACATGGAACCTTAGTATGTTTTATTTATGTGTAAATTCTTATTTCCCATTATATATATTAAAATAGAGATCACATTAATCCTTTTTCCAATGTTGGATTTCAATAAGAATATTTTCCAAAGTCCAACCCATATTCTTCGATCTCATGTAGAGATTATGTGGGAAAAACATATTGAAGGATTAGAGAATGCAACAAACCATGATTTTACAGTCTTTCTTTTCTTAAATAAATTTAGTTTCTTCAATAGCTTACATTGTATGCAACACCTAGTTCGATCATACCACAGTATTCTAGACAAACTATTTGAAAAGATTTTATGAATTATAATAACCACGTTTTGAAATTTATAATTTTTATTTTTCAAAATATACTTCATTTTTTATTGCCATATATAAAAATTATATTTGGGTGATTTTTTTAATTATAAGAAAATTTCCAAATTTTGATGAATATTGAAAAATACGCTATTTTTCTGGTAAAATTGAATTTTTCATTTAAATAATTATTACACATTAAATTTATTTTTAATTCAAAATAGAAAAATAATACCTATATTTTCCACATGTATGTCATTGGAATAATTTTTATATAAAAAATATAAAAAAATATTGAACTTTTGTACGTCTTATTTACCCGCCGTCTAAACACATCTAAGATATTAACATTAAACATTATTTTACCACTTTTGTAAAATAATTTTAGAAAATTATAAATAATAAATTTTAATCAGGTTGAAAAATGTTTTCTAAGATGAATAAATTATATTTTGTTGGATAATATATTTTTGATTTTATTTACCATTGTTAAAAATAATTAGGATAATTAAAGATAAAAATAAAATTATGATATTTTAAAATTACAATAAAGATTTTATTATTCTTATTGGATATGTGTTTATCAACAAAAATAAATCTTATGTCCAAAATATGATTCTCATTAAACAACTATTGTTGGATTATGACATTTATTATATTTTATTTTAAAGAGAGTTAAAAATGTCATATTCAAATTTTAATAACTAAATAATTATTAATATGATTTTATACAAAACATAAATTTTAATAGATTAATTAATTTTTGGTATAATAGATTTATATTCATCAATATAATTTTTAATTTTATTTAATAAATAACATAATTAATGGCTTGTATAATAACGATGTTGTAATTGTTTAATTATTTGAGATATCTTCTAAATGATATTAAAAAATAGACATAATATAATTTTAATTAATTAATGGTTTCCAATAATTTTATAGACATCATAGAGATTACAGTGATGCATTGAATTTATTTTTTTGAAGTTATCATTTTTTTTCTAAATTATTAGAAATGAATATATTTAATAGTATCAAAATTGACATAAATGATTCTTAAAAATAAATAATATTTTATTAAATTATATAAAATTTATAAAAATATATAGTTATGAAATCTAAATTGGATAGTGTTAAATTTTTAATATCTTATGCAATTATGGTTCTTTTTTTATTTTATAGTATCTATATTAACCATATAGTATAAAAATACATGTATATAGTGTAAAAGTTAAATTATTTAACTAAAGGTTGAATCCAAAATATTATATAAATTTTTGTATACAAAAATGTATAAAATAATTTTTTTGAGTGTATTTATACCCAAAATAATTATATTACATAATTAAATAACTTTATTGCTATTGTAAATCAAAAATAATTTTATAATAATTTAATAGTTCTAGAATTTTCAAAAGTGTTGCTCCTATCCCATATAAAAGGGTACCTCCCATTCTCATTTATTCAGACATCTAAATCACAATAGATCAGAATAACACTTACCATTTCACCTCGAAAAAATAATCACTACTTTCTAGATACCTTACTTTGGGCATAAACCCAATACAAAGAGTCATTTTGTGCAAATGAAAAGGAGACACTTGAAGAAGAGGTAATTGTTTTACCAATTCATTCAATGTTCTTTTCTTTATCAAATTAATTTCACATAGATGTATCCATACTAAAGTAATAATTAAATAATTTATTATATTATGATATGTTTTTATTATTATGGTAAAACCATATTCATCCTTTTAAAACTCCATAAAAAGCAATATCACCATCAATGGGTATGTATAATTTACCGTCTCCTCGTTATTGTGTAATGTGTTTTTCATTTATACTTTATTTCAATGGTTATAATGATTAATATAATATATTAATGAAATAAATATTACATTATATTTTTTATATATAAATCATATTCTATCCAATTATATACCATTAAACCATTATATAACTGATATTGTCACCTGTGTGTAGGTACGATATTTCGTTTCCACGACGCGATGATACTCATTGTCCATTAAACCAATTTCATAATGAAAATATAACATTATATACTAAATAGATATAAAATATATGACATAATAATTCTACATTAATAATATATATATATAATTATTTTACATTCTTCCATTAAATATTATATGAAAATAATTACAACATTCATCCGTACGTACGGCATACCATCTCTATGAGGAGTGTATTCAATTTAATATATATAGATATTATGTATATTAATATACATCATATAAATGATACATAAATTATATTATACATTATTTAAATAATCCTATCATTATCTATGCAATACAATCAATAATAAAAAATCCAAACATGAACGATAAACATAGTGATTATTAAAGAAAAGGCTTCTTTACCATGGAACTGTTAAATGAATTAGTTATATAAAGTCATAAATGAATAATATATGGTATCATAAATATTATTATGATTCTAGATAGAGTTAATAATTTATTTGGAACCACTATACTAGACTTTTGAACACATACAGAGGGAATCAGACATACAGTAATTGAATTTTGTTTATCATTTAATTTTCATAAGATGTTAGCCATGTTAACAACTTATTTATTTTTTGTGGAATATTTACAGCACCAATTATATTTTATTTAAGTATTACATTTATTTCCTGGTATTATAGATTCATTATATGATATTGGGCTTATTATTTAAATTATTAATGTTCTATGAGACGTATTCAATGTTTAATTAACTAATATTTTATCAGTTAAATTATTATTGTTATTATCAAACTTATATATATATGGGTATATAGAAAATTTTATGGCCATTTTTAATTTCATTAAAATGTTTTCAGAAGGAATATTTTTTTGTTTTTATTTAATTTCCTCTTAAACTGAAACACTGTTTTAAATATTGTAATGATTTATTATTCTAAATCATTCTCATTAATGTACATGTTATTGTAATGGTTTTAATGATTTATTTATATGGAACTGAATGTTAAAAAATATTAATTTAATTTAAAGCTTCAATGTGTTTTGGAAAAAAAATATTAAAAAATTTATTTTCAAATGTCTTATTTTATTATTGGGTGACTTTTAAATAAATGATTTCAATGAAAATGGTGTATTTGTCTCTTGATATTTTGTATGACTTTATTATTTTATATGTCGCATGATAACTTGAAATTATGGTTATGTATATTTTTCGAACAATCCCTTGAAGATATGTTTATGATGTCATACATTTTACATTCCCTTAATGTGAGATTAGTTATTAATTCTACACTTGATTATTTGACAAGTAGAATATACATGTAAATGATTATATGGAATTATTTGATTTATTATTGACATATTATTCTCATTATTTGTTTTAATGTATTTGGATTAATTTTCATACCTTGAAGAGAATGTATATTATTATTTATGAAAGCATTTTTTGTATTGTTCACCCTTAGTGAGATTTCTGAGCTCACTCCATTCTTATGCTTCATTTTCCGAAAATGGAAAAAATGTGTATTATGATTTAAAAGCAGGGTCAAGCTTGGAGAATAGTGGAGTTATCATTAAATTAAATATTATTCAAATTATTTATTGAATTTTAATTAAAAGTTCATGTATAAAATGAAATTTTTAAGTATTGTTAGATGATCGGTCTTTCATATTTTGATTCCTTGTAATCAAGAAAATGTATTAAAATAATGAACCAAAATCAGGCTTCTGGGGTGCAGGAATAACAAAACATCGATCCCGTAAACCTAGATTTCAAAAATTTTGCATAAAAGAATATATGGAATCCCATTGGTTAAAATAAAAAGGCGTTACATAAAGAATATGATACATCCTTCCACAATCGTTTTAGTTTTATTAACATTATCCTCCCCCTAAAAGGTTATGATTCTATTATTATCATTAACATCATTATCCAGAATATATGGATAGTTCATTGTATTATTTGTATAACCTTCAATTATACACATATCTATCTAATGGATAATGAGTATACTATTTACATGTATCACAAACCACCACCTCATGAAAATTCAATTTTAATTTTACTTTTACCTCTATAATGATTGGGAATTTAGAGGGATATGATTTTAATATTGATATATATTATATTTATTATTTAATTACTATTATGTAATTTTATTATAAAACATATGTTTACTATTTACAATTTGGTTTAAATACAAGAATTTTCTTTTATAATTTGTGGACTATCTCCACTCAAAGTGATGTGATTCATTCACACACTGCGTTGATGTACAGAAGATGTTTTTTGTGAATTTATTTAATCTATATGAAATAATAATTCTTATTTATTTATAGAATATACATATATCTATATATTTCATTTTATTTCATTCATTCAATATGAAAATAAAACAGAAATAAGTTTTATACTTATGTTCGACCTACCATCTCCAGGAAAAGTGTATTCTATTTCATACATCTATATTATATGGAATATTATAATAGAAATATACTAAATCTGATTGATATTTATATCTAGATTTTACATTCTGGAAATAAGTATATAAGTATAAAGGCCAATGATATAACAAATCAACACACATTTGAATAACAAAGAAGATATTACACAAAGAGAGACCATAACATAAAATTATTAACCAGTTGATAATATAAATTCATAATAAATAAAATATATGGTATTAGGTATGAGAATATTTTATGTGATTTATTTATAAAAATATTATATATTTAAAATCGATTGTTTGTACACATACTACATGATTAAAGACACATGGTATGATAATTTCACCTCACTATTTAAATATGTGAGATACATGCTATGCTCACCACTATTTTCATTTTCATGATATATATACATCACATTAATGTATTATATTATTAGTTATATCAACTTTATTTGTTTACATATCCACTCTGTGATATTTCATTCAGGGGGTTTATGTTTAAGGAGTTACCAAATTGGTAAGAGTGTTTTGTCTCAATTTGGCTTCTCTGAGACCCATGTTTTTCCCTGAACATATGTACTTTTTTGAGGTGTATGTACTTATATTTAACATGTTACATCACAAATATCCTTCTTGTAACGATATTTTATTCATAATTTAATTTTATTTATTACATAGATTGTATGATTCCAAGATACAATTTAAAAATTGTTTTTGGAAATAATCTCATCATTTACCATGATTGTTTATGGTTATGATCCCATTGATGAATTATTTTGATAAATCCTTGAATACTACTTATGGGTTTTATTCTCATATATTTATTTAAAATATATCTATTTATTTGTAAAACTATTTCAATATATGGTAATTATGATGATTAATTTTTTTTTAAGAAAAATCATATTATATTTCTCTCATGGGTCGAAAATATATTTTATTACAAAAACCATGTTTTAACAAATTATTTCCGAAATATTTTCAAGGAAAAATGATTTTAATTTTTTTTATAATTTTCAATTATTATGTTACATTCTATCAATGGATTTTTAGAAAAATATATCAAAAAATGTATATTTTTTTCAAATAAAAAATCAATGTAGAAAAGAATTTGTTGACAATTTTTTTGATAGATATTTAAAAAAAATCCCATATAAGATAACGTATATTGGTGTACTCATGCCTTTTTGGGAAATTTTTTAAATGATACCATTTTTATTCATTATCTCAATAGATTATGATTTTATGGAATGATGTTCAGGAAAACTATTTCTCATTCACAAGATATATGGTTTTGTAACCAACTTTATTTCAGGGGTTATGCTATTGAAATTATTATAAAACCTGTATATTTTTCCATCAGAAATAAAATGATTAAATTTTTATGATACCCATATCAATTTAGGAGATATAAAATTATTATTTAGAATTTTGTGGGACATTTATATATGATTTCATAATGATATGGGTCATAAGTGTATCTCCCTCCATGGAATTGGGTAATTATTTATATATCATGATATTGATAGATATGGTCTTAGAAGTGATCATTGACTACTAAAATGTCTATGGGAGTGAACAATGACTACCATTATGGTATGGGGAGTGAACCCATACTACAAAGTTGTCGTAGGCAGTGATTCCTTGACTACTAAAGAAATAATTTTTATTTTCTTATTTATCAAGCAGAATTAAATTTCATATTCCTCAATTATTATTTGGTGGATTATGATATTTTTTTATTTATGATTCATGTCTTATGAACATCCAATATTTTTTAAAATATTAATTCTTAAAATCGTATGATATGTATGGTATGATCTTCTAATACTATGATCATGTCCTCATACATCAATGCTCATTATTATTCATACATGTTTCCCTTGATTTCCCTTATTTAGAATCAATGATATACACTTCTTATCAATAATTTATCAGGATATAAAAATATGTATTAAGTACATTGTTTCTAAGAAGCGATCTAGTTATGAAGAACCTTAATGTAGATAATATAATTTACTTGTGTACCAGTGTTTATGATTCCATATTTATAGATTCACTACACTAATATGGTCATTATGATCCTGTTTATATATTGATATATTATTCTACAGAGTTATATAGTGTTCATATCTGAAAAATAAGGGTTACGATAATCCCTGGGACCCTATAAAGTAAAATGGGGGAATGTATCTTCAATCCACATAAATTCGATACATCTAATATGTTTATACTTCTCTCTATAGTAAACTTGTTTTTATCATTTCTGAAAAAATATCTTGTAGTATAAAAAATTTAAATATCATTATTCACATTAAAATTGTACCTATTTGAAAAAACGTGAAATTTTTTTGAAATATTTTTTTTAGTTATTTTATATATTGATATTTTTATTTCATGTGACACTAGAAATTATTATATATATATATATAACACTAATAAAACCATTTCATTTACTTCGAACAAGTTTATAATATATTAAACACAATTTTACCATTGCGTACATTACACTGAACATCAAGGTTAGAGTACACTACACACATGATTAACCTTCCTTAATGGCTTGTATAACATGAATTATTGAGAGTTACCTTACTATAAGATAGTTTTAAAAATATTACTATAATGAGATATTACCTATACATTATTTTTAGGGATATAAATATTATTAACTAAATTATGAAAATATTGGGTGTACAAAAATATTTAAATGAATTAATAGGTTTCCAATTAATGATTATGAAAACTGATTGAATATAAAAGAATATATTGTTATAGTAACACAACTAGTTTATCCTAATAAACTAAATTAATTAAAATATGTCTATTATATAAATATTATAACTGTGTTATATATTAAATCAAATATTTTTTATATACATCCAATAAATTCTATAGATAAATAATAAGAACAAACCCAATTTTATGTTTAGAAACCTATATTTTTAAAGGATTTTTAACTCCTTTTAATGAATAACACTTTTTAAATCGAATTATTGGAACTTTTATAGATTTAATTTTTCAAAGTATATATAATATTTTTAGGAGTGTCCTAAAAACTAGAGTAGGGTAAATTTTTTATATTTTAATGAAAGGATCCATCTTTTTATAAATAGGTAAAAATATTTGATATATTTTTGAAAATTCTTTTTACTATAATTTTTTTATTTGGTAAGTAATATTTTATATTGATTTAATCTTTATGATAGATAATATTTCTATCATTTAATCTATCATAAGTAATTGGATCACATTTCACATTGAAATTAGATATAGAAACTTATCCAACCTTTGGACATTTATAAATTACAACCCCACAGTGTTGTCCCGTTAGTAGGATTAAATTTTATTTAATTTCCACCAATTATGTGATTATAATTTTGGAAAATATATTATATATTAGGAATATTCATAATTTATAATTTATAATAAGATCAACATTATTTTTGACCAAAAATATTAGGGAATGTGATTAAAATTAATTACATCTGTTAAGAGATAAATTATGTTAAGAAAGTATTAAACATTATATATAAGACCCAATACGACCTAGAAACTTGTCCAACACCCATTAGATATCCATATATCATACATTAACCTTAAATTTGTGAGTTTTTTATTTGGTATTACTTTATTTAGGTAAAAACATGTTCACACCTAACTTGTTTACATAAATTCCAAGTATGTATTTTTCTATTCTTATAAAAGGCCACCACCACTACCCATTCCTGAAACCTCTCTAAATCTTCAAGATTAGACAAAACCAACCAAATCCATTTCCAAAAAACCCTCTCATCAACCATCTAGCCTTTTTTCGATATTAATCTTATCAATGAAACCATAGGCCCAAAACCAAAACGAGTTACCCAATTTATACGAACCTTGTACGAGTATGAATAGAGTTAAGGAACAAGGTAAGGGGATTTCACCACACATTTAATTTCCATAAGATACATATTATGTTCAATACTCATTCCTTTTGTTTTATGTGTGTACTTCCCATGATATAATTATATGTTTCATATAATTTAATTTAATTTTATTCATATATCCAATTTATAATCCCTTTTTCATCGGTTTTGGGTTCTGGAAGTTAACAAATCCGTAAAATGAAATTATCTTGATTTTCCTTCCTTGATACCCATATTTTTTTATGAACCTAAACACTTTATTTGAGGTGTATATACATACCTTTTACATATCACGATTCTAAATATTTTTATAATATTTTATAAATCATGTAAATTTCGTTTTTGGAGCCTATAATCCAATGTTAGCAATATATAAGCGTTTATTGAGACAATCTCATCACTTTTTGGGATTGCTTATAATAATGTGGATTTTAGTGAAATATTAGTATCAATCTCTCAAGAAAAATATTGAGATTAATTCCCCTATATTTTTTCATGATATATTCATGTATTGGTCTCATTTTTTATGTTACAGTACATAATATGGTTACAAAATTTTTTTTATAGTAGCTCGAATTTACCCTCTCTTCGGTCGAAAAACATCATCCCTTCTAAACATTGTTTTTTGAAAAAGGCTTTTGAATAATATTATAATAAAAACCAATGATCCTAAAATGAGATTTTTACCATTTTTAATATCTTTTTCAGTGGAATATTCATGTCACTTTCAGAACAATGAACTTTTATGACATTTATACAGTGAAAAAGGAATGTTCTTTTTTCCTCATACGACATGTATAACATTACCCACCATTATTTATTTGATGATTACCTTGAATTTTTCAACAATTAATATCTATGATTTTTTTATTATTTTTCAACAAATTATAATTTCAATTTTTTTTCAAACATTATCTCTACGTTTTCTAGTAAAATAGTTTTCAAAATGTTTTTAAAACTTATATAAATGTTTTCAATGTTTTTTCAAGGAAAATAATTCTGAAAAATTTTAATTATTTTTTAATATGTTATCATGTAAATAGGTTTGGATAAAATAATCATGATTTATTTAAAAAAATTTAATGTGTTTTCATAGAAAAATGTTTTGAAAAACTTTTGATGATTATTATATATGTTTCCAAGGAAAAATGTTTTAAAATTTTTTTAATGTATTATTTATATGTTTTAGAAGTTATGAAAATGATTTTCAATTGGTTTAATGAATTAGAAAAAAACTTTAAAATAAGTAAGGATATTTTCCTCATGAAATGTTTTGGAAAGATGTTTCAAAATTATAATTCATAAAAAATGATAGCCTCTCATTTTACTCAAGACATTATAGTAAATAACCTAAAGGTTAAATTAATATCCCATATATTAATGGGTTATGATTGATTTCATGTTATTTATGAAATCAATCTATTTTCAACAAGTTATAGTATTTTAAAACCCACATCATTTCATGGTTAATACTTAGATGAAATGTTTATCAGACCAACCGATTTTTTATAGTTTATGAAGTGATGAAATTTTATTGATTACCAATTAATTTTTTGGGTTATGATTTGATGTTTATATAACCCATATCATTTCATGGGTCAAGATATGAACAATGATTTATGGCACTTGCCTGTATAATTCATTATATAACGACTGTGACATATTTCCCCCATTAATTAATTTCTTAATGATAAAAGTTTTATGAGCTCTAAGGGTACATGGGAGGATATCCCCAGCCTGAAATAGGCAGTTAAATAAGAAGAATCGCATGCCTGAAAGAATAGGATAAAAGGGAGAACATCCCACGACAAAAATAAGAGGGTGAACAATTAAATAACCCAATCCCAAAAGAAGAATTTATAGGGGAGAAAAACCCAATCCTAATAGAAGAGGGTATACTAGAGAAAATACCCAGACAAAAATAGAAGGGTACACGGGAGGATATAACAATCCTGAAACAATAGGGTACATGGGAAGATATCCCAATTCGAAAATAAGAAGTTACACTAGAGGACAACCCAATCTTGAAATAAGAGGGTACATTCAAGGATATCAAAATATCAAAACAAGTTGGTACATTGGAAGGAATCCCAAGATTGATGCAGTAACATAGGAACTTATCCCAATAATAACATGTTACAATGGTATTGGTATACCACTGTGACATAGGGATTCTTAGGTGTTTTCCACAATCCAATATTTTATTCCTATGTTATTCTCTCATATATTATGTTCATTTTTTCATTACAATTCATGTATTATGAAACACGAATATTTATTATGATCTCTAATATGATTAGTATGGTGTTTATTTTTTATTTTCATGTTTCTTAATTTATTCTTCTTGTTATGCATACACATTTTGATTTTTACCCATACTGAGCATTTATGCTCATCTATTTCTAATGTTTCCTTGCTCTTGGTTACAAATAATGGTTTTAGGTAAATGTGATAAAGTTACAAATCTTTATGGGAGATGTAAAATATATTTCACTAGGATAGAATATTTTTTCCGTGTTTTCAATGACACTAAATTATTATGGTCCTCATGCATTTATTTTTGCGATGTACTATATATTCACCTTAAATGATGTAATATCCATGTATTTTAATCCTGTTGTGCTATATTATAACTACCAACCTTCAATATCTTCAGTAATGAATAAGAGTGACAACCTATTTCCCCAATACTAAAGTTATTGAATGGGAAGGCAATGTCTGAGATGATGATGGGATAGATAAGGAGGGCGTTCAAGACAATGATATAATGGAGGAGGGTGTGAGTGATGATGATGGGGGAAGAATGAGAGTATTACTAATATTGTAGGAAGGGAGGCCAATGGATCAACATTTTTAAGTGTATTTGAGGAAAAATTAATTGGGAGTCATCTTGAATTAGTGAAATGAATATTCCTTATCATTATTGTAAATTAATCACATAATATAATATTCGAAACATATACTTCGAAAATATCGTGTAGAAAAAACTAGAAATGATGGAATACGCACATGACTACCAAAAATAATATTGATATCCATTATAATTAATGACTTCACAAATAAAATAGGTTGTTGATAAATTAATGGATGACAATAACATTCAACAATTTTTTCCTTCAATTATGTTATTGTCCTACTCCATTATTTCATAAACATCAACTACCATTGTAAGAATAAATCATTCAATATCCTAACAGAAAAATATATTGATTTCATATTATTGATGGGATTAGATGGAATATTTCAATTAATCAAATTCATCACCCATATCATACATTCCTTATTGTTTTAGGTGAAGAACAAAACACCACCCTTTATCCAGGAAATGTTCCATATAATATAATTTTTAGTCTTTTGGTGAGAATATATATGGATAGTGTAATTTATTTTTATACGAATACATATAGAGTCTAATGTTAATAGAATTAAATTACAAGAAATCTATTTTAACACCCCTAATAATATTGACTCACTTTTATTTGTATTAAACTACTCAAAATTTACCATAGTAGTTTAATTTGATAATATCATTCATCATTATATAGTACATGAATTCATAAAATATAAATATAAAATATTTTATGTTTGAAAACCCTATTCCATATAAATTATATGAAATTTAAATCCATTCAAATTATAAAAATACAATTGTTAAGCCTTTTATTGGACCTCAATCCAAAAACATCAAATCTTCTAAAAACCTAGCACATGTATTAGTATTCATCATCTAAAAAAATTTATTTACATGACTAGATTAAAAAATTATTTTTCCACCTAATATCTATATGGGTTATAACATTTATTAACAACCACATTGATTAAACCATTCTACCAGATCTTAATTAATATCTATTGTTATCCAATCTCTTTTTCTGTTCAAATCCTTGTTCACATATTTGTTTGTGTGTTACGATCTTCAATAAGTGGATATAACATATCACTATATAGTAGAACATATCAATATTCTTTAAATAATAACATATTTATCACCATAATATGTTACAACCCTGGAACTGACTGCACAATAGTTATAAATACCTTTTATTTTGTCTGTAGTTGATATTGAGTCAATGTTTCGTCAACTAGTAAAAATTGACTGAATCTTATATCAATGTCATCCTAGTATATATGAATAATTTTAATACTATTCTATACTGAATATTATTTATAAATAGAGAGTTTATGTTGAATTTTTTTTCACACATGATTTAAAATGACCAAGATATCATTGATTTAAAATAAATAAAATAAAGTATTTTTTTTAATGAACATGGATGATTTTTTTACTTAATTATGAAAAAAATATATATGAAGTACCTCTAAAATGGATATAATTATCAACAATGTATAGGGACTCATAATATATTTTCCCTGACCAAATACATAGTCCAATAAATCATGTTAGTAATGAAAGGATTTAATAATGAAGATCTCTATTGAAAAAAATTTCATTGCAAATATCTCAAGAAGGTTTTAATGATCAGGTAATTATAGATTATTTTCATATTTTATTCTTAATAATGTGAAAAATATGGGTGAAACTATAGTAAAATTATCAGTTAATAATGATAACAATTCAAAATGTAGTAACTACTTTAAAAAAATGTGAATATGGTCTGTTTAATCCTTGTAACATATGATTGTTTAATTCATCACACAATGAGATGTTACTTAAATACCCATCATATACCTTCACATGTTTTGAAATTCAATGGAACGTATATTTATACATATTCATTATTGTGAAAATTTCTTTAGTTTACATTCCATTAAAATCTATCCAAGGATCACACTTTATGTTCGCTGGTTATAAGTGATTCCAAGAATTAATATGGTCCTTTGGTCATCTATGATCGTTAAGAAATTTGAAGATCAAATTTTCAATAACATTCGCCACAATATGAATAAAATCTATATTATACTACCCCAATTTAAAATTCTAACATCGATGTTTGTAGACTATTCATTTTTCATCAAATATTATGTTCTCATTTCACTTAAAGATGTACTTCCTACTCGGTTTACACTATCATTCAAATGATGCACCTTACTAAACATTTTTCCAACATTTTCATGCTGTGAAAATTTATTGTAACTTTAAAAAAAATTTATGTTTTCTTTGATGAATAGAACCATTTATTTATTATTTTTTCAATATAAATCTATTAAATTAGATGAGAAATCACCGATGAAATCAAGTACCATTTTTTACAACAATGTACGCATTTTGGCTCATAATAATGGTTAAAAATAGGGAAACCTAATCTTATGAGAGGTTTCCAACCTGATAGGTTCATATGTCTTGGGAAATCACTAATGTTTCCCAATATTTTAGTCACCATTTTGAACATTGTTCTAGAAGATTCATCATATGCCTTGACACGGTTACTCTATAACTCTTGTAATTATTCTATTAGAGGTATCCTGTATAAATTAAAATTAATTATAGATATTTTCAATGAATAATCATGAAAATGATAAAATATGATTGTTTCAAACACATATATGGATTTAGATTTTAAGGGATTAAAACAATTGTCAAAATTCTAAATCTGGTGCTCAAAGTTACAAATGGGTTGAATTTATTAGCATCCAATCCCATTCTAACATTCGTAGTTTAAGATGAGAAATAGTGTGTTAATGAATCAAATGTCTTCCATGATATCGAATCTCATAGATATCACATTATCTTGAAACTTTTTTTATCTATAGAATTCCATTTCATGGGATCGATAGTTTTAGATGACATGAATAATATTGGCAACCAATGGTTTTGAGGGTAGTAACTAAAATCCTTAATAGTGTTTTTGATTTTTTTTTCTTCTTAATAGTATTATATTGATTCATACATCCAACATCACCCATTTAAATCCATCCATAGGAAGAATTGTTTTTACAATACTACTTTCTTTAATCCTCCACCCAATATAGAATACAATTATTAGGACATGAATGTATATTAGTATATTTTTGACTAAGATTATAATTTTTTTAATATTATAAATAGAGTCAAGAAATATAGCTTCATGAAATTTATCATTCAAAAAATCCAATATAATAGATATCACCTTATTTTTAATTCAAATAAGAATTTGATATGATACAAAATTATTAGAAATAATTGTTTCGAATTTTTTAGGAATCCTCTATACATCACTTGATTTCAATCATATTATAAATCATGAATGAAATTTTTATTCATTTTGGATATCTCTCTTAAATTAATATATGAATTATCCAGGGGTTTATCCAATGATATGTTATAATCTTGATCTGGTTTCCGAATACTCACAAATACATCACATGTGAATTTGAAATTGGCAACATCCTCAACTAGTTTTTCAAATATGATTTAATATTGGTGTTTTTTTTGAAACAATTAAATAATTATTTACATTGTTTTTCATTTCATTTTCCTTTTCAATGAATATGGAGGATCATTATATTGATGTACTTTATAAATTAATATTTTCAAAATGATTGATTCTTAATGGGAAATCTAACAAAATTATTTAGAAGGAAAATAATTTAATATCAAGTGTCCATACACATAATTTATTTTCAATAATAATGTCAATATACAATTATTTAATGGACATATTATCTTCCCATTAACAGATTAATAGTAAATTGAAGTATATAAAAACTCTTCCATAACCTTAGAATAATTAGTTATGTTCCTCAGTAATGTGATCCAAATTTTATACATATATTTGACAATGATCATTCAAATTGTTATAAAAAACATAGAAGTATTACAAATTAGAAACATTTATAAATGGAAGTGAAAAAATAGTTCCAATGTTGTTATAAAAATAGGGATATAAGTATTAAAAAACTTAAACGTAGGAAATGGAAACAAATCATGAAGAGTATTATTTAAAATATAAAAAATAGAAGACGCATAAAATCACAATGAAAAAAACAATGATTCATCAATATTAATCATACCCTCATGGTATCACAAGACACTTTGTGAATAAATATATAAAGAGGCTCAATATGGTCACACATATTTATAAAAAAACACTTTTCATAATATTTCAATTGGGTTTTTATAAATACCTTTAAACGCGATGGAATTTTCACCCAATTTTAAAACCAAATTGAAATTTTTATTTTAAAATCATTTATCGAGACACATTTTGAATAAATTTTTATAAATTTAGTTATTTATATTAAATATATTTTCAAGTAAACACACCCATATTTGAATTATTTCAACTGGTGTCTGGAATCTATTTTTTAAGACCCCATTTTGACATATTGATACAACCACATGGAATGTGACCTTTCTACATGATATAACATTAGACCATTTAAATCCATTTAAATAGTAAAATTAGTCTATTTTATATGACAAATTCCATGAGAAACAATTTTCATGAGCGCCCATCGACTATTTTCACATAACCTATGCACGTGACACAACTATTCTGGTCATAAAACCAATTTATAAATTTTTTATATCACATAAAGGGATTATAAATTTCTTATAAAATAATTAGAATCCATTTAAAATCAATAAATAAAAATAATCCATGCATTATAATGAAATTCCATTGAAATTAATTCAAATGTAAACAATAGAGGAATTGAGAAGACAATCCATTTAAATTGATTAAGGTGTATTTGAAAAAGAAGTCAAAATTTTAATTTAATATTAAATTTAAATAAACATAAAAAATAAATAAAAAATATATGAAATTTGTATAATAAAATGATATAAATTTTCATAAAATTAAGTTAAATAGAAAATATTGGTTTGAGGAAAATATTGGGAGTTTTCGTAAAACATTGAATTCAATTAAAAGGGATTATATAAATTGAATAAATATAGTTCCATAAAATTAATATCCATTGGATACATATATCTGAATGTTTACAACACCAGAAATAATGTTTTTGAATATAGGAAAATAAATTCCATAATAGATTCAATCGATATAAATTCCCCTTACTATATGTTAAGGGATTTTTCAATACACATCATCCATATATATATTATATTGTTTTTTTAAAAAAACAAAACAAATATTTTATATTAATATATATTATATATGATTTTTTTTATAATTAATTAATATCTTCTTAATATAAATACAATACATAAATAAATTATAGTTCAAATAATTCTATTATTTTTCAAAAATAATTTCCTTGATTTATTTGTACATGAGTTATATCATATAAAAATGATAAACATAAATAAATATATGTTTATTAAGAATGTAAAGTAATTTAAAAATAATTTATGCTAGTGATAATTAAAGAATAAATATCATCCCTTTTGGTTGTAAAACATTATATTAATGATAATTTTTAATAATGAGACAGATAAGATATATGTTATAAAAAATTTCTATTAATTCTAAAGAGACATGATATATTTTTTATTATGATTATAAAATTTTAATATGAAATGATAAATTTATACAATCGGAATATAATAACTAATGAAGGGGAAGTGTGAGATTTTCTACATCATATATAAAAATAAATCTGAACTAGTGAAGTTACTAAGAATTGATTGGTTACACCCCAACCCATGTGACTTAACTAGTACACGGTTGAGGGTTTTCACATCACCTCAGAAAAAAACATTACAGTCCCGAGGATTAAAACCACTGATGAGGGAATCAATATATCTTTGATAAAATATTTCATCGATGTAAGAGAGAAAGGGACATGAATGATTTTACATAAAATATCAATTTAACCATATACACAGGTGTTCAACTACAAATTTATATACATTATATTCTGATACAGGATGCCTCTAATTATTTAGAATAAAATAAATCAATATCCAACTACAAGATGCATTAATTATAAATAGGACAAAAAATAATAAAAAATAAATATTAATATACAATATTCATAAAACTAATAGGCATCACACTAGTTAAAAAGTATTTTGGGAAACTGAAAATAATGATATAGCTTTTCATCAGGCATAACTCACAATATATATTCAATTAATTATCATCGTCTTAGAAAAAACTAAAAATGAAACACATGGAATGTTCAAAACAATACAAGAATATAAAATGAAACATGAAGATTACCCTTATACTATGAGTCCAAAGTGATTTATTTAAGTATATCAATGCTCAATAAATCATATAAACATCATCCTATACATAAAACACCAAAATAAACATCATTGTGAGTAAGAATAATTTTGAGAGGGGAGGGGGATAAATGATGAGAATAAAATAGGAAGAAGGGGGAGTTAGTCATGAAGGGTGAGAAGGGTAGATGATAGGTATGGCTCATGGGAGAAAGGCCATAGGTGGAGGGGGATCATGTATAATCTTGATGTTCTTATGAAAAACAGAAAAATGATGAGGGATTGAGTGAAAGTGAAGGATATGGGGTATTATGGGAGACCATAACAGCAACTTGGGCTCGAATCTTGGAGGAATGGGGAGTTCGGAAAAATAGAAGTACTATTGGGGGATTGGGGGGTTGTGGAAACTAGGGTGGTGGTGAGGGAGCAAACACTGGGTTGGTGAGGGATTCATGTCTGGGGGGGTCGGGGGGTTGTGTCATCGGGGATAAGGGTAGTGGTTGGGAATAAGATAGTTTATATTAATAAGTAGATAACATTTTGTGAGAATTCAAAAAATCTACTGAAAAAATCTATCAATTTTTTCATGGAATAATATTTAATTATTTCTAAACAAATAAGTGCTAAATAATGATTAATTATAATTATATTGTTAAATAATCTCTATCTATATAAACATGGCATTAACATGTGTAGTAAAAAATTTCAAAAAATTTTGTTATTTGTATTTGAAACTCTCCTATCTTGCATCCTTAATAATTGGATAGATATTTAATATTCCTCAAATTATGGGATCATGATGTTTATGTTCAACTGAATACTATAGATGTTTTAATATTGATGAGAGCTTCCCTTAATCAAGCCCAGACATTATATAACATCATACTATATCAATCATATTGGGTCTCTCTCGAACTCTATCACATATGGAAATATATAGAAGAATAACATCGATTAAAATCTATATTTACATTCCACATTTAAATATAATTTTCTATAGACCAGATGAAGTATATATTGGTAGGTAAGTGGTTAGTTATTAATATATTTATTTTAATTATATTTCATTTCAATTTAACCTCTTGAAATTGATGATATTATTGATCCACTACAACTAATCTATCAGTCTCACATCCTGTGAATTTTCAATACACAATAGATCGAAAAAAAAGTATTTATATGCTTTAAAATGAAATACCAATCCTTGATCCAATGATTAGACCCCTTTATTGAGATACATCACTATCAATCAAGTGAATAATATCATAGATAATCACAATTTCATCAGCATAGAGTAACATAATATTCCACTAGATCTAGCTTCTATCAGAATATAAAACAATTTTTTACGATGATGATCAAAAAAATATTTTTCTTCTCCATATGTTATTCTTCACCACTCAAGAACACAATATTTTTCCATGATTATATGGATCATAAATTCTATGCATGTACTTGATCATGTTCTATAGAAATGATGGAATTGAGTCATTTCTCGAAATCTTTTGTTATCTATATTATACTCATATTTTTCATCCCACATAAAAATTTGATAGGGACTTATTGAATTACATTAAATGAAATTCTCATGAATTGAACATGATTTTCCTTTTCACATTAATTAATATACACGCAAATAAAATTTTGTATTTAAAATTACATTGAATATCATACTATATATTTCTATTAATGACAGAATATCAATTGTAATTTGTTGATGGTGTTTTTAATATTTTTAATTTGGTAGTTATATTGAAAATTATTTCCTCATTGATTATGAACATAACTTCTTATGAAATGTACCTGAATAAATCCCCAAAAAATGCATAAGCAATTACCTGGTGTTCTTATTATTATTTAAAATGTGGAATACACCACCCATGGTATTGATGTGTTATGAATAGTGAATGGGTTGAGACAAACCATATACATTTTGATTATTATTTTACTTTATCAAATTTATCACATGACATCGTCAATAATTATTAATTCAGGATGACGAATTGAGAACCATCATCATCTAAAAACCATGAATTATCTTCATATATTGATTTATCACCCTGAAATATAATATTTATACCACTTTAATTCAAACTCACTCATACCCTCTCTTATTCAAGAATGGATACTAAATTTTTCACCACATAGTTATTATTTATCTTTATTCATGGTTGGTTTATTAATTTGTGGTCTATCTTAAGTTTGAAATTGTGAACACTTTTCTCCATCATGTGGTAACACAAGATAAACTCAAGGTTGATCTTAACCTTCATGTGTAATCTATTCAACAATGGTAATCTGGTCCCTTTTATGAGTATTTATTACATCCTAAAACCCACAACCCTGAATGTTTTTAAAAAACAATACCATTAATAAATTCAAAGGAAAAAATGTTAAAACATTCATCACATAAAAATTATAAAACATTGAATGGAAAAATTAGAGATTCACCCAATCATGGACCTTTCAGTTATAGATTATTAAATAATAATTATAATCTCAAAACCCCATAGATTCATAAACAAATGGTTCATAAATATTATCATCTACCATTAACAACATCTCATATTTGGACCATATAAGGAATAACATAATTAAATTCATTCTGCACATCCTAGAGAAAATAATCATAATAAAGATGTCGTCTCAAATTCTCAGTAAGGGTTATATACCGAATAATCTCTCATGAATCCATATTAATTGAAACTTACACAAAAATGTATAATTAATATGGAAAGGTAAATAGGGATCACACATATCATTAAATAATTTTCTTCAATGACATGTCTAGGTAATGAAAGAGAAGGTAAATAACTAAACAAACACACCATTTAATTGATAACATGAGAATGTAATCAACCTAGAGATAATATAATTGTGGAATTTTTTTTTTAATAATAACTAAAAAATTATGGAAGGAAATAATTAATTATTGTATGTAATGATCTCAAACATCATGATACCTCTTAAATTAGTACCATTAAGATGTTAGTTGAAACCTAATGTGAATGTACTCACTTGAAACCCATTTAAATATGTCTCAAAAACTGATTCATATCAAGAGACTAACAATTAATTAAGGTGACATCCTTTACTAGTCTGAACATGTATCTACAAGTCCAAAAAAAATTTATATCAAATCGTCTTTTTAATTCTATAATAATATGCATTATCAATAAAAAAAATCCTTATCGTGAATGGAATATGGATCAACAATAATTTCCCTAATCAATCATATAACATTAAAAGTAAAATAACACATTTTGGAATGATATGGGGTTTAATTAATAAAAATATCCCTAATAAATTATTTGGATATATAGTGTAAAATTAATTTCTAATGATAACAAGTGAGGTTAATAATTTCAAAAATTAATCATGAAATAGAATTTCAGTAATTTCCCTGGTAAAAATGATGATAAAACATATATTGAAATAATATTTATGGTTTCAATATAATATATCACTATTATATCATTTTTATTATAAATGGATTATTTCATTGAGTAATTTAAAATCATCAAAATCTGATAAAAAAATTCTTGAAGAAAATATCCATTTCACTTTAAAAATCATTCATTTAAACTCTAGACAGTACATAAAAAATTAAGAAATAATTTTTTTTAAATAACTATATAAACTTGTCATGGATGATTCAATGAGCTATTCTATCATGATTTTATGAAAATTCCATTCATATAGTATATGTAATGAAAACATTCATTCCAAACTTTTGTTTGAAATGTCAAAAAGTACATCATTTCGAAAATGATAAAAGGAATCTTCTAAAAATAATCAAAAAGAATTAAACATGGGTAATAGGAAATTAAAATATAAATATAGAATAACAATGGTATTTTTTATAAATCATGGTCATGCAATAGAAATATCACACCATAAAGGATTAAAAATTAACAATCGGGAATGATCGTAAGTGAAATTAACCTATAACATTTTTTAAATATTTTCAATCATAAGCCTCATGGGATAAATAATGTCAAATAAAACATAAAACTAGATGTATAAAATTATATTCAAGATATAATATTTCAATGGGTCTGTATATACACAACAAAAAATAAATATGTGGGGAATAAGGAATATTCTTCATTGATGTAAATGTTATATAAGAAACTATTAGCTTTAGTCTGAATCATATTTTACATTCATTATCATCATAAATTATAAATAATGGATTGATATTTATCATTATTAAGAATCTTTTAAATTTATCATATTCATTCTTTATCACTTATAAGCATGTTATGGAAATTATATAATAATTTGTGTTCGTGTCAAATGTTTTTGAGATATTTTTTGTATAAGTCTAAAATGTATTCTGAAGGATGATTATGGTCAATGTAGACCTTATTCCTTATTCTGCATAGTATGAATTATGAAATAATTTCTATTTTATAAATCATGTATACATTAAATTCATACCATTAATTATTGTTATAAAAAATGAACTATGTTATAATCAGGGATATGGTTGGATATACATACAAATGAGTAAAAGTTATATTATTTTCAATGGTAATTATGAAAAGAAGACAATAATTATCATATATTTAAATAATTATTATCATATCATATATATATGATATATATTCTTCAAATATATATATATATCATATATGTGATGTGTTGATAAAAGAATTTTCACACCACTTTGTGGAGGTGGTAGTCCACATGTACTCAGGAACGATGTTATCATTTTTTTCCATCAAATTTCATGAAGGTTAAAGAAATATAAATTTTTTAATAATGATATATATTTCTTGAAAATCATATATGATCAATAATTACATCATCACAAATAATCTTGAGATATTGTGATGGAAAATTAATTACATCATTTTTTGAGGGGTTTGTGTGTTGTACACACGAATGATGAATTACATTCTCAGTTTATGGATATTAGAGGTGTATATATTTTATTACACTAAAATAATAACAATAATATATATAAAGTATAATATCTATATTATTTTATAATTTTTTATGAAGATTTTAAATATGAAAAACATGATACAAAACTGAAACATCCATTTGAAAACAATACATATTCTTCGGAAGACCTCATTTTTATAACATGGTAAGGCATATAATATTAGTATTATGACATAAATATGGAATATAATATAATATTATGTATTATATAAATTTGATTGGGATGATATTTGATGAAAAAAATTGGGGTTTATTTTTCATTTAAGGTGATGAATTTTTCAATTTTATAAGAGAGGGGTAGGGTACTCTTGAACATCTCAAAATATTAAAGTAATATAAATTATTATTCAGTCCAAAATAGATACATACTCATTTATTTCAAATATATTATTTTTATGGGTCTAAATACTCTCATATAAAAAATTTTAGATATATTTTTTCTATTTTATGTGTCCTTATATTTTGGTTTTATCCCCATTTTAATTGTCTTTAAAATATCATATATGGTTTTTTTACTATTTTATATTCATTATAATTACTATAAATGTAAAAAATGATACATAAATAGAATATAGTTGATATTATAAACCATATCCACATAACTTGGTTGATTCTAATATTTTTATGAGTTTAATATCATTTAATAAAGCATTATTTCTTATAAAATGACATTAATATGAATTTTAATAACTACTGATTTCATTGACAATAATAATATCCCCATTACAAATAAAAAAAATTATTTTAAAAAATCACCAAATATCATGTTAATATATAAAATTATTTTATCACATTACTTATCACAAATTTTAAATCCTATATTCTTTTAAATATCATTTATTTTTTCCATTAATTAAATTATAAATATGTCGGTGCTGTACAACTATTTAATGTAATTATTTATTCAGTAAAAATTAAAAATATATTTTCATTATTAAAAGAACCAATTATATTTTAAAATAATATTTATATTCAAATATATCCTATGTATTACCCCTTTTACCAATATTCTATTTATTAAAAAAATATTCTAACTAGCCTGACTTTTCAGGAAATTAAATATTATACATGTCATAATATAATGAAAATGGCCATTAAATTAGATATAAAAGAATGTAGAATGAATATGGATGAAATAGACTTATAAGAAACAATTATTTCATTTTTTAGGGTAATTTTATCATCTATATTAATTTATTTTAATCTATATTTAATTTATTTAGCATTTACCTTGGTAAAATAATTACTACTGTAACAATTCATATTTTTGAAAAATGCATGGTACATATTTACTAATTTTTGACCCACTGAATAATAATATAGAAATAAATTTTCAATATTATAATTAAATAGTTGTAATATATTAATTTAATATTAATCATGAAATACAAAATTATAATAATTTGTAAAAAATGTGTTTTTTCTCTAAAAAAGCACATACACCAAAAAAGGTGTATAAATGATTAAAATGTAATTACGTAGTCTTTCTTTTAATATATATTACAAAATTTACAATTATATTAATGTAAAATCTAAATTTACTTTATAAATTAAATAAAATGATAGATATAAAAAAATCATTATGTTTACAATTTGTTAAAAAAATAACTTCAAAACATTTTCTAAATAAAAAAACCTAAAATATTTATGACATGATGAATTAAAACAAAAAATTATTTATTTAAAATTAAATTTTGAAAACTAAAGGAAAAAAGTTATAATATTGAATTATAATATAAAATAAAAACCCATTTTCAAAGAAAATGTATTTTTTGAAAAATATAAATGACATCAATAAAAACAGAGTACACAATTTATTAATTAGAAAAATTTAAGACCATTATATTTTCCACAAATTGGTTATTAAATTTATTAAGACAATATAAAGGGATATTTTATAATATTGAAATTTAAATAATAAAATTTTGTTGTTAGTTTGAGCATGGTGGTTTGCACCACAAAGGAAATCGCTTATAATATTTTAATATTAAATTATAAGGATGTTACATACCCCCCCCCACAATTAAATAATTATCTCAAATGAAATGTAAACGTAAATTAGGTTGGAAATGGTTTCAAATTCTAAAATACTTTTTTTAAAATCCTATATCATAAAGGGTTAATAAAATACCCTTTTGAAAAGAGTGGAAGGGGTGTATGAAGGTCACAAGGGATAACACGTATTTGGATAACAAAAATGTGGACATAGTTGGAAGTGAAAATATAAAAATTGATAAAAAATAATAATTTCCAAATAATGATGGAGAGTGACTGAGAACATTGATCCCAAGTAAGTGATAACACAAGAAGATTTTTAGGACCAAAAAATTAAAACTCGGTGAGGTGTGTAAAAAACATATATTCAGTAGAAAATAAATGAGTTGTGAAAACTTTTTAATGAAACATTTACTAAATTTTTCGAATTCATTTATCATCTATAATAAAATGATAATGAAATATACTTACATTATAAGAATAAATTCATCCTTTTTTAATAATGCACCATAAACACTTTAAATACAAATAATGACTATTCAGGATGACATTTCCATGCATAAATCACTAAATAAAACATTTAATGATTCAATAAATCCACTATAGGATAACCAGATATTCCTCCAATCATTATAAATTAACCAATAACAACATTTTCATATTAATATCTGATAATTTTGAAAATGAATAATATTTAAAATGAAGAGGAAAATTTATATTTATTAAAATTAAATAGTAATAATGAAACATAATGATGGATCATTTAAAAAATAAATGACTCTAAAATTAGAAAAAAAATTATATTATATAAATTTATCATATAAATTCATATTTTCATTCATGATTAAATTTTTTATGTGTCTCTAAATGACATTAACCTCTCTAGAAGATGTATACCAAAAATTACATATTACACATTCAAATAGTCTCTAAAGTCTGACAATAATTTAAAAAAAGTAACCTTATTCACCATAAGGCCACAATAAAATAATACATTATTCTAAATAATAATTCATCCTTTATTCCGCAAATAAGATTATATAATATTATAAATATATTTTTCAAATATATTTTTCTAGAAAAAAAATAGATTTCATCGAACTAACAATAATCACTTAATCACCTAATCTATTTTCAATCACATGGTTATCTATAGGTTAAATCATGTATTAAGAAATTCAATAATATATTACTCTATAAAATAATTTATGTATATAGAAAAAGTTTCTTACTAACAAGGACAACATGCGAGAAATTGGTAGGTGATTCACCATTTTCCCCTTCAGTTGGGGTTCCATGCCACAATTCCATTTCAAATGTGATGGGTCGTCGCCTTGAAAATATGATGTACATATAAAATATTAATAAAATAAAAAAAAGTAATAAAATAATCCAAAATGTAATAACCTATAAGTAGCAGAACATCAATTTTTATATAAACCCAAAATTTTTCGACAACATTTAACAAATGTTAAAAATAGTAATAAATTCGTTGTAAAATAATATTTTACTAAATGCCACATTAAACTCAAAGGGTTGTATTCAATTAATCATCATTTTCATTCCCCACATAATATCTAAAATCTTTTTTATATGACACTGACCTATGATAAACGTTATATTATTAAACCATTAATGGTTTTCTTACATATTAAAGAAAACATCACATGAAAACCTCACCATCACCAATTTTTTCTAAACCATGCTCTAAGACAATCTATAATAGAAAAAAACTCAAAATCGGATATCTCGTACTCAAAATATAGACATTAAATTTATGGATTTTATATTAATATTTTTGTCCGAAATAATAAAATTCTATATTTAAAACATGAAAGGGAAATATTTATCATTTTCTTACCCTAGTACATTTTCCATTTAATGTTTTACAGAATTTGGAAAAAAACCAAATAACATAGTTCCGTAAAAAGAACTTCATAAATATAAGCATCATCTCCTACTAAAATAATCACATCTAGTAACATTTGAAGGGATAACATACATATAAAAATAATTCACATTCTAGTGAAAAGAAAAATAAGAAGAGGGGGAAATAAAATACTTTGTAAGGGTTCTATAAAAGTGAATATTTCAGGAATAAATATTAAATTAACCTTATTCAATTAGGAATAACTAATAAATAACTTTAAATAAATGATCCAAAATTACATTTAATTAATAACAGGACTAACAATATTGTATGTAGGATTAAAAGTTTAATAACTGAATCCATATATAAACCAATAATGGAAATGAATCCATATATAATATCATAGAAAAATTTCACGCATTATAAAAACGTAACACTTAATGAAGGAAATTCATAATTATTGGACTTCATGATCATAGTAGACATGATGCCTAAACATTCATGACATTTTTCAAGAAAATTTAAAGCTACTGTGTAGTTATACACTAGAAACCCATTTGAGTAATTTTAGCCATCTCATTAATGTCAAGAGACTACCGGTACATTGAGAAGCTATATTTGACTAGGAACCAACATTAACTAAATGTCCAAATAATTATTCATATATTTAGTAATCAATATAATTCATGGAAAATATTAATTATTAATAATAATTCCTTATAGAGTGAGGAATGATGATCAACAATAATTTCTCCAATTAATCATATAATGATTAATATAAAATTCCATATTTTGGAATGATATATGGTTTATTGAATAAATAATTCCATGATAAATAATATGGATATTATTGGGAAAAGTAATGATAGAAAATTTAGGCTAAATATCCTATGAGAGGTAGTAAACTAAGGTATGATAGAATGAAAATATTACATGTTTGAAACTTTTTTCATTGAAAAACATAATACTCTTCTCTCTCTTTCCCATGAAAATGTATGAACAAGATTTAAATCATGCGTGGGAGACAACTATTTTACAAGGTACACCCTAACTAGGATACGTTCTTGGAGTATACAAAAATTATGTGTGGATGTTTCAAATCCACTAAAGATCACCTAAAAATAAATGGGTTTGGGCTAGATCACTTCTATTCCAAGGATCATTGCCTTTAAAAGGTATACGATCATCTAAGTTATATCCTAATGGTAACTTTATATGTCTCTTTATATGGATCACTTTTTGGGGAAAGGGTCATGAGATTCCACATCAATTTCTCACTACTATGGATGGACTCAACACACAGTTTATGAAAATTTATGTCCATTAATTTCAATGAATTCAAGGATCCTCTAATGTAGATATATTCAAACTTGATGTTCCATTTTCATATGTAGATGAAATTATATTATCTGCATACTATTAGTTTTTTGGAAATAAATTTCATGAACAATTTTTGTCCATTTAGGAACATCTTAGAATCTTCCATGAACTATCAAACTTCCTATCCAGACTTTCTTACATCGCATCGTGCATATTCTTTGCAGATCAACTATTCCTACATAGATTGAATTAGATTATGGGGATTATTACTCTTCTACATAAATACTTTTCTCCCATGGACACCTCTTCTTTCATAGATTCATTCTTCAATATAGGCTAAAGATTTCCTACAAAACACCATTTTTAATCTATTCCTCTGAACAACATCACCCTTCATGAAATTATCCCTTGTGAACACTTCCCCATCGTGTTACTACTTCACCAAAAAACACTCTCATTCATGGAATACTTCCTCGAAAACTCTTTAGGACATCACCTAATTCTTCCCAATTAAATAATATATTGAAATGAAATTTTCACTATGTAATGATTTGGTTAGAAGTCCTTATATAAGAAAATTTATCTGTAAAACCCATTAGTTTGAAAAACCAAATCATAGATTTTTTACAACCTTCTCCTTGAACATTGATATGTGGTCTACATATAGCCTTTATTCCGTTACAATTGACGATGTGTTCTGTAATGAATCAGCACATCTAATATGAAAATAATTATCCCTCATTGAACAATTTGCCTCATGTGAACTTCAATTATTTTGGAAACATCTTTTCATACATGGGTTTTTAATGTTATATGTAGTCTGTGTAGTTCGCTTTGTGGTCTACATAGCACTGCTATGAAAAAATTCTTCCTTTTTTGTTTTTTTACTATTATTCATACCTCATTTTTGGTCATCTAGATTTTTCAACAAAAAAATAACCAATATAAATAGAGGACTCTACTTGGTATTTTTTCTAAACAATTAAAGTCCAATGATAATAAGAAAGTTAATATTTCATGGGAGGTTAATGATTATAAAAATTAGTCCTGAAATAGAATTTCAAAACATTCTTTGGTGAAACTATTCATAATCATTCTAGTGAAATAATAATTATGGTATCAATACAAAATATCCTCAATTTATCACAAGTAGAATAATGGGATGATTTCTGTAATGAATTGACATAAAATATAAAATTTTGATAAATATATTGTTAGGATCATAATATTTCAACGTTGACAATATATTTTTTAAAATTAAAACCTATGAAACAAATTAAGAAAATATTTTCATTAAAAATACACGTTAAAAATATACATAGAATATTTAAAACATTGATACATTATTATAGAGGAAAAATTAAATCATTCCATATAAGATAATAAACATTCCCTTCATAGTTTTGTATAAAATGTCAAAAAATTATCTCAATTAGAAAATGAGAAATGTATTCCATTCAAACCAATTTTTTATCATTAAAAAATTAGTAAAAATTTAATTAAACAAATATTTTATAATAGTAAAAAAATTTAAAACTTCTTTAAAAAACATTAAAAAGGATGAAAAATATTCCATCGTAGTGATTTCGATAAACAATCTTGTATGATATTGTTGTGAAATAATCAATATGCACAAGGGTATATTTTTTTTCATAAGCCCCATGCACGAAATAATGTACAATGAAACATTAAATATAGTGAATTAGAATATAATAATAATATAATATATGAAATTGTATCTATATATACCACCCAAATTAAATGAGTGGTGAATATGTCATATGTCTCAAAGAAGTAAAAGCGAGACAAGACACCCAAACATTGTGTTTGAATCCACATGTATATTCTTTATATTCCTAAAAAAATTATTTTAATAATATAGATGATTAATATAAAATTTCATGTTAATTAATATTTTTATTTCACTTATTATGTTGTTATAAAATTTAATAATTCATTTTAGTTCATGTCACTTGTTTTTGTGATATTCAGTATGCAAGCAGAAAATTACTCGGTAGGATGACTGTTGTCAAATAAGTTATTATTCCATCATCTCCAAAAAATTACTCATTGAGTAGTTATCATTTATATACAACAAATGTAATTTTAAATTTAATAATCAAATATAAATATTAATAAAGAATATCATTACAATCATGAATACGGTATGTTGAATATACACTTGAGTAACATTCTTATTTCTTCATTAGTCATTATGGAAAAAAGGTACAAATTTACTTATATTTCCTGAATTATCATCATTATATATATATATATATCATATTAATTATTTTTAAATATTTATATATATCAGTCATGTGATATGGGTATTTAAAACAAATCACATCTCTTTGTGGAGGTGGTAGCCCACACATACGCAGACTCATCGTCAAAAAATTTGAGGGCAGGTAATGGTATCAAGTAAATTGATATATTAGAATTAAAAATTATAAATACTTATTTAATATATTATATAGAAATTAATTTACATATTATACCAAAAATTAAGATATGATTATGGAGAAAAATTTACTTAGTTCATTAGCTGATAGTCCACCGTACTCGATAATATTGAATTAATTTTTAATTTGATTGATGTAGGTTATAACATTAAAATAATAACATGAGAGTATATCTAGTATACTATTTTCATTGTTTTATCATGGATTATGAATACTAAAAGGAGTATGAATAAGAAAACTAAAAAACATGAATTTGAAAAATAAAAATTTTATTTAGAAAAAATTATTTTCATAACATCTTAAAATAACTAATAATTTCATTATTCACAAAATAATTCCACAATAATTATGGGAGGGATAATATAAAGTTATTTAAAAAAATAGATTGTCCAAATTGGTTTCAAATGAGATTAAATGATATTTAGATATTCTATTTAATAAGAAACGGTAAGTTAACTCATAGAATATACAGAAATATTCATTTAAAATAAAACATTATTGGATTTAAAAATAGTTAAAAAATATTTTATTTATAATAAAAATCTATTATGGGTCTAAATACTTTCATAATATAACAATTAGATATCTTTTAACTATTTTTTTTCTTTATTATTTAGATTTCATTCCTCACTTACCCTTTCTAATCATACCATGACAACAAGTCTTTTTTTACTCTTTAGGGGCCTTGATAATTACCGTAACTGGATAAATGGAATATATATGGACTCCCTAGTAAATTATAAAACATATACTAATAATTTTATAAATTATAATGTTTTAGAAATTTTATATCATTAAGTAAAATATTATTTATTATAAAATATCAATAATGTTAATTTTTGAACTATTCATTTGTGTGACGTTAATAATATAAATGTAAAACATATAATAATATCCAATTAATTTATGAAGTCCAAATAATGTAATTTTAATCTAGAAAATTATTCCATGACATTATTTATATAAATTAATAATACATTAAATAGTTTCAATATCATTTATTTTATTTTTATATTAGATAAATAATTTGTACGATAGCATTATTCAATAATTTATATAAATTATTTCTTAACTAAAAGCTAAAAATAAATTACCATGATATTGATAATAAAATTATATTTGAAAATAATATTTATAGTAAAAAATATCCTTTAAATAACCCCATTTTAAAATTGTTATATGTACTAATCTATAAGGGTGACATGATTGACATTTCCTCAAAATAAAATATTTTAATTTTCATAATCTCATCCAAATGGCCATAAAATCACATATTACAAAATATTAGATTATATGATATAAATTTAATGTAAAAATAAAATTAATTGAGATGTTAAGTTCATTTTATAATCTGTATCATTTTATTTTAAACTATAATTACATGATTTTCCCATTACTAATGTAACCAAAAATACTATATTTATTATTCTTATTAGTTATAAATAAAATTGATCTATTTACTAAATATAGTCTCACTAGTTCAAAATATGGAATCCTTTTTTTGATATTAAACTGAAATAATTTTATTAATTTAGTAAAATATTCACCCCAAAAATATATAATGAGAAACGGTTTTAATGAAAAATGTGTTTATGGAAAAAAGAATGCATACATATGAATAATGAATAAGGATGATTAATATTTTATTAATTATATTGTGTCTACCCTAAGGCTAATTTATTTACATTGAAATCGAATTATTATAGTAAATGTACTTTTTAATATAATGATTATGAATTTTCTATAAAAATTATTATTTTACTCTATTCACAAAAAAATTAACATTTTTACAATATTTTGAAATAACATCCTAATATAATTTTTAAATGATGAATTAAAAACAATTTGAAATAAAATATAAAAAAATTAAAAAAACAAATTACTATTTTCAGTCATAAAAATTAAGAAAATCCACTTTTATAATAAAACATAGTTTTTTTAGAAATATTAATGAAATTATTAAATATATTGTGCTTATTTTATTGAATAATTAATAATTAAATTAATAATGAGTTGGACCATTACATACGTCATAATTTTGTTAAAATTATTCTTTCAAACCAATTTAACAACTATGTTACAATGATCATATTTAAATAATAATATATTGTTGTCCAATTGGGCTCAATGTTTCATGTCACATTTGATATCATACATATTTTTATTATTTTCAACTCTCATTGTGTTTTACAAAACGAAATTATTTTAATTTATATTTACTCATGGGATCAATTGGACATGGTATGGTAAATCAAAATATTCATAGATTAAATCCTATTATACTTTTTCAATATAATATAAAGTTTAATTCGTCCATGTATTTTTCTGGAAGAATATCACCAAAAAAAGATGTCACACTTTTTCATGATCGAATGAAAAATATTATTATTATATTTTTAATTTTCAATTTTAATTTTTTAAATTTTAGTACAACATAAACACTACCATTTTTATACATAAAAATTATCAATGGCTATGAACATCTTTGTAATCGTTAAAAATTCTCTACTGTCTCAATTTTCTGTTTCCAATACCACTCTAGGAAACCCTTAGCACAAAACCATGTTTTCACACTCGTCTTCCACCATTATTCTATACATTGTGGAACCACATTATCATGTGTGAATTATGTTCATAGTATGACTTCATATGATGATTCTACTCCTCTAATGTTCTACCCACGACTAACCATTTTGATCTACCTCCCATACGGTAGTCCTAAATCCAATATGTGTTGTTGAGGTTTATCCCATTTGGGATAAGGGTTGGCCATATTTTATTAGCATAAGCAGATATCATAATTATATTATAATTATTCTTGATGGAAATATATACATATTTCTTATTGGACCTATTTAATATTTTAATATTGAATGGACCTGACCAAATTATTTATTCACTAATATAAGTAGTGGGGTTTTTATTTTTAATTCATCTATGCATTATGAAAACATGCTTTGTTCACACCCCATTATCACTGTCCCTAAGAACAATGGTCGGTTTAACATTCATCGTAGTTTTTTCCACTATGTCCAGAAATTATCTATAATTCATTAAGATAGTATCCCCACATTCCATTTTTATATACCATGGAAAAATTCAATAAATTTAAGTACAAACATAGATTCATTATCATGAATGAAATCTAATACCCTTCTCTATATCCATATTTTGAAACCATGCATCATCACTTCATCTCCACTCACCAAACACCTATTGACCATTATAAACCAATGAGACACATGGCCTTATCAGAATATCAATTGGAAAAAAACTCAGTAAATATATAGGGAGTTAATTTTTAGGCTAGTGATCCTAAAATAAAATTTAGTTATATACATATTTATTGAATGATGGTCTGACAACTTATATAGTAAAAAACAACTCAGAGTCATTGGGTATTACTCCTCCATGAATAGGTTCTCAATTGTTTGACATGGTATAATATCTTCATTATCAATTTTTTTTAAAAAACAAATTATTTTAAACACCTTTAATAATAATAAATTATATGACAACTGTTTGGTTGATATAATAAAAAATAAGAGGAACACCCAATCTATTACAACTAGCTAGACGTTACATTGATACAAATCAGGCATTCCTTACAATTTAGGTAGTTTCAAATACATAAACATGTAAAGTTTATTTTTCTTTTGAATCTTCTAATCTTACTCCACTAGATTAATTCAATAATATATTGGTGATGGATCAATGTAACGCCCCTACCCAAGTTACTCGTAGTCAGTGTATTATTACATAGCATTGTCATGATCACAAGGAAATCATGTCTTGAAAGACCAATCGGTTTCTTATTATTCGAAACATGATTCATACATAAGTTCAACATTACAGCATGAAGAGAAATACAACACAAATATATTTCATTAGACACTTCGAATCCACCTAGATTATTCATGTAGGTCACTCATAACTAACTTCTTCATATCTTGGGAAAATGAATCATAAGAAAGGGGTGAGCTCAATCGCTCAGAAAGGGTACGTAATACAGCAGAAAATGACATAAATATTAAGCATAGTAAATAATTGAAACCACATTCCTTTACCAATAATAAACACGAATAATTTTATGAAATGAATATGAGCAAGGTAAATAATTCCATAATTAAACATATTCATGGATATTCTACTAGTCGAATGACCACATGAACCATCAATATTATTTCCATAATGAGGGGATGTATAATACCAGACATTCTGAATCATTTTATCAAGGCCTCGACCAAGACGTCTAAAAATGATTAAGGCCTGGACCAAAACAATAAATCAAATTGGGAAAGGGCCTTGGACAATTCCATGTCTAGTTGTCTCATGATACCTTTTGATGCATCGAGGAGCTATAGTGGGCTCCACCAGTCACTTACTAAGTCCAATACATTCCTCATATGAAAAGTTTTAAACATATCATAAAACTTCGTATTAAAACTAGCATACGAAATTTCAATACTTTAACCGGAAATCATGAATGGTATAAAAATAGCATATCCATAGTCACACTTATCAAAAAACCTTCAATACAATAGGGAAGTTTTGTATCAAAATTAATCAACTTCAAATAAACATAAAATCCATCAAAGGATTTTGACATAGATGATATCAAAACTCTTTTTTATCGAAATATCTCTTTCAATTTTGAAATAATTTTAGAGCCACATAATAATAAAATAAATCATTTACTTTGAAAGTTTTCTTATAAGCTTGTAAGGGAAGATTCCATGTGTTTATAATGGTTGAAAATAGCCGCACCCATTGTAAAAGTTAAAAAATAACATTCTTACCTTAATTTTGTCGAAAAGGATAAAAAGGACCTTGTTTGGAAAACGGAAAAAATAATCCTCTAAAAAATCATATAAAAATCAAAAAAGGTTATAAATTACTTTAACCCATATTCTGTAAAATCGAAAGAATGTTTTGAAATAAATTTTTAAGAAACATGGATATGGATGATAAAGAGGTCCCAGTAGATAATTATGTATAAACAACCACAGATAATGAAGAGATTGTGAAATAAACCCTTACCAATTTGGTAACATACAAAACAAACACCCCATGAAAGAGGTATCATACAATAAATATGTAAATACACATAAATTAAATTTAATTACACAAATAATACAATTATGGGAAGTACATACACCAGACAAAAGGTAATAGTGGCAATATGGCATAAATCTCACATGAATAAGGAGTGATATGAAAACCCCTAACTTGTACTTTTCCTCCGTCGAGGGTAGATTATCCTCCAGTGTAATAGTTAAATAATTTTTTTTAAATTATACAAGAATCATATTCATAAATATGATATCATATATGATCTTTTAATATTTCCTTGTTTATAACATTTTAGTATTATCCTCGTTTTAGGTGTTCATTTACTCATTTTTATTTGTATGTTTAGTTACATAAGCCATGTTTTTTATCCATAGGTTTTACCTTATTCATATCCAAAATGATATCAAGTACTTAAAAATTATTTTTAATCATCAAATGATAATTATACTTGAATGTATACGATAGGGAATGAATCACATCGCGTTCATGGAGACAGTAGTCCATACGTACGCACGCGCGAAAATATCATTCCTTTGATATTAAAATAATATATAATTGGATTTTATATAATATATAAAGAATCATTATAATGTTATATTTATTATTTACTTCAATTATACATCATTATCATTCCCATCAAAATAATAATTTTTTGAATAACAATTACACCATGACATGGAGACGGCAAACCGTACGTACGCACGTATGGTGACATGTCATTCAAAGGATGAATAGAATAATAAATATGGTTGTAACATATTAATAATAACATTAAAGTGTATATAAGATACTGGAGTTATTATTTTAGAATGGAAATAACAATGAAAGAAGAAGCTGGAGAAGAAAGGAACTTGAAAGTGGGTGGTTATAACATTACCTCTTCTTCGGGTTCTTCCTTTTGATTTGATTAAAAGGGCTCCTTAGGTTGGCTTTATGATAAAAATGATGCCTCTAGGTTTAATTGGGATAAGTTGAGATGATAATTGGTCAGGGTTTGGATGAAGAAAAAGGCATTGAAGGTTTGAATAATCGGTTAGAAGTTGTGTCCTTTTATAAGGGGGGAGGGGCTCTTTAGGAAAAACTTAATGTATTAATTTATAATAAATTCATATTATGTTTATAATGGCTCAAAATAGTATTATTAAAATTCTAAGGTGGGTATGGATCTATGTCCATTCATCCAATATATTTTAGATAGGTTTGGGTCACTATATTAACCTTATCTTTTAGTTTTAAATCTAAGTTAATTAGATAGACATTTACCATGTCACTTTTTAATTTTATATTATATGGTTAATAAACCTAATATATTCTTTTCCAGAAACCCCCAAGTGGTCCATTATTTATACACCTATAATTATATATGTCCTTTGGCTGAAACATATATTTTTAGGAGTAGAATATGAATTAATAATATAATATTTGTTTTAAAAACTCTTTTATGTCAATTTTGACACTATTTAATAATTGATTTTTGTTAAAGTCATAACACATTTATTAATTCTAAAAAAATTAATTTGAGAAATCCTAACATGTCATATTAATCAATAAAATTCGTGGATGTCATAAAAAAATTCAAATTATATTTATTTTATCATTTATAATATTAACTATTTGATTCTTTCATTAATAAAGAAAATACTCCATCATTATTGTGTCGTCAATTAATTTAATATTTCAATGTCTAAAAATTATAATTAAAATAAAATTATGTAGGAAATATTTTTAGATTTTTAATAAATATTTACAATAGAAAATATAACATATATAACCCTATGTAAAAATTGTTTTTCTAAAAGATATATGCTTTTTTCATTTTTGTATTTACATTAACTTAATTTATATAAATTGTCATTATCACTGACAAGTTGATCCATGGGGTCCCAAAATCATCCCAATGATGTTCCTGGTCGTCAATCAATCATTCAATAGGGTTAGGACATGTTTTAGGGTAATTAATTATTATTATAATGTTATTTTTTTACCCTTATTTACAGGATTTAACCTTTAAGCACGGTAAATAAATATTTACCGAAGTAATTATTCAAAATTTATAAAAATAAAAGTTACCTATTTAATCAATTTGGACATCCTAAATCCAAATATGGAATCCATTTTTCCAAATTCAAAACACAGATGTGGGAGAAATTAATTTAAAATTAATTCCCACTGTAAAAATAAAAAGCGCGTTTTTAAGAAATAATAACTAGCAAAAGATTGACACTTGTTTATGTCCGGTTTAAATATGAAATTATTTACAATGACAAAAATTGTTTTAAATGGTAAAAATAAATTATATATATACTTTTAAACCACTCAAATACAAAATTTATCACTATTAATTATTTCTATTAAAAAAAATTTAATTAATGTTTTGTAATTTTCACTATACATCAAAAATTGAATGTTTTCATAAAAATACCAAAATATCACCCTAGGACAATTTTGATATTCCGAATAAAAAAATTAAGTCTATTTTGAAAGAAAAAATTTCGAAAATTGGGTATTATTATTCATAACGGCTATTTTTATTGGTCAGAGTGTGTTAGAATCTCAACGTTACGTACAATGCAAGCTATGGTATTATTCCAAGGGAAATATATCGTGGAATATTGGGGTGTTAAATTCTCACCTCCTTCAATAAATTTCATCCACAAAATTTGAAAATGTTTTTCAAAAATAAATGGTTGAAAATAGAAAATACCTTTGTGGAAAACCCATATCGGAAAATGGGTTAACAAAAATATAACTTTAAAAGAATGAAAGAGAAGTACAAAGGTCACACGAGATAGGCCATACGAGGATTCTATGAAAACATGGATTTGGAGGAGAAAAAAACCATCAACGTTTGATGGAGAGTTTTAGAAAACAGTATTAAGAGAATGTTAACTACATGAAAACGACAAACTTGTGATTGGTGAACCGGTCGTTGATTCCCCAAAAGGAAAAGTTAACCGAAAAAGTTTTTGTTTTATGTGACCTTTCATAATGTTGAGGAATTTATTTATGTGATTTACTAAGAACATAAGGAAATATAGTTACCTGTCATGTAGACTTTCATTCTTTAATAAATTTTTACCACAAACCCATCTTTCAATCCAAAAGATAATAGAACTGAAAAACATTCTATTTATCCTAAAAGTATATGGTTCCAAAAATAAATTTATAATTAATCTATCAGAACTTTTGAAAAATAAAACTACATTATACACTCCAGAGACATCACGTAGTCTATGGTAGGCGATAAATCTCAATTTAACTATGTTTGTGGGTTAGATTCCCACACCTTTTTCCAACGTGATGGGTTGTCACACGGTCTGTTTGTTGTCTTTTTTATAAATATCCAAAAGTAACATTAACAATACTATCCAATGTAAAATATAATACATTCCAACCTTTATACTTATAAAAAATACTTTTGTAAACCCACAGTCCAAAATTTATATGAAAGGTAATCATAATGTAGATCCTTTTTACCCCCATAATAGCATGTGAATACCATCATCATGTATTCTTTTAAAACACTAAAACATCTTGTATTACCATAAATCCTTATTGATTACATTCATGCTCTCACATTCCTTATAGAATACTGTATATACTTCATCCATCCAAAAAATGTTGTAAACTCCAACAATAATGGAATATACAAATCTATAATCAGTTTCAAGGCAGTCAAGAATATCCAATATAATTTACTGAAATCAACCATATCATATTCCAAAATCCGTACCTAAATATTAGGACCATATTAAGGTTTATCATTCCAGTAACCACGTAATTTCCAAAAAGTTTAACTTGTTGTAGAGTCACTATTCTTAGTACCATAAAATCTCAAATCCTCAATGAAATAGTTCTACAGTACAATCCATATTTATTGCCATTACATCATTGATATGACACTTCAATAAAATAATTAAAAAATAACAACATAAGAACACTAGTCATTCTTCTTCATCTGTGGTAGTATCATAACATGATTGGTATCCAATAGCATCATTTGTGGAAAAGTCTGATGATGGGGTCATTAGTTCATGTAGTATCCAAACTCCCTGCAGATGAAGCATTGTACATTTGAAACATTTTTCTTACCCTTGTAGTCAGGCACTTTGTGTCCTTTTTCTACACACATATAACATACTCCCATTCCCTTCAAGAATTTTCCAAGGTGATTATTTCCACATTTATCACATATGAGAAAATCCTTCCTTACCTTCTTCCCTTTATATGTCCTTCTCTCTACCATCCTTTTCATTCTCTGGCTTCCCTTCAAGGCCATAGGAATCCGAGAATTATTTACTAATCTTATCAACACATGATACTATTTCTTCATATGATGATAATACATGGGATACTATTTCCCTTATAAATTCCTTTTTACCATGAATGATATGAGCTTTCTTACACTTTGGATCATGCTTATTTTTGGAGTTCTCATTCCTTCTACTGGGCGCCATTTCTAAACAGTGGAATACACTAGATTTGTTTAGGAATAGAAATACCTAAACCCAAACTAGTAAAACACTTAATATAAATTTAGATGTTTATGGATATAATCCATAATCATAAAAATGTTTTCATTGAGGAATTATAGAATCATAAAACCTTCATAATGGTGTGTAATGAAAATGATCATTATCCTAAGCTTATCCCCCAGGAGTGTCATAAACAAGAGTGCAGCAAGGCCCTTTGTCGTGCACCAGTTCCCATTCAAGTTTAGCTCGAACCAGTATTTTTGGGTTTTACCGTTAGGTATATCTGTGCCAGATCCACCTCAACTGCTCGTATCCATACAGGGATGTATTGCTCGAAAAACTCAAAAAATCTCTACAATACCAAAATTCTAGGAGGTTCTTCTATACTCATCCTCAAATTATATCTTAGGGATATGTGTTCTAATCTGATTTTATCTAAATCTAGTTTCCATGGTTTGTACTAAACTTCCTCAGATACCAACTATAACGCCCCGACCCTAGTTACCCAGAGTCGGTGCGTTATTACATAACATTGGCATGATCACCAGGAAATCATGTCTCAATAGACTGATTAGTTTGGTATTATTGGAAACAAAATTCATACATAAGTTCAAAATTACATCTTGAATAGAAATACAAAAAAAATATAATTCATTAGAAACATCCAAGCATCCTAGATTATGCCTTCATGTCAATCATAACTCCCTTCTTCAAATCCTGGGAAAATGAAACATAAGAAATGGGTGACCTCAAATGCTCAGAAAGGTTAAGAAATACAATAGAAAATGACATAAATATTAAGTATGGTAAATTATTGAAATGACATTCCATTAGCAATAATAAACATGAAAACATTTATGGAGAGAATATGAGCTGAGAAAATAATTATATAATAAAACATAATCATGGGTATTATACTAGTCGAATGACCTCATGAACCATCCATATTATTTCTATAATGAGGGAATGTACAATGTCGGACATTCTGTATCAATTTTCCAAGGCCTCGACAATGATGTCTAAAAATGATTAAGTCCTCGACCAAAACCATAAATAAAATTGGGAAAGGGCCTCGGCCAATTCCACATCGAGTTGTCTCATTAGACCCACCGATGCATCGAGGAGCTATATCGGGCTCCACCCTTCACTTAATAAGTCCAATACATTCCTCATATGAAAATGTTTAAACATATCATAAACATTCAACTTAAAACTAGCATACTAAATGTCAATACATTATCCATAAATCATGAATGGTATAAAAATAGAACATCCACAGTCAAACATATCACTAGACCTTCAATACAATAGAGATGTTCTGTATCATAATAAATCAACTCCAAATAAACATAAAATCCATCAAATGATGTTGACATAGATGAAATAAAAACTCTTTTTAGATAAATATCTCTATATTTTATCAAATTAATCAATAGTCACATTATAATAAAATTAAACATTTACTTTGAAAATATTATTATAAGCTTGTAAGGGATGCTTCTACGAGTTTATAATGGTAAAAAATAGCTGCACTGTCCATATAAGTTAAAAAACACATTCTTACCTTAATTTTTTTCGAAAAGGTTAAAAAGGACCTTATTTGGAAAACAATGATAAGATTCCTTTATAAACATCTTATAAAAAGTAAAACAAGTGTATAAATTAATTTAACCCATATTATATAAAATAGTAATAATGTTTTGAAATAAATGTTTAAGAAACATGTATGAGGATGATAAAGAGGTCCCAATAGATAATTATGTATAAATAACCTCGAATAATGAAGAGATTGTGAAATAAACCCTTTCCAGTTTGGTAACATATGAAAAATACACCCCAGGAAGGAGGAATAATACAATGAATATGTAAATACACATAAATTAAAGTTTATCACAAAAATAATACAATTATGGGCAGTACATACACCACACAAAAGGTAATAGTATCAATATGGCACGAATCTAACGGGAATAAGGAGTGAGATGAAAACCACTTACCTTTTAATTTTCATTAGTCGAGGGTATTTCAACCTCATGTATAATAGTTAAATCAATTTTATTAAATTATACAAGAATAATATACATAAAGATGATATCATATATTATCTTCTAACATTTCTTTGTTAATAATATTTTAGTATTATCGTCGTTTTGGGTGTTCACTTACAAATTTAATTTTATATGTTTTCTTAAATAGGCCCGTTTTTTTATCCATAGGTTGTAAATTATTCATATCCTGAATTATATCAATCCCATAAATATTTGTTTTAATCATTAAATGAGAATTATACTTGAATTGATACGATGGGGAATGAATCTCATCACGTTCGGGGAGACAGTTGTCCATACGTACGCACAAGAGACAATATCTTTCTTTTGATATTAAAATAATATATAATTGGATGGTATATCATATATAAATAATAATTATAATGTTATATTTATTATTTATTTCAATTACACATCATTATCATACCCATCCAAATAATAATGTTTTGAATAACAATTACACCACGACGTGGAGACGGTAAGCCTTACGTACGCACGTATGGTGACATGTCATTCAAAGGATGAATAGAATACTGAATATGGTTATACCATATTTATAATATCATAATTGTATATAGAATATACTGGTGTTATTATTTTAGAATGGAAATAAAAAATAAAGAAGAAGTTGAAGAAGAAAGGAACTTGAAAGAGGGTGGTGAAAACATTACCTCTTCTTCGAGTTCTTCCTTTTGATTTGATCAAAATGGATCCTTAGGTTGGATTTATGATAAAAATAAATCCTCTAGGTTTAATTGATGGAATTTTATAGGATTATTGGCAGGTTTTGGCCGAACCAAAAGGCTTTGAAGGTATTAATAATTGGTTAGAAGTGGTGTACTTTTATAAGGGGGAGGGGGGGCTCTTTAGGAAAAATGCAAAGAATTAATTTATAATAAATTCATATTCAGTTCATTATGAATCCAAATTTAATTATTCAAAGTATAAGGTGGTGATGGGTCGAAATAAATTCATCTAATAGATATTAGACAGGTTTGAGGCACTATATTAACCTTATCTTTTCGTTTTAACTCTTAGTTAATTAGTTTGACATTTACCATGTCACATTGTATTTTTACATTATATGGTTAATAAAATTACTATATACTTCCAAGAGACCCACAAGTGTTCCATTAATGATACAACTATCATTATATAAGTCCTTTGTAATAACATTAGATTTTTAGGAATAGAATATGAATTAATAATATAATATTTGTTTGAAAAACTCTTTTATGTCAATTTTGACAATATTTAATAATTAATTTTTTTTAAAGTCATAAAAAATTATTTATTCGAACAAATTAATTTCAGAAATACTAACATGTTATATTAATCAATAAAATTAGTTTATGGCATAAAAACATTCAAATTATATTTATTTTAACTTTTATAATAATAATTATTTGATCCTTTCATTAATAAGGAAAATACTAAATCAGTATTGTATCATAAATAAATTTATTTATTAATTGTCTAAAAATTATAAATAAAATACCATTATGTAGGAAATCGTTTTATATTTCTAATTAATATTTATATTCGAAAATATAAGATATATAACCCTATGTGAAAATTGTTTTCTTATAAGATATATTCTTTTTTTCATTTTTGTATTTACTTTATCTTAATTAATATAAAGTGACATTATCACTTACAAGTGAATCCATGGGGTCCCCAAATCGACAAAAATATGAAAATGGGCGGACATGGATCAACCAATAGGGTTAGGAAACCTTTTATGGTAATTTATTATTATTATAATATTATTTTTACCATTATTTACCGGATTTATCATTTAACCACGGTAAATAAAATATTTACCGAAGTAATTATTCAAAATGTCTAAAAATAAAAGTTACATATTTAAACCATTTGGACATCCTGATTCCAAATATGGATTCCTTTTTTCCAAATTCAAAACACAGAAGTGGCAGAAATTAATTTAAAAATAATTTCCGCTGTCAAAACAAAAATCGTGTTTTTAAGAAATAATAACTATCAAAAGATTGACACTTGATTATGTCTGGTTTAAATGTGAAATTATGTCTAATGGAAAAAATTGTATTAAATGGTAAAAATATATTCTAAATATAAATTAAAACCACTCAAATTCATAATTTATCACTATTAATTATTTCTATTAAAAAAATTGTTTTTAATTAAAATTTAGTAATTTTCACTATTCATAAAAAAATGATAGTTTTCAGAAAAATACCAAAATATTACCCTAGGATAATTGCAATATTCAGAATCCAAAAATGAAGTCTATATTGATAAATAAAATTTCAAAAAGTGGGTATTACTATTCATAATGTCTATTTTGATTGTTCACGGTGTGTTAGAATCTCGAAGTTTCGTATAATGAAAACTATTGCATTATTCAAAGGGAAACGTACCGTGGAAGCTTGGGGTGTTACAATCAACCCTTTTATAATAAATTCATTATCAAATCTCTAGAAAATATGTTGAGATGTTTCCCTCTACATTTCTGGTTGTGTTACCCCTAACTAGGTCAATATAATTTATGAATCATCTGAAAAATAATCACTAAATATATCCTCCAGTAATAAAACTATATTTTTATGACCATTCCATTGAATCATAGTATATTCTATGTGGTTTTATTCCATAATAAATAAGATTTATCTTTACCCATTAAATAATTTATGGAAGAAAAAATTCAATAAGGAGTTTTAAAAATAAAAAATAATTTGTTATACGATACATGTAACATTAGGTTTATAACATTGAAATGGTTACATTGAGATCAATTTTAAAAAATGATTCCATAGTGCTAGTGAGTTGTTTTAGAAAATAATACATACTAAAAGATCCTCTATTCAATAACTATTCCAAATTCATTTTCAAATATTTTCCAAATCAACGTCACAAATTAAACCTCACATAACACATAACTCTTGAATCCATTCCTTATAGGTTGATAACACACTAAAACCACTTGTACAAGATAAAAAATTTCAAAACCCCTCCATGGATTATAATTTTTCTCAGTGTAGAATCCCAAGATCACCTAAAATAGGACAATGGTTGTGTGAATAGTACTATGGAGGCGTAACACGGACCCGAGTTTATAATGTATAATAAACATATAAAGAATATGTATATGAATAAAATAAATATAATATGTAATAAAAGATATATAAATCTATTTTATAAAAACATACATGTGTATGATTCAAGATATTGATAAAAATATGAGAAATGAATCTTTGTAAATAAGGGATAATATATTATCCTAGTATCTCAATGTGAAGATAGAAAATAATAATTAGAAATATAAAGTCCTCACTATAATATAACATGATACAATAACTAATAGAGACCATCACCATTGATTTACAATAATCCCACATTCCAGCAACACTATATCCCACATGATCACCAACTTTCTATGATGTCTCCCAGACAGGATTTATGTATCACTGAGAGAGGGATGGGGTGACTCAAGGATATATTTTTCTTTTATGTTTTTATAAATATGAAATAAACAATTCCTTCAGTTAAATAATTATTTCCCCACTGAACACAATCCAAACACACATCCATTGGAACATAAGAATTTATAATGTTAACTACTAAACAGGAGTAGCAAAAAACTAATAATGTTTTAGAAGAAATCCATTACCACAAAATCCTCTAGAAAAAAATCCTTTTGTGGAAATACATCAAATAGAATCTTCCATTTCACTCATGTAGCAAATAGAAAAAAAATCATTATGTGTTTGTTATTACTCTAAAACCAAATGATTTAGTGAAATGTTTCAGTTCATAATGATATTCTTTCACAAAATTTATATATTAAAAAATTTATACTCTTTCTTAACCAGAAGCTAGTCAAAACTCTCTTTAGTCACCTGTGAACCATCATAATTTCTATCTGAATAGATTTTATCCCGTGTGAACTGAATTTCCTAGTGTGGTGTGATTGCTTCACAAACATCCTTATTATTCCTCATACAACCCCTACATCGAGGAAACCATATTCTTTTACAGACTTGAACTGCTTTGCGAATGGATGGTACTTCTACGGATCACCCTTCCTTCGTGGTCTATTTTTATTTTAAGGCTATAGTTCCACAAAATGTTATTCCACATACTATCCAATAAAACAAACTCAATTTCATAAATAATCCCCCAAGAACTAATTATTCCTACATGGGAAAAAATCTACAAACTACTTCCGTACGTGAAATTCTCCATTGCAAACTACTTCTGACTTCTCCAAATTTCATATTGGAGTGCTGATCTATTTTTAAATATTCTATTTATTAGTAACATTATTAGGGTGATTTATATAGGAAAATTAATCCTAAAATTTATCCATTCGAATTTTCCCCAATGATTCTATGTGGTACAACCTGCTCTGCGTACTATACTCCTCAGATGAACTATTTTTTCCATCGCAGAATGCGTAAAAACTGTCTTCATTCATGTTGGTTTATTTCATCTATGAATAGATCATCACCAAAATTTCGTAAATGAAACACTGATTTCATACAATATTCCACTGATGATAAATGATCTTCCTTAAATCCTCTTTCTCAACATAGTTCACCTACCATGCATCATGGTTTGCATAGTTTCATTATACAGATCTTATTATTTTGCCAATTTTTAATCATTTATCTACATTCCTCTTCTGTGGCCTTCGAACTATCATTATTGGTTAGTGAACTATTCCTTGATAACTCATTTGAAATAACTCTTTCTTTTCAATAAAATAATTTCCATATTTTTAGGCCTAAAAATATGGAAAACAATGGGAAACAACGTCACCTAAAAAATCTACATCAGAAAAACTCCATCCATACTGATTCATGGTCAATGAGAAATTTTTAATATATTAACCATCTTCTACAAATAATCACATAATTCTGAAACAAGTAAATTAATTTCACGCAAACACCATTTTCCGTCATATTTCATCGTTGATCATTCACATTTAGCATCACCATATTTCTCGATGATATTATTGTAACATCAATTTCTTCCAGAAACATCATTATTTTTAATCAATCATTAATATTATTGGAAAAATATTACCCACAACATTCCTTTATAAGGACTTAATCACATATTGTCTAACAAATTATCATATTTGTTGAATGAAAATCAGCAAAGCATCATTGTATTTATCAAGGAATACACATAGTGAATTCCTTTACCTCTTTTTGACAAAAATGTAATCACTATTCAAAAATAGTCTTCTTATACATCCCAAAAATTTATCTTTAAAACATTATCCCAAAAAATAATACATCATCTATTTGAGATACATAACTTATTAGTATAATTCCCATTTAAGGGGGTGGTTAAATATATATAGTATGTTTACATCCAAAAAAAATATCTGATAAACGAATACCAATTCTAATAAAAACCATGATAAATATTTATTGAACCTAACACTATTTAAAGAGGGAAAACATGAGAAGTTGGGAAGTCCCAACCTTCCATATCCATATATATAATTATCATACTTGTATGTGATGCTAAATACCTAAAAAATTCTAATAACCCTAATTATCAAATTACCCAGCTTTTTAAAACAATGTAAAATCATTAAGGTCATAGTTTTGGACCAACTTCATGATGAGTTAAACAAATAAGTCAATGAGTTAAAGACATTGTTAAAGGGTATATGACTCATTTAGATTTGTTTTCTAATGAATATAGTGATAAATATATGTATTGAAGTCCCAAACAACATTTTGGGGGAGTTTATTTCCCTATTTTTAATATGGGGGCCCACAAATTGTCAAGTAATAGTTATCAAGTGAGTGCATAACCCAATGATTGGATGGAGGATTCACACCCTGGTTTACAAGGGGAGTACAATACTGCAAAATATTTTGTGAGAATGTTTTTCCTTATAAACTGATCATCTCCTATGGTATTCTAAACCAATTTTTTAAACTGATTTCCCCTCCCAAGCCTAGTCATTAATCTTATAGAGTTAAAAAAATAAAATTATCAAAAATAACTGAAAAAGACACCTATTATATAAATAAGCACCACACCAATATGAAATATATTTAAATATTAATATTCCATACTAATCAAGGTACTAATTACAAAACTAAAATGATATTTTTTTGAAAACATTAAAATTTGATTTTATCAGGTGATGTGACACACATGGCACTAAATATAAGGTGTAAAATTAACTATTAGAATTTTCTTTCTATTTATTTCTATAGATTGTGAAAATGTGTTGATACATGTTCTGTACTCATGGTATGGGTTTTGTTAATGAGAATAGGGTCCAGGAAAACCACATTTCCCATATTAATGTTCTGGAAGACATAGTAGTGGAGGCCTACCTTAAAAATCTAGACAATGAGCCCCATAGGTTACTTGATGTGGGTAGGGTGGAGTGAGAGGGTTATTCATTGAGAATTTTAATGATCTCAATGTCGTGATGGGATGGTGTTCCATACATTCATAGAGCCTTCTAACAATTGGAATCTTCACAATTTCAATTCAATTGTGACCATTTGGATAGACCACACCTCCTATCTCTGTGTGGGGAAGATTATGAATGGACCACTACTTGTTTTTTTCAAAAATATTTTATCAACTACACTTTTCATCTAGTGGTGAGGGAAACTGATGTATCCAAGATTATTTAATTACTAATATGAAACCCTATCATTTACCCCTTCGAGATACCCTTACCACTAACTATATCTGAGCGAACATTTAAAACTTCTCAAAATTTGCCCATTCATCCATTCCAACCTTTATAGTCTACTAATCCATTCATTAAATTCAATGAATCGTCATAGAGATTAAATTTTATGAACATCCACCAATGATGATTTTCTCCCAACCGACCACATATGATTGAATCCTACTATTGTGAGGATGTTAACCACTTTCAAATTCTTTCACTATTATCCATATAGATGCCCTGTGGTGCTTCATTTTATATTCTACCCTGATAGATAAAAATAGAGGAGGGGGGAGATATCATCGGGGATAGGGGGTCACCAGAGTCAGCTGGGGGTACTACCCACTTGAACACACACTAGAACGACCAGATGAATATACCACCTAATAAACACCCCTATTGTGATGTACAAATACAATTTCATGGGGATGTATTGTGTTTGGTAAAGGACATACCATTATATCATCATTTTTTAGTGTTCATTGAGTCAGATAAAAACCACTCGATAAGATATGTTTCTAAAAGAACATTATTTATCACTATATTTCCTATATTTATAGGTGATAAACTAAAAGTTAAATTATTTGACATCATTTAGAAAAATAAAATTTATATCTCACAATATATATATATATATATATATAGTATCCCGCCCCAAGATCAACTCAATTGTTCCACATGATGGTTTTCCACAAGAACTCAAATGAATCTACCCAATCACTAGAGCATGCAGACATGAAGAGTGGGGAATGGGAAAATCATTGGGGATACAATGCCTTGATTTTTCCTATTATATTGAAAAATATAAATATAATAAATAGAATAATCAATGAAAATATCTAGATAGTATTAAGAACCAAAATCATTAACATGAAAGAAAATTAATTAATATGCACAAGCTTGATATATAAATAGTAACAAGTTGTGATGATAGTATATCTTGTGTTTCACAGAAATGACATGAAAGGGAAGGGGTTAAAAGGAGATACAACATTCTGAAAAAATATATTATAATCCCAAAATATTCTATTTCAAACATCTCGATCATAAGATTAGTCCTCTACTCCCAACTCCTTCCAAGAAATTTAATAATGTGTTGGATGATGGCTACATTCATTTATCTGTACCTAAGATCGTAATTTCTAATCAGGTACCAAAGGAGGCTAAGTAAGAAGTGAGGCATAATATTATATTTTTTGAACCTAAAATTTCAAGGCATTTACAGTTCATGAATTATAAATTTAATTCTGTGTTATATATAATTTTTATGAAATATAGAATGAAATAAATAAAGTATTGGAATGGGTTTCCCATTGAGACACATCCAATACACCTTCTTTGACCTAAGTTGTTGTGTATGAACAGAGAGTTACTAAAATGGTAAATTTTATATGAGTGAATGTCATACGCAAGGCTGTCCCGCTGATTGTGAATGGTATTGAAGGATATGCCCATACGTTTTTACAACAATCTAAACATTAATCATTTAAAATTATTTATTTACATTAAAACTTTTTGTTAATAAATTTATAAAACAAATTGAAAAAAATTGAAACATAAATGAAAATATACAAAGACATGATAACTCTCACTCAAAAGGTGGGGTGAATGTCCAATTCTAGGATTCTGTCTAATGTGAACATTGTATGAAGTCCAATGAGTCAATTTTTCAGGATGTAATATATTATGAGCTAACCTTCAGGTCCATACCTAGTATCACACATGATGTCCTGACTCTCTCAATTGGAAGGTATAACAAATCCTTCCATTTATACCATCAAATGGATCAACCATAGTGAACTAGTTTCAATCTTTTATAGGAAAAAATAGAGATAATATTGAATGCCCAACTCAAAAAAAGATGATATCACCCCTGAAATATTAAATAATATTTATAATATCCAAAAATTCTTGAGAGTTCATCCAAGGGGTCTTTATGAAGTAACCACCTTAGTATACCTTACGCAGTATGGAAACCACACTCAACAAGGCATCATATGCATAACATTTATTACAAGGAACATCTCATTAAATTTATGGATTAACATAATAATGCACATTTGTTAATGAAAATCATTTTTCAATCTTATTTAATTGACATGGACCAAGGCATAAAAACTTTAAAAACACATTTAACCCAACCAATATTAGTTTTATAGGGAATGGGCTAGTCACTTTTCTTGAATCGTTTTAAAAAAATAGTTCTATTTTGGGGCCTTACATTCTATTAAAGTCATCTGATCATACTGGATATAATTTCCGAATGTTTTCATTGGTAAATTTCAATTTTTTCATATTGACAATGGTTATACTCACTTGGCCCAAATTCATTTAACATGATCACATCATTTATGGAATGGTGTATAGATTCCCAAGACATATCTCACCACCCTAACAAATTTTTCATAGAAACAAAAGGAAAACATTATGTAAAAACATTCCTAAAGGGTTGTTGAATCCTTTTAGATCAATGGAATTTTGTAATTTATGTTAATCACCCACTCAATGTATAGAATAAGATAGTTCAATCCACCTATGTGGAGATTCTCTAAAAAGGGGACCATATAACCAGAGAGAAACAACTCTTTAAGATTAAATTCACATTTTTGAGGCTCCATCGGAATGCTCAAGTGAGTAGCACAATCGAGTAATTTATGAAACACAACAAATTGGTGAAAAAAGGGAATAAAAACCTTCGATATTATAGCTAACCCAGATTTTACTGATGAAAATTCTTATTGATCGGATTTAATTTATTTTTTGTAAAAGGGTTATAGAAAACATATGCACTTCTTTGGGTTTATTGTTTTGGATTTTAAAACACCGTTAATTATTGTTACTATTGCTAATATAGTCATTGAACAGTTATCACATGATTAGTATAAATATAGGGCTTTAACAAATCCGATATACTCAGATAAAGGAAGTAATGGACGCATCCTGTAGAATTACTCAATACAAAGACCATTTTTTAGTGCTAGGAAAGGAGGTATCATCACTATGCTTTACTCATGACCAAGTCCATACTGAACTTCAAAATGTTGTGATTGAATGGAACCACCTAAGGGAGAAGTGTAAGTTAATAGAGATGACCACCGAGTGATGTTATATGAGCGACCCCAAGTGTCTATCACAATCGCACAACATACCCATTGGCCTTATGTGGGTGATATAAGTGGTTATGTAATAAGACCCTATAAATATGATTATGTGGATTATCATTGTATAGAATAAATAATATAAAGCAATTTTATTGTTTTTACTGGGTAAATGGGTTTTAAAGAACAACTAGTAATTTTAGTTAATATTCAAATTCAATTGAGAAATATATTTTTATTAATTAATGTATTTTTAAAGTAAAGTAAATTTTAAGAAAATATTATTACTTAATTAATTTTAATTAAATATAAATGATCTTATAATTTTTTGGAATACAATTTAAATTTTTATTAATGATAATTTTTTTTCAGAACCTATAAATTTTCAATAAATGACATTTTTTATTTTAAAAATTAAAATACACATATTTAGAAAATTATTTATATAAAATAAATATTATTTATTGATTCATGTTATTAAAATTATCTAATGGTGAATTTTTCCTAATTTTTAGAGACAGTCAATTTTTTGTGTAAAAATTAAATACCGTTTTAAAATACAATGTGTTGTGTGAAATAATAATTGCCACATAGTGATGAAATAATACATTTTAAAAAGGTTTTTCAGAAAATATATGTTTTACAATTAAAATATTTTGATTTTAGATTTTTTTGATTAATGTTATGGTGTCTCAGTGGACCCTCCAAGATATATAATCAATTTTAAAATTAAAAATGATTTCCTCGAAAATGTGACTCACCTCCATAAATTCCTAATATTTCAATATGCTCTAAAATTTCCCATATACAAAACAATTACACTCTACATTTGAAAAAACCATGGAAAAAAACCATGGCATGGTTTTTTGTTTTTATTAGTTTAATGTGTGGTGTCCAATACCTAAATAATATAAAATTCCCTCTATTTTCTTATATAGACCAACTCAATCGACCATTCCTCTTCCCTCAAACCATTTGGAGCTTGAAAAACCCAGTTCCACCTTTCTGTAGAATACATCAATGTCTCCCCAATATCCCTTGAAGCTCTTCTCAAGCCTCACCCAAACCATTAGGATCACACTTCCATGTAGGGGTTCTTTAATTTCATTCCTTCTTAATTTATATCCATGTTTCCATAAATTGATTGGACCTTTTATTTTCAATAAAATATTTTGGGGTATTATTTTTCAGCTCCCCTATAATGATCTCTTTATCTTTTAATGATTATAGACTCCATTCCCTCTCACTAAATCTTCCCATGTACACTCGTTAGCATGTAGAAATTGCGTAATGGATTTATTCCGTTCTCATTTTTGTCCAAATTTCATTATGATGTTATACCATTTTATTTATGGTTAAAAATTTTAGGATTTTAATTATATCTTTGCACATACTTCTTTAACTATGTTTTAGTGATGATATACATCATTCTCTATCATTAATTTAATTCATGTACACCTATTACCCTTCCGATATTCTGTAAGAAATTTCTCTCTCCTCACTTACATAAAATAAATTATTTTATATTACGAATCTGAATTCCAATAAATATGTAGGGATATTATTTTGTAGGACCCCTTTACTATATATATTTAATTTATAAATGTTGATATACCCATTTTACTCTTATCAACCCATTTTACAAATTCTTTTTTATGTTGTTATGCTGCCAAAGTTATACCAAAATTTCCATGACAAAATCATCGTGTTATTTAACACCATACCCATTTCTCTGTCAAGGGTTTTCACCATTATGAACATGTACATATTGATCAATGATTTAATTTTTTTTATTCCACATAAATTATTATTAGAATAAATTATGATGTTTAATGACTCCATGTTGTATGATCTATGTGGCACACTTATTCCTAAAATAAAATGATTAAGAAGGGTGTTCCCTAATAGTGCTCATAAACATTAGGTAATGATTGGTATCATCATACATTAAGTTAAGTGAGAGTTTACTCACGCTAACTCAAGTGTAATTGGTGTTTACTTATGATCCAAGTGCAATGACACTTGGCTCACTCAAATATCATGTTATATGTTGTTTCCACAATTCCATGTTATGATAATCATGTTATATCATGCTTTATTTTAATGTTTCTGTTGTACTACATTGATATGTCTATTTTCAAACAAGTACTATATTATTATTTTTATGCGTTTTTACTCAAATACTATGCTTTATAGCACACCGTTTTCATATGAATGTCCTTAGGTTATCTCATGCAATGCTATGTATGAAGGAATGTTGTGTTCATGATAAATAAGTTTTCAATAAAGATGGTGAGTTTTATGTTATATAATTTTATGTACTATTCCTAATTTCCAATGACACTAGGCCAATCGATCCTTAGTGTTGTATTATGTTCAATTTTATTCAATAAATAATGTTTATTTGTGACATAAAGAGTAGGGTTTTAATATTTGGTATTAGAGGATATGTTTAGTTATTTTAGTGATTACGATTACAAAACCCTTGTGAAAACCTGAGGGATAATATTATGTATAATAAAAACATTCCAAAATTTTGGTGAATATTTTGTATGGGATTTATGATTAAAATACATCTCTCTATATATACGAGTGGTTATAGGCATCTTTGGAACAGTTGTATATTGGGGTAAAACCCGAAAACACATCTTTGAGGTAGACATGAACAGGAACTGGTGCACAATAATTGGCCTAGCCGCACTCTTCATTATGACACTCCTAAGGGATATGATTTGGTAAATTTATAATCATATTGCGAATCTTTATTAAGGTAATTAAAAAAATTCTACTAATAATATATGCTTCCAAGTAGATAATGGATAACATATATATATATATATTAATGAAATAATTGTAATTTATAAGTTATCATCCAATATTTTCATTGTATTCCCCTTTACATGTTACCCATAAATGGAATTTTATTTCTACCAATGTCTGATAATAGGAGGAATCAGGCTACTAATTGATGATAAGATGAATGTGATGAATTTTCTAAAAAGATTCCCAATCCAATGTGTGTAGGAATAACAAACAATGTCATGATACACTCCCAGTAAACTCAAGTTTTTAATAGAAACAATGGTCAAGAAGAAATTTCATCCCACCTTATGAAACAAAATGCCCCAATTTAGAGCTTCATGAGGCTAAGGCCTCCTACTTTTAATGGATTATTTAATTCCTCAATTGTCATCAAATGGATCAACTACATTGAAAAGATATAATCCATCCTTCAATGTGATGAACTAGAGAAAGTAGATCAGGATGCTTATCATGTAGAGGTAGAAGCTGATCAATGGTGAATATTTATCAACATTATTAAGCCTAAGGAGGAAATCGAGGTTTTGGTATCAAAGGATTTATGGAAATTTATTTTTAGTAAAAAAATTCCTCACACCCTCCGACTTAAGATGGAAGGAGACATCCTTACCCTCATTCAAAGAGAGGACGAATCCCTTGGATCCTGTTAGGAAAACTTCATATGTCTAGAATGATATAACACTATCTTTGTCTTTAAAAGTTAATGATAGTTTGACTGCTTCTTTGGTGGGATATAACCTAGCCTACGAAAATCCATCGAGATTCCTGAAAACAAGAGCTATGAGGAAATTCTCCAATGTAACCTCAAAGTCTAAATAGAGATTGAAAAATCTTTTGGGTATCGTGGGGATAAGAATCATAAGGGGGAATTTAATTCTGGTGGTCTGATGGAAAAATCTAGTTGTTATATGAAATTATAGCACCCCACATACCAATGGTTCAGAATGGAGAACCCCAGAAATAGTATGAATGGGACGATGAAATGATTTAGGTGTGTAAGAAAAGGGAACCTAGCTATTATCTGCTCTCAAGAACAACCCACTTTTGTGACAGGGGAGAGGAATAATCCATTCAACCCTAAAATCATTGTTCTTTTCATTAACTTCAAATAAACAAAGATCATTGAAAACTAGTTTCCTAATCAAAGGGTTTTTTGATGAAACCAACATCTTCCAAGGCAGAAAGGGTGATATTTTCCCATCACTACAACTGAAGAGAACCCTGATAATGATTTTTGGAAAGGTATGTTTTTTATTAATTCAAGAATAGAGAACAAGATTTTTAATATTGTTCTACGCATTCTATTATATCCTATGTTTTTAGAGGATCAATCCCAACATCACTACAAATCATAGAATTAAATATGTTAGTGAGATCGAAAAATGGGGTAATCATTTTATCTTATGAATATAACTGCTCCAATGTCACAATTTTTTGTTTTAATATCCGGAAGAACATCATCATACTCCCTCGTGAGAAATTTAATGCAATTCATGGCATTGATTGGATTTCCCTATATAGAGCTTGCATAAATTGTCTTGAGTGGGAAATCCCTCTCCCTATAGAGAATCGACTCCAAATTATGTACAAGTTCAACAGGGGAGGTTGATTCTTCATTGGAAACCTCATCTCAAGCATTGATATTACTACCATATGAGAACACATATCATGATCAGATGATTGTGTCTAAGGAAGCAACCGTACTTGAAGACATGCCTATTGTGAGGGAATTCACTAAAGTGTTTCCTGTGGATTTCCCTGGTCTTCCTCATATAAAAGAAGTTGAATTCTCAATTGATCTTACACTTGGGGTGTCTCCAATATCCAAGAATCCTTATATAATGGATGTTTAAGAGATTGAGGAGCAAAATAAGAAAATACAAGAGAATCTAGAAAAAGGGTTTATACGCCCATGTTCTTCACTCTGGGGGGAACCAGTCCTCTTTATCAAAAAATAGGATGGGTCAATGTGCCATTGCATTGATTATCATGAGCTCAACAGAATCAAAATAAAAAATTATCATCTTCCCCAAATTGTTGAATTGTTTGATTCTACGTGGAGCACAATATTTCTCCAAGTTGGATTTGCGGTTGGCATATTACCATGTTCTGCTGAAGAATGAGGATATCCCCATGGCTTGTTTCCATATATGTTACTGGAACATTGAATTCATAGTAATTCCTTTCGAACTAACTAATGCTCCAGAAATCATCCTGGAATTGATGTATATAGATAGTAGATATTTGCTTGAAAAATTTTTGGTTTTCTTTATAGATGATATTCTAATATAGTCCACAACAAAGGAATAAAACGGCGAGTATCTATGCACTATACTAGAGACCATTAAAAAGGAGACGATCTATGAAAGGTACATAAAGTGTGAGTTCTGGTTGATGTATGTGTCATTCTTGGTTCATATCATTACAATCAATGGGATATCTATGGATCTCCCCATGGAAGAAAACAGGGAGTATCTACAAAAGGTACATAAAGTGTGAGTTCAAGGATTGATGAGTTAGAGGAGAGCTTCAAGGAGTTGAAAAGGAGGCTTATCACTATGCCCATTATAATAGTACCCACAAGTGGAGACATTTTTGGGGTATTTAGTTATGCTTCTAATAAGGTCTTATGTTGTGTGTTGATGAAAATTGACACATTCATTTCCATTTGTAATGAAATTGAAATTAATGATAACAATTATCCATCACTTGATCTTGATTTGGTTGTAGTAATATTCTATTTGAAAATTTAGTGACATTACTTATTAGGGGAGTCATTTAAAATATACACTGATCACAAAAGCCTAATGTATATATTCACATTGAAAGAGTCGATCCTGTGCTAGTGAAGATGGTTAGAGAAGATCAAAGACTAACAATGCTCAATCCATTACCACCTTGGAAAAGTGAACATGGTGGAAGATGCTCTTAGTAAAAATGACACATAAATTCTATCATTTAAAATAATTGAAAAGGATCAAATATTATTATATTTGATGAAGATGGAAATGTTAATCCTAAATAAGGGAACATCATCAATCATTTCACAAATTATTTATCAACATTATCTTTTGGAAAGGTTAAAGGTTGATCAAAATGATGATGTGGGTATTCAAAAGAAAGTAGAAACTATACAAAAAGGGAAATCTATAGAGTTCAATGTCAATGAAGAATGAATTGTGAGATTTGGGACAAGTCTATATGTTCCATAAAATTCAAAAATAATGAGTTATATTTTGGACGGTTCACATAGTCTGAATTTCTCCATTCACCAAGGAAACACAATGATATATTGAGAACTTAGAGTGCAATATTTTTGTGATAACATGAAGAAGGATATCACTGAGTATACATCAATGTTCCTTGAATGTTAGTAGGTGAAGGCTGAGAGGCTGAAGTATAAAGGCATGATACAATAATTACACATACCAACATGGAAATTGTAAAACATCACCATAGACATTGTCTCTGGAAATCCAAATACATCCAAAGGAAACAATGCTATCTAGGTTGTTGTGGATCCTTTTACAAAGATTGCACTCTTCATTGCAAATCTAGAGGATATATCATTGGATAAACTGGTACAAATATATATAACAGAAGTGGTAAGACTACATAGAGTACCAATATTTATTGTATCTAATAAAGATCCATGATACAACACTTTGTTCTGGATGAGTTTTCAATATGACCTGAATACTGAGCTGAACTTTAGTAGGGATTATCATCCTTAAACTGATGGCCAATCTAAGATGAATATAAAAACACTTGAGGACATGTTAAGAGAATGATTAATGGATATCAAAGGGGGATGGGATCAATATCTTCCTCTGGTTGAGTTATCATACAATAATAGTTTCCACTTAAGCATCCAAATTGCTCCTTATAAATCCCTTTATAGGAAGAGGGGCTGAACACTAGTATGATGGGATGATGTTACGGAGAAATAACTCCTGTCTAGAAATGGTTGATGAAATGGTGGAGAAGGTTAAGACAGACATCAATACTTTAATGTTTCTCTGAGTCGAAAAAAGTAATATGATGATATTCATTGACGAGACTTAGAATTTGATGTTGCAGACATGTTATTCTTCTATATATCACTATGGAAGAGAGTTATGATATTTGGAAAGAAGGGAAAGCTTAGCCTATGATACATCAGCCATTTTTTGTTCCTTGATCGGATTGGAGTAGTGTCCCAATGACTATCACTCCCACCAAACCTATCTCAAGTACCTTATGTATTCTATGTATTACTCTTGATGAAGTACATACCTAATACATAGCATGGAATCAATCCAGAGGTGATACCATTGGATAATAACATCTCCTATGAGGAGAATCTGGTGAAGATCATATATCATAGAGAAACAGTTATACAAAAAAAAACTATTCCCCACATCAAGGTGTTATGGAAAAAGCACATGTTTGAAGAAGCAGTGTGGGAATCAGAGGAAGTGATGATGTAGATCTACCCTCATCTAATTTAGTGGGGGGAATGAAAATTTTGTGGGTGAAATTTCTTAAGGGGAGAAGATTATAAAAACCCAAACTTTTACATATAATAAATTATCTTGATATTATTAAATGAATTATTTGGTAAGATGGTTATATAAAATATATGAAATTCATTGCTTTTATGTTTTTGTATTTTAAAATACCATTTAGAATTGTTACCATTTTTGATATAGTTTTTCAATACAGATCTCTAGATTTGTATAAATATAGGCCATTAACAAATCCAATTAACTCAATCAAAGGAATCTAAGGCCTCATCCCATAGAATTCCTCCAAAATAAGCCCATTTCACATAGAATGGAAATGAGGTAGCATCATTAGGCTTCACTCTTGACCATGCCCAAGATGAAATTCAACAATTTAAGCTTGAATGGAACCTCCTACATGAGAAGTGGAGGTTAATAGAGATTACCACCCGAGTGATGTTATCCGAGCCACCCTAAGAGTACTTCATAGTCTTACACCTTATCCTTATGTCATACATGGGTGTTATAAGGGGTTATGTAATAAGACTACAATAATATGATTTTTTGAATTATTTCTTTATAGAATAAATAATATACATTCATTATATTATTGTTACATTATGAATTGTCTTTAAAGAAGGAATAGTATTTTTAGTTAATATAAAAATTCAATTGAGAAATTTATTTTGAGGAATTAACGGATTTTTAATTAAATTACAAATTAAAAAAATACTATTTATAAATTCCTTTTTATTGAATATAAATTATCTTTAAATTTTTATGAATACAGTTGTTATTTTTATAAAGTATTAGAAACTGTTTTTGTCAAAACCCCTGAATTATCAATAAATTTAGGTATTTATTTCAAAAATTGAAATTCATATATTTAGAAAATTATTTTTATAAAAATAATATATTTTTTGTATTCCGCATGACAATATTATCTAACGGTGATTTTTTCATAATTTTTTGAGACCACTGAATTTTTGGGTAAAAATTAAATACGGTGTAAATATATAATGTGTTTTATGGAATCATAATGATCCAATAGTGATGTAGTAAAATAATATAAAAATTATTTTCGGCTTATATATGTTATACCATTAAAATAATGAAGTTTTAGATTTTTTTTGAATAATTTAATGATGCTTAATTGGACCCTCCAAGACTTATAAAATATTTTAACTTTTAAAATGATTTACTTGAGAATGTAAATCACCTCCACTTAAACAAACCAACTATTTAAACATGTTCAGCCGTTGGCCATATAAAATAATTTATTCCAATATAATTTGTAAAAACCCATGGGAAAAACCAATGGATATTTCGTAGCTTTGATTAGTTTAATGTTTGATGTCCAAAACCTAAATAATAAAGAATTCAAACTCTTTTCCGATATAAACCCACTAATTATAACATTCCTCTTCACTAAAACTATTTTTAGTAGGACCAACCCCATAACCCCGCACTCTATAATCCTATAAAGGTTCCCAAACTCCCAATAAGACCCACTCAAGACTCTCCCAAGCCTATGGGATCACACTTCGAGTAAGGGATCCTAACATTCCATTCTTCCTTATTTATGTCCAAGTTTTCTTATTTTGTTGTTCCCATTTATTTTCAGTAAAAATATGGGGTATGATTTATATCCTCCACTATACTTCCCTATTTATTTCTTAATATTTATATACCCCTTTATATATCATTAATTCCTCTCATGTATACCTCTTACAATGCTGATATTCTATAAGGGATTTCATCATTTATCATTTTTTCCAATTTCTTTATGTTGGTATACCCATCTATTTTCATTTAGAAATGATGGGGTATGAATTTTCACCTCACCAATACATCAATCCTTATTTTTCTAATGATTATATACCTCTTCATATCTCATCAATTCCTCCCATGTACGCCTATTACCAAGTCGAGTTTCTATAATGAATTTCTCTCCCCTCATTTTCATTCATGCAATTATTTTATATTATCCCTCTAAATTCATTTTTCATATGTGGGAATTTTATTTTAAATTACCCCTTACTGTCTATTTAATTTATAAGTTATGAGATACCCCTTTCTCTAATCAACCCATTTTATGATTTTTGTTTGACGTTGTTATGCTGCCGAAGTTAGTCCAAAATTTCTGTGCCAAAATCATTGTATAAGTGAATACCACAACCATTTATCTATCAAGATTATTCTCCTTTAGGCACATGGACTTGTTGATTGAAGACATAAATTTATGTATTCAATATTTCTTATTCGTGTAATAAATTATGATGTTTAATGAATCTTTGTTGAATGATCTGTGTTGGGCATATATACAAGAAATGAAAATGTAATGAAGTGTGTGCCCTGATAGCACACCAATGCATTAGTTAAAGATTAGTATCATGATAAGTCATGTGAAATGATCACTAACTCATGATAATTCAACTGCAATTTGGGTTTACCCATGCTCCATATGCTTTGTTCCTTGGCTCATTCTAATATCATGTTAAATAGTTTTTCCACATTTCAATGTTATGATAATCATGTCATGCCATTAATTTATGTTCATGTTTCTCTTATGATCAATTGATATTCCTATTTCCTAACATGTACTATATTCATAAATTTATTCCATATTTACTCCCTTGTTGGGATTTATAGCTCACCATTTTCGTAAACATGTCCTTAGGTTATCCCATGATATAATAGGTACGAAGTAATGTTGTTGTCCTGTAAAAGACGATTTCAATAAAGATGTTCATTTTATGTTCTATGATGTTATGTAATGTAATTAATTTCCCACGATACATTAACTATCCATCCTTTGACTTGACTTCAGTGTATGTATCTGTAATAAATCATTCATAAGTGTGTAATTAATAGTATGATTATTGTATATTTCCTCAGAGGGGTCTGTCTTACACTCTGAACGTTTGACTTAATCGTTGTTGGATGAAACTGTGAAGACTATACACTAACCTAACAATGGGTAAAATGAGAATTCTCCCAAATAACATAATGTATATAGGATTTAAATTTAAATATATAAGACATGATAATTGATCATACCTCTGTAATTCTAATGGATATCATAGTAGATGAATTAGATGACAAGAGGAGGCTTCACCTTGATTCCTATATTGATGAGGAAGAGAGTTTCAATGTGAGAGAAGGAAACTCATATTATAAAGAAAAAAACTATGTGGATAATTATTTTTTTAATTCATTTAAGAATAAAAAATAGAAAAATCACCCAATTTTTAACTGAACATTGTTTGGCTACATGGTTTGGCTAAAATGTTCCCTTACCATGATCCAGTCAATACTATAAGGGGTAGATCACATGGTTTTCCACATATTCTTACTAAAGGTGGAATATTAATGTAATGTATTTATACTAGATTTTTCATGTCTCACAGAGCATTAAACCCGGGGCCATATGGTTGCAGATGAACTATGTGGCCTTATCAACATCATTTTTATCCCAGTAGTAGATTTGAAGAAGCATCGTACAGCCCCGAAACCTTCTTGAACAATTTTAAAATAATTTAAAAATAATTTTAATGGAATTATAACCAAAATGTAATTCTCTATTCCATAGATAAATGTCAAGACCTCATAACCTCCCCCCATTAGGGCCAATGGTCACTAAGTTTCCCCCTCGAGGGTCGTATAACAACGTCTTAGATGAGTTCATGTCGCTGAGAATGTATATTAGGCTCTAGCTCTTAGGTTTCATACTACATGAGTCTTAGATTCCACAACACAGTGAACTTTGTAGTTGGGATGTTCGAGGAACCATCATGATATGATCGTGGATATCTTTAAAACACTCCTCAAAAGAAAATTTTTCATCCAACTCGATATCATAAAGGTCAAACAAACTATACAAATTGGCATTGTACATTCAAATATTATATTAGTGGGAGATGTTTTTTATGGAGTACCAATGACGTATCAAACACCAATATGGTACTGAACCAATACTCTATACTATTTCAAAAGTCCTCACATATGTATGTGATAAGTTTTCATCTCGCATGATTTTTTGGGGACCCAATACTGTTGATACATATAGGAAGACATGTGGCCCCAACTAGAACTCAAGAAGTCTATAGAGTCACTCAATAAAAAACTTCTTCAATGACTAACCTATATTCAAATTATTTTGAATTAGATGGTCTATCCAAGATCGTTCTGAAATGTGATGAGGGCCCAGTAGATCTTCCTCACCAACATATAGGTATAATAGAGGTTAATAAAGATGTTAACTTTAGAGGACCATATATAGAGATATTTGAATCAATTAAATAATTGTTTTAATATATGTTAATATAAATAGAGAAATATATTCATCCCAGGAACCTCTGAAATCATAGTTATAGTCCCTAATCATATTCCCAAATATGAAAATCATATACTCAAACTGACCATCGGTTAGATGAAGATATGCATTGCTTGAGTGAACCTGCGGACCTCATGCTTCATAAATCCATTCATAGATCCATGAAATGAAGTAGGGATATTGTCCTAAAATGAAAAACAAGGAAATACATGATTTTTCACTATATTCATGATGTGAATACTTTATAATTTTTCCATTGAGAAAGTCTCAATGGTAATTAGGAAGTGTGCTACATTTTTTAGCCTATTGAAAATCACCCAAACTTCATCTCTTCCTCAAGGGGGTCCAAGAAATACTATCATGAAATCAATGGTGATGTCATTATATTTCAAATTTGGAATGGAGAGAGGTTTTTGATGCCTATCAGGTTGTTGGTAATCTTCCATCACCTAATGAGTGGTGTAACACCAAGATAATGCATTTTATCTAAATCTTCTTACCTGGCCACCAATATAGATGAAGAATGCCTTGGAACATCTTGGTACGAGTTGGATGAAAAACCCAAAATATATTAATTTGATTCCCTTATTAGGTCCTATCATATATCATAAGAAATACATACTCATACATAAAAGATCGATGTCTCACTACAATCAACAACACACCCAGGATGTGGCTTCCCTTATTTGATGATCTACCTCAAGAAAATGTTCTCATAATATGATAATTGTCTCATTTTTACAAACTCTAGGGGAGAGGACATTACCACTAGAGTTTTATGAACTAATTTTTTTGGTGATCATGAACCTAAATTTTCATTTAAAAAACATTTCCATTGACTACCAGTCACTCTTGTACTTCTTGATGTCTTGAGTCTTATTCTTCTACATCAAGGAATCAACAACATCATTAGCCATTCTGAGTTTGAATGAAATATCAATATCGAATGACTAAATTTTTTCTACACAACTATACTAACTCAAAGTTATGTATCATAGATTATAGTTGTATTGGATACTTTTATGGTCTATATAAATGGAGAACCACTCAACCAACAAGTAGCGCATCTAGATGTTTGGAGAAATAACCACAAATGCATGCTTGATGTGATGAATATGATAGTTCCACTCATGAGGCCATAGCTATTGTGATCCATATACCAAGACTCGATAACCCCCCAATAGAACTACACATTGTACCAGTCCTAAAACATTGTAGTAAATAATATCTCCTCATCTCAGATTAGGAAGAATCAAAATTGGTGCATCAGTGAGACATACCTTTTACTATTGAAACTCTGTCTCACACGATCCGTTCTAGTCAAACATTACAACCTTATTTGTCAAGATAATATGAAGCACCTAATGGTGTGAGAAATCCTAAATTAGTCCCCTATAATTGCTATCCATATGTAAGAAGATATGTATTTTAGAATAGTCATGGGATCCCTAGAAAAAACTATTCTTAAGATATATGGATTGATATATACATCTAACTCAGATATGAAATGTCATAAGAAGTAAACCGTAATAATCAAAATCATCCATTTAATAAGCTTCTCCTATTGATGGTATAATATCAGTGTACCCATCATGATATCATGATGATTGGAATTTTTTTTCTAGAGCATGAGTACAATCTGATGAATTTTATAAAGACTATGATGAAGGAATCACGATATGGGTGAAAAACAAAAATTCATCAATGAAATGTTGATTGACATTGAATTATTCCAAACAAATGACGTAACCCAATAGATGTAAGGACTCTACCTACTCCAAAACGTGGTATGTAGTTTGTGTGATGAACTCAAATGTACGTAATGGTAGCCCAAAATCATATCGATCTTGAAGAAAACAATTTCTCATAGAATTTTGTATAAGATGTCGACTATACATGGAAATAGTTACCTATTATTTACCATATGATGGTCATGTCAGCGATAACACATGAACAATCCAAGAGTACCATCTACATTCCTTGAGAAAATGATGGTTGAACCCCATGGTCATGTGATGTGTCTAATGAAATCCATAGCCTCTTAGAATTCATGATTACTGTTTAGTTCATGGAGCTCTATATGTTCCATTCTATATAGTGAAATATATAATAGTTATGAACCTTTCCCTAACTCAATGGTGAACTCAATTTCACTCTTAGGAGGTAAGATGAAGAAATCATCATGGAATACAACCCTGAAATTTTCCACAATATAAGGAAATCCCACCAATGGCAACCCATGATTGTTCATAAATATTCTAGAAAACTAGGATTCCATCCTTCGTAGATCAGTTCTTATGGGTCTAGCTCAATCATTCTGGATAATTTATTCAAAAATATAGATATAAACGTTTCCCTCAAGTGCTATGAACTAAATTTTTGGGGATATAAATCCACCAAATGTTGGTAATGTGACACCCCAATCTTCCATGATACATTTCTCCTTGAATAATGAAATATCTTGTGATGTACACAACATCGAGTTCCAGCACTCCATGACTAATCAAACTACCAGTTAGGAATATTAATGCCCACTTTATAAAATTTTATAAATGTTATTTTTCAAAATGGAAATCATTTTCGGATTGAAAATATCAAAATTAACTTAGGGGGAATTTTTGGTATTTTTTTGGAAAACATACAATTTATCATGAATAGTGAAAAACACTGAGTTATTGTTTAAAAATGACTTTTATTTAAATAAATAATATTTTTATTTAAATTTATTTTAATGTACAAAAAGATACATAATACCTATATAAGTTCAACTTAACTCATTGTGTAATTTTATAATAATATTAGATATATAAAATTTTGTTGAACTATTTAACGCCTTTTACCCACCTTCTAGGAACATTTGTAAATTTGCATAAAACGTAATTTTACTGCTTCTATGAATTGAATTAAAAAAATATGAGTGAAATAGTTGACATCAGTAAATAAAATCTAGATTAATATGATGAAAATAAATTCTGGTGAATATTAACTTTTGAATTTTATTTTCCATGGTGAAAATTAAATAGGGTAATTATATGTAAAAATAATATTATAATTATCCAAACACATGTAATAATTATATTGGATAATTGTTTTTCATCCAAAAGTAACCTTAGGAATACAATATGATCATTTTAGACCATTTGGATTAGATTAGTACAATTATTATTATTTTATTTAAAAGAGAGTTAAAATTGTTAAATTCAATGATTAATAACTAAAACATTTATAATTAGTGTTTTAAATAAGATAAATTTTTCTATAAATATTTATTAAAAATCCAAGAATAATTTCTACACAATGGTGTTTTATTTATAAATTTTATACATTAAATAATTAAATTTATTTAGGACACAATGACGAGGAAGTAATTACCTTATTATCGAATGAATAAATAATTGATATTATTAATATTAATATAATTGTAAATTGAGAATTTTAATGTATTAAAAAAAATTTAGATTAATATGACATGTTAGGGTGGATTAAATAATTTTATTTCTAAGTGATAATGTGGTGATGACTTTCAAAAAAACCAAATACTAAATGGGGTCAAAATTGACCTATATTAATTTTTAAAACAAATACTATATTATTAATTGATGTAATAATTTTAAAAATATAAGGATTATCCAAAGTACATATATAATAATATATATAGCATTAATGGACCACTTTGGTTTCTCTTGTTATTTTATTGTTAATTTATTAACTATGTAATATAAAAATACAAGAAGACATTGTAAAAGATAAACTATTTAATTAAGAGTTAAATCTAAACGATAAAAATAATATGGTAACCTAAACCTATCAAAAATCTATTGTTTGAGAGTTTTTAGACCCCTTCTCACCATATATTCGAAATAAATCATTTTGGAGCCATTGTAAATAAAATATTATTGTATTACAAAATAAGATTTCTATCATTTCATAATATACCCCTCACCTCTCTTATAAAATGGAACATACCCTTCTCTCAAAATTTATCCTCCAAAGAAATTTGGCATAGCCAGACCCTGATCAAATATCCTCCCAACCACCTTCACATAAATCTAGAGGCCTTACTCTGATCAGAATCCTGCCTAAGGATCCTTTTTGATCAAATCAAAAAGAAGCTCTAGAAGAAGATGTATTAATTTCACCACCTCTTTCAAAGTTATTTTCTTCTTCCTATTCCTCATTCTTTGTTGTTTCCATACCAAAATAATAAATCCGGTAAAATATAATTAATTTGATGTTATTATAAATATGGTATAACCATATTCATTATTCTATCCATCCAATGAATGAAAAGTCAATATACATGCGTACGTACGACATTCCATCTCCACGTCATGGTGTAGTTTGTCATTGAACAGTTCAATATTTGGATGGGTATAATAATGAGTATAAATGATATAATAATAAATATAAAATGTTAATTATTCTTCAAATATTTTATACCATAAAATTAATTATGATTTCACCATCAATAAAATGATATTGTCGCTCATGTGTACATAAGGATTACCTTCTCCAAAAACGTGATAAGATTCATTATCTATAATAAGCATTAAAATATAATTTTAATTTTATGATTAAAAATAATTTTTAATCTCTTAATACCATTCAGTATATGAATCAAATAAATCATATAAATAAAAATCATGACTTATGTAATAAAACATATAAAGGGAAATGAATCACCTAACACATAAAATAATGATACTACTGGAATATTATTAACAAAGAAATATTAGAAGATCACATATGATATCATATTTATATATGTGGTTCTTGTATAATTAAATATGAATGATTTACAATAATATATGAGGTTAATGTACCCTAGATCATGGAAATATTCTAGGTAACGGTTAATTTAAAAGTCACTTCATTTTCTGATGTTGTTTATATGTGAGTATCTATTGATACTTCTTTATCATCCACATTTGTGTTTCATAACAATATATTTCAATACATTTTTACTATTTACTATAATATGGGTTATATTAATTTATACCCATGTTTTACTTTTATAAAATGTTGTGAAAAGAATATTTCCTTTGTTTTCCAAACAATGTACCTTATGGAATTTTCAAAAAAAAATTAGGTACGAATGTTTTTTAAAGTATACAAATACTGCAGCTATTTTCCTCCATTATAACATCTTCCAAGCTTCGCTTATAAGCTTATAATAATACATTCAAAATAAATGTTTTATTTTATAATTATGTTACTTTTAATTTATTTCAATATTAAAGAGATATTTCTCTCACATATTTTAGATTTAATCTATGTCAACACCCTTTGATGGATTTTACGGTTATTTAAAGTTGATTTATTATGATACAATCTACCATGTTTTATTGATGGTTTTGTGATATGTTTTATTGTGGATGTTTTATTTTTATACCATTCATGGTTTATGGTTGAATAATTGACATTTATTATGCTAGTTTCAATACTAATATGTATGTTATGTTTCAACCTTTTCATATGAGGAATGAATTGGACCTAGTAAGTGACGGGTGAAGACCACTATAGCTCATCAATTCATCAATAGGTATCATGAGACAAACTAGTGTCTGGGAACAAGGCCTTGACAAAATATTATTTGTAGTCTTGGAAGGAGTACTTGATTATGTTGTTATGATGTCTGTTATTATTCATCCATCATTAATAAATTATCTATTGATATTAAATGTGATTATTCGACTAGTAAAATATCCATGTGAATAAGTAAATTGAATTATTTGATTTATCTTTTCCATATTCTGATGAAGATTAATTTTAAAAGGCTTGTCTTTTATTCTTATAAATTTCTATCAATTTTTATTCTAATATATGATAGATTCTACTATTTTGTTATCAAGACTGGGTATTTGAGCTCACCCCTTTCCTAAGTTATATTTTTTTTCAGGATGTGATGAAGTATATTAGGACTGACCTGGAGGGATTGTATTAGGGATATGAATGTTTTCTATGGAGACACGATGTTTATTTTTCATTTCATCATGTAATTTAAAACTTATGTATGTATCTAGTACTTCTAAGGTTACTAAACAGATCGGTATTTTGGGATTTTATCCCTTTTGATCATGCCAATTTTATGTAATAATTCCCCAACTCTGGGTAACTAGAGTTGGGACATTACAATTGGTATCAAAAGAAGTTTATAGGAACCTTTGAAGCTAGATTTAGAAAAAATCTGATTTGGGAACATTGCCTTATGTAAGACATTGAGGATTAGTATAGAATAACATTCTATAAATTTGGTAATGTATGTATTTTATGTATTTTCCATGAAATACATCCATGTCTGGATAAGAGCAGGTATAGGCGGCTCTGGCACAAATATACATAAGAGTCAATACTATGACAAGGTATTTCAGGAATGACTCTGTGTATCCTAGTACATGACAATGGGCCTCGCTGCATTCATCATTACAACACCCTCTGAGTATATCATTAGGATAATTCAAATTTTCATTACAAATCTTTATGAAAGTTTTATAATAAATACATCCTCAAAGGAAACATTTTTTATGATTATGGATTATGTGCCTAAACTGTTCAATATATTTTATGTATTTTACTAGTTTGAAATTTTTTATTGTGAATCATAAACTAATCTAGTGTATTCCATTACCTAGAAATGGTTTCCAGTGGATATAATGGAAACTATATCAATACATGTAATCCATTTAGTGATTTCCATTAGTGGAGTTGGTGATGCTACCAGTGGTAAAAACTTATAACAATACAGGTAAAACTCACTCATGTTATGAATAATTTCCATACCCATATCGAGAATCCTGATCCATTACATGGAGGATCAATGTTAGACCTCTTTATGAGGAAACATCCACCAAAAGTCAATGGGACTACAAATACATTTGTAGCCGAGAAATGGATATGTTACGTAGAGAAAATATTTCATTCTTCAGGGAGTATCGAAACGAAAAAAGTTGTCTTGGCAATATATCACCTAATCTGAGATGTAGATAAATGGGGGTCATTAATTCAAAACACAAAAAGGTTTAAGAAGTATAAAATTTTTAATAGAAGGAGTTTAAAAATATTTTCATAGGAAAATACATTCCACGTGACCATCGAGCGAATATGGAAAGACAAATTCTATGTATGAGGTAAAATTAGGATGACTGTGTCGCAAAGTATGAGTCTAACATTAAAAGGTTAGCAAGGCATGCGTCAGATTATATATTTAACCCAAGGAGTTACATTGGTTAACTATTTTATGGGTTAAAACATTTATCCATCAATAATTAGTCTCAAAATCATTCTCAACATACAAAGATATTGTCTCATCTGTTATCAAGAATGAAATGTAATTATATAAGTCATACAAATTTAAAGCAAAGAAAGAGAAGACAAGTTCTGTTGAACACTATGTAAATAGAAAAAGGGGATGAAGGGAAAATTTTAAAGTCCATCCTACAATAAATGTCGGAAGAAACCCCCTCGTACCTACATAAAATTAATGGGAGTCAGTTAACGGTGTGGTGAAAATGCCACAAATCTCATGATTAGAAGGGAATGAAATAGTATATTAATGTTGAATTATACAATTGTAGAGAAATGGGGGATTATGCAAATGATTGTTCTAAACGTGAAGGAAAATAACATTAGAAAAGAACATTGGAGAAATTCCAAGCTTATGTGATCACTACTACTATGGTTGAAGCTCTGAATGACATGGTGGCAGGTAATTAAATGGTTTCATAAAATTTAACCAATGTTGTATTTGATTCTAGATCATTTCATTGTTTCATATCATCCCAATTTTCTAAGAAAATTATATATTTCAAATTTTATTTAACAAGGGAGTTGTCAGTCAAAAATTCTAAGGGAAGTATCATTGCAACAATGTTTTGTTAATCAGTTCCCATTAAGGAATATAAACATGCTTTATTTGCTGATATCATCATCATACCTTTGATTAAATTTGATATAGTATTTTGTATGGATTGGATTTCAGATCATGATGAAAAATTTATTTTAAGAAGAAGAATGTGAATTTTATTGATGATTATAAAGAGTACCTTATCTTAAGAGTAGAAATGTCACTATCTAGTTATTATGATGATAGACCCCCAGTAGCTATACTATATTCAATTATTGGGTAGAATGAGAATGAATTAATTTTGGGTGAGGAAAATAATGTTCAAATATAGGATGCACCTATTGTGAAAGAAAATGTTGTTTTGTTTCGAGAGGATTTACATGGACATCCTCCAAAATGATAAATTGATGTTTCCATTGATTTATTTCCTAGTTCAAGTCCCATATCTAAGACCCCTTATAAAATTTCCAATGTGGAATTAGTATAAATAATGAAACAACTAGAGGAATTGATTAATAAAAGATTTATTATCCCTAGTGTTTCTCAAAGGGGAACCCATGTTCATTTTGTTAGTATGAAAGGAAGATATATGAGGTCGTGCATTGATTAAAAGGAGATCAATGCTATAACAATAATGAACAATTATCCCCTAACTGGCATTGTTGATTTATTATATCATCTTCATGGAGAACAATAATTTCAAGGATTGAACTTCGATATGGATATCATCAGTTGTGTGTGAAGAAGGAATACATTCTGAAAAATATATTTCAATCTAGGTACAAGCATTACAAGTTTACAGTAATGCCTTTCGTAGTGTCTAAGGCACATTATATCATTGTGGATATAATGAAGATAGTTTTCTAGAAATATCTTGATAACATTGTAGTGATATTTATGGATGATATCTTGGTTTAATAAAAAAACTACGATGATCATGAAAATCAATTGTGAACTATTCTGAAAACCGCCAGAAAAAATTAATTATATGGGAAGTTTAAAATGTGTGAATTCCGACTTCAAAAACTTCTTTTCATGGCCGTATTGTCTGTAAGGATGTAATATCTACCGATCCTTTAATGACAAAAGAAATCAATGAATGGTCAGCACTGATGAGCATAACTCAGGTACATTGTTTTAATTGGTTAGTAGGTTATTATCAGCATTTCCCCCAAGATTTTTCCGGATTGGCTAACCCATTAACCAAGATCACACCTAATGGGGTTAAATTTGTTTGGAAAAAGAGTTTGAAGAATGTTTTGAAGAACTTAAGAGAATAATTTTCAATGCTCATATCATGACTCCACCATTAGGGAATGATGGGATTATCATTTATAAATATTCCTCAAAGATAAGACTTGATAATTTCCTTTTATAGAATGATATAGGTATTTCATATGCATCATGACATCTAAAAATTAATTAAAAAACTACCCAAATCTTGATATTGCGTTAGCAAATATAATAATCGTTTTGAGGATACAGAGACACTATCTCAATGGTGAATATATAAGATATATACTAATAAATTGAGTTTGATGTATAATTTCGTTGAGAAAGAACTCATCATGTGGAATAAACGATTGCTCGAACTACTCAATGATTATGATTTCACTATACACTATGTCACAGGGAAGGAAAATAAGTTGGAATACTCTTTGTGTAGAAGGGATCATGGATTTTTGAACAAGGTGAGAGATGAAAGGGATAATATGTTTATAGATATATTAAAGGTAGATATGGGAATAATCATGGAAGATGAAAGAACAATAATTTTTCAAATGGTTTCCAAACCATCATTACGAGAAAGGATAAGCTGTTCTCAGGCAAATGATGAGGTGTTTCAAAAAAAATTATACTGTGAATGATGGGAGATTTATTAACTTTGTATATGAGGATTGAATTTTGAAATTTAGGAAGAGACTTTGTGTTCCTGACATACCTGATCTAAAAGGGAATTCTTTGATGATGTTCATAGCTCCAATTTCACTACAAACCCTGGTAGAACTATGTTGTATATATATTGGAAGGAACATTTGGGGGGGAACATGTAGAGGGAGAATACTGAATATGTGTCCAGATGTATGGTTTGTCAACATGTGAAGGCTGTAAATAAACATCTTAGGTGATTCATGCAACCTCTTCCCATACCTGAGTGAAAATGGGATGATATTATGATGGACTTTGTCATGGGGTTACAAAAGACTCCTAGATGAAATGATTTAATATTGGTAATTGTTGATCGTCTTACCAAGTCATCACATTTTCATTCCATAATAGAAGATTTACCCCTTGAACATTTATCAAGACTACATATTAATGATTTTTTTAATACTTCATTGGGTTCCCCTATCGATTGTTTCTGATCATGATCCCCATTATACATCAAGATTCTCGAAAATTATTCTGATGGTCCTAGATACTAACATTCATTTGAGCACTATCTACCACCCTCAAATAGATGGAAATTCAGAACGGACTATTACAACCATAGAGGATATGTTTATATTTTTCTCACTTGACTTTCAAGCTATGTGGGATCAATATTTACCACCGGTTGACTTTTCATATAATAATATCATCCTTTCAAGTATTCATACTATAACGACCCATACTTTACATATATTGTTAATACTTAAAAATTGATGCACACTTATTACAACATATTACAAAACCAGAAAGGACCATATAGGTATAGTGTCTTTAGAAACTGGGAAACATAAACAACTGGTTCATAAATCTTCTACAGTGTCTCCCATTTATTTCATCATATCTGGGGTCCCTTTTAGCATATTCTACTTAATATCCATCTTCCTGACCTGGGGAAAAGAAAACATAAAAGGGTGAGCTCAAATGCTCAGCAAGGGAAAATAAAAATAAAAATCATATCATATCTTTTTGAAAATCATAACCTGCAAAAGAGATCATAATATCTTAACATGGAATAAATCATAGAAGTGAAAATGAGATCCCCATAATCATAACATAAAACTTTAAACTTTGTGGCATGCACACATAATCATGGAAAATCATTTCTTGTTAGTCATGACTCATTGCCAAGACTATCTTAGTGGACAAAGTCCCTTTCTGAACCGAGTCACCCTCGTTCCAGTCTTGTTTCACTAAACCGGTATAACCTACCGTTCCAGCCATGTCTATCTCATGAGATATAAAATCTTTACCCAATGCATTGGAGGGAGATATAGGTCCCACCCATTTTATAATGAATCCTTTCTTATGTGTGCCACATAATCATAAATCATACATCATCGCATAACCCATGTAATAAAAATGGGATTCTTAAACAACATGACATCATAAAACAATTCATATAAGATAAAGGAATTCATAAAAATAATTCCATCACAACATAATCAAATCAATGTAATAATAGGGATAAAAACAGAACCCTTTTATTATCTTAGATGGAAAATAATTTTGATAAAATACTTGAACTCCATTCTTGAGGAAAATATCCTTTCTACTTCAAAAACACTTTTCCTTTCTTAACATGTCATACAATTTTAAACTAAAAGAAGTTGATTAAAAATAAACTTGAATACTTGTAAAGGAAGCTTCTTGGAAATAATGTTTTAAGAATCCATTCATGCCGTATAATTTAAAAAAAACATTCTTCTCGTACTTTTGTCGGAAAAGTCAAAAAAAGTACCTCGTACAAAAAACGAAAAAAGATTCCTTTCATATCTTTTACTAAAAACTCACCGAAGGGTAAAATAGGTTTTAAAAAATTTTAGGTGAATGGAAATAATATTACATATTGAGGAAACATGGATGTGGATGATAAAATATACCCTAGTAAATTTCAATGTATAAACAATCTCGGATAAAAATGAGATTGTGATATTTCCCTTACCTTAGGTCCGATTTGCTTTGTGCATGTCCGAAGCTCCTGTATAATGGTTTAAATAATGTTATTGACTTATTCCAGAATCATACATATTGATATGATATCATATATGGTCATATTCTTAGCTTCTTGTTAGTAATATTTCATTGTTACTTTTTACTCGGGTCTTTATTGCCTTTTGTTCTTATGCGTGTTTTGCCGAATAAATTCGTATTCTTCTTTTAAGGTTATAGATAACTTATATACAGAATGGTATTAGTGTAACATATATCATATTTATTCATTCAATTCATTTATATAATTACTATGTAATGATGATCATGTAGAACGAGTCGCATCACATCGTGGAGACGGTATTCCGTACGTACACACGAGTGATGATATCGTTCCTATGATCGTGGAATTGTATTGGAGTATATGTATATTATTTCAGTATCAATATGACTTTATAATAATCATAAATAGTTACTCATTACACCATTATACCCATCCTTGTAAGGTGGTGGTGGAAAATAGTTTACACCACGGCGTGGAGACGGTATTCTGTACGTACGCACGCGCGGTGATTTCATTTTTCCGTAGGATGGATAGACGGTGAATTAGGGTTGTTTTGTATTTATAATAACATATCAGTATGTAAGTAATACTGATGTTATTACTTTATCATGAAACAACTAATGAAGAATAAGTTGAAGAAAAATGAAATTGAAAAGATCGGTAACAGATATTACCTCTTCTTTAGAACGCCTCTTTGAATCCTCCACTTAGGGAACTAAGATTGGTCTTTGAAGAAGACCAGGACCTCTAGGATTATTCTAGGGAAGTGGAGAGGCGAAAATGGCAGGGGTTTGCCGAGCTTGAGTGCTCAAATTGGTGTGAGGAGGAGGGGGAGGAGGTGCCCTTTTATAAGGGAGGAGAGGGGCACCTTAGGAATACCTCAAAATATTATTTATATTAATGTCAAAATCGGTTTATAATGGTTCCAAAGGGTCTTATTTCGAAGCTAAAGTGGGTATGGGTCGAAAGCCTATCAACCAATAGGATTTAGACAAGTTTAGTGTATTATTTTAACCTTATCAATTAGATTTAACTCTATGTTAAATAATTTAACTTTTACAGTGTCTTTTTGTTTTCTTTCACTATATGGTTAATACACTTACGATAACATGCCATGCGAACCCCAAATTGTTTATTATTAATATATATATCCTTATCTATGTCATTTGGCCGAACCTTAGATTTTTAGGAATAAAATAACCATTAATAATATAATATTTGATTTAAAAACTATTTTGTGTCAATTTTGACACTATTTGATATATGATTTTTGTGAAAGTCATAACAGAATTATATGTTCTAACAAAGTTGATTAAATAAACACTAATATATCATAGAAACCTAGAAAATTAGTGGAATTCATAAAAAGTATCAAATTACATTTATTTTGGTGTTTATAACATCAATTATGTCAATATTTCATTAATAAGATAATTACTGCATCATCATTGTGTCATAAATAAATTAAATTATGTAATGTCTAAAAATTACAAATAAAATACCATTATGTAGGAAATCGTTTTAGCTTTCTAATGAATATTTATAGTCGAATTTATCTTATTTATAACCCCATATTAAAAATGTTGTAGTTATTAAACTTTGATTTTAACTATTTTAACTATTCATTAAATAAAATAATATTAAATGTCATAATCTAATCCAAGTGGACCTAAATGGTCATATTATATTCATAAGGTTGTTTTTGGTCGAATTACACTTTTCCAATAGAATTAGGACATGTGTTAGGGTAATAGTAATATCATATTTACCCTTAGATACCCTATTTACTATTAACCGTGGGAAAAAAAGTAAAAAGTTACTATTCACCAAAAATTATTTTCATCTCATTGAACCACATTTTAGTCCTTGATATTAACCATGTCTGTCGGATTTTCGAAATTCCATTCACAGAAGCGGTAAAATTATGTTTTATGCAAAATTCAGTTTTTAACCTACCACTTAGTGGTTTCACTATTCATCAAAAATTGAAAGATTTCATAAAAATACCAAAATTTAACCCTAGGCTAATTTCGATATTCCGAATCCAAAAATGAAGTCCATTTTGAAAAATAAATTTTATAAAATTTTAAAAAGTGGGTTTTACTATTCATAACGGCTAGTTTTATTTTAATAGCATATCGTTGTTTAGTGAAACTCGATATTGCGTACGACGCAAGCTATCGAGGAAGGTCATGATTTCGTGTAAAGCATGCCAAGCAAGTGTTGTTTAGAAAAAGATTCCTTTGATGATAACATAAAAGTCTCGGGTGTTACATTCTACCCCCCATAAAATGAATTTCGCCCTCGAGATTCGTCACTTTGTAACAAACAGATGAGGATACTTCTCCCTCATCATATCCTCAAGCTCCCATGTAGCTTCTTCTAATTGGTGGTTCCTCCATAAAACTTTCACCAAGCGAGTGGTCTTGTTTTGTAGGACTTTTCCGCTACGATCCAGAATCTCTATCGGTTGTTCTTCATAAGAAAGATCTTGCTCCAGTGGTACAACTTCTGAGCTGAGTACATGTGAAGGATCAGGTACGTACTTTCTCAGGAGAGATACATGGAACACATCGTGAACTTGAGAGAGATTCGGTGGAAGCACCAATCGGTAAGCTACCTTTCCAACACGATCCAGTATTTCGAAAGGATCGATATATCTAGGGCTCAACTTCCCCTTCTTTCCAAATCTCATAACCCTCTTCCAGGAAGATATTCGTAAGAACACTTTATCACCCACTTCAAACTCTATGTCTTTTCTTCGGTTGTCGGCATAACTTTTCTGTCGACTCTGAGCTGCTCTTATGTGTTGTTGAATAGATCTGACATTTTCTTCCATTTCATCAACGAGATCAGGTCCTAACAGCTATCTTTCCCCAACTTCATCCCAGCAAGTTGGAGTCCTGCATTTCATTCCATAGAGAGCTTCATAATGAGCCATCTGAATACTAGAGTGAAAGTTATTATTATAAGAAAATTCCACCAAAGGTAGGTGTTGATCCCAACCTCCATTGAAATCCATGGAGAAAGCTCTCAACATATCTTCTAGGGTTTGAATTGTTCTCTTAGACTGACCGTCTGTCTAAGGATGATAAGCAGTGCTGAAACTCAACTCTGTATCCAGAGTATGCTGAAGACTTCACCAGAACTTCGAGGTAAATCTCGGATCCCGATCAGATATAATAGAAAGTGGTACTCCATGCAATCTTACCACTTCCTTTTCAAATATCCTGGAAAGCTGATATAGAGAGAAATCCTCTCTAATAGCAATGAAGTGTGCTGACTTTGTAAGACGATAAACTATGACCCAAATAGCATTATTGCCTTTGGATGTTTTAGGAAGTCCTGTGACAAAGTCCATAGTGATGTTTTCCCATTTCCATTCGGGTATGGGTAATGGTTGCAACATCCCCTTAGACTTTTGCCTCTCAGATTTAACTTGTTGACAAACCAAGCATCGAGAGACATATTCAGCAACATCTCTTTTCATGCCATCCCACCAGAAGTACTCCTTCAGGTCCCTATACATCTTCGTGCTTCCAGGATGAATAAAGAATGATGAACTATGAGCCTCATCCAGCATATCCTTCTTTAATTCGGGGATGGGAGGAACACAAACCCGATTCCTGAACATTATTATCCCATCACAATCAAGGTTGAATTCAGGAACATTTCTCACCTTCATTTGTAACTCGACATCTTCTTTCTGTGCCTCTTTAATCTTCACATGTATAGATTGTTGAACATTCATTTGAGAAAGATATGATTTTTCCCCTTCCATTATAATTCCAAGATCCATCCTTTGTAAATCCATAAATATTGGATCCTTTGTGATCCTCATCATGGATAAACTAGCATGGTCTTGTCGACTTAATGCATCTGCCACCTTGTTTGCTTTCCCAGGCTGGTAATGGATTGAGCAGTCATAATCCTTAATCAGCTCCAACCATCTTCTTTGACGCATATTCAACTCCTTTTGTGTGAAAATATACTTTAAACTTTTATGATCAGTATAAATATCACACCTTTCACCATAAAGGTAATGCCTCCAAATATTTAATGCAAAGATTACTGCAGCCAACTCCAAATCATGAGTTGGGTAATTTTGCTCATGGATTTTCAACTGTCGTGAGGCATAAGCTATCACCATATCATTTTTCATAAGAAAACACCCCAATCCCTTCTTGGATGCATCACTGTATATCACAAACCTTTCTCCACTACAAGGCAGTGTGAGCACAGGTGCACTGGATAACCTTCTTTTCAACTCCTTGAAATTCTCATCACATTCCTCTGTCCAAACAAACTTAACTCCTTTCCGAGTCAACTTGGTGAGTGGATTAGATAATCGTGAAAAATCCTTTAGAAAACGTCGATAATATCCAACCAAACCAAGAAATCTTCGGATCTCAGTTACTGTTGTTGGTCTTGACCATCTTTCGATAACCTCTGTTTTTGCTGGATCCACAGATATCGCCTCTTTTGAGATTATGTGACCCAAAAATGCATCTTTTTGAAGCCAAAATTCACACTTGGTAAATTTGGCATAAAGCTTCTCCTTTCTCAGGGTCTTCAATATAATTCTCAAGTGATCTTCATGCTATTCTTTTCTCTTTGAATAGACAAGAATATCGTCTATAAATACTACCACAAATTGATCAAGATAGTCTCTAAAGACTCTATTCATTAGATCCATGAAGATAGCAGGGGCATTAGTAAGACCAAATGGCATCACTATAAATTCATAGTGTCCATACCTTGTACGGAAAGCCGTCTTTGGTATATCCTCCCTTTTGACCCTTAATTGATGATACCCTGAACGAAGATCAATCTTGGAAAAGTATTGAGCTCCGCGTAGTTGGTCAAATAAGTCATCAATGTATGGGAGAGGATATTTGTTCTTGATAGTGATCTTGTTATGTTCTCGATAATCAATGCAGAGTCTCATTGATCCATCTTTCTTCTTAACAAATAGAACAGGTGCTCCCCAAGGTGACGCACTAGGGCGTATGAATCCCTTATCAAGATTCTCTTGGAGTTGCTTCTTCAATTCCTGCAACTTAATTGGGGCCATTCTATAAGGTGTCTTTGAAATTGGCAATGCTCCCGGTACGAGTTCTATTGAAAACTCAACTTCACGATTTGGTTGAAGACCCGGTAATTCCTCCGGAAATACATCATCAAACTCCCGTACAATGGGCATATTCTTAATCATGAGTTTCTCACCAACCATTTGAGATAAATAACCTTCATTTAGTGGTATCAAGACCCATAAGATGGAAGGAATTTCCACTGGAAGGTTATGTTCATCCTTGCATCGATAGACGATCGTAGATTGATCTGGAATATGAAATGTGACTTCCCTTCTTTGGAAATTGATATGAGCTCCATGTAGAGAACACCAATACATGCCAAGAATCACATCAAATTCCACTAATGGAAGGATCAAAAGATTTTCAGGAAGCACTTTCCCACAAACTTCAATCGGAGAAGAATTATAAACTTTTGATGCGACTGTTGTGCCCTTAGGTGTTGTCACAGCTAACTCAACATCTAATTGTTGAGGTAATACGGTGATACCCTTCAAAAAGTTTTCAGAAATAAAAGAGTGGGTGGATCCAGAATCAAATAAAACATTTTCTACTTTATATTGGATGGTAAGTGTACCTTTCACCACTTCGTTATCGTACTCCACATCACTGATAGAAAATGCATGTGACTTTCCTTTGTCTTTAGCCTTATGATTTGGTTGACGTCGACCACCATCATCAACCCTTGGATTTGGGCATTGATTGGCATAATGCCCCATCTCCTTGCACTTGAAACATTGAAGTGTAGTAGGTTCATTCTGTGTATCCCTTCCTTTGTTTGCATCATTAGACATCTTCATCCCATTATCGCGGCATTCAAATGCCCGATGACCTTCCTTTCCACATTTGAAACATTTACTTGTCCCTTTAAGACAACTACCTCCATGTTTCTTTCCACACTTTGAGCATAAGGGAAAGCTCATCTTCTTTTCAGTGTGATCTTTAGATTTTCCTTTGAATTCCATCTTCCTCTTCTTATCAAACCCATGTGACTGATGGGTTACTCCAATCTCCATATCGACTTTGAGAGCACATCGAACGATTTCCTCGTAGCTATTGAAGTCCCTTATGGCTAACGCCCATCGAAGACTTTTTTTAAGCCACTAAAGAATCGATCGATCTTACTCTCAGGTTGGATACTAATACCAGAAGCGTACCTTGAAAGTCTTGTAAAATTTTCTTCATAGGTACCAAAAGATTCATCATCCCTCTGCTTCAGTTCAAGAAACTCTTTCTCCATCTTTGTTCGGAGATTACGAGGGAAGTACTTATTGAAAAATAAGTTCTTGAACTCGTCCCATTCCATAGAATCAATTTCATCCCTTTGCCTCGTATTCTTAATAAGATTCCACCATTGATCAGAATCTCCTTCCAAACGATACACTGCTAGGATGACTTTATCATGTTCAGAACATTGAAGAACTGAAAATATCTTTTCAGTAGTACTAATCCATTGTTCAGCAACTAATGGATCAGTAGACCCACTGAAAGAAGGCGGACGTTGCCTCATGAAGGATTCAACAGAATGTTTCTCCTTCCTTTGCTCGTTTGGAAGTACTGCATAATTCATAGCTTGAGAAAGTTGTGTGAGAATGGCTACAAGATTTTGCATTCCAGCTCCCATATCGTTTGGTTTCTCAGGGGGACAATAATTGCATTGCCCATCGCATTCCGCATTAACACGGTTCCTTTGGGTTCCAGCCATTGACTAAAACCAAGATGAATAGTGTGAGAAACACTAATTATAATAGAAAACCCACATAATCAAGAATAAAAGTTCACACTTAAGGTCTTATCCTAGGTTATTCATGTCCATTTCTAAAACACTAAGATTGTGTTCTATGCTTAGACTTATCCTTTGGATTCTTACTAAGGATTTCACATCCTAGTTTCCAAAGGTTGACTATACCTTTCCTCTGATACCAACTATAACGTCCCATACTTTATATACATTGTTAATACTTAAAAATTGAAGCACACTTATTACAACATATGACAAAACTAGAAAGGACCGTATAGGTATAGTGTCTTTAGAAATTGGGAAACATAAACAACTGGTTCATAAATCTTCTACAGTGTCTCCCATTTATTTCATCATATTTAGGGTCCCTTTTAGCATATTCTACTTAATATCCATCTTCCTGACCTGGGGAAAAGATAACATAAAAGGGTGAGCTCAAATGCTCAGCAAGGGAAAATAAAAATAAAAAACATATCATATCTTTTTGAAAATCATAACCTGCAAAAGAGATCATAATATCTTAACATGGAATAAATCATAGAAGTGAAAATGAGATCCCCATAATCATAACATAAAACTTGAAACTTTGTGGCATGCACACATAATCATGGAAAATCATTTCTTGTTAGTCATGACTCATTGCCAGGACTATCTTAGTGGACAAAGTCCCTTTCTGAACCGAGTCACCCTCGTTCCAGTCCTGTTTCACTGAACCGGTATAACCTACCGTTCCAGCCATGTCTATCTCATGAGATATAAAATCTTTATCCAATGCATTGGAGGGAGATATAGGTCCCATCAATCTTATAATGAATCCTTTCTTATGTGTGCCACATAATCATAAATCATACATCATCGCATAACCCATGTAATAAAAATGGGATTTTTAAACAACATGACATCATAAAAAAATTCATATAAGATAAAGGAATTCATAAAAATAATTCCATCATAACATAATCAAATCAATGTAATAATAGGGATAAAAATAGAACCCTTTTATTATCTTAGATGGAATATAATTTTGATCAAATACTTGAACTCCATTCTTGAGGAAAATATCCTTTCTACTTCAAAAACACTTTTCCTTTCTTAACATGTCATACAATTTTAAACTAAAAGAAGTTGATTAAAAATAAACATGAATACTTGTAAAGGAAGCTTCTTGGAAATAATGTTTTAAGAATCCATTCATGCCGTATAAGTGAAAAAAAACATTCTTCTCGTACTTTTGTCGGAAAAGTCAAAAAAAGTACCTCGTACGAAAAACGACAAAAGATTCCTTTCATATCATATACTAAAAACTCACCGAAGGGTAAAATAGGTTTTAAACAATTTTAGGTGAATGGAAATAATATTACATATTGAGTAAACATGGATGTGGATGATAAAATACACCCCAGTAAATTTCAAAGTATAAACAATCTCGGATAAAAATGAGATTGTGATATTTCCATTACCTTAGGTCCGATTTTCTTTGTACGGGTCTGAAGCTCCTGTATAATGGTTTAAATAATGTTATTGACTTATTCCAGAATCATACATATTGATATGATATCATATATGGTCATATTCTTAGCTTCTTGTTAGTAATATTTCATTGTTACTTTTTACTCGGGTCTTTATTGCCTTTTGTTCTTATGCGTGTTTTGCCGAATAAATTCTTATTCTTCTTTTAAGGTTATAGATACCTTATAACCAGAATGGTATTAGTGTAACATATATCATATTTATTCATTCAATTCATTTATATAATTACTATGTAATTATGATCATGTAGAACGAGTCGCATCACATCATGGAGACGGTATTTCGTACGTACGCACGAGTGATGATATCGCTCCTAAGATCGTGGAATTGTATTGGAGTATATGTATATTATTTCAGTATCAATATGACTTTATAATAATCATAAATAGTTACTCATTACACCATTATACCCATCCTTGTAAGGTGGTGGTGTAAAATAGATTACACCACGGCGTGGAGATGGTATTCCGTACGTACGCACGCGCGGTGATTTCATTTTTCTGTAGGATGGATAGAAGGTGAATTAGGGTTGTTTCATATTTATAATAACATATCAGTATGTAAGTAATACTTATGTTATTACTTTATCATTAAACAACTAAAGAAGAATAAGTTGAAGAAGAAAGAAATTGAAAAGATCAGTAACGGATATTACCTCTTCTTTGGAACGCCTCTTTGAATCCTCCACTTAGGAACTAAGATTGGTCTTTGAAGAAGACCATGACCTCTAGGATTATTCTAGGGATGTGGAGAGGAGAAAATGGCAGGGTTTGGCCGAGCTTGAGTGTTCAAATTGGTGTGAGGAGGAGGGGGAGGAGGTGCCCTTTTATAAGGGAGGAGAGGGGCACCTTAGGAATACCTCAAAATATTATTTTATATTAATGTCAAAATCGGTTTATAATGGTTCCAAAGGGTATTATATCGAATCTAAAGTGGGGATGGGTCGAAATCCTATCAACAAATAGGATTTAGACAAGTTTAGGGTATTATTTTAACGTTATCAATTAGATTTAACTCTAAGTTAAATAATTTAACTTTTACCGTGTCTTTTTGTTTTCTTTCACTATATGTTTAATACACTTACTATAACATGCCAAGCGAACCCCAAATTGTTTATTATTAATATATATATCCTTATCTAAGTCATTTGGCCGAACCTTATATTTTTAGGAATAAAATAACAATTAATAATATAATATTTGATTTAAAAACTATTTTGTGTCAATTTTGACACTATTTGATATATGATTTTTGTGAAAGTCATAACAGAATTATATGTTCAAACCAAGTTGATTAAATCAACACTAATATATCATAGTAACCTAGAAAATTAGTGGACTTCATAAAAAGTGTCAAATTACATTTATTGTGGTGTTTATAACATCAATTATGTCAATATTTCATTAATAAGATAATTACTGCATCATCATTGTGTCATAAATAAATTAAATTATGTAATGTCTAAAAATTATAAATAAAATACCATTACGTAGGAAATCGTTTTATCTTTCTATTGAATATTTATAGTCGAATTTATCTTTTGTAAACCCCATATTAAAAATGTTTTAGTTATTAAACATTGATTTTAACTATTTTAACTATTCATTAAATAAAATAATATTAAATGTCATAATCTAATCCAAGTGGACCTAAATGGTCATATTATATTCATAAGGTTGTTTTTGGTCGAATTACACTTATCAAATAGAATTAGGACATGTGTTAGGGTAATAGTAATATCATATTTACCCTTAGTTACCCTATTAACTATTAACCGTGGTAAAAAAAAGTAAAAAGTTACTATTCACCAAAAATTATTTTCATCTCATTGAACCACATTTTAGTCCTTGATATTAACCGTGTCTGTCGGATTTTCGAAATTCCATTCACAGAAGTGGTAAAATTATGTTTTATGCAAAATTCAGTTTTTAACCTACCACTTAGTGGTTTCACTATTCATCAAAAATTGAAAGTTTTCAGAAAAATACCAAAATTTCACCCTAGGCTAATTTCGATATTCCGAATCCAAAAATGAAGTCCATTTTGAGAAATAAAATTTATAAAATTTTAAAAAGTGGTTTTTACTATTCATAACGGCTAGTTTTATTTTAATAGCATATCGTTGTTTAGTGAAACTCGATATTGCGTACGACGCAAGCTATCGAGGAAGGTCACGATTTCGTGTAAAGAAAGCCAAGAAAGTGTTGTGTAGAAAAATATTCCTTTGATGATAACATAAAGGTCTCGGGTGTTACACATACGACACCATATGAAGTGTGATATAGAAGGAGAAGTCTCACAGAAACTTGTTGGGATGATTTTGGTGAATGAAAACTCGTAGGCCAAAAACATGTTGAGGAAATAATAGAAACAATGAATATTATCCAGACCAACAACAATGATTATCAAATTCGGCAAAAGAGCTATACTGATAACTAAAGGAATGATTTGGAATTTCAAGATGGAGATAATGTTTTCTTGAATGATTCTCTGTGGAAGGGTGTTATAAGATTCAGTAAGAAAGGGAAATTTAATACCATGTACATCGGGCCTTTCAATATTCTATAACTTATTGGATTTATATCTTAACATTTGGAAATGCCGCAAAGTATCCCTAAAGATCATGATGTGTTCTATGTATCATTATTGTTATGATAAATTCCTAACACAAAAAATGTACTAACCTATAAAAAAATTGAAATGGAACCCAATATATCTTATTTCGAACAGTCTATCATGATTCTTGATAATAGAGAATAAGTGTTAAAAAAATAGATGACTCGCCTTGTAAAAGTTATTTGGAGATACCATTAGTTGGAAGAGGCAACATGGGATCCCATGGAATATATGATGAAGAACCACCTAACTCTTTTTACATAGTAGTATTATATAAATTTCATGGATGAAATTATTTTATTGCGGAAAGAATTTAACTCCCCAAGTGTCCATAATAATTTTCTTGTATATTAATGAAATAGCTTGCGTTTAATGCAACTTCAAGTTCTAGCACATCATGGACAATCAAACGTGCCGTTAAGAATAGTAATATCAACTTTTGGAAATTTTTAAAACTAATTTTTTAAAATAGAATTCATTTTTAGATTCAAAATATCAAAGTAATCTTAGGGTGGATTTTTAGTATTTTACTGAAAACTTTCAATTATTGATAAAAACTGAAATCACTGTGTTATTGTTTAAAATCGACATTAATTTAAATAATTATTATTATTAATTAAATTTATTTTAAAGTAAAATAGATACATAATATCGATATAGGTTAAATTTATTTCATTGGATTCATTTTATAATAATATTAGGAATATAAAATTTTATTGAAATATTTATCCCCTTTTATCCACCTTCTAGGAAATTTACAAATTTGCATAAAATTTAATTTTACCTCTTCTGTGAATTTAATTTTAAAAATCCATTTTACTAAATTCAAATCATTATGAAAAATGTGATTCAGTACGATGAAAATAAATTTTGGTGAATAGTAACATTTGAATGTTATTTACCACGGTTAAACATAAATATTGTAATTAAAGGTAACAATGATATTATCATTTCCCTAACGCATGTCCTAATTATATTGGATAAGTGTTTTTCAAACAAAGTAAACTTTCAATAATAAAATATTATCATTTTGGTCCACTTGGATTAGATTAGGCCATTTATTATTATTTTATTTATAGAATAGATAAAAGTGTTAAATTTATAGTTTAATAACTACAAAATTTATAATATTGGGAAATACATATGTTAAATTAGACTATAAATATTTATTATAAAGAAACAAATATTTTCCACATAATTGTATTTTATTTATAATTTTTGTACATTAAATAATTTAATTTTTTTAAGACCTTATGACGATGCAGTAATTACCATATTATTAAAATATTAAAAATAATTGATTTTATAAATGTTAATATAATTATAAATTGAGACATTTTATGTCTTCCACAAAATTTCAAGGTTAATATGACACGTTATGGTAGATTAAATAGATTTTTTCAAAGTGATAATGTTGTTATGAATTTTACCAAAACCAAATACTTATTTGTGTCAAAATTTTCATAAGTGAGTTTTGAAAAATATTACTATATTTTTAATTGATATAATTTTTATTATAATCTAATTTTCATTCAAAGGACTTATAAAATAATTTATATGTCATTAATGAACCACTTTGGGTTATCTTTTCATTTTTATAGTATGTTTATTATCCATGTAGTATAAAAACACAATAAGTCATTGTAGAAGTGAAACTATTTAACTAAGAGTCAAATCTAAAAGATAAGGTTAATACGGTGACCTATACCTGTTCAAAACATATTGGATGAGATTTTATAGAACCGTCCCCACCTTAGACTCAAATTTTATTTTCTTGTATCCATTATAAATAAATACGATTGTATAATAAAATATTTTTTCAAGATTTTACTAAAGTGACCCTCCCATATCTTATAAAAGGGTACTTCCCCTTATCTAAAAATCACACCACCAAAGCCATTTGGATTAGAAAAAACCAGATATAATATACTCCCAAATACCCACACATAAACCTATTGGCCTTACATTTTTCAGAATTCAACCTAAGGAGACCTTTTTATCAAATCAAAAGGAATCACCCGAAAAAGAAGTAAAAATTTCACCACCTCATTCAAAGTTATTTTATTCTTCCACATCTTCTTTCCCTATTGTTTCCTTACCAAAATAGTATCTCTGGTTCCTTATACATACATTGATTTTATTCTAAATATTTTACAACCATATTCATTATTCTATCCATCATATGAACTACAAGTCACCATACGTGCATACGTACAGATTACCATCTCCATGTCATGGTGTAGTTTTTTATTCCACACTTTAATATTTGGATGTGTATAATAATGATTATAAAAGATTTAAATAATAAATATATCATTTTAATGATTTTTTTATATGATATTCCATCCAATTATATACGATTTCACCATCAATAGAATGATATTTTCGCTCGTGCGCACGTACGGATTACCGTCTACATGAACGCAATGAGATTCATTCCCCATCATAACCATTCCAGAATAATATTTATTTTATGAATAAAAATAATTTATGATAATTTAATATAATTCTTGATATAAATCAAATACATCATATACATAAAAAAATGACTTATGTAACAAAACATATAAAGGAAAATGAATCAGTTAACACCCGAAAAAATTATACTACAATAATATTATTAACAAAGTAATATTATAAGATCATATATGATATCATATTTATGTATGTGATTCATGTTTAATTTAATACCAATGATTTTACTATTATATAGGTAGTTAACATACCCTCGATCAAGGAAATGTATAAGGTAAGGGTTAATTCTACAATCACTTCCTTATATGATATTGTTTATACGTGAGTATCTACAAACACCTCTTTATCATTTACCATCAGGATTCTTAAAAATGTATTTAAAAACCTTTTTTATATTTATTATAATATAGGGTAAAGTCATTTATACTATTTTTTTAATTTTATAAAATGATTTGAATGGAATCTTTCCGTCATTTTCCCAACAAAGTACTTTAGGACCATTTCGACAAATTAAGGAATGAATGTTTTATTAATGTATATAGCAGGTGCAGCTATATTTTGCTGTAATAACATATTCGAATCATCCCTTAAAATAATATAATAATTAATTTAATATAAATTTTTTCTTTTATAATTATGTGACATTTAAATGATTTCAAAATAGAATGAGATATTTCTCTAAAGTAGTTTCAATTTCATTTATGTCAACATACTTTGCTAGATTTTACAGTAGTTTAATGGTTATTTTTAGGAAAAAATATTCCAGATTGTATTGAAGTTTTTGTGATATGTTTGACCGTGGATTTATTATTATTATATCATTTATTTTTAATTGTTAATGTATTAACATTTTTTATGCTAGTTTTTACATGATTGTTTATGTTTTGTTTCAACCATTTTATATGAGGAGAGCATTGGACTTAGTATGTGATCGGTAGGTCTCATGATACAAACATGTGTCTTAGAGCAAGGCCTTGAAAAAATATTATTTGTATCCTTGGAACAATTCCTTGATTATGTTGTTATGATGTATTTCATTTTTCATTCCATCATTGTGAAATTAGATAATGATATTTCTTGTGTTTATTCGACTTGTAGAATATTAATATGAATAATTAAATGGAATTATTTGATTTATCATATCCATATTATGCTGATTTTTAATTTTAAAAGGACTGTGTTTTATTATTATAAATTGCTTTCAATGTTAATGTTTATTAATGAATGTATCTACTATATTATTATCCTTGCTGCGCATCTGAGATTGGGCGAAAGAGGACGCGTTGGAGGAAGAAGATGACATGAGCAATCAATGCCCCTCGGAATTTGACGAATACCGTTGGCGGACGTGTCGCAACGATCTCTCTTCAACCTGTTGGAGGTAGGGGTTTGTTATATCAATTTCTTTTCCCCATTTTTTAGTTTAAACGACGAACACGGATCAACCAAGAACACGTTGATCTGCAGATTCGTACGTTCTTGAAGGAGAGTTTTCATTGGAATTATTTTGGGGAATTAAACAATGATTTTATTAATATCTACTCGATTTAATCCTATTAACGGGAGTGGATCAACGTCATGATGAACGAAGAAGGAGGTTCCTTCCTCGATTTGTTTATTGAATTTCCTCCCCCATTATTTTCTTTCACATTCTTCGCGTTCTTCACGGGGCGACGAACAATGGATCGTTGCACATCCATTCTGTGATGCAACGATCCAAAATCAATGGTTCGACACCGCAACGACCTTGTGGAGGTGCAGCGATGATGGCGGACGATGAATTGGAATAGATTGGGAAAGGGCGTTCTTTGGGTGTTATTCTTGTGGGAATATCAAAACACATTTTCGGAGCTGATCGGAGGTCCAGAAACATCAGAAGCTACTTCATGGTGATGGGGTGACCAAAACCTGAAGGTATTCTAGCGATCAGACGACCGTATTAATGAACCGATCATCACCGGAGGCGCGATGGCGGAGGTCCACGTTTCTGGAAATTTCTAGAATACACGGAGTGTACTTCTGAAGAACTCACCGTGTAGTACTGGCAGCGGCTAGGGTTTCGGGGGTCAGGGAAGAATCATATGGCGTGTGACCCCAGTCACACGATGTGTTGGACTTCCCCCGAAACTCGATGTGTACTTTGGGTAGTACACCGACACGGGAAGAGCTACACGACATCTGGCGGGACGACATGTATAGCATGAAAGAGGAAGCTACATGGAGCTCGACGTGTATCTTGGGGATACACAGGAACGGGATGGAGTACACGACTGTGTACTCCATCACACGGCCAGGCATGGCCAGTAACGTGGGTCACCCCGTGTGGCGATTACATGTGTTGGAGTACACGTGTTGATGAACATGTACGAGAACATGGAAAGAATACCTGGATCCAACCCCAATTACTAAGACACAACATGTACACCGTAATACACGCCGTGTACTTAGTTTTTCCAACATGACCAGTTCAACGACATGGGCCATTGTACGCGGCCAATGCCCGGGGTCAGACAACACGACGTGTATCTTTTCTACACGTTGTGCCCTTTTGGAAAATGGAATGGTCCACTAGTTCACCGTGCCTTAGAAAAATTTCGTTTGGGTTAGTGCCCCTTCTTCTCGTTCCCCTGAAGGTCAGGCATCATTTCCTTCTACAGGAGTATGATACCATCAGCTGGACTTTCTATGATAGAGTTGGCATCACCTTGAGAGGCCTGGAGTGAGATCCTCTATCAATTACTGACCATTTGTAGAGTCAAGCATTGACGTGACCAACTCTACCGGGCGTTGATCCTCTACCTACCTGGTGTATCACCTAACTGGTGAATTCGAATGAGTCGCGGTATCTGCCATGGCCCTGGAAGTTATCATCATCTGTGTATCATGATCATTCCCACTCAGGAGTGTGTCTCCCTTAATGAGTGTTTCCATCTATCATAACATTTCCACTCAGCAGTGTGTCTCCCGTAATGAGCGTAGCTACCTCTCGTGATGGTTCTTAATGAACAGAACTTCTTGGACAGACGTCATCAGAGCTATAAGACTCATGAAGTGTGTTCTCCTGGAACGAGTGCATCACGAAATCTTCGAACAGAATCCCTAACAGGGGTATGCAGTTGTGTGACTTGTCTCTAGACTACAGTTTGGGTTTTGAGTATACCTGGTTTGTTCTATTTGTTCTGTACACATATAATGTGCATAACTAATTGTACCTTTACTTTGTGTATTGCTTGTGGTTTGCGGGGTCCTCTACCGAGTACTGTTATAATCAACCCTACACAGTCTTTTCCCACACGTCTGGTGTCTTGTGCAGACGAGCATCCTTTTGACAGAGTCTAGGGAAGACCAGGACATGACCGAGCTTTCTGAGTTCCCTAAAGGCCAAGGTGTTCCTACGACTATGAGAAGAAGTCCCAGTTCCTTTATTGCTTACATGTTGGACAATGTAGTTTTCAGACTCTTGTTTGTTTATTTTTGTTGGGCTTCTATTTTGGCCCAGTTTACTTTTACAGTACTCTACCTTTTTTCATGCTCTGTTGATTGAGGTTTAGTTGTACGCATGCATTTTGTTCTTTAGTGTTTTAATTTTCCGCATATGTGGGATTGGAGATGTTTGTGTGTGTACAGGTACATAGTAAATGCCTCCCATGTTTGTGATATGCCTACGCAGTGCAAGTCACCAACCCCTGGCCTATTGGAGGCGGTCTTGGGGAGTCCTGGAGCGGGCCCCACTGGGACGGGTCGTGACAGAGTGGTATCAGAGGACATTCTGTTCTACCTTAGGACCCAGATTCGGTGAGTTTGGTTTGGGGCAATAGTGTTGAGTGTTTCGGGTTCGACTTTCAGGGTAGAGACCCCAGTGTTGGGGCAGTGGCCGACGTATCCATACACCAGGACTCTGATAACCTGCTTTCCGACTCGGTATATGAAAACACTGGTTGTGGGGAAATAAAAGGTACAAGAATCATTTAGGAATGGGTTGTGTTTTCCATGTCCTCTGTGTCAGCTATCCAGATATACTCATTGACCATAGTACATCTTTTTTTGTTTACAGGATGCTTCCACGATGCATACCTTCTAGGATTCAGTATCATGATCACGAGGATGAACCCTAAGTGATGAGGCTTCGATACAGGGACTAAATCCCCAGGCGTTGCCACCAGGTGGTGCACCTGCTATACCACCACCAGTGGAGAAGCCAGTGGTACCTGCAGTACCGACCGGTGAGGAGCACAGGCTTAGCGCGCTCTATGAGTTTTAGAGAAAGAGACCCCTCAGTTTTCGAGGTGAGGCTGACCCCTAGGTGGCTGAGGACTGGCTTGAGGTGGTGACAATGGTTTTCCGTCTAGTGAGGACCCCAGCAGACCAGATGGTGATCCTAGGAACGAGCCTTTTTCAGGGTTTGGACAGATGATGGTGGAGTCTGACCACATAGACTCATGATGAGGAGACTCTTTCATGGACAGAGTTCGAGCGAATCATTCACGAGGAGTTCTCTCTGGTTACGCTGTGATCAGTACGCATCTAGGAGGTACTCCAGCTCCAGCTTGGCAGTATGACAGTAGCTGAATATTCTTCGAGGTTCACCAAACTTGCCAGGTACTCGATGGATATGGTCACGGATCAGTACATCAAATCTCAGACCTTTGAGCGTGGTCTACGATTAGACATCTGAGCTAGTTCCGTGCCTCTATTCATATCGACTTATGCTGGAGTGCTAGAGCAGGCCTTGGAGATCAAGAGATTCATGGCAGAGCAGAGATAGCCATCTGTAGTTAGCAGAAGGCAGACAGGTGTGGAGACCTCAGCGATAGGGGGCCGGCATCAGATGCAGGTATCAGGACATGAGAGACATCAGAGGAAGACCCAGGATAGGGGATCGATATTCCAAGGCTCTCATTCAAGATCTAGTCAACCTAAGGAGAAGCGATGCTACACATGCGACAGTAGGGGACATCCCGCTAGGTATTTCCCAACCCATCGAGCTGCTGACAGTAAAGCAGTGGATGGACCACCAAGGCCAAGGCATAGAATAGACCAGGCTGATCTTCCAGGAGGTGGACGTGGCAGGGGAGCAGGGAGAGCTGCGGGTGGTGGCAGATGCTTTGACATACATCCACCACCACCCCTAGGAGGTCTGCACCAAGCTCAGGGTGCTGGGGGACAGGGATGGGGACTGCTGCATGCAGTCGAGGCATATAGACCATGGGTTCCAGGGATGATTCGAGGTACGATCTGTGACTTTTCTACCTTATCTTTCGTACTCATATACAAAGGTTCTAGTCATTCCCTTATAGCCACATGTCTTATACAAAACCTCGAGATTCCGGTAGAACTGTTGACTCGATTCTTACGCTTGGAGACACCTAAGGGAGGAGAATCAGCAATCACGCACCTTTGTAGACAGTGTGATCTTACCCTTGGAGGTGAGAATTTTGGTTGGAACCTCTTGGTGGTAGCGTCGAGGCCTTATGATGTCATTCTCGGTACGGATTGCTTATCATCGGTCCAGGCCCGGATTGACTGTTATATGCGAAGAGTGTGGTGTGTCCATAGTGATGTAACAAGGGTTTCCTTTATCAGAGAAAAGGAAACTAAGGCAGCAAAAAATGGGGTCATGCATAGGAGGGTGTATCCGATCACTCATGAGTTGGCTAGCCTTACCCTCGGAGTAGTAGATCTTGTGAGCTCTTAATTCCCAGTGGTGGTGACGGAGTTTGAAGACATATTTCCCGAAGATTTTCTAGGATTACCTCCCCACCGGAAATTGACTTCTGCAACGACTTACACCCCGTGACGACACCGATTTACTCATCGGATTATCAGATGTCTCCCACAGAGATTCAGAAGTTGATGGTGCAGTTGGAAGATTTGTAGAGAAAGGGTTTTATAAGACCCAGCGTCTCACCCTAGGCAGCCCCAGTCTTGTTTGCCAAGAAGGCAGACGGGAGTCTGATGTTGTGCGTAGATTACCGACACCTAAAATAGGTTATGGTGAAGAACAAGTACCCACTACCGGAAATCGATGACCTCTTCGATCATATAAGAGGGGCACGATGGTTCTCGAAGGTTGACCTTCGATCAGGCTATCACCAGCTATGAGTGCAGGACGAGGATATACCGATGATGGATTTCAGATGCTGTTACAGTCACTATGAGTATATGGTGATGCCTTTTGGCATGACGGACACCCCCGCAGTGTTCATCGGACTGATGAACCAGATCTTCCAGCCATACATGGACCGGTTCATAGTGGTATTTATTAACGACATCTTTGTGTACTCGGCATCAGAAGAGGAGCATGCGAGACACCTACGAATGGTTCTAGACGTACTTCGGGAGAAACTTATTTATAGGATGCTCTCAAAGTGCCATTTATGGATTTAAGAGGTCCACTTTCTGGGACATGTCATCTCAGCAGATGGAGTAGCTTTGGACCCAGCCAAGGTGTAGGTTGTGTTAGCTTAGGAGACACCTCGAAGCATGAGGTAGGTGCGGAGCTTTCTTGGGTTGGAAGGATATTACTGGAGATTCATTCCTGATTTTTCCAGGATATCTGCACCGATGATGGCCTTAACCAGGAAGGGGAAACCATTCATGTGGACAAATAATTTCCAATAAGCTTTTGAGAAGTTGAGGAAGAGTTTGACGAGCGCCCTAGTCTTGAGATTGCCGGAGGAGGGTGCCGAGTACGTAGTTTTCTTCGACGCATCAGGGACCAGGCTCGGCTGTGTCCTGATGCAGCGGCATGTAGTGATTTCTTATAGTTCGTGCCATCTAATGCCACATGAGCAGAACTATGCAACCGATGATCTCGAGTTGGTAGCGGTAGTCTTCACATTGATGATGTGGCGACACTACCTTATGGGAGTGCAGTTTATTGTCTACTCTGACCACAAGTGCCTCAAGTACATCTTCTCACAAAAAATTGTGAATCTGAGGAAGAGGCATTTGATAGAGTTCCTCTAGGACAATGATTTTGAGATAATCTATACACCTAGAAAGGGGAACAAGGTGGCAGATTCCCTTATCAGAAAGTCGAGCTCATATATGTTGAGTGCGGTGACACAACAATTAGTCGCGTTACAGTTATCATTCATGGATAGAGAGGATGCAGCTTAACTACAGTCGATGGTTGTCACCCCTCCACTCTTACAGCGATTTAGGGAGGCACAGCTTGGGGATGTCTACTGTGCGTTTTTACGTGCTCAGTTATCCACAGGACATTCTCCTGATGGATATTTCCAAGGTAGGGAGCACGTATATATTTTTAGAGGATGCACTGTTGTACCAATGCCATTCTAAGAGGAGGTCCTGTGGGTGTTTCATACATCCCCTTTGGCGGTACATCCCAAAGTGGAAAAGATGTACCAGGATCTTTGATGACAGTTCTGGTGATCAGGCATGAAGAACAAAGTGGCAGAGTTCATTTCTCGATGCCTCACATGCCAGCCGGTGAGGGATGAGCACCAGGTTCCAGCAGGGTTAGCTCACCCACTGGAAGTTCCAGAGTGGAAGTGGGATGGAATATCGATGAAATTCATTATAGGATTACCACGAACGTCCAAGGGGCATGATTCCATCTTGGTGATCATTGACTGACTCACCTTGTCATCCCACTTCTTGGCTATCAGGGAGAAGAGTTATGTAGAATTCTTTGGACACCTCTACATACATGAGATAGTTTGGCTTCATGGCGTCCCCTAGACTATAGTATCAAATCGAGGTTCCCTCTTCACGTACCAGTTGTGGAAGAGAATACATGAGGCTTCTTGGACTCAGCTACGCTTGAGAAGAATGTTTCATCCCCAGACTGATTGTTAGACGGAGAGGACCATTCAGGTTCTAGAGGATATGTAGCGAGATTGTATCTTGTACTATGGTCACAGTTGGGAGGACCAACTACCACTGGTGGTGTTTGCGTACAACAACAGCTACCACCCCACCATTGGTATGGAATCGTTCAAGACCTTGTATGAGATACCATGTCGGTCACCGCATTGCTTGACCGACCCCGGAGATTCATCACTCATGGGTCCAGAGTTAGTGTGAGCCACCATAGAGAAGGGGCAGATCATCCGAGAGTAGATGAAGACTCCACAGAGCCGGCAGAAGTCTTATGTTGGCAGACGACAGAGGCCTCTGGAGTTCGAAGGGGAAGACCACGTCTTTCTTTAGGTCTCACCTCGACGAGGGTTATATAGATTTGGCGGAGACGACAATCTATCTACGAGGTTCATTAGACCCTTCAAGATACTGTGCAGAGTTGGCAAGGTGGAATACCACCTAGCTCTACCGCCACAGTTGCATTGGGTACATGAAGTCTTCCACTTGTCACAGATAAGTAGGTACATGCATGATCCGTCACACGTGATCGACTGTGGAGAGATGGACATCAATGATGGAGTGACCTTCGCTGAGTACCAGGTGGAGATCGAGTATCGGTTGGAGAGGATCCTTCGTGGGAGACTGATTCCCTTGGTGCACGTCCGATCGCAGCACCAGAATCTTCAGGAGAGCACGTGGGAGCAGGAAGCCCAAATCCGTGCCAAGTACCCTCATCTATTTGTATATCTGTTGTTTTGGCTTTTTAGGGACATAAATCCCTATGGTGTGGAGAATGTAATGTCTCGGATTTTCTGTTTATTATTTTAAATATTATAGGGAATTATTTATAGACCGGTCGTGAAGAAGACACATCATTATGGGGTCCAGTGAGCCCGGAGTGGTGGTTTGAATTTTTTTATGGTACGTGAGTCGGCGCTCACGTGCTGTTGTGGTTGTTCCCAAACGGCTGCCCGAATAAAAAATCTGAGGTCACCGTTGTGCCTGGGACACAAATTTACCTAAGAATGGTTCTAACATCCACCGAAACAGGTCATATGTGAAGTTTAATTTTGGGTGTTTTAAAAAGGTAAGAACTTTTTAAGAAATAAAGAAAATTAATAATTTATTCTATTTTTTTAAAAAGTTTCCTTTTATTTGAGTAGTGAACTAATCCTCACCTATTAATACATTCTATGGAAAATTCATAGGGTTAGCTTCATAACCCTGTGAGTTGAGAGAGAGATATATATTTCTCATGGATCATGGAGGAGGACACATTGGCAGACGATGACGATGTGAGCAATCGACGCCCCTCGGATTATGAAGAATCCCTTCGGCAGACGTGTCACGACGATCGCTCTTCAACTGGATGGAGGTAAGGGTTTGTTATTTCAATTTCATTTCCTCGTTTTTTAGTTTAAGCGATGAACTCAGATCAACAACAAACAAGTTGATCCACAGATTCGTACGTTCTTGTGAGAGGTTTTTCTTTGGGATGATTTTGGGGAATTAATCCACACTTTTATTGATCTCTACACCGTTTAATCATATTAACGGGAGAAGATCTACGCCGTGACAAATGACGGTGGAGGTTCGTTCGTTGATTTGTTTATTGAATTTCCTCCCCCGTTATTTTCTTGCGTGTTCTTCGCATTCTTTATGGGGTGATGAACAACAGATCTTTTCACATACGTTCCACGACGCAACGATCCCAAATCGAAGGTTCGACACCACAACGACCTTGTGGGGGTGCGACGACGAGGACGAACAATGAATCAGACCAGATCGGGAATGGGCGTTCCTTGGGCGTTCTTCATGCAGGATGTTAAAAACATGTTTTCAGAACCAATTGGAGGTCTAGATACACTGGAATCGACTACATGGTGACGGGGTGATCAAAACCTGAAGGCTTCATGGCGATTAGATAGCCGAATCGACGAACATATCATCAATAGAGGAGCAACGGCGAAGGTACATGTTTCTGGAAATTTCTAGAATACATGGCGTGTACTTCCCAAGAAGATTCCATGTAGTAACAGCAGCGGCTAGGGTTTTGAGGGTCAGGGATGAATCACATGGCGTGTGACCCCAGCCACACGGAGTGTTGGACTTCCCCAGAAACTCGGCGTATACTTTGGGTAGTACACGGACATGGGATGAGCTACACAGCCTCAAGCAGCACAGCTTGTACAGCATGGAAGAGGCAGCTATGAGGATATCAGAGTGTATCTCGAGGATACATGGTCACAGGACAGAGTACACGATTGTGTACTCCGTCACCTAGCCAGGCGAGGCCAGTAACGTGGGTCACACAGTGTGGCGATTACACAGGTTGTAGCACATGGGTTGATGACCGTGTACGGGAAGATGGGAGAATAAATAGTGCCAACACCAGTTAATATGACACAGCATGTACAACGTAATACACACTGTGTACTTAGTTTTTCCTACATGACCAGTTCTACGACACGGGCCGTTGTACACAGGCAGTAACCAGGATCAGACAACACGGCATGTATCATTTCTACAAGCCATGTACTTTTTGAAAATTACATGGTCCTCTTGTTCACCGTGCCTTGGACATCTTTCGTTTGGGTTAGTGCCCCTTTTTCTCATTCCCTTGAAAGTCAGGAATCATTTCCTTCAACAGGATTATGATCCCTTCAGCCAGACTTTCTGTGATAGATTCGACATCCCTCTGAGAGGTCCGGAGTGAGATCCTCTATACATTCCTAACTCTAGGTAGAGTCAGGCATCGACATGACGAACTCTACCGGGGATTCATCCTCTTCCTAGATAGTGTATCACCTAACTGGTGAATCCGGATGAGTCACAGTATCCGGCATGGCCTGGGTAGTGATCCCCATCTGTGTATCATGATCTTTCCCACTCAGGTGTGTGTCTCCCGTAATGAGTGTTTCCATCTACTATAACCTTTCCACTCAAGAGTGTGTCTCCCGTAATGACTATAGCTACCTCTCGTGATGGTTCCTAACGAACAACACTTCTCGAACGGACATCATCAGAGCTATAAGACTCATGGAGTGTGTTCTCCTGGAATAAGTACAAAACGGAATCTTTGAACAGAATCCCTAATGAGGGTATGCGGTCGTGTGACTTGTCACTAGAGTACGGTATAGGGTTTGAGTATATCTGCATTGTTATATACTTTCTGTAGAAATATATTATGCATAGATGACAGTACCTTTTGTTTGTGTACTGCTAGTGGTTTTCGGGGTCCTCTACTGAGTATCACGATACTCACCCTTGCACGGGCTTTCCCCACACGTCTGGTGTCTTGTGCAGACAAGCAGTCTTTTGACCGAGTCAAGGGCTAACTAGGACATGACCGAGATTTCTGAGTTCCCTACAGGCTGAGGTGTTCCTATGGCTACGAGCATCAACCGCAGTACCTTTTGTGCTTAAATGTTGGACTTTGCAGTTTTTAGACTCCTATTTGTTTGTCTTTAGTGGGCTCGTATTCTGCCCTAGTTTACTTTTACAGTACTCTACCTTTAGTCGTACTCTGTTGTTTTGGGTTTAGTTGTATGCATGCATTTTGTTCCTTAGTGTTTTACTTTTCACCATTTGTGGGCTTGTAGATGTGTGCATTTGTATAGGTACTTAGGCAATGCCTCCCATATTATTGATATGCTTACTCGGTGCTAGTCACCATCCCCTGGCCTATTGGAGGTGGGCTTGGGGAGTCCCGGCACAGGAACCACTGGGACGGCTCGTGACATTAACCGACTATCTAAATATAAAAATCAAATAATGGAATATATCTTGCGATAGTAATCTTAACGGTGTGTCAAGGGTCATAACACCACTAGATCACTGGATCACTAACATCAAACTTCCCATTGTCAGGGTGGATTGAAAGGAGTATTATTATCCAATTTAAAATAAATAATATGCCACAATAGAGGCTAAAAAAAACTTCAACATTTTATGGCCTCAGAATCCTCTCATTAGGTGGAGGATACACATAATAGATATGACATGAACCATGAAAATGACAGACTGTCTTAGTATCCTTAGCAGGTCCACTGTGTTGAGGATGAAAATTTGAAGCCGAAATTCCTCTGCCTCGACCACCTAATCAAAATGAATGGTATGTAGTAGACTGGAAGCCTTCCTAATGAGGTTCCACAAACCCTATAAATTCAGGCAGTGTTGGTACAGAACCATGATCCCTTGGTAGTGATGGAAATGACTAGCTGAAAAACTAGAGGCTCCCTTCATACAATACTCCCCCCACTCGATCATTTTCCATGTACACTATGTTTTATTATGACTTGGACTTCCAAACTAGTGAAAAATTATAAGGATATCAATTCATTCCACAATTGATTTACTTCCCCTATTAATACCCTTAATGTTATTCCCCTTACAGTTGGTGAAGCCGATGCTAGTATGCTTGGAAGCTGAACTCCCCTATTCACCATTTCCGGATTCTCTTAGGTTTTTACCAATGGTAAGGGTAAAGTGACCTATCACAAAAATGGTGGTTATTTAATATATTATCACTTATGAGAAGATGGAATAATCAATCCCACCTTCAAATCATATCATAGATGTCAGCTCGTAAACAGTTAAATACAGTGAAAAAATAATAATTCATTCATGAAATGAGACTATTTATCACTAAGATTTCATCTTTCTCAAGGTGAATGAATTAATGAACATGGGATTTCCTCTGAGTATTATGTAATAAATTGTATAATAAGGATATCTAGAATTCCACCAATAACATAAAATGATATCCATCAACATGTGTGAGAAAATCTAGCCATCCTTTGGTGATTTCATGGAGAATATATTTTGTAAGCATGAACCTCCACTATGGAGACATCGTGAGGTGATCAAATATTATCACCATATACACTAACCATGATTCAAAATCATGAGGAATTACATCCCATGAGAAGGATGATGGATAATACTACTGTAATTATTGAGACAACTCTTCCATAAAACATACATGTTGAGGAGAACCTTTCACTATTTTCATGAGGTATAGTATAGTATCATGGAAATAGGAATCAACACCAATTATAATGTTAGAATGACGTTCCTAGAGATTAAATAGAGGAGGTAATATGGTTGGATCAATTCAGAACACCTATAGATTATTTAATGTACTGCTATCTTGGAATACAACACAATGAGGTCATGGTGGCATAACTCTACATTTTCCAAATAAACTCCTCAAACTACATTTATAACATGTAAGGAATAATTTAGTGAATTACATGTACATGCGTAAATATAAGAATTTAAAACCCATATCCTTCTCTATGGGACAATTCAAGATAATAATAAAGAGTTTCATATTGGAAAAAAGACTCGACCTGTGGTACACTGCTGAGGTCAGGTCATGATAAAGAGTCACATTCTCTTAAAAATATACCATTAAATTCAATGATCCAATTAATTTTATTAAATAAGGTCCTAAATTATTTAAATTTTTATTAGAATCACAATCCTGTTAATTTTTTCAGCAATTCTAAATCATAAGGGATCATACGAATTATTAATCGAAATTTTCAAATCAATTAATTGCATCATGACCCTTACCCGAGGAAAGATGAGTAATTGGATATATGTGTTTTTTTGTTTGAGATGCACTTGACACTAACCAATAAAAACAACTAATATGGAATTTTTTGTCAAATTAAACCAATAATGAAACCAACATAATTAACAACACACATCATTACATAAATAACATGTCACATTCAAAAATAACCAACAATACCTGAAATCCATACAGAAAATATATATGGAATGACATAAATTCATGGAAATTAATCATATTTTTTGTAGAAGGATGCATGATTTCAACGAATCCTCATATCATTGGGCATGGTCTAAACATCCTTGTCCAATATGTTTAATATATGATACAAAATAAGTTAAATATTTCACCCAATTACGAAATACAATGAAACCATAACATGCACAATCATTAACAGTATTTCCCCATCCCATGTAATTTGGGGATCCCCTGTATATGGGGTATCTACTCCTAGGAACATGATTAGAACTAAATTCCAATGTTAGAATCTGATGTCCAACCCAAAAAGTAAGAAGAATTCAAAATCCATTGATACCAATTTTTAGTGTTTCACTGAAAGTTCCAGTCAACATTACCCCATGACGTCTGACCATAAGACCTCAATCACAACTCTCAAAATATCAGAGGATCCTGAAAAAAATTAGGGGCCTCAAGTAATTGTGTGGTATACTATTCCCATATTTATCTATATAATGTGATATAATAGATATATATGAAGCAATAGATGGAATAAAAAAATCTAGATAGGAAAGGAATCCAAAAACATAAGCATGCAAGATACTATATTAAAGTGAAGAAGATTAATAAATATATATTAAATAATGATGATGATAATAATTCATGTGTTATAAAAAATGAAAAGTATTGGTGGGGGATAAAAATATATATATCATTGAAAAAATGGGCCACAAATACTATTCACAGAATATCAAGGATAAGATTTCTCTCTTACTTCAAACTCCATCTTATAGAAGTAATCACGAACTAGAATCTAGTTACTTCAATTTATCTTTACATAATATCATAATTTCAACATCAGTACCAAAGGTTTCGTTGTGGGTTGTGAGCCATAATCAATGTAGATCGAAACCCATGGTGTGAAGGCCATTCCATTCCATTCGTTATAAATTTAACAGTGTTACGTATATAATTTAGATTCAATATTGGAAAAATAAAATAAATCATCATATTGGGATCCACTTGTAGACCCATCCAATATACCATCTTCGGCATGTGCATGTCTGTCACAACCATCCAGAAACTAGAGTGTGAATAAGATAAGATGTTCACTAATAGCCCCAGAGCATGTGATTTCACTTGGAGGAAACATCATTAAATACTCTAAACCAACTATCCAATTTTCATTTGAAAACATATATTTCCTTTGAATAAATTTTAAATCGTCTATTTAAATAATATTTCAAGCCCCCTCAAGCCCATCCATGGAAATCTGAAAAAGAATGACAATAATCCTTCAAAGGGCTAAATATATGTAAAATTCTAAAAGGCCATCCTATATTCCCTTTGTTTGAAGTCTTACGGTTCACTCTGCATTAGATAAAATAAAATGAACTATTCTCAGAGTCCATACCAAGTATCCCACACAGGGTCCCAGGTCCCTCCTAGGAAATGAATAAAAATCCTCTCATTAGGACCATACAATGGGTGTCCTCTAATGAAATGGTGTCACTCAACCAGATGAAAAAATATATAATTTATGGAAATCCCATTATATGAATAGATTAATTTTCCCTCAATGTATTTAAAAACTTTTAAAAAAACCAATAAAAGGAATGAGAGTCTATCCAGGTGGTCCTTATCTCAGAACCACATTGGTTCACCCTCAATGATATGGATTCCACTAAAAGCTTGGAATTACATACATATAATATGTGATAATGAACATCACATTTAATTGATAATTTACATGAAAAGTAACATTGGGTAAGGAAATCCATTTATCCTTTTTATTTAAGCCTCATAGCCCATGTCATAAGCACATGACCGGTACATTCAAACCATCCAACCATATGTGTCATGGAGAAAGAGATACTCACTAGGCTCAATCCCCATATCAATTAAATATATATCTATATTGAGGGGACCTTAAATTCTATCCAAGTCATTAGAACATATTTGGATTAATTTCTAAATAATTTCATTGGGAAATTTACATTTTATTCATAAAGAATAAGGCTTTATGCACTTGGACCAAATTAATTTAATTAGATCACTTATTTTATGGAATGTTTTATAGGTGGATACCACATGGATTATCACCCTACAAAAATATCATAGAAACATAAGGCACATGTTAAATGAAAACAAACATCTTGGGATGTAGAATGGTTTTGGAACAAATGAAAATAGGGACATTATGGTAATGAATCAACTAGGGCGTAGCGTAAACCATGGAAATCCACCTTGAAGGTGATTCTTCGTCAAAGGTAATTATATCTGATGAGAAAAAAAACTAAAAAATATTAAATTCACATTTTTGATTCTTCTCCAGAATAGACTGGCATGTGGAACAATGATATAATTTATTAAATGAAATAAAATGATGGCAAAAGGGGATGACTGCCTAATATAGCCTCGAAGATCATATTCTGTCTAATGTCAATGTTTTATTTTGAAAAGGTCAGAATCAATCAATACAATAACCAAATTCCTTAAAAGGGGTAAGTGATCTTACACCCAAATAGTGAAATGGATCAAGGTAGAACATTGAAATAGATTTGATTTGATTATAGATCAAAACTCTATATTTTGAATGGATCTGATGATGGATGAATCAGAAAACATACAGATACCTCACCTTGATTGTGAGAATCTTCGGGAGGAGCGTTTCAAAGAGGCCGTAGGAAACACATCGAGAAGGGTAATTAAAAGGAAGTGCGATTTTTTTAATTCATTTATGCTGGACAAAATATACAATAAAATATTTTTAAATTGCACACAGTTTGGAAAAACTATGTGCGAGTCACCGATATATAGCTGAAATCACATGATTTTCCACATGGATTGACTAACTTTTCCCTGACCAAGCTGAATATATCTACCACATTTTACAGAAGGTTAAGACAATATTGTTTCCAATGTCTCATGGTTAAAAACATACAATGAGACCAATTATTCTCCTTGTTTTAGGAGGTTTCAGCTTCTAACAAAGCCTAGATTCCCTTAAAAAAATCATAAATCATTTAATAATCATGTTTAGTGATAGCTAAACAAATAAGAACAAAAAATTGTAGATACCATAGATATAATCTTATATGTAACAATATCATAATACAAAAAATTAAATATTATTTTATTTAAGAATAAAAAACATAAGAAACAAATTATAGACTACTTGTGAATATTTTTCCATATTATAGAGACACCAGAATACCTTAATTACTTCTCATTTGTTACACTCATCTTCATAACCTCTGAAATGAAAACATAACAAAGGTGTGATCCCAAATGATTATTAATGGAAAAATCATCAACATGTAATGAAGTGCTAGATAATAATAATATGATAAAACATGAGAATGATAGAAATAACTTATTAAAAAAACTATCTAACGATAGTAGTTTTCCCAATAGAATAGTATAATGAATGGTAATATAAATTTATCACAAAAAACTATTGTATAAGAGTGGATAATCATGAGAGAAAAATTATGATCGATGGATTCATTAAATAGAAATGTGCTATAAGAGAATGTATAAAAATTCATAACCATGTATATGGGTATTAGTAACTTATTCCTTTAATATATTTGGATTGTGATAATAATATGTGTATTCTTTTGGGATTCGACTAACATATGATGTTCCCTATTAGGGTTTGGTTAACAAACCATGTACCCTATTGGTATTCTACAACTACCCATGTACCCATTTGAGCATATAAGATTAAATGTTTATCCAATACATTATAGTGAAATTTGGGTCCCCTCCTATCAAATAATAATCCTCCATATAGATGTATTCTACGAGAACATGTGAAAATTATATATTTGAATCTTCACTTAACAACTGTTAACAAAGAGACATATTTCATTAAAACATCCCTAGAATGTTTCAAATGGAAATATTGATAAATAAGGGGGATAGTTTCCTAATAACATATCCCTAGTGTAACAAAATGATTATTGAGAATGTTGAAATAATAAAAAAATACATTTTAAGTGTAGTTGATAAATGACATTGAAAAAAAGAGAAATAATAATTTTATTTCTAAATTAATTAATTATTATGTTTAATTTAGAACATATTTTTAAAAAATGGAAATGAAAAATAATTGAGTAGAATTCCCCTAATAGTGAAATAATTAATTCAAATAGAAAAATGATAAAAAGTGATTCTGATTTTTTTTAATTATGGTAAATGTAGGGAAATTATATGTTACTTTTTAATTATACTTTCAAGGGGTTAAAAATTATTTTTTAGAAATATATTTCGAATGAATAAAAAATAGTTTTTCCTTGGATTGGATATAAATATTTTTCAAAATAAATGATGATTGATTGATTCAACATATGATTGTAAAATAACACATTTGTTTTATAATTTTATAAAATCATTTATTTAAAACCGAATCACAAAAATGATTAATAAATCATCCATTTAAATATATATAAATATAAATGTTATTATCTCTTTAATTAATATATATTTTTATTTTATAATAATATATATATCTATTAGTGGGTAGTCAAATTCTAGATAGAGAAGGGAAGTTGATTACTATGGAATAGTAATAATTATTGATAAAATCATCTAATTTAATGAAGAATGATATAATTCAAAACATTTATTTTACTATAAAAATGTAATTCTCAACAAAATTAATAATTAATTTCAATATAATATAAGTATTTGAAAAAATAAAACAATATTTATAATCAATAGTTAGTGACGAATAATTATTACTCAAGAATGGATGATGAGTCATGAAAAACCTTTACCACATTAGTAATACTTGAATAGAAAAAATATTGAAAAATGTAATGGGTAATGGATATGATAATCCCATTAATTTCATAAAATTTATGATAAATTTCACCCTTATGGATATTTATTCACAGAATATAATAAAAAAATGGCGAATAAGACATATTTATCAAATAATGGAAATTGAGATGATAAAAAACATAATAAATTTCATAACAATTTAACAAAAATGATTCGTATGAGAAATTCATAAATATACTAGAAAATATAATTGTAAAAACATAAATAATAATAATAAAATAATATTGTATATTTCATACATAGTATAAAACATAAATTAGAGAACAACATTAAAATACACATTAATTAATATAAATTAGGTTGAAAACCTTACCTGTTACCCCAATCATCCGAAAAAAGATCTATTAAATATGGAATAATAAACATAACCATCATAACAAAAAATTGATGAATATATTTAATTATTGTTACCCTTTTTACAATTTAATTATAATCAATCATTTTATATTTATTTTCTACATAATAAGTTCTTTCATTATAAGTTGTTAGCAATTTTTTTGTTTTGAACTATCTTTAAAATATTTATTTCGATCCCTATTATTTTAAGAAGGTTTTTTCATTAATATATTATTAAATGTAAAATGATATATTATCCTTAATTATTATAATTTTTTAATTTAATTCAATGATAACTTCAGTTCTAATCTATGAAGATGAAATTGGTGGAGAGATTTTTTTGTGGATTTGTGATGACATAGGATGTGGAAAAATAATGTGTTAAATATTATCATTAACAATAAATAACAAAAAATATTTTTATTTATGGATTATTTTGAAAATTAGTCTTATGATTCTTTTCATAGTCATTACTGTTAAAAATTTATAGAATATTTCTTATAGGTTTTTAAACTAAAAAAATAAGAACTTAATATAATTAATAGGTAAGTATAATTATGGAGTGAAATATTTTCAATAAAATAATTCCAATTGTATAATTATATTATTATGGTTTTATTAATGTTAAAAATTATAGGTGGGAAGAAGTAGAATAATAAGATAACTGAATTGAAGAAATTTTGTTAAATGAAGAAATCTTCTTTTCACTTAATATGATCATTTTATGTGGTATTATTTTATGGATCACTTTTTATTACTAATATTAATAGAATTAATAAATTAAATTTATAGAAACTTATTAATAAAAAAATTAATTTAAATCATCAATTTCATTTTTATAATTACCCATGAAAAGTGGTGTTGAAAACTAAATTATATCGTCTCGTTGAAAGGGTAGTACACACAACCATATAGATTACATTTTAATTTTTCATAGAACATATGGAATATATAATCTAATATTTATTATCATAATCCTTCTGTAATTAATTTTATATTTATAACCCACATTACCCTTTTGGAGCTAACCATGCTTAGAAGTGATGAAATAATAATTTATTCATGGATGTGGTAGTCGACATATACTCAAAAATGACATTTTCAATTTTTTCAACGAATAAGGTATGGTGTTAGATATTGATTTTTTCATAAATATATTAATATATGATTATAATAACTATATTTATCCTAATATTTTTGAATTTTATTAATATCAGGATTTACAATAAAAAAAATTATATAATGAAAAATGAAAAGAAGTGATTACGAATTGTTACTTTATTCATGAAATATATCCTTTGAAAATAATATTAATCCTTTTAGGTGATTTCAATAGAAAAGAAAAAAGTATATAGGATGTCTATATGTGTTTTGGGGATTTATTACGGTAGATTTTTGATCAACTAATGGGGAAGTGGTTTGAGAATAATTGGTGTGGTTAAATGATACATTTATAAGTGGGAGGAGTGACATTTTTCATTGCTAGAAATCTACAAAATAAAAACAGTTTTAAACCATTGGTATAGGATGTATAACCATTGGTATAATATATACAAATAGATGTCTAAACTATTGGAAACTATTCCATCCTAGTGGTTATTCAATAATCATTGGAGTATGTCATGTTAGAACACATTTTACAAACGGTTTTCTATTACCATTGGCATAACGTTTTACCGAAGGTTTTAAAATGTTGTAATAAACCTCATTATAAATATACTAATGGTTTTACGAACACTTGGTAACACCTTAGTTAACCTTTCTATACCAATGGCTTGTAAACTGTTGGAATATAATATTACCAATGGTTTGATGAAACCGTTGGTATAGATTTGTTATTCACATCTATATAAATGGTTTTAAAACTGTTGTCATAGAGATGTTACAGCTCTAGAAGCAGTACCGGCCGTCCCATATGCAATAAAAAAATTCAAAATTAATTATAAAGATAATTCAGAATTAACAAACCTATATATAAATTAGAAATAATTTCCTCCAATAATAAAAAACCTCTACAAAAATTCAAAATTCATCAAGCTGTACCAGTAGGGATTTTTATCAGACCTATTAAAACAATTACTTGTGAACGTACCAACAATTTCAATAACTTATACATACTTAAAAATAACACCAATGAAGTCAAATGGGGTGGGGTGGTTCCCAGGGTGGGTTATCCATGAGGGTGGGGGTGTCCAGAGGGTGGGGGTGTCCAGGGGTGGGGTGGGGTCTAGTGGAGGTGGGTTGCATTCAAGGGGGTGGGAGGGGTGTCCAAGGGGGGTATGGGGTGTCCAGGTGGTAGGGGTGTGCTATGGGGTGGGGGTTTCCAGTGGGTGGGATGGTGTCTAGGAGGTGGGGATTTTAAGGGTATTGGGGGGTGTCCATGTGGTATGGGTGTCCAGTGTGTGGGGGTTTCCATGGGGGTGGGGTGGTGTCCATAGGGTTGCGGATGTCTGGGGTGTTAGGGGATGTCCATGGGGTAGGGGTGTCCAGGGGGTGGGGTTTTACGGGGGGATGGGGGTGTCCGAGGGGATGGGTGGAGTCTAGGGGGTGGGGGTGGGAGTTGTCCATGTGAGTGGGGTGTCCAGGGGGAGGGGTGGTGTTCCGGGGGGTGGGGGTCTATAAAAGTGGTTGGGGATGTCCAAGGGGGTTTTGGGGTGTGCAAGTGGTCGGGTGTCGAGGGGGGGTGGGGGTAGTCCATGGGTGGGTGGTGTCCATGGGTGTGGGGGTGTTCTGTGGGTGGGGTTGCTCAGGGGGTGGGGTGGTGTCCATGGTTGGGAGGGCCTTTCTTTGGAGATATTGGCTATCTATGGGGGTAGGGTGTGTATAGAAGGGGAGGGGGGCCTAGGGTGGGGCTGTGTCCATGTGGGTGGGGGTGTCCCGAGGTGGGGGTGTCCAGGTGGTAGGGTGGTGTCCAAGGGGGTGGGTGGTTGTCCAGGGTGTTTGGGGGATGTCCAAGGGGTTATGGGGTTTCCAAGGGGTCCAGGGTAGAGGTATTTCCAAGGGTTTGGGGGTGTCTTGGGGTGGGTTGGTGTCTAGGGTTGGGGCTGTCTAGGAGGTTGGGGGAATGTCCTAGAGTGTAGGGGTGTCCAGGGGGAATCTGGGGGATGGGGGTGTCTGAGGGGTGGGGTGTCCAGGGGGGACTCGGGGGTTGGGAATGTAAATGGGGGTGGGAGATTCTAGGGGGTGGGGGTTGTCTGAGGTGTGGGGTGGTGTCAGTAGGGTTTTGGTTTTCCAGTGGGTTCGAGGCTGTCCAAAGGGGTAGGGATGTCCAGGGAGTGGGGGATGTCCAGGCGGGTGGGAAGGCTATCCAGTGGGTGGGGGTATCCATGGAGATAGGTGTGTCCGGGGGTGGGGGTGCCTAGGAGGTTGGGGTGAAGTACAGTGGGGTGGGGGATGTCCAGGGGGTTGGGTTGTCCTAGGGGGTAAGGGTGTCCAAGGGGTCGGGTTGTCCAAGAGGGAGTCGGGGTGTCCAGAGGGGTGGGGGGCTGTTCATGGGGGTGGGGGTGTCCAGGGGGTGGGTTGTTGTAAAGGGGGTAGGGGTTGTCCGAGAGGTTGGGGGATGTACAATGGGTAGTGGAGTCCAACGGGTGTGGGGTGTCCAGGGGGCAGTCAAGGGGGTTAGGGGGTCCAAGTGGGTAGTGGGTGTCCTGGTGGTTGGGGTGTGTCCAGTGGTGTCAGGTCTATCTAGTGGGGGTCGGGGGTTTTCCAGGGGGTCTGGGTGTCTCGGGGGTGGGGTGGCTTGGGAGTTAATGTTGTCTAGGGTGTTGGGGGTGTCGAGGGGGTGGGGATATCTCGGGGTTGGGATTTGTCTAAGGTGCATGGTTACCCTAGGGTGGGGTGTCTAGGGGGTTGGGGTGTCCAGGGGTTTGTGGGGGTTGTCTATCGGGGTCGGGGGGGGGGGGGGGGGTGGGGGGCTCCTCAGGGGGTTGGGGGAGGGGGGAGTTGTCCTAGGGGTTAGGGGGTGTCCATGGGTGTGGGTGTGTGTGTGGGGGGGGGGGGGTTCCCCAAGGGGGTAGGGGTGTCTAAGGGGTGGCAGAGTCATGGGGTGGGCCTATCCAGGGGGTGTGGGGGAAATCCAAGGGGGTGGGAATTCCAAGGTAGCTGGGGGTTACCATGGGGTGGGACTGTGTAGGGAAGGCTTGAATCAGTCACAAAAAATCATCATGTGTTTTTCCATAAATGGGGGTGGGGGTGTGTGCGGGGGGGGGGGGACTGTCTTGGGGGTGGGGTTGTCCAGGGTTTGGGTGGTGTCCATGACGGTTTGGGGTGTCTAAGGGGTAGGGGTGTCCAGTGGTGTGGGGGTGTCCATGGGTTGGGGTGACCATGGGTGTGGGGTGGGGGGGACGATGTCCTGGGGGTTAGTGGATTTCCATGGTGGTAGGAGTGTCCAGGGGGTGGTGGGGTGTCCATCGGGGGGGGGGGGCTATCCTGGGGGTGGGGGTGATCAGGGGTGAGGGTTTCCAGAAGGTGGGGGACTCTCTATGGTGTTGGGGAGTCCAAGGTGGTGGGGGTTTCCAAGGGTTGGGGGCTGTCCATGGGGTTGGGGTATGTCCAATGGAGTTTGTGTGTCTTGGGGGTGGGGTATCGAGGGGAGGCGCAGTGTCTATGGTAGTGGGGGTGGTCAGGGGTTGGGGGATATCAAAGGAAGTGTGGGTGTCTAAGATATGGGTGAATTAGTCACAAAAAAACTCACTACCACAAATTATAATTATAGTTTTTTTATTTAAAGATAAATAAATAATGACAAAGTGACTTACCTAATCACACCTATATATAGGCACACAAGTAATCAGAAAAAAAAATGTCAGAAATATCAGTGAATAATGTAATGGATCAATCTATCCCTCATCCCCATAACTATCATCTAATTCATGATCAGCCTCATCATGGCCTCATCGTCATCACTATCATCATCCCCACCCTCCTTGTCGCCCTCAGACACCGCCTTAGCCATGTCCTCACCCTCCTCATATGCCACTGCCTAGACATCTTCCTAGGACTTCTACTCCGCCTTAGCCACCTCCTTTCCAACATCTCATCAACCACTAGAACTGACACCCGGTGCAACATATATAGAACACATCAATTTCATATATTCAACACAATTTGTGCTGGAATATGGTGATTTTTTGGATGTAAAACTTCCATCAGTTTCATAAGTGCAGGGTTTTCCCTAGTAGACAATTCTACTGGCTCTGTGGCCCTTTTCAGCCTGTTATGCTTGTTTTATAAACTTATGGATTTCAGTGCCACTACAACTCGTACCTAAGTAGGGACAATACCTTTTTAGGACTATACTCTTCCCAAGTTAGTAGTGTACTCTTCCAGGGTGCTTATCTACCATCACCTGATGTATGTGATTATTTGGCCCAAAATTGTCAGGTTCCTAGGAATTAATGGCCTATAAGTATTCCTATTAAAAATGTAAATACATTATTATGGTAAACCATATATAATATATTTTTTAATTAGCAATGTAAAATTTAAAATCTAATTCTTAGTCGTTTTGTTAACCGCACTTCCATATTTCTTCATTCTACTCGAGTAAAATGGTCTTTATTGAAGAAAACGCCCTTCAATATTAAATGTTTTCTTCTACAAGGACATTGAATTTTATATAGAATAATCCAAAATAGGATTCAATTAATTATTTTCATAACTAAAATTATATGAAAAAATTAGAAATCAAATAAATTATAGGAGAAACAATAGAAAGTACAATTCATAAAAAAATTATAAAATACTATCACATCTTCTCCAAATCATGATCTAGAATAATAGTACATCCCAATGTGTGGAGGTATTTTTTAGCATGAATTCTTTTTATTTTTTCTAGATGATTCCAAGATAAAATTCAAAAAATACAAAATATAGTATTAACAAAAAATATTAAAATTTTCATTTAAATACATAAAATGTTATTAATACCTTAAATTGTGTTGTTATTCAATGAGTATTAATATGCCGATTATGTTCCATCAGAAAATAATCCTCGAAAGGTACCGCATTATACTCTATTCCAACTCTACCACACCTGCAAATATATAAATTGTGCTTATTGGATCTCAAAATCTCACCTAAATCCTTTAGACGTGCTTGTTGTAAACCCTCACCACCAAGATCTGATTGTGGGATAGATGGTATGTTAGTGGAAGTGGTGTGGTCTAATCGGGTACGCCAATCAGATAACCATGCTATCATACCCCCAACCCCACCCATACAAACACCCTCAGTACTGGGACCACTACTTGGATGCTCATCAAATAATTATTGCCTAATTGGTGGATCATGCAGAAATATTTAAAACAAAATTAATCACATGAAATTATATATTATTTAAATATATATATTTGAAATAAAATACTCACTACATGCACTATTGGTTGAACACCCATCTCATCCATGTGACTATTTTTGTCCAACATATTTTTTCCATCACCTCTCTTCAATTGGTTGCATTTCATACATTTGGAAACTAATATGGAATTAATTAGGATAGGATAACTAATGTGATTCCAAAATACAAAATATATGAGAGGGTAAACATGGATGGTAGTAATTAGAAGAGGATAACATTTCTTGTATTAGAAATGATTGTGTTGTAGGTTTGAGTACATTATAATACCAAATTAAAAAATGCAATTAAAAAATAATTGCAACCAATATAAATAGAAAATTCACATAATTGTCAAGTCAAAAAAAAAAAATTGGTTATCAATGTTAAATAAATTTGAATTTTACCAAACTAAACAACCCATGTTGAGCTAAACAAAAATAATTGAGAACATGAATGGATGATTCTATATATTTCACACCAAAACTTTATGTTCACAGTCAACTCTGAAAATTGAGCTATTGGAGTCATCAAAAGTAATAAATGAATTTTTTCCAATGGTTGTAGGGATGGCACCGATTCCATCATCACCATAATCTAAAATATGTCATTGAATATCATCAATAATGGCACCAATTTCAGGTCAAATATGGTCTTTGACATTGAAGAAACATGTTTCACAATAAACTAGAATTAATACAGATCATCGTTAGAAATAGTGTGAGTCATATCAATTACATGAAATCCACACTCATCCATAAATTTTCCACGAGTCTTCATCGAATCAAACCACTGGTATTTCATCACCGTGACTCATACATTCAAGAAATAAACCAATATTATTATTTTTTCAACGAATCCATAATAACCTACATTTTAAAACGATGTTCTAATATCTAATGAACTAGAATAATAGTATATTGTGGAAGTAACCATAACACCGTCATGTTGTGTACTCATGTTCCTTCCTCGTTCAATGATAAAAAATATGTACCCATTGACTAAAATTGATTTACAGTCATGAACCATAGTATTAAGACCAAATGCAAAAGTTCTTATTTACTCAAAGACAATATCAGTAGAAAAACTCATAACCTGATTTATAAATGAATATTAATAATAATTAAATATTTATTTAATTATTTCAAACTATAATAATTTTACCTTCAATTTCATCCAAGTGTAAATCTCTTTCCGATAAGAATACTCCCTATTTCTCACTGATAAAGAATAATGATTTCTATTTACCATTTCTTTTTGTTCCCAATTGATTAAGATATGAATATATTAACAGATATATATGTAAGATATACATATTCAATTTACATACATGATGTATTCATCAATCAAATCAGTTTTGAACAAAACTATGTGATGTTACATATCCATATCTTCATGGATTAATGTCATCAATGTATATGATCCAGGAATTCATCCTGTTTGAGGAAGTGATAGAGAACTGGGTTCAATTTTCCCATATTGATCTTCTTTGTTTCTCATTGCTATGTTCATTCACCTTGTAATATAAAACATACACATAGAGAATAAATCTATTCATTCAGGAGGTAATTAACTGATCATGATATATCTTTCATGATGATTCCTTTTTCGGTCTTAAGACATTAATGTGTACAGATTTCTTTTAGTTGGATACATCCAATGAAAATAAATTGGTCCCCCAAGAAGAATTTCAGTTGGAATGTAGTCAGTCATATGTAGTATGAAATTGAAATATGATAGAGGAAATATTTTCAATACCTCATGCAAAATTAATGGGGCGTATACCAACATTTTTTGTAACAATGAATTGGAAAATTCATAGCACAAATATCTCTAAAAAATTCACCAATTTAGTAATATGAACCATTTAATTATTGGAAAATAGATGACATATTTCCATTGGAATCAACTCATGAATAACGACGTGATAATAACATGTATTCAATGATTTTAGCATTAGCTCTCACTTGTGCACCCATTTAGATATATTGTTTGAATAGACCTTAGGAAAATTAATAGTATCTAGTACATAATGAAATTTAATTTTTTCTATATGTTTCATCACGCAAGAAGAATATGGAACATTCTATTTATTTTCACTAATATGAAAAGGATGCAATTCTGGCCTGATTCTCATATCCACCAAGTCACGCCAAGACCGTAAATCATATTTTTCCTTTCCCTTATCATTTTGAAGAATCATATGAAACATTTGACACATATTTTTTACAATGTGAATTATGTCTAATCAATGATGTAACAAATTGGTCGACCAATAAGGAAAATCAATGACGATAAACCTCTTCTTCTAATTGTAACAGGTTTCAGTGGAAACACTCTTTATCTTTATAGATTTCATTTAACCCATTCATGAATGAAAAAATAAAATCTTTCAATTAATTAAACACAACAATTCCATACATACAATGAGTTAGATCATCGATCTCCCTATTATTGTCAAATATTCGACAATTATTTCTATATAGAAGGTCCATTGGCAAGAATCATCGATGTCTTATAAAACTGAGACGATAGTGATGTTTTAGTATTTTAGATCGTGTATTCTTTTTAGTAATAGGACATGATAGTTTTACCTTCACTCTACATCTATAAATCATTTCATAAGTAGGAAAATCATTTACCATCCACATAAGCTCCCCACACATTTGAAATTTTTCTTTTGAACATGCATCGTATGTGCACACAGACACATCCTAAAGAAGTTCCTACACTATTATTAATGGTTTCATGTATATGTCTATATCATTGTAGGGATAAAAAGGTCTATATTTTAGTATATTCATGAAATTGAATGTTTTTTTCATATACAACCTTGGGGGAAGGTTATAAATGTGTATAAAAACTGGCGAGGTGTTATGTAAAGTATGAATCTTTCCAAACTGATTAAAATCATAACATGGAAGACCCAGCCTAACATTATGGATGTTAGCTGCAAATTCAGGATATCAAGGATCAAATATATGCCATTAAATTCCATTTTCAGGGTGAACCAACTCATCATTAGTCTTCATTCTTTCAGTATTATTCCATTACATTTTTATTAATATTTCATCTGATATTAAATGATTCTTGAGTTTGGGGAACAATGAAAACTTCCACATTACATTATGTGGCACTCATTATGATGTTAAATCAGCTTTTTGTGTGTATGGGTATGTTCCACATTTGATGTAATAATTTCATTCAGTAGTTTCCTCCAAAAATAAACTGTAATATTTTGGGAAGCCTGAATTTTGTTTCATAAAAATCCATGTTCCTCAACTAACATCCCTGAAATATAGTGGTTTGAGGGAATATTTAAATAATATAGAAGTAATTCATTTAAAAAAGTATGATTGTTATCTATGATATTATTCGAAATCCTATACATAGTTTTCCCATGAAACAATCGGATAAAAAATTCCATCTTCTTCATTTCACCGCATTGTCGATACATTGGAGTCAAGGTAGCGTCATCACATTTTTTCACCCTAACCACATCATCATTTACATTATACTCATATTGTGTTCTCATATCTATGTATTATTCGGACGAAATCCATTCTTTATTCATGATGAAGGATAAACAGAGACCGATCATATAACAAATTCTCCAATGTAGCCCTCTCATTTGGATCATTAGCAATTTGGGAATTCATTTTATCCCCATTATGATACCACACATAGTTGGTTTACTAAAACCCAAATTTGGTTATGTGGTAGATGAATTTTTTATGGATCAACCATGTACTTCCAAAACAATTGTAACATTGGAAGTGTGTGAGAACACTAACTGAGGCATTGTGAAATGAAAAACCTAAAAATATATCCAAATTGTTTTGAAAATTACTTGATATCTTATCGGTTTCATACATCCAACTTCTATCTATTCTGTATTAAAAATTATTAGTCATTTCATCTTATGTAAATCAATAATATTGATGTTTAATCAAAAATATATATAACTAATTGAAAATTATTCACTTTATATAAAACAATAATAGACACACTACTCTATAAGGGAATCATAAAATAAAAGTAAACAATATACTATATTTATGACAAAATACTATAAATTAATATAAATACAAGATATTAACATCAATTATAAATATAATACCACAAACATTATGCATATTTAGAGGACATATATAATCTATAGGAGAATTTTGTGAGTCCAATACATCTTGTGTCCAAGTGATGGAGAGATTTAAAATCCATGATCATTAGATGGAGAATATTCCCATTATTCTCAAATATCTAATTAAATATGTAATAACTTCATCATGGGAGATATGGATAGTGTTTTGAGACAAAAAAAAGTTCAAGGACTGTTTGGAATATCTTTAAAAAATGTTAAATGACTGTACAAGATCAGGAACACATTTGGAGGAGATTTATTTAGGGATTTAAAAATCATGTCCATACATGTGGATCGTGATCCATGAAAGATTAAATGGAAATAACTTTATTTTTATGTCATAAGATGAAATTTAGATGGGGAAATGAAGCATGATTCCCTGCACATTGTGATTTCAAATGATGATATGGAATGTCTTTTCCAAATGGGTTATTCTACCTCCATTTTAGATACCCATAAAAGAAGGGATTTCTAGTTGATTTAGTGAACTATTCCTGGGATCATACCTTATTATTAAAAATATATGAAGTTATACTAATTCAGTTATGTGTGCCTAAATTTGAGGTGAAATTTGTTTTTTAATGTTTTCATTTATCACATACCAGAAGAAACCATGGGACTGATAATACATTTTTCATGATATTATAAAGAGAATTGATTTCATCAAAGATTCAAAACGTGTAATGTGTGTTCTTGAAATAAGTTATTGATGCTAAAAAATAGAAATATTTTTAAAAGTTGGGATATTTCATAACACCCAATACCCAAAGGTGAAGTATTCATAGTGTGGGAGTATTAGGGGGTCATGTGTCAATGGGGGTGGGGTGTCTAGGGGATGTGTGGGTCTTGTGGGAATGGAGTGTGTCAAGGGGGTGGGGGTGTCCAAGGGTGGTGGTTTCTGGGGGGGGGGGGGGTTGTCCAAGGGGTGGGGTTGTCCAAGGGGGTGGGCGTGTGCAGGGGGCAGGGGGTGTCTGGGGGGTGGGTGGTGCTCGGGGGGGGGGTGTCCACAGGGTCCGGGGTGTCCATGTTGGTGGGGGGTTTTCAAGGGGGTCGGGTGTCCTAGGGTGGGGGTGTCCAATGGGGTGGTTTTGTCTTGGGGTTGGGGCGGTACAGGGGGTGGGCATTGTCTAGGGGGGTGGTGTGTCCTGGGGAGGTGAGGGTGTCCAAGGGGTGGGGTGGTGTCTGGGGGGGAGGTTGCCCAAGGGGGAAGGGAAGTGTCTCGGGGGGCTGTCAAAGTGGATGGGGGTGTCTAGTGGTGGGGGTGTCTAGAGGGTGGGGTGGTTTCCACGAGGGGATGTCCAGTGGGTCGGGGTGGTCCAAGGGGCTAGGGGTGTCCTAGGGTGGTAGGGGTGGGGTGGGGATGTCCATGTGGTGGAGTGGTGTCCAGGGGGTGGCAGGGATATATGGGGTTGGGGGTGAATAGGGGGTGGGGTGTTAGGCGAGTGGGTTGGTGGTGGGGTGGTGTCCAGGGGAGCTTTCCATGGGGTGGGGGATGTCTATGGGTGGGGAGATGTCTATGAGAGTGGGGGTGTCCAGGGGGTGGGGGTGTCTAGGGGTGTGTGGTTTCCATGGGGTATTCAAGGGGGTGGGGTGTATAGGGGGTGGTGGTATATAGTGGGGTGGGGGATGTCATGGGGCATGGGGGTGACCGGGGTGGTGGGGGAATTCCAGGGGTGGGGTGGGGGGGGGGGGTTCAAGGGAATAAATACCATACAATACCATGAAAATAACATATTCCCAATCCAAAAAACATCACATTTCCAATCCATGACCCATCCCACAAAAATTTAATCCTCAATATCTCTACCCTTCACAGCATTCCTTTAACAATAACTATAAATGAAAAATCCAAATCCAATTTTCTACTTAATTAAAGACCATATAAACTACCATATTACCCCAATTAAAACTAGGAAACCACATACACCACTAATACAATAATCCCAAATCCCTTCACATGGACCATCCTTATATCCATTACCCACCTTGAGAAAATTCGACTAAAAAAACCATTTACCATATTTGAGTGGGGGTGCATCTCACCATTGCCACCATTAGTTCATAAGGTTCATGAACTCTACATAGAATGAGTGGCTTTGAAGGCTTGAAATAAATGTGATCCAAAAAATCAAGATAATTGATGTGTAGAACAATAACAGAAAACAAATCAATGTTTTCGAAATACCAATCCACGGACTTCAAAGATCTTTTGAGTATTCAAAATAATAACTTAATACGAAAACAATATATTCCGATCATTAAAACTAACATACCACTTTCTAATTTGAAGTGTTTAACTAATAAAATACTTGATTTAATATGAATCTATTGGTTGGAAGGAGTTTTGCAGCCTTGGGTAAAGAGAGAGAATTGGGAGAGATTTTGAGTAGTTCCTCAATCACATGGATGAGGGAGCTGGATCTGAAATGTATTTGGGGGAAACCATTCAAAACTGTTTCTATAAACCATTTGGAAATATATTGTTTACCAACAGTTTTTAAAAAACTGTTGGTATACATGATAAAAATAAATGATTCCCCAATGGTTTTAGTAAACCATTGTTAAATCTTCATTCTAAAACCAATATACCAAATGATTCAACAAACTGTTAGGAAGGGTCGCTCTAAAAATTATTCAAACTATTTCTTCAAACCGTAGGCATAAAATTGTTGGGAAACCCTCCATTTCTAGTAGTGTTTGTAATAAGAGGAGGAATATTAAGTGAATGTGGCACTCAAAGTGGAAAATAATGTTGATGAGATGATTTTTGGTTGATAAAATCTGAAAAAAAACATGTGAAGGATTGTTTTTGAATAGAATTATATATTTTAAACATTGTTTTAACACATTTACCATATTATATTTTACGATTTTAACTCGTTATTACATAAATATTTTTTATTAAGTCAAAAATAAAATGGTACATATTACAAAAGTTAGAAATTATAATTCCAAATATGAATTAAATGTTATTAGATAAAATGTATAAGTTTTATAAAAATAAATTTCATATAATAAATGTAAATAAAAATAAAATCAGTTTTAGAGGAAAATATATCTTACATTGTAAAATGTCAAATATCGTTTTTTGAATTAATATTTTATATTTAGTATAAAATATCTCTTATAAAATATTATACCCTAAAAAATGGTTTAATATTTTTTTCTGTAATTTTATATATTAATTATGCCATATATTTATGGCATTCATAAAAAGGTTATTTTTTTACTATTCAAGTAAAATCAATCTTTTCCGAAAAATCACAAAAAAAATCAATATTAAAAAATAATTTCAGGATGAATCCCATAAATAAGATCAAATTTTAATATTTGGATTTTTGTGTTTAATAATATAACATTTAAATGGTATTATAAAATATAATTTAAAATTTTCTATAGGAAAACAATCATTTACATATTAAATATTATTCTTCATATTTTATATCATTTTCTAATTATAACAATGATAGTATATTTTTTATATTTTTAATCATATAATTATAAAAAAATTAAATGAGATCCATTAAATTTATTTAGGTAAAAATTATACAAAACATTTGAAAAAAATCATAGAGAATATAAATTTATCATTATTATTGATATTAAATTAATTCTCAAGAACATATTTTTATTCAATAAAATTAAATTTCCATTATTACCTAATTTAAAAATACTTATTAAAAATAATAAATAATTTCATTTAATTAATTTTTAGTAGTTTTAAAAATAAATTTTATTTACGCTTAGATCCCACGTTATTTTTTTTAAATGTATCTCCATCTACATAACATGAACTTATTATTTCCCTATAAATAATTGTTCGATACGTGTTATCATAATATTATTTTATATATTATCAATATATTCCATTAAAATCATTATTTAACTATAAAATAGTAAAACTCCGAATATAATTATATGATATTTGTAATAAAATATAATTTTATTCATAAAAATATTTTAACAATTATTTACATAAAAAGATTGAATTTTAGAAATTAATTACTTTTAAAAATGAAATTCCTATTCTTTTAAAATGTTTAAATAGAAAAATATAATATAAATATAAAATTTATGTAACTTATTACATTAAATAATATATATTTGTTTCATCATATATTCTACTTCTAAAAACCTCGCCTGATCTATTTGTAAGACTTAATGATAATATGTGATCTAATGGATGTCATGTGTTGTAGTTCAACTAGAAATTTCCAAGATGTAATTTTTATAATCCAAAAAATATCTCATAAATTATTTTAATGAACCATAATTGTTTTACTCCATTATTTTCATGGAATTGGGGAAACCCTTAAATGAAACCCCTTCTAAGATCGAAAAAATGAGTTTCATAGAGATTACATCCACTAACTATTTTCATTTATTTATTTTTCTACCAAAATTTTCAAATGCGGTTATTTATAACTATTAGTTAAACAAATATTTCATTAGGGTAAAATTTAATTATTATTAATTAACGTATAAATTTTTTCAGTTAACTGTTTCATGGGAACAAATCTATTTAATATAATATATATTTTATTTAAAATTCATACTAAAATATTTTTGAAATATAGTCCACACCAATAAATACAATCTTTTAAATTAAAACAATCACATAATATTAATAAATGTAAAGGTTATATATAATTTATGCTTGATTTAATAAAAAATTATTATCAAGAAAAAAGAAACATTGTCTTATTTGTTGTTCCGCAGGTCAAATCCATGTGGGGGGGTGAAATACTGGTTACATTTTCAAAATTTTATCACTAATTAAACCTCAATATCTTCTTCCATCCTTGTTTCTTATATTATTTAGTTTCACTTTTTGTGTATGAAAAAAATGATAAACATGAAAATCACACAATGGTTTTTTATTGTTTGGAAAAATCCTACTACTGGACGTGATCAGCCTATTTTTTGCTTGATGGGTTCTATTATCACCATTGTATTTCATTAATTAAAAAAACATTGAATGATGGTAGAATTTTTATATAGGAAATAATCAGTTATCCATAATTAGTAGTATTATTTATACTAGTATAGCCATTATTCAAATCAAATCAATCAAAACATTGATGAATATCTCTTTGATGCACAATATTTTTTAGCAAAAACTGACGAATTTTTTTCTCAAATAATTCCATTCAGTAAAATCTTAATAAATAATTTTTTTTGAAAATCTTCCATGTAATCTTCACGAAAAAATATATGACAACTTATACTTTCCAAATTCACATCATCATTATAAGCACATGACATGTCCATTGTTTTACAAAGAGTGAGACCTAATCTTGCAATCACATGTATCTATATAATATATTCATGAATGAAAAAAGTTAAATGTGGAATGTTTTCATTTTATTGGTTATGTGTAAAAATATTTCATTAACAATACCTGGGTTGTTTCCATGGGTGTCATCTCAATAAACATCTCAAGAGGGTAGGTGTTATGCAGATTATCTTCGTCAAGCCATTCAAATAACCTATATGGAAAACATGTTATTTACATGTGATATAGGTGGTGTCTGTGACATTTATAAAATTATTCATGAGATAAGAAATTTTTTATATGGGTACCTATCCAATATATATTTTAGATCATAGGTTCTTACTGTAGATTCCTTTTTAATTATCTTTATGAGAATATAATTCATGCATGATTTTACATCATGTGAAGATATCATGAGATGTTTTTCTTATTAAAGACAATGAGTCTTATGGTAGATATTTTTTCATGAGAAATCCATATTTTCATTTTGTGAATGGGATCCCTTAGGTCCAGTGACCCATTTGGTCCCGAGTAGTTTTATGTTCATGACTGCTTGAGGATGGCCCTTCTGTTGGACACAGTTTTAATAATCCACATTAATATACATTGAAAATATACCTTTATAGAATAAAATTTCATAACAATACAATATATTTAATTCCCATCCATGAAATACACCTAATTCCACTTATCATCATTTATTTTATTACTTCATGGCCAATAGTTCATTTTGTTTTTTTTTAAATGTGAATTATCCTTCATCACATTTGATAAATATTTATGGTCACCATAAACAATCCTGAAATATATATACCTCAAAAATTTCACAATAAACAAATCCAATTATATGAATCCATAACAATTTTCCATATATCATCTCATTTTCCACAAAATTATATTATCATATTGACATTTAATGTAATTAAAATCCAAAGTAGGTATGAATGGGAAACACATATTTTATCACATGATAAAAATATTTTATGATATTGATTGAAAATTTTTATTTTCTTCAAATATCTTCCTTAGTATAATTTTCTCACATATGGATTTCTAGAGAAAAATTATTAAATACCAATTTTAATTATACTAATTCCAGCCCTATCATAAACAAAATGGTTATGATTATATCCTATAATTTTATAGTAAATTCCTATAAAAAGTAAAAAATTACCATATATAAATTCCACAGTAGTGGAAAATTATTTTGAACTTATGAAACTTTTGGTTCAGCTAAGATATAACTAGACTATAAATAACTCCTATAGTTTAACCAAGGTTATCCATGATTATATACATAATAGGTTGTTGAATGAAACCATTATTAAATGATTGAATCATTTATAATAGTTCATAAAAATCTTGTCAATAACTATATAATATCACCAAGGGGTTTCAAAACATGTGTTCAATATGTTAAATTTGACATGCATTGCATTATGATTGAGTTAGTACCCAATCCTAAATTTCATAGTTATTACCCATATGTGAATCTATTCTGTGTATTCATCTACTAGTTTGTATTCATATAAGGAGTTTGTTAATCTATTCCCCAGACCCACACTCCCAAATAAAGTGCTCAAAACACAAACTGTACATCTATATTTAACATAGAAAAACATTTACCAATCTAGAGGAATATTTTTTTATACCATTTAAATAAATTAAACGTGTCACATCACAAATAATTTTAGAATTCCAATAATGGTAGTTTTTTAGTATTTTAGAATATGGATAAAAAAAATTATTTTTAGATACTTTTAAATATTTCTCCATTATAGAACCACCCTATAATCCTATGTAGACATGTCATATATTATAGTAATATTTATAATATGTGGAATGGAATCATAAGAAATGGCTGATATAATATAATTAATAATGTAAAAAATAATCAATATTTTATTAATGTTTAGATCATAAGGACATTAGGAATCATGATCATGAGATAAATATCTTATTAATAGAGAAAATAGAATAATAAGAGTACCTAGTTAGGTATAATTGAATGATTTGTAGTCATATATTATATTACATATTAATAAAATAGGATCCCATAATTGTTAGATAACTAATATTATCCCTAGTAGAATTACATAAGCATAAAACATAATAATTTGGCACAATAGAATATATTTCTATATAATAAATACATAGTAGAGAAATCATTTATTCCAAATTCCCTCCAATTTTTGGGAATGGGATAATAACCTGTGTACTATACCGGGACTTGAAAAGATGACATTTACCCTCTTGGGATTGAGTTTAAAACATATGTAACCTCTTGGGATTGGGATAATATAACAACCCTACAATTTATTACAAACCTTAAAATGATTTATTTAATAAATATAAATGTATGACATCACTAATGATATATATGCCTAGTGTCTTGGTAATTTATGGAACATTAGATGACATCTAAAGACATAAAATAAAATATCTTTATGAAAAACATATTTTACATGACCACAAAATTCTTTCATACTTAGCATTGCATGGGATAACCTGAGGACTTATATAAGAAAAGGGGGAGCTATAAATCCCAATAAAGGAGTAAACAAGCCCTAACATGAAGAATAAAATAATTTTTAGGAAATAGTCATATCAATAGATCATAGGAGAAAAATTAAAATAAAGGCCGAATATTGCATTATTATCACAACGTAGAGATGTGGAAACAACTTTTAACAAGATATTAGCGTGATCCAAGGCTCATTACACATCAAGCTTGAGTAAAACATCATTGCACATGAATTAGAATGATTAAACCCTCGTTTAACTTTAATTATCATGCATAAAACCTCATTTCAATGGTTTATCATGATATTACTCATTACCCAATGAATTTGAGCGCTATCAGGGTGTACCCTACTCAATAAATTCATTTAATGAATATGTGTGTCACATAGATCACACAACATAGAATCATTCAACATCTTCATTTATTCCATGATAAAGAATGTGTAATAAATACATGAAACCATATAATTAATGAGTAAATTTTTGTAAACATTAATATCCTCTATATAGAAATGGGAAAAAATATTCAATACACAATGTCCATGGCTGGGAAAAGCATGGTGAAAATTTGGCAGCATAACAGTGTGACATAAAATTCATAAAAAATTGTTTATGAGAGAGAAAGTGGAATCTATTAATATGTAGAAGAAATAGACAATAATGGGGTAATATAAATATATATGTTTAAACATATGTATTGGAATTTGGACACATAATATAAAAGAATTGGTTGATTGTAAATGAGGAAAGAGAATCCCCTTACAAAATTTAGGAATAGTAATTAGTGTACATTGGAGGAATTAATTAGAGATAAAGGTGTATATCATCATTCAAAAATATGTAGGGTTGTATAGTTTTTGTGAGATATCATACCCCATTATTTTTAATTGAAAATAAAATAGTATGAAAACATAATGAAATTTGGACCAAAATGAGAATAGAAGAAATCCCTTACTTGGAATTATAATCCGAAAGGCTTAGCAGAGGCTTGAGAGGGGATTTATGGGTGAATGGGGAACCATGGGAGGATTATAAAGAGATGATGGACGAGGTTAGTAAATCTCCATATGGTATCACTGAAGAGGAATGGGATATTGAGTGGGTTTATGTTGGAAAAAGAGGAAATTATTTAATATATTGGTTTTTTACATGACACATTTAACTAATGAAAACCACAAACCATCAAATGGTTTTTGCAAATACTATTATCGAAAGTAGAGGGGAGTCACACTCTCAAGGTTGTCATTTTAAAATGATAAAATGATTTATAAGTATTGGAGGGTCCAATAAGGCTTTGTAAAATAAATAAAACAACAATGAAATCACATTATTTTAAATGTAAAACATTTATTTGATGAAAATACAATTTATATTATTTTATTACATCACTATTGGATCATAATGATGTAATAAAACACATTATATATTTAAAGAATTTTAAATGTTTACCAAAAAATAAGACTGTATCGGAAAATTATGAAAACATCACCATTAGATAATTTCAATGTAATTAATAAATAAATAATATTCATTTTTCCTAAATAATTTTAAAAATATGTTAACATTTAATTTTAAAATAAAAAATAACATTTATAAACAATTCAAGGGTTTTGACACAAACAGATTTCAAACCTCAATAAAAATTTCAATTTTGTTCATAAAAAATTATAATATCATTTATATTTAATAAAAGGTTATTTATTAATAATATTTTATTAAAATATATTTTCATTCAAAAATCCATTAATATATCAATATAGATTTATTTATTGAATATTAACTAAAAATAAAATTTTCTCTTATAATCCCTTTAACAATGTAAAATTAATTTATATTTTTATAAAAAAAAAGAACATAATAATAGTTCTATGGTATTGTAAAATAACCCCTTATAAATCCCACATATGAACTAAGGGTAAAGTGCGTGATAGTGATAGACTCTTGGGGTGTCTCACATAACATCACTCGGGCGGTAATCTCAATTAAATTCCACTTATCCCATAGGCGGTTCCGTTCAAGCTTAACATTTTGAAGTTTGGCTTGGGATTGGTCAAGAGTGAAGAACATGACAACACCACCTTTCTGAGCTCTGACAAATGGGCTTCGTACGGAGAAATTCTACTTATTGATGCCATCAATTCATATTTCTATGTAAATTTTATTTTTTAATGCCCTATATTTATACTATTTATGTGATCATTGTTCGATGAATATTGGCAATGATGACAATTCATAATGGAAATTTGAAATCCAAAAACATAAAACCAAAGCAGAGAATATGTTTTATATAACCATTTTACCTAATAAACCATTTATTTAGATCATGAGTAATTTTCATTAGTAAACTTTTGGGTCATTACAGATAATAATTATATTATAATTTTGGATTATATTATATACAACATTAAATTATATTTTTACAGAAATATAATACCTCAGACATAAGATACTAGTCATTTATACATATGTCGTTGAAGAGAACATGAAATATATCCATGCTTCACACTTCTTTTATTAACCTCAAGAAAATATATTCCTTTTATAAAATAATTAACTGAACGTTTCATAATACATAATAAGATAGAATATAGATAGTGGATTGATAATTACACATAATTTAATATAAAAATCATTATATATGTTGAAAATTATGGAAAATAAAATTTTAAGATCAATTAATAAATCCTGTTTAAAATAAGATGATATTAAACCTTATCATTTTAAAATATTTAATATTTTTTTATCCTAGAACACCAATTTTATAAAAGGATTACAATTAATCATTAAGAATAATGGTCCTAAAAATAATGAATGAATTTACAAGGAAAAATTTTAAATAGACATATCAAAAACAGAATTACATAACCTTAAAATTACTATGATATGAGTTAATATCATAATTGACATTCATGAGGTCAATATAATGAACTTTTTCTAACAATATTTGTAAATAAATATTAATAATAGGGCCATGAATAATAAAATAAGAAATTTAATAAGAAATTTTGAGTGGAATATAAAACATAAAAGCTAGAATAAACATATCCAATGATAAAAAAATTACTTAAAAAATGGAAACTATTAAATAATGGATAAATATTTAATTATATAATTATTAAGGACTAATATGTTAATCATAAAAAATAATATTAATTTTTATCAAAATATTATAACATATAAAATTTTGGGGAATATATACATGGTCATTGATGCGAAATATAATATTTTGGATGGATATGAATTATTCTTAGCATAATATGTTTTTTGGTGAATGAAATCCCTCTATGAAAATATTTATTAGTGACAACAAAATTTCCAAAAAAGGGGATAGAAATGATTTTAAATATACAAATAGGATAGAAGAAAATAGTAATATAAAATCATTTTTCTTGTTTATTAATTACAAATCATGAAATTTTGTTGATTCATGAAAAATTCTTATAGATTAATTAATAGTTGAAAGGAAAAATTATTCAAAAAACATCATGTAATTTATTTTAAAAACACATTATTTTAAATAATTGTTTTATAAAAATAAGTAATAGGTAAATATATGGACCGTGAAGAATAAAATACGTATTGAATGTGGAATATATCTCAATGAAATAAAATTAAGACAAAAAAAGATAGAAATTCTTTACTAACTGAATAAAAATTATTAGTTGGGTGAGTTAATTAAATTAATTTCAAATACAATGAATGAAACATTAATTAAATTTATAAAATTAAATTTTTAAATAATTAGAACATATAATATTAGAATATATGATTAATATAAAAATACACCTCAGTGATTGGAAACTGAGATGAAACTTGATACCTTTTACTACAGACTTCCACAAAATATCATAAAAATATTCTTTAAAAAATATAACCATTTAAATAAAATATTTTGGAATATTATATATATATATATATATATATTATATTTTATTCTATTTTATTAAATTTATTCATTAAACATGTATTATCATCATCATTCATATTTTAATAATAATACTTTAGGGTTTTTATTATGTCTTGATTTCCTTGAAAGTTCAATGTTTATCTCTTTTATTTGGTACCATATTAATAATTTTTATATTATTATTATAATCATTTGGATAAAAATTAATTATTCATAATTTTCTAATTTACCACTAAGATATATTTTGTTATGATTCATGAATATGATATCAGTGAAGAACTTGTTTTTGATGTTTTTATGGGAAAACAGTTGTATGTTAATAATGAGTAAAATAATAATGTTCCCATTATTGAACCAAAATAATCATTATTTACTTATTAAATTAAAATATATGAATTAGTTAAATTAATATTCACCGAAGATATAAATTTATATCATTATTCATATTAGTGGTCAAAAAAAAACATGAACATGCTATAAATATTGGATAAGATTGAATATGGAGTTATTTAAATATAACATTATTATTCCGGAAGTGGGATTTCCATTTGTAATTTAAAAAAAAGTTTCAAAATAGTAATTGGATGATGTGGGTGAGAATAAAATTTATAAGAATCTACTATTCAGAACGAATAAATTATAGTTTCACTCAGGGTAACCACATTCTAGGTTGTTTAATTTACATGATCACATATTATTAATGTTAATATTATATTTTTTATTTACCAATTAAAAGGATAAATCAATTAATAAAAATAAATTTAATAAATAAAATATATTATTATAATTATCCAACTACAGTGGTGTCAAAAAATAAAATATGTCACTTCATTGAGGTTGTAGTTAGCACCAACACATTTATGAAATTCTCATTTTCCATAAAATGTGAGGAATGTAGAAAATTATTTTTCATTCATAAAATTATTTTATTTATATATATATAATTAAATATATATATTTGATACAAATTTTGGATCATCCATGCATGGTGGTGATTAAAAACATATAATTCTTGGAGGCGGTATCCATACATTCACATATATGATGTATTAATTCTCACTAAATATAATTGACGAATATATATGAGGTTTTTTAATTAAATATAACAATATTTTATTATATTTATGATACTTATTTTTTATGATAGTATATTATACTTTTTTGTATTATAAGAATACGTAATAAAATAGAAAGATAAAGGGGTGATTTAGAATTATTACCTTACTCTAATGAATATCACATTTGAAAATTTGATCACTACATTAAGAGGCATACTTATTATCTAATGAAAATATAAAATATATTTCTAGATGTATTTATGTGGAATTTTTTTATATTTTATCTCAACTTAGGGACCCAGGTTGTGAGGAGAAACGACATGGTGAAGGGCTCCATTTATAAGATAGAGGAGTGAAATTTATAAAGTAAGAGGTGCACAAGTTTAAGAAGGCTTTACTTGAAAAGAAAAATAATGGATATATGTTGATTTTTAGTTATAAATCAATCAAAATATCATTTGGAGTCATGTTTTCAAGATGTGTAATGCTTTTTACCTTTTAAAAAACATATGCAAATTTATCATTTACTGTGGTATGTAATGGTTTTATAATCAACTCAATTTATATTATTAAAAATCAATTAAAACATATTATGTAATTAATATCATATAATTTGATATATTATACCATTTTTATTAGATACTCCTTATAAATGTGCTAAAATTATTTTATGAAGTATTAATTTTATTTATCATTAAGATATATTTAAGATAAAAATTTGTCCAAAAATGTAAACTTTTTTATATATGATGATAAAAATAGAATAACATTTTCAAATGTATAATACTATTTATAAAAGTTTTTTATGAAAAATATTTCATTAAATTTTAGCTGAGTCTTACATCCTAATCAGATAATAAATTTTACAGTATTTCTAAAAGAGATATTTTCAATTATTCACCACAAAAAAAACATTTTATTTAAAATTCAAAAAATTATTTATTATCTAATATTGAAATTATTTCTCAAAAATGAATTCTGTTTTTTATATTAATATTCTAATGGTTAGGAATTTAACATTTAAATAGAAATAAAAAATATAATGAAAAAAAAGATATATGAAATTATCATTTTAAATATTAAATGGTATTGCTCTTATTTTTAATAAAATTAAAATTAAAATAGGGTAAATATATTTGTTTATATATTAATAATTACATAATAATAAATATTTAAAATATACAAATTTCATTTTTTAGATAAAAATTACACAACATTTGTCAAACTTGTTGAAAGTAACACTTTTCCATTAAAATGGTAAATAAATTTAAACTCAATAACTTATTTTTTTTACTAAAAATTAAATTTACCACACTATATTATATGGAAATGTTTATAAAAATTTTCTATATAATTATACCCAATTCATTTTAGAAAGGTGAAAAAAAATTTAATGGAAGCATTCAGAACACATAGAAAAGAATTTATAAAAAATGTATCTTTTATGAATTAAATTATATTAGTAGTTTCCATGAAATAACTATTATATGGATGTTAACATATGTAAATATACATATATTATCAATATGTTTCATTAGTCTCATTTCAAATAAAAAATATAATAAAATGAAGGATTCTTCAAATTAATTTATGTAATAAAAATATATAATTCAATTAAAGATTCATTAATAAATTTATTTTCAACAATAAAATAATTTTATCAATTCAATATTATTAAAAATTAACTTTTCTTCCTTGAAAAATAAATTTTCTTCATTGAAAAATAAATAAAATGTATAAAATATATATGAAATAAATGTTACTTATTATATAAATAATTTCATGTTTATATCATCATAACATATACATAAAAAACCCCACAATAAATCCATGTAAGACTAATGGACAAGATAAACACTAGTCAGAGTCATGGGCGGTGGTTTAGCTTGCATTGATATTGGTGAAATTTCTAGGAGCATGATCTTATATCTCAAATGAGTTCAATAAGACCATAATTATTGGAGTTATGATAGCTATTAGATAATGTAAATACCTAATGAATCAACCACCCTAATAATCTTGTGGAAATGAACATCATATGAATGAGTTATACAACCATGTTATATTTCATTCATTTTTTCTACATAGGTTTCATAATGTGATTATTTATACCCCCTAATTTTTTAACTATATTATATGTACAAAATTGAGTAATTTTATTTAATGTACCATGAATTTATTTTTTGTTAGTTCTTCGTATGAAATAAGATATTTAGAATATTATTTATATATAGTGAAATTAATAAAATACAATTAGTGTGTTATATTCATTCAACCTAATTTCATCACATGAAAATGGGAAATAACAATAAAGATAATATTAATTCATTCATAATGATTTGTATAATGAAAATTATACATGAATGATATTTTAAATTTAATTTTCATTATGAATATAATATATAAATATAATAATGTCTAACGTTATATATGTGTTTTTTTATTGACACATTATATGATAATGATCCATGATACCTCACATATACTCAAATAAATTAAATAAAAATTTCAATTTTTAGGTTTTCCCACATAAATGATGGAAAAAATTTAATCTTTGGAAGAAATAGATATTTTAAACCAATCTGTTACGCCAATATGAAATATTTTTAAAGGTTATAAATTTGATGACTCTATGGAATGTACCATGATATGAAATTAAACTACTCATAGGAAAAATCATTTATATAAAGACAACCTAAACTAATGGGTATTATATGAAACTCCCTTTATAGGAGTTATTGATAATTTAAATTATTCATGTGTGAAAATTATAACAAATTACATTTAATATTTTCCATATATTTAAATATATAATTAAAAGCCCAAAAAACACTATCTAGAAAATATTAATTTTAAATATCAATAAAAATAATTCATTTTTGTATGATGAAAAACTACAATTCTATATAGGCATAATAATCTAGATTTGAATTTGTATTTTAGGAATCACATGATTGTTCATTCCTAAATGTTGAATTAATATTATCATTCCAATTATGTGGTGAAAAAATATACCAAAAATATTATAATGACAAAAAATGATAGTTTTGATATCTAGGTATAAAGATTGATGTTTTTAGTTATGTTTTGTGATTCCTTATTTATAATTTTGGTAATAATTAAGTATAATTTTTTATGGTAATTGAAAAATCATTTCTAAATACATTATTTTAATATGGTTATATTAAAATAGATTATAATAGGAATTTTCCAAGGTCCTGGAGGAATCAGGATGCAATTTTTATAGTACAAGATATAATAACAAAACCATCTCATTTTATACTTATTTATGATATTCAATACAATGAACTGTTAGAAATTATATATATATAATATAGATATAATTTATATTGTTGCAAAATCAATTATAATGGATAGGGGTCCCATCCTCACATAAATGATTTATATGGTTCTCAATAGGTAGTCAGTATGAAGTTGATGTTTAGAACATCCTACAACCATCAATTGGATGAAAATATTGAGAGGATGATATATATACTAGATTTCATGATAATAATATTAGTGTTGGATTTTAATAGGCCCTGTGAGGACCGTCAACCACTATTATACTTATTATGAAATAAATTTCTAATCTTCACAATTAGTATGGATCATTATAAAGAAATGCAGGGTATAGAATATCAAATTTCTCCTTGTTTTTTCAAAAAATGTATTGTGATCATATTGAGTATGGAAAAAAAATCCATTGGAAAAGTTAAAGTTAATTATTTAATAGTTGTATATAAAAAAATATATTTTGTAGATTATTTTAAATAGGAATTGAATTTTTTTATAGTCTATTAGGAATTCGATTTGGATAATTTAATGACACTATAATCATGGATTTGGATATAGGGAATGTTATATCATATATTTATATAATTTTTAATGTTAATTAAAATATTTACAGTATTTTATATAGGATGTTAGTACCACCCTATGCTAGAGAATGATTGACGTGTTTGACATTTCTTACTTATAAAAGTATGTATTCGAACTTTTAAAAATTATCAATTAATATAATATTAAACATTATCCAAATGAGCATTTTATGTAGTAAAATCTTTATGATAATTATAAAAAGATAAATCACATCATATTTTGGTTATTCTGTTTGAAAAAAAGATTTAGAAATATCAAATAATCTTAGTGGGAATCATTGATGATTCAACAGTTTTATGAGATTTCTTCTAATAATGAAACTCTCTAACTCATAAATTATTGAATTTGAAATGGAGATTTGATTTTTAAGACACTTTTTTGAATTATATAATTTTAAATATTAATTTATATCAATGTTTTTTAATTATTGAGTAAAATTGGATGTTTTGGTGATCTTGGGGTCTAAATTTTAGGTGGAATGGGTTCATAATTGTTAAATAAGTCATGGAATAAATACAAAGAAATTTAAAGTGATAACTATGTTTCTTGAAAAAGAAACAAAATATGGACTTTCAATGTGAAATACCGTGACATGATTGTGAAAGGGCCTATGTTTGAATCATGGTTTATGTATTTTTTATGTGACCATTATGTCCATCCATGCACACATTTAACAAGGTTCGCATGTCATATGATTTTATCTTATTTTGTTTTTGAATGGATTATTTTTAGTATTTTTTCATTTTCTCTCAAAATAAGGAAATATATATGATATTAGTATTGGATTATAAATAGATATATCCCTTATAATAGATTGTATAGTTATAGGGTGTTATTTTGATGGTATGAATTGTAAAATTTATTATCTCTCTATCTATTATAAAATTTTCATTGAATAACCAAGATCATGATGATTTTTATAATTTATGTGTATAGAGTTGAACGAAATTATATATTTTGATTTTAGATGTTTGATAAGTTTAAGGAGATGTATGATCTCAAATTTATAGGTCTAATTTTACTGTAATTATTTCTTGTTATTTGTAAATTTCTAAAAATGCTTAATTGTACAAAATATCAAATGCATGAATGTTGGATTTTTAGTTAAATCATTTTATTATCTTTATATATATAAAATATTATACTAAAATTTCTTTGTTAATATATATAGGTAGTCGGAAAATTTTAATGGAATAATGAGGTAATGATTATATTGTTATTAGAATAAATTATAGAAAATTATTAGAGATTAAAAAGTTTAAGGTCATGGATTTTTATTAATCGATGTGTTTTTTATGTTTCATTTTTATTGTTTATTTTTTTCAAACAAGTGTTTCCCAATGTTTAATAGAATACTCGGGGGGTTTTATATTTGTTTTCGGTCATTAAAGTGGAGGATAATGAAATATATGGCCATATTGCATGGTTTGCGAACAGTTAGTGGAAAATGTGAGGAACATCCCATGTAACCATGCTCCCTTGGACAACGTCTTGTGCATGGTTACCGAATTGATAAGCTAATAGTGAAGAATTACTAATAAACCATATAAATGGGTGATTTTGGAAATGTTTCTCATTGATGGATTGCACGTGGTTTGTAAAACTGTGTGGGTAAAAAATATAGCCCGGTAATGTTGAGAAATTTACAAAAATTCCATTCAGGATTTTTATCCCCAAGTCATGGTTTCCTGCTTTCTCCCCCTTGAAATCCTAGTGATGAGGAAGAGCTACAAGGATCTTCCAAGGGCGATTCTTACTCATATTTTAGTCCTTTTGAGTTTTGTTAACTGTTAATTGAAGATCTGAGTAAGTCTAATATACTCTTAAAAATATCTTCGGTAATAGGTTTCACAACTTTCTCCCATATCATTTCAATGCTCTAAAAACTCTTTTTGTTGTGATATATAGGTTGAGCCATTGAAGGATGGTTTAATTGGGATATAATTCTTCGATTCAAGGAAACTCATTAAGATATTCAATATAGGTGGTCAACAAGGTAGATCCCATAGTTTAATTTTATATTTGAGAATTCCTGAGATTGTTATTTGTAACATGTTTTTGATTTTCAAACACATGACATTATATGACATTTTTTGTGTCCAAATGATGAATGTGATTTCATATTATCCCGAAGGTATGTGTTAAGGATGATTTGATCTTTATTGGGCGACCCATGGGTTACACCGATACATTCCAAACCAAGATTTATCTATGTATGTTCTAGGATGTTGTGTGATCATGTAGATCCCTTGTTGAGTATGGGATATTCGTAATGGATTTATAGATGACCTATTGGTTAATTATGGTTACTATATGAGGATTATGAATTTATGTAATGGGTTGATATAATGGAATTCGTGAATATTCTAAGTGAGGTAGGCATGGGAATGGTAATTGGGATAAATGGTCTATATGTTGCAAACGGGAATGTGTTAATTTGTTATAGAATAGTATGATTTACCATCTTGATGGTTATGGATTATTATTGTTATATGTAATTGTATTCATTGGTTTTTATATGTTCTATATGTGGTGAATGGATGGATAAGCGTGTGCACATGGAATAACTTGTGGGATAAAGAACTGAGGATCCTCCCTCTAGTCGAGTTGTACTGGTGCTCTAACTCCCTCCAGAAATGACGAGTTACTAAACAGGAAAAATATCTATTATAGTAACAGTTTAATTCCACCTGAGTTGAGGATTCAATATGAGGATACCCTGATGTTATGATATGTTATCCCTAGAAACTTCGAGACTTATTTATTCACTTATTCTAATTGATAAATTTCATTAAAATAGTTTGAATGTTGTGAATGCCTAGCATATGAATTCAGTGATGGATGGTGATCTAGTAATAAATGAGATATAATAAATTTTCACCTATGTTAGATTCACTATGTAGTGACTATTAATAATTTTGCCTTGAACTATCTTCCATATGCTTGTAAATTATTTTTTCTTGAATGCACTATTTGTAAGACTAGTTTTTTTGAGACACCATTGGTGGTGGCCTACTGAGTTGTTTTCATTCCTTAATTGGGCTACCACTGGGTACCTGAGAAGATTTCATGCCTGTAGGTCTACGTATAGGCAAGGGCCCAATTCTATGGATTTAAGTCTGACATGGGACATGCATGTATGAGGGTCTAGTCTTAGAGTTTGGACCATTTTATGGGATTCCACGATTCTCATTATTTTGGGGTTTGTTCAGTTAGAATTGTAGCATTACATGACATAATTATAATTGGTTGTGGGTTCTACCCAATTTGGGTGATGTTTGAGAATTCATGCTATTTATTATTCCCTATTTTTTCTACTTTTTATATTGTGTTCTGTTGTGGCTTACTCTAGTAAAGAGGTTATGGTCTCCCCACTTGAGCTGTTAGACCCTCGATGCTAGTCAGAAACCTATGGAATTTTTGAATGCGGACTTGAGATCATATGATGACCCTAGTCGGGGCATCAATTTCATGGAACCCAGGTTAGTGATGTAACAAATGATCTACCAAATCAAGGTTCATTTTTTCTTTCTTACTATTTGGGGATGATATATAGGATAATAGGGAAATGTTGGGGCTTTGTAATGAGATTGTTCCAGGGAGTAGTTAACCCACGTACGAGGTAAAACTAAAGTCATATAAGGTGGTAATTTGTTTCATTTTGTGCTTTGCAACATTTTATTATATTATAAATTTGGGTGATTCACATTTGGTGTAATGTGACATTTTAATGATATTTTTTTCATGGATGGAATTGAACACGGTTTTTCATTATTGCATCATTATAGGATCATATTTATATAAGTGACATCAATCATAGTAGGAACACACATCGATGGGATGGGTGTGTGGGATGAAGAGTGTATAATGCTTTTAAATTTATTAAAATTGCAGAATGTTTTGACTAATTAAACAATACCTATGTCTTAAAGGGGGAGAAAAATGTTAAGCAATAATTAAGGAATTTATCTTGATAATGTATTTTATGTGAAAAGAAATGAAATTGGATTAAGTAGTGATTTGAGTGTAGTTTTTAAATGGGGTAGAAGGTATGGATTATGGTGGTGTGTGTTAGTGACATCATGTTATCCAAGACCATGGTAGGGATGGTTAAGGGTAGCGTTATGGGTATGATCAAACCGGTTTGGGTGGTGTATGTGATATGGTTTTTTGGTGGATAATGAAGGGACTTCCTTAATATTTACGAAATCATTATAATTTGGGTTCTAATGCTCATGTTTGGAATTGTCGAAAAATTCCTTTATGAACACGTGTACTAGTAGGGAGACAGGTGGATGTGGATAATAATTCTCCCCTTGTAGTGTAGGAATATGATCTGATGGTTCAATATAATGGGGATGATTAGTTCTTTGAGAATATCTATTGTTTTTTGTAGATGATGGAATAGGTTCTTGGTGGGTTGTGTGGAGTATGTTCAACATGACCATAAAGTTTTAGTTGTAGCACCATCCAAATATCACCAGCGATGGTGGTCCAGATGAAGCAGTGTTTTGGATATAGTCTACAAAAACTATTCATGACCATCTAGAAACTCCTCTTGAGAAGCAATTCAAGTTAGCATCCTACATTTAAGTGGTCATGTCATTCATTGTTGGGATATTATGGTTAATATCAATTGTTCTAAAGGAATGTTATGAATGATTTTTAAGGAATGTTTTTGGAAAATTACTACTCAGAAACATTGAGATAGGGGAAGGATATATAGTGTATGATTATGAAATAGGGGGATGTTTCACTATTGGATTATTCTATTAATTTTACTATCTTAGGTTGATTCATCTCGATGATGGCTGGAGATGGGGAGACAATGTAATAATTCTTCTAGGATGGGATTAGGGATAAGAATAGGTCTTAGTATAACATCATAAATCTAATGAGGTTTACATAGGTAGTTGACCAAGAAATTATATCAGATGTGGACCAAAAGGGGGATACGTAGGTAGACAGGTGATGCCAACTGGGTGCACATACAGTATAGCCTTAAAGGGAAGTAATCATCATTTTGGATGATTTCAATACATTGAAGGTGCATATAATAGAAAAATGATTGTTTTATCTTATTAGGATGATGATAGGGATTTATATTATTAGTGTGGATGGATAGGGCACATGCGAGGATAGTTTACATGAACACTAGTAACGTGTCAGTCATGTGGAAGGTTTTTATTTATACAAAGGTTCTGTTAGAACCCTCAGTAGTCTGGTTTGGATGGGTGTCCAAGAGAGTCGATGAGTGTAGGTAGGGGATTGATCAACGCATATTAGGAATGTATCTTGAGGTCAACCAGGTGTGCTAGTATGGTTGGTGGACGTTGAACTCCGGAATGAGACCCTCATTCCTAGTAGGGAAGAGCATTACATGGTACTTAGGTTGGATCCTAGGGTAGAGGGACATTCCATCTTCACACAATTCATTCTCCACCTAGAGGTTGTGAGGATGGACCATAAACTGTTCGATTTGTAATTCTTGTAGCATCAACACTCACTATTGCTTTATTTGACACAGGTTCCAAAAACACTTTTATCTATTCATAGTTTTTGGTTTTGTTGGGACTAGTTTTGGAACATGTTTGTGGGGTTAAGCTAATTGATACTCTATTGTGGGGGCGAGTTGAGGATATCAAGCGGTGTAGAGGTTGTTTTTTAGTTTTGTTGGATATCATTTTCTATTAATCCTATTTTTCTTAAGATGACATTTTTTGACATGATCTTGGGAATGCACTAACTGGTGTTGTATCACTCCCAAACATATTGTCACCATCATAGGGTGATGATCCCATAACTTGATGGAGGCATTAAGTTATTTCATGGTGATTTGGATTTTCGAGAATGTTGCACATTCCCAATTTGTCAATAGTTGGGAGAACTCACAGCCCATGTGGTATGCCATATTATGGATGATGGAGAGGAGGAGCCACATGTTTTTTCTGCTATAATGGATTGGTTTCAGGATGTCTTTCCAGATTATTTCTTAGGACTAACACCTGAAAGGGATGGGGAGTTCACTATATAGTTTATTTAAGTGGAAAATCCTCTTTCTATTTATCCATATTGAATAGAAAATGAGAGAATATTAGCATTATAAATCTCAACTAGAATAGTTAGATTGAATGGGGTTCATTCGACCGAGTACGTCACAATGGGTATAACTTGTGGTGTTTTCTAGTAAGTTCGGCATGTCGTTGATGTCATGTGTCGATTACCAGATGTTAAATCAGATGATGGTTAAAATAGTTACCTTCATCCCATAATTAATGACCTTTTTGACCAACTAGGTGGAACCTTAGTGTTCTATAATATTGGTTTGAGATTATGATACCATTAGTTGAGGGTGATACCTTCGGACATACCACAAATAAATTTCTAGACCAGGTAAGTGTTGTAAGAAATTATGGTGATTTAGTTCGGGTGTACCAATGCCCCGGTTGTGTTTATAGATCTAATAAATTAGATATTTCACCCATATATGGATCCATTATTGGTTATCTTTTTTGTGACATCATTCTGTACTCTTGATATTTTGATGATCATTCAAAACATATTTAAATCATCATTGCTATACTGAGAGAGAATTTGATTTATACCAAGATATCAAAATGTCGGTTATGGAGAGATAAAGGCTATTTCATGGGACAAATCATTTCAGAGTCAGGTGTATCGGTGGATGTAGAGAATATGCCGGTTTTGGTGTCTTGGAAAAATCCAAATACTATTACTGTTGTTTGGAGTTTTATGGGTTTGGCTGGTTATTACTGTATGTTCATTACGTAATTTTATTATTTGGCTTGACCACTTTCAATAATAAACAAGAAGGGTGTTATGATTGAGTGGTCAGAGGCACGCAAGATGACATTTCACAAATTGATGAAGCGGTTGACTAGTTCACTGATTCGATTATTACCTAAACCTAGTATCAAGTACATTGTGTTCTGTGAGGAGTCCATTATGGGACATATGACATTACTGATTGATCATTATTGGGTTATAGATTTATTTTCTAGATAGTTGACTCATCATGAAATAAATTACCCTACCCATGATCCCATGCTAAAAGCTATGGTTTATGACTTAAAAATATAGAGGGAATACTTGTTGGGAAACCAGTTCAAGATGTTTACATATCATACATGTATTAAGTACATCTTCTCTTAGCAGGATTTGAATCGTTGGTAGTGAATATGGGTTGAGTACATACAATCCTTCGATATTGATTTCAGTAACACATAGGAAAATGGAATATTGTTGATGATTCTATAATCTGGAAGACTCAAAAGTAGGTGGATCATGAGTCCAACTCTCAGTGGGGGATGATGGATTTGTTTATTGAGATTCCCCTGGAGGTGAAGAATGGGCCCAGACAGATGAAACTTATGTCTATATAGATTGACTCTAGTATTTTTGGTAGGTTCAAGGAGATTCTGCTAGATGGTCTAGAGTGTATGACTATGAAGGAAAATCATAAAGGTGGGGAGTCACCTTTTATTTGGGTTGTTGGTTCAGTGGAGTTATCTATGTTCAGGGAAGTACTGTTGTAGTGACAGGTGCACAAAAAGAGATGATGGGAAAGTTTCATGCATCAAAGTGTGAAGTACATCATATATTGAACAAAATGTATCATGATCTTTACCAGTAGTATTGGTGTCCTGAAATAAAGAAATAGGTTGCATGTTTTTTGGAATGATACCATACCTGCCAACAGTTGAAGGTCTAGCATAAATGTACAAGTGGGTTTTCATAGTCATTTCCCATTCTATAAAGGATGTGGAATGATGTAGTGATGGAATTTGTATTTGGTATTCTAATGATTCGTCACAATAATGATGCAATCTGGGTCACTATATATCATTTTATGAAAGGGATTCATTTTTTACCAATCCGATAAATATATATTGTCGACCATATTGGTGAGTTATATGTTTAGGTGATAATGAGACAAAATGGTGTCCTGAGAACCATAGTTTTGGATCATTCTAGATGATTCACATCGCGCTTCTGGAAGGTTATATAAAAGGTGATTAGTACCCAAGTGTTTTGAGTATGGCTTATCACCGGAAGATAGATGGGAAGTCAGAGCATACAGTTAATATATTAGAGGATATGTTCAGTTCATGTTTGTTTTGTTTTGGTGGTTCGTGGGAAAATCACATTCTGTCTGTTGAGTTTTCCTACAACAATTTTTTTATTCTATAATTCAGATGGATCCTTATTAGGAACCATGAAAAATGTGGGAGTCCATGTATATCTCCACTGAGTTGGTTAGAGGATGGTGATTCATAGCGGTTAGGAATAAGTCTCTTGCAGGAGATGTCTGAAAAGGATCAATTGATTCAGAATAGGATTTAAACAACATAGATTAGGTAGAGGTCATATGTATATCGACATCATATACCTTTCAACTTCATGGTATTAGATAATGTGTTTCTTCAGGGGTCTCCAATATTGACTAAGTATTGAATTTAAAAATAGTGAAAGGTATCACCCAGGTATTTGTGGTCATTTGGGTTTTTAGGTACGATTAGACTTGTGGCTTTCTGATAGGATCTTCCATAATAGTATATTGGATTGGATGGTTTGTTTCAGGATTCCAAACATTGGATGTATCCAATATATCCACCTCATGTTATAAATGCTGATGATGGTGATCTTGAGCATGATGTTTCCTTTTAGGAGCATCCAGTTCGTGTGATGGATCAATGTGATATGGTCTTAAGTATCAATGTTTTGACTTTGTATCATGTTATATTGTAGAATAAAAATGTAACAAAATAAAAATGGGATCCAGAAACAGATTTGAGGGACTAGTGTAATGATCACCTTGCTTCAAAATCTTAATTATGTTTGAGAAAAGTGGAACAATAAAAAGTTGTCCTATTGTGGGTTGGTTTTAAGATCCTTGAATTTGTAAGGTATGTTTATGTTGATGTATTAAATTAATTACATTATTTAGGAAATACATGTGATTCCCAATGTTCATTAGAAACCATGAGGGTGTTCTCGGGGTTCGAGGTACAGAAGAGGAGGATGAAATTTCTAGGCATGTTACAGGGTTTTTACAAAATTAGTGTAAACCATGTAGAGCATCCTAGGTAACCATGTATCCTTGACCAATGTCTTGTTCATGGTTCCCACATGGTTAAGCTTACCATTCTGAATTCCCTAGAAATAGTCAGATGTGGTGATTTTGGGAATGTGGCTCATTCTTGGTTTGTGAATGGTTTGGAAAACCGTGTTGGTAACTCTTGTATCCTAGTAACTTTATAGAAATTTATAAAAATACTATTATGGAATTTTTAATCCCAATATTGTATTTTCTCCTTCCTTCCCCATTCACCGATAGTTAGGAGGATGATATATCAAGAGATTACAAGGGTCATTCTCCCTTACCTTTAGATCATTTAGAGTGTTGTCGATTATGAATTGAAGATCTGTTTATGTCTAATATTCTCCTTGCATCCTGTTCGCATTTAAGCTTTGCATCATTCATTTATCTTCTTCAGAATCATTAAAACCATTTTATTCTAGTAAGATCTAGGTTGATCCTTCAGGGATTGGTTGAATCTAGATCCAAGGCTTAGATTAAGGGAGAGTTCATCAACATATTCATGGTAGGTGGTCTAATAGTTATATCCCACATTATCATTTTTGATTGATGCATTCCCTACATAGTTCATTTAAATTATTTTTGTGATTTCTAAAACCTAGATACAATTTGAAACTCTATATGTATTAACGTGGGTTACGATCCCTCATGGTCCCCCATGGCATCATTGTGGATGAATTAACCATTATTGGGCCACGCATGGGGGGCTGATACATTCTAGACCTAGAATCATATAAGTATGTTCTTGGGTTGTTGTGTTATCTTGTAGATACCCTATTGAGTATTTTATATTCTTAGTGGAAGACCATATGAGGTATTGGATAATTATTGAAGGGTTATGAGGCTTAAGAATATTTGGAATGTTTTGATATAATAGAATTGTTGATTATGATTAGTGATCTAGTATTAAGAATGGGAATTTGGGTAAATGGACTATGTTATGTAAATTGGAATATGTTAATGGGTTATGGCACAATATGATTTATCATGTTTATTATTTCTATTTTGATTTTTATATGTAATGGTTGTTGTTTTTTTATATGGTATGTGTGTGGTGAATGGTTAGATAAGAATGTGCACATTGATTCTGGTGTTGGATAAAGGACAAATGATCACCCCATAGATTGAGTTGGACTGATGCTATAACTCCACCCACAATGCATGGGTTCGGGAAGGGGAAGCGGCTCTATTCCCCAAAAAGATGCATTCCACCAAAACTAATGCTTTGTGGGTAGGATATTGTAATGTTGTGATATATTATCAATAGTGAGTTAGGTAATTATTTATTCCCTTATAAAAAATGTTAAAATCCATGAACATGGCGTGAATGATGTGAATTCCTATCATCTGAACTCCATGGATGATGATGAACTATTAATAAATGATAAATAATAAATTAGCACCTTGGTTAGTATAGCTATGTAGTATTTTTTAACTAGTGGCCCCCAAATTGACTTCCTTTTCTTGTTAATTATATATTATTACAGAAACTAGATGTCAAACTGGATATTTGTAGACGATTTTCGTGGTGGCCTACTGAGTTGTTCTCACAACCAGCATAGGTCTTCATTTGGTCACTCCATGTATTTTTTTGCATGAAGGACCACACAAGGGTTGTGGACCTCTACAAGGGAGTTGAGTCAGACATGATATATTCATTGATATGGTTCCATAGTTAGAGTTATGACCATTTAGGGATTCATTTGTTTGTCATTATTTTGGAGTTTTTCAGTTGCCATTGTAGCATGACATGACATATTTACTGTTGCTTGTGGTTTATAACCAATTTGGGACATGTTTGACTCTACATGTTGTTGGTATTTTTTTTGTTTCTATTATTTATATTGTGTTATTTTATAGCTTAAATTTGTAAAGAGGTTATAGTCTCCCGAGATGACCAATTTGTCCCACACTTCTTTTTGGAAATGTCTGACTTATGTGGAGGCACACATGAGGTCCTGTGATGACCCTCCACATGGCACCGAGTTAGTGGAACCAGTGTCAGGTTTGTTACATAAATTATCAATTTTAAAATATTAATTATAATTAAGTGATTAATTTATATACAAAATATTAGTAATCATTTTGAATTAATTTTAAGGTGAGGTCACTGAAAAAAGGTTCGAAAAATCTAAAAACAAATTTGGGTCTCATTCGGTTTAGTGTTAATATTTGAAAAACCATCTTCAGTGTCATGACCCAAATAGTGAAACAAGGAGGGATGGTGGTAGTTTGTTCACTGGAAGGTAATAGGTTGAGAATAAATATAACTCTTCTTTGGATGACAACATGGGATTTGGAAAATGAAATTTGTTCATGGGAATGTATTAATAAAGGATAAAATGTAGGATTGGTTAGGTTATTTATTTCTAATACAACCCATAAATTTTTTAAACATTATTTCACGATTTTTAAATAAATTAATACATAATATAATCCCAAAAGATTGATTTGTGTAGTGTATTTTGGAAATTAGACACATAAATAATAAATTTGAACATTAATACATTAAAATTATTTAAAAAGGGTTAACATGCACTTAAAATCACATAACTCTTATGAATCCACACAATATAACATTGGGAAATACATATGGAAGGGTTAATATATAAATCCCAATAAATAAACATTCAGATCAAAAAATGATGGAATAAAATATGAGAGTCAAGAGGAATATCAAGGTTTCATAAAAAGGGTTATAATTTTAGAAAATTTAATCAAATCAAGAAGTAAGATGATAAATCAAGGAAATGTTAGAATTTTGAAAGAACAAAAATGATAAAATCATAAGAATAAGACAAGTGTAACCATATAGACTTTATAAAATAGTATGTTTAGGATAATATCCCATGAACCATACATGAAACTTCAATATATTAAAACATTACCAATTTAATTGGAGGGAAATAAAATTATGCAACCACACATCAAATTATATTTGATGTTCACGAATATTTCCATCACATAGATCTTTAGACATTATAACCATATTCATTGTGTTTAATCCCATGAATTACTTTTTGGTCATTTACAAGTATGTGTCGAATCAATGAACTGTATTTATATCTATGTGAACAACCATGAGTATAAATTGTGATGTGTACTCCCAATAAAAAATTTTGGCATTTAAAAACCTAGGGTAAATTATACTTCATATCCAATGTATAGAAAATCAATCAAATGATTTAATGAAAGTCAATTGTGTTATCTCATTACATGGGAATCATAAAAACAATAAATGGTTTGTAAAAACACATTACAATTAAAAAATGAAATAAAAAGTCATACTACACGTACAATAATTGAATTAAATATTGGAGGACCGAATAAGTTAACATTATAGGGAAGTTTTATATGAATTAGAGGAGACAATTAAGAGCTTGAGAACCCCACCGAATGTTTATAGGGTGGGATATGGGGGGAAAATACATGCTCAATGGATTTTTAGTGAAGAGTAGTTGTAGGCTGGGTGTATTTATATCATAATATAGGAAAAATCATTATTAATTTCTAAATAATGGTTTTGAAATCTATATTAAACAATAATAAACACCATAATCATTCCCATATGTTATTCAAAACTTTTCTATCAAAGTGGAGTGGTTGAAAAAAAAATTGATGTCAATAATGATATATTTTAAAATAATACATTTGGTGTTTTGATATGAATCACATTCATATATAATTGATATTCATACCTTGAAATATAATATAAGTTCTGGAAAATTCCTTCATGGATTATAAAATTAATAAAATTACATAAAAATCTTATTTTAATGGGGAATTTTATATTTGTTCATTCATTCATTTAATAATTAAATAACATCATTTATATTAAATTATGATGTTATAATGTATACAATATAATAATAAATCCTTTAATTTGTACTAAACATTTCTTTTGTCCCAGAAAATATTGACAAATCCCATATGGATAATTTCAACATGATGATTTGAAAAAAATTATTCTGCAAATTTTTTCTCTAATACGAGAATATAAAATTTTAAATTAAAATGTTTATTTAATCGAAAATATATTTTCTCACGAGACTACCAACATTATAATAATTACTAAAATTAAATTGGACTTCATTAAATTATAATATCATTTTTATTTAAATAAATTTCATTTAATAAAATATTTTTATTAAAATCATATTTATTTAAGAAACTATTGAATTTATGATAAATAGTTTCCTAATTAAGATTATACTTCTCCCAAATATACAGATTTGATTTCATCATAGCAAAATTATAATTTTTAAAAACTCATTATATAATATTTAATAAAGTACTAATAAAAATTCATATATATACGGATTTTATAAAAATAATACAAAATAAATAATTATACTAGGTTCATGATATATAACCACATATTTTACTTGTACACTGCTTATGGGTAAGGTGTGCGATCGTGGTTATCACATGGAGTGGTTTGATGAACTTGGTTTGGGCCACAATATTAATAAGCATGAACTTATCCTATGATGGTTTCACTTTTTTTCACTGTTTATTCTCATATTAGTCTTGATCTAGGGAAAATTTATATTACTCTATATATTTTCAAAGGTCTAAAAATATGTTACTGTAGGGTATAATCCTAATAGTTGATACAATTGATTATTTCATATATTACAATTAAATATTTTTATAGCCCTCAATATAATTTAATTTGTGTACTCGCTATTCAATGACTATATTTTCCATGGTAATGATTATTAACAGTTGTTTAAATCTAGAATGATATATTTTATAATGGTATAAAATAACTGAAGTTGAGAATATATTTTATGTAATGATATTACTTAATGTTTCATTTATTCATTCAAAAAAATTTCATATTTAAAAATTTAGGTTGTTAAATTCATCCCCCATAAGAAATTTCACCCCTTAATTTTCATTTTATACACTAAAATAGATCATGATATATCAATTTCATATCCATTTTAAAATCCCATCTTTTCATCAATCTTCTGGTTTTGATGTAATAAATTGACTAGTTAATTTGATTAGATTCATAGAACATTTTCACTAAAATATATATTTAAAGCATTGTCCTCAAAAGATATATGATTCTATAAAGGTAGTACCACTATATTAAGTACATTTGATGGATAATGTTTTTAATTCTATAATTGGGACACATGGAATTGAACATAATCCTGAGAATAGTTAGGTGAGAGTGTCAGTCACTAGGAAAAATATTTGATGTTATCAAGGATCCCTAAGGGGCCTCCGTAAAAATAAATTAGATCTACTTCTTTCCCAAACAACATTATATTCTTCCATGGAAATATATGAAGGTAAAAATTATTTGTGACATTAAACTATAGGTCCCATCAATTATTGTATGCATAAATTTTCTATCAAATGTTTTCAGATTTCAAATGAAGATGAATTATTTGAAACTTCTCTACCATATTTTGGATAATATCATATACTATAGGCTTATACTCTCTATCATTGTCCAAAAATTGTCTGTGTTTGAAACCTCTTCATATATATAGACTCATATAGTTCCATCTGGATGCATGAATGGAAACAATTGTTATATGATAATTCCACTATGTGATTCTATTCATATTAACCTCTATTAAAATCAACTCTGCATGATATCATCATTTCATATAGTGTATGTATGGTTGTGTAATACTAATTTTCTTTATAAGGGTGATTATAAATAATCAAATTTATCTCTATATCAATCACATGTAGAAGGGTTCTCTATATCCTCAAGATGAACCTAATATCTCAATATGATAAAATGTAGAGTGGAAATCCATGTTTTCTTAACAATTCACTTATAAAAATCATAGTGTGTTGGTTTTAGTGAAAAAAAGTTCATGATAATGATTAAATATGTATAAATTTTAACGTGATCAACTAAAAACATGTAGTTCTATTTCCATTTTATTTATTGGGGTGTCCTATGATGAAATAAATTGTTGTATTTTATTAATTCAATACTTCTATTAGAAATGCTTACGATGTACCCTTAGTTTTATTTCATTATGCCTTTAAATGTTGGAATAAAAATCATGGAGAAATAAAATCTATAATATCCCTCTATATGTTATCAAACAGAAAATATTATTTTCGATCTTATATATCATATTTCTTACTATATGAATAGAGAAGGATGAAATTTTCGCATCATCTCAATGTATCCTCTTAACCTCCTATTTTGATGGGACACATATATGAGTTTCAAAAAATATAACACAATCCATAAAAAACATTAACTCTATTATATCCCATACAATCTTATGTAGTTTTATATTATCTTTTTTTTGCTCCTTGATCCTCTACGAAATGGATAGATGAAAAATTATATGAGAAAAGAAATATGTTGTTAATTTTAATGATTCTCATGATCATCATTTAGATTTCCATGAATATTGGATCCGGTTTAATCATCATTATGGATAAGGATGCAATATTTTTCTACTTAGAGATTCTTATAATTTTTTCTCCTTCCTAGGATTGTAATGGATTGATAAACCATAATAATTGATATTCTCAAAAAAAATTTATTAATAAATTGAGATATCCCTTTTTTAATATATAGTTGATTATTTTTTATATGTATATATTTGAAAGTTATTTATATAAAAATAATTATAGAAATTATATAATGTAACGAATTCTATAGAAAAATCCAAATCATGCACTATATTTTTCTACTCATGGATATTTAATTATTGAGATGAATACTATTTGAGGATTTAATATTTAATAGTTACACAACATATTCCATCTTATATTCATCATCATATAAAAATTCTTTCTTCGCTATTGGGTAATGTGAGAAAAAATTTTCTGTTAACTTGTTATCTCAAACATTAATTATCTCCTTATACTAATAAGTCTAAAAAACAACACCCCCATATATGTTATCATGAAATGTGGTATTGATAATCATAAAATGTTTACAACATAAAAACAGTGGTACAATGATAATCCATGGAAGCTATGGATTTATTTCACTGATATTGGTCAAAGTCATCCTTCAATTCCATTTATTTTAGATTATTCTAAAGATATCTCTTTGGATGTGAAAAAATTATTGATAAAAAATTTTTACCCCCTAAAAAATAAAATTTATTGTACTTCCCACGTTAATTTTTTTACATGATCTCTGGTGCTGCATTAAAATGCATCTCATGTTTTTACCATTAATGAAGGGTAGATAATAGTATCACCACTGATGTTCATTGATGTATCCCCTTAATTAATGAAGTGAAATAATAGACCCTATGGTGAAGAACATGGGATTATAAACCATTTATCTATATTCCCATGAGGTTTTACACCTTCACCTTTACTTGATATAATCTTAATGGATGATCCACCATAAACAATTATCACAATCGATGTTGTTGATTTGATGTTTCATCAATCTATTGAAGAGAATATTTTTTCATTTTTATTAGTTTTTTTAACTCCTGATATTCAATGGATATGATCAACGATGCATGCCTCATATTGAAAAAGAAGAATCATGGACCCTATGGTGAAACACATGGGCTTATAAAACCATTATCTATATTTGTTTATAGCTTATTATTCAGATCAATATGTTAATAATTTTAAATTATTATAGAATCTTTCTTATTGGTAAAGATCTGCATTTATTTTTAACAAAGAAAATAACCTCTTGGATTGGAGGAAGGAAAATTAATTATTTAGGAAACATATCTCCATATTCCCTCATAATGAGAATGTCTTCCAGAATTATCATTTCTATAAACATAATCAATTGAGCAAGATATGTGTACTCATAATGAAATAATATCCATCCTTGACATGATGATTCTCGAGGAGATTCCACTTCCTCCATAATATTGTATTAAATTATAGAAGAATTCATGATAACAAGTATTATTTTCATCCAACAATAATTTATGTTTTCATTATATAGGGAAATACATTCTATAATAATAATTTCTTCAAATTCCACAAAAGGTATTATTTCCAGTATTATTGTGAAATTCATCCTGAAAATATGGATAAAAGAGAATATATAAACACGGGATGTATTAATTTTCTTATTTTATATTTTTTTAGATATCCACAGTTCAATATTTGGAGGCAGTGTTTGAGCACATATATTAAACATGAATCATGCGAGAGAAATAATTGAATGATGGATGATGAGTCATACATTCAATATTTTATTATAGTTTCAATCTTTTATATAATCCCAAATAGACATTGCTCTGAGAATCTTTTATCTATTATACCTCAATATTAAAAATATGAACATTAATGGGATAAATCAAAATTGATATTTATTCATAAATATAAGAATTTATATGTTTAAATAAATGTTTTCCCAAGTATATTTCATAACAAAAAATTTTAAATGAATTCTTATTCCCTTCCTAATGTTTTTTAATGTGCTTATTAGCTTTTAAAATAATATCCCCCCTGAGTTTTAAAAATGGTGTAAAGTAAAGTTTCTTTTTCTTATACCAAACGATGATTGATTTAATACTAAATGCACCCATTTAATGTCTATTACCCCGATGTACAACAGTTCAAGAGTATATCCTCTTCTGTTATACACACATTAATTTTGATTCATTGAAACCACTATCTATATACTCAGACAAACTGTAATGGTGTTTTACTATGTTTTATATTATATCATAGGATTTTAATAATACTTTCTAATAAAAACCCATCATAAAAACTAGAACATAATATGATATCAACTATGATAGAAAATCCATTTTATAAAACATATTTCATGTTTTCTTATTTGAATACGCACATAATAACATCTGAGCATAGTGAGAGAATTAGTGTCTTTGGAAAACTAGATTAAAAAAATAATATAAAATAGGGATATATTGACCTTATCTAAAACACTTTAAAATTATATTAAAATCCCATCAATCTTCTAAAACTTCGTGAAATAACCTAGTGATGAACATATTAATGTACTTATATATAAGTCCCTTTATGGGAATAATCAATAGTAAATAGGATGAATGTTAAATATGTGTGTCAAGAGACATATTAAGGTGATATAAAGTGGTTATAATAATTATTATTATCATCAAATAATTGTATAAGATGATAAACCAATGAAATATATTGGTGGAGAAAGATTATATAACATGAAATTGTACAAAAAAATTCATATATAACATCCCTAAAATCATAACATAGTGTTCATTGGTTAAAATACCATCCACTAAAAAAGGTATCTCATGATGTAAAATGATAAACCAATTCATTTTAGGGATATATGGTTTCTTACATCAAATTCATATCATGTACAATTATTTATCTACCACATAGATCATAAAACATAAGAGTATATTTTGTCATAAAATATCACATGATTAAAGGGTTTAGGTTATATACATTGAAATCCAAAATAAATTTAGGATAGGTTTTTTTGGATGATTAACCTTGATTGGGAATTGGTATGGTTAATCGTACTACAAATGATTAGAAGTGTAGATCCTAGTAAATTTTGTTAACTATACAGGTGAATAGAAAAATTATAGAAGGGTTTATTAAGAGTTAATTTTTTTTCTTTCATTACATAGGAACCGAAAAGACAGAATATGTATATGTAATAAATTGTTACCACATAGTGAATTGGAAATAAAAATACACATTAAAAAATATAATTCAATTACAAATTAAAGAATATTACAATAAATTATATAGTAAATTTAAAAGGATTGGAGGAGAATATTATGATATTGGTATCAAATTTAGAGTAATTGAGAGAGAATATGTAGAGTAAATTCATACTTATAGGGATCTGAGAGACAATGTGTGGGTATTTATAAAAAAATATTGGTAATTTCATTATTAATTTCTAAACATAGGTTTTTAACTCGATATAATAAAATAATAAAACGCAAAAAAATAATGGGTTTTTTACTATTTTTTCATCCAATGAGTTGGGTGTAAAATATTTTATAGTTCATGAAAATGAAATTATTAATATAATATAATTTGTTATATTGATGCGAGTCCTGTTCTTAAATAATTTTTTCTGAAACCATAAAATATAATAAAGGGTTTACAGTAATCATTTATGCTTAATAAAATGATTAAAATAAAAAAAAAAAATTTAATAGATATGAAATTAATTATTCATGTATTTATATTATTCATTTCATAACATAACATTTAGTATATTAGGATTTATTAATACATATATGTTAATTATGCCTTATTAATTTTTTTTTGAAAAACTAAAAAACTCAAATAATTAAGAAATATAGACCATTGGATAACATAAATGTTATGATTTCAAATATATTATTTAATTTAGGAAAATAGTTTTTTATATATGATAATTAAATATTAAAATATATATATATTTATATTAAAATATTTTTTTTAGAAAATAATAAACCTTATGACCCATATTAAAAATAAATTTAATTTTATTTAATTTTATTATCATTATATTTAAAATGTAGTATTTAATAATTATATTTTTTATCAAAAATTAATTATTTTATATAATATTTAATTTTCTAAAAAAGAGTTTTCAAAATGAAACTATATATTTCACAAAAATTCATTACAAATTTTTATTTATAAAAATCTAATTTTTAACAAACATAATATATAATAATTTATAAAGTAATAATAAAATTGTGGTAAATATAGTAAATAATTGTTTAAAAATTATAACATATAAATTCATACTACTAGTGCATAGATACATAACCCCTTATTACACCAACAAATACCTCAATGGAATGGTGTGAGATGATGGTGATTTCTTAGAGTGGATTGATAAACAGTTTTTGGGTAATGATATCGATATTCATAAAATTATTCCATAAATGGATTCTATCATATTTTAGTTCATGAATCCAAACATGTCATAGGATAATGGGAAATCATTATGAATTGTTTTCCCATGGAAGCATAAATTACTGGTATTTATTATTATGATACTATGTTTTGGGGCCATTTCTTATTCTTCTTATGTGAGTTAGATTTTTTGATAACAATTAAATTATAAAAATATTACCGGTCACTATACAAATGATATATTATAAATGATTTTCTAACATAATGGTCTATAAAATTTAAAAACCTGTATTTTATAATGGATTGAAATAACCAAAATAGTACATGGGTTTTATATAATACCAAACATAACAAGGTTCTTATTCACTTGTAAGGGAATATCATTTTTAAAAGATGGGGTTGTTTTATTCGCAACAAAAAATGGTTATCTCCACATTTTTCCCCAACCGTGGGTGCTATCATCAGGGTTGTAGAGGCTAACCTAATTCCACTTTTGAAAATATGGAAATAGGTATCTATTTCCATGTTTTTCCAAACCATGGAAATAGGCCTCGAAATTGGCCACCGTGGATGTTGACCTACATCCACAGAGAAAACCCCTATAAATATCCTCAGTAAATCATTATAATAGCTTAAAACAAATATGTTCCCAACATGTTTTGATCCCGGCACCTCCCCTTTCAATATAAGCAACTTCACAACTACACCGAAGAACACTTTTTTTGTGTCTGTGTGTATATACATATATTATGATATATATATATATTAATAAAAACCATGGAAGTAGCCTCAAAACCATGGAAATATATCTTCCCACAATATTTTGAGTGGGATATTTTTTCCCCACAAATACGTGGGGGAAATATACCGTGGTTTAGAAATCCATGGCTATAACCCACGTAAAACAGACCTATAGCCACAGATTAAAAATTATGGCTATATGTATGGGGAAATAACCTATTTTTCTAGTTGTTATTGTTAGTAGTCAACACCCAACGATATTTATTTTTTTCTTATAATTTATTTATATACATTTATTATTATAGTGAATATTTATATAATAATAAGCATTTTTTTAATTTAAGTGAGTTCATAGGATGATATTTCATCTTAGGATGTAACTATATGGGATAAAATAGTTGTCTTTTAAATGTAACTAATTTTCAATATTGGTTTACAATTTATTATTTGAATAAATCAAGTTGTTGTAAGGAATATGTCTCTCAAAAAGTTTTTTTACCTTCTTAATATAATTTATAACTATAAAAAATATTTTATTTTCATATTAGTGAAGATTATTTTTTAGAAAACTAATATTACGATACATTTAAAAAAAGTTTTATTTATGCAATTCATAAAAATATAAGAAATGAATATCATCCTCATTATTTTTTATCCAAACTATATTAGTGGGAACATGATAAGAGAATTGAAGGATGACTCTTAGAATATAAGTAATATGAATATGGATCATATGTTTTTTTATGTATCCTTATATATAGATGATTGTAAAGTATGTATCCTAATTTACGGATTCTAATGTGATATATATGTATATGGTAATAAAAAATCTGTAAAGGATGCAACGTTTCATAACAATATATGGTTTAGTCCACTCTAATATAGTATTTATAGAACCAATTCAAAAAGGTATATGGACTATTTCTCAAACCAAAACCAGAAATCTAAAAATGTATTTGTATCCTTCTTGGAATAAAATATTATTTTTTATGATATAATGTATAAAATGTATTATTATACCTGGGATATGTTTTATCATGTAATGTACCTGAATTAAAATACATTATTCTTTATTTTTATAGGTTTTATAGAAAATTTTATATAACATGATAAAACACCTATAAAATATATATATATATATATATGTTATTATAAATGAGTGATAATCATATTTGGTAGTAATGAATGTTTATATTTTTTTGAGAGAGATCAAATGTATAATTATTTAACTGATCACTCATATTCTTTATGTTGATGAACATGTATATAGATTGGAATGTATAAAGTACACCATATTGATTATCATATATAGATATATTACATAATTATTTATTAAGGGAAAATTTTTCATGGATCTGTTAACATGAGTTTTTAAAATAGGTTCCCAATTTATTATATTAGATTCATTGATTCCAATCTAGATCCATCTGAAATTTTGTATTTGAGAAAATTAGTTTTTTCTAACTATTATCATGACATGGTATTTGATTTTATAATATAGGATATGCCTTCTTATATTATGGTTTATGAAATGTAGGGAATAAATTGATTTTTCACTAATTATTTTGATGGTCATGAATGATTATTTCTTGTGATGTACTTATATAATATTTATCCCTCTCAGAAATTGGGAAAATTAATAAGTAATATGGGATTGAAATTCAATGTTTCTCATGCTTAAAATATTTAGTAATTAGAAATTATGTTCACTAATGGATATATGGTAAATTATACTACATTAATCCACATTGATATTTTGGATTCTATATTGTGTTTCTGTATACCACTCTTAATTTGATATTATGAATGTGATTAAAAATCACTTATAACATAATAAAAGTAAAATATATTATTATATATGATAATAATTAAGGATAATTTCATAATAATGAAATTAGATGATATGTAAATTTGTTTATGTTTATTTAAAATAGAAGTATAATTTTTTATTAAAAAAATATAAATTATTTAATTAAATAATATTTTATTCATTTAATAATTAAGGTAGATTTATAGTATCTAAAATTAGTTAATAATTTTATAAGAACATAAACATGTTTAAATGACAATTACCAAAGGATATTAGGTCTTTTATTTTATGTAATGAACTTCTATGGACAATTATATGATGAAATTTACAAGGCTTTTTAAATGGTTATTTTTTATCACCTGCATTTATAATTTTACCTCGTTTAGAGGTTCATTAATGTTCTTACAATTTATTTTTAGGACCTTATACTATTTTGAGTTTATTTAATAGTAAAAATAAAATTTTCAAATATTTATTGCACATTTATATGTGTTCTATGAGATTTTATTTCTTTGATGATATTGAACACCACACATTCCTTAAAAAGAAATCTGGACATGTTTTTTCGTTCTACCAATGGAAAAAAATAAAATTTGGTTCTTATTTTCCTCTAGATTTTATATCTGAGAAAAAAAATCTAATATATTTTTAAATATAATATGGTTTCATGGTTTTCCCCACCCAAGAGTATCTCTAGGTTCTTTATATTTCATTCTTTCATCCTTTTCCTTTTTTGATTGAAAGACATTACATTGAGAGGATATGGATGCCACTATGGTGGTGGTGATTAGTGTTATTTTTTGTCAATGAAGAAGGATTATATTCAATATTATATTCCTGATCTAAATATATTTATCATTTTTAAATATTTTATATGAAAAAATATTTCCAGTATTTTATTTTTCATATTAGTTTTATGATATTGGATGAGTTTTATTACAATTTTTTCTATGTGTGAGGCATTGGTATCATCCATAAATACTTTTAATGGTACAATTTAATTGGATAATTATTAACTGATTCCTAATAACTCTCACATGTGATGATCTGACAATGTGAGGATCTCCACTATGGTGATACATTACAAATTAAATATGTTTAATAACCCTAGTTTTTTGTAATGTAGAATTACTTCCTAGGTTTAATTGGATGAAATGTAAAACATATTCTTATAAAAGATAGGATCCTATTAATCATTTAGTTTTATATTATACAAACTAGGTAAATGAAATATAAATTATCTAAATATTTGAATATAATATAATCATAGAATATATTCACACTTCAAAATATTCATATAATAATCACATTAAACAATGATAGTCTGTTTGTTTCTATCATCACTCTGATTAATGATAATTTTTATTATGGTGCCGCTACTTAGCCATTAATTGAAATATCAAACATAATCTAGTATATAATACCTATTTATGAAGTTAGATCAATACAAATTTTTGATATTGATGGAAGGAATAAGAATTAATATCTATAATGTTATTTAATCCTCAAACATCATATGAGATAATAAAGTAAATAATTTATTTATATATATAATTAAATATTTATAAGAGACCTCGAGTGTAATGATACCAATTTCATTTCATGGAAAATATATTTTATTATTTTCTAATATATGAATTTAAAATATATAATCTATAGAAACCTACACATTATAGTAAATTTTCTATATCTCACCGTAGGGTAAAGATTCATTTGATAATTATCTAGAGGATTCATGTGACATGATATGTATTCTGCTATCAACCATGATATCCATGATTAATAAGACATATAAATACATAGAATCATTTAATGATATTGAATATATTAATAATAAATATATTAATCTGATGTGTAATGTAATAGATTTTATTTTATTTATTTTCTGTTTCCTAGAATGATGGGAATTACATACCATATGTGAGTAACCAATTTTTGTTGATATGCAACTTCTCAATGAATATAAAAAACATTATAATGGGTAACTGGTTATATAATCTAGGAATATATAAAATTTTGTTTCATTATCACTGGATATAGTGAATTTCATTCATTTGAATATATTATATTTATTTCAATAATTCTGTTTCAATTCACGAAAAATAAATATAAAATTCTTTTTTATATGTTTACTATAATGGGTAAGATTTTCATTTGTATTAAGGAACAAGAATTATTTTATTTATGTAAATAAAATTTTTTATGGTTCTTAAAACATGTTCATTGTACTATAGATATTTTATCATGAAAATAATATATTTAATATATAGAATGTGAATGTTAAAAAAATGATTTTAAATACAATTATAATTTGAATAATATGATTATCTATATAAGTAAGAACCATCCCAAAACACATTAATAATTTAATATTAGATTCAAATTTTTATGAATCATTTAATGTATTAAAGTATTTTCTATAATTATAAATAGCTCAATTACATTTTATGGGTAATGGGAATTCGTTAATGGTTTTTTAAAACTCATACATAAAGATGTATGTGGTCTTTTAAGAATAATTTATCATTGTGAATTTTAGTACATCATTATCTGGGAAATTAATTAAGTAGGTTTGTTTATGTGTATTTAACAAAAAAATGTTTGAATATTTTAAAATATTTATATTTTATTAAAACTCTGTACCAATTAAATTTGTTAATTATATTGAAAAATACTGATCTGGTCAAGGTAGAAAATACATCAATCTAAAATTCAATTACTATATAATATATCGTTGTATCATACATGAATAATCCGTATAGTATGAAATTTTAAAATGTTTTATCTCTAAGGTGGAAATAGATATTTTTTGACACTGATCAGTCTATGAGGAGTTTAAAACTTCTTCAAATTCCTTTTTATGTTAATTATCTATAAGTTCTACAATATACAGTAAAAAATGTTCCATTACAATCTATTTAAAAAAATGAGGGATATCAATTTGGAAAAATACTTACTCATGTTTCAGTAATTCATAGGTTTGTGCAGAGAGCATATTATTCATTGCCTCATGAAAATTAGAACATCAAGAGAATAAATGGTATTTGTTGTTTACCATAGGGAGATCATTTCATATTTTTTTATAATCAATCAGGAAACAAAGTGAATGTTGGTCGACATGATATAATTTTAGGATGGGAATATATTTACAATATAATTTGCCGTAGAGATGTATGATATAAGGAATTTATTTTTATTGTTCTTTATACGTGTATTAAAAATAGAAAGTGTTAATGAAAATGAATCTGTAAAGCATACATATTAAATTTTATGGTCTAGTAAACTTTTTTCATGAACATGAGAAATATGATTTTCCTATATGGGATGAAGGAGATGTGATGTAAACTAATTTGACATATGATCATACCAAGAGTCCACCATGAGTTCCAATTCAAAAATATTTCTAAATTAAATTGAATATGTACTAGAATCCATGTATTCTACTCATGATTTGAATATGTTAAATAACCATGAGTTGGTAAACCCCATTGATTCATATAATGACTTTTAAATGATGTTTCAAAACGATGATATAGTTTCCATATGAAAATATCTATAAATCGATTTTGATTTTAAAATAATTCCTTATTTTTTAATAAATAAATCTTTTCCTTAGGGGATATGAATAAATATGCTTATATTATTTAGTCCATTTAAGAATATTATGTTCAAAATATATATCAAATGGATATCCAACTAAAACTCCATTTTGATAATTTTATTCAAATATTTAGATAAAATAAAAGTCATACATTATGATCTACGAACTATTGTTTATACAATATAATATTCAATTTATTGGTCGAAATAATATTTTCAATATTTTTATACTAAATTTGATAAATATATGGATTTTTTAAGTTTTTTAAAAAGGAAAATGGAACATTATTGCCAGAATGGTATAAAGAAATCCATATTTAATTTATGCTATTTTATATATATGGAATTATTTCCACATAAAATAAAATTTAAATTTTTATTCAATAATTTATGGAAATTTCATCACAATAAAATATCTTCTTCAATAAACATATATACTTGGTATAAATAAATATACATTGATCTGTAAATTTTTTTCCCAAGTCTGAAAACATACCTATGAAAATGTTGAAAATATTTGACATCGAAAAATATAAAAATGGGTCAATACAAATGGTACATGTAAGGATATCTATAGATACAAAATATCTTTCTATAGTTGAATATCATGAACACAAGAGTATGAATCTATATAATTTTACTTTTTTGGCCCATCATGTTTTTTATGTTGTGTATTCAATATGATATGTCATTTGAATTATATATGATTAGTAGATAAACAAAATTAAAATGAAAATTAATTTATTAGTTATTAAAAATATGCATGTATATGATAATAATTGATGCTATATAGTTATTTTTTGGTGGTGATTAAGAGCTCTTAGTTAAAGATTTTGGGGATCCAAGTGTCCAAATAGTCAATTATGACTTTATATCTTAGTCAATTTTTTAATTTTTACACAATGGTAGTGTTTTAATCTATCAAATATCTTTGAAATTTATAGTTATTGAACCTATTATAGTAGTTACATATTTTACAAAAACTTATTTTAATAAATAATATGGTTTGATATATAAGTTATTTATATAACTGGAGGTGGTCCCCTGAAATATAGAACTGATTGAATGTTATTATTATAATAATGGAGTTTCCTCACAAGATGAAGATACATGGTGTCATTAAATATTTAATTTCTTCCATATATTTAATAATATATGTTATATTATTGATTTTGGGTATATTAATATGTGTTGAGTTCTAATAGAGGATAGTATTTTGGATCCCCAAACAATAAAGGTTAAAAATATTAATCATGAAATAACCCTAGTAATATCTATATTATATATACGAGTTATTAGATTTAATACAAGTGAGATATTATTACTATTTTTCTCAAAAAAATCAATCATGTATTTTAAGACCAAGGATATGTATCATTATTTAATTTGTATTAATTGGAGTATATTATAATTCATTTGGGTTTTATATATGGCACAAGTTAGATGATATGATAATGAAAACATAGAATTAATTTATTACCCCATTATCCATGATTTCTGATTATCAACTTAGGTTGTTATCATATTTTATGATATGTATTTGTAGCACCCCGAAATTTTATGAGAATGATTCTTTTAATTTCATTATTTTATTCTATTGTATGCTATACTAATATTATCTTTCACTATATGCAACAATGTATTACATTGAAGTATATTCAACACTATACTTGGCTTCGGTTACACACAATTTCAATATCATTTTATAGAATTCATTTCACACAACACTGTGTATATAATTTTTTCAATGTAGAAAAGAAATATATTTGTATTATGTAATACACAACACAAAATTAATCTTTTACAAAACTTAACACTAACATGACATGCAATACAAGAAAGGGAGGCCTTCTTTAATAGCTTGTTTTGTACGCAATAATGATTTTCTTAGAACAACGGTATATTATTAAAATATTTTAAAAACTAGCCATTATGAATATTATTAACAAAATTTGGAAAATTATATAACATCAATATTCAACTTATGTATTTTCTAGAACATGTTATAAGAAGAAATTCATTTTTTTGTAAAAAGGTTAGTAACTTTAAAAAACAAAAATTTTACCTCCTTTTGATGGTGAACCCTTCACTAATAGGAATTTGGGTTTAAGAGACCGCCTTTGGCAGTCGCTAATGCCCTTTAGAGACCACCCTGCAGCCACTTTTGGCTATGGTAGATGCTTCGTCGGTATTACTCAATACCGACCACCATGGGTGGCCGCTAAAACTCTCTTTGAAAACCGCCGGCTATTTGTTTTTGATCGTATGCTGGGGAATACGAGCGTATAGGAGGTTAATGAGGAGGGACCCCAAGATTGGTTTGAAGACCATGGAAGTAGCATGACATCCTGGGGGAGTATAGAGGCTGATGTCGGGGATTTAATAATGGTGGTCGACATTCGGGGGTGACAGGTTCAATGGCAGCATTGGAAGGGGCGATGGGAGGCGACAAGGTTGCAGTGATGGGGGCGACCTATGGTGGCAGTGCGACGACGAGAGGCATTGATAGCTATTTCTGCAGGTGACATCATGGAAGACAACATAGGGGGAAGGAAAAATCCCACCATTTATATTTCTATTTTAGTGACCACTTTTGGCGGTCGCTAATAGTATCAATAGCGACCGCCAGTGGCGGTCGCCCGCTACCATAGGCACAGAAACTAAAAAAATATAGTAGTGCTTTTAAAATATAGTATTTTATAGTTTTATATGATCTATTTGAAATAATAATATTTTTCATTTGAAGTGAGAAATAAAATTTTAAAGTGGTCGAAATTGTTTATTTTTCTGATGAAATTCATATTTTAATAAATAGTAAAAAATATTGCATTTATTTTTTCAAAAGTACCTTTTATTCTAATTTACTCATATAGTTATATTATCTTATAAATTTGATTCAATGTTTAATTTGATAAGGTTATTATCATTTAATACATTTTTGGACATTTTATTTAATTTCACATTTAAATTGGACATAAACACATGAAAATCTTTAGATATGATTGTACCTCTTAAAAGCCTCTTTTTAGATTTGACAATAGGAATTATTATTAATTTATTTAATGTGACTTATGTGTTATGAATTTGAAAATATTTATTCCATATTAGGTATCAGTGGGTAATAATTATGTTAATAGATTATTTTTAATTTTTTTATATTTTGAATAGAAACAATCATAATTTTTATTTACCATAGTTATAGGTAAATCTGGTATATTATGGTAACAAACCATATCATAATGGAAATAAATTTATGCAAACACATACCAAAATCTTATTTTATGTATTAGATTCGACCAATATAGACAAGGGATATTAATTGATTCATTTAATTTTCTTTTCTCCATAAAAATTATATAATTATAAATAAATAAATGAAATTGACCACATGTCACTCTTGTATACATTATAAGAATAATAAAATTAAAATAGTGATTAACATTATAAAAAATAAAATATAAATTTAATCTAGAAAGATAATTAAATTATATACATCACTGTAATTTATTTAAAAAATTTAGAGATTAAATTATTACCATAAATGATGACATATTTGTAAGGTAGAAATTATTTTATTCATATAAATATAAAAATAAATGGTTTCCAAAATATTAAATAATTATCATATGAATTAATTTATGTGGTCCACAACATTTTCTAGCTAACCTAACATGTTAGTAGTGAATTAAATATATTTTTTTGAATGTATCTTCTCAGTGGATTTTATTTGATGTCAAATAAATAAATAATGTCAAAATTGACAATATTGATAATTTTTAAAACTATGAAATTATAAAATTAAATAAAAATCCCAAAATTATTTAAAAATTTCAATGTGATAGTTATATGAACTAAAATATCATAAATTATTCAATTATAGACAGTTAACAACACATAAATTCATATTTATAAACATTAAATATTTTAGAATATTATTGCCACAAATAAAATTAAATAGATTTTATTAGGATACATACAAATGAAAAGGTATAAAGTAAAAGAAAAACAGGTTTACATTATATTGGTTGAGGTTTTTTCGACCCATACTCATCTAATATTTTAAATAAAATATTATTGTAGCATTATAAACAGAAAATGAATTCATAATATATTAATATTTCAAGACCTTCCAATGGCCCCCCTCCCCACTCTTATAATAAGGCCCATATCCTTCTCATTTAATCACAGCTACAAAGCCCATACGCTCATCCAAAACCTGACCAAATATCCTCCCAACTTCCCTAACCTCAACCTAGATGAAACCCTTTTGTATGAAATCCATCTTAATGAGTCCTTTTGCGCATTCCAAAATGAGATACCTGAAAAAGAGGTAATTGTTTTATTGCCTCTTTAAAATTTCTTTTTTTTCTTTTATATACTCTTGTAATTTTGCTTCCATTGAAAATTAACAACTATAACATTTAAAATATTCTGAGATTATATTAGAATTATTGAAAAATATTATACCTCATTCTATTCAACATTCTGAAACCAATATCACCATGCGTGCGTACGTACGACTTACCGTCTCCACACTGTATTGTAATTGTTATTCAAAAATACTTAATTTAGATTGTTATAATTATTATTATATTGGGTTTAAATAATTAATATTACAATATAATTATTTATTTTAATTAGTATACCACCAAATTCCATATTGTTTAACCATAAATGGAATGATATCGTCCCTCTTGCATATTTACGGATTAACGTCTCCATGACGAGATGTGATTCATTCACCACGTTATCCATTCATGAATTTTTATAAAGAAAATATAATAATTAAACATGAAATATATGAAATAATAATTATATTAGATTTAGGTATATATATTTGTGTGTGGGTCATTTAATTTATTCTATTCAATTAAATAATGAAATGGAATCATCGTTCATCTGTATGTACGACCTACCGTCTCAATAAATGATGTATTCCATTACATTTATCTATCTATTATAAATATTTCTATACTTAATATTTATAATATATAAAACATGTTTTACATTCAGTAAGTATGTAAATCATGATATAATTAATATGATTAAAAATAACATGTCAAAACACATATGGTAAATAAAACAAATATAACCCAAAATGCCTCTTTAAAATGGAATTGATAAATGAACGAGTGATATAAAGTCCTAAGTGAGTCATATATGATGTAATAAATAATAATATTGTCCTGATACAAGTTATTAATATTTTAAAACCCACTATATAGGTTTTTGGGACACATATAGAAGAAACTGGACCTATGGTATGGGATAATTTTAAAATCTCATTATTATCAGAGACTGTTTGTTCGTAAGTATTTAATGTTGTATATTTTTCATCCACATCCATAAATCCAAAATATGTAATATTATTTCGATTATTTTGTAATTTTGTAATGTCAATTTTGTTTCAACCCATGTATTTATAGAATAATACATTTTAATATCTATTATTATTTATGAGTATGATATTATTTTTTTCTTAAAGAGAACACCTTGTTCAATAACATACTCAACATTGAATAACGAGTTTCTTTGAAATCTTACATTCCACACAAAATTGAGTAACAATGGAAAATAATACAATAATATTATTATTATTTTAAATTGTATATAACAGCTAATCGTTGTAATAGATGAGGGAATAGAACTGACAACATTAGGATTTTATTTGTTTGTTAAATGTTTTACATTTATATATTAAATTTCAGAGGCCTAAAATAATAATGAATCCAATTTTAATCATGGAATACTCTAATATATTTTAGGTTGGTATAAATATTTTTATGGAGTATACTTTTCAAATATAGTATTTGTAACTTTAATATGTTTGTTTTGACAAAATAAATCTCTTCATTAGAAAAAGAACATCAAAATTTACTTAGAAAAAAATTTCGGTATTTTTCTTATTAAATTCATATTTTTATGAATATTGAAAAATACTACATTTTAATTCAAAAGATTATTTTAATATAATTTATTAATATAGTAACATTTTACTTTTAATTTTTTTTAAATTTTAATTGAATTAAATTTTTATAAATTAATGCAACTTTGGTCATTGGAAGTAATTTCACGATGAAATTGGACATAAGAACATGTCAATCTTTTGATAGTTATTAATTCTTAAAAACCCCATTTTTTGTTTTGATAATGAGAATTAATTTTAAATTAATTTCTTCCAATTCAATGTTTCAAATTTGGAATACATTTATTCCAAATTTGGAATTGGGAGGTCCAAATGTTTTAAATAGGTGCCTTTTATTTTCAGACATTATGAATAGTAACTCGAGTAATTATTTTATTTTCCCTGGTTAAAGTGTAAATCCGGTATATATGGGTATAAATAATATTATAATAAAAATAAACTAAACTAAAAAGGGTCCTAATCCTGTGGGATGAGATATGTCTGACCATTGGCATCTTTGGGTCAATTTTGGAACCCCATAGAGCAACAATGATTGAAAGTGACATTTTATAAGAATTAATTTAATGTAAACAAAAATATAATAAAAACTTTGTTTTATGACATAAAAAAATTTATGGATGATTCGGACTTGTTATCATTGAATTCATGATTTTTTCGAATGAATAATGTTGTTCTGGATTTATAAAATGTCATGATATGAATAATATAAAAATTGACAGAAATGTGTTTAAAAAATACTAATTTATTGAATGATATAATAGTCCTAAAAATAAAATATTTTTCCAAATTACTTATATAATGATGAAAATATCATTTATTAACCTCTTGAGGTTCAACTAGAATTTTATTGTAACTATATTAACCATATAGTATGAATATACAAGAGGAAATGGTCGGAGTCAAATTTGTTAACTAAGGGTTAAAGCTAAAAGATAATGTAAAATTTGTTTTCTTTTCTTTTCTAAAACCTATATTTTGAGCCCTTTTCAACTCAAAATCATCATATCTTTTAAATAAATGGCTTGGGACCATTTCAATCTGAAAATTATTCTATAATAAAATAATATTTCAAGATATTCCTAAAGTGTCCCTCCTCCCAATTATAAAAGAGAATCACCTATACCAATTTATTAACACCTCTCTAGCTCCATGGATCATCCAAAAAATCCCCATATAATCTCCCAAAATCCGCATCATCTTTTTATAAGCCTTAAAATAGGAAAATAGCATTTCAAGAAAGACTTTTGGCACAAATCAATGGTATTTACACATTTTAAGAGGTAACCTCTTCTCTAATTTTTATTTTCATTATTTTACCACTCCACTCCCAATTCTATTATTATTAATTTAATACACAAAAAACAATTTATCGTTTATATTCGAAGATATTGTTATGATAAGAAATTGAACTACACCAACACACAACTTCATCTAATGGATAAAAACATACTTTTTCTGCATACAGTGAACTGGTGCCTCACGAAACGATGATTGTTCGACTTTCCCCTATTAACTATCATTGTGGTGATTATGATGGCACTGTGTGTGTATGTATATATATTATATATATTATATTTATATTGTCTATATAATTTTGAATTATTATTTACAACATACCATAATTATTTTCAAGATTTGTAAATATGATAATTTCAATTGAGGAAGTGTGGACTACCTCCACATCAATGTGATATGACTCGGTCATGGAATTAATGAAAGTATAAAGAATGGAATTAATTAACTTATGTAACATAAATATAATATGATATTATATTTTTATTATAATATTCTTTTGTATGATTTATCTTCTATTTCATTAATATGTCAATTAAATTAAAGTGGCACTAATGCATACGTACAGATTATCATCTCCGTAAAATGTGAGATTCATTTCTTATAACCAAATGTTATAGACTATTATAAATACATATATAATAGATATATATGATATTTAAATAATTAATACTATTCTATAGATAATTTAAATATGACCACATGGTCAATTTTTAATTATAACGAGATCATTTTCGACTCAAGTACCCAATATCAACAAAACGACCAATATTAAATTAAATAGTTAATTAATTTTTATAAAGTGGTAATAAGTGATATAAGTGGAATAATAAACTTGAAAATCATTCTTAAGGTATTATAAATTAACATAAGTTTATTATTCAGAAAGAACAAGTAACTTACATGATTAATCGAACTCATGGTATGGGACTTCGTCTCAATCTCCTTTCATTGAGGCATATCATGATAATATACACCTCCTTCCTTTATACCGTGCATAATAAAACCATTATACATTTAATCTCATTTAAATGGAATATTTTCTCTACAACGTGTTTTACAAAACTAAAAAGGACTGTTTTTAATGTATGGGGTGAAAATGACCTCTCCACCACTATAATCGATATTTTTCATCCTTTATAAGAATTAATGTTTTTAAAAGGAAATGAAATACCAAATTCAATTTTTTGGTGTATTTTTTTGAAAATATTTTTTAAAATTGATTCATTATTTCAATATAATGAAATAATTTCTTTTTATTGAAAATGATTTGTTATTAGTGAAATATTGATATTTTAAATATTCATATAGGTTATGATTACATAAAGGTACAAGGACATTTGACAGTTGGTCACTTGATAAACAAATGGCAGGTTGTTACGTGATAAGCCAAATGATGGGTGATTCCATGATAATCCAAAGACGAGTGATTCTGTTATAACCTCCAATTCATTGGTTATGGTAGTCGGTTGTATGGCTATTTCAATTAGATATATGTGTGGAAGTCAAACATATGGTTATTCCATTTAAATATGTTTTTCCCCAAGATACTTTTATATGTAATATATTTTTTTCTATGGTTTTGTGGTAATATTTTGGTTAATAAAATTGTAATAAATGAGATAATATTCAGTGATGTATATTTATTAATTCTTAATGGTTAAAATTATTAAATTATGATAAGGTATTTATGGTTTTCATGTTATCCCATGACTAATAATTTTCTTTCATTACGTATTACTTACTGAAATTTTTATGCTCATCTCATGTTTTGAAATTTGTTTCATAAGAAATCAAAAATAATAGAGTCAGGGATAAGATCATGGAAATTTTATGATGTTAAAATATTAAACAATGTCATATTTTGTTTTAAATAGTATTTGTTTTATGAAAAGAATTGAAATTGAGAAGTAGTGTCTACTTGAAATATTTGAGATGTTATGTATACATTTTGATCTATTTCTCTAATTATCCAAACATGAAATTATCCTTGATGTGAATTAAAGTCAAAATTATTGATTTTTCTCGTGATTATATAATGTTTATGGTTAGGTCCTTGTAGATGGTATTAATGGATGATCTAGATAACTTTAGAGGTTAGGGTATCATTTAATCCTAAGTGACATGTTTTATATAACCATATTTGTTATGTTATTAGAAAGATTCATATTTTTTATATAAACTAAATGAGTTTATGATAACATGAATAAGTAAATATTAGTGTTTATTTCAACATCCTATGTAAATAAATAATAAGACATTTTCATATTTACTAATATTTTTTGATTTAAGTTTTAATTTTACTTTAATGGGTTTTCTATGTTAGATGGAGAACCCTATTTAAATAATGTTTTGGTCACTATTATATATTCTATTATACCAAATAAAATTCTTCTTGATAATCGGGACATCAAAATTTACTTTGTGTAAATTTTTGGTATTTTTTCTCATAATGTTCATTTTTTAACCAATAGTGAAAAATGATTTATTTAAATTCAAAACCACTTTTTAATCTAATTTATTTATAAGGGTGGATTATATTTTTAATTGGTTTTAAAGTGCAATTAGAATATATTTTACCATTTATTCCAATGTTGGCCATTGGAATTAATTTCACATTGAAATTGGGCATAAAAAAGTTATAGTCTTTTGATTGATATTGATTCTTAAAAACACGCTATTTGTTATGACAATGGGAATTAATTATAAAATTAATAAATTAAACTAATATGTTATGAATATTTCAAAATAGAAATCATTTTTGAATTCGGAATATCAAATATAGCTTATGGTAAATTTTTGGTATTTTTCGGAAGAACTTCAATTTTGATGAATAGTGAAACCACTAAGTGGTTGTTAAGAAAAATGATTTTTCGTTTAAATGAAAATTTACTTCTTTTTTGTATGGAATTCCAATAATACTACATACAAAGTTATCATTATTAATAAAAATTTGGTTCAAATGCATTAAAATATTTTTTGGTGAATAGTAACTTTTGAATTTTGTTAACCGCGATTAGAGGTAATTAGTGTAATTTAAGATAAAAATGATATTATAAAAATATAAAAATATCTTTAAACATGTCCTAACAATATTGGATAGGTCATGGAAGACCAAAAAAATCCATGGGTAAATTTTTGGGACCCCATGGATCCACTTGAGTGAGATAATGACATTAATACCTTTCATTTAATGTAAAAATAAAAATATCACAAACATGTATTGTTTTACTAAAAAAATTATTACATGGTGTTATATAAGCTATATTTTTTTACTATAATTATTAATTAGAAAGCTAAAACTATTTCCTACATCATGGTAAATTTTTTATAATTTTTAGACATCAAAAAAAATTAAGATTCAATGATGATGTAGTGTTTACGTCATTAATGAATGATTGAAATAAATAACAAAATAATGTTTAAAATAATATCCAGAACTTCTCCAATTATTATTGGATGAATTTATTTCGAACATGGACTACATTATCTTCGACTTTAATTATTTTTGGAGCTTTATAAACTGAATTTCATTTTATAATAAAATAATAGATTCAAGATTTCACCAAGATCCCCTCCTCTCCCTTATAAAAAGGCCCCACATCCTACCCATCTCTCACACTTCTCAATCCCTTTGTCTCGTCCAAACTCTACTGAAAAAATCACCCAATACACCTATATTCATCCTAGAAGCCATACCTTAGGCAGAAAGCTCTTCAAGAATCCCTTTTGGTTTAAACCAAGAGGAGTTGCCCGATTAAAAGGTAAAGTCTTCTCTAATGTTCTTTTGTTTTATTTTGCTTCCCCAACCCCCAAAACTATTTTTATTACATTAATTTGTAGCATCACCAGTATCTAAAATATTCTAGAATGTTTTTATAAGAATTATATGAGCGACACATACACACACCTACGTCTAATTGGTAAAGAACATACTGTTTCTGTGGATGGTGAATTTCTGCCTCACGAAATGTTGATTGTTCAATATAATTTTAACACTTTTAAAGGTGTCCATTAAGATTTAACTATATTTATATATGATATATAATAAATTTATGTTTTCCTTAAGCTTCTGTATTTTGAATTAATGGCATACCTTTCGGGTTTCCATTATGAGTAAACACGGTATCTTTATTTTAGGAAGTGTGAACTACCTCCCCCTCAATGTGATTTGATTTGTTAATGACATATGTGGGACATATAAAGGATAGAATTAATGATATTATACTAGAATTATAATATACCTTTATATCATTATGATTCAATTCCATTAGATACGAAATTGAAATGAAAGTAGTGTTCATGCTTACGTATAGCTTAACGTCTCCATGAACAGTGTATTTCATTTCTTACCTCTAAATGTTATTTAATATTATAAATGCATGTATATACGGGATATATAAGATATATATAATATCTACATCATGAAAAAAATTCTTAATATACTAGATATTTTACCACATGAACAACTTGTAATTTTAAGGAGTTTATTTTTGACTCAAGTACCAATGATCGACAAAATGACCGTTATTAACCTAAATAATTACAAAGTGTTCATAACATGGTAAGAAGTGATATAATAGGAATGATGAAATTGAAAAAGGTTCTTAAGAAAGTAAAAATTAAATCAAGTTTATTTTTCAAGATATTAAAGAAAGATCGAGTCAAGTCGGACACGCGGTAAGGGACATCGTCTCAATCTCCATTCATTGAGGCATATTTTGTTTTATAGACAACTTTATTTTATACAGTGTATAAACCACTTTTGAATTTTACTTTTATTCAAAAAGAATCTTTTAATACGAATTATTTTACTAAATGACAAAAGGAATGGGTTGTCTTACGTATGTGGCAACAACGACTTGTCCGCCGCCGTGACAATTATTTGAGTTTCAGCTTCCTCTACAAGTCAGAACTTTTTTAAAAATGAAAAATAAATACCATGTTTTACTTTTATTTTATTTTGGAATTGAAAATGGTTTTGCTAAATTTTTTATTAGATCAATGTGGTGTATTGATATCATGTTATTGAAATGTGGAATGTTGTGTTTCCTTTATGGATGTTTTATATGATACAATTATGTTATGGTTCTTGGGAATTGTTTATGAAGACGGGTGGTTTCGAGATAAACTAAGGGTGGGTGAGCCGATATAGCTCTCCAATGCATTGGCTAATCCGAAGTAGTTAAATGTTAAGGATTCTCTGAAGAGATTTAGGGAATATACTGTGATGGGTATTCCAATGTAACCATGAGGGTTACTCCCTACGTAAGAATGTTTTGAATGCCTCAAGTTACCTTTAGGTATTATGATTTCTATGAGTTATTTATAAATGTTATGATTTCATGAGGCATGTTAAAGTGTTTATGTTTTATGAGTGAAGTATGTTTTTAATGATTTTTATGTATATATGGACGAAGGTTTTCTTTCAGTATTTTTATATCCCTTACTGAGCTTTTTATGCTCATCCCAGGTTTTTGAAATGTTTTTCACAGGTCAAGGGAAAAGTACATGATTTGATGATAGTGTCGAGGAAGTGTCATGAAAGAAGCAATGTTTTATTTTAAATATGTTTCCATTAATGAGAATAGTGAATATTGTCCTTTATGTAACCGCCTTGTTTAAATCTAGAATGTAATGCATGATTTCTGATCTAATTTTCTAAAACTCTAAACCTAAAAACATACTCAATGTGAATTATTGAAATAACTCATGATTAAGTAATGTTTAAGGTTGGGGCCTTATATTTGGTATCAAAGGTCGGTTTAGATAACATTAGGAGTTAGAATTCTAATAAATGATTATCTACAAATAGTTTTTATGGTCAAATTGAAATTATATAGCATTTGAAGATTACCATGTTACTTCATCTAAGATATGTTTGTTCAGAATGGTTTTCCGAAGAGGAAATAGGGAAGCAGTGTTATGAAGGCATACAGAATGAAATGACCTTCTGAATCTGCATCCTGAGATGGTCAAAATTGGAACTGAACAGTTTGTTGCAGTAATGGAGCAGTTGACTCAAGCGATAAATGGTGGTGGTATCTATGCACGAGAGCATTTAGATCAACTGTAGAGGAATATTTCAATGGTGGAACATTTCATGAGGAATCATCCCCCATCATTCAGAGGATCATCTGACCCTGTTCTAGTTGAAGGGTGGATTAAAGCACTGGAGAGTATTTTTAGATGTCATGGGGTGGACAGACAATCAAAAGGTTAGTCTTGTGGTTTACCGTTTGGAGGGTGAAGCAGATCAATGGTGGTCAACAGTTAAAAATATCAGGGACACTGATGAGATTGATGCTCTTGACTGGGATGATTTCAAAGGTATGTTTCCTGAGAAATATTTTCCTAAGTTTGTTCGACATAATATGGAAAAACAAATCATATAATTGAGTCAAGAGGACGACTCAGTTTCTTCTTATGAAGAAAATTTCACTTGATTGGAATGGTATGCTCCAAATTGTATATGAGAACTTGATAGTAAAATCAATCATTTTTACTCAGGATTAATGAAGTAATATCGAAGTTAATTAGCTTCTAGTGAGTTCCAATGTTATGAAAAGCTTGTTCGATGTGCTGAGAATGTGGAAATGGAGTTTTCCGATGATCAAGTGTTCTATAACAACCAAAAGAAGAAGATACCGAGGTGGCATGAGAAAGGGAAGAATCCTTCAAAAAGGTCTGATGGTAAGAAAACTATGTTTTCAGTTTGTGATACATGTGGTAAAAAGCATGCTGCGGAATGTATTTTGAATTCAGGAAAGTTCTACTGATGTGGTAAGATAGCACATAAGGCTTATGATTGCACTCGAGAAGATCAAGGTGATGGAAAAGACTAAATTTGATTTCCTATTAGTGAAATGTTTCAAGTGTAATGAGATGGGTCATTATGCAAATGAGTGTTTGACAATGACCTCGAGTGATGGGAAGCAGTCATACTACAAGTAGATTGGTGTGGTGAAATCCTTTGCAACTACTTCAGCAGATGTTGGGCCATCAAATAAAGTGGTATCAGGTACTTTTTTTGTTTTTTCATATTTTTCCAGAGTGTTGTTTGATTTAGGGTCTACACATTCTTTCATCTCTAGAAAATTTACTAGTAAATTGGAAATACCATCTCAAGAAATGACTCCTAAACATTTGGTAAAAACACATGGGGGAAATGTTGAGGAAAATATAATTTATAAGAATCTTCCTATCCTTATTCGTGGAAAGAACCTACTTTCAAACCTTATTTTTTTACCTCTATTAGAGTTTGATGTTATCCTGGGTATGGATTGGTTCTCTGTTTATCATTCTAATATTGATTGTTGAGCTAAAGAAGTTTCTTTTCAGAAAGTTGTTTATTTTGTATATAATAATTAACCCTTACTATTGAAAACATATCAAGAGGCTGAGAAAATTTAAAATATCGAAATGAATGTTACCTTGCACATATTGATGAAAACAAAGGAACCATTCAGATTAATTATGTGCCAGTGGTAAATGAGTATCTTGATGTTTTTCCTGATAAGTATCCTGGAATAATACAAGATCAGGATGTATAATTTACTTTTGACTTAGTTCCTGATGTTAATCCCATTTCAAAACCCCCTTATCGAATGGCTCAAATTGAACATTTAGAGTCGAAGGAGCAATTGCAAGATTTATTAGAGAAAGTTTTCATTCGACCTAGAACATCACCATGGGGTGCTACTATCTTATTTTTTAAAAATAAATATTGTTCAATGAGACTTTGAATTGATTATAGAGCCTTGAATAACATCAATATTAAAAAAAATATGCTTTTCCTCATATCGATGATTTGTTTGATCAGCTCCAGGGAGCTCAGTATTTTTCAATGATTGACTTGAGATCAGGGTACCATTAGTTGAGGTAAAGGAAGCAGATGTTCCGAAGACTGCAATTCGTAAATGATATGGCGATAATGAATTTGTATTTATGCCTTTTGGGCTAACCAATGAACCTACTGTATTCATGGACCTTATGAATAAAATTTTCCATGAGTTCTTGGATAAGTTTGTTGTTTTTTCCATGATGATATTTTGGTGTTTTTAAAAATTAAAGAGGAGCATGAAAGTCATTTAATGGTTATTTTTCAAACCTTAAAAAAAAATAAATTCTTTGGTAAATTCAGAAAGTGTGGGTTTTGGTTGCAACAAATTTCCTTCCTTGGTCACATTGTTTATAAAGATGGAATAACTGTTGATCCTCACAATACAAATGTTGTCGAAGAATGTCCAAGACCCAAAAATGTAACTGAGATTCATACTTTTCTTGGTTTGGAAGTCTATTACCGATGGTTTGTTAAAATAATTTCACGTTTATCTAGTCCAATGACTAAGCTAACTCGGAAGGGTGTTAAGATTATCTGGGAAAAAGAATGTGATGATTGTTTTCAAGAATTGAAAAAAAGATTGGTGAATGCTCCAGTTTTGGCACTACCTTCTAGGAATGGTGAGTTTGTGATCTACAGTGATGCTTCACTGAAAGGACTTGGTTGTGTCATAATGCATAATGATCAGGTAATTGCTTATTCTTCACGTCAGTTGAAAACTCATGATGTAAATTACCCTACTCATAATTTAGAATTAGCTACTATTGTTTTCTCTATATAAATTTGGAGGCATAATTTTTATGGACTGAAGTGTGAAATATATACCGATCACAAATGTTTAAAGTATATATATTCACTCAGAATTAATTGAACATGAGACAGAGGAGATGGCTAGAATTAATCAAGGATTTTGATTGTATAATTCATTACCATCTGAGAAAAGAAAATAAAGTGGCTAATGATTTGAGTCGAAAAAGTAAAGCTTTATTAACCATGTTACATTTGGAACGTGATCCTTTTGTAATCTATTTAATGAAATTTGGCATAGAAGATGTTTGTGCAAGATATTATTTTATTTGTTTCAGGTATTAGGGAAATCATCTCTATCAGATAGAATTAATCAAGCACCAAAGCAAGACAGCGAGTTGCAGAAAATGCTAGAGCTGGTTCAGAAGGGTATGTTTCCTGAATTCAACATTGATAAGGATTTTGTTTTGATATTTGGGAAGAGATTGTGTGTTCCTTGTGATTAATAGTTGAAGAAAGACTTTTTATGTGAAGCTCATAGTTCTCCGTTTTCAGTTTATCCATGTAGTACTAAGAAATACAGAGATCTTCGAGAGTATTATTGGTGGGACAGAATGAAAAGAGATATTGCTGATTTTAATGTGAAGTGTTTGAGTTGTCAACAGGTTAAAGAAGAGCGATAGTTATCGAAAGGGATGCTTCAGCCTTTACCAGTGCCATAGTTGAAATGGAAGAATATATCTGTGGACTTCGTTGTGGGATTGCCGAAGACACCTCGAGATAATAATGAAATCTGGGTTATTGTTGATCTCTTGACTAAACCAGACCATTTCCATGCTATATGAGATAATATTTCCCTAGATCAACTTTCTCATTTGTATCTTAAAGTGATAGCCAGGTTACATGGAGTTCCCTTCTCCATTGTATCTGATCGTGATCCCAGGTTTACTTCTATATTTTGAAAAGACCTTCAGAATTTGTTGGGTACTGAATTAAATTTTAGTACAGCTTTTCATCCTCAATCAGATGGGCAGTCATAACGAACTATTCAGAATTTGGAGGATATGATACGTGCTGGTTCGATAGATTATCATGGAAGTTGGGACCAACATTTTCTTTGGTTGAGTTTTCTTTTAATGACATTTTTCATTCCGGTATACATATGGAACCATTTAAGGCATTATATGGGAAGAAATGTCGAAATCTAGATTTTTGGGGTGAATAGGGTGAAATAAAGTTTGTTGGACTAGAATTGGTAGAAGAGTTGGAAGAAAAAGTTCAACTGATATAGAAACACATGAGAATAGCTCAGAGCAGGAAGAAAAGTTGTGCAGACAACAGGAGGAAGGATCTCTATTTTGAGGTAGGTGATCATGTCTTCCCCAAAGTTTTACCATGGAAAAGTGTGATGTGATTTGGTAAGATAGGAAAGTTGAGTCCATGTTTCGTTGGATCATAAGAAATTCTGGAGAGAGTTGGATCGATTTCATACCGAGTGGCTTTACCTTCGAGTTTATCTCCAGTAAAAAATGTTTTTCATGTTTCAATGTTAAGGAAGTACATGCCAGATCCATTTCATTTTTTGAGTCTAGAGGTAGTTCAGATAGAAGATAATCTATCTTATGAGGAACAACCAATCCATATTCTTGACCACAGGGAGCAAGTATTGTGGAATAAGGTTATTATTCATGTAATGGTTTTGTGGAAAAACCACATGATTGAAGAGGAAACATGGGAATATAAAAATGCTATGAGTGATAAATACCACCATTTATTTAAGTGAATAAATTGAGAGGACACAATTCCCAATAGCATAGAAGGATGTAATATCCCAGGTAAATAAATAATAAGAAATTTTCATATTTATTAATATTTTTTTAATATAGTATTAATTTTACTTTAATGGGTTTTCTATTTTCAATGGAGAACCCTATTTAAATATAGTTTTGGTCACTATTATACATTCTATTGGAAAAAATAAAATTTTTATTTACAATTGGGACATTATAATGTACTTTGTGTAAATTTTTTGTATTTTTTCTGATAATGTTCAATTTTTATTGAAAAATGAAAATTGTTGTATTTTAATTCAAAACCACTTTTTAATATAATTTATTAATAAGGATATATTATCTTTTTAATTGTTTTTAATGTTCAATTAGAATATATTTTTACCATTTAATCCAATGGTGGTTATTAGAATTAATTTCACTTTGAAATTGGACATAAACAAGTGTCAGTCTTTTGATAGATATTGTTCCTTAAAAACACGCTATTTGTTTTAACAACGGGAATTAATTATAAAATTAATAAATGAAAATTATATGTTTTGATTTTTTAAAAATAGAAATCAATTTTGAATTCGGAATAGGAAATATATCTTAGGTGGTATTTTTGGTATTTTTCTGAAGAACATTAATTTTTGATTAATAGTGAAACCACTATGTGGTCGTTAAGAAAACTGATTTTTTGTTTAAATGAAATTTGACCGCTTATGTGTAATGAATATGAAAAATCAGACATACATGGTTATCATTATAAAGTAAAATTTGGTTCAAAGGGATTAAAATATTTTTTTTGTTGAATAGTAACTTTTGAGTTTTGTTAACCACGATTAGAGTAATTAGTGTAATTCAAGATAAAAATGATATTATAAAAATATAAAAATTTCTTGAAACATGTCCTAACCTTATTGGATAGGTCATGGAAGACCAATAAAATCCATGGGACAATTTTTGGGACACCATGGAGCCACTTGAGTGAGATAATGACATTAATACCTTTTATTTAATGTAAAAATAAAAATATCACAAACATGTATTTTTTAACTAAAACAATTATTACATGGGGTTATATAAGCTATATATTTGACTATAAATATTCAGAAGAAAGATAAATATATTTCCTACATCATGATAAATTTTATATAATTTTTAGGCATAAAAAAATTATTTATGACACAATGATGATGCAGTGTTTATCTCATTAATGAATGATTTAAATAAATAAGAAGATAATGTTTAAAATAAAATCCAACACTTGTAAAATTCTTATTGTAGGATTTTATTTCAAACATGGACCACCTTATCTTCTATAGTAACGATTTTTGGTTCTTTAGAAACCGAATTTCATTTTATAATAAAATAATAGTTTCAAGATTTCCAAAAGAGACCCTCCTCTCCCTCATAAAAAGACCCCACTTCCTACCCATATATCACACTTCTCAAGCCCTTTGTCTCATCCATCCTATACTCAAATAATCTCCCAATATCCCTCTATTCATACTATAAGCCTTACCTTAGGCATAAAGCTCTTGAAGAAACCCTTTTGGTTCAAACCAAGAGGAGTTTCCTGATTTAAAGGTAAAGTCTTCTCTAATGTTCTTTTGTTTTATTTTTCTTCTCCAACCCCCTAAACTCATTTTATTACATTATTTTTTAGGAAAACCAGTATCTTAAATATACTAGGATGTTTATATAATAATTATTATAGCTATAGTTACACACACCTACGTCTAATGGGTAAAGAACATACTGTTTCTGTGGATGAAGAATTTCTGCCTCACGAAACGATGATTGTTCAATATTCTTTTAACACCTTTAAAGGTGGCCATTAAGAAGTCACTATATTTTTATATGATATATAATGTGTTTATGTTTTCCTTAAGCTTCAATATTTTTCATTTATGGAATACATTTACGTTTTCCATTATGTGTAAACATGATATCTTCATTTTAGGAAGTGGGGTCTACCGCCCCCTCAAAGTGATTTGATTCGTTAATGCCATATGCGGGACGCATAAAGGATAGAGTTAATAATATTATAGTTGTTATTATACTAGATTTATAATATACCTCTATATCATTATGATTTCCTTCCATTAGATATGAAATAGAAATGAAATTAGCGTTCATACGTACGTACGGCTTATCATCTCCATGAATGGTGCATTTCATTTCTTACCTCTAAATTTTATGTTATATTATAAAAGAATTTATATACTGGATATATATTATATATATAATATCTACATCCTGAACATAATTCTGGATATAATAGATATTTTACGACATGAACAACTCATAATTTTAAGGAGTTTATTTTTGACTCAATTACCAATGATCGACAAAATGACCGTTATTAGCCTAAATAATTACAAAGTTTTCATAACATGGTAATAAGTGATATAAAAGGAATAATGAACTTGAAAAAGGTTTTTAAGCAAGTAGAAAATAACTCATGATTATTATTCAGGAGATTAAAGAATGATTGAGCCATGTCGCGCATGAGGTAAGGGACTTCGTCTCAATCTCCATTCATGGAGGTATATTTTGTTTTATACACAACGTTATTTTATACGGTGTATAAACCAATTTTGAATTTTACTTTTATTCAAAAGTTATATTTTTATATGTAAAATTTTTCTAAATGAAAAATGGAATGTTTTGTCTTACGTATGTGGCGACAATGACTTCTTTGCAGGAGTGACCATTATTTGAGTTTCGGCTTCCTCTACAAGCCAGATCTTTTTTTAAAATGAAAAATAAATACCACATTTTAGTTTTCATTTATTTTGGTATTGAAAAATGTTTTTCTAAAGTTTTTCTTAGATAAATGTGGTGTATTGATATCTTGGGATTGAAATGTGTAATATTGTGTTTCCTTTGTGCATGTTTGAATGATATGATTATGTTATGGTTCTTGGGAATTGTTTATGAAGACGGGTGGTTCTATGATAATCTAAGGCGGGTGAGCCCGATATAGCTCTCCAATACATTGGGTAATGTGAAGGGGTTAAACGCTAAGGTTTCTCTAAATAGATTTAGGGAATATACTGTGATGGGTATTCCAAACGTAACCATGAGGGTTACTCCCTACGTAAGAATGTTTTGAATGCCTCAAGTTACATTTATATGTTATGATTTCTATGAGTTATTTATAAATCTTATGATTTCATGAGGTATGATAAAGTGTTTATGTTTTATGAGTGATGTATGTTTTCAATTATTCTTATGTATAAATGGACTATGGTTTTCATTCCATATTTTTATATCCCCTACTGAGCTTTTTATGCTCATCCCATATTTTTGAAATGTTTTTCACAGGTCAAGGGAAAAGTACATGATGTGATGATAGTGTCGAGGAAGTGTCAAGAAAGAAACCATGTTTTATGTTAAATATGTTTCCTTTAATGAGAAGAGTTAATATTGTCTTTTATGTAACTGCCTTGTTTAAATATGGAATGTAATGCATTATTTATGATCTAATTCCCTAAAACTCTAAACCTGAAAAGATCCTCAATGTGAATTCGTGAAATAACTACATATTAAGTAATGTTTAAGTCTGGGGCCTTATATTTACCCTCCACATAATATATTATATTATTAATTTACAGAAATAATCACATTGACCTTTTTGGTTATAATAAATGGCCAGATCTAGTAGGAACCAGTGTAACAAAGGATGTGATGGACACTATGCTATTTTTTAATAAGCAACAGAATTAAATTGGTGCTTTAATGAGAACTCTTGTGGTAATTCTCAACCAACTATCTAGAGACATAATTGAACACTTGACACATGATAATTTTTCTAAGGCATCATGTATGCAAGAAATGATTCCATATGGATGTTCAGGTAATTTTCATTGGGGTAACTATATTGAAAAACCATTATGTCAAGGAAGTGGAAAGAAATAGCTTGGAAAATGATTCAATGGGATGGTAAGATGTAATATATGTGGTAATGATGTTCATAAATAATTAATCTACAATGGAAAAAGGAAGCATTTAGTTGACTCTAGGAATGATAAATAATTTCTTCATGAATGTTCAATTAAATTTTTTAAATATTATGTGCATGTTCATTAAACAAGTAGATGTCCTATGAATATGGTTTGGGATTGGGATCAGTTTCAACATAATTTTTTTTTACCAATACCTATTCCATTTATACTGAAGATGTGGAAACAGAAAATGACCTATGAAAGGGTTGGATTATTTCTTAGTTTTTGTTTTGACATTACTAAAATCAGAAAAAAATTATACATGATTTTCTTTGTAGGAAAGAAGTATTATGGAATAATCTGAAAAAATTTAGTGAGAGATCATGGAGAATGCATTTGGATTATGGTGTCCATATTTTGGAACATCATGAGTTATGTTAGATATTTGGGTGATGGAAACATTTAAAGTATAAATTCTTTTTTGTTGATTGGATTGCATTGGAATACATTTCTCTTGATTGTGTCACTGTAATGTCTGTTATGTGAAAAATATATCTGAGGAAGAATTATACTTTATTTTTGAGATATAGTTATAAAGAACAATTTGGGTTTAAATAATACTTGAATTTGATGAAAATAATGGTTGTTAGTTTTTTTAATGAAAATCCGAGGAATGAGATTACATTTTAGGTTAAACTATGTTATGTTTATTTCAGAGGAATTTATCTCAAGTTTGGGAATGTTTTAAAATTATTTAATTTTTTAAAAAGGAAAACTCGCAAACTATATGACAACCTGTCACATTGGAAAAAGCTATGGGAATCAAACCAGCAACCAAAGTGTGACTGAGATTTAATGCATACCACTACCCTACATGATATCCCTTATTAGTATTAATTATTATTTTTAGTTAAATGATTTTATGAATGTAAAAAAAGATTAATGTGGGAATTGTTTTTTAACAAATGGATACCCTTAGAATAGATATATTATTTTTTGGTAAGGAGTTAAATGTAATTTTGGAAGACGTTCACTCTTTTGGGAACACATTATACCTAAGAAAAAAAGAATACTTTGGGATTTTATTTGAGTAGTAATGGTAGAATATTATTTAAATAATATATGTTTTATTGTGGACTTATAGAGATTAAAGTTATTTATGGAAATAATTAACATATTTTTGAGAATATTTTAATAGGTTTATTACTTTTCAGTGTGAGACATTAAATGTATCTGAGGTTATTTAGAGATATATGTGAATTTTTAACATGGAAGACTATGTGAAAAAATTCTTCTAATTTTGGGTTTCATTCTTAGTTTAGATTATTTGGAATAATATTAATGAAAATAGTTTATTGAATGGTCGTTGTTGTTATTTGGGTATTTTATGATAACTTCTTGGAGATTAAGAAGAGTATTACTTTATATAAAGGATTATCCTTCTAATGATTATATGAACTCATACTATCCATTTGTTTTTCATTAATGTATAATGATATTGTAATTATATATTTCATATTTTATGTATTATTTGATTCTATTGATGTGGATTCTTGCACTTCAGGTGTGATTATGTCCTCCTGAATACTCATCTTTGGGAGAAAATATATATTTGTGGTAGAAATTTTGTAACGGATGAAGTTCTATATGAAAATTATGTATATTTCATTATGTTATTACTTAATATCATAAATAAATTCATAAAAATTATGAAAATAATAGTTAAACAAAAATATATTTCATTTTGTTTTCCAACAGTGAAACCAAAAACCATTTAACCCCTTGAAAATATGTTGTTTTTTATTGGTTAACTTTCTCATGATAATTCTTTATATCAATCTCTATCAGAACTTGATGATTAATTTTTCTCTTATATCCATGTTTTACAACATGAAACCATAGTATTTTATATATTGTGTTACCTTTTTAAATCTCTCTCATCCTTTAAAAAGGATAGTTTTATTGATAATTTTTCTGATGTGGGATTTTCAATGATGTTTCCCAGCCCAATTTTAAAATTACAAAGATGCAACTTCCATAAAGGGGGAAGAATGTAACGACTCGAATATTTATAGAATAATAAATTTTTGTATCAAAAATAATTTAAGAATATGAAATTAATTTTATGTTTAATAGAATAGTTTTTCTGATAATTTAATCAACATGAAACAATGTGTTTTTTTAAATCTAACATTGAACACAACATTAAGTTATACTAGAAATATAATATAATACTATGAATAATATTTTATAAGGTAGATAATGCCTATAATTTATATTATAGGGAATGAATAGAAGTAACTACAATATAATAATACATGTTAGTTAAATTTTTTAAATTTATCTAAAAAATTTTATATGATTACAATGATAATGAATCCAATTTTAAGTGTGAAATATTCAAATATTTTTTAAAAGGTCCTTTTACTACCTTTTGATAGCAATGGATTTTTATATATATTTTTTGATACATTTATATATTAAATTTTACAAAATAAATATCTTATTTATAATAAGAACATCAAAATTTATTTTGGATGAAATTTTTGTATTTTTCAGATAAAATTCATATTTTGATGAATATTGAAAACTAATGCATTTTAATACAAAAATGCTTTTAATCTAATTTATTTTTTTATTTGGATGGTAATTTTAAAGGGTTTTATATTTTAATTAGATTATATATTTATTATTTAATCATCTAATTGTCATTGGAAGTAATTTCTCTTTGAAAATTGACATAAATACATGTTAATCTTTTAATAGTTATTATTTCTTAAAAACCCACTGTTTGGTTGTGAAAAAAGGTAATAATTTTAAATTAATTTCAACAAATTAATTTTTTCTTCAATTTGGAAAAATTGATTCCATATTTGGAATCAGGATGTCATAATTATTTAAATATGTACCTTTTATTTTTAGACATTAGAGTAGTATCTTTTCTGTAATTATTTTATTTACATTGGTTAAAGGGTAAATATGGTAAATAATGATAAAATATAATTTTATAATAATATTAATCTACCCTAAAATGTGAAATAATTATATCAGATAAGATATTTCTGACCCAGAGAATAATTGGGTTGATTTATGGACCCCATGGATCCAATTTGAGGTGGAAATGACATTTTATATGAATTAATTTAATGCGATGAAAAATATAACATAAAAATGTTTTTTAGTAGATTTTTTATATGGGGTAATATAGGTGATATTTTTAACTATGAATTATCATTATAAATATAAAAATATTTCATACATCATGGTAGTTTATTTATAATTTTATAAAATTATATATATAATTTTATGTATGAAACAATGATGATGTTGTGATTACCTTATTAATGAATGATTTAAATAAATGTGACTATAAATATATAAAAAAATTATTTTGAAACATTTTATACCATAAATGAATTTTATTGATGCGTATAACTATTCATGTTTTAAAAAATGACTTATTTTGAAATGAATCAATTTACTATAGATTTTTCAAAAAGTCATGATATGAATAGTATAAAAATTTTCATAAATGATTTTTTAAAACAAATTCTATTTTATTAAATGATATAAAAGTTTTAAAAATATTATATATATCAAAATTAAATAGATAATTATTAACATGTCATTAATGAACTACATGAGATTTTATGGTCATTTTACAGAAACTATATTAAACATTTACTATGAATATACTAGAAGACCTGGTAAGAGGTAAATTAGTTAACGGATGGTTAAAGATAAAATATAAGTTTAAATTATTGAGTTATACATGTATAAAAACATATTGGTTGGTATTATTTCGACCCCAAATCATCTTTTCATTCAAATAAATTACTTTGGGACCATTTTAATCTGATAAACCTTTGATAATAAAATAATATTTCATGATATTCCTAAATGCCCCTCCCTCTTAATAAACGACATCAACTATACCCATTTAATCACACCCCTCAAGGACATTGGCTCCTCAAACCTCTATCCAAATAATCTCCCTATATCCCTTTATTTATTCTAGAAGCCTTACCTTATGAATAGGGAAATTCCAGAAATCATTCTGGCTCAAATCAAAGTGAGTTACAGGTTTTAAGAGGTAATGTCTTGTCTAATGTTCATATCAAATAATTTACTTCTCTAATACATATTATATAATTATTAATTGATTACATAACAGAAAAATTATCATCAAAACACTATTATGTTGTTATTATATTGATTTGAACATCGCATACACACAGCTCAATCTAATGGATATGACCATATTGTTTCTGTGTACGGCGAACTACTGGCTCACGAAACGATGATTGTTCAATTTTCCCCTTTAACCATTCATAGTGGCCGTAATGATGGAACTGTATTTATATATGATATATATTAAATTTTAATTTCTCTATACTTATGTATTTTTATTTATAATATACCATTATTCTTTTCATGATATGTAAATACGATAATTTCACTTGGAGGAGTGTGGACTACCACCCCCACAAAGTGATATGGATCGTTCATGATATAAATGAAACCAACAAAGGATTGAAATAAAGAAATTATGAAACATAAATATATATAATATTATATTATAATATAATTATAATATACATATGTATCATTTAGTTTTAATTTATTTAATATGGCAAGTAAATGATTGTAGCGTTCATGCGTACGTACAAATTTCAATATCCATGAACGATGCATTTAATTTCATATCTCCAAATGTTATGGACTATAAAAAATTCATATATACTAGATATATATGATATTTATATCCTGAATACTATTATGGAGATAATTTAATTTTTACCACATGTAATATTTTTTATTATAATAAGACCATTTTCAACTCAAGTAGAAAAAATTGACAAAGCAACCGATATTCACTTAAATAAGTAATTAATTTTTTAATGTGGTAATAATTTATAAAAAAGAAACAATAAACATGAAAAATTTTATTAAAAAAGTACAAATTAACTTATTTTTATTATGCATGAAGAAGAAGGAACATATGCAACAAATCAGACTTAAGGTAAGAGACTACATCTCAATATCCTTTCATTGAGTCATATCTTGATATTGTACACCTCTTTATATTATACGGTGTATAATAATCCCCATTGAATTTTAATTTCATTCAAAGGGTATATTTTTTTCTATGAAACATTTTACTAAATAAAAAATGGAATGTTTTTAACGTATGTGGTGACCATGACCTCTCCACCACCTTAATCATTATTTAGCTTCCTATACAAATCATAATGATTTTAAAATGAAAATATATCACTTTGACACATTTTGGGTGTTTTTCTATTTAAAATGGTTCTTGAATTTGATTGATTATTTTGATATCTTGAAATGAATTCTTCTTATTCCAAATAAAATGTAATTAGTGAAATTATTATATTTTCAATATTTATTTGTGTTATGATTATATAATGGTACAAGGACATTTGACCACTGGTTATTTGATAACCCATTGGTTGGAAGTTGCATGATAAACAAATGATGGGTGGTTCTGTGATAAACATAGGGGGAGTAGTCCCATTATAACTTCCAATTCATTGGTTTTGGAAGATTGACATATGTGTATTCCATTTGGTGATATGAGTGGAAGTAAAATAGATGGTTAGTCCATTTATGTTTGATTCTGTCCCAATATACCATTATATGTAATATGATGATTTCAATGGGCTTGGGGAAATATTGTTGTTACAAAAAGGGTATGAAATGAGCTTATATTTAGTGAAGTTTATTTACTAGTTCTCAAAGGTGAAAATTATTACATTGTGATAAAGTATTCACAGTTTTCATTTTATCCCAAGACTAATAGGTTTATTTTATTATGTATCCCATACTAATCATTTTATTCTCATCCAAAATATTTAAATTTTTTTCAAAAAAAAATAAAGAAAATTAGATTCACGGATGAGATCCTGGAAAATTTATGCTATTAAAATATGAAAAGATTTCAATATTCATTTTAAATACATATAATTTTATAACAAAATAAATACAATGTATAAGTGTCTACATTTTATATTAATGATGTTATGTATAATTTATGACATAATACATTAAATATCTAATCCCGAAAATATCCTCAATGAGAGTTAAAGTAAAAATTACTGACATAACACATGATTAAGTAATTTTTACGGTATGGGCTTTATAAATTTTACACATTGTTGAATTTTTATAAAATTCTATGGTTAGAATCATTCATTCATTTTCTATACGAGGAAATTTTGTACTTTTTCAGCAAGAGTTTGAGAAGAATGTTTTTATCTTATACATATTGGATGAGTTTTTATTTCTTCATAATGCTTTGTTTCCATGAGGCTTTTTATACACGATTTCATGTTTATTTACAACTAAATTTTTTTTAATTTAAATTGTGTGGAAATTGGAGAAAATAAAATGTTTTTTATGAAGAAATGATATTTTCTTCATGAATTAAGTTCAAATGTTTTATCAAAAAAAATTCCACCTATGATGATTCCCTTTAATTAGGGTTATGTTTCTACCATTTTATTACTATTATTTTATTGTGTAAATAAGGGAATGATATTTTATATGGATTATATTTTTTTGGAAAGATATTTTAAAAAACCCATTTTATTTCATGTGTAATAATATGATGAATGATTTATGGTTTTGAAAAACAAGTTCTGATGATTTCATTATGATATGGTTAGGAACAATATCTCCCTATAATGCATTGGTTTTAGAATTATATTTCATGAGATATAAATCACTAAAACGTCCAATAAATCTAGTTCAGTAATACATGGCAGGAATGAAAAGTTAATCTAGTTCAATAATACAAGGGATTAAAAGGGAGTAAACACATTTCAGTACAGAACATTTTACACTATAATGGTCATGTAAACAATTCCTTGCTTACAATGGAAGTAATAATATATTCTTATATATTTTACACAATTCCATTTTTTATGCCAATTCTTTTTTATAATGTTTAATGTTTCATTAATATCTATTCCATACATAGAACCATGATTTATTTCATGAATCAATATATTTTCATTTAAACATAATCTTAATGTTCTTAAATTCTTATGTTTATGGTTTGTCCTATGTTATGTATTTTAACCCTAACTAATAATTGAGATCACCCCTTTTATGTTTTTTTACCAATTATATAATGAATGTTTTTAGGTATGAAAACAGAATGGTATGTTATTTTTGTATGATGCTGAATATCATTCATAGTGTTTTATAAATATATTCTTTGTTTCCAAACGTATTTAATCAAATGGTCGTTAGGAGATTATTTGTGTTATGTGTTATGTATTCCTCAAATGAAATGTAATTTCGTTATATTTCAAGATTGGATTGTTATTGTTGGTATTAGAGTGAAGGTTTATTAAACCTTGGAATCTAAAATGTAAAAACATTAGTGATTTCTCTAGAGATATTTCTATAGTATAGGTAGGGATATCCCTAAGTCTACGTTTAACTATAAGTTCCGATCCTAGAATTATGGTAAAGATCATGAATAAAATAGGATTAAACATAAGATATTAGATATGGAATGCACTACCCCTTGATTATATTGTTCTCCTTGTATGATTTTCACCTCTAACAATATTCTTTTTGGGTTTTAGAAAAAGGCTTGAAATAGGAGGATTCATGTTAATAAAGAATATGATGGAAAATAGAATGATATTAATTATGAGAAAACAAATGAATTAGGAGTTTTACAGTTAAACATCTTTATTAAGCCTCATCGTTAATATTATAATATGATCAATAATCTCAAATTTTGTGAGTTTACTGACATAGATAATAAGATAAAGATTGTATTTCACGGTGATCATAATGGAAATAATGGTCATTTTCCACATGTTAGTCATGTGTGAAGAGACATCAAGGAGAATATTTCAAATGAACTAGAAGAAGCTTTGGGTGTGGAAAAAATGGACACAAAGCCTATAAAATAAAAGGAAAAGTTCTAGTTAACCCAATTGTCAATGATAATGGTATTTGTAATACATCGATGGTGGTTAAATTTGTTAAAGGTTGAATGTATCAGGACTATGAAAATTGATACTGTAAATGACAATATTATGTAGAGAATCAGCATGGTTGTATGGGTGGTATTTATGTTGCTGATGATGAAGAGACTAAAAATGATATATGAGATGAGATCTCTGTTAAGGAATAAAATAATGAAGACCGGTCTATGGTTTGAGAAAAAAGTGGAATGATTGTATGTTTATCAAGAATAATGTAGTATATGTACTTTTATATTACTATGGAATAAAAAACATCTCTGTATTATTATACTAGGGTTTTCCATTTTTATTTTAATGTGTATGTTTAATGGTACTGGTTACCATGAATAGATATTCAAATATTTATTCAAAAAAATTATACATAAATAATGAATGGATTAAAAGATAATGTGTTTTTTGATATCATTAATGAAATCATGACTGATATAAGGACAGGGCTATATCATGGTTTTATTATATAGAATTGTTGTTATTTTTTTTTGTGTAGAAGTGTTAATTTTGAAAAAAATTATATTTTCACTAATGTTCTATGATAATTCATATTATTAAAATGTTTCAATAGAATACATTATTAATGTATTAACATGTTTGAAAGTTGAAAACCAAGAAATACCTTATGAGATATGGGAAATATATGCTATGATGATTTAGTTCAACTCTTTATAATGTTTTATATTTTCTAATTTCGGTTGGATTGTAGGGTTATCAATTTATGGATAGTAAGAGTTATAATCCAGTTTATGTTTGTTAGATAAATATATTTTCTCACCATAAGTAGACTAATGCAAATTTGATAATCTGTGCTATCATTTTTATGAGACATATGGAATGAAATATCATTATATTTTGGGGCATCATGATATATTAAGACTTCAATAATGAAAAATTCATCTTCATTTCTTTAAATAAGAGATGAAGTGTCAATTTTTTCAGGAATGTACAAAAGTTAGATTTTTCCAAAATCTAGTATCTATTTATTCTCATGATAAATTATTCATCATTAGGGAAAGGTTCTTAAAAACCAAAAATGTTATCATAGTACCTTCATATCCTAGTATTTTGATGGTCCCATAAATCGTCTTATATTTATTTATTTATGGTTGTTTAATTTCTCCAATCCATGTTCTCTATCTCCCTCCATCAGATCCAGATGGTTTGATTTTTTCATTCATATCCATGTTTTTATATCCCAGTAGTGTTCTGTTATGTGGAATCCCAGTGATGAGTTACATTGAGTTACAATTATATTTCTAACATTTTATTTTTTAAAGGATGTCTAAGTATTCATTTTTATGTTGTCGGTTTCTATGAAAGAAACATTCATATAATAAACAATTTATAAACTCAATGAATTTTGAGGGAAAATTCATTTTAGGGGATTCTAACGTAAAACACTGAGATTTAATGAGATATATTCTTCTTAATTTTTTTATGTACTGTGTTTTACACTACACCAATATTATATTGCGCTATATTAAACATCGTATTATCTTGCAGTATATGGAAAAATATACATGGATTGTGTTACACAATAGTTCATGTTTATTAGATAGAATTCATTTCACACAACACTATGTGTAGATTTTGATTAATATATAAAATAAATATGATTTTATTACGTTATATGAAACATAAAATTATGATTTCACTATACAAAACACTTACATGGCATGCATTACATGTAAGGGGTACCTTCCCCAATAGCTTTCATTGTACAGAATACTGAGTTTCCAAAAACGAAAATATATTACTAAAATATTATATTAAATAACTATTATTAATATTATTAAACACATTTTTTAATGTTATATAAGAATAAAATTCATTATATGCATTTTCTATAACATGATATAAGAAAAAATTCAATGTTCCATATAAAAGAATTATTTTTCAATTAAATATAATTTTACCGCCTTCTGATGGAGAACCATTTTTAAATATTGTTTTTTAAAATATTAAAATAGTTATTTTCAATAATAAACATCATATTTGGATAAAGGTAATAAAAATTTACCTTGGTTGAAATTTTGGTTTTCAACCTATTAAATTCATATTATAATAAATAGTGAAAAATACAGCATTTTAATTCGAAACTACATTTTCTTATAATTTATTTATATAGTTAGATTATAATTTTAAATGTTTTAAAATATTAAATAGATTATGTTTTTATCATTTATTTCAATGCTATCCAATGGAAAGATTTCACATTTAAATGGGACAAAAACACATGAAAATCTTTGGATAATGGTTTACTTCTAAAAAACTCTCCTTTTGATTTTGACAATGGGAATTAAATTTTTATTAAATAATGCTACATATATATATCTAATATTTTAAAATATATTACACAATTGGAATAAGTGGATTCAAATTATGTAAATAGGATACCTTTATAATTGTTTTTATTATGAATAGTAACTACATTAATTATTATTTACCATTGTTAATGATAAATCAGTTAAATTTGGGTGACAAAAAATCTGACAAAGAAAGTAAAATTACCCTAAAACCTACCAACATCTTATTGGATGAATTAAATTTGACAAATATAAACTTAATGTCATAATTTTATTCTTTTAGCTGATACTTGTCTATTAATGTGATGTAATTATTATTAAAACAAAAGAATGTGACAACATGTCACTCTCATATACCATATAAATATAATGATTTTAATATAGTGATAAACATAATAAAACATAGAATATAAAAAGTATCCAGAAAGAATATGAATTTTTCTAAATCTTGTGGTTTTATTTAGAATTCCTAGGGAATAAATAATTATCATTAATGATAACACAATAGTGTTGTCGAAATTATTTTATTAATAGAAATATCAAATAAATAGTTTTAAAATATTAAAATTAAAAACATATGAACTTATTAATATCATAATTGAAATTTTTAGGTGACTATGACATATTAGGACTGTATTAATTATTTTTTTTTCAAATTAATATTCTCCGGAGATTTTAGTTAATTTCCAATATATGAACATTGTCAAAATTTACACTATTGATATTTATAAAAGTAACACATTATTAAATTTTTTAAAAATCACATATAAATTTAAAATTTAAAATGCTACATTTATATGCACTAAATTTTCATAAAGTATCTAATTATATACCATTTAAAACACATAACAAAATAATTATAACCATTTAATATTTAGAATATTATTACCACACATTAAATTAAATAGATTAAATATGGATAAATAAAAAAGATAATGGTTAATATAAAATCAAAACATGTATAAATTTTATTTTTTTGAGAGGATTTTAACCCATAGACATATTATTTTTGAAATAAATTAGTTTGAGAACATTATAAAGTGAAAAGGAATTTATAATAAATGACTATTACAAAACATTTCAAATGTGCCTCTCCCCTCTCTTATGAATGGGTACTTATCCATATCATTAAAAAAAACATCAAAATCCATATGGGTCAGACATCCCTACCCAAAAACCCTCCAAATATTCCTCAATTACTCCTTGAGTCCATCCTTGGGGTTGAAATCCATCTCAAGGTTACTTTTTTTGCATACATAATGGAGATACCTGAAAAGAGGTTATTTTTTATCATCTCCTCAAAATTATTTTCTTCTTCAACATCCTATTATACTTTTCATTACATAATAAAGAAATAAATACATTATTTTATAATTGATGAGATATTATTATAAATATGGTACATCCTTATAACTCCTTTTATCCATCCTATTAATAAAAATATCACCATGTGTACACACGTACGGCTTACCATATCCCCACCGTGGTTGAATTGTTAATCACAAATACTTGATTTTGATGTTTATAATGATGAGTATAACGGATTTAAATAATTAATATAACATTATAATTACTCTATTATTAGTATACAATCAAATTCCATACTCTATAACCTTAAAGAGAATGATATATTCGCTAGTGCGTACGTACGACTTACCATCTCCACAATGCGTTGAGATTCATTCTCCTCTTTAACCATTCAAAAATGATTATAAAGTATATATTATAAATATGTATGAAATATATAAAATAATAATAATACTGGATTTAGGTTTATATATATATATATATATATTTAATTTACTTGCTTATATTCAATTCAATAATGAAACAGAAACAGTGTTAATGCATATATTTGACCTACCATATCCATGAATGGTGTATTACATCTCATTTATCTATCTATTATAAATGTTTTCATATTGAATATTTATGATATATAAATAATATTTTACAACATTCAAGTATTTAAATCCTAATATATGTAATAATATTAATAATAATTAGTCAAAACATGAATGGTAAATTAAATGACTATTACCCAAAATGATGCTTTATCATGGAATCGATAAATGAACTGGTAGTATATAGATATATTTGAATAATTTAGGATTTTAAAAAAATTATTATGGTTATATTACAAGTTAAAAATATATTCAAACACACAATAAAATATTTTACAAACATACCGATGAAATCATACCTAAGGTATGGGATAATTTTACAATATCATTATTATCCGAAATTGTTTATTCGTATCTTTTCTACTATGTTATATTAATCATCCAAGTAAATATTTTCTAAAAATATTATATTATTTATTTTCTTATATTATTTTTAAATTCAGTTTTTACCACTTGTTAATTTCTATTAAATGATATAGATGGAATCTTTATTTCATTTTCCATATGTGGAAATGTATGACTTTTTTATAAATTGTATGAGAAGAATGTTTTTAACATATATGGAATTAATGGATTTTTATTTCTTCATAACTCATTATTTCCATGAAAAATCCTATACACGGATTCATCTTTATTTTCATATAATTATTATTTTTTAAATTGTTTGGCATTTTGGGAAATAGAAACATTTTTTAAGAAGAATGGATCTTTTCCTCAAGAATTAAGTTAAAGTGTTTTATCAATATTATTTTCTATATAAGATGATGTTATTTAAATATGTTTATTTTTATTTCCAAATTATTTATATGTTTTTAATTATTTTAATGATGGATTAATAATAGTTATGGATAGTATTATGACAGAATTATTTTTAATAAACACATTTTATTTCATGGGTTATGATATGGTGAATGATTTATGTTTTTATGAGCATGTAAGAATGATTTCAGTATGATATGGGTAAGACCTATATCTCCCAATAATAAATTGGGGAAATATATATATCATGAGATAGAAATGATCGGAATGACAATTAAACAGGGTTCAGTAATACATGAGTGGAAAGAAATGTAAATCTGGTTCAATAATACATTGCTGGAACGTCATGTAAACCCAATTAAGTAATGTAATTTGTCCAATATGATGGTCTTTACAGAAATTAATTTTCTTTTATTAATATACTATTATCTGTTTAATTTTCTCCACAAATCCATTTTTTATGATGATGTTTTTTTTCTTGTATAATGATCATTTATGAGTTATGCCTTACGTACTAACAATATTTATTTCAGGACTCATGATTTTGATATTTAAACTGTATGTTATAGTTTTTAAATTCTTATAATTATGGTTTGTTCTATGTTCTCAATAATTACGCTTACTGAGCATTGATCACACCCTTTTGTGTTTTATATTCCCTAGGATATAAATAATGGTTTTACATAGGAAAAAAAGGGGATGATCTTTATGGGATATGTTGAATATCATTCACCAAGTTAGAATACTATGTTCCATGTTTCCAAAGACACTAAAATAATATATCATTTGGTTGTCTTTTTTGTGTTATGTGTTATGTATTCCGAAAAAAATTAACATCCATGTATGTCAATATTTGGTTGTAACAACATTAGTGTAATAACTTGTATATATATACAACTATTCCCTCAAAGTATATATGATGGATAAGTTGTATTTAGATGGTCTCAACTAATGTAAATCATATTTATTATAATATATTCTTCATATATCTTCCATAAAGTAAAATTGACCACACATCCTTTGACATGAGGTAAACAAATAGGTTCAATACTCACCGATTTCCACACATTAAGAAATATTTAATTTCGTTTTGTAATTTTGGAACACAATAATGATATTTTGTATTCCACTAATTGAGTGGAGAGATTTGATTAACACGGATAGAGTGATCCTTCAATTATTAAGGGTTATTAAATAATGTATTTAAATAGAGATTTACCATATATGAATGGAAATTCCTTGTATGTTTCATTTTATGTAGTAATAATATATTTATCCCTATTAAGACTTAATAAAATATGTTATATATATTATATTTTCATTATCTAAGTGTCAATATTTGACTCAATTTCAATGAAAAATTAACACCAATGGACATGTTCTAGATTAGCTCAAATAAAACCACATTTAATTTTAGTATCACTTATGTGATTTTGGATTCCACTCTTAGTTTTCATTTCTGAATGGGATTTATAAACATTTCAAACATTACATAGATCCCATGGAGTGATAAATAATATAATGAAAAATATAATTTTTAGACAAATGTATAAAATAAAATCTTTTTCACAATTAGAATTTTTAATTATATAATAACTTTGTAGTTCAATATTAGTCTCGAATGATAATATGAAAAATTAATTATTTATTTTATGAAAACATAAATTTGAAAAATGAAAAAGTAAAGATGGGATTCATTCATACACCGTCCATAATTGGCATTTTAGGATAATTATGTGGGTTAAATTTGAACACATTTTTAAAAAGGCGATTTTATAAACCCTTATTATTGTTCCATTTCATTTAAAGTCTCAATAGTGATGTGCACATAGTTTTGGGGACATAATACACTTTTAATGTCTATTTAATGGCCCCAATAACATTTAGAGGTCATTTATTTCATGTTATTAATATTTCACAAGGGTTAACTTCAGTAGAGGATATTGAATTCCTCTAGTTTTATAAATATAAAAGAGGAAATGTGTAATAATCAACTAATTAGGGATAAACGAAAAGGGTTACTAGAGATATATAATTTTCTCTTATAGGATAAAGTCATCTACTTTTACTCATCTGGGATTGTTCACTAGTATTCCTCATATTAGAGGTTCTTGGGTTAATTTACCCTTTTTTCCATTGTCTCTCACATTTAAGGAAGAAATACGATCACTTATATTGGAAGAAAATCCCTATACATTTATAGCGATTTTCATTATTAGTGGATACCGAAGGAGGCTTGGATTTGAACACTTATTTTATATATATTTATCCAAAAAAATTTAAATGAATAAATTTATTTTATAATGTTAATATTATTTTTTATATAGTCATTTATAATTTGGATTTATTTTTATTTACAGTCACTATATATTTTAAGTGTTGGTATCATCTTTATGACCATTAAATTTCATCGGATAATCATTGTTTAGGTGGATTTGTTTTCTTCTAATAATAATTAAAATAATATATACCCCCTCTAATTTCCCAATAAACTCACATCAATAGATATTATATATTATTACAGGGTGGTCTCCAATATTAATTTTATATTTCATTTGGTTGATGATAGTTAACATACCATTATGGGTATTATGAATAATTTTAATAATAATTTTTTTCTATATGGGGTAGTTTTAATAATGTATTATTTAAATTATTAATTTTCTCCTTGTATATTAATTCGTGGTATTATCTTCATGGGTATATGTGGATGTACACCTTTAAAAGATAAAATTATGTTAGCCTATTTATGTGCCTCATTTATAAAGAGGTATACATTGATAGATTATATTTGGATTCAAAATATGATAACATTGAGGTTTTTTAGAATTGTTGTAGTAGATAGTGTCCCTAGGTAATGCATGGTTTCTAATTTGAGACCTTATCTTTATTGTTTACACACATTAATTTCAAAATGTTTTATTCATTATCATTAAGGTACATTGAGTAATGATTGAACAAATATTTTTATTTTCAAGCTCTTTTATCCACCGTAGTTTGTTATAATAAATTGTTTTAGATACCAAAATTTTTTAATGATGATTTCGATATATTAATCCTTAACGTATTTAATACCATTTTGTTAAAGGATTTTGAACTCAAATATTATTTTATTTATCAACAATTTTAATAATAGTAGGTGTGTGGATTCATGTAATTTTATTATATATTGGGAATTTTAGAATAATTTTTTCCAAATGTTTCTAAAAATTTATGACTTGTAAAATAAGTATCAAGGGATCTTAAAAAGGATATTTATTTTGACCATGAAATATTACTAGAAACATTCTTCTAAGAAATTTGAATTTTTATCTTGAAGTAAGAATCATTTTATTAATTGGGATTCATATCATTGATTTGATCTTTTAAAAATCTTACCAATACATTTTTGGATCTGTACCGAGGACAGAAACATTTTTTGGGTGAGTATGAAGGTGTTAGTGTAAGTAAAATAGGCCATAATAATATAATTATAAAAAATTATGGTTTATCATGATAGCCTATTGTGGGTTATAGAAAAACATTGGGTATAGAAGACATGTGAAAAATGTTTAAGGTACAATAATAGGTCTTTTACATGGGGAATAATTCAAAGATCTATATTGGAAGGATCCTAACAGCATTTCTCGAGAGGTGGGGACCCATACATTAGATAAGTCATTATATATCCCTAATGGTTCATGATATAACAGATAAAAGTTGAGGGATCGTTGCACTACAAAGGTAGTTTTTAAACAAAATGACAATGTCGCACAATGATCATATCATTTATCTTTTTTAAAATTTTTTATAGACTAGTAATTTACGAATCAACCAACAATACATTAGGGGTAATGTGACTTAGGAGATGTTCAAGTTGGTTATCATTCCTCTCCCATTTCATCCTTCAATTCCTTATGAAAATGGAGGTAATTAGTGGAAAGTTAATGCAATTATAGCTAATACTTTTATATTTTATTCTCTTTATTGATCCAAATTTTAAAAATTTAATTTATCTAAAATATTTTCTAAGTAATGGGGTATATTTCTCTACATCATATTGGTATTGAGAAAGGATGATCTGGATTTTTTTAGACATGTAAAAAGGAGGTCATAGAGGGTAGAATTCAGATACTAGTGTATAGGTTGATAATTTTTTACTCTATAAAATAATTATTTAAATTTGAATGTGGTATCATATAAAGAATTTTTTTTGAATATGTGATCTAGGTGATGTATTCATGATATGAAATTGATGAGAACAAGTTCCCAATTGTCACGAACAGAATCTGGTCGCCTTCAAAATCGGCACCCGACACAGCCATGGAAAGAACCGAAGGGCATTCTCGATCCCCATGGGCTGGCACAAGTGCATGGGTATCATAAAATGAAAATTGGGAATTATTTACCCATGTTTATAAACATAAAACAATAAAAAGAATCCAATGAAACAAATTTGGATTTTTCAAATCAAACAATGTTTTACAAAAATTCAGAACTGAATTACATAGCATAAAACAAATCAAAAAGACTATACCAAAGGTACAAAAGCCAATAAGGACAGCCCAAGAACCCTCATGGCAAGAGGAACCGCCCTCAAGCCACCTCCACAAGACATCACCGCCAAGGACCTGCTAGAAACCCGAACCGCTGGAACAAAAAACTGTACCTAACCTGCGACAACAAAAATAACCAAGTCTACTTACACCCAAGGGTGTAAGTAGGGTGTGAGAAAATGCCCAGTAGGATACCACCACTAAGAGATTCCATGTGATAAACATTTAAAGACTAAAAGCATGCAAGTTTTCAAAAACATGAAAAGATCGTTACAATTTCTAAAAGATGCAACTTTGAATAAAAACAGTTTTCAAGTGGGTTATTTTAACAGCTTAACACTTTTAAAATAAACACCAAAGCTACTGAATTTTCCAGCCAAATTTACCGTATGCCGAAGGTAAGTATAAAGTAAATAATGTGCACAAGGAATAGGAAATAACCCCTAGGCACTAGCTAGCTGTGGGTCCCAGGTACCTCCTATCTCGGTGAGAGTAACCATCACAAATATTCCTTCTCGTGCACGAGCCACTAGTAGGGAACATACCCATAACCTAGTGGTCCCCAATAATCATCATCATAGTTTAGTTAGAGTTTTATGTTTCAATCCTGGTAAGTGAAACTGAGGCCAAACCTCACAGATTCACTAGCATACTAGTACACGTCCACCCACCTAGATACCCAGGTTTTCACTTTGTGCTCAAACAAGTTCTACCATTCATGATATATACTTTTCACATGAAAATATCATTTCCATATCAAAAATTCACCAAACAGCCCACATGTATAATACACAAGTCACAAAAGTACACGTTTCATTCAAATTGATTTTGAAATTCGAATCATACAAAAATATCCCACAACACACTTCACATTACATTGACACATCCACAAATCCTTTAAACAATTTTTATAAACCATTCCAAGACATTATAACTCACATAACAGCCCACTCAAATAACATATAATACAACTTTCATCAACAAAATTCAATTTTCACAACACACTCACACAAAACAGCTCACAACAATGTTTTGCAGCTCTCTTCCCATTTTCTAAAACATTTCAGCACTTTATAAAACATTCTAAAAAAATATTTGAAATCTTAAATAATGACCATACCTTTCAAAAACCCATATTAGGTGAACACCCCCCCCCCAAAAGTACATATACACCCTTTTATCGACTTTGTTTAACCAAAAAAACATTCACAATTTTCATAAAACAACTCATGGGGTGAAACTATGTGTTGCACAGAAAACCCATTTCAAAACCCCCATTTAAGACCAAAACCATACCAATTCCTTTCAAAAATAGAATTGTCAGTCCTAGATACATTTACAAAAATACATTCAAGTGTTATAAAATAACATTGAATAATACCACAAAAGATACAAATGAAAACACACATTTTCATAAAATGACCTCAAGGAGTATAACAATGTTTTACACATCAAAACTATTCAAAAACCTTCTTTTTAGTACCACATGACACTAGTAAATTACCAAACCATAATTGGATGGACAAACAAGATTTAATAAACCAATTTCATAAGTTATAAACCACACCCAAATAAAACCCCATGAGTTACACATGAAAACACCCAATTCCATGTTAAAAAGCGACTATAAAATTTTACACAAAACCAAATCAATCATAAATAGTTTTCACACCACACCCAACATATGATTAATATGAAAAAATGGTAAAATACAGCAAGCTAACTCATCAATAATTGTTTACATATGGAACCACCTACCTTTTGAGTCAAAACCCTTGAATCTTGGTGCGAAACCTTAACCGCACCTCCGTTGCACCACAAGGATGTGAAAACAGACCCTAAACCATATTATTTTACCACAAAGACACCAAATAAAACCCTAGTTTCGAACATCAATTTCTGGACATGATGAACTTATTGAAAGGGTGAAAGAAACCCTTAGGAAGGGGAGGAAATCATGGAAAGAAACACTTTCTTGAAACATCCTGAATAAAACGAACCAAAATAGACAAGAATATGAACTTTAAAACAGCTAAAAATGTAATGGATATTAGAACAAGAATGATAATTTCATGTAGGAATTGGAATTTGGGAAAAAGATTAAGAATAGAAGGAGTTATGAAAGGATCAATTTACCTCTCCAAAATCTGGACGATTTCTGAAATCCAAAGAAGTTTCGACCATTGTCGCACTTCTATAGAGCTCCATATTACAGGAGGATGGAATGGGGGCGCGCCTTAGGTATGTGGGATCGCGTGAGAGTTGTAATCACCGAAAAAACGCAAATATTGAAGGAGATATTAAAGAATTAAAATTTATTTTTAATGTATAAAATACGCTTTCGGGCATGCCCAATTCCTTAAATAAAAACCCATATCCACCATGATTATGGATTAATAAATGGTCCAAATAAATATTGTGGTGTTAATATGTTAGGGGATGAAAATTTGGAATTGGAATGGATGAATAATGTTAAAAAATGAAGATGTTATAAAGGAATCTAAATTTATTTTTAAATTTGGAATTGGGCTCACGGTTTGGCCCAATTCATAAAAACTCACCCATTCCTCCATAAATGCATAGGAAACCCTCAAAACAAAGCATGAATGGAAATTAAATGGAATTTCACTTTAAAATAAGTCATGTATGTGACAATTCTCCCCACCATGAAAACTTTCCACCCCGGAAAGTCACATCAAGGCCAAAACAACAACCAAACAAAACTGAGAAACCAAGAGGTACTCCCTTGCCAGGTTTCACCCCCAAAGGCCAAAACACCTCACTGATCAATTAAGGATTACTCTCACAACCAAAAAATACACCAATTTCCTGAAATGATCAATCAAAATCATACTTTATCCCAAAATAAAACTCCTCAAACACTATCCGAACAAGACTCAACCAATTCACCCAAACGAACAACAACATCGAACAGGGATACACCTACCTTTAACTAAACCATTGGTCAGACTCCAATCCAAACGTTTAATAAAGGAAGATGTAGGTAGTTAGATATATCTGAATGATAATACCTAATTCAAAGACAAGACCAAAGAAAAATATGAGTTACTCATATGAAGAGACACAAATGGGCTCCCCACCATAATAGAAAACTTAATTTTTTTTTCCCGAGACAGAATCAAGACACTAATAGGGGAGGCCCAAATAGACTCCCTACTACAAGGGGTATACATCCATTATAAATTTAGAAAATAATATTCATGATACCCATGGTGGGTCTTCCCACTACATGAACCAACCATCTTAACTCACCGACATGAGTTGACATGAAAAGACCCCAAAATTATGGAGTTGGGACGGTCAAACGGTTAGTCTGCACAGTTTGGGAAATTGTGCAATAACAATGTGGATCCTTATATCTGCATGGTTATTTTTTTTGTTCATGGTCAGAACTAACCATGTGAAAACTATGTGCTCAACTTGTCTATCAAACTTTTCAACCATTCTCCAAAGACCCAATGGAAACCAAAGGGGGAGGGAATAACATTTTATGATGACATGGGTAAAATAACCTATACCTATTTCCACCAAATGGGAACAATAGAATAAATATGATGACACCATAGGTTTAAACTCTTCCTATCTTTCATACTGAGGATAGGAATTTGTACAAGGGTTTAAATGACACTGGAGTTTCCCCTAACTATGCGCCAGCGTCTTTCCGGGACCTATGGCTGGAGCTCAAAATATTGAAGGATCTTCGGCCACACAGTTAGGCTGTTGAAACCCCTATGTGTAACATCTTCTTTCTGTGCCACAAACAACTACAGCGCATACCCCGATTGGTTCATCAAGACATAACACACTCCATAACCCACTTTACCAAAACCAGACATTTCACTGAAACAAGGGATCAGAAGATGCACACACATCTCACCTTGTTTCTTTGGGTGAGAAAAAACAGAAGGGAAGTTTATGTATAAACACCTTCCTCTTAGATAAGAGATTTCATGTTTTTCACAAGGGATACATACTACCAACATTACATATAACCTCATAGGATTGTGTGACCTTTACCTTTATTGTCAAAAGAGCACACAACATCACAATGCGTCACTGAACATGACCCTTGAGATTGATAGAAACAATACATGGAACGAGACCATATTCAATGTCCCTAAACAACAGACAAGTCCAAAAAGTGGACACAATATCCTATAATGGACAAAATCTAAATATTGGTGGTTTAATAATAACTCTTGATTCAAGGAAACTATGAAGAACCCAGAGGCCCTCTTAGACACCATCATGACACTCATCCACACTAACAACCAAAGAACACTTCCACCTTCGATGAATCAGGAAACATAAGAAACTAAGGTCTCTTTCAACCATCCATAAGCACTATCCCACTACAAGAGGATCCAAAAATCTACTAAATGAATGGTTGTAGACTCAATCAACAATGATCTATAAAATATTCCTTATATTGATCAACTGGAGGATTTTCCAATGGAGAAACAATACGGGTTGCACTTTAGTTGTGCATTAACCCTAAATGGGGGGCGTACCTTATCCAATGAGAGAACCCAAGGATGAAACCAAGCTGGTCCATTGGTCAAACACATGCCACAAACCAGATCCAAACACATGAAGGGAACCACTGTAAATGCATCCCAAAACATTTTTAAAAAGATACCACTAATCGTCCTTACAACACAGCTTACCAACCAAATACAAACCCAAAACATAGTTCAAACAGAAGGGGTTCTTGAACTCAAAAAATCCCACAATATCAACATTTTCAAAAACCCATAATAAAAACAATACCAAACTATTCATCAAGACATCATGTTTTTCTTTAAAACAAATTCTTTTAAAACAAACGGTTTAGCAGTAAGTGTACCCACCAATGGTACCCCATGGGCCTCACACATGCATGTTTTTGTGCCACACCGGACACCCTCATCATATCCATCCCAGCACTCATCCAGTGATGCCATAAACCATCCATCATCCCATATAACCCCATGCATGTGGTCACACATGGAAATACCAAAGGGTATAACAAAAATTCCTTCCACATTACAAAAACAAAATGGTCATCCAACCCAACCTTTTTTTCCTCAAAACTGCTAACAATGAGATCAAAATCCCAAATCACATCTTACAAAACTTTTCATAAAGACACAAACATTTGGAAAAGAAATCACTTTCAATATATTCATATCAATTTCAAAACATATAATCACATTAAACACCCTTTTATTGTTTAGAAAACTCTAATGGAAACACTTTTCAAAACCAACTTCAATATAGTTTCTTCATTCAAAAGAGGTGTAAGCACACAATTTTACATTTCAAAACAATTCTGAAAATTCAGGTCTGCCATTTCATTAATCAAATCATTGAATATTTATTTGAAAATCATTTCACAAAAACTTTATAATTCTTAAAACCAAAGTGCCATGATTTCAAAACCTATGCCCAAAACAATGAGAGGGGAAACTTGTTTCAGTGGGTGACTTGGAAATATAGTTGGCGGCCATATTCCAATCACTTCACTATCATAGAGAGGGTTATAGGGAATATCCTTGGCTCCACATGGCTTTCCAGGACCTGCGAGCTCACTATGACCATTAACCCAACTCTCTTTTCATTTCCCTTAATCATCATCGGACCAAGAAAACCAAAGGACTCAGATAAATCCTGACTTCTCTTGGAAACATGAATCCCATTTTGAGGTGTGGTGATCAGGAACACTACCCATAACTGGAATTCCATGTCCAAACCATCCTAAATTCAGACTATCGCGACTGTTGCCAAAATAACATGACCCAAAGAGTTAACCTGAACCTCCTCTGATACCATTTTGTCACGAACCGAATCTGGTCGCCTTCAAAATCGGCACCCGACCCAGCCATGGAAAGACCCGAAGGGCGTTCCCAATCCCCACGGGCTGGCACCAGTGACTGGGTATCATAAAATGAAAATTGGGAATGATTTACCTGAGTTAATAAACATAAAACAATAAAAGAATCCAATGAAACAAATCTGGAATTTTCAAACCAAACAATCTTTTACAAAAATTCAAAACAAAATTACATAGCTTAAAACAACTCAAAAAGACTATACCAAAGGTACACTACCAAATAATGATAGCCCAAGAACCCTCATGTCAAGGGGCACCACCTTCAAGCCACCTCCACAAGACATCACCACCAAGGACCTGCTAGAAACCCGAACCACTGGAACAAAAAATTGTACCCAACCAGCGACAACAAAAATAACCAAGTCTACTTACACCCAAGGGTGTAAGTAAGGTTTGATACAATGACCAGTAGTATACCACCACTAAGATATTCCATGTGATAAAAATTTAAAGATGAAATGCATGCAAGTTTTCAAAAACATGAAACTCTAGTTACAATTTCAAAAAGATGCAACTTTGAATAAAAATCGTTTTCAAGTGGGTTATTTTAACGGCATAACACTTTTAAAATAAACACCAAATCTACTGAATTTTCTAGGAAAATGTACCATATGCCGACGGTAAGTATAAAGTAACTAATGAGCGCAATCAATAGGAAAAAACCCCTAGGCACTAGCTAGCTGTGGGTCCGAGGTACCTCGTATCTCGGTGAGAGTAACCATCACAAATATCCATTCTCGTGCACGAGCCACTAGTAGGGAACATACCCATACACTAGTGGTCCCAAATAATCATCATCATAGTTTATTTAGAGTTGTATGTTTCAATCCTGCTAAGTGAAACTGAGGCCAAACCTCACAGATTCACTAGCATACTAGTACACGTCCACCCACCTAGATACCCAGGTTTTCCCTTTGTGCTCAAACAAGTTCAACCAGTCAAGATATATACTTTGCACATGAAAATATCATTTACATATCAAAAATTCACCAAACAACCCACATGTGTACCACAAAAGTCACAAAAGTACACTTTTCATTCAAATTGATTTTGAAATCCGACTCATACAAAAATAGCCCACAACACACTTCACATTACATTGACACATCCACAAATCCTTTAAACAATTTTTATAAACCACTCCAAGACATTATAACTCACATAACAGACCACTCAAATAACATATTATACCACTTTCACCAACAAAATTCCATTTTCACAACACACTCACACAAAACAGCTCACAACCATGTTTTGCAGCTCTCTTCCCATTTTCTAAAACATTTCAGCACTTTATAAAACATTCTAAAAAAATATTTGAAATCTTAAATAACCACCATACCCTTCAAAACCCCATATTAGGTGAACACACCCCCCAAAAAGTACATATACACCCTTTTATCCACTTTGTTTAACCAAACAAAGCATTCATAATTTTCATAAAACAACTCAAGCGGTGTAACAATGTCTTGCACAGAAAACCCATTTCAAAACCCCAATTTAAGACCAAAACCATACCAATTCCTATCAAAAATAGAATTGGCATTCCTAGATAAATTTACAAAAGCACATTCAAGTGTTATAAAATAACCTTGAATAATACCACAAAAGATACAAATGAAAACATACATTTTCCTAAAATGACCTCTCAAGGAGTATAACAATGTTTTACACATCAAACCTATTCAAAAACATTCTTTTTAGTACCACATGACACTAGTAAATTACAAAACCATAATTGGAAAGCCAAACAAGATTTAATAAACCAATTTCATAAGTTATAAACCACACCCAAATAAAACACCATGAGTTACACATGAAAACACCCAATTCCATGTTAAAAAGTGACTATAAAAATTTACACATAACCAAATCAATCATAAATAGTTTTCGCACCACACCCAACATATGATGAATATGAAAAATTGTTAAATACAGCAACCTAACTCATCAATAATTGTTTACACATGGAACCACCTACCTTTTGAGTCAAAACCCTTGAATCTTGGTGTGAAACCTCAACCGCCCCTCCGTCGCACCACAAGGATGTGAAAATAGACCCTAAACCATATTTTATTGACCAAAAAGACACCAAATCAAACCCTAGTTTCTAACCTCAATTTCTGGACATGATGAACTTATTGAACGGGTGAAAGAAACCCTTAGGAAGGGAGGAAATCACGGAAAGAAACACTTACTTGAAACATCCTGAATAAAACGAACCAAAATAGACAAGAATCTGAATTTTAAAACAGATAAACATTTAATGGATATTAGAACAAGAATGATAAAGTCATGTAGGAATTGTAATTGGGGAAAAAGATTAAGAATAGAAGGACTTATGAAAGGATAAATTTACCTCTCTATAATCTGGACGATTTCTGAAATCCAGAGAAGTTTCGACCCTTTTCGCGCTACTATCGAGCTCCAAATTGCGGGAGGATGGAATGGGGGCGCGCCTTAGGTATGTGGGTTCGGGTGAGAGTTGGAATCACCAAAAAAACGCAAATATTGAAGGATATATTAAATAATTAAAATTAATTTTTAATGCAGAAAATAGGCTTTCAGGCAGGCCCAATTCCTTAAATAGAAACCCATATCCACCATGATTATGGATTAAGAAATGGTCCAAATAAATATACTGGTGTTAATATGTTACGTGATGACAATTAGGAATTGGAATGGATGAATAATGTTTAAAAATTAAGATGTTATAAAGGAATCAAAATTTATTTTTAAATTTGGAATTGGGCTCACGGTTTGGCCCAATTCATAAAAACTCACCCATTCCTCCATAAATGCATGAGAACCCCTCAAAACAAAGCATGAATGGAAATTAAATGGAATTTAACATTAAAATAAGTCATGTATGTGACACCAATGATAGGGAATAACTTATGTTTTTGTTTTTTGTGATTCTAAATTTAAGTTACACTAGGATTTTTATATATCTTAGAGGGGTTTTTTGGTAATTTCTTTATGAAACTAGGTAATAGGGAAATCTTATCATGTGATGTAAGGATACTCCAATGAGTTTGGTCGACCATTTTTCATTAGAGTTTGTAATAGGCGTACCAAATAATATTTTTTATTACAATTGATAATTTGTATAAGAATACACATTGAAAATTTCATTATAAAACATAAAGTGAATTTTTTGGTGATTACAATAATATTGAGTTCCATGGATTAAAATCTACCATTTTTTGTAGATTCACATTGTTGTGACTATTTTAGGACATGAGAAACAAAATTTGATATTGATTTTATATATTTGGATTTATGTTCATGATCTAGAGCCATCATAGTATTGGTGATGGTGATGTGTTGTTAGCTCATTTTTTATGAATGTTGAACATTGGCCTTTTAGTTTCACAAAAGAAGTGTGTTTGAATTATAAGGTGTAATATAGAAGATAAATGTTGAATCAATTGTCATTGTAGGTAAGTAAAATTATATTGTGGACCATTGAGGCTTCTTGATATGAAAAAATAATTTAACGGGGAGTTTGTATTAACATAATAATTTTATAGGTCTTGGTTCCTAGTAAATTTTTAATTTTGAAACTAGTACATTGTTCATTAAATGTATTATATTTTTGATATATTGTATGAGTATTGTACATATCAACTAGTTTTTTTGGGACATGTATTGAGTCATTTGATATGGTTGGGGGCCTATATAGGCATCACAGTGTGTCCTAATGGCTTGTTGATTTATTGATGTTATATCTAGTTCGGTCAATATGATATTATATAGGGTGTCATTTTGTGAGGGGTTGGAAGGTCACACCCTAATGGTTGAAGGATTTATGGTGGTCTTTATATAGGGTATGGTATGGTATTCCTGTTTGGGGATGCACTATCATATTTTTGTTCAATAAATGGGTCCCCTATATTGAAGTAGTTGCACAATGACAATTGCGGAACATTTCATCAAAAAGAAAGGTTTAGTGTTATCCCATATTCTTAGGAGGTATAATTATATCCTGGATGAAATAATAATTACCATCTATATAATGGATATTCATCACATTGTGACTCCATAGATACACCACAACCAAGTCCTATGATTGTTTTTTAATTAGGGGAATATTAATAATATACTATTCTACCCTTTACAAATTTCAGGGGAATGGGGCATTAATATAAGATTTAATATCCCTATTTTTCTTTCCAACCTCCTCCTTATATAATTAATATTGTGTGATGATTTTATTTTTTATTTAATGGTTCCATTGGTAAAATGATTCCATTTATTTCGTGGTTCATTATACCCTTTGTATCCTTTTATCATTGTGATTTATGATACAGTTTCGATTTCACATCCCCCAATGAATGACATAATCCGTTGAGTATTAATAATGTTTTCCAGATATAGATATAAAAGGGATCAATAGGATATATACATTTAGTGAGGATTATTTTCTATGACATGATTTTGTTTTGTATCTTTTTAAATGATTATGTATTATATTATGAATTTAAATATTTATTTTTAATTTTTAATAAATAATTATTTTTTTCATATACATTGAGATACGGTCCTTGGAGATGGAATGACATTTGAAGAGGCATGCATAATCTTGGATAAGGTAGTGAATATTATGTTCTAGGTGATTACTAATTTATGTTGGTAGGTGGCCCCTTTAATATAATTCAATGTTCTTGTTTATAAAGGAATGTACATGCTTACATTTTTCCTGGAATCAGGTGAAAAGATATAGACTGAGTGTTTCCTAGGTAAAAGGGAGAAAAAGTAATTGGCCCTAAAAGAATTGGATTACATACCTTTAAAACTATATGAGACATGGGAATTACCTAAACTATGTCTCCATTTTTTGGTGTAGCGTGTTGTAGATGTGGGAGGATCAGGACGAACATTATGGACTGCGATGAATAATGGATAGCCTATGATGGTTTGCCCAGTGCTAGATGGGTATGGATGACAATATTATTAATATTTTTACAATTAAATTGACATAAATCTCATTACTAGTAAGGAAAAATCTACAAATGGTTGAGTTAGTCTCAAGGATCACTGATCATGGGATGAGTCATTCGGGATTAGATAAAGATTGATAAGAAGGGGTTTCTTTAGGTGATGGGTTGGGAGAAAATTCAAAATGGATCGATGACATAGAATATAGGTATGATTAAGGGTAATTGTTTGGATTGAATTTAATTAAGATTTACAATGGGATTGGTGTGGCATTTTGAAAAGTTTTTTCTAAACATTAGATTCATGATGTATAGTCCATAAAAAATAAGAAGTTAAAATGGGGTGAAAATTGCATAAAAATATAAATTTTCCAATATGGGTTTTAAGTATACCTTTAAATTTCATGATTAGATATATTTGAATTTAAATAGGACCATATATCTATTTATAGATGATGATATGTGTTTGAGTTGAAGGATATGTACTTGACAGATTTCTACCATGTGAAATTGTTGTTAGATTATTGGAAGGACATTGTCTTCTACATGTGTGTGTGTTTTGAGATTCAGTGTGTGATGATTTTTAATAATTATTTTCCACTACATATGATATATAGTTATAGTAATAATATTATAAGTGATATGGAGTCCTAGATAAGAATAATTTCTTGGATGAACATGAGTGGAATTGTAGAATGAAAAATAATGTGGAATTGCACTATGTGACGGGGTATTGGAAAGGAATTAACTTGATTAGAAGGTATTAATCCTATTGAAAAATTGATCCATGCCATCAGAGATGGTATTGGTCATTTTTTTTACCCCTTCTAGAGTGTCTTAGGGGGGGATGGAATTTATGGTCACCCCTGAGTGATAATGTCAGATCAGGAGATGGCGTGCTGGGAGATGCAAATTGTGGACCCATTCCCAAGATATAATGTAGTGTTTAGGATATTGATGATGTCACCTAGTTGAGTATATCTTATAAATACCACCTATAGTTTGATGGTGAGTCAATTACTTAGATGAAGGACCATACCAAACCCTTTATGTAGAAATCAATATTTATGGATAGGCATCCATTCACCTTCAGATATGGTTCTGGATTTAGTGAGATTCCTCAAATAGTCGTTAGGTACATGTTCGGTTATGTGTATAATTACATGAGTGGGAAATTGGTTTCTATAATTTTGATAGAAGTATGTAACATCATGAGTCATCTTGGATGGGTTTATAAATGATTACCTTACGCACATGTAGTCATAGTGGACCATTTTGGACCTGATAAATGATGTGAATGTGTGAGAATTTTTATTCTATTCCTTTTTCATATTCATATTTTTTGGTGCATACATTTGTAACATAGTGAGACCTTACTTAAATGTATTTCTCAAACCTGTCATGAAAACAATAGTATGTGTTATAGCTTAATATATACTTAAAGATAAAAAAATATGTTGTGTTCAAGATTATATAAGAGAATCTAAATGGTATTTAATGAGTAGTTTGATGGGTCTTTTTCATGTATGTATAGCTTCTTGTATTTTCCTTTTCTGAATTTTATCTAAAAAATTGTCATTGGGAATGATCAGTTTATGTATCACTATATTTTTCCATAGGATACCTTTTTATATAAATGTATATAATTTCATTATGTGTACTTTAATGTTTATATACTGTGGTTTTTTATTTATTTATCAAATGTTTTCACATGATTATATGGGATAGTCTCCCCATTATATGGATTCATCCATTGGCATGATGCAGTAGCCTCCGGAATACGGGGATGCCTTCTCGAGGAAACCTAACACACTGACTCAAGGTGTTATATTTTTTTATAAACATTCTCCCACATTCATTACATATTTTTATGATAAAAAAATAATATATCTTTAATACATCTCATTATGTACCCCAAACTGATGTGTGATGATCACCCATTTCAGTAGAATATTTTTGCTACCAGCCATATGAGAATTGTTTTTTTGGGAATTCATTCGATATATATAGATTCTCTTTAAATGTCATATGTTTAAAAATGTTTTTTAATAATGGTTTTGGACATTCTCTTCATAGTATGATTCTAGTGTTGATATATCATATTTTTCAGATAGGACTCACAAGAAATACTATTTCTCATTTGTGAGTGATTCAACATATGATAAGTTTTTAATGCATAAATATAATCAAATTTTATGTTTTTACATATGACTTTCTCATATCATTAACTATAGAAGAAATGTGGTATTTTCTATTGATAATGTTTCGTGTGGATTCCAGTGAAATATGTTCTCCAATTATAGAAATACATTCAATTTTCTCTATGGAATTTATGGAGTTAAATTATTAGTCAGTACCATTGTGGGAGTCTTTAGAGGTTATATGGGAATGGGATAATGTTCCCATGATGATGGAATTTAGTTACTTAATGTTCAAACAATAATGTTTATGATATTTCACTATATAACTTCATTGATTAATTCTACCTAAAAAACTAAGTGCCTATACAGATAACAATGATAGGATTTAGGAAAGACAATTGAATACATTTACCATGGTAATTCGTATTGTATTGGAGGGAAATATCATTATGATAATTAGTACTAATGAATTCGTATGTTATTTAAGTGAAGTAGTATAAGTGTGTGAAGGAACATGTAGTTTGGGAATGAATCCCTTGTGGATGGTAATCCTGTAATTGGGATTGGAATGGGAGAAATTTATTGAGATGATTGGACAACATTGATATGAAATATATCATGATCTGGCAGGTATGAAAATTATCATGGTTTATAAAGGACACTAATCATGGGAATTAGATATTCTTTTCATGTTCATGTTACATTGTAGTGTAAAATAATTCGGTCCAAGTGACAACAAATAGGATAGTAGGAAAAAATTGAGGGGTTTCAATTTTGGACCACTATACCTGAGGGGGAGAGGGATTGTGGTGTGACTTTTAGGGGTAATAGAATTGAGCATGAATTATTTTTCAATATGGATAAAAATGGTGCCTATTTAGTGGTATATTAATGTGTTTTTGTGTGTGGGATAAAAACAGATGGATTTAATGAACCACTCATGGCATGTAATCTCATGCTCTTAGTGAGGGAATTTGTTGTTAGGGTATGACTTTCTTGGGGAACGTTGATCTGGATGAGTGAAACATGCTTGAAGTTGGTGTCTAATGGAAATCATTCTCATGGATCTATGTATGGGTTTCCATAACGTGGGTAGAACACTATTTTATGGTATGTAGTGTGAACCTCATTGTAGTGAAATTATACTAATAGTTTTGGGTGAAGTTCCTAGTGATAAGGGAAAATATGGTGGTTGGAGATTTATGTTATCTTTTATTTATGAGAAGGAAAACATTGTAGGTTAATTTAATTCAGTAATTGTTTTATAAAATATATAGAATTTTTTCCTTTGTTTGGTTAAAATATTGATAATCATATGCTGGCTAGAATACCATCATCCATGGAGAATTACCCTAATATAGGATAAGTGACTAGTGTGTTGAATAATGTCAGGGGATGAGTGGGGTGGCATTTTTATTCAACTGTTCTACTGTAATAATGTTTTATACATACTATATAAATAATAGATTTCGAATTTTTCTTTTGTAAAAAATGGAGTCATTGTGTTAATGACTGGATTAGTGTAGAGTTTGTAAGAAATAAAACTGATTCAAATTAATGTGAATTAGTGCTCATATAGAGAACATATTGAATGGTGTAGCTGTGTAGTGATATTGTAATAGAAGTTTACTAAGATTTGGTTTGAATTTCATTACTGGGTCATGGATAATTTCACACTATGTTTGTGTGTTATGAAATCCTAATTAGTTTATTTAAAGAAAAATTGGTGGGTGTGGTGCTGAAATTTTAGTTGGAGCCATGTAGAGGATGATTGAATGTTGTATTGTAAAGGAATTGGATTTAGTTAAGTGTAAACCTTGTTGAATGTTTTTTTGAACTTATTGAAGTGAGTTTTCATTGGGTTGTTGTGATTTTTGGATCATACATGTCCCTAAAACATCATTTTTTAGGGCATATATTTGCGAGGACCCTAATTACTAGGAAGAATAGGTTGATAATAAATCTCTATCATAGGATAAAAGGGTGTCAATCATCATCCTTTTGAATTATTTATGTATAACATTTACATGAACTCTTTTTTCCATATATTGATTAATTTTCAATTGTGTTTTATATTAGTGTTTTATTGGTTTATTTTTTTTAATATAATAATGGGGATAGTGCACAGTTTCTTTTAAATGTTCACCCTTGAATCTATACAACCATAGAACGAGAGGTTTTTAATGGCTAACACGTGGTTGAAAAAACAATTCACCAAAAAAAGAGAAACTATGTGACCCGTATAAGAGTCTCACTTTTGTGGTCCATGGTTATGTGAAACTATGTTCCTCGAGTCACAAAACACGCATGGGTTATTAATTAACATGGAAATTTATTATATAATTTTTTGATCACCCATTTAAATCACATATCTACTATCATTTTACCCTAAAATTCGATTCATGATTTTGATCCCATTGGAAAGATTAAAAACATTATGAACTTTACTTTTCATGATTGTAATCTAAAATTTATGATCTGCACCCCTCATGGTAATATGATCACATCTGGTGTAGTTTCCTTATAGTTTTGCTTTATTCTTCTATATTTTAAAGGTTATTCTTCCCGTTTTGGTTTTATCTAGATTTTTTTTTTGTTTCTATATCAAATAATTTTTTACATAGATAAATAATTAAGAGGTATTGATTTGAAAAATCATAGATTTATGGTTTACATCCAGATCCCATGCTATATTGTTGTTCCACTAGAATTGGGAATTTCAATTGGGAAAACAATCGTCAACGAATCGAGGTAGGCGGTCAATAATTTAAATCCCATGGTATTGATTTAAATTACATGTATGTAATAATATGATTTGAGTAAGGTGTTTATAAATTTATTTCATAATTTAATTAACTAATTTTGTGAATTAGTTAATTATGGGGAATGAAAAACTGGCAATATTTGAGTTTAAATAATTTAGTTAATTGATTGGGGGATTAATTATGATGTATTTAGATTTTTCAATTGGATAATTAATTGTTGAATTAATATTTAGATAATGATAATATTAATATTAGGTAATTAATTGGGGAATTAATAATATGTCATTGAATTGGTGGATATTGGTTAATTAATTAGCTAATTAATTTATTTGACTGATTTGATTAATTAATTGGGGAATAAATAAAGTTTAATTTATTAATAAACTAATTTAATAATTATAAGTAATATAGAAATGATTAAATATTCTTTTATTTAATTAATAATATTGATATGAATAATAAATTAGTGAATTAATTAAAAGTAATAGTATGATTCAGTAGTTGTTATATTATTAACGAAATATATGTAGATAATAAATAACTTATTAACATGTGTATTAGGTATTGTAACATGGTCATTCAATTGGTAAATTATTAAGGGTATCATGATATATCAATTGTGATAGTATAAATGGAAAAAATTTCATTCAATTATGATATTATGAATGATAACAATGTCATTCAATTGTGAAATTATGAATGGTAACATTGTCACTCAATTGTGAAATTATTAATAGTAACATGGTCATTTAATTACATGTTTTGAATTTTTAATTATAAAATATAGTAATTTCATTTATAGTAATTATATTTTATATGAGTCCTCAAGAACTTGTGGTTTCTATGTGGTTAAATAAAGAATAATTTAATAATGTAATATATATAAATTATTTTATTTTACTTTATTATTAATACAACTGAATACAGTATATATGTTGGATATTATTTTATACACCATTGGTGGTAGAATTTGGAGTCATATTAAAACTATACTTGGGATTCCGGATCGGTACCAAAATATATTTCAATTTTTTCAGACAAGATAAGTGAAAAGATAATACGTTATATGGATATATTGGGTTGGAAAATGGATGGGGAAACAAGATGTGAATTGGGAACCACATGGGTGTAGTCAGTTTCTTTATTTTAGAGTTTCATTTTGACCCTTGGTACAAACATTAGCATGTTATATATACTGCCCAGCTTTGATATTGTATTTCCAATTTGGTCATCTTGTGAAACTGAATTGTTCTGGTTATATTATATATGCATTTAACTATTGTTTATTTATTTTTCCCTGATGTATTACTCTAATAATGAGGGTATTATCTCCCCGTGAATGATATTAGAACCTCACTGATTGACAGCAGCCTCTAGCATATGGGCGGAACACATGATGTTAGGTGGCTGACCAACATGGTGCATGAGTGTGTGGCACCCAGTTCTTGATGTCATGAAATTTTATTAAAGGGGATATCTTTTCTCTTCATTTTCCTTTCAATTTGGTAATGTTATACAGGAGGCTTGGAAGAGTATGCCCTTCTTCTTAACAACATGTTTTGGAGTATCTAACCCATGTGTGGGGGAGAAACTAAGTACCCATGGTGTGATTGTTGTTATTGTTGTTTTATGTTACGTATGAATATTATTTCACCAGGGATGGCATTTTTGTTATGTGAAGTGATTAAATTTAAAAATATTTGGTGAGATAAAACTTATGGCCAAATCCCAAATGAGATTTTATTTTACATTCATCCTTCATGTAACACAAGTTTACTGTGACATGAATAATTTTTGGCACTCATTGAAAAATGGGGTTTCTTGAATGTTTTAGAACATTAAATGGGTTTCAAGGATTGTTAAATTTAAATCAAAATGTGCCTATTATAATATTTGTTACTATTAAATGATGAAAACATATAATTGATGGGTGTATAATGAGAAACATGAGTAATAGGAATGCTTTTACCCTTTTAATACATGAATTAGGTGTAGGATGGTTAATCATAGTGATAATTCCACACTTTTGACCACATGATGTGGTTTTGGAAAACTATAGATGTTATGGAATATTTTATTTTCCTCTTATGTAAATGTTTTTAAAATTTTAATAAGGTTTTTGTTTGGAATTGTAGAGTTATTCCTACATAACTATTCTTGTAGGGAGGATGATAAGAGGATAAGGCAAAAGAGTGTTTTTTAGTTGTAGAAGTTGACGCATCGATAGTGCTGGGTGAGAATGTTGGAGATAAATCCCAAGAGAACTTTTATTAGTTCATGGAGTATATGAAAAAAACCCATGGTATGTTGTGAGGAGTATTTCTGATCTAATGATGTATTTTTTGTTGAAACACCATCTGAATTTTAATAAAGAGGGTGGACCAATGGTAGTGGAGTTTTATTTTGTGTCCATCCAGTCAAGACTAGATCATTTTGACAATCCTAGTTATAATAGAGTTATGTGGATTCTTATATGATGTGATGATTAATAGATAATGGTTGGATCATTCTGGTACATACTGGGGAAACTGATGGTATGTTACAGAAGGGTGTCATTGATATTTTCATGGAGATATTATATCCAGTGATGATGAGGTAAGAGTGATATGTTGATACCATGGTGTTATAATATGGGAGTATGTCTGTTATGGACTATATTAGATGATGTATATATTTTTAGTTATTGTGTCCATCATTATCGTGGAATGATATATCTACAATAAGGTGATTTCAGGAAGACTTTAAACATGAGATTATATACCAATATAAACAATTTTGTGTAGTGATGTTTGTTGAGATAATGGATCACAATCTTATAGTTGAGGGGAACATGAAAGAGGATTCCAATGCAGGATAAGTAGTTTCTACAGGACAACAATCATATAAGAAGTTTTTGGGAGGAATAATTGCTACAATGGTGACATCCAAGGTAACAGCATGAAGAGTGTCTAGGGGGATGGGCCGGTCACACGGGACATTTCCTAGATTTTATTCCACCAGTTCGGTGGGAAGAGACACTATCATACATATTGTCCCTAACCAAACCTATAGTTCCAATAATGTGGCATCATGGGACATGTACAGATGTTCTATAGAAACAAATGAAAGACATGTTGTGAGGGCGATTCTTGGAATAATCATATTGTAATAAGGGGTTCTTCTACACTATATCATTCTTGATGACAGAGTTATACAAGACGAGGTGGTAGAGGTCGTTGACATAGTGCTTCTGAGAAAGAGAATCTGTATTAGCAAATCAGTGAATCATATGGGACTCAGGTTTCATAAAAGGGAAGAGGTGCAGGATTGTTGAATGGAATTCAACCTACACTTGTGGACAGAGAAGTTGAATCATCAATAAGTACTCATAATGTGGATTTTGGATATATATTTTCTAATTAATTGTTTGATAACATTATTTATACACAACATGTGCATGGTTTTATTCTTATAGTGTAGTTATTAAGGAGGTTGTTGATAACAGAAACACCTCAGAAATTACAGTCTAGAGACATTTATTTCTGAAAGGGATGCTCTATTAAGGATAAAGAATATCATTTTTATTATATATTTTCATTATTGACATTGATTTGTTTTATCTAGTTATGTGCATAGACTGGGAAGTTGAATACAAATCCCACATAGATTTTTATAACATGACAGTAATGTTTATGTCTCCTTAGGTTGAAAAGTACATTCACTATAGAGTTTCAGATATCCTAGCTGTCCGAGCATGTAAAATTACTTAGAAATAAGGGGATATAAAAGCCCATGTTTCTAGATTATTACTATATGATGAAAGTTTAAAGAGATATGTTTTTCACCCCATCGTGGATAGGTTTTATAATTTCATTGCTGGATAATTATCTTAGCCTCCACCAGAGAGGGATGTGGAATTAAATATTGAGATCACCCAAGGGGTTGAGCTGTATTATTTTCCATAATATAGAATTGAACTGATATAGCTTCATAATAGCAAGACTCAGAAATTTTAGTTGATAGATAATGCATTTATCAGACCGAGTACATCTCCTTGGGTGTCACATGTATAGTTTTCTAAGATGAAAGATTGGAATCTACTCATATGTATATATTATAGTAATTTGAAGACAGAGAAGAACCAGTGTATTATTTTATTTATTGACGATATATTTGAATAGTTTGAGGTGTTTTTTCCGATTTCAAAGATACATATTTTATCCTTGTATCATCAGTGGAGAGTTTGGACTTCTCATATACCATGCAATTCTTATAGAAGTTGGTATGTCCTATATATAATTGGTGTAATGCTATTTGGGTTATCAAATACAGATGTAGTGTTCGTGGCCTTGATGTATAGAATCTTTATTCCATACCTAGATCATTTTGTTGTAATTTTTTTTATGAAATCTTGTTGTATTCTTAGACTCATGATGATCATGCACAATATATTTAAATCATCCTAAGTATAGTAAGAGAGAATATACTATACTCAATGCTATCTAGGTGATATTTTTTGATTGACTAGGTACAAATATTGGGTCACATCTTCTATAAGGATGGTATGTCTGTGGACCAAGAGAATGTTACAGAAGTTGTTTCTTGGGAGAATCTCAGTAACATATTTGATATCCATATAATTATGTGATTAGGTATGCAATGACCCAATGTTTTATCAATGGAAATTACCTTCTTAAAATTATATCATATAATCACGTGAAATTACCACACAAGGAACTACTAAGTGCTATGTGGCTGTTAAACATAATATTTTCACCTGGGTGATTGAAATTCAAAAATCTGACATACACGGTTGCGATCAGTATGATTTTTGAAGTCTAATGGATCAAACACAATTTTTCCGATGAGTAGTTACCTACCCTAATGAATAGTAACATACCCTTATTAATATCAATATGACCCTTATGAAAATAAAATCATCTAAAGTAAAAGTATCCTCATCCCTGAATGTCTTTTTTTCCAATTTTCTAATTGATAATTTGACCACAATCCAAGTATTTGTATTTTTTTATGTTATAAATAAATAATTAGAAATAATTATTTTATGTAAAAGAAATATATTTTCATAATTGTTTTCATAAATTTAAAAAAATAATATTCTGGTTTTACAGTAATTTTATATGAACTTATGTAATTTTTAAAAGCATTACAAAATAAGTTATATTTTTAAAATATAGATATTTTCATATAAATTGTGATTTTAAGTAAAAATAAAATTCAACATGAATAGAGAATTATTTTTGAATTTTTATTTTTATTTTAGTATTCTACAAGTCAATAACAATTTAGGGTGAATTTTTTTTATTTTTTGGAAAAACCTAAATTATTTGTGAATATTAAAATTCATTAATTTTCCATATTAAAAAAGTATAATATAAAAAACTAATTGTGACATGATAAGTGATGTAAGAATCCAATTCTCTAACTCACTTGCCTTAATTGCTACTTTTTCAAGGAATCAACCCAATTTCTGGTCATGAGGGAAATTAATAAACTAAGGAATTAAATATTACGAAAACCCTCCTCCTCCACTATTAAAAGCACCCACATTCCCCCATTCTCTTCATTCCTCTGAATAATTGTGTCTTGCCTAATTTTTTCCAAAATCACTCCCAAATCTCCTTCTATATGTCCAAAAGCCCTAGGTCTCCTCAAAACACCTAATCATCAAGCCTTAATAGGCTCTCAAAAAAGATAAACTGATGACGTAAATTCCTCTTTCCTATTATTTTATTTTTCTATCATGTTCTATTATTTTCTAATTTCATTCCCCACCCCCTTTACCAAATTGGTATGAAAACTCCAGTAACATATACATACTAGAATTATAGTATTCTAATGGGATATATTATCATAATCTCTCCCTCTCCAAATGTTTATTCTATAAATAAAAATATTATCCGAGATGTGTAGATTTATCACATTCAAGAACAATAGGTTTTCAATTTGAAATACCATCTTCTATACTAGTCATGATACCATTTTAATAGTATAACTATATCATAATATAAGTATTTTATCAATGGTGAGGTTCTGGATTCCTTCTTTCACACTCTATGTAAAATTATAATACAAAACATGTTAACTATGAGAAAAATCGCCAATTTAACCCATGTGTTTGTCATTAACATTTTATATATTGATTCAACATCACTCCGATTAACCAAATTAAATATAGAACCATGTAACCTATTAGATTTTCAATAATACAATTTAACTACAATTCTAGAAAACCATCCCAATTTTTCAGGGTTTTGCTCCATGTAAATTTGTAATCAAATCTTAATGAATAGGAAAAAAAATGGACCCAAACCATGAAATTAAATGATGCAACCCATAAAAATGTCATAAATTAACATAAAAAGGATATAACAAATCCTATAAATATATAAGTGGTTATATAATTATTAATTAATGACCCTATTTTGATTATTCAGGTCAATAATATCAACAGAAGAACATCATTATACTTAATGTAAGGGTTACTCTATATTTCACTTGTATTCTAGAATTTCCTCTATGTTATTCCCTTTTATGTGTTATACCTAATGATGGGGTCTAATTTTTCACCTCCACATACATCCGTAATTATATTTATGTGATTAGAAACCCCATTATCTTTCATTAATCCATATTATGTGCACTTGATGCGATGTTGGTAATCCGTAAGGGATTCCACCCAAACCTCCTTTGATACTTCGAGTTCCTTATCTTTCTATTACAAGTAACATCCAGGCTGCAATAACAGCATAGTCACACCACCTTAACAATGTGGTCAGGTTATAGCCCTCCAAGTAAAACCAATTTCTAGGAATGATTGTGGTCCCCACCCAGGTGCCCACCCACCTGCCCGAACGGGTCATGTGACTAATGATAGTCTGCATATGACAGCACATGAACATTCGAGTGTGATTTTTCATCACTCAAACACACCCTATGAATGTTCTTAGAATGTCACCCATCCTGATTACTACACCATGCCAATCAAATTTAACTTTGGACTTCTAATCAAGTAAGATCCCAAAAAGTAAGGTGCACCTTGTTGACATGAGTCACATCATTTATTCATTTAACCCCTTATCAATATGGGGTGTTGCAATCACCCACCCTTTGGAGCACAGTGTCCTTGTTGTGGCCATAAATCTCAACACAGGTAGTGCTCCACACATAAGGTTGGGTTCTTCCTATAATACCAAATGTAAGAAATGGGCCCCACTAAAAGCACATACACCCTACCATAATGTGTTCATCAGGTCCTAGCCTTCCAGGTAGCACCAGTGGCCTCGTAGACACATCGTCCCAACTTTGGGGTCGGCCCACATTCCCAAATGGGTTACCTTACTAATAACTATCCCCACATGAAAATACATATCCTTTCCAGTGTGCCTTTTCATCACTAACACACACCCTAGGAAACCTTCTAGAGGGTCAACCATCCTAATCACTACTCAAGGACAAGTACGCTAAATTTTGGTGTTCTAATTTGGTGGGCTCCCTAAAAGAAAGGGGTACTGTTTTGACATGAGTCACATCATTTTTTCATTTAACCCTTTATCATTATGGGGTGTTACATTACCAAAATGTAGTTATCTTATAATTTATGAGCATCATATAATTGATGTGTTTATGTACAAAATTCATTTATCAGGACCCTTTTATCATTATCTTTTTGGGATATACATGTTTTTATGTGATTCCCTCCTCAATATATCCTGATAAGCATACATGTTTTCAGAGAGCTTCCAAAATTCTTAGATGATTTCATGTGTACTCTATATTCAGTTTTAAGACACCTTTTTCTTTATAAAATCTGTCTTTTTTATGAAAACCCAGTTGGTTTACTTCTGGTTTTATATAAAAAATTGTTCCCATTTCTATTTCGAAGGCACTATAGTATTTTACTTAAAACCACACAATTTATTTTAATGCTATAATTTATTAAATAATTATATTACTTGTCTTCAATTATATATAACATAACATACCGTGATAAAATAATATTCCCCATTATAATTTACATTTTTATTTTAGTTCCTTTCTTCATGGAAACTTTTACGATACACCTATTTATTATGATTTCTATCATGATTGTGGTATTCAGTTTATTCCATGGGTAACCCTTATGTTTATTTAATATTGATTATGTATGATTATTTATGTGAAAAAATGTTCTTGAAAATTTAATTTGTGAATGCCCCGATAGTGATCAAATTCATTGGGTAGTGTTGAGTTGCCTGAGATGATAAGTGATATGTTCTTGGCAGTTAGCCGTGGATTTTGGTACATTGTGCGGTTTTCTTAGCAATTAGTCTTGGATTCTGCTACCATATGCTATAGTCTTTGCAGTTATCCTTGATTAGTTCAAAAGGCATGTTTTACATTTATTCCACATTATTATGACTCCATTTTTATATGATTCCATGTGTATATGTTGTCATTAAATATGTTACATGCTTTTTTATATCATCATGCCATGCCTTCAATCCCATGTGCTAATGCCTTATTCTAATGGTTATTACCGAAAAAGGCTATTTATTTCATCCATTTGTTCATGTGTTCCCTATGGTATCCTATGAAGATTTTTTAGCACAATGTACATTAGGAAGTCAATTTTAATAATTAATAAGGAAATTTTTTATTTAGTTCCATGTTATCTATTTATGTACCCAATATTCCTTGACAGTAGACATTATTATCCTTGGACTATACACTGATGTATAATTATTCATAAAAACTTGTAATGTTATATGTAAAAGGCTTGGGTCACTATAGTTTTTATAATAGAATGGTCTAGTTAATTTTGTAGATTAGGAATAGATAATTATAGTAAGAACCATAAATTTGAGACTAAGTATAAAAAAATACACCTAAATTTTTTTAAATAAACAGTATGTGGATTATTGTGAAAATACATCCCTATAGAGAAAAATATATATAGATATGTCTCTATAAAATATGTATATAGGGATAAAACTAGAAAACACCACTTTAAGATAAACTTGAATAAAATTGGTGCATTAAAAGCGAACATCCGGCACTCTTCGTTTGGTACTCCTAGGGGATGTGCTTTGGTAAAATCATAATAATGGTACAAAAAATTATTATGGGAATAAAAAACCCTTAATAATATAATTTATGAAATATATTATGTATAACCAAGATTGAAACATAGGTAATCACATGTTAGTATGTACTTTTCCATTACATGTTTTTCCTCTTATGTTCAATGTTTACTTTTTATGCTCAATAACTAAGTATTCAAGCCTTATAATTCTAAATTCTTTTTCTTGGTTAATGGAGGGAAATATAAGAACACATCACAACCATAATTATGTTAGAGAATGTGATGATTTCTCTAATGATATGCCAGATATGATAGGAATGGGTGCTCAAAACATTATGAAAGTACTTTCTTTGCATGCTCAAGTAATGAATAATAACTTGAATCATGTGTAAAACCATCCGCCTCCATTGATATTAAATTCTTTTTTCGAATACTTTTTACATCTAAGGCCTCCCATGTTTTGTGGATCTTCTTATCACTCCTTGAGAAATAGTGGATTAACTACATTGAAATGATATTCTATGTCCTTCGGTGCTTAGAAGAAGAGAATGTCGTACTAGAGGCTTATCTTTTTGATTTGGTAGCTAATCAGTGGTGGGAACTAATCGAGAATACAAATACCAAGGAGGAAATTTATTCCAAGGAATTGGTGGAATTCCGGAGAGTGTTTTTTAAAAAATATTTTCTCGAAACCCACTCTCTAAAGATGGAAAGAGAGTTCCTAGGACCGACGAAGAAGGAAGATGAGTCCATCAGGGCCTATGATGAAAAAATTGAAAGGATTTGATGGTTTGACTCTCAATTTTTCATGAACACTGAAGGCACGATGGATCTCAAATTTTTTATACTAAACCCGAGTTTATGAAAAGTTATAGTGATTTGAGACTTCGACCACCATGAGGAGATTTTATGTTGGGCTCTCTAGGTTGAAATGGATATCAATTACCTTCAGTGGTATCTTGGTCCAAACGACAAGAAGGGGGAAATGGAATCTCTTGTTGGTGGTCCTGTAAATAAATTCCCCAATGGGATGATGATTGATCATCACACCTGTAAAAATATTGGGAATAAGCATCCTATAAATTATCTAAAGTGAACGATGAAATTCGTAAAATGTGGAATGTCATGAAATCTTGAAAAAAACAATTTATGGGATATAAAGAATCCCCTAATTTGGAAGAATATTGGTAGGTTCATATCAACAATATTCCTGTAGTGAAGTGAAACCACTTCAAATATAATGTGAATTATGTGAACAATTTATTTAATTTGATGGTTTTTGGAGGCAGTCATCAACAACCTCCAAGGAAACAAGAACGATATTACACTATAACCACTAATGTGGTGGAGATGGAAAATGATATAGTGCTAGAAAAAAAATTTATTCTTTCAACAATAAAAAACATACCTTTGGATTTTGGTTCTAAAAATTCATTAATATCCTGCATGTTCAGTATAACTATTAAAACATCACCTCAAAATTTGGAGGACATGTTATTTGTGAGAACAAGGAATGGGGAAATTATTACATCCATCATTTATAACTCCTCCATGGTTACTGTTTGTGGACATAACCTCCCATCCAATAGCTTCATAATTTCTTTAGTGGAGTTCGATGTTATCTTTGGCACATATATTCTATCTTTATATAAAAACAACATCAAATGTTATGAAACAGATATCACTCTTCACTCCTTGATGTATCCTACAAATCATTACATGTTTATGGAGGAAGATGAATATCCTTTATAATTAGTGTCTTATGTGTGGATATTATTTCCATACGAGCAAGAATTTATTTCTCAAATGATTGAGACAAAGGAGATAATCATGCATGAAGACATGCCCACCATGAGGGATTACACTGATGTATTCTCTAATGAGTTATCAAGTATTCCTCCAGACTGATTGGTTATGTTCTCTATTGAACATATTATTGGATCTCTGGAAATATCAAATACACATTATTTAATAAACATTTTAGAGATTGAAGAGTTGAATAAGATGATATAGAAGAATCTAGAGAAGGTTTTTATACACACGAGTGCCCCATCGGGGGCTGTTTTAGTCCTCTTCATCAAGATAAAGGATGTATAAATGTTCTTGTATGATGATTATCATGATCTCAATAAAATTATGATAAAGAACAAGTATCCCCTACGACAGATAGATAACTCGTTTGAGAAGCTTTTTTGGGCTAGTTATTTATCTAAGGTGGACCTTTAGTTGGGATATCACCAATTAATGGTGAGGAATGGAGATATTCCCGAGACTTCTTTTTGAATGAGGTATGGACACTATGATTTCATAGTGATTCCCTTTATACTCACTAATTCTCTTGAAATTTTCTTGTATTTAGTGAATAGAGTCTTTAGATATTGCATCACCATATTATTGGTAGTCTATATCAATTATATTATGATATAATCAGAGTGAAATGAGGAACATGAAGACATTTTGAATAATATGTTAATGACATTGAGAATTGAGAATCCAAAGGAAAAGTATTGTAAATGTGAGTTCTGTATGGAGGAAATATAATTCATTGGGAATGTTATAACCTGTAATGGGATGTTTATAAACCCTTCCAAGACAATGATGATTTAATAGTGGCCAAGGCCAATACTAGTAATGGAGATCCACAACGTTATGTTTCTATCCAGGTATTATCAAAGATTTATGAGGAACTTATCATGATTTTCAAACCCAAATACCTAGAATACATGGAAGGGAGAAAATGTTATAGGCACTTAGGAATGTGAAGATTGTTTCAAGAGTTGAAAAATGGGATATTCAATGTGAAATTACCCACAAACTCATGAATTGTTTAACTCATTGTGGTTTAATGTGTTTCTTCAATGAGGGACTTAGGATGAGTTCTTATTAAAAATGAAAAAGTGATATCCTATGTCTCAAGGAAGCTAAAAAAATGAGCAGAACTATCATATGTATGATCTGGAGTTTGTGGTTGTAATCTTTCCATTAAAATTCTGGTTGAATTATCTCTATGGGGAGAAGTGTGATATGTATACTGATCAAAATAGTCTCAATTATATATTCACACAAATAGAGTTTGATATGAACCAAGGAGTATGGATAAAGTTCATAGAGGATTATGACTGCTCAATACACTACTACCCAGGTAAGGAAAATAAGGTGTAGAATGTTCTATGTAGAAAGGATACTTCATATTTATGAATAATAAGAATTTTAAAGGATCTAATCTTTATAGACTTTCATTGAATGGACATGTGAATCATTACGAGTGAAAAAAAATCAATCCTTTCTCAAATGATTGGTCAACCATCCCTCATGATGAAAATAAAGGATCCTCAATGGAAAGATTTGGAAATTCTAATAAGGGTGGAAGATATCCATAATTGGAAATCTTCCTAGTTCAAGATTGAAAAGGATTGAGTCATATGGTTTTGGTTATGATTATGTGAACCATAAAATCTAGATATAAATAATGATCCTTTCAATGACACACATATCTCAACTTTCTCTATTCACCCAAGAAGAACAATGATGTATCTAGCCCTCTAAGAGATCTTCTGGGGGAACAATATGAAGATGATGATTTTTGAGTATACATCAAAATTCTTGGTATGTACACAAGTAAAGGCTAAAATATAGAAGTCTAAGTGGATAATTCCACCACTACCCATACCATCATGGATGTAAGAGAACATCTCCATTGACGTTCTCACTAGTCTTCCAAGGAAATCCATTGGAAACAATGCTATATGGGTCATTGTGTATATTTTGATTAAAACATCTCACATTATCGTGAATCGAGAGGACTTCTAATTATATCAAATTTTAATTATATATATCAAAGATGGGTTACGGTTTCATAGAGTACCTCTATCTTTTGTATCCGATCGATATCTGATATTTGCCTAGATTTTCTAAAAATGACTTCAATATGAAATATCCATTGAATTAGACATTAGTATGTCTTATCATCCTCAAAATGATGTCCAATATTAGAAAAATACTAATACAGTAGAAGATATGTTGAGATCATGTTATATGGACTTCAAAGGTGTGTGAGTCAAACATCTTCTGCTGGTTGAATTTTCTAACAACAACAGTTTCCACTCCAGCATATGAATGGCACCGTATAAATCCATTGACGGGAAAAGGTGAAAACACCGGTGTGTTGGGATGATGTTAGTGATCATAAGATGGTAGGATGTGAAATGGACTAAAATTTGTGGAGAAGGTTAAATCCATTCAATATAATGTCAAGGTATCCCAATTTCGATGAAAATTTTTTGAAGACAATCATCGACGAGAACTTCAGTTCAATGTTGGTGACATTGTATTTCTAAGCAAACATCCATTGAATAAGGTCATGATATTTTGGAATAATGGAATTTTATTTACTAGTTACATCAGCCTCTTCACGATTCATGATCATTTCTAGGTTGTGGTCTATTGACTAGTACTTACACCAACTATGTCCAATGTCTATGATGTCCTTCATGTATCCCTAATAATGAATTATATACCAGACCCTTCACATGTACTCTATTAAGATGTGGTATAGTTAGAGAATGAAATTTTTTAGAAGGAGAATCCAGTTAAGATCATAAATTGTAGAGATAATGTTTTACTTAACAGGACTAATCACATGGTCAAATTACTATGGCAGGACCATATGTATGGAGATGTAACATAGGAACTGTATGAGGAAATGGATGAAATGTACACGCACCTATTTTTTCCTACGAACTCAAAATAATATTTTGAGGGAGAAATTTCATATGTGGGGAATAATGTAATGACACATTGATTAATCGATGGAAATTTACTTCTTAAAATTATGTCATATAATCACATGAAATTACAACACAATGAAATAATTAGTGATATGTGACCTTTAAAAAAAATATTTTCACCTATGTGATTTCAATTCCCAAAATCTAACAAATATGGTTGCGATCAGTAAGATGATTGGAGTCTAATGAATCAATCATAACTTTTTTTTCAATAGTAACCTAAAATTATGAATAGTAACGTACCCTTATAGATAATAATATAACCCTTATGAAAATTAAAAATTAAAAAATAATATTAACTACATCCCTGAATGTATAAATAAAATTGAAGAATATTATAAGTGATAATATGACCATACTAAAAGTATTTTTATTTTAATAATCATAAATAATTAATTATAATGAAATAATTAATTTAAAATACATTTTATTTTCCAAATAGTAGTTCATATATTAAAAAAAAAATTGGTTTTTATTATATTGTTTAAGGAATTGTGTAATTTTTTAAAGCATTATAAAATCAGTTATAGTTTTTAAATCTATATCTTTTCCAGTAAATAATTATTTTCATTTAAAATTAATTTAATAATATATATATATTTTTTTAAAAAAATTGAAATCCTTTTTAGATTATATACATTTAAAAATGGTTAGGGGGAATTTTCTAAAATGTATGATTTTTGGTGAATAGTAAAATGCAATAATTTACCATATAAGTACATTATAATTTAATACAACTATTCTTGACATCATAAGAGCATTAAGCACCCAAATATCAATCTCACATGAACTTACTAATATTTTTGGTCATGGAATCATCACTAATTCTGGTCTTGAGAGGATTTAATAAACTAAGGAATTAAATATAAAGAAAATCTTCCTCTCCTCCACAATAAAAACCAACCCCTTCTTGTGTTCACTCATCTAATGACATGTGACTTCCCTATGTTCTACCCAAATCACTATCCAATATCCTCACCCACATCCAATATCCCCTGGTCATCTCAAAATTCCAATTCCTCTACCCTTAATAGGCTCTCAAAGGAGATAAACTCTAGAGGATAATTCTTATTTTCGTTTGTTTCATTCTAGTTATTTTATTTTCTGGTTTGTTTCTACAACTACCTGTTCCCAAATGTTATGATAAATTTAGAAAAAAAACATGTTCTCAAATTTTATTATTAAAATGGTATAGTTTATCATAATATCTTTCTCCCCCATCTTTTATTATATAAAATGAAAATATAGTTCATGATGGGTGGATTAATCACATTCAATGATGAATGGTTATCAATTTTCATTAACATATTCTATAAAGGACATAAAACCATTATAATGGTTCAACAAGATCATTATATATATATTTTATCATATTTGATATTTTTGAATCATTTTTCACACCTAATTTAAAATAATAATACAAAGCATGTTGATTATGAGCAATGTCACCAAATTAATCCAAGTGTTTATCATTATTGTTTTATATAATGATTCAACTTCACTCGATGTAAAAAAACTAAATTTATAACCATGTAAACTCCTAGATGATAAATAATAAAATATAACTCCAATTATGGAAAACCATCCCCATTTTACAGGATTCTTCATTCATGAAAATAAGTAAAATGACCGTAAAGACCAAGAAAACAAACAGACCCAAACAACGAAATTGAACCAATTAACCCATCAATATAGTGACAAATAATTTAAAAATGGTTACAATAAATAATATAAATATTTATGTGGCCCTAAATTTATTAATTAATTAAATTAATTTTATTCATCATGTCATTAATAAAAAGTTATTAACACCATCACACTTAAGGTAATGGATACCCTCTATTTCACTTTTATTCATGAATTTACTCTACGTTATTCCCTTTTATGTGTAATAAATAATGATGGTATATGATTTATCACCACCCCAAAACATCCATAATTATTTATAGGTGATTATAAACCCCTTTATATCGTATTTTTCCCTCTTAAGTACACCTTGAACCATGTCAATTATCTACAAGGGATTCCACTCGAACATCCTTCATTCCTTTGTGTTACCTTATCTTAATTTTACAAAAAAAATGCATTATATTATCATTTATGTTCATATACTAAAATCTTTTCATGTATTAAATTAATTTATCATGACCCTTTCATCATTCCCTTTCAGTGATATAATTTTTTTATGTGATTCTTGAATCCATACCTCCTAATAAGCAAACCAGTTTTGAGGGAACATCTCGAATTCTTACCTGATTTTAGGTGCACTCTATATTCTATTTTAAGCCAAAAATTTCTTTATAACATAATAAATTTTTTCTTAAAACCCAATGGGTTAACTTATTGTTTTATAAAAATTATTTTTCTATTTTCAATTTTAATGGTTCTATAGTATTTTCCTTAAAACTGCACAAAAATGTTTTTATGGTATAATTTCATAAATACATATCTTATTTGTTAGAAATTCAACATGAAATAAACTAACATGATACATTCCTGGTTTAACTTATTAATTTACATGTATATTTTATTTCCTTTATTCATGGACACTTTTATGGTACACCAATTTGTTATGCTTTGTGCCATGATTGGGGTGCGCAATTCATTCCATGGGTAACCCTTATGTTTATGAAAGATTGATTATATATTATTCATTATGAGAATAAAATATTTACGAAAGGATAATATGGGTGTTCACATATATATATATAATTCATCTTTTAAAGTTTATTCTCATGGGATGTTATTTGCGACAGCCTTGGTAGTTAGCCATGGATTGTGCTACAATGTGTGATGGTCTTGGCAGTTAGCCATGGCTGGTTCTACCATCGAAATGGTCTTGGAGGTTAGCATTGAATCATGATAAATAATTTTTTTATGTTACTATCACATTATTATGACTCCATATTTGTATGATTTCTTGTTTTTATGTTATGATTACATATGTTATATTCTTTATTTATCATCATTTCACTCATTCCATCCATTGTGATAATGCAATGTTCTTATGGTTATTCCCATACTAGTATGTTTAGCTCATCCCATTGTTCATTTTTTACCAAGGGAAAACTATGTATACTTATCAACACAATGGATGTTAGGAGATCAATTTGAGTATTAAATAAATAAATTTTTTATTTAGTTCCTTATTTTCAGTTTTTTGTTCCTAGTCTTCCAAGACTCTAGACTTTACTATACATGGATTTTACTCTAATGTATAATTATTCTTAAAACAATGTATTGTTATATGTAAATTTATAGGGTCATTATAAGCTATATATTATCCAGAATTCATCTAGAATTATTCAGGATTGGTAGTGATGCTTTTGGGAATGACCAAAAAGGGGATAAAATTTGAATAGTTTAGAGCATGTGTAATGAATTCTAGGAGTTGAAGATAAACGTGTAACAAGAACAAGTTTTGATCATACCATTTCTAGTTGGGGATTATATCGTGTATTTTTATGATGTTGGGATAAATCGTGGAGCCATGTTGATGTAGGGAGATCAAGTTGTAGTGTAATGGTATCAGAAGTTGAGGCCAAAATAACCAAACAACTAGATGGATGACCTTACATTGGGAGTACTAGTTTTCAAAAATTTTGGAATAATTTACTATAAGATGATAATTTTACAATGTATAAATTTTAAAATAGAATATATTATATCTTTTCCAAATGATATTTGAATCTCGGGTAGTGGAGGTGAGTTGATTATATTCAATCATTTAGTTTTGAGCTAGCGTATACGACCAAAATGGAGAATAATTTTTTTGTGGATTTGAGAAGGAAAACATAGACTCGGTCAGTTCAACACTCTAGTTATTGATGGAATATGATGACTTTAATAGCTGAGAAGCACGTTGTTGTTTAGAAAAGCCAAGAGTAGATGACTCTCATATCAGTTTCAGTAGAGTCTACACTTCTATACGGATCACTGATAGGTAGTATGATGATCCAAATTGATAGACAATGTAGAAAACCCTTGATTTTATTGAGTAATTTTCATATTTGAGCATAGATAAATATGAGATAAAATATGTTAGGAATCCTATTTTTGTGCCAATGAGCATGTGGGAGGAGTTTATGTGTGAGTTTCGTGACAAAAAATTGGCAGTACATACTAATGTGATTTAAATGTACCATGAACAATGATGAAACATTTAGTGTTCATGAATGAAAAAGGAGATACTAGGGTTATTGACATGATGCTTCATCAATCGATAGGTGAGTATCGAGAATCAATGACCTAGTGGATTACAACATCCATTTTCCAATATATAATGGACGTGGGATGATGTGAATTTGTATTATGAGGTGGGGATCCTAAGGATGAATAAAATGAATGATTATATATGAGTTATTGAAGCCCATTTTAAGAAGGATTCACATTTCTTACCTATATGATAGAATTTATCAAAGGAGATTTTTGTAGAACTATATGATTGAGAGATAGTCTGTCTAGATGTGGTTCCATGAACTATTATTTCCGACTATGACTCATGTTTCTATTTGTGTTTTTGAAAGTTCTTTTGAAATGTGAATGGTAAATATTTCTTGTATAGAATGGAATTGCACCCAAAATAGATGATAATTCAGAGAGTACAATACATATGCTTTAGGATATGCTTCAAGAATGTGTCCTTGCCTTTGGTGGGTCTTTGGAGTAGCACCTGATAGAATTTAAGTTCACCTATAACAATATTTTTCTGGAAACTATTTTGATGGAGCCATAAGATGATATTTATGGTAGGCCATGTAGATCACAAATTTTCACTATAGATATACGTGAGTGTGAGTTTTTGGGATAGATTCATTTGCGGGAGACATCATATAAGGTTTGTATTATTTAAAAGGGAATAGATTTTACTCATAGTAGACATAAGTCATACGATTTATTATTATAAATAACCCTAGATTATATAGAGGGTGATCATTTATTCTACCAAGCATCACCTTGGATGGGTCACCATAAGATATAGATATAGGGAAAGCTGGTACCTATGTACATTAGGCAAATTGAGGTTGTATAGAAATTAAGCCAGTGGCATACCCATTAGAACATGAAAAGAGATATTGTTCAATGAATAATTAGTTTTCAAGTTCCATAACTATGTATTATCACCCTATACCACCACATGTGATCTATGTGGATTATGTTGTGCTTGTGAAAAATGATTCCTTCGAGTGGCATCTGATTTGTGTGTTCGATTATTGTGGGAATGTATTGATGATGATGATTGTGTAGATAGTTTATGTATTTTGACAACAAGGACATTAACAAGATGGATCAGGGGAGAGATAATTAGTTATCAGGTTTCAATGGACCCACATTTAAAATTAAGAATCATAGAGATACTTGGTAGTGAAAATTGACATTGAGCTATTAAAAGCTAGAGATACTGTTAAAACCTATCATTTTCTAGAGATTTATTGGGATCATTTATATGTACAATTTTTCCTAGTGTAAATGAAATTTTATATGGGTTTTTCTTATGGGTGTTGATGGTAAAAAATTTGAGTAATATTAAAAAATGTGGGTAGTGTATGATTGGTTCATATTTTTCCATAGTAGTGCCCCCTAGCTGAGCAATCACTACAACCATGAATATAGTTTTTTTACATATTTGGTGCATGTTATGTAAATCCACATCCATAAAAGGAAAAAACATAGACCCCCACCCAAGAGGATCATGTTTTTGGTTTATTCTGAGGGGAATCCATGTTTCTGAAAAATCAAAATTTGGATGAGTTTTAAATTCACAAAAAAAATAATTTTAAAATTCCCCAGGCTCATACATTAATCCCATATCTACCCCATTATAAAATTCCATTTATTTCATGATATAGCAACCCAAAAATTAGAATCCAACACATTAAATCCTTTTTTGTACTAGATTCAAAGGCTGGATTTTAGATCTTCACTCCTCTAAGTAAGAGGATACCATCCCGTTCATTGTCCCATAACATTCTTATTCATCTTCCATCCATTGAAGGTTGTTATTCCCTGCTTTTGTTTAGATTTTTTCATCTAGATCAATGAATATTTATCAAAAAATAGATTAAATGGATCTTAATTTGTTATATCATAGGATTAGGTTTTATATATAAATCACATACTATATCATTATTCTATTGAAATTGGGAATTTTAGATGGGATAATTCTCATCATTGAACTGAGTTAGGTTGTATATAATTTAAATCTTAATGTATTGATTGGAATAATGTGAATGTAACCATATAATTTCTACTGAATTTTTAACAATTTAATTTATAATTGAATTAATTAATTTCAAGATTTGATTAATTATGGAATATGAAAAATTAGGGATATTTTGGATTATCAATTTGAGATAATTGAACGTGGAATTAAAAATGAATTTATGATTTTTTAATTATATGATTATTTGATGAATAAATTATGAGAAAATTAGAATATTAATTTTATATATTTATTTATGGAGTTAATTTTGGGATACTTAATTTTTAGAAATTAGTTAATTAATTTGTCAATTAATTAATGGGATTGAAGTTATTAATTAATTGGGGAATCAATTTGGGGAGTTATGTGAAGAACTAATTTTTTGAAATAGTGGAAATAAAGAGGTGTTTAATTATTATTAGAATTGATTAATTAGATTGATAGGATTAACAAATTGGTGAATTAATTAATGGTATTGATATGATTAAATAATTATTAAATTAGTAATTAATTTTTTTGGAGAATTAATTATGTATTATGAATTGAAACATGGTTATTCAATTGTCAAATTATGAATGGTACCACGATCATTCAATAAAAATATAAAAATGGAAACATGGTAATTTAATTGGGAAATTATGAATTATAACCTGGTAATTCAATTTTGAAATTACTAATGGAGTCATTGTCATTCAATTAATCATTTTGAAATACTAATTATGAATGGTAATGATGAAATTATGACAGGTGATATTTTTTAAGTGTCGTTAGATCCCCATGGGTGTCATGTGGCCAAAAATAGAATATTTGAATAATTTAAAATTTTTCAATTATTTCTTTTATTTTATTCTTTATACAAATACATACACGTAATTGAAATGTCATCATTTTAGATACCCAAAGTGGTGGCCTACATAGTTTTTTGAACACCCTAGTCAAACCACTTGATCAGTAACCAAATTGATTTGATGGTTTCATGGTAGGATATGGGAAATCTCCATATGTTAGATAGATTAGTTGAGATGGATAATGGATTAGGGAACCATTCATGGTTAAGGACCCTCTTGGGAGTTTTTAGTATCATTACTTTTGAGTATCATTTCTACACCTGGAACATACTTTATCATGACATATCTACTATTTTGTTTTGATATTATATTTCATGTTTGATCATCTTGTGCTATTGGATAGTTTTGATTATATTATATCCTGGGTTATATATAGTTTATCTATTTCACGCTTCATTTTTAACTTGATAAATTAGTTATAGTCTCCCCATTAATGATATTAGGCCCTTTATTATATTTGAAAGATTCTAGTTTACGGGGAGGGGTTCATGAGGCCATGGGGGTGACTGGCATGGGGAACAAGTGTGGGGAACCTATGATGGGACATCACAATGGTTTGGTATAAGGACCCAAGATTTTCATAAATGTATATTACATCTTTTTAGATTAATATTTACTATTCTACATAGACCCGTTATTGAGAAATGTCATACTTTTGTGAATTTTGAATAAAGAAACACATTAATCCAATGTGGTGAATGATCTTCAACATTTTCCAAAAATATAATTCTCTCTGGTACTCCTACTTGAAACCATTCATTATAAATTTTGAAAAGGATATATAATAAATAGGGTGAGATCAGATTCTCAATAATTTTATATGTGGAATATATCAATTTATTAAATTATTAATGAATATGATAATTAATATGGGTTTGTGATCATGATCATAACATACAATTTGTACCACCATCCTATCATGGATCATAAAAATGAGTTATGGCATAAAATATTAGCATTTTATATAAAGATAAAAAATCATCATGAATCATTATTGAACCATATGTAGATGTCCAAAATATTTTTGGAGTAATCATATGAATAAAAACAATTTCATATTTCATGGTTAACTACTAAGACTCCTAGACCCGGCCCTATCACATGTTTCTATTAAGGGATCAAGCATGTTGTCTTGATTCCCATCATAGATTATGAAAATTTAATTTTTCCCCATAATTATCTCGTCAGTTATAATTAATTACCAAATAAATTGGAGGAATATATAGGTCCCACACATATCATAATTAAAAATATACATATTTTTTCCACATGACCATAAATCAATCATCACAATAGATCCCATGAGAAGTAATGAGTTTCAAAAACAAATAATCATAACATGATTCATAGAAATGAAATAGTTCCATATGTATCATTACATCAGAAACCAAAACCATTTATAGAAATAACAGATTTTTTATATTGGGGTTATATCCCTAGTAAATCAAAAGTAACCCCATATAGTGTCATTTTAGAGGAAAAATTATTTTATAAAGATAACATTATATAAATCTTGTTGAAAATATTGTTACATTTATGAAATTTTTTTTAATGAGACACAATTTTTCCAGGAAAAATTTTCCTTGAAAATAATATTATAATAAGGCATTGAAAGATTCAAGGAAATAAGGTTTTTTGATGGAGGATAATGTCGATCATGCCATATCTTTTAAAAATGAAATATTTTGTTCTTACTTTTTCTGGAAAGTCACAATGAAATTAATTTGGAAGACAATTAAAAAAATTAATTTAAATCCATTTTGTAAAAATTAATAAATTGGTAAAAATAACTATATATTTTTTTGGATAATTGATTATTTTTATATTTTCATAGAAAACATGGATGTGAGCGATAAAAATTCACCAATACAGATTCAGAATGATAAAATCCCAAATGATGATGAGATTGTGAAATAAACCCTTACAACTTTATAATCCGTAGAATGGTAATCCCCATGTGTGAGAAAAAATAAATGGATATTAATATTCAATAATATTCATAATGAAACTCATAAATGAAATTTAGGGGATGTATATTCACCACAAAAATATATATGAAATGTATAAGGCATGTTTTCTAATGAAATATAAGATATAAAAAACCCAATCTTGTATTCCTGACATCCATTGTATAGGTTAAAAACTCCTTTAAAAAATATAATTTTTTATACATATACCATAAAACCATATTCTTATATATAATATCATATTTTATTTACTTATTACTTTATAGTTCTAAATTTAACCAATTCCAAATTTATGTTATTGTTAATGTAATAACAACTTAGTTTCTCGTACATGTTGGACTTTTTATTCTTGGTCCTCATACATATATCATAATTTAATAATTTTAATAATGAAAGGATTGATATAAATATCATATATGTTCATTGTATATGTATTTTTCGTTATCTATGAAGTTTATACATAGTTAATAAAATACACCGTGCATGGAGACAACATTCTATACATACACATGAACACTATTTTTATTTTCTTGTCAAATTAAATGAAAGATACTTAATTGTAATAATATAATTACTAGATCATTATTGTGTTATATATATCATATATATTTGTAAAATTCATCATTATTACTACCAATGTGATATATGTATGAAAAATGAATCACATCGCATCGTGGAGATGGTAAGCCATACGTACACACAAGCAATGTAATCATTTCCCAAAAGATTATGTGGTACAAAATTTAGATGTGATACCATAATTCGATATGTAATAAAATTTCATAAAGATAACATATAAAAATTATAACCATTATTATTCTGACTCATGAATTCTTGTTATGGAAAATGAATTGTATATCTATGTGCAGACCGTAAAACATATGTATGCACAAGTGACAATTTAACTTCTTATTAGATTGGAAAGGGGGTTTATAATTGTGTTTTTATAATAAAACTAAAATTTCAACATATAGAGGTTGATTAAGTTATTAATTAATTATATTTTTTATATATTTATCAGTGTTATAAAATATTATAAAAGAGAGTGATCGGTTAATGCGACTACCTTTTCTCCAAAACAGATCCTTTATATCTCTTTTAAAGGACTCTACAGTTCATCCATTGGGAGTGAAAGTACAAATATAATTTGAATATTTATTTTTAAAAGATAATTTGGTAAATTTTGTTTGATCTATAAGAATCATGTTTATGAATCGGGATGATGGTGGATGTGTCCTTTAATATTGATGGCGAGGGGAACTTTTTTTAATTTCTCAACATTTTATTTTAAGATAAATTTAATCTCAATCCAAATACCTCTAAATGGAATGTGATTCTATGATAATGTGGTATAAGTTGGTAATCCCACAAACCAACATATTTTTGACATGTTTTTTCTATATTTTGGAACCTTTCCTTTTTTATTAATCATTAGTTAACCTATTTTAATTTCTGTAAAATTAATAACAAATTCAACATTAATAGGGGATATTTTTACTATTATGTTTTCAATTGAATAATAAATAGAAAAATATGATATTTTAAACAAAATTTTATCAAATTTTTTATGATTTATGATTCTTTCGTATTATAAAATATAATAAAATCTTATTTTCATAAAATATCGTTAGTGTAAATTTGGACACTATTAATTACATTGAAATTAATAAAATCAATAAAGAGGAATAAATAAAAAAATTATTTAATACACCCTAAAATGTATAGTAACATATTAAATTCTATTATCACCATAATTTGGTCAAGTTTTCTTCATATAATATTTAAAATATCATTTAATTTATTGATTCATTAATTGAATAATTACTACATCTGCATTGTGTAACTATTTATGAAAATTATTTCTTCACTAATATATATAATTAAAATACCTTTTTGTAGATAAAAAATTAATTTAATATAATATATATATTAAATCATATCAATTATTTAACCACATATTTAAAATATTATAGTTATGAAAACTAAGAGTGTGGCATTTTTTTACTCTTTTTGATTTCAATAATATACATATCATTTTGATGGATCGATGTCCAATAAATTTTCAAATATCACAACATATATGATATGGTTCATATTAAATTCTTCAATTGACAATTTTTCATGCGTTATGGTTGTTTAATAATATATATTATACTATTATTACCCCTATTTACATGATTTACCCTTAACTGTGGTAAAAAATTACTAAAATTAAATTTTATATTTCTAAAAAATAAAAGGTCCCTAATTACAAAATTTTGAAATACTGATTCAAAATATAGAATTAATTTTTTGATATATATTTTAATGAATTTTCATAAATTAATTATAATTTAATCATACTATCGGGACAAAACAATGAGCCGTTAATGTTAAAACATGAGAAAATTGATATGTTTTTATATACAAAATAAATTTAAAATTTTTTCCAATTAACTACAATAAATTAAGTGATAAAGATATCTATATATTTGTTCATTAAACCTAATTACAAAATATAATTTAACTATAGTAATTTTTTAAATGAAAACACTTTAAAATTCCATTTTTTAAGTTTTCATATTCATCAAAATATGAACATTATCACAAAAATACCATAAAAAACAACCAATGTATATTTTAATATCGCAATGTAAAAATAAAAGATTATTTTTTAAATAAATTATATAAAATTTTCAATTAAAATATTTACAAAATATGTGTCATCATAAGAAAAAAATTCCCTTTTTAGAAAAATCATTATTTTATGAGAAAAATTGGATTAGATATTATATCATGTATAAAAACAGATAAGATTAATATTAAAATTTGTATTGAGTATATGAAATATATATTTCATTAATTTAATCCAACCCTAATTATGTTTTTATTTTATTGGTATAAAACCCACATGTTCCCAATAAAATTTTTTCAATTTAATTTCAAAAGGTATTTCCATGTGTAAAACACACTTTCATAATTCAGTTAATAATGTTCACACCCAGAATTATAACATCTTGTTTATAATTATCTAATTTAGGTAATTATTTTAATAAAATTATGTTTTGAACAAAACCAATGTTTCATTTAACGCAAGTTAAGATGGTTTTACATGTTGTCTAAGGTTTACATAGTATAGCCTATTACACAAACCAAAAATTGTGCTTTGTTATAAAAAATGTAATATTTTTTGTTGTGTAAACTCAACAATTTCAAATTGATTAATCTATTTCACAAAATATTTCCCAAAATCTCAGGGTGTTATAATTAATATGGTAACTCTATATCAATTGTATATAGGGATGATCTTGTGTCCTTGTTTTTTATGAATTAATATAATTAGGGTTATAGTAACATTGTATAAACATGTTATGTGTTCCGAGATGGAATGTTAGTGGCTCAAGGTTAATTAGATATCAATATTACTCAGGAATGTTGGATTGGGGACCATCAAGGATCCCATGTATGAGAGTTTGTATTGTTGTTGAGAGATCAATTTTTGGGGCATTATTTTTGTGAAATTTGAATTCGGATCTTAAATATGGGGTTAATTAATGAAATAGGATTAATATCAATGATATTATCAATGAGATATATGTGGAAGTAGTTTTTGGACGTGGATTGAAGACCAAAATATGTTTTGAGTTCCCAAGATGGATTCATATAATGTTTTAGTGGCCTTGTTGAAAGAACATTACATAAGTAAGATTCCATATTCTAACCCAAAAACATAGTGTCACACAATACGAGGTGTAAATTCTAATGGCCATGTGATGGTTTGTCTTTAGGAGTATTCACACCAATACATGTTGGAGTTTCAATGAGATAGAGTTAGATGAGGTTTGGGGTCCCCTAACATTTAGTATGCAATCTATAATCCTTTGGTGTCATTCAACAATTTAAATATGTTGTGATTTATGAAATTTTATGTTGGTGAACATGATGTAACTATGAGTTTCTTCATATAAAAATATTTGTAAATGTGATGTGATTCCTCATGAAACCATGTACGCACTGCGAAAAGATCTAGGTCCTTATTTTTATTATTGAAAATGGTAATTTTTCACATTAAACATTCATTATTTTGTGTAATGTTTATTAAGGGAAGTGTTATTTGGTATAATCTATCACTCCCTTATCCAATTTCAATCTAATATAACTAGGGTTTTATTTATAGGTTATTTTAATATGTTAAGGGTAATATTATTATTTTTTTTAATCTATTTTTTACCCATTACAACCATTAATTTTCATTATAATTTCTTTGTTTTCAACATCGATCCCTCCAGATCATAGTTTATTTTCTCATGTATGATGGTTTTTTTTTTCTAGTAGGGATTGAGGATAACATAGTAGGGTGAATACATATCATTTTTGTTGATATTGGTGTTGCGGTGATACCCAGTGAGTTTTTCAATGAATAAGTCATAATTTTAATTAATTAATATTATTTTACAATGTTTTTTATTTTTCACATCCTTTAGGAAATCATGGCCCATAAACATTTATGGTCATCTTTAAGGAATATTCATGATTCTAAATTATTGATTGAATCATGGATTGATTGGGGAATCCTTTATGGTGATAGGTGGTCAACCAATGTTAATTTCATATAGTTGTATTGGCATGATCATGCATTCTAATATGTTTATATTGTATTATTTCAATGAATATGAATCTCGAGACCCTAAATAAAATATATAGGAAGTACATGGACATACTAAACATAGAAAAACTCTTCTTGAAAACATTAGATGATTTTTTAAGGAGGGGTGAGGTAAATAGTTCCAGTTTTGAGAGACCTTGGGTGAGCATCATTTCTTATGATGATTTTTGTAAATGATACAATGGTTTTCTTATGTCTAGATGGGTATATAAGATATTATTATTCCTTTTGGGAAGGTTTACATGTATGTATGTAATAATCATTGTAAGGATAACTACTTTTATAGTGGAATGGGACTTGGTGAACACTGTGATGAAAATGTGTGATTCAAAATATGATGAATTGTGATAGATAGGGATTGAAAATAGCTGAATATTTTTGAAATGTTTAATAATGGAGAGGTGATATGGGATTCTGGTGCATTATTGTTGAATTTTTTGGATCGAGGGGAACAATAATTTCAACTAGGATTGGTATATAATTTTGAAGATTTCATACCGGGAATCTGATCCAGGTATGAAAGTAACTATGGGAGGTGGAGTCAGTGTGGGATGATTATTGTGAAGGTGTATCAAAATATTGATATGTGTTTGATTGACCCTTTATGATTCCTAGAATATATATTTGAGAATAAATATAATAATGACTTATTGTTTTTGAAAGATGAGGGGTATTTGAGGTGAGGGGCTATATCCAGAGTAACTTGCCCCTTGTAACAATCTTGTTATCTTATGGAATAGATAGTATGCATGCTTGAGTATGTTTTTTGGTGATATATTTCAAGTCCATTGGGACTGAAGTGTGGACCCCCATGAGTAATATATCACTCTTAGTATTACCATGGGTGTCATAGGTTTTTAGATGTGTGTGAGGTCTTGGCTGACCATGAGTGATATTCTTGGTTGAGACCTGATATATCCTTTCACCACATGATATGTTTATACTAGAGAATATATTAATTTAAAGGGTATCACTCCACCTGTGGATGTGAGATCCACCATATATGGGGTTATTCTTTAGGTTTTTAGCATATCCTGAATAGGATGGAATTTGATGGAATATGTGAAAACCCCGGAGTGACAGGACCTCACCCAGAGATGATTTGATGTCATGTGGATATAATAGTCTCTATAATGATGGATAATTTAGTGGTCAGGATTTAGAAAACTACACCATTAGTTAGAAGTTTTTGATAAGCTAAAATAGAGTTATATGTCATGTCTATGACATATATTAATGGAATTACCCATTCCCTTTTCCAAGAAGACTATAACTATGGATATCATACCATGTACCTTATTTTATGTGTTTGGTTTGACTGAGATGGACTTGTTCCTATTTTAAAGTTCATGTTGGGTTAAGGTTATAGTTTAATGAGGAAATGATGAGATTCAAAATTGGTCCTAAATTATGTATAATAAAGCATCGTAGTGTTTTTAATGACTCAATTTCCTAAGTTGAATGGAGACGTTGGGTCTGGGTTACCCTATGATGTTCAATGTGATAGTGTGGAAATGATTATTTTAACTCTAATGAATATATGTATATTATTTAAAAAACTAGGTTCACTTGATGAGGCCCCACTAACCAGTATTTGTAACATATTTCACAAAAACAATATTTTGGGTAGAATTCTCCTCTTCTTAAAGGTTTAAGAACATGATTTGGAGTGGATTATGCAGGAGTTGCACGCCAGGAATTAGAGAAAAGGGTGGTGAGTCTTGTGGATGTCTATAGAGCCAAATTTATTTTTTATATATTTTTTTCAAATATGATCTACCTTGTGGGTTATAAGTTTATATAATATTTTTTCTTCGAAAAGATATATATTCTTATAATCATGATTTATATGATCACACATAATCTAATGATTATTTTTAACGATTTTTGGTAATTTCTATGATTGTTTTCACTATGATTCGAGTAAATATTCTACATAATTTTTATATTTGGACCTTCATATAGTTGTAATCCTTTAATATAGTGGGATAGGTTCATCATTCAATATAGTTCCCCCACTCATGGAACTGTCGAGTGGCCACTGGATATGGGTGTTACAATAACAATGGTGGACCTTGTTCTATTAATTCAAAATCATTATTTTTTATGAAAATTTACTGATTGTGTAAATCATCGGGGTTGATAATATAATATTATACTAGATACCTTGATTAAATAATTTAAATTCATAATTAAATATAATTTATTTTATGTGGTTTGTAGAATTATACTATTAAATGATTTTGATGTTAAGTTTTTTATTAAAGAATATTGATGTCCAAAAATATATCTATCCTATAGGGAGTCCATTAATTTATATGTTTTTAATTATTAGAACCCAATAGGATCAATATATGGAAAATATCCATTAATCTATACCAAATATTATCTGTGGATTAAAAATGAAGATTTTTCAAAGCCATGATGAGATAATTTTAAAGCCTCCAAAAGTATTCTATTATATTGGGATATTTATTTTTTGAATTTTCATCAATATTATTGTTTTTAATCCTTCTATTTTTCATTTAATTATCTATGTTAATTTTTATGTTAATTTAGAAAAGAAATTTTATATTTAAAAATAATATATTATATAAATATTGAACTATGTATAAAGTAAAATAATGATATATTTAAGAAACCATTATACCTGATTTTTTGGTCCTTAATATTTAAAACTTATAATTATATAGAATATTAAATAATAAATTGGCTATTTAATTTCTTTTAAATATAATATATATGGCAATATGTTTGTCAGATTTGTATAAAAGTGTTTTATTTAACTCGATGAAGATGATTTTTTTTGAATTATATAATGAAAGATGATATTAATAATATTATTATTATTATAGTTTTCATTCAAGAATATTGATCATAATATAAATGTTAGTATTTAGCGATGAACTATGAAATAATAATGTTTTTAATTTTTTAATATTCTTTGTTCATTAAAATATATGAACACAAACAAAATTTTTGTGTGGTTATAGATTCAACTAACCATCAATCATAATTTACCTTGAAATTATCACTATGTTTGACTTCTGTTATGGTGGAAACAATGAAGTATTATAACTAGTCAAAATTTTATTTATGTATTGACAGACTATTAGATCCTCTACCTTGGGTTTATTAGATAAGATTTTGACTTGATGAGGTGATGATAGTGCCTTGGCCTGAATTCCAGAAATTGGAGGTTGATGTCCACTAAGTAGGTGATTAATATTAATAATGTCAATGGAAGGAGTGTGGGAGACATCATATGACATGTTGGACATAGTTTGGTTTAGAAATAGATGATTATGTTGAAAAAATGATGAAAATATTTAATATAGAAGAATATAAATATTTTCTGATTACAAGACATATATTATATAAATAAATGTTTTCAACATTTTATGTTGAAATTAATATGGTTTATGTGGGATAAATATATTATATTTCTTATAAAAATGATGTATATTCCATTTATATTCCCTAGGGTTGGATATAGTTTAATATTAAATTATTACATACAAATTAAATATTTTATACAAACTCATGTTGTGTAGTGATAATCAAGAATACATTTTTTATATTGTAGTATAAATCTAGTCGCAATGTGTGACCTACAGGATATGTAATCTAAAATTAAATCCCATATTTTTTATGACACTCAATATTTATTGTATTGGAGTACACACCAATCCACTAATATTAGATTATGTAGAATCTAGGTTGGATATACACACAATGTATTATTATATGACATGGTCCATAATCAAGAACACAACAATTTATTTTGGGAAATGTGCATGTAATTTACATAAAATTAAAATCAATATAATTTTAATTCACAAGTAATGTTAGTGGTCATACATTTCCTAATGGACAATATACATGTAAATATTGGAATATGTCATCAAGAATGTATCCTTTAGGGTTTTTATATCTTATCACCTATTATGAAAAATCAAATGTTAAATTTACCAATTATTTTTTCCTTTACAGAAGAATGAAATGATTATATTCATTATTAGAGACTATTTATGAGATGTTTTTGGTATTTTATTTTTCTTAAAAACATTTAGATAGTAATGTCATGAGGGGGAGATAGTTGGAGTAGAAACATGTTTGGGAACCCCTTTGGTTGACATAATAGATATAATGTATGTGTACTACATATATTTATAGATTAATTCATCAATTCAACTAATTATAATTTCACAAAAATAGTCATGGATCTTCTATTTTGTTATGGGGTTCATACTCCTTGTATCTCGTAGAATGATTGAGAATCCAAAACTATAGTAAAAATCAGTACCCCACTATGTGATTGGGATTGAGACTTATACTTGTGGCAATCAATGTGTTAACATTGATTAATATATGATTTCCCCATCAATTTTTGTTTGGTAATCCGTACAACATCACACCATACTCATTGAAAAATAGATTTCTCGCTATGGGGAAAAAGGTGTAGATTTGATTTTTTTAGGGAAGGGGGGTTATATTGCAGTATGATTCAAATAACCATAGTCATGTTTTGTTAATATAATAATATTTTTCATATGATTCATAAGTTATAGAAGGATATTAAAATGTGGATTTATAATAATTATGACATTTGTATATTTGGATATTATATGATATGATCTTTTATGGTGTTATACTATGACAAATTTGATTCATTCTTTTCTAATGGCTATCATAATCCTGTAGCGTATTGGTCCCCCTATGTTTCACATTCCAATTTTACCATATTTATTATAATTAAGATATCATATTGTTTTATATATACATTTGGTTTTATGTATTTCTCATATTGGAAAAATCATATGTGTTGTATACACCATGGGGAGAGTGAAAATTGGGTTAGGGTGAACCTAGTATGTAATGGTTGGTGGTCCCTATGAATTTACTGGTGAAACCATAGAATGTAATTTTTTTCAATAGGACGGGGGTTCATAGACCATGAAAACATTTTAAGGTGATTCATACATACTCATGGATTATATTATATATTTATATCAGGTTTATTATCCATTCCAAATCCCAAGTGCTGCACTAGTTACACCTAGTCTAATACATTATTATTAACATTAAGGGATTAAATTTTAAATACCCACATCTAAGAACTCAAAATTATATCACGCTCTAGGATTCTGGTATGCATTAATAGTATTAGTAAAATTCTTATGATGAATTATATCTACATATAATTTTAATTCAAATCAAAAAAACTTTTCATTAATGACACATTATAGGAAACATTGAACATTAAGGGAAAATGACTATCGATTATACATAACATATGGTGGTAAAGACGATTTGGAAAATGTATCCAAGTGTTCTTTAGTATTTTAATATTGATAATAGTCCCTTATTTGTTGAACTTGAATAGAATCTAGTGCACTGATTTTAGGTTGAATTTTCTTGTAATAAGGTTCTATGGGATGCAGGGTTATATTTATTAGGGTGAATAGGGCCCATTGACAAGAATGTCATATTATTTGTAAAAGATAAAAATAAAGAAATAATTATAATTCCTTGTTGGAAAATTGACATCCACGTAGGAGGTTGTTTCATGGGGAATATGTTTCATTGAGAATATTTCACTAGGTTTGGTCACTAGTGAAATGTTTGTCAAATATCATCGATGATATAATATGTCTATGATGGAAAAAAATTTCTTTATGAAGAATATATATTGATAAATCAAGATAATAAAGTATTATTGATGTTAATTTTGAACCTCTGGGAGGCATCCAAAATATTCTTCGTGATTGGAATGAAATCTTGCATAGTTATATATTAATATTATAAGTTCATGTAACATTGCTATGGAATTATGTTTTATATCTAGAAATAAGGACATCGTTGGGTAGTTTGACATCATGTGACTTTGAAGTTGGTTGTGTAGTTTAATGTCATGATATAGGGACCTCTGTGTCATGAATATGTATTGTCATGGAATGTTGGGGATTAAACATTTAAGGATTCCAAAAATGTTTATTTGGAATTGGGTCAGAATGATTGATTATATGTAGTTTTTTTATGGATTAGTTAAGTAATTTCAACAAATGGAATTATATGGGTCTTATAATCTATAATAAAATTTATATGCCCTCAATCCCATGTATTTTTTGAGAAGGTTTGGTTTTGAAGTTAGGCTGAGTGTTATATTATCTATGAATGACTAGTTTATTAATATATAAGGGATTCCATAAAACTCATCTACCAAAAAAATTTTATGTGTTTAAAATTAAGGTGGATCTCTATCAATTAATGGGAATTGATGGTTACATAATGTACTTATGCTAAATTTGGTTTCCACTATTATTGACTTGAATCAAACAAACATAAACCAGATAACGTGATCGATTTTTTATAGTGACATTTGGATTATGGTTGATGTGTTGGGATGGTCACACAATGTTTGTATGATGGAGATCCTATTTATTAAGGTAATTAATTATTGAAAATTACATGGGGCCCATATCTATTTGTAAGATCATGTTGGATATACCACATATGATGTAAAAAACAAGATCTATGTAGGGAAAATCTACAATACCTCATTGCCTGATCACATGCATTGTGTGGATTTGGAAAAGTTACTAGCTTATCCTTCTTAGGGATTCCATAGACAACGTGAATAATAGGTTGGTCAGATACCATATACAAAATTATTGATATGATAAAGGATTTAGATACACAATTTAGTTAGGTCCATGCTTTCATTTCATAGTGGAATGATCAATACACTCAATATTAATGTGAAGTGGATTTAGATCATGTGGTATGTAGGAATGTGGTGAAGACTGATATTCCTTGTAGGATCATGAAATAGGGAATTACATGTTTTTAGAATGGACAAGGCATTAAAACATGTGATATTTTATGTTATTAGACCATGTATTTGAGGTCAAAATCCCTAGAAAACTCTCAATGTGGTTGATCTAAGAAAATTAGTCTTATTGGGAATGTGGCCCCACATGGTAGCCATGAAGGACAAAAATTTCATGTTTGGAGCCTCATGGCTCAATGATGTGTGTTGAATGATAATATATGAAGTTTAAATAGGGGAAAGATTCATGAAATAATATTGTGACTATTTCTTCCAGTAAAAGGATTTACTGGATAAGATAAATATAGTGATTCATGGTTTTAAATAATTTGAATGAAATGAATTCCTTTCGTCAAGTCCCCACTAAAAATACATTGGGTTTACCCATTTCTATCTACCCTAATTCTACTTACCATTGTTAAAATCAGGTCAATCATATGTAATCTTAGTTATAAATAGTTATTAGATTTTTAAGTCACATATTTTTTTGTTCGTGAACACTATTTATATTCTCCAGGATAGTCTCCATTTTAATTTCATTAATTGAGTATGATAATATGATGAATGATTTTCTTATCATAAAACACTATCTGAATGATCATAAGGGATACATTTTAATATTCATGAATTATCAATACATAATTTTTTATGGGATATCATGTGGTTATCCGATCATCTTTTCATATGGGCGGTAGTTGATTATGCGGTGGTTTCTGTCAATGTTTGACAGAAATAGGGGTGAGTGTGGATGAAATCCCTCATCATTCTGCATGGAGGGTTGGAAATCATATTATAGGTGTGAAATATTAGGGTAATTAAAAAATAATCCAATCAAAATGGAGATTTATTTTCATGAATTTTGGTTCATTATGACGATGTAAATAAAATTATATTTTGATTACTAGGTGGTTGATTCGCATGTTAAAAATACATTTAGTGAGGTATTAAGTCATTATAAGGGGATCTTGGTGGGTAAATAGATCTTTGAGGTCACTCTAATAACTAGGTTGACACCCTTTAATTGTTTTCAAATTTGTATATAGTAATTTTGATTCTTATAGAGTGAATCTTTATCCACATACTACACTCTTCACACAATCCTCATGATAAAATGGCCACAATGAGCTCGAAGACTAAGTTTATAGCGCTGCATGGTCACATTTTTTCAACAATTTGTATCTATGATTATTGGATGCCTATATGGTTATTATACTATTCAATTAAATTATTATGGTTAATTTTACATTTTCCATGACATTATTCATGGTCCCCTATGATTAGTAGGATTTTTTAGTGGCCACATGTTTCCAATAAAAAAACCTCATAGCTACCATTTGAGTTTCCATAAAACATCATTTTTAGTCATTGAGTACAACCTTTTGATTCCAATTTTATATAGAATTATCAAGGAATAATTTTATAAAACCAATGTTGTATATATGGGATATATAGTATAGATTAAAATTGTTATGTCCATACATTGACAACCAATCTATTCAAATGACCAATTCCTCTCACAGCTAATCTGAGTCGAACATCAATACTATCACCTAATATGTAGTCTCGCCTTTGTTTGTTTAAATATAAAAAATAATGGATCAATTCATGATTCATGTGTAGAAAAACAACAACTCCACTATATTAAAAAAACAATGGTATCTATCATAGGATAATACTTCAATGGTTGGATGCTTCATGAAAGTGATCATTTGTACTGATGATTATGTTCTTGGGTACAGTCCCATAACATTACAGAAAAAACTTCAAAATTATGATCCCTATTTGAATCATTATGGTTGAATGATTAGTAATTATTTGATAAACCATATGTTTGGTTAGGGATTATGTTAGGATCTTCATTTAGGAGGTGGGGGTCACCATGAATTTTAGATGGAAATTTTTGGTGCAATTGTTCTGCAGTAAATATTGAGAGTAGATAAAGATAAAAATAAATATTAAGATTGATAATATTTTCATAAATTCATCCATCACAAATAGTCCATATTAATGAATATAATTTTTAGATGAATCCTAATGACCAATAAATTTCATATCGTTTATAGAGTGGAAACAACCAACCTTTAGGACGTGGAAATGATCAATATGGGATATTGTTTTGGGGACTTTTTAGGTTGGATATCCCCCATTATTTACATCAAAAAATTTAAGGATGAGTCTATAAATAGGTAAGAATATTTTTCATTTTTAATAGGTTTTTTTGGGGTGGGAGAAATTATCAAAAGCATAACATCCATCTCAATGAATGTGAAAATATATTGAAAATATGACTAGAAAATAGCTTGAACATAATATTTACAAAATATTTTTGAGTAATAATATGCACAAAAAACAAATTTATTATAAACCAAATATAGAATAAGTCTCAATCAATAAATGGAGAAATTATTTTTTCTACATAGATTACATAAATGCCTAACTAGATTCTTTTATAAAACATGTATTATTTTTTTACACATCATGTCCTTCCCAAATAATTTCACTATTGATAATCAAAACATAACTCTTGATGTGTGTGCATATTTTCTCTCGCCAAGACGAGCATTTTAATAACCAATATCTATAAAAAAATTATATGGGTTATACAATACTTTTTATCTTATATTTAAAGTTATATTTCATTTTTAAATGTGTCTGACTCCTCCTAAAAATATACAAACCAAGAAGAATGTAGTTGTGGTTCTCAATTTATTGTTTATGATGATATGGTTGGAGATGGGAATAAATATTGAATCCCATATTTTTATTACATTATTATTACATCATATTAATGATAATAAATATAATAGTGTTACACAACTGGGATGAAATGGTTTTGTGTCTTGGGAAAATTAGGACCGTACGTAATCTTTATAGAATAAGACATAAAAATATATTTAATTCCTCCATATATATCTTATTATTGTCAATCTAGTTTTTCGTAGTACCTGTATCCACCCATGGATAAACAATCAAATTATAGGTGAACTAAAATCCACATAAGTGGATGTTTAAGATAAATGAAACATGGGTTAGAATACTCATCACCATAATAAAATAATCAAAGTATCATCATCATAATCATGATAGGAAGCATTAAATTAAGCAATGGAACGTGGAAATCTATAGAAATGAAACATCACGTCATTGTGGTTAACCACCACCCATAGTTGGGAACAAATCTATGATCATGTTCACATATAACATATGTTAGTAACCATTGAATCATCATTGTCATGAAAAATAGCATCTTGTTCATGAATATTTCACATTATCTATTTAGATATATGACATTACCCAAGGCATTATTGTGCTATATAATTCTTGATATGTCTGTAACATAATAACAATTACATAATCATGCATGACACATAGAATGTATGTCAATATTAGAAATAATATAACCCATTGAAATGAATGTGTTTCATTTAATAAATCCAAAATTCATGAATAAACATTTGGGTTACTAAAATAAAGAGGGAATAACATACTTAGTCTATGAATCCTCAATATTGAGTGAATATGAAACAGTTTGAAAATGTGTAAATGTTGTGTTTTTAGAAATAAGTTTTCTTTTTCAGAAAATTTATATTATTTTAATTCCTTGTAGAAAACATGTATAATTGAAAAACGGATAAGGTAGAATAAATATATGCTATTTAAGGATCATTAAATGAATTTTCATATTGAACTTTTTGTGAAATAGGGGAATCCCAAGGGAGTGTTATTGGGTTTGTGAATCCCCTACCATTATGTTAGAGTTAATTCTTATTGTTAACATCATGTATAATTAAATAATATCAATTAAATAATAAATCCATAACCATCTTATACATGTGATTTATTTATTATAATTTTATTAAGATCAATTTTTATAATTATGATGAGTTATACTGTTCAATTTCATCATTCGATTGTGTTTGTTTTCTGGATTTTCAAGATCGGTACACCTGTATTAATTTATGGAAGTTCATGTAAAAATACAATAAGAAGGAATCATTAGATAAATAATAAATGAAAAAGTTTTAGTTTTTTATGGATTTTCTGACCAGCACAAACTAATATCACATTTCTTAATATAATATTAATATATTATTTAAATAACATTCTATAAAATATAATATGTATAATAAAATTTTATTTAAACATAATTACGGTTTATTACTAGAGTTGATGGTGGAAATAAAAAATGAATAAAGATCGTCAATGGTAGTGGTAAATCGACACACCATAGATGATATTCGCATTTTTCGAATTATAGGAAAAAGGACGACATTATATGATGAATTATTCAATTAATATAGAGTAATTAAAATATATATAATATAAAATAGTTATTATTCATCTTGGATTTGTGAAGGTGATTAGAGAATAAAAAATAAAATGAAATTGAAAAGAAAAATAATTAAAATGAAAGTGGATTTTGCCTATAAAAAATCTCATCCTTGACAACCTACTACGGATAAATGGTTTGGTATTTTGATGAAGCAATGGGATCACAGAAATGGGGTAGGGGATTGGTAAGATTAATGGGTATATTTTTGATAATAATCACTTTGATGGTGATGTGAGGAGAATAGGTGGTTAGAGATGGTATTTATCATTGAGGAGAGGGGTGTTTTCTCATTATAGTATACATTGCTTCATTATTTTTTCTCAGTAGTATGAATATTTAGAATCCTATCATCTATTATATTCAAATAATTAGGGGGATTTAGAGATGTTGGTCTAACATAATCCATAAACATATATGACCAAATAAATCAACAATATGTTAAATACTGTAAATTATTATATTTCGTTATTCACAAAAATTATACTATTTTAAAAAAATACAAAAAGATCCCTCTAAGAAATATTAAATGTGTAGAAATGAAAAATTAAATCCAGTTTTTCAAAATTATTTCCTAAATATGAAAATTTTAACTTTTAATAAAAAAAATCATTTACTAAGAATATACCGATTTATAAATCATGATAGATTTTATAACACATTCAAAAAATTAATTAAGGTAACATTAAATTATCATATAATAATTTAATAAATGAAAATTTATGGATATATTTCATGAATATATATTTCATTTTAAATAATTATCTTAATTATAAATTTATATACATGCATTATTGTTTTATAAAAATACCATCACTAAAAGGATTAATTTTTAAAATTTTTATTTAATTATACTATGTTATAATTATATCATATAACCATTTATAATATGCAAAAAATTTATTTATACTTTGAAAAATAATGATACTAATCTATTTGGACGAATTGAAATTACAAATGGTCATGTTTCCAAGCCAATGTCAACATTACTATTCCATCCAGATATGTTCAGTAATTTATTGAAATTCATCTTATTTCATCAATTTATCATTTATGAAGTATTTATTGTGTTCTCAATGTGATTTGATGTGTCTTATACTATATAATGTAATTATAAGTAGGTAATTTCCATTGATACAATTTTGGGTTGTTTAATTCTTCAACCCTTATGAAAAAAACTATGAAATATCTTTTTTACATAAAAAAGCGAGGTTATTTCTCTAACATCACTTCTTATCATTTTCCTAATTCCTATTCATACTTATGGTATGTAAATAGTACTTTAACAAGGTTGGTATTCTTGGTACATGTAAATTTATCTCTATTTTTGATGGCCTTTTCTGGATGCTCCTCATAAGAGAGACCATTTTCCTAATATACCACATCACGATTCATTACAATTTAGGGATCTGGTATATCTTTACTCAAGAAGGATACATGAAAAATATAGTGTACTTGAGACATGGTAGGTGTATGTGCCAGTCGGTAGGCCACAATATTTACATGATCGAGAATCTTGAAGGGGGTGATGTACATGGGATTCAACATTCCTTTATTACCAAATATCATGACCCTATTCTAGGATGTTATATTTAGTAATATGATTTCTTCATCATTAAACTATAGGTCTCATCGTTGATTGTTTGTATATCTCATCTGTCGAGTTTTGTATACCTTGAAGTGGAGTCAAATGTTTCCACCATATCTACTATATCATTGACCATTTCATTTTATGGATGCTTATGTTCACCAAATTCATCCCATTCATTCATTTCTCTAAATATTTTCATATAATGTTTTTAATATGGAGTTATTTGGATGCTCGAGTAGGAATTATTTTTGTAAGAGAACTCAACCAGAGGTAAATGTTTATCACATCCTCATTTGAAGTCCATATAATATTCTATCAACATTGCTTCTTGGGTATAAATTCCCTCTCATAATGGCCATCATATTGATGATGAAAATGTGTAATAAATATCAACTCAAATTTTAGAACATTTTGGAGACATTTATAGAACATTGAGGTGAATATTTTATCTCGATGGGATACAATCGAAATTGGTACCCCATGAAACATTAAAACTTATATTATTTATATCTGTGTAATTAAATCTAGTGATAATTCCTCTATAATGTTGATAACATGACCTCTCCTTGTAATGTGATCCACAAAAACCCATATAGCATTGTTTCTTGTAGATGTATTTGGAAGTCTGATGAAAATTTCTAGGATGATTTCTTCGCATTTCCTTATTGTTATGGGTTATTTTGGCATCATCCCCCTAGAATTTTTTCTTACATCCTTAAATTGCTGAAATACCAGGAATATTGATGTCTATTAAAGGATCTACTACTTCATTCTGACCCTCTAGTAGTTCTCTCAGAGATCTAAAAGTATCAGTGTGCTCCCTAGATGAATATAAAAGGTGAACTATGTGTGTCTTATATAAGACAATTTTTTATATATGGACCAGATGGTACAAATACTTATGACCCAGAATATACAATTCTTTCCTCGTCAGTTTTATACTCTACTAACTTCCCTTTTTCATAGCATCCAACCTCTTTTGAATTTCCACATCATTTAATTGAGATTCCATTATTTTACCCATGAGGTAAGTTTGAGAAATCATTTGAGAAAGTATTGTTGATGTTCCATCTATAATGATTCCCATGTTCAACCTTTTCAAATATAAGAAGATTCAATCATTCTCAGTTTTGATCATTGATAATGTTGTATGATCCTTTCTAGTTGAAGCTTCTACATATTTATTTTCTTTTTCATGTGATAATGGATTGAGTAGTAATAATCCATGATGAGAACTATCCATTTCCACTAGCATGAATTAAGATCCTTTTAAGTGAATATATATTTTATTCTATTATGTTCAATATATATTTCACAATTCTACCCATATAAATAATGCCACGAGATCTTCAATTAAAAGATCAAAACATCATATTCCAGATCATTGTGGGTTAGTTTTCTCATGAATTTAAAACATCCTTGAGTTGATGGCTATAATTTAATCATTTTCTATCAGTACACAACTAACGGTTTTTTTATTTCATCGCTATATACCACAATGAGTTTGCCACTTTTCAAATGTGTGAGAATTTGCATTGGGATAAGCTCTTTTTCACTCTTTTATGTAGTCCTTAAATTCAATATTACAGACAAGCATTAATCACATATAATTCATATTGTTTATTAGGTTTGAAAATCTTGTTACTTTATTCACAAATCACTGTTAATATCGATATAGACCAACAAAACTAAAGATATCCATTAATGATGGTACATTGGGCCACTCATTGATTTCCTTTGTCGTGGAAGGGTCGATATATATTTTATATATGGGGATATCATTCCCCAAGATGGATATTTATCCATCCAAAACTCATATTTAATACACTATAAAAAAAGATTTCCCTTCTTAAAGTCTTTATCATAGATCTCAAATTCTTCTCATGTTCATCCTTTCTCATGTAATATATTAGAATATCATAAATAAGGGCTACCGAAATTTTTTCTTGGTTATATATGAATGCTCTATGCATAAATTCCATGAATATTATTGGAGAATAAGAGGCTAAGAAAGGCATCACTATTAAAAATTAGTTTTTTTACCTCATTCGAAAGGGATAATTGGGAATATCATCCCTACTTGCATGAAATTGGTGATATACCATCTAAATTTCCATATTATAGAAATATGTTTTCCCATATAGTTGATCAAATAAGTCATCTATCCATAAAATGTGTAATTTTTAATTTTATGTATTTTTTGATTTCACAATAATCAATCCATAGGATCTTTGAACCATCCTTATTTTTAATGATAATGACTGGTGCACAACATATTGAATCACTCAAGAATATAAAAACAAAATCCAAATTCTCTTGTAACTGCTTAATTAGTTCCTCTAATTCAATGGTGGTTATACTATATGGTAACTTTGAAAAAGGTAGATATCCAATAGTATGGACAATTGAGAAGTCAATATCTTGGTCTGGAGGAAGACCAGAAAACTCATTGGGGGGGAACATTAGTATATTCCTTCATAATGGAAATGTCTTCTAACATTATTTTGTCATTTGTATCAAACATTTTAGCAATATATTCATTTTTACAAGGCAATAACAACCCACTTGAGATGGAGATTCTAAAAGTGATTAATTCTCATACTTACATTTCTATAGAATTGGATGATGACTCAAGAATTTAATAATGATAAAAATTTCTTGACATTTATTGTTTGATTTGAATAAATATAGTCATTCAATGCCAAAGAATAAAACTCTCCACCAAAGGAAGTAAGACAAGATTGTTTTAGAGATTCATCCCAAAAAAAAATCTTAGGAGGACTTCTATACATTGGATACAATAACTTCCCCATTTTTTATCATTGATTAATAAACCTATATATATGGATGATGAATTTGTATAGTTATATAAAAGTGGAATAATATGAAATAATTAATATTACCCGAATGAAATAGTATGTTCACTATTATTGAATGAAAATCCAATGTACCAATCAGCACATTTTTGTCAAGATCCACCTCTAAAATAGTGATTGCATAATCTTTCCAATGATCTATTGTCTTTTGTGGCTTCTGACCCGAAATATTCTCGATGACATGAAGTTTATTGAAATTTCGTTCATGGTTTACATGCACCATATTGTTGAGGCATTGGACTACCAGAGATTCTCTACATCCCACCAACATTCTTCTAAAATTACTCACTTCTCTTTGACATTCATGCGATTAGTGGAATTCTCTTCCATAATTGTTGAATATGCCAATCCCATTGAGGTTTCTCCCATGATTATTATTCACACATTTTTACCAGGAATTGGTTGATAATTCTTCCTCATTTTTCATTAGATCCTCCATCTTCAATGTCCACGTTTTTTTCTTGTCTCTATAAACAAGGGACCATTATCCATACTACCTTTCCATTTTCAAATCTCCTTGAACAAATTCATCCTAAATCCCAATTTTTTGAATTTTTAGTTACTGTAAATGGTATATTTTTAAAACACTAAGGAAACTATCTATTTTTTTATTCATTTTTTATAATAAAGCCTTAGGAATATATTGAAATATTTGTGAAATTTTATTCTTATATAATGACAGAGTCATCATCCTTTTTCACTATCTTTATTATTTATATATCTATATTTTTCTAATGTTTTAAAAGGAAATACTTGTTAATGAATATTTTTCCTAAATTTTTTCCACTAAATATCATCAATGCCATCATTCATATTGATGTTCTTAGTCAACTTCAACCGGGGACCAGCCACTCTGTCTTAATAATAAAAAACCAGAGTCACCTTATCCCAATCATAAGAGTGAAGAATAAAAAATAACTTCCCATTTGAGTTGAACAACTATTCTATAACTGTTTGATTGGAAGACCCAGTACATTTTTCTGGTCATTTCTGTATAAAATAATTGATAGCCAGTTTATACCTCTAAGGATAAATATGATATGACACATTATTCAAGTTATATTTTATGGAATGTGACAACTAGGTATGGATTTCCTCTAAATTTGGTACTCCACCTCTCAAGGAATTGGGGATGTCATTCCAGAAATCACAACATTGCACTTCAAATGGGATATTGGCATATATTATCTTAGATACCACCATTTTCAAAAATAGAAAACTCTTGAACAAAACCTAAGTAAATAATTTATCAATTTCTTAAATGAATTATAAATAAATATCTTGTGTGATCCCTATGTTTTTCATTTTCTAAAATATAGATTCTTGTGTGATAAGATATACTAAGTCTCATAATAATCATTATCACGGGTTGTTTATAAATCCTAATTCTATAATTAACTATATAAAACACGGATACAAACTATAGATACTCGGTGTTTTCCTATATTAAAATTACAACAGTTTAAGGTTAAACAATATAATAATGTTACAAAACCTAGATTCAAAGGAATAGTGCAATGGTAAATTAAAACAATGAATAACTTTTACATAATTAAACATATAGAATTTTTTTATTATTTCTTCTACAGATCGTTATTTTCCGTCATGCTCTCCATAATATAAGATTTCACTTGAGGGTATAAATCAAAATAATGGGTGAGATAGAAGCAATGTAAGAGTGTGAATAAACTCTTGAAACACGATGGAGTATATTAGTCATAATATAACATAAGAAAATGATAATAATCATAATCTTGTGATGAATCAGTTGATAATATCATTGAATATTGAAATGCAGAAAAATGAAACATCATATCTTAGTGGTTAGCCACAACACATAATTGTGAACAAATCATGCATCATGTTCAAAAATAACATTAGTGCGTAATTATAACATCATCATTGTGAAAAATTATTGATTCATGTTCATTAATATTTCACAATATATCATAAAATATATCACATTTCACAATGCATTGGAGTTCTTTATAATTCAGGTCACACCTATCACATCATAACTTCTACAAAACCATTCATGACACATTAAATGTATATCAATCGTTAGAATAATATAACCCATGGAATGAAAGATATTTTTTCTCATAAATAATACATTCATGAATAATTTTTGGGGTTCCCAAAGGTAATATGGAATAACAAACATGGTTTAACAATCATCAATCATTAGTGAAGAAGAAACACTCTTAGTTGAAGTAAAATGTGTGTTTTTAGAAAGAAGTGTTAGAACATGTGTTTTTATGTAAATTTTTTAGAATAAATTAGTTTTTCATTGATATATTTAATTTTTATAAGTCAAATATTATTTACAATCATCATCGACTTGGATTACGTTACACTAAACATTGACTTGGTGTACGTGACATGAAACATTGATTTTCAACGGAAATAACTTTTTTTACAATTATTAAAATGAGATAACTATAACATATTAATTGTAAATAGTATTTTGAATAATATTCACTACTTTTAAAATATTTTAGATAAGGGATTTATATAAATGAAACATATTGATAATGAGAAAAATGTAGTCTTTTTAAAAAGTCCTTATATGTATACAAATAATATTCTCTCAAATCAACTACTTTTCAAGTCATATAAAAAACAAAAAAAATTAATTTTATAATCATTGAGAAATTTAATTTTATTAAATAAAATTATAAGTTTTTGTTATATAATGTCATAATTATTTAAGAGTATATTATTTGGGATTTTTCATTGAAACATCATTTTTTTAATGATTAGGGAAATATATTAATTTTTAATTCGAAACAACATTTTAGAAAATTTATTTATAAGATTAAATTATATATTAAATTTGTATAAATGTGTAAATATATCACATTTTTACCATTTAATCCAATTGATGTCATTTTAATCAATTTTAATCTTAAATTTGGTATACAAACTAGGAGAACATTTGTTTGTTTTTACATTAAAAACATGCATTGTTTACCCTTCTATGGGACTAAATTTAAACTAATTTATACCACTTTTTTTGTTTAAATTTGTAATAATTGATGCAATGTTTGGAATAATCATAATTTTTAATTTCTATAAATTTTAACATTGTTTTTTAAAACATTAGTGAAATTGATTAAAATTAATAAATAAAATTAAGAGAAAAATTAGCTAAACGAAGTATTAAACATTAACTTTGAGACACAAAACGACCTATAAAATTCTCTAAAATCCTTTAGATGGAAATTTTTTAACCTTATAATCACTTTGATCTAATTTTTCTTATTATGGGATCCACTATAAGATGGGAACAATGTGGATATAATTCCACATCCCAAAATTAACAAGAGTGCAACTCCTCCTCCAATATTAAAAGTCCCCCATTCCCCCCACATCTTCACACCTCTCAAGAAATATTCGATCAACTATGATCTTTAAAATATCTCTCCAAAATCCCCCCATTCTCCCCACATCTGCACTGTTTCTTACTCTTTGCTTCTTGTTTTAGTCAATGGTTGGAACCCGAAGGAACCACATAAATGGTGATTGAAACAGATCTTACAACAACTTCCTTCCAAAGAAACCAAATTCTATGGTGTCAAGAATAAAAAATATAATTTATATGCACACCATCTCTCTCAATCTAAGAAGAATTATGGTCTACATTTTGATCAAAGGTGGGAATTACATTACATTATATCCTTCACGAAGCAACGTACACACTTTTTTAGTGAGTCTCGATATCTAATTATTTTTGAACAATGGATCTTTACTACAAACACAATATTCTCTATTCTACAATGGTCAAAGTAAGATAATGACACCATGGATGTTTATTCGTTAGAAGGTGAAGCATACTAGTTGTTACACTCTAAGATTTGGTAATTATTCTAAAACTAAAATGTATTTTGATATTTTTAATTTAAAGTATCATTGTAAATAAATTATTTTGTTTTCGTTTTGTTATATATGCAACCCCAGGTTAATCATTCAATAAAATCAATACTTACATTATCATGATGTACACATAATACAGAGTTATCTTGTAATACATCCAAGACCGATTGTTAATATGTTTTAAGGGAAAATAATTTTTAAAACTCATTTTCAACACTGATATGAATTTTATTTTGTAAAATAAACATCATTTATCTAATTAATATCTATGAAATTATCCATGGGTGATTTTTCATGATTTTCTGAGTAATATCATTTTTTGATTAATAGTGAAAACTACTTCATTTTAATTAAATACACCCTATTCATTAAAATAATTATTAATGATAAATTATAAATTATATTTGTTTTAGAGTCATATTATATCAATTATACATAAATTTATACAATTAATTCTATTAGATTCAATTTTAAAATTAAATTGAATATAAAATCATATGAAAAATTTGAATTTTTTTAACTATTTGATAGTTTTTTCTGCATTAATGGGATTAGATATAATCTTAGATTTTGATCCTCTATGATTTGAATTTGGAAAATTAGAAATACAATTTTTTTAGCAATAGGATTTTTTTTTCTAACATGATCATCTTTTTTTCTGGACCAAAATGATTTGTTAATGTGAATAAAATTAATTATGATGATTAAGGTATTATTGGCCTTAATAAGGGACTATAACATAATCAAAAGGACCATAATAACCTAAAAAAATTCCCAAAATCCATTGGGATCCAATTTTTATGTGATATCACCACATGGTTCTAATATTATTGGTTTTTGGAATATTTTTAAATGGATGTTCCCTATGTAAAATGTTATGTACGGAAGAATACACAAAAATATCGTTCATTAACTTTATCATTTATTAAACATTTGGATATTTACTGAACATTATATTTTTAGCTATTAATAGTTTTTTGAATTATAAATGGCTTTTTTTATCATAATAGTTTATATATAATTTTTATAGGTTATTTTTTTACTTAAAATTAATATGAACACAATGTAGTGATTATTTGGTAAATAATTTACTAAAATAAATGGCACTAAAAATATTAAAAGTGAGGTTATTTGACTGTATTATTAAATTTATTTATTTTAGATGAATATATGTGATACAATTATATAAATATTATATATTTTACTTCCAATATTAGATTAATATTTTAAAATTATCATAAAATGTATAATGTCTAAATTGGCATTATTATTACTTTATAATAATTCAAATTTTATTAAATGATTTCAAATTATTAAAAATTATATATCTTGAAAAGTTATTTTCTTGTTTTAATTAATATTATATATGGTCTATTAATAAACCAATTTATCTTTTATAATTAACATATTGACCCATATATTATAAAAATGATGTTAACAGGGTCCAAGATGAACTACTGTTTCAGTGTGTCATGTTCTCTTGTTTTAAAATTAATTTCCAAAACACATGGGAAATCCATTTTAAAAATTATATATGATATTTAGAATTCAGTGGATCTGTATTTTATAATATATCCCAATAAATTTTAGACTTTAATCATTAAATGAATTATATTAGAAAATCAGATGCCTTATTAAATACCAAAATGATAAAATTGAGGAATCTACAAAAAAATAAAATTATTAAAATGTACATTATTTGGGGGGAGGATTTAATTGACCATTAATCATATATAATCCATTTTTTTCATTTTGGTCGAACATTAGGTATGGTAGACCACCAAATAGTGAATATATTTTGGTATTTCATAGTGTGCCACTCCCTCTCCTTTATAAAAAGGCAATAACTCAATCAATTAATCACACCTATCAGTCCCCTTGTAAGTCCCAAAATCTACAATAATAATTTCCAAAATTCCCTACCACCATTATATATGCCTAAAATTGGGAATAAATAATATAAATGATGTATCATCAAAAAGCCAAAAAGAGTTTCCGGATTTAGAGATAACGTCTTCTCTAAATCACATTCCCTTTATTTTCCCGATTCACCAGATCCACTATATTTATACAATTCCTTTATCAAAACATAAATATAATCAACAAAATTTTATTTTACTATGATATGGGTTCGACATACTCTTACACAAACCTCTGTATAACAGATATTGAAGATATTGATTCTATGTATGGTGAACAACTACCTCACGAAACAATGATTGTTCATTTTTCATTTACCACCATATCATGGTGTAAATTATGATGGAAAATATATTTATATATTTCACACATTCTGTGTATTATTTATTTTTTCTCCTTTATTTTCTTTATAAAGATAATATATTTACTTTCCATTTGGTGTTAATATGCTAATCTCGTTTGAGGAAGTGTGCACTACCACCCCTCAAGGTGATGTGATTCATTCACACATGTGATGGAATATATTATGGATGGGTAAAGGGAACATATATGATATATTTGAATTTCCTATTATATGTTAATAATTATATATATAAATATATATCATTTACATTCTTTTTGAAAATATGACAATAAAAATAGAAACAATGTTCATGCGTACATATGACTTACTATCTACAAGAAGGGTGTCATCCATTTCATACATCATATTGATATAAATTATTGTGAAATAAATATAATTGAAATAAATGATATTTAGATCAATTTTTTAATTTTTGAATCATGATATAATTATAATAATAACCAATATAACAAATTAAGACACATGTTAGTAATAATGTGAATTTTACCAGAATGGAAACATTAACATAATTTCATTAATGAGAGCGTAATATATTGTAATAATAAAAACCTATATGGTATTATGAGTTATAATATTATTTTTTAAATGATTTATAATTTACTTTTATTTATTATATAGGAATCGTGTATGAGTACCAAGAGAGTCATGACATAAGGTAAGGGGATTTAATCTCAAATTTAATTTCCAAGAGATTCATGCTATGTAATCCAACCTATAATTTATGGAGTTTTATGTACTGATCATTATAGAAATATATATATAATATAGATAATATTATGTGCATTCATTTTTCCTTTTTTTATTCCATATTTAATGGGGATTATGTTTCAAAAGTTACCAAATTGGCAAAAAAAATTGTCTGAATTTTAGTTCATTAAGACTCGTGTTTTTTTAAGCATCTAAACTATTTTATGAGGTGTGTATATTTAAATTTAACTTTTTATATAATGAATATATTTATTTCATTGATATCTTAAGATTCATTAAATTTCCTTTTAATATATGGGGATTATGATCCCCCATTACCGATTTATAAGATTCTATTGAGGCAATGTCATTGCTTTTCAAGATTGTTTATGTTTATGCTTACATTGATGAAATGTTATGATATATATCCCTAAAACACTAATTATATTCATTATAATTTGTTTTTTAAATATATTCTCTTGTGTCAGATCCCTTTTCCACCAAGTATTACTTATGATAATGTTTTTATGTAAAATTGGTTCGTCACTCTCTTCGGTCGGAAATCTATTGTATTCAAAAACCATGATTTCAAAAATGTTTTTAAATGATCATTTAATATAGTTATAAGGGAAAATTGTTTTAAATATTTTGTTGTTTTCAAATATTACTTTATATTTTTCAAATATATTTCAATGTAAAGGGGATTTAAAAATGAGTTTAGGTTATAAAAAATCAGTTTTTAAAGAAGAAATGATATTTTCCTTAAGAAATGTTTTTGAAAGATATTTAAAATTCTTTTCCATATAATATGAAATGATTTATTTGTAACTCATTAACTTATAAGATGTGATATAATTGTTCCATTAATTACCTTTCTGTACATGGGTTATGCGTAACACAATTTTCTTAATAATGATATTTTTATTTCACATGTTAAATGTTTATGAAACACGCTTCTTTTCACGGGTTATTATTTCATGAAGTGGTTATGAAAAATATATATTTTCCATATTTTTTCATGTGATTAAATTTTAATGATAACAAATTCATTTTATGGGTTATGATTTGATGTTTATAAAACCTATTTTTTAAAATACTGTGATATAATGAATGTTTTATTATCTTGTGGGACATGTATGAATTATTTTATTATGATATGGGTAGGTCCAATTTGACCTCAAATTTTGTCGGTAAAGTTGGACGAATCATTAATATAATTGTTATATTTGGAACTGATTACACGTTCACAATGTTAGGCATGGATGTACTCTCATTTCCATAAGTTTATGAGTGAACATGACTATATGTTCATATTTTGTTGAGAGAACGTGATTTCATGGTCACAATGTTATGAATAGAATTTTTTTCACATCCAAAAGCATATGTGTGAACATGATTTCAAGTTCACAATGTTATGCGTGGACCCGGTTACATGTCCAAAAGTTTATGCATGCACATGATTACGTGTTCACAATGTTCAGTGTGATCCTGATGACATGTTCAAAATGTTATGCGTAGACCAGGCTTCATGTCAATTGTGTAATGCGTGAACCAGATTATATGTTAAAAATGTTATTAATTTACTTGGTTTCACATTCATATGCTAATTTGTGATCTAGATTACACATTGACAATGTTATTTAGGGACCTGGTTTCATTTCTACAAGTTGGTGTTGGGGGCTAATTTCTTGTACAATAAATACTGAGTGATCCTTTCTCTGCTTATACATTTTCACAAAGTTATGAACCAACATGCATGCCCTAAATTCCATTTTTTATTCCTTTGTTATGATTTCATGACTAATGCTCTTAATTTTCTTATGATATATGTCTTATTAAATACTAATCATTGATATGATCTCTAATATGAAGTGTATGATATTCAAATTTCACGTTCAAGTTCCATACCCTACATGTTCATGTCATGCATACACATTTCCATTATTTACCATTACTGTTAATTTTAGCTCACTACATTTTTATTTCAACTTTCTTAAGGGAATGAAGAAGGGTTTTAGGGAGAAATACTAATGTGGAGATAATTAAGGGAGATGTTGGAGATATTTCCCCAAGATATATAATTTTTTCCATTTTACAAAAGACACAATTTATTATAGTTCTCATGAATGTATTTTTGTAATATAAAAAATATTCATCTAAAATGTTGTAGTTTCCAAAAATGTTAGGCTTGGGTCTCTATAGTTCTTATCAATAGTTTTGTTTATTCATCCTCTAGACTCATGGATGAGTAATTTTATGTTAGATGCCATGGTATATTTGTACAGATACATCTAGGGATGTTTCAAAGGATATGTATATGTATGAGTTAATGTTTTGGAAATTGTCATGAATTTTTTGTAATGGATAGAGTGAGTAGTTTACTAACAATACATCCTAATAAACAAACTATATGTGTGTGTGGAACTATACAAAATATAATAAGGGGTTAAAACTCGAACAAGATGTTCTGGGTTTTACTTGGGGTAATCTAGTATATGACAACAGGCCATACTGCACACCTAGTTTGACACGCTCTGTGGATATACTTTGGGAATTCATAAACTATTCATGAATCATCATGATGGATTTTAATAAAAGTATCCAATAAATAACCTATTATGAACTAAATTTGACTTATGTTATGGAATTTGTAATGAATTAGTTATCATATAAATATTTTTTCACGATTACGTGGATTTTTTATATAATATGTCTCTCTCACCCCATGCTTTCTAGTTGTAATAATTGGGATAACCAGAAGCAACATGGTTATGACTTAATGATTCTGATGTGGGAAGTATGGTTATTATTGGAATCAATTTTCCAACTGTAAATCTCATAAAGATAATCAGGATGGTGTTACGAGTATTGGTAATACATATAGAGAGATGGATTCTAATAATTTCATGTGAATGGTATGAAACGTTCTTCCATTATTTTTTACATTAATCATAAGAAAAATAATTAGATTTAGGTTGAATAACCTTAATAAAATATTCATATTTCAAATTCTATTTGATAGGTTTGAGGGAATATGTTGAATAATTATTAGGTAATGGTCTTAGAATAAGGTTTAACAAATGAAGTATTAATGGCTTTAAATTTAAAGATTATATTATATAAATGATGAAATATATATGTATTTGTAGTATAATTTTTTATTATGTATTGAAAAGGAATGATTGAATGGTGATGGAGACATATAAATGTTCTATCATGGGAAAATTATATTTTGATTAAGGGAAGTAACCCTTATTTAATATCATCAAGGATAACATTTACAACTTGTTAGATTTAAGGAATATACATAGTATCCATTGGAATAAAGAAGCATTCACATTTTCCAAATGGATTTATGGTGATTCAAGTTATTAACATATATTGGGATAATATATGATTAGGGTATTCATATTATTGGATTGTGATAAGAAAGATATACATTTTAATATATACGGGCTCAATGTTAATCTGATTATGTGACGTATTTATCAGGATATGTATTTTCATATTTTGGATCGGTTTTGAGGTCAACAATTTATGGAATAATTAATTTAAAAATCATATGAGGTTAGTATTAATAATTTCTTAACTCTCTATATAAGGATTGACACATATTGGATATCTAGTTCATACTACTTTGTACTGATGATAACAGAAGACAAATAGTATTGAATATCAGGGATATAAGGATATGTTAGTCTATATGGAATGTAAATGTCACCATAATTTCTAATGAAAAGTTTGAAGTGGGTAATGGAATAATAGTGGGTCAAGTTGTCTATAAATCAAATAGAGATATATTTTAATAAAAAATCTAAAACATTTTGAAAAAATTATCTTCAGACAAAAAATGTTGTCATATAACTACATTTCCAATGAATTAAATGGCCCCTTTGATGATCAAAATTTTATGCCCTAGTGATTGTAAGATTTTTCCTAGACTTGTTATCTACGATTATCCAAAAAAACATGATACTTATATTTTTCTTCTACATCAATGTTTTTATATCCCTCATATGTTCTCATATTTGGAAGCCTGCTTATATGTTAATTTGGGTAACCTTAAAGGTCACAACATTACCTTTTTAAGGGATGTTTTTGTATTCATTTATATAACGTGGATTCCTATGAATGAAACATTAAAATATTAAACCTTTAATAACCTGTATTAATTATAAGAGATAATTTAGTTTCAGGGGCGGTAGAATATAACACCCCTGAGATTTTATTATTATTTTATAGTATTTAATCATTAGGATATTTTTCAACTAATATAAAAAATAAAAATAAATTATTTTCAATTTTTTGTGACATATTAAACAATATGTTGATCATTCAGTACACAAAAAACATAGCTTATCTTTTAGTACATGCAACACTAACTTAGCTTGTGGTATGTGCAAGATAATGTTTTACTATATTTTAAGGGCCAACGTATTTTGAAGAAATTGTTTTTTACTCTTGGGATTTTTTTTGTGAAATAAACTTAATTTTAAAATTCATAACATAAAAATTATCTATGGGTGATTTTGTTATATTTCTCAATGAAACTTCATTTTTTTATTAATAGAGATAACTACTAAATTTTAGTTAAAACCTGACTTTTTTTACCAAATTATTAATAAAAAAATATATTTTTTATTTGACTTAGAGTCAAAATAGATCAATAATACATCAATTTAAACAATTATGTTCATTAGAAACAATTTTAAAATGAAATTAATAATAAAAATGTAACTAACATTTTAACGTTTTACTACTTTAAAACGCAGTTATTTTTGCATGGCTAGGGGATTATTGTTAATCATATTTTTCCCAAATATGTGACTTAGATTTGGAAAATCCAACATACACAGTTGTAATTTGTATGATATTTTTGTTCTAATAAGATAAACATAATTTTCTTAATTTTTTTTTTACTGAATGTGATTAAATGTATTATGTGATTGAGGTATTATTAAACTTCATAAGAGAATAAACAATAATAAAAATGTCAAAATGACATTGAAACATGTCGAAAATCCATTGGATGTCAATATTTAGACCATATCCACTCATTGATCAAAATTTATTTGTTATTCAGATCTAATTAAATGGAAGTTCCCTATATAAAATGTTATATATGGAAAAACGAAAAAAGAGGGAACTTACCATATCATTATCATTTATAAAACATTGGGATAGGAATGAAAAGATTATTTTCAGTAATAAATATCCTTTTGAATGTGAAATGGGTTATTTGTATCATAATAATTTTTTTGTAATTATTAAAGATGATTAATTACTTAAAATAATTATGAAATGCTAATGCAATGATTATTTAGTAAATAATTAACTAAAATTAATTCAACTATAAATTTTAAAAGTGAAGTTAATTGAATGAAATTTGGACTTTATATATTTTTTAGATGAATATATCATGATACAAATCTTTAAAACTAATTTATTTTCATTCCAATGTTTTATTTTTATTTTAAAATAAACGTTAAATAAATAATGTCAAAAATATCTAAATTGTTATTTTACAGGAAAAGAAAATTCATGAAATGATTTAAAATTTATAAAAATTAAATATATTTCCAAGTTATTATTATTTTATAATTAATATTATATAGGGTATATTAATTTTCAAATTTGTCATTTCTAATTAACATATTGACCAATATATTGTAATATTTTTGTTAACATAGTCCGCATTTAAGTAGGGTTTTAGTGTGTCAGAAGTTCTTTTTTTAAAATAAATTTATAAAACAGTTTGGATTTTTATTTTATAATTTAGATATATTACTAATAATTCATTTAAAAAATATTTTATAATTAATATCACTTTAGTTTAATTTTAATGTTTAAATTAATTATATTAGAAAACTAGTTTCTTTAATAAAAACAAACATAATAAAAATGTGAAATCATAGTCGTTAAGGAACAATATTATTAGAATTCACATATTTTGGGGTGGTTGAGGTTTTAATAGAAACTTATTCCTCTATAATCCATTATTTTATCATTTTTTATGCATTTAGGTATGGCAGACCACCCTATAGTGAATACCTTTTGGTATTTACAAGAGTGTCACTCCATCTACACTATAAAATAGAAAGCGATCTACCACATCATCGCACCAATAAAGCCCCTTGTCTTTCATAAAATATTATAAAATAATATCTCCACTTCACTAAATTACTCCTATAATCCACTCCTAAAGATTAAATCCATTTAATAAATCTTGTTGGCACAAACCAATATGAGTTACTGGATTTAGAGTTAACATCTTTTCGTAAGTTCTTACCCTTTACATTACCTCTTCTACCCTACAACACATATATTACATTATTGTGTGACAACAAAATTATCCTCAATATTCTATAATTTTTTTTCTGTGGGGTTTACCTGCACTTACACACCCCTACATCTAATGGATATCAAATATATATTTTCTATTTATAGAAAATTACATCATCACAAAACAATGATTGATCACTTTTCATTTTCCAATAATCCTCATAGGCATTATGATGGATACTACAATTATATATTTCATATATTGTATTTATTATTTCATTATGATCCTTTTTAACAATATAGATCCCTTTACATTCTATTTGTTGTTAATATGATAATCATGTTTGAGGAAATGTGGACTACCGCCACCTTAAAGCAATGTGATTAGTTCACACATCACATGAAATGAATTAAAGATGATTATAACGAAAATATATTATATATATGATATATCAATTATATAGGAATAATTATAAACATATATAAAAAATATATAAATATATATTTCATTTTCATACTTTCATTCAATACGATAATAAAAATGGAAACAACGTTCATTTTTACATATGTCTTACCATTTCTATGAAAGGTGTCATCCATTTACTAATTCATAATGTTATATATTATTATGATATGAATTAAATGGATATAAATTATATCTATATCATTATTTTCATTTTGGGAACATTATATAAGTATAATAACTAATTATACTTTAAATTAAGAAAAATGCAATGAGAAAAGATAAAATATCCCAAAGGGAATCTTTACGATATAATTATTAACAATATTGTAATATAAGGTAATAATAAAAACATATATGGTATTTTGTAAAAGAATATAATTCTATAAATGATGTATAATGGGAATATATTTACTATACAGGATGCTTTTATGATTTTGTAGAGAGTCAAGATACAAGGTAATGTGATTTCATCTCACATTTAATTTTCAGAAGATTCAGGTTGTGTTTATCACCATTTCCATTTGTGGGTTGTATGTACATACCATGATTGAATTATATGGACATTATTCTTAAATTTTCCATTATTTACATTTCCATTTTAAAATCATTATTTTAGGGGGATTATGTTTTAGAAGATATCAAATCATTAAAAATGTTTTGTCTCAATTTGCCTTTGTTATGACTAATGTTTTGTTATGCACAAAAACACTTTTTTTGGGTGAATATACTCCCATTATAAATTTTATATAATCAATATACATCTTTTAATGATATAATTTTATGTTTTAATTTTATTTCCTTACATGTATATTATGAAACATAGTTACCGAGTTATAAGAGTTTATTGAGGAAATCTCATCGCTTTTCACGATTGGTTATATTTATGATTCCTTTGATGAAAACATATGATATATATGTCATTAACACTCACATTTTTTATTATCCACTATTTTTTCAAGATATCAAAAAGTGTTGGAACAATTTTTCCACCCATCGGAACTTAAGATAATGTTTTTTTGTAAAATCAAACAGTCTCTCTCATTTTTCACAAATCTATTTTATTAAAAAATCATGTTTAAAAAAATACTTTTTTTCATAATATAAATGATGGTAAATAAATGGAAAAATTAATAGAAATGTTTTATTTTTTTCAATGATTTGTTATATTTTTTCAAATCAGTTTTAGAAAAAAATGTTTCAAAAAGGTTTTACATTATAAAAAATAAGCATTCAAATAAAAACCATTATTTTCATCCAAGACTTTTTTTAATGATATTTCAAAATTATTTTCCATCTAATATAACATCAATTGATTTTAATCATTCCCCAATAGTAAATGATATAATTTTTAAATTCATATCCTTTCTCTAAATGGGTTATTCTTAATTTTATGGTGTTTATGAAGCAGTTTCCAATTCACCAGTTACATTTTTATAAACCATTCTTCCTTTTGTGGGTTACACATTGATGAAATGGTCATGAAACCAATATCTTTTATATAGTTTTTTTTTTGTGATAAAATATTTATGATACCCATTTCATTTAATGGGTTATTATATTTTTTTTATATAACCTGTGTCTTTTTATGGGCCATGAAATGTTGAATGTATTATTATCTTGTGGGAAATATATAATGCATTGTATTATGAGATGGTTGGGAAAATATCTCCCTCTAATGAATTCGAAAATGATGTATGACTAATGAGTTTAATTGTTATGCGTATAATTGATTACATGTTCACAATGTTATGCATAGACATAGTTATATGACCATTAGTTTATGAGTGAAACTAATTACATGTTTACAATGTTATGAGTGAACCTGATTACATGTTCACAATGTTATTCATGGACATAGTTTCACATCCAGTAGGTTTTTCATGAACTCAATTTCATGTTCACAATGTTATGAAAGGACCTAGTTGCATGTCCATATGTTTATGCATGAACCAGATTAAATGTTCACAATGTTATGCTTGATCCTAATTAAATGTTCACATTGTTATTCTAGGATCTAGTTTGATGTCCATTATTTAAGGAGTGAACATGATTACAATTTCACAATTTTATTCATGGAATTTTATTAACATCGACAAGGATTTGTGGGGATCATATTAAATGTTCACAATGTTATTTATGGACATGGTATCATGTCTAAAAGTTGATGTTGTGGCATGATTTAATGTCTCTAACATAATAGGTGAACCTATCTGTACATATACATGTTAAAAAATTACATACCAATGTGAATTCAAAAACTTACATGTCTTAGTCCTATGTTATACATTCATGACTTATTACATTCATTCTCTTATTGTTTATGTAATATATATTACTAATCTTTTTCATGAACTCTAATATGCTTAGTAAAATCATCAAATTTTATGCCCAGGATCCATAACCATGTAGTTCATATTTTTCAAACACATTTACTTTATTTACCCATACTATGAATTTGAAATCACCACATTCTTATTCTTCTTTTCCCCATGATATTATTAAGGTTTTTTTGAAGAGGCGCTAAATTTGTAAACCATTTCAGGATATGTTGATGATATTTCACCAAGATAAATTTTTTTGTTTCACAATTTCCGAATACACTATAATATTATATTCCTTGGGTATTTATTTTTTTAATGTACTAAATAGTCATAAAAATGATGTAATTTCCATATATGTCATTCATGGGTTGCAATACTTTTGGTGGACGCTAATCAAGAATATACGATAGCATTATGAGATTGATTCTTTGGATTGGGATGAATCCAATAACACATTCCCCAATATTTAAATTCCTCATATTCATAGTAACAAGAAGGATAAATAGTTCTTTTAGTGTACGAAAATAGTAGATTTATTTGTTGGAATTGATGAGACTAATTTAATGAGACTTGTGAGGAACCCTTTGAGGATTATCATCCTACATCAATGTAATACTGACAGGTTCTTTACTAGATCAAATTCAAGTATCTATGGAGAATTTTCAATGACAGGCTATAGTAGCTATGAAGGGATTGTCTGTTCTAAAATATTGGTTAAAATGGAAGTTGGAGTCACATATCAGTCTCATAATTTTGAAAATAAATAGAATGTATAGTTTCAATGATAATCTAAAGAAACAAATAGACGAAGATAATCTTTCCATTACACTCAATGTGTGGGAGGAAGCATGTAGGATATTTACATACGGGGTAGAATAAATGTTTTAATATTTGGATGGGAAGTCCATCAATCATTTTATTGAAAATGTGATTAGAAGAAGTTTTCTAACGATGCGAATGGGGAAAAGCATAATAAAATTTCCCTCCAATAATTCAGTGCTATAAGTTTAAGGAGTTTGAGCATTATGATAACCACATCCTAAAACCAAGGGCTAGTGATGATGAATAATGTTAGAAACCTCATATTCCAATGGATAAAAGAAAATTTCATGGAATCCCTATTTATTATTTGGGATGCGATAATGATGTCGTGAAAGGTACACATACCACCCACTCTAGAACTTCAAATGTCTTATTTGTCCATATATCTACCAACTCTTTCATAACTAAATACTCTTCTATGGGTATAAGTATTCTAGAAAAGTTATTAGATGTTGAACTTTATGTAATAACACCTAATGTTGTGATAATTGCATCCCATGTATATTATTCATCTACAGATGGAGTTTGTGAGAATGTGCTTCCTAGATATATTTTCATTCTTCCTTTGGTTGAATTTGAGGTCATATTAGGCATGGAACTGATATCCCTATAAAAATCCAACCTCAATTTTATACTAATACATGTTTCATTTGATATATCAAACCCTTTTACGGTAATCCATTAATATGAAGATAATAATGAACTTCATATGTATATTAAATAATGTATAGTTATTAATCCCCATTTAAATGGGTTGTTTATCTCAAATGGTTGGGGGGAAAAGTGACATCGGTGATATCCCTAAATTTTAAGAATTTTTGGATTTTTTATGGAATATTTATCTTGAATTACAAAAAATATATAATTTGAGTTCTCAAAAGAACTCATACACGGTTCCGTAGAAATTTCAATGACTGTTATGAAATTTTCACCAATTTAGTAGTAGGAATTTAATAAAAAACTCCCAAAAAATATAGATAAGGGAATAATCTGACCAATTTTGTTCCCATTGTGTGAGCCAATTATTTTAGTGATAAATAATGATGGATCAATGTTACTATATTTCTATTTGAAGGAGATGAGAAATATATTCATCAAGAACTATAATCCTATCCCATATATTGATGTCTTATTTGATCAATTTTACTGAGTTAAAAACATTTACAAGATTGACCATCATTCTGGATATCTTTAATTGAGGGTAAAAAAAGAGTATATACACAAGACATGATTTTTTACAGTGTATTATCACTACGAATATATAATAATGTCATTATGTCATAATAATTCCTTTACCATCATCACATATGTGAATAATAGAGTATTTAGATGTCACCTCGACATGTTTTTGGTTGCCTTTATAGATAATATTCTTATCTATTAAATTACAATGAAAGACCATGGAGATCACTTTAAAATTTTACTAAATACCCTATGGAAATATAAAATATATGCAAAATTTATGAAATGTTAATTTTAATGAAATTTTTTTCATTTCCATGTCACATAATCTCAAGAGATTGAATATGGGTAGATCTATCAAAGAAAGATAAAATTGAATATTGTCCTAGAATAATGATGGTGATTAAAAAAAGATTTCTTGGTTTGGTTGTATATTATCAAGTGATTTTGGGGAATTTATGATGAATGCATAATCCTCTTACGAAGATAACTCAGAAGGGTGCCTGGATATTTTGGACATATGAATGTGTGGAAAATTTCAAGGAACTGAACAGGGGTATAGTTTGTTATACAATTATTACCCAACCACATGGTGGATAAGGGTTTGAAATCTATAGTGATTCAACTAATAATGGATTTGGTTATGCTCATATTAATAAAAACATGGTTATCTCTTATGCCACATGGTATTTGATGATCCAATAGAAAAATTACCCAAATAATGATTTGGAGTTAGAAAAGGTAATTTTCTCATTAATGATATGGAAGAATTATCATTATAAATAATTTTTTGTTGCATATGCAGATCATAAAAATGTGAAATAAATAATAACAAGGAAGAAGGTTAACATGTTCCAGAGAATATAGTTATAGTTGATAATGTAATAAAACAACCCTATACATTACCACGATTAGAAAGAGAACATGGTGACTACTACATTCAGTTGGAAGAATCACGATAGATTATAAATTATGTGTATTACAAAAGATCTAATATTTTTTGGACTTTCAGTGGATGGTGATGGAAATCCTAAAGGAAGGGTAAAACTATTATCTTTCTATAATTAGTTTTGAAACATCTATCGATGAGAATATTGTGGAGGTGTAGAAGGAAGATGCAGATTTGAAAAATAATTTTAGAAATGTTCCTATGTAATATATTTGATCACAATCGAATGATTAAATTCAAGAACCATGTATGTGTTCCTTCAATAGAAGAGTAGTATAAGGATATAATAGATCAATATCATAGTTATTCATTACCTATTCATCATGGAATTTTGAATATATATATGGATAGAAAATAATAATTCATGTGTTATGGAATGATTAGTGATATAACATGTTTTGTATCTCATTTATTGGTATGCCATCTAGATAGGGAAAAAATAATAAATTTAAAGGGTATATAGTATCCATTACCCATACGATAATGGAAATGGGATGACTAATGTATTTTGTCATTTGAATAACAAAAACCTCAAAAGTGATTAATTCTATATATATGTTAGTAGATTTACTTAAAATTTTTGGACAATTCTTCATTATAAGAGAAGACTTGTCTCTTGATCATATTTCCATGATATATAATAAGGAAGTGATTAGGTTTTTGGATCCCCCCATTTTATTGTATCAGATTACGATATGGGGATTACCTATAATTTCTGTTGAATTATTCATCTTGAAAATGATATGTAATTGAGTTTCAAAACTTCCTATCTTCGTCATACATATCCAGATCATATTCTCTAGATTTAAAATGAAAATAGGATCAACATCATCCTCCTATTTATTTTTATAAAATAATAGCTTTCACTAAAGAATTAATATTGTTCCATATGAATTCCTCTATATAGAAAAATTTAGTGCTCTAACATTTTTGTGATGATGTTGGGGAATGAAATTTATTGGGACCTGAGATCGCTGAATAAATTGAAAATAATGGTAGTGGAATTCAGTATCATATTAAAGAAAATAATTGGTGGAAGAAATGTTAAGATGATAACTAACAATGTGATCTATAATTTGAAGTTTGAGAGATATTATTTCTATAGATCACTCTTTGTAATAAATTTTTGTGGTTTGGAAGGTAATGGAATCTATGGTCTAGGTATATAGGTCGCATTTTTATTCTTGACCATATTGGGATGGTACCCTATTATGTGGTGCTTCCTCTAAATATCTCCCATATCCCTGATGTGTTCCATGTATATCTCACAAGGATATACATACGCTACCCATCAAAAGTAAATAACTCAGAGGTTATAAATGTAGAGAAGTGTCTTTCTTACGAGGAACAACTTGAGGAAATTCTGGATTATAGAAAGAATATTATATGAAACATGAAAAATAACCATATAAATGTTTTGTGAATAATTAACCAGTTATTGGAACATACATGGGAAAATTATGATATAATTAAGCATAAGTATCCCCAATTTTTAATTGATATATTACTTTTGAGTTATAAATTCATTTTAATATTAGTAGAATATTACACCATGATTTTATATGGGCCTTTATTTCCCAAAAAAATTAAATTTTGCCATATAAATTGCATTAAAATTGTAAAACATTTCATTCACAATAAACCAACTTGGAATAAATTACATGAAACAATGAATCGGTGTGTGTTACATGAAACACTGATTTGGAATACATTATATGCAACACCGAATTTCTAAAAAAAGTATATTTTTTCATTATTATTTAAATGAGATATTTGTAACCAAGATGTTAAAAATATTAATATAAATATTTATGCATGTATTTAATATATATTTTTTATTCCATGTAAATAAAAAAATATTTATAATGGATGATAATTTTTTTTGGTAAATTACATATTTGTTTTAAAATAATATTTTTTTAAAATTAATTTTTTATCATGTTCTTTTATGAAAAACAATAAAATTATTGTATTCACATTTAATAGATGAATTTTATAAAATAAAAAATTGTTTATTTAAAATTTCTAAATTAACTTAGGTAGAATATTTAAGATATTTCTCTGAATCATCCTTTTTGGATTAATTGTTAAAAATACTATGTTTTCATTCAAAACTGCATTTTCATTTAATATTTTTTTAAAGTTAAATTGTATAATTAATTGTATTAAAATTTAATTAGTTCATAATTTTAAAATTAATAAAATGATTTTCAAACAAATAAATTTCATAATTAAATTAGGTATAATAACATATTTTACTTTTCAATGATTTTAATTTAGAACCATTCATTTTCGTCCCATATACATGATTAAATTTAAATTAATTTATTCCAGTTTTGTTATTCTTACTTGTAAAAAAAGGATTCCATTTTTGGAATAATTATAATTTTTAATGACTGATATGGTGAACATTTTGTTTACCAAAAATAGTAGTGAATTTTATTAAAATTAATTACTACAATTAAGAGAAAAATTAGGTTGGACAAGTACTAAACCATAAATTTATGACCCAAAATGACATAAAAACATATAAAAGGGAAATTGCATGTGGATATTTATACCCTGAATAATTTGTTCTCTAATTTTCCCCATTATTTTATCCACATGGGAGGATAATAACATGTGTGGGGTTCTTTTCCCATAATTTACAAGAGTTCCACTCCTTCTCAACTATAAAAAGACTTATTCTCCTCCCACATCATCACACCTCTCAAGACACTTAAGATAATGTAATATCTTCGAAAATAAATATTACACATCCCTAACATCAACCTAGGTGTCTGAACATTGTTGGAAACATATCCAATGAATTCCTTTGGTGAAAACCGAAGAGGATAACCATATAAAAATGTATCACACATACTAAAGCTCTTTTATTTAATTTTCTTTATCCCCCACCACAAATATCATTACGAAATGCCTATATAATAACAATGTATGATATGTGTACTAAGATGTAATTATAATATGTTTTAAAAATACACATGAACATGCTACCATTTAACATGTAACAACCATACTATTTACATGTATGGGGATCTACCGCCTCATGAAATGATGATTGTTCATTTTTACATTTCCCACCCTCATGGTTGGAAATTATGATAGACGAAATATTTATATTATATATATATTTTTAATTTAAAATATTATTACTCTTTTTTAATTTCTTTATATCACAAACCATTACAATTACAATTTTTTTGTAAATGTGATAATTTCATTTGAGGAAGTGTAGACTAACACCCCCTCCAAGAAATGTGATTAATTCACCAAATAAATATAATGTAATAAGGATGGTTTTGGTGAAATTATATGATATATATGGAATTATAATTATAATTAAATTATTTAGGATACAATATTACATATATTTCATTTTATTTCATTCTTTCAATATGATAATAAAACATAAATGATGTTCATTTGTACGTACGACATACTATCTCCTTGAATGGGGAACTCTATTTATTCTTATATATATATATATTAGATTATTATATTTTAAATACAATGAAAATAAATTATTATTATATCATTCTCAACATTCTAGAAATGATGATATAATTATATGGATTAATGATATTAAAAAAAATGTACCTGTAAAAAACCAAGCCGATATTGATTGAAGTTAATGCTTAACATAATATATTTATCAAGTGGGTAATATAAAGTCATTATCAAAACATATATGGTATTATATATAATAAAATGGTTTTATGGTATGATTATAATTGACATATAATTCTTATATATGATTTTTTATGAGTAAAATGACAGTTAATACACATTGAACGGAAATTTAATCTCAATTTTTATATTTGTGCGATGAATGCCATGTACTCCACTCTTTTCTTTTTGATGGAGTATATATATACATTTAATTTGTTATTAGATTTTATTTTTAAATTTATGTTTTTTTAAATATCAATTATATTATATTACTTTCATGGGTTTATGCATCAATAGTTAACAAATCAGTAAGAAAGTTTTGTCTCAATTTTCTCTTTTTGAGACCCATGTTTTTTTATGCACCTATATTAATTTTTGAGGTGTGTATACATCCATTTGACATGTAATATCATGATTATTATTTATATAAATATAAATTAATAATTATTTTAATTTATTTTATAACATAGAGTAAATTATTCCATGATAAAATGTGTTTAGCGTTCATTGAAAAAATCTCATTCGTTATAAGGATTATTTTTTATTATTCTCATATTGATGAAATATTATTATCCATATCAAATGAAAAATCATGTGTTTTATTATCCTCTACTTATTCATGATATATCAATTTATTAGATCAATTTTTTCACTCCTTGGTATTTATTATTATTATGATATTATTTTTATGAATCATTAGATCATATTTCTCTCTTCGGTCCGAAATCTATTTTATTCCAAAACCCATGAATTCAGAAAATTTTTCTAATTTATTTTCAAGGAACAAGGATTTTAATAATATTTTATGGATTACAAAGCATCCATTAAATTATTTCAAATATTTATTCCATGAATAATATATTATAAAATGAATTTTTTAAAAATGAATATTTTAGTGCAAAAAATAAATATTACTCAAGAATAGTTTTTAAAATAGCGTTCAATATTATTTACCATATAAGAAGTCATCTGATTGTGTTACACATATCATTTTTGGAATATTAATTGGTGTTATAATTCATATTATTTTTCTAAATTGAATATATTTTTATGGAATGATGTTTATGAAACTAATTTCTCATTCAATGGTTATATTCTTTTGTAACCCATTTTATTTCACAGAATACAATATAGAAATTAAAATAAAACTATTTTTTTCCACATGTTGTGAAATGATTACATATCTATGATTCCCATTTAAGTTAACGGGTTATTATATGATTATTTATCATTTTTTCACATGTATGTATGATTTCATAATGATATTTTTGGGACCTATACCTCCCATCATTGCATTGGTTACAGATTTATATCTAATGAAATAGACTAAGATGGTCTTATTAGTGAACCATGACTACTCGGATGACAGAAAACATTGTTTGGAGAGTGAACTCATAATACTATGATTTCCATGGGAGTGAACCATGTCTACAATGATTGTATGGGGAGTGAACCCAGACTACTTATATGGAATTCGAAGAAATACCTTGACTACTATAGAAAACAATTTTAAATCCTTATGTAATGGCCAAAGTTCTATGTCTTATTCATTTGATATTTATTCTTTTATTATGTCCTCATACCCCTATGATCATTTTTATTCTTAATTTTCTATCATTTTTACCCTTATGGAGCATCTGAGTTTACCAAATTTTATGTTTCCTTTCTTAGGTTATGAAGATATGTATTAAGTATAATGTGTCTAGGAAGTGTTCTAGACATGAAAAACGAAGTGGTTGATAATTTTTTTCACTTATATACTAGTTTTTATGTATCCATGTATTAAAGGATCTACACTAATATGGTCCTTGGGAATCTATTTGAATAATGTCTTATGTATTGCAGAAACTTTATGTAATGATAATGTATGAGAAGTGAAGTCTCTATAAGAATATTTTGTTCGGAAAACATTCATATTTTCATAAACTCATGTAGAGATCCTATATATACTATAAAAATAAAATGTATAATAAAGTAATGATATTTAATGATCATAAAATGAATATACATACTGAAATTGTTGTGAAAGAGTGAAAACCCAAAGGAATGGAGTGAGATTTGAGAATCCAATAACTTTATGATCGTCTTAATTATTCAATATATATCCTATATGATCAATTTAAATTCATTAATTAATAAATTTAGAACCATATTACACATGTAATTTATTTATTATAATTTTATTTGGTTCATTTTTTTACCATTATACTGAGTTGTAGAGTTTAATTTCATCATTCAGTAGTGTACATTTACTTGGTTTTCATGATTGGTTCATGTGTATACTTTTTTTAAAAGTTTTGTGTAGATATTAGGAAATCATCAAGTCGTGAAATGTGAGAGTAAAAGATCTGGTGATGTGTGGAATTTATATGAGAATATAGGGGTGTTTTCAAATTATTTTATTCATTATTTTATTATTTTTCCTCAAGACAATGAATATTTTGAACCATGTCACTACATATTATAAAATAATGAAGGGGATTTTGAGATTTTGGTTTTACATCATCCATACATCATCTATGAATCAATAATTCAAGTATTTGTTAAACAATATAAATTAATGTATTTCATTATTCACAAAAAAAAATCAACTATTTTAGAAAAATAGCAAAAAAATCACCCTAACATTTATGAAATATTTAGAATTAAAAAATGAAATTCATAGTATGAAAATAATATTATAAATATTATTAAAAAAATATAAATAAAAGCAACATTTCAATGGAAAATAATAATTTTAAAATTATAACTTAATTTAATTCACTTTTAGAAATTAATTATGGTCTAAAAAAGTATCTTATAAAAATAAGAAAAAATTAAATAAAACATAACTAATATTTTTTTAAAAAAATTATTTACTTGTACTATAATATAATTACATCATATTATCATTTATAAGACGCATAAATAGTATTTATACATTCTTAGATGAGGATATTATTCAACTGGCTGATAAACATCTCATAATGGTTATGTCTCTATTCCAATGGCCATATTACTTTTCAATCTTGATATGTTCCTCAATTTCGATAAATACGTCTTATTTTGTTCATTATTCATTCATAATGATTTTATTCCATTGTCAATGTGATTTTATGTTCTTTATACAATGTGAAATAATTATATGAATGGAATGTCCATTAATAAATTTTTGAGTCTTTAAAAGAAATATTTCTTTTCCCCGACAAGTATTGTCTTAGACATTATTGTTATGTATTAAAAAACATGGACCCTATTGTTTGATAAAGCAAATTATATTGATTTTTTGACCAAATTCACGGATATTTCCACTGGTAATGTGTAAGAATAACTAGATCTAGTCATGATGGAAATAAGACATGGTAAGGGGCATCCTAAACAATAAATAAGACAAAAAAGGCCTATAAATTTGGCTATATTGAATTATTATTTGTCATCTTGGTTTACAAATATGCACATCATGGATATATGAGTTTAATAATTTGGGAGAAGAGTGCATACCCCTACCACCATTAATTTTCATTATTTGTATACATATTACAAGATAGAGTGAGATACATTGTGTAACACCAGATATTTTTTATGGACATTTTTTTAAAAAAAAAAGTTTATTTTATGTCATGGGTTGAATGATTTTCTATGTTAGGTTTTAATTATATGCTATAACATGTTATTCTTTCACTACATGCAACACCAAATTGTATTTCATTACACACAACACTAAGATATATATGAAACAACATTTTATAAAAAAAATTATTTAATTGAGATAATTATATCATAGGTATTTGAGATTGGAATATGAATAGTATAACTAATTTTTATGTAGTATTTATAATTTTTTTATATAAATAAAAAATAATTATTATAATAAGTATAATTTCGTGTAATGTCCTTATATATTAGAAAATACTATTTTTACAATTGATCAACTTTTTATATCCATCTATAAAAAATAATATAGTTAAATTTAAAAAAAAATTAATAATTGATTTATATAAAATAAAATTTATTTGTTAATACAAAATGTTAAAATTAACTTACATTGATTTTTTTTCTAAAAAAAATCATTTCTAGATGAATAATGAAATTAGTAAATATTAATCCAAAAATAAATTATTTTTATATTTTAATTACATTTTATTATTATATTTTATTATTTTTCAAACTATAACTAGAAAAATTATCGATAAATGAATTAAATTTATATGACTAGAACCAATTTTACATTGAAATTTTATATAAAAATATTTCAAACTTTTAAACAACTTTTAATAAAAAAACCCACTGTTGGTAAACATGTGAAAGATTAATATATAATTAATCTGTACCTCTTATATGATTATAATTTGGAAAAATATATTCCAAATTTTGAGTCTGAAATAATTTAATATTTATAATAAGTTAAATATTTTTTTTCTAGACATATCAGTGAATGTATTTAAAATTACATAGAGTGATTATGAAAAAAAAAGTTTACTTAATTGTTTAACATTAATGGAAAAAGGAAAAATAAACTAGAAAACTTTGAAAAGAAATTTTATGTATATATTTTGACCAAGATCCCCCTTTGATTTGTAATGGGAACTTATTAGAGGAACATGATGTAATGTAGACGTCTTGATAGTGATTATCTTTTTATATTTAAGAGAATCCCACTCATCCTCCTCTATAATATGGAACTCTACTTTTTTACTATGTTACACCTCACATGAAATTTGGCTCATCCGAACCATAGAAAAATATACTCCAAAATTAAATACCTTCATCATAGATTCCACTATTTAGGTAGAAATCCTACCAAAGAAACCCTTTGGGGGAAACCAAAAGCAGTTATAGAAATAAGCAGTAACATTATTCCCTAAACTATTTTGTATTATATTCATCATACACATTGTGAAGTCCCATTAATATTTGAATAAATAATAAAATATGTTTAAAAAATATAATTATATTTTTTATTTTTAGTTTTTTACATACAATATCACACACTTCTATCAAATAGGGAACTATATGATCATTCCTTTGTAGGGAGGACTACTACCATGAATACCGATGTCATTTATTATTCCATTTGAATGATGTAAGGTTGATAATATTTATATAAATTATATTTTTAAATATATTTTTGATATTTTTGATGTATATAGGTTTATATAATTATTATATAACACATATCTTCTTTATTTACTTTTTCTATAAAAAAAATAAATTCATTTGTGGATGTGTTGACTACTGCCTCTTCAATGAGATGTGATTCATTCAAAATTTACATGTAAAGTGTTACAAATAGTTTTATGGAAAATAAATGATATATATGACATGGTAATTCTATTATAAATATATTATATATACATATATAATTCATTTAATTACTTTATTTCAATTCGACAGAAAAATGGGAATGAAATTCATGCGTTTGTATAGCTTATCATCTCCATGAACTGTGTATTTAATTTTCTATTTATATCATAAAAGGATTATAATAAATACAAATATAATGAATATATATGATATTTATATCATGTTAATAATTGTTTATATGTTGTTATCTTGATATAATTAATGGGACCAATTATATTTGAAATCATAACCCATGCGAAAACAATGTTGTTTATATTACCAAAAACATAACATTGACATGGAATCATTATTAAACAGGTTATATAAGCTCAAAGATAAATCATATATGGTATTATATTATTTAATATTGTTCTTTAAAATATTAATAAAAATTATATTTATTATGCATGAGTTCTTAATGAGTGTGATGACTGTCAACATGTAAGCTGATGTTTTTCTCATATAACATTTATTTATGTGAGATTCATGCCTTAATCCCCAGTCGCTTATTTTTTGTGGTTTATATAATTCCTATGAATATATTATATTATTAGTTTAATTCAATTTATTGTTATTTACATATTTTTTTGATATACTATCTTTCATGGAATTTTGGTTTCAATGGATACCAAATTGGTAAGGTAATTTTTTCTCAATTTTCCTTCATTGAGACACATGTGATATTATGCACCTCTATACGTCTATGAGTTTTATAATCATCTCGTTTACATGTAATATAACTAATATGTGACTTTTCATGATATTCTTATATTCATTTAGTGCCATTTTCTTACATGGGGAGTATGATTCAATATTACGAGGTCATATGTGTTTATTAAAGAAATCACTTTTATTATCAGAATTTTTTATAATTTTTACTTCATTGATGAAATATTTTGAACTATATCTAATGAATTTTATTATCCTCTTGTTATTCATGATATGATTATGTTTTCATACTAATTTTACATTATATGGAACTTAATATAATTAACAAATCGTTTTTAATAAAATACAACCTTATTTCTCTCTTTAGACAAAAATCTGTTTTCTTCAAATCACAATGTTTTCAAATAAACAATTAAAAAATGATTTTAAAATGATTTTTTATATGAAATTCAATGTAATATTTTTTCAAACTTTTTTTATTTTAAAAATAATTTTCCAAAATAGAAATTATATTTTCCTTGAGGCATATTTTTCAAAAACAATTCAAAAGTTTATACTATCTAAAATGATTTCAACTACTATTACTCATAAATTAATGAAGATATGATTAAATGGTACAATTAATATTCATTATATTAATTGTTTGTGTTTTTACATCATTATTTTTATTATACCATTTTCAATTTCTTGGGTTTTATGTATATGAATCACGATTCCTTTCATGGGTTATGCTTTGAAAAAATGATTATGAAATATGTCTTATTTCTAGATTATATGATATAATGACATGTTTATGATACTGATTTCAGTTCATAAGATATGATATGTTGTTTATGAGACCCTTCACTTTTTATGGGTTAGGATATGATGAATTTTTTATTATCCTAATGTTTGAAACCTATATACCCATATAATGTATTGGGTAAATATATGTATGCCATGAGATAATGATGGGAAAACGTATATGGGCTTGATCAAATATTGAAGGGAAACCCCAATCCACTGTTATGAAGTGGAAAATCGATCCACTATGGGATTATGAGGAAATCTGATCCACTACAGGAAGAAGGGGAATCCACTTGCCTCGGAAGGAATGGATTGTGATGAGAGATGGTTGTGTGCACCACCCATTAGGTGTAGTCCCCATAAAGGTGAATGAAAAGTTAATTCGATTCACCTTGACTTATAGGGAATGATATTACATGTTAATGTGTCTACCAAATTTCCATGTATTACTCCTATATTTTGGTTTAATGGATTATTCTCTTAATTCTATCAAAATCCATGCCTTATGAACTGAAAATATTTAATCCTTTAATCATTTATATGTTCTTTGATATAAATGGTATGATCATTAAATGTTATTATCGTGTTCACATACCCTTATTCTCATGTTTATTCAAACATGTCTAACTTTTTTACCCTTAATGAGAACATGTTCTCACTTGTTTCTATGTTTCTATTCCCAAGGTTATGAGGACAAGTACTATGAATAATTTGTATAAGATGGGTTTTATTCATGAATTAAATAGTGAGAAAAATATTGCTCACTAATGTACTAGGGTTTAAGTTAAAATGTTTTCAATGTCCCTAACCTAATTTGGATATTGGGTTCCTTTTTATATGTTGTATTATTTATTCATCAAAAATGATGTAATGTTATGTATGTTAATCGATGGTCTATATGGTTGGTATTGAAGAGAATGATTTTATAACATTAGGAAACTATGATGAAAAATCAGTTTTCAAAACCCTATGGAAATGTTTAAGGATATGTTTAAGGATGATGATAAGTATATGAAAATATCCTAGAATATTTGAAATGGATAGAAAAAATGGATTCCAAAAAATACATCCTTGTATGGAGATGTTGATATTGCACAAATTCACATATGGGTGACATCCCTAAAAACACCATATTGAACATTACTCGATCAGGAACTGGTTAGTAGCAACTGGCCTTGCTCCACAGCTAGTTTAACACCATCATGGTCTATTATTTTGGAATTTAAGAACTCATTACAATCCCTCATGTATGATTTAAATATAAGTTGTAAATTAATAACATTGGATAATCCTATAGAGTCATAGGGTAAAGTAGGTGTCATAATTTATACATCAGATAAGTAGTTTTTCGTGATCATGTGTTTCTTAATTATGGTAAACATTTTATACTATTTTATTTTTGGTTTTATTAAATTGATGGAAGCTGAAGGATCAACATTAATTGTGATTGTGATAGACAATGCAACAATTATCCTATTATGTAATCAAATGCTATAGGAGATGGAATGAAAAGTTCCATTTTTATTCTAACTAAAAAATTTCATGATATAAATCAAATTGGACCTTCAAATGATAAAATAAGGGAACAAAATTCTTTTTAGTTCTTTATGAGGCATTGTCCACCTTCTTTTTCCTGTAATTTTGATCTACTTGGGGATGAACAATTGATCGATTCAACTGAAATGTTATTTTATATCACCCAGTGTTTGTAACATGAAGAATAATTCAATTGGTTTATCATTTAGACGGTGAATAAGAAAAGTGGTGGACTATAATCAATAAAATGAGGAAGAAAAATGAAATTGAATCAATGTGTTTCAGAATGTTTATGAACTTATTCTTGAATAAGTACCTTCCTCATTTTCATAATTCAAATTTGGATAATGAATTAGAAGAGTTAAATAAAAATGTTGATGAATCTCGTGGTAAGTATGATTTTAATTTTACATGACATGTGTTGTATGCTTTTATAATAATCATCTAAAAATAATATCAGGTTGAATGAATCATTGGTGGATTAAAGACAAATCTCCATAGGGAGTAACCCATAAGATACATTAGTAGTTATGAATAGGTTGTGAATTGTTAGATAACGGCTGAAATGGTAGTTGTAGTTGTGTATAAATCTTATTTTTTTGATATGTAAATCAATATAGAGTTAAATGTAAAATTAAAAAATAAAGAGATGAATGTAATCTATTATTTTCACTTTTATGTGGGTAATAAAGTGTAGTGGAAATTGTATTATAGTGTGTCATAAATGTATTAACTATGGAATGGAAGGCCATAGGGAAATTGATTTCTGAACTGATGGGAGTAAGTTGTCTATAGAATTGAATAGTGGGACGACTACCTAGAATACACTCCCAACACATTAGTGCATCACGTTTAAGGAGAATTTCATTATGATAAACAATGCCCAGTCCTGAGGTTTTTTTTATGAATATCAAAATCTGAAACCCTTTATGATGTAGGAAAAGTGTAAATCTCAGGTGGTCACTATAATGGATGAGGGGTGCGATAACAACATCGTGAAAGGTACACATACCTTCTTCTCAAGAACTCTTGGTGTATTATTTGATTCTATATCTGCCAACTTTTTCATATCTAAATATATATATCTAGGTATTGAGATCCCACCCAAATGATCAGATGTAGAATTATTTGTGCAAACCCCTAATGTTACGATGGTTGATTCTAATGTCTATTATTCTTATTCAGTTGATGTTTGTAAGAATTTATTTCTTAAAAAAAATTCATACTCACATTGGTTATATTTGATGTCATATTAGGGATTGATTGAGTTTCTCTACCAAATGACCACATGAATTGTCGATAAATAGAAGTTACATTTGATATTGCAAACAATACCTTTATCATATATCAGTGTGATGATATGTATAAAATTCATTTAGAGATTACATACATTGTATGCACTACGGGAAAAATGGCCTTTTGTGATGGGTTATTTGAATTAGGAATAGATCCCATCGCAAATAGTCGGTCGAAAAGATTATTTGCAACATGGACATCAAATCATTGCAAATAATTTGTTATTTGCGATTGAATAATGGGTTTCATCACATATTTTTTGGCACGGATTTCGTGCCAAACCACAGGAAGGATATTTTTGATGGGGGGTGCCTCCCCATCGCAAATACCTGGCAGCAGAAAATACAATTTGCGACGGGATATTCCCCCTCTAAAATAGTGTGTAGGAAGGTCAGTATTTGCGACAAACCCATCCCAAATACCCTTTTAACAACCAATAGTAATTAATGTGGCTAAAGTTATTTCCGAGAGGACTCCTGTTAAAAATAATCTAACCTATATGTAACCCCATCAATTTTTTTTCCATCTTCCTCTATATTCATACTTTCCCTCTTTCTATAAACATTAATTTTAGAGTAAAAAATTCTCTGAGTTAATTTTTTTTACGAATCAAATTTGAAGTCGTCCACACCTATAATAGGTCAATTTTAAAGTTATTTATGTTTAATTTAATTTAATATTTATTTCATTTTTTATATTTATTTTTATTATTGTTAATTGCTTTTAATTAAATTAAATTTAGATTATTTTGTTATAATTAATTATTTGTAGGAAAAAATTGAAATTATTAGTGCTAATTATTAATAATTAGTAGTAATTGGGAATTATTAACGATAATTAGCAACGAATATAAATTATAAGTGGTAATTAGTATTTAGTAGTGGTAAATGGTAATAATTAGGAATAAATAGTAATAATTAGTAAAACAAATAGTAAAAAATACTAATAATTATTAATAGTTACTAACAATTTTTAATAAACTGTAATAATTAATAATAATTAGTAACTGTTACAAATAAATAGCAATAAATACTAATAATTTGTAAAAAATAGTAAAAATTAGAAAAAAATAGTTACATATACTAATAATTGGAATAAAGTAATTAAAATTAGTAACAAATAATATTAATTATTCATAAATAGTAATAATTACTAACAATTAGTAATAATTGGTAAACATTAATAATAATTAGTAGTAAATACTAATAAATAGAAAAAATAGAAAAATAGTAATAATTAGGAATAATTAGTGATAAATAGTAGTAATTAGTAATAATTAGCAACAATTAGTAATACTCAGCAATAAATAGTAACAATTAACATTAAATAGTATTAAATAACAATAAATACTAATAATTACAATAATTAGTAATAAATTGTAAAATATAGTAATAAATACTGATAAATATTAATAATTAATAATAATTAGTATTAAATACTAATAGTTAGTAATAAATACAAAAAAATAATAATATTCGGTAATAATTAGTATTAATGGGAAATAATTAGTATTAATCAGTAATAAATAATAATAATTTGTAATAAATAGTAATAAATAGTAATAAATAGTGTTAATTACTTATAAATATTAATAATTAGTATTAATTAGTAATAAATTGTAAAAAATTACAAAAAATATAAATAAATACTAATAACTAGTAACAAATTCAAATAATTAGTAATAGGGATTAATAATAACTAATAATTTGTTGTATATAGTAATAATTAGAGAAATAGAATTAAATAGTAAAAATGATAAAAATTACAAATAATTAGTAATAAATACTAATTATTAGTATTAATTGGTCACAAATATGAATAAAGGGTAATAATTTTCAATAATTTGAAATAATTGGAAATAATTAATAATAAAAAGCAATAATTACTAATAATTAACAACAAATAGTAATAATTAGAAATAAATATTAATAAATAGCAATAAATAGTATTTATTTTCAATAAATAGAAATAATTAGCATTAAATAGTAATAAATAATAATAATTTGTAATAAATAGCAATAATATGTAATAAATAGTAATAATTAGTAAACCATATTAATAAATAGTAATAGTTATCAATAAATACTATTAAGTAGTGATAATTATTAATAAATACTAATATTTTGTAATAATTTGTATTAATTAGTTCTAATTGGAAATAATTAATAATAATTAGTAAAAATTATGTATAAATAGTATTAATAATGAATAATTACCTATTTATATATATATATTAATAATAATAATATTAATTTTTTTAGTATTATTTTCTTATAAATATTATAATAATATATTTTTTTATATTATTAAAATTTGTATTATTAATATATAATATTGTAATATTTATATTAGTACTAATAATAATATTTTCTAATATTAATTTATCATTATTTTATTGAATATATTTATTTTATTTCCTAATGAATTTTCAATTAAACTTTTGCGATGGGTTCCCTTTGAAAATAGATTGTTTATTTTTAAAATAAAAATTTGTGATGAGGAAATGGGCCCTTCGCAAATACAATTTTGCAACAGGCCTATCAGAACTGGTTTTTATATCTAAATGGAGAACTATTTGTAACTCTTTTTTCTGCAACAAGCTATTTACGACAGGACCACGTCACAAAAGATTATTTGCAATGGTATCCCATCACAAATAACTAATATTCCCATAGTGATTAGTCTTCAATGCTTTTCTATGTAGTGTTTGTCTCTTATGGTTGTGGAGATAATAAATATTAATGACAAGCATATTGTTCGGGAATTCTTTGTTATGTTCCTAGAAGAGTTTCTTACCCTTCCACTAGAACATGATGTTTTGTTCTAAATTGTACTCATACCTAGTTCCGTGCAAATTTTATCAACTTCCAATAAAATGGCCCTAATTGTGTTATAGGAATTGAATAAGAAACTCCAATAAAACTTTGATAAGGGTTTCATTTATCAATGTACGTCACATTGGTGGGAATCTATACTTTTTTAAAAGTACTTATGGATCAATGTGACTCTTGATTGATTTTTAGGAGTTGAACATGATCACTATCAGGAACAAGTATCGTCTTCCCTGTAATGATGAATTATTTATCATCATCACGTTGTTCAATAATTTTTAAAGACTAGCCTTCATTTTGGATTTCATAAATTGAGGATTAAGAAGAAGGATATAGACAAGAATTAATTACATAAAAGGTATAGGAACTGTAAATAAATATTGATGGAAACTGTTCTTACTAATGACCCAACTATCTTCATTGATTTGATGAATTGAGTCTTTAGAGAATGTGTTGATCTGTTTGGGGAAGTCTTTATTGAGGGTATTTATATCTATTTAAAGAGTATATATGAGTATGAATACAACTTTATATTTGTACTAATGACCATAAGGAAGGATTCATTGTATGAAAAATGCATAAATTGTGAGTTTTGGTTATAATAGGATTAAATTTAAGTTCACGTAGTCACAAAAGATAGTATAGTAGTAGACCTATATTGATGGAGGCAATTTAAGGATGAATTAGACCAACTATGGTTAATAAAATCTATATAATTCATTTTTTATCTTTTTATTATCAATGATTTGTGGATAATTTGTCAAAACTATCTAATCATCTAACCAAGTTAAATAATACAGGTTCCTGGTTCCTCTAGAAATATGATTGTGAGGAAAATTTCAATGAACAAATGATAATATTAGTAATCACTCTATAGCATACATTAAACTATAGTGATTAAGGGGTTGTAATCTATAGTGGTGATTCTATATAGGAATTGGAAATTTATCTTATTAATACTAACATGGTATTATCCAATACCTCATGAAAACTGAATATTCATCAGATAAAATAACCTTCATCTTGAAATGGTTTTAGCTGTGATAATTCATTCATTAAAGACATGGAGGTGTTATCTTAACAATGGGAACTGTTATATATATATCAATAACAAAATATTAATGTATATATTCAAAAAAGAAGATGGAGATGCACTAGGGAATATGATAAGAGCTGAAAAAGGATTATTACTTCTAAATAATTCGCCTCCATGTGCTTGTAAATCTGATAGTAGATGATTTTAGTTGAAAATATAATGCAATAATATCCACGATGAGTATGAAAAAGATCTAATTTATTCATATTTTCAATGGATGGTTAAGGAAATATTTAATGAATGAGAAAAATATTATCTTTCTAAATTGAATAATCAGCCATCTATCCAAGTGAATATTAATGTGGCATATAAAGAAGATGTGGAGTTTGAAAAGAAAGTTATAAATGTTCTAGAGTTTATCCATGATTAGGATGGAATGAAAATATTAAGGAACACAGTATTTGTTCCGTCCATACCGTATTTGAAGAAGGAGTTATTGGTGGTTGTTTCTAGATCTTAATTATCTATTCATCATGGAATTATGAAAATGAATAGATATATGAGGAAATATTACCTATGGGATTTCCATAAGAAGGATATCATAGAGTTTGTATCACGGTTCTTGGTATTGAATCATGTTAAGGATGAAAGGAAAAGTATAAGGGGATGTTTCATCCATTACCCATACTAGAATATAAATGGTAGAACATACCTATAGATTTAGTTATTAGTCTAACCAAAAACTATATAGGGATTAAATATATATTTGTTTTAGTAACTCACCTTAAAATTTAATCCCACATTATCTCTGTTAGAGAATAATTATCTCTAGATCATATTTATAAGATATAATAAATTGGTATGGTTGCATAGAGTTCCATATAAATTTGCATCTGATTAGTATCTGAGGATTACCTAGATATTTTGGTGAATTATTCAGCATCAAATTTATATAGAATTGAGATTCATCACTGATTACCATCCTCATATGGATGGTCAATCTGAAAGAACAATTCACACTCTTGATTATATATTGAAATCTTGTTATCCATATTTCAATTGTGGTTGGGATCAATACATTCCACTAGATAATTTTTCATTAAACAATATCATTAACTGAAGCATTCATATGAAACCATACTAATCCCTCTATTGTACCGAATATAAACATTATATGCGTTAGGATGAAGTTAGATAATGAAATCTATTGGGACTTGGGATCACTATTGAAATGGTGGTGAAGGTTAGAACCATTCAGCAGCATATCCAGAAAACTCAAAGTCTAAAGAAATATTATGTACATAGATAATTATGTTATATATAATTGGAAGTTGGTGAGTTTTTTTTCTATGAATATATCTCTATAATTAGGTTAGGATATTCAGGACGAAATTGAAACTAATCCCTTAGTATATCAGAAGAATTGAAATTTATGATTGTACCATGATTATAGATTATCGCTTGGGAATTAAAAAAAATTATTTCACTTGTCCGTGATGTGTCCCATGATTCTTTCTTAGGGAATCACATACCAAACCCTTATTATTTAATGAACTCATATGTCATACTATTGGAGTAGGATATTTCTTATGAGGAACATCCAGTTGTGATTTTGTTTCATATTGAGAATGTAATATGAAATAAGACTAATCACTTGTTAATAGTTTCTTTGGAGCAATAAATAGTTAGGAGAATATAAATTCATACATGAGTAAATTATTAGGTTGATTTATTGTAATTTATTTATAATATAATGATGAATTTCAAAGTAGAAATTCATTTAAATTGGTTATTAAGTAACACCACTAGTATTTATGAACCTCTTTTATAATAAATTAATTTTATTTAATGTTTCTCATTCCATGATATATAATATTATGCACTAATTATATGATAAAATATGTTAATCTTGTGCTAAATGTGACAATGGCTAGGATTTTGTTACACACAACACCAACTTTCAATGAATAAACATTTTATAATTATAATTTTTGAAATGAGGTAGTTATAACATAGCCATTAAACATACTAATATGAATATTAATAACATATTTTTAAAGATTATTTATAATTATTTTATATAAATTAAACATATTTATACAAAATCATGGTATTTTTTTAATGACATTACTTGTTTGAAAATACTATTTTTGAAATGAAATAATTTTTAAGTCCATTGGTGAACAATAATAAAATTTATTTTAGACAACTATAGAAATTTAATTTGATAAAATAAACTTCATTTTTGATTTCATAATGTCAATATTATAATAGAGTGATTATTATATTGTTTTATTGACAAACATAATTTTTTGATGAATATTGAAAAATACAAAATTTTAATTTAAAACTACATTTTTATCCAATATATTTAAAATGTTATATTATATTTTTAATTTTTTTAATGTGAATTAATATAATTATGATTTAGATTATCCAATTTTGTTCATTATAAAAAATTTCACATTGAAAATGGACAAAATAACATTTCAAACTTTTAAACATTTTTTCTTTTAAAGGCACTACTGCGACACGAGTTCATGATTAATATTAAATTAATTTTGGAAAATTTAATGATTATAGTTATTTAAAAAGAATTTAATATTATTAACCATAAAATTTTATTATTTATAATTATTTTAACTTGTTTTGTGATAAAAAATATTACTGTATGTAAATAAAATTAATTACTCTAATTCGGAAAAAAATGTGTCTACAAAATGGTTAAACATTATTTTTAAAAGGAAAAAACACCGATATAAATGTCAAAAATAAATTATCTAGATATATTTATTCCATTTCCCCTCTCATATAATAAATTAAAAATTATTTTAGGCACATTAAGTAAGGGAGAAAACTCAATATTGATACCTTGTTATATTTATAGGAATGACATTCCTTCTCCACTATAAATCAGAACTCACCCCCTCAATTCATCACACCTATAAATACCTATGAAACATCTAGAATAATTCCAAAATATACTCAACAAAAACCTAACGTCATCCTATAATAATCCCTTTGGGAATAAATACAAAAATAGATTCCCTTTGGTGAAAACATAAATGATTTTCCCAAATATGATATAAGATCCCTAAACAAGCTATTTTGTTGTATTTTCACATTCCAACACCTATAATATTATCATTAAATGAATAAAGAAATAAAATTTTTATCATCAATATAATTATATTTTTTTATACTAAGTGATCAACCTAATCTCTCGCAAACTTCGGTACAAGGTGTAGGTTACCCACAAAAGGATCTTCGTGTGTCGATGGATATGCTGGAGACCACCATCCGACGGGATGAAGCTCAATTCTAATGGGTCATGTGCTATGGGAATTATGAGGTGTGGTAGTGTGATTTTCAACTCAAGGGGTTATGTTCTAGAAGTGTACAAAGCCTGCTTCGGTAGTGGAGACTCCCTTTAGGCTGAGGCTTGGTCTCTTCTGAAAAGAATTTAGTTCACTCGGTCTCATCATCTGATTCTCTCTTAGATCGAAACTGACTCCAAAATCCTCTACGACGTGATGATGGACCACAACTCCACTACTTGGAGCATTTTATAACTTATCTGACACTACAATCTTCTCATGGATAATATCATCAGGTTATTTCATGCTTGGCGTGAGGAAAAAAAGTGGCAGACTTTCTTTTGTCCCATATTCCTCACGACGATGACTTTGCCCCCTTCTCCAGCCTGGGATCCTTGCCCCCTAAGTGTGTGAGTCTTGTTATAGGTGATGCTCTAGGACTTCATTATTTTCACAACCCCCTATGCCAGGCCCCTCATTGCATTTTTGTTATCTGTTCTTTAATAATATTTCTTGATGGTGGATACAAAATCCTTATTCACGTGTATGTCAAACTTCCACATAGCGAACCAATGTCATTATTTCATTAATTTCTACCTTTTGTGGTTGTGAATAGATATTTAAATTATGTTTTTATATTATATTTCTGATATTTCTGATTTATATATACATCATGCATTAGTATATAACACATACCATATAGATTTTAAATTTTTGTAAATATAATAACTTCATTTGTGGATGTGTGAATTGATGCCACCTCAATGTGATGTAATTCATTTTGACCTTACATTAAATGTATTAATGATATTTTTAGTGGATACATTTTAATTATATTACTTAATAATACTAATATAATGATATTATATATTAATTTATGTAAATTACTTTCTTTTTTTCAATAGGAGAAGAAATCTAAAACATTGTTCATGCATATGTACGACCTACCATATCCATAAATGATGTATTACAATTATATTTTTATACTATAGAGATTAATAAATATAAATATATAATAATTTATTTTATATTTATATAATTTTTCTATTTATGTGGATGATTAAATAATAATATAATTAATTGGACCAAATATATAATAAATTAAAACCCATGAAAAAATAAATCGGTTATTACCAAAAACAAAACCATAACATGGAATCTATAATTAAGTCTTATAGGGGGAAAAATATAAATATAATATGTTATTATATTATTGAATAATATTATTTAAATTATTTAGAATAATTTATTTTATTTTACATGGGTTTCTAATGAGTACGATGAGAGTCAAGATGTAAGGTAAGGGTTTTCTCGCCACAATTTTTTATGTGAGATTTTTCCTTATTCACCACTCCTTAATTTTTTTGGTGTATAAAATTCCCATGAATATATTTTATTAATACATACCTTATTTTTTGGTAATATATATATATATATCAAATTTATTATCTCTTTTTCACGGGGTTTACGTTTCAATTTTTTTTTGAATCCATAAAGTAATTTTGTCTAAATTTTTTATCTTTGAGACACATGAAATGCTACTCACCTATATACGTCTAAAAGGTGTACACAATGCCCTTAAACATATTGTTTCATGAATTTTTGTATTTTTATGATATTTTAAATTTTATTTAATTTAATATTTTTACAAAAGTAGTATGATTCAATGTTACCAAGTGGTATAAGTTTATAGCAACAATCTCATTTATTATTAGGATTAATTATGAATATTCCTTCATTGATGAAATCATATGACCCATATCTCATGAACTCTCATGAAATTCCTTATCCTATATGTACTCATAATATATTCTTGTATGATACTATTTTCCACTATTTGGTACATAAGATAATTAATAATGAGTTTTTATAAAAATATGTAATTATTTATCTCTTAATACAGAAATCTATTTTAATAATACAATATATTAAAAAAAATTATTTATTTTTTTTAAATTATATTTTTTGTGCATTTTAAAATAATTTTCATTAAATTTTTGCATTTTCAATAGTTTTTTTTTTCAAAATAGAAATAATATTTTCCTCATTAATTTTTTTCAAATAAACAACAAAATTCTTTCCCATAAAATATGACTTCTATTGTTGTTACTCAATAATTTATGGGGATATTTTTACAACCCAATATATCTTCAATGGAAAATAATTTCTTATAAATATTTCATAATCACATGAAATCACAACATAATGAACCACTATGTTCTATTTGCTCCTTAATCATCAGATTGTCACATCTATGATGTGAATTCCAAAAATCTGACATACACAGTTGTGATCAGTACATTATTTGGAGCCCAATAAGAAAAAAATAATTATTGGTGAATAGTATCCTACCCTTATGAATAGTAACATAGCATTATGAATACTTCTATACCCTAATGAATGTTAAACATATATATTATAGTATATAAATAATATTAATGGTGAAGTATGATATACCTATACTTTGGAATAAATAAATATCTGTTTTTAAACTGTTATTTTTAGAATAAATTATGATTTTAATTAAATAACAAATAAATCATATTTTAAATTTTTTCATGAAAAATGGATTTCATTTCGGTTTTCTACAAATCAAAAAATGGTTAAAGATATTTTTTGGTATTTTTATGAAATACTCGAAATTTTGATGAATAGTGAAATACTATAAACTACTATATGTACAAATTATCTCCAAAATATACTAATTAAGACATAATAAGTGATGTAAGATGACTTATTTCTAACTCACATTCATTTATTAATATTATTTTTCATGTAATATTCATTATCTTTTGTCTTGAAGGATATTAATAAAATCATGATTAAATTTTTTTGAAAATCCCCCACTCTACTATAAAAAACCCCCCATCACTCCCGCTTCTCTTCATTCCACGTAGCCTTGAAGCTACTCAATTTTTTTCCCAAATACCCTTCCCTAGTCACTCCCCACTTCCAAGAAGCTAATTTTCATTCCAAAAGACCAAAATCCCTTCCCTTAAAAAGGTTTTCAAGAAAGTTACTTCAATAGGTAAATCACCCTTATTTTTTTAGTTTCATTTCAATTTATCTTCTATTGTTATCCTCTACCCACATATTCTGGTAAAATTACTTGATAAATCATGTATCATATATATTATGGAATTATATAATGTGAATGTAAGAACCATCATCAATATCCTTACTCTCTGTTTTATTTTATAAATGAAACCATTGTCCAAGATGTTCAAATTTATAACCATTGTGGGAGACGAAGTATCATTCATCAATATCCCCTTCATTGTTGGTCATGAATCCATCTTGATGGTTGGACCATACTATTATATATTTATTATATGAATTTTAATATTCACGATCCATTATACATACATATTATTAATTCGTATGACCAAACTAGTTACTAATAATCAAATTACCGCTAAAATAATCTAAGTGAATGTCACTAATATTTCATCTAATGATTCATCCTTCTTCCAAATAAAACATTATAAAAATGACCAATAAAAATTTTTTATGTTCATAAATAATATTTAATTTTAATTATGTAGATTTAAATCCATTCCACATGAACTCTATTACTTAATAAAATGTGAAACAAATATGAAAATAATGAAAACGAACACTCCAGAATGACGAAATTCAATACAATAACATATCAATAAGGGAATAAATGAACTAAAAAAATTATGATAAAATAAATTCAATTATAATAGGTTCTTAAATAAATTATTTATATGTCTAATTTCAAATTCTGTGACCATAATTTCTTGCGTGGGACACATTTTCACTTATGGAAAGGGGTTCTTCATCTCACTTCCATTTTTGTGTGATTTTCCATATTCACTACTAATGATTCTATATGGTGTATTTATAATACCCATTGATGTAAAATATCATTAATATCTTTATTTTAATTTTATTAAATGTATCATTTTAGTAATATTAATTCCGGTACATACGAATTGTCTGATTACAATGTTGTAAGGGTTTTCCACCCAAACATCAATTTTCATTCGAGTTACTTTCATTATATAATTACCACTATGAAACATTTATTTATTATTATGTACTCCTCATATATTTTTTTTGGGTGTTTTATATAATTTCACCAATTATAATACTTCATTATTTTATAAGGAGTTACACATTTTAAAAAGAACATTCAAAATTATGTCTCAAATACAATCCTGATTCAAGGGATCTTTTCGAATTGTTATCAATTTTCAAGTGTACATAGAAATATGTTTTAATCCATAATTATTTTCATTAAAACCCTAATTTTATCATGAGAATTTGTCTTGGACCATTTCTGGATTTAATAAAACAAATGTGTCTTTCCACATTAAAACTATCTTTAATACATTCCTTAAATTTCTCTTGAATAATTTTTTTCCAATGAATCTAAAAACTCTTTTTACATGATTTCATTTTAGTGGGACATAATTGATGACTAAAATATAATTCAAATGTACTAGTATTTTATTTATTTAGATATTCATTTTTACAAACAGATTTCATGGTAAATAAAACGTATTTTCCAAAAGAACTCCTTTTTCCATATTAAAAAAGGATTTTCCCATCTCTCTTTATCTTTTATGAGATATTTTACCTGATTCATCACATACATCATAGATATTGTGTATTTACTTACATTTGGTTTATCATATAATGATTATCTTTTTTCTCATAATACTCTAAGGGATTACGATTTTAATGTTTCAATGTGGTTTGGGACACTTTGGAATGTTCAAGGATTATTTCCTCAAGGATTTTTCAATGGTCTCTTTTAAATGTTTCTTTATATATGTCGAATTCCTTTGTTGAATCTTTTACTTCTTTTATGATTGTATCCTATGATTTCATCTACCATATTTAATTTAATGGATTATGATCAGTGTGTCTGTGGATGTGCTATCTTAAATCCATTCACAAATTTAAATTGAATGGTTAGTGTTTATTCTTAATGACTATGGAAGGTTATTTATATTTCATATGTTAGTCTCAATATAAATCTGTATGTTGTTTATCTTCACCAAATTTACATTAGGAATGCATTGGAGTCAGTATGTGTCGAGGGGTTCCCCTTATATCCTCTATGTGCATCGGTAGGTCTTATGAGACAAACTATGTTCATTGCACAATGCCTTGAAAAAATGATTATTTGTGGTATTTAAATGAGGCCTTGACGGTATAGTGATGATGTCCCGCATTTTAATTTCCCTCATTATGAAAATAGTAATGCATGTTCATTCAGTTATTTAAATAGTATAATACCCATGATTTTGTTTTATTATTGAATTATTTACCCAACTCATATTCCGGCCATAATGTGTTCAAGTTTATTATTTGTAAAGGTTTGAATTTTTAGTTATTCACTATTCCTAATGATTATGTAGAAATATCTTCTGACATATTTGTAACCCTTACTAAACCTTTTATCTCACCCCTTTCATTCATTTTTCCTTCCCCAGGTTAAAAATAAGTGATCATTTATTTGGCTTTCAAGGATGCATTTTATTAGATTTTTTATGTATCATATTTTTTTTCATTTGAAAATATAAAATGGGTCCCATGAATGTAACTAGTTTCTTCAAGACTAATAAACTAATTGGTCCTTTGGGATTTTATTCCTTATAATCATTCCAATGTATTAAAATAATACACTGGATCAGAGTTTTGGGGGTCGGGGCGTTACAGTTTGTATCAAAGGATGTTTAGTATAAGTCATGAAAACTAGATTTAGAAAACATGGATTATGGAAAAACACCCTAAAATAGTCTTTGAGTACATCCATAAAATAACATATTGATACTTTGGTAAGGAATATATTAATTTTATCCTTCGAGAAAATATATCCCTGTCAAATTATAAATAGGTCGAGGTGGGTCTGCAAAAATTTTCCTTGGAGTGAAAGCTCCGACAAGGAGTTTCAGGCCTGGTTGGGGGTATCCTAATACACAACAATGGGCCTTGATAAACTCTTGGTATTGGCACTCTCAGGGGATATTCTTAAGACAATTCAAATTTTCATTTCAAGACATTATGAAGGATTGAAATAAAATCATTTCCTCAAATATGCCATTTTTGTGATTATAGGGTTAGCCATGCATATGATTTAAAATTATGCTATGTATTTTGCAAGGATATTATTATGATTCATATTCTAATCTATTGTATACAATTATCTAGATATGGAACCTAGAGGAAGTAATGGAAACCTCACAAACGCACATGTCCCCTGTAAGGATTTCCGCTTGATGTAATATAATGATGTAGAATCTGGTTTTATGACTCATGCTGAGAAAGTTATAAATATATATGGAAAACTTACGTAGGTTATGAATAATAACCATACTTGTATGGAGCATCTAGATCCACCACGTGGAAGAGCTATGTCATATTGCTTTATTTGAAAATGGCCTCTATCATTCAATGGGAATACAAACCCATTTGTAGAAGAGCAGTAAATATATTCCCTAGAGAAGTTTTTGATCACTTTGGGAGTTAAGAAATGAGGGAAGGTTGTTGTGGTAGTTTATTGTCTATCAAGAGATTCAAATCAATTTTGGTCACCAATCAAAAACACAAAGGAGGAGGAAGAAATAGATGATATGGAATAGGGGGAATTTACGGAAGTATTCTTAGAAAAGTATTTCCCCCATGATCAATGAGCATATATGGACAAGAAATTAATGAATTTAATGTAGAAGGAGGATGAATATGTTCCCAAGTATGAATCTAATATTATATTGCTAGCAATGCATGTTGGGGACTACATACATAAACTATGGAGAAAAATCTGTCCCTTTTTTGATGTTTTAAAACCACTGTATCATATGGCTATAGTCTCCCAAATTTTCTCATTATAAGAATATATAGTCTCAAGTGAAGTGAAAACAAAAAAATTATTTTCTGAGTCTTATGATTTTAATGTAAAAAAAGAGGATAAGGGGGATGCAAAAGCCATGATAAATAAATTAAGGAAATTGGGAAGAATGGAATAATTTAGTTTCCATCATAGAGTAATTGTGGGAAGATACACCATGGAACATTCTTGAAGGGAATTGGATTCGGATATAAGTACAGATTAAAGGCCACCTATGTTGGGATTTGTAGCGGAAGAAATATGCTAGAAATGTTCATTACTATAGTTTTAGGGATATGGAATAGTACGCATATGAATGACCAAAGATTTGGGGATACATTCCCAAATGATGGACAAGGGTGCAAGGTCAGGCTTATGCAGTCACATCCATGGAGGATGATGTTCTTAATGAACTGGTGGCAGGTACACTGATCGTTCCATCAATCCTTGCCAATGATATATATGATTATAGATCATTGCATTCAATTTTATCTTCACATTTTTTCATTAAAAGTTGACATGTCCAATTTGATATGATAAATGAGTTATCCTTAAAAACCCCTTGTCGATGTATCATAGATAAAAAGATGTGTCAATTAGTCACCCTCATGACACATAAACATGCTTTTGTTTCTAACTTTATCATCATACCAATGATAGAATTTGACATAATACGTGGTATGAATTGAATGTCAAATTATGATGTGAAGATCTATTGTAAGAATATGGAAGTTAAAATTGATTATAATGGTGTGTCATCCCTTATCTTTAGGGTAGAAACATCACCATTTAATTCTCATCTATATCTACCCCTAGTAGATCTACTAAATTAAATTATTTTGGAGGAATGGAATGAAATAAATATGGATGAGGAGATTACTATATTGTTTGAGTACATGACTATTGTGCATGAATTGGTTGATGTCTTTCTAGAGGATTTAACTGGACATCCTTTAGAGTGAGATATTTTTTTCTATTGACTTAATACCAGGTTTATAGCCCAGATCAAAGACCCCTTATAGAACGACCATTGTAGAGTTAGTGGAACTAAAGAATCAACTAGAGGAATTGAGTGATAAAGGATTTATTTGACCTAGTGTTTCTCCAAGGTGAGCCCATGTACTATATGTCAAGTAGAAATATGGATCCATGAGGCTAAGTATTGATTATATAGGAATCAGTGTTATTAAAATAAAGAATATGTATCCTCCTAAAAAAATTGATTATTTATTTGATCAACTTCATGGAGTCCATTAATTTTTGAAGATTCTCCTTCGATCTGGATATCTTCAGTTGCTTGTGATTATGGAATACATTCTAAAAATAGAATATCTAACTAGGAAAGGGAATTACGAGTTTATAGTAATTACTTTTGGACTAACTATAGCACCAGCTATTTTGATTGATCTAAAGAACATAGTCTTCAAGGAATATCTTGATGACTTTTTATCTGTGTTTATTGATGATATCCTCTTATAATATAAAATCTAACATGATCTTGAAAATCATGTGCGCACAATTCTAAAGATGCTTAGAAAAAAAATTATTTCAAAGGATTAGTAAGGGTAATTTTTTTCTCCAATCAGTTTCCTTTCGGGGCCACATTGTCTCAAAATATGGAATATGAGAAGATCCTATGAAGAAAATGGTTGTGCAAGAATGGGCTAGTTCAATGAACAAAACCGAGTTACATAGTATTTTTTAACTAGTAATTATTGGTGTTTCATTCAAAAAATCACTCGTTTAGCCAACCTAATGACCACGCACACACGAAAAGGTGTTGTGTTAGTATAGAAATATTAATGTGAAGAATTTTTTGAATAATTGAAGAGGAGGTTAGTGAATGCTCAATTCTTAACCCTACCATTAGAGAATGACGAGTTTGTTATGTATAGTGATGCATCAATGAAAGTACATGGTTGTTCCCTTATGTAGAATGATAGAGTGATGAATTTTTCTCTTGGTAGAAAATGTTCATGAAAAAAACAATCCCACTCAAGATCTTGAGTTAGCAGTGGTAATCATTGCACTAAATATTTGGAGTCATTACCTCTATGGTAAAAAAATGTGAGATATATACGAGTTTAAAATATATCTTCTCATAAAAATAACTCAACGTGAGATAATGGAAATGGATTAGGCTACTCAAGGATTATGATGGCTCAATACACTACCACCCGGGGAAGGCCAATATGGTGGCAGATGCTTTGAGTAGAAAGGAACCTAGTATTCTGAACATGATGAGAGTTGAAAGGGATCCTTTGTACGTGGAACTAGTAAAGATGGATATGATAATTATCAAGGTAGGTAAACCATCACTATTTTTTAAAATGGTTTCCAATACTTCTTTAATTGAAGTGGATAAAAATTTCATAGGCAGATGATGATGAGTTTCAAAAGAAAATTGAAGCTGTAAATGATGGGATGTTGATTAAAATAATATATGAAAGTGTAATTATGATATTCAGAAAGATGCTTTGGGTTTCCTATATTCCTGAGCTAAATAGGGACCTATTCTATGATGCTCATAGATCTAATTTATCTATACAAACTGGTGGAACAAAGATTCATATAGATATAAATGAACTTTTTTGTGGAAAACATGAAGAGTGAGATTGTTGATTACATGTCATGATGTTTTTTTTTTCAATGAGTGAATGTTGGAAGAAAATATCCTAGAGGAATCATGAAACCCCTTCTTATAACTATGTATATATTGGATGATATTAAGATGGAATTTATCATGGGGATACCAAATACTCCATGAAAAAATGATGCTAAATGGGTCCCTATTGATCGTCTTACAAAATCAGAAAAAAAAATCATATAAGAGAAGATTTACCACTTGAAAGTATAGCATGCATATATATTAATGATGTTTAAATACTTCATGGTGCTCCCTTATAAATTATTTTCTGATCGTGATCCCCATTTTACAACACAATTATGGAAGAATCTTCTGAATTCCCTTGATACTTATCTCTGTTTGAGCATTGACTGCCACCCACAAACTGATGGAAAATCAGAACGGACTATTCAAACATTCGATGAAATGTTGAGGTCCGGTTCACATGAATTTCAAGTAACATGGGATCATTATTTACCTCTAGTATAATTTTCTTATACTAATAGATTCCCTTCAATTATTCAGATGGCACCATATGAAGAGTTGAATGGAAAGAGATGTCATACACCATTTCGATTGGTTGATGTTGGTGAAAGAAAGTTTGTATAACCAGAACTTGTTGAGGAATCAACGGAAAAGATTAAAATTATCCAAACCCAAATCAATGTAGCTCAATGTAGTACACATTTCTATGATGATACCAGATGAAATTATTCTAAAATTCAAGGAGGAGATCATGTTTTCTTAAAGGTATCTCCATGGAAGTGTATTATTCAGTTCGGTAAGAAGAGAAAATTTAATCCCATGTACACCAGAAATGTTAAAATTATAGATTGAATTGGAGCCAAATATTACCATTTTTCTATGAACCAAGTATCTCTAAAGTTCAAAATTCATTCCACATATCATTGTTAATTAAATACATGCGAGACCAAACACATGTACTCACCTATGAAGAACAATAACTTGATCCCGATATGTCATATTGTGAAGAGATTATCATGATTCTTGATACCATATAACAAGTATAGGGAAATATGATGAATCTTCTAGTAAAGGTTCTTTGGAGGAACCTTAATTTGGAGGAAAAAACAATGGATCCTGAGGAGCTTATGTTGAAGACATACCCAAATCATTTTTGATAACAATTTTGTGGGTTTCGAGGAAGATTATTTTGTAAGGAGGGGAGAATGTAATGACCCAATATTTCCTTAATTGAAATTACTTTCTTATAAATATATCATAATCACATGAAATCACAATATAATGAAGAACTACGTGCTATGTGACTATTAAACAAAAGTGTTTCACTTCTGTGATGTGAAATTTGAAAATCTGACATACACAGTTACGATAAGTACGTTATTTGTAGTCTGATATGAAAAAATACAATTTCTATTGAATATTAACCTATCCTTACAATTAGTGATATACCCTAATTAATAGTAACCATACCTATGATAGTTTATAAATAATATTCAAGTAGAAGCACGACATATCTATGCTTTGGAATAAATAAATAAATCATTTAAAACTGTTATTTTTAGAATAAATTATTATTTTAATTATATAATAAATTAATCATATTTTGAAAATTATTTTTGAAAAATGAACATAATTTTTGGTTTCTATATGTTGACAAATGGTTAGGGTGAATTTTTGGTATTTTTAACAAATACTCAAATTTTGGAGGAATAGTGAAATGCTGTAAAATATAGTATATACAAATTATCAGTTAAATACACTATTTATGACATCATAAGTGATGTAAGGTTCGATCTCACATGCATTAATTACTACTTTTGGTTATGTAATCATCACTATTTTTTTTCTTGAGGGAAATTAATAATCTAATGATTAAAAAATTATGAAAACCCATCTCTCCTCCAATATAAACACCCCTATCACATACTCTTCGCTTCACTCCTCTATGCTAGGAGGAACATCAATTTCATTCCTTAATAACCTTCCCTAATCACTTCCCATGCCTATAAAGCTCTTGGTATTTCCAAAAGTCCAAAATTTTATCCATTAAGGAGGTTCTCAAAAGGGTTATTTCAAGAGGTAAAGCACACTACATTTTTAATTTAGTTACATTTCAATGTATCTTAGTTTATTATATTCTCCACATATACATCATCAAAATGGCCATGATAAATCTTGTATCATCTATATACATGAATTATATCATGTAAATGTAAGAATCATCACCAATATCCTTACTCTCTCTCTCTCTCATTTATTTTATAAATGAAATCAACGTCCACAAGTTTCCAATTTAAAACCATCGTGGATGAAAAAGTTTATTTCATCTATTTATACTTAATTACAGGTCATGAGACCATTTTTATTGTTGAAATAGAATATAATATAGGTATTATAACCTAATTAATATTTACAAACAAGTATACATACATATTATTAAATCGTATGACCAAGCTAGTTCATAATATTCAAAATACAGCCCAAATAATCCATGTGAATGTCATAAATATTTCATATAATGACTCATCAGTTTTTCATGTAACTAAACGATATAAATTACTATTAAAACATATATATTTTCATAAATAATATGTAATTTCAATTCTGAATATTTACTTCCATTCAACATGAACTCTATTACATAAGAACAAGTGTACCAATTATAAATATAATGAAAACGAACACTCCGAAACGACTAAATTAAATATAATAACTTATCTATAAGGGAAAAAAATGAATGAAACACGTAAGCTAAATACTTTTTTAATAGGTTCTTAATTAAATTATTGTTAACTCTAACTTTATATTCTAGGACCATAATTTCAAGAGTGGAACTCATTCGCTCACAAGGTAAGGGTTTCTTCAACTCACTTCCATTTTTTGGTGATTTTCCATATTCACTACGAATAAATTTGTATGATGTATGTATACTTCCCTTTAATGTAACATATCATGAATATATTTATTTTAATGGTATTTAATGAATCATTTAAATACTATTAATTTTGTGGTGTACAAATCCTTTGATTACAATGTTTTATGGGCTCTCCACCTGAATTTACATTTTCATTTAGGTTACCTTCATTATCTAGTTACCACTATCAAATTCTTCTGTGTTATTATTATGTACTCTTCATGAATTAAATTCTAGTGTTTTAAATATGTTTACCAACCAGAATAATTTATTATTTTATGTGGATTTACACGTTTTAAATTGAACATTCAATATTATTTCTGAAATAAAAACCTGATTCAAGGGACCTTTTCGAATTATTCCCAATTTTCAAGTGTACAATTAAATCTATTTTATTCTACTATAATTTTTATAAAAACACTAATTTTATCATTAAAATTTATCTCCGACAATTTTTTGATTTAATATAACAAACTTCTCTTTCCACATTTAAATTCTCTTTAATACATTCTTTAACATTCTCTAAAATGATTTAGTTTTAATGAATGTTAAGAACAGAGTTTACATGATTTCAACTAAGTGGGACATCATTTTTCACTAAAATACAATATCAATGTCCTAGTATTAAATTTTATAGGATATTTATTTTTACAAACATATTTCATTTAACATACAAATTATTTTCCAAAATAACTATTCTTTCCAAAGTAAAATAGATTTTTCTCATCTAACATTATCCTTTATGAGATATATTAATGGATTATACACCTACTTCTTACATGTGGTGTATCTAATTCCCATTATAATGTCAAATAAAGATTCTCTTTATTCACATAATATTCTATGGGATTGTAACTTGAATGTTTCAAGGTGGTATGGGACACATTGGAATGTTTAAGGATTATTTCCTCAAGGATTTCTCAATGGTATCATATAAAAGTATTTTCAACTATGTAAATGTACGTTTTTGAATATTTTACTTAATTTAGGATTATATACATTGATAACATCTACAATATTTAATTTAATTGTTTATAATAAGTTTTCCAATTGATTATTTATCTCAAACCATTCACCAATTTACTCTGAATTGTTAGTGTTTATGCTTAATGACTAGGGAATGTTATTTAAATATAATATGTTAGTTTCAATATGAATGTGTAGGTTTTTTATGTTCACTCCATTCATATGAGGAATGAATTGGACATATTAACTGTTATGTGGGTTCTGTTATAGCCCCTCGGTGCATCGGTAAGTCTTGTGAGACAAACTACGCTCATGAATGAAGGCCTAGACAAAATGAGTATTTACGGTCTTGGAACGAGGCCTTGATGGTATAGTAATGATGTCCAACATTAATAGTTTCCTAATTATGAATATAATAAGGTTGGTTCATGTGGTTATTCAACTAGTAGAATACCAATTATTATGATTTATTATGGAATTTTTTACTCATCTCATATTCATGATATTTTGTGTTCATGTTTATAATTTGTAAATGCTTGTATTTTCAGTTATTCACCATGCATAATGTTTTTATTATGATATCATCAGTTGTATTTATTACCCTTACTGAGCCTTTGATCTCACCACATTCATTTGTTTTTCCTTCCACGTGTTAAGAAGAAGAGAACATTTATTATGTTTTCAAGGAAGCAGTTTATTAGCTTTTTTTATGTATCATATTTTCATTCATTTAAAAATGTAAAATGGGTCCCTTGTATGTATATAGATTATTCAATACTAGTAAACTGATTTTTCCTTTAGGATTTGATTTCTTGTAATCAAGACAATGTGTTAAAATAATGCAGCTGCTCTGAGATTCTGGGGTAGGGGCGTTACTGATATGATCAAAGGGTACCATCCATATTCATGAAAAATTGTTCATGTTTTTATGACATGATTTTTATGAATCAAATTTATCATTAAAGGATTATATTTTTATGAAACCCTCTTATTCACATATTTTATTCTTTGATGAAATGATAATGAAACCAATCACTTTTCAATGGGTAATGATATGACGACATGTTTGTGATACCCACGTCATTTCATGGGTTATGAAATGATGTTTATAGGACCCAAATTTTTTATTGGTCAAGATATGATGAAATATTTATTATCTTATGGGACACATATGTGTGATTTTATTATGATATTGGGGATACCTATACATCCCAAAAAATAAATGTGATAATTTTCATATATCATGAGATAATGATGGGAAATAAGGTTTTGGGGGTGATCCACTATAAGATGAAGTTGAAACCTGATCCACTTAGGGATAAAGGGTTAACTGAATCCAAAATGGGAAGAATGGTATACCTTATCCCATATAGGGAAAGTAATTTTACTAGGGATGGTGGTGTGTCCCTCTTAGTAGATGTTGTCCTCGTGATGTGGCCTGAATTTGTTTGGCAGTGCACCTTAAATGATAGGAAATTATATCATATGTTAATGTGTCTGCCATAATTCCATGTGTTAATCTTATTTTATAATTTAATGGATTATGATATCGCTTTCCTCATAATTTATTTCTTATGATATATCAATATTCATTAAATGAGTCAGTATATGATTATTGTTATTCATGGTATGAATTTTAATGTTACTTTCAGGTTCTCATAACTTTCAGATCATGTTTATGCCTTCGTATCTCCCATGTTTACCCTAAAAAAATATCTATGATCATCCATTTTAATGATTCCATTACCATATTATGGAGATATATATTTTGTATATTGTGACTAAAAATTTTTTTAGTCATAAATATCATAGTTTGAGATATTGAATCTCAATTATGTGCCATTAAATGATTCTATGTTTTAAAATGCATTAATGTAATACAGTATTTGTGCATCTGTTTGGTTATTGTATTCAATCTTCTACAAATATGATTTGATGTTAATATATGTTATTAAATTTTATCAATACATAGAGAAAATACATATTCAAAGGAGGATTGGAATTTTCTAAAGTGGATGGATATTCTATTGATGGAGTTTTGTAAAATTAGTGTTCCTGTTAAAAACAAATACGAGGATGATCTAAATGAAAAAAAAGATTTTATGAAATATATATAGTCTACTACCTATTTTATTTTAGATATAAAATTCAATTTAGACCTGCCCAAAACAGTTTGGATCTTAGAAAAAGAAATGAGTATTAGAACAATGGAATAATCTCACCAGAGAGAGTGTTAACCTAAAAGAACCCATTATATAAAATACTTGATTACAACCATTATCACACTACTAACTATATATTTGGATTTATTAGGAGTTTTATAAATCTAGATCACTAATTGGGTTATTTGTATATAGTGATGTAGATGCAACAAATGTCTATGGAGCTCATTTAGATAGAAGGAATGATTTAAGAAGTAGTTATTCAAGAATAGAAGATCATAGGCCTATCAAAATATCTTATCCACATGAGGTTTGGAAACCACTAATAAGTGATTGATTATTGAGAAAATATGAAAATGGACAGAGGAATGGTCATTTGATATCAAACAACACCCAATGACAGAATGTTGTTATTATATACCCTTTTATCATTATTTTTCATGGTATTCACTTCATTAACACATATAATTTTTTAGATATCATCCCAACATCCATAAATTTGTAGGTTCCATATCCTCATGAGAATGTTGTATTTTTCCACCCTATGGGAAGGGGTTCAATAGAAACAATTATAGAAACGGTTTAGGAAGGGATTGAACTAATCCCTAATTTAATTCCAATAGATTCAATTCCTTTTGATATTTTACCTCACTCAAATATAGAATGTAGATATTAGATACACATTTAACAATATTGTTCATGGTTGTTTCCCCATTGACACATCAATTTCTTTAGATATAATCAAAATATTTACCAATTCATAGGTCATATATCATCATGAGAATGTTGTAATTTTCCATCCTAAGGGAAGTGGGTGAACAGAAAAAATGATCACATGATTCTTTGAAGGTATTGAACTAATCCCTGCTTTAATTCTTATAGATTATATTAAATTTGATAGAAGAAGATAATGTTTCTGTATTAATACTAATATAAAATGTTATTTTTAGGCATAATTCTTGACCATTCCCCTCAAATCATTGTATTTTATGATTATTTATTCCTTGGAAATGATGATATAAATTTTTACAGGTGTCTGGAAGAGCGCTGTCATGGGTTCCCTCAAATGATTAGTGATTTTGGGGTACTTAGGTGCAGTAGAGTGGCTGACCAAGGTCGTCTCTCAAAGGAGGAAGTGAATTTAAACAACTTCTTAGAGGTATTATAAAAAATAAAATAAAAGAGAATAAAAAAACTAATTGAATGGATGGGGTTGTTTATAGTTTATATATCTAGAAGTAGTTTTCTGGAAGAAGATTGTATATTTTTTTTTGTTTTTAGTTTTGAAATGAATTTCGATTAAAATGACACAACAAGAAGATGTTTTTTTAGACAATATTTAAAAGGTGTAATCGATATAATTATACCTCTTCAATAATTTATTAATAATTATCATTTAAATTGATATTAACTTAATTATGGTCCCTTAATTTGTTAAATCCCAAACCCTACGAGAATTAACTTTACCACAAAGATGAAGTGAATTTAACCCTAGGCTAACTTTGGAACATGCAATCGCAACACCCTGCTTTGATTGATGTTCTAAGATTAGCGTATGGTCAGTGATAAATTAAGGCACATAATCTCTCTGGACATGAGGATTAATTGAGTTTAGGGATTGTATTTGAACTCTACAAATTGATCCCATGTGGTATTGTATTACCGATTAAGATTACGCGCTCACAATTCACACAAATCCCGACCTCGCGCGTTTTGTGTTTATTGTTCAATTGCTTTCTTAGTTTCATTTAAATTGAAAACACAATTAATAGATAATATTTAGTGATATACAGTATATCATTGATTCAAAATAATTGAATGAAGAAGGTGAGAGGTAGATCGATTACTAAAAGACTACTCTTCCATGGGTGGCGTAATCATCGTAGAAGCGTTTTTCATGTACAAAGGTTTATAATGGGCATAACCCAATAACGCTTCAACTCAAGAATTCCAAACCAATTAGGAAGATTAATAGAAGATGAATTTTAAAAAAATCAGAAGAAAAGAGAAGAAATAAAAGAAGAACAAAGAAGTTTATTACACAAACAAAATCATTACAACATGAAGGAGAAGAAGACGACTTCGTCGAAGGGATCCTTGCTTCAAGAGCTACCCTTATTGAAATGGTTGGAAAATTGGAGTGGATCCACTTCTCCTCTGCCATAAACTTCCCAATGCACGTCCCAACACCACAAAATGAGAATAAAACCAATTTATAGAGTGGTGGGGAGGCTAGGTTCAATGTGGTTCCAAGTGTGAATGGGGAATCTTGGAAAAATATTTTATTACAACTTGAACCGCCCATTTGACTACCCAAACGCGTGAATTGGCCGGCCTTCCAGAAGGCTAAAATGTGAGGATATGGGTCCTCTATCACCTCTACACATTTGGTCTTAATCCAAGCCAATATATAGGAGTTATTGCCAACATACAGAAGCTTCTCCATTCAGGAGAGTCCAGCCCAACTTTGACTTCATGGCCCATTGTCAACAACCAAATGCACTTTTTAGCTCTAGTGTCCTGAATAAAATTTTTAGATAATAATTTCAGGAACATGTTTTAAAAATTTAAAATTCAAATAATAAATAAAAAAAATATTTATCTTCGAAATACTACAATGCACTATAAAGGGTAAAACTGGAATTTTCACCAAATTTTCAAAAGAATGATCACATATGAAATATTTTATAAACAAACATATTTAGCACAATATGAGGAAATTATATCATTTATTATCAATAAAATATTCAATAAAATAGTGTTTTATCAACTCCCCCACACTTACCCTTTTGCACTCCTGAGCAAAATCTCATATCAAGTAAACATCAATATCAAATCAAAACCAATTTTAAAACACATATCATTGAGATCAAACAATTATACACCAAGAAACAAAATATATCATGCCTCATAAAAAACATTATTTAAAGTTCTTTATTTATATTATTCAATATATTTCCACTTCATTTATCTTTCCATGCACAAAACACTTACCTCGCTTGAATTTTCTCTCATCACTCAAATATCAATTTTTTTGCAATGTATTTCTCATCCAAACTCATACAGGGGTCACCATAGGCTTGATATATTCCTACATCGCTACTCGATGTTAGTCAAGGACATATGTTTATCATGAGGACTTTTCAGGGTTTTTTTGTGGCTTTTGGTTGGTAGGATTAAGATGTGAAAAACTCTAAGGCTGAATGAGGAGGGCTTGACTCTTTTGAAGCAAAATTGCATTAATCTAATTTTCACTTAAATATGGTCTTCTCCTCAATCCCCATAGTATCAATTCAGCTCCATCATCATGAAAAGTCATGAAAAGTTTACACCATTCATCATTTCAGCATCAAAAATTTCAATCTTCTCAAACATGATTTTCTTGAAAGCTCCCGATGGGCACAGATTTCCACCTCAATTAGAAGCTCCAGAAAAGGCACATCTTCACTTGTCATGAAATCTCCAGATAGGAACAACTTTCAATATAATGACTTTCTTCATCAGCAAACACATTTTTTCAGAATTAAATTTTCCACCCAAAGTATAACAGAATGTGGTGGCACAACACCAGACAGCTTCCCCCACACTTAAGCTCAACTAGATTATGCAATTTCACTTCAAGAGTTGGTTGGATAGGGAAAATTGGATTGTGATGTGGCTAACCTAATAGGTTGTGCATGTATTAGGGTTAAGATGTGAAAAACTCTGAGGCTGAATGAGGAGGGCTTGACTCTTTTGAAGCAAAATTGCATTAATATAATTTTCACTTAAATATGATCTTATCCCCAATCCCCATAGTATCAATTCAGCTCCATCATCATGAAAAGTCATGAAAAGTTTACACCATTATTCATTTCAGTATCAAATATTTCAATCTTCTCAAACATGATTTTATTGAAAGCTCCAGATGGGCACAGCTTTCCACCTCAATTAGAAGCTCCAGAAAAGGCACAGCTTCACTTTCCATGAAAGCTCCAGATAGTCACATCTTTCAATATAATTACTTTCTTCAGCAGCAAACACATCTTTTCAGAATTTAATTTTCCACCCAAAGTATCACAGAATGTGGTGGCACAACACAAGACATCTTCCCCCACACTTATTCTTAACTAGATTATGCAATTTCACTTCAAGAGTTGGCTAGATAGGGAAAATTGGCTTGTAATGTGGCTAACCTAACAGGTTGTGCATGGATTCTAAGGGCTACAAGGATTAAATATTCAAGGTAGGGCATTATAAAAAGGATTATTCGAAATAGGGGATTTAATACCAAACAAATGCCTCAATAATTTAAACATATGTATCTCAAACCCTCAAGTTTTGACATGAATAGTTCAAATTCTGGTTAAATCAAGCATTGTTTGGTTCTCTCTATAAGTGAGGTGAATTTAATTAATATGAAAATAATGGTTCAGAAGCCTCACAGGAAAGTGATTTCAAATATAAAGACAGTGAGATGTGGCATTGGATACAAAATTCAGCTTAATTTTCATGAAATTACTAAATATTTGAACTTGAAACATAGTCATTTCGGCATTCATTTAAGCTCGGTTTCAAGGGGTAAATTGTTTCACTCATTGATATGAATTTAAAAATTGTGATGAGAATCATTTCAGCTCAATAATTTCAAAAACACAAAGAAAATTGAAAAATAAACACACAAAATTTGAAAAACAAACAATTTTTTTGGTTTGTTTTGTGAAGGAAAACAATTGAAATTACTAAACTAAAAGGTTCCCTCCCCCACACATAAAATATTGCATTGTCATCAATGTGAACCCATGAGATGATATATGCACATGAAATGAATAATTTTGAAATATGACAAATAATATAAAAGTGAAAGGGTTAGGAACATCCTGATGTGATCAAGCGATGACGGGGTCATGCAGAGTGATAAAATCCACTGCATCAGTAGGAAGTCCCTCAATGTATCTCTTCAAAAGTTGCCCATTGAATATAAAGATCCCTCCAGTGTCCTCTTGTGTGATCTCCACTGCACCATAAGGAAAAACATTAGTCACAATATAAGGACATAACCATTTGGAACGCAACTTACCAGGCATCAGCTTGAGTCGTGAACTATAGAGAAGGACTTTCTCTCCAACATGAAACTCCCTTTGTTGGATCTTTTTGTCATGAGCCGCTTTTGATCATTCCTTGTAGAGCCTTGAGTTATCATATGAGGACAATCTAATCTCCTCAAGCTCTTGAATTTGTAGCTTCCTTTGGATTCGAGCTTGGGCCAAATCCATGTTGCATTTCTTTATAGCCAAATATTCATGGTGCTCGACATCCACTGGGAGATGACATGCTTTCCCAAAAACAATCCTAAATGTGGACATACCAATGGGCGTCTTTTATGTTGTTCTATAAGCCCACAATGCATCATCCAAGCGCTTGCTCCAATCCTTCCTATTTGGCTGCACGGTTTTCTCCAATATTTGTTTCAACTCATGATTTGAAACCTCAGCCTGGCCATTTGTTTGGGGGTGGTATGGTGTTTATGTTTTGTGTGTCACCCCATACTTTGTAAGGAGGTAAGCAAAATTCCTATTGCAAAAGTGTGTCCCTTGGTCACTGATGATGGCCTTTGGTACTCCAAACCTGCAAAAAATCTGTGCTTTGACAAAGTCCACAACAACATGAGAATCGTCAGTCCTGGTGGCCTTGCCCTCCTCCCATTTACTCACATAATCAACATCAACCAAAATATACAAAAATCCAAATGAACTAGGAAAAGAACCCATAAAATCAATGCCCCATACAGCAAAAATCTCACAAAATAGTATGGGTTGTTGGGGCATCCCATGTGTCCTAGAAATATTCCCAGTGTGTTGGCAACGAGAGCATGACATACAAAACACATGGGTATCATGGAATAAACACGAACAATATAATCCAGAGTTCAAAACTTTCCTAGATGTCCGTTGGGGTCCAAAGTGTCCACCACATGCAAGTGTATGACATAATTGAAAAACAGACTCAAACTCGTGATCAGGAATACACCTCCTAATAACTTGGTCACTACACATGTGCCAGAGGTAAGGATCATCCCAAACATAAAACCTAGACTCACTTTTTAATTTTTGTATTTGATGTTTCTTCAAATTTTCTGGGATTTCAGAGGCAACAATGTAGTTAACTAAATCGTCATACCAAGGATGCGTACCTGATATGGAATAAAGATGCTCATCGGGGAAGCTGTCTCGAAGTGGTTCCTGGTCCAAGGTGTTATCCTCTAGTGTGTGAGTAAGCCTACTCATGTGCTCTGCCACCAAATTCTATGATCCCTTCTTGTCCTTTATCTCAATATCAAATTCCTGATGAAGGAGCATCCAACGAATCAGCTCGGGCTTTGCATCTGGCTTCATTAGGAGGTACCTCAAAGCTGCATGGTCAGAAAAAACAACTACTTTAGAGCCCAATAAATATGAACAGAATTTATCTAAAGAAAATATTACTGCAAGAAACTTCTTTTTCATGGTTCTGTAATTTGATTGGGCTGAATCCAGTTTCCTTGATGCATAGGCGATCACATGTGAATGTCCCTCCATCCTCTGAGATAAGACTTCTCCAACTGTGAAGTTGGAGGCATCATACATAAGCTCAAAAGGAATCTCCCACCGTGGGGGCTGTATGATAGGTGGAGTGGTCAGACACTTCTTTAGCTCATCAAATGAATTCCTGCAAGAAACATCAAACACAAATTCAGAATCCTTCTGATGTAATCTTGACATAGGAAGAGCAATCTTACTAAAATCTTTGATGAAGCGCCGATAAAATCCTGCATTCCCTAGGAAAGATCTCACATCACGCACACGTGAAGGATATTGTAAGGATGAAATAATATCTACCTTTGATCTATCAACCTCTATCCCATGTTTTGACACTACATGCCCTAAGACGATGCCATGCTCTACCAGGAAATGACACTTTTCAAAGTTCAGGACTAGATTCTTCTCAATACAACGATTCAAAACCTTTCCCAAACTAATTATACATTCATCAAATGAAGACCCATACACTGTAAAATCATCCATAAATACCTCCATTATGGTCTCAATAAAATCAGAAAAAATACTCACCATGCATCTCTGGAAGGTACCTGGGGCATTGCAAAGTCCAAATGGCATCCTCTGGTAGGAAAATGTGCCTAAGGGACAGGTGACTGTAGTCTTCTTCTGATCCTATGGAGCTATAGGAACCTGAAAATATCCAGAAAATCCATCCAAGAAACAATAGTGTGTTTTCCCAGCTAGTCTCTCGAGCATTTGATCAATAAGTGGGAGGGGGAAATGGTCATTGCGAGTGGACTGATTTAGTTTCCTATAACCAATACACACACGCCAACTTTTTTGCACCCTCATTGGAAATAACTCATCTTTCCCATTTTTAACAACAGTTACACCACTTTTCTTAGGCACAACCTGAATAGGACTTACCCACTGAGAATCTGAAATGAGAAAGATTATACCTGGCTCGAGCAATTTCTCAACTTCTTTTTTAACAACTTCCAGGAGGGTGGGATTGAGTCTCCTTTGTGGTTGCCTCACCGGTTTTCCCCATCCTCCAAGACAATCCTATGCATGCAAATGGGGAGGCTAATACCTGATATGTTAGCCAAGGTCCACCCAATCGCCCTGATGTTCTCCCTCAAAATATTCAAAAGATTTTCTTCATGTTCAAAAGGGAGATTGTTAGCAATGATAACAAGTAATCTCTCACCACTCAATAAGTATGAGTATTTCAGATTTGGTGGCATTGGATTGAGTTCTAATGAAGGAGGGTTTAGTATGGATGGAGACATTGAATGAACTGAAATATGTGCACAAAGAGCATCAGTGTCAGAATAGACATCATCAAAATCAGAGAATAAAGCATCAAATCCATCCGCATACTCAATAGCCATGTCATAATCAGAGTGAACATGATCTAAATCAGAATATGAATCCACATCAAAATCTAATCCAAGAGAGGATTGTGTATCAAAAACATGTGTGGAAGTGCTCTTAGACATCAAACTCGAACCAATACTCATAATCTCCCTAATCATAGGACAATCACATTCTATGGAGTTTTTACTTGGTGGTTCAAAATGGGAGATAACAAAAGAAGAATGGTCCTATGAGGGGTACTTAAAGGAATCCATAACATTAAATATCACAACTTCATCTCATCATTCCATGGAAATTGTACCCTCATTGACATTTATGATAGGTTTTGCAGTTTTGAGGAAGGGCCTACCTAAGATAATGGGGGCATGAGAACTTACCTGATAGTCCTCCATTTTAAGGACGTAGAAATCTACTGTGAAGATCATGTCTCTTACCCGGACAAGTACATCCTCAAGGACTCCCGCTGGATATGACATATCTCTATTCAACAATTGCACCACTACACTTACTGTCTTCAAGTCACCAACCTGCAAGGAAGAGAATACAGAGTGAGGCATCACATTTATTGAAGCTCCTAAATCACAAAGAGCATCAGAGAAGTGAAACTCCCCTATGGTACATGGGATAGTGAATGTCTCTGGATCCATGCACTTTGTTGGCGTAGCTATAGTTGGTCTAATGTGTTCCGAGACATTCCTTCCAAGGTTGATACTCTCATTACCCTTGAGCCCTCTTCGATTGGTACAAAGTTCTTTTAAGAATTTCGCATACCTTGGAATTTGCTTAATGGCTTCATGTAGAGGAATGTTGATCTACACATGCTTGAATGTGTCCAAAACCTCCTTTGGCATTGCTTATTCAGCCATCTTCTTGGTTTGAACAACCCTATTGGGAAAAGGATGGGGTTTAGGAGGAACAACATCAATCTTTTTCTTACCTTTATATTTCTCCTTGGATTTCTCATCAATTGGTATGGAATGTGGATGCTCTGGAGTTGAGGTGAATCCCGGTGGAATGGTAGGTACAGATTTATCGTTCATTTGCTTCCCACTTCTCAATGTGATGGCACTAACATTCCCCTTTGGATTTGGAGTGGGTTGGGAAGGTAGATTTCCGGAATTCTTACTTACAAGATCAGGGAGGGCGGTGGAAATCTGGCTCATTTGAGTCTTTAACTCCCTCATCTCCGAACTTTGACTCTTCAGCTCATTCTGTTGATTAAGAACAATTTGCTTCAAAAGATCATCAGTATTAGAATCTACCTTTGGTGTGGGATTCCCTTTATGTTGTCTTGTTGATGCTTGGGCTTCAAATCTCTGTTGGGGTTGTTGGAAACCCTGCTGGTAAGGTGGAGGCTACTGGATGTTTTGTTAAAAGGGTGGCCTTTGTTGTTGTCCAGAGACATAACTCATGTCCGGTTGAGCTTCCCACCCTTGGTTGTATGTTGGAGCAAATGAATAAAACTTCTTTTGGGGATATGGCTGTTGTTGCTGCTGAAATGGTCTCCCTGGGAATACTGTTGCGCAATCCTCTGTCTCTTTTAGTTGTGGGCAACAGTCAGTTGGGTGGCTTGTCTTAGTGAAAATGCCACAAGGCCTTGAAGGAGGGCGTAGATATGTCTTTTGTGCCAAAGAAATTTTCCTCACCATAGTTTTCAGTTCTTCTATCTTGGTATCAATCAAATTAATATCAAGAGAAGAAGGACTTACCTGATGTACTCCCCTGATATGTGGTGTACCTCGATCACCGAATTGTTGGGAGTTTTGGGCCATCTTGTCGATCAACGCACATGCACCTACTGGTGTCTTTTCCACCAATGCTCCTCTTGCTGCGGCATCCACCATGCTCCTCTCCATGGGTGTGAGTCCTTCGTAGAATTATTGGATGAGGAGTTGCTCACTGATTTGGTGATGTGGATAGCTTGCACACAACATCTTGAATCACTCCCAGTACACATACATTGACTCCCCTTGGGCTTGCTTGATCCTAGAGATCTCCTTACGATTTGATTTTTTCCTTGATGCTGGAAAAATATCTGCAAGAAAATATGTTTTAAATAGTTCCAACAAGTTACATCCTCGGGTTGTAAATAATACATCCAATATTTCACAGCTCCATCAAGTGAGAATGAGAATGCTCTTAATTTGATTTTATCTTCAGAAACATTTCTTGGTTTAAGGGTTGAGAAAACCACATTAAATTCTTTAAGGTGTTTATTGGGATCCTCACCAGAATGGCCATGAAACTTTGGATGTAAGTGAATTAACCTAGATTTCAGTTCAAAGTCCGATTCGAGATTTGGGTATGCAATACAATTTGGTTGATAGTTAATATCAGATGCAGCCAATTCTCGAATGGTTCTATTAAGTTCATTTCCATTATTTCCAGCCATTGGTTACTCTTTTATGTCTCAATTTGAATTGCTTCCAATTTCAATGTTTTCAGAGAGGAATTCACCAACTGGTTGAATATTGAAACTTCCCGTAGATTGAGAATGTCTAATTCGTGCCCTAAGGATGCGTTCAATCTCAAGGTCAAGATCTAAGAGATATTCAGGATTAGTTCGTGTCATAAATCAAATAAAAATAAAAATAAATACAGTGGATCATAGAAAAATAAAAATGATAAGATTGAGTTGATGTTCCAAAAAGAAGTAGAAGAAAATAAAATAAGAAGAAGTAAAATCAGATTGGGTAAAGAAGGAAGAAAGAAGAGAGGAAGAGAATTAAAATGTAAAACAAAATAAATACCTCTAATTGGTTGAAATAATTACTTGCCTCCGCAGCAATGGCACCAATTTGAAAGAGAGTTGTCATGGGCGCCCTCAAATGATTAGTGATTTTGGGGTACTTAGGTGCAGCAGAGTGGCTGACCAAGGTCGTCTCTCAAAGGAGGAAGTGAATTTAAACAACTTCTTAGAGGTATTCTAAAAAATAAAATAAAAGAGAATAAAAACACTATTTCAATGGATGGGGGTTGTTTATACTTTATATATCTATAAGAAGTTTGCTGGAATAAGATTGTATATTTTTTTGTTTTTTGTTTTGAAATGAATTTCGATTAAAATGACACAACAAGAAGATGCTTTTTTAGACAATATTTAAAAGGCGTAATCGATATAACTCTACCTCTTCAATCATTAATTAATCATTATCATTTAAATTGATATTCGCTTAATTATTATCCCTTAATTTGTTAAATCCCGAACCCTACGATAATTAACTTTACCACAAAGATGAAGTGAATTTAACCCTAGGCTAACTTCGGAACATGCAATCGCAACACCCTGCTTTGATTGATATTCTAAGCTTAGCGTATGGTCAGTGATAAATTAAGGCACATAACCACTCTGGAAACGAGGATTAATTGGATTTAGGTATTGTATTTGAACTGTAAAAATTGATCATGTGTGGTATTGTATTACCGATTAAGATTACGCTCTCACAATTCACACAAATCCTGACCTCACGCGTTTTGTGTTTATTGTTCAATTGCATTCTTAGTTTCATTTAAATTAAAAACTCAATTAATAGATCATATTTAGTGAATTACAATATATCATTGATTCAAAATAAATTAATGAAGAAGTTGAGAGGTAGACCGATTACTAAAAGACTACTCTTCCATGGGTGGCGTAATCATTGTAGAAGCGTTTTCCATGTTCAAAGGCTTATAATGGGCATAACCCAAAAACGCTTCTACTAAAGAATTCAAAACCAATTAGGAAGATTAATAGAAGAATATATTTAAACAAATCAGAATAAAAGGGAAGAAATAAAACAAGAACAAAGTAGTTTATTACACAAACAAAATCATTACAACATGAAGGAGAAAAAGAAGTCTTCGTCGAAGGGATACTTGTTTCAAGAGCTACCCTTATTGAAATGGTTGGAGAATTGGAGTGTATCCACTAATCCTATTCCCTCAACTTCCCAATTCACGTCCCAACCCCACCAAATGAGAAAAACACCAATTTATAGAGTGGTGGGGTGGCTACGTTCAAAGTGGTTCCAAGTGTGAATGGGGAATCTCGGAAGAATATTTTATGCGAAATTTCACCGCCCATTTGACTAGCAAACGCGTGAATTGGCTGGCCTTCCATAAGGATAAAATGTGAGGATATGGTTCCTCTATCTCCTCTCCAATGTTGGGCTTAATCCAAGCCAATATGAAGGAGTTATAGCCGAAATATAGAATCTTTTCCATTCTAGAGAGTCCAGCCCAACTTTGACTTCATGGCCCATTTTCAACCAAATGCACTCTTTAGCTCTAGTTTCCTTAATAAAAGTTGTATATAATAATGTCAGAAACACTGTTACAAAATGAAAAAATCAAATAATGAATATAAAAATATTTATCTTAGAAATACTACAGTGCACTATAAAGGTTAAAACTGGAATTTTCACCAAATTTTAAAAAGAATGATCAAATCCCAAATATTTTATAAATAAACATATTTAGCACAATATGAGGAAATTATATCATTTATTATCAATAAAATATTCAATAAAATAGTGTTTTATCAGTGGCTATGCCCATATCATGATGGAATAATTCAAGAACATCAATTTGGGTATGTAAATAAATATGTATTCATCAGTCATGCTTTAATTTGTTATTTTATAAATTTTATCCCTGTTATTATTCTAGTGTCAGGGACCTCTATGTCTATAAATATGGAAGATATTATTTTTCAAAAGAAAAGATCATACTTTCAATTATGATTGATGTTTTAGTATTCAATGATCCTGAAAGGGTTGATCTTACTAGTATAATTGAGTCTTGTCATGAAATTCCTAGAGAAGGCATGATTCCCGAAAAGTGATTCAACATAACCCATTAATGAATTTATTGCAATGGAAGATAGTTTTATCCAAAAAACTAATAAGAACATGAATTGATATAGTGATACTCTTATGCTACCAAATTCCAATATGTCATTAACAAATTGTGTTTTGAAACTTCTTGTTAATATAATTTTAGTTAAGAGAGAGTCCGAAAATTCAATTTTATCTCATGCTGTAGAAATTTATAAGAACCATACCTTCATGCTGAATGAGTATTAATTATGTTGTTAATTATAATTTTAATTTATCAAAACTTATGCATATATTGTATTATCATAAGTCAATGTGATTTCTAATATAGTGCCAAAACTTTTTATAGAGGGTTTTCTGCCCCTAGTTCATTCATCGAGACATGTAGAGGTTTATCTTTCTTTAGCACCTCTATACTACCTAGGTTTAGAAAAAGTGATATCCTTAAGGGAGGTGGTTATTGTGTAAATTTAATCCTATGAGGGTGACTCAAAACATGATTTTTAATTTTTTTCATAGTATACACAACTCTCTGTATATCAAATGAATGGTTATATGGAAGCTGGCATATAAGACCCATTTTGGATATTCTAATAGAAAACTAAAAATGAATTATTGTATGTTTAGTTATGTGTGTATGATATATTTATCCACCACCCGATACAGTGTGTTTTAGTGAATATTCTATTGAAACACAATTATTTAGTGTCATTAAAAAAATATCCTATGATGGAATGATTAAGGTTAGATTATTATAGTATCAGGGATACAACATATCCCGAGGAATACTGCTATTGTTGGGAAAAAACCCCTAAAGGATTCCTCTTGGTATGTTTTGTGTTTGTTTGTGTTTGTTGAAAATCCAGATGACCGCAAATTATTATAGTTGGTGTTTACAGAAAACATGTTTTTAAGGTGGAAAAGGATGAATAATGTTGAAAAAAACTGGAAACTGATGAGAACCGCGTAACAAAATTCATGGAATGCATACTATGATCTGGGAATGGTACGTGGAGTAGCGGGAATGGTACACTAAAGTGGTTCACGAAAATAAAACTGGTTTTCGGTAAAAGGACTTACAATACGTAGATATAATGACATTGTCTGAGGGGGAATTCTATATAGAAACAAAGACAGTACACAGATTGAATAGGAAAATAGTTCGTGGGTGGATTGCAGTTCGTGGTAGTAGAAAGATCGGTATATGGGGAAGGATGGATTGATGATTTAGTAAATAGTATATTAGGGGATATTAAGTGTATATTTTCCTACAAAATAATATCTAATCAAACTAATTACCGTTGGGACTGAATATCATTATAGAACCTATTTTCTAGTTTGGATTTCAGAAAATTCTGAAAGAGGTTCATGAGGAAGAATCCTGCGAAAATGAAAGTGCTTCGTGCGAATGAAATTTCACCGAAGGATTGACTCATAGAACTATGACCCACATAATACATGGTACAAGAAGGAAGAAAGAGTGTTATCTTGGTGGTTAGAGAAGGTAGATTCCAAACATAGATCAATTTACTGGTAGAGGCTGATTCGTAAAAATGGTTTGCAAAGTCAGTAAACAGAGGCAGTAGGTGATAGCGAAGGCAGAGGTAGTCCACAGACGAAGGGAGCTTTTGGCAAGATGTAGTGGTGTGAAAAGGAGGTGTTCCTTACACTGATCATGTACCTAGGGCGTGAATGGGAATAGTGATTCTCAATTTTCACAAAAATAATTTATAATTATTTAAATTTGTTTTTGAGTGGTTTTTCTTATACATAACAGTACCCAGGAAGGTAGACATCATTTACGGGAGAAAAAGGGACTTCAACAGAGCTTCTACCTATAGTTAAGGATGATGTAATTCAATAAAATGATGGGACATACATGTCCATAAACTACGATTGACCTATAAATCTATAAACTATGGGTGGATTACTTTCCAAGAGCAGAGAGCATAAGAAGAGGAAGACGATGACCCTTTCCATCAGTAGTGTCCTTGAGAAAGAGGCATAGGGAGTTACCCATGGTAATGCAGTGAGTAGACCCTAAACATTGTAATGTCAGTGATCCGGGGAATAGAATATCCCACCCAATCATTGTACTCATTAATGCCAGTGTGTCTTAGTGAATTTGATATATCGGCACATTGTCGTTTTATGATCCTTGTACATAGCCCATTGAGGGTGAACCAAGAAAAAATAATAGTTTCCTATGCAAGATTTCATATTTGTTCATATATTACTATAGTAGGAAGAGATAATTGAATTTTTTAGCAATGAAACATGATCTGAATGGGAGATCCCTTTGATATGTCATACCGTTATTCACCCCCACTCCCTCAGCGTATTCAACCTAGTGAAACTAACAACTGGTATTAGAGGGAATGGTTGAATGTCAGTGGTTCTCTCTCAAGAAAAATAAGTGTATGTGGTAAATCATAATTAAATTCTGATATTTGAAGGAAATAATTTTCAGTTATAGAATAATCATATGAAACACTACTTCCAATCATTAGGGATGGATGCCTTCACTATAGATTTTCATGGAAAATCAGCTAGCATTAATAGAGGTTCCATATTAGAATATAAAAGAAGAGAATTGGATGTTGATGCTAAAGGGATAAATAATTTAAGGGGATCCTTATCAAATGTAATTTATAAGAAGGTTATGTATTATAAAACATCACATGGAGTGTGGGAAATATTTCTGAACATCAATGAGGGAGACATAAAAGTTTGAGAACAAAAGCAACAACATCTATAGAAGAGTAAGAGGATCTTAGAATGAATCCCAATGAGACTATTGATGCATTCATCAATAGGATAAATATTATTGTGGAAGACATATTGGGTCATGGAGATGTCATTGAATACATAATTATTGTGAAAAGAATATTTAGGAAACATCCACCGATGTTCAATCTGAATGTTTCTATATTGGAAGACATTGACCAGAAAGAGATGACACCAGATAACCTACGCAATACCCTTGTATCATATGAAATGAGAAATGATGATATTGATGTAGTCGGAAATAGGAAGTCTATGAAAGTGGAATTCATGTCCATGAAGAAAATAATTGTTGAAGAAAATCCATAGAAGGACAATATGGATGATGTCATGTCATTTCTCTCCACCAATCTGCAAAGGGGAAAATGGATGTTCATAGGTTCACATTCGTTTTCATGATTTCTATGGTGAAGGATTGTGAATTTCACTGCAAAGTTTACAAAGAAGTTTTCCAGTGAAAATGAAGAAAATAGTGAAATTTTCACAAATAAGTATTTACCTAAGGAAAATGCTAGGAGAAGTATTATGAGAATGTTCCTCAAAAGGAATAATATACTTTCAAAAGTGACTAAATGTTCTGAAAACTCGGCTGCTGAAGAGTAGGAGAACTTCAAGGATCATAAAATAGATGCATTGGTGGTAGTTGTTATAAATTCATTAAGAAAAAAGGATATAGAAAAAGAAGAAGGAGAAATTTAAGGATGAGTTGATCATTGGGTTGAATTATAAGATTCTGTTAAAGAGGTAGATATATTTTTCGACAACACAATTAATGATTACAATGTTGTTCGTGATGCCAAATAATTTATGAACTAAAAGGTTCAAGAGAATATTGAGCTAAATGAAGAAATTGGAAAGCTGAGGTCTTCAATGACTGAAAACTCAGAAAAAGTGGTTGAATAAAAAATCAAAATTGAAGAATAGAAAATAGAAAATGATTTTCTGAATGAAACTAAAAAAGATCAAATCATATATTTCGATCAAAAATAAGAGGATATTGTTAGTTTTCTACAAAAAATTGAAGATCCGGAGAAACTACTAACTCTAAGTTCAACATCAGGAATGAAGATCACACGTGCAACAGCTAAGATGATATTTGAGTAGATTGGTCTATCATAATAGAAGAAACAATCAATTATGAATGATAAAATAGGTATGTGTCTTGATCTAAAATAGAAAGCAGTTATGGTTCATGTCAGACCACATGAACTCACCCCATAATTGAAGATTGAATTATGTATGAAATAGTATATGAAAAGTCAGAGAACCCAATTCTCAACTAGTAGTTCATCATTACCACACAAGAATGTACCTTACAAAATATTCTATTATTGTGGTAAAATGGGACACTCTCATAATTTATGTTCCATAGAAAAGAGATAGTAAAGGGAACAAGACAAACAAAGGTGGTCCTACAGAGCTCAAAATTTTAGGTCCTAATTTTATGGTCTTTGATTTATGTGTAAAGGACATGGATATACAGAATGATATTGCACCTCAATAATGTAGAGGAATGTACTGAGTAAGACTTAATTATTCCATATGAAGCTGTCAAATGTATCATCAAAAGAGATGAAAATTAAAAATATATTTGAAACTCTAAAAAATAAAGCATGTCTCTCATATACTGAGGAAGATCAAGATTATCATTCCATGTTAGGTATGTATTTTGTGACATGGGCCAAAAACAATAAGAACCGAGCAGGCTGTGTATACAGAAATTGGGTTCAAGGCATCAGATCAAATGGGGATATAGATAAATAACAGTGGATACACATCTCATGTGAGGTGAAATAATGATATAGTGACAATAATTATGTACAATAAAGAATGTGTTGTATTATTTTGTAATGTTGAGGGCCTAAAAATTATTGGTTTGGGATGTTTTATGTTTGTAGGAAAAGACATGAGACAAGAATATGGATGGGATATTGATGGTCTTAGTTACATCTTTCTTAGTGTTAGTCAAATTTGTGACTCAGGATATGCCATTAGTTTTTTCATGAAATAATTCAACCTAATATCAAAGGATAATGTTTTTGTGTTAATAATAATGCGTATAAAAGGGGATCTTTACCTCGTGAGTGTAGAAGAAGATATGTGGTTTCTGGCCAAGGATGAAAAAATTTTAATGTCATAAGCATCATGGCCCCCTAAACCAAAGACATTTGTAAGATCTAGTAAAATATGGTGCTGCTCGAAATTTCCCTAGATTATCATGTGATCATACTCATACATGTGATTCATTCCAACAAGGGAAGATCATTCGAAATATATCTAAGCCAAAGGAGAAAACGTCAAAAATATTTCTTGAGTTGGAGCATATTGATATTGTTTGAGCCAATTTCTCCAATGGTATTGATTGAATGAATATTATGTACTATTCATAGATGATTATAGAAAAATGGAATAGTTTTAAATAATCACCCACAAATATTATGTGTTCAGTTTCATTACAAGATATATTTGAGAATGTGAAAAGATGTTTGGTCAGAAAATCTGGATGATTTGAATAGATAATGTAGCAGAGATCACAACTAGAAAAATGGAGGACTATCTCAAGAAACATGTTATAAGGCTTCATGTTTCAATAGTATGAAATACATTGCATAATGGGGCAGTTGATAGATGAAATACTATTGTCAAGAACATGGAAAAAACAATTCTTATTGAGAAATACCTTTCAAGGAAATTTTGTAAAGCACTAGTAATGACAGAAATATACACATCAAATATAGTTTTACTTTTTCCAAAATAGGTTAAGACTTTTTATGTGCTAGGATATGAATATAATACATAATTTAAGTACTTTCAAATATTTGGAAGTAAATGATTCATTCATAATAAGGAGAAAAATTAGAAATTTGAATCACATGTGGATGAAGGGATATATCATAGCAACTCAAAGAAGAGAGAAGCATATAAATGCATTAATAATCTGATGTAAATTAATGTTGAATGTCATGATGTGACTATAGTAGAAAATGAACAGAATCTTTAGAAAATACTTGATCAGACTAGTGAAGATAGTGATGAATAGATGATATGATCGGGAGATGCTGCAGATCCCATGGACGAATCATAAAAAGACTCAGATAATGAGAATAAATCAGTTTCTATCTACAAACAAACAAGAATATCTAAAAAAGATAGGAAAATCATAATTTGTGATAAGACAACACTATTATAGACATGGTGGATAATGTCTCTATAAATATCAAAAAACATATCACAAGTGGAACCAAATTATTTTGATTAATTAGCTAGATATTTGAACTGTGTTCAAACCATGAAAGAATATCTTGACCTAATTGAAAATAATAAAACACAAGAGATTGTTTCAAGACCTACAGTAAAAAATGTAATTGGGGGAAAAATAGGTTTTTCGAAAAAATAATTAATGAAGATGGTGTTGTTATTTGAAACAAATCATGACTGTCACGACCCGTCCTCGGGGCCCGTGCCGTGACTACCCCAAGCCCTCCTTCCATAGGCCAAGGGCTGGCGACTAGCACCAAGATGTAAATCCTGGTAAAAATGGAAGGCATTGCCTTTGTAATGTAAACAAACACCACAGAGCAAGCAAGCAGTAGAAGTAAACACTATGTAAAAACTGAGTACAACAATAAGTGCAGAAAAGTAAGTGGGACAGAATACAAACCCAAACTGAAAGTAAAGTACAGCTGGAAAGGGAAAACCGCAACTGAAAAGTAAATCCGCAGCATCGAGCCGTCCACGGGAAGTCCCACCTGAAGGGTGAGTACAAATACCCTCCACAGCTCCTCAGGTCCAGCCGTCCGCTCCGAGTACGTCTCGCCCAGTGGTCCACCTTCAGGTACCATCCTGCTCCACAAGCCTCCACCACGATCAGCACTGTCCGTCGTCTACAACCAACACAACGTAGTGTGGGCACAACCAGTGTAGGGGTGAGTATAAGCTACTTAGTAGGGACCCCGAGACCCCCGAAGGTATCCCAGAATCCACAAAGGATAATCCACAAAGGATAGATACAATAACAATGTAACATCCGACACTATTTAGGTATATGCCCATACATATACCTAGGTCATCAATTCTGAGTTCGGATCCAACATCTGAGCCCAAGTACAACCCAGTCCACACAGGAAAGCAAAATGAAATCCACATAGGATAGCACAACACAATCCACAAAGGAAAACAAAAAAGGATTCAGCTCACACAGGTATACTTCTTCGTATGACGATAGAGATGATAAGATATATCCACTGATTCATTTATGCCATCGGACCCACAATGGATCGATAGGTTCTAACCCCCGCAATGTCCCACAAAGGATCTGACCCACACAGGATCGATAGGTAACTAACCCCTGCAAAGACCCACAAAAGATCGGGCCCACACAAGATCTTTAGGCGCTGGACCACACAGGACCACTGAGCACTGACCCACACATGATCGGTCTCACATAGGATCTGTAGCACTGATCCACGTCAGATCGCTGAGTGTTGTAGTCGTCGTCGTCGAATCCCCTGTGGATCTCAGCACAGTCGTCGTCGTCGTCGCAGTCGCAGCCAGCTCTAGGGTTCCTGCACAAAGAAAGCTCGTTCGGGAGGGTCCGCTCCACGAGCCGAGAGGATTATACATCAAATGATACATAGACCAGAGTTGATGTATCCAAAAGTTCCGTATCGTCAGCAGGAACACAACGCCACAGACGACGCGTTAATCAGATGCCCGGTCTGAGAGTTATTGGAGTTTTCGTCCCAGGGCCCGGTTGGTTTTTAACTCAAAACCAACCCGACCATACTCCAACTGCATCCAAACCTCGGGCGGAGTAAGCCAAAAGATCTGTCTCACTTAGAGGAATCCATAAGGTCGACGACACGTCAATCGGACGTCCGGAGGTTAAGTTATGAGTGTTTCAGCTCTGAGGGCCCGACTTGTTTCGTGTACGAACCAACCCGGACGAACAAAATGTAATTCGAAACCTTGAGTGGGAAATACTGAAATGACCGTGTCGATCCAAGGATCAAATCGACGCTGACGGTGCGTCAATCGGAGGTCTGTATCCCATGATATGGGAAAATGACCAAAGAAGGTCTGGTATTAAGGGGTTCGGGCCTGGGCCGACCCGGCCTGATGCCCCCAGGTTCGGCCCGAACCGGGTCGACCCGTCCCGTGTCCTGGTCCGGCCCGCTTGGGCGCGGCCCGGCCCCGTCGGCGTGGCCCGGCCCGGTGCGCGGCGCGCTGGCCCGGGGTTCGGCTGAACGGTCACACCGTTTCGGGGGCGCTGCCCCCGGGTGAAGGAGCCACGATCCCGCATGGGGCCCCCTTGCCAGCGGACGCGGCTGGCTGCCACGTCCAATCCCCCTCCGGTCCCGCGCGGTCACAGGACCACGTCCTGCCGTCGCGACATCAGCTGCAGAGGCTCCTCCCGGCGGCGCATCGAGAGCCGCTGCTTCCTGTCGCCAGTGCCACCGTGCCGGCGTGGCGTGCCGGAGGGCTGCTCCGCGGACCACCGGACGAGTTCTGGTGGTCAAAAAAATTCTCCATCTGCTCCAATGGCCCTCCCGGGGCCAGTCCTTCTCTGTGAGGACCTCACATCACCCGTGCGGTTTTTTTGTCATCGTCTGCCGTTCCACACACCAAGAATGAAATGTGTGGTGGGTTCGGACTTGTTCGTTGGTCCACACCCACCGCACTAGCAGTTTTTAAAAGTCTCGCAACAAAAATTTTAATTATACGCCGTGGGTATAAATCACAAAGATTTAAAAGAACAAAAACCCCTACCTCAATGTTTTCATCGAATGTGAGATCGTCACGGAATTGACCGTCACAGAAGAAGAGGATCGTTGCGTCACGGAAGGGGCGTCGCTGTCATCGTGGTACACGACGTCGCGTAGTCAAACTCCGAGGATTAAAAAATCACAGATTTAATTTCATCAATTAAACCCATGTTGGGGATATAATTCAAAATGAACCGCAATCCCCTACCTCAATCGGTTGTTGATCGAAGATTTTCGCGGGGAAGTAACGTTGTGGATGAAACGTCGCGGAAGGAGAATCATCAGCATCGCAGTACACGGTGTCGCGTCGTCGATTTTCGAGGGTTCAACATTCTTCGTCGCCCTTCTTCGAAGGCATACGTTCTTCACGTTCCTCGCGTTCTTCGCGTTCTTCACGTTCTTCGCGTTCTTCATGAAGGAGGATGAAGATCTTCAGGGATTAGAGTTTTCTCCAAATCCTCTCAACATGCCACCCCTCAAAAGAGAAGTGTTGGTATTGTTTTATTCCCATGCCAACAATTTGAAAATCAAGATAAGTAAGGAACAATTAATTAGAAGAATTAATTGTAACAATTTAACTGGCCAATTAAATGGGGCGTTTCATAACCAGAAAAATGCAAGGTTGACTTTCATTAAAGAGGGGTTTTGCGGGTGCGTTACTTATGAGGGAGGAAACATTGGGGCTTGTCCGGGACCCACCTCAAAAATATCCTACCAAGTGGGTAGGATATTTTGGGTTCCACCCTATCCGCTTAACTTAGCTTAAGTGGCTTTAAGTGAAATAAAATAAAGTTGTCACACCACTTTATTTTATTTCTTAACTTAACCCCAAAAATTAAAAACCACACCCGAGCAAACGAAACTCCGGAAAAGGCGTTTCTAAGAAAATACTGACACTGCGATTCCACCGCTGCCCTCGGAATTCTATTCTGAGCACCTGTTCAAAAGTTACAAAAACCCACTCATTCGTTCACTGAACGTACCCATGCTAAACTTCGGAAAATGATTCTGGGCACACCAGGCCTCGGAATCAGGTTCCTTCAGAAACTGCGTTCTTGTAAAATTTCAAAGAAAATTAAGAAAAACAATACCTTAAATTTTATGGGTCTTTACATCACTCCCACCTCAGGGATTTACGTCCCCATAAAGATACATCATAAACTAAGGAAACAAATGTTGGTAATGAGCCCGCATATGAGCCTCCCGCTCCCAAGTGCTCTCCTGGAGGTTCCCATGTGGCCATCTGATGTGCACTAGAGGGATCGATCGTCCACGTAGGACTCGCTCCTGTCGATCCTCGATCTCCACTGGGACATCCACAAAAGTCACCCCATCATCAACGTCGTGCTCCCCATGGTAAATGATGTGTGTCAGGTCGTGCACGTATCTCTTCAGCTGAGATATGTGGAAGACATCGTGCACCTGGTGCAACTGAGGTGGTAGATCCAGGCGATAAGCCACCTCGCCAATCCTGCTGAGGACCTGGAAGGGTACGATGAAGTGCGGAGATAACTAGCCGCCTCGGCCAAGTCTCTGTAATCCACGTCGAGGTGAGACCTGCAAGAAGACGGGTTCTCCATCCTCGAACTGTAGTGGCCTCCGCCTCCTGTCAGCATAAGACTTCTTCCGGCTCTGAGCTGTCTTCATCCACTCCTGGATGACCTGGACCTTCTCTGTCATGGCCTGGACCATCTCCGGTCCCATGAGTGCTGACTCCCCAGGGTCTGTCCAGCACAATAAAGATATACATGTTCAACCATACAACGCCTCATATGGTGCCATACCGATGGTGGAGTTGTATCTGTTGTTGTACGCGAACTCCACCAAGGGTATGTGGTCCTCCCAGCTGCAACCAAAGACGAGGACACATGCGCGGACCATGTCCTCGAGAGTATGAATGGTCCTCTCTGTATGACCATCTGTCTAAGTGTGAAAGGCAGTGCTCAGACGTAGCTACGTCCCAAACGCCTCCTGCAACCCCTTCCAAAGATGGGAAGTAAAGCGAGCATCTCGATCAGAGACGATAGATGATGGAACACCATGAAGCCGTACAATCTCTTGAACGTAGAGACGCCCCAAGCTCTCCACCGTGACTTGCTCTCTGATGGGTAAGAAGTGATCCGACTTGGTGAGTCGGTCGACAATCACCCAGTTGGAGTCCTGACCTCTGGAAGTTCATGGAAGTCTAGTCACGAAGTCCCTAGATATCCCGTCCCACATCCACTCCAAGACCTCCAAGGGATGTACGAATCCCACTGGTACCTGATACTCTGCCTTCACCTGCTGGCAGGTGAGGCATCGATAAATGAACTCTGCAACAGCCTTCTTCATTCATGGACACTAGTGTTGTCTTCTGAGATCCTGGTACATCTACGCCACTCTAGGATGTACCACCAAAGGAGATGTGTGAATTTCTCTAAGCAAATCCTCCCGTAAAGCAACTGGTGCCAAGGTACGTCCTCCGAAAAGGACGTCGTGCTCTCCTCCAATGGAGAATCCATCAGGTGCCTATCCTGAGGATATCTATGCATGCCGCGTCTCACAATCGGCGTCCCCACGTTGTGCCACTCTGACCCACTGTAGTAGTGGAGGAGTGACTGTGAGTGACTGAAGGAAGGCTGGTCCATATCTATCCACGAAGGATATCTACCAAGCGGCTAGCTACTCCATCGCCTCGTCAAGCAGCTGAATGCCCGTCCTGCTGCTGAGAGCATCAGCTACTACATTCCCCTTCCCAGTAGTATAGACTATCCCAAAGTCATAGTCCTGGAGGAAGTCAAGCCATCATCGCTGTCTCAGGTTAAGGTCTTTCTGAGAGAGGATGAACCTGAGACTCTAATGGTCAGAAAAGACTGTAAAGTGCTCGCCCATGTGATAGTGTCACCTTGTCTTCAGAGTGAAGACCACTGCTGCTAACTCCAGGTCATGGGTGGTGTAGTTCTTCTCATGCAGCCTCAAATGACGTGATCCATAGGCGATCACTGCCCGCTCCTACATCAGGAAACATCCGAGTACATTCCCTGATGCATTGCAGTAGACTACGTACCCTATCCCCTCCTCTGGTAACCTCTAGATAGGTGCGCTGGTCAATCTCTGTCTCTTCTCCTGGAAGCTCTGCGGACATCTGTCTAACCACACAAAGAGTTTCCCCTTCTTTTTCAAAGCTGAGAGTGGTGCCACAAATCTGGAGAAGTCTGGAAAAAACCTCTGATAGTATCCAGCTAGTCCCAAGAAACTCCTCACCTCCGTCACGCTCCTAGGTGGATCCCAAGCTAGCACAGCCTCGATCTTCACGGGATCCACCGAAACTCCCGCCTCAGAAATGACGTATCCTAAGAAGTGGACGTTTCATAACCATAACTGACACTTCGAGAGCTTTCCATAATGTTGGTTCTCTCGGAGTGTGTCCAGTACAACCCGTAAGTGGTAGGCGTTCTCCTCCTCAGAGGTCGAGTATATCAAAATGTCATCGATGACGACCATGACAAATCGATCGAGGTATGGCTGAAATATCCTGTTCATGAGGCCCATGAATACCACTGGAGCATTGGTTACGCCGAATGGCATAACCAAGAACTCATAGTGGCCATACGGACATCTGAAGGCCGTCTTCTGCATGTCCTCATCCCGAACTCTGAGTTGATGATAGCCAGACCTGAGGTCTATCTTCGAGAACCACCGTGCTCCCTTGAGCTGATTGAAGAGGTCATCAATCCTTGGTAGCGAATACTTGTTCCTCATTGTCACCTGGTTCAGGCAACGATAGTCGACACAAAGTCACAAGCTCCCGTCCTCCTTCTTGGCGATCAATATCAGGGAAGCCCAGGGTGAAACACTAGGTCAAATGAATCCCTTTCCCTATAAGTCCTCCAACTGTACTCATAGCTCATGAAGTTTAGCGGGGTCTATCCGATATGCTGGAGTCGATATCGGGGTTGTACCGGGGTACAAGACATTATAAAAGTCTACCTCTCTGCGAGGAGGTATTCCTGGAACCTCATCGGCAAAGATGTCCGCAAAATGATCCACCACTGCATGAAAACTAGGACTCTGCACGTCAAATGCTCCTAGGATGAGGCTAACCAACTAATGAGTGATGGGCTGTCCTTTCCTCAGTGAGAGTCCATCCTGTGCTGTGAAGGATCCCTTCTCGCCGGTGAAGGTGAACCTGCTCCCGTCGGTGCGTACACATCGCACCTTGCACCTAATACAGTAAATCTGAGCATGGACTATGGATAACCAATCCATGCCCAAGATGACATCGTAAGGCCTCAACACCGCTACAAGAAGATCCCAGCCGAGAATCTCACCTCTTAAAGTAAGCTCACACTGTCGGCACCAGTGCGTAATCGTCGAGTCCGCTCCCGTAGGAGTCTCTAGCCTTAAGGATCGAGCCAACGGCTCCATCAGAATCTCCGAGCTCCGAACAAGGGAAGCGGCTATGAAAGAATGACTCGCTCCTGTGTCTATAAGAACTGCATCAATGGTGGAATAGACACAGATAGTACCTCGAATCATCTCGGGCGTGTCGTGGTCGTAGGCCTCCGCTTCCTGGAGCTATGCCTGTCTTTTCCTGCCAGCTCCCTGTGGTCGGGGTGGGCCTCCTGCTGGTGGTGGGGGTAGAGCCTCAAAGCGTCGCCCACCACCTGCTGCTTGGCCAGCTCCTCCACCTCGTCCGCCTTCTCCATGCGGACCACCACGGTCGACCCTCTGCCTCTGCCAAGGTGACCCGTCAACCGTCTGTTGCTCCTCGTCATGGCGGGTCGGGCAGTCACGAGCCATGTGGCCCTGCCCGCCGCATGCGTAACACTATCTGCCTCTCGAAAGACTGGCCCCGTGGTGTGTGCCCCACACAGCTGAGCTAGTGTCCTGAGGTCGTCTGCCTAAGGGTCTGGTCTGCCTGGACCCATGAGTCATCCGTCGACTTCCTACTGCAGAAGACTCTGTTACATGCCGCCCTGCAGTGGGTCTCTGTGCTGATGAAATCTGAGCAAGAAAGCTCTCGATCAAAAGGGCTCACTCAAGTACTCCTGCCTGGGTTAGAATGCTGAGGGGGATCAACGATGCCCGGATCTCATGCCTCATTCCCTACTCAAAGGTCCGGGCCTGGATGAATGGGTCTCGTACCATGTCTGTCGAGTAGCGTGAGAGATCGGTAAATCTCGATGAGTACTGGGCAACCGTCAAGCTTCCCTGCCGCAGCTGAAGAATCTCCTGGATGTGCATCGCACGGAGGGTGGCTGGGATGAACTCCGAGAGGAAGAGGCTCTCAAATTCCGACCAAAGAAGAGATGCCTCATTGTGCACCTGGAGCATGAAGCTCCACCATGGGCCCGCTTCCGTGTGTAGTAGGCTCGCTGCGAGGATCACCATGAGGTCTACTTGTGTCCTCACTAACCTGAAAACTTATACCACAGCCTCCAGCCAATCCTTGGCTACCTGGGTTTCTGTCTCCCCGCAGAACCTGGGTGGTCGCTGGTGCTGAAACACGTGCAGTGCACAAAGACGATGTGCATCATCAACGGCTGGGGTTGGTAGCATAGGTGGCTCGGCGGTTTGCGGTACCGCTGGTGCCTCTGCTGTCAAAGGGCCTTGTACCGAGGCCTCATCACTCGACGGGCTGTCGTCACGTAAAACTCTCAGAACCCTAGTTGGCTGCCGTCGTGGGGACATCCTGAAAGAAACAGGTGCGCCACGGTCAGGACAACATACCTGGTGAGCTGACATAAAGTAATCACAAAGAAAACTTGAAACACACATGAAATCATTGTTTTCGTGAACAAAGTCGGAAATTAGAAGTCAGGGTCCTGGTGTACGGATACGTTGGCCGCCGCACCAACACTGGACTCCCTGGACTAATAACCACACTCAATACTCTTAAAATTATTGCTTCACATAGAAAAGAGATCAAAGTCCATGTTCTGTAGTATAACTGAACTCCTCCGATACCAATTTGTCACGACCCGTCCTCGGGGCCCATTCCATGACTACCCCAAGCCCACCTTCCATAGGCCAGGGGCTCGAGACTAGCACCAAGGCATAAATCCCGGTAAAAAGGGACGACATTTCCTTTGTATAGTAAACAAACACCATAGAGCAAGCATGCAATAGAAGTAAACACTAAGTAAAAACTGAGTACAACAATAAGTGTGGAAACGTATGTGGGCCAGAATACAGACCCAAACTGTATGTAAAGTTCAACTGGAAAGGGAAAACAACAACTGAAAAGTAAATCCGCAGCGTCGAGCCGTCCACTGGAAGTCCCACCTGAAGGGTGAGTACCGATAGCCTCCACAGCTCCTCGGGTCCAGCTGTCCACTCTGAGTACGTCTTTCCCAATGTTCCACCTCCAGGTACCGTCCTTCTCTGCAAGCCTCCACCACGATCAGCACTGTACGTCGTCTGCAACCAACACAATGTAGTGCGGGCGTAGCCCGTGCAGGGGTGAGTATAAGCTACTCAGTAGGGACCCCCAGACCCCCGAAGGTCTCCCATAACCAACAAAGGATATTCCACAAAGGATAGATACAATCACAATGTAACATCCGACTCTACTTAGGTATATGCCCATACATATATCTAAGTCATCAATTCCAGGTTCGGCTCCAACATCCGAGCCCAAGTACAACCCAGTCCACAGGAAAGAAAAACAAAATCCACACAGGATAGCACAACACAATCCACAAAGGAAAGAAAAATAGGATTCAGCTCATAAAGGTATACTTCTTCATATGAAGATAGAGATGATCAGATATATCCACTGATTCATCTATGTCGTCGGACCCACAAAGGATCGATAGGTACTAACCCCTGCAATGACCCACAAAGGATCTGACCCACACATGATCGATAGGTAACTAACCCCCGCAATGACCCACACAGGATCAGACCCACACAGGATCTGTAGGCGCTGGCCAACACAGGACCGCTGAGCGCTGACCCACATAGGATCTGTAGCACTGATCCACGTAGGATCACTGAGTGCTGTAGTCGTCCCCGTCGAATCCACTGAGGATCTTTGCACAGTCATCGTCGTCGTCGCAGTTGCAGCCAACTCTAGGGTTCCCGCACACAACAAGCTCATTCAGGAGGGTCTGCTCCACGATCCGAGAGGCTGATACATCAACTGACCAATAGTCTAGAGTTGATGTATCCAAAAGTTCCGTATCGTCAGCAGGAACCCAACACCATAGACAGCGCATCAATCGGTTGCCCAGTCTGAGAGTTATTGGCTTTTTCGTCCCAGGGGCCCGGTTGGTTTTTAAGTCAAAACCAACATGACTGTACTCCACCTGCGTCCAAACCTTGGGCGGAGTAAGCCAAATGATCCGCCTCACTTAGAGGAATCCATCATGTCGACGGCACGTCAATTGGATGTCCGAAGCTTAAGTTATGAGCGTTTCCGATCCCAGGGCCCGGTTGGTTTCGTGTACGAACCAACCCGGCCAAACGCAAAGTACTCCAAAAACATGAGTGCGATATACCGAAATGACCTTCTCGATCCAAGGATCGCATAGGCGCTGACGGTGCATCAATCGGAGGTCCGTAGCCCATGAAATGGGCAAAAGACTGAAGATGGTCCGGTATTAAGGGGTTCGGGCCCGGGCCGACCCGTCCCGGGTCGGGGTCTGGCCCGCTTCAGTGCGGCCCAGAACGGTCGGCGCGGCCCGGTCCGGCCGGCGCGGCCCAGTCCGGTCGGTGCGGCCCAGTCTGGCGGACTGGCCAGACAGCCGGCCCGGCGCGCGGTGCGCCGGGCGCTCTGGCCAGGGGTTCGGTTGAACTGTCGAACTGTTTCAGTGGGCACTGCCCCCACGTGAAGGTGTCGCGGCCCCGCATGGGGCCACCCTTGCCAGCGGACACGGTTGGCTGCCGCATCCTGTCCCCCTCCGGTCCCGCGCGGTCGCGAGACCGCATGTTACCGCCGCGGCTTCGGCCGCGACGCCTCCTCTCGGCGGCGCGCCGGGCACCGCCGCCTCCTATCGTCGGCGCCGTCGTTCCAGCGTGGCGCATCTGCGGGCTACTCAGTGGTCCATCGGACGAGTTCTGGTGGTCAGAAAAAAGCGATGTCATCGCCAATGGCCCTCATGGGGCACGTCCCTCACTGCGAGGACCTCACATCGGCCGTGCGGCTTGTTTTTCGTCGTTCGTCGTTCCGCACACCATGAACGAAAAGGGTGGTGGGTTTAGACTTGTTCGTTGGTCCGCACCCACCAAATTAGTGGTTTTTAGAAGTCTCACAACAAAAATTTTAATCCTACTCCATAGGTATAAATCACAAAGATTTAAAAGAACAGAAACCCATACCTCAATGTTGTCGTCGAACGTTAGATCATCTCGGAATTGACCGTCGCGGAAGAAGAGGATCATCGCGTCACGGAAGGGGCGTCTCTGTCGTCGCGGTACATGGCGTCGCGTAGTAAAACTCTGAGAATTAAAAACACACATATTTAATTGGACAAATTAAACCCATGTTGATGATATAATTCACAAATAATTAAAAGAACTGCAATCCCTTACCTCAATCGGTTGTTGATCGAAGATTTCCGCGGGGAAGGAACATCGCAGAAGAAACGTCACGGAAGGAGAATCATCAGCATCGCGGTACACGGCGTCACATCGTTGATCTCTGAGGGTTCGTTTTTCTTCGTCGCACTTCGTCGAAGGCTGGCATTCTTCGCATTCTTCGCATTCTTCACATTCTTTGTGTTCTTCGCGTTCATCGCGAAGGAGGATGAAGATCTTCAGGCCTTAGAGTTTTCTCCAAATCCTCTAAACAAGCCACCCATCAAAAGACAAGTGTTTGTATTATTTTATTCCCATGCCAACAATTTGAAAATCAAGATATGTATCGAATAATTAATTCGAAGAATTAATTGTAAAAATTTAACTTCCCAATTAAATGGGCCGTTTCTTAAGAAGAAAAACGTACGGTTGACTTTCATTAAAGAGGGGTTTTGCGGGTGCGTTACATAAGAGGGATGAAACGGTGGGGCTCGTGCGGGCCCCACCTCACAAATATCATACCAAGTGGGTAGGATATTTTGGGTTCCAACCGATCCACTTAACATAGAATAAGTGGCTTTAAGTGGCTTTAAGTGAAATAAAATAAAGTTGTCGCACCACTTTATTTTATTTCTTAACTTAACCCCAAAAATTGAAAACCAAACCCGAGCAAACGCAACTCCGGAGAAGGCATTTCAAAGAAAATACTGGCACTGCGATTCCATCGGTGCCCTCGGAATTTGATTCCGAGCACCGGTTCAAAAGTTATAAAAACCCTCTCTTTCGTTCACTGAACGAACCCCAGCTAAACTTCTGAAAATGATTTCGGGCACACCGGGCCTCGGAATCAGGTGCCGTCATAAACTGCGTGCTTGTAAAATTCCAAATAAAATTAAGAAAAAATTTCCTTGAATTTTACAGCTCTTTATAATGACTTGTGTGAAAAGGGTACTCCTAGATAGAGGGTATAAATTTCGATGAAACATTCTCACACATTTTAATACTGGAGAAAATCTTATTTTTCATGGTCATTATAGTGCAAAGAATGTTTATTTTTATTTTCAGATGGATATAAAGTCAACATTTCTGAATGGAGTTCTAGGAGATGAAGATTATATTGGGCAAGCAGATGTTTCTCTCACCCATGAAATTGAGAACAATGTTTTTGGATGAGGAAGGCATTATATGGTATGAAACATGCACCAAGAGTATAGTATTCTAGGCTCTATCAGTATCTAATGAAGCTCATTTTACAGCATGGTGGAGTTGATTTCAATATTTATTTCAACAAGGGAAGATGTAAAATGACGATGGTGCTGGTTTATGTCGATAAAATAATTTTCGTTGATCAGATGAAGATTAATGCAGACAGTTCTTTGAATACATGAAGAGAGAGTTCGAAATGTAGATGATGGGTGAGATGACTTTTTTTCATAGTATACATGTAATTCTAGGAAGAAATAGACCATTTATATCTCAATCTAAATTTTCCAATGAGGTTTTTAGGAGGTATGGAATGGATAATTCCCACGAGATGTCAACTCGGGTTGCTACCCAGCTGAAACTATCATGGGATGATGAAGGAAACGTAGTTAAAACCAAAATATATTTGAAAATCAATGGATGTATGTTGTACCCAACCGCAACTAGGCATGATATGGGATTATCCACATGCAAAGTAGTAAGGTATCAGATTAATCCCATGGATATCGATATTATTATTGTAAAAATAATTCTTCAGTATATTAAGGGAATTGTGGATTTTTTCCTACTGTTTAATGTCAAATCATAGCCAGAGTTAATGGGATATACATGTGTGGATACAGAAAGTTCAGTAGATGATAGGAAATAGATAGTATGATGATCATTTTAAAAGGTAATTTTTTTTACTTCTTGGTTAAGCAAGAAACAACATTTCATTTCATGAGCACTGCCGATGCTAAATACATTATGGCTACTCAAGCCTTCACACAGCTACTATGGATGAAGCAACTACATGATGATCTAAAAAGTGAGGTGAAATATCCAATCATAATCCATTATGATTATTCATGTTCTATAAATCATAGAAAAAATCTAGTCAATCAATCATGGACAAAGCACATTGAAATCAGATATCATTTAATCAAGGAGAAGTTGGAGCAAGGGCTTGTAAACATGGAGTATGTTTCAATAGTACAAAAGGCTACAGACTTTCTAATGAAGGCCTTACTCAAAGAAGCATTTAGAAGGAATGCACTGACTCTAGTAGTCCAGTGGAATCCCCTTACTTGAAAAAGTGTGGATGTGGGTCCCCCTCTCCACAATGTATGATGTGTTTTCCCCTAATATGATGATATGTGTTCTTTATCCTGTTGCAAACATCCTTGAAGTGCCCTTTTGTTTTGTTGACAAAGGGGTAGAGGGTGTTACTATTTAATGGATAGAAAAGTCATAGGGATACATTGTGATGTGGAGCAGCATGATTGGGGGAGTGGAAGCTATGATGAATTGGTTTGGAGGGGCTACAATATATGGGTAGCATTAAATCTGATGATGCTAGAAGTGATCGATTAATTATCAGATATCACTATGGCTGAGGTTTGTGATGGAAGAAGATCATTGGTATCGGTGTATGAGTATGGAATCAGCAATTAGTGATTATAAATTATCTGGTTCATTGATGAAAATTTCATTATAATATTGTGTCTCACACATATCATGGCTCATGTGGGCATAGACTATGTGTTGATTAATTCCAAGATCGTTATCATAATCGTGTGAAGAAAATGGTGGTTGATGTTGGTAGGAGAATTGATGAGGTATCAAAATGTGCAGAAATATTAAGAGAATAGTTTTCAACAAACCCAAAGGGGGGGAATCGTATGGTAAAAATCCCTCATTGTTTTATCTCAGTAAGTTTTTGGTGTGGTTGTGTTTATTGACCAAATTAGATTACTAAAAATGAGTTTAGTTGGTGTTTCCCTACAACATTTTTTGAAGGTAGTGTAGTTTCCTAGTATTTTCCATCATTTTGGGTCTTAAAATAAAGTGTTTTATTTTCGAAAAAAATGATTTATTCATAGGAGTATGGTATAATGAACGTTGAAGAAAATTGGAAATACATGAAAACTTCAAACCAAAATTCATGTACAGCGTACTATGTTTCAGGAATGGTATGTAGATCTAAGGGAATAGTACGTCGGAGTGGTTCAAGAAACTGAAAATAGTTCATGGGGGATGGCGGTGTGGTATGATGATGGATTCACATCGGCAGAGGAGATCAACTCCATAGAAACAATGACAGTATGCAGACCGAATTGAAAAAATAGTTCAGGGGTTGATTTTAGTTCGTGGGGATAGTAGGATCGGTATGCGGTGAATGCTAGATTGAAGATTTTTAAAATCATAGATTAGGGGATTTTTCAGGTATCTTTGTCTATATAGGAATCACTAATCTCACCGCTTACTATTGTGAACGAATATCATTAAAAAACATATTTTTAGTCCCGGATTTCAGTGAATTCTGAAGGTGGATTGCAAGGATTAATTCCGCAATTACTAAATTTGATTTCACCGAGGAAATTCCTCCAAAGGAATTAAGGTGGGAACTATAACATTCATAATACAAATTACACAGAGGAAGAAGGTGTAGTAACTAGGAGATGTGTAAAGGATTTCAGAGAATAGAGAACAGTTCACAGGTAGATGGTAATTCACAGACGAGGATTATAGAGTTGGTATATAGAAGTGGTGTGCGATAGATAAGGAAGATTTTGTCCACAGATTAAGGGACATTTGAAGAAGAGGAAGCATTACATGAAGGAGGAGTTCTGCGTACCCATCCTGGTACACAGTACGTGGTAGAGAACAATGGTTTGCAGTTCTCACTGGGAATCATTTGAATGTTTTAAATCTATTTTTGTACGATATTTGTAGAACCTAGAAGTACCCAGGAAGGTGTACTTAATCTGTGGGTGAAAATGGAAATCAATCGGGAATCTACATAAAGTTATGTATTCTTGAATTTAGTAAAATTAAGGGATTTACATGTCTACAAAATTTCATTGTCATAAAGTAAATAAACTATGTGTGGATTTAATTCCTGGAGTAGTGATTATAGGAATATGAAGATGGTGAACTTTTCCACCTTCAGTGATCCAAAGAAATAGGAATAGTGAGTGATCCTTGGTAATGTAGTGAGGAGAGTGTAAAAAATGTAATGGTAGTGAGCCTGGGAAAAGAAGATCAAGCCTGATCATTTTACTCCTTATTGGCAGCGAGTCTTAGTGAATTTGGTACATCGACACATTGCAATTTTATTCTTTTTGGAAGAATCCTAATGAAGGAGATACAAGTAAAAAATCAATGTGTCTTGTGCATGATTTCAAATCTTTTCATATATTTTTATGTTTGGAAGAGAGAATTGAGTTTTTTAACAATGAAAAACGATCTGAATCGGAGAACGTTTTAATCTGTCATACCTAGATTCACCCCCCTCTTAGGGTATTCAAACTAGTTGACCTAAAAACAATATAGAAGTATCTGTGGGAAAATAATTTATGGTTAACTATGTTATTTCTCAAATATATTATCTTAAATACAAAATGTTCAATTATCACAGGTTAGTTTATGATGTATAATTTTTCGGAAAATAATACAAATTACGATGTGGATGAACTTTTTTTCTCATGAAACCAATGTTGTGCAGCTATGAAGGAGTTAATATATTTTTTATGAGGCCTCCTAATAAATCATTTATTTTATGTGTTTTTAAAGATATTATAAAATGTGTAGTGGTCATATATATAATATACTATGTGAATGGTCAACATCCGTGTTTTTTGTAATGTATGGAAATTATTATTATTTTAAATATTGTTCAATCCCCAGATTGCATCTCAATACAATTACAACTCTATAGTAACATAATTTTTTTAGAAAATGTACCATTATTACATGACAAAAATTGAACATTGAATTGGAAATTAAAAAGGTCAATCGTGATCTCTAAATCCTTGAGTTAGAAGACTTCTTTAGGGGTGTATCTCATATATGGTCATAAGAATGAATACCATCACTATAAGAAAAGATTTTTCAATTTGTATAAATGATCTCTTCATGGTAATATATCCTTAATGTGTATAGGAAAAAATTACATAACCAGAACAATATATTTTTCTATTTAAATGAATTATATACACTTTTGTTTTTCACATAGATGGTTATAGAATAAAATATCATTACATTCACTTTCTATTTAATCCATTTAAATGAATGAATGAGATAAATAGAAATGATGAGGATAAGAAATGGGGAATTTTGGATTCACATTAAATTGTTCAGTTGGGTTATAATACTCTAAAATTTTATTTCAGAACATTTCATGTAGAACCTCATTAATAATATTCTAAAGAAGGGGGAAAATATCAATGCACTAAATTTTTCCTAGGATATGAGGCCTGGAAATATTGACATTAATAGTACTAGGGCCATTTTATGGAAACTATTAATTTTCATTTATTTTTTCAGAAAATATTTTATTAAGATTAATAATGGGGACAGTCGTTGGATGAACATGGATTTTATGTAGGATGTACTCTATGGGAGTTCATAAGAATATCAAATGATCAGTTTTTCATAAATCACACATGTGGTTTGTGTAGTTTGTGGATAATCAATTTTTACTCAGGAAACCATTTACGGGGTTTCAGCCTTAAATTATTTTGTGTTATATTCATTGGTAGTTTTATGCCTTGAATGGTATGAAAATATAGCTACTATTTATGGTCATGAAACATGGATCAGAAGATGGTTGACTACATGGAAACATGTGAAATGAAAAAAAAGAAGTTAAATGGGGAACCCAATATCACATATTCAATCTACCTTGAGGAATTAGGCACATAGATTAATGTCACCTTCATTTCAAAATAAATTCTTGTGTTTTAGTTTTAATAATTTTTAATTAGATTTTGGAATATTTTATATAGTATAGGTATAGAAAAACCATACTTGAATGGGGCCTAAATTCATTTCATTTTTTTATGAAAAATGGACATTGAGTATATGTTACTGAATCATGGACAATTTTCTGATGCGGTTTAGGGTAGTATGATGTGGAATTTTTAAAATATGCAATGAGTGCTTTAGAATCTTTATTATAAAGGATATTATGATATCCATGTGATTAAAATAAAGGGTACTAGACCAAATTGAATTATTATATTATGGGTATTATAAATCATAAATCAATAAATGAGAATTTGTTATGATGATATTGGACACATATATTGGGGATGATTTATTTTAACAATTTAATGATAGGTTATACTTCAATGATTTATAGATTTATATATATTGGAGGATACCCACTTTCAAAAAAATGTGCACCTTGTTTATATATGAAATTTTGGGAACATATGATGATCCATATTTAATCTGTATATTCATAGTACACATGTTGTTTATTTTAAAGTCATATGAACTCATTACCCATTTCCAAGAAGAAGTCACATGAATAAAAAATTAATTAATTAAATAATATTTACGGAAATATAAACTATTCCAATTGGATTATGAAACCCTCACTTTTATACCACCATGTATGAAAGATACAATTGATGTTAATAGATATGATATGTCACTAATCTAAAATTTTCATCAACATGATTTCCCAATAATCCTAATATAATTTTTTTGAGGGACATATTATGATCCCTACAATTTTAATGAACATTCTAATTTTTTTCTATTTTCCTAGGCCCTATGAGTGTGATTTATAATAAGTACTTTATTTTTTTCGGATTCATTTTTTTATTTTCTTCATGAAATGGATCGATTCCTATTCACATGTAGTTTAGGAACTATTAATTTGGACTAGAAGTATAAATCATTAAATTTCCTACATCTATGACCAAAAAAGTGGTGTCTATCAGAAGATAAATCATCAAAAGGTTTGAGAGAAATTTATTACAATAAAAAAATAGTGAAATATGAATTTATTTTACATACTAATAAAACTATTTGATTGCTTTGGGTAGGTAAAATAAATTATATTCATATTTCTGAAAACTAAGGGGTGAGAATGAAAAACAAAATTGGGACCAATTTATTTGAATATAACAAAAAATTTATATTTGGTTGTTTTAATTTCATAAGTAACACAATAATGATCTTTTATCAGATATTGTGTTGTGGAACATGTATTCAAGGGATGACTATGGACCACATTCAATTGAGAGGTTCTATTTCGACGTTGTGAGGGTTTATTTAGATTAGGGGACTATCCCTTATGATTCATATTTCATAGGATGAAGGGAAATATTAATCTTGGATATGGATATCCATTTCATGATTTTTGAAAATTCTTCTCTAAAAAGGAGTGATCAGAAAATTTCATAATTGACGTTTCCATGTATAGGCCAGTAAAATTAACTTGGTAGTCTTAAAAATTTATGATGACATGTGGATGGTCTGAAATATTTTATTTGAAATCCTCTTCATATCCTTAGGTGAAATATATTAAAAGAAACATTGTTCATACATTTTTAGGGATGAATTCAATACAATGACATAATTATTGAACCTCTGGACTTTTCTCTTTATTCTTTTTTGCAGAAAAACCCTTATTTTAGAACCCCTATATGGGTTCTACTCTCATGTGGGGAAATTTATTCAAATAAATAGATTACTCATGTAATTTTTAGGTAATGAAGGATGCAACAAATATTGATTAGTTTAGTATTATGCAATAAGGACTTTGGTGAAATAACGTTTAAGGTCAAAATCATTTAATTCATCTAGGATATTTTAAAAAAATTGGGTAATGTAAAAAATATAGCGATTTTTATTATTGAATGATTCATAGAGGGAAAACCAATTGTGAATTAATAAATCAAAAAAAAAAATACATACTTGAGGATTAATTGTATTTTCTTTGGCCAGGAATACAATAGGATGATTTCTGTGTTTTTTCAGTGGGGAATGTATTAAAAAAATGTAGTTTATATAATTAGGTTAAATTGAACAATCAAATAAGGGTTAACTAATAAAGACTAAACCATTGAATCCTCAAGGTATAAAGAATGATTCATTATGTAGATCTAGGTCTCTCATGGAGGAGGATGATTTTACATATATAGGGCATATGAAAAAACCCATTCAATGTAGTGTAGGTTCCTGAAAATTGAACCCCTATAGAAAATTTAAATTCTAGTGGAATTGAATACATGTTAGGAAGATTAATTTCAATTTAAATTGAATAGAATGCATTTTTTCACCTTCTGTAGATCAAGATAGTGATTAATATATGTCAACATCACCGTTGTATTGAGTGTCTATAATGACATGATGATGAAAAATAGTAGATTATAATGGGATTTATAGATTTTATTAGGTAAATATATCACATCATAATTAACAATCCTATAAAAATTGAAATTTATTTACAAATAGTTCATAAAATGGATTTTTTATGTGTATTAAACTCTTCCATTGGATATTTTTTGTATTTAGGTAAAAAAATTACCCATTATTAATTATCTAGTATATATATGTCTCACACATATTAGAAAAGAAATTTTAGTAATAGATTTTAAATATAACTCCACCAACGAATAACTAAATAAATAAAGATTATACGTATATAAAATAATTTTTATCAAGTAATATATTTTTATTATGGGGAATATTTTATATAGATTTGTTTTATATGACCATGTCAAAAATCCGGTCCTACCTCACTAATGATCCACAAATTATTTGTTTTTTAGGAATTTATTTTATTTGAGATCACAACTAGGCCTAGGATATATGATCCAATAATTAAAACATATAATAATTTAGAAAAAATTAAGACACAAAATGTTCATGAATAAAAATTCCATACATAGATGTAGGTCATTCTTTGGGAAAGGGTCATTTAATTCCAAATTTTTAATTTCAGTCTGATCCTATGATAAAATATATAGGGATTACTATAGGGTATAAAATAATTGGCCTCATGATACATGTAGTTGTTTAATGATCAACTACTTAGATTAAGATCTTCCATAGGGGACAAAATATTTATTTACTAAAGAAAAAAATTATTACACCATGAGAACTCTAACATAGATATGGATCTTTTATTGGTTAACTATTTAATGAAATGTATTTCTAGATTTGAAATTTAATAGAGTTTAAGGTATAAAAAATCAATCCACCTATTTAAAAATGGTAATTTCTGTCAGGTTAAGCATAGTAATTTACCAAGACCTAAAATATTACATTAGTCATAAAAAATAGATGATACACCAAACCATAAAACAATGAAAGATATAAAAATTGAAACACTTATGATGGTATTTTGCTTTAATGGTGTAATTTTTTTCATTTATTTTAATTTAGTTTGACAGGTAATTTATGTTTTGTATTTCCAGGACTTTAATTTAGGAACAGGGAGGTGTACCATTCTAGTTCTTGAAACTAGGACCCTAACCATGAAGTTTAGAATCATATGTTAAGGGATGAATGATATGTAATTTAAATTCATAATTCAATAACATTGTTATTTTTTATTTCATTAAATTCTAAAATAACTACATCGTTAAAATCCCTATTGATTAAGATACAATTGAAAAAAGTTGAAATTACACAATGTTGTTTTTTTTAAAAACATTCATTCATGTCCAACATGATTAATTCTCCATCCACTGTGATAGATGAATAGATTTATTTTATTAAACCCTTATATTTATCTTTTTTTCTATCAAATTCTGGTTCAATAGTTAGAGACTTCTTCCCCTGTATCTTAAATTTTTTTAGAACCAATAATGTCTTTACCTAGAGAATAATATAAAAATTATTTTTCTTTTTGAAATATCATACACATTATTTCTCATGAATATATATATGGTGTAATGTGAGAAAAAAATTTCCATCAAGTCCTTCCAACTCATCGATCAAATTTTGGGATTTCTCACCATTATTAAGTTGATTTCAGTTTTTTGATTTCCATTGAATTAAATGTGACATTTATGGGCATGACAACCTATGCACCAAATATATGTTAATATGGATATTCTTACATGGATATAAAAGATGTTGTGTGATAAGCCGAAATTTTTTTTAGAAGTTTATTTGGTATAAATTTCATTGATTTGGTCACCATCATATGATGTATATTAGAAAATATATTATTAAAAGACAATATTTATCCAAAGACTATTTATGGTAGTGGGATTAATGGAAGGACAGAATTAAAGAACACTAATATTACATTTTTATCATTAAAGAAATGATTTTGGTTCTGAACTCTATAAAAATTGTGTGAGGGAGAAAAGGATTCTAATAATATATTACTTCATGATGTTAATGATAACCTTTCTATTGACCTACTATAAGAATACATCCTCAGTCCATTTTGAGAAGATGTCAATGATAATGAGGATGTACTTGAACAATATATCAATTACTAGAGGATATATCCCAATGGAATCTATTGGAAAAATTTGTCAAATTTTTTAATATTATATAGAAACTATGTGTTTTTATTTATGTAATTGGATTTCATCTAAAAAGATTGACATTTATTAGTCAATTCCATAGACTTTTGTGTAATTGATATTCAAAAAATCTATGTCTTTTGATTTTATAAGAGGGCTCAATACTGGATTGAGGAGAACAAAAAAATTAAATATTGTATTCTCATCGAATAAATAGGATATCCCATCCATAAATTATTCTAATAATGACTCCATAAAATCTCTATCTACATAGGACATTATCAGAAGCAGTTAAATTATAAGAAAAACTTTTACAGCCTACAATCAAATCTGTTATTTTGTGAATGGTTGTGAATGAACAATTCATCAATAGAGTTCTTATTTTATGTAGGAAATAAATACAATGGGGATATTATTTATTGATGAAATCAGATATACTTTTATAATTGTGGTATTTACCACACTAATCACTTCAATGCCAATGACAATGAATGGTGACACCACTCAACAATGTGTAATTCTAAAGACTTTATAATATAAATAATAATCTTATAGGTTTATGGATATATTATCCAATTTGTATTAAATGGATCATATAAACAAATGATATATAAATCAAAATAGGATAATATATAAATTATTTCACAATGCCTCATACTCAATGTTTTTGTCAAATTAATTCCAATTTCTTAACTGTATATTCAATTTAAATTTACTTGTTTAGTAAATCTCAATCACCCTTGAAATTTAGTTCAGAAACATCAATCATCATATTCTTTTCAATCACTACAATGTGACCAATTTATTTCTTCTTATTCATGGTGAATTCTTCTAAAAAAGATGTTGTAGTGAAAATATTCCTTTATTGAAGAGATAAATATAATTCCCAAGACAACTCTACTGAGTTTTGGGTTATACATCCTTGGAATTATGGAAGATTAGAAAAAATCTATCTTCAATATCGGGGGAGTTTCATGAATGGAAACCACATCACCATCAAGAAAATATGAATCCATTATCATGATTTCCATGTTATAGAGTGTTATAATAATGTCCAAAAATATATCCCTTTTGACTTCCTTCAACCATATGAAATAAATATCAACTTACTGTGGGTTGAAAAACCAAAACACAAGAAATTGAATAAATATTATATGATTAAGGATATCAATTAGAAATTAAAATTAACATACCATTTAGATCATCTGATTTCTTGGGTAGTATTTCAATTTCGGAACCATGAAGAATAATGAAGGAAATTCTTGTTAATGAAATAATATCATATTTACATATCATGATTAGTGCTTTTAGGATAATATATAATATTCTCAAATTCTATATCATTATTATATGAACTAAAGTAAACATGTTATACCAATAAATCTAACACTTATATAATGAATAACAAACCATTGATATGTATAATTAACACTAGTGGTAATGACAGAAATTGCATGATATTGTTGAAACTTTACTAACAGTCAGTATCCCATCAACAAGTAAAACTCTTATTTATGATCATGGTAAATGGAAGAAAATTTCTTTAAGGTTTTTCATGGAGTTTATTAATATTTAAATGGTTTACGAGGTGAATTATGAACTATTTTAGGTTTCTAGGATGTAAATGTTGAAGGATCACTTTGGGATTCTAAATATCTACATCAATGACATGATGACATACCAAGAATCCATGGAATTTATATTTTTTAAAATAAAAGGAAATTTCAATAGGTTCATATTTCTGATATAATGGTGAAATTTGATGAGAACTATTTCATGATATACAAGATGATCATAAATATTTTTATATTTTGTCTCTGAATCATCCACATAATAATTCATCGTCTTCCCCAAAAAGAGATTAAAGATACGGCGAATTATATGTTGACATATAAATCCAATATTCATTAATGTAATGGGAATTAATTTATTCAAATATTCCCCTTCATGTTTCTTAAATATGGTGGCTTCCTCATATTAGGGGACCATGCAAATATTTTTATAAATTAAATATCATTCAATGGTGAAGATGCCCTAGAATTTGACTTTTCCTTAAATCAAAATGATAGTGATCAATTTTAGGAATTCATAATTTTGATATGGTGTAAAATATCCCTGAAGTGGATGAAAAGTTTGATTTCCAAATTTTTTTATGGGGTTGATGTTGCACTGAAATTTCATTTACTGAACATCCTTTTTGATTAATGATTTGATGATATCCACAAATTTGTCTTCCAACATAGCTTCCTTAGTTTGTTATATTCTCTTAATTTCATAAATGATGCTGTGTAGATAATTTGTTTCACCTAAATGATGGAAGGCCACATTAATATAATGTATTTTATTTTTTTCAATAATACTATTCAATCTGATCCTATTTATACATGGAGAAATAAATATTTTTCTCTTGTTCTTCAAGGTACACATTGTGTATAACAAAAAAATGTTTAATTCATTTATTTTCAAAAATTATCAATCATAGTTAATGAATATGAAATATTAATTGATGTCATTATATTGATGATGAATCATAGATATCGTGAAAGTTATTTATTATGAATAATGAAGATCCAAATCATAAAGAAGAAGGAGAATTTACATATTTTGTTAGTGCTTCATGGTTACATTGAACATGTTGGAGAATAATGTTTAGAATATATTGACTACATTTTTAATTTTGAAGTTTATTATTATAATAGTTAAAGTATAGGAGTTAGAATAAAATTAAAAACTCAGGGAAAACCAACCCACCAAAGAAACTTGTAATCAACATGCACATTTATCCTTTCTACAAGGTTTAATAGTTAGCATTATGAAACATGTGCCATGGATAATATGATAATATTCATTGTAGGGATCAGAATAGTATTGGATTAGAGTAGATTTCATGTGATCATTTTTTCCGTATCCATTTTGGTGGACACATGAGGCCATATGATGATCACTAAAACCAAAGTGGACATGCTTTCCATTATAAATTTAGTGATTGTTTTTAAGGGGTTTAATTTAATGAAATGGTGTGATGTTTGTTTTTGTTAATTAATTTTTTATTCAACCTTTTAAAAAGGATGAAAATAATGAGTCACCATTTCAATTTTCTTCAACCTTATGTGTCATGTCTCCTCTTAAATAATTAGATCCGTTTTATAAAATCCTTTGGACAACTTACACCATGATAAAATGAAGATATCTATTCTTAAATAAAAAATTTTGTATCACAAACAAGAGATAAAATTGGTATTGTTTTTATATGGTTTTGGAGAAATATGAATCTAAAAAATGTAGAAGTGGAAAAATCATTTCATGGATATTTGAAATGCTGTATATAAATATTTAATGAAACATACAGAAATCTGGATTTATTTCAACAGATAAATAATAATCAAGTCCACCACATTATTGGGGAATTGTAATAATCAATAAATAAATGGAAAAATAACTAAAAATAATTATGATAAAAGATAACATTCCAAACTAAAATGACGATTTCAACAAAAATAGATAAAATTAGAAATATCATGTTGTTCTACCATATGATTTATTTAATGTTACAAAGGATAAATTTTTTTATGAATCTTCCACACTCTATGAATTATTTTTTTAACTTGATATTAATATAATATGAAAATATATTGGTGATTAATACATATTAAGATTCATACTAATGATCATTAATAGAAACAGGTGTTTAGGTAAGATGTTTTCAGGTGAGTATATCTCCAATTATATTATTATCACGATATTGTTTCTATGATACGTAAAATTTTATAAATATGGGGAAAATATAAGGATTTCATATTTATTTCTATAATATATTGCTTGAATTAATATATCATAATGTATGAGGTTTTCAGAGTGGGAAGAGGATATAATGTTATAAGGTGGAGAATCCCATACCTATTCCATTTAGGTTACAATATGTTTAATAAACTAGTTACTATGAATTTAGAAATTATTTCCAATAAGGATGTTCAAATTCATTAATACACACATGTGGGAATGATTTAATGTGTTAAAAAAATACATATATTATATTAAATATAGATACATATATATATTTATAGGTTGTGTGAAGTGTGACTATGAAAAATATAGAGATCAATATTACAAAACATGAAAAATAGTTAAGTATCTAATGAGAGACTATATAATGTATAGCTACAAAGAAACATATTGGTATTGAAGAGAATATATCTAGGTAAATGAGTTGATTCACTAAATTTTATGTAATGAAGGAAAATAATAGATTATGTGAACATATTATTATATTTTAAAAAGTAATTTTTATTATCATTTCAATAATTATATTGATCTATTAATACAATAAAATGAATGGTTGGGTGCATATCCGTTTTAATATAAACAAATCTGTGGATCTTGAATGTTTTTTTGAAAGGGAATGTAAATAATTAATTGATCAAGTAGTATATCACCAACAAATAAGGATCATAAATAGTTTATAGACATTTTTTTTATTGTTAAAAATTTATCTAAATTATTTGGAAAATAGTATGAAGAATCAATGAGATTGTGTGGAGTGAAAGATGTATAAAACATGGATAAAGGGTTAAAACTTCCCAATTTTATTCACATGCGGATTCAAGTGGATATTGTGATATTGGTGAAATATTGATCGTACAAATGACAAGCCTTTTTTTGAAATGTGAACATCTTAAATAATCATGTCTCATGTGTTTGTGTATATTCCCAATAGTGTTCCATGAAAGAGAAAATTAATATGTAAGAGATAGAGAGAGTGAGTAAGAGGATTATCACCTAAAATTGAAATATGTAAATGTTAGAAGATGTTATGGAAACTTTTATTTTGTGTACACCTACACAGATTCACCACTTTTGTATAAGATTTACCTAAACAATCCACTCTAAATTATGATAATCAAGGGGGGATATATATATTCATATATAACTAAGATTGAATTTTATGATTTTATTTATAATTTTTAATATTAATTTCACATTATTTTTAGTGATTAAAAATTACATCTCAAAAATAAATCAACAATACAGTGAGTATAATTTCAATTATATATGAGGATTAGTTATATATGAAACATTTTTTTATGATACATGACAATATTTATCAATAATATATACCCATTATAATACATGATTACAATTAATATTTTAATTAAAATTATTTAATGATTTATTATATAAAGATTCATATAATAAAATCCTATAATACTTTTTTTCCCAGTGATATAAAAAATTAGTTGTATAACACAATACCCTGAAACCTTGATACAATTAATTTTTTCAAAAACTCCACAACATTACCTTAAAATGAAAATTTTTACTAATAGATCATGTGATAACATAGAGATGTACATTATAAGGGGGTCAATTATAATTCCTTGTAAGGGTATTGTGATAAAAATATATGAACAAAGAAAGATATGTAATGTAAGAGGCATATCAAGGAGACAAAAAGTTGGTTAAAAACATAAAAATGAACAAAAAATGATAATTTATGATGATAATATCAAGGAATAATATGGAATGTGGAAATAACATAATACATGATATCATAAAAATGACTACTATATCCACTAAAACAACATATTTTTTTTGAACTTATGATAAACCCATGTCTACCAAAATTGGTATCTCGTATGGTAAAAACATTACCCAATGCATTAGAAGGTTGTATAATTTTGGTCACACCGATCAAATTCATTTAATGTGTATGCATTTGCGTGCCACATAGAGCATACAACATATGAATATCATTCATCACATTTATCCCAACAATTAACGAGTGTGATTCACATATATTGATATATTCTATAAATGAATGATATTTACAACTAGATGATTAAATTTGAGTGGACATGGTGATGGGTATATAATAAATAAATATTGGACCTAGAAAATCAGTGGATAAATTGAGAAACACAATGGTTGTACATAAATATCCATGGAAGTGTTTAGGTATAGTGGAAGAGGATCTGTCATTTATTTTACATAACATAGGTATAAATACATATGTGTTAAAATATATTCTAGCATGAAAAATTGGATATAAAAAGACTTATTAAAAAGAATCTTCTTGAATAAATAGGAGGTAGAGGGGATGCCTTACATTGAGAGGGTGCATACAAATTTTTTCTAGCAGCTTATTAATATGTTTGGAACAACATTGTAGTGATAATGATAGTGAATAGAAGAGTAAAATCATTCATAATGGGATTTTATTTAAGATGAATGACATGATGGGAGGCTTTATATAGCCAAATACTAGAAATATAAAAATTAATTTTTAATAATAGTTTACGGAAGCTATATAAAAAAAATCAAAACCAAAAACCATATTATCTGTTCCCATTATTTCCACCAAATAAGAGTGGTTTTAAATATTTTATATGGCATGGAACAGAACTCATTAATATAATATCCTTGGGGATTTTTATGTGAGTCATGATCATATATAATTAATTTTTAAATATAAAAATAACATAATGGTTTTTATGGATCCCATAAAGGATCAATCAATTAACCAAATAACAACAATAGCTCATAATTTGAAAGTGGAAAAACAATTTTGGTCTTAGATAGTATTTAAATTATTTATTTCATAAATTGGTATTGTCTGATTTCATAACACAAACCATATATTAACATTGTATTTATTTTATACCAAAAAAATGTTTAACCCATAAAATAATGAAAAACCAACATTTCCTAATATCGATATTAGAATTTCAATAATTATATTTATTTTATGAATTTTTTTTATAGTTTTTAATTGAAACATTTAAATTATAAATCACCATTTATTTATAACTAAATTATTTTTTAATAATAAAAATTATTTGAACCTTATATAAATTTTATAAAACATCACTAAATTATATTTTCATTTATATTAAAATAAGTATTAATAAAAAATTATTTTAATAATATTACATAAATTTAAATAAATATCAAATTTATCTATGATAAAGCGTCGAAATTTAAAAAATATATATACACAAATTTCTCCAAAAATATAACTTTGATTTATTTTTATCCATATCTAATTTTTCTCTGTAAAATTAATAAATAAGATTAATATAGTAAATAATTAAATAAAAAGGAAGTATAAAAATCCATTCTTTTTTGTTTCTAGATACAAAACCCCTTATTACACGAATCTACTTATTAAGGGTATGTTTTGTGATGGTTTCATTTTCTTGTGGTGGTTTGGAGAATTTGGTTTGTTTGTGACCTCGATAAGAATAATCTTATTTCAAAAATAGTTTATCTCATGTTTTAGTTGGTGATTATTATATTATGATTGGTAGTAAGATGATAATATCTATTCCATGTATCCTAGATGTTCCAAATATTGGGATTCACAGGGTATATCTTACTGGTTGAGGTCATCACTTATTTGTTGGTCAACATGATTTTATTATATCACTTGATATAAAATAATCATAATGTTCACTATAACATATATTTATAATAAATAATTTTTTTGTTTAATGGTATTTTTAATATAATAGTTTATAACCCATAATGATATAACCCCACCAAAATAGTGCATGTCTTTTCTATTACTTAATAAAAAAATTATTCATTTGAGAAGGTATTTTTATTTATAAAACATTAGATCATTGAAATAATAAAAAAAAAATTCCCATTGATATTTAATTTAATATCATAAAATAGATTAGGGTGATTCTATTTCATAACCAATTATAGTCCCCATGTTGATTCCTTGGTCATTTGGATCTTCCATAGTACTTGGAGAAGGTGAGTTTTTTTAATGAATATTTCCATTAGGATCATTAATAATGAGTATCTACACCTCGTATGAAAGGACCTTTCTCCAATGTCACTACCACATGATTCAATATATTTGAGGTTTCATGTATGTACATTCACAAAAGGCATTAATGGGACACATCATGTACTTGAGATAAGATTTGAGGGGGAGCTGGTTGCTAATCGATTACTCTAATGCGATCAATAATCCCAAATGGGAGGATGTGTCTAGAATTTTTTCCCCTATTCCCAAATCATATTACATTAATCATTAGTGATATATGATGGAGAATTTTATATCAAATATCATAATATAGGTCATATCATCAATTTTAAAGAGTTGATTTTGGGGTGATTTTAGGGATTTCTGAAAACATTTCTATGGCTTTAACCATCTTTTTCATCTCTTGACATGATCATGTAATCTAAGGTTTTGCAGTCAAGCATTAACCCAAAATGTCAGAGTCATATACCTTGTACAATATAGATCCCATTAACGTACAATTTGAATTATATAATGGGAAATATTGTTCTATGAGAACTCTAATAAGGGAATGTGTTGATTCAAACTTCATTTTAAAGATATTTAATAATAATTTAGTTTATCCTTTAGATATTTAATTGTATTTTCAGACATACCATCCTCTTGGGGGTGATAATAAGTACTAAAACATTTCTCAATCTCTAATTCTTACTGATGGCTCCTTCAATTCCATGATTTAAATATCAGATCTCAATCACAATTAGTGGGGAAATGAATTCCATAAAGTCTGACCACTTCCTTTGTAAAAATAGCAAAGAGTTCATCAAGAGATAAATCTCCATTTCTAACAAGAAAATGATCTAAACTTATAAGATTATTTAGTACCACTCACATTATTTATTACCTCTTTATGTATTTGTTAATCCTTTTATAATATCCATGATAAATGTTTTGATTTTCGTTGTATTACTTGAAATGGTTGCATCGGGCATCTAGAATTTTTTAATCATACTTGAAATGTTTGCTTTCCATGAGTTGAGATACTATGTCATATGTCTCCCACTTAATATTATTCAACAAGTTTTTTTAGATAGATCATTTTGTATAACTGAGATTCGTGTATAAATAGTGAAGAGATAACTTGTTTTTAAATTTAGGGACCTAGATATATGCTTTTAAGACTTCAAAATATTTCCATAAATATTTCAAAAGCTAGGTGATAAGATGATGTTTGATTCTGTGTCCTGGTATTTATGGAATAAATTTATAAAAAATATTATATTTATTTTTATTGTACACACGAAACATCAAAAATAATATAAAAACATAAAGGAAGATTCTCAAATAATAAATCCAATTCCACTACTCAGTCTAGAATGCATTTTTTAACTTAGGTGCGACCTAAACTTAGTTCTTTTGGGGGGTTCAGAATCCTCTCTAATTAGTGGTATGTTTGGTAGATTAATTAATTAATTCATTCATTCATTCATTCATTTTTTCACATCAATGGATTTTATTGAAATATAATTCTATGAAAATTCTACATGGATTAGTCTCATAATACATGTGTCTTCCTAGATCTTCTCCTTCCACCAATGTTGGAGAATCACATCAGATGATGACCATACTCTATATGAGAAGTACTTGAGAATAATTAACATAAAAACATCCTTTAATCATTAGAGAGTGATTTCTTATATTAAGACTAAACAAAACACCACGTTGGACACATCAATTACTAGTTTACTCCCTCATTGATTAAATTGATTGAGAATATTATTCCCTTCAATCAATATAATCAATTATATACATTTCATGTTCCCTAGTACTGATTAATGGGTTTATTTAAATTGTTTTAAAACTCTAGATCCTCATTCTTTATATTTAGACAAGTACTTTTGGAAAAAATTAATCAATCTATTATTTTTTTCCTCTTCATTTATTTTTTTCCTCACTGGTTGGACACTATGTTTCACATTCAACATTGTAGAGTAGTAATAATCCCGATTGAACCTATGAAACCATAAAAGAATCACGTCCAGGGACCATATTGATAAAGTAGGCCCAATTTTTTTTTTCTTTTTGGTGATTTCATTAAATATTGGAAGCATGACCAACTACTATGGAAGGTTTGGGGACATGCAGAACTCATGATGGAACTCATATGGATTGATGAATCAGAACTACGATGTGTGAAAAATCAAAAAATATGAGGGGTGACTTGATCCATAAAACATCATGTGGAAATTAAGAAGGATCTATGGTGAAATATCTATAAATAAATAATTTATCTAGAAATATAGATATCTAGGAAATCGATGAAAACCCCCATTACACGCCTTGTAAAAGTATGAACACAAAATATGTATCCCCTTGAGTTTGGTGGCTATGGCTGTGGAAATAAATAAGAAGGACATATCTTGTATCCTTCCTATATTTCGTGAACAACATCATCAGGTGGATGATTCATGTGATGGCTTGCATTTTAAGGACTTCGTAGAGAGTACACTACCAAGAACATTGTCATGTACCACAACACATAGACTTGATGTTATGTACAAGGTCACTACCAGAAGAACATAGTATAGTTTTGGTAAGCATGGGCATGCAATTTAGTCCACATAAATGAAATTTTTACAATATGTCCTAGTTTCAATGTACATTCTAGGGACATGACCCTGTGGTGAAGTAGGAACGCACACTGTGTAGGTCTCATCACACGTCATGGACCACTTTTTTATATTTGGATACTTTATTATTCTATATATCATTCATTTGAACACATATGTTTCCCACAATTATCCTATATATAGTTTATTTTTACATATAATGTGATGGTAACCATAATTTTGGATTTCAAGATATGATGTGGAATGATCTAGCAATAATTCTTTTTATGTGATGCATGATGATGGAAATGATATGGCAAGATCCTACAAGGGATCTTCCATGTGGGATCCCCTTATCGAAATGGGATTGGGTTATAAATGATCATAGTGGAACCCCACCATCACACCAGTGTGTGAGTCCTAGGCCACTGGAGTGAAACCCCCCACTATGAATGGTGAATTTCCTCTACAACTACCCTAAGAGTGGAACCCCCTGACTCACTATGGTAGGAACCCTCAATGGCCATAGTGGAACCCCTATGACATTGAGGAGTGTATCATCAACATCTTAGTGTAACACCCCAATCCAAATGTGCTCGAGTCCATGATGTATTGAGTGTAACCCTAAAATCACATCGGGGTGCATCTCTTCGACCTATAGAGTGTAACCCCCCCATCAGCTTTGGCTGTGTGGATACAAACATTGTTGAACCCCTTGATGTACTAAGTTGCAGTACTTATACTTCATGTTTGATGTACCTCCTTTTGAGGTTCATTGAAGAGGAATGGGTTGTCTTCGACTAGTAATCATAGGTATAAGTGACATATATGGGACATAATTGATCTATATTTTGAAATTTTTGGTACTCATATTCTTGAGTTGAGCTCTTAGATGAATATCCCCTTACTCTGGCATTTGATATTTTTTTAACTGAGAATATATATATATATATATTTATTCTTTTTTATCTATATCATTGGATTAATTATTCTACATCCACGAAAGGCAAGGTCACACAGGGTGTGCCACATGATTTGTGTTTTTATCTTCTCAATGTTGGATGAGTCTTCCCTCCCAATATTTGTGGAGAAGACGCAACATGTAGTTCATCTACTCACCATATTCATCCTATTTCCATTTGAGGATGTTACATTCACAATCAATTTAGTATATTTTTTCTCATTAATTGTACATTGCATCTACTATATTTTATTCATATTTTATCTCTTAAAACTCACCTTTCTTCATTAGTGGAGTCCTACTTGGTATATATATTCTCACACCTTCATAGTCTTTTCCCACATGTTTCATATATTATCTAAAATATGGACAAGTCATCGGTGAAATTAGATGACCATAGGTATACCACGTAATTTGGAAAACTTAAAATGGTCATAGCATGGGATTTAAGAGATGAGCTATATAAAAAGATTGATTTTCCAATTTTATCAGGTTGTGAAAAATTTCTAGTTATGTAAGCATTTTTTCCATAAATTTGCAGTTTTAATTATTGTACCCTTGTAAACCCTAGAGCGTATGAAATCATGGTTTATATTCTAGATTGGTTGAATCTTTTTTCTTTCCCTCATGATATCTTCATTGAGATTATTGTCTGTGTGAATACCTGTACTTAAGAAAAGGCCTCACAATCTTAGATATAACTTCAGTGTTGTGTATTTCCCCATTTCATATATAGGCAGACTAAGGGTTGTTTTAGATTATTCATCATATTGGTTCTGGGAATTAATGATATTTATTATAGGATTTAATTAATTGGGATATTGCTTGGACTAGTCCCCTTATGAGGATTTGGTTGGGTTTAGTGTCGTAATGAAAATATTTTTTTTGAGTACAACTCTCAATTTATGAAATCTAGTGATGGTTTGGGACGAATAAGTATCTATTCACAAGTACTGTGATAATATTATTGTCGACTCGAAATATTGATACATTAGTTGTGAGGTTTAATGGTAAAATCATCATTTTGGATTGATTTTTTGATTTTCATTCATATTTCATCTCCATAATATATATATATATACACATCTTAAAGTGTTATGTCTTGATGAATCTCAGGATTCCACTATGATGATAGACATCCATGATACTAGTTATAGATTTTGATGAATATCTATTTATCCTTGAGGCCCCATTTCAGTTTACATACTTTGAACCCCTTCCACCATGTGGGTAGGTAGAATCATGTCAAACTATTTTGTAGAATGATTTCTAAAAAGTTTAGGTTGAGGATGCAGACATGATGAGTGATCTATTTGAGTTCCAGCACCATAGGACACTATGGTTCCATGAAAATCATAATCCTCCATCACTAGAGGATATGAATGTGTCAGTGGGTTGTATCATCAATTAAATAAATATTCAAATGGATCAAGTGGTTTCGATAGCATCTAGCCTTTTCTATGAAGCAGTTGGCTGTTGGAGGAGCCTTATCATATAGATGTTGGTTGAGCAAACAATTTCATTGACAAGCTTCCAAAAACTATTTCAGGAAGATTACTTCACCTCTTGGTTGTTCCAAGTTTAGATTCAATATCTTCTAGGTATTTTTCAAAGATGTCCAATATTGGATGAGTAAACAACGATGTTTATAGACCTTATACAGTACTCCCATAATATGATCTAGAAAGGATACAACTGAATATCAAAGTTTATGAAGGGACTCCATATAGGGATATGTGGTTTCATGGTTCCCTTGGGCATCCCTACCTATGTCATGGTGTTGGTATGGGTATTATTGATAGATATAGTTTAGGAAAAGGGGATCTATACAGATAGATCTCGCAGTGGGTGCAACAGAGGTGAGTTGTTTGCATAAGCTTGCATATGCCAGGTTCTAGGACGTCGACATAGGAGACCTCCCCATGAACAGAATTAGGCATCTATTTCGGGGCATCGTAGAGGTACATGGTAGCCAGAAGTGGGATAGTTCCTTTCTACTTTTAGGAAATATCACATGGAATGAGATTTCTAGACCAGACATGATGTAAAGCATATGTTGATAGGTGGCGGACCACAAAAGGAGAGGCAGTGTTGTAGTCACATATATCACATGCATAGAAAGGATGGTCCTAGAGGCGTTGGAGATATATGTGGAGCATGAAGACCTATGGGTGGTGGATTATTATATGATACCCTTTCTTCATCACCACTAGGAAGCCCATGTTAGGCTCAGGGAGCTTGCTCCAGGGGATACTGAAAACTATAGGATTTGGATACTTGTGAAGAGACAACACATGATATGATATGTGGTATGTTATTTGTTTATTCTACTCTATATTTAGTATTATTACAAATAGTATTTAGTAATTCATTAATATATTTACTCCTGGTGTGAGAGATGGAGATCTCAGTAGAGGCTCTAGCCCAATAGCTTCGTCATGAGGTACTTATGGGGAACACTTCATTTTTATATTAAATCTTCCAGTAGTGTGACATCTCCTCGGGTATAGAGAGGTTCTCATGGGATATTTAAGTCACCACAATGGAACTATGTGAAATATAATATGGTATGAAAGAACTTTTTATGGTTTGAGAGAGTATTTATTATCACTATATATGAGTCAGATGCCTACACCAAAATGAAATCAGATTATTATTTTTTGGTGAGAGGGAACTCAAAGAGGGATGAGTGGGTTCAATGAGAAGGATTATGCATCCCATAACAAAATAATTTATGAGTTTATCCCTTGGTGAAATATACTCTTTAGGGATCTAGACTCTCTGACTTTTGTGGGAGTACATTGATGTCTTCCCCATGGGCATCCTAAGACAACCTATATTAATAGATATTGATTTTATTCCTATAATATCAACGAATAAATGCTATTATTTCTCATGTGGCATATTGGATGGATTTTATAGACCTCTAGGAGATATTTCTTTATTCAGATGACCTTTGAGTGAATGTTCTCATCGTACCTAGATTTCCCCCTGGCTTTCTCCAGTGTTGTTATTGAAAAATGTGGAATAGATTTTGTAGATTTAATTGGGTTATCATCAATAGTACTAGGACCTGAAAAATAAAAAGTATCTCATTACAAGGATTAACAACATCATCATCAAGTTGTGAGTTCTGAGATGGAACTCAATGAACAATTTCTAGTTCGACTACCAATAGTTCAGGTTTCAATAGGCTGATATTAAATAGCTATTTTTGGTATTATGTGGTTGAAAAAATATGTTATTAGTTATTCCGTTTGGTCTAACATATTCCACCACCATTTTTATGGCTATGATAAACTAGGAAATCCATCCATACATGGATTATATTGTGGTTTCCTTTATGGACGATATACTCATCTAGTTTCCATCCAAACATGGATCATGCCGAGCACTTGTACATAGTTCTATATTTTCTTCAAAATCAACTGATTTATTAATATTTCTCAATTTTCATGTTCTAGATTAAAGAGTTTCACATTATAAATTAAGCCATTTATGTTCATAGAAGAGTTGTGATCCTAGAAAATATTGGCGTCGTTATTTCTTGGGATCCACCCAAGAGAGTTTCAGAGGTTCTGAGCTTTATTAGAAAGTCAGGGTAATACATGTGGTTTGGGGAAGACTTATACAGTATTTCAGTCCCTCTGACCACATTGGAATGGAATGTGAAGGTATTAATTAGGTCTGAGAAGTGCAAGATGAAAATCGACGAGCTGTGGATGAGTTAAATGAGTTCTCCAGAGTTGAACCTACCCGATGAAAGTGTGCAATTTGTGGTGTATTACGTTGTATTACAGTACCTATGGAGTTTGGATCACCTATGTATTGATGTTGTTTTAGTAATGTATTTCATATAGATAGAGGCATTTGAGACAATATGGATATAACATTTCAACACATTCCATTCATTAAACTTGAAGAGGAAATATTTTCCTTGAGTATGTGGAGGAACTAACATTCAGTCTATTAATTTGAGGTTTACTCGGACCATCCGAGTATTAGGTACATATTCACTAAGAGGGACTTTAACTGCAAACAATGGTTCTAGTTGGGGATCATATAGGACTATTACCTAGAGATTTAAAATAATCTTCTAAAGGGAATAATATTAGCAGAAACTATTAGTAGGAAGATCCTAGATCTGTTGGTGTATGAGGCGTCAAATCTGCTGGCCTCCTTAAATATGATCACAGTGTACATGGAGGGTATAACATATCTATAGTTGATAGTGTTGTCTCCTACAATTCTAAATAATTTGAGAGAGTACCATATTAGAGAGAACAACTGTGAGGTCTTACTGACTATATATCCATGTGGAAATCAATAAATGGGAAATATTATATATAGAATCACTTCATCCTTTTCAAGGGATAGATGCTTTTCCTCATTATTATATGGGATAAAGTGATGTGAGAGTTTCAAAAATATCACTTAGTTGTGCATCCTAGTGTGGGGAAGATGTAAAAAGACCTTCAAAGGTAGTTTTAGTCGTCAGGAATGAGAAAAATCCCAAATGAGTTCACCTATTGGTTGCTCATATTTTAGTTGGTGAAGGATTAGAAGCATGTTTTGATAGGTTTTTTATAGCCACTTGAGATACAGGATTGGAATTGGGACAACATATCCATGGAATTTGTTATAGGTACTCCATGAACAATGAAGGGTCATTATGCAATATAGGTGATAGTTTGCAACACAAAACTTCATCGCACATCAATTCTATATGGGAGAGAAATTCCATTGAGAGTTTTTGGAACATAAATATATAATATATTATTTTCCTTCATGGGGTTCCTTTTAGGATCACTTATGATCCTGATGTGATTCCTCCATCACAATATTTCAGAGGCTAGTACGAAGAATTTGGGATCTAAATGAGAATTACTTCATCCTTTCACCCCCATAACTATGTGAATACCAAGTGGAAAATAAGTATTTTATAGGATTTTTTTGAGATCATTAATGTGAGACATTGACCATAGCTCGTAGGACAACATTGAATTCTTATAGTTTTTGTACAACACCAACTACTTCTCTACCCTTATTATGACACCTTTTTAGGTCATGTACTAGAGACCCTTTATGTAACCATTGTGTAGGAAAAAAATATGTAAGATAAGTATTGTGGGTACAGAGTTGGAACAAGTGACAATTTAGGTGCTACAGGTCACCCCTGAGTGGATGAGGATGTCCTAGAGAAGAATGTAATCTTACAAATAACATAGCCATTGTCCCTTGGAATTCAAATAATGAAAACATGTTTTCTTGAGATTATCCCACAGAAGGGGATTTCAGAGTTTCAAATGAGAGGGAAATATATCACTGATGTTCATTAAGAAATTCAAGATCATTCATTGGGTTTTCATAGTTCCCTAAACTCTATCCCTATCCCCATATCTGAAGGGAGTGTGATACACCTTCCACAAGCCACAGCTAAGTATATATGTAAATGAACTTATGCAAGCTATTGATTGTGGAAAATTATACATTAATGATAGAGACACCATTGAGAAGAACCTAGTAGTGATTGAGTATCATCAAAAGACAACCTAGTTTGATTTCACTATCCTATTAGTTCATGTGTTGTGGTAGAACATAAATGTGTAAGATAGTTCTTATGATTGGGAGGTACATGTGCAGACTCATTATCCCATGTTTTTTGTTATTTTTTTCTTTAGTTTAATGAAATACTGAATTGGATATTATTTTAGAGACTATGTTATTTTTACTTTTATTACTTTTATGTATTTCTATATATATTTACAAAGAATAGAACTAAAAAGAAATGAGATTACAAGACCTGGTGTTCTCTGAACAAATTTAGAAAAATTATTAAATATATTAATATTACAAAAATTCATATTATTAATGAAAATAGAATAAAAATTAAATGGAATCTTATATCAGTAATCTAATACAATAGTTTTTTCTCTAATGTGGTGTTTACACCAGCTGCAACCTAAAATGAGTTAGCGTGGGTAATTTGGATACCTTTCTCATTAACAGTACAATTGGATGATTAATATAACTATTTAAAATCAATTAATTTATTTTCTACCAAAATTAATTATTTATAAATTTACTACCCTGAATATTTTCCCATGGTAAGCCTCAAAATCATGAATTCTTCCTAAAACTACTATTTCACCAATCATTGGAAAATCACATCGGACAATGAAAAATTACAAATCAATGAAGATCAGGATTCAGAAAGACAATGAATTCCATCAATCATTGGAAAGGTTGTTCTTCAATGAATAATGGTCCAATATTTGTGTAAGACCCATAAATATTTAATTTATTCCCACATTAGACATATTTAGTTAGCAAATGTATCCCTTCTATCAATTTTCTAAAATCATATCCTTTTCATGAAACTGGGTATCAATAAATTTGTTTATTTTTAAAATTATTATATCCGAAGATCCATGTTATTGGTAATTGGATAGGAAATGATGGATGTGGCCATTAAAACCTTTTTTATTATGATTTAACCCCTTAATTTTTCATGTGATTCACGAGTGGGAAACTGTTTTCCCTGTTCTACATTGTCAAATGGTACCGAGCCTATCATACCACCATAACCATGATCAAAATGTGTGCGAGGATTGTTTTGAAGAATCAAGAAAAAATAAATATATGATTTTTCTTATGATAAATATTTTCATTTATTAGAGGCTAGATCATCAATTAAATAATTTTTGGTGATGTGTATAACTTGCCATGGAACACCCATAGGCTGACTGATAAGATTTCCAATAAGAGACCGATGGAAAATATGATTAGAAAATATATATGTAAATATCATGAAGATGTTAGTCGTGATATATAGAAAAATGACCTTAAAAAGTGTATATCATTTATTATATGAAATCTATGAAAAAACCTTACTTCACATTGTGTACAAGGATGAACAAACAAGGTGTAGGCCCCTTAGAGTGGTGGATATGGTTTTGGAAATAAAAAATGAGGGCACAATGTGTCACTCTCCTAGACACTGTGTACCTCTTTATAAGGTGGATGAGACATTTGATGGAGTACATTGGAAGGAATATTTGTAGGAGTATACTGATAGTCACACAACCATTATCTAATTTAAATAACCATGATTTCACAAACAAATACACAACCAAAACGATACGGCATAGACATGCATAGCTTGGATATTTTGTGTAGTCCACCTACACATAATATACTTCTACATGGATTGGTGTTTTTGTACTACACAGGGACATTACCCAGGGGTGGAGAGGGACCACACACTATGGGGTCCCCACACATGACTTGTACTCTATGGTTCCCAATTTAGAAACATCATACTATCACATCACCGTCATTTGAACCTGTATTTTGGCCCATGAGTATCCGCAATTGAGTTTCATTCCATGTATAACATGATGGAACCCTTGGTTTTTAATATTGATCTACGATATGGATCATTCCAAGAAAGACCCTTATTTATAAAATTGTTGATGATGGTAGTGACCAGGAAGGAGAAACATAGGCTTTATCTAAGTGGAACCACCCTGTCAGATAGAGAACAGATCCATGGATATCATAGTGGGACCCACTATAACATCAAGGAATGGTTCCTCATCAAATGGAGTCGAATCCCCCATTAGCATGGTTATGGGTCCTCAAAATATACCATCTGAGTGGACTCCACTGATGAACTAGGGATCAATTCATTGATGAAATTATTGAAACCCCTATATGAAACCATTGTGTGGGTCCTCGATTTCCCTGTGGAATGCATCTATTTGATAGGGTGTGGATCTATACAGAGTAGGGTAGAACCCCCTTGTCGCATGAGGTTGTTGTTCCTAATCCTGTACAGAAGGACCCCACATTATCATGGGTGATGGTCCTCTACCCATTGAGTTGGACTTTATATCATCATAAGTCATGGTTCATCATGACTAATAAGTGGACCCCCTTGATGTACATGTGCATGGGTCCTCTATGGAAACCTACATAGTGCGACACCCTTATGTACTAGGGTGAAGGTCCTATAATTCACGTCTATGGCACCATGATTTTGTGGTACAGTGTTGATGAATGGTTTGACTTGTACAGATACTTCTTGGAAGACCTATGAGATTCTAGGCATTATTGGTAGACTTTTGGAACTGTTGGATACTCTTCTTACTGGGCTAAGCTATGAGATAGAGGCACACATAAACTCTATTTTGGGATTCTTTTGATAGAGCGTATGTTTATAGATTATTTTATATCCATACCCTAGAATTTGGTTACTCTCTTTCCCTAAGGGGTGAAGATGTGCGGTGTATTCCCCAATAATTCCATTTTTAGATTTTCATGGTTAGATTAAACTAATCCCCCAAAATGGTGGTGAAGTCTATATATTTATTTAATCTACTCACCATGTTGATCCCCATGTTCTTGGAAATGTTTACTTTCACTTTGGTATTGCATTGAGTTTTTCTCTTTAACAATATCTTTCATCTACTATTTTTCTATCCAAGTCGTATCTATTACTACTCCCACATCAACATCCTTGGTGTCCTATTGGGACTGTATATAATCAAACCTAGATTTCATTTTCATGAATGTGTTATATCTTATGTAGGTGAAGGACTTGTTAGTGGTGTCTTTAGAGGAGAATAGGGATACATGTTACTTTAGAGACCTTATGGAGGTCACAATTTGGGATTTTTGATATGTTCTCTCTTAGGAGTTTAATTTTCATTTTTTCATGATGGGATATGTTTATATTTGGGTGTGTATTTATCTAATTTTCATTACACATTTCACTGTAGTACTCATGTACCCCCAAGTGGTTATGAATTCCTGGTTTTCATTCTAGTTATCCTTCATCTTTTATTCTTTCCCTTTGTAGTTTTGCATCATGATGGGTTTATGTGTGCATATAGGTACTTAAAAAATTGTCTCCACATGCTATATATTCCATCAAAATTGGTCACTACCCCCATGAATATAGAGGTAGGGTTGGGTTTTTGCGAATCAATCTATAGATTTATTTGGCATGTGAAATGAAAAATCCAAAAGTTCAAAATTCTGCTCTGCTTTTTATGGGACAAATATCCTAGTTCCAAACATTATAACTATATAGTAAGTAAGGTTGAACACAAAAATATTATCCACCACTTTATGTATCACATCATCTTCTTTCTGTGAATCGGTGATCCTCTAATTAATGGATCTATTATTTTTAATTTGAGAATGGTGGTATTGAGATCCATTTATTATTCACATTTCCAATATATGTATGTTCTAGAAGAGTGGATTCCATGAAATACCCATCATTTATATGTTTTCTTGATCCTCATTAGTTAGATAATATTATATTTTTTTCAGTCCCATGATGGTAATGGATTGAATATTCAAAATCCATTAGCATCTATAATGTCTTTTATTGACACATATTGGGCTACATTTATGTGAATATACACTTGTCAATTTTATGATATGTATATATGTCAAAATTTACTCTATATAGATAATTTCTCCACATCATCATTAAAAATACCACTAAAACCAATTATCGATCATGCATTGAGTAGTTATCCAAATGGATATACAATTGGAGGGATCATTAAGTTATCAATTTTTTATCATTCAATAATAGAAAATTTAATCTATTTTTTTATGGATCATTGTAGACCAAAATCATAACCCTTAGTGGGTAATTTGAATATATGTCATGTGATTATAATATTTGTAAAATAATTAACTAAATCCTCTCATTTAGTAGCCTAGATAAACATGACCCCATTCAATGTTAACCTAGTTAGTGGGATTGAAAACAATGAGTTTTTTTCAAACACTTGATGACTGCATCCTACTAATCCAAGGAAACAAATGATTTACATCATATATATTTGTTTGGGATACCATTTAAATACTTTTTTTATAATGGGTCTACATATATATCTTTTTGTTGATAAAATTCCCCATCGATGAAACTGTATTCTCATAAAACTCAAATTTACTACATATCCCATAGAACATCTTAATTATAATGGTCTAAAATACATCAAACAAATTCTACTCATATTCCCCATTGATCTAAATTATTAAAATAATATCATCTATATAGACTACAAATTTTTTTCAAGGAAATCCCTAAATACCTGATGTATTATTTCCATATAGATAGATAGATAACTAGTGAGTGAAAATGTAATCATAATGAACTCGTATTGTCTAAACCATTTATAAAAAAGGACATGGGGACATCATCCTTTTTCAAAAAAGCATCATTTTATCCTGAAATATGTTCCAACATAGATATAAACTACAATCCAAATAGTGGGTTGAATAAAACACTAATCCATGGTGAAGGATTATTTTTCATTATCATGATCATATTGATTTGTTGATAATCAATATAAAAGAGCACTGAAATATAATTTCCTCTTGATGGTGAGGACAATCACACCCCATCTTGAATCACTTTTTCTTATAATCCCTTTATCTATAGTATACTTCATTTTCTTTTTGATATATTTTAGTTCACTAATGGACATTCTATATTGAGTCCTAGAAATTAGAATAAAACTGGTTATACGATAGATCGATAACTAAATTACAAAATTTGGTGGAATGCCTGAAAAAATAATTAGAAAAAACATCACAATATACCCATATAATTGGAATGCAATTTTGGATGATATTTTTCTTAATATAAATAATTTGAGAAATATACCCATTGTAATAAGGAAATATTACCCATACAATAGATTATGATAACAAATGATATCTATATTCCTCCTTTCACATTTATAAAACTAGAGGTCGATTCATTATATAATGGGTTATTTAATTCTTTAAAAAATTTATGTTCACTTTATTTAAATAAATACAATACATTCATATAATTTCCTCAAATTCTTCTATAGGGAGAATCAAAAGGTCACCTGAATGTCAAGACTCCAAACATGGAAACATAGATGTTATGTACATGGGATTTAGTAATTTCCCCATTTTCTATTTTCACCAACAACCCCACATATTTGTTTTGAGGTAGTGTTTGAATATTCATTCAAAACTTCTATAATATGAAATAATTTAGAGAAATATAATCTAATAGTATTTTATATATTCATGAATGAATAACCACCACACTGGTTGCCTCACCCTTGTCTAGATCCACCATTGATGTTGTGATATAATAATAATACCCTTTCACTATGAGATATTGATTTTTTTACATGTATTAACATTGGTAATTCTATTTATAGTATAATGATTCACATATTGTCATTTTTGCGTGTAACTGAAACAATTTAAAATTAGATGAGGGATTATTTGAGAATTCATTTCATCCATTATATTGGTGTGTCAATCTTAATGATATTAGTTATATTGGTTTCCATCCAACACAAAAATCATTTTATTTTCCCCTTGAGTCAATTTCAAACATTTTTCTTTCCCGCACATTTCACATGTGAGGATTTAGAATTCATATCCCTTAAAAATTTATAGAATGAATTACTATAATTGAAAGATATTCTAAACATCCTGTATCAAGGAAAATGAGACCCCTAATACTAATTGAAATCCTTTTGAACATTTATGGAACATCATATAAATTCAATAAAATGTTCAATGTAACACTCTATGTGGTTAAACGAATACTATTCTTCATATCTGGTTTAACAGGAAGCGCTATGATTTATTTGAATCGAAATATACTATAAAATTATTCTAATTTCAATGTAACTATTATAAACTATAATATTAATTTTAGGTTATTAATATTATGAACAGAACTACTAAATATATATACATTGGTCATAATCAATAGAAATGTATTAAAAACTTCTTACTAAATAATCTATCAATCTTTTAGTAATGTCATTTTATTTTTCAAAAATACGTTTTCTTTAAAACAAATTTATTTATTTTTGTGATAATATATTATATTTAGATTCTTGAAATATTTTTATTTTATTTTATAAAATTATATCATCTTAGTAAACATACTAATAAAATTATCTTATGGGGAAATTTGGATATTTTTCTAAAAATATTTATTTTTCAATGAATAGTGAAAAATACTATAAAATGTAAATCATTTTGAATTATATTAAAAGTAAAATTTTATTTTGGATTTGTTTTTAAATTTAAGGGTTAACATATTATTAAAAATAATCTATTTATGTTCTTTGGAATGAATAAAATACTCAAATTTTGTATAAAAGCATTTTTTAATCATCTTTTTCTAAAATATTTATTTTTATTTATTTTCATTTTAATCTTAAATTAATTTTTTAACCATATATAAATTGATAATTTAAAAATGAAATTAATATTTTGAATTATGGGGTCTAAATTTGGAAAATATATAAGTTTTATTTTTTTTATTATTAATTGTAATTATAGTTAAAACATTTCACCATGGTATGTGTAAATCTAGTAATTAATGTTAAAAAATATGGCAATGATAAAAAAAATTCATATAAAAAATTATATATCCATCTAATAAGTAAATTTTTAACATTTAAATTAAAATAATGAAAATATTAAAACACTATTTCATATTTATGTCATTTTCACCTTTAATTTATTTTATGTAAGGAAAAGTTACAAATATCATTGTATTTGTTTAATTCCATTAAATACAAATAAATATAATATAACATGATTGATATATTTTGTTCAATGAATTTTTTATATTAATAATAAATTATTTGAATGTGTTTGAGGAATTAATTTTTATTTTTTTCTATGAAGATGTTTTCAAATAAATAATAAATCAATAGATAAATAATTGACATTAATGATATTTTAAAATACATTATATAATAATAAATGATTTAAAATAAATAAAAATTATATTTCCAAGTAAATTATAGAAATAATATTTAAAATTTTAAAAAAAATTCATTTATGGGTGAAATTTCTTTTTTATAGTTACTATCTTAACCCCAAATGTGTATAGAATATTTATCAAAATAATTTTTAAAATCGGTATGAAGGGGTTAAAATAAACTGATAAAAGTATAATCATAGTCTAAACAGGTAAAAACCCTACTATATAATTTTATATAAACACATTATTATCTAATATTATAAATATTTCTTATTATCATCCATTTTCCATGATAAATAATTAGAATTAAGTATATACTTTAATTAAATAAAAGAGTTCCCTCTCCAATATTATAAAAGGTTTATTCCACTACACTTCACATTACACTAAATATTACTCTTATTTTAGATTATACATTCAATGTTTCATTTATTACTTACTCAAATTCATTATAGTGGTAATAGTTTGGGAATTATACCAACCATAGAGTGTTTAATGTTGAATGAAAATGAGGATGTTCGAAGAAGTGGTATAGATTTTAACTGAATTTTTAATATATATGTCTTCTTATTTAACCATAAATTATTCTTGATACATTAAAATATTATAAAAACAACAAATTCCAAATTGTAAACTGATATTATTTTAATTCAATCACATAAAACCATATTTTCTTCCTCAAAATTGGAAATAAATTTATTATTCTTGCATATGGAAAACTAATATGTCATGAAATAAAGATATTTTTCCTCCAAAAAACGCCTCTCAATGATGGTTATAATGATACAACTAATGAATATATATAACATTAATTATATTTATATCATTATAAAATTTATAATATATCATTTATTTTCTTATGTTTAGGTTTATTTAAAATGATCATCGCGCTCATGTATACATGTAGATTACCACCTCTGTGAAGATATATGATTCATTTATCATAACCACGTCATAATCATTATTTTCTAAGATTATTGAATAAAATTAAATAATATTAACAATATAACAAACATTATTTAAATATAAAATAATTGTTACCACATTTCCATCATTATCATTGAAAATGAAAAATTTGCATATGCCTACGTACAACCTACCATCTCCATGATAGAATCGTAGTTCTTTTTTCCATAAACATAATTCATGGTTGGTTTCAATTTATTTTGATGTATGAAATTAATAATTCTATAATTTTTATTATTCTTATAATGATGGAATAATGACCTCTTTGACTGTAGTAAACCTACTAAAGTCATTATGTATATTTTAGCTAAATATTATCAATAAATAATATGTGAACATGATTGATTAATTAATTGTATATAACATGAAAATGAGTGAATAAAAAGAAATAATAAACATGGTAATGGTTCTTAAAGATGAAAATAATTTTCATTATTTAATTATTTAAGAAGATAAGGAATTCAAAATAAGAGTCAAGCGTAATGTATGACACACTTATCAGTAAAAAACTCAGATTATATATTTTATTGATTTATTTTCTAAATATTATTCTCCCAGTACTATATTATTAAATATTTTTTTGATGTATTCATGTGGAATGAATGAAAATTAAATTTTTATTATCAAATAGTATTTGAGGAAAAAGTGATAATCCATTATTCAAGCACAAAATGAGATAATTGTGTCATTAAAATACAAACTCAGCCAACCTATTTTAGACTCCCTAATTAATATCCACGAGAGAGTGTTTACCATGTTGAATGGATCATCAATCATAATTAATCAATCCTAGAATACAATTTTTCCCATGATTGGATGTACTCATATTTGATAATCTTCCTCTTGTGGAAACCCCTAATTAAAATCAGGTCATGTTTATCAATTCAATTATCCTGCTCCTCATTGGGAGTCTCCCTATGAGCTATTCCCATTATTCCCCAAGTAATGGGGTTACATTCTTATATTATTATACATTATATATGGTATTAGTGAATAAAATTAATCAATTAAGTGTCTCTTTCCCCAATGTTATATTGTTTTATAAGTTATAATTATATTACGATCATGTAATGTTTTTTATTTCATACACATTTACTAAATTTACGTAATCATAGTATATTGTGTGAATTAAATAATTCTCCCATTTCATTATTCATGGACACATTTATAATAAAAAATATATGATCCATCAAAAGGTTTAAATGAATAACTTTTTTTTGAAAAAAATTCCCATTATTTTTAGTGATTTCAATGGAACGTTTTTTGATTTTATTTTTAATTTAATATTTATTTATATGTGTTTTTTTAAAACAAATTGGATGGTATGTTTATTTTGTGGGTAATTAAATACTTATTTTGAGGCAAATATTTAGTATTAATAATGTCAAATATTTAATATAAATAACATGATTCTTTCTTTATTTTATATTCCCTATAATATGATTTTTGTTCTCATAATGTCATTTCTAATTTTTTCAATAGTATTTTCATGATTTATACAGATAATGAAGATGTTAAATGAAAATTATGAATATATATCCGGAAAATAAAACATGTTATATAATAATGGATTGGTTTTTTGGGAAATATTTATACTATGTAGAAGTGACCAATTTTTTATTACATATTTATTTATTTATCAATTACGTTAAAATTCACAAAAAAACTAAACTATAAGTGTCCTTAAATGTAATAAAATGAATTCATGACATATAACTCATTATTTTGTAATATTTGTGGCATGGTTTTTTTATTTGGGATTAGAGGAATTTTTTCTATAACATTTGAGATTAGGATTAAGTACCTTAGTTGAAAAACGAGGGAATAAGATTTAGCATAGGATAAGAGCATGTGTTTTTTTACAGTGGAGAATATGTGGTATTCATTTAGATACTTCAAAAAATGGAAACTAAAAGTCTATGTGGGATTTCCCATATATGTGTATTATAGTAATAACCTTTATATGAGTTAGTCAAATTTATCTTTTCTATTATTTTAGTGCACAATGATTGTTCTCTTACTACACACCTAGTTTGACCCTCTTAGTGTATATTTGTGGGTTAATTCACATTTTATTTATGAACCATCATGAAGGATTTAAATAAATTATTATCACATATTATCTATGTTGATCCTAATGTGTTAATGATTGAAATAGAGGTGTCATAATTTAGATAATCCAATAATTATTTTTTCGTAATTACAATTATTGTCAATAACCCATTGTATTTTTTATTATTCAATATACGAAACAAAATGAAATGACGTTAATACAAACTTTTAGGGACAATGTGGTTATTCTAACTAGCTAGTGGGATTATGACTTCACTAAGAGATATTCATATTATTCCAAATAAATTACCATAATTTTATAGTAATAATATATACAATAAATAATTATCTTACTTGGAAAATAATAAATGGATGGAGACTTCTATGATCTTGGGTGGTGGTAACCATGGAGGAAAGAAGGATTAGTTACCACCATGGTAGAAATTTGGAATGATACACCTAAGATAATGTCTCAAAGGAACTGTAAAATTTTTATATATTGAAATTAAGAGCATAGTGTAATTAATTGACAAAGAAAATTGATTAGTTCAAAAATAAATATAAATTTCATCCTAGAGAACCATTTATAGTTAAATTTTTTTAATTTTTAGAACCATGCAATTAAGAAACATAATTAATCTTCACAAGGTTAACACCTAGACTAAGGAATGACCTATGTTATACAAATAATTAATGTTAAAGGATAAATGGAATTATATATTGTGTTTCATGAGTTATTTTGTGGAATTATTTCTTATCAATAGTATTTTAGTTATAAGTATCGTGAAATATCAAAGTATTTTCAAAAATATTTTTAATTTAATGATTTGAAAAAAATATGTTGAATGATATTGATAACCAAGAAAAGAAATTTAATATCATGGTGATATTTTTTAAAAAATATTATTTAGATAAAAATAACTGTTAATATATGCCTGTTATTGAGTTAATAGTGTTCAGTTAGGATAAATAGACTACGGATATTGATGGAGTAAAATTGATAATATTGGTAACCTTGAAATTGGATATTTATTTTATAAAATAGTGATTTAGGTTATCTTTGATAATGTTTATAGAATTTTTGGATGTATGAAATTTATAATGCACTTTATTTTTAAAAATTATTTTGTTAATTTTTGGAATAATACACGTATTCAAGTGATGTTACGTTAATATTTATAGATACCATCAGGGGTTTATATGTTTGTGTTTGATTAAAGTAATAAATACTCCTCTTCAAGACTTAAGTAATGACATTTTAATTTAATTGGAATCATTTACAATATTTCACAGATAATGATATATTTTGGATTATATAAACCACTTAGTAAGTATAACATTTCTTGTCAAATCCATAGGATAATGAATTATAGATGACATTTATGGTATAAAAGTGACTCATTGAATAATATATATATGTTACAATATATTTATGGAAAATCTAAATATCTACTCTAAGGTTTGTTTATAAATTTGATTCGTGATATTATAGTGATGTTCACTACATTATTATATTATATAATTATTTTTTATATTGAAAAATTATATTTTGTGGGATGCCTCTCTGGGTTTAGATATTTTGACCTTTTAGGTATTTACAAGAGAGTAAAAAAAATGATTATTTGGGAATAATTCTAACAGAAAAGAATATAAAATGAAAGGTATACAATTACCATTGAATAAAAAAATTAATATTGTGGTGATTAATGTTATTTGGTATATAGGTTTAGTTTATAACTAGTAATATTATACCCACTGTTATTATTATTCTAATTATTATTTTAAATGAGATATTTCTTTTTATGTGTTTTATTCAATAATGATAATATCTTAACCTGTGTAAACCATTAATTTTTATTTTTAAATTAAAACATAGGAGTAATATATTTAAATGTTTTGATGGATTATTAATTTTATATTTATTCATCAAGAATAAAATAATCATCATGAATACTCATCCTTTGGAGAAAAATATAGGATTGTGGTGAAAATTGATTAATGGATGGAATTATATATTCATGAATGTATACATCATAATTTTAATAGTATATAATGAAATAGATTTCCTCAAATTTAGAAAAATGATCTTCAAAAAAATTTTTTTAACTAATTTCATTTAGTTTTAAGTGAATCAATGGCCTTTTTAATATCACTTTAGTATATGGATTTGTGGTTATTAACATGATTACCATAATTGACTTTCTTATAATTAAATGACCCATATCAGTCATTATAATTATTTATACATTATTATTTTATTTTATGTCCATATTTTCTCTTCCAAATAATTCATAATTATTGAAAATATTGATTTCATTTAGTACAAATGACATTCATATTTCAATTTTCTTATTTTCCAGAGTTTTTTTATTAAAAATTTTGGGATGTAGGATATCAAAAAAAGATGTTTACAATGTCAAACCATTATTTTCTATTATTTTTGTAAAAAATTCAAGGTCAACATTTAATAATGTAAAATATTATAAAAGCTTAGTTTCCAAAAGAATATTATGCTTAATAGATTTAGTGACATGTTACACTTTGATTTATGATAATTGGGATACACTATGAAAAAATTATTTAGTAGATATTACTAATATATATTACATGTTGATTTATAAGTTATTAATAGGATTTACTACATGTTGATATATGTATATATATTTGAATGTACTAATAATTGAAAATTAATTATATATATCTATGTAAATAATAAATCAATTTTTTAGTATAGTAATTTTATCATCAAGTATAAGTAGATGGAGGATAAAAGAGGAGAATCAAGGGAAAACCCTAAACCAGAATAACCTTAATCATTTTCTAATTATGTTCATAATGATTAACCAGTTAATAATAAACTATTCATGGATTTGAATAATTGTGTTGGGCACAAAAAAAATTTCTATTTTGTGCGGTGATTAAACATTATATGGTTGTCACCAAACATCATGTCCCGATTTGAAAAAAAAATCATTAATTTAATAATGTATTCAATAAATTTTCAATATTTCAATTTACCCCCAGATGGATGAGTCGCTAGAAAGGGAAATGTTGGCCGTGTATCAGAAGATCAGGATGCTATTAAGGATCGTGTGATTCTTTTTATATTCTTGATTATTTATTGAGTCGAAATTCTGAAATGTGGAAAGCATTGGAAATTCAATTAGATAACTAAATAAATTTCATATTTCTTTGGATTTTATGACAAGAAGATGAATTACATGGTGTGTGTCTATTTTATTGCTATTTACGAATCCAATGAACGCATGAAGATATCATAGAGTGTCATATTGATATCAGTGAACCATGATTTTATTACATTAAAGAATGCGGTAGAAATTTTGACCTTTAAAATGTATGAGATAGATCTGACCAGGTATAGATGTTAATTCATAATATAAAAATGATTTATTAGAACCTAATAATACATGGGGACAAATATTCATCCATTATATATCCCATACAAATAGATATCGAATCTGAAAACTGGATGTTTGGTCCTTATGCAATAATCATTATTGAAGATGATACGACCTATTAACTTTTAGAAGATGTTTTGTTAGAAAATATGAGATAACACAATTAATTTAAAGATCTAATATGATAGGAATCCAAAATATTAATGGAATATTAATTTTTTTTGTGCAGATGAATTTTGAAAAAAAATGATGAGGCTTTCACCTCACATTCTGTTGATTGAAATCATGAGGAAATTTTTATAATCAATTCAACTGCTTTACCCTATATGGTTATATATCCGGATGTTATACCAGATTTTATTGATGGTATTGGGGATTTTGATAAAAATTATTTATGTTGTGATGTGAAACTTGATGTCCTGCACCCATTTGATAATAATTGTCACTATGAACAACACATGCCTATAACTGATTATGTTATGAATTAAGAAGAATATGATAAAATAACAATGAAAAGTGATCTCTATGAACTGATGACACCTTTAGTGGTCATTTTTTAGGGTGTTATGGATGATGATGAAAATGTTGAATTGGAAACCTATCTAGAGGGTTCATTTTCACAAGTATTTAATTATAAATAACTGAAGAAAGTTTTCATATAGACTTCTCAATAGATTATTCAAAATATGAATAAATTTACTCCTTCAATTGGATCTTTATCATCTAAAGACAATTAATGAATTACCTCAATAATATCACAGCTAATATTTTGATGTCGCAAATTATGTATTTGATTCTTTGTTAATCACTAAATCACACATTACATCAACTATAGTATCATCTATAGAATGTAATGGAATAAAAAAGTATTTTGCAATGAAATGTTAATAATTAAAAAAAATTGTAGAATGGGACCTACCAAAGGTCTAAATACCTTGTCTATTGAATATTTTATAATTTTATTTCCATGGTCCAGGGAATTATCCTACAATCAGAACCCTTAAGGAATATTATTTAGACCATCAAAACTTTTCATATTGTGATTTTTGAAAAAATAATTCATTTTGAAAAATAAAAATAATTTAAGAGCCACACTTCAAAATTCCATCATATCATAGAATGCTACTTAATATGGTGTTGTAGAGTATCATTGGGTTCGTAATAATTATATAATATCCCTAAATTCTTGTTCTCAGGAGTTGAAATCATTCATTATTTATATCCATATTAATGTTAACAATATTTCATTCACCTTTCTATATTGTTTGAAATAATATTTTAGAATAAGTGCTCTTTAGGTAAACTTGGAGAAGTTGGATGTGAATATGGGACAAAAGTAGGCTTAATTTGGGATTTCAATTCTTTGTTAAAAATAGAGGTAAAGACAGGGTGAAACATTAATAGGCTAGAATATCATGAATTATCTTATTGAATTGGTTAATTCAACATTATTGAGGTAACCATTTTTGGGTAAGACTATACCTAGAGCAGGTATACCCTTAATTAGTGACTAGACTTTAAAAATTATAGTTTTTTATTCTGATAGATGTTATACATAAACCTTTTAATAATTCTATTATCACTCTTCCAAATGTTATATCTGATCATACACCTTTTTAATGTTTTTTTTAATCAATAAATCAAGGTTATCTCGCTTAACATTGAAGATTAATAATTCCTGGATATTAATATCTTATTGAAGGGATGTTATTGTTTAACAAGGAAAAAATTATTTCATTGGATTCCTTTTTCATATTTTAATGATGAAATTGAATAACATCAAATTAAAACATAAACTGTGTGGAAAAAATTTCCCATGTATTTATTCTGATATTATGATTGATAAAAACAGTTTTCTTTTATTTCAGTATATTAACATGAATTTGTAGGTTATTTTTAAAGATGATATGGTTTCCTTATAAAAATATTATGAGCTATTTACTCTTAATGAAAATATCAAATAAAATTAGTACAATTTAAAATAACAGATATAATGAGAGATAAATTAAAATAATTTCATTTTATACATAAGGAGAAAAAAGGTAGATGAGTGATTACATGTATCAGGATTAATTAGTAATTTGCCCATTGTAAAAATGAGATCTCTAATAATTTATGTTGATATATTGAAAATATATATAAGGATACAATGATTGATAATAATCAAAAAAATGTTCATGAGTATCTCACATAATATTGACGACTCCTATAACTGCATTATCACTCATGCACCCTCTGAAAAATAAATTAGGGAAGTTCTTTTATCATTGAATTTTGATAGTATTGTAGGGATGTATTGGTTTTTTAGTTATATTATTATATTTTATTTTGATATTATTGATCTAGATAATATGAATGTGTTTGAGACAATTTTTTACACATGGAAATTTTCCATTCAAAGTGAATGTTATTTTTATTGCTCTAATTCAAAAAAAAATCTATAATGCTCTCTATATAAGGATTTATAGGCATGTGGCCATCGGGAACACAATCACAAATGTTATTAGAAAAATCATGGCTAATAGAATGAGGTATGTTAAAAACGTGTTCATTAAAATTAATCAATTTGGGTTTTTTTTCATGGATGTAACTTTCAAAACTACTTATATTATACATCTGAGTGTGTCAAAATTATGAAATGGAATGGGAGGAATTTTAATATGGATCTTATGATTGATATATAGGATTCCTTCTATACAATAAATTGGATTTTATTCATTTTTTATTATGAGAATTAATTGGTTTTCTAATAGATTCATTTACATAGTAAATTGCATCCGTAAGAGATCGATATTTCCTGTTATTGTCAATGGAACTCCGAAAGGGTACAATAATCTTTATAGAAGAGTGTGATTAGGGGTTCCCTTCTCTCGATTAATTTTTTATATTTTTTTGAATTATTTGAATACATTTATTTTTAATCTTTTTCTTGATGGTTTATATCTGATGATGATGGTTGGAAGATATATTTTTCCCCTTCACATATATCTTATGCATATAATATTCTACTTCTCATGAAAGACGAGAGATAAACTATTTTGAACATCAATGTTATCATTCAAAACTATGAAAAAGTTGATGGACCAGTGATGAATTTGGCATAATATTATGTTATTTTTAGAGAAGGGGTTATCATATTAATGTATAATTGAGAGGTCAGAAATTTTTGGGTAAAGAGGGAATCTATTCTATTCCCATACCATGGAGTGGCACTTTTTGGGAAAAATTAAAAAAATGTTTCATGGTGAATATCTATGTCAAAATTATCAATCAAATGTATTACTACAATGGAATTTCAATGTCTATGGAAGGACCATTATTTATTGTTAACCATGTCATCTATTCTATTTTTTGTTATTACTGTTAATTATATATATGGGCTAGATATATTCATAAAAAGATACCCATTTTGAGACTAAATTCTATTTGGACTTGTTCAATTAAAGAGAAAAAAAATATTATAGATTCATAGAGTGGATTTATTAATCTAGTTTACATGGGAGGTACGAGACTGGAATATTTTATTTCTTTTTATTGAGTCCTTAATTAATAAATTTTCAGGGAATATTTTGACTTCCGATGATCTTATTGGGAATTCTTGCAAAACTAATTTGTGAATAAATTATTAAATAAATACTCTATGTACATCACTTCTTCTACATGGACCTCTATAAGGAATTATTTTAAAGTATTATTCTTGTATTCAATGTGAATTGCATTAATGCACTCTTCCCTTAATTTTGAGATGACTTTTTTGCTATCATTTTCAATCTATGATGTTGTAACATTCCCCTAACCCGTGAAAGACCATTCAATTGATAAATTCCATAGAAACTATAATTCTCAAGTGTTAATCCTATAAAACATTATACTGGTGGATTATAGATATGAATATACTTATTTTTTCACACTTAATTAGAAGCTCAGCTTGAATTTGAATTTTAACACCATAGGATTTTATCGAAATAATTGTGTTTCTTCAATAGGATCTCTTTATTGGGTTCTTGTTTATAAAATTCCTTTCATCCAACATAATTATTATTTACTCCTCAGAAGAATCGTGAAAAAATTATTACCATTACAATGGCTACACCCGCATATATAGCTCATCATGGCTCCAATATTCAACCACTATTTAAATGTGGATGAATCTATCGGTAATATTTTAATCTTTGTTCAATTATCATATAGTATATGGAAATATCATTATGATACTAGTGGTTTTTGCTTCAACTTGGATGGATTTAAATCAATGATAAAATCAATACATGGAGTAGTTTGTAGTTCATAGGTACATATGCTATTATTTTTTGTTGCAACAACTGTAATATATTTTACCTACTAGGAAACCAATATCATGAATTTTGTTAAAAAAACTTCTTTCAATACATGATTAAATTCAGGAATACATCATGTTTTTATGTACATATAAAGGATTCAAATAGGATGAATGAGGGCTCATTCCATCCATCTAGTGATCTTGAGATCAATCCATGTCACTAGATGATGCAAAAATCCATTTATATTTATGTTTACAAGATAGAAATTCCCAATTTTTCATTGGTTGATAATAAATGTATATGAGCGGGGGATGTGGGGTCACTAAGACCCTATGGCATGGTGGAATATAACACACTCATAGGGGGTTCATTAAGAATTATTTTTATCACGTCATTGGGAATGATTATGTGATTGAAGTAGAGATATGGGTTATGATTAAGGATATGAGGTGTTCTATTCATCATGGATGGTGGGATATCTCGATTGTATCTAATTCCTCATTGGAAATTTATATTATCATGAACCATTCATGAAATGTCCCATGTTGGATTTTTTCATCATGGACTTATTGTCTTAGGATTTTTGGTTAAATCTTTATTATTGGGAAACATGTCATTATAGAAGAAAATAATGCAGTTGATTCTCTTTTTAAGATGGATAATGAGGAAGATAGTTCCATGTAGTCCATAATGTCATTCTACATCTATAGTGATTAAGATGAGGCATATTAATGTTGTGATGTGTACGCCAATATTTTTATAACATACCTCTATTTTCAATTATATTTTTCATACTTTTTGAATAAAACATTCCTAGGAGAATGCTTTCCTATATCTTGGACCTTCTGATATTTTATCTTGACAAAAATATTTTTATGAAATTAGATATAAACTGTGATAAATGGATGTAATTAATAAGTATAAATAATGAATATTTATTGAAGAAAAATGGTATCTATTAAATACTAAACATATCAAAATATGCATATAAAGTGGTTTTCATATTTTTCTCAAATTATTTATGTTTCTATGAATTGTGAAAAATAATGAATACTATATAATTAGTAAAATAATATTTTTTTAATTTTTTTCTAATTTTATTAGACCAATTGAATAAAAAATATTCAAATTATAGTCTTCATTTTTATTTTTATACTCAAATTTTAAATTAAATTTGTTTTATACTTAAAAATAATTTATCTAAGAAAAACAATTTCTCAAATTTTTAGTTTTTATAAAACATTATCTTAAAAAACTTATTGAAATATAATCTTTAAAATTTGATTCTATATTAAGAAAGTGGAGTTTTAAATTCAGTAAATCAGCCTATTTTATTTTTGGTCGCTATAATTTGTAAATGTGGTAAATAATTGTCACCACAATACGTGTAAATCATGTAATTAATTCTAGAAATATTATGACATGGAAACAAATGACCATATCAGTTGAATTTATATTATTTATGAGGTTATTTAGGAACATTCCATCAATGTTTCTAAAATATTGAATCATGGTGACATATTTCATTAGTTTTTACTTTTAAATTATTTTACATAACTGAATTTAAAAAAAAAATCTCTTTTTTATATGCCCTAAATTGTTGAAATTGGGATAAATATGGTATATGATCAATTTTAAATTTTAATAAGAGATATATAATATTTAATAAAAATTTTAATTTATTTTTAATTATTAATGTGGCATATAAAGAAGATGTGGAGTTTGAAAAGAAAGTTATAAATGTTCTAGAGTTTATCCATGATTAGGATGGAATGAAAATATTAAGGAACACAGTATTTGTTCCGTCCATACCGTATTTGAAGAAGGAGCTGTTAGTGGTTGTTTCTAGATCTTAATTATCTATTCATCATGGAATTATGAAAATGAATAGATATATGATGAAATATTACCTATGGGATTTCCATAAGAAGGATATCATAGAGTTTGTATCACGGTGCTTGGTATTGAATCATGTTTAGGACGAAAGGAAAAGTATAAGGGGATGTTTCATCCATTACCCATACTAGAATATAAATGGTAGAACATCCCTATAGATTTAGTTATTAGACTAACCAAAAACTATACATGGATTAAATATATATTTGTTTTAGTAACTCACCTTAAAATTGCATCCCACATTATCTCTGTTAGAGAATAATTATCTCTAGATCATCTTTATAAGATTTAATAAATTGGTATGGTTGTATATAGTTCCATATAAATTTGCATCTGATTAGTATCTGAGGATTACCTAGATATTTTGGTGAGTTATTCAGCATCAAATTTATATAGAATTATGATTCATCACTGATTACCATCCTCATATGGATGGTCAATCTGAAAGAACAATTCACACTCTTGAGTATATATTGAAATCTTGTTATCCATATTTCAATTGTGGTTGGGATCAATACATTTCACTAGATAATTTTTCATTAAACAATATCATTAACTAAACCATTCATATGAAACCATACTAATACCTTTATAGTACCGAATATAGACATTATATGCGTTAGGATGAAGTTAAATAATGAAATCTATTGGGACTTGGGATCACTATTGAAATGGTGGTAAAGGTTAGAACCATACAGCAGCATATCCAGAAAATACAAAGTCTAAAGAAATATTATCTACATAGCTAATTATGTTATCTATAATTGGAAGTCGGTGAGTTGTTTTTTCTATGAATATATCTCTATAATTAGGTTAGGATATTCAGGATGAAATTGAAACTAATCCGTTAGTATATCAGAAAAATTGAAATTTATGATTGTACCATGATTATAGATTATTTCTTGGGAATTAAAAAAAACTATTTCACTTGTCCGTGATGTGTCCCATGTTTCTTTCTTAGGGAATCACATACCAAACCCTTATTATTTAATGAACTCATATGTCATACTGTTGGAGTAGGATATTTCTTATGAGGAACATCCAGTTGTGATTTTGTTTCATATTGAGAATGTAATATGAAATAAGACTACTCACTTGTTAATAGTTTCTTTGGAGCAATAAATAGTTAGGATAATATAAATTCATACATGATTAAATGATTAGGTTGATTTATTGTAATTTATTTATAATATAATGATGAATTTCAAAGTAGAAATTCATTTAAATTGGTTATTAAGTAACACCACTAGTATTTATGAACCTCTCTTATAATAAATTAATTTTCTTTAATGTTTCTCATTCCATGATATATAATATTATGCACTAATTATATGATAAAATATGTTAATCTTGTGCTAAATGTGACAATGGCTAGGATTGTGTTACACGCAACACCAACTTTCAATGAATAAACTTTTTATAATTATAATTTTTGAAATGAGGTAGTTATAACATAGCCATTAAACATAGAAATATGAATATTAATAACATATTTTAAAATATTATTTATAATTATTTTATATAAATTAAACATATTTATACAAAAACATGGTATTTTTTAATGACATTACTTGTTTGAAAATACTATTTTTTAAATGAAATAATTTTTTAGTCCATTGGTCAACAATAATAAAATTTATTTTAGAAAACTATAGAAATTTAATTTGATAAAATAAACTTCATTTTTGATTTCATAATGTCAATATTATAATAGAGTGATTATTAGTTTTTTATTGAAAAACATAATTTTTTGATGAATATTGAAAAATACAGAATTTTAATTCAAAACTACATTTTTATCCAATATATTTAAAATTTTATCTTATATTTTTAATTTTTTTAATGTGAATTAATATAATTAGGATTTTGATTACCCAATTTTGTTCATTAGAAAAAATTTCACATTGAAAATGGATAAAATAACATTTCAAACTTTTAATCATTTTTTCTTTTAAAGGCACTACTACGACATGAGTTCATGATTAACATTAAATTAATTTTGGAAAATTTAATTATTATAGTTATTTAAAATCAATTTCATATTATTAATCATAAAATTTTATTATTTCTAATTATTTTAACTGGTTTTGTGATAAAAAATATTACTGTATGTAAATAAAATTAATTACTCTAATTCAGAAAAAAAAATGTGTCTACAAAATGGTTAAACCTTATTCTTAAAAGGAAAAAAAACACCGATATAAATGTCAAAAATAAATTATCTAGATATATTTATACCATTTCCCCTCTCATATAATAAATTCAAAATTATTTTAGGCACATTAAGTAAGGTAGAAAACTCAATATTGATACCCTGTTATATTTGTAGGAATGATATTCCTTCTCCACTATAAATCAGAACTCACCCCCTCAATTCATCACACCTATAAAGACCTATGAAACATCTAGAATCATTCAAAAATATACTAAACAAAATCCTAACGTCATCCTATAATAATCCCTTTGGGAATAAATACAAAAATAGAATCCCTTTGGTGAAACATAAATGATTTTCCCAAATATGATATAAGATCCCTAAACAAGCTATTTTGTTGTATTTTCACATTCCAACACCTATAATATTCTCATTAAATGAATAAAGAAATAAAATTTTTATCATAAATATAATTATATTTTTTTATACTAAGTGATCAACCTAATCTCACGCAAACTTCGGTACAAGGTGTAGGTTACCCACAAAAGGATCTCCGTGAGTCGATGGATATGCTGGAGACCACCATCCGACAGGATGAAGCTCAATTCTGATAGGTCATGTGCTATGGGAATTATGAGGTGTGGTGGTGTGATTTGCAACTCAAGGGGTTATGTTCTAGAAGTGTACACAACCTGTGTCGGTAGTGGAGACTCCCTTTAGGCTGAGGCTTGGTCTCTTCTGAAAAGAATTTAGTTCACTCGGTCTAATCATCTGATTCCCTATTAGATCGAAACTGACTCCAAAATATTCTACGACGTGATGATGGACCACAACTCCACTACTTGGAGCATTTTATACCTTATCTGACACTACAAGGTTCTCATGGATAATAGCATCAGGTTATTTCATGCTTGGCGTGAGGAAAAAAAGTGGCATACTTTCTTGTGTCCCTTATTCCTCACGACGATGACTTTGTCTCCTTCTCCAACCTGGGATCCTTACCCCCAAAGTGTGTGAGCCTTGTTATAGGTGATGCTCTAGGACTTCATTATTTTCACAACCCCCTATTCCTGGCCCCTCATTGCATTTTTGTTATCTGTTCTTTAATAATATTTCTTGATGGTGGATACAAAATCCTTATTCACGTGTATGTCAGACTTCCACATAGCGAACCGATGTCATTCTTTCATCAATTTCTACCTTTTGTGGTTTTGAATATATATTTAAATTATGTTTTTATATTATATTTCTGATATTTCTGATTTATATATACTTCATGCATTATTATATAACACATACCATATAGATTTTAATTTTTTGTAAATATAATAACTTCATTTGTGGATGTGTGAATTGACGCCTCCTCAATGCGATGTAATTCATTTTGACCTTACATTAAATGTATTAATGATATTTTTAGTGGATAAATTTTAATTATATTACATAATAATACTAATATAATGATATTATATATTAATTTATGCAAATTACATTCTTTTTTTCAATAGGAGAAGAAATCTAAAACATTGTTCATGCATATGTACGACCTACCATATCCATAAATGATGTATTACAATTATATTTTTATACTATAGAGATTAATAAATATAAATATATAAAAAATTATTTTATATTTATATAATTTTTCTATTTATGTGGATGATTAAATAATAATATAATTAATTGGACCAAATATATAATAATTCAAAACCCATGAAAAAATAAATCGGTTATTAACAAAAACAAAACCATAACATGGAATCTATAATTAAGTGTTATAGGGGGTACAATATAAATATAATATGTTATTATATAATTGAATAAGATTATTTAAATTATTTAGAATAATTTTTTTTATTTTACATGGGTTTCGCATGAGTATGATGAGAGTCAAGATGTAAGGTAAGGGTTTTCTCGCCTCAATATTTTATGTGAGATTTTTCCTTATCCACCACTCCTTAATTTTTTTGGTGTATAAAATTCCCATGAATATATTTTATTAATACATACCTTATTTTTTGGTAATATATATATATATATCTAATTTATTATCTCTTTTTCACGGGGTTTATGTTTCAATTTTTTTTGAATCCATAAAGTAATTTTGTCAAAATTTTTTATCTTTAAGACACATGCAATGCTACTCACCTATATACGTCTAAAAGGTGTACACAATTCCCTTAAACATATTGTTTCATGAATTTTTGTATATTTATGATATTTGAAATTTTATTTAATTTAATATTTTTACAAAAGTAGAATGATTCAATGTTACCAAGTGGTATAAGTTTATAGCAACAATCTCATTTATTATTAGGATTAATTATGAATATGCCTTCATTGATGAAATCATATGACCCATATCTCATGAACTATCATGAAATTCCTTATCCTATATGAACTCATAATATCTTCTTGTATGATACTATTTTCCACTATTTGGTACATAAGATAATTAATAATGCATTTTTATAAAAATATGTAATTATTTATCTCTTAATACAGAAATCTATTTTAATAATACAATATATTAAAGAAATTATTTTTTTTTTAAATTATATTTTTTGTGCATTTTAAAATAATTTTCTTTAAATGTTAGCATTTTCAATAGTGTTTTTTCAAAATAGGAATAATATTTTCCTCATTAAATTTTTTCAAATAAACAACAAAATTCTTTCCCATAAAATATTACTTCTATTATTGAACTCAATAATTTATGGGGATATTGTAACAACCCAATATTTCTTCAACGGAAAATAATTTCTTATAAATATTTCATAATCACATGAAATCACAACATAATGAACCACTATGTTCTATTTGATCCTTAATCATCAGATTGTCACATATATGATGTGAATTCCAAAAATCTGACATACACAGTTGTGATCAGTACATTATTTGGAGCCCAATAAGAAAAAAATATTTATTGGTGAATAGTACCCTACCCATATGAATAGTAACATACCATTATGAATACTGCTATACCCAAATGAATATTAAACATATATATTATAGTATATAAATAATATTAATGGTGAAGTATGATATACCTATACTTTGGAATAAATAAATATCTGTTTTTAAATTGTTATTTTTAGATTAAATTATGATTTTAATTAAATAACAGATAAATCATATTTTAAATTTTTTCATGAAAAATGGATTTCATTTCGGTTTTCTACAAATCAAAAAATGGTTAAGGATATTTTTTGATATTATTATGAAATACTCAAAATTTTGATGAATAGTGAAATACTATAAACTACTATATGTACAAATTATCTCCTAAATATACTAATTATGACATAATAAGTGATGTAAGATGACTTATTTCTAACTCACATTAATTTATTAATATTATTTTTCATGTAATCTTCATTATCTTTTGTCTTGAGGGGTATTAATAAAATCATGATTATTTTTTTTTGAAAATCCCCCACTCCACTATAAAAAATCCCTCATCACTCCCGCTTCTCTTCACTCCACGTAGCCGTGAATCTACTCAATTGTTTTTCCAAATACCCTTCCCTAGTCACTCCCCACTTCCAAGAAGCTATTTTTCATTCCAAAAGACCAAAATACCTTCCCTTAAAAAGTTTTTCAAGAAAGTTACTTCAATAGGTAAATCACCCTTATTTTTTTAGTATCATTTCAATTTATCTTCTATTGTTATCCTCTACCCACATATTCTGGTAAAATTAATTAATAAATCATTTATCATATATATTATGGAATTATATAATGTGAATGTAAGAACCATCATCAATATCCTTACTCTCTGTTTTATTTTATAAATGAAACTATTGTCCAAGAGGTTCAAATTTATAACCATTGTGGGGGACGAAGTTTCATTCATAAATATCCCCTTCATTGTTGGTCATGAATCCATATTGATGGTTGGACCATACTATTATATATTTATTATATGAATTTTAATATTCACGATCCATTATACATACATATTATTAATTCGTATGACCAAACTAGTTACTAATAATCAAATTACTGCTAAAATAATCTAAGTGAATGTCACTAATATTTCATCTAATGATTCATCCTTCATCCAAGTAAAACATTATAAAAATGACCAATAACAATTTTTTATGTTCATAAATAATATTTAATTTTAATTATGTATATTTAAATCCATTCCACATGAACTCTATTACTTAAGAAAATGTGAAACAAATATGAAAATAATGAAAACGAACACTCCAGAATGACGAAATTCAATACAATAACATATCAATAAGGGAATAAATGAACTAAAAAAATTATGATGAAACAAATTAAATTATAAGAGGTTCTTAAATAAATTATTTATATGTCTAATTTCAAATTCTGTGACCATAATTTCTTGCGTGGGACACATTTGCACTTATGGAAAGGGGTTCTTCATCTCACTTCCATTTTTGTGTGATTTTCCATATTCACTACTAATGATTCTGTATGGTGTATTTATAATACCCATTGATGTAACATATCATTAATATATTTATTTTAATTTTATTAAATGTATCATTTTAGTGATATTAATTTCGGTACATACGAATTATCTGATTACAATGTTGTAAGGGTTTTCCACCCAAACTTCAATTTTCATTCGAGTTACTTTCATTATATAATTACCACTATGAAATTTTTATTTATTATTATGTACTCTTAATATATTTTGTTTGGGTGTTTTATATATTTTCACCAATTATAATACTTCATTATTTTATAAGGAGTTACACATTTTAAAAATAACATTCAAAATTATGTCTCAAATGCAATCCTGATTTAAGGGATCTTTTCAAATTGTTATCAATTTTCAAGTGTACATAGAAATATGTATTAATCCATAATTATTTTCATTAAAACCCTCATTTTATCATGAGAATTTGTCTTGGACCATTTCTGGATTTAATAGAACAAATGTGTCTTTCCACATTAAAATTATCTTTAATACATTCCTTAAATTTCTCTAGAATAATTTTGTTCCAAAGAATCTAAAAACTCTTTTTACATGATTTCATTTTAGTGGGACATAATTTATGACTAAAATATAATTTAAATTTACTAGTAGTTTATTTATTTAGATATTAATTTTTACAAACTGATTTCATGGCAAATAAAACGTATTTTCCAAAAGAACTCCTTTTTTCCATATTAAAAAAGGATTTTCCCATCTCTCTTTATCTTTTATGAGATATTTTCCCTAATTCATCACATACATCATAGATATTATGTATGTACTTACATTTGTTTTATCATATAATGATTATCTTTTTTCTCATAATACTCTAAGGGATTATGATTTTAATGTTTCAATGTGGTTTGGGACACTTTGGAATGTTCAAGGATTATTTCCTCAAGGATTTTTCAATGGTCTCTTTTAAATGTTTCTTTATATATTTTAAAGTCCTTTGTTGAATCTTTTACTTCTTTTATGATTTTATCCTATTATTTCATCTACCATATTTAATTTAATGGTTTATGATCAGTGTGTCTGTGGATGTGCTATCTTAAATCCATTCACAAATTTACATTGAATGGTTAGTGTTTATTCTTAATGACTAAGGAAGGTTATTTATATTTCATATGTTAGTCTCAATATGAATTTTTATGTTGTTTATCTTCACCAAATTTACATTAGTAATGCATTGGAGTCATTATGTGTCGAGTGGGTCCCCTTATATCCTCTATGTGCATCGGTAGGTCTTATGAGACAAACTATGGTCATTGCACAATGCCTTGAAAAAATTATTATTTGTGGTATTTAAATGAGGCCTTGACGGTATAGTGATGATGTCCCGCATTATAATTTCCCTCATTATGAAAATAGCAATGCATGTTCATTTAGTTATTTAAATAGTATAATACCCAGGATTTTGTTTTATTATTGAATTATTTACCCAACTCATATTCCGGCCATAATGTGTTCAAGTTTATTATTTGTAAAGGTTTGAATTTTTAGTTATTCACTATTCCTAATTATTATGTAAAAATATCTTTTGACATATTTCTAACCCTTACTAAACCTTTTATCTCACCCCTTTCATTCATTCTTCCTTCCCCAGGTTAAAAAGAAGTGATCATTTATTTGGTTTTCAAGGATGCATTTTATTACATTTTTTTATTTATCATATTTTTTTCATTTGAAAATATAAAATGGGTCCCATGAATGTAACTAGTTTCTTCAAGACTAATAAACTAATAGGTCCTTTGGGATTTTATTCCTTATAATCATTCCAATGTATTAAAATAATACACTGGGTCAGAGTTTTGGGGGTCGGGGCGTTACAATTGGTATCAAAGGATGTTTAGTATAAGTCATGAAAACTAGATTTAGAAAACATGGATTATGGAAAAACTCCCTAAAATAGTCTTTGAGTACATCCATAAAATAACATATTGATACTTTGGTAAGGAATATATTAATTTGATCCTTCGAGAAAATATATCCTTATCTAATTATAAATAGGTAGAGGTGGTTATGCAAAAATTTTCCTTGGAGTGAAAGCTCTGACAAGGAGTTTCAGGCCTGGTTGGGGGTATCCTAATACACTACAATGGGCCTTGATGAACTCTTGGTATTGTAACTCTCAGGGGATATACTTAAGATAATTCAAATTTTCATTTCAAGCCATTATGAAGGATTGAAACAAAAAAATTTCCTCAAATATGCCATTTTTGTGATTATAGGGTTAGCCATGCATAGGATTTAAAATTATGCTATGTATTTTGCAAGGATATTATTATGATTCATAAGATAATCTATTGTATACAATTATCTAGATATGGAACCTAGTGGAAGTAATGGAAACCTCATGAACGCACATGTCCCCTGTAAGGATTCCCGCTTGATGTAATATAATGATGTAGACTCTGGTTTTATGACTCATGCTGAGAAAGTTATAACTATATATGGAAAACATACGTAGGTTATGAATAATAACCATACTTGTATGGAGCATCTAGATCCACCACGTGGAAGAGCTATGTCAGGTTGCTTTATTTGAAAATGGCCTCTATCATTCAATGGGAATACAAACCCATTTGTAGAAGAGCAGTAAATATGTTCCGTAGAGAAGTTTTTTATCACATTGGGAGGTAAGAAATGAGAGAAGGTTTTTGTGGTTGTTTATTGTCTATCAAGAGATTCAAATCAATTTTGGTCACCAATCAAAAACACAAAGGAGGAGGAAGAAATAGATGATATGGAATAGGGGGAATTTACGGAAGTATTCTTAGAAAAGTATTTCCCCCATGATCAATGAGAATATACGGACAAGAAATTCATGAATTTAATGTAGAAGGAGGATGAAGATGTTCCCAAGTATGAATCCAATATTATATTGCTAGCAATGCATGTTGGGGACTACATACATAAACCATGGAGAAAAATTTGTCCCTCTTTTGATGTTTTAAAACCATTGTATCATATGGCTATAGTCTCCAAAATTTTCTCATTATAAGAAGATATAGTCTCAAGTGCAGTCAAAACAAAAAAAGTATTTTCTGAGTCTTATGATTTTAATGTAAAACAAGAGGATAAGGGGGATGAAAAAGCCATGATAAATAAATTAAGGAAATCAGGAAGAATGGAATAATTTAGTTTCTATCATAGAGTAATTGTGGGAAGATACACCATGGAACATTCTTAAAGGGAATTGGAGTCGGATATAAGTGAAGATTAAAGGCCACCTATGTTGGGATTTTTAGCGGAAGAAATACGCTAGAAATGTTCATTGCTATAGTTTTAGGGATATGGAATAGTACGCATATGAATGACCAAAGATTTGGGGATACATTCTGAAATGATGGACAAGGGTGCAAGGCCAGGCTTATGCAGTCACATCCATGGAGGATGATGTTCTTAATGAACTAGTGGCAGGTACACTGATCGTTTCATCAATCCTAGTCAATGATATATATGATTATAGATCATTGCATTCAATTTTATCTTCACATTTTTTCATTAAAAGTTGACATGTCCAATTTGATATGATAAATGAGTTATCCTTAAAAAACCCCTTGTGGATGTATCATATATAAAAAGATGTGTCAATTAGTCACCCTCATGACACATAAACATGCTTTTGTTTCTAACTTTATCATCATACCAATGAAAGAATTTGACATAATACGTGGTATGAATTGAATGTCAAATTATAATGCGAAGATCTATTGTAAGAATATGGAAGTTAAAATTGATTAGAATGGTGTGTCATCCCTTATATTTAGGGTAGAAACATCACCATTTAATTCTCATCTATATCTACCCCTAGTAGATCTACTAAATTAAATTATTTTGGAGGAATGGAATGAAATAAATATGTATGAGGAGATTACTATATAGTTTGAGTACATGACTATTGTGCATGAATTGGTTGATGTATTTCTAGAGGATTTAACTGGTCATCCTTTAGAGTGAGATATTCTTTTTCTATTGACTTAATACCAGGTTTATAGCCCAGATCAAAGACCCCTTATAGAACGACCATTGTAGAGTTAGTGGAACTAAAGAATCAACTAGAGGAAATGAGTGATAAAGGATTTATTTGACCTAGTGTTTCTCCATGGTGAGCCCAGGTACTATATGTCAAGTAGAAATATGGATCCATGAGGCTGAGTATTGATTATATAGGAATCAGTGTTATTAAAATAAAGAATATGTATCCTCCTAAAAAAATTGATTATTTATTTGATCAACTTCATGGAGTCCATTAATTTTTGAAGATTCTCCTTCTATCTGGATATCTTCAGTTGCTTGTGAGTAAGGAATACATTCTAAAAATATAATTTCTAACTAGGAAAGGGCATTACGAGTTTACAGTAATTACTTTTGGACTAACCATAGCACCAGCTATTTTGATTGATCTAATGAACATAGTCTTCAAGGAATATCTTGATGACTTTTTATCTGTGTTTATTGATGATATCCTCTTATAATATAAAATCTATAATGATCTTGAAAATCATGTGCGCACAATTCTAAAGATGCTTAGAAAAAAAATTATTTCAAAGGATTTGTAAGGGTAATTTTTTTCTCCAATCAGTTTCCTTTCAGGGCCACATTGTCTCAAAATATGTAATATGAGAAGATCCTATGAAGAAAATGGTTGTGCAAGAATGGGCTAGTTCAATGAACAAAACCGAGTTACATAGTATTTTTAAACTAGTAATTATTGGTGTTTCATTCAAAACATCACTCGTTTATCCAACCTAATGACCACGCACACACGAAAAGGCGTTGTGTTAGTATAGAAAAAATAATGTGAAGAATTTTTTGAATAATTGAAGAGGATTTTAGTGAATGCTCAATTCTTAACCCTACCATTAGAGAATTATGTGTTTGTTGTGTATAGTGATTCATCAATGAAAGGACATGGTTGTTCCCTTATGTAGAATTATAGAGTGATTAATATTTCTCTAGGTAGAAAATATTCATGAAAAAAACAATCCCACTCAAGATCTTGAGTTAGCAGTGGTAATCATTGCACTAAATATTTTGGAGTCATTACCTCTATGGTAAAAAATGTGAGATATATACGAGTTTAAAATATATCTTCTCATAAAAATAACTCAACGTGAGACAATGGAAATGGATTAGGCTACTCAAGTATTATGATGGCTCAATACACTACCACCCGGGGAAGGCCAATATGGTGGCAGATGCTTTGAGTAGAAAGGACCCTGGTATTCTGAACATGATGAGAGTTGAAAGGGATCCTTTGTACGTGGAACTAGTAAAGATGGATATGATAATTATCAAGGTAGGTAACCCATCACTATTTTTTAAAATGGTTTCCAATACTTCTTTAATTGAAGTGGATAAAAATTTCATAGGCAGATGTTGATGAGTTTCAAAAGAAAATTGAAGCTGTAAATGATGGGATGTTGATTAAAATCATATATGAAAGTGGAATTTTGATATTCAGAAAGATGCTTTGGGTTTCTTATATTCCTGAGCTAAATAGGGACCTATTGTATGATGCTCATAGATCTAATTTATCTATAAAAACTGGTGGAACAAAGATTCATATAAATATTAATGAACTTTTTTGTGGAAAACATGAAGAGTGAGATTGTTGATTACATGTCATGATGTTTTGTTTGTCAATCAGTGAATGTTGGAAGAAAATATCCTAGAGGAATCATGAAACCCCTTATTATAACTATGTATAAATGGGATGATATTAAGATGGAATTTATCATGGGGATACCAAATACTCCATGAAAAAATGATGCTAAATGGGTCCCTATTGATTGTCTTACAAAATCAGAAAAAAAAATCCTATAAGAGAAGATTTACCACTTGAAAGTATAGCATGCCTATATATTAATGATGTTTAAATACTTCATGGTGATCCCTTATAAATTATTTTCTGATCGTGATCCCCATTTTACAACACAATTATGGAAGAATCTTCTAAATTCCCTTGATACTTATCTCTGTTTGAGCATTGACTGCCACCCACAAACTGATGGAAAATCAGAACGGACTATTCAAACATTCGAAGAAATGTTGAGGTCCGATTCACATGAATTTCAAGTAACATGGGATCATTATTTACCTCTAGTAGAATTTTCTTATAGTAATAGATTCCCTTCAATTATTCAGATGGCACCATATGAAGAGTTGAATGGAAAGAGATGTCATACACTATTTCGATTGGTTGATGTTGGTGAAAGAAAGTTTGTATGACCAGAACTTGTAGAGGAATCAACGGAAAAGATTAAAATTATCCAAATCCAAATCAATGTAGCTCAATGTAGTACATATTTCTATGATGATAACAGATGGAATGATTCTAAAATTCAAGGAGGAGATCATGTTTTCTTAAAGTAATCTCCATGGAAGTGTATTATTCAATTTGGTAAGAAGAGAAAATTTAATCCCAGGTACACCAGAAATGTTAAAATTATAGATTGAATTGGAGCCAAATATTACCATTTTTCTATGAACCATGTATCTATAAAGTTCAAAATTCGTTCCACAAATCATTGTTAATTAAATACATGCGAGACCAAACACATGTACTCACCTATGAAGAACTATAACTTGATCCCGGTCTGTCATATTGTGAAGAGATTATCATGATTCTTGATACCATATAACAAGTATAGGGAAATATGATGAATCTTCTAGTAAAGGTTCTTTGGAGGAACCTTAATTTGGAGGAAACAACAATGGATCCTGAGGAGCTTATGTTAAAGACATACCCAAATCATTTTTGATAACAATTTTTTGGGTTTCGAGGATGAATATTTTGTAAGGAGGGGAGAATGTAATGACCCAATATTTCTTTAATTGAATGTACTTTCTTATAAATATATCATAATCACATGAAATCACAACATAATGAAGAACTTCGTGCTATGTGACTATTAAACAAAAGTTTTTCACTTGTGTGATGTGAAATTTGAAAATCTGACATACACAGTTACGATAAGTACGTTATTTGTAGTCTGATATGAAAAAACTTAAATATCTATTGAATATTAACCTATCCTTACGATTAGTGATATACCCTAATTAATAGTAACCATACCTATGATAGTTTATAAATAATATTCAAGTAGAAGCATGACATATCTATGCTTTGGAATAAATAAATAAATCATTTAAAACTGTTATTTTTAGAATAAATTATTATTTTAATTATATATTAAATTAATCATATTTTGAAAATTATTTTTGAAAAATGAACATCATTTTTGGTTTCTATATGTTGACAAATGGTTTGGGTGAATTTTTGGTATTTTTAAAAAATACTCAAATTTTGGAGGAATAGTGAAATGCTGTAAAATATAGTATATACAAATTATCAGTTAAATACACTATTTATGACATCATAAGTGATGTAAGGTTCGATCTCACATGCATTAATTACTTCTTTTGGTTATGTAATCATCACTATTTATTTTCTTGAGGGAAATTAATAAACTAAGGATTAAAAAATTATGAAAACCCATCTATCCTCCAATATAAACACCCCCATCACATACTCTTCGCTTCACTCCTCTATGCTAGGAGGAACTTCAATTTTATTCGTTAATAACCTTCCCTAATCACTTAACATGCCTAGAAAGCTATTGATATTTCCATAAGTCCAAAATTTTATCCCTTAAGGAGGTTCTCAAAAGGGTTATTTCAAGATGTAAATCACACTACATTTTTAATTTAGTTACATTTCAATGTATCTTAGTTTATTATCCTCTCCAAACATACTTCATCAAAATGGCCCTGATAAATCTTGTATCATCTATATACATGAATTATATCATGTAAATATAAGAAGCATCACCAATATCCTTACTCTCTCTTTCTCTCATTTATTTTATAAATGAAATCAACGTCCACAAGTTTCCAATTTAAAACCATCGTGGATGAAAAAGTTTATTTCATCTATTTATACTTAATTACAGGTCATGAAACCATTTTTATTGTTGAAATAGAATATAATATAGGTATTATAACCTAATTAATATTTACGAACAAGTATACATACATATTATTAAATCGTATGACCAAGCTAGTTCATAATATTCGAAATACAGCCCAAATAATCCATGTGAATGTCATAAATATTTCATATAATGACTCATCAGTTTTTCATTTAACTAAAAGATATAAATTACTATTAAAACATATATATTTTCATAAATAATATGTAATTTAAATTCTGAATATTTACTTCCATTCAACATGAAATCTATTACCTAAGAACAAGTGTACCAATTATGAATATAATGAAAACGAACACTCCGAAACGACTAAATTAAATATAATAACTTATCTATAAGGGAAAAAAATTAATGAAACACGTAAACTAAATACTTTTTTAATAGGTTCTTAATTAAATTATTGTTAACTCTAACTTTATATTCTAGGACCATAATTACAAGAGTGGAACTCATTCGCACACAAGGTAAGGGTTTCTTCAACTCACATCCATTTTTTGGTGATTTTCCATATTCACAACGAATAAATTTGTATGATGTATGTATACTTCCCTTTAATGTAACATATCATGAATATATTTATTTTAATGGTATTTAATGTATCATTTCAATACTATTAATTTTGGGGTGTACAAATCCTTTGATTACAATGTTTTATGGGCTCTCCACCTGAATTTACATTTTCAGTTAGGTTACCTTCATTATCTAGTTACCACTATCAAATTCTTCTGTGTTATTATGTACTCTTCATGAATTAAATTCTAGTGTTTTAAATATGTTTACCAACCAGAATAATTTATTATTTTATGTGGATTTACACGTTTTAAATTGAACATTCAATATTATTTCTGAAATAAAAACCTGATTCAATGGACCTTTTAGAATTATTCCCAATTTTCAAGTGTACAATTGAATCTATTTTAATCTACTATAATTTTTATAAAAACACTAATTTTATCATTAAAATTTATCTCAGACAATTTTTTGATTTAATATAACAAACTTCTCTTTCCACATTTAAATTCTCTTTAATACATTCTTTAACATTCTCTAAAATGATTTAGTTTTAATGAATGTTAAGAACATAGTTTACCTGATTTCAACTAAGTGGGACATCATTTTTCACTAACATACAATATAAATGTCCTAGTATTAAATTTTATAGGATATTTATTTTTACAAACATATTTCATTGAACATACAAATTATTTTCCAAAATAACTATTCTTTCCAAAGTAAATGAAAATTTTCTCATCTCACATTATCATTTATGAGATATATTAATGGATTATACACCTACTTCTTACATTTGGTGTATCTAATTCCCATTAGAATGTCAAATAAAGATTCTCTTTATTCACATAATATTCTATAGGATTGTGACTTGAATGTTTCAAGGTGGTATGGGACACATTGGAATGTTTAAGGATTATTTCCTCAAGGATTTCTCAATGGTATCATATAAAAGTATTTTCAACTATGTAAATGTACGGTTTTGAATATTTTACTTCATTTAGGATTATATACATTGATAACATCTACCATATTTAATTTAATTGTTTATAATAAGTTTTCCAGTTGATTTTTTATCTCAAACCATTAACCAATTTACTCTGAATTGTTAGTGTTTATGCTTAATGACTAGGGAATGTTATTTAAATATCATATGTTAGTTTCAATATGAATGTGTATGTTTTTTATGTTCACTCCATTCATATGAGGAATGAATTGGACATATTAACTGTTATGTGGGTTCTGTTATAGCCCCTCAGTGCATCGGTAAGTCTTGTGAGACAAACTACGCTCATGAATGAAGGCCTAGACAAAATGAGTATTTACGGTCTTGGCACGAGGCCTTGATGGTATAGTGATGATGTCCAACATTAATAATTTCCTAATTATGAATATAATAAGGTTGGTTCATGTGGTTATTCAACTAGTAGAATACCAATTATTATGATTTATTATGGAATTTGTTACTCATCTCATATTCTTGATATTTTGTGTTCATGTTTATAATTTGTAAATGCTTGTATTTTCAGTTATTCACCAGGAATAATTTTTTCATTGTGATATCATAAGTTGTATTTATTACCCTTACTGAGCCTTTTATCTCACCACATTTATTTGTTTTTCCTTCCACGTGTTAAGAAGAAGTGAACATTTATTATGTTTTCAAGGAAGCAGTTTATTATCTTTTTTTATGTATCATATTTTCTTTCATTTAAAAATGTAAAATGGGTCCCTTGTATATATATAGTTTCTTCAATACTAGTAAACTGATTTGTCCTATAGGATTTGATTTCTTGTAATCAAGACAATGTGTTAAAATAATGCAGCTGCTCTGAGCTTCTGGGGTAGGGGCATTACCGATATGATCAAAGGGTACCATCCATATTCATGAAAATTTGTTCATGTTTTTATGACATGATTTTTACGAATCAAATTTATCATTAAAGGATTATATTTTTATGAAACCCTCTTATTCACATATTTTATTCTTTGATGAAATGATAATGAAACCAATCACTTTTCAATGGGTTATGATATGACGACATGTTTGTGATACCCACGTCATTTCATGGGTTATGAAATGATGTTTATAGGACCCAAATTTTTTATTGGTCAAGATACGATGAAATATTTATTATCTTATGGGACACATATGTGTGATTTTATTATGATATTGGGGATACCTATACATCCCAAAAAATAAATGTGATAATTTTCATATATCATGAGATAATGATGGGAAATAAGGTGTTGGGGGTGATCTACTATAAGATGAAGTTGAAACCTGATCCACTTAGGGATGAAGGGTTAACTGAATCCACAATGGGAAGAATGGTATACCTTATCCCATATAGGGAAAGTAATTTTACTAGGGATGGTGGTGTGTCCCGCTTAGTAGATGTAGTCCTCGTGATGTGGCCTGATTTTTTTTGGCAGTGCACCTTAAATGATAGGAAATTATATCATATGTTAATGTGTCTGCCATTATTCCATGTGTTAATCTTATTTTATAATTTAATGGATTATGATATCGATTTCATCATAATTTATTTCTTATGATATATCAATATTCATTAAATGAGTCAGTATATGATTATTTTTATTCATGGTATGAATTTTAATGTTACTTTCAGGTTCTCATAACTTTCAGATCATGTTTATGCTTTCGTATCTCCCATGTTTACCCTAACCAAATATCTAAGATCATCCATTTTAATGATTCCATAACCATATTATAGAGATATATATTTTTTATATTGTGACTAAAAATTATTTTAGTCATAAATATCATAGTTTGAGATATTGAATCTCAATTATGTGCCGTTAAATGATTCTATGTTATAAAATGCATTAATGTAATACTGTATTTGTGCATCTGTTTGGTTATTGTATTCAATATTCTACAAATATGATGTGATGTTAATATATGTTATTAAATTGTATCAATACATAGAGAAAATACATATTCAAAGGAGGATTGGAATTTTCTAAAGTGGATGGATATTCTATTGATGGAGTTTTGTAAAAATTTTGTTCCTGTTAAAAACAAATACGAGGATGATCTAAATGAAAAAAAGATATTATGAAATATATATAGTCTACTACCTATTTTATTTTGGATATTTAATTCAATTTAGACATTCCCAAAAAAATTTGGATCTTAGAAAAAGAAATGAGTATTGGAACAATGGACTAATCTCACCAGAGAGAGTGTTAACCTAAAAGAACCCATTATATAAAATATTTGATTACAACCATCATCACACTATTAACTATATATTTGGATTTATTAGGAGTTTTATAAATCTAGATCACTAATTGGGTTATTTGTATATAGTGATGTAGATGCAAAATATGTCTATGGAACTCATTTAGATAGAAGGAATGATTTAAAAAGTAGTTCTTCATGAATAGAACATCATAGGCCTATCAAAATCTCTTATCCACATGAGGTTTGGAAACCACTAATAAGTTATTGATTATTGAGAAAATATGAAAATGGACAGAGGAATGGTCATTTGATATCAAACAACACCCAATGACAGAATGTTGTTATTACATACCCTTTTATCATTATTTTTCATGGTATTCACTTCATTAACACATATAATTTTTTAGATATCATCCCAACATCCATAAATTTGTAGGTTCCATATCCTCATGAGAATGTTGTGTTTTTCCACCCAATGGGAAGGGGTTCAATAGAAACAATTATAGAAACGGTTTAGGAAGGGATTGAACTAATCTCTAATTTAATTCCAATAGATTCAATTCCTTTTGATATTTAACCTCACTCAAAGATAGAATGTAGATATTAGATACACATTTAACAATATTGTTCATGGTTGTTTCCCCATTGACACATCAATTTCTTTAGATATAATCCCAATATTTACCAATTCATAGGTCATATTTCATCATGAGAATGTTGTAATTTTCCATCATAAGGGAAGCGGGTGAACAAAAAAAATGATCACATGATTCATTGAAGGTATTGAACTAATCCTTGCTTTAATTCTTATAGATTATATTAAATTTGATAGAAGAAGATAATGTTTCTGTATTAATACTAATATAAAATGTTATTTTTAGCCATAATTCTTGACCATTCCCCTCAAATCATTGTATGTGATGATTATTGATTCCTTGGAAATGATGATCTAAATTTTTACAGGTGTCTGAAGGAGCGCTGTCATGGGCGCCCTCAATGATTAGTGATTTTGGGGTACTTAGGTGCAGCAGAGTGGCTGACCAAGGTCGTCTCTCAAAGGAGGAAGTGAATTTAAAAAAATTCTTAGAGGTATTCTAAAAAATAAAATAAAAGAGAATAAAAAAACTAATTGAATGGATGGGGGTTGTTTATAGTTTATAGATCTAGAAGAAGTTTGCTGGAAGAAGATTGTATATTTTTTTGTTTTTAGTTTTGAAATGAATTTAGATTAAAATGACACAACAAGAAGATGTTTTTTTAGACAATATTTAGAAGGTGTAATCGATCTAATTCTACCTCTTCAATCATTTATTAATCATTATCATTTAAATTGATATTAACTTAATTATGATCCCTTAATTTGTTAAATCCCAAACCCTACGAGAATTTACTTTACCACAAAGATGAAGTGAATTTAACCCTAGGCTAACTTCGGAACATGCAATCGCAACACCCAACATTGATTGATGTTCTAAGATTAGCGTATGGTCAGTGATAAATTAAGGAACATAAACTCTCTAGAAATGAGGATTAATTGATTTTAGGGATTGTATTTGAACTCTACAAATGGATCCCGTGTGGTCTTGTATTACTGATTAAGATTACGCTCTCACAATTCACACAAATCCCGACCTCGCGCGTTTTGTATTTATTGTTAAATTTCTTGCTTAGTTTCATTTAAATTGAAAACACAATTAATAGATCATATTTAGTTATTTACAGTATATCATTGATTCAAAATAATTGAATGAAGAAGGTGAGAGGTAGATCGATTACTAAAAGACTACTCTTCCATGGGTGGCGTAATCATCATAGAAGCGTTTTGCATGTACAAAGGTTTATAATGGGCATAACCCAATAAAGCATCAACTCAAGAATTCCAAACCAATTAGGAAGATTAATAGAAGATGAATTTTAAACAAAGCAGAAGAAAATAGAAGAAATAAAAGAAGAACAATGAAGTTTATTACACAAACAAAATCATTACAACATGAAGGAGAAGAAGAAGGCTTCGTCGAAGGGATCCTTGCTTCAAGAGCTACCCTTATTGAAATGGTTGGAATATTGGATTGGATCAACTTCTCCTCTTCCCTAAACTTCACAATGCACGTCCCAACCCCACCAAATGAGAAAAACACCAATTTATAGAGTGGTGGGGAGGCTAGGTTCAATGTGGTTCCAAGTGTGAATGGGGAATCTCGGAAAAATATATTATTACAACTTGAACCGCCCATTTGACTACCCAAACGTGTGAATTGGCCAGCCTTCCAGAAGGATAAAATGTGAGGATATGGGTCCTATATCACCTCTACATATTTGGTCCTAATCCAATCCAATATGTTGGAGTTATGGCGGACATACAGAAGCTTCTCCATTCGAGAGAGTCCAGCCCAACTTTGACTTCATGGCCCATTGTCAACAACCAAATTCACTTTTTAGCTCTAGTGTCCTGAATAAAATTTTTAGATAATAATTTCAGGAACACGTTTACAAAATTTAACATTCAAATAATAAATAAAAAAATATTTATATTCGAAATACTACAATTCACTATAAAGGGTAAAACTGGAATTTTCACCAAATTTTCAAAAGAATGATGAAATCTGAAATATTTTCTAAATAAACATATTTAGCACAATATGTGTAAATTATATCATTTATTATCAATAAAATATTCAATAAAATAGTAATTTATCAACTCCCCCACACTTACCCTTTTGCACTCCTGAGAAAAATCTCATATCAAGTAAACATCAATATCAAATCAAAACCAATTTTAAAACACATATCATTGAGATCAAACAATTATACACCAAGAAACAAAATATATCATGCCTCATAAAAAAACATTATTTCAAGTTCTTTATTTATATTATTCAATATATTTCCACTTCATTTATCCTTCCATGCACAAAACACTTACCTCGCTTGAATTTTCTCTCATCACTCAAATATCATTTTTTTTGAAATGTATTTCTCATCCAAACTCATACAGGGGTCACCATAGGCTTGATATATTCCTGCATCTCTACCCGATGTGAGTCAAGGACATATGTTTATCATTAGGACTTTTCAGGGTTTTTCTGTGGCTTTTTGTTGGTAGGATTAATAAGTGAAAAACTCTGAGGCTGAATGAGGAGGGCTTGACTCTTTTGAAGCAAAATTGAATTAATCTAATTTTCACATAAATATGGTCTTCTCCTCAATCCCCATAGTATCAATTCAGCTCCATCATCATTAAAAGTCATGAAAAGTTTACACCATTCATCATTTCACCGTCAAAAATTTCAATCTTCTCAAACATGATTTTCTTGAAAGCTCCAGATGGGCATAGATTTCCACCTCAATTAGAAGCTCCAGAAAAGGCAGAGCTTCACTTGTCATGAAATCTCCAGATAGGAACAACTTTCAATATAATGACTTTCTTCATCAGCAAACACATCTTTTCAGAATTAAATTTTCCACCCAAAGTATCACAGAATGTGGTGGCACAACACAAGACAGCTTCCCCACACTTAAGCTCAACTAGATTATGCAATTTCACTTCAAGAGTTGGTTGGATAGGGAAAATTGGATTGTGATGTGGCTAACCTAATAGGTTGTGCATGGATTAGGATTAAGATGTGAAAAACTCTGAGGCTGAATGAGGAGGGCTTGACTCTATTGAAGCAAAATTGCATTAATCTAATTTTCACTTAAATATGATCTTATCCCCAATCCCCATAGTATCAATTCAGCTCCATCATCATGAAAAGTCATGAAATGTTTACACCATTCATCATTTCAGCATCAAATATTTCAATCTTCTCAAACATGATTTTCTTGAAAGCTCCAGACGGGCACAACTTTCCACCTCAATTAGAAGCTCCAGAAAAGGCACAGCTTCACTTCTCATGAAAGCTCCAGAGAGGCACATCTTTCAATATAATGACTTTCTTCAGCAGAAAACACATCTTTTCAGAATTTAATTTTCCACCCAAAGTATCACAGAATGTGGTGGCACAACACAAGACATCTTCCCCCACACTTATGCTTAACTATATTATGCAATTTCACTTCAAGAGTTGGCTAGATAGGGAAAATTGGCTTGTAATGTGGCTAACCTAACAGGTTGTGCATGGATTCTAAGGGCTACAAGGATTAAATATTCAAGGTAGGCCATTATAAAAAGGATTCTTTGAAATAGGGGATTTAATACCAAACAAATGCCTCAATAATTTAAACATATGTACCTCAAACCCTCAAGTTTTGACAGGAATAGTTCAAATTCTGGTTAAATCAAGCATTGTTTGGTTCTCTCCATAAGTGAGGTGAATGTAATGAATATGAAAATAATGGTTCAGAAGCCTCATAGGAAAGTGATTTCAAATATATAGACAGTGAGATGTGGCATTGGATTCAAAATTCAGCACACTTTTCATGAAATTACTAAATATTTGAACTTGAAACATAGTCATTTCGGCATTCATTTAGGCTCAGTTTCAAGGGGTAAATTGTTTCACTCATTGATATGAATTTAAAAATTGTGATGAGAATCATTTCAGATCAAAAATTTCAAAAACACAAAGAAAATTGAAAAATAAACACACAAAATTTGAAAAACAAACCATTTTTTTTGGTTTGTTTTGTAAAGGAAAACAATTGAAATTACTAAACTAAAAGGTTCCCTCCCCCACACATAAAATATTGCATTGTACTCAATGTGAACCCATGAGATGATATATGCAGATGAAATGCAGAATTTTGAAATAGGACGAATAATATAAAAGTGAAAGGGTTAGGAACATCCATATGTGATCAAGCGATGACGGGGTCATGCAGTGTGATAAAATCCACTACATCAGTAGGAAGTCCCACAATGTATCTCTTCAAAAGTTGCCCATTGACTATAAAGATCCTTCCAGTGTCCTCTTGTGTGATCTCCACTGCACCATAAGGAAAAACATTAGTCACAATATAAGGACCTAAACATCTGGAATGCAACTTACCAGGCATCAGCTTGAGTCGTGAACTATAGAGAAGAACTTTCTCTCCAACATGAAACTCCCTTTGTTGGATCATTTTTTCATGAGCCGCTTTTGATATTTCCTTATAGAGCCTTGAGTTCTCATATGAGGACAATCTAATCTCCTCATGCTCTTGAATTTGTAGCTTCCTTTGGATTCCAGCTTGGGCCAAATCCATGTTGCATTTCGTTATAGCCAAATATTCCTGATGCTCAACATCCACTGGGAGATGACATGCTTTCCAAAAAACAATCCTAAATGGGGACATAGCAATGGGTGTCTTGTATGCTGTTCTATAAGCCCACAATGCATCATCCAATCGCTTGCTTCAATCCTTCCTATTTGGCTGCACGGTTTTCTCCAATATTTGTTTCAACTCACGATTTGAAACCTCAGCCTGGCCATTTGTTTGGGGGTGGTATGGTGTTGATGTTTTGTGTGTCACCCCATACTTTGTAAGGAGGGAAGAAAAATTCCTATTGCAAAAGTGTGTCCCTTGGTCACTGATGATGGCCTTTGGTACTCCAAACCTGCAAAAAATCTGTGCTTTGACAAAGTCCACAACAACATGAGAATCGTCAGTCCTGGTGGCCTTGGCCTCAACCCATTTACTCACATAATCAACATCAACCAAAATATAGAAAAATCAAAATGAACTAGGAAAAGGACCCATAAAATCAATGCCCCATACATCAAAAATCTCACAAAATAGTATAGGTTGTTGGGGCATCTCATGTGTCCTAGAAATATTCCCAGTGTGTTGGCAACGAGATCATGACTTACAAAACACATGGGCATCATGGAAAAACTCAGACAATATAATCCAGAGTCCAAAACATTCCTAGCTGTCCATTGGGGTCCAAGGTGTCCACCACATGCAAGTGTATGGCAGAATTGCAAAACAGACTCAAACTCGTGATCAGGAATACACCTCCTAATAACCTGGTCACTACACATGCGCCAGAGGTAAGGATCATCCCAAACATAAAACCTAGACTCACTTTTTAATTTTTGGATTTTATGTTTCTTCAAATTTTCTGGGATTTAAGAGGAAACAATGTAGTTAACTAAATCGTCATACCAAGGATGCGTACCTGATATGGAATAAAGATGCTCATTGGGGAAACTGTACCGAAGTGGTTCCTGGTCCAAGGTGTTATCCTCTAGTGTGTGAGTAAGCCTACTCATGTGGTCTGCCACCAAATTCTCTAATCCCTTTTTTCCTTTATCTCAATATAAAATTCCTGAAGAAGGAGCATCCAACTAATCAGCCTGGGCTTTGCATCTGGCTTCTTTAGGAGGTACCTCAAAGCTACATGGTCAGAAAAAAACAACTACTTTAGAGCCCAATAAATATGAACCAAATTTATCTAATGAAAATATGACTGCAAGAAACTCCTTTTCCGTGGTTCTGTAATTTGATTGGGCTGAATCCAGTGTCCTTGATGCATAGGCGATCACATGTGAACGCCCCTCCACCCTCAGAGATAAGACTTCTCCAACCGTGAAGTTGGAGGCATCACACATAAGCTCAAAATGAATCTCCCACCGTGGGGGATGTATGATAGGTGGAGTGGTCAGACACTTCATTAGCTCATCAAATGAATTCCCGCAAGAAACATCAAACAGAAATTCAGAATCCTTTTGATGTGATCTTGACATAGGAAGATCAATCTTACTAAAATATTTGATGAAGCGCCGATAAAATCCTTCATGCCCTAGGAAAGATCTCACATCACGCACACATGAAGGATATTGTAAGGATGAAATAATATGTACCTTTGATCTATCAACCTCTATCCCATGTTTTGACACTACATGCCCTAAGACAATGCCATGCTCTACCATGAAATGACACTTTTCAAAGTTCAGGACTAGATTCTTCTCAATACAACGATTCAACACCTTTCCCAAACTAATTATACATTCATCAAATGAAGACCCACACACTGTAAAATCATCCATAAATACCTCCATTAAGGTCTCAATAAACTCAGAAAAAATACTCACCATGCATCTCTGGAAGGTACCTGGGGCATTGCAAAGTCCAAATGGCATCCTCCGGTAGGCAAATGTGCCTAAGGGACAGGTGACTGTAGTCTTCTCCTGATCCTCTGGAGCTATAGGAACCTGAAAATATCCATAAAATCCATCCAAGAAACAATAGTGTGTTTTCCCAGCTAGTCTGTCGAGCATTTGATCAATAAATGGGAGGGGGAAATGGTCATTGCTAGTGGACTTATTTAGTTTCCTATAATCAATACACACATGCCAACTGTTTTTCACCCTCATTGGAAATAACTCATCTTTCCCATTTTTAACAACAATTACACCACTTTTCTTAGGCACAACCTGAATAGGACTTACCCACTGAGAATCTGAAATGGGAAAGATTATACTTGCCTCGAGAAATTTCTCAACTTCTTTTTTAACAACTTCCAGGAGGGTGGGATTGAGTCTCCTTTGTGGTTGCCTCACCGGTTTTCTCCATCCTCCAAGAGAATCCTATGCATGCAAATGGAGGGGCTAATACCTGATATGTCAGCCAAGGTCCACCCAATCGCCCTGATGTTCTCCCTCAAAATATTCAAAAGATTTTCTTCATGTTCAAAAGGGAGATTGTTAGCAATGATAACAAGTAATCTCTCACCACTCAACATGTATGAGTATTTCAGATTTGGTGGAAATGGCTTGAGTTCTAATGAAGGAGGGTTTAGTATGGATGGAGACATTAAAGGAACTGAAATATGTGCACAAAGAGCATCAGTGTCAGAATAGAAATCATCAAAATTAGAGAATAAAGAATCAAATCCATCCGCATACTCAACAGCCATGTCATAATCAGAGTGAACATGATCTAAATCATAATATGAATCCACATCAAAATCAAATCCAAGAGAGGATTGTGTATCAAAAACATGTGTGGAAGTGCTCTTAGACATCAAACTCGAACCAATACTCATAATCTCCCTAAGCATAGGACAATCAAATTCTATGGAGTTTTTACTTGGTGGTTCAAAATGGGAGATAACAAAAGCAGAATGGTCCTATGAGGGGTACTTCAAGGAATCCATAACATTAAATATCACAACTTCATCTCAACATTCCATGGAAAGTGTACCCTCATTGACATTTATGATAGTTTTTGCAGTTTTGAGGAAGGGCCTACCTAAGATAATTGGGGCATGAGAACTTACCTGATAGTCCTCCATTTTAAGGACGTAGAAATCTGCTGTGAAGATCATGTCTCTTAACCGGACAAGTACATCCTCAAGGACTCTCGCTGGATATGACGTATCTCTATTCACCAATTGCACCACTACTCTTACTGGCTTCAAGTCACCAACCTGCAAGTAAGAGAATACAGAGTGAGGCATCATATTTATTGAAGCTCCTAAATCACAAAGAGCATCAGAGAAGTGCAACTCCCCTATGGTACATGGGATAGTGAATGTCCCGAGATCCTTGCACTTTGTTGGCATTGCTAGAGTTGGTGTAATGTGTTCCGAGACATTCCTTCCAAGGTTGATACTCTCATTACCCTTGAGCCATCTTCGATTGGTACAAAGTTCTTTTAAGAATTTCGCATACCTTGTAATTTTCTTAATGGCTTCATGTAGAGGAATGTTGATCTACACAGGCTTGAATGTGTCCAAAACCTCCTTTGGCATTGCTTCTTCAGAAATCTTCTTGGTTTGAACAACCCTATTTGGAAAAGGAAGGGGTTTAGGAGGAACAACATCAATCTTTTTCTTACCTTTATATTTCTCCTTGGATTGCTCATCAATTGGTATGGAATGCGGATGCTCCGGAGTTGAGGTGAATCCCGGTGGAATGGTAGGTAAAGATTTATCATTCATTTGCTTCCCACTTCTCAATGTGATGGCACTAACATTCCCCTTTGGATTTGGAGTGGGTTGGGAAGGTAGATTTCCGGAATTCTTACTTACAAGTTCATGGAGGGCGGTGGCAATCTGGCTCATTTGTTTCTTTAACTACCTCAGCTCCGAACTTTGACTCTTCAGCTCATTCTGTTGATTAAGAACAATTTGCTTCAAAAGATCATCAGTATTAGAATCTACCTTTGGTGTGGGATTCCCTTGATGTTGTCTTGTTGATGCTTGGGCTTCAAATCTCTGTTGGGGTTGTTGGAAACCCTGCTGGTAAGGCGGAGGCTGCTGGATGTTTTGTTAAAAGGGTGGCCTTTGTTGTTGTCCAGAGACATAACTCATGTCCGGTTGAGCTTACCACCCTTGGTTGTATGTTGGAGCTAATGAATAAAACTTCTTTTGGGGATATGGCTGTTGTTGCTGCTGAAATGGTCTCCCTCGGAATACTGTTGTGCAATCCTCTGTCTCTTTTAGTTGTGGGAAACAGTCAGTTGGGTGGCTTGTCTCAGTGCAAATGCCACAAGGCCTTGAAGGAGGGGGTATATATGTCTTTTGTGCCAAAGAAATTTTCCTCACCATAGTTGTCAGTTCTTCTATCTTGGTATCAATCAAATGAATATCAAGAGAAGAAGGACTTACCTTATGTACTCCCCTGATATGTGGTGTACCTCGATCACCAAATTGCTGGGAGTTTTGGGCCATCTTGTCGATCAACGCACGTGCACCTACTGGTGTCTTGTCCACCAATGCTCCTCTAGCTGCGGCATCCACCATGATCCTCTCCATGGGTGTGATTCCTTCGTAGAATTATTGGATGAGGAGTTGCTCACTGATTTGGTGATGTGGACAGCTTGCACACAACTTCTTGAATCACTCCCAGTACTCATACATTGACTCCCCTTGGGCTTGCTTGATCCTAGAGATCTCCTTACGAATGCATTTTTTCCTTGATGCTGGAAAAAATCTCTGTAAGAAAATACGTTTTAAATAGTTCCAACAAGTTACATCCTCGGGTTGTAAATAATACATCCAATATTTCACAGCTCCATCAAGTGAGAATTAGAATTCTCTTAATTTGATTTTATCTTCAGAAACATTTCTTGGTTTAAAGGTTGAGAAAACCACATTAAATTCATTAAGGTGTTTATTGGGATCCTCCCCAGAAAGGCCATGAAACTTTGGGAGTAAGTGAATTAACCCAGATTTCAGTTCAAAGTCTGATTCGAGATTTGGGTATGCAATACAATTTGGTTGATAGTTAATATCAGGTGTAGCCAATTCTCGAATGGTTCTATTAAGTTCATTTCCATTATTTCTATCCATTGGTTACTCTTTTATGTCTGAATTTTAATTGCTTCCAATTTCAATGTTTTCATAGAGGAATTCACCAACTGGTTGAATATTGAAACTTCCCGTAGATTGAGAATGTCTGATTCGTTCCCTAAGGCAGCGTTCAATATCAAGGTGAAGATCTAAGAGATCTTCGGGATTAGATCGTTTCATAAATCAAATTAAAATAAAAATAAATAAAGTGGATCATAGAAAAATAAAAATGATAAGATTGAGTTGATGTTCCAAAAAGAAGTAGAAGAAAATAAAACAAGAAGAAGAAAAATAAGATTGGGTAAAGAAGGAAGAAAGAAGAGAGTAAGAGAATTAAAATGTAAAACAAAATAAATACCTCTAATTGGTTGAAATAATTACTTTCCTCCGCAGTAATGGAACCAATTTGAAAGAGCGTTGTCGTGGGCGCCCTCAAATGATTAGTGATTTTGGGGTACTTAGGTGCAGCAGAGTGGCTGACCAAGGTCGTCTCTCAAAGGAGGAAGTGAATTTAAACAACTTCTTAGAGGTATTCTAAAAAATAAAATAAAAGAGAATAAAAAAACTAATTGAATGGATGGGGGTTTTTTATACTTTATAGATCTAGAAGAAATTTTCTGGAAGAAGATTGTATATTTTTTTTTGTTTTTAGTTTTGAAATGAATTTCGATTAAAATGACACAACAAGAAGATGTTTTTTTAGACAATATTTAAAAGGCGTAATCGATATAACTCTACCTCTTAAATCATTAATTAATAATTATAATTTAAATTGATATTCACTTAATTATGATCCCGTAATTTGTTAAATCCAGAACCCTACGAGAATTAACTTTACCACAAAGATGAAGTGAATTTAACCCTAGGCTAACTTCGGAACATGCAATCGCAACACCCTGCTTTGATTGATGTTCTAAGCATAGCATATGGTCAGTGATAAATTAAGGCACATAACCACTCTGGAAATGAGGATTAATTGAGTTTAGGTATTGTATTTTAACTGTAAAAATTGATCCTGTGTGGTATTTTATTACCGATTAAGATTACGCTCTCACAATTCACACAAATCCCGACCTCACGCGTTTTGTGTTTATTGTTCAATTGCTTTATTAGTTTCATTAAAATTAAAAACTCAATTAATAGATCATATTTAGTGAATTACAATATATCATTGATTCAAAATAAATTAATGAAGAAGGTGAGAGGTAGACCGATTACTAAAAGACTACTCTTCCATTGGTGGCGTAATCATCGTAGAAGCGTTTTGCATGTTCAAAGGATTATAATGGGCATAACCCAAAAATGATTCTACTCAATAATTCCAAACCAATTAGGAAGATTAATAGAAGAAGATATTTAAACAAATCAGAAGAAAAGAGAAGAAATAAATGAAGAACAAAGTAGTTTATTACACAAACAAAATCATTACAACATGAAGGAGAAAAAGAAGTCTCCGTCGAAGGGATCCTTGTTTCAAGAGCTACCCTTATTGAAATGGTTGGAGAATTGGAGTGGATCCACTTATCCTCTTCCCTAAACTTCCCAATTCACGTACCAACCCCACCAAATGAGAAAAACACCAATTTATATAGTGGTGGGGAGTCTACTTTCAAAGTGGTTCCAAGTGTGAATGGGGAATCTCGGAAGAATATTTTATGCGAACGTTCACCGCCCATTTGACCACCAAACGTGTGAATTGGATGGCCTTCCAGAAGGATCAAATGTGCGGATATGGGTCCTCTATCTCCTCTCCAAATTTGGACTTAATCCAAGCCAATATGAAGGATTTATAGCCGAAAAATAGAATCATTTCCATTCTAGCGAGTCCATCCCAACTTTGAATTCACGGCCCATTTTCAACAACCAAATGCACTCTTTAGCTCTAGTTTCCTTAATAAAATTTGTATATAATAATGTCAGAAACACTGTTAGAAAATGAAAAAATCAAATAATGAATATAAAAATATTTATCTTCGAAATACTACAGTGCACTATAAAGGTTAAAACTGGAATTTTCACCAAATTTTCAAAAGAATGATCAAATCCCAAATATTTTATAAATAAACATATTTAGCACAATATGAGGAAATTATATCATTTATTATCAATAAAGTATTCAATAAAAGAGTGTTTTATCAGTTTTTATGCCAATATCATGATGGAATAATTCAAGAACATCAATTTGGGTATGTAAATAAATATGTATTCATCATTCATGCTTTAATTTGTTATTTTATAAATTTTATCCCTGTTATTATTCTAGTGTCAGGGACCTCTATGTCTATAAATACTGAAGATATTATTTTTCAAAATAAAAGATCATACTTTCAATTATGTTTGAGGTTTTAGTATTCAATGATCCTGAAAGGGTTGATCTTACTAGTATAATTGAGTCTTGTCATGAAATTCTTAGAGAAGGCATGATTCCCCAAAAGTGATTCAACATAACCCATTAATGAATTTATTGCAATGGCGGAGAGTTTTTTCCAAAAAACTAATAAGAACATTAATTGATATAGTGATACTCTTATGCTACCAAATTCCAATATTTCATTGACAAATTGTGTTTTGAAACTTCTTGTTAATATAATTTTAGTTAAGAGAGTGTCCGAAAATTCAATTTTATCTGATGTTGTAGAAATTTATAAGAACCATACCTTCATGCTGAATGAGTATTAATTATGTTGTAATTATAATTTTAATTTATCCAAACTTATGCATATATTGTATTATCATACGTCAATGTGATTTCTAATATAGTACCAAAACTTTTTATAAAGGTTTTTCTGCCCCTAGTTCATTCATCGAGACATGTAGAGGTTTATCTTTCTTTAGCACCTCTATACTCCCTAGGTTTAGAAAAAGTGATATCCTTAAGGGAGGTGGTTATTGAGTAAATTTAATCCTATGAGGGTGACTCAAAACATGATTTTTTATTTTTTCATAGTATACACAACTCTCTGTATATCAAATGAATGGTTATATGGAAGCTGACGTATAAGACCCATTTTGGATATTCTCATAGAAAACTAAAAATGAATTATTGTATGTTTAGTTATGTGTGTATGATATATTTAACCACCACCAGATACAGTGTGTTTTAGTGAATATTCTATTGACACACAATTATTTAGTGTCATTAAAAAAATATCCTATGATGGAATGATTAAGGTTAGATTACTCTAGTATCAGGGATACAGCATATCCCGAGGAATATTGCTATTGTTGGGAAAAAACCCCTCAAGGTTTCCTCTTGGTATGTTTTGTGTTTGTTTGTGTTTGTTGAAAATCCAGATGACCGAAAATTATTATAGTTGGTGTTTACAGAAAACATGTTTTTAAGGTGGAAAAGGATGAATAATGTTGAAAAAAACTGGAAACTGATGAGAACCGTGTAACAAAATTCATGGAATGCATACTATGATCTGGGAATGGTACGTGGAGTAGCGGGAACGGTACACTAAAGTGGTTCACGAAAATAAAACTGGTTTTCGGTAAAAGGACTTACAATACGTAGATATAGTGACATTGTCTGAGGGGGAATTATATATAGAAACAAAGACAGTACACAGATAGAATAGGAAAATAGTTTGTGGGTGGATTGCAGTTCATGGCAGTAGAAAGATCGGTATGTAGGGAAGGATGGATTGATGATTTAGTAAATAGTAGATTAGGGGATATTAAGTGTATCTTTTCCTACAAAATAATATCTAATCAAACTAATTACCGTTGGGACTAAATATCATTATAGAACCTATTTTCTGGTTTGGATTTCAGAAAATTCTGAAAGAGGTTCATGAGGAAGAATCCTGCGAACATGAAAGTGCTTCGTGCGAATGAAATTTCACCGAAGGATTGACTCATAAAACTATGACCCACATAATACATGGTACAAGAAGGAATAAAGAATGTTATCTTGGTGGTTAGAGAAGGTAGATTCCAAACATAGAACAATTTATAGGTAGAGGCTGATTCGTAAAAATGGTTTGCAAAGTCAGTACACAGAGGCAGTAGGTGATAGCGAAGGCAGAGGTAGTCCACAGACGAAGGGAGGTTTTGGCAAGATTTAGTGGTATGAAAAGGAGGTGTTCCTCACACTGATCAAGTACCTAGGGCGTGAATGGGAATAGTGATTCTCAAATTTCACAAAAATAATTTATATTTATTTAAATTTGTTTTTGAGTGGTTTTTCTTATACATAACAGTACCCAGGAAGGTAGACATCATTTACGGGAGAAAACGGGACTTCAATAGAGCTTCTACCTATAGTTAAGGATGATGTAATTCAAGAAAATTATGGGACATACATGTCCATAAACTACGATTGACCTATAAATCTATAAACTATGGGTGGATTACTTTCCAAGAGCAGTGAGCATAAGAAGAGGAAGACGATGACCCTTTCCATCAGTAGTGTCCCTAAGAAATAGGCATAGGGAGTTACCCATGGTAATGTAGTGAGTAGACCCTAAACATTGTAATGTCAGTGATCCTAGGAATAGAATATCCCGCCCGATCAATGTACTCATTAATGACAGTGTGTCTTAGTGAATTTGATATATCGGCACATTGTTGTTTTATGATCCTTGTACATATCCCATTGAGGGTGAACCAAGAAAAAATAATAGTTTCCTATGCAAGATTTCATATTTTTTCATATATTAATATAGTAGGAAGAGATAATTGAATTTTTTAGCAATGAAACATGATCCGAACGAGAGATCCCTTTGATATGTCATACCCTTATTCACCCCCACTCCCTCAGCGTATTCAACCTAGTGAAACTAACAAATGGTATTAGAGGGAATGGTTGAATGTCAGTGGTTCTATCTCAAGAAAAATAAGTGTAGGTGGTAAATCATAATTAAATTCTGATATTTGGAGGAAATAATTTTCAGTTATAGAATAATCATATGAAACACTACTTCCAATCAGTAGGGATGGATTCCTTCACTATAGATTTGCATGGAAAATCAGCTAGCATTAATAGAGGTTCCATATTAGAATATAAAAGAAGAGAATTGGATGTTGATGCTAAAGGGATAAATAATTTAAGGGGAGCCCTATCAAATGTAATTTATAAGAAGGTTATGTATTATAAAACATCACATGGAGTGTGGGAAATATTTCTGAACATCAATGAGGGAGACATAAAAGTTTGAGAACAAAAGCAACAATATCTATGGAAGAGTAAGAGGATCTTAGAATGAATCCCAATGATACTATTGATGAATTCATCGATAGGATAAATATTATTGAGGAAGACATATTGGGTCATGGAGAAGTCATTGAATACCTAATTATTGTGAAAAGTATATTTAGGAAACATCCACCGAATTTCAATATGAATGTTTCTATATTGGAAGACATTGACCTGAAAGAGATGACACCAGATAACCTACGCAATACCCTTGTATCATATGAAATGAGAAATGATGATATTGATGTAGTCGGAAAGAGTAAGTCTATGAAAGTGGAATTCATGTCCATGAAGAAACTAATTGTTGAAGAAAATCCATAGAAGGACAATATGGATGATGTCATGTCATTTCTCTCCACCAATCTGCAAAGGGGAAAATGGATGTTCATAGGTGCACATTCGTTTTCATGATTTCTATGATGAAGGATTGGGAATTTCACCGCAAAGATTACAAATAAGTTTTCCAGTGAAAATGATGAAAATTGTGAAATTTTCACAAATAAGTATTTACCTAAGGAAAATACTAGGAGAAGTATTATGAGAATGTTCCTAAAAAGGAATAATATAATTTCAAAAGTGACTAAATGTTCTGAAAACTCAGCTGCTGAAGATTAGGAGAACATCAAGGATCATAAAATAGATGCTTTCGTGGTAGTTGTTATAAATTCATTACGAAAAAAGGATATAGACAAAGAAGAAGGAGAAATTTAAGGATGAGTTGATCATTGAGATGAATTATAAGATTCTGTTAAAGAGGTAGATATATTTATAGACAACACAAATAATGATTACAATGTTGTTCATGATGACAAATAATTTATGAACTAAAAGGTTCAAGAGAATATTGAGCTAAATGAAGAAATTGGAATGCTGAGGTCTTCAATGACTGAAAACTCAGAAAAAGTGGTTGAATAAAAAATCAAAATTGAAGAAAAGAAAATAGAAATTGATTTTTTGAATGAAACTAAAAAAGATCAAATCATATATTTCGATCAAAAATAAGAGGATATTGTTAGTTTTCTACAAAAAATTGAAGATCAGGAGAAAATGCTAACTCTAAGTTCAACATCAGGAATGAAGATCACACGTGCAACAACTCAGATGATATTTGAGTAGATTGTTCTATCATAATAGAAGCAACAATCAATTATGAATGATAAAACTGGTATGTGGCTTGATCTAAAATAGAAAGCAGTTATGGTTCATGTCAGACCACATGAACTCACCCCGCAATTGAAGATTGAATTATGTATGAAATAGTTTATGAAAATTCAGAGAACCCAATTCTCAACTAGTAGTTCATCATTACCACACAAGAATGTACCTTACAAAATATTCTATTATTGTGGTAAAATGGTACACTCTCATAATTTCTGTTCCATAGAAAAGAGATAGCAATGGGAACAAGACAAACAAAGGTGGTCGTACAGAGCTCAAAATTTTGGGTCCTAATTTTATGGTCTTTGATTTATGTGTAAAGGACATGGATATACAGAATGATATTGCACCTCAATAATGTAGAGGAATGTACCGAGTAAGACTGAATTATTCCATATGAAGCTGTCAAATGTATCATCAAAAGAGATGAAAATTAAAAATATATTTGAAACTCTAAAAAATAAAGCATGTCTCTCATATACTGAGGAAGATCAAAATTATCATTCCATGTCAGGTATGTATTTTGTGACATGGGCTAAAAACAATAAGAATCGAGCAGGCTGTGTATACAGAAATTGGGTTCAAGGCATCAGATCAAATTGGGATATGGATAAATAACAGTGGATACACATCTCATGTGAGGTGAAATAATGATATAGTGACAATAATTATGTACGATAAAGAATGTGTTGTATTATTTTGTAATTTTGAGGGCCTAAAAATTATTGGTTTGGGATGTTTTATGTTTGTAGGAAAAGACATGAGACAAGAATATGGATGGGATGTTGAGGGGCTTAGTCACATCTTTCTTAGTGTTAGTCAAATTTGTGAATCAGGATATGCCATTAGTTTTTTCATGAAATAATTCAACCTAATATCAAAGGATAATGTTTTTGTGTGAATAAGAATGCGTATAAAAGGGGACCTTTACCTCGTGAGTGTAGAAGAAGATATGTGGTTTCTGGCCAAGAATGAAAAAAATTTAATGTCATAAGCATCATGGCCACCTAAACCAAACACCTTTGTAAGATCTAGTAAAATATGGTGCTGCTCGAAATTTCCCTAGATTATCATGTGATCGTACTCATACTTGTGATTCATTCCAACAAGGGAAGATCATTCGAAATATATCTAAGCCAAAGGAGAAAATGTCAAAAAGATTGCTTGAGTTGGTGCATATTGATATTGTTTGAGCCAATTTCTCCAATGGTATTGATTGAATGAATATTATGTACTATTCATCGATGATTATAGAAGAATGGAATGGTTTTAAATAGTCACCCTCAAATATTAAGTGTTCAGTTGCATTACAAGATATATATGAGAATGTGAAAAGATGTTTGGTCAGAAAATCTGGATGATTTGAATAGATAATGTAGCATAGTTCACAACTAGAAAAATGGAGGACTATCTCAAGAAACAGGTTATAAGGCTTCATGTTTCAATAGTATGAAATCCATTACATAATGGGGAAGTTGATAGATGAAATAATATTGTCAATAACATGGAAAAAACAATTCTTATTGAGAAATACCTTTCAAGGAAATTTTGTAAAGCACTAGTAATGACAGAAATATACACATCAAATATAGTTTTACATTTTTTGAAATAGGTGAAGACTTTTTATGAGCTATGCTATGGATATAATAAATAATTTAAGTACTTTCAAATATTTGGAAGTAAATGATTCATTCATAATAAGGGAAAAAATTAGAAATTTGAATCACATGTGGATGAAGGGATATATCATGGCAACTCAAAGAAGAGAGAAGCATATAAATGCATTAATAATCTAATGTAAATTAATGTTTAATGTCATGATGTGACTATAGTATAAAATGAACAGAATCTTCAGAAAATACTTGATCAGTCTAGTGAAGATAGTGATGAAGAGATGATATGATCGGGAGATGCTGCAGATCCCATGGACGAATCATAAAAACACTCAGATAATGAGAATAAATCAGTTTCTATATACAGACAAACAAGAAGATCTAAAATAGATAGGAAAATCATAATTTGTGATAAGACAACACTATTATAGACATGGTGGATAATGTCTCTATAAATATCAAAAAACATATCACAGGTGGAACCAAATTATTTTTATTAATTAGCTAGATATTTGAACTATGTTCAAACCATGAAAGAATATCTTGACCTAATTGAAAATAATAAAACACAAGAGAATGTTTCAATACATACAGTAAAAAATGTAATTGGGGGAAAAATAGTTTTTTCGAAAAAATAATTAATGAAGATGGTGTTGTTATTTGAAACAAATCACGACTGTCACGACCCGTCCTTGGGGCCCGTGCCGTGACTACCCCAAGCCCTCCTTCCATAGGCAAAGGGCTGGTGACTAGCACCAAGATGTAAATCCCGGTAAAAATGTAAGGCATTTCCTTTGTAATGTAAACAAACACCACAGAGCAAGCAAGCAGTAGAAGTAAACACTATGTAAAAACTGAGTACAACAATAAGTGCAGAAAAGTAAGTGGGCCAGAATAGAAACCCAAACTGAAAGTAAAGTACAGCTGGAAAGGGAAAACCGCAACTGAAAAGTAAATCCGCAGCATCGAGCCGTCCACAGGAATTCCCACCTGAAGGGTGAGTACAGATAGCCTCCACAGCTCCTCGGGTCCAGCCGTCCACTCCGAGTACATCTCGCCCAGTGGTCCACCTCCAGGTACCATCCTGCTCCACAAGCCTCCACCACGATCAGCACTGTCCGTCGTCTGCAACCAACACAACGTAGTGTGGGCACAACCAGTGTAGGGGTGAGTATAAGCTACTTAGTAGGGACCCCGAGACCCCCGAAGGTCTCCCAGAATCCACAAAGGATAATCCACAAAGGATAGATACAATAAAAAAGTAACATCCTACTCTATTTAGGTATATTCCCATACATATACCTAGGTCATCAATTCCGAGTTCGACTCCAACATTCGAGCCCAAGTACAACCCAGTCTACACGGGAAAGCAAAATGAAATCTACATAGGATAGCACAACACAATCCACAAAGGAAAACAAAAAAGGATTCAGCTCACACAGGTATACTTCTTCGTATGACGATAGAGATGATAAGATATATCCACTGATTCATTTATGCCATCAGACCCACAAAGGATCGATAGGTTCTAACCCCTGCAATGACCAACAAAGGATCTGACCCACACAGGATCGATAAGTAACTAACCCCTGCAAAGACCCACAAAAGATCAGACCCACACAGGATCTTTAGGCGCTGGACCACACAAGGCCACTGAGCGCTAACCCACACATGATCGGTCCCACACAGGATCTGTAGCACTGATCCACGTCAGATCGCTGAGTGTTGTAGTCGTCGCCGTCGAATCCACTGTGAATCTCAGCAGAGTCGTCGTCGTCGTCACAGTCGCAGCCATCTCTAGGGTTCCTGCACAAAGCAAGCTCGTTCGGGAGGGTCTGCTCCACGAGCCGAGAGGCTGATACATCAACTGACACATAGACAAGAGTTGATGTATCCAATAGTTCCGTATCGTCAGTAGAACTCAACGCCACAGACGACGCGTTAATCGGATGCCCGGCCTGAGAGTTATTGGAGTTTTCGTCCCAGGGGCTCGGTTGGTTTTTAACTCAAAACCAACCCGACCATACTCCAACTGCATCCAAACCTCGGGCGGAGTAAGCCAAAAGATCTACCTCACTTAGACGAATCCATAAGGTCGACGGCACGTCAATCGGACTTCCGGAGCTTAAGTTATGAGTGTTTCCGCTCCGAGGGCCCGGCTTGTTTCGTGTACGAACCAACCTGGATGAACCCAATGTAATTCGAAAACTTGAGTGGGATATACTGAAATGACCGTCTCAATCCAAGGATCAAATCGGCGTTGACGGTGCATCAATCGGAGGTCTTTATCCCATGATATGGGAAAATGACCAAAGAAGGTATGGTATTAAGGGGTTCGGGCCCGGGCCGACCCGGCCTGATGCCCCCAGGGTCAGCCCGAACCAGGTCTACCCGTCCCGTGTCTAGGTCCGGCCCGCTTGGGCACGGCCCGGCCCCATCGGCGTGGCCCGGCCTGGCGCGCCGCGCGCTGGCCCAGGGTTCGGCTGAACGGTCGCACCGTTTCAGGGGCGCTGCCCCCGCGTGAAGGAGCCACGACCCCGCATGGGGCCCCCTTGCCAGCGGACACGGCTGGCTGCTGCGTCCCATACCCCTCTGGTCCCGTGCGGTCACAGGACCACGTCCTGCCACCGCGTCATCAGCCGCAGAGGCTCCACCCGGCGGCACATCGGGAGTCGCTGCTTCCTGCCGCCGGCGCCTCCGTGCCGGCAAGGCGCGCCGGAGGGCTGCTCCGCGGACCACCAGACGAGTTCTGGTGGTCGAAAAAATGCGCCATCTTCTTCAATGGCCCTCCCGGGGCCCGTCCTTCTCTGTGAAGACCTCACATCACCCATGTGGTTTTTTTGTCATCATCTGTCGTTCCACACACCAAGAATGAAATGGGTGGTGGGTTCGGACTTGTTCGTTGGTCCGCACCCACCGCATTAGTAGTTTTTAAAAGTCTCGCAACAAAAAATTTAATTATACGTTGTGGGTATAAATCAGAAAGATTTAAAAGAACAAAAACCCCTACCTCAACATTGTCATCGAATGTGAGATCGTCACGGAATTGACTGTCGCGGAAGAAGAGGATCGTTGCATCATGGAAGGGGTGTCCCTGTCATCGTGGTACACGACGTCGCGTAGTCAAACTCCGAGGATTAAAAAATCACAGATTTAATTTCATCAATTAATCCCATGTTGGGGATATAATTTAAAAAGAACCGCAATCCCCTAACTCAATCGGTTGTTGATCGAAGATTGTCGCAGGGAAGGAACATTGTGGAAGAAACGTCGCAGATGGGGAATCATCGGCGTCGCGGTACACGGTGTCGCGTCGTCGATTTTTGAGGGTTCTACATTCTTCGTCACCCTTCTTCGAAGGTATACATTCTTCACGTTCCTCGCGTTCTTCGCGTTCTTCACGTTCTTCGTGTTCTTCGCGAAGGAGGATGAAGATCTTCAGGGCTTAGAGTTTTCTCCAAATCCTCTCAACATGCCACCCCTCAAAAGACAAGTGTTGGACTTATTTTATTCCCATGCCAACAATTTGAAAATCAAGATAAGTAAAGAATAATTAATTAGAAGAATTAATTGTAACAATTTAACTGGCCAATTAAATAGGGAATTTCATAACCAGAAAAATGCACGGTTGACTTTCATTAAAGAGGGGTTTTGCGGGTGCTTTACATAGGAGGGATGAAACAATGGGGCTTGTCCGGGCCCCACCTCAAAAATATCCTACCAAGTGGGTAGGATATTTTGGGTTCCACCATATCCGCTTAACTTAGCTTAAGTGGCTTTAAGTGAAATAAAATAAAGTTGTCACACCACTTTATTTTATTTCATAACTTAACCCCAAAAATTAAAAACCACACCCGAGCAAACGCAACTCCGGAAAAGGTGTTTCTAATAAAATACCGACACTATGATTCCATCGTTGCCCTCGGAATTCAATTCCGAGAACCTGTTCAAAAGTTACAAAAACCCGCTCGTTCGTTCACTGAACGTACCCGTGCTAAACTTCGGAAAATGATTCCGGGCACACCAGGCCTCAGAATCAGGTTCCTTCAGAAACTGCGTTCTTGTAAAATTTCAAAGAAAATTAAGAAAAAAATTCCCTTAAATTTTATGGGTCTTTACATCACTCCCACCTCAGGGAATTATGTCCCCGTAAAGATACATCATAAACTAAGGAAACAAATGTGGGTAATGAGCACGCATCTGAGCCTCCCGCTCCCAAGTTCTCTCCTGGAGGTTCCCGTGTGGCCATCTGATGTGCACTAGAGGGATCGATCGTCCACGTAGGACTTGCTTCTGTCGATCCTCTATCTCCACTGGGACATCCTCAAAATTCGCCCAATCATCAACGTCGAGCTCCCCATGGTCAATGATGTGTGTCAGGTCGTGCACGTATCTCTTCAGCTGAGATATGTGGAAGACATCATGCACCCGGTGCAACTGAGGTGGTAGAGCCATGAGATAAGCCACCTCGCCAATCCTGCTGAGGACCTGGAAGGGTACGATGAAGCGCGGAGATAACTAGCCGCCTCAGCCAAGTCTCTGTAATCCACGTCGAGGTGAGACCTACAAGAAGACGGGGTCTCCATCCTCGAACTGTAGTGGACTCCGCCTCCTGTCAGCATAAGACTTCTTCTGGCTCTGAGCTGTCCTCATCCGCTCCTGGATGACCTGGACCTTCTCTGTCATGGCCTGGACCATCTTCGATCCCATGAGGGCTGACTCCCCAGGGTCTGTCCAGCACAATAAAGATCTGCAATTTCGGCCATACAACACCTCGTATGGTGCCATACCGATGGTGGAGTGGTATCAGTTGTTGTACGCGAACTCCACCAAGGGTATGCGGTCCTCCCAGCTGCAACCAAAGACGAGGACACATGCGCGGACCATGTCCTCAAGATTATGAATGGTCTTCTCTGTCTGACCATCTGTCTAAGGGTGAAAGGCGGTGCTCAGACGTAGCTGCGTCCTAAACGCCTCCTGCAACCCCTTCCAAAGACGGGAAGTAAAGCGATCATCTCGATCAGAGACGATAGATGATGGAACACCGTGAAGCCGTACAATCTCCTGAACGTAGAGACACCCCAAGCTCTCCACTGAGACCTGCTCTCTGATGGGTAAGAAGTGAGCCGACTTGGTGAGTCAGTCGAAAATCACCCAGATGGAGTCCTGACCTCTGGAAGTGCATGGAAGTCTAGTCACGAAGTCCATAGATATCCCGTCCCACTTCCACTCCAAGACCTCCAAGGGATGTACGAAGCCCGCTGGTACCTAATGCTCTGCCATCACCTGCTGGCAGGTGAGGCATCGATAAATGAACTCTGCAACAGCCTTCTTCATTCCTGGACACTAGTGCGGTCGTCTGAGATCCAGGTACTTCTTCGCCACTCTAGGATGTACCGCCAAAGGAGAAGTGTGAATCTCTCTAACCACATCCTCCCGTAAAGCAACTGGTGCCAAGGTACGTCCTCCGAAAAGGACGTAGTGCTCTCCTCCAATGGAGAATCCATCAGGTGCCTATCCTGAGGATATCTATGCATGCCGCGTCTCACAGTCGGTGTCCCCACGTTGTACCTCTCTGACCCACTGTAGTAGTGGAGGAGTGACTGTGAGTGACTGAAGGAAGGCTGGTCCATATATATCCACAAAGGATATCTACCAAGCGGCTAGCTACTCCATCGCCTCCTCAAGCAGCTGAATGCCCGTCCTGCTACTGAGAGCATCAGCTACTACGTTCCCCTTCCCAGTAGTATAGACTATCCCAAAGTCATAGTCCTGGAGGAAGTCGAGCCATCATCGCTGTCTCTGGTTCAGGTCTTTCTGAGAGAGGATGAACCTAAGACTCTAATGGTCAGAAAAGACTGTAAAGTGCTCTCCCATCAGATAGTGTCGCCTTGTCTTCCGAGCGAAAACCAGTACTGCTAACTCCAGGTCATGGGTGGTGTAGTTCTTCTCATGCAGCCTCAAATGACGTGATCCATAGGCGATCGCTGCCCGCTCCTACATCAGGAAACATCCGAGTCCAGTCCCTGATGCATTTCAGTAGACTACGTACCCTATCCCCTCCTCTGGTAACCTCTAGATAGGTGCGCTGGTCAATCTCTGTCTCTGCTCTTGGAAGATCTGCTGACATATGTCTGACCACACAAAGAGTTTCCCCTTCTTTTTCAAAGCTGAGAGTGGTGCCAAAACACTGTAGAAGTCTGGAAAAAACCTCTGATAGTATCCAGCTAGTCCCAAGAAACTCCTCACCTCCGTCACGCTCCTAGGTGGTTCCCAAGCTAGCACGACCTCGATCTTCACGAGATCCACCAAAACTCCCGCCTCAGAAATGACGTGTCCCAAGAAGTGGACGTCGCGTAACCATAATTGACACTTCAAGAGCTTTCCATAATGTTGGTTCTCTCGGAGTGTGTCCAGTACAACCCGCAAGTGGTAGGCGTGCTCCTCCTCAGAGGTCGAGTATATCAAAATGTCGTCAATGAAGACCATGACAAATCGATCGAGGTATGGATGAAAGATCCTGTTCATGAGGCCCATGAATACCACTGGAGCATTGGTTACGCCGAATGGAATAACCAAGAACGCATAGTGTCCATACGGACATCTGAAGGCCGTCTTCTGCATGTCCTCCTCCCGAACTCTGAGTTGATGATAGCCAGACCGGAGGTCTATCTTCGAGAACCACCGTGCTCCCTTGAGCTGATTGAAGAGGTCATCAATCCTTGGCAGCGAATACTTGTTCCTCATTGTCACTTGGTTCAGGCGACGATAGTCGACACAAAGTCACAAGCTCTCGTCCTCCATCTTGGCGATCAATATTAGGGAAGCCCAGGGTGAAACACTAGGTCAGATGAATCCCTTGCCCTGTAAGTCCTCCAACTGTACTCATAGCTCTTGAAGTTTAGCGGGGTCCATCCGATATGCTGGAGTCGATATCGGGGTTGTAATGAGGTACACGACATTATAAAATTCTACCTCTCTACGAGGAGGTAGTCCTGGAACGTCATCGGGAAAGATGTCCGCAAAATGATCCACCACTGCATGAAAACTAGGACTCTACACGTCAACTACTCCTAGGATGAGGCTAACCAACTAATGAGTGATGAGCTATCCTTTCCTCAATGAGAGTCCATCCTATGCTGCAAAGGCTCCCTTCTCGTCGGTGAAGGTGAACCTGCTCCCGTCGGTGCGTACACATCGCACATTGTGCCTAATACAGTAAATATGAGCATGGACTATGGATAACCAATCCATGCCTGAGATGACATCGTAAGGCCTCAACACCGCTACAAGAAGATCCCAGTTGAGAATCTCTCCTCCTAAAGTAAGCTCACACTGCCGGCACCAGTGCGTAATCGTCGAGTCCGCTCCCGTAGGAGTCTCTAGCCTTAAGGATCGAGCCAACGACTCCATCAGAATCTCCGAGCTCCGAAAAAGGGCAGCGGCTATGAAAGAATGACACGCTCCTGTGTCTATAAGAACTGCAGCAATGGTGGAATAGACACAGATAGTACCTCGAATCATCTCGGGCATGCCGTGGTCGTAGGCCTCCGCTTCCTGGAGTTATGCCTGTCTTTTCCTGCCAGCTCCATGTGGTCGGGGTGGGCCTCCTGCTGGTGGTGGTGGTAGAGCCTCAAAGCGTCGCCCACCACCTGCTGCTCGTCCAGCTCCTCCACCTCGTCCACCTGCTCCCTGCAGACCACCACGGTTGACCCTCTGCCTCTGCCAAGGTGGCCCGTCATCCGTCTGTTGCTCCTCGTCATGGCGGGTCGGGCAGTCACGAGCCATGTGGCCCTGCCCACCGCATGCGTAACACTGTCTGCCTCTCGAAAGACTGGCCCCGTGCTTTGTGCGCCGCACAGCTGAGCCAGTGTCCTGAGGTCGTCTGCCTAAGGGTCTGGTCTACCTGGACCCATGAGTCATCCTTCGACTGCCTACTGCAGAAGACTCTGCTACATGCCGCCCTGCGGTGGGTCTCTGCGCTGCTGAAAGCTCAGCAAGAAAGCTCTCTATCAAAAGGGCTCACTCAAGTACTCCTGCCTGGGTCAGAATGCTGAGGGAGATTAGCAATGCCCGGATCTCATGCCTCAATCCCTACTCAAAGGTCCGGGCCTGGATGAATGGGTCTCGTACCATGTCTGTCGAGTAGCGTGAGAGATCGGTAAATCTCGACGAGTACTGGGCAACCGTCAAGCTGCCATGCCGCAGCTGAAGAAGCTCTTGGATGTGCATCACACGGAGGGTGGCTGGGATGAACTCCGAGAGGAAGAGGCTCTCAAAGTCCAACCAAAGAATAGATGCCTCATTGTGCACCTGGAGCATGAAGCTTCACCATGGGCCCGCTGCCGCGTGTAGTAGGCTCGCTGCGAGGATCACCATGAGGTCTACTTGTGTCCTCACTAACCTGAAAACTTATACCACAGCCTCCAGCCAATCCTCAGCTGCCTGGGTGTCTTTCTCCCCGCGGAACCTGGGTGGTCGCTGGTGCTGAAACATGTGCAGTGCTCAAAGACGACGTGCATCATCAACGACTGGGGTTGGTAGCATAAGTGGCTCGGCGGTTAGCGGTACCGTCGGTGCCTCTGCTGTCAAAGGGCCCTGTACCGAAGCCCCGTCACTCGACAGGCTGTCGTCACGTACAACTCTCAGAACCCTAGTTGGCGGCCGTCGTGGGGCCATCCTGAAAGAAACAGGTGCGCCACGGTCAGAATAGCATACCTGGTCAGTTGACATACATTAATCACAAAGAAAACTTGAAACACACATGCAATCATTGTTTTCGTGCACTAAGTCGGAAATCAGAAGTCAGGGTCCTGGTGTACGGATACGTTGGCCGCCGCACCAACACTGGACTCCCTGGACTGATAACCACACTCAATACTCTTAACATTATTGCTTCACATAGAAAAGAGATCAGAGTCCATGTTCTGCGGTATAACCGAACTCCTCTGATACCAATTTGTCACGACCCGTCCTCGGGGCCCATGCCATGACTACCCCAAGCCCGCCTTCCATAGGCAAGGGGCTCGAGACTACCACCAAGGCATAAATCCCGGTAAAAAGGGAAGGCATTTCCTTTGTATAGTAAACAAACACCACAGAGCAAGTACGCAATAGAAGTAAACACTAAGTAAAAACTGAGTACAACAATAAGTGCAGAAAAGTAAGTGGGCCAGAATACAGACCCAAACTGAATGTAATGTACAACTGGAAAGGGAAAACAACAACTGAAAAGTAAAGCCGCAGCGTCGAGCCGTCCACTGGAAGTCCCACCTGAAGGGTGAGTACAGATAGCCTCCACAGCTCCTCGAGTCCAGCTGTCCGCTCCGAGTACATCTCGCCCAATGGTCCACCTCAAGGTACCGTCCTGCTCTGCGAGCCTCCACCACGATCAGCACTGTATGTCGTCTGCAACCAACACAACGTAGTGCGGGCGTAGCCCGTGCAGGGGTGAGTATAAGCTACTCAGTAGGGACCCCCAGACCCCCTAAGGTCTCCCAGAACCAACAAAGGATAATACACAAAGGATAGATACAATCACAATGTAACATCCGACACTACTTAGGTATATGCCCATACATATACCTAAGTCATCAATTCCAGGTTCGGCTCCAACATTCGAGCCCAAGTACAACCCAGTCCATGCAGGAAAGAAAAACAAAATCCACACAGGATAGCACAACACAATCCACAAAGGAAAGCAAAACATGATTCAGCTCATACAGGTATACATCTTCATATGACGATAGAGATGATCAGATATATCCACTGATTCATCTATGCCGTCGGACCCACAAAGGATCTGACCCACACATGATCGATAGGTAACTAACCCCCGCAATGACCCACACAGCATCAGACCCACACAGGATCTGTAGGCACTGGCCAACACAGGACCACTGAGCGCTGTCCCACACAGGATCTGTAGCACTGATCCACGTAGGATCACTAAGTGCTATAGTCGTCCCCGTCGAATTCACTGAGGATCTTTGCACAATCATTGTCGTCGTCGCAGTTGCAGCCAACTCTAGGGTTCCCGCACACAACAAGCACATTCGGGAGGGTCTGATCCACGATCCGAGAGGCTGATACATCAACTGACCAATAGTGTAGATTTGATGTATCCAAAAGTTCCGTATCGTCAGCAGGAACTCAACGCCACAGACAGCGCATCAATCGGTTGCCCAGTCTGAGAGTTATTGGCTTTTTCGTCCCAGGGGCCCGGTTGGTTTTTAAGTCAAAACCAACATGACCGAACTCCACCTGCGTCCAATCCTTGGGCGGAGTAATCCAAATGATCCGCCTCACTTAGAGGAATCCATCATGTCGACGGCACGTCAATTGGACGTCCGAAACTTAAGTTATGAGCGTTTCCGATCCCAGAGCCCGGTTGGTTTCGTGTACGAACCAACCCGGCCGAACTCAAAGTACTCCAAAAACTTGAGTGTGATATACCGAAATGACCTTCTCGATCCAAGGATCGTATAGGCGCTGACGGTGCATCAATCGGAGGTCCGTAGCCCATGAAATGGGCAATAGACCGAAGATGGTCCGGTATTAAGGGGTTCGGGCCTGGGCCGACCCGTCCCGGGTCCGGGTCCGGGCCGCTTCAGCACGGCCCGGTCCGGTCGGCGCGGCCTAGTCTGGAGGACTGGCCAGACAACCGGCCAGGCGCGCGTTGCGCCGGGCGCTCTGGCCAGGGGTTCGGCTGAACTGCCGAACAGTTTCAGTGGGCACTGCCCCCGCGCGAAGGTGTCGCGGCCCCGCGTGGAGCCGCCCTTGCCAGCGGACGCGGTTGGCTGCCGAATCTTGTCCCCCTCCGGTCCCGCGCGGTTGCGAGACCGCATGTTACCGCCGCGGCTTCGTCCGTGACGCCTCCTCTCAGCGGCGCGTCGGGCACCGCCGCCTCCTACCGCCGGCGCCGCCGTTCCGGCGTGGCGCATCTGCGGGCTACTCCGTGGTCCACCGGACAAGTTCCGGTGGTCAGAAAAACGCGCTGTCATCGCCAATGGCCCTCATGGGGCACGTCCTTCACTGCGAGGACCTCACATCTCCCGTGCGGCTTGTTTTTCGTCGTCCGTCATTCCGCACACCATGAACGAAAAGGGTGGTGGGTTCAGACTTGTTCGTTGGTCCTCACCCACCGCATTAGTGGTTTTTAAAAGTCTCACAACAGAAATTTTAATCATACGCCACAGGTATAAATCACAAAGATTTAAAAGAATAGAAACCCATACCTCAACGTTGTTGTCGAACGTGAGATCATCGCGGAATTGACCGTTGCGGAAGAAGAGGATCGTCGCGTCACGGAAGGGGCGTCTCTGTCGTCGCGGTACATGGCGTCGCGTAGTCAAACTCCGAGGATTAAAAACACACATATTTAATTCCACAAATTAAACCCATGTTGAGGATATAATTCACAAATAATTAAAATAACCGCAATCCCTTACCTCAATCGGTTGTTGATCGAAGATTGCTGCGGGGAAGGAACATCGCGGAAGAAACATCACGGAAGGAGAATTGTCAGCATCGCGGTACACGGCGTCACTTCGTTGATCTTCGAGGGTTCGGTTTTCTTCGTCGCCCTTCGTCGAAGGCCGGCATTCTTCGCGTTCTTCGCATTATTCACGTTCTTTGTGTTCTTCGCGTTCATCGCGAAGAAGGATGAAGATCTTCAGGCCTTAGAGTTTTCTCCAAATCCTCTAAACAAGCCACCCATCAAAAGACAAGTGTTGGTATTATTTTATTCCCATGCCAAAAATTTGAAAATCAAGATATGTATCGAATAATTAATTCGAAGAATTAATTGTAACAATTTAACTGCCCAATTAAATGGGGTGTTTCTTAAGAAGAAAAACGCACGGTTGACTTTCATTAAAGAGGGGTTTTACGGGTGCGTTACATAAGAGGGAAGAAACGGCGGGGCTCGTGCGTGCCCCACCTCACAAATATCATACCAAGTGGGTAGGATATTTTGGGTTCCAACCTATCCACTTAACTTAGCATAAGTGGCATTAAGTGGCTTTAAGTGAAATAAAATAAAGTTGTCGCACCACTTTATTTTATTTCTTAACATAACCCCAAAAATTGAAAACCACACCCGAGCAAAAGTTAGAAAAAACCCGCTCTTTCGTTCACTGAACGCATCCCAGCTAATCTTCTGAAAATGATTCCGGGCACACCGGGCCTCGGAATCAGGTGCCGTCAGAAACTGCATTCTTGTAAAATTCCAAATAAAATTAAGAAAAAAATATCCTTGAATTTTACAGTTCTTTAAAATGACATGTGTGAAAAGGGTACTCCTAGATAGATGGTATAAATGTCGATGAAACATTCTCACATATTTTAATACTAGAGAAAATCTTATTTTTCATGGTCATTATAGTGCAATGAATGTTTATTTTTATTTTCAGATGGATATAAAGTCAACATTTTTGAATGGAGTTCTAGGAGATGAAGATTATATTGGGCATGTAGATGTTTCTCTAACCCATGAAGATGATAACAATGTTTTTGGATGAGGAAGGCATTATATCGTTTGAAACATGCACCAAGAGTATAGCATTCTAGGCTCTATCAGTATCTAATGAAGCTCATTTTAAAGCATGGTGGAGTTGATTTCAATATTTATTTCAACAATGGAAAATGTAAAATGACGATGGTGCTGGTTTATGTCGATAAAATAATTTTCGTTGATCAGATAAAGATTAATGCAGACAGTTCTTTGAATACATGAAGAGAGAGTTCGAAATGTAGATGATGGGTGAGATGACTTTTTTTCTCAGTATACATGTAATTCTAGGAAGAAATATACCATTTATATCTCAATCTAAATATTCCAATGAGGTTTTGAGGAGGTATGGAATGGATAATTCCCACGAGATGTCAACTTAGTTTGATACCCACCTGAAACTATCATGGGATGATGAAGGAAACGTAGTTAAAACCAAAATATATTTGAAAATCAATGGATGTATGTTGTACCCAACCGCAACTAGGCATGATATTGGATTATGCACATGCAATGTAGTAAGGTATCAGAGTAATCCCACGGATATCGAAATTATTATTGTAAAAATAATTCTTCAGTATATTAAGGGAATTGTGGATTTTTTCCTACTGTATAATGTCAAATCATAGCCAAAGATAATGGGATATACATGTGTGGATGCAGAAAGTTTATTAGATGATAGGAAATAGACAGTATGATGATCATTTTAAAAGTTAGGGTTTTTTACTTCTTGGTTAATCAAGAAACAACATTTCATTTCATGAGCACTACCGATGCTAAATACATTATGGCTACTCAACCCTGCACAAAGCTGCTATGGATGAAGCAACTATATGATGATATAAAAAGTGAGGTGAAATATCCAATCATAATCCATTATGATTATTCATGTTCTATAAATCATAGCAAAAATCTAGGCAATCAATCATGGACAAAGCACATTGAAATCAGATATCATTTAATTAAGGAGAAGTTGGAGCAAGGGCTTGTAAACATGGAGTATGTTTCTATAGTACAAAAGGCTACAGACTTTCTAATGAAGGCCTTACTCAAAGAAGCATTTAGAAGGAATGCACTGGATCTAGGAGTCCAGTGGAATCCCCTTACTTGAAAAAGTGTGGATGTGGGTCCCCCTCTCCACAAGGTATGATGTGTTTTCCCCTAATATGATGATATGTGTTCTTTATCCTGTTGCAAACATCCTTGAAGTGCCCTTTTGTTTTGTTGACAAAGGGTTAGAGGGTGTTACTATTTAATGGAGAGAAAAGTCATAGGGATACATTGTGAAGTGGAGCAGCATGATTGGGGGAGTGGAAGCTATCATGAATTGGTTTGGAGGGGCTACAATATATGGGTAGCATTAAATCTGATGATGCTAGAAGCGATCGATCAATTATCAGATATCACTATAGCTGAGGTTCGTGATGGAAGAAGATCATTGGTATCGGTGTATGAGTATGGAATCAGCAATTAGTGATTATAAATAATGTGGTTCATTGATGAAAATTTCATTATAATATTGTGTTTCACACATATCATGGATCATGTGGGCTTAGACTATGTGTTGATTAATTCCAAGATCGTTATCATAATCGTGTGAAGAAAATGGTGGTTGATGTTGGTAGGAGAATAGAAGAGGTATCGAAATGTGCCGAAATATTAAGAGAATAGTTTTCAACAAACCCAAGGGGGGGAATTGTATGGTAAAAATCCCTCATTGTTTTATCTCAGTATGTTTTTGGTGTGGTTGTGTTTATTGACCAAATTAGATAACTACAAATGAGTTTAGATGGTGTTTCCCTACAACATTTTTTGAGGGTAGTGTAGTTTCCTAGTATTTTACATCATTTTGGGTCTTAAAATAATGTGTTTTATTTTCTAAAAAGAAGGATTTATTCGTAGGAGTATGGTATAATGAACATTGAAGAAAATTGGAAATACATGAAAACTTCAAACCAAAATTCTTGTACAACATACTATGTTTCAGGAATGGTATGCAGATCTGAGGGAATAGTACGTCGGAGTGGTTCAAGAAACTGAAAATAGTTTGTGGGGGATGGCGGTGTTGTATGATGATGTCTTCACATCGGTAGAGGAGATCAACTCCATAGAAACACTGACAGTATGCAAACCGAATTGAAAAAATAGTTCAGGGGTTGATTTCAGATCGTGGGGATAGTAGGATTGGTATGCGGTGAATGCTAGATTGAAGATTTTTAAAATCATAGATTAGGGGATTTTTTAGGTATCTTTGTCTATATACGAATCGCTAATCCCACCGATTACTATTGTGAATGAATATCATTAAAGAACATATTTTTGGTCCAGGATTTCAGTGAATTCTGAAGGTGGTTTGCAAGGATTAATTCCGCGATTACTAAATTGGATTTCACCGAGGAAATTCCTCCAAAGGAATTATGGTGGGAACTATAACCTTCATAATACAAATTACACAGAGGATGAAGGTGTAGTAACTAGGAGATGTGTAAAGGATTTCAGAGAACAGAGAACAGTTCACGGGTAGATGGTAATTCACAGAAGAGGATTATAGAGTTGGTACATAGAAGTGGTGTGTGATAGAGAAGGAAGATGTAGTCCACAGATTAAGGGACATTTGATGAAGAGGAAGCATTACATGAAGGAGGAGTTCTGCGTACCCATCCTGGTACACAGTACGCGGTAGAGAACAATGGTTTGCAGTTCTCACTAGGAATCATGTGAATGTTTTAAATCTATTTTTGTACGATATTTGTTGAACCTAGAAGTACCCCGGAAGGTGTACATAATCTGTGGGTGAAAATGGAAATCAACCGGGAATCTACATAAAGTTAAGGATTCTTGAATTAAGTAAAATTAAGGGATCTACATGTCTATAGAATTTCATTGTCATAAAGTAAATAAACTATGTGTGGATTTAATTCCTGGAGTAGTGATTGTAGGAATATAAAGATGGTGAACTTTTCCACCTTTAGTGATCCAAAGAAAGAATAATAGGGAGTGATCCTTGGTAATGTAGTGAGAAGAGTGTAAAAAATGTAATGGTAGTGAGCCTGGGAAAAAAAGATCAAGCCCGGTCATTTTACTCCTTATTGGCAGCGAGTCTTAGTGAATTTGGTACATCGACACATTGCCATTTTATTCTTTTTGGAAGAATCCTAATGAAGGCGATACAAGTAAAAAATCAATGTGTCTTGTGCATGATTTCAAATCTTTTCATATATTTTTATGTTTGGAAGAGAGAATTGAGTTTTTTAACAATGAAAAACGATCTGAATAGGAGAACGTTTTAATCTGTCATACCAAGATTCACCCCCCTCTTTGGGTATTCAAACTAGTTGACCTAAAAACAATATAGAAGTATCTGTGGGAAAATAATTCATGGTTATCTATGTTATTTCTTAAATATATTATCTTAAATACAAAATGTTCAATTATCACAGGTTAGTTTATGATGTATAATTTTTAGGAAAATAATACAAATTCCGAAGTGGATGAACTTTTTTTCTCATGAAACCAATGTTGTGCAGCTAAGAAGGAGTTAATATATTTTTTATGAGGCCTCCTAATAAATCATTTATTTTATGTGTTTTTAAAGATATTATAAAATGTGTAGTGGTCATATATATAATATATTATGTGAATGGTCAACATCCGTGTTTTTTGTAATGTATGGAAATTATTATTATTTTAAATATTGTTCAATCTCCATATTGCATCTCAATTCAATTACAACTCTATAATAACATAATTTTTTTTAGAAAATGTACCATTATTACATGACAAAAATTGAACATTGAATTGGAAATTAAAAAGGTCAATCATGATCTCTAAATCCTTGAGTCAGAAGACTTCTTTAGGGGTGTATCTCATATATGGTCATAAGAATGAATACCATCACTATAAGAAAAGATTTTTCAATTTGTATAAATGATCTCTCCATGGTAATATATCCTTAATCTGTATAGGAAAAAATTACATAACCATAACAATATATTTTTCTATTTAAATGAATTATATACACTTTTGTTTTTCACATAGATGGTTATAGAATAAAATATCATTACCTTCAATTTCTATTTAATCCATTTAAATGAATGAATGAGATAAATAGAAATGATGAGGATAAGAAATGGGGAATTTTGGATTCACATTAAATTGTTCAGTTGGGTTATAGTACTCTAAAATTTTATTTTAGAACATTTCATGTAGAACCTCATTAATAATTTTATAAAGAAGGGGGAAAATATCAATACACTAAATTATTCCTAGGATATAAGGCCAGGAAATATCAATATTAATAGTACTAGGGCCATTTTATGGAAACTATTAATTTTCATTTATTTTTTCAGAAAATATTTTTTTAAGATTAATAATGGGGACAGTCGTTGGATGAACATGGATTTTATGTAGGATGTACTTTATGGGAGGTCATAAGAATATCAAATGATCAGTTTTTTCATAAATCACACATGAGGTTTGTGTAGTCTGTGGATAATCAATTTTTAATGAGGAAACCATTTATGGGGTTTCAGCCTTAAATTATATTGTGTTATATTCATTGGTAGTTTTATGCCTTGAATGGTATGAAAATATATCTACTATTTATGGTCATGAAACATGGATCAGAAGATGGTTGACTACATGGAAACATGTGAAATGAAAAAAATAAGTTAAATGGGGAACCCAATATCACATAATCAATCTACCTTGAGGAATTAGGCACATAGATTAATGTCACCTTGATTTCAAAATAAATTCTTGTGTTTTAGTTTTAATAATTCTGAATTAGATTTTGGAATATTTTATACAGTATAGGTATAGAAAAACCATACTTGAATGGGGCGTAATTTCATTTCATTTTTTTATGAAAAATGGACATTGAGTATATGTTACTGAATCATGGACAATTTTCTGATGCGGTTTAGGGTAGTATGATGTGGAATTTTTAAAATATGCAATGAGTGCTTTAGAATCTTTATTATAAAGGAGATCATGATACCCATGTGATTAAAATAAAGGGTACTAGACCAAATTGAATTATTATATTATGGGTATTATAAATCATAAATCAATAAATGAGAATTTGTTATGATGATATTGGACACATATATTGGGGATGATTTATTTTAACAATTTAATGATAGGTTATACTTCAATGATTTATAGATTTATATATATTGTAGGATACCCTCTTTCAAAAAAATGTGCACCTTGTTTATATATGAAATTTTGGGAACATATGATGATCCATATTTAATCTGTATATGCATAGTACACATTTTGTTTATTTTAAAGTCATATTAACTCATTACCCATTTATAAGAAGAAATCACTTGAATAAAAAATTAATGAAATAAATAATATTTACCGAAATATAAACTATTCCAAATGGATTATGAAACACTCACTTTTATACCACCATGTATGAAAGATACAATTGATGTTAATAGATATGATATGTCACTAATCTAAAATTTTCATCAACATGATTGCCCAATAATCCTAATATAATTTTTTTGAGGGACATATTATGATCCCTACAATTTTAATGAACATTGTAATTTTTTTTTCTATTTTCCTAGGCTCTATGAGTGTGATTTATAATAACTAAGTACTTTATTTTTTTTCGGATTCATTTTTATATTTTCTTCATGAAATGGATCGATTCATATTCACATGTAGTTTATAAACTATTAGTTTGGACTAGAAGTATAAATCATTAAATTTCCTACATCTATGACCAAAAAAGTGGTGTCTATCAGAAGATAAATCATAAAAAGGTTTGAGAGAAATTTATTACAATAAAAAATAGTGAAATATGAATTTATTTTACATACTAATAAAACTATTTGATAGCTTTGGGTAGGTAAAATAAATTATATTCATATTTATGAAAACTAAGGGGTGAGAATGAAAAACAAAATTGGGATCAATTAATTTGAATATAACAAAAAATTTATATTTGGGTGTTTTAATTTCATAAGTAACACAATAATTATCTTTTATCATATATTGTGTTGTGGAACATGTATACAAGGGATGACTATGGACCACATTCAATTGAGAGGTTCTATTTCGACGTTGTGAGGGTTTATTGAGATTAGGGGACCATCCCTTATGATTCATATTCCATAGGATGAAGGGAAATATTAATCTTGGATATGGATATCCATTTCATGATTTTTGAAAATTCTTCTCTAAAAAGGAGTGATCAGAAAATTTCATAATTGAGGTTTCCATGTATAGGCCAATAAAATTAACTTGGTAGTCTTAAAAATTTATGATGACATGTGGATCGTCTGAAATATTTGATTTGAAATCCTCTTCATATCCTTAGGTGAAATATATTAAAAGACACATTGTTCATACATTTTTAGGGATGCATTCAATACAATGATATAATTATTGAACCTCTGGACTTTCCTCTTTATTCTTTTTTACAGAAAAACCCTTATTTTGGAACCCCTATATGGGTTCTACTCTCATGTGGGGAAATTTATTCAAATAAATAGATTACTCATGTAATTTTTAGGTAATAAAGGATGCAAAAAATATTGATTAGTTTAGTATTATGCAATAAGGACTTTGGTGAAATAAAGTTTAAGGTCAAAATCATTTAATTTATCTGGGATATTTTAAAAAAATTGGGTAATGTAAAAAATATAGCGATTTTTATTATTGAATGATTCATAGAGGGAAAACCAATTGTGAATTATTAAATTAAAAAAAAAATACATACTTGAGGATTAATTGTATTTTCTTTGGCCAGGAATACAATAGGTTGATTTCTGTGTTTTTTCAGTGAGGAATGTATTAAAAGAAAATGTAGTTTATATAATTAGGTTAAATTGAACAATCAAATCAGGGTTAACTAATATAGACTGAACCATTGAATCCTCAAGGTATAAATAATGATTCACTATGTAGATCTAGGACTCTCATAGAGGAGGTTGATTTTACATATATAGGGCATATGAAAAAACCCATTCAATGTAGTGTAGGTTCCTGAAAATTGAACCCCTATAGATAATTTAAATTCTAGTGGAATTGAATACATGTTAAGAAGTTTAATTTCAATTTAAATTGAATAGAATGTATTTTTTCACTTTCTGTAGATCAAGATTGTGATTAATATATGTCAACATCACCATTGTATTGAGTGTCTATAATGACATGATGATGAAAAATAGTAGATTATAATGGGATTTATATATGTTATTAGGTAAATATATCACATCATAATTAACAATCCTATAAAAATTGAAATTTATCTACAAATAGTTCTTAAAATGGATTTTTTATGTGTATTAAACTCTTCCATTGGATATTTTTTTTGTATTTAGGTAAAAAAATTACCCATTATTAATTATCTAGTATATATATGTCTCACACATATTAGAAAAGAAATTTTAGTAATAGATTTTAAATATAACTCCACAAACGAATAACTAAATAAATAAAGATTATACGTATATAAAATAATTTTTATCAAGTAATATATTTTTATTATGGGGAATATTTTATATAGATTTGTTTTATATGACCATGTCAAAAATCAGGTCCTACCTCACTAATGATCCACAAGTTATTTGTTTTTTAGGAATTTATTTTATTTGAGATCACATCTAGGCCTAGGATATATGATCCAACAATTTAAACATATAATAATTTAGAAAAAATTAAGACACTAAATGTTCATGAATAAAAATTCCATACATAGATGTAGGTCATTCATTGGGAAAGGGTCATTTAATTCCAAATTTTTAATTTTAGTCTGATCCTATGATAAAATATATAGGGATTACTATAGGTTATAAAATAATTGGCCTCATGATACATGTAGTTCTTTAATGATCAACTACTTAGATTAAGATCTTCCATAGGGGAGAAAATATTTATTTACTAAAGAAAAAAATGATTACACCATGAGAACTCTGACATAGATATGGATCTTTTATTGGTTAACTATTTAATGAAATGTATTTCTAGATTTGAAATTTAAGAGAGTTTAAGGTATAAAAAATCAATCCACCTATTTAAAAATGGTAATTTCTGTCAGGTTAAGCATAGTTATTTACCAAGACCTAAAATATTACATTAGTCATAAAAAATAGATGATAAACCAAACCATACAACAATGAAAGATGTAAAATTTGAAACACTTATGATGGTATTTTGCTTTAATGGTGTAATTTTGTTCATTTATTTTAATTTAATTTGACAGGTAATTTATGTTTTGTATTTCCAGGACTTTAATTTAGGAACAGGGAGGTGTACCATTCTAGTTCTTGAAACTAGGACCCTAACCATGAAGTTTAGAATCATATGTTAAGGGATGCATGATATGTAATTTAAATTCATAATTCAAAAACATTGTTATTTTTTATTTCATTAAATTATAAATTAACTACATAGTTAAAATTCCTATTGATTAAGATACAATTGAAAAAAGTTGAAATTACAGAATGTTGTTTTTTAAATAACATTCATTCATGTCCAACATGATTAATTTTCCATCCACTGTGATAGATGAATAGATTTATTTGATTAAATCGTTATATTTAACTTTTTGTCTATCAAATTCTGGTTCAATAGTTAGTGACTTCTTCCCCTGTATCTTAAATGTTTTTAGAACCAATAATGTCTCTACCTAGAGAATAATATAAAAATTATTTGTCTTTTTGAAATATCATACAAATTATTTCTCATGAATATATATGTGGTGTAATGTGAGAAAAAATTTTCCATCAAGTCCTTCCAACTCATTGATCAAATTTTGGGATTTCTCACCATTATTAAGTTGATTTTATTTTTTTGATTTCCATTGAATTAAATGTGACATTTATGGGCATGACAACCTATGCACCAAATATATGTTAATATGGAAATTCTTACATGGATATAAAAGATGTTGTGTGATAGCCGAAAATTATTTTAGAAGTTTATTTGGTATAAATTTCATTGATTTGGTCACCATCATATGATGTATATTAGAAAATATATTATTAAAAGACAATATTTATCCAAATACTATTTATGGTAGTGTGATTAATGGAAGGACAGAATTAAAGAACACTAATATTACATTTTTATCATTAAAGAAATGATTTTGGTTCTGAACTCTATAAAAATTGTGTGAGGGAGAAAAAGGCTTCTAATAATATATTACTTCATGATGTTAATGATAACATTTCTATTGACCTACTATAAGAATACATCCTCAGTCCATTTTGAGAAGATGTCAATGATAATGAGAATGTACTTGAACCATATATCAATTACTAGAGGATATATCCCAATGGAATCTATTGGAAAAATTTGTCAAATTTTTTAAAATTATATAGAAACTATGTGCTTTTATTTATGTTATTTGATTTCATCTAAAAATTTTGACATTTATTAGTCAATTCCATAGACTTTTGTGTAATTGATATTCAAAGAATCTATGTCTTTTGATTTTATAAGAGGGCTCAATACTGGATTGAGGAGAACAAAAAAATTAATTATTTTATTCTCATAGAATAAATAGGATATCCCAACCATAAATTATTCTAATAAGGACTCCATAAAATCTCTATCTACATAGGACATTCTCAGAAGCAGTTAAATTATAAGAAAAACTTTTACAGCCTACTATCAAATCTGTTATTTTGTGAATGGATGTGAAAGATCAATTCGTCAATAGAGAACTTATTTTATGTAGGAAATAAATACAATGGGGACATTATTTATTGATGAAATCAGATATACTTTTATAATTGTGGTATTTACCACACTAATCACTTCAATGCCAATGACAATGAACAGTGACACCACCCAAAAATGTGTAATTATAATGACTTTATAATATAAATAATAATCTTATAGGTTTATGGATATATTATCCAATTTGTATTAAACGGATCATATTAAAAAATGATATATAAATCAATATAGGATAATATATAAATTATTTCACAATGCCTCATACTCAATGTTTTTGTCAAATTAATTCCAATTTCTTAATTGTATATTCAATTTAAATTTACTTGTTTAGTAAATCTCAATCACCCTTGAAATTTAGTTCAGAAACATCAATCATCATATTCATTTCAATCACTACAATGTGACCAATGGATTTCTTTTTATTCATGGTGAATTCTTCTAAAAAATATGTTGTAGTGAAAATATTTCTTTATTGAAGAGATAAATATAATTCCCAAGACAACTCTACTGAGTTTTGGGTTATACATCCTTGGAATTATGGAAGATTAGAAAAAATCTATCTTCATTATCGGGGGAGTTTCATGAATGGAAACCACATCACCATCAAGAAAATATGAATCCATTATCATGATTTCCATGTTATAGAGTGTTATAATAATGTCCAAAAATATATCCCTTTTGACTTCCTTGAACCATATGAAATAAATATCAACTTACTATAGGTTGAAAAACCACAACACTATAAATTGAATAAATATTATATGATTAAGGATATCAATTAGAAATTAAAAATGACAGACCATTTAGATCATCTGATTTCTTTGGTAGTATTTCAATTTCTGAACCATGAAGAATAATGAAGGAAATTCTTGTTAATGAAATAATATCATGTTTACATATCATGATTAGTTCTTTTTGGATAATATATAATATTCTCAAATTATATATCATTATTTTATGAACTAAAGTAAACATGTTATACCAATAAATCTAACATTTATATAATGAATAACAAACCATTGATATGTATAATTAACACTAGTGGTAATGACAGAAATTGCATGATATTATTGAAACTTTACTAACAGTCAGTATCCCATCAACAAGTAACACTCTTATTTATGATCATGGTAAATGGAAGAAAATTTCTTTAAGGTTTTTCATGGAGTTTATTAATATTTAAATGGTTTACGTGGTGAATTATGAACTATTTTAGGTTTCTAGGATGTAAATGTTGAAGGATCACTTTGGGATTCTAAATATCTACATCAATGACATGATGACGTACCAAGAATCCATGGAATTTATATTTTTTAAAATAAAAGGAAATTTCAATAGGTTCATATTTCTTATATAATGGTGAAATTTGATGAAAACTATTTCATGATCTACAAGATGATCATAAATATTTTTATATTATGTCTCTAAATCATCCACATAATAATTCATAGTCTTCCCCAAAAAGAGATTAAAGATACGGCGAATTATATGTTTACATATGAATCCAATATTCATTAATGTAATGGGAATTAATTTATTCAAATATTCCCCTTCATGTTTCTTAAATATGGTGGCTTCCTCATATTAGGGGACTATGCAAATATTTTTATAAATTTAATATCATTCAATGGTGAAGATACCCTAGAATTGGACTTTTCCTTAGATCAAAATGATAGTGATCAATTTTAGGAATTCATAATTTTGAAATTGTGTAAAATATCCCTGAAGTGGATGAAAAGTTTTATTTCCAAATTTTATTTATGGGGTTGATGTTGCCCTGAAATTTCATTTACTAAACATTCTTTTTGATTAATGATTTGATGATATCCACAAATTTGTCTTCCAACATAGCTTCCTTAGTTTGTTATATTCTCTTAATTTCATAAATGATGCTATTTAGATCATTTGTTTCACATAAATTATGGAACGCCACATTATTATAATGTATTTTATTTTTTTCAATAATACTATTCAATCTGATCCTATTTATACATGGAGAAATAAATATGTTTCTCTTGTTCTTCAAGGTACACATTGTGTTTAACAAAAAAAATGTTTGATTCATTTATTTTCAAAAATTATCAATCATAGTTAATGAATATGAAATATTAATTGATGTCATTATATTGATGATGAATAATAGATATTGTGAGAGTTATTTATTATGAATAATGAAGATCCAAATCATAAAGAAGAAGGAGAATTTACATATTTTGTTAGTGCTTCATGGTTACATTGAACATGTTGGAGAATAATGTTTAGAATATATTGACTACATTTTGAATTTTGAAGTATATTATTATAATAGTTAAAGTATAGGAGTTAGAATAAAATTAAAAACTCAGGGAAAACCAACCCACCAAAGAAACTTGTAATCAACATGCACATTTATCCTTTCTACAAGGTTTAATAGTTATCATTATGAAACATGTGCCATGGATAATATGATAATATTCATTGTAGGGATCAGAATAGTATTGGATTAGAGTAGATTTCATGTGATCAGTTTTTCCATATCAATTTTGGTGGACACATGAGGCCATATGATGATCACTAAAACCAAAGTGGACATGCTTACTATTATAAATTTAGTGATTATTTTTAAGGGGTTTAATTTAATGAAATTGTGTGATGTTTGTTTTTGTTAATTAATTTTTTATTCAACCTTTTAAAAAGGATAAAAATAATGAGTCACCATTTCAATTTTCTTCATCCTTATGTGTCATGTATCCTCTAAATTAATTAGATCCGTTTTATAAAATCATTTGTACAACTTACACCATGATAAAATGAAGATATCTATTCTTAAATAAAAAATGTTGTATCACAAACAAGAGATAAAATTGGTATTGTTTTTATATGGTTATGGAGAAATATGAATCTAAAAAATGTAGAAGTGGAAAAATCATTTCAAGGATATTTGAAATACTGTATATAAATATTTAATGAAACATACAGAAATCTGGATTTATTTCAACAGATAAAATAATAATCAAGTCCACCACATTATTGGGGAATTGTAATAATCAATAAATAAATGGAAAAATAACTAAAAATAATTATGATAAAAGATAATATTCCAAACTAAAACGATGATTTCAACAAAAATAGATAAAATTAGAAATATCATGTTGTTCTACCATATGATTTTTTTAATGTTACAAAGGATAAATTTTTTTTATGAATCTTCCACACTCTACGAATTATTTTTTTAACTTGATATTAATATAATATGAAAATATATTGGTGATTAATACATATTAATATTCATACTGATGATCATTAATAGAAACAAGTATTTAGGTAATATGTTTTCAGGTGAGTATATCTCCAATTATATTATTATCACGATATTGTTTCTATGATACGTAAAATTTTATAAATATGGGGAAAATATAATGATTTCATATTTATTTCTATAATATATTTCTTGAATTAATATATCATAATGTATGAGGTTTTCAGAGTGGGAAGAGGCTATAATGTTATAAGGTGGAGAATCCCATACCTATTCCATTTAGGTTACAATATGTTTAATAAACTAGTTACTATGAATTTAAAAATTATTTCAAATAAGGATGTTCAAATTCATTAATACACACATGTGGGAATGATTTAAGGTGTTAAAAAAATACATATATTATATTAAATATAGATACATATATATATTTATAGGTTGTGTGAAGTGTGACTATGAAAAATATAGAGATCAATATTACAAAACATGAAAAATAGTTAAGTATCTAATGAGAGACTATATAATGTACAGCTATAAAGAAACACATTGGTATTGAAGAGAATATATCTAGGGAAATGAGTTGATTCACTAAATTGTATGTAATGAAGGAAAATAATAGATTATGTGAAGATATTATTATATTTTAAAAAGTAATTTTTATTATCATTTCAATAATTCTATTGATCTATTACTACAATGAAATGAATGGTTGGGTGCATATCCTTTTTCATATAAACAAATCCGTGGATCTTGAATGTTTTTGTGAAAGGGAATGTAAATAATTAATTGATCAAGTAGTATATCACCAACAAATAAGGATCATAAATAGTTTATAGCCATTTTTTTTATTGTTAAAAATTTATCTAAATTATTTGGAAAATAGTATGAAGAATCAATGAGATTGTGTGGAGTGAAAGATGTATAAAACATGGATAAAGGGTTAAAACTTCCCAATTTTAATCACATGCAGATTCAAGTGGATATTGTGATATTGGTGAAAACTTGATCATACAAATGACAAGACTTTTTTTTTGAAATGTGAACATATTAAATAATCATGTCTCATGTGTTTGTGTATATTCCCAATAGTGTTCCATGAAAGAGAAAATTAATATGTAAGAGATAGAGAGAGTGAGTAAGAGGATTATCACCTAAAATTGAAATATGTAAATGTTAGAAGATGTTATGGAAAATTTTATTTTGTGTACACCTACACAGATTCACCACTTTTGTATAAGATTTACCTAAACAATCCACTCTAAATTATGATAATCAAGGGGGGATATATATATTCATATATAACTACGATGGAATTTTATGATTTTATTTATAATTTTTAATATTAATTTCACATTATTTTTAGTGATTAAAAATTACATCTCAAAAATAAATCAACAATACAGTGAGTATAATTTCTATTATATATGAGGATTAGTTATATATGAAACATTTTTTTATGATACATGACAACATTTATCAATAATATATACCCATTATAATACATGATTACAATTAATATTTTAATTAAAATTATTTAATGATTTATTATATAAAGATTCATATAATAAAATCCTATAATACTTTTGGCCCAGTGATATAAAAAATTAGTTGTATAACACAATACCCTGAAACCTTGATACAGTTAATTTTTTCAAAAACTCCACAACATTACCTTAAAATGAAAATTTTTACTAATAGATCATGTGATAACATAGAGATGTACATTATAAGGGGGTCAATTATAATTCCTTGTAAGGTTATTGTGATATAAATATATGAACAAAGAAAGATATGTAATGTAAGAGGCATATCAAGGAGACAAAAAGTTGGTTAGAAACATAAAAATTAACAAAAAATGATAATTTATGATGATAAAATCAAGGAATAATATGGAATGTGGAAATAACATAATACATGATATCATAACAAATGACTAGTATATCCACTAAAACAACATATTTTTTTTGAACTTATGATAAACCCATGTCTACCAAAAATGGTATCTCATATGGTAAAAACATTACCCAATGCATTAGAAGGTTGTATAATTTGGGTCACACCGATCAAATTCATTTAATGTGTATGAATTTGCGTGCCACATAGACCATACAACATAAGAATATCATTCATCACCTTTAGCCCAACAATTAACGAGTGTGATTCACATATATTGATATATTCTATAAATGAATTATATTTACAACTAGATGATTAAATTTGAGTGGACATGGTGATGGGTATATAATACATAAATATTGGACCTAGAAAATCAGTGGATAAATTGAGAAACACAATGGTTGTACATAAATATCAATGGAAGTGTTTAGTTATAGTGGAAGAGGATCTTTTATTTATTTTACATAACATAGGTATAAATACATATGTGTTAAAATATATTCTAGCATGAAAAATTGGATATCAAAAGACTTATTAAAAAAATATTCTTGAATAAATAGGAGGTAGAGGGGATGCCTTACATTGAGAGGGTGAATACAAATTTTTTCTAGGAGCTTATTAATATGTTTGGAACAACATTGTAGTGATAATGATAGTGAATAGAAGAGTAAAATCATTCATACAGGGATTTTATTTAAGATGAATGACATGATGGGAGTCTTTATATAGCCAAATACTTGAAATATAAAAATTAATTTTTAATAATAGTTTACGGAAGCTATATAAAAAAAATCAAAACCAAATACCATATTATCTATTCCCATTATTTCCACCAAATAAGAGTGGTTTTAAATATTTTATATGGCAGGGAACAGAACTCATTAATATAATATCCTTGGGGATTTTTATGTGAGTCATGATCATATATATTTAATTTTTAAATATAAAAATAACATAATGGTTTTTATGGATCCCATAAAGGATCAATAAATTAACCAAATAACATCAATGGCTCATAATTTGAAAGTGGAAAAACAATTTTGGTCTTAGATAGTATTTAAATTATTTATTTCATAAATTGGTATTGTCTGATTTCATAACACAAACCATATATTAACATTGTATTTATTTTATACCAAAAAAATGTTTAACCCAGAAAATAATGAAAAACCAACATTTCCTAATATCGATATTAGAATTTCAGTATTTATATTTATTTAATGAAATTTTTTTATAGTTTTTAATTGAAACATTTAAATTATAAATCACCATTTATTTAAAACTAAATGATTTTTTAATAATAAAAATTATTTGAACCTTATAAAAATTTTATAAAACATCACTAAATTATATTTTCATTTATATTAAAATAAGTATTAATAAAAAATTATTTTACTAAAATTAGATAAATTTAAATAAATATCAAATTTATCTATGATAAAGAGTCAAAATTTAAAAAATATATATACACAAATTTCTCCAAAAATATAACTTTGATTTATTTTTATCCATATCTAATTTTTCTCTGTAAAATTAATAAATAAGATGAATATAGTAAATAATTAAGTAAAAACGAAATATAAAAATCCATTATTTTTTGTTTCTTGAAACATAACCCCTTTTTACACGAATCTACTTATTAAGGGTATGTTTTGTGATGGTTTCATTTTCTTGTGGTGGTTTGGAGAATTTGGTTTGTCTGTGACCTCGATAAGAATAAACTTATTTCAAAAATAGTTTATCTCATGTTTTAGTTGGTGATTATTATATTATGATTGGTAAGAAGATGATAATATCTATTCCATGTCTCCTAGATGTTCCAAATATTGGGATTCATAGGGTATATCTTACTGGTTGAGGCCATCACTTATTTGTTGGTCAACATGATTTTATTATATCACTTGATATAAAATAATCATAATGTTCACTATAACATATATTTATAATAAATGATTTTTTTGTTTAATGGTATTTTTAATATAATAGGTTATAACCCATAATGATATAATCCCACCAAAATAGTGCATGTCTTTTCTATTACTTAATAAACAAATTATTCATTTGAGAAGGTATTTTCATTTATAAAACATTAGATCATTGAAATAATCACACCAAAAAAATTTCCCATTGATATTTAATTTAATATCATAAAATTGATTAGGGTGATTCTATTTCATAACCAATTATAGTCCCCATGTTGATTCCATGGTCATTTGGATCTTCCATAGTACTTGGAGAAGGTGAGTTTTTTTACTAAATATTTCCATTAGGATCATTAATAATGAGTATCTACACCTCGTATGAAAGGACCTTTCTCCAAGGTCACCAACACATGATTCAATATATTTGAGGTTTCATGTATGTACATTCACAAAAGGCATTAATGGGACACATCATGTACTTGAGATAATATTTGAGGGGGAGCTGGTTTCTAATCGATTACTCTAATGCGATCAATAATCCCAAATGGGAGGATGTGTCTAGATATTTTTTCCCCTATTCAAAAATCATATTACAGTAATCATTAGTGATATATGATGGAGAATTTTATATCAAATATCATAATATAGGTCACATCAGCAATTTTAAAGAGTTGATTTTGGGGAGATTTTAGGGATTTATGAAAACGTTTCTATGGCTTTAACCATCTTTTTCATCTCCTTGACATGATCATGTAACCCAAGGTTTTGCAGTCAAGAATTAACCCAAAATGTCAGAGTCATATACCTTGTCCAATATAGATCCCATTAACGTACCATTTGAATTATATAATGGGAAATATTGTTCTATGAGAACTCTAATAAGGGAATGTGTTGATTCAAACTTCATTTTAAAGATATTTAATAATGATTTAGTTTATCCTTTAGATATTGAATTGTATTTTCAGACATACCATCCTATTGGGGGTGATAATAAGTACTAAAACATTTCTCAATATCTAATTCTTACTGATGGCTCCTTCAATTCCATGATTTAAATATCAGATCTCAATCACAATTAGTGGGGAAATGAATTCCATAATGTCTGACCACATCCTTTGTAAAAATAACAAAGAGTTCATCAAGAGATAAATCTCCATTGCTAACAAGAAAATGATCTAAATTTATAAGATTATTTAGTACCACTAACATTATTTATTACATCTTTATGTATTTGTTAATCCTTTTATAATATCCATGATAAATGTTTTTATTTTCGTTGTATTACGAGAAATGGTTGCATCGAACATCTAGAATTTTTTAATCATACCTGAAATGTTTTCTTTCCATGAGTTTAGATACTATGTCATATGTCTCCCACTTAATATTATTCAACAAGGTTTTTAGATAGATCATTTTGTATGACTAAGATTCGTGTATAAATAGTGAAGAGATAACTTGTTTTTAAATTTAGGGACCTAGATATATGCTTTTAAGACTTCAAAATATTTCGATAAATATTTCAACAGCTAGGTGATAAGATGATGTTTGATTCTGTGTCCTGGTATTAAGGGAATAAATTTATAAAAAATATTATATTTATTTTTATTGTACACACGAAACATCAAAATAATATAAAAACATAAAGTAAGATTCTCAAATAATAAATCCAATTCCACTACTCAGTCTGGAATGCATTTTTTAACTTAGGTGCGACCTAAACATAGTTCTTGTGGGGGGTTCAGAATCCTCTCTCATTAGTGGTATGTTTGGTAGATTAATTAATTAATTAATTCATTCATTCATTCATTTTTTCACATCAATGGATTTTATTGAAATATACTTCTATGAAAATTCTACATGGATTAGTCTCATAATCCATGTGTCTTCCTAGATCTTCTCCTTCCACCAATGTTGGAGAATCACATCAGATGATGACCATACTCCATATGAGAAGTACTTGAGAATAATTAACATAAAAACATCCTTTAATCATTAGAGAGTGATTTCGTATATTAAGACTAAACAAAACACCACGTTGGACACATCAATTACTAGTTTACTCCCTCGTTGATTAAATTGATTGAGAATATTATGCCCTTCAATCAATATAGTCAATTATATACTTTTCATGTTCCCTAGTACTGATTAATGGGTTTATTTAAATTGTTTTAAAACTCTATATCCTCATTCTTTATATTTAGACAAGAACTGTTGGAAAAAATTAATCAATCTATTATTTTTTTCCTCTTCATTTTTTTTCCTCACTGGTTGGACCCTATGTTTCACATTCATCATTGTAGAGTAGTAATAATCCCGATTGAACCTATGAAACCATAAAAGAATCACGTCCAGGGACCATATTGATAAATTAGGCCCAATTTGTTTTGTCTTTTTAGTGATTTCATTAAATATTGGAAGCATGACCAACTACTATGGAAGGTTTGGGGACATGCAAAACTCATGATGGAACTCATATGGATTGATGAATCAGAACTATGATGTGTGAAAAATCAAAAAATATGAGGGGTGACTTGATCCATAAAACATCATGTGGAAATTAAGAAGGATCTATGGTCAAATATCTATAAATAAATAAATTATCTAGAAATATAGATATCTAGGAAATCTATGAAAACCCCCATTACACGCCTTGTAAAAGTATGAACACAAAATAAGTATCCCCTTGAGTGTGGTGGCTATGGTTGTGGAAATAAATAAGAATGACATATCTTGTATCCTTCCTATATTTCGTGAACAACATCATCAGGTGGATGATTCATGTGATGGCTTACATTTTAAGGACATCGTAGAGAGTACACTACCAAGAACATTATCATGTACCACAACACATAGACTTGATGTTATGTACAAGGTCACTACCAGAAGAACATAGTATAGTTTTGGTAAGCATGGGCATGCAATTTAGTCCACATAAATGGAATTTTTACAATATGTCCTAGTTTCCATTTACATTCTAGGGACATGACCCTGTGGTGAAGTAGGAACGCACACTGTGTAGGTCTCATCACACGTCATGGACCACTTTTTTATATTTGGATACTTTATTCTTCTATATATCATTCATTTGAACACATATGTTTCCCACAATTATCCTATATATAGTTTATTTTTACATATAATGTGATAGTAACCATAATTCTGGATTTCAAGATATGATGTGTAATGATCTAGCAATAATTCTTTTTATGTGATGCTTGATGATGGAAATGATATGGCAAGATCCTGAGAGGGATCTTCCATGTGGGATCCCCCTATCGAAATGGGATTGGGTTATAAATGATCATAGTGGAACCCCACTATCACACCAGTGTGTGAGTCCTAGGCCACTGGAGTGAAACCCCCTATTATGAATGGTGAATTTACTCTACAACTACCCTAAGAGTGGAACCCCCTGACGCACTAGGGTAGGAACCCTCAATGGCCATAGTGGAACCCCTATGACATTGAGGAGTGTACCATCAACATCTTAGTGTAACACCCCTATCGAAATGTGCTCGAGTCCTTGATTTAATGAGTTTAACCCTAAAATCACATCGGGGTGCATCTCTTTGACCTATAGAGTGTAACCCCCCCCCCCATCAGCTTTGGCTGTGTGGATACAAACATTGTTGAACCCCTTGATGTACTATGTTGCAGTACTTATACTTCATGTTTGATGCACCTCCTTTTGAGGTTCATTGAAGAGGCATGGGTTGTCTTCGATTAGTAATCATAGGTATAAGTGATATATATGGGACATAATTGATCTAGATTTTGAAATTTTTGGTACTCATATTCTTGAGTTGAGCTCTTAGATGAATATCACCTTACTCTGGCATTTGATATTTTTTTAACTGAGAATATATATATATATATATATTTATATATATTCTTTTTATCTATATCATTGGATTAATTATTCTACATCCATGAAAGGCAAGGTCGCACAGGGTGTGCCACATGATTTGTGTTTTTATCTTCTCAATATTGGTTGAGTCTTCCCTCCCAATATTTGTGGAGAAGACGCAACATGTAGTTCATCTACTCACCATATTCATCCTATTTCCATTTGAGGATGTTACATTCACAACCAATTTAGTATATTTTTTCTCTTTAATTGTACATTGCATCTACTATATTTTATTCATATTGTATCTCTTAAAACTCACCTTTCTTCATTAGTGGAGTCCTACATGGTATATATATTCTCACACCTTTATAGTCTTTTCCCACATGTTTCATGTATTATGTAAAATATGGACAAGTCATCGGTGAAATTAGATGACCATAGGTATACCACGTAATTTGGAAAATTTAAAATGGTCATAGTATGGGATTTAAGAGATGAGCTATACAAAAAGATTTATTTTCCATTTTTATCAGGTTGTGAAAAATTTCTAGTTATGTAAGTATGTTTTCCATAAATTTGCAGTTTTAATTATTGTACCCTTGTAAACCCTAGAGCGTATGAAATCATGGTTTATATTCTAGATTGGTTAAATCTTTTTTCTTTCCCTCGTGATATCTTCATTGAGATTATTGTCTGTGTGAATACCTGTACTTATGAAAAGGCCTCACAGTCTTAGATATAACTTCAGTGTTGTGCATTTCCCCCTTTCCTATATAGGCAGACTAAGGGTTGTTTTAGATTAATCCTCGTATTGGTTCTGGGAATTAATGATATTTATTATAGGATTTAATTAATTGGTATATTGTTTAGACTAGTCCCCTTAGGAGGATTTGGTTGGTTTTAGTGTCGTAATGAAAATATTTTTTAAGTACAGCTCTCAATTTATGAAATCTAGTGATGGTTTGGGAAGAATAAGTATCTATTCACAAGTACTGTGATAATATTATTGTCGACTCGAAATATTGATACATTAGTTGTGAGGTTTAATGGTAAAATCATCATTTCGGATTGATTTTTTGATTTTCATTCATATTTCATCTCCACAATATATATATATATACACATCTTAAAGTGTTATGTCTTGATGAATCTCAATATTCCACTATGATGATATCCATCCATGATACTAGTTATAGATTTTGATGAATATATATTTATCCTTGAGGCCCCATTTCATGTTACATACTTCGAACCCCTTCCACCATGTGGGTAGGTAGAATCACGTCAAACGATTTTTTAGAATGATTTCTAAAAAGTTTAGGTTGAGGATGCAGACATGATGAGTGATCTATTTGAGTTCCAGCACCAAAGGACACTATGGTTCCATGAAAATCATAATCCTCCAACACCAGAGGATATGAATGTGTCAGTGGGTTTTATCATCAATTAAATAAATATTCAAATGTATCAGGTGGTTTCTATAGCATCTAGCCTTTTCTATGAAGCAGTTGGCTGTTGGAGGAGCCTTATCATATAGATGTTGGATGAGCCAACAATTTGATTGACAAACTTCCAAAAACTATTTCATGAAGATTACTTCACCTCTTGGTTGTTCCAAGTTTAGATTCAATAGCTTCTAGGTCTTTTTCAAAGATGTCTAATATTGGATGAGTACACAACGATGTTTATCGACCTTATACAGTACTCCCATAATATGATCTAGAAAGGATACAACTGAATATCAAAGTTTATGAAGGGTCTCCATATAGGGATATGTGGTTTCATGGTTCCCTTGGGCATCCCTACCTATGTCATGGTGTTGGTATGGGTATTATTGATAGATATAGTTTAGGAAAAGGGGATCTATACAGATAGATCTCGCAGTGGGTGCAACAGAGGTGAGTCGTTTGAATAAGCTTGCATGTGCCAGGATCAAGGATGTCGACATAGGAGACCACCCCATGAACAGAATTAGGCATCTATTTCGGGGAATCGTAGAGGTACATGGTAGCCAGAAGTGGGATAGTTCCTTTCTACTTTTAGGAAATATCACATGGCATGAGATTTCTAGACCAGTCATGATGTGAAGCATATGTTGATAGGTGGAGGACCAAAAAAGGAGAGGCAGTGTTGTAGTCACATATATCACATGCATAGAAAGGATGGTCCTAGAGGCGTTGGAGATAGATGTGGAGAATGAAGACCTATGGGTAGTGGATTATTATATGATACCCTTTCTTCATCACCACTAGGAAGCCCCTGTTAGGCTCAGGGAGCTTGCTCCAGGGGCTACTGAAAACTATAGGCTTTGGATACTTGTGAAGATACAACACATGATATGATATGTAGTATGTTATCTGTTTATTCTACTCTATATTTAGTATTAGTACAAATAGTAATTAGTAATTCATTAATATATTCACTCCTGGTGTGAGAGATGGGGATCTCAGTAGAGGCTCTAGCCCAATAGCTTCGTCATGAGGTACTTATGGGGAACACTTCATTTTTATATTAAATCTTCCAGTAGTGTGACATCACCTCGGGTAGAGAGAGGTCCACATGGGATATTTAAGTCACCACAATGGAACTATGTGAAATATAATATGGTATGAAAATACTTTTTATGGTTTGAGACAGTATTTATTATCACTATATATGAGTCAGATGCCTACACATAAATGAAATCAGATTATTATTTTCTGGTGAGAGGGAACTCAAAGATGGATGAGTGGGTTCAATGAGAAGGATTATGAATCCCATAACAAAATAATTTATGAGTTTATCCCTAGGTGAAATATACTATTTAGGGATCTAGACTCTCTCACTTTTGTGGGAGTACATTGATGTCTTCCCCATGGGCATCCTAAGACAACCTATATTAATAGATATTGATTTTATTCCTATAATATCAACGAATAAATGATATTATTTCTCATGTGGCATATTGGATGGATTTTATAGACCTCTAGGAGATATTTCTTTATTCAGATGACCTTTGAGTGAATGTTCTCATCATACCTAGATTTCCCCCTGGGTTTCTCCAGTGTTGTTATTGAAAAATGTGGAATAGATTTTGTAGATTTAATTGGGTTATCATCAATAGTACTAGGACCTGAAAAAGAACAAGTATCTCATTACAAGGATTAACAACCTCATCATCAAGTTGTGAGGTCTGAGATGGAACTCAATGAACAATTTCTAGTTCGACTACCAATAGTTCAGGTTTCAAGAGGCTGATATTAAATAGCTATTTTTGGTATTATGTGGTTGAAAAAAATATGTTATTATTTATTCCGTTTGGTCTAACATATTCCACCACTATTTTTATGGCTATGATAAACCAAGACATCCATCCATACATGGATTATATTGTGGTTTCCTTTATGGACGATATACTCATCTAGTTTCCATCCATACATGGATCATGCCGAGCACTTGTACATAGTTCTATATTTTCATCAAAATCACTTGATTTATTAATATTTCTCAATTTTAATGTTCTAGATTAAAGAGTTTCACATTATAAATTAATCCATTTATGTTAATAGAAGAGTTGTGATCCTAGAAAATATTGGTGCCGTTATTTCTTGGGATCCACCCAAGAGAGTTTCACAGGTTCTGAGCTTTATTAGAAAGTTAGGGTAATACATGTGGTTTGGGGAAGACTTATACAGTATTTCAGTCCCTATGACCACATTGGAATGGAATGTGAAGGTATTAATTAGGTCTGAGAAGTGCAAGATGAAAATCGACAAGCTGTGGATGAGTTAAATGAGTTCTCCAGAGTGGAACCTACCCGATGAAAGTGTGCAATATGTGGTGTATTACGTTGTATTACAGTACCTATGGAGTTTGTATCACCTATGTATTGATGTTGTTTTAGTAATGTATTTCATATAGATAGAGGCATTTGAGACACTATGGATATAACATTTCAACACATTCAATTCATTAAACTTGAAGAGGAAATATTTTCCTTGAGTATGTGGAGGAACTAACATTCAGTGTATTAATTTGAGGTTTACTCAGAAAATCCGAGTCTCAGGTACATATTCACTAAGAGGGACTTTAACTGCAAACAATCGTTCTAGTTGGGGATCATATAGGACTATTTCCTAGAGATTTAAAATAATATTTTAAAGGGAATTATATTAGCAGAAACTATTAGTAGGAAGATCCTAGATCTGTTGGTGTATGAGGCTTTAAAACTGCTGGCCTCCTTAAATATGATCACAGTGTACATGGAGGGTATAACATATCTATAGTTGATAGTCTTGTCTCCTACAATTCTCAATCATTTGAGAGAGTACCATATTAGAGAGATCAACTGTGAGGTCATACAGAATATATATCCATGTGGAAATCAACATATGGGAATTATTATATATAGAATCACTTCATCCTTTTCAAGGGATGGATGCTTTTCCTCATTATTATATGGGATAAAGTGATGCGAGAGTTTCAAAAATATCACTTAGTTGTGCATCCTAGTGTGGGGAAGATGTAAAAAGACCCTCAAAGGTAGTTTTAGTCGTCCGGAATGAGAAAAATCCCAATTGAGTTCACCTATTGGTGGCTCATATTTTAGTTGGTGAAGGATTAGAAGCATGTTTTGATAGGTTTTTTATAGCCACTTGGGATACAGGATTGGAATTGGGACAACATATCCAGGGAATTTGTTATAGGTACTCCATGAACAATGAAGGGCCATTATGCAATATAGGTGATAGTTTGCAACACAAAACTTCATCGCACATCAATTCTATATGGGAGAGAAATTCCATTGAGAGTTTTTGGAACATAAATATATAATATATTATTTTATTTCATGGGGTTCCTTTTAGGATCACTTATGATCCTGATGTGATTCTTCCATCACAATATTGAGGAGGCTAGTACGAAGAATTTGGGATCTAAATGAGGATTACTTCATCCTTTCACCCCCATAACTATGTGAATACCAAGTGGAGAATAAGTATTTTATAGGATTTTTGAGATCATTCATGTGAGACATTGACCATAGCTCGTAGGACAACATTTAATTCTTATAGTTTTTGTACAACACCAACTACTTCTCTACCCTTATTATGACACCTTTTTAGGTCAGTTACTAGAGACCCTTTATGTAACCATTGTGTAGGAAAAAAATATGTAAGATAATTATTGTGGGTACAGAGTTGGAACAAGTGACAATTTAGGTGCTACAGGTCACCCCTGAGTGGATGAGGATGTCCTAGAGAAGAATGTAATCATACAAATAACATAGCCATTGTCCCTTGGAATTCAAACAATGAAAACATGTTTTCTTGAGATTCTCCCACAGAAGGGGATTTCAGAGTTTCAAATGAGAGGGAAATATATCACTGATGTTCATTAAGAAATTCAAGATCGCTCATTGGGTTTTCATAGTTTCCTAAACTCTATCTCTATCCCCATATCTGAAGGGAGTGTGAGACATCTTCCACAAGCCACAGCTAAGGATATATGTGAATGAACTTATGCAAGCTATTGATTGTGGAAAATTATACATCAATGATAGAGACACCATTGAGGAGAACCTAGTAGTGATTGAGTGTCATCAAAAGACAATCTAGTTTGATTTCACTATCCTATTAGTTCATGTGTTGTGGTAGAACATAAATGTGTAAGATAGTTCTTATGAGTGGGAGGTACATGTGCAGACTCATTATCCCATGTTTTTTGTTATTTTTTTCTTCAGTTTAATGAAATAGTGAATTGGATATTATTTTAGAGACTATGTTATTTTTACTTTTATTACTTTTATGTATTTATATATATATTTACAAAGAATGGATCTAAAATGAAATGATATTACAAGACCTGGTGTTCCCTGAACAAATTTAGAAAAATTATTATATATATTAATATTACAAAAATTCATATTATTAATGAAAATAGAATAAAAATTAAATGGAATCTTATATCAGTAATCTAATACAACATTTTTTTCTCTAATGTGGTGTTTACACCAGGTGCAACCTAAAATGAGTTAGCGTGGCTAATTTGGATACATTTCTCATTGACAGTACAATTGGATGATTAATATAACTATTTAAAATCAATTAATTGTTTTTTCTACCTAAATTAATTATTTATAAATTTACTACCATGAATATTTTCCCATGGTAAGCCTCAAAATCATGAATTCTTCCTAAAACTACTATTTCACCCATCATTGGAAAATCACATCTGACAATGAAAAATTACAAATCAATGAAGATCAGGATGCAGAAAGACAACGACTTCCATCAATCATTGGAAAGGTTGTTCTTCAATGAATAATGGTCCAATATTTGTGTAAGACCCATAAATATTTAATTTATTCCCACATTAGACATATTTAATTAGCAAATGCATCCCTTCTATCAATTTTCTAAAATCATATCCTTTTCTTGAAATAGGGTATCAATAAATTTGTTTATTTTTAAAATGATTATATCCGAAGATCCATGTTATTGTCAATTGGATAGTAAATGATGGATGTGTCCATTAAAACCTTTTTTATTATGATTTAACCCCTTAATTTTTCATGTGATTCACGAGTGGGAAACTATTGTCCCTGTTCGACATTGTCAAATGGTACCGAGCCTATCATACCACCATAACCATGATCAAAATGTGTGAGAGGATTGTTTTGAAGAATCAAGAAAAAATAAATATATGATTTTTCTTGTGATAAATATTTTCATTTATTAGAGGCTAGATCATCAATTAAATAATTTTTGGTGATGTGTATAACTTACCACGGAACACCCATAGGCTGACTGATAAGATTTCCAATAAGAGACCGATGGAAAATATGATTAGAAAATATATATGTAAATATCATGAAGATGTTAGTCATGATATATAGAAAAATGACCTTAAAAAGTGTATATCATTTATTATATGAAATCTATGAAAAAACCTTACTTCACATTGTGTACAAGGATGAGAAAACAAGGTGTAGGCCCCTTGGAGTGGTGGATATGGTTTTGGAAATCAAAAATGAGGGCATAATGTGTCACTCTCCTAGACACTGTGTACCTCTTCATAAGGTGGATGAGACATTTGATGGAGTACATTAGAAGGAATATTTGTAGGAGTATACTGATAGGCACACAACAATTATCTAATTTAAATAACCATGATTTCACAAACAAATACACAACCAAAACGATACGGATTAGACATGCATAGCTTGGATATTTTGTGTAGTCCACCTACACATAATATACTTCTACATGGATTGGTGTTTTTGTACTACACAGGGACATTACCTAGGGGTGGAGAGGGACCACACACTGTGGGGTCCCCACACATGACTTGTACTCTAAGGTTCCCTATTTAGATACTTCATACTATCACATCACCTTTATTTGAACCTGTATTTTGGCCCATGAGTATCCGCAATTGAGTTTCATTCCACGTAGAACATGATGGCACCCTTGGTTTTTAATATTGATCTATGATATGGATCGTTCCAAGAAAGACCCTTATTTAGAAAATTGTTGATGATGGTAGTGACCAGGAAGGAGAAACATAGGCTTTATCTAAGTGGAACCACCCAGTCAGATAGAGAACAGATCCATGGAGATCATAGTGGGACCCACTATCACATCAAGGAATGGTTCCTCATCAAATGGAGTCGAACCCCCCATTAGCATGGTTATGGGTCCTCAAAATATACCATCTGAGTGGACTCCACTGATGAACTAGGGATCAATTCATTGATGAAAATATTGAAACCCCTATATGAAACCATTGTGTGGGTCCTCGATTTACCAGTGGAATGCATCTATTTGATAGGGTGTGGATCTATACAGAGTAGGGTGGAACCCCCTTGTCGCATGAGGTTGTTGTTCCTAATCCTCTACAGAAGGACCCCACATTATCATGGGTGATGGTCCTCTACCCATTGATTTGGACTTTATATCATCATAGGTCATGGTTCATCATGACTCCTAAGTGGACCCCCTTGATGTACATGTGCATGGGTCCTCTATGGAAACCTACATAGTGTGACACCCGGATGTACTAGGGTAAAGGTCCTATAATTCATGTCTTTGGAACCATGATTTTGTGGTACAGTGTTGATGAATGGTTTGACTTGGATACTTACTTCTTGGAAGACCTATGAGATTCTAGGCATTATTGGTAGACTTTTGGAACTGTTGGATACTCTTCTTACTGGGCTATGCTATGAGATAGAGGCACACATAAACTCTATTTTGGGATTCTTTTGATAGAGCCTATGTTTATAGATTATTCTATATCCATACCCTAGAATTTTGTTACTCTCTTTCCCTAAGGGGTGAAGATGTGCGGTGTATTCCCCAATAATTCCATTTTTAGATTTTCATGGTCAGATGAAACTAATCCCCCAAAATGGCGGTGAAGTCTATATATGTATTTAATCTACTCACCATGTTGATCCTCTAGTTCTTGGAAATGTTTACTTTCACTTTGGTATTGCATTGAGTTTTTCACTTTTACAATATCTATCATCTACTATTTTTCTATCCAAGTCGTATCTATTACTACTCCCACATCAACATCCTTGGTGTCCTATTGGGACTGTATATAATCAACCCTAGATTGCATTTTCATGAATGTGTTATATCTTATGTAGGTGAAGGACTTGTTAGTGGTGTCTTTAGAGGAGAATAGGGATACATGTTACCTTAGAGAGCTTATGGAGGTCACAATTTGGGATTTTTGATATGTTCTCTCTTAGAAGTTTAATTTTCATTTTTTCACGATGGGATATGTTTATATTTGGGTGTGTATTTATCTAATTTTCATTACACATTTCACTGTAATACTCATGTACCCCCAAGTGGTTATGAATTCCTGGTTTTCTTTCTTGTTATCCTTCATCTTTTATTCTTTCCCTTTGTAGTTTTGCATCATGATGGGTTTGTGTGTGCATATAGGTACATAAAAAATTGTCTCCACATGCTAGATATGCAATCAAAATTGGTCACTACCCCCATGAATATAGAGGTAGGGTTGGGTTTTTGCGAATCAATCTATAGATTTATTTTCCACGTGAAATGAAAAATCCAAAAGTTCAAAATTCTGCTCTGCTTTTTATGGGACACATATCCTAGTTCCAAACATTATAACTATATAGTAAGTAAGGTTGAACACAAAAATATTATCCATGATGAAAAAAAACTGAATGAAAAGATAACATAAAACCTGGAAGGACATACCTAAAAACGTACGATCCTACAAAACCATAAATACTTATTTTAACAAGATTTCCAAGAAAATTGAAATAATATTTTTACATATTCCCCTAGGGAGAAATATAATTTAAAGAGACCCAAGCCTTTTACATAAAACATTTCATGATTTTAAGAATAATTAAACATCAGAGTACAAGCCAAGGATCGTTAAGTCTAGTGCCTTGGAAGACTAGGTACAAATAACATAAAACATGGGACTAAAAAAACTACTTTATATAATATCCATAAAGAGAATCTAACATCCTTTTAGCTCGTACATCTTCATAGGTTACCCTGGGGAACTTATGAACAAAGGGGATGAGCTAAAAAGCCCGGTAAAGGAATGAACATAAGGACACATCTCAAGCACATGAGTTTAGAGGCATGACATAATGATATCCAAAGCATGAAACTAATAAAATCACATAATATAAGCATGGTATTTTATAAACATGGAATCATATAAAATGGCAGAATCGTAAATCATATCTTAAGTATGGGTCAATTCAAACAACCAATCCCATTTCCCATTTTAGTATGGGTCAAGGCTAACCGCCAATCCCGTTTCACATCGCATCTCATGAGACTTAACCGTAACCAATGCGTTGGAGCGCTATCTGGGCGCAGCCATATCAAAATATTCAGGAATTTTATTTCCACAAAAACAATATTTCCACATAAATAATCAAACATAATCAACCATACATAAACATAAGGGTACCCAGGGAATGAATTGGGTACCATAATCATGACATAAATCATATCCAATGGGTGTATCATGAAAGTGTCCACAAATAAAAAGGATTACAACATAAATTGAAATTAATATGGTTAAATAGTCATATATCATGGTATGTGATGTCAAATATAAGTGACCACATATAAAAAAATGTATTTTAGAAACATTAGCATTAAAACATTTTTGTGCAATTTTAAGGACGACACTCTTGATATTTTCAAATAGAAAAGTGGAAATTGTTTTATATAAAACCAGAATTGAACCAAGAAGCTTTTCATAATAAAAATAATCATTTGATAAATAAAATGGTGTTTTAAAACATGGGATAGAGTGCACATGATATTTGTGTAAAAATTTGGGAAGTCCCCTTAAAACATATTAGCTTATCTGAATGTTCTAAGGATGGAATCTTTCAAAATCATGTATATCCCCAAAAGAATGTGATGAATGGGTCTGGAAATAATAATCTTTTACAACAAACTAGAATTCATAAGACTCACATAGGTAGATAAGATAACAACATTTTTAATGAATGATAAGGCAACCTGAAAGAACAAGAAGGTTCAGGTAGAATTCATTACGATTTTATCAGCATGGTGTCGTGTGTGACCAAGAGGGATTCATGAGAGATAAATGGGGTTTCTCATCAATTATAAATCCATAAGTAATAATGGGGGAGGTTCTTAAACATACCCAATCATTTTCTAGTACACATAAAATTTCATAGTATAGAGGACAATCATGATTAAGAGAGAAAAGGAGAGGATCCCTAACCTAAAATCTTGTGTTGTTATCCACTTGTTATTATTGACCTGAATAAAAAAATTAGAATTATTAATTAAAAATTTCAGAACCGCTTTTATATTTAATTTATTTATTATAATCCTTTTTAGATCATTCAAATCCTTTTTGATTAGTTATATGGTTCAATTTCATTGTTCGAGCTCATTTGTTTTCTTGGCTTTAAAAGATCAGTTCACTTATATTCAAGTTTGGATTATATTCAAGATTAAAGTGGTTGTCCAGAATTGAAGTTACATTATTTATTTAATATCCAGGTGATTATATGGTTTTAATTTTAATTAGGTTACTTAGAGTTATGCTGAATTATTACATATATAACCTTAGTGATAACTGTTTTTCTTATTCTGTGGGTTTGATTACATAGAATGTGTTTTTCAATATAACTTAATTCCATTTCTACCAAAAGATTACAGAACAAAAAATTGGATATATTACATATATAATAATCTGGATCAACCATAACACAAATGGTTTCATGACCATAATTAAAGATAATAATATAAATTGATAAACGGTTGTCCTTGAATGTGATAAATTAGCACATCTCAAATGGTGCTTTCATTTATTTCAAATAAAAGGATAGGGGAAGGGAGAAGATAATGAAATTTCCCAGTAGCATGAATACATTCCAGTACATGTATGTTACTAGATTTATCATACTATTATGGTGAAGGGAGATGAGGAAATAAATTAAAAATCAATGAACTTAAAAGAAAAGATGGAATTTTGGAAGATGAATTTACCTCTTGAGACTTCCTCAATTGAGAACGTATTAAGAGGAATGGTTTTGGTATTTTGAGTTGTCTGGGAGTTATTGTCCATGTGGTTGGACCTCGGGGAGAGATTTGGGCAGAATTTAGAGAAGTCTTGGAGCTTGAGAAGAGTGGAGTGAAGAGGGAGTGAAGGGGGGGTTTTATAGTGGAGGAGAGGAGGGATTTAATGATATTATAATCCTTAATTTATTATTTCATCACAAGACAAAGAATAGTATGTATTCCATGACCAAGAATAGTAAATGGGTCATGTGAATTCCAACCATGGGTGGTGACATCATCCATGATTCTAGGAATAGTTTATTTAGCTTATAATGTATATATACGGTAAATTACCATATTTTACTGTTCATAAAAATATTCAAGTATTTCAGAAAAATATAAAAAAAGTCACCGTAATCATTTTTTGATGTGTAGAATCCAAAAATGAAGTCTATTTTTCAAAAATAATATTCTAAATATGATTATTTTTATATTTAATCAAAATAATAATTTATTATCAAAACCAGTTTTAAAACATTCATTAACACATTCTAAAATATAGATATATCATACTTCCATCTTGAATATTATTTTTATACCACCATAAATGTGGTTAATATTTATTAGGGTATATCACTATTGATAAGGGTATTTTACTATTTATTAGGGTAGGCAACTATTCACCAAAAATTATTATTGTTTTATTAGACTCAAAAAACATCTTGAACACAACCGTGTATGCCAGATTTTCGAAATTCCAAACACAGAAGTGACAAAATTATGTTTAAAGGTCTCTTATCACTTATTAGTTCATTATGTTGTGCATTCATGTGATTTTATGACATAAATATAATAAGGGAATTTCCATTGAAAAACATTGGGTCGTTATATAATTTTTCATTATAATATTCATTACATATCATGTATTCCTATTATAGTGTAAATAGTATATAAAAAATGTGTAACATACTAGATTTTATTGATTAATCCATTGATGCACTAGATTATTATTTTTTGGTTGAGAGGGATTTAAATTTAGATTGAGAGTTTCTTCAAAAAACTGAATTTTTTACTACATTGTGGATGAATTTATGATGTATGAGTTATGTTATGATGTAAATGTGTCACTATGAAATGGAAAAGAAAATGATTTAGGACACAATAATCATATATTTCAGAAAATTCCCTTTTATACCATAAATTTCATTTATATGTAAGACCATATTTTTCACTATAAAATCACCAGATGTGATTTTTATCCCAATGTGATGTGATTTTTAGCATACATATATCATAGGTTTTTGGTATATATATTTTGTGATAGTAGGTTTAAATTGAGCTGGAAAATAGAAATATTTATCATTGATTATGTAGTAGACTCTCCATGACCATAGTTGATTCCACATGTGATTTGGGAGATCTCAAGTAATATTGTAATCATATATTCAACCATTTTCCTACATTGAGGTTTCATTAATTCACCCTAGAATGTGGTATCTCAACATCCTTGTTTCATATCTCCATAAAAAACTATGGAACTATGTTTTTAGATCTATAGACCCTCAGTTGATGTTTAGGATTATTCCTTTTAGATCTGTTATGTGATATTCTATAAAATAATAACCCTTAGGTTAGTTGTTGTAAGATATGTGGGTTCCTTGATGTAAATATCATTTTATCTTCTTCACCGATTATTTTCATAGTTAGTTTAATTTTATGGTGTGGTAAAAAATTACATGGACTCCATGGTTATCTTTGTGTGCATTCCATGATAGTGGGTCATATTTTGGGCTTATGTAATAGAATTTTGAGGTAAGAGGTTACGTATGTAGCCTATTATTGATAAAAATTTTCTCTAATGTTTTGTAATTTTTTTAATAAATTAATTGAAATTTTTTATGGAATTTATTTTTTTGGAAAAGGCATGTTTACACATATTATATTCAATGAAAATATATTATAAAATCATTTTGACATGGATTTATGAATTTGGTTTTGAAGAATTATTTGTAGGAATTGATTTCAAAATGAAGCTAATGGTAAGCCTTTGTATCTTAGTTAGAATGTGTAGTAGTATTCAATTTCCATTGATAACATAAGGGAGGTTCCTAATTGATCATTCTTCAAAACTCTAGAATTATTGATATATGAACATTTTAGTCACTATTGGTAGGTTCACAATAAATAATGTTCATATTCTCTATATAATTAAAATATATGTATCTAGGGTTTATGTGTGTGCAAGTATATTTTTTTGGTACAACATTTATAGTTATCTTAAAAAATAGTGTTCATTCACATTATGATACCTAATATTTTTGTTTTCACGATTATGATTTGATTATGTTATTCGATATATACTATATACATTGAAATTGTTTTTCTAATATTGTATAGTAGTTTGGAAAATGGGTAATATTTATCATTATTTAAAAATTAAAACTATTTAATTGGTTATCATGAAATCTTTATTTAATGAGGAACATGTTCAAATTGTTATAGAGAGACTAATTATGGTGACCCTAGGTGGGATCCTATAGAGAATATTTTTCTCACACCCTATTTACACCTTATAGGGTATATATATATCATTATATCTTAAGATACAATAAATAGAAAGGCATCATTGTAAGGAAAGAAGTTTATCTGTTGGATGATTATTTATATCTAAAAGTGAGACTTTTGGTGTCTAACCACACTATCTAATGTACTAATTAATTTATATTTTAATATTCATTTTATGTATTACATTTAATTACTTTATGATAAATGAGTTCTATAGTTTTCATTGTCTCAATTTCGCTTTTATTGAAATTTTTTTGTTATTTTCTCTTCTTTTATTTCTATCAACCCATTATATTATATATATTTTATGTTTTCTACTAATGTTTGAAAATTCATTACATATATTTGTTCTTGGTTCCCATGTGCTAATTTCTTACATGTAGGGAACTTGAAATCCCATTGAGTATGTGGAATACCAATTCAGGTGCCAGGATTGAGGGTATCTTAGGTTGGTTCAATAATAATTGAAATTTGAGGTTATATTTTGTTTAATAATCCTTCACATGGTATGATTCAATGAATTGAGATTCAATTGATATTACAAGAATGGTATTTTTTGGAGACTACATCACCATATATTTCTATGACAATAATCATGCACCCTGGTGATGTTGGGATCTTTGTCTCTGTTATTGACTTGCTGATCTTTATCATAGTTTTTTCTTACAATGTTATAGTGTTAAAAATCATTTCCTAGACATTTGATCAGATTTTCATCTTTTTAGCAGTGATATGCCTCATGTACATCTTCTATAAGTTCCATATGAGGGTAATTCAGATTCCCCACAAGTGAATGTACCTATAGATCTATATTCCAAAGATATTATCATAAGATAAATGTGATCCATGGATAAAATCTATCACATGTCCATAACACTTTTGTTGAGTTAGATTTAGTATCTTAGTTAGGAATGGATATTTCTCATGATTTTGTTCATGATAATAAACCATCCTTTTTTTGTATGACTGGTCCCTAAGAAGAAGAGGGCCAGATATAAAACAATTATCTGATCGTCAAATTCATGGATACTCATACGAAAATAATTGGTATTCTCATGGTGTTAAAACATGAGGTCCCAATAATTGGTGGCGGGATTCCATGGTATTTTAAGATTAGATCATTGTTATAGACAATATATATTTCATGTTACAATCCGGGATAATCAAAATATAATTCCACTATGAAACAATTAGATATTTTAAACTCTTTAAGGATCAATCATCATTCGACATGATTTAATCACCTTCATGAAATGTATGAGTTTCCAATGGAAAATGGTTGAGGATCAATGACATTGAAATGTAAAATCATTATTTAATCATCTATAGGGACTACTTTATTTTATATTGGTTCCTCACAACCATTTATTATTGCTCATTTTCCAATTTAGTGTTCATATATTTTTATTGATAGGTTATTCAATGTTATCCTTGGATTTCCTTATTATGGAATGGATATACTAGACATCATTTCAATTATGGATTGGTTATCCTGACTTATTTTTGTGTATTATTGTGTTTCATCAGCATATCTCATTCCATGATTCCAAAAGAGGTTAATAGTATTTTAGGGACAGTGGAATCTAATGTCTTGTATAGAAGTACCATTCATACCTAGATCCTAAAAGTATGTTATCTTCCATTATAATTGATCCCATAATATTTATTTCATTTCTAATATTCCATTGGTTGTCATGTATTTTTACAATTTTTTCATGATGAATTATCATGTATTCCCATATAAGGGAGTTGGAGTAACATATTGAAATTATACTAGTAATGTGGTTGATTTTGATGCCTACTTGTCTCATGGAACCAATGAAGCAGAAAGAGCACACGATTATATAGGATTTTTAGTTGGAAAATATGTATTTTCTATAAAGTTCCACCTTGGGAAACCAGATTTCCATTTTAAATGATGTAATATTGATGACATTTTATATATTTGGATTATATAATTTTGAAACATGTGACCGTTTTCAATAAGTTCGCTATACAAAACATGGATAATTTGATTGAAAAGTTGAAGATCTTATGATCAAGGTGGCTTTTATTAAAAAAAAATATTTTAATATAAGGTAATTCATTTATGAAGATCCTGTGGTCAATTTTCATCTAACAGATTAATTTTTTTTATGGTTTTAATGAACATAGTATTATATTATTGTCTTTATGAATTTAAGGAAGTGTATGTGGATGATATATAGATTATATGAGATCTAAAATGGTTATGATAACCATATAAATACGGTGTTGGAAATCAAATGAATTCACTATTTTTATAGAATGATTTTGAAATGATGTTTTTGGATCCATGTAGTGTAGTTTTTGGGATATATTATTTCAGAGTACGGCTCATCTGTCAAACCAGAGAATGTCATCGTCCTATCATCAAAGGAGTTTCCAAATAAATTATTTGAGATTAAGAGAATCCTCAGTATTAGAAGATAATATTTATGTTTCTTAAATTATTTACCAATATTGGAATCAAATTATTATACTCTTACTATAGGAGGGGTGATGTTGACAAGGGATGTGAAATTACATTCTTCTATTTATGATATGAATCACATTTTTACAGTGGATCATAATCAGTTCTTATGTGAGCCTAATAATGGTTATGTGTCATACTATGATGCTTATAGTGCTAGTCTTTTTTTGAATTATTATTTTACATAATCATTTATATTCGTAGATATTTCATCAACGTTGGATACATGACAAATATTTTCACAATAATTATTTATAAAATCACACAGTTATGAAGGATATTTAATGTTTGAAGAACTATATTTTTTGGTGAAATTAACAATAATTTCTTAAAATAAATTTCTCATAGAAAACTATTTTTAAAATTACATTAACCAAAGACGTATATTCTAGGTGGATTACCATTGAATGTTTGACTTCAACAACATTAATATCTGGGAGGAGGGGAATACAGTTGGAAAGGATCCATGAAATAATGTTCCATCACATGTTTTTTTCAAGACAAATGAAGTGTTTATAATTATAATCCAATAGGATCTGTTATGTCTAGACACTCATAAGAATGATTCAATTTTGGATTGGACCAGTGTTCTAATATTATCACATCCCCTTAAGAATATTCTATTTAGTGAACAACATGATGACAATTTCATATAAATTAATGAAACCCTTTATGGTGGGTAGACTATTTCATGTTATTCCTTCACATCATATTATATTATCCTATTTGGGGATTATTTTTACATCCAATAATCTATGAGGATCTGAATATTTATTTACTATCATAGTATTTTATTGTCCATTCATTTGGGAATAATAATTATTTATTACTACATGAATTTTTTATTCCGGTGACCATGTATGATGTGTGACATTCAAAAATATGAGCCCATCTATTACACAAGACAACATATAAGGGAATAGAATATAAATCCTTCTGGATTCCTCTATCCTCCACTAATGTTGGTTTGGAAATGTTATGTGGTGGCCATGTACTTTTTTATCTTATTACCATGGAATCACTAAGGGATGATTGCTACTATGTGGTTATTGATCGGTCGATGAAATATGCTATGTTCAATCTTATCAAAAACAAATTGTTTTGAATATATTTTTATGATTTATGTCAATGGGGTTATTATTTTTATTTGTATTCCCTCAATAATTTTCTTAAGAAGGTATCCTATATTTAACTCACGGTTTTATAAGTGTCTCCAAGAGGTGTTGGGGAATCAAGTATAGATGAATACAGTATACCAAACTATGATATACACCTTCATCGTGGATTCTAGTGATATTGGGATAGCCATAATGGACAGGCTGATTTTGACTATATGTACAGTTTTTATTTATCGATCAGAATTAATCCAAATGAGACTTTTTTTGGTTTCCTATGTACATACCTGCTAGGATGGGTAGAGGTGGGAGAGGCCTCTCATGTGGGAAAGAGTATAATTTAAGGGATGTTATCAATCAATTCAGATATAAATAATCATCTTTTTATATTTTAATGTCAAAAAACATTCTATGTGAATTATTGACATCATCCATGGAATATTTCAAATTGTGACTGTGTTATCTTGATGGATTCTCCATGGTCGGTTAACCACCATCATATAAAAAAGTGATTGTTTGATATGATATATGTAATAGTGTATTAGGTCGTTGAGTTACCTAGGAATGATTCTTATTTGTTATAATGTATAGTTCATATGAATGGTATACATGATGTATTTCACATATCTCAACTCATGATGTACCATACTAATCCCTACCATATTCTATTTTTAGAGGATATTGCGTTATATCATAATGATTATAATTGAAAGAAAATATTTTAGATTATTTATTCTCATGTGAATGTGTTATTTGGGAATTCCATCCCATCAGTCATTGTTTCCTCAGGATGATGATCAGATTCTCATGAGAGATGGGAACATGAGACATCAATGAGTGATGAATGGACTCAACAATTTATAGAGTCCTCTTCATCTATAAGACATCCCACAGATGAAATGTCTTATTATTGGTGGGAAGGAAATTATTATATTTTAAGGTACTATCATTTAATGTTAGAAAGTGTTTTTCTCAATTGGAGAGAATAAAATGATATCTGTAAGTTATTATAGAACCTATAATTTGTATATCACACAAGATGAATTTATGCCAACATATTTATATTATAATGTAAATGTGTCAATGGGAAAATCTATGAAAACAGTTTATGGAATAAGAATATTTCATTTCAAGTAATTTCTTTTATGATTCAAATTTAATTTAAATTATATAACCTACTTTGAATCCATAGAATCATTGGCTAATATATTTAAATTAGTTCATCCTCTTTTTTCACCATGCATGAGTCATAAAGGCTTTATAACATAAAACCATTTTTTATATCAAAAATAATATTTCATATTAGGGCTTAATTTTGATGAATGGTAGTAAACCTTGTAATTCATTATGTTTCAGAATATCCAAAACCCAAGGTGACTCCAAATGAAATTTGGGTGATCGTCGCTCTATTTCATTTCCAACATTTATCAACTGATCTTCGTGGAGGTCACGTTGCTTCACCGTATAGAGAATTAATTCTAAGTCATAATTTATACTCATCATGGTATCCCATTTTATATTTTTTGGATAATTTAACAAAGTGATGATTTTTAGGCTGATTCAATATAGATATGTTGTGTGATGTTATCCAAAAGGCTAACACTAATGATGATTGTGGTGTAGTGGTTGATTTCATTTAGATAATGTTGTTTTATCAACGTCACCACCCATTTTTCATTCTTTATTGACTATATGATCAAGTAATAAATTTTAGGTCCTTAAATGTTGTCTTATTATTCATTCCATATTAAATGATATCATTAAGAACTTATGTGACCCTTTTTGAGGTCGGTGGTTCTATGGCAACATATATTGGATGAACTATATTTCTGTAGTTTTACAACTTCATTATAAATTTATTGGTATTATTTATTTTTGTTAATTGTAATGGTTTTTTAAATATGCTTTTCTACATTTTATCTTAAATTAAATTTTATTTTATAAGCATTATGAAATGGTTCTAGGAAATATTTTTCAAAAAATGTTTTTTAAGAAATGATTTGAAATATGAATTTTATTGGAAGCCATGGGTACTTAGGTATAATGTATAGTAATAATAAATCTATATTAATACCATCAATTCATTCTCTCTTGGGATTTTAAATTCCACCTTAGTCTTTACATTCTTTGGGATTGTTATAAAATATCAGGATTTTGAGTTTATAGGTTGTTCATATTCCCTCACGACATCATGTATTTGTTTAGAGACACGATGTGTATGATTTTATATGTTCATGTAAAACTATTCTACCTAGACTAGCCTATAGAGTTCCTTTGAGTGATGTTTCCTATGATTTGGTTTCATACTATATGGACTTGATTACATATATTTAAATATGTCATATTCTTTGGAACTGTTTTTCATGGATTGGTTATAATTGTGGTAAAGGGGGATGTTTTTCCATGGTTTTGATATAAAAATATTTAAATTATTACAATTAATTATTTTATGTAATTTTTCAAATATTAATATTTTTATATAGAGAGTTATTTTAGAACATTCAGAGGATCCTATTTTTAATTTTTAGCTTACACCCTATGCACCCCTTCACCATTGTGTAGATATTTTTATGTATTTTGAAGTAGGTAAATGAAAAGAAATGTTACGAGATTGAAAAGTTTTCTATTATCATTGTTTGCATATAAGGTGGTGTTGTGGTGGAAATATTCCCATGTAATCCCATAGTGTTATCAAATTTGGTTGTAGGTATCCTTTTTTATAAACTTGTACTTTGGGTTATTCCAACTGTATTTGTTTCATCATTCATGATTTCATCGATCAGTGTTATGTTATATATTATCCTATTTTCTATCCATGTATTTCTCTAAAAATTTTAATTATATATTCAGTTATTTGTTCTTCAGGTTTGAAAAAGTCCTTCCATATGTTGTTTTGGATTTTAATATCTATATTATTGGTATTTCAAATGCATTTGGGTATATGGAAGATCAAGTTGGCTACTATGAATGAGGGTAACCAGAGTCAGTTCATTAAACATATAAAATACATTTTGTGTTATGATATTACATATCATGTAATACATGTTCATAATTCATTATGTTGAAATAGAGTACACTCCTGTTTGGTCTACAAACCCAACATTCTATGTATTTCATTAGAACACACAATATATTTTAACCCCGCTAGGAAAGAATATGTAATTACATTCCCCAAGGATCGATACTATATGTATATATAATTTTATATTTTATATCTATTGTAAGTTGGTGCTTTCCACATCTGTTAACCAGATCATAATGTAATGTTTTTATTATTATTTATAAATTAAATTAAGGTAACTCATGTTGGATTGGGTTTGAAGTGGGGAAGTCTAAGGATACACTAGGAATTGTCCTAATACAATCCATGGGTAAAGATCTAAAACAAAATAAATTATTATGTTTCATATCCTATATACCTTTAGAAGTCTATATATCCAAAACAAGGTTACCCACATTACAAATGTGAATGAACTCATAAGTAAAATGAAGAAAAAAATATATCTTTTTGGTGTAGAAGATGCACAAGTGACACAGAGATGAGTACAATAAATATTTTAAAAGAAAGAACACACAAAATATATAGAAAAGATATTATAATTGTTTGATAAGAATGGTTAATGCTGGAATGCATGGAGAGTGATTCATCTTCAAGAGAATATCCATCTCTTTATAAGGAAGAGGAATCCATAATAATAGTGCATCTTCCATACATATTTTATATATTAAATTTCAGTGCAAGGAGAGTACATGGAGTATAGAAATTAGTAAATGATACACCACAAAAAATTTAATTCCATTCACATTAACATGATCATTTCAACCTATTTGATAATACTACAGTTGAGATATAATCATAGGTGATGAAGCCATAGTGACTAGTAATATTCAATGTTCCCAGATCCCAGAGTAGGAAGATGTGATCAGTATATAGTATCCTTGGGCATCATTTTGGATCCTATGTAAATGATAAATAAACAAAATAATAATCATGATTATATTTTCACAACAGAATAAAATATGACATGTGTGGAACAAATAAAGAAAACCAGATAATCCATTAAAAATAGATTAACAATGAAATTGATACATCATATTTTAATTTCGATATTGTATTCCATATCTATAAATTTCAAAATACATAGTAAAGGAATGGTAGTGGAGGTTCCAATCTACAAAATTGAAATTGATGGGGATATTCTTACACAAGTTTTTTATTCCCAACATCTATGGATATCGAGTAATAGGAATCTATATGAGATATGATGCAATTATAAAGGATCCTAGAATAGAAATGGATAAATATTCTTTAGTGCATATAATAAAAGAGCTGAATAGCAATTCATATGTATTATTTCATAATTTTTAATTGATAATTGTTGTATATGGAGGAGACACATCCAGAAAAGTGATTCCTATTATAGGTAATCATTGGAAATATATTATATATATATACATATTATTAGTTCAAATGGAAATTTAACCTCTACTAGAAATCCACAGAGTGTTTACAAGATAAATTCAGACTCTTTCTTATTGACCACAATATAGATTATAGAATTTGTTTCACTCTAACCAATTCATTTGATGGCATATTTTTTTTAATGAATATGGACCAATGTGAATGGAATCTAATATATCCCTAATAAATCAAGGATGGGGTTGAAGTGATGGTTTTATTTATACTATTGAAATTGAGACCACTTTCAATAATTTATTTTTATTGGCTATGCTAATTTAGATACTGATGGAGATATTCATGAAGAGAGTACCAAAAAATTTCTTAAGATCTTATATAATATTTCTGATATTATTAATTGGGTCCTTGAAAACTAAAATATGCATTGGAATAGAAATTATTTCAATATTATCTAGGTTGTTTTTTATCCAATAGAAATAAATATAGTTTTATAGATGATGATACTTTTGTAATGTTTTTTAAAATTAATTTAAATTGATGAATTACCCCATTAGATAATGGAAAAAATATATTATATTCAAATGTACCTTTTGGAAATATCAATCAAATCCTCTATAATCTTTTAATTTCCATTGTATACTCTTTTAGAGATGGAAAGAATTATTTTATTTTTTTTTGAAGTGTTTGCCCCTCATAATACTAAAATATATCAAAATTAAAATGATATTTTGTATATTATTTGATCTTAAATTGAAAAAATACATATAATTAGTTAAGAATAATTGATATGTTCCATTTAATATATTCCGAAATCTATAAGTAAGAACAAATATATTTGAGACAACTATATTATGATTTGTTTTAACATATTGGGGAAGAATGAGAATGATAAGGGAAAGCATGTCTCCATTGTGATTAACTTGTTGGGATTTGAACAATGAAAAAAATATAATCACCATTTAAATGATTAATTACAAAGGAGATGCTATGAAATAGAAATGAGGTCGAGAACCCTTTAAAATAATCTATAGTTCAAGTGGATATTTTTTTGTATATTTTTTCTATTCTAATTATCTTCATTAGGGTAATAATTATCATAGTGTGGGTTGAACAATTATATTATATAGGTGGTTAGTTCTGTCATCAGGTCATGTTGATATCATGACTTGGGACCTCTATACACATAGTGGGGATCTACATAACTATAATGATGTAATTTGGATCCTCTTTATATGTAGAACCTGACTCCTTTAGTTGTTGAAAATCTACATTAATTGTGTGAAGCTCCACCAAAGGGGTTAGTAACCATTAAGAAAGAATTTATTTATTTTTAATATTTATAGATCCCTAATATAATATGATATTTTGTGTGGAATGTTACGTAGAATGCATTTGGGATTTAGTTAGTCACTCATGTTTTTGGGAATAATCCTCCATCCATGTTGTCAGTTCCATCTAGTGTACCAGATTTTGGTTCCACATTATATAGGATATTCCCTCAATCAAAATTTGTTTCATTTATTATGATCACCTATAATCATAAAATATATTTTAGTGATAATGATGCTATGGAGATATTATAATGGAAATTAAAAGGTTCAATATATTGTTTTTGGGCTCCCATGAACATCAGTGATTTGTTATGTTCAACTATGGTTGTTTGTTTTTCCTTTCTATGCCCATTTGTTTTATAATAGGATGACTTAAAACTAATATATTGATGTTAGGGTCTATAATATTTGGTCAAAATATAAATAATTCATTTTATGAGTGATTTATTATGAGATTTAATTTTGTATTTTTAGTTGAGATATGATAGTAAGTCACCATTATATCCATTTGATACTTATCTATTATGAATATCTAGGTTTCATTTTTCGTTTTAATATTATATTAAATTAGTTAGATAACATTTTTATTTATTATAAAATACTTTTTGAGTGAAATAATGTAAATATATATTCCCAATTATTCATATTCCATGTTTGGTATTTTTTGGGACTCTGAAAATATTATAGTGTCTGATGATGGTCATGGAGGATGTGGAGTTAGAAAAGTCTGTGTTGAACTGATCGTTGGTCAAGATAAATTTTTCTTGATGGTTGTGGTTATAGAAATAATGATTTTTACATGAGATAAATTATGTTTATAATGTTTCTCTTGTTTTATATTATTTTTACTTGGTTTCTTTACTAGGTGTGTCTATTATCTATTGAGAATTTACCTTGGGGAATTTGTTTGTAATGATAAAATCCAATCCAAATATAATTGTTCCACTCATCTAATTATTTATCCATTATAAATGAATATTAGAAGTATATTATGTATATTCATTGAATTTTAGGCCCAAAATAATATTCAAATAGTCCCACCATGTGTTTAATTCCTTCTTTGTTATACTCACCAACCCCTAGTCTACTGGTGGAATTCATGGGGACATACACATGGGATATTACTATCCAAGTTTGGGATCCTTCTATACCTATCATGTTAAAATTGAATTAGAATGTTTCAATTAATTATTATTGATATTAAATTTCATAATTTGAATGAACATTACATTTATTGTTTGATTTAGTATTTTAAAGTGTATTTAGATTAGTTATAATATAACAGAACACATATTTTTTTTGGTGATCACGATACCCATTAATTAGTATAATAATAATCTATTGATTTTGTTTCAACATAGAGGATCTCATTTTGGTATATAGTAAGTATGGTATAAGATTTATTGTTTAGTTAGTTTAAGAATCCATATAATTCCTCTATCATCTCGAAAAAATAATCTATAGTTCATATGCATTTATTAAAGGATTCAATACATTGAAAACAATACAGAATTCAATTGTAGGTCCATAAACTACCTATTTTGGGCATGAAACTCAAATGATAATGATTATTGTGATGAGGTGGAAATCTAGTTATCAAATTTTTTTCTCTCCATACCAAATATAGAAGAATTATGAACATTTTTTTGTCTCTGAATTTCTAATATTATAGAGTAGATTGTTATTTCCACTAGCGTGACTACATTTTAGTATAAATTTATATTGGTGTCCCAATTAATGTTTCCATGTAGGATATGATGAAAATTTAATCTTCATGTATTTTAAGATTATATATATCCAGCGACTCGTTTTTATCTTATTTGGTATGAGAAAACACCGAATTTATGGTGGTTCTTATAATTCTTTTTAGCAACACTATTAGATTTTGTAAGATGTTTTTTTGATGAAATTAAAATAGACATCAATATAATGGGTCATGACTGGACCCTTTTAAGGTAAATCTTTATACATTTTAATTGAGAGTATTTTGAGTTCAAAAATCATTAAATAATATTTTGGGAATCACTATCATGATAATATATGTGTAACTGTTTGTATATATATCACTACCTGAAAATGATGTGGAATGGATTAAAAAAACCATTGACATTTGATTGATTTTATCAATGTGAATTTTCTGATAAGGTTATGTCAGACAATATCTCTCGCCTATGCTGGAGTCGTTGAAATGAATTTGATACTTGAGTTTCTCCATATAGTTTCCAACATATTATTTTTAATTATAAAAATTGTGGAAAATATATTTAGATATTTACCATGGAAATACACCTAAATTAAAATCAACATTGGGATAAAAATTATAACTCTATATAATTTATTCAAATTTTATAGTTGATTTTTTTGATAGAGTTGGTAGCATATGAGTGATTTTAAATGATTATTTTATTAGGCCATCCACAACAATACCGTAAATTAAAAGAAATTACATAGTTATTTTTTATGATTTTGAATTTAATATTAGTGAATAATAACTCTCTTGGATTATAAGGTTCCCTAAATGGTTTGATATATGATTTTTGTCTTTTTTATTCACTCACATAATCATTGAAACAACAATGAGTGATTATTCCTATATCATTATATAGATGTCAGTATCAATGGTAGGTATTATGACATACATTCTACAAAAAAATAATATTATTTATGACCATCATTTTCAACCCATCACTAAAGATGTAAAATTTTAATAATGAGATTTAGGCTATTTATGGGATTTCTTCTTATCATAATGAGAATGTGATATTTCATCCCTATATATTATTTTAATTATATTTTTATGTTGGCATAGTTCATAAGTGATATATGGTATTGTGAACTTGACATGATGGATCAAAAACAACCATTAGTAATATACGAGGCAATTTTTTGAATGAGTATTCCAAATCAAAAGGAACGAAAAAGTTAGTCTAGGTCTGTTCACTAAAAATGTTTCAGATGGGAATATTTAGATTTCCATAGAGTAAACATGTGGAACATTTATATAGTATATTCCCATGATTCATTAATTTAGAGATTGTCATTTTCAATGTCATTCAACATAGGAAATATAGATACTGACCAATATATATCAGAAATCATAATCGAGGTCATAGAGATGATGCATTGGTTTGGGGAACTATTATAAAATTATTTTTAGGCATATTGTGATATATATAGTAATATGGAGAAGGAATTTTTCTTCATGTCCTAGTATAGATTCCATTATAATATGTATCATGATATTCCCATTATCTCATCTGTGATTGGGAATAACCATCTATAATGTGGTAACTAAGTTGTTGAATTATGCCTAAAGCAGTACCATGTATGATCATTAGGACAATTAATTTATGGTTGGGTATCTCAATAAAAAAATATTAAATATATTTTTGATAGTTGGTGTTTTTTGTTAAATAATAGTTATAATTTCAGTTTTCATTGAGAAAACATTTCATGTTGAGATCTCTTTTAGTTTGAGTTTTGGATTCAAAATGTAAATCACTTATAGGAATGTAATCTAGTGTTTTGATGCAGTGGTTGGTAAAAAAGAAGTTTGAATCCATTATTATATATGATATTAGATTGTTAGAATGATATTGAAGTTGTTTATTTTTTTAATATTAATTTGTCACTCAATAGTTAGGTATTATTTTTGAGTAGTTTTCATTTATATGTATTGTCACATATATTTTTCTAAATTCATTAGAAGTAGAATATCCACCATCATAGGAGGGGATTATTTTTCATTTTCTTTTTATGAATCCTAATATTCTCAGTAATAGAAAATGATAAATTATTCAAATATAGGGATTATGATAGCCTATTATACTATTGAAAAGATTTTTTCAATGGAGACATATCATGAATGCAGAGATGGGTTGTATAATATATGATCCCCTTATTTTGTTATGATACCCTTGTGGTTTAGGTCTACCCAATAATTCATAATTACTATTTGGAAACTCTACCTATGTTATAACGAATATTTATTCAGATGATCTTGTAGTAGAAACTCATGTTCAGGAGGTTTTATCATGTAGTATTTAGATAATGGTTTTTTTAAATTAAATTATTCTATATTCAAATAGAATATTTGTATATATTAAAATATATACATATCAGGTGAATATCACCTAAAAATAAACCAATAACACCCCATTAATGACGTTGACAAACCAAGTGCGGTGATTGTGGGAGTATAAAAATTAATTTTCGTTGTTTATGATCTTTAGAAAAATTCTATCATCTAATGATGAACTTAATTATTCTAAAAACCTATTTTATATACTTAACTTTGTATCCTAAGTGGAGGTACACCAACAACATAGATCTAGATATTATTCAATTAATGAAACAAAATATAAAGGGGAAAATAATGTTTATTCATCATGTATTTTCCCTACCCAACATATTCTCACTTAGGAGGCTCCAATATAAAAAATACATTATGGAAATACCACCTCATAACATTAATATATTGTTCTGATTCGCCTTACGATCCACTAAACATGAATAGTTACACCCACAAAACACATCCATGAATCCCAATATGATATCTTGGTCCCTTCACACATAGCTGAACATGAATGTACTTCCTTATGGAATATTTAAAACCCTTGTAATAAAACTATATCTCATAAAAGAGCTATAACTTATGTTTTGGAAACTAATATCAATCACAAGTTCGAGAAAATGTCAACCACTACTGGCTTAATGAGGAATATATGTAACGAACTGAGATTTTGGATCTATTAAAATTCCTTATATATGATATATAATATTTCACAAGATACACCCATGATAAAAAACCACAAAATATAAATAATACACTATTAATAAATCAATAAAAATATTGTGATGGAATATTATTAAAAACTATTACTCTAAGCAGATATATAATTAATATGAGTTAATTATAAAAAATGTTATAATATAATATTTTTTCCATTATATTGTACCTTATTACAATAACATAATTAATAATTATAAAATTTAAACATGTTAAAATTGATTTAATTTACAAAATCACAATATGAATACATACTCTGTATAAATTTATAATTTTTCTAGGAAAATTGAATTTTTAGATAGAAATATGTGCTTTTTGATTTTTTTTTATTTTGTAATGTTATCCAAAAAAGTTATAAAACATTTTAGGAAATAAAATATATATTAATAGAAGATCCCTCGTAATCTTAATATATTATCTTATTTTATAGATACCTTGTCTAAAATTTTATGAACTAAATAAAAAATGGGGAATTAGTAACAATTGATTTAATTCTTCTCCTTGAATAAAGTATTTTAAAAGAGAGATTGTATGTGTTAATTCCAAAGCTGAATATTATAATTCACTAAATTGGTAAAAAATTTATATCATTAAATATGTAATAATTATAACATTATTTATATATGAATTTAAATATGAAAAACCTCATTTTTTCTAAAAACTTTTTTTACATGACTATGTGTGTTTTTTTAAAAATTAACTTGTAATGAAAATTGGATATATTTTTTGATAAATTTATTTTAAAATTTAAAATAATATGGTTCAAATTAGGTAAAATGGTTAATATTATTATTATTTATCGAAATTAATTATTGTGGTGTCACCTTGATAAAAAGTAAAAAAGTTTAAGCATTTTAATATTAGGAGAAATGGCTAATGCAATTAAATAAAATGTTTTCAATTAACTGAATGAGTTTTTTTTTGACTTAATACAATACCATACCCTTTTTTCTAATATTTTGATTGATAAAACCAAGAATATAATTATGAAATTATTTAAAAATGACTATTTATTCAATAATATATCTTTCATCCACTTATCAATGGCTAACAATCACACCATTTAAAAAAATAAACATAAATTTAAAACTAATACTATAACCTCTTCCATTAAAATATATATAATACTATCCAAAAATATAATAACCTAATAAATTTTAGTTATCATTTGAAATTCAATTTCTAGGTAACATCTCATAAACATTCCAGAATAACATAAATATTAACTCATTCATAATATTTTCTTCTTAATATAATTATTTCAAATATCTTATCTTAAAAATTATATTATGGATATTGATTCATTATTATAATAATATATTATTATATTAATTATATAACACTTATTTAATCATTTTCATCTACTGATAAAAACATAAGATCATCAATAATTTTTTTCATGGACCATCGCATCAACAAAGTGTCATCATTTTCTATCATTATTTAATATATTTTTTGTACTTAATGATGATAATGAATTATACATTTGATATATTTCCTATAATTATGCTTTCAAAATTTCAATTTGATATCCACCTCCCCCCTCTCATGTATTCATAAATTCGAATGATAATCTGGCATTTGGGAGTTCTATCACAATAATGCGGAAATGTTTTTTTGTTTATATTTTCATAAATATTATAAAGATCACAAAAATTGGTTCACTTTTTTAATAAAATTATAAAATATCATTATAGTGACTTTATAATTATACTAATTAATAAACCACTTTAACCACACTCTTTTACCAATTCAATTCAAGTCCATGTTTGGGCTTGTTTAACCACATACATGAATAATTAATTAAAATATGATTATTGATGACTTTGGTAAATAAAAATTATTTATATTAATATCTATAAAACAAATAATTTCTAATATTATGTTTTGAATATATTATATTATGTATTAATTTTATTATTAGTGTCACCATATCAATTTCTAAAATTACCAATGTAATGATTTAATAATTTAGTTTTCACATTACATAACCAACAGACATAAAAAATGAAATAAGAAAATTTTAAATAAATATAAGTTATATATTAACAATTATAAACTAAATATATAAAAAACTAATAATATGTTATATTATTTTTAGTGATATTAAATTATAAAACATGCACAACATAGATAATGTTAATAAAACTCGATGGGTATGACATGCAATAACTAATTAATGTACTGATGATGAATAATTATAATAATGATTATAAAAGGTTAATGTTAATGGGTAATTTTCTCCAATTTGTTATGAATATATCTATTTTTTTCACAGGATGTTAGTGTGTGATGAACTCATCTTGGAAATTAGAAAATGTATGTTTCAATTAATTTCCCTCCATAAAGACATTGTTTTTATTACTTAAAAAAATTAAATGTTTTGTGTATACAGACTATATAATATATTATATCATCAATTAAGGTTTCATTAATGGTATTATATGTTATATTACATTTTTTCTCATTCAAAATTCTTAATTTATATGTTACTTAATCTATAAGAATTTATTTTGATTTTCCAAACAATAACTGATATCTATCAAATATGATATTCCATCTTGGGAATATTTATGCTCATTAACATTAAAGCATGTATCATTTTCTTATACAATTGATATAATTGGTAAAATTACATTTAATTTTTACATCACATTAATTATATTCTTCAAAAATATTCTTTGTCATGTTGGTTTTCAGTAAAAAGATTTCACAATGTTCAAATGGTTTTTTTGACCATTCCATAAAGAATGTTTCATTATCGACCCCAAAATTTATTTTCTTAAAATATATATAAGTATTATATATCAATAATTAATGATTACATATATAACAAAAATTCCCCAATTTATTTTCCTCTTCAATTTTTGGAATATTTTTTTCATGTTCATATTACTATAGATTCATTTTAAAATAAAATAAATAGAAATAATTTTCACTAATATTTTTTAACATATAATTTCATTTTAATTTTCCCATTATCAATTAATATTTTTAATATTAAATTTTATAAAATATTTTTAACATAAATTTTTTAAAATAATCTTTAATTTCTATAATACCATTATTAATGATTCATTTTAAAAAATTAACATCTCTAAAAAATATTCCTATAATTTATTTAAAACATTATATATTTTTTTATTTGATTATTAATGATTATTTGTAAAAAAATTCCAATGTACATTCACAAAAATTTTTTAAAAATTTATATATTTCTTCATTCCCTTATTATTATTTACATTTCATTTGTAAAATTATTTAAGGAATTTTCTCTTACTTTTTATAAAACATTATATATTTTTCAAGGTTTTATTATTATTTTTTCCATGTACAAGTAAATTTTTTCAAACTATATTCATTTATAGTATATAAAAACATTAATATTTTTTCAGTATAAATTATAAATAGATATTTTATATATATTCTTTTTCACTATAATTTCACATCCATATATCGAAATTGATATGTATTTAACATGTTTTAATTTGAAAAAATTATTTTGATGTAATAGTTTTCAAATATTTTATATTTACATTATTGAAATTATTATTTATTTGAAATGAAAAATTATTTTGAAATAATTTTATAAAAAATATTATTATTCCCTTCTAATTTTTATTGGAAAATAATAATTCCTGCAATTTTTTCAAATGTGTTTTAAATATATTTCCATTTTCAAATATATTAACCCTCCATGTTTTATCATTCATAATTATATGTTTTTTTATATTATTTTTTATTATGATATGATTTCATTTTTAAAATTAGACTTTTGATAATCTATGATTTAATATATTCATTTTGTGGGAGGTTTTGGAATGTTTAACTATCCCATTATTTTTTACAGGGGACTATTATTAAATAATGAATATTTAATTTTCTTATTGAATCTATATGTATGAATAGTGATGGTTGAGACCCTATATCGCCATCCAAATCATTTAATAATTAATAATTCCTCTTAAAAAAATATTTAAATCATTTAATTTTATTCACAATATTAAATGTGTGAATTTTTTTTGTTTACAATATGAATATGAATAATTTAACCATAAGATTATGTAAAGACCAGTAAATTTTAAGGAAATTTTTTTCATAAATACTTAGGAATTTTTCGAGTCTCTGGTTTCTAACGGCACTTGATTCTAAGGTTCGGTGTGCCCAAAATCAATTCTATAAGTTTTGTTCGGGTACGTTTAGTAAACGTACATGCATGTTTTTCTATCTTTTGGATCGGTACTCAGAATTGAAATCTGAGGAAACCGATGAACTCGCAGCGCTGGTATTCGCTAAAGGGGGCCTTTATCGCTGTTGTGTTTTATGCGGGTTGAGAGTTAATTTTTTGGGGATTTAGAATAAAATTAATAAAATTTTAATACACGATTTTATTTAAAGATGATAGTTATATCCTACAAATGAAATTTATAGGTGGGGCCCACACCTACATAACCTCTCATGAGGGGATAATGTGAGGTGGTGCCCACATGAACCCCTATCCTTTCAACTATCTTAAACATCCCATTTATCCCCCATAATTTAATTTGATGACCCTGCCCTTAATTAATGTGATCTCTTCACCTCCCTCTCTCCCTTAAATTTTTTCCAACATGTTTGATTAATGAATTGAACCATACAATTAATTAATTAATGTGTTTGAATTTTGAAAATTCATGTGTGAATAAAATAATAGCATTAGCTATTATTTTAGTTTTGGACTTATTGTGTTGAAAAAATTTTGGGAGATCTCATGAGAAATAGAAGAGTAGAGTTCTTCTTGCGACGTAGAACCGCTGAAGAATGATGATCATATCATTCGATCTTCGGCCAAGCCAAAGGAGAAGGAACCACCTGTAAGGAAAGCTGATGACGCGCCATCCTCGGCCCCTTCTTCCCCGACGTCAATGATTGGACGCCGCCTCCCCGTGACTCTGTCTACGAATAAAAATTATTTCGAGGTAGGGGTTTTGTATAATTCTACATGACTAAATTATCTCATTCATGTTGAATCAGTTGGAATGTCTTCATTCAACTGCTATTGTCTAACGTGGAGGGCGCGGGCTGAACGAACACGGCCCGATGACCCTCTGATGTTTCCTAGTTTTTATTCGCGATGGAGGTGTGTTGAAAAGGGCGGCGACGAGCGAAGGTGGTGGCCGCCCACTGGACATGTGCGGTAGAACCGCGGCCCGCAACTGCGGGCTGCTCAGCCAATGAAGAACCGGCTGGCCATAGCCGACCTGGCTGGTGGAACCGCGACGCCCCATGGTGCCACGCTGCGGAGGACTGAGGCCCACCCAAGCGGGTAGCTCGTGCCTAGAAGACCGGCAGGCATCGGCCAGCCGGACAGGAGGGCGGCGCCCCTCAGCGCCGCTGGTTTGGAATGTCGGGGGGCCGCACTTCCCTGCTCTGCTTCACTCGGCAAGCAGGACGAGCCGCGACCAAGAGATGGTGGGGTCGGGCCACACCCTCCCACGGGATGGGCTGCATGCCATGGGCCAGACTGTGCCCCAGCGTGTCGGGCCACACTTTATCGAGCCCGGTTGAACCCTTGACTGGATGGGACCCGCTGAGCCAGGATGGGCTAACCCGCTAGCCCACCAGGCTCGACGGGCCGGGCCCGTTTCACTTAAATGTGAATAACATTAAGACCACACGTGTGATCGATGTGATGTCTGCGGCACTAGGATAGTCCTGAAAACACGGTCCTTTTTCAATAATCTAAGTGAGTTTTGGACGACTTTGGAAAAACTTCTGGGTTGGTTCGACACCGAAATGAACCGGGCCCTCAGAGCGTAAGCAGTTATAACATAAGGACCGAACGTCTGATTGACGTTCCGTCAACTACATTGGTTTCCTTTTTATGTGACGGTTCTTTTGGCTTACTCCACTTGATGTTCAGTCGTTTTTGGAGTATGGTCGAGTTTGTTTTTTCCTAAAAACCAACCGGTCCCCTCGAACAGAAATTCCAATAACTCTAAGACAGAACGTCCAATTGACACGCCGTCTATTGCATTGAGACACCTATGACAAGGCAGTTCTTTGTGATACTTCGATGTCATACTTCGTGACACTTGGAGTATCGACCAGTAGCTCATTGATCAGATCCTCCCAGAGACGAGCATACAGAATACGGAGACCTAGTAGCTGGCTGAGACTTGATGACTGTATGTCAGATTCATTTCAGAGGTACTTGACTAGCCTAGTGGGGAGAACTTCAGTGTGAGGTGGAAAACCCATGGCGGAAGAGCACTACTATGTGAGGTTGCAGGAACACATTACTCGACAGTAGGAGTACCTCTGTAGGCTATTAGAGGGACAACTACTATGTGAGGTGGCAGACCCATGGCAGGGATCGCTACTATGTTAGGCGACAGACCCACAGTACTCGACATGAGGAGTACCTCAGCAATCTAAGGTTAGTGAGTAGCACCTCATACTCACGATAGGACCACTATACTCAACAAAGGATTATTTATCCAGTAGCCGTGGTTTCGACTTCGTGAATAAAAATCCTGGTTTGAGCTGAGTCAGTGACCATTTTGTTTTTCCTCAAGATTGAGATGGGTTAGTTGATAACATAGGTATATGAATGGGAATATACCTAAGTAATGGTTATCTGTTGAAATAAAACTTTTTTGGTTTATCCTTGTGGGATTGTTTGAGACCATGAGTGTATCGGGGTCCGTACTGAGTATCGTTACACTCACCCATGCACGGGATATGCCCGCACCTCATTGTGTTGGATGCAGATGATGGACATCACTGACCGAGGCTGGGTGTACGAAGACTAGATAGTACCCAGAGGTGGACCTCACGATGAGAATGTACCCGGAGGAGATGGATCATGTGGAGCCCTGATGAGAGCATATGTACCCACCCTTTAGGTGGGGTACCCGGAGGACGACTCAGTGGATGATGTTTTACATTACTGTAGTTGTAATAGCTTTTCAGTTGTACTGTACTATACAGTTGGGCTTCTATTTCCGGCCCCTTTACTTTCAGCACTTACTTTTGTATTTAGTATTACATAGTTCATTCTTCTATTGAGTACTCTGTTGTGTTTGTTTACTTTTATAAAGGTAATGACTTCAATTTTTATTGGGATTTATGCCTTTGGTTCTAGTCGCCAGCCCCTGTACTATGGAAGGAGGGCTTGGGGTAGTCACGACACAGTCCCCGAGGACGAGTCGTGGGAAATTGGTAATAGAGGACGTCGATTATACCGTAGAAGTAGGACTCTGATATTTTCATTCTGTGAAGAAATATTTTTAAGGGTACTAAGTGTGGTTTTCTATCCCGGGAGTCCAGTGTGGGTGCGGGAAGCCGACGTATCCATAGACCAGGACCTTGACTTCTGATTTCCAACTAAGTGAATGAAAACACTAATTGCGTGTGTTTTTTCAGAAAATTTCTTTAATTCATCTCAAACAAGGTCAGGTCACCAAGAAAAATCTTAGACCATGTCACATCTGTTTCTTTCAGGATGCCACCCTGCAGATGACCAGCTAGGGCCCCGAGAGTTGTACGTACTAACAGCCCACCGAGCGACAGGGCCTCAGTACAGGGCCCTCTTCCCGTTGAGGCACCAGCTGTACAACCACCCATTGGGCCACTGATGCCACCAGCCCCAGCAGCAGGTGATACATGCCACTTGACCGCGCTTTATGAGTTCCAGTTCCAGAGGCCACCCATGTTCTGGGTAGAGATGGACCCACATTCGTTTGGGGGTTGGCTGGAGGCTGTGTTGAGAGTTTTCATGCTAGTAGGAACACCAGCACACTTCATGGTGATCTTTGATGCTAGCCTCCTTTCGTCATTAGCAAGCAGATGGTGGAGACTGATTCTCCAGATGCATGATGGTGCGACACTTATAGGGGAAGACTTTGAGAGCCTGTTTCAAGAAGTGTTTTACCATCCACCCATCTAGCGGTGTAGATACATGATCTATTGCATTTATAGAAGGGTTTCATGATGGTTGCTCAGTACTCAGCGATGTTTATTAGCCTCTCGCTCTACTCCACTGATATGTTATGGGGCCCATTCTTCAGGTCCTAGACTTTTGAGAAGGCACTCAAGGGAGAGATATGAGCATCGGTTATCTCTCACAGCATCTCGACACATACAAAGGTGTTGGAGCGAGCCTATATAGTGGAGAGTTTCCTTAGAGAGCAGTCTCCTGCAGTGGGAGCCACCAATATCCAACATGCATCGGATTCTTCTACAGTTGTCAGTAGATAGATGAAACAAAGGTCCAAGAGGACCAATCCTACAGGTGTTCGACCGCAAGACTCTGGGTTGGTAGTGCGGGGCCCCCATTGTGGATACAAAGCTAGACCTGCTAGGCAGTGTTACTAATGCATCGGACGGGGTCACATGTCTTGTGAGTGTCCGACCCGCCGCTGGGATGATCATTAGATAAATGAAGGACATCCCAGGCAGAGGCAGAGGTTCGATCGTGATAGACCACAAGGAGAAGGTGACCATGGCAGAGTAGCTTGTCGTGCAGCTGGTGGTGGATGACGCTACGAGGAGTTACCACCACCTCGACCAGGAGGTCCTCCCTAACCGTAGGGAATGGGTGGACAGGGGAGAGCACAACATTAGGTAGATGAAACACATGACAATTGAGATTTGGTAGCATGTTTATAGGAGCAGGACCAGCTCTAGAAAGGGAGACTTTTGTTCATGATGCTTTTTGCTTTGTTAATGTCGTTTTTTGTGGTTGTTTTGTGTCTTTGTACCTTGAGCTTCGGTAATAAAAGAAACTTGTCCTTGTGACATTTCCTTTCCCTCTTTTTTATGTGGTTAATACAAATAAGTTTCAATTTAAACTGTTAACTTGACCCTCACTTTTGGGATTTCTTCTTGAGGAGACCTAGTAACAACACACTGATTCTGACAGTGTGACTCAACACTTGGAGGCGAGAGTTACTATTGGATCTCATGGAAGTAGCGTTGAGGCCTTATGATGCCGTCTATGGAATGAATTAGTACCATTCATGTCAGGATTGACTGTATTAGGCAAAGTACATGGTTCATCTGGGGGATGATACCAGATTTACCTTTTCGACATAGGAGAAATCATAGAATCTCTTTGAGAATGTAGGCGAAGAAGTGTGAAGTTGAGTTCTTAAAATTGGATAGTCTCACCCATTGTTCATTGAGAGAATGGTTTATGTTTCACTCCAATACCAATACTCTCATTTGTTTCTTCTTTCAGAAGAATACGAACCTGAGACAGTGGTGGTGGCATGAGTTCCTCCGGGATTATGACTTCGAGATAGTATATACTCTTGGGAAGGGGAAAATTGTTGCGGACGCGCTTAGTAGGAGGACTGGTATTCGGCTGTTGGGAGAGTTGGATTCCTTAAAAATATCCTTTGTGGATAGAGATGGCCCATCCTATTAGCAGTCACTCCTCCAATTATTCAGCAGATTAGGGGATGTGGGTTACCACCTGGCCCTTCCTCCTCAGTTGCATCAGGTGGACGACGTCTTCCATGTATCACAACTAAGGATATGCGTGCACGACCCGTCCCACATCATCGACCACAGGGATCTATACCTCAATGATGGGGTGACATTCACGGAGGTCCCAAGGGGGGATCGAGGATTGACATGAGCGGAACCTACGTGGATGGTCGATTCCTCTGGGGTGCATTCGCTGGCAGCACGGGAACCACCAACAGAGCACTTGGGAGCAGGAGGCTCAGATGCGAGCTCAGTACCCCCACTGGTTTCCCTAGTGTGTGTTGCAGCTTTAAGGGGATGTTAACCCCTGAGGTGGGTGTAATGTAATGAACTAGAAATTTCCCGGATAGTTTTTCTTTAAATACTTTGGAATTTTACGAGTCTGCGGTTGCTGACGGCACATGATTCCGAAGATCGGTGTTCCCGGAATCAATTTCTATTGTTTTATTCGGGTACATTCAGTAAAAGTACTTTCAGGTTTTTCTATCTTTTGAACTAGTGCTCAGAATTGAAATCAAAGGTCACCGATGAACTCGCAGCGCGGGTATTCTCTTAAGGGGACCTTTACAACAGTTACGTTTTATGCGGGTTGAGAGTTAATTTTTTGGGGATTTAGAATAAAACAAATAAAATTGTAATACTCAATTTTATTTAAATAGGTTAGTTATATCCTACAAGGTGAAGTTATAGGTGGGGCCCACACCCACATAACCTCCCATGAGAGGATAATGTGAGGTGGGTCCCACAAGAACCCCTTACCTTTCAACTCCATTAAACTTCCAATTAATCCCCCATTAATTAATATGACAACTCTACCATTAATTAATGTGATATCATTCTCTCCCTCTTTACCATTAATTTTTTCCAACAATTTTGATTAATGAATTGAACCCTAAAATTAATTAATTAATGTGTTTGAATTTTGAAAATTCATGTGTGAATAAAATAATAGCCTTATCAATTTTTTTAGTTTGGCACTCGTTGTGTTGAGAGAATATTGGGAGAGCTCATGAAAAATAGAAGAATAGAGTTATTATTTCAAAGAAGAATTTCTGAATAATGAAGATCATCTCCTTTGATCGTCATCCAAGCCAAAGGATAAGGATCCACCATCAAGGAACGCCAATGATACGCCATCCTCGACCCCTTCTTCCCTGATGTCAATGAGTTGACGCTGCCTCCCTATGACTCATTCTACGAATGAAACTTATTTTGAGGTATGGGTTTGGTATAATTATAAGTGAATAAATTAGCCCATTCATGTTGAATTTTTTGGAATGTCTTCGGCCAACTACTACTACCTAACGTGGAGGGCGCGGGCCAAACGAACATGGCCCAACAACCCTCTGATGCTTCCTGCTTTTTATTCGCGATGGAGGCGTGTTGAAAAGGGAGGAAATGAGTGAAGGAGGTGGCCGCACTCCAGCTGTGTGTGGAAGCACTGCGGCCCACTACCATGGGCCACTCGGCCAAAGAAGAACCGGCCAACCGTAGCAGGCCGGGCTGGTGGAAGCATGACGCCACATTGCACCGCGCTGCGGAGGACCACGACCAACACACCGTGGGCCCCTTCCATGGGAGAACCGATCGGCTCGTCGGCCGGCTAGGTTGATGAAGGCCGCGGCACCTGCATGTTCCCTGCAGGAGGACCGCGGACCGCCCAAGCGGGGCGCTGGTTTAGGAATTCGGGGGGCCGCGCCCCCCGCTCTGCGTTGCTCGGCCAGGTGGCTGAGGCACGACCAATAGCTGGCCAGGCCGCGTTAGACGGGCTGCCTGCCACTGGCCGGACCATGACCCACCTGGCCGGGCCTGACTTTATCAGGTCGGGTTGACCCCTTGAACGGGTCGGACCCGCTGATCCAGGACGAGCTGACCCGCCATCACACTAGGCTTGACGGGTCCGGCCCATTTCACTTAAATGTGAATAAATTTAAGGCCGCATGTCCGATCGACGTGCTATCTATGGCACTAGGATCCTCGTGAAAAGAAAATCATTTTGAAATACTATATGTGAGTTTTTGATGACTTTGGAGAAACGTCCAGGTTGGTTAGAAACCGAAAACAACCAGGCCCTCGGAGCTGAAACAGTTATAACATAACGACCGAACGTCCCATTGATGTGTCGTCAAATATGTTGATTTCCTTTTGATGAGATGGTTCTTCTGGCATAAATCACTTGAGATTCTGATTTTTTTGGTGTATGTTAAGGTTGGTTTGAGCCTAAAAACCAACCGGGCCCCTCGAATAGAAATGCCAATAACTCTCAAACTGGGAGTCTGATTGGCACAGCATCTATTGCGTTAAGACCCCTATGACGTGGAGGTTCTTTGTGATACTTCTATGTGAGGCTTCTTCACCCTTGGAGCATCGAATAGTATCTTATGGAGAATATCCTCTCAGAGACAAGCATACGGAGTATGAAGACCTAGTTGCTGGCTGAGACTTGATGACTGCTTGTCCGATTCGTTTCGGAGTGACTTGACTAGCCCAGTGGGGAGCACTACTGTGTGAGGTGGCATACAAATAGCGGAGGAGTGATACTATTTGAGGCGGCTGACCCACAGAACTCGATAGGATGAGTACCTCGGTAGACAATTAGGGGGAGCACTACTTTGTGAGGCAGTCGACCCATGGCAGGGAGCGCTACTGTGTGAGGCGACAGACCCGCGGTTCCCGACAGGAGGAGTACCTCAGTAGTCTAAGGTTAGTGAGTAGCATGTCGGAGTCACGATAGGACCACTATACTCTACAAGGGAATAGTTCTCTAGTAGTTGTGGTTTCGACTTCATGAAAAAAAAATCCTAGTTTGAGCAGAGTCAGTGACCTTTGTGTTTTTCCTCATGATTGATATGGTTTACATGATAACTTAGGTATATGTATGGGAATATACCTAAGTAATGGTTATAATTTGAAATCATACTTCTTTGGTTTATCCTTATTGGATTTTGTGAGACCTTGAGGTTCTTGGGGTCCCTACTGAGTGTCGTTATACTCACCCCTACACTGGCTATGCCCACACCTCGTTGTGTTGGATGCAGACAACGGACATCGCTGACCGAGGCTGAGTGTACGAGGACTGGACGATACCTGAAGGTGGACCTAATGATGGGAAGGTACCCAAAGGAGACGGACGAGTGTGGAGCACTGAGAAGACCATCTGTACCCACCCTTCGGGTGGGGTTCCTAGAGGATGACTTAGTGTTTTCTGTTTTACATTACTACCATTATACTAGCTTTTTAGTTGTACTGTACATTACTGTTTGGATTGTATTTCCGGCCCCTTTACATTCAATACTTACTTTTTTATTCATTATTAATTAGTTCTTTCTTCAATTTTGTACTCTGTTGAGTTGGATTACTTTTATAAAGGCAATTCCCTCCCTTTTTATCAGGATTTACGCCTTCGGTGCTCGTCACCAGCCCCAGGCCTATGGAAGGTGGGCTTGGGCTAGTCACAGCACGGGCCTTAAGGATGGGTCATTACAGATTATGTATTGGTATTTTTTATAGTATGAAGAATGTAAATTTTTTTTTCTCATATTTTTAATCATGGTATTTTATATTCACCACATTGTTTCTTTCATTTTTTTCACACGTCATGACGCTAGGAAATTTTTTGTGTTTACATAATGAATTAATGATATTTAATTTTTTTCACAACAAAATATTTGTGAGATTTGATTGTTGAATGCATGAAGTGGGAGAATTTTATATGGCAAAAATAAAAATTTTAAAAAGTTTTGTTATTAAAAATTATATAGTTTCTTTATTTTTATTTGTGTGACACATTTTCATGATGTTTATGATTTTATTCAATGTTTCCTAGATTATGAATTATTTGTTATGTATCCGTCACAATTATTCCATGACCTCATCTTTTTGGTTATTGATATATATTTTTATCATGGTCATAAATGTTTTATTCCATAGTGATAATTTGATGATATTATGTTTATACATCATGTTTTATGATTATCAACCATGGTATGTTTTGTTTTATTATGATATATAGTTTTTCCTTATATTATCTTTCTTGTTTAAAATCTCACACATCATGATATATCTTCAATTTGTAACCTTTTGAGATCACCCTATTCATATTTTCATAATACCATATTAAGGAATTTTTTTATATCATGTGATATATTTAAAAGAGTTCTAATGAAGAAATATTAGGGATAAATGACCACAACTGTGTAAAATAAGTTGTTTATATATATAATATTTCACACACTAATGAATTGTGTCCATGGATTATGTGGCTATGGTGAGATATATAATCAAAATCATGATATTTGTGTGCTATTTCTATTACGTTTAACATTGGATCATATAGTTAGTGTCATATTTTTCATTCATATTTGTTTAATTATTTTTCATTATTAGTTTAGAGAAAATTATTTAAAAGGGAAGGGAAATTCCTAATATGTCATTTAAACCATAAGATTATATCATAATGTTTTGGAAATGTATATATTGTGTGGTCATCATTGAAATTATATCCTAATATGGATACTATATGTCATTATAGATTCCATAATATTTATAGCAATAGATAATAACCCCAATGAGTGAATATAGGGTATTAAACTGATTTTCACCTAGTGTAGGAGAAAGAGGCCGAACTACAAAACATGCTAGACACATGACAGTGATATTGGTTGGTTTATCACTTTATCTTTATTAAACAATATGAATGAATTATTTTCTATCGCAATGATGAATTAGACTGATATGTATGAGATATCACCTCTTTAATTTACCAATGTAGATCCAAGAGTGATATAGAACTAACCATGTATGAAATAGTTGAAAATAAATTATCCTACATTGAAAGGAATGTTATATTATAAAATAAATATTTGGGTTTTGCTTTTATATTCATATACCATTATTATTTATGATGTTATCCTAACCATTTTGGATCCAGTATTACGAAGAATCATGATTATGGAAAAAAGGTAATGAAATGAATGTTACTAAAGATTGTTGTGAGAAATATTTAGGATATGAAGATTAATAGTCACTCCAAAGATAAATAATTGGTCATAACCTTTTCAGATGTATTTTTAGATATCTATTGGTATCTTTTTTATTACTTTACTTATGAATAATTAGTAATTTTTAGGATGAAATTTATTTAGAGGGATACAATAATAAGATAATTTTAGACTTTTAAAATGCATACTATTTATTAATACTTATTTAACATGATCCATATAAAATAAAGCAATAAAAACATATTAAAAATGATTTATTAGTAAATATATAATAAACACTAATATCATAATACATTACAAAAATTACCTTTAGGGGGTAAATATTTAATGGGAGTTAGTATTAAAAAATCTTTTAATAAAATATTTTCCCATTATATTGTAACATATTTCAAAAATAAATTATATTAATAGTTTATAAATTAAATGTGAGATAATATAATTATTATTCAAAATCCTCTCAAGAAATTATACTTAGTTTGAAAATACAAATATTTCTGATATGGCTGATATTTTTGTGGAAAATATGGTTTTTTTAATGCACAACTATGTATTAATATTCTTGAATATTAAAAAACCTACTATTTAACAAAATATTTTTATCATTTAATAAAATTATTTATTTTCATATGTTAATTAATAAAATAAATACCATTTAAAAGGTTTTTTAAAATAAATAAATAAGCTAGTTCAACAGAAATTGATTTCAGTGTTCTGTTTTTTGGAGTATATTATAGGTGAGTCTTAGTTGTTGTATTATGACCCTCCACACCATGACCCCACCATGGAAGAAATTAACCTGAGTGTGACACCCCAATATCTCATCCAGTGGGGAAGGGATTTGAAATATGTACTATGTAGGTATTTAACTAAAACGGGAATATATAGGGAAATAAACTTTTACAAATTCACACAATAAGATCCATGCAACAATATAGAGATATAAGAGTAAACACAAAAACTGTAGAGTAAACCATTAATTCAAAATACTATTGTTGAAATTTCAATTTATATTTATGGAATAAAAAAATAATGGGTAAAAACATATTCTCAGCAAAAAATATCTTCCCAACATGAAAATAATTAGAAAAAAATTAATGACCAGAGAGATATTGACTTAGAATATCTAATTTCTATGATAAAACATGGTCAACACCTCAATGTTATTATACTCTCCTACAATTTCACCGTCTATCAATATCTCATTTAAATATGTCAAAAAATCAGGAAAAATTGGTATATTGTAAAGTATATAAATACCAAATAATGATTACCAAAAAGAAATAATGGAAAAATATGAATACTAATAGTCAGATCAACTGCAATAGAATGTTCTTAAAGTAAAACCCAAAAAGTAGACCATTGAAACTGAAGCGACGATGAAAGGGGACCCCATATATATAAATCATTTAGAACAATATGTCATCATGTATCTAATGAGGTTCCCTATCCAATGTCAATTCCCTAAAAACAGCCTCATAAGAATCTGTGTGGAGAGGTTGAAAATGGACAATATTCTGTAAAAGACAAGGGGGAACTGACCTCATTAAAGTACACAATCCATAGTGAAGATTAATTATTTGTTGTTTCACTTCATTTATTGAGGTCCTACAATCTAATTATAATGGGGGTACCAAATCTTCTAGTATAAAGTCTTTTGGAGACCCAAGAACTAGTGTGATAGGGTAACTGACCCCAGAACCTCATAGATGATCAAACTAGATCACTACCATTATAATTAACAATACATTACATACATTTATATTACATCAATATTTATTTATATCCATTACAACAAATAATAATTTCACTAAAGGGATATATAAGTGTAATTTTTTTTGATACTAGTAACCATAATCAAATAGTTCATAAATATCTACATTGCCTCCTATTATTCTATTCATAACTATACTTTGTTTTGTCATAACATACTTTATACCCTTCATCATGACATTATGAAAAGAAAAATATGAAAAGGGTGTGCTCAAATTATCAGAAAGGGTAAACAAGAGAAATATAAATCATATCCAAATCATAATATATAAGAACATATCATTTGAAAGTCATATCCTATATATGAAAGATCATGATATCATGATATGGGACAAGATTTCATAATAATTAATTCACATAATTAAAAAATTCATACCATAAGACATGAGGTTTTTTTTCAATTTACATATTCATGGGAAATTTGTTCTTATTATTCAAGGATCATTTCCAATACCATTATAGCAGACAAAGTCTACTTCTGAACACGGTTTAATTGTTGTCCTCGCCCTGTATTACTGAAATGGATTTTATTATCATTCCATAAATGTATATCTCATGAGATTTAAATATTTAACCAATTCATTTGTGGGATATATAAGTCACACCTATCTCATTATGAAATCATTCTTATGTGCCCACAAAAACATAATTCATGTATCATAGAATATCCAATGAAATAAAATGGGTTTCATAAACATCATTGCACCATTACATACTCTATATAATATAATTGGGTTTGATAAATATAATTTCATCATAAAAACATTCAAATGAAATTATTAAGAGTCATTAATGTATTTAAGGATTGTCATCTTATATGGAATGATGTATGATTTTTTCTTCAAATACTTATTCATTTCTCAAAATGAAACACAATTTTAAAAGATAATTATTTCATTGAAAATAAAACTTAAAAAATGTATGGTAAGCATCATGTAAATATAGCATCATGAAACTAAAAAAATCCACTCATTTTTTAGATGTCAAAATAAATATTATTCTCGAAATTTTTCTGAAATAGTTAAAAAGTACATCTTACCAAAGATGACAAAAAATTACTTTCATACCTTTTAAATAAATTTCCACAAGGGATAAAATTGAAATAAATAAATTTTATTTGAATATAAATAATATTACATATTCACAAAACATTGACGTGGATGATAAATGTACCACAGTAAATACTTACGTATAAAAAATTTCAAATAAAAATGAGAATGTGAAATTATGAATTACATTATAGATTCCATTAGTCAAGGGTGTGTTAAAATTTTCTATAATGGTTAATATATATTATGAAAATTATTCTACAAACATATTCATATTTATTATGTCATGTATTATCGTATTATATCAATTTTTTAAAGTGTTTCAATATTTCCAATATTTCGTGTGATAACTGCTTTGTTATCCCATTCCTATTTTCCTTGTAAGTCATGTTTGTTATTCTTTGAATGTTTTTTATTCATATAAAAAATGAAATTAATTTCATAATTAATATTTTTACTCATCATATAATTTTTATTATCATTCTTGGTTTGTTAATGTGGATGATGAATCTCATTGCATCGTAGAGACGGTAGGTTGTATGTACGCACGAGGGGCGATATCATTCCTTTGATGGTTAAAAGGTACAGTTTGGATGGTATATTAATTATCTAGAACAATTATCACATCATATTAAATATTTAAACTAGTTATACTCACCATTATACACATTCAAATTATATATTTTTGAATAACCAAATACACCATGGTGTGGAGATGGTAGGTTGTACGTACGCCCTAATAGTGATATTGTTTTTTGTAGGATGGATAAAAAGTGGTATAAGGTATTTCCATAATTATAATAACATATAATAATGTATAAGATAATTTATTTACCACTATATTATGTAGACAACATTATAAGAGTAAGTAGAAGAAGAACATAATCATGAAAGAGGTGAAAAAAGTATCCCCTTTTCGAGTATCACCTTGTGATTTTCAAATAATGTCATTTTTGGATGGATTTCTTCCCAATGTGTGTCATCTATGATGAATTTATGGAATTTGAGAGAGTAAATAGGAAGGGTTTTATAGAGAAAAAGTTATTTGGAGTTGTGATTAAAGAGAATGAGAGGTGCCCTTTTATAAGAGTGGGGAGGGGAACCTTTTGAAATACCAAAACTATTAAATGAATATAAATTATTTTTTAAATTAAAATGATTGAAAAGTGGATTATTTAAAAGATAAGATTATTATAGTTCTATATCATCTCAACCAATAATATTTAGACACGTTTTGATCTAATTTTAAACCATATCATTTTGATTTATCCTTATTTAATTTGTTAATTATTAATTATGATAATTATATTCTAAATATTAAATGGTTATAAATATTAACATATGTGTTTTCAATTGTACATAATTGGATAATTTATGAAATTTTAGACATTACACTTTTGACATTGTTATTTTGAAATATTTATATAAACAATTTAATAGTATGTTTATTTTATAAAATATCAATAGTTTCAATTTTTACTATATAGATTTATTAGACTGTAAATAAAATCCACATAGTTAATAACATAAAAATAATGTATTGAATATAATACTAAAATAAAATAGTCGCATCGAAAATTTATGTAGAACATTAATTATTTCAAATTATTTATCATTTAATATTTTTAAAACCATTTATTTGATATTTCTGTTAATAAAATATTTTTTGAATCACTATTTATTCATCATTATTAGTAATTATTTAATCAAAAATAATTATAAATTTTTTTTATGATGTAGATAATTATTTTATATTTCTAAATATAATATTCAGTTAATATTATCTCTTGTTTATACATATATTAAAATTAATATAATTATATAAAATGAGATGGTGAATTTTTTTCATATTCAATAGTTTTTATTATATTCATTTGATATTCCAGATAGAAATGCCATTATGTGATTATATTTCAAAATAATAGATCATTATGGAAGAATTTAGTCATCTAATTGGATTTTAATAGGTGTCAAGGTAATTTAACAAAATTTACCTTTAATTATTGGATTTACCTTCATCCATGGTAATAAAAATAATTATCAAGGTTGCTATTTATATTGCATATAAATAAAAGTAACCTAATTTGGAAATACTTATTCCAAATATGGAGTATATTATAAATAATTTAATACATATATATTTCAGTAATTAATTTAAAATCAATCCCATTATCAAAATGAGAGAACGAGTTTTTAAAAGATAAAACATGGAAAAGATTGAATAGTTTTTACATATAAATTTCAATGCCCAATTAATGATAAGGAAAAACATTATATTTAATTATAAATATATATTATATATATTATTTAAACTCATTCAATATAACAATTTAACAATATAAATTATTTCGATAAATTTGTTTTTTCAAAAAAAATATAGGGTATTTTTACTATTTATCAAAATCAAAAATGTTATCACAAAAATATCAGAAATTTAACCAAATAAAAATTTTATTTCCATTATTAAAATAAAATTTATATGTTTTCATATTAATATTATTAATGTTTCTATATATTAATTTAAAAGGAGTTCTCCATTCAAAATAATAATATTATATTTTTTTAAAAATTCTAGGTTTTTATACAAAACATTTGGTGTATTCACTCCCTATCATTAAAATATCTATTTAATGAATATAAAAAATATTTTATTATATATATTATATAAATATCTCCTTAAACTTAGTACCAATATAAAGTAACTAAAAAATAAAAATATCTAATTTATATTTTTCATAAATAATGGATAGCCAATGAATTCACAATGCATATTAATAAGTTAGTCATACTTATATTCTCTAACCTAATGGCTAGGATGTAATATTAATTTTATACTAATGGAATATTGTGGTTATTTTGAACACATTATATTATTTAATGAATTTTATTGAAGAATATAAATTATTTAATGAAAATATGTTATAAAAACATTGGGGTGATACATTAAACCCCCCTTAATCTGAATTTTTTCCTTCAAATAGGTCAATTTGTAAAAAATAGACAAGGATACATCTCCCTCATCATATCCTCATGTTACCATGTTGATTAATCAAATTGGTGGTTCCACCCTAAATCGTTAACCATGTATGTGGTCTTGTTTTGTATAACATTGTCTCTAGGATCTATAATCTCTATTGGTAGGTCATTATCTGAAAGATCATGTTCTACTGGTACGAATTTTGAGTTAAGTAAATGTGAAGGATAAAATATGTCCTTTATCATGAGGGATACATGGAAAACGTCATGAATATAAGAGTCGGTTTTTTTTTGAAGTGCCAATCGGTATGATACATTCCAAACACTATCCAACATTCCAAAAGGATGCATATACCTTGGGATAATAATTCATTTCTTTCCAAATCTCATTACTCTTTTCCAAGGAAATATTCTTATAAACACTTTATCACCCACTTCAAACTCAATGTCTTTTCTTCGGTTTTTATTATAACATTTTTTCTACTCTAACATGCTCTTACGTGTTATTGAATAGATTTCAAATTTTCTTCCATTTCATCAAAAAGCTCATGTACTAATTTCTTTCTTTACCCAGTATCATCCAAGAAAATTAGAGTTTTGCACTTATTTCCATTTAGGGCATAATAAAGATTCATCTGATATCTAAAGTTAAAATGATTTTTGTTATAAAATACCACCAATGGTATATTTTGATCCCAACAACCTTTGAAATATATATAGATAAAGATCCCAACATTTCTTCTAATGTTTGAATAATCCTCTCAGACTGACCATCTGTCTAAGGATGATATGAAATGTTGAAACGTAACTATGTATCTAGAGCCTACTGAATTCATGGACAAGAAATCAAGGTAAACCTTTAATCCTGATCAGATATAATGGAAACTAGTTCTCCATGCAATCATAACACTTCATTTACATATATAATGGAAATAGGATGAATAGATAAATCATATCTAATAGTAATAAAGTGTGTCGACTTGATAAGGAGTTCCACTATAACCCAGATAGCATTATTTACTTTGGATGTTTTTGGAAGTCCAACGACAAAATCCATAGTGATGTCTTCCCATTTAAATTTTGGTATGGGTGTTTCTTGTAGTATCATGTTATAATTCTCTACCTGGACATTATCTTTCTGAAAAACCAGGAATCGAGAGACATATTCTACTACATCTATTTTCGTAGAATCCCCCCAGAAATACCCTTTCAGGTCCTGGTACATCCATTTGATTCCAATGTGAATAGGTAATGAAGAACTGTGAGACTATTCCAATAATTCCTTTATTAATTCTCGAATAAGTGATATACAAACCCGATTTATGAACCTTACTATTTCATCACAATGAATGTTGAATTTATGAACATTTATGTATTCTTTTCTAGATCCACATATTATTTATGTTCCCCCTAATTCCTCACATTTATAAATGGTTGAACATTAATTTGTGAAAGATAATATTTATCTTCCATTAAAATTTCGCAATCCATCCTTTTCATATTAATTAATATTTGATATTTTCTGATCCTCATCATAGATTGAAATGAATGGTCCTGCCGACTCAAGCATAAGCCACATTTCTCTTATTCCCATTGTCGTAATCTATTCAGTATTAATAATATTAAATCAACTCAAACCATCATAATTGGATAATATTAATCACCTTTTATGTGAAAATATACTTTAAGATTTTATGATTACTATAAAAATTACATCTTTAACCACAATGATAATGCCTTGACATATTTAAAGGATTGATTACCACAGATTACTACAAATCTTGAGTTGGGTAATTTTTATAATGGATTTTCAACTACCGTGTGTCATAAGACATCACAGTATCAATTTTATAGACAAAAAATCCAAACCACATCTTGGATGCATCACTATATATCGCAAACCTTTCTCTAATATAAGGTAGTGTGTGCACAAGTTCACTGGATAAATTTTTTTTAGCTCTTTGAAATTTTATTCACATTACTGCATCCATACGGACATAACTCCATTCCAAGTCAACATGTTGATTATATTAGATAATGATGAAAAATATTTCATGAAACATCAATAATATCTAGCCAAACTAAGAAAACATCGAATTTCAATTACTATTTTTTTCACTTCCAACTTTCAAAAAATTCTCTTTTTGATGTATCCACCGAGATCCTATCTATTGAGATAATGTCGAAAAATGAATCTTCCTGGATGATATATTCACACATGGTAAATATTTCATAATGCTTCTCTTTTCACATGGTCTTATTTAAAATTCTCAATTGGTCTTCATGTTCTTCTTTAATATTTGTATAAACTAGAATATCCTCAATAATGACTACCCTAAACTGAAAAACATAGTCTCTAAATACTCTATTCCTTATATCCATGAATAAAGTGGAAGAATTAGTGAGACGAGAATCCATCATAATAAATTCATCTTGTTGATAAGTTGCATACGATGTCTTCATTGGTATATCCTCCTTCTTGACCCTTAATTGATGAAATCCAAAACGACGAAAAATCATTTAAAATTATTGAGATTCATGTACTTGGTTGAATAAGTCATCAATGTGGGGATGAAGATATTTTTTCTAGATCGTGTTATTTTTATTTATTTGATAAACAATGTAGTTTCTCATTGATCCAAATTTATTCTTAATAATCATAATAGGAGATCCCTATGGTGATTCACTAGGGCATATGAATCCTTTTTCTAGATTATCTTGGAGTTTATTCTTCAATTACAATAACTAAATTGGGGACATTAAATAAGGTGTCATTGAAATATGCATGGAATCCAGAATAAGATACATTGAAAAATCAACATCATGATTTGGTGTAAGACATATTAATTATTCTAGAAAACCACCATCAAACTCCCGTACAATTGGATTCTTCATATTCAGGAGTTTCTCCCACACCATTTGCGATTAATAACCATTGATTATTAGAATAAAAACCCATAAGATAGAATAAATTTCTATTGGAAGGTTATATTAATCCTCTCATCGAATGATTATCATAGATTTATATGGAATATGAAATGTGACTTCCCTTCCTCGGTAATTAATATATGTTATATATTGAGTAATTCAATGTGCAAAGAATCACATCAAAATCAAATATAAGAAGGATCATTATATTTTCCAGAATCTCACGCCAAAAAACATCAACCAGAGAAGAATTGTAAACTTTTTAAGAGAATCTTGTGCCATTAAGATTCTTTACAGCTGACTCAACATCTAATTATTGAGGTAATATAGAGAAACCTTTAGAAAATTATTTAATATTAAAAGTATAGGTGGATCTAAAATCAAATGAAACTATTTCTACATTATATTGGTTGGTAAGTCTACCATTCATCACATAATTATCGTACTCTATGTCACTAATAGTGGTTTTGTATGAAATTCCTATTACATTAGACTTAAGAGTTTGTTGACGTCGATCATCATCAATAACTCTTGGATTTTGGAATTGTAATAATTACCCATTTACTTTCACTTTAGGAATCTAATCAAAGGAGGTTCATTCTATGTATCCATTTCATTGTTCACATCATTAGACATAATTTTACCATTAAAGAGGCTTGAAAATTCCTGATTGCCTTTTTTTCTACGCTGAAAACATTTACTAGTCACTTTTAGATAATTTCCTTAATGTTTCTATCAACACATGGAGAATATGTGAAAACAAATCATCTTTTTAGTGTGGCAATTATATTTCCCTTCGAATTAATTTTTCACTTCTAATAAAGTCAATAGGAATAATAGGTTAATTCAATATCTATCTCAACCTTGAGAGCACATTGGTCAAAAATCTTGTAGCTATTAAATTCTCTTATGGCTAATTTCAATTCTGTGTCCTGGTTAAAATACACTAACTAATCGATAAATTTTACTAAATGTATGGATAATAATTCTAGAAGAATAAATTCAATGTCTTTTAAAATTTTCTTCTTAGGTACCAACAGATTAATCATCCTTTTTTTAGGTTTAAGGAACCCCTTCACCTACATTTTTCATATAATATGAGGAATGTTCATATTAAAAAATCACATCTTGAAGTCATTCATTCCATGGTCTCAATTTCATCACATTGCATCATATTCTTGATAAGATTACACCATTGATTAGAATCACCATCCAAATGATATACTGTTAAGACGATTTTATCATGTTCAGAACATTATATAACTAAAAATTTATATTTAGTGTTACTGATCAATTTTCTATCCACTAATGGATTAGAATTCCCAATGAAAGAAGGTGAACACTTCTTTATCAAGGGCTCAACAGAATTTTTCTCCCTCCATTTCTAGTTTGGAATTATTACATAATTCGTAGATTGAGAAAAATGTCTGAGAATGTCTAAAATATTTTACATTCAATCTCCAATTACATTTGGTTGCATAGTAGGACAATCATTGCATTGCATATCGCATTCGGCATTAACGCAGTTCCATTATGATCCATCCATTGACCAAAACCAAGTAGCACACTGTGAGAAAAAAAATTTATAATGGGAAAAGAACATAATCAATAATAAAATTTCAATTTATAGTACTTTAGGTTTTATCCAAATTTATTCATCATCATTTATAAAACACTAGTATTGTAACATATAATTTGACATATTCATTCAATTCTTACAAAGGCTTTCACATAATAGTTTACAAAGTTCAATTATATATATCTATTGATACCAACTATAATGTCCCTTACTTTTCATACACTGATATTACATCAATGTTGATGTATATACATTACAACATTTAAGAATGTCCCAAAATCACCATATTGGTATAATTTCATTAGATACTAGGAAAGCTAAACATGTTATTCATAAAACATCTACACTATCTCCCACTTAATCCCTCATAAAAATATTTATTTTCCACATTTCTTACATTAAATCCCCCTTTATGACATGTGGAAATGAAAAATATGAAAAGGGTGGTGTCAAATGCTTAGTAAGGGTAAAGAATAGAAATATCAATCATATTTGTATCATAAGACATAATAACATTACATTGGAATGTCTTATCCTATATACACGAGATAAAGATATCATTCTGTGGTATAAAAGTTCATAAGAATTAATAGACATAATCCCAAATGTCATACAATAGGACATGTGGTTTTTTCTATACACATATGCATTGAATATAATTTTATATTATTCAAGTCTCATTTCTAAGACCATCATTAAAGACAATGTCTATTTCAAAACTAGGTTTAGTTTCTGTTAAAACCATGTATTACTGAACTATATTTACTTGTCATTCCAGTCCTGTCAATATCATGAGATATAAATATTTATCCAATGCATTGGAGGGAGATATAGGTCCCACTATTCTCATAATGAAATGATACATATGTGTTCCATAAAAACATAAATCATTTATCACAGGATAACCTAAGGAATAAAATGGGTTTCATAAACATAATTCCATAATGACATAATCCATGTAAAAAATGGTTTTATAAAATATAATATCATCATAATCACAATATAATCACATTATTAAGGGACATCATTGTATTCAATGAATGTCATCTTAGATTGAATTCCATACCCTTTATTTTTCAAAGACAAATTCTTTTCTCAAAACACCACGCAATTTTTTTTAAAAAGAATTTATTTGAAAATATGCCTGAAATCAAGTAAGGGGAGAATCATGAAAATAAGGTCACATGAAACTATAAAAATCCATTCATTCCATATATGTTAGAATAAATATGTTTCATGAACTTTTTTCAGAAATGTGAAAAAAGTACATCATTCAAAAAATTAAAAAAGACTTAATTAATACCCATTAATAAAAATTTACCATTGTGTAAAATTACCTTTAAACAATTTTATAAGAATAGAATAAATATTATTTATTTACGAAACATGGAAAAGGATGAATAATCTACTCTATTAAATACTTATGTACAAACAATCTTAGATAATAATGAGTTTTCAGAATGATCCCTTACCATGTGGTTTAATTTAGTCGAGGGTGTCTTAACCTAATGTACAATGGTTAATGTATGTTATTAAATTATAATAGAACCATGTACAAATTTATGATATCATGTATTATCCTATATTATCATTTTGTAAAAACTGTTTCAAAATTTCCATTATTTCAGGTGTTAACTAGTTTTTTTTCATTTCTGGTTTTTCCATATAAATCATGTTATTTATGATTAATATTTTTTTTATTCAACTAAAAAATGAAATTAAGTTCATAATTCTTATTTTTTCACATTATATAAATCATATAATCTTTTTTTAGTTTTTAATGTGGAGAATGAATCTCACTACATCGTGGTGTCAATAAGTCATACATATGTAGAAGCAAGGATATAATTCCTTTGATGGTTAAATTGTATTTAATTGGATGATATATTTATTATAAATAATATGTATCATTTTAAATTAATTATTAAAATAAATTATACTTATCAGTAAACCCATTAAAATAAAGTATAGTTCAATAACAAATTACACCACGGTTTGGAGACAGTACGTCGTACGTTCACACAAATAGTGATATTGTTATTCATAGGATGTATAAAAGGATGTATAAAGTTTTTACATAACTATAATAACATATCAACATATATAACATTATGTATTTATTACTTTAGTATTGAAACAACATTTTAAGAGGAAGTAGAAGAAAAAACGAATTTTGAATGTGGTGATTAAACAGTTACCTATTTTTATAGTATCACATTTTGATTTGCACCAATGTTCTATTAAGGATGTCTTTCTACCCAATGTGTGGCCTCTAGAATGATGTGAGGGAAGTTGGGAGATGTAATGGGAAGGGGATGGATGAGAAAAAGGGCATTATATGTGTGATTAAATTATAAGGTGATGTTCCCCTTTATAAGAGAGGGGATGGGAACCATTGGAAATACCAAAACTATTAATTTAAATAAATAAAAAATTATATTCAAATCCCTCTAATGTTATTTTTTTTAAGATAAAATGTGGATGAGTTTAAATCATTACAAAAAATAGAATTAATACATGTTTTGATTTTATTTTAAACCATATCATTTTTATTTATCCTTATTTAATCTATTTAATTTTATTTGTGGTAATAATATTAGAAATATTATATGGTTATAAATATATACTTATGTATTGTTAATTTTCTATAATTGGATACTTTAGGACAATATCGGAATTATAAATTTCACTTTGTGATTTTTAAATATTTTTGTTTTTTTAATTATTTTATAAAATGTTATTTTTATAAAATATCAATTGTTTCAATTATTAAACTATTCATTTATTTGACATTAAATAAAATTTACATAGAATATAACATCAAAAAAAATATATAATATAATACAAAAATATCATAATCACCTAGAAAAATTGTTGATAACCTTAATTAATTCAAATAATATTTATTTTAATATTATTGAAGCTATTTATTTGATATTTCTATTATTGAATTAATTTCTTAATCACTGTTTTTTCATCATTAATGGAAAATATTTAATATCTAAAAAATATTAAAAATAACTATGATTTAGGTAATTATATTATATTTCCAAATACCACCTATAGTTGATATTATATCTGGTATATCCATATATTAAAGTTAATATAATAATATAAAATGAGATTGTGACATTTTGTCACATTCAAAATTTTCTATTATATTCATGACATATTTATGAAAACCTAGAAATTATGTGATAACATTATGAAAATAGATTCTAAGGGTCGAATTTAGTCATCCAATTAATTTTGATAGGTGGGAAGGTAATTTTATGAAATTATTATTTCATTTTATTACAGAATTTACCTTCCACCATGGTAATAAAAAAATTAACAATTCTAATATTCCTAATTAAAAAAAACATAATTTTTACCTATTGATTCCAAATATGGGGTCCATTTAAAAATAGAAAAAGATAGAATTTTTAGTAATAAAATTAAATTCAAACCCATTTTCGGAATGAGAGAATGAGTTTTTAAATGTTAAAACATTACCAAATATTAAAATGTTATTATATATGAATTTCAGGGTCAAATTAATGATAATGACCTAAATTATATTTAATGGAAAAAATATTATATTTATAATATAAAACCATTCGATTCTATATTTTAACTATATAAATTTATTCAATGAAATAGTTGTTTTCAGTTAAAATTTAGTATATTTTTAGTATTCATCAAAAGATGAATATTATCAAAATAATATAAGAAATTCATATAGTGTAAATTTTTATATACGAATTATAAATAAAATTTTATAATTGTCATACTAAAATTATTAATATTTCAAAATCATAATTTAAAAGGTGTTGTCAATTCAAACTCATCAGATTACCAATTGGTTTTAAAAAATTGTTTTTATACAAGAAATCGCGTTTATTCACACCCTATGATTAAACATTCCATTGGATGAATATAAAAAATAATGTTTCATGTATATAACATATATATATCATCAATTTCATTACTAATAGTAATTCTCTCAAAAATAAAAATATATAATTTATATTTTTCATAAATATTTTATTTCCAGTGAATTCATAATGTATTATCATAAGTTAGTTATATGTATTCTCCCTAGACTAACAGCTAGGCTATAAAGGTAATTTTAAACTAAATGAATCTCGTGGTTCATTTAAAATCATGATTTCATGCAATGGAAGATACAAAAAAATTTAAAAATTTTAAAAAAAATCATAAAAACATTTGGGTGTTACATTCTACCTTCTAAAATAATTTTAACCCTAGAAATTCATCACATGTAAATAAACATATAAGGAATACACTCCCTCATTGTATCCTCAAGTTCCCATAGAGCTTCCCTAAATTAGCGGTTCACAATAAAACTTTATACAAGATAGTTGTCTTTTTTTATAAAATTTTTCATATTATCCTAAAACTCTATTAGTTATTCTTCATTAGAAACATATTTATCTAGAGATACGACTTAAGAGATTAGTACATGTGAAGGTTCAATTATGTACTTTATCCCGATGGATACAGCGGACACATCAAGAACATGAAAATAATTCAATGGTAGCGCCATTCTGTATGCTACCCTTCCAGCATGATCTAGAATTTCAAAAGGACTGATATACCTTTGGAATGCTTTCCCTTATTTCCAAATCTCATTACTATGTTCAATTAGAAATTTGTAGAAACACATTATCAACCACTACAATCTTTAGGCCTATTCTTTAGTTTTTATCTTAACATTTTTTCACATTGAGATACATATAACTGTTGTTAAATAGATTTGACATTTTCTATCATTTCATCAACAATATCATATCCTAATAGATTTTTTCCCCAATGTTATCCTAGAATGTTTGAGTTTTTCACTTCCTTCTATAGGGGGATTAATAAAGATATATATGAATACTATAGTGGATGATATTGTTGTATAAAATTTACACCAAAGGTATATTTTGATCCTAATCACCAGAAAATCCATTGAGAAAGCTCTCAACATTTATTCGAGATTTTAATTTTACCTCTTAGACTAACCATCTATTTGGGGATGATAAGATGGGATGAAAAATAAGTCGGTATATAGAGCCTGCTGAGGACTTCACAAGATCATTGATGTATTCCCCAGATCCCTAGAATATATAATCGAATGTGGAACTCCATGAAATCTTACCACATCATTTATATATATTCTAGGAATATGATCAATAGAGAGATACTCTCAAATATCAATGAAGTGTGATAATTTTGTAAGGTAATCAATAATAACCTAGATATAATTATTACCTATGGATGTTTTTTATAGTCCAAGCACAAAGTACAAAGTGATGTTTTCCTATTTCAATTCTACTATGGGTAATGGTTGTAACATCGCCTAAGACATCGGTCTCTAAGCATTAACATGCTGACAAAGCCAGCATCGAGAGTGATATTCAAAAACATCTCTTTTCATGTCATCCCACCAGAAATACTCTTTTAATCCCCTATACATATGTGCTTCTATGGTGAATATAGAATGATGAAATATGAGCCTCATCCAATATATTTTTATTTAATTCTTGTATGGGTGGAATACAAACACGATTCCTAAACAATATTATTTCATCGCAATCATGGTTGAATTATGGAACATTTCTCACCTTATTTTGTAGCTCCACATCATCCTTATGGGCCACCTTAACCATCACATATATATATGGTTGGACATTCATATGAGAAATATAATATTTCTCCCCTTCTATTAAAATTTCAAGATCCATCCATTTCTAGTCAAAAAATATTGGATATTTTGTGAACCTCATCATAGATAGTCTATCATTGTCTTGTTGACATAAACCATTTTCCACCATTTTTTCTCATGGTTGAAATTTATTCAAAATTGGTTATCTTTATGAAACTACAACCATCATATTTGGATCATATTCAACATTTATTTTGTGAAAATATACATTAAACTTTTTTGATCAGAATAAATATCACACCATCACCATAAAGATAATTCCTCCTTATCATTAATGGAAATATAACCACAACTAACTCCAAATAAAGGGTTGGGAAAAGTTTATCCTATATTTTCAACAATCTTGGGGAATAAGCTATCTCCATATAATGTTTCAGGATTAATCATTCTGTACCCTTCTTGGATGCATTTCTATAGGTCAAAAACCTTATTCCACTGCAAGGTAGTGTTATCATAGGTGCATTGGATAACCTTATTTTTATATATTTGAATTTATCTTCACATTCCACTATCCATATAAACATAACTCCTTTTTAAGTCAACATTGCGAGTGGATTAAATAATCATGAAAAATATTTCAAAATATTTCAAAAAATATCAATCCAAAATGATAAAACCTCATGTCTCTATTATCATTTTTGGTCTCGGAAAGCATTCAACAACATATGTTTTTGAAAAATCCACTAATATCCTATCTATTGAGATTCTGTGACCAAAAAATGATTCTTTCTAAAGCCAAAATTAATAATTTGTAAAATTTTCATGATTCTTCTCTTTTCTCGGGGTCATTAGTACAATTAACATGTGTTATTCATGTTCATAATTAATATTTGAATAAGAAAGAATATAAAATATAAATGATATAACAAACCAAACAAGATATCATCTAAAGACATAATTCATTATATCCATGAAGATAATAGGTGAATTAGTTAATCCAAAAGGCATCACTATAAATTCATAGTGTCCATACAATCTAACGAATTTCATCATTGGTATATAATCCTTATTTATCCTTATTTGATTATATCCTTAAAAAATATGAATCATGGAAAATTATTTAGCTATGTATAGTAGGACGAATAAGACATTAATGTAGGGAAGAAGAAATTTTTTATTAATATTGATATTGTTATGGTCTCCATTATTAATGAAGAGGCTTATTGATCCATATTTTTTCTTAATAAATAAAAAAGGTACATCCTAAGGTTACTCAATAGGGAATATGTATCCTTTATCATGATTCTCTTGGTGTTGTTTATTCAATTCATGAAACTCAATTTGGGCTACTCTATATGGTTTCGTTGAAATAGGCATAACATAGGGTATGATTTCTATATAAAACTAAACTACATAGATTGGTGGAAGGCCTAGAAATAACTCCAAAAAGAAATATTCAATAATTTATAAAAAAAATTATTTTTAATCAAGAGTTTCACATGAATCATTTTTGATAAATAAACTTCATTTATTACAATAAAAACCCACAATATTGAAGGAATATCTAATGTAAGGTTATATTTTTCCTTTAAATGCTAGATGATTGTAGATTGATTTGGAATATGAAATGTGAATTCTCTTCCATGGAAATTAATTTTAGCTTCATATAGGAAAATATAGTCTATTACATGAATAAAATAAATTTCCACTATAGAAAGGATCAAAATTTTTGAATGAAGCACTTTCTGTAAAATGTCAACCATAGAGGTATTATAAACATTTGATGTGACTTTTGTGCGATTAAGAGTCTTCACAGCTAACCAAACATCTAAATGTTGATGTAATATGATGGTACCTTTAGAAAATTATTCAGAAATAAAATAATGTGGGGATCCAAAATCACATAAAAAATTTCTATTTTAGAGTGGATGGTAAGTATAACATTCACCACATCATTATTGTAATTCAAATATCCATTAGTGATGGAATGTGAAATTCCTTTGTCTTTGTCCTTATGATTTTTTGGGTCAATATTCATTAATAACCGTTCGATTAGGGCGTTGGCATAATGCTACATTTCCTTGAACTTGTATCATTTAAGTGTATATGGTTTATTCTATGTAGCCTTTTATTTTATCACATCATTGGAAATATTTGTTCCATTAAATCAACATTCAACTACACGATGACCTTATTTTTGACACTTTTAATAATCTAGTATTCCCTTTATGAAAATTTACACTATATTTCTTTACACACATTGAGGATATGGGAAAATAATCTATTTTCATTGTGGTCATTATATTTTCCATTGAATTCCATTTTTCTCCTATTTTCATATCCATAAGACTGATTGGTTACTAAAATATCAAAATCAACCTTGTGGGAAAATCTAACAATTTCCTCGTAGCTATCTCTGTCCCTTATAGCTAATTCATTTCGAAGAGAGATCATGTTTTTAAAAGATAAAACATTTCGAAAGATTGAAATATTTTAACATATAAATTTCAATATAAAACTAATGATAATGACATACATTATATTGAATGATAAAAATATATTCAATTTTTACATTAAATCCATTGATTATTATAATTTAACAATGAAAATTATATCCATGGAAAAGATATTTTAACATAATATTTAGTGTTTCTTTAATATTCAACAAAACATGAATGTTATCAAAAAAATATCAGAAATTCACCCAAAGTAATTTATTTATATTTTGAATTAAAATAAAGAGTTTTTTACATATAAAAATTATTAATTTTTCAAAATATTAATTTAAAAGGGGATCTCTATTTAAAGGCGTAATATTAACCTTTTTTTAAAATTTATGGTTTTTATACAACAAATGGGGTTTATTCACACCCTATTGTTGAAATATCAATTTGATGAATATAAAAAAATTTATTAGGTATATTACATATATACTTAATTAATTTAATTACCAAATATAATTCACTCAAAAATAAAAATATCTCATTCATATTTCTCATTAATAATTAATAGAAAATGAATTTATAATGCATCTTCATTAGTTATACTTATTCTCTCTGTAATAATGACTAGGATATAATAGTAATTTAATCTATGGGCATCTCATGGTTCTTTTAAACTCATGATTGTGGGAAATTCTTGCTGGTGAATAATTATAATTATTTAATGAAAATATTTCATAAAAATATATAGGTGATATAAACATTATCCAAGAATCATTGAATGTTTCTTCATACACATAAAATATTGTTTCATATATCAAAATAAAAATTGAATGCCCCCATTATTTTTTATGTTAAAAAATACTCAGTATTGGACAGTCATTGTCACAATTTTGTGACTCAATAATGAAGATAAATATGTTATAATTAGGATATAAAGGTACACAATGTGTATATAAGTTTACACTATGTGTGAAATCACAAGGACACCTGGGATGGTCCTTATATACACATTTCATATATGGCCACGAATATGTAAATGATGAATACATAGAGTACATGATCTGACATGGAATCGAATAAATTGCACATTTCTTTAGGAACTATGAAAATGTACATTGGCATGTTCTTGTATAATCTATTTATTCCCATGTACGAATATATTCCTATTTTAGTCTTTCCCTAGGGTCTATATTGATTAAAAATCACTATATTGCAAAGAAATTTGGTATTCCAAGATGATTTTTAAGTTTTAATTCAAATATAAACTCTGTATGTTACTATAATGGAACTATAACACACATGTTACTAATGACATGTTCTATCTATGATTTGTTCTATGAAATTAAAGAACTCTTCCAATGTAAATGTCATGAATTTGATGCTACTATATTGACTAGAAAAATATTTTTAGGAAATCAAATCTAATGTAATTCAATCATAAACCATCACTTGTGGCTTTATTTTGGCATGTCGATCCATGTGTGGATCATTTCTAAATAACTATGCCACAAAATTGTCTCACAAATGGATGAAAACCTAAATTATGAAATATATCCATGTAACCAACATGTGAATCCCGAATCGCATCCCAATCCATTCACAAAATAAATATCTTCAACTCAGCTATATATTCTCCATGAATCCAAGGGTTTGATCACACTCAATTCATTGACCCATTGGGAACATTTAGTAAAACAATAATAAATGTCTGAGAAAAGAAAAATAATATTTTGAAACCATCATTGGACCATGAAATCATGAATGTATATATATATATATATAGTATCCATGGGTAGAATCAAGGTACAATAAATTTAAAAAATACATCAAGAATAAAAATATATCCATGAACATGAGAAAACTGGGGAGTAATAAAAATTAACCATATAATAAAATCAATAATATCAATTTTTTCAAAATAGTGTTGAATTAGATAAAATAACATTCCATAACTCATAATTGGGTGATAATTATTGAATAATTAATTTTATAGAAATTAATATGGTGATTATAATGTGTTCTCTATCTATATCATGCTTTTCCAAGTTCATTTGTCGATTATACTCATTCCCAATATGCAAAAACCAACTCTAACCTCCTCTATAAAATCCAAGGGTTATGCAGTTCATCATTTTGATTTTTTATAATTTAATATTTATAGTCATGGATAGTGTTTTGGTAAAACATAAATTAAATTAAATTTACTACTCAATGAATAACATATGGATTCCCATAAACATAAACACAATGATGAAAAAATTTATATCTCACATAGGGAAACCCTTTAATTTTGAAATAATTGTGGTATCATATTTTTCATCGGAGGACTCTTTAAAAAATGAAAAAAAAATTATTTTGAAATGATGAACATTATTTTTATTATTATATACTAATATAATTAATATATAAATTTTGGGGCCTTGTAACACCAAAACAGAGAACCAAATCCGAATACGAATATGAAGATATATTTATATATATATAGATTTAGTGGATGAAACTATAGAAATATAACATTTTATATTCTATCCTAATTCCTGGATTATCACCCATAAAATAATAATATATAGAGAAATGTGTGGGTATATAGCCAACATATGGCCCCAATATTACCAATATATCTAAAAAAATCTCCCATGATGACAAAAAACTATAACAAAGGGGATGGACCCTAGATAAATGATTCTCTCTTGTTTATCCACAATCACTATTGGGTATGTCTTAATGTTAGTTTTATACTCAATGTCCATATTACCCCATTCAATGTCATGTATCAAGTCATGCATGTATATTATTACCAGTAAGAGATCGAATATTTAATATACTATGTAAAATTTTTGGGGGAAAGGAAAATTGGTAGGAAACATATCCAACCATAAATGAAATATTTAATGTCCTATTAAACATCAATTATAACATTATTCTTATGAAAAATATTTGTAATCATCATAGTAAAAATATTCTTTGAAAAATAAATTCCCTTTTCTTAAACTCTAAAGACCTCTAATAATGATCCATAAAATGATCTCTATTATCACTATTATAACCTATAATGATTATGGATCACCAATACATTACTTTTTACATCAAAAACTATGGCCCACTAATTAATGAATTTATTTTTTTAGTCTTGTACAATGTTTACTAGAAGGTTCTCTCACATTTGGTTATGACTAATTTCATACCAACTATGAAGGGAAATCCAAATTTTTTATGAATAATAAATGAATGTATGGGGACCCTCAATACATTATATAATTTCCAACCCATAGGATATTGTCATATCCTCCAGCATGTAGATACTCTTCCCATTCTGGTGATCAATTAGGGGAAGGAACACAATACCCATCTGATAAAAGTTACTGAATGTCTCCTATAATATATTCTAAAACCATGACATGAACTGAGCACCATGGTCGGAGATGGTCATAATTGGTACCACATAAATCCTTGAAAATATCCAACAAATTATTTTTTCCAAACCCATTGGAAAAAATATAATTATTGAAGGAATAAAATTTCATTCAATTAGTGAGTTTGTCAATAATAATGTAGATATTTTTGAGGAACCTCATTTTTCATTAAATCCCTGTCACAAAATCAATTGATATTCCATCCCTCTTTGAACATGATAAATAAATAGGCCGAGTTAAACCTAAGTAAATATCATGTTCATCCATGATCATTTAAAACATGACAATATAATATATATAATTGGATGAACTATAAAGCATGTAATCCTAAAAACAACTATTGATGGTATAAGTACATTTTCTACACATGCGTATGTGAATCTATGGGGGGTGTTTGAATATCTATCAAAACATCATCACATGACTTTTCTACAACTATCATCCATCTATGAATAAAGGATGATGTGATCCCATTTGTAAGAAAATATGTATGTGGAATATCCAATGAATATCTCTTCGTGGAGAAACTCATAGTAATTTTTTCCCAACCAGGCCTCCCTCGTATGTTGAAGAATTATTGGATTCACTAACAATAAATTATGATAAGATACACCCCATTCCTCATCTACAGTTAGCTATAATGAATCCATCTTTATAGAAATCACCACAACAAAGAGAGAATGATATTTAATTAAAAGATATTTTTAGACCATATATACCTTCCTTGATGTGTAGACTATCCAAAATTCATTGCTACATATGAAATCTCAAGAAAATATTTTCCACTGGGTGAGGACACTCTAGGTAAATATGTAACTTGGACTCTGGTAGACTGATTAAAAAAGAAAATGACCTCCCAAAAGGAAATTCATCAACATTTTTCGGATCAACATATATGTTTCCATATACAGGTCTTGTGTTGCACAATATTTCTCAGCGGTCTCAATAGACAATCCCCATAAGTTATCAGTGCATTCATTAACATCAAAACATAGCAGGTACATGTTTTGTTGAATCAAAAAACACAATGCACTCAGTGAACACCTCTAGTTGTCTCAACATAGGATAATTGTTCATGCTTACAATGAACTCCCTAAATTATCTCTGAAATGATTTAATATTTTGAAAATAATTCATTTCCACATCAAGGTTGTTAAATTTTATTCAGTTATTGAAAATTCCTCCAAAAACATTGCCACAACATGTTTTTTAGGTTTTGGATTATGTTCTGGTTCATTGGGAATCCAATTTTTATCGGTTTTTTGGTGTGACTAGTGTTGAGTTTTGATGTCTTTTATTTAGCTATTCTTTCCCTCCTAGTTGATCCCATGATCTTTAGGCAGTTTTTATAGACATCTTGGATATGTGTCTTGAAAATAACCTGTGCCTGCTTTGGTACACGATTTGATAAATATTGCTGCTAAATCCAGTTAGTTGTGTGGAAGATATATAAACTACCACATGGTTGGTATATGGCTGTGTGGCCAATTAAGGGGGACCATTACAACATTCCCTAGGTAATATACATGTTTTCCTCATTTTTAATAAATCGTGTGGCCTTACCATGCAACACTATCCAAAATTGAGAAAAAAAATTTACCTATCATACCGCTTTTATATTTTAGATGCAAATCCACACTAATTTCCTTCCCTTGGAGCATCCAGGACAAGGGAGGTATCTCCCATACACTCAAAGTACATCCTATTACTGCTTTTATGTAGATCAATGCATCCCTCAAGGTGGGGCTTGATTATTAAGGTAATTTCCTCCTCCGTTATCATTCATCATCCTTCTTATCTCATTTATTCATTGTTATATCTTCTTCCTCAGTGATGATAGACCTAGGGTTCTATTTTACAATGATTTTGATGGTGTTTTTTTGGTTGTTTATGGGGTTTCATCATATATTTTGGGTTTTGGAACCTCCGGTAGTAATTTTGGGTGTGCGTTTCTATTTGTCCATGGATTTAAGGTAGGGAATTCCTTGCTTAAACACTTATCAAATTTTGATTGTTCATTCGTGTATTTTTTTATGTTCTATAATTTATGGGTGAGGTTAAGGAGTGGTTTTTGGAATGTATTGAAGTGAATTTCGTTTGAAAATTATCTCTCTTTTATAATTTGAGCGTTGGTTGGGTGTAATGTTTTTTGCACTAATTGGAAGTGTTCTATAAATTATTTAATTGATTTATTCAATTAAATAAATGGTGGGAATCATGTTTTGACATGGTTTTTATTTGAGGTTGGTTTTAAGGTCGATTTATTATATGAAATTAGGATCCTTTTTGGAGAAAACCTTTATTTTTTCATTTTTGACTTATTTATAAATTGTATAAATGATTAATGAAATTATTTGTTTGGTGAGAAAGATTTATATGGTATTATTCTGTATGAATTTAATTTTTTAAATGGTAGTTTTATGCAAAATTGGGTATTTTTTTGTGAAAACCCATATGTTCCCTTTCATTTCATTTTTTGAAGCATGTATTTGATTTATTAAACAATGTGTGGGTTGTAAATTATTCTTTGGCATATCCTTGATGTGTTTTTTATTTTTAAATACCATTTTAGGTGTAATTTTGGTTTAAAAACAATATAGTGATTATTGTAGATGATCTATAAATTATTAAAATGGTTTATTAAATTATATAAAAGATTCAAGTCATATTTAGGAGAACATTTGGTGTGTTTATGGTTTAAAAAAATGATTTTTGGTGTACAATGTTGAATTTGGTTATTTTCCTTCTAATGTGGGGTTTGTAATGTGGAAGTGGTGTGATATATGGTATGTGAAAATTGATTGATCAAAAAAAGAGATGAAATGTATTTATGTGGGAGGACTAGGATTAATATTATAGTGTTTCAAATGTGTCTTGTCCCGGTTTCACTTTATTGGTCGATGATTCCAACACTAATTAAATATGATTATATATTTGAGACCACAAGAATGTTGATTTTCTCTTCTATATTGGCTCATGTATGAGAAAGCTATTAGTTATGGTTCCGATACCCCATTCCAAATACATACGACGTTACTAGGGCCCCACTGTTAGCTAGTTCATAGAGGTTTATCTAGTGACTAATTCTCAATGAGTATATTGTACTTATCTTCAGCATACAAATGTTGGGTTGGTAATTTTAAAATCCATTGATTTTACATTTAAAGATGAAATCTTGGAAAATGGTTTCAATTTAATATTGTAATCTCCAAAACAACATTCCATTTAAAGTTTCATTCTTTGATACTGTTTTCCATTTAATGTTGAATTAATTCTATGTCATTTATATTTAACTTTATTTTCCCTAAAATTGATTTAACATTTACTTCATTATAATAGTTGAAGGTTTATTTTTCCATAAATTTTTAGTGCATGGAATATTTTATACCGGTGGAATCCTGATAGGCTTTGGATCACACACTTCATACACCTTTGGGTTTATGTAGACCATATTTTCTATTTTTTATGTTTAGGCATGATTTTTTGTGTTGGAAAGTTTTTTTTATAGTGGATCTTATGGTGGATATTTGTGGAGGTGGCTTGAGAATGTGATCCTATTTTTACACAGTGGTTTGGGTGAATGTCTTGGTTTTCACATATTGTTGTTTTTCCATTTACGGTTTGTTTTTGGTTGTAATATTAATATATTGAAATTGTTAAAGGAAAATTTTGTGTAAATTTTAGATCAAAAAAAATATTTTTGTTATAGATAATCATATGATTAATTTGGGTAAATCATTACCTCTTGTTTTATTTAACACCTGAGAAGTTTGGAGGAGCCTATGAGGATCCAGAATGCCCTTCCGACATTTTTGTGGATTAGGTCAGGCGTCAGGATGTATGTAAAACCGAAAATTTTGTGTATTTGTGTATTAGAATGAGAAATACATCACGATTCTCTTCCCTCACCTACCCCTTCAGTACCGAAAATCCAACGTTCTCTACCATGACATGCCAAAAAAGGGCGATCTAAAATGAATATTACTCTATTAGCCAAACGGCTCTCACACCCTTTTTTCATTTAAAATTTCGGGTCAACATACATCCTAACGCCTGACCCAATACACAAAAATGTCAGAAGGGCGTTCCGGATCCCCACAGGCTAGCCCAAACTTTTTCGGTGTTAAATGAAACAAGAGATAATGATTTACCTAAATTAATCATATGATTATCAATAACAATAATATTTTTTCTGATCTAAAATTTACACAAAATTTTCCTTTAACAATTTCAATATATTAATATTACAAACAAAAATAAACCATAAATTGGAAAACGACATTGAGGGAAAACTAAGACATTCACCCAAACCATTGTGTAAAAATAGGACCGCATACTCAAGACACCTCCATGAAGATCCACCATACGATCCACTATAAAAAAACCTTCCAACACAAAAAATCATGCATAAACATAAAAAATATAAAATATGCTCTACATGCACCTAGAGGTGTATGTACTGTGTTGTCCAATGCCTATCAGGATTCCACCGGTATAAAATATTCCATGAACAAAAAATTTATGGAAAAATAAACCTTCAACTATTATAATGAAGTAAATGTTAAATCAAATTTAGGGAAAATAAAGTTAATTATAAATGACATAGAATTAAATCAAGATTAAATGGAAAACAGTATCAAAGAATACAAATTTAAATGGAAAGTTGTTTTTGAGATTGCAACATTAAATTGAAATCATTTTCCAAGATTTTATCTTAAAATGTCAATTCAATGGATTTTAAAATTACCAACCCAACATATCGTATGCTGAAGATAAGTAAAATATAATCATTGAGAACTAGTCAATAGATAAACCTCTACGAACTAGCTAAAAATGGGCCCCTAGGAACATCGTATCTCTTTGTAATGGGGTATCGAACCCATGACTAATAGCTTTCTCATACACGAGCCACTATAGAAGAGAAAATAAACATTCTTGTGGTCTCAGATCTATAATCATATTTAATTAGTGTTGGAATCACCAACCTACAATGTGAAACCGGGACAAGACACATTTGAATCACTATAATAGTAAGCCTAGTCCTCCCACCTAAATACATTTCATCTCTTTTTGTGATCAATCAATTTTCACATACCATATATCACACCACGTCAACATAACAAACCCCACATTAGAAGTAAAATAACCCAATCCAACATTGCACACCAAAAATCGATTTTTTAAACCATAAACACACCAAATGTTCTCCTAAATATGATTTGAACCATTTATATAATTTAATAAACCATTTTAATAATTTATAGATCATCTACAATAATCATCATATTTTTTTAAACCAAAATTACACCTAAAATGCTATTTAAAAATAAAACACACATCAAGGATATGCCAAAGCATAATTTACAACCCACCCATTGTTTAATAAATCAAATGCATTCTTCAAAAAAAGAAATAAAAGGGAACATAAGGGTTTTCACAAAAAATACCCAATATTGCATAAAACTACCACTTAAAAAATTAAATTCATACTCAATAATACCATATAACTCTTTCTCACCAAACAAATAATGTCATTAATCATTTGTATAATTTATAAATCAATCAAAAATTAGAAAATAAAGGTTTGATCCAAAAAGGCTCCTAATTTCATATAAGAAATCCACCTTAAACCCAACCTCAAATAAAAACCATGTCAAAACATTATTCACACCATTTTTTTATTTGAATAAATCAATTAAATAATTTATAGAACACTTCCTATTAGTGCAACAAACATTACACCCAACCAATGATTAAATTATAAAAGGAGATAATTTGCAAATGAAATTCACTTCAATACATTCTACAAATCACTCCTTAACCCCACCCATAAATTATAGAACATAAAAAAAATACACGAATGAACAGTCAAAATTTCATATGTGTTTAAGAAAGGAATCCCCTACCTCAAATCCATGGAAAAATAGAAACGCACACCCAAAATCACTACTGTAGGGTTCCAAAAGCCTATATCTATGATGAAAACCCATAAACAATCAAAAACCCCCAAAAAATCATTGTAAAATAGAACCCTAGGTCTATCATCAACGAGGAAGAAGAGATAACAAAGAATAAATGAGATTAGAAGGATGATGAAGGAGAATGGAGAAGGAAATTACCTTAATAATTAAACCCCACCTTGAGGGATGCATTGATCTACATAAAAGCGGTAATAGGATATACTTGGAGTGTATGGGAGAGACCTCCCTTGGCCTGTACACACCAAGAGAAGGAAATTAGTGTGGATTTGCATCTAAAATATAAAAGGGGTAAGATAGAAAAAAAAATTCAATTTTGGACAGTGTTGCATGGTAAGGCCAGACGTTTTATTAAAAATGAGGAAAACATGTATATTCCATGAGGACTGATGGCATAGTCCCCCCTAATTGGCCACACAACCATATACAAACCATGTGGTAGTTTATATATCTGCCACATAACTACCTAGATTTAGACGCAATGTTTATCAAACCATGTACCAAAGCAGGCACAGGGTATTTTCAAGACACATTTCCAAGATGTCTATAAAAACTGCCTAAAGATCATGGGATCAACTAGGAGGGAAAGAATAAATAAATAACATACATAAAAACTCAACACCAGCCACACCCAAAAACCGATAAAAATTGGATTCCCAATGAACTAGAACATAAACCAAAACCTAAAAAACATGTTGTGGTAATGTTTTTGGAGGAATTTTCAATAAACAAATAAAATTTAACATCCTTGATGTGGAAATGAATTATTTTCAATAGATTAAATCATTTTATAGTGAATTTAGGGAGTTCATTGTAAGAATGACCAATTATTATATGTTGAGACAACTAGAGGTTTTCATTGAGTGCATAATGTTTTTTGATTCAACGATACATGTACCAGTTGTGTTTTGATGTCCATGAATGTACTGATAACTTATGGGGATTGTCTATTGAGACCGCTGAGAAATATTATGCAACACAAGACCTGTATATGGAATCATAGATGTTGATCCTAAAAATGTTGATGAATTTCCTTTTTGGAGGTCATTTTATTTTTTAATAAGTCCACAAGAGTCCAAGGTACATATTTCCCTAGAGGGTCCTCACCCTGTGGAAGTTTTTTAGTGAGATTTCTTGTGTAGCCATGACTTTTGGATAGTCTACACATCAAGGAAGGTAAATATGGTCTAAAATTACATTTTTATTAAATATCATTCTCTCTTTTTTGTGGTGATTTCTATGAAGATGGATTCATTATAGATAACTGTAGATGAGGAATGGGGTGTATCTAATCACCAGTTATTGTTAGTGACTCCAAAAATTCTCTAACATATGAGGGAGGCCTTGTTGGGAAAAAATTACTACGATTTTCTCCATGAAGAGATATCCATTGGATATTCCACATACATATTTTCTTACAAATGGGGTCACATCATCCTTTTTTCATAGATGAATTATAGTTTTAGAAACATCATGTGATGATGTTTTGATCAATATTCAAACACCCCCCTTAGATGCACATACGCTTGTGTAGAAAATGTACTTATACCATCATTAGTTGTTTTTTAGGATTACAAGTTTTATAGTTCATCCAATTATATATATTATTTAGTCATGTTTTAAACGGTCATGGATGAACATGATATTCACTTAGGTTTAACTCAGCCTATTTATTTCTCATGTTCAAGGAGGGATGGAATATCAATTGATTTTGTGACATGGATTTAATGAAAAATGAGGTTCCTCAACAATATCTACATTATTATTGACAAAATCACTAATTCAATAAAATTTTATTCATTCAATAATTATATTTTTGTCAATGGGTTTGGAAAAAATAATTTGTTGGATAATTTCAAGGATTCATGTGGAACCCATGAGGACCATCTCTGACCATGGTGCTTAGTTCATGTCATGGTTTTATAATATATAATAGGAGAAATTCAGTAACTATTATCAGATGAGTATTGTGTTCCTTCCCCAAATTGATCACCAAAATGGGAAGATTATCCACATGCTGGAGGATATGCTGATAGCCTATGGGTTGGAAATTATATAATTTTTTGAGGGTCACCATACATTCATTTATTATTCATAATAAATTTGGATTTCCCTTCATTGTTGGTATGAAATTAGTCATAACCAAATCTGGGAGAACATTCTCGTAACCATTGTACAAGACAAAAAAAATAAATTCATTACATATTGGGCTAGATTTGTTGATGTAAAAAAATGTATTGGTGATCTATAATCATGTTAGGTTATACCAGTGATAATAGAGATCATTTTAGGGATCCTTTTTAAAGGCATTTAGAGTTTAAGAAGAGGGAATTTATTTTTCTAAGATTATTTTTACTATGATGTTTACAAATATTTTTCTTATGAATAATGTTATAATTGATTTTTAATAGGACATTATAGATTTCATTTATGGTTGGATATGTTTCCTACCAATTTTCCTTTCTCCCAAAATTTTACATAGTACATTAAATATTATATCTCTTAATGGTAATAATATACATGCATGACTTGATACATGAAATTGATTGGGGTAATATGGAAATTGAGTATAGAACCACCATCAAGACATACCCAATAGTGCTTGAGGACAAACACGAGAGGATCATTTATCGAGGGTCCATCCACTTGGTTATAGTTGTCAATCATCATGGGAGATTTTTTGAAATATTTTGGGAATATTGAGGCCATATGTTGGCTATATAACCACACATTTCTATATGTATTATTATTTTATGGGTGAAAATCCTTGAATTAGTATAGAATATAAAATGGCATATTTCTATAGTTTCATACACTGAATATATAGATATATAAATATATCTTCATATTCATATTCGGATTTGGTTCTCTGTTTTGGTGTTACAAGGCCATAATTTATATATTAATTATATTAGTATATACTAATAACAATAATGTTCATCATTTCAAAATCATTTTTTTCTTTTTTTAAAGAGTCCTCTAATGAAAAATTTGATATCACAATTATTTCAAAATCAAAGGGTTTCCCTATGTGAGATATAAATTTTTTCATCATTGTGTTTATGGATAATGTAATCCATATGTTATTCATTTAGTAGTAAATTTAATTTAATTTATATTTAAAAAAACACTATCCATGACTATAAATATTAAATTATAAAAAATCAAAATTGTGAACTGCATAACCCTTGGATTTTATAGAGGAGGATAGAGTTGGTTTTTGCATATTGGGAATGAGTATAATCGATGAATGAACTTGGAAAATCATGATATAGATAGAGAACACAATAAAATCTCCATATTAATTTCTATAAAATTAATTATTCAATAATTATCGCCCAATTTTGATTTATGGAATGTTATTTTATCAAATTCAATACTATTTTGACTAAATTGATATTATTGAATTTATTATATGGTTAATTAGTATTACTCCATAGTTTTCTCATGTTCTTGGATATATTTTTATTCTTGATGTATTTTTTAAATTTATTGTACCTTGATTCTACCCATGGATACTAAATATATATATATTTTCATGATTTCATTGTCCAATGATGGTTTCAAAATATTATTTTTCTTTTCTCGAACATTTCTTATTATTCTACTTCATTTTCTCAATGGGTCCATGCATAATAACATCTAGGGTTTATATTTGAATTAAAAATTAAAAATCATGTTGGAATACCAAATTCGGTGCAATATAGTGATTTGAACTCAATCTATACCCTATGGAAAGACTATAATAGGCATATATACGTATATGGTAGTAAATAGATTATACAAGAACATGCCAATGTACATTTTCATAGTTCCTAAAGAAATTTTCATTTTATTCGATTCCATATCTGATCATGTACACTATGTACACATAATTTACATATTCATGGCCATATAATACATGTGTATATAAGGACCATCCCAGGTGTCAATGTGATTTCACACATAGTGTAAACTTATATACACATTGGGTACCTTTATATTCTAATTATAACATATTTATCTTCATTATTGAGTCACGAAATTCTGACGATGACTATCCAATACTGAGTATTTTTTAACATAAAAAATAATGGTGGCTTTCAATTTTGATTTTGATATATGAAACAATATTTTATGTGTATGAAGAAACATTCAATGATTCTTGGATAATGTTTATATCACCTATATGTTTTTATGAAATATTTTCTTTAAATAATTATAATTCTTCACCAGCAATAATTTCCCACAATGATGAGTTTAAAAGAACCAAGAGATACCCATAGATTGAATTACTATTATATCCAAGTCTTTATGATAGCAAGAATAAGTATAACTAATGAAGATGCATTATAAATTCATTTGCTATTAATTATTAAGGAGAAATATAAATGACATATTTTTATTTTTGACTGAATTACAATTGGAAATTAAATTAATTAAGTATATATGTAATATACCTAATAAAATTTTTTATATTCATCAAATGGATATTTTAACCATAGGGTAGGAAGAAACCCCATTTATTTTATAAAAAAAATAAATTCTTAAAAAACATAATCTTACGCCTTTAAATAAAGAACCCATTTTAAATTAATATTTTGAAAAATTAATAATTTTTATATGTAAAAAAATCTTTATTTTAATTTAGGATATAAAAAAATTACTTTGGATGAATTTCTGATATTTTTTTGATAACATTCCTGTTTTGTTGAATAGTAAACATACACAAAATATTATGTGAAAACATATTTTCTATGGATATAATTTTCATTGTTAAATTATAAAAATCAGTGGTTTTAATCTAAAAATTGAATATATTTTTATCATTAAATATAATGTGAGTCATTATCATTAATTTTATATTGATATTTATATGTAAAAATATTTCAATCTTTTTCCATGTTTTATCAATTCATGGGTGTTATGATCTATGTTTTATTTAAAGTAATTTTTGGAGGGTGGAAATGAAATGTTGACTTTTTATTTGTAATTACCAAACCATGTAGGTTAGTTTTAGTTTATAATGGATTTCTTGGATTCTTGATGATGATAATTTCAATGGTTGTATGGTTGTAAGATCACATTATTGGAAGGGTTGAAATTGTCAGATAAATTTAGGTTTTCTGTTTAGTGTATGGGGATCATATAAAATTGAGATTCAAACTAAAAATATGAAAATGGGAAAACCTAATTTTTTTTAGAATTTTTGAGGATTTATAGTTGTCTTGGATGTATGAATGATTTTTTAGAGAAAAAAAAATTGAAATCTCGTTTTTCAGTGTGGTAGCCTTAGGGACACTATTAGAGAATAGTTAGTACTAATAATGTCATATGCCCATGAAACCAATTGTGATGAAGCACATGGTTAGGAAATAACATGAAGAAGGTCTTACATTATCATATAGGACATATGATTTTTTACATGGGTTGTCAAAACATGGCCCCATGGTCACACGACCATCCGAGAACATTGTAGTTTATTGGAGTTGTCTTCGCATGAGATCTGCATGTTTTTGTCAAACAGTTTACCCAATCCATATAGGGTTTGTTGATGAGATAGTGTTGAAGTCACTGTTATAACATATCATAAATTACATTTCATACATAATATTTGGGATGAAGATCTTTAGTAGTATGAGATTCATTTTTTGTGCACGGTTTGGAAAACCGTTCAGCCAAAATAATCTCACCATAAAAAGAGGTGAAACAACTTTTTATTCCCTCTATACTTTGAGATTATTTTCAAATAGTTAACAATGATTCATAGATATAAATCTATTACTTAAAACACTATAGAACTGATGTCTAAAATATAATTCTTCAAGATATATATCATTACCTTATGATTTAGAAGACATTAAACTATATAGCCTAACATTGACCACCATGGACCAGTATGCAATAAACATGATATTCTATCACTTCCTTGATTGGAATTTCTATTCTAATGATAGACATGTACCACACTAATTTTAAAAACTATATATAGATGGATTCTATGTTTCATGGGATAAAAATTTCTACCAAATATCATATCATAGTTTCATCCCAAAAAAGGACCAACCTCCGGGAATTCCCCTTGATAATCTCATTTAATCACTCTTATATATAGGCTAACTCGATATTCTTAATAACATAGTTGTGTATCTTTGAATTTGGATCTAAATAATCCTCTAAGTATTATTCTACCCTATAGTGATGGAACATGGCCAAAATAGGCTCACCTACCATCTAGGGAACACACCTCGAAGTATCTCTTGTGAGAAGTGATCATTCCCATGTTTCTAATGTGGTCAATCGTCAACCCAACATTGGTGGTCCCCATCCTGGAAAGATAGGGTTGTGGGGATTGTGTTTCCAACAAAAATAAATTAATGAAATAAACTACATAATAGATAGTACAAAATACTAATATAAACATCCTGATATATGTGAAATGATACTATTAAATATCTACATCTTCAATATGGAACATTGATTACTTCATACTCTACCAACTTCATACATCACCAATTCTAGACTCACTGCCTTAATAAATCTCTAAGCCATATCAAATTCCAATTCCATTATCAAACATGGGGAATTATGAAAATTCTTGGTCATGAAAATGGTATGTGACTACTTTCGGCCACACATGATACATGATATGTGATACACGATACATGGTTCGTGGTTTATGAACAACCCCTCATTTTCCATATTTGTACCACATATCAACAGGTCCACTAATCATTTCCATATGATGATCACTACTTGTCACCCTCTCAACCTCCATCTCTACATCCTATTACCAACACTTATATGATAATTGTATTAAAATAAAATAATTTTTTATATTTATTTTTAAACATAAAACCAATTAAAGTTTGAAAAATAAATGGCTTAAATGTTTTGTGATTTACATTTTCACCACCCTTCATCTATGCAATAACACCTGGGACATATCCAGTTTTCTTCTAATATTAATCAACCTACACTTTATACAAAGAGGATATCAAAGACACTTATCATGAATTGTATTTTTTATAGAAACATCATTTCTCTGAGCATATAAACTTAAACTAGTAGTAGATGAATCTTCAATCTCCAATGGCCTTTTAAAGACCTCAAATGGTAAGGGTCCCAATGTCATCTTATGCACTCGATCATGATGATCCTTCCCAATCACTCTACCAACTTCATCATCGAGGGAGATTGAGTAGGACTGCATGAGATTGGAATCCTATAGTTCCTTAAATTTTAACTATTAGTCAATTATATGTTATATTAGACAAAAAATATATATATATCAACATAGTTACAACTAATAATAAGTTCTTATAATGTGATATGAATTCATACCACAATTACTTTGGCATGATAATTAACAAAACTCACAATAAATTTTTTTGAACATCCAGCCACACTTTTTTGGGATGCATGGTGCCCAAAAATATGTGAATTCATTAAACATTGATAAATATGCAATTTAATATATTTAATATATAATATTTCTTTCCAAATATTTATTATAATGAATATATTTCTAAATTCCAACTTATTCAGAAAAACACTTTGACCCCACAGTGTGAAAGATGATTTCCATAGCACAGCTCAATGCTTTCATTTTTAAAAGTTTTTTAAATAAATAAAATGTAATTTAATAGTAAGGTATGAAATGTAGTATCCTTATTATATACATGTATAAATTTAAAATGATATTAATATAATAATATATATTAAAATACCAAGTCCTTCTCATAACGATGTATATCAATAAAACCATTCCATTTGTCTCTAGGTACCCCATTGGGTACCTTGTTATACAATTATTGGGTTCGCAACAAGACATCATTGACATAGCCCCATAATCTGCATTTAATTTCATTCTATATCTTACCATGGTTTTTCAATATCCACATTCATGCTTTCATATCAGCAAGTATATAGTGTAAAAACATCTATACATAGAAATTGTGGTTGATAATATTACAATTTAATAACATAGTTACATTAAATTACATCATAATGTATTTAAATTACCTGTATTTGTGAATCAAAAACATTATTTTTCCAAGATGAAGGAACATGCCTCCAGTCATCATACATAATCGTAATGGAAATCATATTTGTAGCCAGCTGACCTCAAATCTGGTCGAGTAATCATTATACATCATCTGTAGGGACTCAATAAGAACAAAATGTAACACCTATATTTAGTCTAGTTAGATTATATTCATATTAACATTTCATATTTATCTCCATAGATTCATTATTTAACAGTTTTATGAACAAAAAATTATTACAATAAATTTCTATAAATTTATTCATATTAAATATTTTACCTATAATAGTAAACCTATGGTATCCCCATTACGAACTAGGGGTAGCCTTACTCCCTCCCCACTGAGGCTACAGAATTTGAAGGCGTCAACTGAACTACTGAAGGGTTTCTCAGAGAGGGTGTTTGTATGTTCGCAACCTTAAACATTATATAATCATGAATTAAGTTAATAATTCACAGTGAGGATCTTTTTAGGTTTAGGGATTTAGAGAATTATGTCATAACATATACATAACATATTTAATATTAAAATTAGAATCTTCTACACATTAATTTTTTTTCATAAAATAAAAACTATTATAAAAATAAAAATGTCTTGTTCCATGTTTTAGATGGAATAATTTTTCCATGATCCCGTCCTTGACACTATTCATCCTTCAGTCTTGTGAAAAACATTTCAAAACATTGGATAATAATAAAAAACTCAGTAAAAGATTCATAAAGAACATGAAGTGTTTGTTTTTCAAAAATAAAACAAGTAAACAAGGAATAATTGATCATTATGTATTATATTTCACATTTATTATTTAGAAAAAACAATTCACTAAATATTTTCTCATTTCACACGCTCTTTATTACCGAAATGTTACAATAAATCCCAAAGAAAGCCACAAATATCATATAAAGTTATCATGGGAAATAAAAAATCATAAATGAAATAAATATATAGTCTACCTCCACGCATATCACTAAATAGAATAACAATATGGCCGACATCAATACCCAATGCATTGGAGATTATAACATAACCACCTATCCCTGGTTTACCACAGAACCACTCGTCATTTGGTTTATGATTATAACATAACCACCTATCCCTGGTTTACCACAGAACCACTCGTCATTTGGTTTATCATGTAACAACCCTTCTAATATCTAACTACCATTATATAGTCATCACATATAAATATTGAAAATATCAACATTTAAATAAGAAAACATTCATTTGAAATCAGATGAAATAATTTCAAGATATTGTAATATTAAATCCAAATTTAGAACCATTTTAAATACCAAAATATTATAAAGGTTATATGGTATTTATTTTCTATACAAGAACATCACAGCTTGTTAGGGATGCCAAATATCAAAAAATTCTCGTGGTGGCAGAAAGGTCGTTGTCACCACGTACACTAAAAAGAAGCATTCCATTATTTCATTTAGTAAAACACTAGGTAGAAAAATATTCCCATTTGAAATAAATTTAAATTCATAGGTGTTTATACACCATATAAATGTACATCGTGTATAAATAAAAATATGCATCACTGAAAGGAGATTGAGACAAAGTCACTTACCTCATGTCCGAATTGTCTTGTATGATCCTTTTTATTTTGGAATAGTAAACTTAAGATAATTTCTAATTTCATATGAAATTTCTTAAATATTATTAATCCTTTTAAATTACTTATTACCTTGATATAACAATTATTTAATTATTTAAGTTCATATCAGACATTTTTTCGATGTTCAGAACTTGAGTAAAAAATGAACTAGTTAAAATTATAAATTGAAAATGGAATCAAAAGTAAATTATCTACAGAATGATATTCATGATATTGAATTAATATATATCATATATATTTTATATATGTATTTAGAAGATTCCATAACATTTGTATATAAGAAAAGAAATGCATCATTCATGGAGACGGTAAGCCGTACGTACTCACGAACACATCTTTAATTTCGTTTTCACATTAAAAGGAATGAAAAATAAATTATACATAGTTATATAATAATTATATTATAATATATATCTTTTATATGTTACATAAGTTCACTAATTACATCTGTTATATGTACCATTTATATCATGATTGAGCCATATCCCTTTGAGGGGGCGGTAGTCCGCACTTCCTCAAATGAAATTTTCGAAATTGATACAACATCAAAAGAATAATGGTATATTCTAAATGAGATTTAAAAAAGCATAGAGTTAAAATAAATATCATTTATATCATATATTATTACAGTTCCATCATAATGGCCACCATAAGAGGAGGTAAGAGAAGATTTAATAATCATCTTTTCATGAGGTAGTAGTTCACCATCCACAAAAATAGTATGTTCTATACCCATTAACGGAGGTGTGTGTAAGAGTAGTTATATATAATACTAATAAAAAAAACCTACTATATTTAAGATACTGGTTTTGTTATAAAATAATTGAATAAAGAGAGTTTACAGGGTTAGAGAAGGAAAAATATGAATGATCTAGAGAGAATAAATTATCTCAAATCGTGTAACTCCTTTTCATTTAATCTAAAATAACGTCATTAATTGCCTTCTTCCTAATGTAAGGAATCTAGGAGGTCTATAGTGATGTTGGGAAATTATTTAGGCAATTTTTGAATGATCCAACAGGGCTTGAGTGGTGTCAGTATTGGATAGAGTTGGTGTCCTTTTATAAGAGGTAAGAGGGGCACTTTAGGAACATTTGAAAATATTATTTTATTATTAATTGATATTCTGATTTTAAAAACACACAAATAATATTTTTACTAGATAAAATGAGGGTGGTTCTAAATATTCTTAGCCAATGGATTTAAGAAATGTTTAGAACATAAAATTAAAATTATCTTTTAGCTTTAACCCTTAGTAAACTAATTTATCTTTCACCATGTCTTTTTGTATATTAATAATATATGGTTACCATAGTTACTATAAAATTCCAAGAAACCCAAAAATGGATCATTATTGAAATTTTTAACATAATATATTTTATTAGGCTAAATCATATATTTTTTATACTGTTATATCGTTTGATGAAATATTAATTATTTAAAAAACTCATATTTGTCGATTTTTATACTATTCATGTCATGAATTTTTAAAAATCCATAACAACTTTATTAATACGAAAACATTTCATTAGTTCAAATATAGAAAGTAAAAATAATCCATAAAATTCTTGGATGAAATGAAAAGTTTCAAAATAAATTTATATTAATATTTATATTCTCATTTATTTAAATCATTCACTATTATGGTAATCACTACATCACCATTGTTTCATAAATAAAATTACTTATTCAATCATTAAAAAATATATGTAAAATACCATGTCATATAAAATATATTTATCATTCTAATGACTATTTATAGTGGATAATAAAACATATAAAACCCCATATAATAATGGTTTGAATGAAATATAAATTTTTAGTTTATATTTTCCATAACATTAAATTTAATGTAATTAAATGTCATTTTCAAACACAATTGGCTCCATGTGGTTATAAAGTTGACCCAAGGATACCTAGGGTCTAAAATATATCATAAAATAGGATTTATAAATTTTTTAGTGTAATTTAATATTTTAATAATTTTATATTTTTTACCCATATTTTCCGGATTTACCTTTTAACAATGGTAAATTAAATATTTACTGAATTTACTAATCTTAATTTTTAAAAATAATATTTATCTATTTACAAATTATAGATATCATGATTAAAAATATTCAATGCATCCTTCAAAATTAAAAACTCAGATGTTGCAGAAATTAATTTATAAATAATTCCTGTTGTCAAAACTAAAAAGCGAGTTTTTAAGAAGTAAAAACTACCAAAATAAAGACATGTGTTTATGTAAAATTTATTGAAAAATTTCATATAATGGCCAAAATTGGATTAAAGGATTAAACTATAATCTAATTACAAATTAAACCTAATTAAAAGGATATTATTATCATATAAATATATTAAAATAAATGATAGGTTTGACATAAAATGCAGTTTTTTCACTATTGATTAAAATTTGATCTTTTTTAGAAAAATATATAATATTTACCCAAATTAAATTTTCAGGTCCCTCTTATAAATAAGAAGTTTATTTTGTCAGATGTAATATATAAAAAAGAAAAAACTGTATTTAAAAAGGATTTTCCATCAAAAGGTAGTAAATTCGCTTTATTAAAAATATTAGATTTTTTCATTCTGAAAATTAGATTTATTTTTATTTGATTCATAAGAAATTTATTAGATAAATGTAATGAAATTTAACAAAAAAAATTAAATAATAATGTATTTTGTTATGTTCATTCCCAAAAATACAATAACTATGTGTTAACTTCCATTTAAAATATTATTATTATATTGTTTTTAGGTATAACTAAATGTAATGCGAATTATAATATTTCAAAGAAATCCATTTATAAATATTGAGTTCTCTATCGAAATAAGTTTCCACTTTAATATAAATTAACATATTATTCATTAATATTAATAGATATGAAATTTTTTTATTCTATAAATACCTTGGTCCATACATCCTTCCCCCGTTTGGAAATTGCGCCATTGCAATTTTAAAATTGGTCTTGCAAACATCATTGAATGGCCTAAATTGAGAAAAGAGTAAATAAAAATATAATATTAAAAGAAATAATGAGAAGTATAAAGGACACCTGAGATAACACAAAATTGGATTCTATAAAAAATGCATATGGAAGAGAAAACTAACCATCATGTTAGGAAATAGAATTATAGAAAACATGATCAGGGAATAGTTAACCACTATAAAAATACAATCATGTGATAGGTTAAACAGGCTTTGATTCCCCATTATGAAAAGTAAACCGAAAAAGTTTTTTTGTTTTAGGATCCCATTCATAATGTTGCCGAATTTATTTTTTGACATTTACAATGAACATAATGAAATATTATTACTTTTCATGTAGAGTTTCATCCTTTAATAAGTTTCCACCAAAAAATCATCACTTCTCTAAACGATGAGTATTAAAGATGACTTGGTCAAACATGAAGTGAAATAATCATCTTCTATAGAATAAAATGATCTATAGAAGATGAAACATATATTTCCCCTATATTTAGATATTATCCAAAACCAAAATGGTTAGTATATGATTAGATAATCCCAAAAAAGGATTTTAATTTATAAAAATAAACACTAATTTTAATCTCCAAAATTTAATAAACAATACCCAAATCTCAAAAAAGACCAATAAATACATAATTGTTCTTAAAATTATTCAAAATAATATAGACTATTATTGAAACCCAAGATTGAGAATGATTTTATAAGATAGTCTTACATAGTATTTTTAATATTTATATGCCAATATTATTGGTTACTCTTAAAGTATCATACTGAAATGTAATTTTCCTAGTCACAAATTCCCTATGATAGGTTAATCATTACCATAAATCACTGATGTCCAAATATATTCACTATAAAAACATATATTGTTCCAATATAAAATTCCAACATTACTCCATAATTGAAATCCCAACGTATTCTATTTTACATAGGCATGTAGTGTTCCGAAAACAGAAATCATCTTCCAAAATAACCTTTATAACGTAGTCATCAAATAATTTTCACATATTAAGGATATACATTTAATAAATCATAAGCACCAAAATCGTCTCATTCTTGATCAATTAAATTATTTATCTATAAATAATGAGTCATACTAACATTGGAATTCATGTTGGCTAATAGTAGGTGATGAACCATTATCTCCGTTCGGTTGTGGGTTCGATTCCCGTTCCCTTGCCAGACATGGCGGGTTGTCACCCATCCGGCAGGTTATCCTTTTTTTAAAACCATATCATTCTTATAACATTGTAAAAGATAATATAATTTCCTAAAAATTATCCATAACCTATTTATCATAAAATGCTATCTAATACCTTTAATTTTTCATCCCAAAATGTAATAACCATTTATCCCCTCAGAAAAAAAAGATAATATAAACCACTAAGTTGTACATTATTTCCACACAAGAAAATATAATTCATTCTTGAATAAAATTTCCCAATATCAAACATTAGGGTCACACATTCTATAAAAATTCTTCCAAATAAATCCCATCATCAAATGAGCCTTAATATATTTAAGCATTTCATCATCCCTAAATATACCAAAACTATTGAATCTCTTGTATATAGACTTATTACACATTCAATGTTCTTCATGATCTAATAAACATTATTTTCCAACTTATACTATAATATTTATTTCTGAAAAAAAAAATCATGAACCCAATCCTACGATTCAATACAATCAAAACATTAACAAAGAAAAAATCAATACCTTTCATAGGCCCTTTTTATTTTCCTCATCTTCAATAGGAATGGAATTAGGAATTAAAAAACTTTAATTTTTCTAATCTTACTGATCCCACTCTATAACCTTCTTCGTAAGACATATATTTTTAAAATTATAATGTACACTGTTTTAAAACATTCCATTGATCCTTCAAAAAGAACTTCTTTCACTTTCATAGGGTCAACCTGATGTTTTCTTTTAACATGGAAGGTTATTGCATTATGACCATCATTAACACCTCTATAAAATCATCACGTCCATTTGAAGAAATTTTCTATGTGTTTTTTTCACATCCATGATATATATTGTTTTTTAATATACATACATTTATTATTATTACCTGAACATTCGTAGGGATTTTTTTCTCACATATACGATGCCTTAAAAAATCACCAACGTCCAGGCGGTCAATCATGAATCCATATAGTTTGTTGAGAGTAAACATAAGAGTTCACATTGTATCTCCCATTTCATTGAGTTTAATGTCAAAAAATCGTGATATTTTTCTTCCCATCCATTTTTACTTCGTTGGATTCTAAATATAATTATTTACAAAAAACCAAAAGGCCAGTGTGAGTATATTAGAAGAATCATCATATAATATATTACGAGGAGTGTAAATACTAAGATATAATTATTCATGTTATCTTAAAATCATTCAATTTATCTAAAATAACTATGAATATTTCTAATATTATAACCATTATGGTTATACAAAACATGTCATTTATGAATAAATATAATCTTATCCTCTAAAGTTACCTAAGCCGACCTTTGGTACCAACTGTAAGACCCCCACCTTAAACATTACATAATCTTGAATTAAGTTAATCATTCACATTGAGAATGTTTTATGGTTTAAAGATTTAGAGAATTAGGTCATAACATATACATAGAAAGTTGAATATTATAAATGTACACTTCTACTCACTCTCCATTTTTTTCAATAATCATAAAATCGTAAAAAAGAATCATTTATAGTTCCATGTTTTCGACAAAATGAATTTTCTATGATCCCATCCATGACCCTATTCATCATTATGCCCTGTGGAAAACATTTAAAAACATGAGATGAGCATAAAATATCAGTTCTGGATACATAAAGGTAGAAAAATTATCGTTATCCAAAAAAACATGTAAATCATGAATAGATTATCCTAATGTAATAAATTTCAACTTTACGAAGTAGAAAAAACACTTCACTGAATATAAGATCATTTATTAAACATTTTATAACAGAAAAATTACTATAAATCCCATATAAAACAACATTAAGCATATAAATGTAATTTGGGACGTAAAAATACATAAATGGATTAACCATATGATCGACTTCTAGATATAAAAATAAATTAAGTAAAAATATGATCAAATTCCACACCCAATGTATTAGAGGTTATAACATAACCCCCCTCCTTGGTTAATTATATAGCATCCCTTTATTTTTTTATCATGTAACGACCTGTCAAATGACCAAGTGAAATTATATAATCATCACAGATAAAATATTAAAAATATCAACATTTCAATAATAAAAATTCCATTTGTTATCATAAGATATAATTTCAAGATATTGAAATAGTAAATACACTTTCAAAACCATTTTAAATTCCAAAATATATAAAAATTGAATATGGTATTTATTTTCCATTTAAAAACATCATGTCTTGTTAGAGAATCCAAATATCATCTATGGCTCACGGCAACAGAATGGTCATCTATACTATGTATGATAAATAAAAAAATCCCCTTTTCATCAATTAAAACACTAAGTAGAAAAATATTTCCTACTAATGAAATTAAAAGTTTTAATGGGTTTAAACACCAAATAAAAGAAAGTCATGTATAAATAAAAATATTACTCAATGAAAGGAGATTGAGACAAAGTCCATTACCTCTGGTCTGAATTGATTTGTATGGTTCATTTTCTTCCTGAATAATAATCTTATGTTTTTTGATACTCGCTTCAGAAACTTTTTCATGTTTATTATTCCCTTTATATTACTTATTTCCTAGAAATAACAATAAGTTAATTATTTGACTTCATATTGAAATTTTTTTGATGTTTGGAACTTGAGTCAAAAAAGAAATTGTTATAATTAAAAAATTTCTATGGGGACAAAAGTACATTATCTACAGAATGATATTAATTATTTAGATATAATATATATCAAATATATCCAGTATATATTTATTTATAATAGTTGATAACATTTGGATATATTTAATGAAATGCACCGTACATGGAGACGATAAGCCATACGTATGCATGGACACAACATTAATTTTTTTTCTTATTTAAAGAAATAAAAACTATATGATACATTGGTATATTATAATTATAGTATGATATATATGGTATATATATTAAATAATATCATTAATTATATCCTTTATATTTTCTATGTATTGTATGATTGACTCATATCACTTTGAGGGGGTTGTAGTCAGCACTTCCTCCAATGATATTATCATATTTATACAACATGAAAATCATAAAGGTATGCTATAAATGATAATTAAAGAATAATAGAGATAAAATAAAAAAAATAAATATTATATATAATTGATGTGTCATCATAATGGCCACCATTAGAGGTGGTAGTAAAAGATTGAACAATCATCATTTCCTAAAGCAGTTGTTCACCGTCCACAGAAACTGTATGACTTATACCCATTAGATGGAGGTGTGTGTATGTTCAGTTCAAATAATTCTCATAAAAAAATTTATATTGAAGAAACTAATTCTTTATAAAATAAATGAATAAATAATGTTTAGGGTGGAGGAGGAAAGTAAATCAAATAATCTTGAGAAAATATATTACCTCAAATCGGGTAACTCCTTTTGATTTAACCTAAAAGGCCTTATTTAATATCCATTTTTCCAATGTAATGAATTTAAGAGAAGTAGAGGTATATTGGGAGATTATTTGGGCAGTGGTTAGATGATACAATGAGGCATTAGAGATCTAACTAAGGGTTAGAGGTGGTGTCTTTTTCTAAGAGGAAAGAGGGGAACTTTAACAAATATGGAAAACATTATTTTATTATTAAATTATTTTCAAATTCTAATAACACAAAAGTGATATATTTAAAAAATCAGATGTTATGGGTCTAAATCCTATAATCCAATGGATTTTAAAAATGTTTATGTCATAAAAGAATCCATATGATTTATATTAAACCATTAGTAAAATAATTTATCTTTTACCATGTCTTCTTGTATATTCATAATATATTGTTATCATAGTTATGATAAAATTACAAGAAACAAAAAAATGGGTCACCAATGAAATTTTTAACATCGTAAATGTCAGTATGTCGAATTGTATATTTTTAGTAATATCATACCATTTAATAAAATACTAATTGATTTAATAACACATTTTTGTCAATTTTTATACTATTCATATCATGAATTTTTTAAAATCCAAAAAATATTATTAAATTGAAAAACTTTCATTATGTAAAATATAAAAAGTCATACACATCCATTAAATTCATGGATGTCATAAAAAGTTTCCAAATAAATTTATTTTAATATTTTTAATCTCATTAATTTAAATCGTTCATTTATAAGATAATCTGCACGTCACCATTGTGTCATAAATAAATTTCATTATTTAATCTATAAAATATATAAATAAAATACCATGATTTATTAAAAATTGTTATAATTTTAATCAATATTTGTAGTGGAAAATACAACTTATATAACCCTATATAAATTTTTTTAATAAAATATACATGTTTAGGTTATTTTTTCCATAACTTTAAATTAAAAATAATTAATTGTCATTTTCACAAACAAGTGGCTCCATGAGGTCCTAAAATATAACCAACGATTACCAGGGTCAGAAATATCTCATACAATAGGATTATGAGATTTTTTATTGTAATTTATAATTATTAGTGTATTATTTGTTTTTCCCTTATTTCTAAATATAACATTTAACCATGGTAGATAAAATATTAACAGAATAACTATTCATAGAGTCTAAAAATAGAAGATACCAATTTACAAATTTTGGACCTCCAAATTCCAAATATAGAATAAAATTTTCCTAATTCAAAGCACAGATGTTTCAATAAATTAGTTTCACATTAATTCTCGTTGTCAAAACCAAAAAGAGTGTTTTTATGAGGTAAAGACAACCAAAATATTGACATGTGTTTATGTGAAATTTATCGTGAAATGACTTCCAATGACCTAAATTATATTCAATTATAAAAATATATTCAAATTAATCTTTAAAAATTATTAAAATAATAGTCTAATCCTATAAATAAATTAGACAAAAAGACAATTTTGACTTAAATTGCATTATTTTTCACTATTCATTAAAATATGAACATTATCAGATGAATACAAAAAATTTACCCAAACCAAATTTTGATGCCCATATTCTAAAAAATATGTTCAATTTGTATAATAGAATATATAAATTTTAGAAAAACTATATTTTGAAAGGGTTCTCCATCAAAAGGCGATAAATCGTTCTTTTAAATAATATTACAGTATTTTATGCTCAAAATATGATTCATTATTATTTTAAAACTTTAATTTTATTGAATAAATGTAATGAAATTTTACAAAAAGGGTAATCATAATGTATTAATTATGTTCATTACCAGCAATAAAGTAGTTATACATTAAGTACCTTTTAAAAATATTATTATTATTATTATATTTTTCATTATATCTTCAAGTTGTGTGAAACAAAAGATTTCAAAGAAAATAGTTGTTTCATATTGTTTAGGAAATCATAAAAAATAATATTTAACCTAATATTAATATATTATTCATAAATATTAATATATATTATATATTAATATTCTATAAATATATAGATTGTTATAGTGTGTGGGATGGTGTCTCAGATGATGTAGGGAGGGAGCGAGATGGATAGTCATCTATTAGAGAGGTTGATGGAACAATATAACAATTCCACATTGTCATTCCAATAATTTAATAAAATAAAATAAAATTCAGATCATATATTTAGATAAACTATGCAGAAAAAATTAGAAATGACAAGAGATGCACAATACTGACAAAGAAAATATAAATAACAATGATAAATAATAAATAATTTTAAATAAGGTTTCTTGTTACCTTCTTGTTGTAACTAGTTTTATAGACTTATATTTAGGATGTCATCCTAATATATTCTGTATTTATACAATGACCACAAATGAAACAAAATGTTTACCATGACTAAAATGAAGCACCAAAGAACGTTGTGTTCAACATGTTGACATATAGTTCAAAATGACTAAAAAGATACTTGACACCCATGATAAATAATGAAATGGTTGATATCTAGAGTATCATATAAAAATGGTCAAATATAAGAAGACTATGCCTATGGTGTGAGGAACTTTTAAGGCTGAAGAGCCAGTGGGGCTATATAGTGTATACGTAATGTTGTGAGTGTTTCATGCTTTGGTGGGGCAATTGAGAGTTTCTCGGTGGTTATTTCACATGGTATGTGGTATCTTTAATTTTATAAAGGATACAAATGCTATCTTTGATTATGGAATAAGTTATTTTGGAAATGGAAATAACCATAGTAATTAGCATGAAAGGATTATAAGGGTATGTCCTGGTGAAATATATAAATTAGTGTAGGTCTATAGGAATTACATAGGATAATATATGGAAATAGAAATAGAATATTTAAACTCCTGGAGATATATGATTGGAATGTGGTAATTGGTTGAATGGACCATGATAAGTCATTGGTTTGAGGGTATCTCTGTTGGTGGATCATAGAAGAGAATAGTCATTCTATTATGGTGTGTTCAATATAACATGGGGATTATTATTGGTGGAATAGTCTCTCTTGAATATGGGGAACAAGATGGAGTGACGATAAATACTAAAATAAGTAATAATTCCTAATGAAAATTCTTCTAAAACATAGGTAGTGTGGAAAGGAGTGCACCTCGGAGGAACTGAGGGGTTTTTGGTTAATTCCTTTATGGACATGGATCATTGAGAATTCTCCATTCTTCACACGATTATCCATTGTAATGAGTTGTTTTTTATACTAAAATTTTATATTTATACCCATCATATATCAATAATCATCCCTGTAATATCCATTGACATTATTCAAATAACCTAGTTGAAAATTATCATTAATTATATAATTTTTAGGATGTTGTTATTTTTTTGAACTCTAAAAAATGATTAATAATATTCCATTTAACATTATTTATATTGATATGAGAAGGTATCATTTCTTTTGTATTTAATCACAGTACATTCCATGAGAATATTATGATTTTTGAAGGGTGGAAATGGTGCAATAAATTTTGTTTTCCAACATGAAATCGCTAAGTGAGAAAAATTATATATTCTTCTCTTATTTCATTGGAATTAGAATTTCAATGTTGTAATCGATTTTGTGTTATATCTGTGTGATATTATTTTGTATATTGAGTGAATAAATCACCAAAAATGATAAAATTCATCATTGTTTATATTAGTTATATTGTTTAATCTATATGAGTTTTATAATCTAAATACATTATTGCTCGTGTTGTTATTCTATGAACACATTTATAATAGAATATAATTTTTTTCATAAAAATGAAAATGAAAAATGAATGAAATGTTTTTAGCATGACTATAATATAGAAAAATATGTGTCATAACTTTTCCATGATTAATAATTTTCATTTCCTACCAACCTGTTTTTATTAAGATTACAAAATTAAAATATTTTTATAAAAAATGTTTTACAATTTTTAGACTCTGTAAGAAATAAAATCTATGTATAACCAATGATTCTTAATATACAATGTACTTATAATAAACCATTATTTTAAATTACAATCTATGTATAAATAATTTATTATTTTATTTTTTCCCTTCAATATCAGTATAATATTAGTTGATGTTTCAGTATTCTATCATCACACATGATTTCATATCTAAAATAAACCATATAAGCTACCAAAAACAAGAGATAAAATAGATGATTATATACTATCCCATGTAACATAAATGTTGACCACTTTTATGTCCTAGAGTTACAAAGAATTAAAACATACATATGTGAGAAATAAATCAAATTATATATGAATGAAACATTTTAAATAATTTTAACCTACCATATTAATCCATAAATAAATAGATATTATTTCAATATTAATATTGAATTAATAATATATTTCCCAATTATGGATCAAAAACCAGGAAAATAAATTCAAACCTAGTGGTATTCACTAGGTAGAGCATCCCATTGTAGGTTATTCACACAGTTTCCACTAATAAATGCATAGTTTTCCATAAAGATGGGTGTTACACTTGAAAAAATATCAGGTGTGTATAAAATAATCTAAAACCGCCTATATATAGGATCAGCCACAAAATTTGGAATAAACCCTTTTATTAACCAAATAAAATCTTCCAATACTGTAAGAAATGAAAAATAAAATTAACCAGTGTGTTACCTTCATATACCACTTCACCATTGAGGGGAGGGAAGGTGGGGATCATGATCAGTGCCGAGTGGTGGCGAGGAGAGGTTTGGAGAGGTGAGGTGCAGTGAGGCGAGGAGCGATGATAAGTGGTACGATGAAGGACAATGAGTTGAGGTGACATGTGGAGAGGTGAGGCGAGGCGAGGAGAGGAATGATAAGGCCCAGTGATGGGCTTTGATTTGTAGCGATGAGGATAGGGGATCAGGGAGTTAACAGGGTGGAAGCTGGGGCTGTTAGGGGGTGGATGAGGGGGGGTTTGGGGAAGGATAATGTGTTGAGGGTGATAAATTTTTTAACCATTTATCAGTGGTTTTTAATAAATCACTATGAAATTATTTTAAAAAAACAATCAACTGTTTAATAATCCCCAGTTCAAAATTCCCACTAAACACTTTTTTTGTTGTAATGTAGGTTAACATTTTGAAATTTCATTACCAAAGTAATCAAATAATTATCATGATAATACATAATTTTTGAGGAAAAAAAAATATTATCAATAAATATTTCAATAAAATTGTTGAGGTAATCAATAAAGACAATATTCATTATTTCTAGGCTGATTAATATTGGATTAGTTTTCACAAAGGGAATCAATATAAATTTATAATTTCCATATTTTTTTTAAAAATTAGGTCTTATAAATATCATCCTTACTCATCCTAAATTTATAATATCTAGATTGGAGCTCCACAATAGATAAATATCATTCCCCACATAGGTGATTTAATATGTCATCAATCTATGTTAGGAAATACATGTCGTTTATTACGATTTTCCTAATTCTTTATAATCAATTAAGAGGTGTATTGATCAATACATCAACTTATGGAAGTGTAATAGTTCACCCCATGATAATGTACTAAGGCATATAATACCATTTCTCAAATTATCTAGTAACAACATCATTAATTTATCCAATTAAATAGTGGACATTATATCTGGTGTCATGGATATTTTCATAGATCCATGTATAAGTTCAGTTCAGAATTCAACGAAATGGTCTAGATTAATACCAGACACCATTTGAAAGGAATTGCCACTATACTATCCTATAATTTGAAATTCCTCAACCTTGATTCATTATTTTCTTCTACCAATTGGAACACATATTTTTTCTCATATAGTGAAAATATTCTTGTTTGAAAATATTATTTTGAAAGAGATTCAATATTCTCATTAAACCAATAAAATATATGTGGTTGGTTTCTAATAATGATTATGATTTACCAATAAATATATTCACTGTTTTATTTATATATATATCATATACATTCAAAATATAATTTCAAATTTAATAATGGAAGTACGAAGGGATTTTCTTGGAGGTTGAGTCTATACTCATTGATTGGGGAAGTGTTAGATTCATGGAAATCAATATTGGAAATTTTTTTCTCATTGATAAATGAACATACACATTTCTAGGTGGTTTTTAAAACATATATAATACAAGAATTATATGATATAATGTGTACAAGAGGAATAAGATAATAAATTTTACATTCTTGAATGAATAACTAATATACATGACACAAAATCATTATTTTCTTCCTCGTAAGTAGTACAATTTGAATAAGAACATCCATTATGTTAGGGACATAGTGGTTTTAACTACTAATTTTCTCTAACAACCAATGTCAAAATTAATTGGATTTTTCAATGAAAACATTCATTGTTGATATAACATATTACTATTGGTATTGTGTTGATTATAACCATAGGTAATTTCATTACAATAATGGTATTCCTCATCTCCCTTCATTATTGATTACCTCATTATCAATCTTTTATATCTCTAAAACATATTCCCATATGATTTAGATTGTTTTTCGGATGATTGATAACCAATAATTAATTGATGGTACTTTTTTCTTTCATCCATGGGATTTATCCATTGATTCTACTGAATTAAAATACATTGGAATCAATATATATATATATATCCCCTCAAGACCACAAAGAATAACTAATATCAATATTGAACACAAGGGTATACTGTATAGTCTATATACATATTAAAATGTATAAAATATCAATTATTTTTCCAAGACTCTGCATAAATACACTAATGAATCTGTCGAGCATAGTTTTTGTGTTGAATTCAATTTCAAAGGAATATCATGCACACCATGTCAGGTTTAGATCATATGCCAAAAAAGACTAATCTTACAGTAAAATTAAATAATTGAAATCTATTTCTATTTTTATTTTGTTAGTTGAACATAAAAATTAATTGTAAAATATATTTCTAATTCCTTCACATTCAATTCATTCCATATTGAAATTTTTCTCCATTTTTTGTTTTAGTTTCTACACATATTAAACTTCCCTATTTATTCAATTGATGAGCACTATAGTATTCACATGTATAGATCATTGTAGAGAATATAATGTCATATAAATATATTTAATCACGTGTTCCTCTCTTTGGTGATCAATAATTATTAAATATAGGGGACCATATCCCAAAAAAATATCAATCAGATCATGCTATTTCATATATTGATAGAGGGTGTTCAATATAATTCAAAATGTTATATAGAACATGTTTCAATTGATATAATACTTCCCCTATATTCTTTTCACACATTCTAATTAGGTAAAAATTCTCTACAACACAATCATTACATTTCTAATCATATTTATTGTTAGCGAGATTCATCCAATTTCACCCCAATAAAAAAATTAAAGGAATATTTGGGATTGGAATAAATAAACTACTAATAATATAAAAATTGAAACTATGAACATGTAATTTATGAAATATAAATTCTAATTTTATAATAATATTTCAGTCAATATGTTTAAATATTGTATATCAATGGTATTTTTCCAAATAGTTATTCTATCCAAACAATCAATGCATGTCATTCATAATGGTTTATAATTATAATGTGAATTTCATAAATAATATTCACCCATAGTGGAAAAACTTATGGGACGTCATGTCACTTTGCCTTGCACCATGTACATGTCAATGATTTAGCCAAGGGCCCCTTTAAGAGAAAATATTCATAAGTACATATTAGCCAGATCCACATTAACATGTAGTATTCAGATAATTATTTACTTTTTTATAAAATAGTATCTCTATACATAATCAATATTTAAGTATTTGTTTCTATAAAAATAAATAATCATTATATTATTCATATTTATTCATGTACTAATCCCTAAAAATAAATATATCATCCTATGAAACATACTATGACAGCCCAAGACACCTATAGACATTAATTAATTAATTATTTTTTTAATATCATGTAAATACATCCCAATCATCTAGAGGACTAGGTTCCTAAAGAGATTATGTTTATAAAAATAGAACATGATGTTAAAATAAAATATATTTATATCAAAACCAATTTTTTACTCGATGAAATTTTTCAATAACAGAAGTTATATTGGTTACCCTATGGGATATAAAAACAAAAGGAGTGGGATATATAACCTAGAATGGGAATTAACATGATAATAAAGAATAACATATGAATCGAATGGTATAATGTTATATCAAAAATGTAAACTCACATGAATAATAATTTGGAATCATGAAATCAATTATATAATATAATAATATCATGGAATCCTTGGAATCTGGAAACATAGTAATATATGACATCATATGCATAAGATAAGACTCGCTATTGAGACACGAGATCTTGTGTACCAAATCCCATGATGGATTTCATTTATTCTATAATCCCATTCATATCAACTTAGTAGATATAAACATTACCCAAATAATTTTATTTCTATATATCCACACATCTCATAACATGAATATGAATATGTGTTCCATATATGAAAATCATAATCAATGTATAATCATTTGAAATACACATCGAATTTGGTGTGTTACATAATAATGAATAAATTTATAATGAAATGATATTTCATAGAGATTGAAATGGAAATTAGTAGATTAATATTATAGACATAAATATTTTTTTCAATAATCATTGTAGTATATGGTTGTGAGTTAATTGGAAAAATCTATAGAAGGCATAGCTAATTGAGTAATGAAATAAATTTTTTCCCTCACCTCTGAGAGGCTTTTCCCATTCCTTCTGTGGTGACTAGGGTTTCCCATTTTTCCTCGCTTCCCCTTCCCCCTCAAGTATGAATTGTTCTCGTGTCAGCTTCCTCCGGATCGCCTCTGCTTGTCATGGTTTATTGGACTCTGGATTGTCTGGGCGTGATAAGGCATGGTCAGTTTTATCAAGAACATCTCAGAGTAACGCGATGTCAATGGTTCGTCGTGGTGGAGTTTAGGCGAGGTTTGGTGGTGTCTTAGGCTTCGATGACAACTTCTCTCAGTGGAAAACTGGGTTCATCTTGTTTCAGAGTGCTGACGATGCAGTGTCCATCTCGGATCAGCAGTTCTCAGTCCGTACGGTCGATGGATATGGCTTTGGTTCGGTCTAAAGCGGCCGGCGATACCTCTGTTGTGCTTCTAGTGATGGTTTTCTCCAGATCTAGAGAGGCCCGGAGGGTTGAGGTCATGGATTCCTGAAATTTTATTGATGTTTTTACAGGCATAAAGGTTTGGTGTTGATCTAATTTGGTTTGGTTGGCTATGATTTTTTGGGATTTTCTTGTTATTTTGGTTGTCTGAGTTGTATTTTGTGTTGTGTACTTGTGTCCTGGCAATCGTTCTGGCTTCATGTATGAGGGAAATCTTTGTGCTGGTTTTAATGGTTTAATGAATGTATGTGTCTTATGATTGTTTAATGTGGTAAAATATTTTGGAATAGAGATTCACATGGACTTGACCTCATGGATCAGGCATTAGAAGGGGTTCTAGAGCTCATTGTTCATCTTTACAGTGCATTGCAGATTTGGATGTATGAAAGGGTATGGAGTTAGCCATCATATCGGGCATGTGCTTTGACATAGGACACTTCCTTTTTGGTCGTCCATGTAATGATGGTGATCATTACAATGATTTTATGCTTGGGAGGGGTGCTCCATGTTGTATGTTTGGTTTGACTCTATTGACCTTTGGGTAGTGATTTGTTTTACGTCCATGATGTCAGTTTGGGTTCCCTCCCATCTTACCTTAAAATATGTATATCTTATAGTAAATAAAATTATAATTCCTTCGGGTCATTGGATGGAGGACAGAAATAAACCATATATAAAGTGTATTAAGTAATCAGTAAAATACATTTAATGAAGAAAAAATTTAAAATCTTTTTTTAATCAATAAGAATTAAAATTGATTAACCATAAAATAATATTAATTTTTTAAATTCATTAATAGATATAAGAAATTAAACAGTTATTAAAAAAATTATGGTATGAAAATATTCCCCTTAATTAGGTTAGATTTTAATTAATATATTGAGATGTTGATTTATGGAAAATTTAACACCGCAAAATAAATTATTAATATGCTATATGAAAATGTAAGATACATATATAACTAAATAATAATAATTATAACACATTAAAGAGGTATAAAATTTGAGTAATAAAGAAAAGGCACAACCCAATAAAAATATTATGTTACAGAGAGTTCACATAACACATATACAAATTCATTCTTTAGATTCCCAAATAACTATGAATAATTAATTTATATTTATTAAAAAGAATATTTTTATACAATAAAACAATTTTTATTTTTTATTATGTAGTAACATTATTTTAGAGTATTTTAATTGAGAAACTAAATCTATGGTCAATGTCCCATGGACATTCGTCTCCTGATTCCTTGGACAAATCAATTTTGGTTAATTATGAGATTTCGTATTCTTATATTGAAACTAATGATATGTGAATACCTGGATTTTTCAATTTTATAGATGTTAATAAGGTCTATAGTATCAATCATTCATACTAAATAATAACTATTTTGGATAATATATATTTTTTTTTGTAATTTGGATAGCTTGTTTTTGTGGGATTTCTGATCATGATGAGATTACTTCATTTTATTTATCATTTATAGTATTTAACAAAAATAAATTAAGAAAATAATTAATATATATGAATTAATTTAATTTTTTGTTAGAATAATTGAATATATAAAATCCATGATGGTTGTGGGGGGAAATTAAATTCATCAGTCAAGTGGAATATAAAATTATTGTAATATAATAAACATATTAACTATAGAATCTACATAGAGGAGGATATAAAATTAATAATACACAATAATAATAATAATAATAATATATGTATATTATCTATAATAATTCTAGTATTCCACGGAGGGTGTAATTATTGTGTTGGAGTTCAAAAGCTAAATGTATCAAAACATACTTGAATGTGATTTTGATCCCTTCTTTGGGACTCTCCCCATAGGTACCCATAAAGCCTCCTAATATGGTAATTCATTTAGACTATAATTCCATAAAAATGAGGTTGATGGTTTTGGGTAGAAATGTGTATAGTTTTTCATAATTTAGGGATTATAATTTTTTAGTTGAAGGGGTGGTAAGGCAAGGTATTTATATGGGGATGACATAAGTGTTATTAAATATAAAATTAATCTGTTTATTTTTTTGGTAAAGAATATGAAAATTGATTAATAAATTGAATTAATATAGTAAATGATTAATGTATGGTCAAGGTAATTGTTTCATATATCACCCCATTTTAATTAATTATATATTTAAAATATAATATAATATATTATATTTTGTCACATTTTAATATTAAAAAAAACCCTTTTAAAAAACCTAAAAATCAATACTTATAATAATTTTTTCATGTTTGTTAAGAAAATGAAATAGATTTTTAAAAAAAATTATAAATATTGAAAAGTGTATATTTTAATTATATCTTTATGTATTGAAAAAAAAAATTTATGAAATAAAACAAATTTGTAACATGTTAAAAAAATAGTTCTATATTATCATTTTCAAAATTTCTTATTAATAATTATATAAATTATTTCATAAAATAAATTTATTCAAATGATTCTTTTCTTAATACATTTAAATTTATTCTTTAAATTTATTATATCAATGATAAATCATATATTGCTTTGAAAAACTGTAACAATGATAACATTAGGCCAAAAATTTATTTTTTGATAATTTACACATTTAAATGATTATATTATTATAAAAATTCATTATATTTTATATAAAATATTATTTTACTTTTATAATAGAAAGTTAAATTTTCCGACAAACTAAATTATTCTTCCAATGGCTAGATTACTAGTCAACTATAATTTATTTTTGAAATTGAAAAAAAAGTTAATTATAACGACCCATACTTTACATACATTTTTAATACTTCAAAATTGAAGCACACTTATTACAACATATGACAAAACCACAAAGGACCGTATAGGTATAGTGTCTTTAGAAACTGGGAAACATAAACAACTGGTTCATAAATCTTCTACAGTGTCTCCCATTTATTTCATCATATCTAGGGTCCCTTTTAGCATATTCTACTTAATATCCATATTCCTGACCTGGGGAAAAGAAAACATAAAAGGGTGAGCTCAAATGCTCAGCAAGGGCAAATAAAGGAAATAAAAATCATATCATATCTTTTTGAAAATCTTAACCTGCAAAAGAGATCATAATATCTTAACATGGAACGAATCATAGAAGTGAAATTGAGATCCCCATAATCATAACATAAAACTTGAAACTTTGTGTCATGCACACATAATCATGGAAAATCATTTCTTGTTAGTCATGACTCATTTCCAAGACTATCTTAGTGGACAAAGTCCCTTTCTGAACCGAGTTCACTCCTCGTTTCAGTCCTGTATCACTGAACCGAAATAACCTTCCGTTCCAGCCATGTCTATCTCATGAGATATAAAATCTTTACCCAATTCATTGGAGGGAGATATAGGTCCCACCCATCTTATAATGAATCCTTTCTTATGTGTGCCACATAATCATAAAACATACATCATCGCATAACACATGTAACAAAAATGGGATTCTTGAAACATCATGACATCATAAATCAATTCATATAAGATAAAGGAATTCATAAAAATAATTCCATCACAACATGAACAAATCAATTTAATAATAGGGATAAAACAGAACCCTTTATTATCTTAGATGGAAAATAATTTTGATAAAACACTTGAACTCCATTCTTGAGGAAAATATCCCTTCTTCTTCAAAAACATTTTTCCTTTCATAACATGTCATACAACTTTAAAATAAAAGAATTTGATTAAAAATAAACTTGAAAACTTTTAAAGGAAGCTTCTTGGAAATAATGTTTTAAAAATCCATTCATGCCGTATAAGTTAAAAAAACATTCTTCGTACTTTTGTCGGAAAAGTCAAAAAGTACCTCGTACGACAAAAGATTCCTTTCATAGATATTACTAAAAACTCACCGAAGGGTAAAAATGGATTTAAACAATTGTAGGTGGATGGAAATAATATTACATATTGATGAAACATGGATGTGGATGATAAAATACACCCCAGTAAATACTTACGAATAAACAATCTCGGATAAAAATGAGATTGTGATATTTCCCTTACCTTAGGTCCGATTTGCTTTGTTCGTGTCCGAAGCTCCTGTATAATGGTTTAAATAATGTTATTGACTTATTCCATAATCATACATATTGATATGATATCATATATGGTCATATTATTAGCTTCTTGTTAGTAATATTTCATTGTTACTTGTTACTCGGGTCTTTATAACTTTTTGTTCTTATGCGTGTTTTGTTGAATAAATTCTTATTCTTTTCTTTAGGTTATAGATAATTCATTTCCAGAATGGTATTAGTGTAGTATATACCATATTCATTCATTCAATTCATTTATATAATCATTATGAAATGAAGATCATGTAGAACGAGTCGCATCACATCGTGGAGACGGTATTCCGTACGTACGCATGAGTGATGATATCGTTCCTATGATCGTGGAATTGTATTGGTGTATATATATATATTATTTCAGTATCAATATTACTTCATAATAATCATATATAGTTACTCATTACACCATTATACCCATCCTTGTAAGGTGATGGTGGAAAATAGATTACACCACGGCGTGGAGACGGTATTCCGTACGTACGCACGCGCGGTGATTTCATTTTTCCGTAGGATGGATAGAAGGTGAATTAGGGTTGTTTCATATTTATAATAACATATCAGTATGTAAGTAATACTTATGTTATTACTTTATCATTAAACAACTAAATAAGAAGAAGTTGAAGAAGAAAGAAATTGAAAAGATCGGTAATGGATATTACCTTTACTTTGGAACGCCTCTTTGAATCCTCCACTTAAGGAACTAAGATTGGTCTTTGGAGAAGACCAGGACCTCTAGTATTATTCTAGGGAAGTGGAGAGGAGAAAATGGCAGGGGTTGGCCGAGCTTGAGTGCTCAAATTGGTGTGAGGAGGAGGGGGAGGAGGTTCCCTTTTATAAGGGAGGAGAGGGGCACCTTAGGAATATATCAAAATATTATTTTATATTAAAGTCAAAATCGGTTTATAATGGTTCCAAAGGGTCTTATTTCGAAGCTAAAGTGGGGATGGGTCGAAATCCTATCATCCAATAGGATTTAGACAAGTTTAGGGTATTATTTTAACCTTATCAATTAGATTTAACTCTAAGTTAATTAATTTAACTTTTACCGTGTTTTTTTGTTTTCTTTCACTATATGGTTAATACACTTACTATAACATCCCAAACGAACCCCAAATTGTTTATTATTAATATATATATCCTTATCTAAGTCATTTGGCCGAACCTTAGATTTTTAGGAATAAAATAACAATTATTAATATAATATTTGATTTAAAAACTATTTTGTGTCAATTTTGACACTATTTGATATATAATTTTTGTGAAAGTCATAACAGAATTATATGTTCGAACCAAGTTAATTAAATCAACACTAATATATCATAGTAACCTAGAAAATTAGTGGAATTCATAAAAAGTCTTAAATTACATTTATTTTGGTATTTATATTATCAATTATGTCAATATTTCATTAATAAGATAATTACTGCATCATCATTGTGTCATAAATAAATTAAATTATTTGATGTCTAAAAATTACAAATAAAATATCATCATGTAGGAAATCTTTTTAGCTTTCTAATTAAGTTTTACAATTGAATTTATATTATGTATAACCCCATATTAAAAATTATTTACTTATTAAACTTTGATTTTAACTATTTTAACCCTTCTTTAAATAAATTAATAATAAATGTCCTAATCTAATCCAAGTAGGCCTAAATGGTCATATTTTATTCCTAAGTTTGTTTTTGGTCGAATTACACTTGTCCAATAGAATTAGGACATGTGTTAGGGTAATATTAATATCATATTTACCCTTAGTTACCCTATTTACTATTAACCGCGGTAAAAAATAGTAAAAAGTTACTATTCACCAAAAAATTATTTTTATCTCATTGAACCACATTTTACTTACTGATATCAACCGTGTCTTTCGGATTTTTGAAATTCCATTCACAGAAGCGGTAAAATTAAGTTTTATGCAAAATTCAGTTTTTAACCTACCACTTAGTGGTTTCACTATTCATCAAAAATTGAAAGTTTTCAGAAAAATACCAAAATTTCACCCTAGGCTAATTTCGATATTCTGAGTCCAAAAATGAAGTCCATTTTGAAAAATAAAATTTATAAAATTTCAAAAAGTGGTTATTACTATTCATAACGGCTAGTTTTAATAGCATATTGTTGTTTAGTGAAACTCGGTATTGCGTACGACGCAAGCTATCGAGGAAGGTCACGATTGAGTGTAAAGCAAGCCAAGCAAGTGTTGTGTATAAAAATATTCCTTTGATGATTTATATAACATAAAAGTCTCGGGTGTTACATTCTACCCCCCTTAAAAAGAATTTCGCCCTCGAAATTCGTCACTTTGTAACAAACAGATGAGGATAATTCTCCCTCATCATATCCTCAAGCTCCCATGTAGATTCTTCAAGTTGGTGGTTCCTCCATAAAACTTTCACCAAGCGAGTGGTCTTGTTTCGTAGGACTTTTTCGCTACGATCCAGAATCTCTATCGGCTGTTCTTTATAAGAAAGATCTTGCTCCAGCGGTACAACTTCTGAGCTGAGTACATGTGAAGGATCTGGTATGTACTTTCTCAGGAGAGATACATGGGACACATCGTGAACTTGAGAGAGATTCGGTGGAAGCGCCAATCGGTAAGCTACCTTCCCAACACGATCCAGTATTTCAAAAGGACTGATATATCTAGGGCTCAACTTCCCCTTCTTTCTAAATCTCATAACCCTCTTCCAGGGAGATATTCGTAAGAACACTTTATCGCCCACTTCAAACTCTAGGTCTTTTCTTCGGTTGTCGGCATAACTTTTCTGTCGACTCTGAGCTGCTCTTATGTGTTGTTGAATAGATCTGACCTTTTCTGCCATTTCATCAACGAGATCAGGTCCTAATAGCTTTCTTTCCCCAACTTCATCCCATCAAGTTGGAGTCCTGCATTTCTTTCCATAGAGAGCTTCATAAGGAGCCATCTGAATACTGGAGTGAAAGCTATTATTATAAGAAAATTCCACCAAAGGTAGGTGTTGATCCCAACCTCCTTTGAAATCCATAGAGCAAGCTCTCAACATATCTTCTAGGGTTTGAATTGTTCTCTCAGACTGACCGTCTGTCTGGGGATGATAAGCAGTGCTGAAACTCAACTCTGTATCCAGAGTATGCTGAAGACTTCGCCATAACTTCGAGGTAAATCTCTGATCTCGATCAGATATAATAGAAAGTGGTACTCCATGAAATCTTACCACTTACTTTACATATATCCTGTCAAGCTGATCTAGAGAGAAATCCTCTCTAATAGCAATGAAGTGTGCAGACTTTGTAAGACGATCAACTATGACCCAGATAGCATTATTGCCTTTGGATGTTTTAGGAAGTCCTGTGACAAAGTCCATAGTGATGTTTTCCCATTTCCATTCGGGTATGGGTAATGGTTGTAACATCCCCTTAGACTTCTGTCTCTCAGCTTTAACTTGTTGACAAACCAAGCATCGAGAGACATATTCAGCAACATCTCTTTTCATGCCATCCCACCAGAAGTACTCTTTCAGGTCCCTATACATCTTCGTGCTTCCAGGATGAATAGAGAATGATGAACTATGAGCCTCATCCAGCAGCTCATTCTTTAATTCGGGGATGGGAGGAACGCAAACCCGATTCCTGAACTTTATTATCCCATCACAATCAAGGTTGAATTCAGGAACATTTCTCACCTTCTTTTGTAACTCGACATCTTCTTTCTGTGCCTCTTTAATCTTCACATGTATAGATGGTTGAACATTCATTTGAGAAAGATAAGATTTTTCCCCTTCCATTATAATTCCAAGATCCATCCTTTGTAAATCCATAAATATTGGATCTTTTGTGATCCTCATCATGGATAAACTAGCATGGTCTTGTCGACTTAATGCATCTGCCACCTTGTTTGCTTTCCCAGGGTGGTAATGGATTGAGCAGTCATAATCCTTAATCAGCTCCAACCATCTTCTTTGACGCATATTCAACTCCTTTTGTGTGAAAATATACTTTAAACTTTTATGATCAGTATAAATATCACACCTTTCACCATAAAGGTAATGCCTCCAAATCTTTAATGCAAAGATTACCGCAGCCAACTCCAAATCATGTGTTGGGTAATTTTGCTCATGGATTTTCAACTGTCGTGAGGCATAAGCTATCACCATATCATTTTGCATAAGAACACACCCCAATCCCTTCTTGGATGCATCACTGTAGATCACAAACCATTCTCCACTACAAGGCAGTGTGAGCACAGGTGCACTGGATAACCTTCTTTTCAACTCCTTGAAATTCTCTTCACATTCCTCTGTCCAGACAAACTTAACTCCTTTCCGAGTCAACTTGGTGAGTGGATTAGATAATCGTGAAACATCGTTTACAAAATGTCGATAATATCCAGCCAAACCAAGAAAACTTCGGATCTCAGTTACTGTTGTTGGTCTCGACCATCTTTCGATAACCTCTGTTTTTGATGGATCCACAGATATCCCCTCTTTTGAGATTATATGACCCAAAAATGCAACTTTTTGAAGCCAAAATTCACACTTGGTAAATTTGTCATAAAATTTCTCCTTTCTCAGGGTCTTCAATATAATTCTCAAGTGATCTTCATGCTCTTCCTTGCTCTTTGAATAGACAAGAATATAGTCTATAAAGACTACCACAAATTGATCAAGATAGTCTCTAAAGACTCTATTCATTAGATCCATGAAGATAGCAGGGGCATTAGTAAGACCAAATGGCATCACTATAAATTCATAGTGTCCATACCTTGTACGAAAAGCCGTCTTTGGTATATCCTCCCTTTTGACCCTTAATTGATGATACCCTGAATGAAGATCAATCTTGGAAAAGTATTGAGCTCCGCGTAGTTGGTCAAATAAGTCATCAATGCGTGGGAGAGGATATTTTTTCTTGATAGTGATCTTGTTATGTTCTCGATAATCAATGCAGAGTCTCATTGATCCATCTTTCTTCTTAACAAATATAACAGGTGCTCCCCAAGGTGACGCACTAGGGCGTATGAATCCCTTATCAAGATTCTCTTGGAGTTGCTTCTTCAATTCCTGCAACTCAATTGGGGCCATTCTATAAGGTGTCTTTGAGATAGGCAAAGCACCCGGTATGAGTTCTATTGAAAACTCAACTTCACGATTTGGTGGAAGACCCGGTAATTCCTCCCGTAAAGACATCATCAAACTCTCGTACAATGGGCATATTCTTAATCGTGAGTTTCTCACCAACCATTTGAGATAAATAACCTTCATTTAGTGGAATCAATACCCATAAGATGGAAGAAATTTCCACTGGAAGGTTATGTTCATCCTTGCATTGATAGACGATCGTAGATTGATCTGGAATATGAAATTTGACTTCCCTTCTTTGGCAATCGATATGAGCTCCATGTAGAGAAAGCCAATCCATGCCAAGAATCACATCAAATTCCACTAAAGGAAGGATCACAAGATTTGCAGGAAGCACTTTCCCACAAACTTCGATCGGAGAAGAATTATAAACTTTTGATGCGATTGATGTGCCATTAGGTGTTGTCACAGCTAACTCAACATCTAATTGTTGAGGTAATACGGTGATATCCTTAGAAAAGTCTTCAGAAATAAAAGAGTGGGTGGATCCAGAATCAAATAAAACATTTTATACTTTAGAGTGGATGGTAAGTGTACCTTTCACCACATCGTTATCGTACTCCACATCGCTGATAGAAATTTCATGTGACTTTCCTTTGTCTTTAGCCTTAAGAGTTTGTTGACGTCGACCATCATCATCAACCCCTGGATTTGGGAATTGATTGGCATAATGCCCCATCTCCTTTCACTTGAAACATTGAAGTGTAGTAGGTTCATTCTATGTATCCCTTCCTTTGTTTGCATCATTAGACATCTTCTTCCCATTATCGCGGCATTCAAATGCCCGATGACCTTCCTTTCCACATTTAAAACATTTACTTGTCCCTTTAAGACAACTACCTCCATGTTTCTTTCCACACTTTGAGCATAAGGGAAAGTTCATCTTCTTTTCTGTGTGCTCTTTAGATTTTTCTTTGAATTCCATCTTCCTCTTCTTATCAAACCCATGTGACTGATGGGTTACTCCAATCTCCATCTCGACTTTGAGAGCACATCGAACGATTTCCTCGTAGCTATTGAAGTCCCTTATGGCTAACGCCCTTCGAAGACTTGGTTTTAATCCACTAAAGAATCGATCGATCTTACTCTCAGGTTGGATAATAATACCAGAAGCGTACCTTGCAAGTCTTGTAAAATTTGCTTCATAGGTACTAACAGATTCATCATCCCTTTGCTTCAGTTCAAGGAACTCTTTCTCCATCTTTGTTCGGAGAATACGAGGGAAGTACTTATTGAAAAATAAGTTCTTGAACTCGTCCCATTCCATAGACTCAATTTCATCCCTTTGCCTCGTATTCTTAACAAGATTCCACCATTGATCCGCATCTCCTTCCAAACGATACACTGCTAGGATGACTTTATCATGCTCAGAACATTGAAGAACTGAAAATATCTTTTCAGTAGTACTAATCCATTTTTCAGCAACTAATGGATCAGTAGACTCGCTGAAAGAAGGTGGACGCTGCCTCATGAAGGATTCAACATAATGTTGCTCCCTCCTTTGTTCGTTTGGAAATCCTTCATGATTCATAGCTTGAGAAAGTTGTGTGAGCATGGCTACAAGATTTTGCATTCCAGCTCCCATATCGTTTGGTTGCTCAGGGGGACAATCATTGCATTGCCCACCGCATTCCGCATTAACACGGTTCCTTCGGGTTCCAGCCATTGACTAAAACCAAGAAGAATAGTGTGAGCAACACTAATTATAATAGGAAACCACATAATTCAAGAATAAAATTTTCATGCTTAAGGTCTTATCCTAGGTTATTCAAGGCCATTTCTAAAACACTAAGATTGTGTTCTATGCTTAGACTTATCCTTAGGGTTCTTACTAAGGCTTTCACATCCTAGTTTCCAAAGGTTGACTATACCTTTCCTTTGATACCAACTATAACGACCCATACTTTACATACATTGTTAATACTTCAAAATTGAAGCACACTTATTACAACATATGACAAAACCACAAAGGTCCGTATAGGTATAGTGTATTTAGAAACTGGGAAACATAAACAACTGGTTCATAAATCTTATACAGTGTCTCCCATTTATTTCATCATATCTAGGGTCCCTTTTAGCATATTCTACTTAATATCCATATTCCTGACCTGGGGAAAAGAAAACATAAAAGGGTGAGCTCAAATGCTCAGCAAGGGCAAATAAAGGAAATAAAAATCATATCATATCTTTTTGAAAATCTTAACCTGCAAAAGAGATCATAATATCTTAACATGGAACGAATCATAGAAGTGAAAATGAGATCCCCATAATCATAACATAAAACTTGAAACTTTGTGGCATGCACACATAATCATGGAAAATAATTTCTTGTTAGTCATGACTCATTGCCAAGACTATCTTAGTGGACAAAGTCCCTTTCTGAACCGAGTTCACTCCTCATTTCAGTCCTGTATCACTGAACCGAAATAACCTTCCGTTCCAGCCATGTCTATCTCATGAGATATAAAATCTTTACCCAATGCATTGGAGGGAGATATAGGTCCCACCCATCTTATAATGAATCCTTTCTTATGTGTGCCACATAATCATAAAACATACATCATCGCATAACACATGTAACAAAAATGGGATTCTTGAAACATCATGACATCATAAATCAATTCATATAAGATAAAGGAATTCATAAAAATAATTCCATCACAACATGAACAAATCAATTTAATAATAGGGATAAAACAGAACCCTTTATTATCTTAGATGGAAAATAATTTTGATAAAACACTTGAACTCCATTCTTGAGGAAAATATCCTTTCTTCTTCAAAAACATTTTTCCTTTCATAACATGTCCTACAACTTTAAAATAAAAGAATTTGATTAAAAATAAACTTGAAAACTTATAAAGGAAGCTTCTTGGAAATAATGTTTTAAAAATCCATTCATGCCATATAAGTTAAAAAAACATTCTTCGTACTTTTGTCGGAAAAGTCAAAAAGTACCTCGTACGACAAAAATTCCTTTCATAGATATTACTAAAAACTCACCGAAGGGTAAAAATGGATTTAAACAATTATAGGTGGATGGAAATAATATTACATATTGATGAAACATGGATGTGGATGATAAAATACACCCCAGTAAATACTTACGAATAAACCATCTCGGATAAAAATGAGATTGTGATATTTCCCTTACCTTAGGTCTGATTTGCTTTGTTCGTGTCCGAAGCTCCTATATAATGGTTTAAATAATGTTATTGACTTATTCCAGAATCATACATATTGATATGATATCATATATGGTCATATTATTAGCTTCTTGTTAGTAATATTTCATTGTTACTTGTTACTCGGGTCTTTATAACTTTTTGTTCTTATGCGTGTTTTGTTGAATAAATTCTTATTCTTATCTTTTGGTTATAGATAATTCATTTCCAGAATGGTATTAGTGTAGTATATACCATATTCATTCATTCAATTCATTTATATAATCATTATGAAATGAAGATCATGTAGAACGAGTCGCATCACATCGTGGAGACGGTATTCCGTACGTACGCACGAGTGATGATATCGTTCCTATGATCGTGGAATTGTATTGGAGTATATATATATATTATTTCAGTATCAATATTACTTCATAATAATCATATATAGTTACTCATTACACCATTATACCCATCCTTGTAAGGTGATGGTGGAAAATAGATTACACCACGGCGTGGAGACGGTATTCCGTACGTACGCACGCGCGGTGATTTCATATTTCCGTAGGATGGATAGAAGGTGAATTAGGGTTGTTTCATATTTATAATAACATATCAGTATGTAAGTAATACTGATGTTATTACTTTATCATGAAACAACTAAAGAATAAGAAGTTGAAGAAGAAAGAAATTGAAAAGATCGGTAATGGATATTACCTCTTCTTTGGATCGCCTCTTTGAATCCTCCACTTAAGGAACTAAGATTGGTCTTTGGAGAAGACCAGGACCTCTAGGATTATTCTAGGGAAGTGTAGAGGAGAAAATGGCAGGGGTTGGCCGAGCTTGAGTGCTCAAATTGGTGTGAGGAGGAGGGGGAGGAGGTGCCCTTTTATAAGGGAGGAGAGGGGCACCTTAGGAATATCTCAAAATATTATTTTATATTAAAGTCAAAATCGGTTTATAATGGTTCCAAAGGGTCTTATTTCGAAGCTAAAGTTGGGATGGGTCGAAATCCTATCAACCAATAGGATTTAGACAAGTTTAGGGTATTATTTTGACCTTATCAATTAGATTTAACTCTAAGTTAATTAATTTAACTTTTACCGTGTTTTTTTGTTTTCTTTCACTATATGGTTAATACAATTACTATAACATGCCAAAAGAACCCCAAATTGTTTATTATTAATATATATATCCTTATCTAAGTCACTTGGCCGAACCTTACATTTTTAGGAATAAAATAACAATTAGTAATATAATATTTGATTTAAAAACTATTTTGTGTCAATTTTGACACTATTTGATATATAATTTTTGTGAAAGTCATAACAGAATTATATGTTCGAACCAAGTTAATTAAATCAACACTAATATATCATAGTAACCTATAAAATTAGTGTAATTCATAAAATGTCTTAAATTAAATTTATTTTGGTATTTATATTATCAATTATGTCAATATTTCATTAATAAGATAATTACTGCATCATCTTTGTGTCATAAATAAATTAAATTATTTGATGTCTAAAAATTACAAATAAAATATCATCATGTAGGAAATCTTTTTAGCTTTCTAATTAATATTTGCAATTGAATTTATCTTATGTATAACCCCATATTAAAAATGATTTACTTATTAAACTTTGATTTTAACTATTTTAACCCTTCTTTAAATAAATTAATAATAAATGTCCTAATCTAATCCAAGTGGGCCTAAATGGTCATATTTTATTCCTAAGTTTGTTTTTGGTCGATTTACACTTGTCCAATAGAATTAGGACATGTATTAGGGTAATATTAATATCATATTTACCCTTAGTTACCCTATTTACTATTAACCGCGGTAAAAAATAGTAAAAAGTTACTATTCACCAAAAAATTATTTTTATCTCATTGAACCACATTTTACTTACTGATATCAACTGTGTCTTTCGGATTTTTGAAATTCCATTCACAGAAGCGGTAAAATTAAGTTTTATGCAAAATTCAGTTTTTAACCTACCACTTAGTGGTTTCACTATTCATCAAAAATTGAAAGTTTTCAGAAAAATACCAAAATTTCACCCTAGGCTAATTTCGATATTCTGAGTCCAAAAATGAAGTCCATTTTGAAAAATAAAATTTATAAAATTTCAAAAAGTGGTTATTACTATTCATAACGGCTAGTTTTAAGAGCATATTGTTGTTTAGTGAAACTCGGTATTGCGTACGACGCAAGCTATCAAGGAAGGTCGCGATTGCGTGTAAAGCAAGCCAAGCAAGTGTTGTGTAGAAAAATATTTCTTTGATGATTTATATAACATAAAAGTCTCGGGTGTTACATTAATGGTATGGTAATGATCAAATTTTAATCATTATATGTCCCTTTAAACCCTTTATATAATACAACATTGCCATTACAAATCATTGAAAACATCACATACATGGTTATATAATAGCTAGAATAATTCATACCATATTCATCACACAACTAATTTTTCATCGTCACTATAAAAGGAGTTATCTCCTAGAGATAATTGTGGCCAGTAAATATTAGATGTGCTATTGAATTATTCTTTTAAATTTATCACTATATACTATTCGTAGTTTTTATATTCAAAATTATTATTTTTTATTATCAATGTTACTATGAAATGTTAATATTTTTCATTGTGGATCTATTTTAATATATAACAAAAAGTAAATTGTGAATCATGAATTATTTTACTAATATAAAAAAAATTTCCATTAAAAAATATATATATGGTTCAACTTCTTTTTTTATTATCCAAGATGCTTAGATTCCAAATATATTATTATCATTCATCGATTACATAATGGATAATAATTAATCATATTATAAAACCTGGAATTGAAATGAATGATACAAATTGTGTCCCCTATTATAATGATATAGTTTTCTAGAAGAAAATGTTAACATTTTTATGAATATGACAATTTTATTTTAGAGACCATTTTAATATATAAAACTTTTTACTTGTTTCATTGATTATATGTATGGGGAATCTCCATGATGTATTTTAATAGGTTATTGACTTACCTGATTTTTCAAGTTATAGACTAGTCAAAAGGGGGTTGTCCTAATAGAAATTGGATCACCATCACTAAGCCACATTCCACTTACTATATTATAATTTCAGTGACCTAAATATTATTCATTATTATTAGAACAGATATATCCTCTATTGTGAGTAATATTCATTTTACATAGCAGTTATTGAAGGAAAAGATAGTAGTGCCTCTTTTATTGTTAATTGAACCCTCACCTAACCATGAACATTTCAAATTAAATCCATCATTATTTATATTCTATGTCATACATGATTCATCCAAACACACTATGTTCCCTTACATAGCTATGTTTCCTATTACTAGTATTAGGTAAATATTTAGTGATATACTCTAGAAGGTTTTTGGAAGATTTCATCCAATAGGTAGTAATTGAGAATTTATATTTAAGAGTAAAATTTGGGAATCTATTGGGTAGAACTTTATATTGTAGCATGATATAAAACCTAATTTCCTAACTCAAATATTTCCCAAAATGTTCTAATGAATGAAAAAAATATAGACTTGACTTATAATTAATGGATTTAAAAATTTTAATATTTGTCTAACGATATATGTTTTTGTGAACCTTTCTTGTTATAAATTATTATTTTCCACCAAATGAATACCTAGATTAAAAAATCCAACAACACTTCCAAAATTAGGTGATAATAATATATTGTAATGATAAACCTAAATCAAAATCATTTTGATGCTATGTAGATACCATTATGTTGGACCTATTTTTCTCTGTGTGTGGCTCGATGGTGGACACATGACAACAAGAATCTATACATTATAAGGATTGGATACATTTATAATTAATTCTCCCAGTATCTGTCGGCCAATTTTATATTGATATGATTATAGAAAAAAGTTTAAAATAAACATAAAAATTTAATATTCAAGTTATATTGATAATTTTCTATTTCTAGAGTAATTTTATTGATGTGGGGTTTGTTATAATCATCTAGTTATGTACTTCCAAATTTGTGGTGCTCATTTATCGGAAAAATGATGTTTTGGCAGGTTAGGAATATGGGGAACTAACATTTATAACATACCATGTTGTTATCCTACAATTGCATATCTCTAGGATAGATTATTTATTTTTAATAATCTATATGAGTTTAAATAATTCCATTAAGGTTATTCCAATGCTTTCATGTTATAAAAATCATATTTTGTAAATTATTATATCTTAGTCCAAATTTGATTTGGAAAACCCTACACATAATGACTAAAATAAAATCATTTTTATAATTTTTTATTATTTATTATTTTCGTAGTCTCAAAGATCATTTTAATGATGATTCCACCATATTTTAACTATTTCTATAAATGATATCATCTCTACTTGAAGAAGTTTCTTTCATGATGATAATACAAAAAGAAAATTAATGAGTGTGATATATATGATTATTAAAAATATATGGTTCCCTAAATAAAGATATGTCAATGATATTCATTGATAAATGAAATTTTTTTATTAGGATAATCCAACCCCCAAAATATAGTAATTTTATTTTCCAATTAGTTATAATATCAGTGATTTGTTCACCAACAAATCAAATTTTGGTTCCAAATTCACCATTTTGATGGTGGATATCAGTGGTTTCCCATTGTTATAATACCTATATATAAAATAAGCCTTACTTATATGATTCTAGATATAATATTTTATAACTATTGAAAAAAAAAGATAATTCATTTTCTGCAATTAACAATTTTTATTCGCCATTTGTATTATTTTCTCAGAATACCATTGATGATGTTAATTGATATTTGTTTTATATTAAGTTTGAATAAAATATAATTAAGTATTAATATACCTTATATCCCTAGAGAAACATATTTCCAAAAAAAAGTTTAAACTCAACATAAATTATGGACTTATAATGATATCAGTTGAACACATCTTTTACAAGGAAAAGTAGTATTTCGGAAAAAGGATTACCATTTTGGGGAGTTAAACATTGGATGGATAAAACCAAATTTCCTTCTAATAATTGTGATGGATATCCCTTGGAAATAGTGTTAGTGAATACATATTCGATAAATCCACTCCTAGAACCCACAATATCTCATGGAATTAAGGATACATTTCTATTCAAACTTATCATAATTTTAATCAATTAAATTTTTTTCAATTTTATTAATTACCAATGTATTCTTATCATTAAAATACATTATCACTTATGTATGTACCATGTAAAGACCCGCAAATTTCAAGGAAATTTTTTTCTTAATTTTCTTTGGAATTTTACAAGAGCGCAGCTTCAGACAGCACCTGATTCCGAGGCCCGGTGTGCCCGAAATCAATTTCCGAAGTTTGGCTCGGGTACGTTCAGTGAACGGACGAGCGGGTTTTTCTATCTTTTGAACCGGTGCCCGGAATCGAATTCTGAGGGCACCGATGAAATCGCAGTGCCGTTATTTGCTTAGAAACGCCTCTTCCGGAGTTGCGTTTGCTCAGACGTGGTTTTTAAATTTTGGGGCTCTAAGTCAGAAATAAAATAAAATTTGTGCGACAAATTTATTTTATATCACTTAAGCTGCTTGGAAGCCACTTGAAGCCACTTAAAGGCGGCTTGATCTGAGCTGAACTGGATAGGATGCTATCCAGAAATATCCTACCCCCTTGGTAGGATATTTGTGAGGTGGGGCCCGCACGAGCCCCGCCGTTTCTTTCGCTAAGTAACGCACCCGCGAAAACCCGTCAAAGTAACTGAAAAGTCAACCGACGCGTTTTCTTTAATTTCTTAACAGACCATTTAATTGGGCGGTTTATTTCGTGAATTAAATGGGCTGTTTCATTCGTTGAATTAATTCAACGAATTTAATGGGTCGTTACTTACGCGTTTGCGTTCGTTGGCAAAATAATAAAATAAGACCAACTCTTTCCTTTGGAGGATTACTCATTGTGCGAGATTCTCTGGGCCTCCACCCTCCCCGCGAAGAACGCGAAGAACGCGAAGAACGCGAAGAACGCGAAGAACGCGAAGAACGCCGGCGACCGGAATTCGACGACGCACGCCGTGATCTGCGACGTCGAAGAACGCTACCCGCGACGTTCTTCGGCGACGCCTCTTCTTCCGCGGCCGATCCTCGTTCGGCAACAAAGGTGAGAGTCGAATCTTCTAATTCTCTCCTTTTTATAATTCGATATCAACGGATTTAAATTAATTAAATCTGTTTGATCTTGATCCGGAGATTGGCGACGCGACGCCGGATACCGCGACGATGCGACGATCTCCTTCATCCGCGACGAGCGATTCCGCGACGACCTCTCGTCCGACGACGACGACAAGGTAAGGGATGTTGGAATATTTTATCTTATTTCCCCGTGTTTATTCTTTTAAAGTGAAGAAAATGATCTCCGACAATTTTAATTTATTTAAAATTGTTGTTGATTATTCCTCCCGTGGTTTATGACTAACGCAGGAGGGTGCGGGTCTAACGAACAAGACCCGGCAACCCTCCGCCGATCTCTTTTGTTGTGCGGATATGGCGGTCGACGACGAACCGCGCGGCAGGGGCAATCTGTTGATCCCGCAGTGAAGGTCGGCCCCCGGGAGGAGCAACGGCGCAGACGGGAGGCAAAACGGGCCACCGGAGCAACTCCGGCGGCCCGCGGAAGGCGGCGGCGGCGGCCGGTTCCGCGGCCGCGCGGAACCGGGGAGGGACGCGGTGGCCCGGCCGCGTCCGCGTGACAGGCGGCCCCCCGCGGGGCCGCGTTTCCTTCAAGCCGCGGGTCAAACCCGCGGCGGCGGCTCCTTCGGCTGCTCGGCCGAAGCCGAGCCGGGTCGGGCCGACCCGGTTCGGGCCGCCCGGTTCGGCCGACCCAGGGGGGGGGGGGGTTCGGGCCGGGTCGCCCCGGGCCCAGAACCCCCGTTATCGGGCCCTCTTCGGTCTTTTGCCCATATCTTGGGCCTGGGACCTCCGATTGACGAACCGTCAGCGGCTACGCGATCCTTGGATCGAGACGGTCGTTTCGGTATATTATACTCAAGGTTTCGGAAGACTTTGGGTTCGGCCGGGTTGGTTCGTACACGAAACCAACCGGGCCCTCGAAGCGGAAACGCTCATAACTTGAGCTACGGACGTCCGATCGACGTACCGTCAGCTGTGGTAGTTTCCTCTAAGTGAGACGGAACTTTTGGCATACTCCGCCCGAGGATCGGACACAGGCGTAGTACGGTCGGGTTGGTTTTGCCCTGAAAACCAACCGGGCCCCTGGGACGAAAATGCCAATAACTCTCAGACCGGGCGTCCGATTGACGCGCCGTCTGTTGCGTTGAGATCCTGTTGTCGTTACGGAACTTTTGGATACATCAAATTCGGACTACGTGTCAGTTGATGTATCAGCCTCTCGGCTCGTGGAGCGGACCCTCCTAAACGAGCTCGCTAAGTGCGGGAACCCTAGCGCTGGCTGTGACTTCGACGACAGAGCAGAGATCCTCCGTGGACTGCGAAGACGGCAGAGCAGAGATCCTCCGTGGACTGCGACGACGACAGAGCAGAGATCCTCCGTGGACTGCGACGACGGCAGAGCAGAGATCCTCCGTGGACTGCGGCGACGACTGTGCAGAGATCCTCAGTGGACTGCATCGACTACTGCACTCAGCGATCCTACGTGGATCAGTGCTACAGGTTCTGTGTGAGCCTGATCCTATGTGGGTCCTTACTACCGGTTCTGTGTGAGCCACTGCCTACAGGTTCTGTGTGAGCCCGATCCTACGTGGGTCTTTTGCGGGGGTTAGTACCTATCGATCATTCGTGGGTCCGACGACTTAGATGGATCAGTGATCATCTTTGACGTCATCTGAAAAGTATACCTGGTTGAGCTGAATCTTATTTTACTCTCCTTTGTGGATTGTGTTGAACTATCCTATGTGGATTTACTGTTTACTCTCCTTGTGGATTTGAGTCTTGCTTTCCTGCATGGATTGAGTTGTTCTCGAGCTCGTGAGCAGAGCTAGAATTGGGGACTTAGGTATATGTATGGGAATATACCTAAGTCGAGTCAGATGTTACTTCGTGATTGCATCTTTCTTTTGTGCTATATCCTTTGTGGATTTCGGGAGACCTTCGGGGGTCTCGGGGTCCTTACTGAGTAGCATATACTCACCCCTGCACGGGCTATGCCCGCACCTTGTTGTGTTGGATGCAGACGACGGACAACGATGATCGCGGTTGGGGCGTGGAGCAGGACGGTACCTGGAGGTGGACCACTGGGCGGGACGTGCTCGGAGCGGACGTGGGACCCGAGGAGCCTGGAGGCTATCTGTACCCACCCTTCAGGTGGGATTGCCAGTGGACGACACGAGGCCGCCGTCTTTTCTTCAGTTGCTGTTCTTTACTTTTTCAGTTGTACTTTACAGTTGGGCTTGTATTTCCGGCCCCCTTTAATTTTCTGCACTTTGTAGTTACTTTCCGCTTGCTGACTCTGTGGTGGTTGTTACTTTTAAAGGCAATGCCTTCCCTGTTTATCGGGATTTTACGCCTTGGTGCTAGTCGCCAGCCCCTGGCCTATGGAAGGCGGGCTTGGGGTAGTCACGGCACGGGCCCCGAGGACGGGTCGTGACAAATTGGTATCAGAGGTGGTCGGTTCTACCGTAGACTCTGATCGTCTTTTCTTTCTATGTGAAGCAATAGTGTTTAGTGTATTGAGTGTGGTTATCAGTTCAGGGAGCCCAGTGTTGGTGCGGCGGCCGACGTATCCGTACACCAGGACCCTGACTCCTGATTTCCGACTTAATGCATGAAAACATTGATTGCGTGTGTGTCCCAAGTTTCTTTGTGATTACTTGTGTCAGCTCACCGGGTATACTGATCTGCTTTATGAAAGTCTCAAGTTTTCCTTGTGATTACTTGTGCCACCTCACCAGGTATATTGTTCTGACTGTGGTGCTCTTGTTCTCCTTTTCAGGATGGCCCCGCGACGACAGCCAGCTAGGGTTCCGAGTGTAGGGCGCGACGGCAGCCCACCGAGCGACGAGGCCTCGGTGCAGGGCACTTTGCCAGCAGTGGCACCGGCGGTAGCTTTACCCGTCGAGCCACCGATGCTACCAGTACCAGACGCAGACGATGCACGTCGCCTCAGGGCAGTGCATGAGTTTCAGAGCCAGCGACCGCCCAGGTTTCGCGGTGAGGCGGACCCCCAGGCTGCCGAGGACTGGCTAGAGGCGGTGGTACGGATCTTTAGGCTAGTGAGGACACCAGCGGATCTCATGGTGATCCTCGCGGCGAGCCTCCTGCAGGCGGCGGCAGGACGATGGTGGAGCTTGATGCTCCAGGTTCACGATGAGGCATCCTTGCTCTGGGCGGACTTCGAGAGCCTCTTCCGCTCGGAGTTCGTCCCGGCCACCCTTCGAGCGGTGCGCATCCAGGAGATTCTCCAGCTGCGCCCGGGCAGCATGACGGTCGCTCAGTATGCGGCGAGGTTCACGGACCTATCTCGCTACTCGACCGACATGGTACGGGACCCCTTCTTCCGGGCCCGGACCTTCGAGCAGGGCTTGCGGCAGGAGATTCGGGCGTCGCTGATCTCCCTCAGCATTCTGACCCAGGCGGGAGTGCTGGAGCGAGCCCTCCTGATCGAGAGCTTCCTGGAAGAGCCTTCTTCAGCGGCGAGACCTAGCGCAGGGCGGCAGGTAGCTGAGTCTTCGGCAGCAGGTAGCCGACGGATGACTCTCGGGTCCAGGCAGACTAGACCCCCACGCAGACGGCCTCAGGACACCGGCTCAGCGGTGCGGGGCACACAGCGGAGTGCCAGCCTTCCGAGAGGCAGGCTGTGCTACTCCTGCGGCGGGCAGGGTCACATGGCTCGTGACTGCCCGACTCGTCGATCAGAGGAGCAGCAGACGGTGGAGGGGCCACCCAGGCAGAGGCAGAGGGTCGACTGTGGCGGTCCGCAGGGAGGAGGCGGACGAGGCAGAGGAGCTGGCCGAGCAGCGGGTGGTGGGCGACGCTTCCAGGCTCTACCCCCACCACCACCAGGAGGGCCACCTCGACCACATGGAGCTGGCGGGCAGGGACAGGCCCAGCTCCAGGCAGTGGAGGCCTACGACCCCGACTTGCCAGAGATGATTCGAGGTACGATCTGTGTCTATTCCACCCTTGCTGCAGTACTTATAAACACAGGAGCGAGTCACTCTTTCATAGCCTCTGCCCTTGTTCGGAGCTCGGAGATTCCGACTGAGCCGTTGGCTCGATCCTTACGGCTAGAGACTCCTACGGGAGCAGACTCGACGATTACGCACTGGTGCCGGCAGTGTGAGCTTACTCTAGGAGGCGAGAGCTTCGGCTGGGATCTCCTTGTAGCGGCGTCGAGGCCTTACGACGTCATCTTGGGCATGGATTGGCTATCCACGGTTCATGCCCAGATCGACTGTTTTAGGCGCAAGGTGCGATGTGTTCGCACCGACGGGAGCAGGTTTACCTTCACCGGCGAGAAGGGAACCTTTGCAGCACAGGATGGACTTCCGCGGAGGAGAGTCCAGCCCATCTCTCATCAGTTGGCTAGCCTCATCCTAGGAGCAGTGGACGTGCGGAGTCCAGCTTTTCCTGCAGTGGTGGACCAGTACGTGGACGTCTTTCCCGACGACGTTCCAGGGCTACCTCCTCGTAGAGAGGTAGACTTTTACATCGACTTGTACCCCGGGACAGCCCCGATATCTACTCCAGCATATCGGATGGCCCCCGCCGAGCTTCGAGAGCTGCGGGTACAGTTGGAGGACTTGCAGAGCAAGGGGTTTATCCGACCCAGTGTTTCACCCTGGGCTTCCCCGATTTTGTTCGCCAAGAAGGCGGACGGGAGCTTGCGACTGTGTGTCGACTATCGTCGCCTGAACCAGGTGACAGTGAGGAACAAGTATCCGCTGCCACGGATTGATGACCTCTTCGATCAGCTCAAGGGAGCGCGGTGGTTCTCGAAGATAGACCTCCGGTCAGGCTATCATCAGCTCAGAGTTCGAGACGAGGACGTGCAGAAGACGGCCTTCAGGTGTCGGTATGGCCATTATGAGTTCTTGGTTATGCCGTTCGGCGTAACCAATGCTCCAGCAGTGTTCATGAGCCTCATGAACAGGATCTTCCAGCCATACCTCGACCGATTTGTCGTGGTCTTCATTGACGACATTTTGGTATACTCGACGACTGAGGAGGAGCATGCCTACCACCTGCGAGTTGTGCTAGACACACTCTGAGAGCACCATCTTTATGGCAAGCTCTCAAAGTGCCAGTTCTGGTTACGTGAGGTCCATTTCTTGGGGCACGTCATCTCTGAGGCGGGAGTTGCAGTGGATCCCGCGAAGATCGAGGCAGTGCTAGCTTGGGAGCCACCCAAGAGCGTGACAGAGGTGCGGAGCTTCTTGGGCCTAGCCGGATACTATCGGAGATTTGTGCCAGACTTCTCCAGAGTTGCGGCACCACTCTCAGCCTTGACGAAGAAGGGGAAACCCTTTGTGTGGTCAGACAGATGTCAGCAGAGCTTCCAGGAGTTGAGACAGAGATTGACCAGCGCACCTATCTTGAGGTTGCCTGAGGAGGGAGTTGGATACGTAGTTTACTGCGATGCATCAGGGACTGGACTCGGGTGCGTTCTGATGCAGGAGCGGGCCGTGATCGCCTATGTATCACGTCAGTTGAGGCCGCATGAGCAGAACTACGCCACTCATGACCTGGAGTTAGCAGTAGTGGTCTTCGCTCTGAAGACTTGGCGGCACTATCTGATGGGCGAGCGCTTCACAGTCTTTTCTGACCACCAGAGTCTCAGGTATATCTTCTCTCAGAAGGAACTGAACCTGAGAAAGCGTAGATGGCTTGAGTTCCTCCAGGACTATGACTTTGAGATAGTCTATACTCCTGGGAAGGGGAACGTGGTAGCCGATGCCCTCAGCAGGAGGACGGGCATTCAGCTACTTGAGGAGGCGACGGAGCAGCTAGCCTCCTTATAGATATCCTTCGTGGATAGAGACGGAGCAGCCTTTCTTCAGTCTCTCACAGTCTCTCCTCCACTTCTACAGCGGGTCAGAGAGGCTCAGCGTGAGGACGCTGACTGTGAGACCCGGCGTGCACTGATATCCTCAGGTCAGGCGCCTGATGGCTTCACCCTTGGAGCAGAGCACGACATCCTTTTCAGAGGACGTACCTTCGTACCAGTCGCTTTACGAGAGGAGGTGCTGAGAGAGTTTCACACTTCTCCCTTGGCGGTGCATCCCGGAGTGGCGAAGATGTACCAGGATCTCAGGCGACAGCACTGGTGGCCGGGCATGAAGAAAGCTGTGGCAGAGTTCGTTTCACGATGCCTCACCTGCCAGCAGGTGAAGGCAGAGCATCAGGTACCAGCAGGCTTGGTACAGCCCTTGGAGGTCCCGGAGTGGAAGTGGGACAGCATATCTATGAACTTCGTGACTGGACTTCCACGCACTTCCAGAGGTCATGACTCCATTTGAGTGATTTTCGACCGACTCACCAAGTCGGCACACTTCTTACCCATCAGAGAGCAGGGCTCAGTGGAGAGCTTGGGACGTCTTTACGTCCAGGAGATCGTACGGCTTCACGGTGTGCCATCGTCTATCGTCTCCGATCGAGATGCTCGTTTCACTTCCCGGCTTTGGAAGGGGTTGCAGGAGGCGTTCGGGACGCGGCTCCATCTGAGCACAGCCTTCCACCCTCAGACGGATGGTCAGACTGAGAGAACCATACAGACACTCGAGGACATGCTACGTGCATGTGTTCTCGACTTTGGTCGCAGCTGGGAGGACCACCTACCCTTGGTGGAGTTCGCGTACAACAACAGCTACCACTCCACCATCGGGATGGCACCATACGAGGCGTTGTACGGCAGACCCTGCAGATCACCGTTGTGCTGGACAGAACCTGGGGAGTCAGCACTCGTGGGACCAGAGATGGTCCAAGCCACGACAGAGAAGGTCCAGATCATCCAGGAGAGGATGAGGACAGCTCAGAGCCGGCAAAAGTCATATGCTGACAGGAGGCGGAGGCCACTGGAGTTCGAGGATGGCGACCACGTCTTTTTGCGTGTCTCACCTCGACGTGGTTTACGGAGATTTGGACGAGGCGACAAGTTGTCTCCACGCTTCATCGGGCCTTTCCAGGTCCTCAGCAGGATGGGAGAGGTGGCTTATCGCCTGGCTCTACCACCTCAGTTGCACCGGGTGCACGACATCATCCACGTGTCTCAGCTGAGGAGATACGTGCACGACCCGACGCACATCATCGACTTTGGGGAGCTGGACGTGGACGATGGGGTGACTTTTGCGGAGGTCCCAGTGGAGATCGAGGATCGACAGGAGCGGGTCCTACGTGGGTGGTCGATTCCTCTTGTGCGCGTCAGATGGCAGCACGGGAACCTCCAGGAGAGCACTTGGGAGCGGGAGGCTCAGATGCGTGCTCAATACCCCCATTTGTTCCCCTAGTTTTTGATGTATCTTTACGGGGACGTAAAGCCCTGAGGTGGGAGTAATTTAAAGACCCGCAAATTTCAAGGAAATTTTTTTCTTAATTTTCTTTGGAATTTTACAAGAGCGCAGCTTCAGACGGCACCTGATTCCGAGGCCCGGTGTGCCCGGAATCAATTTCCGAAGTTTGGCTCGGGTACGTTCAGTGAACGGACGAGCGGGTTTTTCTATCTCTTGAACCGTTTCCCGGAATCGAATTCTGAGGGCACTGATGAAATCGCAGCGCCGGTATTTGCTTAGAAACGCCTCTTCCGGAGTTGCGTTTGCTCAGACGTGGTTTTTAAATTTTGGGGCTCTAAGTCAGAAATAAAATAAAATTTGTGCGACAACTTTATTTTATTTCACTTAAGCTGCTTGGAAGCCACTTGAAGCCACTTAAAGGCGGCTTGATCTGAGCTGAACTAGATAGGATGCTATCCAGAAATATCCTACCCCCTTGGTAGGATATTTGTGAGGTGGGGCCCGCACGAGCCCCGCCGTTTCTTTCGCTAAGTAACGCACCCGCGAAAACCCGTCAAAGTAACTGAAAAGTCAACCGACGCGTTTTCTTTAATTTCTTAACAGACCATTTAATTGGGCGGTTTATTTTGTGAATTAAATGGGCTGTTTCATTCGTTGAATTAATTCAACGAATTTAATGGGTCGTTACTTACGCGTTTGCGTTCGTTGGCAAAATAATAAAATAAGACCAACTCTTTCTTTTGGAGGATTACTCGTTGTGCGAGAATCTCTGGGCCTCCACCCTCCCCACGAAGAACGCGAAGAACGCGAAGAACGCGAAGAACGCGAAGAACGCCGGCGACCGGAATTCGACGACGCACGCCGTGATCTGCGACGTCGACGAACGCTACCCGCGACGTTCTTCGGCGACGCCTCTTCTTCCGCGGCCGATCCTCGTTCGGCAACAAAGGTGAGAGTCGAATCTTCTAATTCTCTCCTTTTTATAATTCGATATCAACGGATTTAAATTAATTAAATCCGTTTGATCTTGATCCGGAGATTGGCGACGCGACGCCGGATACCGCGACGATGCGACGATCTCCTTCATCCGCGACGAGCGATTCCGCGACGACCTCTCGTCCGACGACGACGACAAGGTAAGGGATGTTGGAATATTTTATCTTATTTCCCCGTGTTTATTCTTTTAAAGTGAAGAACATGATCTCCGACAATTTTAATTTATTTAAAATTGTTGTTGATTATTCCTCCCGTGGTTTATGAATAACGCAGGAGGGTGCGGGTCTAACGAACAAGACCCGACAACCCTCCGCCGATCTCTTTTGTTGTGCGGATATGGTGGTCGACGACGAACTGCGCGGCAGGGGCAATCTGTTTATCCCGCAGTGAAGGTCGGCCCCCGGGAGGAGCAACGGCGCAGACGGGAGGCAAAACGGGCCACCGGAGCAACTCCGGCGGCCCGCGGAAGGCGGCGGCGGTGCCCGGCGCGCCGCCGTGGAGAAGATCCGCCGCGGCTGAAGCCGCGGCGGCGGCGGCCGGTTCCGCGGCCGCGCGGAACCGGGGAGGGACGCGGCGGCCCGGCCGCGTCCGCGTGACAGGCGGCCCCCCGCAGGGCCGCGTTTCCTTCAAGCCGCGGGTCAAACCCGCGGCGGCGGCTCCTTCGGCCGCTCGGCCGAAGCCGAGCCGGCCGGTCCGGTCGGCCGGGCCGCGCCCAGGCCGGACCGGACCCGGCCTAGCCGGGTCGTGCCGGGTCGGGCCGACCCGGTTCGGGCCGACCCAGTTCGGCCGACCCAGGGGGGGGGGGGTTCGGGCCGGGTCGCCCCGGGCCCAGAACCCCCGTTATCGGGCCCTCTTCGGTCCTTTGCCCATATCTTGGGCCTGGGACCTCCGATTGACGAACCGTCAGCGGCTACGCGATCCTTGGATCGAGACGGTCGTTTCGGTATATTATACTCAAGGTTTCGGAAGACTTTGGGTTCGGCCGGGTTGGTTCGTACACGAAACCAACCGGGCCCTCGGAGCGGAAACGCTCATAACTTGAGCTACGGACGTCCGATCGATGTACCGTCAGCTGTGGTAGTTTCCTCTAAGTGAGACGGAACTTTTGGCATACTCCGCCCGAGGATCGGACACAGGTGGAGTACGGTCGGGTTGGTTTTGCCCTGAAAACCAACCGGGCCCCTGGGACGAAAATGCCAATAACTCTCAGACCGGGCGTCCGATTGACGCGCCGTCTGTTGCGTTGAGATCCTGTTGTCGTTACGGAACTTTTGGATACATCAACTCCGGACTACGTGTCAGTTGATGTATCAGCCTCTCGGCTCGTGGAGCGGACCCTCCTAAACGAGCTCGCTAAGTGCGGGAACCCTAGCGCTGGCTGTGACTTCGACGACAGAGCAGAGATCCTCCGTGGACTGCGAGGACGGCAGAGCAGAGATCCTCCGTGGACTGCGACGACGGCAGAGCAGAGATCCTCCGTGGACTGCGACGACGACAGAGCAGAGATCCTCCGTGGATTGCGGCGATGACTGTGCAGAGATCCTCAGTGGACTGCATCGACTACTGCACTCAGCGATCCTACGTGGATCAGTGCTACAGGTTCTTTGTGAGCCCGATCCTATGTGGGTCCTTACTACCGGTTCTGTGTGAGCCACTGCCTACAGGTTCTGTGTGAGCCCGATCCTACGTGGGTCTTTTGCGGGGGTTAGTACCTATCGATCCTTCGTGGGTCCGACGACTTAGATGGATCAGTGATCATCTTTGACGTCATCTGAAAAAGTATACCTGGTTGAGCGGAATCTTATTTTACTCTCCTTTGTGGATTGTGTTGAACTATCCTATGTGGATTTACTGTTTACTCTCCTTGTGGATTTGAGTCTTGCTTTCCTGCGTGGATTGAGTTGTTCTCGAGCTCGTGAGCAGAGCTAGAATTGGGGACTTAGGTATATGTATGGGCATATACCTAAGTCGAGTCAGATGTTACTTCGTGATTGCATCTTTCTTTTGTGCTATATCCTTTGTGGATTTCGGGAGACCTTCGGGGGTCTCGGGGTCCTTACTGAGTAGCATATACTCACCCCTGCACGGGCTATGCCCGCACCTTGTTGTGTTGGATGCAGACGACGGACAGCACTGATCGCGGTTGGGGCGTGGAGCAGGACGGTACCTGGAGGTGGACCACTGGGCGGGACGTGCTCGGAGCGGACGTGGGACCCGAGGAGCCTGGAGGCTATCTGTACCCACCCTTCAGGTGGGATTGCCAGTGGACGACACGAGGCCGCCTTCTTTTCTTCAGTTGCTGTTCTTTACTTTTTCAGTTGTACTTTACAGTTGGGCTTGTATTTCCGGCCCCCTTTAATTTTCTGCACTTTGTAGTTACTTTCCGCTTGCTGACTCTGTGGTGGTTGTTACTTTTAAAGGCAATGCCTTCCCTGTTACCAGGATTTTACACCTTGGTCCTAGTCGCCAGCCCCTGGCCTATGGAAGGCGGGCTTGGGGTAGTCACGGCACGGGCCCCGAGGACGGGTCGTGACATACCATAACTCATATAATTTTATATCTTATTAATAACATATGTTTTTCATTGAATATATGTTTTCATAGGAATTTAGTGAATCATTCTTTGATGATTTTCATAGAAAATTTTAAGGAAAATTTATTATACTAATTTTCGAGTATATATTAATGGATATTTGAGGTTATAAATTATGGTTTCTAATAAGGTTATGAATATATGTATCTCTAGGAAAGTAATAAAACTATAATATATTACTTCACTACTGAAATGATATTAAATTTGATGATATCTCTGTTGTAATAAAAAAAAGATCATGTGTAGCCATAATATCGTATGGAACTATTTAGGTTACACTTGAGTACAACTGGTTCACTATCATCATTCAATGTTATGATATATTGGTAAACAGTATAATTATCTAATTGTTAATAGTGTATGGAATCAAATAGACACATGTCATTATCATCTCAAGGACACCCTCCCCTAACAACAATGATCTTTCAATTTAGAAGCGAATGTATGTGACTTATTGAGAGCGGAATAATGAAATATAAATTAAATCTGTAAGAGTCATAATCATTCTATATTTTTTATTCCCTATAAATTTTATTTCATCAATGAATTCATGAAAAGTAGTTTTGATCATATCTAATCATCTAACGACAATGCTCAAGGTCATTGTCGATCCATCTTGCATTCCTCAAAAATCATCTATACATATAACATATCTTATTAGGTAGTTTTCCAAATATATTTTAATTCAATCTCTCTTAACATTTATTATCAATAAGAAAGATCTATATGAAAAATTTATCCTATCTATATATGAGGTTCTTCCAACTCTGTTCTTATTCCAATATATCACCTTTTAATATAATGATTTTGTTTTGAAGCACCACCCATAGGGGAACCTAAAAATAATAACTCCTTGATTGAATTCAAATTTTTAAAAAATAACCTATCATTTCATATTTCATGTGGATAAATTAGTCATAATATCATAGATTTTGGGTAAAAACTCCATATATTAAAAAAATTGAAACCTATATCACTCTTTAAAAACATTATTCAGTTTATTCTGAAATGTAAAAGACGTTTATTTCTCATTACTAAAAAACAGATCCTTTCACTACAAATATATCACCTATGGATTTACAATAACATGAAAAAAATTAATCATTTATGATTTCTCATTAAATTGATGGTTCCTCAATAAATTTATAGAAACCATAAGAGTATTCCTTAGATCCACTAATATAGTAGAATAAAAAATTATTCCATTAGTGACTAAAACAAATAACATGTCCAAAATGAATTAAAAGTTAGAATTCATAAATAAAATAAACACTATAAAACTATTTGTTGGTCCAAAGAGAATACCAATATATCAATGTGTATATTTTCATTAGAAATAAATATTATAAATTAATTCCAATAAATCTATCATATAAAGATAGATTGTTCATATCCAAATCAATTTTAAATGATGCTTGTATATAAAAAAGTATAATAGCTAATTCACATAAGGTATTCGATTATGGTTCATTACCATTAACAAGTTTATGCATCAAAAATCATTCAAAAACCTCAAACTACTAAATAATTTCATGGAAACTAACATGAGAGATACATATAAATATATAAAATGTCTTATAAATTAAATTTCAATAACATCATTAATTTCAACCTTCATGTCCCACTGCTCAATCTTTTCTATATGATAATTCTTTAAATAAATACATTTGATGAATATTTAATTCTATATTATAAATTCAACTTCACACAGTGGATATGAACATAAAAATGATTATGGAATAAGTTAATAACTAATGTAGTAATATAGGAATATCATTTTTATTCACATTATATACACAATGAATAATTTTCACAATATAGGATTTAAAATCATATTTCCCTATATATCGGTTCATAATTAAATAACTCTTTCTGATTTAAATTTCATATAATCACCAGGGAGGAAAAAAATATTAAAAATTAATCAATAAAAACAAAATTTAGATAATTTTTTTTAATAAAATTAATTAATGAAAATGTGTAGTCACATCTATGATAAAACTATATCCTGTGAGAACCAATCATTCCCCAAAACCACATCACATGGATAACTCACCTCAAAAAACAAAAATCGACCCTCAATTATATATGAGTACACCTATATCTTGTGATATATTTTCCTTGGAAAATCTAAACATTGTATAATGGTAGTGTTAAAAAAATTATAAATATATTGTGTAAAAAAAGATGTGAGGGTAGAAACCAAGAGAAATGTGACTTCATCATTTTCAACTCCATCAATTTCATTAAATTTTAATTTATAATAATTTCTAAACCATGTTCCTCTACTATAACCAACCTAATATCCATTACCAAGTATTTCATATCATTATGGTGTTTATAATAGTTGAATAATATTTATTTACATTCTAATATTATCTCGATACTAGAATCTAGGGTATAACACCCATCACTCTTATAACACTTAGAAATCTATTATTTTTTACATTGGTACATATTGAAACAGATCACATTACTCCAGATCTAAAATATTATTAATCATATGAATATATATATATATATATATGATACTTTTTATTTAATTGTAAACAGAAAATAATTTTTAACATATAGTGAAACATTTCTCCAAGAATATATTTCAATATTTTATAACCGCCTTCCTATTTTTCAATTTAAAAGGGAAAATATTTGTTGATCTAAAATTATTTGTAATGGGTGGAAAAAAATTGAGGAAATAATGGAATTAAAAAATAATACATAATAAATAAGTGAAATATTTTAAAATCATTACAAAATTTAAAAAATTGAAATTTATATATCAATTGATATATTCCACTTGACAATTAAAATTATGCCGATAATAAAAATGGACCACATTGTGAGGAAATTCCTAATCTAGGAGATCATATATCATCCTATAAAGTACCTTGGTAAGAAAAAATTTCATAAATATATACACAAATAAATGAGTTTTTCAATCAAACACATCATATAAATGTATCATGGGGATATATAATTTTAGACCCTGTCCAACACGAAACAATTCCAATAATCCAAAATCATGAAGGAGTTTGGGTAGAAATAGTTATTAATTTTTTTGAAATATAAACTATATATCAAATATTGTGGGGATGATTGGGATATGATTCTCTCTGATAGGGGAGTATAAGTAAAGTTATTCCATGACCCAATTCAATCATCGTGACATTTATCAAAATTTAATTTACCTCTGTAACACGTTACGGTGAAAAAATCAATTTTGGTTCTCCATTTATATATTCCATTATTATAGGACAACAAAACACACACACACAAATATGGAAAAAATTACATGGTTGGATACTCAATTTTATATTTTATGTCATTTTGTGAACTAGATACCAACATGATAAAAGAAATCACTAAATTACACATTCATCATACAATGAAAATAGATTAACCATTAGACTCTATTTAAAAAATTTCCAAAACATGATTCAATATATTTAATAAAAAGTTCCATTACTAACCATGTAATGATAACTATTAGTAAAAAAATATAGTATCACCACTTTATTCCTCTGAAATTTATTTATGAGATTCCATCCCTATTAATTCATTTTATCATTCCACTTGAAAAATTTCATAATTTGATTTCTCTCTTTTTCATAAAACTAATACTCCTCCCATGCATTCACCCGACACTATAAAGTAATTATATTTATCAATAATAGAATACTGTTAATAAAACACAATAATTCATATATATATTGAGAAAATTTGAAATGAACATGACATATATAATGAAGGATTAAAAGTAAGAGATATAAAGGATAAAATGTTTTATAATGAATTTTTGTCTCTATCAAATACATAATTAAGGAATGATTCTTACAAAAAGACTGAATGAATGGGATCAAAAGTTACAGAAATTTTGGAATAAAAGTTGCATAATGAACAATAACAGCTGTAATAGGATGTTCCAGAACCCATAACTAGGTTTTCTATCAGCTTAAAATTACTGGTTTTTTCAACACCATAGAAAAATACAGAAGGATATTGACATTGTTTCCCACAAAAAAAATTCCTAGCTATCCTGTCTAATTACCATTAAATAAGGAAACACGCCAATGACGTTGACATAATACCTCTGGCTGATAAGCTAAATTTTAGTAAGCCAAAACCTCATATTAATTCACTTCATACCAACAATTTGTTTCTCCCTAGCTCTTCTCAAGATCATTCCACTTCCTGTTACCAATGAATGCTTCATAAAATCCTTATGAGACTTCATCTTGGGTCATTTATTAGTGAAAATAGTCAGAGGGGGTAAATTTTTTCTCCAAGTATAGGATGCACAGAGCTATATGGGAATGGAGAAGGGAAATCCTGAAATGTGGAGAGATGAACTAAGCCTTAGCACCTTCATTAAGTGAGACTAATTCCATCATAAGTTAATTAAATATGTACATACTATATAAATGAGATGGTAGTAAAGATTTTTAATAAATTGCTGATGAAATACATGAGTTCCAATATCATGGTGAATGTTGTTGATCAATCCATAGTCATCATCAAGCATCCTTAGTCCCACATGATGATTCATCAATTCAGGTCAAAATAGTAATGATCCCATGAAAGATGTTGTGGGTGATGAAATAAGTCTAGTTATGTTAGTTTTAAAGACATCAAATTGGAACTATTCATTCAATCAAAAAATTTCATCCATCACATTCATCAAAAACCAATTGACCGCCTGCCTAATTCATGTTAATGCTTGAAGAGAATAGAAAACATATTCTAATAACAATATTTTTGTAATTATTAATAACATAAATGTTCCAAATGAATCTGAAACATTTATTAAAATGGCTAACCCACATTCTCCCACCTATATGTAATCATTGAAGAAAAAATGTAAGAGAATCTGTACAATCATTTGATACATAAAAATTGAAATTTGGATGGGGAATTCCTATATGTGGGAAGTACCCACAGAAGATTCCACTCAAACATTTCCTGAAAACTATTCGTGCACAGTCATTTGGAGACCTGTGGGCCATCTTGGTTTCACAATGAAAGGGTTTTCACACAAGAAGAAGAAGAGAATAATAGGATATGTGTGGGTTCTCACAAAAGAAGAAGAAGAAGATGTGAATGAATACTTCCATGAAAGCATATGCACATGTGGAGTAACTCAAATAAAGAATCAAAAGAAGTGTGTGCATGTGTGAGAACGAAAGGGTGCCATATCATTGCATAAACAATAACTGCACCATAAAGAGGAGAAGAGAAGAAGAAGAAGGGAAAGAGTTAAAATACATGTCGTATGCATGATCACATGCATTTATAAACAAGATAAGAACTCACTCTGATGGTGCCAACTAAGCCGATCATTATTGCCTGAGTAATCACATTGGTATTTGTGATTATTTCTAAGAAGAATAAGAAGTTTTAGTTCATTCTGTTATTGCACTGAACAAGAAAAATAAGTCCTAGTGCATCTGGCTTTGCACTAGTGAAGAAGAAAAGAAGAAGACATGAAGAATCACTTGCCTACTGCTTTCAAGTAATCAAGTGAAGAGCACTAAAAAAATCAATAACAGAACCTACCTTTTATAGAAGTAAATAGACTGTCTCCTTAGGCAGTATAAAGAACCAGCTAGAGGCTGCAATTTATACTAGGTTGTCAGCAGCCCAGGATGATTGGATTGTTTCCCTTCCCCTCCAAAGTGTATGGACTCACACTGGCTAGAGGATTGTTCTACTATCCACTCCATTGTAATTGAATATCACATCATCGTGGAGAATCCATTCACTGGTCATAACCAGGCATGGAAAGGAAGTATAAACTATTATTTACTGGTGAACCCTGTAAAAATATTGTGTGCATATTTTTACTACTTTCTGTTATTGCATGCTATAGAGAAAATAGAAAAACAGATTCAAGATCCTAACAGTTCAAGAGGTACAAAGATAAAAGATGGAATTGGTTTAAAAATTCCCCAAGACTAATTCACCCCACCCCCCCTCTCGATGTTAGGTTTATCTCAAACTGGTCCTCTCAATTGGTATTAGAGGCAGGTTTACCTCTGTTGGATTTTCTAAAGTTATGTTATTCTCATTTAAAGACCTGAGTTTCTTTCCTGATTTATCAATGAAGTGAAATTTGAATACAGATTTTGTTATCTCTGAATAGAAGACTATATCTACCAAGACCACAATGAACATGAAAAATAATGAGAAGACAAAGTTGAAGAAGAAGTCCCTCCCATCTGACGAAGATTATTCATCTGGATCTCCATATCTCGCTGACATTAAAGAAACACCAAAAATGGAATGTACTGAGAAGGTGTCTCAATCCCACAACAAGCACATGGAAAACCATCCCACCTCAACTAATCAAGAGGTATCTGTTATTACATTTGAAAAGTTTTCTCATGATGAAGATGCTAAAACAAGTGTTGATGATCAATCTACAACATCTCAAGAAATATCAATTGATAGATTAAGAATTATTCTGCTGGGTGTTCCTGAAGAAATTACACCACTGGTTTGAGGAGTATTTCAATACATGCAAGAAAATATCACTCAACTAGAAGAAGAAACTGATGTTTTGGAAAAAGTATTATAAGAAAAAACTGTCGAATGTCTAAATCTCTCCAGATAGGTTGGAGCCTTTGGAAAAACAAAGAAGGAATTTTAAATATGATCTTCAAAGTGTCTCAAAGATGTTGAAGAAAACGAGTTAGTAAACAAGACTAAGGATGAGAAGATCCATGCACTTGAAGATGAGCTGAAAATGGGGCAATGATGTCAAGAAATAGTATTTGTAAGATAACTCCAAGATGATCAATGAACTTGACTATTTGTTACAAAACAATGTAAATATGCATGAATATGAAGTTGAAAGATTGAATAAGGATTGTGAAGATAATATGACTATGATTGAAGACGAAAAGGTCATCCTCAATATGAGATGTCTAGATTTGGAAGATCAGTAGACCAATCTAGAGAAGACACATATTGATTCTTCACAAAAGAAGAAAATAGTTGCTACTATTTCCCAATGTTCACTAGGGGATTCTACTATCAAAAGACCTCAAATATGAGATAAGAAGATCATGAATTCACTCATTGATCCATCACAAGCAGGTGAGAAATTAAAGGTATCATCCATACCAACTTGTATTAATGTTACTAAAATTACTTCTACAAAAAGTGCAGGTTGGTAGAAAAATTCTAAACAAGTTTGGATGAAGAAAAGTGAGATGAAACCTATCACCATGGATAGAGTGGATAAGGGAATGAGTTTAGAAGATATATCCTTACAGAATTCACAACATACCATGAAGAAGACACAGCAACCTTTTCATGAAGATGACAAGAAGTCATGGTTTGTTGGTCAATGCAGGTGATGCAATAGGTTTGGGCATTGTGCACTGGATTGTTGGCATAATCCCTTAAATGTAGAATCAAATAGAAATCCCATATCAAGGGGGAGAAATCCAGAGATGAAGAAGAAACATCCATATATCTAGAAAGATCTGTATATTGAAAAAATATTTGGAATGTTATATAACATCTGTGATGTATGCAATAGCAGTGGTCATATGAATGATGCATATTCATTTAAGAAAAGAAGACCACATATGCTAGGAAAAAATGAAGAAGCATCCTTGGGAAGACATTAGATGAATAATGTGAAAAAAACATTCTCCCAAGAAGATTTCATGAAGAATAGATGATAATTGCTTGGATTCAAAATCCAAAAAGGTGAAGGGTGGTGCATCCAAAAGAACAACTATGAAAGAATCCACTTAGAAGAATCTATGTAGAAGATCCAATCATAATGCCTCAATACCAAATTATATATTGGTGGTTTGGCTAGAAGATTTTGATAGAATGAGGAAAAAGGAAGATGCACAAGATAATGCTTGTGATAAATGCAAAAAGAAGATTCTACATAAAGACAATGAAGTTATGTTTGAGAGATCCAACAAGGCTAGTCATACTGTGAGAAAGTTCTTTGAATTTATTCTAGCACAACAAGAATTCATGAAGATGATTAAGGTTGCACCGAGAGATTCTAGTGCTTTTAAATCAATTGAATAAAGGAGAATCAAAAACAAAGAGATGGAATAATTATTGAGATCCACACTGCCTCATTCAAAATTAAATATCAAATGTAAAAGTGTGATGAGTGGAGGAAATGGAGCATCTTGGTTGAGAAAATCACCTCATCCATCCTTATCACATTGAAGAAGCATGAAGGATCCACCTTATTCCCTTAAATCTTTGTGTATCGTATTTTTTCATTACATACAGGGAATTAAAGGTGATGCAAGATCTCCAGGGGAGGACCAGATATTTAGTGACGAGAAGTGTTCTCTTTAGAGGGATACACATGAAGAAGCTTCCAAAGTCATTTTCTCAATAAGTATAAACATCAGTTGGTACAAAATACAACTACTCTAAAGATTGTTTGAAGATCATGTCATTGGAAATGGTATGTTATTTCTAAATCTCTCATCTTTGGTTACTCAAAATAAATATCATTCTACAAAGGGGGAGTATCAAAGATAATCAATGACATAAGAAGAGTGAAAGTCCCCCAAGGCCACTTATCAAACCATTTGCACATAATTTTTTTTGATATGTTTTCTAAAGGGTGTGCAAGAAGTTCAGGTTGATTGTTTCCTATTAGATTCAATATCTTTTTCCTGGAATGATAGTGTAAACACTTGATGAAATGTTCATGAGTTCTTATCTCATGAGGTGTCATATTTAGTGGGTAATGGACAGCTTTGTTGTCTAAATCAAATCCTCTTGTTTTCTACACCGAGCATTGCTCAAGTAGATTTAGTGTGAAATTATTGATGGCACATTACTCAAGTAAGGAATGATAACCTCTATACCATGAACTTTTTATTTCTTGTCAATAAGGGGGAGAGAAAATGAAATGAATGTTTGAAATGAATGGGTGAGAGAATCAAGTAAAGGGGGGAGAGAAGATTCTTATTTTGACATTGACACATTCATTTGAGGATAATTTGTGGTATTGAAAACAAAATACAAAGGGGGAGATTGCTGGGACCACATTGTGTATGAATATTTTATTTGTTGTCAACAGTTGTCAATACTAGTCAAAATGAATAAGAAGATGAAGAAGGACCAAAAATATAGTGGAGATTGGCTGAAGTGAGGTTTCTGGGAGCATTGTTATGGAATCATAGAATTGGATGGAATACTTTAGAAATTCTCTAAGAAGATCAATTCATACAATTGTTGAACTAATATTATGTTCAAATAACTTGTTTTAAAGGTGAATCATTGTTTACAACAATGAAGAATGGTGAAGTACCATCCATCTAAAAATGATTGATGAAGAATGTCGATTTAAAGAAGACCATGTAATGCATCACTATTGCATGAGAACCATGCAAGAGATTACTTGAATAAAATAATCATATGATTTGAATGAAGTAGAGAATGATGGTTGAAGAATAAGAGAGAGTGTATAAGGGCTAGGAGTTATAAGAAGGTCAAGAATAACCCAATTCCTTGAAATCAGATGATTTTTTCTCTGTTCTTAAAGTTCCCAACACATGTATCAAATTTGATACATTGTCCGCGACATTAAAGGTATTTGAATATGATTCAAGACTCATCTTTTGGATGAAGAGATATTATTGGAGTTCTTTGGAATTAACAGTCCAATAGAAATTGAATATTTGAAGTGAGGATGAAGAAGTACTTTGGAAATCATATTCTAAAAAAATGGAAAAATCTATGATGATGCATTTTTTATTTGTATTTCACATATATCATAAGTTTGGAGAATTAGTGATGCAAGCCTTATGAAAAGAGTAAAGAAGCAATTTTGGAAAAGAAAAAATGTGGAGCACATGTGTTGGTGCACAAGTATAGGTGTGCAAGTTTATGTGGCGCGCAAGTCATATTTTAAGATCATCACCTCAAAATTTGACAAAGGGAATAAAATGGAGAGAAAGTTAATGATTGGCGTGAATGTCAAAATGTGGAGTTCAAGTATAAGTAGAACGCAAGTGTGGAGTGAAAGTATAAGTGGCGCGCAAGTGTGGCATGCAAGTATAAGTAGTGCGCAAGTGTATGTTGGGAGCAAGTCATAATCCAACATCATCATATCAAAATATGACAATGGAATGAATGTGTGACACTAGTAATGGAAGGGCACACAAGTGATGGAATGGAACACAAGTGATGAAGCAGCGCACAAGTAGGAATAGTGCAAAAGTTTATGTGGTGCGCTAGTCACCAAAATGCCTATAAATAGACGACTATCCTCCTATTTTTTTTAATTCTCAACACTTAAGAGAAAATTTGATATTTGAGCATGCAAGTAGTAGAGGGTGCTCTGATCACAAAAGTAGCATAGGGCGGCATGGAATATGAAGTGGCATGCAAGCTGAGGGTTATTTATAAGGCACGCAAGTAGAGTGCTGCACATGTTTTTCTATCGCATGTTTTGTTGCGCAAGTCCTGTCACGCATGTTTCCAGAGGCGCGCAAGCAGGGTGGTGCTTTCAAGAAGTGGGTTGTGTGTAAGCTAAAGGTGGCATGCATGGTGTGATCTATGCTCAATGGTGGCATGAAATTATTGAGTAGACGTGCATGTAGGGAGGCAGACAAGAAAGAGACACACATGTAGGGTATGGCAGAAAATATGTTTTCTCCAGGAGGTTCCTACCATCTTCTGGGTAGGAAAGTGAAGAATTGTTTTGAAATGTTTGATTTCTGAAGGAGATTTGGTCGCAGACCTTAGGAGATATCTGTGCCATCATGATTTCCCAAATAATGTGTTTTCACAAAAGAAGAAAAAGAGAAGAAGAGGATACGTGTGGGTTATCACACAAGAAGAAGAAGAAGATGTGAATGTTTGCTTCCATTCATGCTCATTCACTTGTTTAGTGACTCAAATAAAGAATCAAAACAAGTTTGTGCACAAGTGAGTAAGAAAGGGTGCAATGTCATTTCATAAACAGTATCTACACCAAGAAGATGATAAGAGAAGAAGAAGAATGCAAAGAGTTCAACTACATTCCAAATGCATGATCACATGCCTTTATAAACAAGAGAAGGACTCAGTCTGATGATTCCATGTAAGCTGATGTTTATTGCCTGAATAATCACATTTGAATATGTGATTGTTTCTAAGAAAGAAGAAGAAGTGTTAGGGCATTCTGTTATTGCACTAAAGAAGAAGAATAAGTCCTAGTGCAGCTGGCTTTGAATTAGTGAAGAAGAAATGAAGAAGGAAAGAAGAATTTCTTGCCTACTACTTTTCAACCAATCAAGTGAAGAGAACTGAAGAAGATCAAGAGGAGAACCTACATTTTGAAGAAGTAAGAAGACTGTAGTACCCCCATTTTTGGGTATGTAACCCTTGATTTATGCTTTTTAAGTACATGAAGCATACTTGAAATGGTTTGTAAATGCTTGGAGACTTTAAAAGTGTAATAAGAAAAAATGTGGGCACGCACGGGCTACGCACGATTTTCCCAAACCGTGCAGAAGCTATACTAGTGTGGTCACTTTGGAGAGAGGAGACTGCACGGTGTGTGAACGGTTTGGGAAAACCATGTGAGGAAGCCGTGTGGAGCGCCCCTTCCAAGAAGTGAATACTGCATGGTTCGCGCACGGTTTGACTAACCGTGTAGGATAACCATGTGCGAAGTCAACTTAGATCCTATTTTTAAGGATCTAATCTGTTTTATCCTTAAACCCACTCTTTTATCTCCTAGATGACACTAACTTGGGAGTTCTCTCTAGTGAAGGTGGGAGAACACTTACCAGGCATTTTAGAAGCGATCTGGAGGCATTCCTTGGTGTTTAGAGTCATGTTGATCGAAGTAAGTCTTGTTTCCTCAAGTTTTCTTAGATCTACTTCTTCCCTCATGATGGATCCTTAGATCTACGCCCATGGTGGGTGGATCTATGTTAGTGTATATCTTTTTATGTCAAGTTTTAGTTTTTTTGTTGCTAGGGGAAGGAATATAAGGTGGTTTCATGGTGTTTCAACCTGGTTCATTGTTGGTTTAGCCTATTTTGTGGAGGTAGGTGCCTTAACTCCAGATTCTTCATTCTTAGAACATGAAGGCTTAGTTTCAAAAAAACTTCAATGATTGAAATGGTTTTTTATCTGTTATGAAATAATGGTTAAAACCCATTTTTAGTAACGGTTCATAGAAATTGTGTGTTTTTGGAAAGTGGTTGTTGATGTAAATTTAAAATGGTGATTTTGAATTCTCTATGGTTTTGCTACTTGAAAGAAATGGTTTTCAATAAAAGATTGATACTTTATTGAATGGTTTTGAACACACATTGTTTTGGGTCTTAGATTTGCATGGGTTTTGTTGTTTTTTCATGTACATTGTGATGGATGAGGGTGAGAAGTACCCCCAACAAAAGTTTGGGATAGATAAGGGTGAGAAGTAACCCCATCAAAAGGTCGGGATGGATAAGGTCGTGAAGTACCCCCGTCAAGGTAGTCCACTAAGTGACGACTTAGTGGAAGGATAACTCACCACTCTTGATTATAGGGAGGTCCAGGTTGTATGCATGGTTGGTTGTGTGGATTAGTGAAATGGAATGAATGTGCCAAATGAAAATGTGAATTTGATTGGGAACTTTTCTTGGATGCTTTTCTTTAGAAATATGGTTTATGTTGGGAAATGGTTTTGATATGGAACTTGTTATATTGTGAAATATTTTGGAATTGTTTTATATACATTTTTTTATATAAATGTGCTAACATGTTTTATCCTAGAAGCATGGGTTGAGAAGACATCAGGGAAGACCTACTGAGTTTCATTACTCACCCCCTGGTTTGGCACGTTTGTTATTTTGTAGATGTCATGTTCTAGGATTTCGGAAAAGGTAAAGTGTTGCATACTGCTTCGTGATGCTTGGGCTGGTTCGTGATGTTGGAGCTAGGAGCTTGTGGAGCATGGAGTTGGGTTGTTGTATTGTAGTCTTTGATTTTGTCTTTCGGTAGTTTACTTTGATTTAGTGTTGGTTTCCATTGTGGTACTCTTGGTTGGTTATGATAATATAAATGGTTGAGTTTCCTTAGATTTTATCATGCATCATTTAGTTGATTTGTTTGGTTGTAGTTGTTGGTTCTATGGTAAGTTCAAAAAGGGTAAATCCTCCCCCACATTTTTTGAAACCCTTCGGCATTTATTTCCAGCCTTTGGCACCTCAGGGATGTCACTTAAGGCCTAGTAATGACTCATTGAGCTCTTAAGCCAATGTGAATTGGCAGGTCATTAAAAATGGTATCAGCTTGTTTGGTCCTTGCCTAAAAAGTGGACATATATGTTCTCACTCATGGAGTTGAAATTATTTTTCATCTATTCCTTGGGTTGGAATCATAGACAGGATTACGATTGTTGGAACTTGAAATGTATAGCATAAAAGGACATAGCTGACCTGTTTATGCTGAACTTCATGTTACCCATGTGTTGGGTAAAAAAGTGTTTTGGATACACTTCTAGAATGTTGGTAATCTCAGTGTCATGGGTTTAGCCAATGAGATGTGCATGACATGCATTATAGAGGAATGACACCCCACTAGGATTGCATATCTCATTGTGTGAAATGAGTATGGTCATTGTGTAAGGTGCCAATTTTTGAAAAATGCAGGAATTTTTTTCAACTAAAAAGATTTTGAAAACAAAATATTTGGTGTATTTTAAAAATGGTCTTATTTTCAAAAAGCATGTGGGATGATTTCAAAAATGGTTGAACATGGGAAAAGTTTTTTTTTGAAAACAAATTTGGTCATAGTTTTTTTGATAAAATTTGAAATTCTAATCCTTCAGTTTCTAGGATGTGAGTCTAATGACGTGCATTGTTGGTATAGAAAATTGCACCTGTTAGGCATCATAGAAACCAACTAGAAGAAGCTGTGGAGAATGTGGTTGCACCTAAACCACGTGTGAACCGAGATCTAGTTCGGTGTATCGTTCAAGCGTTCCATGTTGTGGACACGAGGAATCGGAGGGATGATTCAAGGCATGTAGACCATTCCGTATAGTTCCAGAAGCAGAATCCATCCATCAATCGTGGTGATTCGGAACCATAAAGGGTGGAGGTGTGGCTAAGTAGGAGGAATCGTTTCTTCGATTTCACCGGCACACCAGCAGAACTGAAAGTAAAGTTGGCGACGTATATGCTTGAGGATCTTGCACGATAGTGGTTGGATCTAGTGGTACAGGATAAGGTGGATCAAGTCCTGGGTTGGGAGGAATTTGAGTAATTGTTCAATAAACAATTCTATCCTCACACGTTCAAGATCTAGAGGACAACAGACTTTTTTAGCATGAAGTAGGAAAATCATTCTATCGCGGAGTATGCGGCTAAATTAATGAATTTAGTTCGCTTTGAACCATAAGTTGTTGCAAGTGCCTCGCTGAAGGAAAACATATTTTAATCGGGGTTGTGACAGGATATTTTCTCGAAGATAGTTGTGCTCAGTATTACATATTATAAGGAAATGGTTCACCAAGCAACAGTAGCTGAAAGAGATATCTTGGGAGTTATAGGGGGAGGAAGTACGATGATACCCATGGGAATAGGTGGGAACTCTAATGCTATGAACAAGAGGAAGAGGGACAACGACATCTAAGTTGGGAGTCTGAATCAGAATCAGACGGCTGGATCGGTGAATCTTCCTCCATGACCCATGATGAAAGCTGGGTCTTTTCAATGTGGCTCGACTGATCACATAAAGCGAGAGTGTACGATTCAACCTAGAAAATGGCACAATTTCAAGCTGATGGGGCATCTACAACGCTATTATAGAAATACTCTAAGGTCTGGTGCATGTGACACTTCCTAGGCGTCACAAGCATCATATGCTTCGACAGGACGAGGACCACATAGTCAGTCTCGTCAGTAAAATAGATATATCCATGGTGATTCTCGAAATACCATGACTCCTCAACCAGGGAAATCTCAGCAACGAAACAAGGAGAACATTGGAGCAACGAAGCAATTGTATAGAGCTGAGCAGATGATTGTTGATGATTAGGCTAGACAGTCAATAGTAAGAGGTACGATTATTTTGAATTATGCCTTTGTGCAAGTGTTGTTTGATACTGCTTCATTAAATTCCTTCATTGAATCTCGTGATGTTGACATGCTATGCTTAAAATTAGAAATGATTCCTTTTTTCTGTAAACTGGAAACACTTCTTGGTGGAAGAGAATGTCAAGCCCTCGTGTGTTGAGCATGTGCTATAACTGTTGATGGAGCTGAGCGGGGATGAGACTTTTCTATGTTGTATATGTATTTCTATGAGGTAATCCTAAGTATATATTGGTTGACATGGTTTAAGGATCACATCGACTATTATGGGAGAACAGTCAGTTTCATGACTGAGGATGGAATTGAGCATCTCTTCATAGGAGATAAGATAGAATATAATGTTGAAAAGAGCTTGTAGGAACCAATGGTTGGAACGATTTCTTACCTATTGGCAGTGTTGACTTTGGAATCATTGGAAGAGATCATGGAAAATAGTTTTCCAGCTGTGGTGGATAAATTTCCTGATGTTTTTTCATGAATGCTTCTCAGGGTTACCACCTGTAAGATAAGTGGATTTTAAGATTGAACTCCATCTAGGGACCATTCCTATCACAATTCCATCTTACAGAATGGCACCAACGGAGTTACGAGAATTAAAAGTGCAGTTAGAGGAGATGGAAAGCAAGGGTCTCATTCGGCCAAGCATGTCTCTGTTACTAGCACGAGATTTTCTTGTATAGAAAGTAGATGGAACTTTGAGGATATGTGTGGATTATCGTAAATTAACCATGATATGATAAATAATAGATATCCACTTCCACGCATTGCTGAACTGTATGATAAATTGCGGGGAGCTCAGTTGTTCCCCAATATTGACTTGCGGTCATGATATCACTAGTTGTGAGTTCGGAAAGAGGATATCCCAAAGACAGCCCTCAGAAGCAGATATGGACACTACGAATATGTAGTCATGTCTTTTGGTCCAAAAAATGCACCAGAAGTCATTATGGAATTTATGAATCAAATATTTCAATGATATCTTGACTATTGTGTTGTGATGTTTGTGGAAGACATATTGTTGTATTCAATATCAAGGGCTTAGAATGAGAAGCACTTGAGGATAGTGTTGGAAATGTCGATAGACCATTAGTTGTATGCCAAATTATCAAAGTGTGAATTTTGACACAAGATGTATGCTTTCTGGGACATGTTGTTTCTGAGAAAGGTGTTTCCGTGGATCTAGAAAAGATAGAAGATGTTCTTTCTTGGAAACCGCTGATGAATGTCTTTGATATATGATTTTTTCTTAGTCTAGCTAGTTATTTACGAGGCTTTGTCAGTTACATCTCACGACTAGCTTCACCTATGACAACATTGACAAAGAAGAACAATTTATTTCAATGGACTGAATAATGTCAGAGATATTTTCAAGAGTTGAAAGTTCTCCTTACATCAGCACCCATCTTGATTTTCCTGGAATCAGGACAGGGGTATGTGGTGTATTGTGACGCTTCGGGAATAGGGTTGGGTTATGTTCTCATGCAAGGAGACCATGTGGTTTCTTATGGATCAAGGCAGTGATGGTGCATGAGAAAAATTACACAACACATGATTAGGAGTTGGTTGTAGTCATCCATGGTTTGAAAACATGGAGACAGAATCTCTTTGGTGAGAAATTTACTCTGTTTATAGATCACAAATTTTTGAAAGACATTTTCTCATAGTGATATTTGAATCTAAGGTAGAGGATATGGATAGAGTATCGTCGAATTTTTGACTTTGACTTGATGTATACACTGGGTAAGGACAATTAGGTTGCCAGTGCATTAAGGAGTAAGTCATATACTCAGTTGGAGAAAGAATCTTTAGATGAGTGGCAGATAATGTATGTCCTAGTTGACATGCGTATGGAATGTGAAGATCGAGATGATGTTGCGGTTTTCTTTCTAGTTTCACTTGTTTTAGATTTGGTGGAGATTGTAAAGAAGGCTCAGGCATCCAATGTAGACTATGTTGCAATGAGTTAAAAACTCAATGGTGGGGAGACCATTAATGGATGGAAGCTGGATGGGAGTTCAATTTGGTGATTTCAAGATCCGATAGTTGTACCTTTAACTTCTCAGGAACAACTCCTACATGCTTACCACCAGTCCAGATGGGCTATTCATCCAGGAATACAGAAGATGTATAAGTCGTTGAAAGTGAAGTTTTGGTGGAGTGGCATGAAATGGAAGGTAGCTGAATTTGTTTCAAGGTATTTAACTTGTCATCATGTTAATGTAAAACTTATGTGGCCAGCTGGTATGTTACAACATTTGCCTATCCCAGTGTGGAAATGGGATCAAATTGCAAATGATATTGTTACAGGTCTTCCAAGAACGGTCCGGAAACATGATGCCATTTGGGTGATAGTGGATCATCTCACCATGTCATCCCATTTCATCCCGATTCATGAAACTGATACGTTGGATGATATTTTTAAAATATATATCCGAGTAGTGGTAAATAGGCATGGTGTACCAGTATCCATAGTCTCAGATAGAGATCCAAGGTTCACATCTCGTTTTGGGAAATCAATACAGAAAGCCCTTAGGACTCTGTCGACGATGAGCATGGAATATCATCCTCATACAGATGGTAAATCCGAACTGATGATAAAAATGTTGGAAGACATGTTTTTTCTTGTGTAATGGATTTTGGGGGATCATGGGAGCATCATATACCCTTAGTGGAGTTCTCATACAATAACAGCTATCAAGCCTCGATACGCATTGCTCCGTTTGAAGAATTGTATGGTTGTCCTTGTCATTATCCACTATGCTGGGTGGAAACAGGTGAGACATCACTAGTTGGGACAATCCTTGTCCATGAATCAATAGAGAAGATCCAGTTGATTAGAAAGAGGATGGATACGGCTCAGAGTCATCAGAAATCTTATGCGGATCATCAAGGAAGATTGTTTGCTTTTTTGTTGAGTGATCATGTCTTTTTGAGAATCTCTCCAAGCTTGGACGACGTCGTTTTGGGAAGCAGGGAAAATTATATCCTCGATATATAAGCCATTTTGAGATACTGGAACGACTTGGAGAGGTGGAATATCAGTTGGCATTACTACCACAGTTCGTTTTTGTTGATAATGTGTTCCATTTATCTCAGTTGAAGAAGTATCAACCCGATCCTGACCATGTGATCAGATGGCATCACCTTGACCTAGAGATGAATGCTTCATTGGTGCATATTCTAGTGCAGATTATATATAGTCAGGATAATGTCTTGCGTGGAAAAATCATCAGTCTAGTGTGGGTTTTGTGGCAACATGGTCAGATTTAGGAAGTGACTTGGGAAAGCGAGAAAGAGATGAAGGAGCAGTGGCCAAAACTCTTTCAAGAAAGCAATGGTTTTCTACTTTTTGGGGATAGAAAGGCTAATGGTTGGGAGAATGTAGTATCCCCGGTTTCTGGTATGTAACCCTTGTTTTAATTTTTTATTACATGAAGCATACGAGAAATGGTTGGGGATATTTTGGAGTCATTTAAAGCATGAAAGTGAAAAATGTGGGCACACAAGGGCTATGCACGGTTTTCCCAAACCATGTTAATGTCATGCTGGTGTGGTCACATTGGATAGATAAGACCGCACTATGTGCACACAATTTGGGAAAGCCTATGTGAGGAGGTCATACGAAGCACCCCTTCCTTGAAGTGACTACCACACTATTAGCACACAGTTTGACTAACTGTGTGCGAAGTAAACTTAGATCCAATTTTTAAGGATCTAATCCTTTTTATCCATAAAAACACTTTTTTCACTTTGACGGCCCTATCGTGGGATTTCTCTCAGGTGAAGGTGGGAGAACACTTACTAGATGCTTTAAAAGCTATCCAGAGGCATTCCATGGCATTTAGAGGCAGATTGATCGAGGTAAGTCTCATTTCCTCTAGTTTTTTTAGATATCCTTCTTCCCTCTTGATGGATCCTTAGATCTTCACCGAAGGTGGGTATATCTAAGGTAGTGGATGAATTTTTATGTCAGGTTTTGGTTTCTTTGGTGTTTGGGGAATGAATCTAAGGAGGTTTTTTGGTGTTTTGACCCAGTTATTTTTTGGTTTCGACTATTTTGTTGAGGTAGGTGGATTCACTCCTAATTCCTCTTCCTTAGAACAAGAAGGATTACATTCAAATTGTTTTTCTAGTTTGAAATGGATTGTTTATCTGTTATGAAAGAATGTTTGAAACCCCTTTTTATTAACGGGTGATTGAAATTGTGTTTTATTTGGATAGTGGTTGATGCAGTTAATTTAATATGATGATTTTAAATTAGCTATGGTTTTGAGGCTTGAATGAAATGGTTTTCAATAAAAGGGTGATACTTTATTGAATATTTTTTAACACAAGTTATTTTGGTGAATTTATTTTCATGGGATGTGGTTTCTGTTCATGTGCATTGGGATGGATAAGGCGAGAAGTACCCCCCATCAAAAGGGTTGGATGGATAAGGGTGAGAAGTACCCCCATCAAAAGGTTGGGATAGATAAGGTCGTGAAGTACCCCCATAATGGTAGTCCACCAAGTGATGACTTAATGGAAGGATAACTCACCACTCGTGAGTATAGGGAGGTCCAGGTTGCATGCATGGTTGGTTGTGTGGATTAGTGAAATGGTATGATTGTTCAAAATAGAAATGTGAAATTGATCGGGAATGTAGTTTGGTTGCTTTTCTTGAAAAAGATGGTTTATGTTGGGAAATGATTTTGATATGGAACTTTTTATATTGTGAAATATTTGGTAATTGTTTTGTATAAATTGTTTTATATAAATGTGCTAACTTGTTTTATCCTAGAGGCATGGGTTGGGAAGTTATCTGGGGAAACCTACTGAGTTTCATCACTCACCTCCAGCTTTGGCACATTGGTGGTTTTGCAGATGTCATGTACCTGGATGTTGGAAAAGGTAAAGTGTTGCATACGCATTCATGATACTTGGGCTGGTTTGTTATGTTGGAGCTTGGAGCTTGTAGAGCATGGAGTTGGGTTGTTGTCTTGAAGTCTTTGAGTTTTTATTTCCACAGTTTACTCATATTTAGTGTTGGTTTCCATTGTTGTACACTTGGTTGGTTATGATAATATAAATTTTTGAGTTCCCTAAGCTGTTATCATGCATAATTTAGTTGATTAGTTTGGTTATAGTTGTTAGTTCTTTGGTATGTTCAAAAAGGGTAAATAGTCCACCACTTGTTTTGAAACCATTAGGCATTTATTTCCCACCTTTGGCGCCTCGGGGATGTCGCTTAAGGCCTAGTATTGACTCGTTGAGTTCTCAAGCCAATGATAATTGGAGGGTCATTACAAAGACTATCTCCATATGCAGTATAAAGAACCTTCTAGAGGCTGCAGTTGGACTAGGTTTTCACTAGCCTAGGAATATTGGATTGTTTCCCTTCCCCATCAAAAGTGTAGGGACTCACACTGGCTAGGGGACTATTTTCCAGGCCACTCCACTGTAATTTCATATCACATCATAGTGTAGAATCAATGCACTAGTCATATCGATGCATGGAAAGAACATAGCTACTCTTATTGAGTGGTGAACCTTGTAAAAATATCATGTTCATATTTTTACTACATTCTATTATTTCTTGCTACAGACATCAGAGAATAAAAGAATCCAGATCCTAATAGGTCAAGAGGCACATAGATACAATTTTGAATTGGTTTAAAAAATCCCCAACACTGATTCACCCCCCTCTCAGTGTTAGGTTTATCCCAAATTGGTCCTCTCAAATACATGATCCAATCCACTGCTCATATAAAATGCAAGATTCACTACTACAAAAAATTATCCACTGGACAAATTCTGTCAAGTCATATTTAGAATAACTAAATGTTACTAAATACTCAAATGAAATATAAAAATCCAATTATCCATAATATGTCAGCAATACTCTCTTATAATTATGGATTGTACATCAGGAAGATGTCTTATTTCGGGTTATTCTATCGAGCCTATTTATCATTATGGTCATTAGGACATGGATTGGGTGATGGATTTATCTTCACTATCCACTATAGAAGTTTTGAATTCATTAAAATGGGATAATATTATATTTTAGGTTCCCATGTATCACCAAGTCACTTGGTTGCTAAGGGATTTGATTCACTTTGTTTTGATTTAGGATTACTTATTATTTCATCTGTGGTTGTTCCTCATTAAGTGGACTTGGGAAACTCTAATACTCCATCCCCAGTTTATGTATCAAATAGGCTAACTGAACTTTTTCCCTGTGCATCGATAGATTCATAAAATTGGTCTATCAGGATTTAATTGGGTCTTGTGCCAGAATTATAGGTGGGGGATCAGATTCATGTATTGAAATCATACAAGCATACTGTTAAATTTTTTTAATGTTGTTTGTGAAATATTTATCTCAAAGAGGGCTATTTAATAATAAATTTTTAATGGTATTCCTAGAAAAAATAGATAATGAAATAGAAAGTAATAAATGAGATAAAACCCTTTAACGATATATATCAAGAATCCAATACCACATATGTTAGAAAAATTGATGTTATTAGGGATGTGAACATTTTAAATATATCCCAAAATATCTATAACATTGAAAACATATATACTGAATAATAGGGCATATTCTGTTTTCAAGAATGCATGTATAAGGGGTAAATGTACATGTACCTTATATTTGTAACCTTATTCATTGTACATATAACATATCATATGACAAAATTATCCATGTTTCATTCCATAAAACATGTGCAATGAATTACAAAAACATATGAGAAAACAACTTGTGCAATGAATCCCATTTTTCCACTGATATGATCAACGTGTGAAAATATTGGCCAGCCTATACCTGCGACTCCTGATATGTTTTTTAGATGGTTGAATTTACATTTCCCATCTATTCCACTGATATGATCAACATCATTACTGGTTGAAAAAAATTTGTAGTGCATCATGAGAAGTAAATGAATGTAAATAAATCAAATGAAAAATATAAATAAAATGAATTGAAAGGAAAATAATAAATATGTTTTGTAACTTATAAAATAGTTTTACTTCTTATATGCCACTTTTTTCATCTAAAGAAAGAAATACAGAGTTTTGAAATGAAAATAGAATAAAGGATGGTAACATTATATCCTTGAGATGAGTAGACTTGAAGAAGTTGTGTGAATTTTTATAATAATTTTCATGTTTTGAAAAGGAAATGGAACTTTCTCTACCACTTCAGTTATACTTTCTTCTGGAATCGCACTCCAATATCTTCTACCTAGATATTCAAAACCTCATCCATAAGAAGCATACAGCTCAACAAATTCTTAAATCAAGAGAGTATAATATGAATATAAATTCAACCATGACGATGTCACTATTGAAACATAATAGAAAAATGAAAACATAAATCACTATAGAACATCAAGGCTTAATTTAGTGTAAAAAATTTTTAATTATCAAAAATAGAGATGAGTCCTCAACAAACATTAATGTGAATAAAATATTAAAAAAAATTTAACCTTAAGTGAAGTTATTCATCTATTTGAGGAAACACACATAAATATACTAACACATATAAGAAAAATATATAAAACAATTGAAAATTCTTAAACTATATAAATAACGAACCATTAATAGTATAGGACAATAAACCAAATTGTTACAGTAACGATATAGAGAAGTGATTAAGATGATAATAACTAGCATGTGTAGAAAATCCAGCCATACAAAAGGAGTAATATTTCTACACACACAGGAGATCTTGATATGGAATCGATCCAGTGACACTTCCCTAAACAAATTAAAAGTATATATGTTGAAACAATGTATATAATTCATATAATATGAATTAAATAATAATACATCTCCTTTTGAATAAAAAATTACATTGTTCCATCAACATCTATTCATGAAATCAACTTCATGGTTATTCTAATAAACCCCTTAATTGTAATGTCACAAGGAGGATAAATATGAAATCAAATGAAATTATTTGTAAATATTATATAACATAAGGGTGAATTCCAAATGAAAGCGATTCCCAAAATACTAAATCAGAAAAAAAAATTATTTTTAAAAATTATTAGAAATTATTAAGAAAATGTAAATAATAAAAACTATAGGGTACAATAATGATTACAAATTTTTACAGAAACACCATAGATGATTGTCATTTTCTGTGAAGCCAACTGACTTTCATTGAAAAACATAGATATCAATATAATGAATATCATGATATAAGGGCCAAAATTTTGGATGATTTCCAGACTGTCATGTGTTCATAGTATGACACCACTTCAAACTCCATCTGGAATAACTGTGCAAAAGATTCCATTCTAATTAAAAGTAGGTTTAAAATGAAATTGATATACATTATACTAATATTATCATGTTATATCTAAATATGTCCATAAATTTATGATGGAATAATTATAAAATTATTATCTTATATAGTAGTTGTAGTTATTATATATGTAATTTAATTAAAATTATGTAGAGAAAATGGTAACATAATTTGAAGTTTAAAAATTCAAACATTCATTTTGAAGACACTTTTATAGAACATGTATGAGAAAATATATCTAATTACAAAATAAATTAAGATAAAATTAAAGGAATGGGGTGTTTTTGAGTCTGAAATTGATACTGAAATAATAATATGGAATACATGATTTATTTTATCATTTAAATAATCAAGTGCAATAAGAAAACAACATTGGTTAAGGATAGAGGTCCGACGTTTCATCATTTCTGTATTGGGCAGTCCTGTCCCATATTTGAAGTTTGAGTTTGTTTTTGAAAATAAGAAGGTTAAGTAATTAAGGCAATACATGAACCTATTTTGTGTGATTAATTAAAAAAAGAATATATCATGCAGTTAAGAACAGGAAATAAAATTAAAAATAATAATAATATACATACCTATAAATAGGAATATTACTCTTTGCAACATATAGTTTATGATGCTATCCTTATAGTCAGAAGGTGTGTGCTCTATCTCTATAATCATATGATAATACATTCAATTATAATAATTATCACATTTAAGAATCTATTGTTAAAAACTGACAGTTATAAAATTGATGATTTTAAAGTATCACTTATTGTTAAAGGGATGGTGTGATTAAATAAAGATAATATTAGTGATATAAAACAAATAATATCATATAAAAATATAAGTTTTCTCATTGGAAAATAAAAAATTCGGAAAAATTCAGATGAAACTACATCATTGTAGAAAAGAAATAAATTTAAGACAATGCACTATTGAACTGTTACGGTAGAAACAGATTTTCTTCATTATCACTTTTCTCTTATACGGAAACATGTTTATATGAAACACAAAACAATGAATGTTCATCAATTTCTCATCTCTACTAATATAATCCCAAAACATGTAGATATCTACACTCCAAAATCTCTCATGGTAACATTATTTTTTAAATGCTTCAATCAACATGAAAACAATTCATCCCCATTCACGAAATAAAACATTTAATAATAATTCAATGATATAGTGGAATTATAGAGAACATATCAGATTTATTGAGCAGTTTTTGAACGTATTTTTTATAATATTGGTTCAATAAGGTTTAGTTTTAATGAAATATAACAAAAATATATAGTTTTCCTGTTTGTCATCATATATGCCTCAATATAGGAAGTATTTTCCAATCATTACTAAAACATATCCAAAATAATTGTCACAACATAGGAGGAATTAAAATAATACTATGATTAAAGTAAGATAATATATGGTAGGAGTTGAACTATCACAATATTTCTAGAATTCTGCAAAATATATGACAAATCCACCTAAAGAATTTCATCCATTATTTTGAGTTTCATCAGTTACCAAATAGACTCAAACATCAATATAATCTTTCCCTATAAGAAATACTAAATCATCACCCATGGTATCCAAAATAATAAAATGGGAAATAAATATGCAGGATTGAATATTTTTTAATACAAAATATTTTTATTTGATCTAAAATTATGAGATACACCGCGAATTAAATTAGATTGAATAAAAATAACTGAAAAGAATTCTGTAAATATAAATGAAAACCATTTGAATGATAAATCATTAATAATAATGTGAAATAGGAACTATACAGAAGATTGAACATTTAGAAAATGTGTGCAGGATCTTTCATCACATAAACATGTTACTCCAAAGACAATAGAAGCTGATGAAAATATAAGATCCACTTTTGAGATAAAAGAACCTCTTCTGAAAAACATGTAAAGAAACATTTAGTTAAAGAAAAAGTAATTAAAAATATTTTTATGTTAATGTGTTGATCAAAAATATTAATACATATATAGAAAAAAAGATTTTATTTTACTTGATTAGTTAGTTGTGAGAATGTCTTATAATTGTGGAAGAATAGGAAATAAGCTAAGAGATGAGCACCCACACTTTCATCAAATATATTTACATGTAGATACAATAATATTTACAAAGAAGAACACATACTATGTATGACTAATAGGTAGACACTTCAATAAAGAATCCATGAATATGTATAAGAAATATATAAAAACACTATGTATGAACAATTTGGATGCACTGCAATTAGAAATCTAGAAATATCTATGTATAACTAATAGGGAACCACATACATGTAAATAATCTGAAATCTGTAATGATTCAAGAACGCGTAAAAAAATTTGTAAACCTTTTTTTATTTATGTTATAAATATTGTAATGTTTTTAATGATATACAAAAAAAGACAAAACTAAATTAATCAGTCAACCTTTAGAATCAGATTCTTTTTTAAACATCAACAACTTAAATCATCTAGTTCCAACAGAATGTCTGTTTATATAACGAAAAACCATGAAAAGAAGAATATTTATTCATGAATGCTTTATAAGGAATGTGTTTAAAATAATTAAATGCACTAAGATCACATGACTAATGTTCATTAAAGATTACTTCCCCATGAAGCTTAGGTTTTCATAGAAGAAACACTTATGGGAACACTGAAAAAATCATGAGAATCCACTGTATAGTATTATGGTTGTGATCTTAATGAGTATTTATGTAAATAAATAAATCATTTATAAAAGATGAAATCCACACAAAATATTCATGAAGAGAATTACATGATTTAAACTAAAAAATGATAAATGTCAATAATATTGTGATAATATGTGAAAAGGGTGAAGTAATTATGTGTTGAACTGAGCATGTATGGTTGTAGTAGTAGTTAATTTAAGTGGGTCTGATGCACTGGAGAATAACTATAAACACCCTCAGCCAACATTGATAAACCACACACCTCCAATAGAGAATAACAAAACATGCATTGTGTATGTTCTGCATTAATATTTTTGGTGATGGGATGTATTTTAGCTCCATTTATTGTGAATTGAACCATGATTGAAGAGGAAAATTATAAACTATATAGGGGATTAAAATCATGGATTCTAATTTCAAAATTGAGATAAATACATTGTGGAAACTAAATTGTCCATTATCCTAATGAAATGGCCAGTGTTGATCTACACATATTGAAGGCGTTGTAACTCTCCCCTGCATGAAAGAAAAATGTAATGCACGAAGTCAACACCAATGCATGAACATGAAATTTCAATAAACATTAGATAGAGAGAATTTGAAAACAAAGGACGATTTTATAAATAATGAGAATAAAAATTGATACTAAAAAATCGTAGCTGATGGAAATAAAAAATTTAGGGTGAGATTCATAATTGAAAAGGCGTACAATAATACGGAAATTTGATGGAGGCAGAGCTGCTACAAGGAGAGGTTTCAATATTAGAGGACCTAGAGGCTATATTAGAGGAATCTGATTGCAGAGTAGCTAGATACGGAGGTGGATACAAAGCTGCAGGTGTGGATGGTGAGGGGTGTTTAGGAGGGAGTCGATGAAATCTTCTAGAACCGTAAGCGGTGGTCAACCCAGAGCGAGGGAGGAATTTAGTACGAGGGAACTAAAGAAGGAATAGAGATGGGTGACGTGGGTCATGATGGTTGCAGGTTAATATTAATATGGAGAGAAGATCTGAAGAACCATGGGATCTATGAGAAGGAAGACCGACAGGCAGCTAGGTGTAGGTAGTTAGATGTGATTGTAGTGGGCTACAACAGATGCAGTGAAACCCAGGGATGGAGGGAAGAACCGATGTAGCGTAGAGTTAATGGGATTTCACGGGAAGGAAGCCGGATATTGGAGGGAAGAAATTATTTTCTAGGTGACGTGGCCGCATAAATTTGTGACACATAAGATGGAGAAACCCTACTTTAGTATATAATAATAATAATAATAATCATAAATTATAATTTATAATCGATAAATGATAATTGATAATTGATAATTGATAATTGGTAATTGATAATTGATAATTGATAATTGATAATTGATAATTGATAAATGAATAATTGATAATTGGTAATCGATAATTGATAATTCATAATTGATATAAGGACACATACAATCTCTGTATTTCTATTATTTATTTTTTGAAAATTGCTGAAATAAAATTCCCTCTCTACTTCTCTCTATTCTTTTTTGTTAATGTGATACCACAATACTGGACCTCTTAATATCAAATACCCAATGATAAAAAACATTACAATATATGTATTTTATTTTTTATTCAATAATAATTGAATTTATTCTATTTATTTCTGTATTTGGTAACATAAATTCCAAATTTTACATTAGTATATATTTTTTATGTTGATATATCATAAAAACCAACCTTATAATACTAGTATATTGAATTTTAATTATAAATTCAAATTATAGAATACAAATTTCATCAAAATAATCTATATAATAAACATTTGATTCTCAATCCTATTATATCATATTTTTTAAATTGGAATTTTCAATTATTATTAGTTCCATAAAGCCCCCCAAACGACTCATAAAATTATATGTCATAACATATGGTTTAATTGTATTAATTTTAAAAAAAATTCAAAATCCATGGCATGGTCATATCCATTTTGTAATAACACATTCATTAAAACTAGTTATTTTTATCTTATTGAATGCATTATAGTTTATTAATTACAATGTTTTAGGGAAGATGTCCAATTTATAATGGCACAAAAACTCAATTGATCTCTCTTACATCATGAACCTCGAACTATGTCATTATCATTCGAATTTTGTCCTGACTATATTGTGGGATATAATATACCATATACTGATTAAAAATTCTATAGTCACATATCATATCTGTCATTCTATAAACTATTTTTTGGACCGTCACTATTGTGTGGAGGTCCCATATATTCTTGTGCTAATGAAAATCAACAGATCCGTTTGTATAATATTTTTTATCCATTCATGGACTGAGAAACTAACTTGTCTACCCACATGAACATGGATCTACACATTAGTGTGCTGGTATAAAGTTCACTAATAACTCTAAAAATTGTCTTATTATTCATTTTATGTTATATAATTATATGTTTCCATAAACTCTTTTCATTACATCATTTCAATTTTTTCAATGATCAATTTTTCAATTAATATTCCATAACCAACATTCATTTTGAAAAATATTAACCATGATAATATTTTACTAAAACTATTATATCGTGATCTCCAAAATGGTTTTTAAACACTATACACCTTCTAATGGGTAATCAAAATTTCTCTCAAAACATTCCCCATTGGAATATTTTATAATATATTTATAGATATTCATTCTAAATTCTTAAAATCTACTAAACTCCTCTCCAAAATTATACTTTTCAAATAATAAAACTTCTTTTTTGTAGATAAAATATACATAATAAATTTTATCTAACATGTAGATGAAAATAATTAAACACCATATTATGTAATATAATTATTATGATCTTCATAAACATATTAATACTTGATTGATATATTAACCAAACATCGATAAATTTTTTTCTATAAATCATCTCTAACATTTTGACACCAATAAAATCATTCACCCTTGAAAACATTTTAAACTATTAAAAACAAATAATAATCACAGAATGTATCAAAAAAAATACACCTTGTTGTATTTCTTTGGTGATATCCCTATAAGTGGTGTTTCAATATTAATATGTGAATAAAATATTGTTTCACATTTTAATCACTAACTGGAAAATATTCTCAAAACAAGAATATTTAGATTTTAATTCATTCTGATCCCACATTCACATTATATCACCCTTTCACATTAATCGTTACATTTTTCATTCTCTACCCCCTGTCAAAAAATATATAAAAAGAAATTTGTAAAAGATATAAATAGTATATAAAAACATTTAATGTCCATTAAACACTATTTCTTTAGATAGATTCGAAGATTATATAAATATTTTTTTTGATATAGAAAACACTTATGTCCCTATAAAGATTAAATATTACCAAATTAAACAATACAAGTCACATATAGTTCATAATGAGTCGTGATAGAGGCCTTTCCTTTACATGAATTAAATGGGATGATGTCTACGTTCACCTGTTGGGAGTATTTATTGTGTGATATCACATTCCAAATAGGATCCAATGATCTATTTCATGCATATCCATTGTAATAAAAATAAATATTATAGTTTTTAATTAAATAATCTTATTATTTAAGAAATGATTTAGTTTTAAAATTAATTTAATATAGGAAACTTTAATGTAAAATAAGTAAAAATATTGAATAAACAACATGGGTGAAAGGGGTACTGTAGCAGTACTGTAGCAATGGCGGTCATGAGAAACATCGGGCACTGTAGTGGCAAAAGGTCACTGTAGTGGCTGTAGGGACACTGTGGCAATGGTGAGAATTGTGATATACTGTAGCAAGCGGGTACTATAGAAGTAATATTCACATAATGGGCCTTGAGCCCAAAATGTTGGGCCTAAGGGCCATGTAATGGGCTAAATGACCTATGGGACTTTGGGATATGTAATGGGTCTACCTCTACAAATTCAAAAGAAGAACTTTCTTTGCTTTATTAATAAACGAGACTTCAACCAAAAAAATTTTAATAAACCATCGGATAAACAAACACTGCTTAGAGCAATGGGGTAATATTATCCTTGTACTCTTTTTGAACATAAAATATAAATATCTGATTACATGCATGAGCCACAGGAGGGGGGAAACCCTATGTCCAATTTTGATAGTCTATGTGATACATCTAATGTTAATTTAGTGATTCAGAGCGATTCTTCTACGTATATTAGTATGATTCCATGTTGTAACCCCTATTGTACTACACATTTTCTTCCTACATAGGTACGCAGGGTTTCCGAGATCATTATCACACTTTTTAAAACTCTAAAAACCCACATTCATCATAAAGCATACTATCCTATTTCATTCACACCATTTATAACCCATGTCATTATGGAAAAATATATTTCAAGAATGTAATAACACCAATAACCAATGAAATATCCATTGACAATAAAAAATATTTTTTCTAAACACCCATTAAACATAAAAAAATTAAATTTTAAAATATTTAAATATAATGGAAGTTATATATAAATAATTAAATAATACCTCAATAAATAACCACTTTCCATTCTTCTTGAGAAAACCACAATCTAGTTAGAGGCTCTAAGACATGATTAGTGGGGAACCAATGTATGTATTAACAATAAAACAAAATCAATACCCATATCATCAAATTTTTCCAAGACAACCTTGGGTCATCACAACAGTTAATGGAAAAAAACTGATGAAGTATTATGGAAAATTTTATGAAAAATGTATATGATACACTTACAAAGAGTTTTATTGGATGAACTAGGCTAAAATTTACATCTAAATTTATAAATTATTGAAGGGAAGAATATGTGAGTCATGTATAGGGCCTTAATGATCAAATGGTGATGAAATAAATAGTTTTGATTTTTAAATTAGGTAAGAAAAAATTGATCAAAAATATGGATGGCTATATGGTTTTCCCAAATGGTCTTAAAAAATTTCTCAAAACATCGTACATTCCTCTTTCTCAATTGATGGATGCTATATGGTTTTCCCCCTGGTTTTACATCCATTGTGCCAAACCATGCAGGAATTTCAGTGCCACAATCCATAATCCATAGTTTGCTGGGTTTGGTGCACAATTTTTAATAAACATGCACCAAACATGTGCAACCATCTATATCCCAAAATTTATATTTCTAAAAATACAACAAAAAATATGTGTAAAAATAAAGAAAAAAATATATGGAATAATACATAAAAATTTCAAAATGTTTTTGAAAATTATCCCCACATTGTCACTTTAAATTCAAGTAATGTTAAACTATTTTATGTTCATATAGTTAGGTATTACAGTAATCATCCACTAATAGAATCTATTCTCACGTATCATTATTATCATTTTCATAGTAAAACAATATCTAAAAAAACTGAATGTATTTTCCTCAAAGCATCATCACTAGGAATCCACAATTCATACTGATTGTATGGCGACTAATCCGTTGTAATCAAAGTAATGTTATTTTTATATCAGTGGATTTGATTAGTATAATTGTACATCACTAAATAAGATATATGTAAGAAATCATGGATCATCATCAGCGAACAAGAAAATTATATGAAATATTTCAACTTATCAACTGTCATTAATCTCGAATGGGTTGACATGCCTTTGAGTAATGTTAGCTTTTATTCCTATAAGGTGATTACCCTAATTGGGAATCACCATTACAAAAATATAGTCATAGAATATATTTTAAATGATTGGTTTTAGTACACATAATATGATTTTTAATAGATATATGCAATCATAAAACACTATATATGCGTCTAAATATTGTTAGTTATATCATTGAAATTCCTTGATCCCATTATTGATGTCTCCTATACATCCATCTAACATATATGTGACAAACATAGTAGATAATACTACTCTTAATGTGTATCCATCCTGATTGGTTAATAATATCAAATGATGTAATAAAACTCCACCAACCCTAGATGGAAATCCCAAAAGCCTCCAAAAGTAACATGTAGTAAAAAAGAATTTATAATTTAATATCAAATTTTTCCCTATTTGGCCATCCATGAATGAATGGTATGATGTACTATGTTTTTCATGAGACCCCATTACATTTAATAGACATTCACAATATCATAAGGCACACAAGGCATCCACACAAGACCTAAAAACAAATCTTTTTAACAAAATAACATTGTTTGTACGCTTGATGAGGATAAAATGTGTATAGTTATTTGACAAATCAATAACCAAATAAAGGGAATATCTTTATTGAGGTTTCTAGGGTTCCTGGTGATAAATTTTGGGGCTTCCTAATACATATTCTATGTTAGAATAGATATAGGATGCAGAAATATTGGGGTCTTCTCATTATCCTACTGGATATAGTGAAAATTATAACATTTGGATACAAATTCATTTATATCATATCTCTTACCTGGACTCTAGAACCATCATTACACATCATAAAACATATTTGTTGGAGTTGGGTGGACAACCCACTAAGAGTGGTGACATCCTAATGTCACCATCTTCATACAAGGAAAATGAATAGTAGAATGCATCATGATGTAGATAATCATTCTAGAAGTAATTACCATTCACAAATAATTACACCACCATTTAGAAAATGAGTATAACTATATAATAACTCGTATCTTGTCTTCTTATCCCAATACATCTTTAGAAGAGATGGTATCAACTAAAAAGGGAAACAGTACACCACCTATTTGTAATTTTCATTCTTGATGCATCATAATTAAAAATATAATTAGTTCCCCTTATAAATAAACTCCTTCAGAACATAGGTTAGAAACATATTTCTTAGGGCATTAGTAAACTCATTTTACATAGCTGGAATGTAGATGACATAAAATTCAAATACTGAGGGCACATGATCCATCATTACATCCTCAGTTACAAATCATTATATGAATATATATATATATTATTATTTTTGGAATGTGTATACTATATATTTGAAAACAACAATATAGTGATGGTAGTACATATGGGAAACCATCAAAACAATATGATCATGGTCATGGGTTGGGTAATTTATTTTGTGAAATTGTAGCTGGTGGGAGCCAAAAATCAGCACATGGTCCCCCATCATAAGAACATGACACCAATCCATAATTTAAGAATAATAATATACTATGTATCCTAGTAGAACCTCATTTTAGATAATGATATGGGTGTAGGATAGGTTCAACATAATCATATAAAAATATTCCTAGAATTTTTGAATCTGTGAGAACTATACCAATCATTGGGTGAGAACTTTTATAGGTGAGGTGGGTATTTAAAGGACATAATAAACCATCTTTAATATCCAACCAAGACTAAAAAATCAGGATCTAGATCACATTCCCTTGAAACCCTTGTGACATTAGAGTCGTTACATTCTTTGGGTTAGAGGAAACACCATGTATTAATATCACATGTCCATGAAGTAAAACACCACAGATCCAGATACTACATTTTGAAGGTTTAACATAAAGATGATGGTCTCACAGAATCCAAATATATCTCACAGATTCTACCCATTACACTTGTGTGATTCAAGTAAACTATAATCTCAGCATCAAACATCATGATAGAGGATTTGAGTTATCTATGGAATAACAAAATCACTAAAGCTATAGAAACTATGGGATAATTATTAAATAATAATAAATTATCATGATCTTAAAATGGTTCTGTATATTTTGGATGGTGTTCATGGTATCATAAACTTCTATCACCTATAATTGGTGATAAACTTAATGGAGTTCATAATTTTGAAAATAACCTTCAACTTAATAAAATTCAAATAGATCATAGATGTAGCTTAAGGGGTATTTATTATTGATCGGGACCTGATTCAACTTTTCCTACTCAATTCATATATGATGGTATGCATAAAAATCCTTTTAAATAATAACTGGAGAATACCAAAGTGACTGGATCAATCAATCTATCCAATTAGATTAAAAATCATCCAATTATATCACCAATTACTTCAATTTTTTAGGAGGATATGATATGAATGAAGATATATCATATGTGTCCTAAAGAAATATTTGGTGTTTAACTCCACATATCATTAGGTAGTCAAAACATTGAAATAATTTCCAAATTACTCATGGGAAAACACTCTTCAAACATTCATAATCACAAAATACCAAGATGGAATACACATAACAAGAAATCCATCTAGATTAATATGTGGATATTCCTCTCATCCTCACTGAAGATCATATTCTCCATGAAATATAGGAGTGTAGTCATCATATTATATAATGGTATCCATGTGATTGTATCCATAAAAAAGGACCATTGAGAATATAGTTAAAATTATCCCTAGAGTAACGTCAAAGAGGTCCAACTGAAGGTTAAGAAAATTCTATTTAAACTAAACCTCTGATAGTGAAGAAATACAATATGGAAATTAGAAATCCTAGCATGTAGACCTTACAATAGGTGTAACCAACCCCATGGATTACGGTATAATCTTGGTCAAATGATTCAACAGATTCATAAAATAAGAAGAAATTGATTAGTGGGAATCAATGGTATGGAATTTCATAATTACTATGGATTATGAAATAAGAGCATTAACTTTGTCAATAATTGGTCCTACATTATACTCTACCACTACCTAATCCATATAATGAAAATGATTCACCCCTATCTGTGATTTTGGTCCACTACTAACATGTGGATATTATTTATGCTAACTCATCCAATATGTAGATCCAAACATTACACTATGTGCACTTGATTGAAATCCAATAAATCATTATGTTTCTAAATAATTTTTTCCCCATTGATATTGTAGAACCAACACTACTCTTAGAAGGAGGGGAATCCTTCTTAACTAACAACTAATAGACTATAATTCCACATCGATCGACTGGATTTGGTTGGACATGAAATGTTAAATCAATTTTCCTATATCCGCCACATGAATGATTCATGAGAGTTCCACAAAACACAACTATAAATGAAGGAAACCAAGGTGGATATCCAAAGATACTACCAACATTCTATTCATATTCCCCATGATTCATTTTTCTCTGACAAGACAACCGAACATTGGTTTGGTGATGGAAATATTTTAGTCATGATTGGATTACCATCATGTTCGATATCTACAGTCTTTGATTGGTCAACCACATCAATATAGTTATTCATATTAAAGAAGAAATCCTAAGATATAATATCTAGTTTCATCCCTATAAAATCTTACATTCTTTCTTAGAAATTATAACCCTACCACCCTTGAATGGGTCCTTCCAACAGAAATTAAACACACAATACATTTATGTCCTTAAGAACCCCTAGCAACTCAATTATTATCTCACTTTTATCCACATAATCCTCTACCTCCCATGGTTAGTGCCTCCCCTTAAATAATGTGGTACTAATTGATGTCTTCCAGACCTATATACTTCTCTAACCCTAATTCGGCTTCCTCTAACATAAGAAGGATCATAGACCCCAACTGGAGACATTTCTCAAATTTCCCATACCAAGACTACAAAAATACTTTGATAAACATGGGGGTTTCCTAGAGGACAGTTATCTCTTTGCTCCTCTCATCGTTTTGTAGGAGGTCTCTGGGGAGAAAAGATACTACAAAAATGAAATCAAATGGAAATAAAAATCATCAGTGAAAACCCAACATGGGTCACATACATATAACAAAAAAACACCCACATAAATCATAGTAAATCTATAATAACTCAAAAAACTCCACCCCTATTTGTAATACATGTATACTTTATCACATGTGAGTTTACCTAAAGGGTGGAGTCAAAAAAATACCTACATTTTATAGTGACCCAAGGCCAATATTAATGTGTATTGTTTTGATACACCACCCATAACCCAAACCTCAATACCAAAAATTATTTTTTTTTATCTAAATCTCAGCAAATATCAGGACACTAGTAATGGGAAAATCTATATTAATAGAATTTTTACTTGAACCGACCCAAGATGGAATCCAAACCAAAACTAGACCCATCTCAATTAATTTACTATAGGTTATTCTCAATATCTATAAGATTGGAACTTGTTCTTGGGGATCAAGTAACTCGGTTGGGAATAATTTTCTGATAATAAGAATTGTCATCATTCAAATCATTCATCAATAAAACATTTATGTAATGAATCAAAACTCCCATATATTCCAGGTTACACACTGATCATATAAAAATATAAAGCATGTGATTATATTTATATGATTATATTTCATTTAATAAATTCTTATTCGGACAAAATGTAATGAAAAAATTCATGTGGCATAGGTTCACACATTCAACATGCCACCAACACCCACAACTTCCTCAAAAAAAAATCCTATAGAAATATTAAATACTTACTCAAAACAATGTATTTCTTGTAAGTGGATATGATGGAATAATATTTTAATACACTCTTTGGGTTAATTTTAGTTGTTTTAACTTATTAAAAAGAGTATACCACCATTTTCCAATGAAAAAAATTTCATGTTATATAAATATTAAGGTTTTCAACAGAAGAAAGAGATAATATTGATGATATGATTTGTTTAAAAAGGAATTTAAATAATGAAATAGTAAATTGAATATGGAAAAAATAGAAAATGAAAAATGAGAAACCAATTAGATTCTAGGTTAGTTTGAGTCTAATGATCTTTGTTGTAACAGTCTAGAGTTTGTAAATAATATGTCGTCCTTTAAATATTATATATTATTATAATATTATGACACATAAGGAACAAACAAGGAACTTTACTAATTAATGAATATTATTAAATTATTTGACAATTGAAACAATATAAATGAAAATATTACATGGGATAAATTATAAAATTCTAATACTATATTTTGAAAATTTGTGCCTTCATGAACGAATAGAATTATCAAACCCATGAATAGAAATATATAATCCAAAAAAATATTTTTAAACCAATAATAATTAAATAAAATGGAAACATAGTTCTCTGATAATAATTAAGGTGAATAATTAATTATTTAACTAATACGTATTTATAGGAGGAAATGTGACCATTGAAATAGGATTGTGACCAATGGAATAGTAACCTGACCATTGAGAATAGTAACCAAACCTTATGGAATATGACCCTAGCCATTAAAATAGTATCTTAATATCAAATTTTTATATAAATAATATTTTTCATGTTTAATATATATATATATATATATTATATTTGCAAAAAAATAATTATCATTATAAAAATAAGAATAAAAATATATTCAAATTTTTAATAAAATGTTTTTAATGTATTCCATTAAAATCTAATTTTTTTATTTTAAAATTTAAAAAAATTTATGTAATAAAATTATTTTCTAAAAAATAATTTCAATTTTGAAATTTTTATATTTAAATTTACCAAGGTTGATTCTTCAGATCGTTAAAAAATACAACCATTTTAAGGTGAATATTAAAATTTATGTTTATACTGTAGACATTCAATATTGAATTACATCATTCATTGTGAAATAATGACCCCATAATTTTATGAAGATGATAAGAAACATAATTAATTTTATAAAAAACTCATTTTAATAAAATAAACTATATTTTGAAATGTTAAAATTACTTTCTGAATTCTAATGTTTTAATTCTTACATTAAAATTATACATTTCCTTTTTCTACATTTTTTTATTAATCTACTGAATTAAATATATATTGTAATTAAATGACATAAAATCATTATTTTTAATTAAAATATGTTAATAATTTCAAAAATATAATTATCAAACGGTTTTCCATTGACATATTTTTTTGTTTTATATCTTAATCTAAAAATATGCCTCTTCACACGAATAAATTACCCCTCTCTATCCACTTGGGAAACCACTCTTCCCAAAATTTACAAATCCTTTGATCTACCCAAATAATAATAATTTACAGTCTTAGAAAACATATTAACTTTATATAGTAATCTAACTAAATTCATCATGGGTGTCCATGGTCACACAGGGGACGCAACACCAAGAAGATGGTATATTTTAATTTCTCTTCTTTTTGTTTTCCTCTTCCCACCCACAATTTAAGAATAGATTTCATAAAAAAAATATTAAATCATTTATTAAATGGTATCTTAAAATTATATTAAGGTCAATAACGAACTATAAAAATAATAATATATTATGTATTTATATTTGATACATAAAATTCTTCCCCATTGGACAATGTTCTTAATAACTATCGATTTACAGAAAACTAGAATATTTTGAACATATTTTATATAAAAACCCATATGGATGGTTATAATAAATTATTTATAATAGATAAAATTTTATTTATGTTTATCTCAAGGTTCTATAACTAACTACAGTAAATATTAAATTACACTTAATAAAATAGAGAAATCAAAGAAAAATAGAATTTTTTTTAAGGAAATTCATGTAATCTAAATGTCTACCCTCTAACAATGGAATTTATGAAATGATATAAATTGACTGTAATGGATAAATTGTTGTTATATGTACATTAATTATCTTTTTTTCAATTATTTAATATACCAAATTAATTATCCATGAGGAATATATTAGATTATATAAACCAGGATGTACGGTAAGGGGATTCTCGAACCCAACTCCCATTAGTTTTGTTATTACTATTTCCCCTAATTTTTTGTATAGATATTTCTATAATGTATATAACATATCTTAAAACTTTTAATAAAATTTCTTTTGGAGATATACATGTTTCCGCATTTGGTTATATGTGAAATATAATGATTAATAATGGTTTTCATTCCAAACAATATCTTTTACTTCCACAAACCAACCATGGAAATTCATTAATTTTATTATTTCCATGATATTGGATATATTTTTTGAGGTTTTGATTGAGTCTCATATTGAATTTTATTGTTTGATTGCCATTTGAGTGATTTATTTTTAAAATATTGCGTTTTTGGTCATGGAAACAAGTGGAACAAGGTTTTTCATAGTTCAGGGAAATTGTATGGCCTCACCTCGGTAACATTCCATCTCATTGTATGGTATCATTGTGATGAATAATTCCATATGAATGTTTAGGGAAATAATGAATAAATAGTGTGAAAGGTTTTATGATATGGGAAGTGGATTTTGGAATGGTTGGTACAAGGATTGGGAAACAATGAGGCCATCCCAAACAGGGTTCCTTCTTCATCATTATGGTGTGCACGATTCCGAAACGATTGGTAAAACCATTCCACCCAAGCATGTGGCATACCTAGATCATTAAAAGTTTGAAATTCCAATCTTTTCAATCCACCGTTTTAACCCCATTTTAGTATTTCCACCCCTATCAAGCAATGTGGATTAAGGGTGCCTCCATGATCTATTTATCATTCCATCATTCCCCTATATATTCTTTTTTGTGGTTCTATAGTGACGTTTTTTTAATATCTTCGAAATCCCCCATCTTCTTATCCTTCTATCTTGGTTCATAGTTATTTAATTGTAGGGATTCTTTTTTGGCCACAAACTATGTTTTAGCGTTTATGTGTGTCTTATTATAATTTAGTTTACATTATGAGGATTGTATCTTGCGTCATATAATTACATATCATGATGTCTGGTTTCATTCTCATGTCATTGAGTAAGGTGATTCCTTCCATTTCATTTATATCAGATTCCTTTGACTCTTTATATTTCCTTTAATTAAATAATAAATTATCACCATTGATGTGATGTGATGATATATACTAAATTGATGATTTTATGATGGATAATGGGTGAGATATGGTTCTCTAAAATAATTAATTAATTGTACGATTATTTAAATTAATGAAATTAGATTGATGAAATGTTATATGTCTTCTAATAATGAAATTTATAACATGTTAGGATATTTTTCCTTGGATTAATTTTTTTGGCTTGGTAGTAATTATGAATATGGGAAGATGTATGATTTGAATGACTTTTTAGGGATTTTTTGTTGTAAAATTCATTGAATTTTACCTCTAATATTTAAATACTTTCTTCTATTCCACTCATTCTATATTGGGGTTGGTGTAAAATTAATTTATTTTTCTAGAATTTTCCTCTTTGATTTTATTTAACCTTATGGAATATCATTGGATGTTGGCACATCTATGGGTTCCTAAGGCGTACACATAAAAGGTCGTTCAAATGACGATGGCACATGAGAGTGATTTATTTTACCTAAAAAATCCAATGATTTTAAAATTATGTATTGGTCCTTCATGTGACTTAAAATGCAGTTTTGAATGTGTTTTATAGAACTTGTCTAGTTTGGAAATTCAAGTTATGTTTTGGTGAATGATTGACAAAGAGGACCATTCAAAATGTTGTGATATATGTTGGTACTAAATGATATAAATTCCCATTTTGAATTATGTATGTGAATTTATTTTATATTGTCATTGAAAAATGAAGTGGAGACCACTTTGGGAATATATATGGATAGTAAATTTTAATCGCTTAGTTGAAAATGTGGGTTCTCTTGAAACGTGGGTTTTTGTGTGAAGTGTTGTGAATGACCAATTGGAACCATTTTATGCTTACTGAAATTGATTTTGGAACTCATATAATATATTGGGCTAGTTTTCATTTGGAATGTTTTGGAAAATGTATTGAAAACATGGGTTTCATGAAGGCCCGATTGGTATTTTTTTGAATAATTTATTATATTGTTTGGATTTGTAAAATGGTGGGTTCCATGTGAAAATTGATTGGATATTAAATGTTTTTGGATGAAATATATTTTCATCAATTTTCTTATTGATATGGATTCTATTTGGACACCACTATAATTTTGGGATGAGATCTACACTATTGGATCATGCATTGGATCATTTTCTGTATTGAGTCCATTAGAAATCACAATGAACTCTCATATAATGGATCATTCATGAGTATTCTATTGGTAATGGTTTCCATAAAATTTTTCTCCTAGTATTATTATTATTATCAAGATATTCTTAAGAATCATCTAGGATATCTAATTATGGTTTTTTACCCCAATTAGATGGGTTGGAAACCCCCATTACTTGATCTTTCTAGGTGGGACGTGCCACTGAATTGTCTAGTTTTGAGAGGCTAATTGGATATTGAATATGAGGTTTCACCATATGCTAAAAATTTATTCTGAACTGCTCATGCCAATTGATTTCCTCTAGATATTATTAGAAAATTCTCATTATTTACAACCTAAATGTTATTTTCACTTTTACTTCATGATGGTCATTTGATTTTCGGGTAATGATTTCTTTTTCGATTTCAATTACATTCTGCACAACCATATTTTTGGTTATCAGGTATGGATTTTTTTTCTGTTTTTGTATTTTGAAATGGTTTGGGAAGAGTGAAAAATTTCTTGAAATGAAATGTTTCATGTGTTGTTTTGAAAATGGAAATCTATGGTAAGAGATATTTACATGATGGAATTGAATATGAGTATTAATTTATAATTATAATCAAATCAACAGTTTGTGGACTGTTTTTTGAATGGAATTGTATGGAATCTATGGTGGTTACCTTTTGATTTGTGTAAGATCACATACTAATTTTTTCAATAGGTTTTAGAAGACCCGAATTTATTATTGGTCCATGTTTTTGGCTTGTTTGTGCATTTAGAGTGGATTGGTGTTGTTGATGGTAGTGACCAAGATTTCACATGGAGAGAGTGTTATCATGGATTAGTCCCAATTTTATATTCAATAGTGTTTTTTTTGCCATCTGTTTTATCTGGGTTATTTTTTGAATCGTTGATATTTTTTTTATTGTTGGTTATAGGTAAAGATCAGTTTATTTTTAGATCAAAATTTATTTTAACGGAATTATTACCATCATGATTACATTGATTCATGACACTAGTTTCACACATATGGGGAATGAGATAACCCTTCTGAGCAAGCCTTGTGCAGGGTAAGGTGTTGGTTTGTATGGCATTGTAACCGCGTTTGTGAAAAAATATTATCAGAGAAGGCCCTAATTATTTGGGTTGTTATATAGATCAGAGATAAGAACTATTGATACATGAGAGGGAGGTATGGTAAGAATATCATGAACCATTTTTCATTTTGATTCTTGAGTTTCTAAAGGTAGAGTAGGGCTTGAAACATTTCATTGGTGTTTAGATTGATTGGATGATGAATTACAATAGAGGTCAGCCCGGATCATGTCGTAATCTCACATGGAGTAGTGATCCATGTGGAATATTAGTGACCCTAAGTGGTTAGTGATTTCATAGGCCATGGTCTTTTAAAAATATCTTCACGATGTTCATGAACACCACTTTCTCATACTGTGAGTATGGTGTAACTTTTGTGTTCTGTTTTCGTTTCGGTTGGTCTGTGGGGGATTTTAAAACAAATTTTATTTTTTGAAGTTAAAATGTTTTCTAAAAGTGGATTCATATTGAAAAATGAAATGAAATTATAACAAACAATTTTATTCATAATTTTGAAATGGTTGGGAAATGTGGTGGAAATGTGAATTTATAATTTGGTAAATGCATGGGTTTTATGATAATGTTATATGCGTGACCCTTGGAATTCCATATATATGATCACAACTATGTGGGTATGTCTGTAAAGTGCATTTTGTCACATGATCATGTATTATATAAGAGGAATTAGAATGATGAAACATTTTATGGTATATATGATTTCATGGGAGATAATTTTATATATTATGGTTTTCAAGTATTTTCTAAAATGATTTTTAAAAGACAAATTATATCTTGAATAAGTTATGTTTCAAATATTAGGTTCCTACTTTTTGAAAATGGATTTTGTAATTTAGAATGTCGACATTGAGGAAAGAGGATTTATAATTGGGACAAAATGATATTTTTTAAAAGAGGTTATTTGGTGGTGCATGTAGTTTTTGGATTTTGATCAAGTTGTTTCATTTTTTGAGGGAATTATTGATTCATTATTTGTTAAATTTTTTGCCTCTAAGAATGTTAATTTTTTTATTCAGAATATACTTCACAGGATGGTGTCTAAATATTCATGTTGTTCTTTCATATATTCTAGTTATTCTCAATTATTTCATGTCTTTTGTGGTGATAGGGGTCTATTAGAGGCAATGAAGTGGATTTAGAAAGTTTTTTTTTATCTTAAAATCATTGTAATATATTGAGTATATGAGAGTCAGTATAATTTTATATTCATTTGATGGTCTAGATATGGTTCATTGGAAGGTGAATTCCAATCATCGATTCAGGTTTTGATAACATGGGATGTTTTCTGGTCAACATTCAAATGATGGTTTCTCCCTGAGTAGGGGAAGATGAAGAATGTGGAAGATATTTTGAGTATTCAGTAAGGTTGACATACATTAAGACCTATGTTTTCCACTTTAAGGATATGGTTTAATTTTCTCTAGAGGTATAATTTCATGATCAGTTGAAATATCCTTTTCATGTGTATTTTTTCAATGACCTAGGACCGAACCCTCTCCTATAAGGATCATTGTTTTGAGATGTTGAGGGTGAAGTGTATTCAGCTGAGGATCATTCAATGGTGGTTGGTGAATTATTTTTTCCCAGTTCTCATGAAGTTCCCCATATAGAAAAGGGTGTGTGTTAGTAGAATTTTTTTAGAACCCTTTTCATTGGTTCCAGCTTCTAGTTCATGAGGGATTCACTCGTGTGATTCCAATGTTGCATTTTTGGGAATTTGAAGCTATTATATTGTAATCCTTTAAAGTCATTTCGTTGATTTGTCTATTCGGATCATATAGGGATGTTTTTTATGAATGGTTATCTAATGGAGATGTCTTAATCAAAAGATATTAGTTCTAAATTATGGGGAAATAGATTCTTTTCACATCATGAATCCAGTTATATCCCCCCAGAGTAAATCATTTCACTCAGTCTAGAATCACCTATGGTGTGGGGAACCATGGTCCCAATATGGTATCTGGTGTTAGTGTGGAGATAGTTTAAGATTGATATTTTATTTTTTCATTTCTTATGAATTCTATTATTGGATACTATATTGTTTTACAATCTTATAGTCACGTTTTTTAGCCTTTTATATGTATAACTAAATTGTTTTTCCTTTAATAATTTCGTTTTAGATTTCAGTTTCACTTGTTTAAATATATCTAACATTGTGAAAACTGTTTATTGCAGCTTTTTTCGGTTTTTCTATTTCATTCTAGATTCTTTCATTTGTTCCCATTGTTTGTGGAGCTGTTTTTATCTGGATATTTTCTCCTTATAGTAGTGTTAGTTTTTAGATTGTGTAGAGATTTTGATTTAGTTTCTATTTGGATTTCCCGTGTTGGTTATCCAATAGTGGCATTGTCTGAATATCATACATTGGTCTCTTAGAGGGAGTATTGATCATAGTTTTATTGCTGCTTTTTTAGAATTATTTTAATGGTGGCGAGAACCCTCTCAATTTTTGCACTCATTCTTTATGTTATGGTTTCCTATAGAAGGGGTTAGGTGTGACTTGTGAGGGAAATGGTCACATTGAGGGGTTTTTCTGCTTTAATTGGTTTTGGGATTTTTTTTTATCATTCAGTTGGGTGACATTCTAGGGAAATAAGTGTTTTTGGTTGTGATAATTGTCATACTCTAGCATTGGAAATTCACTTATTTTAATCATTCCTTTATTTTTAATCTTTTGTGTGATGTTTTCATTCAGCCTTGGTTTGATATTATTAATTTTGGGATCATTCTTCTGATTATATATAGAAAAGTGGATTATTTGTGCTTTGAAGAGGGTTGCACATTGTTGGTTCATGGTTGGGAAAAAGTGGAGCCATTGCCCAAAATTTTGTGTCCCTAGAAGTTTTGTTTCTAGGGCATAGAGTATGACCTATGCACAATTTTGGAAGCTGTTCAAAAACTATTGTTAGAGGTTCTAGAATTATAATTATGGTGTTTGGAATTTCTGTAGCATGGTTTTGGAAACCATGTGGCCGAACCATATGGTGTTCCTTTTTCTCCAATTGTTTTCTCACAGTTGGCATAATGGTTGGAAATCCAAGAAACCAAACTGTGAATATTACACAGATCATTAAAAGTGTGATATTCCAATCTTTACCCACCACTATTTAATACTGATTTTATGATTTTCCTCCCTCATTCGACCAAGGTACACCATGGGACCATCCAACCTCCTCCTATCATTCCCCCTTCCCTTATGTCTTCTTCTTGAAAGATTTAAGGTTAGTATCTTTTTATTGTAGGAATTTTTTTTCATATTCTTCCCCTTCTCTCTTCTTTCATGGTTCTTCCATGTTTTGGTTTCATTCTTGGATATATCTTAAGGTTTAGGGTTGATGTGTTGCTCATTTTCATTGATTTAAAGCAATATGGATTATCTTTTAGTTGTATTCCTCCATATCTCGATGTTTGGATTCATTCACATGATGTTGAAGAAGGTATTTCCACCCATTTCTATTCTAGTACATTATTTTGATTCCTTAGGCTTATATTCATCCATTTAAAATATTATAACAATGATTCTATTGTGATAATATGGATATGTTTGGTGATTTTAGATTTAAATGGTTACTAAATGGGTTTCCAAGGGGTTTATTTATTTACATATTTATTTAAATTCATTAATGGAGTTTGGTAAAATGAATATTTATTTTATAAATGAAATTTATAACCATTGGTGATATTTGGCCTTGGTTATATTTTGGTAACATTTTGGAATTTTTCATATGGCATGTTGTGTGATTTAGATTCCTTTTTATGGTTGTATGTTTTCTGAAAAAATGCTTGAGAAGATACTTATTATTTTTAAATTATTTCTTATCATCTTGTAAATTTGTGTAATTTTTGGGTTATCATTTAAAATAAATTTATATTTCATAAAATGAATTTTAATTGATTTAATAGACACTCAAAATATGTTATTTCATGTTGGAACAACAATGGGTACATGAGGTGCACCTATGGTTGGAAATTCTAATGATGATGGAACTTGACTTTGATATCCTATATCTAATTTTTTCATTGATTTCTAAATACTATTTTGGGGATTCATGTGACATAAAAATGTGGTTTCAAATGTTTTCTTTAGAACATGTCCCATTTGTAAATTTAACAAATGTTTTGGTGAATGATTGGCATTAAGGATCATTCAAAATTTTGGGATATATATTGTTTTCCAAATGATGGAAAGGTATGTTTGGAATTTATTATGTGAAATTGGTGTTTTATGTTGACTTTTAAAACTTATGTGGACACTTATTTTGAATATCTTTTGATTCGTAATTTTAAAAGCATGGTTTTGAAATTGTGTTTTCATAAAAAGGGTGTTTTTTGTGAACTGATGTGAATGCCTGATTTTCAAGATGATCTATTTTGAGAAATTTATTTATAAACTCATGTGATGTATGGGACTGGAAGACATCATGGCATGTTTCGGAATATGGATTTAAAACACATGTATCATGAAGTCCTAGAGTGTATTTTTTTAAATGATAAGGAATGTGGTTTTTCTATAGAAAATTTCAGGTTCCATGTGATCTTTAATTGTTGATTAAACTTGTATTAGAGAAATATATCTTGATGTATGTTCATTCTGACATGGATTATGTTAGGATACCACTAGAATTTTCGGATGGGATCTTCTCAAGTGGATTTTGACTAGAAATATTATTGTTATTGAGTCCATTAGAACATCGCATGAACTCCCCTATAATGTTTCATGTATGAGGATGTTATTGATTATGGATTCTATACCATAGTTCTATTAGTATTGGTAATAATATCATGATGGGGTCCTAGGGCGTCATCTAGAGGTTCAAGTGACGATTTCTTATCGTCCCTGATTAGAGTGGTTGGTACCCCTTGACTTAATAGAACTATGTGTGATGTTTCACTAGATTGGAATGTTTGGACTTTCTAGTTAATTATTTCTTATGGAGATACACCATATGTTGGCTGGTGTGTACATACTATATATGTCCAGGGATTATATCTTGATATGTTCAAGAAATGCTCACAATCTACTATTTTTTTGTTTTTTTTAATTATGTTTCATTTTGGGGATTTGATTTTCAATTTATAATATCTTGTTTGTTTTAATTTACATTCTACATAACCCTATTATTTTTTATCTATATGATATTTACATTTTCAGTTCTTTTATTGAAATTGTTTGTGGAGAGTTAAACAGTTTTTAAATGAAAAGAAGCATATATTGTTTTAAAAAAATGAAATTTGAAGAAAACTATGTTTAATTTTTTGAATTTAATTTAATGAATATATTATTAATTTATTTTAAACTAGTTGTTTGTAATATTTTATGAAATGAAATTCATTAAATATGTGGTGATTACCTACTAATCTATTTAAACTCACACATTACATGTGCCAGTCGGTGTTGATATACTCAATATGTTTTCCATGTTTAGGTTTATGTATTTTTTGTGACTTTTGAGAGAGTTTTTATTATGGATGGTGCTGACAAATAGGACATGTGGAGATTGGGTTAGCATGTTTAGATACACATTTTTTATTCTATTTGTTTATATTCATCAGTTATTGTATCTAGATAAGTTTATTATTATTTGATATTCAGTTATGGTTGGTTAAGTTATGTACTCATTTTATTTATTTGATATTTGTTTTTTTATAACAAAAATAATTCCCATTTTTATAAATTTTATGCCCATAATTACATCCCATCCCATAGGGATCGGGAAACTCCCTTTGGGCCCTATCTCAGGCTGGTTCCAGTGTTAGTTTGGATTGAATCCCTGTCCCGTTTGTGAAATTTACACCTATTGAGTTGTTTATTATTCACTTGACAATGATGATGCTTATACCAAATATTTTATCCATTATTCATTTTAGATCCCCATGATTATTCATGAAATAATTATTTATGAAATAATTAAGTTACCCATTACATTCCAGTATCTATTTTAACACTATGATTATTATAAGTTCAATGTGTCATTTATGATTATAAAAATTTTATAATGTTACGGGTGGTCCCATAAGTATATATCCCAACAATTAAGTAGGTAATGTGATGTATATCCTGATATAATTTTTATTTTGTGTTCTAAAGTTGCTACAATTTTTCACAATGATTATGTTATTATTTATTCAATTATTTTATGCATGGTCATGTTACATTCATTGATCATAACTAGATTTTTTATTTGACCACTATGACATTTTATTTAATTTCAATTCGTATTCTATGTACCTTGACATTATAAATTGTTTCTATCCTGACTATAATGATCATATTGTAATTATTATATGATGATGATAAATGATATGATAACACATTTTATATTTATTTGATTCACATATTCCACTTCTTAATGGAATTTTAGCTCATCTATTTCATTGATGTATATCCTCATGTGATTATATGTACTGGATAAAACTACAGCATTAAAGTGATAAAGATAAATTATTCAAAATATATGGTTTCATATGTAAATGTTATGTATGAGAATTATTTTATTGAGATACTAAACAATTGGATCAAGTATTTAAAATAGTATTATGATCATTAAGTTGAAATAATGTAATAGTCCAATAAAAAAATGTAGGGTCTCTATAGTCTGTATCATAGAATGATTTAGTTAATTTGGAAATTATCACTAGAAAAAATTAGTGTCAATTTTTAGGTAATCCATCATTGACTAATAATTTTAGTAAAAGGATAATCTTTTGGATCCCATAAGAAATTCCTTTAGATATTATTTTCACAAAGGAATAAATTATTCATTCATCTTTTGATGACTAAAATATTGTTCAAACCATTTATATTTCAGAAAATTGTGCTAACAAAGAGAAACCATCCCAACAACCCAGGTGAGGGATAGTGCAATGGATTTCTAAATAACATCCCCATTATTATTGGAGGTGGATCTCAAAACATTATAGTGATTCTTAACCGAATACCAATGGATATAAATAATGAATTGAAAAATTTGTAATTTATGCCTCCACCAAAGAGGGAATAATGTTTATTGGGTTCTTGATGCAGTAAAGACCACTAAATATTATTCGATACATCCATCCAATTATCATGAAATAGTGTATGAACTCAACAGAAAACATATTTTCTCTGATCCACTATTGAGGGAATAAGTGGATGATTTTATCCACATATTTTTTAGATGTATAAGTTGATCAATGTTGTAAATTAATGAAGAATACCAAATCATAATTATGAAATAGAATAGTAATAGTGTATTGAAATTTTAAAAATATTTCTTGAAAAGTATGTCCGTATAAAAATTCCATCAATTATGGATATATAATTTGTAGTGATGAGGTAAAAACATGGGGAGTCTATCACCTATTATAGGGAAAACATCACATGTATTACAAGACATTCCTCATGATTTTATAATAATATTTATATAAATATATGTATAATATTTAGTGACATAATTTGAAATAATTAAATGTATCTGGATATTAGGGACATTTGGGGTTATCTACATCTAGTCTGATATGATCATAAATTAGAGGTGGAGTATTGTGAATTCTCCCATGACATTTTGATAAAAACAATATAATTAAATTTAATGACTTTTGGTAAAATTAAAAAATAGGAAAGAGGGTGAAAACATCAACTTGTAAAATACCTGGAATGAAACCTCCTTGGAATTACCTAAATTGGATGAGGAAATTCTTCATGTTTTTGAAATAAGGATAAAATGATCATTAATTCTAAAGATACATGAAGAGGCTATAAAACGTGATGGAGAAGGTAAGACAATTCCAAATGTACCACTCATGGTTCAATGTGTCAAGTAAAGGATTCAATGGTATTATGCATGGTGTTATAATCAAAGGTACCTAGAGGGTAAAATGTGTCAACAACCACAAAAGGAAACGGAGAATGGGTAATCATATTCAATCCCATCTATGGATGTGTATTGTAACAATGATGTCATAAATGATACATTCTACTTCATTGTGTAATGGAAAATGTAATATTTGATTCGTTTTCTATGAATTACATAATATGATAGAAGCTTACATGAATTATTGAATCGAAGATATGAAACCGTGATGTAGGTATTTCCTTAAAAACATAGTGGTACTATCATTGCTACCCAATTGTTCGACACTTATCTTATTATTTTAAGTGGGATGATTCTTCTATTGAATCTTGTAATCCTTCACATACTAGAATTCGATGATTTAGTAGGAAAGGATTGGAAATCAGTATATATACTTCACATCAACTATCCAAAAACTAAAATCTATTTATAAATTCCTAACCATCTTATAATACTTTATAAAATAAAAAATGATCCTAAATCTCTATTTTACATCACAAACATTGGGTTGAGGATGATTCCCTATGATGAAGGATATTTATCATAAATGGTTTTGTTGAAATAAAAAATAAAACATGAGTAAATTCCCAATATTTAGGAATAGAATGATTTATTTCTAAAAGAGATACTTGGAATTACACAAAATAATGATGTAGTGTTCTCAATTAATCTCATAATCAATTCCACTGATACAAAAAAAATGACCATATAGGATGACACCTATCAAACTGGGTGAGTTAATGAATTATCAACAAGATAATTTGAAAATGGGTAAATATGCATTGGTGATTCACCTTCTATGTTCCAAAGATCACTATAAATAAATCGTTTTGATCAATGAAACTATATATTTATTACTGGGATCCCAATAATATATTTATAATGAAAATGTATCCCTAAACTGGGATTGATGACTTTTTTGACAAACAATGAGGTGCATAGTAATTGTTAATGTTTGATCTTAATTTTGGATATCAATAGCTCAAGATGAAGATAGAATATATTTAGACTACTAATTTCTGTTCTTGGTATAGGCACTATGAGTTCACAAGGAATCACATAATACATACTAATTCACTTGAAATCATAAATTATTTGATGAATATGGTATTAAGAGATGACTTGTCCAAATTCGTGATTGTGATTATCAATGGTATTCTTATGTATTCCATGAAAATGAGGAACATTAAGAGAACATAATGTATTTCATAATGATATCGCAAAAGGATAAGATTTATCTCAAGAAGAAAATGTGTGACTTTTTTATGCAATAAGATATATTCACGGAGCACATTATCACAAGGGAGGAATTTTATGTATATCTCTCAATAAAAGAGAATAATTAAAAATGGAATAGACCCAGTAGTTTCATGAATTATTACAGTTTTCATGAATGGATAATGTAATAATGTTGTTTTTGAGAAACTAACCCCAACTTTATTTCCCTATAACTATGTTATCATGGAAAGAAGTAATGTATTTCTATAAATAATAATGTAAGGAAATATTTACAGAGCATAAGAATAGGATAATCACTTCACATGTACTCAAAATGCTAATAATTTATAAATTTTCTGGATTAATAACATATTTATATTAATTAATGAGTAATGAAAATAAAATTAACATTATTTCCAAATGTAAAAGTTACTTTCTAATGTATAAAATCTAAAAACTTACATTAAAATAATATTTTATCATTTTTCCATATTTCCATTTGACTAATCTAGTGAATTCATATTATAAAGTGATTAAAAGAATAAAAATCATGTAATTTAATTGAAATATGATTTGTAATGTCAATTTCATCACTATTACAATGTTCACCTAAGATATAGTTTTATATTCAGTATTTTATTCTAAGAATAAACTTATCCTCATGTAAACATAACCCCTCTATCTCCCCTTTGATATGCAATCCATAAACTATTTAAAAATACATTGGTATAGAAAAATTCATTCTCTTAATACTCTTCGAAACCATATGGTCATTCTGCAGAAATCCAACTCCAATTATCATGGGAGTCTAGTTCCATACAAGGGAAGCAACATCGAAAAGAGGGTATGTTTTCATCAACAGTTATTCATGTTTTTCTCTTCTCTTCATCACAACATCTATCCCTTTTAAAGAAAAATATTTATATATTAGTTATAAATAATGTTAAAATCATATTAATTATGGTAACCTACTTTTTAAATAATATATTTTATTTATTTATATTTTATACCTCTCATTTCCCTCATTTGGACAACATTCAATATAATGATCGGTTAACCGCCAACGAGGAGGTTTTGAACATATTTCATGTCACCACCCTTATGGGTGGTTAGAATAAATTACTTATAATAGATAATTGATTTAATATTTATATATAATTATTTTGAATATATTTCTAATATTTTATAAATAACATTGAACAAAATAGTAAAATTGAGGTATATAAATGGGGATTTTTATGGAAAATATGATATCAAAATGAATTCCACATAAACATAAAAACTAAGAAATATAATCAATTAATTATAATTGATAAATATAATTAAAATTAAATTAATTCAATTAAAGATAAATGTTTAGAAAAAATTTGATAGCATGAAATGGAGATAAATAATGCAAGATTTATTATAAATTAATTTAAGAACACAACTATATTTAATTGGGTTATTTTCCTTTAACATAATTTTAGGTATGTAAATTCTTATATTGAACTTATAATATCTTTTCAAAATAATTAGATTTTTTTGGTGGATATACATGGTTAATCCATGACTAATAGTAAAAATAAAATGTTTTTTTTATAAAAAATAGACTTTTTTCCAAAATAGATATTTAATTCCACATGAGTTATTTCTTCTTCACTCAATAATGATGATTTTTTTAACCAAATATTTTTTCCTTAATCATTTGGGAACCCCATGATTACTAATGAAATATTACATTATTAAAACCTTATAAAGCACAACCCTTACATGGTTTATTTCAGGAAAATGATTGTTATATATGATATATGGAATGCAAGAATAAGTAAATATAATGATGTGACATGATTAATAGTAATTATATAGCCCGAAAATTCATTACGTTATGTGACTTATCTTATGATATAATTTATATTATTAATTTTCTTGATTAACTCATTATTTCCAATGATACAGTAAGGATTTGGGAACATAAGTCATGTATGAAAATCATAATGGATTTATTTGTAATTATTTGATGTATTTGACCATTATGATATGATGATTCATTTTTATGAATATTAAAAATACGATATATTAATCTAATGTTTCCCTCCTGATTATGAAAGTGATCAACTAAATATGATATGACGGTTATTATTATTCTCACCAATGATATATTCTTTCATGTACGATATTCCTCCTCACATAAGGCTTTTGGCTCACTGCTTTCATTGATATACATCCTAAGATTATTTTAGGTACCATGTTGAAAATGATAATTTAGAAGGATAAATAATAATTATTTAATTAAAGGTTTATTTTTTCTTATATACATGTTATGTATGAGACTAATATTTCAAAGAAACTAAACCATTGGATCCATTATTTATATACCATTTTATGTTTTTTATCGTAAAAATGATGTATTGTTCATTTATGAAAATGTAGAGTCACTATACTTATAACCTCAGTGATCAAAATATAATAATATCATTTTCCATTCCATAGATGCAGGAGGAGATGAACCCATGGTCCAACAGTGATATTCCTCATCATCCTTATTTAGTTTTGTTAGTGTCGCAACATAATCATTGTATGGCGACTAGGTTAATAACCATCAGGGTTTCTATGGATATTAGAACTTGTCTAAATGCATTTGTAATAAGGTTTAGAAAATGATTTATCATAAAAAAAACTCTTTCATCAAAAGAAAAATGTATCCATTGATGAGCACAAAATTAGAAACCAATTTCATTGGGGGTATAAAATCATTCCATGATCATACTCACACCAATAACTATTTTGGACACCCATTATCCTTAAAAAAATTAACCTCCATTTTGTAATAAATTAAGAATATTTAAATCCATAAATTATATCACAATATTGATAAACCCATATTTCTACTTGAAATCACTATAATTTTTACTGGATACTAAAATCACAGATGATCAGAGAACCTCATGAAGCATAAAAAACCACCATCATAAAAAGAAAAAAAAATTATTACGTCAACTCTATCTCTATAAAAACCGAATAGATAATAAAACCCAATAAGGAAGAGGATATATCCATGGAATAGGAGAAGGTTAAATTTTAACACCCTTAAATTTTCTAATATAATTTTTTAATCTTCAATTTAATTAAAATTCAGTCATTTATTTCAGGTAACTAAGTCAAATATGCCATTCATATATAATGGACATGGATTATTCTACACACAACTTTGACATTCTATGTATCACATGCAACAACAATGTTACTACAAAACATCAATTTATTGTTAAAATTATTTAAACCAGATAATAATAACCTAACCATTAAACATAGTAATATGAATATTAATAACTAATTTTAAAATATATTTTATAATGATTTTATAAAAATACAACATAATGATAATGAATGATATAATTTTTGGTAATGTTGTTATATGTTTAATAATACAACTTTCTCAAATGAACGAGTTTTATTATTCTTCTATGAACAATAATAAAATTAATTATAAACACTCAATGAAATGTAATTTGAGAAAATTAACATAATTTTTTAATTAAACACTTTTAAATTATTTTAGGGTTATTTTTATGGTTTTTTTGAGAAGTTTTTTTGGGTGAATATTTTAAATTACTATAATTTAGTTAAAAGCAACATTTTCATTTAAATAATGATCACTATCACATTATATAATAAATTGGTTTTTAATGTAACAATTGATTAATTTAGAATATGTTAATCTATTTTAAGAATTGAGAGTCATTTTTTACATTTAAAATAGATATGAAAACGTATTTACCTTTTCAAAGATCACTCTATAAAAATCTGCTTTCTCTCCACGTCACTGGGATTAGCATTAATCTTAATTTTCATACATCTGTTATTTTATTTTATAAAACTGACATACACTATAAGGTCTTGGCCTTAAACATTATATAATATTGAATTATGTGAATAATTCACATTCATGATATTTTCAGGTTCATAGTTTTAGAGAATTTGGTAATAACATATATATACCAATTTTAATATTACATGTAGACACTTCTACATAGCATCCATTTTTTTCATAAAATAAAAACTCTTAAAAGAAAATAATGATGTTAGATCCATATTTTAATCAACATGACTTTTACATGATCCCATCCTTGACCCTATTCACCATGATGTAATGTGAAACACATTCCCAAAACAGGGGATGAGCATAAAAAGCTCAGTAAAGGATTCACAAAGATGGAAAAAATTTAGTTTTTCATAACTACCAGTAAACCATGAATAATTTATCATAAGTAATATATTTAACCACTATGAAGTAGTAAATATTCTTCCCTTAAAAAAATCTCATTGGTTACCCTTTTGTAACCAAAAGGTTACCATAGAACACATAGTAATCACTCATAACATATAAAGGTATCTTTGTCCATAAACATACTTAAATGGAATAACCATATGGTTGACTTCCACACAAATCACTAAATGGAAAAAGACAAACTACCGAATTCCATACCCAATGAATTTGAGGTTATAACATAACCTCCCATCCTGGTTTATCACGGAACCACCAATCATTTGGTTTATCATAAAACCACAAGTCAAATTTCCATGTACCAATATAAAATCATAACACATAAAATACTACAATTACCAAAGTTTCACTAATAAAATTTCATTTGAAATCACAATAAATAATTTCAAGATATTTAAATAATAAATAAATTTAAACCCAATTTTCAATAATAAAACACCCCAAAATTGAATAAGTGATTTATTTACCTTTTAAAAAACATTATGTCTTACAGAGGAAGTAAAATAACAAATATGGAGAGAAAGAGGTCATTGTCACCGTATATTTTTTAAAAAAATTCCTTTTGTCATTTATAAAATTCTTTATATAAAAAAATAAGATTCCATTTCAATGAAAATAATATTCAATGGGGTTTATTGTACACCATATAAATGAAAGAGTTTTATATTATCATAACATGCCTCATTGAAAAGAGATTGATACAATGTTCCTTACCTCAAGTCCGACTTGAATTGTTTGTTCTTTAATTTTATGAATAATAAAATAATTTTTAATTTATACATGCGTCAGAACATTTTTCATTTTTATTATTATTTTTATATCACTTATTACCATTCCATAACAATTAGTTAACAATTTGAGTTTATATTAGACATTTGATGATGTTCAGAACATGTGTAAAAAATAAACATGTTATAATTACAAATTGTGCCTATGGTAAAAATTAAGTTATCTATAGAATTATATTAATGATTTAGATATCATATATGTCATATATATGTACAATATATGTATTTAGAATAGTCCATAAGATTTGGATATATGAAATAACATGCACCGTTAATGGAGACGGTAAGTCGTGCGTACGCATTAATGCTAGTTGCAATTATTTTTTCATATTTAATGTAATGAAAAATAATTGGTACATAGGTATATTATAATTACTTTATAATATATATGTTTATTATGTTATATTTTTCCATTAATAATATCCTTTATACGATCTATGTATATTGTGAATGAGTCATATAACTTTAAGGGGCGGTAGTCCGCACTTCCTCAAATGAAATTATTATATATAGGGAACATGAAAAGAAAAAAGGTATGTTATAAAATGAAATAAAAGAAGAATATAGATAGATTAAATATCATATATATCATATATATTTATAGTGTCATGATAATTCCCACCATGAGAGGCGGTAGAAGATAAATGATCAATCATCATTTCGCTTGGTAGTAGTTTGTCGTCCACATAAACATTATGTTCATATCCAATAGATGGAGGTGCATGGATGATTAGTTCTAATAAATATCGTAACACCATTCATTTATATTTAATATACTGGTGTTGTTATAAAATAATGTAATAAATAGTTTTTATTGTGTTGGAGAAAAAAATAAAACAAAATAACTTGAGGGAAGAAGTTACTTTTCAATAAGGTAACTCTCTTTAGTTTTAAACAAACGACTTTATTTAATTTCCTTATGCCCAATGTAAGGATTCTATAAGTAAGATATGGATTTTGGGAGCTTATTTGAGAATATGTTTGTTGATCAATGGGTCTTGAGAGGTGTGAGTAATGGGTTTGAGTTGATGGCCTTTTATAAGAGGGAGGAGGGGCTCTTTAGAAAAGATTAAAATTATTATTTTATTACAAATTGATTTTTGGTTTTAGAAGGCCCCAAACATATTTAATTAGAAAATACGGTTCATATAATTTTATATAAAATCATCCTATAAGAATTGGATAGGTTTTGGAAATTTTTTTAATCCTTCTTTTTTTATTTATCCCTCTGTTATATTATTTAACTTTTACCATTTATTCTTTTATATTCGTATTATATGGTTAATATATTTACCATTGAAATCTATGTGACCAAAACTAGATCAGTAATGAAAAGTATAACATTATATATGACATTTGGTCAAATCATAGATTTTTTGGACTGTTTTACAATTTAATTAAATATTAATTGAATTAAAAACTCATTTGTGTCAATTTATATACTATTCATATCAATAAATTTTTAAAAATACAAGGTAACATGATTATTTCAAAAAATATTAATTATTTCAAATATAACAAGTAAAAATGATATATAATGTTATTGTATGTCATAAAAATTTTCAAATTAAATTTATTTTAATATTTATAAATTCATTTCTTTAAAACATTCATTAATGATGTAATTATTAAATCAATATTATGACATAAATAAATTTATTTATCTTATGTCTAAAAATTATATATAAAATATCATGATGTATAAAATATTTTTATCATCTCAATTGCTATTTATACTTGAAAATATCACTTCTATAAACCCATATAAATATTTTTTACTAAATGATATATGTTTATGTTACAATTTCCTAAACATTAAATTAATTTTTATAAAGTGTCATAATCACATACAAGTGGATCAATGGGGATTAAAAATAGGCCAAAGGATGCCCATGGTTGGAAATGTATTATCCAATATTATTAGGACACATGTTAGGGTAATTTAATATTATTATAATATTATGTTTACCCTTATTTAACATATTTACCCTTTAACCATGGTAAATAAAATATTTACTGAAGTTACTATACATAATTTCAAATAATAAAAGTTACACATTTACCGAATTTGGATCTCCAGATTCCAAATATGGAATCAATTTCTCTAAATTCAAAACATAGATGTTTCAGAAATTTTTTTAAAATAAATTCTCATTGGCAAAACCAAAAAGCATGTTTTTAAGAAATAATAACTATAAAATGATTTACACTTGTTTATATCCAATTAAAAAGTGAAATTACTTCTAATAAAAATATTTCATTAAATGTTAAAAATATAATCCAATTAAACTTTAAATGTAGGAAAATAAAAATCTATATATATTAATCAATTAGTTTAAAAGGTATTTTTGAAATAAAATGCGGTATTTTTCGGTATTCACAAAAAATGAATTTTATCTGAAAAATACCAAAAAATTACCCGAAGTAAATTTTAATATCTTGATTATAAAAAATATGTTTATAGAATAAAATAGAATATATAAAAGTGTCAAAAACTAGATTTAAAAGTGGTTTCCCATAAAAGGTGAAAATATTAGTGTATTTATTCTTACAATTAAATTCATTACCAATTTAAGCTTCTAAATATTATTGGATACATGTGAAAACGTTTAAAAAAATGTATAATTATATTTTTTTAGTTTTATTCATTCTATCCAATACAATTTCTAGATGATAACTACCATTATACATACTATTATATTTTTATTTTTCAATATGACTCAGCCTTGTGTGCAATATGAGATTTCAGAGAAATTGATTTTTGTGTGTCCGGTACGCCATCGAACATAGCATTCACATTAAAGTAAAATTAATATTTAATTCACAGAAATTAAAAAATATTAAAATTTCATATCATTTATTTTTATTGGATGTTACATCCTTCCCCCCTTTTGTAAATTCCATCCTCTCAATTTTATTCACTTATCAAATAAATTGGAGTATTTATCCCTTATAGAATTCATAGATTCTCATGTTGTGTCTTCAACCATATGGGTTTTCCACAAATCCTATAAATGATGGATTGCTGAATTCTGCAACACATGCTCTCTTCGTTCAATAATTTGGATCAGTCATTCTTTATAAGAAATATTTTCTTCAAACTAAACTACATGTTGACTCAAAATAAGAGATGGATCTGGCATATAATTTCTCAACATTGAATCTTGAAAACCATTGGGTACATGGGATAAAAATGAATGTAAAACCACTCTATAGGTAACTGATCTAAATTTTTTCAGGATTTCATAGGGTCCAATGAACCTTGGACTCAGCTTTCCCTTTTACCAAAACACATCACACTTTTCCATGGAGAGAAGGACATCATCACCTAGCTAAAAAAATATCATTCCTTCAATTATCTGCATAATTTTTTTCCTTATCTGAGTTGTGCTCATGTGTTTCAGTATCAAATGAAATTTACCTACAATATCATCTTCCAGTTACAGTCCCATCAGTTTCCTTTCACCTATTTCATCCAAAAAAGCTGATTTTCAACACATCTTTCCATATAACTTCTCAAATTGTTCCATCTATATACTAGAATGAAAATTTTAATATAAGAAAACTCAACCAAATAATGATGGCAGTCCCAACATATCTGTTAATTCATTGAACAATAATTTATCATATCCTCCAAGGTCTGAATTGATTGTTCTGACTACCCATTTAATTGAGGATGAAAAGATGTACTAAAACATAATTCAGTACCCCAAGAATTATAAAGGCCACTCCAAATGTTATAAGTAAACCAGGTATCACGATCAGAAACAATGGAGAGGTGAACTCTATGTAACCTGAATATCATTAAAATATACAATCAAAAATGTTGATAAATATACATTGTATCTCCAATATGAATAAAATGAGAAGATTTAATCAATCGATCAAAAATAATCGAGATTTCACTGTTACCATGAGATGTATTTGGTAATTCAAATACAAAATCCAAGGACATATTTTAGCATTTCCACCCTAGAACAGGTAAAGGATGACGCATCCTTTTTGGTAACTAACACTTTGATATTACAAATTGAAAATTCAAACACTTCATAATAAAGACAACAATATGTCTTTTTATTCCGTCACACATGTAATACTCTTGATGATCTCTGCATATCTTTGTACTACCAGGATGAACTGAAAATAGAGAACTATGAGGTTCACATAACAACTCATTATTCAAATATTTTTGACAAGCCACACATAATCTCTTCCCAAACCTTAAAATACAATCATTATCAATGTTATATTCAAGTGACATACCTTTTTGAACCAACTCTAATTTTTTTTTCAACTCACTATCTTCATTTTTTCCTTTCATAATTCTATAAGAGATATATGATTTCACTAAAACATAAAATAAAATTGAGGAATTTCTTACACCCACAACATCTATGCCAAATTTCAGCAAATCAGTAATCAAAATATCTTGTTCCAAATGTATAATGGTTTATGCTGCAATACATTTTGGTATCAAATCTTCCACCACATTATTTACCTATCCAAAATGGTAATGGATCATGAAATAATAATCCTTGATTAATTCTACCAATCTCCCCTGTATCATGTTCAATTATTTCAATGTGAATATATACATTAAACATTTTTGATCAGTATATATTTCACACTTTATTCTATACAAATGATGCCTCAAAATTTTTAATTCAAAACAAAAAAATATAATTACTAATATTGGGTACGGTAATTTAACTCATGAGTTTTCAAATGAAGTGATTCATAAGAAATTATGTGGACATTCTGCATTAGGACACAACAATGATCATTCAATGAAGCATCATTATAGATTACAAACACGTCATTTCTGGAAGGCAATTCCAAAACTAGAGGATTCATCAATATTCTGTTGAATTCATGAAATCAATCATCACATTCTATTTCCCAGATAAATTAAACACCTTTTCAAGTTATCTTAGTCAGTGGCCAAGATAAACATGTAGAATTCTCAAAAAAAACATCTGTAATGGCCTTCCAAACAAAGAAATCTATGAATCTTGGTTATATTTGTAGGCCTTGTCCATTATTTGACAACTATTGTTTTATCATGATCAACAGTTATACCATTTTTTGATACAATGTGACTAAAAAATGAAATTGGTTGCATCTAGAACTCACACTTTCTAAATTTCCAATAAAATTTTATTTTTATGGTTTGAAAGAAAACCTTAAATAACTTTCATGATCCTCTTTACTTTTTGAATGAACCAAAATATCATCAAAAAACACAACCCCAAACTTAGACAAGAAATAATGGACAATTTTGTTAATTAGATCCATGAATATAGTAGGTTCATTTCCTAACCTAAAATTTATAACTAAAAATTCATAATGTCCATATCTAGCATGAAATGTGGTTTTCGGAACATCTATTTCTTTTAAATTTAATTTATGATAACCTAACCTCATGTCAAATGAATCCTTGTGATGTTCTAGGTTGAATGAATCCTTTATCTAAAAACAACTGAAATTGTTTGTTTAACTCTAAAAGATCAATTTGAGACATTAGATAAGGGGGTTTTGAAATTGTCTTAGAATCATAAACTAATTCAATAGTGAATTTTTCATTCTAATCTGGTATAATACAAAAAAACTCATCAAGAAAAACATCCAGATACTCATTTAATACCACCACGTCATTAATATGAACATTTCCATTATTTTTAGCAATGTGTTGAAGGTAACATTCATTTCCATCTTTCACTGGTTTATCATCATCATGATTTTTTATTAGAGATAAAGGTTTATTATTGTGCAGAAACTGAAAGTTATTCTGAAAAAAACCTCTTTATCACTAATGTAAATCTTAACATGGTAAAAAGAAAACCAATACATTCCCAAGATAACATCAAAATATACTAGAGGAAAAAACAAGGTTGGATGGTAAATTACTTACATAAAAAATAGATAGGAATATTCTTTTAATTTCATTTTGCCTCATCATGTACCATATGTGATTTTTATAAAAGATTAGGATTCATATCTTGAGGTGGAATTACCAGTTTACAAGAAAAATTCTCAGAATTGAACGAATTTGTAGATCCTGAATGAAACAATACATTGTAATATTCTGAAATAACAAACAAAACACCTGATACCATGTCAATTGATGGTCCCACATCAACCATAGAAGTGAAAAAGATTTTTATCCACCCTTCTACTTTGGATCTGACTTGTTTCCACTATGGGTAATCATATTTGAAAAAACATTGGCATAATTCCCAAAATCAATGCAAATAAAACATTTTATTACTAGATTTTCATTCCTTTCTTGATCATCTTCCTTATAGTTTTGAGTAATATGACCAGTATTACCACACTAGAATCAATTCCCAGACATTGATAAACATTCTCCAACATGATTTTTAACACACTTATCAAAATAGGGAAATTTAATTTTCTTACCATCAGGCTAAATTGATGAATTCATTCATTTTGTTTTCCAACTGGACCTATACTTTTTCATTCTCTACAAGAACATATTCTCATCAAAAAACACAATTTCTACTTTCATGGCACATCTGACAAGTTTCAAATATATTTTTAATTCATGAGAGGCTAATGATATTCTATATCATAGCATCATTCATATGTAAAATCAATTTATCTTATTATAAAGATATCAGATGAAATTTGGAGAATACCTATTCAGTCGAGTGATCTTTTCTTCATAAGATTCCACTGAGTCATCCTCCTGCCTCAATTTCATGAATTTGTTTCCATCCAAAGTCGAACAAAAATATTAACACATTTTTCATGAAACATACCATTGAATCCTTTCTAACAAAGAGCATCAATTTCCCCACTGTACCTTATATTTTTAACCATCTACCACCACTAATCATCTTCCCCTTTGAAATGATAAACATCATGAATAACCTTTTGATTTCCTGTATAACCCATGACATCAAAATTCTTTTAGAGTGCTTTGATCAACCCTTCTCCTTGAAAATGATCAGATGATCCTATGAATGATGGGGGATGATGCCACAGAAAATGCCCCACTACCGATATATTCATCTGTGTTAGGTATGAATGATCTCATTCAGGGATACCACCACCATTTATAGCATGAGTCTACTATTCCATTACAACTAAAAACTGTACTCTTCTAATTACAATTGTCTTGGGATGCTTATTTTGAAGGTTATTCTCTTCTCTATGCCTTCCCATCATTTCTATCTGGTTTCCTCTATGGAAGACCATTCAAAACACATGAATATCTTAGGTAAGGCAACATGCTGACATTAAAATTATGTATCATTTCAATCATACCATAAAATAAAAATAATTTATGTATATTGATATAACAATATCCAAATTCCTAAAGTTACCTAAACTGAACATTGATACCAACTATGAAGCTCCAACCTTAAACATTACATAATCTAGAATTAAGTGAATAATTCACATTGAATATCTTTTTAGGATAATATTTTAGAGATTTAGGTCATAAAATATACCTAACAATTCAAATATTACATGTAGACACTTCTAATCAGAATCCAATTTTTATAAAATAAAAACTCTTAAAAGAAAAGAGGAATGTTAGTTTAATGTTTTAATCATAAAGACTTTTCCTTGAATCCATCCATGAACCGATTCCACTTACGTCTTGGGATACAACATTTCAAAAACAATGTATGAGAATAAAAATCTCAATAAAGGATACACAAATAGTGAAAATAGTTTTTTTTTTCAAAACAAAAAGTAATCCAGGAATAATTTATAATAAGTAATACTTTTCACATTTATGATGTAGTAAATACTATTCATTGGATAAAATCTCATTACTTACACTTTTTTAACGTAGATATTACAATAAAACCCATTGAAAACCCACATAATATATAAAGTAATCATGGTACATAAACATACTTAAAAGGAATAACTAAGTGGTCAACAACCACACATATCAACAAAAAGAATAGCTATATGACTGAATTCCATACACAATGAATTTAATGTTATAATGTAACCACCCATCCTGTTTTATCACAGCGCCTCTCATCATTTGGTTTATCATATAACCACTTATTAATTGTCTATGTACCATTATAAAATCATCACACATAAAAAATTGAAAATATCAAAAATTTACTACTAGCATTTCATATTCATTCAGAAGAAGTAATTTCAAAATATTGAAATAATAAATCCATTTCAAAAACAATTTTCAATAAAAAAACTCTCAAAAAGTGAATAAAGGGTTTCTTTTCCTTTCAAAAAACAATAAGGTTTATATAGGAAGAAAAATAATAATTATAGTGGAAGAGAGGTCATTGTCACCGTATACATTAAAAAACATTCCTTTTCTCATTTAGTAAATTGATTCATAGAAAAAAATAATCTATTTGAATGAAAATAAAATTAAAATGGCTTTACTATACACCGTATAGAATAATAAGGTTTATATTATCAAAATATTCCTCAATGAGTGGATATTGAGATAAAGTCCCTTACATCGTGTCGGACGTGACTCGTTCATTATTCAATTTCCTGAATAATTAAATAAGATAATTTATACATGCTTCAGATCCTTTGTCAAGTTTATTTTTCCTTTTATATCACTTATTACCTTTCCATAACCTATAGTTAATTATTTGAGTTCATATCAGACATTTTGTTGTTGTTCGGAACATGGGTAAAAAAATAAACTTGTTAGAATTACAAATTGTCCATGTGGTAAAAAATCTATAGATTGATATTTTGGATTTAGATATCATATATGTGATATATATCTATTATATATGTGTTTATAATAGTCAATAACATTATGATATAATAAATTAAATGCAACGTTCATGGAGACGGTAATCCGTGCGTACGCATAATGCTACTTTCAATTATTTGTCATATTTTAAAGATTGAAAACTCAATGATATATAAGTATATTATAATTAATGTATAATATAATTATTATAAATGTTATATAAGTTCATTATTTCCATCCTTCCTATGTTCCATGTGTTACTTGAATGAGTCGTATCTAATTGAGGGGGCGGTAGTCTGCACTTCCTCAAATGAAATTATCATGTTTATACAACATGAAAAGAATAACAGTGTGTTCTAAAAGAGAATTACTGAATAATATAGAAAAAATAAATATAATATATTTCATATAAAATTATAGTTCTATCATAATGGCCACTATGATATGTAGTATAAGATAATTGAAAAAAGATTATTTCATGGGGTAGTAGTTTTCCTTCTATATAAACAATTTGATCATCACCATTAGACGGAGGTGGGTGGAAGTTTAGAACAAATCCTTATCATATAAATATCTTATTATATTGAATATATTGGTTTTTTAATAAAATAATTGAATAAATTGTGTTAAGGGGGTTGGAGAATGAAAATAAAATAAAAGAACATGAAGGAAGATGTTACCTTTAAATCGGGTAACTACTTTTGGATTGAACAGAAGGATTTATTGAATTGCTTTATGCCCAAATTAAGGATTCTATGTGAATGGGAGAGATTTTGGGAGCTTATTGTATTTAATTTTGGGCGAGACAATGTGCTTGATAGGTGTGACTAATGGGTTATAGTTGATGGACTTTTTTAAGAGGGGGGGATCTTTAGGAATGTATGAAAGTATTATTTTATTATAAAAAGTGTTTTGGTTTCAATAGATCCAAAACGTGTTTAATTCTAACATAATTTGTATATATGTCATAATAAAATCATTATATAATAACTAGATAGATTTTGGATAATTTTTTAATCCTTATCATTTTTAATTAACACTTTGTTAACTTATTTAACTTTTACCATGTCTTCTTCTATTTTCATACTATATGGTTAATATATTTACCATAAAATTTTAGGTGAACCAAAGTAGACCATTAATGACATGGATAAAATTATATATGTCTTTTGGATAAATCATATACTTTATGACTATTTAATCATTTAATAAAATATTAATAGATTTAAAAACACATTTATTTAAATTCATATACTATTCAAATCATGACTTTTTAAAAAAAAAATCAAAACAATGTGATTACTTAAAAACCATCACTGATTAAAATATAAAAAGTCATAATTATCTCTAAAATTCATGTATATCATAAAAAGTTTCAAACTAAATTTATTTTAATATTTATAATATCATTTATTAAAAACATTCATTATTGACTTAATCATTACATCATCATTGTGTCATAAGTAAATTTATTTATATGATGTATAAAAATTATAAATAAAATATCATGATGTATAAAATCTTTTTATATTTTTATTTAATATTCATACTCTAAAATTTTACTTATATAACACCATAAAATAATTTTATTCATAAAATATATATGTTTGTGATACATTTTCTTAAAATTTATATTTATTTTAAAAAGTGTCATTTTCAATTACAAGTGGCTTCATAGGATCCCAAAATCGACTCAAAGATGACCATGGTCTGACATGTTTTATCAAATAGGTTTTCAACATGTGTTAGGGTAATTTAATATTATGATTCTACTATCCTTTACCCTAATTTAAGATATTTTCCCTTTAACCATGGTAAATAATATATTTACTGATGTTACAATTCATAATGTCTAAAAATAAAAATAACCTATTTAAAAAATTTATACCTCATGATTCCTAATATGGAATCCAATTTTTCAAATTCAAAACATATAAGTTGAATAAATTAATTTAAAATTAACTACTGTTGTCAAAACTAAAAAACGTGTTTTTAAGAAATAATTACTATCAAAATTGAGACACTTGTTTATATCCAATTAAAATGTGAAATTTCATCTAATGCCCAAAATTTGATTAAATTGTAAAAATATAATCCAATTACACTTTAAAACAAATGAAAAGAATAATATAACTATATAAATAGATTAGATTAAATTTAATTTTTTAATTAAACTATAGTATTTTTAACAATTCATAAAAAATGAACATTATGAGAAAAATACAAAAAATTTACCCAATGTAAATTTTGATTTTCAGAATCTAAATAAGAATTTTATCTGGTCATATGGAACATATATAAGTGTCAAAAACTATATTTTAATAGGGTCTTCCATCAAAAGGTGAAAATATTACAGTATTTATGCTTAAAATTGGATTTATTCTCATTTTAAGTCTCTAAATTTTAATGAATAAATGTAAAAACATTTAACAAATATGTATAATTATATTTTATTTAGTTCTATTCTTTCCCGCTAGTACAATTTCTAGAAGTTTACTACCATTAAAAAATTTATTATTTTATTATTTTTCAGCATGACATAACCTTGTGTAAAATATGAGATTTCGGAGAAACTCATTTTTGTGTGTTAGGTACAACATCTAAAATTGAATACCCATTAAAGTAAAATTATTATTTAAATAAAAATAATAATAAATATGGAATGTTAATATCAATTATTTACCTGGGATGTTACATACACAGATGTAATTAGTACAATATTTGTTGTCTACTAATATCAACTTAAATTTTGACAATCAATATCAGTGAAAGTGATTAAAATTAATCACATGTGTTATGGAGAGATTGAGATAAATAATGACTAAAACTTATCCACGATAACCAAAATGACATGGAAACATCAGCAAATTGCATTGGATTACAATAATTAGACCATATATGATATTTTTTATCATTTTATTGGCTATTTCGATATTATTTTATATCTTTTACTTATATAAAACATTATATTAAGAAGAATATAAAAATAGATCCTTCCATAACATAACATTTATTAAACTCTATGAGATATAAAAACATAACATTTTTATCATATATATAATTTTGAAATATAAATGGTTAATTTTTATCATAAAAATTTATCGATAATTTATTGTTATTACTTAATTTTACGAACTACATGGAAGATACCAACGTAGTGATTATTAGGTTAATAATTAAAAAAAATTAAATGATACTATAAATATTAAAATATAATTGAATTGATATAATTATTTCCTTTAATTATTTTTTATGAATAAAATATCAAATCCCAAATCAGTAAAAAAAAATATTAAGGACAATATCATTTTGATATTTTAAAAATAAAAATAATTAATTAATGCTAAAATTGAAATTTTTTTTACTTTATAATGAATGGTATTTAATTAAATGGTTTAACATTTATAAATATAAATTATTCTATCATGATATTTTTAATTGTGTCCAATATTAAACATGTTTTATAAATTTATAAATTGATATTTTATAATTAAAATAGTGTCCCATAGATTGTAAAAACATCATTCTCATTGTCCAAGTTTAAGAAGTGTTTTCTGTGTCACCTACGATTTTTTTTAAAAATAGTTTCCAAAACACCTAAGATTTGTATTTTTAAATAATTTATAATATATAAAATTTATTGGATATATATTATTTAATAAATATCACTTAATTTTATTCATAATGGTTAAATTACATAGGTTAAAAAACTAGATTCTTTTATAAGAACCAAAATACTAAAATTTAGGAATCGTATAAGTTTTGAAAACAAACTACTAAAATGAACATATTTTTGTGTGGTGTATAATTTTTTCAACCAAAAATTCACCTTAATCTATTATTTGTTCATTTTTAAGAACATTATGTATACGATACCCCCAATTATTTAATACCCTTTAAAATTTACAAGAGCACCAATCCCCATCCCCTACAAAAGAGAATGTATAGTACCCCTTCCTTCCACCTCTCAAGAAAAATTTGAAGATAAAAACCATTCTCAAATAGTGTCCCAAAATCCTTCCATTATTATTTGAATTCTATATCTTGGAATAATTTATCCCCAAGGAGAATTTTTTCACAACCTAAAAAGATTTATATGATTAAGAAGTAACGTCTTTTATCAAGATCGTTTCATTTATTTTCTTTCTATAACCCCTCCACTTTCTTTTTTATCTGATTTTATTAATACAACATTATATTAAATATAATAGAATGTTTTTATGATATGTTCTAATCCTACACTTACACACACCACTATATATTATGTAAAAAACATTTTATTTATGTGTTCGATGAACTAACGCCTCACTAAATGATGATTGTTAATTTACCCTTACTAACAATCATGGGGAATTTCATGGTTGAAAATCATTTTATATCGGTCATATATTATATTTATTATGTATGTTTGTTTTTTTATTAATTTTAAAAACATATACTATTTATTTTCCATTTATTGTTAATGTGACAATTCAGATTAAGGAAGTGTGTAGTACTTCCCCCTCAAAGCAATGAGGTTCGTTCATACATTACATGGAATTTACTAAGGATGGCATTAGGGATCATATATTATAAATATGATATAATCCTGACACTATAATTTATATATATATATACATATATATATATATATATGTCATATTTTTTCTTTTTTCAATACAAAAATAAAAACAGAAACTACACTCATGTGTACATACAGCTTACTATCTCCATGAACAGTGTACTCCATTTCATACTAATAAAATATATATATTATTAAAATAAAAATAAAATTAATATAAATCATATTTTATCATTATTTACATTATTTAAGTCATTAAATAATTATATGGTCCAATGATGTAACAAACTAAGACACATGCAAAGAACAAAGCGAATATTACCTGAAGTTAAACCTTAACCTAATATTGTAAAGAATTATTTAATATAAAGTAATAATAAAATTATAAATAACATTATATATAATTTTACGGTTCTGAAAATTATTTATATTAATTTTTTTTACTATATAGGTGGTTTGAATGACTACGATGATTTTAAAGACATAAGGTAATGGGATTTCATCTAACAATTTATTTCTGTGAGATACATGTTTTATTAAACACCCATTCCTTTTGTGTGGTGTGTATAATGTCCGTGAATGTAGTCAATGAATCTTATACTTAAATTAATTTGTATTTACATATCCATTATATTATCTATATTTTAGGTGGTTTATGTTCCAAGAGTATCTGAATCGTTAACATTATTTTTGCTCAATTTTCCTTCTCAGAGTCCCATGTTTGGTTATGCACCTAAACACTTTTTTGAGGTCTATATACATTCATTTTACATGTTATATAATGAATTTTACTCTTTTCATGATATTTATAGCTTTATGTTGTTTCCTTTTCCTGCTTGGATATTATGATCCCTTGTATCCATGTGGTATGTTTTTGTCAAAACAATCTCAACAATTTTCAAGATTGTTAATGATTATGCCTCTTTGATGAATAATGGGAACCGTATCTCATGAAAACTCATGCGTTTAATTCTCTTCTTCTTATTATAAATATATATATATATATCCATTTTTATTACCATTTCCCACACTTTTGTAAATAATGTTTTTAATATTGGGTTTTTAAGAAATCTTGATTTTCGCCTCTCTTTGGTGGGAAATATATGTTACATTAAAAACTGTTTCTACAAATGGATAAATAATAAAAATATATTCTTACCATTTTCTTCTTTTACCATTTTTTTAACATGAATATTCTTTCCATTTTCTGAATGAGGAAATTTTATAACATTTACCATGAAAATAAATGTTTTTTTCCTCGTATGACATGTATGAACATACCCATATTAAATTATTTGATGATTTAATTAAGGTATAGAAGGTTAATTTTTTGGATTTTTTTTAATATATATTTTTAATGGAAATTTTTTTTCTAATTTCATCGTGTGTTAAAGAGTCTATTTCAAAAAATAATGAATATTTTCAGTAATAAATATATTCAAAAAATCATTTCAATTTATTTTCCATATAAGATAACATATATTGATGTTACTCATGACCATATTGGATGTTATATAATGGTTCCATTCATATTACATAATGAATTGTTTATGTTTTGATAGAATAAATCTTATGAAACTTGTCTCACATTCAGAAGTTTTATTGTTTTGAAACCTAAATTTTGTTCTCAAGTTATACTACCATAATGGGATTATGATAGAAATTTATTTTCAAAGTTATGATGTGTTGAAATGTTAATGATACCCATTTCATTTCATGGGTTATAATTTGATGTTTAGAAAACCATTAATTTCTTTTATGACATGATTTGATGAATGTTTAACTATCATGTGTCACATGTATAAATGATTTTATTATGATATGGGTTGAATATACATTTCCCTAAAATGAATTGGGTAATGATAAGTTTAATATGATCTAAAAAGGTATAGACGATGTAGACAAAGCCCAAAAACTAGAAGGTAGAAGGGTTATATCCCAAACAAAAAAAGTGGGTACATGAGTTGTATCCCAAGCCTGAAAATAAGTAGTTAAATTGGTTATAGCCCAAGCCCTAAAGAATTAGGGAACACAGGGTGTAGGACAAGAAATAAAATTGGAAGTTATATGGGTTGTATCCCAATACCAAATCAAGAAGGTACATGGGTTGTAGCCTAAGCCTAAATGAAAAAGGGATCATGGGTTATAGCCCAATCCCGATAACAAGACTACACATGGATTGCAGCCCCATCCTAACAGAAAGAGGGCAGACATGTTGCATCATATTCCCAAATATAAGAAGGTATATGGTTATGTTCCAAGACTAAAACAAAGACGTTACATGGGTTGTAAGCCCTACCCTATAGTAGGTAAATGGTTGTATCTTGAGCATAACATGTTATAAAGGTCCTGGTATGTATCCTTTAAATAAAAATATATATTCTTATTTGTATTCCACAAAACCTACGACTTATTCCTCCATATTGATTTCTTATCTCCTTCTGTTTATTTCTATAAGATTCATGTTTTATGAAATGTCAGTAATTATCCCACAACTCTTGTTTATGATCATTGAAATGAAGGGTAATAATTCCAAATAATACAATCATATTCTAATACCCATGTGTTCATGTTGATGCTTACATGTCTCCCGTGTTTACATTTTTTAAGCATCAATGCTCGCCCATTTTTATGTTTCCATTCTCCAGGATATGATTAATGGTTTTGGGTTGATGTAATAAAGTGTGATATTTTATGGAAGATATTGAATATCTTTGTCTAGGATAAAAGACACTTGTTTCCATGTTTCCAAAGACACTAATCTAATACAGTCCCCAGACATCGCTTTTGAAAATGTACTAAATATTCTTCTGAAATGATGTATTTCCCATGTATGTTATTCCTGAGTCACTATATTTGGTATCAAATGAAATATTTAGTAAATATTTAGAAACCATGATATGAAAAATTAGTGAAATCACAAGGTATATTTCGAGGTATATATCTAGGGATTATACTATGGAAAAGTATAAGACTGAGTCAATGTTTAAGAAAATGTTCTAAACATTTGGTAATGGATAGAGTGAGGGGTTTCCATGAAATAAATCCATGTTTAGATACTACAATTTTATGTTTCTTTGGTAGAGATGTACCTAGGAGTAACAACTATGACAATATATCTTGTGCCTGATATGGGATACACTGATTCATGACGACGAGCCTTGTTTCACACCTAGTTTGACACTCCTGGGGGATATGGATTGGGAATTCAAACATATTTAAGAACCATCATGAAATATTTAAATAGTGGATGACTATGAATAACCTTGTCTAAACATAATTTTTCACTGAATTATGAAGTAAGATCAAGGATTTATGCACTCCAAAAATATTTTTTCATGAATATATGGTATCCTATTATGATTTGTTTTTCTAACACTCTACTTTTAGGTTTTAGTCAATGGAGAGAACAATAAGGTAAATGGTTAAAATTTAATGTCTAAAATGTGGAAATATGTTCATTATGAAATTTGATTTCCCATGTGGAAATGAAATAATGAAAATCAAGACATTGGTACATGTATTGGTTATAGTTCTGAAGATGATGAGACCTAAAACAACATGTGAAAGTTATGAAATGTTCATCATTTATTTGTTTTATAAAATATAAGAATCAAAATAACATTTAGTTTCATGAAATATAAAACATGATTCATAATCCATATTATATGAAAGATATATTAATAAATAAGATAACGATGCCTAAGTAATTATTGAAGAATAATTTCGGGTGAATGAAGTGTTTATGTTTTGTAATTTAGATATTATGATATATAAATCAGGAAATATATATGTATTATTAGAATATGTTTTCATTAATAATTGAAAAAGTACATATTGAATGGTGATGAAGACATAGAAAATTGATTTCATAGAAAGGTGATATTCTGATTTAGGGAAAGTAACTCGTAATTATTGTCTGACATTTAGATAGTGATATTTGGATAAGGGTATCATGGATTTGAATAAGTAAATTGGAATGTAAAGGCTACACTAGAACTAATAATTGAAAAAATGTACTATGTCATAAAATGTGAAGTTTAAAACTAAATTGAATTAAAAGAGATATCCAGAAATCATTTGAATAAGGGAGAATACCTATTTTCCAAATGGATTTATGGTAATTAAGGTTCTAAAAATGTTTTGATGGAATATACAATGAGGGTATTTAAATGTTTCTATTGTGACAACCAAGTGGTACATTGTAATATATAGAGAATCTATGTTAATCCAATTTCACAAAATTATTTAAAATTCATCTAATTTTCATATTTCAGTTGAGCTATATGGTTAACCATTTATAGATAGTTTAATCTAAACTTTAGTTGATGATAGTAATATTAGCCTTTTTATCTTTATATAAGGATTTATTCAGACTGGATATCTATTTCTATCAACTTTGTGTTGATGACAACTGAAGAAAAATAGACTTACATATCATGGATGGCATGCTCTGTTAGTACTTTAGAATTGAAAAATTCAACTTCCTTCCTAAAGAAGAGGTGAACATGATCAACGAACAACAAAGGGTGATGTTTTTATAAAATCCAGCATGTATATCTTTTTATTAAAATTATTCAACTATAATAAAAATGATCTTGGAAGAGAAAATGTAATCCCAGTACCTCAGTTTCTAAAGAATCAGATTCTCCCTTGTGTAATAGCAGATATATGGCATTGTGATTATTAACATTCTCAATAACATATTATCTATCAGTCTCCTCTGGAACATTGTAGTTATATTTTACATTCATTTCCTTGTATTCACTTCCAATCCAATTTTGTCTTATATGAGAATCTCTTTATGAGTTACATTGGCTAACCATTACGGATCCAACATTCCATTTTTAAGTTTTATTAATCATATTTATGATGTGAGTTTATATAAATGAAATATTCATGTATTATTTCTTTGATATACCAGATGAATGTCAGGGGAAAAAATATTTTTATGGGTGGTAGAATATAAAACACTAATATTTTGTGAAATATTTTTTTCTTCATTGATTGAATTTATCTTAATTGACATATTTATTTGAAAGAAGTAAACTATTAATTTCACATGGAACTCACTTATATTATTCTTTATGAAACACCAACTTGGAATATGTTACCCCCAACTATTATGTTTATAAGAAACATCATTTTATTGATATACCTATTTAAATTTGATATTTATAACCTAGTAGTTAACAAAGTAATATAAATTGAAATAACTAATTTGAAAATAATATAAAGGTTTTAATAGATATTGAACATATTGATAATGAATGATATTATATTTTATAATGTACTTTTATATTTATGAATAATATTTTTTCAAATGATATACTTTTAATATCATTCTGTGAACAATTAATAAAATTTATTTTAGATCCTCAAAAAATTTAATTTGAAAAAAATTATCTTCATTTTAAAATTGAAAATTTAGAAATTTTAATTGGTATAATTTTTGAGATTTTTCTGATAAACCTCATCTTTGGGAGAATAATTAAAATTACTACAATATTGTTAAAAATATCTATTTTGTTTAAGTAATGACTACATTAAAATTTACTTTTAAATTGGTTTATAATGTCAAAATAGATAAATTATGAATATATTAATCCAATTAAGATTTTTGGATTCATTTTTTGTATAGAATATAGATATAATACTTGTTTCCATTTTCAACAATTTTACTATAAAACCCTTCTCTCACATTGCATCTGTGGGATTAGCCTCAATTATAATTTTCCAATTTCTATGATTTGAATTTTTGAAAAGAAATGTCAAATGTTATAATATGTACAATATTTGTGAGCTAATAATATCAAACATAATTTTTGACCAAAAATATTACTCATTCTGATTAAAATTAATCATAGTGATTAATGTGAGATTAATATTAATTTTGGACTAAACCATATCCATAAGAACCAAAATGACATGTACACATGTAAAAAATACATTGGATGGTAATAGAATGATCATATAAACCATTGTATTTTATTTTATGAAAATAATGGAAATACCATCTATAAGAACTAGGGTTTTGAGCCTGTGAGACTGTGAATTTTCTTGTGTTATTCCAGAGCAGGACATTCAGACGGTGTGCGATTCCGCGCCCCATTGTGGCTAGAAATAAATTTAATGTGTGTTCACATGAGTAAATCCAAATAAATGGAATAACACTTAGACGGTAGCTTGGACTGGACAACCAAGTTCACCGTTCAGCCCGGAGTATGCCGTTAACCCTAGGAGGTGTGTAACTTTCATGGGCACGACCCTTCTATGTAAAATGCCAGCAGGGGAATTTTCATAATTTAGCCGCCACGGGTGTGAACATTATGAATTCTGAACAAAGTCTCAGATTAAAATTCTAAGACCACCATTGTGCTTAGGATGTGGTTTTTACCCTATTAGCGTCTTAACTATGACCCCATCGAGAGTTTGGGTATGGGCCTACTACTGGGTGTTAAAAAATAATTAATTTTTTATTAATTTTTCCATACATAAACACATCCACACCCTCCTTCTTCCCCCTTACAATATCTCTGGAGGATGATCTCTCAACAAATGACCATCCTTCTTCTGGATCATCTCCCCACCTCTCCAAGGGGGTTGCGGCTCCAGTGAATCGTTTGTGAAGGGACAAGCTACGCCCTATTGGATAGGATCGTTGTATTTTCGTTTTAAATTTACACATCTTCTTCGAACTCAATCTATTGCATCTAAATGATGGTTAATTGTAGAGATAAGGCCATATTTGATTAGTTCTTGATCCGATCTTTCCAATGAGTCATTTGGATCAAAATTCCTTGTTTCGGGATTTCCGGGGTGACCCTAGGAATTGTTTCGGCCAAAACTCTTGTTTTCCGGCAGTTATAGGGTGGTCTGGCGGGTGACAACGGTGGTGCGGGATCCCCAAGGGGTGGCGTAGCTCCCTGTCGATGGTGTGGATCCTCGGTAGTCAGTTCAGGTGAGTGGGATGGAGGCCCGGCCCCTGGGCGGTCCAGGTGGCGAGGGGCAGTGTGTGCTGGCCGGGTTCGCCTGTCGGCGTGCGGTACGAGACTAAGGTTGTCACGACCCCTAGAGCAAACCAATACCTGCGAAATGTAGGTCCCATGGGCGAAAAGCCAAACCATTTCATGCTGGTCTAAGTGAAGCAGCACGGACCGTGTGGTGAACTGCGGGCCGCGGTGGACAGGGCGGTCTGGGCAACCAAGCAGTGGCCTGCCAGTTTAAAGGGGTGGACGGGCCGAACTGGTCCAGCCCATCCCCTCTCCATCTATTGGCGTTAAAACACCACTAACATGCCAACCAACTGTCATATTTGCATTCTATCTACGACAATGGGATCCTCAGATCTAGACCGAGGATTTGAGATGGTCTCGGGGATTTTTAATTCCTAATACGAGAGCCTCGTGGCGTGGCACGCCCGTTAAGTGTTACTTAGCCCCTCGTCAGGATTCTTCTTTTGGATGGTACAAGCACATCCAGAGCTCGTTTTAGGCACCATCACTGGCATTGTAACCCTGGTGTTTTGATGAAGTAGTCTAGGGTGGTTTCAAGTTTTGATGCAAGAGTTGAGGCGTGGGCTCCATGGGACATCTTTTAAGCTATGTGCAGCATACTGTGACATTTCCATTAGATGTCCATTCGGGGCGAATGAGTAGTCGATTTGGTATGTTTTTCTTATAGCATCACAATGGAGTAGTTCTCCAAACATTTTTAGGAAATAATGTGTGGGCCCCATGAGATGTCGTAAGAGAATAAAGCGGTGTTAAATAACTTTTTCATCAGGAGTCCATTTCAGATATGTAGATTTTTTATCTCGTGTGTGTTTTCCACAAGGATTACAACATTTTAATCTGTTTGGGCATGAAATGCCTCATTCAAGATCTCATTAAATGTGGAGTCATGAGACGGTGTTGCTAAGAGGTTCTTTTGACGAACTATGAACTAACCCATGAGAGCTGTGTTATGGACCCCTAGTGATTGCATGGGAAATTAGGAGTTATCAGAAAAGTTCTGGGGTTACCCAACAGTGGGGTTGGGCAGTGGCTAAACCACCTGCATATTAGGGTTTACCCTCCAGCGGAGCTGGGTAGTGGGTTACCAGTTTACCTTAGAGTTTACACTTCAGTAGCATTGGGCAGTGGGCTACCCGTTGACCTTAGGGTTTACCCTTCAGCTGGGATGGGCAGTGGGTTACCCATTAACCATAGGGTTTACCCTCCATCAGGGCTGGAAGAGGGTTACCAGATGACCTCTTAGGGTTTACCCTTCAACTGGGTTGGGCAGTTGGTTACCCGATGACATCTTTCAGACTCAACCTTTTCTATATGGATAGTCAGTGAAATTTCTCCATTATTACGGGAGCGGGACCCTTGGTTGTACTATTTAGTGATGAGACAGCTTTGATGTGTGGGACTTTTGGGCATTAGTGATGGATATCCTTAGAACTGTTGGATACTTTTCATGGGATGATCTTGGAGATAGATATCCCCTTACACACTCGTTTGAGTTTCTTATTGATCATATATATATATATACCCTACTTCCATTCCCACTCCATGGGTTCAGTTACTCTCTTTCTAGGAGGGGCGGAGACGCGCGGGGTATGCCATGTGCTTTCTGTGTCTAGCTCATCTTGGTTTGGATGAGTCTACTTCATTTCTTTTGTTGGGTTGAGCTGCACTATCAATATTTTACTCTTACACTTTTCATTGTTCTATCTACTTCTCACCATTTTATTACCTCTTTTATTGAACCCTAGTGCTTTCAGTGCATCATACTGAGTGTCTTTATACTCACCCATGCTTGGGATTTTCCCTCACATGGTGTGCCCTTACAGAAAACAGACTGGTTGATCGAAACTACGGAGGACCTTAGAGGACACAAGAGCTTGGGCTATGTTCAATGTCTGTAGTAGGACTTTCAGGTGTGAGACTCTCCAGTTGTATACTTCTATTTACCTCTTTCTGGGTTGTGGAACCTCTCTGGTTGGGCGCATTTTATTCCCTTTACGATTTAGTTTACTTCTCAATCAACTTTTCATCACTTCACTTTTTCTGTTTTTAGAGGTCGATGCATGCTTTTTGGTTGGGATATTTTAGTCTGTACTTTTGTTTCCTTTTTTACTCTGCACGTATGCATTGAATGGGTTGTGTGTGTGGGTACATGTACCTAGGGAAATGCCTCCCCGAGATTTTTATGCCTTCCGCGCTTGTCGCCAGCCCCAAGCCTATAAATGCAGGATTTGGGTAGTTGCGGATTGAGACTGGAAGGTTCGGGTCATGACAATGTTATATCATAGGATGGTTCATTCCTTGGGGGTTTGTTCGGATATTCCTAAAATTAATTGGTTGGGATTTAGGGAAATAGTGTCAATATATCTTGGGAGAGGATCTCAGGAAAGGGTGTCCATTGATGGTACGGGAGGTAGTTGTATTCAATCATTAGGACCCTTACAACCCGCTTGTTGACTCGGCACACTGAGACACTTGTTGCAGGACACATTGTAACAATCATCTGGTAGGATTTAGTCTTTAAAATTCCTTGTTGTGTCAGCTCCCCATTGTGATTACAATTATATATATATATATATATATGCTCATCTGATCGCGGTAATCCTTGATAATTTTATGGATTCCCCCACGACAGCAGCCAGCCAGTTTACCCTCTCCAGTTCATGACGATGACCTGGTGAGCGACGAGGAATCAGTTCATGGACCCTCATGTGATCCCCTTCCATCCAGTGGTTCAGTGGTATCCCCTCTATCTGGAGAGTGGTGGTTAGTACCGATAGCATAGGCCGATGTTGAGCGGAGTCTTAGTGCACTCCAAGGCTTCCTGCGTCAGCGGCAGTAGATGTTCTGTGGGGACCCGGATCCCCAGGAAGAAAAAGTCTTTCTAGAGTACATGGACCAACCATTCAAGTTGGTACGGTCACCAGGGGACTAGATGGTATCGCTAGCTACTAGCCTTTTCATTAGGATGGTCGGGCGTTGGTGGGGGTTGGTTACGCAGACCCATGACGAGTCGTCTCTCATGTGGGATAGCATTGAACAGCTCTTTTAGGAGGATTACTTCCCCTCTTGTTTACGCTCCGTTCGGAATCAGGATCTTCTCAAGATAAAGTAGGGGGGATGATCGTGGCATAGTACTCTTCCCGGTTTACCGATACGATTAGCTAGTCGCAGGATATGATCCACGATATTAACTTTTGGCTACAGATTTGAGTAGGGTATTCTTAGGAAAATTCGTGATAGTATAGTGCCCATGTGCATCCCTATATATTCCAGGATTCTAGAGATGACACTCATGATAGAGAGCTTCTTGGCTGAGGGATGCCAGCTGGCTGGGGATAGCAGTGGCCGCTTCAGAGCAGAGTCTTCAGTTGCTGGCAGGTGATAGATAGCAGAAACTCAGTCAATGAGACCCATCCATGTGCAGACTCAGGGGCTGGGTCGTACACTGCAGTGGTGCCGTAGAGCACTAGGGAAGTCAGTAGAGAGTCAGTTTATTTCATGTGCCGGATGGGGTCACCTAGCCTAGGGCTGTCCGACCTAGCATACCGGGTAGGAGTGGTATGAAATGGGTGCACCGTAGCAGCCGAGGCAGTGTCGTGACTAGGGTTCTCCCAGGTGAGGATTGGGTGGTCCTTAGGGAGGCGGTGTCGGCAGAGCGGCATGAACTGGAGGTGGGGGACAATGTTTCGAGGTCCTTCCACCACCACCACTGGGCGACCCACGCCCGGCTTAGGGAGCTGGCGGTAGGGGCCGCACGCAGCTTCAAGCTATGGGTTTTCGTGACCCCCAGCACATGAGATGGTCTGTGGTACACTTTTTGTTTACTCTAGGTTTTCTTCGGTACTATTAGACACATGCAGAAACCACTCTTTTATATCGTTGCTTATGGTATGGGTGTTGGAGCTCTCGATAGAGTTACTGACACCTGCACTTACCCTTGAGGTACTTACGGGAAGTGCCTCATTAGTGACCTTTGTTTGAAGATAGTTAAAACTGTCGTTTGGAGGATAGAGTTTTATGTGTGACCTACTGGTCATCACTTTGAAAGCTGAAGATGTCATCCTAGGAATGGATTGGATTTTTATGGTTTTCCCGTAGATTGACTGTCGGCACAGATGATTCAGATCCATGCATTCTGATGGGACGAGGTTCACCATCCTCGGTGAAGGAGACCTCGTGGCAGAGCATATGGGTACTCTGAGCTGGATACCACATTCATTTTCACACCAGTTAGAAGAAATGTCTCTTGGAGTAGTAGACTCTATAGGCACTTGGATCCCTACAATTGTAGAGGAAAATATGGAAGTTTTTCCATAGGATGTCCTGGGACTGGCTCTGAGGTGATAGATGGATTTCTGCATTGACTTCCAACAGGTGACTACCCCGATATCATTTGTGTCTTATCTGTTGGAACCCACAGAGCTTTGGGAGCTATGAATTCAGTTGTACGTCCTTCATGATAAGTGATTCATTAGGCCATGTGTGTCCCCCTGGGCACCTTCGGTTTTGTTTGTGAAGAAGGCATATGGGAACCTATGACTTTGTGTGGATTATTGTCACCTGAATCTTGACACGATAAAGGAAATGTACCTTTTTTGATGATTTAAGACCTATTCGACTAGTTCAGAAGTGTGAAGTCATTTTCTAAGATTCATCTTCGATACGACTACCACTCGTTGCGGGTTCGTGAGGCTGTTATCCCAAAGTTGGATTTTCATTGTCGTTATGGGCATTATGAGTTTCTGGTGATGCCCTTTGGAATGTGAATTCCCCAGTCATCTTCATGGATTTGATGAACCAGATTTTACAACCGTACATGGAGCAGTTTGTGGTCATCATTATTAATGATATACTAATCTACTCTACGACAGTGGAGGAGCACGCATAGCATTTAAGGATGATCTTAGACTTACTTATGGAGCACGGGTTGTATGGGAAGCTCTCTAAGTGTCAGTTCTGGATTCATGAGGTTCAATTTCGTTGGAATATCATTTCGGAACAGGTTTTATCCTACATCCCACAAACATAGTGGTTGTGCTTTCATGGGGTCCACCCAAGAATGTGTTTGAGCTGCAGAGCTTCCTTGGCATGACATGGTACTACAGGAGGTTCATGGAATACTTATCTAGTATTGCTTCCCCTTTGAACACATTGATGTGAAATATATGACTTTTCACCTAGATTGATCAGTTCTAGAAGGCCATCGAGGAGTTGAGGCAAAGGCTAACAAGTGCACCGATATTGAGGCTTCTAGAGGCGGGTTTTCAGTTTATGGAATATTGTTATGCATCAGGAGATGGGATTGGGTGTGTGTTGATGCAGTAGCCGACAGTGATTGTATATGGGTCGAGGAAGTTGAGGCCACATGAGAAACATTTTGTGACCCACAATTTGGAGCTGTTGGCGGAGGTCTTCTCCTTAAGGTTATGGAGACACTACCTTCTAGGTGAGAATTTGGTGGTCTACTCAGACCAACAGAGCCTCAAGTACATCATCACTTAGAGGGATCTGAAACTAAGGCAGAGGCACTGGCTAGAGTTTCTGTAGGAATATGATTTAGAGATAGTCTAAACATCAGGGAAGGGCAACGTAGCAGCAGATTCCCTTAGTAGATGTCCCAGGATTTCCTAGTGTGGGAAGCTTCAGATCAATTGGCTTCCATACATCTAACCTTTGTGGAGAAGGAGGGTACGGATTTTGTTCAGTTGATGATGCTGACTCTTTCGCTCCACGGGAATATGAGAGAGTCCCAGCTAGGGGATTTCAACAGCAAGGTACTACATGATCAGATATCCACTGGCAACCCACCTGATGGGTATTCCGAAGGAGGGAATCACGATATCCTATTCCAAGGGCGTGCTGTAGTACCAGTGGAGATGCGGGAGGAGTTGATGCCATAATTCCACACTTCTCCCTTGGCTATACATCTAGGTGTAGGGAAGATGTACAGTGAACTTTAGTGGCGGTTTTTGTGGTCTGTGATGATGTAGAGTGTAGCTGAGTTTGTTTCTCGGTGTCTTACCTGCCAGCAGGTAAAGCCAGAGCATCAGGTTCCGGCAGGGCTGTTGCAGCCCCTTGATATCCCTGAGTGGAAGTTGGATGAGGTATCTATGGACTTCATCATAGGGATTCTGCGCACAGTGAAGGGCCACCATTCCCTTTGGGTGATAGTGGACAGACTCATGATGTCAGCGCACTTCCTTGACATTAGGGAGCTAAGCTCGGTGGAGATTCTAGGGTAGTTGTAAGTTCGGGATATTGTCTGACTTCATGGAGTACCTTCAACGATCGTCTCTGACCGTGATGCGTAGTTTACATCGTGATTGTGGCGAGGCCTCCATGAGGAATTTAGGACTCAATTGAGGATCATTACAGCTTTTCACCCCTAGACGGACAGGCTGACGAAACACACTATCCAGGTGTCGGAGCATGTGCTCAGGGCGTGCGGGTTAGACTTTGACCTAAGCTTGTAGGATAACCTTCCCTTGGTGGAGTTCGCATATAACAACAGTTACCACGCTACTATCAGAATGGAACCTATTGAGGACCTCTACGAGAGACCCTACAGGATACCATTGTGCTGAACTGGGGTTGGGGAGACCTCCCTTATGGGCCCAGAGTTCGTGTGGGAGATGACAGAGAAGGTTCATGTCATTCATGAGCAAATGAGGACGCCTCAGAGTAGAGAGAAGTCCTCCGCAGACCATCGTCACAGGCCTTTAGAGTTTGAGTAAGGGGACAATGTCTTTTTTATAGTCTCCTCGCTGCATGGAACATGGAGGTTCGGCCAGGGAGGCAAGCTATCCTTGAGGTTCATCAGGCCTTTTGATATCGCACATACGGTTGGTAACCTTGCCTACCGTCTTGCTCTACCCCCACACCAAGAGAGCATGCATGACATCTTCCAAGTGTCGCAGCTGAGGAAATACATGCATGTGCCCATCAATGTCATCGACTAGGGTGAGCTGGACATTGAGAATGGAGCCACATTTGAGGAGCACACAGTGGCGATTGAGGACTGACAAGAGTGAACACTACGTGGACAGACCATTCCTTTGGTTCGAGTGTTGTGGCAGCACGGGAGTGTGCAGGACAACACCTGGGAATGGGAGAGCTAGACGCATGCTCAGTATCCCAAGTTTTTTTGTTGTTTTGTTTTTTTGGGATGAAAAACAAGAAGGATAGAATTAGGTAAGAACTCGGGTTTCGAGCATGTGAGACTATTAATTTTCTTGATGTTATTCTATAACAAGACGTTCAGACGGCGTGTGATTCTGAGCCCCTGTGTGGCCTGAATTAAATTTTAAGTGCATTTACACTAGGCACACCAATGAAATAGAATAACTCCTAAACGGTATCTCAGAATGGAAAGCCAAGGTCACCGTTGAGTCCGGAGCATGCTGTTAACCCTAGGAGGCATGTAACATTCATGGGCATGGCCGTTCTGTGGAAAATACCACAAGTGGCGTTTTTGTAATTTAGCGGCCTCAGGACTGAACTTTATAACATCTTAAAGGAGGATCAAATTAAAATTATAAGACCACCATTATGATCAGAACATGGAATTTACCTTAGGAGTGGCTTAACATCGACCATGTCGAGAGTTCGGGTATTGGCCTACTGAAGGGTGTTTAATATTAATTAATTTTTAATTAATTTTTCCCTACATAAAAACATCCACCCCATCCTTCTCCCCACATAAAATCTCCCGAGAGGAAAATCTCCCATCCAAGGAACCACCTTCATCAATCTCCTCTCCCCACCTCTCCTTGGTGGTTGCGGCTCCGGCAGATCGTTTCTGAAGCGATTGGCTACGCCATGCAAGGTTGGATCGTTGTGTTATCATTTTAAATTTCTGCATATTCCTCAAACACAATTTAAAGAATTTAGTTTCTAGTTAATTTTCGAATGTAGGAAATATTTTATTTGGGATCGATCCGAGATTTCCAATGAGTCTTTCAGATCAAAATTTTGAGTTCCGTGGTGTCAGGAGTGACCCCAGGAAGTTTTCCGGCCAAAAACTCTGGTTTTCCGGTGGATCCAGGGCTGTCTGCTGGCTGACGGTGGTGGCGCAGGCTCCCCAGGTGGCAGTGCGACTCCCAGTAAGTGGCGCGGCTCCGTGGGGGTCATTGTGGGTGAACAGGATGACAGCCCAGCAACTTGGCGGTCCAGGCGGTGTGGGGCAGGGTGCGCTGGCTGACTTCGCAGGTCGGCGTGCGGCGCGAGACCGGGGTCGTCGTGACCCCGGGAGAAAACCAAGACCCGCGAAACGTGGGTCCCATTGGGGAAAATCTGGATGGGCACATGCCGGTATAGGTGAACCAGTATGGCCCGTGCGGTAAACCGCTGGCCGCAGTTGAATGGGCTTCCTAGCCGCAGACTGCCGATCTAAGGGGTGGACCGGCCGAACCAGTCCGGCCCACCCCGTCCCATCATATGGTGTTAAAACACCCCTAACAAGAAAAAAAAGTGTTGGATTCACGTTCCTTATGCACGGAAACGAACCTTGGGTAGAGACGGAAGTTTTGGGATGGTCTCGGGGATTTTTATTTCCCGAGACGGGAGCACGGTGGTGTGACACGCCAATTAAGTGTTATTTAGCGCCTGTCCGAGATTCTTCTTTTGGATGGCGTGAGCACATCCAGAGTCCGTTTTAGGATCCGTCATTGGAGTTTTGACCCTGGTGTCATGAAGATGTAGTACATGTTGGTTTCAGGCATTGAAGACAGAGTTGAGGCATGGGCCCCACGGGCCGTCTTTTATTCTTTGTGCAGCCTACTGCAACTTTTCCATCAGACGTCCATTCGAGGCGAATGAATAATTGATTTGGCATGTTTTTTCGAGATCATCATGAGGGAACAGTTCACCTAACCATTTACGGGACCATGCTGTGGGGCCCACGAGACGTTGTATGGGCATAAACCGGTGATAAAAAACTTTTTTGTTGGGAGTCTGTTTCAAGAAAGTATAAAGTCTATCTTGCGTGTTTTTCTACAAGAATTGCAACAGTGTAATATGTTTGGGCATGCAAAGCCTCATTTATGATCTCATTAAATATAGAAACATGAAAGGGCATTGGTCATGGGTTCCTTTGACGCACATTGAACCAACGCACAATAGCGATGTTAGTGACACCTTATAGTGGCTGGGGCAGTGCAGAGTTATCGGACCAGTTCTGGGGTTACCCTCTAGCGGGGATAGGTAGTGGGTTACTAACAGACATATTAGGGTTTACCCTCCTGTGGGGCTGGGTAGTGGGTGACCTGTTGACCTTTGGGTTTACCCTTTAGCTGGGCTGGGCAGTTAGTTACTCATTGACCATAGGGTTTACCCTTTAGTTGAATTGGGCTATGGATTACTCATTAACCTTACGGGTTGTGATCTAGTTGGGCTAGGAAGTGGGTTACCTGATAACCTCTTAGGTTTTACCCTTCAATTAGGCTCGACAGTGGGTTACCTGATGCCTTCTTTCAGACTCAACCGTTTTTAGGAGGCTAGTCAGTGACTTTTCTCCGTGATTACCAAAGCGGGTCCCTTGGTTGTACCTTTTAGTGATGAGACAGCTTTGACGTGCAGGACTATTGGGAAACAGTTATGGATATCCTTATAACTATTGGAGACTCTTCATGGGCTGATCTTGGTGATATTGTTCCCCTTACACACTCATTCGAGTTTCTTATTGAGCATATATATATATACACCCTACATTTGTTCCCACTCCTTGGGTTCAATTACTCTCATTCTAGGATGGGAGAAGACACATGGGGTATGCCACAGGCATTCTTTGTCTAGATCCTCTTCGTTTGAAGGATTTTGATTCCTTTCTTTTGTTGGGTTGAGCGACACTCTCTCTATTGTACTCTTACACTATTCTTTGGTCTGTCTACTACTCACCGTTTTAGTATCTCATTTGTTTCTCCCTTGATCTTTCGGGGAATCCTACTGAGTATCTTTATACTCACCCCTACTTGGGATTTTCCCTTACTTGGTGTGCCCTTGCAGACGACATACAGGTCAATCGAGACTACATAGGAGTGTACAAGACACTAGAGCATGGGTTGTGTTCCGTGGTCGTAGTAGGACTTTCAGGTGTAAGACTCTCTAGCTGTTTACATTCATTTAACTATTTTCGGGTTATGGAACCTTTCTCGTTGGGTGCGTGTTTTTCCATTTACTGTTCAGTTTACTTGTTATTCCACTTTTCAGCACATTACTTGTTCTATTTTGAGAGGTCGATGCATGCTTTTTGGTTGGGATAATTTAGTTTTTACTTTGGTTTTATTTTTTACTCTACACATCTGCATTGAGTGGGTTGTGTGTGTGGGAACAGGTACTTAGGAAAAGGCCTTCCCAATATTTTTATGCCTTCGGAGCTTGTCTCTAGCCCCTGGCCTATGGAGGTGGGCTTTGGGTAGTTGCGGTTCGAGACCGGTAGGGTCGAGTCGTGACACCATCTATACCAACACTTCTTTCCCAACGGTTTTAAAAAGACATTGGGATAAATAATCTATACCAATGTTATTCAAATGGTTCGATGAAATTGTTGGCATAGAGTAATATATTTTGAGTTTTCCCAATGGTTTTAGAAAACTGATGAAAAACCCACCTTAATACCAATGGTTCATATGAACTATGAAGGTAGACACGCCTAAAATTGCTGGCCATCGGGATACTTCTCCCATCCGCAATTCCCCTTATGCCCAACTTCTCCATCCATACAAACCTCTCCTCCCTCCCCCCCTCCCCCCACCTCTCCAATCCCGACCCCCTCATGCTCCCCTCCCCCCATTACAACTTCCGCTCACCGCTCGCCACTCACCGCTCGTCGCACCCTACTTGTCGATCAGTGCTCACCCATTCTCACTCATCGTCATTCACCTCTCCCCTCATCCCATCATGAGAGCTAGCAGCCATTTCTCGCCCCTCCCCCAAAAACTTTTCACTATGCATTTCATCTGCAACACATGTACAGAGGTAGAATTTCTGATATCAGAAGTGACTATTTTTGGGTTATTCATTGATTTCACTAATGAATAGTGAAATCAATCATTTATGATAGAGATTTCGCATTAATTATGAATAGGGGAAAACAAAAACAATGTTTTATACTTTTTAGGGTTCTTAAATGTGTCATATTAAATGTTCTCTATAAATTGTATTAGGAAGGGTTATTCATAAATTTTTCAATTATTTGGAAGGTTTATTCATCACTTACTGTTTTTTCACATCGATCCATTACGGTTTTAAATATTTCATATTATTCAAAGGGGTTTCTCCCAAAAAATTATTTTTTTAGTTATTGAATAGGAATTTTCCATTGGGGATTTGTGCAGCTGAGATTCATGGATGCATTGGGAGTGACATAGAAGAATAATAACTCTATATGAAAGATTCATTTTGAAAAACTAATTTCCTTTAAAAAACAATATATATGTGATGTGTGGGTTATGTGAAATTTCTATTAGATTGTTATTTTATATCAACAGTAAAAAGGTTGGATTATCAACTTATGAGTTAAAACACTGACTGAGGATTTTTTCTCAACATTGTAGAACTATTTTTGTAGATCAAAAGTGTTTCGTTTTCTTTCCACTTTATTATTTCTCACATTTTAAACATGTTTTGTTGATGAAACATGGTTTTCTATTCTTTCACAATTTTATTATTGTTTGAAAATTTCATATTCACTAAAAAAATTATATAACTCTCAATGTTTTTCATTTTTTCTTTTATCCTTTTATAACTCACCAGGGCATATGATCAAACATTCTTTCTTATCATGTTCAAACTTATTCATATATGTGTGGATACATTTGTATAAACTGATTTAGAGCTTGATAACAATGGATCTTTTCCCTCACCATTAATCGAATTATTTTGACTAGTAACCAAAGTCATATATACGTTAGCTCCATGACCAACATAATTACACGATCAAAAAAATTCTTCACCTATTATTGATTTTCCTTAGGATATCACTTAAGATGTTCTTTAGAAATAAAAACTACTAATTCAATTCTTTTATCTCTTTCGTGGATAGTTTCAATTTTTAGTTCAACATTTATTTTATAATAATTGTAGATCATTATATATATTTTTAAAATGTCAATTCACATTCCATTTTCTATTTTCCTAAAAATCCACTTTAATGGTAAGTAGAAAACAATAGAAACATCCTTCAGCGTCATGTCACAGCCTCACAAATTTTTAAATAGTCGATTATGTATCCATTCATACCATAATAGAATCATATTCCCCATACTAAAACTCCATGATGATCATACCTTTTTAATGACCACTTTGGAGTGTCTTTAACTAATTTTTTTATTTTGTTTACACCTCATGGTAGAATGTTTTAATTTTTTTACCTTTTTATTCAATCATGGAATTCTATGTTCATTAACATATGACTTATTTTGAGTTTATACATACCAAAATTCCTCATTATGGTGTACATATACATTGCAATATTCACAATAATTGTCAAGGATTTGAAATATGTTCTAAGAGATAAATTTCTCTTAATATGTGAAAACTAATTTTGTACAATAGTTTTGTTCAAAATTTTATATATTCTCTTATTTCTTATTCTCTTATTCCAATTGTATAAGTATATATATTATACTTTAAATCAATGTACTTGTGCCTAAACTTCATGAAACACAAATATTTTACAAAAAATCTTTTTTCTTTCTCCGTTGAGGTAGTTTTTCTATATTTAATTTATTGATGACTTTGGATATATTCAACATTATTTTAGGATTTTTTTTGGTAAATACTATTCATAAATATTCTCACATCCACCATTAATGTATTTTTGAGTTTCGTTAAATTTTATATCACTAGGTTTTTCATAGACATTTATCTTTGTTCAACACTTAAAAAAAGGACAGAGAAATTATAAATCATATAATGATTTATTTTTTACTAGTATGAATATATTTTTATTATAAAATCATCAATATGATTTGATTGGTAACACTTTTCTTCCCAGATATTTGGGGAGGATTATGAAGGGTTGATTCTATATTATTTGAGTTTTGGTTCAAGCTCTATGCACTACATAATGTAGGAATATTTCTCAACCTCAAATAATTGTAATCTCTCTTATTTATATGATTTTATTCCTTATGGATCTTTTAAATATTTTGTAGTAAACTTAAATATCATTCACCCTTTTAGTTTCCACATGTATTCAAAAATCTTTGATTATCACAATGACTTTATATTACTCTTCTAATACCGGAATTCTTATATAATTTCCACATATCTAATCTAATGATATTTTATAGATACTGAGCTATAATGAACTTATCTATTGTTATGAATAATAAATAGGTGAGAACATTCTAGAGAGTTCATCTTGGAATATAAAAAAATTATATTCTTAAATATTCTAGAGAAGTTTGTAGTGAGTATCAGATAGAGATTATACTGCAGAATATATTATTTGCACATCTTACCAGTCATAACAAGGAGTTTGATAGTTTTGAGACTAAGGAATGTAATAATAGTGTGTCTCTATTACTGGTTATAGTTTAGTAGATGGATTTTGATACTTATAAATAAATTATATTTTCCAATTGTATGAGGTACTATATGTGGTAACTTCATAACAAGAAACATGGTTCATATCTTAGTTATGGATGTTGTTGTAGAAGGAATTCATGACCCAATAATGGATCATTAAAAAATAACACCACTAGATTAAAAACTATGAAAATTAATTATCATATGTTTTTTAGGATATAAAAAAGAGATTGAATATTATATTCTAGAATGACATAGGATGATAACATTATCATGGTATAGTTCACCAATAATGACACATAACACTATATCATAGATATGGATCCTTCCATAGGCCATTATGTTTTACCTTTTTTATTATACCTTTATAGGATAGTGATATGGAATATATCTCTGATACTGAAATGGTTGAAATTGGGGATAAAAAATAAGTCACTTACAATACAAATATGAATTATATTTAACTATTATATTTTTTGTTCTAATAATTTTAATTTTTCATCGTACATATCCCTTTTCAAATTTTATTATGCTAGAATATTTTCTTATTTAATATTAAATTGTGTCTTCTAATAAACTTCTCTTATATAGTGGGATACAAATTGTGTTTTATTTCATCTACAATTAACTTTTTCTTGATTCTCTTGATTGGTTAATTGTGAAAGATTACATTCTTGACATAATTTACTGGTATTTTTTATTTTTTCACGAAAATTAATTGAGAGATATTATATTTACATAATGAGATATAGATTGATTTTAAAAACATTATTAATAGAAACAAAAAAATATATCCTCAACTAAAGCTATCCATTTAATTATTAAATATGTTTTTCTAGTCTTACACTTCTAAATATAGTGCTACAAATATATACTATTCATCACATATAGCATATATTATTTCTCTTATTAATTGTTTTTCTAGGCATTCTGGAATACCAATAGTACATTCCTTATTCATAAACATACATTTCCTCCTCTTCAACATACATCTTTCTTGTACTATTGTCTTTTAATTCCATACATTTCCATTTCAGCAGATATTTGAAAGCATGGAGGTTTCATATTGGGAAATCCAAAGAGAAGAGTGTGGGGGAGTTCTCGTTACCTTGAGGTGATTGGTATGGAGGATAGTTTGGCCCAATTTAACTTGGGAATTTTGGTGTTTTATGCTCCCATGACAAATCTAAATTAGGTACGAATTTCACGAGTAAGACTACATTAAATCCTGCATACCTATTTGTGTGTGTTTGTAGCTCATATTATGAGTATATGGTCAAGATTCATCCTTAATGTTTTATTTGAATATTTTTCCACTAATTATATTATTTTGACCTATATTCTGTACATGATAAAACATTTTATTTAATTCATTCATTGTGTGAATTAAATTGCAATGCCTCTTAGTTAAATGAGAGAAAAAGATCTTAGATACCCCTCTTATGATTTTCCTTATATGATATCTTTCATTTCAATTTATTTTTTCTCCAGATATGGAACCAATGGATATAATTATTAATATACATTGGCTAGTCATTATTAATTCAATGATCGACTAGAACCCAAAAGAATGAAATTGTCCAAGATAATATATAAAAAAAGGCAAACTAAATCTAATGGAAATGTCCAAAACAAACTTATATCGAGAAAAACCAATCTAGTCTGAAACTAGAGCCAAAATGGATATATAAAATTAATAGGAAGAGAAATTGTTAATTAATAAGAATATACAATTTGATTTTATCATTTTGAAACATGGATCAATTTTACACTTTCTTACAGGAACGTTATTTCACTCATGGGGCATTGTGGTTCTGATATGTTGGGAGGTGACGTGTATAGTCATACGAGACATGTATGTTTTTGTTTTTTTTATTTTTCTTTTTCTATCGCACTAGACAAATTGGACATTTACTACTTTCTACAAACAACAGGTAGTTATATTCTGTGAAGGGGTCCATAAGTGTTATAGAATGTTTCAGTCCACCGGTATTGATATGAGGTATGATTTAATGCTTACTACTTGTATTGAAACTCCTTTATTTGGGGATATCATTGTTTTTGACTCCCTATTATGTTATTAGTATTGTGTTGGATCATTTTGTGTTGGTTCGGGGGGATTTTTCTCTCTACTGCCAATCAAGGTAAGGATTTAATGACTTTGGTTTTTTTTCACTGGATATGTAGTGTCCTTTATGGGTTTTAAGGTTCATAATATCCTTTATGTAGTGCATTGATCCCTGTCATTTGTTTCAAGTCACCGAGTCAAGAGGGACTTAGCTACGTATTCATAAATAAGTAAGTATATGTATCCGGGTTCCCCTAATAAATGTATAGTCAACCATCGAATTGATTATTCACATATTGGGCTATATGTGGCCATATATATATAAAAATTCATTCATAGGTGGGTTGAGACTGGTATATGCATATAAGCCTATGGGCAAGGATTCCCTTGCATATGCTGATGGCCATACGGGTGTGTGAATACTGGATATGGGTCATTTCATGTGTGTGATGGTGTATGTACCCAGTGGGGGAGTAACAGATTTTAGTTAGAAAGAACCAATAGACAAAGTGGATGGCTTGGTTCTACCTTGAGGTATGCTCTCTCTCCTAGCCTCTTTAATTCATGAATTATTTAAATTGAATTTAGATTCATTCTTAATTCTACCTATGTATATAGAATTTCATATCTTTTATAAGTGTTCTTTAATATAATTGTTTCATTTAATAAATAAAATCATGTATTAATAATGAAACCCCTCCAATTGGGTGTTCTGTCTGTAAAAATCATAGTTATAGTTATTATTATATAGGGGCATAACATATTTCATTTGATTTGAGATGAATTATTTTCAGAAAAAATGATAAATATAATTCAATTAATTGTTTGATAATGAAATTTCATGATTTTATAATAAAACCCCTCAAATAGTGGTGCACTGTCGTCTAAAAAAATAGTAGTGATAATTATTTGTATCATGTTTAGAATTGTTTTGAGTTTTTCATATGTTTCTTGTTGGTGTTTTTTTGTGGATTTTATGTTTTTTTTAAATTTGAATAATATATATTAGCTAATCATACTTTTTTAGATCAAATTTCACTGCCTGAGTAGGCATATGCCTTGACCATGAAACTTTTCTTTTTCTCCCATTGAATATTTTAGAAAAAATTTCTATGTTTTGGTGAAGTGAAGGAATTTCTAAATTTTTTTGGTATGGTGTATGACTCTTTTCCATCGTTTCATTTCCCTATAGATGTTGCATCATTGTGCCGCTCACTACAACCTTCTAGTGATCCATTGTTATAAAATATTAAATAGTTTATTTTCACTATCATGTCTGTTGTGACCTTATCTTATAGAGAAACCTATTTTGGGTGTTTTCTTGGCATCTTGGCCACCCCTTTTGGTGTTTACCGGTGTCTTCTTACTCACCACCATGCCACCCTTAGTTGTCACCACTACAGTTCCATCCCCCTTTAATAAACCCTCTTCCACACTAGGCATTTTCTACCTCACCCTCACCTATGTTCCTCCTCCATTACCACCATTGCATGGTGCTACCACCGCTGACCCGCATGCTTCCTTCACCGCCATCACAATCTCAACCACGACCACCATCCATTACCCCAGTTCCACTGTAGAATACCTTCAGATGAGAGAAATGGGCATCCTACTACCGATACCACCGTTGACCGCTGCCTTTTGGTTTGGATTCATCAGCATCTCCCAAACTCAATGGAGGAGAAAATCGAGCGTCTCTTTACAAGATTAGATTATTCAGCTCCACTTTTATTCATAGAGGACTTGAGAACCAACACATCCCCCAAATCGGACCCACAATAGTCATCTATTGAGACTAACCACCGTATCTGGAAAATCATGATGTGCCATATCCGCTCCTCTTTAAACTGACCATGTGTTCCACTAATGAAGGATATCACGAACAACCTGTGAATAAAATGTCATGGTCAGAGGCCTAAAAATGGAAATAGATTGTTACTAACCAAGTGGAAGATTAATAAGACAATTATCCTTACTGATGATGAAGGAGGCCACCCTGTCAAATCCTTGATTTCCATCAATATGAGATGGAGGAGCCGTGATGATGTGTAAGAAGGAGGATTGGAGATAATGAGGTGGTGAACATTTCTTACAGAACCTAATCGACCCGATTGACCCATCTTGATTTGAGATGGGTTAGGTCAGGTTAGGTCCAAAACAAAAACCACATATGACCTGAACCAACCAGACCATACCTATTTTGATCGGTTCAGGTCTAAAAAAACATCGAACCCCGCCCCACCTGACCCAATCTGACCTATGGACACCCTTAACACACATATTGTGTTAAATTTCATGTTACAACAAGGAAACCAAAATTCCATGTGTATTAGGTCATCATGTGGTAAATATGTTTCCATGATACCCAACCATAGATACATTTTTCTAAAGAAGAAAAAAAGTATCATTGTACCATCAAACATGAAAACTATCCTATAACCAAATTATATAAATTGGGAGTATAAATGATTACTCAACCACAAACTGAATGTGTAGGACACAATAATGTGTCCAAGCTCTAGAATAATATTTATCCCTCAATATAGGTCATCACTCAACTCCCAAAATCTACCATACTACAAAAGGTAGTGTCTCATATAACTATATATCACATACCATCTTTCTCACTCAACAAAAATCCATGTTAATACATTATGATCAATGTAAATACATTTTCTAAAATAATACCATACTATCCATGGTAGGAATAATATCACATTCTTAATGCTCCCTTATCACTCATGTTTGGGTTCATCTGAAACCTCATCAGCCAAGGTATGTCCATTATCTTGACAACTACCTTATCAATCATGGTAGGGAAAGATATCATGTTATAATATGAGAAAATCATTATCACTCATGTAAGGGTCCTTACAACACCTTATAACTCAAGGTGTTATCATTACTTAAGATATATAACTATACTTGTTAGAATTTATCACCCAACATGTGTATGAAATAACCGCAAGGTAATTTTGTCCATATAATAGCTCACCATATAGGTACAAGGTCGTAGTCACTCGAGACGTGTACCCCAATCTCAAAAATGTCTCACTATCCATGTGAAAGATTTTAGTTCTCCTGGTACACATATATGATACACTACAGAAGCTACTAGAGTCCTTGAGACTCAAATAATTATCATACTGAAAAAAGAAATAATTACCTCATGATATCCTCAAATACTATATGATATTCTTCTAACATTCATTGAATCCAAGTCTGCCTATGTTTAGAAGTCCTCACCACCACACTTTCTCAGGTACCATGTTATATCAGTATCAAAAGAACCCTCAAGACAACATTTATAATGAAAAACAAATTTGTCACACCATTTTTAGTCCATGAGAAATAAATATACCTATTTCATACATCATATTCGATTCCACCATTAGGAGTGTGATCCCTTCCCTAGATGAGAGGGTACTTTCTATTTTTTTGTACGAGACTAGTTTTTTTATCATTCACTATATTTTGTACATATAATATTATCCTCAACTAGACATTACATGGCATTGATTTTGCAGAAAACATATCCATCTAGTTACATGTGTCATTTATTGTGAAAAAAAAATATCCATGATAATCATTAGGTTAGTTTTCATAGACATGATGTATACAAATTACCTCACTTCTGGTCGACTCACTGTCTAATATAATGTATTAAACCTATAGGTTTAGTAACAATAGTGACCTACAAGAACTGTATCTTCTACTATCAAATCATAAAAATGGTCGTAACACTTACATGTCTTAACTTCATAATCCTCGTCATGTATATTTCCTTTTAAGGATGATTTTAAGGGTATTTTAGAATACATTTTGAACCTCTATCCCATTATATGTTAAACTATATAGTGTTGTCACTATTGAATTTCCAAAAACAATGTGATTTCTTAGTCCCAACCTTAGAGGATAATCCCTGCAGTAAATTGGACTCCCACCACAATACCCTTTAGGAAAATGTATTGCTTGATTCCCACTGTACATGATATGTATTGATGTCTATACATCATGTCCTCTACCAACACTATTTTCCATCCATCCTTGATATTAGGCATTCTGACACACTCATGTTTATCCCCTACCCAGCCAAATTCTTAGACGATGCCCCATCCTCTGAGTTTGAACTATAAATGTGTTTGAGGTTCACTTAGATTTTCCTAGGGGATAAGCACATACTAAATTCACATATGTAATTATTTCCTATTGTAACATATCCCAGCCTTATGTACATGATCATAAACTTTATTGAAATATACTAGTCCAAACATCATGACCATAAAAGTTATGCACTCATACCCATGGTGTTCCAAATAATACATGGGCTATGAAAACATGCTATGGTCATTTTCCCCATATTTATTTTTTTCATATATCCCCTTTTTCTTTGCTAAATGGCCTTAAAATTTACCTTCTACACTATAGGCTATATCACATTAATGGTTATCCCCCTTTGGTAAATGTTATGAGACTATAAACTCAGATATTTTGTGGTCACCTTTGATCTTACCACTAAATCATACCTTGATCCCATTTTTTGATACCCTATGCACATGCTTGAAGGTATAATCCAAAGTGTACATGAATAATTCATGAGTATCTACTACCTTTTAACATTCTTCCCCTAGTCTATATCCACTGATTGGTTCCTGAATAAAGGAGTCACCACTAGACTATAGGCAGGAATTCCCATAATATAGTGGATGTCTATAAACAATTTGGTTCTAGGGTCGTACCATTAGAATAATATACCACATTTCAGAGTGCACAACAATAGATGAAAATAACCCAACAAACATACATGATATAAACATTTGAGAACACATGGTAATACATAACTGAATTAAAATTAAATACATAAAATTAACACACACTGATCACCCACCATATTAACCCCATATATAAAAATGAATATAAAATATGGGAGAGTCTCCCATCTATCATGGATTGTCACATCATCTCTATTACCATCCCATCAGAATAGATTCCTCATTATCATGTTACATTGATCCTTTACCTAATTTGATTTTTTATGCAAGTAATAGTTCTTCATTGGTACCCATGTGTTATGGCCTCCTAAGCATGATGAGAGTAAAACATAGTATAAAACCATAATATTGTTTAAATAATAACTAGTAACTGTGTGTCTATAAATTTTATATTTTTAGCTAAATAAATGTATAAACCGTTTAATATAAATAAGAAAATATCTATTGATCTTCATGATCCAATGTTACACTTGTGATTGAACCCACCAACCTCGTATGGTGTTGATGTGTCTCTAAGAATGTCGTGAAACCGTTCCAACTATTATATCATTTAAATCCAATTCCCATCCTCTTGGGGAAATCCAATGTCAATTTAGTATGTTCAAGCACTGTTTTCTAGCGGAATGGACCTAGTAAATCTAATTGTAGCAAGCCCACAACCAATTCCAATTAATCATAAGAAATAAAATACAATCAAGCATAAGGGTAAATTCCTAGATGTCCTTGGAAGTCAAACATCATGTTGTATCGTCAAATACCCATTCTCTAAGGAAAATAGAGTTTAAATATTAATAGATTCTATGACACATCCATTGGTTATACCCCACCAAATCATCTAAAACATCATATCATTCTCAAATCTTCATGTTGTTATCTTTGTATCAATTATAGCTTGACTATTCATTGGCTACTCTTGAGGTTTTTCACTCATCTAGAAACATTGAAAGTCATGATCATGTTGCATGATTTTAGAACTAGGAATGATAAACCAAGATAATCAATGTTTGTTCATTGATTAGGACGGGCTTGGTGATCACCACTAAATTCTAGGTCGCTCATGGGTCCTTTATGTGTTCTTCTACATAAATTTGGGTATGTCACTAAGAGGTTTGCGCCATGATTGTTTTGGATGGATTTGGGTTCATAGGAGGGTGAAGGATTAGTTAGTAGAAGCTAGTTTTGGGATCAATAATTGGATGATTTGAGTAATGCTTGTGAGCATGGAGGAGTTTGGATTGGTCGGTTGAGCTTGTTTTAGATTTGATGGAACACTCTAGATTATCCTTTTTGTGCTTGTTGGAGGATATCAGTAGTGTATACGGAACCTGGCATGACATAGAATGAGGCCACTATTGATTGATCTTCGTTGTTTTAGGTTTGCTTCCACTTCAATGATTGGGGGTATTAGTGAATCTTCATTTCAGATTCGGGTTTCCCAGCTTGTTTGCATATGATTGAGTAATCAATTCTCATGAATGAATGTTCAATGATGAAAATGTGCCCCTTAATCAGCTATTTGTGTGGGGGGAAATTGTTTCATCCAATACTAGTTTATTGCAGATCGAGGGGAAGAGAGGGGAAGTTGTGATTGTAATTAGTGATCTGAAATTAACTGTAGATCCACCCAGATATGACTTTCCTAGTGGGTTTGGTATAAACTTTTTTCAATAATATAAATAAAAATGTTCTTTCATAATACATATTGTTTTTGGACATATTTCATTTTAGTTTCTTTAGCTATAATAATAACATGTTCTACTGAACCAAATCATTTGTTCATCTAATCAAGCTAGACCCACTAGATCTCTCCCTCTCCTGCTAGGTGATCTATGTTTTCAGATATGAGTTCTTACAATTTATCATTTGTTTACCTGGTCTGATTTTTTTAATATTTGATAGTTTTTCTAATAGGGAAATATTTTCATCAGTGGTCTTGGGAATCCAAATTGGTTGGGCTGACACTGATTGTAGGTTTCAGGTTTACATTCTGTTTTCTATTTTTTCTATTTGTTTTTTAATAGAATTTTGTAGGGCACAGGGTGATTTCTGTGTGTTTGATAGTAGGTTCTGTGTGTGAAATTTATTGGGGGTCCTATTCCAATGATTTTAAAACCATTGGTATACCTTTGTATAATTTTTTCATTATAGAATAGGCCTACAGTTTACCACCACTGGTATAGATTTGTGGCAACATATCAAACTATTGGTGTATATATGTACTAATAGTTGAAAATCACAGGTATAAATCTATTCCAACAGATCAATCTGAACAATTGGAACAACAAAAATTCATCACATACAAAACCCGTTTGTTTATAGATATACCTAGGGTGTAAAATATTGGTATAGATATGTCCCAAGGGTTTAAAAACTGTTGGCATAAATTTATCCCAACAGATCACAATGAACTGTTGGAATATTGAAATTTATCCCCACCCCCCATACCAATGTTTCAATGCAAACCCTTGGTATAGGGCTACTGCAAAAACCCACTTTCCAATGGTTAATGATATCTTTGGGATAGGCTACCCCAATGGTTTGAGGGCCTATCCCAACTATTTGAAAAAGTTGGGATAGGTAAAATTTTCAGCAGTTAGGGTTATTATTATATAATTAAATTCAAGAGCCATATATAAATGGATAAGAATGTAAAAAAGGCAAAAAAAATTTAATGATCCATACCTATAACATTTATTAAACAACGAGTTATGTAAAAACAACATATTCTCGGATATGCAGGTCCTTTTTAATGAAATTTTTTTTCTTGTAAAAAAAATTCAATTATTTTTTGAGATGATTTAGTTTAATGAAATGATTTAAAAAAAATTAAATCATAGGGATTATTTTGTGAATCATTAACAAAAATAAATGATACTATAAATATAAAATGTAAAGTCAATTTATTTAAATATTGAATTTCATTATTTTTTATGATTATTATATAATATTAAACCGCTATAAAATTAATTTATTTTAATTAAAATATTTTTTTGACCAGTTAAAATCAAAAATATAAAATATATTTTCAAAATTGACATTTTTTTTATTTTACAATAAATGATATTATATTAAATGAATTAAAATTTATTAAAATACTATATTTGACCAAATTATTTTAATTTTTTTCAATAATAATAAATAATATCCATTAATGGACCAATTATTAATTTATAGTTATCATATTGACTCATTGATTGTAAAAACATTGATTTCATGGTCCAGGTATAATAAGTGTGTTGCAGGTCACATGTGCTTGTTTTAAAAATTATTTTCCAAAACAGAAGATATTTTTATTATGTAAATTATGTATCATATTTATAATTAAATATCTCTATATGATATAATAAATCTGAATTTATTATATTCCTAATGGTGTATTTAAATAGTTTAGAAATGTAGATGACTTAATAAAATCCAAAATAATTGAATTGGGAAATCATAGAATTTTAGGGACCAGCTTATTAAAATGAAAAAAATACTCTGTGTAATATTTTGTGAAAAAAAAATTCACATTAATTATTTGTTTTTTAATTCTGGAGGATCATTATGTAATTGATACCCCGCAATGTTGAATAACTTTTTGTATTTGCAGGTGTGTCACTCCCCCATTTAATATAAAAAAGAAAGAAAGCTTCCTCTTCTCACACCACTGAAGCCACATTGCCTCATCCATCCTCTCAACAAATATTCTTACAATATAACAATATTCTTCTTTTATGTATCCCATTCAGATTAATGTCTTCCATGAGCTCTTTTTCTCATAACCCAAAAGGAGTTACCCAAGTAAGAGGTAACATCTTCAATCAATATTATTTCTTTAATTTCCATTCCATATAACTTCCACATTATTTTTTTCATTATTTTATAAAAACAAAAGTGTCATAAATATAATAGGATGTTGTTATGATACGGGTTAATACTACACTTAATCACACCTCCATCTAATTTGTAACGAAAATATTTTTTAACATATACAGAGAACGACCATCTCACTAAATGATTATTGTTAATTTTACCCTACTAACTCCCATGGTGGATATTATGATAGAAACTATAGTTATATATGTAATATATTATATTTATTAGGTATTTGAGCTTCTATATTCCTTTTTTAGCACATATCAGTTTTAATTTCCATTTGGTGTTAATAATATACTTTAATTTGTGGATATGTGGACTACCACCCCTCAAAGGGAAGTGATTCATTCAGACACTACATTGAATTTATTGAGGATGGTTTTAGTGATTATATATGATATATATGATATAATGCAATTTCTAGGACCTGGATGCCACTTAATGAGTTCCCCATGCCCGGTGGAATACATATCCTCAGGCGTATGTCCCCTAATACTAGAGTCTGCCAACTAGTACTGAGGGCCAATGGTGTGTCTTTTGGGAAACTATTCCCTCATTACCAAACTCTAGTGTATTAGATGAATGTAATAATTAGTAAATAGTGGATGATATATATATAAATAATATTCACATTGGAGAATATAGGCAACAGTAATAATAATAGATAAAATTAGAATAACATTTAATAAAAGATGATGATATGTCATGTATTAGAAAACTAAAAAACATGGTTACAATATAGATGGAATAACATGTTCTAAAATGGTATAATGAAAATAAAATTCAGTCCCAAGCATCCAAATTTGTAACTCGGTCCATTGCTATAATTCTCCATACTAAAAATCAATCATCCATGTCTTTGAAGTTGTATGCTTACCTTTGTGAACACCTTCATCCACCTAAGCTGCCCCAAGTACCAAACGACGCATGGAGAGGGTGTTTGATAAATCTCAATGAGAAACCACCAATCATGTCTATAAAACTCAACTCATGTAATGGAAATATAATAGAGCTCAAGCATGAATATATAAAGTAAAGTAGTATAATGTAAATAAATACCAAAGTACCTACTTTAGCCCTAGGTGAGTGGTTAAACATGTAACAAGTTCATTTAATTAAGTAATTAATAATTCATGTTGATAGGTTATGTGATGCATATCCAAAACTGACATCACTCCATGATAATATAAATAGTATAAGTTCTAAGATGTAACAAGGATACCATGATTTATGATATTTGTTAGTGATGTCCCGATGTAATTACTATGCCGATGCACACCTCAGCGGTCACCAACTCTGTAATAACTATTTCATGGAGTGTGTTAAGTGTGTAACCCATAGATCATTGTCCATGTTATTCCACAATGAGTTTCCTACTGAGTCCATGGTGATCAACCAAGTTGAAATGGGACTGAAGAGAGATACGGCCTGATGTGCTTTAACCGTAACACCAACGTGTCAATACTAGGTCCCAGTAGTGTGTCCAAGTCATCCTATGATAATATGAAGGGATCCTACATTGTCATATGGGGAATCCCTAAAAATATAACGATCAAGATCTAGGTTGGTATCAAACTATACAAGTGATATCCTTGAATCTGAATGGTGTTCCTAAGTTATCAGGGAATGCCTCTATCAGAATCCAAGGAAAGAACGAGTTAGGCCATTCATATTTTATTATGAAGTCACATAATATTTCATTCGGTTCATACCATGACTTTAATTAGTGTTGTAAGGTCATGTATCATGCGGCCTTTTTATCAAGTCATTAGGTTCCAGCCTTTCCTTTCATTAGTGTGACAATTAGATGTAGCATGTAACCATTTATTTCATCAGTGTAAGGCATATTCCATAATTTAAGCTTCATTCTGCTACCATCCATTAATGTGGAATGGGGTGGTATAGTTATTTAACTATTTAATCATTCACATTAATTAGAAATCTGATGCACTTAACAGAGGCACATCAAGTGGTACACACACATGGTATTAATCATTATTCAACTCAAAATATAAATCAAGACAAATAATATAGAAATGCTTACCCTCAAACTGGTCGAGCCAAGGCACACCCGAAAAATGGTGCAAACGAGTAAAAAACGAAATAAATTTTTTTTCTTAACCTTAAACATGGGAATAATTGAGTTATGGTCATAAACACCAATAATAAATCATATATATTAATGGTTCATAAAATTTCTTTTCAAAAATGTATAATAATGGAATATTAATTCAATATACAGAACTAAATGAAATCGGTGGGCCGCACTTGAAATATCCAAAATCAGATAACATTAATGATGAGTTATGGGCCAACCAACATAGTTATATATGAATCTCCTCCACTAGTATCAACCTTGATGTTTCTCAAATCAGATAATACCTAAGAAAAAGTGAAAAAAATTTCAAACCATGATATCCTAGTAGAGAGAAAAAGAAACAGAGAACAGATTAAGGATACTCAACTACTTATCGTTGCATATCCACCATGAAAAACTATAGATAAATTGGTTTTTAAAGCAGTAGATATCATGATACAAATTTTAGATCTCAAAAAACACAAAATTTTGACAGAACTATGTTAAACCCACATAAGCACATATTAGGGAATATGGAGGGGGCTTAAAGGACCATAAAGCGAAAAATGGGGAATTTGGCCAGAAAAAATGGCATGTGCAAGGTTTGAAAAATCATGTGAAAACCAGGTGAGTTTTTTAGGGTAGAAGATACATTGCATGGCTAGGACATATGGACATGAGTAAGCCATGAGATGTGGTTCTGTCTAGAAATTTCAATATTCATGGTTGACCAAATTGTGCGCCAAACATTCCCTAATCATGAAACCATTCCAGTTTTCCCAAAAATATGGGTTTTGGGTCCTAATATTCTGCAGACACCCCAATACCTTTTCAAACTAATTGGTAATTCATATTAGGTCCAATGTTATGATATAGACCAAATTTTAAAGGATTCATACATGAGTTAAAAATCTGGTTCATACATTCTTCCCACTTTAAAAGAAGTCACCCCCAGGGTCACCTTCATAGGGTGGAGAAACACTGTCTAAGAACCAATCAAGCCATTGAGCATGTATGAAGGCTTCTCTATCATGAGTCTCCACATCTACATCGCCGAGCAGCCATAACACACATACTATAGGGAAAGACCAACCTTAGAGAGCCTTTATTCTCGAGTCAATGATGCATACTAGATACTCCCCAAAGGTAACATCGTCACTTAACTCAACTTCTTTAGGATAACAATGTTGATATGGATCATCATGAGATTGGTGATGTTGTGAAACATGAATGACATCATGCATGGCATGGTAGCTTTAAGGTAGTAGAAACAGATAGGCTACCATCCTAATTCCCTCTAGAATTTCAGAAGGAGAAACATAATTTGGCGACAACTATGGATACTTTTATAACGGATTATGACCTATCATGGGTGAAACCTGAAGAAAAAAATCCTTGACTTCAAAATCAAGAGGTCATTGACTATGATATTTATATGATTTTTTCCTAGTCATATTAGTAGTCTTATGCTTTCTGATTAGCTGAACCTGCACTAACGTTTCCTAAACGAGCTGATGAAATAGTAGGGTTTCCTCACCCACCTATAGCCAGCGTAATTGTGAATGGAATGTAATTCAATATAAGGCCTCAAAATGAACCATTAGAATTTTCTCCTAAAAACTATTATTATTGGAAAACCCTGATGATAGTTATATGCTTCTCCCAATAACCCCTGAAATTATGGACACATGCTTAGAGAATATCATATATAACCTATATTTTCCATTCTAATTTTCCATTGGTATAACGGTGAAATGTTGTTCTTAAAATAACCTGAGTCCCCATATCCTTTTTCAATCCCTTCTAGAATTGTGATGAGAAATGGTCATCCCTATCTAAAATGATACTATGTTGAACCATGTGTATTTGTATGATCTCGCATACATGGAGTCTTCTCATCTCATCAACTAATAAAGTATCCTAAATAAGAATGAAGTGGGATGATTTCATTAGTTGTTCAGTGAATACCCAGATAGCATCACTACCCCTCAATGACCTAAGTGAGCCAACTACAAAATCCATATCAACATATTCACATTTTCATTCTAGCCCTAGAAGTAGTTATAGAAATAATGCAGGTCTCTTTTGATCTACCTTCACCTACTGATAGGTGGAACACCTTGGGATAAATCTGTCTATCTAACGTTTCATCCAATTCCACCAATACTAGCATCACATATCTTGATACATCTAGGAGATTCTTGGATGATCTTCCTGCTGTGAAGTGTTGAAATCCTTCACCAACTCTTTTCACATATCTACATGAACCCAGAAACATCCATGTAGATGCATGATTTCATATTTATTGTCATACAAATCCGAATTTGGATTATCTACTGATATAAACTCATAGAGAATGAATCCTTATGAATTTGAAAGATATCCACTCATAAACTTCTCAATGTGGGGAGAGGTAACTATGATGGGTACGAGAGAATATTGTTTGTGGCTTTCATAAACTCTATATGTATCTAAGAAAAGTGGTTCATTAACATCCATTCATCACCGGCTTACCATATATCAAGTGATTGATATTTTTAACTTAGTGCATCTACCACCACATTGCCTTTCCCTGCCATATAGGCAAGCTCAAAATCAATATATTTTAGATACTCAATCCATATCCAATGTTAGAGGATCATGTTAGGATGAGAAAATATATATTTGAGGATCTTGTGGTTGGTTGACACCATAAGTAACTCACCCAATATATAATGTCTCCAGAAATTTAAGGCATGGACAACTACTTCTAGATCAAGGTCGTGTGTTGGGTAATTTCTCTCAAGAGACCTCAACTACCACGATCCATACAAAACAACTTTGTCATCCATTATCAGTATTTCTACTATTCTAATGTCTAATGCATCACATAAGATTTTATAACCTCTATCCATCTTAGGAAGAACTAGAGTAGGTTCCAAAAAAATCCTATATTTTAGCTCTTGAAAGGCATTCTCAAATTGTTCAGGCCATATTAAAATTACGCTATTATTTGTCTGACTAGTAATAGGTTAAGAAATGTTAGAAAATACTTGTATGAAATGGATGTAATATCCATCTAACCCGATGAAACTATTTACATCAAACATATTCATCATATTATCATATGAATCAGCAACAATAACCATTTCTCAGTCAATAGATACTCATGATTCTAATATTATATGACCTTATAATTGATAATTGTTGATCTAAAATTGGAACTTAGAATTGTTGGCATAAATCTACTGCACTCTTAGTGGATTCAGAACCATCACAAGATGTTTGTAATGGTCTCTACATATGTGGGAATATACAAAAACGACATCCTAAAAGACCATGATAAAATAGTCGAAATTTTTTCAAAAACACTATTCATAATAGCCAAGAATACATTCAGTACATTCATAAGACCAAACGATATAAAAAGGTAATCATATAGACCAGACCTACAACGAAAAGTTGTATGTGGTATGTCAGATTGTTTAACTCACATGTGATGATAACCCAATCTCATGTAGATCTTAGAGAAGACCATTACTCCTTTGAGATAGTTTAAGAGAACATTTAATTGAGGATGTGGATATATGTTCATGTTTGTAATCTGGTTCAACCTTCTTTAATCTACACATCGGCATAATGTTCTGTTTTCCTTCTTGTAAAAAGGCATAGGAAAACCCCGTGAGGATGTACTGGGATGTATAAAACCTTTGGCCTCTAAATCTTCTAACTATCGCATGAGAATCATTTGTTTCATTGCTTCCATCTTATATAGAGGAATGGAAAATGTAGCTACTCCTAGAACAAGGCCGATTGAAAACTATACCTCTTTATTAAGAGGTAAGGTCGAATATTTATGGAAGGACATCCCTCAAATGATCCACTAATGTGGGTAAATTAGATTTTCTTAAACCTTAGTCCTCCATGAAGAGATTTGAAATTTGTGTGGCCACTCTACCTAGCCCAAGATGCTCTATCCCAGCTCTACCAGCCTTGACATACCACTCACGCTTAGGTAGATAATATCTTCCCACTTGTGATATAAATGATAACCTACAATGATAGAAGACTACAAAGAGTGAGGATGAACTGACCAAGACATCCTGTGTATGACATCGAAGCACATCATCTTGAGAATAAATAGGTTCAATAAGTAAGGGTAACTTCCTATTACTAAGTAAAAATCCTTTCACTAGTGTATACACTATGTTCATTCCACTAATAGAATATCTAGGATTATTACACAATAGATATATTGTATCTTTATTATTAAATTCTACAAGATAGATACAATGGAAATGGAGTTTGACTCACCTATGTATAATAAAGATGATTATATATTATAGGTTACTAGAATAATACCTCATACAATAGATGGTCCCACAACCTAATCCCATGTATCGGCTATACTGCATGCAGCTAACCTTATCCATGCCTATGTGAAATAGATGGACTACCATGACCATAACAGTTATGTTGGAGCTATTGGTTATGAAGGGTATTCAACCAAATCCATGACCTCTTCTACATCCTGAAATGTCATTGCCTTTCTATCTCCCTTGACAACATGACCTAAACGTGCTCAATCTTGAAGGTGTAGATGGTGTAGATCATTTCCTCCCCAAAATTGGTGGAATGGCATTATAGAAATGCAGATGATGCCCCATATGACCATAATATCAGCACTCCATTGGGTATCTATCACACTGAGGCTTTGAATTCCCATGTATTCCACACAGATGACACACTTTTGAGATGTCAAAACGGACACTCTGGTTATCAATGTTCGAATGAGAATGCTTGAGAGAATGCTTCCTACCACTGGATGAACTACTGGCCTGACGTGACACAAGTCCTAAAACCAGTGCCATTTCTCTCCCTCAGGTTTCGCTCAATGATAAGATACCGATTGACTATTTCAAAAAAAAGTATTCAGGTGAAAGATGTTCACCTATGTACTGATATCATACTTGATCATGTCCTCAAAACATCATGCACCTGAAATCTCATCACCAAGTAGAAGCAATGAAAATCACTGAAATTCTATGAAACACAATGAATAATCCATAAATGAAAATGAAACCCGCTATAGATTCATGAACATTCTAGCTCTATCATCTCTCAGCATTTCAGGAATGATCTAATCATAGAATTTAGTCTGGATGTCAACCCATTACATGCCCTACTGACAGCCAGTCTAGGTAATCACACCCAATATATCTAGGCTAAATACAAAAGCTTGAATGATGAATGATTAACTATATACTCTGGAGGCATTTATAGATGATCAATGATAGATAGGATGGACTCTAGAAAAGACTCATCAGCCTCATACTACCATCAAATGAAATGGTATGAAGACGTTGTTGTTGAAACTCATGAGTCAGATAATCCATCATATGTGCAAAAGGTGGAGCACCATGAATGGATTTCATTAGATGTAGGAAACTATCATGAACATGGGAATACATTCCCAGATAAGGTACAATAGGCGGTGTCTCATGTGGCACTCCTAGATAAATTATGGGTGGATCAAGGCCCACCCTATCCAAAGGATTGTTGTCTCCACCTTCCTGCATATGATACGATGTTTTTGTGGCAACATTGTTTAAAAATGACAATCATATGCCTTACAAAAAGGATAAAATCAAGGTGATTACATCAATAGTGTAAGATGAAGCTATGAAAACATGCAAGGCCATGTATAGTATCCCAAAATCCCTCTTAGACTGACATGTATTAGTAAGTTCTCAAGTATAAGAATCATTTAATTTCTCATTTAATTTCTAGGTTAGTTCATTTAGATTTCATAAACATGAAATGTCGGCATAAGGATGTTCAACCAATTCATTTAAGATTTCATTATTAACTTTATAATGGATATCCTTTTCCGAATAATCAATTCTTATACACAAACCACTAAAAAATACACCCATTTATTTATAGAATATTTATTCACCTCGTTAAATTACTCTCCCCAACCCATGGGGGCCTATAAACTAATTGAATTGAAATAAGAACTCACTCGATCAAAACAAAAATTAATACATGTATACAAAACAGTCACAACATAACCGATCAATCACAACCACTTCATGAAATGAAAAGTAGTTAAATGCACTTTTACGGCATGGAAATATGCCAGATATGTGAATTCTAGGAGCCTATAATGATGAATGTAACAATTATTGTTTCCCTCATATCATCATACCAACTATGAATGAAAATCCACAAACAATGTAATAATCAGAAATTCCAAACAACATATGCATCCCAAAATATTAAAATAATCTCAACTGTAACAGGAAATATCTTAACAACAATTATAATTTTTGAAACATGGTTTTTACCCGGAACATGGGTTCACGATGCCCCGGAATATATTATGACCATGTCCCATGTGTTCCTAGTCTCCAATCTATTAACACCAAATAGTATATAAAATAAAAGAAACATCCTATGATACCACTTTGTGATATCTCGAATCTGGATTCCACATAATGGGTACCCAATCTCAGTGGTCTATATGGCCTCATGTGCATCTCCCTGCACACCAGAGGCTTCCGACTATCAAAAATGGACATAGGTGTGTCTGTGGGGAGACTATTTCCTCATTACGAAAGTGTAGTGTAGAAAGTGAATGTAATAATAGGTAATTATTAGAAGAAATATATAAATATAAACATAATGCACAATCGATAATAGAGAAAACATAAATAATATCTAAAAGAACTGGAATAACACACAACAATAGATGATGATATGTCACATAATCAAAAACTGGAAAACGTCGATACATGTCAGTAGGAATTACATGTTCCACAATAGTATAATGGAAATAAAAGTCTATCCCACACATCTCTATTTTGAACATGGTCTACTTCTTTCAATATCCATACTAAATAGCAATCAATCTAGTATTTGAAGATATATGTTTCCCTTTGACAACACCCACAACCATGCAATCTTCCTCGGGTACCAAACACTGCCCAGAGAGGGTGTGAGATAAATATCATTGGGCCACCACAAATAGTTTCTATAACTCCCTACATGTATAATGGAAATTGAACAGTGTTTTAAGCATGCATATATAATTTATGGACGTATAATATAACTAAATACCCTTGTACCTACTTCATCCCTTGGATGGTGCCTGAACATGTAACATGTTCATTTGATAATATAATTACCAAATCATGTTGATAGGTCTTTTGAGGCATATCCAACATAAGAATTACCTATTTATAATATAAATTGGTAAGGTTCCATGGCGAAACAAAGAAACCAAGATTTATAAAATTTAATAGTGATGCCCTAATGAAATAACCATGGTGATATAGTCTTCAAGGGTCAACAAATAAGTATTAAGTGCATTCTGGAATGGGGTAATAGAGTAATCTAGGTTTTGTATTCCTAGGCATTCCAAAATAAGGTGCCTATCGAATCCATGGTGAACGACCAAAGCAAAACGAGACTGAGTATATATAGGGCTTGATGGGCTTTAAAGATGAATCCTTCTTGTCAAAGATGGATACATGGAGTGTATCCAAGGTAACCTCTAGTAATATTGAAAGATACTATAGATTGATACAAGACATGCAATAACAGACAAGGTATGGAATCCAGGTGGGTATCAACCTATTCATGTTGAATCATTGAATCATAATGGGGTTCTGGAGTGATCATGGAATTATCTGATCAGAATTCACAGTGATTTTGAGTCATGCCATTCCTATTTAATTATGAATCCATGTATTATTTAATTCTGTCCAAGCCTTGAAATTAATTAGATTGAAAAGGCCATGTTGCATGGACCCATTAATTTATTCCATTTTTGGTATATTCTAAAAATTATGTTATATTCCGCTACCATCCATTAATGTGGTATGGGGTGCTACAGATATGAAATGAGTTAATAATTCAAATTTAATTATCAATTTGAATCACTTAGCATAGGCGGATAAATTGGTACACATACATGGTAGCTAACATAATATAATTGACAATAAATATTATGACTATTAATATAGATACACTTACGCTTAGAGTGCTCAAACCCATGTCACACCTGAATGGCAGCATAAACATGTCAAAACACTAATCACCATTTATGGCTTAACCTTCGACATGGGAATGATGGAGTTGTGTTCTTAACCACAAAAAAAATCTTGTATTTTGAAAGAGAATAATCAAATGATTCTAACAAGTACAAGCATGTCATATAAATTCCACAAATTTAACATGATTCAATTTGTTCGCAACACATGAAAAATACAAAAATCAACAATCATTAGGGAGGAGTTATAGACCAACCACCGTATGGTTGTATGACTCTCATTCTCTAGTATTGGCCCCTGATTTGGCTCCAATCGGAGTATATCTATGAGAAAAAGTAAAAATATCTTACCCTGATATCTTGGTCGAGAGTAAAAGAGAAGTAGAAAAAATAAAGAGTACTATAGAACATACCTTTTCACATCTAGTGTGACAAATGGAATCTCGATCTATTGTCAAATGAAGGGGATCTCTTGATTCCTAAGTCGTATATTTAAAAATCCCTAGTTTAAAAGAGAAATAAGTTAATCTCTCGTAAGATTAGATTATGGAACATCAAAGTGGCCTTAAGAGACAATTATGGTAAAATTGTAAATTTATCCTATAAAATGGAATGTGTACAGTTTGTCTACCCAATTTTACAAAACACGCTCAAAACGTGGGATGTTTTCTTTGTAGAAGGGAACATATCAGGGTTAGGCCACAAGGTCGGGCACGAACTGTAATGCCTCGACCCTAGATACCCAGAGTCAGTGCATTATTACATAACATTAGCATGATAATAAACGATCAAGTCTCGAAAGACCAATTATTTTAGTAGTCTTGGAAACACTAGATATATTCATAAGTCTTACATTACATCATAAGGTAAAAAAACCACAACAACATCTTGTCTTCATATCCCCTCATACTATCCATATAGGTCATTCATAAATCACTTCTTCAAAATCCTGGGAAATATAAAACAATGAAAGGGGTGAGCTCAGATGCTCAGTAAGGATAACATTATAGCAGAATCTTTCATAGATAAGCATAAACACTTAAGGCAGTTTATAACTAAAACAAAATCCTTTTAAATTTGAACTTCATCATAAAATGGAAACGATAAAATAAAATAATTCCATTTAATTACTCACATGGATATTCTACTAGTCGAATGATCACATGCAATATCAATAACCACTTTCATAATGATGGAATGCATAATGCTAGACTATCACAACCACATAGGCAAGGCCTCGTGCCAAGACTACAAATAAGATTTTGCCAAGGCCTTGTGCCAAGACACTAGTTTGTCTCATGAGACCTGCCGATGCACCGAGGATCTATAGCGGGCTCCACCCGTCACTTACTAAGTCCAATGCATTCCCATATGAAATGGTTTAAACATAACATAAACATTCATATTAAAACTAGTATACAAAATGTCAACACTTTCTCCATAAACCATGAATGGTATAAAAATAACACATCCACAGTAAAACATATCACAAAACCTTAAATACAATACAAAAGTTTTGTATTATAATAAATCAACTTCAAATAAGCTTAAAATCCATCAAAGGATGTTGACATAGATTAAATCAAAACTATTTGAGAGAAATATCTCTTTTCTCAAAATCATTGAAAAGTCATACATTTATAAAGGAAGTAATTTAAAAGAGATTTTTTAATCAAAGTGTCCCATACAACTTTGAAACTTTTTAAAAGGAGTTTTAATTTTAATACTTTAATTTCCATACAAATAAATCCTTAAACCCAATTTTAAAACATGGACATTAATGGGAAAGATTTAGATGAATAAGTCTTTAAAACATTTCAAAATGGTATTTTTGTTAGAGATTCTAACCAATAGAGAGACACTTGAATACAAATAATTGAGGTAATACAAACTTTTTAATATCATGAGAATAAAGGGATTCATGATATACTATGTAAAAGTACATTATATACACCACATAAAAGTGATTTGGTGTATAACAACAAAGAAGTCTCAATGGAATTTAAGTTGAGATGAAATCTCTCATAAAGGAAGTATCCTTAGGTTAAGGATAAATCAACAACATAGTTATGTGTGAAAAATATAAATACACTAATTATGATTGGATATTCAGTGTAAAACAATCAAAGGACATTCACACATAATCTTGTAAAAGAACAACACCAATGAATTAGATGTTTAACTCAACAAATGGAGAATGAGTTAAAATTACTCTTATCAAATTCATATCGATGACTTGAGAAATTATCAATGGAGTGATTATGTGTATCAAAAGTATATCCACAAAAAAGGGGAGTGGAAATTATGACATCAGAAAATGAATAGTGATTCCACACATAATCTCGGAGTAAAATAATTAATGAAGTTTGCGTAAAGCTGAATAAATGGAAATTGAAATTTCAAATTCCCTTATCGATTTGGTAACTTACGAAACATACACCCATGAAAGAAGGATAATACAATTATGATGTAAATATCCATAAATTAATGTATATTACACAATGAATATAATCATGGGCAGTACACACACCACATGCAATAAATAAGTGATGAACAATGGAATTCTAATGGAATTAAAAGTGAGATAAGAAACCCCTTACTTTGTACTTTTTCCTTGGTCGATGGTAGGTTAACCTTATGTATAATTTTGAATTAATTGTTATTGAATTATAAAACAATCATTTACATTAATATGATATCATATATGATCTTTTAACATTGATTTGTTAATAATATCTTAGTATTATCGTCACTTTGGGTGTTAACTTACTCATTTTCCTTTATATGTTTTGTTACGTAAGCCATGTTTGTCATGGATAGGTTGTATATTATTCATATCAAGAATGATATCAATTACGTAAACATTATTTTTAAATCATCAAATGATAATGATACTTGTGTGGATACGATAGAGAATGAATCTCATCGCGTTTGTGGAGACGGTAGTCCGTACATACACACGAGCGACAATATCATTCTTTTGATATTAAAATAATATATAATTGGATTGTATATCATATATACAGAATCATTATCATGTTATATTTATTATTTTCATGAGTTACACATCATTATTATACCCACCCAAATAATAATATATTGAATAACAATTACACCACGACGTGGAGACGGTAAGCTCTACGTACGCACGTATGGTGACTTGTTATTCAAAGGGTGGATAGAATAATGAATATGGTTGTACCATATTTATAATAACATCACAGTATATATAACATACTAGAGTTATTATTTTATAATGGTAATAACAAAGAATGAAGAAGTGGAAGAAGAAAGGAATTTGAAAAGGGGTGGTGAAAACATTACCTATTCTTCGGGTTCTTCCTTTTGATTTGAGCAAAAGGGATCCTTAGGTTGTCTTTATGATTAAAATAAGGCCTATAGGATGTAGTGATGGATTTTGGGAGAGTATTTGGGCTGAGTTTGGTCGAACCAAAAGGCTTTGAAGGTGTGATGAAATGAGAAGAAAGGGTGCCCTTTTATAAGAGGGGTGAGGGGAACCTTTGGAAAAGCTAGAAATATTATTTTATAATAAATTCATATTCAATTTCTAATGGATCCAAAGTTGATTATTCAAAGGTTAAGGTGGGGATATGTTGAAAGAAATTCATCTAATTGAATTTAGACCGGTTTGGGTTACTATATTAACCATATCGTTTATTTTTAACTCTTATTTAATTAGTTTGACATTTACCATGTCACTTTGTATTTTTATATTATATAGTCAATAAACATACTATATAAATTCAAGAGACCCCCAAGTGGTCCGGTAATGATATACCTATCATTATATAAGTCTCTTGGCCGAACCTTAGATTTTTAAGAATTTAATATCAATTAAAAATATAATATTTTTTTTTAAAACTCTTTTATGTCAATTTTGACACTATTCAATAGTTGATTATTGGGAAACTCATAACAGAATGATTACTTAGAAAAAATTTAATTAAATCATTCCTAACATGCCATATTAACTTATAAAATTAGTGTAATTCATAAAAAGTCTCAAATTATATTTATTTGGGTATTTATAATAACAATTATTTTAATTTTTCACTATTATTGTAATTACTGCATCATCATTGTGTCATAAATATATTAAATTATTTAATGTCTAAAAATTATAAATAAAATATAATTATTTATTAAATCTTATTAGTTTTCTAATTAATATTTAAAATCGAATTTATCTTATGTATAACCCCATATTAAAAATGTTTTAGTAAGTAAACTATGATTTTAACTCTTTTAACTCTTCTTTGAATTAAATAATAATAAATGTCCTAATCTAATCCAAGTGGACCTAAATGATAATATTTTATTTATAAGGTTGTTTTTGGTTAGGATACACTTGTCCAATAGAATTAGGACATGTGTTAGCGTAATATTAATATCATTTTTACCCTTAATTACACAATTTACTTTTAACCATGGTAAATAAAAGCAAAAAGATACTATTCACCAAAAATTATTTTCATCTCATTGAATCAAATTTTACTTCTTGATATTAAACATGTCTCTCGTATTTTCGAAATTCCATTAACAGAAGCGGTAAAATTATGTTTTATGAAAAATTCAGTTTTTTTAACTACCACTTAGTAGTTTCACTATTCATCAAAAATTGCAGTTTTTTCAGAATAATGCCAAAAATTTACCCTAAGCTATAATTGATATTATGAATTCAAAAATGATGTCTATTTGAAAAAATTCTAATCATATAAGTTGCATTAATTAATTTTATAATTAATTTCCACCGTCACAACAAATAGCGTGTTTTTAAGAAACATTATATATCAAAAGATTGACAATTGTTTAGGTCCAATTTCAAAGTGAAATTAATTATAACGGACACCATTGGATGAAATGGTAAAAATATATTCTAATTATACTTTAAAACCACTCAATAATATAATTTATCACTATAAATTATTTTGACTTAAAAAGTTGTTTTTAATTAAAATTTAGTAATTTTCACTATTTAAAAAAATATAAGTGTTATCCAAAAAGTTCCAAAATTTCACCCTAGGATAAATTCAATATTCCGAATCCCAAAATGAAGTCCATTTTGAGAGATAAAATTTATAAAATTTCAAAAAGTAGGTATTACTATTCATATCAGCTAGTTTGAATGGTTGTGGTGTGTTAGAATCTCGAAGTTGCGTACAATGAATGTCATTGCATTATTCGAAGGGAAACATACCTTGGAAGCTTGGGGTGTTACATTCTCCCCTCCTTCAATAAATTGTGTCCTCACATTTTTTAAAATTGTGCTTGGGAATATAATGGAAAGTCCCACATCGGAAAAAGAGTCAATTAAACTATCACTTTAAAAGAAAGAAAGAGAGGTATAAAGGTCAACCAAGATAACCCATACTCAGATTCCATGTAGGAAAACATGGATATGGATGATAAACTAAGTGTAAAATTCTGATGGAGAGGGATAGAAATCATGATCAGGAGAAAGTTAACAATATGAAAACCACAAACTTGTGTTGGTACAAACGGCCATTAGTCTCCTAGTAGGAAATTAAACGGACAACATTTTTTTTGTTTTAAGTTACATTACATAAGGATGAGGAATTCATTAATGATATTGACTAATAATAGAAAGATATATTCTTAAATTTTAAGAATAGCTTCATTCTTTAATAAATTTCCACCACTAACTCATTTTTTTTAAATGATGAGTATTCAAGAAGACTTGGTCACACTGGAAGAGCTTGAATAAACTTCTATAGAATCACATGATCCATGCAGGATGAAATATATATTTACATTGTCTTTAGAGATTAATCAAAACCAAAATGGTTAGTACAAGATCTAATGATCCCGCAAAAGGATATTCATTGAGAGAAATAAACACTAATCTTAATTTCCAAAATTAAACCAACAATACCCCAAAGTTAAATAAATACCATTCAATAATAAATTCTCCTTAAAATCCTTCAATATATTCCATACTAATATTGAAATCCAAAACTTATTAAGAATGTTGTCTTCCACGTTAAATTGTATCTCCAAATGACATTAATTACTCTTAAAGTCACATACTTAAAAGTAATTAACCGAACCATTTCCATAAATAACCCGAATCATTATAAATCCACAATAAAAACATAGATAAAAATCCACCATTACTCCTAAAATGAAATCCCATACTACTCTATTTTCCTTTGGCATATAGTGTTCTAAATAAAGCGAACAACTTCAAAAATAACATTTATCACTTAATCACCAAATAATTTCCTATACTAAGGGTATTCATTTGATAAGACATAAGATCCCAAATCAAATTATTATTGATCAATAAAATAATTTAACTAAAAATAATAGTCACACTAACCAGGGACTTCATGTAGTCCAGTGGTAGGCGATAAATCCCAATCGCACTTTGGTTGTGGGTTTTATTCCCACATCTTTGTCCGACGCGATGGGTTGTCACACCGTCTACGTGTTGTCCTTTTTCAAAAACTATATTTTATAACATTACAAAAATGAGATAAATTCCTCAAAATAACCATAACATAATTTAACCACAAATGTTATCTCATACCTTTCATTTTCATCGCAAATTATAATAATTTTTAATTTCCTCAAACCCAATGATCATATAAAACAAAATGGTTATTTATAACTATATCCACAAGAAAAAATATAATTCTTCCATAAATATCATTCTCACATGGAAAACGTAAGGGTTACAAATACAAGAGAAAATTTTTCCAATGTAACAAGGAGCACTAATACTTTTTAAACATTTCTCCAACCATTTATTTCCACATAGCTTCTTATTTGACCAAGAAAATATCCTATAGAATAGGGCATTCAATCGGGTAATAGCCAGGTCACCTACATTTACGGAAAATGACATTAAATGGACTCTTGGGACCATTTTTATCTTCTTCCATAGTACTCTTCATTTTTCATCAGCAATTCTTCACTTTATGTCCTTCCTTACCACATGTAAAGCATTTCTTTATCCCATTGAGACACTTTCCTGGGTGTCTCCTTCCACATTTCCTGCATGATGGAAATTGAGGATTTCTTTCTCCTTGGTCTCCACTACTGGATCTCTTATCATTCATCACCTTTCTCTTCTTTTTTGAGTCCGGTAATTGGTTAATATATATATTGTTGATCATATTTATGGAAAATTGATTTGGCATAAAGACAATATCTTTTACCCCTATCAACATTCCATTTTGTTGCTCATTTCCACAACTTTTCCCACCTTGTACATTATTCTAAAAGTCACTATAACTTCCTTGGAATCCATCCATTGACTAAAACTAGAAAGCATTGTGTGAGTAATAGTAGTCATACAATCATTTAGAGATTAACGTGTCACCATATTCTCAATTTAAAACACATTAGGATTAACCAAGGTTATTTACTCTCATCTTATATATATAATACTTTAAATCAGTTTGTAAAGAAAATGTAAATTATCCTAAGAATATCCCCCGGGAGTGTCGTAACCAAGAGTGCAGGAAGGCTCATTGTCGTGCACCAGTTCCCATTCGAGTCTAGCTCAAAGCGGTGTTTTTGGGTTTTACCACTAGGTACATCTGTGCCAGAGCCGCCTCTACCTGCTCATATCCATACAGGGATGTATTTCTCGGAAAACTCACAAAATCTCTACAATGCCAAAATTCTAGGAAGTTATTCTATATTAATCATCAAAGTTCATCTTAGGTATACGTTCTCTTATCAAAGTTTATCTAAATCTAGCTTCCATGGTTTGTACTAAACTTCCTCTGATACCAACTATAACGCCCCAACCCTATATACCCAGAGTCGGTGCATTATTACATAACATTGTCATGATCATAAAGGATCATGTCTCGAAAGACCTTTTAGTTTAGTAGTCTTGGAAACACTAGATATATTCATAAGTCTTACATTATATCATAAGGTAAAAAAAACTACTACAACATCTTGTCTTCATATCCCCTCATACTATCCCTGTAGGTCATTCATAAATTACATCTTCAAAATCCTTGGAAAAATAAAACATTGAAAGGGGTGAGCTCAGATGCTCAATAAGGATAAAATTATAGCATAAGCTTTCATAGATAAGCATAAAAACTTAAGGTAGTTTATAACTAAAACAAAAGCCTTTTAATCTTGAACATCAGCATAAAATGGAAAAGATAAAATAAAATAATGCCATTTACTTACTCACATGGATATTCTACTAGTCGATTAATCACATGCAATATCAATAACCACTTTAATAATGATGGAATGCATAATGCTAGACTATCATAACAACATAGCCAAGGCCTCGTGCCAAGACTACATATAAGATTTTGCAAAGGCCTTGTGCCAAGACACTAGTTTGTCTCATGAGACCTACCGATGCATCGAGGAGCTATAGCGGGCTCCACCCCTCACTTACTAAGTCCAATTCATTACCATATGAAAAGGTTTAAACATAACATAAACATTCATATTAAAACTAGCATACGAAATGTCAACACTTTCTCCATAAACCATGAATGGTATAAAAATAACACATCCACAGTAAAACATATCACAAAACATTAAATACAATACAAAAGTTTTGTATCATAATAAATCAACTTCAAATAAGCTTAAAATCCATCAAAGGATGTTGACATAGATGAAATCAAAACTATTTGAGAGAAATATCTCTTTTCTCGAAATCATTGAAAAGTCACACATTTATAAAGAAGTAATTTAAATGAGATTTTTGAATCAAAGTGTCCCATACCACTTTGAATCTTTTTAAAAGGAGTTTTAATTTTAAAACTTCAATTTCCATATAAATAAATCCATAAAACCATTTTTAAAACATGGACATTAATGAGAAAGATTTAGATGAATAAGTCTTTAAAACATTTAAAAATGGTATTTTAGTTAGAGATTCTAACCAAAATAGAGACACTTTAATACAAATAATTGAGGTAATAAAAACTTTGTAATATAATGAGAATAAATGGATTCATGATATACTATGTCAAAGTACATTATATACACAACATAAAAGTGATTTGGTGTATAACAACAAAGAAGTCTCAATGGAATTTATGTTGAGATGAAATCTCTCATAAAGGCCGTATCATTAGGTTAAGGATAAATCAACGACATAGTTATGTGTGACAAATATAAATACACTAAATATGATTGGATATTCAGTGTAAGACAATCAAAGGAAATTCACACAAAATCTTGTAAAAAACAACACCAAGGAATTGGATGTTTAACTCAAAAAATGGAGAATGAGTTAAAATTACCCTTATCAAATTAATATCGATGACTTGAGAAATTATCAATTGAGTGATTATGTGTATCAAAAGTATATCCACAGAAAAGGGGGGTGTAAATTATGACATCAGAAAATTAATAGTGATTCCACACATTATCTCGGAGTAAAATAATCAATGACGTTTGCGTAAAGCTGAATAAATGGAAATTGAAATTTCAAATTCCCTTATTGATTTGGTAACTTACGAAACATACACCCATGAAAGAAGGATAATACAATGATGATGTAAATATCCATAAATTAATGTATATTACACAATGAATATAATCATGGGCAGTACACACACCACATGCAATAAATAAGTGGTGAACAATGGAATTCTCATGGAATTAAAAGTGAGATAAGAAACCCCTTTGTAATTTTTCCTTGGTCAATGGTACGTTGACCTCCTGTATAATTGTGAAATAATTGTTATTGAATTATAAAAGAATCATTTACATTAATATGATATCATATATTGTAACGGCCCGACCCTAGTTACCCAGAGTCAGTGCATTATTACATAACATTGGCATGATCACAAGAAAGATCAAATCTCGAAAAACCGATTGGTTTAGTAGCCTTGGAAACACCAGATATATTCATAAGTTTTACATTACATCATAAAATGAAAAACTACTACAACAACATAATGTCTCCACAATCCACACTATTATCCCCTCATAATATCCCTGCAGGTCATTCATAATTTACTTCTTCACTTCCTGGGAAAAATAAAACATAGAAAAGGGGTGAGCTCAAATGCCCAGTAAGGATAACAATATAGCGGAAACTTTCATAAATAAGAATAAACATTTAAGGCAATGTATAACTAAAACAAAAGCCTTTTAAACTTGAACATCAATATAACATGGCAAAAGTAAAATCAAATAATTCCATTTACTAATTCACATGGATATTCTACTAATCGAAAAATCACATGCAAAATCACTAACCACTTTCATAATGTTGGAATGTATAATGCCAGACTATCATAACCACGTAGCCAAGGCCTCGTGCCAAGACCACAAATAAGATTTTGTCAAGGCCTCGTGCCAAGACACTAGTTTGTCTCATGAGACCTATGGATGCATCGAGGAGCTATAGCGGGCTCCACCCGTCACATATTAAGTCCAATGCATTCCCATATGAAAAGGTTTAAACATAACATAAACATTCGTATTAAAACTAGCATACGCAATGTCAATAATTTCACCATAAACTATGAATGGTATAAAATAGCACATCCACAGTCAAACATATCACAAAACCTTCAATACAATATAGAAGTTTTGTATTATAATAAATCAACTTCTAATAAGCGTAAAATCCATCAAAGGATGTTGACATAGATCAAAACACTTTTTAGAGAAATATCTCTTTCTATTTTTGAAATCATTTAAGAACATAACAATTTCTTGAAAATATTCTTATAATCTTGTAAGGAAATCTTTGAATATTTTATAACTGCGGAAAATAACCGCACCTGTCGTATAAGTTAAAAAAACATTCTTACCTCAATTCTGTCGAAAAGGTTAAAAAAGACCTTGTTTTGAAAACGACGGAAATATTCCTCTTATAAAAAGTCAAAAAGGGTATAAATGACTTTAACCCACATTCTTGTAAATAATAAAAATGTTTTGAAATATATTTTGAAGAAACATGGATGTGGATGATAACGAGGTCCCAGTAGATAATTATGTATAAACAACCTTGGATAATGAAGAGGTTGTGAAGTAAACCCTTACCTTGTACTTTTCCTTGGTTGGGGTAGGTTAACCTCCTGTATAATGGTGAAATAATTGTTATTAAATTATACAAGAATCATATACATTCATATGATATCATATATGATCTTTTAACATTGCTTTGTTAACAATATCTTAGATTTATCGTTGTTTCGGGTGTTAACTTACTCGTTTTCTTCTATGTTTTGTTAAGTAAGTCATGTTTTTCATGGATAGGTTGTATCTTATTCATATCCATAATGATATCATGTCCTTAAACATTATTTATAAATCATCAAATGATAATTATACTTGAATGGATACGACGAAGAATGAATCACATCGCGTTCGTGGAGACTGTAGTCCGTACGTACGCACGAGCGACAATATCATTATTTTGATATTAAAATAATATATAATTGGATAGTATATCATATATAAAGAATCATTATCATGTTATATTTATTATTTACATGAATTAAATATCTTTATTATACCCATCTAAATAATAATATATTGAATAACAATTACACCACGACGTGGAGACGGTAAGCCGTACGTACGCACGTATGGTGACATGTCATTCAAATGATGGCTAGAATACTGAATATGGTTGTTCCATATTTATAACAACATCACAGTATATAGAAGATACTGGAGTTATAATTTTAGAATTTAAATAATAAACAAAGAGGGAGTGGAAGAAGGAAGAAACATGAAAGAGGGTGATGAAAATGTTACCTCTTCTTCAGGTTCTTCCTTTTGATTTGATCAAAAGGACTCCATAGGATGGATTTCTGACTAAAGTAAAGCTTCTAGGATGAAGGGAGAGAATTTGAGAGAGTATATGGGCAGAGTTTGGCCAAACCAAAATGCTTGAAAGTGTGAATAAGGTGGTAGAGGTGGGGGACTTTTATAAGAGGAGAGGAGGGGCTCTTTTGGAAAGATTGAAATGTTACATTATTATACAAAGCTTTTCGGATTGAAAAGGTCCCACAATTATATAATTCGTGTCTAAGGTGATAAGGGTTCGAAATATCTTCATCCAATAGGCTTTGGACAAGTGTAAGCCTTAGAGTACGCATTATCTTCTCATTTTATTTAAATCGTTAAATAATGAGGTCATCCCCACATCATAATGATGTCATAAATAATTTCATTTATTTAATGTCTAAAAATTATAAAACAAATACTATGATGTAGGAAATCGTTTTAGATTTCTAATGAATATTTATAATCAAAATTTGGACTTGTTTAACCCCACGTAAAAATTGTTTTAGTAAAACATTTTATCTTTGTGTCATTTTTTACTTTAACATTAAATAAAAGGTGTTTATGTCATTTTCTAACTAAAGTGGCTCCATGGGGTCCCCAAGTTGACCCATGGGTTGTCTTGGTCGGCCATGACTCATCCAATAGGAGTAGGACAAGTGTCAGGCTCATCTCATATTATAAAAACATTATTTGTACCTTAAACTACACTAATTACCTCTAATCGCGATTAAGAACTTAAAAGTTACAATTCACCAAAAATTTATTTTAATCTCATTGAACAACATTTTACTTCTTAATTACAACCATGTATGTAGGATTTTTGAAAATAAAATCTCAGAAGTGGTAATATTTCATTTAAATGAAAAATCAGTTATTTAACTACCACTTAGTGGTTTCACTATTCATCAAAAATTGAAGTTTTTCAGAACAAAGCCAAAATTTCACCCTAAGCTATAATTGATATTCCAAATTCAAAAATGATATCTATTTTACAAAATTACAAACATATAAGTTTCATTAATTAATTTTATAATTAATTTCAGCTGTTACAAAAAATGGCGTGTTTCTAAGAAACAATTTATATCAAAAGATTGACAATTGTTTATGTCTGATTTCAATGTTAAATTAATTATAATGACCACCATTGGATAAAATGGTAAAAATATTTTCGAATTATACTTTAAAACCACTAAATAGTATAATTTTTCACTATAAATTATTTTGATTTAAAAAGTTGTTTTTAAGTATTTTTCACTATTCATAAAAAATTAGAAGTTCTCAGAAAAATACCAAAAATTCAACATAGGCTAATTTCGATATTCCAAATCCAAAGATGAAGTCTATTTTGATAAATAAAATTTATAAAATTTCAAAAAGTAGGTATTACTATTCACAACGGCTAGTTTAATTAGTTGTGGTGTGTGTTAGAGCTCGAGGTTGCGTACAACACACGCTATTGCATTATTCGAAAGGAAACGTACCGTGGAAACTTGGGGTGTTACATTCTACCCTCCTTCAAATAATTGTGTCCTCAAAATTTCTAGGGTATTACTGCATAAAAAGACTCGGGTGGTTCTTCATCATAAGTTCCTCAGGTTCCCATGTTGCCTCTTCCATTTTATGATTTCTCCACAAAACCTTTACTAGACGAGTCGTCCGGTTTCTCAGCACCTGCTCCCTCACATCAAGAATCCTGACGGGCTCTTCACAATAGGAATGATCGGGTTCCAGTTCTAATTCCTCATAGGTGAGTACATGCGTTGGGTCAGGCATGTATTTCCTCAACAGAGATACGTGGAAAACATCGTGCACTTTGGAGAGATTTGGCGGCATCGCCAAACGATAAGCTACAGCCCCAATACGATCTAGAATTTCGAAAGGTCCGATGTATCTGGGACTCAACTTACCCTTCTTACCAAAACGTATAACTCCCTTCCATGGAGATACCTTTAGGAAAACATGATCTCCCACCTGAAATTACAAAACCATTCTTCTGTTATCGGCATAGCTCTTCTGCCTACTTTGAGCTGATTTTATGTGGTTTTGGATTACCTTCACCTTTTCCATTGTTTCTTCCACCAGTTCTGGTCCCACAAGTTTTCTTTCACCAACGTCATCCCAACAGGTTGGTGTACGACATCTCTTTCCGTATAACGCTTCATAAGGTTCCATCTGAATGCTTGAATGGAAGCTATTGTTATAGGAAAATTCTACTAGTGGTAAGTATTGATCCCACATACCCTGAAAGTCAAGAGAGCATGATCTAAACATGTCTTCTAGGGTTTGAATAGTCCGTTCTGATTGTCCATCTGTTTGAGGGTGATAGGCAGTGCTCAAACAAAGTTCAGTATCCAAGGCCTTTTGAAGACTTTTCCATAATCTTGAAGTAAAACGAGGATCACGATCAGAAACAATCGATAGGGGTACTCCATGAAGTCTTACAACTTCATTAATATATAATCTTGCTAGACGTTCAAGTGGTAGATCCTCCCGTATAGCCAGAAAATGTGCTGACTTAGTAAGATGATCAACAATGACCCATATTGCATCATTCCTTCTAGGAGTCTTTGGTAGTCCCATGACAAAGTCCATCGTAATATTATCCCATTTCCACTCAGGTATGGGAAGAGGTTGCAATACTCCACCAGGATGTTGCCTTCCAGCTTTCACTTGTTGACAAACCATACACCTCGACACAAAATCAGCAATCTCCATCTTCATATTGTCCCACCAAAAATGTTCCTTAAAATATCTATACATTTTGGTGCTCCCAGGGTGTATAGAGAAATTGGAACTATGAGCATCATCCATCAATTCCCTTTTTAGATCAGTTATATCGGGAACACAAAGTCTCTTCCTGAATTTCAAAATTCCATCCTTATACACAAAGTCCCTCAATCTTCCATCATTCACATCTTTAATCTTCTTCTGAAATTCTTCATCATTGGTCTGAGAACTCTTAATCCTTTCTAGTAATGATTGTTTGGCAACCATTTGAAAAAGCATTGATGTTTCACCTTCCCTAGTTATTCCCATGTCCATCTTCACTAGATCCAAGAAAATTGGATCCATTTCAATTCTCATCACATTCAAAACTCCATGGTCTTTTCTACTCAAAGCATCTGCCACCTTGTTTGCCTTCCCCGGGTGGTAATGTATCGTGCAATCATAATCCTTGATTAGTTCAAGCCATCGCCTTTGCCTCATGTTGAGTTCTTTTTGTGTGAAAATATACTTCAAACTCCTGTGATCAGTATAAATCTCACATTTTTCACCATAGAGGTAATGTCTCCATATCTTTAAAGCAAAGATCACAGATGCTAACTCAAGATCATGAGTAGGATAGTTTTGCTCATGAATTTTTAGCTGTCGTGATGCATAGGCAATGACCTTATCATTCTGCATAAGGACACAACCAAGTCCTTTCTTCGATGCATCACTATAAATAACAAACCCATTATTCCCCGATGGTAGAGTCAATACAGGGGCATTGACTAATCTTCTATTTATTTCTTCAAAACATTCTTCACACTCTTTTGTCCAGACAAATTTAATCCCTTTACGTGTGAGCTTTGTCAATGGGTTAGCCAATCTGGAAAAATTCTGGACGAAACGTCGATAATAACCTGCTAAACCAATAAAACTGTGTACCTCAGTTATACTTGTCGGTGCTGGCCATTCTTGGATTGCCTTTGTTTTAGAAGGATCAATGGAAATTCCATCCTTAGAGACAATATGGCCAAGAAAAGAAATCTCATGAAGCCAGAATTCACACTTGCTAAATTTCCCATATAATTCATGTCTTCTAAGAGTCTTCAGGATAATGCGTAAGTGATTTTCATGATCTTCGTGGATTTTGGAGTATACCAAGATATCATCAATAAATACCACTAAAAAGTCATCAAGATATTACTTGAAAACTCTATTCATCAGATCCATGAAAACAGAGGGTGCATTAGTCAATCCAAAAGGCATTACTGTAAATTCGTAATTCCCGTACCTTGTTCGAAATGCTGTCTTTGGAACGTCTTCCTTCTTCACACACAACTGATCGTAACCTCCTTCCTCTTACAATAAATTTTTGCATCATGGTCCAAAACCCAATCCATACCGAGGATTATATCAAATTCAATCATGGGTATGATAATGAGATCAGCAGGTAAAGAACATTTAGGTGATCTAATGGGAACTAATCGACAAAACTTTGTTGCAACAATACTTCCCTTAGGGGTTTTGACCGACAACTCCCTTGTTAAATCAAATTGGAAATATCTAATTTTCATAGAAAACTGGGAGGATATGAAACAATGCGATGATCCAGAATCAAATAATGCATTTTCTAAACTTGAGGAAACCCTTAAATTACCTGCCACCACGTCTTTCGGAGCTTCTACCTCAGCAGTAGTGATAGCATAAGCCTGGCCTTGATCCCTTGGCCTTTTCTGAGGTAAGTTCTCCTGACGCTTAGGAAATTCATTTGCATAATGCCCCATCTCCCTGCAATTGTAGCACCGAACGTTGGTAGCTTCCTTCTTCCCCTTGCAATCATGAGCTTGGTGGCCTTTTTCACCACACTTGTAACAGACTCTCATTCCCTTCAAGCAAGTACCAGGATGCTTCTTCACGTATTTACCACAAGATGGATATTCAACCTTTCCCTTCTTCCCTTTATTCCCATTCCCAGATTGATCAGCAGGTCTCTTCTTCTCTTGCTTTGCTTTAAAGTCATAAGACTTAGAGAATTCCTTTTCTATCTTGATAGCGCACGAGACAATACCTTCGTATGAAGAGAAGGTTTGTGATACTAAAGCTCGACGGAGAAATGGTTTCAACCCATCAAAGAAACGATCAGTCTTACTTCTTGGGTTACTTATGTAATCTGTAGCATACATTCCTAACCTGGTAAAGTTAGCCTCATACTTTGCGATATTCTCATCCTCCTTCTGCCTCAGACTCAGAAATTGCCTTTCCATATCCGCTCGATGGTCTCGAGGAAAGTATTTTTCTAAGAACAGCTCCTTGAACTCCTTCCATTCCATGTTTGTTAATTCATCATCTTCCTTTGTGTTTTGAATTAGTGACCACCATTGATCGGCAACTCCAGTGAGGCAGTAAACTGCCATGATAACTTTTTCCCTTTCACTGCTCCCCAAAGCCTGAAATATTTTCTCTAGGGAATTTATCCATTGATCGGCTACTAAGGGATTTTTACTCCCATTGAACGTTGGTGGTTGTTTCCTCGTGAATCGATCTAACATTGATCCTCCACGCTGTGGATCAGGGTGCTCCATATGGGTATGGTTATTATTCATAACCTGAGTAAGTTGTCCCAGTATGGTGATTAGCTGATCGGCACCAGTTGCATCACCAGCCCCACTATAATTATCTTGAGCTGGAGGGAAATCCCTACATGGAGTGCGTGCATTGATACGGTTTCCATTTCTTCCACTAGGCGCCATTTCTAAACAATGGCATAAACTAGATCAGTTTATGAATCAAAATACATAATCCCATACTTATAAAACACTTAACATAAATTGAACTATTTATGGATATAATCCATAATCATAAAAATGTTTTCTTTGAGGAAGTATATACTCATAAACCCTTCATAATGATTTGTAAAGAAAATGAGAGTTATCCTAAGCATATCCCCCGGGAGTGTCGTAACCAAGAGTGCAGCAAGGCCCGTTGTCGTGCACCAGTTCCCGTTCGAGTCTAGCTCAAAGTAGTGTTTTCGGGTTTTACCCCTAGGTACATCTGTGCCAGAGCCGCCTCTACCTGCTCGTATCCAGACAGGGATGTATTGCTCGGAAAACTCACAACATCTCTACAATACCAAAATTCTAGGAAGTTATTCTATACTAATCCTCAAAGTTCATCTTAGGTCTATGTGCTCTAATCAGAGTTTATCTAAATCTAGCTTCCAAGGTTTGTACTAAACTTCCTCTGATACCAACTGTAACGCCCCGACCCTAGTTACCCAGAGTCAGTGCATTATTACATAACATTGGCATGATCACAAGAAAGATCAAATCTCGAAAGACCGATTGGTTTAGTAGCCTTGGAAACACCAGATATATTCATAAGTTTTACATTACATCATAAAATGAAAAACTACTACAACAACATAATGTCTCCACAGTCCACACTATTATCCCCTCATAATATCCCTGCAGGTCATTCATAATTTACTTCTTCACTTCCTGGGAAAAATAAAACATAGAAAAGGGGTGAGCTCAAATGCCCAGTAAGGATAACAATATAGCGGAAACTTTCATAAATAAGAATAAACATTTAAGGAAATGTATAACTAAAACAAAAGCCTTTTAAACTTGAACATCAACATAACATGGCAAAAGTAAAATGAAATAATGCCATTTACTCATTCACATGGATATTCTACTAATCGAAAAATCACAAGCAAAATCACTAACCACTTTCATAATGTTGGAATGCATAATGCCAGACTATCATAACCACGTAGCCAAGGCCTCGTGCCAAGACCACAAATAATATTTTGTCAAGGCCTCATGCCAAGACACTAGTTTGTCTCATGAGACCTACCGATGCATCGAGGAGCTATAGCGGGCTCCACCCATCACATATTAAGTCCAATGCATTCCCATATGAAAAGGTTTAAACATAACATAAACATTCGTATTAAAACTAGCATACGAAATGTCAATAATTTCTTCATAAACTATGGATGGTATAAAATAGCACATCCACAGTCAAACATATCACAAAACCTTCAATACAATATAGAAGTTTTGTATTATAATAAATCAACTTCTAATAAGCGTAAAATCCATCAGAGGATGTTGACATAGATCAAAACACTTTTTAGAGAAATATCTCTTTCTATTTTTGAAATCATTTAAGAACAAAACATTTTCTTGAAAATATTCTTATAATCTTGTAAGGAAAGCTTTGAAGATTTTATAACGGCGGAAAATAACCGCACCTGCCGTATAAGTTAAAAAAACATTCTTACCTCAATTCTGTCGAAAAGGTTAAAAAGGACCTTGTTTTGAAAACGACGGAAAGATTCCTCTTATAAAAAGTCAAAAAGGGTATAAATGACTTTAACCCATATTCTTGTAAACAATAAAAATGTTTTGAAATATATTTTGAAGAAACATGGATGTGGATGATAACGAGGTCCCAGTAGATAATTATGTATAAACAACCTTGGATAATGAAGAGGTTGTGAAGTAAACCCTTACCTTGTACATTTCCTTGGTTGGGGTAGGTTAACCTCCGGTATAATGGTGAAATAATTGTTATTAAATTATACAAGAATCATATACATTCATATGATATCATATATGATCTTTTAACATTGCTTTGTTAATAATATCTTAGATTTATCGTTGTTTCAGGTGTTAACTTACTCGTTTTCTTATATGTTTTATTACGTAAATCATGTTTTTCATGGATAGGTTGTATCTTATTCATATACAGAATGATATCATGTCCTTAAACATTATTTTTAAATCATCAAATGATAATTATACTTGAATGGATACGACGGAGAATGAATCTCATCGCGTTCGTGGAGACGGTAGTCCGTACGTACGCACGAGCAACAATATCATTATTTTGATATTAAAATAATATATAATTGGATATTATATCATATATAAAGAATCATTATAATGTTATATTTATTATTTACATGAATTGCATATCATTATTATACCCATCTAAATAATAATATATTGAATAACAATTACACCACGACGTGGAGACGGTAACCGTACGTACGCACGTATGGTGACATGTCATTCAAATTATGGGTAGAATACTGAATATGGTTGTTCCATATTTATAATAACATCACAGTATATAGAAGATACTGGATTTATAATTTTAGATTTGAAATAATAAACAAAGAGGGAGTGGAAGAAGGAAGAAACATGAAAGAGGGTGATGAAAATGTTACCTCTTCTTCGGGTTCTTCCTTTTGATTTGATCAAAAGGACTCCGTAGGATGGCTTTCTGACTAAAGTAAAGCTTCTAGGATAAAGGGAGAGAAGTTGGGAGAGTATTTGGGAAGAGGTTGGCCGAACCAAAAGGCTTGAAAGTGTGAATAAGGTGGTAGATGTGGGGGCCTTTTATAAGAGGAGAGGAGGGGATCTTTTGCAAATATTGAAATGTTACATTATTATACAATGATTTTCGGATTCTAAAGGTCCCACACTTATATAATTCGTGTCTAAGGTGATAAGGGTTCTAAATCTCTTCATCCAATAGGCTTTGGACAAGTTTACGCCTTGTATTTTGCATTGTCTTCTCATTTTATTTAAATCGTTAAATAATGAGGTCATCGCCACATCCTAATGATGTCATAAATATTTTAATTTATTTAATGTCTAAAAATTATAAAAAAAATAATATGATGTAGGAAATCTTTTTATATTTCTAATGAATATTTATAATCAAAATTTGGACTTGTGTAACCCCACGTAAAAATTGTTTTAGTAAAACATTTTATGTTTGTGTCATTTTTTTCTTTAACATTAAATAAAAGGTGTTTATGTCATTTTCTAACTAAAGTGGCTCCATGGGGTCCCCAAGTTGACCCATGGGTTGTCTTGGTCGGCCATGACTCATCCAATAGGAGGAGGACAAGTGTCATGCTCATCTCATATTATAAAAACATTATTTGTACGTTAAACTACACTAATTACCTCTAATCGCGATTAAGAACTTAAAAGTTACTATTCACCAAAAATTTATTTTAATCTAATTGAACCAAATTTTACTTCTTAATGACAACCATGTATGTCGGATTTTTGAAAATCAAATCGCAGAAGTGGTAATATTTCATTTAAATGAAAAATCAGTTATTTAACTACCACTTAGTGGTTTCACTATTCATCAAAAATTGATGTTTTTCAGAACAAAGCCAAAATTTCACCCTAAGATATAATTGATATTCTGAATTCAAAAATGATATCTATTTTACAAAATTCCAAACATATAAGTTGCATTAATTAATTTTATAATTAATTCCCGCTGTTACAAAAAATGGCATGTTTCTAAGAAACAATTTATATCAAAAGATTGACAATTGTTTATGTCTGATTTCAATGTTAAATTAATTATAATGACCACCATTGGATAAAATGGTAAAAATATATTATAATTATACATTAAAACCACTAAATAGTATAATTTTTCTCTATAAATTATTTTGATTTAAAAAGTTGTTTTTAAGTATTTTTCACTATTCATAAAAAATTAGAAGTTCTCAGAAAAATACCAAAAATTCAACATAGGCTAATTTCGATATTCCAAATCAAAAGATGAAGTCTATTTTGATAAATAAAATTTATAAAATTTCAAAAAGTAGGTATTACTATTCACAACGGCTAGTTTAATTAGTTGTGGTGTGTGTTAGAGCTCGAGGTTGCGTACAACACACGCTATTGCATTATTCGAAAGGAAACGTACCGTGGAAGCTTGGGGTGTTACATATATGATCTTTTAACATTGATTTGTTAATAATATCTTAGTATTATCGTCATTTTGGATGTTAACTTACTCATTTTCCTCTATATGTTTTGTTACGTAAGACATGTTTTCCATGGATAGGTTTTATATTATTCATATCCAGAATTATATCAAGTCCATAAATATTATTTTTAAATCATCAAATGTTAATTATACTTGAGTGGATATGATAGAGAATGAATCTCATCGCGTTCGTGGAGACGGTAGTCCGTACGTACGCACGAGCGACAATATCATTCTTTTGATATTAAAATAATATATAATTGGATGGTATATCATATATACATAATCATTATCATTTTATATTTATTATTTTCCTGAGTTACACATCATTATTATACCCACCCAAATAATAATATATTGAATAACAATTACACCCCGACGTGGAGACGGTAAGCCGTACGTACGCACGTATGGTGACATGTTATTCAAAGGGTGGATAGAATACTGTATATGGTTGTACTATATTTATAATAACATCACAGTATATATAATATACTGGATTTATTATTTTATAATGGTAATAACAAAGAAAGAAGAAGTGGAAGAAGAAAGGAATTTGGAAAGGGGTGGTGAAAACATTACCTCTTCTTCGGGTTCTTCCTTTTTATTTTATCAAAAGGGCTCCTTAGGTTGGCATTCTGATTAAACTAAGGCGTCTAGGATGTAGTAAGGGATGTTGGGAGAGTATTTGAGTAGAGTTTGGCCGAACCAAAAGGCTTCGAAGGTGTGAAGAAATGAGAAGAAAGAGTGCCCTTTTATAAGAGGGGTGAGGGGCACCTTTGGAAAAGCTAGAAATATTATTTTATAATAAATTCATATTCGGTTTATAATGGCTCCAAAGTTTATTATTCAAAGGTTAAGGTGGGGATAGGGCGAAAACCATTCAACGAATATAATTTAGACAGGTTTGGGTTACTATATTAACCATATCTTTTAGTTTTAACTCTTAGTTAATTAGTTTGACATTTACCATGTCACTTTGTATTTTTATATTATATAGTTAATAAACATACTATATACATCCAATAGACCCCCAAGTGGTCCGTTAATGATATACCTATCATGATATACGTCTCTTGGACGATCCTTAGATTTTTAGGAATTTAATATCAATTAATAATATAATATTTGTTTTAAAAACTCTTTTATGTCAATTTTGACACTATTCAATAGTTTATTTTTGTGAAACTCATAACATAATGATTACTTCGAAATAATTTAATTAAATAATTACTAACATGTCATATTATCTTATAAAATTAGTGTAATTCATAAAAAGTCTCATATTATATTTATTTGGGTATTTATAATATCAATTATTTTAATTTTTCACTATTATGGTAATTACTGCATCATCATTGTGTCCTAAATATATTAAATTATTTAATGTCTAAAAATTATAAATAAAATATAATTATGTATGAAATATTTATAGATTTATAATGAATATTTAAAATCGAATTTTTCTTATGTATAACCCTATATTGAAAACGTTTTATTAAATAAACATTGATTTTAACTCTTTTAACTCTTCTTTGAATTAAATAATAACAAATGTCCAAATCTAATCCAAGTGGACCTAAATGATAATATTTTATTTCTAAGGTTGTTTTTGGTCGAGATACACTTGTCCAATAGAATTAGGACATGTGTTAGGGTAATATTAATATCATTTTTTCCCTTAATTACCCTATTTACTTTTAACCATGGTAAATAAAAGTAAAAAGTTTCTATTCACCAAAAATTATTTTCATCACATTGAACCACATTTTACTTCTTTATATTAACCGTGTCTCTCGGATTTTCAAAATTTCATTCACAGAAGTGGTAAAATTTAGTTTTATGAATAATTCTATTTTTTTAACTACCACTTAGTAGTTTCACGATTCATCAAAAATTGAAGTTTTTCATAACAATGCTAAAATTTTACACTAAGCTATAATTGATATTCCGAATTAAAAAATGATGCCTATTTTAAAAAATTCTAAACATATACGTTGATTTAATTAATTTTATAATTAATTCCCGCTGTCACAACAAATAGCGTGTTTTTAAGAAACATTATATATCAAAAGATTGACAATTGTTTAGGTCCAATTTCAAAGTGAAATTAATTCTAATGAAGTCCATTGGATAAAATGGTAAAAATATATTCTAATTATACTTTAAAACCACTCAATAATATAATTTATCACTATAAATTATTTTTATTTAAAACATTGTTTTTAATAAAAATTTAGTAATTATCACTATTCATAAAAATATAAGTGTTATCCGAAAAGTTCCAAAATTTCACCCTAGGATAAATTCGATATTCCGAATCCAAAAATGAAGTCCATTTTGCGAGATAGAATTTATAAAATTTCAAAAAGTAGGTATTACTATTCATAACGGCTAGTTTGATTGGTAGTGGTGTGTTAGAATCTCGAAGTTGCATATAATGCACGCCATTGCATTATTCGAAGGGAAACGTTCCGTGGAATCTTGGGTTGTTACACGAACCATCAAAAGTTGTTCTATCCATTAATTTCAATCTTCATGGTTAGCCAAAACATGTTCCAACCACACGCTAACCACGTGACTTGTCCAATTTTAAAAAATTGATGTATTTTGGGATCTAAACATTCCCTGAACACCCCCAAAACCCTTGGAAACTAATTTGGCATCTATATTATGTTCAATGTGAATATTTAGACCATATTTCAATGGATCCATAAGTGAGTGAAAAAACGAGTTCTCACAAATAATCATGCTACTAGAATAATGATATAGATAAATATACCTATATATACATAAATTTTGTGTACATACTTTTTCCAATATGATAATTAAAATGGAAAATGCATCCATGCATATGTACAACTTATAGTCTCCATGAACGATTTACTCCATAACATATTAATATATTCTATATATTATTATAAAACAATTATAATGTATTTAAATTGTATTTATAAAACGATTTACATTCTTTTAATCATGATATAATTATATGGTCCAAATATATAACAAAGTAAGACACATTTATAGAGCAAAGTGAATATAACACAAAATGCAACCATAAAGTACGATTGTTAACAAGTGTGTAACATAAGGTCAAAATCTAACCATTTTCGGTATTCGATATATAAAAATGTGTCTATAAATGATTTATAATAAACTTATATTTATTATATTGGTGTTTTTTATGAGTACGATGAGAGTAAAGACATTATATAAGGGGATTTTATCTCACTTTTTATTTCCCAGAGATACATGCTTTGTTGACCACCCATTCCTTTTGTGTGGTACAAATACTGGCCTTCTATGTATTCAAGGATTATTATTCCCCAATTTTTGTGAATTTAAATATACACATTATGATATTTTTTGATGGTTTTAATGTTACAAAATTTACCAAATCAGTTAAATACTTAGGTCCCAATTTTCCATATTAAGGAATCATGTTTTGTTATGCACCAAAACTATTTTTCGAGGTATATACATCCATTTTACAAGTTATAACATTAATATCCTAATTCTAGTGATATTGATATATTTATTTAATTTCATTTTCATAAAAGGGTAGTTTTGTACTATATAACCTAGTGGTGTGAGTTTATTAAATAATTATCATTGCTTTTTTAGATTGTTAACAATAATGCTTCATTGAAAAAAATTTATGATCCATATCTCAAGAACAATAATGACATTACATATTCTATGTTTATTAAATATATATCATTTTATTAGAAATATTTATCTACACTTTGGTACATGAGAGTGTTTAGAATGTGTTCCTAAGAAATCATGAGTTTTCCTTATCATCAGTCAGAAATTTGTCTTTCTTAAAAAAATTTATTTCTAAAAAAGGTTCTAATGAATATACTACAATTTAAAAAATATAAATGATATGTTTACAATATTTTGTTTTAACAATTTTTTCATATTAATATAATTTTCATTTTATTAATGATGATTCATTAAAATACTTTCTGAACGAGAATTTTTTTACCCATAATGAACATTTGAGCTCACCCAATTTTATGATACCCTTCCCAAGATTATAAATAAATGTTTTAGGTAGATGTAATAGAGGTTTATATACTTGTGGGAGATGTTTATGATATATCACTAGGATATAATATTATTTTTTTCCATGATTACAAAGGCATTAATCTATTACGGTCATCAGGTATGCATTTTGGTAATGTACTGAATATTCATATAATATGATGTAATAACAATTAATGATATACCTATTTTACTATTAAAAATTAATTGGTCTATTCTTAGAAGAACCAATATCAAATAAACCAATAAATTAATCCATGTGGTACTGGAGGAAGATAGGATGTTATCATAGGTCCTTGAGGTACTAATTGCTGAGGAAATGTGGTGTCAAGAGGGTTGAATTAGAGAGTGGTGTAAAGTCCCAAAATATAACTTTTTTAAAATATATGGAAATTTTACGGCAATGTTAAATCAGACGGTGTGTGATTCTGAGCCCCAGAGTGCCCGGAATGATCTATAGAAATTTTGTTAAGCTTAAGATAACATGTGTAAGCAGTTTTCATGAAAAGGTGGAATAAACATTAAATGGTTACTCAGATCATAATTCTTAGGGAACCTTTTCACTCATGATGGAGGGTTTACCCTAGGTGCGACTTATGATAAGTTGGCGCAGACCTACTAGGAGAAAACTCAAAATTGGCATAACCGTCAATAAAATAATTCAATAAATTATTTTATTTTTCAAATGCTTATAACTCAAAAACAGTAGATCAGATTAAAAATATGAGACTACCACTAAACATGTGAGGGTATTCTTTATTTATTAAAATACTAACTAGGGCTAGCACGTGCCACTAGAAAAAATTCGTTTTTGGCTGCAAATAAAATAATTAAGTGACAATTATTTTATTTTGAAATTGATAACTTCTAAATGGTAACTCATATTGAGAATCAGAGAGTAACATTGGGTTCATTGGGAAATGTATCACCTAGGAATAACATAACCTCGACTAGCATGGGTCGATGATGAATGATTAAAATTTTCCAAAAACAAAATCAGGAATGTTCTGTAAATGCACGAGTGGCATTTTATAACTTTTGAACTGGTGCTCGAAATTGAAATTTGAGTGCATCGTTGAACTCGTAGTGCCAGTATTCGATTAAGTAGAATTTCACCTCGACAACAATTAGACAAGGGAGAAAGTGAGTTTTTGGGTTTTTCATGTAAATAATAAAATAAAATTTATTTTATTTTATTTTATTTTGAGCTTCCATGTGGATATTTCTATTGGGGTCCACCAGAACTAAACCTCCATGTGGAAGTTGGAAGTGGGGACCACCATACCTTATCCCCCCACGAGAGGTTAAGGTGGTGGGTATCAGCTGAACCATAACCTCCCACGAGAGGTTATGGTTGTGGGGACCACTAGGGATTAAAACCCCCTGAAATCCCCCTTTAATTTGGAGAAACCCTCTACTCCCACAATTAATGAGGGAGAGCCTCTTGACCTCCTCCACCACAATTATGCCGACACACATACCATTAATCTTTCCAACACACCGCATCATTGCGCCATTATAAATTAATTGGATCTCCCCTCTTTAAATTAAGTAACAATGTCATTGGAATTAAGGAATGTTCCTAATAAATGAAATATCTTAAAATCCAATGATCGTTACCAACCACCCACTCTCCTATATATATATGGAGATTGGGAGGAGGATTTGGGATGACATCACCAAGCAATGAAGCACTGTTAACGTGACCCGATGCCCAACACTTGGAGGATTATTCTCTCCAATTAAGAACGTGTTCTTCCATGAAGAACGCTCCACCGAAGAAGAACACCAATGAGGAAAGCCTTTGACTATGATGAATGACCTAGACATTGAGTTCCTTTCTTGAAACTTCCATCGATGTAGGACGTGTCCGTCTACAATGAATAAATGTCCACCTTCTGAATCCAATTTCAAAAAAAAACAAGCGAGGATGGGATTTCATTTAAGTATGATATTATTTCCTTGTTTGTTTCCTTCCAAAACAAATAATGTAGACCAACTAATTTTCAAGTTGATCCGCGGTTGTTTTTCATTGCGGGTTGGGAATATTTTGTTAATGAGGAAATATAGGAATTGATGATTTTAAGATATCTTCCATGATCGTTCTTTGTTTATGTTCTTGATGAAACAATTTCTACCACCCTAAAAGTAGAGGGTGTAGTCCAATTTATCATGGTCTAATCCCCCTCCATCATTTTTCTTTGTGATGTTCTTCGGCATGTTGACAAGGCGACGAGGCGACGAAGGTGATGAAGGCAACCTGCACCGCCCCCGTGATGCTCTGGTGGCCTGGCTGAACCGGCTCCACCTCCCCAGGCCGAATTGTGCCACCCTCTGACTTAAGATGTGGCCCAGTTGTGCTGGCCACCAGGTGAACAGGCCGCAGCCGCGTCGTACCCAGGTCGGGCTGCGCCCCGACCGTGCTGCGCCCCAGTTCCCGGCAGTCGTGCCACCAGGCCGAGCTGGCCTCGCGGAACCCTCCCGAGATGCGCCAGGCACCGGCCTCCCAATCCCTGGCCGATCAGGCCTCTGGTGACCCTCGCAACGTCCTTACCGAGCCAGCTTCCCGCACACATAGTGGGGTCGCGCCCGAGCCGGCCCCCCGCGCCCCACGCGGCGCCCTTGCCGAGCCAGCCTCCCCATGCCCCTCGAGATGACCTGACCGAACCATCCCATGACCTCGCGGTGCCCTCCAGTCTGAGTCATTCCCCTTCAGCACCCTCAAGGCCGAACTGACCGTGCGCTGACCCGCAGGCGGTCTGCGCCCATACGACCAGTCTACGCCATCGCGACCCTCCGCAACCCCTTGCGGCCAGCTGGGCTGGGCCATATGGGCCGGTCCAAACCTAACGGGATGGCCCGCCCAACTGGTTTGGACAAACCTAATGGGATGGCCTACCCAATGGGTTGGGCCAGACCCAATTGTTCCATCCGAGTAGTCCCAGACTGGGTCGGTCTGACCGGGTCGGACCGGGTCGGTCCGGACCTGGGCCTATTATGACAATTTACTTTCTTTTGGCCATATCATTGACATCATACGTCCTTTTGATGAACCATATATAGTGCAGGAAATCATGTAATATTAAGGTACCATTGAGTATACCCCACTAGTTTTTGGAGAATATTTGAGATACGGTCATGTTAGATAGTACACAAATCCAACCGGGCCCCCAAACTAAAAGGATAATAACTCACAGACCGGGAATCTGATTAACGTGTCGTCTGTTGCATTGAGACCACTATGATATGGGAGAACATTGAGATAATATTTCATTGATCTTCGTGAACATTTTATTTTTCAACAGTACCTCATGGAGGGGATCCTTCTAGTGACGAGTGAGCAGAGTGTGGAGACCTAGCAGCTAGTTGAGACTTGAAGACTATAGACTGATTGGCTCAGAGTGAGTCGACTAGCCCAGTGGGGAGCACCTAGTTGGGGCGGTAGACCCACTACGGGGAGCTCCTCTGTGTGATGCACCAGAACCATGTTACTCGACAAAAGGAGTACCTCAGCAGTCTTAGGTTAGTGGTAAGCACGCTGGGTGTCACAACAGGCCCACTGTACTCGACAGAGGAGGAGTTCTCCCGTAATCGTGGTTTCAATTATGTGATTAAAAATCATTATTTAGCTGAGCCAGTATCTTTTGTGTTTTACTCAAGATTGAGATGGATTACATGATAACTTAGGTATATGTATTGTCATATACCTATGTAAGTTTATTTGTTGATTTCATACATTGTGGTTTATCGTTGATGGATTTTGTGTGACCTTCAGTATCTCAGGGTCCATACTGAGTATCGTTATACTGAACCCTGGATGGCCTATGCCCACACCTTTTTTTGTTGGTTGTAGATGACAGATAATACTAACTGAGGCTGAGAGTACCAAGACTGGATGGTACTCGGAGGTGGACCTTACAACGAGTCGGTACATGGAGGAACCTGGAGGATGTGAGTCCTGAGTAGTCTATCTATACCTACCCTATAGGTAGGAATTCCATAGGATGACTCAACAACTATTTTTCCTTCATTATGTTGTATTTGTACTTCTAGTTCCTTGTATTTTAATGTTGGGCTTTTATTTCTGACCCCTTTCACTTTTCTTCACTCTTTAGTTATACAGTTTACTTAGTGTTGTGTATCTAGTTGTGTGCTCCGATGTGTGAGATTATAGGTTATAAAGGCAATGCCTTCTTAGTTTTAGGAAATTACACCTTTGGTGCTAGTCTCCAGCCCTTGGCCTATGGAAGGTGGGCTTGGGGAAGTCACGGAATGGGCTCGGGGGATGGGTCATGACGAATTGGTATCAGAGGATATGGCTCTACCGCAGAACATATAACACTGATCTTTTCTGTGAAGCAATAGTTTTATTTGTAGTGAGTGTGGTTTTCATTTCAGGGAGTCTGGTGTTGGAGCCGCAAGTGACGTATCCATACACCAGGACCCTGACATTGGATTTCTGACTATGTTCACGAAAAAAAAGATTGCATGTGTGTTTTTTTTGTGATTTCATAAGTCATCTCACCAATTTAGCTCACCTCGTATAATCTTTTGACCATGTTGTAAATGTTTCTTTTAGGATTACACCATGCAGACATGCAGTTAGAGTTTTGAGAGTTGTACGCACGGATAGCCCACCAAGCGACGAGGCTCTGGTTCAGGGAACTCTAAGTATGTTGGAACCTCTGGGTGCTGTAACAGCACCACCACCACCCGTTGGGAAGAAGATACAACCAGCCACACTAGAGGATGGTGGTCGCCGACTGAGCATGTTTCATGATTTCCTACAGCAGAGGCCTCTGAGGTTTCGAGGCAGGAAAAACTTCCACGCAAATAAGGGCTACCTAGAGGCGATTTCTAGAGTTTCTCGTCTAGTTGAGACTCTAGTAGAGAAGACAGTGATTTTAGCTACTAGTCTTTTTCACTCAGTTTCCATAAGGATGGTCTACTTAGTGATGAGAATTCAGTATGTGGACCATTTCTTGAGATAGTACCTTCATGTAGTGTGCCAGCTATATCACTACCCATTAGTCAGCAGTTACAACCGGCAGTACCGGTAGAGGAAACATCTAGGTTTAGTGCCTTACATGTTTTTGTGCATCAGATACCCCTCAGGTTCCAAGGTGAGACTGACTCACCGGTGGCTGAGGAAAAGCGTGAGGAGGTGGCTGAGAGTTCTCTATAACTACAATAGCTTCGACAGGATGACATGTCGGTAGTAGATTATTCATCGCGACATACAGGTCATTCCTGGTACTTGATGAATATGATACGATCAGTGCTTCATGGCTCGAACATATGAGAGTGGTGTGATTAATGTAAATCTGATCCAGCACTATTCCTCTTTGAATTCCTACTTATTCTAGGGTGATAGAGAGAACCTTTGTGGTTGAATGTTCTTTGGTTGAACGGATACAACCAGTGAATGTTAGTAGTAGAAAACTAGGGAACTGTCGATGGTCTCAGGGACTTGGAAATGTAAAATGTGTTAGGGATGGATGAATCTACAGGGAAATAGACGTGGGAGCAGAGCTAGGGGAGCATCATGAGTTGGTGTACATTTAGACATGTTACAACCACCCCCCTTTGTTGTCCCCTCCAGGCTCAGAGATCTAGAGGACGGGGGGTGAAGAGTAGCTACATGTAGTCAAGGAGTGTGACCCTAGGGCTCTATGAATGATTCCAGGTACGGTTTTTTATACAAATAGTTGTTGTATCAATATAAATAAGTACCAATCATTCCATACTTTCAAGAATCATTTACAGGACCTAGAGTTTCTGGTTAAACCGTTGACTTGAACCTCACGTATGGAGATACCTTCGGGAGGAGAATCGATAAACATACATTTGAAAACGATGTTATTTGACCCTTGAGGTGAGAGTTTCGGCTGGAACAACTTTTTTTAGTGTCGAGACCTTATGAAGATAGTTTGGGTTTGGACTTTACATCCACAGTTCGCACACAGATTGACTGTATTAGGCAAAGAGGTTGTGGTTTTTATACAACATTGGTATGGGGATTTCCTTGGTCGGCGAAAAAGGAACCCCAGGAAGTACAGGATAAACTCATGCATAGGAGGGTGCATCTAATCACTCTTCATTCATTCAAACTCACCCTAATGGAACCAGATGTTGACTTTGTGATAGTCTATACTCTTGGGAAGGGGAACATGGTAGCAGACTCACTCTGTAGGAGTTCTGTCCTATATCTACTGAGTGAGGTGACATAGAATCTGGATGCTTTACATATATCCTTTGTGTATGGATATGGAGCATCCTTCCTTCAGTCTCTTACAGTTCCTCCACAATTTCTTCAGTGAGTCATGGAAGCATGGAATGGGGATGCTGACTACGAGACACGACATGCTCAGATATCCACAGGGCATGGACCTGATGGATTTTCAAAAGGAGGGGGAACGTCATCCACTTCAGATGAAGTACCCTGGTACCAGTGTCAAATTAGGACGAAGTGTTGAGAGAGTTCCACACATCTCCTCTATCGGTACTTCTAATAGTGGTGAATATGTTCCAGGACCTCCGACGACAGAACTGGTGGCTTTGAATGGGGAAAGTAGTTGTAGAGTTTCTCTCTTTGTGCCTCACTTGTCAGTAAGAGAAGGTGAAGCCTCAGGTATCAGCGATCTTGGTTCAGCCTTTAGAGGTCCCAGAGTGGATGTGTGATGGGATATCCATAGACTTCGTGATAGGAATTCCATGTACATCCAGAGGACATGACTCTATTTTGGTGATCGTCAACTGACTCACCAAGTCAGCCTACTTCCTATCGATTAGAGAGCAGGGTTTAGTAGAGGGCTTGGGATGCCTCTATATGCATGAGATTGTGTAGCTACATGGAGTACATTAGACGATTGTCTCCGATTGTGACACACATTTTACTTCCCAGCTATAGAAGGGGTTTCATAAGGCTTTTGGGATGCAGATTCGTTTGAGCACCACCATCCATCCTAAGATGGATTGCCAAAACAAGCTGACCATTCAGTCCCTTGAGGACACCTTGCATGCTTGTGTACTCGTCTTCGGTCACAGCTGGGAGTATCACTTACCATTGGTGGAGTTTTCATACAACAACAGTTATCACTCCACCATAGGGATGGAACCTTTTGAGGCATTGTACGGGTGACCTTGCATATCACCTTTGTACTGGACTAACCCAAGGGATTCAGCACTCGTGGGACCAAATATGATATGGCCTACCACGGGGAAGGTGTAGATCATCTTGGAGTTGATGAAGACTGAACAGAGTAGGAAAAAGTCGAATGACAACAGGGGAAGGAGGTCTCTGTAGTTCACGGATGACAACCACGTCTTTCTACCGGTCTCACCACGACAAGGTTTGTGAATATTTCGCTGATGCGGCTTGTTTTCTCCAAGATTCATCAAACCTTTTCAGGTCCTTAGAAGAGTTGTAAAGGTGTCTTACCGCTTAGTTCTTCCACATCAGCTGCACTGGGTTCATGACATCTTCCACGTATCCTAGGTGACGAGATATGTGCACGATCCTTCTCATGTCATCGACCACAGAGAGCAAGACGTCAATGATGGGGCGACACTTATGGAGGATCCAGTTGAGAATGAAGATCGACAGAAGAGGGACCCTCGTGTATGGTCTATACCTTTGTTATGCGTTCGTTGGTAGAATGGGAACCTCCAGGAGATAAAATTGGAGTGGGAGACTCATATGCAAGCACAATACCCCCCATTTGTTTCCTTTGTTTGAGTTGTGTCTTACGAGGATGTAAATCCCTAAGTTTGGGAGTATGTAAAAACCTGGATTTTTCATGTAATTTTTTAAATATATGGGAGTTTTACAAGTCCGAGAAATCAGACAGCGCGCGATCCCAAGGTCTAGAGTGCCGAAAATGATCTATCAAAATTTTTGTAACCATACGTTAATGTGTGTAAGCAGTTTTCAGGAAAAAGTGGAATAACTCTGAAATGGAAACTATGATCAGAAATATAATGGAATTGTTGCGCTTAGGATTGCGGGTTTATCCTATGCATGACTTAATAGTAGTCAGTGCGCTCCTCCTGTGAGAAAACGCAAAATTATCATAACCGTAAATAAAATAAATAAATAAATAATTTTTCAAAAAAATCTTATAACTCACAAACGGTAGCTTGGATTAAATATTTGAGACCATGACTGAACTTGTGTGGGCATTCTATATTTAAGCATATAAAAAATTGGCTGGAACTGGCCACAGAAAAAGATAGTTTTTGGCCACAAATAAAATAATTAAGTGACAATTATTTTATTTTAAAATTCATAACTTCTAAAAGGTAAATGAGATTGAAAATATAAGAGTATTTTTGGGTTTTTTGGTGTGTGTTTCACCTAGGAAGAGCCAACCCTTGAACGGTGTTTGTTGAGGGTGACTAATAATATTTTTCTAAACTTTTTTTCAAGTACGTTTAGCAAACACGCGGGTGGCAGTTTATAACTTTTGAACCGATGCCCGGAATTGAAATCTGAGGGCATGGTTGACCTCACAGCGCCGATATTCATTTAAGGAGACATTCTCTTCGATGGATGATGAACAAGGGAGAAAGTTATATTTTGTGTTTTTTCATGGAAATAATAAAATAAAATAAAATTTCATTTTATTTCATTTTGAGTTTCCACGTAGATATTTCAGGTGGGGTCCACCAGAACTAAACCTCCATGTAGAGGTTGGATGTAGGGTCCATGAGACCATAACCTCCAATGAGAGGTTAAGGTGGTGGGGACCACCCAAATGATAACCTCCCATGAAAGGTTATGGTTGTGGGGATGACCCGAGATTAAACCCTCATGAAACCCCCCCTTTAATTCGGAGAAGCCCTCAACTCCCATAGTTAAAAAGGGGGATCCTTTTGACCTCCACCTTAAATTTGCCAAAACACATACCATTAATCTATCAAATGCACTGCATCATTGTGCCAGTGAAAATTAATTGCCTTTCCCCTTATTAAATTATGTAACAGTGTTGTTGGAATTTAGAAAGGTTCCAAATAAATTAACCGTCATAAATTCCAATGATCGTTACCTACTTCCCCACTCTCTTGTATATATGGAGCTTGGGAGGAGGATTTTTGATGGCTTTACCAAGCGACGAAGCACTGGAATAGTGACACGACACCCAACACTTGGTGGTTTACGATCTCCAAAAAAGAATGTGTTCTTCAACGAATAAGGCTCCACTGACGAAGAACGCGTACCAGGAACACCTTCGACTATGAAGAATGACTTCTACTTTGAGTTCCATTCTCATAATTCCATTCGACGTAGGACGTGTTTGTCTACAACGAATCTACATCCTCCAACTCGCACCAACATCGATGAAAAAAGAGGAAGGTATAGATTTTATTTAAGTATGATATTATTCTTTTGTTTCTTTCCTTCAAAAACAAAAAACGTGGACCAACTTATTATCATGTTGATCCAAGGATATTTTTTCATGTGGGTTGGGAATGTTTTGTTAATGAGGGATTAGGGGAATTGATGATTTTAGGATATCTTCATTGATTGTTCTTTGTTTATGTTTTTGAAGAACCTATTTATACCACACTAAATGCAGAGGGTGCAGGACAAACTAACATGGCCCAACCCCCCTCCGGCGTTCTTCATTTTTATGTTCATCGGCATGGCGATGAGGCAACGAGACGATGAAGGTGATGAAGGCATCTTGTGCCACCCCGCAATGCTCAGGCACCCAAACCGAACCTCTTCTGCCACCCCTGGGTAAACCACACCGCCCACCGGCTACCATGCCGCCCTAGCCGCACTGCTTGTCGGCCTCTCCACCCACCTTACGAACCGGCCCGAGCCGTGCCACACCCCGGACGATCGGCGCCGTGCCGCCCGGCCGCGCTAGCCTCCCGATGCACTCCTGAGCCACCCCGGCCATACCGGCCGCAAGCCTTCTGAGCCCCGGATGATCTGGCCTCCCGCACCCATCGTGGAGACCCCTCCAAGCTGACCTTCCGTGCCCCTCAGGGCGCCCCGACCAAGGTGGCCACCGGTGCCCCACACAGCGCGACGGTCGTGCCGGCCTCTGCGCGCCCCTCGCGGCACTTCAGCCAAATCGGCTTGTTCCCTTGGGGTTCCCATCGGGCCGAACTGCGCCCTCACGGCACCCTTTGAGCCGAACTACCCTTGCACTGACCTGAGGCTGATCTGCCCATCACGATAGGTCTGCGGCCTTGTGGCCCTTCGCGACCCCTTACGGCCAGGTGGGCTGTGCGCTCTAGGCCAGGTTGGACCTAACGGGATGGCCCACCAAAAGCGCTAGGACATACCCAATGGGTCAGGCCTGGTCGGTCCGACCGGGTTAGACCAATCTCGGGCCCACTATGACCATTTAATTTATTTTGGCCATATATTTGGCACCAGACGTCCATTTGAAGAACCAATTTTGGTGCTTGTAATCATAGAGTATGAAGGTCCCTTTGAGTATGCCACACTTGAGTTTGAGGTATAGTTGAGATACGGTCAAGTTGGATCGTACACGAATCCAACCGGACCCTCGGCACTAACTGGCTAATAACTCAAAGACCGGGCAACTGATTGACACATAGTCTATTGCATTGAGACCCCGATGAAATGGCAGACCATTGGGATTCTTTTTTCATGGGACTTAGTGAAAATTGTCGTATCGACCAGTAGCTCGTGGAGCGGATACATCCAATGATGAGAGAGCAGAGTGCGGATACCTAGTAGCTAGCTAAGACTTGACGACTGCTGACATATTAACTCGATGTGACTCGACTAGCCCATTAGGGAGAGCCTGGTTGTGGAGGCGGACCCATGACAGAGGAGCACCTAGTTGTGGCAAAAGACCAGTGGTACTCAACAGGAGGAGTACCTCTACATTATATGAGGGGGAGCGCCTGGTGGTGGCAGCAGACCCATGGTGGGGAGTGCCTCTTTGAGACGCAATGGACCCATAGTACTCGACCGGAGGAGTACCTAAGCAATCCAAGGTTAGTGGGAAGTGTGCTTGGTGTCATGAGAGTCCCACAATACTCGACAGAGGAGGAGTTCTCCAGCATCTGTGGTTTCGATAATATGAATAAAAATCCTGGCTGAGCTGAGTCAGTATCTTTTTTGTTTTCTTCATGACTGAGATGGATTACTTGATAACATAGGTATATGAATGGAAATATAACTAAGTAAGGTTATCTGTTGATTTCATACATTATTATTTATCCTTGTAGGATTTTCTAAGACCATGATGGTCTCATGATCCCAAATGAGTATCTTTATACTCACCCCTGCACGGGATATGGCCGCACCTTGTTGTGTTGGTTGCAGAAGACAGACAACGCTAACTGAGTCTAAGAGTACCAGGATTGGACGGTACCCAAAGTTGGACCTTACGACAAGTGGGTACACAGAGAAGACTGAAAAATGTGGAGTGCTGGGGAGGCTATCTGTACCTACCCATCATGTAGGAATTAGAGAGGATGACCCCGCCGTTGTTATTCCTTTCTTCAGTTGTACTTTTACTTCAAGTTCCTTGTACATTATAATTGGTCTTGTATTTCAGGCCCCTTTTGCTTTTCAGAACTCTTTAGTTATACATCTTACTTAGTTTTTTGTTTCCTTCTATGATTTATGATGTGTTCGTTTACAGGTTATAAAGTCAATGCCTTCCGAGTTTAGGGAATTACACCTTTGGTGATAGTCGTCATCCCCTGGCCTATGGAAGGCGGGTATGGAGTTGTCATGGAATGGGACCCGGGGGACGGGTCGTGATAGTGGTAAAATTATAAAATAGAAATATCTTAAAATTGGTGACTCCACATGATCTAGCTACACTATCTTCCTAAATCAATACAATAATGTGGGTGGCTCTTTAAAAACATATGTAGTCTACATGGTTTGGGCTACACAATTCAAGAATTATTTTACCTTACTATATAGTAATTCTAGTTCCATTGGCCCTGCTACATGGTTTGTTGGGTATGGATAACGACTTCTACCTACCACAATCATATAATGTTTCTCCCTTTGTGTAACATCACATGATTTTAGAAAATATATTTTTTTAAATAGATTTAATTGTATTGATGGATTTTGTAACAAGAAACATCTTGGTGTACTGAACCTTTATATACTAATACTATTATAATTTAAATGGGACATCCGTAACATATTCATTAAACATGGAATTATGAATAGGAATAAAAAAAATTCACAAATAATTATTTTTTTTCAAGAAAAATAATATATTCAAATAAATATTTAAATGAATTTTTGGGTAGTATCATCTTATATATTGATGATAATTTTTATATGAAATTTTTTATTAAATTTTTTATGAAATTATAAGCTTATTTAATGCCAATTTTTGATATTCTATTTTTTTAACATATAAATTATTATTTTAATCAATATTTCAATGTTATTATACATTTTTTTTAAAAAATTATATGTTTTAACGATTATTAAAAATAATGGTTTTTATTATGAAAAGAATTTTTATTTAAATCTTTTAAAAATTTATGTTTTTTTTACAAACTGATTAAAAGTAATATTATATCAATTATGTTGGAATTAATACTATTTAGGTACATAAAATAAATTTAAGAATAAATTTTAAAATTAAAATTCATTTGACATAAGAATATTACCACATTTAGGAAATCATTTTTTCATCACATATGTGGTCTTTATTTTAAGTCATATTATGCCACTTTTGTGAATGTAATTTCAGAACATTGACTGAATAAATGGAATAAGAATAATTTATATTATATAATATATTAATATAATTTTATTCAAAAATTATATTAATAACAGTAAAAAAGTATCTATTTTAGGCCAGGTTAAGATGAGATTTTTTTATTATATAAACATATGCTCAAATAAAAATTTTAACATCCAAAACATATTTATTTTATAAAATTTATTTAATATTTAGAATCATTAGGTATAATTTATAGGTATATTAATTTACAATAGATACATTACTGAAAAATAAAATAGTAAAAATTATTAAACATCGAGGATATAAGAATTAAAAACATAACAATTGTGTGTTTTTTATATGTGTGGCCCAACCATTTCCTCTCTCATAACTAATATTTTTCAATTTTTAAGGCACGCATATGGACTGTGACTACCCATTATTGGATAACTTTTAGCATTTAAAAAAATGAGACTTCTCCTTTGTTATAAAACTGGACATCCTCCCCACACTTCTTCATAACTATTAAAAAATTAGTCATGAAAACCTCCTGAACAATATCTATAAGGATGACATATGCATCTTCTATAGTTATTGGTAATCCCAAAATACCAAACTAGGGTCCTAAATAAGAGATCCAAAGGAGGTATTTCAAATAATATACAAATGTTTTTTCACTAAGAACATTCTTTTTTACTTATACTCTTACCCCCTTCATTCATGTTTTAATAATTTTAACATAATTAAAAAATTAATTAATATATACTAAGATTTAATTATATTTATTTAAAAACTATTTTTATATCATCTACCCCAAAAATATATAAGAATTATTTGATCAGGTGTGCGATGGACTACCTCCCGTTGAACCGATAATTATTCTTCCACCAAAGTCTCACATACGTGGATATAATCATTGATTTAATTTAAATATATATATAAATATATTTTATTATTAAAAAAATAAAAAAAACAAAAATATAATTTTTAATATACCAACTCGATTTCTAATTCATTGGAAAACAATAGCAATGCTCATGCATATGTGCAGACTACCAAATCCGTGAAATGATGTGATACGTTTATCATTTAATGTTTAGAAAGATAAAAGAAAAGATATATTTAATTAATATATATAATATAAATGATATAATAATGTTATTGTAATGGTGGATTAATATTCATCATTATTTCATTCCATCCATTGATAAAATGGAAAATACCTTGGTTCTTACGAGTGTCGTGTTGTCTTGATAAACGGGGTAATTAATTTTCTTTTTATATATATTATAGATTAACATTAAAACATATATAATGACTATATATTAAATTTACATCATGTATAATTGTCATAAGATAATGTAATAATTTTAAATATAAAATGGAAAAAATACCAATCTATAACATATATGAAAAATGAATCTGTTATTACCTGAAAGATGATTTCTACAAAGGACTTACTAAATATTTTCAAGGAAGAGTTCATATGTATATAATATACATTATGATCTATGTAAAATTAATTAAGTTATATATTAAAAATAAAAAAAATATTTATTATATAGTATGATCAAATATGTATTAATTTAGTCGAGAATTGATGTAATGAAAATTTTTCCCAAATTTATTTCAATTGGAGGCATTCCTTATACACCCAGTGATTCTTTTTTTTGTGCTGCATTTATAAAACAATTGAATGAATTTTACTATTATTATCATGAAAATAAGTATATATTAATATTAAAAAAAATTATTTATATCATGGGGATTATGATTCAATATATACTAATTTTTAAAGGTTTTACGTCATAATCACATTATTTATCAATATAGTTTATGATTAAGTTTCTGATAGTTAAATCTTATTGCCTATCTATCAAGAATGTAATTAAATTTCATTCACAGTATGTATTTTATTAAAATATATAATTTAATATAATTTTCCTCTACTTATATACTAATGAGTCTAAAATAATACTTTTACATAAAATAAACATCATTTATTTCTTTGGTCGAAAACACTATTTCATAATTGTCCAAGTCCTCTTGAAATGATTTAGTAAATTTTTTACTATTACCAAATGATTTTTATAAAACATTTTAATTATTTAATTTTTTTAAAAATGATTCAAAATTTTTCCCTTTTACTTCATTGAAATGTTATTTTTAAATTTTTCATAATATATGAATGAAATATTATTTTAATGTACACCAGATGAATAGAGTTTTCTACATTCATGAATAATATATTATTTGAAGAATCCTTTAAATTTTTTCTAGGTTACATTCAAAGAAATTTTTTTCATTATTAATTTTTCGTTTATATACCTTAATCATGTTAATTAAAAATTAGAAATCTTATTTTCCTCAAAAAAGATTTAATGATATTTTTATGGATTTTCTATTCATAAAAATATAACCTTTGGGTTTGATTTTGTTTTACTTGGGACATGGTCCAATGATTATATACATATTATTTCTACTCAGAATTTATCATTATGATTATGATGGTTCAATGTTCATGAAAACTATTTGATTCTCATGGGATATACTATTATGAAATATTTATGAGACTTGTTCCATTTCCATATGTTAGGCTATGATGAAAATATGAAATCTATAAGAAAAATGTTTATTTTACATTGGTTAATCGAGGATGAAATATTTATGAAACCAATTTAATTTCAAGGGTTCTAATATTAATTATTCTTATAATATTATGAAACTAAAATTTATGATTTTTGTTTCATGACGAGGGAAAATACATCCGCCAATAATAAATTGGTTAAAGATTGAAATATTAAGATATAAATATGAATTAAATGGGTAGTGAGCCCAGTAAAATTAGGAAATTTGTACACAATGTTATTTGGGGGATTGAACCATGACTACTATGATGGTTTTCAGAGTGAACACATTCAACTTTGATAGGTTTACATTTTATTCTAGACCTCTTTAAAAACAATATTCTATGATTATTTGTATTCCATAAAATCATGTATTATGTCTATGTTATATAGTCATCAACCATGATATATAATTATCATATGATTATTGTTTTTTGAACATGAATGCTTTCTTCCATGAAACATGATTATGATGATTTATTTAAATATTATGGTTTTAAAATTTTATGCTCCTCATCTCATACCCTAATAGTCATATAATTATTATGTGATAATTTATATATACATTGTATACCTTTAATTAGAATCATTTCTCAGTACATATTGTGTTTCCATTCCCCATGGAATGATGAAATTTTATATGTATGTTATGTAAATGAATGGTTCTTGTTATTATGAATATATAGGGAGATTATGTAGCTCACTTATAAACTAGTTTTTTATATATGAAAGTATCCAATGGCACTATACCAATACAATTCTGGCATGAATCACTTTTTATATTATTGAATGCTCATCTATGATAAATTTAAATATTTGAATGAAATGTGTTGGAATCTATTGTTTTTATCATAGCATGGATTATTTAACCTTTAGAAACTATGATGTGAAATTAGTAGTGTGTCCCCTGGGGATATATCTATAGATAAATATATATATTATAAAATTTCTCTGTAATGTTTTGGATGATTAATCTTGTAGTTTCCCAGAAATTACATCTCTATATGGATATATCAAGTAGATCTAGCTTTGGAACAGATGTACGTTGGGGTAATTACATGAAATTGTGTATATTATTATTTTACTCGAATAGGAAATGGTGATAAATAGTGGGAATTTATTAATAATATACTTTACACTCCTTTGGGATAGGTTACAGAGATAAAAAAACTCCATATAAAATATAATACATAATATTAATAGATAAAGATAATGATGTACCTATATTAAACCTATGGTGTTCTATATAAAAGGTAATGTGGCATGATTTAGATATTATATGAAGGAATTTTCATTATTAATCAATCTAATTAGTGGTGAATTATGGTTATGCTAACCATAATAGATTCATAGTGGAATTCAGAGTAATAAAATTATTTTTATAAATTTAAAGGTATTATAAAAAATATAAGTATCATATTTGAGACTAGAAATTACCAAATAAGATGAAAACTAAAATGGAATGTAATTAAATATCCTCCATAATAAGATGTTTAATTAGAAATGATAATATTTAGTGGAATAATGATTTCATCTAAAATGTAATAATTTTTTTATGTTTTTTGTTTTTGGGAATGTGCTTCATAAAATTCAAGTTATTTTCCCTCAATTGTATTTTATATTATCCTTGGCATGGATTGAATTTCTCCACATAAATTAAACGTAAATTTTTTAGGAAGGGAAGTCATGTTTGATATTACAATCAATCTTATGATCATCTATCTGTGTAATAATGATTTTAAAATTCCAATGGAAAATTTTTCTATCATATGAGTCATGATTAATATTAAAGGGAGGGGGGTATATCTCATATGGTTGAAAAAAATCAACATCGATGATATGAATATTTTTTAAGTAATTGATGATGCATTTATTAATGACATTTAAAGCCTACTTATGAATCATGAAGTTTATTTATCAATAGATATCATACATTATGATACTAATATTTCATAAACTCCCAATAAAATGGAAATGACTAACATCAATTAAGGAAATTAGTAACACCTCAGGAATCTTCACAAAAGATTTATTTATCCATGTGTGTCCTCTTTGGGTGAACATGTAATTTTTTAAATAGATTAATGGATTCCTATGACTCCACATTGATCATCATGAGTAGAATATTATAACCATATGAAATAAGTTTTCCCTAGCTTGTATTAATGACTTGTTTCAAGAACATCTCTGAGCTAACCACATTCCCCCGATTTTCCGTCATTCTAGATATCCTCAATTAATGGTCCAGATGTAGTGTATACCTAATAGAAATTATATAAAAGGAATGGAATCTATATGTATAGTTTTATGTAATTTGTTCTTAATAATTCCACATATTATTTAGGTATTTAATGAATATATTCAGTTGAGATTACATTGATTAGTTTTCTTTAGTATTTTGGAATGATATCCACACATACACACACACATATATATATAGGTCATGTAATAGCATGAATATCACTTGAAAATGAGTTAAAATATACATGGATGGAGACAATATTTGAACAATTTACAAAGCATGTACTTTAATCAAAAACAAATTACATTTTTGGGATCATATAATCTAAATAGATGGTACATCAGTTAATCCATCAAATATGAATGATATGGAGAATTGGTCTAGGAAAAACATCGTAATTGTGATATAATGTTTCATCACATTGAATGAATATGGTAATATTTTTTAATAATTTATCATGTTTTCTAATCCTCTATAGAATTTCACTTGGTGGGGTCATGTTCCTCTAAATGGATGAATTTGAGGAAAATAACAATAAACCGAATTTAAGGTTATTTAACAAACCTATACATACACTACCTTTTTTTATATAAATTCTTTAATCATTAGTCATTCATCAAAGGAGTGGTTTGGATGAATCCTCATAGATAATGACGGGTTGATATCACTTGTTCCATGAAAATTGATGGTTCATGAGAAAAAATAACCAACACATTATTTAGAGTTACCTAGGGTAATTTTATTACTTAATATATGAAGACATTATAATTATGGATAAATATTTTGATATATATACTGATCATAATATATTACTATATATATTTATATAGAGGTATTTAAATATGTTCCATATAGGTTTTTGAGACCAAATTAAGTATCATATATTCTTAATACATTACCATTCTTGGTATCTGAAAATGGTGCTCGATGAATTGATTTTAAGAGAATATGATAGATTATCCAGGATGAGGATGAAAAATTCTTCAATATTAATATATTTGAATGGAAGTGTTTTATAGTTCATGAAATATGGGGATAAATCATTTTTTTCATATATGTGTTCCGTCATCATTATTTTTGATGATTAAAAAGGCAAAGATGGATGATGTAGAGATGTAGAAGATGATGAGAAATTATCATAACATGAACCTTGAAAATGAATGAATAATATGTATCAATAATCATGAATTTTTTTCATCCATACTTGATTTTATGCATATATTATAGTAACGTCATAGTTCTCCAATCTCTATTTATACATGTTGTAATTATGATATATAGATATCTAAATTAAAATTTCTTGTGGGATGGAAGAAAGAGAGATATTTTATATTTGTTTCTAAATTCTTGTTGTGTAATCAAGCTATGTTTATGGAAATAATTATAAAAGTATGTTATAGCAATAACCCATACAAGAATGGAAATAGGAAATATGACCATGGATTTGGTCTTCAAACTCCAAAAATTATCTTAAGGAATTAATTCTATAATTTTATTATTAAATAGAAATAAAATATATCTCCACTTTTTTACTTTCTGAGAAGATTTTTCCCTTGATTATATTCATATTATATGAATTAAAACTTTTATATGGTTTCATGGAGTATCACATTCTATTATATCTAATCCGCTTTAGAGGATTACCTAGACGTTCTAGTGAAGTTTTCAACATGTTCTTGATATGGAAATTATTTTCAACAGTTCGTATAATCCATAGAAATATTGTATGACAAAGTAATTATAAAAACCCAAGATTATATGTTGAGATCATTTTATATAGATTTAAAAGGTGTTTGAGATCAAAAACATCCACTTGCCTTGTTTTAATAAAATAATATCCTTAACATAAGAATTTAGTTGGATCATTATGAATCCATTTATGGATTGAACTAATAAAATCCATTGTTTTGAGATGATGTTAGATATATAAGACTATTGGTACTACATATGGTTGATGCAATGGCAGAGAAGCAATGACCTAGTCAAAAACACTTACAGGTATCAAAAATTCTATAGAAACTTTATGTGGATAATATTCATGAGATATAGAATTTTATGTTGATAAGAATGTTTTTCATTTATTTTATCCAATGAATAATGATATGGAATTCAGGAAGAATATTTTTTTCCCTTAGTTATGTTATCAACTTAGAGATTCTCAATCGAGTAAGGATGGTTACATGTCATGTAATGCTTCAAACTATCATGTCTCAAGTCCATGATGTGTTCTATTATCTCTTATAGGAATGTAAATACCTTATCAATCACATGTAATAAACTAATTTTTCATACTAATAGATATTTTTATATTTAAATATGAATAACATCTGGAGATCCTTGATCATAGAGACAATTTTCTAAGAAACAAATGACTCACATATTTATGGTTTTATTGATAAATCGCCATATTGGGTAAGATATATGGGAACTTAAGGATATTATTAGGTGGAAATATCCTTAGTTTTTTTTATAAGGGAGATAAAATATAGAGGGTGAAATCAATTTTATGATTTTTAAAATCTAACACCTTAATGATTTCAAGGAAAAAAATTTCAAATAAATTTATTTTCTCCAATTGAATTTTGTTCATGAAACCTCGAGTTTTAATGATCTTTAATATTCTATTAATATTATTTTAAAAAAAATTATTATAATCTACCCATTAAACCGTGTGGGTTGAATAGAAATAAACATATTTTTAAAAATGAATGGATATTATAGGTAAATAAAATATATTGACAAATAGGTACTTAATTTGTTAAGTAAATTCTTTGAATACTTTAAAATAAATTATTATGAAAAATGTTTTTTTATTTGTCCTAAAATGTTAACATAATAATTTTATTCAAATTTTGAAAATTTATTCTTAAAAATAATGATCTTTTTTAGAATCAGTTATCCAATATTAGGATAGGTTTATTTCATAGGATTGTTTTGAAATTTATAATTTTTAAATAAATAGTGAAAATGACATGATTTAATTTAAATTATACTTTTAATTTATATAACTAAAAAAGGTTTTAAAATTACCTTAATGTCCGATTATTTACATTAGGTTATAATTACATAAATTTAGGTCATTATAATGAATAATTTTATTTATTTTTATATAGAAACACTCTAAACATATTAAAAAAATTATTTTGGAAAACTATTTTTTATTCACATCTTTGGGTTGTCTTTTAAAACAATTTCCACATCAATGAATTGGATTTTATAAAATTAATTCCATATTATTAATCAAAAAAACTTATATTATATAATAAATTCAAATTTATAAAATCATCGACCATTTTCCTAGAGTTTGTTGTTAGTTTATTGTATTGACATAAGGTACAAGATTTCACATCCAAAAGGTCTAAACTGTTTAGTAGTCATTGTAAACTAGATTCAGAAATTACTATCATAATAAAATTTAATGAAAATAATAAAACATAATTTTTTAACGTATTACACCATTATATTCTATATAATATTCCAAACTATCAATCCAATAAAAGTTTTTGTCATTGTTGGGAAAGGAAGAATGTGAAAGGTGGTGAGATATGTTTCTCATGAATAGTTTTAATATAACAGAATATATTCTGAATTAAAAAGTAACAATAAATATGGAATGGTAGATAACTGAAACACATTTCATTTAAACAATAACATAATCATATAGAATATTATAATAAGAATAAATAATTTTCAAATAAATCCAAAAATGAAACAACATATACATGAATATATTACATATAGATTATAACAAATAAAATATTCACATGGAGATGAATAAATAATTTCATATAGATAGAAATCATATTTCAAGACATCTAAATCACAATGAAGATTCCATATCCTAATATAAATGAAACACCATCAAGTTCTTATACTAGGACATCCTTAATCATGGGTGAAGCCTCAACCAAAACCAATCTAGTTTGAGTCACTAGATAGACCGATACATTTAGGTGAAAAAGTATTCCCCACACATCACATTAATTTTCCAATGAATTATAATTTTGAATGGTGTGAAACATAATCAACATAAATATTCATATAAAAAACTATCATACACAATGTTATTAATTTTCCCAATCAATAAATATAATTATAAAATATTTAGATTAATAAGTTAAAATACGAAAAAATTGAACATCCCATATCAAATAGATCATAGAGAATCTCAGAAAATAATACTTATGTTATAAATAACAAACTTTAGAAATGTAGTATATGTAAAATGAGGCTTGTTAATATTTATGAAATAAATAACCATTAAAATAACATGTAAAATATTGTTGAATAAAATAAATTTTTCACGTTGAAAATATCAATTAAAAACATAACATTATATATTATTAGGGAAATTTTTATAATTTAAAATAGATATATAATCATTTTTATGGAATCATAAATGAAATGAGTTGTCATGATGGATAGAAATAGAAAAATTTATTGTACCTTAAATCAAATATTTAATTCAAATATTTTGGTCAAATTCCCTAATGTACGTTGTTATAAAATTGTTATTAATATTATTATTAGATCATTTTGTAAAAACCTATTCATTGGTAAAATTTTAATAAATAATTTATTTGGAGAAATATATTAAAAACCTTTATGAAAATATTTTTTTGATAACATGGAAACATAAGAGAAATATATTTTAACATGAAAAATTAAATGATGTTTTATTTTATTAAAATAAATGTATAATTTTTTAAGTACAATATAGAAACAAATTGTACTATTAACTGATAAGTTTATGAATAAAATGTGGATAATAAAATTCATTTGATTTGTTACTGAAATATCATTTTATTTATTCATAAAATATATAATTATAAACAATCCTGATAAATGATGAGATTGTTAAATAATCCATTACCACTTTGATAATTTCAATATCATACGACAAATTATGGAAATCACATAAAATGAAACCCTATATATCATTGACATAATTTAACTCATGATTCAAAAAAAACTATTATTATATACACTACAAGAAGGAATGCGTGGTTAATATGCTATATGTCTCATCAATGTAAATGTAAAATGACAAACCCTTCCCTATAGTCTGATTTGAAAAAAATATGTAAATCCCTTTTAATAAACTTATTTTTAAAATAAATATTATATATATAAACAATACCATATATCATATCGTTTCATTATTTCATATAATATTTTTTTACCCATTTATTAGAAAAACATTTTAAAAATCATAGTTTTATTTGATAATTGTTTTGTTTTTTATGTATTCTTAGGTTCCATAATTTACATAATTTTAGATTTATCATGGTTATATCATCAATATAATATAAATAATAATATATATATTTATATCATATATATCTTAATTATATATTTATATATTTCAATCCATAATATTGAATGATAGACAATTCACCAAACCATTCATGTAGATAGTAGCTCACTAATACACATGAAAGATGACCCCATTTTCTTAGAATAATGAACTAAAGAAAAATAAATATTAATTTACCTTGTCAAAATAATTGTTATGTATATATATAATTTATATTAATAAAATACATCCTTATTACCATCAATGTAAAAATAAAATTAATAACATTTCAAATCGCTAGGTGGATGTGGTTTTCCCCACATACACATGGGTGAGGCTATTGTTTTCCAAGGGATTTAAATGTAAGATGTTATATACTATATTGTACTTATAGAAATATAGTTAATTATTAGATATTACATATATTTGTTAACATTTCTCATATTATCTTCTATGTAACATGTAATAAAAAATGAATCTCATCATGAAAGGTGGTGATGGGAAATGGATTATATCAGTTCGCAAGGTGGTAGTCCGGAGTACAAACGATCGATGGTTACATTTTAGAATTGATAAATGTAAAGATGGATATAGGGGGTTCCATTAATATAAAAAATTATAAATATATATGAGGTAATATTGTAATTATATTATTATATTGGGGGAATATTTGAAAGGGGTGGAAGAAAAAAAAACTCAATTTTATAATTTTTTTTCTTATTCAGGGAGCCTGCTTAAATTTACACCGAAAGAAATAATTGGAGGTATTAGAAGTAAATATAGGGGCTCTATTATGTGGAGTTTTAAATAATGATGGAATTACGGATTAGATATTTTTATATGTGGATAGTTTAGTAGAGGGGGTGGTCTGTTATATGTGGGGAGAGGACACAGTTTGAGTTTGGGAATAGAAAAAGCATTACAATATTTTCTTAAAAAAAATTAAAAAATGTTTCATTAGAGAAAAATGAATATATGTGGTATAAATATTAACATGATATAATAAATTAACATTATTTTGGTCATGTTTAACAATATTCATTTTCGATTAACCACTAGTCAACACATTTTTACCATAAAAGAAGTATTTAATTTATACTATTTCTACAGTTCATTATGACCAAAAATTAATGTTAAATTACTATATATTATTTATACTATAGATTAAAAAAGTTATACATTTTTTCAAATTCAGTTCATAAATTGAATGAATTATATTTTAAATTAAACCCACAAATGAGTCGAAAAAGTGGTTTTCCTAAATAAAAACATTCAAATGATTAACAAGTATTTATAAAAAATTAAATATAAATACAATTAAAGTGAGAAATTAAGATAAATTTAAATATAAATGAACTAATTTTACCGTAAATAGAATTTAAAAATATTATTGTACTATGTAAATAATTTAAATAAAAATTCACTTTTCAATTAAATTTAGAATATTTCCCTATTCTTCAAAAAAAATATTTTTTGAAATTATCAAAAAATCACAGATGATAATTTTGACATGTATATTTTAAAAATGAAAAGTATGATTTCAAATTAAAATTTATCAGATTTTTTTGAATTAATTTCATATTATGTGTGAAAATAAATACTAAAACATCTTTATGAATAATACATTTTTATAGAGAAGATTTCTGTTTCTTCTAAGGGATTATTATTATTTTTTATAATAAATATATCACTATTGAATTTATTTTATAACTTACTAAACCATATAATTTTCATTATATATTTATTCATATTCATACCATCCAATATAATGGATATGTTATAGTTTTCATGTTCAAATAATAATTTTTTAATAGTCTTTTGTTCTGTTAAAATCTGTTGTTGTGTGAATTTCATGATATCAATGTGATCAAATTTTTTAAAATATTTATATTTCATAATTTATTCTGGCCTAAATTTTTTATATAATCTAATTTTTGTGTAGGTGACTCAAAATACCATTTTACCCTTTATATGAGATGGTACTCAGATAGACTATTTACGTTGACCATTTTTTCTTATTGATGAACTCACATACCATCTAGAATAATTACAAAAGAAAATATACATAAATTATGTTGTTCTATTTCATTGGAATAATTTCATCCATTAGTTGTTCTTTGATAAAATAAAACATCATTTATTACTTCATGAAATTAATATCCAAACCAATATACCTGATGCACTAGAATTATCTCTTATTGGATCATTAAAGGAATGAAAATTAATTATCCTTATCTCTAAAAACATTCTAATATTAAAAATTTTATAAGGAGTTATCCAATAATACATTAGCTTTCAAAACCTCAAAATTAACCCAAACGATTATCATAATATATATCATAAATGTTTAAAATAAATGGTCATCTAATAAATTGATAATGTTATGACTGGATAATCACATATTCATAAACATTATTTCAATGGGTAAATTTATGAATGAAAAATTATTTTAAAATTATTCATTATGGTTTATAATGAAAATGATAATTACCCAAATAATAACAACCATCAGTGACAAATTTTGTTTTTATTATCACATTTTCTCATGTCTTAGGTACAACGTGAATCAATAATGATTTTCCCTTTTCAGAGTTATTCTCACTAGGTATATCTATTCTAGATCCATTTCCACCTATTAAAAAATATGGGGATGAATTTTATGGAAATGAAAATAACATCTACTTTACCAAAACATCAGGATTTATCATATACATAAATGTTTTCTTAAATTAGGATATATTTAAATATTTTATAATCTATGTATTCATAAATCAAATTCCAAAGGATTCAAATTATCTCCGTTTAATATCAACTATAAAGAATGTAACCCTAGTAGCCTAGAGTCTGTGGAGAAATTTTTAAATTTTAAGAAGTTACAATGAATCATAACCCAAATGACAGAATATGTTAGTTTTTTCTGAACAAAAAAATTCATAAAAATATTATATATAAATGTAAAATATAGAATACAATACAATATTTTAATTAATTACACCGTAATTACCCTTAGTTGATCCATATATAAAAATTATAAATCAGTTTCTCAAATTTTGAGAAATGGGATAACTATTTTCATATATCTTATATACAATTTCATGGCCTTCTTCAAAGACATTTGAATTATAATCAAGACCTTATACAAAGAGATCTGAATAAAGTTGAAGGGAATCATTGAAAAAATAATATTGATTCTCTAATGAATCCTACTTGTGTGTTTAGGATCTATAACAAGCACCAAATATCACATATATAGTCCAATTCATTCCTCATTTTAAAAGGGTGAAAAATAATCCACATAAAAAATTTTAATGAATAACTAGAATAATAATGTTAATACCTTCCTAAATCACTAATCATAATCCCAAACCCTCTAGAGTAATATAGAGAATGGTATCCAAATAGAACATCCCCAATTAAATTGATATTAATCAATCCAAACTAATAAAAACAATGTTATAATAAAATTATTTTCTAAATATAATATAAGTAAAACAATGTGTTTTTTATAATATGTAAATAACATTAAAATACACATAATAATTTATTGATGAAAATATCCATTTATGATTAAAATTTCAATTAAAAACTAAACATTTGTAGAATATTTTTAAAATAAAACACATTGAAAAGAACATTGTAAACATATACAGGAATCCTGAATGAAATAAGTGGTAATGACAGTTATAAAACAATATATGGTGAGTATGGTAAGTCAAATATTTCATTCAAATATTTGGTAAAAATTCAGAATGTGACTAGTTTAAAAAATGATACCAAGATTCGTTTAATATTTTAAAAAAAATTAAATAATGAGTAATATATCATTAATAAAACATTCAGATATTTCTTTAAAATATTTTTTAAAACATGGACATGGAAGTGAAAAGTATTTTATTTTTAAATAAGAAATAAATTTGGGTTTAATAAAAAGAAATTTATTAATCATTTTAATTTCCAAATATAATAAAATTGGAATACTACATTTAGAGATAATGAAGAACCAATGAGTATAAAAAAAAATAATGATTTTATTATGTTTTAGACCGTAAAATTTCATCATTAGAAATTTAATCATAAATAATCATAATTAATAATGAGATGTGTTAAATAAATCATTATCATGATGGTAATTTTGAAATCAAAATCCACATGATAAAATAACAATAATTAAATCATTAAATATGAAGATTTTGAAGTAATTCGTGATATGAAACATCAATGTGGGTTTTATATACATTCCACATAGTAATAATTAGTGAATATGGAATATGTATCATGGAAGTAGATATAAGATGAGAAACCCTTACCTCGAGATCAATTTATATCGTATATGTCTATAACTCATGTATAATAAATATATATTTAAAAAATATATTATACACCTATTAAAATATATTTAATAAGGTAAATTAATTACTTATCATCTTTTGTTACACTATTGGTAACAAATAATCATTGAAATCAGTCTCCTAGTTGATAATTGCATCAATTTTCATGGATTTTTTTTGTTTCATTAATATCTATCCATTTTGATTGATCATATTTATATCACCACCTGAATTTAAAATATGATATTATTATAATATATATTTATTATATAATTTTTTATTGTATTCCATAAATGTTAACTATAGAAAATGAATTACATCATTCATGAATACGGTAGGAGATACATACACATGCACAATGATTCTATTATCATATTGTGTTAATTGATTGGAATTGAAAAAATTAATTCATATTAACAAATCATAATTATGTGATATAAATAATTTATATTAATTATTTTTATCATTATTACTATCCCTGATAACAATGAAAAACATTTCACATCGATATGTGGTGACGATAGTCCACACAAACACACAAGTGATGTTTTTGTTTTATAATGGATAAAATTGATATAAGTTAGATATGATATTATAATATTAAAAATATTTTTTTTGTTATAAATATTAGTTTAATTAATTAATTTTATCTTTACAACCATTTAGGTAATTAATAAGAAAAAAATGAATCATGTAGCTTCAAGAGGCTGATGCCGATCACACACAAGAGTGACATTATCATATCCCACCACATAATGGAATGTCGGAAGAGAAATGTGATATCATAATTTGATAAGTATAAAAATTTCATAAATATCATTTAAATATTTTATGTACAAAAATTTATATTTTCTCCTTTGTTTGTGATGGAAAATGGATTTTATTGGTTTTTGTGGTGGTAGACTTCCATACTCATGATCGATGCGTTTATTTTACATTTAATGGAAATAGAGTTGGATATAAGTTATACAATCAACTTAATAAAATATAATTTATTTTAAATAAATTTTTTAATGTTTTATATTATTTTAATAAGAACTGAATGGTGTTGAATAAGAAATTAAAAAATCCATTATTAATAATCATACCACTTTTTTCAAAGATCCTCTTTTAGTTTATAACAAAACCCTCATATAAGGCTTTAATAATCAAAAAATAGAAAATTGGATTTGGTGGTAAATGTAAGAAATATATTGTTGTAGCTACAGTTTGATCCAATATTCTTTGATTATGTTATGCGATGAGGAAAATTTGTTGCCTTTTGTAGGTTAGGGAAATGACAAATATAGAATTTTTACAAATAAACAAGGGATAACAATGTATTTATCATGAAAATATCATTAAAAATAGATCATTGTAAAAAAAATCTGAATTTAGGTCGATATAAAACAATATGATAGGAATTATACATGTTTTCGGTTATTTTTATCCCTTATCATTTTAGTTTAACCTCCCACTAAACCCATTTTCACCTTAAACACTATAATTAATTTTTAATATATTTACTATTTGATATGACCCGAAATCAAATTTAACATATTTTATAGTATAATATTTTATAAATTATAGAATCAATTTTTCAATATTCAGTTAATATACGTGGAATAGTTCAACTAAAAAATAAACCCTTAGAACTGTCAAAAAACAATTTTTTCCATAGAAAACCCATTAAAAATATTTGAATATTTTTATATCCTATTTAATAATAAAATTAATTATAATGATAGAAATTTGTTAAAATCTATTATAATTGAAAAAAATTTCATTTAATCAATATAAAATTAAAATTTACCGTATCAAAACATTTAATCAAAAACACATATTTCCATAAAAAAGATAAATTTTCATTATTCACACAAAATAATGTTATAAAAAATAATCACAAATTCACCCAATGAAAATTTTAACATTTATACAGAAGAAATTATGACAATTTTTTCAAAAAAGAATCTTAATGTATAAAAAATTATTTTTAAATTGGGAATATATCGAATGAATAAACATCCTTTAAGAAAAATATGAATTTTCTAAAAAAAATATTTCACATAAAATAAAATGATATTTATTTATTTCTAATCAATAGATAAGCACTGATTGTTTTTGTAAATGTGTGAACCGTATAATTTTAAATATATAAATATTCATATTCATATCCACCAACTTAAGGGATTGTTAATAGTTTTTATTCTTATATAATTAAATTTTATAGAGTGTCATGTTTCATATAAATTTGGTGTTTTCTCAATAAAAAACTATAAATGTGTTTGAATATATTAAAAAATAAATATATTATAAAGTCTCGGAGTGTTACATTCTCATATAATATTGGTTTTTTGTGTCATATACTCGATCAAACATAATTTTCATCATTTATAATCTTTTATAATTTCTCAAATAATTATTGGCCATAATAAATTGTTAAATCAAAATAACTTTTAATTCATATGGTTAAAATTAAAATGGGGTTCTTATATTAGAAAAAAATTTGTTAAAATTAATTTCTACCACACATATTATCATTATTTAATACATTTCATTCCATATTTAGAGTTATAAGGTCTAAAATATCTAATTAGGGGAATTTTATTTTATGGATTTGTGAATAAATTACCTAGGTTAATAAATAGTTACCAGTTAACGTGGTAAAAATTAAAATTCTAAACATGAGTAAACATAATGGAAAATGGGATAAAATTATAAAAAAATGTGAAAAATTTTATTTTTGTGGTGGTTATAGATCATAACATCAATCCACATCATTGTTTTACAATTTTTTGGGGGATATGGCTTGAGAGTGACTTCCAAATATGGAATAGTATTGTGTATTTACAACTATATTACATCTCATAAATTATAAAATGGTACATCCTACTCTCATTTATTCACACCTCATAATAAATTGGTATTGAAAAAACCATCCAATATATCTCCCCAATATACTTACACATTATAATTATATGATTGTCATCCCAAATATCAACCCCTTTTGTCTTTAATAACAATTCCAAATGAGATAATTTTTATGAAAAGAAAATTGAATTCAATAATATATATTTATTTATTTATTATCTTACAAACTTCTTTGATGTTTTAAAAATTTAAAATAATTTCATTAGTATATAACATATAATTAGATGTTTTTATGTTAATTTTTTAAAGTAGAACAATCTCCTCTCCAATCTAATGGGATATGAAACCATCAATCGTGTGTTCGACGGACTACCATCTAGCGAACTAATGTAATTAATTTCCCATAACCTACTATCATTGGTAGATTTAATGCTTTATTCTAAGTATATATATATATAATATTTATGATAAAATTATATTTTTTAATTATAATATTACATAATACTTCAGAAGTATCAATCCATTGGAAAATCGTAACATAGTGTTTGTATATATATACTACAACTCCAAAAAGTGATGTGATATATTTTTTAGTTGAGATTAATATAGATGGCAATAATTATATATTTAATGATTATATAATATGTATGATAAAAAATTATCCTAATATTGTTAATTAATATATTCCTTTTGTTCGTTCCAAACATCAAGAATGTGGAATTAACGTTCGCACATACGTACATCCTACTATATCCATAAAAATTGTAACACAATTTCAATATATAAATTTAATATATTACTATACAGAAAAATATAATAATTATATAATATATTTATTTCATTTTCTAAATTATTTAAATGATCATACCATAATAAAAAAATAAAAAAACCAAACAAAAACATAGAAGAAAACCAATGAAATTATTACTCGAAACATGATTTTATACAATAATTATAAATCAAATGGTAAAAATGGTAATATGAAAATTATATAAGACATGATATATATGTTTATAGTGAATTAAATGATTAATAATTAACCTATATTTTTTATGTGGAAGGATATAATTTTTATAAAGAAAGGCAATAGTTCTAGTGCATTAATTACACCTCACATTTATTTCTATGCAACACATGCATGATAACCCCCTGATTATTTTTTGTGCATCATATATACTAACCATGATGCTATTTTATGATTATTAACATAAAAGTTATGTGAAGATATAAAAATAATTTCATTTACTTCATGAGACTTTAAATTAAAATGATATAAAATTTGTAATTTCCTATGTTATAATATAATTTCTTATTAGATTTACTTATCATTATGTTTTTGTTGATCAAATATTATGACCTATCAATGAAAATAATCAGGAATTTTCTTCTCATATGGTATTTTTTTAATCTAAAATCTCTAATTTACAATTTCTCTATTTATGTAAAAATTATTCCAAAATATATTCTTGATAGAAAATCTATGTAATCCCTTACTTCCATTAAAAAAATATTTTCTTCACTGTCCATCGTTCCTAGAACTGTTTACATAAAATATATAAAATTATCCAATGATTTATTGGTTGAATTTTTATGGCATAATTACTTTTAATAATTTTATTTCATAGGAATGTTCTTTTTGTTTTCTGAATGATGAAATTTTGAGTTTTACTTAGAATGTGAAATGAATCTCTGTTTTAAAATACAAAAAATGAAATGAATTTAATGCCACCATGGCAACTCAATTATAAAATGATTCAAAATAAAATTTTTCAAGGATCCTTTCAATGAATCTTATTTCCATAGTATTATGTATACTTTTATATTTCAAAGATGATATTTCAATATGGAAAGTGTATTTTCCTCTAAACTGTCTTAATGTTATTATTATGGAATTTATACTGACCAATGACAAGAAAATTTCTTGTTTATTAATTTTTTCTAGGATAATATCCAATGGTTAGAGCCTTACACTTTTCCAGAAATTTTAATGTGTATTATAATAAAGAAGTTAATTTTATGAATGGTATTTCATTCCAATGGGTTATACTATGATGAAATGTCTATGAGCCATATTCCTTTAACACGGGTAAAGAATAATATATATAATACATTTTTATGAATCTAGTTTCTGTTTCACTTGTTTGGAAATGAGTAAACATTTATGAATCTATTTTATATTCATGTATTTTTATATTATTAAGTATCTATTGTCTGGTGAAAATATATATATTATTTTAATTATGGTTTACGTGGGACCTAAATATATCTCCAATTCTTTTGGTAATGATTGAAATTTCTTATGAATAAAAGGATTGCAATGGGGAGTGAACCATGTTATGTATGAAATATTATCCCCTATGATAGATTGAAATGGGGTCCTTGAGTACTGTGATGATATAGGGAGTGAACCCATTCCACTTTTAGAGTTTTCTTAATGATCCTAGACTATTATTAAAATGATTTTATATGCATATGTGTATACCAAAATTCAATAATAAAATTTTTTTGAACTCATGGATTAGGTTCTTTTAATCATCTATGGTTCATTAAATATGATCTAAGTATTTTTATTCTATAACAAATGATTATGAAATTTGATATAAAAGGAACTATTTTAAAATTATATGATGATGTTCCCATACAATTGTACACATATAATGCAGGTCTGATCATTAATATATCTCTTATATACCATTAATTATAACATGTGATCATGTTTTCTTATGTTTCCTTTCCTCAAGGTATAATGAAATGTTTTATGTATGATATGTATAAGAAGGTAACTATTTATCAATAGCTTAGTAATACATGGATTAGTTCACTTTTGAACTAAATTTTTATGTTTCAATGTTTCCAAAGGCATCAGTCCTTTAAGATTCTCTCATGGAATGTTTTGTTTTGTAATTAATTTTAATATATTCATATGTGATATCATTTTATTGAAATGTGTGGGTTTATATACCATTTATCACAAATAACTCATATTTCCTTGAATAAAAAACCTAAAAAATATACATAAATGAAGAAAAAAATAAATGTAAAAGTATCTGAGAATTAAACGATGGATGTGACAAGTGGAAAGAACCTGAATTTGATCATTTTGTGCGATATTTATTACCATCCCCGTATTATGGGAATGGTTCATTAATATGTATATACAAATCATAAAATCTAATAGGACCACACATCCTATTATCACAATCTATATAAATTGATTTGAAACTACATAGCCTATGAAATGGTAGGTAATATATTTTGGGATGAATAAGAAACTATGTTCAAGATTGTTTAATTAAATAATTTTAAGATTATGAGATGTTCATGTTTCACTATATTCAAATTTATATGTTAATTATATTTTAATGCTTCACCATGTGGTTCGCCTTCTCAATATTCTACATCATTATAGGGAGTGGTTGTATCATATCTCAGGTAAGCTTTTGGACCCTGATATGATATTTATCACGAATAAATCACATTTTCAAAAAGATATTTGATGATGAAATACTCTTTGATACTATGACCACGAATAAGATGGTATGTGAAATAATTTTGATGATCATCCGTCCATGAGTAATGTAGCTTCATGATTTCTCATAACATGATTAGGCTTTAGGCCATTTTATTAAAGATGTATCATTAAACAACATCATTATATAATAAATAAATTTTAATGTTTCTACTTCCAAGGTCATGTCAAATCATTTTTAACAATGTGAGGAGAAATTATTTTTTCAACCCTAGAATGATTATATATGATCATAGTTCAACATGAACACTTTCAATATATCACTGAATATCATCATCATGAAATTTTTCTGTAGTATAAAATTCAAAAAATAACCCAACATAATTCATGTGTATTAGTGGTAATTAAATATCATATTATTTATTCTCAATATAGATATATAATATTTTTTCATATAGGATATGTATAACATATTATTACTTTTGACCCGTCCATGTCATAAAGAAATCATAATCTCTCTCGTTATCATGCCTCATTTAGTTGGATAATTCAATTTTTTTCCATATAGTGTATATGAATAGATAAATGAATTTATATCAGTGGCCTTGACAACATATTTTAGTTATGATTATATGGTTATTATAATATAAAAATACTTGAATTGATAATGTCTACAAAAAAAGAATATGAGTATAGTAGCCACTTGTTAATCTGATGATCCAATAAATTTTCAACACAAATATTATAATCGTATGATGTATTACATGGATAGAAAATTCCATCAAATATAGAGACAATTTTGTTTTAGATGATTTATAATATAGGAATAAAATAAAACAAATAAATATACATAATGTGATTCAGTATATCCTATAATATTCAAACATCAAGAAAATCAATTATAGTATTAACAGAATCAAATAATTCCAAGTATATTACTAATATATTTAGAATTATGTTCCTTCTTGAATAGGTAACTAATGTATTCCAAATATTTGGAGATTTTTATAATCTACTACAATTATATACACATGTGATGATTTCTATGATCATTGGTAATCATAGTGGATAAATTCCATTATTGTGGGATGAGTAATAATGTCCTATTAAAGAGGTTATACTGATGTTGTAATGAATGCTCAAAACTAATAACAATAATAATTTTATATATATCCCAAAAAAATTCTACACTAATCTTTGTATGTTCTACTATTTTGGCATTCAACTATGAAATCAACTCTACAACTAAGAAATCCTCCCTGTCATTCTAATATGGGTGGGAAGTGAATAAAATCATCATTTTATTACTCCATGCTATTATTATTTTTCGAATCTATTAGGATAAATATAATGAAATTAATAATGGGAAACATATTTTATTAAAAAAATATTCCATTACATTACATATAGTTGTTATATAGTGGTATTCCATTGAAAGGAATGATACTATATAACCCTATGAGGGTAAGAATTCCCCCAAAAATATTTTATTGCGGTTCTATCTCGGTGTTATAGTCTCCATGTAAGTCTCTAATGAAGTATATAGAATTTTAAATGTGTCACAAACTAGCCCATATACCATGGTACCCTGAGAATAGATCTAACTCTATAAAAGTCCACATGGCTGTCCCAATACAGACAATTTTCTGATTAGAACCTTTCACCAGACTAGATAAAAATAAAAAAAAATTACCCACAAAAATAGTGGTAGATAAAATATAAGGCATCAGAGTTATAAACATTCTAAAGGATAATATACTACATACAAAAAAGGTATAAAAATAATAAAGTGATAAATCATCAAATTGAATAATATCACAAAAAATACCCCAACATAATAGAAACAACCAAAAGTAAAAATGTTTAACAACATCCCCCACCTTCATGTGGCAGTTTCCCTTCTCTTATACCTAGTAATATATTATCTAACAACATGTTTTGAAAAATGTATTGTGTGGGATGTAAATAATAGTACGTATTCAACAATTGTTCTACAAAAAATTCCATAACAATTAACCAAATCGTGAATTTGATTATAAATAAAATAGGCCATAGAATAAAACATAATTTTCATAAATAAAAAAATTCATTTTTATCAATGGATTGAAAAAAAATTAGACATTGTATTAAAAAAAATTATAAAAATTAATTGATATAAAAAAATTTCAATTAGTAGATTATATTTATAATTAATGTAATATTTACATCAAAAATAATTAAAACAAGCACCATGGTCATCTACCTAGAAATTAATTAGTTTTTTTATAAAATATCCTCACACTTCTCAAATCAATGATAGTAGAAAATACTTTTACACACATAGTATGTATTGGACCCGTCAACGTCCCATCCAGATACAAAATTTTCAAGAAGGTTTTTTATTTTTTTTATTTTAAATATATTAAAAATGAATAAACATTCTATCATTCTATTGAAAAATTTACCACTAACTACCCTAGATTTCAAGTTTTAAAAAATTACATCAATAATGGCAATGTCATCACATTTCAATCTAAATCATTATTTCAATTCAATTTACCAGTTTTTAGTTTGAATATTAGAAATCAATTTCAAAACCAAAATAACGGTTCCCTCATCAAATTATTCATTTTCAATACTAACCTATCATTGGTTTTTATCATTTAATTTTAATCCATTTTTTCCAAATCAATTGTCAAATCATATCCCCATTTCTATCAATTTAAATGTATAACCCAAATTACAATTCCAATTGAATTGGGGTGGGGGGATCTAAATTCCATTCCATAAAATATTATGATTCCAAATTATATCAAATTTGGTTTTCATAAATCTATTGAATGTTTTATAATATAAATCAATCAATTAAATGATTAATTATATGGAATATATGAAATTTAATAGCCTACCTTGAAATCATAGATAAAGACATCAACACCAACAATGGGATTCCTCAATCTAGAATGAATTTTTGAATGATCTAGAAATGAAGCATATAAAAATATTCCCAAAAACAGATTTATAATCCATTAACTAAAAGATGATCTAAAAAATATAAGGTATACGGAAAAAGTTATTGGAATAAATAAAATTCCATAATAGATGAAATGTAATGAACACAGTGATCAATCACCAATAGAACTATCCAAAAGGACTAGAGATCTCCAAAGTCTCATTGGGTTGGCTCTAGGATTAGATGGGAGAATGATGAAATAAATGACATATAAATCTTCTATACAGTTAACTAAAACCTAGAACTCATGAGGATTACATGGTGGGTAATCCCAATAATTTTTTTAAAATTCATGAAAGATAAAACCACCGAAAAATGCATCAAATTTTAATAAAAATACATTTTTACTCTTAAACGTTGTGAATTACTAGTACATGACGTATATTCTTTCACACCGTCATCAACCAGGACACAAATAAATAATTTTTTATTCCATTTATTGGCATGTATGTTCATAGTATATAGTATAATACAAGATTTTTTATGAATACCAAAAATATAGAAAAATGAAATGAAATAAATAATGAATGGTAAATATATGATACATCTTCGACACTGTAAAAACACGATGTCCCTAGAAATAATATTAAGAATCATCTATATCAAAGAGATGAGGCCACAAATCTCTCATCTATTCTTCATTCTCCCATATCTCATGAGAATCAAAAAAATGATTATATATCACACATACTGAATATATCATCATACCATGAAGTTCCATTGTCATAGAATCAAAAATAAATCTTAGATTATTATTCATGGATAAATTAGGCACAACATCATGATCATCCTAGTTCAATACATTAGATGCGTCATAATGATTTTTCAAAAGTATAGTTACATGGAGAAAGTTATGTGTCACGATTGTAATGACCCAAATGTTTATTAATTTAATTTCATTCTTCTATTTGTAATTACATATTTTATATTGCACATAAAATTAATTATAGTCCATAAAAAAGCCATATAAATTATACAATAACAAAATAAGAAGTGTTTCTAGAAGTTAAAGAACTTGTACGGATGAAATAGAGACTTGAACTTAAAAATAGTAATATGGTCCTTATGAATAGTAATCTGACCATATATATATTGACCTCACCCTATTAAGTATAAATAAAAATTATTAAACTTATATTTTGAAAATAATATATAATTTTATCATAATATAAGATAGTATATATTTTAAAAAAAAATTATTGAGTGATGGTATTTTTGTAATCCTAAATATTTAATTATGATTTTTAATTTATTTAATAATTGAAATGAAAATTTATTTCCATAAAATGTGTTCATAAATTAATATTTTGATGTCCAATGATTTTATGACATTTTTATGATAACTTAGGTAATTTTTCGAAGTGTTGTAAAATTAATTATAATTTAAAAATGAATATTTTCCAAGTAAATGATGATTTAAATTATAAATTAAATTACTCATATTAGAAAATTATTTTCATAAGATGGAGTTCATTTTTGTAATATAAAAAAATGGTTATGGTGAATTTTTGAGATGTTCTTGAAATAATTGAATATTGCTGAATAGTAAAATACTAGAATTTATTATTAATATTAAATACTTGAATTATAGAGTAATGAATGATGTTATATTAATGTAAGAACCATTGGTTTGAACTCACATGATCTTGTTACTATATTTATTCATGATCACATCAATATTTATTATCTTGTAGAAAAAAAATAAACTGACAACTAAAATATTGAGATAACACCCCTCCCCTCCACTATAAATACCACCCCTCACACTCTATTCTCCTCACACCTCTAATGTTTTGAGCCTTGAAAAAAATTTATGAAGTACACATCATTATATCCTCCACCACGTCCAGGAGATCTTGGTCTCATAAAAAAGTCCTAGCCTAGATTCCTTGAGGAGGATCTTAGGAGGATAATTCAATAGGATATTATTGTGAAGAAAGAATTCAGACACATGGTAAGGTGAAATTTCGAACCCAACACTCTTTATATGGGTTCACCAAAATTAAAACCATTTTTAGTTAGCATATTCAGTAAATATAATTTCATTTTTATCATCTTACATTTTCTAGGATATACATGTTTTCTAATTATATTTATGAAAAACAACATGCTTTCCAAATAAACTTTTCTTTCGAAAAACACCCCTTTTATTTTTTTCTTCACTCAAGGTTGATGATTCTAATATCAAGTATGTTATTCCCTATTTCTTTTTGGGAACCCAGATTTTATTAATTTTATGATTTATAACATGAATCCAATTCCTTTCAGTGTGTAATTTATGTCAAAAATTTATATACATTCTATGTGGAATTCATGAGAATGAAAATTTAAAGATTTAACGGGTGTGTCCGAAACTAAATGGAGTAATCTAAATATTAGAATGTGATGAGTTCATCCAAAATTATATAGATCTATAATTAACTAGGAAATTTGATATATCTCTTGAGGAAAAGTGAAATATTCATGAATGTGATTCTTGCATCATTCATTACTAGGTGTAGTAGTTAACCACTAAGAGAATATGATTAATTTTTGTGTATTTCCACCTTCCATAAATTTTTCTAATTATTCCTATCATTACTATGATTACGTTGTTATGTTTATTCTCAACCCATTTCTTATTGTTTCATGATATAAATGATCCTATTGTTGGGGTTTTAGCTAACCACTTTTTGATGTGTATCCTTAGGTAAATACTTTTAATATGGAGAAAACATGGGATAATAAGAAGCTAGAGAAGAAGAAATTAAAATAATTATTTTTTTGATTTTTTAAAATTTATGTATGGTGATAGTTTCCCCAAGACACTAATCCTATGTATCATAATTGTGTAATGATTTCATTACTGTTATCATTGAATTGACGTAATAGAATTGTATGAAAAATATGGATTATTATTGTCGTTATCATATCTAGGTTTAGTTACTTTTGGAATTATGATTATATAACCCAAGTGAAAACCCTTAAAATAAGAATAACTTTATAAAAGCACCCGACATGATTTGATATACATAGGAAAACTATAATATATTCATTTTGAGTTAATTGAATCATAGAATAAATGATTTATTAATGACATTTTGAATTTTGTTTTTTTGACCATTTCAATTTTAGAAAATTTTATGAACCCAACCATCAACATGTGGGTGGGACAATTGATCATTTCCCTGAATGAGATCCCCAATGATTGTGAGGTGGTGTTTAAAATTTCATGTTGATGTTTATCCTTTTGTATAAAGTTTCAGAAAAATACCTAAAAAATATGGAACATCTTACATCACCTAAGATGGACCAGGTGGCTTTCGAATGTTTCCTTAGCCAATGACAACCGAAATTTAGTGGATCAAATTACCCACTCATTATAGAAGAGTGGGTTGACTCATTTGTCGGTGATCTTTTATGTGATTCACTTTTCTGAGATAGAGAATGCGTTTTTTTCTATTTATTATCTAGATAAATATGCCGATAAATGGTGGGTTTTTATTAAGAACACCATGTTGAGGGAAGAAATTGATGATATGGAGTAGGAATACATTAATATAATGTTTCTTAAAAAGTATTTCCCATGAAATTATCATATGAAAATGGAGAGAGAATTAATATATCTGAAGAAAAATGATAGATAATCATTCAAAACCTTTGAAGAGAATTTAACAAGGCTTGAAAGTTATTCTTCTAGTTTTATTATCATCAATGATAGAAAAATTGATAGATTATTTATTGGTTTATAACTACACCATCAAAAGGCACTATAAATTCATGAATTTGGGTGTTATGGATATGCTTTTCAGTGTGACCTCAAAATAGAGATGGAGTTTGGAGACTGATACCATGGCTAGGATGATAAGAAAATAAATATTGAGCATCATGTTAGAGGATATAATTAAGAAAGTTGGAATGAAGACACAACAACCCAGATGTAATCAATGTGGTAAGTAGGATCATGGGAATTACCAATATGGGGAGGTTAAATTTTTCAAATGCTATAAATATGGCCACCAAGCTCTTGAATGTCAAAAATTCACGAGAAGATAGGATAATGTTGTGGAGGATAGGATAGAACCACCAATGGTCTAATTCTACACATGTAGGGAGAAATGGAACTATTTAAGCCAATGCCCAAAACATCGAGTCCTCAAGAGTAATAAATGTCATCATCCAACAAATCAAAAGGAGTAATTAAAGCATTATTCCATCACTACTGCTAATGTGGATCAAGAAAATCATGTTGTAAACAGTACAATTCCTATTAAATCAATAATGGGGAAAATAATTATATAATTCTAGTACTTCACATTCCTCTATATCTGGAATTTTTTCTATAAATATTTATTTAAATCCATAAAACCATAATGTAGAGAAATTCATAAAAACACAAAGTGGTGTAATAATTGAAACCCATGTTTTGGACTCTTCACATGTTGGTGTATGTGGGACGAATCATCCAGAAAATATCTTGATACTTCCCATGGTGGAATTTGATGCTATAATGGCAATGGATTTTAAAATTTTATTTTGAGAACATATTAACAGTAGGTAAAACAAAATATCTTTTCATATTAAGAACTATCCCATGCCACTCTACAAATTCAAGGAAGATCATAAATATCCATTGAAAATCCATCAATGGGGAGGGTGTTGATTCCCTATAAATAATAATACCTCTTTAAAATGGATGATTCATATAAGGGAATCAATATAGGGGAATTTAACATCATGAGGGAATACAATGATAAATATACTAAAGAGTTACTAAGACTTCCTACCAAAAAATGTGGTAGAGTTATCAATAGAACTCATACAATGAGCTACCCCTATTACAATTTTTCACTATAGGATGTATCCTATCGAACTGGAGGAGTTAAAGGAATAGTTAAATGAGAATTCATAAAAAAGGTAAATCTGCCCTAGTGCATCACCTTGGGGTGTGACAGTTCTCTATTTCAAGAAGAAGGAAAGAAAAATCTGTCTATGTATCGAGTATCCTGAACTAAACCAGATCACCATAATCAAAAAGTTATGTCTTCCAAGGATTAATGACATGTTCGATCGGTTATAAGGATTATTGTACATCTTATCGATGGATCTATGTTATATATATCATCATCTAAAAGAAATGAAGTAAAATATTTATAAGACTACATTCCATACAAGGTATGGCCACTGTGAGTTTTGGGTGATGCCCTTCGGATATACTAATTTCCCTTCAATCTTAATGAATTTGATAAATGGGTTCTTCAGACATTACCTCAAAAAAATTGGTAGTCTTTATTGATGATATTATCATCTACTCCAAGAGAAAGGTAGAATATAATGACCAACAATGAAATTTGTCAGTGACATTTTGTAAGGGGAATTTATGCTCTATGTTCATCTAGTGTGACTTCTGGATGCAGCATGTTACATTCTTGGGACACGTGTTCATAAGTGGGGGAATTTCTATAAACCCATGAAAAATGAAATTGATGATTTTCCCAAAACCACTTGTGTCATAGATATCAGTATTTTTCTTAGATTAGCTGGGGACTAATGATGTTGTGAGGGAAATTTCTCATGATTATCAAGAACAATAAGTATGTTAACACATATAGAGGTAATGTATTTTTGGATGAATGAATGTGAGAAATGCTTCAAAGAGCTAAATTGATGGCAGATCACTGTAGTTATACGCACATTTAGGAAAACTAAATAACATTTTGGGATATACAGTGATGATAATGTGAAAATAATGGGTTTTATACTCATGAGAAATTATAATGTGATAGCATATGCCAAATGGTAGGGGATGTTCCTGGAGAAGAACTACCCGACACATGATCTGGAGGAAGAAGCTATGATTTTTTCTTTGAAAATCTATTTTCACTACCAATGTCATTTGAATTTTGACATATATACTGATCATAATAGCCTAAAGTATATATTCCCACAAAAAGTAGAAGAATAAGCATCAAGGGATATCGTTAGAGCTAATCATAAACTCTTAATTCTCTATCCACAATCATCTTGGAATGGCAAATAATTTAGCTGAGCTCTTAGAAGGATATAACATACTATTAGATCCATGTTTTCGATGGATAAACACCCTATCTTCATGGATATTCAATGGATGGATTTTATAATATTAACGGTACAGAATACATCAAACAATTCCCAAATTATTTCCCAACGATCTATCAATGATTATATTATGAAGACAAAAAGTGATGATCAATTGTTATAGAAGAAGGTGTATTTAGTAATGGAAGGGAAACTACCAGAGATCCATGTCGATGATGATGTTGTTATTTTGTTTGGAATTAGGATTTGTGTGACTTTATCCCTAGGAATAAAATTGATCTATTTGATAATTCACTAAGATCAGATATCTCAATCAATCCAAGGAGTACCAAGATGTACCATGATCTTTGAGAACACTTCTTGTGGGACAACATAAAGAATGAGATTTCTGAGTATATCTCATGGTGCATGATATGTCAGAAAGTTGAATAATAGTGATAGAAGTCCAAATGGATGATTAAACCATTTCTTATACCCATATTAAATGGGCTAATTTCACATTGCATTTTTTTCATTTGTCTCCCAAATAAAACATATGGAAACAATAAAATATTGGTTGTGGTGAACCGAATCACCAATTGTCTACTTTATTTGTATCATAGAAGATAAATTGCTTGAAAAACATAAATTTTTTTTGAAGGTTCTGGTGAGACTGTACGGAGTTCCACCAGACATTTTCTCTAATCGTTATCCCATGATTACATATAAATTATGGATGAGTATTCAAGATTCATTCAGTATTGAATTAAATTTCATCATAGTTTCTCTCCCCTAAAATGATGGACAATCTAAAAGGATTAATCAAAAAATACATGATTTTTTATTGCCTAATATTTAGAATTAAAAATGCATGGGATCAATATCTCTTATTGTTTGAGCTCCCATACAATATATGCTTCAACTCGAGTATTCAGATATCTCCATATGATGCTCTATATGGACAGAAATATAGAACTCTAACCTATTGGGATGATGTTTGATAAGTAAATCCACTTGTACCTAATAATGTGAAATAGATGAATGAGATGGTTAAATCCCTCAAGAAACATATAAAATATTATAATAGTTAGAAAAATATCATTTCTGACAAAAGTCTAAGAAACATGGAGTTCGATATTGGAAATAATGACATCCTTCAAATATCACCATGGAAGAGAGTCTTGTAGTTTGGAATTAATGGGAAGCTTATCCAATGAAACATTATCCCCTTTGAGATCATCAATTGTATAGGAGTTATGGCCTATATACATGAAATTACACCAAATATAGCTCATGGTCATGATGTGTTTCACCTATCATTCCTACGAATGTATATACTAAATCACATACATGTACTAAACTCATAGGTGGTACATCTGGAAGAAGATATTTCATATTATAATGATCTAGTAAAGATTCTAAACTAGAGAGATATGATTCAATGAAAAAATAATACCCACTTTTCAAAAGTCTTGTGAAGGTACAATAAGTATGAAGAAGCAAAATGGGAACCATATTAGGTAATGAAAGAGATGTACCCTCAATTGTATATGTAAAATGAAATGTTGCGGGTGAAATTTCAAAAAGGAGGAAGAATGTAATGTCCCAAACTTTTTGAAATGGAATATTATCCCTCTTATTGTAAATTCATATATTATAATGGACATAAAAGCACATACAGACAATAATAAAATCCTTATAAATAAATAATCAATGAAATAATAAGTAATTATAGATGTTAAGGAACCTATACTGAAGAAATTGTTACTTAAAATTAGGAATAGTAATATCACCATTATGGGTAGTAAAATAACCAAATAAATATTGGACTCACCCATATAATTATAAATAAAATTTATGTATCTTATTAGTGAAAATATGATAGAATTTTATCACAGTATATGTAAGTAAATATATTAAAAATAATTAACTAAGTGTTGATATTTTTATCAGCACTAAATATCTAATTAAAATTTTTAAATAAATATAATAATTTATAAGAATATCTATTTTCATTAAATGTATTAATAAATTAATATTTTGATTTATTATGATTTTAAGACAATTTTATGAGAACATATGTAATTTTTCAATGTGTTATAAAATCAGTTAGAAATTCCAAATCTGTATTTTCAATGTATTTTATGATTTTAATTAAAAATTAAAGTAAACATGTTTAGAAAATTATTTTAATAAAATAGAGTTATTATTTGAATTTTCCATGTTGAAAACCATTTATGGTATTTTTTGGGATTTTTCTGAAATAATTTTTTTTGAAGAGTAAAATACGATAATTTATGATATATGATAGATACTAGAATTATTGAGTCATGGATGATGTAAGAACCATTGGTTAAAACTGAAATATTGTGGTTATTATATTTAGTCATATAATATTTAATATTTCTTCTCTTGTGGAATACTAATAATCAAATAATCAAAATATTTTGAAAACACCCCTCGCCACAACAATAAATACCACCCATCACACTATATTCTACTCATACCACTACAGATTTTATCCATTTCAAAATTCTAAGAAATACTATTTTCTAGATCCTCCCCCACATTTAAGTGCTCTTGGTCTCATAAAAATACAATGTCTGGGTTCCTTGAGGGGGATCTAAAGATGATAATTCAAGAGGATATTAATGTGAAGAAAGCATTCGAACACATGGTAAAGGGAATTCTCCTTCCAAAATCTATTTCTTTAGGTATCCCCTCTTTAAAACCATGTTATGAATGGATATTATATAAATATCATTTATTATCATTATCTTACATATAATGGGATATACATTTTTTATACTTATGTTTATGAAAAACACCATGTTTCCCAAAACAACTCATCTTTTAAATAAAACACCAAATTTACTGTTTTTTTCACTCCACGTTGATGATTATTATATCATGAATTTTATTCCCTCTTTATTTTCGAAACCCATTTTTTATGAATGTATGATTTAGGAAAATAACCCATATACATCCCAAGGGATATTTATGTCCATGATTGATATATTTTCTATGTGGTATGCCTTACAATGAAAATGTTATGAAGTGATAGGTGTGCCTATAATTATATAGAGTACTTTATAATTTACAATTTGATGTGTAGTCATAGAATTATAGAGCACTACAAAAAATTCGGTGATGTATTGTATCTCATGATGAAATGTGAAATATTCCTGAACATTATGTTATCATTGTTCAACACTATGTGTGGTAGTTAACCATTAAAACATGATGTGTCAATTCTATTAATTTCTATATTCCATGACTTTAACAAATGAATCCTATTCATTATGATAATGATGTCTTGATTATTCTCACCCCATGTCTTATGTTTTTTAGATCTTATCCATCCTCTTACTGTGATTTTATCTCACTCCTTGTTGATGAATTTCCTCATGTGACTACATTTGCTAAGGAGAGAACAAAGGACAATAATATTCTAGAGAATATGGAATTAAATAAATTTATATATATTTTTTTTAAAAGTTATTTATGATCCTATTTTTTCAAAGTTCCAAAATTTTTGGATCCTAGTTGTGTGATTATTTTATATTTTTTATCATTATAATTATGTAGTAGTAATGTAAAAAAGTAGGGTAGTTATAGCCATCTTATGTAGTGGAAGTGTTAAATAGTAAGTCACATTCCCCACCTACTGAACAACCTCAATGTTTCCCACAAAAAATGAAGGAAGCTTACCTTCTCCCCCATATGATCATTGACCCAACCAAGGTAAAACTCTCAATAATACCATGCTGCAAATTGAAATCTCCATCAGTATAGAACGATGAATTGCATGGTATTTATATAATCATTGAAATATCAACAAAATATAATGATTCAACTATATTCTTGAGGCCATCCCATTGACCAATAAATGTCAAACTGAGTATGTTTCAACATTCTCCACCCAACACAGTTGATATTTATATGAACCTTCATAAAAGACCTTAGAGGCAACAATTATAATTATAGGAAGGTGAATATTATTATAATAAAACTCAACTAGACCTAAGTGGTCGTCCCAAGTTCTTTCATAGTGCATACCATAAGCACATAACATATCGTCATGAATATGTATAGTACAATATGTCTATCCATTAATTTGTGAATGTTCTTCCATTCTGAAACAAACCTAGGATATCATGTAACAACCCATCCCCTGGGGCCTGTTTCGTGACTACACCATGATCACCTTCTACAGGCCAGGGGATGGAGAGTAGAACCTGAAAGGCATATCCCTATAATGGAATGTAATTTCCTTTAAACCTATACAATCACACGATCCAAGAACACAACAAGAAGTAACCACGGAGTAAACTATATTATTAAAAAGTGTATTGAAAGAAAATGGAATGGAATTCAAGACCAACTAGACAGTACAAGTAAAACTAAAAAGGGAAAAATAGATCATGTAATGTCCAACAAGAATCCTACTAGATTGGTAGATGCAACTCATGATCAGTAGACATTACGGCGCATCACATCAAATGGTCCATCTCTGAGCACTATCCAGTAATGGATCCCTCATCCCAGATCAACATTGTATGCCATCTGTAGTAGACACAACATGGTACGGGTGTATCCCATGTCAGGGTGAGTATATTAATACTCAGTAGTGACCCTGAGACACCCAAAGGTCTCTTAGTGTTCCACAAATGGAAAATACCACAAATAAAGTCTTCAATAACAAAGCAATATGTAGTCATCAAATTTAATTAGGTATATGCCCATACATAAACATAAGTAATCAAAAGGTACTCTACTAATTCATGAGGAAGCTTATGGCTCCAACTATTATTCCATTTTCACAATTGATCCTTGAAGGACGAATACCACAATTGTAACACCATGAAGGTAACACCATGTAGGTAAAATTAACACAAAAGGTAAAAACATATAACAAACCAGGTGTATAACTCAAGTAGATCAGTGCATATGATTAGATTTATTACTAGATCATCTTATTCTATTGACAGGATCTATTTTTGTCCCACAAAAGATTGATATATGATGACCCACATAGGATTGTCAGGCGCTGACCCACCCAGGATCGGTAGATACCGACCAACATAGGATTTGTGAGCATTGAATCTCACATGATCGATAGATTCTAACCCACATAGGATTCATGAACACTAAACCACATAAGACCAATAGATACTAACCCACACATGATTGATTAGTGATAACCAATATAGGATCGAAGTTCTTTCTTTACCTTACATCAATCCTGGAGATTCCCACACTAAGCATGCTTGATTCCAGGAGAATCCACTCCTCAAGCAATCAGTTGTACCTCAACCACAACGAAGTTCAATGAAGAATAATTCCAAGCAACCACCATTTCATAATGTTTCAAACACTACAGATAGAACATGGATCAGACGCCCATTGTGTGACTTATAAGTGTCTTAGTACTAAGGGCCCTGTGGGATTCAGGTTTGATCCAACCCAGTCATACTACAACATTCTCTAAAACTGTAGTGGAGTATACCAAAAGAATAGTCTAACACCATGGTTTAAAATTTCACTAAAGGTCCATCAAATGGACGTTCGAATTTCATGTTAAGGTCCTTTATGTGAAACTCGTGCTGGTTCGGTCTGGTTCCGGTCCGACCAAGCAAGGCTGGGTCGCGGTGGGCTCCCCACTCTAGGCTGCAAACCGTCCCAGCCCACCTGGTTGATGCCGCATATTGGGATGTTGTGGCCTGACCCACCGAGGGGTGCGGCCTGCTGGGCCTGCACTGCCCAGCCCATGTAGGGCGTGACGAGTTGGGCTCATGCATCCCAGCCCGCACAGGCTCTCACTGCTCAGCCCGATGAGGGGGGTGGCCTGTTGCAGGTGCGGACCGTTAGGGCTCACGTTAGCTAACACAGGTGAGTGTTACGCTACGCCAATACTCCAGAATGGAAAATTCATTCATTTAATGGAGTAGTGGATTCATGCTATGGTGGGTCCCTCCTTCATTGTCGTGGATTGATGTTATGGTCATCTCTAGCTGCACGCGACATCGTTCCCTTCCACCTCCACCTTCCATGGCCAGCCTGAGCTGGCCGCCATCTTCACCCACTGCAACCTTCTCCGCCAGAGGTGTGCGATGGTGTACCTCCATCCCTTCCACAGTTGGCCGTTTCTAGATGCCCCTGTCACCCACTGGTGATGGTCTCCAGTGATTCATGACTTTTCCACTCCATCAGTCTTCTGCAGTTCAATGGGTGAACTCCAGTGTCTCGTTTTTCCATCCGTAGGTACCTTTGGCCTCCTTGGCACACCCTCTTCGCTGCTTGAACCAGCATTCTAGGATCCGTATAATCCAAATAAAAATTATCACGATGAACACATGGATTTAAATAGTGGGTGAGTGTTTGGGCATGGTTCATATTGCTCATGCCCTCCATGTTAGCTTCTTAACAAGGGGGGAAGCATACATGATTAAATAATCTCTTGAAATAAAAATATGATAAATAACTCTCTCACGATCATTAGAGAACATTGTGCATGAGGAAGATTCGTTGTTCATTATTCAGTGCCACTTGCCACCACCGGTTGGACCTGTTCCTTCCTCTATGAGATTGGCATCATGGTACTTTCCTAGAGCTTTGTCTAATTTCAAGGTTGTTCCAATAATCCCCCATGATCCATATAAATAAGACAGTAGGAGGGTGAGTAACGCCCATGTAATTAATGGGGTTCAATTAATTAAGGAACCTTCCTAATTCCAATTGTTATATTGCAATTATTTGAGGAGTCAATCCATTTAATGTCTTGACACTTCATTGGTTTTTCCACTACCACTTTTCCATTGGAGGAAAAATTAATTCCCGTGTTATTTTATTAATTTGTTCTAAAGGTCCCTAAAATTAACTGTTTAAACCGACCTACTGCGGTCGCTGTGAAGCCTCCCTTAAAATAATCCCAGTTTTGTAGATTCAATGGTGCCCTCAGATTATTAATCCAAGAACCGGTTCAAAAGTAAGAAAATAATTCTCATGCATTTACTAAACATATGATAGAAATAGTTCACAAATTAATTTTGGGAAAACTGGGCCTAATATTTTTGTGCCATTAATTTTTGTAAACTTTTAATAATTGTATATAATTAGGAAAATTAAATGGAAAATCCGGGTCATTACATATCATGTCCTCATGAATGACTCACTAAAATTAAAGGTAAAAGATGGATATATATCCCAAAATATTGTTGTCATAACTCTAGGAATATGGGAAGTGTATTTTATATGGAAATTTAGAAACACATAAACATTGGTTGTATCTCATATGGGAAAGAAGTGAGATGATTTATCCATTCAATCGATCACAAAACTTATCACATTATTCATTAAAATGATTCATTTCATCCTAATCAGAATGTCCAAAGATACCTCATCCCACATTCATGTCAACACATAAAGTGGCTGATGTAATCCCAAATGTCTTAGGTTCCTTTCCACGACTGGATAGAATGTATAAAAAATGAAACAAAATAATGATTGCTAAATCACATACCAAGACACCAAATTCTAATCCTAATATCATAGAACAGATTTGCTTTTTTTGTATTCACTATCTATTTGGAAATATATAAATCTATAATATTATAATTTCTCACTCGAAAAGGTATAACTTACCAGTTCTGGAAACGTAATATTTAATAAAAAGTGAATGATCATTCAACAATTGTGTCCTCCTCACAATGACAATACAAAATCCCATGGAATTCATCTTCAATCTCGTATTCATGAATAATCACCCAAATAATAGTTGTGTTTAACTGAAAAATGGACATGGAAATATTCCACTCTTCCTCTCAGGCTCCCAAATTCAACTATTACAAAAATATTTACAACATCCTGAAGATCTTCCAATGATTATATAACATAGTGGTAAATATTTATATTCAATTTTGGAATAAATATATTTATAAAAATCTATAATTAGAATATAAAACACGAAACATGTCCATATCGTACCACAAGTTAGAGAACAATTGATCAACCACTTTCATAACTTAAGGATTCTTGTGAGGTTCACTCTTTGGTTTTTTATGTGAAAAAATACAACATTAAAATTTAATTCAACATGGACCTTATTTCTAAATCAAGATGGTCCATAAAACATTAAAATACATTATTGATTTAATTTTTTTTATCGGACTGTCTCATCACACTCTATTAGTGAATTTTTTTCCTACATTATGGATCTATTGTATATTTATGATGTATTCCTCATTACTTACTAAATCTTACTATCATTGATGTTTCCCTAGAGAAAATTAATTTAACAGTGAAAAATTAATTAGTGAAATAAATTATATTTCATTGGTTCTCCAAATTATCTTATTAATTAGTGATTATAGTGTTTAGGTCCATATATAATGGTTAAATATAATTTTTCACTATCTTTTAAGGTGATTGGGGTTGTGATGTTTTTGGGGTTATTTTTTATGAGACTATGTTACTATGTACCACTTTCATGTGAATTAGAACCTATATAGATTATTTACTCTTTAGGGGACACATAATACCATTTTGGTACATCCTTAATATTGGTGAATATATAAGAGAATGTAATTTTAGGTATTACATATAGTAGGAAGATCATATAAGTTTACTTATGAGTTACCCAAGACACCATATATAAATATTTCATTATTTTTTATGTATTTCAAAAAAAATCCCTATAATAAATGCTCTGGGGTTATAATGGTTTGGTGACATTAGATAATATTAAAATTATCATATTATTTAAAAAATAATAATTGGTGTCTCAAAATATGATCTTCCAACATAGTAAACATCTTATACCGGCCAAAATTAGAACCATTAGTAATGACATATGGAATGGAACAGTAAGAATGGGTGAGCTTAGATTCTCATTAGTGGTAATCATGGGAGATATCAAACCTTAATGGATGAAATGATATTATGGGTATGAATAAATATCCATGTCAAAGCTCTATGGATAAAATATCCATACCAAAAAAAATTCTATGCTTCAAAATTGATTCATATATAGAGGCATGATCAATAAGTGTCTAAAAACAATACTGAACATCCATGTTTCAGAATATAGTCATGTGGATTCACGCTTATATGAAATTGCAATTTGGTGAATATAAATATGAATAATTATGTCCGTTCATAATGTTATAATAATGTATAAAAAAATATCATTATCACAAATCAAAATGTGAACAATTCTATTCATAATAATGCCCCTTTTTTATAAGAGAATATCTCGAATTTTGTCATACTCATTCATGAAAACTAAAAAAATATTATTTGCAATTATTTCTAATCCTATTGCCATCACCTCATGAGATGTCAATATATCGTTTCAGAATACATTAGAGGGATATAATAGACCCAACCATCACATAATCAGAATAAATCAAATAGAAGTCACATGATCATAAAATTTTAAACATATCATCACATCTATACCCATGTAATGAAAAATTGGTTTCAAAAAACAAATTTATAATTTTTTAATATAATTACTTATGAAAAATTAAATGGTACCATAAAAAGTTCAGGATTATAATAATAACCATCTAGAAAAGGTATAATGATGGTAACAATCAGAAACTATTTTTTCCTGTGTAATAAATTTATATATATTATGAAATATTTTCGAAGACATGAATTTAGTTGGTACACGATTCCATGTCCGAGGGAGCCCAGAAGTAATATTATAAAACCATTATATATATTAATATTAGACACATAATGTTTTAATAGATATTGGAATGTCTCTTGAACGATGTCTTGAATCATAAATATATGACCATGATTAACTCTAGAACATGGAGATTTCTCTAGAAATTAACTAAAGTAGCTTTATGTAGAATGTTCTAATTAGTCTTATGTTGATGGGTATAATATATGTATTAATTAATTAATTAATTTAATACATTCATTTGAATCCTAAAATACATATACATATGTAAGCATCCTACTAAAAAACACTAGTGTTATAGAAATAACCATGAAATCATTGGTAGGATGTTCCATAATTTCCATTGGAAAATCATGATCGGACAATGGCCAGTGATCAGATCAATGTGAATCTATTGTAAGTGGATGTAGTAGATCAACATAATTATGGGAGAATGCATTTCTCTTACAATATTAATCCTATTTTGAGGTATTGATCACAAATTTAATCTTCCTGCACTAATTAAATTATTGATAATTTTCTTATCATTTATTCATCAATCTGTGTTAAATTTAATCGTTTCCATGATCTCATGTATCTAATTAAATTGTCTACTCAATTTAGTCATTCGTATTCCTTGTTTCTCACCCTTAATATCCCCAATATAGAATCTTTTTCTATGAATTTTTGTTCAGAAACTAATTCAATTTTTTATGGTTTATCCCCCCCACATATTCATTGTGTTCTTTGACAGTTGTTTATGGGACCATGGTTAGATGTTTTCAGGTGGGACTGAGCAGGATCAACAAATTATATTCATGGTGGATGTAAGCGCAATGACTGAGTAAATTTTTTGGAGATGGATCTTGATGGACCATGGAAGATACTCCATGGATCTTATATCTATAATATTAATGACAATGGGAGGTGTAAAATGTTTGTTTAGACTTTGGGCATATGATTGGGAATCCATTTTATCAACACAGAATGATGGAAAACGATCAGTGAATATGATAAGATCTAATTTTGGGTGGTTAATTGTATAATATAGAGGAGGAAATAGAATATTTAAGATCCATGGAGAATATATGGCATTCTAGAAAAATTAAGACTACATGGTGTGTCCAGGTATGAACACACAACTTGTAGTACTCGAGCTATGGTGGATATGGGTTTTAGGTGTAGATAAATGTCATACATTGTGTGAGACATCCACATTCCATGTGGCCTTGTGCTAGAATCCCAGTGAGTACATTGGGAGTATATGAGCATATGAATGGATAGACACATGGACAGGACATAACAACAAGGGATTGGTCATGTCATGATACCAGATCGAGGACATATCCATGTACATGTTTAGGTATATGAAAATGGCCTGATGGTTACAAGAATGGCCATGAGAAGAAGAGAAGCCACCAAGTGGGTAAGACACTCCATTAAGGACTCATACATTCTATGTACAGTGATGTGGACCCTGATCCGTGTCTACAAGATACATGGATAGGATACAAGGCAAGGTCAGATGTAGTGTGGACCCACATTGGGACGTCCCAATCCAGGTTCCACACATTAGTCCCCTCAGCTGGTTGACCAAATCACCTCAGGTGAACCTCCACATACATTAGTGGCGTTTAACAAGCAACAAGGATCTAATATAGGTCATAGAGAGTATATAACCTTTTTATCAAGGAAATATAAGGGTGTAATTATATAAAAAAATAGCCAAAATAATACCAGTATCACATGTCAATCAAAACTGAATGCAATATCAAATCAAATTAGTAGATATGACATGAAAATAACTAACATGTGTTAAATTTAAAACTAATATAACGATACGTAGAATCTACCATGATTGTTCCAACACCGTGTTGGGTTCCTTCATCCATTCTCTATACAATATAATATATCTAACATATGGATATTTCCCTTATTATGAAGTGAAAAAATGAATTTTATTTGGTCATCGATAAGGTAGCCTGATTATGGTGGGAGTACAACTATGTAGGAAAAAACTAATGGCATATAAAATAATATCTCAATAATAACAATTTGCATTGTTTTATAAATAATGTACATTTAATAGAGTAAACATTATCACTTTTCATTATTTGTTAATTAACCACATAATCCCCCAAGTATGTAAGGACACCCAAAACATCAATGCCTACTTTTTCCCATTATATAGTCTGATCTATCAAAAAAGGATATAACAAAACATAATTACCTTTTTATCAATTAATATTTGAATTAAATTATTTTTATAAAATATGGGAACCATAGTATAATGTCAACATTTTTTTCCAAGAATGCCATGTGTACCACTCTATGGGTATTTGATGCAACAATATGTGTTTGAAAACTCAATTATCTCGATTTAGTTTTAAATCAAATTGAATTACCCAGACAATAATATCATTTAATCACATATAGTCTTTTAATGAATCATTCCAAATCCCACAAACATTTATCAATCAATCACTAAAGTGGGATTTTGAAGAACCAGACCATGTCACGCACTCATAGATCAATTAAACTCAAATATAAAAAATATCACATTTATCTCGATTAATCCTCATGAACCCATTATATAAAATTTCACATCATTCTGTGGCACTACTATTTATCCCAAAAAAATCAGGATTCTATACTTTTATCACATGAAATAATATGTGAAATTTAACATTAAACTATTCTACAATATTTAATCCATATAACCCATTTACCCACTATGGTCTGGCCAACCAACTCATAATACCCATTTTCAATTATGTCATATCAAATTAATTGAAAAATTAAACAATCCCAATTTCCCTACAATTACAAAATCAAAATATTTCATAAAATAGTTAACAAATTAATTAATCAAATTCCACAAATTTCAATTGCCATAATTAAACACAAATCATTTTCAAATAGAAATTAAATTAAATTATTTAAATCATCCATGAAACTGTGCAATCATACGAATTTAAATTTCACAATTACATACATATAATTAAATCAAGACTATGGTATTTTTAATTTAGACCACCTATGTCAATATTGATAGTGAACACTCAAAATTAGAAAAAAAACCATTGATGTTGAGTAATCAAGATTATGATGAATAAATAGATCTAGATCATAAAGATATATCCATGATAAAATGGAATATATATAAAAAACCTAGATCTATATCAATTTATAGTAGTTGGAAACCATCCCCTTTTATTCAAAAAGGTATATGGGAGACAGAGAAACCAAATAGGGATGAAAAGCACATGATAAGGGAGTAGTAGATGTTAAATCTAAGATTCAATTCATCAAACATATCGGTAGAAGGCATTTTTCGTCCACCTAGGAACCTAAACAACTAGTGGAATGGATTTAGGTTCATGTTAGGGGATTAGGGATATTGGAAGGTAGTTTGATAAAAAAATAATGTATTTTTAGGGTATTACTATTCCACTTGAATGGATTCCTCCTCATGGAATGCAGTTTTCCCAAATCATGTGCCTAAATATCGACCTACTCCTATAGAGTCATAGGGTTACTAATATAAGAGGGAATGGTTTGAAAACTATTCACAAGTCATATAAATATCCTCTGTTTGGGATCACATGGTTTTCTGGCCGGAGTGCACGGTTTGGGAAGACTATGCACCAAATGTTCACTTCCCCTCTTCTTCAGAAAAATCATATGTCTTAGAAAAAAACAACCAAATGTTAATATTAAAATATAATTAATATAAATATGAAAATATAGTAACTTTAAATAATCATGAGACATCTCCAAAAAAAATTTGATATCTTACACCCATACACACCATTTAATTTCATTTACAACACCAACATCCTGTGTCTCCTTTGTTTTGACTCAAATTTGTTTCAAATATGTCTCCAATCCTGAATTTTTTTTTCATTTGTATTATAATGGTGGAAGAAATAATGTATTTTAATATATTCTTTGATATTTTTTGTTCTTGATACTTCAATTATTTACTATTGGTGACGATAGAAATCTTTTTAGGATCAGTTGTGAGAGGCTGAGGATGGTAATCCACCTATCGTTCTATGGTGCAGGACTACTATATTCTTATACCTACTATTGTGAATCCCAAGGATGTAACCTACTTAGTGGAATCCCCTTAGTGGATGAATCCATAGGGGTTTTTTTATTCACAAACTGAGTGGCATCACTCTAAACGACACAGGTGTGGTTCTTTTGACTTCCTACTAGGGGGAATTCCCCTAAAATTCATGGGTGAGGGTCCTTAATATATCTAGATTATTTAATCCATATTTCAATCTAATATGTGTATTATCTAACTACATACTATGGGTAATCCACCTGATGGACTAGGGGGTGGGTCCTCTATCTACCAATTGATTGTCATCCCATATAAGGAGTAGGGTGTCAGACCTCTATCTATCTACAAAGTGGAATCCCCTAATGGACTAGGTTTTGGGTCATCTATCTTTTCATTACATATAATCCCCTAAACAGACTAATAAATGTTTCCTCTTCTTACTGATTAACGCCCCCTTGATGTACATGTGCAAGGGTCCTCTATTTATCTACCGAGTGGAATCCCCATTATGGACTACGGTGTGGATCATCTTTATACATATTATGTTCCATCCACCGGATTGACAAGGTATGGGTAAGATATCTTCATACATATTAAAATCATATTGAAGGACTATTTTGTGTGTCATATCTCGATCAACATGATGAAATCCCCATGATGGACTAGGTTGTCAGACCTCTATCAACCTATTATGTGGAATCGACTTGATGGACTAGGGTGTGGGTCCTCTATCTACCAATTGAGTGGAACCACCATGATGTAGTAGGGTTTTATTTCACAATCAACCTACTTATTGGAATCCCTCTAATGGATGATGGAATGGGTCATATATCAACAACTGAGTGGAATCTCCCTAATGGACTAGGTCATGGGTCCACCACATACTAAGTGGAATTTCCCTGATAGAATAGGTTGTGGGTCATATATCTACATAAATTGTGGAATCCCCCCCCCCCACACTAATTCGGGGGTTCTAAATCTATTCACTGAATGTAATCCACACGAAACACTCATGGGTGGGTCAACTACTTAGAGAATTTTCCCCCTTGACAGTGTGGTATAGTGGGGATGTGTGGGTCCCCCATGTGGTAACTTCTTCGGAAATACATAAGAGATGTTGTGCTTTGATGATGGACCTATGGTAAAAAGGTAGAGTCATCATTCTATGATATTTATGAGTTGTAGATCAACATTATGTCTTATATGGGTATATATTATTTGTATATATATATAAATATATCTTAGTTTAATTGGGGTTCATTTCAATTTTTTTGGTGAGGGGACTACTTATATCATGTCTTCTAATATGCCATATTCAGTTATTGGGATGTACTACTAAGTATTTTGATAAATTACTTGGCATGTGATATTCCTTCTTGTTCCATGTCTAATGAAGACAATGGACAAGTAAGTGGTGGGATTGGTGGAGTTTAGGGATACTTGAGTTCATAGATCCCTTACAGTGTTTTAGATCAGATACCTAGAGTCGGGCAATCCCATCATTTCAATTCTAGTTGTATCAGTGGTAAGAAATATTTTTTGGGTGGTTGTGTATTGTTTCCTTTTTATTTTTATTTTAAATTTTCATACTCTTTTTTATTCCCTATTTTTTATAAAATAAATGGGTTTACTCAAGAAGTTATTTTAATTTACTATTATACCTCTACACTTCGTCATTTATATGGTTTAGTGAATTCATATAGGTTCATTTGGTAATGTAGTACCATATTATTAATACATTCTTGGTTCTTTTCTCAATATCCTAGTTTATGGAGGTGGGCTTGGGGTCTTGATTTTCTATTCATCTATCGACTAGGTGTGCTCTAGTCTGCACCTTAGGACAGTGTCTAATGACTTTTCCCCTTATGAATTTTGGTTGGGAACATATGGAAATTTGTCAAAGTGTCTTGAGTGAGTATTTTAGTCATGGAAAAGTAGTGTTGGTGCAGAAGATGAAATATCCATTAACCAATAATATGAAAACCTTCATTTAAACACATTATACCATGAACTTTTCTGCAGAGAACATTCGTAAATCCATAATATATTATTGAGTCATTTGACTATCCCTCCCGATTCAGATCCCCATATATATGTGCACATTTATTGGAGTATGTGTTTTCTCTTATAGGATGTTTCCACAATGAATGTTCGTGAGGTTTCCAAATCTATTTCAAGAGTATCATATATTCAGAGATGAGGCTTCTGTAATGGGGCCTACTCATGTGTTTTTCTTTATTTAGGATGTTCAATATGTGGGTTTTATCCTATTGATCAGTTCATAGACCCATCTATAGTGGTTGAGATGGATATTTCATTTTAGAGTAAATCATGGATGGATATTTCTGTGATGGATAATGATGCATAGGGTTCGAGTTCATATAAAATTATTCTGAGGCATGGATCACTTGTGATGTAGGGTCAACATAACCCAACCATAGAGTTTGTGTGCCATAATCCATTAATCAAGAGGTTGTTTTAGGGATATTATTGATATATTAGTTATGATATGATAGTTTTTATTCCAATAATAGTAGAAGAAATCATACATGATTTTATCATACCGATTGTCCTGCAGTTAGAGAAGCAATCGATGAACTTCCCTGGTAGTGTAAGTGGTAAGAGTAAGGTGGTTCATAGAGTAGTGGATGTGATGGAGGAGAGGCGGGTGCAGGAGGAGGTGTTTTTTTGGTTTTATGCTACCACCACCACCCTTGTGTGTACTAATTTAATCTTGATAATATGGTGTTTTGAATCATTGAATCATAAAGGAACTGGATGTTCATTACCCAGAGGCACCATGAGTGTTTTTAGTTAAAATTTATTTTCCTTAAAAATTCATTGTAGTAATATCACAGAAATGTATGAGCCACTCTATTCCTCAATATTTTAGTATTTTTTAGTGGAAATGGTGTGTTGGTAGAGAAAATTGTTAGAGATTCCTAGCAACTATTTCAACATGAAAGGGAGAGTGAAAATTCCCCCAATGAGATTCACTCTTGGGACATGATCCAGGACCACACTGAATATTTAATGTTACCTAATGAGGATAGTGTTAGGGAGTTTTTTAATCAATCCTTTGTATTTTGTGGTTGAGATTATTTTCTATGATAAGGTGTTAGGGAAATCACTTTATGTGGCAAATATGTGGTTTATGTAATAGAAGTGTTTCAAAAAGTAGGTGTTTTTAAAGGCTTAGAGTGTAGTTCTAGGCATGATGTGTGTCTTAACATATCCAGTTATAGTTTTCAGATGGTGTCATGATCCCCATTATCCCTTACCCTATCTGATATTTGAGACCTTGTGATACTAGTGGATCCTTTTTTTCTCCTCCAATTTTTTGTCACCTAAAGTGAGGATTTGTAATCACACAAATATATCAAATGTGTGATCAAAATGTTTTAGAAGAGAGAGGTCCTATGATTAAATATCTTCCCACTAGTAGTGAGACACTATGATGGTTTCCTTGGTATGGATGGCTTCCCAAGAAACATTGCTTAGCCTTCTTACACTAGATTCTGTGAAAGTGTTTTCATCTATTTTGGATGTAGTTTTCCTACACTAATAAAGTGTTCCCCTGGTTGGAGTAGTGTGAGCTCACATGTAATTGGTTACTACATTATTATAATTAGTTTCATAGTAATTCATTCAATTTAGTGGATATTAGGATCTTTTTTTGTGAATTTTTTATTTAGTTTTAGGACATAATTACTTGGGATAATATGGATTTATGTATGCACCGTATATAAGGCCTTTTCCATTATTTATATCATTTATTACAACTAATTTATACGTGAAAACATCCAATAGAACCCATTTATCTTCATAAATTTAAGGTGTGATTGTAAGTTTTCAATCAAATGGATTTTGTAGCATCCAATTTGTTCTCCTATGTATCACAAGGATGCTTTCAATAAAGGAGAATTATTTCATGCGGTTGGATTTGAATTTTCCTCATTTAAACTAGGTTTCATGAGGATGAGTATCTACTCCATATAATCATTAATTTCATTAACTAGTGTGTTTGGGAAATCATTTCTTAGGGTTTGACCCTAGGATATGTTATCTTGTGCTCTGGATTTGGAGAAGGAGATACCATAAGTTTCATATGAAAGACATTGCTAATGAATTTAGACTATGGTGATATACATATTCATGTTGTACACATTAGTGGGTTTTTATGACTTGTTTATAGGATCCATAATGATTGTGTAACATTTTTTGTAGTATAATTCAATTACATCCTTTTTTTATTAGATTATGAGTTTGAGCATGCAAGACACATGAGGAAGGAGTATTTTTCCCTAAAGAATGAGTTATTAACCCTCCACATTGTTATAAATATAGGGAGGTATAACTATGGTATATCTATTATTAGATATTTCGTGACCAGATACACACTGGATATTTTCTTCATGTATTTTCCAATGGTGGGGTGTTCATCATCAATGTTCTAGGACGTACGATGACACCAGTCAAGAATTAAAAGAATTTTATGAGGTGGATTTCACCCTCATTTGTACATGTGGTGTATTTGAAGATGTATTGTGATATAATTAAATTTTTTGGGATGCCAGGTGAGTTGAAAAATGTTTCCAAGATAAACACGTTTTCTCTATCTTGTCGGAGGTGGATGAACAATAGATCATTTTAAAGTGTTCATGAAATTTTTTTGTGTAATAAGTAGTTTGGATCCATTGAATATCCCAGATGATTATTGATGAATATGATTCTTACATCACATCATTATTAGGCAGGGGCTTCCAGATGTATTTACGGACTCTCTTGTAGTTGAGAACAACATTTTACCCCAGTTAGCTGGCTAGGTTAATTGGGCAATTTTGGTTTCGGTAAAAATTATTCAAGTTTTCATGATTCATTTACACCTTATATGGTTATATTATCTACTACCAAAAAAGTATTCAGATCAAAATTTTTATCCCACCAACATGATAGTAGATCCTTTTTTGATTCCACATAGAAGGGACCTTTCTTGTCACTATCATACTGGTCAAAGCATGTGGGTGATAGTTCTGGGGCTATAATATTTGTTTTAGTCATTGTTATGAGGTTATAATTCATTTATGGGAGGATGAGTAATTCTTAAAAAGAAATGGTAGTTCTTTATAAACCAATGATGAATTCCATTGTATTTCAAGAGTCGTGGTGTTTTAGCACGGGTTATATGCTATTACTAGGCCACATATGCCCTTTATTTTTTCATTTTGTTTTCTTAGATTGGTGAGGTGATGTACCACCTAATCTCATAACATCAACAGTTTTGATTCCTTATAGTATCTACATGTATTTGTTGAAGCAGTATGTGCATAAATAATTCTACAATATCATCAAGGGTTTTTTTGGATTTTAGAGTGTGGTTTCCTTTTTAAAGGATCCGATGTAATTTAAAACTAGGGGTAAAGGCACTTCATGGTCTAGTTTTTTCATTTGGTTCATGTTTTTTTCATGTAAGAATTTTTTGAGGTATCTCATTGTGATGGGAGATGTAATTGAGAGCGCAGAATCCACACTATTCTTTAATAGTTTTTCCTTTTGAGAAAATATATACTTGAATATAGAATAATGTGGATACTCTATATATTCCATTTTGATATTTTCAATATATTAGTAAGTATTTTTTTAATCAATGAATTGTGACAATGTACGATTCCGAGGCATGTTGAGCCCATGACTAATTTTTAAAAAATATTAAATATATTGGTGTCCCAATCTCATAGTTTTTTTACATATAATGTAATATCTCTTGAATGGATCTCTAATAATAAATATGATACAATAGTTGAATTTGTAGAGAGGGGTTTACCCTATGAATGATTAAATGTAGGTTATCGTAGGAATGTTGGATAAAGTAACCCTTTCTTGGTAAATTATGTGAATTAATTAATAAATTAATTTAATAGTTCAACTTGTGGGACCCCCATACTCTACTACATATCAAGTACAATAGTTAAAACTATATAGGTCATGGTTCTACATCCTACTAGGTGGAATCCCACTGATTGACTAGTGCATGGGTACTTTATATAACTAATGAGTGGAATTCCCAGATAGACTAAGAATGGGGTCGCTTATTGTAAAGACCTAGAAACCCCATGGAATTTTTTTATATGGGATTTTTACGAGTTCACAAAAGTTTACGGTGCTTGATTCCGAGGTCGGGTGTGCCTGAAATAAATTTTTGATTTTTTTCAGGTACATTCAGTTAACCTATGAGAGGGTTGTTATAACTTTTGAACCGGTTCTTGGAATTGAAATCCAAGAGAACTGTTGAACTTGCAGCACCAGTATTCTCTTAAAAAGACTTCCACTTCGACGGTAGTGAGTCGAGGATAAAAGTTAGTTTTTGGGTTTTTGTGTGAAGTAATAAAATAATGTAAGCTCAATTTATCTTATTTTTAACTTCCATGTGGAGGTTGGGAGGTTAAAACCTCTTCATGGGAGTTGGAGGTGGGACCAACACACCTTAACCACTCTTGGGAGGTTATGGAGGTGCCCCCCCCCCGAACATAACCTCCTGTGAGAGGTTCGGATGTGGGGACCACACGAGGCTTAACTACCTATTAATGGGAGGAGAGGAAAACCTCTCAAGTCCCTCGATTAATTTCATGTGTCAATGTAAAAATTAAATGCAATCAATAAATTTTATGTGTCAACATAAAATTAATCCTATCAATTGTTTTGATGCAGGTTATGTGGGCGAAGCCTCTATGAATCCTCCCAATAATTAATGATACACACCTCATAAATTGCGCCAATTCTATTTAATTCTCTTGACCCCCTGTTTTAAATTAAATAATAGCATCGTTGGAATTTAGGAAGGTTAATAATAAATGAACTGTCATAAATTCCATGATGGTTACATACCTCTCCCCCTCTTCTATATATAGGGATCTAGGGAGGGGGATTTGGGATGGATTCACCAAGCGACTAAGCGCTGGTAAAGTGACCTGACACACAACACCTAGAGGATTACACTATCCAATTAAGAACGCTCCACCGATGAAGAACGTTGACCTCGACTTCGACAATCTTCCTCGAAACTCCATCCGACTTGAGATTTACTCGTCCAGAATGAATCGACGTCCGCCTTCTTCTGCTAATGTCATCAAACTATGAGCATGGTAGGGGGTTTATTACTTGATAATACTACACCATTTTTTATCTTCCTCATAGGTTAAAAAGGGATTTTTGAGTATGTGTTATTGATCATATACTTTTCTTGTTGAGCCAAATGATACATCCCTAAATGCGGAGGGTGCGGGCCAACCTAACATGGCCTGATACCCTTTGTCTATTTTTTCTTCTTTGTGGTGATCTTTGAAGCAGCAATGAAGCAATGATGGTGATAATGAAAAAGGACGTTCTACCCACGTCCTCCATGAACTGCACCACCCCTGAGCCATATCGGTGTTCCCGGCCAAACACCACCGGCCCGAGCCATGCCGAACTGGCCTGCTCGTGCACTGCTGGCACCCCACCGGTGCCGAACCGGCCTTCCCTCGCGTTGTTGTCACCCCACTGGCATGCCCATGCATTGCATGTGTGCCCCGCACGCCCGCTCGGGCCTACCTGCTCCCTGGAGGCTGGCCCGCGCGCCCAACCGGCCGGCCTGCGCGCCCCACCGGCCGGCTCGCGCGCAGCCCACTCCCTGCTGTCATATCTGCACGCTACCTGTGCAATCCTCGGCCTGCCCGCGCACTTCCCAGGAACTTTGTCAGCTTGCCCGCTCCACGCCTACATATCCGAATGCTGTCGGTGCCCCCACGGCCTTCCCACACCCCACGCGGCCTGCCCGTGAACCCCGCCAGCATGCCTGCGTGCTGCCCGTGCTGCGTGCGGCTTGCCCGCGCCCCAGATCCTGGCCGAATAGGCCAAGCGGCCGTGGCCACCAAAGCCAGCCCACAGTTTCCTTCTCGGCGTCGTTGGCTGAACCGGCTCGGATTTTCAGTCTTGGCCGCCTGAGCCGCGCCCCTCGCGGTGATGGTTGAACGAGACCCGGTCTCCGTCTCGCGCCGCATACGCGGTGGCCTCTAGGCCGAACCTCCCTCGGAGTCCACGGGGTCGGGCCCAGCGGACAAGGACGAACCTAACAGGCTAACCGGGTCGACCCAAATAGGGTAGCCCTAGTCTGGGTTGGGCCGAGTTGGTCCGACCGGGTCATACCAGGTCTAGGCCCCTTTTCGACCCCATTACTTCCTTTGGTCGTAACTTTGGCACCAGACGACCGTTTGACAAATCATCAACGACACTAGTTTTCATGGAGCCCGATTGTACCATTGAGAATACCCCTCTAGATTTTGGGGTATTTTTGAGATATGGGCTGGTTGGATCGTACACGAATCCAACTGGGCCCCCGGGACAAAAAAGCTAATAACTCACGTACAGGGAATCAGATTGACGCGACGTCTATTGCGTTGAGACCACTATGATGAGACGGATGTTTGAGATACTTATTTTTGGTACTTAGTGGAAATTGGTGTGCCGACATTTGTCTTGAGGAGCAGACCCTCCCTAAATCAAGCTTCCTTCGTGGAAACCTTATGGCTGGCAATGCACTGCTGGCTGTTCATGGATCATGTGTTGGTCAGATAGTTCTGACTTCTTTTCCAGGATCATGTGTTGGTCCAATAGAATAGATGGTCCTGGATCATGTGTTGGCCTGATAGATCTGATGACAACTCTTGATTCATGTGTTGGTCCGACCATTCTGACTTCTATTCCTCGATCATGTGTTGGTCTGACAGAATAGCTGGTCCTAGATCATGTGTTGGTCCGACAGCTCTGATGACTGTTCCTGGATCATGTGTTGGTTTGACAGTTATGACTTCTGTTCCTGGATCATGTTTTGGTCTGACATAATGGCTATTCCTGGATCATGTATTGTTCAGACAACTCTTATGACTGTTCTTGGATCATGTGTTGGCCCGATAGTTCTGACCTCTGTTCCTGGATCATGTGTTGGTCCGACAGAATAAGAGGTCCTGGATCATGTGTTGGTCCGACAACTCTGATGATTCACTGGATATATCTGATCATCTCTATCTCTCTAAATAAGTTGTATACCTATGTGATCTGAGTCAGTGACATCAATGTTTTCCCTCGTGATAGACATGGGTTAAAAGATAACATAGGTATATGTATAGGCATATTCATAAGTAAAGGATATCCACTAATTTCTTTCTCTACAGTTTGTACTTGGTGGATTTTGAGGGACCATAGTGGAATTGGGGTCCCTACTGAGTATAGTTATAATCACCCGTGCACGGGCTATGCCCACACCTCTTTGTGTTGGTTGCAGACAACAGACAACATTGATTAAGAATCAGAGTAGTAGGACTGAACGGTACCTGGAGGTGGACCTTACAACAAGTCGGTACATGGAGTAGATTGATGGACGTGGAGTGATGAGGAGGCTATCGATACCAACCATTTAGGTAGGATCCATGGTGGATGTTCCAGGGGTGATTTTTACCTTTTGGGTATTTACCTTTCTTCAGTTTTACTCTTTTTCAGTTTTCTGGTACTTACAGTTGGGCTTTTATTTCTGGCCACTTTTCGTTTCTGCACTCCTTTTTAATACAGTTTTACATAGGTTGTTGCTTTCAACATACTCTGTTGTGTGTGTTTCCATTTTATAAAGGCAATTCCTTCCTAGATTTTTTGATTTACGCCTTTGGTTCTAGTCGCCATCCCCTGGCCTATGGAAGGTGGGATTGGAAAAGTCACGGAACGGGCCCCAGGGGATAGGTTTGGAAAAATTGGTATCATAGGAGTCAGTTCTACCACATAACATAGGAATCTGATCCTTTTTGTGAAGAAATAGTGTTAATGGTGTTGATTGTGGTTTTCAGTTCAGGGAGTTCAATGTTGGTGCGGCGACCGACGTATCTATACACCAGGACCCTGACATCTGATTTCTGACTCAGGGCATGAAAAAACTGATTGTGTGTGTGTTTCAAGATTTTTCTTTGTGATCTATTTGATTCAGCTCACCATATATAACATATTGACTGTGGTGCATCTTTTTCTTATCAGGATGCAGCTGTCTAGACAGCCATCTAGGGTTTCCAAGAGAGTACACGTTGAAGGCCCACCGAGCGACGAGGCTCTGGTGTAGGGCCCTATTACTATGTTGTCACCTTCGGGTGGTGTACCAGCAGCACCACCACCCATTAGGAAGCATATTCCACCACCCACACTGGCAGACGGTGCATGCTGACTGAGCACGTTGCACGAGTCCCTACAGTAGAGGCCTCCAAGGTTTCAAGGAGAGACAGATTCCCAGGCAGTAGAGGAATTGATGGAGGGAATTACTAGAGATTTCCGCCTAGTTGAGACATTAGAAGTTCAGATGGTGATCTTATCTCATAGTATTTTCCACTGAGTGGTCGTTAGGTTGGTCCGCATAGTGATGGGGCTTCGGTATGTGGACCATTTCCCGAGATTGTACCTCCAGGTAGTGTGTAATCTATATCACTACATGATAGTCAATAGCTACAACTGGAGGTATAGGTAGATGACACATGTAGGATTAGTACCTTACACGTGTTTCAGCATTAGATACCCCTCAGGTTCCGAGGTGAGACCATCTCATAGGCAGCTAAGGATTGTCCTGAGGAGGTGGCTGAGAGTTCTCTAGATCTTGTATAACTTCTTCACAATGACATGTCGGTAGCTGAGTATTCATCGAGGCATACCGATCATTCCCAGTACTCGATGAATACGTTACGATCAGTGCCTTGGGACTCAGACTACATAGCGATGTGTGTTTTAAGACATCGGAGCCAACAAATTTTCTCTAGATGCTAGAGATAACCTTTATGGTGGAATGTTGTTTGTCTTAGCGGATACAGCTAGTGAATGTTAGCAGTGGGAAAGCATGAAACTGGCAGCAGTCTCAGAGACTTGAGCGCATAAAATGTTTCGAGAAAAAGAAGTGTTAAGGACATATGAATCTGTAGGGCCGTATATGTGGAAGTAGATATAGGAGATCAGCATGAGGTGGTTTACATTTCAACATGTTATAACCACCAGCCTGTGAATTCCCCGCCAGGCTCAAGGAGATGAAGGGGAGGGGAAGAGAACAGTAGCATGCGGTCAAGGAGTGTGACCCAAGGGATCTAGGTATGATTCGAGGTACTATCTGTGTCTACTACTAGCAGTCGTATCAATAGAAATAGGTACCAATCCTTCCTCCCTTCCACAAATTTTTTCCTAGACCTTGAGTTTCTGATTGAACAGTTGGAATTTACATCTGGTCTGGAGATACCTTTGAGAGGAGACTCGATAATCACAGTTTTGTTGACGGTGTGATATGAACCTTGAGGCGAGAGTTTCGGTTGGAACCTCTTGGTGGAAGTATAAAGGTCGTATGTTGTTAGTTTGGGTTTGGACTGGGTAACCACAATTCATACACAGTTTGACTGTATTAGGCAAAAGGTTGTGGTTTATCTACAATGTAGGGATGAGTTTTTCCTTAGTTAGAGAAAAAGGAAGCCCAGATGGCACAGGCTATAATCATGTATAATAGGGTGCAACCGATCAATCTTCAGTCATCCAGCCATTCCCTCATGGCTATAAGAGTTTTGAGTTTTGAGTTCCAAACAAGAGTGACAGAACATGGGGAAATCTTTTCAAAAGTTGTATCCAGGATTACCCCCCCCCCCCCAAGGGGGAGGGACATCTACTTTCGATAGAAACTATCAGAGGTTCATTCTAGACTTCTCCATTGATGCAGTACCTCTATCAACTTTGAAAATGATGGGGAATACCTTACTATGGCAAGAGGGATGCCAACAGAGCTTTCAGGAGTTGAGGTAGAGGCTGACTAGTGCCACCATCTTGAGGCTTCGTGAGGAAGGAGTAGTGTACGTAGTCTACTAAAACGCATCATGGACTATAATCGGGTGTGTCTTGATGTAGGAGTGATCAGTTATCGTAATTGGTTCTCGGTAGTTGAGACAACACGTGAAGAACTATACTACCCATGACCTGGAGTTAGAACCAGTGGTCATCACCTTGAAGATGTGGCGGCACTATATTATGGTGAACATATTACCATGTACATTGATCACAAGTGTCTCAAGTATATCTTCTCTCCTAAGGAACATAACCATAGATAACTGTGATGGCTCTAGTTCCTCTAGGACTATGACATCGAGATAGTCTATACTCCTGGGAAGGGGAATGTTGTAGCTGATGCACATAGCAAAAGATCTGGTATACAACTGTTAGGTGAGGAGACAAAGAAGATGGTTTCATTACAGATATACTTTGTGGATAGAGATAGATAAGCCTTTCTACAGTCTCCTACAATCACTCCTCCACTCCTTCAGTGAGTCAGGGAGGCCCAACATGGAGACGCTAACTGCAAGACACAACATGCTCAGATATCCACAGGGAAAGCACCTGATGGATTTTCTGAAGGTTGGGATAACTTCATCCTCTTCCTAGGACATACCTTGCTACCAGTAGAACTTTAGGAGGAAGTGTTGAAGGAGTTCCACACATCTCCTCTAGTCATACATCCAGGTGTGGCGAAGATGTATCAAGACCTCAGACGATATCACAGGTTGCCAGGAATGAAGAAGGCGGTTGCATTGTTTGTCCCACCATTCCTCACTTGTCAACAGGCGAAGGCGGATCACCAGGTACCAGAAGGCTGGGTTTTGCCTTTATAGGTCCCAGAGTAGAAGTGGGATAAGATATCCATGGACTTCATGACAGGTCATCCACGTACATCCAGGGGACATGACTCGATTTGGGTGATCATCGACTGACTCACCAACTCGGACCATTTCCGACCGATCAAAGAAAAGGGATCAGTAGAGAGCTTGGGATGCTTCTTTGTGCATGAGATTGTGAGGCTACCTGGAGTACCTTCTTAATGTGTCTCTGATCATGATGCACGCTTTACTTACCGGTTATGGAAGGGGTTTTAGGAGGCTTTCAGGATGCAACTTCATTTGAGCACCGCCTTCCATCCTCAGACGGATGGTCAGACTGAGCGGACCATTCAAACTCTCAAGGATATGTTATGTTCTTGTGTACTCGACTTCGGTCATAGCTAGGAGTATCACATACCTATGTTATAGTTTTCCTACAACAACAGCTATCACTCCACCATATGGATGGATCCTTTTGAGGCGTTATACGGGTGACCTTTCAGATCACCTTTGTGTTGGACTAGCCTTGGGGAGTCAGCACTAGTGTGACCAGAGACGGAAGGAGCTTCCACCGAGAAGGTGCAGATCATCCAGGTGCGGATGAAGACTGCACATAGCATGCATAAGTCGTATGCTGACAGGAGACAGAGAGCTCTAGAGTTCGAGGATGGTTACTACGCCTTCTTACGGGTCTCACCTCGACGAGGTCTACGTAGATTTGGCTGAGGCAGCAAGTTATCTCTGAGATTCATTGGACCTTTTCAGGTCCTCGGAAGAGTAAGCAAGGTCGCTTATCGCTTGGCTCTTCCACCACAGTTACACTGGTTGCATGTCGTCTTCCACATATCTCAGCTGAGGAGATGCATGCACGAACCTTCCCAAATCATCAACCATTGTGATCTAGACATCAACGACGGGGTGACTTTCACATAGGTTCTAGTGAAGATTGGGGATCGACAGGATCAGGTCCTACATGGATAGTTGATATCTCTAGTGTGCGTTCCCTGGCTGTATGAAAATCTACAAGAGAGCACATGGGAGCGAGAGGCTCAGATGTGAGCTCATTACCCCTATTTGTTCCCTTAGTTCGAGTTATAGATTACCGGGATGTAAATCTCAGATTGGGGGAGAATGTAAAGACCCAGAAACCCCATGGAATTGTTTTAATACATGGGATTTTTATGAGTCCTCAAAAGTTTACTGTGCTTGATTCTGAGTACTGTGTGTGCCCGAAATAAATTTTTGAATTTTTGTTCGGGAATATTTAGTAAACGTACGAGCGGGTTTTTTAAACATTTGAACCGGTGCTCAGAATTGAAATCCAAGAGAATCGTTGAACTCGAAGCGCCAGTATTCGCTAATGAAGACTTTCACTTTGACGATAGTGAGTCGATGAAAAAAGTTAGTTTTTGGGTTTTTTTTGAAGTAATAATATAATGTAGGCTCACATTATTCTATTTTTAAACATCATGTGGATGTTTGGTGGTTAATACCTCCTCATGGGACTTGGGGGTGGGACCAACACACCTCAACCTCCCTTGGGAGGTTATGTTGGTGGGTCCCACACAATCATAACCTCCTGTGAGAGGTTATGATGTGGGGACCACACGAGGATTAACCACCTATTAATGGGAGGAGATGAAAATATCTCAAATCTGTCACGACCCACCCTCGGGAACCGTGCCGTGACTACCCCAAGCCCACCTTCCATAGGACAGGGGCTGGAGACTAGCACCAAAGGCGTAAATCCCGATAACTGGGAAGGTATTGCCTTTATAAAAGTAACAAAACACAACAGAGTACAAGTGGAAGTAAAACACTAAGTACAAAGAGAAGTACTGAAAGTTAAATGGGCCAGAATACAAACCCAAATGAATGTATAACTACAACCGAAAAAATTAGAACAGGAAAAGACAATAGCTGGAAGAGAGGAAGCGGCTCCTGGGTCAACCTCCTCGGATCCTATCTGAAGGGTAGGTACAGATGGCGCAGCTCCGGGATCGTCCACCACAGATCCTACCTGAAGGGTAGGTACAAATAGCCTCCCCAATGCTCTCGCCTGTCAACCTCCTCTGTGTGTCGTCTCGTCGTGAATTCCACCTCCGGGTACTGACTCGTCGTGTAGTCCACCTCCGGGTACCGTCCAGTCCTCGAACACTCGTACTCCACCACCTCTGCCCGTCGTCTGCAACCAACACAACGAGGTGCGGGCATATCCCGTGCAGGGGTGAGTATAACGATACTCAGTAGGGACCCCGAGACCCTCAAGGTCTCACTAAAACCAACAAGGATAACCACGAATAAGATTTCAACAGATAACCTCTACTTAGGTATATACCCATACATATACCTAAGTTATCAAATAACCCATCTCAATCATGAGGAAAAACAAGGATTGTGAAATCAACAGATAACCACTACCTAGGTATATGCCCATACATATAACTAAGTTATCATGTAACCCATCTCAATCATGAGGAAACACAAAGATCATATACTCAGCTCAAACCAGGATTTTCATTATCAAAACCGTAACTGCTGAAGAGCCCCATATCTGGATTGTACAGTGGTCATGTCACGACTCTGAGGTACTACTCACTAACCTAAGACTACTGAGGTACTCCTCCTGTTGAGTACTGCGGGTCTGCGGCCTACTACTAGGCGCTCCTTCCGCTTTGGGTCTTTCGCCAAATACCGGGCGCTCCCCCTAATTGCCTACAGAGGTACTCCTCCGGTCGAGTACCGCGAGTCTGCTGCCAACTATCAGGCGCTCCGTCTGATGTGGGTCTGCCGCCAAATACCGGGAACTCCGTCCACTGGGCTAGTCGACTCACTCCAAGTCGAGTCGGTCAAGCAGTCCTCAGGTTTCAGCCGGCTACAAGGCCTCCGTACTCCGTACGCTCGTCTCCGGGAGGGTCTGCTCCACGAGCTACAGGTCGATACTCTATGTATCACAAATTCCCATGAAGAAGTATCCAAAGTACCGCCTCGTCATAGGGGTCTCAACATAACAGACGGCGCGTCAATCGGACGCTCGGTCTGTGAGTTACTATCCTTTCCGTCCTAGGGGCCCGGTTGGTTTCGTGAGCGAACCAATCCCGGCCGTATCTCAACTGTACCCCGAAATCTCATAGGGTATACACATAGGGACCGTTTCTCAACGTGATCATCAACGCCGCTGACGGTTCGTCAAACGGACGTCCTGTCTGAAAGATATCAGGTTTTCCATTCCAGGGGCCCGGTTGGATTTCGGGTACAATCCAACCCGGCCATATTCCAACTGCATCCAAAACTCAAGCGAAGTATACCAAAAGTTTCGTCTCATCTAGAGGAATTCAACGAAATAGTCGGCGCGCCAATCGGACGCCCGGTCTGTGAATTATTGATTTTTTCGTTCCAGGGGCCCGGTTGGTTTCGTGAGCGAACCAACACGACCGTACTCCAACAACATCCAAACCTCGAGCGGAGTAATCCAAAAGATCCATCTCACTTAGAGGAATTCAATAAAGTAGACGGCACGTCATTCAGACGTCTGGATCTCTAGTTATGAGCATTTCCGCTCCGAGGGCCCGGTTGGTTTCGTGTACGAACCAACCAGGCCGTACCAAAAGTTCTCTGAAACCTTGAGTGTGATATACTGAAACGACCATCTCGATCCAAGGATCGTGTTGCCGCTGACGGCGCGTCGATCGGAGGTCTGTAGCCCATGAAGTGATAGTTTGAACGAAAAAGTCTGAGTACGGGGGGTCTGGGCCCGGCCCGGCCAGACCCAGTACCCCCTGGGCCGACCCGAACTAGGTCGACCCGGCACGACGGCCCGACCCGACCAGCGGCGCGGAGGTGCAGTGGCACGGCCAGCGCGGCGGCGCGGCCAGCGCGCCGCCTTGGTTTCAAAACGGCGCGGCATTTTGTCGCGCCTTGAGGAAAACGGCCCCCCACATGGGGGCCCGCTGCTTGGACCGTGCACGGGGGGCAAGCCCCCCCCCCCCCTTTAATTCTCTAACGGCGTGGCATTATGCCGCGCCTTTGATGAAAACGGCCCCCCACGTTGGGGCCCGCCGAAAAGACACCACCGGGGGCTTCGACCCACGGTTTCTCCAGATCCCAGTCGGCCTAAGGCCGGCCGTTTTATTTCTTACGCGGAACCCTCGGGTCCCGCCTTCTGGTCACCGGCATCCAGCAAAGCCTGCCGCTTTTTCCGAACTGTCGCGGCTCTGTTGCGGTGGGCTCCCCCGGCTGCTCCTCCGCGGCCCCTTCGGTCGCGGCTCTTTCTTGTCCGCCGGCGGCCGGTTTTCCAACCACTCCTTCCAGCTATGTCACGGCTCAAAGCCACAGCCCTTGTTCGACAAGCACAAGATGATGGTGCCGTGTCCCTCCGCCATGGCCCGACTCTGTCCGCTGTCTCTTCGTCTTCAACGGCGCGGCGTGACGACGCCGCGTTTCTTCATCCCGTCCCATACCGGCCGTAACTTTTTCTTTTTCCGTGCGGTGCAATGGCACCGCGTTACCCCGCTCTAATGCACATCAATTACAAGCACTAGGGATGGGGGTCGGCCGTGTTTGCGCGGTCCGCCTCCCTCCATTAATCCGATAACATTGGGTTATTTAAATCAAAGAAGAACGCTAGAAAAGATATTCAAGAGTACAAAAAGAAAACCCCTACCTCGCTTTTCGTTATGAGTAGACTAAGTCGTGGAAAGGTGGTGTCAATTCGTCGATGTCAGAAAAGTGAAAGCAGTTGATGACGTCGGTGTTCTTCGTGAATGGTGCTTCCTTCTTTATTCCGGAAGGAGTGGGATGGTGACATCCAAGGAGGAATCGACTTTGGCAACTTCACGTTCTTCTTTGGAAAAGTCATTCCTCGTCGGGAGATTATTTCCTTTATCCTTCCAAGACTCCACTACAAGATCCAGCCAACCCCCAAATAATAAAAACAAAACATCTCAATATAGTGTTAGCTTAATGAATTCAAAATGATTCAAATTCAATAAGTTACATCCCTTCATTAATAGGTGGAGAGGCTCCAAAATTAATGGAGGAAGGTGGAAGAGAAGAGTACACATTTAATTGGGGGGTCAAGGGAGTTAAGGAGTTTAAGGGAAAGTGATAGGTTAGGGGTTCATGCGGACCCCACCTCCCTTACACATATCCTACCATGGGATGTTGGGTGGGGTATGGGCTCCACCTCAACTTCCCTTTGGAGGAATTAACTTCTATTTGAAAGAAAAATAATTGTTATACAATTTTATTTCTTTTTCTCTTCTTTTTCTTACCCAATTCATTTTAAACAACACCATCCGAGCAACCACACCTTCGGAAAAGGTGTTTCAAGGAAAATACCGGCGTTGCGGTTCCATCAGTGCCCTCGGAATTCGATTCCGATCATCAGTTCAAAAGTTAGAAAATTCCCGCTCGTTCATTCACTGAACGTGCCCGAGCCAAACTTTGGAAATTTATTCTGGGCACACCGGGCCTCGGAATCAGGTGCCGTTAGAAACTGCGTTCTTGTAAAATTCCAAAGAAAATTAAGAAAAAAAATTCCCTTGAAATTTCCTTGTCTTTACAAACTCCCTAAATTAATTTCATGTGTCAACGTAAAAATTAATTGCTATCAATTGATTTCATGTGTCTATATAAAATAAAATCCTATCAATTGTTTTCATGCAGACTATGTGGGGGAAGCCTATTGGAATCCTCCCAATAATTAAGCCAACACAACACTAAAATTTCCCCAATGCTATTTATTTTTCATGACCCCACTTTTTAAATTATGTAACCGCAACGTTGGAATTTAGAAAGGTTCCAAATAAATGAACCGTTATAAATTCCATGACGGTTACATACCTCTCCACCTATCCTATATATAGGGAGCATAGGAGTGGGATTTGGGATGGCTTTACCAAGCGAAGAAGCACTGGAAAAGTGATCTGACACCCAACACTTTGAGGATTATGCTCTATAACGATGAACGCTCCACCAGTGAAGAACGTCGACCTCGACTTAGACCATCATCCTCAGAACTCCTTTCGACGTGAGACGTCCTCGTCCGCAACGAATCGACATCCACCTTCTTGCACCAACGTCAACCAACTATGAGAAAGTTAGGGGGTTTATTACAAGAAAATATTATACCCTTTTCATATCACCCTCATTGGTTAAAAAGGGATTATTGAGGACATGTTATTGATCATTTAGTTTTAATGATGAGCCATATGATTCCTCCCTAAACGCGGAGGGTGTGGGCCAAACTAACATGGCCCCACACCCTCTGTTGATTTTATCATCCTTGTAGTGATCTTCGAAGCTGCAATGAGGTGACAAAGGCGGTGACGACAAAGGCCGCTCTACCCGCAAATTTCACCACCCCCACGCCACACCGGTGTTCTCGGACAAACACTGCCGGCATGATCCACGCCAAACCAGCCTACTCGTGCTCTATCAATTCCCTTCTAGGTTGTCCACGCGCCGCCGGCATGCCAACAACACCCGCTTGCCTGCCCGTACGCTCCCCCCCCCAACATGCCAGCACACTACCCTCACGCCTCACCGCCCTGCCTGAGCACTGCCCGCGCCGCGCCGGCTTATACATGCGCTGCCCCCCCCCCCCCCTCGCGGCCTTTCCGCACTCCTCGCCGGCCTACTAATGCACTTCTGGTGCCATGTGTCATTACCACGCGCCGCCAAGTGCACTGTGTGGCCTGCCCGCACCCTGGATCCTGGCTGAATAGGCTGAGCCGCGCCGACCTCCCGAGTCGGTCGATGGCGTCCTTCGTGGCATCGCTGGCCAAACCAGCTCGGCTTTCTAGGCCGAGCTTTCCAATTCATGCACCTTGCGGTGCTGGCCGAACCGTCCCTGGCCTCCGGGACGAGCTGGCTACACGGTGGCCTCTAGGCCGAACAGCCCTCACAGTCCGCTGGGTCAGGCCCAATGGACCGGGCAGAACCTAGCAGGCTGACCCACCCAACAGGATGGGTTAGACCTAGCAGGTCTGACCGGGTCGTCCCAGTCTGGGATGTGCCGAATCGGTCTGACTGGGTTAGACCAGGCCCAGACCCATTACCGACCCTATTACTTCCTTTGGCCATATCTTTGGCACTGGGCGACTATTTGAAAAAAGGTCAGCGGTGCTGGTTTTCTGGGAGCACGACTGTCCCTTTGAGTATACCCCTCTAGAGTTCAGGTTAATGTTGAGATAGTGTCAGGTTGGATCGTACATGAATCCAACTGAGCCCCTAGGACTAAAAAGCTAATAACTGATAGACCGAGCATCTGATAGACGCACAATCTATTGTGTTGATACCCCTATGATGAGACAGACCTTTGAGATTATTCTTCTTGGGACTTGGTGTTAGTTGAGGTGTCGACACTTGGATTGAGGTGAAAACCCTCCTGGAATCAAGCGTTCTTTTGGGAAACCATGTGGCTGGTCGTGCACTAATTACAGATCCTGGATCATGTGTTGGTCCGACAGTTTTGACTTATGTTCCTAGATCATGTATTGGTCTGACCGAATAGCTGGTCCGAGATCATGTGTTGGTCTGACGGCTCTGATTACGATTCCTAGACCTTGTGTTGGTATGACAGTTATGACATTTGTTCCTGGATCATGTGTTGTTCTGACAGAATAATCGGTCCAGGATCCTGTTTTGGTCCTACAGCTCTGATGACTGTTCCTGGATCATGTGTTTGTCGGACAGTTCTAACTTCTGTTATTGGATCATATGTTGGTTTGACAGAATACCTGGTTCTGGATCATTTTTTTGGTTCGACAGCTCAGATAATTCTTCCTGGATCATGTGTTGGACCGACATTTCTCACTTCTCTTCATGAATCATGTGTTAGTCCGACAGAATAGTTGGTCTTGGATCATGTGTTAATCTGACAGCTCTGATAATTCAGGGGCTATATCTTATCATCTCTATCTCTCTACATAAGTTGTATACCTGTTTGATCTGAGTCAGTGACTTCTATGTTTTCCCTCATGATTGAGATGGGTTACTAGATAACTTAGGTATACATATGGGTATATACCTATGTAATGGATATTCATTGATTTATTACTCTATGGGTTGTACTTGGTGGATTTTGAGAGACCATGGTGTAATTAGGATCCCTACTGAGTATAGTTATACTCTCCCTGGAACGGGCTATGCTCGCACCTCGTTGTGTTGGTTTCCGACGAAGAACAGCGCTAACTGAGGATCAGAGTAGCCGGACTGGACGGTACCTGGAGGTGGACCGTAGGACGAGTCGGTACACGGAGGAGAATGATAGACATGGAATGTTGAGGGGGCCATAAGTACCTACCTTTTAGGTAGGATCTGTGGTGGATGTTCCCGGAGCTTCTTTTCAACTTTTAGTTTTTATCTTTATTCAATTGTACTAGTTTTCAGTATCCTTGTACTTTACAATTGGGCTTGTATTTCCGACCCCTTTTCTTTTAAGCACTCCTTTTGTATATAGTTTGACTTTGTTTTTTCCTCCACCTTACTCTTTTGTGTGAGTTTCTAGTTTTTAAAGGAAATGCCTTCCCAGATTTAGGGATTTAGACCTTTGGTGCTAGTCCCCAGCCCCTGGACATTGGAAGGCGGGCTTGGGGTTGTCACGGCACGGGCCCTGGGAGACGGGTCATGACACTTATCTACCTACTCAGTGGAATCAAAATGAGAAAATTTCGTATGGGTTCTATATATATATATAAGTTGAAATACCTTTAACAGACTATTGAAGGGGTCTTATATCTATCTAATGATTAGAATCCAATGAAATAATTTCACATGGGTTTGCAATATAATACTTAATTAAATCCATCGAATGGACTATAGTGTTGGTCAATTATCTATCTACGAAGTGGAAACCCCTATATGGACTATGGAATGGGTCCTCTATATATCTACTGAATGAAATCATCATGAAGGAATACGATGTGGTTCATCTTACTACTAAGTCGAACCCTCGTTACACACAATGGAGTGAGTCCAATATCGATCTACTAAATTGAATATACATTTACACACTAAATAGTGGATCATATATCTTCCTATGTATTTTCATCCAATGAAGGACTGTAGAGTGGGTCCCATTATTACCAACTGAGAATAATCCACCCAGAGGAATATGATGATGGCCTTATATCATTGAACTGAGTTAATCACCCCTAATGGATAATGGAATGAGTCCTTTAACTACCAGCTGATTTTCATCACCCCCCAATAGAATTAGGTGTGGGTCCCCTATCTACCTACTGAGTGGAATCCCCCTTATAGAACAGGGAATAGTTCCTCTACATACATACTATGTGGAAACCCCTGATAGAGTAGGGTGTGGGTCCTCAATCTACATACCGAGTGGCATCCCCTGATGGAATAGTGTTTGGTTCCTCCCCCAACTGAGTAGATTTGTAATTTTTGCATAAGGAGTGTGTCATCTATGTAACTAATATGTTTCACCCATGACCCAATTGGTACTGAGTCCTCTAACAATCTACTAAGTGGAATCCCCTAGATAGGGTAGGATATGGGTCCAGTATTGGTTTATTACCTCCCTTGACTATGGTCTATTGTGGTGAGGTTGGGACCTTAATGTGGTTATTTATTTGGACAGAAAACTAAGATGATGGTCATAAATGATTGAAATTAGAGCTATATGTATAGTCATCATCTGGGGATGGGATGTGATATATCAATACCCATTCATATAGGTACATTAAGAAAATATCATCCATATTAATCATGACCTCCCCTTACATTCTTATGACCCATGACTTATGGAGGCAGAATAGGGGTTGTGGAAACGCAGTCTTATACCAAGTAGGAGGATCCCGATGGGTCGGTTAATTACATAAAATTTGGTTGTATTCTTAATAAATCATAAGTAACATCAAATGTTGTTATTCATGATGAAATATTTTCTAAATTGATAATAAGAATATTTCTTGAGGAAAAGTTATTTTTAATTTTTAAATAATTTATTTAAATTAAAATACAAGTAATCATATTTGAAAAATAAGTAATTTCAAAATATCATTGAAAACATGAAAATGTTGTATTAAATCAATGATATTTCATAATGGTATAAAATTACACAGATATTACATAAGATAATAGAAAAAATTCCTATCACAATATTTAAGATAGTCAAAATATAACTCATTTGAGAAATTATAAGGTGATTCATTTGAAACATTATTATAAAAATAATAATTTTTTTTAAAATGAATTTATATAATCATAGGTTAATAATAAAACATTTTTTAATTCATTTATTGAATGCATGGTCATGAATGAAAATGTATTTTTGATCGAAGAGATAAATAATGTAGGTTTTCCTTATAAATAAATATTTTCTCTCTTGAGATCCTAAAGAGGCAAAATGTATTGCAAACCATGTAATATATTGAAATATTAAACACACAATAAATATTTAATGGATTTATCATTTTAGGATAATTATATATCATTAATAGAATTTCAAGAATAAAAATTATGGATTAAAATAGGATTGATACATAAATCCCATACCAATTTAATAATATTATATTCATAACACATGTGAAAAAGTAAAATGAAATTAAAATTTCAATACAATGAAAATATGACGACTTAAGATATAAAATGTCAAATTATTAGTATATGGATCAAACAAAAGAATCATGTGGTAAATATGGAATTTGTCTCAATGAAATTAATGTGAGACAAGAAATCCATTACCTAAAGTCATGGCTTTCATCAAACACATTTGAAGATAATTAATAATATAGAAAAATATATTACAAATGTATTATCAAACCAATATAATATTTATCATACCATATATTATTTTTTTATGTCAACTTATCCACCATTTATTAATACTTTTTTCTAAAATTACCTTATCTGGTTGACAAATACTTCATTTTTCACACATGTCTTAGTTTAGATGTTCCTATACTTGTACATTTATCAGGGTTCCATCATGTCCACAATGTTAATCAAGATGATAATTTACTATAAATTATAAATATATATTTATATATTTATTTATAGTTCTCTAAAAATGTGTATATAGAAAAATTAATTACATCATTCATGAATATGGTAGGTCATATGTATGCGCAAATGATTGCATATTTTTACAGATAAAATAAAAGAAATTTCAAAAATAATTCTCATTTATAGGGAAATTATTATATTATATATATCACAAATATTCATTAAATCTACTATTTTAACAATCCATGTGAATATAAAATAAAATAACAAATAACATCTCTATATGGAGGTGGTAGTCTACACGCATGTCTAAATGACATTATCATCTTCCAAAAACGTAAATGTATGATAATAGAAAAGGTATAATTATTAAAAAAGAATAATTATTTCATAAATACCACATATAACTATTACATCCATAATTATACCGTATAAGAAATTTGGTTATTGAAAATAAAATTTATCATTGCATGGAGATGAAAATTCATATGTACTCCAAATGTGATTCATTCACATCGCATTTGATGAAAATGATTATGAATAAAGGATGTTTAATAAAAATATTAAAAATGTAACATATTTTTTATTCTTAATTTTATATTTTAGGATTTATATCAAAAATTTATATTATATAATAAATTTAAACAATATCAAAGTGGCTAGTTATGATGAATAACTTTTATTTAGTAGGCCTCATTTTGTTCCCATCATAAGTATCATTGGATTGGTATATTAAGAATACTGTCATTTATAGATCTTATATAGGTATGTTTAGAGGATAGAATGATAGTTTTTTGAGATAAAAAGATTATTTTGTTTTGATGATGAGATGAGGGATCCCTTTTATATGTGATGGGTTGCGAACTATTGAAATATTTTAGATGATAAAAATTTAAAATATTCAATCTGAAGACAGAATCTTAATCATTGAAATATATTGTAACATAAGGTACAATATTACTAAAATCTCAATATCCATTTTTTTAGATTTTAAAATGGTATTTAAAAACTTATATTTCTTTTTATCCCCCTAGTTATCCTATTTTAAACACAATCACAGTAACACCTTTTCACTCATAGTGGGTTATAATATAACATATAGGGTAAAAATGAAAATTAAATGCCCATTGGATGTAATACCAACCATATATTTCACTATTTTTCATATTCGACAAATTATAATATTTTCATACTATAATAATAAATAAATTTCATCAAATATCAATTATTTCATTTATAACACTATAAATTTTTTTTTTGGAATAAATTAATACATAATAAATGGAATTAAAATATAATCATTTAAAACACCACAAATTTATTATATTCAGATATATAATTTTTTGTACTCTATAATCACTCAAATAATATTTTTCTATATATTTGTAATTTCATATATTTTTTATTCAAATTAACTTTTTAATTGCATTTCCTATAATGAAAAAGATTTAATGGTAATTATATTATCAGTAAATATTTATTAATAAATTACCATAATAACAATATTTTATTTATTATTTTAAATAACCACTACTATTCATTAAAAAAATTATCCTAATGTGAACACATAATATATTTATTTAAAAATATAATAGTGATAATTTTTAGTTTTTACATTATTATTATATAGGTTATTTTCACAGAAAATTGACTTTTCATGAAAATTAATTTATATACTAAGGGGATAAGTGTTTATTAAAATTGATTTAAAAATAATTATAATGAAAAATGATGAAATTAACAAATACGTTTAACGTAGGTTAAATCGATTTACAAATTACTAAGTTGAAAAATATTTTCATAGAAATTTATCATCATTCCAAATAATAATAATCAGAAACATTTATAATTGGAACCTCTTGATTAAAAATATAAATTCTGTTTAATGAAAATCAAATCCCAAAAATTAAAATTTTAATTTATTATAAATAAATCAAAAGAAAACAAATTCCAATAAAATAGTTAAATATAAAAATATTAAAAATACATTGCTAAAATATATTCTATTTAACATAATTATGAAAATATATTTAAAATAAAACTAATATTTTTTATAAATTATTCTAAAATAAAATTTTTTTATAAATTATTGAAAATATATAATATTTTCAATAAAAATCAACATTTTTCAACATTTAATATTAAATAAACATTAAATAACAAACCAACATATCCCATTATCAATTATAATGAAATTATTATAATTCTTGGTATTTAATCTCGATATTGTGTGTCGTATACACAATGAAATATAATTATTTTCTTCTAATATATTGGTATTTTACATTATCCCCCATTATTTATATGCATTCCCACAATTTGATCATGTTATCAATAATCAAGTGTTGCACACATGAAAATTCTTCTTCTAAAATCCTACAACATAAGGGTGTTAATATATCTACCTCTGAAAAATAATGACTAGGAATCACAAAGTATATATAGAATAACACAATACTGGGCTTTTAAATAGGTATTGACTAGTGAGAATGTAAAATATGGACATGGGGAATATATGTAACACCCAATAAATAAAATAATGTGATAGATAATATTATAAGGATAATTTTATTGACAAGAAACCAATAAATATATTATGAGTGAAAAAAACATTCAAATCATAAATGAAGGATAATATATATCATTTTAAATGTATTTTTGTTATAATTGAGGGATGTATTTATGATTAAGATTGATAATATTAGGAAATATAATCACATATTTTTTTATATTTCATAACATAATACAATCTATTTTTAAATGAATTTATAATTCACATCTCACGAATGTAAATTAATATTTAAGAATAATTGTTCTTTTACGGTTCACACAAATTAATATTTTACAGATTATGATATCAATAAATGATTGAAATTTTGTTCATTCATTCACTAAATATTCGAAAAACAAAAAATGGTTATATTTAGTTATAAAGATAGATAAATAAAACAAATAACACCTTTGTCCTACTTATTCATTACCATAAGCAATTAGATTTAAATCTTCTTTAAAATTTGTCTTAAAAATTTGAATTCAAAATATTAGATTGATTCGATTTCATATTATTCCATGATCATTATAAAAATTATTATGTAGCATTTTTAATCAATTATGAAATCCCTTAAAAAATTTTAAATCAATAAAATCATATATTTTTTAAAAATATAATTCACCCTTTATTACATAAAATATTTCATATATTTACCAAACAAAAAAACCATTGGAATTTAAGGTTCACCCATATACCGTTATAATATAATATATGGATCTATAATATCAAATGATATTTCCGTATTATAGATATTTATATATAATATATGCCAATAAATATAACAAATTATTAGACTCGCATTAAATTTGATTAAAGGATGAGAAATAAAGATTCTATGGGGTTTATTAATACCAACATCAAAATGTAATCCCATCCATGTGAGTGGAGAATAATCGTTCCCTTTTTATCATGAGTCATTTCAATAATAATAATTTAATAATAATTTCTTTTGACCATGGAATTATTATTTCATTAGGCTATATTATCTAAATTGTCCCAATCATTTGGGTATTGATTCACATAAATAAAAAAATCTATGAGTATATATAACTATGGGGTGGGGTGGAGTGTTTTTTAGAGAATTCACTCATTTATTATTATTGGTTGGAATCTTCAAAACACATTGAAATTCTATTGATAATTATCTAGGATTACCATAGTTGAAAAAATTTATTATTCATTTCAGTCATTCAACTTATTGGTTTTTCCAATATTCCAAGATAGAAGGATGTAGAAACGATTTCATCCATTCATGTGATGTGCCACCAGTTTATCTATGAAAATTCATCATTCTTTTGTTATCCCTAGATCCTTTAGTGTTTCCAGAATCTATCATTACATTGAATAAATATCAAATGGTTTATTTATAAATTGTAATGTCCCTTATATAAAATTCCTTATATTGTCTTGGTTTCATGCCACTAATGAATTAAAAAATCATCTTATATTGGTATGACGTATTATAGATGTGTAAGTCACAAGTATTGTAATATTCATTTCATTGTTACCGAATGAATTATCCTCCTTTTTTTCATATCATAAATGTTATTCTATATTTTAGACTTAAGAGTTCGTGAATGGAAAATACTGATGAATATAATCAATAAATTCAATAATTCGATGGAGTTCATTTATTATTATGGATAATTATTATTTATTATAGTCCCCCATTAATCAACATTCATGTTCATGTGAAAAAATGTTAATATAAGGATCCCATTCTATAAGAAATTATGAATGTTAAATATTATTCAATATCAAATATCAATTTAATAGAATCCTTTTTAGCATTAGACCCAAAGAAAGAGGTTTGAAAATGTCAAGTAAATTATAAAATGACAATTTTCTCCATTATTGGTCTATTTTGGAAGATCAACAAGTTCTATGATGTCACTGATATCTTTATAGATTTTCTTGATCATAGAAAGGTGATATTGCACAAAAACTAATAAATCATTTTTTTCTCATGAGTATAGTCCTTAAATTAGATGTCAAATTTATTCATCACATGATTAATTCCGGATCTATCCAATGACTAAAAATTTAATATTTTTAGAAACATAAATATTATGTATTGATTATTTAATCATAAAAGATTATTCTAAGGATATCAGAATCCAAAAAACAATTCCAATATATGATACCATACATTTAATAATGGGCATTTACAATCATTTAATATTCAAATCCTTCATTAATGTTTTATATATTTTTTATTCATCCATGTATCTCCCTTTGGAGATTCAATCATGTTTCATGGTAAGGGAAAACTCAGCATGTCTCATAATAATGGTCAACACATAATCGACCAACTATTTTCATGATCATTAACCCCACGTATAATTTTGACAATTACATATAAACTTAGAGTGTATTTAATGGGTTTCACTATAAGGAAAAACACATGATATCTTCCTTGAAAAAATATTTAGTATTTAACATATACAAAAATTTACACCCATTGTTTTCTGAAAATATTCTGGACCAAATATCCAAATATTTCTATATTTTCCTCAAATAACATCTAAAAAATCCCAAGGCCAATATATATAAATAGTTAGTAATTAAATAAGAATATTAAATAATATTCACAATAATATAAACTTTAAATACAAAAACAATGTGGTCTTTGGTGACTAAATATATGATCATATTGTTCCATGAAGGATCATTAATAGGTCCCAAAATGATATTCCAACATAATAATCTCTTTAAATACAGACATCTTAGAAATATTCATCATAGCTTGGCCAATGGAAGCATATGAAGGGTTGAGATTATATACTCATAGAGGGTAAACATGGAAGATATAAATCATTAGATCCGCAAATGATCTTATGTTTTTTATAGCACATTCAAGTTCATGTTCTCAGAATAAATTATTAATTCTGAAAATAAACATAGATCATAAGATAAAAAATAAATTTATTTCGTAGATCCTTACCAAAATTGGTAGAAAACAATAATCAATATACACGATTAAAAAGATTTTTATATGGAATAATGGGAGTAAGATATCAGAATTTTGAAAATATTACTAAATGAAATCATCCAATTCATATTGTCTTTTTAAAATCTATAATGTGAGAATACTCACACATCAAAATGTGAAAAAATATATTCAAAATATGGTATATAAGTTTTACTATTAGAATATATTGTTATAAATCAAACTCAAACATCCATATCTGATAAAATATATTCGAAATTATGTCCATTATTATTATCATCATTACCTCCTGAGATATCAATATCATATGATGTAATTTATTATAGGGTTAAAATGGACCCAAACATCACATAATATCATACATATAAATGAAAAAATATCATTAAACTATCTTTTTACCATCATATCATAACATGTTCAATGAAAAATTTGTTTTTTAACCATTTAAGAATTGCATAATATAGTAACCCATGTGAATTAAATGAATTTCATAGGTATGAGATCATCATTATAATAACCATATAGAAAAATAATGAATAAGTTATCATCAGATCATATCATCATTAATGAATATGTAAGATTAATGGATGTTATTATGTATGATTGATTACATTAAATTATCAATGAAATATTTCTTTTCAAAAATTAAATTTTCATTTTGAAATAATGTATATAAATTGAAAATATTTATGAAATATTAGAGAAAGAATCATCATTGAAAATATATAATGAATCTCATAAAATAAAATTTAAATCATTGATCATTCATGATATTGGGAAATTCAATTCATGATGTATAATTTAAAATAAAAAATCCTTTAACTCAATTGTAAAATGTAATGAATATACCTCATTCAAAAAATGAAAATATGATTCCATTGATTTATTAGTATACAATTTCTAGAGTTCATAAAAACTAATATTGAAATTATATTATAATTGTAAAAAAAAATTGAAAAATTTTTAGAGAATACATGGACATATAAGAATAAAAATTTATAACCATAGAGATAAATAAATTCTATGTCCATTAAATAAGTTCTGAATGTTTCATGTGTTCCTAAAGAAAGAAAAATGAATATAAAACATATAATAATTAAAATTTACTAGAGGATATAAAAATTAAAAATTATTCAAGAAATAAGGATCTTGTAATTTCCACTATTAGAATTTCTGAATAAATACTCCATATTAAAATGTGACTAAAACAAAAATTCTTTTCCACATTAGTAACATTTGAATAATAAAACCCATTAATTAATAACATAAATTTAAAAATTTTATAAAAATAAAACAAGTTTATTCCCAATATAAAATTTTGTATTATAAGTATATAAAAGACATTAACGAAATAAGGGGTGATATGGAATATGACTCTGTGAAATTAAAGGGATAATAAGAATCCATTACATAAAGACTCATATTTCCTCATTAAGATCCAACATCCATTATAATAAATTTATATTTATTTTAAATTTACTATAAATCCATATTATATCTATGAAACCATATATAATATAGTTTTGAAATCTTATCACCCTTTAATTAATTTTTTTTATTAAAATCACATTCTGTGTGATAACTGCTTCATTTTTCATACATATTTTTGTCTAAATCTCGTAGAGATTTAATATTGATCAGGGAACCATCATTTAAAGTATATTAATTATCATATTAATATAATATATATTCATTATATATTTTTGTTATTATCCATAAACTATTGAGATAATTAAATGAATTGCTCGGTTAATGGAAATGGTAGAATGCATGTATGCATGAATTTTTTTCAATGGATAGAAGAAAGATAGTTAAATAATAATTAACCATTAAATTACAATTATTATGTCATAAATATTATGTATATTCACTAAATATATCAATATTACCATCCATTTAATTTTAAAGAAATAAAAAAAATATCGCATTGTGGAGGTGGTAGTCCACAAATACGCATTTGGAACATTATCTTTTTCCAACAGACGGAAAAGATAGAATTTAGAAAGGTTATTATTATCAATAAATAATTATTATTTCACTAATATAATATATTAATATTAATACATCATTATAACCATTTTTGAATTATGGCGATGGAAAATGAATAGTTTCACTGCATAGAGAGGTAAGATGTTTGTAAGCACAATCGATATATGCAATTACCATTTGTTTGAAAAGAATGTAAATAAATAGTATTAAATAATCATTGTAGCATTTACATATATTTTTATACATAATTTATAATGTTATGAATAATATCATTGATTATGATGATATAGACGAAGAAAAAAATTGAATGATATTAGGTAAAATGATTACCTCTTTATCAAGAGGCTACCTCTAGATATACAATTATGGGACCAGGAAATATTTTTTTAAAAATATAAAAACATATAATAATTATATAGGGATGTTTATAAGAAAATTTTTCTTTGCGTGGTTGAGATAGAAGGCTCAATATAGTGTAATGGAGAGAATAGATGGCTACCCTTTTGTAATTAATAGGTGTGCCACTATAAGAATTTCCTAACATATTAAAATATAATTAATTATTATTAGAATAAATGACTCTAAATACCTATATATTCAATGATAATTTTTTATGTGGATTTAATATCATAATAAAATAAAATCTTGATGGGATTAAGATTTATTTTACATCATATCATCTTAATCCCTTAGTAAACTTATTCAAACAATAATAATTTTAATACATCCAAAAAATGGATTCAATTTGAGAATGATACATAAAATATAAATAAAAAATTTGATTCATCGACAAAATTCATATGACACTCTTACTCACCAAAATTATACTTTATTTGTTTTAAAAAAAATACATTAAATTTATTATTAAAATAAATAATTATATGTGGTGCTTGTGTTTTGTAATCATTAATGGTAATTACCAAATAACTAAAAAATTTAAATAAATTATCATCATTTAAATTATTTATTTTAGAATAGAATAACATCTATGATTAATTCAATAATATATTCTATAATGTTATGAAGAAATAAGAAATATTTAAAGTATGAAACTAGAATTTTGTATTTTTATATATATCCAATACATGATAGGTCATATTCACGGAAATATTCCCATAACAAATACAAAAATAATTTTACAAGTCTATATGTACATGAAGAAAATAATAATCAATATGAAAAATAGTAATCTAAGCACACATTTTTCACCAAAGTTAACCTGATTTTCCATTTACCGAACATATAAAACAGACATGTGATACTATTCATAATGCTAAAAAATTAAAAAAGTACCGATTTAAAAACTTTGAAACAAATGAACCTAAATATTGATTCTAGTTTATAAAATTATATTCCTACAAATGGAAAAAATAATTTATGAGAAAACTGAAAAAATGAAAAAATAATCTTTTAGGGAAATGCCTTTTTTATGTAAAAAATGTTTTCACACAAAAATATGATATGAAATTGATTTCAATGAATTTAATTGGATAAATTAAATTCTTATATAAATAATGATATATTTAAATCATCTAAATCATATTGAAACATTTTAAATTACTTTATAAAATATATAATTTTCAACAAAAATATATATATCACTATTTATGAATAAATCAATCAATGGGAATCATTCCCAAAAATTCCTTCAAAGATAATTTTTAAATTGTTATTTCGAAAATAAATATATATTTTTTAAAATGAAATTTATAGGTGGTTATAAATTAAATATATTTTTCTCAAAAATATATAAAAAAATCTATGGAAATGTGTTTTTGGTGAATAATATAGAATTAGTAATGAAATAATGTTTCTTTCCAAAGAAAATATCTATAAATAAATATTTAGTAATAAAATATATATTTTTTAAAATGTGGTTATTTTTATAAATACCCTCCAATTGAATAGGTATGTTTTTAATATTCTAATTAAATAATAATTATTCATGGTTGTATGAGTTCACTGCTTCCTATCAAAAATGCTATCGATCCCAATATTCTAATTTTCAAATATCTTTGTGTTACAATTTAATCACACCAGCCAATAAATTAATGTAAATCTCATAATGTAGATGATGTTTGGTTCATACACGTAGTACGATTCAAAAATATTATAACAAATAACACTAGCATGACTCAAATCATTTTAGTGACCAAGAGGATAATATCATCTCATGGTATGTATATGGAAAGTAAAAGATTATATAGACTCAAGGTAAATTTTGAATAATGGAGAGTCATATTTTTTCACATAATAGAATGGTGGAATTAATAATATGATTGTAACATAGAGTAAATGGTATGTTTTAATTTTTGGAAACAGATTTAAAGATGAATCCAAAATATCTATTGGTTTTTTGAATCAACCCATATGTAGTTATAGTTTCCAGTTTCAGTTCATGTGATAGAAATGATACATGGTGTTAAAAATCACATGGTAAAGAAATATCTATCATGAATTATATGTCATCATTTGAAGTAGTGGGGCTTAAAATTTTTTGAATCCCTTAAGTTCCTGACCTATTCATTGACACAGATAAAGAAATATTTTTTGTCTGCATATTATTTTGAGGCCCCAGAAAATATTCCAAAATGATTATCTAAAATCATGAAATTTTGGATTATAATAAATAAATATCTAATATTGGAATTAATTGTAGGTTTTTCATTTAGGTGAGGACCTTGATCAATTGGTTACATTGGAGGAGATCTAGGAACATTTATTTTTCAAAATGATTAAGAAACATGAAGGGTTCTCCCAAGAAAGGGGACATAGGTAAATAGTCACAAGAGATTGTATCCCTATGAACAGGTAACATGAGGATTATATTCCTTGTGATAAAAATTTTATACTCTATGACAGCTGGGTGAAGGGATCATCATAGTTGGTTTCATGAGTGTTAGAATCATGTGAATGTGTTCTCCATGTTAGGGGTGACTTGTCCTGAGATTTGGATGAGTGATATCACCCAATTAGGGTCTCATGGGTGAAAAGATACTATATTAAAGATCTTCGGTCAACGGGCCTCCAATGTGAGGGGTCCTGTGAAGAAAATCCCATAGTATGTTGATCCAGGAAAATGATTCACCAATATTTTTACCCATAGTTGATGGGTTTTCCCTGATTGGAGTTTAGGGTGAATAGATAACCCACTTTGTGAGTCTTATATTTGAGACTAGGGTAATTAATTTAGACCAATTATAGGTCCCATGTGATATACATTGTTGAATTATATTTTTTATTAGGGTTACCTAGGTGTGAGACATAGGTTGTTGATGTAACTTAATTAATTGAGCCATATTAAAATAATATCCCTTGATAAGGACCAGAAAGAATGGTAACCCTAGTTATGGACTCGTGATAGAGGGTTATTCTAATGTGGGGATGTAGGTAAAAAATTTCTATTTGGTGGGGATTGTTGTGAAGGACTTCATAAAAAAATAGAATCTAAGAAATACTAGGAATTGTGGAACCCTAGTAAATGATCCTGAAAATAAATTGGATGATTTTAAACATTATATCGGTTCCACCAAAATCTTTATGTTGAAGGGCGTTTGTACCTAACATCTTCTTTTAGGAATTCATTTGTCTGTTGAAATAATTCTGATAAAGGGATTATATATTGGGAAATGGGAATGTTGGGACCCAGCTGTGGGAGAATTGATCTAGGATAGTTCCTAATAGGTATACATACCCGGGTGTGAGGAAATTAGCTATTTAACTATGGTTAATCATGGTGGGTAAATTTTATGTGGGATTGTGACCCTCTTTAAATTATACTATTCTTTTATTATAAATTCCCAATACCAAAAAACCATTTATTTTTATCTATTTATTTTTTTCCACTAAATGTTGTCAAATAAAATATATTCAACAAAATTATGACCATAGATGTTGGGTTCCCTCATTGTAGTCATTTTTAGAGGCCAAATAGTTCTAATAAAACCCTATAAATTGGTTCAATGGTTATTACATCTATTTCATTAGAAATATATAAAATCCACAACGTACTATAAGTGTTAGGTTCTCAGTAAAACATCAGTGGTCTACGGACACTTTTTAATGATCCTTATACATTGGTTCTTGAGAATTAATGAGAAACATTATGGTCATATTATCTACTTTATCATAAATGGATTCACATCCTTCATCATACATAACATGATTCATCTATGTGACCTTAGAACCACAAAATCTATAAATATTTTATGGTATGAATAAATTAGTGTAAACAAATTATTTCAAAATTAAATTATATATATATATATATATATATATTTCTCCATGTAAAATTATAGGAAAAATGAAAACCCATTTTATACCTACATCAAGCATGAATCCCACTGTAACACAAAATGATCATTATTTTGAATCAAAAACCGAATCATTTTAATGCTGGAGGGGTAGTTGAAAATAGTCCAACTATACATCTACTAATATTTCTAGAGAAAAAATATTTTATATTTGGAATGAATTATAAAAAATTTGGATTTTACATCTTATTATAAACCAAGTCATATTCCATGATAACCTACATTATTGAATGATGAATTAAATTACAAAAACATTCGTGGTCATAGGTTATAAGATATGATAGTGGATTAGATAAAACTATCATTTAAAATGGTTTACTAAATTACATAACAGAAAAAACCACTCCATCCATTAATTTATAGATTTATTTACATTCCACTATACTTTTAAAGGTGTTGTCAAGTTATAAATGTCCTTTTATTGTCAATTGACCTTTAATAAACATTTTTAGGAAAAAAATTATTTTTAATATGATTTAAATTTGATTGTTAAATGTTGATTTAATTATAATAAAATATAGTAAAATATATATATGGGGTTATACATAATCATATTGAAATGGGTTACTTTTGTGTAGATATTTTTATAGACTTTAAGTATTTTTATTTTTAATGATTTGTATAATAAATGTTAAATTAATAAATATTATCTAATCTGAGAAAAAGTATTCATCTTCATTGAGTTTTTTGATTGAAAATCCATCACTATAGTATTTATATATTGGGGTGATATGTGAGATATTAAAAATGAACAGGCTCGATGACATAGTGTTGGATAATTCTTGTGTCCTTAGGAATTCATATAATCTCCCAAATTACGGTAATTATTTTTTGGTCGTTTCATATAAGTAGTGTGATAGAATGATGTTAGTATATGGATAATGAATGATTCATTGTGATATATTTTATCACTGTTAGATAATACTGATTTATATTTTAATTATATGTAATATAAGAATATTTGAATTTTTTTCATAATGATTCATGGAAAAATAATATTTTAATTTATTTTTTTGACATAGTTTACCATGTTCTATATGTTATATAATATAACAGGAATGAAACCTACATGCTTGTATTTCAACAAGCCACCACTACACCATTCAATAACATGTACCATAAACCTATCATTAGATAATGATATAAGAGATTATGTCAGTGGTGGGTTTCCACTATGGTTGTAGTTCCACAAAAACTATTTCACATATACCCCCACCCACATTATCTCCCTCAGGGTGGATATTACTGGAAAAAAGATCATCTTCTATAATAATGGGTGTTGGGTGTTGAATAGTACCCCCAATATCATAGTTAATGTTGTTTTATATATTATATGACATTCCATTAGTATAGTTTGATTTGGCATCAAATAAAGGTGGCATAGTATGGTTTCCAATTAGGATTAGAGGAAATATTGGATATTTTTTGAGAGGTATAGTGGAAGAATTTTATTTCATTTCTATAATATATTTTATTCACTAGGATTGTATATAAATCCACCTATATTTTATAAGTATGTTTACTGAAAATTCATTAGGTATTTCCCAGAAGTGGAATAAATAGTGATTGGATAGATGGTCCAACCATGAAGTAGGCTTATGCACTAAACTAAAAGATTAAGAGCAATTAGAAAATGATTCATGTATTGAATCATGAAATTAATTAGGGAGAATCATCCAAATTCATAATATATTATGGGGGGATGGTTTTTCCAACTGACCACCATCTTCAGCAAACAAGGCCAGTCATCATGGTGATTAATATAATGTGTCAAGTCTGAACACACTAAATATGAGTAGTATGGTAACAAGGGTGAACCGTGATTTCATTACAACTGTATTTAATAAGAAAAAATCTTGGATATAGGATTTTATTCCCCATGTAACAACTATGGATTGTTATATATCCTAAAATTTTCTAGATAATGATATAATCCATTATGTCACAAGTGGATTATCACTTCGTTTTAGTTCCACTAAAACCATTTCACATTTTCCACCCCTTTTTTCTCCCTCAGAGGCATATATTGGTGGAAAACAATCATCCATAATTACAATTGGTGGTAGGTGTTGAGTATTCCCACATAATCATAGATTATTTTTTATATCTTATACGTCATTCCATTAGTATTGTTTGATCTAACTTTGAATAATGGTGGCATAATAGGTCATCCAATTTGGATTTGAGGAAATATTGAATATGGTATGAGAGGAATGGTGGAGTAATTTTATTTTATTTCATTTAAATGTTATATTAATTTGGATTGTATGTACATCCACCAATTTCATCGAAGGAGAGGTATGATTAATCCATTGGACAACTCGCCCTATTGGACTACATAGTGATCGCTTTGATGGTCCAACCACGTGGTTGGCCTATTTCCATGACATAAGGATTTGGAGAGAATAAAAAATGGGTCATTTTTCTATCATGAAACATTTATAGGGGAATAATTCAAATACATACTATGTTTTGATGGGAATGGGTTTCCCCACCAACCACCCATCTTCAAACAACAAGGTCAGTCATATTAGTGGGTAATATAGATGGTCAAGTCTACACCCACTAAATATGAGCTGTAGGGGCTCATGGGTGCACCATAATTTCATTACCTATGTAATTTGTAATAAAACAAGCATGGATATATAATTTCATTCCTCATGTTATAGTTCCACATGGGACACATGGGACCATTACATATCCTAGTATTCTCTATATCTAGCTTTTGAATATCTTCTCTATATGGAACCATAAAATAAAGAAACAGAATGATTCAATACTAGTATTCTCATCAAATAAATGGAATTTCATTCAAGATATGAGAAAAAACATTAATTATAACAAAAATGACATACATAATATCACAATAGACACCAATTCTCATAGATGTATCAACAAAAACCAGCTACCATATTATTCATGAGGCTTCAAGGTAACTTTCATATAAGATAACACACTCTATGATCCATATTTTCATTGTTGGGGATCATATGACTGTTTGTTTTATTCATGTGTTTTAAAATAAATACTCACTATGAAATCAAATATGTCAAATTATATATAGGGGATCACATAGAGGGCACTATGAAACACCCCAATCCTTACAAGATCAATCAAAAAATATGTGATTGATAATGAATTAATTTTTGTCAATCTTATAACACAATACATACATGTAGAGGAATACAAGATATATGACACTACATTGGGCCTCAATGCGGTATAATAAGTACTCTATTTGATAAGAACCCATTGTGTGGATCTGAATCTTATGTATAGGATATAATATTACAATCTCCCCTTAAATGGATACACTTAAGGATTACGATCAACCAAAATGGTTTATTTCAATGTGAAGGAGGACATCATCATGATATGAATGATGTAAACGACATTCAAGAGGTAGTACACAAGATATATATTTTTTCTACACTACATGTAATCCTCTATATAAATGGTTTTTCCTTTTTAGGTACATGATTTGTTCAGTTGGTGTTAACACTCAGTGTGTATCTATCCCATTCTAGTGTACATCGTCCCTTACCCATGTGTATTGGGTTGTGCAAGTGTATCTGGATGTGTCCATATACCTGGCCATTCTCATTTACTCAATTTGTAAAAATGTGTCTGTCCATATCAAGTATCATAAAAAATTTGGTGTATATTCTAATCTATAATCACTTGATAATAATATATGTGACATGTATCACATCGAATTTACTTTTTTTATTTGACATAAAAATAATCTCCACTAATGCTAGGTCCACATAGTTTTTATTATTCACAATACATGCTATGTAAAATATGATTTTCCAAAATTTTCAGAGTGCTCATGTATTTCTATAATCACCACTTCCACTAGAAAATATACCAGACATATCATCTATGAATACAGTTCTAGGTCCTTCTCATATTTTATGTTTTCTGTGATCAGATTTGGTCCACCCATATGACACAAAAAATTGGCACCCATCGTAGCATGACATCACTTCATGCCATCCATGAATAATGTGAAGCTCAATATGCTCCCATTCCAACTTTGATAATCCTTTTTATCATGTACCATCAATCTCTCCATCGATTGAGAAACCAAACATATCATATCAATATAATGTTTATGAAAATTTTAGTGGAAATGAAAAAATACCTTCTATTTGTTGATGCACTGACCAAATGATTTTATGAGGATGAAAATATTAATTAATTATGGAGAAATCTATATAAACTAAAATTTTAATGGAAATATACTTTTAAAAGGGTTTTCCCTAATACTTTTTATCAAAATAATGAATAATGAACCGGTATTAAACAAATATAATCACTTAACCAATATTCAAAAGGGATAAACTAAATAAAATGAACACAAACAACATGTGAAACAATTTTTTTGTTAATGTAATTCATTTGTGTCAGTGTATAATCAAATAGAACAAAACCAACATCAAAAAATTCCCTACATCTGGTTAAGATCGGTCACTGATGAGGAATGAATCTAGGTTTCCATCACTGGTGATATGAATGGTGTATGTTAACATTGAGGATCCTTATGGTAATATGATCATTGATCCATGATCTCGAAATGCAAAAACACATATCCATGCTCTCCTCTTAATTATCATGATTATGTGGGTACCCATGTGAATTGGGTGTAATAATGTATTTATAGAGGATGATTTGTTTTTTATTTTAGTTAAACAATTTAATAAATTAGATTAATTTATATTATTTTATTTCCTAGTGTTATTATAAAGACAAACATCTGATTCCAACCAGGATTATGTCATAGATACAGTAAACCCCACAGTTTTTATATAATGGATGACTCTGATTAATTATTTGACACTCTATTCCTGATTTATTCAATTATTCATAAAATTATCCCTGAACATGATATTTATATAACTGATATTTCTTTGATATCATCATTAATCCTCCATTGGCCTCATTATCCCACACTGACTTTGCTCTTAATAATAAAAATATTATTAGATATATTTAGAAGCTTCACAAATAGGGAATGAGTTATTATTATTTATTTTTATTGTAATATCACAATCATTTATTTCAGTTTGGATAGCATACTGTGATATCCCAATATCTTAATTTGGTATAAAACAAAAAATAATACTACTGTATAGTGTTTTGGAAATCAATATCCATATTTTACTATTGAAAACACTCAATTTTATAGAAAATTATTCATATATTTGTGGTAGTGATATGTGATATATTTTTCCATTAAATATTTATAAAAAAATTCATTTCAAATAATTGATATATAGAAATATATCAAAATATTTCTACCAATGCAATTAAAAATTAGTTATTCAGTTATAAGTTTCTATGAAAACCCATAAAACATATTGAATAGGGTGGATTAAATTTTGACATTATTGTAGGGTTTTGTGGACATTAAAGTTTATAAATGTAATGATATAACGAAAATATCATGATGATGTAGGTTGATCATCCCTATATTGGTAAACCCTTATAGTGATGATTCGTGTGGTTCATTTTGCCTAAGTCAACCATCTAAATAGACGTAAACCTACTCGGAATATGTAACAATGTCTCAAAAATATCAGAAGACCTTACTATCTACCATATAATAATAAATAATCTAAATCTAATAACAAATCATTAAAAATAATTTTCTTTTTAAATTATACCAATATGAGAACTATTTTGATTCAAATTATATTAAAAAAACTATAAAATCAATATAATGTTATAAATCTTATAAATAATTATGATGATCACTATAAGGTCAAATATTATAAATCATTATGTAAAATATATAATGTTAATGAATAAATATAAAAACAATTTGTGTGGGGATCCGTGTACTTCCAGCTCAAACATCAAACAATGCATCTAACTAAACAATCAATAATACAACTTTTCCATATATTCAACATGAAAAATGAATTTTTCATTCCCACCTAGGAATAAGTTAAATATATAATGTTAATAATAAATATGATAACAAGAATTTTGTTCTTGAAAAAAATTAAACATATAGGATTATATAAAAATTTTGTTATAGTCTAGAAAATATCAATAATATACACATATAACATCATTTTGTTCTAAAAAAATCCACCTAGTGCAACTAAATACTACATTTTCCAATCTATGTTTGGACACTGTACGTATCAATCGAAAGAGAATTTAGGAGGAATATATTTCATCCCATTATACAATAATAATTACTCGAATGGATATAATATATAATGATTACAATAACTCCATATCCCCAAATACGTATCATTGAATTGAAATTACGTATAAAAAATAATAATCTGAAGTTATCATATGATTTGAAAAAAATATTAGAAAAAAATTGAAAATTTGAGGGAGTGGAATTTTATACTACTAATCTTCAGATAGTTGTCAATATTATGTGCTAAAATTTTGTCTAATCATTGATCTATATTAATGGAATGGATTACATTTGATCCAAATTTTTCATAAACATCCAGTATTTGGTAAAAATAATTTCCCATGCCATTTTTCCATACACAGACCGTTGGTGAAACCCTGCTGAATATTCCTATTTCTATTTTCAATATGATATCAACCATTTAGGGGATTAAAAAACTAAACAGACACAAGTTAATTGAAAATATCAGAATAAGGAAATCTGATTTCTGTTATCTAGAAAACATAATATCATCATAATCATGTTATAATAAATGCAATTAATATACTACACTTACTCTATAAATATGGAAGAATCCCCCTTATACTTATAATTTAAATGTTTTGTAATTTTTTCAAAAATTAACATACTCCCAAATAACCACAAGATCAATTTATACTACATAGGTGATATACCATTACCATAAAAATCCAAATTAATCTATAAACATCACACATAACCCACATTGATTGAATTCACGAAAATTCATAATCACACAATGAATGAAAAACATATGAAACATATATGTTATAGAATAGAAAAATAAATTTTTATGGATACCTACCCCATTATAGTAAATCTTTTAGCTTATAATAGAAATGAACGAGTTTTCCTTAATTATGGAAATATTTAATTTTGATAAAAATAAAATCTTGTAGTTAAATTAATAAATTGTAGATAGCATATGAAACCAATAATATATGTTCACATGGATTTATCCTTTCATTTTTTTGTTATAATAACTAATTATGCTTGAATATATCAATAATTGTGGGAGATTGGGAGATAGGGGTAAATGGTGGAAGAACTGAGGCATGGGTTGATATGCTTTTTATAGGAGGCGTGTATAACAATATTATATTATTGAAAATTGAAGGTGGAGTGGAAATAAGTAATAGTACACATTAAAATATAGGGTCAATTTTTTTAGATGAATAAATGTTTCCCATTCTATACAAATAGTGGGCCTCCATAGTGTTGATGCCCACCTTTGACACCCCCACCACCTGATGAAGGGGATAAAACCCATGAAATGATACTAAATGTCTTGAAGCCTCCCAAAAATCATGTTTTAAAAATAATCTTTAATGATGGATATTTTTCAACAAACATAGTGTTATAATTTTTTCATTAGTGCAATAATTTTTTTTAAGATTAAATTATCTATTTTTAAATAATTTTATGAAAAAATATTTCCCTATCCTTCAAAATTTGGTAAAACTTTGTTGGTTAAATTTACTAAAAATAATTTATTATTTTATATAATATATTTAAAATATAACATAAATTTTATTAAATTGTTTAAAAATAGAAAAAAAAATATATTTAACTTTCAATATATACATTATCAATGATAGATATATATCTTTGAAATTTGAAATGATAATTCAAATGTTTATTCTTGAATATAAAACTGTGTAGAAGCATATTATATTAGTTTTTTACAATTTCCAATATAGATAATATAAATTTCATATTTTTAAAAATATATATTATAATAATTTTATATAAATTCTATATTAATAATAAAATATTATCGATATATAAAAAAATATAAAAAATATAAAAATAAATATTTTCTCAATAAAATTCCAATTCATGAAAAATTAAAATTTCATCTATTAGGGTAATGCCCAATATCTCAAAAAACAATCATTTTTGTGTTTTCAAATATTAGAGTTGTAGAGGGGTTTCTTGAACCATTTTCCTTGTTAGTTTATATATTTATTAATTGAGTATAATATTTTTTAAAACATATATACTTTTATATAAACCCATAACTATGTAACGGTATGCCTATTGACCTTTATATAAGGGTCATTATTGGACTTAGTGTAATGGTGTGTGTGATTTCCTTCAGGTCAAGTGAGTGTATGTTTATATTATTAGAGTTCCCAAAATAGAAACAATACTGATTCAAAATAGAAATTTGTTTTTTCTATGAAATGTATTGATGTCATGTTTGTTTTTTCATATGTCATGTAATGGAATTACATGTTTCCAGTATGTTGTGTAATGGTCAGTCCAACCACATTTCTGAGTAGTTTACCATAATTTAAAAGTGATAATTAATATATAAATATCACATAGATATCCTTGTGTGTTTTATAATATATTATAAGGGAGTATCCAAGATTATTTTAATTTTTTTAAATAATTGTTAATATTAATGATAAATATATCGATTTTTCTAATCCTCAAATAAGGTTAACCAGTTATATAATTGTAAACATATTTTACTTAAAAAATATCATGATTCATGCTCATATGTATTTTTTTGTTAAAATAATTCAAATTAACCTACATATACCTTTTCAACATGATATTATAGAATTAAAGGAATTATAAATGGGTATTAGTTGAAATTATATTTGTTAATTTTTCTAAAATATTTCAATTACATTATTAATAATTAATATCATTTTATTGGTCCTAAGGGAAAATAAAATTGGAAATAAATATTTTTTTCATTAAATGTTATATATAAACTCATTTTTTTTAATGATATCAGTATAGTGTATGTTTGTTATTCTATAAACATAAATGTCTCCCCGGATTCTATTTTTCTTACATTATCATGAACCACAATGACCAAAACTCCATCTTTTTAGATATTAAAAATCATTTGTGATAAAACTAAAGATAATTCTTTTATGTTTTTAGAATATTCCCATTACTCACCCTCTCACATTCTTTAGTAATGGTGACATGATTCTCATTTTTTGAAGGGGGTTATTAATTTTACACTTTTTGAGAAGGTGGGGATTAATCTTTACATATATTCTATTTAATATGTATGGGATCAACCATAATAAAAATAATAACATGCGAATAATTAGTTGAATAATTTCAAAAATTCTGAACAAATAAGGTACACATTAGAAGGCAAAAAATCAATTAGTGGATATATTAGTTTATAATTAATTCAAAATTTTAAAATGAATAAATATAAAATGATGTAGATAGTATTTTTTGTCCTAAATTTTTTTAATTTTCTTATAAATGATATTAATAACTAATATAATAAAATAAATAATGGAATATATTGATGTTCATGATAAAGAATAATTGTTATTCTTGAACTAATAATGAGAGTAAAATGTATAACAGTATATTTGAGTAATAAAATTTTTAATAATAATTAATGGGAAATATTTGTATAATTCACGGATATAAACAATAAAAATATGGAGTATCATGTTTTGGGGATAATTATTACTTTAGATTTTATATTATATAAATTATTATGTTTTTATTCACATATTATTAAAATATTCTGTATGAAACCTTTTATTGTATATTATGCACTAAGATGTATGTGATATGTTTTTTTATATATTAGAATAGATTGTTAGATTTAAATACTGAAAAATTTAAATATTTTATGATGTCATAATTAAAGGGATATGGTGTGGGTTGATGTTGACATTATATTCTAGTATTTGTTTAAAATTGAAAATATCCATGATTAATGACTTTTTTTGTTTTCTAGTCTTCTGATTACTTCTGTAAATAGGATTTCATTTTTTAGAAAACCTATCCTCAAAAAATATCTTATTTCAATATGGAGTCAAAATTGTTTTTTAATAAATATAATTGGTTGTGGAAAATGAGATTAATTCTTATTGTAGTATTCTCTAATTCCTTGAAAGGTTGTCCTGCAATCCATTTTACCTATATAAAAATAAAACATTGAATATATATTTTCTATCTATAAATATAGATAATTGTTGTATTTTTATATTTTAATAAAAAATATTATTATTGCTGGAAGGCGTTTGGTAATCAACGATTCGTGAGCCATTGTTGTAATAATGGTCAATGTGGAAAATGGAATGAAATATTATTCATATGATTAATGTTTAATGAATTATTATGGGGCCGTCATAATGATGATATATGTAGGGAATTACTATTGATATATTTAATCTTCTTAGATACAATCCCTATGGCTAGATTACCAGTATTTTTTATATGATTAGTTTTTAACTTATGATGTGGTTTTATTCTATTTCAAAAAAATTATCATTTTAAGATGTAAAATTATTGTTCCTAGTATACCCAAAATATTATAAACATAATTGAATATTTTAGTTTTCCTGTATTCTAATATGATGATAAATGAATTTTAAATATAATCATCATAGGGGTATGGCATTGAAGGTATTGGAAATAGGAGTGTAATATGTTTATCATGGAAATATTTATTTATAATAAAAATAATTAATATCTATTTAATTAATTAATAGGTCATATAAAATTTTTATGCATACATGAGATGAAATAATATTTTGTATAAGTGTGGTGTTCTGTGAAATTATAGAAGAACATGCGTCTAAGGCCTTTTAATTCCACATTGCGTGGTAGTGTGTGATGTTTTATTATTTTCAAATTTTATATAACACTCAACCTGAGCTAATAGAGAAGTTGACACATAAAATTATATTGTTACCAATTTACCAAAAAAATGAATGGTGAGGGAGTGAATGTATTTATTCTCCCCCTCCACCACACTGCTTTTTGACATAGTTTATATAGGAGTATACCAAGTTATAATAGCTCACGATATAGGGTGTGTTCATAAAAAAAGGTGTTTATTATTTTTAATATAAAATAACGTGGGTGTAGTAATAGCCTCATGTTTATCACATACATGTATTAAAAAATCATGATTATGGCAACCCATAGGTTCACATTCATGGGTTATGATACCATGAGGAAAAATGAATTTACATTGGCTATAGGTTCATTAATTCTACAACATATTAACCATTTATTTGGTTTCATGAGGTGTAATAGGAGATATTGAGATGGATATATTTACTAATTCTAACAAAATATCATGGACATTGAACAAGGATGAGGTATGTTGAGCCATGGATTGACTCATGTCTTGGATAAATATAGATACACTTGGTATGGACACAAAACATGAGTGGTTGAGGAGTGGGAGGAAAAAACTAGTGGGGAAGCATATGTGGGGAAACATTAATATATATATATGTGTGATATTTAATTGTTTACTACAATGAGTTATTTAGTGAGATATCAATGGTGATGAACTTGGGACTGTTCATACTAGTTTAAATTAGAAGATAATTTTATTTATTTATTTACTAGGAATTAGTACGATTCCATAACATTATTCAATATAGGTTACAATATATATCCTAAACTGTATACATGTAATGTATAACCTACATATGTTTATAAGTCTATTTTCAGGGATATTATAACTAATTTTCCATCTACTTATGTATTACAATAATGATGAGTTTCCCATAAGATGGAAGAGTCAGTCCACGCAGTCGAGAATTGATATATGGTCTATGTTGTTTCCATTTCATTTTTATCATATTACATGTGAAATTTCAAGTGTTGGGGTTGGTTCTATTTTAACACATGGTTTTTTTATGGAATTCTAAAAATTTCACATACTAAATAAATCAATTTGAGGGTAATTCCTCTCATGGGTTTATCTATATACCCTTATTTCTAATAACATACTCATGGCCTACTATATGTAGTCTTTTTGTTGTTATTTTTTTCAGTTTGCCCCATTTTTTATATTGGTGGAGTGTGGAAGGCATGATAGAGTTGTATCCGAACTAAAATTTCTGATATAGGATTGTGAATGGAGTTATCCAATTGGGGGTATTGATGAGATTCAAGGTAAATACTATCAGTTATTCTCACTAAATTCTTAAAAGAAAGGATTTAATTTATGAAACAATATTTTATATCCGACTATGATCAGACATAAGGAAAATCCTGTGTACTAAAGATGATATGAAAATTTATATTTTATATATTTTATAGAACATGTAATGTATCATGAGTCGTGATGTTTTAAAACTATGTTTATATATGGTAAATAATGAATGATGGGGGGAAATTGGGTATCATATTTTTGTTAAAATATTCTCGTTTTCCATGGATTTGTAGTCATTAATATTCTTAATCTGGAAAATATGACACTTGGTTGAAATCCCCAGAAGGATTGCACATAATACATTCAATACAATGTTCTACATAATCATTGTAGAGATAGGGATGATGAAAATGACACATATAGAAGAATTATACTATACTTTTATCACTATATTCAATATAATTTCAATAGATTCATTTCAAATATTATGAAATAGTAATAACTTGTTTATGTGGAGACAGTCTACTAGTTAGTCAATTACCTGTAATGGGATTGGGATACATCAGTTAGGATAATGTTACATTGTTCATCTAGGAAGTGGTGAATTTTAATCATCAAGGATCATAAAGAGTTGGATAATACATGGTTCATGTACTAGGATTAGTTCTAGTAGATATTTTGGATTAGTTGTTAGTTTTCTAGGTAGAATAACAAATTTTCACTATCAGGTGGTAGATTTCAACATTCTTAAAATCATTTCATATGACATATTTATTCATTGACCTATGTTACTGGGTTATGTGTATTTTTTTCTAAATTATTGTCCATGGAAATTAGATGAATGATCCCCAAACATCTCTTATAGTCTATTTTTGGATGGTATTCCAATATCACATTAACCGTTGTATTACAGAAGAAGTATGGAATATATTCTTATTATCAACAGATGTGGAATGTTCTAGGTAGAGGTAAGACCCATGAAATCCCTCTTATACGAAAATAACAAGAATAATTAACATATGAATGTATTCACCATCTAGTATAGGGAGGATGTGAGTCTATATGTATTCATATTGCTATTTTTTTAAAACACATGGTGATCCTATCATCAAATAATGGATTATCTACTAATATTTTAAATGAATTTATTGTATTTTTTATTTTATATATAGATACAAATATGATTCTTCGGTTTTACTCAATTAATTGTGAATTGAGGTTCAGAAAATTCTCTTTCTGTAGGATTCAAATATTCTTGAAACATATTTGGATATCCTATTTTACTATGTATAGATTGTGAATTGGTTCTAGTTAGAACAATTTAAGGAATATTTCATATGATTAAATTAAAATACATACACTATTAGCATTATCATTGATTAGATACATTTAAAGAAAGCTATAATTTATTTCTTTGTTAGGATTCCCATATTCAATAGAACTCATTGTGACTAGTTGGTATTTATTGGTGACCAAAAACCCATGATTGGTCAGACACATGTTGTGTCCCTGACTTCTATGTTTGATGGAATGATGGAGAGTTCAATGGATGATATTTTTAGGTTGTATTCAAGGGTTGTAAGAGATTATATTTAAGTTTAACTTGAAGGGGTTTTCAAACTAACCACATGAATAATGATCACATTTGAAAGAAACCAGATTCCAATGGACAAAATTATATAAATATCCCAATTTGAGATGGACCCTAATGAGATTGTGGAGAAATATATTTGTATATTTATACTCTTGTATAAATGATTCAATCATACTGGTGTGCCTCCTTTGGGATCCATTATTCTTAAAACCAAGAATGATGACGAATATTTCGATTGATTTTGAATATCAACTATTAAATCAAGGGACATATATTAACTTTTACCCTTTTTAATGATTTTTATGCAATTGATTGGTTGAATGGATTATTCTAGTTCTCATAGAATGATATTTTTTATAGATATAATTTTATAAAAATTTATTATGATGAGATACCAACATCTATATTATTATCTCATTATGGGAATTAAAAGTTAATTTTTAAACTTTTTGAATATTCTAATATTATAACTGTGTAATTGTAATTATTGATTACTTTGATAAGGGATATCTAGTCCCTGTTCTTGATGGAATTTAATTTCAACATCATTGTGTGGTTAATTTCCTAATAATTTTCAATTATCATTATTAAGTAGTATGTGATTCTTCATAAAATATGATTGAGGTTTCATACATAGGCCATAAGAATGATTCATATTTAACGATAATCAAATAACTCAATAAATATTATGGTATTTTTTATTTATAATTCAATTGGAATTATAATCTTATGAACATCTAGATATATAATGATCACAAACTTATATGGACCAAGTAGACCTAGGATACATTTTTGTATTTTTAGAAGAATATGGTGAGTTCTATGGTTCTTTTCTATCACAGATAACTGTTCTTTAGGATAGTTACTATGGAATATCACATTTTGGATTTGGATTTTTAGTGATAAACAAGTTATAGGTTATCTATAATGTGTCATGGATATTATGGCACCGTGAATTTTTTTATTAACCAATTGTATAGATATTATTTTGGTATGATTTTCCTTGAATTTGTGGTTAAAATATATCATCAATTAATTTTTTTCTTTTAAAATAATCTAATGTGTATGATGTACATATTCTCATATAATGAAATTAATTAATTATATTAATAGTTGAGTGGGTTATCATTGAAATATATATTTTAAAATTATATTACACTCTATAAAATAACATTTGAGGTGGATTCGATGATTAAATTATGTTCGGGTGGGGTTATACATAAAAATGGAGGATCATTGATTGTTACAGAAGAGTTAGTAGTGATCCACTGCAATATGGTAGAAGTTAAGGTTATATGTTTTATTTATTATATTATGGTGAATATATCTTTAATGAATCATTTTTAGGTTCCCCATCATGGGGATTATATGGTTACGTTTTGGAATGAGTGATTTCATTGTGGAAACTCTTCTAAAGAATGTTCCTATGATCTGAAATATTGGGTAAACATCAAGTAAAATATTTTCATTCATTTAGTGATGCATGAAGTGGCACTCTTTTCATTCCATAGTCCTCCATTAGCAGTACATCCATAAGTGAATATGATGTATCATACTATGGGAGATAGAAGGTGGTTGGTTGGTATATAGAATATAGTTGTAGTTTTTTTATCGAAATTTATTATTCTAGAATTTGATGAAAGGATCCATGTTTATATGGCTTTACATCACCCACATGGTGATCCCTAGAAGATGTTGGAACACATCTTGTTGAAAATAATATATGGTTTAAAAATATTTTATATTATTTATAATGTTAAATGGGTGATACTGGATATATTGAAAATTTCATCTCAGATAATATAAATTATGGAGATGAGTTTAGTATAACATATATTGAGGTGGGTTTTAGAAGAGGTAACTTCGTTTAGATGTTTTTCAAAGATGAAAATTTATTAATGTGATCTTTACTTTATCTTAAATGTTTTTGGAGGTATCTAATTTTATTGCAGATCATTCTAATTCATTAGAATGACTTTAAATACAATAATTGATGGATAGATATAGAGGAAAATCCATACAACATATGACCAGTTTTGATCATGTGTTGATGATATTGTTTGTAATTGGATGATGCACTATTCAATTGGTATGGACCAATTAATATTATTGTATGTATGACCATTCTGAAATTAGTTTTGTCCACATATGTCATAGAGTTGTATTTTTGTATAATAATAGGTGAAGGTTATGATAGAGAAGGTAGATGTTATCATTGATCTAATAAAGGTGGTGCATGATCATTAGATATCATATGTTGACAAATGGGGAGGAATATTGAATTTTTAATGAATATATCATGGTACTAAATAGTTCTCCCCATCATCATGGTAGAATTTTCAATTTTGTGACTATATTTTCTCTTTATTTTATTTGTAATTTTGAATTATTAATAGATGTTGGAGTAATTGAGTATTGATTAGCCCAACCCTATTCACATGAGATGTAATAGGGATTAGTCCCATTTATCATATCTTAACCAATGTCTTTATGATGTTTCCCATGTATTAAATATAGCATAAATTGATTTATACGATGGTTTGACCATCACATATTAAACAATATGATATATTGGGTTCATCTAGAGAAGGTTTTCTAGGGTGATTTAATTTCATTGGATTATGTACAGTGGTGGCTTTTTGTCTTCGAGGATATAACATAAGAGATGATTTAATATATGTGTTCTCAATATCCTGAGTTTTTTTATCTTTTTTTCTTCCCTTATATTGATTATTTATTTTGAACATTCTATTTTACATGGATAATTATTGGCCTTGATGTGATTCATGTTTATGTTCATACCCTTGTTTTATTTAAATCTCCCCCTAGAGTGAGTTCTAAGGATAGTTTTTATTGCAATGTAGGTATGTTCACTGTTACACTAGTGGGATTTTTGATTTCATGTCATAGTGAGATACTTGAGGGGTATTGTCATGACCCATCCCAGTGGGGCATGTTCTACAACTCCCCAAGCGCGCCTCTAATAGGCCAGGGGCTGGTGACTAGCACCAAGTAGGCATGTCACTAACATGGGAGGCAATTCCTATAAACCATTACACTCACACACACACATATCCAAGCCCAAAAAGCTGAAAAGTAAAAACTACTGAAAAATGGAAATGCATGCATACACTAAAATCCCAACCGACAGAGTATGATAGGAAATTAAAGTATAATAATGTAAAACCTTGGGACAAAATTAAAAACCCAATAAAATAATGTCTACAACAATGTCCAACCAATTATGAAAGGTAATGGGGCTGCAATTTGTAGCTGTAGGAACACACCTCGGCTAGCCTGATCTCACTAAGCACAGTTCGGTCCTGGACCACCTAGAATCTTGTCAAATGACCACTTGTGTGAACAAGGAATGAAACGTGCGGGCAAAGCCCGTGTAGGGTTGAGTATAAAAATACCCAGTAGGACACCCTGAATACCACAAAGGAATAGAAAAATGGAAATACCACAAAGGAATGATACAGTCAGCTCTACACAATATATTTTTATATAACATATAAAAAAAATATCAAGATATACTCATACACGATTGGATATCGCGAAACCACCACTAACAAACAGCTCCAAGATTCCACTAAGCACGTAACAGGGAGAACACACTCCTTGGTCTGAAGAGAGATATATGATGTACTCGTTCCGGGAGAACTCACTCCACAAGTACTTAATAATATGATACTCAGATGAGGATCACAACCAATAGCTATGGAGTGATTCCAAAAACTCAGTATAAACTTATCCGCTAAGCAGAGGATCGACACTCGGGTAAGGTAGGTCACGTCGATATTAAGAACTCTACCTAGGGTACCTAGAAGTAATAGAGGATCCAGCTCTAAGTCATACAGAGGGGATTCCAACAACTCTGTTCAGGAAGTCCTACTGAAGAGGTCATACTCCTATATGTAGGAAATGATAACAGAAACCTTCAGGGGAATGACCAAGGGTACGAACCATAAGAATTATAGCCCATGTCAAGAAATAAAAATGTGTCAAGCCATTTAAAAATAGGTTACACGATGTGTATTAGGGTATCATGTCATGTCCCTTGACCCCGAGTACTGCCCATGTGAAACGGAACATGTCTAAAGTCTGTTCATATAAAATGTACCTACATGTCATGTAGAATGATTACATGCCATGTCCGAGTGTCCGGGGTTCTCTTCGTGTACGCAGGCCATGTGCTCGTACACGACCTCAAACCGTGTGCCCTGCTCGTGTACCGGTACATGGGGTATCCCGTGTATCTGGCTAGGTCTGGTCGGGGAAACGTATACACGCCATGTCCTTGGCTGTGTACCAAAACCGTGTCAGTGTACTCCCAGAGAACACAAAAAGTGGTCCTCCAACGAACACACGCCGTGTAGCCCATACTACATGCCGTGTAGTTGGGAATTATCCAGAACGACATTCTTCATCCACTCACCTCGACCGATCTTCCGGTATTTGTTTCAATGATCCGTTCACCGAAAAACTCAATATCGAGTGTCATCCGAACACCCTAGAACAAAATACCATCCTTTCGGGCCATCAATTGGCTCAACGAACAACATATGATCTTCTGATGAAATTACGCTCGGAGAGCGATATCTCCTGAAGCGCTTTGATCCGTCTATCGTTGCCGTCATCGCAGCTTCATTGGTTCATCCAGGTATCAGATCTATAATCTCTGATCGTTATTCCATAGATTGAAGGCGCCATCAATCATTTTTCTTATCCCGCAAAGAACGAAGAAGACGTAGGAAAATAATGGGGAAAAGGATTCACAATGAAACAACTCGAGGAACGACCCTCATCCATTTTTCATTCTAGCCTCGATATGTTCCTATAAGAGAGATCCTCAAAACATTTATCAAATCTAAATTACAAGGATTAATATCTTCCACAAAATCCATGTAAAAATCCCATCCTGCAAATACGATCGATCTGCGGGCTAATCTATTCGTGGATTAGTCCACGTTCGTCGTAGGAATCAACAACGAGGAAGGGAAACCAAAATCAAACCCTTCTACATGGATCCGAGGAATTTGAAGATGATGATCTGGTCGCTGCATCGTCATCACCGGTGAAACTCGTTAAGAACATCATCGCCTCGTTGGGGGTTTCCTCAAGATCTTTCCAGAGCCTCCAGGGGAAATTTAGTGTTATGAGATCTAAAACCCTGATCCCTTGTGAAATCGTTACATAAATGATTAAAAATATTTCGATGCAGAAAGATTTTATAAAATATTTTTTTAAATAATTTACTACGGCTATGTCCAAAAAAATGGATTTCACTACCGACATGTGCTAGCCTATGTTAGGCCTTTCCTAAGGTTAATACGCTTCTCTAAAAGCAATAGTTCCCTCAGGTTTCTGATTCGAGAAACCATTCAAAAATTATTCCACTTTTTTAGGAAAACCATATATGCACATAATTTAATTATTTAATTGAATTCAATCATTTGTTCCAAGATCACTGGGCCTCAGAACTGCACACCGTCTCAAAACCTGGTCTCAAAATAATTCTTATATAATACTGAAATAATATATGAAAAAATCCGAGACATTACATCATACCCAACTTAGGGATTTACGTCCCTGAAAATCCAAAACAAAGGAAACTCAAAAAGATGTGGGTACAGCGCACATATTTTTTGCCTCCCACTCCCACCTGCTATCCTGGATATTCTCGTTCTACCACCGGACACACACCAAGGGAATATCTCACCAAAGGAGGATCTTCTCCTTCCAATCCTCGAACTCCACTGGGTACTCAGAAAATCTCTCTCCATCATTGATTTCCAGCTCGCCCCAGTCGATAACGTGTGATGGACCATCCAGATACCTCCATAGCTGTGACACATGGAAGATGTTGTGTACCCGGTCCATCTGATGAGATAGAGCCAAGAAGTAAACCACCTCGCCAACTCTACATAGAATCTGAAAAGGGCTGATGATCCTCAAAGGCATCTTGCCACCTTGGCCAAAACTTCGCAATCCCCGTCAAGGTGAGACCTGAAGGAACACATGGTCTCCCCCCTCGAACTCCAAGAGCCTTAGTCTTCTATCGGCATATGTCTTTTGCGGACTATTTGAAGTCTTCATCTACTCATGGATGACCCTCACGTTCTCTGTAGTAGCTCACACCATCTCTGGGCCCATGAGTGTGGACCCTCCAGGGTTAGTCCAACAATGTGGTGACCTGCAAGATCGTCTGTACAAAGCCTCGAATGGTGCCATACAAATAGTATAATGATAAATATTGTTATAAGAACATTACACCAGTGGTAGGTGATCCTCCCAGCTACGACTGAAATAATGTATGCATGCTCATATCATATCCTCCAAAACAAGGATGGCCCGATCTATCTGGCCATTAGTATGAGGATGAAAGGCTGTGCTCAAGCCAAACTGAGTCCCAAAAGCTTCCTAAAATACCTTCCACAAACGGGATGTGAAACAAGAATCCCGATCTGAGACGATCATTGATGGAACTCCATGAAGTCGAACTATCTCCTGCATATAGAGGTGTCCCAATATCTCTACTAAACTGTTCTCCCATGTGGCTAGCAAGTGGGCTGACATGGTGAGTTGGTCAATGATCACCCAGATGGCATCGTGTCCCTTAGACATACATGGTAAACCCATCATGAAGTCCATGGATATCCCATCCCACTTCCACTCTAGCACCTCAAGGGGCTGAGTCGAACCTGCTGGAACATGGTGCTCAGCCATTACTTGCGGACATGTAAGGCATAGAGAAAAAAACTCTTCCAAACTCTTCTTTATTCCTGGCCATCATAACTGACGTCGGAGGTCCGAGTACATCATTTCCATGCCTGAATGCACCACCAATAGAGATGTATGGAACTCTTTAATAACCTGATCCTGCAACATAACATGTACTACTGTGCACCCTCTAAAAATAACAATGTTCTCCCCACCTTTTGAATATCCATCAGCTGCATCACCTGCAGATATCTGAGCATGTAGAGTCTCTCATTTAGCATCCTCAATCTATGATTCCATGACTCTTTGTAAGAGTTAGGTGTAACAACCATTAACTAAAGGTAATATCCCTCATCTCTATCCATGAAGGATAACTCTATAGAGGACAAATTCCTCGTTGCCTCATCCCACAACTACGAACTGGATTTCCTGCTGAGAGCATCTGCCACAACATTCCCCTTCCCATGAGTATAAATGATCACAAATTCATACTCCTAGTGGACTCAAGCCACCACTTCTGTCTCAAATTCAGATCCTTCTGAGAAATGATATATCTGAGACTCTTGTGATTAGAGTAGAAGATAAAATTCTCTCCCATCAGGTAGTTCAGAAACATCTTCAATGTAAAGTCTACCTCTACCAACTCAAGATCGTGGGTCAAGTAGTTATTCTTGTATGTCCTCAATTGAAATAATCCATAGGCAATCACCACTTGCCTCTGTGACAGGAAACAACCAAGCCCAATTCCTAATGTGTTGCAAAACACTACGTACTAGACACACTCTTCTGGAATTCTCATGACTGGGGCACTTGTCAGACTCTGTCTCAACAGCTGAAAAGACTGTTGGCATCTCTCGGTCCATAGGAATGGCTGCCCTGTTTGGGTCAAAGCTGTCACGGGTGGTGAAATCATGGAGAAATCAGGAATGAATCTCAAATAGTAACCTGGCAACCCAAGGAAACTCAGCACCTCCATCACACTCCAGGGTGGGTCCCATTCTAACACGGCCTCTACCATGGCTGGGTTCACTGCTACACCATCTACTGAGATAACGTGTCAGTTAAAGTGGACCACCTGTATCCAGAATTGACACTTCAAGAGTTTCCCGTAAAACTAGTGCTCTCTGAGTGTGTCCAGATCCTTCCGTAGGTGCCTCACATGCTCCTCAGACGCAGAGTACACAAGGATATCATCAATGAAGACCATAATGAACCGATCTAGATAAGGTTGAAAGATCTAGTTCAAGAGACCCATAAACACTGCCAGGGAATTCGTCAGGCCGAAGGGAATCACTAAGTAGTCATAGTGATCATAGAGAAATCTGAAATCCATCTTCGGTATATCCCCATCCCGTACTCGCATCTAGTGATAGCCTGATCATATATCATCCTTATAGAACCATTGTTCCCCTCTTAACTTGTAGAAGTGGTCATCAATCCTTGGTAGTGGATACCATTTCTTCACGGTCACCTGATTCAAGTGTTGTTAATCCACACACAGCCTCAAGATCCCATCTTTCTTCTTAGAAAACAACACTGGGGCTGCCCCAGGTGAAACACTGGGTCTCACTAATCCCTTCCTATGAAAGTATTCTACCTGCACTCTCATCTCACGATGCTCTACAAAACCATCTGATATGCTGATGTTGATATCGGTGACGTCCCAGGTTGCAAATCAATGCATAAATTCATCTCCCGATAAGGAGGTTATATTAGGACATCCTCTAGAAATATTTCCTCATACTCAGCCACTACTGCTGGAAACTAGAAACTCCTAACATCTGTTGTGCCAAGTTCTAGGATATCCAACTGATGTGAAATCTGTTGTACTATCCTACGCATGAGTCAATCCAGCACTGCCTGGGTCTCCTTTTCACCGATGAAGGAGAACCTCGATCCATCACTATGGACACACTACACCCTTAGCCTAAAATGGTCAATCAGTACATGAACTATGGATAGCCAATCCGTACCATGAATGACATCATAAGGCCTCGACTCTACCACCTACATGTTCCAACTGAAACTATCGTCTCCAAGGGTCAGGTCACACTGTCTACAAAGGTGTGTGATATCTGAATCTTCTCTAGTTGGTGTTTCAAAGCGTAAGGGTCGATTCAACGACTCAACTGGAATGTCAAGGTCTCAAAACAGATAAGTAGCACGAAAATAATGACTAGAACATGTGTCTATCAGTACAGAAACCAAAGTAGAAAAGACATAGGTTGAACCTCTAATCATTCTAGGAGTACCTGGGTCATAAGCCTCTGTTACTTGCAGTTTTCCCTGCCTCTGTCCACCAGCTCCCTGAACCTGGGTGGACCTCCTGGGGGTGGTTGTGGTAAAGGGTCAAAACGCAGATCACCTACATCTGATCTCCCAACTCCCCTACCACTTCCGTCGTCCTATGGATCTGTCGGCTCCACATATGTCCTCTACCTTGGTGGTCCATCCAATACTCCCCTCTCAATAGTAAGGAAGGTTGGACAATCCTGAGTGAGATGTCCCCTTCCATCACATGAGTAGCATCGCCTCTCTCGATAATGGATGGATGCACCATGCGAACCATGTAAATGCAGATCTTCTATCATGGAATCTCCCCTAAAAATGTCTCCCACGCCTGGGTCCCTGACGTCGGCTCCCTGCAACTGAGGTCTCTGCTCCAGCTCACTCACTATTGATAGCTGCTGGCTTTCTCTGCTATGCCATGAATCTCTAGACCACCAATTCCCACTCGAGCATCCCATCATAAGTAGGAATGCTCATAGGGATAATTCTTTCTCATATGTCTCTACACAAGCCCCGCTCAAAAGTCCAAGCTCTGAAGTACTGATCCCTGACCATACCCATCGAGTACCGTGAGAGGTTGGTAAACCTCAATGAATAGTCATCCACTATCACAGTTCCTTGTTGGAGCTGAAGAAGCTCCTGTATATGTACTGCTCTCAGGGTAACTGGTGAGAACTCCTCTCTGAAGAGATACTCAAACTCTGACCAAGAAAGAGTCGCCTCATCATGTGTCTAGATAACAAAACTCTACCATCGCCCTGCCGAGCACTGCAGAAGGCTCGCTGTTATGATCACCATATGGTATGCGGGTGTCTTGACCAAATGGAAGACTCTAGCCAATGCCTCAAGCCAGTCCTCTACTTTGTGAGGGACATGCTCCCCTCGAATTCTGAGGGGTCTCTATCTCTAAAACATTTGAATTGTAGTCAGCCTGTGCTCCACCTCTACTGGTATTGTTGGAACTAAACACTTCTCTACAGGTGGTGGAATAACTGGCACTCCACCTGAAGGTAAAAATGGGGGATCTGGTCCCTGTATTGAAGCTTCATCACTGAGGGGGTTATCCTTGTGATCGACCTGCTGGATCCTAGCAGGTGCACGTCGCGGAGGCATCATGTAATGAAACAAGATGTACTACAGCCAGTGAGTATATTTAAAGAGATTACTCAAGAAGGAAATTGAAACCACAACCCATTCCTATATTATGAATATACCATTATTTTTCCCTACAACTAGTGTTCTCATGTTCAAAGTCAAAAAGCAAGTAATCAAGGACATGGTGTATGGATACATCGACCACCCGTACCAACAATATGGTCCATGGCCTGAAATCCGAACTCGAAACTCTTAAAAATGTTGCCTCAAACCAACTCACAGACTCTCGGTCCTATTGTAGAACCGACCACCTCTGATACCACTCTGTGATGACCTGTCCCAGTGGGGCCCATACCGCAACTCCCCAAGTCTGCCTCCAATAGGCCAGGGGGCTGGTGACTAGCACTGAGTAAGAATTTCACTAACATGGGAGAAATTTATTATAAAACTGTACACATACACAAACATCTCCACACCCAAAAAACAGAAAAGTAAAAACTACTAAAAAATGGAAATGCATGCATACACTAAAATACCATCCAACAGAGTACTAAAGGAAAGTAATGTACAGTAATGTAAAACCCTGGGTCAAAAGTACAAGACCGATAAGGAAAATCTAAAAAAAGTCCATCCTGTAAAGAAAGGTACTAGGACTACAATCCATAGCTGTAGGAACACACCTGGGCCTGCCTGTTCTCACTGAGCACCATCCGGTCCTGGTCCACCTAGAATCCTATCAATGACTCGCTCGTCTGCACAAGACACGACACATGCGGGCAAATACCGTTGAGGGGTGAGTATAAAAATACCCAGTAGGACACCTCGAAAACCACAAATGAATACATCAAAGGAAATACCACAAAGGAATGATACAGTTAGATCTACACAGTATATGTTTACAGAACCGATAACAAGAATATCCAGATATACACATACATGATCGACTATCGCAAAACCACCACTAAGATCCAGCTCTAAGATTCCACTAAAAACATTACAAGTAGTACACACTCCTAGGTCTGAAGAGAGATATACGATGCATTCATTTTGGGAGAACTCACTCCATAAGTAATTAAGAATACAATATTTAGATAAAGATCACACCCAATCACTATGGGGTGATTCCAAAAACTCGGTCTGGTCTAATCCGCTATGCAGCGGATCATCGCCCGAGTAAGGTAGATCACGGTGATACCAAGAACTCTACCTAGGGTACCGAGAAGGAGTAGAGGATCAGGCTCTAAGACTCAGAGAGGGGATTACAACAACTCTATTCATGAATTCATGCTGATGGGATCATACTCCTATACATAGGAAATGATACCAGAAACCTCTAGGGGAAAGGCCAAGGGTACGAACCCTAAGAAAGCCAGCCCAAGTCACAAAATAAAAATGTCTCAAGCCATGTAAAAATAGGTTACACGGGGTGTAGTAGGGTCACACGCCATGTCCCTTGACCCCGGGTACTTCACGTGTGAAACGGCATGTGTATTATGGATTGTTGTATAAAACATAACTACACGGCATGTAGAATGATTACACACCGTGTCCGAGTGTCTGGGGTTCACTTTGTGTATGTTTTCCATGTGCCCGTACATGGACTCACTCTGTGCCGCCCAGCCCATGTACCAGTACACGGGGTATCCCGTGTATCAGGCCGGGTCTGGCCGTGGAATGGTATACATGTTGGATCTTTGGCTGTGTACCAAACCTGTGTCTGTGTACTCCTGGAGTACACACCAAGTGGTCCACCGATGAACACATGCCGTGTAGACCATAATTCATGCTGTGTACTCCGGAATTATACAAAAAAAATTTCTTCATCCGCTCGCCTCGACCGATCTTTCGGCTTCCATTTCCATGAACCGTTCACCGTGAATGTCATGATCGGGGGTCGTCCCAACACCCTAGCAGCGAATCCTATCATTTCAGGCCATCAGTTGGCTCGACAAACACCGTATGATCATTTGATGAAATTATGCTCGAATAGAGATTTCTCCCGAATCACTTAGATCTTTCTATCGTCGCCGTCATCGTAGCTCTGTTTGTTCATCCCAGTGTCAGATCTGTCATATCGGATCGTTACGCCGCAGATCAAAGGTGCAATCGATCATTGTTCTTATCCCGTGAAGAACGAAGAACGCATAGGAAAAATAATGGGGAAATTGATTCACAAAGAAAAAACGCGAGGAACGAACCTCGTCCATTGTTCATTCTGGCCTCAATCCATTCCCGTAAGAACTATCCTCAAAACAATTTTCAGATCTAAATTACAAGGATTAAGATCTTCCCCAAAATCCCCACAAAAAGCCCATCCTGCAAATACGATCGATATGTATGCTAATATTTTCGTGGATTAGTCCGCGTTCATCGTAGGAATCACGAATGGGGAAGGGAATGAAAAATCAAAACATCCTACCTAGATTTGAGGCGTGCGCAGACGATGATTCGGTTGTTGCGTCGTCATCGCCGGTGAAACTCGTCAAGATCATCGTCGCCTCATTGGGGGTTTCTTCTAAAGCTTTCCAGAGCCTTCAGGGGAAATTCAGGGTTATGAGATCTATAATCCTGATCCCCAACGAAATCAGCACTTAAAATATTAAAAATAGTTCACAGTAAAAAGATTTTATAAAAAAAATTTATTATAAATTTTATTACTGTTACGTCCAAAAAAGAGATTTCTCCACCGACCTGCGCCAGCCGATGTTAGGCCTCGCCTAAGGTAAAATCGCTGCTCTAAACGCAACGGGCCCTTCAGATTTCTGATCTGAGGACCCGTTGAAGAGTTATTCCACTTTTTCTGAAAATCCATATGTGCGCATTATTTAATTATTTAATTAAATTCAAAAAAAATTTAGGCTCACCGGGCCTCGGAACTGCACGCCGTCTCAAACCCTGGTCTCCAAATTATTCCTATATAATACTGAAATAATATATGGAAAAATATGAGACATTATAGGTATGTAGCTTGATGGATTTTCAAACCCCATTTCTCGTTTTCTTGGATTTTTTTATATTCCCTAAGAATGAAATTTTTTAGAGGAATCTTATGTATGGTTTTTGATCCCAAGAAAAAAAACTATAATTATTTTTAATTGTTATCTGTGTTGAGTGGGTTATAATCCCATATTTTATTATTGATTTTTTTATTAATTATAAAATATGGTTTTAAAAAAATCAATTTAATACTATATTCCACTTCACTATGTAATGTTAGACCTATTATACATGATTTATACAATATTTTTGGACACGTTATAATGGAATGTGTGAACTCATTCATCCCATGTATGGAGAAGTCAAGGTTTTTAATTCTCATACAAATATAGATATAATGATGTGAAAAACCACGATTTTTTTAAATACATACATAATGGATGGGATAGTTCTTGCATGGGTTTTTAGGGGAAGTTATTAATTTCATTGAGTAGAAAAATGGTTAATAATTCCTCTGATAACTTATGTTCAATAAATAATAAAGGAAATAATGAATTTATTAGGCTCAATTTTACCTCCCAAACTGGAATTCCATTTAGGAAATTCCCTAATTTGGGGAAGCAACATGGCCTCAAGTGTATCTCCCCAAGTTCCAGAGGTTAATGATTAGTAGCAATGACCTAGGGTGTGTTTTCATGGAGAATATTACTTCATTTCTAGAGTTTTTCATACAAGATACGATATTCAATACAATATGAGATAAATAGTGGAAGAAATATTATTAAATATAATGCTCAAAAAGGATAAAAGATCAATAATAACTAAAATAACTGGATTGACATACAATACCCGATGATGATATATGTCATGTCCCTTGAATGTTGGAAGAAAAATTACAGATGTTGTATAAAGAATTATATATAATATTTCAAAAGGAAGATAAAATCAATCCTAGGATCTCGAGTAGTAGATCAGTCTTCTAACAATACATTTATCCTAAAATATCAACCAATCATGTATTTGATGCCCCACACTTCCCTTTTTCAACACATGTATACTTAGTGTCTTTTTGGGTACCAAATGGTGGCCCTGGTAGGGTGTGAGATAAATCTCATTCGGACACCCCTAATGGTGTCTATAACATCTTGTCTATATTATATAATTTGAGACAATGTGAAAGCATGAATTATAAAGAACCGTCCTTAAATATTATATAATGATGATTTAAATGAATAATTCAAACTAAGGATCTTTTCCGGTTTAGAGTTTTAGAGACTTAGGCCATAACTATTACATTACATCTCAAAAATTAAATAGTTGACACTTCTACTTAGTCAATATTTTATTCATCAAAAAAAACTCCTAAAAAAAGTCATGACTACTTCCATGTTTTAGATAACATGTCTTTTCCTTGATCCCTTCCTTGACCCTATTCATCTTTAAGTCCTATGAAATAAATTTCAAAAAATCGGATGAGCATAAAAATCTCAGTAAGGGTTATAAAATAACTAAATAAAACATTAGTCCATAAAAATATAATCTTTCTAACATACCTGATGAAATCATAAGATTTATGAATAACACATAGTAATAAAAAATCATAACGGTATCTCATGGTATCCATAACATACTTATGTTGAATCTTTCAAAGCTACATAGGGAGTTACATTTAGAATACTTATCATAGTATATTCCTTAAATCTCTTAAGAGAAACATTCATGTTTACATCTTTCATGTTACCAAATGCATTGGAGATCTATATCATGCTCAATCGCACTAGGTTTATCACGGAACAACACATATACATAAACAATTCCCAATAACTATAACATATTCATAACACATAAACAACATAAAAGAATGATAATATTTCCACATTTCAATATTGACATAAAAAATTCACTATCAAAACCATTTTCAACACGAAAATACATAAAATATTATATGGTATTTATTTTCTTTTTAAAAACATTATGAATTTTGTAGGAATCAATAGATCAAATAATATTCATAGTGGCAGATTAGGCCATTGTGATAGCTTATGTTAAAAGGAAACATTCATTTTTTTGTTTAGTAAAACGAATTGTAGAAAAATAATTCCTTCAAAATGAAATGAAAAGTCAAAGGTGTTTATAAACTATATAAAATAAAGTCATGTATTAAACAAAATATGTGTCAATGAAAGGAGATTCAGATGAAGTCCCTTATCTCTTATCAGACATGACTTGTTCGTAATTTAATCTCATGAATAATAATCTAATGTTAATTTCTACATTCATAAGAAGAATTTTCAATTTTATTATTCCTTTTATATCACTTATTAGTAATTTATAAACATAATTTATCATTTATGTTAATAATGGTCATTTTGTCGATATTTGGTACTTGAGTCAAAAATAAACATCTTATAACTACAAGTTGTTCATGTGTTTAGGAGTCAATTATCTCCAGAATGATATTAATTATTTATCTATCATATATATATAGTATATATATATGTATTTATAATAGTACATAACATTTGGGGATATGATATGAAATGCACCATTCATAGTGACGGTAAACCGTACATACGCAATAATGATGCTTTCATTTATATTTCATATTTAATGGAATGAAAACATAATTATACATTGGTATATTATAATTATAGTAAAATTTCATATATAATTTCATTACCACCATCCATTATATGTCCCACGTATGGCATGAACAAGTTATATCACTTTTAGAGGGCACCAGTCCTCACTTCCTCAGTTGAATTAATCGTATTTACCCATAATGGAAACTATAATGGTATTATGTAAAGGAAAAATACAGAAGAATAGAAACAATATATATATATATATATTAAATCACATATAAATATAGTGCCATATTAATGGATTTCATAAGAGGTGGTAGGAGAATATTGAACAATCATAGTTTCATGAGACAATAGTTCACCGTCCATAGAAACAGTATGATCATTACCCATTAGATAGAGGTGTGTTATAGTGTAGTTAAACCACATAATATAACAAAATCAAAGTATAATGAATATACTGTTGTTGTTATAATATATTGAAATAAATTGTATTCAGGGTTTTTGATAACGAACAAACTAAATAACTTAAGAGATGACGTTACCTTTAAATCGGGTAACTCCCTTTGGTTTGAACCAATAGGATTTCTTGAAGTGCCTCCTGCCAAAGGTAGGGCTTATAGAAGGAAGTGTGGGATATAGGGAGCTTAATTTGTAGATGTTTGATGATCCAAGGGGCTTTAATGATGTGAGTAATGGTTTAGTGGCGATGGATTTTTATAAGTTGGAGGAGGTGTTCTTTAGTAATGTTTGAAAATATAATTTTATTATATAATGATTCTCAGGTTCTGAAGGCCTAAAACTCATTAATGTCTAAGATAAGATGACTATTGTTCAGAATAAAATCATATAATAATAATTTTATAGGTTTGGTATATTTTTTTAATTTTTATATAGTTATATATTTAAATCATTCACTAATAAGGAAAAAAATGCATCACTATTGGGTCATCAAAAAATTTATTTATTTTATTTCTTAAAATTATAAAAAAAATATCACGATGTAAGAAATAATTTTATCTTTCTAATCAATATTTATAATCAAATATATAACATTTATAACCCCATGTAAAAATTTATTTATTAAAGATATAAGTTTAAGTCATTTTTGTCTGTACATTAAATTAATTTTTATAAAGTGTCATTATTACTCTTAAGTGGCTCAATGGGGTCCCAAAATCAACCCAAAGATGCCCATGGTCGGAAATGTTACAACCAATAGGATTTGGAAACATGTTACTATAATTTAGTATTATTATAATATTATTTTTATGTTGAATTTCCTAATTTTCCATTAACCGTGGTAAATAAAAGTCAAAACTTTCCCTTCACAAAATTATTTTTATATTATTGAACCATATTTTACATACTAATAACAACCATGTATGTTGTATTTTTGAAATTCATTTCACAGAAATGGTAAAAAATCAATTAAATGAAAAGTCTCTTTTTAACTACTACATAGTGTTTTAACTCTTCAACAAAAGTGGATGGTTTTAAGAAAAATACAAAAAATTCCACCTAAGAAATATTTGATATTTCAAATTCAAAAATTCTTTTTATTTTACAAAATTTAAAAATTGAAGTTTCGTTAATTAACTATAAATTAATTCTTGTTTTCAAAACAAAAAAAAATGTTTTTGTGAAATAAAAACTATGAAAAGATTGACACTAGTTTATGTCAAATTTCAAAGTAAATTTACTTCCAATGACAAAAAATTTGATTAAATTGTAAAAATGTAATCTATTTATACATTAAATCCAATTAAAAATATATTCCTTCTATAAAAATAAATTATATTAAAAGAATTATTTTGAATTAATATACATTACATTCACTATTCATTAAAATATGAATTTTATCAGAAAAAATCCATTAATTAACACAAATAAATTATTAATGTCCCAATTCTAAAGAAGAATTTTATTTTATCAAATAAGACATAGAAAACTGAAAAAAATTTATATTTAAATAGGCATCAACATCAAAAGGAGTTAAATCATCCTTTTAATGAATACAAAATATGTATGCTTAAATTTAGATTATTTCATATTTTAAGCCTCTATCTATTATTGGATAAAAATAAACAAAATTTTAAAAAAATGTATAATCATACTATAGGTAGTTCTATTCATTATTTCCAATTCAACGAGTAGGCATTAAATACGATTTAAAATAATAATATTATATTATTATTTTTCAGTATAACTCAATGTTGTGTGAAACCTATGATTTCAAAGAAACCCGTTGTTTCATATCATGTATGACATTGAACATAACATCCCCATTAAAGTAAAATTAATATTTAATTAAAAAATGTTAATAAATATGAAAATGTATTATTCTTTATTTACCTGGGATGATACATCATTCCCCTTTTGAAAATTACCTCCATGAATTTTTTATTCACTTATCAAATAAGTGTGCAATTTATCCCTCGTATCATTTTAAGATTCCCATGTTGCCTCGTCAACCATATGGGTTTTCCACAATTCCTTCACTTCATGAATTACCTTATTCCACAACAATTTCTCTCTTCGGTCCAAAATTTGGACTGGTGGTACCTCATAAGTGAGATTCTCTTCCAATTGAACTACCTCGAGTATAAAAATGTGAGATGAATCTGGTGTAATATTTCTCAACATTCAAGCATGAAAATCATTATGTACTTAGGCTAAACATGGATGTAATGCCACTATATACACAACTGATCCAACTTTCTCAAGGATTTCATATGGTCCAATGAACCTCAGACTCAACATTCCCTTTATACCAAAACGCATCACACTGTTCCATGGAGAAACACTGAGAAAGACATGATCACCTACGGTAAAAGAAAGATCCTTCCTCTAGTTATTCGCCTAACGTTTCTACCAACACTGAGATGTTCTCATGTGCTTTTGAATAAACATATATTTTTTGGAAATCTCTTCTACCAATTCTGGTCCCATCAACTTCCTTTCACCTACTTCATCCCAAAAAGCTGGAGTTCTACACCACTTACCATATAATACATCATACAGAGCCATTTGTATACTGGAATGAAAACTGTTATTATAAGAAAATTCTACCAATGAAATATGTTGGTCCCAAAATACCTAGTAATACAGTGGAAAAGCACATAGAATATCCTCCAATGTATGAATTGTTAATTCTGAGTACCCATATAATTGTGGATGAAAAGATGTACTAAAATTTAATTCTGTTCCCAATGACAACTTATGGCCTTTGGAAAAGTCATAAGTATCCATTTGATCACTATAAGATACAATGGAGAGGGTAACTCCATTAAACCTGACCATCTCTTTAACATACAACCGAGAAATTATATCTAGAGAAAATATATCTTGAATAGTATATAAATGAGAAAATATATTCAATCGATCAACAGTAACTCATATTGCATTGTTACCATGATATGTCTTCTGTAATCCCACAACAAAGTCCACGAATATATTCTCCCATTTCTACTCAGGCACTGGTAATGACTGAAGTGTCCGTTTTGGTAACTGAGGCACTACATTATCCTTTTTACAAGTCAAACAATTCATTGTAAAATCAACAATATCTCTTTTCATTCCATCCCACCAGTAATACTCCCAACGATCTCCGTACATAATATTAATTCCTGGATGAACTGAAAACGGAGAACTATGAGCTTCACATAATAACTCTTTCTTCAAATTTGAATCATAAGACACATATAATATCTTCACAAACATTAAAAAACAATCATTATAAATGTTAAAATCATGAAACATACCCTTCAGAACCAACTCTACCGTTTTCTGCAACTCACTATCTTCCTTCTGTGCTTGCTTAATTCTATCTGATAGAGATGATATAACTGACACCTGAAAAACAGAGGAATTTACTACACCAATAACATCTCTTTACATATTCATCATGTCTTTCATTAAAGGAGCTTGTTCTAAATGTAACAAGGTTAATGAAGAATTACTTTTTCGACTCAAGCATCATCCACATTATTTTCCTTTCCTAGATGGTAATTAATTGTGGAATCATAATCCTTTATTAATTACAGCCGTCTCATTTGTATCATGTTCAATTATTTCTCGGTGAATATATACTTCAAACTTTTGTGATCAGTATATATTTCACATTCTAAACCATAAATATGATTCCTCTAAATTTTTAGAGCAAAAAACCACATCATCTAATTTAAAATCATGTGTAAGGTAATTTAACACATGAGGTTTAAAATGATTTAAAGCATAAGAAATTACTTGATAATTCTATATAAGGACACATTCAATTCCTTTCAACGAAGCATCACTATAGATAATAGACTCACTATTTCTATAAGGAAATTTCAAAATAGGATAATTTACCGTTATTCATTTCAATTCCTTAAAAGAATCATCACATTCTTTTGTCTAGATGAACTTAACACCATTTCATCTTAACATAATCATTTTTCTAGATATACATGAAAAGTTCTCAAAAATCCCCCTCTAATAACCTTCCAAACCAAGAAAACTATGGAAAAATGTTATATTTTAGGTCTTGGAAATTTTTCAAAAACTTTTGTTTTAGTAGGATCTACATTTATGCCATTTTTTTATACAATGGGACCAAGGAATGACATTTTTTGTAACAAAAACTCACACTTTAGGACTTTCACAAATAGTTTCTTTTCAGTTAAGGTTTTCAATAAAAACCTTACATTACATTCATATTCCTCTTTAATTTTTGAATAAACCAAAATATCATTAATGAACAGAACCAGAAACATATCTAAGAACTACCAAAAAATTCTATTTATAAGTTCCATGAATATTGTAGGTGCATTGGTTAACCAAAAAATTATAACTAAAAATTCATAATGGCCATATATAATATGAATCATGGTCTTCATAATGTCTAATTCATTTACTTTCAACTGATGGTACCCCAACCTCAAATCAATCTTCATAAAATACTAAGCTCAGTAGAGCTAACAAAACAAATCATTGATATGAGGCAAATGATACTTTATCTTAATAGCAATGTTATTCAATGCAATATAATCAATTAAAAGTCTCATTGAACCATTTTTATTTTTAACAAACAATATTGGATCACCACATGGTGATGTTCTACTGAGAATGAAACATTTATCTAACAACACTTGTAATTACTTATTTAACTCAAAAACATCAATCTGTGCCATTCGATAAGGGGTTTTTAAATTTTCTTAGAATCAGTAAATTTTTCAACAGTATATTAAACATCCTGATCTAGTATAATACTAGGATACTCATCAAGAAAAACATCAAGGTACTCATTTACCATTAGCACATCATTAATCATAACTATTCCTTTGTTTTCAACAATATGTGCAAGGTAACATTAATTTCATTCTTTTACTATTTTCTTAGCTTCCTGATATGTTATCAAATGTAAGGGTTCATTCTTATACCAAAACATAAAATCTTTCTGAAATGAAACCTCATTAGATCTACAGTTAATCATAGCTTGATAAATGGAAAGCCAATATATACCCAAAATAACATCAAACTCCACAATAGGAAGAAAAATTATCTTTTCCTTCTAGATTCATTCCCCACACATGGTCAAAAAATGTTCTTATCACTTTTCTTGCCTCAACATACCCCTGGTGTTTTTACCATAAGATCAACATTCTTATCTTCAGATTGAAATCCCATTTTTCTTGAAAACTTCTCAGAAGTGAATGAATGTGTAGAGCCTAAATCAAACAACACATTTTCATAATATAAACAAACAAATAGTGTACCTAATAATACTTCATTTGATGGACCAACATCTGCTGAAGTAGTTGCAAAGGATTTCAATGCCACTTTCTGCCTATATTCTAGATTCTTTCAATCAATTGAGTTCTTCGTTGGACACTCATTTTCATAATGACCCATTTCATTTAACATAAATCATTTTACTAACTGTAAATCATATTTTTTCCTACCATTAACATGATCTTTTAAATTGAAATTACAAGACTTATGTCCCATTTCACAACAACATTTTCAGTTAATAGAATTCAAAAGACATTCCCCAACATGATTTTTACCCCAATTTTCACAAATTGTAATCTTAATATTCTTACAATCAGAATTTATTTAAGTGTTATCCAATTTTTTCTGCAACCTCGACCTCTTATTTTGTTGTCTTTCAAAGAAAACATGATCATTGGAAAACTATATTTCAACATTTTTTTCTCATCAAAAATATTTTTCATAACCTTTTAACTCATGAGAAGATAAAGCCATTAGATATGTTGGATTTAATTGTGAGTAAAAATAGTTGACTTTACTATCATTATCTCTTATAAAATTTGGATCATACCTTTCCAGTTTAGTGAATTGCGTTTCATAAGCAGCCACTGAGTCATCTCCCTACCGCAATTCTATGAATTTATTTTCCATCCAAAGACAAACCACCTTAAGAAAATATCTCTCCTAAATCATACCTTTATATACATCTCATTCAAGAGCTTCAATATCTTCACTATCCCAGATATATTTCACCATAAACCACCACTAATAAGCCTCACCATCAAAATGGTGAACTAAAATACTATCCTTTTGATGTTCTTAACACCCCATGTCATCAAAAATCTTTTCCAATGCATTAATTCATCCTTGTCTTAGAACAAGGTCAGATGATCCCCGGAATGAGGATGGATGTTGCCTCAAGAAATGCTCCACTACTGAAATGTTCCTTACATGTTGATCTAGATGATCTTGGGGATAAATCCCACCACCATTTATATCCTGAGTCAATTGTTCCATCACAACAACAAAGTGTTCAGTTCTGATTCTAACCATCTCATGTTCCTGATTTGGAAGGATTTCATCCTCTTGATTTCATCCAATCATAGCTTCCCTAGTTCCAATACAAAAACCATTCTGATCAAAGAAATATCATAAGTGAAGCAACATATTAATCTGTAAATTCTATATCATTTCAATCATACCATAAATTAATTTATGGACATTAATTTAACAATATTCAATCTCATAATATTGTCTAAATTGACCTCTGATACCTACTATAAAAACCTAGAATTAAAATATTACATAATCTTGAATTAAATGAATAATTAAAATTGATTATCTTTTTAGGTTTATATATTAAGAAAATTAAGCCATAACTATTACATTACATCTCAAAAATTATAAAGTAGACACTTCTACTCAATTTCCAATTTTTTATAAAATATAAAATCTTGAAAAAAATGTCACTTCTACCTCCATGTTTTATATGACATGACTTTTCATTTATCACATACATAACCCAATTCATCTTTATGCACTGTGAAAATCATTTCAATACATTGGGTGAGCATTAAAAGCTCAATAAGGGTTATAATATAAAGAAAAAAAATTAGTCCAAAAAAACAAAATCTTTTTAACAAACCTAATTAATCATAAGATTTTTTAATAACACATAGTAATCACAAATCATAAAGGTAACATTGGGAATCCATAATATAATTACGTTGTAGCTTTCCCAGCAACATAGGGAGTTAAATTTGGAATACCCATTACAATATATTCTGTAAATCACTATGAGGAAACATTCATGTTTACCTCGGTCACGTTACCCAATGCATTGGATAACTATCTCGGGCTCACCTTCCCTATGTTTATCCTGGAACCACCTATATAAGTAAACAATTCTCAAGAACCATAACATATTAATAACACATAAAACGAAAATAAAGGAAATATAATATTTACCCATTTCAATAATTTCAAAACAGAACCATTATCAAAAAAAATTCAAAAAAAAAATACGTAAAAGAGTATACAATATTTATTTACCTTTTAAATAAAATTAATGGTTGTTAAAGAAGCCATAGATCATATAATACTCGCGGTGGCAGAAAAGGTCGTTTTCACTGTATACATTAAAAATAAAAATTCATTTTTTGTCCTATAGAATAACACATTATAGAAAAATATTGTAACGCCCTGACCCTAGTTACCCAGAGTCGGTGCATTATTACATAACATTGGCATGATCACAAGGAAATAATGTCTCTAAAGACCTATCAGTTTATTATTATTGGAAATAAGATTCATACATATGTTCATCTTTATAGCTTGAAGGGAAATACAACACAAATATATTTTATTAAAAAATCCAAGTCTTCTAGATTATTGTTGTAGGTCACTCATAACTAACTTCTTCATATCCTAGGAAAATGAAACATAAGAAAGGGGTGAGATCAAATGCTCAGTAAGGGTAAGTAATACAGCAGAAAATCAAATAAATATTAAGCATGTTAAATAATTGAAACCACATGCCTTTACCAATAATAAACATCACTACTTTTATTTAAAATAATATGAGCTGAGTAAATAAGGACATAATAAAACATAATCATGGGAATTATACAAGTTGAATGACCACATGACCCATCAATATTATTTCTATAATGAGGGAATGTATAATGCCAGACATTATGAAACATTTTGTCAAGTCCATGGCCAATACCTCTAAAAGGATTAAGGGCTCATCCAAAACCATAAATCAAATTGGGAAAGGCCCTCGGCCAATTCCACGTCTAGTTGTCTCATGAGACCTACCGATGAATAGCGGAGCTATAGCCGGCTCCACCCATCACTTACTATGTCCAATACATTCCTTATATGAAAAGGATTAAACATATCATAAACATTCATATTAAAACTATCATACGACATGCCAATACTCTAACCATAAATCATGAATGGTATAAAAATAGAACATCCACAGTCAAACATATCACATTTCATTCAATTTAATATGGAATTTTTGTATCATAATAAATCAACTCCAAATAAACTAGAAATCCATCAATGGATGTTGACATAAATGAAATCAAAACTCTTTTTAGAGAAATATCTCGTTCTAATTTGAAATCATTTAAGAGTCACATAATTATAAAATAAAACATTTACTTTGAAAATATTTTTATAATCCTTTAAGGGAAGCTTCAATGAGATTATAATGATAGAAAATAGCTTCACTCGCCGTATATGTTAAAAAACAATCTTACCTTAATTTTGTCGAAAAGGTTAAAAAGGACCTTGTTTGGAAACCGATGGTAAGATTCCTTTATAGAAATATTATAAAAAGTCAAAGAAGGTTATAAATGACTTTAACCCATATTCTATAAAATATTTAGAATGTCTTGAAATACATTTTTAGGAAACATTGATGTGGGTGATAAAGAGGTCCCAGTCGATAATTATGTATAAATAACCACAGATAATGAAGATATTGTGAAATAAACCCTTACCAATTTGGTAACATACGCAAAATACACCCCATGAAATAGGAATCATATAATGAATATGTAAATACATTTATATTAATTTTTATTACACCAAGAATACAATTATGGCCAGTACAAACACCACACAAATGGTAATAGTTGTAATATTGCACGAATCTCACGGGAATAAGGAGTTAGATGAAAACCCCTTACCATGAAATTTTCCTTAGTAGAGGGTAGTTTAACCTCCTGTATAATAGTTAATTAATTGTTATAAAATTATATAAGAATCATATATATAAATATGATATCATATATGATCTTTTAATACATCTTTGGTAATAATATTTCAGTATTTTCGTCGTTTTGGGTGTTCACTTAATCGTTTTATTTTATATGTTTTGTTACATAAGAAGTGTTTCTTATCCATAGGTTTTATCTTATTCATATCCAGAATTATATAAAGTCCTTAAAAATTATTTTTCATCAACAAATTATAATTAAACGTGAATGGATATTATGGGGAATGAATCTGATCGTGTTCGTGGAGACGGTAGTCCGTATGTACGCACGAGCGACAATATCATTCTTTTGATATTAAAATAATATATAATTGGAAGGTATATCATATATAAAGAATCATTATAATGTTATATTTATTATTAAATTCAATTGTACATCATAATCATACCAATGCAAATAATAATGTTTTGAATACCAATTACACCACGACGTGGAGACGGTAAGCCGTACATACACTCGTATGGTGACATGTCATTGAAAGGATTAATAAAATACTGAATATGGTTGTACCATATTAGTAATAACATCACAGAATATAGAATTTACTAGATTTAGTATTTTATAATGGAAATAACAAAGAAGGAATATGTTGAAGAAGAAAGGAACTTGAAAGAGGGTGGTGAAAACATTACCTCTTCTTCGGGGTTTTCTTTTTGATTTGATCAAAAGGAATTTGTAGGTTGGCTTTCTGATCAAACTAAATCCTCTATGATTAATTGATAGAAGTTTATTGGATAATTGGGTAGGGTTTGGCCGAACCAAATGGCTTTTCAGGTATGAATAACTAGTTAGAAGTTCTATCCTTTTATATGGGGGAGGAGGGGCTTTTTAGGAAAAATGTAAAGTATTAATTTATCATAAATTCATATCCAGTTTATAATGGCTCAAAATTGGACTATTCAATTTCTGAGGTGGGGATGGGACTAATAAATTTCATCTAATATATTTTTAATAGGTTTGGGACACTATATTAACATCATATTTTAGTTTTAACTCTGTGTTAATTAGTTTGACATTTACCATGTAACTTTTTATTTTTATATTATATGGTTAATTAACATACTATATAATTCCAAGAGACCCCAAGTGGTCAATTAATGATACACCAATCATTATGTATGTCCTTTGGAAGAAAATTATATTTTTAGGAATATAATATTAAGTAATAATATAATATTTGTTTTAAAAACTCATTTATGTCAATTTTGACACTATTTAATAATTGATTTATGTTAAAGTCAAAAAAACATTATTAATTCAAAAAAAAATTTATTTAAGAAATAATAACATGTCATATTAATCAATACAATTCGTGTATGGCATTAAAACTTTCAAATTATATTTATATTAACATTTATAATATTAATTATTTAATTCTTTCATTAATAAGGAAAATATTGCATCATTATTGTGTCATAAATAAATTTAATTATTCATTGTCTAAAAATTATAAATAAAATACCATTATGTATGAAAGCTTTTTATATTTATAATTAATATTTATATTTGAAATATGAATTATATAACCCTATGTAAAAATTGTTTTTTTAAAAGATATATGCTTATGTCATTTTTGTATTTACGTTAACTTAATTAATATAATGTGTCATTATCACTTACAATTGGATCCATGGGGTCCCAAAATCAACCCAAAGAATACCATGGACGGAAATTTATCAACCAATAGGATTAGAACACATTTTAGGGTAATTTATTATTATTATAATATTATTTTTACCCTTATTTACCAGATTTACCCTTTAACCACGGTAAATAAAATCTTTACCGAAGTAATTTTTCAAAATGTCTAAAAATAAAAGTTACCTATTTACAAAATTTGGAAATACTGATTCCAAATATAGAATCCATTATTCTAAATTCAAAACAAAGAAGTGGTAGAAAATAATTTAAAATTAATTCCAACTGTCAAAACAAAACACGTGTTTTTAAGAAATAATAACGATCAAAAGATTTACATTAGTTTATTTCCGGTTTAAATATGAAATAATGTCCAATGACCAAAATTTTTTTAAATGGTAAAAATATATTCTAAATATACTTCAAAACCACATAAATTTATAATTTATAACTAATAACTATTTCTATTAAAAAAGTTTTTTTAATTAAAATTTATTAATTTTCAAAATTCATAAAAAATAGAATGTTTTCAAAAAAATACCAAAATTTCACCCTAGGGTAATTTCAATATTCCAAATCAAAAAATGAAGTCTATTTTGAAATATAAAATTTCAAAAAGTGGGTATTACTCTTCATAACGGCTATTTTGATTGGTCACAATGTGTTAGAATCTCGATGTGGCGTACAATGCAAGCTATTGCATTATTCAAAGGGAAACGTACTGTGGAAGCTTGGGGTGTTACATTTTCCCTCCTTTAATAAATTGGGTCCTCACCATTTTTAAATGTTTTCAGAATATAAAAGGTTGAAAATATAAAATACCTTTGTGGAAATATTATATTGGAAATAGGGTTAACAAAAATATAACTTTAAAAGAAATAAAGAGAAGTACAAAGGTTTCCCAAGATAGCCGATACTAGGATTCTATAAAAATATGGATATGGAGGATAAAGAAACCATCAAGTTCTGATGGAGAGTTGTAGAAAATAGGATTATGAGAATGTTAGCTATAAGATAATCACAAACTTGTGATTGGTTAAACGGACTTTGATTTCCGAGTAGGAAAAGTTAACTAAAAAAATTTTGTTTCATGTTACCTTTCCTAATGTTGAGGAATTTATTTATTAGATTTACTAAGAACATAAGGAAATATACTTACTTGTCATGTAGACTTTCATTCTTTAATTAATTTTTACTCCAAACACATAATTCACTCCAAAAGGTAATAGAACTCAGAAATGATCTATTTATCCTAACCGTATATGGCTCAAAAAACAAATATATAATCCATCTATCAGAACATAAAAAAAACTACATTATACACTCCAAGGACATCACATAGTCTAGTGGTAGGCGATAAATCCCAATTTCACTATGTTTGTGGGTTCGATTCCTGCAGCTTTGTCCAACGCGATGGGTTGTCACACGGTCTGTGTGTTGTCCTTTTTATAAATATCCAAATATAACTTTAACAATAGTATCTAATGTAAAATATAATCCATTACATCCTTTATACTTATCCAAAATACTTATGTAAACCCTCAGTCCAAAATTGATATGATAGGTAAACATAATGTCGATCCTTTTTACCATGTAATAGCATGTGAATACCTTCATCATGTATTCTTTTAAAACACTAAAACATCCTAAATTACCATAAAACCTTATTAATTACATTCATTCTCCCTCATTCCTTATAGAATACTGGATATGCTTCATCCATCCAAAACTTTTGTAAAATCCAAAAATTATGGAATATACTAATCTTTAATCAATTTCAAGGCAGTCAAGAATACCCAATATAATTTTCCCAAAACAACCATATATTATTCCAAAATCAGTACATCAATATTAGGACCGTATTAAGGTTTATCATTCCTTCAACAATGTAATTTCAAAAAAGTTTAACTTGTTATAGAGTCACTTTTCTAAGTACTATAAATTCTCAAATCCTCAATGAAATAGTACTATAGTACAATCTATATTTATATCTAGTAGATCATTGATACAACACTTGAATAAAATAATTACAATATAACAACAAAATAACACTAGTTATTCCTCTTCATATGTGGTAGAATCATAACTTGATTGTTATCCAATAGCACCATTTGCGGCATAGTCTGATGATTGAGACATTGGTTCGTGTATTGTCCAAACTCCATGCAGATGAAGCATTATACATTTGAAACCATTTTCTTACCCGTGTAGTCACGTACTTGGTGTCCTTTTTCTCCACACTTATAACATACTCCCATTCCGTTAAAGCATTTTCCAAGGTGATTATTTCCACAGTTATCACCAATGATAAAATCCTTCTTTACCTTCTTCCCTTTATCTGTCCCTCTATCTACCCTCCATTCCTTCTATGGCTTCCCTTCAAATCTATTGAATTTAGAGAATAATTTACATATCTTATCAACACATGATACTATTTCTTCATTTGATGATAATACATGGGAGACTATTTCCCTTCTAAATTCTAGCTTAAGACCCTGAATGATATGATCTTTCTTACTCTTTGGATCATGCGTATTGCTGGATTTTTCATTCCTTCTACTGGGCACCATTTCTAAACAATGGAAAACACTAGATAATTTTATGAATCGCAATACCTAATCCCAAACTTTTAAAAAACATAACATATATTGAGATCTTTATGGATATAATACATAATCATAAAAAAATTCATCGAGGAAGTATATACTCATAAAACTGTCATAATAGTTTGTAAAGAAAATGATAATTATCCAAAGAATATCCCCTAGGAGTGTCATACCCAAGAGTGCAGAAAGGCCCATTGTTGTCCACCATTTCTCATTTGAGTCTAGCTTAAGGCAGTGTTTTTGGGTTTTACCGCATGGTACATCTGTGCCAGAGCTGCCTCTACCTGCTCATATCCAGACAGAGATGTATTTCTCAGAAAACACACAAAATAACTATAATACCAAAATTCTAGGAATTTCTTCTATACTCATCCTCAAAGTATATCATAGGGATATGTGTTCTTATTAGAGTTTATCTAAATATAGCTTCTAAAGTTTGTACTAAAATTCCTCCGATACCAACTATACCTCCCTGACCCTAGTTACCCAGATTCGGTGCATTATTACATAACATTGGCATGATCACAAGGAATTCATGTCTCTAAAGACCGATAAGTTTAGTATTATTGGAACCAAGATTCATACATAATTTCAACTTTACAGCTTGAAGATAAATAAAACACATATATATTTCATTAGAAACATCCAAGCATCCTAGATTATGCCTTCAGGTCACTCATAAAAAACTTAACCTTATCCTGGGAAAATGAACCATAAGAAAGGGGAGAGCTCAAAGGCTTAGTAAGGGTAAGTAATACAGAGTAAAATGACATAAATATTAAGCATGGTAAATAATTGAAACTAAATATCATTACCAATAATAAACATCAATACTTTTATGGAAAGAATATGAGCTGGGTAAATAATGCCACAATAAACCATAATCATGGGTATTCTACTAGTCGAATTTCCACATGAACCATCAATATAATTTCCATAATGAGAAAATGTAAAATGTCAGACATTATGAAACATTTTGTCAGGTCCTCAACCAAAATGTCAAAAATTGATTAATGCCTCGGCCAAAACCATAAATCAAATTGGGAAATTGCCTTGGTCAATTCCACGTCTAGTTGTCTCATGAGACCTACTGATGCATCGAGGAGCTATAGCGGGCTCCGCCTATCACGTACTAAGTCCAATACATTCCTCATATGAAAATCTTTGAACATATCATAAACATTCATATTAAAACTAGCATACGAAATGTCCATACATTACCCATAAATCATGAATGGCATAAAAATAGAACATCCATAGTCAAACATATCACTAAACCTTCAATACAATATGGAAGTTTTGTATCATTATAAATCAACTCTCAATAAACATAAAATCCCTCAAAGGATGTAGACATAGATGAAATCAAACTCCTTTTAGAGAAATATCTATTTATATTTTGAAATAATTTAAGAGTCACATAATTATAAAATAAAACATTTACTTTGAAAATATTACTATAATATTGTAAGGGAAGCTTTGACAAGTTTATAACGGTAGAAAATATCCGCACCTACCGTATAAGTTAAAAAACATTCTTACCTTAATTTTGTCGAAATTGTTAAAAAGGACCTTGATTAGAAAATGAAGGAAAGATTAATTTATAAACATCTTATGAAAAGTAAAACATGGGTATAAATTAATATAAACCATATTATGTAATATATTAAGAATTTTTTGAAATACATTTTTACGAAACCTGGATTTGGATGATAAAGAGGTCTCAATCAATAATTATGTATAAAGAACCTCAGATAATGAAGAGATTGTGAAATAAACACTTAAAAATTTGGTAACATATGAAACATAAACCCTATGAAAGAGGTATCATACAATTAATATTTAAATTCACATAAATTAAAGTGTATTACACAAAGAATACAATTATGGGCAGTACATACACCACACAAATGGTAATATTGGCAATATGGCACGAATCTCACGTGAATAAGGAGTGATATGAAAACCCCTTACCTTGTACTTTTCCTTTGTCGAGGGAAGTTTAAACATTTGTATAATTTTAAAATAATTGTTATTTAATAATACAAGAATCACATACATAAATATGATATCATATATGATCTTTTAATGTTTCTTTCTTAATAATATTTTAGTATTATCGTCATTTGGGGTGTTCACTTACGTGTTTTATTTTATAAGTTTTGGTACATAAGCCATGTTTTTTATCCATAGGTTTTATATTATTCATATCCAGAATGATATAATGTCCTTAAATATTATTTTTAATAATCAAATGATAATTATACTTGAATGGATACGATGGGGAATGAATCTCATCGTGTTCGAGGAGACGGAAGTCCGTACGTTCGCACGAGCGACAATATCATTTTTTTGATTTTAAAATATTATATAATTGTATGGTATATCATATATATAGAATCATTATAATTTTATATTAATTATTTACTTAAATTGAAAATCATTATAATACCCATCCAATTAATAATGATTTGAATAACAATTAAACCACGACATGGAGACGGTAAGCCGTACGTACGCACGTATGGTGACATGTCATTCAAATGAAGAATAGAATTATGAATATTGTTGTACCATAAATATAATAACATCATGGAATATAGAAGGAACTGGAGTTATTATTTTTGAATGGAAATAACAAATAAAGAAGAAGTTGAAGAAGAAATGAACTTGAAAGAGGGTGGTGAAAACATTACCTCTTCTTCTGGTTCTTCTTTTTGATTTGATCAAAATGCCTTCTTATGATGGATTTATGAGAAAAATAAAGCCTCTAGGATTAAGTGAGAGAATTTTAGAGGATAATTGTTGAGGGGTTGTCCGAACCAGAAGACTTTTAAGGTATGAAGAATTGGTTAGAAGTTGTGTCCTTTTATAAGGGGGAGGAGGGGATCTTTAGAAAAAACATAATGTATTAATTTATAATAAATTCATATTCGATTTCTAAGGGATCCAAATTGGATTATTCAAAGTCTATGGTGGGTATGGCTCCATTAATGATACACCTATAATTATATAAGTCCTTTTTAAGAACCTTATATTTTTAGTAATAGAATATGTATTAATAATATAAAATTTGTTTTAATAACTCCTTCATGTCAATTTTGAAACTATTTGATAATTGATTTTTGTTAAAGTCTTAAAAACATTATTAATTCGAACCAAATTCATTTCAGAAATCTGAACATGTCATAGTAATCAATAAAATTTGTTTATGACATAAAAACATTCAAATTATATTTATTTTAACATTTATAATAATAATTATTTTATTCTCTCATTAATAATGAATATATTGCATCATTATTGTGTCATAAATAAATTTAATTATTAAATGTCTACAAATTATAAATAAAATACGATTATGTAGTAAATTTTTTATCATTCTAATGAATATTTATATTCAAAAATATAAAATATCTAAGATTATTTAAAAATTTGTTTTCTAAAAGTTATATGCTTTTGTCTTTTTTGTATTTACATTATCTTAATTAATATAAAGTGTCATTATCACTTACATGTGGATCCATGGGGTCCCAAAATCGACCCAAAGATGCCCATGGTCGGACATGTATCAAAAAATCGGGTTCGAACACGTTTTAGTGTAATTTATTTTTATTATAATATTATTTGTTTACCTTATTTATTGGATTTACCCTTTAACCATGTTAAAAAAAATATTTACCGAAGTAATTATTCAAAATATCTAAAAATAAAAGTTACCTATTTACACAAATTGGACATCCGGATTCCAAATATGGAAAATAGTTTTCCAAATTCAAAACACAGAAGTGGCAGAAATTAATTACAAATTAATTCCCACTGTCAAAACAAAAAGCTTGTTTTTAAGAAATAATAATTTTCTAAAGATTGACATTTTTTTATGTCCAGTTTAAATGTGAAATTATTTCTAATAACCAAAATTTTATTAAATGATAAAAATATATTCTAAATACACTTTAAAACCACTCAAATTCTTAATTTATCACTATTAATTATTTCGATTAATTTTTTTTAAATTAAAATTTTGTAATTTTCACTATTCATCAAAAATTGAAAGTTTTCAGAAAAGTACTAAAATTTCACCCTACGCTAATTTTGATATTCCGAATCTAAAAATTAAGTCTATTTAGAAAGGTAGAATTTCAAAAAGTGGCTATTACTATTCATAATGACTATTTTGATTGGTAATGGTGTGTTAGAATCTCAAAGTTGTGTACAATGCAAGATATTGGATTCTTCAAAGGGAAACGTACCGTGGAAGCTTGTGGTGTTAAAAATATTCCCTTCGAATGAAATGAAAATTCAAATGATTTTTTTCACCATATAAATGAATTTCATGTATAAAACCAAATATGCCTCAATGAAAGGATATTGAAATGAAGTCCCTTGCCTTGTGTCCGACATGACCCATCCATTCTTTAATCTCTTGAATAATAAAATTAAGCTTATTTTTACATTCATAAGAAAATTTTTCAAGTTTATTATTTCTTTTATATTACATATTACCATGTAATAAATATTATGTAAACATTTATTTTAATAATGGTCATGTTATTGATATTTGGTACTTGGGTCAAAAATGAACTTCTTATAATTACAGGTTGTTCATGTGATCAATAGTCCATTAACGTCATAATGATATTCATGATATAGGTATCATATATATCATATATAACCATTATATATATATTTATTTATAATTTTTACAAAACATTTGGAGATAAGAAATGAAATGCTCGGTTCATGGAGTCGGTAAGTCATACGTACGAATGAACCCTACATTCATTTCTATTTCATTTTTAATGGAATGAAAACATAATGATGCATATATATGTTAAAAATCCAATATAATATCATATATAATTTCTTTCACTAAATCATTTATACATCCCACGTATTGAATGAATGAGTCATATCACATTGAGGGGGCGGTAGTCCGTACTTCCTCAAATGAAATTATCGTATTTACCCACTATCGAAACAATAAAGGTATTATATAAATGATAAAATACAAACAAAAAATTAAAAAATATAAATATAAAATATATCACATATATATATAGTTCCATATTAATTTCCACCATAAGTGGTGGTAGGAGAAGATTGAACTGTCATCATTTCATGAGTTAATTGTTTGTCATCCACAGAAACAGTAAGTTCTTTACCCATTATATGGAGGTGAGTGTAACTTTATTTAGAATCCTTATCATAAAATAATACAAGTATATGTTAGATATGTTTTATAGAAATGAAATAAATAATGACAGTTTATGGGTTTTTAGATGGAAAATAAAACAAAATAATTTAAGAGAAGATGTTAACTTTATATCGAGTAAATTTCCTTGGTTTGAACCCTAAGGATTTCCTAAAGTGCCTTCTGCCTAAGGTAAGGCTTTTAGGAGAAAAAAAGGGATATAGGGAGCTTAATTAGGCAGAGTATGGATGGGTCAAGGGGATTTAGTGGTTTGAGTAAAGGGTTTTTGGAGATGGGTTTTTATAAGGGGGAGGAAGGGCTCTTTAAGAATTTTTGAAAATATTACTTTATTATAAAATGATTTTCGTTTTCTAAAGGTCTAAAACTCATTAAAATCATTGATAAAATGAATATTTGCTCGAAAAAAAATCCAATAAGAAATGAACATGTTTTGGATATTTTTATAATTTTTATAATATTATTTATTTAAATCATTCATTAATGAGGGAAACACTATGTCATTCTTGTGTAATAAATAATTTTATTTATTTTAATTCTAAAATTTATAAAAAAATACCCTGATATAGGAAGTATTTTTAGAATATTAATTAATATTTATAGGGAATTATATAACATATATAAATCCATTTAAAAATATATTTACTAAATGATATATGATAAGTTATTTTTGTTTTTTACTTTAAATTAATTAATATGAAGTGTCATTATCAATCTTTAGTTGCTCCGTTGGGCCCCAAAATAGACCCACGGATGCCCATGGTTTTAAATATATAATATAATTGTATTAGGACACATGTTAGTGTAATTTAATGTTATTATAATATTATTTTTACCTTAAATTTCCCTATTTCACTTTAACCGTGGTAAATAAAAGTCAAATGTCACTATTCACCAAAAAATTTTAATTTTATTCTACAACATTTTACATACTAATAACAACCATGTATGTTTTATTTTTGAAATTAAATTCACGGATGTTTTAAAATTTAATTTAAGTGAAAAATTCGGGTTTTTAAATACTACTCAGTATTTTCACTATTTATAAAAAATTGAAGGTTTTCAGAAAAATACCCAAAATATAGACTAATCTAGATTTGAAATTTTATTTTCAATAATGATGTCAATTTTACAAAATTCATAACAAATATGTTATTTTAATTAATTTAAAATTAATTATCATTGTCAAAACAAAATGTTTGTTTTGAAGAAATAATAACTATCAAAAGATTGACACTTGTTTATGTACAATTTCCAAGTAAAATTACTTCCTATGACAAAAATTAAATAAAATTGTAAAAATATAATCTAATTTTACTTTAAAATAAATTAAAATGATAATATAACCATATAAATAAATTATTTTCAAAGGTATTTTTGAAATAAATATAGTATTATTCACTATTCATTAAAAAATGAATTTTATCAGCAAAATACCAAAACTTTACGCAAAGTAATTTTTGATTTCCCGATTTAAAGAGGAATTTAATTTTTTAAAATATAACATGTAAATCTGATCAAAAATATATTTAAAGAGGGCCCTCCATCAAAAGGATGTAAATCGACCTTTTAAAGAATATTATAGTATTTATGCTTGAAATAAAATTCTTTGTAATTTTAGGCCTCTAACATTTATTGGATAAATGTAAAAACATTTAACAAACATGTATAATCATATTTTAGTTAGTTATATTCATTCTCGATAATACAACAGATAGGCGTCAACTACCATTTAATATAATAATATTATATTTTTATTTTTATGTATAACTCAACATTATGTGAAATGTATGATTTAAAAGAAACTCGTTTTTGCGTATTGGGTATGCCATTGAACATATAATCCCCTTTAAAGTAAAATAAAAATTTAATTCAAAAATTTTAATAAATATGAAAATGTATTATTATTTATTTACCTAGTATGTTACATTAGTATATAAACTAAAATTAGTATAGTAATGTAAATATACAAATACATACAGTAGCCATCATTTGGGTTATTAACATGTTACAATTTCTATAATTCATAATGTTCCATTTTATATACATTTGTAACCGAATTCATTGCAAGAATTAACATCACCACATGATAGAAATTGTGAAGGTCCCTTGATGTAATAAGGGAACCAATATAGAAAGGATAATATGGTGTCATACTGAGTATCCGATAATAGTCAAGGATCGGGTTACATGGTCAGTTTTAACCAAGGAAACTGCCATCCATGAATCAGAATTGAATCCATGAGTTTTAAAGGAACATCATCATGAATTCAAATGATAACTCGAGTGTAACCATTCAGATAAAAATTTCATGTTCCAAATACAATTAAGCACCTTGTATATAATTTATTAATATTTTAAGACATGTAAAGATCATTCCATTTAATAAGATCAACGGGTTTGAGCATTTCAATTCATTACGTTGAAAATTCCATTGAGCATGCAACCATTATACTTATTTCATACTTAACTCAAAAACATTAAATAATTAGATTTGGTTCAATCTATGCCTTTCATTTTTTATGACATGGTCAAAGAGAGTTAATCTATATTATTAGTTTAATTTACTCATGCTCATTTAACCGGTTTCATTCAAATAGCTACCACCATGAGTGTAAGGGGGTGCTACATATTAAAACCAATGATTATGTTACATTAATTTGGACATGGATATTTATACCATATACATTCAAATATAACATTTACCATTTCATAAAAAATAACAATCATAAAATTTTAGTGGGTCAAGTGGAAACAACATGGTCCAAACTATTCATAAATTCAAAATTCAGTAATTCAATATTAATTTATAAAATCAAAGATTACCATTACGATAGCCAAGCATAAAGAACACCAGAGTAGTGACTCAATGTGTAAAAACACCAAAATACCATGTTTGGTATAACACCATTTATGGGTTGGTCAATTCTGTAGTCATAACTAACAAAAATAAGTCACGTAAATGTTAAGAATCTCAGAATATTATTATAATGGATAAAAGAATGACATATATATTTATAAAAAAATTAACTATGAAATTATTTTGACATCATGAAAATTTAAATAATGATAGAAATTGAGGAATGATTTATATACCACATATCTCGTACTTGTAAAAATATCCCCCATCCAGTATCGCTGTCAATTTTATCCTGGAATAGTGAAAATATGAAAAAAGGGATTATGAGACAACACTTATATAACATCACTGAGATAAAGAGAAATAAATAATTGATCAAAAGGAATTATGTATATATAAAAACACATACAACTAGATAAATAACAGATCAATTAGAACGCAGATAAAGGATATCTCTTCATCCCAAGATTAAGCCTTCTAAGAAATCCATAGGGAAAAAATTGATCTTTTCCCATAAGAATTATAATTAGGAAAGAAGGGTTTATTTAACTATTCTATTAAGATAAAATGGTACGATTAGCCAAAATTTAGCATGTTCGCAATTTGGTCATATGGTTTTCGAAACCATGCACGAGAACCAGGAGGAAAAGGGGCACTCATATGGTATAAAACCATGAACCAACTGTACGAAATGGCTCTACCTGAAAATGTAAACCATCTAGATGATTAAATATAAATGTGGACCATAACATCATGGTTTTAAATAAATTTATGATAGGATAAAATTTCCAAAAAATATATGTTTTTGAATCCAAAAAGCCTCAGACATCCCTAAGACCATCATGGAATCATTAAGAATCCATATTATGTCATAAATAATCGGTTACACCAGATTTTAAAGGATATTTACATATTTGAGATATTGTTTTCTTAAAATATTCCCCCAAAAGTAATTTATCAAATTGTTCACCTTTCATTGGTGGTGAAACATTATCAGAGAAAAAATCTATCCATGGAGCATGTATATCTTCCACTCAAACGCAATTCTCATCTTGTACACGGCTGTGATACTATATCAACTAGACTATAGAAACATAATCTCCTCAGAGATCCTTCATTATATGGTCAATAATTATTATAGGATACTCCTCAATAGAAAAATTGGAATCATGTTCAACTTCCCTTGGATTATAACTATTAGATGGTTCGCCATGGTAATGGTGAATCTGTGAAACAATAAATACATCATGCATGGATAAAAACCTCTAAGGTAGTAAATTTTTATATCTAACATCCTAACTCTTTATAGAATTTCAAAAAGGTGGATTTAATGAAGAAACATCCTCCCCTAATTATGTGTCTTTCTATTACCTATATTGGGTGATAACCGTAGGAAAACATGATCCCCAATCACGAACTCTTCAGATCATCTATGGAGATCGACATAAGGTTAATGTCTAGATAGAGCCACACACATATTCTACATGATCATCTAATAATTCTCAGATTTATTATACACAAGATGTTGACCCAGTATGGATATTTCTACAACATCTTACTAGTATAGGGGTGAATGATAGGACCCACCATACAATGGCTCAAAATGATTCATTTGTATTATCACCTAAAAAGTTCTATTATAGGATAACTCTATGAGAGGGATATGGTTTTCCCATGAAATTATGAATATCAAAGAAACATTTTTTGAGCATGTCCTCAAGAGAATATATCATCTATTATGATTCTCCATTAGCCAGAGGGTGAAATTATGGCTCATTTTCACTTTTGTAGACATTGATTTATACAACACCTTTAAGAACCATGATGTAAAATGAGTTTCCCTATATCAAATAATCATATGATGGACCCCGTGTGGTTAGATAATCTCACATGCACACATTCTTCTGAGCACATCAACTAAGAAATTCTCCCCTATAGTAATAATGTGGGAAACATTTGTTTGTTGATCAATAAATAACTACATAGTGTTGCTACCCCTCAGAGACCTAAGTATATAGAATACAATCGATAGGAATATATTCTCATTTCAATTTGGGTATTGGATGCGGCTATAGCATCCTGTAGTTCCCTGGTGTTCCACCATCACATATTGATATGTGGAACATCTATTGTTAAATACAATTATATAAAGTTTCATCCCAGACAACCAATACCGGAATCAGATATCTCAATACATATTGGATATTCCTAGATCAAATTCCCTATGTGAAACTCGTGGATAAAAAATCATCTCCTCTCTAATATATGTAGGAATCCATACATATAAATGGACAGGGAGGTATTAATCTCTATGCACTAACCAATCAATAGGTGGGTCATCTCTGAAAATACTCTCACGAAGAACTAAGGACTATAGATATGAAAATTTCCTACTATTCACATTCTCAATAAAGGAATAAGTGACATTCAATGGTGAGAGATATTAATGTGCATGTATATCAAGAATTTAACAAAAAAATAACTGGATAATATAGTCTGAGGGCATTAACATCACTAGCTAAAAACACTGTTAAAGACCCCATTTTTTAACACTGAAAAAAGTTTTATTAAAGGGGGGGATCAATAGTTCAAAAATGCATTATCATAGGGGGGGCCTTTATCAACAATTTTTTACAAGATCTAATAAAGTCCAACCATTTATCAATACTTTTTTTACAAGAACCAATACAATTATACATATAAATTAATATATTTCATTTAATATATTATATTAATAATTAAATATATTTATATTGATATAAATATAATATATATTATTTAAAATATGTTTTAGGTATGGTAAATTTTCATTTACAGTCATTATATATGATATTTAATGGAAATAATTTATAAAATAATTTAAAATAAATTCAAATTATAGTTTTGTAATTATTACTCAAAAACAGTCATTCAACATCAAATTGAAGATTAAAAATATAAATAAGAGATATAAAATATGTTTGGAATGAAACTCAAACTGAAAACATCCATAACATTTGATCTGGCTGTCCATTTGGGCTCTACCACATATCAAATTGAATCTTATGATCATTTGTAAAACCATAATAACCCTATGAAACCCAGTAAATTTGTTTGTGGCCAAGAACAGCCCATAAGGCCTCCAAAACTAAGTATTTAGTTGGTTTACCCCAATTGTTTAGCATTCGATGTGTTTTCAGACTCATTTTTGGGGATCTTTTTCCCTTTATTGGGGGGACATAATTTATTCTTAGTTCTTAAATTTATATTTATATTTTGGTTTTGAAATTTTATTATTTTTCAAAATTTCCTATTATTTATAATCCAATATATAACTATATATTCATATTTTCAATATAATCACACAATAAAATTGTTTTTAAAAATAAATAATTAATGATATTTAAATATATAACATTTCTATTAACCCGTAGAAAAATATATTATTATTTACAACTCTATGGATTTAAAATGTAATGATAAATATGTAAATATATAGATATATCATAAAATGTGATACAAAACTGTATAAGTGAGTGGAAAAGGATTTGATGTATAAGATGGTTGTCTTGGGTTCAAAACTCAGAGGAGGAAGGGGAACATGTTGGAGGATGGGATTTTATAATGAACAAAAAAAGGGGTAGGGAAGAACTGATAAATAGGTAGGGGTGTGAATCACTAATGATGGGGGCTCTGCGGGGTATAAAAAAATTATATACCATTTATCAGCGAGTCCATTATCATCACTTCTTTAGTACTGTTAAAGGCCCCTTTTAACATCACTAAAAATAGTGATAAAAGGGATATTTATAAAAATTAAAAAATGTTGTTATAGTACATTTTAACAACACCTTTTTTATCACTGTTAATGGGGGCCTTTAATTTCTTTTTTTAGTGCAAATAAATGATCTGGGCCTTTAATTCCCCTCAAAATGTAATCACTTTTTAGCACTTATAATTGAATATTTTAGCATCGTGACAGGAAATTTTGTAGTAATGTTCCCATAAATAGCTCTGAAAAGAGGTCCATAAATTCACATTCATCACATGAATCTTGTACGGCATGTGACTCAGTATTCTGACTCAGTGTATCAGAAACAACATTCAACATTCCATCCATATAGGTTAGATTTAAATCAATGGACTACAGATATTTGAATCATATTTTATGTCTTAGAATCATTTAACACTATATAAGGATATATAAGAGGCTCTTTTGGTCCTTATACCCAAAAAATAGATCACCCAATTGATAGTTTCTCTTGCTATGTAACGCATGAAAATTTGTATATAACTCAAGGTCTGGAATTGGGTGGTTTCTCTCATGTGGCCTCAACTATTGAGATCCATAGACAATGACATTGGCCCAAAGAATTTTTATATATACATGGAATATATCTGATGCATCATAGAAGACAATATATCCTCTTCAAGGCTTTATCAGAATCGATTATCAGTTTCCAACCAATCCCCACTATCAGATCCTGGATGACTTTCTTGAACGCTTCGGGCCACATGAACATTACACTCTTATTTTTATGACCAGTAAGAGATAAATCATGGTGTGATTTTTCTTTTATAAGCTCCATGTAATATCATTTCATCCCCATGAATCTATGTATCTCAAAAAAGTTATTGGGTTTCTCCCTGTAAACCACAACACTATCCTAATCTTGTTCAATAGGGACTCTATATTGTGAGATAATATATCCTAAGAAATGAACTATATCGATCTAGAAGTGTATCATAGAAAAAATGGCATAATGATTATGATATCTTAGTGTACCCTAAATGATGTTATGTTTCATAACATAACATCTATGAGTATGATAATGGACAAAGATGACATCTAAAAAGACTATGCAAGAGGAATATAGATAGGGGTTTAACATCCTATTCATAAATTCAATGATAATTGTGGGTCTATTCATATGACCGAACAAAATTATGATGTACACATACAGACCATACATACAATGGAATGGTATATAAGGTATGTTTTATGGCGTAACTCACACATGATGATAAGTTTATCATAGGTAGAGCATATAGAAGAACCTTTCTGGTTGGATATGGTCAAAGAGATCGTCTATTTGGGGCAATGGATAATGATTCTTAAATGTAATCTAGTTCAACAGCCGGTAATATATGTGTAGATGAAGCACACCATCCACCTTTTTGGAGAAAAACATGGTCGAACCCCAAGAAGAAGTACCAGGACATTTAAAAACCACCACCCCAATTCTACTAATATCCACATTATCTCATTTACCACAATTTTTTAAATCATGTGTAGAGTAATGGACATGTGATGTTCCCCTAGAATAGGATAAATCATGAACTCTTCCTCTATCTATAACTCACGAGGTAATCTAGAAAAAAATTCATCTGGGAATACGTCTTTAAAATGATCTAAACTGGAGTGAATTAATCCTTATCTAAACACTAATCCTTTATGAAGAGATCATAAATATGGGTGGTCCCTCCACCAAGCCTATAATACACTGTAATAGCTCCACTTTTCGGGACATACCAATAACCATTTTTTAGATAATGTTTCTACTTAGTGATGTAAACGAAGCCCCACAACAATAGAAGTCTACATATTTATGATACCGAACCAACCAATGTATCCAATGTATGTAATTAAATCCCAAAATATCAGGAATTATGTGGCCCCATAAGAAAGGGAAACTGCCTACCACAAGGAAAAAGTCCCTACATTGTCATATATTCTCTAACCTTACTTCCAATTTTCAATAGCAGGTGATTACACAAAAATAATAGAGTATCTAATTCCAATGGATTTACACAATAGATAAAGGGATGAATGAGTTAGAATCAACTACATTGAATTAAGATAATACAATAGTGAAGGCTACTAGAATAATTTCTCATTTGGTAGACAGTACCAAATATTAATACACAGCTATCATTTGCAATGCATGCAATTAGAATGATCCATGACCTTGTTCTATTTCTATTCTATGATGATCAAAACTATTCTACTAGCCTGGATGGCGATCAGGGGTCTGGATACCATGGCCATACCCTCCTCCTCAACATGTTTTCATGTTTATGTAAAAATCATCACCTAGCGTGGCCTAAAAGAGATTTCCCCTTATGGTGGAGCTGGTACGAAACCACATCCACTATAATCATATGGTAAGGTCCAAAAAATCTCAGCATGTGACACATATTTCTGAATGAATAAAACTTCATAGGGGTTTCATCACACCGAGCATGTAGATTCCCCTATTGTCTATACTGGTGAAACGCCATTGAGGTACCATCATGGTTACTCTCGATTCTATTTCCTAGACAATAATCCTCAAGATATCAATTTATACTATTTAAAATATCTATATGCCTTCCATTGAATTAGTCCAATATTCCTGGCATTTTCGCCATCCCTCAGGTTGCGCTCAGTGATATGAACCTGAATAACTATTTCATAGAAATTAAAAAGGTGAATTATATTCACCTCATTACAGATAAAATACATGAGACTATCCTTGAAGTGTGAATATTGTAAATTATCTTCACAATCTAAAAATGGTGAAAATATATATTACTTAGTAAAAATAATAAGTACTCTGTAAGTGAGATAAAAATATTCTTGAGAAGAATGATCTCTCTGGCCATGTATGTTCATAGTTTATGGGGAAAACTGATCATAAAAGGTGGTTTGAAAATCATCCAATTCCATCTCTTATTGGAAAACATCATAGGTAATCACATCACAACAAATGTTTTATAAATCATGATGTATTTATAAATTAACCATGAACCACTGATCTTGATTTGTCTAATGATTTAAAATGATAATCATGGGGGCCTCTAACCAAGATTCAACAGCCTGTGGATTTGCATCCCTTGAGGAGGTATGGTGATTCTACTACTAGTACTCACAGGTCAGATAAAACATAATAAGTATAGTTCTACGAGTACTATAAATAGAGTGCAATAGATATAGGAAAACATGGTGAACATGACCATCAATTCCAATTTTGGTTACTGAAGGCGGTTCCTCGGGAGGAACTCCTAGTGGAATGAATGGCAGCTTAGGGATCACCATGTCAAAAAATGGTCATCACCACCTTCTTGGCACATTATGTGAGGATGTTGTGGTGGAATTAGTAAATAAATTTCAATAATATTCCTCAGAAAAATCTCAAATAAGACATATATAAGCACTAGATCAAGATGAATTTAAGAAAGGGATCACTAACCAAGGAATAATACCCCAACAACATTCGTAGATGTTTAGGTAACAACATGTTCAAAATTATTAAGATATATGGTTTCCTATAGATTAATATTCAACATGACAATTCCTTGTAATGTACTGGAAATTATTTCATTCATTTCATATCTAATATCTTTATTATGTCATTTTCCATCATAAATATGAAAATAAAAAATAAGTATGTGAATATAAATCATTTTAAAAGTTAATATTCACAATCAAGTTTCATTTTCTTATTTATATATACGATGATTCATTTCAAATGAGTTTTTCATCCATGTGAATCAGGTCCCATACTCATTATCTCTAAGATTAACACCCATTTGAATTTATAATTAGTTGATTGATTCAGTATATTAGTTATTCTATCCCATGAGTTCTCATTACACCTCATTAATTGAAACATAAAATCACACAAGCAAAGCCCACAAATTTTCACAATAATATACACAACAAAATGATTATGTAATAATCATAGGAATGTTATGGAATGCAATATAGAAAAACACATCAATATAGAATGGAAATATGCATGACCTGAGAATTAAAGTAACCTATATGATGCTCGATACAATGATACATTCCCTCATATCATCAAGACATGGATAAAATATAATATCAATATGAAGAATGATAAAAAACAATATAATATGTGATTCACCCAATAGTGCAATGATTTCAACTATAATAATAAAATTTTAGAAACAATTATTAGTTAGAAAACTCGGCCTTTACTCCTAACATTTGTTTATGATGCCCATGAATGGCTTATGACCATGTTCTCAGTGTTCCTAATATATAATATATTGTCTCCAAAAAGAAAATCAATAATTGAACATCTTCTCATACAAATTTTTGATGTCCCACACCTGAATTTCTCTTAGGATGTACCACGAACCTGCGAAGACTAATGGAAAAATGAAAATGTCCCAAAATTCCAGAGGCTACTAAATAATAGAAATGACCAAGGGTGTGTCCCTAGGGAGACTATTCCGTTGTTACTAGAGTTTTTCATAGAATATATGATATATAATATATCATGTGAAAAATATCTCATGAAATATAAGTAAATTGATGTCACAATGGAATGAGACAATTAAAAAATAACTCGAATAACAGGAATAACATACAAAAACTAATGACTATACAAGTCATGTTTGTAGAAATATTGGATATCAAGTACACAATAAACATACTATAATCCTATATAAAGTAAAAAATTGAAGAAAAAATATTTCTCAAGCTTCTCAGGCTCCATCTCAGGGATCATACACCAACATCATCCTAAAATAGTAAGCGATCATGTATCTAAAGTCGTACACTTCCCTTTGTCAACACCTTCATACATAGTGTCTTCCAGGGTACCAATTGTAATCCTAGATTTCATTTCAGATAAATATTAACTGGACACAACCAATGGGGTCTATAACATCTTGAAATTGTAATATAAACTAAAATAATGCGAAAGCATGCATATATAAAAGTAAATTAGAACATTAGTGTATATATCAAATTACTTGTGTTATAGGTGGGCTAGTCAGTAAACAAGTGACCATTTCCTAAAAAATTCGTGTTCTAGTTTATATTCTAAAGTCATGGGAGGAATATCCCACACTAAAAACACCTCATGATTGAAATAGTGAAGGTTCCATGATGTAAACAAGGAATCCTATAATGTAATTTATAATGAAAGGGTTCTAGAGTATTAACCAAAGAAACCATGACGATTATAATATAAATGGATTTTATTTAATATCCAATGAAACATATACCACAAGGGTATCAAACATAGTATTTAAATTATCCTAGATATGGGGTAAGAATGTAATATAAGGAGATTCTTCCAAGGCATTACACAATCGTAATATCTAATAGTCTCCATTAAATACATGCAAGGTAAAACCGGAAAATCTATAGCTAGGAACCAAATATAACAAAGGAACCTCAAGTTTATAGAATACATAATGGATCCTTGGATTATATCCAAGGCATAATTTATTGATATATAAGGGATTTTATGGTCTCGTACTAGGTATCCAGTGATAGGTGAAGATTGGGTTCCAATGTGGGTTTTAACCAAGGAAACTGTCATACTTGAATCGGAATGGCATCCACATGTGATGAAGCTATCTCCTTTGGTACTCCAATGAATAACTTGATATTGACCATTACTATAGTATTTTCAAGGTATACATATAAATAGGAACCTTGCATTTAGTTAATTTAATTAGATAGGCGATGTAATGGCCATTCCATTAAATTATTTCAAGAAGCTCAATCATGGCCTTTCATTATTTTTACATTGCCATGGAGCAGGAAAACATTCTATTTATTTCATAGTTATTTCATAAATATTAAATATGATCATTTGCTTCATTCCATACATTTAATTAGTTTGAAAATTTCAACGACCATGAAACCTTCTACATAGATCATATATTTTATGTTCCTTAAACATTGTTCATTCCCCTACCTTCCTCTGTCAGTGAATGCGGTGCCACAACATACAACCAACCATTAGATTTCATTAATTTGGAAATGAATTATTTATACTATGTACATTCCAATATAAAATTTATCATTTATTAAATTATTATAATCATTTACCTTATGATGGTCAAGTGGAAACAAAATGACCCAAACCATTCATCAGTCTACAATTTAACAATACAAAATTGATTTATTAAAGAAACACTTACCATTAGGATGGTCAACATTATGACACACCCAAATAGAAGATCAACAATTCAAAAAAAAACATGTGTATGGAATAACACCATTCAAGGGGGGGGGGCGTTGGTGGAATAATCAACAATTATAAATAACGTATAAGGAAATATTATCAAAAAATCGTTCAAACAACTATAATAATGAAATTAAATTTTATCAAATTATTTTTCCTCAAATCAGTTTAATTTAAGGACAATATATAAAATGATGAAAATTCATGAATGGGTTATAGACCACCATCCTCATTCTCGAATGACACTCCACATCTACTATCAGCCACTAATTCTTCCTATATCAGAGTAGTTCATAAAAATGGAATATAATACAAAACCTTTAAAAATATTTCTTGAGAATGAGAAATGAATAATGGATCAAAATGATCTGATTATTTAACGATGTGCATCAAACTTGAGAAACAAAAGCTCATTCCGACCCTAAACGAATATGATTTCTTAATCCCATGAATAAGACTTCAAATATCTCCAAAGTGAGAAAAATGGAGGTTATTTCTACTATAATTCTGGTTAGGGAATACAGGTTTAGTATTTTAGATCATTAAGTGAATGTGGTAAAATCTTCCAAAAATCTGCCTTTGAACGATTTGTATTCCATGTTTTCCAAAAAATTAACCAACCATGCATGGGAACCTTGAAGAATAGGGGAACTCACATTGTTAGGTAACATGGTATGAAAATTGTTACCCATCCATGAAAAATTGATCTCTTAAATAATACAGTCTATCCATGTGGTTAGATTAAATCATGCACCCTACCTTCATGGTTTGCAATAATCACGTGACATGGTAAAATTTCCCAAAAATAAGTGTTCTAGGATCTAAACAGTCCCCAGTCATCTTTGATACCATCATGAAATCATTTAGAATTTATATTTGTTCCAAAATAAAAAGTTATATCAAATATTAAATGATCATTATATGAGTGAAAAAACATGGTTCTTACAATCATATAATCATAATTCCATATTTTTCAATCTATCCCAATGTTCTTTCCCAACATGAGTAATGGATCCCGAAAAAGTTTTGAATCTATGGATATATATGTTGGTATTTCTAGGCCTTATATATGGCTAACTAGATATAATGGTTAAAAAATATACCCTTTTAATGTCTATCCATATTTAATCGAGGTAGTTTTTATGTAAAAAAATATTCATATTTCATCGTAATTTTATAATGAGAAAATATTTCAATTATACTGTTGTAAATATTAATTGAAATCATGAAAGACATTATAGAGGAGTATATCAGTCATTATTTTTTTATTGGATTTTCCATCCCATTATGTTTTTCATATATTATATTTAACCTAGATGATAATAGATCCATCATTTAATATTTAAAAACCATATTCAATCCAATTGAAACCATTTCTTCATATTTATAGTATGAATTAATCGAGTTGTATGTCATATTAATGATTAGAAGTTATGTGGGGAACATTCCTCCTAGTTAAGGGATCTGTTAAATACCCATTTTTATACATGTGGAAATTATTCATTCTGGATGTTCATTAAATAAATGGATGGGATGAATTATAATGATACATTATAATGAGATAATCATATAATAAAATTTATGAAATATTATAAATAAATATATATATTATGTATAAAGATAAAAAATATCTTCCAAATACCTAAATATATTATTAATGCATGAAATGAATATGAGGTAATAACAATCATTGTTAGTAGTTTTTTTTCATTTTCATCTATAAATCATTTAGTGACATATATTATTAATATTATTTAGGATAACATATACAATGCAATGTAATATTCTCACATGATGAGTAATAATAATATTAATTCTTGATTTATATCATATAAAAAAGGATAATATAAAAAATGAGTAATAATCGTGATACAACATATTGATGAAATTTTTTTCAGATTTTATATAATTTATTTTTTTTTGAAATGGGGCCTATTGCATATTATGGATAATTATAAATTAATGATAGAAATAAAATTAATGACTTGGTTACTGATCATATTTGGATTAAATCTTTATGAAATTTTCTATTACTTTTTTTATATATTTTAACATTTTTTTGGAAGTAGTTTTTTTAATTGTAATTTATTGGGAACTATAATACAATGAATAGATGGAAAGATATTATAATTAAAAGGATGATACACAATATGAAAAAATACAACTCTTCATGGAACTATTTATTCATGTTAATGTTAATTGAATATTCTTGTATTGTTTTATATATAATGTTATATAGAGAAAATATGCATTTTTATTGTGAAAAAAACAATCATTAAGATTGATGTTAATTCCAAATGGATGGATTTTTGATAAAAAAAACATGGTTTTGGTATACAAGATCCTATTTAAAAAAGTGGGTTCCCTGAATGACTCAATTACCTATAATTAATATATTTTTAGTTTCTTATAAATAATTCATTAAATATGAATGTGTTCCCTAGGTATTTATACGATTTGATTGTTTTTATCTGTTGGTTATAACATTGATATATTTCGATCATTTATGGGAAACAGTATGGGAGGCCTAACTATAGTGATGTTCAATATCAATGGCACTGGTGTAAATTATAGTTATCTATAATATTGTTAAAAGGATACAATGGTATTCATAAAGAGTTATGTTTAGGGATTTATAATTGATATATTTTATATTTAATATTTTTTTCTTTTTAGGAAAAAATTACCAAATATTATTTTGAAGTTGAATTTCAGACTACTGAATGTATTTTCATGATATGTAATGTGTTTCCATATGGATGTTTTATATTACATTTGATCCTAGAGTACCCATATTATTAATAATTTATCATTTAACAAACATATGGAAGTAATTAGTTCAAGATGATTTTAGAATATAATGACATGCTTGAGAATAAAAATAATGGAGACTTATGGTGTCTAGGTCCCTAGACACAAGTGGTTAAAACATTAATTCTGTAAATTTGAATAAGGAATAACAATGATTAATTTCAATTTAATTGATAAATATAGAATATAATGGTAGTATTTTTACAGGTGTTCTAGTCCTAATTTGCGGTATCCGGGGTGAATATGGGAATGTAGTAGCATACAAGTCTAAGGGTAGGTAGTTTCCCGTAGTGTGTGTTTACATGATATTATTTATATATTGTTATTTAATATTCTAATCCATCCACATCAGCATGGAAAAGAACACCAAAATATTTTAGAGTGGGTTATTCACCAAATTATTAAATTAAGAGGGTATATATGGATGACTATTCACATTGCCCATCCATCCCATTAGTAGTAGATATTAATAGGTGTATCTCCTAATATTATGGATTATAATATAGGGCTTGTTACTACTAGAGTTGTAAAATATCTCAGTTTCACAATAATTTTTTGAGTTAGATGTAAAATATAATATTATATCACATACAGGTATTCAGATGTTGTGGTTATGGATTATATATTTATACTTACCTAGGGTTTTATGGATTGACTAGGATACATTGACACAAAATGATATGGATTCTCCAATATTACCATATTATGATCAATATAATTGCATCAGGTGGATCAAGATACAATGATATAGAAATACTAACTAATTCTAAAATTATATCTTTGGCCCTTACATGGAATTAGGTTGTTAGGGAAAATGAGTGACCCACATTATTGATGCATTTACTGTGGAAGGAATGCTAATAGGGCATGAGATTTTGTTTAATGAGAGTGAAATTTCCATAAGATAAGGAAAGAATGGTATATTAATTATATATATATGTTTTCTATGTGAAATATTTATCTTATATATAATATTAGGTGATTCAACATTTTTTAAGAGGGGGGAATAATATCACATTTTATGGATGAGTTGTTTTAATTTGATTATTCATTGGTCATTATTAAGATTCTATAACATTTTACAAGATATGTTTCTTGGAATATTTTACTAAATATACATTTTACCCTATGTTTATTTTTTTCAAATATTAATCTCCTCCACACGAGCTTGTTACATATTATTTTGGTGGTACTTTCTTGAGGATTGTTTTGGAGCTCCTAGAGTATTTTAATCACAGTTGAAGATTAATTTTAGTACTTGTGGGTTCCTTTTTAGTTGTATATGTTAATGTATGATATTAAATGTTTTTTAATTTCTAATATAGTTATTCATAGTTTTTGTTATGTTATTACACATCCAACATATTTCACTATAATTGTGTTTGAATAACTTCATGTATCGGCCAAATAAGCAAATGAACTTTTTGTTAAGAAATTATGAAAAATAGATTCATGATTCTAAATGTGGTGGTCCAAAAAAGGTATTTTTAATTGTGGTCATAAAAATAATAATTAATATCATAAAACATTTATGGATTTTTTGTATATTATATAAATTTATATAAGGTTATTTCCTCCAATGTGTGTGATTTATATACAATCTTCACTGGTTTCTAAAAATAGATAATAGGAGGTCAGATTCAAGGGTCATTATCTCCCTCTCTCAATTAATTTTATTTATAATGGGGGTTTTTAAGGGGGAATTAATAACATATATGAAAATATAAATATATAACATGGCACTCAATACACTATTTAGGTGAAAAAAATAGTAAAACGTTTTATTACCAAAACATTTTACAATTAAATATATATTCTAAAAAAATTATTACTCCAATGTAAATTATTAGTTAAACAATACTATTGATAATCCATTCCATGTTTTGAGTTAATTATATCTTATTAAAAATCCAAATAACTTGAAAACACATCATAAGGAAAAGGAGTAAGAATAAAAATTTAAAAATCAAAAAATAATGTTTTGAGGTGATGATGTTGTAATATGAAATTATTCACATAACTAGATGGAATAAAGACTGAAACATCCCATATTTCAAAAAAAAATATATGAATATATATATATATATATATATATATATATTACTATAATCCCATTAAAATAATTTAACATATTTAATAAATTTGTTGAAGATGGATGCTTTAAAAAAATATGAGATTCACTATAGAAATAATAATAACTCATTATTAAGTATTTTTTTCTTTCTTAAAAATTCCCTTAGGATAAAATTATTTTTTAAAGATAGTAAAATCTCTAAAATAGTGTTAATTAAAACATAATATTAGAAAATAAAACAATATATATGATAAATAATTTCTTAGTAATATATAAATCTATTCTCATGGATTCCACAGTGTTCAATGATATGTAATTTCCACAAAATCAATAATTTTTAAGGATATAGAGTTTAAAAAATACAAAACATATATTTAGATTACAACAACTATGACATCATAATTAATCCATAAGGAAACACATTAAAGCTATTAATAATTGAATATTAAAAATAAAATCACATATTAAAGTTCACATTCTATAACTGAAAAGAAATCTGAGATAAAATTCAACATGATGATAAATATATATTTGAATAAGAAAAAAAAATACCATGATTCAATAGAAATAATTGATAAGCTAAATATAAAAATAAATATTAAAAATGAAAATACAAGCACATATTCCATGACAATAAAAATGTTTTGATTTCATTATTTATTTTTTATATGCATTATATCTTTTAGAAAAATTATGGATATAAATGTTGGTCGATAATAAAATGAATATATTTTCTCGATTTCAACAAAATAATTAAATACATCTACTATTGTAAATGTGTCTGTAACTATCACTAGATATTTTATCCCTTCCTTTGAATTTTAACATAGTGGAGAATGAACTATTAAATAATAACTTTTTTCTTTAATAACATTTTATATTTTATTTTATATTAATAAAACATTTGAACATAAATTTCAGATGAAAAACACACAAATATGTAGAAAATTGATATAATTTTCAAAACCTTATTTTAAATCATATTAAACTATTTTAAATAAATAAAATTAGTTATTAAAATTATATTAGAACATATTTGTCATAAAAAATAATTAATAAAAGATGCATAATAACATTTTAGGAAATAACAGAGATATACTTAATTAGTAGAGTTTTGTTTGAAAAAATTCCATAAAAAGATAATGGTTTTAAAAATATATATAAATTATGTTTCCCAAGTATGGATTATATTTTTTTCAATAATTTCCAAATAAAAATAGTTATCAAAATTATAAAAAATATGTAAATTATTTTGAGAATATGTAGTAGAATGTAAATAATAAAAAATAACCAAACTATATAATTGTTTTTTAAATAAATTTATAAATAATGATTTTAAATGAATAAATAGAATATGAAAATTATAAATCATTCATCTAATTAAATTAAAAAATAAAATTATATAAACTAGTAACAACACTGAATAACATAATTGTGGACTACATAGTTTATCTTTTTTATGATACTCAGAAAATTGGTTCTAATACATCACTTTTGACTGACCGTAAAAAATTTATAACTGATTTTATATATGTTAATTCATATTTTTATTTGGAAAGGGCTATTATTCAATAATTTATATTATTCTAATGTTCAAATTAGGAATAATATTTTCCCATGAAGATAATAGTTTCCACTTAATATTATCAAGTATTTTTATCATACATGATATGTGTATTAATTACTATTCATATATATTATTAAATGATTCCATATATGATTTGGACTTAAATATTTATTATAGTTTTATTATTAATTACTAATAATTATTTCACCACATTAAATAATAAAAATATTATATAAATACATTAATTTTAATTGGAAGAAGAGGCATACAAATTTCAAAAAAACATATCAATGTTATAATGGTCAAAAAATGATTACACATATGTTATTAAAACAATTTATTAAAACATGTGTACTATAAAAAGTATTCTAATTATAATAATAGAAATATAATTTAATTTTTTAATTTTTTTGGTTAAAATTCAATAATAAATATATTTTAATATAATGTACAAAAATTGATCTCTTATAACATAATTCTAAAACAACCATAAAACACAACGTTATAAAACAATGAAAATTATAATTGAAAATGTAATCTATAATACATTAACTACAATATATTATAAATTTATTCATAATACATATACAATAATTGTATGAATGCATTTCTACATTCCAAATCTAAATGTATTAATATTCAATTAGAGTCTATATAGTTAATAAAAAATTGATGGGAAATGATTTTTTTTTCCCAATGTATCAATGATCTATAAGGTTTAGTATTTCAGGAGACACTCTATAATTAATTCTCACCAGAATTACATAAATAATAGTATGTTTTTCATTAAATATTATATTATATATACGTAAATGAACAAATCACAAAAAATATAAAAGAAATGTATTAATTAATCAAATTTTAATGAATGAATCTAATCAATAAATAATTATTACCCATAGATGAATTTGTAAGGGATTGTATAAGTGGGGGAAATCATTGAAACATTGAGAGATAATAAAAGATGATAATTATATGGATATTTTATAAAAAATAGACAATAAATGAAAAAATATCCAAGTAGCGATGAATGAAGATGCATCAAATAAGTGGTAAGTAATTGGTTGTGATGGAAAATGATTAATAAACATAAATATGATGAATTTATTGTGAAAATTTGAGCTAAATCACTAATGATTCCAAAATACAATTAATATAATGTGAGAGTGAGTTTATATTTATTTCATTTCTCTAGATATTTATTCTTTCATAGGATTTTAATTTTGTTAGGGAAATATTTATTAGTATATTAAATAGAGTGTTCTAGTCTATATTAGTAATAAAATTAATAATTATAATAAAATTTTACATAAAATTTAATAAATTTAAAAAATAAAATACAGTCACTCACAAAACTATATCATGATTCATTAATCAATTAATAATAATTCAGTTCAATATTATAAAATATATATCTACATTAAAATGGTGTTTAATAATTAAATAAATAAAATATATATATTCAATTAGTAAAAAAATTTATTCATTAATGATTTCTTCAAAAATATTTTTCTAATATTAAAAAATTTCTTGGTAATTGTTAACAATAATTATATATAACTCTATTTTCCAGAAAATATTTTATTTATATGATAAATTAACTTATATAAATTTTACTAAAATATGTGTTTCCATTAAAAAAAAATAATAATTATAACTATTTTTAGAAAAATTAATTGTGTCTATAATACAAATAAATAGAATATAATATTTAAAATAATTAATGATTTTAATTATTATTATTTTCAATTAGGAAACTTCTATTATTAGATGTAACATTCATTATAGATTCTCTTTCATTATTTTTCAACCAGAATCCCTATAATATATGTAGTTTTGAAGTGGGTAATATTTAATATTTTCCAATAATGTTATAGTGTCTGAATTCCAATTCACATTTCATTCTTGGAATATTATTAATTATACATTTGTTATATAAAATGATGAAGTTGATCATAACACTACTAATTGAAGAAAATGTGAAGGAAAATTAAATCCACCCTTACAAATGATGGTAAATGTTTTTAACCATTGGTTTAGTTCATGTTTTGAGTGGGAAAACATATAATAATAATAATAAAGGGATTAAAAAAATTTATTTACATAAGAAAGGTTAAATTAATGTTTTTAATAATTAAATGGATAAAATTGTGAATGAATGATCCATCCATTTAAGAAAAAACAATTAGATGATGTGGTAATTAATTTTATAATTCCATAAAATGACTTAATAGTGAGTTAGAGTTCTTGAAAATTTAATGGAATGAATTGATGTTGTTATAAATATATCTGATTTTTTTATGGATTTTGGGTTTTTAGTAAAAAAGGTTTCAGGAATTATGAAGAACTATTCTTCAATATAGAATTAAAATATAAAAGTTTAGCAGTTTCATGCCTCAATTCAAAATAGTAAGTCAATGACTCTGAATTAAATATTATAAAAGTTAATTGGACTCCATAAGAGTAACTAAAGGCATTTTTAGATTATTGCATAAAATTTATACAGTCTTCTCAAATATTGGAAATTTTGAATCACTAATCAAAACTATAAACCCTTTTTTAGTGAGTTATGATGGATTTTTGTGAATTCTTCTGTTAATATTATATTTATAGATAAATATACTTATTTATAATATTTCTATTATTTTGAAACCAAACTTTGTGAAGATATTGGAATTCATAAAAAAATATGGAAAATGATTAACTATAAATGAAAAATTCAAAAATAATCACCTTTTTAATGGATTACTAAAAAAAGAAAATGTTTTAGTAATGGTATTCCAGGATTTTATTATCCTTATCCTTAAAATAAATCATTATAAATCTTAATATAATGTGTTTAGAAGATTTTCAGTCAAGATGGAGGGTATATATGAGTCCAAAATTACATAAAAGATATTCAGTGATGCAAATTTTATTGTTTTCAATATTATATCGATGGTATTTAAAATAAAATCTTATAATATTTGTAGAAATTTAATGATTATAAAAAATATTATAAATTTTCTTTAAATGGAGAACTTTACTTGATGATTTTGTACTATTATGACTGTATTTGATCCTATCACATGTAATGAGAATTTCAATAATTCAATTTTGATATAATATTGCTAAAAAATATTTGAATGTAAAAATAGTTACAATATGAAGTTGATGTGGTAAATAATAGAGAACATGATACAGAAGGAAAATTAGGAACTACTGAAAATAGTTATAGAAGTACATGACTACAACCTAAAACACATGAGTGTTTATAGAGAATAAGAATAAATCCAACAATGTTATTATATATCTGATTTTAAGAAGAAGTGGAGAAGAAATAAAGACATCATAAAACCTCTTATATCAATATATAAATGGTATAATAAGGTGAGAGAGGTAAAATGATTCTTTTAAGACCATAAATCACATAAAAGAGGGATAAAAACGTGGAATTAACAATGTTCCAACATACTGGAGGGTTTATAGAACATTCCAAGGAAGTATTATGGGTGTAACAATTTAATAACTACTGGGAGGTATTATAAAAACACTAAAATTTATTAATATGTTGTTTTTTATGATGTATTTTTTTTTTAAATGATAATATAAACCACATAATTGGAGGAACTCATTGAAACCAATATAGATCAGTACATTTATATGATTTTTACCATAAATTAAAAGAGATTTCTTGAACCTGTACTTAGTGAATTATAATGGAGAATCCAGATCCCAAAACATTACCTAATGATGCAATGAAGAATTATTTAAAGGCTAAATTTCATAAATCCTTTAATTCTATGACATTAAATTAGTACATTATATTTTTGAGTTATTGATGTAATTTGTTTTATAAAAGATGTTATCTATCCATAGATATTGAAAAACAATTAAATTTTAAAAAATACACGGTTCAATGATTCAACACATCCCATCTGTGTTTTCTTAATGATAATGCTAATTAAATTTGGAAATTTTCATACCATATTCACATTAAAAATAAATATATAATTAAATACAATAATTTGAAATGTAAATAAACATAATAGATGAGAAATAACTATATTTCTTGGATATGAATTTTGTGGAAGGAAGAAAATGATGCATCTATATTTATTACAGTATAGGATTAATGTCAATATTTTAATATTAATGGGACATACTATACATTGATGAGATTCTCAAATGAATTTTTATTATAATATGAATATTGGTGTGGTTTGGGAATATAAATATTTTACCCTGATAACTCTACATCCTATAAATAGGATAGAAAAATACTATATTGATAAGAAGGATGATGGAAAATAGGTATATATTTTATTTGATTAATAATAATTGAAGGAATATGACTTTTTAGTTCTAATATTGAAGGAATGTAGATAAATGATAATGAGACTCTGTAAGAATCCAATATATTCATCAATGAGAATATTAACCACATAAGAATATTCAGAGTCAATATTGAAAATTCATAAATTATAAAGAAGCTAGGTGGGATACTAATTTATTTGATTTCCAAAGAATAACCAAACTATAGGATATCAGATACTCATATCGTTGGGTGTAACACTACACTCTCTTAATATTTGAGATAATAAATGAATGTTGTTATAAATTAAGAGGGAATTTTAGATGGAATTCAGAATCATGAATGCAATGAATAAGGGTATTATGGTGGAATCATATTTAAATTTAATAATGAATTTTTGAAGAAGTATGGAGTATATGAAATCCATTCCCAGTATCGCAAAATCAATAGAATAGTAAGAGAAATGAACAAATGTATGTATCAATTAAAATTATTTAATTGTGTGCTAATTTATTATTTCAAAATTGATATCCAATTAAAGAAATATGATATAACCAAAAATGGTGATTATAAATAAAAAAAATTATATATGAGTTCATTAAAGGTTATAAAAATATTATTTATGAATAATGAAGTGGAATTAATGATTTCTCAAGAGGAATTTCATTATTATAAATTAATGATTTTAATCAGATATATAAGTGATGGAGATGATCCCATTATTTTTAAAAATTATAAAACATTCAAATCTCATTTGAGGATGAATGATACCTCTTAATTAATTGATGAGTATTTTGAAACAGAAAGATATACAAAAAACATAATAAATTAAAATCATGTCTTCTTACACGATAGAAATTATATGAATTATGAGAGGGTAAATTTGATGTTAAATATGAAAATAAGTTATTCTATAACTGTATTTGGTCTCATTTATGTGATAAAAAATTATAGGGTGATAATTTAAAAAAAATATTTTGGAAAACTCAATATAAAAATATATTCCAATTATAAGTTCTTTATGAGGTATAATAAATTATTTTAAAGTTAAAAACAACATAAAGGCCATGAAAAAACGTTATGATAGAGCTGATGATGTTCCAAATGAATGATCTAATACCACAAGGAAGACCATGTATTATTAAAGGGTGTATAATTATTATGTTATCAGTAGTGAATTTAAATAGGTTTCATCTATCATTGAAAATTTTGAAATTAATATTGGAATATATTTTTTCTAATGTCCTAAAATATGATTTCTAATAATATGTATGGTTGAATATGAGTTTTAACAGGAAAATACACAATATTATATTAAAAATAGGTTGTCATCTATCTCATGAATATACAAATATACACTAAAAACCCTATAAATTCATGATTAAATATTATTATGAGGATATTGTTGGTGTTATGAATTATTTGGACAAAAATGACATAAAATTTAATAAGAAAATTTCATTTCTACAGAACAAGAATGTCTTATAGGGTAGATGGCCTGAAAATTAATTAATCATCTCTATTAGAAGAAGAATAAATTTTATATAAAAATTGAATGATAAAATAAATGCATCATGATAGATTTTAGTGGTAGTAGAAATAATGAAATATAATAGAAGAAGGTGGAATAATAACCTCTCAAATAAATGTTATTATTTTTAATTTTTAATAATATTATGTAATGAAATAAATTATTTACTAAAGTAATGAAATAAAGATAAAAAATAAAATTCACATTATAGGATGAATGAGAAGGACGAAACGGAATCCAGGAATAATTTATCAAATTTTTTATCTTAAGATAAATAGATTAAAAATATTATCAAAATATTCTGGGAATAATGTGAATCTTTTTCGTGAAAAAATAATAAGTTACCAAATAAATTTATTTCTTTAGACACAAAATGAATCATATTATTCTATTTAATTTTTTAGTATATATATTCATTAATTGATGAATGAAGAACTATTTGTGAGATAAATTTAAATGAACTATAATATTCAAGCTGAGAAAAAACTATAATCAATATTTCTATCCCTGAAGAAAATTATAAAATTCATATTTAAAGCATTTTATTATTTATATATAATAACATGTAGGGAATTCATTTTTGTAAACAAAAATTAAGTGTTTAATAATGAATTTATAGTCATATATAAATAAAAGAAAGTATTCTAATAGTATTCAAACCACTAAAAAGAATCGATATTGAGTTCATCAATTTAGAGGGAGAAAAAACCATAAGTGAAACTCTTCTAATGTGTGTGAAGACATAGAATTTTTATTTTATAACATTCAATTAAAATAATTGATTTATCTATCCATTTAAAACATTATACCATTGTTTTGAATATTTGAAAAGGGGGGATTTTAATATCATGAACATGGAATGTTTTTACACATTTCTTATGAATGAGGGTAGGATATACTATTCATGACGAACATGTTATACGACTTCTATGAGAAATATTTTATAATGGAATCATATTAAAAAAAATTTATATACAGTCTTTATGATTTTTTGAAATATTTCATTTTTTCAATATATATGTTTTCCCACGTCAACATATAATTGATTAATATATGGAATTTTTTCTGTTGATAGTACTTCCAGCCATCTCTAAAAAAATAAAAGTTTTTGTAACTCATATCAAAAGTCAGAGAATATGGTGTAATGAATTTAACCTTTATTTTTGGGAGAATATAAATAGAATCAAGGTTAATAACCGATTATATTATGAATAAATTTTTGTCAATAAGTTGGAGAAATATACCATTGAAATCGGAGATAAATGTTGGGAAATAGAGTACAGTAAAAATATAAAAAGGTGGTGATTTATGATCCAAGATAGATATGATGGATTCATTCAATAAGGATTAATAGATTGATTTGAGTAATGTATTACTACAATTTATGAGACTTTATCATACCTATGTTATATAAAAGTATGTAGAGTATCGTTACAATTTTCTCTATAGATGTTATGATGAAAATTTCATTAATCCAATATATAAGATGGTTTATGTGTCGTTTTTAATGTTTATATTATGTCCTAATATGGAATAGTGCCCACAACAATAATTAAGGTGTTTCAAATAATCCCGCAATATTGGAGATATTTAAGAACATTTTTATAAGTAAAAAATACAACCATGTAAATTGTATGAGCTAAACATTGATGGAGAAACGCTCATATGATATGATGATGAATTTTAAAATCTTATAATATATTTCAATAATAATTTAGATATCATTTTAAATATACTATATGAATAGATGTTTTTTACTGATATATTAGTGACATCTTGTTTTTTATTGAGATAAAAAAATGGAAATGTCCTTAGTTAAATTGATTTAATAAAAAATTTAAGAGTATAAAAAATATGATCAAAAAATATATATTATATTTAAGTGTCTCATTGCATGACTAGTAATGAAAATAATGCAATGGAACTAAGACCATCTAAGATAAACTGATGGCTATATTTTATATTTTATCCACATTAGACGAGTGATCTATATCATTGAACAGTAAAGTCATACGAAAGAAGAGGGAAAAAATTTATATGAGTAAAAATTGTGTTTAAAAATGTTTTTTATTATCCTTTTAGTATTAGATAATAATATAGTTAATTAATATCTTTAAACTGATTAAAATATTTTTTTAATACTTACTTTAAAATATATAAAATAATTAATAATTTCTAGAATATTTAGTTTGTTTACAAATGAATCATAATATATTATATTATTCATATGATCATCATTGATTTATAGGTCACGATCTTTCAAATAAAACATAATATATGATGAGATAATGAATCATGAAATTATTTATTAGGGAAGATGTGATGAGGTGAATTTCAAATTATAAAAAGAATGCTCACAATAGTAATATTGAATTATTCAATGAGTATTTGGATAACAATGATAATTAATCCTATGGATTTTATTGAGTTTAATGCAGTAGAATAGTTATATTTATATGAACACATAGAAAGTGACATGTATTTTAATGTCTCATGACAATAATATTCGGAATGATCAGTCATCATCTATTGGGAGATTCCATATTTAAATATAGAAACAATATTCTTGAAATATTTTATTAATATAAAAAATGGTTAATAAGAATATGATTATGTGAATTAGTGAAAACATGATAACAAGAAATATATAATTTATCAATGTTTTTGTATAATTGTAATAATTAATCCCGCAAATAATATTCATCCGAGAAGAATAAGAAAGACAATAATTTTGGTGTAGTTGGAAAGAAGTGAAAAAGGTGAGAAGTACAAATATCTTCCTATATTAATGATATCATTTTAATAAATTGAGTGAGATAATGTCTTATATGTAATTATATTAGTAATATTCAAAGATATAAAGAAGAAAAAGGACATTGGAACACTACACTATGAAACTACTGTGGTTGAAAACTAGTTCAAGTGAATATTGTGGGAGTACCCCTAGATATACTATATGATGCTAGAATAAATACACAATTCAGAGATGAAAAGAATATCATCAAGGTATATATTCCACTAGAGGGAGATAAAATAAAAACCAGTTAGATAATAATAACTATAATTACTTTAAACCATGAATTTCTGGATATTTCTGCAAATATGTTTGAGAGTCATCTTATACATGTATTCAGTGGTTTATATTTTTGAAACTAGGTCTTGTAACATGACCCAAACCTAAAATGGAGTAGGAATTCATTTCAATACTTTATAAACCTAATTTTTATTCTATTAAATTACTAAATTATTTTGGGTGATAATATAAATCATATGTAGAGTGAATTCCGAATTTTATCATCCATAATGATTTATGTAAAATGAGAAGTCATTAAAATGAAAAGGGATCACTATTTAACCCGTTTATAGTGATCACACAAGAACTGGGCACAAAAAATATATAACACCATCAATACACATATACATACATATTAAAAAACTAAAATTTTATATATCCTATATAAGATTATGTGTGTGTAATTATAAAATTTCAATTGTATAGATGTTTATAATCTAGATTACCTTTTAAACCTCATTAGTGACTAACCCGAGAACTATGCTAGTATATCCACCTTCAACTCCATTATATATTCTTATACTCATAAAATATACCAATAAATTTTTATTAGGGTTGTTTTTATAACACACATGAACATATCACACTAGTTAGGAATATAGAAGTGTCATTCTCTTAATAATGAATTCTCTACCATATCTACATCATCTATGTTTGTTAAATAACAGGGGTTCAAATGATATAATCATGGTTTAGATAAATAAAATATATCATTTTTATAGTATATATTTTATGATGTAACATTTTTAATTCCATAACAAAATTTCTCTCATAAATCATAACTATAACTTTCATATAACAGAATCAGTTATAAATTTTAAAATCCATAGGTTTATTGATAGAGGATGCTGACGAAAGAGTATAAGGATACTTATCTAAAACTACTATGGAAAGAATATACATTATAATTATAATCACAGAGTCGTGGGTTATTTCTACTAAATATATAATTAGTGAAGTAGTTTCTGTATTATCCTAAATGAGACTCGGTGACAAGATATTTAACACTACCACAATTATCTATCATTGTCTTGATGTACATGTGGTATAATTTACAACCCAAAATGATCCATATTAACTGTTATCAAATAACTATTATTGTTAGAAAAATACTAATTCCATTTTATTCTTCCCAGATCTATATTAATCGTGTAAATAATCTCAATCTAAATACCATAATACCTAGATAACCAATAAAATAGTATTTCACTCTTTTAAATATAAATTTTACTAAACTTTAACATGGTGACTAACATACACTATTTCCCATAATTGAAATAATACATGGACATCACATATGAAATTTAAATTATACTCCATGATAAACCATTTAGTCATACCAACTACAACATACATAACATTCCAAACTCATCAATAGACTAGATCTCTTTTATTATTAGAAAATCATCGACATGGGAAAATTTATTAAAAAAAATCCAATTTTATATCACTAGGTTTTGGTAACCTCAAAACCTAAGTCAATAATTCAATAGTTACCTAATTATATTTCCAAATAACATTTTGAAAAAGATTTAGAAAATTTGTAGTCTACATTTTATTAACCTTCAAATGATGGGTGGTGAGGAATCTTGATAAATAAATCAGTATTTCATTAGTAAATAGTTTTGAAGAAAAATTATTATCTGATGTCATGATACATCATTGTTAAACCCTAGTGAATGAACCAGTTATAGGCATTTTTGTTCACATTATATCGTCTTAGAAATAATTTTTGGACTACTAGTCTACTAACAACACATACGGCCTTTTCCTCATCCACATTCCAATATTGTGGTGTCTTTTAACTCTATTAGTTTTCCCCTAACTCTTAATATATGGTATCAAATATATCATTATCATTCACTCTCACTAAATGTGATAATGTTATTATCTAGTCTATTAGAATACCACATCTATATTGATCCTTAACGTAATGGGTTATCGTGAAAAAAATTCCTAATAAATATGATTCACTATTTCCTAGGAATAGTAAATATTCCAAAGTATTACTACTCAAAAAATTAACCAAAACATTACACTCATAATGCATGTTACTATTTTATATTAAAAAATATTATAAATACATGATCTGGGTTAATTTCAAATGGATAGGGTGATTGTATAAGGATATATATTTTATGATATTATGGTCTATAATGCCCAAAAATCCATCACATTCAATATAATTTAACTAACACATTAAAACATAAATATATAAACTAATTCAATATCACTCATCATTTAGTTCTTCTGATAAGGGCATAACATCTTAAAACAACTATTGGATACCTCCCTATACTATATAACACCATGATACATCCTGTCTTATAATATAATAATATAAATTAAATAAACCCTACTGAGATCATTTATGAATTTGATCTATAATTAATCAATAACCCTCTTCATTCTAAAATGGATTAATCGCACTAATCGATCAACACAAATCTCACATCCATTTTTTTGGGGCCATTTGTTACGCTATCAATCCTAAGAAATATCAAATAAATGTCATATTATAGAATTTTAATCATAGAATTTTATGGATATTAAAAAAATGTATTATGTTGCTCCCTATTAATCAAGATATTAATAGGTTCATAGACTACCAATATAAAAATCTCCAATATATTATCTATCAAGAAGGCCAATTATCTATTTATGATTATAAATTTTCAATGTTTAGCATATAACTAATGTTCTACCACTATACTATACATAACTTTATTATGTCAAACAAGATTCACATTTTTATATGATATTAATAAAATGATTTAAATTATAATGTCCAAAATAGAATAAAACGCATATAAAAAACGTATTTATATGGATATTTTATATAATTTGAATCATTATCAGACTAAAAAATCAAAAAGAACTATCACATTGTGTTTCATATCGTAATAAATTTTTATTGAATGTCCTCTGCAATCACTCATAAAATTTTATGACCTAGCCTTAGATAAATAATATGATTAATGGCAAGAAGGACCTAAATTATTATTTTCTATTGTATAGTCCCCCATTTAACTTGGAATTTTGGGATCCCTTACATTACCCATATTTCCTGAGGCATAGATCCTTATACATGATATGAAGGTCTAAATACCTGATAATGCTTAAACTCCCCCTACCCAATTTATTTATCATTGATGGTTCTTAGATCCCCACCTCGCATGATTGATCGACTATCATTCCTATAGGAAGAGTTTCACAGGGTATGGTATAGGTAGTAGATCTCATACCATATATTATTCCCAAAATTGGTTATCTGTGATCTTATGGTTGCATGATACTTTTATTATTATTCGAGGAACACCTCCATTGAGGTAATATATTGGTAATTCATGAAAAAATAAAACTATTTCCCAAAACCCAAGGGCATAAATGATTGAGGTGGTAAATAATCCATGTGGCCATATTACCAAAAAATATTTCTCCATGGAATAAATATAGGGATAAAAAATCAAAATCACATGGTGAAATTTATTTTCATTTAAACTCCATTGGTAATTATCATTTCAATTAAATAATTAGATATATAAACTACTAAATTACTTCAAATATTTATGGAATACATATAGGCTAAATATATAAGACAAGATTAATTATTCACTCCAGAAATATATCATTATAAAACCCTGTCATATCATTAGTAATTTGACCATAATAAATCGTTGTCCTAGAAGGTATGAATTTATGTATCATCAATATCTAAACCCACAAATAATTTATGACACATTATTTCATTATCAACCTTAGATTGAGAAAATTTAATCCCTCCAAAAAATGTTTTAAATATCAATATTAATGTATGAAAAGAATTATACACATATTAATTAAAAGGAAATAATGTTTTTTGATTTAGAAGTTTTCTCTACAACATGTGATAAATTCCATTTCTATTATTCAATTGATGTTGCAGATATCTAGTATAATGTAATCCTAATATTACAAATAATTTCTATTTAAATTAAAATATCAATCACACCATCAAATACCCATTTATAACATCCCAATAATTATATCAATGGTTGGAATTCCCATTTGATAGTCCACACTCAAACTCCTGTTAGAAATTGACTAAATAATTCAGAAATAATGAATCATAAATATATCTAATTTAATTATTTTTAGGGTATATTTCAATATAACCATCCCTCATTTGGTCTTTGTAGTCTCTCACATGCCTTGTTGTAAAAATATTATTGAAAAACGATACCCAAATACTGATCCATAGACATAGTATACTATCTTTTGAAACCCTTATAACTACACACATGATTTGCTACTATATCTTTCATATGGAACTAATAAATTGTGGACTGGTTTTATATCTCCAAAAAATATCCCAGGGAAAAAAATTCATTTAAAATATGTAATTCCTATCAATAAATACTTGAAATACATAATATATATTAATAAATTAGAAATAATAAATATAAAGATTAATTTTAAAAAATTGCATGTACCTTATCCTAAAAATATCTAACAAGATATTATTTATAAAATATCAATCACGCATTGTACTCAAAATAATTATTAAATACTCTTCAATGAAATGGGTCTAAACTCCATCCATATTAGAAAAAATATTACTCTTCTAAGACCAGTACATCTGTCCAATGATTATCTCATCATAAATAAATATGTAATTATAGATTCACAAAAAAATTATAGGGGTCCATTGTGGATCAAATGTGTGGTCTAAAGACTCAATCTAAAATAATATGACATTTGGATTGACTCCTCCTTATAAAATGGGTGTGTGTTTTAGTAGAATTTATTTTAAAATGTTTTTTAAAAAATAGAATAAAAATTCTTTTAATCCATCTACCATATAATTAATTGAATGCTCTATCAATGTATCATATCAATATGAGGCTTTAGTGACATAGAAAAGGTGAAATTATAATATCTTCCCACTTAGCTCTCCACAAGTGGATGTCTTGGTAGAATCTCAGTGAAGTAGAAAATATATGGTCTTATATATCAATTTCATTATTCATAATATCATTTTTTTTAATCATAATGATATGAACTTTCATATGGATTAATCATTAAAATTAAATAATGGTCTCACCCAATAATATTTTCATCGCTTATATAAAAAAGGTGGTATTCTTCAATGAAATATGTAAGGATATGACTTAGTTTGAATATTATTTTTGATTAATGATTTTCCATACCATTATATAGGGTCTTACTGAAAAATAAATATTATAAGTTCCTTCAACATGATTTGACAAGTTGGAGTAGATAAAATCATGAATATTATAATATGAGTTGGTCAAGTCATTTACTAATGTGATATAAGGTATAAACAAGTGATCACTAGTGGAGAATCATAGATGGATCTATATAAAGGTGGAAGGAACCATTTTATCAGTAATTGTTATAGGATTCATGTCTACTTATATGTATGTTTAAAATCCCCAATAACTAATCTATTGTTATCATTTTTCTTTTATATACTATTGTACTAACATATATAGGAAATATAATATCCCACTAGTGAACCCATTTATTTGGTTTCAACAAATTTCTATTTCAACAGGTGGGACCAATTATTTGTTACACTTATATAATATAGGATATTTAATTAAATGATGTTTGACAATGATGCAGTAGATATAATAGTGTATGGTGAACTATTTTGTATTTTATTCTTCGTACATGTGGTTTCGATTCTTCTTTAATGGTGATATAATTTCTGAATTCACTATATAATTACTCAATTTATAATATGTCTTGTAAAATCCATTAGAATCCCATATTTTGTTACAAACCCTACCATTTTTTTATTTTTTTAAATAATATTTGGATATGATTAATTTTCAAACATCTTGTACATAAAAACACCATTCCTAAAATATGAGTCTTTCATCGATTCTAATTAGATAATACTTTCCATAAAATATGGGCTATCATAAGATGTGACTATGTAAAAAACCAGCTATTTTTTATTCATTGATGTTTATGACTCTATTATATCCTATGTAACGAATGTGATAAACTCTAAATCAAAAGTATGGTATCAAATATTCCATATAGTATCAATTTGCATCATAAAATTTAATAATAAAGTTATAATAATATATATATAGTTAGCAATAATAAATTATAACTGATAGAACTCTTTATTATTTAATTTATGACTATTTACCATCCTCCATGACTCTTGAAAAATAATCAAATAGAATTTACTAAATTAAAATTGTTTCATGATTTCTAAGTATGAATTGAATAATATATTTATAAAAATATTATATATACTAATAAAATGAATTTTGTTGAAGCATATTAATTTATAATATATATATATATATATATATATTAATGATATTGAATTTTTAGGTAAAATATTTGTGATACATTTATTGGTAATAATTCACAATATTAATTGTTGGGAAAAAATCACTCAAGGCATCATTGAAGCATTTTGAGGTGATTGTGTTTGTTGACAAAGTGGACATATGAGTAGAGATTGTTGACAAAGAAAAACAATGACATACAAATATTTTGACAAAGAGGATTTCATGATGGAATGTCGAGTTCAAGAGCTGAGGTCAACGATCAATGTTTGATTCAAGAATGTTAACAAAAGGAATGGATGATCTGGAGGCGGCACAAAAGAACAGATACATGGTGGTGCCGTTTTCTAGTGTTTTCCAAATTTTTGGTCTTGAAATTCAACAAATGAAGAAAAGTGTTTTTGGAAAAGGTACTTGCGCGCCGAGGACTTGGAGTATAGGAAACATGTGCGCCATTTGTTTTTCAAGATCATAAGATCAAAATATGGAAAAGGAAATAGGTTCATGCAAGTTTGGGAGTTGGTCGCACAATTGTCTTGGAGGACATAAGACTTGTGCGCCGAGACTGGGTCGCGCAGGTGGCTTGCGCGCCGTCACGCTGTGTGGTCAATTTGACAATAAATACTGGACCACCCCTCTTCATTCTTCACTGAATTTCAACACATTGAGAAATCAGAGCTCCTGTCACACAGGTGTGGTGGTCGTGCAAGTGGTGTGTGGGTCGCGCAAGTGAAGTTGCACGCCAGCGTGAGAAGTTGCGCGCTAGTTGGAAATTGCGCGCCAATATTGGTTTGGGCGTAAAAGGAAGAGAGTCTCGCAAGTTTGGAGTTGGGGAATCTTGTGTCGCGAAAGTGTCTGAGGAGGACTTGTGCACCCGTTGTGACTTGCGTGCCGAGATTGACTTGTGTTTCAAGTAAGGATTATTTCCATCATTAATTTTCAAGCTGTTTGGAAGCTGGAAGTTTTCCTGATACCTTCGGTGCAAAGAGAGATTCATCTACGGGTGAAAATTGGGCTTCAACAGAGCCTCTAATTACAGAAGATGATGAATTCCTTCATGCAAATGAAGATACCTACAGGTCTATAAACTGTGAGTGGATCTGTTCTGAAGCAGTGAGAAAAGGAAGAGGAAGAAGGTGATCCTCTCCACTGGCAGTGAGCCAAAGAGAGAGAAACAGGGAGTGACCCTTGGGAAAGAAGTGAGCTGACCTTAAACTTGTAAAGGCATTGAGCCTGGGCTTAGGAGTGATCTATCTCGAACCTTGTAATCCACAGCTAGTGAATATTAGTGGAATTTGGATCGACCAACAACTTTTCAGCATATACTCCTTAGACGTAGCCCTTTGCGGTAAACCAGGTAAAATTGTTGTGTCCTATGCATACATTACATTCTATTAACTGTGTGCAACAGGAAAGAGAGAGAAGAGAGTTTCACTTAACAGCAAAATAAGATCAGAACGGGAATTAATTTTAAATTAGTCATACCCTGATTCACCCCCCTCCTCTCAGGGTATTAAACATTTTGGACCTAACATTAATTGTTAAAATTTATTGAATTAAATTGAAATCATATATAATTCCTTATAAAATTTATTTAAGAGTTTATTTATAAAATTTAATTATAATTTATAATGTATTGATATTTTACAATATTATGGAAAAATATTCATGTATTTATATTTTATAATGAATGTATCATAATTGAATATTTTCATTTGTTCAAATTAATGTTCTTCTTTGGAATACTATTTTAACAAAAAAAATATTTCGGATTTAATCTGGGTTTATATACGTTTGACTATATCAAAAATTTCATTTTATTATATTTTAACATCATAAAATCACATTATATGTTTTTTAGAATAAATAAAATATCACATATTTATTGAATAATTTAAATTAATGATTTATATCGAGAAGTTATTATTATAAAACAAATATAAATTCTTTATTATCATCGTCCATTAATAAATTGTTCCTAATGTGTTATATCATGTTTTTTTATTTGAAATGATTATCTATTTTTAATGTTAATCTTTTTGAGTGTTTTTTATTAATTCCTTATATTGGAAATGTGTGTATTCATTAAATTAATATTATTAATTTTTTTATTATATTATTATCAATCGATACATTAAATTCATGTAATGATTGAATAGAATTATGTTTTCATCTACAATGGAATTAGTTCGTAAATAAGATTATTGTATTGGATTTAGGTCTCTAATATAGCCTATAATTTTTAGGTGTTTGAGGTATGATGAATTGAAATCACACTAGTGTAATGTAAAATTGGATATGTAGAGTTATTTCTAGACTTCTTGTTTTCCAATTTCCTGGATTACATAGGCATGTTTCCGACAATTAGGGAGGGGATATGTGTCAATACCTGATTTTTTATTTTATTTTAATAATACATTTACCCCCATATCACGCCTTTAAATATTTACTGATATGATTTTTTGTTATGTATCTCTTCATTTCATAGTATAATGATGTAGAGTAGGAATGGAATTTAATCGAACACCAATTATTTTTAATGAGATTATCCTTTAAAAGGATGACTATATTCATAATATATCTTAATTTTTATCCAACATCTCCAATACCATTTTTATTATCAAAAAATCCATGATCATAGCCCCAAATCCATAATATTGTTTCTATAATTGACTATGTATAATGAAAACATTTAATTTTTTCCTTTTATACTAGAAAATGGACTTTTGTTTCCATGATGAGAGATCACTGAATTTGGAAGAAGTCCTTCTTGGATAATATGAATGATAATATTCCAATCTTGTTGTGAAAAATTGGGATGTCTCAATGATTAATACAATTCAGAAAAATGTATACTATGAAGGGTATATTTCTTTTAGATTTATTGTTTATGTAGGATCATATATATTTAATCCTTCTCTATTTTCATTTTCTTCTTCTTCTTGTTCAGTTTTAAGGGAATCTTCTCTTTATGAAATATTATTTTTATACCTCTAACATTCTAAAATACTGCCTCTATATAAAGGTTAATGTATAGTATCTTTCAATTTAATATTATGAAATGGAAAATATAAATAAGGTATATGTGAAAAAAATTGAATATTCCTTCATTGAATAGAAAATATATTAATAATAATATATAATAGTGATACTAGAGATTGATCATCCTCTATTAAAAAATATACAGTATCTTAGATTAGTTTTTTTGTTTCATTCTAGGAGACTTTAGTCTTATTTTACATAATTATAATTATATAAACTACACATGAACATGTGGAATTTTACTAAAAATACTCTATTTTTACATTTCCTAAAAGAATTAGGAAATATTCTACTTTTTTTTCACAAAACAATTTATTCAAATTCCATGTGTGAATGAGGTATTCATCATCATAACAGGCATCTATTGTGAGTTCCCTTATAATATTTGTATAACATTTACTGCATTGTTATCAAATTATCCATCAATATAGTTTCATATTCTCTATCATCAATTAATTAAAACCTCGCCTAATAATACTAATTTGAACCCATGTAAATGAATTTTTATTTTTGGATAATGTGTGTTCTTTATTTTCATTCAAGATTAATCACATTCATCGCATCTAAAATATTATACACTTATTCTTTGTATATATCTTCAATATGTCACTATAAATTTACCCATGGAAATCCTAGATGATTATCGTAGATTAATTATGTTTTATTCTTTCTAAAACAACAACTTATTATATTTCAAACTCATTACTAAAACATCAAAAATATCTAAATATATTTAATTATAGTGTATCCTCATCAAATAACAGATATATTTCCTAATGTACAATATTAATTTTGTCATCCAAGATCATCCAAATGGAGTGTACTATTTGTGGACAGAACATATGGTCTAAATATATGAAAAAAATATTTACCAACTCTATGTATAATTCATCTGATCACATAGATCAATTGTGAAAATCATGTGTCCATTGTATTGACTCTATGACATGTGTGGTAAATCAATAAACCATTTCAATGGAATAAAATTAATCAATTACAAGGTGGCGCAGTTTTCCACTGTTTGCCAAATTTTTGGGCCTGAAAATCGACAAATGAAGAAAAGTGTTTTTGGAAAAAGGTCTTGCGCGCCGAGGACTTGGAGTAAAGGAAACATGCACGCCATATGTTTTTCAAGATCAGAAGATCAAAATATGGAAAAGGAAAGAGGTTTGCGCAAATTTGGGAGTTGTTTGCGCAAGTTTCTAGGAGGACAAAAGACTTCTGCACCGAGACAGGGTCACACAGGTGGCTTGTGCGCCGTCGTGCAGGGCGGTCAATTAGCATATAAATACTGGACCACCCCTCCAAATTCTTCACCGGAGTTCAAGACTTTGAGAAATCAGAGCTCCCGTCGTGCAGGTGTGGTGGTCACGCAAGTGGTGTCTGGGTCGTGCAAGTGAATTTGTGCGCTAGTGTGAGAAGTTGTGCACTAGTTGGAAATTGCGCGCCAATATTCATTTGGGCGTAAAAGTAATAGAGTCACGCAAGTTTGGAGTTGGGGAATCATGTGTCGCGTAAGTGTCTGAGGAGGACTTGCGCGCCCGTTGTGACTTGCGTGCCGATACTTGTGAGCTGAGATTGACTTGCACGTCATGTAAGGATTATTTCCAGCAGTGATTTTCGAGCTGCGTGGAAGCTAGAAGTTTTCCCGATACTTTCGGTTGAAAGAGAGATTCGTCTACGGGTGAAAATTGGGCTTCAACAGAGCATCTACTTACAAAGTAAGATGCATTCTTTCATGCATATGAAGAGACCTACATGTCTATAAACAGTGAGTGGATCCTTTCCGAAGTAGTGAGCAAATGAATAGGAAGAAGGTGATCCTCTCCACCGACAGTGAGCCAAAGAGAGAGAAACAGGGAGTGACCCTTGGAAAAGCAGTGAGCTGACCCTAAACTTGTAAAGGCAGTGAGCCTGGGCATAGGAGTGATATAGCTCGAACCTTGTAATCCACAACTAGTGAAGATTAGTGGAATTTGGAACGATCAAAAACTTTTCCGTGTATGCTCCTTGGACGTAGCCCTTTGCGGTGAACCAAGTAAAATTGATGTGTCCTGTGCATATGTTACTTTCTATTTACTTTGTGCAACAGCAATGAGAGAGAATAGTGTTTCACTTAACAGTGAAACAAGATCATAACGGGAATTAATTTTAAATTAGTTATACCATGATTCACCCCCCCCCCCCCTCTCAGTGTATTCAGCCTTGTGGACCAAACAATTGGTATCAAAGGGAAGGGTTAATATTTGTACTTCTCTCAATGGATTTCACTATTCATAGAGGGATTTCGATCTTCGACGGATGTAATTTTCATATATGGAAGAATCGAATGAAAAATTATTTCCAATCTTTGGGAATGGATGTGTTTTTAGCAGCTATGCATGGTATCACAACTAATATTACTAGTGGTTCATTATAAAAAGATGAGCATAAAGAGTTGGATGTTGATGCCAAAGCAATAAATGCCTTAGGGGGAGCCCTTTACAATACCATCTATACAAAGGTGATGTCATTAAAAACGTCCCATTCCATGTGGGAAAAGCTTTTGAATATTTATGAAGGGGATACAAAAGTCAGAGAGACAAAGCTGCAAGTTTTGTGGAACAAGTATGAGGATATAAGAATGAACCTGAATGAGTCTGTTGATGCATTCTTTGACAGGGTAAATGCTGTGGTAGAAGACATGTGAGGTCTTGGTGAGATTATCGAAGACATTAAAATTGTAAATCCCATCTCTAGAAAACATCAACCTCGGTTCAATCCGAAAGTTTTTTTTGGGAAGATAAAGATCCGAAAGAGATGACATTGGATATCCTGCACATCACTCTTGTTGCGTATGAAATGAGAAATGATGATAACGATGTTGTGGAAAAGGGGAAATCTAAAGATGTGGAATTTATGTCCATGAAGAAGCTCACTATTGAAGATTCTCAGGAGGAAGAAGAGACAGATGAGGTGATGTCATTCCTTTCTTCAAATCTACCAAGAGGAAAAGGAATGTTTAAAGGGAAACTCCCACTAGCATGATTTCGATGTGGAAAAGTTGGTCATCTTGCTGCAAGATTCCCCAAAAAGTTTCAATAAGAAAATAATGAAGATAATGTTTAAAATCCCAAGAAGAAATCTTCAGCCTATGTGAAAGGGAAGAAGCAGATCAAGAGAAATTTCTTCAAGAGGAAGATTCTTCTTTCATAGGAAATAGAAAGTTCATATGATTCTAAGGATGAAGTGGTTGAGGAGTTTGAAAATTGTAAAGATCATAGACAAAATGCAATGGTAGCAGTCATCGGTAGTTCTCAGGAAAAGGAAGAAACTGACGTTGGAGAAGAGGAAGAAGAAGTTGAAGGAAGAGTTGATATATAAGCCGAATTGGAAGCAGTGCTTGAGGAGATAGATGTTTGGAGAGAAAAAACAAAAAAAGCCAATAAATTTGTTCATGATTCCAAACTCTATATGCAGTAGCAGGAAGATGAGAAGTCTGAGTTGATGGAATAAATTGAAAAACTGAAGTTATCAACACCATAGAACTCAAAATCAGTCAGTGAGTATAAGCTCAATATTGAATAATAGAAAAGGGAGATCGATGGCTTGAACAGAAAAGTGAAAGATCACGTCAAGCATATTGAAGAGCTTGAAGAATAAGTTGTCAGTATATAGAGAAAAGTTAAAGACCAGGAAAAGCCTTTGATTCCCAATATATTCTTGGGAAAGCAGATTATTCCGAATACTGAAAAGATGAATGAGGAGCCCAGTAGTTCAGCAGGAAAGAAGCAGCAATTTAGCTCAATTGTTAAAGCTGATTCAGGGCTTGATCATAAAGAAAAATCTGGGGCAAATGAAGTAAAACCGCAAGCACCCGTCCAGATATTGAAGATTGATTTGGGCACGAAGAAAAATCAAAATATTCAGAGATCCCAAGGGGAAACTCGGAGTGCTGAAGTGTCACGAAGCAATGCACCATATATCAGGTGTTATTGTTGTGGTAAGATGGGACATTCACAGTATGTGTGTTCCATAGAAAAGAGATATCAAAGGGAACAAGAATAGTGGTGGCAGTCAAACATAGAATGGTTTTCCAGAACATATTTTGAAGGACATTGTTTTTGGTGTGGAGGATTTGGGAAGATGTCTACGTACTATACTTCGACCATTCAGAGAAATGTGCCAAAGAAGAATCAAAACGTTCACATGCAGCAGATCAATAAACCGATAGGTGAGTTAAAATGCAGAATAGATTTGTGGATTTGCAAGATGAGGCTGGTCCATCATACTCTGAGAAAGAACAGAAGTCTCAATCCATGCTGATTGTGAAAGAAAAAGTATGGACCAAGAAGAAGAAAAATGAAAAGGTCGTGGTGGAGTAGATTTCCCTTAAAGCATCAGATCGATCTGGTGTGTGGATCCTTGATAGTGGTTTCACATCTCACATGATGGGTAATAAGGATCTTGTTACAAGCATAAAATATGCCAAGATGGAGTTGTCAGATTTGGAAACTATGAAGTCCTGAAGATTGTTGGCTCAAGGAAGTACAAGTTTGGGGGCAAAGAAATGAGAGGTGCTGATGTCTTGGTAGTAGAGGGTCTCAGTCATAACTTGCTTAGTGTCAGTCAACTATGTGCCTCTGGGCACTCTATCCGATTTACCAAGAAGATGTGTATTTTTAAAGGAAATGATGGAGTAGTCATTCTACATGGAAAATGAACAAAGGTAAATCATTACCTGGTAGGTGGGGAAGAAGATTCATGCTTTTTATCCAGAGAAGAAGAAAATCAGTTGTCTCATAAGCGACTTGGTCTTCTATTCCAACAATCTATGGAGGACCTGGTAAAGTGTGATGCTGCTAGAGACCTTCCCAAACTATCACGTGATCGCACTCATACGTGTGATGCTCACCAAAAAAGGAATATCATCAGAAAGACATACAGGCCAAAGGAACAGAAATCAACTATAGTGGTTGAATTGGTGCATGCTGATGTATATGGACCTATCTCACCACGAGCTATAAATGGGAAACGGTATTATGTCCTTTTCATTGATGATTATAGTAGAATGGACTGGGTATTCATAATTACCCATAAGATAGAGGTATTTAGCTGCATAAATGAGTATATGAGGGAATCAGAAAAGATGCTTGGGTAGAAAATTCATAAGTTCCGTACTGATAATAGTACAGAATTCACAAACACTCAAGTTGAAAACTATCTCGATAAGCATGGGATAAGGCATCAAGTTTCATCAGTGAGAACTCCCCAACAGAATGGGGTGGTTGAAAGGAGAAACCAGATCATCAACAACATGGCTAGAACAATGCTTATTGATAAGGACCTACCAGAGAAATTTTGGAAGGAAGCAGTTTTGACATCGGTCTATGTTTCGAATAGGTCTATGTTGTGTCTGAAGCAAGGAAGGACTTCGTATGAACTATGGTATGGAAAGAAGCCAACGTTGAAATACTTTCGAATCTTTGGATGTAAGTGTTTCATTCTCAACAAAGAGAATCGTAGGAAGTTTGAGGCATAAGGATATGTGGGGATATTCATTGGCTACTCTGGGAAAAGAAAAGCATATAAATGATTCAACAAGAGGCTAGGAAAAATTGTTGAGAGCAATGATGTCACTATAGTCGAAAATGAACAGAATACTCAATGACTTAGTGAACAGTTTCTGGATGAAAGTGATGATGAGGTAAGCAACACAGGGTGAGAAGAAGTGGCAGAGGCTGACTGAGAAAAAGATACTGATGATGAACAAGAAAGTGTCAAGTCTGTGTCTGTAAGGAAGTCAAAGAGTCAAGATTAAATTGATAGGAAGAATATCATTGGTGATCAGACACCACCAGTTCAGACTCGAAGAATGAAGTCATTAAAGCAAACATCATTTTTATCTCAGGTGGAGCCAAAATGTTTTTCTGATGCAGCTGATGATGAAAAATGTTTTCACGTTGTGAATGAAGAGCTAGATAAGATTGAGAAGAATCAAACATGGGAGATTTTTTCGAGGCCAGCAGACAAGAATGTCATCGGGACTAAATGGGTCTATCGCAACAAGATGAATGAATATGGAACTGTGATTCAAAACAAAGCACGACTAGTGTGCATGAGATGCTCCCAGATAGAGGGAATAGATGTAGATGAGACATTTGCAAAGGTTTCAAGGCTGGAGACAATAAGATTAATTTTGGCCATAGAAGTGCAAAGAAAGTTCAAAGTGTTCCAGATGGATGTCAAATCCACATTCTTGAATGGGGTTCTAGAAGAAGTGGTGTACATTGAGCAGCTAGATGGTTTTCTCATTCATGAGGATGAGAACAAAGTTTTCAGGCTGAAGAATGCATTGTATGGGCTGAAACAAGCACCAAGATCATGGTACTCAAGTCATGATTAGTACTTAATGACGCTAGGTTTTCATCATGGAGGAGTTGATTGCAATCTCTATTTCAGTAATGATAGTAATCAAAGGATGATGGTGCTGGTGTATGTCGATGACATAATTTTTCATGGATCAAATGAATCTCAGTGTAGACAGTTTTCCGAATTCATGAAAAATGATTTTGAAATGTCAATGATTGGAGAGCTAACATTTTTCCTTGGTCTACAGGTAACACAATGAAGAAATGGAACATTCACTTCTCAATATAAATATGCCAAGGTGGTTCTGAGAAGGTTTGGAATGGATAATTGCAAGGAGATGAAGACTCCGGTTGCAACCCGGATGAAATTATCGAAATATGAGGATGGCAAGGAAGTTAATATCATAGAATACAGGAAAATTATTGGAAGTCTGTTGTACTTAACCGCAACAAGGCCTGATATTTTTTTCGCCACTCGCCAAGCAGCGATATATCCGAGTAATCCCAAGGAAAGACACATGCTTGCAGTGAAAAGAATACTTCGGTATATCCAGGGCACAGTGGATTTCGGCATGACATATACTGAAAAATATCAGACAGAGTTATTGGGATATACTGATGCAGACTAGGCCGGTTCAGTAGATGATAGAAAATCCACTTCAGGTGGTGCATTCTATCTTGGTGGATTCTGTATTTCTTGGCTAAGCAAGAATCAAGATTTCATTTCGTTGAGCACCACGGAAGCTGAGTATATTGCGGCCACTCAAGCATGCACACAGTTAATGTGGATAGAGCAGTATCTTGAAGATATGGGAGTTAAATTAATGTCTCCGATTGGATTCCAGTGTGATAACTCAAGTGCTATAAATCACAGCAAAAATCCCATCCATCACTCAAGGACAAATCACATTGAGATAAAGTATCATTTTATCAAGGAGAAGGTTGAGCAGGGAATCGTGAAGTTGGAGTATCTACCTGCAGAGCTCCAGGTTCGAGAAATTCTAACAAAGGCCTTACACAAGGAAGCTTTTGAGAGGAATCTACTAACTCTGGGAGTTCAGTCGAATCCCCGCACTTGAAATAGTGTGGATGTGGAACCCCCTCTCCCCGAGGTATGATGTGTTTTTCCCTAATTTGAAGATATGTGTTCTATACTCTGTTACAGAATGTAAAGGAGTGACCTTTGGGTTTGTTGACAAAGGGGGAGAAATTAGTAAGTGTTCAAGGGGGAGACAGTGTGGAAATTTGGTAAATCATGAATGATTTGGGGAGAAGCTGACAGGTAGAGCAACCAGATTGGGGGAGTTGAAGCTAGTGGAACGTGCTTAGCCAGAGCATAGCTTGGACAACATAGGAAATAGGGCTAAAGAGGTGTTGAAGCTATGAGAAGAAAGGCGGAGCGTATTAAATCTGACGATGCTAGAAGTGATCGATCAAAGAATAGATATCATGACAGCTGCGGATCGTGATAAAAGCAGAAGAGTAATGTTGGAATGTGGTAAACATATTTCCAAAAAAATTTGTCTTCCAAAAAGTCCTTCAACAATTGGTATCAGTTTAGTACAAATTGGTATCAGTTTGGTATCAATAGTGGATGTCATATATGAAGTGATTCATTGATGAACTTTTCATTTACTATTGTTTCTCACGTCGAGCATTTCTCATGTGGGCTTAGAGTATGTGTTGAGTAAATCCTTGATCGCTATCAGAATCACAAAAGGCAAATGGTGGCTGAATAATCAACGATGTATCTTTTTATGGAAGAGTTGTCAACAAACCCAAAGGGTGAGATTATTGGTCCAAAATCCCTTAAGGCATCATTGAAGCATTTTTGAGGTGATTGTGTTTGTTGACAAAGTTTACAAATGAGTAGTGATTGTTGACAAAGAAAAACAATGACATACAAATTTATTGACCAAGAGGATTTCATGATGGAATGTCGAGTTCAAGAGCTGATGTCAACGATCCATGTTTGATTCATGAAATTCGACAAAAGGAATGGATGATCTGGAGGCGGTACAAAAGAACAGATACAAGGTGGCACCATTTTCCAGTGTTTGCCAAATTTTTGGGCCTGAAAATCGACAAATTAAGAAAAATATTTTTGGCAAAGGTACTTGCGCGCCGAGGACTTTGAGTATAGGAAACCTGCACGCCATATTTTTTTCAAGATCATAAGATCAAAATATGGAAAAGGAAATAGTTTTGCGCATGTTTGGGAGTTGGTCGCGCAAGTGTCTAGGAGGACAGAAGACTTGCGTGCCAAGACTGGGTTGCACAGGTGGCTTGTGCGCCGTCACGCAGGGTGGTAAATTTTCCAATAAATACAGGACCACCCCTCTTCATTCTTCACCGGAGTTCAACACTTTGAGAAATAAGAGCTCCTGTCGCACAGGTGTGGTGGTCGCGCAAGTGGTGTGTGGGTCGCGCAAGTGAAGTTGCGTGCCAGTGTGAGAAGTTGCGTGCTAGTTGGAAATTGCGTGCCAATATTGTTTTGGGTGTAAAAGGAAGAGAGTCGCGCAAGATTGAAGTTGGTGAATCTTGTGTAGCGTAAGTGTCTGAGGATGACTTGTGTGCCCATTGTGACTTGCGCGCCGAGATTGACTTGCGCATCAAGTAAGGATTATTTCCTGCATCGATTTTCAAGCTGCGTGGAAGCTAGAAGTTTACCTGATACCTTCGGTGCAAAGAGATATTCATCTACGGGTGAAAATTGTGCTTCAAAAGAGCATCTACTTATAGAGGAAGATGCATTCCTTCATGAAAATAAAGAGACATGCAGGTCTATAAACTGTGATTGGATCCTTTCTAACGCAGTGAACAAAGGAAGAAGAAGAACGTGATCCTCTCCACCGGCAGTGAGCCAAAGAGAGAGAAAGAGGGAGTGACCCTTGGGAAAGCAGTGAGCTGACCCTATACTTGTAAAGGCAGTGAGCCTGGGATTAGGAGTGATGTAGCTCTAACCTTTTAATCCACATCTAGTGAAGAATAGTGGAATTTGGTTCGACCGACAACTTGTCGGCGTATACTCCTTAGACGTATCCCTTTGCGGTGAACCAAGTAAAATTGATGTGTCATGTGCATACGTTACATTCTATTAACTGTGTGCAACAGGAAAGAGAGATAAGAGTGTTTTTTTTAACAGAAAAATAAGATCATAATGGGCGTTAATTTTAAATTAGTCATACCCTGATTCACCCCCCTCTCAGTGTATTCAGTCATGTGGACCAAACATTATTTGTTAAAATTTATTGAATTAAATTACAATAATATATAATGCCTTATAAAATGAATTTATGAGTTTATTTATAAATTTTAATAATAATTTATAATGTATTGATATTTTACAGTATTATGGAAAAATATTCTTGTATTTATATTTTATAATGAATATTTCATAATTGAATATTTTTATTTGTTAAAATTAATGTTCTTATTTGGAAAATTATTTAAAAAAAATATTTCGAATTTAATCTGGGTTTATATACATTTGAGTATATCAAAATTACATTTTATAATATTTTAGCACCATAAAATCACATTATATGTTTTTTAGAATAAATAAAATATCACATGTTTATTGAATAATTTAAATTAATGATTTATATTGAGAAGTTAATATTATAAAACAAATATAAATTCATTATTTTCATCGTCCATTAATAAATTGTTCATAATGTGTTATATCATGTTTTTTTATTTGAAATGATTATCTATTTTTAATGTTAATCATTTTGGAGTGTTTTTTTATTAATTCCTTATATTGGAAATGTGTGTATTCATTAAATTAATATTATTAATTTTTTTTATTATATTCTTATCAATCGATACATTAAATTCAAGGAATGATTGAATAGTATTATGTTTTCATCTACAATGGCATTAGTTCATAAATAATATTATTATATTGGATTTAGGTGACTAATATAGCCTATAATGTTTAGGTGTTTGAGGTACGATGAATTGAAATCACACTAGTGTAATGTAAAATTGGTTATGTAGAGTTATTTCTAGACATCTTGTTTTCCTATTTCTAGGATTACATATGCATGTTTCCTACAATGAGGTTTGGGATATGTGTCAATACAAGATTTTTTATTTTATTCTAATATTAGTTTTACCCCCATATCACCCCTTTAAATATTTACTGATATGATATTTTGTTATGTATCTCCTCATTTCATAGTACGATGATGTAGAGTAGGCATGGAATGTAATCGAACACCAATTATTTTTAATGAGATTACCCTTTAAAGGGATGACTATATTCATAATATATCTTAATTTTTATCCAACGACTCCAATACCATTTTTATTATCAAAAAATCTATGATCATGGCCCCAAATCCATAATATTGTTTCTATAATTGACTATGTATAATGAAAACATTGAATTTTTTCCTTTTATACCAGAAAATATTCTTTTGTTTCCATGATGAGAGATCACTAAATTTGGAAGAAGTCCTTCTTAGAGAATATGAATGATAATATTCCAATCTTGTTGTGAAAAATCGGGATGTATCAATGATTAATAAAATTCAGAAAAATGTATACTATGAAGGGTATATTTCTTTTATAATTATAGTTTATATTGGATCATATATATTTAATCCTTCTCCATTTCCATTTTCTTCTTCTTCTTGTTCAGTTTTCAGGGAATCTTCTCTTTATGAAATATTATTTTTATACCTCTAACATTCTAAAATACCCCCTATATATAAAGTTTAATGTATAGTATCTTTCAATTTAATATTATGAAATAGAAAATATAAATAAGGTATATTTGAGAAAAACTGAATATTCCTTCATTGAATAGAAAATATATTAATAATAATATAGAATAGTGATACTAGAGATTGATCATCCTTTTTTAAAAAATATACAATATCTCAGATTGGTTTTTTTGTTTCATTCGAGGAGGCTCTAGTCTTATTTTACATAATTATAATTATTCAAACTACACATGAACATGTGGAATTATACTAAAAATACTCTATTTTTAAATTTCCTAAAATACTTAGGAAATATTCTACTTTTCTTTCACAAAACAATTTATTCAAAATCCATGTGTGAATGAGGTATTCATCATCATAACAGACATCTATTGTGTGTTCCCTTATAATATTTGTATAACCCTTACTACATTGTTATCAAATTATCCATCAGTATAGTTTCTTATTCTCTATCATCAATTAATGAAAACCTCACCTAATAATTCGAATTTGAACCCATGTAAATGAATTGTTATTTTTGGATAGTGTATGTTCTTTATTTTCTTTCGAGACTAATCACATTCATCGCATATAAAATTTTATACAATTTAGTCTTTGTATGTATCTTCAATATGTCAATATATCATTACCCATGGAAATCCAAGATGATTATCCTAGATTAATTATGTTTTATTCTTTCTAAAACAACACCTTATTATATTTCAAACTCATTACTAAAACATCAAAAATACTTAAATATATTTAATTATAGTGTATCCTCATCAAATAACCGATATATTTCCTAATGTAAAATATGAATTTTGTCATCCAATATCATCCAAATGGAGTGTACTATTTGTGCACTGAACATATAGCCTAAATATATGCAAAAAATATTTACCAACTCTATGTATAATTCATCTGATCACATAGATCAATTTTGAAAATCATGTGGCCATTGTATCGACTCTATGAAATGTGTGGTAAATCAATAAACCATTTAAATGGAATAAAATTAATCAATTACTTTTCCTTAAAATAAATATACTTGAATAAAAATTATTTTATTTCCTCCTGATATTTCCTTTGGAGAATAGTAAATAACCAATAAATTTGATTCATTATCTAGTTAATATTACACTAATTTTGGAAGACTCATATAACCATGATGTAGGTATTGAATTTCAATACGAAAATTAAGTATAATCAATTAATCATTATTTATATTTAAAATTACACATTATCGAACCCCTTCTAAATCCAATTATATTTTCCAATGTAAAAATTCATCATTTTACTTTTATATAGTTTATACTAAATGGAGACTGAAATAAATAGTTATTCTTTTACGGATTGTGTAACTTTGATCTAGTCCCACATTATAACTGGATAGTTTAATTGTTAGAATTTTTATAGGCTTCCATGTGGGGTCCTAGTTCATCTACCTTCATGGCTCATGAGCTTTAGAGCCAAATTTATTCAGCCTTCATGATTCATTTTGATTTGGATAATCTGGGAAAAGAGAATTCCGACATCCAATCATCTCAAATGAGCTGGAATTCATATGGCCTCTTTGTGTTCCCTTTTCAAGGATGCTGAGGATTCTATGTAGAATGTTTTCTTAGAGTGTGAATAGGACAAGTAGCTCTTTTCCCATATGGGATCTCAGTATGGAATGTGATTTGACACATTAATTCCTCTATTTGACCTACTGTATGATCTGTCGCATGCACAATGCAGGGAGAAAATCCATAACATCTTACTGGTTTCTGATTATACTGTCATTACAACAATTTGGGAGGCTCGAAATTCTGCACTGTTTAGTGGTATAAACACCACTGTCTAGAAAGGTATGGTGTTTGTTCACAAGAATGTTTATGCTAATTCACTTGTACATTGTGGTTCTATGTCTAACATTATTTCTGATTTACAAATTCTAAGAATTCCTTGGATTTCGGGTCATCCATGCAAGCCTCTGATGCAAAAACATATTTGATAGATTTAACCCATTGTGAAATTCCTCTAGTTAAAAGTTGATTGAGATTTTTCGGGTGCATCTGGTCTCTCATGCTATGGGGGAGTGCTCTGCACCTAATGTGGTTTTGTAAATTGATGTTCTATCACTTTATTGGAGTCGGAAATGTCTTTGAAGCTGGAATTTGGGTAATGATTTATGCTGTTAGGTATGTTATCTAGTTTAATTGGGAATTTATATTGATTGAATAATTATTCTCTAAGTGCATTTCATGCTTTGAGAACTAGAACATGTCATCTTCCTTAGTGTGTGCTGCCTCAGTGGGTTGAAAATCTTAGAAAGCTAACTAAAATGTATATGGTTGTTTGGCATGTCTATTAAGAGGACAATCATGTGGCAGATGCTTTGGAGAAAATTGAACTCATTAATCTTGGAAAGATGTAGTCTTTCATATCCCTTTATTACTATATCCCCCTGATGGAGGTAGATAAATGTGGTGTGATTCACACTCTTTTATATAATTACACGTTGTATGCTTGACTCTCTTTCTCTTTTATTTCATTTTCAAATTGTCATCTTCCACCGGTCTCAGGTCATTTTTCATGCCTATAGTAACATGGAGTAACATTTTGATTGTTTTTATGAACAACATACCAAATTCAGGGTTTTTATAACAATTTCATCTCTATCTACATTATAGAAAAACCATTATACATGTTTATGAAAAACACGATGCACCTCAAGGGTTTATGTTGTACTTTTAGATAGATCATTGTCTTCATTTACATGTGTATCATATTTCATTTTATAGAGTATTGTATTTTTGTTTTACCTTTATCTAAATGATTAAAATCTATGAATATTAGTTATGAACGTCATGTCATCCCTCATTAAACTATTTGAAAATCCTACTGACTATTCCATTGAAAAATAAATGAAACAAAAACTTATCAATTGAATTTCACAATGATGAAACTCCAAAAATATACTGAAATAAATTCTATATACAAAACCCCAATTATTGTAACTATTAAATTCCTATTTATCTTTTCCAGGTCAATACGATTTCATGAAACATATCATATAAACATATACATAAAATTATTATCTTATCTAACTTAAAAAAATAGACATATTAACAATAAAGAACATATAATAAATTATCATACGAATAATATAGAATCTCGAAAATCCTCTATATAGAGACTCTATATTACAAAACAACTGTTCAAATTTCAACACATAGATGTTTCTATATAAGATAATATTATTCCATATTATGTGTAATATTTCATCAATATTCATAAAAATATCTAAATTTTCCATAAATTTCATTAATCATTTTATATCACTTTTTTATTAAAATTTCATTTCGATGTACCACTACATGTCTCATTATATAGATTAGGGGATTTAATTTTTAACCACGTTATTTTCCCATTTACATGTAAAAAATAATAATAAAATATAAAATTAATTGGTGTGGGATCTCAATAATCTCCAACTTTTTATTTACTATATGTAATAATAAAATAATTCTTTACTAAAATATAAAAAAACAAATTTTATTTTTATTTTATAGCCTTACTCATTCATGTTTTCATTTTGTACTCCCTCAATCATTGATGACAACTGAAATAATTTCAGGTGATAGGATGGGGTCACTTCATTTAAAAAAAATATAACATCAATTATTCCACTCTAGGAATGTGTTGTCAATTCTCGATGCATAAAACAAGATAATTTGTAAATGAGTAAAATGTATACAATTAAAAATTAGAATGGTGTTATAAATATTAAATTTTTTACTTATTTTCCTTAGGGACTGGAAAAATGTATCCATAATGATACTAATTGATCATATCATTTTTCTCAAATATAATCTAGAACATTAAACATGAATATCCAATACTCACTCTTCCCATGTATTAACAATATTAATGTTAAATGTTTATGTTTTTATTTCAAAAATAACATGATCAGTAAAATATTCTTTAACATCCTATTATTGATGAGATAGAAATGTACCATACTAATATTAGTTTATATTATTTGAGAACCCCTTATTATAGAACTGTTATTCATATATTTTTAAGGATTTGTTTCATATATAATCTATGAGTTTATGATTTATTTCTATTGAATGATAATAGATTCGTCAAAATGAAAATATCTCCACGCTATATAAATTCTATATTAAATCATCATGATTAATCTCATCATCATGTAATATTCATAATTCAATTGTGGATAAATCCTAAATATCGATCTATTAATTTTTTCATCATTACGGTAGATTAAAATTATTAAATACTCTCCAAGATATCCTCTATTTCATTCCTAACAATATGGTTACTCTTATACCTCTCTAAAATATTTTTGGAAATCTATTCCACTTATACCATTTTTGAAACATTCTATTTATTTTATATAGAAGTCCATATGACTAGTCCATCCATGATAGTGAATTTCTTAGTCCATGAATAGTTATTCTAACTTACGTCATTTTATTTGGACTCCAATTTTGAACAAATATCATCATCAATTCACTACATGGTTAGCTCACAATTATAATATAATTTTTTTGGTAATTTGTAAGTCATCCATGTTCATCAATGTGAGGAGTTGGTTTTAATATTTACTCTCATCATGTTTTCTATTTTCAATATAGCTGTAATTTTATATTGTCTCTTTATACATGAACATATAATTTATATAAAACATAATTTCTTTTGGTTGTAAATGGTAAATATAATATCTTCATGTTGCAAAATATTTTTCATATTATTAATATGATATAAAACATTACTTGTTTCCTCATTCATATATGTTAGGACATAATATTGAAATACAATAATTGTTAAACTATCATCTCAGTTTTATCAAAATAACTTTCACATCACACAGAACGCTTCCAAAATAATACATTTTTCACATGATGATGACCTATAATGAAATTTGATTCTTATTAATGTGGAATATTCTCTACCCATTTAGGTCATTCTATTCCATAATTCACTAATTATATATATTTATAAAATAAAATATATATACTTCTGGAAATATATTAAGAATATTGTAATCCTTTTTAAGGTTTCCATACTAATTATTAGAGATTACCATCAATAAATTTTTCAATCTATTTCTTCCATGGATATAATTGAATATTGTTTCTAGATTGTTGCTTCAAAATCTCAACTTTATAGCATACATTAACATGTGCATAAATATTGCAACATTTCAACAAAATTAAAAACATCCTTTTTTAGGAAGACATCAATTTTATAATAAATTGCAGTATATGAAACATTGATACTAATTATATTCTTATTACCCAATTAAAACAAAAATTAAATATTCATAAACATATATGGAACTTATTTATAATATCTTCCTCATGAATCACTCCCATGGATTTATTTCCATGGTTATTCAGCATATGTAATTTTCACTTATAAATTTATTTTTATTCATGCTTTAATTATTTATGTATGAATGAATCTTTTTTTACCACTACCATAGAAATTTTTCATATTGATCACTTATTGTTTTAAATATTCTTTTTGTGTAATGATATTTACTGGTCCTCTTTCTTTTTTTCATTTTGTTATCATATCTCTCAATTGAAGAAGACTACCATTTCCATACATAATATAACATACTATAATATAAATTAAAAAATATATTCTAGATTATATTACAAAATAAAAATAACCTGTAAAATATGTTTTCATTTATTAAATCACATCTTTTTTATATATTCCAAAATGTGAACTCTTATTTTTTTACTGTTTTCATAATCTAGTGGGGATAAATTCGGGAAACAAGTGTATATAAAATTTCATCTGGACACCTTTGATACAGTGGTGGGTTTGAATTTTTTTCTGATAATAATTTTTACTGAATTTAAATTTAATCATCCCACACATAAATAAACTAATATTCCCCAAATCATTTTTTAATAATTGGTTTTTACCTTCCCTTAATTTACTTCATTAAATAGGTCAACAGATCACCTCAAAATAAATTTGCAACAAGAATAAGTATATTGAATAAATTATTATATATTTATAGTTATTGATGAAATAATATTTATTTATATTTGACTGTAATATAGTTCTTATACTAATTAAAAAAATTCAATTTAACATAACACTATGAGAATTTCTTGTTGATATTGATTTTCTCATCTTCCAATATTTTCATTTTTCCTTCATAACAATTTATTATATAATTAATTCCATATTCATGATTCTTTTTCTTTTAGATCATGTAAATGATCTTCAATATATAAGCTTTAATATCATATAGCGAATCATTTATAGTAGTAACGTTATTTAATGAATGGTGATTTTTAACATTCAATTTAATGGAATATTTATTTTCTGAATTATTTGATATTTTATTTCTAAACTAAAATATTTATCCTTGAGATCCAAATTCATTTTTCATATTATTGTAAATTTTTTGTAGAAATGAAGAAATTTTTGTGACCTTTCCTTTAATACCTTCTATATAATTACATTCACATACATACTATGTGTTATATCCCCCAACATAATTAAAAAAATTTAAAAAATATATGATTTATTTATTTACTGAAGATATACTGGATTTTATTCATAACACCAAATTATTTTTATTTTTAATTCATATGATATTGGTCTTCTCTAGTGATGTATGGTTCTTCATTTCTACTCTATACATTCCCTAATTATAATTTTTATATATATAAACAATTCATTATTCCTCCTTGGCTAATAGTATTATATTATTATCTCCACATCATTAATGCATAACACATTATCTTTTTTAATTGAAATAAAATATCTTTTATTACATTAAAATTGTGAAGAGTACACTTTCATTGATATGTCTCTTTAAATCATATTCTCTTCCCTTATATTATGGTTTTTATGTTTCATGGAAGACATTTCTTATACGATTGAATTGTTATAGAAGCCAAAGTTTTTTACAAATTATTACATTGTTTATCTTTTTCAATTAAATATATCATTCATTAGAGAAAAATTCAAATATATTCGAATCTAAAAGTGTTATAACATTTCTATACTACTAATTAAATTCATTTCATGGGGATTTATACTATATTGCGAGGGGACTCTAAATTAAATGTTTTTGTTTCAATTTTAATTTCTTCCATTTATCACTTCTTTACTTATTCATATAGGGGATATACTTATCACCTATTACTTCATGGTATCTATGTTGGAATAAAATATTAATAAAAAAATAGAAAAATTGTTTTTTTAATAAGGTATTACTCTTTAGAGATGATTATATCCCTGGTACATCATTGTTATTATCCTTCATGCTCTAATTCCCAATTATTTTTAATTAAATAACTGTTAAAAAATTAACATTTACTCATTCTACAAGCATACCTCATATAAATAAAGTTTGGTTTTTTTTCCTATTTTATATGAGGATAAAACTATAATTAATTTTAAAAATATCACCGTTTGGAAATGATTCTAGTTTTTACATAATGATTTATCATAATCTAAAATTTTACTAAAAAGAGGGGCAACCACTATTTTTATCATATATCAAACATTGGATGAAAATATAGGTTAGATCTTTTATCTTATCATATTATATATATGATATTGTATATATAAGTCAAAACAATTTTATTCTTCTTATAATTTGTTGGAGTTTAGGTAAAGATATCTTTATTCAAAGACAATTAGATATCTATATCAATACCCAAACATCTAATCTTCATGAAATACCATAACAATTAATTCCATTCATGCTTTTGAGTTGTAGAATATTTGATGGATACAGCACTAAACCTCAATATATTCAAAAATTTACCACAAAACATAATTATATATATCTAATAGTCAATGTAATGACATTTAATCCTCACATACAAACTCAATAAAATTATTAATCAATTTATTCAATTGATTTATGATGAACTTGGACTTGGGTTTTATAATTCCAATCATTATGGAAACATAAAATAATAAGAATTTAAAATAAATAATATATAATATTAAATTTTCCAATACACTAATATCAATTAATTGAATTTTATTCTAATAAATTTTTTTCATTAAACATTTGAAATGGGTCATCTTATTCATAAAATAATTAGATTGTGTGAAGCCTCATCATATATTGAAACCTCTTTTTCATAGTTAACTTGTTCATAATAGTATTTTCTTTTATTCATTTATCGTGAATCTTGAGACACTTCATGTTATTATTTCAATCTTATCATAAAGAAAATAATAATTAGGTATAGATTTAATATGTATTTGGAACTAAAAAATAGATTCCTTTTTAATTTCTCATAATGGTCTCACTCTGGTATTAGGATTCATCCTTACAAGTTTACTAATTTTTGATCTATGAAAAAATGTTTATTATTAAGTTTTTGTACATTTCATTCTCTATAAATAATCATTTTATTCATTATAAAACTCATTCTATAGAAATCAAAAACACTAAATGAAATTTAAACATCCCATATCCACTTTATTAAACCAATATATTTCTATAATTTGTAGTCTGTGTTCCATTAATTTTTTTCCATATAGAATATTTGGTCATTTGATTATATGGGGGTCCATCTATCTGAATAATGAATCAAATTACAACATGTAAAATTAAACATACTAAGAATATCATATGTTAAAATCATATGCTTAGTAGAGTGACAGTGTTAATTAAATCATCACATAGTCAACCATTTTAGTGAAATAAATCTCATTTTTCCCTCAATCTGATCAACACAAAATTAATAACTATTGGATATCCTTGTTATGTTTCTATGATCAGTGAATAGTAATGTATTTATTGAATTAAATAATAATTTATTTCAAAAAATATAATATCATAATGAAAAGAATGAGATTTATATATATCTAAATCATCAAAACTACCTTTATAAATAAACTATTTTCTATTATAATGATTTCTTAGGATCCATATCTAGTTTCATTGAACTCTAGTTTTCAGGATACATCATAACAATTCTAGAGATTATCATTATCTTGATGGATAAAATGTGGACATATGTTTACATAGTGAATCATAAAATCTAACCTTTACCAAATTTCTAATTACCATTTTATATAAATGAGGATTTCATCATAAACCTTAATGAAATTTGGGATGATTTTTATTCAAGTATAGGATTTATGATGTAACTTTTTCTAACTTGTGTCCTACCACTACATAGATATGTGAATTAAATTATTTTAGTCTTTTTTTATTTGTTTAAATTAAAAGATAAGGTAAAATAATTGAATTTACATTGTATTTTTTCTTGTTTATTTAATGAATGTAGAGTAACATCTATGTTACATTCACACAAAAAATTCAATTCTCTCAAAAACATCATGTTGAGAATTTCAAAAGGATATAACTACAAGATTATGATTGAACCAAATATATGTACATAACATAAGGTAGAATCACATTTTGATTCACAATATTTCTTTAATTTGAATGGATCTTAAATTAAATCACATTATAAGAATCTATATTGACTAAATATCTCAAATACATCCTTAGATTATACATATGAACATAATTAATTAGTTACTCTCTTTTCGTATAAATACTTTAAAATCTCATAATTATTCATTGATATTAATCAAACATCAAAAAAATATTAATTATTCAATATAACGATTAAAATGGACACAGTTAATATTCTTTTATTTCATTGGAATGCTAACATCATCCAATATCCAATCATCAATGACGTCATTTAATTTTATTTTAAAAAATTAAGCAAACTACGTACCATATATCAATGATTTTTAATTACTATCATATATCTGTATATAAAGTTGTTATAAAAACCCTTCTATGAATAAATTTCCTTTATTTATTTACATAAACTAATAACAAATACAACACAACAAAAATATGGTTGAACACCATGTTACTTATTCCATATTATAAAAATTTATTTTTGGTATATCTATTTCTCTAAAAATAATAATAATGAAAATGAAGATTAAACCCCCCCCCCCCTTGTTTTTAAAATCATCCTCAATGTTTTAACATTGAACACTAATTGGTGGGTCAATTATATTATGGATATCAAGTTCTATAAGTGTTATATCCGTAGGATTAACCGTATCTAGAATAATTTGATTAGAAATGAGTGGGCATTGAGTGATTTGGTTAACGATAATGTTTAATCTATGTTGGTTTAGATTTATCATGATTTCATAGTGATAAAATATATGATGGGTTTTTTGGTATGCTATGGGGAATTTATATAACATTTGAATGTATTAGTTAGCTGTGTTTTTATTTGCATTACTTTTTATAGTTTTTTTTATTTTGGTTTTTTGAAATTTTAAAAAAAACTCATATAACAAACAAATTATCATACTATATTGATTTGAGTAACCATATTAATCACATAATTTTGTCTCCTATCAACTATTCAATCATCTGGTGCTCTATTATATTGTTTATATAGGCACTCAAGTCAAATCCCTCATGATGGTACTATACTTTTTAATCAATTATTTTTGTTTTGTATTTCGAGATGGGTTTATTCTTGAAAATATTATGTGAAATGAGATATTGATGAATTTAATTAAAAATTTAAAAAATATTGATATTATTTCATTGTTATGTATAAAATATTATGATAAAATTTATCATTTAGATATATTTCATTGAATTAGAATCTACTTAAATAGACAATTTTAAGCAGAATATAAATGTATTTTGGATTTAATAAAAGTCATAAATATGGATCTAATATTAATAAATAATATATTATAGATTTTTTTTGATCAATTATACCAATTTATTCACAAGTTAATCTAATCATGTTATTTATCCAAGACATTTTATGTTTTAACAAACACAGTGTTAACCTAATGAATATTTTTTAACCAAAAGCACTCAATCACATGAAATCACAAAATTATTAATCAATCTAAGGGTCGATTAACATATAATTTTATATATATATTAATAAGGATTAATATTTTATGGTTATTAGTATAATATAAAATAAAATAATTGCACTAAAAAATAGTTGTGTGCTGAACACACACAGGAATTGTCATGATAGGTAAAATATGCACTATATATTGAATAAGAAAGTGTAAAAGAGAATGGTTTGAAAGATAATTTATACTTTTTTAATATCCTTAAAATTATTAAATATAAGTTAGATTATACTATAATATTATGACGATGACACATGCATTAAAATTCTAATGAAATCGCATCAAAACATACACGATTTCAATTGAAAACAAATGAAAATAAATGAGAAAAAAACATAGAGATATATCTTGTGGAAACAAGAGTGTTAATGTAATTATAATCCAATTTTAATGATATATTAATGAAAATAGCCATACATATTTTTTTATGTGCCAACCTAACGAGAGGAGAAGATGGTAGTTTATTTATTGCCCAAGGTGGTGGACTATTTTCCTTCCAAAAATTCTCCTGAAGTTGGCTCAACATTTTGTCCATGATGAAATCAAAATCACAAAATTTATGATTCGTAAATGTTTTATATATTAATGTTGGTAGTTCAGCCAATGAATATGGTGTCCATTAAGATTTTAAATTTAATGATATGGCTAATTTCCAACACCATGTCATGTTGTGTAGTTTTATCCATAATTTTTGAAATTAAAAAATATGATTGGGTTTCATTGCACAAAAAATCCCAAAAAAACTAAATCCTTTATTCTAAAATTTTTAAATACTATATATTTTCTTATTTACCAAAAAATTTCATCTCCGTTAAACTTTTTTGTTCAGTGACATGTCATGAGTTGTGGGTTTTTTAAATTCTTGGATAGAATTGTGGGCTTGACTGTTATAAATAAATTGGGTGTCTTATTGGTTTATTTGTGCCAAAAAAAATTACAATTTATTTATATCAATATCCTAGAACATATTATGTTATTTCATTATAATTGAGCATCAATAGTAAACCCATTTTTTCATTCATTGTAGATGTTCTATTTTTTATCACAGATTTGGTCGTCCTTATAATGTAGAACGTATGTCACTTGGATCACTAAACATTTACATTTTTATTTTTAAAATGCCTTTAATGTAATTTGAGATACCATGTAGTTAAAAAAACACTGCATTAAAACCTGTAAGATATATTCATATCATTTATTTAAATTTATTATTTTTATATTATTTATTCCTAGGTAATTTTCAATAATGGTCAATTACCTCCAAATTTATATAATCCTTGATTAGGACATCAAATCAGGAAGACATATTATCCCATGTGTGAATATAATACAATACCTTTATCTTCACTACAATGAACCCTCTTTTGAAAATATGCTTTTCTTGTGGATCCACACCTAATGTTCCTTATTACTGTCCATACATAGCATTCTCTCATACAACTTATCCACATCCCATTTCATGGAATTCATCAAAAAGGATTCCAAAAAAAATTCTTCGAATGATTGAATGATACTTTTGAATAGATTCCCTTTTCGTAATGGCATTGTCTAGTCAGTGTTGACCATGTTGGGAGTTAGTATGGGAATCACCGTGCATTTCATGACTCGACCCATGTCGATGATTGACCTGCAACTACCCCAAGCCCACCTCCAGAGGATAGGGGCAGGTGACTAGCCCCAAAGGCACAAAAAAATTTAGAGGACATTACCTATGAATCTATACACATTCACATACCTAACTCAACAAACAATTGAATAGGGAATATATAAAAAGGTGAAACTATAGTGAAGTAAAGTAAACTATCATGAACCTTTAGATTGTATAAGATTACAGTATTAAAATAAAATGGAAATGGAAAAAACTCATGCCCAACCGTTAAATTTTCACACCATTAAAGTAACTAAAAGTAAAAAAAATTAGATAACCACACTCCTGGAACCCAAGCTACAACCATTGTATGTGGTCCAAGCACTAGTGTCCCTATGCTCTTCTAAAGCCATGATAAACTTGTCCATGTCCGAAAAAAGGTATGACATGTGATGGGAGAATCCCACGCACTGATGTGTATAAACATACCTAGTAGAAAGACCAAAAAAGGCTAAGAGGGAGTACTAAGATCTAGAATGAAGATAAGTATTATAGATAACAAGGTACGGTAAAAGTGACTTGAAAGAGTAAAAATCATCATATGAAGAGAGTTAATGTAGATTCATTCAAACATAAAGGGATCAAAACTGTGGGGAGATGAAATCCTCTGCGAGTCCATTCAACCTATAAAATATTAGAAGTCTGATCCAAACAAGGTAATATAGACAATAAAATCATGTGGCATATATAATGCGTCTTCACCTCTCCTAGAAATAGAGTATCCAAGACCCAATGTGTGTTAATTTTAACAATATATATATATATATACCTATGTGTGTGTGTGTGCTATGTAAATGAAACCCAAATTAGAGAGTAAGGGAATTCCTATCTCACAACACAACCAAAGAAAGTGACTATCCAATTGTCCTAGAAGAAACCATTGATGCCTAACATCCCACACGTCTACTCTGAACAAAAAATCAAATGAAATCAAACAATGAAAATTTATACTATCCTCTTTGTGTAGAACGGTATCACCCTCATGATTTTATGTCCCATAATAAGGATACCTCTTTTTCCAAAAAATCATCCCTCTTTTTCATGAGGATAAAAGTCAAAACATGACTTGTCACACTTTTTTTCAGAACACCACTCACCAACCCCACTGGGGGTGGTAAGCCCGGAAGAGTAAATGGATAATTCCATTGCACATCCTCACTAGAGGGTATGCCACGAAGAGTAAATAGTGAACACCACTACCTATCCATACAGAAGGGTGATATGCTATAGGGTATGCCCTAAAGATTCATCAGAAAACTCCGCTGCCTAGCCCCTTTTAAGAGTGATACAATGTAGGGAAAGCTGATACCAACCCCATGGTTCTGAAAACATCACTTACATTACATCTATCAAAGAAAACTTCTATCCAAGAAGTAATATCAAAAAACATCAAATGGTTCTCCCACCGATATTCCTCTCATTTTTTCATAATTAATTTGATCACAAAGAGGCTCTACACACCCAAATAGATCACCAACATTGACCCATGTGGAAAAACATGTGTGGTATACTATCCACTCACTCCAAACATATATCCAATGAAAATGTTGTAAAAATATGCATTACGCTTGAATGATATCTCATAGACCCTATTCATCTGTACTGAAATTAATTATATGGATCACACCATTGCGATCCTCTTGAAAAAACACAAGGAATTGACTATTAGTTCATCTAAAATAGATACCTAGTGAAAAAGTTAAATTTCATGGAAATGCATGTGAACCATCTTAATTCTAGCCGACACCTCGTAATCAGATTAAAAACTTGAAAATAATCACTAAAATTACACTCAATGACCATAGCCGCACACTTGGTGATGGATTGTTAATTGTACATCAAATGAAACAATTATGATTGATGCAATAATTACTCAACAACAACAATAATAACAATAATGTGTGTTTCGTGAATAAAAAACATGAACCGGAATTCAATATCCGTCAATTTCCTTAAATCAACTGTCTTAAATATAGTGACCCATCGCCACTAACGACACATAAATCAAACATCACTTTTTTGACTTATAGAAAGTCGATTATGTAACATTAATATTAAATATTTTATTTCTTGGGAATTTTTTGGTACTAGACTACGAGTTAGAGAAATTTATTTGAAAAGTCTTAAAATGATTATATCATCGACGGGGTCACGCTACCCATGATGATGTGTGAATTGGACTTTGAACAATGAAGTTTTGGGAGTTTAAATAAATATTTTTATATTTATATCTTTTTCAATTTTAATCTATTTTATTTTCATTTTAATTTTATCCTTCTCTCATAGGGTATCCACTCCCCACCCCCTTATTTCATGTAGGTCTCTACCCCTCAGTCACCTCCAGCTTGCAGTCACATCGTCCATCGTCCATGCTCAGGCCACACATTGTTCACACCACCTCCTCCGTGGGCTACCTTCGGCCCTTGAGAAGCATCATCCTAGAGCCCCTTCTTCATGTAAGACTATCTTCCCATCTACCTTCTCATGTCATTCCACTTCCTATTCCTAGATCCAGTGTCATGCTGATGCAGACTACTAACAGTTACTGCCAAGAACAGCCACCTCATCTACCTCACTGTGTCGCGCCATCGTGGCCTGGTCCACCTAAAATACACGAGGCTATTTCACCTAATGGATGACACCACACCTTAGATTCATTTTTTTTAAAAACACATGTCTATTATACATAATTTTCTTGGGATGATCCCGCATCTATACTCTCGTTGTGATTCTGTCACCATTATGAGAATTTGTCCCTAATTTAGGTGCCTAATCGAGCTCAGGTTTCCCATCATTGTGCCGGGAACCGTAGGGTCCCACCAGAAATAAAATTAATATTATAGGGATAAAATCAAAATAATAAAGGTTTTGAATTATTAGCTAAGTTTTCTTCACCAACCGGACATGAATGGGAAAACGGGTTTGTGAAAAATTGATAAAATGAGTTCTAATTCAATTCCTGGAATTGTGCAAGGGCGTAGATTTATGAGTAAGAAATAAATATTCTTAATTATTAATATGAGGAATAAAAAAACAAATGATGATTCCTACATGGATGATATTGATAATTTTTGACGAAAATTTAACATGTACTGTGGTGAAAAGAAGATGATGTGTTCATCACCATTCTATCAATCTGGATCTAAGGTTTGGTTATCGATCATCATTCATTAATGGGAAGGGGTGGAGAGAAGAGGGGGTTGTTTTCATTTGAAAATTATTATTATGAGGGATTTCAACTAAAAGTAGAATTCATAAACCAAAATTAGGTTTTGATATTAATCAAATAATTTAATAAATAATTATTTAATTATTTAATTATTCATCCATAAATGCACAAAATCTGAACTCCAAACACGAACAATGGTTATACGCCACCTATGTTAAACCTACATTATGAACTCAATTAGGGTATTATAATTCTCATTCATGTCCCTATACGTGTGTTATTCTGGTTTGAGTTATTATATGAATAAATTAATAATTAAATTAATCCATTTAACATACTACCAATGAGCGAGGGGTTTGAGCTTCCTATACTGACTCATTTTATGAAATTACTTGGGTAAATATTGTGTTATGAACCCAAATTTTGTCTTGGATTTCTGATTTGATCAAACAATTAATATATATCCTATTTCATCCAAATGTATATCATAAAAATACTTATTATTTTGTGTAATTTATTCCGAGAACACCAAATTTGAGAACTGAACATTGTATTAGTTCCTAGTACTATAAATATATATATAAATATATCAAAGTCTTTCATGGAATAAACATGGTCTCTACATGATTCCCTCTTTCATTATTTTCTCCCTCGAAATTAAAAAATAGGAAAAAACATGATATTTTGAGCTCACACACATCTCTCCTTCTCCTAGGAAAACATGTACGTTTTTAGGCTTTCACATAATACGAACCAAAGATATGGTCAATCCTCACATGGTCTTCCCCTATAGATTAAGTGTGTAGGAACATAAAAAAATCTCTCCAACTATGACATGTGGGAGATGTTGTGTGGCTATTCCAGTTTTTTGGGGTAGAGAAATGTGGTAGGCATGCTCGTCCTCCCTTTGCATGGTCTCGAACATCCCAATGAAACATAGGGGATAATTTTCCTACCAAGAGAACCTTTATATCCCACATCGTAAAACAAAACTTCTTTTGTCCTTAGAAAAGTGTCTCGTGATTCCCTTATTATGAATATCAATTTGGTGAATCACATAAAGTTATCTGGTTATAATGGATTTCGTTGTGTATGTATCACAATTGAGACTCTCTTACATGCTCTGGAAGCAAAGGTGTCGACACAATCAACTGAACAAAAATTATACCCTCCTTCTCTAATATGGTTAGTTGTATGGAATTCCAATGATATAAAACATCATGAAATAGTGTATCATGGGACTTTCAGCTAAGGAAATATGATACAATACTCACCTTTCATGTAGTACAGACTATCTCGAATTTATAGTACTATATAAATTTCCCACTAGGGTTGCTGCCTCAGATTCAAGTCTCTTTGAGTGAATACATACCTAAGAATCTAGTGGTCATTGAAAATGACAATGTGTTATCCTATAAGGTAATTTATTAACACCCTAAGGTGAAATTCTAATAATTCCATCACCCCATCATCTGGCGCATAGTTCTGTTATTGGGGTCTCCATCACCTTTACCTGTACTTGATAATTATTTTATCAAGGTTGATTTTGAGCACCCAAAGGAACCGATGAATAGGTTAGGTGATTAAACTCATATGTCCACTAGTAGCTAGACATGTAAAAAAACTATAATAGCATGTGTGTCTTCTCATCCCTTTGAATGAGAGTAATCCCTAAAATAGGCATTGTGTTACACCCACAAGTTGAGATCCATGAAAAAGGAGGTCAAGCAGAATAACTCCACCAGAAATGTCTGGACCTTCTCTTATACTCCACTTCACATCTTCTCCCTGAATGCATGAGTAAAAGGGATTTTTCCACCACACATTGATAATAACCACTTTGGGTAGCTCTTACTCATCCCCACTATTTTTATCATGTCAATAAAATGCATCTTTTTGGGGGAAGGTCCCCTCTTCCTCGTTCATTCAACGATACGTCATACAACACCTACATAGGGGATACATTGACTCTCTGTATCACCTTGGTTAATCCTAAAGCAAGGAGAAGGGAAAAAAGTGTACTTCACATTGTGTATAACATGTTCTACTTCGATAAATGTAGAAGGGTTTCAAGGAGTACCTATTATTATCTCATTCTCGATGGAATCAAAGACTTCCAAAGCATGCAGTTGTCTATAGCCAAAGAATCCAACTACTAGAGCCTAATGTGGGTTACCATGTGTTGTTGTAATAAATTATTAATTTAATCCCGGACCTCTATCTCCTCATGCTCCTATAGTAGTAACACCTCCCTGGGACAACCATGATAAAATAGTTATCTATTCCATGGTGGTCCACATGCTGCATGTCTACAATTCTAAACACATATGGTCAGGCAGTCTCATTCCATGAGACCTCATCCATCACAAGCATGACACCAAAACTCTATATCCATCCATGTAACACTATGTTGTGCCTTATCTACAATATAATGTGTGCAAGACTACTGGAAAATAGGATCTCCGGTTCTGAGATCTCTAGTGCTCGATAGCGGTCGAAGATGACTCATCCCTGTTGTAGCTATCACCAGCTCCATCCTTCGGGTGTCCCTCTGACAGAATTATCTCAGTCACAACTACAATATCTAAGACACTGACATTGGTGGGAATGCACAAGGGTACTATGATTGCATGGATCTCTCTAGGGAGTCGCTTCATGAACATTGGTGATAAGAAGTCTTCATCATGGATCACGTCTAGAGAGTATCAAGAAACGTCTATGAACCTAGTCAATTACTCATTCCACATCATACCTCTCTGCTAAAACTAGAGGATCTCTCAAAGTTGAATGTAGAATAAGAAGGATGGATAGTACTCTTCTTGAAACAGAAACCGGAAGTCATCATTTTAGAGTTTCAGCTCATAGATTATATGAGTAAACAAGCTCTACAATCGCCCAAATACTCTATCAAAATGGTTGGCTATCCAATCAACCATTTGATCTGTCAGTGATGGCACAAGCTAGATGAGGCGGCCCAATGACTCCATCCAAAACTCTTCTCCGTGAGGTTCTAGCTATCCATATATCCTCAGCAGTCCATGTCATTGGAACTCACGTAGTGCACTCAACTTGTGTATGATCTCATCACGATCTACTGAAGATTACTGCTGCTCAAGAGGTGGAGGTGTACTACCTACCCACCTTGAGAAAATGGATCACATGATGGGTCTAAAGTGAGGAAATGTTGCTCACAAAATCATCATCTTGTACCAGAGCAATTATATTGGATGGATGTCATCATAGTGAATCCTATATGTTATAAAGGTGTACCACAGTTTTATAAGCATATATAAATATATATCAACACAAATGGGGAGATGAATGAAGAATAACAGTAAAATACTCAATGAAATATGATTTCCGTATCATTTTTCCTTATGAAAAAAGTATTAGAGTGCCATGTTAACAAGAGGGTAATAAAAGCCCAGGAGAATGGATATGTCGACCTCTTGTAAAATCACTATACTTACAAGACTATGTTCTACTATCGATACACTTAAACATTGTTACCCTAAACACCACCATTGCCTTTTTAGTTAAATTTCTGAAAAAATTCAATCGTTCAAACCACCACTAATACCACTTTATCAAGACCAAACCCTTGATAGGGCTCTATCCGAATCTACCCCAATCCCCTCTCTATAGGACATGTGCTAGAAATTAGAACTGAAGGAACAACATAATTGGGGAGTCCATTCCATATGAACATGTACAAACACACATAGCCAATTTGATGAAATGTGTAGGGGGGATGTAGGAAAAGGTGGAACAACATGAATGAACCTCTAGATTGTACAAGAGTACAATGGTAAAATGACTGGTAAAAGGGTAAAATACAAACCTTAATAGAAAAGTATGACCACCATGCAGTAACTGAAAAGATGAAAATTTGAGATAACCATGCACCTAGAACCCATGCTACAACAACAGTTTGAGGTCCAAGAACCCTTAACCCTATGATCATATGAAGTCACAATTGACCTGTCTGTCACCCACAAAATACACGACATGATTTGGGGGAATCCAATGCATGGGTGAGTATAGACACCCATAGAAGAACACCCTGAATTGGTAAATGGGGATAAATAAGAGATACATTGAGTTGAAGATGTTGAGAGAACAATGTATGGTATAAGTGAATATCCAGAGTATAGCCCAACCCAACCAAAGATTGAAAATCGACTCATCCAAATTTACGGATCTCAAAATAATGAGGGATGATCTTCGTGTCCATACTTCTCAACCTCTAGAAGGATAGTATACTCGTGAATCAATGAGAAGCTAGACACAGAAATCTCACAGAATACCTTGAATACCTTCAACTCTTATGGAAGAAGAGTAACTAAGAACCATGGAAAGGGTACTGAAAAAAGATATATATATTTGTGTGGTTGTGTGACCATGCTAAGAAAATAGAAACCCAAAAGAGGGAGTAATGGGATCTCCATCTCAAAACTCTGCTCAATAAAGTGAGTATCTAATAGTCCCAAAATAAATAATTGATTCCATGTATCGCACACATCTACTATGAACTTTATTTAAAATAGAATCATTCGTCACACCAAGATAATATTCTCTTTGTGCGGAATGGTCTCACCCTCAAAACATTAGGTCGAGTCACATGGATGATTCATGGTGGGAAAAACATTCAAATACTCATGAGTGAAAAGGTATTTTAAAACTTGTCTCATTCAGATTATTTGGAAAACCCCACTACCCATCCCTATTGGAGGGTAACCCCTGAAGAGTGAATGGTGAACACCATATCCCATAAATTCGGAATTGTGGTACACTGGAGGGAATGACCTAAAGAGTCATCAACAAATGACACTGCCACATCCCCCATGAAGGGTGACCCGTTAGACGGTATGCCGGTACTGACCCAGTGATTCTAAAAACATCACTTCTATTATTTTTGTGATAAAAAACATCTAGAAGAGAATCAATCTTAGAACACATCAAAAATTATATTCCACTAATATTACTCTCATGCTTCCACAATTATTGAGATTACAAAAAATGATCTGCACATTTAAATGGATCACACCATTGTGATCCTTGTAAAAAAAACGCGATGTGGACAAGCCACCATCTCATAAAATACATCTGATGAAAAATTTATACAGTTTCAATTCTCAAAAGGTTACTATTGTGGCCTATTACTCATTCTATAAATTAATTATATAATCCCTCCATTCGAATCCTCTCTAAAAAACACATAATTAACTACTCGTTTATCCAAAATTAGTTGATAGTGACAAATAAACATTTCTCAACAACACAAATGAACCACGTTAATTAGGTACCATACCTAATCATCGATTTAAACACTTGAAAATAGTATTGATATGACCACTCATGGAATAGGTTTGTGTCGTTTTTGAAGTCTCATTAATCAGATGTTGTATGAAAGAGTTACCACAGATGAAAAAATTCTGCAATAATAATAATAATAATAATGGTTGTTTCATGTACCAAAACCAAGAACCTATATAAAACATCCAATATTGGTACTGAATCAACCATATTATAGACAAGGTCACATCACCACTAACGGCATGTCATTCAGACATAACACACATGAGTAATGGTGGGTCAAATATTTAATAATAATATTAAATCTATTATTTCATGGGAATTTCATCAGATCGGGAAATGAATAAGATAAATTTATCCAAAAATCCATAAATGGTTTTATCATTGATGGGGTCATGCCTCTATTGATGGTGCATGAATTGAACATAAAACAAGGAAGTTATGAATGTTAAAATAAATATATATTTTTTATTTTATTTTTCTTTTATATATTTAAATTTGTTTTTATTTTTTACGTTATACCATAGGGTTTCCCCCCCACCTCCAATGGATTCACATTGGCCACCGCCCCTCGGCTACCTTTGGCCTGCTGCCCCAATAGACAATGCATGGTCGCCTGTTGTGCACACCACCTTCACCTCGGGCCGCCTTCCGCCCTGGATCTTCCCCAACCAAGAGCCCCTCCATCATACCGAACTATTGTACAAGACGCTTGCTCACCTCATTCCAAAATCGCTTCCTAGATCCACTAAAATTCTCTACCATGATACCACAAAATACTGTCTGTCATCACCTAGACCAACTGCTACGACTAACTTGTTGCGCCATGTCATCATGCCTTGCACTGTCTAAATCATACAAGGCCACCATAACTTTATAAGACACCACACCATCGATTCCTAATGGTTTGAAACAAAAAACATCATATTTTCCAATCTTTCATCTTGAAGATACTAGATCTATGACCTGCTTGCGGTTCCGTCAACATTACTTGAATCCGTCCAAAATTTGGGTTGTCGATCGAGCTCGGTTTTCCCAAAAATTTTCAATTTGGGAACCACATAGTCCCACCGGAAAATAAAATGAATATCAGAGAGATAAAACAACACCATGCAAGGGTTTGGATAGATTTTCATGTTTTCGTGGTCACCTGATCATGAATGGGCATCATGTTTAGTGAGTAACTGATAAAAGTAGTTCTAATTCAATATCTTGGATTGTGGGAGGGCACAGATTAACGGACTAGAAATCAATGTGCTCAAAGTTCAATTATAGTCATAAACACTCAAAATAAGAGACTTACATGGATCATACTGATAATTGTAAAAAAATCACATGCACAATGGTTGGAATATGTTGTTACATTCATCAGGATTCGATCTGGCTACATCCAATGCATTGTTGTCGATCATCATTGATAAACGGGAAGAGGAAGAGTGGAGGGTCATTGTCATCATTTGAAGAAATTGGATTATGGTGGAATTCGTCTAAAATGATAAATTTGAATCTTCAACTATTTTAATATATTATTCAAATAATTTAAAAATTTATTATTTAATTATGTATTTATTCATTCATGATGGCACAAAATCCAAACTCCAAATTCTAAAAAAGTTTATACCCTACCGTTGATAAAACCTGTGTTCGTAACTCAACTTTGGTATCATAATTCTCATACGTGTCCCTATTTGTGAGTTATTCTGTTTTCAGATATTAAAATAACAAAGTAACAAACTATTTTGTCTATTTGACTTACTACAAATGATTGTGGGGTATGGATGTCCTGTGCCGACTCATATTATGTCGTTCCTTTGGTAAACTATTTATTATGGACCCAACCATGTTCATAGATTTTTGATTCGATCAATCTTTTAAGATATGTCATGTTTCTACCATGCACATAAAAAGGAACTTAATATCATTGTATAATTTATTCCAGGAACACCGGGCAATTTAATTTCCTATTGCCTTAGCAACTAGATCAAGAAATATATGTCGAAATATTTCAACGTCTTACAAGGAAATAACGTGTCTCTACAAAGCTTTCATTGTTTTTCTATAAATCTTCAAATATATCTTATTTATTCTCTAGATACAAATGGTCACTAAAAACATGAAAGTGTTTACCAATAACATTGAGATAACAATTTTAATAATTGGGGTGAGAGTTGTGGTTAAAATAGAAAATTAATCAACTGTTTATTAATTAACATAATTCTGAAAAATATAATTTTATATTTGAACATTAGTATTTCACGCCATTTATGCATGTTTCCTTTATAATAGTAATGGTTGTAGATAAATTATTTTAAATAAATCTATTACATCATAAATATATATTATATTTTTTATGATCAATTAATAAGTGATAATATATTTTAATTTAATATTTTATCACTAAACCAATAAAAATTGAAAATTATAATTAAATGATATAAAAATAAATATTGTATTTTTTAGTTTATATATTAATCAAAGATATTATCTCTTCATTACCACTATGATAAGATATAGTAAATTTAACACAAATAATTATAATCAGTAAAATAATAAATCATATTTTTTTTCTCATCAAAATATCTATGTTATATGAAACAAAATATATAAAAAATATTGTCAATATAATATTATATATTTGATTAAATGTAAAATGTAAAATAATGAGTAAATGGATGATTGTAACTTAGTGAATTTAAATTAAAATAAAAGGGTTATTTTTTATCTTCATGACTCTTTAAAAATGATATGTAAATAGTCAAAATATACGTGTTACCACTATTTTGATCAAGATGATTTTTTTGATTCAAAGTTCCCCATATGGTGTTCAGTTAATAAGGGGAATATTGATTAAATAGAGATACTGATAATATGTGGAGTTGTAAAGTGGTTGTTATGTGAGATTTTAGTGTTTAAATTTTATTACAGCAAATTAAATCATATTAAAACAAATTTTTAATAAATGATTCGCGTTAAAAAAATTTAATATTCTATTGAGGTAAATTCCATTTGAATGTTTATATGATATTCACAGTTGTTAGTATGAGATGATTTGTGTCAAAATGTGTTGGGTAGAATTAATATCTAAAAAAATCATTATATTGGATCTTATTATGTAATTTTATCTTCCCTGATAACGAATTTAATAACATAGAATAAGTTATTCCCTTATAGGTCTATTAAAACTATAATTTGTGTATATGAAGTTATGAGGCATGATCTTTTCAACAAGACAGAAGGGTTAAATTGTAATGTGTATGTCATTATATTTTTTATTAGGTCTATTAGTTTTCAGGATGACTATTGAGTTTTGTTGTATATTATTTAGATATGTATAACGAATCAAGAATCAATATCTAGAACCATGAAAAAAATTGATTCTCATGATTGAGTGCATTCTTATATCACAATAGAAATCATGTATTCAGATCAGTATTTTGTGAATGTAAAATTCAATTAGTGAGTCTCTTTGTTTATTTATGTTTATTTTATCATGATTGATTCATTATCACATTAATCATAAAATAATGGAGATGATCATTCCATAATACATGTATTTTCAATATGAAAATTAAAATTTTCAGTATTTAATATTTTTTACTAAAGATGAGTCATGTTATACTTATATATTAATAAATCACTATCCAATATTTCAATTATAAAATAATAAATGGATTAAATAATATATAAAATGATAAAACTCATGATTTATGTATTTAGTCTTTAATAACATATGTTTTATTTGATATTTAATTTCTCAGAAACTTTTTCTTATGATGTTTTGAATTGTGAGTAATGAAAATTGAGATATTGAATAGAAATATTTTTAACTTGAATTTTTTCAAATGGTGATAGGGAAATGGAATGAGATAATATCTGTGTATGATCAAAAGGATATAAGATATTTTTAGAAATAATATAACGATGTAGGATTTCATGGATGTGAATATAGAGTATTCTCATGAAGATGAAGTGGGATACTATGATATATTCAATGATGTAGGGGTTGAATTTTTTTGATAGTAGTTATTTTCTTCATAATTATCACCCATTGATTAATAAAATAAGGAATTCCTTTGTTGGTGATATTGATCACAAAATATTTGATAATATGATTTCTAAATCAAATATAAAAGTGGTGTTGGTACAAAAATATTTTTATATGGAGTCTTGTTGTAGAGATTATCGATAGATCATATTGTATCACTAAAGATATTTTGTATGAATATGTACTAGAACAACACATTTTTTATGAGGCATTTTTATGTAACATGAGTTCTAGATAATCCTACCTCAATTTTATCCAAAATTATTAGTGGATTATATGATATGGTTATTTTCAAAATCATAACACGGACACTACCAACTATTTGGATTCGTGAAACTTATAAATTAATATTTCTTATTATGTTTGTGATTCATAATTTGATATGAATGTTTACATTTCATAGAAATTAATTAACTATAATATTTTTCTTATTGTGTTCTTAGAGAAACATGAAGAATTTATATTTTTAAAATGTATGTTGTGTATTATTCTAAAAAAAATTAGTAATGGAATCCACACACAATAAGAGTGATTCAAATACATGTACATTAGATTATTTTATAATATATTAATTCCATATAAAATTGTGATTTTTCTCATTTTCCTGATGATTTTTTTGGATTATAAGAAAATTTAATTTAGAAATGTAATCTAGGGGAGTTTTGGAATTATATAAAAGTGAAATATGAGAATTTTGATGCTAATGAGGGTGTTGTGGTAATTCATGGAATTTTTATGTCACTATTTTAAATAAATTTATTCAAATCTAAAAGAATATTTAGTGACCATTCTTTTATTTACATTCATTTCATCCGAATAACAGTAATTATTTTTTTCATAGAGTGTTTGGTGATTGGTCAAAAATCCATCTAATTAGAGAATATTAATATTCTTCCGATATACCGAATGAGAAAAGAAAATGATGTTATTAGTAGGTTAATAGCATTATATAATATTCTTTTTGATATGATAATCGTGATTTTTATATATACTACATATTGATGATTATAATGGAAATAAATATTTTAATATATTTATAATCGAGCTACTAAATGTTTTGAAGAAAATATTTTCAACAGATATGAATTGAGAGATAAAATAAATATAAAATCATGTTGAATATATGGTGGTTTATTAAAAAAATATTTCATAATATCAAAAATGCTATAAATAATACAGAATATAAGATTTCAAATAACGATTATAGAGTTAGTAATATTTACATGAATACAATAACATGATTATATATTCTTCAGTGTTCCATGAATACAATATATAATTTTTAAATTATTAAAATCATTATTATAATTATTTTATGATATTAAAATGTGATTTGATATATGTTATGAATCCCTAAGTTTAATTGATGTGGAATTGAAAGGATATGAATAAATCATAAATTAAAATTTCAATATGAATATAAGTGTTTCTAATTTTAAAAAATTATTGATTTTAAATGTATTGATTATTTTGAAAGAGTATATGGATTAATGGAGACATCATTAGTATAATTTAAAAAATCATAATTATGAATATATTCATTATAAGGATCATTAGAAACTTCAAAAAGATTATTCATGACTATAGAGATAACTTCATTCTTTTCGGTAACAATTCCTACCATCTTAAAGAATACTCCAAAAAGTATATAATAAAATTAAATATTAATTTTAAGGACGACTAATGAATCATATGGAAATCCATTAGATAAGTATGCATGAGTTCAATTTGTAAGAATAATTTCCCACTGTTTGTGTAGAATTACACTAAATTTATAGGTTACCAATGATATATAAAAGATTTATTCCACTTTATATAGATAATTTATTTTTTAGAATTTAGTGATGATATGAAAAATTCAAACGAAATTTAATTTCATAGTACACAATAATGATGATTTTATCATTATGGAAGAAATCATGAGGCTAATAATTATTAAATCATTTCAAATTTCAGATGTCAATAAAATATGAAAAATTCATGATTGATATATTTTGAATAAAATTAAACCACACTATTCCTGAGTAATTTTTCATTAATTAAAACATCACAAGTAGTTATACATTGTTATTCATGTGATCACTAAAAGGGGGATCATTTCTAAACTTTCATAAGGTAATTAAAATGACACTATTTTAAAAATACCAATTCTTCTCAAATATTAATATTAGTTATTATCTTTTAAAAATATTTATATCATAAAAATTTGATGATGAAATACAGGTCCTAAGTTAATTATTCGCATAGAAATGATGTAGGGGTTCATGATGGGATATCAAGAACGAGAATTATAATGATTTTGATCATTAATGATTTATTTCCCCATAATCATATTGATTATGCTTTTTATATATTGTTGATATGTTTATTTTTTTTAATCTAGGGGAATGATAAATGCATATGACTTCTTGGTTTTTTTGGATCTCATATATTTTTTTGTGTTTCGTTTTAATTTTTTATCCTTATTGTATGAAGTAACTACAAATCTATATATTAAAAATAACAACTAAGGATGGGTTCTGTGGATATTTTTGGAAATTTTTATAATAATAAAAACATAAAAAAATTATCATGGGGGGAATCCTACTTGTTTTTAGTGAGAGAAATTGTTAGAATATGATATCACACCTAAATTTTTCAATTGAGGGGATCTAGGAAATGAAACAAGACATAAAAATTATTGAAATAATATTTTTTATTATATATATATATATATATAATATTTATTTATAACATATATATATAATTTATGGTAGATTATAGTGAATTTATGCATACAGGAGAACCTATCAAGATAACCAAGGAAGATCATTGAGATATGAAAATGGAGGATCCAATATTATATTATCATGAAGAACATATAGGTATAAAATAAAAATAATAAATGAGAGGGAGAATAATATCAACCACGCTCAAATACCATTTCATGGAACACTCATTTTTACATAATTGGTAAATATAATAAGAAGACTACCTAATTATGTTCAATGTTTTGGAAACTAAAATAGAATGTTTATTGGATTTCAAAGTACATAGAGTGTGTCTTGGGTAAAAAAAAAATCAAATTCTAAAAAATATTATTGTGTTTTTATGAATATAGATGTTGTTTTTCATATACATTATATTGAATATCTAATGGTAGTGAAATACGATTCTTGTGAGGATGTATATATAAGGTTGTTGATATAGTTAATTCATCCAAGGATTTTAGATATCTACATTAATTGGATTGAATGATGTTTTTCATTACTGTATGTAAACAAAATTCAATATATTGTAGTATAATGACATCACCTAAGTAGTATGGTGAACTTGTTATAAATTTCAAACCATTAAAATTGAACATGTAATTGATGATAATATAATTATGTGAAATAAGATAATAAAATTATACTCATATAATAAATGATTTGATTTATTAGGAGGGGTCAAACCATGTATCACATTACATGTAACTATTTAATTAAATTCTCTTTTTTATTGTCTGATTGTTTGAAAAAAATATCCACACATTATATTAACCAAAAATGTGGATTTAAATACCAACATTTTGAAAAAAAATATATTGAAAATCTAAAATATAATAATAGTTTAAAAAACTAATTCACCAACACCCAAAAAACATCTATGGTGTTTTCATCTGATCCAACAAGAATTTCAAGATTTATTAGGGAGAGCTACCATGGATGTATTTCTAATGTGGCGGTGTTGTATATTTTAATATAACAAAAAATAATGGAATAATGAGGTGATGGTGAGTTTGACTAATAATGATCTTATTTATATAAGAAATCATCAAAATAAAATAAGAACAATTTTCCCAACATATAAAAATGTATGATTTAAAAAAAAATCCATTATTTTATGATAAATAAATCGGTGAATATTAAAATTATGTTTTCACAAATAATGAAAAATAATGAAAAGCTTTATATCCCTAAACTGAATAATGATGATATCACCCATAAGGATGATTTTGAACATTTAAAAGAGGTTGAAACTATGATGGAGATAATAATAAAGGATATTTTGATTGATTATTTTCATTTATATTATATATAGAAAATGTGAATAAAAATATAATCAATTTACCTTAATATGTAACACCCTGAGATTAAAAATGATGAAAATTATGTTTGATAGAATATAAAACAAATAAAATAAAGCGTACAACATATGGTAGCACACTAAGAAACAATAATATATTTAATTTAAAATAAATTTAATCACATCGATATATTTTGGTCCACACAACCTTGAGATTTTACAAAACAAAACTACGTTTCATGGATTATTTGACACGCAAAACGGAGCATAAATGACGAGAAATATATATATTCATTATAAATAAGATATTAAATTAGAGGGTATGAATAGTATTATATAATATATGAAATATATATATATTTTCTACTCAATATCAAATATTGAGAATTTTTTTGTGAATTATCAGAAATTTATTATTAATGTTATTTAATTCATCAAAAATATGTTTTCGTTAAAAATTATTTTTAATGGTTTTATGGGAAAAATATTATAATTTTATTAAATATTATGAAAATATTTTTTATAAAATGATATTCACATTTAAATTAATCTTATCAAAATTTACATTGGGTGAAATTTTTGCATTTTACTAAAAAAATGATTTTTCATTAAATTGTGAAAAATAGCGATTTTTTGTCGAAATTCAATTTGATTTAAATAAATTAATAAATAAAAAAGATCTAAAATTTTATGAATATTATATAAATTAAAAAATATTACTTATTACTATTAATTTCTTCTAAATCTACTTCATTATGGATTTCTGTATAGGTCATTTTTCAGATTTATAACATGATTTTTATAAGAACTATTTTCAGATGCATCATATTTCTCTTTTTAAATTAATTAAGATAATATGTAATGAGTAATTTATTAAATGAAATCTATAGATTATAAATAAATAAATATTAATTTAAATTCATAAAATAATAATTAATATTTTTTAGTAAATATAAATTAATAATTTCCTTTAAAAAGTCACTTCTTGTAAACCCTTATTATCATCACATTTTCTTGTTTAATATTAATTTATATTATTCACTATTTGTGAATTTAACTGAAAAAATGGATTCAATATTTTTAATCAGAATAATTTATATTATTTCTTAATGTAAACTTAATTTTTCACAAAAATGAATAGTGAAAAAAGTAAAAATTAATTACCTCGAGTATGGTAAATAATTGTTTACTAGGGTTTAAACACAAATGATAATATTTAAAATTGCCAAAAAAATATTTTCAAAATTATATTTTCAATAAATATTTAGACACTATAATGTATAAGGATCACGAATAATCTATTTTGACCATTTTTTCATTCGAATAACACGGTTTTTCCTTTTTCATCTCAAAAAATAAAAATGTTAAACTCAAATCACTTATATAAGGCCACCATTATACTCTAATATTAACACCATAAAATGATTTATTTAAGCTAATAAATACTTTAATAACCTCCAAATTTCCCCAAAATCATTCTATAAGGCTTCTTTTTTGCAGAAAAAGGACCGAGGTTGGATTTTGGTGCTAACTAAAGGTGGCTACCAAGAGAAGAGTAACAATTTTAAACATGGGTTTTTATTTTATTTCATCCTCCAAATCCTTCAATTATGTTTAATCATTGATGATATAATAAAATATATATATTCCATATGAAAATATGATTTCTCAGTAATGTATTGATCTATAACCATCTCCACTCCATTATCTGTAGATTATTATTTTCTTCCACATCCAAATATTCACTTTCAACCAAGTCTCTCCTATTTCAAAACCTATTTTGGGTTATTCTATATAAAATTCATATTTCTATTAACCACATATAAAGAGGAAGTTTTATTAACACTTTTAAAGATATGGGATTTGAACACAATTATTTTGAAATATCCTACATTTGATAAATGAGATAATGTTCAAATTACATCGATTCAATATATTAAATGGTGGAAGATGTAATATAAAATCATTTTAAAAGAATAATATTATGTTCGATATGTTATACATAAAGATAAACTGAGATCATATTAGAATGCAACAAAATGTACTGTTATGATATATTATTTTTAAATAAATTTAATATCCCTTATATATTGAGGTGCATAGAACCCCGTCATTTTATAAATGGAAATATTTTGATGATATCATATTTTATATGCAACAATGATCTTAAATGACATGTTATATAAATAATTGGTATCAAATAGTCTTTAAATGGTTAGGTATTATTTGTATTAAATACATTATGAAAGAAACACACACACAAATAGACACACATACAGACACACATATATATTTCCTACCAAATTTGATTTATTGTTAATCTTTTAGAAAATAATAATTCAATTATTAGAAAAGAAATTTTATTCATTAAAAATATTTTTTAATACAAATTATTTTTACATCATTTTATGATGAAATATTATAAATAATTTTAGAAATTTTTTGAATTTTATTTAAATTAAATTCATATTTTTAAATTTTATATGAATGTTTATTTTTGAGGAAATTTTTTGAATTTCCAAAAAATATTGATTTTCAGTTTATAGTGAAAAAATACCATTTTTTGTAAAAATGATATTTACTTTCTATAAAATAATCAATTTAAAAGTTACATTATGTTATTAATTAGATTTTATGATTCATAATAATGAATTATTAAAGGTAATTTTTTTAAACAATTTCATATTCACTCTTAGTATAATTTAGATTTATGTTTAAAAAATAGAATTCTTCTAAAATCTATTTTAAAATAAATAATGCCTATCCTTTTTATTAATTATTATAATATATTAATTTGAATTTATTAATTAATTTATATATTATATGTCTTTATGGGTGAATATAAATTCATAAACTATTTATTATTAGTCATATAGTTAAGATAATATAATTTTTTCCTAAAAAATTAACTTCATTAAAACCCTCTTTTTCATCATGCATGTGGGTTTTATTTTGAATTATTTTTTTTCAAATAATGAGAGTTTAATTTTTTAAAACTGATTATATATTTATATTTATATTAATTTAAATTATCTAATAAGTTTAACTCATTTTTAATCAAAATAATAGTGAAAAAATAAAAAATGGAATGCAGTTGTTAAGGTAAAAATGGTTATTTCAGGGGTTAAATTATAAGCATTGTCATAGAATGAAATAAACTAGTTTAAAATCCTAATTATTTACATATTAATACTCTATGACGTATAAGGATCAATAATAATAATAGATTTTTTAACCTTGTGTCATCTATAGGGCATGGGTTCTCCTTTTTATTCTAAAAAATTACAAGTGTCCCACTCTACCCACTTATAAATTCCCACCACCACTCCTCTTTACTCCACACTAGAAACTATGTTTTTCGACCCATTACATCCCAAATCACATACCAACATCCCTACTCTCATTGTAGTTTATCTTTTTTTTATAAATCCATCATAGGAAGGCTTTGGTGTAAACTCAAGGAGGATACCTAAAACGAGGTAACTTTCTTCAATGATCTTTTTTATTTTATTTCCTCACCCATAATATTTATTTATTATTTAAAAAGGATGAAATATTATGTTTACTATCATCCATAAAATTATATGTTTTTATATATTATGATCGTTACCAACAATCATGTCCACTTCTATTAAATGTGTTGCAAATTCATCATTCAATTGTATGATGGACTATAACCTAGAGAACCTATGGAATTATATTTTCCATTACAACCACTAATAGTTGGATATGATGATGTATATAAATTATAAATAAGTTGATTATTATATTATTATACTATTTTAGTTATTAAATCTCATATTACATTATCCATTCCATTCCATAGTCAATATAATAATGCCCCTCGTCAATATGAAGGACTACCGCCTCCCAAAGCATTGGGGTTAATTATTCACTAACGCCTTAGAAAAAAGTTCTTCTGGATAAAATTAAATAATATATATGTTATAAATGACATAATGATTATATTAGTGACATATATATATTTATTAAATGAAATTGTATGAATTTGTTTCTTACATTTTCACACATTGGATGATGAAAATGTCGTTTGTGTATCTTTAGACTACAATCTTCATTATGAAATGTGACTCTCTCCTTTCATTAACATAAAACATGGATGTAAAATATAATTATATTCAAAGAAAAAATATTTTTATTAATATATTATTATCATTTTAGGTATATGAAGTATTACTTACCTCTTTTCCATACTAACTGTTGACCAATATAAATGTTTTTGATGCATATGCAAGGCCTACTGTTTCTATGACTAAAACAAAGATAATTTCTAAAACAATATTTTATTAATCGTATTAAAGAATAATTGATGTATATATATGATAACTATAACTATTTTTATTTTTATATGATTTTTCCAACATTAAAGTATGAGGGTCAAAAATAACAAATAAAATATATATAAAAAATGGTTATTTCCAGAAACATTATTTTAACAAGGAATTAGTAAAAAAGTAATAAATAGTCCTAAGTAAATCATATATAGTATAATATATATAATTATGGATCTATAATATATACATAATAAAAATATTTTTATTATATAGGAATTTCAATTGTCTACGAAGGATGTTGCGTCATAATGAATGAGATATCATGTCTCTATTTTTTTTATTGGAGACATGTGAAAATATGCGATGAGTTTATTTTGGGTAGTGTATATACTAAAAATTTTACATGATATAACATGAATATACTCATATTAAGGTAATTTATTATTTTATGATTTGTTATGATCTTTTGGGTATCATGATTCAAAAGGTTTCTCAACTGGTAAGGCATTTACATCCCACTTTATACATATGTGAGACACATTCTATATTCACCACCTGTTTGTTTTATGTGTTGTATATACATCCTATGAATGTTTTTTGGTTGATTCTCTTCCAAATTATATATATATGTATATATATATAAACATTATTATATATCATTCTTGGTTTTTATAATTCAAATTTTACCATATCGCTAATGTGTTTTGTATCAATTTGTCTTCTAGGAGACCAAAGTTATGTTATAAAACTCTCTTCAATTATGATGTTTTTATAAAATGACCATAAATGTTAATATATTAAGTTTATTTATTTTCATGATATTTTTTGTTTCATTTACTATCATTACATCTTTGTGATTTGGATTCAATGTTACCAAAGTGGTAGTAGTTATATCATAAATTATTCTGGTTTATTGGGATTGTATATGTAGGCGTTTGTCCTAATTATATAAAGCTATAATCCTAAAAGGTCCTAGAGGTTTTATGTGATCCAGTTTTTCGATTAGATATTGTATGTTTTTAATAGATATAATTGGGTCACATTAATCAATTTCAAAGATTTAAATTTAATGTTTATTATTTCAGCACAAGATTCGACACTACAGGTTCGGTGAAGTTACATAAGATACTTATGAAATTTATTTTTCAAATATTGAAATTTAATTTTTGTTTTTAAGGAATCTAAAAATATTAATGTGTTTCTCTAAGAAGTGAAAAATATAGTGGGTTCTAAAATATATTTTTTCCAGAGATAATGAATGGTAACATGAATGTTTTTGTGAAATTTTTGTAGAATCAAAATGTCATGTGAATAAGGTCATAGTTAGCCATAAATAGTCCATTCAATAATATAAATAATGGATGATTATGATATCCTTCATTTTTAAACATTCCACTATGTATTATTTTTTAATTAATAATGAAATTACTAACTAAGAAGTAGTAAAATGTTATAATTTTTTGGTAGAATGTTTCAATTGGATAGTAAAAGAAAATGATTTGTAGTTTTTGAAATAATAAATGAAACAAAATAAAGTGTAAAATTATAAAACCAAAAAATAAATAAAATATGAATATAATTAGATGAATAAAAATTCCTATAATAATTCTAATGAAAATAGTAATTTTATTGTAGTTTAAAAAAAATATAAAATATAAGAAAGTATTCGATTAAAAGGATTATCAATGTACAAGATAAAATCTTAAAATCCATATTTTCGATAAAATTATTAATTTTTATATTGTTATTAGTGTTTTAGTGGATTTAGATATGAGTAACTGATATTTTATTTCATTAATGATAAATATATTTATGAATGTGTAAAAATTGTATGGAATTTCAATTTTTGTCCCTAAATAACATTTCGAGTATTTCAGGATAGATTCTTTAATAGGTATTGATTCATATAGAAATGGAGGGGATCCATATTGTTATTGGATGATTATTTTTTTAATATAATAATGATTAATGTTTTCATTACATTCCAATAATAAACTATGGAATTATGGCCTCAATGAATTAGTAGGTCATGAAAAAGTTGTGGTTTTCTATGGAATGATTTGTGAAAGAAAGTATATTTCTATGTCCCGGAATATAAGAGTCGAGGTGGTTATCCTTAATGGATAAGAGGCTCATAATTATGGAATTATCCTTACATATATTCATTAAATTTCATGATGTTCACTGTTAAGGACTTGGTCAACACAATGTTCTTTAGTGTATCATTGGAGAGACACCATGTGGGGGAACTAGTTGGATGATCATTCATTGTGTGATCCCTCCAGTGTATCAATAGTGGTGTGTTTAAAGAGGTTTGGGAAGATGTGTTTTTATATTTTTTCTCATATTATGTTGTCTAAGATACATAATCGTGGTTAAAACATGTTTTCATTTTTGGGTTGTTAAGGGAGGAATTGACTGTTATATCTAGAAAATAGGTTTTTCCGGAATGTGATGTTTCATTAGCATGGCTTGTTTGTAAATTATTTTGATTTTTCACAATGTATTTTTCTTTTTTTATTGAGAGAAATGTTTCCATTCATATTAATGATGATAATATGGTGGGATGGTATTTTAAGGATTAGGAATGTGATATGATATTTGTTCAATATTTATTGGGATAATATGGTCAGCGAATCAATGTGTGACCACCCCTAATTGAATATGGTGACCATTGTTCTGGGGTTAGTGATAAATTGTGTTATTGTCTATTTTAAAGATACTTTAAGTTATTTTGAAGATATATTATTACGAAAAGGGGTGTTTTGGATTCTATATATACCCCCTTCAACATGGATTTTATGCTTTTGTTATATAATTTTTTCTTAGCTATAATTAATTGGTATTGGGTTGTTACATGATGTATGCCCTCTTATAAGTGGTGTTTAGTTTGGTATAAGTTGTGTGAAAACCCCAAAGAGGGGTTGGGTAGTGTATATAGTATGGACCTAGCCCATGGGTATATGATTCATTTCAGGAAATTTTATTACATCATTTCATAAATACTTGATTGTATGTGAGCCTCTATGTTATTTGATGACTTAAATTCTTTCTACATTGGCAGATGAAGGTATGATCAAGGGTTACAGTTTCTTAATGCAATCAAGATAGCCTATCACATATTATTGTGTGATAATTCCATGATATATTTTTATGCATGTGATTTTTAGAATAATAATGCCAAATCCTTCAATATATATATATATATATATTACATGAATTTAAATTTGGTCACTAAAAATTTATATATTGTTGTGGCACTAGGGATTCAAACTTGGTTATTGGACTCAACCTATCCACCCTAATAATGCATTTTTTCAACATATTTTATTAAATATAAATATTTTATATAATGGAATACATATCACCTAAATCCTTAAACAAATTTTACGATGAATACGATATGGTGGAAATGATTTATCAAAAATGTAATTTGAGTTTGGTCAGTGACCAATGTCATTTTTTTTAATTTTTCAACATATATTCTATAAAATGTGTTATTATTTTATTTTTATGTTCATTTGATTTATTCCCTATTTATATATTACCTCTTATATACTATGATTAATTAATAATTTAGATAGTTTTAAATTATTCTTTTCCTTACTAAGAGATCCCAAAAAGATTATTGTATATAAGACTATATGTTATTCATATTTCCATTATATGGACATGTCATGTATAATTTTCAATAGAATTGGGAATTAATATAGTGATTTAAAATTGAAGGAATAATCGATTCATGGATATTTTATAACTCAGAAATTACTTTTTCCATTTATAAATTTGTGAGGATTAACAAAAGATATCTAAATTTACAACTCTTGTTTTATTTTGTTAAAATATTATATTGATTCATAAAATAATATTTTATTATTTTTGTGGATTTAACAATGGTATATAGTTGTGGGGATTGGTTTTTTTAACTATGGAGGCAGTATAATAACATTAATATTCATAATGACATCAATTGAATCCCATGTTACTACAGAGTTCCAACTATTAGGTCTACGAAATTATCGATGAGTTAGATGGTGAACTAATCGATCCCATGATAAGATGAATGAAACCTTAGATAAACTGTAGGGTTTATTTAGTCGCTAGTTATTTGTTTATTAATCAATATTGTTTAAATTTTTGGGCATGATACAAACACCTATGGGTGGGGATGATTGAAATATCTCATCATTTACAACCATTATTATTTACACACAATTATTTTTTAATATATATTTAATCCAATATAATTTATAGGATTATTTTACTAAAATGTATTTGAAGGAATTTTCTGAATAAAGGTTTTTTGAAATAATTTTCCACAATAAATTAATGAAATTTTTATGTTTTTTATACAAAAATGCTATATTTTTTAAAGAATTACATGTAGTTCCAAGATTTCATCCAGATATGTTTTATAATTTTTTTAAATAATTTTTTTCTGGGATCTAGTGTATTAGAAATGGTTTCAAATTTCATTCTCGTAAAAAAAATAATTTGAAAAGGGGTTTTCTAATATAATTGTGATGTGAAATTTTAAAATTATAATAGATTTTTTTATAATGAAATAATATGATGAGTATTTTGACACATTGGATAATATGGAAACACCATAATATTTTATTGGATTCAAAAATACATCAAGAGTGTTTTGATGTGTTTAAAATGATATTAAATTTTTTAAACAATAACACGAAAATATTTTTTACTAAAATGCATAAATTATCTTTTTTTTTTGTATGTGGTATCCTAGATAATTTTATTTTATTGAGAAATTTTCTCCTATTGTTTTTATTCATACATGAATGGTTGTTATGTGTTGATTTTTTTGGTTTGGTGTTTTAGAAAATAAGTCATTTATAGGAATCCCAAGTTGGCTTGTTTGTTTAATAGAGAGATAGAATTTACCAAGTATTAGATTTTAAATTCAACATTATTTATCAATGTAATTAAATGATATATATGTCATTTAAGATTTATTGATAGGTAAATATCACTTTATTAGAGGATATGGATTGGGGTTTGAAAATTCAATAATATGGAGTCATTAATTTCAATTTATTTAGGTTATTCATTGGTTGGGTACTTCCATAAAAAAATAAACACTTTTGAAAAACACTATTATTTCATGGGATTAATGGGTTTTATTTTTTCATGATCTTATTAATGTAGAGATGGTGACAAATATTAAGGATCATGTATGAGTAGTGAGGTCATTCCCAATCATTACATTCATTATTGGAGATGATATGAGTTGTCTATTTTGAGTATTTGGGGTCAACCTGGAAATGATAAGGAATGCCATTTTTTATGGATAATATAATACTTCATGAGTATATAAAAATATTATTATTTGGCCTCATGGGTTTGATGAAGTCTAAACATGATTCCAATATACTATGTGTCATATCTCATCAATAGAGTGTGATTGTTGATTTTACTATTCTTGTATCATACCCAATAATTATAATAGATTCCTATTTTTTTACCAATTATGATTAGGGTTTGGAAAAACATATCTCTATCAATTATTTTTAAATTGAAGATGTTGATGAATATGAGCTCTTACAAAGATGTGAGTAACACACACAATACATTTCCAAATAAATAAATTTAGTGAAAATTCTAGAATAATAAATGAAAAACTTGAGGAGATCTCCACGATAGTCTGCTTGGAAAGAGCATCTGTAGCCTGTTTTTCCTCCCTATAGACATGATTGACATCGAACTTAAAATAATAAAGAGAACTAAGACAGGAACTTCCTGAAAAAATCACATTCCATGTAAAATTTTGGGATCACTTCTTCAAAATTTTCACCACTATGGTAGAATCATATTCCACCCAGATATGCATCAAATTGTTTTGAATTTCATAATTCAGGGTCACGATCATTTTCCAAATCTCAGCTTCAATTGTGGATCCAATTCCCATATATTGGTATACCATCCTTTAATGAATCCCCAATGGGTGCAGAAGATGCCACCACATCCAGATAGTCATGGGGCTCTTGAGGCTTCCCATCCATGTTCACATTCAACCGCGGGAAGATAGGCTGGATCCATATGATTGATTTTAACACCATAGGCTTCATGAACCTTCTAGTAACACAATGAGTCTTCAGAATAATCCAGTCAGAAACATTTTTATTCATTTCCCCAGTATTTCTTTAAGAGGTGGACAACACTACACTGTAAATAAAATTCAACACATCCTCCAAATAGAGCCTGATGTTGCCAATGGAAATTCTATTTCATTCCTTCTAGATGAAATCATATTCATCAACAACAATGGACATCATCATCGCATAAATCTTTTCACTGTACATGGAACCATGGATAGAACACAATTACCAATCAAGGATATCTGTTTGGAATGAAATTCCAAATAATTCATGTAGCTCATTATGGATTTGGAATGAATAATTTCATCACCAAAAAAAATATTATGGTTTCATCAGCCTGTATATGAAACTGGAATGTTCGCTATGCATAATAGTTTTCTGCTACATACTTTTCACATGCACTCAGTATTTCAAAACCCTCAATTTGAGAAGGTACTGAGCAGGAGGAATTAAGGGACATCTAAATCTATGCATCCAAGAAGGATCAGTAGTAGATCCATCACACATGGGCCTATAGTACTATATAAAAGGGAGTATCTTATTCATGCATGGAGTCTGTACTAGAAAGTCATAAGCATTGTAACTGTAATGTTGTACCTGCAACCGAATAAGTCTGTTTTAACATCCCTAAATATCATGATTACTATATAAGTCAGTAATTAAGAGTTTTTTAATGGGAGATGGAACATCCATTGTCTCATATATTGGTATTGTAATTGATGTTATTATATGGTTTCTTTGGGAATAAAATAATCATTTTTAGCATATATAGAGGTATATCTGTCGGTGGGTCTTAGTTTATTTAGTAAATATTAACCAAATAAGTTTTAACTATTTTTCTTATTTTATATTAGATATAGTTATGAAAACACTGCATTTATAGAGTTTCTTGGTAATATATAGTAGAACAATTCAATTGATTTGATGTAATTCATTGATAAATCATTTGGGATAATGGTGAGTAGGAAACATAGAATGTAGTTGATAGTATACGTTTGTGGTTGGGGTTGTGCAACAGAAGAATGTTTGGTGTTACATATTGAAAAATTGTGTAAAATTATGAAACTATAGACTAGGGAAAAAATATTTTTGTAGTTAGAGGATGACCATGGGAACTAAAATATATAAATAATCATGATGGGGAGTTCTAAATGAACAATTTCATTAGGCGTTTCTACAATTTTTTTTTCAAAATTCAATTTTCCCTAGAAAAAGTTCTAGTGATTTAGTTGATGAATTATATGGTAATCATAGAAATGTGGATTCAATAGTTCACATAACACCGTGATGGGTTAATGGATTTTTGAGGACTATAGTGAAGAATGAACATACTTTTTAGAAAAAAATATCCATTATTTGAGTTCATAAGTGATGTTGGAGGTCATGGGCTGGAATAGGGGTTTCATGGAATGACTCAAAATGATGGGTAGTCTCTTTATCATGGAATGTAGGGTCATTGGGGTAATAATAGTATTTCTGATCCCCATATGTCTCTTTTTCCCTTATGTGTAGTCTCAATAAACAAAGGGTTCAATGATGCACTGGTAAATGTTAATGAAATGTATAATAGTTGAGACATGTCTACGAGGACAGGATTTAGGTCATTGGGGAACCCATGGGATAATCTTACAATTTCTGAAAACTATAAAAAATTATTCATATTATTTTTTCATGGGATTAATCCCTCAGTATGGGGCGGTCACACTATTGCATTGAGGGTCCATTCAATGGTGCATCCATACATGGGGATTTCATAACATTACCATTATTCTTTACATTGTGAAATAGCTATTGGTTTATTTATTTCTAAAATGGGAAGGGAATTCTTTTTTAATTCATCAATTTTGATTGTCCATACAATATTACCTCATTTATGAGGACTATAAATAGGTGTATTCCATGTAATATCCAATAACCTTTATTCAGGTGCTTCATATTCATTGTTTTTTCTTGTGTATTTCTTATTCCTTGATATTTTTTAGAGAAAAATGACGGATTTCTATAGGGTGTTTGGCCATGGTGTATAGGATATGTTTTAGAGAGTAATAGCTACATCATGGAGTAAAATTATAAGATCTAAGGTTATGAGAGATGTATTTGGTAAGTATTTTCATTTTGGGCACCCTTACATCGAAGGGATTTGGCTGTCTCGTGGAATCATCCTCTGGTTTTTGTGGTGTCTCAACCATTATTATTAGTAGTTACTACATGTTGTATAAAATTAATCCTAATTTTAACTATTGTAAAATAGATCTACTACATTTTTTTAGGAGGTTGTATTACATAGAGGTAGTGTGACTTGGCCTACAATGGATGCACTATAGTCATCGGTATTTTTACCCTTATACAAAATGGCCATGGTGGGTCGTATATTGGATTATATTATTATAGACTATAATATCCCATGAAATATAAATTCCCACTTTCCATTTCATCAAGATTCAATTAACTTATTCCTGTTTTATGGATTCCACAATATGTTTTGGTTCCTCCAGCCACCATCATTCATGGATAAACGAATTGAGGTAACTATTTAATCCCCATTTAGTAATAGAATCATATTATTCTATGGAATCCATTTTATTCTCTTATATACTCTAAATGAAAAAAAAAATTAGGATTGGATCCCTACTCATATGGTTTTCTCATTTATTTTTTATTCCTTGACCACCTATAACATCAATCATTGTTATTTGATCTCATTGAGGGTGTAACATTGATTTAATAATGTGACAAAATAATGAATGTTACATAAGTATTTTCCTAAAAATTAAATCCCTATAAATATTAATTTATTTTTAATTTATTTTTAATTGATTAAAATACCTATACTTGAAATGATTTGATGATTGATTTCAAAAGGTCATGGAAGTAAAAAAAACCTAGAAATTTTAATGCAATTGATATTGCAATAGGGTTTTTAAAAATTTATGGATTTAATTGAAACATTTTTAGATGAAATATTTTGTTTTGATTCATCATAAAATTGGATTAAAATGAATGATTATTTGAAAAATCATGTATTTGAGGGAAAACATTGTATTCATTTTGAAATGAAAAGGAATCTAGAAAACTAAATTTGTAAAATTTAATTGTAATTGATGAAATGTTTTGAAATGTTTTATTCTACTATTATTTATTAGTTTAATTTTTGTGAAAATTATATCTTGGATTGTTGTAGGGTGATTTGGATAATCAATCGTGGACTCTTTATCCCTATAAATGGATTGACATTGAATGCCCTCACTAAAAAATTCTAGGCATTATTCCTTATCAAGGGTACCCTAATAGGGAGTTGATTATAGTTTCCACTCCTCCCATGAAATTTTATAATGGTTTATATGTGATAGGATCATACTTATAAAATATATCAAACCAAGGGGATTGTTACATGGTTTTTTGAATTTTTTTGTTTATTATACATGCCATTGATTTTAGAACTGCATCATTCCTGAGAATTGTGTTTATTTAAATTCACTTACATAAAATTTACATTTAATAATATTTGGATATATCAACCATATATTTGATTTGATTCATGTCATTTTTAATTCCGAATATTTCTTTCCTTGAATTTTTTTATTTAAACCAAAATCATAAATACTTTGTTGTTATGTAATGGATTACAGAATGTTTTGTTCTATTCTAATTAGATATTTTTCTTACACACTAAATTTTTTTTCTTGAATTTATATAATATTTTTTTTGTCCAAGAGACGGGAATATAGTAATTGGACGTGGTGTATTTTTTTATCCTTGTATACCATAGTGATGGAGGTGACTGGTAGAGATGTTGTTAACATGTTGAATGGGATGTAAGATATTTTATATTGAAAATGATGGGTCCTTAAGGATGTAGTATTTTTTATGTTCATCTACATATTTTTTTGGTACACTATCCTTGAGGAGTGTTGACATAATGGAATGTGTAATTTACCATCAATTTTTATGGAACAATCATTTCCATTTCATTCTTGAATGATTTAAGATTCCTGCCTCCAAACATTGGGGATCAGCAATGGCGTTCAAGCTCTTTCACGACTATCTCAGGTATTAGATTATCAAATTATCTTGGATGGTTCATGATAATGTTGTATCACAGGTTTAGGTTTTTATTCATTATTTGACGATGGTAGGAATTTGGTTTGTCTTTGTTGAGAGGAGGTTGGATTTGGGGACATATAAGGTAGTTACAACTAAGTTCATGGAAATATATCATCATAAAATCCATTCCCCACCATTTTTTTTAGGAAAAAGGAACATGAGGAATGTTATAAATGATTATAATATTTTCTTAGTTTATCCTAATAACTATTGATTGATTGATAATATATATAACCATGTTGATGTTTCAATATTGTATGATTATATTATTTAGTAAAATGCCTCCAAGAAATTTTTTTTATTAGAAATTAAGAGGATATGATAGTGAATCATAGAAGGAAAATCATTTAGTGGCCTATAATGTACTAAATATTATTTTTACATCGTCGATGCTTTGGGAAAGGTACAAACAACCATTCCCACTCAATATCAAGAAGTATAACAATGATGGGGTAAATATTGAAATTGTTCTAAATAATATTTCCTCCATAATCCACCAATTTTCATAGGATCTATATATTTTTAGTAGGATGAGGATTGGTTGAATAATATTGACCAACTTTTTTAGATCATATATGTTCCACACTCAATTAATCTATATTGTGAAACATTCATGTTTGAAGGGCCTAGCATGAGATTATGAGATTTCATGATGATGGTGGAAAACATAATTGGATGATGTGGAAATAAATTGATGATATTTTTACTAATTAGGTTAATCCAAAATTTATGGTCCTCTGAAAATATGTTGTGTTTATTGGCCTCTAGTAGGGTGATAGGATCATGACAATGTATGTATTCCATTTCATTGAGTTTTTTAACATTATCCTATGATAGTAAAAAACATGAAACTAGATGCTAAAATATTTGCTATATGTATTCAATCAGACATTTGAAGACAATTATTTATGTAAAAATTAAATTCTTATACTGAAATAATGTATTGGTAATTTATGGATGAGCTTGACCCTACTGGTATATCAGGGTTGAAGTGAGTTACTTTTTATACCAGGGGATGGTCTATTAGTTATTAATGAAATGGAAATCATGATAACTCTCATGGTGGATCTCAACAACATGTTTTATCCATACCTCACACATTTCTTATGATGGTCCCGTTTACTTGTTTCTAGTTTGGAAGGGTAAGACATTTAAAATAGATTTTTACTATGGAACCCAAGTTATATAGTTCATGAAATTTCTCAAGTCACATATAGTTTTTTTGTAATATCATTTCTATTTCATACAGTTTCTTGTACTCCCCATCACGAAATATATTTTTCTGGAATTAGATGCTTTATTAGTTAAAGGGTTCCAAACACTGGCATCTATAATGAGGCTTCTTCATGTAGTTTTACAGTCTCTCGTGGAAGCTATTGTAGGTCCAGGGATAGTTAGGGTATCATAATTATACATTCATCTCTAGGGTCATATTTATTTGATACTAGTTTATATAAGATGATTATATCAAATTTTATTGTGAACCTATTAAAACTTCTTATGGTGATTTTTTCTTATGTGATGTAATGACCCATAAATTCCGTATAAATATATTTTTTAAAATATTTTTGATTATTACAGTTCTTCAAAAATTGATGGTGCTTGATTCTGAGGCTCTTTGTTCCCCTAATCGAATTTTCAACTCTTTTAGGTACGTTCAGTAAACACACTTGAAACATTTTATATATTTATAACACGTTCTCACAATTGAAATCTAAGGACACCATTGAATCTGCATCGCCTAGATTCGCTTAAGGGAGACCTCCTTTTGACATGTGTAGGTCAGGTGAAAATGTTAGTCTTGCATACTTTTTAAAGAATAGTATGTAACATGTTATATTATTTTATTATTCCTTGCATCACTTGTGTAATGGTGGAGAGACCCACAGAAATGATCAGGCATTTAATGAGGTCCATTAAATGACCGATTACACATTGTTGTGTAACCAAATATCGTGTAATTATGGTTATTCATTAATTTCACCATATATTGAGACTTTTTTAAAGTGTTTTAATATCATAACTCACCCATTTAAATTAAATAATGTGCATGGGTTTTGGAAACCCATGGGAGAACTCAAATGACACCCTGAAAAAGAACCCACCCAATGAGGAATGGAGGAATTAAACTGAGATCGACCAACGCCGACGACTTCCATGGAGAAGAATTCTTAATCCACAACAGTGATGTCCCCAACGAATCATGGGGTAGGGGTTTTATTATTTATGCTTATCTTTGATGAATTAAATCACTAACTTGTGTTAATATGCTAACATGTAGGGATTGTTCCAAAAAAAATCCCCGGACCCTCCGACGTTTCGTTCTTATTGTGTTCTTCTGAGGAACAATTTACAAATTTGACAGAACATAGAATCTGGGAACCATGAAGCAATGGTGGCATATCGAGAGGCCTGTAAAAATGAGCGAAAGGTGAAATGGACCACTGAAGCACACCCAGTGGCCTTCTAAAGATATACCAGCGCAGCATCGGTGACCAGCACCAACAATGAAGGTAGCGCCGCTTGGCACTATGGTGGACGAACAGGCAGCCGACTCTCATCTGTCCAAAAATGCAGAAGGTGATGCATCATCATGCACTATAATGAGGTGGGCTACGATATCAATTCATATGTGAAAAGAGTTGACCCAAACTCTGTAGGTATCACAGAAAACCAAGCAGCACCACCTGGTGCTTCCAATTAAGAGTCGAACAACACTTTCAGACATTCGAGAGGCGAACTACACGACCCTTACCTGTATCATGCCAGTCGGTTAGCTGAGCCAACCCGACCAACCCCAGTAAGGGTTGGCCAATCTATTCCACGGCCCAGTGAGATGATCCTTCCATGGCCCCACCCAACCGGGCCAGTCAGGTTCAGACTGGACCGGGACGGGTCCGGCCAGGCCGGGTTGGGCCGATCGGGTCGGACAGGACTCAGACCCCTTTTGGCCCCAGATATGCTTAAAAATCTATATCATACAAACCAGACGTATGTTCGACAAAACTTATGTGGAGTTGGAATCCTTGTAATGATACAGTCCCTTTGAGATACTGAAATTGGATTTTGGAGAATGTCGGAGTACAGTCGGGTTGGATCGTACTTGAATCCAACTATACCCTTGACACTAAAATGTCTATAACTCATAGAACGGGAGTCTGATTGACATGCCATCTATTTTTTTGGAACCCTTATGACATGATTATCCTTTAGGATAGTCCTTTATGAAACTTAGTTTCCGATGTGGAATGACCGATATCCAAAAGAGCATATACTATAGAACTCAAGTACACATAGTACAGGGAATCCTATGGCTAGCAGTCATATGAGTAACGACCTTGTGTGGATAACTATAATAACAATCCTATGAGGATCATAATCACAACGACCCTATGTTGATAATTATCTAATAAACCTATGTGGATAAAAACATAGCGACCCTGTGTGGAATAGCATCATAATGACTATATGTGGATCACCATCTAGCGACCCTGTGTGGATCATCATCATAGCGACCTTCTGTGTATCAACATTATAGTGACCCTATTTCGATCTGGAGTGGACGTCCCGATGAAAACCTGCCTTGGAACGGTACATCATGGATTAGCGATATACAACCCTATGTGGAATAACAATGGAACAAATACTTCATGGTTCAGTTGTGAAAACTTTCTAAAGGAATAAATTCATATAGCTTAGGACTAATCATATTTATTCATGATCTCTGATTTCTATAAATGTTTTGGGCTACTTATTTTTCATTTTGAATTTTGATTGGTATTAGGATTTTGTGGTTTTCAATTGGGAAATTCTGATATACCTTTGGGGGTCTTAGGGACCCTACTAGTTATTGTTATACTCACCCCTACACAGGCTTCACCCACACCATGTTGTGTCTTGTGTAGACAGTGTGCATCTCAGCTGAGTCAATATGAGCCATGACCATGTATTACATGATGGTTATAGTTAACATTGTGTGATGTGGAGATGAGATTTACTTACCCCCTTAGTTAGGATCCTTGGTGTACGATTTCCAGAGCTGTTTACTATTTTTTGTTGTAGTTTTGTCCTTTTAGTTGGCCTTATATTCTAACCCTTTTACATCCAGGTTACACATTTACTACTACAGATTTATTTCATCCATACATCTTGTTTAGTTCTTGTATTGTGTGTTTTTACTAGTTTAATGGAAATTCCATCCCATTTTAGGGTTATTCCTTTCTGGTGCTAGTCTCCAACCCCTGGCATATGGATGGTGGGCCTGGGGAGGTCACTGAACAGGACCTTAGGGATGAGTTGTGACATGTGAAGGATAATACTAAACCCCTATGAATTAATTGGGTGAATGGTCCCTATTATTCCACTTGTGTTTTATCTATAACATAGATTGAGTATACTTATAATTTTTTTGTTATCATCATTATAACACATGGCTACACTTTTGGACGCCCAAGATGAATGATCATAATCCTTTGGTTGACTATTATCTTCGACGGGTAACATTTTCTAGGTTTATGGTGTTTTCTATGTTTTTAAGGGATAATGGGACCCATGGTTGAGAAATTCAAACAACATTTTTGGGATTTGTGAAGGATAGTATATGTGGTTTATTTAACTAGGAGAGATTATATTTAATTTGATATCTCTCCCCCATTGTCATCAAGTTTTACAATTACTTTTCATTTTATTACTCTAGATTTCCAATAGTAAGAGAGGTAGTGTATTCAAGTTATTTGGAAATTATAACTTAAATAGTGTCTACACATTCTTACCTAATGTTAATAGATGTGAAAATGAATTTGAAAATTTATTCAGATTATTTTATGGAGAAATTATTTATACATCAGAGTGTGTTATATTGGTAAGCACCAATTCACTTTGAATGGATATCTAAAGCATACAATGCCTGTGGATTGATTATTGAGAACTCATTCCTTTCATCGTAAAGAAAAAATATTTGATTCCATGTATTTTTGATTTGATTAATCATTTAAAATTAAAACATTCAGTTGTCAATTATTTATCTTTGATATATTAATTGATAGTTGTGAATTAATGATTTTGATATTTAGATAACCATATTTAGGATAATGTACATAAATTATGAGTATTTGGGTATAAATTTTGGTTGGAAAAATTATATTATAGTGTTCATGGAATTGGAAAATAAGATATTCCAAACGTACCTCGACGTATTCATGGTGGTATTTATGGATGAAATCTTGTTTTTCTCAAAAAACAAGGTGTGTCATATGTTTCATTTGAGATAAATTATATAAATCGTGATAGATCAACGACTTTACATGAATCATTAAAATGTAATATCTAGATTTTAGAAGTGAATTTTTGAGACACATGGTCTTGGAATGCCTTATGTCAGCAGATCCTAATAAGGGGAATGTTTTAATGTCATTGTTGAAAACTCATAATGTTTTTGAGATACAAATCGTGTAAAAAACCAAGTAATTATAGAATAATACATTTTCATATCGATTAATATTTCTGAATAATATATTAATTTTATGTTAAAGAGGAATCTTTGTTAGATATACCACATAACACGTTATAATTGTTTTTTTAATCTTATGTTGCACACAATTATGAGTTATACCGAAAAGTAATATAATAATAATATTATTTTATATGGTAGTTAACACCTCACCATTGTATTTATTGGAATGATCCTAACAAACTAAATCTGGATTACAAATGTTGGTTAAAAGTATTTACATGTATCCAATAAATTATATACTCTTAAAATAAGAAGGAATCTGATTTTAAGATAGAAATACTCTAATATTCATTAAAAGACCGATTTAACACCTTTTGATGGAGAACCTTTTTTAAATTTAGTTTTTTTGCTTTTATATATTCAATAGATAAAATAAAATTCTTCCTTAAAATAATTATATCACAATTTACATTTGGTAAAGTTTTTGTATTTTTATAATAAAGTTCATTTTTAAATGAATAGTGAAAAAATACTGCATTTTAAGGTCAAATGGCCTTTTTATAATAATTATTTATAAGATTAGACAATCATTTTAATTGGTTTTAAAGTGGAAGTACATTATATTTTTATCATTTAATTAAATTTTTGTCATTTTATGTAATTTAAACTAGAAATACGAAATAAAAACATGTCAATATTTTTCTAGTTTTTACATCTTAAAAACACAATTTTAGGTTCTGTCAAAGGAAATTAATTTTAAATTTATTTATTCAAATTCATTGTTTTGAATTTGGAAAAATGGATTAAATATTTTTTAATTAGGAGGTCCTAATTGTGCTAATATGTTGGTTTTATTTTTAGACATTATGAATAAAAACATGAGGAAATATTTTATTTACCATGGTTAAAAGGTAAATCTAGTAAATAAGGGTAAAAAATAAAATTATAATAATAAAAATTTCCCCAACACATGTACTAATCCTATTTAATGAGATATTTATGAGCCTTGACATTCTTGGGTAGATGTTAGGGCCCCATTGAACCACTTGTGTGGGAAAATGTCATTTTATTGCATTTAATTTAATGTTAAGGAAAATATAACCTAAAAATGTATATTTTAGTAAAAAAATTATCTGTGGTTATGAAAGATATATATTAGAATATAAATAAAAATTTTATTTCTATAAATATTGCCTATATCATTGTATTTTATTTATAATATTTATCGTTTATATAAATAAAGTTATTTACGACGTAATGTCAAAGTAGTGATTACCTTATTAATGGATGGTTTAAATAAATGAGATTAAAAATATTAGAATAAATTTTTTTGGAAACTTTATTGTAATGTCCTGGACCTCTCCGGTCCATTCCTTTGTCGAAAATAAGTTCATGAAGTGGTCTGGATGGTAGAATGAACTTTTCCCACACTTTTCAGAATTTTGTAACTACACGTCGTGTACCACCATTCCAGGTATACCCCGTGTTGAAGCTGTGTCCTTTCCACGCAAGAAAAATCAGTACACGCCATGTAGCCTATACTACATGCTGTGTAGTTCCTCCCCACGTATGCGTTACCCTCAAACCGTGTGTTGACCAATCAACAGCCATATGCCCTGTTGAAGCCGTGTCCTTGCCGCATGAAACAAATGAGTACACTCTATGTAGTTCCTCCCTGCGTATGAGTTACCCTCAAACCATGTGTTGACCAGTCAACGGCCATGTGCCATGTTGAATGTCATGATGAAATCCATGTGGCGACCATGTGAAATGGCCTATTACACGCCGTGTACTAGAATGTACACTTCATGTACTTTAGTTTTTCTCGCCTATAAAAGGAGGGGACACTCCTCCTTTTCAAATCATTCCTCTCCTCCCCTTTCCTATGACCAGAGCTCTCCCGAGAGACTCCAAAGCTCCTTTCTTCCATAACTTCTTCGTCCGAGCTCCGATTTACATCCCTCAGTGGCCATGAGATCATAACGATGAGGCAGAACTTCGGAGCTTGAATCTATTGCATTTACTTTGGCCTTTCCTTCCCAACTTCTAGCCGAGGAGGTTTTTCTCGGGTTTTTTCAGAAGTGACAGATGCCGATGCACGTCTTCTAAAGATGATCTAGGGGAGTGTTGTTATCAGAAACTGTTGAGGTAAGGATTTAACCTTTGTCTCTCTTATTTCTGCATCATGTAGGATGGGTGTCGTCTTGCTTTCATGAGACATAGTTGAACCAATTTACTAAAGATAATAACCTGTATAAAAAATGGGGATGGGGAAGTTGTTATGTTTATCTTTTTTTATCTTATTGTTAAGTTGTGAATTGAATAGGATTATGCCTACTGAAAATCACGTTCGTTGGTGGCCATTTCATGAAAAATTAAATGTTGCCCAACCTTTCTAGATTTTTTTTGTGGATGGAAACTTTGTGTAAAATGGAAATAGGTTAATCACGTAATGTTGGCTGATTAAAATCTGGAACCACTGTGTGATCACCCCAGCTGAACAAAATGGAATAATGAACATGTGGGTGTTTGTTTGGTTATGTGGTGTGTGAAAAGGGGGGGGGTGAATCCTAGGTTTTTACGAATAGTATGGGCAGCTGGGCTATAGAAAATGATATTAAAGGGGCACTGATGTGACAGCAGACTTGTTTTGTGATACGGTTGTGGAGATGTGGTTATAGTGGTAGTAGGGATGCATTAAATGGTTGTGATAATAAAAGAAAGTGGAAAGTTGATAAATGAAATGTGGGGAAAGATAATTAATTAAATGAGGGAGCTATCAATGGGGTTGATTGATGATAAAAAGGTTGTTTTTCCCTTGTGTTTTATCTAACCTGATTTGTGGTTGGCATGGTTTTTCTACGAAACGCTTGATCTGGTTTGATAATTGCCCAGTAGTTAAGGAACTAATAAACTGATACTATTGTAAAATGAAAACATAAATGGGGTTGGGGTTGATTTTTCTATGCATGCTTTGTAATAGCAGTGCCGAGGCATGTGCTTAGTTTCTTTGTTTTGAATCTATAGGTTGGGTTGTGTGTTTGGTATACATATTTGTATCTGTATCTTTGTGTTTTTTCGCACCCCACACATGTTGAGAACATAGTGTCGAACACTCCCATTTAATGGGAGAGGGTGTTTTCCCCCTTAGTTACAAGCTCCTTCCTGCTCCTTCTTCCATAGGCTGTGATGTCTTGAGGCGACCTTACCCACAAGACTCTTCGGGCAGGTTTCGATTGGGGTGGTTTTAGCCCAAGACTCTTCGGGCAGGATTAATGTTCCCAAGAATCTTCGGGATGAGGCCCAGGTGTGTTCGGGTGGGGATGTGTTTCTGGTTGTGAGGCCCAAGTGTGTGCAGGTGGGGTATGTGTTTTGTGAGTCCCAGGTGTGTGCGGGCAGGATATGTGGTTTGTGTGGCCCAGGTGTGTGCGGGCGGGATGTGTGAATTTGAGGCCCTGGTGTGTGTGGGAGAAAAGAGTGTGGTAGCTTCAGGACGTTCGCCATTAGGAAGAGCAACTAACTAGTGGGGGCGAATGGGGTGGGGTACCCAATACTCTTGTTCTTATATACCACTACCTGTTGTTTCGGGTTTTTGGTGAGTGTGGCTGGTGAGGATGGGTGGATAGAATTCCTTGCTAGGTTTTGGTTTCTTCTGTTGTTCTCACGAGAAATTAGGATTTCTCCCAACCTATGCAGGAGTGCTTTAGGTTTGCCTACTGAGTGTACATGTATTCTCACCCTACAATTACATTCAGGTTTCTAGGAGGACTAACAGGGCCGTGTAGGACCCTACTAGTCGGGATAGTTGGAATTGTTGCATTTTTTGTACTCTTATTTCTTTTGGTATTGTACTTTTTAGATTTCTTGTACTTGTACCTTGTTTTAGAATTGTTTAAACATGCACGTGGGATTGGTTTGGGTTTATTTTCATTTACATGTTCCTTTTTCTTTTGGTGTTTAACTCATCCTATTTCCCGATATTACATAATAAAAAGGTTAATGCCTCCCATATTTGTGAAAACTCATACCCTTGGTTCTAGTCGACACATTGGGTCCTAATAAAGGCAGAACTCGGGAGGTCATTATCTCCCTTTCACCATTGCCAGCTCAAGAGGGGCATCTTTGGTGGGAGGGGGTCATGACAGAATGGTATCAGAGCTGATGGTTGAGAGATAGGATGGATTCTGGAGTTAGGCATAGTGAGGATTGCATGGGATGGTAGAGCGACAGTGTTGGCTGATCTTGGTGTGTGACATAGGACATGGTAGACCGGCTAGGACATGGGATTTTAGGGCCCCTGTGATCCGATTCAAGGACTCTGAGCCTACCGAATAACCACGTGAGACTACAATTTTGCAGGGTAGAGACCCTAGGGAAGGTACATGCATCATCATGATTGTGTTTTACTTGAATTTTGTTCTCTGGGAAATAAAATGAAATAAAATGATAAAATGAAACCCTAAGAAATTTCTTTGCTACTTGGACTTAGGAGATATTTGCTTACTATACAGCTATGGCACCTAGACTTCATCCTTGGGTGACTCAGACAGTCGAGGCCCAGCAGATTCCAATGGTCGATCAGTTGATGATTGATAGAGAGGAGGAAGATATCCAGTGGCAGAAGACTCTCCTTTATTTCCAGTGACAAACCCCCAAGAAGTACGAGGGTTGTACTTCGGATATGGAGAAGGATGGGTGGCTTTAGGAGCTAGGGATCACATTTAATTTGATCTGTTCTCTGAGGGTGTACTAGGATCCCCTGGCAGTCAGTCAGCTGAGAGGTGAATCGCATCAGTGGGGGACGCTCTACCATGGGTAGAGGTTAGAGGAAGAGGTCATGTTGGCTGACTTTGAGCAGGAATTCTGAGAGGAATCCATTTCATCCAAGATTATGGAAGATAAGCGGCAGGAGTTACTCTCCCTTCCGTAGGGAAGTATGTCGGTACAATAATTGGGGATCATGTTCAATGGTCTCCTACGCTTTGCTATGGATCTCTTTCTAGATGAGGAGTCTTGGGCAAGCCGTTTGAAGGAGGCGCTTCGTCCTTCGCTCCAGTATGTTGTCACCCCCATCACCCTTCCGACGTACTTGGTAGTACAGAAGAAGGCAGAGGTTGTAGAGATGATGCACTTGCAGGGAGGTGCACCACGAGAGGGGATCTAGTTGGGTTCGTTGAAGGGGAAAGCAGTCCGCAGCAGGTCTCCTGCGACAAGACCATCCATATTCAGGCTAGTAGTGAGTATGCCCCATCAGTTCCAGTTCAGATCATTGGGTCATCGTCCTTTTTTCACGAGCCCTGGACAGAAGTGTTTCTCTTTCAGAGTTTTCAGGCACATTCAAAGTCGGTGCCTGACCCGAGCTTAGTACGGTGGAGGTGGTCAGGTTTAGCACTCGCCTCAGTAGCACCAGTTGTCGGTGAGGCCCTTCCAGTAGCAGCAGGACCCTGCTCCTCTGAGGGAAGACTTTTCAAGTGGAGGCCGACCTCAGGGTGATCCTCAGGGACCTCGACCAGGGCGTGGTCGGGGAGGTGGAAGACATCAGAGAGGCAAAGGATCTGGGTGTGGATAGTTCCACGTAGTAGAGTTGGCAGCTCCAGCAGGACCAGAGGTAGTATGAGGTATGATTTGTTTGTTCAGAACTCTCGTTTCTGCTTTGTTATATTCAAGAGCTTCGCACTCCGTGGTTGCACCTGAACTAGCCCATTCTTTGCATCTAGACGTAGAGAGACTTTCCATACCCCTAGTGCTGAGTACACCAGTTGGAGGTCAGACCAGTGTATCTTCTATTTCCTGGGGATGTGGGCTGACATTGGGACGACATAGATCTAGTGGGGATCTTCTTTTTCTACAGATGCATCCATACGATGTCATCCTAGTCATCGAATGGCTATTTTCTGTTAGTGCTGTTATCGACTACTTCTGAAGAAGAGTCATGTTTTCTGACATGGATGGGCAGCATGTAGCTTTTGTCGGTGAGAGGAGCTATCAGGTCGGAATCCGGCATGTGAAGCCTCTCCTTTCCTTGTTAGGAGTGTTATCAATGGATTCAATTGATACCGAGATGATGTATGTTCTAGAGTTTGTTGGGGAGTTCCTCGATGTTTTTCTTGATGATGTTGTGACTCTACCCCCCAGACGCGACGTTGAGTTCGGGATAGACTTACAGCCTGGTTCCCATCTTATTTCGATGGACCCTTATCATATGGAACCTTTGGAGTTACGGGAGTTTCTGATTCAGATTGATGATCTGATTGAGAAGTATTTTGTTCGACCCAGCGTGTCTCCATGGGGTGCACCAGTTTTATTCGTGAAAAGGGAAGATGGTGGTCGTAGGATATGCATAGACTACCGAAGGTTGAATCAGTTGATGGTCAAGAACTGTTACCCACATCCAAGGATAGATGATCTCTTCGATAAGCTACGGAGAGAATGTTGGTTTTCTTAGATTTATCTACGATATGGATATCATCAGTTGAGGGTAAATTACAATGACATCTCGGAGACGGATTTCAGGTGCAGGTATGGGAACTTCGAGTTTGAAGTGATGCTGTTTGGAGTTACGAATGCACCTGCTGTATTCATGGGACTTATGAACTTTATCTTCCAAGTGTTTCTAGACTGGTTCGTCATTGTGTTTATCTGTGACATCCTGATCTACTCAATATCAGAGGACGAGCACGTTGATCATCTTAGGGCAGTCTTGGAAGTCCTTCAACACCACCAGCTTAATGGGAAATTGTCGAAGTGTATGTTCTTGATGCAAGAAGTACACTTCCTTGGGCACATGGTGTCTCAGCATGGAGTGTCAGTAGACCCATCGAAATTGGAGGCAGTTGTTTCTTTGGTAGCACCCAAGAGCGTGGAAGAAAATTTCAGTTTCCTGGGGTTGGCAGGTTATTATCGGAGGTTCATTTCAGACTTCTCTCAAGTTTATGCTCCATTGACATCTTTGACTAGGATGAACCAGGTCTTACTATGGAGAGAGAAATGCCAGAAAGCTTTCGACTACCAAAAGGATAAGTTGGTCAGTGCTCATGTTCTCAGATTTCCCAAGGAAGGGTTTTTGTATGAGGTGTTTTGTGATGCTTCTGGCCTTGGTTTGGGGAGCATACTGATGCAGAAGAAGGGTGTGATCTACTACGGGTCTAGGCAGTTATGCCCTCTTGAGCGTAACTATGCCACCCATGACCTAGAGCTTGCAGTAGTAGTGTTCTCACTGATGTTGTGGTGACACTACCTCTTTGGGAAGCGCTTTGTAGTCTTCTCAGATCCCAAGAGCTTACATTATATCTTCTCACAGCGTGACCTGAACTAATGGAAGTATAGATGGGTTGAGTTTCTCTAAGACTATGAATGCAAGATATCTTACAATGAATGTAAGGGAAACGTCGTGGCTGATGCCCTGAGCAGGATGTCACATAAAGAAGTGTTTCGAGAATCCGCTGATGCTTGGGAAGTGATGGGAGAGTTGGCTGCCTTCCACTTGGATGCAAGGGTAGAGGGTGTTAGAGGCTGTTTGTTTCAGATGATGGCGAAATCCTCCTTATTGTTGTAGGTGGAAGTGTCTCAGTGGGGAGAATCTGAGGCGAAAGTAATGTGGGATCATATTGATCAGGGAAACGCTTCAGAAGGATGGTCAGAGGACAGTCAACATCGGATGCTTATTCATGGAAGGATGTTTTTTCTAGAGGCGATGCGTGAGGGAGTCCTCCGTGAGTTCCATAGATCATCCTTGTTGGTACATCCAGGAGTTTCAAAAATGTACTGAGGCCTAAGGGAACAGTTTTGGTGGCCTTGGGTGAAACGGGCAGTGGCGGAGTTTGTGGCTAAGTGCATAGTGTGTTAGCAAGTAAAAGCTGAACAATGTCTTCCTAGTGGTTTATTGCATCCTTTAAATTTACCAGAGTGGAAGACAGATGACATCTAAATGGACTTCATCACAGGACTACCTAGAGCTTTGGGTGGTTATGATGCTATCTGGGTAGTGGTGGATCAGCTGATGAAATAATCTCACTCGTTAGCATTTAAGGAGTCGGGCCCAGTGAGTACCTTAGCATAGAGGTATGTAGATGAGGGGTGTGTTTTCATGGAGTTCCGAAGACTATCGTCTCAAATCGGTATAGTCGGTTTATCTCACAAGTCTGGAGGGGGTTACAACATGCTTTTGGCACCCAACAATGCCTTAGCACTACTTTCCACCCCTAGACCGATGGGCAGACAGAGTGGACTATCCAGACTTTGGAGGACATGCTGCGAGCATCCATTCTAGATTTCGGGGGATCATGGGTGCAACACTTTCCATTAGTACAGTTTTCCTACAACAATAGCTTCCACTCTACTATTGGCATTGTACTGTTTGAGGCCTTGTATGGGATACCATGTCATTCACTCATTTGCTGGGTAGTGGTTGGTGAGACAGGTGCTCTTGGGCCATAGGTATTACAGAGCACCACAGAGAAAGTTCAGCTTGTGCATGAGAGGATGAAAGCGGCATAGGACCGATAGAAGTCTTATGATGATCCTCGAATGAGGGCCTTGGAGTTTGAGGTTGTACACCATGGGTTCTTGAAGGTTTCCCCTCGACAGGGGAAGCAGAGGTTTGGGAAGGGGAGTAAGCTCTCCCCTAGGTTCATCAGACCTTTTGAGGTGCTGAGGCAAGTCGGCGAGGTGGCATATCAGCTAGCCCTCCCACCTTAGTTGGAGAAGGTTCATGATGTCTTCCACATCTCCTAGCTTTGTCGGTACTTACACAACGACTCTCAAATTATCAACTGGGGAGATTCGGACATGGGAGACAACACGGCCTTCGAGGAACGAATAGTCATAATCGAGGATAGTTAAGAGAAGGTGCTTCGTGGACGAACCATCGCCATGGTTCATGTTTTGTGGAGGCATGGCGGCCTCGAGGTGAGCACATGGGAGCGGGAGTCCCATATGCACGCTCATTACCCGGAGTTGTTTTGACTTGTTTTTTTATTGGTTCTTCTGAGCATTGTTTTGATGTTATACTCTATACCGTTGATATATGGAATTCTTGGCTTGACGGTTGTGAGAATTTTTGTTTCCTTGTTCTTTGGAAGTGTGTAACATGTCCGTATGTGTGGGGAAAGGGAAAAACTAGATCCTTAATCGAGACACATTAATGAGGATGCGATTAAACATGTGCAAGTGAGTCAGTGCTGCCTAAAGCGGATAATATCTCGACATGGGAGAAGAAATTTCCCCAAGCCACGTGTTTGGGAAGTGTGTTGGTTTTACGGTGTTGGGGGAAGTACATGTTGAAAAATCCTAATGTATGGAAGTGGGAAGACGCAATTCTTAATCAAGACGCATTAATGATGATTCGATTAAACCCGTGCAGGCGATTCAGTGACACCTAAAACAGATAATATCTCGAAATAGGTGAAGGAATTCATAACACATATGAATAGGGTTGTTGGATGGGTTCCTGTTATAACGAGATCCCTAAGAGGTATCTTGTTGGCTTTCTCTAGGTTGGTTTTTGAATTCTCATGGACTAGAATGTTTTAAGTGGTATCTGATGTAATTTCCCAGACCTCTCCGGCCCATTCCTTTTTCAAAAAGAAGGTCATGATGTTTTCTGGAAGGTAGAATGGACCTTTACCACACTTTTCAGAATTTTGTAACTACACGTCGTGTAGTGTGAGTACACACCATGTACCACCTTTCCGGGTTTACCCCATGTTGAAGATGTGTCCTTTCCATGTGAGATAAATGAGTACATGTCGTGTAGCCTATATAATACGTTGTGTAGTTCTTCCCCGCGTACCTATTACCCTCAAACCGTGTGTTGACCAGTCAATGGTTGTGTTCCGTGTTGAAGTCGTGTCCTTGCTGCATGAAATAAATGAGTACATGGCATGTAGCCCAAACAACATGTTGTGTAGTTCCTCCCCGCATACGCGTTACCCTCAAACCATGTGTTGATCAGTCAACGGTCGTGTGCCACGTTGAATGCCATGTTGGAAGCCGTGTGGAAACTGTGTGAAATAGCCTAGTACATGCCGTGTACTAGGAAATACACGCTGTGTACTTTAGTTTTTCATGCCTATAAAAGGATGGGGCCTCTCCTCCTTTTTAAATCATTCCTCTCCCCCCTTTTCTTCGAGCATAGCTCTCCCAAGAGACTCCAAAGATCCTTTCTTCCATAACTTCTTCGTTCGAGCTCCAATTTACGATCCATCAGCGGCCAGGAGATCGTAATTACGAGGTGGAACTTCTGAGCATGGATCTATTACTTTTCCATCGGCCTTTTCTTATCAGCTTCCACCCGATGAGGTTTTTTCCAGGTTTTGTCAGATGCGACGGACGCCGATGGACGTCTTCTAAAGTTGATCTGGGGGAGCGTTGTGATCAGAACCTTTTGAGGTCGGGATTTTTCCTTCGTCTCTCTAATTTGTGCATCATGCAGGATGGGTGTCCTCTTGCTTTCACGAGACATAGTTTAACCAGTTTAATGAATATAATAACAAGCTTAATGAACAGGGATGGGTTAGTTGTTATGTTTATCATTGTTTATCCTATTTTTATGTTGTGAATTGAATAGGCTTATGCCTACTGAAAATCACGGTCGTTGGGGGCCTTTGATTTCCCAATTAAATGTTTCCATACCTTTCTAGACTATTTTGAGGATGGAAACTTTGTGGAATATGGAAATTAGTTAATCTCATAATGTTGGCTGATTAAACTATGGAACCCTTCTGTGATCACCTCGGCTGAACAAAATGGAATAATAAAAAAGTGGGTGTTGGTTTGGTTACGTGGTGCGTGAAAGGGGGGGTGAATACTGGGTTGTTACGAATATGATGGGTGGAGGGGCTATGGAAAATGATATTAAAGGGGCACAGATGGGACATGAGCCTTGTTTTGTGATACGGTTGTGGAGATGTGGTTATAGTAGTAGCAGGGCTACAGTAATGGGTTGTGATATTAAAAGAAAGTGGAATGTTGATAAATTAACTGTGGGGAAAAATAATGAATTAAATGTGGGAGTAATATATGGGGTTGATTGATGATAAAAAGGTTGGTTTTTTGTTTCTTGTGTTTTATCTAACTTGATTTGTGGTTGGAAGGGTTTTTCTATGAAACGCTTGATCTGGTTTGATAATTTCCAAGTAGTTAAGGAACTAATAAACTGATACTGTTGTAACATGAAATCATAATGGGTTTTGGGTTGTTTGTTGTATTCATGCTTCGTAATAGTAGTGTCGAGGCACGCACTTATTTTCTTTTTTTAGAAGACGTAGGTTGGGCTGTGTGTTTGGTATACATATATGTATCCGTATCTTTGTGTTTTGTCGCACCCCACCCATGTTGAGAACTTAGTTCCGAACACTCCCATTTCATGGGAGAGGGTGTTTTCCCCCTTAGTTACTAGATCATTCCTGATCCTTCTTCCATAGGATGTGATGGCATGTGGCGGCCTTACACCCAAAACTCTTTGGGTAGGTTTAGATTTGGGTGGTTTTAGCCCAAGACTCTTCGGGCAGGTTTTCTCTTCCCAAAAATCTTCGGGATGAGGCCCAGGTGTGTTTGGGTGGGGATGTGTCTGTGGTTGTGAGGCCCTGTTGTGTGCGGGCGGGGTATGTATTTTGTGAGGCTTAGGTGTGTGTGGACGGGATATGTGGTTTGTGAGGCCCAGGTGTGTGCGGGTGGGATGTGTGACTTTGTGGCCCAGGTGTGTATGGGATGGAAGAGTTTGGTAGCGTTAGGACGTTCGCCGTTAGGAAGAGCATCTAGATAGTGGGGGGGTGGTGTAGGGTACCCAATACTCTTGTTCTTATATACTAATACCTGTTGTTTTGTGTTTTCAGTGAGTGTGGATGGTGAGGTTGGGTGGATAGAATTCATTGCTAGGTTTTGATTTCTTCTGTTGTTCTCACGGGACATTAGGATGTCGCCCAACCTGTGCACGAGAGCTTTCGGTTTCCCTACTGAGTATACATGTATGCTCACCCTACTTTTACTTTCAGGTTTCCAGGAGAACTACCAAGGCTGTGAGGGACCCTACTAGTCAGGACAGTTGGAGTTGTTGCAGTTGTTGTACTCTTGTTTCTTTTGGTATTGTACTTTGGAGCATTCTTGTACTTTTACCTTTTTCAGAATAGTTTAAACATGCATGTGGGATTGGATTTGGTTTATGTTAATTTACAAGATTCTTTTTCGTTTTGTGTTTGACTCATCCTATTTCCAGATCTTAAATAATAAAAAGGGTAATGCCTCCCATATTTTTGAAAACTCATACCCTTGGTGCTAGTCACCACTCTGGGGCCTACTGGAGGCAGGACTCGGGGGTCATTATCTCCCTTTCACCATTGCCAGCTTAGGAGGGGCATCATTGGTGGAAAGGGGTCATGAAATTTTTATGCCATAAAATAAATTTATGGATGATTATGACTTGTTATATTTTAATAAATGAAGTTCTTTCAAATTAATAATTTTTTTCTTTATTTTTTTAAAGTCTTGATATGAATAGAAAAAAATAGACCTAAATGAGTTTTTAAATAAATATATATTTTTTTAAATGATATAATAGTCCTAAAAATAAAATATTTGGAAAATTTACATATATGATGTTATAAATATTATTAATTATCCATATTTTGAATCAAATAGATTTTTATGGAATCTCTGGTAACCATATATTTGGAATATATTTGGAGACATGGTAAAAGTTAAATTAGTTTACTAAGGGTTTAAGATAGACGATAAGATTAATATTATGACCTAAATTGTAAATAATATATTTGATTAGATTATTTCAACCCATAATCATTTAATATTTTAAATACATCACTCTTTTGTTTTTATTATTCTAAAATCAATTAATAATAAAATAATATTTTCAAACGTTCCTAGTGTGACCCTCCTCCCTCTTATAAAAGGACACCACCTCTAACCCTTACTCACACATCTCATTCCACCATAGATCATACAACAACTTCCAAAATAAGCTCCCAACATCCCTATATTCCTCTAAGAATCCTTACATTGGGTAGAAGGAAATTAAAGAATTCTATTTAGCTTTAATCCAAAGGTGTTACCTTATTTTAGGTAATGTCCTCTCTCAATATTCTTTCATTTAATTTCCTCTCTAAACCCATAAACTCTCTTTATTCAATTATTTTATAACAACACCAATATAATAAATATAGTAATTTTTTATGATATGTATTCGAACTACACATACACACACCTTCGTTTAATTGGTATATAACATACTATTTCTGTGGATGGTGAACTAATTTCTCACGAAAGGATGATTGTTCAATCCACTCCTACCACCTCTTAGAGTGGCCATTATGATGGAACTATAATTTTATATGATATATATGATATTTAATTTATCTCTATGAATCTATAATTATAATTTAGAACATACCTTTATACATTAGATGTTGTATAAACACGATAATTTTATTTGAGGAAGTACGGACTACCACCCACTCAAAGATATATGACTCATTCATGCAATACAAGGAATGTATAAAGGATGGAATTAATTAACATATGTAACATATATAACATTTAAATTATACTGGAATTATAATATACTTTGTATTATTTATTTTTCATTTCACTAAATATGAAATATAAATGAAAGTAGCATTCATGCATACGTACGGCTTACCATTTTCATGAATGTTTCATTTAATTTATTATATCCAAATTTTATTAACTATCCTAAATTTATTTATAAAGGATAGATATCATATATATAATATCTATGTCATGTATATAGTTCTGGATATAATGTACTTTGACCCCATGACCATTTTGTCATTATGACAAGATTATTTTTAACTCATGCTCTTAACATCAAAAAAATGTTTGATATTAACTCAAATAATTAAATAATTATTATATAAAGGTAATAAGTGATACTAAATGAATAAAAAACATGAAAAATGTTCTTATGAAAGTATAAATTAACTTCATTTAATTATTCATTAATAAAACTGAAAATACGAGAAAAGTTAAACATGAGTTTTGGGACTCCATCCCAATCTCCATTCATTGAGGAATATTTAGATTAATACATGACATTATTTTACATGGTGTATAAGAATCCCCGCATACTGTTAAATTTATTCAAAGGTAATATTTTTTATACGAATCATTGTACTAAATAAAAAAGTGATTTTTTAATGTATGCAACGACAATGACCTCTCTGTCACTGTAATCATTATTTGTCTTCCTCTATAAGACATATTGTTTTTAAAATGGAAAATAATCCCCTTATTCCAATGTTCGGTATTTTGGTATTCAAAAAAGTTTATGAAATGGATTGTGTATTTAAATATCATGAAATTATTTATTTTTATTGAAAATGAATTTTTAGAAATGAAATTTTGATATTTAAAATATTTTATGTGTTATGATTATATAAATGTATTTGGTCATTTGATGGGTGGTTTTGTGATAAACCAAATGATAGGTGGTTCAATGATGAACTTAGGAATTGTGGTCACATTATAACCTCCACCGTAGTGGGTATGGAAGTCGGTCCTATGGAAATTCCATTTAGTGATATGTGTTGAAGTCGGATGTATGGTTATTATTTTTAAGTATTTTTATGTACCAAGTTACCTTTATATGATATATGTTACTTTCTATGGGCATTATGGTAATCATTCAGTTAAAAAAGTGTAAGAAATGACTTTATGTTTATTGAAGTTTTTTTGATACTTCTCACAGGTGAAATTTTTTACTTTATGATAATGTATTCATTGTTTATTTGTTGTTTCGAAAAAATACTAGTTTTTCTTCATTTTGTATCCCTTACTGAGATTTTTATACTCAAAAAAAATTAAATGTTTTTCACTGGACATAAAGATGAATAGGGTCAAGGATGGGATCATGGAAAATTCATCCTATCTAAAACATGGAACTAGAAAGGTTTCTTTTTTAAGTTTTTTCATTTTTGTAAAAAAATGGATAATGAGTAAAAGTTTCTACTTTAATATTCAAGTTGTTATGTATAATTTATGACCTAATTCTCTAAAGTTATAATCCTAAAAATATCCTCAATGTGAATGGTTAACTTAATTCCAGATTTTGTAATGTTTATGGTTGGGGCCTTACAGTTTTTATTAAAGGTCATTTTAGATAACTTTTGTGGTTAGGGTGACATTTAAGCATAAGGGACATATTTTATATAACCATAATGGATATCATATTAGAAAGAGTTATAGTTATTTTAGATAAATTTAATGAGTTTAAGATTAAATGAATAATTGTATCTTAGTATTTACCCTCTTTATAAGATATTTTGTGATTATTTTATTGATATACTCACAATGACATTTTTAGATTTAGTAAATGGATGGATCAAGAAGACACCAAAGTGAAAATGAATATGAAGAAAATGTAATGGTTTTAAAAATAAGAAACCAAATGAAATAGGAGCTGTAATGTGACTAAATGTGGTTATTATGAAACAACTATCAAGAGTCCTGATTGACCACATGAACCTTAGTGATTTTTATAAGGACTCGTATATGCGAGAAACAAATCCCTATGAATGTTCGCGTAATAATCATAAAGGTGATATTAACTAAAAAACTGATGTTTCAAGGATGTGGAAAGAAATAGATAGGAATAATTCAAACAGATGGTAATATGATATATATTTGGAATTTATGGTCATAAAGCCACAACCTTCCATAGAGAAATGAAGAAACAAGTTGACTCCAGGAAAGGGAAATAAGTTCTTTCATAAGGATCGATAAAATGTTTTATATGTGTTGTGCATGGTCATTGAACAAATAGATGTCTGATAAAGAAGGTTCTAGAGTGGTATTAGCAGGATTGTATAAATGAATAGTTTTGAATTCCTAATGTAATTACAATTGAATATGATGAAACTAATAATGACCTCTCAAAGGTTTGAATTATTACACAGCTGATGTTTTGACATTATTGAATCATATTATATGATTCATGATTTTGTTTTTAGAAAAATAATATTACGTATAAATTTGGAAAATAATGTTTAATGGATCATGAATAACATTGAATGAGTAAGAAGACTAAAGTTAAGGAATTACAGAGTTATGCATGATATTAGGATGATGAAAACATTAAAGTTATAAAGGCTATTTTGATGATGGGATTACATTGGAAGATTTTTTGTAGTATTTGTAACCCTAAATACTGATATTTGAAAATGTTAATCAAGAAGGATTTATATTTTCTTGTGTGGACATATTGGATTTCATTAGGGGTTCCTATTATATTTTGTTTTTGAGGTTATAAATTTTATTAAATTTTGGGATGCAAAATGAACTGTATTAGATAACCTTTGAGGATAAACTTTGTTATGGTTATTTTTGAGGAAATTATCTATTTTTTTTAATGTTATAAGAATGATGTGGGTTTAGAAAAAGGATAACCCGTAGGATGGGTGACAACCCATCATGTCTGGCAAGGCCATGGGAGTCGAACCCACAACTGAAGCGTGAAAAGGGTACATCGCCTTCCATTGGACTACGTGATGTCCCTAGTCATTATAACTTATTCTTTTAAGTTAAATTATTTTATCGATCAATAATAAGTTGATTTTGGATATTATGTTTTATAAAATGGATATCCTTAGTATAGGAAAATGATTTGGTGATTAATAGGTAAATGTTATTTTGGATGACCTTTGCTCTTTTGTGAACATTATATGCCTAATAAAAATTGAATACATTGGGGTTTCAATTAAGGAATAATGGTATAATTTTATTTTGTAATAATCTATGTTTTTATCGTGGACATATAAAAATTTGGGTTTTTTATGGTAATGATTAACCTATCATAGAGATTATGTGACTTGTTAAATTACTTTTTAGAATGAGACTTTATGATTATGTGATGTTTTATAGAGATAAATGGTATGATTTTTGTGGAAGACTATGTGATCAAATCCTTATGAATTTTGAGATTCGAACATAGATTGGATTATTTTGAATAATTTTAAGGGGAATTTTGTATTGAATGGTCTTTTTTGGGATTTGGTTATTGTTTGTTCAATTTCCAAGATTAAGAGTAGTCTTTATATTTATAAAATATTATCCTCTTTGGGGATAATGTGATCATATACTAATAAATATGGTTTTTTTGTATATGGATAGGGAAATATGTGGTTTATCTTTTTCGGATCATGTTATTCCCTAGATTTTCAATCTTGCGCATTATGTGAGACCACGTCATCTTGAATACTCATTGTTTGGAGAAATTATTATTTTTTGATAGAATCATATAAAAGGATGAAACTCTACTTCCAAAGTAAGTATATTTCCTTATTTTCTTAGTCAATATCATAAATAAAATCTCCTAAGTTATGAATGGGAACTTAAAACAAAAATAATTGTCCATTTAATTTTTTTACTCGTGAATCATAGATTGTTTAACCTATCCAATGTTAGTGTTTTTCTGGTGGTTATCTTTATCTCGATCAGGTTTTCAATCAATCTCCATCAAAATTTGATAGGAATTTTTCTCTTCCATGTTAATGATTTCATGGAATCCTTGTATGTTTTATCTTTGGTGATATTTATACATCTCTTTATTTCCTTCAATTTGATAGATTATTTAAATCTTTATCTGATGTGTGACATTCAATGAAGTTTCCATGACTAAATTTAAAATTATGAGGACGTAATTTCCAAAAGGGGAGAAGGATGAAACGACCCTTTTATTTATAGAATAAAACATTTCGATATATATTAATATTTATGAATAATATTTTAAGATTTTGGTAAATAGGAAACATTTTTCTCTATCTTACTCAACATACAATAATGTATTTCATTGAAATCATTTGTTGCAGACAACATTGAGTTATACAGAAAAATAATACTATAATAATATTATTTTAAATGGTATTTAACACATAGATGTTGTACTCTTGGGAATGAACATAACTAACTAAATCATGATTAAACATGTTTTTTAAAATCATTTTCAATTATCCAATAAAAATTAGAGGCTTAAAAAAAGATTGAATCTGATTTTTTAGAAGAAATACTCTAATGTTTGTTAAAAGGCCGATTTACCACCTATTGATGGAGAACCCTTTATAAATACAGTTTTGACACTTTTATATGTTATTTTTTACAAAAGAAAATTCTTATTTATATGTGGGACATAAAAATTCACTATGGGTATATTTTATGTATTTTTATGATAAAGTTATTTTTTTAATGAATAGTGGCAAATGTTGTATTTTATGTGAAAACTGAATTTATATCTAATTTATTAATATTATTAGACAGTCCTTTTAATTGTTTTTATAGTTTAATGAGATTATATTTTTTTCGTTTAATCCAATTTTGGTCATTGGATGTAATATTAATTTAAAATTGGACATAAAAACATGTCAATCATTTGATAGTCTTTACCTGTTAAAAACACCCTATTTGGTTTTGACAATGAGAATTAATGTTAAATTAACATATGCCACTTATGTGTTTTGAATTTGGAAAAATGGATTCCATATTTAAATTAAGGATTTCCAAATTGATTAAATAGGTAAAATTTTTTATACATTGTGAATAGTAACATTAGTAAATATTTTATTTACCATGGTTAAATGGTTATTATGGTAAATAATGGTAAAAAAAATATTATAATAACATTAAATTAACCTAGCACGTCTCATAATCTTATAAGATGAGATTTTTATACCAGGGGCATCCTTGTGTCAATTTTAGGACATCATGGAACCCCTTGTGTGGGAAAATGATATTTAATTACTTATAATTTAATGTTAAGGAAAATATAACCAAAATAAGTATCTTTTAGTAAAAAAATTATATAGTGTTATATATGTTATATTATTGACTATAAACATTAATTAAAAATTTTTAATGATTTCCTACATCATGGTATTTTATTTATAATTTTTAGAGATTTAATAAATAGATTTATTTTCGGCAAAACGATGATTTAGTGATTAACATATTAATGAATGAATAAAATAAATCAGATTATAAATATTAAAATAAATTTTGAATTTTTTTTTATTATATACAATAATTTAATGAATAATTTTGACTTTTTATATTTAAATTAATGTTTTTTTCGAATTAATAATGATTTTATGGATTTTTAAAAATCCATGATATTAATAGTATAAAAAATGACATAAATGTTTTTCTAAATCAATAAATATTTTAATAAATGATATAATAGTACTAAAAATATAAGATTCATCCATGTGGCTTATATTATGTTAAAATTATAATTAATGATCCATTTTTGTGTTTATTGGCATCTTATTGTAAATATGGTAACCATATATTATGAATATACAAGAAGACATGGTAAATGTTAAATTAGTTTACTAAGGGTTATTGCTAAAAGATATGGATATTTGATGACCTAAATTTGTCTAAAATCCATTATATGAAATTATTTCAACCCATCATCATATAATATTCAAAATATATCACTTTTGTGATATTTGAATTCAAAAATCAATTAATAAGAAAATAATTTTTTCAAGATTTTCTAAAGTGCCCCTCCTACAACTTATAAAATGACACCCCCTCTAACGCTTAATCACACCTCTCAATCGCCCTTGGATCATCCAAACTATACCCAAATAATCTAAATTAATCTATCTATTACTCTTATAAGCATTAAATTGGGATGAATGAAAATAATTAAGGACTATTATCTTAAATCAAACGGTGTTACCTGATTTGAGGTAATATCTTCTCTCAAGATTTCTTAATTTATATATTTCCCAAACCCCCTAAACTCTCTTTTTTAAACTATTTTATTACAACACCAGTATCTTAAAAATAATATGTTGTTTTTATAATTTGGATATTAACTACACATACACACACCTCCGTCCAAGGGGTATAGAACATATTGTTTCTGTGGACGATGAACTACTACTTCACGAAAGGATAATTGTTCAATCATATCCTACAACAACATTTTGTGGCCTTTATTATGGAATTGTAATTATATAAAACATATATGATATTAATTTTATCTATATTGTTCTTTAATTATCTTATAGAACATATCATTATGCTTTTCATGTTGTATAAATAAGATAATTTCACATGAGAAGTGCAGACAATCACTCCCTCAAAGTGATATTATTCGTTCATGCTATGTATGGAACATATAAAAGACAGAATTAATTAAATTATGTAACATATATAACAGACATATAATAATAATATTACAATATACCTATTTATCATTTAGTTCTCATTCCCTTAAATATTAAAAAAATGAAAATAGTGTTTCGGCGTACGTACGGCTTACAGTCTCCATTAACGTTTCATTTCATGTCTTATATCCAAATGTTATGGACTATTATAAATAAATATATACTAGATATATATGATATATAAGGTATATAAATCTTCAAAATCATTCTAGAGATAATTAAATTTTGACCCCTTGGAAAATTTATAATTATAAAAAGATTATTTTTGACTCTTGTTCCGAACATCGAAAAAATGCCCGATATGAACTAAAATAATTAAATAATTGTCACAGTTAAGTAATCAGTGATATAAAAGGATTAATAGACATGAAAAATGTTTTCAAGAAAGTATAAAATATCCTTAAATTATTATTCTGTAAAAACGAGGAACATACGAGACAAGTCGGACCAGAGCTAAGGGAAATCATCTCAATCTCTTATCATTGAGGCATATTTTGATATATACAAGACATTCTTTTACATGTGTATTGTAATTCCCCAACCCCAGTTTCCTAGAGTCGTCGCATTATTTTAATACATTGGAATGATCATAAGGTATCAAATCCCTAAAGATCGATTAGATTAGTCTTCTTGGAAGTACAAGATACATTCATAAGTTTTACATTAAATCATGAAAAAAACACCATTTTGTCCCCTATTGAACACACTTATATCCATATACTATCCCCATAGGTCAACGCTAAAATACTTCTTCACATCTTGGGAAATATATAACATAGAAATGGTTGAGCATAGGTTCTTGTTAAGGATAACAATATGACAGAAACTTTTGTAAATAAGCATAAACATTTAAGGCAATTTATAAGACTAAAACAAATGAATTTTAAACAAAAAAATTTACATACCATGGAAAATATAAAGTGAAATAATGAAATTTATGTATTCACATTGATATTCTAATAGTCGAATAATCACATGGAATATCAATAGCCACTTTCATAATGATGGAATGCATATTTCTAGACTTCATAAATACATAGTCAAGGCCTTGTGCCAACACTACAAATAAGATTTTGTCAAGGCCTTATGCCAAGACACTAGTTTTTCTAATGAGACCTACCAATGCATTGAGGAGTTATATCAGTCTCATCCCATCACATACTATGTCAAATTCCTTCCTCATATGAAAATATTTATACATAACATAAACATTCATATTAAAACTAGTATACCAAATGTCAATACATTATCCATAAACCATATATATAATTAAATTTTATAAAAGAAAAAAAGAAAACAGTAAAGGAACAAATAAAAACAAGAAACACCAAACAACCATAAAGTATGGTTATGGTGAAAAAGAAAAAAACCAAAGCATTTAGGAAACACACATTAAAAAAGGGTGGGATCTATATTGCAAGCAGAAAAAACTGCATAAGGAAGCCTACAACAGAAGGATAAGACAACCTCTGGAAAAAATGGCACTTACTCAGCAAAAATTCCAAATCCTAACAATGAAGACACCTACGAGCCCCCAAAAATGGAAGCAAACAACTTCTTCGGATATTTCACAGCTCCCACGAGGAAGTCAGCTCCAAAAGAGAAAAATCCAAACCAAGGAAAAAGCCCTACTGAAGAGCCATTTTCCCAGCCTACTAGACTTTTGGAAGTGTATCATTGTTATACGAGCTTTATCTTCTGAACCCTTTAGAAGAGAGGGAAGGGAAAGACTTACTCCATGGACACTAAACAACGACACTCCATGAAAGAAGCCCCGAAAAAAATATGTATCTTGAAAATTGGCGTAGAAAATACAGAAGCCCTGCAACTTCAAAACTGTTGAAAAAGAAGAAGAAAACCCCTCCAAAAAAATAAAGAATAAAATTAAGAATTCATACCCCAAATAAAAAAATCAGAAGAAAAGGATGAAAAAATCCTCACAAAATAGCCACAAATTGAGAATATATAAATCATAAAAAAGTATAAAAATGGGAGACTGGTCGCAGTCCTTTTTATGAAAAGGAAGGAGATCATGATGAAAATTATCAAACAAAACAAAATCAACTTCATTAACACCTTTAATTGCTAGGCCATCAGCAACAAAATTGGCTTCCCTATAAATGTGAGTGATAATATGATTCATGGAAAATAGAGTCTCCATACAATTAATCAAACTTCTGGTTAGCTTCTATGAAAAGTGAGGAAGACCCATCCTTATGACAGAAACAATAACAGAAGAATCACTCTCAATCCATAAATTATCCCGACCACGCATCACATCTTGATCCACATCAACGATAATTCCAAGAATTTCATCCTCAATTGAAGAGGCAAAGCCACAAGGACCCTAAAAACAACCAAGGACATCCCCATTATGATTATTGAAAATATCACACTAACTAGAAAGCCCTGAATTTCCCCTAGAAGCACCATCCGAATTAACATTTAACCAACAAAAAGAGGTTCCTTCCAGAGAAATTCTAATGTATCATGCGGAGGCCTGAAATTTCCCATAACACCTATCCGATTCAGAATGGACAAATCATGAACCGAGTTGAAGCAAAAATGATTCCTTGGAATATAAACATTACACAAAGCAGCAAGAATAGCTGATAAAACCCCACTAACTGAGAAGTAAAATCTTTCATGAATCACCTTCTTCCGAGAAAACCAAATAAAATGAAGGATTTTAGTAGCAGCGACTCTAAAAAGATCCATAAATTGATGAGAAAGTGAAATAGAATGCCAGCCATGAAGGAAATGATTATTTGAAGACATATTAGGCATAGGGATTTCAAAAATATCAAAAAATACTTCCACATTAAAGAGGAATTAACACAACTTAGAAACAAATGATCAATATCTTCCCTATGTTGATGAAAAAAACACATGAATAATAGAGAAAGATGCCACATTTTTTAAGGAAACGATCTGTAGGAAGCTTCCCATGAGCCAATCTGTAGGAAAAAGTTGTCCAAGAAGGCCAACTAAAGTTTATATGAGGATCCCTCATCCATTTACAACCTCCATTGTAAGAAAGTGAATGACTATAAAAAAAATTTAGAAGTCAGCATGCCATTTATAGTAGGTTCCCAAGTCCCAAAATCATCTCTGTTAGAGAAACAATGACTATTGATAATAGTAACAATATGATTAGGGAGACCCTCCATATTATCAAGTTGATATTTAATTTTAGCATCCAGATCAACATTAAAATTATCATTCATCAAGGAATCATCATGGGGACAGCCAGTCTAATTGGCCTTCTAAAAAGATAAAGATGAGTTCCTTGAAACAAGCCATCTGGCATGAGATTCAATGGAAGAAAAAATGGATTTAAATGCTGGTCAAACAGAGGAATCTAGATGATTAAAAACCCCATTCATGAGCATGTCCTTCAATTTGTTACAAATAATGTCCATAGACTCAGAATTACTATTGACAAGCCTCCAAAATAACGACACCGATAAATAATGATTAAACACCACATGATTTTTAATACCAAGACCCCGAGCATCATAGGGCTTACAACAATTATTCCAAGTGACCGTAGCTAATTTTCTCTCCATAATATTACCACTCCAAATAAAATTTTTAATAGAATCATTAATGCTCTTGATGAGAGAGATTGACCACTTATAGACCATGAATGAATAAACAAACTTAAAAATGATCACATCCCTAACCAAGAAAACATGAACCGCCAGGGAATGGGACTTACCCTTCCATGTAGCAAGATGTCGTCTGATTTTACAAATAATATCACAAAAATAACCAGAATTAGGCCTCCCCCAAAACCTAGGAACATCCAAATTTGTAAAGGTAAAAACACCTTCATGAATACCCAAATCCCTGATAATGCTCTACTTTCTAGAAATAGGAAAATTCCTACCACAATAAACAAAGTACTTATTCCAACTAATCTCTTTCCTGGAGACTTTTTCATAATGCAAAAGGGAACGCTTATTATTTTTAATATTTCTCTTATCCCATTTAGTGAAAAGAATAATATCATCAGTATACAACAAGTTAGTGGGAGTAGAAAAACCATTACCAGTAATAATATACTTCAGTTTCCCATTCCCAGACATAATAGAAAGTAATCTACCAAGATAATACTTTGAAATGGAAAAAATAACGGCCGAAAGAGGGTCACCATGTCTGACTCCTCTAGAACAAGAAATGAAGCCCTCAAGGGAACCATTTACAATGATAGAGATACGGGATCACTCAAATATGATTTTAACCAAATTAATGAAAACATCATCAAAACAAAAAAATGTAGAACCTTATAAATGAAATTCCAATTTATAGTATCAAAATATTTCCTGACGTACAACTTGGGAGCAATATTACCATCCCTTGTGTATTTATAAAGAAGTTTAACACATTTTATGGCAGTAATAATACAATATTGAATAGACCTACCCTTAATAAAACCAAATTGATTAGGAGAAACAATCTTACAGGAAATAGAGGACAACCTCGTAGCTAAGATTTTGAAAATAATTTTATAAATTGTATTTATCATTGAAATTGGTCTGAACAAATGAATCTCATTAGCATTCTCCATCTTTCGAATGAGGGAAAAGAATTGATCATTCAAGCCCTGAGTCAGACAACAACCTTTAAAAAAAGAGTAACAAACCTTCAAACATCATCATGATTGACGTCCCAATATGTCTGAAAGAAAAAATTCCCAAAACCATTTAGACCCGGGGAGCTATCAAACATTAAACTAAAGGTCGCTTCCTTGATTTCAAAGTCCAAAGGATTAGATGTAAGGTTGGAATGATACTCTTGATTAACTATATTTGGAATAATACTCTCCACTAGATCAGCGAGAGGGACATTATAGGTAAATAGATCCTTAAAATAAGTAACAACATGCTCAGAAAGATGATTTATATTGTCAAACACAGTATTCCCATTTCTAACCAAAGAAAGAGGCCTTGAGAATTTCTTAATTCTCTGTAATGAATTGAAAATTTTATAATTTCCATCCCCATATCTCATCTAGTTACCCTTAAAATTGTCTCTTTGTAAAGTATATTTGAGATTCAACAAATTATTAATATTGGAAACCAACTGAGTCTCACCCTAAACATCATTAGATAATTCATTTGATGAATTCTGGTCATGTATTTGTTGAAGAGATTACTCAAGAGAGGTAATTTCAGAATCAAGGAAAATGAAACGAAATTTACTCCAGAATTTTAAATTTATTTTAATGCATTTGAGCTTGATGAAGCAAGACAAATCATTAACCCTACCACTGCACGAACTCCATGTTTTTTAGATAATAGTTCTACATTTAGGATTATTAACCCATGATTTATTAAATATAAAAGACAAAGGAGGTTTGGGATCCTTACTCACAAGGTCAACCATAATAGGATGATGATCAGAGTAAATTCTGGATAGAGTCATACAGTAAATAGAACCCCAAAAATAAAGACAAGACTCATTGATAAAATCCCTATCAATTATACTAGAAAACAATCTAACCAAAACATTCATGTACCAAGTAAACTAAGCCCCAACAAGATTAACTTCAATTAACCCATTATCAGCAATACATGATTTGAAATCTCTTGAAGAAATGAAATTAGTCATAGATCCAATCTTCTCATCAGAATTCCTGATGGTGTTAAAATCGCCATGGATAAACCACAGACTAGAGATCTAAGAGTTGTGAGATCAAATATCCTTCCATAAATTCATACGACCATGATAACAGTTATGAGCATAAATAAAAGAGAAGAAATGTTGGAGCCCTTAAATATTGAAGGAGCATGTGACATGCTAATCAATATTAAATATTAGGGAAATATGAGATAAAGAATAATGATCCAAAACCCATAACGGTTTAATATACAATGAGGATCTATTTGCTTCCACAAAATGAAAACTATGTTTTTCAAAATTGGAAATATTGGTAGAAAAAACACTTTTGGGTTCGGAAAAACCAATAAGAAGGGGCCTATGTTTTAGAATGAAAATCCTAAGGGACCTCATGGTATCATTATTTCCTGGTCCCTGACACTTCTAGAATATATTTTTTTTTAAATCTAAGACCGGGATGATTTATCCCTTTTTTGACCCCCAAATATACCTATTTCCAGACTTAAGTGGCCTACCATCCTTTTTCATAGAACTAGAGGCCCCTTGTATAAGATCACTTATATCCAAATTTATGGTGGTTCCTTTTCCATTTTTAACACAAATAGTGATGATGTCAACTGGACCACTGGATGAATCAGGAACACATTTATCCTACAATGTCACATTACCAACAGGAACCTCAATTTCCTCAACCAGAGCAGTAGTACCACCAAAAGAAATAGGGACCCAAATCACCCCCTTTTGGAGAAGCAAAATCTGGATTGAAAGAAGCAGGTTCCACTCCCTTTATTGCTGAATCTGCAATAGGAGAAACATGATCTCCATCCACATGAACTGGGGAAGTGACGGGAGAAACAACATGATCAAAAAAGACCTGGGAAATCCTAGAATTAGCACTATCCTAAAAATAATCCTCAAGCGTACAAATATTATCCTCCAAATCCTACCTCAATAAACAATAATCAATATCTTTTTACAAAAAAATAACCAGGTTATAAATCTTAGAAGATATATTCTGATCCAAAATGTGATCCTCTATGCACGTGAATCCACCATAATAATCCATTTCTTGACCACTCTTAGAAGGAGGACTAGGTAGATCATGAATCCAACCTTGTTCTACATCTTCAGATATATCTTCCCAAGATTTATTAGATGTAACTATAAATCTGGAAGGACCATGTCTATTTAATGTGGAACCCTCTATTTCCACAAAGACCCTCTTATTTTTTTCGATTAACCCCCTTCCAATACTTCTCTTTGGGAACCTCTTTAACTTTATTTTGATGCATCCTTCCGTTCACCATAGAATGACCAAAAATATTGCACACCTCACAAAAATATGCAACACATTCATATTCTAATTTAACATCAATCTTATTACAATTAGAAATCAATGTGACATTTTCCAGTCTTTTATTTTCCAGGTTAACATCAACCAGAATTCTAGCAAAATAACCAATATCCCCCTCCAATGTTTTCTGATCCATTCTAATAGGACTTCCAACAGATGAGGCAAGGTCATTAGGGATATTAGGATGCAAATACATCCAATTAAACCCATGAAGTCTAGTCCAAATATGGGCATTGGATTGATTAAGGATAAAGGGATTAAAATTAACAACCCATTCGGATAATCTCATAGCCCCGAGTTTGAGATGTAGGTTTCCAAAATCCAATTCTCTATTAAAATCATCCTTTTATTGAAAAATGAGATGAAAAAAACCCTCCCAATAGAATCAATTTCCTGTTACTAAAACCCCTACAATGGGATATTCTATTTTTAAGGTCAATGTAAAACTAGGGTTTATCACCCATGGAATAAGTAAAATAACCAAGAAATGAAAACATACAAATGTCAATATGTTGTTGCAAGTACTTTGGATCTGAAACTATAGAAAAACAACCATTCTCAAGCCTAGTAATGTTAGAGGAACGAGACGTACCTCTTTTTCTAAGATCAGAAGAACCTAAAATAACTTCAGCAAAAGGAATACCTTTCTTTCCCGTCATTGAGAAATCTAAAGGATTCGATGAAGAACCAAGACCCTTAGTTGAGATTCGATCATTCATGAAAGAAACTCCCAATAAGGATTGAATGAACTCAGGGTGGTAATCAAGTAAGACTCAAGGAGCGTTCAAAAACACCATTTCTAGGTTGAAGAGAAAGTTTTGTCTCTCTCTCCTCTTTCGCAATCTCATCTGCTTCAATAATCATCACTCATCCATATACCATGAATGGTATAAAAATAACACATCCATAGCCAAACATATCACAATACATTCCATAAAATATGGAATATTTTTATAATAAATCATCCTTGATCAAGAATAATATCCTATAATGGATGTTTACAGAGTTGAAAATGATCAGTAAAAATCATTGAAAGAAATGACCATTTTTCATGAAATCATTTAAAAGTCACATAATTTTTGAAGGAATTAATTTAAATGCTAGTTTTTAATCAAAGGGTCCCATACTACATTGATTATTTTTAAAGGAATTAACATTTGTTAACATTCATGTCCATATAAATAAACCCTTAAAACCATTTTAAAAACATGATCATTAATGAGAAATCTTTAGAATAATAAATATTTAAAACATTTAAATTTTTTTTTAATTAAAATAGTCCCCTAAAAAATAAATTTTAAAACCCTTTTATGAAACATGGACATGGAAAATAAATATGTCCTTGAAGATATTTATGTAAAAACAATCTCAGATAATAATGAGATTGTGAAATTAACCCTTACCTTGTACTTTTACTTAGTAGATGATATTCTAACCTCCTGTATAATTGTTAAAACATTTTTACTAAATTATAAAATAATTATATATAGAAATATTATATCATATATGATCCTATAATATTGCTTTGTTAATAATATTTTAGTAGTATCATCGTTTCAGTTGTTATCTGATTCGTTTTCCTTTATATGATTGGTTTTGTAAGCCTGTTTTGTTATGGATAGGATGTATTTTATTCATATAAATAACGATATTCAGTTCCTAAACATTATTTTTTATCATAAAATAAAATTTATTCTTGAATGATTATGATGGAGAATGAATCTCTTCGCGTTCGTGGAGACGGTAATCCATACGTACGCACGAGCAAAAATATCAAAAACATATATGGTGAAATTGTATGTAACTGGATAGTATATCATATATACAGAATAATTAACATGTTATATTCATTATTTTCATTAGTTATACTCATTATTATACCCATCCAAAAAATGAGGTGTCTGAATGACAAACTACACCACAACGTGGAAACGATAAGTAGTACATACGCATGTATGGTGAAATTGTCATTCATATGATGGTTAGAATAATGATATGGTTGTACCATATTTATAATAAAATAATTGTATATAGAAGATAAAATAGTTATTATTTTAGAATGGAAACAACAAAGAAAGTGGAAGTGGATGAAAAAAAGAACTTGAAAGAGGTGATGAAATATTTACCTCTTCTTCGGGTTCTTCCTTTTGATTTGATCGAAAGTACTCCATAGGTTGTCTTCCTGACCAATGGAATCCCTCTATGATGAAGGGAGGAATGTTGGGAGGATATTTGGGTTGTGTTTGGCTGAGACAAATAGATTTGGAGGTGTGAAATTAAGTGAAGGTGAAGTACCTTTTTATAAGAGAGATGCGGGTCATTTTAGAAAAAACATGAAATATTATTTTATAATAAAATCATTATCATGTTATAATGGCTGAAAAATGAATTATTTCTATTAAAAAGTGGGGATGTGAATAAAAACTCTCAACCAATAGGTTTTATATAGGTTTATTTTACCATATTAACCTTATCTTTTAGATTTAAGTCTTAGTTATATAGTTTGACATTTACCATGTCTCTTTGTATTTTTAAATTATATGGTTAATAAACATACTATAACAAGCCATGATAACCCCAAGTGGTTCATTATAAATATATATAACTTTATATATGTCTTTCAACCAATCCATATATTTTTAGAAATATTATATCAATTAATAATATAGTATTTTTTTAAAACTCAATTATGTCAATTTTACACTACTTGGTATTTTGTATTTTTAAACATTATATAGAATTATTAACCCAAAAAAATTTATCTAATAAACCCTAACATGTCATATTATCCTAGAAAATTAGTGGAATTCATCAAAAGCCTAAAATTACATTTATTTGGATATTTATAATGTCAATTATTTAATTCATTCATTAATAAGGTAATTACATCTTCATCAATGTGTCAAATATAAATTAAATTATTTAAAGTATAAATTTTCTAAATAAAATAATATTATTTAGGAAATCATTTTATATTTCTGATGAGTATTTATAGTCGAATTTATCAAATGTATAACTCTATATTAAAAATTGTTTTGTTATTAAGCATTGAATTTAACTCTTTTATCTCTTCTATAAATAAAATAATAATAAATGACATAATATAATCCATGTAGACCAAATGGAATCATATTTTAATCCTCATGTTGTTTTTGGTCGAATTACACTGACCAAATAGAATTAAGACATTTGTTAGGGTAATTAAAATAACATTTTTACCCTTTATTACCCTATTTACTTTTAATTGTGATAAATAAAAGTCAATGGTTACAATTCAACAACAATTATGTTCATCTTATTGAATGACATTTTACATACTGATATCAACCACATCTCTAAGATATTTTTAATTCAACTCGTAAAAGTGGTAAATTTATGTTCTATGAAAATTTGTAAATGCTCCTAGAAGGTGGGTAAAAGATGATAAAAAGTTCAATTATATTTTATACATCTAATTTTATTATAAAATGAATTCAAAGAATTATATTGAACAAATATAGTTATTATAAATCTATTATTACATAAAATAAATTCAAATAAAATAAATAATTATTTAAATAAAAAATTAGTTATAAAAAATAACGCAGTGTTTATCAATATTCATCAAAAATTGAATGTTTTCAGAAAAATACGAAAAATTCACCCTAAGATAATTTTGATATTCTGAGTTCAAAACTGAAGTAAATTTTTCTAAATTAAAAACATAGAATTTTAATTTATTTATTTAAATTTAATTCCTATTGTCAAAACCAAATATTTGGTTTTTAAAAAGTAAAATCTATCAAAAGATTGACATGTGTTTATGTCAAATTTAAAAGTGAAATTAGGTATAATGACTATAATTGTACTAAATGATAGAAATATAATATAATTATAATTCTAAACCATTCAAATGCATAATTTAACAATATAATTTATTCTGGTTAAAAAAGTTTTTTTTCAATTAAAACATAGTATTTTTCATTGTTCGTCAAAATATGAATGTTATCCGAAACGTACGAAAAATTTATCCAAACTAAATTTTTATGTCCCTATTCTAAAGAAGAATTTAATTTCATTAAATTGAATACATAAAAGTGTCAAATATTGGTTTTAAAAAGGGTTCACCATAAAAAGGTGGTAAAATCTCAATTTTTTTAAAAAAAGACTTTTATCTGAAAAATGAATTTGTTCTTATAGTGTGTCTACGATACACATAATATTGATGTTAATGTTATATAGAGTATATAAGATTAAAAATGTTGTTAATATTATTCAAAACATCTTTTTGAACAGCTAGTTTTGTAGGTTGTGGTGCACTCAAACTCGGTGTTGTGTATACCGCAAACTATTGAATTATTTTTTTGAGATAATGTACTGTTGAATCTTGGGGTGTTACATGTAGGATAAACTCCATTGACTTTTACATTAATTCATTGTGAATATTGTTTCTATGAAGCATTTTAAAAAACAGAAAAAGGATGGTTTTTTACGTCTGTGGCAACAATGACCTCTATTTCACAGTAATCATTATTTGGCTTCCTCTATAAGCCTTTTTGTTTTTAAAATAAATAAGAAAACAATTATTCATGTTTATGTTGTTTTGGTATTGAATCTAGTTTTTGAAATGGATTGAGAATTTTGATATCATGAAATTATTTCTTGTGATTTCAAATGAAATGTTATTAGTGAAATTTTTATATTTGTAATATTTTATGGGTTATGATTATATACTGTTACTTTGACATTTGATAGGTGGTTACTTGATAAACAAAATGATGAGTGGTTCTCTGATAAACCCAGTATTTAAGGTTACTCTATAACCACTAATTAATTGGGTATGGAAGTCGGTTGTATGGTTATTCCATTTAGAAATATGTTTGAAATTCGACCATATGGTTATTCTATTTAATTATGTTTATGTCCTATGTTACCTTTATATTCTATATGTTTCTTTATATGTGATTTTTTGTAACATTTATATTACAAAAAGCATATAAAATGAGATTATATTTAGTGAAGTGTTTTTGAATCATTTTAAACGTGAAATGTATTAAATTATGATAATGTACTCATGGTTTACTTTTTGTTTAAAAAACTAAAATTTTTCCGTCTTTATGTATCCCTTACTGATATTTTAATGCTCAAACCATGTTCTGAAATGATTTTCTCAGGATTTAAGGATGAATAGGGTCAAGGATGGGATCATGGAGAAGTCACATTGTCTAAAACATAGAAGTAGACATTTATTTTCCCAAATATTTTTTGTTTTATAAAAAATTTGATAGTGAGTAGAAGTGTCTACATGTAAAATTCAAGTTATTATGTTTAATTTATGACCTAATTTTCTAATGATCTAATCCTAAAAAGATCCTCAATATTAATTATTATCATAATTCAATATATTGTAATGTTTATGTCTAGTGACATTCAGTTGCTATGAGAGGTTAGTTTAGATAACATTAGAGGATTGGGTGATATTTAAAATAATCAAAATGTTTTATATAACCATAATGGTTAGAATATTAAAATGTCTCATAGTAAATTTAGATAAATTGAATGAGTTTAAGATAATAAGAATAATTATATATTAATATTTACCCTCCTCAGAAGATATTAAATGATGATTTTCGAGATATAATCACACTATCATTTTTGGATTTAGTAAATGGATGGATCTAGTAGGCACCACAGTAACACTGGATGTGATGAAAACTATGATAGTATTATGAGTTAGAAACTGAATAAAATGAGAGATGCAATGATAACTCTTATTTTTATTCTCAACCAACTATCTAGAGTCCTGATTGACCACCTAAACCTTAGTGATTTTTATAAGGCATCATATATGTGAGAAAAATGTCCCTTTGAAATATCACATAATAATCAAAAGGTAAGTATATTCAAGAAATATTATGTGTCATGGATATGGAAATAAACATTTAGGAAAATTATTCTCAAGGAAATGATGTTTCTATAGATGTGTTAATGAAGGTCAAAAACGAATAACATGCCATAGAAAATTGAAGATTTATATTAAATATAGGAAATGGGAATAATTTCACTACGAATGATCAATTGAATGATTTAAACGTGGTATGCATGGTCATTATACAAATAGAGGTTTGATGAAGATAGTTCAGGAGTGGGATCATCAAGATCATAGAAATGTATGTTTATCAATTTTAATTTCAATCGATTTGAATATTATGAAACTCAAAATGACCTCAGAAAGGTAAGGATTATTTCTTAGATGATGTTTTGACATTATTGAATCATAGGATATGATTCTTGATTTTGTTTATAGGAAACATGTATTATATAATATGTTGTAAAATAATGGTTAATGGATCATGATGAATGTTGATTGTGGTAGAAGTATGTATTAAATTGATTCAAGAGTTATGGTAAATTTTAGGATGATGAACTGATTAAATTTATTAATGGTCTGTTGATGATGGGATTACATTGGATGAATTTTTCTATTATGGGTAACCCAAAATTTTTATATGTGAAAAATTTATTCATGAATGAATTATCCTTTATTTTGTGGACATAATCGATAACTTTAGGGGATTATATGATCTTTAGTTTTTGAGGTGATAAATGGATATTTCATTTTTTATGAATAATGAAAGGTATTAGGTATGTATTGATGATAAAATTGGGAATGATTATTTTATATGAAATTATAGTATTTTTGGGAATAATATAAGAATAATATGGTTTTTGGAAAAGGACAACGTGTAAGATGGGTGCCAACCTATCGCTTTTGGAAAGGCCCTGGGTATCAAACCCAAAACTAAAGGGCAAAAATAGTGCATCATGAACCAATGGCCTACATGAAGTCCCTTGTTTGAATGACTTATAATATTTAGTTAAATGATTCTATTGAACAAGAATATGTTGATGCGAGGTCTTATGCTTTATCAAATATATATCCTTAATAGAGGAAAAATATTTGTTGATTAAGTGATAAAGGTTATTTTGAAATATATTTTCTCTTTTGGGAACACTATATGCCTACGAAAAATAGAATACTTTGGGATTTCAATTAAAGATTAATGGTGGAATTTTTTTTAATTAATCTATCTATTTATTGTAGTCATATAAATATTTGTGTTATTTAGGGTATTTATTATCCTATAATATAAAATATGTGACTAGTAAAATTTCTTTACAGTATGAGACATTAAGAGTAACCGATGATTTTTTGAGATAAATGTTATGATCTTTGTTGCAGACTACGTAGTCAAATACTTATAAATATTGGGTTTCAAACCTAGTTCGGATTATATTGAATAGTTTTAAGGAAACTTGTTTATTGAATGGTATTTTTTGGGACTTTGGTAATTTTTTTAAAATTTTAGAGATTAAGCGTAATATTTATTTTATAAAATATTATCCTTTTAGGTATAATTTGATCTTATAATATGTATTTTGGTTTTGATTAATGTCCAAAGGAAATGGAAATATATGATTCATCTTTTTTGGATCATGTTTTCCTCTAGAAGATTATTCTAGTTCTTAATTTGTGACCAAGTCATCTTGAATGCTCATGGTTTGGATAAATGATGAGGTTTTAGTGGATATTTATTAATGGATGAATCTCTACATGAAAAGTATGTTTATTTATTCATATTCATAGTCAATATCATAAAAAACTCACCGAAATTATGAAAGGGAATATAAAAAAACAAGTTCCATTTAATTATTATTTTTTGGAATCAAGGACTATTTATTCTATCACAGGTTTGTGGTTTTTTAGTGGTTAACTTTCTCATGATCGTATTTTCTTTCACCCTTTATCAGAACATGATGGTAAGTTTTAACTTACATATCCATGTTTTCATGGAATCCTAGTATGTGTTATATCAGTTGAATTTTATACTAATATTTCATTCTTTCAATGTGATAGTTTTAGAGACTCCTTTTTCAATGTGGGACTTTCAAACAAGTTTTGAAGACTAATTTCAATATTGGGAGGATGCAATTTCCAAAATGGGTGAAGGATGTAACGACCCAGATATTTATAGAATAATATATTTTCATATCAATTAATATTTATTTATAATATATTAATTTTGTGTTAAATAGGAAACTTTTTTGATAGTGTAATCTACCCACAACAATGGGTTTCTTCAAAATCATATGTTTCACACCACATTCAGTTATACCGAAATATGATAAAATAATATTATTATTTTAAATAGTACATAACACCTAGTTGTTGTGTTTTTGGGAATGAAAAAACTAACTAAATTATGACTAAACTAGTTTTTTAAATTTCATTACATTTATCCAATATATTTTAGAGGCTTCACATAAGAATTTATCTGATTTTAAGCATTAAATACTTAAATATTCTTTAAAAGGACAATTTACCTCCTTTTGATGGAGAACCATTTTTTAAATATTATTTTTATCACATTTATATGTTCAATTTAACAACATAAACTTTTTTAAATATAGGACATCAAAATTTACTTTGGGTAAATTTTTGGTATTTTTTTATAAAGGTCATTTATTAATGGATAGTGAAAAATAATGCATTTTAAATCAAAATTGTTTTTTATCAAATTTAATTATATTATTAGATAATAATTTTTAATTTTTTTTAAAGTTTAATTAGATTATATTTTTATATTTTACTCAATTTTTGGTCATTGGATATAATTTCACTTCTGAATTGGATAATAACACATGTCAACCATTTGATTGTTTTTAATTCTTAAAAACACGCTTTCTAGTCTTGACTATGTGAATTAATATTAAATTAATTTTTGAAACTTTTATGTTTTGAATTTGAAAAAATTGATTCCATATTTGTAATCAATATTTATTAAGTTTATAAATACTTATCTTTTATTTTTAGACATTATGAATAGTAACTTCCGTAAATATTTCATTTACCATGTTTAATGCATAAATATGGTAAATAAGGGTAAAAAATTATATTATAATTATATGAAATTAAAAAAACACATTTAATAATCCTATTTTATTAGATATTTCCAACCCTGGTCATCCTTGGGTAGATTAAGACTTTATGTAACCATTTGTTTTTGAAAATGATATTTAAATACTTTTAATTCAATGTTAAGGAATATATAACCAAAACATGTAACTTCTAGTAAAACAATTTTAAATTGGATTAATATATGTTATATTTTATAAAATAAATATTCATTATAAATATAAAAATATTTCATACATCATATTATTTGTTTTATAATTTTTAGAGATTATATAAATAAATTTATTTTTTACACAATGTTAATGTAGTGACTACCATATTAATGTAATTTTTAAATAAATGATATTATAAATTTAAAAATAAATTTATACTGAATCTTTCCATGCTATCCAAGAGTTTTATGGATGCTTTTTACTTTTCTTATTTTAAATAATGATTTTTTTTGGAATTAATAATGTTTTTATGGATTTTTAAAAATCCTTGATATGAAAAATATAAAAATTAACAAAAATGAGTTTTTCAATCAATTGATATTTAATTAAATGATATTACAGTATGAAAATTATATGACTTGGAAATAATACATATATTATTTTACAAATGACCTAAATGATACATTTTTGGGTCACATGACATTTTATAGTTACTATGGTAAACATTTAAGATGAATATATAAGAAGACATGGTAAATGTTAAATTATATTACTAAGGGTTAAAGCTAAAGTATAAGATTAATTTTATGACATAAGTTGCCTAACATAAATTAAATGAGTTTATTTCTTCCCATACACATATTATCATATAAATATATGTCATTTTTTTATTATAATTTGAAAATCTAATTAATAATAAAATAATAATTTCAGACATTTCTAAAGTGACACTCCTCCCTCTTAAAAAATGATACAACCTATAACCATTAATAAAACAAATCATTCCCCATTTTATTTTCCAAACTCTACCCAAATAATATTCCAACATCTCTCTCTTCCTCTTAAAATTCCTTACATTGGGAATAAAAATAAATTTAAGATGGTCGTTTAGCATAAATGAACTGTAGTTACCATATTTGAGGTAATGTCTTCTATCAAGTTTCATTCATTTATTTTTATTCTCTAACACAGTAAACACTCATTATTCTATCATTTTATAAAAAATTATCTTAAATATATTTGGTTATTTTTATGAGAAGGATTCAAAATAAAAATACACAAACCAACAGTTATATAACATATTTTTCAAGTGGACGGTGAACTACTACCTCACGAAATGATGACTGTTCAAACATCTCCTACAACCTATTATAGTGGTCATTATGATGGTAATGTAATTTTATATGATATATGTGATATTTATTATTCCTCTATTATCCTGAAATTTTTATTTAAAACATACCATTATGTTTTTTAGGGTGTATAAATACAATTATTTAATTTGAGGAACTGCGGACTACCTCCCCCTCATAGTGATATGACTCGTTAATTCTATACATGGAATGTATAAAGGCGTTAATTAGTGAATTTATGTAACTAATATAACATAGATATTATAATTTAATTATAATATTCCAATGTATCATTTTTTCCATTTTTTTAAATATGAAAAAAATGAAAGCAGTGTCCTACGGACATACGGCTTACCATCTCCATGAACGATGCATTTCACTTCATATATCTAGATGTGATGGATTATTATAAATACATATATATATATATATATATATGATACCTATGATATATATGATATATAAATCATGAATATAATTTTGGATATAATTTTCAATTGACCCCTTTGAAAATTTGTAATTATTACAAGTTCATTTTTTAATCAAGTTCTAAACATCTATAAAAAGTATTATATGAACATAAATATTAAATTAATTATCACAGAAGGGTAATAAGTGATATAAAATGAATAATGAAATTGAAAAAGTTTATAAAGAAAGTTTAAATTAACATACGATTATTATTTAAGAAAAAAAAAAGAACATATGAGACAATTCAAACCCGAGGTAAAGGACTTCATTACAATCTCTATTCATTGAGGCACATTTTGATTTACATTGTGTATAACAAAACCCTGTGACTTTTACATTCTTTCAAAGGAAATAATGTTTCTATAATGTGTTTTACTAAACAACTTATAGAATTTTTTTAACGTATGTGGTGACAATGACCTGTTCACTATTATAATTGATATTCGTCTTCCTCTATAGGCCTTAATATTTTGAAAAGGAAAAAAACACCTTATTCCAGTTTTGGGTGTTTTGATGATGAAAATAGTTTTTGATATTGATTGATTATATCATTATCTTGAAAAAATTTCATCTGAAAAAATGAAATGTTATTATATAAAGGTTGATATTTGCAATATTTTATGTTTCGTGACAATAAAATAGTACATGGAAATTAGAGGGGAGGTTATGTGATAAACCCAATGACCGGTGGTTCCTTGTTAATCAAGGACAGGTGGTTACGTTATAACCTCCAATGCAATGGGTATGGAAGTCTGTTATATAGATATTTCATTTAGTGATATGTGTGGATGTCGACCGAATAGTTATTCCATTTATGTTTTTTTATGTCCCAAGTTACCTTAATATGTTACATGTCTCATTCTATGGGATTTATGGTAATCATTCTATTAAAAAAATTGTAAGAAATAATATTATATTCAGTGTTATGTTTTTTTACATTATAAAGGATAAATTATTTACATTATGATAAATTATTCATGATATAATAGTTGTTTTAAAAAACTAATAGTTTTCCTTCTTAATGTATCCTGTTATAATCATTTTATGATTATCCAAAGTTTTGAAATGTTTTTTCAAGGACATACTTCATAAAGGTGAAATTTTTTACATTATGATAAATTATTCATGGTTTACTTGTTGTTTTATAAAACTAATAGTTCTCCTTCTTAATGTATCCCTTTATAACCATTTTATGATTATCCCAAGTTTTGAAATGTTTTTCCAAGGACATGAATATGAATATGGTCCAGGATGGAATCAAGTAAATGTCAAGTGTTCTACAACATTGAACTAGACATGTTTCTTTTTTAAGAGTTTTTGTTTTATGAATATATGGATAGTGAGTAGAAGTGTCTACTTGTAATATTCAAGTTGTTATGTATAAGTTAGGTCCTAATTCTCTAAAGCTATAAAACATTAAATATCTTCAATGTGAATTATTATCTAAATTCAATATTATGTAATGTCTACGGTAGGGGCCATACAGTTCGTATAAGAGGCTAGTTTAGATAACATTAGAGGTTAGGTTGATATTTAAGCGTATGTGACATATTTTATATAACCATAATGGTTATCATATTAGAAAGAGTCAAAGTTAATTTAGATAAATTTAATGAGTTTAATATAACATGATTAATTATATCTTAGTATTTACCCTACCCATAAGATATTATATTATCATTTTACTAATATACTCACACTAACATTTTTGGTTTCAGTAAATTGCAGGATCTAGTAGGAACCAAATTTGCAATGGATGTGAATAATACGGTGAAAACATTCTGAATAAGAAACCAAATGAAATGGCAGCTCTAATGAGAAAATTTGTGGTTATTCTCAACCAACTATCTAGATTCATGATTGACCACTTGAGCCTTAGTAATTTTTATAAGCCATCGAATAAGTGATAAACAAATCCCTGTGAAAATTTATTTAAAAATCCGAAAGTTATGTAAATTCAGAAAAACATATGTGTCAAGGATGTGGAATGAAAAACTTAAGAAACGGATTTAAAGGGATGAGAAAATGAAATAGATGTGGTAATTAAGGTCATAAATCAATAACCAACCATATAAAATGGATGAATCTATGTGACTCCTTTAAAGGGAAAGAATTTCATTCCAGTGGATCAAATGAATGTTTTAAATGTGGTGTGCATGGTCATTATACAAATATATTCCCAATGAAGAAGGTTTGGGATTGGGATTAGTAGTATCAGAAAAATGTATTTTCACAAATTCCTAATGCAATTAAAATTGAAGAGCATAAATCCAAAAATGTCTTATGAAAGGTATGGATTATTTCGTAGATATTGTTTTAACATTATTGAATATTAGGAAATGATTCCTGATTTTTTTGTAGGAAATATGTACTGTGGAATAATTTTGAAAATAATTTAGAATAGATCATGAAGAATTTTTAAGGAGTAAGAAGTCTGCGTATAATGGATTCAAGAGTAATGGTAGATTTTAGGATGAATAACTGCTTAAAATAATTAAGGCTCTCTTCATTATGTGATTACTTTGGATGTATTTTTTTTGTATGTGAAACCCTGAAGATTGATATGTGTAAATTTTATTATATAATGAATTATCTTATCATTATTTCAATTAATGGATAACCTTGGTGGGGGTTCTTATTATATTTTGTTTTTGAGGTGATAAATTGTTATTACATTTTGGGATGAAAAATGAATTGTTTTAGATAACCTTTCAGGATAAAATAAGTTATAGTAATTTTTCTTGGAAATTATCTTATTTTTATAATTTTATATTAATGATATGGATTTAGGTAATGGAAAACCTATAGGATGGGTGAAATCCCATCTCATTGGGAAAGGACATGTTAATTGAACCCACAACTGAAGGGTGACACGGGTGCATCGCCTACCACTGGCCTACGTGAAGTCCCTGTTTAATATGACTTATTATTTTTAGTATAATAATTTTATTTATAAAAAAAAATTTGATTTAGGATATTATGTTTTTTCAAATGGTATCCTTAGTATAGGAAAATGATTTGGTTTTTAAGTGATAAAGGTTATTTTGGAATACATTATTTATTTTGGAAACACTATATACCTAAGAAAATTATAATACTTGGGAATTTCAATTAAGGAATAACGGTGGAATTTTTTTGGAAGAATATATGTTTGTATTGTGGAAATATAGATATTTGGTCCATTTATGGTAATGATGAACCAATCATAGAGAATATGTGACTAGGAAAATCACATATCATTATGCAACATTAAGAGTAGCTATAGTTTTTTGTAGATAAATAGTAAGAGTTTTTTGGAAGACAAAGTGATCAAATCCTTTTAAATTTTTTGTTTCAAACATATTATGGTTTACTTTGAATAATTTTGAGGGTAATTATATATTAAATGGTATATGTTGGGATTTGGGTATTCTTTATTCAATTTGGGAGATTAAGAGTAGTATTTCATTTTGTAAATGATTGTACTCTTTAAGGATTATCTGATCTTGTACTTACCATTTTGGATTTGATAAATGTCTATAGATAGGGGAAATATATGGTTCATCTTTTTTGGATCATGTTATTCTCTATAAGTTGATTCTAGTGCATCATTTGTGACCAAGTCATCTTGAATAATCATCATTTGGAGAAATAATGTGTTTTTATAGAATCTTATTAAAGGATGAAATACTACATGAAAATTAAGTATATTTTCTTATGTTCTATTCAATATGATAAATAAATTCAATAAAATTATGAAAGGGAACTTAAAACATAAAATTTTTTTTTTACATTTCTTACTGGGGAATCAAAAAACATTTAATCTATCACATGTTTGCGGTTTTATAGGGGTTAACTTTCTTCTGATCAGGTTTTCTGTCACTCTCCATCAGAACATGATATTTATTTTTCTCTTTCATATTAGTGATTTCATGGAATCAATGTATGTGTTATCTCAGGTGACCATTATATTTAATTTTATTTCTTTTAATGTGATAGTTTTATTGACACATTTTTGATGTGGCACGTACAAAGATGTTTCCATGACCATCTTTAAAATTGTGAGGATGAAATTTCCAAAAGGGGGAGAGATTTCACAACCCATGTATTGATAAAAATATATTTTTTTCATATATATTAATAAATATGACAAATATGTTAATTTTATGTTACAGAGGAATCATTTTTCAATTGCATACTCAAAACACACCAATAGGGTTCTTTGAAATCTTATATTTCACATAACCTTGAGTTATTCAAAAAATTAATATAATAACATTATCAAATTAAATAGTAGTTAACTTATAGTCATTGTATAGTTGGGAATGATCTTAACATACTAAATTATAATAACATAGGTTTTTAAAATTTCATTACATTTATTCAATAAATTTTAGAGCCTTAAAATATGAATGAATCCAATTTTAATCATGAAATACTTTAATATTCATTAAAAGGTTGATTTACTAAATTTTTTATGGAAAACACTTTTTAAATCTAGTTTTTTACTTTTAAACTTTCCATTTGAAAAAATAAACTTCTTATTTATAACTAGGACTTAAAATTTTACATTGGGTAAAATTTTGGTATTTTTCCGATAATGTTCATTTTTTATGAATACTAAAAAATACAGCATTTTTAGTCAAAACTATCATTTTATATAATTAATTAATATAATTAGACAATAATTTTAAAAGGATTTAATTTTTTATTTCATTATTTTTTTATTATTTAATCCAATACTGGTCATTGTAAGTAATTTCATTTTGAAATTGTATATAAACACATGCCAATCTTTTGGTAGTTTTTTATTTCTTAAAAATAGGCTTTCTAGTTTTGAAAGTAGGAATTAATTTTAAAAAAATTTCTTTAATATATTGGCATCAAATTTTGAAAATGGATTCCATATGTTGAATAAAAAGGTCCTAATTGTAAAAATAGTTATCTTTTATTTTTATACATTATTAATAGAAACATGAGTAAATATTTTATTTACAATGGTTAAAGGGTAAATATGGTAAATAAGGGTAAAAATAATATTATAATATTATGAAATTACCCTAACAAATGTCAGGATCCTATTGGATAAGATATGTCCGACCCTGGGAATCTTTGGGACTATTTTAGGACCTTATTTAGCCACTTGTGTGTGAAAATGATATTTAATTACTTTTAATTTAATGTGAATAAAAATATAACCTAAACATGTATCTATTAGTAAAAAAAATTTATATGTGGTTATATATGTATATTTTCGACTATTAACTGTCATTTGAAATCTAAAAGGGTTTCCTACATCATCTTATTTTATTTATAATTTTTAGAGATTAAATAAAGAAATTTTTTAGAAAACAATGGTGATATAGTGATTACTTTATTAATGAAAATTTTAAATAAATGAGATTATAAATTTTAAACATAATTTATTTTGAATCTTTTTATGCTATATATGAATTTTATTGATGAGTACGACTTGGGACCTTTGAATTAAGGTAATTTTTTTAATTAATAATGTTCTTATAGATTTATAAAAAGTAATTATATGAATAGAAAAAAAAATTGACATAAATGATTTTTTATATCTATTAATATTTTATTAAATGATATAATAGTTCTAAAAATCTATGATCTTACGAGCTGACATTTATGATGTTCAAAATATAATTAATGATCCATTTTTTTTCCTCTACAAATTTTATAGTAATTATGGTAACCATATATTATGAATATACAAGAAGACGTGGTAAAAGTTAAATTAGTTTATCATTGGTTAATTCTAAAATATAAGGTTATTTTTAGGACCTAAAGTGTTATAAAATAAATTGGATTAGAATATTTCAACCCATCCTCATCTTATCATTTAATTATTTCACTTTGGTCATATTATAATTCCAAAATAAATTAATAATAAAATAATATTTTCAAACATTCCTAGTCCTCCCCTCCTCCTTCTTATAAATGGACACCACCTCTAACCATTACTCACCCTTCTCCTTCCCCCTTGGATCATACAAGCTCTTCCAAATGAGATCCCAACATCCCTATATTACTTAAAGAAGCCTTACATTAAGCATAAGTGTAATATCTCAGGTAAATAAATAAATAAAACATTTTATTTTTAATTAATATTTTGTGAACTAAATATTAATTTAACTTTAATGGGGTTTCTATGTTTTATGGCATACCTGATACTCAACAACGTGTTTTGTTGAAATCTTACATTGCAAAATAATAATATAATATTATTATTTTAAATGGTAGTTAACTCCTGGCCATTGTATTTGTAGGAATGAACAAAACTAACTACAATGAGGTTATAAAACTTTGTTAAATGTTTTTACATTTATCCAATATATAATAGAGGCTTAAAATGTGAATAAATCTAGATTTATGTATAAATACTCTAATATTTTTTAAAACGTCGATTTACCACCTTTTATTGGAGAACCCTCATAAAATAAAGTTCTGGTCACATTTATATGTTCAATATGACCATATAAAATTCTATTTTCGAATTGGGATGTCAAAATATAGTTTGGGTCTATTTTTTGTATTTTTTTGGTAAAATTAATTTTTTAATGAAAACTGATAAATGCTGTATTTTAGTTCAAAAATGCCATATAATATAATTTATTTGTATGGTTAGATTATTTTTTAACTGATTTTAAAATTTAATTAGATTATATTTTTACCATCTAATCCAATTTTGGTCATTTTAATTAATCTCACATTGAAATTGGATATCAATAAGTTTCAATAATTTGATAGTTATTATTTCTCAAAAACATGCCTTTTGTTTTGATAGTGGGAATTAATTTTAAAAAAGTTTTTTCCACTTCTGTGTATTGAATTTAGAAAAATTGATTCCATATTTGGAATCATTATTTCCAAATTGTGTACATAGGTAACTTTTATTTTTAGACATGATGAATATTTACTTCAGTAAATATTTTATTTACCATGGTTAAAAGGTAAATCTGATAAATAATGGTAAAACAATATTACAATAATAATATAAAATAACCCTAACAGGTGTCCTAATACTATTGGTTGATACTATTTTTATGATGAGCATACTTGGTACGATTTTGAGACCCCATGGGGCCACTTGGGAGTGATAATGGCACTTTATTTTAATTAACTTAAAGTAAAGGAAAAAATGAAAAAAACCAATATTTATTTGAAAATTATTTTTCACATAGGGTAATATAAGTTATATCTTATACTAATAAATTTAATTTTAATTCTAAAACAATTTCCTATATCAATGTATTTTTTTATAATTTTTAGACATCAAATTAATTTAATTATTTGTGACATAATAATGATGTAGTGTTTTCCTCATTACTAAATGATTTAAATAAATATGATTATAATGATTTAAATAATATCAAAAATCTATATTATTCTTATTGTATGATTTTATTTCTATCATGAGTCATCTTATCTTCGACATTAATATGTTTTGGACATTTAGAAACTGAAAAAAATTATAAATTAAAATAAAATTTTCACACTTTCCTAAAGAGCCCCTCCTCTCCTTTATAATAAGCCCTATCCATTATCCCATTCCTCATACCTCTCAATCCCCTTGTATCATCCAACCTCTTCCCAATTATGCTCCCAAAATCCCTCTACTCCAACTAGAATCCTTAACCATGGGAGAAGGAAACCCTTTTGGTTTAAACCAAATGGAATTATCCGATTAAAAGATAATGTCTTCTCTTATGTTCTTTTCATTTATTTTACTTCTCGAACCCAATAAAAAATTATTATTCATTTCTTTTATAAAAGAAAAAGTATCTGAAATATACTAGGATTTTGTTAGGTGAAGGACTCTAACTACACTTATAGACATCTCCATCAAATGGGTAAAGAACAAACTGTTTCTGTGGATGGAAAACTAACACCTCACGAAACAATGATTGTTCAATTATCTCTTACCACCTCTCATGGTGGACATTACGATAGTACTGTTTTTATATATGATATATATTATGTTTATATTTATTTAATAATTATTTATTTTCCATTTATATCACAGCTTTATGGTTTCCATTATGGGTAAATATAATAATTTTATTTGAGGAAATGCGGACTACCGCCCCCTCAAAGTGATATGACTCGTTATTGCTATATGTGGGATGTATAATGGATGGAGTTAATGATATAATATATTATAATTTAATTTAATTATAATATATGTATATATCATTAAGTTTTTAATTCCATTAAAATAAGAAATAGAAATGAATGTAGTATCCAAGTGTACGTACGGCATACCGTCTCCATGAACGGTGCATTTCATTTCTTATCTCCAAATGTTATGTACAATTATAAATACATAAATATACTGAATATATATTATATATATGATCTCTACATCATTAATATCATTTAGGATATAATTTACATTTCACCACATAGACAACTTGTAAATATAAGGGGCTCATTTTTTACTCAAGTACCAAATATCGACAAAATGATAGTTAAATAATTACATAATGTTTATAAAATTTTAATAAGTGATATAAATGGAATAATAAACATGAAAAACGATCTTAAGTAAGTATATATTAAAATTATTTTTTTTTCAGGAGATTAAAGAACGAACGAATCAAATCAGACATGAGGTAAGGGACTTCGTCTCAATCTCCTTTCATTGAGGCATATTTTGTTTTATACCTGACATTCTTATATATTGTGTATAAATCCCTTTTACTTTTACTTTTATTCAAAACGAATATTTACTCTACTAAACTTCTTACTAAATGACCAAAAAAATGTTTCTTTTTTATATATGCGGTGGTAATGACCTTTCGGCTACCACGAGTTTTATTTGATCTTTGGATTCATTAACAAGACATATTGTTTTAAATGGAAAATAAATACCATATAATCTTTTACATATTTTGGAATTCCAAAAGTTTTTTATAATGGATTTGTAATGTCAATATATTTAAATGATATATTGTGACTGAAATGATAAATTTATCGTTCCTTTATGTTTATTTTATGTGTTATGAATATGTTATGGTTCTTGGGAATTGTTACATATACGGGTCTTCCGGTGATAATCCTTGGGCGGGTGAGCCGAATATATCTTTCCAATGCATTGGGTAACATGACAGAGGAAAACATGGATGTTTCTACTAATAGATTTTGGGAATATACTGTGATGGGTATTCCAAATGTAACTCCATACGTAGCTATGATTGCTACAATGTAAGAATGATATCGATGCCACAACCTACCTTTATGATTTATGATTTATGTGTGTTATTCATAAAACTTATGATTTCATTAGGTATGTTAAAGAGCTTATGTTATGTATGTAATTATGAACTAAGGTTTTAAATCTTTTTTTATAACCCTTACCGAGCATTTTATGCTCATCCCATGTATTGAAATGTTTTTCACAGGTCCTAAAGATGAATAGGGTCATGGATTTTATCATGGAAAAGTGATGCTGTCTAAAACATAGAACTAGATATGACTCTTTTTTTTGAAAATAATGGGAACTAAGTTGAAGTGTCTACTCTGTAACTTTTTATATCTAATGTAATAGTTATGACCTAATTCACTAAAACTCAAATCCTGAAAATATCCTCAATGTAAATTATTCATTTAATTCAAGATAATGTAATTTTTTAAGGCTGAGTTGTAACACCCTGACCCTATTTACCCAGAGTTGGTGCATTATTACATAACATTGGCATTATCACAAATGATCAGGCCTCGAAATAGCGATTTGCTTAGTATCCTTTAACGTACTAGATACATTCATATGGTTTTCATTACATCATAAAATGGAAGAATACAACAACATTGTTTCCAAATACAACCCTGAGATCCCATACACTATCCCTGTAGGTTAGTCATAATATATTTATTTGCATCCTGGGAAAAATAAAACATAGAAAGGGGTGAGATTAGATGCTAAGTAAGGATAACAATATAGCAGAAACTTTCATAAATAAGCATAAATATTTAAGGCATTGTATAATGAAATCAAAAGCTTTTTATCTTGAACTTCATCATAATATGGAAAAAATAAAATGAAATAATTCCATTTACTTATTTACATAGATATTATACTTGTAGAATAACCAAATGAAATATCAATAACGACTTTCATAATGATGGAATTAATAATTCCATACTTTCATAACCACATAGTCAAGGCCTTGTGCCAAGACTACAAAAAAGATTTTTTCAAGGCCTTGTGCCGAGACACTATTTTCTCACATGAGACCTACCGATGTAGCGAGGAGCTATAGTAGGATCCACACGTCACTTACGAAGTCCAATACATTCCTCATATGAAAAGGTTAATACAAAACATAAACATTTGTATTGAAATTATCATACTAAATGTAAATACTTTATCCATAAACCATTAATGGTATAAAAATATCACATTCATAGTCAAACATAGCATAACTTATTCAAAATAATATTGAGGATTATATCATAATAAATCAACTTCGAATAAGTTTAAAATCAATCAAAGGATGTTGAAATAGATGAAAGTGATGAGTAAAATTCATTGACAGAAAACCCCATTTATCATGAAATCATTTAAAAGTATCACAATTTATAAATGAAGTTATTTAAAAGAGTTTTTTGAATCAATGTTTCCCATACCACTGTGAAACTTTTGAAAATATTTATAATTTCAAACCATTCATGTCCATATATATATATCCTTAAAAACATTTTGAAAACATGGACATTTATTTAAAGGGTTAGAAAGATAAATCATTAAAACATTTAAAATTTTGATCTAGTTAAATATACCCTCCCATTAAACCATAAAAGATCCTTTTTGAAATCATTTTTATGAAATATTGATATCGATGATAAATATGTCCCAAAAAGTACTTACACATGAACAATCTCAGATATATAATTAGATAGAGGAAATAACACTTACCTTGTACCTTTCCTTGATAGAGGGTAGGTTAACCTCCTGTATAATAGTTAAATCATTTTTATTAAATTATACAAGAATCATATACATAAATATTATATCATATATGATCTTCTAATATTTCATTGTTAATAATATTTTAGTATTATCTTCATTTCGGGTGTTAACTATTTCATTTTCCACTGTATGATCTGTTATGTGATTCATATTTGTTATGGATGGCATGTATCGTAATCATATAAAGAATTATATCAAGTTTTTAATAATTATATTTAATAATAAGATGAAAATTAGTCTTCAATGGATACAATGGGGAATGATTCTCATCCCATTCATGGAGAGGGTAATCCGTACGTATGCACGAGCGTCAATATCATTTTTTGATATTAGAATATTATATAATTAGATAGTATATCATATATACCGAATCATTATCATGTTATATTTATTATTTACTTCAATTATACATCATTTTTAAACCCATCCAAATAATAATGTATTGAATAACAACTACACCACAACTTGGAGACAGTAAGTTGTACGTACGCACATATAGTGACATTTAATTTATAGGATGGATAGAATTATGAATATGGTTGTTACATATTTATAATAACATCATAGTATATAGATTATACTAGAGTTATTATTTTAGAATAGAAACAACAAGGAAAGAATATGTGGAAGAATAAAATTACTTGAAAGAGGTGAAGAAATATTTACGTCTTCTTCGGGTTCTTCCTTTTGATTTTATCAAAAGGGCTCCTTAAGATGGATTTCTGACTAATGGAAGGCCTCTAGGAAAAATGGAGGGAAGTTTATATGATATTTGGTCAGGGGTTGGCCGAGCCAAAAGGCTTTGAAGGTGTGAATTTGAGAGAGGGGGTAGTGACCTTTTATAAGAGGGATGAGGGGCACCGTAGGAAAAACTTCAAATATTATTTTATAATAAATTCATATTCACTTTATAATGGCTCCAAAGTGACTTATTTCGAGTCTAGGGTGGGCATGGGTCAAAATAATTTCATACAATAGATTTTAGACAGTTTTATGTCACTATATCAACCTTATAATTTATATTTAACTCTTAGATAAATATTTTGATATTTACCATGTCTCTTTGTATTTTTATATTATATGGTCAATAAAATTACAATAACAAGCAAATAGAACCCCATGTTCTTCATTATTAATATATATAACCTTTTATAAATCATTTTTCTGAACATTATATTTTTATGAATATAATATCAATTAATAATATAATATTTGTTTTAAAAACACTTTTATGTCAATTTTGACACTATTTGGAATTTTGTTTGTGTTAAATTCATAACCGCATTATTACTACAAAAGAAATTCATCACACCAACCCTAACATGTCATATGAACCTATAAAATAAGGTTATTTCATAAAAAGTATAAAATTACATTTATTTGGATATTTATAATATTAATTATTTTAATATTTCATTAATTAGGTAATTACTGTATCATCATTCTGTCATAAATAAATTAAATAATTTAATGTCTAAAAAATATAAATAAAATACCATTATGTAGGAATTTTTTTTAGACTTATAATTATTTTTTATTGTCTAATTTATCTTATACGTATCCCCATATTAAAAAAATTTTAGTTATTAAACTTTGATTTTAACTCTTTTAACTCCTCTTTGAATTAAGTAATAATAAATGTCCTAATCTAATCCATGTGGACCAAAGAAGTTCATATTTTATTTATAAGGTTGTTTTTGATCGAATTATACTTATCTAATATAATTAGGACATGTGTTAGGGTAATATTGATATCATTTTTACCTTTAATTTCCCAGTTTTCTTTTAAACGTGGTAAATAAAAGTAAAAACTTAATATTCACCAAAAATTATTTTCATCTTATTGAACCACATTTTTCATACTGATATCAACCGTGTCTCTTGGATTTTTTAAATTCAACTCATATAAGAGGTAAAATTATATTTTATGCAAATTTGCAAAAGCTACTAGGAGGTTGGTAAAAGACAGAAAAAAGTTCAATACATTATATATATATATATATATAATTATTATAAAATGACTCCAATGAATTAAATTTAACTTATATAGGTATTATATATCTATTTTGACCTAAAATTAATTTAAATAAAATAAATTATTATTTACATAAAATGTCGGTTTTAAACAATAACTCAGTGTTTTTCACTATTCATCACAAATTGAATGTTTTAAGAAAAATACCAAAAATTCACCCTAGGATAATATTGATATTCCGAATTAAAAAATATATTATATTTTACAAATTTAAAAACATATAATATGCCTTAATTAATTTAAAATTAATTCCCATTGTCAAAACCAAAAAGCGTATTTTTATGAAATAATAACTACTAGAAGATTGACACTTGTTTATATCCAATTTCAAAGTGAAATTACTTAAAATAACCACCATTGAATTAAATGGTAAAAATATAATCTAATTATATTTACAAAACATTAAAATTTATAATTGAACACTATAAATTATTTTGATTAAAAAAGTTGTTTTCAGTAAAAATATAGTATTTTTCACTATTCATCCAAATATGAAACTTAATAGAAAAACACCAAAAATTTATTGAAACTAAATTCTTCTGTCTCTATTCAAAAGAAGAAATTTATTTTTTCAAAATGAATATATAAAAGTTTCAAATATGGGATTTCAAAAAAATCTCCATTAAAAGGTGGTAAAGTTGCATATTTTAAAAAATACATCTTTCATATGAAAAAAATGAATTTGTTCTTACATTTTGTCTAAGAAACTCATAATATGGATTCAAAAATTATAAGGATTATATAAATTTCAGTTAATACTATTCATAATAGCTTTTGAACGGCTAGATTGGTAAGTTGTGGTGCACTTGATCTCAGTGTTGCGTGTAGTGAATGTTATTGACTTTCTTTGAAGAAATAACATACTATGAAATCATGGGGTGTTACATTATTCTCTCCATAAATAAATCACATCCTTGAAATTTTAAATTTTTATTCGAAAATAAAATGTTGATAATAGAATATACCTTTGTGGAAAAACATAAATAGGAAATTGGGTTAATAAAATTTAGTCATAATAAGAGGAAAAGGGGAATTAAAACGTCACCACCAAAATATGATCTCAATTTGGAGAAAATTGGTGGATATTAGAGACAAATAATTGGATAAGAAAACATAAATATTTATAGGGACTTATTGAGGTCATCAGTCACAAAAAATTGTAGAATTCAGTGCCTCAAATCCATCAATCTATGATGATTTAAAATATCATCGTTCCAACAAAACATAAGGGTTTAGGATGAATCATTTTTTGTTTTAAGATCCCATACCTAATGTTTAAGAATTAAATTCATTATAGAATAAGATAATAAAAAAATATGTACTTGACAAGTAGAGTTCTATCCTTTAAGTAATTTCTACCACAAACTCATATTTTACTCAAAAAGATAAAAGAACATAAAAAGTTATTTTATTTATCCTATTCAGACAGGGTTCCAAATAATGGAATTTATAATACATCTTCCAGACCTTTTAAAAAAATGACATTATACAATCCCGGACATAACGTGGGCCAGTGGTAGGTGATACACCGTTTTCACCCTTCGATTGCAGGTTCAAGTCTTGCAGCCTTACCGGACGCGATGGGTTGCTGTCTGACCTCCAAGTTGTCCTTTTTATGTAAATACAAAAAAAAATCTCAAACTAGAATTATACAAATTACTTCTTTCTAAACTAACAGTCAAAGATTTATAAGGAAGATAAACACAATGAAGATCGTTTTTCCCACATATTGACATGTGAACACATTCATCTTGTATTCATTTAAAACACTACAACATCATTAATTACCATAAAAACATATTGATTACATTCATGCTCCCTTATTCCTTATAGAATACTGGATATACTCCTTCTATCCAAAAATGTTGTAAATTGAAACAATTCTGGAATATACAAATCATTAATCAGTTTCAAGGTAGTTAATAATATCCAATATAACTTATCCAAATCAACCATATCTTATTCCAAAATCAATACCTCAATATTAGAACCATATTTTGGATTACCTTTCCTTCATCTAGGTATTCTCCAAAAAAGTGTATCTTACTATTTAGTCACTTTTTTAGAACCATATAATCTCAAATTCTTAATAAAATAGTACTGCAGTACAATCCTTATTTCTCTACATTATTTATATAACTAGTATATTGCTAATACAACAGTCAAATGAAAGAATTCTATAATAACAAAATAAGAACACTAGTCATTCCTCTTCATCTGAGGTAGTATCATAACCTGATTATTATCCAATAGCATCATTTGTGGTATACTCTGATGACTGGGACATTGATTAACGTAGTGTACCATCACCTTGAAAATGAATCATTTTACATTTGGAACTTTTTTTCTTACCCTTGAAATCACAAACATGATGTCCTTTTTCTCCACACATATAAAAAACTCCCCTTCCCATCAAGAATTAACTATGGTGATTATTTCCACATTTATCACATATGGAAAAATCCTTCTTTTCCCTCTTCCATTTATCTATCTTTCTCTCTTTATCCTTTTCTTCTCTTCCTTCCCTTCAAATCCATAGGACATAGATAATTATTTACATATATTATTAACACATGACACTATTTGTTCATATGTTGAGAATACATGGGAGACTATTTCCATTCTAAATGTTGGCTTAATAACATGAAAGATATGGTCATTCTTACTCTATGGATCATACATATTGCTGGAGTTCATAATCATTCAACAGGGAACCATTTCTATACAATTGAATACACTAGGTTAGTTTATGAATTGTGATGAACCAAACATGTAAAATACCTAAGGTAAATTGAACAGTTTATGGATATAATTCATCATCATAAAAATATTTTCTTTGACAAAGTAAATACTCATAAACCCTTCATAATGGTTTGTAAAGAAAATGAGAATTATCCTAAGCATATCCTAATGGTGTTTAATAACCAAGAGTGTAGCAAGGCCCATTGTCGTGCACCAGTTCTCATTCGAGTCTAGCTTAAAGCGGTGTTTTTAGGTTTTACCCATAGGTACATCTGATCCAGAGCCGTCTCTACCTGCTCGTATCCAGACAAAGATATATGACTTGTAAAAACTAAAAAAATATCTAAAGTACCAAAATTATAGGATGTTATTCTATACTAATCCTCAACGTCTTTCTGAGGGCAATGTGCTCTGATCCAAATTTAACAAAATCTAGTTTCCAAGGATTGTACTAAACATTCTCTGATACCAACTATAACACCCCGACCCTACTTACCCAGAGTTGGTGCATTATTAAATAACATTATCATGATCAAAAAAGATCATGTCTCGAATGACCAATTAGTTTAGTATCCTTTGAAGCACTATATACATTCATATGGTTTTTATTACATCATAAAATGGAAAAGTGCAACAACATTGTTTCCAAAGAAAACACTGAGAACTCATAGGCTATCCCTGCAGGTCAGTCATAATATACTGCTTCGCATCCTGGGAAAAATTAAACGTAGAAAGGGGTGACCTCAGATGCTCAGTAAGGATAAAAATATAGCGGGAACTTTCATAAATAAGCCTAAACATTTAAGGAAATATATAACCAAAACAATAGACTTTTATACTTTAACTTCAGCATAATATGGAAAAAATAAAATAAAATAATGCCATTTACTTATTCACATGGATATTCTACTAGTCGAATAATCACATGCCATATAAATAATGACTTTCATAATGATGGAATGCATAATTCCAGACTTTCATAACCACATGTCAAGGCCTTGTGCCTTGACTACAAATAAGATTTTGTCAAGGCCTTGTGCCAAGACACTATTTTGTCTCATGAGACCAACTGATACATCGAGGAGCTATAGCAAGCTCCACCCATCACATACTATGTCCAATGAATTCCTAATATGAAAATGTTGAAACATAACATAAAAATTTGTATTAAAACTAGCATACGAAATGTCATTACATTATCCATAAACCATGAATGGTATAAAAATTGAACATTCACAGTCAAACATAGAATAACTCATTCAATATAATATGGAAGATTTTATCATAATAAATCAACATCAAACATGTTTAAAATCAATCAATGCATGTTGACATAGATGAAAATGATGAGTAAAATTATTTGAGAGAAATACCCATTTTCATGAAATTGTTTAAATGTATCACAATTGTTAAAGGAAGGTATTTAAAAGATATTCTTGAATCAAAGTATCCCATACAACTTTGAAAATTTTGAAATGAATTATCATTTCAAAACATTCATGTCCATATATATAGATCCTTAAAATCATTTTGAAAACATGGTCATTGATTAAAAGGGTTAAGAAAGATAATTCTTTAAAACATTTAAAATGATGATCTAGTTAAATTGACCCTCCCATAAAACCGTAAAAAGTCATTTTTGAAATTATTTTTATGAAATATGGATATCGATGATAAATATGTCCCAAAAAGTTATTGCATATGAACAATCTCAGATAAATAATGATATTGAGGAAATAACCATTACCTTGTACTTTTCCTGGATCGAGGGTAGGTTAACCTCCTGTATAATAGTCAAATCATTGTTATTAAAACATACAAGAATCATACACATAAATATGATATCATATATGATCTTCTAATATTGCTTTGTTAATAATATTTTAGTATTATCGTCGTTTTAGGTTTTAACTAATTCCTTTTCCTTTGTAGGTTTTGTTATGTGAGTCATATGTTTTATGGATGGGATGTATCTTATTCATATACAGAATGGTATCAAGTCTTTAAACATTATTTTTAATCATCAAATGAAAATTAGTCTTGAATGGATTCGATGGGGAATGAATCTCATCGCGTTCGTGGAGACTGTAATCTGTACGTATGCACGAGCGACCATTTCATTATTTTGATATTAAAATATAATATAATTGGATGTTATATCATATATAAAGAATCATTATAATGTTATATTTATTATTTAAATCAATTATACATCATTTTTATAACCATCCAATTAATAATGTATTGAATAACAATTACACCACAATGTGGAGACGGTAAGCCATACAGACACACGTATGGTGACATGTCATTCAAAGGATGGATAGAATAATGAATATGGTTGTACCATATTTATAATAACATCATAGTACATAGAATTTAATTGAGTTAATATTTTATAATGGAAAAAACCAGGAAAGAATAAGTGGAAGATGAAAAGAACTTGAAAGAGGTGAGGAAATATTTACCTCTTCTTCAGGTTCTTCCTTTTGATTTGATCTAAAGGGCTCTATAAGATGTCCTTATGTCTAAATTAAGGCCTCTGGAATAACGTGAGGGAAGGTTAGAAGATATATGGGCAGGTTTTGGCCAAGACAAAAGGTTTTGAAGGTGTGAGTTTGAGAGAATGGGAAGTTCTCTTTTATAAGAGGGGTGAGGGGCACCTTATGAAAAATATATAATATTATTTTATAATAAATTAATATTCAGTTTATAATGTCTAAAAGTGACTTATTTAATGTCTAGGGTGTGGATGGGTCGAAATCATTTCAACCAATAGATTTTAGATAGGTTCAGGTCACAATATTAACCTTATAATTTATATTTAACTCTTAGTTAAACAATTTGACACTCACCATATCTCTTTGTATTTTTATATTATATTGTTAATAAACATACTATAACATGACAAGAGAACCCCAAGTGCTTCATTATTAATATATATAACTTTATCTAAGTCATTTTTCTGATCCTTATATTTTTAGTAATAGAATTTCAATTAATAATATAACATTTGTTTTAAAAACTCTTTATGTCACTTTTTACACTATTTGGTATTTTGTTTTTGTTAAAATCATAACTGCATTATTACGTCAAAAAAATCATCTAACCAACTCTAACATGTCATATTAACCTTTAAAATTAGTTTAATTCATAAAAAGTCTCAAATAACATTTATTTGGATATTTATAATATCAATTATTTTAATATCTCCTTAATTAGGTAATTACTGCATCATCATTGTGTCATAAATAAATTAAATTACTTAAAGTCTAAAAAATATAAATAAAATTCCATTATGTAGGTAATATTTTTATCTTTTTAATTAATATTTATAGTTGAATTTATCTTATGAGTAACCCTATATTAAAAATGTTTTAGTTATTAAACGTTGATTTTAACTCTTTTAACTCTTATTTGAATTAAATAATAATAATGTCCTAATTGAATTCAAGTAGACCAAAAAGGTTCATATTTTATTCCTGAGGTTTTTTTGTCGAATTATACTTATCCGATAGAATTAGGTCCAATGTTATAGTAATATTAATATCATTTTTACCATTAATTACTCTATTTATTCTTAATCATGGTAAATAAAAGTAAAAAGTTACTATTCACCAAAAATTATTTTCATCTTATTGAAACAAATATTACTTAATAATATCAACCGAGTGTCTCAGATTTATGAACATCAACTCACAGAAGCTGTAAAATTATGTTTTATGCAAATTTGCAAAAACTCATAGGAGGTGGGTAAAAGACTGTAAAAAGTTCAATAAAATTTTTATATATCTAAACTTATTATAGAATGACTCTAATGAATTAAATTAAACATATATTGGTATTATGTATCTATTCTGACTTAAAATAAATTTAAATAAAATATGTAAGTATGTAAATAAAAAGTCAATTTAAAACAATAACTCTATTTTTTTCACTAATCATATAAAATTGAATGTTTTTATAAAAACACCAAAAATTCACCCTAAGATAATTTTTATATTATGAATTCAAAAAATGTATTCTATTTTTTCAATTACAACACATAAAAGATTCATTTATTAATTTAAAATTAATTCTCGTTGTCAAAACCAAAAAGCGTATTTTTATGAAATAATAACTATCAGAAGATTAACATTTTTTTATGTCCAATTTCAATTTGAAATTACATACAATGACCATCATTGGATTAATTGGTAAAAATATAATCTAATTATACTTTCAAACCATTAAATTTTATAATTCAACACTATAAATTATTGTGATCAAAATGGTTGTTTTTAGTTAAAATATTGTATTTTTCACTATTCACCATAATATTAAAGTTATCAGAAAAACAATAAAAAAATTTTGAAACTAAATTATAATGCCCCTATTCTAAAGAAAAATTTTATTTTGTCAAATTGAATATATAAAAGTTTCATGTATTGGAATTAAAAAAAATTCGCCATTAAAAGGTGATAAAATTGAATTTTTTGAAAAATACATCTTTTATCTGAAAAAATGAACAATTTCTTACATTATGTCTAAGAAACTCATATTATGGATTCAAAAATTATAAATATTCTATAAATTATAGTTAATACTATTCATAACTGTTTATGAATGGCTAGTTTTCTATGTTGTGGTGCGTTTAATCACAGTGTTGTGTGTACTACAAGTTATTGAATTACTTTGATGAAATAGCATTCTATGAAACAAATGAGTCCTAATAGTTGATATCAGATGTCGATTTAGATAACATTAGGCATTAGGGTATTGTTATATTAATATTCATAAATTAATTTATGTTAATATTTAAATGATATATCATTTACAAATTACGTTATTTCTTCAACTAAGATTCTCGGTGTTTAGAATGGTTTTCTGTAGGGGAAACATGGCACCTTTGTTGGGATGACATCAAGAGGAGGACAACCTACCAAATCAGCAACCTAAGAATGTCATAATCATAGCTAAACAGTTTTTTACAGTTAAGGAAAACTTTACTCTGGAAATAAATGGTGGGGTATCCTTACATGAGATCAGCTAGATAAACAAAATAGGAACATGTCAGTAGTACAACATTTCTTGAGGCAACATCCCCAATCATTTAGAGAATTATTTGACCCTTTCCTAGCATAAGGGTGGTTTAATGAACTGGAGAAGAATTTTGATGTCATAGGGTGTTCATAACATGAAAAGGATAGTCTTACTATTTATCCTTTTGAAGGTAAAGCCGATCAGTGGTGGTCAATGGTGAAAAATATCAGGGATAGTGAGGAGATTGATGATCTTGATTGGGATGATTTCAAAGGTTTGTTTCTTGAGAAATATTTTCCTAAGGTGGTTCATCTTTGGATAGAAAACAATTCATGGAATTTAGGTAGTAGGATATCTTAGTGGCTTCAAATGAAGCAAAATTTACTCGACTGGCAAGGTATGCTCCAAATTTCATTCGAGATCATGATATTAAAATCAACTATTTTTATAAGGATTAAAGCCAAAGTATCGAAGGGATTTTGCTTCTCGTGAGTTCAAAAGTTATGAAAAACTTGTTTGATGTGTGGGGAAGTTGGAAATGGATTTTTCCAATGATCAGGTTTTCTTAGAAAAACTACAGAATAATAGGTCAATGGGGATGGGAAAAGGTAAAACCTCTTCAAAAAAGCCTGACGGTAAGAAACATAAGTTTGCAGTTTTTGAAAATTGGGGTAAAAAGCATGCTAGAGAATTTCTTTTGAGTTTTGGTAACTTCTACTGATGTAGTAAAATGGGACATAATGCTCATAATTGAAATGAAAAAGATCAGGGTAATGGTAATACAAAATACGATTTACAATCAGTAAAAAATTTTAATTGTAATTAAATGCGTCATTAGGAAAATGAGTGTCTAACGAAGAACTCAACTGAGTGAAAGCTACCAGACTACTAGCAGAAAGGGTGGTGAAGTCCATTGAAACTACATCATCAGATGTTGATCCATCAAATGACGTAGTATCAGGTACACAGTATGTTTTTTCAGATTATGCCAATGTGTTTTTTGATTTGGGGTCTACACATTCGTTCATTTCTAAGAAGTTATCTAGTAAATTGTAAATTCCATCTCAAGATATGAATCCTTGACTTATGGAAAAAACCTCTGTAGGAAAGGTTGATACAAAAACAAATTATAAGAACTGTCTAATCCATGTGTGTGGAATGATTCTAACTGCAAATATTATAGTTTTGCCTCTGGTAGATTTTGATGTTATTTTGGGTAAGGATTGGATTTCTATTTATCTTGCTAAGATTGACTATTAATCTTAAAATATTTCTTTTCAGAAAGATTTTTAAATTGGGTACATGAATGAACCCTTAAATTTGATAACATATAAGGAAGATGATAAACTAGTATCATACAGAAATGAATGATACCTTGCACATATTATTGAAAAAAGGAACTATTTAGATTAATGATGTGCCGAAAGTAAATGAGTACATTGATTTTTTTTATAAGGAGGTTCTTGGTATTATATTTGATCATGATGTTGAATTTACTGTTTACATAGTTCCTGATGCTAATCCAATTTCGAAACATCCTCATCGAATGGCTCAAAATAAACTTTCAGAGTTAAAGATGCAATTGAAAAAGTTATTTGATAATGGTTTCATTCAGCCTAGCACATCACCATGGGGTGCTTGTGTCTTGTTTGTTAAAATGAATGATGGTTCAATGAGACGTTTCATTGATTTCAGAGCATTTAATAACATCATTGTTAAGAACATATATCCTTTGCCTCCTATCAATGATTTGTTTGATCAGGTCTAGAGAGATTAGTATTTTTTGAAGATTGACTTGATTTATGGGAACCATTAGTTGATTGTAAAGAAGGAATAAATTCCAAAGACCACTTTTCATACTAGATATGGCCATTAAGAATTTGTAGTTATGCCTTTTGGTTTGACCAATGCTCCTACTATTATCATGAATCATATGAATATAATTTTTCATGAGTTCTGGGATATGATTGTGGTAGTGTTCATTAATGATATTTTGGTATATTCAAAAATTAAATTGGAGAATAAAAGTCATTTAAGGGTTGTCTTTCAAACCATAAAAGAAAATTAACTATTTGGGAAATTCATCAAGTGTGAGATTTGGTTACAAACAATTTCATTCCATGGTCACATTGTCTAAAAAATTGGCATAACTATTGATCCTTCTAAAACAAGTTGTTGAAGAATGGCCAAGACCCACAAATATAACCATGATCCATATATTTCTTGGTTTTGAAGGTTATTATGGGGGGTTTGTTGAAAATGTTTGGCGGGTATCTAGTACAATGACCAAGTTAACATGAAAAGGTGTTATGTTCTTTTAGACAAAAGAATGTGATGATTGTTTTCAAAAAATGAAAAAAAAATTGTTGAATGCTCCAGTTTTAGAACTACCTTCTAGAAATGGTGAGTTTTTTATTTAGAGTGATGCTATGTTGAATGGACATGGATGTTTCCTTATGCATAATTATCAGGTAATTACTTATGCTCCACGTCCGTTGAATCCCCATGAGTTTAATTACCCATCATGTGATTTGAAATTATTAGTTGTTTTTATTTTTTAAAAAATTTTAAGGCATCATTTTTATGTAGTATAATGTGAAATATATATTAACCAAAAAGGTTTGATGTATATATTCACTCCAAATGAATTAAACATGAGACAGAGGAGATGGCTGGAATTAATCAAGAATTATGATTAAACGATCTTTTACCATCTAGGAAAAGAAAACAAAGTGGATGATGATTTGAGTCAAAAATGTTATGCATCATTAACCATGCTATGTTTGGAATGAGATAAATTGGTTTTGGATTTCATGAACTCAGGAATAGAAGTTGTTGGTGCAGGAAATTATTCTTTATTGATTCTAGTGTCAGTGAAATCATCTCTATTAGAAATAATAAAGCAAGCATAGAAGGAAGACGGTGAGTTGTAGAAAATGGTAGAGTTGGTTCAGAAGGGTATGTTTCTGATTTTAACGTTGATAATCATTATGTTTTGTGGTTTTGGAAAATATTATGTCTGTCTTATGATTAATAGTTGAATAATGAGTTGTTATGTGAATCTCATAATTATTCTTTTTTAGTTCATATTGGCAGTAATATGATGTACAAAGATCTTCGGTAGTATTACTAGTGGGATGTAATGAATAGTGATATTGATGACTTCAGTGTAAGGTTTTTGACACTTCAGCAGGTTAAAGCAGAGCGACAGTTACTAAATGGGATGCTTCAGTCATTTCTGGTGCCAGAGTGGAAATGGGAAAATATATCCATGGACTTCGTTGTGGGATTATCGAAGGCATCTTGAGGAAATAAGGAAATATGTGTTATTATTGATCAATTGAATAAATTGTCACATTTCATTCCTATTCGAGATACTTTTTATCTAGAACAACTTTATTGGTTGTATGATAAAGAGATAGTCAGGTTTCATGGAGTTCCCCTCTCCATTGTATATGATCGTGATCCTAGGTTTACATCAAACTTTTGGAAAGGGATTCAGATGTCATTGGGCCCTGAATTAATTGTCAATACATCTTTTCATCCTCAATCAGATGGGAAGTCAAAATGAACAATGTAGACTTTGGAGGATATGTTATGTGCATTCTAATTGGATCGACATGGAAGTTGGGACCAACATCTTTATTTGGTTAAATTTTCTTATGATAACTGTTTTCATTCCAGTATACAGATGGCTCCATTTGAGGAATTATATGGGAAGTAGGGTTGAACTCCAGATTTTTTATATGAAGTATGAGAAAGGAAGATGATAGGATCATAATTGCTAGAAGAGATGGTAGAAAAAGATCAATTTATTTAATAGCACATGAGAACAGCTCAGATTTGGCAGAAAATATATGCGGATTATCGGAGGAAGGATCTTTCTTTTGAGATTGGTGATCATGTCATTCTCAAAGTTTTTCTAGGGAAAAGTGTGGTGCTTTTTGGTATGAATTGAAAGTTGAGTTCAAGGATCATTGGACCTTATGAAATCCTAATTAAAGATGGATCAATTCTGTATAAAGTGGCTTCACCTCCATGTTTTTCCTAGGACCAAAATTTTTTTCATGTTTAAATGTTTAGAAAGTATATGCCAGATCCATATCATATTTTTAGTCAAGATATAGTTCAGTTGGAATAGAATCTCACTTATGAGGAACAACCAGTCTAGATTCTTGACCTAAGAGAGCAATTATCGCGGAATAAGGTAATTCACAAGGTAAAGTTTTTTTTTGAAAAAACGTATGGTTGAAAAGGTAACGTGGGAATCTGAAAATTATTTGAAGGATAAATACCCTCATTTATTTGATACCTGAATAAAACTGCGAGGATGCAATTTGAAAAAGGGGGGAAGGATGTAGAATCACATATAAATAAAAAATAATACATATTCTTTTTAATTAATATTTTTTTATTTAAATATTAATTTTACCTTAAAGGGGTTTCTATGTTCCATGGCGTACAAGATATGCAACAACATGATTCTCTGAAATCTTACATTGCAGAATAATAATATAAAAATATTATTTTAAATGTTAGTTAACGTCCTATCCTTGTATTCATAGGAATAAATAAATTTCACAACAATAAGATTATACATGTTTGCTAATCATTTTTACATATATCCAATAAATTTTAGAGGCTTAAAATGTGAATTAATATAATTTTAAGCATAAATAGTATAATATTTTTTTAAAGCTCGATCTAGCACCTTTTAATGGAATCCCATATTTAAATCTAGTTTTCATAACATTTAAACGTTATATTTGAAAAAAATAATCTTCTTTGGAATCATGACATCAAAATTTAATTTGGGTATATTTTTGGTATTTTTTCGATAAAATGCAATTTTTAATGAAAAGTGAAAAATGTTGTATTTTAATTCAAAACTACCTTTTAATATAATTTATTTATTTGTTTAGATTATCTTTTTAATTGGTTTTATTGTTCAATTAGATTATATTTTTATAGTTTAATCCAATTATGTTCATTTTAATTAATTTCACTTTGAAATTGGACATAAACAAATGTCAATCTTTTGATAGTTACTATTTCATAAAAACACGCCTTTTGTTTTGACAGCATGAATTAATTTTAAATATATTTCTTCTACTGATGTGTTTTAAATTTAAAAAATAGATTACATATTTGGAATCAAGAGATCCAAATTTTTTAAATGCGTTTCTTTTATTTTTAGAAATTTTGAATATTTACTTCAGTAAATATTTTATTTACCATGGTTAAATGTTAAATCTGGTAAATAAGGGTAAAACAATATTAGTGTAATAATATAAAACTACCCTAATAGGTGCCCAAAACCTATTAGATGATACAAATTCGACCATGATCTTCCTTGTGTTGATTTTGGGACCACATGGGGCCATATTGGTGTGATAATTACATTTTATTTAAATTAACATAATGTAAAGACAAAAATGACATAAAAAATATATTTTATAAAATTAATTTTTACATATGGTTATATAAGATATATTTTCAACTATAAATATTAATTTCAAATATAAAAATATTTCTTACATCATGGAATTTTTTTATAATTTTTTGGCATCAAATATATTAAATTATTAGTGACATTATAATCATGCAATGTTTACCTCATTAATAAATGATTTAAATAAATTAGATTATAAAGATTAAAATATTATCCAAAACCTATCCAATTCATATTGATTAATTTTATTTCGACAATAGGTTATCATATATTTGTCTTTAACATGTTTTTGACAATTAGAAACCAAAAATAATTGTATAATAAAATAATATTTTCACACTTTCCTAAGTAGCCCCACTACCCTTATAAAATTCCCTCACATATATCCCATTCCTCTCACCTCTAAAGCACCTTAAATCATCCATCCTATTCCCAAATAAGCCATAGAAATCCCTATACTCCTCCTAACTTAGGTAGAAGGCACTTCAACAAACACTTTCGGTTCAAACCAACTGGAGTTACAGGATTTAAAGTTAACGTCTTCTCTTCTGTTATTTTTTTATTTTACATCTCCAACCCCCTAAACTCTTATTATTCTTATATTTTATATCAATACCAGTATCCTCAATAAAATATTTTGTGGTTTTGAGAATTATTATAACTACACATACACACAAATCCATCTAATGGGAAAAGAACATATTGTTTCGGTGGATGCAAAACTAACTCCTCACGAAACAATGATTGTTCAATAATCTCTTACAACCTATCATGGTGGAAATTATTATTTAAATGTATTTATATATGATATATATTATGTTTATGTTTTCTTTATAATTATTTATTTCAAATTTAAAGCATGCCTTTTGGTTTCCATTATGGTTAAATGCAATAATTTCATTTGAGGAAGTGTGGACTATCGCCCCCTCAAAATGATCTGACTCGTTAATGACATATGTGGGGAATTTAAAGGAAGGTTTTAAAGATACTATATATGATATAATACTTAATTTTTAATATACCTATGTATAATTATGTTTTAATTCCATTAAAATAAGAAATAGAAATGAAACTAGTGTTCATGCGTACGTACGGCTTACTGTCTCCATTAACGGTGCATTACATTTCTTATCATCAAATGTAATTTACTCTTATAAATACTTACATATACTGGATATATATGATATCTAAATCATTAATATCATTTTGGAGATAATGGGATTTCGACCACATAGACAACATGCATATATAAAAAGTTTAATTTTGACTCAAGTACCAAATATCGACAAAATGACCATTATTAACATAAATGATTACATAATGTTTGTAACATTTTAATAAGTTATATAAAAGGAATAATAAACTTGAAAAATGATATTAAATAAGTAGAAATCAACATTAGTTTATTATTCAGGAGATTAAAGAATGAATGGCTCAAATCGAACATGAGGTAAGGGACTTCATCTCTATGTCCTTTTATTGAAGCATATTTTGTTTTATACATGACATTATTTTATACGGTGTATAAACCCCTTTGACTTTTAATTTTATTCAAAAGTAATCTTTTATCTACTAAGTGTTTTACTAAATGGGAAAAAATTATGATTCTTTTTAATGTAATTGGGGACAACGAATTTTCCGCCTCCACGAGTATTATCTGATCTTTGGCTTCCATAACAAGCCATAATATTTTTAATGGAAAATAAATAACATATACTATTTTACATATTATGGTACTCAAAATGTTTTTTATAATGGATTTCTTATATTAATATATTTAAATGATATATTGTGATTTAAATGTGGAAATTTGATGTTTCCTTTATTTTTTTTTATGTGTTATGAATATGTTATGGTTCTTGGGAATTGTTACCTATATGGGTGGTTCTATGTTAAACCTTGGGAGGGTGATCCTGATATAGCTCTCCAATGCATTGGGTAAAATGATGGAGGTAAACGTGAATGTTTCTCCTAAGAGATTTTTGGAATATATTATTATGGGTATTCCAAATGTAACTTTCTACGTAGCTGTGATAGCTACAATGTTAGTGTGATATAGATGCCACAAGCTACCTTTATGATTTAGGTTTTCTATGTCTCATTCACAAATCATATGATTTCATGTGGTATGTTAATGAGATTATGTTATGTATGTAATGACGAACTAATTTTTTCATTCCTTGTTTTATAACCCTAAATGAGAATTTTATGGTCATCCCATGTTTTGAAATGTTTTTCACAAAACATAAATATGAATAGGGTCAAGAATGTGATCAAGGAAAACTCATGCTATCTAAAACATTGAACTAGACAAGGCAAATTGTTTATAAAGAAAATGGGAACTGAGTATAATTTCTTACTTTGTAACTATTGAGATGTAATGTAATAGTTATGACCTAATTCTCTAAACCTATAACCCTGAAAAGATACTCAATGTGAATTATTCATTTAATTCTAGATTATGTGATGTTTAAAGGTCGGGTCCTTATAATAATGTAATTAAATAATGATTTTTTAGATAAAATGAATTGGAGTTACCCTATTGGTGGAAATGTATTCTCTCAAGAATGGTTCATTTATTTTATTTCTCCAACTCCATAAACTCAATTTATTCAATTATTTAATAAGAACAATTGTATATTCAATATAAATTGTTTTTAGGACATTTATTAAAACCAAAATTTCATACATCTCAATCTAATGTGTATATAGAATACTGTCTTTGTGGACGGCGAAAAACAACCTCACGAAATGATGATTGTTTCCTTTTCTCCTACCACCTCATATAGTTGCCATTATTTTTGAAATGTAATTATATATAATATATATGATATTTACATTATCGATATGCTTCTTTAATTCTCATTTAAACATACCTTTTAGCTTTTCTTTTGTAAAAATATGATAATTTCATTTGAACAAGTGCAGACTATCGCCCCCTCAATGTGATACGACTCGTTCATGTTATACATGGAACATTAAAATAATGAAATTAATGAAATTATGTAACATATATAAAATATATACTATATTTGAATTATAATATACCTATGTATAATTTATTTTTCATTCTTTAAATATGAAATAAAAATGAATGTGGCGTTCATGCATACGTACGGCTTGTTGTCTCTATGTACGGTTCATTTAATTTCATATATCCCTATTTTATAGACTATTTTAAATACATATATACTAGATATATATGATATATATGATATCTAAATAATAAATATCTTTCTAGATATAATGTAATTTTTACCCCATGGACAATTTGTAATAATAATAAGTTCATTTTTACTCATGTTCTGAACATCGAAAAAATGACCGATATGAACTCATATAATTAAATAATTGTTATAGCAATGTAATTAGTGATATAAAAGGAATAATAAATTTGAAAATTGTTCTAAAGCAAGTAGAAATTAACATAATTATATTACTCTAGACGAATTAGGATCAAACGAGACATGTCAGTCATTAGTTAAGGGACATCATCTCAATCTCCTTTAATTGAGGAATATTCTGATTTATACACAACTTTACTTTACATGGTGTATAATAAACTGGTTAGACATTTACATTAATTCAATGGAAATATTTATTTTTTGAATCATTTTACTAAACAAAATAAGGTTTGTTTTTAATGTATGCAGTGAAAATAACCTTTCCCCTGCGGTAATCATTATTTCTCTTCCATTATAAGCCTTAATGTCTTTAAAAGCCAAAAAATAAACCCCTCATTACAATTTTTGGTGTATTGATATTGAAAACAGTTTTTGAAATTGATTGATTTGTACAATATTTTGAAATGTTTTCTTCTGATTTCAAATGAAATTTTAGTAGATAATTTTATAAATTTATAATATTATATGTGTTATGATTATATAATGGTACATGGAAATTTGATATGTGGTTATGTGATAAACCAAATAATTTGTGGTTCCATGATAAACCAAGGATGGGTGGTAATATTATAACCTCTAATGGATTGGGTATAGAAGTCGGCCACATGGATATTCCATTTAGTGATATGTGTTGAAATCAACTGTATGGTTTTTATATGCTATATGTTTCTTTCTATAGGAATTGAGGTAATATTTTTGTTACAGAAAGGGAAAGAAATGAGCTTATATTCAGTGAAGTTATTTTGTTACTTCATAAATGGGAAATGAATAAATTTATGATAATATATTCATGGTTTACTGGTTTTTTTTAAAAACTAACAGTATTCCATCTTTATGTATCCCTTATTGATCATTTTATGCTTGTCCCTTGATTCCAAATGTTTTTCAAAAGACATAAATATGAATATTGTCAACGATGGGATCAATGAAAAGGTATGATGTAAAAAATATGGAACTATACATGTTTATTTTTCTAAGAGTTTTTTTTTATTGAAAAAATGGATAGTGAGTATAAGTGTCTACTTATAATATTCAAGTTGTTTTTTATAGGTTAAAACATAATTCTATAAAGATATAAATTTGAAAAGATCCTCAAGGATAATTATTAAGATAATTCAACATTAGGTAATGCTTAAGGCTATGGCCTTACAGATCGTCTTGGGCTTGGAAAGATATAACCACATGTTCATTATAGAATTCTAGATGTTGTCTTGTCTAAAGACCGATCTCACACATAATTGAGTGAAATTATTGTGTGATGGTAAATATAAAATCTATTTTAATGAGTTGAAGAATTTAATAACATATGTGCCAGTTTTAACACTTCTTGTGGCTGGAAAGGGCTAATTTTCCATTTGAGACACATCATATTTAGGTTTGGGATCCATTTTTATACAATGTGATCACACATTAGCCTTCTGTTTAAGAAAACATAATACAATCATGAAAAATTATTACACCCAGGATCTAGAACACATAACTATGCTGATTTCTCTTAAGAGTTATTTGAATTATGTTTTCTCTGAATGGTTAACCCTGTTATCCAATAAAAACATTATTTATATATTCCATCAAATATACATGAACATCTAACATAGTTGTGGGTTGGAGTATCATTTGCATTTTAATTTCTAGATTTCATATACCCCTTATATGGGTAATTCCATCACCAATTATTTAAGAATTAAACATATAACCAAGTCATGGAAATAATCATTGGAATAGTTAAATCGGGTGGATTCCTATGTACAATTTAATTTGGGAGTGTAGGAGGGTGTAACTATTGTTACCTTAAAATGTTTTCTTTTGACCTCCCTTATTCCTATGATGTTTCATCATTAAAAATATATTGGTGGTGAATTATATGGAATTGGGGACTATGTTTACAGTGTGAAAACCATTGTTTAGTGTCCATTCTCATCATTTGGTATCATATGTGAAGTTCCAAGGATCAAATTCCAATTGAGAAGGGGGGGTTGAATCAGTTGTTATCTTTTTAATAAGATTCAAAACATTCAGAAACCCAACCCAGGATACCTGTTAATATTTATTTCCCCGTCAAAAATTATTAAATACATATGAATGAAATGTTATGAATGTATGAAAATCATATGTGTTTTAAATGGTTCAACCATAGTGTGAGAACATACATCCTTGGAATAGCTACTCTCGAGGGTCTTTGGAAGTCCACTATTATGAAAAAGTGGATACATCTTCTACCAAATCTCATAAGAAAAATTCTACCACCAAAGATGTTAGATTATAATGACTCCCATCAGTTCAAATTTTTTTCTTATAAATCAACTAAGCTAAAAATGAATAAAAACATTTTAGAGTATGATCCACAACATGATCATTCTGAATCCTCTATATCTTCTCATTACAATAATGAAGGTTTTGATTTTTCTCAGCTAAAGAACTCAATAAAAATCATCTTCAATTTAGTGGGAACATTTCAATTATAATTATTTAGACATTTTACTTTTCTGAATATGTAAAAGATGAAATTTAATGAATGAATTGGGTAGGTATTTACTTGAAAGTCAAAAATCATTACTAGAAAACATCAATCATTCACAAATTCTTAAATCTAAAAAAATTAAAATCTCTAAAATTTAATGTTCAATATTTGACATTCAAAAACATCATTAAATATATAAACGATTTATTAAAAATTTAAATTCATTTTGACTTCTTCAACATTTCGTATCTTTCTCATAATGTTAGTATTGGTTCTCAGTTTCAATTTTCACAGAATGTTGGTTTTTATTCCATCTGAATATTGGTTCTAATTTCATCAGAATGTTGGTTCAGATAACTATGGAATGTTGATTCAAATTTCTAAAGCATGTTGGTTATGATTTCTATAGAATCATGGTTCAGTTTTTTCTCACAAAATTGTTTCCAAATGTCTCAAAAATGGTTATCATTTTCTTAGAAAACTGGTTATAATTTTCAATGAATCGTGGATCTTAATTTATCAGAAAACTTTTTTTGATTTTCATAGAAAATTTCAACATATTGTCTTACAATACGTGTTCAGATATGCTTAGAAAATATGATTGGATTTTCTCAAAATCATGGTTCTAATTTTTCTCAAAAAATAGGCTCTAATATTCTTTGAAAACTGGTTCTGATTTGTGCAGAATGATGGTTTCTTGATTTGTGTAAGATTCTAGTTCAAATTTTTTTAGAATTTCTGCTTCAGATTGGTCTAGAATTAAGGTTCTCTTTTGTGTAGAATGTTGGTTCCAAATTTCATAGAAAAATGATGGATCTGACTTTTCTTCTTCTTTTTAGTGGTTCTAATTTCTTCAAACATCTTCCATTTTTCTTCAAATGCTTTTATCATGAATGTTTTCATGATTTTTGAGAACATCTCGATCTGTAATGGATCATGAATTTTTTTATAATGTTTGAAAAACAAAATAATTTATTACTTCTCAATATTCATCACTATCCACTTTAAAACACTTTATCATCAAAATGACTTATTCATTCATCAACTTCGTTCTTGTGCAACTTCTTTCATTATTAACTCAATATATTCATTATTCTTGGATAATAAAAACATTATTATACAAAAAGGTTATTTTTTCACAAATAAAAAATTATTCTTCAAAATAACTTATCACAAAATTTCATGTATCCTCACCTTTGTATTTTTTAAAAAAGGTCATTAACAACATTTAAATCTCTCAGATTTTCTCACAACTTATATATTTCAATATAACCATGATTTATATTCAAAACATATCCCTTATCAATAGAGAGTTCCCTAAAATCAACCTAATAGATAAATTATTATATTTGGAGGACATTCATCCTTCATTGGTATGAAAATATTTTAGCCATGTAAAGGTAACTCTGCCTCACATTTCAACTTCTCTCAATCTTATCTTTTCCTTTAACAATTTTTTATCCCCCATTATATGATACCCAAAACTTCAGATTCAACAAAATGAAGATAAATAAAGCTTCTTAAAATGTATAAAGATGTAAATTTCTATCCTGCATTTTCAACATAATCTATAACATGGTGTGGGTTTCTTCATTATGGGTTTTAGGAAGACATGGGGAGATTGAACAAGAAGATGATTCCTCAATTCAATAAATATTTTCCTTGACATTTCAATAGTAATGATATCATAAATCTGATACTTTATTGAAATTTATTCCAGAAAAGCATCTCCAAAAACAATTTTTTATTTTATAGAGTGAAATTTTATATCAATATTTTTAATCTCTAATTTTAGACATGTTTTTTTGAAATAGAAACTGCACACTGATTATCACAATATATCTTATATTTTTTAGAAACTTTTACTTTAAAATATTCAAATGGAACATTCATCTACTATATTTTAGTATAATAATTAGTGGCTGGAATGTATTCATATTGGTATATTCTCAATGTTATATAACTATTTTTCATACTATGCCAACTCACATGAAATTCTCCACAAAAAACTTCCTCTATAGATCGAGTTTCAATCATGAAAATCTACCCCCCAATCAGGATCAGTATAACCAAGAAAATTCATCACACTATTTATTTTGTATAACTACCCTTCTGATGATGATTATTTTTCATAACTAAAAATCCTATTTTCATCCAAAATATTTGTATTTTTTGGATTACATTGATACCTATCCCAGAAACTCACATTAAAAACAATAGCATGCCTTGAAACAGTAAGGTAAATAAAGCATCCTATTAGCTTCTGAATGTTTTGTTGATTCATACTTCTTCTTGATTCATCGTTACTCAACTTTGTACTTACTGAAATAGAATTTAACACATCTTTGGTTTCATCCATACCAAAATTCATTAACAATTTCCTGACATAGTTATCTTTATATAATAAAATATATTTTCTTTTTTTGAACTTATATACCATAGAAGAATGTTAATTCACCTAACATCGACATTCCAAATTTTTTCTTTATTTCTTCATCAAACTCTTCAAAAACATTTTCCTTATCCCTAAAAATTTATATCATCCACATTTATAATTACAATTAACTTTATTGAGTCAACATATTTTACATTAATGTTTATATCAACCTTTCCATTAGAAATGATTGTATTTTGTAATCAATTTTCAAGCGTCGAATACCAAGAATTTGGGTCTTGTTTCATCCCATACAGTGATTTTTTCAATTTTAAAACGTTTTTTTCATCCTCATCAAGTATAAAACCACAATGTTTCACAATATAAACTTATTCATCAATATCACCATGTAATAGAGATGACTTTACATCCATTTGATAAATTATGTAATTTTTATGAGCATCCACTAAAAGAAACATTCTAATAGTTTCAAACCATAAAATGGGAGGAAAGGATTCATCAAAATCCACACCTTCCACAAATTTATATCATTTACAAAGTTGTATTAATTTGTTTATTGAACCTTCGCCCAAGATCATACAGTTTGTTTGTATAAACACACGTGGGTTCGATAAAAAATTTATTTTATAGCCTTAGAACAAGTTCCCATGTAACATTCTTATAAATTTGATCTATCTCATCATTCATAGCATTAAACCATTATTTATTTTTAATAACCTATGAAAGTGATTCTGGATTAACTTTTGAGAGAAGTGATGTATGATTTTATAATCACAAATTATTTTTGATCCAACCTAGAGTCTTTTAAATTATACTAATATGCCCAGATTCAATTTATTTTTGAAGATTATTATATTTCAATGATTCTTTCCCAGATAAAATTTCCTCATCAGAAGATCCATCTAAATCATGAGAATAATGTTTTGTATTACTTTCCCTATTGTTGGAAATCTCTAATTTATCCACCTAAAAATTCTAAAAAACATTATTAAGGAACTTTTTTACTTATTTTCCTCCACATAATATTGGTTCACTGATATTCAAAATGTGTCTTCCATAATTTGCAACATCTCTCATTTGGTGTATAACCCATGAGGGTTCCATCCTCTGCATTCTCATCAAAAATTACGAAATATGTATTTTTTACCTTGTGAAAACAAGGACATCAAAACAATTTAAGTATTTAAATGATGGTTTTTTATACCACATTTCATAATGATTCATATTGGTTTTATATCTCTACATGAATATAATTTTAATATGTACAACAGTAATAACATCTTCACACCAATAGAATTTTGAATGATAGTATTATTCTAATATACTTCATCCCATTTAAACATTTCTTATATTATTTATTTCTACTTTTTCAATTTTTTTGAGTATTATAGGGATCAACACTCATGTTTGATACCATGTTTTCGTAGAGAAGATTCAAAAGAATTTTTTTGGAATTTGATACCATTATGTGTTCTTAATTTCTTTATAGAAACTCCCAATTCTTTTTAAACATCCTTTCTAACGAATTTGATCTTTTGAATATCCATTAAATTATGCTTGATGAATATGATGTTTTTCATTCTTGAGGAATAATAAATAGAAGTCATAATGTATAAGTATCCTTTTTTATTTATGTCTCATTAGTCAACATAAATTAAAATGACGAATATTAAGTGGTCTGGTAGATTGATTCTCAACTCGTTGTTACTTTTGTTTATCACATTCCAATTCTAGAATGTAATTAAAAAATCTTCATCCATTCATTAAAATTATATAAAATTACATACAACATAAACTTTAGAATGTTTATTCATGTTTTCTTACACATGGTGGCCATTTATTAGGTTCCACAAACTATTTTCATGTTTAGCACTCAAGTAATATGAGTTATGAATTAATCCTATTTGAATGATATTCCCACTATTTCATCCTCATTCTGTAATTATTTTTCCATATTACATTATTTTAATGTTATAATATTTGTTTCAGAGTATTACTTCTTTTAAATCTTCACAAAAAGGATTTATACTATAAATGTTATGTTTTATCCCATCAACAAGTAAAACGTCCTTATTATTCAATTTCTTTATTTAAGTCTTTGTCATTATGATTCCCCTGATTATTAATGAAATATTATTTCGAAAATTATCAACTACTCCATAATATCATTAAAAATATTTCAATATTTTTATATCCCTTATAAAATTTAGAATACAACCACTATCAAATATCTACGGTTTTTTTTCAATTACTTACTTTTAAAGATATCTCAACAAAAAAAGAATTCATCATCCATTTTCTTTTCATATTTATTTTATTTTCTATAATAAGAAAATTTTTCTAGAAGGAGTTTCATACATTATTCTTCATGATGACCAAATTGATCACATCTTCCACAAACATATTCAATACATTCAAATTGATTTTTTTGAATGATTCTAACAACTCGAGAATTCACTTTTTTAACATCTTATAAGTTATGAATGATACTCAATACTCATTCAATAATAATTCTATATCTATAAAAATGTAATCTAGGTAATGATATGTTGTGAAAAAAATTATATTATCTATGCCCATAGATTCCACAACACAATTAATAGCCATAAAATCTAGATTTTTTTATTTAAGGAAAATCTTTCTCTATAGAAACTTTATTGAGGTTGGTAACTTAATTCATCTCTAATATTGTCAGGATGTGGACAATCGATTCATTTGAGTGAGATTTATACTTTTTTAGAGTTTATAGGTTTCTAACTTATTTTATCTACAATATGTATCCCAATATTTTTTTGGAACATTATATGTTAAATGATTCAGATGAAAGATTATTTTTGGAAAGAAATGATTTCACCAAATTCTCATATTGAGACTTCTCTACAACTTTAGAAGTATTTAATTTTACTTTTAAATATTTTTTAATGTTCTCATCCATATTCCACAAGGTACATATGGACTCAAGATGTTTTTATTAAAACATGTTATCCTTTTCTTCCTCATATTCTATCTTCCTCCCAAAATCATCAATCAACTTTTCCATTTCTTCAATTGAATAATTGGATCCTAGACTCTACCTAATGTATTCATCCTCATTTTTGATGACCTCTTATATTCCATTAGTAACTTCTTGCTGATTATTCTTCATTACTCTAATTTTGTTCTTCTAAGTTTGGATTTTCTAAATACATGTAACATGTTCAGTTTTGAGTAGAAGTTCTCTATAATATTAATCACCACATTCTTCACAATATAAGGAATATTTTGTTTTCGTAACATTCTCAAGTAATATTATGAATTTTTCTAAACAATAATATCTTTATTAATTGTTTTTAGTTGAGTTTGATTCATGTTTTTTACACAACATAATTCTTTTATTTCTAGTAATATTTTTCTTGAAGTTATTGTAAGATCATTCTTATTTATCATTTCCCCACTTATTCCATCATGTTTTTTCATCAAATTCAAATTTATATTCTCCATCATTCTTTTTTTTGTCAATTAAACAAAAATTGTATGATTCCACCACACTCAAAACATTTGATATCTTGTTTACCTCCATAAATTCCTCCTACTCCTCGATAGTCCTTTTATATAAGAGATGTGATTTTTTCATTCAGCTCATCATCCTTTTAACATTATAATCACTAGTACCTTCATCTTTAACATCGTTTATATTATTCATTATTAATGAATAAAAATCCATTTCATATTTTATGTTCATTTTAAACATTGGGTATTTCCAAATTTTATTAGAAACATGAATGATAGGAGACTAAAGAATAAATAAATCATCCATATCTTAAAAAAGAAGAATATTTATAATCAATCATGTAGATACTTTTATTCATAAGTTTTATCACAATTAATTATTCTTTTAAAATATCTCCCAATCACATGATGTTAAGAAAATTATTTACTCTGCTGATGTATTCATCAATTATTTCCTAATTTCTCATTATAATTTCTTCATACATACTACACCCTAATTTTAGCTCTTCTTACATTGCATTTTTATTCACTTCAAAAACATTTTCTAGCATGTGCCACATACTTTTTGATGATTTGAGATAAAAAAAATTTGATAAAAATTATTTGATAAGGACATGTGGAGATAATTTATAGCCTTTCCATCAACATCTATATTTCTCTTATCATAAAATGGCATATTATCATCATTTTCATTACATTGAAAACCAATACTAGTATCTTATACAAATTCCAAACCAAGAGACAGGAGATAAGGAATCATCCTATTTTTTCATCTATAAAAATTTTTCCATCAAATTGAGAATTTCTACTAGTATTGACCAAATAGATATTATCCATAATAATGATTCAACAAGGGAATATAAATTCTATGATTCCAATTGATGTTCCAATGATCGAAAAACAACTGAGATGAGTGGGATTAATCTGTTGTTAACTTCTTTAACTATCAACACATCTAGAGTAATAACCACTATAACCTATTAAGATTTATATATTTATCAACCTTCATTAAATACTTATTCATGAAATGGTTAGAAATCAAGAATATAACATAATATTTACACAGTTCGACATCAATATGAGAACTGATTTCCATGCCATAAACACTCATATGGGACAATAGAAATCCACTATTATTAAAAGTGAATACAACATGTGAAAAATCATATTAGAAACCTTATATCTCCTGATAATAAATATTATACTGAATCTTATATGTTTACAATTTATTCTTATAAAACAATTAATCCAAAAAATAGAATGAAAACTTTGTTGAATCTTCTTCACAATATGATCATTCTGAATCCTCAGTATCTTTTCAATAAGATAATGGTGGTTCTAATTTTTCCCTGCTCAATAACTCAATACAAATATCCTTTAATATAGTGCAATATTTTCACTTTGAATTTTTAAAACCTCCACTTATTGATCTTCATTAATTGTTACAAAAGAACAAATTATTAGAGAAATAATTTATACGAAACTCAAAAATAAAATGTGGGAATAAAGAAATAATTCTCACTTCATTAAATATAAAAACACTAAAAATCTATTTCATTTAATGTTAAATATTTAGATTTTTGAAACCACCATAAATATCTCCAAGATTTCAGAAAATTTGATTTTGTGGTTTGACTTCGTAAACTTTTCATATCATTCCTATAATGATAATGCTGGATCTTGGTTCTGAATTTTATAGAATTTTTATTCTCATTCCTATAGAATGTTGGTTTAGATTTCATCAGAATGTTGGTTTCGATATCTACAGAATTTTGAATATGATTTTTTCAAAATATTTGTTCTGATTTTGGTATTATATTGGTTGTATTTTTCATAATAAAATCAGTTCATATTTTCATAAAAAATGGATTAGATTATCTAAGAAAACCAGTTCTAATTTCTTTAGAATATTGGATATGATTTCATCAAGAAATTGGATCCGATTTACTAAAAAAAATAGGATCTAATTTGATCCTAATCTGGTTTCTGACTACTTTAGAAAACTCATTCCAATATTCTAAAAAAAGTAGTTATGATTTTCTCAGAATCTATGTTCCAATTTTTTTCAGAAAACTATGTCTGATTTGTGTATAATGCTGGTTTAGATTTATCAATAATGCTGGTTCTGATATGTGCATAATTTTGTTTCTGGGTTTTTCCAAATGATGGTACCTATTTTCAAAAAAAAGATCTGATATTTTATATATTTTTAGTGGTTTTAATTTCATCAAAAAATTTCCTCATTTCTTCAAATTCTTTTCTCATGAATTTATTAATGATTTGTGAGAACCACATGATCTGAAAATAATAATCATATTTTGTATAGAATTTTTGAAAAGCATCTTAACTTCTGACTTCTCAATATTTATCAACATCTTCTTTCGAAACTATTCAGCAACAAAAAGACTTATACATTTAGAAAGCTCTTTCATGGGAAACATCATTCATTCTTAGCTTTCCATATTTATTATTTTTTGATAAAAATTGATTCAAATATAGATAAATTAATGTTTTTCAAAAAATAAAAAAACATTGTTTATTTTTTTTCAAAATGGTACTTCAATATGTTTCTAAAATAGGTACATGGAAAATTTTCCAATGATAACAACTAGGACGTGGGTTATCCATAATTAAAAGTGGGTGGTCAACCATTGTACCAAAAAGTCATTTGATAATATGTGACACCATTATTTTTCATGTATGAGATGAAACATTGATATCATTATTTCAAATTTTTATAACAAATAATATTCCATTTTTGAGCGCCCAAGACCCACGTGATTTCTTCATAATATTTTAATGTTAACATAAATGTGGGACTTTATTTCTATAGATATATTGTCGAGGTTTCTATATATATCAATGAGAAAGGATTTTATATGACATACAATCATTCTATTTACCAAATCAACTCACAATATACCCATATAAGATAAATCCAATATTTTGGACACGAGAGGTCTATGGGAAAGGTATTTTCCATTTTCATAGTGTGTATTTTTCTATACTCTTTGATTGGAACCCCCATTTTACATCTTGGTTTATTATGTGTCTCAGATATACAATAATTCATGTGGTATTTTTTATCATGGAAATTATTCCATTAAAACATTAGACTATGTTATGATCTATACAACTTCATCAAGACATTTTGTTTTCTTTCTTTCCCAGATTTTGTGAATCTTGGAATGACTATTGCGGACTAGTTCAATTTTATATAATAATAGTTATAAATAATATAATATATTGTATTTTTTAGTCCTTATATATAAATCCTTATAGATTTATATTGTTTTTTTTGTAGATTGGTAATTCTTCCTTTGTTGTACTGTGTTTGGTTAAATAGAATACAGTGAAGATTCTTTTGATTCCTTAGATAACATTATAGGAATAGTGACAGTATAAATCATATGTTGATATTTTTTAGAAACATATATAATTTTTAGTTATATATTAGGTGTTCTTGAAAGTGTCGCTATTGTTGGGTCAGTGGTGTCTAGGGATAAATGGAAATCATGTACCAATGTTTTTGAATCCTATTGAGATTTTTAGGGATGGTGGGGATTTTTCCTTACCTTTTTTCACATTCAAAAAGTTGACATTGTTTTGGGATGTATTTCATGCATAATATAATTCGATGTTTATTTCTATCCCATATCATTTTATAATGTTGTATGATCATGATGTAGACCTCAATTTAATCATGACTAAGAATCCAACATATTTTTTATATTTTGAAAAAGGTTGTATGTTACAAGATGATACCATTGGTACTTGTTTAATGAAATCAGGGTTATGGTTCTATGGATTCATGGGAGTATGAGGAATTTATGATAGAGAAGTGGAATCATATGTTTCTCATTAAATATTATTGACATGCTCTCAATGGACATAATGTGTTTATATTGGGGAGGTTGTAAATTTAGGTTATGATATTTATGGTGCATATTATTTCCATTATTTTTTTCAGGTGCTATGTAAGGATTATGTAGTTTTGATAGGAAATGTTTGTTTTTAGCATGGAGAAGTACTCCAATGTACTGGCAAGCATATAGATAATACCAACCAAAATATGGTTGAGGATGTTGCACTTTTTGGTTAAAAGGGACATATTTTGTTAGTTGTTCAATTTTGGACACCCTTACGGTGTTAGGAGAATCACTCTTATACACATACTCCCTTATAATGAATTGGTGAAAAAAGTGAAACTATATTTTCTGGTATGATTTCCATTGATATGTCACCTAATTATTATTTTATTTTAGTGATCACACCTTCAATGTGGTGTGATGATGATTGAGATGTTTTTGGATCCTATTTTCATGAACTAATGTATTAAAAGATATTTTATCACATTCCATTATTTTTGGTTTTGATTATAAATTTCCTTGATTGTAAAAATATTTTATTCCTGTTAGTTTATTTATATAAATTCATTTATATAATATTTTTTTAATTAATTTAATTATATATCTTCCATCTCATCCATGTTTTGTTAAAAGCATGTAATTTCATTCTGGTTCCTTTTTTTATTTAAATTTAATGTCTTCATGGTTTATTATTAAAAAATTATAAAGTAATCTTCGGTGGTATCATACTAAGTACTTTTTACCACATATTAATTTTCCAATAGTTAATTTTGAATTTCCTATATCCAGATGCTGGATATTGGGAAGGACATGCAACCTTTTACTTAGGTATCAATTTGTTTCATTATACCTTTTTCGGGTCCTAGTCATTTAAAATAATTATACCTTTAATTTTTTATCACATGATCCATTTTTATCACATATTAGATTTTCCTTTTAGAAATTTTCAATTATCATTTTCCATGTCCTCGATAATGTATAACACAAAATTGAGTTGGTGGATTTTGTTGATCCTTCGGATCTCAAGTGATAGTGTTGACCAATAAAAATTTTATCCTCCTATTACAAGGTATTTTTTATTTATTACCATGAAATATGATGAGTCCTTAATGATATACTACATTTTGTATCATTTTACGTATTAATTCTAGTATATTATTCTTGAGGATAGTTGGCCTAGTGACTAGTATCATTTATCATCTAGTTTTTAAGGAAATATTGATTCATTTTTATTCTTATATGATTAAATGTTCTCATGGTTAACATATGGGAATCGGGAACACTCTATATGACATGTCAGGGCTACCTCGTGTATCAATATACCATAGTATATAGGTTGGTTTTTGAAAGTTCATTTTCTACTGGATTTTGATCCACATTCCCTCCCTTCATATAGATGGATCTTGTGGGACTCAATATAATAATTCTAGGTAAGATAAATATCCCTAAAATATATGTTCTTTATATTTTTTTCCTCTAAATTCATATATTTATTTCATGGTTCTTTGGAAATAATTCCACTATGGTAGAGTGGAATCATTCAACAATATGTGGATTTAGAGTAATGGGTGTAATGAATCATTATAGAGGACATATTAATCTTCTTCTTTTTCATTTAATGGATTTATATTTCCCTTGGGAATCATTTATGGTTTTTGGTGAACATTAGATAAAGTGTATATATATTCTAAAAATAGTTCTGATTTTATTAGTTTCTTAATATCAACATCACATTTGTAGTGGGCATCATTACATTTCACTATATTCTGAAAAAATACATCACTATGTGGGATAATATTTTATTAATAAATCTTATGTTTTTTGTTTTAAATGAATAGATATCTAATTTCAATTTATTCCATGATAATATAGGTGTTCATACACTAAAAATATGTGAGTATGAGCTTTATATTGGAGTAGGGATTTAATATAGAGGTTTATTTCTATAACATTACCATATATAATAATTATTTATTGGAATTATTTTTTAGTGTGATAATTAATATTAAAATAAACCAAAAAATTTATTAATTGGGTAGTTCCACTTAATAAATCTGGAAAACACAGTTCAGTTTAGTAGTTATCAGAGGAAACAAAGGATGTTCAATAATATATTATTTGATCCATGATCCAATGACTACATGTTACCATAATTATTAAATTTTTAATGGCATGATCTAGTTGCCCAAGAAAAATTATCCTCACTTTTATCGCATGATTATATAAGGGTTTGTGGACATATGTATTTTTAAATTCAATATTTTCATATTTGGGCGTATTTATAGGTACATGACCCCAATCAGGGATTATTTAAAATAATGTTTGTTTAGGATTTTTTCCAATGATCTAATATGTGCTAAAATGGAACCTGATGAATTTTATAAATGGTATAATAATATTATAATACCAAATATATAAATGGATTTTTTTTATTCATGATTTTTTATGGTTTTACTCTACTTAACCACATGTAAGCAATTCAATGTGTTCGAAATATTGGTTCCCTTGATGTTTTTCATTATTCTGTTATTTTAGGAAGATTCATGACTTTTTTATTTCCCAATGATCAAATTTGGTAAAAATGTGTCAGGTAGGTTTCTAGTGAGGTATTATACCCAAAATAAGGTGGAGATGTGTAAATTGATTATATATAATGGAACTCTTCCTTGTTAAATTAGCTGAGATGAGATATCCTATTTCATAATTTCATCCTAAATAAATTCGTTTATTATCAAATGTGGATTGTGATTCATAGAGGAGAATCATAAATTATTGGATGTTAACAATCATCACCATTGAACATGGCATTCACCAGTTAATGTACACTTTCAATGACAATTATTTGGTTGGTAATGCTGGATTTGATTTCTATCCTTTGAATGTGGTTGTTTATTGAATGTGTGACAATGAATGTGTGCTATGTGTGTACTGATTCATGATTATATTGGAGGAATTCTTAATTTTATATATAGAATATTGGTTGTGACCACATAAATATTCATTAAATATTTTGTTTCTGTATTTTGGAAGTGAAAACAGAGAATATATGTGGCCATCCTTCCATGAGATGAAACCAATGACAAGTGATTATGTGGCCTATAATGAGTGAAATAGGATGAAACAGGTACATATTGTGTGGCCTCTATTTAGTGATTACAGTTTATCAGAGTAATATACATTGATCTGTTTCCTCCCTATATTCTAAAATGATGTCAGGTCTTTTGTATGATTTTGATCCCGTGATAAGGGGATGAGTTGTGTACATAATGAGCAAACAACCCTAAATTTATGTTATAGGTTTTTTACATTATGTGAACCCTCCCCAAAAATGGGATGGATAGGTTGAATAATTATAATAACTTTATTTATTTTTTAGGTATTTTAAATATATTAAAGAATACTTTTAATGTTATGTTCTTAGTTGGGGAAATATTCTGAGTCATGGTGTGCTCAGTATTGATATTATAAAAATATTAAATATATTAATATCATGTATGAATTGTTTTCCTAATATAGTGTAATTAATCTAAAATGTTTTTTTAAATTGAAAATTTGATACCATGGTTGATTATTATAAATTTGGTTTATTGTAGCAGTAAAGTAATGTTTGTCAGCACTGAACAACCAATTAATGCAACCATGATTGGTGCATTTAGTAAATTAAATAATTATATTATTTCCATTATTTTTTTATATGAAATAACCTATATAAAAACTTAAATGTTACATCTTATAAAAAACCATTGTTATTCACAATAAACTGGGAGTATTTTAGAGGAAAATTGAACATTCTCTATTAGCGGATAACATCTAAGTAGGGCGAGTGATCAGATCGAGGTTGATAACGAGGAAAAAAATTAATGAATTTATTCCTCGTGGATTATTGAATTCATAACTAATAGTAAATACAAATTTATGTAGGAATTGTAAATTATGTTATCCACCCACATGAATAATTATTTGGAGAATTTATTATTTATATTTATTATTTTCGATTGGAAATTTATCATTCTTTTTATGATCCCACTACATGAATTAAATTATTTTATTAAATTTAATTTTTTTTAATGTTATAACCATGATTATCTTGACTACATGATAATTATTGTATATCACTTGGTCAAAATTATTACACATGTTTTCTTATTATTTTTTCCGACCTATTATTTTCATTCATCATTGTTGTACATTACGGCTACATTTCCATATTAACAGGGAAGATTCATGTGTGACTAAACCCACAGATTCATAGTGGTTGTTTTCATGATAAACAAAATGGGTTTTTAACGATATGTCATGATGGATTTCAGGTGATACCTCATAGATCTAGGATCAATGAGTGGCGAGGTGAGACTAGAGGCTCACATAACCTGCAATAAATTTAGGGGATTGTTGGATTTTATTTTCCTTCCATTAGAGGCCTAGTAATGATGGTTGAGAAATCTTCCCTTGGTCATGGGTGTTCAATGGGTCAGATACATGGTGATGACTGTGGATCTATAAACATCATGGTGTTTCTATCCATTCTGTGAAAAACTAAATCACATGTTTTGTAGTTCATAATATGACACACTGTGTAATTTCTTTTCACTAGAGACTATAATTTCTATCCATGTTAGTAATCACACACTTCATGGTTGACCCCACACATCAGGGGACCCACCATGGGATTACACATGCATGGGTTGTACCTGTCCAGGAACATGGGAATTTCCTTAAGTACAAGGGAACAACTATTAGCACATGGGAACACCGTAAGAAGCCCAGAAATTTCGTGTACCACCTTTAAATTCCATGTACATTGAGATACATTATAATAAATTTCATTTAGATAACATGTTTAGTCATTGAGGAGGGGTCCAATGTTATTTCTCCCCTCATTAATTTCATTCATTCTCTCCTAAAAAATATTCCTCTCATGTCTCCTTCATTTGGAATATGATTTCCCCCAAGTATCATATATTTATTAGTATTACATGTAAACATTGTTGGTGTAATTCATTTTAGAATAAGAAATATGATGCATAATGTTCTGATTATGACACTATTTTAGATTATGCTTTATTATTTACATAATTAGGGAATTATCATTAGAGTGATTCTTGGTTTTTAACTATATTGTCTCCCTAGGGTATGGTTCACCCTTTAAAAAATATATAGCTTAATATGGTACACATATAAACTAAGTGTGATTCCTCTATTTATTAAGAGTTACTCCTGCATTTTGAGATATAGCATCATTTGTGTCCTTTAGGGGAGTGGTGGTCCCTATGCGATATAGATGATTATAGACAAGAGATCCCCTCTATAACGATTTTTTTGACAATTTTTTTGACATTAGGCATGAAATATAGACTATTAGGAATATATTTATACTCAACAAATTTCAATGGGTTGAATATAATAATCATTGTTTTCTAATGTCTAGGTTTCGTTATGAACACACACCCACACACACACACATATATATATGTATTTTGGTATAATTTCCCTAGTTCTTTAGGTTAAAATGACATCTTTTTTGTTATTCTATTAATTCATATTATGTTATCCAAACATTATTCTAGATATGTATGTAATCAACCATTTATGGGATTTTCAGTCACTTATCATGTTTTTTGTACATAATAGAAATATCATTATTGAATTTGGTGGGTCATTGAGATACTTGGGTATATTGACCATTTACATTGGTCAAGAAATAGTGATATGGAGGTAGGCTCTCTAATTATTCTTTTATTCGAGTTTTTATTAGGTTGGGTCTTCATTTCTTATAGGGAATGTATTTTTCCGCTTTATCTTTCACTGTAGTATATTCCATGGTACTATTTCGTATTCCCATTAATTTATTGCCTGAATAGTTTTCTATATATGATACATTGATTGTTGTATTCCTCCAGACAGTTTCACAGAGATAGTTTAGTGTTTCTATATATTTATAATTGGAGAATGAATAATATTTTATATTATTCTTTATCATATATTCTATCTAGAAACTAACCTGTTGATGGTGAGATTTTGTTTTTCGGGGCCCAACCATCTATTGGTTAGGTGGGCCAGGTGGGGTTGGGTTGTAATTGAGTGGTTGTAAAGTATTATTTTCATTGGACTAGTTTTTGGTATTTCCCATTAAGATGAATGGTTGGGACTTTTTTAAATAGTTTCAATGTGTCAAAAGTGTGGATTTCAGGTCAGGGAATTGAGTTTTGGTGTAGTGGGAGACAAATCAATTTATTCTGACTCTAACTATCTACATAGAAACATATAATACTGATTCATTTTCTGTATGTATCATGGCACATTCATCATACATGATTATATTCCATGACAACCCTTATTGACTCATCTCCACATGTATATATATTCTTATCTTATTGTGGTAAATATTGATATCTTTTTGGAAGACTGAGTGAAAATATTCATCTCGGATACATATTTAGTATAATGATGAAGATTTGATGAATTACTTGGAATTAGTACAGATTCTATTATATGTGGTGTTTCCTCCTAGTTTATAGAGAACATTAACCCATGTTTTTGAGCAGTAGTTACTTATATAAATTTGGGATAACGATTCAAATTATCTTAGATCACTCTACAATATCTACTGACATCAGCCACTAAGGATCCATGTCAATTCATAACCACAATATGTCATTGATTGGATTGATTAAGTCATTTGAGACACTATACTGGTTCTGAACCTTATAGATCATAAGGTTGGACAGGAATACTTTATTTCCCATGGATCATCTGGGAATTAGTGTAGTCTAGGGACAAAAACTCATTTTGAAATAAATTTATCATGGTCTGAATTCATGTAGCTATATAGTGTGGATAATTACTCTGTCTATATTCCCTCAATTCATATGAACAATATTTTTGAGAAATAGTTGGGTGATATAACATTTGTATAGTATAGAACGATGTGCTATGAAATTACGTGATACTCGATTGAAAGGGTGTGATATGGATTATTTTGGATGAGGATGTTAGATCAGGGTCTCCATAGAGACATTCATGTTGCATAATTTCATAATATATTCGCACTTATGTAGAAGTTATAAAGAGGGATATGATGACTATGAGCTTCCTAGTATAGGGAATCTAGGTATTTGTTGAATCCATTGGACATCATGTGGCTAAATCGTATGTAGTTTATAAAAGGTGTTAGATGTCGTTGCCTCAACAGAGCATACAATCTCATTTGCGGACTAAAACTCATGATATATTACTGAGTGATATTATAGAGGATATAATCAGTCCATGTAGGGTTGATTCTATTCTTGTTATTGGCGAGTTCAATTGGATTATATTTTCCCAATGCATCATGTTAATAATGATATGAAGTCAGGTGATGGACATACAGGGTTGAGGTATCACTATGGTTAGTGTTCTCATAGATGTAACTACGGAGCCACATAAAAAGGTGGTTCTAGATGAGTAGTAGGATCCTCTATAGAGTGAGTGGCATTTAGTGGAGAATGATGCTATATATTTCTACCACAACCACCACCATGTGGCCCATGTCAAGCATTGAGAGCTGGTGGTCAGGTCTATGATCACTTGTAGGACATGGAGCTCTATGAAAAGGCAACACGTGACTTTATCTAAGGTCTGATTTACATTTATTTTAGTCTTTAATTAATTCATTTATTAATATGTGTTCATAAATACTTCATATATATTTATTTTTTTGATAATATCATCATTCAATTGATACATTTTCCTGGTATCAATTTATAGAAGTTTTTAGGGTTAATGATTAATTATTATAACATATCTCTCTGTAATGAAAAATATCTCATGGTGGAGAGAGTTTCATTCTGGTCCAATTTTTCATAATGATGAAATATTATGATTTTATTTTGGTATGGAATATTCATCCACATTTGGGGCCCAAATTTTCTGTCATCATAGATATATAATATGCCTTATGATGGATTGTACATGATTATACATTGTGGGTGGGATAGATGTCATAGAAAATTATGTTGGTATTGTTGGTAGGAAACTACAATGCACCACTAATCATTTGGAATTCATGTCCCTTGGTTCAACAGACAATTCATGTATCAAAATTATTTCAATGTTGGGGGAATTTCTAAGAATATTCCCCTAAGTTAATCTAAGATCGCCGCAATGGTTGGGGATCAAATTTTGTATTGACATGAACCCCATGACCAAACAATAATGTTTTTTTTATCAGATGACCCCTACCATGATATTTGATGTAAGGTTGTAATTGGAGGACCATAGAGAGAAGGGTTTCATCTGAGCCTGTGTATCCCCCGTGCATCTACACTATTGTTCCTGAGAATATTGGATCAGATCATGGGTATTTTCATTGAATATAATCACCTAAATAAACTAACTATATAGAAAAAACAACCCTTTCCAAACATTATAGAAATACTTTTATATTTACATGGTGAGTGTTTCTTATCCATGACCAATTGTATGTCCATTTACCATCAGTTGAGTGTTCTAGATTATGGTATCTCATATACAAAATTTTATACTTTCTACATTCACTATGAGTTCCTAGTTATGTATTTTTTATGACGAATTAAACCCTTGTGATTTAAAATTATATTAATGTAATCATTCATTCATAAATAGAACAATTTTTATTTGCCTTCATTAATAACATACATAGTATCTCTACGTTAGATGAAGAGTATGAAAACTATCTAAGGAAGGACTTAGAATTAGTTCGGTATCACCATCCATGACAGTCACTTCTTTTGGAATGTCATTTCATTTCATATTGTCATAGTACACATTGTGAAAAAAATCTGAATCATGACATATATTTGGAAATGGTAGTCTTTTATCAAATTATTTAGCAAAACTATCTTCTTTTAGAGGACATTTTTGTGCAATCAGATCATTAGATTCATAGGTACAAATTTACACTGCGTGATCTAAACCCTAGAGAGAGAGTAATTGATTGGAGTTTCTACTGAACAATGGTTTCATGATAGTATTGATAAATAGTATGGGAAATATTGTTGAAAATAACCTTAGTTGGAAGCATCATTCGGGTATTCTAGATGAGGTATTTTTATAGTAGTGTTCATTAGAGTTGACCCCAATAGAAGAGAGGGGTGTTTTTAGTTTTTTGTTGATTTTGGTGAATAATCCAAATCATAAAAATATAAGGGAGGATCTGTGGTGAGAAATTGAATGTGTGGATCCACATGACCGTATATCCCTAGGGGATACATCATACAGATTATCAAAAGGTGGTGATAATATAATCCCATTCAAGGGATGTAATGGTGGTTATTTTTGTGATGTGAGAGGATGTGATGATAACTTTTAATACTTATACAATAGTTACACATATTACAGTAAAAATTATGTAAATGAACTTTTATTTTTAGTTTCGGTGGACTTTCATGAGGTGAATCATTTTTAATATTTTCCCATGATGTCTAACATATCATCCAGTAAAGTCAATGAAATAGGTACCAACGGGTTTTATACAGCTTCATGAGATCCCAAAGTGAAAATGAGATTGCATATAAATATAATTTTTGGTATTAATTCTATAGATTTTGAAATTCAATGATGTTTTATGAATGATAGTTGACATAATTATCAATTCATTTTTCTCCCTTACTATAAAATATTAGTGTTCAGGTGTGATTTTGGATTTGTTTCAAATTTGGTAGATCATTCGATTTTTTGGGTTACCCTATCTTTTTATATAAAATTTAGATTCATTGTTTAAAAAATAGTCATGTGGTCTTGTAGATGGACATCATAACCAAGTTGAATATGGGTAAAGTGTTTTATCATTATATGGATGGAAAAACAAATTAAAATATAAATGCTTTAGAGGATATGTTAATAAATTTTGTTTTAGAATTAATTTTCATTTGGTAGGGTCAATTCAAATAGGAATAATTTTCTCAATATATAAAATATCATTTTTCTGTCAACATGGATCCTTTTGAGGATCTATACAGATCACCACGAATGTCACCCTTAAGCTGGTCTGAGATAGGACAGACAAACCTTGATAGGCCAGAGATGGTACAAGTATTGATAAAGAAGGTTTATGTAATCCATGAGAACAATGTGATGTCCTAGAGCTAATAGAAATATTAACCGTATTGATGACGAAATAAATTTATGTTTGATCATGGAGACCATTTTTTCCAAATATTCTCCCAATGAAGACGATTATGGGGATTCAGTTGGTAAATAATTCTATATATGTGGGTTTTTAGGACATTAATGATCTTGAATAGGGTTGTAAAGGTTGTATACCTCCCAAAAATACCCCCATAGTTAGAATAGTAGCATTTATTCCTTTGTGGGTCGCAGGTTATTAGATAAAAGATTGATATTATGAATGTTATTGACTAGGGTGATATGGACATCGAGGATATATCCACTTTCACAGAGTAAGTGATAGAGATCAACAATTGGATAGATAATATCATAGGAGAATGTAAAAATCCCTTATTTCATGTGTGGTGATAGTATAAGAGAGATCAAGAATGATTATGAGGGATGGGAGATCTAGATATGACTCTAATATCCCCACTACTTTGTTCATATTTTCAATATTAGGGTGAAATGTATTAAAAGATGGGTAAATATAGTGACATTATTTTGGAATCTCAAAACATTGAAATAAAATAAGGCGTATTTTTTGAGCAATGCGCTAGTTCTGTGAATGTTTCTGAGGCCCATTGAGCATGATACTAGTGTTATAGTTATTTTAAATATATTAATATCACTATAATAGAGTTTTCTAAAATATGATATTAAATCCAAAATGCTGTAGCAAATCATAAATATAAGTTCATGGTTGATTCTATAAAATGGTTTTCAATATAGGTGTGACACAAGGTCGCTTGGCATTGGAAAAATAGTTAATGTAGTCATCAAAGGAGTGAGTAATTATATAAAAGATAAAATTGTATTTGTATTTTATTTAATGACATAATATAATGAATCCTACATAAGTATCAACTTTTTAAAAATTTCCACAGTTATTTATATAAATATATTTCGATTTGAGAGGATCATTAAATGATCTTCATTGATGGGTCACTTTAGTAGAATATGGGTGATTAGATCGAGGTGGATTGAGATGAAATAAACGATTTGGGATATATCCTTCAGTATCGATTAGAATATTCACTAATTACTTATCTAAATAAAGGAAGGAATCTCCAATTTTGGATACCACATTCTTTAATAATTTTTTAAATAAATGAATTTTATATTATTTATTTTCAATTTGAAATCACAGGTTCACATCATGATACCACTAACTCTATTAAATTATTTTATTCACTTTATTCTTGTTATAACATATTATTACAATGGATATACCAATTTCATGATCATTGTCTATGATTTATTAAACAAAAATGGTTGTTCTAGCCCTTTACATTATTTATGTTCACTATAATTGGACCTAGTGGTAATTATTCAACATTTTTGGGCTCAGTTCGATCATGATCAAACCCCTAGATTTATAGTAGTTGGGATTATGATGAACGAAATGGTGTATTTTGGATTAATTGGGATCGATTCCGGGTGATACTCCATAGATATTGGATCCATATAGTTTATAAAAATACCCATCATGCAACCCCTTTCCAATAATTTCATGGGTTTCAAATTGTGTTATAGATTACAGGCCATGTGGTCTTGCCTGTATGTCATGCGACTATCCCGGAGTGGCCAAACCTTGTGATATATAAAAAATTCATAGAAACCCAGATGGAATGATAAATTTTTTACCCCAGAGTACATGATCATCTGCCAATACCCACACATGGCCAGGTAAATGACCTAGAACCCAATCATAGACTCATGTACATTGGAATGGATAGGAGCACATGGGGAGGCCATAACTAATTGATAAACCATGTCTTCCACATTTACAAGTCATGTAATAAGACATGGTTTCTATGTAGTATCTCGAGGAGAACACTAAATGGTGATGATCTTGGACCACATGCCTTGTAGACTACTGTACAGAAATTGTATTCCCTCTAGAAAAATATTCCACTCATATCTCTTTTTTAGAGTTTCGTTTTCACCTATAAGGGTCATATCATACGTAATTTTCTATATAAAACATGATAATTTCCATTTTTTTAAAATGAGATGGAATACGAGATTTTTTAGCATAAAGATTGTTTTTTAATGATTATGTTTTGAAATGATCAGGAAAAGATCATCTAAAAGATGTCGAGTTTGTAACTCCACTATTGAAAAATGGAATTGGTCACATATATCTATATAGAAATAGAGTTGGAACTCCCCTACATTGGGTGAGGGTACTCTATCTACTAAAAGGAAATCACCCACAATAGTTCACTGGACGTGTGTAAGTCATTTATAGAAGTTATGGATTCCTCATATTTGGAGCATAATAGTAAGGATCTTGCCCCTCTACACAGATTCTAGTGACGTTGTATTCAATCTTGGGCATAGTAGATGGGTTTTTAGTGCTACACATAGAATCATCAAATTATGTTTCAATGTGATATGGATATCCCCATTATATCTCCTTAGTTTTCATTATACATATATATATATATATCATTACATTTCATTTCCATATTTATTTGGGTTCATTTGACTATATGGTGTATGGTTCTACTACTCCCACATCGATTTTCAATGCATCCTACAAAGAATGTAAATAATCACCCAGAATAGAATTTTCCAAAACATGATGCGTAATTTGAAGAAAATGGATAAATATATTTTGAATTTAGATTATTTTAATTATTATTATGTGCATTGATTTTGTATGGTGGTCAGGACTTAGAGATAAAAAACCAAACTCTCCCAGTTTTCATTAATTCCAATTGTTTCTAGGAGAGGATTTCATTTTTTGTTGGACACGTATTTTACCTATTACACTCTACATTGGTTTATACATTGATAATATATTGTATTCCCTAGAGTTTATTTCATGCATAGATTTCTCTATATGATATAGCCTTTATTATATTTCTCTACCCTATTTTATGGAGGTAATTGGGGGAATGCAAAAAAGTATGTTAGGAAAGGATTGACATTTTATATAAATATTTCTTGATCCTTGGAATAATTTCCTAGACTATTGGAAGTGGTATATATTGTAACCCTCTCTAAAAATTAGTTTATATTACATTATATTATTAAATAATTAATAAATTACACAAATTGGCACCCAAAGAAAGTATTAGTTTTGTTCCTCTAGAAATAATGGAACTTAATCACTGGAACATAAGTGAGCTACATTTTCTCTGACTATATTATTTATGTGTATAAATTCTATTTTTCACATAATATATAATAATTATTTTTATATACTAGTTAAATAATCATAAAATATAGGTGAGATGAGATGCTCAGTAATGGTAAAAAATTGAGATGTGTAAGAATATTCAAGACCATAAGGGTATGTGAAAGTAAATATAACATTAGAATATCATAACATAAATATCATATTTCATAAACATGAATCATTGAATAAATATTTTATTTTTATAAGACATTAATCATAAGGTAATCAAGAGTATAAGACAATAAAGTATAACATATGAATAATACATGGGATTGTGGAAGACATGTACACATATACAAATGATTTCCAGTGTAGTCATCGAATCACTTCTAATGCCATATTAGTTATAAAGGATCACATCCCACACCATCTTGGTAGTCATGGTTCACTCCAAATTACTTATTAGTGAAAAAATTCATATACTAAACCGTGTTCACTCCCTATTCAATCCATGTATATCACATTATACAAAAATAATTACCCAATATAATGGAGGGACATATTAAGATCCCCCACCTCATAGTGAAATCAAATATATGTGTTCTACTAGAACATAAAAAATCATATGAAAACCAAGAAAATGGAATGGGTATCATTAAAATGTACACATTTAATAATCGTGGGAAAAGAGATAGGTTTTAGAATCATTTAATAAAAACATAAAACAATAAACTAATAGTTTTTTAGATAAATATAACCCATGAAAGTTAAATTATATTCATAATAATATAAACCATTAATGATAAATGGGTTCCATAAACATATAACCTATTAATGAGTAAATTTTTTGATAATTATCATTCCATCAAAACATAAACATTTCAGTAAAATAATATCAATGGATACCATGTATAATATCATCATCAAGGAATCAGTAACACCATCATATTTAATCTATGATATAAAATAATTTTTATTGACCCCTACATAAAAATTGATGAAATAAATATTCTCTCTTCTTTAAAAAATGTATTTTCAAAACATAAATATTTTAGGAATGCCATTTCATTTGAAAATATATGTGAATACATATAAAACGTTATTTTAAAATATATGTGTCATTTTTAAAATATTTATTCTCTAAAAATTATCATAACAGGTAATTTTGAAAACAATCATTCAAAACCTTTTCTAAAACATGGTTTTTGAATTTAACATATTTTTTATCAATGAGAGAAACGATGGAAAATTTTCTTAAAAAATTATTAATTATTTTAATTAACAAAGAGTGGGAAAATGGTAATAATACATTATTACAAATTTAATTACTATTAAATAATTAATATGATGAGTTTTATTGAAATATGGATAATAATATTTCATCAATGAAATCATAATCACATACAATAATGATAAATGATGGGATTATTTAAATAATCTCTTACCACTTGGTAACTTTGAATCATACTCCTCATGTAAGAAAATTCCATTATAAGAATCATAAAACATCATGAAAATATGAATATTCATGACATTATATGTCTAATGAATGTATATAATCCTCATAAATGAATATAAGTTCATAAAAAAACTTGTGTCTCAAAACAAATCTATTTGAGAAAAATTGCCTTACTGATTTTAAAATTAATGATTGATAAAAACCCTGAAAGTTAGATAAATAAATGGATATATAAATAAATAAAAATTTATGTGTTATAATAAAATAATATAACCATTTTATATATATATATATATATATAAATAATAAAATAAATAGGAGGTGAATAAAATATTAATGTGACAGAATTAGAAGTTAGACGGGATACCCCATACCTAACGTCCTCACTCTCATCACACTTGTTAAATCCTCCTATATAATAAAAATATTATTAATATAAATATAAAACAAAATATTTTATTATATATCATATAATACATTAATATGTATTTATATTAACTATTTATTAAGTATTTCATGTTAATGATATGTTTCGAGTAATATCTTCTTCGTTTTTCGAATGTGTTTTGACTTTTAATTCATGATCCACTTATGTAAATCCTTATATAATTATTTAAATAATGTAAAAAGTGATTTAAATATAATATATATTCATTATATAAATATTTATCACAATAAATAAAATATTTAAATTTTAAATGGAATACACCGTTCTTAGAGTTATTTGGTAATATATATGTGTAAATATTTTTTTTCATTTTGTTGGGCATTGAAAAAAGGAAATTAAATTATATATGTGTATAAATATATATATAAAATCATTAAATTAGAATTTTAATGACATATATGTAATAAAAAATTGACTAAAACCATACATAATACATTCTATGAAATGTGTGTCTGAATCACAACACTTTGAGGAGGCGGTAGTCCACATGTCAACAAACGGAGATTCGCATTTATAAATAATTCATTGTATGGAGTAATGCATTATATAATAATTGAGTAAGAATAAATAAACATTAAATATTATAAATTTAAAATAAAAAAAATGAAATTACATCATTATTCCCAATATTGAATGATGGAAATGGAAAAACGTACCACATCAATTCAAAAGGAAATAGTTTTCCTTACACACGAACAATGATTGTGTGTTCCATTTGATAGAAGTGTGTGTGAGTGTAGGTTGAAAAAATGATATAAGAAATACAATAATATTTGGTATAATTATGTGGTCATATAATCATTTAATAAGAATAATTGAGTACGTGGAAAATGAAAATAAAACAAAATCGCTTTTGGAAGGATGTCACCTCTTCTTTTGGTAACTCCTCTTGGTTTTCACAAAAGTACATCCTTGGACATATTTATTCCAAAAGTGAGGATTGAAAGATTTATTTAGGAAATTTTTGAGGATATTTCAGATGATTATTTCCATGACAAATGTCTTTAGAGGTGTGAAGCTGTAAGGGCTGTGTTCACTTTTATTGTGGAGGAGTGGCATTCCTGTAAATATAAAATGGAAAACACAATTGTGTGGTATCCATTAGATCATGTGCCTCAATTAATATTCCTTACACGATTATATATGGAAATTGGTTGAAATATTCCCTTATAATGTATTTTAGACATTTTTCTAGGGTATTTTTCAACTTAATATAATGTTTAACAACTAAGTAATCTTATTTTTACATTAATCACTATAATTAATTTTAATTAATTTCCCAATTATTTTTTGTCAAAACACAATTTTAACACATATTAAATTATAAATTATTATAATTCCAAATAAAAAAATCATTTATAATAATTATAATAAGACAATTTGCAAAAAAATATTTAAAAATTAATCCCGCCAACGTGTCGCGTCATCGAGTTTTTTATCGAAAATGATAAAATGATTGAAATGTTTTTATATCCATTAGAAATGTGAAACTAGAACCAATGATATAAATTTTTTAGATTGATGTACAATTTAGGTAATTATACATTAAATCCTAATTAAATAATAATATAACAATATATATAAATTATATAAAAAATCATTTTTTAATTAAAAATTATTATTTTTCTCTAATCTTCCAAAAATTAATTTTCTAAGAAAAATACATAAATTTAATCCTACTAAAATGATAACAATATTAATTCAATAATGAATTTTATTATATAAAATTAAATTTCATAAAGCAATTAAAAACTATCCATTTGAGAAAATAGTATTTTCAATCACACAAAGACATTACCAAGAAATTTATGTTTTATTATCGATATTATTTATTTTTATAAAATATTTATAAATAATATTTTAAAATTAGTTATTAATATTCTTGATACTAATTTTAATAAAAATTTTATAACTTTATTCTTTAAATATATACAATAATAAAATGAGTTTTTCTTAGAAACTCGGTGTTGTTTGTAATGGGAACCAAGTCAATTTTTCATGCAGTGTAGGATTATAATGGAATTCCATATAATGAAATCATGTCATGGGGTATCATGAAATTAAATACATAAATGAATATAATTTTTCATGAATAAAAGGTTCATAAAAACCTAGAGTTTTAGATTCTATGCCCTTTAAAATGTGAATCACCATTGATATATCATTCATTGGGTTTAAAAAAACAAGGACACTTCAGCAAAATTATATCATCATCATCACATGTAGCTTCAACTAAAAGGTTGTTTTCCCAAATAATATTGACTAAGTGAGTGGATTTGTTTCATTAAATATTCATTGTATGATACAAAATTTCACATGGTTGTTCCTCATGAGAAATATTCCACTCTATAGGTATTACCATTGAGTCTAATGAATGTGAAGGTTCATGTATGTATTTCGTCAAGATAGAAATATGGACGATGTCATGTATTTGAGATAAATTTTGAGGAAGTTCCTTATGATTGACCACCATCCTGATATAATCAATAATTTCAAAGGGAACAATATATTAAGTGATTGGTTTCCCTTTCTCCACAAATATCAACACCATCATCTAGAGTGATATTTGTAGAAACAATTTCCCAATAACATAAAATTATAGATAATGTTAATGATTATCAGGATAACTTTTTTTCTGAATATGAGCTTCTTAAATATTATTATAAATGGTTCTAACTATCTCATCCATTTCATCTTCGATCTTAGGTCCCAATAACATACATTCTCGAACATAATTCAAGAACAATTGAGATATATATTTTTTTCCATAAAGGGATTCATAAGGATAAATATTTTGGCTTAAGTGAAAGTAATTGTTGTATTAAAACTCAACTAAAGGAAATTGATGATCCCCAACACCTTTTAAATACAATGAACAAGATCTCAACAATTAATCTATGGTTTAAATGGTTATATCATATAAACTATACATATGAGGATGATAAGAAGCGATGAAACTTAATTATGTATCAAGGGAATTATAAATATTGTACCATAAAATTTTGTTACACTTAGGATCCTAATTATATACAATAGCATTTAGTACTCCATTAAAACATAGCACTTCATTAATTCATATCCTGGTGAGCTAGGTGAGAGAGAAGTGTTTTCTGATATCAATGAAGTGTTCTGACTTGGTAGGGAGATATAATACAAGCAATGTAGAACTAAACCCTTTAGAGGTTTGAGAATTCAAATGACTAAATCCATAATAATTTTCTCAAATTCCCATTCAAATAAATTTAATTTAGGGAACATCCTCGTGGACTTATTTCATTTATCCATTACTTGTATGCATACTCAGAACAAAGATACAGACAATGTTATATCACTCTTAATTCCATCCCACCATAAGTATTCTTTCAAATATATATAAACCATATTAATTAAAAAAAGAAAAAGTAATAAAGAACTATCATATTCCTATAACATCCCCTTTATCAAATCTGAAATAAATGGAAAAAATACATGGTTCTTGATCCTTATCATACCATCATGACCAAGGTAAAAATTAGGAACATTTCTTTCCTTCTTCTATAATTCTAAATATTATTTATGCACCTCTGTATTAATCACATGTATAGATGGTTTTATATTCATTTAATAATGATATTAACATTATTATTCATTTATTATTTCTAGATCTATAATTTGAATATCCAGAAATACTGAGTCTTTTGTGATACTCATCATGGAAAAGCTAGAATGTACATTCAACTCAATGCACTGGACCAATTCTTTCATTCCCAGATGGTAATTTTTTGAGGTATCACGACCATTTATCATTTCATACGAAATTCATTGTCACATGTTCAAATCCTTTTGTGTGAATATATCTTTCAAACATTTATAATTGGCATATATATAACATGTTTCTCTATAAAGATGATGTCTTAATATATTTAATGAGAAAATAATCACAACTGACTCAAAATCATTTGTTTGGTAATTTTTCACATGAATGTTTAATTTCCATCCATCATAGGATTAACCATGTTATTTTTTAAAATAATACATCCCAATCATTTCATTTATGCATCACTATAGATTGTAAACCCTTCTCCACTATTGGGTAATATAGAAATATGTACAATGACTAACCATTCGGTCATTTCATTTAATATTTCCCCACCTTTAACTATATATAGGATCATGGAGCCCTTTTTAATTAACACAGTTATTGGATTGGATAGCCATCATAAATTGTCCCCAAATCATTGATAATACCCAGATAACCAAGGAAAATAATGGATCATAGTCATCATGGTTGACATTTACTGACATTCAATAGCCTATACCTTTGAAGGATCTAATAGAATACACTCTATAGAGATTATTTGAACAGAAAATTAATCCTTTTGCAATCAAATTCACACATTGTAAATTTTTCATACATTTTCTCCATTACTAGGTTAATTATTACATTCATCAAGTGTTCATTGTGATCTTAGTACACCTTTGACTATATAAAAATATCATCTATAGAGACTGCCAAAAAATGAATAGGTTATCTCAAAAGATGTTATTAATAAAATCCATTATGATATAAGGATCATTAGTAATACCAAAATCCCTCCTGATATATTCATAATATCTATACCTAATACAATATGTTGTCTTGGGTATATATGTAACAACCCATGGTTTAGACCAACGGTAGAATTCCATGGGAATTCAAATTTAGAAATTCACTAGATATGTTTTTTTGTCAACGTAGATTTGGATAGTTATTATTATACTTCTAACACTTCAAATTGTTGTTTTTAGATTTTTTTAAGCCTATATGGACCCTTAGGTGACTTGTTGAGTTTCATGTTCACTCAGCCTTGAAAATATAATGTTTGGATGGTCTGTATTTTTTGATTGGTTTATCTAATACAATGTGTCCCCTAGTAGTAAACCATGTAGCCTGGTCCAGAGAGGTAGAAGGTGAATCATGTGATGCACACTGTTTACATAAACCATATTCCTAGCCCTCATTGTTAATGCCACTTGGGAAGTACCTATACACTATTCATCGCATGGTTGACACTCAGTTAGGAAATATTGTGAATCATAAAAATGTGAGGTGGGATTCTTAAGAAGTGGGAGCCACACAAGTGGCATATATTTGGGAAGGTTGTACGGCTAGAATGTGGGTCCCAGTTTTGAGGGTGAATTATCCGAAATCCCCTTAATAATTTTTTTGGATTTCATTCATGTTCTATCTTCTTATTCAATATGCATCAACCTCCTACTTGGTGCCTTGAGTTAATCCTCCCCTAAATTATAGATATTTTGATTAACAATATTTCTAATATTGATTTTAGAACCTTATTCTCTATAAATATTTATAGTTATGAAATTCATTCATTTTTAATCATTCCCTAATTAGTTTCCTCATGACCATGTTATTTTTCAGTGATCTTAGTTCCCATATTTTTAGGTAGGATGTCTTTATCATTTATTTATTCCAAACAAGACTGAATAAAACATTTATATTTGATGATTATATTATTATAATTATTAGGTATGTGTTCTACATCTTTTTTCTCATGTTTTAATCATTTTATAAATATATGTTTTGTGTCGCACACATACATTTGTAGCTTGAGGATTTTAAATTTAGTTGATCATTTTAAATAAGTATGTATGGATTTATTACTCCTGTAGACCCTTGTATCATAAATTTTGGATGAAACCCTTGACCCCGAACATCCAATTTATTTACCATATTTAATTTCACCATTTTTACAAATAGTTTATATTACATGATTTCTATCTAAGCATTCGTCATAGATTTTAAATGGAATATCCCCTTTTATGATTTTGTTTTGATGACAAGAGATCCTTTTATGTTTCGTGATAGATTCTGGTAATTTAATTATCATGTAATGTGTCGTTCAAAATGATTATTATGGTGAATTGATATTTGATTCTTTCATGTGATTACATATTGTGATCAATGAATGGTTTGAGAAAAAAATTATTTTTTTCATAATAAACCCCCTCAATTGAGGTGCACTATCCTTAAAAGTAAAAGGTGATGATTATTTTTTTGTTATCATTCTTTTTATGTGTCATTTTGGTGCAAGTGCACTTTGATGTTCCTAAATGGGATATCCCCTTTTAATTATAGATGGCCAATGAACCGAATCACCATCAAAGTGAATTCCCCATTTTATAAATCGAAGGTTTTGGCTTTCACCAATATAATTTACCATGGAAAAACTATCTTCATATTGGTTTCATTTACCTTAGAAATGGATTTTCTCATGTGTGTATTTTTTTTGAAGACAAAGGACGTTTATGAGTGTCTAATTTATCCCTTAAATTGAATTTCATTGATTAGATATATTAAATTGAAGTGGTTAAAATTGGATGGATTTTTCATGATTTATTATCATACATTAATGACATGAATTGATTAAATGAAATTAATTATGAGAGGGTTGAATTGTCACACCATTTGATCATGTTTTGTTTAGTTCATAAAATGATATTTATGTGTTGATTATTATGGATTGATAAATTTAAAGCATGAGAGTTAATGCCTACTATATTATATAATTATTATTATATGTTTACACCACATACCTAGTATATGGAGGAAGGTAAGGGTTCCTTTGACCTTAGAGACTTCATTCTCCCTTACATAAGGTGTTGAGAATGATGTCTCACACAAGTGATACTACGTGGACAATGGGCATGGCACACCACCTCCCTTGTGAGTGTTGGTATGATAGAACACTCACAACATCAAGTGTTCACATGACGGAATACTCCCCATCTCATGTGAATATGAAGATAAATCCCACTCAAAATGATATATTGGTCATCCACACATATACGTGATCTTAGAAGCTCATTAATACTAGTTATGGATGACTGAGTTACTCCCATGACCAACTAGTAAGAAGTATCCACGTATATGTCCAATTACATTCACACATAATTAGTTCATATAGGTGGAGGAAATATTTAAAAATTATATATATTACTTCTATATTTGTATCGATTGTTCAGACATCTATTCCATCCCTAAATTGAAGAATGTTGAGTTGGACATGTGTCCTAATAGAACCTGAGACGACTAGTTTTTATTTATTTATTTATTTAGTTCTATTTATTTATCCATAGTAACTTCACACATCATTAAATTATATTCACACACTAGTTATTTTTTTAGACCCCATGAGTGGTAAACTTCTCATATTTATATATCACACCCCTCTCAGGACGCCATTACCCATGGTACTTGAGTAGATTAAATGCTAACTACATAGTCTATGGTTTCTAATGTTGTCTTTCTTGTTCCTGGGATTTTGGAGCATAGGACTGGGTGAGACCTCAATATTATCATGTATTTTCCATGAGGATTCTATTTATTTTCATTATTAATGAACTTCCTTGAATCCGGTTTCCTCTATATTTATACTATTTTAGTTTATGTATCACCATCTAGACATGAATTCTTTTTATACTTTGGTGTTTCCCATATTTTTTATTCATGTTATATTATTCTTTCACTACTATGTCTATCATCTATTATTCCATTTTATATTGTTTTAATTTATTTCCAGATACACTATATGTTACTCTGATCATGGGTGTAGTCTCATTTCTATCACCTCTTTAGTCCCTTGCTACTAGTTAGTATCCTCTATCCTATAATGTGGATAACTTTAGGTCATGTGACACACTAGTCCGAGTGTTGATTTAGTGGTGAGTCAGGACCAAACATTACAAAGTGTTTTTAGATACCATTATCCATTTGACATAATATTATGGGATTTTATACATGAGGCCAAGAATGATTCATCTCCTAGAATTTTTTCAATCTTGGGAGTGATCAACCTAGGTGTGTGTAAGAGACCAACTAGATAGGGATACAATTGATGTTCTTACTATTTTCTGTTAGAGTGTATTATGATTTCACATTGAGTGGATGGTGTTTTTTCATCTGCATATTAATTTATGGAATTTATGATATTTTAAATTTGGTCTAGTATGGCATAGAAGTATAATTTCATGAATCATTATAGGAACCTAGAGATTCAGATACCATTCCTATGTAATGCAGTGTAGTTTCATTTATAAGATTCCAGATTGTGTTTTTCCCTTGAGTGTTTTTCATGCCTTGTATTTATTTGATTTTATATTTACATAACAATCTTGAATAATTTATGGAGATATATTTAATATTTATAATGATTCTATTATCATCAATATTTTCATCTACGTTTACTTCTTGTGATTACATACATAGTTTTTTAAAATGTAATCTGTTGCATTGGATGAATTTATTGGGTGCAATTAAATGATAGATTGTCATTAGTTGTAATCTATATAGGAATGTAATAATTTTGGAAATGAACCCCATGTACTCGTACCATCCTTTAAGCATTATAAATAATTATATAATGCTATAAATTTGAAAAATCATAAAATCATTAGGATTAAAATTGAATTGGTTTCTATTAAATGGGAGATCTTCTGCAGTATAAATGGTGTAATTGCAAATTATATATTTGGAGATGGAAATCCATATAATTGAACAATTATATATGAATTTTTTTTTTGAATGGGTGAGTAATTTTAAATAATATTAATTTTATTCTTAAATAAATTTCATTTTTGTAGACCCCTTACGTGACTTGAAACTAGTAGGTCAGTTATGGTGTTTGATCTTATCTGATAAAACCTAAAAAGATCAGTTTTATAATTTTAAACATCTGATGGTGCCCTTTATAAATGATTTTTACCCTATTATGTGGGTATAGAGTTCATGTGGTTAAATTGTAAAATATAAAATTTCCCCAAGTAGGAGAAATATGATTTTTTCTCTTATCTAATAAAATCAAATAAGGGTAATTTTAAATTTAAAACTATTAATGGTGGACATTATAAGGGATTGTGGATCTATCACATGGACATGGAGATTGTGTGGTTAAATTCTAAAATGCATAAATGACCCTAGTACGTATGTTGATTCATGTTCCCTATGAAATAACTCATAATGGGATAAATCATCGATAATTAAGAAACTGCTATTGGGTTGTATTTTGATGAAACCAAGTTAGCTTAATGGGACCCTAGTAGGCCACATTATCATTACCATGTTCTTTTTTTATAATTATTATTTAATTTTATATTTTAAATATTTGAAATATTTAATATTTGGATTTCAATCATTTTAATGATAGAGAAATTGTACCTTAGCTGGTATCCTTAGTTTAAACCCTCATTAATCTGTAGTTCTGGTTTTCCATTGAGTTTACTAGGAATGGAAAATTATGGGTTTTTCATGTCTGTTTTATTTTTATAAATTTATTATATGGTGGTCTCTTCACCCATGTGAAATCTATTAAGAATGACCTAATGTTGGGTTATATGCTTTTTCTTTTGTAAGGGGATATCTCATGGTATGTATCACCCTTAGAGATTAAATGACTTTGCTAATTTTTGTGTGTTTTATGATATATGAAACCATCCAGGTTTTTTGTTCCTATTATGTCTTTTAGATTAATAATTTTTCCCTTGTTTTGATGTGTGAGCATGGTTCCATTCATCTTTTTTATGAGCATGAGAATCAACTAATTCACTGTCATAATAGGTTAGAAATATCTAGGGGATTATTGGACACTTAATAGGTCAAGAGACCCTTTCTTCTTCATCTGTTATGTATGACTTGGTATTTCATCATCCAGATTTGTGTTCAAATGGGGGAAAGGTCATGATACCCTTTCTTCTTCCTCCAATAGTTGTATGCAATGGGTGGACAACCTATAGATAGGATTGAAGGTATTATTCATCTTTTTAAATCCTAGTGGTAGTGTGAATTCATATAAATTGATCTTATTTAGTTTCTAAATAATACAGTGATCATTTCATGTCTGTTTGAAATATTGATCATTATCTTTTTAGTACTTTATTTTTTCATACACGAAATAGATTCGCAATTGGTTTATATGTGTATAGTTTATCCCAATACTCCGGATGGTGTTGGAATTGGATTGGGTGTTTCGCATTGTTGGTCAGGTTGGTTTTGGTTTTCATTCCATAAGCCTTGATGTTATGAGTTAGACTCAGATAATTTTAATGTGTTTGTTTATGTTGAATCTGATTTGTCGCACCTTTGAGCGGCTGGTCTATCTCTTTTCTTTGATGGCTAGGACACTCCAAAATTGGGGAGCATCACTTTAGTTAAATTTGATATGTTCACTTACAAGAAGAATGAACTCAACAAATGAGTTTCATTTGTAAATGGTTTTTATTTATTGATTTACCTTGAGGATTTCATATTTTAAATCATGTCGGTGTATACTTGTAAATAGAAAGATGATGTGGATGGATGTGTATGCAACCATTGTGAATCATGATTGGTTGAGGGACATAAATGGAAATGCATTACTGTTCATTGTATTCATTGTGTGGTAAAGGAATTATGGTTTAGTTTTTGATGAATTGGAATATGATTCCATGATTCTTCCATGAAGTCAACTATTAGTTGTTTGACAGCTCTTTTTATAGTGGTTGGTGAACGTTGGTTGGAAACTTTACCGATAACTTCATATGGACTGAAAATTCATTTTTTTTATTATTAAAAACACTTTTTGGTTAAGTTAGAACCGAGAAAGAGAAACAAACTAAGGTTGTGCAGAAGGGAATCCTCCATTATAGACACTAGACAAACCAATACAAACAAACACGAATGAGACAGCATGCCTAAAGGGATCCACCATTGAAGACAGGATTAAGAGAAAACCCAAAACAACAAAAAATCACCCCAATTCGTCCACCTTCACCTAATCCCCCATCACGATACAATAGTTTGCGGGGTTCATCGCACCCAACCATGATGGGGGCATTAACCATGGGGCACAAAGAAATGGAAGAGGAAACAAGAAGAAAGAGAAGAAGGAGGGCCTAGGCAGAGGATAGACAAGTGTGGAATTGTGAATTGGCAAGGATAACAGCACCACATGTACCAAGCGTTCTTGCAATGTCTATTTGCGTCCACGTACAGACTCAGGTTTTTGATGAAGACCATTGAGAAAAAACCCCTGAATCTAATTCTGATCCATACCAACCTTGTATCCCACGTCTGTGGAATGTTGAGACAGCTATGAGACACGGTAGTGGGAGCAGTGATTGATGAGTGAAGACAAGAACACATATTAAATGACCAGATCTGTGAAATATGAGTTGCATGATGAGATATAGGAAACTCAGTGGGGGAGTCTGGTACACCATCGCCATCCGGGGAAGGAAGTTTGGTCGCTTCCTCCAGGCGTCATTGAAAACAGCCTCATGATGGTGGGATCCAAGAGGGAGGATGGTGTTGCGGGTTATCTCTGTCGATTGAGATGAAATCCAGATGAGGAGAGAAGATAAGGAGAGGTGGTGCTGAGGTAGATACCCTAGGACGAACGGGAGCGACACCGGATGAACCTTTGAATAGTGAGATAGGGGATCGACTGTGTCACATGAAGCGGTAGCCGAATATAGGTGGGATGATAGCTGAGGAGAGGGCGTCTCAAACACTAGCTGTGTGGGAGCTCCCATGCGTCTATATCCCTTCCCGATAACTTCATATTGAATTTTATAGGTGTTTCTTGACTCTCCATTGTTAACTCAGTAACATTTTAGATTAATCTTTTTGATCTATGAGAATGTCCCTTATCTTGATGTTGTCCATGATGCACTAAGATAGTGTCAGTTATACGTCGAGATAAAGAAGTCATGTTTTCTTCTCTTTTATGAAAAAATAATTACAGGAGTTTAACATACAATGAATGATTTTTATCATGGACTGGTTATTCATAAGTGGTACATGGGTTCCTAGGTATGAATGAATTGGACGGACTCCAATAAACCATCATATTCCACTGATGTGACAACCAGGAGGAAATCACTTTGGTCTCATTTAGTGATCTTAGGTGGATGTATTGGCCTTGCACCAACATCTCACTTTAAAGTATGGAGTATGGATTACCTTAGGTTAGATCATTTGACTCTATTTTAATGACATCGAGGATATCATGGACTTCTTTTCAGGATCAAGGGTGATTCATTGATGTGTTTTTATTCTAGTGTTCTCGACTAGGTTACACTGTTGTTCTTGATGAGACATGACAAAATAAATTTCTAGGTGATGATTTAATTAAATAACATTAAAAGAATTAAGGTATAAACATTAGTCAATATGATCGTAATGAATGTGTGATTCCTTGGAACAAGGCATTGCAGTTCAGTTGGTAGAACACTGGAAATCTAAGATGACTATTTTGAGGATAGTCATCTAGATGTGGCGGGATTAGTTTCCTTTTGTTCTAAGAAGTATGTTTTTTAGAGATTTGATTTTATCACATCATCATGTGTAGAAGATTTTCGTATTTTTCGATTATGGATTTTTATTTAGAATTATTTTTCACATAGAGGAATTGGGTATATGGTAAATAGGCTTCTGGACCATCTTGAAATAACACCAAGAGTGTCCCTAGGAAACATAGGTCATGAGATGAAAGAATTTCTGATGGTGGGGCATTCCATAGCTTAGATTTGGCCCCATCTAATTTTAAAATGTTTGGGAGAGCCATAAACTATATATCTAAGATGATGATTAATTGGTGGAGTCTCTAGCTTAATTTGACCAAGTACGTGTCGTTTAAGTGTTTCAATAAGAAAATAATCATTGGATTTAGTATTTATTGATTATGTGTTGTGTGAATAAATGGTGATGGCCAGTGCGTTGGGGGTTTGGAAATACAACGTGAATGTTTGAATGATACTTCATAAACCTTGTAGGTTGGGTGATGTTTTAACTATTTTTAAAGGCTTCTTAGAGAAGACATTGTCTAAGGGGGGGATGTTCTAACAACCCATTTTTTATCCAAGGTAAAATTATTTGGGAATTTGAATTTTTGTATTTTGTGGATGCACTTTTCTTTGATCTAAGATTCAGAATGTATTTCCAAGTGTTTTTAAACATAAATGTATTATTTCTAGACTAGGACAAAGGAAAAAGGGTTACCTCAAGTGTGTCGTTGAGATTCAAGAGTGTCGAACCAAAAAAAATATCTAGTTTGTGTGGTAAGAATGGGGCTCAAAGTTTGTATAAAACTCTGCTACACACCACAGTAAAATCATGTGGCATGAACCATATGTGCAATAGGTTTTTCACGGGTTGTACACGGTTTACCCAAACCCCAAACCTATATCACATGGTTAGTGCTACTTATGAAGTACCTATTCACTATACATTACATGGATGGCACACTATTAGGCCAATTTTTTTGGCATAACCATTCGCAGTGGGATTCCAATGTATTGGGAGCTGCACAATTGGTGCACGGTTTAACAAACCATCTGACCCAGTTTTGAGTGTAAATTTTCCAAAATACAGTTATGCGTTCTAAAAATCCTTATTTCCATTTATGACTTCTTCCTATATCCATGTGAGCCTCCTTCATGGCACATTGGGTTCCACCTCCTACCTATTTAAGAGTATTGATAACTCCTATTTCTTTTACAAAATTTGAGCCTCATCAGTCTTTGTGAATCAGCATTGGTAATTTCATTATTATTTTTTAGTCTTTCTCTATTTACATTCCTCATGAACATGTTATAGTATTGAGAGCTCATTTTCTATATTTCCAAGGTGGATTTCCATTTCTATGATTTCAGCTAAACTGAACTAAACTAGACCTTGATATTAGAAAATTATATCATCCAAGAAATATGGCACGTGTTCTATGTATTTTTACTCCTGTTTCGATCACATTATAAATAGTATCATCATGATGCACACTAGATTTTTCTTTACATTTACTTAAAATTGTGTTCATCATTTTTATTGAAATATTCACCTTGTATTATATCCATTGAAAATTGTTATATAAATTAAAGATTCCATCTTGGATAATGAACACCCATTATCTATGTTGACTTTAATTTCACCATTTATTATTTTTCTTAAATTCCATGACTACATTCTATGTGTTCATTATTGATTTCGAATGGAATTGTCCCCTGTAGGATTCTGTTAAATTGATGAGGGAACCACCTACGTGCCACATTGGATTACTGTAATTGAATTTCCGTGTTCTTTAGCTTTCTAAATGATTGTTTTAGTGAATTGAAATGTGATTATTGAATGTGATTCTTAATTGTTCCCAATTAAAGGTTTGATAAATAACGACTTGTTTTCACAATAAAACCCCTCAAATGAGGTGCTTTGTCTTTGAAATTAAAATGTTATTTTTATTTATTTTATGGGGATAATTCTATGTGGCATGTTAGTGAATGGCCTCCTTGATATTATTAAATTGATTAGAAACATTATTTTTAATATTTTCAACAAAATAATGCTCCTTTGTTTTTGGGACATTTTATAAACTAGATTTCTCGGCCCACACCTGTGTAAAAGACCAATGATTCATGACCCTTCAAAAATATTGACATTCATTATAAATGGAATTTCTCATGGGGGTAATTTTCCAATATACCATGTCCCTTTATATGTGTCTCATTGAGAATTGAAAAGAAATTTCCCTGTTTAGATATTTTGTCACGAACCAACCCTGAGTCGACACTGAACTGGTCAACCGAGCCGGTCCGCGACATGTCCCGAGGGGCGTTCCCGATCCCCATGGGCTGACAACTAGTGTCGGGCATCAAAGTACACAAGAGGGAACGATTTAAGCCCAAGAGATAAAAACAAGACAAAAAAAGTATACCAAACAGAGCATGCAGCAAAGCGACAACTGAAACTTAAATAAACAAAGAACCGATCCAGATACAAAGTATCACTAAAAGGAACAAAACCGGAAACAAGACCCCGCTACAACGATCTCCATGTGACCCCTTGGTCACCTCCAACCAAAAGCCCAAAACTGCTCCCACATGAGCAGCCACTAAGAAAAAGCTTGAACAACAGCTGAACCTGCAACTGAAATGGTAAAGGATAGGCGTGAGCACAAAAATGCTCAGTAGGGATGCCAAAAGTAAACCACTGAATCCAAGTGTTTTCTAACTCAAAGTTGTCCGATTACACAAGTTTGGAAATACAATTATAAAAATAAAGTTTTCTCATTTAAACAAAATAACACATCTTTCCCACTATGAAAACTAACCCACACCATATATTATTTCAAAAACAGTTTATCATTTTATAAACAAAACCAAACAAGTAATATTAGAGCTATGAAAAAGGGAGACAGGTAAACAATACAAACTCAAAATAGACTAGTGTAGCAGAAAATAAACAAGCCATACAAGCTGTATTTAAACCAATGTAGCAGAAAATAAACAAGCAATACCAGCTGTATATAAACCAATGTGGCAGAAAATAAACAAGCAATACAAGTTGTAACCATGGGCGTTCCTGAACATCCCTAAACAACCCCTGGACGCACTCGGTTTGGAACCACCTGCCGGCGTATAGTGAAGCCCCATAGTCTATAACCCACTGATCGCCCTCGCGACAAAATCAGCGGCAAATCCCACCTGACCTCTCTATCTACCAGGGGGGCACCAACCCGTCTAATCGGGGCTGGTGAGCAACCGTCACTCGATAATCTATAAGACGCCCAGGAACCCATGGTGGTTATGATTATACTGTGTAGGTAGGAAGGCCCTCGCATGCATGACTCATCTCACCGCACTTTCCTTCCTCAAACACAGACGCTTCCTATACGTTCACCCATAAAGGGTTACACTAGACAGGAGCGCCTCATATATGTGTTCAATCATTCACATTCAAGAAAGTGCCAACCGGGCTGCTATAACATGTAAACTTTAAAACATTTCAGAAAAATGTTTACGATTTCAAATCGATAACACACATTTATTCAAAATATCTTGCAAACTCCACTCTTACATTTACAAAACCAATGAGCCCTTAAGTTCTAAACACACATTCAAACACTTTACAATTATCAAACATGCTTTTACCCTCTTCTGACCCACACCAAAACATGTTTTAAAATGAATGGTCAAACCTTAAAGAACACATTATAAACCATGATTTCCAAAATACTTAAAGCATCACTTTACAAAACCACATTTAAAATACTCTTTAGAAACCACTCAAGGGGATCAAATTTATTTGAAAACTAAAATCCATTTAGAAGACTGAACTTCCAAGAAAACACCAATTACCTTAAAACCCTAATTGGCCACCTACTTTATTTATTGAACATAAAACAATAAAAAAAATAAACATTAAAACCTTTCCAACTCATTTTAACGCGTTTAGTATGTTATACCAACATCAAGCCATACACACCCGAAATCTTATTTGGAAATTAAACGCACACCAAAAACATATTTTAAAGTCTTGCCTCAAAAACCACCACTTACCCGCATTATTTTAAAGAAAAGCCAAATAAGACATTGAATTCATTAAACCTTTACAAAAGTGTTTTAACACAATAACTAAGTCATAACTCAACCAAGCCAAGTTCATTAATAAAAAAAGGTCGTTGAAACATAATAATGGTGATACATTTCAAAAGGGGTCAATTACTTCTTAAATAAACATAAGAAATTCAAACAATGTTTCTAGATATCATAAAGCTACACAATTTACACTAAAACTCATTTAAAACTTATTTTTAACAAATCAAATAAATTCCAAACTACTATAATAATTTAATTAAATGTGCCATAGAGCTGCGAAACTATTTTATAAACTTATTTAAAATGGCAAGCATCAAAGGAAAGACTTTAAGATAGAAAAACTTGGAACCACCTACCGAAGCCTCATGCGATTGGAATGAAACTTCAACGAAAAGGAGAACGATGCCCCACGGACAAAACGCACACCCTAAAACCAAAGCAAATCCAAGATACACATTAACCCTAACATTTAGGGTTCGGCCAAAAATAAACCCCACATGAAAACCCCAAAAAAAACACGATTGAGGAGAGGAGAGAAAGGGAAATAGAACTTACCGCGCCGGAGGGAGGAGCAGCCGCCGGAAGAAGCACCGGATGAGAGGAGGCGTTCTTGAGAGCACAAGGGGAAGAGGGTTGCGTGAGGGAAAAATCGGGGAGAGAGGGTGTTAGGGGAGAGTCGGATGGAGCATGGGATATAAAAAAAAAGAATTGAAATAATGGGGTGATGGGAATGTGAGAGATAAAATAAATAAAAAAGAAAGGAATTAGTGTGGATATGTGGTGCGTGATGGGTAATATAAGGAGGGGGGTGTGATTGGAGAGAGGTGAGTGGAGAGAGGAATTAAAAAAAAGAAGATAAATAATTGGGGAAAGTGGGCGTGAGTGTGAGGGGTAAGGGAAAAGTGGGGGTGGCGTGGGAGATAAAAATAAAAGAAAATGAATTAATGGAAGGGGGAGTGGAGAGAGGTATATAAGGAATAAAATAAAATAAATAATAATAATAAAAGAGTAATAGAGAGTGGGGAGGCGTGATGGAATAAGGGGATATGAGTGATTGGAGAGAGGGAATAAAAAAGGAGATGAATTAATGAAGAGAGAGGGATGAGTGGAGAGAAGGATAAAAAAAATAATGGATTGAATGGGGGGAGAGGGGTGAGGCGTGGAAGAGGTGGGATTGGAGAGAGGAATACAAAAAAAAATATATATTAAATGGGATATAGGGGTGATTGGAGAGAGAATAAAAAAATAAGAGATTAAGTGGGGGAGTGGGGGTGAGGCGTGGGTGATAAAAAAAGAGGGATTAAAACCCCAAAAAAAATAAAACAAAATTAACAACAACAAAAAAAAAGTTAATAATAATAGTGATGATGATAATTATAATTATAATAATATTAATAATAATATTAATAATGATTATAATTATAACAATTTAAATAATATTAATATTGACAAAATTTTAATGACAATATTTATAATAATTTAAAAAATTGTATAATCATAACAACACCATTAATTTTCTTAATGGTAATAATAATAATAACAATAAAAATAATAATAATGATATTCATAATTTTATTTATTTTCTTTTAAATAATAACAAAATTAATAACAACCAAATAATAATTATATTTATAACAGTTTACTGATAATAAGATCATTAACAATTTTAATTTTAAAAGAACATTTTTATATGCACAATAATGTTATTATTATTATATCTTAAACATTTAATTTATTTCATTCTCATAATGTTTTATTATTTTATGTAATGGGTAACCGCGAGGGTATCCGGGCCGACTACGCGGTTACGGCCAACCTTGCAGTGCCCGTGCATCGGTCCAAAATCCACCAAAAACATCAAATGTCAAAAAAAAATTAAACACGCACTCAACCCGCACCTTGACGAGGCGAACCGAAGCCATGAAATTATAAAATAAAACAATTTAAAAGATCGGGGTGTGACATATTTAATATGTCATAAGATAAAATGGAATGGATTTTACATTATGGATTAATATCCCTGAATTAATTTAATTTTTTCAATTAAATGCATTATAAGAGGGTGTCATGGTAATTCGTTTTGAAAATGTTCTATTTAATTTATAAATTGAAATGTTATATTGTAATTATGATGGATTTATAAATGAAAATCATTAGAGTAATTCATGATGGCTTGTGAAATTATTTTATGATTATGAATTCTTAGATATGGAGGATACTGAGGGATTTGCTGAACATGGAGGTATCATGCTACTTTACATCACCTATTGTTCATGAACTTTTTGGCACATTCGTGCTACTTATGGATGACTGAATTTCACCCTTGTCCATCCAACAACAGTTATTTCATGTATATGGCCACTTATGTCTACAAATACATGATTCATATTGGTGGATGAACAATAAAACTACTATATATATATTACTATATATAGTGTCTATTAAAAAAAACTATTCTGGGATTGACCTGAAATAGGTAGTGTGAAAATGGGGTCACATTGAATCCTATCCAAACTAGATTTTAGAAATATTTATTTATTTATATTACCTAAACGTTGCTTTATATTCAGGAATTTGTTACTATTTTAGGGATTTTATTTGTTTTATTTTTCAATTTTCTTACTTTTATTATATTTAATGGTGTATGTCTACTATTATAGTTTATTTATCACTATTTTCACATGATTGAATTATATATTTGTTAATTTTCTAACCATTATTACCCCAATATATTATTATTCCACTGATCTATCATTAATTTATTACAAATTCTGTTGTAATCTATTATTTATTCCCAAATACACAACTGTGAAACACTTTTCATAAGCATATATTATCCCTACTATCACCTCCTTAGACTATCTCTTCTTGTTAGAAGCATCTCACATATAAGTATTCATGCATGATGCCATGTGACCCACCATTTCAGCTACTGATTTAGTTGTTAGTTGGTAAAGGGCGATACAATATCCTAATTTATGAACCTCAATTGATAATATGCAGAATAATGGACAATCAAGGAGACCTATTGAGCTCAATGCATCTGATAAAACAAGTCATAAATTAAAGGTATATGATACATATTATTTATTATGATCTTTTTCAACTCCTTATAATCAATTCAGAGTCACATTGAACAATCATTCATTTTATAAAAATGAAGAGGTTCTCCCCAAGGTGACACACATGGTGGGATGGAACACTTATCATGTTTTTATTTGACTTTATTTTTCAATTATTTTCATTCAAGTGGGTCGATTTTATAGGGATTTATTGATGTTTTTGTTGAACTAGGTTTGAGTTCAATCAAGAAGTCATCTTCATGTTTTGGAAGAAGTCTATGAAACTGATATGGAAGGACATCCAAAATCTCATGATCAAATGGAATATCAAAAATATTTATTTTATTACCAACCATTTTAAAAAATCATACCGTATGAATGGGAATTAAGGCATATATAAGAACCAATCTCTATATTATCTTATTAATTACCATAACATTGATATACAATTATAGGTTGGTTTGAATGATCTGTCATAACATCCCATCATTGATAGGTTTTTTTTTTAAATTATGCAGATTAATCCAATCCATGAACAAGATAACATCAAATTAAACCGAATGATGAATTAATTGATTTATAAAATTAAATTTTCATAAACATAAACTTGAGAAGAATTATAGGTTTGAGGTGAAATATTTATACCATTAGGGAGTTTTACTTATGATTCATCATAAAATCATTTATGTGGAATATTAATACAATTATGAAATTAATTATGTATGAAAAATTTGTTATACAGTGAAAAATAATAATACATTTTTCGTTCTAGAGGGGATGGTATGTGTAACATTCACCACTTCGTTAGCACACCCCTCATCAGAAATAGTGATCACATTATATTTCCCCTTATCCCATGACATAATATGTTTATAATTCCGATCATAATCCTTAACCATCTAGTATGGGAGTTGGTTATCATAATTTTCATTCTCCTTACATTTATAGCACTTAAGAGAGGGATCTTCAATATGTTCAGATTTCTATTTTTTCACGTTGTAAGCTATCTTCATCACATAACATCAGAAATAAAATTACTGATGAACATTCCTTATGCATAGAAAACATTTTTAATACCCTTAAGAATATTTCAATCAATATTATATCCACAATTACAGTAAAATGAAAATACCATATTATTATCTCCATGATATTTAGATATTACATTAAACTGAATCATCATTTTCTTATCAAAACCATGATATTGATATGATACTCCAACCATTATTTACTCCTTGATTTAAAAATAATTAGACTCTTTGTATCTATTAAATTATCTTATGGTCAGCTCCTTTTTTATTATTGGTTTAAGCCATCTATAAATCAATGAAATTTAAATTTGGTATGGATGATAATACTATAATCTTACCTTGTATGTCTTTTGAAATTATCCTTACAGGTAAAAATATATTTATCATCCATTTTCAATAACTCAAGGAAGACATTAATTATTTTTTGTATAAATAATATGAGGTGTGTATTTATTAAAACATTTGTTCTTGAACTCATCCCAGTCCTTGGAATCAGTTTTGTCTACTTTCCATGTATTCTTGATTAGAGTCGACCACAGGTTTGTTTCATCTTAAAACTGATAATGAAACAGAATGAATTTAACATGTTCCAAACAATGGAGAATAAGGAATATAAATTTTGTGGTACTGATCCATTGATCAGCAACAAGTGGATCAAAATATCAATTCAAATCATGTACATGTTTCCTCGTGAAGGAATCAACAAATAGTTGTTCCTCCTTTTCCCACTAGGGATTCTACTATGATTCATAGATTCAGAAAATTGGGTAAGCAAACAAATGATAATTTTCATTCTAGATTTCATATATTTTGGTTTCCTGACAAGAAAGTAATTTATTTTAAATCATAATAACGCATAACATTGTCCTTCTGGTTTTATCCACTGAGAAAAAACATAAAATAATAGAGTAATAAAACGTTTTTATAGTGAGGAACCATATAATCATGAAAAAAAACATATATGATGTCTAAATTATGAAGAATTCTATAATAAATGACACCTTATATGAATCAATGGTTATTTATAGAGAATTTATGTTTAAATCTCTCACGATGGTTCATGGATATTTTTGGAATTTCAAAATTATATCCCTCTGGAGTGTCAAACAAGGTGTGCATCAAGGCCTATTTTTGTGCACCGGTTCCCGATCAAGTCTAGCTCATTATGTTATTTTGGGGGTTTCTAACCCTTGTTATATATTTTCCAGATCCAAAACCACTTGTAGTATCTATAATGTTAAGTATCTATTAAAATCCACTCAATCTATCATATACCAAAATTCCGTGAAATATTTATATACTTTTCCTTCTCTAGAGACTAAACTTTAGTCATGTCTTACAATTATCTCCAAGGATTTCTTATCATAGTTCCCGATGATAAGTACGCATTTTCATTTATAAAATCTATAGATACCCTCACATAACATACATTAACATTCCATCATTTTTTAGGAATACAAAATACATTGAACAAATAGACTCCCAAAGACTGTATTTTTTAGTTCCTTTGGAATCATCAAAACATAAACACTAATACATAAGTGAGATAGATTTTCTATGAATATTTTATTCTAACTATAACCCTTCCCATAAAAGTCATATATAATAAATATCTTCATAACGTGGGTGATGAAAACATTAAAATGGGTGAGATCAGATACTTAGAAATTATATGCAAGGGATATATGTAATAAAAATGATGAGCATAAGGGAATAAAAACATGACCATAACATTAGAAGATCATACCCATCATATAAAATATCATAAACATTAATTATTTCATAAATATATTCATTTCATATGACTTTAATCACAAAATATTCATGATCATAAACTATGAAATCATAACATATGATTAAGACATGAAATTTAGGTACACACATAAGAATAAAAAAATTGATTCTATATTAGTGAATTCATCATTGTCTCATCCATATTAGTAGTATGAATTCACATATCCTACCAACATGGTATTCATGGTTCACTCCCATGACCATATTAGTAGTCAAGGATCACTACAATAACCATATTAATTGGAAAAATCCATTAATCAATAGAGTTCATTCCACATTCTAGCCAGGACTATCTTAAGATATGGAAATATTTACCCATTTTATTGGAGAGATATATTGGTCCCAAACATCTCATAATGAAGTCATAAATACATATTCTACTATATCATAATCTATAATACCATAAATCATGAAAATAAATGAAATCATAAACATGTAATCATACCATACTCTATGGAAAAGAGGCATGTTTCCAAATCCTTTCATGAAAGAGTTAACCAGGGAAATAATTTGGGTTAATAAGAATATAACCCATTAAATAGATACAAGTTTCATAAATATATAAACTTTTAATGAGAAATGGATTTCAATAATATATAAATTGTTGAAGAAAAATGGGTTTCATATGAATCCTGATATCAAAGTAATATCCTTTAAGAGAAAAAATACGAATGGAACCCTTTGATAAGATCCTCATTAATGAATTTGAAATGAAAATTGATTTCATCATAGGGGGAAAATAATTTTGAAATATAGTTTATAAACATTTATTTAGGAAAATTGCATTTCCTATTTAGAAAATTATATTTAAAACATAAAAATAATTTTTAAAACCAATTTCATTGAAAATATATTTGAAAACATAAAAAGGTATCATTGAAAACCATAATATATTTTTAAAAACATTATTAAATTAATATTATCATTAAATATAATTTTAAAAACTTTTTTGAAAGTAATTATGAAAACTTTATATTTGAATGAAATAGATTTCTGACAGAATAAAAAAATGAGGTCATATTTTCTTAAAAATATTTTCATAATTAATTTAATTACCAAAGAGTGGGAAAATGTTACAATGATTTTAATATATTATTAATAACCATAGGAGGAATATATTAATGATTTTTATTCAGATATGGATAATAATATTTATTCAGTGAAATCATAATCATAAACAATGAAATCCTTGCAATAAACTCTTACCACATGGTAATATAAAATCATACTCCCCGTGTAATAAAATTACATTACAGGAAGCATAAAATGTCCTAAAAATAATGATACTAGTGATATAACATTTCAAACAGAATTATATTAACCATGTAAAATAATATAAGTTAATAAAAACATGTTTGTCAAAGAAGTAATATTCAGACAAAACATTGTTACAAATTTCGTTACTTTTTAACCATAAACACAATGAAAAATAAAATAAAAAATATATATCTAAATACCAATATATATATGTATAACAAAACTTTTATATATTAATTGGTAGTATAAATATCTTGAACATGAAACAAGTGGTGAATAAGGTAGAAATCTCCGATAAATAAGTGTGATACGTGAAAACCATAGCCTTTTTCCTTGACACTCTATAAAATCTTCCAAGAATTGTATATAAAAATTTTAATTTTATTATATATAAATCCCTAAACAATATTATTATATTCAATATATGTTTTTATTTTTAAATTATATTACACTTTTATTAACAATTTATTTTACTATTACGTGTTAGGTAATTTTCTCATTGTTTTATGTATGTGTTTTGACTTTTTATTCATGGTCCTATTAATTTGATAATTGTTTAATTATTCCTAGAATGTAAAACTGAATATAATTGTTATATTAATTCATCATTTCTTTATTTTTAATAATATATAAAATAATGAAATATGATATGAAATACACTATTCAAGGAGACGGTATGTCATTGGTATGCCTGCATGTAGTTTCTATTTTATTGCGTATTGAATTAAAGAATGAAAATGACATATATGTGTATATATATATATAATATCATTAAACTAGAGTATTTATGTGATATATATTATGTAATTTTACTACACCCATACCTAATAAATTCCTCGTAATTTGTGAATGAATCCCATCACATTGAGGTGGGGGTAGTCCACACGTAAAAAAAAAACGTTAATATATTTTGTAAAGAATGGAATGAATGAATTTATGTGTTAAATAATAAATATATAATCATAAATAATATAACATATATTTCATATAAAAAATAAATTCAATCATTATTACTAACCTTTAATGGTGTCAATGGAACTGTGAATTACGTCGGTTCATAAGGTAGTCCACTATACATGCGGACAATGATTGTGTATACCATTTAACGGATGTGTGTGTGAGTGTAAGTATCGAAATTAATATAACAAAATATTATTTTATTTATGATATTTTTATAATTATTTTAGAATGTAGTAAGAATAATTTTGGGTTTGGATGATGAAATTAAAACAAATGGGCTTGTGGACCCATTTACCACTTCTTTTGGCAACTCCTCTGGGTTTTCAACAAAGGGATTCCATGGATGGAATTACTCCCAAAGGGGTGATTAAAAATTGGGGTTAGGGATTTTTTGATGACATTTAGGGATATTATTTATGACACAATGTGCTTAAGAGGTTGGAAAATATTTTGTTCGGTGAGTTCCGCTTTATAGTGGGGATCAGTGTCATTCTAGTAAGTATTAAAATGAAAAATATTTTTGAGAGGTCTCCCGTGCATCAGGATGCTCCAATAATTATAAAGTTTCATTCAGAGATTTTAATTTGTATAAATATATCAATAAAATGTATTTTTTACATTATTATATTGTATTTTTTAACTTATGGGACAATTTAACTATTAAGTAATCTGGTTTTTACATAAATCGCTGTAATTTATTTTAACCAGTTTCACTAATTTTTTTTGTTAAATTATATGTTGAACATATTCAAAATTTTAACCTAATATGATTATAAAAGTGTAATACAATTTACCAAATTGTAATCATGTTATTAGAATAATGTAATTTTAAATTAATCCCGCATACTTATCGTGATAATTAGTTTTTAGGCTAAAATTTTTAAGAGATTGAATGGTTTTGATATCCAATATCAATGTGAATTTTGTTCCAATGAAATAAATATGATTAATTTATATAAAAATGATCTAAATAAACATGAAAACCTCATTAAAAATATAATTTACCAATATAAATAAATTATTCAAAAAATTATCTCTTTATTAAATTTTAGTATTTTTCCTTATTCGTCCAAAAAAGATAATTTCATAAAAATCTCTAAATTCACCAAAATAAAATGTAAAAAGTATGAGTAAAAAAATATAGTCTATATTGTATATTTAAATTTCCAACTATTGTTAAAAATAATAATATTATTTATTTATGACCTAATTTTTTCATTTGAGCACACAACATTTCAAAACGATAAAATACATTAACAAAAATTATATGATTTATTATAAATATGATTTATCTTTATATAAATATTTTTAAATAATTTTTAAAACATTTTTTATTATGATTCATATTACAATGTTTAATGACTATGTTATTACTATCTTGATAAAATAATTATAATAGTAAAATGTTGTATCGTTAAAACTCAGGGTTGCATGTAATGCATGTCAATTCAGTGCTACATATAGTAAATGATTATATTGGTGTAGAATATAAAAAATACATATCATGTGGTGGAATTCAATTATATATGTCAAATAAAATTAATTTATTCGAAAAAAATCATAAAAACCAGGGGTGTTTCAGGCTGGGGGTTGTGGAGGCCCGACCTTATGCCGACAAGGTGGGCCCCGATAAGTGGGGTATATATGTTGATTTGAAACATCCTCTTTGTTACAATGGTTATACTATTTCTCATATAACCAACATTGGGGATTGGGGTAGCGGTTATGAAATGGTATGTTGCAATACACTAACTCTTTTGGAATGGATTGTGGTATATTTTGTGGGATGATGTTTTACATTATAATGTTTGAAAAAGAAGATATAATCATGTATTAGTGATTAGTTCCCATAGAAATAACATAACACATAATTATTTTATATTTATTTTATGTTATGTTTTAGGGTGGGTTTCATGAATGTGAAAAAACTGTACTCCCTGTATAAGAAGACATACTTTTTTATTTGATCAAAAAAACGATCATTATTTTGGACGCACTAAGTATTCATACTAGATCATTTGACTTAACTCCTACATGGTTAGACTGTCATTTTACTATACATGATGTGTATTTATAGTAGATTAACCCATGTTTATGATTTATAATTTTTTAGAGGACATGGATTTTAGATGATGGAAACATCAGTGTGGTAAGAGACATTAGTACAATTATTATTATCATTATTATTATTATTATTATTTATTAATGGATATTGTTTTTTCATATTTATGGTTATGTATGTTAATACATGTTTTTCTTTAATAGATACTCTATTATAAGTTATTTATCATACATACTACACTATTAGTTCATATTAAAGATTGTGGGCTACCTCATGCCCTAATTATTATCTATTAATTTGATAAGGATATTTGTTAAATGAAAGGGTCATTCAAATTTTATGATTGGCTTGGTTGTCACTCCTTTTTTACATTCAATTAAATAGTCTCCACAAGACTGTTTTAGTCACCAACCACAAGTCAAAGGCCTTTATATTAGAGTTAGGAACACATGATATCATTTATATTCACATAGCTTGTTCCATTAAACATATTCATTTTGGGGCATCTAATGTCCACTGAATAATAATTTCCATAACATAAGAGATTAAGAATAATTATTCTTTTGGGGGTTTATTATAATAAAATAATGATAGAATAAAAGATATAATGAATTTCTAAATTTAATATAGAGTACTATTGAATGATATGGAATGAAAAAAGTGAAATTTATGGTGAATTAGGTAATGATGATGAAATTATAAATTCAATAATTATATATTATATGAGTATCAATAGTATTACTCAATTATCAATTTAGAAAATTGAAAATGAAAATGATAAATCACATGTGATTTATTTGACATATTTTTAAGTGATCTAACAAATATTAATAGATGATTAAATTGAATGTAATGAAACAAAAACCAAAGTCAACCTTCTATAATAAAAATAAAATTTATAAACGTGAAATGGGTAAAGATACATATATAACACTAAATATAGAATCCTTGAGATTTCACTAAATGAGAATAAGGAAGAACACAAAAGTTAATTTAGTAGACATACCTCAATATTATATATTGATGGGATGATGGAGTACAATATGCTGGAGTTATATCATCAACCCGCTATGACATGTAAGTACCCTATGATTTAATGCATAAATGTGAACAAATCTAGGGGTAGGGAAGCTTGATCATAGTATTTTGAAAGACTCAATACATATACCATCTCATAGTGAGTAACTTATATAAATCCCTTTTGGATTATGGATGATTAAGATTGCCTCTGATCATGTGTTTTGAAATAATTCATGTGTTTACATCAAATGTATTCCATTTTATTCTAACAGCATCATCTATTTAGTTTTATGGGACAGTTCAATTTCTATAGATAATGTTTCATATATTTAGATGTAAATATCTATAACACGTCACTACCCTATATGAATAATTGAAATTCCAATTCAATCTTACCATATAATAAATAATTAAATGATTCAATAATTTTTTTAATATAAAAAATAATTACATCATGTAAAAGATAAATCATATATATTATTTGATATATCGTATAGTAGAATACAATATATCTTATTTCTTAATATTGAAAATGTGAAAAAAGAGATATATATGATTAAATATACCACAAGCATAAAAGACTATAATTCTTGCATACGATTCAAACTCATATTATATAATAAGGAAAAACTCATGAAATGAAATCTAAAAACCCATTAAATATCATTTGAAACACTATTTTTTTTTTCATTTACATCACAGAATATCACCACATATTCCATACCATGTGTAATAATATTCGATAATATTATTCAATACTAGTATAACACTTCTTTATAAGATCTATGATCCATGTTAAACCCTCATTTATTCAACCATAATGTTTGATTCCATTTGTATTTTTATCATTGAAACTATATTTGAATCTTTATGTAGAGCATGAGTATAAATTAGGAGCCACTAAGAAGGGGGGAATCACTGTTAGACTAATTTTTCAAAATTTCATTTCTAAATTTAAGTCATCCTCTTAAACATAATAATGTTCTAGATACTCTCAATAATTATCTATAAATATTAAATTATGTGCAGTAATTAACTAATCTAGGGCATCACATGATATTTACAAAGTTAAAAAATGAATGGACCAGTACTTTTCATGTTGGTTATACCCCATAATATCGGTTCTTTACTATCAAAATAGTGAATAAAAGTTATATTAGCTCCAACTAAACAGCTTCTACAGTGGATCTAATCAAGCGACTCTTTTTTTGTGATGGTTCCAACCAAAATAATTCTTACATAATCTCCAATCGAGAGAAACCATTCAAGGTTTGTCCCTGTCATGACCCGCCTTCACCAAAAGGAGGGAATGGTTAGCAGATTACGAGGACCTTCCTTCATTAAGTTTAAGGAGAAATAATGACCCCCCAAAACCCCCCTTCAATACATCCCTGAGTGGCGACTACTACCAAGGGTATAGAATCACACACTAAATGGAAGACATTACCCTATTTCATTTAATAGGATCGGGAGATAAGATGGTAAATCCCACAACAACACCAAAACTGACAGAAACGTAAACCCAAAAGTAAACCATTCCCACATGCATGTTCAAAAGTAAATGATACATTATACAAGAACTCCAAAGATAAAGTACCAATGAAAGAAAATGACAACGGAAACTAGACCAAATATCCAAGCTAGTATGGTCCAGCACGATCCCCGAAGTCCACTTGGAAACCTGAAAATAGTTTTATATACGTAGGGTGAGAATACAAGTATACTCAGTAGGGAAAAACCTAAAGCTCTCGTGCACAAGTGGGGAGGAAAACTAATTCCCTGTGAGAAAAGAGATGACTAGAACATCAAGAAAGGTAAACTATCCACCCAAGCCTCACCAAGGCACACTCCCCAAATAATGAAAGGAATGTAAATTATAATAATAGCACATCGATGTTTTGGTACCCCATGCTACTTTCCAACTGGTTATTTAAGACATCGTACGCATCGAACCAATCCCTCCATTCTCACCGCAGTCCCACTGCCAAACCCCACCCGCACACACCTGGGCCACAACCTCACTGCAGTCCCACTGCCAAACCCCGCCTGCACACACCTGGGATATAACCACTATCCTGCCCGCAGACACTTGGGCCACAACTGTCACACGTAACCAAGCCTACAAACAACTAGGACAGAACAACCACTGCCCCGCCCAAAGACACCTGGGCCTCATCCCGAAGAGACTTGGGAAAACACCTGCCCACACACACCTGGTCCAACCACCTCAACCACCCCGCCTGAAAATTCTTGGGCTTATAATGGACCTCAGGTCGTCACAACCTGCCCGAAGATACTCAGACTATCCAGGAAAGGGAGAAAAAAGGAGCTAATAACCAGCCACTAATTGAAGTGTTGGAAAAAAACACCCTCCCCCATGAATGGGGGTGTTCGACACTAAGTGCTCAACTTGGGTTGGGTGCGAATAAGAAAAAAACTACAACTATATGTATAGGTAACAAGAACTCACCCAATATAGGTTTTTCTTCAGCCAGCCTAAAGAACACAATCATCACCCCTGCCCAAGTCACAACTCATACCAAACCTGAACCATTGTCCCATCCTCATTTTCAAGATCAGTAATAATGTTTAAATAAGTTTTTTCACTACTGGGAAATTAACAGCATATGCCCAACCAATGGAAAAAGATGAAGCCAATAGAAATTTAAGCATTCATTCTCGGTTCTCTTGTAAAGTCATAACAACAAAGGGATAAGTGAGATCCCTAGAAGTACTAGAACCAAAGAAAACCCCAATATACTACCCCATGATTCCTCACAATTCCAGAAGCAATGGTTTATCATCAACAGAGGATCCCACCCCAATTCAGGATATAAACAAAGTAACCACCCGACCTTAAGTTCACAACCAGTGAAAGTAATTAAATAGGGGATCCCATCCCCACCCACATCACCCAGCAATCTGTCGATGAAGGAAAAACAACCAACCACTACCACCAACACATTGCAGGGCCATGCCGGTATTTTCTGATTTATAAGATTTAACACACTCCATGATTTCAAATTCGATGTGCTTTAGCAGGGGTTATCACAGAAGGGATTGATCCTGGTGATTTCAATTTATTTAGCCAAATATACATAATTAGCCAATATCCTTTACACATAAAAGGTTCAAAACTTCAATACAAACCATTTAAACATCACATGAGGTTGGGGTTTATTATTGCACAGAGAAAGAAACCACCAACGTCCATGATTTTCAATAGAAAAAGCCCATATAATTCACAACGTATATCAACACGAACAAGTACAGCAGGACATCGATCACACCCTCCATCCTTTAAAGTTACTTTATTATCTTCATTAAATTTGGCCTTTATCAATCCTCTGATAAAGAAAAAGCATACCCACCCCACATGATACACAAAAAGGAGATACGAAGGTGAAGCCCTACTTGGTTGATCAATGATCGAAGTTTATCTTTACACCGCCAAGAATAGGGGATGTGCGATTTGCAGGGGTGGGGCCTCGGGAACTCAAGAATGATCAAAAAAATCGATTGGAGGGTGAACGAGAAAATAAACCCAAGGAGTACCCTTTAGTTTGTAAAGGCTGAGGACAGTTGAGATAAGAACACGAAACCGCGTAAGGAGCGGGGTCGTGGGTTGACCACATGGCCCCATACATTATTAAAAGGTATCCGCACTTTGGGGTGGCATAAACCAACACACACACCTGGGTACCTCACTAAAAATTTAATTAAATTCCATTCACAGGCATTACTGATCATTTAAACAAATTTAAACGGGTCAAAAATAGGGTTTAAACACAATTAGCGCAAAAAGGAGGCGCTACTGGAAAAAACCCGACAAGGCTGGGTGACACCGATCGGTCAATCACATTCATTGGCCTCACCGATTGGTCGCACCGATCGGGCCCACCGATCAGCATGCAGATCGGTCTCACGCCGTGATGCTACCCTTAGGATATAGATTTTTGGCAAAGGAAAGGACCCTGAGGGTCTGGGTCATCACATCAGATACCTCTCAAACTATTCTCTCCCTCGAGAATCAAAACAACTCAGAAGTAAAGTGAGGGTCTAAAAGATACCTCTCAGAAGTAAACCCCATTGGCATCCATAAACACTAACACAAGAGTCGGGAAGTCCCTTCTTACATATCTGGATATTATTCGCTTTGGGCGGCACTGACTCGCCCACACAGGTTTAATCGCATCCACATTAATGCGTCTCAATTATCAGTCAGGTTTTTCCATCATCACACATTCAGACACACACAGACACACACACAGGGATATGAAACAGATCATTTCATGACTCAGAAGAACAAGCATTCCACATATATTCGAGCACCAGGTAAAACATCTCAACAGGGTCATCACAAAACAACAAGGGAGTCAAAACAGCTCTGGGTACTAGGCACACATCTGTGCTTCCCTCTCCCATGTACTATCCTCAAGCCCACCATGTCTCCATAACACACGATCCAAGGGAATGGTTCGCCCACGAAGCACCTTCACCTCACGATCCTTGATCATCACTGGTCATTCCAGAAAGTTAACGTCATCCTCGATGTCCAGCACTCCCCAGCTAAGGACTTGTGAATCATCGTGCAGATACTAGCGGAGCTAGGACACATGTAAGACATCATGTACCTTCAATAGCGGAGGTGGTAAAGCTAGCTGATAAGCCACTTTGCCGACCCGCCACAACACTTCAAAGGGTCCGATGAACCTGGGAGAAAGCTTACTCCCATGGTCGAACCCCGTTGTCCACGCAGAGGGGAGACTTTTAAGAACATGTGGTATCCAACCTCAAAATCCAAGGGACTTCTTCTGTTATCATCATACTACTTATTCCGGTACAGGGAAGCCTTCATCCTTTCTTATATGACCTGAACCTTCTCTGTCGTTCTCTACACCACCTCTGGAACAAGGATGAAGGCCTCTCCCACTTCGGTCCAACACACAGGTGAGCATCATGATCTCCCGTAAAAGGCTTAGAATGGGTACATACCAATGGTAGAGTGATAGATATTATTTTAGGAAAACTCTACCAGAGGCAAGTGTTGCACCCATGATCCTCATGAGTCCAGAACACATGCCCGCAGCATATTCTTAAAGGTCTGGATGGTGCGCTCTGTATGTCCATCCGTCTGGGGATGGAAAGCAGTGCTAAGATGTAGCTAGTTTCCAAAAGCATATTGTAATCCTCTCTAGACTTGTGAGGTAAACCATGCTTCCCTATCCGAGACTATGGACATCAAAACTCCATGAAACCACACCACCTCATCCATGTACCTTCGTGCAAAAGAATCCACTATACTTGACTCCTTAATCGCAGAAAGTGAGCTGATTTCATCAACCGGTCCACTACAACCCATATGACATCATTTCCCCCTCGATATTTGGGTAGTCCCATGATATAATCCATCGAGATGTCCTCCCACATCCACTCGGGGACATCCAAAGACTGCAGCAGGACACCTGGAACACGGTGTTCATCCTTCACCTGCTGACACACTAGGAAATTGGCCACAAACTCTGCCACTGCTTGCTTTACCCCGGGCCACCAGAACTGTATCTTCAGACCCTGGTATGTCTGGGAATATACCGGGTGCACTGCTAAGGGTGAGTTGTGGAACTCCCTAAGAACCTTGCTGTGCATCGTCTATGGAACAAACAACTTTCCTCGGATAAGCGTCTGGTTCTGACCATCCTCTGTCCATCCTTCCGGAGCATTTCTCTGGTCAACTCGGTCACACATCACTTCAGACTCTGAGTCTCCCCAATGAGACTCCTCCAATTGCATCAAAAGAGATGACTGGAATATTATCTGGTACAGGAAACCTCTACCGCTAACCATCCTCACATTCAGGTGCAAGGCAACCAACTCCTCCATCACCTTCCAGGCGTCTGCCAACTCTCAGACTGCATCCTTCTGCGACTCCCTGCTCAAATAATCGGCCACTACATTCCCCTTCCATGAAGTGTAGGAAACCTCAAATTTGTAATCCTAGAGGAACTCCACCCATCTTCGCTGCTGCAAGTTTAGGTCCCGCTGGGAAAATATATACCTCAAACTTTTGTGATCTATGAAGACCACAAAGCATTCTCCGATGAGGTAATTCCACCATAACTTTAGTGCAAAAATGACCGCTGCAAGATCCAGGTCACGGGTGGCATAGTTACACTCATGAGGGCATAGCTGACTAGACCCCTAAGCGATCACCCCTTGTCGCTACATCAACACACATCTAAGGCCTTTCCCTGAAGCATCACGGAACACCTCATACGCCACCCCTTCTTCTGGTAGTCTCAGCATTGGGCCACTAACCTACTTCTCCTTCAGATTGGTGAAGGATGCCTCACACTGCTCACTCCATAGGAAATCCTGGTTCTTCTAGGTCAAGGCTGTCAAAGGGGCTGCAACTCAGGTGGAGTTGGGTACAAACCTCTGATAGTAACATACCATCCTGAGGAAACTAGGAACTTCTACCAAATTCTTGGGTGCTTCCCAAGAATCAACTACTTCAACCATCGATGGGTCCACTGCTACACCCCGCTTGGAAACTACGTGCCCGAAGAAGTGAACTTCTCATGTCCAGAACTTGCACTTTGACAACTTCCCATTGAGCTGGTGCTGTCGGAGGACCTCCAAAATAGTCCTCAGGTGCTTAGCGTGGTCCTCTTCTGATCTTGAATAGATCAGGATGTCGTCGATGAACATGACTAAAAATCGATCCAAGTACTCCCGGAAGAGGGAGTTCATAATCCCAATGAACACAGCCAGGGCGTTCATTACACCGAAAGGCTTAGCTACGAACTTGAAGTGTCCATATCTGCACATGAAGGTCGTCTTCAAGATGTCTCCCTCCTCCACCCTCAACTGGTGATATCCAGACCGTAGGTTGATCTTTGAGAACCATCTCTCCCCCTTCAGTTGGTCAAAAAGATCTTCTATCCTCTGAAGTGGGTAGATATTCTTAATCATCACCATATTAATCCTCCTATAGTCTATGCGTAGCCTAAGAGCACCATCTGCCTTCTTTGTGAAAAAAACTAGAGCACCCCATGGTAACGCACTCGGTCGAACATAACCCATCTTCAATAGATCGTCAATCTGAATCCGCAACTCCCGTAGCTCCAAAGGTTCCATCCGGTAACGAGCCAATGAAATCAAATGAGCACCAGGCTGCAGGTCTATCCCAAACTCGATATCACGTCAAGGGGGTAGAGTCATTACCTCCTCAGGAAAAACTTCCATAAAATCACTGACGATTCCTAGACCCTCTACCATCTCATCACCTACCGACTCTACTGACATCTCAGATAACAAGGAGAGGAGGGGTTCCTCTCGCCTGTTGCCCTTTTGACAGCTCCCCTCGCAGGTGAATGTAACACGCTGGTCACCCATGTTTGAGAACACACCCCTTCCTCGGAAGCAGTCGATGAAGTCACACATAGAGAACATCCAGTTGATGCCTAGGATGACATCGTATGGCTGTATCTGTAGTACTAGTAGATCTCTCACCGACTGATGTGGCCCTATCATCAGTCTTCATCCTCTACAAACGTATAACATGTCGATCTAACCTCAGATTGGTGTGATCAGCACCAGTGGCACTAGAAGTCTCTAGGTATCTAAACCCAAATCACATGCTAGAATAGGTGCAACTAAGAAGTACGAGGCTTTGGTATTGAACAAGGCATATGCAACGGTGCTAAACAATCTGATCGTACCTCGAACGACATCTGGCCCTGCTGGAACTGCTTCCTCCATGGCCTGAAAATTTCCACGCCCTGCTCCTCTACCCCTCGGTTGTCGAACACCTCCACAACCATGCCCCGGTAGAGGTACCTGAGGAGCACCCTGAGGTCGGCCTCCCCCTGCATCGTCAGCCCTCAAAGGAGCGGGAGCTCGTTGCCCCTGTTGTTGCTGCTGGAAGGGCCTAGCTGGAAGCTGTTGCTGAGGTGGGTGCTGAGCCTGTCCACCAGTGTCGTACTAAACTTGGCCTGAGAACTGATTCTGGAGATGTCCATTGCTCCCACAGACTATGCACATCGGTCTTAGGCCCGAAGGGAAGGGGCGAGGACCGGGGGACCAGAAATGGAACTGATGCGGCCTGCTCCCTGCTGGTCGGAACCAAGAGGGTCCTCATGCCGGTGGTCTGGTGCTAACAACCTTCCTCTTTGATGATCCCATTTGGATCCCCTCTCGTGTATCACCTCCTAGAGCATGCATCCTCTCCATCACTTCAGCCTTTTTCTGGACCTCCAAGTACGTCGGCAAGGTGAAGGGGGTAACATCATACTGGAGGGAGGGTCGGAGTGCCTCCTCTAAACACCTTTCCCAAGAATCCTAGTATAGAAAGAGGTCTAGAGAAAAACTTAGGAGGTACTTAAACTTGATTCCAAGCTCCTTTAATGACATACTCCCCTGCTGGAGGGATAGTATCTCCTACCTATTCTCCGCCTTCCTCGTAGAAGAGAGGAATTCCTCCTTTAACTACTCAAAAACAGCCCATGCTACCTCAGCCTCTCTCCTCTCCCCTAGGTAAAGAGTCCACCACTGACGTGCCACTCTCCATATCTGGATGATGGCTAGAGGAATCCAGTACTCGGTCAAAGCTCGGATCAAGCCGAAGGCTATCACCAGCTCCTCTAGCTCGCCCTCTGTCTTCATGTCCTAGGTGCTGCCCTCGTACTTCTCAAGGGTCTGTCACTGGAAGGCCCTTAGTGTCTTCTACCACTGGCCATCCTCCTCCTCTCTATCAGCTCTCTGCCAATCATCCAAGGTAGTCTTCGAGGCCTCGATCTCCCTCACCACACGTGGTCACCTCCCAGGTGCCATTGCTGCAAGGTAAACATGGAATGCCTAAGCCCATGTAATGCAGAATATTGATCTTAAAATTTCTTAATCTTCTTATTGATTTCAATTTCCAAAACACCCATGAAACATGATAACAAAAGTCATTATGATCCATGTACCATTCCATGGGTCTCTACCCTGTAATCAGTGTGGCCTCACTTGTTTGTTCGGTAGGTCCAGATTCCTTGCATCGGATCATGGGGGGACCTAAAATCTTGTGTCCTAGCCGGTCTTCCCTGGCCTAATTCATGCACCAAGATCACGCAACATTGTTGCCTTACCATCCCATGCTATCCTCACTGTGACTAACTCCATACCCCATCCTATCTCTCAACCATCATGTCTGATACCATTATGTCATGACCCTCCTTCACCAAAATGAGGGATGGGTCAGCTGATTTCTAGGCCCATCCTTCTTTAAGTTGAAGGAAAGATAATGACCCCCGAAAACCACCTTCAATAGGTCCCGAAGTGGAGAATAGCGCCATGGGTATAGAATCACACACTAAATAGATGGAATTACCCTTTTTATTTTAATAGGATCGGGAGATAAGATGGTAAATCTCACAACAACACAAAAACTGAAAGAATAGAAAAGCCAAAAATTAAACCATTCCTACATGCATGTTCAAAAGTAAATGATACATGATACAAGAACTCCAATGATAAAGTACCAAAGAAAGAAAAAAACAACAGAAACTGTCCCAATGATCCAAGCTAGTACGGTCCAGCATGATCCCTAAAGTCCTCCTGGAAACTTGAAAACAGTTTTATATACTTAGGGTGAGCATACAATTATACTCATTAGGGAAAAACCTAAAGCTCTCGTGCACAAGTGGGGAGGCATACTAAGGCCCTGTGAGAAAAGAGATGTCCAAAACATCTAACAAGGTAATCTATCCAACCAAGCCTCACCAAGGAACACTCCCCATATAACGCAAGGAAAGTAATGTATAGTAATAGCACATCAATGTTTGGGTACCCCGCGCCACTTTACCACTACTTATTTAAGACATCATATGCATTGAACCAATCCTGCCACTATCACCGCAATCCCACTACCAAACCCCGCCCACACACATCTGGGCCACAACCTCACCGTATTCTCACTTCCAAACCCCACCCGCACACACCTGGTCCATAACCACAATCCTGCCCATAGACAACTGGGCCACAACTGTCACACATAACCACACATGCAAACAACTAGGCCAGAACAACCACTGCCATGCCCGAAGACACCTGGGCCTCATCCCAAAGATTCTTGGTAAACCAACTACCCTCACACACCTGGTCCAAACACCTCAACCACCCCTCCCGATGATTCTTGGGCTAATAATGGACCTCATGCCGTCATAGCCAGCCCGAAGATACTTGGGATATCTAGGAAAGGGAGCAGAAAGAAGCTAATAACCAGCCACTAATTGAAGTGTTGGGAAAAAACCCCTCCCCCATGAATGGGGGTGTTCGGCACTGAGTTCTCAACTTGGGTGGGGTGAGAATAAAAAACACAAAACTACAAGTATATGTATAGGTAACAAGCACTTACCCAATCTATGTTTTTCTTCAGCCAGCCTAAAGAACACAATCAGTACCCATTCCCAAGTCACAACTCATACCAAACCAGAACCATTGTCCAATCCTCGTTTTCATGTTCAGTAATAATGTTTAAATATGTTTCTGCACTACTGGGCAATTAAAAGCATAAGCACAACCAAGGGAAAAATATACAGCCAAGAACTATTTAGGCATTCACGCCCGGTTCTCTTGTAAAGTCACAACAAAAAAGGGATAAGTGAGATCCCTCAAAGTACTAGAACCAATAAAAACCCCAAGATACTACCCCATGTTTCTCCAAAATTCTAGAAGAAAATGGTTTCTCATTAACAGAGGATCCCACCCCAATTCGTGATATAAACAAAGTAACCACCTGGCCTTAAGTTCACAACCACTGAAAGTAATTCAATAGGGGATCCCATCCCCACCCACCTTTCCCAGCAATTGGCTGGTGAAGGGAAAACAACAAACCACTACTACTAACACATAGCAGGGCCATGCCGGTATTTTCAGATTTATAAGATTTAACACACTCCATGATTTCAAATTCATTGTGCTTTATTCGGGGTTATCAAAGAAGGGATTGATCCGGGTTCTTTCAATTTATTTAGACGAATATACATAATTAGCCAATTTCCTTTACACAGAAAAGGTTAACAACCATAATACACACCATTTAAATATCACAGGAGTTTTGGGTTTATTAGTGCACAGAGAAAGAAACCACCAACGACCATGATTTTCAGTGGCAGAAGTCCATATATTTCACAACGTATATCAACATGAACGAGTACAGAAAAATAATTATCACACCCCCATCCTTTAAAGTTAGTTTATTATATTCATTAACATTGGGATTCATCAATCCTCTCAAAATGAAAAATCATACCCACCACGCATGATACACAGAAAGGAGATATGAAGGTGAAAACCTACTTGATTGATCAATGATCTAAGTTTATCTTTACACTGCCAGTAATAGTGGATGTGCGATTTATAGGGGTGGGGCCTCTGGAACTCAATAACGAGCCGAAAAATCGATGGCAGGGTGATCGAGAAAAGAAACCCCAGGAGTACCCTTTAGTTTCTAAATGTCGGGGATGGTTGAGATAAGAACGCGAAACCGCGTAAGGAGATGGGTCATGGGTTGACCACGCGGCCCCATGCGTTATTAAAAGGTCTCCGCACTTTGTGGTGGTTTAAACCGATGCACACACCAGGGTACCTCATTAAAAATTTAATTAAACACCATTCATGGGTGTTACTGGGCATTTAAACGAACTTAATGTGGTCAAAAATAGGGTTTAAACTCAATTTGCGCAAAAAGGAGGCGCTACTCGAATAACCCCGACAAGGCTGGGTGACACTGATTGGGATCACCGATCGGTCGGTCTCAGCGATTGCCCTCACCATTTGGTCTCACCGATTGGTGGAGCCGATCAGTCGCACAGATCATTCTATCACAACCCGCCCTCACCAAAAGGAGGAATGGGTCAGCAAATTTCTAGGCCCTTCCTTCTTTAAGTTGAAGGAGAGATAATGACTCCCTAAACCCACCTTCAATAGGTCCCTGAGTGGTGACCAGTGCCAAGGGTATATAATCACACACTAAATGGAAGGCATTACCCATTTTCATTTAATAGGATCGGGTGATAAGATGGTAAATCGCACAACAAAACCAAAACTGAAAGAAAAGTAAATCCAAAAGTATATTATTCCCACATGCATGTTCAAAAGTAAATGATACATGATACGAGAACTCCAAAGATAAAGTACCAAAGAAATAAAATGCCAATGACTACTGTCCCAAAGATCCAAGATAGTACGGTCCAACACGATCCCCGAAGTCCTCCTGGAAACCTGGAAACAGTTTTATATACGTACGGTGAGCATACAAGTATAATCAGTTGGGAAAAACCTAAAGCTCTCGTGCACAATTGGGGAGGCATACTAATTCTCTGTGAGAAAAGAGATGATCCAAACAGCTATCAAGGTAAACTCTCCATCCAATCCTTACCAAGGCACACTCCCGAAATAATGCAAGGAAAATAAAGTATAGTAATAGAACATCGATGTTTGGGTACCCCGCGCCACTTTCCCACTGGTTATTTAAGACATCCTACGCATCGAACCAATCCCGCCATTCTCACCACAGTCCCACTTCCAAACCCCACCCGCACAGACCTGGGACACAACCTCACTGCATTCCCACTTCCAAACCCCGCTTGCACACACATTGGCCATAACCACTATCCTGCCTGCAGACACCTGGGCCACAACTGTCACACATAACCATGCCTGCAAACACCTAGGCTAGAACAACCACTGCCACGCTTGAAGACACTTGGGACTCATCCCGAAGATACATGGGAAACCAACTTCCCACACACACCAAGTCCAACCACCTCAACCACCCCACCTGAAGATTCTTGGGATAATAATGGAACTCAGGCCATCACAGCCTGCTCGAAGATACTTGGGATATCCGGGAAAGGGAGAAGAAATGAGCTAATAACCAGCCACTAATTGAAGTGTTGGAAAAAAAACCATCCCCCATGAATGGGGGTGTTTGTCAGTAAGTTCTCAACTTGGGTGGGGTGTGAATTAGAAACACAAAACTACAATTATATGTATAGGTAACAGGCACTCACCCAATCTAGTTTTTTCTTCAGCTAGCCTAAAGAACACAATCAGCATCCATGCCCAAGTCACAACTCATACCAAAACATAACCATTGTCCCATTCCCGTTTTCAATTTCAGTAATAATTTTTAAATAATTTTATGCACTACTGGGCAATTAATAGCATAAGCACAACCAAGGGAAAAATAATAATCCAACAGCAAATTAACCATTCTTGCCCGGTTCTCTTATAAAGTCAAAACAACAAAGGGATAAGTGAGATCCCTTAAAGTACTAGAACCAAAGAAAACCCCATGATACTACCCCATGTTTCCCCAAAACTTGAGAAACAAACGGTTTCTCATCAACAGAGGATCCCACCCCAATTCATGATATAAACAAAGTATCCAACCGGACTTAAGTTCACAACCACTGAAAGTAATTCAACAGGGGATCCCATCCCCACCTACCTCACCCAGAAATCGGCCGGTGAAGGAAAAACAAACAACTACTACCACCAAAACATAGTAGGGACATGCCGGTATTTTCAAATTTGTACGATTTAACACACTCCATGATTTTAAATTTGATGTGATTTAACCGGGGTTATCACAGATGGGATTGATCCGGGTGCTTTCAATTTTTTATCCGAATATACGAAATTATCCAATTTCCTTTACACAGAAAAGGTTCACAACAGCAATACACACCATTTACACATCACAGGAGGTTGGGGTTAATTAGTTCACAGAGAAAGAAACCACCAAAGGCCATGATTTTCAATGGTAGAAGCCCCTATAATTTACATTGTATGTCAACACGAACGAGTATAGCAGAACATTGATCACACCCCCCATCCTTAAAAGTTATTTTATTATCTTCATTAACATTCAGCTTCATCAATCCCCTCACAAAGCAAAAGAATACCCACCCTGAATGATACACAGAAAGGAGAGATGAATGTGAAACCCTACATGGTTGATCAACGATCGAAGTGTATCTTTATGCCACCAGGAACAGGGGATGTGTAATTTACAGGGGTGGGGACTTGGGAACTCATGAACGAGCAGATGAATCGATGGGAGGGTGATCGAGAAAAGAAACCCAAGGAGTACCCTTTAGTTTGTAAAGGCCGGGGACGGTTGAGATAAGAACGTGAAACCGCGTAAGGATCAGGGTCGTGGGTTGACCACGTGGCCCCAAACGTTATTAAAAGGTCTCCGCAATTTGGGGCGGTTTAAAACGACACACACCAGGTTACCTCACTAAAAATTTAATTAAACGCCATTCACGGGCGTTACTAGGCATTTAAACAAACATAAAGGGGTCAAAAATAGGGATTAAACTCAATTAGCGCAAAAACGGAGGCGCTACTGGAAAAACCCTGACAAGGCTGGGTAACACCGATCGGTTGCTCCGATCTGTCTCACCAAACGATGGCGCCAATCGGTCTCACGTCATGACGCTACCCTTAGGATCCTGATTTTTGGCAAAGGAAAGGACCCCGAGGGTCTGGTTCATCATAGTCCCTCATTGAGTATTTCATTTTATCCATGGTAGTTGGGTTTTGTTAAGATATGAATGTCCTTTTTGAATAAGATAATGTAATATTTAGGAATATATTATTATTTGAATTAATGGAGTTTGGTTATAAATGGGACTAAATTTTAATATTGTTTCTTGGTTGGTTTATAATCTTTTAAGGGGGGTCAGATTATTTAAAAGGAAAATGGGATGAAAATCAATCGTGAAACATTTACAAAGAATTTAAAGGTATTAAACATCATGGAATGGTTCATGGGTTTTAGTATTGTAAATCTTATATGCAAATTTTCATCTAATTCCAATAAAAACATTTATATGACTCATAACCACATTACATGCCGTGAAAATTACCGACCTGTAGTTTTAATACTAATATTTGGTTAAAAATCAATCTATTTCACTAAAAATCTCATCCTCACAACCCTAGACAATTATCTAGGGAATGTTTGTGTTCTAACCTCTCTTATATACATTCTGTTTGTGTCATAAATCACTGGTATGTTTCTTTGGTTTGGTTTCATCATTCTTCCCTTCTATTCTCCAACAATTGAGGTGATAACCTTTGGCTGATTTCATTATTGTTGTTGATCTTGATCAATTTTCTTATAGAAACATCTATGAAATCATCCACACCATCATTCTCATGGGTTTTGGCCATTGTAAGTATTTTTGGATTGTCTGTTAATGGTTTGTGGTCAAAATCATAACCCTATATTTTCATAATTTCCAAAATTAAAAATATTATGATTGTTTAAATTAATTGTGTCCCAAAATTGATTAAAAAATTGAATGAGGTTATTCCTTGAACTAACTTGGTTCCAAATGGATTTAAATTGGAAATTTTCTTAATGTATTCTTAGCATGACATGCGACATAGGATGATTTCTTATTTTGGAATAACTAAATTATGGATTATTTATTATATATACCATTCATAATCAATAGTATATTGAATTTCAAGTGGAATATGAGATAATAATGTTAATTCAAACAATTAACCATTAAGGTATATGATATTATATTGTGATAACCATAATGTATAATAGAAATTGTGTTCCTTGTTTTAATTATTATATGATTGGTTTGACCCTAGAACTTGTGAACTAATGTGTTGTAATGATGATATTGAGTTGGCTCGGATCATTCCAAGCATTAATTATAATATAGAGTGGGAAATTTACAGTATTGTGATACAATTCATATAGGAAATTGTGTCAGAAGGATGTAATGATTATAGGGATTTATCCTAGAATGTTTTAATTCTTATAGGACTTTTATCCATATTGTTATGACTATACCATGGTTATATAGTTTTTGTTGGAATGGTTGTAATAGATGCTCAAATATATTCCATCATGGCACCGATGTAGGCTATTTCACCGTAGTTATATGGTAGTGTCTGGAATGGTCATAAGACATGACCATATATATTATGGCATAGTGTTGAAAAATGATATTTTACCTTACATATATGGTTGAGGTTGGAATGGTTATAAGACATGCTAGAAGATAATCCAAGATGAATATAAAAAAGGTTGTCGTTGTATTATATTAACCATTGAATTAATTAATTAATCTATTTATCTCCATATCAAAAACACTACTTATCAGAACTATTCTATTTAGACACTATGTTTTCGACCTACTAAGTTATACTCACAGCCTATTTGTTCCACCATTTGGAACTGAAATCGATTTTATGGATGAAGATTTGGATAAGGTAATAGGACGTTGTGTTTGATTTCTTGTTTGATGTTAGGCTTTATTTTGGGGATAGTTCTAAAATGGGATTTGAGATATGGGACATAAATTATTGTATTTGAGTCCACAAGCCCTTTCTTATATTTTTCAATAATGTCCTTTATTTACATTCTTAAATTTCATTACATTATTCGTTATATAGTTATTGGATTATTTAGATGAATTTTATTATTGTCTTCCTCAAATCCTTTACTCTGATTATTACTATTTACTAATGGTCTTTTCTACCACTATCAAACTTCATTATATGGGTATAGTATTCCCACATTACATTTAACACCCCAACTACTAGTCCTTAACCTCTAGAATATGGTGAGTCATGATTGAGGTCTCATAACTAACCATTTAATATGATGTGAGACAGTTCCATATTGGGGATATTAAATTTTAAAAGGGTTGGGTTTTCACATTGCACATTTGGAGACCCATTCAGTGTATTCCTCATTTATCTATATATACCTGGGATTGTATTTCACTTCATGAACTGCATCTACTTAAGAGGTTATCTGCATTTCGAGAATATTTATATATGTCACCCCTCGTCATCATTTACATGTATCTCATGAATATGATTCCCAGAGTCTTTATGTACATCATCTAGAAAAATGGATTAGGGTGCCTTTACTATTCTTATCCACATGGGAATTAAATACAAGAATGATTCACATTTTATTCACACAATAAATTTATAAAAAATATATGTTTAACTCTTCCCCATAGTATATTAATTTTTATTAAACATGGCCTCATCATCTTTATTCATGACAACTCATCTATTATAAAAAATATAAATACACCCAAATTTTGGGTATTCGGTGTTTCGTCTTAGTTTATGAAAACAACAATGCAATAATATTAATCAATTTCCCCATGATGTAAACTTATGTTTCATCTTCAAATACCATAGGGACTTGGTTGTAATTTATTATACTTGATGAGGTCTGAGAAAGTATAATAGTATGAATTTCAATCATACCCATGTATTTATATTTTGGAATTTTTATTTATTCTAGCAGTCAACTTCATCATTGAACCGTCAAATATGGGATCTCTAGTTCATTTATGTCTATGCATGAATATGATGCGTGAAATGTTCATGTATATCACTTGTATCATAGGGGAATAGTGTGGCCTTATATTTAATTCATAGATGAATTACAAAGAGATCCGCAACATGAAAATGGTAGATAAATTTTAATGGGTATACCCCTCAATAGAGGGAAGAAAAAGGTTATATAGCTCCCTGTATTTGACAACCTAGATCATTGTAATCAAGTGATAGTGGTTATTTCTATATTTTTTAAGATGGATGATTTAATATCACATTGTACTATCTCACATCATACTAATTCATTTTATATCCTTCGGTATGTCAATACACCATTCCCTTTAGGTGGGAAAATGTGATTATTGGAACTCCTCCTAGCCTCGCTCTTCTCCCACTGCCACCATATGGTGTGACCCCTCTTAACGGTTAAATACAAATCCCATGCGTGCCTACTTTCATTCCCTTATATGGGCCCAATACATGGGAACTCCATCCACTACCACCCATGTTGGGCCTATGAGATCTCATCGTGATGTGGTTGAGGTTCCTTCTAAAATGATTGGGGATGAGATGGATCATTTATAACGTGTGGATAGACAAATTTATTAGCTATTCAATATTGTAATATTTATCCCACCATAACATGAATAATATATAAACCCATCTTCCAAAACACTTCCAAACCATCTCCCCATCCTCCTTATTAATTCTTTATGTAAAATTTGAAATCATTTTCACATGGTCTTCTTGTAAATTCTCATGTAATATAAAATTATTATTTTTCATAGACATCATATTACTCAGATTTTCATAAAAATAATTTCAACAATGAATATATTCTTGGAACAATATCCATATTCAATTATATTAAAGTTAAAAATATAGATAATTTATCTAGCAGGACATCAATTTTTATAGTATAAATCAAAAAAATACCCATGGATCACCACTTTATCTTCACTGACATATTGAATTCTTCACAAAAAATGAAACACATTGGGATGACAATATAAAATGATAAATGTTTTAAAGTTGCAATCTTCACATTTTTTATCAATGCTACTCAATATCTAATGTGATCTAGAATGATCTTCAAAAAACACAAGCATATTTACACCTATTTCCACCATCTATATAAAATTATACTGTGAAATATCATATGTTCACTTTTTCTATGATATATATTTAAAATGAGAAATAGAATATGAGGTTACCATATAACTAATAAATACTCTATTTACTCTAATGTAGTAGAGTAACCTATTTGATGAATAAATCACAAGGGAATCACAAAAAGATATGAGCATCTATTATACCCCTCAGATGAATAGTTGAGAATATCATATATAATATCTAGGTGTAGAAACAAACTCAACAATATATATACATTAAGGTACTGCTTAATTTAATAATAATAATAAATTTAAAATTGAATCCTACTTGAGATTCAACTGAGAGAAATATTACTGAAATACCTTACCACCGCCTAATCTTCTAAAACTCGAGGCTTGCATAAGATAGGTATCAATGTATAAAGTTTCATATAAAAATTTTATTGTAATAATTAGATAGTGGGGACTATAAATATGATCCATTATACCCTATTATATAAAATATTTAGTAGATGACACTACATTTGGGATACTTATTATGTCTTTGAGTGAATGAAAGCAATTTTTCTACCTCATGTTCAATTCTCATTTATAAAAAAAATGAATCCTGCTAATTATAACCATAAAATTTGTTCATAAAATATAATACTCCTTGATTGACATCTATTATCAACAACATAAATCAATAATTTTAGTTTTCAATTATTAGTATACATCAGAGAATATATATGAGTACATACATATATGCATCCAGTAAAAAGGATTGTTATAGTGGAAAAAAATTTTATAGGGTATAATTTATTTTCTTAATATCTTCTAACAATACATAAAATATCCACAATATACCCTTCATATAAAATATTATAAGATATACTTTAATATCATCCTTAAATTCCCAAAAATAATACTGTTTTTTTATTTCATTACAAAAATATATAATTCCTTCTCGCTTTTTAGGTTTCTGCATGATAAAATCATCCCAAAAAATTTTAATAGAGTAACTTTAGTAAAAAAATTGTTGGTCTAATGGTGAGATTCCAAAATCACAATCACAATGTTAATATCCATGAATATATTCCAACACCAATAATATAAATAATAAAATCATAATATTTCACCATTTTGGAGCTAAAAAAATTAATTCTATGTTTGAATACATCATCTATGTATCCCTCTAAATTAAATATATCCCATGAGATATTATTCTAATTAATGTAAAAATTTAAATTATTTCATACCATCACATCCTAAAACCCTTTATAAAAAAATTAAATTTAATTTCCTTCTCATAATCATATATATCGATTAACATTTATCATTTCCATCATTCACAAAAGAAAAATTAGGATATTATGTGGAATTCATGATAAACATTAACCATAGTAAAACATTTGGAGTTGTAATACAAAATTATCAATGGTAACTAAATGAAAAACTTTAGATTTATCTTATTCATCACATATTCTTGCCACATGATGATAACCTGGGGGAATAAAAAAATATTATACTATTATAATCAATTATTTTTATTACTTTGAAAACTACGAATGGAAACTTACACCCACATATGAACTATATTCTTGTTTTCTTATCATTCAACGATATGAAAACACCTTTGTGTTGGGAAATAAAACGTACTATATTTATTTGGAATAATTTAATAACAATATATTGATTAAATATATTATGTTCCCATAAATGTTTTTATAACTATTTTTTGAAATTAAACAACATTTAATTTAAAATATACCACTTATATTTAGAGGGATCACTATTAATTATATTTTTTCAATAATTTTGATAAACAATATACCTTGGATAATACATTTTCCTCCTCATAGATTCGTAAAAAAATTTAGTAAAATAAATGAATAATAAATGAAATTTAAAAAATATATTATCCCAAAATTTTAAACAACCTTATTCAGTAATCAACTAATATTATAATATAAGAGAAATTTGATAACATTACAAATACATTACATATATTAACAAGAGAATTATATTTTACATGGAATTCAATAACATTATTATTAATAAAACTCTCATCCAGACTAAAATAAAAAAATATATCAAACAATAATATTATTTTAAAATAAAATATTTTATAAAAAAATTTAAAATATTTATTTTCACATACCCTTCAGAATTGAATATTTATATCCTATAAAATTTTCACCTTACAATGGAAAAATAGTGGGGTTTAGCAATTCACAACAGTATCTCAAATAATTCAATCAAATATAATCAATACCAATTCATATTAACATAATGTTTCAAATATCAGTTATGTAAACATGATGATACATTATTAGAGCCCCAAATTATCTTCTATTCATTTTCTGTCGAACATTACGCATTTAATTTATCAATATTTCACCATAAAAATTAACTCACACAGCAAAGTAAATATTATATAAAATTATTAAATCATGTGGATCAATTATTAAATGCATTTACACTATTGGAACAATTAAATTAATAAGAATATAATCAATTTCTTAACTATAAATCCATAAAGACACAACAATATCTCTAATTCATTAGAATACTCAATCATATTGAATACCATTGAAAAAAACAATAATATTTTGCTTCGTAATAAGTTCTTATCAATTATTTATCATCTAATTCCCATGAAATAATTTTTTAATCATTATATAATTTTTATAAGAAATTAAATTCTACTATTGAAATGATCTAATGATTGGATACTCAGAAATGTTTTCCTCTAAGACATAAAATTAATCTCTAAATACTAAATCGTCTTCTGTTACCATTCATCATATAGTATTAACTTAATGCATTCCATTATAATGGTTTGATATCAAAATGATTTTTGATGATTATAGAAGTATTTTTATAGTAAAAAATGTTTTTCAAATAAATATCATGTTTTAAAAACATTTAAAAAGATTATTTTTAAATGTTTTCCAACTAAAAAAATCCATTAAGATACTTCAACCATAATTGGGGTCCAATATCTATAAATTACTGAAAAAATGAATCCACCATACTATTCCTCTCACAACATAAATAATTCTGTTGTGTATTATCCTAGTCATTTCATAGATGATTAGTCTATTATTGTTTGGGGAACTATTTTTGTAAACTGTCATATAGATAAACTCATTTATATTCCTCATGTATCAAAAATATTTTTTCATAAAAAGTATTAGTAATCCATTTAATAGAATGTGATTTTTTACTTAAAAATCAGTGTTACACATTTTCACCATTCAATACAAAATAAAATAAATGGGAACCCTCATTTGGTAAAACCAACCATGTTCAATGAATTATTAATTCACATGCTCATTTATAAAAGAAATATTACACATATTATTTTGATGGTATTTTTATATAAGTTATATTTTTTATTTTATTAACATTATATATATATATATATATTCTAAATTTTATATAATTTGGATTCTAATTCCATCCCATAAGAAAATATGTTAAAAAATATTGATGTTTGTCACTAAAAAGAACTAATAGTTTTTGTTACCAACTAAACAAATTTGGAAATAGTTTTATAGTTATTAATGTTCTTCTATTTCATATGATATATTTCATTTTTATGTAATTTTTTATAGTCCATATATATTTCTAAGAACTATATAAGAAAGTTGTGATTAAAAAATAGCCAACACCCTGCTTCCTAGAATCATGAAGATGTCTCTAGGATGGTGGGAATTTCATTCCCAAATCCAAAACCCTGGAACGCATTACTAAAGATTTAATCCAAATAAAATTCACTAAAAAAATAGTATTAATAAACAACATTCAACTAATTTATTAAATATAATAAATATAATTGTAATTTAGAGTCTAATAAGATGGAATTAAAGTAAATTTTCATATCTAGTATGTTAATAATTTTATGAATTTTTTATGATCAATTGTAGTATATTAACATTAAACTAAGTTAATAAAATACATTAAATATAAAATATATATATCTAAGAATACCTGAAAAATATTTAAATAAATTAATAATTTATACATTTTAATAGAAAATCAAAAATTATGAATAGTTTATAAATTAATTCTAAATATACAACTATATAATTGTTTCTATCCTATATTAATTTTCTGTAATGAAATATCTTAAATATAAATTTTTACATAAAATTATCATTTGGATATAATTTATATTTCCTTTTTGTGAAAATATTTTTTAATAAAATTCCCCATTATTTATGGTATTATGGTTTTTTCAATGGGAAATATGGGTTTAAATGAGATTATGTAAATTTAAATCAACTTTTTCATAGGTGAAATGTGGGTATGATTAAGGAAAATCTATTTCATAAATGTAATCATTTTTTAATTAAAGGTACCATAGCCCATACATATGGGTATGATTAAAAATACGTGAGTGTTGTAAGGTATCATTCATTTCATAAGGGTAACACATGAGTTCCATGTGATATGGTAGGAAATACACCACTAAATAAGTGTTACTATAGTGATACATAAGTTTAAAACCATTTCTTCCATACTTGTGTAATAGTATTTTTAATTACTTAAATTGGTTAGTTGAGGGATCCTAGTGTTTCATAATGGAAATGATGAGTTTTAAAAATATTTGTAAGTGTAACTGTTTACCCTTATGAAAAATATATGATATATGTAAGGTTAAATTTGTGCTACCATAACATAGAACCCATCTCAAAAAAAATATAATTTTAATCACATTTGTTCTTATCTTTTTCACTATTCTCACCTCTAATATATATTATTTAATTTTTTTCAATAATTAATGGAAAATGAATATTTTCAACTTTTGAATGGTTATAATCCATTTAGGAAATCTTTTATAGGGCTATAATTCCATATATTGGTTAATAAATAATAATTATCTTGTTTACTATTTTTTAATTATTCGAAGCTATACATGGTTTCCATCATTGTTAATACCTAAATACTTCTTCCATCAATTTTTTATTTCCATGAGTTTAGGAAGCCTATAACATTTTCATTATAGATAATATATTTATTCATTAACTTAAATATTTACCTATTCTAGTTCTGGGTGTGAATTAACCCTCACCCTCTCTCATCTATTCATAGGTGATGTGTTTTAATGGGATAATCACCATGAAATCTTATGATTTTTTAATTCATATTAAATTTATATTCTCTAAGGATTTTTCAAAATTTATGAATAATACTTAAATGGTTCTCACATCATTATAAATTTTTTATAATGAATAATTAACTTTCATAAAATTAAATTATTCTAAGTAGTTTTACAATTATATCATGTAAAATTTTATATAATTTTGAAAGAATATACCATTAAGTAAATCCTCTCACTAAAATGGATATTTTTTTAAAAAAAATCCTAACGGGACAAAGTGTTTCAAATATGGTATCTTTTTCTTTTAAAATTTTAATATTATTCTTTCTAAAATTCCATTTTAAGTGGTTTTAGATGATGAACATGTGGATGAAAATCATGTGATTATTCTATAAAGAAACAAGTAGTTCATTTGAAAAAAAATCATACAGGATTCCTATAACTATATCACATTGTTTATATAGATAGTTATAATTATTATTAGAATTTTTATATAGCCTAGTGAGAAACCTATGTCTTACTTATAATCTCCTATGGTATATGTCTTTGTCATTGTTATCTTCTTTTGTTTATTTATATGATTTTTTTAGTTAATAATACTATATTACAATACCTGATTATTTATTTTTTATTGTGTAATTTTTTTTCATATATTATTATTTTATTGTAAAGCTAATACAGGTGAATACATAATGACCATACCCATATGAGTACTATGTATGATTTATTTATCTACATGAGTGAGGGATATTTATAACAAAATTATTAGTCAAATGGGGTTAGTGAACAACATTGTTGATGTGGGTGATGTGTTAGACATGGATACTAATATTCCATATGGATTGGTGTTCATAATGTTAGAGATGGTCTCCAAGGACCCAATAATATCTTATTTACATATGTTATATACCATTTTTTATCAATGAAATTTTTACATTCTTGTAATGCACTTTTATCTATTATAAACTGATGTTTAGGGATGTTGGTGGTGTCCGACCGAGTCATATACTAAAACCCCACATAAAAATATTGTTCTACTTATTGATTTCATGATATGGAATAAATTGATGGAAAATGTCTCTATAATGGATAGTAGAGTAAGATGAATGAAAGGTTCCAAATATGTTGGGTAAAAGAAATTTTAGATTACAAGAAATATTTTTACTACATGGGATGATAATTTTTATTTACTACTACTCTATTATTTATTTGATAAATATTTTTTATTTTTTATTTTTTATCACATCCTTTATTAATCCTATGAACTGATTTGGAGCATATAGTACCCCAACTTATCAGTTTAGACCCTAAATCAAAGATGGAAATATTTTTTTTGTGGTGAGGAGATCATGAGGTCATTTGGAAGTTTGGATTGGAATTAGTATTTCAAGCTGGTATGTTGCCAAAAAATAACACAGGACCATGTTGTTTAACCTGATTTTCTATGTGACTAGATTACAGAAAGTATGGATATAATATAAGTATCCATGGCCTCTTGTAGGGGAATTATGTTAATTTTTTATCAAAACAATATTATAGACCTTTAAGTTGCAATAATATATGGAATTTATGATTTTACTAAATGATATAACCTATTCATAAATTAATAATTGGGTGATTCACATATTGTTTAAAAATTATTTTATTGCTATTTTTGGGTTATCTCATCATATAATGAATATATGATAAAATTCCATATATACATATTTCTTTCTTAAGAGAGAGACCATTTATTTAAATCTGTGTTCAATTTGTGATATTTTTCATGGTGAATTATTTATCGTATTATTTTATTGTATTCTATTTTATTCCATTATTGAGTGTATACATGTGGATATGAATAATATGAATATTTTAGATATATTCTCTTGATCATTCAATAGTTGTAATTTATTTTTGTATCCAATTAATTTCATGTCAGATGTCTTTGACCTACTTATATGTTATATTTTTTAAATTTTTTATATAAATAAATGTATTTTCGATCTAATAAATAATTTATGGGGTTATGAGTGTGGTTTTTTAATGCCCTTGTCTGTTTTTTTGTATTAGCACCTTTAATTGTGTTTACAAATATGTTGAAAAACTAACATTCAACCATGAATAAAATTTTATTTCAGTTTCGTGGATACGTGATCTAAATTATAAAAAGGGTTGTTAATGAATATTTTGGGATGAAAAAATAATTTTCAAGGGATATTGTGTGATCTAATGATGTAATTTTTTATGTAATTGGTGTAAAATGTAAATTGTTTTTGAATTTAAAAATGGGATTATTTTTTTAAATCATTGGATGATTTTACATGCTATTGTAAAAGATATTTTTCTAGAGATGATGTTTTAAAAAAAATCAAAATTAAATGAAAATTATAATATTTTGTTCAATTGGTAAATCTTATATTCTTTCAAATTTTAATGTGGGAACACATTTGGTTGGGTGGAATGGTTCAATGATCTAAGATATTTCCTGAATATAAGAACTAGTTACATGGGAGAATTGTAATATCCTAAATTCAAAATTGTTCCTAAAAAATATTTTGTATATAATTTACATGACCAATTATGTGAAAATATTTTTTTAATAAAATTTCACAATAATTATTATTTTAAGATGAAAAATAAGGCGATTTTGTGTTTTAAAGACTTTATGTATGGGTAAATCCAAATTTTATTATGTTTTTTAAGGGTTGGATGAATGAACATTTATTGTTTAATGGTAAACCATTACACTATATGTAGAGAATCACTGATACATAAGTGTAAATATAAAATTCCATGAGTTTAATATGTGTGAATTACACTATCTATATTTGAAACAAAATATCCATGTGATTGGTAATTATAGATAATGCTATGTATTTGTACTTCTATGTTTAATTAAGGGTAACCTAAGAATTTCCCATCTTAAATAATGTTAGTTTAATATATTATTAAGGAATATATAATTAATCTTTCTATTATGTAAGGGTAATTCTGAGTTTTGAATGGTTATATAAGGGTATGTCAATGGACACAGACAACACATTTGATATTTGGATGGGTAATTATATTTTACCATTGTATATCACCCTTTTTGGGGAATTGTTATTATATCTACAGTATTTTAATCTTACCAATTCACACTTATAATGAATATCAATGGTTTTTAAATTTATTAAATCATTATAATTAATTATTATAACTCATTTAAAGGGTTTTATCCATAAACATGGATTTTAATGTGTAAATATTCTTTATTGAATCAATTAAAAATTAAATTAATGTTATAATTTTTTAGATTAAGGATGTGAACCTGTACATAGAATCATTATTTCAATATACCCGAACACCATTTTCCTTCAATTAATTTTTCTCTTATATTAAAACAAAATATAAATTTTTCCTCATAGATCTGAGGAGTCATCAATGATAAAACTAGGTTCTTTTCTGGTTCTATGTGTTATATAACACATACCCTCATAACTATATTCATATATGTGATTATTTAAAGGGATAATATCCATCTATTATTATTCTTGTTCAATTTTTAAAAAATATATTTTATAATGATTTTGAAAAAACGATGAAAAATCATTAAATCCTTTTCCATAAATTATCAATATATCAATTATAATAATTATTATTCTTATCCAAGATTTATTATTGGGTGAGATAATTATATAATGTGAAATTATAATTATTCTTTTATGAAGAAACTATTAGGAACATTATATTTTGTAAATGTATAATTTAGAAATTATCTATGTGATAGAAGTTGATCTGAATCGGTGTTTTTATTAAATTTTGAAATAAAATATTAGGATTCAGTTCTTTGATTCATTAGAGAGTGGTTTGAGTCAACAAACACATGAAAAACTTCAGTTGAAATTTCCATTATGAACCTTGGTGGTTGTCTTCTATGAGCATGATATAGAAATACTATGACATTAAAGCTGTTATATATGGGTTATTGGATTGATTATTTTTATTGTTGAATAGCCCAATGAGATAACTATGTATGATGTTTGACCATATAAGGTGAGTGTAGCCTAGAAATTATATTATGTTTCATGGATATGAATTATTATTCAAATGAAATTATATTACATGATGTGATTATTGATTTACCATTATGAATACACGCTTGAATGCACAATGATTTTCTCTGAAGTTTATGTTGGTAAGGACACCTAGAGTATCCCCTATTGATAAGGATATGTGAGATAATAGTAATAATGATATAGGAATATCAATTTTGGATATTTTAATCAGAAATTTTTGTTAAACATTTATTTTGATGAGGGGTATGTGGTAGACATGGATGGTGATGTTCCTTCCATCATGGTGTTGAATTAGGAAGAGTCGGTCTCTGAGGACACATCATTTTTTTATTACTTATGTTATATTTTTGTTTAAATATGTTACTCTTTTACATTAATAATATGAAAAAGAATATCTTATTTATGGATGTTATGGGTATTTAATGGTTTCATACTAAGTCATATAATGAAAACCTACTCAGTCATTTTTGCCGTTCTTTTAGATTTCTTTGAGAGGGATGTAACAAAGGAAAAAGACCATATGGTATATGTTTGATCATGTGGAATGTTAGGAAATTATAATAATAATATATAATTATAATGGCATGTTAAATGATTATTTTATTTTCAATAATTATTTCTTATATTAGATCATTTTGTACTTTGGATTTATATTTTTTGAATTCCATATTATTACATAATAAGTTGGATTATTCAATTTGATGGAACTTAAATGTGTATTTGTTTAATCATTACCTGGTTGATTATTTATTTTATCTTATTTTACATATCCTATGACATGATACATAGGGAATAGTCTCCCCACATATTGTCATATACCCTTTCTAATAGTTCACATCAGCTAGGGTATAGGGAGGGGAGCATGAGGTAATGTCGAACTCTAGTTTAGACCATGTTGTTCACCATAAGAGGTTACCCATAATCTTGAATAAAAACAAATTTTATTCATTTCACTAAATTATCTCCCTTAAAAAATTCATTATATAGTATTTTAATTTAAATTTATCATATATTTTGAACTATATTTTTCCAAAATTTATGTTTTCAATATTTCGTAGATTCTAAATATCATACATTAAAATTATTTATATCAAGATGAAATCCATCATAAAAATTCCTTTTCACATGGTATTAAAAAATTTCCTAAAGCCAAATATTTTTTTACAATTGAAATTAGTTTCTATATAAATTAATTTTAAAAAAATAGAATGACTATATATTTTTTGTTTTTTATTTATATGAACATTAAAAATTACAATAATGGTTTACTAATATTTTGTCTTTAAAATTTTTGAATTGAATTCCATATAATTTGGTAGAAGATATGTTTAATATTAAAATTTAATATTGTGAGTTATTTAGTAGAAAACTACAGATAACTATTTTGTAAAATAATTATAAAATCATTTGTATTAATTAATTTATAAAAACTATATAAATTACCAAATATCTCCAAAATAATCATTTTATTTATTTATAAAAAACCTAAACATAATATTACTCAATTCATAATTAAATTATATATATATATAAATAATTTACCCCTCAATCATATTTTACTGTTGTGTTTGACTAGCATTCCATGACTAATAGGGGCATTGCAGTAAAATAATATTTTCCCTACATGACATGTCATAAGGATAATAGTTGTATCTTCACCATTGATTATGTTAACATATAATTTTATGAGTTAATATTTTATTGTTTACATTACACTATTGTGTATTAAGGATATATCACATCATTAATGTTGGATTTTATAACCCAATATCAAAAAATAAAATTATGGAAAATACATGGATTTATAATCTAAATTTTCATTGATAATATTGAATTCAAAGTAATAATTAAATCAAATTGATGATTTTTTTTAAAATATTGTACAATATGGAATAAAATATATATATGATAGAATATTCCAAAATTTTCCTAATGATTTCCAAAATCTAATATCATGGAATGGCACCGATATCAGTACTAGGTTTGAAGGCATCTTATATTACTATTTAGATATATGAAAAAATTTAGGAAACCAAAACAGTGATCACCAATTCTAGAATACAGAACTAATACATAATAAATAGTTGATCAAAACATTGTATCTTTAATAAATTTCAATAATGTGATATTTTAGATAATGGTAAAAATTAATATCACTAAAGTTTATCCAATAGACGGTTATTACATTGATGAATCCATTAGTTCCAAATACAGTCAACACTCAGGTGACATTATCCACCCCCCCCCCCCCACCAGCAAAAGCTCATAGCTCCTGTAATATATGTGATAAGTGAAGTATTATGTGGGTGTGTAACATTTATCTGAGTCTTGGGTTTGTTTTTAAAATCATACCATCATATTCTAAGTTGAATTTATAATTACCATGATGGTACTCTATGATTAGTTGTGTATTTATTTTTAATATAAATTAATATTTTTTATTATGCTAATTAAAACCCTGATCAATAAAACATCCAAGATGTATTTTTTTCAGGAAATAAATCAATTATTATATCTAATGTATTGTAAATTAAAGTGTCAAAATCTTTAACTCTCAACAACCATAAATGAATCGATGTACTAATAAGTTAATTATACATTCAATTTATGAAACTATGATTACACAATTTTGTGTAATGTGACATTACAGGGAGTCTTTATGTTATATCATTGTGACATATAATATGATATAGTTGAACAACCCATACAGTAATTAGTTCACTTGTTATATGATATACAGTGGAATTTAATGCAATATATATCATCTCATCATATATTGATATGGATTTAGGGAGTATATATCCTTCCAATGTTCTATTGAAAAAATAAAAAATATATAGATTTATTGATTATAGATTGTTGATTCTCATAAAAAAATTATAGGTTAACTAAAAATAATAAGTGATTTGCAATATTAATGGAAGGAGTAGTGTTATTTAAAAATTTATGGTCAATTAAAATCAAAATATTTTTTTCAACATAAATATGTGTGAAAATTATTAATTCACATTTATGGGATAAGTATTTTTTTTAAATTTCATCAGTATGTTTGTGATGGAAATTATGTGAATTTTATGAAATTGGGATTCAATGTGTATATATTGAATTTTTTTTTTTACCATAGTAACACAAAATTGAGGTATTTTTTTCAACTGGATGATAAAAATATCTTCCAATATATGATTTACTTATGAGAATGATTTGTGGAATTGAATAAATGGACATTGTGGCCAATTGAAAAAGAACCTGATTAAGAATGGAGATAATTTTTATGTTATTATAATGTAAAAATAGTATGTGATTTAGTTTTTCCCATATTATAATAGGTAATTATTGATAAATAATCAAATAAAAATATGTGATTCCAAATATATTAACCATAAGAATGTAATAATATAGTTTTTTATGGGGTAATAATGATGCATGTAATGATTAAATATAAGAAATATATATATTTATAATGATGATATTATATTTACTACCAAACTATGTGCATGGAACAAATATTAATTTTCATTATGATTTCATAATGTTTTAAGAGAAAAGAAAATTTTGATATTCGTTTTTCTCTGGTAATAATTTTAATTTATAGTGTTTTTGAGTATACATGAACAAATTGTGAAACTATTTTATAAACTGTGGTATCTAATATGATTCTATTATAATTAAAACTCAATAATAATTTGGTTTCTCTAAATAGAATAATATATTTATGGTTTTTAGGTCCAAAAAATGGACATTGTAGTAAAAGATTTATATTATAATTAACATAAGAAAGTGAGGCCTATATAAAATTGTATCAAATGTTATAATTATACAATGTTTCATAATTAAAAAGAACTTTTACAAGATTAATTAATGATTTATGTTCTTATGGGTGTTTATAATCTTGTAGGGAATCAAAGTGATACATGAAATGAATGGAAAAAGTTTTAGAAGATACATAAAATCGAATTTTTCCATAGACTCATTAAATTATAATGAAATGTTTCATGAAAAATAAGGATACTAAGTAGATTTTTGAGAAAATGAGTTTTTAGATTAGGTATGAATTATTATTTTCTCGTGAAACTACATTTTATGTTCTCTATTTTGCATAGACCCAGAAGATGAGATGTGGGCCATTCAGGTAACTTTGGAATGGAAGGGGAAAGAGGGATATAGGTTGTCTATAAGACAATTACACACTATGTAATTAGAATACATTGTGTGAAACAATTACATTATATTTGATTGTTTGTCCAGAACCATTCAAATTGTTTATTGGGGTGTTCAAGATATGACTACCCTGAGGTTTACACAATGTATAAATCTATTTCACACTATATAAATTCACAAAAAAAATATAATAAAATCAATGCGCCAATATTTTTAGATAGAAGACTCACCCACTCCCTTCTCTCATGGAAGAGGTTCTGTTTCAAGGCAAAGCATAACATGCCTACCATTTCACAATCTAGACTCAGTTTCTTCCACCATATGTCTGATTTGATCAGAATTGGTAAGATCTATGTTATTTTATTTAATTAATCAATTTCAATTGAATCATGTGTTCTTTTTCTTCTCTAATCTAATATTCCTTATTTTATGTGTTTTTAACCCTTATTCATTTTCAAGACGATCAAGAAAAAATATGGAGCTAATACTGGAACAGTGTTCTAATATAGACATATGGTAGGTGGTATATATCATCACCTATGGGTTTCATGTCTTATAATCATGGTATATATTGTTTCAAAGGAAATAATTTGTGAAAATTCCCCTTTAATTAATTGAATAAATTAATTATATGAATTCTATCTTGTTTTGGTTTCCCTTAAGTACCTATTAGTTGTTGGTGGTATTCCCCAAACATAGGACATCCATCGGTTGATCCATTGTATCTACCATTCCTTATAACACATATGGGTTTTTTGGGTCATTTCCATGTAAGATTTTGCCCAGTATAAATTGTTTTTAATTGTATCTAGTGTTTTGGAAAACATTTACATCATTTTTGATGGAATGAAATATTTGGTTTTTTAAATGATTTAAATTTATTTATATAATTTTTTTGATATAATTTTTATGAACTTGAGGGATGATATTTAATATAAAATGATTAATGATGTGAAATGATTAACTGATATGGTGGTGGATTACATGGTTGGTATGCTTTGGATCATTATTCCATTAGAATCAATGGATGTCTCTCATATGGATCTTGTTTATATTAGTATATTCATTGGTCATGTTACCTATATATTTTATGTTTCTGTATGATTCCTTAAGCCTTTGTACCAAATTTATCAATATTACTTGAACTCACATTGGTCATATAATGATGGAATTATCCTTCAAATCCACCACGGCCTTTAATGAATTTCCCTTGAGATGGTCCTGGGGCTCGATGTTGATGCCCTGGTCATATATACCCTGAATTTGACCCCTCATGTTATGAAAATTTGGATTGAATGGTGAGGATATTATGGATTACATTCACTATACAGTAAGAACATGAGGAATTTTTTACATGAGTTAATGAAGAGTCTATGGTCTAGGCTTTTTGATATATTTATTGATATCCTTATTATTGGTATTTGACTCAAGTGGGTATAATAGATAGTACAACTTAATTATTTCTATTTCACCACTTTCCTAATGTTCAAGCTTGAAAATTGGTTATATATATCCTTTTTTTCTTGAAAGTATCACATTATATCTATTGCTTTTTCCACAGGAATTTCTCTTCTATCACATCTATATTGTTATATCTGTTATATTTTTCACACTACATTATCTTGTATTGTAAATCCGAAATATGTTATAAAAATTGTTAGTGGTGTCATACAATGTGTTATCTCAAACCATGTTCATCCAACAATTGGGTACCCAAATATACTATATGGATGTCACTAGGGATCGTGGAAAGAACCAACTAAACGATGCTTGAATTGTGATATTCTTAGATGAATGGGAGATCCGGGCAGATTTGAGGATCATGACTCTAGCTAGGATAATCCATTTTGGTATTTTTCGTCTCTGGACACATGTATGGTATTGGTTTTATATATAAATATTTTCCAAAATTATATCAACAGGACATGAAACATCATTATATATTGGAAATTTTTTGTAATTTTCTATATATTCTTGTCTTGTATGATTATCATCAATCTGATTGATTTACTATTTCTTATTTTGATTAATATGTTTGTTACCAATTTTATACACCATAACATGATGGTATATCAACCCCATGAACACACCCTTGTCCCTCACAGTATTTCGAAGGCCTCAATCATTTTGTGAGATATGTTTGATGTTTTTTGAACCACCAACTCAAGTCACAATGCAGTGGCATCTATTTGGTGATGTTACAATGTAGTATCAGAGGGGTTTTTTCCATTCCTTGATATTCTGAGACATTATACACGAGTTCGAAATTTTTATAAATTTTTAAATGAGGTTTTCCTAGTAGTATCTAATCCAAGTACATGAAATAGAAATATATCATAGAACAAAAATTGTTGTTTTTATATATATTTATTATTGTTGTTAATTTGATTCCACTATTTGGTGATGAACATGAATTATGATGTTATTTTTTAATGTATTGAGGACTTTTTTAACCATATCCTAGTTTTACGAGGTTATGAATATCTGAAATCAGTTAACTCACATGATAGTATTGAAATGTCATGCATTTTTTCAGGCTATAAAGGATGCATTTGTTGATAGCCTGGCTTTTTTGATATGGACCATACTTTATACACCAATTATTTGATAAATTATATGTGCATGAGATTGAGAATCATGGTTGGTACATATACATCATGCTATAATGTAACCATTTATTATGATTAGTCTATAACATAAACCCTAATAAATCAAATATGAAATGTTGATTTCATGGATCCGTTGCTCACATGGACTTTAACATGTTATTTTATGGACTATTTTGGTGTTATATTTTATTTAATAAGGAGTATGGACAATTATGAATTATAAGTGATGAACCATTTGGTTAAACCATTTAAAAAAATTGTTATAAATTTCAATTGAAATGGTAATTGAAATTTGAAAAAGAGAACCTGACCTAGACCCTAGTTTTATTTGGGTAGTAGGATGTCTCTATAGTGATGTTTGTGTAAATTTCTTTTTTACAATTCTAGTATTCAACATCATTAAGAGGGGCGTATTTTTTATAATATTTTTTGACCCCAAATATGATTATAGATATGAATCTTTTATTATCAATCTTTTATGAGGTAGGTGTTTGTAATTTTAGAGACATTTTACTATAAAAACCTCCTATCATACACCAAGAGGGTGGTAATGACCATGATCCAAAGGTATTATCCCATGGTATCCTAGTATACCCTCCTGTATTTCATGATGAAACACATTGCAACTTTGTCAGACACATGTTTTGAGGCATAGTTCCATGAAGAGTTTATATGATATATGATGATTTTATATTGATAAATACTTCCTTACACATATATGGATGAGTTCATGTGTATGTTCAAGTATCAGAATCCACCCAAATTTTGGGGTAGTGGGCTTGACGTCCATAGGTTAGTGAGATGTGCCTTCAGAATAGTCTTCTGACATTCAATCATCTAGGGACACCACCTAAGAGGATATTAAATTTTGGGACCTATACACATCAGAGAGAAACAAAGCATTGGTGGGAAGTCTCAAACCATGATTTAAGGCTATTAGATATGGTTTGGGTGATTTCCAAAAAAATTAATGATTAATTTTTCCATGAGACAATATGTGAAGAGAAGTTTATTGACATTATGCGTTTATATAAATGACATACATTTATCATGGAATATTAAACACAGATTTCAAAGGTACAATGTTTTTTTATGATGTATCTTGTTTTTGAGGCATCAAGGGTGATACACATTATGGAAGGTCTATTGAATGTTGTTTGATTATTGTTCATTGTGTCTAATTTTATGACTATTACTAATATAGTGAATCTCACAGTGATTAATGATTGTATCTACATAGAATCTAGAAGTAAAGGGAAGGTCAATATAATTTCCAATCCTAATGGATTAACTTAATATGGTATGAAAAAATGTTTTGAGGCTTCTCATTAAATGAATACCAACCTAGATGTCTGTACAAATATTTTAGTTATCATTCAATTAGTGTGGAATGTGGGGGAACATGAGGAATCAATGTGAGTGATTCCCAATCATGTTTCATACATGTACAAGGATATCCAAAAATATAATTTTCACATGAACATCCCTATACTGGTTAGTGGAAGGGGTTCATCTCCTACTCCAGGTTTGGAAGCTATATTCACAGCCCTATGTCATGTTGTATGATAGAACAGTACTGGTCAGTCAATTTGTGGTTGTGTTCATGGTATAAGTATCCATGAACCAGTTGTACCATGAAATATGAGTGGGCCTACACTGGATAGTGAGGTTGTGCCACTAGTTCATGGTTATGGAAATAAATATTATGTATCGCCTAAACCTATGAAATGGACTTCTAGTCAATATATAGTGATAGTTATGCTTATAGAAGCCACTATGATTTTTTATTCTCTTTTTATAGAGTTTCTTCTCATATTTTAATATATTTACTTGTCTTATTGATCTTTATTCTCATTATTCATTTTTCTATGTGTTTTATGACACTAAATACAACCTTAGTAATTATATCATAGAGTTTGTGGCAGTCCATGGAGTACGCCCATGAGGTTGGTGGGTGTCACATTGTATGGGATCTTTTATTCATTATGTTGAGTTGTTTTGAAGTCTTACTCATGATGTAATCGATAGTTTCTTATCGATACTATATTGATTTTAACAACAATTGATAGAATTCACATCACTAGATTGAATCAATTTTTTTTTCACAGGGGTGAATGGGATGTCTCAAAGAGTCAATGAATACTAACATGTTGTGTGCAGTGAGGGATGGCAACCCAAATTGCTATTTTGTTTCTAGATGGCTATGGGTTAGGTTATGATTTTTTCCCAGTATTCGTTCATCATTTTATGATGGTTCCCTAGATTATTATTTTTTGGTTTTCTACTTTAGTGAGTGGTGGTTTTTTGTAAAAAGTTAGTTCTTTGAGTTTCATGGTTTACATTCCTCAATATAGGATGACTACTATGGAGTGTTTGAGATGATGTGAGAGTATGAGGACATGTAGAAAATGGGTTATGTATAAACCATTACTACTCTGTGGGTTTTATTTATCCATTTTCTGAAAAAGGATTAATTTAACCACATGTTATGTGTTGATTATAAAAAGTAGAACCAATTGAAAAATTAGAACCAATATCCCATACTCTATATTTATTTCCTTTTGGATTATATTTGAGTAGATCATGATTTCAACAAAATTAATTTGAGATCGAGATATCGTCATTTTTTGTGTTTAACCTACAGATATATCTCTTATATCTTTTTATAGTAGGTATGGTCAATACGAGTATCTAGTAATATCATTCAGTCTCAGAACACATCAACAATTGTCATCGTGCTGATGAATCTAGATTTTGATAATTATATGGACTCATTTGTGGTTGTTTTAAAGGAATATATCTAGGTGTATTATCACAATCGACCTGACCATGATAAATATCATGAAATATTTTTGGATATACTAATATAACCTCAGTTATATTCTAACCTAAAAAAAGACACATTTAGATGAATAAAATGAACTTTGTCATAAAATCATAGATAAAAGAGATTCAGTTGACCTAGAGAATGAGAGAGTTATGGTATCCTTTGAAAATACAATGAACCTCTTTGACATAAAAAGCTTCATGGGTCTAGAAAGATATTACATGTAATTTATATCGGACTGCAAACACTTAAGTAGGGTATGATGTTTTCTTAGAAATATTCCAACTAAATAGACTTTTAATAGATGAATGTGGGATTTAATTCAGCATTAGTTATAATTCCACTAGATCCATGCCGGAACCGCACTGAGTGTTGAGATGCATCAGGTATTAGTCTAGGAGTCATTTTGATGTTGGGGGATAGTGTCAGGGAATACAGTTATTGTTTGTTGATGTCTCATGAGTGTAATTACCAAACATTGGATCTATAGTTAGATACAGTTGTTCATCCATTGCAATGATAGATACATTATTTAATTGGAGATCATTTTTTGTGTACAGAGACTAAATAATAATAAAGTACATATTTAAAATTATGATATGAATTTTAGTAATCTAATGTGGGTTGAGTACATAGATTCTGTTGACTTCAAGGATGCTTATACACATGGAAAAGTAAATATAGTGGATCATGAACTATGTAGGAGGACTCAAATACATGCAGTTCTAGGGGCCAGTAGCAAGTGGATGATTATGGAATTGTTTTTTGTGAGGCACTTTGTGGTGTGTCAATGTTGTGGGTAGACATTTATTTTATATTTTGTTATCACTAATTCTCTTATAGATAGTTTGATGATGAGTAATCTATTGGATTCAGAGGGCCTGGTTCAATGGGATAGTGTGGTAGGTGAGGACCCACCTATTGGTAGGATTTTGTGAGAGGATGTGATTCTACATATTCATGGTCATGTATGTGTTCCATAATAAATAAGTGAGGATCTAATGTGGGAGATGTATACATGAGTTTGTGTAGTGCATTCAATCATTACCAAAGTGTATCATGATTTACTAGACCAGTATTAGTGCTGAACTTTCTTCATGTGAAGGCATAACATCATTGACCATCTGAAACTTTAATGCATTTACCCATTCCTGAGTGCAAATGGGATGATGTGATGATGGATTTGATGAAATTTTTACCATGGTTACCTCGAGGTAGTGATTTTTTTTTATTGTTAAAAGGATCATGAAGGATTCTCATTTCCTGATAATTATGAGGCCTTCATAGTGGATGATATTGGCATGTTATATTTCACTGAGATAGTAAAAATTCATAAGAATCCTCAAACTATTTTATTAGATTTACATGTCAATTTTACATCTTCTTTGTATTGTTTTCAGAGGGTGCTGGGTAAATATGTACTCCTAAATATATTATACTTGCATCAGAATAATGACTCAAAAGAATGTATGACATACATTCTTGAGGAAATTTTGTGAGAAATCATCCTAGATTTTGTGGGCTTTTGAGAGATTCATATTCCCCTAGTTTATTTAACATGAAATTATAGTTGTTAAATGATTATATAGATGAAACCATACAAATATTTTTATGATTGTCCATGTAAATCACTCATGTTCTAGTTAGATTCATGTGAGGTAGCTTTATTGGGACCACCGTTCATGTAGGAGATATATGACCTTGTTGAGTTGATTATTAATCAGATGGCTACTATGGAATCTTGAAAAAAAATCATAGGCCAATCACCATCGATGACCTCTAGGGTTAGAATTTAGGGATCATGTTTTTTCTGTATCTCCCTAAGGATGAGACACATATAAATTAAGATACATTGTACGAATTCATTTTGATATGTCGATCCTTTAGAGATTCTATAGAGAGTTGGGTTAGTGGCCTATCGAATGATGTAACCTCAGAGGTATCAGAAAATGCATGGTCTCTTCCACATCTCTCAGTTGTGTTGTTGTCATTCATACCCATATCAAGCTAAAAATCTATATTTTTTGGATATATAGGTAGGTGTATCTATTGAGGATCATCCTATAAATGTTTTTAAGATGATCACAATGGTTCAATGAGGCAGGTAATTTCCCCTATTTTGGGTGTTATAGATGTATGTTTGTTTATATGACTATACATGGGAGTTGGTGTTTGATACATGGGATCATTGTCTATAGTTATTCATAGGTGATTTATGACCACACATGGTAGGGAAATTAGGGGAATGTTTTCTTAACTGGGGTGATTATAAGATCCCAGGTATTTGGATGATGTAATGATCCTTTTGTATTCTATTTGACCTATTATTTAAATTCTGTTTTAGAATTAAACCCTGAATCAGAGACATGGTATGGTTCATTATTATTGTAATGTAACGGGAAATAGGTTTTTATGTTGGATATATTTATATCAAATGTTATGCAGTTTTAATACACAATGTGTATAATTTATGCAACATAGAATATTCCAACCTGAAACATTAATGTAGTGTAATGTATTTTTCTAGTGAGGAACTAACCAAGCATTACATTATTTTAAAATCATTTAAAAATCTAGAAAATTGATGTGGAATCGTTTTAAAATAATTTTTAGGGCCTCTATTTTGAGTGATAAGCCTCACCCCTTCCTTATCTAATGTAAGAGGATCCTATTCAAGACAAACCAAGGATTGGATTTTTTTAGTGATCCCAAATCAATTTTTACCAACATCAGTCCCATTGGATCCCCTTTGGTATGATATTTATTCTTATTATATCATTATTCATTTTCTTGACTTTTATTTTCACTATTTTTTTGTATCTAATATTTATTTTTTAAAATATTTTCCTTCATCCTATGTTTTTTTCAATCTAGAAAAAAAATAAGCTAATAATGGAAAAGTGTTTTGTTATGGACAAACAGTAGGTTGTCAATAACATTACCTTAATGTTTTTTTATATATTATTATATTTTTTTGTTTCAAACACTCAAAATTCTATAAATTCCCTTTAAAATAATATATAAATGAATTTAATAATATATAACCTGTTTAGGTTTCCCTTGAGTACCTTTGAGTTTTTGTAGGTTGTTGTCCTAACCTATGCCACCCATGGTGTGCACCTTTTTCTCTTCCATAACTGATACTTCATGTGCGATGCATGTGAGATTTCATTGTGATTGTAACCCCTTTATATTTTTTATTGAATTGAATTTAATTTTAAGGATAATTTTTCCTCTTTTTCTATGTTTTGACATGATGATAATTGTTTAAATAGTTTAAATGAATTTATTAAAGAAAATTACATGATTTTGATGAACTCATTGAAGGTGGATGAATATGAACTGATGAATGAAATAAGGTGATGAACTAAGATTGTGTTGGATTCCATTGTTAGTATACATTGTATTTGAATTCCATTATATTCCATGGATGTTATTAACATGGATCTAATTTACTGTATTCGATTTCATAGACATGTTTTCTCCATGGGATGTGATTCCATGAGAAATCCAAAACATTTCAACAACATTGATCTACCTTTCATGGACTTTTAATGAAATTATACTATTGACATAATCACTGGAATTAACCCAGATCATTAACATGTTTCCATTTAGGTTCTCTTGGGATTCTATGAGGATACCATGGTTTTCAATACATTGTATCATTCCCTTCGTAGTACGAATCATTTTATTACATGGAGAGTCCATTGTGAAGAAATTTTATTGTACATCCATGACATGACAATTTTTATACTTGAATATATGGCAAGGTCATGGTTAATTTTTTCTATTTTTACTAGTATCCATGATGTGGGTATTCGACTACAGTGGGAGATTGGAAATTGATCTTATTTATTTATTATTCCGCATTCCCTGTATGATATCATGACTATAAGATATAGGGAACCTTGTCTTTATAGATGGTATCATTTTAGATTAATTAATTTTTTCATAGACATTTATCTTAGGTCACTAATATATTATCATATATGTTATATACAACACACATCATTGTATTTTATTGAAAACCCATGATTTTTTATAAAAATCATTGGTAGTGTCCAACTAAGTCTTATATCACTCCATTTAAAAGATGTCATTGGGTAACCAAAACAGATATATTGATGCAGAGAGGTACCATGGTAATCACAAATATTATGATACATGAATTTTTATATGCTTTGAAACATGGGATCATAGAACCGAGTTGATTCCCATGATTCCAGATAGGATAGCCCTTTTTGAACCTTTTTATTTATTTTGAGACATGTATATTTTTGGTTATATTTATACCTATTTCTTAGATATTTATGTACATGACATGACACATCATTGAATATCAGTTTAATTTTAGAAATGTTTATATATTCCTATCATAGAGTCTTGTATTCTATTTGATGGATTTAATTATACATATTCTGACTGTTAATTTCACTACTATAGTGCTACACTCGAAAATGGGGGCATTGAATCCCCATAGAAAACACTAGGACCTCTCCTATAGTTAGCATTGTATGGAATTTTGGTGATGCGATTGAGTCCTTCTGACCCACTGGCTTGAGAAACTGTTTACTCTCATCTAGGTTGGGGTGTTGCAAGATTATTTTTAAATAAAATGTTTATATTTTGGAAGACAAATAATTTATGTTATTATATTGAATAAATAATTCTCTATGGGGTGTAATTTATGTAAACATTGTTCAAACCACACTGAATCATCATAGAAATAATGATGATTATAGAGAAATACAAGAGGAAGATGATTAATCTATCATATAAAGGTATGAAGATCATCGAAATTCAATTCATTGAATAAATTTAAAACATTCATTAGATTAAAATATTTTTATTATTAGCTGATAAAATTCAGTTCCAAAAAATAGATCATATAAAAAAACAACAGAATCAAAAAATGTCTCTGAAATTGTATTAATAAGTGTTGGTGATAAACTAAAATTTATTGACAGTGTGGATTCTATGAATGATTAATTATTAAAAGAGTTATAAAAATTATGATAGGTAGTTTATTCCCGTCGTGATGAAGAATAATGTAATAGAAATAAAGAGGGTGTTTACAATATGTTGACTGGAATGGGTAATATTATGTAGAATGAGTCAAGGATCATTTGGAAATGTTATTCCGTGGTTGAATGGATTAAATTTGGCAATAAATTCATTTTTATTTTTAGTATGATACCATTGGATACTCCTTTATATCATTTATCAAATATTATATACGAAATTTAATATAGATATAAATGAACTATTCCTAAATTGAAAACATGATGGGTAAAAAAAATATTATAACAAGTAGGTTTCTATCATGGTATTGAATAAAGAATAGATTTTGGATTGATAAATGAATTATATAGGTTACAACTTGTTTATATTTAATGGATATTAATTTATCATAAAGGAATAAATATCATGATATTTCAAAAATTACGTACTTGAATAAAACTCTAAAGCAACAAAAAATTGAAGTGGTATCTCATTGTATTATTTTTTATGTCGATAATATATTAGATGCATGAAATAGAGAATATGGTTATTATATGTTATTGACATAAATAAATAGTTCTTCCAAAATGATTTTGTATTGAGAAATATTTTATTTCATATAACATAAAATTTATTAAATGAAATATCATATATTCTATTATTTATGGAAATCTACCTGATAACTATTTAATATATTTTTAAGGAAGATGAAAATGATGTATCTAATTATATATATATTGGAAAAATATTTCTACACAGATGATTATAATGATTTAAATAAATCATAGCTAGGAGAATGAACTGTGACTATAATCTATTTTACTAGTGCATGGGAAAATAAGATAAAAGAAATAATATTATGATAAAGATATGGATTTGATAAATGATTTTATATTTCATTTCTAGGTAGAAAATTACAATATACATAAATAATGATCATGATGTTTGGATGAAATAATATTCTAAATAGATTTTCAATAAATATATATTTATTGGTATGGATTGGACTGAAATCTATTCTGTTAAAATGCCATCATTTTTTGGGGTATTCTTCATTGAAAATAGTTGTGTGGTTAGGATCACATTAGATAAAACTTCTATTGTGATGAATAAAATTTTTGTATTGTGTATTTTTAATACACATGAAATGGATAAATTCATGTTGGTGGGGACTAAAAAAAGTATATCTAGGTGAATGTGAATTTATATTCCTTATAGAATGTGACTATTTGTGTTCAATTTATCTTTTGAGGATTACAATTTATCAAATTCGATCAAATATCATATATATGAGAATTAATTGTTAATAATGTAAATTGTACGGAAGAAATTACTGATGTTTGATTTCATTCCAAATTTAGAAGATGTGGTTGATATCTTTAAAATATCATTTCCAAAGGAACTATATGAATTATTGTGATTTTTGATGAATAATAAACCTCATTCTTCTCAATATTTTGGTATTGTAAACCATATGATCTCCACTTTTCATGGTATTTTAGTTTTTAAATGAGAAAATAAAAACATTAATTGAAGGAATTGGATTTTATTTTTTATGGGAAATATATTTATCTATATTACTTCAAAGTGTAAATATATTAATTCAATTTTCAGGTCATAATAACGTGTTAACTATTTGATGATTTTTTGATTATGTGTTTATGATTTTTTTTAAATGTATATGAACCATTATGATAATAATAATTAATAAGTGTTGTAAATTATATAAATTTTGATGTGGATTTAACTGTTTGGAGATATTTTTCTAACACATAATCAATGCATAAATTCGACATCAATGTTAAGTAATGTTTGTGACGTCATTTGATTTCATGGGTACATATGATGATATTTAGCCCAATTTTCTCTGAGAAGGTTTGTTTGAGAACTCTATGTGTGGTCTCTCATTAGTTAATGATAATGACATGGGTATGTAATTTTCAATCTCAGTTGTAACACCTAGATATTTTGTGAATTAGTTTTTGAATTCATTTTTCATTGGATATTTTCCTTTTAATGTGCCACATAAAATAGTTTCAAATATATATATATATAAATATTAAATACGTAAGTAAAATTTTCTATCCACATGATAGTGACGTTGCTTGTGCTACATGCAATACTGACTTGGCTTGCACTTTACACAATACAGACTTGGCATTCATTACACTCAACACTGTCTTGGTGTATATAACACACAACACATATCTTTCTATAATATAACACCCCAATATTTCAAATTATGTTATCTATTTAATTTAATTAAATAGATTATATTTCCTGGATCACCATATTGGATTACGTTATATGCAAGATTGAGTTTCTACAAAACAACAGAATATTATTATAATTAATTAACTGATGTATTTATTTATATATTACTTAATGTAATATTAATATTTAAAATTAACTTTTTAATGTTATTTATAATGTTTCCACATAAATAAAACATATTTATAATGAAATTTATATGTTTTGTTAAAATAGATATATATTTTGAAAATATATTTTCTTAAAAGAACTAATTTTTATATCCTTTTTTGGATAATCATAAAATTAATTTTAGACACTCTTAAAATTTTTATTTGGTAAAATATATTTCATCTTTGAATTTATAGTATCAAAATTAGTTTAGGATTAATTTTTTTTCTAAAAATGTTCTATTTTTGATGAATAGTTAAAAATACTACATAGTACATAAAAATGACTTTTTCATTTTAAAAATTATTTTTAAACAAATTTTTCTTTAAAGTCAAATTAGATGTATAATACATATATAATACCAATGTATTTAATTTGATTAATTTTATAATAAGATTTGATATATAAGTGTTCATTTATCTTTTTAATGTCTTCTACCCACCTTCTAGGAACATTTTCAAATTTCAATAAATTATAATTTTACAACATCTAAGAATTCAATTTAAAAAATCTGATAGACATGGTTATCATTAGTAAGTAATATTTTGTTCAATAGTATTAAAATAATTTTTTCATTAATAATATCTTTTTAATTTTATTTACCACGGTTAAAGATTAATATGGTAATTAAAGGTAAATATAATATTATAATAATATTACACTAAAAAATGTCCTGATTATACTGGATTATATTATTTAGACAAAAATAAACCTTATGAAAAAAATCATCCTTTTTTATCCAATTTTCATATTAGTACATTTATTATATTTCATTTAAAAAAGAGTTAAATGTTACAAATTCAAATTTTAATAACTAAAACATTTTTAATATATGGATATACAAAAGATAAATTAAACTATAAATATTCATTCGAAAGCTACAAATATTTCCTAAATCATTGTATTTTTTTTTAGTTATTATAAATTAAATAATTATATTTATTTATGACATAATAATGATGAAATATTTTCCTTATTAATGAAATAATCAAATAAATGATGTTACAAATATTATAATAAATATTATATGAAAGTATTGATGAAATCGAATAATTTTTAGATGACGTTGAAATATTTGGTATGATTTAATGAAGTTTTTTTTAAGGAATAATGAAATTTTTACTTTAACAATAAACAATTACTAAAGAGTGTCAAGATTGACATAAATGAGTTTTTAAAACAAATTCTATTTTATTAAATGATATAAAAATACTAAAAAACTATATATCAGAAAAATAACATGGAGAGTGATAAAAATTTAATAATTAACCAAATTAGGTTACCTTGGAATTTTATAGTAAAGGTACTAACCATGTATTATAAAAATACATGAGGAGATGGTAAGAGTTAAATTATTTTTCAAGGGGTTAAATAAAAAGGATATGGTTAATTTTGTGACCAAAGCATGTCCAAACCCAATTTTTTGAGAGTAAATAGACACATAATTATATTATCCTTGAAATTAATAAATTTTGGATATATTAGAGACAAAAAATTATTTAACAATTAAGTAATATCTCAACATTTTTTCTAAAGAGCCCCTCATATCTCTTATAAAAGGGCCCCAACAATTATTTTTAATTCACATATCCAAATCCATTTGTCTTGGAAACCCCTATGCGTATCTCTTCCCAATTTCTCTCACTTCAATATATTGTCCTTACATTGATCATAAATCCAACCTATGGAGCCCTTTTTTTCAAATCAAAAGTAAACACCCAAATAAGAGGTAATTATTTTATCACCTCTTTCAATGTTCTTTTAATATTAAACACCATTTTTTATTTTTAATACCATGCTTCAATAATAACTTTAGTACCTTTTACATTATGATATTTTTTTTATAAATCTGGTACAATTATATTCATTATTCTATGCATCCCCTGAATGACAAAGTCACCATGTGTGCGTACGAACGGCTTACAATCTCCACATCGTGGTGTAGTTTTTTATTCAACAAAAAATTATTTCAATGGGTATAATAATGAGAATAATTAATTTAAATAATTAATATAACATATAAATGATTATTTATATATAATATAACATCCAATTAAACACCATTTCACCATAAATAGAATGATATTGTCGCTCGTGCGTACGCACAACTTACTGTATCAACAACGCAATGAGATTCATCTTCAAAGATCACCCTTAATTGTTTTTAAAATATATATATTGATTAAGTATAAGATATATAAAATAATATTTCTACTGTAATAATATATATTTATTTAGATAGATATATGTTGTTTACTTACTTCCACACTATACTATAATAAAAAGGAAAAAAAGTACACGCGTACGTATGGACTACCGTATCCTTGAACGATGTTTCCATTTCATGTATATATCTTTTATAAATATTAGTATTCTGAATATATATGATATATAAATAATTTTTTATATTATGAAAGTATTTAAATCATGATCTAAGTGATACAATCATGAATAACAAGTTAAAACATGTTTGGTAAAGAAAGTGATTATTACCCAAAATGTTACTTTAACATGGGAATTATTATTAAATGACATATATAAAGTCATAAATGAACCATATATTATATTATAAATATTAGTATGGTTCTAGTATAATATAATTACATTTTATAGTCATTATACATGATTTTGAATGTACGCTCGACTGAAGGAAAGTACAATGTAAGGGATAATTTCTCAATATCATTATTATCATAAATTTTTTATGTGTAAGTATTTATTCACACATATTAGTCATCCATGTCCATGTTTCTGAAAAATGATTTCAAAAGTAATATTTTAAGGTTTTTGGGAAGTTTATCATTATATATATCATCATTTTAAATGTTTTAATGATATTTTTCAAAATCTATTTAATTAATGTCCATGTTTTCAAAATGATTTTAAGGATTTATTTATTAGGGCATGATTTTATTAAAATATTAATTAATTTCAAAAGTTTAAAAGTGGTATGGGACTCTTTGATTCCAAAATATATTTTAAATTACTTAATTTATATATTGGGTGACTTTTAAATTATTTCATGAAAATGGAATATTTCTCTAAAATAGATTTACTCTTCATTTTCAATTATATCAACATCCTTTACGGGATAATATTCCGGATTAAGGTTGATTTATAATAATATATTATTCCATATTTTATTGAATGGGTTATGATATGTTATACTTTTGATGTGTTATTTTTATACCATTCAGGATTTATGGTTATGGTATTGATATTTTTTATACTTTTTTAAATATGAATAATTATTTTATGTGAGGACCTTTTCATATTAGGAAGGAATTATACATAGTATGTGACGGGTAGGGCCCTCTATAGCCCCTCAATGCATCTGTAAGCCTCATGAGACAAACTAGTGTATTGGCACAAGGACATGACAAAATTTATATTTAGGTTCATGGAAAGAGGCCTTGACATTGTGGTTATGATGTCTGCCATTATGAATTCTATCATTATGATATTAATTATTAATGATAAATGAAATTATTCAACTAGTAGAATATCCATGTGAATAAGTATATTTTATTATGTGATTTATCTTTGCAAATTTATTATGATGTTTATGTTCAAAGGGATTGAGTTCCAATTTTATACTTTGACATAATATTTTATGATTATTTATGATAACTTTCACTATATTGTTCATCCTTATTGAGAATAGGAGGACACCCATTTCTTATGTTTGATTTTCCCAGAATGCCCAAAAGTGTATTATGATTTATATTTAGGTTTAAGCTAAGACAATAATTTAATTATATTTTGATTTTATATGTATTATTTTATGTTTGAAATTTTAATGTGAAGTTCATGTATATAACCCATTTTCCAAGACTGCTAAACAAATCAGTCCTTCATAACTTTATTCATTGTAATCATGTAAATGTATTAAAATAATGCACTAACTCTGGGTATCTTAGGTTGAGGCATTATATTTTGTATCAGAGGAAGATTAGTAATAATCAAGGGATATAGATTTATAAAAACTCTGACTAGATAATATTACCCTAAGATTGACTTTGAGGATTAGTATAAAAGAATATCCAAGAATATTGTTAATTTATAGTTTTTGTGAGTTTTCCAAGAAATATTTCACAGTCTAGATGCTACAAGTGGATGTGGTTCTGGAACATATATAAATAGGTGTAAAAAGTCTCACAATGTGTTTCGAGCTTGAATCGGGGTAACCCAGTACACGATAATGTGCCTTACCACGTACCAGATTTGACACTCTAAGGGGATTTTCTGAAGATAATTCACATTTTTATTATAATACATTATGAATGATTTTTGATTAAATATATCCCAAAATGATCCATATTTTTTTATGATATTATATTTGAATAAATTTTCAATTTATATTAATTATTTCTTCATTTATGAATTTTGAATTATGAGTCAAAACTAATCTACTGTATGTCATTTTTTAGTAATGCAGCCTAGTAGAAGGAATGATAACCCAACTAATGAACATGATCTAGTGAGTTAGAAAGATCAGTTCTTTCATTGTCTTAACCGAATATTTCAAAGGGAAATAATCATCAATGTATTTCACAATATGAGGAAATATTATCATGTGTTAATAACATACGTAAACAATTCTCTGAGTCCTATGGATTTTAAGGGAAGCTAGAGAAGAAGAGGATGAAAAAAAGATTTATAAAGGGAAGAAGTGAAAGAGGTATTTTACCTAATATGAGAACTATAGAAATAATCACCATGTAAATTTCTTGAAAGGACTGGGTGTTTGTTATATGTGTGGGGAATAGGGTCATCTAGAAAAATAATGCAAAGAGAAGGAAGAGAAGACTAATATTCTGTGATTCATCTATAGTGAAATGGGGAATTAAACAATTAAATGTCCGAATAGTCATAGAAATATATATCATAAGAATCAAAGAGATCTAGGTCAAGAATATGTTGTTACTACAGTCGATGTGGAATAATTAGTGTATTACTGTTTCTGGTTTGGAGAATTATGTCATATGAGTTTGTATCAATGATTTATAGGTTATATGAATTATGGAAATAAATAAGGATTGTACTAATATACTATTTCATTAAGGATATGATATTGTATGGTAATATGAAAAGTGACTCAATAGAAATATTTACATTTGGAAAAATATATGGTTGATGAAACGATAAACTATAATAAGGTCCTCATACTGAGGTAGTGGTTTTTAGAAGAAGATAAGATTGATCCGGATAAATTCTATTGAATATTCATGAATAACTTGGAACTGATTAATTATTTTCTATTCTATAATTGTGAGAGTTTATAACATTTTTGGTATTTAAGGAGTAGATCTAGTACTCTATAAGGAATAAGGGAGCATGAATGTATTCAGTAAGGTTTTATGGTAATTTAGGGTGTTACAATATTTTAAGGGAATAAATGATTAATGAATTAACATGTTATTATGTGGAGAAAAGAGATCTTCATTATGTTTAGATCCAATATAAACTATTTAACGTTGAGTTTGGACACAAGTATTCTGGATAAGTCTAATGGTTTTAATGGAGTAAGATGAACACATGATATTTTGTTGGAGGATAAAGTACACATTATTGGATACTATAACCTATCCTTTTAGATTTTAGTAAAAAAATAAGGGATTAAAGAAATAATTTTGGACCTTATGATTTATCAAATGTGTTTTAGGCGTAACCAGTTCATTTTTGACCATTCATTTCCTAGTCTAAGGGATGGAGTTTAAATAGGTCGAAGCACATGCAAACGATGAGATTATGATTAGGAATGGTAATGAAATCATTTATGTTTTTCTGAGTTCATATCATGATTGTTAATTAATCCCCCCTCTTCAAAAAAAAGTATCTAAAAATGTGTTATCTTAATACCTTATTTTTTTGAACTGGTGATAACTTAAATAATGATTGATTTATGGATTTGAGGCCCTAAATTTTCCATTTATTACTCACTCATTCGTGATTGATGACCTCAATCACTCTTTATAAATATTTACAATTTCCATCAAATATATGTCACCAATTCCCATGAATTTATCATATTCTAAACTTCAATTTTTTGGTGACATTCTCATTTCACTTTCCCTCTTATTAAGAATAAACATTATTAACCCTATTTCTGATTTGGGTTTTCCACAAAGGTATTTTCTATTTTCATCCTTTTATTTAGATTTTGGAGGGAGAAGTTTGTCGAGGGGGGGGGGGGGAATTTAACTCTTAGATATTTTATAGTATTTTATCTCTTTAAATTAATTATATAGCTTATACTTCATGTAACATAGACATGTCTTGCGTTATACACAAGATTGAGTTTCTTCAAAAAAACACTTTAGTATTTTAATTATTTAAACGATATATTTATTTATAAACTAGATATTATAATACAAATAGTAACAAATAAATTTTAATTTTTATTTAGAATATTTAAACATAAATAAATCATATTTATAATGAAATGTTTAAGTTTTGTTAAAAATGATATATATTTATAAAAAACTATTATCTTATAAAAACTAATTTTTATGTGCTTTGGTGAACAATAATAAAATTATTAGTATACACTCCTAAAAATTGAATTTGGTAAAATAGATTTCATTTTTGAATTCGGAATATCAAAATTATCTAGGGGTGAATTTTTGGTATTTTTTGGAAAACATTCATTTTTAGGTTAATAGTGAAAATACAATATAGTACATAAAAACAGACTTTTTCATTTAATTATTTATTTTTAAATTGAATATTTTCTAATTTAAAAATAGATATATATAAAACATATATTAGTCCAATTTATGTCATTTGAGTCATTTTATAATAAGATTGGATATATAATATTTGATTTAACTTTTTAATGTATTTTACCCACCTTGGAGGCACATTTGGAAATATCCATAAAACATAATTTTTTCACTTCTGTGAATTGAATTAAATAACTTTGATAGACATTTTTGTCATCAGTAAGTTAATTTTTTTTCAATTTCATGGAAATAATTTTTTGGTGAGTAATAACTTTTGATTTATATTAACCATAGTTAAATGTAAATAGGGTAATTAAATGTAAAATAATATTATAAAAAAATTACCAAAAGCAATGTCCTAATTATAAGGGATAAGTGTATTTCGACCAAAATCAACCTTAGGGAAAAAATATTATCCTTTTTAATCCATATACGTTAGATTAGGACATTTATTATATTTTCTTTAATGAAGAGTTATAAGAGTCGAATTTAAATTTTAATAACTATTTTTTTAATATTGGGATATACATAAGTTAAAATAAATTATAAATATTCAATATAAATACAAAAAAATCAATTCCTACATCAAGGTATTTTGTTTGTAATTTTTAAACATTAAATAATTAAATTTAGTAATGACACAATAATGACGTAGTATTTTTCTTATTAATGAATGAATCAAATAGATGATTTTATAAATATTAAAATAAATATAATTTGAATTTTATGATTCCATCCATGACTTTTCAAGATTATATTGACATATGTGGTAATATTTAATTCTTTTTTTACAGAATCATGTTTTTATGACACTAACAAAAAATGATTACTAAATAGTGTCAAAATTGACATTAATGAGTTTAAAAAAAATACTATTTTGTTTAATGATATAAAAATTAAAATAAATTATAGTTTGGCCAAATAACATGGATAGTGATGAAAATTTCATATTTGATTCACTTAATTTTATCTTGTCATTTTACAATAATGGTATTAAAAATGTAGTATTAAAATACAAGAGGACATCGTAAGAGTTGACATATTTTTCAAAGGGTTAAATCTAAAATATGAGGTTAATTTTATGACCTAAACAAGACCAGAACCTTTTGGTTTAGAGGATTTAGAACTATCCTCATCTTACACTAGATATAATTCAATTTGGAACTATTATAAACCAAGAATTATTTTATAATAAATTAATATTTCAACATTATTTAAAAAGTTCCCATCATCTCTCTTATAAATGGTTACCACCCTTTATTTTTAATTAACACCTCCAAATATATTTCTCTCGGATATACCCTACCCAAATCTCCCCCAACTTCCCTCACTTCAACCGAAAGGCCATACCTTAAGCAGAAATCCAAAATAGGGAGCCCCTTTTTCAAATAAAAAGGAAACACTTGAAGAAGATGTAATTATTTCATCACCTCTTTCAAAGTTCTTTTCTTCTTATACTTTCTTTTTAATTGATGTTACCATACTAAAATAACAAATCCAGTACCATAGACATGATGAGATATTATTATAAATATGATACAACCATATTCATTATTCAATCCATCCTATTAATGACAAAGTCAGAATGTGTGCGTACGTACAACTTACCATCTCCACATCGTGTTGTAGTTTGTTATCCAACACCACATTATTTGGATAGGTATAATAATGAGTGTAATTATCGTAAATAATTAATATAACATGTTAATGATTCTTTGTATATAATATAACATCCAATTAAACATTGTTTCACCATAAATATAATGAAATTGTCTCTCGTTCGGACGTCCGGATTACCGTCTCCATGACACGATGAGATTCATCTTCAACGATCACCATTCCAGAAATTATATATATATATATATTGATTAAGTATGAGATATAGGAAGTAATACTTCTACTCAAATAATATATATTTATTTAGATAGATATATGTTGTATACTTACTTCCATGTTATACAATAATAAAATGGAAACCATGTTCAAGAGTAGGTACGGACTACCATCTCCGTGAACAGTGCTTCGATTTCATATATCTATCTATTATACATATTTATATTCTGAATATATATGAATAATAAATAATTATTTATATTCAGGAATTATATAAATCATGATCTTGGTGATACGATCAAGAATAACAAGTTAAATATGTATGATAAAGAAAGCTATTGTTACCCAAAATGTAACTTTAATATGAAAATTATTATTAAATGGGTACTATAATATCATAAATGAATCATATCTGATATCATAAATAATAGTATGGTTATGGTATAATTTAATAACATACTATTTTTATTATACAAGTGGATAAATGTACCCTCGAATAAAGGAAATTAATATGTAAGGGTTAATTCATCAATCTTATTTTTATCGTAGATTTTTTAGGAGAAAATATTTATTTGGAAATAATTATTATCCATGTACATGTTTCATAAAAATGTTTTCAAAAATAATATGTTAAGGTTTTAAAGAAAGGTATTATTAACTAGATCATCATTTTAAATTTTTTAATGATTTATTTTTCGAAATATATTTAATTAATGTCCTTTCTTTCTAAATGAATTTACGTATTTATTTATATGGTAATGATTTATTTAAAATGTTAATTCATTTCAAAAGATTAAAAGTGGTATTATACACTTTGATTCAAAAATAAATTTTTAATTACATCCTTTATATGTTTTGTTTCATTTAAATGATTTTATGAAAAGAATATTTCTATCAAAGAGTTTTACTGGTTATTTTTTACTATGTCAACATCCTTTGTTGGGTATTATTCTTGAGTAAGGTTGATTTATTTTGAAAAAATCTTCCATATTGTATTGAATGTTTTATGATATGTCTGACCGTGGATGTGGTATTTTTATACCATTAACAGTTAATTGTTGAGTTATTGAAATTTTTTGTACTAGATTTAATATGAATGAGTATATTATGTTTCACCCTTTTTATATGAAGAAATCATTCGGCTCAATAAGTGACATGCATGGACCTCTATAGCACATCGATGCATTAGTAGGTCTCATTAAAAAAACTAGTGTCATGGAACAAGGCTTGAAGGAAATTAATATTTATTGTCTTTGTACGAGGCCATGATTTTGTGGCTAAGATGTCTCGAATTATGAATTCCATCATTATGAGATTAGTTATTGATATTTCATGTGATTATTCGACTAGTATAATATCCATGTGAATAATTAAATTTCATTATTTGATTTATCATTTCCATATTATTCTGATGTTTATGTTTAAAGGTGTTGTGTTTCAATTTTATACCTAGCCATAAAATTTAATTCTTATTTACGATAACTTCAGCTATATTGTCTATCCTTACTAAATATCTGAGCTCAACCATTTCTTATGTTTTATTTTCCCAGGATTCCAAGAAGCGTATTATTATTTGTATGAATGGTCAATCTAAGAGAATGATGGAATTCTAAATGGATTATCAATGTTATATTTTATGCTTAAATTGGTAATGGGGAATTCATGTATGTAATCTATTTTCTATGTCTTCTAAATTGATTGGTCCATAAGGACATGATTTATTTTAATCATGAAAATGAATTAAAATAATTCACTGACTCTAGGCTTTTGGGGTTGGGGCGTTACATATACAATAACATATATTTTTTTATAATTACTTTAATGAGATAATTATAGCATTTCTATGAAACATAGTTATCTGAATATTAATAACTAATTTTTAAATATAATTTAAATTTTTATTAAATAGATAAAACATATTTGTAATGAACCATATGATTTATGGAAATTTCCTTTTATGTAAAACAATTGTTTTCTCGAATGAACCACATTTGATAATAAAATTAAATTTAAATAAATTTAGAAAAGTAATTTGATAAATTAAATTAAATATTAAAATGTGTGATGTTTAAAATATCTTAGGGTCAATTTTTGTAAATTTTTCTATGAAACATCATTTTTGATTAATTTGGAAGAATTCAATTTATTAGTTAAAAATAGCCTTTTCATTTAAATTATTACTAATTTTAAATTATATTATAAATTTATTTTATGGTCACATTATATGAATTATATATCTATATATATATAATGTCGATAATTAGAATTAATTTAACTTTGAAATTGAGTATAAAAACTAAATAAAATTTGAACTACATTCAACTTAATAAACATGCAATTTCAACCCGCATGCGGGATTCACATTAATCCTAATCTTCCCTCTTCAATGATTTCAGTTAAGAAAAAATAATATACACCATTTTATTATGAATAATTTTATGATAATAATTAGATCATTTATATTTATGACCAAAAATATTAGTAAAATGGATTTAAATTAATCACATCTGTTATTGTCAAATAAAACATAATTTGGTTCAAAACCTTAATCATTATATACCAAAATGACTGCTAAAAGTTTAAAAAAAATTATGTGGAAATAATTCTGCCATAATACTTAAATATTTTATTTATGTTGGGTTTTTTTTTAATTTTTTTAGGTATAAACATGTTTTCACCTAACTTGTCTTCAAAAATTTCAATTGAGTCTTTTTCCATCATTAAAAAAGGACACTGCATTTCCCACTTCTTAACACCTCTCAAACCTATTAGGTACCGCCATCCTATGCCCAATAAACTTCCAAAAATCTCTCCCTTCTTGCTATATTCCTTCCCTTTGGAATATGTACATTAAATGATGCCTTTTGGCACAAACCAAAATGAGTTACCCAATTAAGAGTTAACATCTTCTCTCAAGTCCTTCCTTTATATCTTCATTCCCCACCCCTCCAATCTAATTATTCCATGATTTTATAAAACACCAATAAAAAAAATACTATGATGTGTTTATTCTAATGGTTTGACTTAAATTTACACACACCACCATCTAATGTGTACCTAACATATTGTTTACTAGAACGATGAACTACCGACACACTAAACAATGATTGTTCAATTTTCTTTACCCACTCTCTTGGTGTAAATTATGATTGAGAATATATTTAAATGTGTTTTGTAATATATATATTATTTATTTATGATTATTTTTTCATTTTACAACACATATCTATTTTCTTTCCCTTCTTTGTTAATACAATAATCTTGATTGAGGAAGTGTGGATTATCACCCCCTCAAAACCGTATCATTTGTTTACACACTACATGGAATGTATTAAGGATGGATGTGGTGAATATATATGATATATATTATATAATAAAACTACATTAATAATTTTGTATATTCATACATATGAATACATTTCTGTTTTACCTTCCTTCACTCAACGTGATAATTAAATGGAAATATCGCTCATGCGTACGTACATCTAACGGTCTCCAGAAATGGTGTATTTAATTTAATAATTATATATTTTATAGATTAGTATAAAAAAATTAATTTATATACATTATATTTATGTCATGGATTACATTCCAAAACTATTATATATGAATGAGGACCAACAATATAGCAAATTTTGACAAATATGAAAATCAAAGTGAATATTACCAAAAGTGAAACATTAACATAAGATGGTTAAAATTTTGATAATATAAGGATATAATAGAATCATATATGGTATTATATATAATAATATGATTTTTTTGAAAATTTATAATAAATTTATATTTATTATGAAGGAGGATTGAATGGGTAAGATGAGATTCAAGACAGAAGTTAAGGGGATTTCATCTAATTTTTTATTTTTGTGAGAAATATGCTATGTTCGCCACTATTTTCTATAATGTGGTTAATTTAAATTAAATGATTATATTAAATTTATCATACACTTAAATTTTTGTGTATTCACATATCCCTTTTATGATCTTTCTTTTATGGGGTTTATGTTTCAAAAGATACAAAATCGGTAAAATAGTAAATTCTCAATTTTCCATCATTGAAAATCATGTTTTATTATGCACCAAAATTTTGTTTTTATGTATATATACTTCCATTTTACATTTTATATCATTAAATTAATTATTTTACTGATATTATTAAATACATGTAATTATATTTTCTTAAATGGATAGTATGATCCCATATTACCATGTTTTATGAGATTATTGATACAATTTCATTACTTTTTAAGATTGAAATTTATTGTGATTCCATTAATAAAATTTTATAACCCTTATAACAATACATGTCTGAAGTTTCCTCCCATAATTTTATTCATGATATACTCATGTACCGGAACCATATTTTAACTTTTGGTACATAATATCGTTAAGAATGTGCCTTTAAGAATTCTCTACATTACCCTTTCTTCAGTCGGGAAAACATGTTCTCTAAAAGTTTTTCCAAGTATATTCTATTAATATCCTTTGATCATTAAAAGAAATTTTTTACCTTTGTTTATTTTACGGATATATTTAATGGAAATTTATTAACACTATCTGAGCAAGGAAATTTCTCTCCTTTTTACCATGTAAAAGGAATATTCTTTTTACATCGTACGACATGTACATATTTATCTTCTGTCAATTTATTAAAGAATTATTTTCATGTATATAGGTTAATTATTTAAAATTTATTTTTAAGAAATATATTCAATGATATGATATTCAAATTATTTTCAATTATATTTTATATGTTTTCAAGGAAAATGATTATCAAAATTTTTTCAAGCTTCCTTTATATGATTTCGAGTAAAATTATTTTAAATATGTTAACAAGACTAAATTATATGTCTTAAAAATATTTTTATCCAAATGATTTTCAAAACATTAGGAATATGCATTATCATGTTTTAATGTAAAACAAAATTCAAAACATTGTCAATCTTTATTTATATGTTTCTATGTGTTTTTAACAAAAATGTTTTTAAATATTTTTTCATGATTATTGTATATGTATTCAATGAAAAAGGATTTCTAAATTGTTTCTAGTATTATTTATATTTTTTAGTGTTATTTTATAGGAAAATTATTTTGAGATGGGTTTTTGTATTAAAACGAATTTTTAAAATAAGAAATGATATTTTCCTCAAGAAAAGTTTTTGAAATATATTTCAAAATTATTTTTCAATTAAGATGACATCTATTAATATTTCTCATTACCTTATAAAAAATGATATAATGGTTTTCATTATATTACTTCTATGAATGGATTATTATTAAACTCATGGTCATTATCAAACCCATTTCCCTTTCATGGGTTATTATATTATGAAATCTATTTTTATTTCATGGGAGATATTCTTATGAAATCCTTTTCTATTTTATGGGTTATATACTAATGATATCTATTTCTCTTTCATAGGATATTTTTTAATGAAATTATTATGAAACCTAAATATACTTCAATAGGTTATGATGTTTTAACACTTTAATGATACCCATTTTATTCCATGGATTATGATATGATTTTTTATGATTTTTTGGAACAAGTATGTATGATTTAATTATGATATGGATTAGACCTATATCTCCCTCCAATGAATTGGATAAATATTTATTTCTCATGAATTATACATTGAAATAACGAAAAATGAAATCAGATTAGTTTTGTAGGGATGGAAGGGGAAATAAACTCAATTTATTTATACATGTATGGAATAAGAAATGATCTTGGTTCAGTAAAATATGACCCATATGAGGGGTGAACTTGATTCCATAATGAATGGATAGAACAACGTGTGATCTTAGTTCAGTAAAATAATTTTTACACTATGATGGTCTTGACACCAGTGCCTCGACTACTATAGAAATAATTATATAATCTTATTTTCCTAGAATAATTCCATGTTTTATTCATATGCTATGATTTCATGGATTATGTTATTTGTTTCCTTATGTTTAATGCCTTGTGAAATACCATTAATTATTACATGATTCATGGATATGGTATTTGATATGAATGGTATGATCTTTTGTTTTCAAGATCATTTTCACAAACCCTTATTCAAATGATGGTTATTATTTGTCTCCTTTGTTTTCTATTAATGAGTTTTTGAGATCACTCATTTCATATGCTTCTGTTCCCTGGGTAATGAAGAAAGGTTTTAAGTAATGTACTAAATGGGGATATCTTTAATGGAGATATTTATGATCTTTTTCAAGAATTAAATATTTTTAATTCCGTGTTTCCAAAGACTATATACTATTATAGTCCTTGAGCTTGTATTTTTTATAATGAACTAATAATTTAACTATAATATGGTAATTTCCATGTTTTTCATGCCGGGGTCTTTATAGTTGGTATAAAATAAATTCTATAGCAATCCATTATAAACTTAGATGAAAATACAATTTTTACAAACCTAGGTGTATTTATAAGGATATGACTAGTCATATCTCGAAAAAACTTATAAGGTTATCTTAGCATTTTAAAACATGTCCTGAAAATTTCGTAAAGGATAGAGTGATTTGTTTCCTTGAAATACATCCTTGTCTAGATACTACGCATGGATGTGGATCTAGCATAGGTGTACCTAGGTGTAATAACTATGAAAATATATTTTGGGTCCTATTTAAGGTAATCTAGAATACAAAAATGGGGCTTTATGCACATCTAGTTTGACACTCCCAATGGATATTCTTAGGGAATTCATAAAATCCTCACAAACCATCATGAAGGATTTAAATATATTTAGGATACAAATAACATAGTATAAAACAAGGGGTCGTAGATTAAGGAAGTTGTTATGATTTTAAAATCTTATAAGTAAATATTTTCATGAATATGTTGATTTCTACTATGATAAGTATTTCTCCCACTAGGATTCTAGTTTTAGTAAATGGCACAAACTTGAAGGAACTATATTAACATTGACTGTGATTGATGATTTTATGATGAGATGTCATGTGGGAGGATAACTAGAGTGGGTGATTTTGTGATCATTCATAATAATTTTTCATGGAACATGATTAACAAAATGTACCTTAACCACTCTCAAACTCTATATATAAGAGAAAGTAGGAGTTCTCTTATAGTTAGGGTAATGGAGATAGTGGAGGGAAAACATTGGGTTAAGTTTTGTCAGTAATTTTAAAAGAATGATCTAAGTGATTGTATTAGAGGAAAAAGAATATGTACTGATTATTGAAAAGGAAAAAAAGAAAGTGGATTCAATAGAAAAATGAAGAGCTCTATTAATTTTATCGATGAAAATAATAGCCTCCCAATGATAACATAAAAGGTTAAGTGTTTTAACTATTGATGAAATGAGCACTATGATACTCAATATCTTAAAATAAAATCTATTCAGGGGAACCAACAAAGTGGCGTGTGTAAGTGCTACATTTATGATGATGAAGATATTATATATGAAATTTGAAATGAAAGAGGTATTGTATAACAAAATAAGGTATTCTTATTAATGGCATAAAAATGGTGTGGAATAATAAAAGATTTTATTTTTCTGGAATTAGTAAGTATATTATCTGAAAGGTGAAATATATAAGGGTTGTTTATTTTATGTATTTCACTCTACATTTACAATAAACCATTGAATGGTTTGGATAAAATAGAAAATATATATAATGGTAAGCCAATGTCTAGGGAAAACACATGATTAAGTGAAAGATTACCAGTAATTTGTTCCATATACTAGGATACTATTTTTTGGATAATGATATGTGGGATATGAATAATAAAATTGAAAGGTACTTGTTACCATGAAACAAAATTAAGGACAAGATTACTAGTAGTTCATGCTATCATGGATGAAGTTTAATAATTATCAGATTTAGGGAATATATCCTATAATGTATGGAATAAAGAAGAACACATGTTTTAAAAAAGGGATTTATAGTAAATTATGTTATCACCATGTCCCAATAAAATTTACCATGAGGGTGCACATATGTTTGGAATGTAACAACAAAGAGAATCATTGTGATATATGGAGTTCAATGTTAATCTTGTTAAATGACGTTTTTCTATGGTTTTGGATTTCCAAATTTCATAAGGGTTCAAAGGTTATACATCAATGAAATGTTTATGTTAAACATCGGAATAAGTATGTATGTATTAAGATTGTATTGAAAACATTGGTTAAATGGTTATTTAGTGATTAAACTTTTTTCATGGATTCACATCATCTTTTGAAAATTATTCTACTGTGGTTTTGGAAAAAAGATATCTTGTATGTCGGATGACAACCAGTAAAGTCCAAAATTGCAGAGGTTCTAGAAACCTTGACCAAAGGAAGATATGGGTTTAATAACTAAAAGTGGACAACATGATTTCATTGTTAATGTATACATTTTTTAATGAATAATTTGTTATGATGAATCAATAGTGTTTATTTTTATTTTTAAAAATTATTTTATTAGCCATGTTGATTTTTTTACATAGTAATAGATAAATATTTATTCGTTTCATTTTATAATGTGCATTAGAATATGCTAATATTATATTTTATCAATTCAATAATCAATGTTAATTGATATATTTCAGTTACATAAAGTAATAGATGAATTAAAAATTATTAAAATCAAAAATAAATAATGAAATTTGTTTTATAGAAATATATCAAGTACATATATTTCCTTATATTCTTGTTCAAAAAAATAATTACTCAACATTATAATAATACTCAAATAAAAATGTGTTATTCTCATACAATACATTTTTTAGGTCTGATGGCATTATCAATCATCACATATTTATGATATTGAGGTCCATATATTTTCATTAATAATTAACATTTTTGAAATTGATGACCACAAGAAATCCTTACAAATAATTACACTTTTCCTCCATCTCCATTCATAACTCCCAACCAATGTTCTCTTATGTGTAATCCTAGTTAGATGTTACAATGTAAAAATGTTATAGTTAAAACATTCCCATTTTTGTGATGTTCTAGTATTCATTTTTACGATTTGGGTTTTTATGAATGATATATTCAAGTATTAAACCTTTGATAGCATAGATGAATTTTGAGTTTTAAATTCATTGTAAGTGGTTTATTATGTTACCCCCTAGAGATATTGTTAATTTTTTAAAAATTATTTTATCTTATTGATACATTTCATTTCACGTTACATTGGAAATAGTTCATTATATTTATATATAATAATATATTAAATCACTATGTTAAAAATTCCATTCACATAGAACTGACATATATTTGTCTTCCTGAAATACCAAGATGAGATATGCTACATCAAATATTGATTGGGATTGCACTACATGCATCCCCGATTGGGTATACGTTACATGCAACACATATGTTTCACAAAATATTATCTTATTATTATAATTATTTAAATGATATAATTATAACCTAGCTTTAAAACCTAGTTAAATGAATAGTTATATCTAATTATAAAAAAAATTATAAATGTTTCATGTAGATAAAACATATTAGTAATGAATTATATGATTTTTGGTAAAGTCCTTTTATGTTGGAAAATATCATTTTCACAAATGAAATGATATTAATAACCATATAAACATTACACACATTTTGAAATTTAATTTTACAAAAAAAATTATTTTATTAATTAATAATTTTTTTTTATATTTGGGTTAATTTTTGTTATTTTTTCGAGAAACAACAATTTTTTTTGAGTAGTGAAAAATAATGTTTTTTAGAAAACAACTAACTTCTCGTTTAAATAATTTTTTATGTAGAATTTTATTATAAATTTTATTTAATGTAAAACATGATGAAGTATAAATCTTTTAATACAATTTATTTTGTTATAATCAATTTCATTTTTAATATGAATATAAAAACATAATAAACTTTTGAACATCCTTATACATTAAAAACACATAATTACGTCCTCCTTGCGGGATTAAAATTGAACATAATATTTACAGTTCTATGAATTGAATTTAAAAATTGACATATACAATTTTAATAAAAATAATTTCTATATTAGAATTATATTTTGTTCACGTTTACCAAAAATATTAGTATAAGCTATTAAAATTAATCATAGTGATTATGGTCAAATTATGCATCATAAGGGACTAAATAATAATATTAGTATCCAAAATGAACTAGAACTATTTCAATCCCCATTATATGGAAATATTTAGTCCAAAATAATTCAATTTTTAATTTAGTTTTTTATGACTTTTTTGGAAATAACATCCATCCACTTCAATTGCTATAAAAAATTCAAAATGAGCCAGTTTCCTTCCATATAAAATTCCAAAACCTCCCCGACTTCCTCAGACCTCCCAATAAAATTAGTTTATGCCATGATATTCTTAATAAATTTTCCAAAATCACAAAATTACTTCTATAATCATTCCCTTGGGAATAAGTCTATCCAATAAATCCTTTTGGCCCCATTAGAAACAAGTTATCGGATTAAGATATAATGTCTTCTCTCATGTCCTTTATTTAATTTTCCTTTTCCTCCCCCTATACTCTATTTACATGATGATTGAATAACAAATAGTATCGCCAATATACTAGTATGTTTTATAATATATTTTTTCCTACAATTACACACACCTCCATCTAATGGGTAACTAATATACTGTTTACATGTTCATGGAACTACCCCTCACTAAACGATGATAGTAAAATTTTACTTACCACCTCTCATGGTTTATATTTTGTTTGAAAACATATTTATATATGTTATGTATTATATTTATTATTAATTTATTCTTTTTTTACTTTTACAACATGTATATTTTTACTTCTCATTTGGGGTAAATATGATAGTTTTTATAAGGAAGTGTGGACTACGACACCCTCATAGTGATTTGACTCATTCATAGATTATATGGAATGTAAAAATAATGTATTTAGTGAATATATATTATATATATGAAATAACAAAGCTACATTATATGTATATATATATTTATATATGTGTAACTTACTTTCATTCTCTCAACGTGATAATTAAACGGAAATATCGTTCATGTGTACGTATGTCTGATCATCTATTTAAAAGGGGTATTCTAGTTCATGATTATATACTCATTATATTATTATAATACAAATATGTTTTATATAAATTTTATTTAAATCATGGGTTTCATTCATGAATCATGATATAAGTATAATGACTAACAATATAACAAATTAAGAGACATACAAAAAACAAAGTGAATATTACCCGAAGTACAAACTTAACTTAGGATTGTTAAAAAGAGGGTAATATAAGTTCATAATAAAACCATATATGGTAAGAGTTATAATAATATGGTATTTCTATTATTAAAAAATAAACAATATTTATTATACATGTTTTTGAATTATTTTAACAATATTTAAGGCACAAGATAAGGGGGTTTCATCACGTATTTTATTTATTTGAGATACATGGTTTATTTTCCATTATTTTCTTTTATGTGGTTTATGTACTACCCAAAATTTTATTATATGTATATTATAAATAAATTTATGTTTATTTACATATCTATTTTATAATATTTCTTTCATGGGGTTTATGTTTCAATAGTTACCAAATCGTTGAGGTAGTTTTGTTTGAATATTCCTTTTTTGGGACTCATGTTTTGTTGTGCACCTAAATTATTTTTAGAGTAAAATTTACAACCACATTACATGTTATACAATGATTTTAATTATTTTTATGATATCTTAAGATACATTTAATCTCATATTATTACTTAGATATCATGATTCCATGTTTCAATGTTATAAAATTTTATTGATACAATCTGATTTCTTGTCATGATTATTTATATTTATGATTCCATTGATGAAATATTACAACCCATATTTATAGATGATCATTAATTTTATTTTCCTCTAGTTATCCATGACATACTCATTTATTGTTATCTCATATACACTCTTTGATACGTATGATTGTTAGAAAAGAAATTTTAAGAAATCTTGACCTTACACTCTGTTCGGTCAGAAAACCATGTTCTATAAATGGTTTTTCCATGTATATTATACTAATATCCTATGATCATTAAAATAAATTTTTACCCTTTTGTATTTTTCCAATTTCTTCATAGGAATAATCTTATAACATCCCGAACATAGAATATTTCAGACCATTTTACTAAGCAAATAGAAGAATCTTTGTATCTAATATAATATGTAAGGTTTTATCTACCATTAATACATTGAATCATTATATTAATTTGTAATATAATTTTTATAAAAAATATATTCAAAAAATATTTTAGAACAAATTTATTTCAAAAAGTATAATCTTTTATAAGTTTTAAAGAATAATTATTTTCAAAAAAAAACCTGCTTCTTTTTTTTTGTTTTATGAGAAAATGATTTTTAAAATTTTTTCAAGACTAATTTATAATATTTCAAATTAATTTAGAAAAAATATGTTTTAAAACATTTTCATGATACTTTTACAAGTTATCAATTATATTTTTTTTCAAAAAAATATTCTTTCATTTTATGTTTTAAAATATTTTTCCAATAGTATGGGTTTTAAAATATTTCGAAGACTATTTTATAATTTTTCAAGGAAAAATATTTTCAAAAATATTTCAAGTATTAATTGTATGTATCATGGGATTTTATATGAAAATTATTTTTATATTAGTTTATCCATTAAAAAAACTTTATAGAAGAAATAAATTTTCCCCATGTACCATTTTTGAAATATATTTCTAAATTGATTTCTATAAAATATGGAATATAAATTTTTTCCAAATTCTGTTATAAAAAATTAAATAAGGGTTACGATCACATAATATATATGAATGGGTAATTATTAATGTTCTGGTATTTATAAAAGTCAGTTCTATTTCACAGGTTATATTTTTAGGATATCTGTTTCTCTTTAATGTGTTATATTTTTATGATATCTATTTCTATTTCAAAGGTAATTTTTCTATGAGATTGGTTTCTCATTCTCCGGTTATTCTATTTTTTAAAGGATTAAGAAACCTAAAACTTTTTTCAAAAGATATTATATTATAATGTGATTATGTTATTAATTACATTGTATGGGTTATGATATGAATGTTTATTATTTTCTAGAACATGTATGTATGATTTAATTATGAGATGGGTAGGCCCGTTATCTCATCCAATGCATTGGGTACATATTTATATATCCTGAGATAGACAGGGATGGAATTCGAAATATAATCCATTCAGCATTATTGGGATGAAATGTGAAATGATCTATGTTCTGTAATACATGGATGGAATTGGAAATTAACTCGATTTATTGGTACGAGGTAGGAACAATGTCCAAACTCAGCTCCGTATTATAGAGATAAAACAGGTTGTGAACCCGGTTCTGTAATGGAAATTGTCCGCTAATATGGTCTTGGCAGAAATGCCTTGAATATTATGGAAAACATTATATATTCTTATTTTTCAACCATAATTCAATGTTTTATTCCAATGTTTTTCTTTCATGACTTATATTCCCTATTTCCTTATGATTCATTCTTTATGAACATCCATGCATTATTCCATGATTGAAGTATATGATATTTTATTTATAGGGTATGAACTTCTATTATTATTATTATGTTCTCAAACACTTATTCTAAGGAATATTCATGCATATCATCTTTATTTACCTTTATTGAGCATTTTAAATCACCCCTTTCTTATGTTTAAATTCTCTGGGTTATGAATAATGGTTTCAGGTAGATGTACTAATGGTGGAAAAATTTATGGGATATGTTGAAGATCATTGACTAGGATAATATATTTTTTTTTAATGTTTCTATAGACATTAAACTATTATTGTACTTCAGTTTTTAGTTTTTTAATGTATAGAATATTCATATATAATGATGTAATATCAATGTATGATAACCCTGGTTCACTATATATGTTATAGATTTTTTGTGTAATTTAAGATGGTGTTTGGACTTCCTTTAGTTATAATGGACAACATAGGAACTATATGGGCCCCCACCACTACTGTGGGTTGCATTGGATATTGGATGTACACCCTACCTTGCATTGTTGTCCAGCAGTTCTGTAGATGATGTCAACTATATCCTATGTCAGAATGGTTATGGTACATGGTGATATATTTCCTTTGAGTTGATTTTTATTGAGTATTTCTCATATACATGACCCTTAGTATTATGTTAACTTTCAATTCATAGTATATAACAAAAAGTAGACTCCCTGGGAATTGATTAGGATCTGTGGCATGAGATGACCATCTTCTTTGTTGCATTTGTTTATATAGGTATGATCAGGTGCCATAGTGTCATGGACAACACATAAGAAACTGAAATATATTATTTTATATTCATTTTGAGTTATGTTTATAGGTGGGTGTGTGGTACAATCACTAATTACACATCATATATATAAAAATCACACATTCCTATTCGATCATAATTACATTTTGTGTTTTTGTGGTATTCAGGATTTAAAGAAGTTCATTAGACTCAACTCCTTCATGGTTATTACATCATAATTTCTCTTGTTGAATAATTATTTCATGGATATTTACATGTTTATCTAATTTGACATGTTATAGAGATTGGATATCCGATAAGGTGATTTTTTATTATGTTGGGGGCCACTGTAGTTTATTTTTTAATTTTCACTATTTATTGGGATTATTTTTATGATGAAGTATTGAGATATTTTTTACAAATAATCTCTTTTAATTTTTTTATCATGTAAGAATGTTAACTGTATCATATTACATACTATGGGGGACCAACTGGAACACTATTATTTGTCTATAGGTTTCTAGGAAATATGTTATCTACAAGGTTCATTCAAAATTTCTATATAGTGGAGCACAATAATATGGATTTAAATTGGATGTAATATCCTACCCATGATTGTTTTATGCCCCATGTATAAGTATAAATCCTCTAGCATAGGTGTAGGATAATCTATTTTCATGTAGAACATGTTCTCTCTTTCCATTTATACAATACTGACTATGGTATCATATGATCAGTGGATGTTATTTTCATGAACACGTCAGATGTTGAATGAAATATTTATAGGGTAATAAATATGGTGAAAGAAGGAATTCATAGAATAAATCATCAAAATATAATGTGAAGAGAGAGTCATATAATTTTATGTTTAATGAACACAAAAAATGTGGTGATTAACTATTCCATGAAGTTGAATATTATCGTTACATATCATCAAATCATATGATTATATATAATACTACATTTATTTCCACCATTAAAAAATAATGAAAATGTTAATTATCTGATAGTATGTATTGATGTGTTTTTTGGGATCTGATAATAGATAACACAATCTATAAAATATTTTAATGAATCCCATACCAATATCACTCTATAATAATACTAAACACATTAGGAAAATTGATATAAAGAAATCAATATATATTTTCATTATGATGTTAGTTTTAGTATTAAACTAAATGGTGTTAAAAAATCACAAATAAAATAAAATATACAATACTCTCACGGATATATCTTGGGGTTTTTCAATCACATGATAAACATGTGAGATCATTTTCCCTCCATGACATGTTAGTACCTCATGATGAAAAGGAGGAATGAGAAAAAATCAATGGTTAGTGGATCCTCATTCATGTATTTAGATGTATTTCTTGAACACATTATGTCATGGAAAATACCTTTAATAAAATATTTCAGGAAGATATTTGATTATGAATACAAAAACACATATATTGAAATTTAATGTATGTAATTATCAAATGCGTATAATTTTTTTCCAACTCTCTCATAAATTATAGTTTATAAATATTTTCATGTCTTTATTCATTGTTTTGGGGGTTATGTGTTAAAAACTGTAACAATTCACTACCCATTGTAAATCACAGTAATTATAATTGATTCAATGTGTATTAATAATAGTGTAATGATTATATCGTATTTTATATTATGACAAATACATATATCAAAAAATTGATCAATAATACATACTATTTGATATCTCCAATCATTAAATATGTTATATCATATTGTTTGAAATTAACTATGTTATTTAGGTAATATATCACCTTCAATCTATAAATTTCATAAAAGAATGAATATCATGTGGATCTTACTAGCTTATATCATATCATATACAATATTATATGAAATCATCCACTTTTTTTAATATAAAAAAAATTCACAATGATATCAAAAACATCCATTTATATGACATCATTTGAATACCATGTGAATTCAAACCAAAAATATATTTATTTAACTATAAAACACTACTATAGATGTTATATATGTTAAAATAAACCACCATTATCTCTACCACAAATAGTTCCACAATTGAAATTTATATCATTGACAAAATATTTGAATAATTTAATCATTAAATATTTTAAAATAGTTTCCACTATAATTGTATCATGGATACTCATTCAAAAAACTAATCTATAATGGACTCCAATAAACACATGTATACAAACATTGGAGTCCACCATCCACATCACATTCTATTTAACAATATCATTCATTCTCATGTTCTATAATATCATGTTTAAATGGAATTAATGACCCGAAATTTCCATGTAATTTTTTTAATTGTATGGGAATTTTTACGAGTCTGCGAAAATTGACGGAGTGTGATTACGAGTCCCGGAGAGCCTGGAATGAATTTATGAACATTATTTTGAGTACTTTTAGTAAACGTACAAGCAGGATTTTATATATTTTGAACCGGTGCTTAGAATTGAAATCTGAGGGCACAGTTGAACTCGCAACATCGGTATTCACTTAAGAAGACATTCATATCGATGGAAGTTGGTTGAGGGTGAAACCTAGTTTATGGGTTTTTCATGTAATAATAAAATAAAAATAAAAGTGTATGAAATTTTTTATTTTTATTTGCAACACCCATGTGGGTGATGGGAGGTGGGGTCCAACCGAACTAAACCTCCATGTGGATGTTGAGGTATGGATACCACCAGACATTAACCTCTGATGAGAGGTTATGGTGGTGAGGACCACCCGAACCATAACCTCCCATGAGAGGTTATGGTGGTGGGAACCACCTGGGACTAAACCCCCCTTTATTTATGAGAAACTCTCAACCCCCCTCATTATCATGGTGGAGCCTCTTAACTTCCTCCACATTAGTTGTTCTAATGCATATACCATTAATTGTTCCAACATAGTTAATTTCTGTGCCCCATTTTTAAATTAAGTAACAACGTCGTTGAAATATTGGAAGGTTCCAAATAAATGAATCATTATAAATTCCATGATGGTTACCTACCTACCCCCTCTCCTATATATATGGAGCTTGAGAGGAGGATTTGGGATGGCTTCACCATGTGATGAAGCACTGGTAAATTGGCGTGACGCCCAACACTTAGTGGATTACGCTCTATAACAATGAATGTGTTCTGCAACGAAGAGCACACTACCCAATGAAGAACGCCAACCTCATTTGACTTTCTTTATCGGTACTTCATCCGATGATGGATTTCTTCAACTATGACGAACCAAATCACAAGCTCGGGATTGGAGGTGTGTGGCGGATGCGACAAAGAACGATGACTTTTTCTTCTTCCCCTCGTCATCGTCGACGCATCAACTCGAGTTAGGGGTTTATTTGCGTGATAATAATTTCCTTGATTTATTTGGCGATTTGGGAAAGAATCGTTGTAGAGGATATAAAATTTGAAGTTCATCATTCTTCTTTCTTGTTGAGCCAAATTCTACCACCCTTAACGTAGAGCGTTCGGGCCAAAATAATATGGTCGGACCCCTCCACCCTTCTTATATGTGATGTTCTTAGAAATGGAGGAAGATGTTGAAGGAAATGGCGGTTCCACCCATGGCCACCATGACACACTCCACCCCCCCCAGTGCTCCGGCCTCACGGCCGAGCCAACTGCGAACCCTCGATGTGCCAGGCTACCCTGGGCCAAACAAGCCTCGCGCCCTGGATCACGCCAACCACCGACTGTGCCTCCCGATGGCTGAGCCACCTCGGCCACACCGCCCGCCAGTCGCGCCACCCACCGGCCGCACCGCATGCGCCAGCAGCGCTGCCGACTGGTCGAGCTACCCTATTCGTGCCACCAACCAACTGCGCCTCCCACGGCCCTCCATGTCACCCCATATTGCGCCGCCCGCAGACCTTCCAAGCCGCCCCACGACCTCTTCACCTTGTGGCACCCTCTGAAGCCCAGCCACCCTCATGGCTCTCTGAGGTCCCTCGCGGCCTCTTGGGCCGAACCCAGTGGGCCGGTCAAACCCAATGGACTGTACCTCGGCCTATTACAACCCTTTATTCTCTTTTTTCCATAACATTGGCTCCAGATGTTCATTTGGAGAACCATAAATGGCACTAGAAATATTGGAGCGAGACGGTCCCTTTGATTATACTCCATTGGAGTTTTGTTTTGAGATGGGAAATTGTAAGGTTGGATCGAGCACGAATCCAACCGGGCCCCTGGGACTAAAAGGCTAATAACTCACAGACCGGTCGTCCGTTTAACACATCTTCTATTGTGTTGTGACCCCTATGAAATGGAAAACCATTGATATACTTCTTCGTGGGACTTCGAGAAAGTTGGAGTATCGACTAGTGGCTCGTGGAGAGGACCCTCCCGGAGAGGAGCGAGCATAGTGTAGAGACCTATTAGCTAGATAAGACCAGACGAATGCTGATAGTTTTCACTAAGAGTGACTCTACTAGCCCAGTAGAGAGTACCTTGGTGTCATGGCAGACCCCCGGTGGGGAGCACTGTGGTGTCGCGGAAGTCCCACAGTACTCGACTGGAGGAGTATCTCAGCAGGCTATAAGGAGGAGCGCACCCGGTGACGCTGAACACCCACTGTGGGGAGAACGCTTGGTAACACGATAGATCCATGGTACTCAACAGGAGGAGTACCTCAGTAGTCCAAGGTTAGTGTGAAGTGTTCTTGGTGTCGCGGCAAGCCCAATGTACTCGATAGAGGAGGAGTTCTCCAGTAGACGAGGTTTCGAAAATGTGACTGGGGATATTACTTGATACTACCCCTAGAATAAAATACCAGTTGAGCTGAGTCTATTTTTATGTGTTTTCTTCAAGATTGAGATGGATCTCTTGATAACTTAGTTATATGTATGGGCATATACCTAGATAACGTTAACTATTGATTCCTAAATTTTTGGTTTTTCCTGGGAGGATTTTGTGATACCTAGGGGGTCCAGGGGTCTCTACTAAGAATCTTTATACTCACCCCTACATGGGCTATGCCCGCACATCATTGTATTGGATGCAGATGACGAACAACGCTGACGGAGGCTAAGAGTACCAGGACTAGACGGTACCTGGAGGTGGACCATATGGCGTGTCGAGACTCGGAGGAGATGGACAGGTGTGGAGTGATAAGGAGGATATCTATACCTACCCATTAGGTAGGAACCTCAGAGGAAAATCAAGTAGCTATATTTTCTCATTTATCAGTTGTATTACACTTCAGTTGTACTTGTACCTTTTCTGTTGGGAAGTATTATGGCCCCTTTTACTTTACAAACTCATTTTCTATACAGTTTACATGGTGTTTTGTTCAGCTATGTGTTTTCTTATGTGTGTTTTACAGATTATAAAGGCAATTCCTTCCCAGTTTTAGGGAATTATGCCTTGGGTACTAGTCACCAACCCCTGGCCTATGGAAGTCGGGCTTGGGCTAGTCACAACACAGGCTCCTTCGGACGAGTCGTGACAAATTGAAATCAGAGGAGTCAGTTCTATAGCAGAACATAGCACTCTGATCTTTTCTGTGAATTAATAGTGTTAATTTTATTGAGTGCGGTTTTCAGTTCAGGGAGTCAAGTGTTGGTGCGGTGGCCGATGTATCCATACAACAGGACCATGACATCTGATTTCTGGCTCAGTGCATGAAAACACTGATTGCTTGTGTGTTTTCAAAATTTTTCTTAAGGTAATCTCACCAGGTATAACTTTTTAACTATAACTCACCTGTTTCCTTTTAGTATTTCTCCACGCAAATAGTGGGATAAAGTTCCGAGATTTGTACGTACTAATAGCCTACCGAGGAATGAGGCTTCAGTGCAGGGATCTATTTTAGTAGAGTCACCAGGGGAGGCACCAGCAGTACCATTACCAGTTGGTCCACTAATACCAGCAGCCCCAGTAGTAGATATTGCACGCCGCCTAAGCACATTAACTGATTTCCAGCGCTAGAGGCCACCCAGGTTCAAGGGAGAGATGGACTCACAAGCTGCTGAGGATTGGCTGGTGGCCTTGGTGACATTTTTCTGACTGGTAGGGACATTAGCTGATCTCATGGTGATTCTTGCAGCTAGCCTTCAATAGGAAGCACTAGGAAGATGGTGGATCTTCATTGTCCATGTTCATGACAAGGTGACGCTTCTTTGGGAAGACTTCGAGAGCCTGTTTCAGGCAGAGTTTTTTTCCAGAAACTCTTCACGCAGTGCGCATAAAATAGATAAATTATCTTCAGCATGATTTTAGATCAATGCTTAGTGAAGTTCATATACCTCTCACACCACACCACTGATGTGGTGTATGACCCATTATTTATGACCCAATCCTTCGATTAGGGACTCAGGCAGGAGATCAGGGCTTCTGTGATCTCACTCAGCATCCTGACGTAGGAGGGGTTGTTAGAGAGACCAAATATAGTGGATAGTTTCTTTACTGAGTAGTCACCAGTACCGTGACCCACTACCAACCATCACATAATGGAGTGTTCTACCGTAGGCATAGATAGAGGTTTAGATGAGGAGGTCCGCATGGAACAGGCAGACGTGGCAGAGGAGCTAGCTGTGTAGTTGGTGGTAGGGGACGATTTGAGATGTTATTACCAACACCACTAGGAGGTCCACCCAGACCACAGGGAGCAGGTGGACAAGGGAGACCTCAACTCCAGGCAACTGAGGCCTATGACCACATAGCTCCAGAGATGATATGAGGTACGAACTGTGTCTACTCCACCTTAGATGCAGTACTTATAGACACAGGTTCCAGTCATTCTTTTATTTCCGCTGCCCTCGTTCGGAGCTCAAAGATTTCGACGAAGATATTGGTTTGATTTTTTTGGCTAGAGACTCTTATGGGAGAGGATTTGATGATTACGCACTACTTCCAGCATTTTAAGATTACTCAAGGAGGTGAGATCTTCGACAGGGATCTTCTGGTAGTGGCTTCGAGGCCTTACGATGTCATTTTGGGTATGGGATGGTTATCTATAGTCCATGCTCACATTGAATTTATTAGGCACAAAGTGTGGTGTGTCTGCATGAATAAAACCAGGTTTACCTTCAATGGTGGGAAGGGAGCCTTTGCATGATATGATGGACTTGCTCGGAGGAGAGTGCAGTCGATCACTCATCAGTTGGATTGCCTTACCCTTGGAGCCGTTGATGTAGATAGTCTGAGTTATCTTGTATGGTGGACCAATACACTGATGTTTTCCCTGATGACGTCCCAGGTCTACTTCCTCCCTGAGATGTGGACTTTTACATTTACTTGTACCCCGATACGGCAACGATATCTAAACCACCATATCAGATGGCTCCCGCAGAGCATTATGAGCTACGGGTACAACTGGAGGACATGCAGGGGAAGTGTAACGCCCCGACCCCAGTTACCCAGAGTCGGTGCATTATTACATAACATTGGCATGATCACAAGAAAGATCAAATCTCGAAAGACCGATTGGTTTAGTAGCCTTGGAAACACTAGATATATTCATAAGTTTTACATTACATCATAAAATGAAAAACTACTACAAAAACATAATGTATCCATAATCCACACTCATATCCCCACATAATATCCCTGCAGGTCATTCATAATTTACTTCTTCACTTCCTGGGAAAAATAAAACATAGAAAAGGGGTGAGCTCAAATGCCCAGTAAGGATAACAATATAGCGGAAACTTTCATAAATAAGAATAAACATTTAAGGCAATGTATAACTAAAACAAAAGCCTTTTAAACTTGAACATTTAACATAGTATGGCATAAATAAAATTAAATAATGCCATTTACTTATTCACATGGTTATTCTACTAATCGAATAATCACATGAAAAATCAATAACCACTTTCATAATGATGGAATGCATAATGCTGAACTTTAATTTCTTTGTCAAGGCCTCGTCCCAAGACCTTGGGGCTAACTGTAACCGGAACCCAACCCGGAGTGCCTCTAATAACCGGACACCAACCCGGAGTGCCTCTAATAACCGGACACCAACCCGGAGTTCCTCTAATAACCGGAGACCAAACCGGAGGGCTTACTTTTACCAGTCCCTAACCTGGAGGGCTTACTTTTACCAGTCCCCAACCTGGAGGGCTTACTTTAACCAGTCCCCAACCTGGAACATACTTGTCCAACACATTCATATGAAGTAAAGGTTGAAATATAACATAAACATTCTTATTGGAACTAGCATACGAAATGTCAATAATTTCACCTTAAACTATGAATGGTATAAAAATAGCACATCCACAGTCAAACATATCACAAAACCTTCAATATAATATATAAGTTTTGTATCATAATAAATAAACTTCCAATAAGCGTAAAATCCATCAAAGGATGTTGACATAGATGAAATCAAAACACTTTTTAGAGAAATATCACTTTCTATTTTTGAAATCATTTAAGATCCATATAAAATAAAACATTTTCTTGAAAATATTCTTATAATCTTGTAAGTAAAGCTTTGAATATTTTATAACGGCGGAAAATAACCGCACCCGCCGTTTAAGTAAAAAAAACATTCTTACCTTAATTCTGTCGAAAAGGTTAAAAAGGACCTTATTTTGAAAACGACAGAAGGATTCCTCTTATAAAAAGTAAAACAAGGGTATAAATGACTTTAACCCATATTCTTGTAAATAATAAATATTTTTTTGAAATACATTTCGAAGAAACATGGATGTGGATGATAACGAGATCCCAGTAGATTATTACGTATAAACAACCTCGGATAATGAAGAGATTGTGAAATAACCCTTACCAATTTGGTAACTTATGAAACATACAACCCATGAAAGAGGTATCATACAATGAATATGTAAATACACATAAATTAGAGTGTATTACACAACAAATATAATTATGGGCAGTACATACACCACACAAAAGGTGATGGTGGTAATATGTTATGAATCTCACGGGAATAAGGAGTGAGATGAAAACCCCTTACCTTGTACTTTTCCTTGGTTGGGGTAGGTTAACCTCTTGTATAATGGTGAAATAATTGTTATTAAATTATACAATAATCATATATATTAATATGATATCATATATGATCTTTTAACATTGATTTGTTAATAATATCTTAGAATTATCGTCGTTTCGGGTGTTAACTTACTCATTTTATTTTATATGTTTTGTTACATAAGCCATGTTTGTTGTATCTTATTCATATCCAGAATGATATCAAGTCCTTAAAAATCATTTTTAAATCATCAAATGATAATTATACTTGAATGGATACGATGGAGAATGAATCTCATCGCGTTCGTGGAGACGGTAGTCCGTACGTACGCACGAGCGACAATATCATTCTTTTGATATTAAAATAATATATAAATGGATGGTATATCATATATACAGAATCATTAACATGTTATATTTATTATTTACATGAGTTACACATCATTATTATACCCATCCAAATAATAATATATTGAATAACAATTACACCACGACGTGGAGACGGTAAGCCGTACGTATGCACGTATGGTGACATGTTATTCAAGGGTGGATAGAATACTGAATATGGTTGTACCATATTTATAATAACATCACAGTATATATATGATACTGGATTTATTATTTTAGAAGGGTAACAACAAAGGAAGAAGAAGTGGAAGAAGAAATGAACTTAGAAAAGGGTGGTGAAATCATTACCTCTTCTTCGGGTTCTTCCTTTTGATTTGATCAAAAGGGCTCCATAGGTTGGCTTTCTGATCAAACTAAGGCCCCTAGGTTGTAGTGAGGGAAGTTGGGAGAGTATTTGGGCAGAGTTTGGATGATCCAAAAGGCTTTGAAGGTGTGAAGAAATGAGAAGGAGGAGTGCCCTTTTATAAGAGGGGTGAGGGGCACCTTTGGAAAAGCTAGAGATATTAGTTTATAATAAATTCATATTCGTTTTAAAGTGGATCCAAAGTTGACTATTCAAATTTTAAGGTGGGGATAGGTCGAAAACCACTCAACCAATATAATTTAGACAGGTTTGGGTACTTATATTAACCTTATCTTTAAGTATTAACTCTAAGTTAATTAGTTTCACTTTTACAATGTCTCTTTGTATTTTGAGTGATTGGGAAAGAACATTGGGTTTCACTCTAATTGTCTCCTATAAAATTATATAGTAATTTTTACTTTTTAAAAATGTGCTCTATTTACAGTAAACGAGAGAGAAACTCTGGGTTCTAAAGAGAGATGAAGTGGTTTTGAAATGGTGATGATTCTATATTTCATGACTATTTCATACATGTTTTAATGTGGTGTCGATTCTATTTTTCATTACTATTGCATGCTTTTTTTTGATGTGGTGACAATTTTATTTGTCATTCGTATTGAATACATGTTTTGAAGTGGTTTTGATTCTATTTTTAATGACTATTGCATACATGTTTGAATATTATTTTGATTCTCCTTGTCTTGAATTTTGTATGCAAGTATTAGAGTGGTGCCAATTCTATGCTACAGTATTCAATTAAAAGAACATAACAAGAAGAATTAGAATCAGAGCATCATAATTAGGGTAATCAAACATATTGTTTTGCATAGTCAAAGAGGTTCTTACCTTTCTTTTCTTGATGGAAATGAAGAATTGTTTTACAATTGAATACATTTTCTGAATTGAAAAGAAAAATAGGTAACACGAGATGTCACAAAAACAAATATATTAACCAATTGTGAAAAGAGGATTCACATGAACTAGTTGTAAATTTTTATAGTACTACATGAGTGAATGGTTACATCCTACTCGTTATATTCCATTGATTTATTCCTAATGGATTGTATGGTAGTCAATCATTCCCAAACCATTCCAAGTACATTACTATTTTTCAAGAATAGTGATCCTTATAAATCATTGTGTTCCTTTGGATCTCTGTATCTCGATAGGGAATTAAAATATTTATCATGAGGATAATGTTGTTTCCATTGAAATGAAACATAAATGAAAAGGAGTATTACTAATTCAACACCTCCGCTTCTCAGAGATAGAATACTTATACTGGGCACATTTAATTGGTATCAGTGGCATGTTCCATTTGTTATTATTTTATGATAGAGAACATGAAATATGTGCATAGTAATATTAGTCTGGTCATTGATGGAAATAAATATCACATCTTGAAAGATATAATGTTTCTATATCGTTTTTCAATCATTTTTTATGTTCATAAAACTCCAAAAGTTGGGTTTCCTCCCATTTATGATAGTTCTCCACTTACCCTTATTGAAAAAATGTTTCATGAGAACAATGGGAGGGACCATAATGCAATATTATCATGAATTTATAAAAGTGAGTTATTGAGAGTGAAAGGTGTTTCCACAGTTAAAGGTATATGGGATAATTTTAAAAACAAATATGAATGAAATAAATAAGTGAAGAAGGCAATGGTAAAAAATAATGAGATTGATGTTCGATGATTTGAAGATGGGTGAGCCTGAATCTGTTGGGGAATCCTTTACCAGGGTGAATGAAATTGTGAGTACTATCAGATGTCTTGGTGAATAGCTGAAATACTCTACAAAAGTTGAAAATATCTTGACAATCCTAACAAAAACATTCGATGCAAAGGTTTTTTCATTGGATGGAAGATCCTGAAACATTATCTCTTGATTTTTTATATATCACTCTTATCGCCTATGAAATGAGAATAGATAATTATATGAAGTGAAAAACAATAGTTGATAGAGAAATTTCTTTCAAGGCTATTAATAAAGAAAAGAAAAAAATATTGTAATTTAAGATGAAGTTGGTGATTTTGACTCTGAAAATGAGTTATGTAAAAATCTCAATAAAATAATATCCTTTTATTCTAAAAATGTGAAATGATTTATAGGGAAATACAATGGGAAAATTTCATTGAATTTTTTTGAAAATAGAGTTTATTTTTAATTTGCATCAAATTATCCTCGAAGAAATAAAGAAGAAGATAATGATTTATAAGAATGAAAGACAAGAATATTTTGGATGAAAAAGATAGAGAAAGGGAAAGAAAAGAAATTATTAAAATCAAAAATAAAAAGTTTCTTGTCCAAAGATGATAAATAATAAGAGAGTGATGAAGAATCCAAAAAATACATTGAGTATGTTAATGAAAATACATTCAATGAAATTGCGAATGATGATGAATTATGACATTGTAGTTCTGAAGAAGAAGAAACATGGCTTGAAATTAATTTTACATAACAGTTGAAGGAATATCTGGGAAAGATCAAAAGGCTTGAATAGAAAAACAAAATACAAAAATATGAATGCTCAGGAAACAAATAATGTTTTCTTAGTGAGAAAAAAATATGGTTAATAGGATTGACGATTTGAAAAATTCATTTGAAGATTAAAAGAACTGTAATGTTCATTTGGAATTGAAGTTGACGGAATGAAAGAAAAAGAGTTTGAAATTGTACAAAAAAACTATATGAAGGTGAAAAGAAAAGTCAATGTTTCAAAAACACTATCACGAATATAGGTGAATGTTCTCATAATGATAATCATGATAAGGATCAACAAAAGATACAATAAAAGGGTGAGAAGAGTAATGTTACTATTTTTGCAAAGAAAAATTCTTTGAAAGTTATGTGTGTGGTCACAGTGATTAATTCAGAATTTACAAAACATCCTAAGTCTAAAATGGTTTTATCTAGATATGGGAATGTTTTAAATACATTTGATCTTATCAAGGATGAAAATAAGATGAATTATCTAATTGAAGGTAAATAGAATATGGATGAGAAATTTTTTCACAATTCTGATCAGTATGTAGTATTGTGAGGAAAATACTCTTTCTATAGATATTTCTTGTATTGTAGTGGAATCGGGCACACATAAACTATGTCATGGTTCAATAAAAAATGTTACTATAATGCCAATATTTATTAATGGAAGAGATTTAGGGGGATTCAATATCCTTATGGAATGAACAATGAGGTGTTTGTTTGATGAAATCTGAAAAGATTGAAGTGGACATTGAAAATAGGATCCAACCATTTGAAACTATTTGTGAAAGATGTGAACAACCCGGGCACCTTGAAAAGAGATGTATTTTTTTTACTAGATCAAAAAAGATTCTCAATTCTCAAAATCCAAAGGCGAAGAATAAAAAGAATGATGAAAAGGAAATTGTTGTTGAAACTGCATTCAATTCCAATAATGGATATTGACCTCGTATACTTGATAGTGGATGATCTTCTCACATGATACGAGACATGAAATTATTTAAGTATGTGGACGATTATAAAGAAGGCACATTGTCTTTTGGAAATGACTAATCACTTGAAATAAAAGATATTGGGTTATCCATTATAGGAAAATAAAAAATGAAATCTAAGAAAACATTGAATGTTCATGGGCTGAAACACAATCTGCTAAGTGTCTAATAATTTTGTGATGAGGGTAATAAGGACATCTTCAAGAAATGTGGATTTTTTATAAAGTGTGAATAAGATGGAATTACTTTTACAAGAGTTAAATTTAAGAATGTAAATTTGTTTTAGGTCTGTGATTCAAAAAACTGGTGTTACATGAGTACAATTGAAGAGAATCAGTTATGTCATAAAATTATTGAAAATAAGTCTCGGAGAAATATGATCTTGTTTTCCAAAAAAGACATTTTTTTGAGATATTCCATATTTTCCTGGAAGAAGATATTGGTGTTTCAATATCTTCTATAAATTAATTATTACAAATGTTTTGCATAAGAAAGTTGATATATGTTCAAAAAATCACTAAAGTTGACGCACATTGATATATTTAGGCCACTTAGAAAACAATAAAAAAATGCAGATAAGTATTTCATTACAATTATGGATTATTTTACTTGCATTACATGGGTCATGTATGTGAAACCCAAATCATATTCTTTGAAAATGATTAAAAGTTTCATAAGGAAAGTATATAATGAATGTGAGTATTTAGTGAAAATGTTACAAACAGATAGTGGCGGTGAATACAGAAGTGAAGATATTGAATAATATCATAGGAAAAATATAATTCCACATCGATATATTTCCCCATAAATGCCCAAAAAAATTGGTTTGCTAAAAGAAAGAATAGAAGCCTGGTGGAAATGGAAAGAACCATGTTACTTGAGCATGGCCTTTCCCATTAAATATGGAGGCAAGCCATGACTACTATTGTTTAGATTAAGAACAATTGTTTCTATAGGTCTTAATTATGTATGACTCCCTATGTATTTATTTATGTAAAAACACCATGTTTGAAGCATTTTAATGTTTTTGGGAGTCCATGTTATATAAAGAAGAATGGTGGAAACCATGGTATGTTTGAAAAGACAGGCGGGGATAGAATAATTCAGGGCTATTCTCTAGAATGAAGAGGGTAAAAATGCATTAAAAAACAAGAAGATTTGTTTATTGAGATTATGTAAAAGTGATTGATGTATCTGAGAATGATTAACATGTTCAGGTGGACAATGAAGATAAGCAAGTTGAAGAAGATAATTTGGATAGGGATACAAACTATTGTAATCCTAATAAAGGTGAAGAATCAGAATCAGATATATCTTGTGATGAGGATGGAAATCGAGAATATTTTTCAAGGAGGTGGAAACATGTGGAATAAAGGAATATAATTAGTGATCAACATCATAAGGTTCAACAAATAAGAACAACCAATTCTATTACACATACTTATTTGTATTAAAAAGATTATCTGAATGATCTAAAAGAAGTTTTTGAGAATCCGAAATGGGTTAAAGACATGAAATAAAAATTGGATTGGATTTAAAAGAATAATACCTGGGAAATAATTCCCTATCTTGAAAACAAAATCATCATTGGCAGAAAATATGGTTTTTAGAACTAGTTGAATGAAAAAGGTGATGCTATAAGAAAAAAACCTTGGTTGGAAATGGGTATTCACATATTGAGGGTATTGATTTTGATGAAATAATTTCTTCTTGGGAAATACTTGATACAATCATAATATTTCATACTATTATCGTAAAATGAGGTTACAAGATCATTAAAATTGATATTAAATCCTCATTTCTAATTGGTGATCCTGATGAGGAGATTTATGTTGAAAAAATGTGCAGTTTTGTTATTGGAAAAGACGAGTATTATGTATGTGGATTGATGAAATCATTGTATGGGTGAAAAACATCTATGATTGCTAGGTATTCCAAATTGGATGCATGCTTAAGAAAGTTTAATTTTGACAATGGTAGAGTGGATAATAATCCTTACATTAGAGAATGTAAATAGTATTCACTTGTTATAATTATTTATGTAGATAATATTATCTTTTCATGGAAGGCATATGCATGTTGTGAATGATTTTCTAAATTAATGAGGAATGTATTAAAACTTCCCATGGTGGGAGAAATAATATACCTTCTTTGGTTAAAAATATTGAAAAAGAAGGAATATTTTTTTCTCTCCCTAAAAAAGTATGAAAAATAAATTATCAAGAGGTTTTGCATGGAAAATACAAAAACTATTTCAGCACCCATTTCAGTAGGAAAAAAGGTTGAGTAATGTTGGAGATGGAACAAAATCATTCAAAAATAGTATTGGGAGAATATAGGAAGTCTATTGTATTTGACTGCCTCAAGACCCGACATTGTGTTAGTTGTTACCTTATATGCAAGATTTCAAACTAATTCAAAACAATTACATTTACATGCTGGAAAAATAATTCTCAGATACATCAAATAAACATTAATGATTGGAATTAAATATGATTTATCAAATTGTATTGAATTTTATTGGAATTCAGATGCATATTGGGAAATAAATGTTGATGATAGAAGAGAAACATCTGGTAGGGCATTCATTTTGGTAAAAAAAATTGTTAGTTTAAATTCAATGAAATAAAATTCTATAAATCTCAATACCATTGAATCTGATTATGTTGTTGTTACTCAATCTGCTACTCAACTTATGTGGATGAAAACACAATTAGAATATTTACATATAGAAGTGAAATTACCCTTCTTCTTGGGTTGTGACAATCAAATCACAATAAATCTCCCTCGGAATCTAGAACAACATTCTCATTCAAAACATAATGATATCAAATATCATTTCATCATAGAGCATGTGGAACCGACTGAATTCAAACTGGAGTATGTTCCAACATCAGAACAAGTTACTGATATGTTCAAAAAACCAATATCATAGGAATCATTCTCAAAATTGATCTTGAACATGGTTTTGAAACCACATTATCTTCAAGGTTATGGTATGTGTACATGTACCATATCTCATATTACCATTGGATTTTTCTTTCAGGGGTGATAATTTGTTTGTTTAATGAATCCTTTTCACAAAAGAGATAGTTATGGATAATATGTGAACTCAGCATTATTTTGTTTCTAAATAATTCTAAAAAATATTTGTAGTGGTTGTAGGAAAATAAATTGATTCATTTTCTAGGGAGAATAAAGAAAAGAAAGGGAAAAGAAAGTGGTTTTCATGATTACTTATTTTGGATAACATGGTTTTTATATTAATTATTCTTGTTTCCTACGCTGAGTATTCTAATGTAGGCTTAGAATTGTTGAACTGTAATCTATTTCTTGATGATACAATGTTCATTGATTTATTAAACTATGTTAACAATAGAATACAAAGAGGATGATTTTTTGGTCAAAGCTGATGATGAAGATGTTTTGTATTCAAGTGTTGGCTTTTCTCAAGGTTTTTTTGAGAAAAATAAATCATTTCACATTGATTTCTGGAATCATTTGATTTTTTTTTGAAAAGGATCATAGTCATATTTTTAGAAAGATTGAAGGAAAGAAAGAAACATGAATGAATGGTATGTTATGATACATTCCAATGTATAAGTTGCGATTTTTTTCTTTTTTTGAATTATCAAAAATCATAAGTAATGGTTTACAACTTATGATGAAAGCTTGATGAAAGAATTGTAGAGTAAAAGTGCCGATGGAAAGTTAGTGGTGCTGGTGCTAATGGAAAAGTGGTAGTGCTGATTATTGTTTCAAATAATTGTTACTTGTTTTTTTTTGAATCATACCCATGTTAAATTGAAAGAGAAAAATAGTGAATTTCAAAGAAAATACCTAGTGAAAGATAAAGAAAATAATTGTTGAATGTGAATGAACATACCTAGTAAAAGTGATAGAAAATAAGTATTTAATGTGAAAGAAAAGGCACAGTGAATGTGAATGTAAATAAGTTGTGTAATTTAATGAAAATACCTAGTAAAAGTGAAAGAATAAGAATGATGATGGTTGTGGTGATGGGAAAGGAAATGCCAATGAATAGGGTGACTCTGATTAAAAATTGGTACTGATGAAAATTGGTACCAATGGAATTTGTTGTGGATAGAAGAGATGGTGTCGATTAAGAATGAATTGTTTTCAGATTTTAAATGTATCATATCTGAAAAGATTAACATTTTTAGATTGTATTTTATCATACCCAAAAAATGGTTGTACCCAGAAATGATCATACCAAGAAAACAAATGTATCCAGATATGTTTATACCTGTAAAATGATCGTACCCAAAAAATGATCATACACAGAAAATGATTGTACCTAGAAATGATCATACCAAGAAAATAATCATACCCATAAATGATAATATACCATAAATTTTCATACCCTGGAAATGATCGTACATAGAAAATGATCATACTTAGGAAATGATCGTAAACATAAATGATTGAACCCATGAAATTATCGATCAGAGAATAAGGATAATTATCAGATTGTAATGTATCATACACAGAAATGATTGTACATAGGTAATGGTCGTACATAGAAAAAGGATCATTATCATATTTTAATGTATCATAGGCAGAATTGATCGTACACTATAATTGATCATTCATAGATTAATGATCTCTTTTAGATTGTATTGCATCATACACAGTGATCTTATGTGGAAACAATCATAACCTGCTATCATACCCAGTAATCAAACATAGAATTCTTGGTTTTCTAAATGAAAAATTTTATTGGGTTTTTTGAATGAAAAATGGGTATGGAGATACAAATGAACTAGATGTCAAAGTAGATTAACATTGAATATGAATCAAGAATCTTCAAGAAGTGTGGACAATGTCAAAAATGTAACCCATGTTTTTGGTCGGAAAATTCGAAGTTGGTAAAATTTTAGTGAGCATGAAATAAATTTTGGATTTCTGCCAATCGTCTCCAATAAAAATATAATGTAATTTGTAATATATGAAAATGTGAACTATTTGCATCAGAGGAGATATATATCCATGTTTTAGAGAGAGAATAAGTTGTTTTGAGGTGGGGGTGATTCTATTTGTCATGATTATTGCATACATTTTTTAAAGTGGTGTCGATTCTATTTATCGTGACTATAGCATACATGTATTGAAGTGGTTCCAATTCTATTTGTCAGGACTATTTAATATAGGTTTTTAAGTGGTGATGATTATATTTGTATTGAATATTGTATACAAGTATTAGAGTGGTGTTGATTCTATTCTATTGTGGTCAACTGAAAGATCGGGCCAAGAAGAATTGGACTGGGAGAATTGTACTTAGGGTAATCAAACATATTATTTCACATAGTCCAATAGGTTCTTACCTTTCTTCCGGTTATAGAAAAGATTAATTTATTTACAATGGTAGACATTTGGGGAATTAAAAATAAACACAAGTAAAATGAGATGTTAAAAAAAATGTATTACCCTATTGTGTTAATAGGGAGCACATTAACTAGTCGTATTGTTTCATAGTGCTACTCAAGTGAAAGGGTGAATCCTACTCATTGTATTCCAAGGATTGATTTCTTGTGGAATGTATATCATTGGATCGTTTCCTATCCATTCCAAGGATGCAAATATTCTTATTGAATATTAAACCTTTTAAGTCATTGTGTTTCTTTAGATGTGTATTGATTTTCTTCTCAATACGGAATGAAATTCATTAATAGAAGGTGAAGGTTGTTTCAATTGAAAAGATACATAAAAAATGAGTATCACTGATTCACCCCTCCCCCTGTCAGTGATACAATACTTCGACTGGGCACTTTTACCCCTTACTTTTCATTTCATGTATAAATGATGACAGGCACCTTTATCTCTCATTCACCAATTTAAAGATTCCAATTTAACATCATTCTGCTACCAAAATTTACCATGCCAAATAATCGTGTATGTGAAAACCATAAAAATTTCTCTATAAAGGTTATTCACCATTATGCACAAATACATATTGATTATAGAGATTCATTTATGTGTTCCACATTCCTTTATCAGTTTATAAGTGGGGAAGTTGAATGATTACATGTAATATGATCCATGGGGCACAATTATGCATGCAATGTAGTTTTTATAAAGGGTGTTCCCTGGTAGCGCTCCAATGCATTGGGTAAATATTTGTATCATGAAACGTCAAGTGAAATGAGGGTTTAATAAAGATCTAATTGCAATGAACAATGGATCATGCTAATATCATGGTAAATGTTATTACCAAATTCCCATGTCATTATAATCATGCTATATCATTCCATTATGTTCAAGTTTCTTTTGTGCTCCATTAATATACATATTTCAAAACATATACCATGTTATTCATGTTTTTCCTTTTTTACTCTCTTAATTTGATTTATAGCTCACCATTTTCTTATGCATGTTCTCAGGTTTTCCCATGAAATGCTTTGTATGATGGAATTTTGTGGTCATGAAAATGATTTTTTCAATAAATATGTTGTGTTAGATGTTCTAAGGTATTATGTAATGTCATAATTACACAAGACACTAGACCTCTCAATCCTCAGAGTTGTCTTTAGTGGATGTTTATGTAATAAATCACGATTAAGTGTGTGATAAATATTAGGGTTGTTATAGTTGGTATCAAAGGATAGGTTTAGTTATTTTTGGGATTTGAATTAGATAAACCTATTGAATTCCCTTGGGATAAGACGATGTATAATGAAGAAAACCCCTAAATTTTGGTCAGTATATAGAAAGTGGTTTATCAGGAAAATGCATCCCTTTCAGATGTAAACAAGTAGAGGTGTATCGGGCATGGATGTATCTAGATGGAAATCCTAAAAGCACTATTTTGAATTAGACATGAATGGGAACTGGTGCATAACCACGGGCATTGATGCACTCATGGTTATGAAGATCAAAGGGGATAATATTTGGTAAATTCACAACCTTATTATGAACTACTATTACGGGAATAAAAAAATTCTCCTTATAATATATTTTTCTAAGTAAATCATGGATAACATTGATCGAGGATTATAAATTCCTCTGTTAATGAAATAAATATAAGTTATAAGTTATCCATTTTTCTTGTTTGATTCCCCTTTAAGTGTTACTCCTATCTTTCTTTTTATTCTAGAAAAATGGTCAATAATAGGTGGAATCGGGCTAAAAACCGATGCGAAGAACAATGTGATGACTTTTCTAATGAGATTCACAATCTAATGGGAGAGGGAATCATAAACCCTATCTCAATACTCTCTCAGTTAACACATGTTTTGAATATAAACATGGATCAAGAGGAACGTCCACCCCCTCCCCCGCAAGAATGAACAAGACAGAATTGGGAGCTTTATGAGAAAAAGGAATTATATTTTTAATAAATAATTTTATCCCTAATTCATCTATCAATGGTTTAACTCCATTGAAAAAATCATCTCTATCCTTCAATGTTCTAAACAAGAGATGGTTCTTCTAGAAGCTTATCGTATTGAGGGTGAAGCGGCTCAATGGTGGACATTGATCAAAAATAAAAATCTTGAGGAAGAGATCGAGGAGTTGGAATGGAAGGGTTTCTAAAAAATATTTGATAAAACGTTTCCATGAACCTTCTGAGTTATGATAAAATGGGACAACATTACCTCAAGAAAATAGAATAAAAATCCATTGGAGTAGATGATGAATACATCACAAGGCTTTTATGATACTCCTATGGCTCCATAGTTACCTCTGAATGCATGGATGACCACATCATTGGTGTGCTAAAACCTAGCCTATGGAAATCCCTACCGATCCATAATGTCTATAGCTATGAGGAAATTTTCCAATGTGCCCTCAACTTCGAAATGGTGATCATTTAATATCAAGGGTATTATGGGGATAATATGATAAAAGTGGATATTAATTATAGTGTTCGGATAGATAAATCCAACGGTGATAAAAAATTACAGCACCCAACATGCTTAAGGTGCAGAACGAAGCACCCTAGAAATTTCCTAAAGCGCATGAAGAAATTCATTAGCAGTGGAAGAAAAGGGCACCTAGCTATTAATTACTAACAATAAAAATACACTACTATAAAGGAGTATAGGAACACTCCAGTCGACCCTCAATGCATTGTTCATTTCTTCAAATAGAGAGAACCAGGTCACATTGCAATCCAGTTCCCTAAGTGAAGGGTTTTCAAGGGCAACCAAAAACCTCCAAGGAAACAAGGGAGTTCATTTACTATCACTATCGCTGAATAAACCCTGATAATGAAGTGGTGACAAGTAATCTAGTTATTAATTCAAGATTGGAGAACATGATTTTTTATTCTAGTTCTACACATTCTTTTATATCCTAAATATTTAGTTGAACAATCCCAACACCAACAAATATCATGGAAGTCGAGATTTCTGTGACAATGGAAAATGGGAAAATCATTGCATCCCATGAATATAACTCCACCCCTATCAAAATATGTGGTTTGAACATACCGGAAAACCACTTTATACTCCCTATTGTAGAATTTTATGAAATTCTTATCATGAATTGGATTTTTATTTATAAGTCCAACATAAATTTACATGAGAGGTAAATCACTCTCCATATGGTGAATCGACCCCTGATTATGTACAAGTAAATGGAGGAATATTAATCATCATTAGCACCATCATCTCAAGAGTTTATATTATTGCCCAATGAGAATGTGTATCTTGATCATATTATTGAGTATAAGGAAACAAACATCCTTGAATACATTCCTATTGGAAGGTAATTCTCTGATGTGTTTCCTAAGGAATTTCCTGGTCTTCCTCCTAGAATAAATGTCGAATTATCGATTGATATTATAGCCTGGTCTTTGCCAATATCCAAGAATTCATATAGAATTTCTATTTTTGAGCTTGGGGAGATAAAGTTACAATTTAATGAGAATTTGGATAATTTGTTTATATTCCTAAGTGCTTCACCATGGAGTGCACTAGTTGTCTCCATCATGAAGGTGGATGGGTCAATGTGCCTTTGCAATGATTATCGTGAGCTCAAAAAATCATGATAATAAACAAGCTTCCACTTCCATGAAGTGATGACTTGTTTGATCGGCTATGTGGAGAAAAATACATTTCCAAGGTGGATCTAGGGTTGGGTTATTACCATGTAAGAGTGGAGAAGAGGATATCCCCAACACTACATTTCAAACAAGGTACGAGCACTATGATCTCATAGTAATGCCATTCATACATTGTATTTCTCCATCAATCATTATGGACTAGATGAATAGATTAATTAGATATTACATCAAAAATATGTTTTTCCTTTATAGACGATATTCTAATATACACCAATACCAATGAGGATAATGAGGAGCTTCTAAACAATATTTTATGGACCTTTTAAAAGGAGAATCTCTATGAAAAGTACCAGAAGTGTGACTTCTGTTTTAAGGAAGTCTCATTCTTGGGTCATATCATCATAAGAAATAGAATATTTATGGATCCCTCAATGACATCTATAGTTTAGGGATGTCCAAGGCCATCATTGATGACATATATCCATAGCTTCCTAGGGTTAGTTGGATATTATCACCAATTTGTGAAAAATTTCTCATGATTGTAAAACCCTCTTACCAAGCTTACTCAAATGGGAGTCAAGTTTTCTTGAAGTGATGAATGTGAATATATCATTAACGAGTTGAAAAGGAGTCTTATCACTATTCTTTTTCTCACAATATACACAAGTTGAGAACTTTTCATTGTATTCAGTGATGCTTCCGAGAAGGTCCTAGTCTTTTTGTTGATGCAAAATGGAAAAGACCTTGATTATGACTCGTGGAAATTGAATTTCAATGAGAAAAAATATCCCACCCATGATCTAGAGTTGTCTATAGTAATATTTGATTTATAAATTTTGTGAAATTACCTTTTTAGGGTGAACTATGAAATATTAATGGATCACAAAAACCTTAAGTATATATTCACACCGAAAGATTTGAACATACTCCAATGAGGATAGGTAGAGTTGATCAATGACTATGTCTACTCAATCCGTTATGACCCTGGGATAGCTAAAAAGGTGTAATATTCTCTAATTATAAAGGGCCAAACAATTATATCATTGAATATAATTGAATGTGATCCAATATTCTTAGATATTATGAATATTGTCATGGAAATCATATAGAAGGGAACATCATAAATCCCCTCACAAATTCTTTCTCAAACGTCTCTTTTGTAAATTTTAAAGGATACTCAAAAAGATGATGTTGGAATTTAGAAAATAGTGAAAACAATCAGAAAAGGGATATCCTTGGTGTTCAATGTCAATGAAGAAGGAATTGTGAGATTTGGGACAAGACTATGTGTTTCACCAAATTCAGAGTTAAACAATGAACTTTTGGATGATGTACAAAGTTCTAATTTATCCATTAACATAGGATAATCCAAGATGTATCAAGATCTCAGAGAGCATTATTGGTGGAAAAACATGAAGAAGGAGATCATTGAGTATATAACCATGTGGATGGTATGTTATCATGTGATTGCTGAGAGTCTGATGTCTATGGGGATGATGTTACCATTACACATAAAAACATAGAAATTGGAAAAATCACCATGGACTATGTCACCGAACATCCAAGGATGTCAAAATAAAATTATGCTATCTAGGTTGTTGTGGATTGTCTTACAATGACTACACTTCATAACAATTTGGGAGGATTTCTCATTGGATCTATTGGAACATATATAAATCAGAGAAGTGGTAAGGTTTCATGGAGTACCACTATCTATTGTATCTGATTGAGATCAATGATTCACCTGTATGTTCTGTAAGAGTCTCCAACACACACCTAATACTAAACTGAACATTATTACAGCTTATAATCCTCAAACTAATGGAAAATCTGAGTGGACTATCCAAATACTTTAGGGCATGTTAAGAGCATGATAAATGGACATCAACGGTGGATTGTATCAACATATTACTATGGTCAAGTTCTCATACAATAACAGTTTGCACTCAAGCATCCAAATGGATCCATATTAAGCCCTTTTTGGGAAGAGGTGTCGAACACCGACATGTTTGGATGAAGTTGGGGAGAAAAATATCCTAGGACCGGAAATGGTCAAAGAAATTGGGGAGAAGGTTACGACCATCCAGCATTACATTAAGGCTTCTTAGTGTCGACAAATGAGTTATGCTGATAATCATCTACATGACCTAGATTTTAATATTAACGACCTGGTATTCTTCTGTATATCACCATAGAAGAGAGTTATGAGAATTTTGAAGAGCATAAAGCTTAGTCATTGATACATCAGCCCTTTTGAGATCCTTGATCAGATTATAGTAGTGGTATACTGACTACCACTCCCACCAACCCAATCTCAAGTACATGATGTATTCTTTGTATCACTCATATGGAAGTACAGACCTTACCCATCACATGTCCTCAATCAAGAAGAGGTGTCATTGGGGAATGACCTCTTCTATGAAGAGAATCCAGGAAGATCTTAGATTGTAGGGAAAAAGTTCTATGAAATAAGACAATTCCCCTCGGCATGGGGTTGTAGCGAAACTACAATCTTGAAGAGAAAATATTGTAATTATAGGAAGTGATTAAGAAGAGTTTCCCTCATCTATTTTAGTATGGGAATAGGAAATTTCTTATGCGACATTTCTTAATGAGAGAATGTTGTAATGACCCAAACTATTATTTATGAAAATTTCTCTTGATATAATTAAATGTATTATTATGTAAAATTTCTATATAAAACTTATAAACTTCTTTAGTTTTATGTTTTTGAATTTTAAAATGTTGATAATATTTTTATCCTTAGCTAATATAGTCATTGAATAGTGATCTCATGATTATTATAAATATTGGGCTTTAACAAATCCAACTTACTCAAGCAAATGATGTGATGGCCACATCTAGTAGAATTTCTCCATACAAAGCCAAATTGTTGGAGCTCGGAAAGGAGGTAGCCTCAATGGGATTCACTTTTGTCCATTCACAAGATGAGATTTGATGTGTTAATCTTGAACAGAACCACCTATTGGATAATATTATGTTAATAGAGATTACCACCCAAGTGATGTTATCTGATTCAGGCCAAGTGTCTCTCGCCATTCCACACATTACCCTTATGTCATATGTAGGTGTTATAAGGGGTTATGTTACAAGACCCTATCATTATAATTATATGCTTTATTTTTTTATAAATAATATACAACCATTTTATTATTGTTACATTGTAAATTATTTGTAATGAAAAAATAATATTTTTAGTTAATATTAAATTAAAAAGATGGTTTTATAAGTTAATGTATTTTTTAAATAAATACTATTTTAATAAAATATTGTTACTAAATAACTTTTTATTAAATATAAATAATCATTTAATATTTTTTATGAATTAAATTATAATTTTATTAAGGATTGAAAGTTGTTTTTGTCAAAAACCTTGAATTTTCTATAAATGATGATTTCTATTTTAAACGTGAAAATTAAAATAATTAGAAAATTATTTTGATAAAATGAATAATATTTTGGGATTCATGATGTTGAAATTATCTAACGGAGAATTTTTCAATATTTTCTGAGGGTGTCGAATTTTTGGATAAAAAAATTAATTATCATTTAAATATATAATGTGTTGTATGGCATGATAATGACCAAATAGTGATTTAATAAAATACTATAAAAAATATTCGTCCAATATATTTTATATAATAAAAATAATTATATTTTATATTTTTTTTATTAATTTTATGGTTCTTTAGTGGACCCTCTAAGACTTATAAAATATTTTAACATTTTAAATTTTTTCATTGAGTGTGTGACTCACCTCCACACAAGAAATTGTAATGTTTTAATAATTTATTCTATTATCATTATAAAATATATTTTTACACTCAACATTGTAAAAACCCAATGGAAATAAAATATATGGTGATTTTTTGTTTTAATTACATTAATGTGTATTGTCCAAAATCTAAATAATCAAGAATTCCCTATCAGTTCCTATTAAACCCACTCAATTTCTCATTCGTCTTAACTGAAATACTTTCTAGAATATCAAAAATCTTCCCTCCCCTCTGTATAATCCCACAAAGGTGCCCCAATCTCCTTATAAGACTCTCTCATGTCTCACCCAAGCTTTTGGGGTCACACATCCATGAAATGGGTTTATTCCTTTCACATTTTTTCCCAAAATTCAATATGATGTCAGACCCATTTATTTTTAATTAAAATTATTGGGCAATCATGTTTCACCTCACCCACAATTCCCGCTTTATGTTTTAATGAATTTATACCTCTTTCTCTCTCATTAATCCCTCACATGTACACCCATTACCATGTTGAAATTCCATAATAAATTTATCTCTTCTCATTTAAATTCATGAAATTATTTTATATTATGCAACTAAATTCAATTACATATGTTGGGATATTATGTTTCATGACCCAAATACTGTATATTTATTTTATAAATGATTAGAGACCCATATCTCCCACATCATCCCATTTGACGATTCTTATTTGATGTCACCATGCTGCCAAAATTTCTTCTGCCAAAATCATCATATAGGTGAATCCCCTAACCATTCCTCAATCAAGGGTATTCACCATTATGCAGAAATACATATTGATTATTCAGATTAATATATGTATTACTCATTCCTTTATTGTGGAATGAATGATGTTGTTGAATGATTCCATATTATATTATCCATGTGGCGCACTTATGCGTGAAATGAAATGTTTATAAAGGGTGCACCCTGATAGTTCTCTAATGCATTGGGTAAAGATTAGTATAATGGTACATCAAGTGGAATGAGGTTTTAATCATGATAATTCATTACCATGATTTTTTACTCATTCCCCATGCGCAATGAGTCTTTTCTCATGATAATATCATGTTTAATGTTGTTTCCACATTTCCATGTTATGATAATCATGTTATATCATGCAATTATGTTCATGTTTCTCTTGTACTCTATTGATATTTCTATTTCTTAACATGTAAAATGTTCATCATGTTATTCCATGTTTACTACCTTATAAGGATTTATACCTCTCCCATTTCTTAGGCATGTCCTAAGGTTATCCAATGCAATTCTAAGTACGAAGTATTGTTTTGGTCATGTAAAACATGTTTTCAATAAAGATGTTGTTTTTTATTTTCTAATTTGTTATGTAATGTCCTAATTTCCCAAGAACATTTAACTCATGATCCTCTGAGCTATCTAATGTTCATATTTATGGAATAAATCATTTTTATGTGTGTAATAAATTGGAGGGTAGTTATATATATGTATATTTATGTATGTACGGATACGTGTAATATACAAAATGACATATATATATCCATATATACTCATTTGTAGTTGTATTTCGGACCTGGTGCAAAACTCATGTGATTAAGTATGGTCACTGATGTATAACCACATAGAAGGAAATTCCATGACAAAGTATCATTTGTCATCAAGAAAACTATTCTCAAGTATCACAACGATATGGGACTTCATAACCATGTATCACAAGTATATGGGATGACATGACTATGTATTGTTAGTATATGGGATGCCATGACTGAGTACACAATTATATTAGACACCATACCTGAGAATCATATCAGTTTGTACTGCTTTCCTGAGTATCACCTTTCTTTGTTATCACAATTATAAAATTTAATTATAATTTTTAATTCATTTACATTCGATTTAAATAATGGAGGGACCATTTTTTATGTAGAATTAAATTACATGGTAATAACACAAACATTATATTTTATTCATTCCATTTATTAATTTTATTAGTCAATACAAAAACCCATAAGATATGGTTTGGTAACATAAGAATTTAAAATATCAATGTAAATTCCATAGGCATGCCTCAAGGGGTGGAATTTGTCTATGGGGACCTATTAAACTAGAAAAAGGAGGCACGAGGTCTTTTCTATTGTGAAGAAAAACAAAAAAATGAATAATAAAAATTTAATGGAATCACACAAGAAATATGGATTGTGGTGACACAAAAAATAATATAAATCAGTAATTCTTGAAGAATAATTACCACAACACCAAACATAATCATTTAGAGGAACACTTTTCTAGTATAAAACTTTTGATCAGTCTAGATTAGAAGAAAATGAGAAAACATAAAAAACACCATGAGAACAGGGAATATGAACTCTCACCAAAATAAATCTCTCGATAGGAAGATGTAAAAAAAATTAGAGTTTACAATATTCAGATCTTACTAGTTACAATCTAATGTGATAGAACACACTCAAATTGAATTTTAGATGGTTAATTTTCATCAAATACTATATTTATTCTTAGATGATAGATTAAAAGTCCAGGAGGTGTTGTGCATTGAATAAAAAATGAAAATGGTTTTAAGTATATTATTGTAATGGATGAAATTGTTTCATTTTACTCATTTTCAGAGGCACATGGATTGCCTTCATGGTTTCCAAAACAGGAACCAAAAAATGCAGATATCATTATCCAGTAATATGTTCTTACATAGTTTTGGTGCAGGATTTTCCAAACAATGCCAATACATTGTGATTAGAATGTTCTAGGTTATTTTTCCAATTAATTTACTTAGCACATGGTTGAACCAACAATTCATATCCCATGCATAATCTTAATAGCCCTTATATGTACACTACATTATTTTTTGAAATTTTGTGGCCTCCATTTCATAGATTATCCTAACTGTGCGCCTGTATAGTTTACTCCAAAGCATAGATATCGGAGCTCTAACAAAGACCTAGACCCTCTAGATTCCAACTTTAGACCGTATAAAACATTTATAATGTTAAAAAAATTTAATCTATGATAATAATTTAATTTTTTACCCATCTTACTTAAAAACTGGTTTTAAAAGCCTCCCCCTCTTCATACAGATCATCCTCATGTTGGTATTATAAGAGTGGTAAGGAATCCTTGGAGAGGAATTTGAGGAACTATGTAGGAATATAGGCATATATCCCCCAAGATTCATCTTGAATTATTCTATTTGGTTATAGAACCCATACAAGAGGTACTAATCTTCCTCAGAGATCCTTCATGATTGAGTCCAAAATATAAATATGATTATTCTCAAATGATGAATCATAGAATATCTTATTCATCGCTTAGAAACTCTGAGGTAATTGTAACTAAAAAAATTTCTGTTTGAATATCTCCACCACATAAAAACGTCCAACAAAATGAGTTGAAATATTACCTTGTTGTCTAAATCATCGATGCCGTAGAATATTTAAAACTAAAATAAATAAATGATTCCCAAACCTGGAATCCATTTTTCAATGAATGTGGTAATTATTTGAATTATTCCTGGACTGCGCCACAACCATTTTATTTTTGATCAACTAGAATATCTATGAAGTCTCTTAAATTATTTGAGGATCATGAATTGTTGTATCCCATTCCTAAAACTAGCAATGATGTGATCGGAATGAAATACCATATAAGGCCTCAGAGCGAACCACATGACTCATTTCCTAAAAACAATTATTGTATGAGAACATGAACTGAGGCATAGGTTTCTCCACAGAGCCACTAAAATCAATGAAACATGCTCTAAGAATTTCATCTAATACTAATGTCATCTTTTTAATACTCTTCATTCTGATGGTTGTTTGATGTACACAAAATTACATGTTTACATAACACCATCTACTAACCATCCATGAAACGAGAAGTAAAATTATAATAAATATCTCATTAAAGGGTCTGTAGAACTCAACAACATTGCATAATCTCTCATACATAGATAATTTCAATATCATCCACATAAAAGGCCTCTATGATATTTAAAAAAAGAGATAAATTTGTGTTCCTGTCGAAGATCACCCTTATAATGTCATTACCTTGAAGATTTCATGATATTTTTATCAAAAAGTATATAGTTACATCATTCAATTTCTACTAGGTAATGAGAGATGGTTTCAAAATCCCTACAAATAACCAGAGCTCCTCCATCACCTACTTATTGGTCTGATAACTAGTAATAATTCCATTTATCTCCATTTTTATACTAGGCCATCAATTTTCAAAATGTAAATCATGATACATATTTGAAAGAATATGTCTTACCACCCATGTAGGAGCATGATACTCTTGCATAAATTACTCCTTGATTTCTTTAGGAACCCATAAATTACCATGAATTCACAATCACTCAAATTTCTAAATAATCTATCTTGGTGGTTGTTCCTCACATAAAACACTATTAATTAATACTATGCCTTCATGATATGATAGTTCCCTCATCTTAACTATCTCCATCAGTGAATAGGTTAATGAAATCACTATTATGGGAGGCTTTATAGTATGGTCTAATACATATAAATTAGTCTCAAAGAATAGAACCATATGTTTCCACAATATACTAGACTCATGCACTGTCAATTTATGAGTTGTCCTACTCATGGAATATGCAACTACATTCCTCTTTCAAGCATATAATCCAGGTCAAAATTGATGGGATAAAATTATTCATCCCACCTCAACCGTATGAGATTTATCCCACACTATTTAATGAAATACTTGAGTATCTTGTGTTCTGTAAACAATAAAAATTTATCCCTTGGAAAACAATATCTCCAACTATGCAACACACAACCCACAACTCCCAACTGAAGATATTGCATCATGTAATTATTCTCATGAGGACCTATCTTCTAAAGCCCATTTTTGACAAAACGATATTCTATCCTTAAAACTAATCATATAATAATTAATTATTCATCACAATAAATTTTATAGCCCCTTCCATGATATGTTATAATTAGGATCAGTGCATAATTCATTCTCCATCCAACTCATTAATTGTTTTTTTACGAGTTTATAACCATAAGATTCCACTCCCTCTGATGTAAAACCCATAAGAGGTTATTCAACATGTAAAAGGTCCTAAATAATTTTTCTCTAATATCTAGATATTCCCAAGGAACACTTTATGTCAATGATGTTCACTGTCTACAATCATGAAAAAAAATGATCACCTTCTCTAGGATAATTCTCACCACCACTTCTAAAAAAATTTCAACTATGAATTCATCCTTATCATTCCAAAAGTGGTATTTATTGATAATAAAATAAATATGAATCTATTTTTGTTAATTCAATAGGATCATAAGATGTTTGGCATGTTATTTTTATTATGATAATAAACTAAAATATCATATATGATGACTAAAACAAATGAATCTAGAAAAATGAGGAATATTTGATTCATTAAACAAGTAAATATACATAGTGTAATCAGTAGACTAAATAACAGAACAATATGATCATAAAAAACAATCCATCTATGAACCTCTCTTTGAGGTGTGTCTGATGGTCTATATAATATATCTTGATAACCTAACCTTTGGGAACACCCTCTATCTTCAGAGTTGATGAATGAATTTGTCAATATCTGGTTATTGATATTATTTCTTAACAGTTATTTAGCTTCACCAACGGTAATCCACCCAAATATTATGTGTACCATCATCATTCTTGTAATGAAATTATTGGTGAACCCCTAGGTGACTTACCAAGCTATATAAATAACATAGAATTCAATCCTGAAGATACTGCCTTAACTAATACAACATAGTTGTATTCGTCCATTAAGGAAGAGTTGATAAAATTAAAACTCCTAGAACTAGATTGATAGAAAAATCTACCTTTGTATCAGGGGGTAATTCAACAAATTCATCAGGGAATACATATAATAAAATATACATAATGAGTATGACACATTCCTAGATCCTCCATATATAGGCTAGAAATCTGAGGGTCAGTCCACTCAACCCACAAAGCATTATTACAACTATGCACGACTAAACATCACATTAACACTTTTTAGGATATCTATCACCCTATATGGATATAAATGATACCCTACTGTGATAACAATCCATGTAAGCGTGGTAGGGAACAATCCAGTCGATTGTGAGAATGAACTCAAATCCATTCATCTTGAGGATGATCAGGTCCCATATGAAACAACTTCCTACATCAAGGGTAAACTTGTGCTCCTATAATACATTATTTTATTATATTACGAATATATTATCTAGTTTCATTACTCTATATATTTTCTGAACATCGAGTGTATGGATCTCTATAAATGTAATAGAGATAATATACGTCCACATTCCCATATATAAATGGGAGGATAATAGAGTAGACACTGCGAGGAATTCTCCTCAAACTATAGATGGGTAGGAACATTTCCCCTGAGGTATAGGCTACAATAAATAAATTTATCTGTGTCTATAACCATGTAATGAAACCTAACTACCTTGTACAAGTTTTCTCTACTAACAATGTGTATATTATGTTAGGTATACCTGACTGTTTCCACCTCCACATCTAGTATGGATAGAGGTAAACCATAATTCCAATATGGCATAGAATTATATATCGTACTATTGAAGGTGGAGCTTATATTGATCCACTCCCCCATGAACATATTTGATGTTCCTACAAAAATGAAGAGGCCCCACCCTTTTGTAACATAAAAAATAAATTAAACCCACAAGTCACTTGGGATTCTTATGCTCCGGAATTCTATAATGATTACAACGAATATAACTATCCTTGTGTTTCATTTCGATGTTGTTTCACATTCATGTAGTCTCAATGAATGGTTTATGGCGGCTTGTTGAACCACATCCCAATATAAGATCTACACTACCTAGGTGCACATTGCCATCTCCCATGTGGTTCTTCTTAGTGATGAGGTAATAGTTTACTCTTTTTATAAGGATGTTCATTATAAATACATGTACCTGATATCAGATGGTGTAAAAGATCGTATTCCCAAAAATGATCATTATCTCTAATGCTTCACTTACTAGAGTAGATGAAAAGTGCTAGATCTCGATCAACTGATCAGAATAGTCCATCAAAAACATATTAGATTATTTTATAACCATATATACACTATCCATGTCCTATATCTGTGTTGGAGGACTGAAATAGACATGGAACACAATCTGACATGAAACCCAAGATATAACATGATGATTTTCTACTAAAGTGACAACATCCCACCATCTCTTAGTACAATATAGAAGCATATTTTTGGAAAGATTCACACTCATCTATGTAGGTTCATAAATGTATTGAATTATAATAATTGTGTCTTATAGAAATGATTGTGCATCATGGGGGACTCCATCGCTGAAAACATTGGTTATTTATTCTATTGAGACATTCAAGTTAACCCATTCATAGAATGGTAATTTTGGGGAGCTCCATAATCCATCTAAATAGTTCATTTGAAACACTCAAAAAACTGGGCATCGACACCCTTGTAGGGTTTAAAAACAGGTGCCACAATATGCACTACATGAGGTATCACCAGTGGCCAAGGGCCCACCAAGTCTAGAGAATAGTTTTTACTAAACACACGGAGAATTACTCAAGGAGGTTTGGGTTTCATATATCGAAAACTCCTAGACTACATGAAAGAATGGATTTGATAATTGAATAATCCCAAAAAAATGTAACCATAACTTTTATAAATACATTATATATAAAACATACTCCCCTATGACTACTCCTAATCCAGGTATATGTGACATAATAATAATAATAATCACATTTTACACTGCTTAGTACACACTCATAAAGCTGGATCACTATCACATTCTCTCCTACTGGTCAAGTGTCTTAGTATAATGAGTGTGAGTTTTAAGTTATAGAGTAAACATCCTTTAATGTGAAATTTGAATTCATATATAACAATGATAATTTCATTTTAGATTTCAAATTCAGTTATGTTCATACTCATTCATATATATAGAAACATTTAAAATTGTTTAATTACATAGGTCGCCATTTCAATTTTTTAAAGGCCAATGAACATTATAAATTGAAATATAGAATCCATTTACTCACAACATTATACAATTTCAATCCCATGAGACAAATTTTCCAAGATTGAACAGTCCCAATTTGATTACATATAGTGTATGCATCAATAAATGTTCTAAAATATTTTTTCTTACGGGCACATTAGGTGACCAATTATGTTTCTCATTCCCATGAAAACCCCCATCACAATTAGTTAAATATATATTAGTCAAGGAACTAATAGTAATAATAGGAAATATGGGAAATTATATGACCCTATATGGAATGGAATAATTCATGACATTTGAATATCTACATGTATACAATAATACATGAGTCAACTCTTCATTTACATAGTATAAAAGGTTTGAATAGAATCTTAAATCATAATAACAACCACCACACATCATGTGTATCACCCAATGGTGAAATAATTTCAATTGTAAATGGAATAATCCGTAACAATAAATATCATTCTTGGTAATTTGGATTCTATCCCATACATGGGTTATCTACTCTCAAAAAAATAAACATTACCAAATTATAGAGCATCCATGTATCCTCTCTTACATCCAAATATAATATTGAAAATAAATTTCCATTAACACCAATTCATAATGAAAGAAATATAGTATACTCATATGTAACCAATCATAGTAGGTCACACGGACTCAAGCACAAATCATAATATGGTAGAGGCTACCAATAATCAATTTGGGTCCATGGTGGTAAAGTATAGAGACAACACACTAATGAAAAAATAACTATAGAAGTAGAATAAATGAAATAATATTTTATGAATATTTTCAACTGATTGCACAAGGTAAATCATCCTGATCTAATAAAAATTCATAGAAATAAACATCTAGTATCATATATAAAATGATGTATTTTATTGTCTCCAAACAAAAAATGGATAGGAAGACATGCAATGAATAACACCAACATATAAGTATAGTAGAAGAAAAAATTACTCAAATACCATATCTTGATAGCATTATGATCCATAGCATAGTCTTGTTCTCCCCTGATAGAATGTTATAATCAATCATGCATCGACAACTTGGTGTTATCCCCTATCCCTACTAGCATCCATGAAGTATTTCTGAGAACCAATTTGTGGTGCGAACTGTGAATGAGATATAAATAGTAGTGCAACACAAACAATTTCAAGAAAAATCGTTCTAGTTCATATAATATGAGCAGTGTGTAGATATGATAATGGTAATTTAGAATTTTAAAATATAATGGGTGTTCCTTAGTTGTGGAATAACTCTAGTATGACACCCTTATTCTAGGATATACCTCTTAACATATGTCATCATAAATGTATATGTATATGATTATATTCATGTATATATAAACATGAGCTATATGAATGATGATTTATATAAATATATATATATATACAGTACCATTCAAGACCTAATGAAAAATTTAAGCATCCATATCCAGTAAAAAAAGTCTCACCATGTAGTAGGGATTCCATTCCTATGTACCATAAGTCAATATGGTTTCAATGGCCATGTATCAAAAGTATATGTCACACTATTCTAGATATCTTGTGTATATTGGATTCCATGCCTATGTATGAAAATTATATTGGAATCTATGCCCTAGTATCATATTACTAGGAATATATTTAACATGTATCAATCATTACGGATACATTTCAAGGGTATCACAGCTATAAAATGGAATTTGGAAATCTAATTCAGTAATGTTCCACTTAAACATAATTGTAACCATTATATATGAAAAATAATTTTATGTGGTTGTACAACTATATATATATTTAATTTATGATATTTATTAAATTTAAAATATAAAGAAAAATAATAAAATAAATGATTTATTCATATATAGATTTATAACATAAATTCTAATTCTATAGCCACAACTCAAGGGGTGAAATTAGTCAATGGGGACCTATTACATCTAGAGAAAGGAATCATAAATTCATTTTTATCATTAATAAAAAATCTTACAATGGTTATGTGAGTTTTGTGGAAAATAATGTAAAATATGTTTTTTAGTAACACGATTCATAATATAAATCAGTAAGGATTGAGGTAAAAATACTAAACCACCTAGCATATTCTAGTGGAGGAACACACATCCAGTGTTGACCATTGGTATGGTGTAGATCAAAATAGAAAAGAAAAATAGAAAACTATCCTAAGAATAGTGAATATGATCTCACAAAAAAACAGCATTGCTGATAAGAAGATGAATGAAGAAAGTATCTAATTAGATGAGGTGATTATAGTTGTTGATTCAATGGGATATATAACAATCGAATCAGAGTCTAGATAGAGAATTTTTTCAAAACCATGCTTTAGGATTTGTTGTGATATTTGAAGTGGATGAACTAGATTGTGTTAAAGGATTAACGGAAAAGGGAATATATCTTTCAAAATAATGAAGGCCAAAAATGCCAATTTATGACATTTAAAGAGGTGACAGGTATGTCCATGGGGTTTTATAAATTTTGTTCCAACCATATAGATGACATTACGCAAATAAATACCCTATCATTATTTATAATAATGTCTTTTCCAACTATGCTCACCACAAGCACTATAAAAATTATGGGCGTCCTCCCCCTCACATGAGATAAATGCATCATTAAACTAACTATGTACAACCGAAGATCCGCTTTTTTATCCCTATAAAGCACGATTTATGTTTTTTTCCAAATAATGCATCCTCTAGTCCATGATTACTTAAAACTAAATCCCCGGAATATTTAATCCAAAAATCCTAGTTCTTGGATATAAATAATTCCCATATACTCATGATTCATTTTATAGACCACTGGGAATATTTATAAAGAATATTCATTGAATTTAAATCAATATTTCAAATATTCAAACCTCATACTAGTAACTGATTTGTTACAAATATTCTATTTGATTTCAAATGATCATTGGAAGACACAATGATATTTAATGATTATGGTCATGTTAAATCAATATATTTTTTGAAATATATATAGGTGATAAATTGTTGAATTCAAAGAATACAAATTTCATTTGTTGGATAAATAATAATTTCTATGTGTTTCTAAATATTGAGATGATTTTAATGATGATTTTTTCTAAAAAATATTTGTGAAGATGTTAAAGGATTATTTGGTTATATCTATTATAAAGAGAAAATTAGTTAATTATTTCAAGTGGGAGATACAAAAAATGATTTCTAAATATTATATAATGAATTGAATTAGTCATGCAAATAAAGACATGAACATCATGTCTAATATAATATAAAAAATTTATTAATAGAAATGGTGATCATGTTTTTATAATGTTCAAAAAAATTTGACTATTCTCTTCCAAAATATAAAATGGGATGATTTCCATCTAATCACACACTAAGACAGAAATTAAATCCTCTCATCCATTATAAATAAATAAATTATATTATTATGGGACCATGATTAATAAATCATTTAATGTATTTAATAAATATATTTTTACTGATTAATTTACTCATATTACATGTATTTTCTGCATGTATCATATATCGTATCTCTTTAAATTTTTTAAATTCTTCTAAATAAATTGGATAGAATATTGTGGTTTTTTTGAATAAAATATTTAACTGATAATGAATTAGGGGACTCCTATGGAAAATTTAAAACTTATTAAATATAAATATATATATATAATATGAATCTATTTTATCATTATACAAATAAATAATTGTTTCACTAAATATAGTAATATATTATTGGGGGTTATGGACCAAAAAAATTGTTGGATTGTATTACCTCATGATTTTTTTATTGTATAATGAAATTAAGATACTCATTCATATATAAAATGTTTTAATATATTTTCAAATTGAATATGTGTCAAAAGAAATATTTTATTACGTAATTATTGATGAATATTTTTCGCTATGAGTGTTTAGAATCCATTATATAATCATATTGAAATGGAAAATCATTTAAATGTATCAGTTGAAATTTAAAATGGAATTATTATTCATGATAATTAAAATTGAATGTAATGTAATCTACATAAAAAGTTAACTAGTCAAATTTTGGAAATTTATATAGATTATATGTTGGGGATAAGTCGGACGTCTATCCTGAGTGATAAAGTCTTTGCGTAATATTGCATAAGACAAAGGTTCAAATATGGGTGGGAGAAACTACTATTAATGTTCTATGTTGTAGTTGATACGAGCATCACGTAGGAAGGTGGTGACACATGAATGACACATGATGCATGATGCAGGCATGACATTGCACTTGGATTTTGGGCCATGTTATGGGATTCATCCCCACTGGGCCTACATGGAATGTACTATATAAATAATGTTTGATAGGTGGGATATCCATTGGGGGTTAATTTCCCTCGTTTCCAGTCTATGTGTGTGGTGTATGTGTGTTTGAATTTAATTGTAGCCCCAATCACATAATATATATATATATCTTGGAAAACACATCTAATAATATTATTATAGGGATGAAATAATTCATAAAATAATACAATTGGTATAAAATTACATAAATTCTATGTTGAGAATCAATGAAATTTTAAATTTTCTTGGGATATTTAGAAGGATTATGATGATTCAATAATAATAATTATTGAAGACATTCTAAATTCTATTTGGTATTATTTATAATACATCTCTATGAAAAAAATATAATTATATATTTTTATTGAGTGGTGGAAACATAGAAATGATTTAATTAATCCATTGATTCAATATTTTATGACTTCTTGAACTGCTATGTGTTATTGAAGAAATGATATTTCATAAATGAAAAATATATATGATTGAATAATTTGAAACAGTTTGTGAAAAAAATATAACAATTCTGTTGGTTCCAAAATTAATGGAAAGTGACTTTTTTAGAAATATTTGTGTGTTATATATAAAATTTAATAAAAATTGTATGGTTGTGGGAAATAAGAAATTACTCATTTTTTAAGGTTATTCCATGGATGAAGGGAATAAAACTGATAAAACACTATAATTTCAATAAATTAAAGAGACTATAAATATTAATCATTCAGTTGTTTCGAAAATATGATACACGATAATTGAATTTTTTTCCATGATACCATTCATAAATTTAAAACATGAAAATGTATTGTAAATTCAGTAACCCAAAGGATACAATCCTGGTAATAATTTTGGAAGAGTGTTTTGTTTGATGAAAAAATTGTAATAGATGAAACATACTTAGGTGGAATGAAATGTAAACCATGATACAACTTTGAATATAGTGAATTTTAAAAATGAATGTGTTGAATGAAAAATCTATAATTAAAAATGATACGATGAATCTTTATAATATTTTCAATGTAGATGATATAATATTTTTATAAAATATTGAATATATTTATGATGTGTTATCTAAATAAAAATAAAAAGTTTTTTGAAATTTCTTATAGTGTGAAAAGATTTATTTCATAAAATATGACTCTCTAATGAAAAAGATCATATATTACATTATCTAGATACCTATACCAATAAACTGTTAGAAAAGTTATGTGTGTAATATGAAAACTAAATTTATAATCACAGAAGTTATAGAAAAAATCATTATGGGGATGATTAATTTAAAGAGTTAAATCAATGGTATTTTAAATAATTATTTAAGATTGTAATTTCTTTTTGTATTTCAACGCTTATTATAAAATTCATTTAAAATTTATTGTAATAGTATTGATATTAACTATGTGATTTTAATATTATTTCAGAGAAGCATATTCTGTTTTTCATTAATGGTTCTCATTATTAGTTCATAAAATATTTAATTAATGGGATGTTTCATAAATATATATTTATATATTTTTTAATTAGATAGTATGAAATAATGATAGGATGTCTTTATCAGGTGGATAATTCATCATGGCAATCTAGTGAACCATCTGGAAGATAATGTATCAGAGCTCAATTAAATAGAATAAAAAATAAATTTTGTATATTACTAAAACATTGGAAACATCACCATCAATGTGGACGATGCCTAAATAAGAAGATCTCAATGTGAATGTGATGATTCGATTTCTTATTCATGGTGGAAGATAATAATAAATTAAACCTATAAACAAATTGGTATAATATAATAAATTAATGAACAAAGATTTTAGATATTGCATCATAATAAAAAAAATTAGAATGAATTACAGATGTTGGAGTTTTTTCCATATATAGTGGAAGTGGTAGATATATTTTTCAAATCATTTCTAGATGACTCATTTGACTGATTCAGAAAGATACTGGATAACAAGCCTCGTTCTTCACAAGGTTTCAGTCTAATGTACATGTACTATCTTGTTAACAAGGTATTTTAACTTTAAATTTCTTTTATAACTAAATAACATAAAGGAATATTATTTTACCTATATGGGAAAACAAGTTTATGGGGATTTTAACAAAGAGGTATGTTTTGAATTCTATTTGTGTGTATGTTGGTGATGTGGGAATAGTTATAACAATATTTTTGAAAATGTTTTGTTAGTGTCTTTTGGAATATTGATAGGAACTATTTTGATAATATGAATTCACATGTGTTATAGATGATGGATTTTTTGAAATTTGAATAATTTATTCATATAAATATATTTAGTTTCATTATTCATTAATTATGTTTCATGTACTTATTTTTATATAAATTTTAATAATATTCAATCAATGAGATATTTTTAATGAAAAGATATATTTAGGATTGATGGTACAAAAAATCAATGGTAGAGAATTTTGGGACCTAGATGATATATAATATTGAAAATTCCAAGGGGGTGATCCATACATAATAATGGAGATTATGTACGAAAATACATGTAAATATTATGGGATGTGATATTTGTGTCCACTCAATTATCATCATCACATAAACACATTATTTTTTAAATCTTCAATAAAAACATAAAATTAAAAAATAAATGAATTTAGATAATTTAGATGAGGTGAAATTCTTTTAGATGGTTGAAAACCATAGAATTTGATTTGTTTTTTAGTTGTATTTTGATGAGTTAGATGTAGGATATAACTAATAATTACTCATGGTGAAGAATAATCCATCATTTTCATATCATAGTTGAAGTATATGTGGTTAGATAATTTTCACCAAAATAAGTAGGGTTATAGAATGATTTTGTCTCAATATGTTATGATTCATGAAATATTTATAATTCATTAACTATCACACTATAATGGGTATGGTATTATATATTCTAATTTTTTCAGTAGCTAATTGAATTTCATCCGGAAAGATGTTTTTAAACCATAAAATTATAGATTACACAACAATTTTAGACGGTATTAATGTAAATGTTTCTATGGTTTAAAGGAATTCCAAAATTGAACCACATATAAGGTTATTATTCTATATAGTAACATGAGGAATGTTCATTTTTTTGGAATGTAGAGGTAAAAATTTGGTTAGTTTTATGATTTCTTTTATGGTTCATCATCACACAATAATGTATATGGTCATGTTGTAATATAAATAGACATGATATTATTCTTTCAATTGAATTATCTAATGAGTTTTCATGATGTGGCTTCAGGGGATACTTATGGGATACTCAATATAAATTCCCCAATATATCTTCCTTTTATAAATGGTATTATATTTTTTGGATTTATTAAATGCTTAAATTAATGTTGGATAATCATATAGAAGAAGTTTAATTTGAATTGAAATTTTCATATTCAATCCCTCGTATACAAAAAGTAGGTTACATTGGATGGTGGGTGGAAAAAATAGACTCACTACATAGAAAGAAAATTTACAAATAATTAACATAGTGTGACTAAAAATTATTAATTATAATGTTAGGAAAATTCCTAAAATGATACATATTATTGTAATATTAAACTAAATTAAAAAATATTTCATTAAAAAATACATTTTGTGCTTATATTTTAAGAGAGATAGGTTATAACTCTAAATTACATTCCCATATATTAAAATGTGGACACTTATACATACTATACATTTTTTACATCAATTAAATCATTTAAAAAGAAACATATTTTTAATTCTCGACATATCATCACATATTTGATACTGATAATTTCCCTATATTAAAAAATTCATAAATCCTAGTGAAATATATTTTTAATAAATGGAATGAAAAATATTATAATTAATTTCCATAAAATAATAGATCCATTAAACTAATAAAAACCCAGATAATACATAAAACCCATTTTATAAAAAACCCAACTTTTACCCAAAAAAAATTTCCTTTGAAAATACCCTCATCATACATTTAGAAATAGAAATATTTCCCAAACAACTACTTATAATTTTTTAAAAATTCAGGTAGTTGAAATAGTGTTGCATTATCTTAAAATACATAAAAAATCTTTACAGTTAGAATAACCATATAGTGGAGCTATTATATAATTCTCTAGAGAACACAATCATTACTCAACGTATTTTAATTTATTTGGATGAACCCATCATATATTTTTTAATAGCATCACATGATGCTATTTGGGTTCACCAATTATATAAACTATATTAACCACACTGAGTTTTAATAATGTGGATCACCAATTCATTAAAAATATACAAGTACAATATCATGAAATAAAACCCCTTGGAATACTATGTTAAACACATGTGTAAAAATAATAGATTTGGTAGTAAACTTTCCATTAAAACCCCATTTGAAAAAAATAAAAATCAAAAAAATGGGGAAATGGTTTTGTTATTGAAATAAAATAGAAATATTTTACTGTAATATAAACTAGAAATAATGGTTATGTCGGTAGAAAAATTAATTTTAACTATTTATGTTAAAATAAAACATTAATTTTACATTTTAAAAATAAATTAAATCATCTCATAAAAAGATAATTTTTTTAGAAAAAAATTAAAGAAAGCGGTCTATAAATCAATTTATAGTTATGTTATTTCCATTGAAACAAATTCATAAAATAATTTTTAAATCCTGGACATTTAAGATAATGATTTTGAAAATAATCATTACAACATTTAAAATTAAGTTTTATATCAAAGTGTCACTTACCTCTAGCCTGACTCATCACATATGTTCATTATCTACCAATATAATTAATATATATTATTTATTGAGATATATTATAATACTTCTAGAGATTATTATTCCCTTCATTTCACTTATTAATATGTTATATAATGTTATTTAATCATTTATCTTCAAGTTTATCATATTGATGATATTCGTCTCACATATGGAAAATGGATTCGGTTGGTTGACTTAGTCAAATGGGTTATTACCCCACAATATGGAGAATAATAATCATGAAATAATTATCATTTTTATACATATATTTTTATTTTAAAACCAACCATTAATTATCATTATGAAAATTGAACTATGTTAAATTCTTGGAAACCGTATTTCATACGTATGCATGGGTAACATTTCCCTTTTCAATGATCATTATCAAAAAATAAGGCATGTATAATTTATCATTACATAAAAATAAAAATATCATAAATATCACATTAACTAATCAAATATAATTATATATATCATCTATGTAATATTTTGATGAAAAATAATAACATTGCTTCATGGAGGTTGTAGTCTAGTTAAACACTCAGACAACATTTTAATTTTTTAGTTAATGGAAATATAAAAAATTAAATGATATATTATCATATTATAATGATAAATATACCATGAATATAATATATATAAAATAACTCCAAAAATATAAAAATCTATGATATACTATTTTTGAAAATGAGTTACATCAGTTCGTTAGACGATAGTCTTCCATACACACAAATGATGGTTTTTTTAAATGATGTAAAGTGGAGATGGACAAAGGATGTTACCTTAAAAAAACATAATTATTTATAACATAATATTTTTATTATTTCATTGTGTTTAATTAATATTTTAAATTGTTATAAAAATAAATTAAACTAAAACCCTCATTTAAGGATGATACCTCTTCGTCCGAAAATCTATTAAATAGTACACATAAAATATTGCCTAGGTTGGTTTTCAGATAAAAAAAATACACTTGGATTATTGAATTATTTTAATAGAGTAAATTTATATATATTTATCAAACCAAAATATTATTCAAGTGTGATGAAATGATAATAAGATGTTCCCCTTAATTAGAGTGGGGAGGGGCCCCCATGGAATTATTTAAAATATGGAATTAATATTAATTAATATAAATTTAATGATGGATATAAATTGAAATTATATGAATATAAATTGATAATTTTTCATAAAAATCCCATAAAATAAATATAATAAACATTTTGATTATTTTATTACCTTTATCTTTTGGTTTTAACCCCTTATTATCCATTTTAACTCTTATTATGACAATGAGGTTTTTTAGTAATTGGGAGTCCTTATATTTCATATATCTCAAAAAATATCCCATTCATTGACCATGGATGGTATTATAAACAATATCATGTTTATATATAATTTTTTATTATATTTATATAATTCAATATGATATAATTTATTATAAAATTTTATTATGGTAATTTTTTAAACTATTCATTACATAGACATTATTAAAATAAAAACAATCAAATACGAACCCAATAATTTATTACATACCTAACAAATAATTGTAAAAATTAATATTCATGCATGACCTTTATTTTGTAAAATTATTTTTCTTTTATTATTTTTAATATCATTTATTTTAGTTTCCCATTAATTGAATAACTTTTTCATCAACATTGTGAAATTATTTAATTTAATTATTAATTGAAATTTTTAAAATTAAAATATCATGATAAAGATAAATAATTTATATTTCAAATTAATTTTTATATATAGACATATAGTTTATTATTCATATTATAAAAGTATTATTTTTATTAAAAACAAGAATATTAAATTTTTAACATTCCTTTACATAAATTATTATAAAGGACATAATAAAATAAAACATGATAAAAGGTTACTTCATTGAATAATATATGATTTTGGATGATATGCATACATCCAATAAAATTTATGAGTTAGTTCAGGTTAATTTATAGTTCTTATCATATTATTTTTTACATTAATTATACAATTTACCCTTAACTTTGGGAATAAAAATTGTGATAGTCATTATTAATTTTGAACATAAATAAATGGGAAATATTTACTAACATAATCCCAATTAATTTGAATTCTTTAATTCATTTTTAAGTATTCAATCCACAAAATTGGTTGAATTTAATTATAATATAAACCACTAAAATGGGACTGAAAATCGTATTTTTCATTAGAAACTATTTTAATGAAAATAGTTTTTATACTAAATACATTTTGAAATAATCAATATGATTTTTTTCATTAAAATTGAACTAATGGATTTTTAAAACTCAAGAAAATTATAATTTTACTTTTTAAATACTTGAAAATAAATATATTTTTCAATAAAAAGTTATTAATTTTTACTATTCTTTAAAAAAACATTTTTTATGAAATTTGTCAAAAAAAATTATCTATTAATAATTTTGACATGATGATTTAAAAAAAAATTAAAACAATGTACATTCTATAACATTAAAATAAACAACATTAAAAAACCATTATAGTTGAATTTTTTAATAAATAAATTTTTTATGATATTATAAATAATTAACATTTTTTAGTGAAAATAACTATCTAATTCACAAATATAAAAATGATTTATTCTATCATTAGTAGTGATGTTTCACCCCCTTGAAATAGTGTATTCTCAAATGAACTACCTCATATCTCAATACAAGATATAAAACATGCATATAAATACTTAACTTCGAAACATGAAAAATACTGTGTACTTGGGATAAACTAAGAGGAAAGGTTATAATATAATAAATTGATCAAACATTCCCCTATATTTTATATGTTCCATAAAAAAATGGATATAACTTACCATTTTTCACAAAATCAAAAACCATTCCATATATATACATTAATAAAAAAATTATCACCTTCTTTAAATGAAATATATTTCTAATTGTTATTCACATAACTTTTCTTCATATTCAAATCCATCCTCATTTACTACTAAATCATCTTCACCCCCTCAGAAATTTAATCTACAAAATCTGACCCCATAAACATTCTTTCTGAAATTTCATCCCAAAGTTTTGTAGTATGAACTTCATTCTATAATTTTATTAAAAATTTCACATATTTATAATGGAATGAAAAATGTTATTAAATGAAAATTCATAAAAAAAATATTTTGAACCAATATCTATAGGTAATCCATTGAAATTTAATGAAACATGTCTACCAAGGTTTAAATAATTATTTTAGTGTATCCATTAATTTGAGGGTAAAAATATATTGAAATTTAGTTTGATAAATAAAAAAATATAATTCCATTTCTAAAAAATTAATGTGAAACAACAGATCATGGTCAAGTACAACAGAGATGGAAAATCCATATAAACTTATTATCTCCTTGAGATACTTTCATGAAATTTCATCTAAATAATATTATCTTGAATGATAAAGAAATGAAAATATTTAGTTAATTGGTTTTAAATAACCCAAATTCAATTATTACCCTGAGTTTTATTTTTTATTACCACTATATAATCCATGGATACATTTTCCCATTTCCACTCCCGCATTGGAAAATGTTGAAGTATCATCATAAGTAATTTTCATTCCATTTTAACCTATTTACATGTCAAACCAATCATGATAAATTTAGTAACATTTCTTCACATTATATCCCACAAGTATGACTCAATAAGGAATATTTCCATCTTACCACATCACGGATGAATAAAATGTGGGGCTCTATAACTACAATCAGTAATTTTCTCTTCAAATGTTAATCAAAAGTCCCATATAATCTGTTACAAATATAAAAAAGATTCATATAATTAAAGTCATAAAACAAACCCCTCTTAACCAATTATATTTTTCTTCTAACTCATGGTATACATTGAAATCATTTTGAACCCGTTTTATTTGAGATGTTTTCCAAGACACATGAAACAAAATAGGGGAGGTTCCTACATCAAAAATGTTGTGGACAAATATACATTAATAACTTACCAAATGGTCATGTCCTAAATGTAATATGGTAAATGTAGCATTTTTTCATAATCAATAAATCTCCTTTTTTAAATTATGATAATTTATCATTAAATCATAATCCTTCATCTGTTCTAACTATAATCACTATCTCATGTTTAACTATTTAATAATTAATATATACTTAAAACTATTAGAATCAACATATATTTCACGCATGGGTCTATATAAATGATGCCACAAAATTTTTAAAGAACACATGATAATATATAATTCAATATCATGTGCATGATAATTGATCTCATTATGTTTTTGTTGATGTATGTCACAATAAATTACATGATAATTCCTCATCATGACACAACCTAGTTCATATAAATAAGTATCATTGAATCTGGAAGTGTCACAATTTATATAGGAAAAAATGATCATTCACAGATATTATTTTTTAGTTTTTAAAAATAATCATCACTCCCATTTTAATAGACTAATTTTACTCATTTTATATGTAAAAACATTAGTGGTATATAAAATCAAGTAATGGTTTCAATAGACTTCTTGTAGTAACTTACTAATATAAGAAGACTACTTTACTTTTCTAAATTGTCTATTGTTATCCCTAATTATACTAAATTAATTTTTACAAGTTCAATAATGATGATATATTTATAAAAAATATGACTAGGAATGAAATATGTTGCAAACAAAATTCCTAAATACTAAATATCCCAAAAATACTCATTTCGTTTATGAATTTGAAAACAATACATAGTTGTCTTTCACGATCCTCTTGAATTTTAAAATATAAAAAAAATATATTAAATAAAGGAATCTATAAAAATATCTAAATAGTCATGAAATTGACTTATTATAAGATCTATAATTAAATTTTATGCAGTTGACAACCCAAAGACCAGAACTACAAACTCGAAATTCTCATATATAGTCCAAAATTCTGTTATAATGATATCTTACTTATTCACCATCAACTAAGGGTACCCCAACATAAGATAAATATATAAAAATACTATTATTCCTGTAGATCATCAATAAAATCGATCATATTTAGAAAATGGTATATATTCTTAATAATTATGTTCTTTAAGGATCTATCATAAATTAAAATCTCATGGAAGCATCTATCTTTTTAGGAAACAAATTAGAGTACCCCAAGGTGAAGTAATTAGATTAATGAAACCATTATCATGAAACTCCTAAAATTTATTTTTAAATTCAAAATATTAATCATGATCCATTTAATAAAGGTTTTTTGATATTGGGTTAGCATAAAATTCTAGTTCAATAGTAAATTCAAACTCTCTATATTGAATAAAACCTAATAAATATTATTAGAAACATCAATATATTAATTTACTAATGATACATAACTAATATAAACATTTTATGTCGTTAAGAAAATTTTACTTTGTATCTTTAAATATTGTATCTAGTAAATATCTCACCTTATTGATAAGTTATCAAAGTTATGAGATAATTTAATAAATCTTTTTTGCCTTTAAAGGATGTCATATGTTGCTAATTTGAAATAAAATCCATACCAAAAATAATATCCAACTCTTCCATATAATTTTTAACAATATATTTATTGATGACCATCCCAATAATAAAATTAGATATATTCCTACAAACAATGGGTTTTTAATACATTCTCCAATATTTTCAACCAAAATGTATATCATTATTCCATTATGTAATATTTGTAGTATTTTTGAAATTTTGAATAAAATGAATGAATTTTATCATCTACATAAAAAAACATAATATAATAAAAAACATTTAATATAACTATAACTAATTATTAAGATATCTATTTATCATCCATAGTAGTATAATGTTATTTATCCACACCATTAGGCTTTAGGACTAGATGATTTCCATCCTGAGTAACTAAATGTAAAACATTTTTACCATAATACCCCAACTAGTTATAAGTAAAACATATCACCAATGGATGTATATATATTACACAATTAAATTATAATCCATGATTATTTTTCTTATATTTATAAGCCATGTAACCAAACATTCTACACTGATAACACTTTAAAAGATTACCATACATTCCATATGATGATTTTTACCATCGTTATCCAAATATGAGAACTTTATTCTATTACTTTCCATTTTTTTATGAATTATTCCCCATGTCACAAAATAAATACCATTATTCAGCATGTTTCATGGAATAAATGAAAATCATTGAACATTATTAAAAATTTCTAGGAAGACAATCATGTTTTTTTATAACATTTTTATTCAGTAGAACCTAATTCCCTTTGATATATTGGTTTCAACCATATATAACCCCAATTAATCATACTATCAAGATCCTAGAAAAAATATTCTACAACCTTTCTAATCTGGTGCAATTTTTAAGATATGTAGTGATAAAAGAAAATCCTTTGAACTCAATTACAATAATTAATTATCCAACCTCATTGAAACAATTTCAAGGTAAATATATATCAATTAATAGATTCTAAAATCTTTCCCCTTACATGAAATAAATCTATTTTATCTATGTTTAATTCATAACCAAATTTTAACAAAGATCTTCTTGACATTTAGTATGATAAATGGATGGTTGTACCTTTTGTTATACTGAAATCCACCTGACATAAAAATCACTTCCATGTCAATGATCCATTCTTTGGACACCAATGGATCTAAGGTTATACTAAATGTAAGAGGTTGCAGTTTCATAAAGTGATAAACTATCATTATGTTTCTTTTCGGTAGATACAGATAAACTCTAGTGTTGATTTCACCACCAATTATATATTTTTTCAATTGATCCATGACAGAAAAATACTACTCAGATCAAATTTTAACCATTTGGTTTTCTGATTTGGAATGATATCGTCCAATTGGTTCCATCATAATTTATCCTCCTTATTTACTCTACCAAAAAACATTCTAAAAAATTGAATTTATATGAAATAATATGGTAATCTTCAAATGATATGTCATTTTGAAATGAACATTAGTCAAAATATTTTTAAAGAATTATTTTATTATAAAAGGAACTCTTAGTGTTATCTAATTTGTTTCTATAATACCAAATATAAAGAACAATTATTAAAAATTACATATTCTATTGAATTAAATCTATATTTGATATTATTTAATTCAAAAATATCACTTAGTTATTCGGTTTTAGAGATTTAGTTCATAAATATTCCATAAAAATCCCATATATAAAAACGGTGACACTTCTATTTGGGGTCAAATTTTCCCGCACAAAAAAACTTTTTAAAAAATTAATGTTACATTTTTTTGATATATATTAAAAAAAATTACACAATTTTGTACTTGTCATTATCGATCCATAAATTCATATGAAAAAATGAGAATAGAATAAAAATCATGGAAAGTGAATTTAAAGAATAAATAAATTAGTCCAATTAATGAAATAAAATCCACAGAAACACATTTATAAAAAAATAGATTTTTTTTCTGAAATTCGCATCATTTTTTATTCAAAAATAAATTTTTCATTTGTTTTTAAATGAAACAGTTTCCATGAAAAAATATTAGTATGAACAGAAAATTCAAGTATGTTCCATGGTATATCATCATCTTAAAACCATTATAATTTTAATAAATATACAAATTTCTTCTAATTTAAATTTTTTAGATAAATAATACTTACCAAATTAATTAGAGTTTTATCTAGGAACGACCCTCATATAAGCTATAATGAGAACTACTGGTACTATCTTTGTTCTCCCATAATATATGCCATATCATCATAATTATTTATCTACCATGCACCTCAAAAATTCATAAACATTTAACCTGGTCCATGTTATTAATAAACACCCTAAAAACACTTTTAAACTTGTATGTATAAATACATTTCAATGTCATAATACCCATTCATTTTAAAACAAATTTCTCAAAATATAAATACCAAAAATAAAAGGAAAATTGATTTCTTCATAAAATGAAACATGAAATATTATAAAGGAATACATTATTCTAATAACTATTATAGTGATATGAGAATTCATATTTTCTATATACCTTACAATAGATCATGTATTTTTTCTTTTGTAAACAAAGTCAATATTCTTACAAAAATATTCCTTTAAAAAAACCCATAGAAATAAAATGGCTTAAAAATAACATTCTAGTTATTTTTTATCCAAATATATAAATCCATAAAAAAAATTTAAAACATATTCATTGATGATAATAATCTTTTATATAAATAATTAAAACATATAAAATGGGTTTTTGTATTTACATATCACTTACCTCAAGCTTGAATCCTCATGTATATTCTTTGACTTATTGTATAATAAAAATAGGAATATTATTTAACTAATTTTAAAATTTTACCAAAATTATTTTTGCATTTATTTAACTTATTACAATTTCATATACCACTACATAATAATTTAATATCAGCAAAAACATTTTTTATAATATTCATCTCATTTATCTAAAATCTGTTTTGAAGGATGAATATGGTAAAAGTGGAAATTGTCTCACCATATCCATAATAATAATAACTAAATAATTATAATTTATATATATATATTATAATTTTAAATAATTCAATTAATTATTTGTATCAATATTTAACAACATTACAATCATGTAGAGGATAGGTTGTATATATGAATTAGTAAAATTTTCATTTTTCAAAGACAACTATGGAAATAAGTTAATTATAATTTCACTTTAAAATGGAAATTATATAATAAATATCTTATTTAAACTTGAAATATACTAATATGTCTCATTCATGTGATTTAGTGAAGAAAATTAATCACAATGCATTGAAGAGGAGTCAATCCCCACATACAGAGGAACAACGTTGTCATTTTTTGTAAATTGAATGGATATAAGTTAAATTATATTTTATCATATCATAATTTTAAATATTTCAGGAATATGATATATACATATACATTAATACCATCATTATATCAATTTATAAGACACAATCATGTATAATTAATTACATCGGTTCAAAAGGGGGTAGTCTTTTGTACACATGAACAATGGTTTTGATTTCTATTTAATGAAAGAGTATATGGATATCAGTTTTTTCATGAACATAAAACTAACATATTATGTTGGAGATACTGTAATTATTAGAAAATGTTGTTTAAATATTTTTTTTGAGTCGGTGGATTTATAAATAAAAAATACTCTGATTAAATGATACATCTTCGTCAGAAAATATAATAAGGTTTACACCAAAAGAATTAATATGATGATTTTATGATAAAAAATACGTGAGGACATGGGTAGGGATGTGTGTAAGGTATTTGGTAAGATATTGGTTCATATAAAAGTTATTTTAGTTCCATTTACTGAGAATAATAGTTTCAATTTTAAAAGAGATGGTAGGGGTACTCTTGGAAATTATCAAAATATTAATTTATTTTAAATTAATATTCAAAGTTATTTTTCTCTAAATATATTTATTTTTGAACGAATAATGATTATTACACTAAATCCCTTCTTGAAATAAATAATCAAACAAGTTATAACTATTTTTTAACCCTTATCTTTTCATTTTAACCCATAGTAAACCCCTTCCACACCAATCATAGAAAACATATTTTAACTCTTTAAGGACACTGGAAGGTAATATGATTGAAAAAATGAACAATAATTGATAAATGGTTCATATTATAAACCTTATTCTAATATATTGGTAGAATATAATATTTTTAGTAATTTAATATCATTTAATTAAATATTATTCATTATAAAATATCATTAATGTAAAATTTTAGAACTATTAAATTAATTGAAATTAATAAAATAAAGAAAAAATATATATGTGAACCAAATATTTAATTAAATCCCTATGATATTATATTAATATTTAATGTTCTACTATCAAATTCATTATCTAAAATTAAATTACTTTTAATAATGTTCATATCATTTAATTTATTTTTTCATTAATTGAAATATTATTGTGTTATCTTTTTGTGAGAATTTAACGAAGTTTTTTTCTCACTAAAATTTAAAAATATGTTTTCAAGGAGATGAGAGATAAATATGATATAACATAAATATTTTTAAATAAACCTTATCTTTTATCCCCTTGATAAAAATATTCTAGTCATTAAAAAAGACTATATCATTTTTGAGTTTCTTATAATAGAATATTTTAAAGGCCATACTCACACCCAAACGGAATAAAGGCCATATAACCAAATTATATATTATTATTTACTGTATGGAATAATGAAATATAATTAATTAATTTGTAAATGTTATTTTTGTATCCATATAAATATATTTAAATCCCTTAATAACATGATTAATGTTTCACTATGGTATCATAAACTACTATGTTAATTATTCACATTTAATATAAAAAAATTAATTAATTTACTCAATTTATATCCAATAATTCAAAATATAGAATTTTTTTTATGTATTCCTTACACATGATTTCATGAATTTAATATAACATTAAACACCAAAAACAAGATGGGAAACACTTTTTCCATGAAAAATACCATTTTAATGTAAAAATTAGTTTATTCAAAAATTAAATTTAAAAATTAATTTAGAACCTTATATTTTAATTAATTTAAATAAAAATGCATAAATGAAATTTTAAAACCCGTAAAAATATAATTTAACATTCTAAATGAAACAACTTTCCAGGATTATTATTTACTCTCGCTTTATTCTTTTTTCATCCTTGTTTTGGATTGTATGTGTGATTCCTAGGATCTAAATACATTTCTAGTGAAATGAACTAATATTTAAGGTTCTATTGTTATTTTAATTAATCTAATCCTACTACAGTCATGTTGAAGACATACTCTAGTTCTCAAAAAGATCAAAGAATTCTCAAAGTGGGCTTTGGGTGTTATTATGCATAAATCTATACTTTTTATAGTATACTAAGAGATTAAATTCCATGTAATGATATTAAATGAAAGTTAATGTTTTCAATGATTATTATATGAAATAGGATCATTGTATGAATGGTATACATGACGTGTTCTGTGTTCATATCATGTACTATCGAAAATAGTGGTTTAAAAAATGTGATGATTTTTTTGCATTATTGATCTCCATGGATTAAATGATTTTTTATGGGATTACACATCGTGAAATCATCAAAAGTTCATATTTTAGTGATGTAGATGACTGATTAATCATTATTTTTCCACAATATTTTGGATCTTGACATAGAGGCTCTTGAGGATGAATTTGGATACCTTTACTTAGTATGAGTAGCTTTGTTCAACGATTGATCTAAATTGTGGATGGGTTACATATCTCATGGTAAGAATTCTATCTCATTCTTCTTTCCTTTGGTTTTGATATTGGTTTTGTATTTTTCTAGGTTTTATATTTTTGAATAGATATTTTTATCAGTTGCTCCATTATTGTTTCATATTGTTCCTTCTCCTTCGAAGGTCGATATCGTGGTTTCAAAAATCCATGGTCAAAGGTTGTTGGGTTTATTACATTAGAAATAGTTGTTTTAATATAGTGGGGTAATAAAATTAATTTTTATTCATTCATGTTAAATTCATTTGGGGTTTTCATTTATTTTAATTGATATGTGTTTTTAAATAAATTATTGGAATGTAAAATGTTTTTAAATGGGTTTTACTTTAGAAACAAATTTTCATGATTTGGAAATGGATTTTCAAACATAAAAGAAAATTATATAGGATTTAAAAATGTTTTATTAATTGAATTGAAATGTATTTTTGAAATTCATGTATTGGTAACCTTGGGTGCATTGGGAAAAAGTCATAGGTAGCCTTATTTTTTGTGGATCCACTAGGAGTAAACCGTTTGGATATCGATGGAATGTGGTGGGACTTGACATTTTTTGGATCCAACATTATGCATTTTTTGGCACATGAGTGTCTAGTATATATTTTCCCATACTATAGGGACCAATATGGAGTGATATTTCCTTTATGTTTTCATCACATTATTGTATTTATAAAAAAAATTGTCACATGTTTTAATATGATGTTGTATCACATAGCTTCATATGATAGGTTATTTCAGGGATTTTTGTTTACTTGATCACATCTTGATTTATGGATATTATTTCCAATTATATAACTTCAACTTATCATATTTCTCGTTTTGGGTACTTGAAATTATTTTATGAAAACTAATTTGTAAATAAATTACAAAAGAATAATATTTATTAAAATTACATGTACAACTTTTTTTGTTATAAAAAATATAAATATTTCATTATTTTTTAAGACATATTATATACTCTTTTATAGTATCCAATTAATCTTATTTCTCATATAATACATGTTCTATTGTGATTTTTTGTTGTTTTATTAAATGGTAAACGTAATCGGAAGGTAATCTTATAGAATGTTAACTTATCCTTTAGAATTTTCCTTCAGTTCATGTTATTTTGGACGTGATTATTGATCACATGGAAACATTTTGGTCTCGATTTATGCATTCTTCTAGTGTTTTTTAATTTAGATTTAATTTTATAGATCGAGATAAAAAATTTATTTTACATATTACTTTATATGTATGTCTTGTTTCATTATATTCAACACTTTTTCAATTTTCTTCTTTCACATCACAATGTGATGACTATTTCTTGTATATGATTTGGATGACATGGGTTATTATATTACAATTTAGTGTTAGAACAAGGTCCCATCATAATGTGTGTTATGAAATCCTAAGTTTTTTTTTGATTCTTGTGTACATAAGAGTTAAGACCATAAAACATTAGGTCGTAAGTGTAGAAAATGGTCTTATCCTGCTCACAAAATTAATTGAACTATTGTTACCATTGATGATCAAGGAATTTTTTCCAATATTAAGACATGTGATTTTTAGTTATTTAAATTAAATATATGGAAATAATATTTAAATTGGAAAATTCATTTTTTAAATGTCTGCCTAATGTATGAATTATAAACTTCATTAGATTTTTTCTATTTAAAAGTATTATTTTGACTTCTAATATTGGTCCCATGATTTCTTGATATGCTCATGATCTGATTGGTTATTGTATTATGTTAATTGGACATTGCCTCTATGAATAGCTCTTTAAAAATTTGTAGAGGGATGTTTGGGATATGATCCAAATTTTAATTTTACAATGTGCCCTTCCTTGGTTGATGAGGTAATCAACACCATTCAGACTTTCTATCAATTGGGTGATGGAATACCATGAAATGCAGTGTATCACGACTCTTAGTTTACTAATAATCATCTACCCATCTTCCATGGTGAAAAATGTCCCACTAGAAAATTTAGATTGCATTAATTAGATTTATAGGATCTTAATCATCATAAAGGCTTCATATGACTCAATGGTGGGTTTTCCAAATATGTGCTCGAGTGACTGGTAATGAGACTGTGGGACTCAATTGGCATGATGTGTTCCACAAGTAACAAACCTCAGATTCTTAAAATAAATAATTTAATCATCTATTTACCCTGAGATATTATGTTAATATATTAATCATTATTTTATGTACATGCATCCGGGGGTGTGTCGTTCTGGAGTATTATTCCTATTGTGTTGAGCTGGTGAATTTGGAAATTGAGATTTTCAATAATTAGTACCTAAAGTCATATTATATTGAGCAGGGAATAAGCATTGATATTAGTTTTATATTTAATCCTATGTTCTTTTCGACCATTGTGGAGGTGTTTTACAAATGATATTATACTAAAGTAATACATAGTTGGGAATATAGGTTTGAGTAGAGCATCAATTATTTCTATTGTTAGAGACTGTGTATCTTCTAGCCATAAAAGGAAATGCACAGGTGGTCAGTTCTCTTCAAGAACAGTTCTAGAGGGTATGTTAGGATAGAATTAGATTGTTTTTTATCAGTTTTGGTGGTAGAGATATACCAAACCCAATTATACAGGGGCACTATAGACATTTAATCATTGAAAATTATCAAGCCATTTTAAGCATTTACTTGAACGGATGTCCAATAGCAGTAAAGAAAGACCCACTCTAACAAATGGTTTTTGGGATTTTACTCATTCTTCCAAGGTTGGTGTGTCAAATCCTTAGTCCAAGGGGCATGTTCATGTTTATTTGATCGTACAACTTTTTATGACTTATTATGTACAAGAGGAATCTGATGAAGAGATATTTACTATTAGATGAATGATCTTTATTTCATCTTCTATACTGATCTATTTTTTTGACATAGGTGATACTCATTATTTTGTATCATCAATGATATTTGAGGTTTTTTAATTTCATTCTCAACCTATTTCATACTTTTTGGATCATTCCATACCATTGGAAAATAATTTAAACAAGGATTCATGTGTTCGGTGTCTTATGTGACTATAGAAGACTTTGAGGTAGAATGAGACTTCATGGTTCATAATCATTCCATATTCAACTCAATTTTTATCATGCATTGGATTATCTATGTTACGATCCAAATAGACTATTATCACTATCAAGTATATTTCTTTTATAAAAATTGGTGACTCTTGTTTTTCACGGTGAGTGGGACTCTAGATTGGGAAGGGTATGAGCTATTGTTTCTTCTGATGGGGTATTCAAGTGTCATTTTTCAACGAAGATTCATGAGGTAGTAGAACATTTTTTGAATGGAAAACCTCTTGCAGTGGAGTGTGCATACCTTGATGACTTTCCAGTTTATTTTTATGATTTACCTCCATAGATATAGGTTTAGTTTACTATTGACATTCTCCATTGTAAGATGCCCATTTCAAAGAAATATTATGGATTTGAACCTGATGAGTTTTTGTAACATATTGTATATATGGAGGACCTAGAGGCTATTGTATTTATTCATCATAGTTTTTCACTTTGGGTTTCACTTGTCCTCTTTTTTAAGAAGGCATATGGAAGCCTCCTAAATTGTATTGACTATCAGAAGTTAAATCAGGATAATATTATTAGAAAATATCATTTTCCATATATTGATACCCCTTTTCAGTAGACAATAGAAGATTTATAGTTTTCAAAATTTGACCATAATTTTGGGTACCACCAATTGATAGTACAAGAAGGGTATAACCAAATATGACATTTAGGATCCGGTGTAGAATTTTTGTTTTTCTAGTTATTCCATTAATCAACACTAACACAAATGTAGTATTTATGGCTTTGAAGAACTGGATTTTTCATTAATTATTGTACTATTATTGCCTTCATGTATGATATTTTTGTGTAATCCATGAGAGTGGAGGAGCACAAGGAGTATTTGGAAATTATTATTTAAACAAAGAAGGATCATTGTTCCTATTGGATGCTACCAAAGTGTGAGTTTTTCATCCATGAAATGAAATTTCTAGGGCATGTGATGTCTGAAAGGGGTGTATAAGTGGATCTTAAAAAAATATAGGTATTGATGTATTGGAAGTATCCTAGTAATGTGTTTGACATCTGTAGCTCCATCAGTTTGGCTGGTTACTATAGATGGGTTTTTCAATATTTCTCTGAGATTTCATCACAGATGACTATATTAACCCATAATAGTGTATGGATTGAACTGAATGATAACTATATGTTATTTTTTTAGTGGATAAATACAAGGTTGACCTCAAAAATAGTTTGGATTCTTCCAAAACAATGTTTGGGATACGTTGTTTTATGTAATTCTTATAGTATGGGTTTGGGATGTTCCTTGATGGAAGGTAAATATTTGGTGGCCTATGGATCATTCTTGTTACACTATCAAAAGAAGAACTGCCCTATCCATCATATTGAGTTGGTAGTCGATTTTTAGGAAGTCAATGTGTGGAAACACTGCCACTTTAGGGAGTTGTTTACAGTATTCAGATTATAAGATCCTGAAATATATTTTTACACAGTCTTATCTAAACGTCCAATAGATATTTTTGATGAGTGTATCTTCATACTATTTAATATGATATTTTATACAGTCCATCTAAAAGAAATTAATTTTTTAATAAATTAAGTTTATATTTACTTAGAAATGTTTTGAAGGAATCAGATGAGATGTGTTCTCTAATGACATTGATTGATGATATGTTCTTGGTAGTTAAAGTTGTTGGTTGAGATGTATTTTAGACATCGATGAAAGATAGATCAAATTTAAATGATCCAGTTTGGCTCCAGTATGTGATAGACAATGAGTTTTAATGCTTTAGTGAAAACCGTTATTGTGTAGCGACCCCAGGTGAGGGGTATTGATATCTCAGTTGTTCATTTCACATCCATGGTAGTTTTTTTATATTTTACCTAATAAATTAGTTGATATTTAGTGACCAATAGTCTTGGGGTCTATAAACCCAAGGCCTACCACGATGTATCATGACTTGACTTTTATGTATTGGTTCCAAGGGATGAGGTGGTAAATTGAATTTTTTTAATCATGGTGCCTTAATTTACATAGAATAATCAAACAATAATGGAGACCAACTGGTTTTTTTCATCACATAACCATTTCAGTATGGACATGTGATGATATTTCAATCGAATTCATCATTTTTTTATCATACTCGTTGTAGGAAGGATGTGATTTGGGAGGTCATTAATCTACTCATGAAATAGTCATATATACTCTATATAAAGGTGGAATAAATGGTGTAATAGATTGGGTACATTTATGATTGAGTGATTATGAGACTTCAATGGGTTCACTCTATAGTAGAATCTGACAGGGACTCAAGGTCCATTTCTACGTTTTGGAAATGTTTTCAAGAGGCAATGGGTTATAAGATTAGATTGATAATATTTTATCATCTCTAGATGGAAGGATAGGCATAGAGAATATCCAGGTTCTTGAAGATATTCTCTAGGATATTTTTCGAGATTTTAGAGGATAATAGGAAACAAATTTGTCCCTACTTTTGGTTTCCAATAATAATAGTTATCATACCTTTATTTTGATGGTTCCTTTTGTGGAATTATAATGTAGGAATTGTTGATATCCATTATTGTATGAGGATTTAAGTAGAATGGTCCTTGGTCAGATAGTTTGTAACAAACAAGTATTTATAGAATCATATTTACTATTATTCTGGAATTAAATAGTTATAATCATTATGTAAAGTAATTCATAAAATAAATCATTTAATATATGGTCATTTTATTGAAAGCATAATTTTTAGATTATAGAAATTTAATTTGTAGAAAATAATTTCATTATTGAGTTGATCATGATGAAAATATCATTGTATAATTTAATTATCATTTTTTGAAAAAAAATTTGTATTTTGGGAATAGTAAAAAACAGTCTTTTTTAAAATATAGTATTTTATATAATATCATGAAAACATAATTATGATATAAAATTTAATAAATCTATTTTTTAACTTCATATTGATTTTATAATATAAATATTTTACATAAATATTAAAAATATGTATGTTATAATTTATTTAATGATAATAATTAAAATTATTATTAATGTTGATGTAGTGCATGCACGACATTGGTAATGTCAAATTTGGTTCCTTATAAGTAATAATTGATGGATAAATACTATTTCCATAACATTCTTGTTAATTATTATACATTATTAATTTTTTTATGTTTATTCTGAATTTGATTGTCATATAACATCAATCATATAGAAATGTATGTGCAATGCATCCACGGGGCATGAAAACACAAAATAAAAAATTTATATGTTTTTCATGACATGTATATCAGTGAATATAAATAATAATTTAATATAGAATTATATTTTTAAATAATTTATATATTTTATGATAGTATTCAATTTTTAATTTTAATATATTATATAATTAACATTATTGTAAGTGCAATGATGATGCGGTGTTTTTGCATTAATATGAATAAAAAATAAATTGATGATAATTAAAATTATGATAATTTTTAAATGAACCATATTTTGGGTAAATATTTTTCAATTAATAAATTTTTATCCATTATAGTTTTTTATTTAGTTTGTAGATATTTTTAAAACACATGAATCTCTTTAAGGCCTTTATAATATTTTATTTAAAATGGAAGTCATGTTGTCACATAATAGTTTTTATATTGTATAATTTTTTTAATGTATGGTTTTCTAGTATATTTGTTCGAATATACACAATTCATTGAAATATAAAAAATTATCATCTTCATAAATTTTTATTTTTAATTTCTAAAGAATAGATAATTACTTTAAAATCTTTCATAATAATCATTTAATAAATATTCAATTAATGAATAAATCAAATTAAAAATATTAAAAATAAGAAAATAAATTCCATTTGATATTTTATGCTAATTAATGAATTCCATAGATGAGTATTCTACGTATATGATTTAATGAAAAAATAATTCAAATTTTTTACTTTATTTGAGGTCTTTAAATTCTCAATTTTTATTTTTTATATTTTCAAATAAATTATTTTTTCATGAATAACTTATTTTAATAAATTAATATAAAAACAATAAAAAATATTATAAGCCCATATGGGATATTATTGGGTTAAAATGTAATCCCCTTTAGTTATTAGGAATTTTTTATGTCATAAACCCCACAATATATTTAATATATTTTAATTTTTTGAGTAATTATTATGTTACCAGTCACTAAAATTATAAATTGAGACTCATACGTTCTTAATATTTAATCACCATGATCCATAAAATAATGATTATATATGAAAAATTTTTCTTCTATAAATATTTATCATAATTTTTGTGGTATTAGTTTTGGACGTACACCATCATTTTTGGTCTTATGGTTTAATGAAAAACAATTTTCTGAAATAGATGAAGATAACGATACACATAAGAAGAGTCAAAATCAATGTAAGGTGATTTTTTAATTTTTTATGGACTGAAAATTAAGTATTTTTAGAAAAAAACTTTAAGAAAATGTAAGAGATGGACTAAGTTCTTCAAAAATGAAAACCCTCATAAGAAATTGCAAAATTATTGAAACATATATTAATAATATTAGAGTATTTCTCCATAAAATGTTTCAATGAGATATAGTGAACCATGGTATATGGATTGTCAATTATGATGTATTCAATTAAATCTATGAACATATCATATATTTAAGAGTACTCCTCATTTCTTATCATCCCTTCATTAAAACACATTAATAAAATGAGGACATTTTTTCATTCCTAGAAACCAATGAACTATTGAAAGCCTTTATATGTGATATACCCATCATCTTGTCCACCTCTTCTTGATTTTAATTGATAAAAAGAATCTCATGAAACATTTCTTCTTCTGAATGGACAAGAAGTCCAAGGATTCCTCATTTGCACCATTTTCCACACCTGTGTTTTTTGCACTGAACTCACCTGAATTATCTATATAATCATTAGGATTATCATGTATATTAACAATATAATAATTCTTTAATTTCATATCCATTGGTTTATTTTTTTACCTAACCATTTATCCATTTTCATTGGAAGGTTTGAATAGTAAATAAACTCTTTTTTCTTCCGTATTTTCAAGATGCAACCTACTGAGTCCTAGTCAGACCTATAAGACATTTTTTCCCATAAATTCCACAAGATTTCACTAGGATTCCCTTTGAAATTTGCCTCTAAAAATTAATCAGAGTGATCTTCATCCATATCTACACAATATATTACTTGAACTTCCATGGTGTTCAGTTTTTCTAGAGCCAAGCCCTTCAGACCTACAAAGAGGTTACATGTTTGGATGGCCTCCTATATATGTCACTGTGTATCAGCCTAATGTCCCACCAGCTTTTGGTTTAGGTTTTAGGAGGTTTTTTTCAGACACAATGTCATTTTCACGATCCTCATTCCCTGATTCCTTAATTAGAATATCTACAAATATTGTTTCACTGGGCCACAACCCATGAACCATGGTTGAATGTTAGTATCCTTCTGGAAAAAGCTTAGAGGATTCTCCCAAATTGATTTTTCATTACCACTAGCCTTATGTAGCAGAAATACCTTACTCGTATATGAATGGTACTCCACCTCTTTAATCATTATTGGAATATCCTAGAGAAGGCCATCATTGGCACTGAAACTCCTTGCCTATAGATTTAGGAATGAAATGTAATAATTACCCTCAATTTGATTAACACCCCCATTGTTTATATTCATATTAAAATACACCATAGAACACTTTTGTGTATCCCCTATGACCTTAGTATCCCCTGAAGAGATGTAAAAATCTCGACTCAACCTATCAATGATTTAGTGACACTTTGTTCATAAGGCTACACCCTTTCCTGTTTCTACTTTACTGCTTCACATACAGTACCATCTGCAACAGAAACAAAACCTCAACCAATTTCACATTTTATATTCAAATCTAGCAGATTGATAGACCCCACATAAGGACCAATTGAGGCCCGATGCTCCTAAACATCAACAACACCGAAGAGCCTCAACCACATGTGCCAGCAAACTACTATGTTATTCCCAAATTTCATTCACGATGAACAGAACATATACCAAGATTCGAATGCAACATGTTGGTTTTATTTAAATACTTTGCCTACATCAACCAAGATGTATTAGAAATATGACTTAGATATATCGACCTTAATAAACACCCTTGGCATGATCAGATGGAATACTTCTGTGATCTTACTATATAGACAGATATAATACCAAACCATGTTCCCTAGCATATGAATGATCAAGGGGTTTTGAAAGGGGACTGAATATTTTGGAAAACATACCAAAAATGTCACTTTGATAAATCATGCTTTATATGGAAATAATATAACCGTTACACGTGAAGTAAGTGTAAACCATTACATGTATGAGCCACTCTCAACCCGGAATCAATCATGTCATTTTTAGAAGCTAAATGGATCATGATATTCTTGGAGTCCACCAGACCTACTGTCGCTTGCTCTTGAAGAACCCATGCCTCAATAATCCAACAATATAAGAGATATACCGATGACAGATGATCCTTAAATCATAAAATCATGGTCAGATGCAATAGATATGATGTCATAGTGAATTCCTAATTTTAGATCGATAACTATGGGAAACCATCAAAGTGTTCAGTGACATTTCATATTAGAGAAATATTTTGTAAAGAAAGTATGAAATTGGGATTTGAGAAGGGTAAAAATTCTCTAGGAGTTCTCCAATAACTTTTAGTAGGGGGTCATCCCCCACTGGGGGTGGGGATGGAGTGTCCATCACCGGTAAGGGCTAGAAGAAACATCGACCTAGGGATCCAACTATAATGTTTTAAATTATTGTGAAAACGAGAATGTTTTATATTTATAATGTCTTTTTTTCAGGGAAAATATTTTATATTCTTTAATGTGTGTAGATTTTGACTTCAGATATAATTTATATATATATATATTGTGAAATTTTATGAAATCATCTATGTTAATGATTATGTCGTCTTAAATATATGTATTTCATCTTGAATGGTGTATTTTTCCCAAATTTCTTGATTTTAAAGAAAAATTGGTTCTATTTATTATGATAAGTTTTAAAATTATTTTCTGATAATAAAATAATTTATGTAGTATTATGAAAAAATTGTAGTTGGTTATGAATGAGAATGAAAGGTCTTCTAAAATCATTTCTCAAAATTCAGCATTACGGTATCGTATGAGATGATAAGGTATTGAAAATAAATCAATGTACATAATCAAAAGAAGGCCTATATTTGATAATTCTAGTGGCCCCATGATTTTCATACAATTTATCAAATATCATTTTAATATTAATTTTTTTTATTTTCATATAAATTTTGATGATAAATTCAACTATTTTTCAAATATGATTTTAAAATTATTTTTAAAAAATAAAGGTATTTTAAGTGTTTTAAATTTTTAATAATTAATTTATATAAAAAAAACTTATAAATTTTATAAAATGATTATTATATGATATAATATGTCTTTATAATGTATTTTTAAAAGTATTTAAAAAGTAATTTATCATTTTTTACCCCCAATTGGGAAAATTAATTTCTCACCATATGTTTTAAAATATAGTTTCTAGAGTTATAAAAGAAATTAACTCAAGGCATTCTCTTCACATAAATAATTAGCACACTATCTGTGTTTTAGTCATTTTGTAAAATTATTATACATTTTTTATAATTTTTAATATAATTATATATTCTCCAAATCCAGGGCTAGAATGGTCCATTGTTGTATAATGTATTGTGTGTTCTTCTGTTATATTTTTTAAAAAATTCATAGAATATTTTATTACAGAATATGGTTGTGTGGGTTTAGGTCATTATATTGGTATCCATGGAATATTCTATACATCATTGGATATTAGACATTGTCATTTTTTATTTATAATTATTTTGATATTGGTTACTCTTGAACTATTAGTTTATTATGTTCAGATAAGAAAATGGTTTTTCTTAGTTATCAATATGTAAATTAATAATTATAAGTATAATGAATGAATTTCATGGGAGTTATTACTTTAAGGGGGGATAATGTAACAACCTAGATATTTATATAATCATATTTTTTTGTATTCTTTAATATAGTAGTTATATTCATTTTGTTAAGTAATTCATCAATTAAATAATTTATTATATGGTTTTTATTTATGATATTAATTTAAAATAGTATAATTTTTATTGTGAGAAACTATTTTCATATTTGAATTCATCATGATGAAATTATCTTTTTTTTAATTATTAACAATTTTCTTGTAAAAAAATCAGTTTGTTGAATAGTAAAAATACATTTTTTAAAAAAGACAGTATTTTTTAGGACATCATGAATAAATAAGTATGATGTAAAATTTATTAAATCTATTTAATAAAAAATTATGATTTTTATAAGACTATTAGCGTACATAAATAATTTAGAACAAGTCTATTCTAATTAATTTCACAATAAGAATAAAAATTATTTTCAATGTCGATGTAGTGTCCTCACAACATTGCCAATGTCAAATATGTAAAGTTATAAATGTTAAATATATTTTAAAAGTAATTTTCATTAAATTGTAGTTAATTATTATTAATTATTAATTGTTTTGGTTGTTAATTCTAATTTAATATTTATATTCCATACGACTTTTCCAAATGAATGAGCAATGCTTCTACAATGCAAAAAAAGAAAAAATAACAAATTTAAGGGAATTTAATGACATGTATATTAGTGAATACACATAATAAATGAATCAAGAGTTTTATTTTGAAACTAATGTAATTATTTTTATAATGGAATTTTATTTTTTATTTTTTTATGAAATAATTAACAATGATGTCTGTGAAACACAGAGGTGGTGCTTTTGCATAAATATGAAAAATAAATAAAATAGTTTCAATTAAAAATATAGGTTTTATTAAATGACTCATATTTTGGATAAATATTTTTTTATAAGAAATTTTATACCATTATATTTTTTTATTTTATTAGGGACATTTTGAACCCACATGAATAAGTTTAAGGCCTATAAAATATTTATTTTCAAAATGAAGTTGGATTGTCACATAATAGTTTTTAATTATTATAATATTTTCAATTTATTGTTTTCAATAATATTTTTTCATAGATAAAAAATTTTTAATGATAAAAAATTTATCTTCTTCATGAAATTTTATTTTAAATTTTTAGGGAATATGAAATTATCGTCATGGAATTCTCAATAATGACTTAATAAATATTAAATTAATGAATAAATGATATTAATGGTGTTAAAAATAATAAAATATATATTTTTTTGAAAATTTAGGGCTCATTCAGGAATTCCCAGTATTATTGTTCTATGTATATGAAATAATTAACAAAAATTATAATTTTAAAAAAATTATGTATTTAAATTAATAGTTGTGAGTAGTTTTTATTTTCAAAAAAATTATTTTTCCATGAAAAAAATATTTCATTAAGTTATTTTAAAAATCAAAAAAATATCTAATAAAGAAAAATACGGATAATATTCTTTCTGAAAATATAATTCCATTTAGTTTTTAGGAATTTTTTGACTCTTCGTCCTTATAATAAATTTATTATATTTTAATAAATTGACAAATTCTTACATCTTGCTTCACCTCAATCATTGAAGGAGACACATCACTTCGCAATATTTAATGACCATGAGACTTTATGCTCGATCATCTCTTGAAATATAATCATCTCCAATAATCTATCATCATTTGGGTGGTATTAGATTATGAAGTATACCATATTTTGTTGTATTATTGTGTAAAGGAACATTATTTTCCTAAGAAGAAGAAGATAAAAAAGAATAAGTCATGAGTCGAAATCAAGGTTAGGGATTATTTGGAATGTGTAATTTTTTAATATAAAAGTATATTATAAATGAAAATATTATATTTTCATTAATGAATGAAGAAATTCCATTAATCTAAAATTTTTATGATGTATCGTGAACTTTTATGCAATCATTTATTTTATTGTATATGAATTCATAACTTTAAGTATTTCCTCTTGAAAGGTGATTTTCTTACAAATCTCTTGAGTTTGAATAAAATTAAAATTTATTTGTTATTATATGTATTAAATTTATTTTCTTTTCTGAAAATATTTTATTTAATATTATGAAATAATTTTTTTGGTTATGAATGACCAAGGAAGGTCCTCTAAAATGTTTTCTAAAATTTCATCATTAGGGTACAAATGAAATGATATAATCTGGAGTGTAAACCCATGGCCTTAAGGGGATAATTTCATATATGGGATAAACCTACTGACCACATAGTCATAAGAAGATATTTCAGGTGACATTTTTGTCCATAAATGAGTTATTATTTTCATATGAATTTTAGGGAGAAATACCGGAATTTTTCAAAGATGATTTTGAAATGGTATATCAAAATAAAATGTATTTTAATGGTTTTGAAAGTTGTTTTATACTAATTTTTTAAGCAAAAAAAAGATTATAAATTATATAAAATATTTTTTTATAAGCTATAAAATGTTTTTCTATTGTATTTTTTTACTCATTTTAAAAGTATTTAGTTTTAGTTTTTAAATCCACATACTAGGAATATAATTTCTCACCATATGTTTAAAAATTTATTTTCCACGGGTCTAGTAGAAATTAAATGAAGGAGTTCACTTTTCTTCTAGAGTTAGTATACTCAAAATGTTTTAACTATATTGTATTATTTTTATATAGTGATAATAATTTGTACTATAATGGTGTATTCTCAAAAACCTAGACTAGAAAAGGACCTCTATTATATAATGTAATATTTATTTTTCTGTTATCAAATATAAAAAATACATAACAAGATTTATTAATAAATACAGAAATGATGGATGGGGTACTCACAGCGAGTCATATCCATGATATCACAGAGATAGTGTATTTGAATTTGAAGGATATATATCATGGAATAGAATCATAAAAAATATTATAAATATCATATTCATAGGCCACTCGAGTTTTTGATTAGTGATCAAGTGAATTTAGAGTTTCATCTCACTTGGTACATTTTGAAGCAGATAAGTATGGTAAGATGGAACAACTATTTTTGGGCCCCTTTGAGATCGTTTGATGATTGGTAATAGAGGCCTATATATTAGACATGACATCTAGTTTTATTACTATCCAATACATGTTTCTTATTTCCAATATTAATAGGAATATAATAAATCCATTCCATGTGATTGGATGTGAGGGTGTTGATCCATATACCAATACCACATTGGTTGTTTAGCTGTTTCAAATTATGGATCTCTAAGAGAAGGTGTTTCAAGGTAAATTGAATCCTATGTTCTGGGATCTATGGTTGTGCTAAAAAGATATCCACAAGACATGGGAGAGGGAATTGATGATTATTTAGTAGTATCCTTCACTTTTTGTGTGTCACTTAATATATTTTCTATCTAGTAGAAGTATGAGTTTATTGGGGGAGAATTTATGAACTTATATTACATTTTAGGTAATCCCTTGTTTATTTCTTATTTATCATCCATGATGGGATGTGTTTGTGGTATTATCAATGGTTAAGAACCATTTGGTGAAAATGAACTACTTTTAATTGATTTAGGCTTATATTATTTATCAGCGTCTAGGTGTAAATAGATTAATCACTTTGCTAGGTTCTTCACATGTTTGGAGAATTATTTGAGCGGAGTCTTTGAGTCTTTTTGACCAAAAATATAGTTTATGTAGTTTGTTGGGAGATTACATGTTGTGTAATGGTAGTAAAAACTGTTCAATTTTCAAATATAATATTCCATGAAATAGGTTAAGGTCTTGAATGGTTTACATGCCATGTATTATATTATTATTGTGTACTATAAAAAATTCTGTTTAAAAAATGAAATGGGTTATTCTCTGTACATTAAAATTGTGTATTATATAATGATTAAAATGATAAAATTAAATGTGATCACTTGAATTTAATGTTTTAGGTACCTAAAGGGATAATTCTACATTCGTTCATTTATAGGTTTTGGGTTTTGGTATGGAGTCTATCAATATTGATTTCGGTTTCCTATCCCCTATCTATTACTCTTCATTCCGAAATTGATCACCATTTTTGTTGGTTTTCTTAAATCAATTTAGGTTTCCATTATAGTTCATCTTTTTTTAGATGATTTTGTGTATGGATAGGTTTCATATTTTTTATTAGATACAATATTCTATTAATCATTTTCAGTTTGATATCACTCCATATCTTTTGAAGGCGGATGTCCTGATTTCCAAACACCATTGTCGAAGGCCACAAGGTTTATACCATTTTGAGGTAGATGTTTCAATATTTTTTAATGAAATCAATTAATTTTCACAATAGTTAAATGACATTTCATTGTTCATTACTTTTAGGTGATATTTTTTAAAATTATTGATTATAAAAGAGTCTGTTTTTAAAGTGGTTTTTCTTTTAAAACAGATTTTCATGATATGGAAATGGATTTTGAAACATATAATAATATTTTATTAGTTTTGAAAAGGTTTTAATAAAATTAAGAGAATGGTTTTGAAATTAATTTTTAAAATAGGAACATTGTGAGCCTTGTGTGTATCAGGATAATGACATAGGTAACATTAGTATTTGTGTCACCGCTTGGAGGAATCTTTTTGGATATTTATGGACTCTACTAAGACTGGATATTGGTTGGATCCAACATTATTCCAATTTATGATCATGAGTTTCTAGTACATATTTACCCAAATTCTATCACCTAATATGAGGTTCTTTTTCATTTATAGTTCTTTATCATATGATAGGTTTTCCCATGGCTTTATCCTTATAAGATTTTATTTGTGGTTATATCACATGACATATCATTATAGTTTATATAATGGATATGTTGTTATTTCTTACCTATTTTTGAATAGATATAATTTTTTATTTTATCGCTTCAACTTATAAGATTTCTTTTTTTAGAAAATAAGAGGATTTTATGAAAACTAAAGGGGAAATGATTTAAAAATTAATTGGATTTATGAAAATTAATTTTACAAATATATTAGTTTTAAAATTTTGAACATCTATTTTACTGATATTTCTATTTTTGTAAACCCAATGGTGGTATCCATCTAGTCTTTTAATAAAACCATAAATATAAGTTGGGAATTTGAGGATGTTTAACTTCAAGATACAGGTAAATTGAAGGCAATACTGTAATATATTAGCTACTCATTTGGTATTTTTATTTGAATCATGTTGGATTTGTGGTGACTATTTGTCACAAGGAGACATTTTTTCCTTGATTCAAAAATTTGGGTTCAACTAGTTTTCCAAAGATCATTTTTTGTCTTTTCTTTATATATATTACCCTAGTTTTATGTACTTATTTGTTATATTAAATACTGGTTCAATTTTCATTATTCACATCACCATGTAACGGCCAGTTCATGTATACTATTTGGTTTACATAGGATGGTATGTTCTAGTAAACATTTGAAAGATAATCAATTTTAAATTAAAAATTTATGGAATTAACTATTCACTAAAAATCAATTTTTTGCTAAAATTATAAAAAAAATCATTAGATCATTTTGATATTTAGTATTGAAAATTAAAATTTATTTTTTAAAATTCAGTTCAAAAATGTAAAAATGAAACATATTAATAAAATATTATTAGAAATTGGATTAAAAAAACTACTACATTTTTTTATTTAAAATTTATTAAATTATTTTGTAATGAATATAAATTTATATTTCATGAATATAATATTATTTATTTTATCATTAAATGGATCATTACATAGAATACCCTATGAAAGAACAATACTATAGAGTATATTCAGCAGAATCATATCATAATGTAGACTTATATGTATGTGAAGACATATTATGTAATTTATGAATATGTTGAGTGATATATATTATGTAGTAATGTTTTAACAAAAATATTCTTAAATAAAGTTAAATGAATTATTCTTTTCTAATTATCAATTATTAAAGGGGATAACATGGTGTTTTATTCTAAAATATTATAATCACTCATTATTTGATAACAATATTTTTTTGAATAATAGAAGGGTTAGTAGTCAATTTTGCTTTTATTAAGTTACTTGATTGATTTTAAATATTGATCTATTGTATTATTGAAAAAAATGATTATATGGTAGAAAGATATAATATAATTTGTAAGTTCATTTATATTTATAATTTATAGGTAATTTGTGGTTATTTGTATCTATATTGATTATTGGAAAATGATGTCTCATGTTTTTCTAAAACAAATAAAGGATTTTTTCTCCAAATTTGAATTCCAAACATTGTGAATTTTTCTAGTGTACTATGTTTATGATTTATGAAATAGTTTGAATATGAAAAGAGTAAATATTACAATCTATATAATATGTGAAAATTGTTTTTTATTTATAGATTGTTCAAGAAATGGATTACATAATTTGAATCCCTCTCAATGAATCATTGAAGATACTAATACCTATTATTATCTTTGAATCCAAATAAAATATGGAATAGTAATATAATAATTATAGGGAATATTACCCAAAAAATTATATCATGTTTATATATATATTTTATAAAAAAAAATGTATGTATTCCTATTCATCTTAATAGAAAATTAATTTCAATTCTCAGATCTGTTTATTAAAATTTGATATTGGTGAAAATTTGGAAATTATTAAACATCAGGATATTATTAATGGAATATTAAAATTCATAATCGAATTAATATTTCAATATATTTTTAATTTATGTAGATAATTTCCCTATAAAATTACTAATATAATATTAAATATTCAAATTTTATACTATATAATAAATAATTGAATTTAAATGTTATTATATTAATATTTAGATATTAATTATCTTATTCATTATGATAATATTTGGGACTAAAAAAATTTCTTAAAAGAATGTTATTTGAAGTGTAAAAATATAAAATTAATTTTTTATACAATTCCTATAATATTACAAATTTTGAAATTAGTTGTTATATGTTTTGAAATAGTATTAGATTTTGATTATATTGAATATCCTTTCATGATAATTGATAATGTGTTGTATTATGTTTTCTCCATATATATGTGGGTTAATAGGTTTTCAAGAATGCATTTCTCTATTTGTAACATGGATGTATCTTAATATGCGAAAAATATGAATGTAATGTAATCACCCTATAGTGAAATTTCATTTTATGAATATCGCTCCCTATGAGAATACAAAAACACTTTATCAAACATTATTATTTAAATTTAAAAGTGAAAATGTTGATTATGGTAAGATCATATTAATGACTATCATCCTATCCAAAAACTACAAACATATTATAATTCTCACTCAAGCTACCATCAACACTTGATCATCTTACAAGGATAATAACAAAATAATCAAATACCTGAGGCCTCTCCTGTTTACTCAAGTACCCTCTAATAAATTAATGGAGAATGATTTCATTATTTTCATTACAAATATATTTTATGATTAGGGCAAATGAATATAATGAATACCTCACCCTCATTGTTTTTCCATATTGAAAATAGATTAAATGAGGCATTACATGTAACTTCTGTCAATAAAAATAGGAAAAGTGTTCAATGATTGATTTATATCCAATTCATATCATTAAATGAATGATTAATAACATGTAGAGGTATATTAATTAGATCTATTAGGATTCCATTTTAAATTTTACAATGATATGAATAAATAACATAGATTATTATAAACATATATTGAAAACATGCATCCCCTATTGCCGAAATTCCCAATGTTGAATATTATATAGGTTTTATTTGTAATGTTTCATTGTTGAATTTTTATACCGGATAGTATATAAATATTATTTATCACACATCATTCATGGGTTTACCTTCTTCAAAGTCTCATATAATATATGTTTTTATATTACTATCCCAAGGAATAATCCTTCAGGGAAGAAATTATTTTCCATAATCTGGGTCACCTCATTCATTATATTATTTATTTATTTTTTCATACTACATAGAATAGGTGGTAGCTAGGTTTTGAATTTATCAACCTTTCTTTGTTAATCACTGATATGTTTCCACATTTATATAGTTATTTCTCACACTATTAATTTGGAAAACCAAATAACCACTATACATGGTTGAGTTATATGGTGAGTGGTTTATGGTTGACCGTTATATAGGATATTTATAAGCATTACCCATAGAATATTCATTTTCTTTTACCATGACTAGAATCAGTTATCAGTGCGCCACTTAGTTCTATAGGGATCATTATTTACTACAACATAGTTACTGTAATATAATTATTTAATTGTATAGGTGTAATAAATTTAAAACAACAATAGATTATACTAAATGAAATCATATAAAAAGTATTTAGTTTTAAACCATTAACACTAATAGTTTTAATTTCTTAGTTATGTACTATTTAATTGTTTCAAACTGAATTTCATGATTCCTTGATATTATATTTCAGAATAAAAAATTAAAATATAGATAACACAATCAAGAGTAACTAATGTATAAAATTCACAATATTTATTCCACGGTTATCCTATATATTTCATTAAGATGATATTTTTTATATTTTCATTGAACCCATAGTACTATTTTTTAAATTTTGAACCATTATCATGGTGATTTTAGTTTTTGTATTATCCTTTATCATTTTTGTAAATATTAACTTTTCATTTCAATAATTATATTTAATATTTTGTTATTTAATTAAATTATTTCCATTTTTTATTTCAATAAATAAGGGAAATAGTAATGGGTATTATAATTTTTAATAATTAATCAAATCACTTTACATAGTTTTAAAAAGTAAATGAGTTAATAAAAATAGGTTGATTCACTATTTGGACATAACGATATGATATTGATAACATTCACTTTACAAAGTATCTCAATGAGGAAATATATTAATGTTCCTTATAATAACCAATAAATTATGTATACAATAATGGATACATTTAATAATTCTACAAAAAAGAAATTGATCTATATCATGATTCTAAAACACCCTAACATGAAGAAAAAAATCAATGATTGATGACATAAAAAAACTTCTAATACCGTTGTGCTACATAATCTATAATTAAATTAATAAAAACCTAAAATTTAATAGTATAATAAATAATTTTAAGAAAAAATTATTTATTTTATAAATTAATGAATAAACTATAGAATATATTATATATGAAATTTACTATATGTACTTCATGGATATGGATATAATATAGGTGATAAAATAGCATCCAAGCCATTCATTTGATAACATTTCAACATTAAATAATTTTTTAAAAATACACAGCCATTGTTTCCTAATATATATAAGGATGTGGACAAAATTGACTAATATATTTTTACTTATTTGTAATTATCAAAATAAATCAATCTCTTCATTTTAATTTTATTACAATATAAAAAAAATTTACCCAAGATGATGATGATGAAGAGACTATAATTGAAGAGGATAGCGAATTCAATAAATAAAGGGCAATAATGTATCTATTATTAGTAGTTTATATATAAAAATAAGTTAAAATTGTGAGTTAAATTGAAATTTGTAGGGAGACAATATTTATTAGTTTCCATTCTCCACATTGTTTTCATTTTTAATTTGGGAAATATAGTGTTTTATTTGTTTTTTGGGTACTCCAAAACATTTATCCACTCATTGGATCTAGTAAATGAAATATTTTGTGATTAATATATCAGAAACTAAATTGATTTTCATTATGGATAATACACTTGTTCTATGAGTTCTTATTTAATATATCATTATCACTTCTAAGAATTCAATTTATAATTTATATATATATATATATATTAATTTTTTATTTTTTAAAATTTAACACATGTGTTACATTTAATGTATTTTTCATGTGGGTATGAGTAACCCTTTGACCATACTGTGAAAAATTCACATGGTGTCATTGTCTTCCATAATTCATGTTTTCATTATACATATCATTTTCATCATATCTTTTATATACATACTTATGTGTTGCATTTTTTACAATTTAAAAACTATGTGTCTGGGGTGATTTAACATTCATTAGTTTTAATGTTTTTAAGTGTTTCAAAGTATTTATGATTATTCATTTTTATGTAATTTTTAAAAAATTTGATCATCTATGTGATATCCATAATCAATATTCATGGTAATATTATTTTTAACCATCTAATTAATCTTCAAAAAATAGTTACTAATAATTTATCAAATGTTATATTTTTCTTTCAAAATTTTTTACTTGATAAAAATTATACTTGATATCAATTCCACATAACACCATTAAATATCATTTTTTCATTCATGAGAGGATTTATAAGAAATGTTATGACATATTTTTCACTATACTATACTATTAATTTGTGATCTCGAGTAATATTTTTTATAGAACATGATGACATTATTCATTAAATATTATTTAAAATAATGAAATATTATCTTATAATTGAAGTGAATGTTTTTCCATTCCCATTTTTTCGTTGAACCCTTAATTTTCATTTACCATTATAAACCCACATAGATTACAATGAATAATATTATAACTAAATAATGATAGAAGAAAAATATATCCTTATTATCCACGAAACTTAATATATTATAATGATTATTATTTTCATAATTTTTTTTAATATTATTTAGTTTTTTTTCAATAAAATTATTGTTTTGGGAAATTTATGGGTCAATCTTTATATATTGAACAATATAACATCAATTTCCAGAATAAATACATATATATATCAAGTTACAATATTCAACATATTTCCCTAAATAATGAAAGTGAAATATTATTTATATTAAAAACTAAAAAAGAAAATGGGTATTAAAATATTATGAAAAAATATAAATACATAAACAAGAAATATGGACTTATCATGAAAATTAAAATTATGATTGAAATATTCAATTATAGTAATTTTTATAATTTATGTTGTATTACAAATTAATATGAATTTTGTTATAATTTTAATGGGGTGTGAGAGATAAAATTTCATCAAATATTATTTAAATAATGCCTGAATTATATCAAGAGCTTGATCATCATTATTTTTTACATTATTTTCAAATTCATAGCCAAAACTGGTAACAAAAAAATATCCTTGAAATGTCCATACTATTAGTACACTATAATTTTCTCATTAATGGAGGAAATATAAATTTAATAAATATAGGTCTTATTATGGATATATTAATATGATAATATATTCATTTATTATTTACACATTATAGGGTAGTGATAAATAACAACCAATTAAGGTTGGTTCCAACGATTTATATGCATAGGTTTTTGATGTTGAATAAATTAGTGTATGAAAAAATGATACTCAGGATGATTTCCAAAATGAATCATGATTAAATTTATTTTTAATAATCAATTAATTTTTTCCCACTAATTTAAGAAATTTATAATTTATTATTATAATTTATTTTGGGGAATAAATAACGTATTTTTGTGGGAGAGAATGAGTGTGTTTTTATTACATGTTATAATTAATAAAGAATCATTAGATTTTAAAAAAAATAAAAATAGATTCATCACATTTATTTTTTTTAATATTAATTGAATGTAATTTTTTTGTGTATTGATATCAGAATTTTTAGGATTTTATACATTTTAATATTATTTTCGACTCAGAATATCTTATATTAATTAGATTTTAATGACTGTAAGATGATCATTTCAATAATAAATTTTTTTGGGCCACTTATATATATTATCACTGATAATTACAGAATAAATCAGAAGTTATATATCAACATTATATAGTAGTATGGGTGACTTACCTATTGTGAAATGATGAAATTTATAGATACATATAGAAATATATGTATATGATTATTTCCAAGAATTCATACATGTATATCTAATTTTGTGTATTTCTGATATCAACAAATTTTCTAATACAAAAAATAATAAAACAAACTCATAAAAAATGATATCTTAGATATCACGCCCTCTAAAATGGAAAAAATAACTTTTTAAAATCTCAGTATTAAAACATAAATAATAAATATCTATTTAAAAAATTCTCATTTAATAGCTTGAAATCACAAATTAGAAAATTTATAAATACATAACAAAAATTAAAAATCAATCTAGCTAACATAATAAGTTTTAATGGATGTCCATCAATGTTATATATAGTGGAACAATTACATTCATGGAAAAGCACAATATTTGTATAGGATCAATAAAGGCTCTATGAATGATACACAAACTATTTGGATTCCATGAAATCTGTTATTTAATGTTTCTGAATTCAAATTATTATTATAATTATATGTTATTAATACCCCAATAGATTAAATCTATAAATAATACTTCTATAAAAATTGAATAAATTGGTACATTATTTGATTAAATGATTACATGGGTCTTTTTATGAAGTATAATGAACATTAAATAATGGAAACATAGAAAAATTATAAATATCACATAGATTTAATTATATTGTAAACAGGAACTTAAAAAAATTTCCCATTTAAATGAAGGATAATAGCAACTTCATTCTCTAGTATCCAACCTGGGGGACTAGATAGATTTTTTTGTATAATTCTATTGTTAGTTTCCAATTAATTATTTTATTTATTTAATATTTTTTAATATTTTTTGTTATTCTATCAATTTATATCATATATTATAGTCTTTTATTGATAATTAATATTGTAACAACCCAAACATTTACTAATGATAACTCATCTTGATCTGATTAAATGTATTATTATGTAAAATGATTATATAAAAAATATGAAATTTATTAGATTTATGTTTTTGGATTTTAAAATATCGCTATTAATTGTAACCATTTCCAATATAGTCGTTGAACAGTGGTCACATGGTTGTTATAAATATAAGGCTTTAACAAATCCAATTTACTCAGGAAAAGGATGTGATGGTCTCATCTAGTAGAATTTATCCATATGAATTCCATTTTTTAGATCATGTATAGGATGTTTCATCACTGGTCTTCGCTCATGACCAATCCCAATCCAAACATCAATACGTTGATCTTAAATAGAATAACCTATAAATGAAGTGGAAGTTAATAAACATTAACACCCGCACGCTGTTATCTGAGTAACCCAATAGTCTGTCATTATTTAACACCATAACCATAGGTCTTATGTGTTTTTTATAATGGGTTATGTAACAATACCCTCGCATTATGATTATGTGCATTATTTTTGAATAGAATAAATAATATACATTCATTTTAGAATTATTACTCTTGGAATAGTTTTTAAATCATAAATAGTTTTTATAGTTAATATTGAATTAAGAAATATATTTTCGATAATTAATGGACTTTTTATTTAAATAATAATTTAATAAAATATTATTACTAAATTATTTTTGTTAAATATAAATTAGCGTATAGATTTTTATGATTAATATGGTATGTTTTAATAAAGTTTGAAATTTGTTTTTGTCAAAATCCATTAATTTTCGATAAATGTCAGTTATTATTTTAAAATTGAAAATTCCCATATTTAGAATATTATTTATATAAAATGAATATTATTTTTGGATTCTTTATGTATGAATTTTCTAACAGTTAATTTTTCATACTTTTGTGAGACAGTCGAATTTTTGGGTAAAATTTAATAGTATTTAGAAATATAATGTGTTTTATGACATCAATATGAACTAATAGGGATTTAATAGAATAATATTAATTTTGTAATTATCCAATATATTTTTAAACATTAAAATAATTTGATTTAATGTTTTTTTTATTTAATTTACAAATCCTTAGTTGACCCTCCAAACTTATAAAACATTTTAACATTTTAAAATGATTTTCTTGAGAGTGTGACTCAGCTCCACATAATAAATCCTAATATTAAATAATACTGGACATCTTCTATATTAAATAATTTTATCAAATCATCTTTACAAAAATCATGGGAAAAATATGGTATGGTTTGAGGTTTTGATTAGTTTAATGTGGGGTGTCCAAAACCTAAATAATAAATAATTTCCTCAACATCCCTATATAAACCCACTTATCCCCCATTCCTCTTCACTCAAACCATATGGTGTTCTACCAAACCCTACCCTAATACTTCTAGAATCATCCCAAGGTGCCCCATGTTCCAAATAAACCCCTCTAAAGCCTCTCCCAATCCTTTCAGATCACAGTTCCATGTAATGTATTTATTCCTTCCATATTTTTAGTCCAAATTTAATTATGTTGTTATTCCCTTTTATTATAAATAAAAAATTATAGGGTATGATTTAAAAGATCCCAAATACATCACTCCATATGTTTTGATGATTAGAGACCACTCTATCTCATATTAATTCCTCCCATGTACTCATGTTACCATGCCAAAATTCTGAAAGGGATTTCACTCTCCCCATTTACATTCAAGAAATTATTTTTATATTATGCATCTAAATTCCAATAAATATGTTGGTAAATGTATTTAAATGACCCACTTATAGTACATTTCATTTACATATGATGAAATACCCCTTTCGTTTTCATCAACCTTTTTCTATGAATTCATATGTTACGCTGTTATACAGCCTAATTTGAAGAAGAATTTTCCAGACCAAAATCATTGTATAGTGAATACCATGCCCATTTCTCTATCAAGGGTATTCAAATTTATGAACATTTACTTATCGATTATTTAGTAACTTGATTTTATTCCACATAACTTTATTTTTGAATAAATTATTTAGTTTAATGATTCCATGTTGTAGGATCTATTAGGCACACTTATCCATTAATTTAAATGAGGAAGAAAGGGGTTCACAAATTATCACTTCAATGCATTGGGTAAATAATAGTATCAGGATATGCCATTTGAAATGAGGGTTAACTCACGCTAATTCAATTGAAATTATTGGTTTCTCATGCTAATTCCAGTGCAATGATGGTTTACTAATTCTTCATGTCCAATGAGCCTTGGATCATGCTAGTATCATGTTAAATGTTGTTGTAGCACCTCCACATTATGATAATCTTGAAATATCATGCCTTCATGATCATGATTCTCTTATGCTCCACTGATATTAATATTGCGTAATATTTATTGTATTCTTAATTTTATTCCATTTTTACTCTCTTTCCAGGATTTATATATTACCCATTTCTTATGTATGTCCTTTTGGTTATCCCATAAAATGCAATGTATGAAGTAATGTTTTGGTAATATAAACAATGTTTTCAATAATGAAGTAGAATTTTTTGTCATTAGATGTCTTGTAATGTTCCTGAATTTCGAATACACTAGACCTCTTGATCCTCAGAGTTTTCTTCGGTGCATGAATATGTAATAAATATTTTTTAAGTGTTTGATAATGAGAAGGGTAGTTATAGTTGGTATTATAGGATAGGATTACATAATTTTGGGATTAATATTACAAAACCAAAGTGAATGTATTAGGGATAATATTATGCCAAAAAAACAACCCAAAATTTTATTGGGTATTGAGTAAGGGGTTTATCAATAAAATAAATCCTTATCCGGATACAAGAAGGTAAAGTCAGCTCTGGAAGATATATATCTAGGGGTAAAACCTGAAAACATCACTTTGAGCTCGAATAGAATGGGAACTGGTGCATGATAATTGGACTTGATGTACTCTTGGTTATGTCACTTATGGGAGATATTCTTTCATAAATTCGTAATCCTAGTGTGAACCAATATTAGTGGAATAAAAAACCCCTAAGAATATATGTTTGGAAGTTGATCATGGATAACATATATAATTTAAGGAAATAAATTTAATTTATAAATTATCCCTTTCTTCATGGATTCCACTGTATTAGTTACCAACTACAATCATTTTATTCTAGCCAATGGATTTTAATATAATGAATCATGTTATCAAATGATGTGAAGATTAATGTGATATTTGTTCTGATGAGATTCCAAAACCAATGGGAGAGGTAATCACAAACTTTTTTCACGATACTCTCTCAGTTAACTAATTTATTGAAAAGAAACATGGTTCTAGTGGAATTTTTACCCATCCCCCCTATCCCCCCCACAGATATAACAATCCACAATCAATATCATTATGAGACAAATACCACCAACTCTTAATGGATTATCGGATACCTCAATATCTGAAAACTGGAAAAAATCCATTAAGAATATCTTCTCTATACTATAGTATTCTGAATTGAGAAGTTACATCTAGAAACTTATCGTATGGTGGTTGAATCTGATCAGTGGTGGAAATTAAATAAAAATACAATGCTTGAGGAGTAGATCAAGGAATTGAAATGGAAATATTTATGAAAAATATTTTTTGAAAAATATTTTTCCCACACCCTCTGACATAAGATAAAAGAGGACTTCCATGACCTCTTGAAAAATGATGATGAATCCATTGGAGTGTTCTAGGATACCTGAAAAGGCATTCATGATATTCCTCCATCTATGTCTTTTCCCAAAAATTCATGTTTGATCACTTCATTGGTGGCCTAAAACCTAGAATACATAAATCCCTAGTGATCTGTGACTTCAATTGCAATGAGGAAATTGTCTGATGTTCCCTCAAAGTTGAAATGAAGATTGGTGAATCCAAATGGTATCATAAGGATAAGAAGCATAAGGTAGACATTAATTCTGGTGGCCTGATTAGTAAATCCAATGGTGAAAAGAAATTTCATCACCCCACATTCCAAACATGTGGAAATAAGAAACCTGGAAATTACATAAAGGGGATGAGGAAATGCTTTATGAGTGGAAGTGAAGGGCAGCTGGCTATTAACAACCATCAAGAAAAACTAACTACTGTAATAAATGAGAGGAATGCTCCATTCGAACCTCAATGCATTTTTTATTGTTTCAAATATATAGAATACTTTCACTTTTCTAACCAATTACCTAAGTCATGGTTTTTCATATGTAACCAACAACCTCAATGGCTACAAGGGCGATCATTCTCCATCACTACCACCGAAACGAACCCGGACAACGAAGTGGTGACAGTTACACCAGTTATTTATTCAATAATTGAGAACATACTTTTTAATTCTTGTTCCATGCATTATTTTATATCTTAAATGTGAGGAGGACAATCCAAAAACCACAAAAACATGGATGTAAGGATGTTGGTGAGAATGGAACACAGGGAAATCATTGCATCCCATGAATATAACTCCTCCCCTATCATAATTTATGGTTTGAATATCATGCTGAATCTCATCATACACACTCTAGTGGAATTTCATGTAATTATTAGTAGGGATAGGCTTTTCCTATATTGAGCCATTATAAATTTTTATGAGAGGGAAATCAATCTCCATATTGAGAAATAACCCCTAATTATGTACAACTGAAAGGAGGATGATGAATATTACATTGAACCATTATTCCAGGCATGGATATTAATTCAATACGAGAACACATATCTTTCTCAGATGATTGAGACTAGGGAAGAAACAATTCTTCAAGGCATTCCTATTGTGAGGGAATGTGTTGTAGTGTTTCAAGGGGAATTGCATGGTCTTCCTCCAAGAAGAGATGTTGAATTCCCAATTGATCGTATTCATGGGGCATTGCAAATATCCATGATACCATAGATAATGGTTTTCATGGAGCTTGAGAATATAATGAAACAACTACTGGAGAATCTCGATAAATGGTTTATATGCCTAGGTGCTTCATCATGGGGTGCAGCAGTTCTCTCCCTCGTGTAGAAGGATGGGTCAATGCGCCATTTAATTAATTATCATGATCTAAACAAAATCATGATAAATAACATGTATAATATTCCCGGAATAGATGAATTATTCTATCTACTATGTGGAGAAAAAATAGTTCTCCTAGGAGGGTTTGTGGTCGGGATATTACCAAATAAGGGTGAAGAATGAGGATATCCCCATGATTGCTTCTCGTACAAGGTATGATCACAGTGAATTCATAGTAATGCCTTTCAGAATCACTAATTTTCCTAAAAAATTCATGGACATTATGAATAGACTCATTAGAGATTACCATGAAAAATATGTGGTAGTTGTTATAGAATATATTATAATATACTCCATAACCAAGGAGGATCATTAGGAAAATCTAAGAACTGTACTAGAGACCCTACAAAAGGAGAAGCTCTGGGAAATATAAATAAACTTTGAGTTTTGTTTGAAGAATGTCTCATTCGTGGATCATATCATCACAAGAAATGGGATATCTATGGATCCCTTCAAGAATGATGCAATAGAGGGATGTCTAAGGCTACATCTTTGATGGATATCAGTAGCTTCCTTGTGTTAGATAGATATTATTTGTGATTTGTGAGAAATTTCTCAGGATTTCCAAACCCTCGTACCACGATAACTCGAAAGGGAGTTAAGTTTTCTTAGAGTGAAGAATGCGAAGATTGAATAATGGAGCTGAAAAGGTGGATTATCACTGTTCCTAGGCTGACACTGCACACAAGTAGATAATTCTTTGTTGTATTTAGTAATGAATCGAAGAAGGGCCTCAGATGTGTTTTGAATAAAAATGAAAAATTAATTATATATGATTCATGGAAATTGATATTTCATGATAAAAACTATCCAACATATGATCTTTAGTAGGTTGTAGTAATCATTGATTTGAAAATTTGGAGACATTACCTTTTTTTGGAGAATTGTGAAATATTCACGTATCACAAAATCCATGTGTATATATTCGCACAGAAATAGTTAAACATGCGCCGGTGAATATGGTCAGATATAGTCAAATACTCTGACTTCATAATCTATTACCACCCTGGTAATGTGATCAATCCTATGGATTCTCTATGTAGAAAATACCCAATGATTCTATAATTTATTATAATTGAAAGAAAATCCAATAATAATAGATTTTATGAAGTTTGACACTAGAATCATAAATAAGGGAACATCATAAATACATTTACAAATTATTTATAAACCATCCATTTTGGAAAGGTTAAAGGATGCTAAAACATATGATTTATGAATTCAGAATAAAGTGGAAACTATCATAAAAGGGAAATCCTCATAGTTCAATGTTAGAGAAAAAGGAATTGTGAGATTTGGGTCAAGAATATGCATTCCATAAAATCCCATGTTAATGAAAGAACTTTTGGATGATGCCCATAGATCGAATTTCTCAATTATACATGGAAACACAAAGAGGTATAAAGATATCCAAGAGCATTATTGGAGGTATATCTTGAAGAAAGAGATCGTTGAGTATACATCAAAGTGCCTGGTATGTCATCAGGTGAAGACTCAGCGACAGATGTCAAATATGATGATGCAACCATTACCCATACCAACATGGAAATGGTATAACATCACCATTTACATTGTCAATGGATGTCTGAAGGCATCCAAAGAAAACAATTATATCTAGGTTGTTGTGGATAGTCATAAAAATATTGCATATTTCATTGAAATTCAAGAGGATTTCTCATTGGATCAACTGGAACGAATATATTTTAGAGAATTGGTAAGGCCGCATGGAATACCACTATTTATTGTATTTGATTGAGATCCAATATTCACTTATTTGTTCTGGAAATATTACTCAACATGCTCTAAATACATAGCTGAACTTTAGTACGTCTTTTAATCCTCAAAATGATGTCCAATCTGAGTGGATTATCCAAACACTCTAGGACATGTTGAGAGCATCCTTAATGTACATAAAAAGAGGATGGGATCAACACTGTCCTATGTTTGAGTTCTCTTACAGCCATAGTTTCTAATCAAGCATCCAAATGGATCCTTATTAAGCCCTTTATAGGAAGAGGGGAAGAACACTGGCATGTTGGGATGACGTTGGGGAGTGAAAACTCCAATGTCCAGAAATGGTCGATGAAATGGTGGAGAGGGTTAAGACAAGCTGGAAGCACATTGAAGATGATCATAGTACACAAAATATCTATAATTATAATCATCAATGAGACCTAGAGTTTGATTTTGATGATATTGTATTCCTCTTCATATCACCATGGAAGAGAGTTATGATATTTGGGAATATGAGAAATCTATGTAAAATGTTATATCGTCCCTTTTCATATAGTTTTTTTCATTGGAGCAGTGGCCTTTCAATTAGCACTCCCACCAAACATATCTCATGTACATGATGTATTCTATGTATCACTCCTGAGGAATTAAATACATGACCAATCACGTGTACCCAATCTAGAGGCGGTACCATTCTAAAATGACCTCCCCTACAAAGAGAATCCAGAGAAGATATTAGATTGTAATGAAAAAATTTCAATGAAATAAGAAAATACCCCTAATCAAGGTGTTGTGGGGAAACCACATTTTTAAAGATGAAATGTGTGAATTGATGGAATTGGTAAATCAGAGTAACCCTCATCCATTTTAGTGTGGGAAAAGGAAATTTCATTGGAGAAATTTCTTAAGGGGGAGATTGTAACGACCCAAAACATTTACTAATTAAAACTCCTCCTGATCTGATTAAATGTATTATTATGTAAACATTTTATATAAAACATATTCACTTCTTCATTGTTGTGTTTTTTTATTTTAAAATAATGTTATGAATTGTTATTACTTCTAATATATCCATTGAAAAGTGATCACATGATTATTATAAATAGAGAGTTTTAACAAATCCAATTTACTCAGAAAAAGGAAGTGATGGCCTCATCTAGTATAATCTCTCCATATGAACCCCATTTTATAGAGTTAGAAAAAGGAGGTGGCATCCCTGGTCTTTTCTCTTAACAATTCCCAAGCATAGCTTTAACATGTTAATCTTTAATAGAACCGCCTATGGGAGAAGTAGATGTTAATAGAGATTACCACCTAAGAGATTTTATTTGAACCACCCTAAGAGTATGTCACAATATTACACCATACCCTTAGGTCTTATATAGGTGTTATAAGGGTTTATGTAATAAGACTATAGTACTATGATTATGTGAATTAGTTTTTTATAGAATAAATAATAAACATTATTTTTATTATTGTTTCTTTGTGAGATTGTTTACAGACCAGATAAATTTTTTAGCTAATATTCAATTAAGAAATTTATTTTGATGAATTAGTGGGTTTTTTAATTAAATAATTTTTTTTAAAAAAAAACATAATTACTAAATAACTATTTATTAACTTTAAATGATCGTATAATGTTTGATGAATAAAATTGTAAATTTTATTATATTTTGAAAGCTATTTTAGTCAAACCCCATGAATTTTCGATAAATATAGGTATTTATTTCAAAAGAGAAAATTCACGTCATTCATAAATTATTTAGATAAAATTATTATTATTTTTTTATTTTGGACATCAAATTTTCTAACGGTGATTTTTTCATTATTTTTTTAGAGAGTCGGTTTTTTTGTAAAAAATAAATATCATTTAAATATATTATGTTTTTATGACATCCAAATGACCCAATAGTTTTGTAATAAATAATATAAATGGGATGTTAGGCCAGAATTTGATTTACATATAAAATAATGTGATTTTAGGTATGTTTTGTTTATTTACAAATCCATAGTGGACCCTCCAAGGTTATAAAACTTTTTATCATTTTAAAGTGATTTCGTTGAGAGTGTGACTCAACTACACATAATAATTTCTAATATTTAATTTGGTTTGGCCATTGGCCTTATAAAATAATCTTTTCCAATCCAATTTGGGAAAAAAGGTCATAAAAATGGTGTAGTTTATGGTAGTTATTATTTTATGTATGGTGTACAACACCTAAATAATAAATATATCCCTATCCTTTCCAAAATAAATCCACTCAATCTCCCATTCCTCTTAACTCATACCATTTGGAGCCCGAAAAAATTCTTCCCTCCTATCTTAGTAATCAACCCAAGAACCACCAAGATCCCATGAAGCCCCTCTAAAGCCTCTCCCAGGCCATTGGGATCACAATTCCATGAAAGGGATTTCTTCTTTTCAAGTTTTTGTTCCAAAAATCATTATGTTGTTATTCCCTGTTAATTTCAACTATAAATTATGGGGTATGATTTTTCACCTCCCCTATACTTCCCTCATTTTTTTTGAATGATGAGATACCCCTTTATCTCTCATTAATTCCACCCATGTACACCTGTTACCATGCTGAAATTCCATATGAGATTTCTCTCTCCTTATTTACAATCAAGAAATTATTTTATATCACACATCTAAATTCCATTAAAAATTTTGGGACATGTATCTATATGACCCCGTTATAGTTAATTTCATTAAATATGATGAGATTCCACTTTCTCTAACATCATCCATTTTTTATGAATTCTTATATCAAGTCGTTATGCTGCCAAATTTGCACCACGATTTTCAAAGACAATGTCATTGTGTAGTGAATACCATTCCCATTTCTCTATCAAGGGTATTAAACAATATGCAAATTTACATAGTGATTATATAGTTTTACATATGAATTTCACATTTATTTGTCATGGAATAAATGATAATGTTTACTGATTCTAGGTTTTATAATCAATGTGGCACACTTATGTATTAAATGAAATTATTAAGATGGGTGTGCCCTGATAGTGCTCTATGGCATTAGGTTGGGAATAGTATCCTGATACGCCATATGAAAAGAGGGATTACTCACGTTGATTCAAGTGAAATGAGGGTTTAATCATGCTCATTCAAGTGAAATGTCATTTACTCTTGATCCATGTGAAATGAGCTTTAGATCTTGCTAATATCATGTAAAATGTCATTTCCACATTACCATGTTATGGTAATCTTGCAATTTAATGCCTTTTGTTCATATTTTTTGAAGATCCATTTATATTATTATTTCCTAACATGTATTAAATTGTTCCTATTATGCCTTTTTTACTCCCATACCGGGATATATAAGTCACTATTTTCATATTTAGGTCCTCCGGTTATCCCCGAAAATGGTAAGTATGTAGGAATGTTGTGGTCATGTAAAAGAATTTTTCAATAATGATGTTGTATTTTATGTCTTCAGTTGTCATGTAATGTTACTAAATTCCCAAGACACTAGACCTATTAATCCTCAGAGTTGTCTTAAGTTCATTTTTATGTAATAAATCATGTTTAAGTGTGCAATAAAGAGCAGTTTTGTTATAAATAACCCATGATTAGATAGATAGGGGGAATTATATTTTCTAATACATATTCAATAAGTCCTTATTGGTTTTATTTTCTGTTATTATATGTTAGTTAGGATGAGATATATGTGATATGTTTTTTATCCTGTCCTTCAATATATTTACTATATTTCTCATATTGTAAATTTACCTCAAATATTAATGAGTATTCTAATATATATAGTTCAATTTATTTATTTATGTGATGAATGTTATATTTTGGAACTGGGTTTGGGATTACAAACCTTCCTGATGTTATGTTAACAATATGTTCTCTATAATGAATGTGATTTTTTTAAATTACATGCACTTATTAATGGTTCATTTAATTCTAAAATATATGTTTGGGATGGTAATTTAGAATAATTTTTATGTTAGTTAATTAATTATTCTTATATAATAAAATCTAACAATTTTGAAATATAAATTTTCCCTATTGTCATTAACTCTTTTCCCATGAACACTTTTACATTTCTTGTTTAGTTTTGATTCTATTTTCTAAATCTATGTTCATAATTCAATATTTTTATATTTAATCATACTAAATAAAATATAAGTTAGAATATTAAAAATAACATATAGTTATTAAAAATAATTTGGGAAAACCCATGAATAACCTTTGTGAGGCGTCACAATAAAATTGTTAATTCAATTTTTCAGAACCCTATAAATATACATAATCATATTGTTATATAAATATAATATACCATATGAGTAAATAATAAATTATAATATATTAGTTAAGTAAAATATTAATTTAAAAATATAAAATTTTGTAATTTTTTAAAAATATGGTTTTAATAGATTCTCCCCCCTCCAATTTTTTTTAAAAAAATTAAATTCATAAAATTATGTTATTTTAATATAATTCTATTTATTAAAAAATAAAAATTAATTTTTTTAGAAATACATATTTTTATTCAATTTTGTTATTTAGAATATTATTATTTATTATTTGAATTCCATTATTTTAAAAAAATTAAAAAAATTAAAATCTTGAATACATTATAGCCTAGATTCTAATAACTATAACCGGTAAATAATGATAATTTTAAATGTTTAAATATTAATATTGACTTCCCTATGAAATTTATATTTATTAATGAGACCATGATCACGTTAACACTTATATTCTCTCACTTATACTCCATTCAATAATATTTAAATACATTACAGAGTCATATATCATGTTTTAGGTTATGATAAGAAATGTTAAATCTTCTTAAGTTTACTCACTTATATTCATTCATTTACACTATATGTAACTCCTTAAAAATTAATTTTATTATTTTATCACGATATTATGATTATATATTTTATAATTAAATAGGTTATAAATTATTTACTTTATCTTATTCCAATTCATTATCTCTTATTCCATTAACTCACATTTATTTAATCATTTCCACTACATGTAACTCATTTAAAATTTATTTTCTTATTTTATCATGATATTGTGCTTATTAATTTTATAATTGAATTGATTATTAGTAATTTATTTTATCTTCATCACATTAATAATCCTTTCCCATGATTTCATGTTGATTTATGTTAATTCGACCATAAACAGGTCATGTTAATCCTATATTATAATTATCAAAATCAAAATATTGTTCAAAAATATATTATTTTGTTTATATTGAATTATAAGAGTCGTTTTTATACATAAATTTTAAATATGATACTATAACAATAATGGATATATCATTTTTTTAATGATGTAATAATTTAGTACCACTGGTGACATGATTGAGAGTCATTTATGGATTGGTGTTGTGTTACCAATGTTAATAGGATAAATTGTTTATATATTCCAATACATGTATGGTTATTGTAAAATGTAATTCAATATTATATCATTGGATACCATTTTAGGATGGGATCCATTTTATGTATATTTAATTCTATTAATTGAACTTTAATGTGATGAATCAAGACATCATTGATAAATAGTTCATGTGAATCTATTGAATTGATACCTTTTGAAGAGATTATTTTCTACCATGAATTTTCATATTTTTTTCAATATAGAAAAATGTTATGTATTTTCTATAAGTGTTTAACCTATTATAGGTTATTTTACATAATTCACTAAAACCTCCACTTTCAGTGGTTCTTTATTGATTATTGTTATAATTCATAGAATTTTTTTTATGAAATTATTGGATCCATTCATTTCAATCAATTAATATTGTTATATACACATTATTTTATAGTGATGTAAAATTTTATATTCCCCCTTAGACATTTGAAATTGGATCATCCCTTGATAATCTATGTATGTTGAAATAATTTTGATACTATGACTTGGACAATATCCTTTCAATACGACACAATTACAACATTTCTATATGAAGAGTAGCCTTGTCATATAATGTATTTGACCACATTTTTAGAATGAATAAATTTCATAAAATTTTAATATATACTACATATTGAAAATATTTATCATTTCTATGGTTTAATATTAATGAAAATACCTACAATTCACTATCATGATAATATGATAAAATTACATAGATATATAGTTAACATTTTAATTTTAATATAAATTACTCATGAAAATAAAATATAATTAATCTGAGATGTTTAATGAATTATTCATACTATATAGATGTAATTTAATGAAAATATGTAGAAATTTTTTACAATATAAAGTTTTTGTAGTTGTAAATTACACTAATCACCTGATTTTAGAAACCATTCGCATTATAATTGTATTTTTTTATATGTCAGTTTTTAATCATTGTAGAAAAAAAATTCATATATATGGTTTAGAAAAAACACATTTCATTTCTTATTAACTGTCTGAAGAATATTTTCTAACTCAAAAAAAATCCAACTCAATATCATTATAATAAAAAATTATTATATGTTCAATTTCTGATCTAAAAAGTGAGTATTCGATCATGTAAATATGGAAATGTCGCACAATATTGTATACCAATAATTATAGTTCATTTATAAAGAAAATTATATTAATTACACATGTGGATAATGGCTACCCATTATACATTATTGATTGAGGATATATCCAAATGGATTATGATGAATAGTGTTGGATTTTTTTCAATATATTAATATAATGGGAACTAAATATGTGATGATTTTTGGTGATTATGAAGAAAAAATGATAAAATTTGTGAGACAATACTCATAAATTTGATGGAAATGTGGATTGTTATTATTATTTTTTCTGTGTACAATACCTAAATATGTAATGAATGATGGGTCAGATTGTGATTGGTGAAAATGATTAGTGATATTGAATAACGATTGTACTATTTAGAATTGGTTCATTGTAAATATAATGAACATCATATTGAGAATAATCAATCTTGTTAATGTATGATAATGACTCATCCTTTTAATTAATTGGTGTAAATAATTATTCAAGTCATTGAAGTTTTCCGTGGAAAATTACAAATGGATAATTTTTATGATGCAGTAAAGATTCATTATTATACTATAAGGATTTATCATATACTATAAAATCATGGGTAATTTAGTATGTTTTTTTTAAATAGTTTACAATATTGAGAAGTAATTTTAAAAATTTATAAATTATTTTTTATATGAATTCATTTTTTTATTTGAATTGAGAGGGATGGAAGAATCATTTTGTTGTAGATTTTGGAATATAATTAGAAGTAAGTAGATCTGTATGATTTATCATTTTTATTAATGGATATATTTGTCCAAGTGGATATTATTTGTTATTTAACTATATAAATATTGGTTTTGTACGATTTAATTATAATATCATAAGTTATATAACATTAAAGATGGTGGACATGATCAGAATTATCTTAATCATCAGTTGTGAATGAATAAAACTTGAAGTTCAAAAATACCATACTATTAAATTGGTAAAATAAATTTTACAAATTAATAATCTAGTTCTATGGATTAATGATCTGAGCACTAATTTTATTAATTAGGGGTTTTAATGGATTTTTTAGGTCAGAGTAGAGCTATATATATTTAAAAAATTAGCAGTATATGTTTCAACATCCATCTATCATGGAAACATCAATTAAAAATTTAGTAATTGTATAACAAAATAAATCGAATAGAATAATAAAAATTATATCCAATATAGATAATAAAACAAAATAAAATGATAATTATGTGTAATAAAATCCAATTTAAATTTCATATACTAAATTTATAGGGGAAGATATTTTCATGTTTTAAATAGAATATTTTAAGAATAAATATTGATGATTTGGACATGGATATGATAGATGTAACATACGAATATTTTATGAAGGAGACACTATGTTCGATAACATATATGAAACTAAACTTTAAGCATAAACAAACAACTTAATATAATTATTTCAATATCACCTCTATAACCATGTCATTAAAATAGTTCGTATGAACAAGATCAACCGAATTATGAATATATAATTTAAAAATGTATATATAATTAACTATTAGGAAGCAAAATTATTTATATATTAAAATAAAACCCCTTTTAAAAAAAGGAAATGTTTTTAGGAAATCTATTAAATGGCACAAGATGATTTATTTATAATATAAAATAAAAAAATTAATCATGTTAGATTATATCATTTAAATCTATATATATAATATTCAATATAATTTTAAACATTCATCCTCTATGTTTTTCAAACATGATTGAAAAAATAGATTCAACATTTCTAGACACTTATGGGTATTTAATTTTAAAAATTGATTCCATATTTTTAATCAAAGATAATATTTAGTACATAATCCTCTTTTATTTTTGGACAATATGAGTTGTAAGCATAGTCATTTTATTACCATAGTTAAGGGTAAATTATTTAATTAGGATTAAAAATATAATTAAAAATATAATTCAATATCAATAAAACATGTCCCCATTTTATTGGATGAGAATATTTCAAAAATATCATCCATGGGTAAAATTTAATATCTCTATGAGCTATTTTGATAACTTTAAGCACCTAATAGTAATTTATTTTTAGAAAAATCAAACTTTTCATACTTCTGTTATTAATAAGAAAAACATTTTAAATATGTGGTCATCTAGAACGTAGGATCAGCCTTAAGAATTATTTTAAATATAAAATATTTATCATCGTCATGGTAATATAATTTTAATTTGTAGGGAATAAATAATACTATTCAATACTTTCATAATAATGATGCAGTAATTATTTTATTTAAAAAAATATCAAACAAATATTATAAAACGTATAAAACTATATATAATTTTATATAATTAATGTGATCAATAATTTTATAGATTAATTATACATGTAACTATTGTGTTATAATATTTGGTTATATTTTATCTTGTGGATTATATATTTTTGAAAGTTGAAGTCAAAAATTGTATAAAAAAAGACATTATTGACATTCTAAAATAAATAATTTTTTATTTAATTTTATAATTTTTTTTTTAAAAATAAAACTGATTGTTATAAGGATTAAATATTATTATTTATTTATTTATGGGTTTTTTTATTTTAACATAACTTTATTTTATCTTTAATAGTAAAATTACTTGTTGTCGTGGCTTGAATTAATTTGTTAAATAAGGGTTAAAACAAAATATAAGTGTATATATTTAGACAAAACATATCTAATATTTATTGGATAGAGGTATTTCCATTAATAATCATCATATATTATATATATATAAGTTATCATCCATTTTTTATAGGAAACTAATTTTTAATAATTTAATATTCTATGAAATTTTGAGACTGCCCCTCTCATCTCCTATAAAAGGACTCCACTACTTCTCATTTATTCACAATTAGAACCATTTTTTTCTGAGACCTTCTATAATACATTCCAATACATCATAAACACATTATAGAGGTAGTATTTTAGTTATAATAGAACCCTTTGTGTAATTAATATGTAAAAAATTTAGATTGTCTGAAGAAGAGGTATTGTTTTTAATCAAGTGTTTCTATTTTTTTTCCTCGACCTCATTTAAATATGTATAAAGAATAATAAAATAATAATCAAAATATACTCAATATAATTATATGTAATTATTTCAATTTATGGATACATATTTATCTCATATTCCATCAAATGGGTAAATAATTAATCGTTCGTCTCTATGGTGGACTATCGCCTCTTGAACTAATGAAATTATTTTTCCATCACCGTATCTCAAAAAAGATTAAAGTGATAGAATTATATATTGTATATGATATCAATTTAATATTTATCATTAATAAAATATAATATAAAATTTATGTTCTAATCATTCCATTCACATATAATTAAAAAATTCATTTTTGCATATGTGTGAATTATCACCTCTATTAAGAGATGTGATTCGTTTTTCATCACCAAATAATATGGTTGATATATATATATATGTTTTATTTAGTTTATAATATATTATTATTTATATCATGATAATTTTTAAAATATAAAATAATACTTACCTACTTTCCATAATGACCATTGAAAAATCAAAACATTTCTCATGATTACGTAGGACCTGCCGTCTCAATGATTGTAATGTAGTTCATTTTTCATATCCATATTTAATGTATTGATAAAAAATTTCAATTTATTTAAAAAATTATAATTATTCAATGATTATTATTTTTATATGATTTACAAATGACCACTTTTAATATAGACATTATTCCAAAGTAATTTCATACTCTAATATTGAAAATCTACAAAATTTCTGATGTAAATTTAATGATACATTAATTATAATAAAATTATAATAAGTTATATAAAAGGAATAATAATATTTAAAATGGTTCCCAATAGTGTAAACAATTATCTTATGTTTATTATTCTGGATGATGAATAATGAATTTTATGTTTTGGACTCAAGGTAAGGGACATCTTATCAATTTCCATTCATTGAGGAATATTTTTTCTTATTATAAAACCATATTCATTTATGATGTGTATATGACTAAATTTTTACATTTTATATCATTAATTTTATTAATATAATGATATTTAATTTTTTTAATTTTTACGCTTTCTGGTGGTAAATGATTTCACCCATTACAAAATAGTAAGATATTTTATAACTCAACATCCATTCATTGAGTTAACCTCTACATCATTGATTATTACATGATAATATAATGTTATAAAATGAGTTTATATTATCATATGAAGAATATATAAATTTTTATATAGATATATAGTGGATACGCATAACAAATTTATTTTATTGACACTAAACTCAATGATATGATCTTGGTATAGAATTTATTTATAAAAATATTCTTTTAATGTATGTTTTCACAATAATAAAATGGAATATTTTTTATCCTATACAACATGATAATATCATACAGAATTAGTCAAGTCTTTTTTATTGTATTTTTACTTTACAGTACTGAAATTTTATTCAGAAATAATATTTTTCATTTATTAGTCTCTAGCTTTTTAAAAATGAAAAACAATTTCAAATTGGAAAATTTATTTTCCTCCATAAATTTTCTGTAGGAATGTTTTATTCATTATGTTTATGGTATGTTTAATCTTAATTATTAATTAGTATGGGTGGTACCATTATAAAATGACTGTGGGTGATCCCGTTATATCTATCTAATGTCTTAGGTAAGGGGAAAGAGTTAACTTGTTAGGATTCTCTTAAGATATTATAGAAATATATTGTAGGGGTTATTCAATATGAAACTAGGATGGTTACTCAAATCTATCCTTGAGTGATACAGAATCCATAAGATATATAGTATATATAAAAGTGATATGAAAATTAATACATGATTTAATTTTTTATTTATGAATTTTTTGTATTTTCATTACTTTCTTTGAGTATAAAGTTTGTGTTTTGTTGCATGTGAAAATTATTAGTTTTATTCACTGTGTGAACATTAAACATGTTTTCATGTTATTCATTAGACTAACTATTTTCTTTCATTATATTTGTTAATGAGATTCCATTCTCATGATTTTTTTATCATAAATAATAACTCTTAAGGATTGTAAAGGGAATAAAAGATGTTATGATAAAAGTATTGAATATTTGTCATCAAAAGTAATTAAGTTTTAACATAAAAGGGGTTTACTTTGAGAAAAAATAATATATTGAGTATAAGTGACCAATTGTAATGTTTGGGATTACTATATATGTATTTTTATATATATAAATATAAACATAAATATATTTTTTAAATAATGAAAACCAATTATTGTCTAATGTCACTAGAAAATTTGATATTTATTATCTTGTCCTTAGAGGTGGTATTAATGTAGTGATTATATTACTAGGGAGATTAAGATGTTTTATTAAGAGTTATAAATATTATAATTATATTATAATTTTCCAGTTTATTAAATTTTTAGTTTCAATGAAACCCCTTTTAAGGCAATATGTAATAAAAGTTTAAGGTGACTGACGTTTTTTTTGTATTCATTCATTTTTAGGTAATTATGAGTTATTATGTTTTGAGATACAAAATTTAAGATATGTGATAACCATTGATGTTAAAACATATTAATTATATTTTTATGATTTTATAATAGTATTATGAATTTTATTTGAATAATACAGTTTTAGAGAAATGATATCTTATAGAATGTGTGACAACCCATTACATCCAACATGTATGGGAGAATTGAACCCACAACTGATTAGTGATAAGGGTTCATCACCTACCACTATCTTATTTCATGTCACGGTTTGTATAATATTGTTTTTCTTATTTGAACTACCGAATGGATAAAGTTTATGTTTCTATTTCATACATATATTTTATAGAATATATAACTATGCAATAGGAATATGACTTTGTTATTACGAGATTATTATTATTTTAGAATACATTCAATATTTTTGTAATCCCATATGATCAAAGTAGAAATTATACTATGTGATTTTATTTTACAGATATAGGTTTAATTATATTTTGGAATAATATTTTATTTTAATATAGATTTGTGGTGATTTAGGTTACTAATGGAAATAGACAGCATATCTTAGAGATTAGTTTATTTAAGAAATGTCCTTTTGGTATAAGTCTTTAAGAGTGTCTGATAGTATTTTGTGATAAATATTAATCCAATCATGGAATTATGTGTAATTTAATCCTTTTAATTTTTTGGTTTTATGCATAGTCTACTATATTTTTGTGGAATTATAACGATATTCATATGTTGAATGATCATTTTTTAACTTCAGTATTACTGTTAAATTTTGGATATTAAAGAAGTTTTTCATCATAAAAGGCTTATTATTTTGTGTTAATCATGTTATCCAAACATAGGATCCATATAAATTTATTCTAGTGTTTACGAATGAAATATTTATTGTCATCATAGAACGAAAAAGATTAATATCAGGTGATAATTAATTATTGGATGAAACTAAAATTTTTAATTAGAAAATTATCCATATTTTATTATTATATATGTCAATAAAATTATTCAAATCATGGAAAAAGGTTTTTGAAATAAAATTTTCATTGGTTTACTTTTTTTATCATTAAATTAATAGCCTTTTACATCATAACTATAAGGCCCCAGCCTTAAACCTTACTTAATCTTGAGTTATTACAAGATTACACATTGAGGATCTTTTCAGGTTTAGAGTTTTAGAGAATTAGATCATGAAACTTGCATTACATTCCATATTTAAACAAAGTGGTTACATAAAAGACAATATTCATTCTTCCCATCAACGGAAACATATTTAAAATATAACACGGATTCCTTCTTGACACATCCTTGACACTATCATCACATCATGTACCTTTCCCTTGACCTGTGAAAAACATTTCAAAAACTTGGGATGAGCATAAAAAGCTCAGTAAGGGTTATAAAAATATGGAAAGGAAACATGAGTTCATATATACATAAGAATGAAATCATACTTTACCCATAAAACATAGGCATATCAAATCATGAATAAATCATAGAAGGAATAAGACATAAAGGTAACTTGAGGCCTTCATAACATTCTTACGTAGGGAGTAACCCTCTTGGTTACGTTTGGAATACCCATCACAGTATATTCCCTAAATCTCTTCGGAGAAACCTTAACGTTTCACTCCTTCGCGTTACCCAATGCATTGGAGAGCTATATCGGGCTCACCCGCCCTTAGTTTATCACGGAACCACCCGTTCTTCATAAAAATGCCCAAGAACCATAACATAATCGTATCACATAAACATGAATAAAGGAAACATGACATTTCCACATTTCAATCACAATATAACATTTTAGGATATTGAAATAATGAATCCATTCCAAAAAGAAACCATTTCCAAAACCATTTAAAACATTTAATAAAGAGATTTTTGAATCAAAGTGTCCCATACCACCTTGAAGCTTTTAAAATTTTAAACCATTAATATCCATATAAATAAATCCTTAAAACCATTTTGAAAACATGGATATTAATAAGAACAAATAATTAAAACATTTAAAACGATATTTTGGTTAAAGGGGTTTTACCAAAATTAGAGACACTTGAATACAATAATCGAGGAATAACATTTAGTCAGAACTTTATAATATCATGAGAATAAAAGGATTCATGATATAATACTCCAAAGGACATTATATACACCATATAAGAGTGAATTGGTGCATAACAACAATGAACCCTCAATAGAAATGTCAAATGTGATGAAATCCCTTATAAAGAAGGTATCCTTAAATTAAGGACAAATAAATCTCAAAAATATGTGTGACAAATATATATACACCCAATATAAGTGGATATTAAGTGTAAAACAATAAAAGGTCATTCACACATATTCAATGGATGACATATTCAATGACTACAATTTGAACCCAAAGAAATCGAAATTGGGTTAAAAAGTTCCCTTGACAGCCTAACGACATCACATCAAAATGAGTTGATGAGAGATAAAAAGTGTATCTCATCACCTGGACATAAAATTTACATCAATAAGGATGTATGAGAACATATCCCAACATAAAAATATGTAAATTAAAAGACCCAATAAAAGAAGTCGTTTAAAAAAGAGGAGAGTGAAAGGTTCCCTTACCGACTTGGGTATCTTTCAAAACATACACCCCATGAAAGAAAGACAATAGGTAATTGATGTAAATACTCATAAACGAAAGTATATTACACAAAGAGTAGAATAATGGGCAGTAAATACACCACTCAATGGAATTTGTGGTGAATGTAGCATAAATCTCACGGGAATAAAAGTGAGATGAAAAATCCCTTACGAAAACTCGGCAGCCTAACGGTGCCACATAAAACTTACGAATATGGATTGATGAGATCAAATAGGGTATCTCATCACATTACAATAAAATGTACATCAATAGGAATATAAAATAACATCCCCTAACATTACAAAGAGGATATTAAAAGAAGTGACATAAAGGAGAGTACTTAAAAAGAAAGAGAGAGGTTAGATCTCTTACGAAAGTTCGGCAGCCTAACGGTGCCACTCAAAACTTCCAAAATGGATTGATGAGATAGAATAGGGTCTCTCATCACATGAACATAAAAATTACAGTAAATGTAATATAAAATAACATCCCAATCATAAAAATATTAGCTTTAAAAGGAATGACATAAAATTGTGTACTTAAAAAGAAAGAGAGGAGTAGGATCCCTTACCTCGGGTCCGACTTGACTCGATCGTTCTTTAATATCCTGAATAATAAACTTGAGTTAATTTATAATTACTTAAGAACATTTTTCAAGTTCATTATTACTTTTATACCACTTATTACCATGTCATAAACATTATGTAATCATTTAAGTTAATAATATTTGTTTTGCCGATATTTGGTTCTTAAGTCGAAAGTGGACTTCTTACAATTACATGTCGTTCGTGTGGCCAAATGTTTATTATATCCAGAATTGTATTCATTATTTAGATATCATATATGTAATATATATCCAGTACATGCATGAATTTATAACATTACATAATCATTTAGGGGTAAGAAATGAAATGCACCGTTCATGGAGACGTTAAGCCGTACGTACGCATGAACGCTACTTTCATTTCTATTTCGTATTTTATAGAATGGAATAATAATGATATAAAGGTATATTATAATACCAGTATAATTTCATATATAATATCATATTTCCATCCTTTATACATCCCACATATGGTATTTAACGAATCAAATCACTTTGAGGGGGCGGTAGTCCGCACTTCCTTAAATGAAGATATCGCGTATACCCATAATGGAAGCCATAAAGGTAAGACACAAATGAAAAATACAGAAGCATAAGTAAAACATAAACATATTATATATCATATATAAAAATAGTGACATCATAATGGCCACCTTTGAAGGTGTTAAATGAGTATTGAACAATCATCGTTTCGGGAGGCAGAATTTCGCCATCCACGGAAACCATATGTTCTTTAACCATTTGATGTAGTTGTGTGAGAGTGTAGCTCAATTAAATCTTATAACAACATACTAGTATATTTAAGATACTGGTGTTGTTACAAATTAAGTAAATAAAAATAGTTTAGGGGGTTGGATAAGAAAAATAAAACAAATGAACACGAGAGAATGAATTATCTTTAAAAGTGTAACTCCTTTTGATTTGAGCCTGAAGGCTTCCTTTGAAAGGATTCTGCCCAAAGGGAATCCTATAGGATGAGGATAGGGATGTGGAGAGAGTAAATGGGCAGGGTTTGGCCGAGCCAAAGGCTTGAGGAGTGTGTGAAATGAGGTAGAGGTGGGGGCCTTTTATAAGAGGAGAGGAGGGGCACTTTTGGAAAGTAAAGAAATATTACATTATTTGAAAATGTGTTTCGGTTTCAAAAGGTCCCAAATTTCTATAATTCGTGGATAAGGTGATAATTCTTTTAAATACACTCATACAATAAGTTTTTCACATTTGTAGTTCATAGATTTTACATTATCTTTCCATTTTATTTAAATCGTCAAATAATGATGTCATCGCTGCATCATTATTATGTCATAAATAATTTAATTTATTTAATGTCTAAAAATTATAAAAAAAATACTATGATGTAGGAAATCTTTTTAGCTTTCCAATTAATATTTATAATAAAAAAGATGACTTGTATAACCCCACTTAAGAATTGTTTTAGTAAAACACATCATGTTTGTGTCAATTTTACTTTTATATTAAATAAAATGTTATTTATGTCATCTCCCAACCAAAGTGGATCCATGGGGTCCCCAAGTTGAACCATGGCTTGTCTTGGTCGTCCATGACACAACCAATTAGGTTAGGACATGTTTCAAGCTCATCTTATTCCATTAAAGCATTATTTTTACCTTAAACTACACTAATTACCACTAATCGCGATTAAAAACTTAATAAGTTACTATTCACCAGAAAATTATTTTAATCTCATTGAACCACATTTTACTTCTTAATGACAACCATGTATGTCGGATTTTTGAAAATCAAAACACAATGATGGCAAAATTTCATTTAAACAGAAAATCAGTTTTTATAAGTACCACTTAGTGGTTTCACTATTCATCAAAAATTGAAGTTTTTCAGAAAAATCCCAAAAATTCACCCTAAGCTATATTTGATATTATGAATTCAAAAATGAAGTCCGTTTTACAAAATTCAAAACATATAAGTCACATTAATTAATTTAATAATTAATTCCCGCTGTCATGACAAATAGCGTGTTTTATGAAACAATAAGTATCAAAAGATTGACACTAGTTTAAGTCTGATTTCAAAGTGAAATTGATTCCAACGGCCACTATTGGATTTAATGGTAAAAATATTTTCTAATTTCGCTTTAAAACCAATTCAAAATATAATCTAATCATATAAATAAATTAGATTAAAAAGTGGTTTTGAATTAAAATACAACATTTTACACTATTCATTAAAAAAATGAACTTTATCAGAAAGATACCAAAAATTTACACAAAGTAAATTTTGATGTCCCGATTCTTAATAATAGTTTTATTTGGTCCAAAATAATGTTTAATAGTGAACAAAACTATATTTAATGACGGTTCTCCATCAAAAGGTGATAAGTGAACCTTTAGTGAAAACTAGGGCATATACGCCTAAAATTGAATTCTTTCCGTATTTTAAGCCTTTATCTTTTATTGGATAAATGTAAAAACATTTAAAAAACATATATAATCATATTTTAGTTATTTCTATCCATTCCCGCCAATACAACGGCTACATGTTAACTACCATTTGAAATAATATTATTTTATTATTAGAGTGCAACGTAAGATTACCAAGAAACTCGTTGTTGCGTGTTGGGTACGCCATCGAGCATAGCGTCCCCTTTAAAGTCATATTAATATTTTATTCACAAATATGGATAAATATGAAAATGTCATATTCATTATTTACCTGGGGTGTTACATCCTTCCCCCCTTTTGGGAATTGCGTCCTCGCAATTTTAAAATTGCGCTTGGAAACATCCTTGAAAGTCCCACATCAGAACAAGAGTCGGTAAAAAAATCACTTTAAAATAAAGAACGATAAGTACAAAGGTCACCCGAGTTAACCCATACTAGGATTCCATGTATTAAAATATGGACATGGAGGAAAAAATAAAGGGTCATGTTCTGATGGAGAGTGATAGAAAACATGTTTAGGAGAAAGTTAACCACGAGAAAATCACAAACTTGTGATGGGTTAAACGGTATTCGATTACCCAGTAGGAAAAGTTAATAGACAACATTTTTTTAAGTTAATTTTTATTGAGGAATTTATTCATAAGGAAACATAATCACTTATTATGTTGACTTTCAACTTTTACTAGATTCCTTAATCAAACTCATATTTTTTTCCAAAAGATGAGTATTTAGGGAGACTTGTTTGCATTAAGAGTAATATAATAAAATTCTAGAGAATCACCTAATCCACAAAATAGAACTATATACTTCCCATGTATTTAGGCTTTAACCAAAACCAAAACCAAAACCAAAAAGGTTAGTACAAGATCAGATAATCCAGAAAAGGATAACCCCTTATAAAAAGACAATCTATTCTTAATCTCCAAAATTTGTCCAACAAAACCCAAAGTTCAACGAGGACCATCCGATAAAAAAATTTGTCCATAAAATTCTTCAAAGTAAACAAAACTAAGATTGAAACCCAAATATTTGAAGGATTTAGTCACACAGTCTTCCAAGTTAAATCGTAACATTTATCTCCAAACAACATCAGTTTCTCCTAAACTCTCGTATTGGAAAGTAATTAACCTAATCACATATCCTCTATGATAGGTTAATCATTTTCATAAATAACCCAAAATCAACTTACTCTTAATTCATAAAATCATATAACTAAAAATAATCAGTCAAACTAACCAGGGACTTCACGTAGTCCAGTGGTAGGCGATAAATACCAGTCGCACTTTGGTTGTGGGTTCGATTCCCGCAGCATTGTCCGACACGACGGGTTGTCACACGGTCTGCGTGTTGTCCTTTTTCCAAAACTATATAATTCTCAAATCATTACCCAAAAAGGGATAAAATCATCAAAAATAACCATAACATAATTTAACCCCAATTTTATCTCATGCCTTTCACTTCAATCATAACATATGGTAACCCATAATTACCTCAAAAGTAAGGATCATAGAAACCCAAATGGTTCTTTATAACTATGTCCACAAAAGAAAAGATAACTATTACTTGAATAAAATTTTCCTATATTAAACATCAGGGTTACACATAATATAAAAAGTCTTCTAATGTAACCCCATCATCAAAAGAGACTTAATACTCTTAAGAATTTCACCCTAACTCTTGAAGCCCTTATATGTTGACATCTTACTCATTCAACATTCTTCATGATCCATTATCCATTCCTTTCCAACTTATTCCGAAATACCTCTTTCCTATAAACAAAATCATGAATCATATCCTAAGATTCCAAAATAAGAAAACAATAGTCATGAAATAGTACATACCTTTGATTGGTCATTGTCAGTTTCTTCATCCTCAATCGGAATGGCATTAGGTATTGGTAAACGAATATTGGTACGCTCTTGGTGACCCCATTCACGAAACTTATTCATAGGACATGTGTTTGCATAATGACCATGCACACCACATTTAAAACATTCAATTGATCCCTCAGATAGAGCTTCTTTCCCTTTCCTCGAGTCAACTGGATGCTTCCTTTTTCCATGGCAGGTTCTTGCTTTATGACCTTCATTTCCACATCTATAGCATATTTCTGTCCCTTTGAAACATTTTCCTAGGTGTTTCTTTTCACATCTTTGACACATAGGTTTTTGAACACACTTACCTTTATGATTATTACCTGTACTTCAGTAGGGATTTGTTTCTTGCATATATGATGCCTTAGAGAAATCCCTAAGGTTTAGGTTGTCAATCATGACTCCAGATAGTTGGTTGAGAATAATCAAAAGAGTTCTCATTGAAGCTCCCATATCATTCAGTTGCTTGCTCAAAAAACTGTCACAGTTTCCTTCATATCCACTATTACTTTGGTCCCTGCTAGATCCATCCATTTACTAAAACCAAAAAAAAGGTCAGTGTGAGTATATCAACAAAACCATCATGTACTAATGAGTAAGATAGACAATAAGATATACTTACTCATTCACTTTATCTAAAACTAAGACTCTTTCTTAAATCCTAACCATTATGGTAATGTCACTTGTGCTTAGAGAATACCCTAACCTCTAAAGTTATCTAAACTGACCTTTGATACCAACTATAAGGCCCCAACCTTAAACCTTACTTAATCTTGAGTTATTACAAGATTACACATTGAGGATCTTTTCAGGTTTAGAGTTTTAGAGAATTAGATCATGAAACTTGCATTACATTCCACATTTAAACAAAGTGGTTACATAAAAGACAGTATTCATTCTTCCCATCAATGGAAACATATTTAAAATATAACACGGATTCCTTCTTGACACATCCTTGACACTATCATCACATCATGTAACTTTCCCTTGACCTGTGAAAAACATTTCAAAAACTTGGGATGAGCATAAAAAGCTCAGTAAGGGTTATAAAAATATGGAAAGGAAACATGAGTTCATATATACATAAGAATGAAATCATTCTTTACCCATAAAACATAGGCATATCAAATCATGAATAAATCATAGAAGACATAAGACATAAAGGTAACTTGAGGCATTCATAACATTCTTACGTAGGGAGTAACCCTCTTGGTTACGTTTGGAATACCCATCACAAGATATTCCCTAAATCTCTTCGGAGAAACCTTAACGTTTCACTCCTTCGCGTTACCCAATGCATTGGAGAGCTATATCGGGCTCACCCGCCCTTAGTTTATCACGGAACCACCCGTTATTCATAAAAATGCCCAAGAACCATAACATAATCGTATCACATAAACATGAATAAAGGAAAAATGACATTTCCACATTTCAATCACAATATAACATTTTAGGATATTGAAATAATGAATCCATTCCAAAAATAAACCATTTCCAAAACCATTTAAAACATTTAATACAGAGATTTTTGAATCAAAGTGTCCCATACCACCTTGAAGCTTTTAAAATTTTAAACCATTAATATCCATATAAATAAATCCTTAAAACCATTTTGAAAACATGGATATTAATAAGAACAAATAATTAAAACATTTAAAACGATATTTTGGTTAAAGGGGTTTTACCAAAATTAGAGACACTTGAATACAATAATCGAGGAATAACATTTAGTCAGAACTTTATAATATCATGAGAATAAAAGGATTCATGATATAATACTCCAAAGGACAGTATATACACCATATAAGAGTGAATTGGTGCATAACAACAATGAACCCTCAATAGAAATGTCAAATGTGATGAAATCCCTTATAAAGAAGGTATCCTTAAATTAAGGACAAATAAATCTCAAAAATATGTGTGAAAAATATATATACACCCAATATAAGTGGATATTAAGTGTAAAACAATAAAAGGTCATTCACACATATTCAATGGATGACATATTCAATGACTACAAGTTGAACCCAAAGAAATCGAAATTGGGTTAAAAAGTTCCCTTGACAGCCTAACGGCATCACATCAAAATGAGTTGATGAGAGATAAAAAGTGTATCTCATCACCTGGACATAAAATTTACATCAATAAGGATGTATGAGAACATATCCCAACATAAAAATATGTAAATTAAAAGACCCAATAAAAGAAGTCGTTTAAAAAAGAGGAGGGTGAAAGGTTCCCTTACCGACTTGGGTATCTTTCAAAACATACACCCCATGAAAGAAAGACAATAGGTAATTGATGTAAATACTCATAAACGAAAGTATATTACACAAAGAGTAGAATAATGGGCAGTACATACACCACTCAATGGAATTTGTGGCGAATGTAGCATAAATCTCATGGGAATAAAAGTGAGATGAAAAATCCCTTACGAAAACTCGGCAGCCTAACGGCGCCACATAAAACTTACGAATATGGATTGATGAGATAAAATAGGGTATCTCATCACATTACAATAAAATGTACATCAATAGGAATATAAAAGAACACCCCCCAACATTACAAAGAGGAGATTAAAAGAAGTGACATAAAGGAGAGTACTTAAAAAGAAAGAGAGAGGTTAGATCTCTTACGAAAGTTCGGCAGCCTAACGGTGCCACTCAAAACATCCAAAATGGATTGATGAGAGAGAATAGGGTCTCTCATCACATGAACATAAAAATTACAGTAAATGTAATATAAAATAACATCCCAATCATAAAAATCTGAGCTTTAAAAGGAATGACATAAAATTGTGTACTTAAAAAGAAAGAGAGGAGTAGGATCCCTTACCTCAGGTCCGACTTGACTCGATCGTTCTTTAATCTCCTGAATAATAAACTTGAGTTAATTTCTAATTCCTTAAGAACATTTTTCAAGTTCATTATTACTTTTATACCACTTATTACCATGTCATAAACATTATGTAATCATTTAAGTTAATAATATTTGTTTTGCCGATATTTGGTTCTTAAGTCGAAAGTGGACTTCTTACAATTACATGTTGTTCGTGTGGCCAAATTTTTATTATATCCAGAATTGTATTCATTATGTATATATCATATATTTCATATATATCCAGTACATGCATGAATTTATAACATTACATAATCATTTAGGGGTAAGAAATGAAATGCACCGTTCATGGAGACGGTAAGCCGTACGTATGCATGAACGCTACTTTCATTTCTATTTCGTATTTTATAGAATGGAATAATAATGATATAAAGGTATATTATAATACCAGTATAATTTCATATATAATATCATATTTCCATCCTTTATACATCCCACATATGGTATTTAACGAATCAAATCACTTTGAGGGGGCGGTAGTCCGCACTTCCTTAAATGAAGATATCGCGTATACCCATAATGGAAGACATAAAGGTAAGACACAAATGAAAAATACAGAAGCATAAGTAAAACATAAACATATTATATATCATATATAAAAATAGTGACATCATAATGGCCACCTTTGAAGGTGTTAAATGAGTATTGAACAATCATCGTTTCGGGAGGCAGAATTTCGCCATCCACGGAAACCGTATGTTCTTTAACCATTTGATGTAGTTGTGTGAGAGTGTAGCTCAAGTAAATCTTATAAAAACATACTAGTATATTGAATATGCTGGTGTTGTTACAAATTAAGTAAATAAAAATAGTTTAGGGGGTTGGAGAAGCAAAATAAAACAAATGAACACGAGAGAATGAATTACCTTTAAAAGTGTAACTCCTTTTGATTTGAGCCTAAAGGCTTCCTTTGAAAGGATTATGCCCAAAGGTAATCCTATAGGATGAGGAGAGGGATGTGGAGAGTGTAAATGGGCAGGGTTTGGCCGAGACAAAGGCTTGAGGAGTGTGTGAAATGAGGTAGAGGTGGGGGCCTTTTATAAGAGGAGAGGAGGGGCACTTTTGGAAAGTAAAGAAATATTACTTTATTTGAAAATGTGTTTCGGTTTCAAAAGGTCCCACATTGCTATAATTCGTGGATAAGGTGATACGTCTTCTAAATCCACTCATCCAATAAGTTTTGTACATGTGTAGTTCATAGATTTTACATTACTTTCCATTTTATTTAAATCGTCAAATAATGATGTCATCGCTGCATCATTATTATGTCATAAATAATTTAATTTATTTAATGTCTAAAAATTATAAAACAAATACTATGATGTAGGAAATCTTTTTAGCTTTCCAATGAATATTTATAATCAAAAATATGACTTGTATAACCCCACTTAAAAATTGTTTTATTAAAACATATCATGTTTGTGTCAATTTTACTTTTACATTAAATAAAATGTTATTTATGTCATTTCCCAACCAAAGTGGATCCATGGGGTCCCCAAGTTGACCCATGGCTTTTCTTGGACGGCCATGACACAACCAATTAGGTTAGGACATGTGTCAATCTCATCTTATTCCATTAAATCATTATTTTTACCTTAAACTACACTAATTACCACTAATCGCGATTAAAAACTTAATAAGTTACTATTCAACAGAAAATTATTTTAATCTCATTGAACCAAATTTTACTTCTTAATGACAACCATGTATGTCGGATTTTTGAAAATCAAAACACAATGATGGCAAAATTTCATTTAAACGGAAAATCAGTTTTTATAAGTACCACTTAGTGGTTTCACTATTCATCAAAAATTGAAGTTTTTCAGAAAAATCCCAAAAATTCACCCTAAGCTATATTTGATATTATGAATTCAAAAATGAAGTCCGTTTTACAAAATTCAAAACATATAATTCACATTAATTAATTTAATAATTAATTCCCGCTGTCATGACAAATAGCGTGTTTTATGAAACAATAAGTATCAAAAGATTGACACTAGTTTAAGTCTGATTTCAAAGTGAAATTGATTACAACGACCACTATTGGATTTAATGGTAAAAATATTTTCTAATTTTGCTTTAAAACCAATTCAAAATATAATCTAATCATATAAATAAATTAGATTAAAAAGTGGTTTTGAATTAAAATACAACATTTTACACTATTCATTAAAAAAATGAACTTTATCGGAAAGATACCAAAAATTTACACAAAGTAAATTTTGATGTCCCGATTATTAATAATAGTTTTATTTGGTCCAAAATAATGTTTAATAGTGAACAAAACTATATTTAATGACGGTTCTCCATCAAAAGGTGATAAGTGAACCTTTAGTGAAAACTAGGGCATATACGCCTAAAATTGAATTCTTTCCGTATTTTAAGCCTTTATCTTTTATTGGATAAATGTAAAAACATTTAAAAAACATATATAATCATATTTTAGTTATTTCTATCCATTCCCGCCAATACAACGGCTACATGTTAACTACCATTTGAAATAATATTATTTTATTATTAGAGTGCAACGTAAGATTCCCAAGAAACTCGTTGTTGCGTGTTGGGTATGCCATCGAGCATAGCGTCCCCTTTAAAGTCATATTAATATTTTATTCACAAATATGGATAAATATGAAAATGTCATATTCATTATTTACCTGGGGTGTTACAATAACAGATTTACAATTTTGTGATAGTGAACTTTTCACTTACCATGTTATCAGTTACACTTTGTAAGAATATTATATTTATTTTTCTCATTCATGTAAATTTTTTCTACATATAATCCTATTTTTGTGTTATTCCAGATAATCATCGTACTTCCCTTTCATTCTTTTAAAGTGGTAGTTTTGTTATTTCTTTTTCCGATGTGGGATTTCCCAAAAGATATTTTCAAAATTCAAAATCATAGTTTTAGATACCATGTTTAGATTTCAAGAATTATTATTATTAAAAGTGGTATATAATATGTCATATATAGATTTTATGAATTAAATACTCTATATAATAGTGTACATGACACACCACATCTATCCTAAAGGAACAAATAGATATTATTATTTAAATTTAACTATTATAAAATAGTTGTTAAAATAGAGAATGTGAATATTATTAACTGAAGTATGGTGATATAATTTATGGATGTATATATAATTAATTATTTTGGAAAAAATAAATTATAAATAAAAATAAATCCCTTACGAAACTTAAAAAAAAAATGTTTTTTGGAAAAATAATTAAATTCACACAAGTGTGTTTTATATTAATAAAATAAAATAATAACTCTTTTTGTATAATATTAATGAAATATATATATATATAAAATATTATATCTAATTTTTTGTATTCATCCAATTTTTTTATAGACGTGATTGAAAAATGAATCATATTTTACACTAAAAATGTTGTATTTTTCTAAACGACAATAATTATTCCTTTCGATGGGATTGTTTATATAAAAATAAATTCATACACTTTTATAAATATTTGTTTCATAAATAAACTTCACTTTTATATGATAATGTGAAAATTATCACTAGTTGAAATTTTGATCTTTTTAATAAATTTCATTTTTCACTGAATAGGGAAAAGTACCACATTTTAATTGAAAATAATCTTTTCTTTTAAATATATTATATAAATAAAATACATTTTAAATTGGAAATAAAAATAAATACATAAAATATAAATATATTACTCCAATTTAGTTAATTGTAATATTTTTATTATTTAATTTTTATATAAAAACATTTCAAACTTTTAAACATTTTCAATTTCAAAACTCTCATTCTTATCCCATATATGAGATTAACTGTGAAATCCTTTTTCCACTTATATGGTTATAATATTGCAAAAAATATTCCTTATTTTGAATCATTAGATCCATGTTTTGTGAATAGGCCAATTTTATTTTTGGAAAATATGAATGGTAAACAAATTAATATTATAAACAAATTTAAGGATAAAAGGATAATTAACTATAAAAATAAAAATATAGATATTATCCAGTTACCTCACCACAAGTATAAAATTTACTGATTGGTATATTTCAACAAATATTATCCATGGGTCAAATTTATGAACTCAGAAAGCCACATGGAGTACTTAAATCCCATTATATTTTTTTGGAAAAGAAAACTTATCAGACAAATTATTTTAAATAGTATAACATTTTTAATATATGTAAATCCAAAAAGTTATGTTCGTTCATAAATATTATTTTTAAATATTAAATATTTAACTTTATCTAGATAATTTATTTTTAGTTTTTTTAATATATAATTAACTTTTTGGAATAAACAAAGAAGATGTGGTAATTGTTTTATTAATGTCAATATCATATAAATCGTATTACAAATATTTAAATAAATATAAATTTACATAATTAATTTGATACAATAATTAAATATTTTACTTTTATATGTTAGTGATGTATTACAATATTTTTTTCAATGTTATCTGGATATTTTGATAGTTTTAAAATTCAATGTAATGAATAGTGACAAAAAAGTTATTAATGATATTTTAAAATATATAATAGATTATAAATAGATATTAAATTTAAAAAAAAATTTAAAACCTGAAAAATAAATTTACAAATTATTAAAATTTCATAAATGAATCTGTTTCTATTTTTTTGAAATTTATAGTAATATTATTGAGCCTTAATGATTAAAATTCCATGTTGTGAATGTAAGAATTATAGGGGGTAAATATGGGTTATAGAAGTTAAGGGTATAAATTTAGAAAAAAATTATCTAATTTTTATTTTATGAAGTTATTTAGACCCATAATAATCTTAACATACAAATTTATGAGTTTTAATCCATTTTAAAATGGAAAAATGATAAATATTAATTAAATAGTTTCAGAAATTCATAGAGTCCCCTGGGTCCTATAAATGGACCCATCTTCTCATTTATTCACACATAAAAACCCCTTTTGGATAGTATAATACCAACAAAAAACCATTCCTATAATCCATAACCACATTCTCAAATTATTATTTTATCTATAACACGACCATTACTTTTCTTAAGTGTTAAGCAATTGAGATTGCCAATATAAGATGTATTTTATTTAATCCAACACTATTGTTTTTTTATTCATTTAATTCCTTCAAATATTTTTCAACCATTATACTATTATAAAACTAGTATCCAAAAAATACTAATATATTATTATATTAATTTCATAATCCATATCCATCTCTAATTCCCTGAAATGGAAAATTAATTAATCTTTTTTATGTATGGTAGACGAAAACCTTGTCAACATATGCAATCCATTTTCCATCACTATAAAAAGATAATGTTTAAAATGAGAAAATAAATTATAATACATGGAATTATAAAAGATTTTTCTTTATTAAAATATCATATTTCATTTAGGTTATAATATCTCCCTGAATTAAAAAATAATAACAGCGTTCGTATTTACATGTGAATTATCACATCCCAAAATTAAGGTGACTCTTTTTTCATAAAAACATTAATTCTATGAAATATATAATAATATATAACTTATTAATATTTTATTGATGACATTATTATCATTCTTGTAATATAATATAATACTTTTATTATTTCAGTATATATCATTGAAAAATTGAAATTTTACTCATGTGAATGTATGACCTATCGTCTCCATGATTTTAATGTTGATTATTATTCATATCAATATTTAATGGATGGAAATAAAATAATAATTTACCTGTAAAAATAGTTATTATTTCATTACTATTATTATTGATATGATGGAATGGTGAACATGTTGGCTATAGATATGAAAAATAAACTACATTACAATCATGGAGACTAATTGTGTTCATAATAAAAATATTTTCCTACATTAATTATTCCTTAATGTTTTGAGGTTTCTATTATAAAATTTTAATTTGTTTCCTGAAAAATGAATTCATTTACGAGTGGACATGTGTTTGAAAAATGAAATTTTATTTCAAAATGGATCTGTTATATACCTCAAGAATTATTCTTTAGGGATGTCAAATATGTCATGATTATATAATGGTTATTTGTAATTTTTTATAAGGATGGATGGTTCATTGATAAAATTATTTTTTTAATCATGTTATAGCTCATCAATGTATTGGAAAATTTGAAAGTGTTAATTAATTGGGCTTCCCCTAAGACATTATAGGAATATTTTATGGTGGTTACTCCAAATGTAACTATGATGCTAACTCTCTATGTAGACTTGAGAGATAATGTATCCATGAGATATAAAGTATATATAACTGTGATATAAAACGATTTCCAATAAATTCCTTTATGATTTATTATTTCTATGTATTTTTATGCTTTCCTTTTAGAAGAAGGTGTGAGTTTTTTTCATTTGACAAATATTTATTTTATTCGCTCAATGAAAATGAAATGGGTTTTCTTGTTTTTATTTGAAATAACTAACATATATATTTATTTTCATTAATAATATTTTTTTGCTCATACCATGTAATAAAAATTTATTTTACATTTCATAAATATTGATAAGGAAATAGAATATGTCCAAATGAAATTATTAAAGATGTGTCATGGTATGAAATCATGTTTTATATAAAGATGGGTTTAATTTGATGTAAAATAATGTTACTATGTATAAATTAAAACATTTTATATATGGTTTTACTATGATATTGGATTTCCTAATTGTCCAAATTATAAACAACAAATATCATTATAAAATATATAATGTAACTTCTAATATAAAATCACTAGAATATGAGATGATTAAGGTCTAGTCTATACATTATATATGATCATAAATGAATTTATCCTCACAATGATTCTAGGGGATATTGTTATTTATGTTCATTGATGATGTATGTTCATTTAATTATAGTTAACAAACTTGGACTTCAAATATAGAGATAGATAAAGTATAGGATAATGATGGTTCAATTTTATTCGATATATCCATGCTATGAAGAATAATCCAAATTATATCATGTGATGAATTAAATTTTTTTGTAAAATTATTTATTATAGTGATAAAAATGTAATTATATGATTCATGTTTATTTGAGATAATTGAATAAAACATAACACGAAATGGGTTCCAGAGAAAAACCATTCAAAAAATGATAAAATTATTTATAATATTTCTCAAAAAAGATACATGTCATGTTATACTGAAACTTTTATATATGAACAAACACATCACCATTTAATATATTTATAATATCTCGAATATAAAATGAATTTATATTTTTTTGAAATATATTCACTTGATAATTTTTTATTTATAATAGAATATTTTGTATCATTTTTCATGGTGAAATTTGGATTTTCTTATGATGAAAGATTTTATCAGTTTTTATGAGTATGGAATGATTAATATTTAAAGGGATTTAAAAATTTCAAAATATTAAAACAAATATCTTGTTGGATTATTAATAGGAATACATATAAAATAATACGGAATATTTTTTTTGATACTAAGATGGAAGAATAATTTTAATGTTATTCTAAAAATATATATTTGAATAAAGGAAATGAGATATTTTATTTGAAAGAGGATTATTATAATCCATTCACTAATAGATTGGGAATTTAATACGATATACGAATAATGAGCTTGATTAGGTGATTCTACTGCATACATAATAATTATAAAATGAATACGATAAGAATTGAGAAAGAGAACATTGTACCATGAAATATCATAAAATTTAAAAATATCACATGTCCTAATGAAGAAGGTTTCAGAGAGATAGAGTGAAAATAAAATATACTAATATTATTTATATTTGTGTAAAATCTCATATATTGAAAATATTTTTTTGAATATCATTGAATGATTGATGAAATTTTATTTGGGTGAGAAATTTAAAAAAAATTAACTAATATATGTTTTAATGTTGATGAACATGATTGTTTCATTGTGATCAGTAATAATAACAGTCTTTTATATCATGGATTATATTAAATAAATATAAAACTATAATTATAGATGTTTATATTATAACACGGTGATGAGAAATCCAAGAGTAGAAAGAATATTATGTATGGTAGAGAGTTTAGGTGAACCCATTATTACCTAGAAGGTGCTATTATAATGAAATAATTGGGATTCTCAAAAATACTAAAGATAGTATAAAAAAAATTCGAGACTTTTTTTAATCACGTGAATAATAGAGTGTATATATATGCCTTAAAAATGAATAAAACATATAATATATTACATTATAGGAAATGGGATCAATCAATTTAAAATAAAATGTGGTTATAGTTTTTCTTATTTACTACATTTCTTGAGGTGTTGTTTTTTTTTTGAGAACACACAATTAGATCTATTTATCATAACTTCTATAAAGGTATGAATAAAAAAAATGTTTACTTGTTTAATTTCTAATGAATCCAATAAAACTGTTTAATATAGTTCCACACCCTTTAAGTGTGATTGTATGTTCGTTCTATATAAATTCAATGTAAACATTTTTTTATACATTATACCTCACATATTTGGATATATCATGGTAAATAATGTCTATGTTTCTTATCGTATTAAATTAATATAATTAGAAATTTTATTTTTTGAACTAAATAGTATATTATTACATTATAAATGAATGATTTTTCCTTAACTACTTTTTTATGCTCTTGATAATCATTTTTTACCAATAAAATGGTATTGGATTTTTTTTATTTATATGAAAAATCAATATAACAAAAATATTATTCACATTATTATGAATTAATTAAAAAATATCCCAATTCATTTGTTTTTATGATTAAATCTTTCTTAATGACTAATATCACTATCAATTTATTGAAATTTTCAGTAATAATAAAAAAAATATTATGAAAATAATGAATCATTTATGATAATAAATATGGGTTTTTTTAATATCACCTTATATAATATCCTTCGCTATCCTTGTTGATATAGAATTTTTATTCCAAATTAACATAAAATATATAATTATAATTAACTTTTTTATTTGATTATTTAGTTACAAAATTTTAATTAAATGAATATTTTTCAATATCAATATATTTTAGAGAATAACACTTTTTAAAAATTCATATTAACAATTTTCTCAAACACATACCTATGGTAACATAATCTTATTTTCATTTACTAGCCAACTAAAAAAAATATGTTCATTATAAAATATAATATAAAAATATTTACAAAATATGTATCCTTGAAAAATAATTTTTAAAACAAATTCCTTTCAAGAAAAATTTATTTAGATATATATAATATAATTTTTTTAATATTTATTCAAAAAAATTAATTATATTTCTTGTAAAATTTTCATATAACATGCATTTTCTAAATTGTATTTATAATTTTAATAAAATACATTTATTAATGTTTTGTAATCTACTTTGTCTTTTAAATGTTATATATTATCTAATATGTATGTTCTAGAATATTAAATGAATATTATTTATAGTTTTTTAATAAATATTTATTTATTATATTTCATCATTGATTATATAACATATATGTGAATCTTATAAAGTGAGAATAAGTATTTTAAGATAGAGATTTAAAAATAAATACACATATACAAATCTAATGCCTAAAATAGCAATATCTTAACATATAAGGTAGTATATAATTAAATTTTAAATAAAATTTATATATTTAGACACAAAATTCTAGTATTAATGTTATTAAATTGTATTATTGACATAAAAAATATTCATAGTCTTAATGAAGTTTTAGATAATATTAATTTGTCAATTTAGGATAAATAAATGATAAGAATAAAATATATATTGATATTCATAAATTACATTTCATATATTTAATTGGACACTTTTGGAATTCAAAATTTTATTATTATAGAAAAATATATATAGAATCCTAGAATAAGATCATTCAAAATAGATTATTATAATTTTTTATAGAAATTGGAGAGATTCTATAACATGGTGATAAATGATGGATATATAAAATAATTTACCACTTTATATTATATTGATTATGTATATATGATTAATATAAAAAAATTCCCATTAATATCACATTTAATATGATATATAATCAAATAAAAAGTCAACATAAAAATTTAATTTCTTCTCCACAAATTTGATAGGTAATATATGGATAAAAATTAACTCAGTTGTTATTTCACATAAATCATAAATCTAAATGATTATCGATATTATAGATTGTGGAACTCTAAATAAAGGAATAGATCATTTAATCTATTTTATTCTTATTTCTAACTTAATTATTTTGAGAACAAAATAAAAAAAATATCATGAAAAAATATTTTTTGAATATACTTTTAACATATAGTTCTAATAATAGTCTCCATTAAAATAATTACATGTTAGATAATAACAAGATTATTTAACAGTTTTTAGTTAGTATTTCATATAATTTATTGAATATTAATCATGTTTATCATTCAAATAATTTCTCCCTTTTATTTTTAATGAAAATTTTAATTATAAAAAATTCATTATATTATGATTACAATATATGCTTTTAGGGTACATTATTATTTAATATTATTCTATGTCCTATACATTTTCCTAAGGTATGAAATATATTTTCATTATTGAATTTATTTGCACTATATATGGTGGTTGAATGTATTTTTTCAAAGGAAGAGTGTAATATATAAATAAGATTTTGGAATAGACAATTATTAGGAATAACGCTACTTGGTATTCATAAAAAACATGAATCACAGAAGTATCCATAAAAATACAATGATACTTTTGTTGTACATAATAATATTAAATAGTATAAATATTGTATTATTAAATAGATAATAGAACATAGATTTTTATTTGAGAAGAAAAATTTTGAGATATGAAAAAAGAAATTAGTGAAGATTCATTAAATGACTCAAGAAGCATAAATAGATGATATAATATGATTTTAGATATATGATGACTATATCATATATTCTATTATATATTCCCATTTATGTTTTTTGCATATAAACTCGAGTATGATTATATATTCTGTGAGATGGTTGAATGTTGTTTACATCATATTAAAAATATTTTGGAATATATTTTTTGTACACCTAATTCTCTTAGGTATTTTCGAATGGTCACAAACACACATTTTTATTTTTAGTAGATTCATTTAATAGAATTTATTATTTAAATTTTTCCAATATTTTCATTCTATTCTTGGAAAAAATAGAGGGATCAATATTACCATGAATATCATATTTGGATCCCATAAAATAATGGTACATGTGGATACCAAAAGAGTTCTTGACATAACAATGGTTCTGTCATAGTGCCACTATCAATCTAATGGCACACTGACAGATTCAAATTATTACTATTGTTATTTGCCTCTAAACTCTATAATTTGATATGTAATATCACTATTCGACCAAAAACACATCTATAATGATCATAAAACTATTTGATTTTATAAATAAATCATTATCTGTTCTTAAAAGCTGCAATTACCTCAAATATTCACTCTAATTTAATAATTGTGCCACATTCCACTCATTCTCTTACTCACTAATATTTTTTTATCTTCTTCCAACTCTTATATTTCAATCACATGATTGTGTGGAAGATTGTTTTATTTATTGGAATTTATCATTATAGGTTAATTATTTTTATGATACTCAGGTACTCACCATATTGACTGTGATATGTATAGGTGATCCATACCATCATAGTGAGAGGAATTGGGATTCATTCCACAACTAATAAATTTATAGTCATTATTTAGGGTTTATTGGTACCAAACACTAAAAACCATGGGTTTACCTCAAGTAGAAATATATTCCTTCTATGTCATGTCCCATCCCATGAGGTCCATGTCGTGACTACCCCAAGCTCACTTCCCAAAGTTCATGGGCTGGCGACTAGCACCGAAGGCGTCATCCTGCAAGTGGGATTCATTTTCTTGAGTAGTTGTACACACACACACGCCCATACAAGTCCCACATACTAAAAAGGAATAAAAAATCACTAAAATAGAGCTTAGATTATGTAAAATAAAAACATGTGGCCAGAATACTGACCCATTAAATAAATAAAAAAATCAAAGTAAAAAAGGAAACTCTGATGGCCATCCACGGAAAATCCCACCTGATCATGAGAGTAGTTTTGATTTTTTAATATAAAGTATAATTTCATGTCCCCATGATCCTACTAGGCCCTTCCAGGTACGAGGTCACCATGTCCACCATCGTAGTGTCTATCGGTCTCATCTCTATGTGTACCCCGACCTCCCGGTCCGCCAAAGTCTACGTTGAAACACTGAACACCTACAAAGTACAGGTCACGAGTGGGTGGAGCCCATTAAGGGGTGAGTAACGCAATACATTGTAGGGAATCCAAAAAAAAAGAATAAATACCCAACAACAACCCTGAAATTAAAGAACGAAACAAAAGATAGCTCACACCTGGTATACATTTAGGGTAGTGATACAAGAATCACCAGTCACATCATCGAACAACTCGGCTGGTGGAGAGATCCTCCTCTATCAAGTAGATTGGGCCTACCATTTCCCACATAAGTGCTTCCCACTAACTGTGGACTATGTAGGTACAAATCCTTATCTCATACCATGAGCATGCAAAGTCAGACATGAGTGTTTCCCACTAGGCCAAGGTTGAGTCATTCAAAGTCAAAAGTCAGTAGTACTTTGTACAAGCACTCCTCAAGCCATTCATCACATCTCAACATCCATGAAATAATTATCATGGAATGAAAAACGTTCTGCCTCATTGAGATGGACCCATCACCGCAAACAGCTCATCAATCGAACACACGATTTGTGAGTTATCAATGTTTTAGTAAACAAGGGTCGGTCGGTCTGTGCCCTATCTGACGCGGTTTGACAGACCAAACCAAACTGACCCAGGGATCCCACATACCCTAGTTTATTTCTGAAAAACTCACCCTGACCCAATTCGGGTCGGTGTCGGTCTGATCTGGAATGACCTATTGGCCAGGCCAAAAGAGCTTCACTGGGCTCGTCCCCTTTTGGACGATGGACCAGACTATTGAGTCTCCCAACAACCTCATCTAGTTTGTTATGACCCAAAGGGTATGGGTTTGGCCTTCTGGTGCACGTACAAAATTCTAGGATCGGGTCCAGCCCACTGGGTGTGGTTATGGCCTGCTAGAATGGGTTTGCCCGTTGTCATGTGGTGAGGCCTGCTAGCACGAAGCCCGACCCGCCCGTTGTGGTCCGGTGGTGCGACACCTGGCCGGGACGTGACATCTAGCTGTGTCTTGCTCTTAGATACTGCATGGGATGTCATAGGTCCTCCCTCCTAACGCGGTCATGCGATAGAGGTTCCAGCTTGTCCGGGTGGCCCGGACATGGGACACCCCTCCACGCAGTGCCCATCGGGTGTCATGTCACCCTACTGCTGCCAAGGCTAACATACCACGACATCCTACTATAGTGGTGTGCTGACTGCAGCACTGTCATCCTCCAGTGCATCCAGCATGGTCCGAAAACCACCTCTTCCATGGTGATGGTTGGGGACTCCCTCTCTTCATGACCGATGGTAGATTCTGTTGGCCACTAATGTAGCTATGGGGGTCCATTTATATTTTTTTTTGTGCCTATGGGACTCTCAGGTCCCCTCCATTACCATGACTATCTCAGATGCATCATACCACCATTTTGGTCAATCTGTTCACAAATAGTGCACATGCAGAAGGGTTTGGGCCTTTTTTTGGGTCGGCCCGCACCCTCCGCTATAGATGTTTTAAAACTACAGAGGCTCGAGGAAGATGTTTAAACATATAAAAAGATAAACTAATCTCTAATATAGAATCCGCCAAATAATGTTATCCTCTCGTATAAACATACAACTCATGGATCAACCACTTTTTTGGTTGATCTACTTTCTTCATTTATAGAAAAGAACAGAGAGAAACATAAAAATAAAATAACCCTTACCTCTTTTATTATAGTTGTTGCAACATTATGTCCATGATGTTCCAAGATGTAGACTTCGTTCCTCGCTTCCAGCTCCATTCCATGAGGTGCGTCGAAGATGTTTGATGTTCTTTATCCATTGTCAATTCTTATTGTAGAGGAATATTATTGAAGGTTCTACAAATAATCCTCGGAGTTTAATTTCCCCCACTCTCCAATAGTCTTGTTTAATAAAATGAAATACATCACAACATTTCTATGGCACTGCAACGTTTCATTGTAAGGTTGTTTCTTTTATTCAATATCATAGAGTTTATTCTTGTACAACATGCCAGTAAGGGGTTTCCTTAATTATGCCTCATTGTGACATCATTATTGCACTATAGCATCGTAATTCACCACTTGATGGATGGGAAAATAAAATAAAATGTTTTTAAAATGTTTTTTTATTATTTCTGAAAAAAATATATGTAAATTAACATTTCTATTTGACCCTTGTCAGCCAAATTTATATTCCTTCTTGTCAAATCATAAAATTATGAATTCAATGGTGCCCATGAATTTTTATACTGATCACCGGTTCAAAATTTAGAAAAACATGAACGCATGTTTACTTAAGTGTACATAAAAACATAGAAAAATTTCATTTCGGGCTCACCGGGCCTCAGAATCATGTGTTATCAAATATTGTGGTCACATAATAATTCAATATAATTATAAAAAATACAAAAAAAATGTACATGAAATTACATTATCCCCACCTTAGGATTGTATGCCCCCGAAATCCAAAATAAATCCAACAAAACAGAATGGTGTACTAAGAAAAAATCTGAGTCTCCCACTCTCGTGTGCTCCCCTAGAAATTCTTTTACTGCCAACGGACTCACACCAGATGAATCGAACACCCATTAAGGATCCGCTATTATTTATCATCAATCTCTATTGGGAACACCGCCAACATCTCCCCATCATCAATGTCCATCTCTCCCCAGTCGATGACATGGGATGGATCATGCATGTACCTCCTCAGCTGCAACAAATAGAAAACGTCATACACCCAATGCATTTGTGGGGGAAGATCTAGGTGGAATGCAACTTTGCCAACTATGATCAGGATCTAAATAAGTTGGTTGAAACCCATAGATAGCTTTCTACCCCAACCAATTCTCCACAATCATATTTGGGGTGAGACCCTAAGGAATGCATGATAACATTCTTTAAACTCCTAGATTCTCTATCTCCAAATTTCATAATACTTCAGCCTGCTATGTGTAGTCCTCATCTACCCCTGGATGATATGCACCTTCTCTGTGGTAGCCCTTACCATCTTTGGACCCATGACTGCCAACTCCCCTTGATTTGTCCAGCATAGGGGTGATCAGCAAGGCCTCTCGAATAAGGCCTCATACGGTGCCAAGCCAATAGTGGAATGATATATATTGTTGTATGAAAACTCCACCAGTGGATGGTGGTTCTCCCAACCTAGAACAAAATACAGGACCCAAGCATGTACCATGTCCTCCATGTTCTATATGATCGGCTCCATCTGACCATCCGTCTAATGATGAAAAGTGGTGCTCAAGAGAAGTTGTGTCCCAAAATAACCTATAATCTCTTCCATAGATGGTATGTAAAAGCGAGTTTCAAAATATGATATGATGGTCTAAGGCATCCCATGAATCCACACTATCTCCTATATATAAAGTCATCCCAATCCTTCCCTCTATATCAACTCCATGATGGGTAAGAAGTGATCTTACTAAGTAAGTCGGACTACGATCACCTAGATAGAGTCATGGCCCCTAGGTGTATGTGGTAACCCCCTCATAAATTCATTCAAGATATCATCCCATTTAAACACTGATACCTCATGTGGCTGGGGCGAGCCTGCTAGAACCTGATTATTGGGTTTCACTAGCGTAAAATTGAGGAATCATGAAACAAACTCGGCCACCACTTTCATTATCCCTGGCCACAAGTACAAACATTGGAGGTCCTGGTACATCTCCTCCACTCCTGAATGTACCACCAAAGGGGATGTATGGTACTCCCTCATCACCTCCTCCCCCAAAATCACTATCACTACAATTTTCCCTTTGAAAATTATGGTGTTCTCCCCGCCTATTGAAGATCCATAATTAGCCCATCCTAAGGATAACAAAGTACATGGGGCCACAAAGTCGACATCAACAAGCTATGCTAACCTGACTCACTATAAGAGTGTGTTGTAATAGTCATCGACTAAAGTGATGATGCATAACCATCATCCATGAAGGATATCTACATCACGGCCAACTTCAATGTCACCTCACTCACAAACTTCAAATCGGCCCTCCTACTGAGCTCGTCTACCAAAACGTTCCCCTTTCTGGGAGTATAGACTATCTAAAATTCATTGTCTTGAAGGAACTCCATCCAATGAAGATGTCTTAGGTTCGGATCCTTCTAAGAAAAGATATACATGAGACTCTTGTGGTTGTAGTATACTATAAACCTTTCGCCCATCAATTAGTGCCCCCACATATTAATAGATAATGAACAATGCTGCTAACTCTGAGTCATGGGTTGCGTAATTTTGGTCATTCTATCTCAAATTAAAATGTTCATATGTGATCACTGCTTACTCCTGCTTCCGGACACAACCCAGTCTGGTCCTTGATGTGTCGTAGTAAACTACATACCCAACGTCGTCCTCTGTCAGTCTCAAGATGGGGGCACTTGTTTGTCTCATTCTCAGCTCCTAAAAAATCTACTTAAATTTATCCATCCACAAGAAGGGTTTTTTCTTCTATGTCAATGCCAATAAGGGTGATTTTACTCTTGAAAAGACAATCAACAACCTCAGATAGTAACCATCCAACCCCAATAATCTCCACACCTCAGTCACGCTCCTGGGAGGCTTTTAAGAAAGTACCTTCTCTATCTTCACTAGATCCACTACAACTCCAGCCTCTAAGATGATGAGTCCTATAATGTGAACTTCAAGAATCCAAAAATGACACATTAAGAGCATTCCATAAAGATGGTGATCTCATAGTGTATCTAGGACTACATGTAGGTTTGTCGTGTGCTCCTCCTATAACACTGAGTACACCAAGATGTCATCAATTAAGACCATAAAAAACTGGCAAGGAAAGGCTGGGATATCATGTTCATCAGTTCCATGAACACTACTGCGGCATTGTTCATGCTGAAAGGGAATCACTAGGAACTCATTGTTGTTGTACTGGCATGTGATGCTTTCTTCCGGTAAATCATTGTCTCGTACCCAAAGCTGGTGATAGAATGATCTAAGGTCTATCTTTGAGAACCACTCTGCCCCCTTCATCTAATTGAAGAGATGATTGATCCTCAGTAGTGGATACTTATTCATCATGGTCACCTGTTCTTGGTGCCAGATGTACACACATAAACACAAAATCTCACGTTTTTTATTGAAAAAAATCACCGATGATACCCATGGTGAAACGTTGGGCCTTACGAACCCATTCTACTGAAAGTCCTCCAATTCTACACTCATTTCACAAAGCACTACGATGGCCATCCGATATAGTAGTGTGGATATTGGTGCCATCCTGAGGTATAAGTTGATGAACATGTATACATGTATATGAGGAGAAAATCATGAAACATCACCCGTAAAAACATCCTTATACTCATCCACCACTACAAGAAAACGTGGACTCCTCCCATCCACTGTAATGAGGGTTAGTCTAGACAATTGGTGAGTGATCAGTTGAACCCTCCCCTGGGAAAGTATGCCACACACTACAATGGTTTATTTCTCAGAGGTGAAGGAAAACATGGTCCCATTTCTGTAGACACACCGCACTTTGTGCCAAAAACAGTTGATCTAAGCATGACTGTAGATAACCAATCCATACCCAAGATGACATTGTAATCCTTCAAAGATGCTACTAGGATATCCCAGATGAAGATCTCACCTCTAATTGTAAGCTCACATTGCTGGCACCTATGTGTAATCATTGAATCTCCTCCTGTAGGAGTCTCTAGCCATAAGGATCAATCCAAAGGCTCTGCCCGAATCTCGGAAATCAGAACAATATCCATGGTAAAGAAGGATTGACTAGAACCTGTGTCTATACAAATTGTAGGTAGGTTGGAGAAGACATTGATCATGCCTCGAATCATCTCTTAAGAGTTGTGGTCATAATCTTATACTCCCTAATGTTTTGCTCACCCCTTGCCTATTTATCCCTATAGTCGGTGTGGAACACTTGCGACTGGTGGTAGTAAAATATCATACCATCGCCCACTGCCTGTTGCTCGGCCTACTCTCCTGCCACATCTGTCGCCCAATGGAACTCCTCACTCGAACCGTTGCCTCTGCCTCAGTGGCCCCATAACCATTTTCTGGTCATTTGTACAGTTGGTAAAGCAGTCATGTGCCATGTTTATCTTCCCACCATATGAGAAGAAAAGCATAGTTTCTGGCTAACTCCCTCTGTCCTGGGACACCCGCACTGCCGACACTTATTCATTTGGGGATCCTATGAAATACAATGTCCACTTGGGCCCTCACATCTAGTATTTCCTACCTACTAAAGACTCTTCCACCTGGGGTCTACTGGTCGCTCTAGTTGCGGGTGCCTTCTCCTCCAAGAATTTACCTACCAGAAGGTTTATCTCCAGCACCCCATCTTGAGTAGGGATTCTAAGAGACAACATTGATGCCCTGATATCCTACCAGAGTCCCTACTCAAAGGCCTGATCCATGAATAAAAGGACTTGTACAATATCTATCGAGTAGAGAGATAGCATGGTGAACCTCATTGAGTACTCAACCATCGTCATGATGCCCTCATGTTGGTGAGGCAGCTCCGAAATACGCCTAGAGTGCAAGGTTGCAGGGAAAAACTACTTCTTGAAAATCCACTCGAAGTCTTCCTAGGTGAGGGTCTCCTCATATTGCATATGGGTGGTCATGATACACCATCTCCCTAACAAAACCTATAGAAGGATTTATGCCAAGATCTCTATCAGGTCAGGTGGTGTCCTCGCTATGCGGAAGACCCACATCATTGCCTCCAACCAGTCCTCGACAACCTAAGGATCTGACTCTCCCCTAATCCTGGGAGTCCTCTCTCTCTCTGAAACTCATGTAGGGAACTGAGTCTACACACATCCTCTACCGAAAGCACCAGCAGTAGATTCTGACCCTCGGTCAGTGGTAGCACTGGTGAAACACCCAGTGGGGACATATTTTGAACTGATACTTGAACAGACGTGTCATCGCTAGGAGGGTTGTCCTCACGACCTCATATCAGGATCCTACCTGGTCATCCATGTGGATTCATATTGAGATAGATCATGATGTAACATGGTAAGAAGTTTATACCTAGTTAGTTGAATTTTATTCAAAATAACATATGGGCACACTTATGAAACCAATGCTTTCATTTATTGAACTGAAAAGTAGAATTCATGGTCCTAGTGTATGGACACATTGGCAACCTCAAAAACACTAGACTCCCTAAATCAAAATGTTGAACCCGCAACAAATAAATTTATTTCCCTAAAACAGTACAATAGACTCCCGGTCTTTGTGGATGGACCGACCTGCCTTTGATTCCACTTTGTCATGACCCATCCCCTAGGGCCCTTTCCGTGACATCCCCAAGCCTGCCTCTCGTAGGCCTGGGGAAAGCGACTAGTGCCTAATGAATCAAATAGAAAATGAGAGTCATTTTATTGAGTACATGTATGCACATACATGCCCAACCACATCCCACACAATTAAAAGGAAACATGTATCACTAAAATAGTGTTGAGTACATATAAAAGTAATACAGATGGGCCAGAATACAAACCCATCAAATAAATTAAAAAATCAAAGTACAAAAGAAAACTCGGATGACCATCCATGAAGAACCCCACATTATCATGAGTGTATTGTAGCTACAAGAAGCTAATGTAGAATTTCTTGTACCCCCAATCCTACTATGACCCGCCTGGTTGTAGGCTACAAATTCCATCGTCGTAGTGTCAGTTGTTCTCATCTCCCTGAGTACCACTAGATCCCGATTCAACAAAGTCTTTATTGAAACACTGACCACCTACAAAAGACACATCATGAGTGGGTAGAGCCTATGCATGGGTGAGTAACGTGAAACTCATTAGTGACCGAAAAATTAAAAGGAAAGACCTGACAACAATCCTCAAATATATTAATGAAACATGAGATAGCTCGCACCAGGTATACATTTAGGATAGCGATAGATGAATCATCAATGACATCATCGAACATATTGACTATGCAGAACTCATCTATAGAGTAAATTGTGCCTTCCATGTCAAAAAGAGGTGTTTCCCATTAACCATGGACTACTTAGGTACACCTCCTCATCATGTACCATGGTCCCGCAAAGTCACACAAAATTGTATCCCACTAATCATGTCCAACTGAGATAATCTTCCACATTGCGTACTATGGGCCTGCAAAGTCACATAGAATTTCATCTCCTCAAGGGCCGACAAAGTCTCACAGTAGTGCATCCCACTAGGCCATGGTCGAGTCAAACATTGTCAAAAGTCAGCAGTCCTCAGGTCTCAGACAACCACAGGGTTCATACGTATCTCTCCTGGGAGAACCACTCCTCAAGCCATACATCACATATCAACATCCATAAAATCCTCATCAGGGAATGAAAAAATATCCACTTCGTTGAAGGGGTCCCACCACCGTAAAATAATCATCAATCGGAAGCCTCGTTTGCTAGTTATTAGAATTTTAGTAAATAGGGGCCGATTATGTTTGGGCACGGTCTGACCCGGTCGGACCGACCAAAACAACCCCGCCCGAGGGTCCCATATACCCCGGTTTAGTTCCAAGTGACTCGACCAGAACCCTTTTGGGTTTTGGTTAGTCCAGTCTGGCCTGCACAGTGGGCCCAACCCATTTTTATGTGGGTCTAACCCACCGGGTCGCCCGACGACTAGGTCTTGTTTGGACCTACCCAAAGTGTGTGGGTTGAGCCTGTTAGTGCATGTCCGTACTGATCGGTGCAGGTCTGGCACTCTAGCTATAGATCTGGCCCGCTAGCCCGAATCCTGGCCCACACGGTGCAGCTAGCGATGCGTCGCCTGGCCGGGACACGACATCTGGCCGCCTCCAGCTCCATGCTATCCCGCGGGATGTCGCATGGACTCCCTATTACCATGGTTGAGCGACAGTGGTGCCAGCTCGTCTGGGGTCCTGAAACACAATACACCCCTCCACATGTTGGTTTCCTAGTTCTTCTTCACAAAGCGGCTTCCACAGCCAGCCGTTCATAGCCTCATGTATTCACGGCGCGCCGATGGTCGCGACGCCATTCTCCATCACAGTCAGTAATTGATGTATGCCTCTTCTACCATAGTGTCGGTTCCCATTGCTCCCTCCACACGGGCAGCATGGGCCAGCTGATTCCTCCAGTTTTTGGCACCACTGCACTGATGGTGCCTCGTGGAATCCACCTTTATTAGTCCACTACAGTTTCCCTGGTGGTCTGTTTTCTGGTCCGTCTGCATCTACGGGCCTCTCGACGTCATTTATCACATCCAACTACATTTTTCATGGTGAGTCAATGATATTTTATGTTAATTAGATTTTATAATTCTTATTTGGAGAGGAATTTCATCTGAGTTTCGTCAAAGAATCCTTACGATTTAATTTTCCCCATCTTCAACGCATTAATTTAATAAAAAGAAACATGTAACATCGTTTCTATTGCACATCAATGTTACGTCATTACGCTGTATCATTTATGAAACAAGGTAGTATTTACGCATGCACAACGAGCCATTATGGGGATTCCATAATTGTGCCCGATCATTGCTTCGCCACTACATTGCATCATCATTGTCTGCCACTCAATGGATGAGAAAAGAAAATAGAATAACTTTTTAACGTTACTTTATTATTTTCTGAAATTTCTAAAAACTAAATTTTCTGTTCTTCCCTTGTCGTACAATGCTAAGTCCTTCATAGATGAATCACGGTATTCTAAATTCATTGGTGCCCTCGATTTTTTAAACTGATCACCAGTTCAAATTTTTGAAAATTTATTCCCACATTTACATAAGCATACTTTAAAAAAGATCAATATTCTATTACGGACTCACTGAGCCACGTAATCACTTTTCTTCAATGTATGGGGTCTCAGAATATTTCCATATAATTTAAAAACAATTACACCAAGTTTTTGAGTCATTACATGCTACTTAATCTAATAATAAATTGTTTCAAATTTTTTTATATTGATATTAAAAAATAATGGTTTTAACCAATAACACTTATGGTTACTTTAGGGGGGGAGACTTAGCGATACTTTTGGGGATTATTTCAAAACTCCGTTATCAATTTCTTTCCCAATATATTTCATTTATGTTTTAATTATGATAAATAAATTAATCAATTACTTACATTAAATTATAAACTATTTGCATAATTATTTTAATTTACCTATTTGTTTCAAGTACATAAAATTTATAATTATTATGTCAAACAATTTTGAATGGAAATTCTCCCATACCCCTAAACAATATTTAATTATACCATAATTTGGTATTATAATTAAAGATGATTTCAATACCATATGAAAATAAAACTATTGAACAATTAAGGATGGAATATTGCACAAATTTCCAAGGATCACTGGAATGAATCTATTTGTAAATAGGCCTATATTTTTATTGAACCAATTATGTTTTTTGGAATAATATAATATATACATTTTATAGAAGTAAAATTATAATGTTTTTAGAATTATAAAGCATCGATATAACAAAATAATATAGTTAAAAGTAATATGGTCCTCTAATGTCAAATAGACATTTTATCATGATAAAAAAGAAATAAATTCTCCTAATTTTGTGTTAAATATGTATGGGTTTAATAGAAAATCATTGTGTAAACCATCTCATGAAATATAGATATTATTAAATGTTATTTTAGATTATATAAAAATTTACATGTTACAAGGCTAGATATTTACCATAACCATATTAAAATCTTTACTATACATAAAAATGATTCTATAACTAAAATATTTACCAATATCATTAATATATTTAATATAATGAAGAATTAATGTATTAAGATGTCAATAGATATTTTTTTTAAGAAGATCATATGGGTCACTCCTAGTTAATGGTCACCTAATTTGACTGTTATACATGAAGTGAAGTATATAAAATATATTATGGTTGAATGTATTAGTGGGTCTAAAATGATATATGAGAGTATAATTTAAATTCAATTTAATTAATATTTCAACTGGTTCAAGTAGAAGAATAAAATTACATTAAAATCCTAAAATTATTATTTTTCTATGAGTAAAGAGGAAATTTCTCATCTTTTCCAGAAGATGATGAAATTATTCACGATAATAAATGTTTAAAACCCGGAGAAGACTGAGAAGAAACAAAAATAAGAGGTAGGGTTATATGATTTTTATAAAAATGGTAACATTAAACTGGAATCTAGCCATCAAGTAAATAAGTTTATAGATAATAAGGAATAAAAAAGTGGAAATTATGGTTTGATATGGATTGCATTTGATGACTCCTTATTTTAATCTAATTCAAGTTATTGATGCCCCAAATTCCTTATGGATGATGTCGAGGTAATTAAAGAAGAATATTATTCCTCTTCTTCTAGATATTATATCAACGTAAATTATAATGTCTAGTGATATGAAAGAAAAAAATAACATGAATAATCTTTTCAAAATTACACGTTGTTCAAATAGAATAATAAGAAATATAAACATTTTATTCATGATAATGATTCACTTTTTTTGGAAAAAGATATACTAAAAGAAGAAAATAAATTGTATAGTGATTTTATATATAAAATTAACAACTATTAAAAAAGAAAAATAAAATAATTATTGAATTAAATGATGTTTTGAAAATTTATTCGTATACAAGTAAGGGTAACATGGTCATCTAAAAGGCATATTGAAAAAAATGAAAAAAATATGATCAAATAGATTACAAATATATATATATATATCCAAAATTACCAAGATAAGAATAATTTTAATTTCATTTTTGTTTTCCAACATCATATGAATGCTAATTTTGGGAAAGCACGTACTAATCATGAAAATACCTATAAGAATTTAAAAAAAAAATTAATTGTTGAACATTATATAAATTGATCAATTATTTTAAAAAGATCAAGAATTTTTTATGTTATTAAAAATAAAAAACACCATGGAAGGCCTAAATACATTCATCTTTTTAAAAATATTTATTATTTAAAAACAATAAAATTAATATTTTTTCTAAAATAAATGTGTCTAACATTTTTGGTCTAAGAAATTTTATACCAAAGTCATTAGTCTATTAATTGTTTTTTTGGAAATTTCCTAAATAGAAATTCCAAGGGAGCCACATGGTATCTAGATAGTCAATAATCAATGAATATGTTTTATTAAGTAATCGAATTCATATTACTTTGGGATATATATGGGCATCATGTCACCATTATAGAAAACTCAATTAGTAGTATTTTCCTTATTAAGACCATTTATGTTTCAAAGTATTCTCCTATTAAACAATTTTTATATATCAAGGGGTCGAAGATTAATTTACATAGAAATATTCAAATAAGTGATAGTGATTTAAAAATTACTTTTCAAATTTATGTTCCCAATGTTTATCATTCTCATGGAATGATTTTATGTTATTATTTTATATTTAAATATTATTATGTAATAGATTTAAACTCCCTCAAATGAATAATGTTTAACTATTTTGTGAGTTAGAATGTGATTCATGGTTTTGTAATAGAATACTTATTCAATATAGCACACACACACTTGTGAAACACAACTGGCCTCTAAAACAAGATTTACTAAAATATCATTTCAATAATGACATTATGTGTGATCCTTGTAAATAAATTAAACCTAAGTCATAATTTAAATCTAAAACTCCCATTATCCTATAAAAATATATCATTTTTGAGAAACCCATGTGAACAATATATTTTGTATATTTTATGAATTTTTAATTGAAATTGGTTATAAAAGAATAATGTGGTTTTATTTATTTGGACAAATACAGAGTCATTTGAAGTATTCATTATGTATACAAATATAGTTTAAAATTAAAATTATATATCCTCATTTAACATTTGAGTATTCAAGGGGGAGAGTATGAAAATAATTAATTAGATGATATTTGTGTTCCACAAGGATATCGCCATTATTTTTTACACTACAATAAATCCCAATAAAATTTGGTTGTTGAAAGATATAATCAAACTTTACAGGAAATTTATATAACTCTAATTAATGAATTCAAGGACCCTAGATATTTTTGAATAATGTAAGTTAAGATAATATGTTAAAAAATAATCATGTACTCTTAAGATATATTTTTGAAAATAAATTTTTTATTGTTTTGTTGGGAAAATAACAAAAAACTTTAAATTTGTGGTTTTTGAATGTAAATGTTTAATATAAAAAACAGTGATAACACTTTTATGTTTTTTCTTAAATAAGATTATGGTATAAATCTTCTATATTTCAACAAAATTAAATCATATTTAGTATTCAGTAAATGTAAAAATACCATTAATGATTCAATTATTATCAAATTTGAGGACAATTTTCCCAGTAATCAACATAAAACTGATGATGTTGGGTTAGGCATTGTTAATTTGACCAAAAATGATCACAAACATCCCAAATAAACTAAAATTATGAAATAACCTAACCATTAGACCAAGTAATATAACAAATTTATATACCAACCTTTTAATAATGTTATTGGTTATTATCATGCTATAAATCATACTATGTAGTCTATTTCAACAATATAAAATTAGTTTTATTGAAGAACGCAACATGTTAATTATTCAAACCATTTTACAAAAAAATTAGAAAATTCTTAGCAAAAGAAAAAAAATTAATTTTACATCATTTAGGCATGGGTAAAATTAAGGATATTATTACTAAAATGAGTTTATCCTATAAAAATACATTGAATGAATCTTGAAGTCAAGTAGTTAATAGTATTTATAGAGTTATGATTAGGATTTATTTATATATTACCATAAAAAATACATACATCATGTGTAGTAAATGTCTTTGTGTCCATTTTCCTGAAAATTTATATGAATCCAATTAACTATCTCTCAACAAACAATTTAATAATTTTAATTGAAATGAAAATATGTATTTTCATATCTAAAAAACACAGACTTCAATCATTCTTATTTTTTCAATTCTTATTTTTGTGGTTTCTAGATATATAAGAAGAGTACATGTTGGACATGACCCTATATTCGATACTCCATTAACTCGTGGACTATTAAGAATCAAAATTTGGTTTCTTCTTCTTGGGATAAAGTTAAATTTTTTACACCAGGTTTTTTTCACTCAAATAATTTTCCTACAATATTATTTACTATATAGTATCTATAATAATTATTATCTACCCATTAAGTGTTATAAAATATGTTTTATTTCTATATCAATAAAATATTTCAACATCCTCTCACTATGAAAAACACCATAGGTAGAATTTCAAACATGTTCATTTACGAAGAAGGAAATATCCTTCTATATTTCTTACACTAATCATTTAATTTTCATTTTGGTTTTCATTTTTATTTTATTAATTTGGAGGGTGGATTTGCATGATTTTGGCACATTCATTTGAATTTTTCATTCTTAATCATTATCATTTTTACCTTCATATTTTTTAGAACTTCCATCACATGACATACTATGATAAATTTTCTATCATCAAAATAATGATTTGTTAAAAATAATATACATTACTCTCTAAAATGGTTTTTTTATCAAAATATATATTTAAAATATTTTTCCATATTTTTAGATATATTGTTTGAATTTTTTAATAGAGAAAAAACTTTTAAAATTTAAATTTAATAAAATATAAGATCATTTGGAAATTAGATTTTTTATTTTGAAATAAAAAATAAAAAATCCAACATTAAAAAGACCCATATGTTGTGTGAAGTATTTTATATTCATACATCCATTTTGAGATGTTGAAATCAAATATATTTTATATTAAATTTTCAAAAAATTATTTTACAATAATATTAGTATAATATTTATAACTAAATGTTTGGTTTTAACTTTACCAATAAAATTAAATATTGTTTTAGTAAAACTAAATGATTTTTTTCAGATTTATTTTTTAATGAATACATTTACCATTACTTAACAAAAACATTTCCATGAAAATGTTTATTATTTGAAAGGGGATATATTTTATAATATTAAAATGTGTTTCTTTAAAAAAATTCAATTCAGAAATATCTTTGACCTTAACAAATCAATTTCAATTATGGTGGTAAAGAACATATGTAATTTTTTGATTATACAAAATGGGGAAAATCATAAAAATAATTCAAAAATTATATTTAATTTATTTAAAAGAAAAATAGAGAAAAATAGACTAGTAATCAATATAAATATTTTTAGAAATATATAATTTTATACACACTAAATTTTCTTTTTATATTCTTTAATGAATTATACTATGTTAAATTACAATTGATTTTATAGATATATTCATGTCAATTAAATCATTTATATTATTATCTTATTAATTTCTTAATTCATTATGATCATAAAAAATGGGTAGACCATTGTTCACCTCACTCTAAAAGGTAGTTTGAAATCTTTAGAAACATAAATTTTTTTCTATAGTAGTTTATATTTATGGATTTATGTGTATATATATTTTACCAATATTTAATGTAGTTTTTTGAAAAAAGTAGGACTCATGAAATTGTTGATGTTGATTTTTGTGGATCGACCAACAAGCAGGTGCATGTACCTACTAGAACTCACCACAGGATTTTCAGGGGTACTAGGATAGAAAACCAATTTTTTCTGAATTCCACTTGAAAGATGGTGGTTTTGGAAGAAAATCATGGTTATGTATAGGGGCACCAATGGGTCAGTGAACCCGCAATCTATCTGGTATTACCCTAGTATCAAATTCTAATAATTGGTTATGGGACCCAAATTCCAAAACCCCCAACTTCATTATTTCTATTTTTAAAAAAAATAATGTTATGGGTTAAATGATAACCATAAAAAAATTCCACCACCCAAAGATATGAGATACATTTCACACCAAAAACATCAAAAATCCAAATCCCCCACATGCCATAAATCAAAACTGCCAAAATCAATTCAAATTTTAAAAGTGGTTCAACATTCAAAATTCAAAAGTGGAAAACAGAAACCAATTTCAATATTCCATAGCACACAAGGAGCCCACTCCCTCAAACCATGCATGGCCACACGCTATGAGAGACCACATGTTACTGCACACCACTTGAGGTTGTACGCCACTCAAGACCACCTCATCACCGTCGATTGTAGAACACCTATGTAACTCGAATGTAGGAGCACCACAACATCCAAATCATTCCCAATAGAGTTATGTCATAAAACTACAGTTAATTAAGTATAACCATCATCATCACCATTTACAAGAACCAACAAATCCACTACCAAAAAGAAAAGAAAGATTCCAAGAAGCCAATGCCATACAAAGATAAAAAAGAAACACAAAGAAACACCAATGGGAGGACAAACACACTAGAAGAGGATCCAAGACGAACATGAACTTGGAAACTGGAGTCATAAAATGGAGGAGAATAATCCATCTAAGAGGAAAATTAGACCATTCCCACTAATAAAATGCCTAAATCCAAAATCAGCACCAACGATGCACTAAAGAGAGAAATTGAGGAGCCAATACATATCAAGGAATAAGAATGGGTCAACACCACTCAGGGCTGGATGAAACAACCACAGAAACCAAAGACGTCACAGGAGAGGGGACCCAGGATGGTCAGAGATAGAATTTCCCCTCTAAGCTATAATCCATTCCGTCTGAGGACTAGGAAGAACCACACTAGGTGACAACAATAGAAACCACACCGGAAACAATGAGGCGGAGGAAAATGGTGAAAGACATACCAACGACTACTAAGGAAGAAAAGAACCCTAGGTAACACTAGACGAGGAAGACGTTGAAGGAAGGAGATAGAGGAAGGAAGAAGAATAATATAAAGGATGATAGGGGGAGATAATTCCAGAGAGGTGGAGTTCAATCCCCCCTCCAGACCAACACCGACGAGAATCTCTAGCTGAGAGAGATCACTGAGAGAAGCTGTATAGAGACTGCCCAAAGAACAGGGACCCACTTTCATTCATTCGAAATATAAAGGCTCCATTCAACCCAAAATATATAATATGTAATCCTAAATCCATGTACAACCATAAATACACCCCCAAGGATGCATTGAAGGCCATTTTATCTTGAAAATTCATTCTACATCCAAAATTATTTCACATTACTCTCATTCAATTTTTCTCTTAAATTTTTCAAACATCCTCCCACTTGTCTCTTTTAGTAATGATATTTTGGGGTAGATTTCATTCTATATTTTTCATTCATAGAGATATTCAATTATTTTTGTTTTTCTCGGATGCACATAACTGTTGATTGTGAGGGGGATATGTGCTCAATATAATAAAAATGATGGGAATTGGGTTTTGAGCCACAACAACTAAAAGGAAATTAATCATGTAGGTTTCATGATTTGAACCAATAAATAAATGGGTGTGACACTTATAAAGAAATTTTCACGATAAATTATCTATAATGAAAGTGTAATGATTGAAAATTTTATAAACAAAATTCTGTGTACGATTGTGTTAAAATTCCTATTATATATTTTGGTTATAGAAAATACAGTAACATCCTTTATTTTATCATATACTATAATATATGAAAGAACATTATGGATAATAACTATTGATAATATAACTATTGAATAGTTATAAAAGGATTAATATAAATATAGTTTTTTTAAATAAAATTTCTATAGACATAGGATGCGATGGCCTCAACCAATAGGATTTTACCCCATAATAATAATTTATCATATCTTCCGAGGGAGAGAACAACACAAGTATATTCCTTTGACTACCCCAGGATGAGAGTCAACAATTAAATCATGTGAAAAACCCAATTTTTTGATATGTTAGTGCTCTTCGAGATCATGACTAAACCATTTATGTCGAACCACCCCTGAAAATCTCACTATTTTTCACCATACCGTTAGGGAATTACCTAGTGTAATAAAAGATTATCTGTTAACAAAATAAAAATATTAAGACGTGTATTTTGGATAATAATTACAATATTTCCATCTTTTAATGTATTTATCGTATATTCTTTGGAATTATATATGATAAATCACAAATTTTATACTTGGGTAACATGAAATTTCAACTAAGTCACTAGTTTTTTTGAATTAATGGAATCTTCATGAAAATTATTTTCTAATATAATATTTTTGTGAAACATTATTTATTATATATAAATGATTATATTATTTCTAGAGACCATGTTTTTCTTTTTAATACTTCAAAATATTCTTATATTATATTCTATAGATAAAAGTTAAGATAACGGGTGATACCAAAACATGTTGTGCATGTATTTCATTTTATAAGAATATTTATTATATTTAATATAAATCATTCATGGTTCATAAATAAAATGTGATAACTCTTAAGAAAAATCTTGGATAATAAATTGGGTAACATGTTAGGGTTCTGAATTCAGTGGTTACCCAAGACGTGACCAAAAATACGTTGACGTAGGGAGTTCAGATCCCTCACATTTTGGTGCTACATTCAATGGATTTAATTAATATTTTAATAAATTAATTATACTAATTTAAACAAAACTATTCCTAAAAATAAATTGTCATTTATGATTTTCCATGTTTAGCCTCAAAATCCCATATATTCAATGATGCTCTCCTTCTTCCATAGGTTGGTGGATCACATCGGATGACAATGAAACACTGTATTATAAAAGATCATGATGCAACGAAAGCAAAGTCATCCCCCGATAAATGGAGGGCATGTTCTTCCTCATCATCCAGTCAAAAACTAGATAGCACTCAACAATTTTTTAATTTCATACCTTTTACTAAATTGTTTTAGTAGATGGATAACTTTAATTGATTTGTGCTAATTTTTTCTTGGATCATGCTCCTACATACAAGATTTAAATCAATTTTTTCAATTTTTTTATATGGTATCACCATTCCAGATTATTGTCCATGAATAATTGGAAAACAATGATTAATCATCTAGTATGATCCATTTCCCTCAGTTTTCATCATGTTTATCAGTGGTAGGACCCCGCAGTCCCATCTCAAATTTTTCCAGATGTACTGAGCTCGATCGGACCCCCAAAACCAGATCTAAATGCCATGCGTGGAGTGGATCGAGGAAATAAGTCTAGATCTAGGTTTCTTTGAGGGTGTGGATATCCGTTTTGATGAATTTATATCAAGGAATCAATTTTGGATGTCTTGGATAAATTTAATTCACATGACGAACCCCCGATGCAAAATTGACGATGATTACAAGTGAACTATGGCTGGAAATTGGGATTCTCATCTAGATCCACGAGTTTCGGGTGGAGATAGGGCCAAAGATAAAGAAGCAAGGCTGGATGGAATGTGTGGTTCTCGGATATGACATTATATAATAAATCCAACAACATTTCATCTACAAGGATGAACACATGATGTGTATCCCTTTAATGGTAAAGGAAAGTATTTTGGATTATGTTAATTATAAAAATACATGTAGACCTCTTATATGTTATGTAACCCTTCCTAGGTTGGGAAAACCATATAGAAGATCACATGAGAGTGATCTCATTTAGAATTAAATATATAGGTATATGGTTTTGTATCTGAGTACTTGAACACATGGTAATGTACACAGACATGTGGTCTGGTACACATACATAACCAGAAGAACATGTCCTTGCCCTGCATGGAATGGACACACCATATAGTCCACTTGAGCGGTGTGTACTAATACGTGGCTTGGGAGATAAGTGCCTCCCTAGGACAAGAGCATGTGGTGGAGATGGTGCACATTCTATGTGGTTTCCCTGACACATTGTGTACCCCTTTTACATAATTGAGGAAACATTATCCATAAGTACCTCATCTTTTTGATCTCAGATATTGACACACTAGTAGCTTATGATTTGTATTTTTCTACATATAAAGTGATGGCTCAATTAGATTTTCATTTCAATTTTTTATATGGAATTTTATGGGAACCACATCTATTTATACAATTCCAGATGAAGGATGTGATCATGTTGGATTATAATTATCTTTCTAAATGATACCCTCCAGCAGGGCTGGGTAGTGGAGTTCCTCAATCTCATATCAAAAGGGTACCCTCCCAAAGGTCTTGGATGAGGAGTTCCATGATGAATTTTTCATGTGTTTCCCTCCATATATGGTGGGTAGTGGAGTTCATCATTAACAATTCTTATCAGTACACTCTATCAAGGTTGGGATGTGTATTTCCTTGATAAAAATTATAAGTGGTAGCCTCCAGTAGGGTTGGGTAGTGGACTTCAATGAATATTATTGAGAGGTATAATCTGGCAGGACTAAGGAGTCATTATACTCGATGAAATTCCATGTGTTTCCCTCCAGTAGACTTGGGTGGTGCAATTCCTTGATGAATATCAAATTTGGACCCAACAATTGTACAAGGGAATGGGTTCCCTCCCTAGAGTTTGTGTCCACTAGATAGTGTAGAATTATAATAGGGCATGTCTAGGCTTGGAATGATACATTTGGGAAAATGAATGAGATGTATTGAATCATTGATAGTGTTTTGAAATTGTTGGCTACTAGTCATCATTTGATAAGATGTGAGATAGAGATCCCCTTTGTCTCTCATTATGGATTCTTTTACTTGATCATATACATATTATTTTGTATCCACCCCTTGTATTTGGTTACTCTACATCATTAAGAGGCCAAGTCACATGTTAAATTCCTTGTTCATTCTATGTTTATCATCTAATGTTTAGATGAGTATAATATACTACTATAGGTGGTGAAGACAAGTCCTATAGTACAAATATTCACAGTGTCAATCCCCTTATGCATATAGAAGGTTACATTAACGTTTTGATATGCTTTAGATATTCTCTGTAATTGTATCTTCTATCTAATGTCTTTTTTTCCTTTTATCTTTTACTGATACCCTTCTCCTTTCAGGGTGTTGTACTAGGAATGTCTATACACACCCGAGCATGGGTCTTTCTAGGAGTATTTATTTTTTATGCAGATGATGAAAACGATGACGGTGACTTCAGAAAATCTTAGGGATACATGGTACTATAGATCGCGTATGGTGGATTAGCATGGAATTTTAGAGCTGGAATATCTTATTTTTTCACTTTTTGTATTTTTTATGTTGGGAAATATTTATGGTTGGGAGTTTATTTTTAAAATTTTATTTTTATATTGAATGTCCATGCTCTTTTACAATCAAGATTTTTTAAATGCATGGTTGTTTCATTGGATTTTCCATCTTTTTCATTTACATCATCTGCACTTATGAATCAAAATTGTTTGGTGTGTTCATATATTTACGTAGGAAAAGGGATCACTTTTTTTTTTATGCATTTGACGTAGGACACCAGTCCATTATCTATGGAGGGGGGATTGTGGTAGTTATGGCTTGAGCCTTGATATTGGCCAGGTAATGATATTTTTTTATCATAGGTGGTTAGATCCTTACGATGTTGTTTGGACTAGTCCCCTAAAAATTATTTGGATGGGTTTAGGGAAATAGTGTCATAGTGTCTCGAGTGTGGATCTTAGACAATGGAATCATATGATGGTATAACATGCTGACATATCCATTCACTAGGTCCTTGAATACCTTCCTTTCATCCAATTATACTGATAAATTGGTTACATGGATCAATATAACATGCATAATATAGGATTGATTATTTGACTAGCCTTCTTGATTCAGATCCCCATTTATTATATATATATATATATATATATATATATATATATATATTTATCATATCGTGGTACCTGTTGATAATTCACAAAATGGATTTGTGAATTTTTCTATCCACGACACTAGTTCTAGATTGTGAAGATGATCCAATGAGAAATTATTCCTCAATTAAATGTATATCCCATGACCCACTTCGTCAATGTATGTTGGTTGGAGAACCTCTACATGTCAAGAGAAATATCATTCAAGAATAGTATAATGGGGATTTGCATAGGAATAGCACACTATGTATACAGTTCATTTGTGATCCATTTTATTTGGGAGGTAGATATTTTATAGATTTGGTGGTCCATTTATTCAAACATGTTCAGATCCTAGTGGATGATGTGGTTTCACCAATAGTTGTCAATTTCCATAGAGAGTTTTGGAATTGGTGGAGCCTTGTTAAATTGATACATGATAATTCGACACTAGAAATGAATTTCATCAAGTTGTTTCTTCCTGAGGGATACTACCCCCTCCTTCTTGCAATCAGTCTGGATTCAGTACCTTCTAGAGAAGGGAATTTTTAGAGATATCTATTCAATATTAGTTCCCTTGTGTATACCAACCTATGTAGGGGTTATGGAGTGGGTCCTAGTTACATATATATTTCATCCAAAAGAATTCAAGGATGCTAGGGTAAGTATTGGTCATCAAAGAGCTATGTCATCTATGTCCGCTAGTAAGAGTTAGTAAGTGGGACCTCGGTGGAGGAATCCTTTTCATGAGAAAATAAAGGAATGTGTTCATATATTGTTGAGTCATCATAGAGGACTACGGAAGCTCAGAGTGGGGAGGTGCTTCCTATATGATGTGTGATCTCACATGTTGAATGAATACCTGACTAGACACAGTTAAGAGCGCAGGAATGTAGCTGATGGACCGTTGCGACAGAAGAAACCTTGTGATCAGGGATATCCTAGGTGAGGATAGGGTGGTCATTAGTTATGTAGATCTTGTAGAGTATGAAGACGACATATGTTTGGTGGATGAAACTATATGATCCTTCTATCTCCACCATGAGGAGGCCTAGGTCCAGCTCAAGGAGTTGGATGATGGGTTCGTGGAATGTGTTAGGATTGGGAGGCTTATGATCTCGTAGTACATGAGAAGATTAGAGGTATAATCAGTGTTTATTCTACACTTAATTAAGTATTTGTAGACACAATTTCCGTTCATTACTTCATCTCTACACTATTATTTGATATGTAGATTTCTCAATTAAGGATAAATCCAAATATCTTCATCTTGAGGTTCTAATAAGGAACTCATCTTCTATAACATTTATCTACATTTAATTTAGGTTATATATTGATGGATAAAATTTCATGTGGAACCTAATTGGTATCACAATGATCCATATTTTTTAATTTTTCAAATGGACTATTTGTCCATGTTTTCAGTATATATTTAATATCACTGTAGAGAATACAGTTTCTTATGCAATAATGGGAGATGATTATCTTTTTCCTAATACAGAGATATCATGGAAGGACAATAGGGATTTGTGAGTTAGTGGCTATATTCCATAACCCCTCAGTTATTGAGTAAATCCCTTGGAACAAAAAACACTTAAAATATATGGGATCTTTTATTTATATAGGATTACTTGGATTTCATCACCGGTGATGTTATAAGACTACCTTTGGGGTGGGAGGTGGAGTTTTGCACTGAATTTCATCCCATGACCTCTCTAATATATTTAATAGAATATCATATTATCTCTACTGAGTTCTATGAACTATGGTTGTTTATTTAGTACCATTGAGTTAATTTTTTAATCAGACCTAGTGTGTCCCCCTCGGATACTGTAGTGTTGTTCATGAAAAATGTGGATGAGATCATATAGCTTTGTTTGGATTATTGTCTCCTGAACCATACCATGATAAATAAAAATTACCCCTTTTTGAGTATCAATGAGCTCTTTAACCAGTTTCAAGGCATTATTTTGTTCTCAAAGGTCGATCATAGATCTATCTAGTAGTCATGGTTTCTCCTGGATGATATTCCAAATTTGGCATTTCAATGTCTCTACGGACTATGTGAGTTCTTAATGATAACTTTGGGTGTTTTGAATTTCTATACTATGTTTATGGATTTAATGAACCTATTATTTTATCCATACATTAAAGAGTTTGGTGTTTTCTTTATTAATGATGTACTCATCTACTCTGCATCAGAGTAGGAAGATGCAAATCACATAAGGATAGTAAAAGATTTATTTTTAGGGAACCAACTTTTAAAGAATATCTCAAAGTGCATGTTTTGGATTTAGGAGGTTCAATTTTTAGATCATGTAATTTCTAATAATGTGTTAGCTGTGCACCTAGCACATATCCAAAATTTTATTTCTTGGGATCTACCAGAGATTATGTCAGAGGTGTAGATCATTCATGGTTTTGCGGGTCACTATATGCAGTTTTTTGAAGAATTATCTAGATTTGAAACAAATTTGACCACCATAATGCTGAATGGGAATCATTATACTAGGATTGAGTAGTGATAATATTCCTTTTAGAAGCTTTGGATGAGGATGAAAAGTGATCCAGTGTTGATACTATTAAATGACGGTGTGGATTTCGTATTCTATTATGATTACCTCTGAGCGAGGATTATCTATGTGTTGATGTAGTGATAGGAAGTTATCACATACAATATGATGCAATTGAGAATATTTGAGGAGATCTACATGGCCCACACACTATAGATGTTAGTGTTAGTCATCACCCTATGGATGTGGACGTACTACCATCTAGGAGAGATCTTTATGTTTTACTTATAATATCAATGTATCATGTATATCTCCATTGAGAGTGACCGGAACCTGAGGCATTGGTGATGGATATAGTTCATATAAGAAGTATGAAATCATTTTATTATATACTCTAGGGAAGGGAAATGTACTAGAAGATTCCATTATTAAGAAGCTCTAGGATCTCTTGGTGTGGGAGGATTTTGAGTACTTTTCATCCCTACAACATGACCTAGTGGACCAGGAGGGTACTATTTTTCTACAGTCGATGGTGTTGACTCCTCCACTTATTGAGCGTGTGAGAGAGTCCCAATTGGGATACATCAATTATGAGGTCATATATAACCATATATCCATGTTTTACTCACTATATGGATATTATGAAGTATGGAATCATGTTATATATTTCCAGGGAGGGACGGTGGTTCCTTCCATGATGCAGGAAGAGGTGGTGTGAGAGATCCACACTTCTTTCATAGTTGTACATCCTTGTGTCGGAATATTTATAGATACCTTCAACAGTAGTTTTAGTGGTTCTACATGAGATAAATAATAGCTAAGTTTATCTTTTGGTTCCTCACAAATTAGCATTTAAGACTTAGAACCATGTTCTGGTAGGTTTTTTTGCATCCCCTTATGATCAAAGAGTGTATGTAGGATTACATATCCATGAACATTGTACCGGGGCTTCAATGCATAGTGAAACTCAATGACACCATCTGAGTGATAGTTGACCATCTCAAAATGTCGAAACACTTGATGTGTATAACATATTATACTTATATGGAGGGTTTGGTGTAGTTGTCTTAATGGGAGATAGTTCATGTCGTGGGGCTCCCTTGACGATGGTCTATAATCATGACACGTGGTTTACATCATGATTGTGAAGATTCCTACATGATGCATTCAACACCAAAATGAGTATGGCTTTACCCTTTCACCACATTACCAATGAGTAGAATGAGCGTACTATCCATTATATGGATGATATGATGAGGGATTACGTGTTAAACTTTAGCCAATGTTTGGAGGATGGCTAGACCTTGGTAGAGTTTGTGTATAATAACAGTCTCCACTCTACTATCAGTTTGAACCCATTTCATGCCCTTGATGGGAGACCTAAAATGTACCCCATGTACTAGTAAAATATCACCAATACATACCTAGTGGTTCAATAGTTTTTGTAGTTAATAATGGTGAAAGTTCAGATCCTCCATGGGTGTACGAGGATGGACTATAGAAAACATAAATCATTTGTATATCATCATCATATGACCTTGGAGTTTGAAGAGGAAGACCATATTTTCCTGATAGTCACCCCGTGATGATGTTTTCATTGTTTCGTCTGGGGAAGAATGTTATCCCCATGGTTCATTGGTCCCATCGAGACATTGTAGATGGAAGGGGAGGTAGCTTACTGCCTTTCCCTACCCCCACTGTAGGATTGGATACATGACATTTTCCATTTGTCATACCTGGAGAGAAATGGGAATTACCCCACACATGTTATCTACTTGGTTGAGTTATATATAAAAGAAGAAGAAACCATTACAAAGAAACCAATGTAAATCAAAGATCAATGGTTGAGGACCCCTTGTTGACAGACCATCCCCTTGGTTTCCATGTGGTGACTAAATGAGAATGTGTAGGTGATTACATGGTAGTGGAAGAGCCATTTGTGAGATCATTATCTAGAGTTGTATTCCTAGGTTTTTAAATTTCATGGATGAAATCATTGAAAGTGGTAATGATAATGAGACATGGATTTTTCCTTTTAATACATTTCAATATTTCTATATAAATTTCTAGAGAAAAGTGTTGAGATTGAATGCGATTATGAGGCCCATTGTGCCCGTAAGAAATTTTCATTAAAATATTTAATATATTTGATATTATACATATTTAGATAAATATTAAAGAGTTTTAATATCAAAAACACGATATGTTAGTTGAGTCCTAAAAGTGTTGTTTACCCTAGGAGTGACCAAAAATGTGTCAGTGTGGGTTTTTCAGATCCCCTCATATTGGTGGTATGTTCTATTGGATTGATTAATTTATTAAATAAATTATTTATGCTATTTTTTTCAAAAATATTCCTAAAAAGAAATAATCATGGTGGATTTCCCAGTGTTATCCTCATAATCCTATATTTTCCAACAAAACTAACCTTCCTCCTTTTGTTGGTGAATCACATTAGATGATGAAGAATTGATAGATTTGAGATGATCAGGACATAGTGAATGAAAAAAATTCCCCCAATTGTTGTAAGAAGACTTATTCATCAACAAATGATTGAAAAAACATTAAGAATCATCAATTTAGTTATTTATAACAATTTTGATTAAATTGTTTGATCATATCATTCCCTTGTATAGAACTAGGTGAATTTGGACCTTGATATTGCACCTATGTACCAATTTATATTTATTTACTTAATGTTTTCTAACCTAGTATCGCCATTCTTGATCATTGTCCTTGAAAACAAGGATAATTATGAATAAACCATTCATATGATTCCTTTACCCCCTCATTGTATATTCACTCATTAATGGTAGGACCTCTTTGTGCCGATTTGACTTTATGGAGATGCACCAAGCCCGATTTGACCCATAGAACCATGTTGGAATCACGTGTTAGGAGCTGATAACGAAAAAATAACAAATTTGGAATTTCTAAAAATAATATAATTTTATTTGGGTTATTTGAGATCAAATAATCAACGGTGGAATCCTTAGTGATTTTTTTTCACATGACGAACCCCTTATTAACAACAGAGGATGGTATTCCACAAATTATGGCCATAAATAATGATTTTCACCCATATGCATGAGTTACTGGTGGATATAGGGTTTTAAATCAATTATAGAGGCTGGACCTGATGTACAAATCATGAATATAAATTAATATGAAAATAAGACTACATGTCATGTATAAGGATAAACTCACAATTTGTAAACATATAGTGGTGGCAGCTAGGGTTTTGGTTAAGGTTACATATGACACATGGTGATGTTCTCATACATTTCGTGTCCCCTACACCAGTTGGGAAAAATGTGTGGTGGATTACATGGTTAGGATCTTGTGGGGATGTAAATGGTCGGGTACATGGTCATGTACCTGGGTACATAGACATGAGGTCTTGTACAAAAGCACATGGTTCGGTACACAGACACGTCCAGAGGGACACGAACCAACCCTAGTTGACATGCACACTATGTAGTCCACCTGCATGTAATGTACTTATAAATATCATGGGATTCATATACCCCATAGTACAAGACCTCACATTTGAGTGGGACCACATGTTGTATGGGTCCCCCCAAACGTTGTATACCCATTTTCCTTTTTTTAGGAAACATCAAAATTTTGTATCTTCTTCATTTGAAAATGAATTTTGTCACTTGAGTATCTTCTACTGAGTATTTATTCACATAGAACATAATTTTTCTCTATTTTTGTATTTCATGATTCATGATGGAATGTTCCGAGAATGAAACCTGGTTATGAAATGCATAATGAAGGATTGGATTGCATTATCACCAGGACCCTTTTGTGTGATACACTGAAGTATGATTGGAAGGTAGAGTTCCTCAACAACCTGTCTGAGCAGTACTCTCTAGCGGGGCTGGCAGTGATGTCCCTTGATGACCTTTATTAGTAGTAATATATAGTTGGGATGGGTAGTGGAGTTCCTTGACAATATTTATAAGTGGTACCCTCCAATAGGGCTAGGAAGTGGAGTTTCATGATTTCTTTTCTGAGTAGTATCCTCCAACAAGGATGATTGTTGGAGTTCCATGATTACCATTCAATGTGGTATGCTCTAGTGGGGATAGGAAAAGGACCTCCTCGATGACTATCGAGTGGTACCATTTAGTAGGGATGGGCAGTGATGTTTCTAAAAAACATTCTCTGTGGGACACCCTATTATAGTATGGAAGTGGTGTTTCTCAATTACTATCAAAGTTGGACCCTTATTTAGTATGTTTAATTCATTCCCTAAAGATATTTTCTTGGCCCCTCGACATTGCGGTACTGAAATAAGGTGTGGCTAGACTTAGAAGAATACTTCTGGGCAGACACATGAGATGCTTGGAATCATTGATGGAATGTTTGAGTTATTAGAGACTCTTCTTCAATGGCTGATATGTGAGATGGATATCCTCTTAATCTCTCCCATGGGAATATATTACCATATTATATATATATTCTTCTATATTCACCCCTTGAATTTGGTTACACTTTATCCAGGAGAGAGAAAGATGTATTGGGTAAGATACGTTCATTCCATGTTTATTTTCGCATGGTTTTATGATGGGATGTTAGTAAAATAATATCTTTTTAAAAAGGGAGATTAATATAACATCCCTATATGCCTTGTTTTGTTGATTAAGTAAGTGTTATGATTCATTGTTTCTTAAAGTGTTTTTGTTTTTCATAAAATATATACCTTCAAATGTTTAATGTATTAAATCTTAATTAGGGTAATGACATAAAATGGAACATTAATAGGTTTTCTTATTTTTACCCATTTTGTAAGTGTAGTTGGGTATTTATTTATCCTGCATTCCAATAGAGTGTGAGCAATATCTATACTCCTCTTCTTTATTAGTTGAATCAAAATAAAAGGCTCATATGATTAGTGACCTTTGGTTAGAATAACCTCATTACTGGGTTGAGTATTTATTCTTCGATAAGGGGTTATCTAATTTCATATATGACCATTTGATCATTAACTTACTTGTATATTATGATTATTATCTCATTCATGGTATTGTTTAGGTGCTATGTTTCCCCTGTAAGACTATTAGCACTTAATGGTGTCGCTCATAACTTTATGAATGGTCATTAGATAATTAAATACATTTTAATGGAGCAAGATTCATTTAATTCTTGGTTTCATTAGGTAAGACATGCCTATGGAATGGTTAGCATTTCAGAACGTTGTGTGAACATCTTTTTTGTCTTTAATGATTGATGACACGTGAGGTCACCTTCCATTTTTAATGTCATGTAATGTAGTGTGACAATATGTTGGTTCTTTTGTTTGGTTCACTAGATACATCAAAATAATATTTATGTTTTTTCTTGTGGATAGTGTCAAGGATGTGTTGTTCTTCATCAGATGGATCTGGGTAGTATGCATTGTTACACGTATTGATCGTAGAGTTGATAAATAGAATGACGAACCATTTGGATATGAGGTATTACTTTGATAATTGTGTTCCAATTCCTGATACACAAGTCATCCTTATAGAAAAATGACATGGGCTATAGTGCATCTCAAAATTTTCCCAATTCCAAGGATGATGTTCAATCAGGATCAAGAGTTTCGACATATTTGTAGGCATATTTTTTCTTTTCTTCCTAATGCGTTGAATCACATGAAAATAAGTCAAAATGAGTGTCATATATATGGCTAATGTATATTTGAACCTAGTGTTTATTCATGTTGATATTTTCATTTTATTTTAGGTTAAATATTGGTAAAATTGTGTTATCTACGACTAGTACCTATAGCCATGGTTTAATGGAGTGTGTTCCATGTGTTCATCCCTTCCTGTATAAATCTGTTGATGAGGAAACTCTTATACTGGGGAGAATTTCATTATTTCTGGTTAAATCATATCTATACGAGTAGAAGGAACACATCCTAGAGAGACTATATTTATCTGTGATGGTATACTTTTGAATACCATTGGGGATGTAGAGTTTGGAACTGTGTTGATTCTTGTGAGGTAGAATGTTTAGGAATGAGTGGCTTGATTGAACCATTGATAAACAACATTGGCTATGTATGGACAATGGCGGTTGTGCTTGAAAGAACATAGGATACCCCATAATGTAAATTCATCAGGTGATGGTAATAGAAATTTTCTGGTGGGTGTATCCAATCCCTTCTTTATAATTCCATCTATGGGGGTTTGAATATTCTTATCCTTGAGTGTTGTGATATGGTCAGATCGAGTGGTGCCAGGAACATAATTTTGATTCAACAGAAGTGTCCTGGGCCCATTTGGACATCAATCAATCCTCTCGGTGTACTCACAGCTAAATGAAAATCATTTCTACTAATATGAAATAATTTTGATACAATGAGAGAGTGTTGTATGTGAACAGTGTAAATTTTAAAAGTTATTGGGATTGATATGTGGTTTTAATTTGTGTTGTTCACTAGTAGTATCATTTAGTTGACGATTTATTTACTCCATAGTGATAAAAAAAATTCTCATGTATGAATGATTGAGACAGACTCACCAATAGAAACTAGTTATTTTTCTTGATGTCTTCAGTTCTGTTAGTGTTTTAGATAGGTGGTAGTTTTGACTATATACCAGTGTCTCACATGTAAGCATCAGTGTATGGCCTTCATTTTAAGATCTCATTGGCTCTAAATTATGATTTTAAGGGTATCTCAAACCTAGTATGATCTCTAATGGTATGATTGGATGTTTTTATAGAGACATCAATGGAGGCCAATTGTGTTCTTTGGAGAGCGTTCTTATAGAAAATCTCATGGTGCTTTCATTTAAAAGGAAAAAAATCTAATTCATGAAATGAACTAACCTTCGTAGATGAGTGTATGGGGGTAGTTATACCTGAATGGTTTTAATTGACATATCTTTCTCCAGTTGAGTTTTTACGTTAAGGAAAAAAAGTAATTTCATTAGGGTATGTAAAGAGACTTATTGTTCAGACATGGAATTTATGAGGACCGAGTGTGACCAAAGATTAATGATCTCATTAGGGGTTCAAACATTTTTTCATGTTGAGAACCATTTCTGTAGTATCTATTGAGTTCTACAAACATGGTATGATAGAAAACATTTATGATTTGGACACCTTAACATAGAAAATATCAGCCAAATTCTATAACCTATGTATGAATCAACAGAGGTCATATGTCTAAAGAGATAAATATGTTATTATGTGTATAGAAATATGGTCAATGGTAGGCACTATCTCAGTGCTTCAGTTCAGAAAAAAAATGTGTTGGATAGAGATTATATGTCTTTTGTACCATATGTAGTGTGATTAGAGGTGCATTGGGATTTTATAAATGAAACCAATGCATTTTAATAATACATCGGTACTCGAGTATGTTGGGTGATTCTCCCTTTGTTTCCCCAAGTATCTCTAGGATGAAAATTTTTATGCGTGGGTGATTGTGATGTCTTAGGTTTTTGGACAGGATGGAATTCCAAAGGAATTGTAATTTTTTTTGAGGACAGCCTATTATGTTAACTGAGCATCAGAATCGAATTTTGAGAGTCAAAACATTTTAATGGGTTGTTTTCTAACTTATTTTATGTTCTAAGGGTTCCCTATATTGTTTCTTCATGTTTTTAAAGCAGTATGGCCTCAAATAAATCTTTAATGAATAAGTATGAAGGGTGCACAATTTTTCTAAAACCATGTGGCCTGTTGAAGAAATTGAGTGGCCTTGTCCATTGTAGGATGATATGTCACATATATTGGTGGACCCATGGTAGAGGAGCTTCATGTATATGGGTTTTCATGAGGGTTCTTGATAGTGGGGAATTGCACTATTTCCCAAACTATTTGGCCCCCTCTTTAGGCTGCAGCACGAGCACTGTTGAAATACATTTTTTCCAAGTGTGAGCCCCATCAATGTTGTGAAATTATATTCTTCCACTTCCTCCTTATTTCTTTTTCCACTTTAATTTTTTCTTCCCCCTCTGCACACATCATCCTCTTCCATGTATTTTCTTCTCATCCTCAACATTTTAGTAAATCTCTTTCATACTACCTCCAATTTGAGAATCATCAGTTGTGTTGGAATTCATAGTAACTCTAGGACTACTATTTTCTATTTTCATATATTCTCTTCTCCCCATCTGCACGATCTTAATATAATTTAATTCACCCTATAATCATGGATTTTAATTGTTTCAACATTTTCTCGTGAATTGGACCCAATCAATCCTTGATATTGGACTAGTGGTTAGTCCTAGTCGTGAGCTAGGTCCTCTATATCCATTCCCTTAATTTTCTTATTTTTCTAAAGTGTATTCATGTGCTTCACACTGGACATACATATAATTTCTGAAAATTTATGTTTTTATTTTAATTAGACTACATAGAATTCCTTATGATGTGTTTAGACCCTCATTTTTGTATTTGGTGGCTATGACCTCGACCAAAACCACCCCTTGGGGTTGGTTTTCTAATTATATTGTGTTGAACTTTATATTACATATTTATGAGCCACCTCGTTGCTTGAGATATATATCTATGTGTTCATGTTTTTCTGTTTTTAAATGAGTGAATTCCAACATTAAACCACCTTTTTAATGGTTTAAATTAAGCATTATGATGAAATTTATTTGTCTGAACTCAATAAAATGAATTATTGTTAAATATTCCATGTTTTATAATAAACCCCTATTTTGAGGTGTGTTTTCTTCTAATCCAATTTTTTATTGGTTCGTTGTGGGATTGGTTGAATGATTAGTACCCAGAATGTATTGTTTTTTAATCAAAATAACCATTGGTCTTAACACTATAATTTAATATTCATGAATTGTGAAATGTATTTTTTATACACACACCCCCTACATTTTAACTTGTAAATATAAAAAAATTATTATATATTTTGTCATTAATGTGATTAAATTTAATAAAAAAATTGATGAATATATTAGGTATACCTCAATATATACTAGTATTCCTTTTTTAAGAATTTCAAGGATGAAAAAATGGGTCAATGAAGATTTATAGACTAGGATAGATATATGATCTATCTTGGACGGGCTCACCGTGTATGTTAAATACCACCATACGAGTGATCCATTTTCCCTGGGGAGAACCTATGGATGAGCTCGGGGGGAAAGATGATTACCCCATGACTCATTTGAGAATCAGATCCATTTGTGAGATACCATAGATGGGATCGAAATGGAAATTCCATACTTTTTTCCTTGAGTGACACATAGAATTCTATATATGTATTCCATTGATGGACTCCTTCCATTATGAATAATATTATACAAAAGGTCTAATACTTTATTTAGTTTAAAATTTTCATATTGTATGGCCCTATGATTTTGTATAATTGAATAGAAGATGTTAATATCTAAAAAAAATTAAAAATTTAATTAATTATGTTAAAGGGGGCATCTTACATGGAAAATCAAATGCCTGGGAGCATTCCTTTTTATTCTATTAAATTTACAAGGACTTGTTTTTTCATTATATCAAATTTGTATATGTTCACTATGGTTGATAAATATTTTTTTTATGCCAAAGATGATGTGGTCAACGAGGTGTCCCTGAGGAAACTTAGAAGACAATTTTATTTATTTATTTTTAAATACTACATTACTTTTGTATACAACCACAATACTTATTTTATATTCATGGACTAGATTATGATTTGGAAACAGTTAATGATGGCCTAATAGGCATTTCCCTCACCCTTTATGTGTCATAATTACACGAGAGTAGCCTAGTATATCTATATTTTCATAGTTTTATGGAATTTGTCCTGTTTTATGTTGTGTACATGGTAGTTAGGAGCCCCTGAATGATCTAGTACTCAGGAGGCTCATTGATTTTTCCCTCGGGCCTTCTTTTTTCTGTTCCGTATTTGTGAACATCTCTATATTATATAGAATATAATTTTTTATTGTTTTATTTAAATTATCATTATTTGGACATGAATTCATAGTTTTAATTTTTCAATTTTCTATTTTCATTCATGTATCAAATTTTTCTTCTACTTCTTTTGTAATTCATTGCATTGCTTCTATTTTCTATTATTTCTTTTCGATTATACCATTGTTACACTTTTATAATGAGGGTATATTATCCCCGTTTTACCACCGTTACACCCTCACTGCTATTCGATAGCCCCTAAAATATGTGGAGGGGCACTTGAGGTCATTTATTGAACATTCGGACTACTAGTTTAGTAGTCAGTCAACTCAGGACGTTGTCATCCTAATATTGAAAATGTGTAGAAGACTAATTTATATATGTGAGTAACTTTGGAGTGGTACATGTGAGTATGGAAAATATAATGTTTTCCAAGACCATGAATGATAATAATTGGAAAATTATAGATTCACTATGATAAATCATGTTAATGTGGTCAATATGTAATGGTTATCGTGAGTGTGTAATGTGACTCAGATGAAAGACAAACATTTTATGGATTACCAAATCATAATAAGATATTCCAATGTAACACTCTTAATATAAAATGGTTATTATATTGATTCTAAAAATATTCTTCTAGATGATCTTATTTTTAAATATCTGGTGTCACAATTTCATACATGAGGGTACTCTATGGAAAGAATGAAATTTTAAAAATCATTTTATTTAAATTTGAACATAATTGTATATTTTTATCATATAAAATACATATTTATTTATCTAATAAAATATAATGGTCGATCTATGGTGATGTATGAACAAAATGGTATATCTTCATGTTATGGGGGATTGATCTATAGAAAATATGATATAGAAATGTGGACAAATATAAATATAATATTAGTTTATTAAAATTTATAAATTTTTTATTACTCAATAATGAATTATGATGATGTTGAGATGCACATAAATAAAAATATACCATGAATATTTGGATTGAAATTTTCTACAATAAATTATACATTAGAGAATGATTTATGAATAATGATTTCTATGAGAAGTCTATAGAGAGAAAATGATATATTTTCATGAATCTTCATTTCTCATTAGTTAGAAACTCAAGACACTGTTTGTGTATTTATTTTTATCCATTACCAAGCCTTTAGAAAGAAAAAACCTCTTTCATTAGCCTATGTCCTATAAATACCATTCATCATTTCATTTTTTGGACCCTTTGACAGGTTTTTGAATTTTAGAGAATTTAGTTAAAGTAAAATGATCATCAAAGATTTTTAAAACCAAAGAATATCAATATATTGAAATGGGTGAGAAAAATATATAAATTACCTCTAACACGTACATCAATTAATTTTATTTATCATGATATGTTCTTGTATAACTCATATCCAGGAAGAATATAATTTAATAAATTTCTATTTATTCATGCAATTTAGTGTTTCTCATAACACCAAACATTAATGAAACCCTTACTATATTTTATAACTCAATGTACCTAATTCATGAATCCTAATTAAATGTATTTTTAGAACACTTCACACATATAAAAAAGATTTTCATCATGAAAAATCCTTTTGAATTACTGTAATTATCATCTCTCATCACCAGAACCATTTTCCCCAAAGGTGGGTAGGGAAGTCTCATATACAATGTCTTATATTTATAATATATCATATCCCCAAAACCATTACAATATTAAATGGTATGGAAGAATCCATGAATTCTAAAACCATGACCATTTTATGAATGAATTCATAAGTATAATATCAACCACATATGCTTAATGATAAAAATCTAGAATCAAGAATATTAACTTATAATCCTTAATAACTTTATTGATGTAATACTTTTCATAATTATTTCATCCTTAATACATGATAGTAAACTACATGGATTTATTCTATCACATTACATTAAACTATGAACCTCAAAATATATGTAAATTGGTTCATACTCTAATAGAGTATATATGATGCCTCATTGATGTCCAAAAGAAAATACATTGGTAGTATAATGTCCTAAATAACATTAAAGATAAATTAATATGATACCATATAGACTTTAAAAAGTCCAATAGTGTTTCCCCACCCAACACTATATCATGATTATCACCACAGGTCGTTAAAATTTTTGATACACATATGCAATGTGAATTGGTGGATTCCATTCCTCATGAAATTAGTATGAGATAGTCCACGTAATTAGCAGAGCCTCATCATGAGGTGATCTGAATATGTTTATTCACTTACTTATGTGATGATCATAGGTCTCAATATATGGATAGTATATGTAACCCCCTAAATGATGTATCTTAGAACCATCTATCCTAGGTGATAAGCCTTGCATGCCCATGTGAAAATCGTATAATTTCACCTGTGAGGATAATAGGAATAATTTTATGATATTCCTATGTTTCCTTATGTGATTTTTATAATATACCTCATTTTATGATATCATATACCTTAGGTGATGATCATAATTTGAATTGTTATCTGAAAAAATATACTTCATGTTACAAGAAAGGGATACATTTTGTGATGGAGTTAATGATAAATTAAATAATGACCCTATATTTTCCAATGTACCATCACAAGGAAGAAAAATTGATTCACAATATTCCCAAATATTTATAACAAACCCATCAACTAAAACATGTAGTGTTCACCCTAATATGTTTATAAGTGACTAATGTCTAAAACAATTAGCATTTATAATGTTATTAATTTTTAAGAGTTATGAGGAAGACACTAATATGGTGATGATTATCACATAACGACATAAATATCCCATTATCCATTTTATGTAATAATTATAACACTATCAACTTAGTGGTGACTTGCCACTCATATTTGGAAGGAATGAATGATGAAGTAAGATCATGACCATCTATGGACCAACCAATCGAATGTGGTCAGGGAGTAAATGGTTATAATAAGAAATAGTGAATTTGATTTTAATATTTTATCCTTTCATAGTGAGAGGATTTATAACACTGGACTTGTAGACAATTAGGTGTCTAGAAAATTTGGAATATTTGTCATCACCATCATCAGAAAAGTACATACTCTTTTAATCAATTATTTCACCAAAATTTCACATAAAAGATGTGTCGATAGTGGTTATCCATCTACACCTAATCTGGGTGTTGAAAAAGGGGAACCCATGATTCTATTATAGATTCATGATCCTTTTTTAAAATATCATTACATTAGTTTTATGATAGGAATCAAAATAAATACATAATATTGATTCGGAATATTTTTATAATGGAAAAATAAGGTTCATACCACATGGTTATACAAAAAAAAAATCTAATGATTATTTATTCATTCAGAAAAGTCAACATATTAGAATTAAAATTCCTTATAGTACACATAGACACATGATTACATAAATGAAAATTTTTATATAAAATCCAATTAATTTGAGTAAAAATGGGATGGAAGATTTGTAATGAAACAATATAGTATAAGGAATAAAATAATTGCCATTATTAAATCATAATAAAATTATAATCAATAAAATAATACTAGAATCAACATTAAAATGGTATAGAATGATTCATATTATCAATAATGAGACATTATAACTTTGTGTAAAATCATATTCTTATTGTGTGAATAATTCCTATATTTTTAAGAAAATATCATATGTCTAAAAATATCCCCTCATAAATTGTGAACAATAAATAATAATGTACATTCATAATAAACATATTATAATGAGATATAAATAATTTTTTATTCAATGGGAGGGATGTATTATTCTAGACCTACCTATGACATAATAAAATATTCATAATTATTCATTATATAACTAAGGTAATCATATGACTATTATACTCGTGGAATAAATTAATGGTAAAATAATGGATTTATTAAAGATGAAATAAATCATATTTAATTAGACTCCAATTTAGTATCCCATATAAGGAGTTGGGAAATAATTTTCACATTTACACATAGTATAATGTAATAAAAATTAATGAAGTGAAAAATAATGAAACTAAGAAGAATCAATATGATGCTTTGTAAAATGATTAATTTTTTAAAACAATTTTTATTTTGATTAGAAATCATATAAATATAGTAGATATAATGGAATGAACATAATATTTTAGTAATAACATGAGGTACTGAAAATATTTCATTAAGAATGATTATAAATACCTTTTTGGTTTACAATGTTAGATATTAGATCATCAATATACAAAACAACATAAGTCTATTCTATCTAATGTAAATTTTTCCTTCCCACAAAGAGAGAAACTATATATTGAAAACATAGTCTTCCATAATATACATAAATTCATCTCAAAAGACAAAATTTTGGATAAATTTTACATATTACTTTTCTACAAAGCATAGGTAAATGGAAAGATGTCAATGAGGGGATCTCGCATTCCCATTAAGGTTCATCTTAAGGGATAACAATAAAATATCATTAGTTAGAAAAATATTTTTATATTTTATAATCATTTTAAAGAAATATATCAAACACAATGACTATTAGGTCATATATCATGAAAAAAAGTTATACATAAAATAATAAGTTAATCGAAAGAAACATTATATAATTAGGTGAAATCATATAATAACATACAAAATAAAATAAACATAAATAATTTAAGATTCATTACAACATGGAATATGCATTAGTACAAGGTGCATACAATTCATGTTCCCTAAAATCATTTCTCATTTTTATCATCAAAATAAAAAATTACTCTCAAATATGAGTCTTATGAGATATAAACAATAAATGAATGCATTGGTGGGTTATATAAGACCCCACCCATAATCATCTATACATATATTTTCTTTAAGAATTAAAAAATTAAACTTTTTGTAAAGAAACCATGAAAATAAAATTGGTTTAATATACATTTCTAATATAAAAAAATAATAAAAACATTCATAATTACATTAATATGTAAATCATGATATACTCTTCCAAAATAATGGGTATACAATTACATAATTTTTCTTCATATGTAAATAATACTCAATAATGATAATAATGAATATGGTATTTACATATTTTGAATGAAGGTTATACAGATAATAAAATAATTTATGAAATTAATTAATGAATTGAATTTGTGTGAAAATCATTCAATAAAATGAAAGGTGATAGAGTGTTAATAAAAAAAATCATTGGATGAAATATTATACTTTTTTATGGTCGACGGATAGACTATTCAAGTGTAGTGATGGATTATATATTTTAATGAATTGATAATTACATAATCCATTAGATGAAATATAGTGGATTATTTTGTAAATAATAAATATCTCATATAAAAACGAATAATAAAAAGAATAATTACAAAAGGTAAAATCATCCTTGAAAAATAATTCTTAAATGAAATCACCTAAGAATGGAACATGTGTCTAATTATTTGATACTATGGGTTCAATCCCCAAAATGATAAAAATATATATTTTTATAGAAAAAAATCATGTAACATTTATCCCATTGGTATAAATACATTTAAATGTGAAAAGTAAAATGGGGTCTAAATAATGTTATTTTAGAAAACATATTTAATAAAGATTTAAAATGTCACCATTCATGTCACTAACAACAGATGGTTTTGAAAGGTGAATGTGAAATATTTTCAAGACTTTACATTATAAAGGATAATTAAAATCAATTTTTCATTGAATATGAAATAAATTTTTAATATTAAATCTGTATCCAAATCTAAATCCATTTATAATGAATGTAAATTATCCTTTTTAATAATTTTAAAATATCATTGTTCAAAACACACATTTTAAAAATGCTAAAGAAAACTATATTTTTTTTAAAGATTCATTTTTTAATGAGGATAATAAAAATCCCTATAATAGATTAAATTAATTGGATAATACTATCATTGATGAATATTGTTCAATAAAAACTTTTATAGCTAAAATAAATGAAATTTGTGTTCTCAATACTCCTTATGGGAGACATTCTCCATGTATAATGAAATATTTAAAAACTGGATTATGTGGTCAAAATTTAAACAATGATATAATACCACATAATAAAATCACAATGTTTAATGTCCCAAAAATATATGAAATAATTTCAAGAGAATATTCCTAACCCAATAAATGATAATTTATCTATCAAAAACTCTAACATTTAAGGTAACACTTCATTTAAAGGTCATTTAATAAAAAGAAAATGATTTGGAATATAAACTATAGTGAATTATAAGAGAATAATTTATAAATAATTCATGTAATTATAAAAAATATAATGTCATGCATGGGTAACATGAAGAATAACATGTATCATGTATCAACAGATCAAATTTGTGACAAAGAAATCATTTTTGATTTGATTAATTGATTAAACAAAAACCCTTGAATGAGATGTATTGAAATTGGAGTTATAAAACATTGATAAAATTATAATTCTATATATGATATCTAAAATATTCCTTATATACAAAACATAAATAAAATTATGTTAATAAAACCAAAAATTTCTCAAATCAAATAATTTGAAAAGATAACTCTTATATTATTTACTCGCATTGTGAAAGGCACTCAAATATCCAGTGTAAAGAAATATTATAATAACTAATTTCATAAAAATTTTCATATACATAATATTTTATAACAATAATTTTTAATCATTCCATATACTTATATAAGTTAGTTGTTACCTATTTTCAATATCATGTGTTGGTAATCTCGATCATTTTGAAGTATTTTCATTAATATAGTGTTTATACATTTTCATCTTCCAATGTAAATCATTCCTAAATAAATAATTTTAATGTATTGGATGATTTATAATGATTAATTTTATTTTAATTTCCTTTCCTGAGTACATTATTTTTTATCCGAGAATATATGATTGAAACTAATAATTCTCTCATGACTTTTAATATAATATTATTGTTTTCTAAATTTATGAGATAAACATTTATAAAATATTATATAATAAAATTAAATAATTATTTATATATTAATAATATATTATACTTTTAGTTATGTTTCATAATCATCCATGAAAACAATTCAAAACAGTATATAAATAGGTTTTCAATCTCACCCAAATGTGAACATACCATGATTATTGGATAATTATGATGTTATTAAGTTTAAATAATGTTATAAAAGTAGAATAATGAAATAATAGTTTTATTATTATTTTTAAAAATTAAAATAATGATGATAATGAAGAATATGTTGTGGTTATGAAACAATTTCATAGGTTGAATAGACTTGATTCCTCTTAGATCAGTAGTTTAAGATGCTTAATTTTTTAAATATTGTTTAATGTTCATCTTATTCAGATGAATGTTTAAGTTGTATTAAAAAAATAATATGAATATAATTAACACAGTGTTTATACTTTATAAAAAATCTATGTACTGTCTATGTAATTTAATGTTGAAAGGAAAAATGAAAATCAACCATTCCGTATTTTAAATTATCCTTAAAATGAGAAGAATATGTAATATAGTTTATCATTTTAGAGAAGAAAAAATTTCATTAATATGATACTTAAACAGATTTCCCTATTATTACCAGCCTTGTATATGGGTGAAGGAAGTAGAAATATATTTGTTTAGGGATGTGGTTGTCATCACAACCCATGATTCACATTTTAATTTTCATAATGGAAACAATGAGGGTATAAAAGTATCAAATATTCACAATAATAAATTAACATTATGATGAATCTACTGATTATATCATTATTAGATGGGGAATATAAAATTGAAGAAGAAGAACGGAATATAAATAAAGAAAATAATGAAAGATATTTCATGACCTTATACCTAATTTCTATGATTATAACCTTCCCAATGTGGGTTAGGAATTTGAGGGATGATATTTTGATAATAAAGGTGCCTCTTTAAGGTATAATGGAGTGTCAATGAGAGTATTTTGTCGAGTTTCTGTTTTCCTAATAGGGTTTTTTGTGGGAAAGTGAGGAGTCAATAGATACTTCCTTAATAGAAAATTTATGGAATTTGGGTAAATGCCCCAATATTTTAAATAATGAGAGGTAACTCTAATGGTTAGATCCTACATAATGTATAAAAATGGAGATTATTAGTAAAACTTTTGATCATGACATCAAATACCCATTCCATCACATGTTTTAAAAATGTTTGGGGTCTTTTATTTATATAGTTTTATCCTTAACACTAATAAATAATTTGTAACTCGGGTAATTTATATTTTATGCCCATAAAACATAACCTATTACATAATAAATTTTTACTAAATCCTAATTTTGAATCCTTTTTAATTGACTCAGTTTCTAAAAGGTATGAAAATCATTTTTTTAAAACAAAATATATTCAATATGAAAAGATTGTTTTTAAATATAAATAATGTAAAAAATGTCAAATATGGGATTATAAGATAGAAAATATTATCAAAATTATAAACTCACATATAAAATAAATATTCTTCCATTTAACTTTTTTCTTAATTTTCAATTCAATCTTATATAATAAAATTATCATAAAAGTTATGTTATTTATAAAAACAAGATTTCAACTAATCAATTAATTTTTTTTAATTTTTTGAAAAATCACACAATACAATCAAAAGCTAAAATTTAATGGTTGAAAATAGAAATATAGTTATATTGGTAAAATTAAAATATTAAAAAATTTAAATTAAATTTTTAATAACAATATTTTATTTTAAAAAATCCCCTTTGATTAAAAAATATCTTTTTAGAAATTAGTTTTTTTAATGTTACATGATATATTTTTTTTGTAAATTAATTTTCATATATTGGATCATAAATATAATTATTACTTGTTATGATAAAAAATTTACCATAATCAAATTAATTTAAATTGGTGAAATAAAATAATATTTTTTAAAAGGGATCATTGAAATGAACTCTTTTTAAAATATTTATCCTTTACAATAATAACATGTAAATATTTAAATTGAATATTATGATTGAAAATAATAATTATTATATTATTCATGTATTTTTATTATTGGTTGGTTCATTTTATTCAACAGTAACATTCATTTGGGATTTTTTCACCCAATATATAAGGGATATTATAAACTTAAAGAACCCAATATATGAGGTCTTTGCATTCTAAATCCCTTAAATAAATATTTTCATAAATGTTTAAATATTTACCCATTAATGAATGTTGGAGAGGTTATAATTAATATATTTATTATTCATGATATAACATTCTATGTGACATCTACATAATTGTCATGAACTATATTAAATAATATCTCTCTTAAAAAAATAATTATTATTTATAGCTTAATAATATATTATCTATTGTTTTTCTTTTCCATAACCATTTCAATATACAAGACATTAAATCATTGGGAAATCATATATTCCTCTAAAATAATTATTATATTAAATCACTAGTTTATTAAATCAACCAATAATGAATAGGATCCAAAAAAAGTTATCAAAGTAATCATCAATCAATTATCAATCATAAGATTTCAAACACTATCTATAATACTTTATCAAAAAAAATCAAGTCATTGTTACATAATCGTTATTAATATATTAAACATATGGGTTCCCCATTCTTCAAGATTGTGTTATTAAAAAGTTAACCACAAAAAATATAACCTTGTAATAAAATCACATTCTATAATTAATGATTCCATTTAATATATTTTTCAAAACCATTAAATAGTTACAGTTTGAAGTAAAATTCATAAATGTTTGACATAAACCTCACCAGATTTTAAATAAACCAAAATTACATCAACAAATATCACTCATTAATGAAAATAAGAATGATAATTCAAAAATAAATTTTTTATGGTATCAATCTCACTACCGGTGGAATGACAAGGAAAATCATATTTTCTTATCAGGATACGAATATATGAAAAATTTTAACCATTTATGTATTATTCGTAAATTTTTTTAAGAAATACTGGTTTATATATATGTTCTATGTCTAGTTTATTTAAGTAATCATTTTTCAACTTAATATTTAAAACATTAAATTAATAATATAAAAAATTATGTTATATGACTATGAAATCCCAATCCTATGGGGTATTCTCCAATCAAAGCTTCATTTCATCATATAATATTTTTTCACTCATGGTTCATTCTATAAATCTCATAATTTAACCAATGATACATCATGTTTTGTTCCCTCATACTTTTAAACATAATCCATCAATGTAAATTGGATATAAATCCTCAATAATGTTTTTTTTAAGAGAATGTGATTCGAAAAAAGAATATCCCTCGTGAGTGTTAATCCATGTTTATAGTTAGTACTCTTTTCCATGAACTAGGTAATGTTTTATTCAATACCCAATATTCCCTCATTATGATTATTATCCTTATGTTCATATTTTTTCATGCCCACATTCACTTTCCAATATCCAGAGAGGGATGTCATTGATGGGAAAACCAAACAATGACTATATTACTAAAATTTCAAGATGTTTCCAACGACTAGAAAAATGAACATGTTTTCCACTAAATATTTCTTATAATAATTCCATGAATATAACCTCAACAGATCTAAAATGTTATTTATTTTTTTAATTATAATAAACCTTGACATATCATTAATAAAGGTCATTTATAACTCCCAATTTATCCTCAATTGATATAACCTTACTCTATAAATTTATTTTATCCCAAATCAATGATGAAATATTACTTACCTAACCTTTTAATTTGTTAATTATTAGACATAAATGTAATATTTCATTACAAAACATTCACAATGACTTTCAGTTTTATGGTTTCAGATAATTAAGACACCATTGACAATCAAAACTCATGTAGTTTTTATCTAATGAAAAATTTTCCATTCCACTATGAAATAAAATTTTAATTTACAATAGGTATTCAACATCTCCAACAAAATCCTCTCAAATTATTCCATTATAAAATAATAATACATAATAACATTAATCATGACCACTCAAAATAGAAATAAAAAAGGTGGTCATCTCGTATTTTCATAACTAATAAACATAAGTGCTAATAATAAATGATTATAAGTGAAAAAAAGTTAATCATATAGGGATAATCAAGATAAAAATAAATTTATACCAAAAAAGATAATTATTAAATCATTTAATAATGTATGGTAGAAAATAAAATATAATCTTATGAATTAGTCAATAATCATGGGCCCTAATATTATACCATATTTAATAGAATAATCATATTATATGAATCATATTTCAAATATGGATCGTACATTAGTATTTGTAATATAACTATGATGATCTATAACATCTGTTCCCATGCTTATAAGAATATAACAATTACTAACAAATACCATCTTAATGCATATTAATTATTCATCAATGCATTGGAGTGCAGTATATGACCCCACTCATCATCTTTTATTCATAACTGGTCCATAACAAATCAAGATTTCACTATATAGTAAATAACTAATAGTAATAAAATTAGTTTCAAATCCTTTTCAAATGGATACACATAAGGAAAATATTATAATATTTTTGGGGAGGGAGAGGAATACAAAAAAATTCTACACTAATGCAATACGAAAGTACTCAATGAAGCACAAACCTAAGAACTCCCTAATACCCCATAAGACCGCCACCACCATGTTGGATGATGTGGCAGTGTTTTCACACTCATTGCCACATCCTTTTTGTATTTTTTATTGACTTTTGTACACCATGAATGTTGTTTTTGATTAAATAATTGATAATTGTTTTGATTTTGTGTCTTACTATGTAAAATAATCAATTTTAGATTAAATAATGTGTTTTAATGTGAATTATTGACATTTTAAATAATTCTTTAATTTACTTAATTCTTTTGAATTTGACTTCTATTTTTTATTCTGTTATTTTTATAAATTTTTCAGTCGAGTTAGTTTATTAATTCAATAATTGAATTAATTATTTATTCATTCTCTAAATTTTAAATAAATAACTCATTTTATTTTTTATTCTTTTGATAATTTTATTAGTTTGAAAACATTAGTATTATTCAATTCATACTTTTAATTCTATTTCAATTCATTAATTAAAAATTAAACTAATTAGTTGATTATTTAGTGACATTAAATTTTTTAAAGGGTTTTAAATTATTTTGTTTATAATTTTTAATCCCAATAAATTCTTTCTTTTGAATAATGGTTAATTGATTTTATTCTATCTTTTTAAATTTGTTATATGTTTTATCTATATTGGTTAATTTAATTTATTAAATTTTTAATGTTTTTTTAGTTTTATTAAGTTATTGATTTCTTAAATATAATCTAATTTTTGTTTTTTTAAGATTATAGTGGCACGTCTGCCACCAGATCCCCCAGCCACCATTTCAACCCTTACGGTGGCACAGCAAATCGCAGCCTCCATTTCTTCTTGCTACCATTCCCCTTCACCACTACCACTGTTTGTATTTGCTGGTACCACATCTGATTGTGGCACTATGTCAGAACCGGTACCACCGTCTTTCCTCTACCCACCATCACCCTCACTACACCTCTTCTCTTGTATCTTGTTCCTGCAATTCACACAACAAATCCATGCCTTTTTTCCATTTCCAACATCAGCAATCACGCAGCAAGATAGGAATTACAATAATATAACAATAGATCGAAATATCACCTAAAGAGAAGAAAATCAATTTCGCTGTAAACAAAACCCCAATCCAATTTCATTCTAGATCGACCCTAAGTCTCACCTCATCCTCCTACTTGCACAGTCTCGACCCCGCACCCCACCTTTCCGTAACAAGCCCATCACAAAACTGCACCCTCTTCTCTATCCGCCCAACAGCATGATCTTCTTCCCCTTGAGTTGAATTTTATTTATCATTCTGAGCCGCTAAACCACAAAACCTAACGGAACCCTAGTCAACCAACGTCTCCACCGCCACTTCTCCTTCTCATAGGAATCCAAACCACCCTCCATCCGCCATCAAAAATCAGCACGCCACCACCACAAATCCCATCCAAACTCGCCAATCCAAGGCCCTACCACTGCGCATCCCCATAGTCGAGCCGTATGTGTGACCTGATGCCACCGCACCAGCCGTTCTAACCCCCGACCCTCGTTTCCCCCTTTCTTCCCTCTCTTCCATGCCGCACGAACCACTTTCCCCCCTGTTAATTTTTTCTTCATTTTTTTATATACTCTAATATATAATAACATATAAATAATATACACTAAATATATTAACATATATAAAATATAACTATTATAACATATAATATAATATATATATCATATATTATACTATAATAATTATAGGTCTATTAATAATAATATGTGATCTTATATATAATATCAATATATCATAATAACTAATATTATTAAATAAATATAATAGCCATTAAACATATATTAGTAATTATAATATTAGATATTATTTTAATATACATACATCTTTACAAGTATTTTCATTAATTTTAAGTAGTGATATTAATATATAGTATACATATATAATATTTTCATTTTTTGACACTCAAGTGCATTTTTTGTATTTTTCATTATTCTTGCACAGGGAGCTCGGGCAGGCGGAGGGGTATGTTTTTTAGTGACAACTGCGTGCGGGGAATTCATCCACAGAGAGTGGGCGAGCGGGGGGAGAGGATTCCAGAACATGAGACCGTAGGGGTAAGAATCCATTCTTCTATCAAGGGATCCCTCCATCCATCCGTCCATCCATCCATCAACTCATCGCGATTGACCTTCGATCCATCTCATCACTGAAATAGAGACAGACAGACACTAAGCAGGAGATAATCATTGAAGCAGTTGCTGGAGATAGGAGCAATCTCGCAGGAGATGTTTCTTAATTCATTATGTGTTTCAATTTATTTTACTGTCTTAATGTTTAGTTAAATAGATTAAGGGAATGAGATTATATAGAACTTATCATCCATCTATATCTCATGTATGGTTAGTTTGATTGATTAGTGTGATTTCATTGCTCATTTATCTCTTCTATTTATTTTGAGTGTCATTTCACATTACCTAAACGATGGGTGTGGTAGTGAATCATTTCATCGTGGATCATTGATCGATGTATGGAGAATTGAAAACGGTCAATGCATCTCTTCTCCAATTTAATCAGATTTATCCAAGGGTAAAGATCGGAAGATCGAGACTCAAGGAAGTTAATCGAGCTGTGTAAATCCACTTTTGTGACAACACAGTGGATTAAAACCATTTTTCTATGCACTATGTAAATGAATTTAACCAATCTGAAGAATAGAATATATTTTTAATCAGTTCAAAGCTGCCTGAGGACCCTAAATTCATCATTATTGTTTGTTCTCTATTCAAACCATATATTTCACCATATCACCTTCATTTTCACACCCACTATCAGTGTTTGTTTCACTGTTTGCATAATGTTTTTTTAGTGTTTTATTTTATCTTTTAGTTGTTTTAGTTTTAATTTGGTATATCATAATGTAAGTCCTTCTCTGTGGTTTGACGACCTTCTTACCATAGTACTAGTAGTTTTTATGTTTTATAAATTTTAAATTTTCACGTACTAAAAGAATTCCTTACCAAATTTTGGCGTCATTTCTGGGGAAGGTACGTGCGACCAAGTTAAAACAATATTAAATAGAAACCAAAAAAATAAAAACAATACAAATATACAAAAAAAATCTCATGAAAAGCGTTTTTCTGAAACTGTATCCTCACTAAAGCTTCTATGTCAGAACTTCAAACTTCTATTCAATAAATCAACAAGCACTATTTTTTACATAGAAAACCAAAGAAACAAGAAATGGATAATTTGGAAAATATTTCTGGAAATAAAAATGTCAATGGGCCATAGACCTTAGATCCTCCCCCAGAGAGACCTAAGATTAGGTAGTTTCAAATTCCGACTATGTCAATCAATCCATCCTACATAAAATTGTCCCCTAGTTCTATGATCTATGAGAAAAAAAATTCTCATTTTTCACAACTACCATCATTTAATGGTCTTCCAACAGAGGACTCATTAGATTTTATCAACGATTTTAATGGTTCTGTCCAGTAGTTGACTCTGCGAGAACTAAGTGAGGAGGAGTTGAGGTTTGAGGTTGATTCCATTCTATCTGAAAGGGAGGGCTAGGACTTGGTTTCAAAATTTAGATGAGGAAATATTTGAAACCTTTTAATAGGTGTGCAATTCCTTTGTATCTAAAATTTATCCCAAGAACACCACCTTTGAGATAAGGAATAAGATCAATAGATTTGTCCAGGTTGAGGGAGAACTCATTCAGGATGCATGGGATAGGTTCAGATGTCTTCTTAGACGGAGACCCAACCATCAATTCTCTCCCCATCTGCAAATGTATAATTTCTATAATGCCCTCACCCCCTACAATTAGAACACAGTTGATCAATATTGTGGAGGTGATTTCTCTGATTCTGCTGCTGATGAGCTAAAACAAATGTTCGATATTTTATCTCAAAAATTTAAGCACAAGTGCACTAGGAAGAGATTCATTCATAGGGCTGATAAAAATCCTCATGCTGCTGTAGTTAATGATATAGTCCTTAGGGAGCAGTTCTATCATTGTGGGATGTTTGGTCACACATAGAGATATTTTTGAAACCTTGATCTCCCTGTTTCATGTGATGAGAGTGCCATGTTTGTCGATTACTGGGCTAGGAATCTAGGTGTCCATGCGCAACTCTCAAATACATACCAATTAGGAAATCAAGGTCATCCCAATCAATCATGGAGTGAGAATGGGGTCACCAAGCTGCCCACTACCCCAACTTTCCACCCACAGCCCTAAAACATTTTCCAGAATTAATATGAGCCTGAATCATCTAATTCTAAAGTGGAGTTAAAGGTGATGCTGCAAAAAGTGTGGAGTGAGATCATCTCATTTAAGAATGACACAGATTCTAAGATTCATTATTTAGAACATAAAATGAGTCAAATGGATAAGTTTAAAAGTGTTAAGGAAAAGAGCAAGTTTCCCAGCACTTCAACTCCTAATCTAAGAGAAAATTTGATGGCAGTAACAACCAGGTCCGGGATTAAATGTATGGAACCAGTTAAAGAACCACCTAGGAAAGAGGAAAACAATTTTCAAGATAAAATTGAAAATGGAAATCTGGAAAATCCCAATCCTGGAAATCTAGAAAACAACTTTCAAACTGAACAGATTGTGCAAACCACTCCTAAGAAATCTAAGGAACAAAAGAAAATGAAGTGGGGATTGATTAATGAAGCAAAGAAGAAAGTGTGGTCTAAGGAGAAGGTGAATAACCTATATTTTCTAAAACATTATTCCACTCCCATTCCCTTCCCTGAATGAGTGAAGAAATGTGATTAACCTGATTACCTGAGATTTTTGAAACTGATTCGAAGCTGCTCCATCAACATGCCTTTCTTAGAAGCCTTGGATATAATCCCTCTATATGTTTCATTCATAAAAAGGTTTATGAAGAACAAGAATTATTGGAAGAAGTTGTATATAATTGATCTCAATGAGTAGTGTAGTAAAATTATCCAAAAAAATATTCCACCCAAATTAATGGACCCTGGTGGATTTATCATTTAGTGCCGAATAGGAGTAAATGGGAAACTGAATTGCCTGTGTGATATAGTAGCGAGAATAAACCTTATTCATTTCTCCTTATCCAAAAATATGGGTCTTCTGGATATCCATCCAACTTCTATTTGTCTTTATATTGTTGATAAATCACTCACACACTCTTTTGGGAGAGTGGATGACCTATTAGCCAGTGTAATAAAACTCATACTGCCCTGTGATTTCTTGATCCTTGATATGGAATGTGATGAAAAGGTCCCAATCATCTTAGGCAGATCCTTCCTTCCTACTGGTGGTGCCATCATTGATGTCTCTAAAGGTAAACTCACCCTCCAAGCTATTTATGATGTGGAGGAAATTTTGGTGTTTAAAAGGCCTCTTAATGATGTTACTTGTGATGTGATATATGTGGATGTGAATCAATGTTACAGAATTGTGGTTAGAGCTGAGTATGGGTATTTCCCACTTGAGGTCATAGTGATAATAATTCCCCAAACCAGTAAAAAAAATTTCTTGTTTCCTGCTCCATCCCCACACCCTCCTATTGATGAGAAAATTATTTCTTTGGAAACCATTCTAGAGAGTGAGTCACAACACTATCCTACACTATCAAAACCTATTTGTTAATGTTTCCCTTGTGATTTTTACTATGTAAGAGTTCCTGAAGCTGGAGAAAGCTCTCAGTTGATCCCTACTGAAAAACGTGTTGATTTCAATTATGACCAAGTGTATTTCCTTGATATCTTCTTACATGCCTATTTTGATATTGTGAGTAAGGATTTCAAACCTGAACTCAAAAGATTCACATCATTTTAGTCCTATGTGGACATTGAGAACAATATTTTTAATGATGAATTTGATAACTTCTTCTGGGAGATTTCTAAGTTGTCAGTGTTGCATGCTATTTTGGCACTTTTTGATGATTTTGTCTATGTGTCCTCTTTTTTTTGGGTTTGAGAAAAACACTATGTGTGGTGGAAGCCCTAGAAGTGTTCTTGATCTGATCGGTGATTTTCATGGGAAATTGATGAACTTTTTATGCACTAATGATCTTATTTTTAGTAACACAGTTGAGCTTGGCCACATGAATCCTCTTAGTGATCTGGATGAATTTTATAGAATTTGGATTGGTGATGAAGATGAAAATGTCTTGATTAGTCATTATCTTGATTCCTAATTCAATTGGGAAGTCCACACCATTGACAAATCTTTCCCATTAAATGATCATGTTTAGAAATATTTAGGGGAATATGGTCTTTCTAGGGACTTTAAAGCTAGTGTTTCATGGGAGGCAAGCCATGGTTTACCTTGTTTTCTGCTTTAAATATTTTTGTTTGAGTAAATTCTTTTTTCTCAGTTGTTTGTTTCTTTGTTTGGTGAACAATAATGAATACATTTCCTTATCATATGATACATGTGGTCTGGTGTTCCTAGTTTTCTAGGAGAATCATGTTTCAGTGGTAGTCTCATTTGGAACATTCATGGTGGAAGGAGGTTTTCGTTAGAGAACACTGGGTAACACTCTGAAACTCATGCTCTAGGTTGCATTTACATAAGTCTTAAATTATTAAACACTAATGTTATATTGTTTTATCTTGTAGGTATTTTAATTGCACATCTAGAGTTCATAAACAAGGAGAATAAAGGGAGGAATTAAAAAATAAACTAAGAAGCTTCACATTTAGGGGAGTAGTGTTTTTTTATACAACCATTTGTTTTAATCTCCACATTTTTATTGAATGCTGCTGTGAATTATGTGTGGGGGTATTTTCACTAATTTTTAAAATGCTTGGACTGTGTTTTATTATAGGGTTTTAGCTTGCTAATATCTACTCATTTGAAAAATTCTTTTGAGCTGATTTGTTAAACTTTCTTTCCCCCACTACTTTCAATTTCATTTGCAGTTATTCCATATCACTGTTAATCATGTTACTAATTGAATGAAATTGATAAAATCATTTTTCTACTTATAAGACTTCAAAGCATGAAACTTTTAGGAAGATAACTGTGATTGTTGCTGGGGTTGGTTGGTGGGGTTGGGTTCTTCACTTTTTGTTGGCTTGTCTTTTTAATTTGCATTCACTTTTTGTGTGGGAAAGAAAAATTTTGAACCTCATTGCTACCTCTCCATATCCTTTTTTAACTAAAATGTCCATCTTTTTTGAACATAAACTATCTTCCACCATAGAATGAAACATTGGGGACAATGTTTGGTTTTATGTGTGGGGGGAGAGGGGTCATTCTTGGGCATGTAGAATTCCCCCTTCTTGAACCTGAAGAACCTGAAGTTGTTTAAAAAATTTGTCATTTTTTTCCAAAACTTGTTCATTATCATTCAAAAAATTAAATATTTTCATCACTTTATGGTCATTGGAGGTTCAATGGTATTTTAATTATATCCTATTAGTGGATACATGTTTTTTGGGTATTGAGAGTGGTACATAGTCATAAACTATTAAGCATGAGTGATTAATGAGTGGAATTGTTCACTATCAATATGAACCTTTCTGTTTTGGAACCGAGCATGTGAGTGTGAAACGATATGTTTTGTGGGATGATGATCTTGACTTTGTGTAACTAGATGTTCTCACTGGAACCTAGGGGACTCACACTTTTTGAAAAAAATAAAAATAGTCAATCACTTTAAGAAGTCAACTTGAATGATTATTAATTATGTCCTTCGTAACTAGTGTAAAATTGGGAAACTAGATCCCAATGTGAGTATATGAGACAAGGATCAGTAGGTCTGTTTCTGTGAATAAATAAATCCAATTTCAATTTTAATAAGTGCAATGAACAGTGATTTGCACATGGAATATGTCTGGGAAAAATGAAAATAAAGTGCCCTTGTCAGAAATGAACTCATTATGTTGAGGGGAATTTTGATCCTATATGAAGAAGGGAAAAATTGACATGGTTATTTTTTTAGTTGAATCATTAATGTGAAAAAAAATAATGGACATTAATTTTTGGAAGCTAGAGGAAGGTGAGAATGGAAGGTTCCATTGGTTGTGTTTTAAATTCCACTTCATCTAACCTGTCAAGACTACATGAATCAGACCATAAATTGAAAATTGAAGTAGGACGGTCTATGAGTACATAAAGGAGGCATAAAATACTTTACAGTATATGAATTTGTGAGGCTTTTGACTTCCAGTGAGTTTTTTAATCTAGACATGACATCATTTTTTAACACCTTTTGATAGTCTGACCCACGGTTTGGTCTGGCTCCACTAGGTACCAATGTTTAATCATGCACTCTTGTTGAACTAAAATTCTCAAATAATCATTCTATTTTAAATTCAATGGCATGTAAGTGTTTAAGGACATACAAAATTATAAGTGTGAGGGAGTTTGATGTGGCTATGTTTTCACACTCTTTGCCACATTCTTTTTTATTTGTATTGACTTTTTACACCAAAATGTTGTTTTTGATTAAATAATTGATAATTGTTGTGATTTTGTTCCTTACTATGTAAAATAATCGACATTAGTTTAAATCACGTGTTCTAATGTGCATTATTTTCATTTTAAATAATTCTTTAATTTACATAATTCTTTTGAATATAAAATCTATTTTTTTCTTTTATTTTTAAATTTTTTTATTCTAGTTAGTTTATTAATTCATTAATTAAATTAGTTAAATCATTATTCTATAAATTGTAAATAAATAAATAATTTTATTTTATATTCATTTGATAATTTAATTAGTTTCAACATTTTAATTTTATTCAATTCATATTTTTAATTCTGTTTTAATTATTTAATTAATTATTTATCTAATTAGTTGATTAATTAGGGAATTTAAATATTTTAAATGTTTTTAAATTATTTTTTTATAATTTTTAATCCCAATAGATTCTTACTTTTGAATAATGGGTAGTTAATTTAATCCTTTCTTTTTAAATTTGTTTTATGTTTTAACTATATTGGGTAATTTAATTTAATAATTTATTAATGTTTTTTAGTTTTAATAAGTTATTGATTTCTTTAATTTAATTTAATTTTTGTTTTTCTTTTGTAGATTATGGTGGCACGTATGCCACCAGTTCTCCCAGCAACTGTTTCCACCCTTACGGTGGCACAACAAACCCCAGCCACCATTTCAACCCTTACAGTGGCACAACAAATCCCTGCCATTGTTTCTTCCTACTACCATTCCCCTTCACCACTACCACTGTTTCTATTCTCTGGTAAAACATCTGACTATTGCACCATTTCAGAACCAGTGCCACCATCTTGCCTACACCCACTATCACCCTCACTGCACATCTGCTCCTGTAGCTTCTTCCCGCACTTCACACAGAAAATCCATGCCTTTTTTTTGCTTCCAACATCACCAATCACGTAGAAAGACATGAATTACAACAATAGAACAACAAATAAAAATATGACCCAAAGAGTAGAAAATCAATTCAGCAGTAAACGAAACCCCAACCAAATTTCATTGTTGATCTACCCTATGTCTCACCTCATCCTCCTACTTGCACAGTCTCGACCCCTCACCCCACCATGCTGCAACAAACACATCATGAACTCGAACCCTCCTCTCCATCCGCCCAGTACCTAGATCTTCTTCCCCTTTCACTGCTTTTGCTTCATCATTCTGAGCCACTAAACCACAAACCCTAACCAAACCCCGGTCGACCCATGCCTACACCACCGCTTATCCATCTCGATAGAACCCGAACCGCCCTCCATCCATCAGTGCAAATCGGCATGCCGCCACCACAAATCATGGCCAAAATCACCAAGATGAGGCCCTACCACTGCACCTCCCCGCGGTCGAGCCGTCCGTGTGACCCAAAGCCACTACACCAGCCGTTCGAACCCCCGACCCTCGTTTCCCCCTTTCTTGCCTCTCTTACACACCACACGAATCCCTTCCCCCCTCTCTTTATTGTTTTTAATTTTTTTATATACTATAATATATAATAACATTTATATAATATATACTAAATATATTGACATATATATAATATAACTGTTATAACATATAATATAATATAATTTATTATTTAATATATATATCATATACTATACTATAATAATTATATTTATATTAAAAATAATATATAATCTTATATATAATATTAGAATATCAAAATAACTAGTGTTATTAAATAAATATAATAGTCACTAAACATATATTAGTAATTATAATATTATATATTATTATAATAAACATACATCTTTATAAGTATTTTCATTAATTTTATGTAATGATATTAATATATAGTATACATATATAATATTTTCATATTTTCTCACTCACGTGCGTATTTTTATTTTCCATTATTCTTGCATAGGGAGATCGTGTAGGTGGAGGGGAATCTTTTTCAGTTACAACTGCACGCAGGGAATTCATTGACATAGAGAGGTTGAGCGGGGGGAGAGGATTCAAGAACATGATGCTATAGGGGCGAGCATATATTATTCTATCTAGAGATCCCTCCATCCATCCATCTATCCATCCATCAACTCATCGTGATTGACCTTTGATCCATCTCATCACCAAAACAGATGAAAATAGACACTGAGTAGGAGATCATCATCGAAGCTGGAGAGAGGAGAAATCTGGTAGGATATGTTTCTTAATTCATTATCTGTTTCAATATATTTCACTATTTTATTGTGTATTTAAATATATTAGGGGAATCAGGATATTGAGAACTGATCATCCATCTATCTTCTTGTTTTGTTAATTTGATTGCTCAGTGCGATATCATTTCTCAGTTTTCTATTCTGTTTATTTTGAGTATCATTTCACATTACCTATCTGATGGGTGTGGTAGTGAATCATTTCACTGCGGATCACTAACTGAAGTACTGAGAATTGGAAAATGTCAATGCATCTCTTCTTCAATTTAAGAAGATTTATACAAGGGTCAATATCGGATGATTGAGACTCAAGGAAGTTAATAGAGCTGTGTAGATCCACTGTAGTAACAACTCATTGGATTAGCATTATATTTGTATGCACTGGGTAATTGAATTTAACCAAGAAGAAGTGGATAATATAGTTTTAATCAGTTCAAAGTAACCTGAGGACCCTAAAATCATCATTATTGTTTGTTCTATGTTCAAGAAATATATTTCACCATATCACCATAATTTTCACACCCACTATCAGTGTTTTTTTTCACTATTTTCGTACAGTTTTTTTAGTGTTCTATTTTATCGTTCTGTTGTTTTAGTTTTAATTTTGTCTAGCACAGCGTAAGTCCTTCTCTATGGTTTGAAAACCTTCTTACTCTAGTACTAGTAGTTTGTAGGGTATATAAATTATAAATATTCACGTACTCAATGACTTCATGACCATTAGACTCTAGGTGATAAGGAAAATATTTATAATTCGTTCATCAATTATAATAAGATAAATACATATAAATTAAATGGTTATCTTGTGATATAAGGTTTGATTTTTTAAATTCCATTAAATCAAGATAAAAATATTATATGGTATATATTATATATAGATAATGGATAAATGGATAATATAATAATTTAACCGATAAATATATGAATGGAATCTAATTTAACACCCTTACATTAATGAACTGTATATATAGTGTTCAAAAATATAAATTATTCGATAGAAATGAATTTTTTCAAGAGTGGTAGGAAATAAAAGTGTAGAGACATGTAATATATTTGATTGAGAAAATAATATATTAGTCAACTATATATTATGGTTGGATGATTAAAAAATAATATTTTCATATTGTAAATAATGAATCAATGATGGATTCTTATATATAATAAAATATACTTGAAAAATAATTCTTAGAAATATATCACACTAGAATGGAACAAGAGAACAATTGTTCAGTACCATATGTTCAATCCCCCAAATTATGAATATATATTTATGATAATATTAATAATGTAAAATAAATCACATGAGTGTGAATACATTTTAATATAAAGAGAAAATCTGTTTAAATAATAAAATATCTCTCAGATAATGTTTTCAATAATGACCTGAAATGAAATATTACATGTCACTTCAAAACTAAATTTTACGATGGGAAAGTAAAACACTTTGAAATATTTTAATTTTAAAAAATGAATATCTAATAATAGATCCCTGAATGTGAAAATAAATTTATATGAAATTATATATCCAATGAAAAAATATATTTTAATAATGTGAATGAGACCTTTTTAATAAGTTTAAAATACCTTTATTATTTCAAAAAAATGTAAAAAGAGTTAGAAATCCATCATTTATTAAAAGATAATTTTAAAAAAAGTTGATTATAAAATACAAAATATTAGAATATTTTGTTAGAGATAATACTAATTGTAGATTTATTTTTATGATAACAATTAATAATTCCATGAGAAGACATTTTAATTATCAATATCCCTTATAAGATACATATTCCATGAGTCGTGAAATATTTTAGAAATGGTATACCAATGCTTCTCATTATTTAAATTTAATAAATGATTTATTACTTAAAATTAAAATTAATGAAACCTATAATATAGATCTGTGTAGTGTATTTGGTAAGTAGGTCTATAACATAACATCATTAAAATGGGATATAACAATATTATTTAAATCTTCCTTAACATGCTTCTAAAATTCCATGGCTTTAAAAACAAAACGGGAAAACAGGGGGAACTACATGAGAAAGGGTGATATATAAATTATATTAAGGGAATAAAAATTTTATGATGTGATACATGTTGTAAAATAGGAATATCAATAGGGAATAAGAATACTAGGAATCAGAAACATGGACAATAAGGCATGATATAACATGATAATCATAAAATGGGAAATGTGGAAGCAACATAAAAAACTTAATCATAAACAATTGTTCAGGATAAAATGCTAAGGTATAATGGTAGAAAACTACCATAATGGAATTGGTTTCACTCCAAATTCAATCATGGTGGATCGAGAAACTGAATAATGCTGATTCCATTAGAGTGATTTGTAATTATGGGAGTACTCATCAAATTCATTTCATTATCATGCTTAATTGTCCCATATTAATAATACAACATGTATTCATTTATGATGATAATTTATTACACAATAACATAAATTTATGTCCCAAATGAAAAATTATAAGTTAAATAATGTACAAAACCTTTGATATGAAATAGTTATAGTCTTCAATACATAAAATTTTTTGTAATGGAAAATCATTTTGAAATTTCGGCTGCATAACGAAAATACCTAAAGATTCAAAAAATTGTTGAATGGGATATAAGGGATTATATCAACAAAAAAATAAAATGGGTAGTAATAGAGACATGTAAAAACATATCCCAAAATTATAAATTGGAAATTAAATGATTATGTTAATGAATAATATTGAATAAAGAGAAGAATCCAAACTATATTTCAGCATGGTAAGAGGTGTACATAAATGATCATGGTAGGCTTAATAATATTTAAAGGGGATAAAAATATTAATACATTAAATTTATTATAAGTGGAATATTTTATAACATATCCCACAAAATGAAAATAAAATTTAAGAGACATAACATAAAATAATTATTTGAATGCATATAGAGAGAGAAATACTTTACTTGATTGTGTCACACCAAAGGATTTTGATGGGATTATTGAGAGATCGGTGCACCTTAGGATGACTCTATAGATTGTATTTCATATTATGGTCATCCATTAAGGAGTTTTAGTAAAGGGAAACGGGATTATTTGTAGGTTTATATAGGATAAGAGGGGGATTTCATTATTATTTTGGTTTTGAACTCTAAAAAATAAAACAACCCAATCCAAAAACCATACCATGGTTTTTTCCAATGGATTATAAAAAATGGGAGTGGATTAAATTATTCTATAAGTCCAAGGGCCAAAAATTATAATATAATTCCCTTTCTTATCTAGAGACAATTCACACTCTTAATGGAATGATTTTAAAACCATAATATATAATAATGGTTTAGGGGATTCAAAAAGTCTCTATAAAATTTATCAAATAAATCTAATGTAAATTTATTTTTAAGGGAACAAGTATATTTGGTCCTGGGTAAACATTATTGTTTTTATTTCATCAGTTTTGGTCATTAAGATGTATAGATACACCAAGCATATTTATTCGGTATTTAATATTTACCTAGATATTCAACTATATAATTTTTTTTGTAAAATTCACCATTTGATAACTCCGACATTCTATTTCAAAAATCAATACACATTGTATCTAAATAATTTTCTAAATATTTGAATTTTAACATTTCAATTCAATTATTTAATTATTATATAATGTTGAGTTTTTTACAATAACTATTTTCGAACCGTAATAAAAATTACATTTGAATTAACAAAAAAATATTCAATCATTTATATTTAAAAAAATTATTTAATAACAATTTTTCATTAAAATATTATTTACTTCAGAAATTCATTAATTCATCAAGATGAGTTCCTTATTTGAATTTGAACAGTACTCGAAAATAATGTTTGTGTTTTATCATATAAAAATAATATATATATATATATATAATGTATCAATAACATGATGAATTTTTTTCATTATACAATAAAAATAATTTACATAAAAATATATCTATGTTATTTATACATATCCTATTAATACACCTTCAAATTAATTAAGGGTATGTTTCGTGATGGTGGGAATTTTATTGGTTCGTTCATCGAAATTGGTTTGGGTCATAATTTTGATGTCATTGAACTTATCCCATAAACGATTTCACCCATTCTTATGTTGTTGGATATCGGCTTGGGATTTGTAGAGGTCAAAATATCTTGATTCTATCCCCCATTAAATAATTGATAAATGTTCATAATTCTGTATGATTCTACTGGTTGAGGTCATCACTCCCTTTGACTATGTCAATTGGATTTTTTAAAAACCTGTAAATATACTAATGGTGTGATCACTATTAAAATGGCATATTATCAATGCAATGGATACTTAATGGTCATTTTAATTAAACAGGATATAACAAAAAAATGGTCATATTTTTTTAAATAACCATGTTATATATTAATTCATTTTATTAAATCAAATGGGGGATTTTATTTAAAATAGTTTCGTTTGTTAAAATCATCTCATCTTAGGAAATTTTGACATAAAAGTTTTAATTTCACACACTAAAAATTATGATTCTATCTCTGTTTCTTCACTTCCTTAGGTTGCCACATCACATTTTCAAACATGTGGTTTCTCCACATCACTTTTAAAAGAGGAATTTTCTTATTTCATTGTTCTTTTTCTATACAATCTCAGATCATCCCCAACTTCTGTACATAATAAATGTCATTCTCTAATGGTACCACCTCAATATTGAGTACATGTGAAGGTTCTAGTATGGGCTTCCTTAAGAGGGATACCTAGAATACATCATGTACTAGTGGTTGGTTCATTGGTAGTGCTATTTTATAGAGTGACACTATGATGAGATCAAGGATCATAAAGGGGCCTACCTATCTTGGACTATGCTTTCCCTTCTTCCCAAATCTCAAATTTTCTTCCATATAGATATACAGATCAATAACATGCCTCAAAAATTGATTGTTATGTCTTGTCAAAGATTGTTATAATATCTTTCTTAAAATCTCTAAGCATCCTTAATTTGTTGCTGAATGGTATTGACCTTTTCTACCATTCCCTAAACCATTTTAGGACCAAGCGGTTTTTGTTCAATAACTACATCCAAACATATAGGGGTTATGCACCTATTCACATAAAGGGATTCATGGGGAACTATTTGGTTTCATGAGTGGAAACTACTATTTTAAGAGTTCTATATCATTGGTGTATGATGGTACAACCCTTATTTGATGTCCATAGAACATGCTCGCAATATGCCTTCTTGTGACATAATATTCTGCCTAGATTGGCCCTCAATTTGAGGATGATATCCCATACTGATATTCAGCTCAGTGTTTGTGGAATGTGGGATACATTTCTATAATTTGAAGTTGAATCTCATATATCAGTAATTTACTATTTATAGTGGTACTCCATACATCCTTACCACATCTCTGATGATTATATATTAATTTTTATTAAGTGAGAAATCCTCTTGAAGCACAATAATGCGAGCATTCTTTGTAAGATGATAAAAAAAACTATATATCATCATTTCTGTGTAATGGCTTCGAATGTCCAATAAAAAATTACATGGTGATGTTTTTAATTTTCCATGGTGGTATGGGTAATGGATGAATCATCCCATTGGACTTATTACTTTAAGCCTTCACCTACTAAAATACCAGTCACATTGAGGTATGTTCAACGATCTCCTTCATCGTCTTATCCCGCCAATAGTTATCTTAGAGATGATGATACACCTTTTTTGTTTCCTAGGGGAATGGAAAAATTATAACTATGTGAATCATCCAACAATTCCTACTTTAATATAGGAGTTGATGCTACACATAGTCGTGATCCAAATCTCAAAATTCCTTCTTCATTAACATAGAACTCCAAGGATTTCACATTTCATATAGATTCCACATTATTAATAATCCCAAAATAAATTTTTTCTGCATCCTTTAACATCTCCAAGAATGAAGATTGAAAATTATTTTGTTAATGGATTTATAATGTTCCTTCCTTTATGATTAAAAGATCCATACTTTCTAAATCAATTTTTTTTATGATTATCAATTCTCATCAATGATAGAATTATTGGGATCATTATACTTAAAGAATACACCCCATTATTTATAATACAATGATTGTAGTGGATTGAGTAGTAATATTACTAGATCTGTTATAAACATCTTCTTTGGTTGATATTACACTCTTTCTGTTTGAATATATATTTGATACATTTGTAATCCATATATATTTCACATTTCTCCCCAAAGAGATAATTCATCCATATTTTTGAATCAAATGTCAATTTATCCAACACCATATCATGCATTGGGTAGTTTTACTCTTGAACATTCAACCACATTGTAGAATAGGCTATGAATTTTTTATTTTGTATTAACACATTTCTCAATCCCTTTTTCAAAGCATTACTTAACAATTTAGAAAGATCTCCCCTTGTGGGTAGTGTGAGAATAAGGGTAGTGATAAACCACCATTTTGTGTCCCTAAATCTCTCTTCACACTCATCATTCCATGAAAAAATGTCTCACATATGAGTAATCTTGGTTATAGGGTTTGAAAATCAAGAGAAAGGTTTCACAAATCAACAATAATACCAATCTAAATCAAGTAAACTATAAATATATGTCATAGATGTTGGCCTCATCCATACTTAAATTTCTTCTTTCTTTTAAGTGTCCACAGATATCCATTTACTTGGGATTATATTTCCCTTTAAATAAGACTTCTTTCAACCATAACACATACTTTTTTAATTGGTATAAGGCTTCTCATTTTATAAGTTCATTAGAACAGTTCTAAAATTCTCCTCATGCTCCACCTTGGTTTTGGTTAATATTATAATATCATCAATACATAATGCCACAAATTATTCAAGGTATTCTCTAAAGGCTCTTTTAGTCATGTCCATGATGATTACTGGATAATTTGTGATCATTGGAATAATAACTTTAAATTCATAATTCCCATACCATATACAAAAATCATTATCCTGGATATTCTATGTCAGACCCGTCCTCGAGGCCCGTGCCGTGACTACCCCAAGCCCACCTTCCATAGGCCAGGGGCTGGCGACTAGCACCAAGGCGTAAATCCCAGTAAAAAGGGAAGGCATTGCCTTTGTAAATTAAACAAGCAACACAGAGTAAGCAAGCGGAAGAAGTAAACACTAAGTAAAAGTTGGTACAACAGTAAGTGCGGGCAAGTATAGGGGGCCGAAAATACAAGCCCAACCGTAAAATAAAGTACAACTCGAAAGGGAAAACAACAATTGAAAAGTAAAGCCGCAACGTCGAGTCGTCCACTGGAAGTCCCACCTGAAGGGTGGGTATAGATAGCCTCCACTTCTCCTCGGGTCCAGCAGACCGCTCCGAGTACGTCCCACCCAGTGGTCCACCTCCAGGTATCGTCCTGCTCCGCAAGCCTCTACCACGATCAGCGCTGTCCGTCGTCTGCAACCAACACAATGTAGTGCGGGCATATCCCGTGCAGGGGTGAGTATAAGCTACTCATTAGGGATCCCGAGACCCCCGAAGGTCTCCCAAAATCCACAAAGGATAAACCAAAGAGTAAAGATACAATCACGAAGTAACAACCAAAACTACTTATGTATATGCCCATACATATACCTAAGTCATCAATTCCAATACGCTCCAACCTCCGAGCCCAAGTACAACCCAGTCCACACAGGAAAGAAAACATATTCCACACCGAAAATCAAAACGTAATCCACATAGGATAGCACAACATAATCCACATATGAAAGCAAACAGGATTCAGCTCACACAGGTATACTTCATCGAAAGACGATAGAGATGATCACTGATCCATCTAAGTCGTCAGACCCACAAAGGATCGATAGGTACTAACCCCCGCAATGACCCACATAGGATCGGACCCACACAGGATCTGTAGGCGCTGGCTCACACAGAACCGCTGAGCACTGACCCACACAGGATTGGACCCACACAGGAACAGTAACACTGATCCACACAGGATCGCTGAGTGCTGTAGTCGTCGTCGTTGAATCCACTGAGGATCCCTGCACAGTCGTCGTCGCAGTCCCAGTAGCAGTCGCAGCCAGCTCTAGGGTTCCCACACACAGCAAGCTCATTCGGTAGGGTCCGCTCCACGAACCGAGAGGCTGATACATCAACTGACACATATTCCAGAGTTTATGTATCCAAAATTTCCGTATCGTCAACAGGAACTCAACCTCGCAGACGGCGCGTCAATCAGACGCCCAGTCTGAGAGTTATTAGATTTTTTGTCCCAGGGGCCCGGTTGGTTTTTAAATCAAAACCAACCCGACCGTACTCCACCTGCATCCAAGCCTCGGGCGGAGTAAGACAAAAGATCTGTCTGACTAAGAGGAATCCAACAAAGTCAACGACACGTCATTCGGACGTCCGGAGCTTAAGATATGAGCGTTTCCGCTCCGAGGGCCCGGTTGGTTTCGTATGCGAACCAACCCAGCCGAACCCAAAGTATTCCGAAACCTTGAGTGCAATATACCGAAACGACCTTCTCGATTAAAGGATCGCATCGCAACTGAGGGTGAATCAATTGGAGGTCCGTAGCCCATGTTATGGGCAAAAGACCGAAGACGGTCCGAAAATGGGGGTTTCGGGCCCGGACCGACCTGGCTCGAGAACCCCTCAGTCGGCCCGAACCGGGACGACCAGCCCCGGGTCCGGGTCGGCCTGGCCCGGCCCGGCCCGGCCTGGGCACGGCCTGGTCTGGGCACAGCGCGCCCAGCGCGCTGGCCAGCTCGGCCAACGGCTGCGCCGTTGGCAGGGGGTGCCTTCCCCCTGGTGTAACCGTGACCCCCCAATTAAGGGGGCCATTTTTGTAGGCCGGCCGGGGGAATTAATTCCCCCGGCTCCCCATTGTCCGGCCGGTTCTACCGACAAGGACCGATGATGGCCAGTCCTTTCTCCTTCGCCGACACCGGCGGCCCAGAACCGGACGCAGCCCAGAACCGGCCGCGGCTTAGTTCGTCCAGCGCGGTGCGACAGCACTGCGCCCCTCCGCTGCGGCCCTGCTCCGGCCGTGGCGTCTTCGGTTTTCTTTGACGCGGCGCGACGGCGTCTCTTCCTTGTTCATATTCACGGCGTGGCGCGACAGCGCGAAACATTACTTGTCGTGCGTTTCCCGCGTGGTGCGACGGTACCACGCCATTCTGTCCCAAACACAAAGAATCATACAAGGATAAAGGAGTAGGGTTGGCCGTGTTTGTGTGGTCTGGCCCCCTCTCATTAACCGATAACATTTGGTCGTATAACTACGAAGAACGACAAACAAGAAATCACGAACGTAAATAATTAAACAATCCCCTACCTTGATAAAAGAGATGATGAACTTCGGCATCACAAAGTGAGGATTCGAAGATGTTGATAGAGATTCCGTCGTGTAAAACCATCGCGAAAAGATACGTCGCGGAAGAAAAACGTCGTGGAAGAAGATGTCTCGTCGCGGTTCGGTGTCGCGGAAGACGGTCTCCGAGGGCTCGGCGCTCCACATCGGAGATCGTTCGTTCTTCACGTTCTTCATAAAATGGAATGAAGAACTCAAGACTTCCTTATCTTTTCCTCCAAAAGCTCTCAAACAACTAAACACCAACCCAAATAAAATAAGTTCTCAACTTATTTTATTAACACAACTAGGATTTTGAAATTCAAGTGTTTGAATTCTACATCAACTAACCTCATTAACTCCATAAGTTATTAAACTTAAGTTAACAAAATTAATCATGAGTTGAGGGGGTTAGTGGAGATGAAGGGGTGAGGTTCGTGTAGGCCCCACCACCCTCATAACCTCCCAAGGGAGGTTGGGTAGTTACCCAACTTCCATTTCAAGGATTATACACTTAGAGTAAAAATAAAAAATTTTGTCAAATTTTTATTTTTAACTTCCACAATTTTTATACTCTCGTGTAAACGTAACTCCGGATTAAGCGTTCCTAAGCAATTACCGGTGCTACGGTTCCATCGGTGCCCTCAGAATTCGATTCCGAGCATCGGTTCAAAAGATAGGAATTCCCGCTCGTTCGTTCACTGAATGTACCCGAGCTAAACATCGGATAGAAATTCCGGGCACACTGGGACTCTGAATCAAGTTCCGTCTGAAACTGCATTCTGGTAAAATCCAAAAGAAAATTAAGAAAAAAAATTTCCTTGAATTTTGCGGGTCATTACATTACTCCCACCTCAGGTCTTTACGTCCCCGTAAAGATACATCAAAAACTAGGGAAACAAATGTGGGTACTGAGCACGCATCTGAGCCTCCCTCTCCCAAGTGCTCTCCTGGAGGTTCCCATGCTGCCATCTGATGCGCACTAGAGGAATCAACCATCCATGTAGGACCTGCTCATGTCGATCCTCGATCTCCACTGGGACCTCTGCAAAAGTTGCCCCATCATCGACGTCATGCTCCCCATGGTCAATGATATGCGTCGGGTCGTGCTCATATCTCCTCAGCTGAGATACGTTGAAGACGTTGTGAACCCGGTGCAACTGAGGTGGTAGAGCCAGGTGATAAGCCATCTCTCCAATCCTACTGAGGACCTAGAATGGTCCGATGAAGCGTGGGGACAACTTGCCGCCTCGGCCAAATCTCCGTAATCCACGTCGAGGTGAGACACGCAAGAAGACATGGTCGCCATCCTCGAACTGTAGTGGCCTCTGCCTCCTGTCAGTATATGACTTCTGCCAGCTCTGAGCTATCCTTATCCGCTCCTGGATGACCTGGACCTTCTCTGTCGTGGCCTAGACCATCTCCCATCCCAAAAGTGCTGACTCCCCAGGGTCTGTCCAGCACAAAGGAGATATACAAGGTCTGTCGTACAACGCCTTGTATGGTGCCATCCCAATGGTGGAGTGGTAGCTGTTGTTGTACGAAAACTCCACCAAGGGTAGGTGGTCCTCCCAGCTACAACCAAAGTCAAGGACACATGCGCGGAGCATGTCCTCAAGAGTCTGAATGGTCCTCTCCATCTGACCATCCGTCTAAGGGTGAAAGGCTGTTCTCAGATGTAGCTGTGTCCCAAACACCTCCTGCAACCCCTTCCAAACTCGGGAATTAAAGCGAGCATCTCGATCGGAGATGATAGATGATGGCACACCATGAAGCCGTACAATATTCTGAACGTATAGACGTCCCAAGCTCTCCACTGAGCCCTTCTCACTGATGTGTAGAAAGTGCACTGACTTGGTGAGTCAGTCGAAAATCACCCAGATGGAGTCATGAACTCTGGAAGTGCATGGAAGTCCTGTCACAAAGTCCATTGATATCCTATCCCACTTCCACTCCGGGACCTCTAAGGGTTGTACCAATCCTACTGGTACCTGGTGCTCTGCCTTTACCTACTGGCAGGTGAGACATCGAGAAATGAACTCTTCCACAGCCTTCTTCATGCCCAGCCACCAGTGTTGTCGTCTAAGATCCTGGTACATCTTCGCCACTATAGGATGTACCACCAAAGGAGAAGTGTGAAACTCTCTCAGCACCTCCTCCCTTAAAGCAACTGGTACCAAGGTACTTCCTCTGAAAAGGATGTCGTGCTCTGCTCCAAAGGAGAAACCATCAGGTGCATGTCCTGAGGATATCTGTGCACGCCACGTCTCACAGTCATCATCCCCACGCTATGCCTCTCTGACCTACTACAATAGTGGAGGAGTGACTGTGAGAGACTGGAGAAAGGCTGCTCCATCTCTATCCACGAAGGATATCTGCAAAGAGGCTAGCTGCTCTGTCGCCTCCTCAAGTAGCTGAATGCTCGTCCTCCTACTGAGAGCATCAGCTACCACGTTCCCCTTCCCAGGAGTATAGACTATCTCAAAGTCATAGTCCTGGAGGAACTTGAGCCATCGACTCTGTCTCAGATTCAGATCCTTCTGAGAGAAGATGTATCTGAGACTCTGATGGTCAGAAAAGACTGTAAAGTGCTTGCCATTCAGATAGGGTCGCCATGTCTTCAGAGCGAAGACCACTGCTGCTAACTCCAGGTCATGGGTAGCGTAGTTCTGCTCATGAAACCTCAACTGATGTGATCCATAGGCGTTCACTGCCCGCTCCTGCATCAGGAAACATCCGAGTCTGTTACCTGATGCATCGCAGTAGACTACGTACCATACTCCTCCTCAGGCAACCTCATGATAGGTGAGCTGGTCAATCTCTGTCTCAGCTCCTGGAAGCTCTACTGACATCTGTCTAACCACACGAAGGGTTTCCCCTTCTTCGTCAAAGCTGAGAGTGGTGACGCAACTCTGGAGAAGTCTGGCACGAATCTCCAGTAGTATCCAGCTAGTCCCAAAAAACTCTGCACCTCCGTCACGCTCCTGGGTGGCTCCCAAGCTAGCACTACCTCGATCTTCGCAGGATCCACCGCAACTCCCGCCTCAGAGATGACGTGTCCCAAGAAGTGGACCTCACGTATCCAGAACTGACACTTTGAGATCTTACCATAAAGCTGGTGCTCTCGGAGTGTGTCCAGTACAACTCGTAAGTGGTAGGCGTGCTCCTCCTCAGTCGTCGAGTAAATCAAAATGTCGTCGATGAAGACCACGACAAATCGATCGAGGTATGGCTGAAAGACACTATTCATGAGGGCCATGAACACTGCTGGAGCATTGGTTACGCCGAAAGGCATAACCAAGAATTCATAGGGGCCATACCGACATCTTAAGGTCGTCTTCTGCACATCCTCGTCTCAAACTCTGAGCTGATGATAGCCTGACCTAAGGTCTATCTTTGAGAACCACCATGCTCCCTTGAGCTGATCGAAGAGGTAATCAATCCTAGGTAGCGGATACTTGTTCCTCACTGTCACCTGGTTCAGGCGACGATAGTCGACACAAATTCGCAAGCTCCCGTACACCTTCTTGGCGAACAATATCAGGGAAGCCCAGGGTGAAACACTGGGTCGGATGAACCCCTTGCCCTGCAAGTCCTCCAACTATACCCGTAGCTCTCGAAACTCAGTGGGGGCCATCCAATATACTGGAGTCGATATTGGGGCTATTCTGGGGTACAGGTCAATATAAAAGTCTACCTCTCTGTGAGGAGGTAGCCCTGGAACGTCGTCAAGAAAGACGTCCACATACTGATCCCCCATTACAGGAAAACCAGGACTCCGCAGGTCAACTACTCCTAGGATGAGGCTAGCCAACTGATGAGTGATGGGATGTCCTCTCCTCTGTGGAAGTCCATCCTGTGCTGCGAAGGCTCCCTTCTCGCCGGTGAAGGTGAACCTGCTCCCATCGGTGTGTACACATCGCACCTTACGCCAAATACAGTCAATCTGTGCATGGAATGTAGACAACCAATCCATGCACAGGATGACGTCGTAAGGCCTCGACACCACTTCAAGAAGATCCCAGCCGAATCTCTCGCCTCCTAGAGTACGCTCACACTGCCGACACCAGTGCTTAATCGTCGAGTCTGCTCCCGTATGAGTCTCTAGCCGTAAGGATCGAGCCAAAGGCTCTGTCGGAATCTCCGAGCTCCGAACAAGGGCAGCAGGTATGAAAGAGTGACTCGCCCCTGTGTCTATAAGAACTGCAGCAAGGGTGGAATAGACACAGACAGTACCTCGAATCATCTCGGGCGCACCATGGTCATAGGCCTCTGCTGCCTGGAGTTGTGCCTGTCTCTGCCCGCCAGCTCCCTATGGTCGGGGTGAACCTCCTGGTGGTGGTGTTGGTAGGGTCTCAAAGCGTCACCCACCACCTGCTGCTCGGCCTACTCCCCTGCCTCGTCCGCCTGCTCCCTACGGACCGCCACAGTCGACCCTCTTCCTCGGCCTCGGTGGTCCCTCAACCGTCTGCTTCTCCTCGGCATGGCGGGTCGGGAAATCATGAGCCATGTGGCCCTGCCCGCCGCACGAGTAGCACTGCCTGCCTCTCGAAAGACTGGCTCCGTGCTGTGTGCCCCGCACTGCTGAGCCAGTGTCCTGAGGTCATCTGCCTGAGGGTCTGGTCTACCTGGACCCATGATTCATCCGTCGACTGCCTTCCTCAGAAGACTCTGCTATGTGCCGCCCTGCGGTGGGTCTCAGCGCTGGTGTAGACTCAGCAAGAAAACTCTCGATCAAAACGGCCCTCTCCAGTACTCCTGTCTGAGTCAGAATGATGAGGGAGATCAACCATGCCCTGATCTCGTGTCTCAATCCCTTCTCAAAGGTCCGGGCCCAGAATAATGGGTCCCGTACCATGTCTGTAGAGTAGCGCGAGAGATCGGTAAATCTCACCGAGTACTGGGCGACCGTCAAGCTGCCCTACCGCAACTGTAGAAGCTCCTGGATGCGCACCGCATAGAGGGTGGTTGGGACGAACTCCGAGCAGAAGAGGCTCTCAAAGTCCGTCCAGAGAAGAGATGCCTCATCGTGCACCTGGAGAATCAAGCTCCACCATCTGCCTATTGCTGCGTGTAGTAGGCTTGCTGCGAGGATCACCATGAGGTCTTTTGATGTCCTCACTAACCTGAAAACTCTCACCACTGCCTCCAGCCAATCCTCGGCTGCCTGGGGGTCCGTCTCCCCACGGAACCTGGGCGGTCGCTGGCCCTGGAACTCATGCAGTGCACTGAGGCGACGTGCATCATCAGCGGCTGGTGCTTGAAGCATCGGTGGCTTGGCGGGTAGAGCTACCGCCGGTGCCACTGCTAACAAAGGGCCCTGCACCAACACCTCGTCGCTCGGTGGGCTATCGTCACGCTCAACTGTCAGAACCCTAGCTGGCTGTCGTCGTGCGGCCATCCTGAAAAGGGAACAGGTGTTCCACGGTCAGAACAGTATACCTGGTGAGCTGATACAAAGTAATCACAAAGAAAACTTGAAACACACATACAATCAAGGTTTTCGTGCATTAAGTCGGAAATCAGAAGTCAGGGTCCTGGTGTACGGATACGTCGGCCGTCGCACCAACACTGGACTCCCTAGACTGATAACCACACCCAATACACTAAAAACTATTTCATCACATAGAAAAAGTTCAGAGTCTGTGGTAAAACCGTACTCCTTTGATACCAATTTTTCACGACCCATCCTTGGGGCCCGTGTTGTGACTACCCCAAGACCGCCTTCCATAGGCCAGGGGCTGGCGACTAGCATCAAGGCGTAAATCCCGGTAAAAAGGGAAGGCATTTCCTTTGTAAAGTAAACAATCACCACAGAGTAAGAAAGCGGAATAAGTAAACCCTAATTAAAAACTGGTACAATAGTAAGTGCAGGAAAGTAAAGGGGGCCGGAAATAAAAGCCCAACTGTAAAGTAAAGTACAACTCGAAAGGGAAAACAACAACAGAAAAGTAAAGCTGCAACGTCGAGCTGTCCACTAGAAGTCCCACCTGAAGGGTGAGTACAGATAGCCTCCACTACTCCTCGGGTCCAGCTGACAGCTCTGAGTATGTCCCACCCAGTGGTCCACCTCCAGGTACCGTCCTGCTCCGCAAGCCTCCACCATGATCAGCACTGTCCGTCATCTGCAACCAACACAACGTAGTGCGGGCATAGCCCGTGCAGGGGTGAGTATATGCTACTCAGTAGGGACCCCGAGACACCCAAAGGTCTCCCAAAATCCACAAATGATAAACCACAGAGTAAAGATACAATCACGAAGTAACAACCGACACTTCTTAGGTATATTCCCATACATATACCTAAGTCATCAATTCCAATATGCTCCAACCTCCAAGCCCATGTACAACCCAGTCCACACAGAAAAGCAAACGTATTCCACACAGGAAAGCAAAACGTAATCCACACAGGATAACACAATACAATCCACATTGGAAAGAAAACATGATTCAACTCACACAGGTATACTTCTTCGAAAGATGATAGATATGATCACTGATCCATCTAAGTCCTCGTACCCACAAAGGATCGATTGTTACTAACCCCTGCAATGACCCACATAGGATCGGACCCACACAGGATGTGTAGGTGCTGGCTCACACAGAACCACTAAGAGCTGACCCACACAGGATCGGACCCACACAAGTTTGTTAGCACTGATCCACACAGGATTGCTGAGTGCTGTAGTCGTCGTCATCGAATCCACTTAGGATCTCTGCACAGTCATCGTCGCAGTCACAGTAGTAGTCGCAGCCAGCTCTAGGGTTCCCGCACACAACAAGCTCGTTCGGGAGGGTCTGCTCCACGAGCCGAGAGGCTGATACATCAACTGACACATAGTCCAGAGTTTATGTATCCAAAAGTTCCGTATTGTCAATAGGAACTCAACCTCGTAGACGGCGCGTCAATCGGACGCCCGGTCTGAGAGTTATTGGCTTTTTCGTCCCAGGGGCCAAGTTGGTTTTTAAGGAAAAACCAACCCGACCATACTCCACCTGCGTCCAAACCTTGGGCGGAGTAAGCCAAAAGATCTGTCTCACTAAGAGGAATCCAACAAAGTTGACGTAACGTCATTCGGACGTCCGGAGCTTAAGATATGAGCATTTCTGCTCCGAGGGCCCGGTTGGTTTCGTGTATGAACCAACCCGGCCGAACTCAAAGTATTCCGAAACCATGAGTGCGATATACTGAAACGACCGTCTCGATTCAAGGATCACATCACAACTGACGGTTCATCGATCAGAGGTTCATATCACATGTTATGGGCAAAAGACCAAAGATAGTCCGGAAATGGGGGTTTCGGGCCCGGACCAACCTGGCCTGAGACCCCCCCAGTCGGCCCAAACCGTGTTGAACCGCCCCGGGTCCGGGTCAGCCCAGCCCGTCTGGGCGGACCGGCCGGCCGACCGGACCGGTCTCGGCACAGCGCGCCCAGCGCGCTGTCCAGCTCGGCCAACCGTTGAGCCATTGGCCAGGGGGGGCCCTGCCCCCTTGGTGTAACCGCAACCCCCAAATTAAGGGGGCCGTTTTTGTAGGCCAACATGGGGAATTAATTCCCCCGGCTCCCCATTGTCCGGCTGCCCGCACCGGCCGGACGGTTCTACCGACAAGGTCCAACGACGGCCAGTCCTTTCTCCTTTGCCGACACCAGCGGCCCGGAACAGGCCGCCGGTCACCCTGCTCCGCCGCGGCCCGGAACCGGCCGCGGCTTAGTTCGTCCGGAGTGGTGCGACGGCACAGCGCCCCTCGGCCGTGGCCCTGCTCCGGCTGCGGCATCTTCGGTTTTCTTTGACGCGGCGCGACGGCGTCGCGTCCTAGTTCATCTTCACGACGCGGCGCGACTGCGCCGCACATTACTTGCCGTGCATTTCCCGCGTGGTGCGACGATACCACGCCATTCCATCCCAAACACAAAGAATAATACAAGGATAAAGGAGGAGGTTCATCCATGTTTGTGTGGTCCGGCCCCCTCTCGTTAACCGATAAAATTTGATCGTATAACTACGAAGAACGATAAATAAGAAATCATAAACGAAAATAATTAAATAATCCCCTACCTTGATAAAAGAGATGACGAACGTCGGCATCGCAAAGCGAGGATTCAAAGACGTTGATGGATATTTCTTCGTGAAAAACCTTCGTGAAAAGAGACGTCGCGGAAGAAAAACGTCGTGGAAGAAGATGTCTCGTCGCGGGTCGGTGTCGTGGAAGACGGTCTCCGAGGCCTCGGCGCTCCACGTCGGAGATCTTTCATTCTTCGAGTTCTTCATCAAAAGGAATGAAGAACTCAAGACTTCCTTAGCTTTTTCTCCAAAATCTCTCAAAAAACTAAACACCAACCCAAATAAAATAAGTTCTCAACTTATTTTATTAACACAGCTAGGCTTTTGAAATTTAAGTGTTTGAATTCCACATCAACTCAGCACATTAACTCCATAAGTTATTAAACTTAAGTTAACAAAATTAATGGTGAGTTGAGGGGGTTAGAGGATATGAAGGGGTGGGGTTAGTGTGGGCCCCACCACCCTCATAACCTCCCAAGGGAGGTTGGGTAGTTACCCAACATCCATTCCAAGGATTATACACTTAGAGTAAAAATAAAAATTGTTGTTAATTTTTTATTTTTAACTTCCAAGATTTTTATTAACTTCTCTCGTGTAAACACAACTTTGGATTAAGCGTTCCTAAGCAATTACTGGCGCTACAGTTCCATCGGTGCCCTTGGAATTCGATTTCGAGCATCGGTTCAAAAGATAGGAATTCCCGCTCGTTCATTCACTGAACGTACCCGAGATAAACTTCGGATAAAAATTCCGGGCACACTGGGCCTCAGAATCAAGTTCCGTCTGAAACTGCGTTCTTGTAAAATCCCAAAGAAAATTAAAAAAAATTCCTTGAATTTTACGAGTCTTTAAATTCTACATATTAAACATAAATTGGTAATATCCAGACCACATATCCACATTTGATAATTATTCTACATCACATAGTTGATCGAAAAAATCATAAATCCATTAAAGAGGATGTTTTTTCTTTATCATGATCTTTTTGAGGTCACGGTTATCAAGTAATTAATGTGTTGACCCATACTTCTTCTGAATTAAGTAGACTGGTCCATCCCATGGTGAAGCACTTCATTATATGAACCCCTCATCTTGATTCTCATGTAGCTATTTCTTCATCGCATCATGTTCCACAGTGGCCATTCTATATATATCCCTAAATAATGAAAACATTATAGGTAAAATCTAGATAAAAAAACATCTTTGATAAGAGGGAGAGTAGTTAATTCCTTAAGAAACACATTATCAAATTCCATTACAACTATCTTGTCATTGATAATGTTTTTCTCCTTGGACACAATCAACTGATCTAGATACACATTCTCAAAGGGAAATAATATCCATCATGGAGAAGTTGTTCCTAAAGTTGATTCATCCTTCTCCTTGTACATGTATAGAAACGGGGGTTGATTCCCTATATCTAGAGTGATTCATTTCTCATTGAAATTTTTATTGGCTCAATATAGGAAAAGCTAATCCATGCCCCGAATTACATTATTTTCCACTAATGGGAATATAAAAGGATTATTTGGAAAATTTTCCCACTTTTAAATGGGGAAGAGTTATATACTCTGGATGCAATAATTTCCTCATTTTTAACATTCACTAATTTATCCACTCCCAATATTTTTGTTGTTGTTTGAATACTTCTACTAAAATTTGGAGATATTATGGAATGAATATAACCATAATAAAATTATTCATGTGTTTTACTTAAATGAATAACTAGAATAAATATCTCCACATCATTATCAGGATCCACCTTAGTAGTTGTGATGTAAAAAACTATCCCTTACTATCTTGGAGTTTTTTTACTATCTTTGAAAACCCTTTTCTTGGTTCTGTGGTTTGAAAAGTGAACCGGTTCCATGTAGTTATAGAAATGAACAATTCACTAAGGGTTGAATAAATTATTCCAATCCTCCATCACATTAGTCTATTTCTCAAGTCGTAAAACATTAGCAGGACTCCATTCCCACTCCTAAAGAATTTGCTTTTCCACCTTATGAAATACCTGATGTTATTCATTCTTCACCTTTGATAAGTGGGAAGCTGATATTTCTTTTCACTCTCATATTTCACCATCAAAATTGCATAATTATACTCAAATTTCTACTTTTGATCGCTATGATACCCTTGTGATTCACCAACCTCCATTTCAACTTTGAGGGCACATCAGTCAATTTCTTCATAGTTATCAATGTCATGGATCACGAGGGAATTTCGTTGACGAGGATTTATCCCACCAATGAAGTGGTAAGCCTTATATATGGGTGAAAAGGCAAAGTTAGAGGCATATCATGAAGTATTCTCAGCTGTACCTTATACACCATAATAGATTCTTTATCTTTTTCTTGAGGGAAAAGAAATGAATTTCTATTTATGATGGATAGTGTGAGGAAAATATTTATGAAAAAACATTTTCCATAATTCCTTTTACTACATTGATTTGATATCATTATCAATATTTATATTCTTTCTCAACATACACCACAAATAATATTATTCCCATATATGATAAATTCTCAATAGAACCTTCTCTTGTTTAGAACATTAAATAACAGAGATGATTTTCTTAATGGAGTTGCTACATTGTTCTACAATTAAGGGATTAGATAACATATTTAATGTCTGAAGGCTTTGTCACATAAATATTTCAATCACAGCTTATTATCTCTTAGGGTTATTTGGGATCTCTATTTGATCAATTATTATTTTCATAACCATAGTCACCTCAGAGAGTACTTTCATAAATCTTTTTATTCTGACTCCAATCAGGTTGGGAATCTAATTGGGGTATTCATCTCATTTCTTATTTCATTGATTATTTTCCTGATTCCTCCTATATCTAGACATTATCTAGACTAAAAGAATACTTAGGGAATATAATTTTTTACTATTAAACATATATATTGTTATCCAATTACATAAAATTATAACATTTAAATTACCTTTACCTCTTTAAATTATGAATTTGAAGGCTTCAATATATATTATCCATGATTGATTTCTTAACATATATTATTGTGGGATTTTTTTGTCACCTTAATAATGTTTCATATTATTAACATGAATTTACCAAATCATAACACCTAGGATTTTCAAAACAGATGAATATTAAGACCAGTTGTCATGTATTTGGTTACGTTGATTCCTGCCAGATACACCTTATCAGAGATTTTACCCCTAGGTACATCTGTACCAGAACCATGTCCACCTATAGTTTCAAAAAAGGAAATTATTTTCATAATAAATCTATTACTATATACTTACCAAATTTTGGAGAATATTTCTTATAGATAGCATTTTTTCTGGTGTTTTTTAATCCAATTCCAAAATATAACTAAACCATTCCCTTGATACCAACAATACAACCATTCCCTTTATTTTACATAAATTCATTCTTTATTACATAAAATTACACTTTATACAACCCAAAAGATTGATAATTATAGATTATTTCATAACTAGGTACAAAACATTAGATATTGATTATGTGATACAACAACATTATTAAAAACTCCTATAACGTACATTGAAAATTCCATGGCTTTTAATACTACACCAGATAACCTAGGGAAAATCATAAGAAAGGGAGGTATTAAAATACTAGTAAGGGAATAAACATTGAATTAGGGGATACATGTTATAAAATAGGGATACTTATAGGGAATAGAAATACTAGGATTCATAAACATGAATACAACATGATATAGAATGCTAATCATGAAATGGAAAATGTGTAAGAAACATAAAACAATTATTCATAAACAAATGCCAAGGATAAAATTTCAAGATATCATCATAGGAAATGTCCCATAAAATAATAATGTTCAATCCCTATCCAAACATTATTTTTCATGAATCTAAACACTACCCAATGCATTGGAGCTCTATATAATTCTTAGTGTACCCTTCACATTCATTTCATTATCATACTTTAGTGTTCCACATTGATCATACAGTATAGATTCACTCATCATCATAATTTATTCCAAAATAGGGGAGTGCGTAATAAATACATGTAACTCCCAAATAAAAAATTATATTTTCCTAAATGTGAACACCCTGGATTTGAAATGGGTATGGTATTGACTACAATTTTTTTATGCAAAATAATGGTAAAATATCTCCAGGATAACTACATTAGTTAATGATTTATACAGATTCGATGATGGGAAAAAAGGGGAATATCATCAAATAGAAATAAAATGGGATATTATTGAGAAATGGAAAAACATATCTAAACATTATAAATTGGAAATTGATGGGATATTTTGGTATGTTAATGGTTGTTGGTAAAGGATCAGAGGAGGAATATCGATAGTGAAATGGGTTATATTAATTATAAAAAAAATGGAAAATAATGGGAATATTTAATAACATATACCCATATAAGAAAATATAATTTAAGAAACACAACATAAAAGAAGTGCTTCAATGGAAATGAGAAGGGGGAAATACCTTACTTGAGTATGTGACTCCAAATTCTTGGGAGCAACTTCTTGAGATATTAGGGGTGCCTTTAGAGGAAATATTTAGTTAAGGTTAGATTATGGTTATTCTCCAATGATTTTATGTGTAGGGAAATTGCATTTTGGGTGGGTTTATATAAGAAAAGAGGGGGCTATCATTATTTTATAGGTTTTGGAATCTACATAATAAAACAACTGAAACCACATACCATACCATAGTTTTTTCCCATGTATTTTAATAAATGGGAGTGGTTTTCATTATTTTATCATTAAAATCACTGAAAATAAAAAATAAATATCTTTCTTATGTGTAGGTGGGTCATACTCCTTAAAAAATGATTTTAAATCCTTAAAATATATTAATGGTTTTGGAGGATTCATAAAGGCTTTATAAAACTATTAAAATAAACATAAAATCTCATTATTTTGAAATAAAAAAAATATTTTTTCTTGGATAAAATTTATATTATTTATTACACCACCTTTGGTTCATTATGATATCATAATACACAAAGTATGTTTATGCATTTTTTGAATTTTATCTAAAAAATCAATTATCTTAGAAAATTATGAAAATTTCACTATGGGATACATTCAACATTCTATTTCCAAAAAAAATAATTATTTTATCTAAATAATTTTCGAAATATTTTAATTTTCACTTTAAAAAATATAATTTATTAATAATTGTTGAGTTTCTTTATAATTACGTTTTTCGAACCCATATTAAAATTACATTTTTCTTCATAAAAATTATATGATCATTTATTTTTAATAAAAATTATATAATAATATTATTTTATTAGCATATTATTTATTTCAAAAACCCATTAATTCATTATAATATTTTTTTTAAATGAAATGGAATGTTAACCAAATATACTTTTTTTGTTTTTTTGTTTCAAAATAATAATTATTTATAAAGTTACAAAAATAGGATAAAAATATATTCAGAATTATATGAAAAAAAAATTACATACTCATATTTTAGGTTTTTCATAAATTTCAATTTTATATTATTTTCTATGGTTCATTTATTGGTATGGTAGGACATTCATAGGGCAGTTATGCGAACATGGTATGGGTCGTGATCATGATGAGCATGAACTTCTATCATAAATGGTTTTTCAAAAACATAATTTTTTGGATCTCATCTTACTCTTAGTCAAGTGAAAATCATTTTGATGTTATATCCCTCATAAAATTTGATAAATGATCTTCATGGGGTACAATCCTATTATTTAGGCCATCACATCCTTTGTCTATGTCAATTGGAATTTTTTTATAATCCATATTTATACTAATCATGTGATCACTTCTAAAGATATATATTTTAAGTGGTAATGATACATAATGGTAATTTAAATCCAACATGATATAATAAAACAAGATAAGTGCATGTGTTTTATATATTCATATTACATAATAAATAATTTAATTAAATCAAAAGGGGAATATTATTCAAAACATATTGGTTTATTATAATGGGTTTACGTGTAAAAAATGTAAATAGTGAGGGAAAACTATATAATACAATAAAAAGATATAATTTTTCCATTATATATTAAATAAGTTGGTGATAATGATGAAAACATAAAAAATTATTAATTATTTTTCTGAAAAAACATTAAATTAGGGTAACACTTAGTTCAAAATATGTATGAATAAAATAACCGAATTTGTCGTGGTATATATCAATAATCAATAAGAAATAATATATTGAAAATTATTGGGATATTTAATAAATTTTAAACCATAAAATTATAACACAATGCTTAAAATATTTCATATCTCAATTAATAATAATTGTGACCATGAAAACCCATACAAAATGAGTTCCACATTAATCAAATACTCATGAAAGTGTGAACTTATAATTAAACATAAAATATATTTATTAAAAGAAAATAATGTTATTATATTTCAGTATATATATATATGTCCCATAAGATGAAAAATATGTTCATAAAACCAATCATGTCCCAATAACAGAAATTTTAGACGGAAACTATTCCCTTGTTTCCGCACATAGTAAACAACACACTAAGATATTGTAAAAATATAAGTATTGTTATGAACTGTTTATGAAATTTTTTTATATTCATAATATTTTATAAGTTTCATATATATTTATTCTTCAAATATTTATTAGTTATTTATTAATTATTTTGGATGTTTGGTGTTGGTATTCATAACAATTTTGAACTAGTTTCACAAGAGTGGTGTCATTATTCATTTGTATTCTAATGTAATTATCACCCAAATCACTATTGTTATTGTATGATATGAATAATAATTATATAATATTTTTTTATATACATTCATGATTACTTTAATGATTTTCCGATAATACGAACTCTAAAATGATAATTTCTCATCTATTTTTGACCTACGAATGGACTTTTCATCACTAATGAGATAAATATTAAGGTATGCATTCTATAAAAATTATAAAATATTTAAATAAAAATATCATATTATACTATTAATTATATTTCTAGTTCATCAATTTTATAGTTTCATAACATTGATCAAAGTGGTTTTCAAACTGACCTCAACCTAACCTACCATGATTGTTGGACGATTACATAGTTTTTAAATTAAAATATCATTTTAAAAGTTGAATAATAATATAATATAGTGATTGTTAGTATAATTATTCAAAATTATAATTATTATTCAAATAATTTATGGTTATGAAACTGTTTAATATTTTTAATAAACGTTTTCAATCTTATTTTTCTCTTTTAATCTGGTGAATTTCTAAACAATTTTTTACCATTAAAATCATAAAAAGGTTTACTCAACTTTTACTACCAGAAATATATAAATAAAACATAAATCATATTTTCCTTCTAAAAAATATGATGACTATATATATAGGTTTTATGACATGAAAATTGAAAATTGATCATTACATGAATGGAGTAATCTGCACATACACTAGGATAATGGTTTCATTATCTATATATTGAGTAAAATGAGTTATATTTTTTACCAATAGAAAATATAAAATATTTAATAAATATTATAATTATCTATTAACATTAATATTTTTACAATCCATCTACTTTGGTGAATGAAATCAATATATCCTAATTTATAGATATGGTTGTGGGAACAATGCATGAGTCACATTTTAGTTTTTCTTATTTGAAATGGGTAAGATGGTTAATTAATGTACCACAATTTTAATTATATAACTGTATAATAATAATAATTATTGTTTCATTAAAATATAATGATATGAAATTTTATGAAGTTGATTGGAACTTAAATAAATTGAAAAATAAAAGAGATGTTAGGAACTAACACCTCACTTCTTAGTTTATATAATTTGAAATTGACACTACTCATTTGAGAGATGGTGTTTTGAGAAGTAAATATCCTCATTACTGTGTCATGGAGTGTGTAGTATAGTATTGAAAATATTTATTCAAAAAATATTGGGAATTTTGTGTCATGGTTAAAGAGGAGAGTATATCCACTTTTATTTGTTAAAAGAAACATATGTTTTGTAAACAAAAAAATGTATTCAATAATGAAAAGTTTCTCTTTATTAATTTGTCTATAAAAATAATAAATAATGGAGATAAGAAATTTAAATGATGAAAAAGAAAACAACCACACATTGAAACACATGTTTTAAGCATGTTAGGTGTCCATTTATCTTAGATTGTTTACTTATACTAATTTATCTTTAACCGTAATAACTATTTTATCCTAGGATATCATATCCTTTATGCCTAAAAATAATATTTCAATTCGTATATGAATAGTATACACTGATTCCAAATTTTGAAACAATTTTTTTTGAATAAATTTTTAAATGTGATAAAAATTAATGATAAATACACAATTAATAATGTATAAATAACAATAATTTGAAAAAATTAACATCTGTTCTAAAATTTAAAATAACGGTTCGTAAATAAAAAAATATAAATAATATTTTTTGATAAAAATCATATTTCATTATATTAAAATAATTCAAAAAATTTATATTCATATATACAATAAAAATGTCATAAAATATATGTTGTTTGTTAAAACAATATTCTTACTGTTCAACTAAAAATGATATTTTCAAAGAAATACCAAAATTTAATATTTATTATATAATGGAAAGTGCAAACCAAAAAATGTATTTCTTTTATTCCAATTAGAATGTGAAAAAGAATAAATATTTTTCTAAATAAAATTAAAATATAATATGATACACTACTTTTATTAATAAAATTTCATTTTTAAACAACATTTTTTTAATGTTGTTATATATATTTTTAAAACATTGAATCATAATATTTTAGTTTACAAATATAAATTAAAATTATTATGTTAATCTTTGGAACTTTATCTATATAATTTTTTTGTAAATTAAAAATGTAATTTTTTATTCGTTATAAGACAGAAAACTTAGTTAAAATATTAACAGAAGAGAATATTAATATATAACTATTTCTTTTGATTATAATAATTTTATCTATTAATTTTTATATTAGCCATGTGTTTTTAGTAGGACAAGGCTTGATTTAGTCTGGTGTTCTGTTATGTAGGAGTTGAGTATCAAAAAAACGATTGAGGATATTATTAATTTAAAGTTACTAATTTTCCATCTCATTATATTAGAATACATCATTTCTCACAAAAATGAAAATGATAGTGGAATAAATTTTTAGGTATATTTAATAGAATCAATGTTAACGAATATAACAAGAAATGATAAACCCTGAGGAAGATTTTAATTCTAGAGTTTCTGTCACCCTAGGATCAATTATATTATTTCATGCTTTCACTACCTTCATAAAACAACTATGTTTGTGAAAAAACATAAATCAAATGTGAATTATATTTTCCTTAATCATTAGTTAATTGATATAGAATTTATTTATGAAAATTTCATTTTTTATATCACGGATTTGATTAATGTATTCATTTAAAATATAATTTTTTTTTTCGGATTTCGTGATTTTGATTGCTTTTAATTTTTTATTTTAGTAATTATTCAAAAAATCCTTGAATAAATAAAAATTAATATATATTACAAAATATATACTAACTAGTCTTATGGATGATTATAATTAAAACATAACCAATACCATCATAGGCTAATGAATCCAACTCTTTATAGAATATTCTAAAATATTAGAGAGGATAGTACATATAATAAATCGATTTATATATTTATTGAAAAACCATAATAACATTAATATTCTATATACATATATTTTAAATTTAGCATGAATCTAGAAAAACAGAATTGATTTTTTTTTCAGGATGAATAATATAAATTCAATAAAAAGGAGGATTAAGGTTAACTCTTCTTTAATATATTAATTATTTTTATAAATCTTTAAAATAATATTATTATATTGATATTTTACAATTTTTTATTATCCACATGGATCTACTTTATACTTTAATAAGTAAATATATATAAAACATGTTAACTATAATTAAAATTTCCTTTTATAAATTTCTAGGTCAATACATTGTTCCCCATTTTTGAATTTTATGATAAATTTTGTTCATAGTCAGATGATAATAGATGGTGGTTCGTTGATTTTATTACAAACATATGATTCTATAATTCCTCTTGATAATGATGTTTACACTAATTTTATTTGTCGAGGTTATTTTTCTTAATGCAAATATCATTATCTCAATGGCCCAATATCTTCACTAGATACACCATGTAATAGATATAATTCACTAACTATAAAACCTATTTGTTTTATATATGCGATAAATATCAAATTTACTTACTCAATATTGGTATATAGAATACGTTGTGCACTTGTGACACGTTTATTTAGAGATTCAGTTAACATTCTATATCTGTGATTTGATTAAGTATCTTGATGGAGAAATTATATAATGGATATAACCTTTATTTATTCATAATCCTCATGAATATCTTTTATTAGAAAATATAAATTAATACCATATATTATCCTTTAAAATGATGATTTATAAAAAAATTCACCCTAGGTCATTTTTTTTGACTATGTGATACTATAAGGCTTTTCTAAATATGTATGATATTCTACATAAATTCTTCTATTAGTTTATGTACAAGTGAATTATTATTTCCATATTCAAAAAAAAAATTTATCTTGGATTCTTCCCACATAGATTCTTAAAATCATAAATATGAATGCTTTAGTGTATACTGTTGTACTGTGATAACTGTACTAAATAATGACATTGATCATAACCCTTATTGAGTTCTGGGGAGTAGGGTATCAATATATCATCTTGTTTTTTATATTCTATTAATATAGGTGTAAATACAATATTAATATGTTATAATAATGTTATGTATGTTTTCATTGTATTATGAATACATAAACAAACAATTATGATGAACCATACATCTCAATAAAGAAGTTTCATATAGTTTCACAACTTATTGGATTTATGGGATTGAATATTTATTGAGTGATAGTTACTCCCAAGTAGTGATGAATTAGGTATCCTTTGTGATATACCAATATTGTTCAATCCACAACATCCATGCATATAAGAAGTTATCTTATTGTTTCACACTCATTTTATTGATGGAAGAGATGGTCTCATTTGGTTAGTAAATGTTAGTGTAATTTCATAAAAAAGTATCAGCAGCTCATGAGTCACATATGGATTTTAGTTATTTAGGGATTATTATTTTTTGTTCCTATATATAATGACATCTTCTACTGCATGAAAACAAAACCCATTTTGTAAAATTTTTTCATAAAGAGGTAGATGATGCTTCATATGTGAAAAATAAGTGTTGCATATCACCTCTATGAATTATGCTAAAAAAACCTTATCAATACTTCCCTCTATAAGATACTCGAGGTAATATATGAGTTGGACTAAAGGGAGTTCTAGATACCCATAGTATTATAAAGGACCATGGGAATCAAGGAATCACTATTGTGGAATGGTTTTACCTAATGAATAATAAGTAAATACATATGTGAAAAAATAAATAATATTTCACCACAATACTTTCATACATATGACATCTACACCCAAGAAAAACAAATAGAAACTCAACCTAATATCAAAAATATGAAGGCATAAAATATTAGTGAACACCAATAAACTCTCTAACCCTTTTACCTCTCTATCCTACATATCAAAGACACCCCAAGAATGGTATTTTTACCCCCCAACAGTTATAGCTACTATTAGATTATGTAAATAAGAAAAATCCTAAACGGTCAATGCAAGAAAAGAATATAAAATAAAATTAATAGAATCAAACATGACTCTCTTTGATTTTAAGAGTAACCAACCAAAAAACCATGATGGCCCATTCGTTAGAATAGAGGATAATAAAAATCCAACAATAGATAAATTAATTATATATATTCATAATCATATCGAATCCTAGAATGTATATTATTGAAAAAACAATTTAATTTTCCATACCATTAATGATACAACCATTCTAGACCAAATATTAATATAAATATAAAAATATATGGGTTTACTTTCTTGTAAAAACAATTAACTTTCCAATGATTCAAAAAATCAATATCTTTTTTATTTCCAACACCATTTTCTAGGGAATGGTAGATTTTCAAAAAAACATATAACAATGAATGATATGATAATGTATGAGTACCATTTTCAAATCATAATAGTAGAAATAGTATCATCAGTTTATAAAAAATAATGGAATATTGAACAATATTTTTATCATTTTTGTCAAAAAAAGAAACTAAACAAAAGTGTATTTTAGAATAGTACCATAGAAATAATAACTGAAGAGATAAAGAATGATGTGAAATCCCTATGTATCTTAGACAGTTAGGGTCTTATTATCCTAATACCCTTAGTGATCAATCATCGATATAAATATCCTCTCTTACAAGACAATGTAGTGGATAAATATAATGTTATAGTGGTACCTAATATATCATCATGTAATTTATTTTTTATTATAGGGTAAACCTATGTGGGATACCAGGATAAAACTATACTATCTCACACATCATAATAGTCTTTAGTATTACTACATGGGTATAAAATATTCTCATATTCCATGACCAATACTGAAGTATATAATGGAAGTGTAGTCTAAATATCAGGTTTGAATCACACTAAAAATGTAGATACTTCATAAAAAAATACCATTAGTCCTAACACTACTGATTTTATGCCCCTTCACATAAAAACATATCAACATGACCATAATATAAAATTTGTGTTCCATAAACAACATAGTAATATGGTATTCCATTAGAGTGCACATAATATTTCAAAAGTAATTACAAATCTACATCCATTACATATAATTTTATAAATTTACATTGATCATTTGAATGATCAACTAGTTATTCCACTTATCTTAAATCCAAAAACATTCATCACACATAAACACATAGGAACATCAATATATATATAAATTCCCCCTCACCCCATGTACACAATCACACAACCATGTGTGAATATTTACAAATACGATATATATATATATATATCAATAAGACATATCTAAAAAAAATTAGAGCATTAGAAACCAATTTAAATGTTTTTTAGATACTAGAAATTCCACTATAGAATTATAGAAAACAATAAAAATGGATAAACATTAATTTCTTTTCTGTACTCACACATTTGAAATATATTTTATGATAAAACTAACCCCCATGTTTCCTGGTACATCAAAAAAATATAAATACATTATTTAGTAAAGGAATACAATAGTGAAAAAAATTGAAATAAAAAATCACATGAAAGGAAACTATTCCTCTAATGAAAACCATTTCAAAGATATATTTATCTTATAATATAAAAAACTCTGTTAAAAACTATCAACATATTATAGTCCTCAAATTATTTTCTCATATATAGGTTTTCCTACCAAAAACCATCTTTCTATTGACCATACTGGCTCAAATCCTACTCAATGTGGTCCAAGGAAGCCTAAAAAGGAATAGTAAAATGAGAATCACAAAATTCAAAATTATAAATTGGCTTAATTAGAAGAGTAACTAACATATATCTATTGTATAACTCATTACCTTCTACAGTTGTGACTTGAATGAGGTATAATCAAACACAAACATCCCTTGGATCAAAAAATAGACCCAAAAGAAAAACTCTAATTCGTTAGGGTTTCCCAAGGTGTAAAGATGTATAAGATAATCCAAAATGTCAAAGGAAATAGTGGAGATTAGTGGATGATAGACATTTTCTATTTATGATCTCAACAAAAATCATTATGTGAAATTAAATGGAGGGGTGGTTGTGGGAAGAGGGTAATACATTTGATGGTTCACATAAAAGTAGAGAGGGAGATGGGATGTGGTTGATACCCTTTTATTGGGTTTTAATTATTAAATATAAACACTAAAATTTAAAAAATGACCACATTGTCAATACTCAGGGTTTTTCCACATGGAATTCCAAGTAGTGTGCCAACAATGATCCATACACAGTGCCCCAAGAGAACCTCTTATGGTTAGGCTCCATGATTTGGAAACCCATGTGCTAGACAAGTATTTAGAACAAAAATATTTATGGGAACATTCACACAAGTTATTTATGGTTTCTATTCCTCATCTTCCAACCATATACCTTTATTGAAAATAAAAAAATCATAATTTTATAATTTTTTTTCTTATGAATTGAAATACTAGGCTAGATACAATTAAATAATTGAAAATAATTAATATATCATGTTATAACTATTAAAATTCTCCCCAAACTTATAGCTTTAACCCAAATAATATCCACAGAGAATCTATTAATGTAGAAAATGGTAAAAAATATACTTCACCAGTGGAAACATAAAAACATGTTGGTTAAATAACAAACTATCAACTTTTATCCAAAACCTAAATCATTGTTATCCAAAAATTAGATAAGAATTTATTCTCATAAATGGACTTAGTGTGAAATGAAATAACTAGTGTGAATAACGAACCCAAATAATCTAACAGGTAATATAAGTATAGGAGTGAGATCTCCATACACATCCTAAAAAACAACTCCCCAACCCCAAAAATAGAAATCAATAAATAAAATCTTCATTTAAAATTTGGAATATTGATGGGAATCATTCATGGGACCCATTCTATTATCCAATAAGAATAAAATGAGGAGGGTTAGTTGTGGTGAGAATATGGTATTACCAAAAAAAAAATAGATTGGATTACATCATCACCATGATCTCCTTTTATTGTGGAATACCAACCAAATTAGTACTATGAAAAATCATTTATCATCCAAGATAAAAGAAGCTCAAGGCCTATAAGGGGAACTGACATATGAGAAATGATATATGGAATCTAAAATGCAACCACTCCATAATTATTCCCACTAAATTTTCAAAATACAAGTACTTTGAACACAAATATATCATAAGGAAATGAAAATTAAATCCCCCGTATTGGAAAATAATGTCCCGAAAATGGTCACCAATATATATGAAATTACAAAATATATCATACAGAGTGAATTAGGATATAAAACCTAGGAAACAAAAAGGAATATGTAATAGAAAAAATTTATAAGGATTATAATATTAACAAAAATTACCCAACCAGCCTCTAAAACATTTCTTTTGACTCAAGAAACATCAAATAAGAAACCAACTAAAACCCATAAAAACTTACTAAAACTAATAATTTTAAGGAATACCACCTATAATAAATGAAAATGGTAACAATGTAATTTAATAGTAAGAAAAGATATGAGTTTGTATTCACCAAAAAAACATTCTTCAACAAGGGAAACATAGACTCCAATACTAGGTTACAGGATAATAATATGGGGTCAACACATGAAAAAAACCATTAGTGAACCCACATGATCAAAATTATTAATTACCTTTCTCATCCATCACCAAAAATCATCCCAAAAATTTCCATTAAAATAAGTTCTACCAATATTAAGGCATACATCAAATCATAAATAATGATTAGTAAAATTATTTGACCTCCTAATTGATTTATGTAGGGGAATATGAATAGAAACACATATTTAGAATTTTCTCAATGTTTCTAACCACCACAAACTAAACAATATCAAATCCCTAAAAAAGAAAAAAATATATTTATAAAACCAATAATATCCTAGAAATAGTAGAATAAGTGAATTTGTTTGACCATCCAATCTATATTGAGACTATTTTATGGAAAACATAAATTATAAGAAATGTGGATCCATTAAATATATCATTACAATATGAAAAAATATTTCCAAAATGATTCATAACCCAAAAATATTATCATAACTCACTAAAATGAATACTATAAAAGAAAAAAAATCAACTTTTCCATTTAATAAAAATCCCTACAATTGAAGTTAATGGGTCATGACTCATTTTGAAAAATAATTTTAAAAACCATTCACCCCCATAGATGAATCATTCTAACATTATATAAATTAAATTTTTTGAAAATTTATTTCAAATATGTCCACAAATTTTGTATTTATAATTCCTTCTTAGGAAAAAAATAACATAAAATTAATTAATTCAAATATTAAGAAATTCTTAAAACGAAATATTTTATTTAAATAACATGTTTTGAATCACCCTTCAATTCATAAATCAATTATATATATTTTTGATGCACATTAATTTGAAAATTATTTTATAAATCTCCCTTGAAAATTTTCTGAAGGATATCCCATTATATTATTACATGATTTAGGATACAAAGATAATAAATATACATTTGGTAGAATATTTACTCATTATAAAAGGCATTCATGTAAAATAAAAAAATGTTTTACAATATAAAACCATTTTAAAACACACATTCCCATTTTTCAATGACTAAAACATTATATGAAAAATATTTTTAAATTTAAACCATTCATATAAAATTATTATAAATTAATTTAAATATAAAACACAACACAAAAAATCTTTTAGTTATCTAGTAACCATGAATTAATTAAATATATAGCATGGTTGACTATGGTTCAAACACAAACCATTCTCCAAGAATATCATATAACTATAATTGAAGCACCACATGGATTAAAAATCTATGTGAGTTCTCCATGTACCAAAATATCTACACCCATTACATCCCCATATTAAAACATCCAATTAAAAATAAAAATCCCAACATCCACTTGAAACATTGATTTCTTCACAATCAGTTATGATATAACACTAACATATAACCCACCAGTAGAGCCTTAATAATCATAATACTATCAACTAAACATCCAAAATAAGAAGTGAAAATATCAATAAATACAATGTTTTAATAGGGAAAATAACATGACTCCTATAAATCCATTCTATCATAGTCGAACCCAAGTCATCTTTCCATCAGAGGGTTGAGTTTTTTTGTGATAAGTCGCAAAGGGAATTATTGATCCCCATTGATAGGAACAAGTTTTCAGGAATCATAAAATTGAAACATGTTAATTATTTCACTGAATTGTCCCACACAAAACATCATTTATTAATTATTATATTTTATTTAATTATATTGAGACTCATATTTCAAATTTATTCCAAATATGTTATTAAATTTTAAAATTGGGTAAATTCATAATTGGAGCTCTATTAGTGAAAAATTAGTACAAAAATTATACAACCCAATAAATTGTGTTCATAAAATTTACCAAGTCAACCACATGGCCATATAATGGTTTTACACAGCATTAATCTAGGATTTCAAAGGTGCTGCAAGATCCAGGGGCATGGTTGGAATAGAGTTTGGATAACCATGCGACCAAATAGTGCACAATGTTATGAAGTTATTTCATTAAAAATACTACTTTTCCCTTAGAATAACCACCTAATTTTGGTATATCCTTCTTCCCCTGTCCATAACTACTCCCATGTGGCCTAGAACCAATGGGGATTACCCTTGTACATTCTACCACTATACCACATCATCCACTCTGCACAATTTTCATCCTCAGACAAGGTTGTGATATTCACCAGTATGGGTATATCTTCCTAATCTCCCGTAAATATTATTTATTCAATGGTTTTCTCTAACACATAAAATAATTATGAACATTGGATAAACCCATATGAATTTGGCTTTTTCATTTTATCCAATTTTTTTCTTACATCTAGTGGAGTTCAATTAAGGTCCATTTTATGCATGAACGTTAAAGGCGAAGACTTCACCCTCAGATTCATGTAGAGATTCATTCAATCTTTATATTTGGATGATTTTAAGTTAGGGATTTTTTATTCATAGTTTCATATTTGTTTTCTACGGTGACTTAGACCTCCATTAGATGGATTTGAGATAGTATACACTAATGAGAAATTATTTTTGAAATATGTTACCAAATGATTTAGAATAAAATTTAAGAAATATAATTTCATGATTTTTTATAGGGTGATTTTCTTATATTATAATGTAAAAATATAAATTAAAGTGTTTAGGATATATTGAATGTGTTTATTGCAGTTTATTCATATTTTCCTTTTTCTATAAAATTTTTTTCTTAAAAATAATGAATGTCGTTGGAATTTTATTACATTTTAACAACCATGGATCTTCATTTTTCCTTCCAACAGGTTTTAAATGTGTTATTTTGAAATTTTTATAACTGATTTTCCATTTTATGATTTTTCAAAATTACCTAGAGGAATGTTTAGTATGAAACTAACATTAGAAATGGTTTCTAATTCTTATGCTTATTTTTAAATAATACTTCATCATAAATATATAGATTTACAGTTTTTAGGTATAAACAAAATGATTTTTTAATGTTAACATTAGGCCATGTAGTATTTATATATATTTATATATATATATATTGAGTTTAATATGTTGTCATATGTGAATACGTGAATTGGAATATGAATTCCATAGAGTAAAAAGTGGTTTTCCAAATAATAATTGTAATTTTTTAAAAGGATAAGGCATGATTGGGACATTATAATTATTTTTGAAAATATTAAGTTCACTCTAAAGGATGCCTAGATTAATATGTTTTTTGTGGAACTCTTATTATATTCCATTGTGATGTTCATAAGATTTTATGAAAAAGAGATTTAAATTGTTATTTAAGGAATTTATAGTGTTATTATAGCATTTCATTACATTTTTGAATGATTGAAACTAGGTTTGTTCTACCGAACTTATATTATTTAATTTGGTGATTCTAATGACACATGGTAATCTAGGGTATGTTGGTGGGTGGACTAAGGATTAGTATATAGGGTGAGCTCATAGGGCCTTGACATTATCTCACTATTATATTTATGTTATAACACAATATAAATGAAATTATGATACATTCGATACCATTAAAACATTGGATTTTTCACCTCTAGTGGATCATACTTCAGAAGAGTTATTTCTATGAAGTGTACAATTGGGTTTCAAGATCCGATGATGCGAACTAATATCAATTCATTAATATTTACCATGGTTATTTCCCTCATTTATCCACATTTCAATGGTAGTATTTTTAAATTCTATTTTTTTATTATTATCTCATTTATTAAAAGGAATATCTAATTTTCCAAATGTTATGTTTTTTATAATCTTATTATATGTTTTTTATTGATATGATTTCTCCCTAAGACGCCAAATTTATTATCATGCTCCTTCTTATAAGTCATTTTTTTATTTTATCCCATTATTATCCATGTGGTTTTTTAAAATATAACTAAGATCATTTCTATAAATATGTTTTCAATTACATGATTTTAAAAGAAATTAAAACCTTATATATGTATATTGTTTTTATTTTCAAACATTCATGAAATGAATTTCCATTTTAAGTTAAGCTATTAGGAATGGTTTTTTTGGCATCCCTATATGGAATTTTTATGCCCACACATATATCTATATCATTTTAAATTTTAGGATTATTCTTAAACATTATTCTCTCCCATGTGTTTTTTGGTTTTTTTAGAGAGGTGGATCATATATTCTAAATGATGAGTTTATACATTTAGTTTGGTTTTATTCATGATACCTTTATTGCATCATCCATATAGGGTTTTATTGGTTTCTAGGGTCAGAGTGTACCTATATCTGTGATGGGAGAAGGAAATCCATTTAATGGAAATATTATACTTTTAAGAGCGGAATATTTGAGGGTTGTGGAGTATTTTTGTTATCACTACTATTTACTACATTCATATATTTGAAATTAGATTTTTATTCCCCTTATATTTTTATTGCATGTACATCTCATGTCAAGACAAGTCATTACAGAATTTTAATAATTTATGTCTTCATTAAATACATATTATTAATTGGGTTAAATCACTCCTAATTAATGTTTCCCTTATTTCCATGTTCTTATATATGCCCATAGGGATTTTGAATTCTTGTTTGGCCTTATTTAAAGACGACTTGAGCATCTAATGGATAGATGAATCAGGTAGGTTGAAAATAGTCATAGTGACCCTCAAAGAGACATATATGGAAGATGATATTTCATTTCATATAGAGAATGTGATGAATGATGGGGATTATATTAAGAAAATACACCACTAACACACATTTTAATCTATAACTGGTGGGGTCTGGCATCCCTATAATGTCTTCAAACAATTTCCAGCAATTCCCCCAGGTTATAAGCTGCACTATAATCCGATGGGTCTGTTGGTCCCCACCGAGCATGGGCCACAAATTGAATACTAAAGGATCATGCAACATGAGGGTCCATAGGGGAGGTGGGGTGGTTCATAACTCTCACGGGTCAGTGATTAGGGTGTTTTTTGCATATCTCAGCCATAGTTCCTCACATTAGGTGGACGGAAATGAAATTTTATGCAGCCTATCCCTTTGTCTCTAGATAGGGATCATTTTAACAGAGGCCGAAACCAATTCTGTAATCCATCATAAGTCCCTGCAATGCATTGGATCCACCCCGTGGTAAATTTATTAAATCTTTCGGAAGTGTCATATTATGATCTACAATACCACCAGAGTGCATCACACATTGCTAGAGGGGTCCAGGTCATGAACCATCATGCCTCTATTGAAGACTAGTAACCAGATACCATTTTCTATCATGATGTCTTTTCCTTAAAGACAAATGGAGTTAACCTTGTTAAAGAGGATACTCTTGGACTGCATTATTTTAGGCACCGTAGGCCTCCAATCATGGAATGATTGTCCATTTCGTCTAGTTGTTTTTTCCATTTTATAAAAATTTATTCCATGATGAGGAATAATAAAATTATAATTTCATATATCATGTTCTGATGTAGTAGATAGATGGTAACGACAAGGAAGAAGAAAATGACACAAGGTACAATCTAGGAATTATATTTATTATCACTCACATATTTATAAATTTATATGATCAATTACATCCTTTCTAACCCCCATTTAAAGATCTACAGATCTAGTTAGTACCAATAGGCTGGCAGGCTCAAATAGAGACTTTGACTATAAGGGTCTAGATATACATACACCTCTATCAGAAGTGATGAAAATAACTTATGTGAGAGAGGTTTTCATGGGTCTTACATTTTCTATGAGGAGTCCCTAAAAATTCAACCATTCAATTTATAGCTTCCCTTCAATTCTATCATGGATTCAATAATACAATTACAGAGATATGTTCTTCTCATTTAATATATCATTGTTCTTTTTCATGAGTTATGTGGTCCTTCAGTTGAGATGAGAAGTTATTATGAACGGCTGGTTTCATCCAATTACTAACTAGTTTGGATACTTTGACTTATTTGTAGAAAATACATCAATAAATTACATGCCAACATTTGTTGAGTAGTTCTTGTAAATTACCACCATGTATGTTCATTTTATTCCCAATCACCAAGTAGTTGATATTTTCATCGAGAAAAATCATGGTACAACTTCGATATCTATCAAAACATATTAAATTTAGCTAATATATTTTAATGTAATAATTTTGTTTTCAATGGAACTCATTGTGGAATATTCCATCATTCACAACATGTCCACCCGGGTAATTATAGTGTTATTCTCAATGAAGTCGTGTGAATCATTGAGTCTTTCTATGGAATTGAAAAACTAAATTAGGACAAAATCGTGAAAATGTTCCTTCGGGAGACCATCCATGAACTCTTCAACATGTTTAATGGAGAGAATTAGTTCATGAAGAACGGACTGATTTCCAAAAATCACCAATATGAGTTTCTCAAATATTTTATTCATTATAAAATCATCAAATGTATTTACAAAAATTAAAATATTATGATGATGTTGTTATGTATGGGGAGTGACTAAACTATGTTAATATTCCTTATATTATAGATCATTCATAAACTATTTGGTCAATTCAATTTTTTCTCCCTTGATTACTACCCCATCTATTAAAAATTAATGGATGATAATTGAAAGAACCAAATTATTTTATTATACCTAGTTTGTGAGAGCTATCTATATTGAAATCACTCAATGTGTATGTTCTATATTCTAGAGTTCTCCCTCCAAGGGAATGTCTCTTTAGAGGGTAGATTATTCATAGACCTAGTGATGTTTGAGTTTGTGATAACTCTATATGTATAAAAGATAATATGTTCTCCAGTTCATTGGGTTATAACTAGATATTCATGTTGGAAATATCAAGATTTTAAGTCATGATAATTTACCTTAACAGAAATGGAAAATTGAATTATTGGTTATAGGTATTTTAGTGACCATATGAGAAGTTATTATAGAGGACAATGAGCGATCCTTTCTTATGATTTTTTAATATCATATCCATGTGATTGGTGTTATATGATACATCACGATTTGGTCTTGAGGTGTAATGAATTAGTGGTATGTTGTGATATCCCATGGTTCTAGACTATAGGGGATCCATTATCAGAACTATAAAATTCTCTATTTATAGTTAGTAGAAGTTATGTTCCAATTGATATCTAAAATAAAAAACCATTTTAATTGAATTTTAATCTATATCTACTATATGTGTCCCAAGTATATCATTTAACATAGGGATCATCTCCTCATGAAGAAGAGTTAGTTGGAGTTTATAGAGTAATATGACTATTATATTATCTATATTGTACTAATGATTAATTTTTAGGTAAATTTTAATATAATTATGTCGTTATTTAAGGTCATGGGAGAGTAATATTTGTTATTTACATATTTAGATAGATCCTTAGTTTTTTATGAACAAATATTTTATCTTTAATTTATTGTGGGGTCCCCAATTCTTAGACAGTTCATGATGGAGATTAACATAGTAGAAAACAATTGAATCGTTCTATGTGGGAATATATTTTTAGGTGATGAGATATATGAATATTAATAAAAATTTTACTAGGTTATCATCCTATAAGAATGGATAGTTGTTCCATTAACACTATCTAAGTAGGTTATATGAGAGTCACATAATTTACCCTTAACAGCAAACCCTTATTTTATGAAATAATAACAAAACCATAGTAGTTATTTTTTTTTGGGAATATATGAAGAGAATGAACAATATATGGGACACATCAATTATATGTATTTATTTATTACATGCGATGATGATGATGGTGAAGTTGTTCTAAGAAAACGTGACGACTATTATGTGACATTATATTTATGACATAGAATTGTTTTCGGGTTTCAATGAGTTTGAGGCGAGTGATTATCTATTTATAATGATCTCACCATTATTAAATGTGTAGATATTTTGTTAGGGAGGAAATAATTAGTTAAAGATCATCAATCAATTAAAATAACCTCATAGAGATGGTGAGTATTTTTATAATCATTAAATTCCTACATAGTCGAACCATGTATTAGATATATTGAACATTTTATAGTCGATAAGTAGTGTGCATAACACACTATACATAATTGAAATGTGGGAGATACATATCCAGAGTATAGCTAACTTCTTAGAGTACCTTGTAAGGTTCACACATTTGAAAGATATGAATCACTAATTCTAACACCCCAGGTAAATAAAGAATATGAAATTTTTATATTTATCCCTATTTGTGGAAAAAATGTCAATATTAATTTAAATGGAACGCTATGCTTGATGGCTTACCCAATACGCAACAACGAGTTCCTTTGAAATCTTACGTTGCACTCTAATAATAAAATAATATTATTTTAAATGGTAGTTAACACATAGCCGTTTTATTGGCGGGAATGAATATAAATAACTAAATTATGATTATATATTTTTGTTAAATGTTTTTACTTTTATCCAATAAATTATAGAGGCTTAAAATATAAATGAATCCAATCTTAAGCATTGAATACACTAGTATTTTTAAAAGATTGTTTTACTACCTTTTAATGGAAAACCATTTTTAAATCAAATTTTGAAAATTTTATAAGCTCTATTTTTCAAAATAAACATATTCTTTATGATTGGGACATTGAAATTTACATTGGGTTCATTTTTGGTATTTTTCTGACAATGTTCATTTTTCAATGAATAGTGAAAAATAATGCATTTTACATCAAAACTGCTTTTTCATATAATATAATTATATGGTTATATTATCTTTTTAATTTGTTTTAAATTGTAATTATAATATATATTTTTACCGTTTAATTCAATGATGGTCATTGGGATTAATTTCACTTTGGAATTAGGCATAAACAAGTGCCAAACTTTTCATAAATGTTGTTTCTAAAAAACCAGCTATTTGTTTTGACAACGGGAAGTTTTTTAAATTAATTATTGCAATTTATGTGTTTGTAATTTGGTAAAATGGATTACATATTTGGAATCAGAATGTCCAAATTATGTAATTAAGACTCTTTTTTTGGACATTATGAATAGTAACGACGGTAATTATCTTTAATTATCTTGATTAATGAGTAATCGGGTAGTTAAATATAATAAGATAATATCATAATAATAACAAAATGAACATAAAATATTTCCTAAGGCTACTGGTTGTCTCATGGCCGACCATGGGATGCCTTGTGACAAACGTGAGGGCCCCATGGAATCACTTTTGTGAGAAAGTGACTTTTTATCTTTTTATTTTTAAAGAATGTTAAATGTAACAAAGAATGTATCACCTGAGTAAAATATTTTTAATTTTGTCTACATAAATGATATTTTGTACTATAAATAGTAACTGGAAAGCTAAAACAATTTCCTACATCATAGCATTTTTTTATAATTTTTATACATTAAATAAATTAAACTATTTATGACATCATGATGATGCAGCGATTACCTCATTAATAAAGGATTTAAATAAAATAGAAAGATAATGTAAAATCTAAGACCTACACATGTCCAAAACCTATTGGATGGGTGGATTTCAAACCCTTATCACCTTATCCTCGAAACACATCAATGTGTGACCATTAAAATCCGAAAATCATTTGAAAATAAAGTTACATTTTATACCTTTCCAAGAGTGCCCCTCCCCTCCTCTTATAAAAGGCCCCCACCTCTACCTCCTTACCCACACTTCCAAAGCCTTTGGCTCGGACAAACCCTGCCCATTATGAATAGCGATTTTACGCTTAGGATTAGTAATGTGACCAAATGGATTAGTAATTTCACTCAAAGAATGTTTTAATATAATTTAGACACCTAGATTAAGTAATGTGATTCAAAAAAATGGGTAAATAACGGTTTCATAAATTATTAGTCAAGTATTAGTTTTTTCAGATGAATAGTGTTTTTTAATTAAAAATTTAATTAAAAATTATTAGAAAATTATTTTTATAAAAATGACTTTATTTTTGAACTCAGAGCATCGATATTAATGTATGGTAATTTTTGAGGATTTTTCTGGAAAAAATGAATTATCGATGAATAGTGTTTTTATTTAAAAATTAAATTAAAAATACTTAGAAAATTATTTTTATAAAATGTAATTATAGAATCGATATTTGTTTAAGGTGAAATTTTGGGATTTTTCTGAGAAAGATTAATTTTTCAGTGAATAGTAAAAATGCAGTTTTAGGGTTTCGGTATGTTTAATGACATCATAGCTGGGTCATGATGATGTCATGAGATATTTTAAGGGTTTTCCGGACAAGGGTGATGAATTATTGTTTTGGGGGCCCCATGTGGCCTAACTCCATGGTAAATGCCAAGGGAGAGCACATGGTTTTGAGAAAAGCACTAATGAGGTTTCCCTTGGCCATTAATGCCTTGTCCCCTCACTTTCCCTATAAATAACCACCCTTTCCTCCATTAGTTTTCACTCCCAACTCTCCCCCAATGATGTTCTGGTCTCCTTACCTCCCAAGGAGTCCTCCCAAGGTGCCCCCAAGCCCTCAAGGTCCAAAACTGTGAGTTTCAAGAGTCACGTTTTAAGGTAAGGGATCTGACCTCTCTCTTTCTTTTCATGTAATCTCTTTTATGTCATTCCTTTTATGCTCCATGTTATTATGTGAGAGGATGTTCTTTTATATTCCTCTTACTTCCCTTTCATGTTTATATGATGAGATATCCCATCCTACTCTCATCATTTAGTTTTATGAAAGTTTAAGTGATGCCGTTAGGCTGCCGAATTTTTAAGTGATTCATTCACCCTTCTCTTTTTTCAAGTTCAATTTTCATGTAAAATCTTTCAAGTTCCTTTTTATTATGTTGGGGTATGATATCTATATCTATCATAATGATCTCTTATGATCATATGATGAGAGACCCTATTTGATCTGTTCAATTCATTTTTGTTGAAGTTTAAATGACGCCGTTAGGCTGCCAAATTTTCATAAGAGAAATCAAATTTTTGTCTTCCTTCCATGTTTTTCATTTCAAATGGTATGTCCTTGAAATTGCATCACCATGTCCATATATCCTTCTTATTCTGTCCCTCTACTGTTTTATGGGTCAATTATGATTGTTCGACCCATGTTCCCTCTCTTTTCAAAGTTTTCTAAAACCTTGTAACATAGCCGTTATGCTGCTGAATTTTCGTCTCAAAATGCCTCTCTTTTCCCAAAATTATTTTATGTTATAAAGTGAATACTCAAAGCTCTTATTTCTACAGGGGTATTCACATATATATCAAAATGTTCTATTTTAAATTCTGGGATTTACATACATGATACCCACTTTCCCTTTCCGTGGGTTTAAAGTAACGTAAAGATCATGTCTTTAAAGCAGTTTTTAAAACGTTATGATTATGAAATGAAACCCATTTATTTTATGCTAGATGGGTTATTTAAGAAATGTTTGATGATGATATATGTGGATCACATGATTATAAAGGAAAATTTAAGGGTTCTCCCTGATAGCTCTCCAATGCATTGGGTGAGATGACCATTTTAACGACGCCTTGGTGAATAACCTTGGTAATTTTTAACAACACCTTGGGGATGGACCTTGGTGAAACGAAACGATTGTCAATATTAAATGTTGTATCCAAATCTTCATGTTATGAAAAATTTTATTTTTATTATGATGTATCTCATGATTTCTTTCTCAAGCCTTAAAGTTCTTTTCATGTCCTTATTGAAGTATCTCAAGTTCACATGTAAAATATTTCTCTTGTTTCCCTTACTGGGCCTTCTGCTCACCCTTTCTTTTGATGTATTTCCCCTGGTTATGAGATGCAGTAATGAACCTAGGATGAACTAAAGGAGAAGCCTTTCAAGTGTTTAAGAAGAATGTTTTATGTTTTTTTTCATGTATTATGTTCCTTGTTTCCAAGACACTAAACCTTAACGATCCACAGTTCCGTGTAATGAAATGAAAGTTATGTTATAAAAAGACGGGATGTTATAGTTGGTATCAAAGGATGGTTTAGTTATTTGTGGAAATTAGGATATAAAAACTTTAGGAAGAACCCTATAGAAAAGTTTAAATATAGGAAAACTTCCTGGTATTTTGGTAAGTATTGAGTAAGTGGTTTATCAAACAAATACATCCCTGTCTGGATATGAGTAGGTAGAGGCGGATCTGGAACAGATGTACATAGTGGTAAAACCCGAAAACACCGCTTTGAGCTAGACTCGAACTGGAACTAGTGCACGATAATGGGCCTTGCTGCACTCTTGGTTACGACACTCCCAGGGGATATGTTTGGTTAATCACAAGCTTTTTATGAATCATTATGAAGGAATTATAGAAAAGTGTAATTGTCTAAGCATGAAGTCTTAGTTAAAAGAATCATAAATGTAATAAGTTTCTTACTATGGTTTTGTTCTTTTAGAAAATGGCGGGCAATAGGAGGAACCATGCCGATGGTGACCGCAATGCACCATGTGCTGACGGCCCTCCAATGGAAGCCAGAATGGAAACATTCATGTGAATGATGAACCAACTGACTCAAGTTATGAGTAATAACTTGAATCAAGCTGAGAGACCGACCTAACCACGAAGGGGACAACACTCTGTTGAGTCCTTCATGCATCAACGACCACCATCATTTAGTGGATCTACTGACCCTTTGGTTGCGGAACAATGGATAAGCTCCATTGAAAAGATCTTTTCTGTACTCCTTTGTTTGGAAGAAGAAAAAGTCACCCTTGCTGTTTATCACCTAGAGGGAGAAGTTGACCAGTGGAGGTCACTGGTCAAAAACACGAAGCCTAGAGGAGAGATGGAAGCTATGGAGTGGGAAGAATTCTGGGGAATATTCTTTAACAAGTATTTCCCTCGTTCAATGAGAACGAGAATGGAGAAAGATTTTCTCAAGCTGAAGCAGAAGGAGAAAGAATCTGTCGGAAGCTATGAGATGAACTTCACCCGACTTTCACGATATACCTCTAGCTTTGTCATGGATCCAAGTGGGAAGGTTGATAGATTTTTCAGTGGGATGAGACCTCATCTACGGAAGAATTTACCCAACCGGGACTACGATAGCTATGAGGAGATCGTGCGGAGTGCAATGAAAGTCGAGCTGGAGTTTGGTGAGATGCAGTGGTCTCATAAATCAAATGAAAAGAAGAGATATTTGGAGCCCAGTTTAGGGAAGAATTTTGACCAGGGAAGAGGTGGGAAGCAAATGCAACTTACCACATGCAATAATTGTGGGAAGAACCATCTGGGAAACTACTTGAACAGAAGTGGAAAGTGCTAAAAGTGTGGAATAGGAGGCCATATTGCTCAGAATTGTCGTAGTGAGGAGAAGCCTCAACTCCCCAATGCTAACGACAGAGGAAAGATGGTTCTGGCCATACCTGAAGTCACATGATTCAAGTTTGGACAACTTGGGCACTTTGCTAATCAATGTCCAAATCCGAGGGCGGTGGAGGGGAATCACCATCAACCTCAGCAGAGTCCAAGGGAGCAAGGTCGTTCTTTCTCTATCACAACAACTGAAGTTGACGTTCCGAACGATGTGGTAGCAGGTACTCTTGTCATCCTCTCAAAACTAGAAAGTACTTTATTTGATTCTGGTTCTACGCATTCCTTTATTTCCTCCAAGTTTTCAAAGAATATAGAATCAATCCCGGAATTGCTTGAGGTAGAGTTGTCAGTCAAGACTCCAAGTGGGATTATCCATGCATCAACAGTGTTTAGAGACTCTAGTGTTTACTTTAGTGAGCACAATCTTATCGCAAATCTAGTAGTCATTACCAAGTTGGAATTCAATGTTATACTAGGGATGGACTGGCTCTCAAAGTATAATGATCGAATCAAATGGAGAAGTAAGGAAATCTCAGTAGTCTTGAATAAACAGCCTACAATTATCTTCCAAGGAGAGATATCCCGAACTGATCCCTATCTAGAAGCACCTCCTATAGCTTTCTTTATGGAGTTAATTGGTGATGATGAAGAAGGAAAATAGAGCATACCAATAGAAGATGTTCCAATTTTTCAGGAATACATGGATGTATTTCCTGAGGAGTTACCTAGACCTCCCCCCGAAAGAGAGGTAGAGTTCTCCATTGAACTCGTACCTGGGTATCAACCGATATCAAAGAATCCGTATAGAATGTCAAATGTGGAGCTAGAAGAGTTAAAGAAGAAACTCCAAGACTTGTTGGAGAAGGGGTTTATCCGAACGAGTGTGTCTCCTTGGGGAGCAACAGTTCTCTTTGTGAAGAAGAAGGATGGATCAATGTGGCTATGCATTAATTATAGAGAACTGAACAGGATCATAGTGAAGAACAAATATCCTCTTCCAAGAATTGATGATTTATTTGACCATCTTCATGGGGCTCAATTCTTCTCTAAGATTGACCTTCGATCTGGTTATCATCAACTGAGGGTGAGGAAGGAAGATATTCCAAAGACTGCCTTCCAATCAAGATATGAGCATTATGAGTTTACTATTATGCCCTTAGGCTTGACTAATGCTCATGCTATTTTCGTGGATTTGATGAATAGAGTCTTTAAGGACTACCTTAATAACTTTGTGGTAGTTTTTATTGATGATATTTTGATATATTCGAAAAGTCGTGAGGAGCATGAAGATCTTCTAAGGGTTATATTGAAAACTCAGCGGAAGGAGAGGCTCTTTGGGAAGTTCAACAAGTGTGAGTTTTGGTTACAACAAGTGTCTTTCTTGGGGCACATCGTAACCAATGAAGGAATCTCGGTTGACCCTACAAAGACAATGGTTGTGGAGGAGTGGCCTCAACCCACAACAGTAACTGAGATTCGTAGTTTCCTTAGTTTAGTGGGATATTATAGGAGGTTTGTGAAAAACTTTTCACAGATTTCTAATCCACTAACCAAGTTCACTCGAAAAGGGGTTAAGTTCATCTGGACAAAGGAATGCGAGGAAAGTTTCCAAGAGCTGATGAAGAGATTGGTTACGGCACCTGTGTTAACACTGCCCTCTATCGGATAAGGATTCGTTATTTTTAGCGATGCATCTCTGAAAGGGCATGGGTGCGTCCTCATGCAAAATGATAAGGTAATTGCTTATGCATCTCGACAGTTGAAGATTCATGAGTAGAATTATCCTACGAATGATCTAGAGCTGGCGACAACTGTTTTTGCTCTAAAGATATGGAGGCACTATCTTTATGGGGAGAAATGTGATATATACAATGACCACCAAAGTCTAAAGTATATTTTCACACAGAAAGAATTGAACATGAGACAAAGGATATGGTTGGAGCTTATTAAAGATTATGATTGTTCAATTCATTATCACCCTGGAAGAGCAAACAAAGTCGCAGATGCGTTAAGTAGGAAAGATCCTGTTGTTCTGGCAACAATGAGGATCCTAGGAGATCCCTTGAATAAAAATCTATTAAAACTAGACATGGGAATTATAAGGAAAGGGACATCATCGACCCTATCCCAAATGATTTCTCAACCTTCATTACTAGAGAAGATCAAGAAGGCTCAAAAACAAGATCCTTTGCTGCAAAAGAAGTTGGAGGCTATAAAAGATGGGAAGTTCCCTGATTTCAATATTGATCAAGAAGGTGTATTGAAATTTCATAAAAGACTATGTGTTCCATCTATTCCGGAGATAAAGAATGAACTGATGGATGAAGCTCATAGCTCTACTTTCTTTATACATCCAGGAAGCACTAAGATGTATATAGACCTTCGTGATCATTATTGGTGGGATAACATGAAGAGGGAGATTGCTGATTACACTACAAGGTGCCTGGTGTGTCAGCAAGTAAAGGCAGAACGACAACTTCCTAATGGGGTATTACAACCGCTACCCATACCAGTATGGAAGTGGGATAATATCACTATGGAATTTGTAACTGGTCTCTCGAAAACATCCAAAGGAAATAATGCGATATGGGTTATTATGGAGTGTCTCACCAAGACAGCCCATTTTATCTCTATTCGAGAAGATTTCTCACTGGATCAGCTTGTCATGATATACGTGAAGGAAGTGGTAAGGCTGCATGGGGTACCACTATCCATCGTGTCTGATCGTGACCCAAGATTCACATCAAAATTCTGGAGAAGTATTCAACATGCTCTGAATACTGAATTGAATTTTAGTACGGCCAATCATCCTCAAACTGATGGCCAATCTGAAAGGACTATTCAGACACTCGAAGACATGCTGAGATTATGCTCAATGGAATTTAAAGGTGGATGGGATCAACACCTCCCATTAGTTGAGTTCTCCTATAACAACAGCTTCAATTCGAGTATTCAGATGGCACCCTATGAAGCTCTGTATGGAAAGCGATGTAGAACTCCCACTTGTCGGGATGAAACTGGTGAGAGAAAGCTTCTTGGGCCTGATCTTGTGCAAGAGATGACAGAACAGGTTCATGCCATCCAACAACACAAAAAGGCTGCTCAGAGTCGGCAGAAGAGCTATGCTAAAAATCGTCGAAGGGACTTGGAGTTTGGTGTTGGTGACAAAGTCTTGCTTCGAATTTCTCCATGGAAGAGAGTCATGCAGTTTGGGAAGAAAGGGAAGCTCATCCCTAAGTACATTGGCCCCAATGAAATCCTTGATTGCATAGGAGCAGTGGCCTATCGTCTAGAACTTCCACTGAACCTAGCTCAAGTTCATGATGTCTTCCATGTATCTCTCTTGAGGAAGTACATACCCGACCCTTCGCATGTACTGAACCCAGAGGTGGTACAACTGGAACATGACCTCTATTATGAGGAGCAGCCAGTGGAGATCTTGGACCGTAGAGACAAGGTCCTACGAAACAAGACTACCCACCTTGTGAAAGTGTTGTGGAGGAATCATAAATATGAAGAAGCGACTTGGGAGCCTGAGGAAACAATGAAGAAAAAGTAACCTCACCTTTTCGACTAGGCCTCAAGTATAAATTTCGGGGATGAAATTTCTTAAGGGGGGAAGAATGTAATGACCCAATCTTTTTGAGTAGTATATTAACTTACTCTTAATGATTTAATAATATGTTAATGGTTAATGCAGAAAGAGGAGTCGATGGCTTCATCCAGTAGACTCGACCCTTATGAAGCCCACTTATCAGAGCTTGGGAAGGAGGTAGCATCTGTGGGCTTCGCTTTGGACCAAGCCCAAGCCGAACTCCAGCGTGTCAAGATTGAACAGAAACGCCTACGGGAGAAGTTGAAGTAAGTAGAGATTACTACTAGGGCATTTTTATCTGAGCCTCCCTCAGATTCTCTCACCATAGCACACCTTACACTTAGGTCTTATGCCGGTGTTATAAGGGGCTATGTGATGAGACCCTAGCTTCCTTGTGTAATCCTTTCGGGTGAATAAATTGAGATCTCTTCTTTTAGTGATGTTTGTGGAATTTCTTTTGTCCGGATAATTTTAGGATATATTTTATTGATGAATTTTTGAAAAAGGGATATTTTAAAACATTTATGTAAACCCTAAATAATTAATGATGTGTAATGATTTTCAAAAAAATGGTCTTCTACAAAAGTGTTCAGTAAGGAATTTGGAGTCTAATAAGATCAAATTAATTTTTGATGAATAGTAAATTATGAATAGTGATTTTATGCTTAGGATTAGTAATGTGACCAAATGGATTAGTAATTTCACTCAAAGAAAGTTTTAATATAATTTAGACACCTAGATTAAGTAATGTGATTCAATAAAATGGGTAAATAACGGTTTCATAAATTATTAGTCAAGTATTAGTTTTTTCGGATGAATAGTGTTTTTTAATTAATAATTTAATTAAAAATTAATAGAAAATTATTTTTATAAAAAGTACTTTATTTTTTAACTCAGAGCATCGATATTATGTTATGGTAATTTTTGAGGATTTTTCTGGAAAAAATGAATTATCGATGAATAGTGTTTTTATATAAAAATTAAATTAAAAATACTTAGAAAATTATTTTTATAAAATGGAGTTCATAAATGTAATTAGATCATTGATATTTGGTTAAGGATAAATTTTGGGATTTTTCTGAGAAAGATGAATTTTTCAGTGAACAGTAAAAATTCAGTTTTAGGGTTTCGGTATGTTTAATGACATCATAGCTGTGTCATGATGATGTCATAATATATTTTAAGGGTTGGCCGGACAAGGGTGATGAATTATTGTTTTGGGGGCCCCATGTGGCCTAACTCCATGGTAAATGCCAAGGGAGAGCACATGGTTTTGAGAAAAGCACTAATGAGGTGTCCCTTGGCCATTAATCCCTTGTCCCCTCACTTTCCCTATAAATACCCACCCCTTACTCCTTTAGTTTTCACTCCCAACTCTCCCCCAACGAAGTTATGGTCTCCTTACCTCCCAAGGAGTCCTCCCAAGGTGCCCCAAGCCTTTATGGTCCAAAACATTGAGTTTCAAGAGTCACGTTTTAAGGTAAGGGATCTGACCTCTCTCTTTCTTTTCATGTAATCTCTTTTATGTCATTCCTTTTATGCTCCATGTTATTATGTGAGAGGATGTTATTTTATATTCTTCTTACTGACCTTTCATGTTTATATGATGAGACATCCCCTCTTACTCTCATCATTTCGTTTTATGAAAGTTTAAGTGGCGCCGTTAGGCTTCCGAATTTTTAAGTGATTCTTTCACCCTTCTCATTTTTCAAGTTCAATTTTCATGTCAAATCTTTCAAGTTCCTTTTTATTATGTTGGGGTATGATCTCTATATCTATCATACGGATCTATTATGATCATATTATGAGAGACCCTATTTGATCTGTTTAATTCATTTTTGTTGAAGTTTAAGTGACGCCGTTAGGCTGCTGAATTTTCATAAGAGAAATCAAATTTTTGTCTTCCTTCCATGTTATTCATTTCAAATGGTATGTCCTTGAAATTTCATAACCATGTCCATATATCCTTCTTATTCTGTACCTCTACTTTTTTATGGTTCAATTATGATTGTTCGACCCATGTTCCCTCTCTTTTCAAAGTTTTCTAAAACCTTGTAACATAGTCGTTATGCTGCAGAATTTTCGTCTCAAAATGCCTCTCTTTTCTCAAAATTATTTTATGTTATAAAGTGAATACTCAAAGCTCTTATTTCTATAGGGGTATTCAAATATATATCAAAATGTTCTATTTTAAATTCTAGGATTTACATAAATGATACCCGCTTTCCCTTTCCGTGGGTTTAAAGTAACGTAAAGATCATGTCTTTAAAGCAGTTTTTAAAACGTTATGATTATGAAATTAAACCCGTTTATTTTATACTATATGGGTTATTTATGAAATGTTTGATGATGATATATGTGGCTCACATGATAATAAAGGCAAATTTAAGGGTGCGCCCTGATAGCGCTCCAATGCATTGGGTAAAGAATTAATCTCTAGAGATGACCATTTTAACGACGCCTTGGTGAATAACCTTGGTAATTTTTAACGACACCTTAGGGATGGACCTTGGTGAAAAAAAAAATGATTGTGAATATTAAATATTGTAGCCAAATATTCAAGTTATGAAAAATGTTTTTTTTATTATGATGTATCTCATGATTTCTTTCTCATGCCTTAAAGTTCTTTTCATGTCCTTATTGAAGTATCTCAAGTTCACATGTAAAATGTTTCTCTTGT